>CM075069.1:26906090-31906090 GCA_037428765.1 Rubia yunnanensis | reverse complement strand
ACAGTTTTCTTAGTTTAGCATTTTTAGTAGGATAACACTATACTTTTTTTTCCCATTGGATTTTTTTAATGAGGTAGTGTGATCATTTGTAATTTATTTTATTTTAGAATAAGGCCCATTAACTCAGCCATGTTGGCTTAGAAGAGTTTTGGTATATTTTAATTATGGTATAGAATATTTAGTTCTAATTTGATTAGAATTAGATTTGGTAAGATTAGATAAGACAATATCCATTTATTTTAGGTATTCTAGTTAGATATGATTTAAAATTCTTAAAGTTGCCATAAGTTATTCCAGTTTCTATTTGTACTAGCCGAATTATACCCTATAAATGGGGGGAGGCCATTCATGATTTTATTACACCATATTTATCAATCAAATATACAACCTTTTGAGTCCATACTCTTTTCTTGTGAGCTATTCCATTATTGCTTAACCCTGAGGGCTTGTTAAGTATCAATAAACCTTGTAATATGATCTTGAGGGCTAGTTAGAGAGCAAATCAAAGTTAGGCGTACCCCGAGGGCTAGACTCCTGAATTTCGTGCGAGATACTGAGGGTTTGCATATCCCTTCACTATATCAAAGATATTAATTCTGCAATCGTGAGTCTTCCTAAGGAGATTCATATCAGCTTTTGTCCTGAATTTTCCAAACAATGGAACTTTTGAGCCATCTGTGAATTATACTCACATAGTGTTGATCCCAAAGACGCCGGAGCCAGAACTAATCACCCGGTTCAGGCCCATCAGTCTATGCAATTTTATATATTGTCTAGCTTCAAAGGTGGTAGCAATTAGATTGAGATCGATCATTCCAAAGATCATCTCGTGGCATTTATACCTAGAAGACTGATTACAGATAACATCCTCGAGTTCCATCACACAATGAAGAACAGGAGGACGGGATCCTTGGGTTATATGAGTATCAAGATGAATATGAGCAAGGAGTTTGATCGTATTGAATGGGATTTTGTTTGTTGTACTCTATAAGCAATGGGATTCCCAGAGAGGTTTGTTCAGCTTTTTCGCTAGTATTTGTCATCTGTCTCTTTCTACTTCATTTTGAATGGCAGTGAGATGGGCATGTTATAGCCATAAAGAGGCCTTTGCCAGGGTGACCCCCTTTCCCCTTATCTCTTTATCATTTCCTCATACTCTCTGGTCTCTTTACCGATATAATATTGACAGGCGCGGGCGGTCGTCGCGCCCGCGCGCCAAAAGATAATTTATAAGCCCTCAATGCTTACTTTCTACAGCTAGGTAGATAGTGGCAAATCGGGGTCGTCCAATGAGAAGAGGGATCTTCCTAAGCGTCTAAGCACACAAATGGTTGATATACTAGGCTAGGAGTAACTATATTTACACACACTTAAAAGCAATGTAAAAGGGGGGGGTTGGTTGGTTGGTTGGTTGCTAAGTTACGAAAGTAAAAAAGACAGGATAACTAGCAACGTCAAGTGACTATGCTAATCATCAAACGAAACTAAAGAAAAGGGGTTTTAAACTACAAAGATAAAATGCCTTGGGGGCAACAGATATCCACTTCCACATCTAATGTAGTTCATCGAATCATTCACACATTCCATCATATAGCATTCACGACCCAACGCTCACACACCCATCTAGCAAGTACCACAACACACACACCACAAGGAGTTCTAAGTTCATGCTCGTAGATCTTCATGCAAAGGTGCTACGGAATTCGTCACGTTCCTACACCTAAGCAATTCAACCACACAAGCACTCCCTATGCTCAAACCACTCATGGCACACATGCAGTGAAACACACCGTCAAGAATACATAAACGCCAAACAACAAATGCTTCAAGAATGAGTTTAAATCACCTATTCAATACTTCAACTACTTGTCGTGGAGACTGAACTCCTATCCTTCTTAGTTCGTAGTTTGCGAGAGTGAGTTCGACATCTCTCGTCAAACCTCACCAATGGCTCCCGAGTCGCGACCACGACTCAAGGTGTCATTGGTGGCATTTAGCACGAAGGACCAACAAGCTTGGCAATGCCTATGACCACTACACCGTGACTAGGCATTGAACCAATTCATGCAATTACACGAGATTGGATGAACGTGCAACGCACATTCATCCGCGAGCATATGACTCTCTCGTTTGCTACACAAACGAACATGACGAAGAGTTCGACATCAATCACATTCGCCTAGCACATTGTCAACACACTAACACAATCAAAAGCTCTAATTCATACTCTCACATTGCTAACAAGAACAGGGGGGAAATTAACCCAAATCCCCCAAACCCTAGCTAGCAATTAATCCAAGCATTTCATATCATCAAGCTCTCAACAACATCAATGCAATCAACAATTAACATTCAAAGCACAATAAATGCACAATAGCAAAAACATCAAATAGATAGATATAAATGAGTTCTTGCTACATAGATAGTGGAAGCATCAATCCTTTGCTCCCAAGAACAAGAACTACTCTAGAACAACAACAAAAGACATAATCAAACTAAGAGAAAGCAAGGAAAGGAAAGAAGAAGAAAAACCTAAAATTGGCGCCCAAAACCAGAGAAAACGCGCCTGGAAAAGCTTGAGAAGAAGAGGGAAAAAGAGTAGTATTTATAGTCGGAAGAAGATAAAGTTGATTTCTGGCCACCCGTCCGTCGCGACTCGCGACGGTGTCCCGACTCGCGATGGTGTCGCGACGGTGTCGCGACGGGAGCCAGAATTCTGCATTGTTTCTTTGTCTTCTTCATAGCCATCCCTCTCGATCTTCAAGTCTTCAACGGCTCCAAAAATGGTCTTCAACGGCCTCCGGTCTTCATGTCTTCGAAGTGAGTATCCAAAAGTCTTCGAAAGTATAGTCTTCAATGTCTTCCGGTCTTCGTTGGTTCCGTGTTCTTCCCTTGTCACACAAAATCCACTTAAAAGAGGTAAAAGAGTACAAAGTTGCTTTTACCTCTCCTAAGTGAATTTCAAGGTAAAACACAAGCTCTTGATAATAAAAGAGCACAAAAGTAATCCTAAATACCACTAAATAATGCGCCTAAAATGGACACATCAAACCTCCCCACACTTAAACCTTACTCGCCCTCGAGTAAGAAAAGATTTAAGCATACGGAGGAAATGGCATATCCACATCCTAAAACCCCCAAAATAACCACACAAAATGGACACATCAAACCTCCCCACACTTAAACCTTACTCGCCCTCGAGTAAGAAAAGATTCAAGCATGCGGAGTAAATGATATATCCCAAAACCTAAACTAATCCCCCAATCAAAGCCTTACAAAAACTCTCAATATCAAAAATCCCAAAATAAAAGCTCACATGAGAATTTTTTTTTTTTTTCCACACACATCCCCAATCCTAAATCTAACCAAACCTACCACTTATCAATTCACTACCCATAAAAATATTTCACAGCCCAGAATTGATATTCCCAGGATCCAATGACACAAAATGAAGCTAAAACCATAGATGAAGTTTGAAACACATGCTTCACTTAATGCCAACATATCAACTAAAAACGAAGTATAAAGAGATAAGGAATTTCATAACCATACTTCGTTTCCTAACCCACTAAGCTACTCAAACCCAAGAGGTCTATAGATGTTGAGCTACCCGATCCATCCGTGTGACAACCGCAACCTTATGACTCCAACGCCGGTAAATGAGTGAAATCATAGCATTTTTCAATTTCTCTCAATTTCTCTCATTTTGCCTAGGAGCTCTTTCGAGTTTTCATCCTAGCCACACGTCATGTTTCTTTAGCTCACATCTCACCTTTTTCCGCACATTTTAGCCTCTCATTTTTGCCTAGGCCGCCCTTTAAGGGTTTTCGACCTATCCGGGCCCCCAATGTTGCCTAAGTTGCCCTCTCGGGTTTTCAACTTAGCGGGTTTTCTTTTTCTCTTTCTCTTTTTTTTTCTATTTTTTTTCTTTTTCTCATGTTTTTCCAATGAAAAGTAGCAAAAAGCATTCCAAAACAATGTAGCATGCATGTGAATCCTCTAACCCCTCCCCACACTTAAAACATTACATTGCCCTCAATGTAAACACGTAAG
The DNA here is from genome assembly GCA_037428765.1 of Rubia yunnanensis. Classification (NCBI taxonomy): domain Eukaryota; kingdom Viridiplantae; phylum Streptophyta; class Magnoliopsida; order Gentianales; family Rubiaceae; genus Rubia; species Rubia yunnanensis. The sequence goes on along the minus strand of CM075069.1, from coordinate 31,902,037 downwards.
GCAAAAACAATAAAAATCAAGGTAAGGGAGTTAGAGTGACACCCGTATCTCCGCAAATTTGCCGGTGATATGGCAATATCCAAGTACTTGGGTGGTCCCGAGATAGGTTTCGGAACCGGAAGGGTGAGCAAAAAATGCCGTAGAAGAACTCACCCCTCGAGAAAAGCATTTTCTCCATGGCGCCGTTTGATCAAGACTACACCACGAAGAACACATTAAACTCACAAGTACATAAGGATATGTAATACTAGGTTTAGCATCAAGAATTAATAACCATAGTATTGTCAAAGAACAACCAATCAACCCTCAATCACCACTATAAGATTATGCATGAAAAATATCTAACATATATTGACATGTATACAAGCATCATTATAGGATAAGAACTCACAATCACAATGATGTAGTCGGCATACTACAATCAATAAATGCACTATAAAGATGCAAGAATGTTCATATGTCAATATATGTAGGATGGTGGAAGAAATGAGAGGTATGTGCTGTTCTTGGGAGTGTTGGGTGGAGAAGAAGGAAGGATCATGCAATGTTTAAAATCATTTGGAAACTTGGAAGCTTGGAAATTTGAAATCCGGGCTCAAAAAAAATTTTCAACAGTTTCTGAGCTCGTCGCGACTCGCGATGAGGTTGGTCGCGACTCGCGATGGTGTCTCGCGACGTCTGGGCGACTCGCGGAAAGTAAAGTCCGGGAGCTCCAAATTTTTCTGAGCTCGTCGCGACTCGCGACGGAGTAGGTCGCGACTCGCGACGAGCCTCGCGAAGTCATCGCGACTCGCGGAAAGTGGAGTCCGGAAGCTCCAAATTTTTCTGAGCTCGTCGCGACTCGCGACGGAGTAGGTCGCGACTCGCGACGAGCTTTGCGAAGTCATCGCGACTCGCGGAAAGTGGAGTCCGGGAGCTCAAATTTTTCTGAGCTTGTCGCGACTCGCGACGAAGGGTGTCGTGACTCGCGACGAGCCTCGCGACGTCAGGGCGACTCGCGGAAAGTTGGCGCTGGGAGTGGATTTTGCTCCCCTGTTCATCGCGACTCGCGACGAAGCCCATCGCGACTCGCGACGGCAGGGTATCCCAGACTTAAAATTTTTTCGTTTTCTTACCAACTGTCCAAGCTTGCTTCCCTCGTTCATTGATCTCGTTCCTTCATCTCCTTCATTGCAATGCACTTCATGTTGCTACAATATCATATAAAAACATGCCATAAAAAGAACAAAACAAAACAACAACAAAAACAAACTAAGAAACACAAACTAAGAAACAAAAACTAAAAGAAATGCCGAATTTATTTAACGTCGTCGGCACGACGAAGCTCCGTATTTTTAAGGTCATCGGCACGACCCTAATGTTATCCGTATGGTGAAGGCTTGAAGCTCTTCACCATGAGCATCCAAAATAAGAGAGGTGGGGGCACAAAACTTCCAAGAGGAAAGTCTTGTGGAGGTGGAGATGGTTCAAAGGGAATTAAGTGGTTAGGGAGCTTAGGATAGTCTTTTGGCTCCTCTCTCGTTTCCCTCAAAACTTCCGAAAATATTAGAGTTGGTTCACTAGGTGGGAGAAGGGGTGACAATGCGAATGGATAATGTAGCACTATCACCTCTTCCTCCATTTTTCTATCCTCTACAACCAACTCCTCATCCCTTTCAAACTCAAAATCATTTTTATTGGTGACTTCACTCACCGAATCATCGAGTTCAAGTTGGGATGGTGTGTTTTCGGAATCACGAGCTTCCATTCGGGCCAATACCTCTAATATGTTCCTCACATGCCCCTCAATGGCCTCAACGCTAGAGGAGAGCTGGGTATCCGGCTCTTCACTAGTGAAGGAGTTCAAGTTTGCTATGGTATTTAAGACATCCTCACGTGTCAAACTTGAACTTCCTTGTTGGGCTTGGTTTTGGGGTATGGTATAGGGTGGTGATGGCCAACTAGGTTGCTCGTAATATTGGTTTTCCGGCTCATTCTCATACCACAAATCCGGACTACCACTCCATTCCGGATTGTAAGAGTTGTGGTATGGATAGCATTCCTGAGCTTCTTGCCCTTGAAAACCAATATCTCCTACCTCTGGATAGCACTCTTCATAGTACCCATGGTTTTGGAAACCAAGGGTTCTTTCTCGGTCATCGTGCTGTTCCCACAACAAAGGGCAAGATTCGGTAGGATGGTCGGAATGACACATCCTACAAAACCCTGCTCGTTGAGCCTCTCTTCTCATCATGAGTTCCCTCAAGGTGAGATGCTCCATTAAAAAAAAAAATTTTAAATTTTTTTTTTTCAAAAGTTCGGAATCATAGTGCAAGGATTCTCGATAAAATAAATTACCAAGAACTCGAGCAATACCTACTCCGAACAAAAACAACCACCAAGTAGTGGAAAATAAAAACAACTAGCTAATACACAACCAAATACACCTAAATACTTAAGAATAAACGCCTCTTCCCCGGCAACGGCGCCATTTTGACAGGCGCGGGCGGTCGTCGCGCCCGCGCGCCAAAAGATAATTTATAAGCCCTCAATGCTTACTTTCTACAGCTAGGTAGATAGTGGCAAATCGGGGTCGTCCAATGAGAAGAGGGATCTTCCTAAGCGTCTAAGCACACAAATGGTTGATATACTAGGCTAGGAGTAACTATATTTACACACACTTAAAAGCAATGTAAAAGGGGGGGGGTTGGTTGGTTGGTTGGTTGCTAAGTTACGAAAGTAAAAAGACAGGATAACTAGCAACGTCAAGTGACTATGCTAATCATCAAACGAAACTAAAGAAAAGGGGTTTTAAACTACAAAGATAAAATGCCTTGGGGGCAACGGATATCCACTTCCACATCTAATGTAGTTCATCGAATCATTCACACATTCCATCATATAGCATTCACGACCCAACGCTCACACACCCATCTAGCAAGTACCACAAAACACACACCACAAGGAGTTCTAAGTTCATGCTCGTAGATCTTCATGCAAAGGTGCTACGGAATTCGTCACGTTCCTACACCTAAGCAATTCAACCACACAAGCACTCCCTATGCTCAAACCACTCATGGCACACATGCAGTGAAACACACCGTCAAGAATACATAAACGCCAAACAACAAATGCTTCAAGAATGAGTTTAAATCACCTATTCAATACTTCAACTACTTGTCGTGGAGACTGAACTCCTATCCTTCTTAGTTCGTAGTTTGCGAGAGTGAGTTCGACATCTCTCGTCAAACCTCACCAATGGCTCCCGAGTCGCGACCACGACTCAAGGTGTCATTGGTGGCATTTAGCACGAAGGACCAACAAGCTTGGCAATGCCTATGACCACTACACCGTGACTAGGCATTGAACCAATTCATGCAATTACACGAGATTGGATGAACGTGCAACGCACATTCTTCCGCGAGCATATGACTCTCTCGTTTGCTACACAAACGAACATGACGAAGAGTTCGACATCAATCACATTCGCCTAGCACATTGTCAACACACTAACACAATCAAAAGCTCTAATTCATACTCTCACATTGCTAACAAGAACAGGGGGGAAATTAACCCAAATCCCCCAAACCCTAGCTAGCAATTAATCCAAGCATTTCATATCATCAAGCTCTCAACAACATCAATGCAATCAACAATTAACATTCAAAGCACAATAAATGCACAATAGCAAAAACATCAAATAGATAGATATAAATGAGTTCTTGCTACATAGATAGTGGAAGCATCAATCCTTTGCTCCCAAGAACAAGAACTACTCTAGAACAACAACAAAAGACATAATCAAACTAAGAGAAAGCTAAGAAAAGAAAGAAGAAGAAAAACCTAAAATTGGCGCCCAAAACCAGAGAAAACGCGCCTGGAAAAGCTTGAGAAGAAGAGGGAAAAAGAGTAGTATTTATAGTCGGAAGAAGATAAAGTTGATTTCTGGCCACCCGTCCGTCGCGACTCGCGACGGTGTCCCGACTCGCGATGGTGTCGCGACGGTGTCGCGACGGGAGCCAGAATTCTGCATTGTTTCTTTGTCTTCTTCATAGCCATCCCTCTCGATCTTCAAGTCTTCAACGGCTCCAAAAATGGTCTTCAACGGCCTCCGGTCTTCATGTCTTCGAAGTGAGTATCCAAAAGTCTTCGAAAGTATAGTCTTCAATGTCTTCCGGTCTTCGTTGGTTCCGTGTTCTTCACTTGTCACACAAAATCCACTTAAAAGAGGTAAAAGAGTACAAAGTTGCTTTTACCTCTCCTAAGTGAATTTCAAGGTAAAACACAAGCTCTTGATAATAAAAGAGCACAAAAGTAATCCTAAATACTACTAAATAATGCGCCTAAAATGGACACATCAAATATGCTTGGGAAAGATTAAGGGCATAGGTGCATCATGGTATGGCCCGAAGATTTCACACATTTTTTTGCGAATAATACATTACTGTTTGGCAAGGAAACATAATAGGAGGCGGAGTATATTCAATGGGCTATCATCTTACTTGAGGGTATTTCAGGTCAGCACATAAATGTTGATAAATTAGGTTTACTCTTCAGCCTGAACACAACAGCCGAGAGTCGGGATAAAGTATGTGACATTTTAAAGATACCGAAGGTGACATCACATGGTACCTATCTGGGAATGCCCTCAGAAACTGGCTAGAATAAATCAAAAATCTTCCAAACCCTGAAAAACATAATCAGACAAAGAATCGATGGATGGAACGAGCAGAACCTGTCTAAAGTAGGTAAGGAGATACTCATAAAGTCTGTGTTACAAGCTATTCCGAGCTACGCCATGGGTTAGTATCTCGGATACCATTCTAGACGATATATGAGGTATGATAAGCAACTTTTGGTGGGAAGAAAACACAGTGGGAGAGCGTAAGATGCATTGGCTATCTTTGGAAAAACTTTCTAGGGCAAAATGCAATGGTGGCTTGGGTTTTCGAAATTTAAAGGCTGCAAACCTGGCATTGCTAGGAAAATAGGCTTGGAGATTTTTAGTGCATCCTAATGCACTTGTCACCAGAGTATTCAGAGATAAATATTTTCCCAATTCATCTGTATTAGAAGCCCCATTAGGGCACCACACTTTGTGGTCATAGAGGAGTATTATGAAAGGAGTTGGAGTTCTCGTTCTTGGATGTCGCAAACATATTAGATCGGGGATACAAATGAGTATTTTTCATGACCTATGGTTGCCAAGGACAAGTAATTTCTTCGTACAAAATGCTGAACACATCTCGGTGGAGTTGTTTTTAGTCGGAGATCTCATCGATGAACACTCGCACTGGTGGAGGGAGGATTTGCTGGTTGCACACTTCCACCCGGATGACGCTGCTATTATTCGACAAATTCGGATCCCTTTAGACGCTGGAATAGACAAATGGAGTTGGAACCACATGGCTACGAGCACGTATACTGTCAAATCAGCTTATCATAAACTAGTCAAGTCACCGAGTTCAGAGCTCTACCATCACCTTCCGTTGGAGGGACCAGAGGGACACTTGTGGAGCAAATTATGAATGTTACACATCCGCAAAGAGCTAAGCATCTAGCATGGAGAATTTGTACATATTCACAACCTACATGGGAGAACTTACGGAAGCGAACGGTGAATGTGCCCTTAACATGCGTCCAGTGATGCGAGGAAAATGGCACTCTCGGCCATCTTTTTTTTAATGCAGGTATGCAGTAGCAAGCATGGAGGTTGCTTGAACTCCAAGATTTGATCGAAAATGCAAAAAAAGGCAAGGGGGGATTTCTGTTTCTAAAACATATGAAATCCTGCAATAAAGATGAAGTGGAGCTAACCATCATGAAATGTGACGCTATACGATTTTAAAGAAACAAAAAACTTTTCGATGATATATGTTTGCAGCCAGAGGAAGCAACGGCTGGTGTCACAGTAAACCTTACGAGTTTCAAGATTGCTAGCCAATGGCCGGAGCGAACTTCTTTGGAGCTTCACCCGCACTCCTTGTTGCGGCCACCAGAGAAGGGAGTGAAGATCTATTTTGACGCTAGCACTACCAAGGACTTTGTAGGACTTGGCATTCTTCATCTCGACGGAGAAGCAAGATTCTGAAAGGCAGCAGAACTTAGGAAACCGAAAAAGTATGATGCAGAAATGGCAGAGGCCATGGCACTCTTAGAAGTCATCCGCTGGGCTACAGAGAGGCAATAGGAGGTGGTAACGATCGCCGGGGATGCGCTAGGGATAATTCGCGTGGTAAGAGGAGAAATTGAACCCATCTTAGCTTGTGCGGATACTGTTTTATAGGTTCAAACCTTATTGAGTGACAAAGGCATTAACCTTCCTTGTTAGATTAGAGATAGGAATATTCTTGCTAACTCACTTGCGAGTTTTGCAAAGTCGAGTGAAATGCAAGGCAATGTATGGGATGCACCCTCGAACTTTCTTTTGTCAGACGATACTGGACGATTCCTGTAACATGAAATGTAATTTATCTACTCAAAAAAAAGGAAGGTTAATCAAATAGGCTGCTTGTTATTTGTTAAAATAGTAAGGTTTAAATTGGGTAATTGAGGCATGTTTTTTTTTTGCCAAAAATGATTTTTGTAAAAATTGTGCAGATTTATTTGGGACAGAACAAAAAGGAAAGTGTGCAGATTTGGCTGGGACGGAGAGAGTATAATAGATTAACTAAAGAGAAAAAGACTAAAATAACCCTATCTTTTGCACAAAGTGTAAACTAACCCCAACTTTTTGAGGAATGTGCCAAAATAACCTTGGACTAGTCTAACTTTTTTTATCAACAGGAAGTTTTGTTGGAATTTGATCTGAATTCAATGAAAAAATGGTTTTGCCCCTTGAATTAAAAAAAATGAAATGACGATAATGGCCAAGACTTCTAGGGTTAGATCAGCACAAACTTATATAACATAGGGTTATATCAACACTAACTAAATAAACTTAGAGTTATATCAGCACGAACTGAAAAAACACAACACTTAATCAAAACACGGGGTTAGATCCGTACTATATTTGTAACATTATTTGAACAAGTATAACTTCCTAGATGGAATGTACTGAACTTCCTTTTCAAATGATTAAATCAAGCAACAAAAACAAATGCACAACTAGCCAAATAGCATAAAGCACAGTCAAATACATTCATCAAATCACAGCAAAAGTATTTCGTCGACAACTTATACTGAAGGGCACTACACTCGACAAGTCGACATCCCACAAAAATTAGCTCCTACCGAGTAGAATAAACCACAACAACAACTTAATATGTTTTCATCCAACAACATTAAATTCAGTGTCTTCAAGGCCCTAATAATCGTGGAAAAATTGCAATCGTTTGCGGGCGCAATAATACCTTGAATAGGAGCAACCAATTAAATTTCAGCATCATTTGCACAATCCATCTTCATTACACTTCTATGAACATCGAGCTGGGGATAAAACAGGGTGACAACACTCTATCTTCCGGACGCAACCGCATCGGGCACAACCCACCACTGCCATCCGTGGACGTTAATTACACTCGTAAAACATTTTGCCCAGATTTTTTCTTTCCTCGACAGAAACACGGTTGTTTCAGAGGAGCAGACCTCGCAAACTACGCTTTCCTAATGCACTCGACTGACACTGCGCCTCGATGAAGCCATTCTTCACATTCTTCAAAAACTTAAAGCATTTCATCAATTAACACAAAAACCAATTCTGTATACAAACGTGCTTTCCCATTACCCAAAGTAAATACCTAGAATTTCATAAATTAAAATTTCCCCAAATCAAAAATGGGGTTCATAACATACAAGTAATCAATTAACTCGAGTAATCTGGGATCGTGGTCGACAAATGAATAGAGCCTCCTTACCTTCAGGGAGAACGAAGAGGCAGAAGAGGCAAGGAAGAAGGAAGAAACGAGGGAGGGGGTACCGGCAGGGCGAATGAAGAAGAAGAAAATGGTTTTTGGTTTTCAAATAAAGATAACTGTTTTTAATCCAAAAAAGTGCCACATAATCAGTGGTAAAATGGGTATCAAATTTTCTGCTTAAAGCTCAGGGGTATATTAGACTTTTTAGCTTTAGTCAACAACTGATTTCTTCCGTCAATGCCAAAAATTGCACAAAAGATTATAACAACACAATTCATCATAAGTTAAGGTTAAGTCGGGTTTCCGCTTGCAGGGTTATGTTGATACTTTCATACTTCATTTGTCCCAGTTTAAGCTGCACACTTACTATTTGACAGTCAACACCCTCAAATTTTGACCACATATTCGAATAGATATATAAACAACAATATTATCGTATGTGATATTGTTTGATTCGTCATAATAAATTGTTTCTAAATATTAACTTTTTATTTACCAATATTATACGTAGTTAAACTTATTAGTAGTCAAATATATTTTTCAAAGAGAGTGAAAAAGATTCTATGAAGGTTAATCTTAGATGGAGAGAGTAAAATAATTAGTGTTAAGAGTACATTTAGCCCAAAATCAAAACCATGGAGACGTAGTTGGTTATCATTTCCAAATACGGTCATAATGACCAACTCACTATTCGTACCTAACCACTACTCTGCAACTAATTAGATAGTAGCTTGTAAGATTCCTTTATTAATTAAGTTAATTAGTGGAAGAATAGCAGTGTGTTTAAAGTTGCACCAATCACTACTTAGCACTAGTCAACATGAGCATGTCAATACACTAATCTTATCTTTATGCTACACATGTAATCTTTATGGAACAAAATCATAGATGTAATCCAAAGCTAGTGATTCTAATCAATAAACTAATAGGAGTTTAATTAAAGTACAATTGAGTGGGGTGCTTGGGGGATCTACGGCCCTAGAGGGAGCAGTAGGCTTAGTAGGAGTTGTACGGCTATGGATAGACAATGAGCCAAAAGTGGGCGTCTCTCGGGCCATCGGACCAGGCTATTCGGGCAATCGGACACGATTAATTAATTTAAGGGCGGGAAAAGTCGGAATTTCCATAAGTTTATGTACAGTACTCAGGAACATTTGCATTAAATATTATAATTTTATATAAAATTTAAACATTGCATTTTATAAGTTAAAATAAGTAATAATATGTATTTATAGGTGAAAATATAAAACAAATATGATATAAAAAATATTTTTAAAATTTTTAAATTTTGTATGTAATTTAAGAAATGCAGTGTATAAGGTAAGAAATAAGTGGTATCTTCATAAGCTTATGGACAGACCGCCTGTCAGCAAGGGCGGATCCAGGGGGGCGAGGGGGTGCTGGCGCCCCCTTAAGATTCAGTAGCGCAGAAATTAGGTCTATCCTCCACCGAAAAAATGGTTTCTGCCCCCGTTGGATGGCCAGCTCCGCCCCCTGTTCATCTTCTCGCCGAAGAAGACGACTAGCCTGTTTTTTTTTCTTTGCCTTCAGACATCAAAATGACGTCGTTTTGATTAAAAGTCTGAAGATAAAATATGGGTTAAAAACCAATTGGGACGTTCAAACGAAGCCATGGGCCCGCTGTCAAGTTTCTTAACCAAGTCTTTGAAGCCCACTGCTTTTATGGAAGTCAAAATAGTACTGCTAACAATAGTTTACTGTAACTTTATATTCGATAGTATAATTGTTTGTCATTTGTGATATTTGGTATTTTGCATTAAATATGATTTTGTTACTATAATTAATTAAGATGAGAGGATCATAAGAGATTCTTTATCTCATTTTTAAATTAATGCTGATGAATATGGTAATTTTTTTTGAATTAAGAAAATCACAATAAAGCTATATATTTTCAGTTGTAATTTTACCAAGTTATTAAACTATTTAATTAATTTTAGACATAAATTGATTGCATTTAGGTATAAACTGATTAGACATGTGTTTTGCTCACTAATTTTATTTTTATAATCTTATTTAAGTTATTTTTAATATATTAATTAACAAGATCGAATAATTATAAGTGTGATTTATCGTATTTGTAAAAATTGGATTATTTTATAAACACTTTATTATTGAAGAGGATTTTGTTTGAATATGTTGACTTGTGTTCAGAAGAAAAAAAATTCAGTGTAATTCAGCGCCCAGATAAAAATTATCAATATAACATAGCGTCTAAAAAAAATTGCCAGTATAAGTAAGCTCCCCTAAAATACTAGGCTGGTTTCGCCACTGCCTACCAGGAGATCCACTCTTAATTTAATTCAAATATTCTGGGCTTAGGGCATGGGCAGTGGTGGTCTCTTAAAATTAAAAGACCGCTTAAGAGACCGAAAACCACCACAGTGGTGGTCTTTTAAGCGGTCTCTTGTCAAGAGACCGCGGACCGAGCTCTTACTAAGAGCCCGGCCTCTTGCCTCCAAATCGTACGCATCTCTGACCACGCACATGGCTCGGCCGCAATTTTTTATTTTTCAACGGGTGGGACACGTGTCGCCACCTGAGTGGGCCACGTATCCCACTCAGCCTCTGGTTTTTTTAAAAAAAAATTTCTGTTGCTGACACGTGGCACCCACGGTTGGGCCACGTGTCAACAACGGTAATTTTTTGAGTGGATATCAGCTGGGAATTCGGGGGGACACGTGGTCCAATATGGAGGCGACACGTGTCCCCCCAACGGCTGTATAACGGGTATTTTTTTTTAATAGGACACGTGTCCCATTCTGGTGGCAACACGTGTCCCAAACGAAGTTTTGCAGGAATTTGTTTTTTTTTTAAATTTCTGTTATAATTTTTAAATTTCATTCTCCCACTTTTTTTGCCTATAAATATGGACCATTTCAACTCATTTCACCACACCACTTCCAAATCAAATTCTCTTATCCCACAAATTCATCTTCTATATTGTTATTCATTTTTCGTGATGGATCCACGAAGAACGTCGAAAGGCAAAGATCGGGTAATTCCAAATTCTTTCGATACGGAGAATTTTTCGCAAATTCCGAATTATCGTCCATTTCCAAATTCAGAATTTAGTGAAAATTCTCCGAACATGCCTCCCCACTTTCATTTCAATTCTCAACATTCATACATGAATTTTCAAAATCAATGCCACTCTTCCCGAAACGCATACATAAACCCTCCTTACCTGAACCACTCCCGAAATGCGAACACCCAATCGCAAAATTCGTACCATAATTTATATGGTCAAGGCTTTCAAGCTCCACATCTTGATGCTATAAACGAATCGGGTGCATTTTCACCCCGAGTAGGTCGCGGTTCCCAGCCTTTGTGCGCGTTCATTTTTTTGCCATAGTGGGACACGTGTCGCCCCCTGAGTGGGCCACGTGTCCCACTCAACCAAACCTTTTTTTAATTTCTGTTGCGGACACGTGTCACCCATGTATTGGGCCACGTGTCTGCAACGGTATTTTTCAAATGAAGTCTGAAATTTTTTTTGAACGGGACACGTGTCCCATTCTGGTGGCGACACGTGTCCCAATCGTGTTCTTTCTAATTTTTTTTCAATTTTTTAAGAATTCGAAATTTAATATATTTTTTATTTTTAAATTGTAATAATTGGTCGGACTAGATCAATATTTTATTTAGTATTGTCTGTAATTTTTATAGTTGTTATAATTGATTTTTTCAATTTTAATGGTTTTTATATAATTTTAAAAACATGGAATTATCTTATTTTTTATTTTTTTATTTCATTTTAATAATTATATTAAATTTTACATTCAACTTATTTTTTTTGGACAAATTTATTTAAAATAATATTTAATTGTCAAATTAATTATTGTTATAATTGGTTTTGCGCACTTTTATGGTTTCCATATTATTTTATAGAAAAAATGAATTCTCATAGTATTTATTTATTTAATTTCGTTTTAATAGTTTCTTCAAAAAAATTGAAATTCATTTTATTTTTTTACACTAAAGCATGGTATTGACAAGAACGAGAAAAAAAAATTATTTAACATATTTTTAAAAAATGATTTTATATTTAAATATTTAAACATTATATTAAATTTTGCATTCAACTTATTTTTTGTGGACAAACTTATTTAAAATAATATGTAATGATCAAATTAATGAGTAGGATAGAGAAAATCAAGTGGGTTCCATGAATAGTATATAGTGGTCTCTTAACCATTGTGAAGAAAAAAAATGGTTGTCTCTTAAGTGGTCTCTTAAGCTGAGGTGGAAGAGAGAGGAAGAAAAATAATATATTTAATTGGTAAGATACCGGTAGTGGTATCTACCACTGCCATGGCCTTAGATTACTTCTGGTTGATTATTGAGGAGTTTTTTATGGTTGAAGACGAATGCTCTGCAGCTAGCTGGGAGGTCACGTGCGTGTGGTGTAGTGTCGTGTGCTTGGCAAAATTAAGGTACTCCCATTATATCAAGTTAAATTGCTCAAAATATTTTTCACCCTCATCAAAAAAATTTAATCATCAATATATTTAATTATGTATAATAATGGTAAATAAAAATAAATAAAAAATTATTTTCAGAAATGACGTTTTACGATGAATCCAACCATATAAAATATGATAATATTATTATGAGTGGGTCTGTTGACAGGAGGTCTGTCCATAAGCTTATGGACAGACCACTTATTTCATACCTTAAACACTGCATTTCTTAAATTACATACAAAATTTAAAATTTTTGAAAATATTTTTTATATCATATATTTTTATATTTTCACCTTCAAATACATATTATTACTTGTTTTAACTTATAAAATGCAATATTTAAATTTTATAAAAAATTACAACATTTAAGTCAAATGCCCCTGAAGACTGCCCATGAGTTTATGGACATGCCACCTTTCCTGAGATTTTCCTTATTATTATTTTATATATCAATTTAAATATGTGATCAAATTTAAAAAGTGAATAATAACATAAATCGAAGATACCAGGGACTAAAGAAATGAAATTCCAACCGGACTTGTATAAGTAGGGGGATGTGTTAGTAGTTCCATCTCTTTGAATGAATCAATAAAGAAGAACTTGACTACACCTCTTCCTCTGATCTTACTCCATCCTAGTTTAATGTTTCTATCATTTTTTTGTACAAACATTTTGTTGTTGGTGTCGTAGAAGAAGTGCAGGAATAAAATGATCTGGCAGAATTTTAGCAACAAATTCCAGTTCAAACAACGATATAGGAACATTTTATTGGGACAGGCGAAAACAGAAAGTAGAAACTTATAGAATATAAAATACATAAATAATTGTGGTTGTGTGTATTTATATATATATATATATATAGTGAGTACAAATGGTATACAAAGTAGAAACGAATATGAAACATGATATATTAAAAATCAATCAGAAAAGGTATTCCTTTCTTATCATTTTTCTAATTTATTTACATCTATATCCCCCCCTCCCCTCAAGCGAAGCGTAAGAATGGACGCAACGCAAAACTTGGATGGTAGAAACTCAAACTGAGGATGAGGTAAACCTTTTGTAAAGATGTTAGCAAGATGGAAGTCTGTAGAAATACGAGCAACCCTAAGCTTGCCTAAAGACACCATCACACGCAAAACTGGATTCTGAGCCAGGAAGAGAGCATCATTGTTATCACACAGCAACACAGAAGGTGCACGAGTCGAAACACATAAGTCCTGAAGAAGATTCATCAACCAAGCTAGCTCTGCAACAGTGTTTTCTATGGCACGGTACTCTGATTTTGAACTGGAACGAGAAATTGTAGGCTGCTTCTTAGCACTCTATGAAACTAGGTTGCCACCAAGGAAAATGACATAACTATACGTAGACCTACGAGTCTCTATAAAACGAGCCCAATCAACATCAAAGTAACCCAGAACTGGTAAAGTGGATGAATTTACGCAGAGAGTACCACGTACATAGTGCAAAATTTGAGTGACAGCTTCGTAGTGGTCATCAGTAGGAGTCTGCATGTACAGACTGACCGTATTCACAATACAGGATAAGTCGGGACATGTAATCGACAAATATTATAGTGCACCAATCAAAAAACGATAAAGTGTGGGGGTTTCCGAATAGCTTACCAGAAGAGCTTGAAAGCTGCGAAAATGCTACAAATGGAATAGCAATGGGCGCAAAGTCCTGCATGCCAGCTTGTAGTAAAATATTTTTGGCATATCTGGCCTAACCAAGGAATAAGGCATCAAAAGTATGAACAACCTCCAAACCCAAAAAAAATACTGCAGAGTGCAAAGATTAGTAATCTTGAAGTTATGATTAACTCGATCAATAAACTTACAAATAAGATAACCATAATTCCCAGTAAGAATAGTGTCATCAACATATACCAGGAAATAAATCAAAGAGGCTGTGACAAAACAAATAAAGGGGTATCAGAAGAACTGTATACAAAACCTAGGAAAATAAAAAAGAACTGAATTGCTGAAACCAAGCACGGGAAGCTTGCTTCAAACCATAAATGGCCTTGCATAGACAACAAACAAAATCAGGTTGCATCAGGTCTTTGTATCCAGTAGGCTTCTCCATGTAAACCGGACAGTCAAGAACACCATTTAAAAATGCATTCTTGACATCTAGCTGTCGCAATAACCAATTTCGATGGATATCAAGAGATAACACAATACAAACAATAGACGCCTTCACCGCTAGACTAAATGTATGATCATAATTAAAGCCATGTAATTCCAAAAAAAAACCATGAGCAACTTACCTTGCTTTGTGTCGGTCAAGTGAGCCATCAGCTTCATACTTAAATCTTTAAACCCATTTTGAACCAACAACATTGGCATTTGAAGGACGAGGAACCAACTCACACGTCTGTTGTGTGTAAGGCATCCATCTCTGAGTCCATAGCAGTAACCCATTCAGGATCTTTGACAGCAGAGCAAAGACTGCATGGTTTGGTCTTAGAAAACAAAGCAAAAAGAAAGCACTCAGAAACCAGAAATATCATACTCAGAAAAATCCTTGTACCGTAAAGAACCAGTGCACATACAAGTGAGCATCGAATGTCGAGAAGGGGAACCCACAAATGAAGATAGTGTGGATCCCGAGGTGGGCACGAATATGAGACTGGTGATGGGGACCGTGTGGTAGATGCCGATGGTGGCACTGCTGAAGCCGGGTCGGTCGGTTCAGCTGGAGAAGTTGACGGTGGCTGGACAGGTGGCAGGTGGTGCGCAACAGGAATGGTTGGCATGGGAATTGGTGATAATGGCATCGTCGGCTGAGCTTGCGGCATTGACTACTGTCGATCATATTGTTGGTACCCTGTGGTAGACAAATACAATTTTTTGAAGAACCCTAAGCTCCTGGTACAGTCAAAATATTTAAATTTTCCAAAATAATGGGTGATTCTGCTGAAGGAGGTGGATCAAAGACCTCTGACGGGACTGACGAAAGCTCCAAACAAGCATAAACATCAAGTGATGATAAATCTATAACAGTGCCAATACGGGTAGCAGAAAAAAAATAACTCATCAAACCGAGCATGGCGAATGATATACTCCTTCTTTGTGAGAGGATTAAGACATCGATAACCCTTGTATTGAGAATTGTATCCCAAAAATATACATGACGTACTCCGAGGGTCAGTTTATGTGCAACATAGGGCCTTAAATATGGGAAAGCTCGATAACTAAAAGGATGAAAATTGGAGTAGCCAGGCATAGTCCCAAATATAACAAAGAGTGGAGACTAACCAGATAAAACTAGAGTTGGCAATCTGTTGATGATGTAGACTGTTGTCGAAAAAGTATCATACCAAAATGAATGATGAAGGCCAGAATGAAAGAGCATTGACAGACCCATCTCAGTAATATGACGATGCTTCCTCTCTACATGACCATTTTGCTCAGGAGACAAGAAAACTGATGATGAATGCCATTTGATGCAAAATGAGCCTGCATGCGATGATTCACAAACTCAGTTTCACCATCACTCTGAAATACTTTAATGGTGGAAGAAAACCGATCCTCGAAAAGCGCTTCAAATTTCATGTATGCCTCATACTTTAATCTTAGAGGAAATAACCAAGTAAACAGAGAGAAATCATTAATAAAAATGACATAATAAAGGTACCCAACACGAGAAACAACAAGTGAGGGTTCCCAGAGGTCACAATGAACTAAATCAAGTATGTGTGATGCGTGTTTTAAATTATCATTGAAAGAAAGACGTCTGCCTTTAGCCATCTCACAAGAAGAACATAAATGAGGCTTAGGCAGCAAACTAGTGACTGACAAACTACCTGTCTTATTCAAAGATGAAATTACAGAAAAAGGAACATGTCCTAAACGACTATGCCATAGCTCAAATGAGGCCCTGGCTTTATTTGAATTGACAAATGAAACTAAAGCAGCACCACCATAAACCAAAATGTAGAGACCTCCCTCACTGTGTCCTCAGCCCACGAGCTCCTTGGTAACCTTGTTCTAAATAGTGTAAGAAGTATCATCAAAACAAACAACGGGATTTTGATCCCTGGTTAACTTGGAAATAGACAATAAATTCTTGGTGATGTGGGGAACAACCAAGACATCAGATAAAGTGGGTGACTTAAAAATCTAGGATCCGCCAGTATGGGAAATATCCAAAGAAGAACCATTGCCAAAATAAACACGATGGTACCATTACAAGCATCGACGATATCCAGGTTGGAAGCTGAAGCAAGCATGTTATTGGTAGCACCAGAGTCAATGTACCAATTCGGAGTGGCATTATTTTGCTGATAATGTTGTGGGTGAGTTGTGTCTGCGGTATTTGAAACATCATCGCGAGCAACAAGAGAAAACTTGTAGCAGTATTCAACCAGATGACCGGGACGATGACACCATTGGCAGACATAAGTGCCACCTTGTGCAGGGGCGTCACCGTCGGTCGGCTACGGATTCCGTCTACCACCTCTTCCACGACTGTGGCCTCAGCCACCTCTTCCACGACCGTGGCCTCAGCCACCCCTTCCTCGTCCATAGTTGTGGCCTTCCCTACCGCAGTTTGCCTGTCTGAACGCCTGATGACTAGCAGAGAAAACAACATAAACATGTCCAGAGGTAGACGAATGAGCTTTGAGAGAAAACTCCAATGCCTCAGCATCAACAACAAGAGTATATAGAGGTGGTAAATGGTCCTTCGCCATTTGAGTGGAAGAAAACCAGGAAAGTTGATCATTCAAACCACGACAAAAAATAATAGCATTGTCCTCATCATTAAGAGGATGGCCAAGAACACACAATTCATCAAGGATGTCCTTAAAATGAGAATAATAGTCCTGAACAGACTGATCATCTTAAGGGATGTCATACAAATGATCACATAGATAAAGGCGACAAGCATGAGAATTGTTCTGGCATTTAGTGGCTAAAGCATCCCATACCTGAGCAACAATGACCATACCGCCAACTACTGACAGACAGTGTCAGGGATGAGAAAAGACCTGCCAAAACTAGCTGATCTGTCTGAGTCCAAGCATCACGAGCCTTAACATCCTTAGAAGCCTTGGCATCGGGTTCCTTGGAAGTCGAGCTTGCAGATGGATCGAGGCACTTGGAAGATCCATCAACAAAACCAATTAATTTGACAGTACATGAAATAGAGGTAACCTGAGTACGCCAATGAGAGTAGTTGGAACCATCAAGCTTGATGGAGATACAGCTGCACAACGATGGAACTGTAATTGACGTCATCAGAAACAAGCAGGAACAGATCCAAACACAAAAGAAAAATAAATCACACCAAACATACATCAAGCTTGTGAATGGTAGTCGACGACTGATTTAGCTTCCGTGCGTGGAAAAGGAGCAACAACAACCACCGGTGGATAGATTAGGCGGTGCGTGACCGGTGGCTGGCAGCGCGTGCAACGACACGTGGAGTGGTGAGTCTGTGTTCAGGTCAATGATCACCAGTAACCTGGGAGCGGCGGTGATGATTGAAAACAAGGCGGGTGGGCGGCAGCCTTAGATTAGAAAAGCACGGAGAGAAAAACATGGAAACTTTTTTTAAAAGCCAGAGAATTTTGGAGAGACCTGACTGATATCATGATAGAATCTAAAACCACAAATAATTGTGGTTGTGTGTATTCATATATACAGTGAGTACAAATGGTATATAAAGTAGAAACAAATATGGAACATGACATATACAAAATCAATCAGAAAGGGAATTCTTTTCTTATCTTGATTCTAATTAATTTACATATCTATTAGAAACTCTTGAATGGAACAGGAGAGTACTCTCTTCATATCAATGTAAACTTTCTATAACTTCTTTGCACGTATATTTATATATGTTTGTAACATGTAAAGTGAAAGATTAAAATGAATCGGTTAAATTTTAACTATAAATTTTAGATCAAATAAAAGAGTAGTTAGAATAGAAAGCTTTGATAGAGATGAGCAAAAATAAAAGGCAAGAACCTTACACGGTGACGAACGGGTATATGACTTACTACAAAATCAATTTCAGTTACTGGAGAGTATAAATTCCTAATTTCATGTTATATTAATTAAACTCTATATTTTTATATGCATATGAAAAGACATTTTTCCTAAGACTAAAAGAGTGAAATTTAAAAACCACACAAAAACTAAAACTAAAACTAAAAGAGTGAATTCTTTTTTTTGAAAAATCAATCATTCCAATATGTTGGGAAAAACGCTCAACGACGATTACAATAAGTGAAACTGACATCCAACCTAACTAATCTCTAGCAATAACCAATCTATTGCAAGGATATTCAATTACATGTCAACCAGCCTGATCGTCTGTACTATTATAGATCAGGGATCCAATAAAAACTGTAACATCGCTCTCAGGGATATTAACTCGCTTCCGCAAAAATCATGACCATTTGACGAAGAGAAATGTATCAGCATCAATATCACTACGCCAAACAGGGAGCTACAACAGCTGTAACACCACTTGATCTTGATCCAAAATATGATCAATATTGTTCAAATTGTAAACATCTTGAAAAACACAAATCGATAACGGAACTCCTAATAGAAAAACACAAACGAAATCACGAACACACGATCTGTAAAGTCAGATCGAACAAATACATAGACATGAACAATTAGATTAAATTTTCATTATAGACACGTTAATCTAATCTATCTGGTCAAAGAGCAATACTAATGTATTGAAACAAATCTATACTTAATCAATAGCATAAATATTAGAAGTATATCAATAAAAAAATTACTATTTTTGCATTTTCCATGATGGATAAATGGAGAAAATGAGAGGAAAAAGAACTTCAGATAAAGAATGAAGAACGGGTCAACTACTGCAGAGTTTTAAAGAGAGAAGATTGAAATTTAAAGAAACGGAGGAGGAAATGTAATGCATGAATCCTTAACTAAAGCTGTCGTATCTGGTGTCTTGTCAATAATTTAATTACAGTTCATATCCCATTTTGGATGCATCACATGAGTCTCCAATTGTGCGAATTTCTTTTTTGAGACACAGTTTTCTCGAACGGAAGTTTATCGTAAATTGTTGAAAAGTCGCCATGCTATGTCGAATTCGTTATTGTATTTACTAGAGTGTATTTAAACGCAGTTGAAGGGTAAATCAAGATTCACTCGAAGGATTTCAATTTTGTTATTAATATTTTCATTTTATTTTAAAGGAAGGGAAAACAGCATGAGACATCGTACAGTCACGTGAGAAAGGTCGGCCTTTGGCAAATGTTAAGCGGCGGCAACAGAAATTAAACAAACTCCATAGTCGCTTTCTGTCCCCGCCTGTTTCCTTTTCCATGTGCAAAGCTACTTTTCCACACATCACACATGCCTAATTCTCCCATCCATCCATGCTAAAACCCCAAAACACTAACTCCGTTAATTCTTGTAATTGATTCCGAATTGGAATTATTAATGATTAAAGAGTTAATCTCTGAAACTCTAAAGACCTTGATTCTACTAAGATGAATTCTTGTATCAGATCTGGAAGAGTAAATTTTCGATGATAAGTTTTATAAAATAATCAACAATATATAGAGTACTCCATCCGTCCCAACTATTTTTATTGAGAGAAAAAAAGAGTTTTTTTAAAAGTTCATTATTATATATTTTCTTGCCCATGTGCTGGTGGGGTACGTACATTTTATTTTCTTTTTCCATTTAATTTCATCATTTTTAAACAAAATAAATAAATAAAAACTGGCCAAAAAAGAAAATAAAAGGAAGAGTACAAAAATAGCTGGGACGTTCCAAAGAGGAAAACGTGCAAAAATAGTTAGGACGGAGGGAGTGCAATGCATTTAGGGGTTGCGTTATACTAGAACTCTACCCTCAAAATATCTGCTAGAATTACCTAACATAATAACTCCGCCCCCAACCCCAACCGAAGCGTCAGATGCGAATAGAAGCAAAACTTGGATCTGAAGAACTTAAAGATTGGATGAGAGAGACCATTGGTGAAAATATTCAAAATCTGAAGGGAAGTAGGAACATAAGCGATGTGCATCTTTCCAGCTGCAACAAAATCCCGAGCAAGGTGGTAGTCGATGTGCTTCGCCCGCTTGTGAGCCACTGGAATCTGAGCAAAAAAACATCACATTATTGTTGTCGCATAACAGAAATGGAGAACTAGAGAGCGGGACACGAAGATCTCACAAAAGATGAGTCATTCAAACAACCTCAGAAGCTGTGTTGGCGAGAGCCCCGGTACACAGACTCGGTGCTGGAGCGAGAAACGATGGGATGCTTCTTGTCACTCCAAGAAACAAGATTGCCACAAAAAAAGATAGCATAGCCATAAGTGGATCGTCGAGTCTCAAAACTCTGAGCCCAATCAGCATCAGAGTAGCCCAATACCTCGGGAGAGCTGACAGAGCGGAAAGTGAGGCCAAAGTGCAGCGTACCCTGAACATAATGAAGAAATTGAGTGACAGTTGTTAAATGATTATCCTGAGGGTCCTGAAAATACTGACTGACATAATTAACCGCAAAAGACTATGTTTGGACAAGTAATAGTCAAATACTAAGAGCCCCAACTAGTGAATGGTAGAGTGTCGGATTCTTGAACGGAGGACAAGAGTTGTTGTGAAGCTGGAAGCTTGGCATAAATGAAGTACTGGCTGGGGCTGCATTAGACGGCTTGGCACGAGTGAGAATATCACGGGCATACTTAGCTTGACTAAGAAGAAAACCCAAGGTAGTAAGTGAAACTTCTAGGCCAAGAAAGTAATGAAGGGCACCTAACTCCTTATTGGAAAACACCTGGTGAATGCGATCAATGAACTATTATTTAACAGTTGAGTTGTTGCCGATGAGAATAATGGCATCCACATAAAAGAGAAAATAAACAACGAATATCCTCTGGACAAAACAAATAAGAAAGTGTCTGTAGAGCAACATCGAAAGGTAGAGCAAGTAGGTGCTAAACCGTTGGAACCATGCCCAAGGAGTTTGCTTCAGACCATATATAGCCGTTCGCAAGCAGAAAACATAGTTAGGATGAAGTGGGTCAGCCGACTGGTTGCGTTATATAAATTGAGAATCAAGCCGTTGAGAAAAAAGTTCTTGACATCCAACTGATGAAGGGTCCAAGATCGCATGGTGTCAATAGCAAGAAAGGCCTGAACAGTAAAGGTTTTGACCACAAGGCTGAAAATATGGTCAAAGTCAAAACCCGAAATCTAAGAAAGTCATTGAGCTACCAGACGTGCCTTATGACGATCAACTTTGCCATCAGGACGATAGTTCAGCCGATAGACCAATTTGAAGCCAACAATGTTAACATTTGACGGGTACAAAACCAAATCCCAAGTATGCTGGCCACGAAGGGCTACGATCTCATCATCCATAGCCGAGCTCCAAGATGGATCCTAGAGGGACAAATGATAATTTGTAGGTACCTTCTAGGTGAGAAGGGAAATGAGAAGACCATGGGAAAATTGTTTGAATAATCATGCCGCTGGATAGCACCAAATGTAAACTAAGTAGTCATCCAGTAGGGATGCGTCCGAAGAGGGGAGGCCGCAGGTGCAACCTAGGAAGAAGGGGGCAATGGCCCTAGTAAGTTGGCTGGCAGCGAGACTAGCAGATCAAGCTGGTTTGTGCCAACCAATAACTGGTGCGAGTCTGTAAAACATATGGAGCAAGGTGTCGGAGGTGATGCAGAAACAACCACGGGCAAAGAAAATGTAGAATCTGACTCAGAATCAAGAAAGTCAAAAACATCTAGCACTGAAGGTGGAGAACCAATTTTCGAAGGAATGGATGGGACGAAAGGAAAGCAGGTCACATCAAAATGAGTATGTTGAGTGACGTAGATTCAGCTGACAGAAGGATCGAGGCACCGAAAACCTTTAAAACTGTGAGTTGTGGCCACTATGTACTGTTAGAATAAGTCAATTAGATTATTAGATATGGATAGCCTTTGATTACTAGACTAGAGTTATTTTAGTACTAGTATTCCTTATCTGATTGTACTATATATATTCTTTACAGTAATACATAAATCATTACGGGAATACATTCTATCATTGTATCGGAGTAATTTCTAGTCCTAATCCTAAAACCCTAAAATATTTTGAGCCATCACTTCTCCCTCGGTGACCGAACCTCTCCCCCCTCACCACCTTTTTCGATCAATTTACAGTGCACTTCGTGGCGTCTATCTCTCTCTCTCTCTCAAAAATGGTCGGCGATAAACTCTCCTACAACACTCTTCTTCATATGATTCAAATAAAACTTACGTCGTCAAAATACTTTCTTTGGAAATGTCAAGAAGGTTATGTTCTTAAACCCCTGGGTCTCTTTGATTTTGTCGACGGAAGTCATCCCTATCCGGTGGTGGTCCTGTTGCCTCCAGGCCCACCACCGACGGTCTCTTCGATCTCCACCTCATACGCCTCTATTACCTCTCTTGGCAGCAACTCTAAAATGGATATGTGGAAAGCCTTCTTGAAGGCGAAGACAAAGTATGATTAGTGGATTGCAAAAGATCATCACGTCTGTAGTTTGATGTTTTCTTCTCACACGGTTGAAGCTCTTGCTTCCGGATTGCTCTAGGCCAAAAACAATCTGGGATAATATTGCTACCACTTTTCATGATAGTAGCATGTCCACCATCCCTCGTCTTCATGCTGATGCCCACAGTATACGTAAAACTGGTATAGTCCATGAACTCCATCTTAAATTTAAAGAAATTTTTGAGCAGTTATCTATTATGGGTTCTCCTGTTACGAATTATGATCAAATCATATAGTTTTTAACTAATCGTGTCTATGAGTTCAAAGAATTTTCTACCCATTTGATTAAAGCATCCCCTACTCCTTTATATGTCTATGTTCTCTCTCGTGCTAAAAACCACAAAGAATTTTTGACAAATTTGCAAGGACATTCAACCCCAACAACAAGGCCTGTTGTATTCGCTGTTGGTGAACAACCCTCGATCGGCCACACTTGAGATCATATGCCGGAGAGGGGGCTGCAACGTGTGAGGCTCACGCACCACCAGAGGCACAAGATTTGGTGAACGTTGCGGCGGCAGGGCTCTCTGGTCTTCTCAGTTCGTAGATGGTTCTGGTTCTGGCCGCGGGCATCAGCAATTCCCCTAGTGTGGTTGTCCTGGTCATTATGCTGCAACTTATAAGATGTGGGCTCAGACTCGGCCCATATGGCTGAAAATTTTCAGTTATCACTGAAGTTAGAGCCTTCTACTCACACCTCATATTGGTATGTGGATCCTAGTGCGACCAGTCATATAGTGTCTTCGACATCTGGTTTGGAAAGTGTCACTCCTTATTCTAGTAACTCTCATGTTTCTATTGGTAATGGTGCCTCTATTCAAATTTCTCATTTTGGTGATTTTTAGATTTTTGATGATTTTCGTTTATTTGATGTTCGGGTTGTTTAGGAGATTACTAAGAATCTGTTATCTATTAGTAATTGAACAGAGATTTGCATGTGTTTGTCATTTTTTTATCGGAACTTTGTGATTCAGAACAAATTTTCAAAGGCAATCATGGGTAGGGGCCACAGTGAAGGGGGAGTTTAAATTTTGGATAGAGAAGAGATAACTCTAGTTTCTTTTTTGCAGTAGAAAGGATGGGTATCTTACAAGCTTTGGCATGCTCAGTTAGGTCATGTGTCAACTGCAGTTATTTCCAATTTATAGAAGTCTAGTTTACTTTCCATTACATCTTTGTTGCCTTAACCGCAAAACCTGCGCCCCTTTTGTTATGGCTAAAGGTCAACAGTTAGCTTTTGTTGAGAACCATAAACTTGGTGTACACGTACATAATTTGATACACTGTGATTTGTGGGGTTCTTCCCCGATTTTATCATTGAATGGTTTTGCTTATTATTCCTTATTTGTGGATGATTTTTCTCGCTTTATGGTTATTTCCACTTTGTCGAAAGTTAGATTTTGCTGACACTTACTTGCAGTTTGAGGCACTAGTCGAGAATAAGTTTTTATCCAAAATTAAGGTGTTTCAAAGTGATGGTGGTATGGAGTTCTTGAACACATGTTTACTGTCACATTTCACCTCCAAAGACCATTAGATTTTGTGCCTGTACACTCCGGAGAAAAATAGCCGAGCTGAATGCAACTATAGACATGTCACTGAAACATGCCTCACGATGTTTTTTCACTTGCAACTGCCCATTTCTAACCGGGATGATGCATATTCCACGACTGTTAACACCATACCCCGATTACCTGCTCCAGTTCTTCAGGGTGCTACTCCTTATAGGCTTCTCTATAGTCTTGATCCTATCTACTCAAACGTTCATCCATTTGGGTGTTGGGTATTTTTGTTTGTTCGCCCATTTTCCAATCATAAGCTGGCTTGTAGAAGTATCCCTTATGTTTTCATCGGTTACACATCCCACTACAAAGATTTTCGGTGTCTTGATCCTTCTTCAGACGAGGATTATGTCACTCGCCATGCTCGATTTGACAAGATGTATTTTCCTTTCGTCTTCTCCATGGCTTCGAAGACTGGTTCTTCCTTGTCGACTTTGGATGTTTTGGCATTTATTGATCCCAATGGCGCCCCTGCCCCTTCATTGCCTGTGCCTGCTCCATCTTCTTTGGCCCATTTCATTATTTGTTCTAAAGACCTAGTTCTAGTAGCCGCCAGTCAGACTACACTACCCAACTTCCTGCTAGCCAGTCCACACGCCCATTCTTCAATCACCTCGGCTGCCCCATCTCTGACTGCTTTAGCCAATTCCACTCCTCTGCCCCTCCTCCTCAAACTTGTACTCATCAGATGGCTACTCGATCAGCGACTGAGGCTATTCAGCACAAATATTATTATGATATCATTGCTCACGATCTTACTGCTGCCTTACTTGATCAGTCCAAGCCCACAGATTATCAAACTGCTCTTCAAGATCCATATTGGGTTTATGCTATGAATGATGAGATAACAGCACTTTGTTGACAATGCACCTATGATTTGATACCCCGCTCATTGGATGTTAACATTATTGGCTCCAAATGGGTTTATCGACTGAAGTATCATCTAGACGACACTCTTGAGCGTCACAAGGATAGGCTTGTTGCGCAGGGTTTTTCACAGATTTTGGGATTTAACTTTGATCACACTTTTAGTTCGGTGGTCAAAGCCTCCATGGGTCGTACTATTATGGCTATTGCTACGATGCGCTCTTGACCCCTTCAATGATTGGATGTCAAGAACACCTTTCTCAATGGCATCCTCGATACTCTAGTTTATATGGCGCAGCCCGTTGGTTACAAGGATCAACTCCATCTAAATTATGTATGTTGCTTGCGTAAGACCATTTATTGTCTTAAGCAAGCTCCGTGGGCCTGGTGTCAGCAATTCGGCACCTACTTGGTTCAGTTCAATTTTCTATGCAGAGCAGCCGCCACTTCCCTTTTTGTTTTGTCCCGGAGCTCATCGTTACTATACTTGCTTGTCTATGTCGGTAACATTATCCTAGCAGGTAACAACTCGACTCTTCTTCGGCAGTTCATTGATCGGATGCATTGGGATTTTTCCATCAAGGATTTTGGCACTCTTCATTACTTTCTTTGTTTCGAAGTTACACCCAGAACCTCAGGTTTACTTCTTGGCCAAGAAATGTATGCTAGGGATATTCTCACTCGTGCTGGGATGTCTGATGCTGCCCCAATCTCTACTTCTTTTGTGCTAAGCTCGCAGCTTCACAACTCCACCAGCTCTCAGTTTTGGAACCCATTGCTTTATTGCTCTCTTGTTGGCGCTCTGTAGTACCTAGATATTACTCATCCTGACTTAGCCTTTGCGATCAACACGGTCAGTCAGCATCTTCATGATCCTCGGGATGATCATTTTTCTGTGGTCACTTGGATTCTTTAATACGTTCAAGGTACTCTGCATTTCAGTCTTGCTTTTCGGTTTGCCGGTTTCCCAAAATGCTGGGTTATTCTGAAGTGGATTGGGCTCTTTGTCTGAAGACTTGCAAGTTCACATATAGATATGCTATTTTTCTTGGAGGAAACCTTATTTCCTGGAGCGCCAAGAAATGGTCTATCATCTCTCGTTCGAGCATAGAGTATGAGTATCGATATCTCGCCAACACCGCCTCACAGGTTGTTTGGCTGACTCATTTCCTTTGTGATCTCCGTGTTCCGTATCTGTTTATCCACTGGAGTTATGCAACTATAGTAGTTCCATCTTTGTGAATTAGAATCTAGCTGCTCACAAAGGGACAAAGTATATCGATATCGACTATCATTTTGTTCGGGAGTCAGTTGAATCTGACTAGCTCCGTGTTGTCCATGTTCCCACATCTCTATAGATTATGAACATCTTCACCAAGGGTCTCTCTCATCTTCTGTTTGAATTCTTCAAATCCAAGCTTTGTGTCGTTGAGCATCCGACACCTCGCTTGGGGGGGGAGGTGTTAGAATCTATCAATTAGATGATTTGAAATGAGGAAGAAAGAGATAATTTGGAAATAATGATATGATTTGATATTGATAGAATGATAGGAAAATATATACCTAAATGTACAAGAGTTGACTAAGCTAACTATGTAAAGTATGTAGTCTATTACAATACAAACTCTATTGCTCCCCCTCAAGTTGGAGCAAGGAGGTTAAGAATTTCCAACTTGGAATTGAGAAAAAGGAAAGATGTTCGTCCTAGCGCCTTAGTGAACATGTCCCGAGGCTGGTCCAGAGTGAAAATGTAATGAGTGGAAATAGTACGTGAAGACACTAGGTCACGAAGAAAATGGCAGTCAATCTCAATATGTTTGGTTCGCTCATGAAATACTGAATTAACCATGATGTGGAGAGCAACCTAAGTATCATAATACAAGAAAACCATATCCGAGTGGTGAATACCAAATGAGCGGAGAAGCGAGCGAAGCTAGAGAATGTCACACAAGCATTCGCCATAGCTCTGTACTCAACCTCTGCAGAAGAATGCAAAATTGTTTGCTGCTTCTTGGTTTTCCAAGCGATCAGCAACACACCCAGAGTGACAATGTAACCACTGATAGAGCAATGAGTGATATGATAGTTTGCCCAGTCAAAGTCACAATAAGCTGTCAGAACTAAACTGCTATCTCGAGAAAGAAACAGACCTTGACCCAGGATACCTTTGACGAAGCAAAAATGCAAAGAGTTGCAGTCTAGTGCTCCAACTTTGGCTGCTGCATAAACTGAGATAGATTGTGGGCTGCAAAGTTGAGTTTGGTCCGAGTCATAGTCATATAGACCAACTTGATGATCAGATGACAATTTTGATCGAGATGATTATAATTTGGACCAGTAACCTTTATGAGATTATGCGTGGGTCTATTAGCAAAGCGACTGGATTCGCGCCAAGAAGATCAGCTTCAGCAACCACCTCCAGGGAATACTTGCACTGATAAATGAAAATACCAGAGGGTCAATAAATGCTTGAGAATGCCAAGGTCTTTCATGTGAAAGTAGGAAGACAAGTATTGCTTGAAAGTAGAGATAACAGTAGGGCTATCAACTGCAATAATCAAGTTATCAACGTATACCAAGACATTAAGAGTGTGACCAGCTCGCCTGAGGCTGAATAAAGAATAACCTGTATAGATTTTCTGAAAGGCATACTGACAAAGGGCCTGTGCGAGATTTGAGAACCAATTACTAGAAGCATTTTGGAGACCATAAAAAGACTTGTGAAGATGACATACTTGACCAGGTAACTCCTTAGAGTAACCCAGTGGTGGAGACATGAAAATTAACTCATCCAGATCACCATGAAGAAATGCATTGTGAACGTCCATTTGATGGAGTTTCCAACTGTGAACTACAACAACTAATAAGAATGTACGAACCGTGACCATCTTGGTGACTGAAGAAAATGTTTCATTGAAATTAATGCCTTCAACTCGACGATTACTGAGCACAACAAGGAAAACCTTGTAGCGTTCAATGTCTCCGTTCACTTTTTACTTGATACGGTAGACCCACTTGTAGCCAATATTTTTCTTAGCAGGAGGAAGAGATGTGAGAGACCACGTGTTATTTCTCTCAACAACGTCGAGCTTGGACTGTATGGCCTGTCTCCAACTTGGGTGCTGTAAAGCCTCAGAGAACCAAGTCGGTTTGTGCCAAAAAGTGACAACCGCAAGAAAGTTGGCATATCAATGAGCGAACCTATGAGAAGAAACAAAATGGATGATAGGATATGGAGTTGATGAGGCGGTCGAGCTGGACTGGGAAATGCCTGTGAGAATGGAGTTGCATACAAAATCTTTGAGAAAGATGCTCGGTTGTTGATTGCAGGTGCTGTGTCGAACAACTAGATGAGGTGCCTCAGAAATAGCCTCAGGCTAACCATCATGGAGCTTGATCGGGGAGGGCAAGCTCGAATCCAGTGACTACTAAGACTCCCCCTAATTGCGGGGAAGAGCTCCTCCTTGCTGGGGAGGCAGGAAGCTCCACCTTACTGTGGACGTTTTCATCGAGCTTGGAAGGCGAGCTCCCCTTGGTCGTGGAAGAGGCGATGTCCGGAGTGTTAAATATCACTGGATGTGGTGGGAGAATCAACGGAGATGGCAGTGGAGAAGAAGATAACTCCCGAAATGGAAAAGGATTCTAAGAAAATGCCACATCCCTAGAGAAGAAGAATGTGTCAGATTCCATATCATATAACCACCATCCTTGTTTTCCATTGGGATATCCCATGATAACACATCTTCGACTACGATCAGCGAACTTATCTTTAGGATGAGGAAGGATGGAAGCAAAACAAAGACAACCAAAGACATGAAGATTGGAGTACTTTGATTTGCATTTGAATAACAACTGGAAGGGATTCTTGTTTTGAAGAACCGGCGTAAGTGTGCAGTTGGTCAAATAACATGCAGTTATAACACATTCACCCCAGAACTTGATTAGTAAAAAGGCTTGGAATCGCAACACACGTGTCACATTGAGAAGATGGTGGTGCTTTTTTCCACCATGTCATTATGCTAGGGCGTGTAAACACAAGAAGTTTCATGAACAATCCCGTGAGCAGTAAAATACTCCCTAAGGCCAAAGAACTCAATACCATTGTCTATGCGGTATCAACGAACAGGGGATTGAAATTGTGTAATAGCTAGAGCACAAAAAATCATGATCAATTTTGGAACCTCTGACTTCAGCTTAATCAAATAAACCCAAGTACCACGAGAAAAATCATCAATGACAGTAACAAAATAAGTGGCACCACAATAAGAAAGAGTTTTGTATGGACCCCAAATGTCACAATGCACAAGTTCAAATAACTGAGTGGGTTTATTAGAACTTAAAGGAAAAACAGCTCTTGTTTGTTTTGAATGAAAACAAATGTCACATGGAGTATTTATGTGAACAGAATCACAAGGGAAAGATAAATATGCTAAAACATCAAAAGAATGATGCCCTAGCCTTCTATGCCACAGCTCGATCGAGGTCACCCTCTCGGACTTGGTCACTAAACAGGTATATGCGGCCACCGAGAAATGTCGCAACCAGTGAACACCTTGCCTCTGCTCACCCACACCAATCACTGTCTTCGTAATGCTTTCCTGAAGGATACACAGCTTATCAGTTAAGAAGGCAAAACAACCAGCATGTAAAAGCAACCTAGCAAAGGAGAGAATATTGCATTCCAATGTCGAAAGATACAGAACATGATCCACTCTGGCGGACAAAGAGAAAATCAGAGAACCCTCCTTAACTGCTAGAACAATACGGTTGTCTAGAAGTTTAATGGGAACATGAGAAATATCTATAATATTATGAAGTAGAGCCAGATTTTCTGTCAGATGAAAAGAAGCACCGGTGTCGAGAATCCATAGAGAATGCTTACCAGTAGCATCCATGGAAGGAATGTTCATGATGTTATACATTTAGAGAACAACTTGCCATTGTTTGAGATTGAGGTTTGAGCCACGAGAAGAAGACTCTCGAAGGGACATTTGATATATGGAATTTGTTCTACATGATGAATGGTGCTATTTTCCATGCCAGAGGGGGTTATAGGAGCTCGATAGAGTCAAGGTTTATTCCCGGATAATCTCAATTTTTCTGGCCTCTGCAACTCGGTTTCTAGGATGGGGCAATAGGTTTAAGAGTAAGGACTTTGTTCCGATGCTCTTTCCTAAGCCTAGTTTTTACTCATGATTTAACGGTTATTTATGCGCTCCGTGCTACACTCTGTGTTAAATTGGCATAAAGCTATCCATTTGCTCAAAATGGAGTGGGCGATTACATAATCGCCACGCTTGATGCACGCAGTACAAGTGTATCCATTCTCTCATCATCAGGAGATTGATTTAGCTGGGACTATCAAGGATATGATGCACAGCCTCAACACATCCTTGCCCACTTTATTACTCTCGGTGCTCACAAGAGAATGTTTGAAGGCCAATAACATCCCTCTTTCTCCACTTTAGGGGTGTAAATGGTAGAAGCAGATATCCACTCGTGCCAGATTGGTGCAACTATGGGCATTAGCTTCACTTTTTGTGGGACATCCAAGACCCGAGGCACTCTCGGCTGCATTAGGACTTTGGATTCTTGTATCTTCATCGACTTTTTGACAACAAAATTTGCTCAAGACCCGAGTCTCTTAGTACTCGGATGCTCTATGGAATGAAAATGAAGAAGGCCCCGTTTGTTAGGGGTAGAAGCGGTACACTTGTTTATGGGTAGTGAGTTTGTTCTCATCCCATTTACCTAGCATTTCTTAGCCTGTCTTCATGTCAGGTTGTTGTTTTTGGTTCCATTATCGTTGGGACTTGTCTCTTTTCCCTTTGCTAGACTTACCTTGCTAAGGGTTGGTAGTTTTTATTTAGAAAATGGGGAGGGGGGGGTGAGTGGTGCCCTTAGGGTTTCGTTTCCCCCCCCTCAGATTTTGCTCCCTAGGTTCATCACGTAACCTAGGGTTGGATTGTTTTTGTATTTGGTAGGGCTCTTTTAGGGCTCTACCGTGGGTTCCACCGTGTATATTATTTACTATTTACCTCGAAGGGACACCACGTCAGAAGCTGGGCCTGAGCCTATTATTGAACTGAGAGCGCGACACCGGCAGCCGGATTGCCACAGTCTTAACTAGCGGCTGAGTTTCCATGCCTATCGAACTTGTGCATGAACCCCTTGGGAACGCTATGGATTTTCCAACAACGCGATACATCATGCCCAAGCTTGTCATAGTGAGTGCAGGTCGAACGCTCAAAAAATGCCGTCAAATTTTTCAGTGACAAGAGGGCTGAGGGACTCACCGGGAAACTTCCTTTTGACTGAACCACAAATGCCATGCCATAATATATTGTGTCTCATTCATGCATAAGGGTTTTGTGATGCTCCTCTTGCACAACCAAGGAATAAACATGATTGAGTGAAGGCAATGGTTCTTGCGCCATAATACTGGAACAAAGAGTCCCTAATGTTTCATCGAGGCCAAGAAGAAACTGATGAAGGCGCTCGACATCACGTTCAGTCCGAAACTTGGTAGTGATATTACAAGAGCAATTGTTGCAGAGACAGGCCTGAAGGGGGACGTAGGTTGTGACTTCGTCCCAAATCTTCTTGAGAGCACCATAATAAAAGGTGAAAATTTTCCACCTAGGCAACATTTCACCAAATCAACGTGAATCTGGATAAGACGAGGACCATTGCCGCAGAAAAGCAATGGCACAACTCCTCCCAAAGCTCAAAAAAAGTTTTGGGATCGGTTTTAGACGATCGCAGCGATGGGTTAATTAACTAAACTACCCATCCAATCAACATTGAGTTAACACTGTACTGGTCATCCAAATCACCAGAGGTAATATCGGCCTGAGAAATTCGACCATCGATAAAGCACAACTTACATTTAGCCTTGTGTTGTTCTTCATTGAGGTGGTCCATTCTTGATAATTGTCACCTTTGAGAACAACCAGACAAAGAGACAAGCCCAAATGATTTGAAGGATGAATGTAGAAAGGAGATGAGTGATCAAGAGGACACGGACGTGGCTGAGGGCTGAGGGCTGAGGGCTGAGGGCTGAGGGCTGAGGTCTTTATCGACCTGAGGCGGAGGAGGAGGAGGCGGCGACATCGGTGTGTCATTGCCGGTAGGAGTTTGTTGGGAAGGGAGGTTGATCGTGCTTTCTGTGTCACTCATGTTGAGTCAGCGGTGGCAGAAATACACGATGGTGGGGTAGGGTTTTTAGTTGGAAAACTTTTGGTTTCAAAGAGTAGGCTCTGATACCATGAAACGAAGAAGAAAGAGTTAATTTAGGAATAATGTCTAATATGATGTTGACAAAATGATGAGAATATACCCAAATGTATAAGAGTTGGCTAAGCTAACTATGTAAAGTATTACAACATAAAATTTGTTATGATTAGATATGGATAGATTTTGATTACTAGACTAGAGTTATTTTAGTATTAGTATTCCTTATCTAATTGTACTCTATATGTTATTTCTAGTAATACAGAAACCGTTACGAGAAACCATTTTGTCATATAAATACGGAATACTGCAGGGATACAGCTTGTGGTCAGTAAAGGGGAAAACAAAAGAAAAGACCTGACAACCAAAGGCATGGAAATTGGTGAATATGGGAACCCAACTATTAACAACTTCAAATGGTGATCTCCTACCAAGAACACGATTGGGTAACCGTTTAGTGGTATAAGTAGTCATAGCAAATGTGTCAGGCCAGTGAGAGAGAAGGACATGCGAGTGGTATAACATAGACAATCTCATCTCAATAATGTGACGGTGCTTACACTCAGCCCGACCATTCTCATCATGAGTATATGGGCAAGAAATCTGATGATGAATTCCCTTTGTCTGAAAATGAGAACGTAAGCAACCATTTACCAACTTGATTCCTCCATCAATCTGAAACACGTTAATGGTGGAAAAGAACTAGTTCTCCACAAAAGCCTCAAATTGACAATAAACATCCCAAAAATCATATATGCGACGTAGTGGGTAAAACCACGAGAGCTGGGAATGATAATCAAGGAAAATAGCATAGTATGAAAAACCATGAACGAATAAAAAAATGAGAGGGCCCACATAAATCACAATGAACTATGTCAAGTACCTTGGCAGTAGGCTTATCATTTGATAAAAAATTTCCCTTTATCTGTTTCACACGCATTACAAAGGGTACGTTTAGGCAAAACCGATGAGATAAATAAGGATCCAGATGCACGAAAACTAGAAATAATGGAATGCGAAACATGACCAAGTCATGCATGCCAGGTTTTAGAAGACGCACACGACTTATTTGATTCCACAGTAATCAATAAGGCATATGTACCATAGTTTAAAGCTTACAGTCTATTTTCATTATGGCAATGACCCAAAGTTTCCCTAGTGATTTTATGTCGAATAATAAAGGAGTGGCCATCAAACCAAACTATTGAATTTAAATCCCGAGTTAAGTTGCGAATCAAAAGTAATTTTTAATGATATCAGACACGATAAGCACATTATAAAGGGATATATATATATATATATTTAGAAGTTCAAGAATCACCAATATGCAGAATAGGGAGTTGAGAATAGCTACTAACAACGATACGGTTGGGACCATGATATGGGGTCAAATTATCAACAATTATGGAAAACACCATGTGTTTTTTTTGGCGCTGGAGTATACAATCCATTTGGAATCATACTACCTTCGATTACGAAAATATGAACCACTAGGATGAGCCATATCACAAAAGGATAAATCCAGCAAAATACAAAAAGTGTGTGAGAGTGTGCATCATGCGTGTGAAATAACGCGTTGAAGTATGTGAGACACGTATCTTCGTGCGTTGTTGCTTGTAAGTGCAGACTAGAATTCTACGCGTGTTGGCACGCAGTGCTAAAGCGCATATTGTCACGTGCTTAAAACAAAAAAGAGGAAATGTATTCCCTCCACTGCTAATTGATTATGCTAAAGAGATGGGACGACAGATCTGAAATACGCTAGAGAAGAAGGTATCCGTTGGAGATAAAGCCTAAGAAAGATAATTATACCGGAGCCTGCAGAATCGTTGCAGAGTGGTAGCAAAAAACTTGAGGATGCTGCTGAAAAAGAGGTTGCCAATGACGAAGTCGAGAACAGTCGAGGGGATGTTGCAGGTACTATAGCAGTTCGGTCGGAGAGACTAAGAGAACCTGCTGGAGACCTGAGGAGGATGATGCTGATAAGAATAGTTTCCGCCGGGAAATGGAGGTTACCATCGGGAAAGATAACGGACCACGAGAAAAGTAATGCCAAGGAAGTCTGAAAACACGCCAAAAATTGGCCAAAATTGACCAAAACTTGGCCGGAACAAGGACACGTCGGGAATTGGCTGTGGTAGAAATGAGAGAAGAAAATGAAAGAGAGAGTGGAGGGATTATTCCAAATATCGGTGATGCTCTGATAATGTGAAAGAGTAAATTCCCAATGACAATTTTCATAAAATGATCATCAATATATATAGTACAATGCATCTAGAGGTTAAGTTGTACTAGAACTCTAACCCTAGAATATCTACTAGAATCACCTAACCTAGTCATCAGATTGACTTATTCTATCAAGATCATTTTATAGTGAGATAAAGATTAAAAAAAGACAATTCATAAGTATTATATAGACATTGGGTTCTAAATAAAATTTATAGAAAATTTAGAGAATAAGGAGGAATCTAGGAGCAAATAACATTTTTCAGTTAATGATAGACAATTTTTTTTAAGGAACTAGGTATTCTTTTGGGAAATTAACTTACTCCCTCCGTCCCAGCGTAATGGTTCTAAACCTTTTTGCACGAGTATTTATGCATGCTAACGTCGCAGGGAAAGTGAAATATTTGAATGAGTTAGTCAAATTTCAACCACAAATTTCAGCCAAAATAATAAATAGGAACCCATGGCTGGAATAGATGAAAATGGAAAGTAGGAACCTTCGGCATCCATTTTTTCAATAAGGCCCTGAAATAATGTTATAGAAAGGTTTGTGCAAATCCAATTTTGATCTTATGCAACAAACTCGGTTTAGTCCTGTAAGAATTAGTAGGAGATTCCATACGAGGACCATTGTTAGACCCAAAATCACGTGCATAGAGACCGCGAAGATGTTGTAAATACTTCTCCACGATGTACCAATTGATTGGTTGACAATCTATAATTCATCCGAAAGCACTATGATCTATCAGTCAAAAATATACCTAGCATTATGCTCATCTGGGGCATAATGCCGGAGGAGAAGGATTATTCACCCATGTTGGTTGATTATGATAGCAAAAATTGAAGAACCATCCCGGTGGAGATGGATTAAGCCATGTCGGTTGTAGCCTGGTAGTCGCAGTGTGGGAATTTTCTTCTGTAGGAGGGATTCTTGTGGTCAACGGGAAGTGACCATCAGACCCTTAAGAATTAATTTTTCAATTGTAGAAGATTTCTTGTGGGCACAGGAAGTGACCATCAGATGGTTGACTCTTGTAAGAATTTATTTTTAACTTGTAAAAAGATTTCTGGTGACATTAAGAAGTGATCATCATATGGTTGATCCTTGTAAGCATTAGCAAGTGGCCATCAAATGGTTGATCCTCGCAAGAATTAAGATATCAATAAGAGCTCGAATCTTCACAGACAAAGTGACAATTTTCATTAGTAAAATTTTTTGTGTGGACAATTGTAAGAATTAAACTTTCATTTGTGAAAAGATTTCGTGAGAGCATCTGGAAATGACAATGAGATAGTTGATGAAAGTCTGTTTCACCTAATGTCTCTACTTTTACGCCAAGTTGTTTAACGTTTGGTGTTGGAACACGAAATAAAACACAGTGCACACACAACTTGTTTACGCAGTTCGGTGCAATTACACCTACGTCTGCGAGGCCTTGCCCAGATCAGAAACCATTCACTAGAAAGCAGTCTTTAGTACAAGAAGCTTAACTTAAATACTAATCCATTGCTAACCTACAGAGTGAATGTTGTGAGCTCCCCTCACTGTCGATCCTACGTCGTTGAACCCTCACGATCAACACGTCTCCCTGGATCTCCTCCTCCCGAGGAATTAAGACTTCCTTGTTTCTGATCTTCACGAACTTGGTCGGATGAATAAACACTCCTCCAAAACAGCTCAGGCAAATCGCTCCAAAGTTCTCACGTAGAGAATAGTTCTTGGTCGCGTATATTGATTGCGTTGCTTCTTTCTCTATTTATAACCTTTGCAATCCTGCCTTCTGTCAACCTCTTTCCTTGTCTAACTCTACCATTAATAGACTTCTAAACTAAGGAAAGATCTAATTCTAATCTGGTATTTAAATGGACAATCCTTCATCAATAGGACTTGTACCATAAATAAACTACTTAATCAATTCCTAAATATTACAGGAATATTTGTTTACCAGAATTAGACTGCCACGAAATAAGATAATATTCTTCACAATATTCTGATTTGATCGCATAAATATACTCCATAATATGCTCCATAATTCGTGGACAGAATCCTTCGTTCGGAAAACCTGAATAACGGTGTTAAAACACCAGATCACCAGAATTCGCAATATGTCATAAATAAGTCCAACTCCCGAGGACTCTACAGTTGACCCTTATAAAAATTAAAGTACATTAACAGTTCGAATCTTAAGAGAAAAAGTGTGAGAACAACAGACTGCCAACACTCAGACAGATGTCTGGTCTGCTTGCAGTTAAGTACAACAGACTGCCAATCATGCTCCTGTACAATTTTTGATCCACACTTTGACCCAGTTCATCTTTTGTAAGCTTGTCGGTGGTAGCCATTGGAGTGCGTACTGCTTTTGCACTTGTAAGTCCGAATCTCTTGATCAAGTTTTCAGCATATTTCTGTTGATTGATGAAAATACCATTCTTCTCCTGAGTAACCTGTAATCCCAGAAAGTATGACAATTTTCCTACCATGCTCATTTCGAACTCCTGAGTCATTAAGTTAACAAACTCCTTCACCAATACTGAAGAGGTAGATCCGAAAACAATATCATCCACATAGATTTGTGCAATGAGAATATTTGTCCCCCTACGCAGCACGAATAGTGTACGGTCCACTCCCCCTCGACGATATCCTTTCTGAATCAGAAAGGTAGTCAGTCGCTTATACCATGCATGAGGTGCCTGCTTGAGTCCGTACAGTGTTTTATTCAATCGATAGACATGGTCTGGAAAATGTGGATCTTCAAATCCCTTAGGCTGTTCCACATAAACTTCCTCCTTTACGAGGCCATTCAGGAACGCTCTCTTGACATCCATCTGATGAAGTTGAAAATCCAGAATACATGACACTGCCGACATCAGTCTGATCGACTCTAATCTTGCTACCGGTGCAAAAGTTTCATCAAAGTCAACTCCTTCAACTTGAGTATACCCTTGAGCAACTAATCGCGCTTTATTCCTTGTGACGTTACCCTCCGCATCAGATTTGTTCTTAAATATCCACTTGGTACCGATCACATTCACATTAGTTGGTCGTGGGGTAAGATACCACACATTGTTTCTCTCGAATTGCTGCAGTTCTTCTTGCATTGCCGAAACCCAATATTCATCGAGAAGAGCGTCTTTGTAATTTTTTGGCTCAGTGAGAGAGATGAAACAAGATAGTCCTGCCAATTCTCTGTAATTTACTCGTGGTTGATCCCTTAATTGCATGTGTCTAGTAGGATGCTGTTCTGATTCATGAGTTCCAGCTTCCGGAGTGTCAACACCGGTTGACGATGCTGGTGTTTCAACACCAGTATGAGTCACTGGTTCAAGAGCATCATTGTCACCGACAGTGTCGTCCTCTGAATCATCGACCACCACATTGATAGACTCCATGATCGTACCAGAACGTTGATTAAGCACTCGGTAAGCTCGACTGGTAGGAGAATAACCCAAGAATATCCCGATATCACTTCTAGATTCAAATTTAGCTAAGGGCTCTCGATCCTTCAGAATATAACACTTACTGCCAAAGACATGGAAATACGACACATCTGGTTTCTTCCCTTTCCAAATCTCATATGGTGTCTGGTCGGTAAACGGACGCAGATATACTCTGTTGATGGTGTAGCATGCAGTGTGTACCGCCTCAGCCCAGTATCTAGAATTAATTTTTTTCTCGGCTAACATGGCTCGTGCCATTCCCTGCAGTGTTCGATTCTTTCTCTCCACAATACCATTTTGTTGAGGAGTTATGGGGGCAGAGAACTCGTGGTGTATGCCAAGTGTCTCGCAGATGTTATGAAACGTAGAATTTTCAAACTCTTTTCCATGGTCACTCCTGATACGTGCAACTCTTACTTGAGTGGTTCCTTTTTCAACATGTAGTTTGTGCGCCAAGTTCTTGAACACATCAGCAGCTTCTGACTTCTCTTTTAAAAATGATACCCACGTATACCTCGAGAAGTCGTCTACGCAGACGAAAATATACTTCTTTCCTGCCACACTCGGAGTATTGACTGGCCCCATCAAATCCATATGTAGGAGCTCCAGAAGTCTTGATGTTGAAACATCATGTACGACATGGTGTGGTATCCGGGTTTGCTTTCCTTCTTTACATGACCCACAAACTATCTCCTTGTTGTCACTGATCTCGGGAATACCTCTAACTGCCTTCAGTCTGGAAATACGAGCTAAGGATTTGTAATTTATGTGTCCCAATTTTCTGTGCCACATTGTACTGAGTTCAGTTTTTGAGTGGAGGCATGTGACATCTTGGTCGAGCAAATAACAATTATCCATTGATCTCGAACCAGTGAATACTCCAGTACCATGGTTGACTACACACTTCTCCTTGTCGAAAGACACCATCATTTCATTGTCACATATATGGCTAATGCTCAACAGGTT
Organism: Rubia yunnanensis; assembly: GCA_037428765.1. Lineage (NCBI taxonomy): Eukaryota > Viridiplantae > Streptophyta > Magnoliopsida > Gentianales > Rubiaceae > Rubia > Rubia yunnanensis. The sequence goes on along the minus strand of CM075069.1, from coordinate 31,862,877 downwards.
AGCTTTCAGACCTTCCACCAGTAATACATCTTGGAACACAGGAAGCCCTTTAATGACTAACTCACCCTTGCCGATTATTCTACTGCGCTTCCCATCACCAAATCTGACATGTCCACCAAATCCCGGTTTGAATTTTTGAAGGAATTCAGGTATTCCAGTCATATGCCTTGGGCACGCACTGTCGAAATACTAGGAGTTTCCTGTATGTGCCCCAAAACAAACGAAACTTGAAAAACAAACATCTTGAGATTTTCGAACCCATACCTGGCGTACTGATCGATGGATGTGATTAGGATTTTGATTGACACGTGTGTTCAGCAATCCGGTTCTGTATCCTCCAGTGTTAAGCCGATGCCTTGACTTATATCCTGGCATGGTGTTGAAACACCGATCTGATGTGTTGACAGACAGTGTCCTAAGCAGCTTAAAACACCTGTTCCTGACATGCCCTTGAGCTCCACAGTATCCGCATCGTCTGATCCTCTTAATGTGACAATTCTTCTCGATTATGCTAGGAGCTGGTACACCTGGATCTGCCTCATTTTTAACACATTCACTGTCCTTTCATAACCAATTCCATATTTTGTCGTCTGTTCCATTCGTAGACAGTCTTCGAGCTTAGCTTTCCCTGTATTGAGACGTCTAATAGCTTGCTCTGCTGCCTCTGCTCGTTGTACCACTTCAGTAAATTCCTTCTTAAACTTTTTCAGTTCTCCAATTGCCTCTTCCTTTTCAAGTTCATTCACTTTAACTTTCTCACTTAGTCTCTTGTTTTCAAACTTGAGCTCTTTGTTTTCATCAGCCACTTTTAACCACATCTTGTACATCTCCATACTTTCCTTGCGAATGTCATCATCACTAATGCTTCCAGTCTCTTCATCTGAACTACTACTTTCTTCTTCATTCAGCACACCGAGACCGTCCGTAATAGAGTCTTCTAACTCCACCATTGACACACCGAAAGCAACATGATTTGTATATTCTTCTCCATCCTTAACATCATCTCCTCCGTCATCATCACTCCAGGTTGTAGCATACGATTTTCCTTGCCTTTTAAGCGTATTGGCACACTCAGCTTGTATGTGTCCAAAACCTTCACATTCTCTGCACTGGATTTTCCTGTTCAGGTTCAGATTTGTCGATTTAATCTTTGGTGTTTCAACACCAGTTGCTTGACCGAATCTTGGAATGGAGTTGGTGTTAGGATTTTTGCTCCCACTTGACTTATCTAGTGGTTTCCTGCCCATCTTCTTCATAAATCTGGAGAAGTTTCTGGTAATGTTCGCAATTTCGTCGGAATCTTCATTATCCGTAAGATCATCTGCCTTTCCAGAGTTTGTGCTTGAAAAAGCCATCTCTTTCTTTCCCGTTTTTGTTTCCAACATCTCCATCTCATAAGATTCCAGAGATCCCATAAGCTCATCAAGAGTCATTGTTCCAATCCTTCCATTTTCATTAATTGCTGTGACCTTCATATTGAACCGTGGAGGTAACGCCCTCAACACTTTCCTGACAAGTTTTTGATCTTTGTACTTTTTGCCAAACTGAAACGCTTTGTTTGCAATATCTCGGACTCGTCCATTAAACTCGAAAATAGTCTCATCTTCTCGCATCTTCAATTCTTCGAATTTTGACGTATAATATTGCAACTTTGATTCCCTGACAGAGCTTGTCCCCTCATGATACGTTTGTAACACATCCCATGCTTCCTTCGCAGTCTCACAATTTGAAATCATCTTAAATTGATCTTCATCCACTGTTGTGAAGATGGCATTCAAAGCCTTTGAGTTGGACACGTGTGCTTTATGCTCATCAGGAGAAAATTTAGAGAATGGTTTGGCCGTCGATGCGCTTGATCCTGCAGTTTCGTCACTTGAAGGTGGAGTGTACTGATTTATGACATAGTTCTAGGCTTGATCATCTAGTGCTCCAATGAACACTTTCATACGTGCCTTCCAATAAGCATAATTACCTTGTTCCAGCAACGGTGATTGCGTGACCGAAGCCCCCTCCTTTGGTGCCATGGTGAAACCTGATCTCACTCTCCCTGTATAGGGGTCAGCAAGTGCCTTGCTCTGATACCAAATGAAAGTCTGTTTCACCTAATGTCTCTACTTTTACGTCAAGTTGTTTAACGTTTGGTGTTGGAACACAAAATAAAACACAGTGCACACACAACTTGTTTACGCAGTTCGGTGCAATTACACCTACGTCTGCGGGGCCTTGCCCAGATCAGAAACCATTCACTAGAAAGCAGTCTTTAGTACAAGAAGCTTAACTTAAATACTAATCCATTGCTAACCTACAGAGTGAATGTTGTGAGCTCCCCTCACTGTCGATCCTACGTCGTTGAACCCTCACGATCAACACGTCTCCCTGGATCTCCTCCTCCCGAGGAATTAAGACTTCCTTGTTTCTGATCTTCACGAACTTGGTTGGATGAATAAACAATCCTCCAAAACAGCTCAGGCAAATCGCTCCAAAGTTCTCACGTAGAGAATAGTTCTTGGTCGCGTATATTGATTGTGTTGCTTCTTTCTCTATTTATAACCTTCGCAATCCTGCCTTCTGTCAACCTCTTTCCTTGTCTAACTCTACCATTAATAGACTTCTAAACTAAGGAAAGATCTAATTCTAATCTGGTATTTAAATGGACAATCCTTCATCAATAGGACTTGTACCATAAATAAACTACTTAATCAATTCCTAAATATTACAGGAATATTTGTTTACCAGAATTAGACTGCCACGAAATAAGATAATATTCTTCACAATATTCTGATTTGATCGCATAAATATACTCCATAATATGCTCCATAATTCGTGGACAGAATCCTTCGTTCGGAAAACCTGAATAACGGTGTTAAAACACCATATCACCAGAATTCGCAATATGTCATAAATAAGTCCAACTCCCGAGAACTCTACAGTTGACCCTTATAAAAATTAAAGTACGTTAACAGTTCGAATCTTAAGAGAAAAAGTGTGAGAATTTTTATTTGTAAAGAAATTCTTTTTGAGCAACTATCAATTGGTTGATAATCAGATAATTGACTATTAATCGACGTGATTTACTTATTTATCAACAAAGATACCCCCAATAATGAATAATTCCGCCTTTATTCCAATGGAAAAACCAAATTACAAGAATAGTCGTAAACTATTTGCGCCAAAATGAAGTCGAAAAATGAATAAGATTCTAGTCTTTCCTTTTACTCTTTTGACGTCACTCCGTGAGTGCGTGTTTGTAATGCATGGATCTTGTTGAAAAACTGTGTTCAGGTGGGGCAGTAACTGAGAAGGGTTGACCCGAATCTTGTGAGTCAGAATTCCGTTAAAGCTTCGAATATGGCCATGAAATGACCGTGTGGCATGAAAATTGGAACCCCCCATCAATTCCAAACACATGTTTGGCCGTAAGGTTAAAATAAAGGAAGCAAGGTACTTTCTTTTCTACTTGTTCAACTACATTTCTTATCAATTCAATTCATTTAATTTAATTTTAGTTCCATAAGATTTACTATATTCAATTCAATTCTTGGTTACTTTAAATACTATTTCAGTTCATGCCGGTTCAATTCAAATCAAGCGTGAAAGAAAATACGGTGAAAATGAGATGGATGTTGACGTAAATAGAGAATGCAGAGCACCTGTTCGATGTTTTGCCTGCATGGCAAAAATGGAAAAAAGAGGGAAGATGATGGGCATGCAGAAAAGGTGAAGTAAAACAGTAAATGATGGAACACTAGCCAATTAATCCCATGCGGTCACTGGTTTATGCTATCCCCAGGCCTCTTTTTAAAGGGGCCAACAACACGAGAAAAACACACATTCAAACTTTTCTTTCCAAACAGGGGATGATTGATTGATTCTGATGGAGGCTGTTTGTGTTCGGGAGAATAAGGAGTACGTCATCTTTACTTATCCCAAACATGGTGCCCCATATGGCCATATCCCACCTCTTTCCTCTGCTTTCCCATAATATAACACCACTCCTTTGGATCCTTTCTCTTTCTCTCTCTCTCTAACCATTCATTTCTCTCTTCTTTAACTCCCATTTCTTGCAAAAACTAAACACCACCACACCTTTGTTTTTGTCCTTAAATGGTTCATCACATATGACATATCACCATCATTCGACCTGTAACTGGTTAGTTCTCATGTCTTCTCATCATAGTTCTGTTTTTATTTGCCTCTTTTCTCAATTTATTACTGACTCTGCGGCTGGTTTGTGTTGAAATCTCAGGAGTTTTGCTGCTGTTTCTTTCTTGCATGCTGCTCTTTATACCAAGAACAGGTACAAAAAGGTTTGGTCTTCAGATTGATGATCACAGTACTTACTAGGTTGTGATCTATGATGCTCAGTTGTTTTATACCACCTGATCTTGTGTATTAGTTGTTTTCAGAGCAAGATTCCTTTTTGTGTTCTAAATCAGTGTAAAATCTAGAACCACACATGCTTTAGTTGAACTTGAACGGCAGTTTCTTCCAATCTGGGAGTAGGGGAACAAGTTGCCTGATTGAGGCCGACAATACTAGAGCTTTTCATCGTGGGTAGCACTTCTACTTCTCTGTGGTTTTATTGTTTTTGTCATTCTGGGAAGAAGAAAAAAAGTAATCTTTCCTTTTAATTTCAGTGCTTTCATGGAAGGCTGTCTTTATGGCACAGTTTGGGGTGTGCTGCCTTAGTTTAGTTTCTTATCTTAAGTGCCCCATGTCTTAAAGAATGCTTTTGCTGCTTTTAAGGTTACCACTTTCTTGAAATTGGAAGGTAAAGTTTTCAACTTTTCCACATGTCTTAATGAGTTTTGTCCTTCTGTGCAGAACATGATATCAACGCGGTTTAGCTAGCAATTGGGGGTTTTAAAGATTGATACATGGTATATGTTCAGTTCATCATCCATTTACTCTATAAGATCGTTTGAATCATGGGGATAATGAATTTTGATCTGGAGAAAGAGCCATCTTCTGAGAACAGTTCTGATGTAACCAGCCAGGTTGCATCCAACATATCGGTCCAAGAATCGCTGATGGATCCTCAGATGAACTCAGAACCACTGCCTCTTGATCTGTCGCTCAGCTTCGCGCAATCAATCAAAACCAGTCAATCACCTAGTCAGAAATTGCGAGGGTTCGCGATCTCCAGCACGAGTCAGAGCAGCAACGAAGGGGCAAATCAGTCGAAAGCGCCTGCTTCTCAGCGTGTGTTCCCCTGCAACTTCTGCCAGAGGAAATTCTACAGCTCTCAAGCTCTAGGAGGCCACCAGAACGCGCATAAGAGAGAAAGAACCCTTGCGAAGAGGGCGATGAGGATGGGGTACTACTCAGACAGATATCCCAGCTTAGCTTCCCTTCCTTTGCACGGCTCGCCATTCAGGCCATTACCAATCAAGGCGCATTCTTCAGCGCATCATACCTACGCGATGGCTGGAGTGGCGCGGATGCCTGAATTCCGACCAAGCCTGCGTTTTGAACCACCATTCGTACCTCAGCCACTTTACATGGAAGCCAATCCGCAGCTGTTATGGCCTGGTAGCTTCAGACAGGCAAGTCCTCCTCAAAGCTTCGTGCTAACTGGAAATCTAAACGCGGAGATGAAATGTGCTACTGCTACTACTAATACTACTACAAAAGCATTGGAGGAAGAAGATGCATCGATACCGGATCTCACTCTTAGACTTTGAACGCATTGCTTCACGGGCAATGGCTTTAGTACTTAGCTTCTTTTACTCAATTTATGTACAGTGAGTCAGAATGGCTGAAACTTGTGGGGTGAGAACAAGTTATTCAGCTTAGGTGATCTGCAGTTTGATTAGTGATCATGACTAAGATTTTTGATGTTTTCTAGGATATAATTCTAATCATAGTTTTTGGTGAGTTCTTTTTGTGTCAATTTATTACTTTGTCTACATGAAACCTGTGAAATATATACTCCCTGGGTATTACCAACAATGTTACACTTTCCGTTTGGAATTGTTTCATGACACTCTCTAAATATGGAATAAATTAAGTTATTTTCATTTTTTTATTTTGCTTTTCAACCTCTACATTCAATCATGAAAAACTAAGTGTGATGGTATTAGGAATGCTGAGAGAGTACTGGTTATGAAATACGGCCAAAAATGAGGCAAGCATTAGGTGAAGGCATGGGAAAGTAAAGGTAGAATGGATAGAGTTGAGATGCCCAAATGTGATGTATGATGGTGATTCACATACAGATGATAAACTGCTAATCTAATCTTCTTACGTTTGATTCCCAACAACTTTTCCTCAGTTCACATCATTTGTTATTGTGCAATGTCTACCATGTCTAACTGTATTAAAACAGAATTTTACTATTTCTGATTATATTATAAAGTCTAAAGTTAGTTACTTTCATAAGATGGTAATTAACTTTACAATTTTTAGTTTGGCTGCAAAAATCGACTAATATTTATATCGATTCAATAATTTTTTTATTATGCTATAATATTAAATCTCACCGATTTTTTAGATTTTTATGATTATATCACGATTAATTCTACTATATTATCTACTACTTCATATTTAAGAGTAGTAATGATTGTTCATTATTATGTACGTATGTCAGAGTATTAATGATATATTGATGTAAAAAATTAAATAAGTTAAAAATGATAATACGATAATACAATAAGACGTAACGCATTCAATAACGGCCCATAAGACTTTTTTTAATGCTAAAAAAAAGGAACAATCACTTTTTCAAAGTTGTATGACGCGTGCTAGTATCTAGATGGGGACTTAGATCATTTCAGAAATGTTATATTTAGACATCTAAATTCCTCAAGATTGGTATTACTAGTTTATAGGGTTAGAAACTTAGAACTGGAGCAAACAAGAACCATCCCACTGAAACCAGAAAATTTTCAAAAATGAAGGCACTATTTATATACCTCCTTAATATTTGCTTGGAGATTTCAATAGTTAAAAAAAAGAGAATATATATATATATATATATATATATATATAGTTATATATAGATTTTTTTATCACTAAATAATAAAAATAATAAAATGAAAAAGACGGCAAAAAAGAAAAAGAAAATTGAACAAATGGAGTAGATAAATAACTAGTATAATAAGTTCACTGCCCATCGCTATCCAATTGTAATGACCAGTTATCCAGTTGTAACAACTAGTTATTTACGACCTGGAAAACTATATTTCGGGCACACAAATTACAAGATAGTGATATGATAAATGTGAGTCATACATGTAGAAACCCTCCGCCGGAGACGGTCTAGGTTGTTTTTTAATCATGTGCATTGTTGATGTTTCTTTGTTTTTTCCAGATCTATTTTTCCTCTAATTGATGTTCATATTTTTTTTTTGGAAGTGTTGTTGCTCAGATTGATGTTTTTCCTTAAATTGATTTTTATTTAAAATTTTTGCTCAGATTGATGTTGCTTCAAGGTTGCAGGAAGCCCGAGATTTCCTACATTTTTTAAAAACTCAAAAACAGGTTCCGAATTCGGAACTGATTTTGGACCACAATCAAAGGCAGTTTTAGAACCTCCTTTGATCGTTAATGAGTAAAAACTCTGGTACGTTAAAACCGCCTTTAATCACCCTTTTTCCACTTGTAAGAACATGAGCATTAACGGCGGTGAAAAGGGCTTTAAACGGCGGTTCTGAACCGCCGTCTTTGGCACCGCTGTGCAACGTGTGTGGTCGTTAGACGCCGGTTTCACAATCGTTGTTGATTGTTGCCTTCCACGGCGCTTCCGAGCACCGTGGAAGCTTATTTTTTAACCAATGTCTATTGTCCTGACATCTCAAATAATCTTGAAATCACTTCCAATTTTGAAACTGGCTTCGGGAGTTTATAAAAAATATGGGACTTCTGGTTTGTTGAAATCAGAAAACCCAGATCCACAATATCGTCCCGTTCTTCATATGAACACAGATCGACATTCATATTCAACACAACACAACCCACGATCATCCTTATCTCTTACACTTATATCAACCCACTACAGTCAAGCCCAAACTAAAATATTCATACAATCAACAGTCCACCTTGATCATTAACATACATCAAAATTGATAGGTGGGTATATCACTAAAAAATTCAAAACCAAAAAGAAACCATATTATGATAATATGAAGTTTATCACCACACCTTATTCATATTTGAAGTTGCTGGCGCGGATTTGCATTTAAAAATAAAACGAGAAAGTGTTAGATTTGGGGAAGGATGTCACTGCAAGAAAAATAACCTATTACTTTGCCCCCCTTTACCTCATTTTTTATGGATTAGGCCAAATAACCAAAATAAAAAGTTCTTTTACCTCAGTTAATTATTTTTTCAAAATAAAAAATAGTTTTTACATCGGTTAAAAAATAATCGAGGTAAATAATATATTTTTTACCTCGGTTATTATTTTAACCGAAGTAAAAGGTTTAAAAAATGAAGTAAAAAGTCTTATGGAATAGCGTGCGATGTCGCATGTTATGTTTATTAAGGCTTGCCAATTTTACATTATATATCATTTTTATCGGCATGTAATGCGATGGATGACCGACGTCGCTAGTATGTTACACTTAGAATGTTTTCAGGTTAAAGTTATATAAAATGATTGACTTTGGTCTACAAAAATATTTGTTCAATGGTTTTTAAAACAATTGTAGAAAATGGTGTTGAATGTAAAAGGGGGATTAGGCACTACAGTAGCAATCATGGTGCTACAACCACCCAAGAAATCCTCCCATGTTTCGTACACATCCAGTACCCCCTTTAATTTCCTCCCCATTCCACTCTACTTCACTCATACCAAATCGCTTCATTCACACAGCCACACAGTAAGTTCCCATGCTTTTTCTGCTTGATTGATGTCATTCGGCAGGAGTGATACAATGTCCCTCGAGATGTACTGAATCACAAAAAAAGACATTTATTATAAATATATATATATATATGCAGTTAACAACATAATATTAATTTAAAATCAAATAATCACATGCATTTAATTAGCTAGGTGTAGGCCTAACCAAAGTGGGGTTTGTCCTGAATTTTTTCTGCTTCAGAGTGAAGTGGAAATGTAGGCTATCAGCAGCCATTGTATGTTCTTCAAGGTCAAACACAAGACGTCCTGGGTTGCTCTGTTGTGTAGAGAATTGTATAAAAACTAAAAATATTAACTGTCATAAACTGTGAAAAATGTATAAGTAAATATATATGTAAAATGGTAAAAGACTTGAAAAAAGGGCTAGTGGAGGATCCTTCGCCGGCCATTAATCCTGAATAATATATGAAAATGTTTAGGGCATACAACCCTTGGAAATAAGTGGCATAGTGAACATGTATATATCGGTCCAAATCAGTGGCATGTCGGTCCAAATCAATAGCATCGCAGGCACATGTCGATCCAAATCAGTGGCATGGTTGACATGTACCGGTGACGTCGCTCTATAGTTGAACAAACCAAACACGTTACTGACGCAAGAACGAGTTTGCATATACAATTTCAAAGCAAGGTTAAATGCATGTATGCGACTTCGGTAACCAATCGGTTATACCAATGGTTAGAACAACATAAGTGCGACCTCTCATACAAAACATATTACTAAAAATAAGAATGTCCGATGACACACTACATTCACAGTGATCGACCGATAAGCAATAGGTTACCAACGTCGCATGCAACCCTAGCAGCTACGACTAAAATCGCAGAAAACCAGAAAATATCATGCTTTAGCAATAGAAAATTACACAAAAACGTCTAAACACATACCAAAATATAGTACCGAGGTTGAAATTTAAGGAAACTTCACATTATAACAAATCCATAAGGACTAGAAAAATAAAAATACAACACATTCACACACCATAGATCACACAATATCAAGTAAATATTACAAAAATAAAGGTGTTGGAAGAGCAAAATAACAATACCTTCAACAAAAGAGAAGAGAAGATGGGGTGGGAGACTGTTGGAATTTGCGGAATACTTGAGAACATAAAGCTTGAACTGATTCTAAGGGACCCCATGTTTATAGACCTTTTGGAATGACGTCGTTTTGGATCCTTGTGATGTTCGCCTTGCAAGTAGCGATGTCGCAACTATATCGGTTCAGTCGACAAGCTACCGAACCATGACCAACGTCACATGTGTATATGGGTCTAACAACTTCAGCTTGCTAGCATAACAAATGAGTCCGCTAAGGACCAAAATGAATTAAGGTCACTTTCACACCAGTAAATAGTACATTGCTGCAACAACATTTTTTTTGTTACTGCAACAAGACAATCAACAGACGTTTTGGATTGGAAGATTGCTGTAATTGGATTATAATCTTGAACAATAAAACCTTATGTATTTTACATGAAATAGAAACAATTCCACTCATTTATTTTGTTGGTCCCACTTCTGATGTAAAATGGTATAAATTACCCTAAGGTAATAATTGCAGTTTCTTGTTGTGTACAAATTGTCCTCCGCCAAGGGAAAAAGTCGATCAACAGTTCAAATTTATTATAAAAATGTGGTCAAAAAATATTTTTCTTGTTTTAGAATGATTGAAACAAAATTTTCATTACACACAAGTCTTTTATTGCTTTGTGTGTGATCATAATATTAAAATTTGTTTCATATAGAAGGTTAAGATAAAAGATTAAATAACACTTAAATAACATTCAATAAGTAGATTAAAATTTTAAAAACAATAAATCACATTAAAAAAATAGTCTTAATTAAACAAATATTTCAAATTCAAATAAAATTGTTTTCATTTGTTCCAAATTGTAAGAAGTAAAACTAAAATCGGGACCCAACAATGATGTCATTAAACACTATCGGCCCAGAACTATCTAACATCTCGAAGTAGAGCGTGTCCCCAAACCTCAGTCCATGGGCATCAAGAAACTTTCCAAAACCCTTTGGGGACAGGGTCTTGAGCCTCTTGTTCCCCGAGTAATTCATGTGCCACTCTCTTCCGCCGCACCTCAATCAACAGGTGTCTTGACTTTCGGCAGGAGTGGAACGATTTGGCTTGGGACATACTAAATTATAAACAGAAATTCACAGTTAGTATATATGAAAGTAATTTAAAGAAAAATTGAATTGGAAATAAAAATGCATGTGCACTGGGTTGGATTTACTAATATTGGAACTTGGCCGAAGTTTTTCTGGCTTAAGGAACATGCGAAATGTAGAATGGTATCCCCGAATGAATACCGCATGCGCTCCTCATCCAAATCCCTAAAGATCTACATTGATCAATGATATTATGACAAATTATGTAATAATATAAGTATTTAAATAAAAGGAATCTACCAAACTAAGCAAAAAATTGTTCACCTCTATTGGGGAACAACTAATGGAACCTTCATTGTCAGCCATGATTTCTTAAATTAGTATTGTCATGGATGAAATATATATGGATAGAAATTGATTCAATTAATCTTTTAAGTCGGCCAGGCATCACACGTACATGTCAGTCCAAAATATTGGCATGGCTGACATGTTTGTGCGACTTCGCTTATCAGTAGTTTAGATCGAACATGATGAGCGACAATTAAACGAGTTCACATTTGAAAGCATGAAGCCAGTATAGATGTCGGTAATCGATGTCACTAACCTATCGGTGAAACCAATAGGTTAACCGAGAAGGGTGCAATGTCTCCTACATGAAAAAATAACTATGAATGAGCGACATCGTACAATGATCGCACAAAACAAAGGTGGACCGAAGTGCTAGCGACATCGCATTCAAACCTAGCAGATACATCCACAACCATAGAAACCCAGAAAAATTCAAGCTTCCAAACAAAAAAAAGACACAAAATTGGGGGAAAACATAGAAACGAAACGTATACACCCTAAAGCCCTTATCCACCGGAACTACAAAACGAAAAAAACATACAACACATTCACACACCATATATATACATAAAAATTTGAAGGGAAAAAAACAAAAATGGAGGATTTTAAGGAATCTAAAAATCATACCTTTGACAAAAGAGGTTGGGAAACTGTTGGAATTCGAGAGAAAGTTAAATGTTTGAACAGACTTATGAGGTGGACTCCACATATATAGTCGTTTTGAACCCTTGTGAATTCCACGTCAATATGTGCGGCGTCACACTTCATCCTGCCTTGCCAACGTATGATCAATGTATTACCGATGTCGGCTAATCTGAATGTGGGCCTAACAATTCCAGCCCGCTAGCATAGCAAATGGGCTCGCGTTTGACCAAAACGAATATAATTGACATTAATAACGATTATAGTAAATTACAACCTACTAATTGAAAATTGTAAATGTCCATGGACTTTATTAAAGCCCAGTTCGATTGGATTTGATAATAGTGCAACTGGTGAACTTTTAGTTTTTACACTTAGATCCCTCAAAGAAAGTGGGAAAGGTCGAAATGAAAAAATGTAGATACCCTCATCTAATTCACATTGTCGTGATCATGTTGTTCTGATTCAGGCATCAACGGGTGAATGGAAAGGCCCAAAATCTTCACATGGTGTATTTGACGACACTTTTAAAAAATTACACTATGACCCAAACTTCCTTGCGTATTCCCTACGCTTTCGAACTCTGTAGCCGAACATAGGACAAATTTTTGATATGGAGATTATGCGTACTGTCTAAGAGGGATGCGAACTGGGGTAATCGACCCTCATTTTTTATTAATATTCCATTAATACCCTTACGATGAACGTTATTAGAACGATAATTTTCACCACATAGAATCATACAAAATTTAATATTCTTGTTTTTTTATGAATTAAAAAGATGATAAATTTCGTCCATCAATTTTTTAAAAGTGGTAGTACGTAGTCTAGAGTAAATTGTAGATGATTACTTTTAAGTTTACAAGGGTTAATAGGCAGATCTTGTGGAAGTCTCTCTGGGATCAAGCCCGTTTCTTTATCACTTTTGGGAACTATAAGTTCAACTGGGGATGGCAAAGGTTCCTTCCGAGATGATCAGTATCAATTTTAGGACAACCAGTGAACTTTTTAATTTTTTCACTTAGGTCCCTCCAAGAAAGTGTGAGAAGTCGAAATGCAAAATTGGAGATACCCTCATGTAATTCACATTGTCACGATCACGATGTTTCAATTTGGGCATGAATAAATCAATGGAAGGGCCCCAAAATATTCACAAACAGTGTATGACGAAACTTTACGAAAAATACACTATGACCCAAACTTCCTTGAATGTTTCCTACACTTCAAAACTCTGTAGCTGAACATAAGTAAAAATGTTTGGTATGGAGATTATGAGTACTATCTAAGAGGGACGCAAACTGGGGTAATTGTTCCTCTCTTTTATTAGTATTCCATTAATACCCTTACGATGAGCGTTATGTGAACGATAATTTCCACCACAAAGAATAACACAAAATTACATATTCTTGGTTTTTTATGAAATAAAAAGATAATAAAATTTCGTCCATAAAATTTTAGAAAGGGCTTGTACGAGGTCTAGAGAAAATTGTAGATGATTACTTATAAGTTTACAAGGGTTAATCGGAAGAACTAGTGGAAGTCTATGTGGAATCAGACCAGTTTCTTTATTACTCTTGGTTATTATAAGTTCGACTATGGGATGATAAAGTTTCTTTCCGAGTCAGTCGAAATCGATTTGAGAAAACCGGTGAACCTTTTAATTTTTGTAGTTGGGTCCTTACAATGAAGTGGGAGAAGTCAAAATGCAATATTGGAGATGACATTTTTTATTCACATTGTCACGACAATTTTTTCCAATTTAGGCATCATTGGGTAAACGAAGGGGCCGCAATCTTAACACGGAGTATTTTACGACACTTTTTATAAATTAGACTATGGTCTATGTGTGCGACGTCATAAGAGTATCGACTAGAACGAACCCCAAAGCGACCCATGACCGACGTTGGTCAACCTGAAGTTTTCAGCGGAAACAAAAACTTTGAGCTAAAATTTCCCCCAGCCCTATTTCATCTCTTTATTATTCAGCTCTAACATCCATTTCACATCTCTAACACACTTCCTCCAAACCAAACTCCACAACATCCTTTCCATCCACACAATTCGAACAATTGAATTGCTCAATCAAATTACTTTTCTCAAACATCAACAAGTATCCGAAGATGGAGCATCTCCAAGTTCAAATTAAATGAGGTAGTTTTCCATCCATTCCATGTTCATTTAGCAATTTCATTAGTGATTTTCGATATTTTTTTTCTCATGGAACAAAGATTGAATATTTTCATGAAGTATGATGATTGTGTTACATGTTATACAGTGTATAGTGTCTGTGTTGCCAAGATAATGCCATGTTTGTAAGGAGTGAGAAAAAAAGGCATAGATTAGGGCTGATTGTGAACTATAATTACATTTTTGTATGAACACACATTGAATGTGCAACGTCGGTCACTGTTAATCAGCCCTTGTGATATGGAATAAAAAAAAGACCTATGTCGGACATGTCTAGGAAATGCTTAAATATCTATGATCCTACGTCGCTCATCAGCCGCCCCCTACGACATCGATAACGCATGTATGTGACATCGCACTAAAGAAAATCAGTTAATTTTTTCTGATTGAGATTAATGTTGTCTACGTTTGACTATATTATGTGTATTTCATTTGGGGACTGCTTAATTCCAACATAATTTTTTTTCACGTGGATTGGTTATAATAGGACAAAGACAATTATTGATGCACTTTCATCATGTAGATGGATGGACTTGTCATTTCACGAGTCAGCCTGAAAGTGTTAAAGTCGTACAAAGTACTCAATGGAATTTTACTACAATTAATATTTCCATTTCATATCAACCTTATGTATTTAAATAGATTGTAACATATATTTGTAATATATGTTATAGTTTTGTGAGTTTTAACACTCATTCTTTTCTGTATTTGTTGTATGATGTTTATCCATTTCACGAGTTATCAAATATTAAACAATGTGTTACAACTATCGATGAACGATTGTTTGTGTCATCAAATATTAAATATCCTAATATTGTACGACAATTGATGTCTCCATGATCAACACGCAACGTCGCACAGACCGGTACAACGACGACACATTACCGACGTCGCATAAACTGGCATTGGTTTTTTCTCAACATCTACAAATCGAAATGACATCGCATTGGTCATCGTTCCACGTCAGAATGCACATGACATGGTTGCACCACAGAGTGCGATGTTGCTTACAAGTGTCAACAACGTCACTTTTATTTAGATCGATGTTAGCCTACACGAGTCGCATAATTTTCTCTCCCATCATGTGCCCTCTTGCTCTGGCCGACGTCCGTCGCTATACATGCCGACTTCGGCCTCAATGAAGTCACAACAATGGTCTCCTATTGTCGGACTTATTTCTTGGACTGACGTCGATAAAAAAACCTGCCGATGTCAGTTCAAAACTGAGGTAAAAAATACCTTTTACTTCGGTTCTGAACCGAGGTAGAAAATGTACTTTTTACTACGTTAGTATTTACTTCGGTTTTTGCGGGACTAAAAACTGAGGTAAAAATTCCTGTAGAACCGAGGTAAAATATCTGGTTTCTTGTAGTGTGGGGAGAAGAAGGAAGAAGAGAACGAAGGAAGAATGAAAGGGAGGATTCACATTTAAAACTAAAAGGAGGAAGTGTTAGATTCAGGAAGGAAGGAGAGAAGAAGGAAGAAAGAAAGAGAAGGAAGAATGAAAGAAAAGATAGAAGAATGAAAGGAAAAACGATTGCACTTCATTATAAAAGATGGAATGTTTTTTAGGGTTTCCTACTTTAATGCACTCCAAAAACCAATTCCAAAGTCGAAACCTCTTCCGGAAATGCCTAAGACATACCTTAAAATAGTACCTTTTAGTGCATATTTTTGTAGGATTTCTTAGATAGTGGTTTAATCGTCGTTGTTTGCTTTAGTACAGTTCAGAGGCATTTTTTAAATAGCTACCAACGTCGGAAGTGAAATTCCAAAGGCACTTCCTCCTTTGGAAGACCTCTCATAAATGTCTTAAAATAGTAGCTTTAGTTGCATATTTTTGTTGGGTTTCTTAGACGGATGTTCAACCGTCAATGTTCACTCTAGTGTACTCTGGATACAAGTTCCAATTTTGGAAGTGCACCAAAATAAGTAATGAAGCCATCGTACAACACTTTCAACGATAGTTCAAGCCCAACTGCCATTAATCATACTACATTAGACGACAGTTATACTCCAATTATTGTCTAACGGATTTGTAGAGTTTCTATCTTCAAACCGACTACCACTATACATGTCCAAAGTTTGAACCTACCTTAGAAGGCGATTTTAGTGATTTTTTATGTAACCGTCGTCTAGTGGTCTAGTTAATGATCATTCTTCCCCTAGGGAAAGTTACTGATCATCAAGCAAGATGCAAACTGGAGTGGTACAAGCTTTGTCAACAGTATATAATGTAAGGTGAATATCGATGTGAATGTAGATCCTTGTCCAATTGACCGATGATTAGCAAGACAAAGCCCCCTAGTATGCCTGGAGGAAGAATCTCTTTGCTTAACATGTGTTTTATAATAAAACATTTTATCAAAGTATTACTTAATTTGTTCAATTTTAATTTGTCAAGTATTTATGATTGTTCTATTGTTTTATCAGACTATTCTATTTTTTTTAAATGGACATAAAGATGGTTTCATTTCTGAATGAGAGCAACCTCATAGATAATTATTAGAAAAGTGGTGTTCACAACTCTATTCATGGTGCTCAGGAGTGGTAAATGGACGAACATGTCAAATACGGGCCAGGTAATATGGGTACTATCAATTTTTATCGGCCTATTTTATGACAAGTCTAACATGAATCGACAAAGAACGGGTTGATTGAAACTCACTCAACCCATGAGTCGAAAACCACATAACCCGCAAGTCAAAATGGGTATACCTAAGGGTTTCAACACATAAATTGACCCATATGGATGTATATACCAACTCATATAGGAAAACCTGCGGTTCTAACCCATATGTATGTCCATTATACCAACCTGCAGTAAACCTACAAGTTTAATCGCTCGACCCATATATTTTAATTACCCATTTGACACGTAACCCACTTGACCCATTACTCATTTTACTAATACCCAATTGATTTTAAAAATAAATGATCCGCTTCACCTGCAGGTTCCGAGTTCTTCTTGCCACACAATGTCAGAAATGAAGCGCCAGAAACGGAGAATGCCAAGGAAAGCATCAATGCCAATGATGACAGGTGCAATAAAAGGGAAGGAAAATGAATTGAGGCTGTGGTGAACAAGAAACAAAGGGCAGCAATGATGGCCAAATCCAATCAACGCCGCCGACGGACGGGGGTGAGCATTCAAGAGCCTAAGGCCATGGGCAGTGGTAGAGACCGCTAGCGGTTTCTTACCAATTAAATATATTATTTTTTTTTCTCTCTCTTCCACCTCCGCTTAAGAGACCACTTAAGAGACAACCCATTTTTTTCTCCACAATGGTTAAGAGACCACTATATACTATTTATGGAACCCACTTGATTTTCTCTATCCTACTCATTAATTTGACCATTAAATATTATTTTAAATAAATTTGTCCACAAAAAATAAGTTAAATGTAAAATTTAATATAATTATTAAAATGAAATCAAAAAATAAATAATAAGAGAATTCCATGTTTTTAAAATTATATAAAAACCATTAAAATTACAAAAAATAATTATAACAACTATAAAAATTACAGAAAATACAAAATAAAATATTGATCTAGTCTGACCAATTATTACAATTTGAAAATCAAAATTATATTTAAATTGTAATTTTTAAAAAATAAAAAAATTCAAAAAAATTCAAAAAAATACATTTGGGACACGTGTCGCCCCCAGAATGAGACACGTGTCCTATTCAGAAAAATTCCAGCGTCCACATTATATAAAAACAGTTGCGGACACGTGGCCCAATCCCTGGGTGACACGTGTCCGCAACAAAAATTTTATTAAAAAAATGTTGCTGCTGAGTGGGACACGTGTCCCACTCAGTGGGTGACACGTGTCCCACTTGGTCAAGCTGAAAATGGTCATGTGCGTGTACAGTCCAAGTGGTCTCTTAGTTGGGCTCTTGCTAAGAGACTCTTGAGTGGTCTCTTAACAAGAGACCACTTAAGAGTCCACCACTGTGATGGTTTTTAATTTCTTAAGTGATCTTTTAATTTTAAGAGACCACCACTGCCCATACCCTAACTCTGACACAGGCCACTTGAGCTCAGACTCAGAAGAAGAGGCAGTAGGGAAAAATCTCATGGGAGGGCCAAGTGGACACAGTGACAGAGAAACGCCGGAGAGAAAAGATTGGATGACCCAAGAAATGGGGAAAAACCTGCCGAGGAGAGCATGCGTGCAAAAGAATAATAGTAACAAGAAGAGGCGGTGATAGGACATGATGAGTTGAAAGGGAGAGTTGGGGCTTTAATAGAAGAATTAAATGAGACAAGAGACCATGACCAACAGACAAAGACACGTGAGGTGGGACACTAAACTAGGCCGTCAAATGACTTGGGTGATCCGTTGGATAATTGTTACCTATATACTATTTTTACTTATTAGATAAGATTTATTGGATAATGATCCATTGGGTTAATGGATATAATTGAGTTGTAGTTATTGGATTTAGTTGGATTGGATAATGGATTATTCGTTGGATAATTGTGGGTGGGTCGAGTTGGGTTGGGTAACGGGTGATCCGTGGATAATTTCATATCATAAGATAATAAAAATTTCACAAGTTTGATTACGAGTGATTTAATTTTTCCCTAACACATATAATCATTTTAGAAACGATCAAATTCTCGATTCATCATAGTTATCGATTTCGGTTCATGTCTTAATCAATTTTAATTTGAACCAATTAAAAATTGATAATAGATTTTGACGAAAGAAATAGAAGTAGTATTTATGAAACTTTTACTAAATTTGAAAAATCTCCTCCATGAAATATGAAGATTTTTAAAAATATTTTCTTTTATTGAACATAAGAAAATAATAAATGAAATCCCCATATTTAGCCAATCGAATAAATATTTCCTCTTTTGTAGTTATGTACACGATTCAGCCTATATCAAAAAATGATTAGAGTTAATCGTAATTTTTCACTCCAAGTAAAATATTACGTGACTTATCCATTTAAAGTTTAAATGGTTGAAAATACCAATTATCCATTAAGTATATAACCAATTATCCATTGGGTATATACTAATTATCCATTGGGTCTATACTAATTATCCATTGGGTCGAACTAAATGACCCATTGGGTATAGGTCATTTATTTGGGTGAAACGTGAATTACCCATCAAATCCTTGTTCTTTCTCAGTTCTCAGTTCTCACTTCCCAGTCTGCATTTTGTTTCATTAGTCCACATTTTGTTCATCAATCGGTCTGCATTTTGTTCATCACTCGATCTGCGTTTTGTTCATCAATCGGTCTGCGTTTTGTTCATATTCGAGTTCATAATACTATATTATGTAATATAATATTATGTAAATTATATTATATTATATTTAATAAAAATAAAAATATATAATATGTTGGCTTTGTAAACTCGACGAAACTAACGAACAATATTACTTAGGATCGAGCTCGAGCTCAAATCTTGTACGAACTCGAATATTGTACGAACTCAAATACTATACGAGATTGAGCTCGAATACTGTACAAACTCGAATACTGTACGAGATTGAACTCGATTACTGTACGAGATTGAGCTCGAATACTGTATGAACTCGAATACTGTACGAGATTGAGCTCGAATACTGTACGAACTCAAATACATTACGAGATTGAACTCGAATACGGTATGAACTCGAATACGGTATGAACTCGAATACTGTATGAACTCGAATACTGTCCGAGATTGAACTCGAATATTGTACGAACTCGAATACTGTACGAGATTGAGTGCAAATTTTGTACGAACTCGAATACTGTACGAGATTGAGCTTGAATACTGTACGAAATCGAATATTGTACGCAAATTGAGTTTGAATAATTTGTGAATTATAGTGAATATTTATGTTAAATATTACACATGCATTTAATTGTGTAATTTTGGATATTTATTGGGTATTTGTTACGTTCTCATTGAGTTAACATAATATGAGACCTATGGAGATCAAAATTTCCCATTAACACAATTATTCTCATCCCACTCAATCCCAAAAACTAATGAGTATTTAATACCCGATCTCATTGGATAATGACAACTTGTAACCCAAATCAAAAGAAAATATTGAATGATAACTTATTGGGTTATTTATATAATGACTTATTGGATAATATATTTTAACCCATTGTGTCATATGAATATCTCATGGGTTATCAAATGAGTTATCCATTTAATGACCCAATCCATTTATGACCTAACTCATTATGATCCATTAGTAAATGAGTTAATTGGATAATGACCTATTGAATAAATACTCACTGAGTTTGAATAATGAATTTATCCAATTAACTCATTTGACGGGCCTACACTAAACAGGTACGTCTCGAATTCACTCTCATGTGCCTGCTCTCTTGATTAAAGACCCTGCTAGAACTGTTATCAACCCAACCCAAACACAAGCCATCAATAGCCTAAATCATCAAAACTACCCACAACAACATAACCCACCCATTACAAACCAACCAAACCCAAACTCAAACGTGGAACCCAACGTCAGCCAAACACAAATCCTTCCAAACCAACCAAAACCAACACACCCACATAAGGCCCAACATCCACACATCAATTATTTTGCCTCAGTCGAAGGCCAAACCAAGAAACATACCTGAATTAATGAAGCTTGAAAAGAAAATTCTACCACCACCACAGCCACGCCTTTCAGCCCAAGAATACAAGCCCAATCAACAGCCACCACAAGAGCTCAACCACAATCTAAACGCACAGCTCCAGCCAAATACCCAACCAGCCGATCAAACCTATCCTCACACTGACAACCCAAGAGTTGTAGCCGAGCCAGTGTTAAGAGTAAATTGCCATATCAAATAAGAATTGTCTTTCCATGATTTCGAATGAGATACTAAAAGAAGTAGATTATAAAAAAATTTACCAAAATAATTTAAACGACGTTTTCCAGAGTTTCTTCCCTGGGAAGGTAGAATCCAAATTCCTATGATAAAATATGATTAAAGTAGTCAAAATAAATGAACGCATTAAGCTTTCTCCGAGTTTTTTTTTTCTTACCACATGATAATCCAATCCAGATCATCGAAGAAACACCAATATGCGTTTGAGTTCAGATAAAAAAAAATATATGATGAGTGAATCAAGATTGATTTTATTTGATTGATTCTAGATAAGTCCTGTTGACTAAGCCAGAGTCTTAATAGTACTCTATTTCCTTTTGTATTCTATTTAATCATGCTAGCAATAGATTATTTTCTTACGGAAAATACGTCTTGTCATGGTATCAGAGTAGTGTTATGATTCACCTTCCAAAATCTAAAATTTTTTAGCCGCCATTCTCTTTCTCCTTCCAGTGGCCGAACTTCTTGTTCCCCTTCTCCCTTCCGGCATTTTTTTCGATGCCACTCTCATCATGGCTAGTGAAAAATTATCATTCAATACCCTTCTTCAAATGATGCAAATTAAGCTCAATAAGTCCAACTTTCTTCTCTGGAAATGTCAGATTGAATATGTCCTCAAACCTCAAAAGCTGTTTGGTTATTTTGATGGGTCGATGCCATGCCCACCTCTCCCCATTCCGATGCCGATTAGCTTCGCATCCTCATCTTTCGCCGCCGCCCTCAGCTCTCCTCCCGCCGGCTCTAAGACAGACCGTGCGGCAGCTTAGGCGGCTTATAAATTGGCCAAGGAAGTCTATGACCTCTGGATTGATGAAGACCAGAGGGTTTGGAGTCTGCTGTTCTCCCCTCTCTCCGAACTCCCGACCTCGTGTGTGACTGCCAAGGACATCTGAGACAGTTTTTGCGCCACTTTTCAGAATAGTAGCACATCCATCATTCTCTGCCTTCGTGTAGATGCCCACGGTATACGTAAGAGTGGTACCATTCATGAACTCCATGTACAATTTAAAGATATTTTTGATCAATTATCCCTTATGCGCTCTCCAGTTTCTAATGATGATCAGATAATTTGGTTTTTAACTGCTCTCGGGTCTGAGTTCAAATATTTTTCTGCCCCTGTGATTAATTCTTCCCCTACACCCTTATATGCCGATGTATTATCTTGTGCCAAGAACCACGAGGCATTCTTAAAAAATTTACAGGGAAATTTAGCACCGGCGCCCGGGCCGGTTGCATTGGCGGTGGGAGAAAACCTCTCAGCTGGCCTCGCATGGGATCACACGCCGGTGAAGGGCGGCAGCGCGTTTGGACCACGCGCCGCCATGGGCGGTCGTTACGGTGGACGTCGTGGTGGCCCGTCCTCTGGTTACGCTCAGCCGACTGCCTTGGGCTCAAGTTCTGGTCGTGGTCGGCCGCACTGCACCTGGTGTGGTCGGCCCGGTCATTTTGTTGCCACTTGTTATAAGATGTTGGCTTAGACCCGTTGTACGGGCTCAACTCATCTGGCTGAAAACTTCCAAGCGTCCATGCAGCTGAACCCATCTCCGAGCACATCAGACTGGTATCTTGATTCTGGCGCAACCAATCACATGGCGTCTTCAGCCTCCAGACTGGATAATGTTTCTCCTATTCTGGTAGTTCTCAGATTTCCGTTGGTAATGGTACCTCTATTCAGATGTCGTATATTGGTGATTCTCATATTTCTGATCATTTGAAACTATATGATGTTTTAGTTGTTCCTGAGATCACTAAGAACTTATTGTCTATTAGTAAACTAACCAAAGATTTGAATGTGTTTGTTACTTTTGATGATCGGGACTTTGTTATTAAGAACAAAGTATCCAGGGTAGTCGTGGGCAGGGGCCACAGTGATGGAGGCTTGTACGTGTTGGACAAAGTTGATGCAGCACTGGTTTCATTTTTGCAGCAGAATAAAGGATAGGCATCCTTCAAGCTTTGGCATGCTCACCTAGGACATGTGTCCACTGCAGTCATTTCCAGTTTGCAAAAGTCTGGTTTACTTGCTGTTTCCTCGTTATTACCTAAATTGCATAACTCCTTGTGTTATGACCAAGGGGCAGCGGTTATCCTTTGTTGAAAACACTAAACGTGTTGCGCACGTCCTGGATGTGGTTCACTGTGATTTGTGGGGTCCTTCCCCAGTTTTATCTGAGACTGGTTTTACTTATTATGCCTTATTTGTGGATGATCATTCTCGTTTTACTTGTTTTTTTTCTGCTTCATCGAAAATCTGACTTTTTTGAAACATACTTACAATTTGAGGCTTTAGTGGAAAATCATTTTTCATCTACTATTAAGGTTTTTCAGAGTGATGAATGCATTGAGTTTTTAAACAGAGCATGCGGTCTCATTTTTCCTCAAAAGGCATTCATCATCAAGTTTCATGTCCATATACTCCAGAGCAAAATGGACAAGCAGAGCGAAAACATCGACATGTTGCGGTAATGGGCCTTACGATGCTATTCCATTCGAATCTTCCACTATCTAGATAGGTTGACGCTTTTACCACTGCAGTTTACACCATAATCAGTTACCTACTCCAGTTTTACAAGGTGCCTCTCCCTATGGTCTTCTTTATCAGCGGGACCCAATTTACTCAAATTTCCATCCTTTTGGTTGTTGAGTATTCCCTTTTGTTTGTCCTATGACCGATCACAAGTTATCTCCCTGGAGCATTCCTTGTGTTACAACTGCCATTGTAAGGGTTTCTATTGTCTTGACACAACTACTCGAAAAATTTATGGTACCCGTCATGCGCGGTTTGACGAGAGTTGTTTCCCTTTTACCTTCTCCATTTCAGCGTCTTCTCTCTCGACTTTGGATGTCTCTGCATTTTTGGATGATGACGGTGGTTCAAGTCCCTTATTGTCTACATTTAATGAATCAGTCTCTGCGCCCAGTCCAGTTTACCCATCCGATTCCGATGAGCCTACACCTGCACGACTCCTCCTCTTTCAGTCACCCTCCCAGGCCATGCCTTATCCTGCCACTGCCACCATTCCATCCCCGGTCTCTTCCACCGGTCCGATGCCTCCACCTTCGTGGTCTCGGCTGAATCCCCATTGGATGGTTACACGGACAACCACTGGTGCTATTCATCGATGGGATTACTCGGATATCATTGCCCATGGTATTCTTACTGCCCTTCTTAATCAGTCTAAGCCTTTCAATTACCGCTTGGCTCTTAAGGATCCTTCTTGGATAGCTGCTATGGATGAAGAGATTGCTGCCCTTAAAGGTTAGTACACTTGGGATTTGGTTCCTCGCCCATCGGATGTCAACATTGTTGGCTCCAAATGGGTCTATCGACTGAAGTATCATCCAGATGGCACAACTAATCATAATAAGGCCCGACTTGTTGCTCAGGGGTTTTTGTAGATTCTGGGTTTTGATTTTGATCACACTTTCAGTCCTATGGTCAAAACTTCCACTGTAGGCACTGTTCTTGCCATTGCTACGATGCACTCTTGGCCCCTTCATCAGCTGGACGTTAAGAATGCTTTTCTGAACGGTGTTCTTGATACTCCAGTCTACATGACGCAACCTATTGGCTATAAGGACCCACTTCATCTGGATTATGTTTACCGTCTGAAAAAAGCAATTTACGGTCTTAAGCAGGCTCCTCAGGCTTGGTTTTAGAGGTTCAATACTTATCTATTGCAGCTCAATTTTCAGTGCAGTTCGGTTGGAACTTACTTATTTGTTCTATCTAGAGGGATGTCTTTGCTTTATAACCTGGTTTATATCACTGGCAACGATTCTCTGCTCCTCCACCAATTCATTGATAGGACACATCGGGAGTTTTCTATTAAGGATCTTGGCGCTCTGCATTACTTTTTTAGCCTAAAGTTTTCACCCACTTTGTCGGGCTTACTTTTTGGTCAAGCTAAGTATGCTCAGGATATTCTTACTCATGTTGGCATGTCTGATGTTGTTCCAGTGACTACTCCCTTTGTTCCTGGTTCGCAGTTACACAGCTCCACCTGTCATCTTTTTCAGAATCCTACTCTTTACAGATCTCTGGTTGGTGCTCTCTCCAATACTTGACGATCACTCAACCAGACTTGGATTTTTTGGTTAACACTGCTAGTCAGTTTCTTAGGACCCTCATGATGATTACTTTACTGCGGTCACTTGGATTCTTCGATATGTTTATGGCACACTACATTTTGGTCTTACCTTTTGCTCTACCAGCACTTCAGAGGTCATGGGTTATTCCGATGCTGACTGGGCTCGCTGTCTGGAAACCCAACGTTCCACCTATGGTTATGCAGTCTTCCTTGATGGAAACTTGGTTTCCTAGAGCGCGAAGAAGCAGCCCACTGTCTTTCGCTCTAATACTGAATCGGAGTATCGGGCCCTTGCTAATACTTCTTCAGAGGTAGTTTGGCTATCTCATTTGCTTCACGATCTTCGTGTTCCACTTTCTAGTTTTCCACTGTTGTTATGTGACAATAACAGTGCCATCTTTCTGGCTCAGAATCTGGTTGCACACAAAAGGGCAAAGCACATCGACATTGATTATTATTTCGTTTGTGAGTTGGTCTCCTTTGGAAAGCTTCGAGTTGCTCGTGTTTCCACTAGTCTTCAGATTGCTGACATCTTCACCAAGGGACTTTCTCGTCCTCTGTTTGAATTCTTCAGGTCCAAGCTTTGCATGGCTGAGCATCTGACACTTTTCTTAAGGGGGGGGGTGTAGAGTAAATCATGATTGATTTTATTTGGTTGATTTGATTGATTCTGGATAAGTCTTGTTGACTAAGCCAGAGTCTTAGTAGTACTCTATTTTCTTTTGTATTCTATTTAATCATGTCATCAATATATCATTTCCTTACGGAAAATATGTCTTTTCAACCTAGAAAAGGAGAGCAGGAATCAAAGGCGAGCTAAGGATAGGACGTCTTAATGTCAGAAGAAGAAAGGCAGAACTCAGGTCACGAGTCAAGTGGAAAGGAACCTGCTGGACAAATACCAAGAAGTGTACAGCCGGAGGGGCAAACTATTACAATCACCACAATTGTTCAAATGGAGTCAGAAGGAGAAGGAGAGGTGGGGCAACACCTGAATGTTGAGAGCCAAAAGGAGATATAGGCGAACAACAAAAGTAGGATTCCAACCGATGACAATTATGCCTACACGACCTACACATTGGCAGACCTGAGCCAAACCACCATCGGTGATCACACTCAGCAACATACAAAGACAGTTACATGGCACACAAGAAGAAGTTTTTCCACATGTGGGCTCAAAAGAGGAGAGGGAGGAATTACATTACACAGCTGAATGACGAGGAGGGGAAATGGATATCAACTGACAGTGAGTTTCAATCACTTGTCTTCAAGCATGTAAGTTCAATTTTTACCCATGATTCAGTAATGCCTCAAGATGCATTCAGTGAATCCACTCTACATGAAATTCTAGAATTAATAAAACCCACAGTAAACACCTCCCAAAAAGATAAGTTGAAAAAATGGTAACGGACCAGGAGATTAACGCAGCGATCTTCCAAATGGGGAAATGGAAAGCCCCAGGACCCGACGGCCTACCACCAGGATTTTACCAGCACTACTGGCCAGAGGTTGGGCAGGATGTCATCAAGGCAGTCAAAATATTTTTTGCAATGTCAAGAATGGTAGAGGAATGGAGCGAGACAACGTTAGTCCATATCCCAAAGAAGAGGATGCCAAAAGAACCAACCGATCTCCACCCCATTAGCCACTGCAATGTTACGTACAAGATTGTGGCTAATATACTAGCGAATAGATTGTAGAAAATTATAGGGTTTCTTATCTCTGGGAACTAGGTGGCTTTCGTACAAGGAATATCGATTGTGGAGAACTCATTAATTGCGCATGAGGTAATTGAGAATATACGCCGCAAAAAGACATCTAATAAACACACACAAAATCTTAAAACAATAAAACCCTAAGATATCACACACACAAAAACCCTAAGATATCACACACACAAAAACCCTAAGATATCACACACACAATCAAAACAACAAAACTAAATATGAAATGCACACTTAAAACACTACAAGCATCAAATACTGAAATTAAAACATCACACCAACATAGACAACAGTACCTTAAATCTAAACACGAAACATCACACAGAAAAAAAGGAATAACAAAAAAAGTAAGTAAAACATCACATCAGATAAATAAAATTTTTTACAGATCCTCCTTCATTCCCAATCATACCAATAGTGGACAAGCGTTCTTAGGCATCTAAGAAATAGAAAAAAACACAAAAATAGCACAAATCATAACAAAATCCTAAGATATCACACACACAATGAAAACAACAAAAAAGAACATCAATTGCACACTTTTAACACAAAAATCATCAAATACATAAATTAATACATCAGACCAACACCGATAATAGTGTTTAAAACCTAAACATGAAAGATCACACAGAAAACCAGAAACATAAGCAATAGTAAGTAAAACATTACATGTAAAAAATAATAAAATTTATGGAACCTTCATCTTTCTTAATTGCACCAACAGTGGGTAAGTATTTTTAAACATCTAAGAAACAACAACAACAACACAAAAATTACCACAGATCGTAACAAAATCCTAAGATATCATACACACAATCAAAACAACAAAACTGAACATTAATTGCGCACTTAAAACACTACAAGCACCAAATACTCAAATTAAGACATCACACCAACACATATATTAGCACTTAAAACCTAAACACAAAACATCTCACAAAAAAAAAAGGAAACAACAAAATCTGCCTGTAAAACATCACTTCTAATAAATAACAAAATTTACAGATCCTCCTTTCTTCTCGATTGCACCAATTGTGAACTAGCGTTCTTAGACATCTAAGAAATAGCAACAACACAAAATTAAGCATAAATCGTAACAAAATCCTAAGATATCACACACACAATCAAAACAACAAAAAAGAACATAAATTGCACACTTTAAAAAACATCAAACATCAAATACTAAAATTAATACATCAGACCAACACAGATAACTGTACTTGAAACCTAAACATGAAACATCACATGGAAACCCAAAAATATCAACAACAGTGGGCACGCGTTCTTAAACATCTAATAAACAGCAACAATAACACAAATATTACCACTAATTGTAACAAAACCCTAAGATATCACACACACAATCAAAACAACAAAACTGAATGCACACTTAAAACACTACAAGCATCAAATACTGAAATTAAAACATCACACCAACACAGAAACAATACCTTAAACCTAAACACGAAACATCACACAGAAAAAAAGGAATGACAAAAAAAGTAAGTAAAACATCACGTCTGATAAATAACAAAATTTACAGATCCTCCTTTATTCTCAATCGCACCAATAGTGGGTAAGCATTCTTAGGCATCTAAGAAATAGCAAAAACACAAAAAATAGCACAAATCGTAACAAAATCCTAAGATATCACACACACAATCAAAACAACAAAAAAGAACATCGATTGCACACTTTTAACACAACAATCATCAAATACAGAAACTAATACATTTGATCAACACCGATAATAGTGTTTAAAACCTAAACATGAAACATCACACAGAAAACCAGAAACATCAATAACAGTACGTAAAACATGACATCTAAAAAATAAAGAAATTTACGGATCCTTCATGTTTCTCGAATGCACCAACATTCGGTAAATGTTCTTAAACATCTAAGAAACAGCAACAACAACACAAAAACTAGCACAAATCGTAACAAAACCCTAAGATATCACACACACAATCAAAACAACAAAACTGAATATGAATTGCGCACTTAAAGCACTACAACCATCAAATACTGAAACTAAGACATCACACCAACACAGATAACAGTACTTAAAACCTAAAAATGAAATATCACACAGAAAAAAGAAACAACAAAAACAGTCTGTAAAACATCACTTCTGATAAATAACAAAATTTACAGATCATTCTTTTTCTCGGTTGCACCAATAGTGAGCAAACATTCTTAGACATCTAAGAAATAGAAACAACACAAAATTTAGCATAAATCGTAACAAAAATCCTAAGATATCACAAACAATCAAAACAACAAAAAAGAACATAAATTGTACACTTTAAAAATAGCAAACACCAAATACTGAAATTAATACATCAGACCAACACAGATAATAATACTTAAAACCTAAACACGAAACATCACACAGAAACCTAAAAAACATCAACAACAGTACGTAAAACATGACATCTAAAATAATATAAAATTTAGGGATACTCATTCCTTCTTGATTGCACCAACAGTGGGCACGTGTTCTTAGACATCTAAGAAACAGCAACAAAAACACAAAAATTACCAGAAATCGTAGCAAAACCCTAAGATATCACACACACAATCAAAACAACAAAACTGAACATGAATTGCACACTTGAAACACTAAAAGCATGAAATACTGAAATTAAAAAATCTCACCAATACAGACAACAGTACCTCAAACCTAATCATGAAACATCACACAGAAAACAAGGAACAATAAAAAAAGTCAGTAAAAATCACATATGATAAATAACAAAATTTATAGATCCACCTTCCTTCTCAATCGCACAAATAGTGGGCAAGCATTCTTAGGCATCTAAGAAATAGCAACAACACAAAAATGAGCACAAATCATAACAAAATCCTAAGATATCACACACACAATCAAGACAACAAAAAATAACATCAATTGCACACTTTTAACACAACAATCATCAAATACTGAAATTAATACATCAGACAAACATAGATAATAGTGTTCAAAACCTAAACAAGAAAGATCACACAGAAAACAAAAAACATCAACAACAGCAAGTAAAACATGACATCTAAAAAATAATAAAATTTACGGATCCTTCATCCTTCTCGATTGCACCAACACTTGGTAAGCATTCTTAAACATCTAAAAAACAGCAAAAACACAAAAATTACCACAAATCGTAGCAAAACCCTAAGATATCACACACACAATCAAAACAACAAAACTGAACATGAATTGCACACTTGAAACACTACAAGCATGAAATACTGAAATTAAAACATCTCACCAATACAGACAACAGTACCTAAAACCTAATCACGAAACATCACACAGAAAACAAGGAACAACAAAAAAAGTCAGTAAAACATCACATATGATAAATAACAAAATTTGTAGATCCTCCTTCCTTCTCAATCGCACCAATAGTGGGCAAGCATTCTTAGGTATCTAAGAAATAGCAGCAACACAAAAATTAGCACAAATCGTAACAAAATCCTAAGATATCGCACACACAATCAAGACAACAAAAAATAACATCAATTGCACACTTTTAACACAAAAATCATCAAATACTGAAATTAATACATCAGGCAAACACAGATAACTGTGTTTAAAACCTAAACATGAAAGATCACACAGAAAACAAGAAACATCAACAACAGTAAGTAAAACATGAATCTAAAAAATAATAAAATTTAAGGATCGTTCATCTTTCTCGATTGCACTAACACTTGGTAAGCGTTCTTAAACATCTAAAAAACAACAACAAAAACATAAAAATTACCTCAAACCGTAACAAAACCATAAGATATCACACACACAATCAAAGCAACAAAACTGAACATGAATTGCGCACTTAAAACACTACACACATCAAATACTAAAATTAAGACATCACACCAACACAGATAACAATACTTAAAACCTAAACACGAAACATCTCACAGAAAAAGAAATAACGAAAATAGTCAGTAAAACATCACTTTTGATAAATAATTTTTTTATAGATCCTCCTTTCGTCTAGTTTGCACCAATAGTGAGCAATTGTTCCTAGACAATTAAAAAATAGCAACAACACAAAATTTAGCATAAATCGTAACAAAATCCTAAGATATCACACACAGAATCAAAACAGCAAAAAAGAACATAAATTACACACTTTAAACACAGCAAACATCAAATACGGAAATTAATACATCAGACCAAAACACGGATAACAGTACATAATACCTAAACATGAAACATCACACAGAAAACCAGAAACATTAATAACAGCACGTAAAACATGACATCTAAAAACTAACAAAATTTACGGATCCTTCATCTTTCCCGATTGCACCAACAGTGGGTAAGAGTTCTTAAAAATCTAAGAAACACCAACAACAACACAAAAATTACCCAAATCGTAACAAAATCCTAAGATATCACACACACATTCAAAACAACAAAACTGAACATTAATTACGCACTTAAAACACTACAAGCAGCAAATACTCAAATTAAGACATCACACCAACACATATATTAGTACTTAAAAACCAAACCACAAAACATCACACAGAAAAAAGAAATAACAAAAACAGTCTGTAAAACATCACTTTTGATAAATAACAAAATTTACAGGTACTCCTTTCTTCTAGATTGCACCAATTATGGGCAAGCATTCTTAGACATGTAAGAAATAGCAACAAAAACATAAAAATCACCACAAATCGTAACAAAACCCTAAGATATCACACACACAATCAAAACCACAAAACTGAACATGAATTGCACACTTAAAACACTACACGCATCAAATACTAAAATTAAAAATCACACCAATACAGACAACAGTACTTAAAACCTAAACATGAAACATCACACAGAAAACAAGGAACATAAAAAAAGGTCAGTAAAATATCACATCTGATAAATAATAAAATTTACTGATCCTCCGTCTTTCTCAATCGAACCAATAGTGGGCATGCATTCTTAGGCATCTAAGAAATAACAACACAAAAATTAGCACAAATCATAACAAAATACTAAGATATCACACACACAATGAAAACAACAAAAAAGAACATCAATTGCACACTTTGAACACAACAATCATCAAATACTGAAATTAATAAATCAGATCAACACAGATAACAGTGCTTAAAACCTGAACATGAAAGATCACACAAAAAACCAGAAACATCAACAACAGTAAGTAAAACATTACACCTAAACAATAATAAAATTTATGGATCCTTCATCTTTCTTGATTGCACCAACAGTGGGTAAGAGTTCTTAAACATCTAAGAAACAACAACAACAACACAAAAATTACCACAAATTATAACAAAATCCTAAGATATCACACACACAATCAAAACAACAAAATTGACATTAATTGCGCACTTAAAACACTACAAGCATCACATACTCAAATTAAGACATCACACCAACAAATATATTAGTACTTAAAACCTAAACACAAAACATCACACAGAAAAAATAACAGTCTGTAAAACATCACTTCTAATAAATAACAAAATTTACAGATCCTCCTTTCTTCTCGATTGCACCAATTGTGAACTAGCATTCTTAGACATCTAAGAAATAGCAACAACAAAAATTAAGCTTAAATCGCAACAAAATCCTAAGATATCACACACACACAATCAAAACAACAAAAAAGAAATTGCACACTTTGAAAATAGCAAACATCAAATACTAAAATTAATACATCAGACCAACATAGATAACAGTACTTAAAACCTAAACATGAAACATCACACAAAAAACAAGAAACATCAACAACAGTAAGTAAAACATGACATCTAAAAAATAATAAAATTTACGGATCCTTCATCTTTCTCGATTGTACCAACACTTGGTAAGCGTTCTTAAACATCTAAAAAACAACAACAACACAAAAATTACCTCAAACCTAACAAAACCATAAGATATCACACACACAATCAAAACAACAAAATTGAACATGAATTGAGCACTTAAAACACTACACATATCAAATACTGAAATTAAGACATCACACCAACACAGATAACAATACTTAAAACCTAAACACGAAACATCACACAGAAAAAAGAAATAACAATAACAGTCAGTAAAACATCACTTTTGATAAATAAATTTTTTTATAGATCCTCCTTTCGTCCAGTTTGCACCAATAGTGAGCAATTGTTCCTAGACATTTAAAAAATAGCAAAAACACAAAATTTAGCATAAATCGTAACAAAATCCTAAGATATCACACACAGAATCAAAACAGCACAAAAGAACATAAATTACACACTTTAAACACAACAAACATCAAATATGGAAATTAATACATCAGACCAACACAGATAACAGTACTTAAAACCTAAACATGAAACATCACACAGAAAAACCAGAAACATCAACAACAGTAAGTAAAACATGACATCTAAAACATAATAAAATTTACGGATCCTTCTTCTTTCTTGATTGCACCAACAATGGGTAAGAGTTCTTAAACATCTAAGAAACAACAACAACACCACCAAAATTACCCCAAATCGTAACAAAATCCTAAGATATCACACACACATTCATAACAACAAAACTGAACATTAATTACGCACTTAAAACACTACAAGCATCAAATACTCAAATTAAGACATCACACCAACACATATATTAGTACTTAAAACCTAAACACAAAATATCACACAAAAATAAGAAACGACAAAAACAGTCTGTAAATCATCACTTTTGATAAATAATATTTTTTATAGATCCTCCTTTCGTCTAGTTTGCACCAATAGTGAGCAATTGTTCCTAGACATTTAAAAAATAGCAACAACAAAAAATTTAGCATAAATCGTAACAAAATCCTAAGATATCACACACAGAATCAAAACAGCAAAAAAGAACATAAATTACACACTTTAAACACAACAAACATCAAATATGGAAATTAATACATCAGACCAACACAGATAACAGTACTTAAAACCTAAACATGAAACATCACACAGAAAAACCAAAAACATCAACAACAGTAAGTAAAACATGGCATCTAAAACATAATAAAATTTACGGATCCTTCTTCTTTCTTGATTGCACCAACAGTGGGTAAGAGTTCTTAAACATCTAAGAAACAACAACAACACCAAAATTACCCCAAATCGTAACAAAATCCTAAGATATCACACACACAATCATAACAACAAAACTGAACATTAATTGTGCACTTAAAACACTACAAGCATCAAATACTCAAATTAAGACATCACACCAACACATATATTAGTACTTAAAACCTAAACACAAAATATCACACTAAAAAAAGAAACAACAAAAACAGTCTGTAAAATATTACTTTTGATAAATAACAAAATTTACAGATCCTCCTTTCTTCTCGATTGCACCAATAGTGAGCAAACGTTCTTAGACATCTAAGAAATAGAAACAACACAAAATTTAGCATAAATCGTAATAAAATCCTAAGATATCACACACACAATCAAAACAACAAAAAAGAACATAAATTGCACACTTTAAAAACAACAAACATCAAATATTGAAATTAATACATCATACCAACACAGTTAACTATACTTAAAACCTAAACATGAAACATCACACAGAAAACAAGAAACATCAACAACAGTATGCAAAACATGACATCTAAAAAATAATAAAATTTATGGATCCTCCTTCCTTCACAATTGCACCAATAGTGGGAATGCATTCTTAGACATCTAAGAAACAAAAACAACACAAAAATTACCACAAATCGTAACAAAACCCTAAGATATCACACACACAAAATAAAAACAACAAAACTGAACATGAAATGCACACTTAAAACACTACAAACATCAAATACTAAAATTAAGACATCACACCAACACATATATTAGTACTTAAAACCTATACACAAAACATCACATAGAAAAAAGAAACAACAAAAACAGTCTGTAAAATATCACTTTTGATAAATAACAAAATTTACAGATCCTCCTTTCTTCTGCATTGCACCAATTATGAGCAAGCGTTCTTAGACATCTAAGAAATAGCAACAACAATATAAAAATTACCACAAATCGTAACAAAACCCTAAGATATCACACACACAATCAAAACAACAAAATTGAACATGAATTGCACACTTAAAACACTACAAGCATCAAATACTAAAATTAAAACATCACACTAATACAGACAACAATACTTAAACCCCAAACACGAAACATCACACAGAAAACAAGGAACAACAAAAAAGTCAGTAAAATATCACTTCTGATAAATAAAAAATTTACTGATCCTCCGTCCTTCTCAATCGAACCAATAGTGGACAGGCATTCTTAGGTGTCTAAGAAATAGCAACAACACAAAAATTATCACAAATCATAACCAAATCCTAAGATATCACACACACAATGAAAACAACAAAAAAGAACATCAGTTGCAAACTTTTAACACAACAATCATCAAATACAGAAATTGATAAATCAGACCAACACAGATAACAGTGTTTAAAAGCTAAACATGAAAGATCACATAGAAAACCAGAAACATCAACAACAGTAAGTAAAACATTACATCTAAAAAATAATAAAATTTATGGATCCTTCATCTTTCTTGATTGCACCAACAGTGGGTAAGAGTACTTAGACATCTAATAAACAGCAACAAAAGCACAAAAATTACCACTAATCGTAACAAAACCCTAAGATATCACACACACAATCAAAACAACAAAATTGAACATGAAATGCACACTTAAAACACTACAAGCATCAAATATTGAAATTAAAACATCACACCAACACAGGCAACAGTACCTTAAACCTAAACACGAAACATCACACAGAAAACAAGGAATAACAAAAAAAGTAAGTAAACCATCACATATGATAAATAACAAAATTTATAGATCCTCCTTCATTCTCAATCGCACCAATAGTGGGCAAGCGTTATTAGGCACCTAAGAAATAGTAAAAAGACAAAAAATAGCACAAATCGTAACAAAATCCTAAGATATCACACACACAATCAAAACAACAAAAAAGAACATCAATTGCACACTTTTAACACAACAATCATCAAATACAGAAATTAATACATCAAACCAACACCGATAACAGTGTTTAAAACCTAAACATGAAACATCACACAGAAAACCAGAAATATCAATAACAGTACGTAAAACATGACATGTAAAAAATAAAAAATTTACGGATCCTTCATCTTTCTCGATTGCACCAATATTGGGTGAGTGTTCTTAAACATCTAAGAAACAACAACACAAAAACTAGCACAATTCGTAACAAAACCCTAAGATATCACACACACAATAAAAACAACAAAACTGAACATGAAACGCACACTTAAAACACTACAAGCATCAAATACTAAAATTAAGACATCACACCAACACAGATTACAGTAGCTAAAACCAAAACACAAAACATCACACAGAAAAAAGAAATAACAAAAAAGTCTGTAAAACATCACTTTTGATAAATAGCAAAATTTACAGATCCTCCTTTCTTCTGGATTGCACCAATTATGAGCAAGCGTTCTTAGACATTTAAGAAATAGCAAGAATTTTATAAAAATTACCACAAATTGTAACAAAACACTAAGATATCACAGACACAATCAAAAAAACAAAACTGAACATGAATTGCACACTTAAAACACTACAAGCATAAAATACTAAAATAAAAACATCACACCAATACAGACAACAGTACTTCAAACCTAAACATGAAACATCACACAGAAAACAAGGAACAACAAAAAAAGTCAGAATAACATCACCTCTGATAAATAACAAAATTTACTGATCCTCCATCCTTTTCAATCAAACCAATAGTGGACAGGCATTCTTAGGCATCTAAGAAATAGCAACAACACAAAAATTGGCACAAATCATAACAAAATCCTAAGATATCACACACACAATGAAAATAACAAAAAAGAACATCAATTGCACAATTTTAACACAACAATCATCAAATACCGAAATTAATACATCAGACCAACAATGATAATAGTGTTTAAAACCTAAACATGAAAGATCACACAGAAAACCAGAAACATCAACAACAGTAAGTAAAACATTACATGTAAAAAATAATAAAATTTATGGAACCTTCATCTTTCTTGATTGCACCAACAGTGGGTAAGTGTTCTTAAACATCTAAGAAACAACAACAACAACACAAAAATTCCCACAAATCGTAACAAAATCCTAAGATATCATACACACAATCAAAACAACAAAACTGAACATTAATTGCGCACTTAAAACACTACAAGCATCAAATACTCAAATTAAGGCATCACACCAACACATATATTAGTATTTAAAACCTAAACACAAAACATCACACAGAAAAAAGAAACAACAAAATCTGTCTGTAAAACATCACTTCTAATAAATAACAAAATTTACAGATCCTCCTTTTTTCTCGATTGCACCAGTTGTGAACTAGCGTTCTTAGACATCTAAGAAATAACAACAACACAAAATTATGTATAAATCATAACAAAATCCTAAGATATTACACACACAATCAAAACAACAAAAAAGAACATAAATTACACACTTTGAAAACAACAAACATCAAATACTGAAATTAATACATCAGACCAACACAGATAACAGTACTTGAAACCTAAACATGAAACATCGCACAGAAACCCAAAAACATCAACAGTAGTGGGCACGCATTCTTAGACATCTAATAAACAGCAACAGCAACACAAAAATTACCACTAATCGTAACAAAATCCCAAGATATCACACACACAATCAAAACAACAAAACTGAATGCACACTTGAAACACTACAAGCATCAAATACTGAAATTAAAACATCACACCAACACAGAAAATAGTACCTTAAACCTAAACACGAAACATCACACAGAAAAAAAGGAATGACAAAAAAAGTAAGGAAAACATCACATTTGATTAATAACAAAATTTATAGATCCTCCTTTATTCTCAATCGCCCCAATAGTGGCAAGCGTTCTTAGGCATCTAAGAAATAGCAAAAACACAAAAAATAGCACAAATCGTAACAAAATCCTAAGATATCACACACACAATCAAAACAACAAAAAAGAACATTGATTGCACACTTTTAACACAACAATCATCAAATACAGAAACTAATACATTTGATCAACACCGATAATAATGTTTAAAACCTAAACATGAAAAATCACACAGAAAACCAGAAACATAATTTACAGTAAGTAAAACATGACATCTAAAAAATAACAAAAGTTACGGATCCTTCATGTTTCTCGAATGCACCAACATTCGGTAAATGTTCTTAAACATCTAAGAAACAGCAACAACACAAAAACTAGCACAAATCGTAACAAAACCCTAAGATATCACACACAATCAAAACAACAAAACTGAACATGAATTGCGCACTTAAAACACTACAACCATAAAATACTGAAACTAAGACATCACACCAACACAGATAACAGTACTTAAAACCTAAAAATGAAATATCACATAGAAAAAAGAAACAACAAAAACAGTCTGTAAAACATCACTTCTGATAAATAACAAAATTTACAGATCCACCTTCAATCTCCATTGCACCAACAGTGGGCAAGCGTTCTTAGGCATCTAAGAAATAGCAAAAATACAAAAATTAGCACAAATCGTAACAAAATCCTAAGATATCACACACAAAATCAAAACAACAAAAAAGAACATAAATTGCACACTTTAAAAACATCAAACATCAAATACTAAAATTAATACATTAGACCAACACAGATAGTAGTACTTAAAACCTAAACATGAAACATCACACAGAAACCCAAAAACCTCAACAACAGTACGTAAAACATGACATCTAAAATGCAATAAAATTTACGGATCCTTCTTCTTTCTCGATGGCACCAACAGTGGGCCTGCATTCTTAGACATCTAAGCAACAGCAATGATAACACAAAAATTACAACAAGTCGTAACAAAACCCTAAGACATCACACACACAATCAAAACAACAAAACAGAACATCAATTGCACAGTTGAAACACTACAAGCATCAAATACTCAAATTAAGACATCACACCAACACATATATTAGTACTTAATACCTAAACACATAACATCATACAGAAAAAAGAAACACCAAAAACAGTGTTAAAAGCATCACTTCTGATAAATAACAAAATTTACAGATCCTTCTTTCTTCTCGATTGCACCAATTGTGAACAAGCGTTCTTAGACATCTAAGAAATAGCAACAACACAAAATTTAGCATAAATCATAAAGAACTCTAAGATATCACACACACAATCAAAACAACAAAAAAGAACATAAATTGCACACTTTAAAAACAACAAACATCAAATACTAAAATTAATACATCAGACCAATATATATTACAGTACTTAAAACATAAACACGAAACATCACACAGAAAAAAGAAATTTAAAAAAACAATCTGTAAAACATCAATTTTGATAAATAACTATAGATCCTCTTTTCCTCTAGATTGCACCAATAGTGAGCAAACGTTCTTAGACATCTGGGAAATAGCAACAACAAAAAATTTAGCACAAAAAGTAACAAAATTCTACGAAATCACACACACAATCGAAACAACAAAAAAGAACATAAATTGCACGCTTTAAACACAACAAATTTCAAATACTGAAATTTATACATCACACCAACATATATTACAGTACTTAAAACTTAGACATGAAACAATACACAGGAAACCCGAAACATCAACAACTGTACGTACAACATGACATCTAAAAAATAATAAAATTTATGGATCCTCCTTCCTTCTCGCTTGCACCAACAGTGGGCACGCTTTCTTAGACATCTAAGAAACAACAACAATAACACAAAAATTACCACAAATCGTAACAAAACCCTAAGATATTACACACACAATTAAAATAACAAAACTGAACATGAATTGCACACTTAAAACACTACAAGCATCAAATACTGAAATTAAGACATCACACCAACACAGACAATAGTACTTAAAACCTAAACACGAGACATCACACAGAAAAAAAAATAAAAAAACAATCTGTAAAACATCAATTTTTGATAAATAACAAAATTTACAGATCCTCTTTTCCTCTGGATTGAACCAATAGTGAACAAACGTTCTTGGACATCTGAGAAATAGCAACAACAACAAATTTAGCACAAAAAGTAACAAAACTCAAAGAAATCACACACACAATCAAAACAACAAAAAAGAACATAAATTGCACACTTTAAACACAACAAACATCAAATACTGAACTTTATACATCAGATTACAGTACTTAAAACCTAAACATGAAACATCAAATAGGAAACCAGAAACATCAACAACAGTATGTAAAACATGACATCTAAAAAATAATAAAATTTACGGATCCTCCTTCCTTCTTGCTTGCACTAACAGTGGGCACGTGTTCTTAGACATCTAAGAAACAACAACAACAACACAAAAATTAGAACAAATCATAACAAAATACTAAGATATCACACACATAATAAAAACCACAAAACTGTACATCAATTGCACTGTTGAAACATTACAAGCATCAAATACTGAAATTAAAACATCACAAAAACACAGACAACAATACTTCAAACCTAAACATGAAACATCACACAGAAAACCATAAACAACAACGACAGTACGTAAAACATCACATCTGAAAAACTACAAAATTTGCAGATCCACCTTCCTTCTCCATTGCACCAAAAGTTGGCAAGCATTCTAAAACATCTATGAAACATCAGCAACTACACAAAAATTACCACAAATCGTAACAAAACCCTAAGATATCACACACACAATCAAAAAAAAAAAGAACATGAATTGCACACTTAAAACACTACAAGCATAAAATACTGAAATTAAAATATCACATCAACACAGACAACAGTACTTAAAACCAAAATAGGAAACATAACACAGAAAACAAGGAACAACAAAAAAAGTAAGTAAAACATCACATGTGATAAATAACAAAATTTACAAATCCTCCTTCCTTCTCATTCGCACCAATATTGGGCAAGCGTCCTTAGACATCTAAGAAATAGAAAAAGCACAAAAATTAGCACAAATCGTAATAAAATCCTAAGATATCATACACACAATCAAAACAACAAAAAAGGACACCAATTGCACACTTTTAATACAACAATCATCAAATACTGAAATTAATACATCAGATAGACACAGATAACAATGTTTAAAACCTAAACATGAAACATCACACAGAAAACCAGAAACATCAACAACAGTACGTAAAACATGACATCTAAAAAATAATAAAATTTACGGATCCGTCATCTTTCTCGATTGCACCAACAATGGGTAAGTGTTCTTAAACATCTAAGAAATAGCAACAACAACACAAAAATTACCATAAATCATAACAAAACCCTAAGATATCACACACACAATCAAAACAACAAAACTAACATGAATTTCAAACTTAAAATAGTACAAGCATCAAATACTGAAATTAAGACATCACACCAACACAGATAACAGTACTTAAAACCTAAACACGAAACATCACATAGAAAAAAGAAATAACAAAAACAGTCTGTAAAACATCAATTTTGATAAATAAAAAAATTTACAGATCCTCTTTTATTCTGGATTGCACCAATAGTGATCAAGCATTCTTTGACATCTAAGAAATAGCAACAACAAAAAATTTAGCACAAAAAGTAACAAAATTCTTAGACATCACACACACGATCAAAACAACAAAAAAGAACATAAATTGCACACTTTAAACACAACAAACATCTAATACTGAAATTTATACATCTGACAAACATAGATTACAGTACTTAAAACCTAAACATGAAACATCACACAGGAAACCAGAAACATCAACAAAAGTACGTAAAACATGAAATCTAAAAAATAATAAAATTTATGGATCCTCCTTCCTTCTCGCATGCACCAACTGTGGGCACACATTATTAGACATCTAAGAAACAACAACAATAACACAAAAATTAGCACAAATCGCAACAAAATACTAAGATATCACACACATAATAAAAATAACAAAACTGTACATCAATTGCACTGTTCAAATATTACAAGCATCAAATACTTAAAGTAAAACATTGCACAAACACAGACAATAGTACTTCAAACCTAAACATGAAACATCACACAGAAAACTAGAAACAACAACTATATGTACATCACATCTGAAAAACTACAAAATTTACAGATCCTCCTTCCTTCTTCATTGCACTAACAGTGGGCAAGAATTCTAAAACATCTATGAAACAACAGCAATAACACAAAAATTACCACAAATCGTAACAAAACCCTAAGATATCACACACACAATAAAAACAACAAAAATGAACATGAATTGCACTTAAAACACTACAAGCATAAGAAAATCAAATTAAAACATCACACCAACACAGACAACTGTATTTAAAACCTGAACACGAAACATCACGCAGAAAACAAGGAACAACAAAAAAAAGTCAGTAGAACATCACATGTAATAAATAACAAAATTTACAGATCCTCACTATCAAAAGAAGGACCCTTTAGCACCAGTTTTATTTTATGTTCTAGCACCGGTTATTTTGCAAAAAAAAACCGGTGCCTAAGTAACCGATGAAACTTTAGCACCGGTTGGAAAAAAACCAGTGCTAAATCCCAACTTTTAGCACCGGTTGGAAAAAAACCGGTGCTAAATCCCAACTTTTAGCACCGGTTTTTTAGTTAGCACCGGTTTTTAAACCGGTGCTAAAATGTACCGCTATAGCACCGGTTTTTCTTGTTAGCACCGGTTTTTAAACCGGTGCTAAATTAGCAATGGTTTTTTCTTTAGCACTGGTTGAAAAACCGGTGCTAAATTTGTATATTTTACACCGATTATTTTTAGCACCGGTTATAAAACCGACACTAAATATGCAAATGTAACACCGGTTTTTAGTTAGCACCGGTTTTTAAACCGTTGATAAAAACATTTTATTGCACCGGTTCACTTTTAGCACCAGTTTGTAAACCGGTGCTAAAAGTGTGTATGTTGCACCGGTTATTTTTAGCACCGGTTTTTGAACCGGTGCTAGAGGTGTATATGTTGCACCGGTTATGTTTTGCACCGGTTTAAAAACCGGTGCTATGAGTGTAAATTAATCACCGGCCATTATTTTGCACCGGTTTTTTAACCGGTGATAATGGTGGTTATTTTGCACCGGTTTATTTTTAGCAGCG
Organism: Rubia yunnanensis; assembly: GCA_037428765.1. Taxonomy (NCBI): domain Eukaryota; kingdom Viridiplantae; phylum Streptophyta; class Magnoliopsida; order Gentianales; family Rubiaceae; genus Rubia; species Rubia yunnanensis. Next base: position 31,819,795 of record CM075069.1, on the reverse strand, counting down.
GTTTTGAAGCCGGTGTTGAAAGCGTAAATTTTTCATCGGTTATTATTAGCACAGTTTTGTAATCGGAAGAAACAAGTGTTAAACGTGACTAACTATTGTGGTCATTGTAAGCTGCGGTGCGCTGCTGCTCTTTCAGTTCATCTTCACGCAACCAGTTTCATTTTTACGCTTATTTTCCTACCCGGTGCGTTCTTTTTCAAGGATGGTACCGATTATTTGTTGTGCATAGTAAAAGAACGGTGCACGAATAAAAATAGAACAAATTGTGAGCAACCATGATGCATAGACAAGAAGTAGGTTTAAAAAAGCATCGAGTTCGATGAACTATAATTTTTAATCAACAAAAGAAGAGAAACATGTTTCTTAGTGGCCTAAGATACTGGAACCCCTCTCATCACAGAGTGACGAGTATCAAAAGTGAAGGTCAATTATCTTTCTCATAAGAGATAATACTAACCACTATCCGATGATGGAGGCAAGTCCCAGTATGACATTAATTGAGCTATGCATTTTGGCAGAGTACATTTTGCGAAAACACAAACCCATTTCAGAGCAATTCTCCACAGTTCATCGCTCCCCAGTGGAGTGTAATCTTCTGGAAATTGCTGAAACAATGTATTAAATCACATGTTAAGAAAAGGATATAGATGTGAGAGAATAACATATACATAAAAGCAATGTAGGAAAACGTACCAGAATAATGTCAATGTCATGCACGTGCCTAACAATTTTTCCATGTAATACATGCAATGGTATCTACACTCCCAAGTACTACTTTGTATCTTGTGCTGATGTAAAAGAGAATTTGTTAAAATGATTACGAACATGAAAACAACAGATGAAATATGACGTTATGGGATAATACGTACATTGATGTTTATGACATTCCATGTATAGTTCGAAGGGTAGGAGCTATTTTGGTCAGAATTGAACCGTCGATATTTCGTTGCAATCCTATAATCAATGAAAACATACTTATGTCAACATATTAAAAAATATTTTCAGAAATTGGGTTCACACAATATATGAAAATATATTAATTAACATTAATTGTAAATAATCGAGCCAAGAAAGTGAGAAACGTACAAGAACACATTTATGTGAACAAACATTTTTGTAAAATATTGAAGTTGAAGGAATGACTTGAATGTGTTCCACTTACAAATGAATCAATTTAAGGCATGACCTATTGCATTTGCAAATTCCCCCAGTCATTGAGTCAATGCAATATACTCGATCGATTTCCGGTACGAGAACGAGCAAAAACAAATGGTCCCTAAAAAAAAGGAAACACCAAAATACTTAAAATATATTTTGAATATAAAATCACATCATATGGTTGCTATTGCTTCCATGTGGCAGGGACTAGCAACTTATAAAACAAATGGAACTTACTCTCAATTGTATGGGAAGAAGTACAACCTCCCTCGAGTGTGGCACATGACAGCCGAAACCTCATCCGCAGTCAATTCCACCCTTTGATTTGCCTTTTGAGTCATTTGAATTTGAAGAGGCTGGAATAAACTGGACGTGGCCTCCATGAACCACCCCATCAGAAAGGTATCTTGCAAAATAATATTGGAAGTGAAACAAATATAATGATACATCTATCTATAAATAATGTAACCATGCAATTCTTACGATGCCCATATATCAAGTTGGTACCCACTGATCCACTCCATTTCATCTTCTACGTCGAAGCTGCTAGTGAACCATCTTAGCTTGTCAGTAAATATGGCTGTGTAGACTTCTTCTGATCCAAACACCTCCATGTTGAAATTGATGCGGAAGACTTTGTTTGGTCCACATATTTGTGTAGACAGCCTTAAAGCATCATTAATCTATTGAGCATCAGCGATGCATGATTGGTGTTCCATGACCCTCTAATTACATTGAGAATCTAATAATGTTAGTTGACTAGTAGTTGTATATAATTCAGAAGTGGATCATATTGTAAATGCTAAAATGGGCCCTCACAAATATGTACTGGTTAGAAATCGACATAGGAGGATTTGGTTGCCCATTCTCCGTTGATGAAGTATTTCCTTTTGGAACTTGCTAATGGGTAAAATGTTAGTCATGCATTGTAAAAAAAATGGTTGGAATGAAATAGTCTGGGGGTATGTACCTCTCCTTTTATCGATCGAGCGACCACCTCTCCATGCAGAGTATCTTCCTTAGCCACCGCCTCCTGTAAGGGACATTGTGTTAATAATATGCATCTGGATGTCATAACCAGTTAATATACTTATTTTTTAAACCTGTTTAGTGTCCTTGGTAAGATTCCGTGTGAGGTTTATTTGAGAACTTCCAACTTTGTCAAATACCAATTCTTGCGGAGGCGGTTGCTGCTTGTTCTCCTACGTAAGCAGATGAACAACATATTATGTTTTAGTAATATCTAGAAAGATATATATGATTCGATAAGAAGAAGAATACAATTATCACACCTCATCATCCTCTTGCCCAATGACATTTATCAGCTTTCCCGGCCATAGAATGCTATATCCAATGGCCTCAGTGACAAACTCCTATTCTTAGTGTTTAATCGGCAAAGGTGCCTTTGGAATGATCACAGGTTCACGAAGATTTACTCGCTCCCACTTGATGGGTAAGTCCGTTTCCGTGTTCTTTGAAAACAAGATACCAAATGCAGCTACATCCCTTTCTCCATTATGGTTCAAAACATATGGGCAGCATTTTTTCTTTCTGAGAAATAAACTCAGAGATTGGGGAAATACATCGGTTGGAAAATAAGTAAGTTTTATTAAGTAAACAAAATTAAATAATTTTGTAAGTGCAATTGATAGATTATAACAAGAAATGATGTCTACATGTAGCTGCTGAAGGCTGCAGAGCGCTGCAACTTTCAGTTTTCAGCTGAGACTGAGAGCTGGATCGCGCTGCAGCTTTTAGAATTCATCTGCCATGAACTGTCTATTAAGTAAAACTATATTGGCAAAGAGACATTTTCTCAATTTACGTGGGAAAGAACAAGATGAAGATATAAGTAGGCCCAAACTACCAACATCCAAAATGAACGTGATAGTAGTCAATATATCCCCACAAAATCATTTTGATAGGAAATGGAAATCTAGAAACTAAAAATCACAGAGCAAGAAAGGAGCTAACGATGAGGTTCATGGTATGGAATACCTTGTCATCCGCTACGGTTCCTTGTGGGTCACTACATTCAGATGCTGAAGGAATGAATACCCGGTTGTCCTTATTCACGGGGGTGGAAGATGTAGCAAGGAAATTGCGGGCATCCAAGTGTGGGGAATAGCTTTACCCAATTGTCCAACTAGCCAATTTGTTTGGGCCTCAAATAAGACAGCAAATCTTTCCTTGAGCTCGATGACATCTGTTGGTAGTTTGTTTGAATTTGAGATTTCCTCATATGGTTTTGTGTTTGTGCTCCCACATCGACTAGATGCGTAACAGCTCACAGCCATATGTGGTAGGGCCTCGTTCACCTTGGACGTTGCAGAGAAACCTCTCCAGTGATCCCCATGATCCTTCTTACCCGTTGCTTGAACGAGAATATCTTCTTTTCCTTGTATAACCAAATCTCTCTTTTTCTTATTATCCAAAAGGGATTTCTAGGAAACAAAACATATATTAGCCATTACTATGCTTTACACTTGAGAATATTAATAGATATAGAATAAATTATGAATTATGCTCACAATAGTGGGGGCTGCTCTTTTAACGGAGTCGTTGGTGTAGGTTGATAATCCGAGCAGTCCGGTTTGAAATCCATGATTTGAACTAAAGCCTCTGCTTCTACACTATAACCTTCATCCAAAAGCTCGTCAATTTTAGCCTTTCTTTTCCTCTTCTCCAGTTCTATTGCAACCCTACGATTCCCTCCACTGCCCATGTGATAGATGTACTCATTCTGTGAGGCGCTTACTTTTGCTGCATCACTTAATACCTAGTTGGCCATCAATTTGTAAAATGCTCACAAAGTAATGACTAGATATTAATAATTTTCAAGGAATTACCTTGAATTCAGGGGGTAGATCTGTGTTTCACAAATAGCTCCCACTCATTTTTGTCCATCCAGTGATAATCTCTCCATGCACAAGAACCAGGTTTTTTTTGCACGATGTACTTGTGAGCCACCTTAGTCTTCCAATTCCTCCACTTTTTCTCCTGCATAAATTGTCCATTTATTTCGGAACTTATTCATCTCATTGAACGTCATTTTGATTTGTATATCCCAGCTAATCTAGTCGACAAAGATACAGCTTGTTAGTGCAAAATGTAATGAAGTTGACATGAACTGATGAAAATGGAGGATTAGAACACACTTACGAGAATGTCTTCCCATGCATCTTTCTTTACATGGTCTGGGACTAATTTCCAATTATGCCATATCCTGAGCGGATTCTTTGTCGGAAGGCATAGCCAACATACATCGACCATCGGCTGCGCAGAACTAGGGCTTTGAAGTCATCATCGAAGAATATTTTAAGGGCCTTCTTTTGCTTCGCTAGCAAGACGGACTTGCATGTGGCTGTGCCTTTACGCTTGCAATATTCTTTAATCTCGAACTTGTCAAAGCTCCCACTCTGTCATCTTTTAACATAGTTTCTTCTTCTTCCCCCAACTTTTCAGATCCCGAGCAATATTTGGGTGCATCATCCACTTCCTTGTTGTTGTCACTACAGTTTTCAGCTTTTGGAGGTGTAACACAATTCTCTTCAACGGTTTTTTTACCGCCGAAGTCAAACAATTTCTTCCCCAGCTTCGCCATTAAATCTCTTGTATGAGTCAATCAAACATAAGGAAATCTTAATACAACATATACGAAGATGGGATATACACTAACAACCAACCGAGAACATATTGTATGGCGGCAAAAACATGGTTTGCAAAAATTCCTATGGGGGAAAAAATAGGGTAGGCAAAAATAGGGTAGACAAACATTATAAAATTATTAGCAAACATATCATCTATCCACATGAAACACTACCCACACTAGTAACCCAAGAAATGAAAACACAAACTCACAAACTAAGGGACCCACCAAAATATAGCTATTCATTATGCCCGGCAAAGATGCAAACTACCAAACAGTCATACCTTATTGTACACACTCTCGGCGGTATTGTAGTTTGCCAAGATCCGGTCACCTTTGTAACCCATTTTACTGGACCGAAAATCCCACCAGAATGGTGACCAAATTTGTGAAGCAGAATCTCGAGCAAATTTGGGAAGTAGGATCGCGACCAAGATTGGGAAGTAGAATCGCTCGAACTAAATGGTGAAGGGATGGACAATATCTTTGGGAAAAATTGGCAGGGGGTTATGGTGGAAAGAGGGAAAATTTGGGGTTAAGGTTATGGAGGGAAGAGGGAAATCCGTAGAGGTGTTAGGGTGGGAGGGGTACGAAAATTTGGGGTTAAGGTTATGGAGGGAATAGGGAAAATTTGGGAGGGAAGGAAAATGATGCTTTGTTTGGTCATTTTAGTGTTTTATACTTTCAAATGTTTTTTTTAAAAAACATTAGACTAAATTTTTTTTTTGGTCCCCTACAAAGTATCTTTTACTATCTTTCAGTCCCCATTTGCAAAACAACCCTTAGACGGTACCCAACAAATTCAATATGATAAGTTTTGGTCCCCAGAGGTGGTTTTCAGGGAAATTCAATGGTAAAATTGGTCAAAATATGTAAAATGACTGTTATACCCCTGAGTTTAAAGAAAAAAAAATTAATGTGAGGAGGCAGGTGGTTCGAGGGCTAGAGGTAGGTGGTTCAAGGGCTCAAGGAATGAGGCTCGAGGGCTTAAGGCATGAAGTTTGAGGGCTCGAGGGGAGAGGGGTTCGAAGGCTAGAGAATTAGAGTCTAACCAAGAATTAGTCCGAGTCAATACAAGCATGTTTAAGTGCCTCGCTTGGTAGTAGCCTCACTTAGTTGCACTTGAGGAAAACTGTATTTGAGTCGCCTCTGTAAGTAACGGACGATATGAAGACTGTTTTTGAGTCACCTAACCAATTATTGTATTGCTCACAAAAATATATAGAGTACAATAGGGAAACAGAATATGAGTAGAACTCTAGCTTAGTAACCATTTACTCTAACAATAGTATAACAATATTAGAAAATGATCTATTGTTAGACTGGAATAAATAGAATACAAAAGGAGGTATAGTCATACTAACACTCTGGCCTAGTCAACAACACTTCTTCTGAAGCGTTAGAATCAATCCTGATTTACTATAACACACTCGAGCTCTCGAGCCCCTCGAACCCCTCTACCCCTCGAACCCGTCCACCCCTTGAGCTCTCGAACCCCTCGAGCCCTCAAAGCCATCCACCCCTCGAAGCTATCCACCCCTCGAACCCCTCGATCCCTTAAAGCCCTCCACCCCTCGAAGCCCATCGACCTCGTACCCCTCGACCTCTTGACCCATCGAACCCATCGACCCGTCGAACCCATACACCCATCGAACCCTCAACCCCTGGAACCCCTCCACCCCTCGAACCCACCCACCCCTACACCCCTCAACCCTTTGAACCCCTCAACCCCTTGACCCCTCGTACCCCTCCACCCCTCGAACCCATCGACCCCATCGGCCCCTCAAACCCCTTGACCCCTAGAAGCCCTCCATCCCTCAAAGCCCTCCACCCCTCGATGTCTCCAACCCCTTGAGGTCTCCGGCCCCTCGAGCTCTCCGGTCCCTCGAGCTCTCCGGCCCCTCGAGCTCTCCAGCCCCTCGAGCTCTCCAGCCCCTCGAGCTCTCCAGCCTCTTGAGCCCTCGAGCTCACGTACACCTCGAGCTCTCCAGCTCTTCAAGGCCCCCGAACCCTGTAACCTCGAACCCCCCGAGCCCCTTTCGCCCCTCGAGCCTCGATCCGTGCCTCTTAATACAGTTAATATTTTTCAACCCATGTTTTTGTAAAATTAAGCTCAATTGGGTATAAAATTTAGCCCATTTGTTACCTTGTCTTGGTGCAATGTGTTTGTGAAATTGGTTACTCAACCTGGCCAATACCCTAACACCTTTCCTCTCCTAAGCTCCCTCCACATTCCCCGCTCCTTCCACCGGAAAACTCTATCCCCGCTCCCTTCACCGTCTCTGCTCCCTTTGCCGACCCCACTCCCTCAGCCCTCCCTGCTTCCTCCGCCATGCCCACTCAATTCCACCTCCGCCGAGCTCTGTCCCTTCCACCATACACCTTCCACAAGCTAACATCCGCAAAGCTCCGTCCGCCAAGCTCCATCGGCCAAGCTCTGCCTGCCAACCACCATCCGTACTCCAAACACCTTTCGTCAACAAACCATAGTCCGAATTAAGTAAGCGGATACACACTCGTGTTTGGTTTCCCTGGGATTGTCTAAAAGTTTTCAATGTTGTAGGTTTGATTTCATGAAAATGCCTAATTGTGATGAACCTTATTATGCTTTTGTTTTCGAAATGCGTGAATAATTGTGTACAAACCTGATTGTTTATTTTGAATGTGAGAAAGAATGATTCTGGAAAATAACTTATTGTATAACCCCTCAAAAATTTTCAAGTGAGGTTATTCTGGAAGGAGAATTTATTTGTGGTAGTGTTCATATTCTGTCCACCTAGTTTTTTTTATTTTGCTTGTACTTTTATTTTTGAAATGTGGGAGTAATTCTGAAAAATCTGGATTCTTTATTCTGCATGTGAGAAAACATGAATCTGACCAAAAAACTGATTCTGTATTTTGTATTCTGAAAGCTGATTTTGTATTCTGTATTCCGAAAGCTGATTGTTTATTTTGGAAAGAAAATTTTCATGTCAGGTTATTTACGTTTTTCAAGTTTTCCCTGCTTCCGTTAATATTCTGATCACCCAGTTTTCTAATTTTCCATTGTGACCATCCAGTTTTCTAATTTTCCATCGACATTCTGAACACCCATTAATATTCTAGCTTGTGTTAAAATTTTACTGGCACATTACGTACCATACCACATTTATTTTTCCAGGTATAGCCCCCAAAAACAGTGCACCCAAGCAGAAGTCCAACACCCAAAACTCAAGGAAAAAAGCCAGAGTCGGCAAGAAGGAGGATCGTCAGCACGTGTCTCAGATTGTCCACTCGAACAATCCAATACCGACCAAAGAAGCAGACTGTCATGAGGCAATAACTGTGTACAAAGAATTTATTAGCAGGGGCCTCATACTAGAGAGAGGGTTGAGACTAGAAAATCCCTACAAGGACTACGTGAACGAGCACGACTGGGTAGGCTTCATCTCACAACCGCCTCGTGCAAACCAGACCACGACATGTGAGTTTTTATCGCTCATGAAGTACAATAATTGTCCAGATGTTTTCCTCTGTGGTTAGTTCGTTGAGCTTGCAGCGGATGTGATCAACAGGTTCTACAAGATCCCACCGAAGCCCTTGAGTTTGTACGAAGCCGCCGACAAAGCTGTTCAAAAAGCTTCATGGGAAGACATCATAAAAGAAATCTGTGATGATAGCGATGGAGTTATCCATAATCTACCACAAGAATGGTCCAGCATTGAGAAGAAATACTTGACTGAAGACATGAACGTGTGGTACAGTTTCATAGCTGCCCGGCTTCTCCCGGTGAAAATGAATAGTGAGGTTCATCGATCCCGTATGTTGCTACTCTACAAGATTAAGAAAAACATGAGCATCGATGTTGGGGGTACAATAATGGGGTACATCTAAGATTGTGTCAATGCCCATAATTGCATAGGCTTCTCCTCACTCATCACTACCATATGCGTGGAAGCAGGTTGCAGATTCAAAGATAATGATGTCACAATGATGCCAAAGCTTCCTATAAACCCTATAATATTCATGAAGAAGAAGAACGTTGCCGAGTCATCTAGGGCGGCAACAAGTAAATCATCTAACGAGAACTTGGATGGGGACATGGCAGTGTTGCAACTGAAGGTGGATCACTTGGTGCAATGGACATCACAGGTTGGGAAGAACCTCACTGCCATGTGTGGCAAAAGGATCAAGGAATTGGGTCCAATCCCTACCTTAGATTTGCCAACGTCCAACATCGGGGAGAAGAGCTCACGCAGGGATTGACTACCTATATTGAGCTCACATCTTCATTTTGTCAGGTTGTTTCTTTTGCTAGGTTAATATGGAACTTTGATTAGTAGATTTTTTATTTGCAAAACATATATTGCTACTGTGTTGCTACTCTTTGGATGTGATTTTGGAATTTGAAATTTCTAGTCTCGTAACGTATTCATGTTCTTGTCTTAGAGGAACCGAACAAGCAACTCAAAAGAGGTAATGTGTGTGTGAAAAAGCTGCAGTGCACTGAATCAAAAGAGCGCTGCAGCTGGCAGCAGCTACCATAGGAAAATGAAGGTAATTTGTTCAAGGCTTTACCAAAATAGCAGCACTGCAGTTCACAGAGCTGCTCAAAATGGGGACCCATTAGAACATAGTTGTAGAATAGTTAACAGTGGTACAATACACAACAAACTACAAAAATACATAAATTTTATCTCGAATTCATTGATCGACCCCGCTAGTCTTCAACCATCCTCCTCTTCTTGGATTGAACATCTCAAATTTCTTGGCCATCTTCATCTATTCAAATGCCATCTTTGTGTTTCCTCCATATTGCTCCCGCCTCAATCTCGTTGTTATTAAGTAGAGGGGAAATAAAGGGGAACTCTAACCTTTCACTTGTAACTTCAAAATCAATTTCATCACGGAAAGAGAATTTCTTACCATGTAACACAACAGACCAACCTACATTGCACGGGGGGTCATTTACGTAGAAAACTTGTCTCGCTTGTTCGGCCAAAATAAACTAATCATTTTCATATGCTTCACAAGTCTGGTCAACAAGGGTAAATCCCATTGTGTTATTAGTTCGAACTCCAGTTCTGTTATTAAACCACTGGCACTTGAAAACTAGAATCTTGAATTCTCTATAGTCAAGCTCCCAAATCTCATCAATAACACCATAAAACGAAATCACAGCTAGGACTGGTTTATTGTATTTCTTACTTGCTTGCCACATAGTCTCCGACTCAATGTATACCGCACTATTTTGTGTTGTGCTCATTAAATCTTGGTCCCTAGTAGCAAAATAGAAACCGTTCGTGTCATATCCAGAATACCTCAAAACCGTGCAGTTAGGCTTCCTTGCAAATGCCCTAATTTTTGGGTTCCGATCACCTACATTGCATCGATCTTATAACCAATTCACAAACTTGTCGTTGTGCTCCAACTCAACTTTATTAGGGGGCCACATGGGATGAGACTCTGTGATCAAATTAAGGTGCTCGGTCACATAAGCAGTAGTCTCCATACAATTCCTCAACATATACAAATGAACTGACATCAGATCACTATTCATTGGAGTAAATAACATACCCCTTAACCTCGGTTTGCCCTTCTTCCTTCCAACATGTCGATTTTGGGGCACCCAAAAATTTCTATGTTCCTCCAAATAGCTAGAGAAAAATCCAATTACTTCTTTGGTAACATACTTCTCAACAATACTAGCATCCGGCTGACTCATACATTTCACGTATCCCTTAAAGACTTTCATGTGACGCTCGAAAGGATACATCTAATGCATACTAACCAGACCTCTTATCCTTACCTCCTGCACTAAATGAACAACTAAGTGAACCATTATATCAAAAAAAGATAGAGGGAAATACATTTCCAACTTGCATAGCACAACAACAACCTCTTTTTGGAGGACATCCAAATAGTCCCGATCAATAGACTTCCGGCATATGGAAGCAAAAAATAAACAAAGTCTAGTGATTGAGTACCCTACGTCGGCCTCCATTACCCCATGAATAGCAATAGGTTACAGTTGTTGCATCAAAACATGACAATCATGAGATTTCAACCCGGTCATCCAACAATCTGTCGTAACTAACCGACTCACATTCGATGAATAACCAATTAGGACCTTGACTGATTTTAAACTATCACAAACTAAGATTCTCTCCTCCTTTGACAATGTACAAGGTGCAGCGGGCAAGTAAGTCCTCTTACCCTTCACTTCTGGGACGGGGTCATTTCTGATTCCTAAATCAACCATATCCAACCGGGCATTCAAACTATCTTTCATCTTCCAGGGAATATTCAAGAGAGTGCCTATCAAACTTTCACAAACATTTTTCTCAATATGCATCACGGCTAGGAAATTCCTAACTTCAAGATACTCCCAGTATGGTAGATAAAAAAATATTGATCTTTTCTTCCATGGACCATCACAATGTATTCTGTCATTGCCTTTATGCTTTCCCAACACCACTCTCAATTTCTTAACCTTATTGTGAATCTGCACACCAGTTAGTGGTGTAAGGGATTTCCTTCCTTCTTTCCCACCAACAAAATTGACCACATCATCCCAGTATTTATGGTTTCCTTGCAGCCATTTTCTATAGCCAAGATACACTGTCTTTCTTCCATGTCTTAGCTGTTTGAATTCCATCTTCTCCTCACAAATAGAACATGCTTTGTTCCCCTTCACAACATAGCCCGACAAATTTCCACAGACTGGAAAATCAATGATCGTGCAAAAAAGCATGACACGCAATTGAAACTTCACATTCATATGGGCATCAAATACCAATTCCCACAATATCTTCAAATCATCGATCAATGGTCTCAAATACACATCAACCTCATTCTTAGGTTGACTAGGACATAAGATTAACAAAGGCATCATACCATATTTAAGTTTCATGCACAAATAAGGGGGAAAATTATATATAACCAACATCACGGGCCAAGAACTATGCTTCAATGACATATTACCGAATGGATTCATCCCATCAGCACACAATGTAAGGCATAAATTTCCAACCTCCGAACCAAATGAAGGATATCGCTTGTCAAAATTTCTCCATTGTTCACCGTCTGCCAGATGTCTTATCTTGTCGTCGCTTGGCCTTTCCCTCTCTCCATGCCATCACAAGTTCTTTGCATCATTTGAATTCGCGAATAACCTCTTTAACCTAGGAATTAAAGGAAGATACCACATACACTTCAATGGGACTTCTTCTTCTTCTTACCCAAACACCCATCATCATCATTCCTCACACCCTTATATCTTGAAGGTTTCCACACGGGACATTGAAATGCATCTTTCAAATCACCGTCATACAACACACAATCACTTGGACATGCATGTATTTTCTTGTATTCCAAACCGAGTGGACACAATATTTTCTTGGCCTCGAAAAAGTTTTTCGGTATTCCATTCCCTTCTGGGAATTATCCTTTAGAAGCTTTAGGAGTGAATTCACACTTGCATCACTCCAAGAACTTGTAGCTTTCAAATTGAAAACCTCCATCAAAAAAGAGATTATGGTATCCTTACTTTTACATCCCGGATACAATGGCTTCTCTTTTTCATCGAGCAAAGCACTCAACATTTTAGGCTTCCCCTCAAAATCTCTTACATGTCATCGAACATAGCATCAATGGTACATTTGTTTCCATCTACCTTTTCAAAACCACCGTTATGTCCTTGCTCAACGTCTCCATGAAATATCCATACAATGTAACCTCCGTCAAATCCGTTCTTCAACAACTGAAATCTAACAAGCCCACGATTATCAAACCGTTCACGACACAAGCATCTTTTGCATGGACAAAGTATTCTCTCCTCCCAACCAAAGGCATAATCAAGAAATGAATCAATAAATGCAATATGTTCACCACTCCCTCTAGCTACACTTGGATAGCTAACCATTTTTTCCCTCCACGCAAACATCAACTCTCGGTCTGTTGTATCTAAACAACACATAATAAACAATTACACAAATTTTCATTGTTCAAACATAATAAAAACAAACACAATCAATTTGGTACACAATACTAAAAGTGTCAAGTATGTGTATATGTATGTGAATCGATCAACTAGGTTGTTCTTGGGATACATACATATGTATATATACATATACATATATATATATACATATACATATATATATATATACATATATATATATATATATATATACATATACATATATATATGTATATATATACATATATACACACACATATATATATATACCATCTCCCAAAACAAACACAACCATGTTTACATCCACACTCATTTACACTCTCACAACATGATACTAAACCGACATAAAGCATATATAAACCATTAATAGATATGAATAAACTCTCTCCAAGCATGCATTTATGGTTATTATAACTACTAGCTATTTGATTGAAATTCCAAGAAGTTAATGAAAACTTACATCCATCGGTCTTCATTGCTTTGAGTTATTGCTCACCATCCAAAAAATCTTCCATCAATGAAGGGAGAAGGAAACTACAAGTTCAGATCTAATCTTAGAGGGGTAGTTCAGAGCATTAAATGCTCAATTTAGCACCGGTTTTAAGATTAATGTCGATGCCTCCTGGTCAGGTAACATGGAGAAGTGTGGGATTGGAGTCATCATTAGAGACATTATAGGGGACCTCGTGGGAGCTTACACTCTATTTACGGTAGCTCTTTCACCTCTAGAAGCCGAATTAAAAGCTATTAGGTTTGCCATTCAGATTGCACAGGATTTATCTGGCCCCCTTCATTTGGAATCGGATTGTCTTTCTGCGGTTCTCTTCTCTACTAATCCACTCCGTTCTCACTGGAGATGTTTTTCATTAGCTGATGAGATCCATCAATCTCTACATGACATCAATTTGGTTCATATATACAGACAGGCTAACCTTGTGGCTCATTCCTTGGCTAAACTATGTTTACAAGAACAATGTGATTCATCCTTTCATGTTTTATCTGAACTTCCGAACTCGGTTAGGGGTCTAATTAGACTAGATCAATCTGGCATCCCTGAGATACGAATTTTATAGTTCGGATGCTACTCATTCTTAATCTTGCTTGCAGGTTTTCATGTCTAGGACGCACTACTGTTTCCTTCTCGGTTCTTCAGATTATTTATGGCCTTCAAGATCTCCAGGTCACAAGCTTTGGAATGACAAAGCTCACCTCAGCTTCTATCCTTTTCTCTACCAACCTGCTCAGCCTTCTTCTTCCTCTACTAAATCTGCTGCTGTTGTCAATTCTTTTGATCATGCTACACTGAGAGGCTACTCTTATGGTTCATCTCTCTGACTGATCTGTGTCTCTATGTTGATTCACTAACAAGTTCGAGAGTCCAGCCTGTAGCATCCTTATACTCTAGTTTTATTCTTTTGGAAGCAATTAATGGTTGCTTCAAGAGCAATCCGCTCAGTTTGTATAGCTACTTAGCCTTTTGGCTTCTTTATTTGTGTTTTTATTACGGCTTGGGAAGGCTAATACAAATTCCCCCATCTATGATGGTTATTTAAAAAAAAAAAAAAGAATAGTGCATAAAACTGGTGCCATTTTTCCTATTACCATAGGTTTTTAACCGGTGCAAAATCAAACGGTGCCATTTTTCCCACTATTTTTCTAGAATTCTTTTAGCACTGGTTTCTTTAATTTTTTTAGCACCGGATTCTAAAACCGGTGCCAAATATATACTTTACACCGGTTTTCTTTAATTTCTAGCACCGGTTTTCAAACCGGTTCAAATTTAGTACCTGTTTTTTGAAAGTTTTTAGCACCGCTTTTTGAAACCGGTGCCAAAATTTTCAATTCACCGGTTATGCGGATTTTTAGCACCGGTTTTCAAACCAGTGCTAATTGAAAACCGGTTTTTGCTATTTTTACCACCAGGTTTTTGACCGATGTTAGTTTAACACTGGTATTCATCAATTCTAGCACCGGTGTTCTGACCGGAGTTATATTAACACCGGTTTTTATATAACACCAATTTTCTGACGGTGTTATATTAACACCGGTTATTATAAAAAACCGGTGCTAACATAATTATTACTGGTCCCAAATTAACACCAGTTTTAGAACCGGTTCTATCAAAATAAAAATGGTTGCTATTACATTATTTGCACCAGTTTTTAAAACCGGTGCTAAAAAACCGGTGCTAGAGGGGGGTCTCTGTGGTAGTGCCTCCTTCATTCTCAATCGCACCAATATTGGGCAAGAATCCTTAGGCATCTAAGAAATAGACAAATCAAAAAAATTAGCTCAACTCGTAATAAAATCCTAAGATATCACACACACACAATCAAAACAACAAAAAAGGACATCAATTGCACACTTTTAAGAGAACAATCATCAAATACTGAAATTAATACATCAGACCAACACAGATAATAGTGTTTAAAACCTAAACATGAAACATCGCACAGAAAACCAGAAGCATCAACAATAGTACGTAAAACATGACATCTAAAAAATAATAAAATTTACGGATCCTTCACCTTTGTCGATTGCACCAACCGTGGGTAAACGTTCTAAAACATCTAAGAAACAGAAACAACAACACAAAAATTACCACAAATCATAAAAAAACCCTAAGATATCACACACACAATCAAAACAAAAAAACAGAACATGAATTGCATTCTTAAAATACTACAAGCATCAAATACTAAAATTAAGACATCACACCAACACTATAACAGTACTTAAAATCTAAATACGAAACATCATAAAGAAAGGGAAAAACAAAAACAATCTGTAAAACATCAATTTTGATAAATAACGAAACTTACAGATCATCCTTTCTTCTGAATTGCACCAATAGTGAGCAAGCGTTCATTGACATCTAAGAAATAGCAACAACAAAAAATTTAGCACAAAAAGTAACAAAATTCTTAGACATCACACACACGATCAAAACAACAAAAAAGTGCATAAATTGCACACTTTAAACACAACAAACATCTAATACTGAAATTTATACATCAAACAAACATAGATTACAATACTTAAAACCTAAACATGTAACATCACATAGGAACCAGAAACATCAACAACAGTACGTAAAATATGACATGTAAAACGTATTAAAATTTATGGATTCTCCTTCCTTCTCACTTGAACCAACTCTGGGCACGTGTTCTTAGACACATAAGAAATAGCAACAAAAACACAAAAATGAGCACAAATCGTAACAAAATACTAAGATATAACACGCATAATAAAAACAACAAAACTGTACATCAATTGCACTGTTGAAACATTACAACCATCAAATATTGAAATTAAAACATCACACAAACACAGACAACAGTACTTAAAACCTAAACATGAAACATCACACAGAAAACAAGAAACAACAACGACAGTATGTAAAACATCTCATTTAAAAAACTACAAAATTTACAAATCCACCTTCCTTCTCCATTGCACCAATAGTGGGCAAGCACTCTAAAACATCTATGAAACAGTAGCAACAACACAAAAATTACCACAAATCGTGACAAAACCTAAGATGTCACACACACAATCAAAACAACAAAACTGAACATGAATTGCACACTTAAAACACTACAAGCATAAAATACTGAAATTAAAACATCACACCAACACAGACAATAATACTTTAAATGTAAACACGAAACATCACGCAGAAAACAAGGAACAATAAAAAAATTTAGTAGAACATCACATGTGATAAATAACAAAATTTACAAATCCTCCTTCCTTCTCAATCGCACCAATATTGGGCAAGCATCCTTAGGCATCTAAGAAATAGCAAAATCACAAAAATTAGCACAAATCGTAGTAAAATCCTAAGATATCACACACACAAACAAAACAACAAAAAAGGATATCAATTTCACACTTTTAACACAAAAATCATCAAATACTGAAATTAGTACATCAGACCAACATGGATAACAGTGCTTAAAACCTAAACATGAAACATCATACAGAAAACCAGAAACATCAACAATAGTACGTAAAACATGACATCTAAAAAATAATAAAATTTAAGGATCCTTCATCTTGCTCGATTTCACCAATAATGGATAAGCTTTATTGAACTTGTAAGAAATAGCAACAACAACACAAAAATTACCACAAATCGTAACAAAACCCTAAGATAACACACACAATCAAAAAAATAAAACTGAACATAAATTGCACACTTAAAATACTACAAGCATCAAATACTAAAATTAAGACATCACACCAACACAGATAACAGTACTGAAAACCTAAACACAAAACATCACACAGAAAATAGAAATAACAAAAATAGTCTGTAAAACATCAATTTTGATAAATAACAAAATTTTCAGATCCTCTTTTCCTCTGGATTGTACCAATAGTGAGTAAACGTTCTTGGACATCTGAGAAATAGCAACAACAAAAAATTTAGCACAAAAAGTAACGAAATTCTAAGAAGTCACAGCCACAATCAAAACAACAAAAAAGAACATAACTTGCACACTTAAACACAACAAACATCAAATACTGAAAATTTTAAATCAGATTACAGTACTTAAATCTAAACATGAAACATCACACAGGAAACCAAAAACATCAACAATAGCACGTAAAACATGACATGTAAAAAATAATAAAATTTATGGATCCTCCTTCCTTCTCGCTTGCACCAACAATGGGCACGCGTTCTTAGACATCTAAGAAATAGCAACAAAAACACAAAAATTAGCACAAATCATAACAAAATAATAAGAAATCACACACATAATAAAAACAACCAAATTGTACATCAATTGTACTGTTGAAACATTACAAGCATCAAATACTTAAACTCAAACATCACACAAACACAGACAATAGTACTTCAAACCTAAACATGAAACATCACACAGAAAACCAAAAAAAACAACAATAGAATGTAAAACATCACATCTGAAAAACTACAAAATTTACAGATCCACCATCCTTCTATTTTGCACCAACAGTGGGCAAGCATTCTAAAACATCTATGAAATAGTAGCAACAAGACAAAAATTACCACAAATTGTAATAAAATCCTAAGATATCACACATACAATCAAAACAACAAAGTTGAACATGAATTGCACACTTAAAACACTACATGCATAAAATACTGAAATTAAAAAATCACACAAACACAAACAATAGTACTTAAAACCTAAACACAAAACATCACACAGAAAACAAGGAACAAAAAAAAAGTCAGTAAAACATCACATGTGATAAATAACAAAATTTACAGATCCTCCATCCTTCTCAATCGAACCAATATTGAGCAAGCGTCCTTAGGCACCTAAGAAATAGCAAAAACACAAAAATTAGCACAAATCTTAATAAAATCCTAAGATATCACACACACAATCAAAAAAACAAAAAAAAAGACATCAATTGAACACTTTTAACACACCAATCATCAACTACTGAAATTAATACATTAGACCAACACAAATTACAATGTTTAAAACCTAAACATGAAACAACACACAGAAAAACCAGAAACATGAACAGCAGTAAGTAAAATATGACATCTAAAAAACCATAAAATTTACGGATCCTTATCCTTTCTTTGATGTAAATAGGTAAATAGTATAGACGGTGGTGGAACCCACGGTAGAGCCCAAAAAGAGCCCTACCAAATACAAAACATAATCCAACCTTAGGTTACGTAGTTAACCTAAGGAGAAAATCCGAGAGATAGGGAGGGGGGGGGGGGAATGTGGGAGTGAAAATCCGAAGGATAACACTCCCCCACCCCCCCTTTGTCCAGGTTAAATAACTACCAACCCTGAGCAAGATGATCGAGCAAAGGGAGCACAAAACAACCTGGAAAAACACAGGCTATAAAACACAAGAAAAATGGGGTGAGAACAAACTCACTACCCATAAACAAATAATCCGCTTCTACCCCTAACAAATGGAGCCATCTTCATTTGAATTCCATAATGCAGCCGAGAATTGTGAGACTCGGGTCTTGAACTAATGTCGTCGCCGGAATGTTGATGAAGGTACAAAGATCCAAAAACAAATGATTTGAATATCCTAATGCAGCCGAGAGTGTCTCGGGTCTTGGATGTCGCATAAAAAAATGAAGCCGATGATCCGAGTTGCACGAATGAATATCTGCTTCTACCATGTACATCCCTAAGGTGGAGATAGAGGAATGTTATTGGCCTTCAAGCATTCTCTTATTGGCGCCGAGAGTGATTTGGTGGGCAAAGGTTTAATGAGGCCGTGCCTCCTACCTTTGTAAATCCCAGTCGAATCAACCTCCTGAAGATGTGAGAAGGGATACACTTATACCATATGCATCAAGCGTGACGATTATGTAATCGCCCACTCCATTTTGAGCAAATGGACAGCTATATGCTAATTTAACACAAAGTGTAGCGCGAGCATAAAGCGCATAAATAACCGTTAAATCATAAGTAAAAACTAGGTTTAGGAGGAAGAGCATCGGAGTGTGAATCCTTACTCTAAAACCTATTACCTCATCCTGAAAACCGAGTTGCAGTGACCAGAAAAATCCATGAAAGTCCTTGACTCAATCGGGCTCCAACAACTCCCTCTTGGCCCGGGATATAGCACCAATCGGCCTGTAAAATTTTAGTTTCCAGCACCAAGTAGCGTCTGATCATGATGCCCAGATTCAGCGCCCCGTCCCCAGAAAAACCTCTCCATGCTAGTTGCCCAGTTGCCGAGATCCATCTCTGCGTATGCCATCATCTAGTTCAGCGTCTGGCGCCCAGTTAGCGCCAGGCACCCAGTCCCATCGCCCGCAACATGCAGCACCCAGTGTATAACAACCAGCACCCAACACCCTTCCATCAGCCACTCCATCTGAAGTCCTAAAACAAGTGCTCTTCCGGAAATAGTCTATTTATAACCATGTAACAATCCTTCATAATTATTTTCACTACTCGATTGGAACTGGGTAAGGCTCCACCCATAACAACATTGTTTCGCTCTCTCCAAATACGATAAATTGTGATTATTAGTGCTAACGTACCAAATTTCTTGTGAACTTTGGAACCCTTGATCTGCCTTTTCACCCAAATCATTGAACTTGATATCGTATTTGTTCGTCTCCTGAGCCCCATCCAATTCTGTATCCGACCCCATACTACTTCCGAGAACTTGCATCTGAAAAATAAATGCTCATTTGTTTCCTCCTCTAGATGACACAATGAGAAAATTTTATCCGAGCCTTCCTCTACTTCGTTGCAATACTTGTCCTTAGTATAGAGTCTTCCAATTGCTGCCAGCCATGTAATAAAAGAGAACTTAGGAGGTACAAAACCTCGCCAAATGCTATTGAATACCTTCTCACATGCGCAGACGGTCTCCTCATATAACCACGGGTACTTGTGACGATGCATGAAGGCATAAGCTGTATTCGTGAATTTACCCGAATTCCCCCAAGAACAAAGATGATCTTGGACCGTCCTAACATCTCCATGAAACATATCAATTAGCTCATCCCGAAGTTTGCATAGATCACCGATATAACTTGAATATCTTTCACCCAATCTTCCGTTTTGAATCCTGGGATTTAAAACCCAGAATTCATCCTCCTGAAGGTAATATGAATGTATCCACTTCACCCACAAACTGTCCTTCTTCATGTGTATATCCCACAACCTCTGGGCTATTGAAGCACGGTTCCAAGTAACAAAGTCTCGCAAGCCAAGTCCCCCAAATGATTTAGGAGTACACAACTTCTTCCACGCCACTTTATTCTTGTACTTTCCTCCCCGCAAGAAGCGTTTGCATTTTTGCTCAAGAGCATCAAAGACCGCTGATTGAATAACAAAATTCTGTATCCAGAATCCTGCAATACCTCCCACAATTGATCTCACAAGCTCCAATTTACCAGCGTAAGAAAGAGTATGACCCTTCCATTTTGCTATTTCCGAATCAACTTTCCCAAGTAAAGTACCAAATTGAGTCACCTTCAACTTGCTGGAATCCAGTGGCACGCCTAGTTACCGAACAGGGCATGTCGACCAAGGAATACCCGTGAAACTTAAATCCTCCTTTATGCCGACTCCAAAGAACTTTGATTTTGCAGCATTGATGCCCAATCCAGAAGTGCGCTCAAACTCATTCAGGGCATCCATGAGTATGTGTACTGAACTCATGTTTTCCTTAGAGAAGAGCATAAGGTCATCCGCAAAAGCCAAGTGCGTGATCCGTAACGACTCACATCTCGGATGAAAGGTGAAGTGCCTAGAATCTGTTCTCCTTTTCAACAATCTCGAGAAATACTCCATGCAAATCACAAACAGGAGAGGCGACAATGGATCTCCTTGACAAATTCCTCTTTGCCCCTGAAAGTGATCACACAGTTTACCATTAACTGCAATCGAGAATGAAGAAGTGCGAACACATGTCATGACTCTATCTGTTAGTCTTTCCGGAAATCTAAGTCCAAGCAAAACTTCTTCCAAGAAATCCCAAGAGACTGTGTCAAAAGCTTTCTGTAAATCCACCATAATCATGCATCTTGGAGAATTCCGAACCCTTCCATATCCCCGAACAAACTCCTGCGCTAACATTACATTATCCGAGATATTTCTACCCTTCACAAATGCACCCTGACAAGGGTCAATGATCCCTAGCAGAATTCCTTCTAGCCTGTTCGCAATAATTTTGGTGATAACTTTATAAACCACATTGCAGCACGCTATTGGTCTAAAGTCACTTACTTTTAGATTATCAGGCTTCTTCGGTATCAGAGCAACCGAAGTATGATTAAGCTGGGCCAAGATGTCACCTGTCTGAAAGAACTCCAATACCGCAGCTGTCACTTCCTCTCCCACAATGTCCCACTGCTTCTTAAAGAAACTAGCTGTATAACCATCTGGACCTGGGGACTTATCATCCGCCATTGCAAATAAAGCTTGTTTAACTTCAATGTTCGCAACATCCTGATTTAAATAGGCCCTATCCACATTCATGAGATTGTTGCCCACACCAATAATACCCGGATCAATGGTTACTCTATCCCTCTTTGTGCCGAACAATCCTTTATAAAAATTTGCAAATAGCTCTCCCTTCCGACTATTTGAAGTTACAATCCGATTGTCACTGTCAATAATCACTGGAATACCTCCTCCTTTCCTTGCCGAGACCATAGTATGAAAATACTTAGATCCCTTATCCGCCAGAGTTATGTGATTGATCCTCCCCTTTTGAGCAAGAAAAGCCGATTCCGCAAGATAATACATCATAGCGGTCTTCTTTAAACCCCTCAATGCCGCAACATCACTTTCCGAAGCATTATTAGCATCAAATTCGTCAAAATCTTTGTTGTATTCACCATCCGAAAGTTTGGCCTTCTCGGATATATGGTTTAAATCTAGTTTACCCAATTCCTTCAATGGGCGCTTCATCCTTAATAATTTTCTGGTCACCGAATATTGTTTAGTTCCCTCAACTAAAGGACTCCAATAATCCTCCACAATATGCCCACAATTCGGATGACCTAACCACATATTTTGGAATCGAAAAGGCCTACCTATTCCATCAATTTCTTGCGACATATCGACCACCATAGGAGAGTGATCCGATTGTGCAGAAATTGGTAGAAAGGTGGTACGGCATGCGTCAACATCTCAACCGTGATTTAAGAGAACCCGATCCAGTTTTCTGCAAATTTTCCAATCAGCATTATGCCACGTTAAATGCTCACCTATGGAAGGAGCGTCTCTTAAACCACACTTCAAACAAACATCCTGAAACTCCTTCATCGGATACAAGCTAGGGACAGTAGATCCATAATGATCATCAACACTAAGAATAGCATTAAAATCACCAAGAACCATCCAAGGAGAATTCAAATTAACACCAAAAGATTTCAATTCCTCCCATAGTGGTAAACGCGCCAATCGTCCCTCACTATGCCCATACACAAATATACAGAAAAACTCAATGCCAGAAGAAAGATTACGAACCTTGAGGTGAATACATTGTGGAGACTTCCCGAGAACATCCACCAAGAAGCCTTTCGGGTCCCAGATAATGAGCATCCTCGAGTTCTGCCACAGCTCAAAATTATGCGTAAACTTCCATCCCTTAAAACTTTTAAAGAAAATTTGCAACACCTTGTCCTCCATTTTCGTTTCCAACAAACCACACAGTCCAACCCTATTTGTGGAGATGATATTTTTCACCCACCTCCTCCTTACAGGGGCCGAAAGACCCTTAACATTCATAGATGCGGCATTCATTGGGAACCTAAGGTCCCTTTTGGCTTCAGACCACCGCCTTCAATATTTGATTACCAGAACTATTAGAATTGCTCCTTGTGGCCGATAGCATGCATTGGAAGGGTTTCTGGATGCCCTTCCCTTGCTCATTTATTCGATTCCTGCTCTTACTCCGAGACCTAGTCAAAGCCCCTGGGGTAGGGGGAGGTCTACTCTTAATCTTGCTCCTATGCAACCTTGGAAGTTTTGAGCCTCGAGCTTCCGGATGGATCATTTGTTTAGGTAATTTTCCAGCACCTTCAATCGGATGGTCATCATCTCTAAAAGCTTGTTGCTGCCTATCGGCTTCTTTAGGCGCTGGATTTGCAGATTTGATGGCACGGGTGTTGCTGGATTTTGAGCGCTCGGCACTCCTGCCGCGCGCTGCTTGAGCAGTCCTAGGGCCTACGGCGAGGTCTCCAGCGCCACTGTTTGCATCTCCAGGCGCTGGCGATGTGAGCAGTCTTGCTGGCAGCTCGACAACTGCCTGATTAACCTCATCTTGCGTTACACCAATAATTATACCAGGCCCTTTGCTAACACCTCCAGCTTTCTCGATGCCTTTGACTATGCCTTCAACAATTTTTCCCTTGCCTTTCCTTCGCCTCTCTACGTCCTCATTGTCCGTGGATGCATCCTCCACGATTTTATTTTCTCCAACTCCAACCGAGTTATCACTTGGGCTATCTCCAATATTTCCCATATACATCTTCTTTGCCCAAACTTGGTCATTATTCCGAGATCTCCAATATTTCTTACCCTTCTCCTTTGTAGCATTTTTACTCTTCAATTCCGTTGGATTTTCCAACTCCTCCTCCTTGGCTTTCCAGAAATCATTACACATCTCCATAAGATGAGTATTTTCCCCACAATTCAGACACCAAGGGCGGCAATAATCATAGATGATTTTTTACTTAAGTACTTCACCAGTTGGAACACGAAAGCTGACCTCCTCCTTGAGCTCTTTTGAAGTGTCAATCCATACCAAAAGATGTGCATAGTAGCCCCTCAGTTCGAGAGTACCATTATCCATGAGGATTGGGTCTCCTAGCGAGGTGGCAATTTTCTCCAATGCCTTCTTATGCCAATAAGTCTTTGGCAAGTGCTCCATCCTTATCCAAACTGGTTTAGTAGCTTGGATGTTCACATCATACTGCCCAGATTCATCAACTAACAACATGAACAGTTTTTCCCATGGAGATAATGGTCAGGACCATTCATCACCAGATCTCTATCTTCAGCACAATTAAACGTGAACATGACATAGCCATTTTGCTTGCTCCAAACAGTACATGCCACCTTCCACTTTGCCACCAAAAGAGTTTGAATAGCATACATACCAGGAAAGAAACCCGGAAAGACACCCAAGAATCCGTAGAAGGGTTTGTATAGTTCTTTGTGTACCTCCTCCTCGGTGAGAACAAAGTTGACACTATCTCCATTGTTTTCAACAATTTCAATAGTCGACCTGTTCATGAGAATGTCCGGATCATCCCATAGCCTCCTTCTCTCAAGCTTCGGATCATTCCATTCTCTTGGATGAATTTGCTGATTTTGTCTCTTCTTTCCATCACCCTCGACCATACCTTGTTTCCGAGTATTGCTATTGTTCTTTTTGCCAACGGAAGATTCACCAACAACCATTGTTTAATAAGCTAAACCCGAACGAACAAATTCCAATAAAACAGATCGGAATTCACCCGCGCAAACAAGCAAAATCCGATCGGAATTAACACAAACCGATCGGAATTCACCCACACAGATAAGCAAAAAACCGATCGGAATTAACACAAACCGATTGGAATTCACCTGCATGAAAATTAATTCACCAATTTGAGATCACCAAGCAAGCAATAAAAAAATCACAATGCTTGTAATCAAAACCGAAATCTTCCAATGATCAGATCGGAATCAACAACACATAAACAAAATTCACCAAATCGAAAAATAATCAAACCGCAAGGAATTGAATCGAGAAAACCTGGAAACCGTGGCAACCATGCAATCCGATCATAAGTTCTTGAGTCCGTATTATACTCCGATTCAAATTCGCCAAACCCTTGAAGCATTTCCGATGATGAAGGTAGGATTTTGATTCAAAAGTGTGCTGGAAATTTTAATCAAACCCTTTTAAACCCCTTGCCGCAACCAAAACCCAACCAAAACCCAACCAAAACCCAAAAAAGATTGAATTTTTGGCCAAATCTCCAACTCGAACAAGGAATCAATGCAAGAAACCAATTGTGATCACCCACACGAGTTTAGATCCGAATCCGTAACCAAGAAACAAACCAAACACGATCAAGATCCGCAAAGAACTCAAATTTTCCGTATCAAACCCTACTCCATGGCCGAATAAGATCAAAAACTCTCCACAAATTTCATATGATTTTGTGCGGAATCAGAAGAAGAATCCGTTAAACCATAATTCATTGGTGGAAAGTGAATGAAATTTGAAGAAATCGGCCTCCAAAGGATGGAAGAAAGGCTGCGCCTTTTTTCTTCTTTTTTCGCCACAGAGCTAGAGAGAGATCCTTATCCTTTCTTGATTGCACCAACAATGGGTAAACATCTAAAACATCTAAGAAATAGCAACAACAACACAAAAATGACCACAAATCGTAAAAAACACCCTAAGATATCACACACACAATCAAAACAACAAAACTGAACATGAATTGCACACTTAAAACACTACAAGCATCAAATACTGAAATTAAGACATCACACAACCATAGATAATAGTACTTAAAACCTAAACATGAAACATCACACAATAAAAAGAAACAAAAACAGTCTATAAAACATCACTCATTCCTTCTGAATTGCACCAATAGTGAGCAAGCGTTCTTTGACATCTAAGAAATAGCAACAAAAAATTCAGCATAAAAAGTAACAAAATTCAAAGACATCACACGCACGATCAAAACAAACAAAAAGAACATAAATTGCACACTTTAAACACAACAAACAACTAATACTGAAATTTATACATCAGAGCAACATAGATTATTGTACACAAAACCTAAACATAAAACATCACACAGGAAACAAGAAACATCAACAACAATACGTAAAACATGACATCTAAAAAATATTAAAATTTACGGATCCTCCTTCCTTCTCGCTTGCACCAACATTGGGAATGCGTTCTTAAACATCTAAGAAACAGCAACAACAACACAAAAATTACTACAAATCGTAACAAAACCCTAAGATATTACAAACATAATAAAAATAACAAAACTGTACATCAATTGCACTGTTGAAACATTACAAGCATCAAACTACTGAAATTAAAACATCACACAAACACATACAACAGTACTTCAAACCTAAATATGAAACATCACACAGAAAACCATAAAAAGCAACGACAGTATGTAAAACATCACATCTGAAAAACTACAAAATTTGCAGATCCACCTTCTTTCTCCATTGCACCAACAGTGGGCAAGCATTCTAAAACATCTATGAAACAACAACAACACAAAAATTACAACAAATCATAACAAAATCCAAAGATATCACACACACATTCAAAACAGCAAAACTGAACATGAATTGCACACTTAAAACACTACAAGCACAAAATACTGAAATTAAAACATCACACAAACACAAACAACAGTACTTAAAACCTAAACACAAAAAATCACACAGAAAACAAGGAACAATAAAAAAAGTCAGTAAAGTATCACATGTGATAAATAACAAAATTTACAGATCCTTCTTCCTTCTCAATTGCACCAATATTGGGCAAGCGTCCTTTGGCATCTAAGAAATAGCAAAATCATAAATATTAGCACTAATCGTAATAAAATCCTAAGATATCACACACACAATCAAAACAACAAAAAAGGATATGAATTGCACACTTTTAACACAACAATCATCAAATGCTGAAATTGATACATCAAACCAACACAGATAACAATGTTTAAAACCTAAACATGAAACATCACACAGAAAACCAGAAACAACAACAACAGTACGTGAAACACATCTAAAAAATAATAAAATTTACGGATCCTTCATCTTTCTCGATTGCACCAATAATGGGTAAGCGTTCTTAAACATCTAAGAAATATCAATAAGAACACAAAAATTACTACAAATCGTAACAAAACCCTAAGATATCACACACATACAATCAAAACAACAAAACTGAACATGAATTGCACACTTAAAACACTAAAAGCATCAAATAATGAAATCAAGGCATCACACCAACACAGATAACAGTACTTAAAACCGAAACATGAAGCATCACACAGAAAAAAGAAATAACAAAAACAGTCTGTAAAACATCAATTTTGATAAATAACAAAATTTACAGATCCTCTTTTCTTCTGAATTGCACCAATAGTGAGCAAGTGTTCTTTGACATCTAAGAAATAACAACAACACAAAATTTAGCACAAAAAGTAACAAAATTCTAAGAAATCACACACACGACAAAAACAGCAAAAAATAACACAAATTGCATACTTTAAACACAACAAATATCTAATTCTGAAATGTATACATCAGACAAACATAGATTACAGTACTTAAAACCTAAACATGAAATATCATACAGGAAACCAGAGACATCAACAACGGTACGTAAAACATTTTAAAATTTACGGATCCTCTTTCCTTCTCGCTTGAATCAACTCTGGGCACGCGTTCTTAGAAATCTAAGAAACAGCAACCACAACACAAAAATTAGCACAAATCATAAAAAAATACTAAGATATCACACATATAATAAAAACAACAAAACTGTACATCAATTGCACTGTTGAAACATTACAAGCATCAAATACAGAATTTAAAACATCGCACAAACACAGACAACAGTACTTCAAACCTAAACATGAAAAATCACATAGAAAACCAGAAACAACAACAATAGTATGTAAAACATCTCATATGAAAAACTACAAAATTTACAGATCCAACTTCCTTCTCCATTGAACCAACAGTGGGCAAGCATTCTAAAAAATCTATGAAACAGCAGTAACAACACAAAATTACCACAAATGGTAACAAAATCCTAAGATATCACACACACAATCAAAACAACAAAACTGAACATGAATTGCACAATTAAAACACTACAAGCATAAAATACTAAAATTAAAACATGAACCAACACAGACAACAATAATTAAAACCTAAACACGAAACACCACGCAGAAAACAACGGATCAACAAAAAAAGTCAGTAAAACATCACATGTGATAAATAACAAAATTTACAGATCCCTCTTCCTTCTCAGTCGCACCAATATTGGGCAAGAATCCTTAGGCATCTAAGAAATAGCAAAATCACAAAAATTATCACAAACCGTAATAAAATCCTAAGATATCACACACAAACAAAACAACAAAAAAGGACATCAATTGCACACTTTTAACACAACAATAATCAAAAACTGAAATTAGTAAATCAGACCAACACAGATAACACTGTTTAAAACCTAAACACGAAACATCACATAGAAAACAAGGAACAACAAAAAAAGTCAGTAAAATATCACATGTGATAAATAACAAAATTTACAGATCCTTCTTCCTTCTCAATCGCACCAATATTGGGCAAGTGTCCTTAGCCATCTAAGAAATAGCAAAATCACAAAAATTAGCCCAAATCGTAATAAAATCCTAAGATATCACACAAACAATCAAAACAACAAAAAAGGACATGAATTGCACACTTTTAACACAATAATCATCAAGTACTGAAATTGATACATCAACCAACACAGATAATAATGTTTAAAACCTAAACATGAAACATCACACAGAAAACCAGAAACAACAACAACAGTACAAAAAACATGATATCTAAAAAATAATAAAATTTACGGACCCATCATCTTTCTCGATTACACCAATAATGGGTAAGCGTTCTTAAACATCTAAGAAATATCAATAACAACACAAAAATTACTACAAATCGTAACAAAACCCTAAGATATCACACACACACACAATCAAAACAACAAAACTGAACATGAATTGCACACTTAAAACACTAAAAGCATCAAATACTGAAATCATGGAATCACATCAACACAGATAACAGTACTTAAAACCTAAACACGAAACATCACACAGAAAAATGAAATAACAAAAACAGTCTGTAAAACATCAATTTTGATAAATAACAAAATTTACAGATCCTATTTTCTTATGAATTGCACCAATAGTGAGCAAGCGTTCTTTGACATCTAAGAAATAGCAACAACACAAAATTTAGCACAAATAGTAATAGAATTCTAAGAAATTAGACACACGATCAAAACAACAAAAAAGAACATAAATTTCAAACTTTAAACACAACAAACATCTAATACTGAAATGTATACATCAGACAAACATAGATTACAGTAATTAAAACCTAAACATGAAAACACTCAGGAAAAAAGAAACATCAACAACAGTACGTAAAACATGACATCTAAAAAATAATAAAATTTACGGATCCTCCTTCCTTCTCGGTTGCACCAATTGTGGGCACGCGTTCTTAGACATCTAAGAAAAAGCAAAAATAAAAAAAATTAGCACAAATCGTAACAAACACTAAGATATCACACACATAATAAAAACAACAAAATTGTACATCAATTGCACTGTTGAAACAGTACAAGCATCAAATACAGAAATTAAAACATTGCACAAACACAGATAACAGTACTTCAAACCTAAACATGAAACATCACACAGAAAACCTGAAATAATAACAACAGTATGTAAAATATTACATCTGAAAAACTACAAAATTTACAGATCCACCTTCCTTCTCGATTGCACCAACAGTGGGCAAGCATTCTAAAACATCTATGAAACAGCAACAACAACACAAAAAATACAACAAATCATAACAAAACCATAAGATATCACACACACAATCAAAACAACAAAACTAAACATGAATTGCACACTTAAAATACTACAAGCATAAAATACTGAAATTCAAACATCATACCAACACAGACAACAGTACTTAAACCTAAACACTAAACATCATGCAGAAAACAAGGAATAATAAAAAAAGTCAGTAAAACATCACATGTGATAAATAACAAAATTTACAAATCCTCCTTCCTTCTCAATCGCACCAATATTGGGCAAGCGTCCTTAGGCATCTAAGAAATAGCAAAATCACAAAAATTAGAACAAATCGTAATAAAATCCTAAGATATCACACACACAATCAAAACAACAAAAAAGGACATCAATTGCACACTTTTAACAAAACAATCATCAAATACTGAAATTAATACATCAAACCAACACATATAACAGTGTTTAAAACCTAAACATGAAAGATCACACAGAAAACCAGAAACATCAATAACCGAACGTAAAACATCTGGTGAGCATCGTTTTACTCGCCAAATAAACTACAAACTAGCACACAGATTAGTATAGTAGAAGCAGGTCGTATCCACAGAGAATGGTATAATTTCTATCAATTTCAAACTACCAACAAAGTTTGGTTTAGCAACCACGCCTATGTTTTGAGATTTGTTTAATAAACTAGTGAATTACTAAGCTAAAAATAGGGCCAAAATAATGCAGACAAATGCAGAGATAAATTACGAACAAATATATGGATAACAAAGGATCGGCATAGGTTAATCTTTGGTTCATTCCTTGATCATCGGCTACTCAAAATTAATTTAACCCCCATGAATTAATTGGTTATAAGCAGGAACAGTATTTGCTATTTCCCCTAAATTCCCCTTAAATTCCCAATCGCGAGCAAGTATTTGTTAAACCCGCGATCTTCCTAATTAAGATATTCCTAGCAAGTATTTGCTAAACTAGTTATATCTTAACGATCTTAAGACCTAGGGAACCCAATTTAGATAACAAGCACGTATTTGCATGCAGTTTATCCAATTAATTGTTTATCATCCTATTATTACAGTCATAATTGTTATCTATTTTTCACAGGAGATGCTACTTAATTAGCCCTAGCCTAACAAGATTGAGGTGATCAAACTCAAAACAAGCAAGCATAGATTGTAGGCATAAACAATTAAAAACTCATAGGATTAAATTTCTGAAAACCCAAAGTCTCACAATCCATGAACCATCGAATTAACCTAGCCGATTAAGAATCTAGCTACTCATGATTAAATTAAATAGAACAAGCAATTCAAAATTAAACATGTTGATAATCGAAAAATAATAAGAAGAAAACAATTTACCAATGAATAATCCTCGTGATCTAGTTATTCTTCCCAAGAAAACAATGAAAAATTTTGGTTTCTGCTCTCGTTTTGGTGAACGCCCAGGAGAACAAAAAGTGAATAATTCCTTCGCCTAATACAACAAAAAAAATCAAGTCCAGCAATTCTCGTTTTGGAAGAATCCTCTGCTCTCGTGACTAACTCACGATTATATATACTAAAATTAAAACCCACATCCTAACTAATTTTGGAAAATTAGAATTCTTATCAAAAAAGAAATATTCTTCCACTTAATTTCAGCCTAATTACAATTAAATTCTAACTTGGAATAATTAATCCAAGTCTTGGGCTTCATGGCTTCGGCCCAATCACAGTGCTGAATTTTTGGCCTTCTTTTCTTCTGGACTGCAACTCCGTAAACTCCCTAACGAGGGATCGGGATCGTTACCTCATTAAAAACCCTTTCGGGAAAAAAGAGTATAACAATCCCCCTTTCATCAGCTTCACCTTAACCGGGTCGACTTCACGGAGCAACTTAGTGATCGTTAAACGAAGCACAATTCTGCCACATGAAGGATTCCGGCTAAGGATATAGCTGGAACAGCATCATAGTGCTCCAAAAATAGCTCTTCCGCTCCAATACCGCTTTGCTCCAAAAATAGTGATCTATCAACAAAATAATCAATTAAGTACCAAAAATCACATAAAAGAGCACTAAATTCCTTCAAAAATGAACAACTAAATATCACACATCAACATCACATCTAAAAAATAATAAAATTTACGGATCCTTCATCTTTCTCGATTGCACCAATAATGGGTAAGCGTTCTTAAACATCTATGAAACAGTAACAACAACACAAAAATTACCACAAATCGTAACAAAACCCTAAGATATCGCACACACAATCAAAACAACAAATTTGAACATGAATTGCACACTTAAAACACTACAAGTGGCATCACACCAACACAGATAATAGTACTTAAAACCTAAGCACGAAACATCACACAGAAAAAAGGAATAACAAAAACAGTCTGTAAAACATCAATTTTGATAAATAACAAAATTTACAGATCCTCTTTTCTTATGAATTGCACCAATAGTGAGAAAGTGTTCTTTGACATCTAAGAAATAACAACACCACAAAATTTAGCACAAAAAGTAACATAATTATAAGAAATCACACACACGATCAGAACAACAAAAAATAACACAAATTGCACACTTTAAACACAACAAATATCTAATTCTGAAATTTATACATTAGACAAACATAGATTACAATACTCAAAACCTAAACATGAAATATCACACAGGAAACCCGAGACATCAACAACAGTACGTAAAACATTTTAAAATTTACGGATCCTTTTTCCTTCTCGCTTGAACCAACTCTGGGCACGCGTTCTTAGACATCTAAGAAACAGCAATAACAACACAAAAATTAGCACAAATCGTAACAAAATACTAAGATATCACACACATAATAAAAACAACAAAACTGTACATCAATTGCACTGCTGAAACATTACAAGCATTAAATACTGAATTTAAAACATCGCACAAACACAGACAACAGTACTTCAAACCTAAACATGAAACATCACACAGAAAACCAGAAACAACAACAATAGTATGTAAAACATCTCATATGAAAAACTACAAAATTTACAGATCCAACTTTCTTCTCCATTGAACTAACAGTTGGCCAGCATTCTAAAAAATCTATGAAACAGCAGCAACAACACAAAAATTACCACAAATCGTAACAAAATCCTAAGATATCACACACTCAATCAAAACAACAAAACTGAACATGAATTGCACAATTACAACACTACAAGCATAAAATACTAAATTTAAAACATGAACCAACACAGACAACAATAATTAAAACCTAAACACGAAACACCACACAGAAAACAACGGATCAAGAAAAAAAAGTCAGTAAAACATCACATGTGATAAATAACAAAATTTACAGATCCTCCTTCCTTCTCAATTGCACCAATATTGGGCAAGCATCCTTAGGCATCTAAGAAATAGCAAAATCACAAATATTATCACAAACCGTAATAAAATCTTAAGATATCACACACACAAACAAAACAACAAAAAAGGACATCAATTGCACACTTTTAACACAACAATAATCAAATACTGAAATTAGTTAATCAGACCAACACAAATAACAGTGTTTAAAACCTAAACATGAAACTTCACACAGAATACCAGAAACATCAACAAAAGTACGTAAAACATGACATCTCAAAAATAATAAAATTTACGGATCCTTCACATTTCTCGATTGCACCAACAGTGGGTAAACGTTCAAAACATCTAAGAAACATCAACAATAACACAAAAATTACCACAAATCGTAAGAAAACCCTAAGATATCATACACAAAATCAAAACAGCAAAACTGAGCATGAATTGCACACTTAAAACACTACAAGCATCAAATACTGAAATTAAGACATCACACAACCACAGATAACAGTACTTAAAACCTAAACAAGAAACATCACACAAAAAAGAAATAACGAAAATAGTCTGTAAAACATCAATTTTGATAAGTAAGAAAATTTACAGATCCTCTTTTCTTCTGGATTACACCAATAGTGAGCAAGCATTATTTGACATCTAAGAAAAAGCAACAACACATAATTTAGCAAAAAAAGTAACAAAATTATAAGAAATCACACACACGATCAAAACAACAAAAAAGAACATAAATTGCACACTTTAAACATAACAAACATCTAATACTGAAATTTGTACATCAGACAAACATAGTTTACAGTAGTTAAAACCTAAACATGCAACATCACACAGGAACCAGAAACATCAACAACAGTACGTAAAACATGACATCTAAAGAATATTAAAATTTACGGATCCTCCTTCCTTCTCGCTTGAACCAACCGTGGGCACCTGTTCTTAGACATTAGGAAAAGCAACAACGACACAAAAATTAGCACAAATCATAAAAAATAACTAAGATATCACACACATAATAAAAACAACAAAAATGTACATCAATTGCACTGTTGAAACATTACAAGCATCAAATACTGAAGTTAAAACATCGTACAAACACCGACAACAGTACTTCAAACCTAAACATGAAACATCACACAGAAAACCAGAAATAACACCAACAGTATGTAAAACATCTCATTTGAAAAACTAAAAAATTTATAGATCCACCTTCCTTCTCCATTACAGTAACAGTGGGCAAGCATTCTAAAAAATCTATGAAACAACAGCAACAACACAAAAATTACCCCAAATTATAACAAAATCCTAAGATATCACACACACAATCAAGACAACAAAACTAAACATGAATTGCACACTTAAAACACTACAAGCATAAAATACTGAAATTAAAACATCAACCAACACAGACAACAATACTTAAAACCTAAATACGAAACATCACCCAGAAAATCAGGATCAACAAAAAAAAGTCAGTAGAACATCACATGTGATAAATACCAAAATTTACATATTCTCATTCCTTCTCAATCGCACTAATATTGGGCAAGCGTCCTTAGGCATCTAAGAAATTTCAAAATCATAAAAATTATCACAAACCATAGTAAAATCCTAAGATATCACACAAAAAAACAAAAAAGGACATCAATTGCACACTTTTAACACAACAATCACTAAATACTGAAATTAGTAAATCAAACCAACACAAATAACAGTGTTTAAAACCTATACATGAAACATCACACAAAAAACCAGAAACATCAACAAAAGAACGTAAAATATGACATCTAAAAAATAATAAAATTTACGAATCCTTCATCTTTCTCGATTGCACCAATAATGGGTAAGCGTTCTTAAACATCTAAGAAACAGCAACAACAACAGAAAAATTACCACAAATCGTAACAAAGCCCTAAGATATCACACACATAATCAAAACAACAAAACTAAACATGAATTGCCCACTTAAAACACTACAAGCATTAAATACTGAAATCAAGACATCACACCAACACAGATAATAGTACTTATAACCGAAACACGAAACATCACACCAAAAAATGAAATAACAAAAACAGTCTGTAAAACATCAATTTTGATAAATAACAAATTTACAGATCCTCTTTTCTTCTGAATTGCACCAATAGTGATCAAGCGTTCTTTGACATCTAAGAAATAGCAACAACACAAAATTTAGCACAAAAAGAAACAAAATTCTAAGAAATCACACACACGATCAAAACAACAAAAAAGAACATAAATTGCACACTTTAAATACAACAAACATCTACTGAAATTTATACATCAGACCAACATAGATTACAGTACACAAAACCTAAACATAAAACATCACACAGGAAACAAGAAACGTCAACAATAGTACGTAAAACATGACATCTAAAAAATAATAAAATTTACGGATCCTCCTTCCTTCTCGCTTGCACTAACTGTGGGCACACGTTCTTGGACATCTCAGAAACAACAACAACACAAAAATTAGCACAAATCGTAACAAAATATTAAGATATCACACACATAATAAAAAAAACAAAACTGTACATCAATTGCACTGTTGAAACATTACATGCATCAAATACTAAAATTAAAACATTGCACAAACACGGACAACAATACTTCAAACCTGAACATGAAACATCACACAGAAAACCAGAAGCAACAACAACAGTATGTAAAACATCACATTTGAAAAACTACAAAATTTATACATCCACCTTCCTTCTCCATTGCACCAACAATGGGGAAGCATTCTAAAACATGTATGAAACAACAACAACAACACAAAAATTACCACAAATCGTAACAAAACCCTAAGATATCACACACACAATCAGAAAAACAAAACTGAACATGAATTGCACAATTAAAACACTACAAGCATAAAATACTGAAATTAAAACATCACACCAACACTGACAACAGTACTTAATACCTAAACATGGAACATCACGCAGAAAACAAGGAACAACAAAAAAAGTCAGAAAAACATCACATGTGATAAATAAATTTTTTTACAGATCCACCTTCCTTCTCAATTGCACCAATATTAGGCAAGCTTCCTTAGGCATCTAAGAAAAATAAAAATCACAAAAATTAGCACAAATCGTGATAAAATCCTCAGATATCACACACACAATCAAAACAACAAAAAAGGACATCAATTGCACACTTTTAACACAACAATCATCAAATATTGAAATTAATACATCAGACCAATCTAGATAACAGTGTTTAAAACCTAAACATGAAACATCAAATAGAAAACTAGAAACATCAACAACCATACGTAAAACATGACATCTAAAAAATAATAAAATTTACAGATCCGTCATCTTTCTAGATCGCACCAACAATGGGTAAGCATTCTTAAACATATAAGAAATAGCAACAACAACACATAAATTACCACAAATCGTAACAAAACCCAAAGATATCACACACACAATTAAAATAACAAAACTGAACATGAATTGCACAATTAAAACAATACAAGCATCAAATACTGAAATTAATACATCACACCAACATAGATAAGAGTACTTAAAACCTAAACACGAAACATCACAATGAAAAAAGAAATAACAAAAACAGTCTGTAAAACATCAATTTTGATAAATAACAAAATTTACAGATCCTCTTTTCTTCTAGATTACACCAATAGGGAGCCAGCGTTCTTTGACATCTAAGAAATAGGAATAACACAAAATTTAGCACAAAAATTAAAAAAATTCTAAGACATCACGCACACGATCAAAACAAAAAAAAAAGAACATAAATTGCACACTTTAAACACAACAAACATCGAATACTGAAATTTTTACATTCGACAAACATAGATTACAGTACTTAAAACCTAAACACGAAACATCACGCAGAAAACAAGGAATAACAAAAAAAGTCAGTAAAACATCACATGTGATAAATAACAAAATTTACAGATCCACATTCCTTTTCAATCACACCAATATTGGGCAATCGTCCTTAGGCATCTAAGAAATAGAAAAATCACCAAAATTAGCACAAATCGTAATAAAATCCTAAGATATCACACACACAATCAAAACAACAAAAAAGGACATCAATTGCACACTTTTAACACAACAATCATCAAATGCTGAAAATAATACATCAAACCAACACAGATAACAATGTTTAAAAACTAAACATGAAACATCACGCAGAAAACCAGAAACATCAACAACTGTACGTAAAACATGACATCTAAAAAATAATAAAATTTATGGATCCTTCATCTTTCTCGATTGCACCAACAACGGGTAAGCATTTTTAAACATCTAAGAAACAACATCAATAACACAAAAATTACCACAAATCGTAACAAAACCCTAAGATATCACACACACAATAAAAACAACAAAACTGAACATGAATTGCACAATTAAAACACTGCAAGCATTAAATACTGAAATTAAGACGTCACACCAACACAGATAACAATACTTAAAACCTAAACAAGAAACATCACACAGAAAAAAGAAATAAAAAAAGTAGTCTGTAAAACATCAATTTTGATAAATAACAAAATTTACAGATCCTTTTTTGTTTTGGATGGCACCAGTAGTGGGCAATCGTTCTTTGACATCTAAGACATCACACACACGATCAAAGCAACAAAAAAGAACATAAGTTGCACACTTTAAAGACAACAAACATCTAATACTGAAATTTATACATCAGAAGAACATAGATTACAGTACTTAAAACCTAAACATGAAACATCACACAGGTAACCAGAAACATCAACAACAGTACGTAAAACATGACATCTAAAAAATAAAAAATTTATGGATCCTTCTTCCTTCTCGCATGCGCCAACCGTGGGCACGCGTTCTTAGACATCTAAGAAACAGTAACAACAACAGAAAAACTAGCACAAATCATAACAAAATACTAAGATATCACACACATAATTAAAACAACAAAACTGTACATCAATTGCAGAGTTGAAACATTACAAGCATCAAATACTAAAACTAAAACATCGCACAAACACATACAACAGCACTTGAAACCTAAACATGAAACATCACACAGAAAACTAGAAAACACAACTGTATGTAAAACATCACATCTGAAAAAATACAAAACTTACAGATCCACCTTCCTTTTCCATTGCACAAAAAGTGGGCAAGCATTCTAAACCATCTATGAAACAGCAGCAACAACACAAAAATTATCACAAATTGTAACAAAACCCTAAGATATCACACACACAATCAAAACAATAAATGTGAACATGGATTGCACACTTAAAACACTACAAGCATAAAATACTGAAATTAATACATCATACCAACACAGGCAACAGTACTTAAAACCTAAACACGAAACACCACGCAGAAAACAAGGAACAACAAAAAAAGTCAGTAAAACATCACATGTGATAAATAACAAAATTTACAGATCCTCATTCCTTCTCAATCGCACCAATATTGGGCAAGCGTTCTTAGGCATATAAGGAATAGGAAAATCACAAAAATTAGCACAAATCGTAATAAAATCCTAAGATATCACACACATAATCATAACAACAAAAAACAACATCAATTGCAAACTTTTAACACAACAATCATCAAATACTGAAATTAAAACATCAGACCAACACAGATAACAGTGTTTAAAACCTAAACATGAAACATCACATAGAAAACTAGAAACATCAACAACAGTACATAAAACATGACATCTAAAAAATAATAAAATTTACGGATCCTTCATCTTTCTCGATTGCCCCAACAATGGGTAAGTGTTCTTAAACATCTAATAAACAGCAACAAGAACACAAAAATTACCACAAATCGTAACAAAAACCAAAGATATCACACACACAATAAAAACAACAAAATTGAACATGAATTGCACACTTAAAACACTACAAGCATCAAATACTGAAATTAATACATTAGATCAACACATATAACAGTGTTTAAAACCTAAACATGAAACATCACACAGAAAACTATAAACATCAACAACAGTACGTAAAACATGACATCTAAAAAATAATGAAAATTACGGATCTTTCATCTTTCTCGACGTAAATAGGTAAATAGTATAAACGGTGGAACCTGCAGTGAGGCCCAAAAAGGACCCCACAAAATACAAAAAGAGTCCAACCTTAGGTTACGTAAGTAAACCTAAGGAGTAAAATCCGTGAGTGAGGTGGGGGGGGATGGATGAATGCAGGTCCGAAGGACAAGACTCAGTCTCCCCCCCTTTTTGTCTAAGAAAATACAACCAACCCTAAGCAAGATAATCAAGCAAAGGGAGAACAAAACAACCTGGAAAAACACAGGCTATAAAATAATCGAAAAAATGAGGTGAGAACAAACTCACTACCCATAAACAAACAATCCGCTTCTACCCCTAACAAATGGGGCCTTCTTCACTTCGATTCCAGAATGCAGCCGAGAATTGTGTGTCTCGGGTCTTGTATGAATATAGTTTCCGGACCGAAGAACTAATATCCAAGGTCGAATGATGAGAATATCCTAATGCAGCCGAGAATTGTGTGTCTCGGGTCTTGGATGTCGCATGAAGAGTTGAAGCCGATGGTCCAAGTAGCACCTTTCTGGTGCGAATGAACAACAGCTTCTACCATATACATCCCTAAGATGAAGAAAAAGGGATGTTATTGGCCTTCTAGCATTCTCTAATTGCACCAAAGTTGATCTTATGGGCAAAGGTCAATGAGGCCATGCCTCCAACCTTTGTAAATCCCAATCCAACCAACCTCCTGAGGATGTGAGAATGGATGCACTTGTACCGCGTGCACCAAGCGTGGCGAGTATGTACTCGCCCACTCCATTTTGAGCAAATGGACAGCTATATGCTAATTTAACACAGAGTGTAGCACGAGCATAAAGCGCATAAATAACCGTTAATTCATTAGTTAAAACTAGGCTTAGGAGAAAGAGCAATGGAGTGTAAATCCTTACTCTAAAACCTATTGCCTCCTCCAGAAAAACAAACTGCTCTCGCTAGAAGAAAACCGAGCAGAACCATAGCTAATACTTGGTCCCAATGAGCTCAAAGCAGCCCTCTCCCGGCGCAGAAAATTGCACCATCGGCCTCCAAAAAACCCCTTCCCGCGCCGAGAGCAACCAACGTGATGCACAAGTCCAGCATTCACTTCGGCAACCAATCGCCCAAACCGTTGGCATAGTCCAGCGCAACGCCTGACGCCCAGCACAGCACTAGGATTGAAGCACCAAGACCCGGATAGTGAAGCACCCAGTGCGACACGAACAACACCCAACAACCTCAAAGCAGCGTCTTTATCTAAAACAAGTGTTTATCCGGAAATAGCCTATTCATCACCATGTAGCAATCCTTCATGATGATCTTCACCACTCTTTCAGAACTCGGTTGAGCACCATCCATAACCACATTGTTCCTTTCCCTCCAAAGGCGATAGGCCGTGGTAACTAAGGCCAAGATACCAAACTTCTTTCGCATTTTTGAACCTTTAATTTGCCTCTTTACCCAAGTCATAGAACTCGGAATTGAATTCGTCCCTCTCCTTAAACCAATCCAAGTCCGTATACGCCCCCATACAACTTCAGAAAACTCACATTTGAAAAACAAATGATCATTCGTCTCCTCTTCTAGATGGCATAAAGAACATACCCTCTCCATACTTTCCCCTTCCTCCAATCGATGTTTGTCTTTGGTGTGTAGTCTCTTTATTGCCGCCAACCAAGTAATAAATGAAAATTTTGGTGGA
The DNA here is from genome assembly GCA_037428765.1 of Rubia yunnanensis. NCBI lineage: Eukaryota > Viridiplantae > Streptophyta > Magnoliopsida > Gentianales > Rubiaceae > Rubia > Rubia yunnanensis. The sequence continues at coordinate 31,778,790 of CM075069.1, read as the reverse complement.
ACAAAACCACGCCAAATACTGTTAAAGACCTTTTCACTTGAAAGACCAAGATCATAAACACCTGGATATTTATAGCTATGCATATGGAGATAAGCCGCACTAGTAAACTTCCCTGAACTAGACCATAAGCCGAGATGGGTAATTACATCTTGCGTATTACCATGAAACATTGCGTACAATTCATCCCTGAGCTTACAAAGATCACCAAAGTAGCTCGAATACCTTTCTCCCAAACGACCATTAGCAATCCTCGGATTTAAACCCCAGAAGTCTTGCTCATGAAGATAAAATGAGTGAATCCATTTAACCCAAAGACTATCCTTCTTCAAATGAATATCCCATAGCCTTTTAGCCATTGAAGCACGGTTCCATGTGAAGAAATCTCTCAAACCGAGACCACCAAAAGATTTGGGTGCACAAAGTTTCTTCCACGCCACCTTTGCCTTGTGCTTACCTCCCCAAAGGAAGCGTTTACACTTCTGTTCGAGGGAATCCATTATCGTGGATTGGATTATAAAATTCTGAATCCAAAATCCTGCAATACCTTCCACAATTGATCTCACAAGTTCCAATTTACCTGCATACGAAAGAGTATGACCCTTCCATTTTGCTATTTCCGAATCAACCTTCCCTAGCAGAGTACCAAATCGTGTCACCTTCAACTTGCTGGAATCAAGTGGCACGCCTAGATACCGAACCGGGAATGTCGCCCAAGGAATACCCGTGAAACTCAAGTCCTCCTTGATACCAACTCCAAAGAATTTCGACTTTACAGCATTGATTCCCAATCCCGAAGTGCGCTCAAACTCATTCAAGACATCCATGAGTATGTGTACTGAACTCGTGTTAGCCTTAGAGAAGAGCATGAGATCATCTGCAAAAGCCAAAACGCGTGATCCGAAGAGTCTCGCATCTCGGATGGAAGGTAAAATGCCTGGATGCTGTCCTCCTTTTCAGCAATCTCGAGAAATATTCCATGCAAATCACAAATAAGTGAGGCGACAAAGGGTCACCCTGACGAATACCCCCTTGTCCTTGAAAGTGATCACACAGTTTACCATTTACTGCAATCGAGAATGAAGAAGTGCGCACACAGGTCATGATTCTATCAGTTAGCCTTTCCGGAAATCCCAGTCCAAGCAGAACTTCTTCCAGGAAATCCCAAGAGACCGTATCAAAAGCTTTTTGCAGATCCACCATAATCATGCATCTAGGAGAACTCTTCCATATCCCCGAACAAATTCCTGCGCTAACATGAAATTGTCCGAGATATTTCTTCCCTTCACGAATGCCCCCTGGCAAGGATCAATGATCTCAGGTAAAATACCTTCAAGCCTGTTCGCTATAATTTTTGTAATAACTTTATAGACCACATTACAACACGCTATTGGTCTAAAGTCACTAACTCTCAGGTTATCAGGCTTCTTCGGTATCAATGCCACCGAAGTGTGATTATGCTGCGCCAAAATGTCACCTGTCTGAAAGAATTCAAGTACTGCAGCCGTAACTTCCTCGCCGACAGTGTTTCACTGCTTCTTAAAGAATCCTGCCGTATAGCCATCTGGGCCCGGAGACTTATCATCCGCCATTGCAAACAGCGCCTGCTTGACTTCAATACTCGCCACCTCCTGATTTAGATAGGCCCTATCAACATCCGTAAGCTTAATACCCGCGTCAAATGTACTCGGATCCGTGAGAACTCTATCCCTTTTCGTACCAAATAAACCTTTGTAGAAATCAGCAAATAGCACTCCCTTGTGACTATTAGAAGTTACAATCCGATTGTCACTATCAATAATTGCAGGGATGCCTCCTCCTTTTCGTGCAGAGACCATAGAATGAAAATACTGCGATCCCTTATCCGCCTGAGTGATGTGATTTATTCTACCCTTTTGCGCAAGAAAAGAAGACTCCGCCAGATAGTACAACATAGCTTGCTTCTTCAATTTACGCAATGCCGCAACATCATCATCCGAAGCATCCTTAGCATCAAATTCATCAAGGGCTTTGTTGTACTCCGCATCCGCAAACTTTTCCTTTTCGGAAATATGTTGAAAATTGAGTTTACCCAATTCCCTCAATGGGTTCTTCATACGAAATAATTTCCTGGTCACCGAAAACTGCTTGGTCCCTTCAACCGATGAACTCCAATAATCTTCTACAATTTGTCCACAATTCGGGTGACCCAACCACATATTCTGGAAGCGAAAAGGCCTTCCTTTTCCAACAATCTCTTGCGACATATCTACCACCATGGGAGAGTGGTCGGATTGTGCTGAAATTGGCAGAAAAGTTGTGCTACACGCTGCATCATCCCATCCATGATTCAAAAGCACTCTATCCAGTTTCCTCCAAGTCTTCCAATCTGCACTATGCCAGGTTAAGTGCTCACCCAAAGCTGGCGCATCTCTGAGTCCACATTTTACGCAAACATCCTGAAACTCCTTCATTGGATACAAGCTGGGAACAGTAGCTCCATAATGATCATCAGGACTAAGGATTGCATTAAAATCACCGAGAACCATCCAAGGAGAATTCAGGTTAGCACTAAATGACTTCAATTCCGCCCATAGTGGTAAACGCGCCAGGCGTCCTTCACTATGTTCATATACAAATGTACAGAAAAACTCAATACCAGAAGCAAGATTACAAACTTTCAGATGAATACATTGTGGATTCTTCCCAAGGACGTCAACCAGGAAACCTTTCGGATCCCAGATAATGAGTATCCTCGAGTTCTGCCACAGTTCAAAATTGTGCGTAAACTTCCATCCTTTAAAACCCTTTAAAAAAATTCGCAAAGCCTTTTCCTCCATTTTCGTTTCCAACAAACCACACAATCCAACTCTATTTGTGGAGATGATATTTTTCACCCACCTCCTCCTTACAGGGGCCGATAGACCCCTGACATTCATTGCTGATGTATTCATTGGGAAACAGAGGTCCCTTTTGGCTTCGGACCGCCGCCTTCCAGTGATTTACTTCCAGAACTATCAGAGTGACTCTTTGTGGCTGATAGCACACGTTGAAAAGGTTTCTGGAAACCCTTCCCTTGCTCATTTGTACGAGTCTTGATTTTACTTCTAGACCTTGTCAAAGCCCCTGGGGTGGGGGGAGGTCTACTCTTACTCTTACTCCTATGCACTCTTGGAATTTTTGAGCCTCTAGCATCCGGATGAACCATCTGCTTAGGCAATTTTCCAGCCTCATCAATCGGATTGTCGTCATCCCCAAAAGCTTGGTGCTGCCTATCGGAATCCTTGGCAACACGGGTGCTGGATTTCTGGCGCTCAGTGCTTCTGCCGCGCGCTGTATGTGCTTGATTTCCAGCGCCAGTAGCTCCAGGCGCTGCTTGTGCCTTAGTGCCAACTCCACGATTTTCAGCGCTATCATCACCAGCCCCTGCCTGGACAAGTTTAGCGCCATTCCCACGGTTTCCAGCGCTAACATCTTCAGGCGCTGCCTGGGCAACATTAGCGCCAATGCCACGGTTTCCCGCACCCTTGCTCACGGGTCCAGTTGCTGGCGATGCGGGCAGCGCAACCATGGCTTCATCTTGCCTACCCCGAATGGTTATACCAGGTCCTTTCTGAACACTTCCAACTCTCTCGATACTCTTAAAAATATCTTCGACCAATTTTCCCTTCCTTTTCCTTTGCCTCTCTACCTCGTCATTGTCCGAAGAAGCATCCTCAATGGTCACATTCTCTTCCCTTCCAATAGCATTTGAGCTTAGAGTATCTCCAATGGTTTCAGCTTGCATCTTCCGAACCCAAACTTGGTCATTGAAGCGAGATCTCCAGTTTTTCTTTCCCTTTGCCTTCCAATCTTTGTTCTCGGCCGTAGCCTTCATTTGTTGTGTCTCCTTGGCATTCCAATAATCATCACACTCTTCCATGAGGTGATTAATTTCGCCACAATTCTTACACCAAGGTCTGCAATAATCATAGATGATTTTTTGCACAAACACCTCACCAGTTGGGACTCGAAAGCTCACCTCCTCCTTGAGCTTTTTTGACGTGTCAATCCATACCAAGAGACGTGCATAATAGCCCCTTAACTCCAGAGTACCATTGTCCATAAGGATAGGTTCTCCTAGTGAAGTAGCAATTTTCTCCAACGCCTTCTTGTGCCAGTACGCCTTTGGCAAGTGTTCCATCCTTAACCAAACTGGCTTGGTAGCCTGGATGGTCGCATCATACTGCCCATATTCTTCGATTAACATCATGAACAACTTCTTACCGTGGAGATAATGATCAGGACCATTCATCACCATATCTCTATCTTCAGCACTGTTAAATCTGAACATGACATAACCATTCTGCTTGCTCTGAACATTACACTGCACCTTCCACTTAGCCACCAGCAGGGTTCGAATTGCAAACATTCCCGGAAAGAAGCCCGGAAACACACCCAAGAATCCAAAAAAAGGTTTATGGAGATCCTTATGTATTTCTTCATCCGTGAGCACAAAATCAACACTATCTCCATTGTTCGCGACAACTTCAATAGTCGACTTGTTCACGAGAATATCCGGGTCATCCCATAGCCTCCTTCTCTCAAGTTTTGGATCGTTCCATTCCCTCGGATGGACTTGCTGATTTTGCCTTTTATTACTACCACCCTCGGCCAGGCCTTGCTTACTCTTGCCAACCGTAGAATTCTCCCCGTTAATCACCATTGCGACCAAACTTCCCAAGGTGTGAATTCCGATAGACAGATCGGATTCACCAAAGAAGTTCGAACAAGCAAACACACAAATAGCACAAATCCGATCGGAATTAACCCAAACCGATCGGAATTACACCAAAAATAGCAAAATCCGGTCGGAATCAACACAAACCGATCGGATTCAACAATAAACAACTAATCACCAAATCGGTTTGAAAACAAGCAATAACAAAACGCAAAGCTTGAATTCAAAGCCGAACTAACCCTATGAACAATCGGATTCAAAACAAAATATATGAATTGAAAACCGAAAACCTCCAACACCCAAATCAGGATCAAAACACATAAACAATGCGCCAAATTGAAAAACAATCAAACCGCAAAAGGTTTAATCGAAAAACCTGAAAACCGTGATGACCTCCAAGCACTTCTGATCAAAACCTTGAGTTTGATTGATGCTTCCAACTCCAAATCGCCAAATCCTTGCTAAAACCGATGAAGGTGGTAGGAATTTGATTAAAAAGTGTGCTGAAAATTTTAATCAAACCCTTTATACACCTTTGCGCAACCAAATCCAAGTCAAAACCCAAAAAAGTTTGGATTTTTCAACCAAATCACCTTCTCGAACTAGGAATTGTGCAAGAAACCGATGTGATCTCCCTTGCAACCCCCAATCCGAGACCGATCCGAGAACAACCCAACAATCACGATCAAGATCCACCAAGAACCCTCTTTTGCCGAATTCAAACCCTACTCCAAGACCGAATAAGATCAAAAACTCGCCACAAATTGCATATAGTTTTGTGCGGAATCAAGAGTAGAATCCGTTAAACCATAATTCATCGGTGGAAAGTTAATGAAATTGAAGAGATCGGCCTCCAAAGGAAGGAAGAAAGGCTGCACCTTTTTTCTTCTTTTTTCGCCCCAGAGCTAGAGAGAGAATTTTTTTTATTGAGAGCTCTATCTTTCATCTTTCTCGATTGCACCAATAGTGGGTAAGCATTTTCAAACATCTAAGAAACAGTAACAACAACAAAAAAATTACCACAAATCATAACAATACCCTAAGATATCACACACAATCAAAACAAGAAAAATGAACGTGAATTGCACACTTAAAACACTACGAGCATCAAATACTGAAATTAAGACATAACACCAACACAAATAATAGTACATAAAATCTAAACACGAAACATCACACAGAAAAAAGAAATAACAAAAATAGTCTGTAAAACACCAATTTTGATAAATAACAAAATTTACAGATCCTTTTTTCTTCAGAATTGCACCAATAGTGAGCAAGTGTTCTTAGACTTCTAAGAAATAGGAACAACACAAAATTTAGCACAAAAAGTAACAAAGTTCTAAAAAATCACACACACAATAAAAACAACAAAAAAGAACACAAATTACACACTTTAAACACAACAAACGTCTAATACTGAAATTTATACATAAGAACAACATAGATTATAGTACTTAAAAACTAAACATGAAACATCCCACAGGAAACCAGAAACATCAACAACAGTACGTAAAACATAACATCTAAAAAATAATAAAATTTAAGGATCCTCCTTCCTTCTTGCTTGCACCAACAGTGGGCACACGTTCTTAGACATCTAAGAAACAACAATAACAACACAAAAATTAGCACAAATCGTAACAAAATACTAAGATATCACACACATAATAAAAACAACAAAACTGCACATCAATTGCACCGTGGAAACATTACAAGCATCAAATACTGAAATTAAAACATAACACAAACACAGACAACAGTACGTCAAACCAAAACATGAAACATTAAACAGAAAAACAGAAACAACAGCAACAGAATGAAAAATATCACATTTGAAAAATTACAAAATTTACAGATCAACCTTCCTTCTCCATTGCACCAACAGTGGGCAAGCATTCTAAAACATCTATGAAATAGTAGTAACAACACAAAAATTACAACAAATCGTAACAAAACCCTAAGATATCACACACACAGTCAAAACAACAAAAGTGAACATGAATTGCACACTTAAAATAATACAAGCATAAAACACTGAAATTAAAACATCACACCAACACAGACAACAGTACTTAAAACCTAACACGAAACATCACACTGAAAAAAAGGAACAACAAAAAAAGTCAGCAAAATATCACATGTGATAAATAATTTTTTTTACAGATCCTCCTTCCTTCTCAATCGCACCAATATTGGGCAAGCGTCCTTAAGAATCTAAAAAAAGCAAAAACTAAAAAATTAGCACAAATCGTAATAAAATCCTAAGATATAACACATACAATCAAAATAGCAAAAAAGGACATCAATTGCACACGTTTAAAACAACAATCATAAAATATTGAAATTAATACATCAGACAATCACAGATAACAGTGTTCAAAACATAAACATGAAACATCACACAGAAAACAAAAAAATACAACAGTATGTAAGACATGACATCTAAAAATAACAAAATTTACAGATCCTTCCTCTTTCTCGATTGCACCAATAGTGGGTAAGCGTTCTTAAACATCTAAGAAACAGCAACAACACAAAAATTACCACAAATCGTAACAAAACCCTAAGATATCACACACACAATCAAATCTGAACATGAATTGCACACTTAAAACACTACAAGCATCAAATACTGAAATTAAGACATCACACCAACACTGATAACAGTACTCAAAACCTATACACGAAACATCACACAAAAAAAAAGAAATAACAAAAATAGTCCGTAAAACATCAATTTTGATAAATAACAAAATTTACAGATCTTCTATTTTTTTGAATTGCACCAATAGTAAGCAAGCGTTCTTAGACATCTGAGAAATAGCAACAACACAAAATTTAGCACAAAAAGTTACAAAATTCTAAGAAATCACACACACAATCAAAACAACAAAAAAGAACATAAATTGCACACTTTAAACTATACAAAAATCTAATACTAAAATTTTAACATCAGACCAAGATAAATTATAGTACTTAAAACCAAAACATGAAACATGACACAGGAAACCGGAAACATCAACAACAGTACGTAAAACATGACATCTAAAAAATAAAAAAAAATTACGGATCCTCCTTCCTTCTCGCTTGAACCAACTGTGGGCACACGTTCTTCGACATCTAAGAAACAACAACAACAACACAAAAATTAGCACAAATCGTAACAAAATAATAAGATATCACACACAAAATAAAAACAACAAAACTGTACATCAACTGCACTGTTGAAACATTACAAGCATCAAATACTGAAATTAAAACATCGCTCAAACACAGACAACAGTACTTAAAACCTAAACATGAAACATCACATAGAAATCCAGAAAGACCAACAGTATGTAAAACATCACATATGAAAAACTACAAAATTTACAGATCCACCTTCCTTCTCCATTGCACCAACAGTGGGAAAGCATTCTAAAACATCTATGAAATAGCAGCAACAACACAAAAATTACCACAAATCGTACAAAACATTAAGATATCACACACGAAATCAAAACAACAAAACTGAACATGAATTGCACACTTAAAACACTATAAGCATCAAATACTGAAATTAAGACATCACACCAACACAGATATAAAAAAATTAAAACCTAAACATGAAACATCACACGGACAAAAGAAATAACAAAAATAGTCAATAAAACATCAATTTTGATAAATAACAAAATTTACAGATCCTCTTTTCTTCTGGATTGCACCAATAGTGAGCAAGCATTATTAGACATCTAAGAAATAGCAACAACACAAAATTTAGAACAAAAAGTAACAAAATTCTATGAAATCACAAACAAAATAAAAACAACAAAAAAGAAGATAAATTGCACACTTTAAACACAACAAACATAAAATACTGAAATTATATATCACACAAACATAGATTACAGTACATAAAACCTAAACACGAAACATCACACACGAAATCAGATTCATCAACAACAGTACGTAAAACATGACATCTAAAAAATAATAAAATTTACGGATCCTCCTTCCTTCTCGCTTGCACCAACAGTGGGCACGCGTTCTCAGACATCTACGAAACAACAACAACAAAACAAAAGTTAGCACAAATCGTAACAAAATACTAAGATATCACACACATAATAAAAACAACAAACCTGTACATCAATTGCATTGTTGAAAGATTACAAAAACACAGACAACAGTACTTCAAACCTAAACATGAAACATCACACAGAAAACCAGAAACAACAAAAACAGTATGTAAATCATCACATCTGAAAAACTACAAAATTTACAGATCCACCTTCCTTCTCCATTGCACCAACAATGAGCAAGCATACTAAAACATATGAAACAACAGCAACAACAAAAAAATTATCACAAATCGTAAAAAAACCCTAAGATATCATACACATAATCAAAATAATAAAACTGAACATGAATGACACACTTAAAACATTAAAAGCATAAAATACTGAACTAAAACATCACACCAACACAGACAACAGTACTTAGAACCTAAACACGAAACATCACACAGAAAACAAAGAACAACAAAAAAAGTCAGTTTAACATCACATGTGATAAATAACAAAATTTACAGATCCTCCTTCCTTCTCAATCGCACAAATATTGGGAAAGCGTCCTTAGGCATCTAAGAAATAGCAAAAACACAGAAATTAGCACAAATTGTAATAAAATCCTAAGATATCACACATACAATCAAAACATCTAAAAAGGATATCAATTGCACACTTTTAACACAACATTCATCAAATACTGAAATTAATACATCAGTCCAACACAGATAACAGTGTTTAAAACCTAAACATGAAACATCACACAGAAAACCAGAAACATCAAAAACCGTACGTAAAACATAACATCCAAAAATTAATAAAATTTACGGGATCCTTCATCTTTCTTGGTTGCAACAATAGTGGGTAAATGTTCTTAAACATCTAAGAAATGGCAACAACACAAAAATTACCACGAATCGTAGCAAAACCTTAAGATATCACACACAAAATCAAAACAACAAAATTGAACATGAATTGCACACTTAAAACACTACAAGCATAAAATACCGAAATCAAGGCATCACACCAACACAGATAACAGTACTTAAAACCTAAACATGAAACATCACACAGAAAAAAGAAATAACAAAAACAGTCTGTAAAACATCATATTTGATAAATAACAAAATTTACAGATCTTCATTTCTTCTAGATTGCATCAATAGTGAGCAAGCGTTCTTAGACATCTAAGAAATAGTAACAACACAAAATTTAGAACAAAAAGTATTAGAATTCTAAGAAATCACAAACAAAATCAAAACAACAAAAAAGAACATAAATTGCACACTTTAAACACAACAAACATGAAATACTGAAACTTATACATCAGACCAACATAGATTACAGTACTTAAAACCTGAACACGAAACATCACACAAGAAACCAGAAACATCAACAACAGTACGTAAAACATGACATCTAAAAAATAATAAAATTTACAGAACCTCCTTCCTTCTCTCTTGCACCAACAGTGGGAACACATTCTTAGACATCTAAGAAACAACAAAACAACACAAAAATTTGCACAAATCGTAACAAAATACTAAGATATCGCACACATAATGAAGACAACAAAGCTGTACATCAATTGCACTGTTGAAACATTACAAGCATCAAATATTGAAATTAAAACATCACAAAAACACAAAAAACAGTACTTCAAACCTAAACATGAAACATCACACAAAAAACCAGAAACAACAACAACAGTATGTAAAACATCACATCTGAAAAACTACAAAGTTTATAGATCCACCTTCCTTCTCCATTGCACCAACAACGGGCAAGAATTCTAAAACATCTATGAAATAGCAGCAACAACACAAAAATTACGACAAATCGTAACAAAACCCTTAGATATCACACACACAATCAAAACAACAAGACTGAACATGATTTTTTGACTTAAAACACCACAAGCATCAAATACTGAAATCAAGACATCACACCATCACTGATAACAATACTTAAAACCTAAACACGAAACATCACAGAGAAAAAAGAAACAACAAAAACAGTCTATAAAAAAACACTTTTAATAAATAAAAAAATTTAAAGATTCTCATTTTGGCTCGATTGTACCAATAGTGAGCAAGCGTTCTTAGACAACTAAGAAATAGCCACAATACAAAATTTAGAACAAATCGTAACAAAATCCAAAGATATCACACACACAATCAAAACAACGAAAAAGAAAATAAATTCCACACTTTAAACACAACAAACATCAAATACTAAAATTAATACATCTGAACAACACAAATAATAGTACTTAAAACCTAAACATGAAACATAAAACATAAAACCAGAAACATCAAAAGTACGTAAAGAAATCTAAAAAATAATAAAATTTACGGATCCTCCTTCCTTCTCTATTGCACCAATAGTGGACACACATTCTTAGACGTCTAAGAAATAGAAAAAACAACACAAAAATTACCACAAATCATAACAAAACCATAAGATATCACACACACAATCAAAACAACAAAACTGAACATCAACTGCACACTTGAAACACTACAAGCATCAAATATAGAAATTAAAACATCACACCAATACAAATAACAGTACTTCAAACCTAAACATGAAACATCACACAGAAAACCAGAAGCAATAACAACAGTATGTAAAATATCACATCTGAAAAACAACAAAATTTACATATCTACCTTCCTTCTCCATTCTTAAACATCTAAGAAACAACAACAACAACAAAAAAATTACCACAAATCGTAACAACACCCTTAGATATCACACACACAATCAAAACAACAAGACTGAACATGAATTGTTGACTTAAAACACTACAAGCATCAAATACTGAAATTAAAACATCACAGAAACATAGACAACAGTACTTAAAACCTAAACACAAAACATCACACAGAAAATAAGGAACGATAAAAAAAGTCAGTAAAACATAACATATGATAAAAAACAAAAATTACAGATTCTCCTTCCTTCTCGACTGCACCAATAGTGGGCAAGCGTTCTTAGGCATCTAAGAAATAGCAACAACAACACAAAAATTAGCACAAATCGTAACGAAATCCTAAAACATCATACACACAATCAAAACAACAAAAAAAGAACATCAATTACACACTTTTAACACAACAATCATAAAATACTGAAATTAATATATCTGACCAACACAGATAACAGTGTTTAAAACCTAAACATGAAACATCACACTAGAAAACCTGAAATATAAAAAACGATACGTAAAAAATGACATCTAAAAAATAATAAAATTTACGGACCCCAACATCTATCTCGATTGAACCAACAGTGGGTAAGTGCTCTTAAACATCTAAGAAACAACAACAACACAAAAATGACAACAAATCGTAACAAAACCCTAAGATATCACACACACAATCAAAACAACAAAACGTAACATGACTTGTACACTTACAACACTACAAGCATCAAATACTGAAATTATGACACAACACCAACACAGATAACAGTACTTAAAACCTAAACACAAAACATCACACAGAAAAAATAAAAAGCAAAAAAAGTCTACAAAACATTACATTAGATAAATAAATTTTTTACAGATCCTCTTTTCTTCTGGATTGAACCAATAGCAAACAAGCGTTCTTAGACATCTAAGAAATAGCAACAACACAAAATTTAGCAGAAATCGTAACAAAATCCTAAGATATCACGCAATATAAAAACAAAACAAAAGAACATAAATTGCACACTTTAAACACCGCAAACATCAAATACTGAATTAATACATTATATAAGACACATAATAGTACTTAAAACCCAAACATGAAACATCAAACAGAAAACCAGAAACATCAACAACAGTACGTAAAACATTACATCTAAAAAATAATAAAATTTACGGACCCTTCAGCTTTCTCCATTTCACCAACAGTGGGTAGGCCTTCTTAAACATCTAAGAAACAACAACAACAACACTAAAACTACCACAAATTGTAACAAAACCCTAAGATATTACACGCACAATCAAAACTGAACATGAATTACGCACTTAAAACACTACAAGCATTAAATAATAAAATTTAGACATCACACAAACACAGATAACAATACTTAAAACCTTAACACGAAACATCACGCAGAAAAAAGAAACAAAAAAAACAATCTGTAAAACATTACTTCTGATAAATAAAAATATTTACTGATCCTCCTTCCTTCTCGATTACACCAATAGTGGGCAAGCGTTCTTAGGCATATAAGACATAGCAACAAAATTTTTTTTTGCACAAATCGTAATGAAATCCTAAGATATCACAAACACAATCAAAATAAAAAAAAACAATAATTGCACACTTTTAACACAACAATCATTAAATACTGAAACTAATACATCAGACCAATGCAGATAACAGTGTTTAAAACCTAAACATGAAATATCATACAGAAAACCAGAAGCATCAATAACAGTACGTAAAACATGGCATCTAAAAAATAATAAAAATTTACAGATCCTTCATCTTTCTCCATTGAACCAACAGTGGGTAAGCCTTCTTATACTTCAAAGAAATAGCAACAACAACACAAAAATTACAACAAATCATAACAAAACCCTAAGATAGGGCACATACAATCAAAACAACAAAACCGAACTTGAATTGTGCACTTAAAACACTATAAGCATCAAATACTGAAATTAAGACATCACACCAAGACAGATAACAGTAATTAAAATGAAAAACACGAAAGATCACACAGAAAAGAAACAACAAAAACAGTCTATAAAACATCACTTTTGATAAATAACAAATTTACAGTTCCTCCTTACTTTTAGATTGCACCAATAATGAGCAAACGTTCTTAGATATCTAAGAAATAGCAACAACACAAAATTTAGCAGAAATCGTAACAAAATCCTAAGATATCACACACACACAATAAAAAAAATAACATAGATTGCACACTTTAAACACAATAAACATCAAATACTGAAATAATTACATCAGACCAACACACATAACAGTACTTAAAACCCAAATATGAAACAACACACAGAAAACCAGAAAAATCAACAACAGTACGTAAAACATGACATCTAAAAAATAATAAAATTTACGGATCCTCATTCCTTCTCCATTGCGCCAATAGTGGGCATGCATTCTCAGACATCTAAGAAACAACAACAACAACACAAAAATTAGCACAAATCGTAACAAAATCCTAATATATCACACACATAATAAAAACAACAAAACTGAACATCAATTGCCCAGTTGAAAAACTACAAGCAACATATACTGAAATTAAAACATCACACAAACACAGATAGCAATACTTCAAACCTATACATGAAATTTCACACAGAAGACAAGAAACAACAATAGTATGTAAAACATCACATATGAAAAACAACTAAATTTACAGATCCACCTTTCTTCTCCATTGCACCAACAGTGGGCAAGCATTCATAAACATCTAAGAAACAACATCAACAACAAAAACAATTACCACAAATCGTAACAAAACCTTAAGATATCACACACACAATCAAAATAATAAAACTGAACTTGAATTGTACACTTAAACACTACAAGCATCAAATACTGAAATTAAAACATCACACCAGCACGGACAACAATACTTAAAACCAAAATATGAAACATCACACAGAAAACAAGGAACAACAAAAAAAGTCAGCAAAACATCACATCTGATAAATATCAAAATTTACAGATCCTCATTCCTTCTCGATTGCACCAATAGTGGGCAAGAGTTCTTAGGCATCTAAGAAATAGCAACAACACAAAAATTACAACAAATCGTAACAAAATCCTAAGATATCACACACACAATCAAAACAATAAAAAAGAACATCAATTGATCACTTTTAACACAACAATCATAAAATACTAAAATTAATACATCAGACAAACACTGATAATAGTGTTTAAAACCTAAACATAAAACATCACACAGAAAACCAGAAACATCAAGAACAATACGTAAAACATGACATCTAAAAAATAATAAAATATACGGACCCTGACATCTTTTTCGATTGAACCAACAGTGGGTAAGCGTTCTTAAACATCAAAGAAACAACAACAAAAACACAAAAATTATAACAAATTGTAACAAAACCCTAAGACATCGCACACACAATCAAAACAACAAAAAATGGAACATGAATTGCGCACTTAAAACACAACAAGCATCAAATATTGAAATTAAGACATCACACAAACACAGATAACAATACTTCAAACCGAAAACACGAAAGATCACATAGGATAAGAAACAACAAAAATAGTGAGTAAAACATCACTTTTGATAAATAACAAAATTTACAGATCCTCCTTACATCTAGATTGCACCAATAGTGAGCAAACGTTCTTAGACATCTAAGAAATAGTAACAACACAAAATTTAGCACAAATCGTAACAAAATCCTAAGATATCACACACACAATAAAAATAATAAAAAAGAACACATATTGCACACTATAAACACAACAAACATCAAATATTGAAATTATTACATCAGACTTACACAGATAACAGTACTTAAAACCCAAACATGAAACATCACACAGAGAACCAGAAAAATCAACAACAGTATGTAAATGATGACATAAAAAAATAATAAACTTTACGGATCCTCTCTTCTCCATTGCAACAACAGTGGGCACACATTCTTAGACTTCTCAGAAATAGCAACAATAACACAAAAATTAGCACAAATCGTAACAAAATCCTAAAATATCACACATAATCAAAACAACAAAACGAAACATCAATTGCACAGTTGAAAAACTACGAGCAACAAATACTGAAATGAAAACATCACACAAACACAGATAGTAGTGCTTCAAACCTAAACATGAACATCACACAGAAAACCAGAAACAACAACAACAGTATGTAAAACATCACATCTGAAAAACTAAAAAATTTACAGATCCACCTTCCTTCTCCAATGCACCAACAGTGGGCAAGCATTCTAAAACATCTATGAAACAACAACAACACAAAAATTACCACAAATTGTAACAAAACCCTAAGATATCACACACACAATCAAAACAACAAACCTGAACATGATTTGCACTTAAAACACTACAAGCATCAAACACTGAAATTAAGACATCACACCATCACAGATAACAATACTTACAACCTAAACACGAAACATCACACAGAAAAAAAGAAAGAAAAACAGTCTATAAAACAAAACTTTTAATAAATAACAAAATTTAAAGATTCTCATTTTTTCTCAATTGTACCAATAGTGAGCAAGCGTTCTTAGACATCTAAGAAATAGCCAGAATACAAAATTTAGAACAAATCGTAACAAAATCCTAAGATATCACACACACAATCAAAACAACAAAAAAAAAACATAAATTGCACACTTTAAACACAACAAACATCAAATACTGAAATTAATACATCAGACCAACACAAATAACAGTACTCAAAACCTAAACATGAAACATCAAACATAAAACCAAAAACATCAAAAGTATGTAAAGCATGAAATCTAAAAATAATAAAATTTACGGATCCTCCTTCCTTCTCGATTGCACCAACAGTGGATACGCGTTCTTAGACATCTAAGAAATAGAAACAACAACATAAAAATTACCACAAATCATAACAAAACCCTAAGATATCACACACACAATCAAAACAACAAAACTGAAATTAAAATATCACACCAACACAAATAATAGTACTTCAAACCTAAACATGAAACATCACACAAAAACCAGAAACAATAACAACAGTATTCAAAACATCCCATCTGAAAAACAACAAAATTTAAATATCTACCTTCCCTCTCCATTGAACCAACAGTAGGCAAGCATTCTTAAACATCTAACAAACAACAGCAACAGCGCAAAAATTACCACAAATCGTAACAAAACCCTTAGATATCACACACACAATCAAAACAACAAGACTGAATATGATTTGTTGACTTAAAACACTACAAGCATCAAATACTGAAATTAAAACATCACAGAAACACAGACAACAGTACTTAAAGCCTAAACATGAAACATCACACAGAAAATAAGGAACAATAAAAAAAAGTCAGTAAAACATCACATCTGATAAAAAACAAAAATTACAGATTCTCCTTCCTTCTCGATTGCACCAATAGTGGGCAAGCGTTCTTAGGCATCTAAGAAATAACAACACAAAAATTATCACAAATCATAACGAAATCCTAAGACATCATACACACAATCAAAACAGCAAAAAAAGAACATCAATTACACACTTTTAACAAAATAATTATAAAACACTGAAATTAATACATCTGACCAACACAGATAACAGTGTTTAAAACCTAAACATGAAACATCACACAGAAAACTTGAAATATAAAAAATGGCACGTAAAAAATGACATCTAAAAATAATAAAATTTACGGACCCTGACATCTTTCTCGATTGAACCAACAGTGGGTAAGTGTTCTTAAACTTCTAAGAAACAAAAACAACAACACACAAATTACTACAAATCGTAACAAAACCCTAAGATATCACACACAGAATCAAAAAAACAAAACTTGACATGAATTGCGCACTTAAAACACTACAAGCATCAAATACTGAAATTATGACATCACACCAACACAGATAACAGAAAACCTAAAATATAAAAAACGGCACGTAAAAAATGACATCTAAAAAATAATAAAATTTACGGACCCTGACATCTTTCTCGATTGAACCAACAGTGGGTAAGTGTTCTTAAACATCTAAGAAACAACAACAACAAAATTTTTTTACCACAAATCGTAACGAAATCCTAAGATATCACACACATAATCAAAACAACAAAACTTAACATGAATTGTGCACTTAAAACACTAGAAGCATCAAATACTGAAATTATGACATCACGCCAACACAGATAACAGTACTTAAAACCTAAACACGAAACATCACACAGAAAAAATAAACAACAAAAATAGTCTACAAAACATTACATTTGATAAATAAATTTTTTTACAGATCCTCCTTTCTTCTGGATTGAACCAATAGTAAACAAGCGTTCTTAGACAACTAAGAAATAGCAACAACACAAAATTTAGCACAAATCGTAACAAAATCCTAAGATATCACATAATATAAAACAACAAAAAGAACATAAATTGCACACTTTAAACACCGCAAACATTAAATACTGAAATTAATACATTGTATAACACACATAATAGTACTTAAAACCCAAACATGAAACATCACACAGAAAACAAGAAACATCAACAAGAGTACGTAAAACTTTACATCTAAAAAATAATAAAATTTACGGACCCTTCATCTTTCTCCATTGCACCAACAGTGGGTAAGCCTTCTTAAACATCTAAGAAACAACAACAACAACACTAAAACTACCACAAATTGTAACAAAACCCTAAGATATTACAAGCACAATCAAAATAACAAAACTGAACATGAATTGCGCACTTAAAACACTACAAGCATCAAATACTAAAACTAAGACATCACACAAACACAGATAACAATACTAAAAACCTTAACACGAAACATCACACAGAAAAAAGAGACAAAAAAACAATCTGTAAAACATTACTTCTGATAAATAACAAAATTTACTGATCTTCCTTCCTTCTCGATTGCACCAATAGTTGGCAAGCGTTCTTAGGCATCTAAGAAATAGCAACAACACAAAAATTAGTGCAAATCGTAACAAAATCCTAAGATATCACAAACACAATAAAAAAAGAACTTTAATTGCATATTTTAACACAATAATTATTAAATACTGAAATTAATACATCAGACCAGCACAGATAACAGTGTTTAAAACCTAAACATGAAATATCATACAGAAAACCAGACACATCAACAATAGTAAACATGACATCTAAACAATAATAAAATTTACGGAACCTCCTTCCTTCTCCCTTGCACCAACAGTGGGCACACATTCTTAGACATCTAAGAAACTGCAAGAACAACACAAAAATTAGCACAAATCGTAACAAAATACTAAGATACCACACACATAATAAAAACAACAAAGATGTACATCAATTGCACTGTTGAAACATTACAAGCATCAAATATTGAAATTAAAACATCACAAAAATACAGACAACAGTATTTCAAACCTAAACATGAAACATCACACAGAAAACCAGAAACAACAAAAACAGTATGTAAATCATCACATCTGAAAAACTACAAAATTTACAGATCGACCTTCCTTCTCCATTGCACCAACAATGGGCAAGCATTCTAAAACATCTATGAAATAGCAGCAAAAACACAAAAATTACCACAAATCCTAACAAAACCCTAAGATATCACACACACAATCAAAACAACAAAACAGAACATGAATTGCGCACTTAAAACACTACAAGCATTAAATACTTAAATTAAGACATCACAACATAACAGATAACAATACTTAAAACCAAAAACATGAAACATCACACAGAAAAAAGAAACAACAAAAACTGTCTATAAAACAAAACTTTTAATAAATAACAAAACTTAATATTTTCATTTTTTTCTCGATTGCACCAATACTGAGCAACCGTTCTTAGACATCTAAGAAATAGCAGCAATACAAAAGTTAGAAAAAATCGAAATAAAATCCAAATATATCACACACACAATCAAAACAACAAAAAAGAACATAAATTGCACACTTTAAACACAACAAACATCAAATACTAAAATTTATACATTAGACCAACACAGATAACAGTACTTAAAACCTAAACATGAAACATCAAACACAAAACCAGAAACATCAAAAGAACGTAAAACATGAAATCTAAATAATAATAAATTTACGGATCCTCCTTCCTTCTCAATTGCACCAACAGTGGACACGCGTTCTTAGACATCTAAGAAATAGAAACAACAACACAAAAATTACCACAAATTATAACAAAGCCCTAAGATATCAGACACACAATCAAAACAACAAAACTCAACATCAATTGCACATTTGAAACACTACAAGCATCAAATACTAAAACTAAAACATCACACCAACACAAATAACATCACACCAACACAAATAACAGTACTTCAAACCTAAACATGAAACATCACACAGAATACTAGAAACAACAACAACACTATGTAAAACATCACATCTGAAAAACAACAAAATTTACATATCTACCTTCCTTCTCGATTGCACCAATAGTGGGAAGCATTCTTAAACATCTAAGAAACAACTGTAAAAACACAAGAATTACCACATATCGTAACAAAACCGTTAGATATCACAGATATAATCAAAACAACAAGACTTAACATGAATTGTTGACTTAAACCACTACAAGCATCAAATACTGAAATTAAAATATCATAGCAACACAGAAAACAATACTTAAAACCTAAACATGAAACATCACACAGAAAACAAGGAACAATAAAAAAAAAGTCAGTAAAACATCACATCTGATAAAAAACAAAAATTACAGATTCTCCTTCCTTCTCGATTGCACCTATAGTGGGCAAGCGTTCTTAGGCATCTAAGAAATAACAAAAACACAAAAATTAGCACAAATCGTAACGAAATCCTAAGATATCACACACACAATCAAAACAACAAAAAAAGAACATCAATTACACACTTTTAACACAACAATTATAAAATACTAAAATTAATACATTTGACCAACACAGATAACGGTGTTTAAAACCTAAAATATGAAACATCAAACAGAAAACCTGAAATATAAAAAATGGTACGCAAAAAATGACATCTAAAAATTAATAAAATTTACGGACCCCGACATCTTTCTCGATTGAACCAACAGTGGGTAAGTGTTCTTAAACATCTAAGAAACAACAACAACAACACAAAAATTACCATAAATAATAACAAATCCCAAAGATGTCACACACACAATCAAAACAACAAAACTTGACATGAATTGCACACTTAAAACACTACATGCATCAAATACTGAAATTATGACATCACACTAACACAGATAACAGTACTTAAAAACTAAACACGAAACATCTTACAGAAAAAATAAACAACCAAAAAGTCTACAAAACATCACATTTGATAAATAACAAAATTTTCCGATCCTCTTTCCTTCACGATTGCACCAATAGTGGGCAAGCATTCTTAGGCATCTAAGAAATAGCAACAACACAAAAATTAGCACAAATCGTAACGAAATCCTAAGATATCACAAACACAATCAAAGCAAAAAAAAGAACATCAATTGATCACTTTTAACACAAGAATCATAAAATACTAAAGTTAATACATCAGACCAACACAGATAACAGTGTTTAAAACCTAACCATGAAACATCACACAAAAAACCAAAACCATAAAAAACAATATGTAAAATATGACATCTAATAAATAATAAAATTTACATACCGTGACATCTTTCTCGATTGAACCAATAGTGGGTAAGCATTCTTAAACATCAAAGACACAGCAACAACAACACAAAATTACCATAAATCGTAACAAAACCCTAAGATATCACACACACAATCAAAACAACAAAAATGAACATGAATTGCGCACTTAAAACACTACAAGCATCAAATACTTAAATTAATGCATCACACCATCACAGATAACAGTACATAAAACGTAAACACGAAACATCACACAGAAAAAAGAAACAACAAAAACAGTCTATAAAACATCACTTCTAATAAATAACTAAATTTACAGATCCTCCTTTCTTCTCGATCGCACCAATAGTGAGCAAGCATTCTTAGACATCTAAGAAATAGCAAAAATACAAAATTTAGCACAAATCGTAACAAAATCCTAAGATATCAGACATACAATCAAAACAACAAAAAAGAACATAAACTGCACACTTTAAACACAACATCAAATACTGAAATTAATACATCAGACCAACACAGATAAGAGTACATAAAACCTAAAAATGAAACAACATACAGAAAAAACCAGAAACATCAACAAAAGTACGTACAACATGACATCTAAAAAATAATCAAATTTACGGATCCTCCTTCCTTCTCTATTGCACCAACAGTGGACACGCATTCTTAGACATATAAGAAATATCAACAACAACACAAAAATTAGCACAAATTGTAACAAAACCCTAAGATATCACACATATAATCAGAAAAACAAAACTGAACATCATTTGCACAGTTGAAACACTACAAGCATCAAATACTGAATTAAAACATCACACCAAGAAAAATAACAGTACTTCAAGCCTATACATGAAACATTACACTTAAAACACTACAAGGATCAAGTATTGAAATTAAGACATCACACCAACACAAATAACAACACTTAAAACCTAAACCCGAAACATCACACAGAAAAAAGAAACAACAAAAACAGTCTACAAAACATCACTTCTGATAAATAAATTTTTTTTACATATCCTTCTTTCTTCTCGATTGCACCAATAGTAACCAAGCGTTCTTAGACATCTAAGAATTAGCAACAACACAAAATTTAGCACAAATCATAACATAATCCTAAGATATCACACACAATCAAAACAACAAAAAACAACATAAATTGCACACTTTAAACAAAGCAAACATCAAATACTGAAATAAATACATTAGATCAACACACATAATAGTACTTAAAACCTAAATATGAAATATCACAGAGAAAACCAGAAACATCAACAACAGTACATAAAACATGATATCTAAAAAATAATAAAATTTACGGATCCTTCATCTTTCTCCATCGCACCAACAGTGGGTAAGCCTTCTAAAACATCTAAGAAACAGCAACAACACTAAAAGTACCACAAATCGAAACAAAACCCTAAGATATCACACACACAATCAAAACAAAAAAATGAACGGGAATTGCGCACTTAAAACACTACAAGCATCAAATACTAAAATTAAGACATCACACCAACACAGATAACAGTACTTAAAACCTTAACATGAAACATCACACAGGAAAAAGAAACAACAAAAATAGTCTACAAAACATCACTTCTGATAAATAACAAAATTTAAAGATCCTCCTTTCTTCTCGATTGCACCAATAGTGAGCAAGCATTCTTAGACTTCTAAGAAATAACAACAAGACAAAATTTAGCACAAATCATAACAAAATCCTAAGATATCACACACACAATCAAAACATAAAAAAAAACATAAATTCACACTTTAAACACAACAAACATCAAATACTGAAATAAATACATTAGACTAACACACATAATAGTACTTAAAACCTAAACATGAAACATCACAGAGAAAACTAGAAACATCAACAACAGTATGTAAAACATGACATTTAACAAATAATAAAATTTACGGAACCTCCTTCCTTCTCGATTGCACGAACAGTGGGAACGCATTCTTAGACATCTAAGAAACAACAATAACAACACAAAAATGAGCACAAATTGTAACAAAATACTAAGATATCACACATTTAATCAAAACAACAAAACTGAACATCAATTGCACAGTTGAAACACTACAACCATCAAATACTGAAATTAAAACATCACACAAACACAGATAACAGTACTTCAAACTTAAACATGAAACATCACACAGAAAACTAAAAACAACAGTAGGTAAAACATTGCTTTTTGAAAAACAACAAAATTTACATACCAACAGTGGGCAAACATTCCTAAACATCTAAGAAACAACAACAACAACACAAAAATGATCACAAATTGTAACAAAACCCTAAGATATCACACACATAATCAAAACAACAAAACTGAATATGAATTGCCTACTTAAAACACTACAAGCATCAAATACTAAAATTAAGAGATCACACCAACACTAATAACAGTACTTAAAACCCAAACACGAAACATCACACAGAAAAAAGAAACAACAAAAACTGTCTTTAAAACATCACTTCTTAAAATAACAATTTTTACAGATCCTCCTTTCTTCTCGATTGCACCAAAAGAGAGCAAGCGTTCTTAGACATCTAAGAAATAGCAAAAACACAAAATTTTGCACAAATAGTAACAAAATCCTAAGATATCAGACACAATCAAAACAACAAAAAAGAACATAAATTGCACACTTTAAACACGACAAACATCAAATACTGAAATTAATACATCATACCAACATAGATAACAATAATTAAAATCTAAACGTGAAACATCACACAAAAACAAGAAACATCAACAACAGTACGCAAAACATGACATCTAAAAAATAATAAAATTTACGGATCCTCCTTCCTTCTCGATTTCACCAACAGTGGGCATGCATTCATAGACATCTGAGAAACATCAACAACAACACAAAAATTAGCACAAATCGTAACAAAACCCAAGATATCACACACACAACCGAAACAACAAAACTGAACATGAATTGCGCACTTAAAAGACTACAAGTATCAAATACTAAAACTAAGACATCACACCAACACAGATAACAGTACATAAAACCTAAACACGAAACATCACACAGAAAAAAGAAACAACAAAAAAGTCTGCAAAACAAGACATCTGATAATTAACAAAATTTACGGATCCTCCTTCCTTCTCATGACGTAAATAGGTAAATAGTATAGACGGTGGAACCTGCAGTGGAGCCCTAAATGGACCCCACCAAATACAAAAGAATCCAACCCTAGGCTACATAGTAAACCTAAGGAGTAAAATCCGAAAAAGGTAGGGGGGGAATAGTAGAGTGTAAATCCAGAAGACAACACTGAACTATCCCCCCCCCTTTTGTCCAAATAAAATAACAACCAACCCAATGCAAGATAGCCGAGCAGAGGGAGCACAAAAACAACCTGGAAAAACACAGGCTATAACCCAAATGATGGGGTGAGAACAAACTCACTACCCATAAAACAAATCCGCTTCTACCCCTAACAAATGGGGCCTTCTTCAATCCAATTCCAAAATGCAACCGAGAAGGGTCTCGGGTCTTGAAGTATTGTAGTATTTGGATCGTTGATGAAGGGACTAAGAACCAAGAACGGATGATAAGAAAATCCTAATGCAGCCGAGGGTGTCTCGGGTCTTGGATGTCGCATATAATTTGAAGCCGATGAACCAAATGGACAACCGCTTCTACCATATACATCCCTAAGATGAAGAAAGATGGATGTTATTGGCCTTCTGGCATTCTCCTTTTGCCCCGAAGCTGATCCTATGGGCCAAGATGAATGAGGCCGTGCCTCGGACCTTAGTGTCTCCCAATAAAACCAACTTCCGAAAGATGTGAGAATGGATGCACTTCTACCGCGTGCACCAAGCGTGGCGAGTATGTACTCGCCCACTCCATTTTGAGCAAATGGACAGCTATATGCTATTTTAACACAGAGTGTAGCACGAGCATAAAGCGCATAAATAACCGTCAAATCAATAGTAAAAACTAGGCTTAGGAGAAAGAGTAAAAGGATGGAAATCCTTACTCTAAAACCTATTGCCTCTACCTGAGTACCGAGCTGCAAGTGCCAAAAGAAATCCAAGAAAAACCATAGGCCAATCCGGACACCATCGAGCACAAAACAGCCTATCCCGGCGCTGAAAACCGCATCATCAATCACTGAAAACGCGCCAGAATAGCCAAACCGTGACACACCTTTCCAGCCTTCACTCGCCAAAACCATCTCCCTTGCTGGCGTCCTGCATCCCTTCGCCAAACGAGTTCCAGCGCTACGCCTGACGCCAGCACAGCGCCAGGAATGAAGCACCTTGACCCGAATTGTGAAGCACATAGCTCGTTGCCGCCAGCACCCTTCAATCTCCAAGCAGCCTCTCCATTTAGAACAAGTGCTCCTCCGGAAACAGCCTATTCATCACCATGTAGCAATCCTTCATGATGATTTTCACCACTCTTTCCGAACTTGGTTGAGCACCATCCATAACCACATTGTTTCTTTCCCTCCAAAGGCGATAAACCGTGGTGATCAAGGCTAGTATACCAAACTTCTTTCGCATCTTGGAGCCTTTTACTTGCCTCTTCACCCAAGTCATGGAACTTTGGATTGAATTAGTTCGTCTCCTTAAACCAATCCAAGTCCGAATACGCCCCCAAACAACCTAAGAAAATTCACACTTGAAAAACAAATGCTCATTTGTCTCCTCTTCCAAATGGCACAAAGAGCATATCTTCTCCATGCTATCCCCTTCCTCCATCCGATGCTTATCTTTCGTATGAAGTCTCTGAATGACCGCCAACCAAGTGATGAATGAGAATTTCGGCGGTACAAACCCACGCCAAATACTGTTGAAAACCCTTTCACTTGATCGAGCAACGTCATAAACATTCGGGTATCTATGACGATGCATATGAAGATAAGCTGCACTAGTAAACTTTCCCGAGCCAGACCAAACACCAAGATGGCCGATTACCTCTTGCAAGTCCCCATTAAAAATTGCGAACAATTCATCCCTGAGTTTGCAGAGGTCACCAAAGTAGCTCGAGTATCGCTCTCCCAATCTCCCATTTGCAATTCTCGGATTTAATCCCCAAAAATCTACTCCCTGAAGGTAGTATGAGTGAATCCATCGGACCCAAAGGCTATCCTTTTTCAAGTGAACATCCCACAGCCTTTTAGCCATTGAAGCCCTATTCCACGTAACAAAGTCCCTTAAACCGAGGCCTCCAAAAGACTTAGGCGCACAAAGTTTCTTCCATGCCACCTTCGCCTTATGTTTTCCTCCCCATAAAAACCTTTTACATTTCTGTTCAAGAGCATCCATTACCGTGGTTTGTATAACGAAATTCTGGATCCAAAATCCCGCAATACCTCCAACAATTGATCTCACAAGTTCCAATTTGCCTGCATAGGAGAGGGTATGGCCCTTCCATTTAGCTATTTCCGAATCTACCTTTCCCAATAGTGTACCAAATTGTGTCACCTTCAACTTGCTAGAATCAAGTGGCACGCCTAAGTATCTAACTGGGAATGTCGCCCAAGGAATACCTGTGAAGCTCAAATCCTCCTTTATACCAACCCCAAAGAACTTCGACTTTGCTGCATTAATTCCCAAACCCGAAGTGCGCTCAAACTCATTCAAGGCGTCCATGAGTATATGTACAGAACTCGTGTTCGCCTTAGAAAAGAGCATGAGATCATCTGCAAAGGCCAAATGCGTGATCCGAAGAGTCTCGCATCTCGGATGGAATGTAAAATGCCTAGATGACGTCCTCCTTTTCAGTAATCTTGAGAAATACTCCATACAGATCACAAACAGGTGAGGCGACAAAGGGTCACCCTGACGAATACCCCTCTGTCCCTGAAAGTGATCGCATAGTTTACCATTGACTGCAATCGAGAACGAAGAAGTGCACACACAGGTCATAATTCTGCTCGTTAGTCTTTCCGGAAATCCTAGTCCAAGTAAAACTTCTTCTAAGAAATCCCAAGAGACTGTATCAAACGCTTTTTGAAGATCCACCATAATCATACATCTGGGCGAATTTCGGACTCTGCCATATCCCCGGACAAATTCCTGTGCTAACATGACATTATCGGAGATGTTTCTGCCCTTCACGAATGCTCCCTGACTAGGGTCAATAATACCTGGTAAAATACCTTCAATCCGATTCGCCATAATCTTCGTGATAATTTTATAGACCACATTGCAGCACGCAATTGGTCTGAAGTCGCCGACCTTCAGATTATCCGGCTTCTTCGGAATTAGAGCCACTGCAGTGTGATTAAGCTGCGCCAAAATGTCGCCTGTCTGAAAGAATTCTAGTACTGCAGCCGTAACTTCCTCTCCCACTGTATTCCACTGCTTCTTAAAAAATACTGCCGTATAGCCATCCGGACCCGGAGACTTATCATCCGCCATTGCAAATAGCGCCTGTTTAACTTCAATACTCGCCACATCCTGATCCAAGTAGGCTCTTTCCACCTCGGTAAGCTTCGAACTCTCATCAAATATGCTCGGATCCGTGGCCACTCTGTCCCTCTTCATACCGAATAGTCCTTTATAAAACTCAGCAAATAACTCTCCCTTGCGACTATTGGAAGTAACGATCCGATTGTCACTGTCGATAATTGCAGGGATACCTCCTCCTTTTCGTGCAGAGACCATAGAGTGAAAATACTGTGATCCCTTATCCGCCTGAGTAATATGATTAATCCTTCCCTTTTGCGCAAGAAAGGAAGACTCCGCCAAATAAAACAACATTGCTTGCTTCTTTAACTTGCGCAATGCCGCAACATCATCCTCCGAAGCATACTTAGCATCGAATTCATCGAAAGCCTTGTTGTACTCTGCATCCGCAGCCTTTGCCTTCTCGGAAATATGGCTTAAATCAAGTCGACCCAATTCCTTCAAGGGGTACTTCATACGAAATAATTTCCTGGTCACCGAAAACTGCTTAGTCCCTTCAACCGACGGACTCCAATAATCTTCTACAATCTGTCCACAATTCGGATGACCCAACCACATATTCTGAAAGCGAAATGGCCTTCCCTTTCCATCAATCTCCTGCGACATATCCACCACCATGGGAGAGTGGTCTGATTGAGCCGAGATTGGTAAGAAGGTTGTACGACAGGCAGCTTCATCCCAACCGTGATTCAATAGCACTCTATCCAGCTTCCTCCAAATCTTCCAATCCGCACTATGCCAAGTTAGATGTTCTCCCATTGCAGGTGCATCTCTAAGTCCACACTTTACACAAACATCCTGAAATTCCCTCATCGGATACAGACTAGGTACATTAGTCCCGTAATGATCTTCAACGCTAAGGATAGCATTAAAATCACCAAGGACCATCCAAGGCGCATTCAGGCTAGCTCCAAACGACTTCAACTCCTCCCATAGTGGTAAACGCGCCAAACGTCCTTCACTATGCCCATACACAAATGTGCAGAAAAACTCAATCCCAGAAACAAGATTACGAACTTTCAGATGAATACATTGCGGCGTTTTCCCTAGAACATCAACCAAGAAGCCTTTCGGATCCCAGATGATTAATATCCTCGAGTTCTGCCACAGTTCAAAATTGTGCGTAAACTTCCAACCCTTAAAACTTTTCAGAAAAATGCGCAACACCTTATCCTCCATTTTTGTTTCCAACAAACCACACAGACCAACTCTATTCGTGGAGATGATATTTTTCACCCACCTCCTTCTCACAGGGGCCGATAGACCCCTGGCATTCATTGCTGATGTATTCATTGGGAAACAGAGGTCCCTTGTGGCTTCGGACCGCCGCCTTCAGTCGATTTACTTCCAGAACTATCCGAATGACTCCTTGTAGGTGATAGCATTCGCAGAAAAGGTTTCTGGATACCCTTCCCTTGCTCATTTAATCGAGTCCTACTCTTGCTTCTAGACCTGGTCAAAACCCCTGATGCGGAGGGAGGTCTACTCTTACTCTTACTCCTGTGCAATCTTGGTATTTTAGAGCCCCGAGCATCCGGATGAATCATCTGCTTAGGCAGTTTACCCGCCCCTTCAACCGGATTATCATCATCTCCAAATGCTTGCTGTTTTTTATCGGATTCAGTGGCCAAACGAGTGCTGGACTGCTTGCGCTCAGTGCTTCTACCGCGCGCTAATTGTGCTTGTTTTCCAGCGCCAGCAGCTCCAGGCAGCGCTTGAGCAGAATTGGTGCCAACGCCGTGCCCAGCGCCAGCATCTCCAGGCGCTGTTTGTCTCGATTTTGCACCCGCGCCACGAATTCCAGCGCCCATGCTTGCAGCTCCAGTGCTTATAGCAACGGGCGTAGGTGCTGCAGGCAGCGCAACAACGGCCCGATGATCATCCTGCTCTCACCGAATCGATATTCCTGGTCCTTTTCTTGCACTTCCAACTCTCTCGATATTCTTTACTATGCTTTCAACCACTTTTCCTTTCCCTTTCCTTTGCCTTTCTACCTCCTCATTGTCCGAAGAGGCGTCCTCAATTGTCACATTCTCTTTGCCTCCAACCGAATTTGAGTTCTGATTATCTCCAATGGTTTCAGCTTGCATATTTCGAACCCAAACATGATCCTCCTTCCTTCTCGATTGCACCAATAGTGGGCAAGCGTTCTTAGGCACCTAAGAAATAGCAACAACACAAAAATTAGCAGAAATCGTAACAAAATCCTAAGATATCACACACACACAATCAAAACAAAAAAAGGAACATTAATTGCACACTTTTAACATAACAATCATAAAATACTGAAATTAATACATCTAACCAACACAGATAACAGTGTTTAAACCTAAACATGAAATACCACACAGAAAATCAGAAACGTCATCAACATTATGTAAAACATGACATCTAAAAAACAATAAAATTTACGGATCCTTTATCTTTCTCCATTGCACCAACAGTGGGTAAGCCTTCTTAAGCATCTAAGAAACAACAACAACACAAAAATTACCACAACTCGTAATAAAACCTAAGATATCACACACATAATCAAAACACAATGAACATGAATTGCACACTTAAAACACTACAAGCATCAAATACTGAAATTAAGACATCACACCAACACAGATAAGACTACTTAAAACCTAAACACGAAACATCACATAGAAAAAAGAAGAAAAAAAAACAGTCTGTAAAACATCACTTCTGATAAATAACAAAATTTAAAGATCCTACTTTATTCTCGATTGCATACTAAAATTAAGACATCACACCAACCCAGTAACTTTAAACACAACAAACATCAAATACTGAAATTAATACATCAGACCAACACAGATAAGAGTACATAAAACCTAAACATGAAACAACATACAGAAAAAACCATAAACATCAACAAAAGTACGTAAAACATGACATCGAAAAAACAATCAAATTTACGGATCCTCCTTCCTTCTCTATTGCACCAACAGTGGACACACGTTCTTAGACATCTAAGAAATAGCAACAACAACACAAAAATTAGCACAAATCGTAACAAAACCCTAAGACATCACACACACAATCAAAACAACAAAACTGAACATCAATTGCGCACTTAAAACACTACACGCATCAAATACTGATATTAAGACATCACACCATCACAGATAACAATACTTAAAACCTAAACACGAAACATAACACAGAAAAAAGAAACAACAAAAACAGTCTATAAAATAACTCTTTTAATAAATAACAAAATTTACGGATTCTCCTTTCTTCTGGTTTGCACCAATAGTGAGCAAGCGTTCTTAGACATCTAAGAAATAGCAGCAATACAAAAATTAGCAGAAATCGTAACGAAATCCTAAGATATCACACACACAATCAAAAAAACAAAAAAGAACATAAATTGCACACTTTAAACACAACAAACATCAAATACTGAAATTAATACATCGGATCAACACAGATAAGAATACTTAAAATGTAAACATGAAACAACACTCAGAAAACCAGAAACATCAACAAAAGTACGTAAAATATGACATCTAAAAAATAATAAAATTTACGGATCCCCCTTCCTTCTCTATTGCACCAACAGTGGACACACGTTCTTAGACATCTAAGAAACAGAAACAACAACACAAAAATTACTAAAAATCATAACAAAACCCTAAGATATCAAACACACAATAAAAACAACAAAACTGAACATCAATTGCACAGTTCAAACACTACAAGCATCAAATACTGAAATTAAAACATCACACCAACACAAATAACAGTACTTCAAACCTAAACATGAAACATCACACAGAAAACTAGAAACAACAACAACAATATGTAAAACATGACATCTGAAAAACAACAAAATTTACAGATCTATCTTCCTTCTCCATTGCACCAACAGTGGGCAAGCATTCTTAAACATCTAAGAAACTACAACATCAACACAAAAATTACCACAAATTGTATCACACACACACAATTAAAACAACAAGACTGTACATGAATTGTACACTTAAAACACTACAAGCATCAAATACTGAAATTAAAACATCACACCAACACAAACAACAGTACTTATAACCTAAACATGAAACATCACACAGAAAACAAGGAACAATAAAAAAAGTTAGTAAAACATCACATCTGATAAATAACAAAATTTACATATCCTCTTTTCTTCTCGATTGCACCAATACTGGGCAAGCATTCTTAGGCATCTAAGAAATAGCAAAAACAACACAAAAAAATAGCACAATCAAAACAACAAAAAAAGAACCTCAATTACACACTTTTAACACAACAATCATCAAATACTAAAATTAATACCTCGGACCAACACAGATAATAGTGTTTAAAACTTAAACATGAAACATCACAAAGAAAACCAGAAACATCAATAAAAGTACGTAAAACATGACATCTAAAAAATAATAAAATTTACGGATCCTTCATCTTTCTCCATTGGACCAACAATGGGTAAGCCTTCTTAAACATCTAAGAAAAAACAACAACAACAACACAAAAATTACCATAAATCGTAACAAAACCTAAGATATCCACACACAATCAAAATAACAAAACTGAACATGAATTGCGCACTTAAAACCCTACAAACTTCAAATGCTAAAATTAAAACATAACACCAACACAGATAAAAGCACAATAAAACCTAAACACAAAACATCACGCAGAAAACAAGAAATAACAAAAACAGTTTGTAAAACATGACTTGATAAATAACAAAATTTATAGATCCTCCTTTCTTCTCTATTGCACCAACAGCGCGTACGCGTTCTTAAGACATCTAAGAAACAGCAACAACAACACAAAAAATAGCACAAATAGTAACAAAATCCTAAGATATCAAACACACAATCAAAACAACAAAATTGAACATGAATTGCACACTTTAAACACTACAAGCATCAAATACTTAAAACAACAAAACCGAACATTAATTGCACAGTTGAAACAATACAAGCATGAAATACTGAAATTAAAAGATCACACCAACACATATAACAATACTTCAAACCTAAACATGGAACATTCCACAGAAAAATAGAAACAACAACAATAGTATGTAAAACATCATTTTTGGAAAGCAACAAAATTTACAGATCCACCTTCCTTCTCTATTGCACCAACAGTGGGCAAGCATTCTTTAAAATCTAAGAAACAACAGGAACAACACAAAAATGACCACAAATCGTGACAAAACCCTAGGATATCATCCACACAATCAAAACAACAAAACTGAACACCTAAAACAATACAAGCATCATATAGTGAAATTAAAACATTACACCAACACTGGCAACACTACTTAAAACCAAAACATGAAAAATCATACAAAAAACAAGGAACAACAAAAAAAAGTCAGTAAAACATCACATCTGATAAAAAACAAAATTTACAGATCCCAATTCCTTCTCGATTGCACCAATGGTGGGCAAGCTTTCTTAGGCATCTAAAAAATAGCAACAACACGAAAATTAGCACAAATCGTAACAAAATCGTAAGATATCACACACACAATCCAAACAACAAAAAAGAACATAAATTGCATACTTTAAACACAACAAACATCAAATACAAAAATTAATACATCAAACCAACACAGATAACAGTAATTAAAACCTAAACATGAAACATCACACAGAAAACCAGACAAATCAACAACAGTACGTAAAACATGACATATAAGAAATAATAAAATTTAAGGATCCTCCTTCCTTCTCGATTTCCCCAACAGTGGGCACGCGTTCTTAGACATCTAAGAAATAGTAACAATAACACAAAAATTAGCACAAATCGTAACAAAATCCTAAGATATCACACACATAATCAAAACAACAAAACTGAACATCAATTGCACAGTTGAAACAATACAAGCATCAAATACTGAAATTAAAACATCCCTCCAACACAGATAACAATACTTCAAACCTAAACGTGAAACTTCACACACAAAACCAGAAACAACAGTATCTAAAATATCACATTTGAAAAACAACAAAATTTACATATCCACCTTCCTTCTCCATTGCACCAATAGTGGGGAAGCATTCTTAAACATCAAAGAAACAGCAGCAACAACACAAAAATGACCACAAATCGTAACAAAACCCTAACATATCACACACACAATCAAAACAACAAAACAGAACATGAATTGTACACTTAAAGCACTACAAGAATCAAATAGTGAAATTAAAACATCACACCAACACATACAACACTACTTAAAACCAAAACGTGAGTAAAATGCTCTCTAGAGAGAAGAAAGAGCGCTGCCCTTCTACAGTCCACCGTAGTCCCTTTTCTTCAAGTTTCTCCTCTAGAATTCTGAGTTTTCGGCGTGGATTAATGTTGGATTCCTCATCTGGCATCTTTTGATGTATGATTTGTTCAAGAATTTTAAGATTTGTTCTTGGTATCTTGGATTTTGGATGAAGATCTGCCTTTTTCAATCTTGTCGGGCATCACCGTTGATTTGCGTGCACCATGGAGGAGGATGGATTCATGTTCAGACTCGAAATATGATTGAAGATTTTGATTTTAAATCTTGTTTGTTGATGGAGTGGATTAAATGAAGATCTATTATTGTTCCAAGTAAGTTTTAATCTTTCGTTGATAGATCTAATCTAGATGATGGATGAAGGGTTTATTTATAATGAATCTGTGTGGATTTGTATGGAAGATTATTTGTTTATGGTGGATACTTTATGTGATGTTTATGTTGTATTGGGAGTAGAGATGAATTTGAGGCATAAAAGAAATTTAGTATTCGGAAGAATTCACGATGGATTTGATGAGAGGGCAATCATGTGATCAGATCCTGGTATCTGACCGGCCGTTGTTGTTTGTTTTAATTGGAATTTTTGACCAGATTGCTATGTTTTATGCCAAGAATTCAAATTTTTTTTCTTGTCTAATGAACACTCATGTGGAATTCAAGATTTTGGGTGTTTGAATGTTATTGTTAGACGTGGTTGATTTTTTGGGATTAGTCGGATTCAAGACAGATGCTTGGAGATAATTGGTTTAATTGGAATCATCAACGATGATTTGCCCAAGGTATTTTCCTCGCTGTTTCAATTTCATGATAATGCCTAGATCTAGATGAATGGAGGAGCATATTTTTCATAAAGGATATACTATTTGGAGGATGGAGGTTAGAATATTCCAATTGGGTTTGCCGGAATTTTATTTTTCCGGCAAGTTCTAATGCTGATTATGCCTCGAAAGATTTGGATTTCATTTGTTATGCATTATCCGATTGGAAAAGCAATTGGGAAATTAGATTTACGTTTAATTTGGATGTTGGAGTTTCATATATTCCGATCGGAAGTTTTGCCGGAATATTGCTATTCCGGAACGGGTAATGCATGTATTAGCCTCGATTCTCTGTCCCTAAACTAGGATTCATATTTCTTCATGCTTGAGGTGCATCCCACGGCTGGAAAAGGGAATAAAGGAATGTTGATATGGTGGGTTTTGCTCATCGAAAAAATGTGAATCCGACAAGGAGAATGGAAATTTTTGGCCGAAGCACACATGCTCGGATTTGGAGGAATGAAATTCCTCATTTTAGGTGCTAAATCCGGTCGAAAATGCACAAGGGAAGATTGCCCAGATTTAGGAGGATGTTTTGGCAAATATTTGCAGATTCCGGCGTATTTTTCCAAATTCTGGCAGTTCATCAACGCTAGAAAACTGCAAATTTGGTGAGGACCCATTTTGTGTGCCGCCGGTCACTGTACCCGAGTAGAAAAATGGGTCAGAGGCTATTTAGGGGTTCAACCCGGTGAATGGCGGCAGGAGGGGGCCGGGTCAAAGCTTAAACCTAGCGGTTAGGGTCGTGGGCCGAGCTGCTGGGCTGAAAGAAAGAGAGCTGTTGGGCCAAAATAATTAGATGCTGCTGGTCTGAAAATGAAAAAATGGGCTGATTAAATAAAAGAGGAAATGGGTCCTCTTATAACCTGGTTTATAACCCGGTTTGGACCCATTTTTGTACCAATAAAGTGGGCTAAATTTAAGGAGTTTTGGGCCTAATTAAATAGAGTAATTTTCAGCCTACGTGGATTAGTTTTGGGCTGAATTTGCTTCATTTTTGGGCTCTAGTTTGTGGATTTTTGTTGAGTTTTGGTCTTCTCTTCGGGCTAAAATTGTATCGGGCAGATGTATGAGTTTTACATGCTTTAATTGCACATTTTCCCCTTGGAAATACTTGTACACTATGGCCGATGAGGGTGGGAGAGTAGCCTTTCTTCATTTGGTTGCACGGCCATAGGAGTTTGGTAGTGGGTTAATTAATTAGCGTACGCGAAAGTAATTAACCCACTGCTAGTCGTTACTCGGACTTGACGGTTATCACGCGCTCTATGCTCGCGCTACACTTTGTGTTAAATTAGCATATAGCTGTTCATTTTCTTAAAATGGAGTGGGCGATTACATAATCGCCAGACTTGATGCACGCCATATAAGTTGTGTCCGTTCTCTTTATCACTAGGGGGGCTATTTTTTACAGGGATCCACAAGAGTTACCAGCACTTCCTACGAACACTCTTACCCATTAAAATAGCCTCAGTTCATACAACGAGAACATTTGAAGGCCAATAACACCCCTCTTTCTTCACCTTAGGGGTGTATATGGTAGAAGTTGTTCCTCCATTGGCGGTCCTAGCTTTACTCGAATTCAGCACCACCAGCACACCATGGCGACCATTCAAGATCTGAGTACACCACACTCGGTTGCACTTTTTGTCTACCACTGGCGGCTTCTTCATCATCCTTTATTCAAGACCTGAGACCCATGTCTCGCCTGCGATGAGGATATTATATGAAAAGCCAGTACACATTTCTGGTTGCTATGTATAGGTCCAGATTCACACATACATCTGGACTTGCATTTATTTCCCTAGGCTTAGCACTATCTAGCTTAGGGTTAGCAGTTTCTTTAAAAAGGGGGGGGGTACCCATTAGGGTATCCCCCTCCCTCCTCTCTAGCATCACAGTTTTTCCCTAGGTTTCATCATTTAGCCTAGGGTTTGCACTACTTTGTGTTTGGTAGGGTCATCGGTACCTTTATAGGGCCCTACTGTAGACTTTTCAATGCATTTTCTATTTACCATATTTACAATCACTTAAAACCAAAACACGAAACATCACACAAAAAACAAGGAACAACAAAAAAAGTCCGTAAAACATCACATCTGATAAATAATAAAATTTACAGATCCTCCTTCTTTTCCGATTGCACCAATAGTGGGCAAGATTTCTTAGGCATCTAAGAAATAGCAACAACACAAAAACTAGCACAAATCGTAACAAAACCCTAAGATATCACACACACAATAAAAAAAACAAAACTGAACATGAATTGCAAAATTAAAACCCTACAAACATCAAATACTAAAATTAAAACATCACACCAACATAGATAAATGTACTTAAAACCTAAACACAAAAAATCACACAGAAAACAAGAAACAACAAAAACTGTTTGTAAAACATCACATCTGATAAATAACAAAATTTATAGATCCTAATTCCTTATCCATTGCACCAACAGTGGTCACACGTTCTTAGACATCTAAGAAACAACAACAACAACACAAAAATTAGCACAAATCGTAACAAAATCCTAAGATATCACACACACATTCAAAACAAAAAAATTGAACATGAATTGCACAATTTAAACACTACAAGCATCAAATACTGAAATTAAAACATCACACCAACACAGGCAACAGTAACTCAAACCCAAACATGAAACATGACACAGAAACCAATGAACAACAAGAAAAAGTCAGTAAAATATCACATATGATATATAACAAAATTTACAGATCCTCTTTCCTTCTCGATTGCACCAATAGTGGGCAAGAATTCTTAGACATCTAAGAAATAGCAACAACAACACAAAAATTAGCTCGAATCGTAACAAAATCCTAAGATATGACACACATAATTAAAAAAAAGAACATGAATTGCACACTTTTAACACAACAATCATCAAATACTGAAATTAATATATCAAACCAACACATATAAGAGTGTTTAAAACCTAAACATGAAACATCACATAGAAAACCAGAAACATCAACATCAGTATGTTAAACATGACATCTAAAAAAATTTAAATTCACAGATCCTTCATCTTTCTCGATTGCACCAGTAGTGGGGAAGCGTTCTTAAGCATCCAAGAACAACACAAAAATTAGTACAAATCGTAACAAAACCCTAAGATATCACACACACAATCAAAACAGCAAAACTGAACAAGAATTGTGAACTTAAAATACTACAAACATCAAATAATAAAATTAAGACATCACACCAACACAGATGACAGTACTTAAAATCTTAACACGAAATATCAAACAATAAACGATGAACAACAAAAAAAGTCAGTAAAACATCACATCCGATAAATAACAAAATTTATAGATCCTCCTTCCTTCTCGATTGCACCAATAGTGGGCAAACGTTCTTAGGCATCTAAGAAATAGCAAGAACACAAAAATTAGCAGAAATCGTAACAAAATCCTAAGATATCACACACACAATCAAAACAATAGAAAAGAACATCAATTTCACACTTTTAACACAACAATCATCAAATACTAAAACTAATACATCAGACCAACACAGATAACATTTTTTAAAATCTAAACATGAAACATCATACAGAAAACCAGAAACATCAACAACAGTAAGAAAAACATGACATCTAAAAAATAATAAAATTTACGGATCGTCTGTCCTTCTCGATAGCACCAGCACTGGGCACGCGTTCTTAAACATCTAAGAAACACCACAACAACATAAAAATTAGCACAAATCGTAACAAAATCCTAAGATATCACACACATAATCAAAACAACAAAACTGAACATCAATTGCACAGTTGAAACAATACAAGCATGAAATACTAAAATTAAAACATCACACCAACACAGATAACATTACTTAACACCTAAACATGAAACATCCCACAGAAAACCAGAAACAACAACAATATGTAAAATATCATATTTGAAAAACAACAAAATTTACAGATCCACCTTCCTTCTCCATTGCACCAATAGTGGGCAAGCATTCTTAAACATCTAAGAAACAACATGAACAACACAAAAATGACCACAAATCGTAACAAAACCCTAAAATATCACCCACACAATCAAAACAACAAAACTGAACATAAATTGTACATTTAAAACACTACAAGCATCAAATAGTAAAATTAAAATATTACACTACACAGACAACACTACTTAAAACCAAGACATGAAACATCACACAAAAATTAGGAACAATAAAAAAAGTCAGTAAAACATCACATCTGATAAAAAACAAAATTTACAGATCCTACTTCCTTCTCGATTGCACCAATAATAGGTAAGCGTTCTTAGGCATCTACGAAATAGCAAAAAAACAAATATTAGCACAAATCGTAATAAAATTCTAAGATATCACACACACAACCAAAACAACAAAAAAGAACTTCAATTGCACACTTTTAACACAACAATCATCAAATACTAAAATTAACACATCAGACCCACACAGATAACATTGCTTAAAACCAAAACATGAAACATCACACAGAAAATCAGAAACATCAACAACAGTAAAAAAACATGACATCTAAAAATAATAAAATTTACAGATCGTCCTTCCTTCTCGATTGCACCAACAGTGGGCATGCGTTCGTAGACATCTAAGAAAAAGCCACAACAACACAAAAATTAGTACAAATCGTAACAAAATCAAAAGTTATCACACACATAATCAAAACAACAAAACTGAACATCAATTACACAGTCAAAATAATACAAGCAACAAATACTGATATAAAACATCAAACCAACATAGATAACAGTACTTCAAACCTAAACATGAAACATCACACAAAACCAGAAACAACAACAGTATGTTAAACATCACATTTGAAAAACAACAAAATTTAAAGATCCTCCTTTCATTCTCGATTGCACCAATAGTGGGCAAGCGTTCTTAGGCACCTAAGAAATAGTAACAACACAAAAATTAGCCGAAATCATAACAAAATCCTAAGATATCACACACACAATCAAATCTACAAAAAGAGCACCAATTGCACACTTTTAACAAAACAATCATCAAATACTAAAGTTAATACATCAGACCAACACAAATAACAATGTTTAAAACCTAAACATGAAACATCACACAGAAAACCAGAAACACCAACAACAGTACATACCATGACATCTAAAAAATAATAAAGTTACGGATCCTTCATCTTTCTCCATTGCACCAACAGTGGGTAAGCCTTCTTAAACATCAAAGAAACAACAAAAACACCACCAAAATTACCACAAATCATAACAAAACCTAAGATATCACAAACACAATCAAAATAAAACTGAACATGAATTGCGCAATTAAAACACTACAAGCATCAAATACTGGAATGAAGACATCACACCAACACAGTTAAGAGTACTTAAAACCTAAACACGAAACATCACACAGAAAAAGGAAACAACAAAAACAGTCTGTAAAACATCACTTCTGATAAATAACAATATATACAGATCCTAATTTCTTCTCGATTGCACCAATAGTTATCAAGCGTTCTTAGACATCTAAGAAATAGCAACAACATAAAGTTTAGCACAAATTGTAACAAAATCATGAGACATCACACACAATAAAAACAATAAAAAAGAACATAAATTGCACACTTTAAACACAACAAACATCAAATACAAAAATTAATACATCAGACAAACACACATAACAAAACTTAAAACCTAAACATGAAACATCACACAGAAAACTAGAAACTTCAACAACAGTACGTAAAACATGACATCTTAAAATTAATAAAATTTACGGATCTTCCTTCCTTCTCGATTGCACCTACAGTGGGCACGCGTTCTTAGTAATCTATGAAATAGTAACAACAACAACAAAAAAATTAGCACAAATCATAACAAAATCCTAAGATGTCACACACATAATCGAAACAACAAAAATGAACATTAATTGCACAGTTGAAACAATACAAGCATGAAATACTGAAATTAAAACATTACACCAACACAGATAATAGTACTTCACACCTAAACATGAAACATCCCACAAAAAACAAGAAACAACAACAATAGTATGTAAATCAACAAAATTTACAGATCCACTTTCCTTCTCCATTGCACCAACAATGGGCAAGCATTCTTAAACATCTAAGAAACAACATGAACTACACAAAAATGACCACAAATCGTAACAAAACTCTAAGATATCACCCACACAATCAAACCAACAAAACTGAACATGAATTGTACACTTAAAACACTACAAGAATCAAATACTGAAATTAAAACATCACACCAACAGAGACAACAGTACTTAAAACCAAAACATGAAACATCACACAAAAAACAAGGAACAATAAAAAAAGTCAGTAAAACATCACATCCGATAAATAACAAAATTTACAAATCCTCCTTCTCTCTCGAGGTAAATAGGTAAATAGTATAGACGGTGAAACCCACGGTAGAGCCCTACAAGAGCCCTACAAGAGCCCTACCAAATAAAAAAAGAATCCAACCCTAGGTTAAAACCTAGGGAGAAAAATCTGTGTGTGTGTGGGGGGGGGGGGGGGGGGGGGGGCGAAACCCTACGGGCACCACTCCCCCCCCCATTTTCTAAATAAAAACTACCAACCCTTAGCAAGAAAAGTCTAGCAAATGGGAAAGAAACAAGTCCCAAAGATAATGGAACCGAAAACAACAACCTGACATGAAGACATGCTAAGAAATGCTAGGTAAATGGGATGAGAACAAACTCACTACCCAGAAACAAGTGTACCGCTGCTACCCCCAACAAACGGGGTCTTCTTCATTTACAAGTGTAGAGAGGGCATAGAGCACATAAATAACCATTAATTCAAAGTTAAAACTAGGCTTAGGAGAAAAAGCATCGGAGCGAAATCCTTACTTTAAATCCTATTGCCTTCTCTAACACATCCATAACAAATGTCCCATTCGAGCACTCAGCCATCTCCATAGATCGAATGGCTCCTCGAGCGCCTGAACCTCCATGACTCGAACGCCCCCTCGGGCAATAGAACTTCTCCTCTACTCGAAAAATCTCCTCGAGCACTTGAATGCCTCCTACCTCCTCGAGCACTCGAAGATCTCCCGCTCGATAACCTCCTGGGGCACTCGAAGATCTCAACACTCGATGCTCCCCTCGAGCACTCGAACATCCTTTGTAACTCGGACGCCCCATCGAGCACTCGAAATCCTCTAGCATTCGAATGCCACCTACTCTCGAAGACCTCCTCGAGAACTCGAAAAACTTCCTCGAGCACTCAAACACCTGATACTCTCGAAAACCACCTCAAGCACTCGAAGACATCCCACACTCGGAAATGCCCGGGGGCTCTCAAATATCTCCAATGATCGATGCTTCCCTCGGGCTCTCGAAAACAACTCTCGAAGACCACCTCAAGAATTCGAAGACCTCCCTCACGCGAGAACCTCCTGGTGCACTCGAATATCTCCAACACTCGATGCTCCCCTCGAGCACTCGAACACAGCCACATGACCCCTCAGGAACTCGAAAGCCTTCATAACCCGACCTCCTCCTCGAGAACTCGAATGCCTCCTTCTTTTGAACACCTCCTTGAGCACTAGATCGAGCCCTCAAAAATCACCCAGGCTTAGAACATATGCTCATCTGGGAACAAGCGATTAATCACCATATAGAAATCTTTCATGATGATTTTTACAACTCGATCAGCACTTGGTTGAACACCATTCATAACAACACTATTCCTTTCCCTCCAAAGCCGATACACCGTGGTAATCAAAGCTAGAATTCTAAACTTCTTTCAAACTTTTGAACCATTTATTTGCCTCTTAATCCAGGTCATGGAGCTTGCAATTGTATTTGTACATCTCTTTAACCCAATCCAGTTCCTTATACGCCTCCATACATCTTCTGAAAATTCATACTTGAAAAATAAGTGTTCATTCATCTCCTCTTCAAGATGACATAAGGAACATATTTTCTCCATGCTATCTCCCTCCTCCAATCGATGCTTATCCTTGGTGTGAAGTCTCCGAATTGTGGCCAGCCATGCAATAAAGGAGAAATTGGGCGGAATAAAACCACGCCAGATACTATTGAAAACCTTCTCTTCCGAATGGCCCTGAACATACAGATTCGGATACTTGTGTTGATGCATAAAGAAATAAGCCCTACTTGTAAATCTACCCGAACTTGCCCAAGAACCGAGATGGTCCTGAACCATTCAGACATCTCCATGAAACATAGCATTTAATTCATCCCGAAGCTTACATAGATCACCAAAATAGCTCGAGTATCTTTCACCCAATCTACCATTTTGGATCCTAGGATTAATATCCCAGAAACCATCATCATGAAGATAGAACGAATTAATCCACCTTACCCACAAACTGTCCTTCTTCATGTGGATAGAAGCTCGATTCCAAGTAATAAAGTCCCGCAAGCCAAGACCCCCATACAATTTAGGAGCACATAACTTCTTCCACGCCACTTTATTCTTGTACTTTCCTCCCCACAAGAAGCGTTTACATTTTTGCTCCAGAGCATCGAAAACCGAGGATTGTATAATGAAGTTCTGAATCCAGAATCCTACAATACCTCCTACAATTGATCGTACAAGCTCCAACTTACCAGCATAAGAGAGAGTATGTCCCTTCCATTTTGCAATTCCGAATCAACCTTGCCAAGTAGAGTACCGAATTGAGTCACCTTCAACTTACTGGAATCAAGTGGCACTCCTAGATACCAAACTGGAAAGGTTGCCCAAGGAATACCTGTGAAACTCAGATCCTCCTTTATTCCGACTCCAAAAAACTTGGACTTAGCCGCGTTGATTCCTAATCCAGAAGTGCACTCAAACTCATTCAAGGCTTCCATGAGTATGTGTACTGAACTCGTGTTTGCCTTAGAGAAGAGCATGAGGTCATCCGCAAAAGCCAAGTGTGTGATTCTTAACAATTCACTTCTCGGATAATAAGTGAAATGTCTTGAATTCGTCCTCCTTCTCAATAGTCTCGAAAAATACTCCATGCATATGACGAATAGAAGAGGCAACAATGGATCCCCTTGACGAATTCCACGTTGCCCCTGAAAGTGATCGCAAAGCTTACCATTAACCGTAATCGAGAATGAGGAAGTGCCGACACATGCCATGATTTGATCTTTAAGTCTTTCCAGGAAGCCAAGACCAAGTAGAACTTTGTCCAAGAAATCCCAAGAGACGGTATCAAAGGCTTTCTGTAAGTCCACCATTATCATGCACCTAGGGGAGTTACGAACCCTTCCATAACCCCGTACGAATTCTTGAGCTAGTATGACATTATCTGAAATTTTTCTACCCTTCAA
Source organism: Rubia yunnanensis (assembly GCA_037428765.1). Taxonomy (NCBI): domain Eukaryota; kingdom Viridiplantae; phylum Streptophyta; class Magnoliopsida; order Gentianales; family Rubiaceae; genus Rubia; species Rubia yunnanensis. The sequence goes on along the minus strand of CM075069.1, from coordinate 31,734,800 downwards.
AAATGCCCCTTGGCACGGATCTATAATCTTTGGCAAAATTCCTTCTAGCCTGTTTGCGATAATCTTAGTGATAGTCTTGTAAACCACATTGCAGCACACTATTGGTCTAAAGTCACTCACTTTTAAATTATCAGGCTTCTTCGGTATTAGAGCAACCGATGTATGATTTAATTGGGCCAATAGTTCACCTGTTCGAAAGAACTCCAATACTGCAACTGTCACTTCCACTCCCACCGTATCCCATTGCTTTTTAAAGAAACCAGCCGTATAGCCATCCGGACCTGGAGACTTATCATCCACCATTGCAAATAAGGCTTTTTAAACTTCGATACTCTCAACTTCCTGATTCAAGAAAGCCCTATCAATATTCGAGAGAGTGTTACCCAAACTGATAATATCAGGATCGATGGAGACCCTGTCTCTTTTCGCACCAAATAAGCCCTTGTAGAAATTTGTAAACAGTTCCCCCTTGAGAATGTTAGATGTGACAATACGATTTTGACTATCAATGATTGCTGGTATGCCTCCACCTTTTCTTGCCGAGACCATAGTATGAAAATACTTAGATCCCTTGTCCTCCAAAGTAATGTGATTGATCCTGCCCTTCTGCGCGAGAAAAGATGACTCTGCAATATAATAAAGCATAGCTTTTTTCTTTAACATCCTCAGTGCCTCAATCTCCTCAGCCGAGGCGTTCATGGCATCAAATTGATCAAATGCTTTACTATACTCCCTATCCGTAATCTGTGCCTTTTCCGAAACATGATTAAAATCGATGTTGCCCAAATCTTTCAGTGGGCGCTTCATCCTTAGCAACTTTCTAGCCACCGAATATTGTTTGGACCCATCCACGGATGGGCTCCAGTAATCCTCCACAACTTGTTTACAATTCGGATGGTTTAACCACATGTTTTGGAATCGGAAAGGTCTCTGCTTACCATCAATTTCTTGCACCATATCAACCACCATGGGGGCATGGTCAGATTAGGCTGAGATTGGAAAAAAAGTGGTTCGACAGGCATCACCATCCCATCCATGATTTAATAGAACTCGATCCAATTTCCTTCAAATCTTCCAATCAACATTATGCCATGTTAGACGTTCCCTAATGGAAGGCGCATCCTTCAAACCGCACTTCAAGCAAACATCCTGAAACTCCTTCATAGGATATAAGCTGGGTACCGTGGCTCCATAGTGATCATCAACACTGAGTATAGCATTAAAGTCACCCAGGACCATCCAAGGAGAATTCAAGTTAACACCAAAAGCCTTCAACTCCACCCAAAGTGGCAAACGTTCCACTCTACCCTCACTATGACCATACACAAATGTACAGAAAAACTCAATTCCTAAAGAAAGATTACGAACCTTGAGGTGGATGCATTGTGGAGACTTGTCGAGAACATCTACCAAGAATCCTTTTGGGTCCCAGATAATTAAAATCCTCGAATGCTGCTATAGCTCAAAGTTATGCGTGAATTTCCACCCCTTAAAACTCTTCAAGAAAATATTTAATGCCTTATCCTCCAACTTCATTTCCAACAAGCCACACAGTCCTACCCTATTAGTGGAGATGATATTTTTCGCCCATCTCCTCCGTACAGGGACCGATAGACCCCTAACATTCATTGCTGCAGCATTCATTGAGAACCGGAGGTCCCTTTAGGCTTCGGACCGCCGCCTTCTAAAAATTTACTACCAGAACTGTCAGAGTTGCTCCTTGAAGCTTGTAACATACATTGTAAAGGCTTCTGAATGACCTTCCCGTGTTCTTGAATACGCGATTTACTCTTGCTCCGAGCTCTGGTTAATGCCCCTGAAGCAGAGGGGGGGGTCTGCTCTTGCTCTTGCTTCTGTTCAGTCTTGGGATTTTGGAGCCACGGATCTCAGGATGAATCAATTGTTGTGGCAACTTACCAGCTCCCACAATTGGATAATTATCAGTACCAAATGCTGGAAGCTGCCTATCGGGTGGTAGTTCCAGCACTGAATTTGCAGATTTGGGGCCACGGTTTTTCCTGGACTTTGTTCGTTCAGCACTCCTGCCTCGACGCAAATCCTGAGCAGCGCTCGCTTCCTCAGCATCATCTCTAACGCTACGGTCCCCAGGAACTGGCGCTGCTGGTAGAGCCTTTCTCACTGGCAGCACGGAGCTTGCTGGCAGCGCCACTACCAAATGGTTAGCCTCCTTTCGCCCAACACCAATAGTAATACTAGTCCCTCGGTTTGCAGCCACATCTTTCACGATATTCTTTCCTGTGTGGTCCTCATCTTTTCCCTTTCCTTTTTTCAATCTCTCCGAAGCTTCATTATCCGAAGAGACATCTTCAATAATAGCATTTGCATCCTTTTGAGCTGAGCCAACACTTGGGCTTTCTCCCATGTTATTGGCATGCATCTTCTTAACCCATACTTGATCATTATGCCGAGTTCTCCAATATGCCTTTCCCCTTGCCATCTGTACATTATTCTCCTTTCTTCCCATGGCCCTATCCAGCCCCTCTTCCTTGGTATTCCAGAATTCTTCGCACACATCATTAAAATGATTATTTTGGCCGCAAGTTGAACACCAAGGACGGCAATAATCATAGATAATTCTCTGCATATGTATCTCACCACTTGGAACGCGGAAAGACACATTTTCCTTCAGTTCCTTAGAAGTTTCGATCCAAATTAGGAGGCATGCATAGAATCCCCTTAGCTCAAGGGTGCCATTATCCATAAGAATTGGCTCTCCTATGGATGTAGCAATCTTTTCCAAGGCCTTCTTATGCCAGTAGGACTTAGGCAAGTGCTCCATCCTAATCCAAACTGGCTTGGTGGCTTGGACATTTGAGTCGTACTGTCCAGATTCATCAATCTTCAACATAAACAGTTTCTTCCCATGGAGATAATGGTCAGGACCATTCATCACCAAGTCCCTATCCTCAGCACTGTTGAGTTTGAACATGAAATATCCATTCTATTTGCTCTGAACAGTACATGCAACCTTCCACTTCGTAACCAAGAGGGTGCGAATGCTAAACATTCCAGGAAAGAATCCTGGGAAAACATCCAAAAACCCATAGAAGGGTTTGTAGAGATCCTTATGAATCTCTTCTTCAGTAAGCACAAAGTCGATAATGTCTCCATTGTCATCCGCAATCTCAATGGTCTACTTGTTCATGAGGATTTCCGGATCATCCCACAACCTCCACCTCTCAAGCATGGGATCATTCCATTCCCTCGGATGGACTCTTTGAGGTTGCCTAGCTTAATTTACTTGATTTGGTTCCTCGGCGTGACCCTGATTCATAGGGTTTTTCTTGTTGTTGATACCCGAAGAGGAATCTCCCTTCGCCACCATTGTAATCACGAAATCAATCCAACACAACCACAAGTTCCGATATGCAGATCGGAATCACCTACCAAAAAGCTCCAAATCGGAGTAATTAAACGAACACATACACCAATACGAAACACCACAATGCTCCAAATAACGATCGAATAAACAAGAACTAATTAACAAATCAGAAGCAACACACCATGCATGCAATACACCAAATCGAAAATAAACAATCCGAGTTGAGTTTAGATAGTATAACCTTGAGACCGTAGCACCACAGATTCCTATCAAAGGGTTTTAGTCCTTCAAATGGTTTGCGTCAAATCTGCCAAATCCTTCGAGCTATTCCGATGTAGATACAAGTAATCTGATTAAAGGTTGTGCTGAAACCCTTAATCAGACCCTTTTAAACCCTTCTCGGAAACCAAAACCTACTAAAGATCGGACTTTTAATAAAAAATCTCCAACTCGGCCGTGAATCCGATGCAAGAACAAGATCCGGTTTCAAATCCAAGTATGAATATGAATCCGTAATCATGAAAAATAGTACCACGATTGAGATCTGCAATAGAACTCAAATTTCAGAAAAAACCCTAACTCCAACGCCGAATTAGATAAAAAACCCTTCACAAATTTCATATGATTTTGTGCGGAATTCAGAGGAGAATCCATTAAACCATAATCTATTGATGAAAAGTTAATGAAATTGAAGAAATCGGCCTCCAAAGTGATGGAAGAAAGGCTGCGCATTTTTTCTTCTTTTTTTGCCTCAGAATTGAGAGCTCTTTCAAAGGAGAGAGGGGTATTTAATTTAGGTGGGATGTTTTGGTAATTCACTCCTTCTCTCTCGATTGCACCAATAGTGGGCAAGAGTTCTTAGCCATCTAAGAAATAGCAACAGCACAAAAACCACCACAAATTGAAACAAAACCCAAGATATCACACACACAATCAAAACAACAAAACTGAACATGAATTGCTCAATTAAAACCCTACAAACATTAAATACTAAAATTAAAATATCACACCAACACAGATAAAAGCACTTAAAACCTAAACACAAAACATCACACAGAAAACAAGAAACAACAATAACAGTTTGTAAAACATCACATCTGATAAATAACAAAATTTAAAGATCCTACTTCCTTCTCTATTGCACCAACAGTGGGCACACATTCTTAGACATCTAAGAAGAAGCAACAAAAACACAACAATTAGCACAAATCGTAACAAAATGATAAGATATCACACACACAATCAAAACAACAACATTGAAAATGAATTGAACACTTTAAACACTACAAGCATCAAATACTAAAATTAAATCATCACACCAACACAGACAACAATACTTCTAACCTGAACCCGAAACATCACACTGAAAACAATGAAAAACAAAAAAAAAGTCAGTAAAATATCACACAAGATAAATAACAAAATTTACAGATCCTCCTTCCTTCTCGATTGCACCAATAGTTGGCAAGCATTCTTAGACATCAAAGAAATAGCAACAACAACAAAAAAACTTAGCTCAAATCGTAACAAAATCCTAAGATATGACACACACAATAAAAAAGAACATGAATTGCACACTTTTAACACAAAAATCATCAAATACTGAAATTAATATATGAGACCAACATAGATAACAATGTTTAAAACCTTAAATGAAACATCACACAGAAAACCAGAAACAACAACAGTATGTTAAACATGACATCTAAAAAATAATTAAATTCATAGATCCTTCATCTTTCTCGATTGCACCAGTAGTGGGGAAGCGTTCTTAAGCATTTAATAAATTGCAACAACAACACAAAAATTAGCAAAAATCGTAACAAAACCCTAAGATATCACACACAAAATCAAAACAACAAAACTGAACATGAATTGCGCACTTAAAACACTACAAGCATCAAATACTAAAATTAAGACATCACACCAACACAGATAACAGTACTTAAAATCTTAACAAGAAATATCACACAAAAAATGAGGAACAACAAAAAAGTGAGTAAAACATCACATCCGATAAATAATTTTTTTTACAGATCCTCCTTCCTTCTCGATTGCACCAATAGTGAGCAAGCGTTCTTAGGCATCTAAGAAATAGCAACACCATAAAAATTAGCACAAATCATAACAAAATCCTAAGATATCACACACACAATCAAAACAACAAAAAAGAACATCAATTGCACACTTTTAACACAACAATCATCAAATACTAAAATTAATTTATTAGACCAACACAGATAACATTGTTTAAAACCTAAACATGAAACATCACACAAAAAACCAGAAACATCAACATCTGTACGTAAAACATGACATCTAAAAAATAATAAAATTTACGGATCTCTTTTCCTTCTCGATTGCACCAACAATGGGCATGCATTTTTAGACATCTAAGAAACAACAACAATACAAAAATTAGTACAAATCGTAACAAAATCCTAAGATATCACACACACAATCAAAACAACAAAATTGAACATCAATTGCACAGTTGAAACAATACAAGCATCAAATACATAAATTAAAACATTACACCAATACAGATAACTGGATTTCAAACCTAAACATGAAACATCACACAAAACCAGAAACAACAACAGTATGTAAAACACCATGTTTGAAAAACAACAAAATTTACAGAACCTCCTTCCTTCTCGATTTCACCAATAGTGGGCAAGCGTTCTTAGGCACCTAAGAAATAGCAACAACATAAAAATTAGCAGAAATCGTAACAAAATCCTAAGATATCACACATGCAATCAAAATAACAAAAAAGAACACCAAATACACACTTTTAACACAATAATAATCAAATACTAAAATTAATACATGATACCAACACAGATAACAATGTTTAAAACCTAAACATGAAACATCACACAGAAAACCAGAACCATAAACAACCAGTAAGTAAAACATGACATCTAAAAAATAATAAAGTTTACGCAGCCTTCATCTTTCTCCATTGCACCAACAATGGGTAAGCCTTCTTAAACATCTAAGAAACAGAAACAACAACACCAAAATTACCACAAATTGTAACAAAATCTAAGATATCACACACACAATCAAAACAAAACTGAACATGAATTGCTCACTTAAGATAATACAAGCATCAAATACTGGAATTAAGACATCACACACACGGATAAGAGTACTAAAAACCCAAACACAAAAAATTGCATGGAAAAAAGATACAAAAAAATAGTCTATAAAACATCACTTCTGATACATAAATATTTTTTTACAGTTTCTCCTTTCTTCTCGATTGCACCAATAGTGAGCAAGCGTTCTTAGACATCTAAGAAATAGCAACAACACAAAATTTAGCACAAATCATAACAAAATCCTAAGATATCACACACAATCAAAACAACAAAAAAGGACATAAATTGCACACTTTAAACACAACAAACAGCAAATATAGAAATTAATACATCAGACCAACACACATAACAGTACTTAAAACCTAAACATGAAACATCCCACAGAAAACCAGAAACATCAACTAAAGTACGTAAAACATGAAATCTAAAAAATAACAAAATTTACGGATCCTCTTTCCTTCTCGATTGCACCAACAGTGGGCACGCGTTATTGGACATCTATGAAACAGCAACAACACCACCAAAATTAGCACAAATCGTAATAAAATCCTAAGATATCACACACATAATCAAAACAACAAAACTGAACATCAATTGCACAGTTGAAACAATACAAGCATCAAATACTAAAATTAAAACATCACCCCAACACAGATAATAGTACTTCAAACTTAAAAATGAAACTTGACACAGAAAACCAGAAACAACAACAACAGTATGTAAAACATCACATTTGAAAAACATCAAAATTTATAGATCCACCTTCCTTCTCCATTGCACCAACAGTGGGAAAGCATTCTTAAACATCAAAGAAACAACAACAACAGCAACACAAAATTACCACAAATAGTAACAAAACTCTATGATATCACACAAACAATCAAAACAACAAAACTGAACAGCATCAAATATTGAAATTCAAACATCACCCCAACACAGATAACAATACTTCAAACCTCAACATGAAACTTCACACAGAAAACCATAAACAACAACAGCAGTATGTAAAACATCACATTTGAAAAACAACAAAATTTGTAGATCCACCTTCCTCCTCCATTGCACCAACAGTGGGAAAGCATTCTTAAACATCAAAGAAACAACAGCAACAACACAAAAATTACCACAAATTGTAACAAAACCCTATATCCCACACACAATCAAAACAACAAAACAGAACATGAACTGCACAATTAAAACACTACAAGCATCAAATACTGAAACTAAGACATCACACCAACATAGATAACAGTACTTAAAACCTAAACACGAAACATCACACAGAAAAAAGAAACAACAAAAACAGTCTGTAAAACATCACTTCTGATAAATAACAAAATTTACAGATCCTTATTTCTTCTCAATTGAACAAATAGTAAGCAAGCGTTCTTAGACATCTAAGAAATAGCAACAACACAAAATTAATACAAATCGTAACAAAATCCTAAGATATCACACACAATAAAAACAACAAAAAAGAACATAAATTGTACACTTTAAACACAACAAACATCAAATAATGAAATTAATACATCAAACCAACATAAGTAACAATACTTATAACCTAAACATGAATTATCACACAGAAAACAAGAAACATCTTTAACAGTACGTAAAACATGACATCTAAAAAATAATAAAATTTATAGATCCTCCTTCCATCTCGATTGCATCAACAGTGGGCATGCGTTCTTAGACATCTAAGAAAAAGCAACTACAAAACAAAAATTAGCACAAATCGTAAAGAAATCCTAAGATATCACACACATAATCAAAACAACAAAACTTAACATTAATTGAACAGTTGAAACAATACAAGCATAAAATACTGAAATTAAAACATCACACCAACATAGACAATAGTACTTCAAACCTAAACATGAAGCATCACGCAGAAAACCAGAAACAAAAACAACAGTATGTAAAGCATCACATTTGCAAAACAATAAAATTTACAGATCCACCTTCCTTCTCCATTGCAACAATAGTGGGCAAGCATTCTTAAACATCTAAGAAACAACAACAACAATACAAAAATGACCATAAATCGTAAAAAAAACCCCTAGGATATCACCCATACAATCAAAACTGAACATGAATTGTACACTTAAAACACTACAAGCATCAAATACTGAAATTAAAACATCACACCAAAACAAACAACACTACTTAAAACTAGAACACGAAACATACATGAAAAACAAGGAACAACAAAAACATTCAGTAAAATATCATATATGATAAAAAATAAAATTTATAGATCCTTCTTCCTTCTCTATTTCACCAACAGTGGGCACGCGTTCTTAGACATCTAAGAAATAGCAACAACACAAAAATTAGCACAAATCGTAACAAAATCCTAAGATATCACACTCACAATCAAAACAACAAAAATGAACATGAATTGCACACTTCAAACATTACAAGCATCAAATACTAAAATTAAAACATCACACCAACATAGACAAAAATACTTATAACCCAAACACGAAACATCCCATAGAAAACAAGGAATAACAAAAAATGTCAATAAAACATCACATCTGATAAATAATAAATTTTACAGATCCACCTTCCTTCTTGATTGCACGAATAGTGGGAAAGCGTTCTTAAACATCTAAGAAATAACAACACAAAAATTAGCACAAATCGTAACAAAATCCTAAGATATCACACAGACAATCAAAAAAGTAAAAAAAAGAACATCAATTGCACACTTTTAACACAACAATCATCAAATACTGAAATTAATACATCAGACCAACACAGACAACATTGTTTAAAACCTAAACAAGAAACACCACACAGAAAACAAGAAACATCAACAACGGTACGTAAAAGATTACTTCTAAAAAATAATAACATTTACGTATCCTTCATCTTTCTCCATTGCACCAACATTGGGTAAGCCTTCTTAAACATCTAAGAAGTAGCAACAACAACATAAAAATTACCACAAATCGTAACAAAACCTAATATATCACACACATAATCAAAATAACAAAATGGAACATGAATTGCACACTTAAAACACTACAAGAATCAAATACTAAAATTAAGACATCACACACACACAAATAACAATACTTAAAACCTAAACACGAAACATCACAGAAAAAAGAAATAACAAACACAGTCTGTAAAACATCAATTCTGATAAATAACAAAATTTACAGATCCTCATTTCTTCTCGATTGCACCAATAGTAAGCCACCATTCTTAGACATCTAAGAAATAGCAACAACACAAAATTTAGCACAAGTCGTAACAAAATCCTAAGATATCACACAAAATAAAAAAAACAAAAAAAGAATATAAATTGTACACTTTAAACACAACAAACATCAAATAATGAAATTAATACATCAGACCAACATAAATAACAATACTTAAAACCTAAAGATGAATCATCACTATGAAAACAAGAAACATCTTTAACCAGTACGTAAAACATGACATCTAAATAATAATAAAATTTATGGATCCTCCTTCCTTCTCGATTGCATCAACAGTGGGCACGCGTTCTTAGACATCTAAGAAAAGTAACTACAACAAAAGAATTAGTACAAATTGTAACAAAATCCTAAGATATCACACACATAATCAAAACAACAAAACTTAACATTAATTGCACAGTTGAAACTATACAAGCATCAAATACTGAAATTAAAACATCACACCAACATAGATAACAGTACTTCAAACCTAAACATGAAACATCACACAAAAAACTAGAAACAAAAACAACAGTATGTAAAACATCACATTTGAAAATCAATAAAATTTACAGATCCACCTTCCTTCTCCATTGCAACCACAGTGGGCAAGCATTTTTAAACATCTAAGAAACAACAACAACAATACAAAAATGACCATAAATCGTAAAAAAACCCTAGGATATCACCCATTCAGTCACAACAACAAAACTGAACATGAATTGTACACTTAAAACACTACAAGCATCAAATACTGAAATTTAAACATCACACCAACATAAACAACACTACTTAAAACTAGAACACGAAACATCACACAAAAAACAAGGAACAACAAAAAAAGTCAGTAAAATATCCTATCGATAAAAAATAAAATTTACAGATCCTTCTTCCTTCTCTATTGCACCAATAGTGGGCACGCGTTCTTAGACATCTAAGAAATAGCAACAACACAAAAATTAGCACAAATAGTAACAAAATCCTAAGATATCACACACACAATCAAAACAACAAAACTGAACATGAATTGCACACTTTAAACATTACAAACATCAAATACTAAAATTAAAACATCACACCAACACAGACAAAAATACTTAAAACCGAAACACGAAACATCACACAGAAACCAGGAACTACAAAAAATGTCAGTAAAATATCACATCTGATAAATAACAAAATTTATAGATCCACCTTCCTTCTCGATTGCACGAATAGTAGGAAAGCGTTCTTAGACATCTAAGAAATAGCAACGACAACACAAAAATTAGCACAAATCGTAACAAAATCCTATAATATTGCACACAAAATCAAAAAAGCAAAAACGAACATCAATTGCACACTTTTAACACAACAATCATCAATTATTGAAATTAATACATCAGACCAACACATACAATAGTGTTTAAAACCTAAACAAGAAACACTACACAGAAAACAAGAAACATCAACAACGGTACGTAAAACATTACATCTAAAAAATAATAAAATTTACGGATCCTTCATCTTTCTCCATTGTACCAACAGTGGGTAAGCCTTCTTAAACATCTAAGAAGCAGCAGCAACAACACAAAAATTACCACAAATCGTAACAAAACCCTAATATATCACACACACAATCAAAACAATAAAACAGAACATGAATTGCACACTTAAAATACTACAAGCATTAAATATTGAAATTAAGACACCATGCCAACACAGATAACAGTACTTAAAACCTAAACATGAAACATCACACAGAAAAAAGAAACAACAAAAGCAGTCTGTAAAACATCACTTCTGATAAATAACAAAATTTACAGATCCTCATTTCTTCTCAATTGCACCAATACTAAGCAAGCGTTCTTAGACATCTAAGAAATAACAACACCACAAAATTTAGCACCAATCGTAACAAAATCCTAAGATATCACACACAATAAAAACAACAAAAAAGAACATAAATTGCACACATTAAACACAAAAAACATCAAACACTGAAATTAATACATCAAACCAACATATATAAAAATACTTAAAACCTAAACAAGAATCATCACACAGAAAACAAGAAACATCATTAACAACACGTAAAACATGACATCTAAAAAATAATAAAATTCATGGATCCTCCTTCCTTCTCGATTGCATCAACAGTGGGCACACGTTCTTAGACATCTAAAAAACATCAACAACAACACAAAAATTAGCACAAATCGTAACAAAATCCTAAGATATCACACACATAATAAAAACAACAAAATTGTACATCAATTGCACTATTGAAACATTACAAGCATCAAATATTGAAATTAAAACCTCACAAAAACACAGACAACAGTTCTTCTAACCTAAACTTGAAATATCACACAGAAAATGAGAAACAACAACAACAGTATGTAAAACATCACATTTGAAAAAAACAAAAATTTACAGATCCACCTTCCTTCTCATTGCATCAATAGTGGGCAAGCATTCTTAAACATCTAAGAAACAACAGCAACAACACAAAAATGACAACAGATCGTAAAAAAAACCCTAAGATATCACCCACACAATCAAAACAACAAAACTGAACATGAATTGTACACTTAAAACACTACAAGCATCAAATACTGAAATGAAAACATAACACCAACACAAACAACACTACTTAAAACCAAAACACGAAACATCACACAATAAACAAGGAACAACAAAAAAATTCAGTAAAACATCATATCTGATAAAAACCTTTTTGCAGATCCTACTTCCTTCTCGATTGAACCAATAATGCGCAAGCGTTCTTAGGCATCTACGAAATAGCAAAACACATAAATTAGCACAAAGCGTAACAAAATCCTAAGATATCACGCACACAGTCAAAACAACAAAAAGAACATATTGCACACTTTAAACACAACAAACATCAAATACCAAAATTAATACATTAGACCAACACACATAACAGTACTTAAAACCTAAACATGAAACATCACATAGAAAACAAGAAACATCAACAAAAGTACATAAAAAGGAACAAAAAAAAAGTCAGTAAAACATCAGATCTGATAAATAACAAAATTTACAGATCCTCTTTACTTTTCAATTGCACCAATAGTGGGAAAGCGTTCTTAGGCATATAAGAAATAACCACAAATCGTAACAAAACCCTAAGATATCACACACACAATCAAAAAAACAAAACTCAACATGAATTGCACACTTAAAACCCTACAAACATCAAATACTAAATTAAAACATCACACCAACACAGATAAAAGTACTTAAAACCTAAACACGAAACATCACACAGAAAACAAGAAACAACAAAAACAGTTTGTAAAACATCACATCTGATAAATAACATAATTTACAGATCCTCCTTCCTTCTCTATTGCACCAACAGTGGGCACGCGTTCTTAGACATCTAAGAAAGAGCAACAAAAACACAAAAATTAGCACAAATCGTATCAAAATTCTATATCACACACACACACAATCAAAACAACAAAACTGAACATGAATTGTACACTTTAAACATTACAAGCATCAAATAATGAAATTAAAACATCACACCAATGCAGACAACAATACTTAAAATCTAAACACGAAACATCACAGAGAAAACAAGGAACAACAAAAAACGTCAGTAAAACATCACATCTGTTAAACAACAAAATTTACAGATCCTCATTCCTTCTCAATTGCACCAATAGTGGGAAAGCGTTCTTAGACATCTAAGAAATAGCAACAACAACACAAAAATTAGCACAAATCTAACAAAATCCAAAGATATTACAAACACAATCAAAAAAACAAAAAAGACCATCAATTGCTCACTTTTCATACAACATTCATCAAATACTGAAATTAATACATATGACCAACACTGATAACAATGTTTAAAATCTAAAAAGGAAACATCACACAGAAAAAAGGAAACATCAACAACAGTACGTCAAACATGACATCTAAAAAATAATAAAATTTATGGATACTTCATCTTTCTCCATTGCACCCACAGTGCATAAGCCTTCTTAAACATCTAAGCAACAACAACAACAATACAACAATTACAACAAATCATAACAAAACCCTAAGATATCGCACACACAATCAAAACAACAAAATTGAACTTGAATTGCGCACTTAAAATATTACAAGCATCAAATACTGAAATGAAGACATCACACCAACACAAATAATAGTAATTAAAACCTATACACGAAACATTACATAGAAAAAAGAAACAACATAATCAGTCAGTAAAACATCACTTCTGATAAATAAATAAAATTACATATCCTTATTTCATCTCGATTGCACCAATAGTAAGCAAGAGTTCTTAGACATCTAAGAAATAGCAACAACACAAGATTAGCACAAATCGTAACAAAATCCTAAGATATCACACACAATCAAAAAAACAAAAAAGAACATAAATTGCATACATTAAACAGAGCAAATATCAAATACTGAAATTAATACATCAGACAAACACAAATAACAATACTTAAAACCTAAACATGAATCATCACACAGAAAACCAGAAACATCAACAACAGTACGTAAAACATGACATCTAAAAAATAATAAACCTCCTTCCTTCTCTATTGCATCAACAGTGGGCATGCATTCTTAGACATCTAAGAAAAAGCAACAACAACACAAAAATTAGCACAAATCGTAACAAAATCCTAAGACATCACACACATAATCAAAATAACAAAACTAAGCATTAATTGCACAGCTGATGTAACACCCCCTCACCTCGACTCAAGTATCGGGTCGGGTCTGAGCATGCTACAACGAATACTAGCAGTAACGAGAAGATAACTTTTATGTGGAAGCAAATTTAGAAAATTGAAATCTTAACTTACTATTATAGTAAAGGATTATTACAAGTGTGAAAGTTTCACCTAACTATTACATATTTAAAGTTCATGTTAAGCTTATAATAGTTCACCCAGGGTCTTTCTCAAAGGAAGTAAAGACATCAAAGTACCTTTTCTCTTACTGTTCTTCTTCACCTAAAAAAAAGGGTTGTTTAACTAGGGTAAGCTCCTTGCTTGGTGAGGTACCATCGCCATTATTTACCTAGTTGAGTTTTAGTGATCATAGAATAACAAACAACAAATAGCCATATAAGTCCTAGCACACATTAAAAGGATACAAGTGGTTAATGTCGAGTTGTTGCCAAAAGCCTATATGGCAATTCTGACTAACATACAAGGCATAACCTTTTCATTGGTGCCCGAAGGCGATCAATCAGTCTAGAATTCATTCTCGTCAACCACACCCAATCAGATGTTTAGTTATGAGATCGTATCAGTACAAATGGTTGTGCTAGCATACCAGAAACTCCACGTCTAGCTGGTCTAATCACACGGTCCAGTCTGTACTGTTCCCTGCCGACTTTGACCGAACTACAATTGCATCAGGGACCCCAAAATCACAGTCAGGTAATCAGACAGTATATAAATTCAAGTTTGATATAGCAAGATAAAGTACAAGTCGTTCATTCACAGAAAAATATCAAAGCAGTTCATAAATTCAGTTCACGATAATTGAGCACAGTATGATAAAATACATACTTAATTTAACATTCAGTACATATAATCATTTAAGTTCAACCATTATATCTCTCTCTAATGGTGTTCGAGTATACATGGTTCAAGTAAAGAGTAGGAATGTTCAAGTATAAGGGGTTCTAGAGGTGAAGTTTTCAGTGGGGGTTTGAGAGGTGGAGGTTTCAGCAGGAGTTTGAGAGATGAATTTTTTAGTAGGGGTTCGAGAGGTGAAGTTTTCAGTAGAGATTCAAGAGGTGAAGGGTTCAGTGGGTGTTCAATAGGCGGAGTTTCCAGTTCGAGAGAGTCAGGTTCTGATGGCATCATATATGTATACATATATGTAAACATAAACCCAGTTAAACTCAGTTAGTGATAAGGCGATGCAACACTCACCTTAGTTAGACTTGGCTTGAGCAACCTCTGCTTCTATGTTATCACTTCTCATTCTCCGTTCTTATTTTGGTACTCAATAAAATATCTTAAGGTTGTAATTTTTTTGAGAAGGCATTAATAGGTATTATACTAGATGAAACCATAGGGTTCTGACACCTATCCCCAAAATTCCTATTTCCTGTGAACAACTCTGGGTAAGAATTCCCATGTCTACTTCCAACTCCTAAGTTGTTTCCTCGACCTTATGATTTCTTCACAACACCAAAACCATAGGAATTTTCCTGGTTCGCAGCGTCTTGATTATTCGATCCAATATCCTTATAGAATTTTCCTCATGCATAAGACTTTCATTCACAGCTAAGTCTTCATGGTTTAACACATGTTCGAGGTTAGGGTGGTATTTCTTCAGGAGTGACACATGGAAGACATTGTGTAATTTCCCCAACTGGCTAGGCAGGTTAAGTTGATACGTAACTGGCCTAACTCGTTGTACGATTTCGAAAGGGCCAATGTACCTAGGACTCAATTTTCCTTTCTTACCATGCCGGACAAGACCCTTGTGAGGGGTTACCTTCAAAAACACCAGGTCACCCACTCCAAACTTCAAATCCCTTCTTCGATGATCCGTGTAACTCTTCTGTCGACTCTGAGCTGTCTATAAGCGCTGCTTTATCAGTTTGACCTTAGCTATGGATTCCTCAATCCAGGGTTTACTGGCAACTAGAAAATTCTTTTTCTCTCCCACTTCTTCCCAAAAGAGGGGAGTCTGACATATCCTACCATAGAGTATTTCATATGGGGCTATACCAATGGACGGATGATAACTACTATTATAAGTGAATTCTACCAGAGGTAAATGAGTGTCCCAACTTCCCCCAAAATCCATAACACAGCTTCGGAGCATGTCCCTCGGAGTTTGAATTGTTCGCTCTGACTGCCTGTTTGTTTGTGGATGGGCACTTGTAATAAAGTTCAATTTGGTTCCCAATGTTGCCTGCTGTTGCCTACAAAAAATGGGAAGTGAATCTTAGATCCCTATCGGACACAATAGTTATCGGCACCCCATGAAATCTTATAATTTCCTAAATGTATAGGATAGTCAATCTTTCTAAGGAGTATCTAACGTTGATTGGTAGAAAATGAGCCGACTTGGTAAACCAATCAACCACCACCCATAAGCATCAAAATTCTTTGGTGTTTGGGGTAGTCCTGTGACAAAGTCCATCATGATGTGATCCCATTTCTATTCGGGAATCTCTAATGGTTGTAATAACCTTGATGGTTTTTTATCCTCGACCTTGACTTGCTGGCACACTAAGAAATGCGCCAAGAACTCCGCTATATCTCTCCTCATATTATCCCAATAGGCACCGTATACTTGGATCAGTGAGCTACCTCCAACACCTTTGGGTGATTGCTAAATTTTGGTGTAGACAAAACCTACCCCTACAGGTCAGCATTCCTTCACTGTCTACTTCAAAGCCGGGCAACTTCCCTTTAGCGATAAGCTTTTTATTCTTTACCAATGATTCATCTGAATCTTGAGCCTTCTTAATCGCTGTGGGTAAAACAGCTTGTACCCTTAGATTGAAGAATACAAGTTGGTCAGGTTTAGTCTCGCATTCCCAATTCTCTATCTGCGATAACATCTCTTTCTCTTTCCGGCTTAGTGCATCTGCTACCACATTCACCTTGCCAGGATGATAATTGATCACACAATCATAATCCCCCAAAAACTCCATCCACCAATGTTGTCGCATATTCAAGTCCTTTTGGGAAAATAGGTACTTCTGGTTCTTATGATCAGACATTACTTCGAATGTGACTCCATATAAGTAATGCCGACATTTCTTTAAAGAAAATACCACTGCAACTAGTTCCAGGTCGTGGGTGGGGTAATTCTTTTCATTAGGTTTCAAATTCTGAGATGCATAAGCGATCATGTGGCCCTTTTGCAACAATACACAACCTAGGCCCTCTCCTGAAGTATCAGTATACAATATGAATCTATCCTTTCCATCAGGTATGGCAAGAATTGGGGCAGAGGTCAGACGCTTCTTCAATTCTTGAAAATTGGACTCAGTCTTATCATTCCATTTATGCTTAACTCCTTTCCGAGTTAGGCAGAATAAAGGTGATGCAATTTTGGAGAAGTCTTTAATGAAACACATATAGTACCCTGCCAGTCCAAGAAAGCTCCGAACCTCCGTACTCACGTGCCCCATAAAGTTCACTTGGTTTAGCCAAAATTCCCATTTGCTAAACTTGGCTTACAACTTGTGCCCCTTAAGCAGTTGTAATACCTTCCTTAGATGCTCTTCATGTTCCTGCTCAGATTTCAAATAGACCAAGATGTCATTGATGAAGATGACAACAAACCCGTCTAGGTATAGCTAAAATACTTTATGCATGAGGTCCATAAAAGTAGCTGGTGCGTTGGTTACTCCAAATGGCATTACTAGGAAATCGTAATGACCATATCAAGTATTGAAAGCTTTCTTGGGCATGTCCTCCTTCTTCACTAGCAACTGGTAGTACCCTTGTCGTAAATCCAATTTGGAAAATTCGACTGCTCCTTAGAGTTGATCAAACAACTCCTCAATAATGGGAGGAGGGTATTTATTCTTAATTGTCACATTGTTTAATACAGGATAATCGATACACATCCAAAGAGAGCCATATTTCTTCTTAACAAACAATACTGGGGCTCCCCATGGTGAGATACTCGGTTGGATGAACCCCCGAGTTAATAAATCTTCCAGTTATAGTTTCAGCTCTTGTATTTCTAGCTGTGCCATACGATAAGGGGTTCTAGAAACAGATGCGGCCCCTGGTACTAGATCAATGGTAAATTATATCTCCCTTTCAGGAGGCAAACTTACAATTTCCTCTGGAAATACCTCGGGGAAGTCTTGGACAATAGTTATATTTTCCCCCTTTAACTGGTCTACTAGCTTATTCAAGATATAAGCTTATATTCCAGTTGATCCTTTACAAATCATTCGTCCAGCCTTAACGCCAGCAACTGGTAATGAGGAGGATCCTTTTCTCCCCACATCCAGTTCAATCGGAGGTTCCCCAGGTCGACACAGTTTAACTTCCTTTGTATAACAATTTAACTAGGCATCATTTTTAGCAAGCCAATCCATTCCCAATATTACTTCATAACCTTTTAAGGGTAGAGCAATTAGTTCTATGGGTAATTCCCCATGCCCCACATTTACCCCACAGCTTCTACATATCAGTCCAGTTAGAATTTTAGAATCGTTTGTGAGAGTGCTAACTTCCAATGTATAAGGTAAGTTCTCTATCTTATCTTCCACATTTTCAAGAAAGGAATAACTAGCAAAAGAATGAGAAGCACCAGGATCTATCAAAACTTTAGCCAGTTTACTTAAAATAGAGAGGGTACCTTCAATGACCTCAGTCGAAACAGGGGCTTCGTTATCCTCCATCGCATAAAAATGAGCCTGCACCTTTGGTTGACTGCCCCCATTTGCTTTTCCTTTCTGAGCAGGTTTGGCGACGGATGCCTGGGATCCAATGGTTTGAGACAAACGACTCGGCTGAGCTAGCGAGCAATCAGATATTCTATGTTCAGAACTCCCACGCCGTAGGCACTTGTTGGCCTTCTTCCAGCAATCCTTCTCATCGTGGCTTCCTTTTCCACAGTATGTGCAGCGAACCTGAGTCATTCCTCTCGAGGCAATGCTTTAGCTTCTTGGGCTGACCGAGGGGTCGGGGTATGTCTCTCCTAGGGACCTTGTTTTTTTCAAAGTTTGCTCCCTATGGACCTGGAGTGTTTACCGACTGAGGTTTCACATTTTTCCTTCTCAATTGGTGCATGGCCCGTAGGGCATTTTTGGTTTCCTCCACTCAGCAGGCAGATTCGATGGCTGCGGCATAGCTATTCTGATATGTCAGGGCTAGGACATCCTTCAACTCCAGCCTTAACCCTTGGATAATTCTCCTCTTGCGTTCATCATCGGTTAAGACCATCTTCTCTGCAAATTTAGAGAGTCGGGAAAACTTTGCCTCATACTCTATTACACTCATTAGGCCTTGCTTCAAGTTTATGAAATCTTTCCTTTCATTAACTAGGGGGTGGAATGTACTTCTTCTAAAATTCTTTTTCAAAATTCTCCTAGGTTCTGGGAGTTTCCTCCATGTCCCACTTCCTTTATACTATGTTCCACCAGTCTTGTGCAGCTCCTTCCAATTAAAATATGGCAATATTCACTTTGCGTCCATCTGTATATCCCAGGGCTCGAAAAGTCTGAGTAATTTTTTCAATCCAATTGTCAGCGACTTCATCATCCGGGCCACCGTTGAACCTTCAGGGGTGAAATTTCCAAAATTGTTCCAAGACTGCATCCTTTGTCTCTAGTTTATGAATTCGATCCCTGGCAGGAGATTGAGCTTGATTGTCTCTTTCTATCACGTGACTTTATATTTCTATATTTTGACTCGCGAACAATTACATCCCCGTGGTTGGGGGATTCTATCATGTTGGCAAGTTCAAACTTTCCCCGTGTTCCCTTTCCATTATCCTACACTTAACAAGTTAGCTCTCCAAATGATACTGATCCTTACTTAGTTATTTAAACAAAAGAATATAATTCAAAAAATATTTTATTTTATCTTCATCTTAAAATATTTACAATAGCTTTAGCCATAACTTCACCATAGCATGATAGTTTCGACGTCCTTCAATGTCAAGACTGGGATTTACTCTAGTTCTAGTACTTATCTGACAATAAATTTGGCTTAATATCTTAACTTACAGTTCCCAAAAGTCATCTTTCAATCGACTCATGAATTTTTGGTGGAGCCATTACCTTCCTCCTGCTCAACTCCAGGGTATGCCCAATTTACTAGATCATTCCGCGGTTGTAGCGAGAGCTTGCTCTATTATACCCCGAGTCTCCCTAATGTGACTTCAACGTGATTCAGTTGGTTGTCTGTGATAATCGGTCAGCCCTCCATGGAGTACTTGAGCATTTACCAGCGCTAGGCCCACGTCTCGAATGACTTCCTGTCGTTCGGTGTCCCATTGCCCGAGCTCCTTGTTCCTTTGGTTCTTCAGTCGATTGTTTTTGGCAACCACTGTATTGGCCTTCGCCTCTTCTGCATTAGCACGCAGATACTGCTCCCACATTGTGTCATTTATCAACTGTTCACGGGTCTCAAGGCTAAAGACCCTGTTGATTCATTCTGCCCGTTCCATAACCAAAGTGTGTACTACCAAATTTGAGTAGGCATGAGTTTCCACCCACTGAGAATTGTCAATAATTTCTGTCCAAGGAAGGAACGCTTCCGGGAAGGCTCCAGTATATCTCTTTACCTCAATAGTCTCTTGAAAAGCATTACTTGAGACTTCTACATTATTGTCCATCTATCAAAATAACAAACTTGTTAGTTTGACAGTTTGGACTCAACTAGTCTTACTTATTCCACAATTTATTTAGTTCCCTCTAAAATATTTTATTTAAGGTAAGTATGGGTTTGCCTTTACTTGGTTTGAGAATGCTCTGATACCACATTTGTTACACCCCCTTACCCCGACTCAAGTATCGGGTCGGTTCTGTGCTTGCTACAGCAAATACTAGTAGATAAGTTTTATACGAAAGAAAATTTAGAAAATTCAAATCTTAACTTACTATTACAGTAAAGGATTAGTACAAGTGTGAAAGTTTCACCTAACTATTAAAAATTTAAAGTTCATGTTATGTTTATAACAGTTCATCAGGGTCTTTCTCAAAGGAAGTAAAGACATCAAAGTACCTTTTCTTTTACTGTTCTTCTTCACCTGAGAAGGGGTTTTTTAACTAGGGTAAGCTCCCTGCTTAGTGAGGTTTCATTGCCATTATTTACCCAATTGAGTTTTAGTGATCACAGAATAACAAACAACAAATAGCCATATAAGACCTAGCACACATTAAAAGGATACAGGTGGTCAATGTTGAGTTGTTGCCAAGTGCCTATATGGAAACTCTAACTAATATAAAAGACATAACCTTTTCAGTGGTGCCCAAGGGTGATCAGTCAGTCTAGAAGTCATTCTTGTCAACCACGCCCAATCAGATGTTCAGTTGTGAGCTTGTATCAGTACAAATGGTTATGCTAGCATACCAGAAAATCCACGTGTAGCCGGTCTAATCAGATGGTCCAGTCTGTACCATTTCCCGCCGACTTTGACTGAACTACAATCTCGTCGGGGACCCCAAAATCACAGTTAGGTAATCAGATAGTAGATAAATTCAAGTTTAACACGGAAAGATAAAGTACAAGCTGGTCATCCACATAACATATCAGAGAAGTATATGATTCAAGTTTGACAGGGCAAGATAAAGTACAAGCCGGTCATTCACAGAAAAATATCAAAGCAGTTCATAAATTCAGTTCACGATAATTGAGCACAATATTTATGTTTAACTATCATATTTCTCTCTAATAGTGTTTGAGTATACATTGTTCAAGTAAGGAGTAGGAAGGTTCGAGTATAAGGTTTCAAGTACAGGGGTTCGAGAATAGGGGTTCGAGTACAGGGGTTCAAGTGGTAATGGTTCGGGTGGCACTGAGTTCAATTGGTACCGGTTCAAGTTGTACTAGTTCGAGTGGTACCGGTTTGAGTGGTAAGTGGCACTAGTTCGAGTGGCGAGGTGTGAGGGGTGAGTTTCAATTGGTTAGGTTCGAGAGGCACGGGTTTGGCTGTTGAGTTCAAGAGGTAAAGTTCAGTTGGAGAGATTTGAGAGGTATGGTTCAAGTGGTGAGCTCGAGAAGTAAAGGTTTCAGTAGTACGAGTTTGAGACCTAAGGTTCAAGAGGTACAGTTCGAGAGGTAAGGTTTTGAGAGGTAAAAGTTTTCAGTGGCACTAGTTCGAGAGGTAGGGTTCGAGAGGTGAGTTCGAGAGGTATTCTCTGGTTCGAGAGGTGAAGGTTTCAGTAGGGGTTCAAGAGGTGGAGTTTTGAGTATGGGTTTGAGAGGTGAAGTTTTCAGTAGGGATTCGAGAGGTGAAGTTTTCAGTAGGGGTTGTAGAGGTGGAGTTTTCAGTAGGGGTTCGAGAGGTGGAGTTCTCAGTAGGGGTTCTAGAGGTGAAGTTTTCAGTAGGGATTTGAGAGGTGAAGTTTTCAGTAGGGGTTCGAGAGGTGAAGTTTTTAGTAGGGCTTTGAGAGGTGAAGTTTTCAGTAGGGGTTCGAGAGGTTGACTTTTTAGTAGGGGTTCGATAGGTGGAGGTTTCAGTAGGGGTTCGAGAGGTGGAGGTTTCAGTAGGGGTTTGAGAGGTGGAGGTTTCAGTAGGGGTTTGAGAGGTGAAGTTTTCAGTAGGGGTTTGAGAGGTGAAGTTTTCAGTAGAGATTCAAGAGGTGAAGGGTTCAGTGGGGGTTCAATAGGTGGAGTTTTCAGTTCGAGTCAGGTTCTGATGACATTATATATATATATATTCATATATGTAAACATAAACCCAGTTAAACTCAGTTTGTGCTAAGGCGATGCAACACTCACCTTAGTTAGACTTGGCTTGAGCGTCTCCCGCTTCTACATTATCACTGCTAAACCTTCGTTCTTATTTGGGTACTGAAGAAAATATCTTAAGGCTGTATTTTTTTTTTGAGAAGGTAGTGATAGGTATTTATACTAGATGAAACTATAGGATTCTGACACCTAAACCTAGAATTTTATCCATTTAACCCTCAAGTGCCTACGTCCACTTGCCCAAAATTACTTTGGATAACTTTCTGACATCTGCTTGCCGACTTTCTCTTCCCATTATATTATTATTTTATTAGTGATAATAATAATAATTATTATGATTAATATATATATATATATATCATCTTCCCGGTAATTTCTTTTATTTATTTATTTACATATTTATTCATTTATTATTGTCATATACATATATATTTTTATATATATATATATTTATTATTTTATTATTTTAAATTTTTTAAAAAAATATTATTTTTTTTTGGAAAATTATATGAGAGATTGAAATATTGATTAAAATTTAAATATTACATGCATTCTAACTCCATTACGATTGGGGTTTTCACAGTTGAAACATTACAAGCATCAAATATGAAATTAAAATATCACACCAACAAAGATAACAGTACTTAAAACCTAAACATGAAACATCACACAGAAAACCAGAAACAACAACAGTATGTAAAACATCACATTTGAAAAACAAGAAAATTTACAGATCCACCTTCCCTCTCAATTGCACCAACTGTGGGCAAGCATTCTTAAACATCTAAGAACATCAGCAATAACACAAAAATGACCAGGAATCATAACAAAACCCTAAGAACATCAGCAATAACACAAAAATGACCAGGAATCGTAACAAAACCCTAAGATATCACACACACAATCATAACAACAACAGTGAACATGAATTGTACACTAAAAACACTACAGGCATCAAATACTAAAATTAAAACATCACAACAACACAGACAACAATACTTAAAACCTAAACACGAAACATCACAAAGAAAACAAAGAACAACAAAAAAAGTTAGAAAACATCACATCTGATAAATAAAAAAGTTTACAGATCCTCCTTCCTTCTCGATTGCACCAATAATGGACAAGCGTTCTTAGGCATCTAAGAAATAGCAACAATACAAAATTTTGCACAAATCGAAACAAAATCCTAAGAGATAACACACAGAATCAAAAAAACAAAAAAGAACATCAACTGCACACTTTTAACACAACAATCATTAAATACTGAAATTAATACATCAGACCAACACAGATAGCAGTGTTTAAAACCGAAACATGAAACATCACACAGAAAACTAGAAATATCAACAACAGTACGTAAAACATAACATCTAAAAAATAATAAAATTTATGGATCCTTCATCTTTCTCGATTGCACCAACAGTGGGTAAGCGTTCTTAAACATCTAAGAAACAACAACAACAACACAAAAATTACCACAAATCGTAACAAAACGGTTAAGATATCACACGCACAATCAAAACAACAAAACTGAACATGAATTACGCACTTAAAGCACTACAAGCATCAAATACTGAAATTAAGACATCACACCAACACAGATAATAGTACTTAAAACCTAAACACAGAACATCACACAAAAAAAGAAACAACAAAAACAGTCAGTAAAACATCACTTTCGATAAATAACAAAATTTACAGATCCTCCTTTCTTCTCTATTGCACCAATAGGGAGCAATCGTTCTAAAACATCTAAGAAATAGATGCAACACAAAATTTAGCACAAATTGTAACAAAATCCTAAGATATCATACACACAATCAAAACAAAAAAAAAGAACATAAATTGCACACTTTAAACACAACAAACATCAAATACTAAAATTAATACATCGGACCAACACATATAATAGTACTTTAAACCTAAACATGAAATATCACACAGAAAACCAGAAACAGCAACAAATGTACATAAAACATGACATCCAAAAAATAATAAAATTTATGGATCCACCTTCCTTCTTGATTGCACCAACAGTGGGCACGCATTCTTAGACATCAATGAAACAACAACAACACAAAAATTACACAAATCGTAAAAAAATCCTAAGATATCACATACATAATCAAAACAACAAATTTGAACATCAATTGCACAGCTGAAACACTACAAGCATAAAATACTGAAATTAAAACATGACATCAACACAGATAACAGTACTTTAAACAAATAGCAACAACAACACAAAAATTAGCACAAATCGTAACAAAATCCTAAGATATCGCACACACAATCAAAACAACAAAACAGAACATCAATTGCACACTTAAAACACATCAAGCATGAAATACCAAAATTAAAATATCAGACAAACACAGATAACAGTACTTAAAACCTAAACATTAAACAGCACACAGAAAACAGGAAACATTAACAACTGTACGTAAAACTTGACATTTGAAAAATAATAAAATTTATGGATCCTCCTTCTTTCTTGATTGCACCAACAGTGGGCACGCGTGCTTAGACATATAAGAAACAGCAAAAATAACACAAAAATTAGCACAAATCATAGCCAAATCCTAAGATATGACACACGCAATCAAAACAACAAAACTAAACATTAATTGCACACTTGAAACACTACAAGCATGAAATATTGAAATTAAAACATCACACAAACATATATAACAGTATTTCAAACCTAAACATGAAACTAAACACAGAAAACCAAAAACCTCAACAGTATTTAAAACATCACATCTGAAAAACAAAAAAATTTACAGATCCTCCTTCCCTCTCGATTGCACCAACAATGGGCAAGTGTTCTTAAACATCTAAGAAACAACAACAACACCACAAAATTAGCACAAATCTTAACAAAACCCTAGGATATCACACATACACAATCAAAACAATGAAAAGGAACATCAATTGAAAACTCAAAACACAACAAACATCAAATACTGAAATTAAAACATCAGATCAATATAGATAATAGTATTTAAAACATAAACATGAAACATCACACAGAAAACAAGAAATATCAACAACAGTATGTAAAACATGACATCTGAAAAATAATAAAATTTACAGATCCTCCACCCTTCTCGATTGCACCAACAATGGGTAAGTGTTCCTAAACATCTAAGAAACAGCAACAACAACACAAAAATTACCACAAATCATAACAAAACCCTAAGATATCACACACACAATCAAAACAATAAAACCGAACATGAATTGGGCACTTAAAACTCTACAAACATCAAATACTTAAATTAAAACATCACACCAACATAGATAAAAGTACTTAACAGCTAAACACGAAACATCAGACATAAAACAAGAAACAAAAAAAAGTTTGTAAAACATCACATCCAATAAATAACAAAATTTACGGATTCTCCTTCCTTCTCTATTGTACCAATAGTGGGCACGCGTTCTTAGACATCAAAACAGCAAAAACAACACAAAAATTAGCACAAATCGTAACAAAATCCTAAGATAGCACACACACAATCAAAACAATAAAAGTGAACATCAATTGCACACTTGAAACACTACAAGCATCAAATACTGAAATTAAAACATCACACAAGCATAGATAACATTACTTCAAACCTAACCATGAAACTTGACACAGAAAACAAGGAACGTAAACAGCAGTACGTAAAACATGACATCTGAAAAATAAATTTTTTTTTACAGATCCTCCATCCTTCTCAATTGCACCAACAGTGGGTAAGTGTTCCTATACATCTAAGAAACAACAACAACAACACAAAAATTACCACAAATCGTAACAAAACCCTAAGATATCACACACGCAATCAAAACAATAAAACTGAACATGAATTGCACACTTAAAACCATACAAACATCAAATAGTTAAATAAAAACATCACACCAACACAGATAAAAGTACTTAAAACCTAAACACGAAAAATCAGACATAAAACAAGAAACAACAAAAATAGTTTGTAAAATATCACATCTAATAAATAACAAAATTTATGGATGCTCCTTCCTTCTCTATTGTACCAACAGTGGGTACGCATTCTTAAACATTTTAGAAACAGCAACAACAATACAAAAATAACCACAAATTGTTACGAAACCCTAAGATATCACACACACAATCAAAACAACAAAACTAAACATGAATTGCACACTTAAAACAGTACAAGCATCAAATAATGAAATTAAAACATCACACCAACACAGACAACAATACTTAAAACCTAAACATGAAACATCACACAGAAAACAAGGAACAACAAAAAAAATCAATAAAACATCACATCTGATAAATAACAAAATTGACATATCCTCCTTTCTTCTCAATTGCACCAATAGTGGGCAAGCATTCTTAGACATTTAAGAAATAGCAACAGCACCACAAATATTAGCACAAATCGTAACAAAATCCCAAGATATGACACACACAATCAAAAAAATCAATTGAACCCTTTTAACACAACAATCATCAAATATTGAAATTAATACATCAGACCAACACAGATAACAGTGTTTAAAATCTAAACATGAAACATCACACAGAAAACCAGAAACATCAACAACAGTACGTAATACATGACATTTAAAAAATAATAAAATTTACGGACCCTTCATCTTTCTACATTGCACCAACAGTGGGTAAGCCTTCTAAAACATCTAAGGAACAACAACAACACAAAAATTACCAAAAATCGTAACAAAACCCTAAGGTATCACACACACAATCAAAACAACAAAACTGAACATGAATTTTGCACTTAAAACACTACAAGCATCAAATAATGAAATTAAGACATCAGACCAACACAGATAACAATACTTAAAACCTAAACACAAAACATCACACAGAAAAAAGAAAGAACAAAAACAGTCTGTAAAACATCACTTTTGATAAATAAAGAAATTTACAGATCCTCCTTTCTTCTTGATTGCACCAATAGTGAGCAAACATTCTTAGACATCCAAGAAATATCAAAAGCAGCACAAAAATTACCACAAATAGTAAAAAAAATCCTAAGATATCACACACAATCAAAAAAACAAAAAAGAACATAAATTGCACACTTTAAACACAACAAAAATCAAATACAAAAGTAATACATCAAACCAACACAAATAACAGTACTTAAAATCTAAATATGAAACATCACACAGAAAACCATAAACATCAACAACAGTACGTAAAACATTACATCTAAAAAATAAAAAATTTTACGGATCCTCCTACTTTCTCGATTAAATCAACAGTGGGCACGCATTCTTAGACATCTAAGAACAGCAAAAACAACACAAAATTTGGCACAAATCATAACAAAATCCTAAGATATCACACACACAATCAAAACAACAAAAAAGAACATAAATTGCACACTTTAAACACAACAAACATCAAACACATAAATTAATACATCAGACCAACACTGATAATAGTACTTAAAACCTAAACATGAAACATCACACAGAAAACCATAAACATCAACAACAGTACGTAAAACATTACATCTAAAAAATAATAAAATTTACAGATCCTCCTTCCTTCTCGATTAAATCAACACTGGGCACGCATTCTTAGACATCTAAGAACAGCTACAACAACACAAAATTTAGCACAAATCGTAACAAAATCTTAAAATGTTACACACAATCAAAACAAAAAAAAGAACATAAATTGCACCCTTTTAACACAACAAACATCAAATACAAAAATTAATACAACAGACCAACACAGATAACAGTACTTCAAACCTAAACATGAAACATCACACAGAAAACCAGAAACATCAACAACAGTACGTAAAACATTACATCTAAAAAATAATAAAATTTATGGATCCTCCATTCTTCTCAATTAAATCAACAGTGGGCACACATTCTTAAACATCTAAGAACAACAACAACGACAGAAAAATTAGCACAAATTGTAACAAAATCCTAAGATGTCACACACATAATCAAAACAACAAAACTGAACATTTGAAACACTACAAGTATCAAATACTGAAATTAAAACATCACACCAACACAGATAAAAGTACTTCAAACCTAAACATGAAACATCACACCAACACAGATAATAGTACTTCAAACCTAAACATGAAACATCACACAGAAAACCAGAAACAACAACAAAAGTATGTAAAACATCACATTCAAAAAAAACAAAATTTACAGATCCACCTTCCTTCTCAATTGCTCAAATAGTGGGCAAGCATTCTTAAACATCTAAGAAACAACAACAATTGCACAAAAATTAGTACAAATCATAACAAAACCCTAAGATATCACACACACAATCAAAACATTGAAAAAGAACATCAATTGCAAACTTAAAACACAACAAGTATCAAATATTGAAATTAAAACATCAGACCAACACAAATAACTGTACTTAAAACCTAATTAAGAAACATCACTCAGTAAACCATGAACATCAACAACAGTACGTTAAACAAGACATCTGAAAAATAATAAAATTTATGAATCCTCCATCCTTCTCGATTGCACCAACAGTGACTAAGCATTCCTAAACATCTAAGAAAGAGCAACAACAATGCAAAAATTACCACAAATCATAACAAGACCCTAAGATATCACACACAAAATCAAAACAACAAAACTGAACATGAATTGCGCAAATAAACTCTACATGCATCAAATACTGAAATTAAAACATCACTCTAACACAGACAACAGTACTTAAAACATAATCACGAAACACTACACAAAAATTAAGAAACAATAAAAAGATTCTGTAAAACATCATATCGAATAAATAACAAATTTACAATTGCTCCTTCCTTCTCGATTGCACCAATACTGGTCAAATGTTCTTAGATATCACACAGAAAAGTACTTAAAACCTAAACACGAAACATCACACATAAATCAAGAAACAACAAAAATAGTCTGTAAAACATTAAATCTGATATATATAACAAAATTTACAGATCCTCCTTCCTTCTGGATTGCATTAATAGTTGGCAAGTGATCTTAAACATCTAAGAAACAGCAGCAACAACAAAAAGGTTAAAACAAATCGTAACAAACCCTAAGATATCACACATACAATCAAATCAACAAAACTGAACATGAATTGCCCACTTAAATTCCTACAAACATCAAATACTGAAAGTAAAACATCACACCAACACAGATAACATTACTTGACACCTAAACACTAAACATCACACAAATAACCAGAAACAACAAAAACAGTTTGTAAAACACCACATCTAATCAATAACAAAATTTACAGATCCTTCTTCCTTTTCTATTGCACCAATAGTGGGCACGCATTCTTAGACATCTAAGAAACAGCAAAAAAAATTAGCACAAATTGTAACAAAATCCTAAGATATTACACACACAATCAAAACAACAAAACATAATATCAATTGCACACTTAAAACATAACAAGCATGAAATACTAAAATTAATACATCAGACCAACACAGATAGCATTACTTAAAATCAAAACATGAAAAATCACACAGAAGATAAGAAGCATCAACAATAGTACGTAAAACATGACATCTGAAAAATAATAAAATTCACGGATCCTCTTTCCTTCTCGATTGCACCAACAGTGGGCGCGCGTTCTTAAATATCTAAGAAACAACAAAAACGACACAAAAATTAGCACAAATCGTAAAAATATCCTAAGATATCACACACAATCAAAACAACAAAACTGAACATCAATTGCACACTTGAAACACTACAAACATCAAATACTAAAATTAAAACATCACACAAAAATAGATAACAGTACTTCAAACCTAGACAGGAAACATCACACAGAAACCTGGAAAAACAACAGCATGTAAAATATCACATCTTAAAAACAAAAAAATTTACAGATCCTCCATCCATCTCAATTGCACAAACAGTGGGAAAGTGTTCTTAAATATCTAAGAAACAACAAAAACTACACAAAAATTAGCACAAATTAGCATAAATCAGAACAAAACACAATCAAAACAATGAAAAAGAACTTCAATTGCAAACTTAAAACACAACAAGCATTAAATACTGAAATTAAAACATCTGACCAACACAGATAACAGTACTTAAAACCTAAACATGAAACATCACACAGAAAACCGGGATCATCAACAAAAGTACATAAAACAAGACATCTGAAAAATAATAAAATTTATGGTCTTCCATCATTCTGGATTGCACCAACAGTGAGTAAGTGTTCTTAAACATCTAAGAAATAGCAACAACAATACAAAAATTAAAACAAATCATAAAAAAAACCCTAAGATATCACACACACAATCAAAACAACAAAACTGAACATGAATTGTGCACTTAAAACATTACAAGCATCAAATACTAAAATAAATACATCACACCAACATGGACAACAGTATTGAAAACCTAAACACGAAACATCACACAGAAAGCAAAAAACAACAAAAAAATCTGTAAAGCATCATATCTGATAAATAACAAAATTTACAGATCCTCCTTCCTTCTCAAATTGCCCAATACAGGGCAAGCGTTCTTAGACATCTAAGAAATAGCAAAAGCAACCTAAAAATTAGCACAAACCGTAGTGAATTCCTAAGATATCACACATACAATCAAAATAACAAAAAAGAACATCAATTGCAAACTTAAAACACAACAAGCATGAAATACTAAAATTAATACATCAGACTAACACAAATAGCATTACTTAAAACCAAAACATGAAAAATCACACAGAAAACAAGAAACATAAACAACAGTACGTAAAACATGACATTTGAAAATTAATAAAACTCACGGATCCTCCTTCCTTCTCGATTGCACCAACATGGGACACGTTCTTAGACATCTAAGAAATAGCAAAAACAACACAAAAATTAGCACAAATCGAAACAAAATCCTAAGATATCACACACAATCAAAACAACAAAACTGAACATTAACTGCACACTTGAAACACTTCAAGCATTGAACACTAAAATTAAAACATCACAAAAAAATAGATACAGTACTTCAAACCTAAACATAAAACATCACACGGAAAACCTGAAAAAACAACAGTATGTAAACCATCACATCTTAAAAACAACAAATTTTACAGATCCTCCATCCTTCTCGATTGCACAAATAAGGGGCAAGCGTTCTTAAACATCTAAGACACAACAACAACTTCACAAAAATTAGCAAAAAATCATAACAGACCCATAAGATATCACCCACACAATCAAAACAATGGAAAAAAACATCAATTGCAAACTTAAAACACAACAAGCATCAAATACTAAAATTAAAACATCTGACCAACACCGATAATAGTACTTAAAACCTAAACATGAAACATCACACAGAAAACCAGGAACATCAACAACAATACGTAAAATAAGACATCTGAAAAATAATAAAATTTACGATACTCCATCCTTCTCGATTGAACCAATGGTGAGTAAGCGTTCTTAAACATCTCAGAAACAGCAACAACAATACAAAAATTACCCCAAATCGTAACAAAACCCTAAGATATCACACACAATCAAAACAACAAAATTGAACATGAATTGTGCACTTAAAACACTACAAGCATCAAATACTGAAATTAATACATCACACCAACACAGACATCAGTACTTAAAACCTAAACACGAAACATCACATAGGAAACAAGAAACAACAAATTTTTTTTGCAAAACATCACATCTGATAAATAACAAAATTTACAGATCCTCCTTCCTTCTCGATTGCACCAATACTGGGGAAGCATTTTTAGACACCTAAGAAATAGCAAAAGCAACTCAAAAATTAGCACAAATCGTAATAAATTCCTAAGATATCACACGTACAATCAAAACTACAAAAAATAACATCAATTGCAAACTTAAAACACAACAATCATCAAATACTGAAATTAAAACATCAGACAAACACATATAACACTACTTAAAACCTAAACATGAAACATCACACAGAAAACCCGAAACATCAACAACAGTGCCTAAAACATGACATCTAAAAAATAAAAAATTTATAGATCCTCATTCCTTCTCGAATGCACCAACAGTTGGCACCCGTTCTTAGACATCTAAGTAATAGCAACAACACAAAAATTAGCACAAATCGTAACAAAATTCTAATATATCATACACACAATCAAAACAACATAAGTGAACATCAATTGCACAAATGAAACACTCAAGCATCAAATACTGAAATTAAAACATCACACAAACACATATAACAGTACTTCAAACCTAAACATGAAACATCACACAGAAACCAGAAACAGCAACAATATGTAAAACATCACATCTTAAAAACAAAAAAAATTATAGATCCACCTTCCTTCTCGTTTGCACCAACAGTGGGCAAGCATTCTTTAACATCTAAGAAACAGCAGTAACAACACAAAAATTACCACAAATTGTAACAAAACCCTAAGATATCACACACACACAATCAAAACAACAAAACTGAACATGAATTGCACACTTAAAACCCTACAAACATCAAATACTGAAATTAAAACATCACACCAACATAGATAAAAGTACTTAAAACCAAAACACGAAAAATCATACAGAAAACAAGAAACAACAAAAACATTTTGTAAAACATCACATCTGATAAATAATAAAATTTAAAGATCCTCCTTGTTTCTCTATTGCACCGACAACGAGCACGTGTTCTTAGACATCTAAGAAATAGCAAAAACAATTAACATATCAGCACAAATCGTAACAAAATCACAAGATATCACACACACAATCAAAACAACAAAATTGAACATCAATTGCACACTTGTAATACTACAAGCATCAAATACTGAAATTAAAACATCAAACCAGCACAGATAAAAGGACTTCAAACCTAAACATGAAATATCACACCGAAAACTAGAAACAACAATAGTATGAAAAACATCACATCTGAAAAACAACAAAATTTACAGATCCACCTTCCTTCTCGATTGCACCAACAGTGGGCAAGCATTCTTAAACATCAAAGAAACTACAACAATTACCCAAAAATTAGTACAAATCATAAAAAATAACCCTAAAATATCACACACACAATCAAAACACTAAAAAAGAACATCAATTGCAAACTTAAAACACAACAAGCATCAAATACTGAAATAAAAACATCAGACCAACAGAAATAACAGTACTTAAAACCTAATTATGAAACATCACACAAAAAACCAGGAACATCCACAACAGTACGTAAAACATGACATCTGAAAAATAATAAAATTTACGGATTCTCCATCTTTCTCGATTGCACCAACAATGAGTAAACGTTCTTAAACATCTAAGAAACAAGAACAATACAAAAATTACACAAAATCGTAATAAAGCCCTAAGATATCACACACAAAATCAAAACAACAAAACTGAACATGAATTGTGCACATAAAACTCTACAAGCATCAATTACCGAAATTAAAACATCACACCAACACAAACAACAGTACTTAAAACCTAAACACGAAACATCACACAGAAAACAAGAAACAACAAAACAATTATGTAAAACATCATATCTGATAAATAACAAAATTTACAGATTGTCCTTCCTCCTCGATTTCACCAATACTGGGCAAGCGTTCTAAGACATTAAGAAATAGCAAAAGCAGCACAAAATCTAGCAAAAATCGTAATAAATTCCTAAGATACCACACATACAATCAAAACAACAAAAAATAACATCAATTGCAAACTTAAAACACAACAAGTATCAATTAAAACATCAGACCAACATAGATAATAGTACTTAAAACCTAAACATGAAACATCACACAGAAAACAAGAAACACCAACAACAGTACATAAAACATGACATCTAAAAAATAATAAAATTAAAAGATCCTCTTTCCTTCTCGATTGCACCAACAGTGGGTACGTCTTCTTAGACATATATGAAACAGCAAAAATAACACAAAAATTAGCACAAATTGTAACAAAATCCTCATATATAAAACACACAATCAAAACAACAAAACAGAAATTGAATTGTCCACTTTAATTACTACAAGCATCAAATAATGAAATTATAGCATCACACCAACACAGACAAAAGTACTTAAAACCTAAACACGAAACATCAAACAGAAACAAGAAAAAACAAAAACAGTTTGTAAAACATCACATCTTATAAATAACAAAATTTATAGATCCTCCTTCCTTCTCGAATGCATTAACAGTGGGCAAGCATTCTTAAACATCTAAAAAACACCAACAACAACACAAAAATTACCACAAATCGTCACAAAACCCTAAGATATCACACACACAATCAAAACAACAAAACTGAACATGAATTGCACACTTAAAACACTACAAGAATCAAACGGTGAAATTAAAACATCACACCAACACAGACAACAGTACTTATAACCTAAACATAAAACATCACAAAGAAAACAAGAAACAACAAAAAAATTCAGTAAAACATCACATCTGATAAATAAAAAATTTTACAGATCTTTCAACCTTCTCGATTGCGCCAATACTAGGCAAGCTTTCTTATAACTCTAAGAAATAGAAAAAACATCACAAAATTTAGCTCAAATCGTAGTGAATTCCTAAGATATTACACATACAATAAAAATAACAAAAAATAACATCAATTGCAAACTTAAAATACATCAAACATCAATTAAAATATCAGACCAACACAGATAAGAGTACTCAAAACCTAAACATGAAACGTCACACAAAAAACAAGAAACATCAACAACAGTACGTAAAACATGACATCTAATAAATAATAGAATTAAAGGATCCTCCTTTCTTCACAATTGCACCAACAGTGGGTGCGCATTCTTAGACGTCTATGAAACAGCAAAAACAGCACAAAAATGAGCACAAATCATAACAAAACCCTAAGATATCACACACAAAATCAAAACAACAAAACTGAACATGAATTGCACACTTAAGAAATTACAAGCATAAAATACCGAAATTAAAACATCACACCAACACTGACAAAAGTACTAAAAACCTAAACTTGAAACATCACATAGATACCAAGAAACAACAAAAACAGTAAGTAAAACATCACATCTGATAAATAACAAAATTTACAGATCTTCCTTCATTTTTATTGCATCAATAGTGGGCAAGTTTTATTAAACATCTAAGAAAAAGAAAAAATAACAGAAATAATTAGCACAAATCGTAACAAAATCCTAATACACCACATACACAATCAAAACAACAATACTGAACATGAATTGCGCACTTAAAACACTACAAGCATCAAATACTGAAATTAAAAATCACACCAACACAAATAATAGTACTTAAAACCTAAACATGAAACGTCACACAAAAAGCCCTAAACATCAACAACATAATGTAAAACATCACATTTGATAAATAACAAATTTACAGATACTCCTTCCTTCTCAATTGCACTAATAGTGGGCAAGCTCATCTAAGAAACAGTAACAAGAACACAAAAATTAGCACAAATCATAACAAAATCTTAAGACATCACACACACAATGAAAACAACAAAACTTAAATTGAATTGACCACTTAAAACACTACAAGCATCAAATACTGAAATTATAACATCAAACCAACACAGACAAAAGTACTTAAAACCTAAACACGAAACATCACACAGAAAACAAGAAACAACAAAAACAGTCTGTAAAACTTCAAATCTAATATATAAAAAAACTTACAGATCCTCCGTCCTTCTCAATTGCATTAATAGTGGGCAAGTGTCTTAAACATCTAAGAAACAGCAGCAACAACACAAAAATTACCACAAATAGTAACAAAACCCTAAGATATCATACTCAATCAGAACAACAAAACTGAACATGAAATGCACACTTAAAACCCTGCAAACATCAAATACTGAAAATAAAACATCACACCAACACAGATTACAGTACTTAACACCTAAACACAAAACATCACACAGAAAACCAGAAACAACAAAAACAATTTGTAAAACATCACATCTAATAAATAACAAAGTTTACAGATCCTCCTTCCTTCTCTATTGCACCAACAGTGGGCACATGTTCTTAGACATCTCAGAAATAGCACAAACAACACAAAAATAAGCACAAATCGTAACAAAATCCTAAGATATCACACACATAATCAAAACAAAAAAAATAGACTATCAATTGCACACTTAAAACACAACAAGCATAAAATACTAAAATTAATACATCAGACCAACACATATAGCATTACCTAAAATCAAAACATGAAAAATTGCACAAAAAATAAGAAACATCAACAATAGTAGTAAAACATGACATTTGAAAAATAATAAAATTTACGGATCCTCCTTTCTTCTTGATTGCACCAACAGTGGGCACGCATTTTCAGACATCTAAGAAAAAGCAAAAACAACACAAAAATTAGCACATGTCGTAACAAAATCCTATGATATCACACACAATCAAAACAAAAAAACTGAACATCAATTACATACATGAAACACTACAAGCATCAAATACAATACTTCAAACCTAAACATGAAACATCACACAGAAAACTAGAAAAAACAACAATATGTAAAACATCACATCTTAAAAACAACAAAACTTACAGACCCTCCATCCTTCACGATTGCACGAATAGTGGGAAAACGTTCTTAAACATCTAAGAAAGAACAAGTAGTTCACAAAATTAGCATAAATCATAACAAAACCCTAAAATATCACACACACAATCAAAACAATGAAAAAGAACATCAATTGCAAACTTAAAACACAACAAGCATCAAATACTGAAATTTAAATATCTGACCAACACAAATAATAGTACTTAAAACCTAAACATGAAACATCACACAGAAAACTAGGAACATCAACAACAGTACGTAAAACATGACATCTAAAAATAATAAAATTTACGGTCCTCCATCCTTCTTGATTGCACCAACAGTGTGTAAGCATTCTTAAACATCCAAGAAACAGCAAAAACAATACAAAAACTACAACAAATCATAAAAAATTACTAAGATATGACACACACAATCAAAAAAACAAAAAAGAACATCAATTACACACTTTAAACACAACAAGCATCAAATAGTGAAATTAATACATCAGGCCAACACCGATAGCAGTGTCTAAAAGCTAAACATGAAACATCACACAGAAAATAAGAAACATATACAATAGTACGTAAAACATGACATCTAAAAAATAATAAAATTTACAGATCCTTGTTCCTTCTTGAATACACCAACAGTGAGCACGGTTCTTAGACATCTAAATAAAAGCAACAACAACACAAAAATTAGCACAAATCATAACAAAATTCTAATATATCACACATACAATCAAACAACAAAACTGAACATCAATTGCACAAATGAAACACTTCAATCATCAAATACTGAAATTAAAATAGCACACAAACTCATATAACAGTACTTCAAATCTAAACATGAAACATCACACAAACCAGAAACAACAACAGTATGTAAAACATCACATCTGAAAAACAACAAAATTTATAGATCCACATTCCTTCTCATTTGCACCAACAGTGGGCAAGCGTTCTTTAATATTTAAGAAATAGCATAAACAACACAAATATTGCAACAAATTGTAACAAAACCCTAAGATATCACACACACAATCAAAACAACAAAATTGAACATGAATTGCGCACTTGAAACCCTACAAACATCAAATACTGAAATTAAAACATCACACTAACATAAATAAAAGTACTTAAGACCTAAACACGAAACATCACACAGAAAATAAGAAACAACAAAAACACTTTGTAAAACATCACATCTGATAAATAACAAAATTTACAGATCCTCCTTCCTTCTCTATTGCACCAACAATGAGCTTGCGTTCTTAGACATCTAAGAAACAGCAAAAACAACACAAAAGTTAGCCCAAATCATAACAAAATCATAAGATATCACACACACAATCAAAACAACAAAATTGAACATCAATTGCACACTTGAAACACTACAAGTATCAAATGCTGATCTTAAACATCACACCAACACAGAAAATAGTACTTCAAACCTAAAATGAAATATCACAAAGAAAACCATAAACAACAACAGTATGTAAAACATCACATCTAAAAAACAACAAAATTTTCAGATCCACCTTCCTTCTCGATTGCACCAACAGTGGGCAAGCATTCTTAAACATCTAAGAAACAACAACAATTACACAAACACTAGTACAAATCATAACAAAATCCTAAGATATCACACACACAATCAAAACAATGAAAAAGAACATCAATTGCAAACTTAAAACACAACAAGCATTAAATACTAAAATTAAAACATCACACCAACACAAATAACAGTACTTAAAACCTAAATATGAAACATCACACAAAAAACCATGAACATCAACAACAGTACGTAAAACATGACATTTGAAAAATAATAAAATTTACCAATCCTCCATCCTTCTTGATTGCACAAATAGTGAGTAAGCGTTCTTAAACATCTAAGAAATAGCAAGAATAATACAAAAATTACCACAAATCATAACAAACCCCTAAGATATCAAACACACAATCAAAACAACAAAACTGAACATGAATTGCACATAAAACTCTATATGCATCAAATACCGAAATTAAAACATCACACAAAACAAACAACAATACTTAAAACCTAAACACGAAACATCACACAGAGACCAAGAAACAACAAAAAAAAATATGTAAAACATCATATTTGATAAATAACAAAATTTACAAATCCCTTTTCCTTCTCGATTGCACCAAGACTGGGCAAGCGTTCTTAGACATCTAAGAAATAGCAAAAACAGCACAAAAATTAGCAAAAATTGCAACAAATTCCTAAGATATCACACATACAATCAAAACAACAAAAAATAACATCATTGCAAACTTAAAACACAACGAGCATCAATTAAAACATCAGACCAACATAGATAATAGTACTTAAAACCTAAACATGAAACATCACACAGAAAGCAAGAAACATCAACAACAGTACGTAAAACATGACATCTAAAAAATAATAAATTTAACAGATCCTCCTTCCTTCTTGATTGCACCAATAGTGGGTACGCGTTCTTAGACATCTATGAAACTGCAAAAACAACACAAAAATTAGCACAAATCGTAACAAAATCCTCAGATATAACACACACAATCAAAACAACATAATAGGAATTGAATTGTCCACTTAAACTACTACAAGCATCAAATACTGAAATTATAACATCACACCAACACAGACAAAAGTACTTAAAACCTAAACACAAAACATCAAACAGAAAACAAGAAATAACAAAAACAGTATGTAAATCATCACATCCTATAAATAACAAAATTTAGAGATCCTCCTTCTTTCTCGACTGCATTAACAGGTGGCAAGCATTCTTAAACATCTAAAAAATAACAGAAACAACACAAAAATTACCACAAATTGTCACAAAACCCTGAGATATCACACACACAATCATAACAACAAAATTGAACATGAATTGCGCACTTAAAACACTACAAGCACCAAATACTGAAATTAAAACACCATACCAACACAGACCACAGTACTCAAAACCTAAACACGAAACATCACGCAGAAAACAAGAAACAACAAAAACATTCTGTAAAACATCACATCTGATAAATAACAAAATTTACAGATCCTCTTTCTTTCTCGATTGCACCAATACTAGGCAAGCGTTCTTTGACATCTAAGAAATAGCAAAAGCAACACAAAAATTAACACAAATCGTAATGAATTACTAAGATATCACACATACAATCAAAATAACAAACAAAAACATCAATTGCAAACTTAAAACACAACAAGCATCAATTAAAACATCA
The DNA here is from genome assembly GCA_037428765.1 of Rubia yunnanensis. Lineage (NCBI taxonomy): Eukaryota > Viridiplantae > Streptophyta > Magnoliopsida > Gentianales > Rubiaceae > Rubia > Rubia yunnanensis. The sequence goes on along the minus strand of CM075069.1, from coordinate 31,693,901 downwards.
GACCAACACATATATGAGTACTTAAAACCTAAATATTTACCATCACACAGAAAACAAGAAACATCAACAACAGTGCGTAAAACCTAACATCTAAAAAATAATAAAATTAAAGGATCCTCCTTCCGATTGCACCAACAGTGGGCGCGCATTCTTGGACATCTATGAAACAGCAAAAACAACACAAAAATTAGCACAAATCGTAACAAAATCTAAGATATCACACACACAATCAAAACAACAAAATGGAATTGCCTAGTTAAAACACTACAACCATCAAATACTGAAATTATAACATCACACCAACACAGCAAAAGTACATAAAACCTAATCATGAAACATCACACAGAAAACAAGAAACAACAAAAAGTCAGTAAAACATCACATCTGATAAATAACAAAATTTACAGATCCACCTTCCTTCTCGATTGCAACAGTGGGCAAGCATTCTTCAACATCTAAGAAACAGCAACAACAACATAAAAATTACCTCAAATCTTAACAAAACCCTAAGATATAGCACACTCAATCAAAACAACAAAATTGAACATGAATTGCTTATTTAAAATATTACTTGCATCGAATACTAAAATTTAAACATCACAATATCACAGACAAAAGTATCAAAAACCTAAACCCAAAACATCACACAGACACCAAGAAACAACAAAAATAGTAAGTAAAACATCACATCTGGTAAATAACAAAAATTACAGATCCTCCTTCATTTTTTATTGCACCAATAGTGGGCAAGTGTTTTTAAACATCTAAGAAAAAGCAACAAAAACAAAAATGTTAGCACAAATCGTAACAAAATCCTAATATATCACATACACAATCAAAACAACAATACTAGACATGAATTGCGCACTTAAAACACTTCAAGCATCAAATAATGAAATTAAAACATCACACCAACATAGATAATAGTACTTAAAACCTAAACATGAAACGTCACACAAAAAACCCGAAACATCAACAACGGAATGTAAAACATCACATTTGATAAATAACAAAATTTACAGATACTCCTTCCTTATTAATTGCACTTATAGTGGGCAAGCATTCTTAGACATCTAAGAAATAGCAACAACACAAAAATTAGCACAAATCGTAACAAAATACTAAGATATCACACACACAATGAAAACAACAAAACTTAAATTGAATTGAACACTTAAAACACTACAAGCATCAAATACTAAAATTATAACATCACACCAACACGGACAAAAGTACTTAAAACCTAAACACGAAACATCACACAAAAAACATGAAACAACAAAAAAAGTCTGTAAAACATCAAATTTGATATATAACAAAATTTACAGATCCATATTCCTTCTCGATTGCATTCATAGTGGGCAAGCATTCTTAAACATCTAGGAAACAACCGCAACAACAAAAAAATTACCACAAATCGTAACTAAACTCTAAGATATCACACACAATCAACACAACAAAATTGAACATGAATTGCGCACTTAAAACCCTACAAACATCAAATACTGAAAGTAAAACATCACACCAAGACAGATAACAGTATTTTACACCAAAACACAAAACATCACACAGAAAACCATAAACAACAAAAACAATTTGTAAAACATCACATCTAATAAATAACGAAATTGACAGATCCTCCTTCCTTCTCTATTGGACCAACAGTGGGCACGCGTTCTTAGACATCTGAGAAATAGCAAAAACAACATAAAAATTAGCACAAATCATAAAAAAGTCCAAAGATATCACACACACAATCAAAACAACAAAATGGAACATCAATTGCACACTTAAAACACAACAAGCATGAAATACTTCAATTAATACATCAGACAAAAACAGATAGCATTACTTAAACCAAAACATGAAAAATCACACAGAAAACAAGAAACATCAACAACAATACGTAAAACATGACATTTGAAAAATAATAAAATTCACGGATCCTCCTTCCTTCTGGATTGCACCAACAGTGGGCACACGTTCTTAGACATCTATGAAATAGAAAAAGCAACATAAAAATTAGCACAAATCGGAATAAATTCCTAAGATATCACACATACAATCAAAACAACAAAAAATAACAAAATTTGCAAACTTAAAGCCCAACAAGCATCAAAGACTGAAATTAAAACATCAGGCCAACACAGATAATTGTACTTAAAACCAAAACATGAAACATCACACAGAAAACAAGAAACATTAACAACAGTACGTAAAACATGACATCTAAAAAATAATAAAATTAACTTGTCCTCCTTCCTTCTCAATTGAAACCTAAACACGAAACATTACACAAAAAACAAGAAATAACAAAAATAGTCTGTAAAACATCAAATCTGATATATATATATAGCAAAATTTACAGATCCTCCTTCCTTCTCGATTGCTTTAATAGTGGGCAAGTGTTCTTAAACATCTAAGAAACAACAACAACACAAAAATTACCACAAATCGTAACAAAACCCTAAGATATCACACACGCAATCAAAACAACAAACTGAACATGACTTACGCACTTAAAATCCTACAAATATCAAATACTGAAAGTAAATCATCACACCAACGTAGATAACAGAACTTAACACCTAAACACGAAACATCACACAAAAAACCAGAAACAACAAAAACAGTTTGTAAAATACAACATCTAATAAATAACAAAATTTACAGATCCCCCTTCCTTCTCTATTGCACCAATAGTGGGCACGCGTTCTTAGACATATAAGAAACAGAAAAAACAACACAAAATTTAACACAAATCGTAACAAAATCCTAAGATATCACACACAATCAAAACAATAGAACAGAACATCAATTGCACACTTAAAACAAAAGTAGCATGAAATACTAAAATTAATACATCAGACCAACACATATAGCATTAGTTAAAACCTAAACATGAAAAATCACACAGAAAACAAGAAACATCAACAACAATACGTCAAACATGACATCTGAAAAATAATAAAATTTATGGATCCTCTTTCCTTCTCGATTGCACCAATAGTTGGCACACCTTCTTAGACATCTACGAAACAGCAAAAACAACACAAAAATAAGCACAAATCGTAACAAAATCCTAAGATATCACACACAATCAAAACAACAAAACTAAACATTAATTGCACACTTGCAACACTACAAGTATCAAATACCAAAATTAAAACATCACACAAAAATAGATAATAGTATTTCAAACCTAAACATGAAACATCACACAGAAAACTAGAAAAAACAACTACAGTATGTAAAAAATCACATCTTAAAAACAACAATATTTACAGATCCTCCATCCTTCTCGATTGCACCAACAGTAGGCAAGTGTTCTTAAATATATAAAAAACAACAACAACTACACAAAAATTAGCATAAAATCATAACAAAACCCTAAGACATCACACACACAATCAAAACAATGAAAAAGAACATTAATTGGAAACTTAAAACACAACAAGCATCAAATATTGAAATTAAAACATCTCACCAACACAGATAACAATACTTAAAACCTAAACATGAAACATCACACAAAAAAACTAGGAACATCAACAACAGTACGTAAAACATGACATCTGTAAAACATTATATCTAATAAATAAAAATATATACATATCCAATATTGGGCAAGCATTCTTTGACATCTAAGATATAGCCAAAGCAACACAAAAATTAGCACAAATCATAATAAATTCCTAAGATATCACACATACAATCAAAACAACAACAAAAAACATCAATTCCAAACTTAAAACACAAGCATCAAATACTCAAATTAAAACATCAGACCAACACAGATAACAGTACTTAAAACCTAAACATGAAACATCACATAGAAAACAAGAAACATCAACAACAGTACGTAAAATATGAAATCTAAAAAATAATAAAATTAACCTATCCTCCTTCCTTCTCGATTGCACCAACAGTGGGTACACGTTCTTAGACATCTATGAAACAGCAAAAACAACACAAAAATTAGCACAAATCGTAACAAAATCCTCAAATATCACACACACAATCAAAACAACAAAACTAAAATTGAATTGCTCACTTAAAACACTACAAGTATCAAATACTGAAATTATAACATCACACCAACACAGACAAAAGTACTTAAAACCTAAACACGAAACATCACACAGAAAACAAGAAACAACAAAAACAGTCTAAAAAACATCACATCTTATAAATAACAAAATTTACAGATGCTCCTTCCTTCTCGATTACATTAACAGTAGGCAAGCATTCTTAAACATCTAAAAAACCATGGCAACAAATAAAAAATTATCACAAATCGTAACAAAACCCTAAGATAGCACACACACAATCAAAACAGCAAAACTGAACATGAATTGCGCAGTTCAAACACCACAAGCATTAAACACTGAGATTAAAACACCACACCAACATAGACAATAGTACTTAAAACCTAAACAAGAAACATCACACAGAAAACAAGAAACAACAAAACAAATTCTCTAAAACATCACATCTGATAAATAAAAAAATTTAAAGATCATTCTTCATTCTCGATTGCACCAATAATGGGCAAGCGTTCTTAGACATCTTAGAAATAGAAAAGGCAACACAAAAATTAGCCCAAACCGTAGTAAATTCCTATGATATCACACATACAATCAAAATAACAAAAAAGAACATCAATTGCAAACTTAAAACACAACAAGCATCAAATAATAAAATTAAAACACCAGACCAACACAGATAAGAGTACTTAAAACCTAAACATAAAATATCACACATAAAACAAGAAACATCAACAACAATACGTAAAACATGACAACTAAAAAATAATAGAATCAAAGGATCCTCCTTCCTTCTCGATTGCACCAACATTGGGCACGCATTATTAGACATGTATGAAAAAGCAAAAACGACACAAAAATTAGCAACAATCGAAACAAAATCCTAAGATATCACACGCACAATCAAAACAACAAAATTGAAATTGAGTTGCCTACTTAAAACACTACAAGCATCAAATACTGAAATTAGAACATCACATTAACACAGACAAAAGTACATAAAACCTAAACACGAAACATCACATAGAAAACAAGAAACAACAAAAAGTCTATAAAACATCACATCTGATAAATAACAAAATTTACAAATCTCCTTCCTTCTCGATTGCATTAACAGTGGGCAAGCATTTGTAAACATCTAAGAAATAGCAACAACAACACAAAAATTACCATAAATAGTAACAAAACCCTAAGATATCACATACACAATCAAAACAACAAAACTGAACATGAATTGCACACTTAAAAAATTACAAGCATCAAATACTGAATTTAAAACATCACACCAACACAGACAAAAGTACTAAACACCTTAACACGAAACATCACACAGAATCCAAGAAATAACAAAAACAGTAAATAAAACATCACATCTGATAAATAACAAGATTTATAGATCCTCCTTCATTTTCGATTGCACCAATAGTGGGTAAGTGTTCTTAAACATCTAAGAAAAAGCAACAATAACAAAAAAATTAGCACAAATCGTAACAAAATCCTAATATATCACAAACACAATCAAAACAACAATATTGAACATGAATTGTGCACTTAAATCAGTACAAGCATGAAATACTGAAATTAAAACATCACACCAACACAGATAACAGTACTTAAAAATTAAACATGAAACGTCAAATAAAAAACCCCATAACATCAACAAAAGAATGTAAAACATCACATTTGACAAAAACAAAACTTATAGATACTCCTTCTCAATTGCAATAATAGTAGGCAAGCATTCTTAGACATCTAAGAAACAACAACAACACAAAATTAGCACAAATCATAACAAAATCCTAAGATATCACACACACAATAAAAAAACAAAACGTAAATTGAATTGACAGTTCAAAACACTAAAAGCACCAAATACTGAAATTATAACGTCACACCAACACATACAAAAGTACTTAAAACCTAAACACGAAACATCACACAAAAAACAAGAAACAACAAAACACGGTCAGTAAAACATCAAATCTAATATATATATACATGTATAAAAAAATTATAGATCTTTTTTCCTTCTCGATTGCATTAATAGTGAGCAAGCGTTCTTAAACATCTAGAAAACAGTAGCAACAACACAAACATTACTACAAATCGTGATAGAACCCTAAGATATCACACACATAATCAAAACAACAATACTGAACATGAATAGCACTCTTAAAACCCTATAAACATCAAATACTGAAAGTAAAACGCCATACCAACACAGCTAAAAGTACCTAAAACCTAAACACGAAAAATCACACAGAAAACAAGAAACATCAACAACACTACGTAAACATGACATCTGAAAAATAATAAAATTTATGGATCCTCCATCCTTCTCGATTGCACCAACAGTGGGTAAGCGTTCTCAAATATCTAAGAAATAGCAACAACAATACAAAAAGTACCACAAATCGTAACAAAACCCTAAGATATCACACACACAATAAAAAAAAACAAAACTGAACATGAATTGTGCACTTAAAACACTACAATCATCAAATACTGAAATTAAAACATCACACCAACACAGACAACAATACTTAAAACCTAAACATGAAATATCACACGGAAAACAAGAAACAACAAAACAATTATGTAAAATATCACATCTGAAAAATAAAAAAAATTACAGATCCTCCATCCTTCTCGATTGCACAAATAGTGGGCAAGCGTTCTTAAACATCTAAGAAACAACAACAACGTCACAAAAATTAGCATAAATAATAACAAAATCCTAAGATATCACACACACAATCAAAACAACAACAAAAACATCAATTGCAAACTTAAAACACAACAAGCATCAAATACTGAAATTAAAACATCTGACCAACACAGATAATAGTACTTCAAACCTAAACACGAAACATCACATAGAAAATAAGAAACATCAACAACAGTACGTAAAACTTGACATATGAAAAATAATAAAATTTACGGATCCTCTATCCTTCTCGATTGCACCAACAGTGGGTAAGTGTTCTCAAACATCTAAGAAACAGCAACAACAATACAAAAATTACCACAAATCGTAACAAAACCCTATGATATCACACACACAATAAAAAAAAACTGAACATGAATTGCGCACTTAAAACACTACAAGCATCAAATACTGAAATTAAAACATCACACCAACACATAAAACAATACTTAAAACCTAAACATGAAATATCACATGGAAAACAAGAAACAACAAAAAAATTCTGTAAAACGTCACATCTGAAAAATAACAATATTTACAGATCATCCTCCCTTCTTGATTGCACCAATACAGGGCAAGCATTCTTACATGTCTAAGAAATAGCAAAAGCAACACAACAATTAGCACAAATTGTAATAAATTCTTAAGATATCACACATACAATCAAAACCACAAAAAAGAACATCAATTGCAAACATAAAACAAAATCCTAAGATGTCATGCACATAATCAAAACAAAAAACTGAAATTTAATTGCCCACTTAAAACACTACAAGCATCAAATACAAAAATTCTAACTTCACACCAACACTGGAAAAATTACATAAAACCTAAACATGAAACATGACACGGAAAACAAGAAACAACAAAAAGTCTATAAAACATCACATCTGATAAATAACAAAATTTATAGATCCACCTTCCTTCTCGATTGCAATACCAGTGTGCAAGCATTCTTAAACATCTAAGAAACAGCAACAACAACACAACAATTACCAAAAATCGTAAGAAAATCCTAAGATATCCCACACACAATCAAAATAATAAAACTGAACATCAATTGCACAGTTAAAAAATTACAAGCATCAAATAGTGAAATTAAAACATCACACCAACAAAGACAAAAGAACTAAAAACCTAAACACGAAACATCACACAGAAACCAAGAAACAACAAAAATAGTAAGTAAAACATCACATCTGATAAATAACAAATTATAGATCCTCCTTCATTTTCGATTGCACCAATAGTGGGCAGGTGTTCTTAAACATCTAAGAAAAATCAACAACAACAAAACAGTTAGCACAAATCGTAACAATATACTAAGATATTACAAACACAATCAAAACAACAATAATGAACATGAATTGCACACTTAAAACACTACAAGCATCAAATACTTAAACTAAAACATCACACCAACAAAAATAAAAGTACTTAAAACCCAAAATGAAACGTCACAAGAAAACCCAAAACATTAACAACAGAATGTAAAACATCACATCTGATAAATATCGAAATTTACAGATACTCCTTCCTTTTCGATTGCACTAATAATGGGCAAGCATTCTTGGACATCTAAGAAATAGCAACAACAGCACAAAACTTAGCACAAATCATAACAAAATCCTAAGATATCACACACAATCAAAACAACAAAACTAAAATTGAATTGCCTAGTTAAAACACGACAAGCATCAAATACTGAAATTATAACATGACACCAAGATAGACATAAGTACTTAAAACCTAAACATGAAACATCACACAGAAAATAAGAAACAACAAAACCAGTCTGTAAAACATCACATCTGATAAAGAACAAAATTTACAGATCTTTCTTCCATCTCGATTGCGTTAATAATTGGCAAGTGTTCTTAAACATCTAAAAAACAGCAACAACAACACAAAAATTACCACATATCCTAATAAAACCCTAAGATATCACACACACAATCAAAACAACAAAAATGAACATGAATTGTACACTTAAAAAATTACAAACGTCAAATACAAAAATTAAAACATCACACCAACACAAACAAAAGTACTAAAAACCTAAACACGAAACATCACACAGAAACCAAGAAATAACAAAAACAGTAAGTAAACCATCACATCTAATAAATAACAAAATTTACAGATCCTCCTTCATTTTCGATTGCATCAATAGTGGGCAAGTGTTCTTAAACATCTAAGAAAAAACAGCAATAACAAAAAAATTAGCACAAATCGTAACAAAATCCTAAGATATCAAAAACTCAATCAAAACAACAATAATGAACATGAATTACGCACTTTAAACACTAAGAGCATCAAATACTGAAATTAAAACATCACACCAACATAGATAACATCACTTAAAACCTAAACATGAAATGTCACGCAGAAAACACGAAACATGATGAACAGAATGTAAAACATCACATCTGATAAATAAAAAAATTTATAGATACTTTTTCCTTCTCGATTTCACTAATAGTGGGCAAGCATTCATAGACATATAAGAAACATCAACAACAACACAAAAATTAGCACAAATCATAACAAAATCCTAAGATATCACATACACAATCAAAACAACTAAACTGAACATCAATTGCACAGTTAAAACACTACAAGGATCAACTAAAAACTAAAACATCACACAAACACATATAACAGTACTTCAAAATGAAACATGAAACATCACACCGAAAACCAGAAACAACAACAGTATGTAAAACATCACATCTGAAAAACAACAAAATTTAAAGATCCTCTATTCTTCTCGATTGTACCAACAATGGGCAGGCAATCTTAGACATCTAAGAAATAAAAAAAATAACAAACAAATTAGCACAAATTGTAACAAAATCCAAAGATATCACACACACAATCAAAACAACAAAACTGAACATGAATTGCACACTCAAAACACTACAAGCATCAAATACTAAAATTAAAACATTAGACCAACACAGATGACCGTACTTAAAACCTAAACATAAAACATCACACGGAAAACAAGAAACGTCAAAAAAAGTATGTAAAACATGACATCTGAAAAATAATAAAATTTATGGATCCTCTTTCCTTCTTGATTGCACCAACAGTGGGAAAGCGTTCTTAGACATCTAAGAAACAGCAAAAACAAAACAAAAGTTAGCCCAAATCATAACAAGATCCTAAGATATCACATACACAATCAAAACAACAAAACTGAAAATCAATTGCACACTTAAAACACTACAAGCATCAAATAGAGAAATTAAAATATCACACCAATACAGATAACAATATTTAAAAACAAAACATGAAACATCACACAGAAAACAAGAAACAACAAAAATAGTCTGTAAAACATCACATATGATAAATTGCAAAATTTACAGATACTCCCTTAACGATTGCACTAATAGTGGGCAAGCATCCTTAGACATCTAAGAGACAACAACAACACAAAAATTTGCACAAATCGTAACAAAATCCTAAGATATCACACACACAATCAAAACAACAAAACTGAACATCACTTGCATAGTTGAAACACTACAAGCACCATTCTTTTGGAGGCAATGATGTTGCCTTTTGTACAAACTACTATGATGACTCTGGCTCGCTCTTTAATGGCTTGGGGTACCAATATATCAACCCCCACCTTCGGGTGTTTTCACTTAAAAAAACTACAAGCACCAACTACAAAAAATTAAAACATCATACAAACACAGAAAATAGTACTTCAAAACTAAACATGAAACACCCCGCCAAAAACAAGAAACAACAACAGTATGTAAAACATCACATCTGAAAAATGACAAATTTACAGATCCTCGTTCCTTCTCAATTACACCAACAATGGGAAATCATTCTTAGACATCTAAGAAATAGAAAAAAACAACACAAGAATTAGCACAAATTGTAACAAAATCCAAAGATATCACACACACAATCAAAACAACAAAACTGAACATGAATTGCACACTCAAAACACTACAAGCATCAAATACAGAAATTAAAACACCACACCAACACAGAAAACATTACATAAAATCTAAACACGAAACATCATAGAGAAAACAAGAAATAACAAACACAGTTTGTAAAACATCACGTATAATAACTAAAAAAATTTACAGATCCCCCTTCCTTCTCGATTGCACCAATAGTGGGCAAGCATTCTTAGACATCTAAGAAATAGAAAACACAACACAAAAATTAGCACAAATCAAAATAAATTCCTAAGATACACACACAATCAAAACAACAAAAAAGAACATCAATTGCAAACTTAAAACACAAAAAGCATCAAATACTTATATTAAAACATGAGACCAATACAGATAACAATACTTAAAACCTAAACATGAAACATGACACAGAAAACAAGAAACATCAACAACAGTAGGTAAAACATGACATCTGAAAAATAATAAAATTTACGGATCTTCCTTCCTTCTTGATTGCACCAACAGTGAGTACGTGTTCTTAGACATCTAAGAAACAGCAAAAACAACACAAAAATTACACAAGTCGTAACAAAATCCTAAGATATCACACACACAATCAAAATAACAAAAAAGAACATCAATTGCAAACTTAAAACACAACAAGCATCAAATACTGAAATTAATACTTCACACAAACACAGATAACAGTACTTCAAACCTAAACATGAAACATCACACCAAAAAAAAAACAAAAACAGTAGTATGTAAAACATCACATCTGAAAAACTACAAAATTTACAGATCCTTCTTCCTTCTCGATAGCACCAATAGTTGGCAACCCTTCTTAGACATCTAAGAAATAGCAAAAACATTACAAAAATTAGAACAAATTGTGATATCACACACACAATCAAAATAACAACATTGAAATTGAATTGCAAACTTAAAACACTACAAGCATCAAAAACTGAAATTTAATCATCACTCCAACACAGACAAAAGTACTTAAAACCTAAACACAAAAAATCACACAGAAAACAAGAAACAACAAAAACCGTCTGTAAAATGTCACATTGGATAAATAAATTTTTTTATGGATCCTCCTTCCTTCTCGATTGCACAAATAGAGGGAAAGAATTCTTAGAAATCTAAGAAACAGCAAAAACAACACAAAAATTAGTACAAATCTTTACAAAACCGTAACATATCACACACACAATCAAAAAGACAAAACTGAACATGAATTGCGCACTTAAAACACTACAACCATCAAATACATATATTAAAACATCACACCGACAGAGATAACGGTACTTAAAACCTAAACATGAAACATCTCACAGAAAAAAAAGAAAATACAAAAACAGTCAGTAAAACAACACATATAATAAATAACAAAATTTATAGATCCTCCTTCCTTCTGGATTGCACCAATAATGGTCAAGCATTCTTAAACATCAAAGAAAAAGCAACAACAACACAAAAATTATCACAAATTGTAGCAAAATCTGAAAATATTCTACACAGAATCAAAACAACTAAAAAGAACAATAATTGCAAACTTAAAACACAAGGAGTATCAAATACTTAAATTAAAACTTTACACAAATACAGATAACAGTACTTCAAACCTTAACATGAAACATCACACCGAAAACCAGAAACAACTACAACAATACGTAAACCATCACATCTAAAAAACTGCAAAATTTACAGATCCTCCTTCCTTCTCGATTGCACCAACAGTGGGCATACATACTTAGACATTTAAGAAACAGTAAAAACAACACAAAAATTAGCACAAATCATAACAAAACCCTAAGATATCACACACACAATCAAAACAACATACATGAACATGAATTGCACACAAAAATGCTACAAGCATCAAATACTGAAATAAAAACATCACACCAACACAGAAAACAATACTTAAAACCTAAATGCGAAACATCACACAGAAAACAAGAAACAACAAAAATAGTCTGTAAAACATCACATTTGATTAATAACAAAATTTACAGATCCTCCTTCCTTCTCGATTGCACCAAGAGTGGGAAATAATTCTTAGACATCTAATAAACAGCAAAAAGAACACAAAAATTAGTACAAATCGTTACAAAATCCTAAGATATCACACACAATCAAAACAACAAAAGTAAACATCAATTGCACAGTTGAAACACTACAAGCATCAAAATTGAAACATCACACAAACACAGATAACAATACTTCAAACCTAAACATGAAACATCACACATAAAACGAGAAACAACAACAACAATATGTAAAATATCACATCTGAAAAACAATAAAATTTACAGATCCACCTTCCTTCTTGATTGCACCAATAGTGGGCAAGCGCTCTTAAAAATCTAAGAAACAGCAACAACACAAAAAAATACCACAAAGCATAACAAAACCCTAAGGTATTGCACATACAATCAAAACAACAAAATTGAACATGAATTGCGCACTTAAAACACTACAAGCATGAAATATATAAATTAAAACATCACACCAACACAGATAATAGTACTTAAAACCTAAACACGAAACATCACACAAAAAATAAGAAACGACTAAAACAGTAGGTAAAACATCACATCTGATAAATAAAAAAATTTACAGATCCTCCTTCCTTCTTGATTGCACCAATAGTGGGTAAGCATTCTAAGACATCGATCAAAGAAAAGGAAACAAGAACAAAAATAATTTTCACAAATCGTAACAAAATCCAAAGATATCACATACACAATAAAAAACAATACAAAACATGAATTGCGCACTTAAAACACTACAAGCATCAAATACTGAAATATAAACATCACACCAACGCAGATAACAGTACTTAAAACCTAAACATGAAACATCACACAGAAAACAAGAACATCAACAACAGAATGTAAACATCACATCTGATAAATAACAAAATTTACAAACTCGTTCCTTCTTGATTGCACTAATAGTGGGCCAGCATTCTTAGACATCTAAGAAACAGCAACAACAAAACAAAAATTAGCACAAATCGTAACGAAATCCTAAGATATCACACACACAATCAAAACAACAAAACTGAACACCAATTGCACAGTTGAAACACTACAAGCACCAACTACAAAAATTAAAAAATCACACAAACACAGATAACAGTACTTCAAAACTAAACATGAAATATCACACCAAAAACCAAAAACAACAATAGTATGTAAAACATCACATCTGAAAAACTACAAATTTACAGATCCTCCTTTTCTCGATTGCACCAACAGTGGACAAGCATTCTTAGAAATCTATAAAATAGAAAAAACAACACAAAAATTAGCACAAATTGTAACAAAATCCTAAGATATCACATACACAATCAAAACAACAAAACTGAACATGAATTGCACACTCAAAACACTACAAGCATCAAATACTGAAATTAAATCATCACACCAACACAGACAACATTACTTAAAACCTAAACATGAAACATCACAGAGAAAACAAGAAATAACAAAAACAATTTGTAAAACATCACATATGATAACTAACAAAATTTACAGATCCCTCTTCCTTCTCGATTGTACCAATATTGGTCAAGCATTCTTAGACATCTAAGAAATAGCAAAAATAACACAAAAATTAGCACAAATCGAAATAAATTCCTTAGATATCACACACAATCAAAACAACAAAAAATAGAATGTTTGCTTTGTTTAGAGTTTTATTTTTTGCAAGATATATAATAGAACTTACTGCTAACAAAACTATATTATTTTTGTTATTTATAATGTTTCTTAATCATTTAAAAAAAAATAGAATTTTTTATACAAGAAAATTATAGAACTTCCATTTAGAATAATATATATACAAAGACTTGGGTGAGACCGTCTCACCCAAGCTTATGGTCTCACCGAAAATTAAATATTTCTAGGGGCCTTAAGGTAATACTATACACTATACATTTTTTCAGAATTTTTCATTTTTCATTTCATATTTTGGGCGGTTCTTCTCCCCAGTGAGCAAACGCTAAAAATCCTCTCTCAAAACCTCTGAAAATCGCTCGCCATTAGTGCCCGATTCAACCGTCTGAAATCCGTTTAAATTTGCAATTTACAGCGTCATTGCATTGCGTTGTTCAATATAGATCCATAGAGGTAGGATTTTTTTAACTCGTTGGATTTGTGGTTTATATTTGGGGATTTTTGTTTTCTTAAAGTTTCCGGTTGTATCCTATTTGATTCCACCATTTATCTTTGTAGATCTGGTTGTGCACATGTTATTTTAGCCTTATCTTATGTGTTTTTTTAATTTTTGTTTCACCATTTTGTAGATATGATGAAATCGAAGGAAGGTATTGCTGGTAAATATAACCCGAATGTTGGTGGTCGTGTTCCTATCTCATCAGATGTTGAATCTAAATGTTTTTTCTGTGTAGTTTTTGTTAATTTTGTATTGTTAGGGTTTTGTGGTCTTTTTCTTTGATTTTTCGGTTTTATTGTTGATTGATTTGATGTTTTGTTCATTCTTATTAATGTTGCTCTATTTTTTGTGTTCATGTTGCTCTGTTTGCTGAATTTTTAGATGTTTCTATGTTTTATTGTTTTTATTTCTGTATGAAATGGTGTATAACAAAGTAGTTAGACTGTTTATGTGTTTAGGTCAGGCTTTGTTGTGGCTATGTTGTGGTTTAGTTTAGGCTCTGTTTAGTTTGCAGTTTTTAAAATTGTCTTTTAGTTGGTCTATTTATGTGTTTAGTTTGCATTTTCAAGTGTTTAGTTTAGGCTCTGTTGTGGCTCTGTTGTGGCTCTGTTGTGGTTTAATTTAGGCTCTACTTAGTTTACATGTTTTTCTATTTGCATTGTCTATTAGTTGGGATGTTTATGTTTTTAGATTGCATGTTCAAGTGTTAAGTTTAGGTTTTGTTGTGGCTCTGTTGTGGTTTAATTTAGGCTCTGTTTAGTTTGCATGTTTTCTGCTTGCATTGTCTTTTAGTTAGGCTATTTATGTGGTTAGTTTGCATGTTCGTGTGTTTTTTTTTGCATTGTTTTTCTGTATATGTATATACAAAGTTATATTTTTCTGTTTACTTTTGGTGTTTCCATTTTTTATTTATGTGTTTATGTGATTATTTTTTAATGTGATGATCTAATTAACTTGAGGAAATCCAGCCAATTGCAGTCTAGATTGACTCTTAAAGATGGTATGTATATTGCTAGTTTGTAAATTTTTATTTTAATATTTATGTTTTTCTTTTCATTGATTGTGTAATTTTCAGGTTTTAGAGCTCCAGTTGTTAAAAGGAAAAAGAATCAGCAAAAAACTACTACAACTGGTATTTAAATATGGTGGAATTTTAGGTTTTTCATTGATTGCTTTATTTATTGCTGATAATTTCTTTTCTTTTTTTATAGCTGATATTGCTAAGATATTGCGCAAAAATGGTAGTAAATCTGGTGTGGATAAGCCAGATAGAGTTGCTGGATCATCTATTAATGGTTGAAATTTTAATTTTTTGTTTTACTTTTACTGTTTAGTGTTTTACCTTGTATATTTAAAAAAAATTATTGTAGCTGAATGTGATCTGACTAGGGGTGAAGATAAGCTTGGTAAATTTAATCTATTATGTTCTTTTTTTGTTTTACTTTAACTGTTTGGTGTTTTTTTAAAATAAAAATAAAACTCACCGTAGTGAGGGGGTGTATATTAGGCTCCCCAAGCAAAAATAAAAGTGAAATAAGAACAACAAGTGTACATCAAGTTTTGTGAGATAATATGTACATCTAGATAGTTTCGGTTTCTTTGTTTACACCTCCGTGTAAGCAAAAGATCGGCCCGAACCCCATTTTGGAGTCTATTGTGTCCTACCATTTTTATGCCTCAACCCCAAGTGTCAACATAAAGGGATGGCCTCCCACAATAGCCTCTAGCAGACCATTTCCCCAGAAGCAGCTCACTAAATAACACCTACAAGTGGAACATATGATCTCCAGCCAGTGCTTGCACCGTAGAACTTACTAGGATCTGAGTGTGAGACTCAAGATGCAGGTCGATGCTTTAATACGGTTGTTGTTGCAAATTTGTTGAATCTTGTGCTAAGTATGATAGCGGCCAGCAACATGGACAACAATCTCGGCTTCTTCCACCTTGATTTTAATTTTCATTCCATTAGCTTCCTCATCCACTTTGATCTCAGCACAGCATCAGAACTCCTCATATGTTGTGTAACTACCATGAAACAGAAGAAAAAGCAGCAGTCTCTTGTCTAGCTAAACATGTCTAATGTACGGCATAAGAGCAGCATCTAATCTAATCAGGCCTTTGATTTTTTTTCATAAGCTATTATAATCAAAGATGGAAGTTACCTGATCAGTTCTTGCAGCTTCAACTAAGGCATTAGCAACGCTGTTAGCTTCTCTAAACACATGGGATATTGATCCTTGCACTAGGGTCTTTAATTTCCAGATATCTCTAATATCATGTGCATACTTCCAGGGGATTCTATAATCCCTTCTTATCATTTTGACAAGAAGCAATGAATCACATTCAACCTGTATGTTAGGGTAGCCCTGTTGATGTGCCAATTGCAGACCATATTGAAAGGCATTAATTTCAGCCATAAGAGATAATTCTTGCCCTAGATATTTTGAAGATGCAATCTGTAATGTACCCGGGGCATCCTAATGATCACCCCTACCTCAGATTCACCATTTTTCAATGATGAGCCATCAGTATTTAATTTCATATGCATAGGGAGTTGCCAGATTACTGTTCTCTCATGTGCTTTCCTTTTAACTGAACTGTTCTGATTGAAGAGTAGAGATGTGGAACCATCAACATTTATGAATCTAAATTCCAAATTATGAACTTTAAAAATGTCCTGAAATTGGCCTAAGATTTTTTGTATAATAAGCTTTGTGTTTGGTGTGACTGAATCATGCAAATGATTGATTCTTGCACACCAAACAATACATGGAGTCTATGCCAGAGGGATTGAATTTCTACACAAGCATTAAAGGTGTGATGGATTGAGCTAGATTCACATTCACATAATGGGCGCTTTGAGGGTAGGTTAAAGGAGAAGTTCTCCAAAACATCTGGCATTGCCAATAATCTATTTAGCAGCTTCTTACTGAAGACAATGATCTTTCTTGGTGATAATTTTGACCACAGGTGTTTGAAGGAATGGATTACACTCATTCTTTCCCTAATCAAGTCATATGCAAATTTTAAAGAGAATAATCCATTCTCTGTAGGCTTCTAGATTAGAGTATCAGGAAAATCAACATGGTTTAGATTGCTATTTAGGAGCTTAGTCATGACTGATGCAGGTAAACCATGTTTCATGCTTTCTAGAAAATAGCTCTGGTTAGAGAAGAAATCCTTTATAGAAGCTTCTTCATTTGGGAAGGGTTCAGGAGATTTTCAAAGTGAATGTTAGTGAACAAAAAAGAAACATCACCTAACCCTGCTTGAAGATAAAAATTTTCCATAGCCAGATCAGAGACTTCGATAATTCTTTTCCAAGTTTGATGTTCTGTGCCTTTCTGGTTATGACCACATAACTTTAGATCATAAAGAATGTCCAAGTTGCAGTTTCCACCACAACTTGAAAGAGAAGCTGGATATCATAGTGTGAATGTTTTTAAAATCCAATCCATTTTCTTATTTAGGAAAACACATTTTACTGTAGGATTTCCAAACCTTCTTGCTTCCATGTTCATTATTGATAATTCTCCAGAAAAATTTGCTAAATAATACATGGAGTTTATCAATAATACGTTTAGTAGGTTGAAGCACTGTAATCATATGAAGAAGGATAGTAGCTAGGACATGCTTGATCAAAACCATTCTACCAGCTTCATTTAGGGATTTATTTTGCCAAGAATTGAGTTTAGAACAAACTGAATTAAGGAGGCTTTGAAAGAAAATATTTTTCCTTCTTCCCGGAAAGATTGGGCACCCTAAATCTTTAAAGGGAAAATATCCTTCTATCATGCTTGTTTCAGTTAAAACTATCCCTGTAATCCTTTGAGTGGCATGTTTAGACAGTATAAAGGAGGATTTTTCAAAATTGACCTTCTGTCTTGTGGCATTCTCATAAGTTTTTTAAAAGCAGATTAAAGTTTTAGTGCCCCTTTGAGTATTTTAAGAAAACTGCAGTGTCATCTGCAAATGATAAGTGTGTGACCTTAATCACTGAATGGGGCATTTTATAATATTCCAAATTGGAATATTGGGAGAGGAAATTCATATTTCTTGTGAATGCCTCAACCATCAAGATAAACAAGTATGGAGAGAGAGGGGGTCTCCTTGTTTTAACCCTCTTGATGGCTGAAAAATCCATTGGGACTACCATTTATAAAGACTAAGAAGAAATAGTCTTTTAAATGACCCATTATAATTTTTAACCAACTGTTCAGAAAAGCCCATAGTTAAGAGGATTTTGGTTAAAATTTTGTAGGAGACTCTGTTAAAAGCTTTCATCATATCAAGTTTGAATATGATGTTATAAACTCTTGATTTAGTGTTAAGGAAATTAGTGATCTCTTTCATAAGCAAGACATTATCAACTAATTCCCTTCCCTGAACAAATGTTGATTGTTCAAGTGAAATAAGGAGAGCCATTAGAGGTTTCAATCTGTGGGAAACCAGTTTGGATATAATTTTATTAAAAAATTACATAAACCGATTGGCCTGAAGTCTTTAAAGGATTAATAGACTTCTTTTTTGGGAATCAGGGCAATTAGGGTAGATGAGATTGCTTTTGGGATCTGATTACCATCTAAACAATACTGAACTGCTTGCTAGAGGTCAGTTTTAATGATATTTCAATAGGATTTGAAGAACTTACCACTAAACCCATCTGAGCCAGGGGCTGAATCACTCTCCATGGAGAAGATTAAATTATAAAGCTCTTCCATGGTTACTAGTTGTAGTAGAGTATGATTCATATCTTCAGTGACTAATTTGGGAATTTTCTCAAGAAGAGAAAATGAGTTAATACCTAAAGGATAAATATTTCATCTGTTAATATATTGGAAAAGAAAGAAACAGCTTCTTGATTGATATCCTTATGGTTATCCAACCAGTTCCCATTTGAGTGTTTTATTGAGGCAATGTGTTGTCTATGATGCTTAGCATTGACTGGCAAACCTGTTAGAAGGTTTAATGTGAAGCACTAATAAAGAGTGATCAGATTGTGCCCTAGCTAGGACATTCATATATGAAGAAGGGAATTCACTCAACCAGTTAGAATTTGTTATCCCCTGTCTAGCCTTTTCCAAACTCTCTCTTTAGGCTTGATACCAGTCCAAGTATAAAGATTGTCTGAAGTTGGGAGAGTTATGTAGTCACAAGAGTGAGGAATTTTTTTGAAATTTGAGATTACATTGGGATTTGGAATCGAAGTTCCAATATATTCTGATAGGTATTCTATTACATTGAAATTTCCAATTAGAAGTAATGGAAGATTTATGAATTTCAGTAGATTCTCCCACAGCTTAGCTTTTACCTTTTGAGAGTGTTTTTCATAAACAAAGGCAATGTGCCTTGGTTTGGGGGGAGAATTATGAGTTACTCTTGTTAGGATGTACTTAGTATGAGTGAGTAAGATGTCTATCTTAATACTCTCATCCAAAAAGAGCCAGATTTTACAACTTGCAGTAGCAAAGTGGCTTTTAAACCCTATTTCAAAGGCTGATTTATCAATATGAATATTGTCCAAGATGGGTTCAATTAGTGCCAATAGAGATATGTTATGTATGTAGTTTATATCTCTAACTCTAATATGAGAGGCTATGATCCTTATTCCCCTGACATTCCAACAACATAGGTTTAAATGCATATAAAATTAATGTTTGGAGGAAAAGGAGGAATGGGTTTTAGAGTTAGAGAAGTAGTCATTTTTGGTATATTTCCTGGACTTAGCATTGGAGTTATCCTCTTGGCTGTTAGAGTCTTGTAAAAGCACATTACTTATTTTGAGAGGCTACCATTTCAGATAAAAAATTCTTGTTAGACCTGAGTATGATGTTCATTTAGATTTTCAGGTTCAGAGCTCTAACCAGAGTTGAAGGTGTTCATAGTTATGTTAAGTTCTTCATTAAATATCACATTCTTTTTGTGATTTTTATCTGAAGATAGAAGAGGGGATATTCCAGCATTAATTTCAAGAAAAATTTCCCCTTGGTTATCTGTAACAACTATATTTTTAGAAATGTGATGAATCTCACTATTTGCTATAGTTGTTAAGATAATGTCTTGGTTAGTGGTGATTTAAGATTTCATGTTTTTTGGTTTGTGTATTAGTATCCTTAAGTCCAGATTCTTCAGTTGGTTTTTCATATCCTTTTTTACTTAGGGTTACCACTTCTATAGGTTGTGTAGCTTGAGGAATTATTTAAGAATCAGTAGGGATCACAATTTGAGGAATTGGGGAGAGGGGTGTTTCAATTTCCATATTGGTGGATCTGTGGGATTTAGAGGAGTTGGCTAAGTGTTGTGCCTATTTTGGTTCATGGTTAATAGTGTTTGAAGTAGGTAGCTCAGTAGATTCAGTGTCAACAGGGAGAATCTGATCATTAGAGTTGGAGTGTATTATTACCTGAGCCTTTGTATTAGAGGCATTGCCTTGAGAACTTATTTTCTTTGGCCTCCATACCTCTTGCACAGGAGGTTTAGTAACATTTTATGAATTGGAATTTTATTTTTCTCTTTTGTGGAAACCCTTGAGGTGGATGGGGTTTCCAACTTACCCTGTTTCCTTCCTTGTGCATCATTTTCCTACGGTTTCCAGGGATTGAAATTGGTTTAAATCTGCTCAGACTTACAGATAGAGAGAGTTTGACCTAGTTTCAAGCATTAAGCACAATAATCCGGGATACCCTCATATTCCACATATTTCCAATAGCCTATTCCTCTAAAACTTAACCAGAATCTATTCAGTCTAGGCTTTGTTATATCCATTTCAACACAGACTTTTTCCACATGAGGTGTAGTTCTTTTTAAAGTAATCATATCAACTTTAAGTGGAGGGCCTATTATACAACCTATATCCATCATAACCTGAATATCAAAAAATTGTTTTCGTAATTTGTAAAGGGAAATCCATATGAGAACTATAGGTGAATTGGTGTTAGGATTAAATGTAGGTTCCCTTTTTGTAAACCTAATTGAGTATGAACCAAAGTTCTAAATTTTATGGATCCAACACCTATAGTAGTCATCCGAGATGGAAAAGTGAATCAATACCTGGCGATTGTCCAATAAATGAATGCTCGTATGCCCTTTGAAGTCCGCCGTGTGAAAATCACGATGAAGCTTAAATAATCAAGGTTTGTTGCCCGTGTTTTTTCGATGAGCATCAACTTCAAAGGTGCTTCCAAATTTTCACAATCCGCATCTGTAAATTGGAGACCTGGCTCCCCTAAATGATCAATTCTTCTATCTAGATTGAGGGGATTTATATCATTCAACGTATTGGTTTCATTCATGGGATCGATTTGAGATTGTTGTAGGTTTAATAAATGGAGATTGAAGATGGAATGGCCGGATTTCAGACTACGTGGGCATAGGACAGAGGTGCGGTGCCTGGTGGTGGCTCCGCCATGACAGCGGGGTCGTTCGGATGTCATTGATGGAGAGCGAGAAGTAGGTTTTCCTAGGGTTTTGGAGCATTTGTTTAGTGCTTTACCTTTGGTATTTAAATTTTTTTTTTATTTTTAGCTGGATGTGATCAGACTGAGGGTTAAGATAAGCTTGGTAAATTTAATCTATTCTGGTTTTTTTTACATTTACTGTTTAGTGCTTTACCTTTGTTGTCCATTCTGGTTTTATTTTTTTGTGTTACTTTTACTATTTAGTTATTTACTTTTGGTATTTAAGTATTTGTTTTTTTTATTGTAGATGGATGTGATCTGACTGAGGGTCAAGATAATACTAGTAAATTTAATATATTCTGGCTTCTCTTTGTTTTACTTTTATTGTTTATTGATTTGGTTTTTTGATTTAAATTATTTGTTTGTATTCTATTGTTGTTGTTGAGGTTGAAATTGTTGTAAGTAATCCTCAACTTCCAGCTTCAACAAATGTTACACAATCAGGTTAGATTAATGTTTTATGATTTAATATATTGTGGTTTCACTTTGTTTTACTTTTTTTGTTTATTGATTTAGTTTTGTGATTTATATTATTTGTTTGTATTTTGTAGTTTTTGTTGAGGCCCAAACTGTTGTTAGTAACCCTCAACTTCCAGCCTCAACAAATGTTACACAATCAGGTTAGATTAATGCTTTATGATTTATTGTCATTTTGTTAGTTTGGGTATGAAACTTATTATTTGAATCTCTTTTTATGATGTAGTTGTGGAGACGTCTGTGATCATTAGTCCTCCACCTTCAGCAATTATCAAACAAAGTGGTTAGTATTAGGAGTTTCAACTTATTTTTTTTGAGTTATTAGTTCATATGTATAAACTTTTAGTTATGCTATTTAACTCATTAGTTAAGATTGGTGATAGCACTTTATAATCTACATCAATTATTTTATTATGTAGTTGTGGAGAAGCCTATGATTATTAGTTCTCCCGCTTCAGCGAATATTGAATATAGTGGTTAGTATTAGGATTTTTAACTAATATTTTTTATTTATTTGTTCATATGTATTTGTTTTTAGCTCTGCTATTAAACTCATTAGTCTTCGTATTTTCATCAGATCCTAGAAAGGATTCTACTAAAAGAAATGCTGATGAGTCTCCTCCAGCACATATTGAAAGAAATGTTGTTGTTGATGGTACTTTTTAACATATTAGTTATTGTGTATATATAATTACTTTATGTTTATTTAGTATTTATTTTTAAAAAAAACTTATCGGTTCTACTCTCGTTATTGAGAGTCCCATAAGTGTTGGGATAAAATTTATTATTGAAGAATTAAGATGTGAAACTTCGCCTGTATTTATCGATTTTTCTACTTCTAAATTTGTGTTTTTGATCTAGAATTTTTTTTCTTTTTTTTTGCGCAAAACACTCAATAGTGAGCGAGGATATTGATTAGGGCTCCCACACCCGAGATTTGTAGTAGCGATACAAGACTGAGAAAGCCAGATCCTAAGTTAGACTAATTCTAGAGTTAAATCTATGCTCTTGATAGTGATTCCTTCTGTAAGCCCTCCACCCCCTGTGTGAAGCTCACGAAGGCCAGACTATGAAGAGAATACTAACCAATAACTTTACATATGAGAGCTAATTACTATACTTATGTTTCCATCGAAATTGAGGGAATAGAGTTTCCCTACGGTTGAGGAAGAGAAAACGCTGTGATGTGAGCAAATCTTCAAGCTGTGAGGAGTTTCCATTTCTGATTGCTAATTTAACCAGAAAATCCGGTGTTTGATTACCATCTCTGTGAATGTGGCTAAAACGAACGTGATGGAACCGTGTAGTGGCTGCCATAATCTGCTGCAGGATTGGCCTGAGTGGCCAAGGGCAAGGCTGCCCCTGGATGATTCTTATTGCTGCCAAAGAATCCGATTGAATATGAAGATGCTCCGTCCTTCCCGCCGCCACTTGAAGTCCCTTCCGGATAGACAACATTTTAGCTCGGAGCACTGCAATATAAGAGGAGAAACAGGCATTATCCGTGGTCATGAAAAATGATACAGCAAATGTAATCCTTTTATTTGCATCCCTTATAACACATCCTAGACCAACATTGTCGCCATGTATTGCTGCATCACAGTTTACTTTGAGTCCTATATCTGGAGGTTCCCACTTTATTAAGTATAGCCTAGTCGTTCTTCTCCTTGTAAGACTAGGCAATAATCCATTAATAATGAGTTGACATTTCGAATGGAAAATTTCTAGTGGATGAACCGAGTATATTAGTGAGCATAGATTTGATATGCATTTCCAGATCACGGGTGCATGGCTTTTTTATTTTCATGAATCCATTTATTTCTGACTTTCCACAACTCCCAGCATACTAGGCATGGCAGAACATTCATTATAGAGCAGTTAGATGATGATGAGTGTTTGAAAGACCAGTAAAAAGCCAACCTCTCCCTAATTTTACTGAAAGATCTAGCTGGGATGTGTAAAGCATCATGCAATTTGTTCCATAAAAACGTTGCTGTAACACAAGAATTAAAAAAATGGGATAAGGAATCTATGCTGTCACACTCTGTGCACTTGGATGGTAAATGTAAACCTGTTGACATTAAGACATCAACAAATGGTAGAGCACTTAAAGTCATTTTCCACATGAAGAAATTGATTTTCTTGGGTATGGTCCTGATCCAAATATTTTTAAAAAACTGCAATTCAGGATTTTTTGGTCTTAGTACTTGATATGCAGATTTAATTGTAAAGGAACCATGAATATCAGGTTTCCATATCAAGTAATCCACTTTATCTGTTAGGGTCATGTCCTTTAGAAGCTCAGAATTTATATCAGAATTGAACAAACATGCAAGTCTTGGGAGGTACTGACCTTTGTTCATCAGAAATTCAGAAACAGTAAGGAGTGGAAAGTTTGCTTGTACCTGATCTTCATCAACTTGGTTGATCAGAGGACCCGAGCCAAGCCAATTGGCTATCCAGAAGTTCGAACATCCATTCTCAATGATCACCTGTGAGTTAGCTTCTGCTGTGCCATTAATTTTTCTGTACCTAGTCCATGTTTCTGATTTCCTAGCATTATCTGGTGGAGACCACATGAATTTTGCCCAAGGGGATTGGCCTAATTGAAGCTTCCACCAGATTTTAATAGAAAAGGAATCAATTATTGCTTGTATGTGTCTTATTCCTAAGCCTTTTTCAGCTAGTGGGTATGATAATCTATCCCATGAAACCCAATGTTTGTTTAGTCCATGTTCCGAGGTCCCCCATAGGAAGTTGCTGAAGATAGATCTAAATTTTTGAACCGTGTATTTAGTGGGTGCAGTGACAGCCCAAGTGTGTTGAGGTATAGATGTCAATACATGGTTTATCAATATTATCTTCCCCCCCCCCCTGAGAGCCACTGATTTTTCCAATTGCTGATTTTTGTGTTTACCATATCAATTAGAGTTTTAAAGTGTTTATTAAGTTTTCTACCTCTGTAAACTGTAACTCCTAGATAGGAAAATGGTAGATCCCTTTTTTTCATGCCAGTTATGTCCTTTAGTTCTTTTTCCTTACTTCTGCTTAACTTTCCAGCATAGTAAGCACTTTTTTGAAAATTTATTTTTTGGCCAGTGGCCTTTTGAAAGATTTCCAGAAATGTCATCATATTTTTAATGGATTTAGTGGTTCCTTTTAATAACACCACTGTGTCATCAGCAAAGGAAAGTTGGTTTAGATTGTTTGCTGCCCCTGGTGTTCGAAACTGTCTAATTTTCCCATTTTGAAACTGAATCCTAAGGTTTCTTGTTAGTAGTTCTGTCAATATGTTGAAGAGGAAAGGAGATAGAGGATCTCCTTGTTTCAACCCTCTAGATGGCTGAAAGAAACCATAGGGTGATCCATTAATCATGACAGAAAACCAGGTTGAATTAATGTTGTTCATGATGATTTTAACTATGTGTCCATGGAATCCCAATTTTAATAAGAGAGTGTTAATGGTTGACCAGGAAACCCAGTCAAAAGCCTTCATCATATCCAACTTCAGAATAAGATTTAGTGATTCATTCTTTTTGTCCAGCATTCTAACCGCTTCCTTCATCATCAAGATGTTATCTGCTATATCCCTACCCCTTAAGAAGGCTGATTGTTCCTCTGATATTACTGAGTTCATTAATGGTTTAATCCTTTCAACCATAATCTTAGACATCAATTTATTAATGAAGTTAGACAGGCTTATTGGTCTGAATTCACTAAATGACTTGGGAGTCTTTGTTTTTGGTATTAAGACTATAAGGGTGCTTGCTACTGATTTAGGAATTGGGATCCCAACTTGATATTCTAACGCTGCAGATAAGACATCCTGGTTAATTATATCCCAAAATTTCCTATAGAAACTACCTGGAAAACCATCAGGCCCTGGGGCAGCATCTGGAGAAAGATCAAATATAGCTGATTTTACCTCCTCCTAAGTTATAGGCCTTAAAAAATTAATGTTATCATGTTCAGAGATGGAAGGGTGTATTTCTTGTGTTAGAAATGATATGCACTGACCCGTTGGGTCGTCATTTCCATCAGACAACAGGTTTTTAAAAAAATTAACTGCTGCATCACTAATTTGAGTTGGAGAATTCAACCAGTTTCCATCCTGGTCCTGGATCTTCATGATTGATAATCTAGCTTGATTTTCAGTTATGGATTTATGAAAATACTTAGAGTTTAGGTCTCCATATTTAAGCCATTTCATCCTAGTCTTTTGTGTTAGGAAGAGGTTATGTTCAACTAGATGTCTAGTTAGTCTAGCCTTGGCCTTATTCAAGTCAATTCTATCGTGAATAGTATGAGATGAGTCATATCTTAATTCCAGCTCAGCAACTTCCTTTTCTGATTTGTTAAGTTTTCATATACATTTCCAAAAACCAGCTTGTTCCATGTTTTTATTTCAGCCTTAAGTCTTTTCAGTTTGAATGAGAAGCCTACTAGACCTTGTTCCTGAATAGGCTGAGTCCAACTATCTAAGACCAAATCCCTAAATTCAATTCTGTTAAGCCACATTTCCTGAAATCTGAATGGTCTAGGGGTCGTGATATATGATTTTGATATTTCAAGCAGCATTGGGGAGTGGTCTGAAGTTGTTCTACTTAAGATTTGAACCGTGGAATGGTTAAATGAATTTAAAAAACTGGTGTTTACCATTATCTTATCCAATCTCTTGGAGGTTGGATTGACAGATCTGTGGTTAGTCCATGTTAGTAGATTACCAACAGTGTTTAAATCCTCTACCTGTATTTCATTTATGAAAGAGACAAAATCTAAGATTGAATCTAATTTTGGAGAACTAGGGCCGGAGTATTCCCCCACAGATCTTATAACATTAAAATCTCCTCCTAGCAGTGTTGGTGAGCTATCTATTTTAGTAGCTAAGTCTGAATAAACCTTGAGCCTATCTTCCCTACTGTGCGGAGCATAAATGAAGAATGAATTAAATTTCTTATCCCAGTTTTTTATGTCTATCTCCACATGTATGCAGTGATTATGGATTTCTAAAAGATTTATGGCAATCCTATCTGAAAACATTATCCATATCTTGTTGTGTATCATTCCCAGGTGATGCCTGAAACAGAACATCTTTTTATACATGTCTAGTTGATTTAAGTTTCCTTTGGGTTCAATTATGACTAAAAGATCCAGTTTATGTATCCTAGACAAATGTTTTAACCTCACCACTGATGTTAATACCCCCCTTACATTCCAAATCATACATTTAACTATCATTGGAAACTTTGGATTTTAAGGCTAACCTGGAGCTCCTTTTGGGGAGGGTAACCTGTGATTTTGTTTGCTCCTCTGGATTCAATGTTTGCTCCTCTGGATCTGTTTGCTCCTCTGGATCCGCTTGCTCCTCTGGATCCGTTTGCTCCATGGTTGGTTGCAATGTTTCACCTTCTTGCTGACTTACCTTCTCGGAGTCCCTTAGGGATTCTGTGATTCCTTGCTTCCCCCCCCCCCTCCTGTGATATCTTTGTTTTCTTACTATGTACAATAGGAGTGAGTTCAACGTTAGGGGTCCAGGAAAAATGATCATGTAAGAATATATCAGAGTTTAATGGAGTTCTAGCTCTAGTACATAATATGTCATCAGTGAAGGATGTACAAAGGATATTCTTTTGCAGGGGAGAGGAGGGGGCCGTGTTGTAGCCTCTGGAATCATATCCTTCCTCCTCCAGATCTTCAATGGAGGTGATTTCCAAAATAGCATTTGTTGTGTCAATGTTAGGCATTTGCTGTGGGGAATCCTGTGTTAACTGGGAGCCTTTTTCTGGTTGGTTCACCTGGAGTGGAGTTGATTCTGCTACCTTAAGGGGGTTAGACCCTAGGACTTTTCCTTCATTATGTGATAGCCCTTGGTTATGATGTTCATCTGAATTTATTTCCTCTAGTACATCGAATCTATTGTCAGATGAGGATACTTTGTTTTGCTCACTTTGAGTAGAGGCCACTGTGGTAGGGCTAATCATTTTCTGTAGGTTTTTCTGCTTAGGTTGATATACCCTAGTTGTTTCTTGGTTCCTTCCCTTATTATTCTTATGTGGGTTCCTGATTTCCTTTGGCAAAGCTGCCTCAGGATGTTTAGGATCAGCACCCTTAATGTTATTCTGGATTCCAGAGCCTAGGGGTTCCTTTAGATTCTTTATCACTTGATCCCTTTTACAATAGGATTCACTATGGCCCAGCTTTAGGCATTTCTTACAGTACTGAGGAAAGTCTTCGTAGGAAATGGCATAGGATTTGTTATGTGCTATAGAACCTAGCCTTATCTTATTTGGTCTTGGCTTCGAAACATCCATCTCCACACAGAGTCTAATTGTGGAGGGCCTGGTTAAATTCTTAGTAGGTGCATCAGTAAAAAGAAGCTCTCCTAAAGAATTTCCCAAGTCTGTTATAGCTTTAGGGTGGAAGAAGTATACCGGGGGAAATTCCACGGTGAGCCATACCGGTGCTAGAGCAGATTCTTCATCGTAGTCGAAATGTTTCATCCATTTGATGATGCGCATAATAGCTCCTCCTATGGACCAGGTGCGTTTGAGCCAGCAGCGATGGTAGTCCTCATCGATGTCGAAGGTTATTTTGATGTGCCTAGAGTCCATCGCCGATAGCTGCACATCGCCCTTGAAGCCAATAGTCTTGATCTAATTTCTGAGGAAATCCATTGTGGGGCGGCCGCGACTGAATTTTCCGACCAGCGCTTTTGAGAATGGAGCGGCCAGGATGTCCACTTCCTCCTCTGGGTATAAAACCGCTAATTCACCCTTGTAATTGAAATGGGGATGGAGTTCTGGTGAATCAGGGGTGGCTGATTAATGGGATTGTTTCAAAGCTTGGGCGAAGGAAGGATTTTCCCTACTCCATGGCACAGGCGCCGCCATGGCAGGGCGGAGGACAGTGGCGATAAAGCCGTTAGGCAGAGAGAGGGCACATTTTTTC
The DNA here is from genome assembly GCA_037428765.1 of Rubia yunnanensis. Taxonomy (NCBI): domain Eukaryota; kingdom Viridiplantae; phylum Streptophyta; class Magnoliopsida; order Gentianales; family Rubiaceae; genus Rubia; species Rubia yunnanensis. The sequence continues at coordinate 31,664,146 of CM075069.1, read as the reverse complement.
AAGAGAGAATTTCAGAAGGAGAGAGAAATTTTGGTTCGCTTTCTTCCTAGTCCTAGATTTTTTTTTCCTATTTGAGTGTTGTAGGTCAGAGTGTTTGTACAAAGAATGGGTTAGAAAGAAGGTTAAAGTTGTTTGAACTACCCTTGTTGATGATGATTTTCTTGAAGATAATGATATTATTGATCTGCCTCCTCCAATGGTGGAAGCAAATGAAAAGGGCAAACAAAAGGTTTCTGAAGGGAATGGAAATTAGCTAGTTGTGAAGAAGGTGGATGCAAAGAAACCGACTGCAAAGAAGTCGGTAACGAAGAAACTAGCTACAAAGAAACCAACTGCAAAGGTGCCTGTAGTGAAGGAGACTGGAGTGAAGAAGTCGGCTGCGAAGGAGCCCGCAGTAAAGGAGCCTGCAGCAAAGAGGTTTGCTGCAAAGAAGCCTCCTGAGAAGAAGATTGCTGAGAAGAATCCCGTTGAGAAGAATTCCGCTAAGAAGAACCCTGATGTGAAGAAGTCATCTGGGAAGCAAATTTAGGATGTTGCTTGAGATGGGAGTGAGCTGTCATACGGGAAAATGCAAGTGAGAAGTTGGAGAAGCTGTGGATGGACATAGAGTTCCTAGACTTGTGTCAAAGAAACATGTTCATGATCATTGTTTAGCAAGGAACACTAATATTGGTATAGAAATGACACGCCATGTTAAATTTTTTTAGCAAAATTCAGTTTCCTGATGGTTCTAGGTATGTTATATTACTTTATGTATTTATGACTTTACTTTATGTGTGTAGACATTCATTTTGAATATTTCAGTTTTAAATTTTTTGCATAATAACTTGAATGATTTAGATTTTATTAGTGTAGGTATTTTTTCCTTTACCTTTGGTGTTTCAGTGTTTTGTTTCACTATACATTTTAATTATTGATGTGATAGTTTAAATTAATTTGACAAAACTATTTTTTTGTCCCTAATATATGACCTAATACCATCTTTTGGTCCCCCTTTCCAAAACCATCTCTTTTCAGTACCCTACAAATTCAAAATAATTTTTTTGGTCCCCAAGTCGATTTTCAAGGTGGTTTTCAGGCGGGTTTGAAGACCAAAAGATGGTATAAGATCATATGTTAGCTAAGGACCAAAAAATAATTTAATCTACCTAAAAACCACCCAGAATCTGGTTTGGGGACCGAAAAATTTTATTTTGAATTTTCAGTACTAAAAGGAGGTGGTTTTGGAAACGGGGATCAAAAGATGGTATTAGGTCATATGTTAGGGGCCAAAAAAAATTAGTCTTTCAATTTCACTATTTAATAATTTTTTGTGTAAAGTTTCAGTATGAATAGTTCATGTACTTGTTCATTTTATTTATATGTTTAACTGTTTAGTTTTATTATACAATAAGTTGTTTTTTTTACTTCATTATGATTTGGTTGTGTATCAATTAAACTTCCTGTTTAAATTACTGTACGTTCACTTTATGTTCTTAATAACTTAGTTTGGGATTTTTTGTGCATAGTTTGTATATTTACTAACTTATTATATTATGTTTTTTCCAAGATTTTAAAGAAATTTATGTCTGGAAGCCAGCACGTAAAGGTCACGGATCTCTGTGCTACTCTCACTGATCAGCAGAAGGCTGATGTTGAAGCGATTGGTTTTGGGAGCCTTTTAAAGCTAAGATTGGAGATTGCACTTCACACAGGTATAGTCCCTTGGTTGGTCAGTAATTTAACCCTTCTACATGTGTTCAACTGGTTGGGGTAGATAGACACTTTGTTACCGCTGATGATGTATTTGATGTCCTATCATTGCCCCAAAATCCTAGTAGAAAAGTTGAGCAGAAAAAAATTTCTTGCATGGAATTGCGGGATATGTATAAGGCTAGGTTTGGTAGGGAGACTGAAAAGGATATACCCCTTCACTTGATTTTAAAAAGGATAACTGGACTTAAGGAGGGAATGGATGAGTTTAAGAGACTTTTTTTTCATTTATTGCTCTTCATACTTTTTAGCTTCTATATTTATCGATAGGTAGATATAAAAATTCTTGAAGCCTTCAAAAATGTTGACGAGATTGAGAATCTCGACTGGTGTAGTTTAATGTTAGATCAACTGGCTTCAATGATTAATAAGTATAAGAGCAATGATGAATACCAAACCTATGGTGCTTGTGTCATTCTCCTTCTCATTTAGTATTTGCATAGATTTCATGTCCGTGGTGTGTTGGAGCCAACATCGCTTCCTCTAGTCCAGCATTGGACTGGTGCAAAGTTGAGGGAGAGAGTGAGGGTGTTGGAAATCGGAGGAGGTTATGACAGGACAATCATGGTGAAGGATGGTTATCCAATCAGCTGTGCTAGAAAGGTGAAAGAGGGTCATATAACTCAGCCTGAAATTGGAAGCTCTTTCAGTTCAAACTGAAGTTGTAGCTCCAGTTTCTCCGAAAGGGAAGGAAAAGGTGGCTAATGATGTCCCTGAAGATGATAATGTCCCGATGTTCAAAATTCCACACAAAATTATGACCAACTCAAAGATTAAAAGTCTTGCTAAGAATGTAAGTGTTTAAAATTTTACCTTATTTTATTTTCTTTGTTAATTCTATCTTTTAAGATGATTCTCTATGTGTTTCAGTATTTAGTTTAACTTTTTATTGTTTGATTTTTATGTCCTAGTTTAGGTGTTTAGTTTCATTATTTGATATTGTTGACTTTTAGTATGGTTAGTTAATGTGCTTAACCTTTTTGTTTAAGTGTTTAATAGTTTAGTTAAGATTACATATGAACTGTTTATGGTTAATTTGATTATGCTTTCATTTGGTATTTAATATGTTTGTTTCGGTGTTCCATTGTTTAGTTTTCAGTATAAATTTATTGATATTTTTCCTGTGTAGGCTTATGATGAGGCCCTCATGATCTTGAATCGTAATGTTGAAGTTGTTATCGCTGATATGAATGAGACGTTAGAGAAGGTGAAGAGTGATTTTGTTGATGAAGGATCACAAGACTTGCCACCAAGCGTTGGGACTAGTGCAGAAACTTAGATTCATGAAGAGGACTTTGATAATTCACAAGAGGAATGGAATGACAAGTTCATTGCTATGGTTTATAAAGCTTGCAACAAATGGAGGAGAAGGATACAGTACTAGCCTCAGAACTAGCCTATCCCGAGTTTTAACTTGTTTAATGATGGTGAATTATATGTCATAGTAGGAACGTCCATAGCTATGCAATCCCCAAACAAAGGAGTTTAAGGTGTTAGCAGGGACTAGTGTATTTGAATGATGTGATTTGAATTTGTTATGGTGTGATTCGAATATTTGAATTTGTTGAATTGAAGGGATGAATGATTCTGAATGGTCAATTAGCCAGGTTGTTGGATTTGTTTTGTCATTGTTGGATTGAAACTTGTAATTTTTTAAAGATGATTCTAGTATCAATTTAGTTGTGAAGTTTATCACTTTAGTTCCATTGTTTATAGATTTAGTTTTCTATTAAAGTTTAACAATTTGTCCATTAATAATATTTTGGATGTTGAAATTTTGCTTTACCAAAGAAGCTATCTTTTTGTGATTGTTACTTAATGTATTGTTTTGTTTATAGCCATGTTCCCTTTAGGTATATTGTTCGATTATTTAGGTATATATTTCAGTTTAAAAATTAGATATTTTCTAACCATGTGTTGTTGTTTACTTTTCGACCCTCATATTTTCATTTACTTTTTCTAACATTAGTTCATGTATATTTTCATTTAGTTTATTTATTAGAGTCATTAGTTTCAAACACAGTTTGTTTTGTTGAGTATATTTTTATTTAATTAAACTGCATTCGTTAGGTCATGTGTTTAAAGCGTTTGAAGGGAAATTTAAATGATTTGTTCCTAAATTTAAGATAATTGTATAAAATAATAATATAAATACAATGTCAAATTGAATCACATAGGTGTAGACTTGTTGCTTTGGTTCTTGGTACCAAAGTCCTTTATCTTTGGTTCTTTTCTATGCTTACATCCTTCAATTCTCTTGCTTCTTCCTTTTGTCTTTGTGGGAGATGGATTTTGGATTGTTGGCGGTTTAGTGATGGAAGATTCTACTATGCTGCATGAATTTTCATGTTCCTTGGCACTTTTTGAGACAAGAATTTCCTCTACCTTTTCATTGTCTTTTTTGAAGCTTTCTTCAATAATTTTCCGGGTTTCTATGTCACCTTCTCATTTTAGGAACATATTGTAGTAGTTTCTTGCCATTTGGTGTCGCAATGGAACTTTGTCTTTGATTTTGTCCACTACTTGATTTTCTTGTGCTACTTTCAGTTTGTCCCATACTTGCATTTTAGCAAACTTTGTTCATCGCTTCAGAATGTATTGTGATGGTATCTCACTGATTGAGTTGATGTGTAATATTCAGATACAGTGAAAGCAGAGCATTCCTTGCATAAAAAGATAACCATGCATATATACAAATTAATAAGATAAACATACGAACTAAAGCTCTAAAGAAAAGAATTTCCTGCATTTATTAAAGTTAAATATGCAAATGAAGAACTAATGACATATATATAAGATGTAATATCATAAACTTGTTATGAAATCTGCTTACAAAAATATGAACGTGTGAACCAAGAGGTAATGATCCAAACAGAAGAACTAAAGATATTAACATAAGAGGTAACATGTATATTGCATTTTTTCTGTATACCTATTTCTTCAAAAGTTTTGCAAGAGCAGTTTACTTCCACCATTCCACTTTGTTGTGTGAAGGTGACAACTTCAACTTTTGTATCATCTTCTTCTGGACTTACTTCATACTTTGTTGCTGATCCTAGGGGAAAAAATCTAGATGTTTTGTTACTTGTGCAATCTTGTATTCCTTCTCAAATTTATAGTACATTGACAATGTGTACTCTTAAGCTCCATGTTTGAGTAGTTTTGATCCATGTATAGCTGAATTTGGCACTGATTTTGAGCATTGATTTTCCTTTGCTATTTCATTTGCTCTCCAGTGATCAATAGTCTCATTGAAGATGGTTAAGAACCTGTTGAGTATGATCATTTTGCTGGCGTTGTATAACAAAGCTTTGTTCATGCTCTCACTTCGTTGTGATGAAAGAGTTCCTGCGGAGAAAAGTCTTTGCTCATTTTAGGGCACCACTTATCTCTAATAGAATAAAGCCTCTTGAACCATTCCTTGTCTTCAAGCTGAAAATTCTTGATCACATTGTTCCATGTCATTTCAAATTCATTTTCTTTTTTTACAGTATTTGAAATAATGCTCAAATTCTTCCTTGAAGGGACCATCCTTTTTAAATTCACCAAAATGATTGATGACATTTTGTGTAATATGACATAGGCACAACCTATGCCTCGTGTTTTTGAAAACCTGTAAAATTTCATGAATAATTTTATTCAGAATAAGTTCATGTAGAAACATATGATCTAAAACAAATTAAACACGAACTAAAGACATGAACATGGAATGTAATTGTTCATTATTTTTTTCCAATAATCAGGTCTTTTTTTTGGAAATATTACTGAAATTATACATAAGATGTTCTGAACAAACACATGAACTAATGAACTAAAAAACTAAAGGTAAGTACATAAGCATATAAACCCAAAATAGTCCATATCAATATAATTATGAACGGTCACCCTTTGATTGCTTTGGCCATGGCTAGAACTTGGTTTGTAAATATTGGTACTGGCTCTTTTCCACGCATTGATTTTCTTAAAACATCAAGAAGCCATTCGAAAGTTGAAGCATTCTTGTCGGCAATGAAAGCACATCCAAACATCACTATATTGTTGTGGTTGTTCATTCCGACTATTGGAGCACAAATCAAATTGTATTTGTTGGTTATGCATGTTGACGAATCATTTAACAAAGTTAGATCATGTTACTTCATGTGTTAATGCAGTTACACCATTTAATTAATATGTTACTTCGTACATTTCAACAAATTTAAAAATACCTAAATTTTCTCAAAAAAATACATATAGGCCAATTTTAGACCTTGGTGAATTATCAAGTAGAATTATATCACTTTTATTCATGTTTTCATGCTATTACATCATGTGTTTAATAAATAACTTTATTCATTTTAGAAAATTTAAAAAGAACCAATTTTTCTCAAAAAAATGTAATATATTTTACTTCATGTGTTCATGAAGTTACATCGTGTATATAACATACTACTTTATGTGTTCATGTCATTACTTCATGTGTTTAAATGTATTTTGCGAAATCTAAACCATACTCGTATGTTGTGTCAAATACCATTAGATCGCCGTGGAGGGAGTAGTCTTCCTTCATCATTGAGTTCCTCCAAAACAATGTTGTTAGCCTTCTATTATCATCCAATTTAACTCTGAAGAAGAAATCTTCCTCTTCGGTACTCTTCCGTGAGAGTCTTTCAATTACTTATTGAGCATCGCCTCTTTCAATATCCTTCATGCACAACCTGTTCACGTAGTTTAGATGACCCTTAATCGTGTGTCCTAGATTCCGAATACCACCAGCTTCAAAAACCAAAAACTTAAATCCATGGCTAGGTTTTAATCCCGCGCCTTCCATTCCTTCTATAGCTTGCCCTTTTTCCTCGGTAATTTTCCTTTCACTTCTTTGCAAATACCGCCATTCAACTCGAGTGAAAGGATGATTGTGAGAGATCACACGATGCAAAACTTCTTAGGCTTCATCGATAAATTTAAACCAAATTCCAGCTTTGAACATGTTCTCGTAACCACATTTTCCCTTGTTTTTCATCTTTTCTTCTCAGACCCCTCTTCAATGATATTGTTGTTTGAAGGTGTGTCGGGTGTTTCATTCTTCACTTTTGTATTTACCTGATTTGAGCAAACAAAATACTTCTCTAAGATGGTTCCGTCTTTTTTGCCTCTTTGTGTTGAACATCGCACCCCAAATCCCAATACATTTGACTAGTTTTGGTATAAATCATGAAACTCTGATAGTTTTTTCTCTCTCAAACCTTTGAAGCAATATGTGACATCAACTTTCGATAGGTCGCTTAAATTGGTGATAGAATCTTGTCCTGCAAATATTTTTTCCTTTCAGTAACTCATTACATCAAGTATTATATTGGTTTGTTCATGTATTTTACAATTTAGTTTGGCCTTCATAAACAATTGTTTAGTCACTGATAAATTTGTACAGAGAGGTACAATATCAAAATATTTTGATAAAAAAGCCTACTAATTAAATTTAACATTTTAGCATAATAGATTATATATTTATTGACTTACATCGTGTATGTAACATATTAATTTTTGTGATAAAGTAAATTTGAAAACATAAAAATATTCTTAACAAAATGCATGTAAATGAATTCTTGATGAATCATCTTACAAAAGTCTTTTTTTTTACTTCATGTATTCATGCAGTTACATCATTTATTTACTATGTTACTTAAAATATTTCAAAAAATTTAAAAAAATACCTACATTTTCCCAACAAGTTGCATATAACCAAATTTCAGATCTTGGGGAACTGTCCATCAGAATATTATCACGTTACTTCATGTGTCCATGCATCTACATTCAGTGTTCATCACATTACCTCATATGTTTCAGAAAATTAAAAAAAACACTTACATTTTCCCAACAAATTGCACATAATCAAATTTCAAACCTTGGGGAATTGACCATCAGAATACTATCACGTTACTTCATGTGTTCATGCAACTACACCTAGTGTTCATCATATTACCTCATATGTGTCAGAAAATTAAAACACGCCTACATTTTCCCAACAAATTGCATATGACCAAATTTCAGACCTTGGGAAATTGTCCATCAGAATATAATCACGTTACTTCATGTGTTCATGCAGTTACATCCAGTATTTATCATATTACCTCATATGTTTCAGGAAAAAAAACACCTACATTTTTCCCAACAAATTACATATAACCGAATTTCAGACAATGTCCATCAGAATATCATCACGTTACTTCATATGTTCATGGAGTTACATCCAGTATTTATCATATTACCTCATATGTTTCAGAAAATTTTAAAAACAAACACCTACATTTTTCCCAATAAATTGCATATAGCCGAATTTCAGACATTGGGGAATGTCCATCAGAATATCATCACGTTACTTCGTGTGTTCATGCAGTTACATCCAGTGTTCATCATATTACCTAATATGTTTCAGAAAATTATAAAACACCTACATTTTCTTCACAACATGCATATAACTGTCAGATCTTGCAAAAACAAATTCACAATATAAAAACATTACTTCATGTGTTCGTGCAATTACTTCATGCCTTTAACTGCATATACAAAATCAAAAGCAAACATGGATGTTAACTTGTTGAATTTTAAGATTGAACATATTAATTGTTTTCTCCTTCATACAAAACAATTTTGTTGCCTTGAATTGCTTCGTTTTCCATAGTTTTAATAGCAACACCTTAGATCGTAGATTTCAACCGTTAAAACTAAGATTTTAAAGTGTAAAGCTAAAATCTTAGATCACATATCTCATATAATTGAGATTTTAACCATAAAGTAAGATTTTCACCTTTGCAGATTGTAAAAGCATTCTTTGATCTTTCTGTCGCAAAATCCAATTCCAACGCGAATCTAAATCAAATCCGATGTAATTCCGTCGCAAAATCCTATATCCGTTGCAAAATTGCAGAATCTGGTTTTGGAGCTTGTTTGCGAGCTTTAATCGGAGATTTTCAAAGCATTGATTTGATTTTCAGAGCAAATTCGACGCAGATCTACAAACCTGAGCTCAATCTGTTGATTTTAGAGGATTGATCGGTGATTTGCGATGTTAAATCCGGTTTGATGATATTGAATTTCATAGAGATTCAGATTCCTTGATTTTGGGAATTTTGTTTCCAAAATATGGCAGTTGGTTATCATCTGTACCAAATTTTCTTATAACCCAAATTGATGACCCATTTTCTTCAGCCCTCATTTTCTAATTATTTGCAATTTGGTCCCATTTTTGAGTTCCTCTCCTATTTATTGCAGTTTGGTCTCTGGTCTAGTAGCGGCGCTAGCACTCAGCAAACCAGGGCAGCTGTCCTACCTTTTCTATTTTTATTTTTTAAAAAAAACTTGGTCAACAAAAGATTTTGATTGTTGCCCCATCATTTTTCATCCGTATTCTTCAATTTTTCCAATTTTAATGATTTTTTAAATACCTATCTTGAAAAATATTTGTTCTTGAGTATTGTCGTGGATGATTTTGTCGCTAAATTTTAAAATATGAAAACTTGACATGAGCACATTTAACAAATTAGTTGTATCACATTATTTATCCTAGATCCGCCCCTAGGTGAGATAGTCTCACAGGGGTCTTTCTCTATATTTCACGTGCTAAATATATTTTTCTCTAATATATAATATTTCACGTGCTAAATATATTTTTCTCTAATATATAATATTTCACGTACTCAATATATTTTTCTCTAATACATAATAGGTCACGTGCTCAATATATTTTTTAATAACCTTATATTCAAATTATATTCAATGTCTCCTTTGAACAATATGCATCCGTTCTTTTTAATTTATTTTCAAGTCTTTTTAGACAATATAAAGTTTAGGCAGAATTATTATATAAGTATTAAACATTTTGATTAGGAGGTGATTCTTTTCAAAAACTGCAAATACATTTGGGAAAGAAGAAGTTTTGTGTTGATTTTTTTCAGATAGATCTCTGCTCAAACTTTAGTCTGCCTCATAAAAGACCGTATCAAAATCATAATGAAATTGAGAAATCCTTAGGAAAGACGGCATTTTCATAAGTTTATGAAAAAGTCATCTGTACTTTTTACCTTAAGTGTTGTAATTTAATAAAATTTAAATATTGTATTTTAAAAGTTCAAGAAAGTAATAATGTGTATTTGAGTGTGAAAATATAAAAATATATGATATAAAAAATTATTTACAAATTTCTAAATTTAGTATGTATTTTAGCTTGTCAAGAGACCCACTCAAAAAAATTTATCAATTTTTCAGAATAAAATGAAAGCTACTGTTGGCGAAGTGCAAGCAGGGTTTCTTTTGCATCTTATTGGGCCAGCAAAGCCCGTTAAAGATTGATTGCAGTCTAGGGACCTCAATAATGGACTGATGCATGAACTGGTCAAGCTTATAACTCTTTTGACCCGGTTATATTGATCAGCGAATTTAATTCAATCGATTAGACATTGCTAATTAATTCCTCATCTCATTATAGTTTTTTTTTAAAAAAAAAAATTGGGTAATAACTCAAATGAGCCCCCAATAAAATCCCTCCCCTCCCCTTACCCTTGGTGGGAATTGAACCCATGACCTCATGGTAGTAGAACTAGACTTCAACCGCTTTTTTTTTAATGAAAACACCCGAGGGTGGGGGAGATATATTAGAAGATCCCCAATCCTACTTCGAAGTTAAATAGGATATACATTTATGGAAGTTTTGTTCAAAATGAGTAGTGAAGCAACATAGTTGCCTCCAAAAGTCCTACGAAATCTATACCAAAGAAATGTGAATAACTATCCAAAACTGGATAGGTGTTGAAGTTGCGATCCAAAAGAGAGAATCTCCACCCCATGTGTTAATTCACTCCTTTGGCCAGGAAACTTCAATCACAAAGTTTAAAAGCCTACTTTAAAGAGTTCAATAGCCAAAAGATTGCTTAATGATTGTAGTTAATCTGCCTCCGATGAATAGTAAGTATCAGCTCCAGAGATGCAGGTGTACCAAAAAATGGAGAAGAGAGAGTCCATAAGGATGCTGCTATGTTGATCTGACATTGAAAAGACAAAAAACTGGAGGTAGCATCGCAGGTCTCCTCAGTGAAAACATCTGTATGTGCAACATCCTATATCCATTAAGTAAGGCAGCCTAAAACTGATCCAGTAACCTGCAGAAACCAAACCAAACAACCAAATCTTAGCAGTATCTATTCTTAAACCTTTATAGTCTTGGAAACTCGAATATGTGGTACGTTTTCTCTGTCCAAGGAAATGAGCCCTCTGATATAGGTGGGAACATTAGTCATATGGAGGGTTTGGTTTTGATGAAGATGGTGTTTGGCAATAGCATTAGCTACAGAATTACACTCCCTAAAAGCATGTTTCAATTCAGCCCTTCCGAGTAGAGATTTCACATTAAAAACCATATCAAAAACTTGCCAATGTGCAGCATAAGGATCATTAATCATTTCAACCGCAAGCTTAGAATCTGATTCTATTATGAAAGTATGATCAAGATGGTTAAAAATATGACAAGCATGCAAGATTGCATTAATTTCAGCATGTAGTGATGATACAGCAGATATGGATGCCGAACTAATCAAAATAGGTTAGCCTGAACTATCCCTAGCTATAAGACCAACAAAAGCTTTGTTAGAACACCAAGATGCATCCACATTAATTTTAGTAAATCCAGGCTTAGGCCTTTCCCAGTAAACTTTCATTATATTTGGCTTTGGGGGAGGTCTAAACAGTGGGGTGAGATGCTTGAAGTATGGAGGGATAGAATTAGTACATAACAGCTTCGGAGGACACTCATTTAATGTCAATTTAATCAGAGCCTGAATCTCATTACAAATAAGATTCACTAACAGAGGCTTATGGTCATATAAAAAATTGTTCCTGGCTTTCCATAGACTCCAGCACACCAGAGAAGGTAAAATCATACAATATATTTGGTGAAACTTAGAGAGATCATGGAAATTCCAAAATAAATAGAATCTTTGAGGGATGGAATGTTGAGCATTAAGGTTAAACTGAATTGAAGAGGTCATATGAGACCAGACAGATTGAGCCAAGGGACAAGAGATGAAAAAATGTTGGATCGAATCCGACTCACAACAAGCTGGACATTTAGAAGCTATACTAAAACCACATGTAATGAGTACATCATCAAAAGGGAGGAATGCATGTAACAGTTTCCAGACAAAAATGGAAATCTTTTTCAGAAGAAGAGTATTCCATAAGTACTTACTAACAGGGGAATTACCTGTGGAAAGAGTGAGGGACCTATAGGCTGAATTAAAAGTGAAATTACCTGTAAGTTCTGGTTTCCAAATCAGTCTGTCCTCCCTAACCTGTGTGAGTTCTGCACCCTGTAAAAATAAGAGCGTATCATGTTCCCGGAAAGATGAAATCTGATTTAAAATACTAATTTTGTTGCTGATGAAATCAGCCACAGAGATATCAGCCATTGCAGAGGATATACTATCAGGAACATGGTTAAGCAAAGGCCCCCGTGGACACCAGTTAGCAGTCCAAAAATTACATTTACCATTACCATGAATAATGGTAGAATTGTTTTCAGCAAAGGAGTTAATAAGACATATTCTTTTCCATGTTACTGATTTTCTGTGAGATGGTGAAAGTGACCATAACAGTTTAGACCACAAAGAGATACCTAGTTGGCTTTTCCACCACAGTTTAGCAGAGCAAGAGTCTATTATGGCTTTAACAGATTTGAAACCTAGACCATCCAATTTTGTAGGTTTTGCTATGTGTGCCCATCTTTTCCAAACTTTGTTATTTTTTCCATCTGATTGTCCCCAGAAGAATTGAGACCATTTTTTCTCAAAAGATTTAATTATGCCTTTAGGGGGATAGGTTACCGACCAGATATGCTGAGGAATTGAGTACAAACAAGACCGAATTAAGATCATTTCCCCCCTGCACTAAGCCATTTATTTTTCCAATTTTGTAGCTTAAGATCTACATTAGCCAGGAGAGGAAAAAAATATCTATTTAATGTTCTTCCTTTAAAAATGAGGCAACCTAAGTACTTAAAAGGGAATGATCCTTTTTTCATTTTTAAAAATGCTTTTACCTGATTACTCTTAGTTAGTGTAGCTTTTCTACTTAGGTAAAAGTCTGATTTTTCAAAGTTAAACTTTTGGCCCGAGGTGTACTCAAAGATTTCAAGAAAGGCTTTGATCTTAATGAGGTTCGGCTTAGATGCTTGCATAAGTATAATCGTATCATCCGCATACATGAGATGGGAAACTGCAGGAATTGAAGCTGGAATCTGATAGGGAGCTAAACTTCTATTGAGAAATATAAACGATAAGCTCCTAGAAAAGGCTTCTGAAAATAGATTAAAGATAAAGGGGGATAGAGGATCACCTTGTTTAATACCCCTTGTTGCCTTGAAGAAACCTACAGGATTTCCATTAACAAGTACTGAAAAGTAGGCTTGTGACAGGTTATTCATAACAGCTTTTAAAAAATTCCCTTTAAAACCAAACTTAATCAAAATCTGTTTAAGAAAATTCCATTTAATTCTATCAAAAGCTTTTCTTAAATCCAATTTAAGAATGCAATTTGGTGTTCTGTATTTCTTATCTAAAAATCTAATCATTTCTTGTAAATACAGTATATTATCCGAGATGTCCCTGTTTTTCATAAACGCAGTTTGGTTAGGGGAGATTAGATTTTCCATGTGAGGTTTCAACCTCTCCATTAACACTTTGGAGCAAATCTTATTTAACACATTTGATAAGCTTATTGGCCTAAAATCCTCAAATGAGCATGGAGTTGGTTTTTTTGGTATAAGAGTATTATTTTTTTCCAAAAGCCTTCTAGTGCAAATCCAGCGTATCAAATAATTCATCATTACGATTTGTGGACTATGTTGGAAATGATATAAATTTCGTAAGAAGTTATTGTTTTGACATACAAAGATTAGTACATAATATTTGATGGAATAAATAATGAGTATGATATTAGAAATTAGATTTTGTCTACTAAATATTGGAGATGAGAAATTACTATGAAAGAATAAAAATATAAAAAAGTCTCATGTTAGACCGACTACCGGTTAGATAAATTATGAAAAAATGTCATTTTAATAATTTTTAGGGTCAAACTATAAGTAGGGAAAAGTGCATAAATAACCCTATTAAAATTTGAAAGTGTATAAATAATCCTGTAAAATCTGAAAGTGCTAAACTAATCTTAAGATTTTGAGCAATGATGCAAATATACCCAAATTGCACTATTCTGGTATTGACTAAAGGAATTCAGATAGTGACATAATCTGAAAAGACAAAAATAACCCTGACATTAAAACTAAAAATCTAATGACCATTACACCCCCAAGCTTCTTCTTCTTCTTCAACACTCTAAACCACCACTGCCACCACCGCCGCCGATCTCCAGCTCTAGCGCAACCTCCTTCCCCGTCCATCTAGCACCACCTCCTCAGCCTCTAGTACCACCACCACACCTCTTCCTCCTCCCGCCACTTCTCAACACCCAACCCTTCTGCATCATGCACCACTTCCTCCTCAATCGCCACCATCATCACCACCTTCTGCAAAATCACCTCTGTCTCACCCGTCGAAGCCCTATTCTCTCTAAAGTCTCACAACTTCGAGGAGGACCGGGACCGCCCAACAATACCATAAAATCAGGCGATCCTCACGCCTCACTCACGTCATCGGCCCAGCAATACTAGTATTAATGTTGAAACTATACTCCCCATCCCAATCCCATCACCCGTGCTTGTCTTCCAGCTCGAAGCAGGCTCCTAATGTCGCCGTCGCAGGTGGCAATCGATGGAGAGGGGTGAGTGGGGTCTGTACCCTCTCAATTTTGAGCCGGTGAGCTCAATCTAGTGGTGTTGATGCTGACATTGATTCTGACGAGGACAGCAGTTTTAGGCGTGAGAAAGTTGGTATGGATTAGGGCTATTAATGTCTTTTCTAATTATATTTTTAAGAATTTTTTAACCTGGGGCCATAATTGTGATTTCAACAAAGTCCAAGGTTAGATTTGCACTTTCAGATTTTACAAGGTTATATCTGCACTTTTGAACAAAATATAGAGTTAAAAATGCACTTTTCTCTTATAATTATTTAAAAAGTTGAGCGAAGTGCATGTATAACCCTACATAATTCACAAAAGTGCACATATAACCCTATGATAATTGAAAGTTAAAATATAACCCTAGATAATTGAAAGTGAAAATATAACCCTAGATATTAAGTGAAAGTGCAACTATAACCTTTTCCGGCAACTTTTAGCCAAAATTTCATTAAAAGACATTTTTGCCCTTGTGGAAAAAATATAAAAAATAAATAAATAATAGATTAAGTGGAAGTGTGAGAACCTTACAAAAATGGTATCTTAATCTGAAATTCCCTTTAATTCACTAGATTAATGCAATATTGAGTTTGATTATGTGATTTTCTTTTGCTTCTCGTCACATGAATAGAGATAAGCGATATATATGGTATTGAATATAAGATTTTGATGACATTTTTTAAAATTTTGTTGAATTTAGTCTGGATTAATGATTGGATAGCCTTTGGTGTTGCGTGTGTAGTTGTTATTTTATCGTGTTTTTTTACCTAGGGTTTTTAACGTTGATGGATTTTACTTTTATAATATGTGTTGATATAACCCTACAATTTTTATGAATGTGGTGATATAACCATATAGGTTTTATGAATGTTCTGATATAACCCTATTAAATTTCATAATGTGCTGATATAACCTTACCTGGTCCAGTGGCGGTCCGGCGGTGGTCTGGCACGGGTAAGGGTATAATTGTCCACCCAAATTTAGCTTTTGGTCCAAGGGCATTTTTGTTATTTTTGGGGGGTCAACACCGGAAAAACATGATCAATGCTGGGAATGTCACCAGATGGTTATATTTGCACTTTCATTAAGTAGTTAAGGTTATATTTGCACTAAAAATTATCTCACGGTTATATATGTATTTTCTCAACTATATAGAATTATATTTGATTTCCCTAAAAAGTTTTTCAAAGTTATAGAAATCAAGATGGTTTCCTGTGAGGCAGCCTAAACTTTAGGCATGGACTTTTATGCAATTCTAATTTTATGCTAGCTCCAGGGTCCTATCTCTAATAATTTTACAATGACTTATCTCTAATATTTTTCCAGGGGTGTTTTTGTCCAATTTTCCCTTTATTTTCCGTTAGTTGCAATCTGCAAAAAAAATGTAAAAAAAATCAATATGATCATCGAAATGAAAATCATAAACACCAACTACAACTAACAAAAAATCAACGAAAAATCATAAAGCATCAACTAAAAAATTGCAGCAAAACTATATATAAAAACCAAATAAAAATCAACATAAAATTGAAAAAATATCTTATACAACTAACAAAACATCAACTGAAAATCATAAAAATTGTAAACTGAAAATCGTCAAAACATCAAGGCTTAAATTATCAATTTTTTTAAAAAAAAATGCAAACATCAACCAATATCACTCAAAAGCTAAAAATATCAATTCCTATCACCAAAACTACATCCGAAAAATGAAAAATGTTAACATAAGAAAAATAACACTACAAAACATCAACCTATATTACTAAAAAAGCTATAAACATCAACTCTTATCACCTAAAGCTCACCTAGAAAATGAAAATACCATCATGAGAGAAAAAAAAGTAAAAATATCAACCCATATAACCCCAAAAAAACTACAAAACGTTGACTCATATTAACTAAAACTCATTCGAAAAATGAAAAACATCCATGAAAGAAAAAAAACTAAAAACATCAACAAAAAAGCTACGGTACCTCAATTGTATAAATTCTTAACTCTTAAAATCATAAAACATCAAAAAACAATTAAAAATAAAACTACAAGTATCAACATTTATCACCCAAAAACTACAAACATCAACCTCTGACACCTAAGCCTCATCCATAAAATGAAAACATCAACATTAGAAAAAAGACATTACAAACGTCAACTCCTATCACCTAAACCTCAACAGCAAAATGAAAAACATCGAGAAAATAAAAAAGAACTACAAATATCAATACATATCACCCAACAAAACTACAAAAAATATCATCTCAAATAAAATAAAACTTCATGTTGAAAATGAAAAACGTCACCATGAGGAAAAAAACCCCTACAAACATGAACCTATAACAACAAAAATACTACAAACATCAACTCATACCACCTAAACTTCAGCTAGAAAAGGAAAACATCAACATAAGAAAAAAGACACTACAAAACATCAACTCCTATCACCTAAACCTCAACCACAAAATGAAAAACATCAACATGACAAAATATAAAAACACTACAAAAATCAATCCATGTCATCAAAATAAACTACAAAACATCAAATCATATCAAATAAACCTCATCGGAAAAATGAAAATCATCAACATGAGAGGAAAAAAACTAAAAATCTCAACCAAAATGTTACAGTACCTCAACAACATAAATACTTGAAAAAAAAATCCTAGTGGGATTTGAACCCATCCTGCTAACATCAAAACCCACGTACTAACCCCTACACAAAAAGAATGATTGCTAATCTTTGTCTCAATCAAATCATAATAAACCTCAGCATATATCTCAAGAATATAAGTTCTTCTCAAAAAGTAAGGCCTAGTGGGTTTTGAACCTAGGTTTATAACCTTAAAGACTAAAGCACTAACTACTACACCAAAGGACCTTTACTAATCATGTACTCATGTCAAACATTATTAAATCTCAACAAGTCTTTGAAAAAATAAAGCACAAAATTAAACCTCACTTCTCATGAGCAGAAGCTCAGCTGTTCACCTCCGCTATCCGCCATCAACGTTTCCTCCATCTGCCACCGCCAATACGTGCCACGCGCGAGCTCTACTTCAATGACGCGCGTGGATCTCATGCGCGAACCGTTGCCTCATCTCCGCCATCCCCTCTATCGATAAAACCCTAGCTCTGTCATTGCCTTCGCCTCCATCGCCTTCACCTTCACCGTCTTTTCCTTCGTCTCCACCGCCTTCACCTTCATCTCTAACACCTTTGCCTCTGTCTCCTGGCTCTAGTTCATCAGTCGTAGCGCCAGATTTACTGTGGATCACTGCCTCCTCCGATGTCCTCAACCACAGCAGCTCCGCTGCAACAGAGGAAGAAGAATCTGTGTGGATTCGCCGAGCCGATGGAAGCTGAGAGGTGGACCGCCAATGAATTCACTGCGAATCAGCGGATTCTGATCAAAGCGAGGCGGTTGAGCAGCGAGGAAGACGAACAGAAAATGAAAATTTTCTGGAAGCTTTTAATATTTATATATGTTTGGATAATTTTCTAATAGGTCCCTAGATTTATTAGCATATTGTTTTTTTTAAAAAAAACCTCATCCCAAATTAAAACTTTCAGTAATTGAATAATAAACCCTGTGTAAAGTTTAGGCTGCCTAAAACAAGACTTTGTGATAGGAATCTCTTGCAATATATAAAAATAAATATCAAACCACCCAATTATGTGCTTATTTAAAAATATTTTGTAGCCGCAATCTCTCCGGGGTTTAACAAAAACCTTGTGCAACCTCTATACCCTTGCCACACCCTCATCTTCTTCAATCTTTTCCCTATCTTCCCATTAGGGGAGATGGGGGACAACCGTTTATTTTAATTTATGTTTTGTTATTCATTAAGTGTGAAATTTTTCTCTATAGATTAGTTTTGTTCCTCAACCTGATCAATTAGATTGTTGTGTTCATGATGATAACTCGAACTAGTTGTTCACGTGTATGTATTATTCTCGATCTGCTTGTTCAGATTGTGTGTTCGCAATTTTGTTTGTAGTTTTATTTTTAGATTTCCGTAAATTTGGGTTTGCCAGATCTGTGCTTTTTTAAGGTGTTTACAATTTGGACAACATAGATCATGGTAGGATCAAGTGGTGTTACAATTGTAAAAGATCTCTGTTTGGTGCAGTGATATTGATGCGTGATATGCTCATCTCTGCCAAGTGGTCATGATTTTTTCTGGAAGCTACCGAGGGAATGTTACATTTTTTATTGGATCTCTGATCTGTAATAGTACAGACAATCAGTTTGGTTGGCATGTAAATTAAATATCCTTGCAATAGATTGGAATTTCTAGAGGCTAGTTAAGTTGGATGCTAATTCCACTTATTCTAATCGACGTTGGGCATTTTTGCCAGCATCTAGGAATGAATGGTTTTTCAAAAAAAAAATCAAATCACCCAATTAATTACATCAATTATAAAATGGCTTCATCTAACATTTAGTTTTTTTAATTATAAACTCACCGCAGTGAGGGGTATATATTAGGCTCCCCAAACCTTAAATAAAATAAGCTCCATGAGCTCAATAAGTTATAAAGAAGAGATAAACAAGTGGAAAGCTATTTACAATAATCTTTGTTTTGAATCTCTTGTTCACACCCTTGTGTAAACAAGGATTCGGCCCTTGGAATCCATTTCGGAGTCCTCTACGGCCTACCATGATTATGCCTCCAAACCCTGTGTTGACATAAAGGGATGGCCTCTCGTAAAGGCTCCTGGAAAAACACTTCCCCTGAAGTGTTTCATTCTTTGATCACCTCATATCTTTGACAATGCTCCGGCACCAATCTGATGGAAACTGATACAATGCTCTGGTGCAAAATTCTATTGCCATGTGGTGTAAAGCTGATGAAGAGTGAAATCCTAGCAGCCATATACTTGTCCGGTTTGGTTTCCTCAACTTATCTTCAACTTTTCCCTCAGTTCTTGTACCATGGCCAGGACTCTGAATCCAAGTGTGATCTTCTGTACCTAACATAAACAAATGGGAAGATCAGTACAATGTTCTACCAAGCCATTTAAAACTCCACAATCCCATTATAAAGTTCTGAGATAACATCATCTATAGCACATGGAAAAACATGTCTCATGCCAAACTTTTAGCCTACTCTAATATGTGGATATGATTCTAAATCAAGCTTGACATGTCCAACTATTTCTTTTGGCATATTTGAATAAATGAATGGTTTACCTGATTTTTGCTAGCCAACTTCGACAGTGTATCTGCAGCTCCATTAGCCTCTCTGAAAATGTGTTAAATTATAAAGTGAACTTTTTAGAGCAGCTGCCAAATTATTCTCATTTGTTGAAGACATTTCCAAGGGATCTTGTATTGTTTGTGCACCATGTTTATCAATGTCTTTGATCAGTTTCTATGTCGATTATGCTGATGTGATGAAGTAGAGCTAATTATAGCACATTCAACAGAGCTATAGTTTTAGCCTGCAAACTAGTGTCAGCATTGATAACCTTTGATTGAGCTACTATCACCTTACTCCTATGATCTCTTATGATGCATCCAATGCCTGCTTTCCCATTCTTTAAACAAGATCCATTAGTATTTAGCTTAAAATTAGTTGGTAATGTCCATTTAATAATTCTTACTGGTTTCTGGATTTCCTTTTTCTGACACAAAAGTCTAGGGATATTGGTTAGATCCCATCTAAAATCCAGGTTGAGATCCAGAAGAGTATTATTAAAATGAAAATGAATTATATTGATGATGTTCTTTGTTAAAGGCTTTATCCCTTCAAAAGTGTAAGAGCATCAAGCATGCCAAAGATACTAGAAAACCACACAGGGTATTGTTCTAATAAGCTTAACAAAGGTAGCATCAGAGGTGCCAAGATTCCAATAGTGATACTATCTATCCCACGAGAATTGAAACCGATTGGTGCTCAGGGAAAAAAATTTATCATTGGTGTTCCATATGTGTTGCACCTGATCACAATTATTAAAGCTATGATGTATAAACTCTTATTCTTTGAATCAGAAGCAAAACCTTAATGGAAGATGAAACTGAAAATCTCCCAGTACATCTGGAAGGGCTATTAATCTATTTAGTATTTTTAAGTTTAAGTAGTATTTGTTTTTGGTATCAAATTAGACCGCACATGCTTAAATGATGGTATTCTTGTTTTCCTAGGTCTAATTAACTCATAAGCCGACTTTAAAGTAAACTGGCCACTCTTGGATTTAACTTCCATGTTAATTTATCCTTAAATTCTAAGAAAATTCTATAATCCAAGTTCAGATTGCTGATAATGTTATCAGGTAATACAGTTCTGAAAGTGTTTACATAGAAGGATTTATTTTCTAAGAATGTAGCAACTGATTTATCTATATAAGGAATATCATATATCATAATATGATCAGCTAAAGGGCCAATCTCAGTCCAATTTGTATACCAAAAGAAGACTTATCCTTAGCCAATCTGAACATGTGTGTGATTAGCTGCTATCTGTTGAATCTCTTTGATTCTCTACCATTTTTTTGAGGTCTTATGGGTGTCACTCATTGACCACGTGGTTTGGGCCTAAAGGGAATTCCCTTGTTGTAATTTCTACCATAATTTGATGGAAAAACTTTCAGTTATAGTTGTTAAGTTTTAAAATTTAATAAATTTTCCTATGTTGGAAAGCATAGTTTAGGATATGATTTCCAAGTTTTTTTAGTCATTTCCAGGATTGGAATCTGAGTTCCAGAAAAACCTTCAAGATTTTTGTGAATCTGAGAGATTATGTGTTTGGTTGGCTTCATGACATTAATTAAATGAATTGGCATTGTTGCCAAAAACATGTCTAATTAAATCTGCCTTGCCAGCTGGAGATAATAGCTTATTATTTGAGTTGTTTATTCTTGCCTTAATTGATGTTAAAATTCCCAAGAAAAATTAGTTTTTGGTTCTCCCTGTGTAGATAGGACATCCCAAGTATTTAAATGGAAGGGATCCTTCTACCATTTTTGTTTCATGTTTAATTAGGTTAATGATTTTGTTAGGCGTGTGTTTTGAGATGTAAAAAGATGATTTCTCAAAGTTAACTTTTTGTTCGGTTGCTAGCTCATAAGATTTTAGAAAGCTGATTACAGTTCTTAGACCATGCTTTGAATACTTTAGTAAAATTTTGGTATCATCAGCAAATGAAAGATGAGTTGATGGTTTCATTTTGTAACGTAGCTTAAAAGGCTGAATATTTCCATATTTAAATAGGAAATTTAAGTTTTTAGAAAAAGCTTCAGCCATTAAAATGAAAAGAATATGAGATAGGGGATCTCCCTATTTTAGTCCTCTTGATGCTGAGAAAAAACCTATTGATTTTCCATTGATTAATAATGAAAAAAAGGCAGATTTGATGTTCAGCATGATTAGGTTAACTAGTTTGTTTGAAAAACCCAGCTTGATAAGGATTTTGGATAAGGAGGACTATGAAACGCTGTCAAAACCCTTCATCATACCCAATTTGATGATCATATATGTCTTTTACTTTTGTAAGCAAATGATTGGTTAATTCTTGCATTAAAAGGACACTGTCAGCCAATTCCCCGCCCGAGACAAAAGCAGATTGCTGAGGGCTTATTATCAAGTCTAGGAATAGTTTTAACTTGTTAGAAATTATTTTTGAAAAGATTTTGTTTGTAAAATTATGAAGACTTATTGGTCTAAAATCTTTGAGTGTTGAACACACATATTTGAATGTTGATGCAGTGGTTTTGGGTATTTCCTTTCCTTCAAAAAATTCTTCAGCTGCCATTAAAACATCAGTCTTTATTATATCCCAACATTTGTGGAAAAAGTCCCTGAAAAACCATAAGGTCCAGGAGCTAATTGGCTATCCATGGATTTGATAACATCTGTTAGTTCTGACATTGTTATTGGTTTGATAAGTTCGGAATCCATGCATCAGTCACAACACTTGTGATGTTTTCCAAGATCTATGCAGTGTTTATTCCCGATGGATCTTGATCTTCATCAGTTAGTAGAGTTCAGTAATATCTAATTGCCTCATTCTCCATCTCTTGTGGTTGTTGTAACCATTGACCCTCAGAGTTTTTAATTGAAGTAATTATTTGTTTCTTGTGTTTGTTTCTGACGGATTGATGAAAGAATTTGGAGTTGGCATCCCCTTCCTTCATCCTTGTTAATATAGACTTTTGTTTCCAAAAAATCTCTTGATTCATTAAGGCTTGCTTTAGTTTTGCATTTGCCAAATTCAAGGATTGTAGGTTTTCCCAAGATCTTATTCTCGTAACCCCTTTTCAGCTCTCAGGACCATTTCTTCACATTTTTGTACATTGGTCAAAGGTGGTTTTGTTCCAGATCTTGACAGTGTTTTTTTAAGTTTTTCAATTTAAAAGATAGTATGGCCATTTCTTTGCTATTTGTGTGAACATTCTAAGCATTTTCAATGGTCTTCATGAATGTAGGATGATTAATCCAACATTCCTTAAATTTGAAAGGTTTTGGATTGGATTTTGTTGAAGTTTCTGAGATGTGGAAGATTAAAGGGGCATGGTCTGATTCCTCCCTTGCCAAAGTTTTGATCTTGAAATCTTGGAGCAGGGACCACCATAGAGTGTAAGAGATTCATTTATCTAATCTTTTCCAGACTCTCCCCTTTGGTTTCATTCCAGTCCATGTATACAAACTCCCTGAAGTAGGAATTTTTGACATATTTTGAGTATTTAGAAACCCATTAAAGTTTCTAATACTCCTCTGGTCAGGGTATGGAGTGGCCTAAGTACTCTTCATTAGTTGAGATTACATTAAAGTCTCATATTAGACATAGGGGTTCTTTCTTTAAAAGAGCCAAGGCTTTCCACAACTTATTTCTTTCTTTGGTATGTTTTTCATAAATAAAACCCACTTAGCATTCAATTGATAGTTCTTGTGTTCTGATTTTTGTTAGGAGAAGTTGCTCATTAGTGGAGATGATATCCACTGAAGTATCATCATCCCAAAGAATCCATATTTTACAATTTGCAATAGCAAAAGATTTACTAAAACCAAGTTCTCTTGCTATGCATTGAGCTTGGTTGCAGTTTATCATTGGTTCAATTAAGGCACGGACCTTGATTGAGTTACGTCTTTTCATATTTTTAAGTCTTATCAGAGTAGGTTTATTACCCACCCCTCTGATTTTACAATCACATATATTGATTCCTATCATGTGTGTGTTTTGGAAAGATTCACTGATGAACGGGTGAAAACCATTTTAGGGATAGAGGAATAATATTTTTTTGATGTATTTCCTCTGTTTGTTTTTATGTTCTGATTTAGATTGCAGGTCTATGCTACTTGGTTTTTTAATTAAAGCATTAAACCTAACCTGAGCAGCAGTTAGACTTGCCTTTATTTCCTCAAAATTTAATCTTTCCTAATGATTTTTTTTGTGTTTTTAGAGATTTTTTTATTAAGCCAGTCCAGGTTTTTATTACTTTTTATGCTAGAAGATAGTAGAGGGGAGTCACCTCCAGTAATCTCTATAAAATCTTCATCAGATGCTGCATTGATCAATAACTTCATTAGATGAATATAGAGGGCCCTGCTCTCCTGCCTTAGGTAGTATAAGAGACTTTAATACCTGGATCTCTTCCAATGGAATCCAAGAAATTAATACGGTAGGTAACATGTTCACTTGGTGTAACTCTAGGCTTCGGAACCCTACTTCAAAAAGACTAGATAGAGGACTATGCTCAATCTCTTGGATCACTAAGTTTCCATCTTCCTCAATTCAGATTTTAAATAGACAAACTTCGGATCATGCACCTTTGCTTCTGCAAGTTTCAAATCTTATCTATTCTAACCCTAAGCCATTTAGATTCATAGACTCTTGGTTTTTTAGAGAGGATTTTATGACTGTGATAAGGGATAGCTGGGATTCACCATCATCAGAAACTGGAATGCTGAAGTTTTACCTTAAGCTTGTCAGACTTAAAAGAGTTCTAAAATCATGGAATAGGGATAAATTTGGAAACATTGACCTTAATGTTACAAAAGCTGAAGATGATCTAAGAACTCAGGAAGCTATATATGATCTAAATCCTTCAACTGCTGAGAGAATTAAACTTAATGAGAAAAATGCTTTGCTGCTAAAGGTCTTAAAAGAAAAAGAGAAATATTGGAAGCAAAAAGCTAGATTAAAGTGGCATAAGTTGGGTGATAATAACACTTCCTTTTTCCACAAGGTTGTGCAAGAAAGAAACTGTAAACTACACATCACCAAACTAAAAACTAGATCAGGTCAATGGATTAATTCTCAGCTAGATATACAAAAGGAAGCAGTTGAATATTTTACTGAATTATTGACTGAACCCGATTTAATTTTGGATGATACTTTTGACACTCATTTTTTGAATCAGATTCCTGGTATCATAACTGATAGTGATAATATTGACTTAGCAAAGCCTGTGACTGAGGATGAACTGGAAAATGTAATTAAAGGCTTAAACAAGAACAGCAGCCCTGGGCCAGATGGATACTCTCCAAAATTTTACACCAAATGCTGGCAGATTATTAAACTAGATTTGTTAGAAGTGGTAAATGAATTTATCTCTGGTGCTGAGATACCAAGGGGGATAGCTAGCACATGGATTACTCTAATTCCAAAAAAACCAACCCCAACTTCTTTTGATGACTTTAGACCAATTAGTCTATCAAATGTGCTGAATAAGATTTGTTCCAAAGTTCTTCTAGAGAGATTGAAGCCACATATGGAGAATCTGATATCCTTGAACCAAACAGCATTCATGAAGCATAGAGATATATCTGATAACATTCTATATTTACAAGAGATGATTAGATTTTTGGATAAGAAACAAAGAATTCCTAACTGCATCCTTAAGCTTGATCTGAGGAAAGCTTTTGATAGAGTTAGATGGAGTTTTCTCAAACAGATTTTATCTAAGTTTGGTTTTAAAGGGAATTTTTTAACAGCTTTAATGAACAATTTGTCTCAAGCCTACTTTTCAGTCATTATCAATGGTAATCCAGTTGGATTTTTCAGTGCAACAAGAGGAATCAAACAAGGTGACCCTCTATCCCCTTCTCTTTTTAATATATTCTCAGAGGCTTTCTCTAGGAGTTTGACCTTTATCTTTATGAATAAATGTCTGTCCTCATATCAGATTCCTGGTTCTATTCCTGTGGTTTCTCATTTGATGTATGCGGATGATACCATCATATTTATGCAAGCCTCTAAATCTAACTTAATTAAGATAAAGGCCTTTCTTGAAGTCTTTGAACACTGCTCAGGTCAAAAGTTTAATTTCCAGAAATCAGACTTTTATTTAAGTAAAAGGGCTACTGCTGCTAGAAAGGTTCAGGTTAAAGCAATCTTAAAAATGAAAGAAGGGTCTTTTCCATTCAAATACTTAGGTTGCCCTATTTTTAAAGGAAGAACTCTGATCAGATATTTTTTCCCACTTATGGCCAGTGTTGATGCTAAATTACAAAATTGGAAAAACTGCTGGTTAAGCTCTGGTGGGAAAATGATCCTCATCAAATCAGTTTTGTATTCTATTCCCCAGCACACTTGGATGGTCTCAAATCCCCCAAAAGCTGTAATTAAATCTTTTCAAAGAAAACTGGCTCAATTTTTCTGGGGTAAGACTCAAGGTAAACAAAATAAGATTTGGAGGAAATGGACTAACATTGCCATACCCACTAATAGAGATGGTTTGGGCTTTAGATCAGTTCAAGCTATTATTGATTCTTGTTCGGTCAAACTATGGTGGAAGAGCCAAGTGGGAACTTCATTGTGGTCTAAACTTCTTTGGTCTCTACCACCATCTTACAGGAAATCTATTACTTGGAGGAGAATTTGTCACATTAATGAATTTGCTGTTAACAATTCCTCAATTATTCATGGGAATGGGAGATGTAATTTTCTTAATGCTAAATGGTGTCCGCATGGACCTCTCAGTTCTAAAATCCCTGAGTACATTACCTCTTCAATGGATGACATATCTGTGGCTGATTTCATTAGCAACAGAAATGCAATTCTGAACCAAATTGCATCTTTTCTTGAACATGATACTGTGCTTTTTCTTCAGGAGGCTGCTCTCACTGAGGATAGGGAGGATAGAATCATCTGGGAGCCAGAAACATCGGGTAAATTTACATTTAAGTCGGCATATAGAGCTCTAATTCTACCAACAGGTACCTCTCTGGTCTCTAAGTTCTTATGGAATCCAATGGTACTAAAAAAGATCTCAATCTTTATCTGGAAACTCCTACATGCCTTTCTGCCCTTTGATGATGTTCTTATTACATGTGGTTACAGCCTAGCTTCAAAGTGCCCTGCTTGTTGTCATGCTGATTCGATCCAACATTACTTTATCTCATGTCCTTTGGCACACTCAGTTTGGTTGAATCTGACTCAGTCACTACCTTTTAACCTTAATGCATCACATTCCATTCCTCAAAGATTCTATCTGTTTTGGGATTGTCAAGATTTATCCAAGTTTTACCAAATATATTGCATGTTGCTCCCATCTGTGATATGCTGGAGTTTATGGAAAGCTAGAAACAACTATCTATATGACCACAAGCCTCTATCCATGAATGTTATCTGTACTGAGGTAGAGAATCTGATTAAATTGAGTTTTAGTGGGTGTCCTCCCTCACTGTTATCTAAAATCTCAGTACCACAATATTTTCATCATCTCACTCCACTGCTAAGGCCTCCCCCTAAGCCAAATTTAAGGATTATTTGCTGGGGAAGACCTAAACATGGCTCCATAAAAATAAATGTAGATGCAGCCTGGAGTTCTAACATAGCTACTGTAGGTCTTATAGCTAGGAATTGTCTAGGCTTTCCGGTTAGAATTAGTTCGGCAAAAATAACATCCTCATCCCCCCTACATGCCGAAATTGAAGCAATATTATTTGCTACTGAATTATTTCCCCATCTGAATGGTAACATTATGGTGGAATCTGATTGTAAGCTTGCGGTTGATATGATTCGGAATCCATATGAGGCACAATGGCAACTTTTTGATAAGGTATACAAAGTGAAATCTTTGCTTGGTAGTGCTCAACTGATTCACACGTTTAGGGAGGGCAACACGGTAGCTCATGCCATAGCTAAACATCATTTTGATTTCAACCAAGGGCTAGATATGACTAATGTTACACCTCGAATTCGAAGGCTTATTGATATGGATAGAGGCTGTTTTCCTCATATTCGAGTTGCTAAAACTCCTAGGCTATAGAATGTGATGCTGCTGAATACCTTTCTTGTCTTGTCTTTGCAGAACAAGGAACTTTACAATACTATGAGGAGGAGAATGCACAAGCTCATATTGCTGATACTAGTTCTTAACCTGGATACTCCCTTGCTTTTCTTTGCTGCTGGAGTAGCTTCTCTACTGCGGGAGCAGCTATGGAAGCTGCAAGAGATTTCTGCACACATCAAGGAGCGGGAATCCTTCCCATATAGCCTCCACTACAAAGCTACAAAGCTCAACATACATGTGATGATTTTATTTTGCGATTGAAGTTGCCTGGCCATTACAGAGGATTAACACGAGGGGTGGAGATCCTCTTGTTTTGGATCGCAACTTCGACTCCTATCCTTTCACTTAGGATAGTTTTATTACACTATTAGCAAACACTGTTAGGTCTTTTGGAAACAACCATGTTGTTTCACATTCCAAACTCTAATTGTATATTCGATCATTTGGAAATCAAGGCTTGGGGTACCTATAATAAAATAACCCTCACCCTCGGGTGTTCTCATTAAAAAAAAAAAAAATGGACCTGAAGTGTCCAGGGGAATTTTTTTTTAGCATTATATTCTTTTGAACAGTACCCAAATCTGTAGAAGTATTTTTTTCTAACCTTTCAAAATTTTCTGCTAGGTTTCCATTTGATGTTAGAGTCATGCTTTCCTTAAAAGTACCATCTTTCTGTGTGTTTGTTAAGATTTCAACCCGAGAGTTGTCAATCAGAGAGTTTTTTAGGTAGCATTATTATCTTTAGTTGATTCTATAAGAGCTTATTTATTCCCTTGTAACATTATGGTATTAGAATTGATATCAGGAGTAGGGATAACAATCACATTTGGGGATTTAGTTAGTGCAGCATTGTTAAGGTGAGTATTCTCATCCAATACATTTGAGTGAACAGCTGGAAGCACAACCATTCTAGCCTATTTCTCAGTATGAACAATAGCATTCTCCTGATGAGTAAAAGATTTAATTTGGGATCCTTGTTCAAGGATCAAAACTATAGAACTTGAATCATTATGTGCTGGCTTTGTAATTTGCACTCTTCTGCCTCATGTTTCCTTATCCTGCATCAAATTCTTTGAGAGATTTTCAGTTTTATTCTTAAGAATAGGGATGTAATCTTTCTCCTAAGTAGTGAATCTAGAAGAGGAAGGACCATTCCCTTTACCTTTAGATCTGCCCTATTCTTCTGTGGGAATGGATTTATTACCTGTTTGAGTGGTTGCATCTTTTGGTCTCCAAGAGGTAAACTTGGAAGTGTTCTTGTCAAACCCGCAGATAGAAGCTAAGTGTCCTAGTTTGAGGCAATTAGAACAATACATAGAGACTCCCTCATATTCAATATACAGCCAAAATCCTATGTCTCTAAAGCTCGGCCATATTCTTTCCAACATGGGTTTAGTGACATCAATTTCAACACATACGCTTGCAATATGTGGTCCAGTTCTATTCAGTGAGGCTTTATCTACCCTACTTGGAATTCCAATGAGATTTCCAATTGACATTAACACCCAATAATAAAAAAATTGACGTGGCAAACCATATAAAGCAATCCAAATAGGGGCAATAGAGGAATCTGCACTAGGGTTGAAATTTGGTGCCCATTTCATCATTCTAATTGAATATGAACCAAAATTCCAAATTTTGTGAAGGCAACAACGATAGTAATTATCAGGTAATGAAAAGGTTATCAGAACCTGTCGATTATCAAGCCAGGAGATATTTGTATGACCTTTAGAGCCCGCTGTGTGGAAATCTTTCCGGAGTTTTTCCATTTGTGCCCGGCTTCTAGAGAATTCCCCCACCAGCGTCTATTGGAGCGGCGCTTCTAGTTTCGGGCACTCTTCATCGGTAAAATGTAAACCCAGTTCACCCAGATGCTCAATTTTCTGTTTTGGAATGAACGGAACACTATTTTCGATGGATTTTTTTATTGGATTGAGGTTTAGGGTCTCTCTAAGTTCATCTTTAAGGGCTTGAGCATAGGTAGTGGGAGGAGGGCCGATTGGTGGTTGCGCTGGCGTAGAAGGGTGGAAGGAGAGTATTGTAGAATTTTGGATCCTAAAATTACAGGGCGATCAATTGCTATATCACATTTCTTGTCATCTAACGGTTAGTCGATCTAAAATAAGACTTTGTGAAAAATATAAAATAAAAATTTATAATCGACTTCTTAATTATATCCGAAACATTGTTTCATCTTTTTAAGTCATCCCAAAATTTTTGCATTGGTATGGTCTAATATTTTCTTAACTTAATAGTCTTTATTTTAATTTTTTATTAAATCAATATATTTATTCTTTCTTACACGCGCCATTATAATTTGGTAGTTAAACATTAGCCACTACAAAAAAATACAATAAATAAATAAATAAATATATATATATTAGAGTGATAAAAAATAATGGAAAATTTTTGGGAAATTCCATAGGATTATGGCAGGACAAGGTTTAATTAGAATAATAAAAGGTAAAAGGTCCAACTTGCAACATTAAAAATTTATTATGCAACGTGTAGTAGTAATAAAATTTATAACCCGATTCATGCAACTCAAAAATTTTATCTTCATTTCTTCTAATTTACACTTTGAACCTTGGTATTTCCATGACTTATGAAAAAACCCTCTTTCAAGAGACGGACTCAAAAATAATTGTTAAACTCAAATTACGGTTTGTAACAAATGAAAGAGTTTGAAAATTGAAAAATCTATTAAGGTTCGAAAAAAAAATATAGAAAACATAAATTTTAAATCTCTAATTTAAAGAAATTTTTAGACAGAGTCCATCTCTTGAAAGACAGTCTTTTCATAAGTTATGAAAAGATCAACGTTTCAAATGTAAATTAGAAGAAATCAACATAAATTTTTTTGGCTGCATTATTGGGTTATTAAATTAAAACTACTACACATTACATAATAAATTTTTAATATTGCAACGAAAACCTTTTACCTTTCCATAGTTCTAATTTAATCCTGTCTTTTCATATGTCTATGGAAAGATGGTCTTTCCCAAGACTTTGCCTTTTAGATAAATTGTTTTTTTTATCAAAAGAGAAAGAATATGTCTCTTGAAAGACGGTTTTTCCATAAGTCATGGAAAGACCAAGGTTTAAAGTGCAAATTAGAAGAAATTAAAATAAAATTTTTGGATTGCATGAATCGGGTTTTAAACTTTATAACTATTACATGTTGAATAATAAAATTTTTGTAAAGTCCTCGGGAGTTGGACTTGTTTTATGGCAAATTGTGAATTGTGGAAATCTGGTGTTTAAACACCGTTTTGCAGGTTTTAAAGATTTCCGGAAACACAGATTTTTATCCACGGAATTATGGAGTATATTGATGTGATCAAATCAGAATATTGTGAGAGATATTATCTTAGTTCGTGGAAGATTAATTCTGGTAAACGAATATTCCTGTAATAGTGGGAATTGATTTAGTAGTTTAATTATGGTACAAGTCCTATTGTTAACAGGATTGTCCATTTAAGTACCAGATTAGAATCAGAGTTTTCCTTAGTCTAGAAGTCTATTTATGGTAGAGTTAGACAAGGAAGGAAGTTGATTCAAGGCAGGATTGCGATGGAATAAATAGAAGACCAATACAACGCAATCAGTTTGCGCGTCCAGTACTATTCTCTACGTTGAGAACTTTGGAGCGATCTGCCGTGCTGTTTGGAGGTTCGTAAATCAACCGACCAAGTTCGTAAAGATCAGAAACAAGGAAGTCTTAATTCCTCGGGAGGAGGAGATCCAGGGAGACGTGTTGATCGTGAGGGTTCAACGACGTAGGATCGACAGTGAGGGGAGCTCACAACATTCACTCTGTAGGTTAGCAATGGATTAGTATTTAAGTTAAGCTTCTTGTACTAAAGACTGCTTTCTAGTGAATGGTTTCTGATCTGGGCAAGGCCCCGCAGACGTAGGTGTATTTGCACCGAACTGCGTAACCAAGTTGTGTGTGCACTGCGTACTTCGTTTTGCTTTTAAAACAAAACTAATCTTGGTGTTCCAACACCAAACTGTTAAACAACTTGGTATAAAGGTTTAGAAATCAGGTGAAACAGAATTTCAATTGGTATCAGAGCTTGGCACTTGCTAACCCCTACATAGGGAGAGTGAGATCAGGTTTCACCATGGCACCAAAGGAGGGGGCCTCTGTCACGCGACCACCACTGTTGGAACAAGGCAATTACGCCTACTGGAAGGCACGTGTGAAAGTATTCATTGGAGCATTAGATGATCAAGCATGGAACTATGTTGTAAATCAGTACACTCCACCTCCCAATGACAAAACTAAAGAATCGAGCTCATCAACGATCAAACCGTATTCTGAATACTCTACTGAGGAGCATAGAGCTTACATGTCCAACTCAAAGGCATTGAATGCTATCTTTACAGCAGTAGATGAAGATCAATTTAAGATGATTTCAAACTGTGAGACTGCAAAGGAAGCATGGGATGTGTTACAGACGTATCATGAGGGGACAAGCTCAGTCAGAGATTCAAAGTTGCAATACTATACATCGAAATTTGAGGAATTGAAGATGCGGGAAGATGAAACTATCTCCGAGTTTAATGGACGAGTCCGAGATATTGCAAACAAGGCTTTTCAGTTTGGCAAAAAGTACAAAGATCAAAAACTTGTAAGGAAAGTGTTGAGGGCATTACCCCCACGGTTCAACATGAAGGTCACGGCAATAAATGAAAATGGAAGTATCGGAACAATGACACTTGATGAACTTATGGGATCTCTGGAATCGTATGAAATGGAGATGTTGCAAACTAAAACGGGGAAGAAAGAAATGGCGTTTTCAAGCACAAACACTGGAAAGGTTGATGATTCTACAGATAATGAAGAGACGGATGAGATTGCAAACATAACCAGGAATTTCTCCAGATTTATGAAGAAGATAAGCAGGAAACCACAAGATAAGTCAAGTGGGAGCAAAAATCCGAATGCAAACTCCACTCCACGATTTGGTCAATCTACTGGTGTTGAAACACCAAAATTCAAATCGGTAAATACGAACCTGAACAGGAGAATCCAGTGCAGAGAGTGTGAAGGTTTTGGACACATACAAGCTGAGTGTGCCAATACACTCAAAAGACAAGGAAAGTCATATGCCACAACCTGGAGTGATGATGATGGAGGAGATGATGTTAAGGATGAAGATGAGTATACAAATCATGTTGCTTTCGGCGTGTCAATGGTGGAGGTAGAAGACTTTTGTAAGGAAAGTCTCAGTGTGCTGAACGAAGAAGAGATCTGTAGCTCAGATGAAGAGAGTAGAAGCGTTAGTGATGAAGACATTCGCAAAGAAAGCATGGAGATGTACAAGATGTGGTTAAAAGTGGCAGATGAAAACAAAGAACTCAAGGCTGAAAACAAGAGGTTAAGTGAGAATGCTAAAGTGTATGAATGCGAAAAGGAAGAGGCAACTCGAGATCTGGAAAAACTCAAGAAGGAATTTGCTGTAGTGGTGCAACTAGCAGAGGAAGCAGAACAATCCATTAGACGCCTCAATACTGGGAAAGCTAAACTCGAAGAATGTCTAAGGATGGGACAGACGAGCAAATTTGGCATTGGCTATGAAAGGACAGTGAAAGAAGGAAATCATCAGACAGATCAAAATGCACCAGCTCCAAGAATAATTGAGAAGAATGGTCCCACAAGAAGGGTCAGACGATGCGGATACTGTGGAGTTCAAGGTCATGTGACAAACAGATGTTTTAGACTGATGAAAACCCTGTCTGTCAACACAGAATATCGGGGCATGCACACCAACCCATATCGATGTTTCAACACCAATCCAGTTCGAGGTTTCAACACCAACTTAGAACATAAAATGCACAAATTCAACACTGGAGGATACAGAACTGGATCTCTCAACACACGGGTTAATCAGAATCCACAACAAGTCATTCGACCAGTACGCCAGGTATGGGTTCGAAAATCTCAAGATGTTTGTTTTTCTAGTTTTGTATGTTTTGGGGCACATACAGGAACCTCGTGGTATTTTGATAGTGCGTGCTCAAGGCACATGACTGGAGTTCCTGAATTCTTGCAAAAATTCAAACCTGGATTTGGTGGACATGTTAAATTTGGTGATGGAAAACGGAGCAGAATAATTGGCAAGGGTGAGTTAGCAATTAAAGGACTCCCCGTGTTTCAAGATGTATTGCTTGTGGAAGGTCTGAAGGCTAATCTATTGAGCATTAGCCATCTATGTGACAATGATATGACAGTTAACTTTGACAAAGGAAGATGTATTGTTAACCATGGGACTGGAGTATTCACTGGAACAAGGTCAATAGATAATTGTTATTTGCTCGATCAAGATGTCACATGCTTGAGCTCGAAGAAGGAAGTTAGCACTCTATGGCACAGAAAATTGGGACATATAAATTACAAATCCCTGGTCCGTATTTCCAGACTGAATGCAGTCAGAGGTATTCCTGAAATCGGTGAAAGCAAGGAGGTTGTGTGTGGCTCATGTAAAGAAGGAAAGCAAATTCGGATCCCACACCATGCTGTTCATGATGTTTCAACGTCAAGACTTTTGGAGCTTCTACATATGGACTTAATGGGGCCGATCAATACACCTAGTGTTGCAGGGAAGAAGTACATTTTTGTGTGTGTAGACGACTTCTCGAGATATACTTGGGTATCTTTTCTCAAAGAGAAGTCAGAGGCAGCTGAAGTTTTCGAGACCTTGGTGTACAAATTACACGTAGAAAAAGGAACTACTCAGGCAAGAATTGCACGTATCAGAAGCGATCATGGAAAGGAGTTTGAAAACTCTAGATTTAATGACATCTGTAAGACACTTGGTATACACCACGAGTTCTCTGCTCCCATCACACCGCAACAAAATGGTATAGTTGAAAGGAAGAATCGAACACTGCAGGAAATGGCCAGAGCAATGTTAGCCGAAAAGAAAATTCATTCTAAATACTGGGCTGAGGAGCTTCATACAGCATGCTACACCATCAACAGAGTATATCTGCGTCCATTTACTGAGAAGACACCGTATGAGATTTGGAAAGGGAAGAAACCTGATGTGTCGTATTTTCATGTTTTTGGCAGTAAGTGTTATATTCTAAAAGATCGTGCGCCGTTAGCTAAGTTCGAATCTAGAAGTGATGTCGGGATATTCTTGGGTTATTCTCCCACCAGTCGAGCATACCGAGTGCTTAATCAACGTACTGGAACGGTCATGGAGTCTATTAATTTGGTGGTAGATGATTCTGAGGACGACAAGGTTGGAGAAGGTGAAGTGCTTGAACCAGTGTTCCCTACCGGTGTTGAAACACCAACAGCGTCAACCGGTGTTGAAACACCAGAAACCGAGACACCTGAATCTGAACAACGTCCGTCCAGACATATGCAACTTCGGGATCAACCTCGTGTAAATTACAGGGAATTGGCAGGATTATCTTGTTTCATATCACTCACGGAGCCGAAGAATTATAAAGAGGCTTTGCTCGATGAATATTGGATTTCTGCTATGCAAGAAGAATTACAGCAATTCGAAAGAAACAATGTTTGGGTTCTTACCCAACGACCTGCAAATGTCAATGTGATCGGTACCAAGTGGATTTTCAAGAATAAATCTGATGCAGATGGTAATATCACAAGGAATAAAGCACGCCTCGTTGCTCAAGGGTACACGCAAGTAGAAGGAATAGATTTTGATGAGACTTTTGCGCCTGTAGCCAGATTGGAGTCAATCAGACTTTTGTTGGCTGTGTCGTGCATTCTGGACTTTACTCTTTTCCAGATGGATGTCAAGAGTGCATTCTTGAATGGGGTCGTGAAGGAGGAGGTGTATGTGGAGCAACCTAAGGGGTTTGAAGATCCACAGTTTCCTGATTTTGTCTATCGGTTGAATAAGGCACTATATGGCCTCAAGCAGGCACCCCGAGCATGGTATGAGCGACTGACAACCTTTCTGATTAAAAAGGGCTATCGTCGAGGGGGAGTAGATCGGACTCTGTTCGTACTACACAAAGGTTCAAATATTCTGATTGCACAGATTTATGTAGATGATATTGTGTTTGGATCCACCTCTTCAGTCTTGATAAAGGAGTTTGTTGACTTAATGACTAATGAGTTCGAAATGAGCATGGTAGGAAAACTGTCATATTTTCTGGGATTGCAAGTTATTCAGGAGAAGAATGGTCTCTTCATCAATCAGCAGAAGTATGCTGAAAACTTGATCAAGAGATTTGGACTTACAAGCGCAAAGGCAATACGCACTCCAATGGCTACTACTGATAAACTGACAAAAGATGAGCAGGGACAAAGTGTTGATCAGAAAATGTACAGGAGTATGATTGGGAGCCTGTTGTACTTAACCGCAAGTAGACCAGACATTTGTTTGAGTGTTGGTATTTGTGCTCGCTATCAAGCAGATCCAAAGGAATCACATATGTCAGCAGTGAAGAGGATTATTCGGTATATAAGTGGAACAGTGGAGTATGGAGTATGGTTTTCTCGAAACAAGGATTCACAGTTAGTAGGGTTCAGTGATTCAGACTGGGCTGGGAATGCTGATGATCGTAAGAGTACTACAGGTGGATGCTTCTTTGCTGGATCGAATCTAGTCAGCTGGTATAGCAAGAAGCAGAACTCCATATCTTTGTCTACGGCTGAAGCAGAGTATTTAGCTGCTGGGAGTTGTTGTGCACAACTATTGTGGATGAAGCAGATGATGAGAGATTATGGGTTTGATGATGTGAGTCTGACAGTGCTGTGTGATAATAAAAGCGCTATTGATATTTCCAGGAATCCTGTGCAACATTCGAGGACGAAGCACATTGATATTCGTCATCATTTTATTAGGGACTTGGTTGAAAAAGAAGAAGTTACAGTCCAGTATGTGCCAACAGCTGAACAACTGGCCGATATCTTTACAAAACCTCTGGATGGTGAGACGTTTGAAGTACTTAGACAGCACTTGGGTGTCTGTCGAATGTAAGGTACTGAGGCTTGTACTTTCTATTGTATTATTTACTGCTCTGTTTTCTTTATATCGTGAAAAAGAAAAAGAAATGAATGAAAAATCGAAAATACCAAAAATATGTGAAGTGGTGTTTAAACACCAAGGATTTCAGAGGCAAGTAATTCAGACGGGCTGAATATGTGGGCCAGAAAATTATGTTGGGCCTAAGATGTGCGTGTGACAGTCTGAAGAAAGGAGAAAGGAGATGGTCTTTTGGGTGTCAAAAAGGGGGGAAAGAGAAAGTAGATTCCCACACAAACTCAAACTATTGACTGTTCATCTTCTTCCTCAGTTCGCAACACTCTGTTCCTCAAGTTTTTTTTTTTGCCACAACCCCCGGTTATTGTTGCTCACCCAGAAATCAGATAACAATGGCGAGCTCCGTGTTCAAGAAGATGGTCGGAGATTCAGTCAGGGTTCGGGTGCCTGAGAATCCGAGGATTGAAGAGCTCGATAATGACACAGATTTGAACGAGATGGGTGGAGATCGAGTACGGACAGTAGGAGCTTGGTATGGACAAAATCAGAGGAGACGGAAAGCCAGCTTTGATTGTTCCTTCATCCGTGATGGTATGTTTTTTAGCTCTGTTCTTGAATTCATAGAATGGATGGTGCAAAATAGGGACTATGTAGACCTCAGGAAATATAAAAATTTGCATGGCAAGATAAATAGGTTTAAGCTTGTTGAGTTGACAGGAGGAGTGGAAAGTAGTTGGCCACTTGCTGGGAGACAACAAATACCAGCATCAAACCTGACTTCCAGGTATTACTGTCTATATGTGGTCGCGGTGCATAACTGGATTCCTTCGGTGAACAACACTATGGTTACAAAAGAAATGGCAACTTTGCTTTACAGTCTGGGTGCGAGGCATCGAGTGAATCTGGGTAGACTGATATTCAATGACATTCTGGATTGTGCCCGTAAAACTAGGAAGGAATCTCTAGTCCATCCGTGTGTTATTTCCATGGTACTGCTGAAAGGGGGAGCAGTTGCAAGGGAGACAGATGAGATAATATCTACACATGCTTTAAGGCCAACCCTCAGGACTTTGAGTGGCCGTATAGTGAAGGATCTTCCCTGGACACCTCCGACAATGGGTTGCTCGAATGAAGGTGAAGCTCGGCTGAAAGCCATTGAGGCGAGAGCTACAGTTTGTCAAGAAATCCTTGGGCGTCATCAGGCAGCAATAGTCAAGATTCAGGGGGAGATTGCATCTTTGGAGGCTGAGAGAGAAGAATTATTGGCAGAAACTCAAGACGGGTCCAATGTTGGTACTTCAGCAGAATCGGACGACAGTTTGGCTTAATTGATTTTAGTGGTTTTTCTTGGCCTTCTTGTCATATTAATGAATTCAGGGGGAGAAGTTTTGGAAGTTTTATATTGTTGATTGATTCTAAATTCTTATTTTATTTTGAGTAATTCGGTCTGGATTCTGGATATGTGTGCTAGCCGGTTTTCTGCTGATCTATGATGGTTGTGCTAGCTGTTATTCTGGTATTCTGGTGTTCTGTTTTGTGTGTATTAATGAATTCACCAATATGCCAAGGGGGAGATTGTAAAGTCCTCGGGAGTTGGACTTGTTTTATGGCAAATTGTGAATTGTGGAAATCTGGTGTTTAAACACCGTTTTGCAGGTTTTAAAGATTTCCGGAAACACAGATTTTTATCCACGGAATTATGGAGTATATTGATGTGATCAAATCAGAATATTGTGAGAGATATTATCTTAGTTCGTGGAAGATTAATTCTGGTAAACGAATATTCCTGTAATAGTGGGAATTGATTTAGTAGTTTAATTATGGTACAAGTCCTATTGTTAACAGGATTGTCCATTTAAGTACCAGATTAGAATCAGAGTTTTCCTTAGTCTAGAAGTCTATTTATGGTAGAGTTAGACAAGGAAGGAAGTTGATTCAAGGCAGGATTGCGATGGCATAAATAGAAGACCAATACAACGCAATCAGTTTGCGCGTCCAGTACTATTCTCTACGTTGAGAACTTTGGAGCGATCTGCCGTGCTGTTTGGAGGTTCGTAAATCAACCGACCAAGTTCGTAAAGATCAGAAACAAGGAAGTCTTAATTCCTCGGGAGGAGGAGATCCAGGGAGACGTGTTGATCGTGAGGGTTCAACGACGTAGGATCGACAGTGAGGGGAGCTCACAACATTCACTCTGTAGGTTAGCAATGGATTAGTATTTAAGTTAAGCTTCTTGTACTAAAGACTGCTTTCTAGTGAATGGTTTCTGATCTGGGCAAGGCCCCGCAGACGTAGGTGTATTTGCACCGAACTGCGTAACCAAGTTGTGTGTGCACTGCGTACTTCGTTTTGCTTTTAAAACAAAACTAATCTTGGTGTTCCAACACCAAACTGTTAAACAACTTGGTATAAAGGTTTAGAAATCAGGTGAAACAGAATTTCAATTTTAATATTACAACTAAGAACTTATACATTTTATTATTTTAATTAAATCTCATCTTTCCATAGGATTATAAAAATATGTCTTTCCCAAGACTTTGCCAAAGAGGAATCGTTTAAGTTGCTTATATCTATTTCTAAAAAGTTGGTAAGTGCTCAACAATTAATTATTTCTTGCTGTTATTCATTTTATTTTGGGAAGCTGTATCTTGAATTATTGATTGCAGCATATTATTTTTCCAAAATCCTTCTATGCGCAAATATTTTCCTTGTTTATTGACTTCTTTTTATTTTGGGAAGATGTATCTTGAATTATTAATTGCAGTTGATTATTTTTTTTCAAAATCCTTCTAGGCTCAAATCCATTGTATCAAATAATTACTCATTTCTTTTTTTTTTAAAGTAAAATAAAATTAATCAATTCGATTTGTGGTTACTATTTTGGAAATGAAATAAATTTGATGCAAAGTTATTATCTTGACAAAGATTAGTACGCACATACATTACTGTATATCAATTTCGAACTAATATGTATTCTTATATTCCAAAAAATGGCAGAGTGTTGAGAAATACTGTCTTTCTATAGGTTTATGGAAAGATAACATTTAATTAAAATAATAAAAGGTAAAAAATTTTAGTTGCAATATTATAAATTTATTATACAACGTGTAGTAGTTATAAAGTTTATAACCCAATTTATGAAACCAAAAACTTTATCTTCATTTCTTCGAATTTGCACTTTAAACCTTGGTTTTACCATAACTTATGAGAAGATCTTCTCTCAAGAGACGGACTCCCAAAAAAACCAATAAAAATTAAATGATAATCATGTTTGATTCCATGAAATCTAGAACCAATATCTCTATAAAAAAATATATGATATCAACAATTAATTGTATGACAAGACGTGATCTTAACACATTTCAAGTTAAACGCACATCCTTACTAGTATATAATTATATTCACAGAATTACTTTGCATAATTTCATCACAAATTAAAAAAATGGCAAAGTTCTCGTTCTGGTTTTGCTCCGTTCTCGTCCTCTCCCTTCAAGGTTCGTTCCTTTTCTCAACTTTTATGTTTCTGTTACCCACTTTTCCTGTCAATAAAATGAAACTTTCTTCTCAAGAGAAATTCATTTGCTAAATATATACTCCCGGTTAACGAACATAATTGGCTGAAGTGAATCATACAAGGGCAGAATCCATGAAATAGAATTAAGATTGATACTTTTTTTTTAAAGTTAAATTCATTATGTATTGTAAATTGGTTGAAGTATAATTCTATTTTTTAACATGTTTTGCAGCTATTTTTGCTCCTCCTCAAGTAGGAGCCCAACAACAGTGTATCTCAATTTTACAATATATTAATTGTAATCTTTCACAGTGTAAAAGCGACTGCATTGCTCAAAGGAATGGAGATGGCCGATGCGAATACAGGACAAATTTGAAAAATTATCAATGCATTTGTTATTACACCTGTCCCCCTGGTGTCCATGCAGTGAGTAAAGAATTATATTAGATTTAAGTATGACATAAAATTGAGTCTGTTGTCCGGTTCATTTCATAATAATGCATGAAATTTTGATCACTTGATTTTATTATAATTGATGTTTAGCTTATTTAATTTTAGTTTTATTTAGTTTAGTTCAATTTCGTTAAATACAATTCTTTTCTTTAATTAAAGACCGCTAATGGCGAGGGGATTTTATTAGGACCTCAACCCTAAAAAGGAAAATAAGTGATCATAGTTTGTTGCATGAGATGAGGGCAATAGCCTTGCCACTTCAAAATGATATATCAATTCTAATCTAAAAGTATTAGCGAAATAAATACAAGTAAAATAAGCAGTATGTTTTCAAAAATAGAAATTTCCATCCCATGCGTTAATTGTTAAATTTGGCCGGACATAGCTTATTTTATTATAGAGTATGTAGTGGGGGGCGTTAAATGTAATTCAACTCGCTTAAAAAATGATATTGTCTTGAATCCATGGAATGTACGGATGTATGACAAGATCGCATTCGCCATTTTCATCCGCACTGTATTTTCTTGACTACAAAACTTTGATCAAAGCTCTTGAAAACATAAGTGGAATTGAACGGGTGTTTTTTCAAATGGAGACTATGCTGAGATATTCAACGGGTGTTTTTTCAAATGGAGACTATGCTGAGATATTCAACGGGTGTTTTTTCAAAGAATCGGTCAAATCTTTATTAGAGGATCAACAATATTAAGTTTCAAGAGCGATTCCAAACAGAATTAAAATTTGATTACAAGACTCAGCAAGGAGTAGTTTACATTCGGACTAATGAAGCAAATTTATCATTGAATATGGTAAATACGAGTTTTTTTAAAAAAATAATATTCATAGTTGGTGGGAAAACGCTCAACATCGATTACAATAAGTGGAATTGACTTCCAATTCAATTACCCTCTAGCAATAACTAATCTATTGCAAATATGTCTAAATTACATGTTAACCAGACTGATCGTCTGTACTATTACAAATTAAAGATCCAATAAAAACTGTAGTATCGCCATTAGGATATTAACTCGCTTCCTGCGAAAACCATGACCACTTGGCAGAGAGGAGTGTATCATACATCAATCTCTTCCCCAAACAGGGATCTCAAGAACTGCAACACCACTTAACTCAAAAAAAATCTATGTTGTTCAAACTGTAAACACTTTGAAAAAACACAGATATGAAGAATTCAAAATGATGGAAAACCTAATTAAAAAACACACAAAATTATAAAAACACGATTTGTACTACCAGATCGAGAACAAAACTTCGACGTGAACAACTAAATAGAGGGATCATCACAAACACAATAATTTAATCTATCAGGTTGAAGAACAATACTAATGTATGGAGACAGATCCATACTTATTCAATAATATCAAACTCAAAGAATATTAATTGAAAAACTACGGTTTCCCATCTCCCCATGATGGGAAGATGAGAAAAAGAAAATTGAAGAGAAAGTAGATTTTTTTTTTTGAGAGAGAGGGGAGAAGGATTTACGGCGGAAGGATTTTATTGGTAAATACGAGTTTCTAAAATATCCACTCATTCTCGTTATTACACACGTATTACCTTCTAAATTCATCTACCTTTTAGTGTATTTTGGGACAAATATAATCAGTAAATGTTTTTGCTCAACCCAATCCGCTTCTAACTCAAACCAAAAAAGATATTTTGAAAGGTGTACAACCAAAAGAGACATTATAAAAGATGTACAATCATATACACGACCCTTCTGAATCGGCTTCTACCTCGGAGTAGGGAAGTGAGGCCTTTTAAATAAGGTTGCTGCCAATGGTCTATTCCTAACTATTTTCGAACCTCGGACACCTTGTAGTGGCTGAAACATGGTCTCATATCATTATAGGACATGGAACATAAGATTTCTAGGTGGAAAATTGGTTTGGTGCAGGCCTTCAGATTAACCTCTGGCCAAATCAGAACCTCCCTTTTCAGTATCTCCAGGTTAGTGAATTCCTTCAATCTAAAGCAACTTGGCTGCCTGCTTTACATCCTAACCTCCCACAGAGCACAATGACACTCATCAATAAGCACATCAATATTTCTGATCTCAAGGACTACGTGATATGGAAGGGAAGCCTGCAGGTAGGCAATTTTACTATAAAATATGCTTACTCCATCCTCAGAACCAAAAGATCTTTAGTGATTTCGCTTCAAAAAGTATGGAACCACTTGCTCCTAAGAAAGTCACTTTCTTTATGTGGAAATTGCTAAACAGCAGCTTGCCTTTTGATAATATTTTTTCAAAAAAGGCCTTTCATATTGCTTCTAAATGCACATTCTGTGATCACCTAGATACACTGTCACGTTTCTTCAACATCCGTTCTTATGCATCCTCGATGTTGAATAAGCTACATGCTGCATTAGACATCCCCAAACATCATCGTTACTGCAATTTAAAAATCTATATCGAAGCAATCTTGGCTAACTTACCAATGGTAATCTGTTGGGAATTATGGAAACGGGGAATGAGAAAAATCATGGAAAACAAAGCCACCTCTTGTTGGAGTAGATTCTGTAATAATGCATTCTAATGAAATGACAAAATCACGCTTGGATGATTGTGGTAAAACTTTACTTGGATATCGATGTGAGTCGCGTAACGTACGCTTTCCTTAAAGAGTAATTCGACCCTATTACAGCCTTGGGTTACACGAATTCCCTTCGAGGATAAAACAATTGAGAATCACTCCTGTTCTAGGCTTGAATCAGAAGAATACTTTCGAGTACATGTGTTTTTGGTTGTATATATGTCTGGGAAAATTCCTAGTTTTCCCGTGTGTATTCTGTGTTCTTTCACTTCTGTATTGTTTGTATCTTACCATCCATGCGAATGCATGTATTTATAAGAAACTAATGTCCACATAACACTTCATCATTCCACACTAAACCATGAACCTATCAGAATTATATATTCTGAAATTATGCAATTTTTCACACGATACATCTTTCCACATTGCACTACAACATTCAATGTATCGTATTTAATCTGATATCATCCTTTTCATTTCCATCTTAGACAATACACACCACCATATCAAAATTATAATAAATTCTACAATGATATATCTTTCCAGGACAAGCCATGTTAGTTATCACCAACACAATTAATCCTTATCATATGAACCGTAAACTCGTAGATAGTTTATACAAATGTGCACTCCGCACCACCAAACTTGTTTTAACATCCCGAGTTTACAATTACTCGAATCCAATTATACTTAAATAGCTTTGTGTTTAATAAAACACCAACAATCCTCCCCCATTTAAGTATTATCCTTGATTCGGAAAATCCAACAACCAAACCAAACAAGTGCATAAATGAAAATGTCTTAGAGATTGAAT
The DNA here is from genome assembly GCA_037428765.1 of Rubia yunnanensis. Classification (NCBI taxonomy): domain Eukaryota; kingdom Viridiplantae; phylum Streptophyta; class Magnoliopsida; order Gentianales; family Rubiaceae; genus Rubia; species Rubia yunnanensis. Next base: position 31,620,024 of record CM075069.1, on the reverse strand, counting down.
TTTCACCTTAGTGAACTACACATTCCAAATATTCGAGAATCGGGGTGTCTCTAAAGATTGAACCCTTCAACCCATTTGAACACTTGAAGATAATCCACACACAAGTTCAAATACAACTCAAAAGTTTAAGCTTGACACTATATAAGCCATGTGTCCCTATCCATTCATGAGTGCATACAAAGCCAAGCTTGGGCTTATTGAAGCAGCTACACTTCGCACTTCATATAGGTGAATCTCTTAATTCGTACACCTGCAATTGTACTTTGTCAAAGGATCCATTAAGAAGTTAAAACTTCAACCTAACTTTCATGCAGGTCCAAACATATTACCTTCGGGATATGAAATCATATGTTTCAATCTAAAACAATAGGCCTTCCACATTGAATTTTACTCTAACGCCGTATCAGAGCAAAATTGGGTATCCCATTATCAAAGATTTTAATAGGATTTAAACCCATCCCAATCACCGACTTATTTATCAAGTCCCTAACTAGTCACTTCGTCAAGTGTTCCGCTAGATTGTGTTGATATCTTACAAAATCAACTAAAATGACACATGAGTTATTAACTCACGATTCACGCTATGCCTAGCGCCCAAGTGTTTAAATTTATCATTAAACACTTCACTATAAGCCTTAGTCATCTACCGGCTTAGGCCATAACAGAATTTCATATACCGAATTCCGTAATCATTCTGCCTCTTTACTAGCAGTTTACATCAGTCATACATGATCAATATTTCTCTTTCATATATAGATATCACAAAACATATCATCATACACCAATATTTCAAAATTGAAATTAAAAACTTATGAATAAATTACTTATCTCTTTCATGTCTCTTGATTCTTCTTCTCCACAAATATTGTTAATTGAGTTATACCAATTAAAATTCGCATTCTTTGAATAAAGAGGATATTGAACACTCCTAATTCAAGTATGGGTTATAAAACCAAACTCTTCTAGGATGTCCTAGGATCATTGGTTTCACAAACCTTTATACTTCAGCATAATTAGATTTTCTCAAAATCATCATTCTATTACGAAGAACTAATAGTTCATTTTTGCATATTTACACCAACTCGTACTTCGAATTTATTGTTATGATTCTTAGAATCAAAACCCATTCATATTTATCCCGGTTATATGATAATAACCAAAATTATGTTCATTGACTTCATTTGTGCAATACAAAAATTCCAAATCTACGCAAATAGATAATTATCCAGAATTTCATTCGTAAAAATATATATTCAAATTGTACTCACAAAATATGTACGATTTTTTCTATTTTATGTAAAGCCTAGGCTGAAGCAATATATCACGCATTCTCCAAACGTAAATATGTGCCACAAATAGCCAATACTTTATTTCTTCATGCATAGTTAATTAATCATGCATTAGGCGTTCTTCAATTTTTCAAGCATCATAGCTAGTACTTTCGTACATCAAACAATCATCACAGTACCATGCAACTTAAACATGACAATGGTTAGATTAATCCAATTCTCTTTGATACACATTGGTCAAATAGAACAAAAGTCCACACAAGATTGCATATGAACATGGCATCAAATTGAGTTTAAAACAAAATGATATTTAATCATTCAAAATAAACCAGACCCGAGCATTAACTTGATCGATGTAAACTTTATCAATTAAATAATTTGGCAAACATCTTACATAATAATTCACAAGAACAACCAAATCTCAGCGATAAAATTAATTCATCTCAATGTGAAGCATATATTGCATTAACATAATTGTATTCAAATAATCCAAACATTTTACGCAGATTGAGTCTGGATATATATGGAATGCAAAAAATTAAAACTACATGATCATCAATATGCAAGTATTAATGCATATATGTGGATGCCATTGCTATAAGACATCAAGTTAATTAAGAGATTGAAACCAATGTATAACACAATTTCACATCCAGATATAAAATTTAATCTGCAACTTTTGCTACAACTATAATATTTCCTTGCATGTTTTCAAAATATTTTTACCATGCAATTCATTCATAAAAATTATTCACATCCTTATTATTCAATTTAAAAGGATAGTTAATCCCAAATTATCATTAAATCTGATTTAACATGCATGTATATATTTTCACAATGCACTATATATCACTCATTAATCAATTCATAAGCACATATAAAATGGATTCTAACCTTTGTAGGGATCAAACTGTATTTCACGTGAATCCAAAAGTCATGTTAAATGGATTAGATCCAATCAAAACATAAGCTTCTTCGCACCACTGAATCCCTCCATGCATGCGCATCTGCATATGTTGCACACTATCTGCATATGGTGCACCATCCGCATATGGTGCACCATCCGCATATGGTGCACCATCGCATCGTACGGAATCTTTCATGGTCAAACCACCCAACTTATCATCCAATCATTCAAAAATTACTCTTTAAGATTGTTGGAATAGATGCTGTAATAATGCATTCTAATAGAAGGACAAAATCACGCTTGGATGATTGTGGTAAAACTTTACTTGGATATCGATGTGAGTCGCGTTACGTACGCTTTCCTTAAAGAGTAATTCGACCCTATTACAGCCTTGGGTTACACGAATTCCCTTCGAGGATAAAACAATCGAGAATCACCCCTGTTCTAGGCTTGAATCAGAAGAATACTTTCGAGTACCTGTGTTTCTGGTTGTATATATGTCTGGGAAAATTCCTAGTTTTCCCGTGTGTATTCTGTGTTCTCTCACTTCTGTATTGTTTGTATCTTACCATCCATGCGAATGCATGTATTTATAAGAAACTAATGTCCACATAACACTTCATCATTCCACACTAAACCATGAACCTATCAGAATTATAAATTCTGAAATGATGCAATGTTTCACACGATACATCTTTCCACATTGCACTACAACATTCAATGTATCATATTTAATCTGATATCATCCTTATCATTTCCATCTTAGACAATACACACCACCATATCAAAATTATAATAAATTCTACAATGATATATCTTTCCAGGACAAGCCATGTTAGTTATCACCAACACAATTAATCCTTATCATATGAACCGTAAACTCGTAGATAGTTTATACAAATGTGCACTCCGCACCACCAAACTTGTTTTAACATCCCGAGTTTACAATTACTCGAATCCAATTATACTTAAATAGCTTTGTGTTTAATAAAACACCAACAATCCTCCCCCATTTAAGTATTATCCTTGATTCGGAAAATCCAACAACCAAACCAAACAAGTGCATAAATGAAAATGTCTTAGAGATTGAATTTTCACCTTAGTGAACTACACATTCCAATTATTCGAGAATCGGGGTGTCTCTAAAGATTGAACCCTTCAACCCATTTGAACACTTGAAGATAATCCACACACAAGTTCAAATACAACTCAAAAGTTTAAGCTTGACACTATATAAGCCATGTGTCCCTATCCATTCATGAGTGCATACAAAGCCAAGCTTGGGCTTATTGAAGCAGCTACACTTCGCACTTCATATAGGTGAATCTCTTTAATCGCACACCCGCAATTGTACTTTGTCAAAGGATCCATTAAGAAGTTAAAACTTCAAGCTAACTTCCATGAAGGTCCAAACATATTACCTTCGGGATATGAAATCATATGTTTCAATCTCAAACAATAGGCCTTCCACATTGAATTTTACTCTAACGCCGTATCAGAGCAAAATTGGGTATCCCATTATCAAAGATTTTAATAGGCTTTAAACCCATCCCAATCACCGACTTATTTATCAAGTCCCTAACTAGTCACTTCGTCAAGTGTTCCGCTAGATTGTGTTGATATCTTACAAAATCAACTAAAATGACACATGAGTTATTAACTCACGATTCACGCTATGCCTAGCGCCCAATTGTTTAAATTTATCATTAAACACTTCACTATAAGCCTTAGTCATCTACCGGCTTAGGCCATAACAGAATTTCATATACCGTAATCATTCTGCCTCTTTACCAGCAGTTTACATCAGTCATACATGAACAATATTTCTCTTTCATATATAGATATCACAAAACATATCATCATACACCAATATTTCAAAATTGAAATAAAAAAATTATGAATAAAAGTACTTATCTCTTTCATGTCTCTTGATTCTTCTTCTCCACAAATATTGTTAATTGAGTTATACCAATTAAAATCCGCATTCTTTGAATAAAGAGGATATTGAACACTCCTAATTCAAGTATGGGTTATAAAACCAAACTCTTCTAGGATTTCCTAGGATCACTGGTTTCACAAACCTTTATACTTCAACATAATTAGATTTTCTCAAAATCATCATTCTATTACGAAGAACTAATAGTTCATTTTTGCATATTTACACCAACTCGTACTTCGAATTTATTGTTATGATTCTTAGAATCAAAACCCATTCATATTTATCCCGGTTATATGATAATAACCAAAATTATGTTCATTGACTTCATTTGTGCAATACAAAAATTCCAAATCTACGCAAATAGATAATTATCCAGAATTTCATTCGTAAAAATATATATTCAAATTGTACTCACAAAATATGTACGATTTTTTCTATTTTATGTAAAGCCTAGGCTGAAGCAATATATCACGCATTCTCCAAACGTAAATATGTGCCACAAATAGCCAATACTTTATTTCTTCATGCATAGTTAATTAATCATGCATTAGGCGTTCTTCAATTTTTCAAGCATCATAGCTAGTACTTTCGTACATCAAACAATCATCACAGTACCATGCAACTTAAACATGACAATGGTTAGATTAATCCAATTCTCTTTGATACACATTGGTCAAATAGAACAAAAGTCCACACAAGATTGCATATGAACATGGCATCAAATTGAGTTTAAAACAAAATGATATTTAATCATTCAAAATAAACCAGACCCGAGCATTAACTTGATCGATGTAAACTTTATCAATTAAATAATTTGGCAAACATCTTACATAATAATTCACAAGAACAACCAAATCTCAGCGATAAAATTAATTCATCTCAATGTGAAGCATATATTGCATTAACATAATTGTATTCAAATAATCCAAACATTTTACGCAGATTGAGTCTGGATATATATGGAATGCAAAAAATTAAAACTACATGATCATCAATATGCAAGTATTAATGCATATATGTGGATGCCATTGCTATAAGACATCAAGTTAATTAAGAGATTGAAACCAATGTATAACACAATTTCACATCCAGATATAAAATTTAATCTGCAACTTTTGCTACAACTATAATATTTCCTTGCATGTTTTCAAAATATTTTTACCATGCAATTCATTCTTAAAAATTATTCACATCCTTATTATTCAATTTAAAAGGATAGTTAATCCCAAATTATCATTAAATCTGATTTAACATGCATGTATACATTTTCACAATGCACTATATATCACTCATTAATCAATTCATAAGCACATATAAAATGGATTCTAACCTTTGTAGGGATCAAACTGTATTTCACGTGAATCCAAAAGTCATGTTAAATGGATTAGATCCAATCAAAACATAAGCTTCTTCGCACCACTGAATCCCTCCATGCATGCGCATCTGCATATGTTGCACACTATCTGCATATGGTGCACCATCCGCATATGGTGCACCATCCGCATATGGTGCACCATCGCATCGTACGGAATCTTTCATGGTCAAACCACCCAACTTATCATCCAATCATTCAAAAATTACTCTTTAAGATTGTTGGAATAGATGCTGTAATAATGCATTCTAATAGAAGGACAAAATCACGCTTGGATGATTGTGGTAAAACTTTACTTGGATATCGATGTGAGTCGCGTTACGTACGCTTTCCTTAAAGAGTAATTCGACCCTATTACAGCCTTGGGTTACACGAATTCCCTTCGAGGATAAAACAATCGAGAATCACCCCTGTTCTAGGCTTGAATCAGAAGAATACTTTCGAGTACCAGTGTTTCTGGTTGTATATATGTCTGGGAAAATTCCTAGTTTTCCCGTGTGTATTCTGTGTTCTCTCACTTCTGTATTGTTTGTATCTTACCATCCATGCGAATGCATGTATTTATAAGAAACTAATGTCCACATAACACTTCATCATTCCACACTAAACCATGAACCTATCAGAATTATAAATTCTGAAATGATGCAATGTTTCACACGATACATCTTTCCACATTGCACTACAACATTCAATGTATCATATTTAATCTGATATCATCCTTATCATTTCCATCTTAGACAATACACACCACCATATCAAAATTATAATAAATTCTACAATGATATATCTTTCCAGGACAAGCCATGTTAGTTATCACCAACACAATTAATCCTTATCATATGAACCGTAAACTCGTAGATAGTTTATACAAATGTGCACTCCGCACCACCAAACTTGTTTTAACATCCCGAGTTTACAATTACTCGAATCCAATTATACTTAAATAGCTTTGTGTTTAATAAAACACCAACAATCCTCCCCCATTTAAGTATTATCCTTGATTCGGAAAATCCAACAACCAAACCAAACAAGTGCATAAATGAAAATGTCTTAGAGATTGAATTTTCACCTTAGTGAACTACACATTCCAATTATTCGAGAATCGGGGTGTCTCTAAAGATTGAACCCTTCAACCCATTTGAACACTTGAAGATAATCCACACACAAGTTCAAATACAACTCAAAAGTTTAAGCTTGACACTATATAAGCCATGTGTCCCTATCCATTCATGAGTGCATACAAAGCCAAGCTTGGGCTTATTGAAGCAGCTACACTTCGCACTTCATATAGGTGAATCTCTTTAATCGCACACCCGCAATTGTACTTTGTCAAAGGATCCATTAAGAAGTTAAAACTTCAAGCTAACTTCCATGAAGGTCCAAACATATTACCTTCGGGATATGAAATCATATGTTTCAATCTCAAACAATAGGCCTTCCACATTGAATTTTACTCTAACGCCGTATCAGAGCAAAATTGGGTATCCCATTATCAAAGATTTTAATAGGCTTTAAACCCATCCCAATCACCGACTTATTTATCAAGTCCCTAACTAGTCACTTCGTCAAGTGTTCCGCTAGATTGTGTTGATATCTTACAAAATCAACTAAAATGACACATGAGTTATTAACTCACGATTCACGCTATGCCTAGCACCCAATTGTTTAAATTTATCATTAAACACTTCACTATAAGCCTTAGTCATCTACCGGCTTAGGCCATAACAGAATTTCATATACCGTAATCATTCTGCCTCTTTACCAGCAGTTTACATCAGTCATACATGAACAATATTTCTCTTTCATATATAGATATCACAAAACATATCATCATACACCAATATTTCAAAATTGAAATAAAAAAATTATGAATAAAAGTACTTATCTCTTTCATGTCTCTTGATTCTTCTTCTCCACAAATATTGTTAATTGAGTTATACCAATTAAAATCCGCATTCTTTGAATAAAGAGGATATTGAACACTCCTAATTCAAGTATGGGTTATAAAACCAAACTCTTCTAGGATTTCCTAGGATCACTGGTTTCACAAACCTTTATACTTCAACATAATTAGATTTTCTCAAAATCATCATTCTATTACGAAGAACTAATAGTTCATTTTTGCATATTTACACCAACTCGTACTTCGAATTTATTGTTATGATTCTTAGAATCAAAACCCATTCATATTTATCCCGGTTATATGATAATAACCAAAATTATGTTCATTGACTTCATTTGTGCAATACAAATTTGCCAAATCTACGCAAATAGATAATTATCCAGAATTTCATTCGTAAAAATCAATATTCAAATTGTATTCACAAAATATGTACAATTTTTCTATTTTATATAAAGCCTAGGCTGAACCAATATATCACGCATTCTCCAAACGTAAATATGTGCCACAAATAGCCAATACTTTATTTCTTCATGCATAGTTAATTAATCATGCATTAGGCGTTCTTCAATTTTTCAAGCATCATAGCTAGTGCTTTCGTACATCAAACAATCATCACAGTACCATGCAACTTAAACATGACAATGGTTAGATTAATCCAATTCTCTTTGATACACATTGGTCAAATAGAACAAAAGTCCACACAAGATTGCATATGAACATGGCATCAAATTGAGTTTAAAACAAAATGATATTTAATCATTCAAAATAAACCAGACCCGAGCATTAACTTGATCGATGGAAACTTTATCAATTAAATAATTTGGCAAACATCTTACATAATAATTCACAAGAACAACCAAATCTCAGCGATAAAATTAATTCATCTCAATGTGAAGCATATATTGCATTAACATAATTGTATTCAAATAATCCAAACATTTTACGCAGATTGAGTCTGGATATATATGGAATGCAAAAAATTAAAACTACATGATCATCAATATGTAAGTATTAATGCATATATGTGGATGCCATTGCTATAAGACATCAAGTTAATTAAGAGATTGAAACCAATGTATAACACAATTTCACATCCAGATGTAAAATTTAATCTGCAACTTTTGCTACAACTATAATATTTCCTTGCATGTTTTCAAAATATTTTTACCATGCAATTCATTCATAAAAATTATTCACATCCTTATTATTCAATTTAAAAGGATAGTTAATCCCAAATTATCATTAAATCTGATTTAACATGCATGTATATATTTTCACAATGCACTATATAGCACTCATTAATCAATTCATAAGCACATATAAAATGGATTCTAACCTTTGTAGGGATCAAACTGTATTTCACGTGAATCCAAAAGTCATGTTAAATGGATTAGATCCAATCAAAACATAAGCTTCTTCGCACCACTGAATCCCTCCATGCATGCGCATCTGCATATGTTGCACACTATCTGCATATGGTGCACCATCCACATATGGTGCACCATCGCATCGTACGGAATCTTTCATGGTCAAACCACCCAACTTATCATCCAATCATTCAAAAATTACTCTTTAAGATTGTTGGAATAGATGCTGTAATAATGCATTCTAATGGAAGGACAAAATCACGCTTGGATGATTGTGGTAAAACTTTACTTGGATATCGATGTGAGTCGCGTTACGTACGCTTTCCTTAAAGAGTAATTCGACCCTATTACAGCCTTGGGTTACACGAATTCCCTTCGAGGATAAAACAATCGAGAATCACCCCTGTTCTAGGCTTGAATCAGAAGAATACTTTCGAGTACCTGTGTTTCTGGTTGTATATATGTCTGGGAAAATTCCTAGTTTTCCCGTGTGTATTTTGTGTTCTTTCACTTCTGTATTGTTTGTATCTTACCATCCATGCGAATGCATGTATTTATAAGAAACTAATGTCCACATAACACTTCATCATTCCACACTAAACCATGAACCTATCAGAATTATAAATTCTGAAATAATGCAATTTTTCACACGATACATCTTTCCACATTGCACTACAACATTCAATGTATCATATTTAATCTGATATCATCCTTATCATTTCCATCTTAGACAATACACACCACCATATCAAAATTATAATAAATTCTACAATGATATATCTTTCCAGGACAAGCCATGTTAGTTATCACCAATACAATTAATCCTTATCATATGAACCGTAAACTCGTAGATAGTTTATACAAATGTGCACTCCGCACCACCAAACTTGCTTTGGCATCCCAAGTTTATAATTACTCAAATCCAATTATACTTAAATAGCTTTGTGTTTCATAAAACACCAACACCTCTGCATCACAAATCTAGAAGCATGTTTTTTTATATGCCAATACTAATCTTCTCAAATAATCCGCAGAAAACATCACAGTTGAACCATGACTATCCTTTAATATCTGCTGGTCGGGTTCCCTTCTTACAAAGAAAAAAAGGAAAAACTGATCTTAATTGTTCAATGGAAAACACCATATACTAGAATCAAAGATGAAACTTTTAGTAATAAAAGAATTGGATTAGGGTGTGATAGAATTATTTTCCGTACCGAATATATAGAGAGTACAATGAGGTGTAATAAGGAAGGAACTATAATCATAATCTAATCAGTAATCTAATTTATCCTAACACTCCCCTCTCAAGCGAAGCATCAAATGCTCGCTGACGCGTAGCTTAGACCTGAAGAACTCGAACAGTGGATGAGAGAGCCTCTTGTTGAAGATGTCCACAATATGAAGAGAAGTTGGAACATGAGCAACGCACAGCTTCCCAGATGTCACCAACTCACGAACAAAATGATAGTCAATGACGATGTGTTTTGCCCGCTTGTGCGCCACCAGATTCTGAGCCAAAAAGATAGCACTGCTATTGTCGCATAACAGCAGTGGAGAACCTAAAAGTGGAACCCGAAAATCACGAAGCAAATGAGTGAGCCATACCACTTATGAAGCAGTGTTGGCGAGAGCACGGTATTCAGACTCAGTGCTAGAGCGAGAAATAGTGGGCTGTTTATTGGCACTCCAAGAAACCAGATTCCCACCGAGATAAACCGCATAACCATAAGTAGACCGACGAGTCTCCAGACAGTGGGCCCAGTCAGCATAAGAGTACCCTAACACCTCAGGAGTACTAGCAGAATGAAAGCTAACGCCAAAATGCAGAGTGCCACGAATATACTGCAAAATCCGTGTCACTGCAGCAAAATGGTCATCTCTCAGATCCTGAAGATACTGACTCACCGTATTGACTGAGAATGCCAAATCCGGGTGAGAGGTGGTGAGATACTGGAGAGCACCAACAAGAGAACGATAAAGTGCAGGATCCCAAAATGGAGGGCTAGTAAAGCTGTGAAGATGAGAGCCAACGACAAATGGGGTAGAAATAGGTGCTGCGACAGACATACCGGCCCAATTCAAAATATCACGAGCATATTTTTCTTGGCCAAGCAATAACCCTGAGGAGGTAGGCGAAACTTCAAGACGAAGAAAGTAATGAAGAGTACCAAGATCCTTGATCGCAAACTCTCTGTATGCCCGAACGATGAACTGGTGAAGAAGAGTCGAGTCATTGCCATCCACATACACAAGTAGGTACAGTAATGACGAACATCTCGAGAGGACAAATAAAGAAGTACTGGCTGAGCAGCACCGAAAACCAAGTTGTGTCAGATAACTGCTGAAACGCTGGAACCCAGCCCGAGGGGACTGCTTAAGACCATAATTGGCCTTTCGCAAGCGACAAACATAGTCTGGATTAGCAGAATCCTGATAACCAATGGGCTGCTTCATGTAGACCGGAACATCAAGAACACAATTAAGGAAAGCGTTCTTGATATCCAACTGATGAAATGGCCAGGAACGCATAGTGGCTTGGCGAGGACCGTTCTAATGGTGAAGGTTTTGACCACAGGACTGAAAGTGTGGTCAAAATCAAAACATGGAATTTGTGAAAAACCCTGAGCCACAAGTCTAGCTTTGTGACGCTCAATAGTGCCATCTGATCGATACTTGAGCCTATAGACCCATTTAGAGCCAACACTATTGACATCTAAAGGTCGCGGCACCAAGTCCCAAGTATGCTGATCACGAAGAGCAGCCATCTCATCATTCATGGCTAAAACCCAGGCTGGATCCTGAAGGGCAGAGCGATAATCAGTGGGCTCTATCTGAAAGAGGAGTGCAGCAGTGAAACCGTGAGCAATAATATCCGAATAATCCTGGTGCTGAACGACACCAATAGAAGACCAAGTAGCCATCCGATGGGTATGCGGTTGTGGTGGTGAAGCTAGAGGAACCGAACCAACTAACGACGCAAAAGAAGACCGAGCAGAGCTGACCGAAAAGTGATCTTCGAAAGATACCGGAGAAAGGGCGGTTGAGACTGGCTGAGGCATAGGGGCCGATGGCTAAGGTTTGGTGGCCGACAGATGAGGCGTGGGGGCCTGAGGTGTGATGGTTGGTGGCTAAGGAGCCGCATGCGGGTCGGCCATCTATATGGAGGATGGAGGTAAAGGAGGGGCGGATGGAACATGCACAGCAGTGGTGGCCCCAATCGATGAAGTTACAACTCCATAAAAAATGATGAAATCTCCAGATCCAAAATAGAACGACTGTCCGCGGAAGATGAGACTTAAGGGAATAAAGTTTCCTCAAAATGAACGTGGCGAGAGACATGGATGTGCCCAGAAGTCGGGTCGAGACACTGAAAGCCCTTGTGACGAGGGCTGTAGCCAATAAAAACACACAGAATGGATCGCGGTGCAAACTTATCAGTAGTAGTGGCACGCAGACATGGAAATGCACGACAGCCAAATGGGTGAAAGAGGGTATAGTCAGACACATTACCAAAAACAACCTCAAAAGGTGATTTTCCACCAAGAACTTAACTAGGCAGACGGTTAATGATGAAAACCACGGAGGAGAAAACTTTCACCCAATAATAGTGCGGCACAGAAGAGTGGAAAACATGGCAAGACCAGTCTCTGTGATGTGACGATGCTTCCGCTCAGCTCATCCATTCTGAGCAGGTGTATAGGGCGAGGACATCTGATGATGAATACCACATGATATGAAGTGAGCCTGAAGGCGGTGATTAGTAAACTTTGTGCCACCATCAGTCTAAATTTTTTAAAGCTTAGTAGAAAACTGGGTCTCAGTGAATTTTTGAAACTGGATAAACGTGTCATAGAAGTCCAACTTATATCGCATCAAGAGAAACCATGTGAATCGAGAAAAATCATCGATGAAAATGGCATAATAAGAAAAATCACCTGCCGATAAAACAGGGGATGGTCCCCACAAGTCACAATGCACCTTATCCAACAAACCAGTATCGCGCTTGTCACTAGTGGAAATAGGTAAACGGCTACTCTAGGCCATCTGACAAGGAGAGCAACTAACAGATATCGGCATAGCAGAAGTGATAGTAATGTGGCCCCGTTGACTCACAACTTAACAGTATCATGAGACACATGACCAAGGCGAGAATGCCACTGCTCAAAAGAAGCCTGAAGCTTTCCAGAGCGTAATTAGCCTAAAAAGCCGGAATCACCAGTCTCAAGAAAATAAAGTCCTGAACTATGATGGCCTTTACCAATTATCTTCCATGTATGTCTGTGTTCAATTGAAAATGCATTGTTATCAAATATAACACGGACAGCTAAATCACGAGTAAGCTTACTAATGGAAAATAAACTTCTAGTAATCTTAGGGACCACAAGGGCATCATTAATAGAGAAAGCGGAGAAATAACACTGACCGATGTGAGAAATAGATAATGATTCACCATTGCCAACAAGAATAGAATCAGAACCACGGTAACGTTGTACTTTATCAAGATGACTGGTGCAAGCAGTGATGTGAGATGTAGCACCCAAATCAACGATCCACTGATTTGACGAAGGATGACGATTGGGACCATTCAAACAGGCTTGAAACAAAACTTTGTTCATAATCCAATTAGTGGAGCAATCTTCCCGAGATAAAGGTGCCACCAGACACAAGATAGATCTTCCAAAGAACAAGGCCTTTTTCGAATAAGTCAATTCGACATAACTTGATTACTACTGGAAGTGGATAGCCGTAGAGCATCTCTCTTAGGCCTTCCATTCATCCATGGCGAGTCGTATCGAAGGTATGGACTATCTCATATGCTACTTCGGATTTTTGGCCATATCAAGAAGATGCCCAGAAAATATGCAAGTGATTTAATGTATCGAAGGAAGGCTTGAAAATATGCCCAAAATGACCAGGCGAGTGCGAAGACTCGCATAAGATACTGCTGAATCACCAGGCACGTGACTTCACACACAAAAGGGAGTGGGCGCGCGTCCGCAACACGAGCGTGTGGCTACACACACTTCTGTAAGGAGCTGTGGTGTGTGGATCTGGTTGTGACTTGCTTTAGCCGAGACGCGGCGAGCACGACCGGAGAAGACGATCAAAATTACAGACGACTAATCTGAATTCGACGAGATGAAGCTGATATTTGAAATTCAATAAATGAAGCCGCTGCCGAAGAAGAGCCTAATGCTGGAGATGGCTTGAAGGTTGAACGCTGGTGAAGTTCGCTGCCAGAGGTGAAGTTTGAACGCCAGTGAGAGACGATGTAGGATACGAGTGCCGAAGATGATGATGATGAACCCAAGGATGAAGAGTTTGGATATTCATAAAGCAAGGGACGCCGACGAAGAGGAGGTTGGACGAAGAAGGCTACCGGGAGATGGCCGGAAGTCGCCGGAAATTAACCGGAAAATTTTCTGAAACAGTTGCCTTGATCGGCCGGGAAAAGAAATAAAAATAAATTTATGATTTATAATTTAGGATCAGAACTTACTTTGATACCATGATAGAATGATTTTCCGTAAGGAATTGTATGATTGATAACTGAATATATAGAGAGTACAATAGAGGTGTAATAAGGAAAGAACTCTAATCATAATAAATCATAATCTAATCAGTAATTTGATTTATCCTAAAAGGGTGCAGAATGAAAATTAGTTCTGGTGTTATGATCCATTCTATCTCTGAGTTTACAATTTCTAAAATAGTTCTACATGCTGAGTTGTTAGCTGTTCTTGCAGCCTTGCAGATGTTTCATGGGCAACTGAATCTGGAGTCCAATGCTCTATTGAAACAGACATCCTAATTGCTTTTCGGATCCTTATTAGACATAGTAAAGAAACATGGAGCATGATCTGGACTAAATGACCGTTTATTAAAATATATTTGCATTCCTTCGGATCACTACTGGAAAACATGCACATACGAACCGGTAAAAAATTATGAGTATAAAATATCACAATTGCACCGGTAAAATCATGATAACAAAAATACTGATGTTTAAGAATACATAGGCACCGGTTTAATATCCACCGGTGTAGATGTTACTCATTTTTGCACTGGTTATATCTGAAAAGGTGGTAATGACCGGTGCTATTGTTTACAATTGCACCGGTACAAATTCACCGGTGTAGAAAAGTGGTGCATTTTTATGATTTTGGTGCCAAAAATATTACTTTCAAACTGGTAAATTATTTTATCGGTGTAAAAAAATTTTAAAAAAGGGAAATTGGTAGAATTTCTACACCGGTTCCATGTTATACCAATGTACAAATTATTGATTTTAGGAAAAAAGTTACATACGCACCGGTATTATCTTTATACTGGCGTAAAAATGTGCATTAAATGCTCACTTACCGTCTTTTTTTTTGCGGGTTAAAAATTAGATTTTTGGGAAAAGGATTTCATTAATGGTATTTGTTTTGTTGATGAAGGCATTGAATGATCCACAATGAAGACCCTAGAAGGTACCATTTTTTAAAAGTTATTTATGGATATTAATGATTTCATGGATTGTTTAGGTTGGTAGAGATATATATCTTGTGTGTTTGATCATTTGATGGTGATTTGTGATTTGTTCTCAAGGTTGATGTAGTTATAATGCTATGACTATTGATTTTTATATTGTAGGACATATTATGAATGTGGTAATTGTGATTTGTAAGATTAGTGTTTATTGTGTATTAATGAATCTTGCATGGTTTGGATGTTATCATTAAATTCTATTGTCATAAATGTGTTCAAGTTTGATGGACATTTATTGATATGTAGAGTTATATCGTGCCATCGAGAGGCATAAGCACGTGTATGCCAACGTTAGTAGGGTGAGCGATGTATATATTATCTTCGTGGATGAGTTTTTGGACCATACTTTTAGTTGTGAGAAGTGAATCATACGTCCGTGTCATGATTGTAGAAATCGAAATCATATTATAACAAGGGCATGCTGAAACTGCATTTGTATAGCCAGGGGTTTGTGAAAGATTATGTTGTGTGGACATTTCATGGTGAAAAATCACCACTGGAGGTGAAAGTTAGTAGTGACGGAGAGTGTTTTGGGGATGCTAAGTTGGATGACATGTGTGAGAGGTAGTTAATGAATTTAGAGGGAGGCCCGAGGTTTTGGCTAACTTTCTAGGTGAGAAGGTAGACCATTGTATCCCGGTTGCAAGAAGAAAGACACGGTACTATCATGTTTGATGGAGTTGTTTAATTTGAAAGGTCTTGGGTCATGGAGTGACACTAGCATGAATAAATTGCTTAAGTTTTTGAATGCGAAGCTTCCATCCGGTAATGGGGTTCCGGATAACCTTTATGAAGCTAAGAGAATTTTGTGTCCGATGGGATTGGAGTATGAAAAGATACATACTTTTCCAAACGATTGTGTCTTATATAGGGGTGACCTGAAGGATAATACTGTTTGTCCAATATGTAATGTTTCGCATTATAAGGGAAAGAGAAATGTGGCTGTTGGTGGAGAGCATAATGTGTCGGTGAGGAGGTGGGTGCCCGCTAAATGTATGTGGTACCTCTAAATTATTCTGAGGCTGAGAAGGTTGTTTAAGAATGATAAGGATGCAAAGAACTCGACATGGTACATTGATAAGAGAGGTTGTAATGATGATGATATGATTCGACACCCGACTGATCCGGACCAGTGGAAGAAATTTGATAAGATGTATCCAAAGTCTGCATCCGAGCCTAGGAATTTGAGAATGGCTTTGTGTACTGATGGTATGAATCTGTTTGGTGATATGTCCTCAAAATGTATGTGGGCCCAAACAGCCTGGAAATGACATAGACACTTATCTTGCCCCTTTGATAGAAGATCGGTTAGCACCTTAATGTTTGATGGTTTTCGCGGTGAAGAGTTTACATTGAAGGCGATGATTTTTTGTACCATAAATGATTTCCCGGCATATGGTAACCTTTATGGGTATGTAGTCAAAGGGTCACAAGGCTTGCCCTATTTGTGAGGATGAGACAAATTACCATCAGTTTAAAAATGAGCGTAAGACTGTTTATTTGGGTCACCGTAAATTTCTGCCTTTGAAGCACAAGTTATGGGATAACACAATTGCACTCGCTGGTGGGAAGGAGAGAAGAAAGGCACCAAAACCGTTGGCTGGTGTAGCTATTCACAACAAGGTGAAAAGATTGATTGTTGTTCTTGCTAAGAAGTTATCAAATGGTGGTGGGGTTGTAGATGGGCCGTGAAAGAAAAAGTTCATTTTCTTTTACTTTCCGTACTGAGAGAATTTGGAGGTTTGCTATTGTTCAGATGTAGTGCATATCAAAAATAATGTTTGTGAGAGTCTGATTGGCACGCTTCTAAACATTCCTGGGAAGGCTAATGATAACTTAAATGCAAGGAAGGATTTAGTGGACCTTGGTATTCGGTTGGATCTGGCATCGAAGGTAAGAGGCAAGCAAATGTACTTGCCTTCCGCTCCTTACAACATGTCAGTTGCTGAGCGGAGATCGGTGTGTGACAGTGTCCAAGAAATGAAGGTACCATCAGGTAACTCTTTTAATGTTAGTCGGTTTGTGAATGATTAATTGCATCTTAATGCTTTGAAATCGCACAATTGTCATGTCCTTATGAAAAACTTTTGCCTTTTGCGATCCCAGGGTGTTTGGATGAGCAATTTAGATTTTCGATTATGCACTTTTGTTTCTTCTTCAACTCGATATGCCGGAAAAATATTAGCAGGAAACAACCAGATAACTAGAGCGGAGGGCTATTGTTGTTTTATGCTTTTTGGAGAAGTATTTTCACCCATCATTATTTGGCATTATGGTGCACCTAGTGGTACACTTGGTTAGGGAGATACGTATATCTGGGCCTGTCTAAATGCATTGGATGTACCCATTTAAGCGTCACATGGCTGTTTTCAAGGGTTGTGTTCATAATCGTAGTCAGCCAAATGCCTCGATTGTTCAGAGGCACGTCAGTGAGGAGATTATTGAGTATTGTACATCGAATATAGTTGGAAAAAGAGCGATTGGTGTTCCAGGTGGACCACACCGCGGAAGGTAGAATGAGACTCCATGGTTTAAGGGTACGCTTCATAAACCCTTGCAACATGTATGTTTTCCTTAATAGTAGCGAGATCACCAATGTTAAAGAGCGTGTTTCCATGTTGGAAGAGATTGATCCAGACAGGCCCTCGAATAAGATACAGGTAGAGCATTCTTTAAGGTTTGTTAACTGGTTTTACAAGCATTGCAATGTCAAAGGGATACCCAGTAAGCTACATGTGTTTGCAAGGACACCAAACTACACAGTAAGACGATACCTTGGTTATGACATCATGGCTTCAGTTTCTCAAAATTGGAGAAAGATGAAAAGAGCACGACGCAAAATAGTGGTGTTGATATTGAATCTGAATCCATGTGGCAGGCAAGCAACAGAGATAAACATCGGTTGTTGCTGTGATGCCTTTCTATGGGGCAATTGAGGAAATTTGGGAGTTGGATTATTTAGAGTTCAAAGTTGTTGTGTTCAAGTGTTATTGGGTAGAATATGGTTCCGATGTTATTGTAGAAAAGCCCATGGGCTTTACGCTGGTCGACTTGAATTGTGTAGGATATGAAGATGAAAAATTCATCTTAGCTGCCCAGGCATGATAGGTTTTTTATATCAAGGACCCTTCAAATGAGAAGTTTCATGTTGTGCTACATGGGAAGCAGTTTTACTTTGAAGAGTAAATTGATCAACTAGTTGTAATTGATAGTTCAGATTTTCCATCAGTATTTCCTAGTTTTGAGGATGTTGGGGGAGCAGTGGTGGGATGGCGTTCTCATGGTGATGGGTTGTGGGTTGATGAGAGCAGTGAAATAGTAGGTGGTGACAATGTGTTGAAGTGGAAGCGGTAGATAGTAATTGACATGTCGTTGGTTTGTCTGCCAATGTTTTGTGTAATACTCATCCGACTATGATGTCAATTAGCCTGAGATGTAGTTGGACCCCTCTTTGTTTTAGAATTTCTTGGTATGATTCATAATTTCGTTGGAATGTATGTGAATTGCATTGATGAAAATGTAGAGTAACACATTTTAAAATTTTTTGAGTCTGTATGTATACACCGGTATAGTACTAAAATACTGGTGTAAAAAAGCAGAGCATATACTCTGTTTCTTACATACGCACTGGTAATTTGTACATATGCATTGGTATTAATACCTGTGCTAGATACTTAGCCAACATTTTAGTTTTATCCTCTCGGGTCAAAAAATGTTTATTTGTTTTCCTTCAAAAGTAGCCTAAAGCAGCTGTTTTAGGCTATTTTTCGCACTGGTACTCTGTACATACGCACTGATATTAATGCTGGTGCGGGATACTTAGCCAAAATTTTAGTTTTTTCCTCTAGGGTAAAAAAAGGTTGATTTTTTACCATTAAAAGCAGCCTCAAGCAACTGCTTTAGGCTAATTTTTGCACTGATATTCTCTACATGCGCACCAGTATACACATTTCTCATTCTAGGGACCTAATTGCAAGAAACGAATATCAACACTTTAGAGAGTCGTAATTACCTAGGAGGTCCTAAAACAGTCCTCCTTAAGTATTGTGCGTCATAGAATCGTATTCAGATCCATGAAATAGTGGTCGACCGGGTGATAAAAATGTTTGGGGTCAAAGTCGAATTTTTATAAAGTAAAACAATGTTTCTTATTTTCATCGTACGAGGCCCATGGTTAGTCAAGATAAGGTTGAAACAACTAGCACGATATTTATTTAAATAAAAATAAGTTTAATAATTGGACTTGTTAAAAAAATATGTGGGGGAAAACGAAAGAGTAGGAAAATTTATTTTATAGTCACTTTGTACGTGCACCAGTATTTTATTAAATTATACCGGTGTATGATTCAAATTATTTTTGGCGCTTGTTGAAAATTTTTCATTTTTTCTTTGTTTTTTAGCGCGGGAAAAATTTGCATCGGTAATAGTTATAATAGCACCGGTATATTAACCGGTGCTCAATACGTAAGCCAATTTTTTGTCCAGTTACTCTCGGGTGTAAATTTTCTTTAGCATTAATTGACTAAAAGCAGCCACAAGCAGCTACTTTTATGAATTTTTACCATGATATAACAACTTTTAGCACCGGTCAATGTACCGGTGCATGATACTTAGCCAAATATTTACTTTCATACTCTCGGGTCAACAAGTGTTTTTAAAACAGCTATAAGAAGCTTCTTTCCACTTCCATTTTACACCGGTAGTAACCTTTTAGTACCGGTATTGACACTAGTGCTCATACTTAGTATTTTTTTAACTACCTAGTCATACCTAAGTCTCTACTTATGCACAGGTAATATCTAAAATACCGATGTAAAAAAGACGGTTATATTAAAAAAAATGGACATTGAAGCGGCCATAACCGCATCTCCTCATCACACACCATCAGTTTCTCTCCAAAACTGCCCTCCATCTCTTCACCCCTACAATTTCCAAAACATTTAACCACTATAACTTCTCATCAATCATCATAACTTCCCACCACATCCCCTCATTTTTCCTATAAAAGGTTGAGCGAGACACAACCCTTGGCCAAGTACAAGAGAAAGAAGAACTTCCCTAGCTTCACCAAATTAAATTTCTTGAGGGTTCAAGTGGAGGAAGTTTGCCCATTTTTGTAACATCGGTGAAGGTAAGTATTTTTTGTGTAGTTATGTTTGGGTTGCCATATCAATTTCATGTCAAAGAATCATGAATATCTTTATGCACAACATATGTTCGACAAAATGCCTCAACGAGAACAAGCTAGTTAATGAAGAAAACTTTAAATGATAACCATGAATGGGATGATTATACAAGTGTGAGGATATCAAGTTTTACTTATTTTGTGGAAATACGTTCTATTTCTTGATTTTTTGGTTTGTTATAATGTTCATAGTCACATTAGAAGAGATTGATACATGCTTGGTTCAATGCCATTTTTTTATTCTCGTATGGGTTGTTTGTGTGTTTAGGGTTATGCTATTCAAGTTTTATCAACTCGTATCAAGTTCCACATCACGTTATATCAAGTTCTATGCCATGTTCATTCAAGATCTATGTTGTGTTATATCAAGTTCTATTGCACGATTTTTAAATTTTGTTATTGTGTTGTTCAATTTCTATTCCATGTTTTATCGAGTTTTATCATTTTGTTTTTCAAGTTCTATGCAATTAGAAGCATTCAAGGTTGATCATCAATTATATATTGTTTAGTATAATTTTGTGAGGTCAAGGGATTAATGACTTATTGGATTAACAATTAACCATTCTATTGTCGTAGATGCCGCCAGAAATGGGGAAGTTAATCACGGAGTGGAAGCGACCTGTAGCAAAGAAGAAGGAAGAGGCCGAAGTGGTCGATAATAAGGTTGATGTGCCTGAACAGGACCTCCCGCCGAAAAGGATCCCATTGCAAATCTAATTTGAGGAAGAAGCAATGCAAAAAAATAATTGACCAGTGCAGAGAAAGAAGAACCCGCCCCTTATGGAGATAAGAATGAAGGGAATGTTAAGGGAGAAGACGCAGGGAAGTGGTGGCCAAACCACCAATTGGCAAGGGAAAGGGGAAGGCAACCCTCAAATAAAGATTGACTGTTGATGAAGCGGATGACAACTTGTCAAAGGCTGGGGGCAAACATGGAGAGGGATTTGACCAGTTTGAGATCAAAAGTTATATGAGGAGATGAGGAACTAGCACGTGCCAGTCTGTGATGTTGACAAAGCATAACAATCCGGTCCATGTGGCATTTGAGTTCCGTGGAAAACAAGTTATTTGCACTAAAAATTGGACATTATGGCACGCTTTTAGAAATTACACGTTCAGGTGGCGCATTAAATTTGGTGCATGTAATCACTGGTTCGATGTGCTAGATGATGTTAAGGAGGAGTCATGGAATGATGTTTTTGTAAGCTATTCGAGACTCGACTAGTGCAAAAATATATCATATTCAACACATCATTAATGATTACCTGTTCATGTGTTTCATTTCGGGTGAGCTTCACAACTGAAACACCCTTGACTGATGCTCAACTTCAAATGGTGAAGAAGGACTGCACAGACAGGGCAAGGGACCAGCATAGGAACTTGAAGTAAAAAGTGGCAAACAAGTTCATCCACGACGTGGACAAAGACAGAAACAAATCATGTGTTTTACCGTGGGAGAAGTACAAGTGGATGGATGAAGAAGAATGACATTTGTTTGAGCGAAGGCATCGGACACCGGAATTTTAGGTATAATTAGGTTTCTATTTTGCTTATTAGAAACTATGTTGCCCATAAATTCTATTAAACTAAAATTTTATTTATGATAACAATATTAGGCACTTCGAGAGACAAATGTCCAGCCCAACGAGGGCAAGGATTACACCCACCACACTGGGAGGAAAGGTAATCGATACGTCCTCTGCAAATTGACTGAGGAGCTAAAGGAAAAGGAGAGAATTAGGTTGACCGGTGAGGGATTCACTGATGAGGAGATTGAGCAATAGCTCAGTTGGAAGGAGTTCACACCGAACAGATATCTTGTCTACCTTGAGCCAAATAAGGACAATAAAGGGTTATACACATCGAAAGAGGTTGAGAAGATCACACCGGATGTTGTAAGTTAAACAAAAATCTCCAACATAAATTAATTTTTACATTGTTTGTTACATTATTCTTATAGAATTTTTCTTTCCTATATCTATTCATTTGAAATTGAACAATATGAAGGAAAAAGGAACATTGGTACTACAGCTGGGTGAAGACATCCTCATAAAAGTTACAAAGATGAAGGATCACTCGAGCAGGTACTTGGTAACTCAGACGGGTCTACCCATATCAGTGGCTATTCCTCATCTTTCCCGTAGCAAGTGCGGTAGGTGTTCCTCAAGCAAGCAGACCCCCCGGAGGAGACCATCTAATGATCAACCAATCGTGAAAGCCATGGTATTGTACCTTGAGCACTTGGTGAAGGGCATCAGATGTGCAGGCGGTGTTCAGATTCCACCAGGCCTTGACGATCTCAAGAAGTTTATCAAGAAGGTGATAGATGATATTGTTGCGGGTGTTACAAAGTCCGTTAAAGAGCCTAGCGACAGAGAAGGAGATGAGGAGGTACACCAACATAAATATATGCATTTTGTTTACATTTAATTAAACATCTTAAAATCTCCATAACCAATTTATCATTTCACTTCACATTTTTGCCAATAGGATGAAGAACGAGTGACTCTGCATGTGAAGGACATTTTCGGTAAGAAGAATATGGTCGCACATAGGTTGCGACAGATACCTCGTTGTCGGGAGGCCCAACAAGGAAGTGTGCTCACGTGAGAGCATGCAAGCCAGTGTACCATCCTAGATTGGGATTGCCCTCGGCGGACCACCAGTTTGATAATGTTGGAGAGGCCTTGAATAACTTTGTGGATTGGCACGTGTTTTTGATAGGAAAGGTAGATGAGCAACCAAGTGACATCAATGAGGACGGTACCGGTATGAAAATGGACTACGACGATGACGAGGTTATCATTCTCACCACCGACAATGAGGTACAATCTTGTAACACCATACATTTCATTTCACACATACTACATTGACATGCCTATGATTAGTAATACTTGTTACATGGTGATGCCGAGAAGAAATCCCACTCGAGCACTAATTACCGGCCAACAGTGAGACCAAAATTCAAGAGGCTACCAAAACATGTGCTTCACTAAACCAAAAAAATTTATTATTCATTGCCCATGACAGTTCATTTCTATATACTTAAGTGAGCATTTCCTGTACTTTTGTCTCCCCAAATTGTCAACAGACGGGACCTGACAGATTGGCCCATTATGGTGAGATTCATCTGAGAAGCCAATGCCGTTATCATAGAAATTATAAAGAGAAATGACTCCATGTTCTTCCCATTATTTTGACCATCGATCTTCGCACACCATTATACCGGTGATGTTGGAATAGATGTTCTGGTCGAGTTTAGAAAGAGACTTGGGAACATGAATTCGATGATCTGGATCGATAATGCATGGTTCGATGAGTGGATGGGGTGAATTTCAAACCTTACAACCTTAATTTATATTTTTAACCGATTAAGCTTTAATTTTGAGTATCATTAATGGTACAGGCACCTCTGGGAGAAAATAAGGGAAAATAATGCAGGTCGCGTCCAATTCTACCCTTGCAACTGTGGAAACTTGTCCAACTTCAAGCAGGAGGTCGATCAACGTTTCAACCTTATCTGGGAAACAATGAAGACAACAGATGCTGAGTTCTACATTGTCCCATGCATCATAATGTAAGTATTTTTTCCCAGATTTTACTTTTATATCTTACATTTCTATCATTAATTAACAACCATTTCACCAGCAATCATTGGTACCTCATCATTATCAATCCCAGAACGGAAGGGGTCTTCACGCTTGACACTCTGTCGGGGGGTATCAAACCAACCAAATTATGTGAACTCAAGGTCATTTCCAAGTATTACAATTATTCAAACAATACATCCAATTTTATAAATATACTATAACTAGTAAAAATTTTCATTTACTTTCTTGACATGCTTGAATATGCATACCATAGGGAGAAGAACAAGAAAGAGCCTGAGCCCGACTACACTTGGAAAATCAAGAACATTAAGGTCAGTCATTCTATCATTTCATCCACACCATTTGTTATGTTAAAAATTGGTAATGACATATTCCATTCAATGTGCAGTACCGAACCCAAAATGGTGTGTGGCAATGTAGGTACTCCATAATGCTATTCTCGGAAGAATTTGTTAATTACCCGGAGACAAACAATGTCTTGGAGGTACACATTAGATCTCAAAAATAGTTATTCTAAGTTTCTATTAGACAAAACATTCTTCACTAACATTGTACGTTTTACATTGATAGATCTTCCCAGATCGCCAAAAACCATACCATGTGTACGACATTCAAGCCATTGCAGAGAGATGGTGTGAGGTTTGGCTCGATCAGTACCAGCATCAGGCGAACACTTGTTACAACTTCTGAATGATTAGAACAAAATAATAGGTTGATAATTGATTTTATGTGGTTGATTATATTAGAATTCTATTGTTGGTGTCTGGTCATACAAAACTTGTGTTGTTTTTTAGTTTATTTCCATTCATGCTGAAGATACTTTTTCTATTCATTGTATTCTTGATCAATATTATCATAGGTGTTTGAAGTTTCTTACTATTTCCAAATTTTTAATTTTATAATAGTTCCGATTAAAGTATTTCTGGCTGGAAATGATCTGGGAGAGACCATCGGAAAATAAATGGGCCATTGCAAATTTTTTTCAATTAATACACCGGTATACAGTATTACTACCGGTGTAAAAACAAATCATATTTATTTTTTTTTCAAATGAAAACAAAATTACACCGGCATTTCAGGAAATTGATTACATACTGGTGTAATTTAAAATACCGGTGTAATTTGACATACCGATGCACAAAATATGTTGGTTTATCATTCAAACCAGTGTAAATTTTTAACAACCGCTGCATACAATTTACACCGGCTTTGGCCAACCTACCGGCGTAAATACTATGTCCTTCTCCCCCTGCCGATATTTTAAAACTTCTACACCGATTGCATATACTGGTGCATAAAACGATTTTTACACCGGTATAAATTACCGGTGCAAATGCTATGTGCCCCCCTTACCTTTTCAAAATTTCTACACCGATTGGATACATTGGTGGTGTAAATTACCAGTGAAAATAAGTTAGTTCTTTACACCGCTATGTTTACGCATCGGTATCTTTGGGGGCCAAAATATCGGTGCTATTGGGATAGAATACTGGTGCTATTACCCATGTCCTGCAATAGTGGATCCTTGTTGGAAACAATAAAGAACCATGGACACAATAAGAGTCTTTTAATCCTTAAAATACTATTCACTGTATCCAACTGTATTTGCACTCTTTATGGTTAACATTTTCAGGCCATGCTTAACCACCAATAGCGGGTAAAGTGTGAGACTTTGTACGAGCCAATCCTGGGTACTATCATTATTTGAAAATTAAATGTATAGTAACTATGAACTATATTTTCATCATCGGTCCCATTGGGCATGCCAATTGACGTGGAATGAACACCGACTAGTTGTCATTCTTGCTCCGGTGACTGGTGATCTGCAACACAAAGCCCATGATGTGTCAAGGGAGATTCTTTGATACTTAAATTTTCACAACTATATGTGTGAGAGAATAATTAGAATAAATTTAATGAATACATTGTAGACGTATTAGATTATTTATGGGCGAACAAGCCTATGTAATCTCCGAATACAGATAGAGTTTAGATGTACACTTCTTGTAAAATTCACTAGTGCAAGAAAGGGGCATTAATGAAGGCTAGAATGGGGGGATAAAAGGCTGTCATGAGTAGTGGTCTCTGGCACCTCTGTGCGACTAGGGGGCCATTGCAAGGTGATTGAGAACCGCCTTATTAGCAGTTCCAAACTAAAAAACGGCATGTCTACATATGTTCAATAATTTTGTGGCCATTCCGACGTCAGAAGTGGCCTCGAAATAAATCTTGGCTTCCCGGTACCGTTGAAACAAGAAAAGCCAGAGAAACCATATGTCATTATCTTCGTATCAACAAAGATCGACATTCATGTTTAACACAATACAACAATCGTCATTCTCATCTTTGACACTCATATCAAACCCACATACAATCAAATCCATAATAATAAACATTCAAAAAATCATTATTCCAAAATTCATATGTGGGTTCACCAACAACAAATTTAAAAACGAAGAAGAAACAATACTGATAATAGTTTGAAGTTTATTACCACACATTCTCCAGACCCGAAGCCGCCACCGTGGAGTAGAATTTAAAAGGGGAAAGAGGAAATGTTAGACTTGGGGAAGGAACTATAGGAGAACAGGGAAGAAAGAAAAAAAAGGAAAAATGGAAGAAAAAAATTGTTGTTGCTAGGAAGGAAGGGGATACTAATGGGGGGATGTCTTTTAGGGTTTCTTAGATGGCGAATCAACCGTCGTTATTTACTTTAACGCACTCCAAACACATGTTTCGATGTCGAAACTGCTCTCCGGTTCTGCACTTCAGACACCTATCTACCATCGGAAGTGCCCTCGAAACTCCCTTCAAGTATTAGCTTTTAGTGAATATTTTTGTAGTTTTCTTTAAACGGCGGTTTAACCTCTATTGTTTACTTTAGTTCACTCCAGACACATGTACCAAAATTAAAGTTGCCCTCTTTTCAGCACTTAAAACACATGTTCCAAAATTAAAATTGCCCTCTGTTGTGACCTTTTAGTTCATGTTTTTGTAGGGTTTCTTTATAAGGTGATTCAACCGCCATTGTCTACTATAATGCATTGCAGACACATATGCCTACATCGAAATTGCCCTTGGAAATGCTACGTTAGATGGAGGTCAATGAATAACCATCTTCTAACGAATCTTCAGAACTATCTATCTGACAATCTTACTATCGAGACACATGTAGTTTGAAATCTATAGTAGATGGCAATTTCAAAGAAAAAAAATCCATAACCACAATACAACAAAATATTAAGGCCAATTTCTGTACCAGTAATTATTCATCTTCATAGAACTAAGTAGTGTTGAGTCTCACAATTCCTAAAACTTCACCGACGCGCATCAAATGAATATACGTTGAAGAAGTCACCAAGACTAAGGGGATGCTGACCAAGAATATTGAGATATTTTCAGATTTATTTAAAAATCTACTTTGTATATATTAATTTTTTATGTAAAAATATTATACATAATTAGAGATATTAATTTTTAAATATACTATTGAACTTTGTAAAAAAGTAAAAAAAAAATTTAGTGGTACAGAGGGAGCATGCTACATTAATTAGACATCCCCAACCTGCCTTTTCAAACAATTTTTCACAGACTTCATCATTACTAGAATTCAAAATTGATGTGCCCATTTTATACGGTTATATTAGGACTTTTATGATTCACTTTTGTACACTTTTGTGCTCTAAATGTGACATTTTGCCTTGAAGTTCTCTAAGGAGGGTTAAAAGCGACTTTTATGTTTTTATTACTTTTCTAGAGAATTTTGTGTGACACGGTAATTTGTTCGAAGACTTTGAAGAATACCTTAAAAGATTTGAACACTTGTATTTGAGCTTTTGAAAATTTAAAGAATTGAAGAAGTGAAGAGAAGAGGAGGATATGAAACAAAAAAAAAAGAGAAAATACATCAAGCTGCTGGAAATGGAGTCCATCACGAGCCCGTCGCGAGCCTGTCGCGACTCGCGATTGACGAAAGGCCAGAAATTCCTCTTGTTTTGTGTACTATAAATACTCAACTTATCCTCTCATCTTCAACAGCTTTTAACACCTACTTCTTCCTGCGTTTTTGTGGGTTCAAACCCTAGTTTCTCTTTCTTTATTTTCTTAGTTTTTGTAGGTTAATCATGTCTTTTAGTTGTCTAGCTTAGTTTTATCTTGGGAATAAGGATTGAAGCTTCAATTTCTATGTAGTAAGAACCATATATATATATATATATATATATATATATATATATATATATATATATATATATCTATTTGGTGCTTTTGCTATTGTGCATTTATTGAGCTCTGAATTTGAATTGTAATGGCATTAATGTTGTTGGAAGTTTGAGTATATGAATTGCTTGTATGATTACTTGTTAGGGTTGGGAGAAAGTAGCTAACTCTCCCTTCTTTTAATGTGGAATCTAAGAGCATGAGTTAGAGCTTCTTTGATGTTGATGTGTTGATTATTGCTAGATGAATGTGATGATGTTGAATTCTTTGTCATGTTTGTTTTAGGTAGCAAATGAGAGAAGTCAATGAATGTCGATTGTTCTTGGATAATCTTGTGTAAATGCATGATTAGTGGAAGTAGTGAATAGATTTTTTCATTCGTTCTTGAAGCCTTTGTTATTTAGCATTCATGTGTTCTTAATGCTATGTTTCACTTCAGTTATGACATGTGTTGTTTGAGAATAGGAAGTGTTTCTATGATTGAAGTGTTAGGGTGTTAGGAAAGTGACGAATTCCTTAGCTCCTTTGCATGAAAATCTAGGAACATGAACTTAGAACTTCTTGTGCATAATGTGTTGTGATTCTTGCTAGATAAGTATGTTAATGTGGATTATTCTCATATTTATCTTATAGATGCAATGAAAGGTTGAACCTTGAATGTGGTTTGTTCTAGGTTTAACCTAATGAATGCTATGTTTGGTTAAATGACTATGCCCTTGGTAAAAGGCTTGTCATTGTCAAATCTATGGTCCTTCGTGTATAATACAATTGATGAAATACCCCTATGGTCCTTGTTTGTCTAGGATGATCATCAATGAGGTTTGCAAATAGTCGTTGTTTGTCTTTGCAAATTACTCTTAAGAAGGAATGAATGTTGATCTTCCATTGGCATTCCCCATAGATAACAATTGTGATAGGGGAGAATGAGAAAAATCAGGGAAAACAAAGCCACCTCTGCATCACAAATCTGGAAGCATGTTTGTTATATGCCAATGCTAATATTCTCAAATAATCCACAGAAAACATCACAGCTGAACCATGACTATCCTTTGCTATCTGCTGGTCGGGTTCCCTTCTTACAAAGAAAAAAGGAAAAACTGATCTTAATTGTTAGATGGAAAACACCAAATACTAGAATCAGAGTGAATTGTGATTAAACTTTTAGTGGACAGAGAATTGGATTAGGGTGCATGATAGAGATGTAAATCAATTAAAATCAGGATAACATAGGAATACCCTTTCTTATTGGTTTTGTGTGTATCCTATTCCATATATGTTTAGTTCTTGTATACCCTTTGTAATTACTATATATATATATATATATATATATATATATATCAATACACACAGCTACAATTATTTGTGAATTTGACATTCTATCATGGTATCAGACAGGTTTCTCTTAAATTTATCATCTTTTCTCTTTCTTTTTCAGAAATATTCTTTGTTCTTTTCAATTTTTTATTATTGTCTTCTTCTGCACTAACGTTGAGGTAGCTGTCGACTTCCAGTTACAAGCTTGTTGTGTGATTGGTCTGTTCTGTCTCTGTGTTAGTGTTGTGGATAGTTCTTTGTTATCCATTAAAATAATAATAATAAAAAAATCAACTCCAAATCCCTGCTCGTCGTCATTACCGGCCGCGGCCCACCGGTGCCATCTTCCATCATCGATCTCCGCTCCTAGTCAGCCGATTACCGACGCAGGTCTACGGTCCATATCTGACGCTCCTCTAGTCCGGCGATCTCAGTTTTTTCTCCTCTACTAGCGTTATTCACCAGCATCTATGTTTTTCCCGAAACCAGTGTCGTCTGATTTTCTCTATTCCCATCGATCGGCGTCGTCATCACCAGGCTTTGCCATCACCGGCGTCGTCACCTAAGCTAACCAACGTTCTTCAAGCTTCAGATCCGGAAGATGAAGTCCTCCTTTTGAGATTCATGCGCAAGCCAAGCCCTTTCAACTGCACGTGTACTCACGAGCGCGTCCCCTGCCACGCGCCTTCCCCTTTAGCGCATGTGTCCTTACACTCCAGTAGTTGCTCCAGCTATCTTTGCACGCAATGTGCAATTCACTTTAGTTGAACCTTCTATTTCATTGTGTTATTATTTATTTTTGCTGTTATAGCTCTTTTTGACATGTCCTGGTGTCAATGGTGTCATGTTCTGGGCCATGTTACTTCTTGTTGTTCTAAATTACACGGTGAATGGTACCAGTTGCAGTGTCAGTGGTGTAAGAAATCTGGTCACTTTACCTCGACATGTCCTCACTTAGTCTCTCAGGCTTCTTTTCCTGGCTCTTTACCGCATGTTCGCTGGATAGTTGATTCTGGTGCAACCAACCACATGACTTCTTCTCAATCTGATCTTGATTGCACGACTCCTTATTCTTGTAACAATCGTGTTATTTTTGGTAAATTTCCGCTCTTAACATTACCCATGTTGGTCATTCTCGAGTCTCTGATTCATTATCCTTGACTGATATTTTGGTGGTTCCAAAGTTACTGAACATTTGTTGTGTATTAGCAAGTTGACTAGGGATATGAATGGTGTTATTTGTTTTGATGATTCTTGTTTCACTATTTCAAACAAGTTTACTAGAGATGTTATTTTCAAAGGTCATCTCGATAGTGGCTTATATGTTTTGGATCGAGGTGGTGCTGCTTTATCTGTTTTTGTTGAATCGAGTGATTTTAAAGAATTTTTTAAACTTTGGCACAGTAGATTGGGTCATGTGTCTCCCAACATCATTTCATCTTTGAGCAATTCTGGATGTTTGTCAGTTACCATTTTGCTTCCTAAGCCTCATTTATCTCCCGCTTGTGAGATAGCTAAAGGCAAGCATGTTTCTTTTAGTGATAATTTAAAACGCGTACCACACATACTTGATTTAGTTCATTGTAATCTTTGGGGACCCTCACCTAAGATCTCTCGAGGTGGCTACTTCTATTATGCATTTTTGTTGATGATTTTTCTCGGTTTACTTGGTTATATCTTCTGCGATGAAATTATGATTTTGTAGAGGCTTATATGAATTTTGAGGCACTTGTTGGAACCGGGTTTCTACCACCATAAAAGTATTTTGGGGTGATGGTGGAACAAATTTTTTGAATCATCGCATGTGATCACATTTTGCGTCCAAGGGTATTCATCATCAGCTTTCACGTCCTTACACTCCAGAGCTAAATGGTCATGCAAAGCGGAAGCATCATCACATCACTGAGATGGGATTATCGATGCTCTTTCATTCCGTCCTTCATCATTCATTTTGGTATGATTCCCCTTCTACAACAGTCTTCATAATCAACAGGCTGCCAACCCCAGTTTTATCTGGTGAGACTCTGCTCTCTGTTATTTTTGGTACGACTCCTGACTACTCCAATTTTCATTTGTTTGGCTGTTGAGTTTTTCCGTATTTGCGCCCTTATGCTACACATAAGTTGGCACCTCAGAGTATGTCCTGTATATTTTGGGTTACAGTTTACAGTACAAGGGTTATCGATGTCTTGATCCTCTCACGAAGAAGTACATCACTCGCCATGCTCGGTTTGATGAGTTATTTATTCCAACTACCCGTACTGGTACAGATTCTTCATCACTATATGTTTCTACATTCTTGGAGCCTTCATCAATTCCATCGAAAGTGCTTAAGCCACCTTCTTTAGCACAACCACCCATTATTTTGGAAAATTCAAATTTTCTACCTGTACCGGAAGCTCAGGGTTCTTCAGAAAATTTACATTTGTTTGCCACAGGGTGAGCATCAGCGTGTTCAACACCAGCCAGTGTTGCCAGCACAGCAGACGATGCCTCTGCCGTTGTCTCATGCACCGATAGCACATGTACACCACACGCCACCCCCGTTGTTGCCACCATCTTCACCGACCTCACCAGCCGCCTCTGCTTCCCCAGTGCCACATCACCACTGCATACTAGGCCATTGCCAATTTCCTAGGGTTATGTGCCCAATGCATCGGCTTCAGCACCATCCTCAGGATCTACTCCTTTATCGATTGTGGGTCCTTCCCCACGGCATCCGATGAACATTCGTCTGTACACTGGTTCTCTACGGTACTAGGATTTTTCTGTATGATAATTTTGGTTTATTGAGTGCTTTATTTTCTAAGACTGGGCCCTGGAGTCATCGCTCGACTGTCAAGGATCCTAAATAGGTTGCTACTATGGAATCAGAGATGGATGCTTTACAAACTCAACAGACATGGGAGCTGGTTCCTCGTCCTCCCCATGGAAATGTTGTTGGTTCAAAATGGGTTTACCAGTTGAAGTATAAATCTGATAGCTCTCTTGACCATCACAAAGCGAGGTTAGTTGCTCAAGGTTTTTTTGCAATTTCCTGGTTTTGATTATGATTATACTTTTAGTCTAGTGGTGAAGTCCTCTACTATTCGTACTATTTTATCCATTGTTGTTAATCGTAATTGGCCATTGTGACAACTTGATGTGAATAATGCTTCTTTAAATGGCATTCTTGATTGTCTGGTTTACATGGAGCAGTCTGCTAGATACAAAGACCCTATGCGTCCTGATTATGTTTATCGTTTACGCAAGGCCATTTATGGTTTGAAGCAAGCTCCCCGCACTTGGTTTCAGCATTTCAGTTCATTATTTATTGGCCTGAGTTTTGTATGCAGTTCTTCAGATACCTCCTTATTTGTTTTCTCATAGGGTGCCTCTTTGCTCTATTTATTGGTTTACGTTGATGACATTATTCTTACTGGGAGTGATGGTCATCTTATTCAAAAGTTTATTGATCGGGTTAATCAAGAATTTAAGATTACCAATCTTGGCACTCTGCAGTATTTTTTGGGATAAGAGGTTGTTCGTACTTCCGACAGCTTATTCCTTGGTCAAGCCAGATATGCCAGGGACATTTCACTGCGAGCTGGCATGTAGGACTCTGCTCCTGTTACCATCCCATTTGTGGATTTTTCGTAACTGTCCAGCTCTTCCATGAAGTAGTTTGGAAATTCCACACTTTATCGTTCTTCGGTTGTTGCGCTACAGTATATGTCGATTACACGTCCAGACTTGTCATATACTATGAATACAGTTAGTCAATTTATGCTGGCTCCTACTGATGACCATTACCGAGCTACCACTTGGATTTTGCACTATGTTCGTGGTACACTCCACTATGGTCTTCAGTTTCGCGCAAACTTCACCGCTTTACTGGTTTTAGGTTAATCTGATGGTGATTGGGCTCATTGTATAGATACCCGTAGGTCTACATATGGTTATGTCATTTTCCTTGGTGGCAACCTAGTTTCCTGGAGTGCTAGGAAGCAGCCTACAATCTCCCGTTCTAGTTAAGAGTTAGAGTACAATGCTTTGGAAAATACTGCTGCGGAGTTGGCTTGGTTGATGAATTTTCTTTGAGACTTACGTGTGACAATGCATGCCCCACCCATTTTGATGTGTGATAATAATAGTAATCTCTTCCTGGCTCAGAATCCAGTTTCTCATAAGAGAGCTAAGCACATTGATATTGACTATCATTTGTTCATGAGATGGTGTCTTCTAGAAAGCTCAGGGTTGTTCATGTTGCTACGGACTTGCAGTTTGCTGACATCTTTACAAAGGGTCCACCCCATCCTCAGCTTGAGTTTCTACGTTCCAAGCTTTGCTTTTCTACCAGTCCTACGCTTCCCTTGAGGGGGGTAATAGAGATGTAAATCAATTAGAATCAGGATAAGAAAGGGATGCCTTTTCTGATTGGTTTTGTGTATATCTTGTTCCATATTTGTTTAGGTCATGTATACCCTTTGTACTCACTATATATATCAATGGACACATCAACAATAATTTGTGGGTTTTACATTCTATTAGTGCATAATATGAGGAATAGTTCTAGTGTTATGATCCATATTATCTCTAAGTTTAAAATTTCTAAATCAGTTCTACATGCTGAGTTGTTAGCTGTTCTTGTAGGCAGAGGCAGAACTAGGGGGGCGAGGGGGTGCAAGCGGCACCCCTAGAATTCGGAGGCCCAGAATTTAGGCCTAGAGCCAGTGGGAGCCACCGGATTCCGCCCCCCCTTAAGGCTAGCAGCGGTGGACGGCGAATGAGCGTGAATCGGAGAAGAGGACCCAGGTTTTTTTGTTTTCTAACTGAAAAAAAATGATGCATTTTGGTTTAAGTTAAACAATGCCATTTTGTTAAGGTAAAGCCAAAAAAAATAAATAAGGCCAACTGGGCTGAAACCCAATTGGCCCAAACCTACGAAAATCCATCAGCCAAAACCCAGTTGGCAAGGATTCTTGTCTTTCTCCATTTCTGCCAAAATGCATAGATCCATCCATTGCCGCCGTCCGTCCGCTTGCCGCCATCCCCTTTCTCAACCACAACTAGCGACCGCGTGCAAGGAAAACCAAGGGCAAGGTATCAAGGAGCCAATAATTTTTTTGTGTAATTTGTGTTAAATAACTTTAAGAATTGCTTATTTGTGTGAAATTGTGAATACTGAATAGCAAATACTAATATACATATGTAGTGGCTGTGTTGAAATTGTGAAATTGTTCTAAATGTATATACGAATCATTTGACATATTTAATTTGACATATTTAATTAGAAATATTTAATTTGACATATTTTTGACAAATTGTGAATACTGAATAGCATATACATATTTAATTTGACATATTTTTCTTATTTTATGTCAAATAGGATATGGATAAATTTTTAATTCAAAGTAATGGATCATCTATTTTTAAGAGATCGAGTGAACCCAATGAAGAATGGATTAATGAAGAGGGTAGTAGTAAAAAGCATTCTCGTGTTGAGTTCAATTCGAATGATGTTATAAATGATCCTGGGAAACATAAACCTATTAAGGATTTTGATGTTTCTATTAGAGACCAAGTGATGAGAGAATATGTGTTCAGAGGTCCTTGCTAACTTAAGGGTCCCTCTTTTCCAAAGACAAAGCAGGGAAATGACTATAGATGTTTTCAACCTTCTTGGTTTGAAAATTTTGATTGGTTGGAGTACAACGCATCAAAGGATGCAACATTTTGCTTTTGTTGTTGTCTCTTTAGGAATTCACATAAGGGATGTCGAGATGGAGATGATGCATTTACTGTGAGTAGGGTTAACAATTGGAAGAAAGCTCTTGATATTTATAAGAAACACGTTGGCATGGCGGGTAGTGTTTATAATGATGCAGCTGAACAATTGTATGCATTTAAGCATCAAAGACAGAGTATCCTTCATTCTTATTAGGCACATGGGTGTGAATCGGAGATTGCATATCGCATGCGTTTGACAGCCGCTTTGGATGTGACACGGTTCTTGCTAAATCAAGGTATGGCTTTTCGTGGCCATGATGAAGGGCTGGATTCTCTGAATAAGGGAAATTAACTCGAAATGATTGACTGGCATTGCAAGCGAAATGATGTTGTTGCTAAGACCATGAATGAAAATGGCCCTGGAAATTACAAGCTCACATCTCCCAAAGTACAGAAGGAACTATCAAGTGCTTGTGCTAGTGAGGTAACAAATGTTATTGTTAATGAAATTGGAGACAGTTATTTTTCTCTATTTGTTGATGACGCTAGAAATGCATCAATAAAAGAGCAAATAGGGGTTGTTTTAAGATATGTCAACAAACAAGGATGCGTTCTTGAACATTTTCTTAGTGTTGTGCATGTGCATAATACTTCTGCTATTAATTTGAAGAGTGTTATTAATGAATTGTTACAAAGCATAAATTATCAATGTCAAAGTTAAGAGGTCAGGGATATGATGGAGCCTCAAATATGCGAGGAGAGTATAATGGACTGAAAGCCTTGATATTGAAAGAAAACTCATCTGCAAGGTATGTCCATTGTTTTTATCACCGGCTTCAATTGGTTGTTCTTGCTGTTGCTGATGATAATCAAGCTGTGTGTTAGTTTTTCATTTATCTTGGTATGATTGTGAATTTAGCTGGAGCTTCATGTAGAAGAAAAGACATGCTTCTTGATTTAGAACATGCTAGAATTGTAGAGGGATTGGAGAATGGAGATATTGTGAGTGAAAGAGGCAAAAATCAAGAGACTGGTTTGAAAAGGTCCGGGGATACTCATAGGGGGTCACATTGCACTACTATTATTCATTTCATTACTATGTGGGAATCTATTCTGCAATTGATGGAAAACGTCCATGATGATGGTGATACAAATCTGAGTAAATTTCCAGCGAGCAGTTTGCTTGAGTTAATGGAGAGTTGTGATTTTTTTTGTGATGCTTTTGATGAAGCGTTTGTTGGGAGGTGTAGATGCTATGTCCCTTGCTTTGCAACAAAAGAATTAAAATATTGTGTTGGCTGTGAGTTTGATGAATACAATGAAGTTTGAGTTGCAACAATACAAGGAGAATGGTTGGGATGAGTTGTTAAAAGAAGTGAATGCATTTTGTGTTAACCATGACACCTCGGTAGTTAATATGGAAGATGAACGAAGAATTCGTGGTCGTAGGAAATGACTTACGCAAATACAGACCCATGGTGATTTCTTTCGTGTTGATACTTTTCTTCATGTATTACTTTTATAATTTACATACCTTATTTGATTTGATTTGATTTATAATTTTTTTTCACTGCTCCGTGCTAACCTTTTATTATTTGAATACTAGGTTTTTGATAGGATGATTCATGAAATGAACAATCGGTTTCCGGAAGCAAATACGGAGTTAATCACTTGTATGGCTTGCCTTGATCCAAGAGATTCATTTTCTATGTTTGATATTGGTAAGTTAGTTCGTCTTGCTGAACTATATCCAAGTGGCTTCTCTGTAGAAGATCGTTCCCGCCTTCATCAACAACTTAGTACTTTCATTCATAATGTACAACTTGATCATGGGTTTTTGGCTATTGAGGACTTTGGAAGTCTTGCTCAAAAGTTAGTTCAAACAACTAGGCATACAACTTTTCCACTGGTATATCGTCTTATTGAGTTAACCTTAGTTCTACCAGTTGCAACTGCTTCTGTTGAACGGATTTTTTCAGCCATGAAGAGAATCAAGACTGATTTACGCAACAGAATGAGAGATGAATGGATGAATGATGTTATGACATCGAAGGAACCAATTTTTGAGATCGATAATGAACCAATTTTGCAACGTTATCAGCGTATGCAACATCGAAGGAACCATGGACACAGTAAGAGTCTTTTATTTAATCCTTAAAATACTATTCCCTCTGTCCAACTGTATTTGCACTCTTTTTGGTCAATTTTTTAAACTCATTTTTGACCATCGTTAACTTTAGTAAGGTATATTAACGGCATATAAAAATTTGATATTTTAAAAAATACATGATGCAAGGAATCTAACAATAGTTCACATGACGATATTGGTGCCTAAATGCCAATTAAAATTTATGTCAAATGCGACTTGAGAAAGTCGATAAAAAATTATGCAAATACTGGGACAGGAGTAGTTTTTAATTAGTTCATATTTTTGTATGGTTTCTTAGACGACAGTTCAACCGTTGTTGTCTAGTTTCGTGCACTCCAAACACATGTTCCGACTATGGGACTGCCTTCTAAAATGATCTAAATTAAACAACGGAGTCATGGTGCACCACTTTCAATGCGGTTCTAGCTCAACTGTTGTTCATACTATGTTAGACGGCGATTATTCACCAACTGCTATCTAACAAATTATCGGAGCTGTATATCGTCAACCCGGCTACCAAAACTCACGATCCAAAATTTTAACACATGATGGACAGCTGTTTCATAAAAAAAATTCATAAAAGCATTGTAACAGAGACGTTAATAACGATTCTTTCACTAGTGTGGATGCTTCCTCCCTCTTCGTCATTGGATATTGCCTATCGCTACAATTTCATGCAAAATCAAAGTAGTTAAACACCCAAAATCCTAATCAAAGCCAATATAGTTCACATTATTCCCTATTCTTATTAATCACATTATCAATTTCTTTGAATGTAAAAATTAGATGTTTAAATACAGAATCACAACTAATGCTCAAAAATGAGAAAAATTACTTCTATTATTATTCAACTGATTAACTCCCACACCACCTCACCCACCTTAGATTCTTTTTTTTTTAATTAAATCCATCCGGAGATGGGGGAAATTGAATTAGGCCTTCCCTAGCCCATAAATAAACAAAAGTAAGATAAAGGAAGCCGAAGCTTAGCTGGCTATACAAGAGTGAGCAGTTTAGCTCTTGAAGCAATAGTAATTGCTTCCAAAAGATTACAGAAATATGGATGATAGAGAGAGGATGACATGAATTTTTAGGCTAGGAAGAGAGTCATCGAACTTGTTAGTGAGTCGAATTAACGAAACACAAGACAGTCAGAAACATCCTCATAGCCTAAACAGAGTTTATCCTCATCTAAAATACAAGATTCTATGTATAAGGGATGGACATTAGCAGCTTGGATCCCTTAAACTAGGAAGGCATTAAGATCCACCTATCCGAGCCTGATGATTGTCACTACTGAAGAAGCTTCAAGATCCAGCTTGACGAGCTCTCAAATATGATGAAAGCTCTAAACTGAGAAGGTCTCCATGTTTTCAACTTGCCCAAAATGAAGGATAGAGACTATTTCCAGAACCTGCATGCAATGAGTAGAAATCAGTAGCATCCGATCTAATTAACTATCCGTAATGAAGGGGTGCCAATTTGATCAAGTCTAACTAGGCCCTGTACTAAGTTAGGAAGCACAGATATTCTGTGAAAAGATGAATTACACTTTAGTTGCAGACAGTTTTTTGCAAGAGTATGAGCAACCAAGTTTGCCTGTCTATAAATGTGTACAAGTTTAATATCTCCCAAGGAGTGGTAAATCTCATCAGACAAGCAGAAACATTTCCAGTGAGATCTATATGGATCATTAGCAAAAAGTACAGCACTAAGGCAGTCTGATTCCATGCACACAGGGGAAGGCAAATCAGAAGAGAGCTGTATTGCAAATTTAATGGCCTTCAATTCAGCTTCCAAGGGGGAGATAGAATTAGAATATAAAGTGTAAGCCCCCAGGAAACCACCTCTACTATCCCTAATAATCATTCCAATCCCACACATATTAGTGTTACAACACCATGAAGCATCTACATTGACCTTAAAACCATATAGATCCCACACATATTAGTGTTACACCCACCTTAGATTCACCTCTATGCCAGCATAAAAAATTACCAATTCATGCACAACCATTACTCGAAATAATTATATATTGTGAAATATATTTCTTTTTACCTTGAAGTCTAATAGTTTTCTATGTAAATTATTATTGTATATTCGGGTTTTGGTAAAAGATAGCACCCCTAAATGCATCCGTTATCTAAAATAATTGGTAGTTATTTCTACTTAAATAATAGGAAGTGAATTTATTTTAATTGACTTATT
Organism: Rubia yunnanensis; assembly: GCA_037428765.1. NCBI lineage: Eukaryota > Viridiplantae > Streptophyta > Magnoliopsida > Gentianales > Rubiaceae > Rubia > Rubia yunnanensis. The sequence goes on along the minus strand of CM075069.1, from coordinate 31,580,319 downwards.
ATTTTATCTCATTTATTTACTAGGAATACGGTAAAAAAATGTATTCTAGTGAAGCATGAAATGCATAACCATTAACTGAAATAATTAGATCTATGAGTTTTCTATCTTTTTTATATTGAATTAAAATAGTATTCCGTGTAATGCAATCAAATTTATTAATTGAGAAAATTTCAGGAAATGCAGTCTTTTCATAAGTTTATGGACAATCCACATGGGTTTTTACCTTAAATGCTGTAATTTTTTTATAAAATTTAAATATTGTATTTTATAAATTGAAAAAAGTAATAATATGTATTTGAAGGTGAAAATATAAAAATATATGATATAAAAAATATTTTAAATTTTGTATATAATTTAACAAATGTAGTGTACAAGGTAAAAAATAAGTTGATTGTCCATTGGCTTATGAACATGCCGCCTGGTAGAATACCCACTCTTGTTAATTTATACATAACCATTACTCCAAATAATTAGATACTATGAATTTTCTATTGTTTTGCATCTTGAGGTCAAATAGTAATATAACGCATGAAATTTTATTAATTCATTGCATAACCATTACTCGAAATAATTAGATACTATTAATTATCAATTGTTTTGTTCTTTGAAGTCAAATAATATTCTAAATAACGCATGAAAATTTATCAATTCATGCACAACCATTACTCGAAATGATTAGATACTATGAATTTCCTTTTTAAAAAAAGACTAAATTGTTTTTTTTGTCCCTTACATACTATGTTTTACTATCTTTGGTCCCCATTTACAAAACAACCATAGGAAGGGACCCTACAAATTCAAAACATTGTTTTTGGTCCCCAAACCCAATTTTCGGCCAGGTTTCCAGTTTTCAGGCGCACGTGCTCGGCACGTGCGTGACTTCCCGACGAGTCCAGGGGCAAAATAGTAATTTTACATAATTAACCCACATTTAGTCCTTCTCTCTCGATTTCATCTTCTCCACCTCATTATTCTCCATCTACCCTCCTAACCCTGCAACTCCTCAGAAATCGCCTCCACCGAAATCATCCTCCTCGGAAATCATCTAATCTTGTCCCTGTGTTCCTACTTCTAGCACTGAATTTCTGATCAGACCCATTTTCTTGATGTCGACTTGCAGCGTCTCCTCCGTCTCATCCACTTTGTTTGTGGCCGGATACCTGAGATGTACGTGCGGCCGGCGTTGCCGTATTTGCACCGCTAACACGGTGGAGAATCTTGGAAGGAAGTTTTTTTGTTGCCCGCTAGGTCGCGCTGGTTGCGATTTCTTCAGGTGGTGTGACGAGGGTTGCTGGGAATGCGAGGTCGCCCATGAGGTTATTGACGGAATTCAGGCGAGAAACCATGCGTTGGAGGAGGGGATGGCTAGGTTAGGCGGCTAAGTTGTTGACTTGAAAAATGAGCTCGAATCGGAGCGCCGCATTTGCAGGAAGATGAAGAACTGTCGTTTGGTGGGTTTTGTGATTGCGATATTTCTTGCAATGATTCTGGTTAGTGTTAATTGAACCAATTTTAGTGCTGTGGAGGTGGAGGTTTTCCCCAGGTCTGTTTGTTGGTGCAGATGAAGGATTAGAATGCATCTGTTTGTTGGTGCATATGAAGGATTAGAATGCAGTTCTTCTTCTGTAATAGAGTAGTTAGATGAAGGAATTGATGATGACTTTGTCGCCTGTTTAGTATGTTCAAATTTAGTACGTTGGATCAAATGTTTCAATGCTGTTCCAGTTTGCAATCTGCACTCTGCAATCTTCAAGCTCATTCATTCCATTTGTGTCATGATGATTGCAAATCAATGAGCACAATTTCTTTGACGTAATGAACAATATTGAGAATCCACAAGTTGATGGAAGAAGTGATCACATTTTCATACACAAACTACCAATTTTGCGGTCCGGAACGTCTAGAAAAGAAGCGTAGTTTACACCGCAATAGATAATGGCAATGAAGTGCCATGGTTCTAGACAAATTCCCTATTCGAACCCAAACAGTAGTTCCAGACCTATGAAGAGTTAGTAATCTGCTGCTGCCTAACCACAAATTTAAAAGGCTAATCTGCTGCTATGAAGTCCAAAATAACATGTACTATGAAGCTATAGCAGGAGGTAGTTTGCAGATTTAGTGATTCTCTGGAAATCGCTAAGCATCACCACGCATCTCCGAATAGTCTGCTTCTTGAAACCGTGATGATGACGGACTGCTGCATGTGATCTTTGTATGTCCTACTTGACGGCACAAGGTGCACTTGTATACCCGCTTTACCTGTATATTTCCATGATCATAAAACATTCAAATATTAACATATACATCACTTCTTCAACCTGTACACAAAAGTAGATAAACTGAACAAATTACCTTCCTGTTTGGCTGATTTGAAGATGCGGTTTCAACCTCATTTGGAGGGTTTCTTGGCTTCTCTGCAACTGGGACTGGACATGTTTTCGCATTATGGCCAGTCTACGCACACAGCGAGCACTTGTATGCGCCCATCTTCCCAGCTCCAGAAAGCCTCTCAACCTGACCTTGTTTCCTGAATTTTGGCTTGGTCGAATTCTCTTCACCGGGAGATTTTTTCCTGGACTTCGATGGTCTTCCAGGCAACCTAATGTCCAAGGGTGGCAGCAGACTATGATTATCAGTCTTGACCCATAATTCCAGACCGTTTATGGGATGGATTACGTGCCTATATGCACTGGAGTAGACTACCATGGAGTACCAAGAATGCATGAAATCCGCTGCATCCTCCTTAACAAAACTAATTTCCGCAACAGCATGAGGGTAGGGTATCCCTGTCAAGTCCCATTTTCTGCAACCGCATGACCTTGACTTCAGATTAACAGCGTAACTTCCCCCATAGATGCAAGTCACCTGAAACTCCGATTCACCAGAAGGAGTAGCAAAGCAACGGTTTGAGGCAAACCGGTTAACCTCCAACTTCTTCATTATCTTCGGCCCAAATCTTCCATCAAACCTTGCAATCGATGCCCTTTTTTTTGCAAGTCTATCCATGAAATAAAATCTAACAGCTTCCAACATAGTCAACAGAGGTTTATTCCTCGCATGTAGTATGACCTTGTTGAAGCACTCACAGATGTTATTTACCAGAATATCACATTTCGATTCAGTATTGAAGAAAGCCCGTGACCATTCCTTCGGATTTGTTCGTGTTTCTAACCACCTGACTGCTCCTGCATCTCGTGCCCTGATGTCTTCAAGATGGTTCATGAACTGGGCTGGATGGGTGCACTTGGCTGCCGACCAAATCATTTCCTTTAACTCCAAACTTGAATATGAGCCCTTGAAGTTTTTGTACATGTGTCATGCGCAGAGTCCGTGTTCTGCATTTTCCAGTACCTCCTTCATTGCTGCTGTAAGTCCCTGGTTTGACATGGAAATAGATCAAATCAGAAACTGGAGTATCGAAAGTAGATGGTAAACAATGAAAAAAATTCATACCTTCTGCTTGTCCGAAAGTAGAGTCCAACCAGGTTCATTCTTCATGTGAATATCTCTCTGCAAATGGGTCAGGAACCATTGCCAGGAACTTTTGTTCTCTATCTCCACCACAACATAAGCCACGGGGTAAATTTGATCATTCCCGTCCAGTCCAACAGCCGCCAACAATATCCCCTTGTGAGGCCCGGTCAGGTGGCATCCATCGTGTCCTATCAGGGGTCTACACCCACTTATGAAACCCTTCTTGCATGCATCAAAGCATATGTAAATTCTTCGGAAAAATTCATTCCCAAAGTCATCCTTTTCAGTCTGCATTTCAACTGTCGAACTGGGGTTGGTCCTCAATAACTCGTTGCAGTAGTCCCTCATCATTGTATACTGCTTCCTGTAGTCTCCAACTATCTCATCAATGGCCCTCTTCCTCGCCTTAAATGCAACATCCCTCGATATATTTATTCTCAGGTCCTTATGGACTTTATTCACAAGCTCCGAAACCTTCATGTTTGGCATAATCTTCAAGTCCTCCTTATACCTCATGCTAAGGTATTTATAACTCACACACCCGTGGAGGAATGTAGCGCTGCAGGAATGAGTCCTTACGAGGGAAGTTAACTCCCAGTGCTTTGTTTTTTTCCTGAAGTTGATTGATGCCATCCAGTTGCATTTTCCGGCATTTGAAGAACAAACAGCAGTACACCTCTTCAAATTGTTCTTCCTGAAATGGATCCTCCTGCTAGCAACTGTGCCGTGGTGTTTGCAAGCCAATTTGAACTCTTCTTTGTTAACAAATGCCTGGCCCAGATGGAATTCCACGTCACTGTCACCAAGCGGTGGCACGAACCTGTTGTGCACCCTGACCCGCTGCTTCTTAACTTCATCTTCCTCATCAGAAGATGTCTGACTTCGGTCACCCCCGTTAACATTAACCTCACTAGAGTCCGACTCATCCATATTAACCTTCCGTTTCCCCGTTCTTGTTTCCCTGTCGGGCAGCATTTTCTCTGACAATTCATCCCACTGTTTTCCCCTATCATTCTCGATCACCACTAGATTATCATCGTCATCCACATCAAATTCCGGGTCTACAAATTTCTCATCCATATCAGCCTTATCATCTGGCGCAGGTTGTGGAGCTTCTTCACTAACTTCTTCGTTACCTGATGCCTTATTTCCATTTCTTTTCGAACCTTCTGTTGACCTTTTCCTGTATCTCTTCCCCTTTTTTCCACGAACACTCTTCCCCTTTCTTCCACGAACACTGACAACTGTCTCAACTGCATCCCCCCGTTCCTGATCCAATGTTTTGCCATCTCTGAAACCGCCATATGATTGTACAGATTCTGCTCCTCCACCGTTAATTTCTTCATCTTTCGACAACTCCTCAGCCAATACCTCTTCATCCCTCCACAGGTTCTCAGCCAATACCTCTTTTTCTCTAGCTTCTGCCGCAGATTGCTAAAAAGGCTGTGTTGCAGGACCTTCATCATCCATGCTCTCAGCTTCATCAATAATTAGAACCCCATCAACTTCCTTCAATTCCACAGTTGAACCTTGTCTTGTCCGGGGATCCACATAAATTCCCTGTTTCTTCAACATCCTCCGGTGCTGCCTCTGCGACCTATCCACATTTTCGTAATAAGACTGAAGGGCAAGGATAGATTCCTCCTTGGCCAGCCTTTCCGGAGCTCTGTGCTTCCGACCTTTTCCTGTTCTCCTACCACTACTCTTCTTCATCTCAGAACCAGTAGGCCAACTCAAATAATTCCAATAATAACCGCAGAAATAGACATCAACCACACCATTCTTCAGCCCTATGTTAGCTAGTACCTTGGCCTGCTCAGGAAGACACAGCAAATGGTCTGCCTCCACAGAACTAAACAACATACCAGGCTCTAAAAACACACCACATACCACGCCCCTGTATCCCAAATAATTATATGCATTATCCAACATACCCAGGTTGAAACCCTCAACTTCACAGCAATTAACCATGTACACAGTGCCGCCAACATACGTAGGAAACGGTTCCCAGACCAGGTTCCCACGACAGTGTATTCTAATGGAGAAGCCGTTGGTTCCAAGAACTGAAATTAAACAGGGATTACTAAACATGGATTACCAAAATTAAAATTACAAAGTTAAGTAATGGGGCCTACCGAATATATTATCCCCACCAACAATATATTATTCCCATCCCACACCATATCTTATATGAAAACGGAACTAATTGGATTCCCACTGACAGCCGTATGCATTAGCTACTCACTCTAGACAAACAGGTTGGCTAGATTATTAAGGGACCACAAAACAGGGGGCCACTCAATTCAAACTGTTGCCCAGATTATTAAGAGTATTCAACTACCAGTCAGTACAACAATCAAAGCACAGGTATCTCTGCAATTCTCAAAGAATACATACCTACGTTAGGACCTCTGTTTCCCCCACTAAAAGAACAGCGTTGTAGAAGCAACATCAGCCTCTTCTCCGACTCCATTCTGACCCACAATTGCACAAGCCAACCCTACATCATAAAACTTACTCAGACCAACAACGTCGACGGGAAAGAAATGAACCCAAACAGAGAAATCGCTATAACATTTGGAAATACCTAGGGCTCAGTCGCAAATGGCCGCGTAACGACTCCGCGCCGCCGTCGACTTCACAGGTATGCCCAGGTACGACCGGATTCAACGTGAATGGAGACCGCCAATCTCTAACCAAGCAACTTTCCGGTGAGATTCTGAGATAACTTTGGAACTGGTTCTGTGGCGAACGATCGGGTTCGGGCGAGAGTGAAGGGTAATTCCAAGGGTCAGTTTAATTCCATTTAGTCAACGAGTAAATGTGGGTTAATTATGTAAAATTACTATTTTGCCCCTGGACTCGCCGAAAAGTCACGCACGTGCCGAGCACGTGCGCCTGAAAACTGGAAACCTGGCCGGAAATTGGGTTTGGGGACCAAAAACAATGTTTTGAATTTGTAGGGTCCCTTCCTATGGTTGTTTTGTAAATGGGGACCAAAAGATAGTAAAAGATAGTATGTAAGGGACCAAAAAAATAATTTAGTCTTAAAAAAAACTTGAAGTCAAATAGTATTTCATATAACGCATTTGAAAATTTATTAATACTTGCATAACCTTTACTCCAAACAATTAGATACTGTGAATTCTCTAACTTTCATTCCTTGAAGTCAAATATTACTCCATATAAGAAATGAAAATCCATGCCGTAATCTAATATTACTTTATAATGCATGAATGTTTTTAGTATAAAAGGGGGCATCATTTTGCATATTTAACTTCATAACCACTTAGAACAACATTCATAATACAAATCTCAACAATCACATAGAAATGGCAAAGTTCTCATTCTCCATCTGCTGTCTACTCGTCGCTTTCCTCTTAGGTATGAATTTCATTTTCAAAATTCGTTCAATTTCACAAATCTGATTGATGCATGTGTACTTTCACGTATTCTTCTTTAAATATTTTATTTTTGGCGTAACAATTAAAATCATTTTTCTTCAATTAAATCACTCCCCTAAGTCCCATTGTAACAACAATTTAATAAATAATATAGGGATGTAAAAAGTGGTTGATTCAGCCTAACCTGATCTTAATCGATTCGACTGTTTAGGTCAGATTGGGTCGAGTCAGAATAATTTAAAATATTTGATTGGGCCGGGTCAAATATAGTCATATGTGATTCCAAATTGATCAATTTATTTTGTTTTTATTTATTCAAAATTGAAAATCATATTTTTTATTATTATTTGAACTCATTTAGGCTATTTGTCATTTTTATTCAGTCTAAAATTACACGATTAGAATTTAATCCAACCCATGAATCAAAATACACTCTTTAACTAATCATCTGTAATCTTTTCTAGTAATTAACAAGCCTTTCCAATATTACCAGTATTATATTTATTTTCTTCATGAACTTTTATGCTTAAACCTTTATTTTTTCTAGATTAACCTGTTCTTTTTTTCTCCTTTTCAGTTGTTTCAACAGTGCCTCAAATACAGGCGCAGGAAAGATGTACGAAAATTTTGAATCCGAGTGGTTGTAGTTTGCCGGCTTGTAAACAACAATGCCTTCAGCAATACAACGGAAATGGCCTTTGTACATCTGCTGGACAAATTGGCTCTTACGTTTGCTCTTGTTTTTATAACTGCCTTAGAAAATTTAAACCCTAGTGGTTTTATGGAGTTCCAAATTTTTTAATTAAATGCTAGGAGAGATTTTGTTACATTTTTTTATTGTGCAATGTGCGTAGTATTTTTTTTATTAAGATTTCCTTTTTCTTATGCCATGGATGTTATAATAAAAAAAACCCTACATGTTAGGGTGGATCTTAGCAAACCCCTACATGTTTGCTAAACAAAAAACAAAAAATACAAAAGGAATGGGAAGGCCAAATAAACTAATTTTGACACTTAATACATTTGCCTACAACTATATTGTGAAACAAGAATTAATTTCAGTCAGATGTTGTTAAAAAGCTTTTAGCTAGACTCCATCTTAATAATCTGTCAATTCATTCAACCTTTGTATCACTTGAAAAATATTCTGGTCAAGATGTACAAATCTTACATAACAAGTTAGGGATTCCATCTGATATTGTAATGCACCATTCAAAAATTCCGGGTATGATTAAAAGGTGTTTGATCTATCCTCTAGCTAAACAAACTGGACTCCCTTTTTCAAATTCGTGTATTCATAGTTCTGAATATTTTAAGCCTTGCATATGGATTTGTAGGGACCTTTTAGAATCAAGAATACTTTGAGAACACAAGCTTTTGATAGAAATCAAAAGCCTTAATACCACCTGTCATTAAATACTTCATTCTGATGGTTCAAACTCAATATAGTGCTAACATCAATTAAGATTTGTGAACCAGTAATGCAATCAGTTCCTAAGTTCCTTGGGAATCATTTGCCGAAGAACTTGTGCATATAGACCCCAAAATAATGGGGTAGTAGAGAGAAAACACAGCCACCTCTAGCAGGTGGTTAGAGCTTTGATGCACTAGTCTAGTCTTCCTTTGTTTACTCACAACAACTCATACTATAAACAGGTTTCAAATTTTAGTCCTAGGATGGAAATGAACCTATGAAATCCTATTCAAACGGCCACATGATCTGTCAAATCATCATGTTTTTGGATCTCTCTGCTACACATCAAACCTCGGTCTACATAAACACAGGCTTAGTCCAAGAGCATTACCTTGCATTTTCTAAGGTTACCCTGCACACCAGAAAGCTTACAAAGTATTTTATCTTACCAATAATAATGCTCTGATTACCAGGGATGTCATTTTCCACAGATATCAGTTTCCTTAAAAATTAAACTCATTACCATGGCCACAGTCCACTTCTGATTTTACTGATCAGAAGGATAGATCTACCACTATATCGCCTTCTAATCAGTTTCTTGATAACGAACAAGGCTCATTCATATATCTTTCTGATCTCCACACAGAAAACTTATTTGATTCTCCATACACTAAGCCTCAAATTTCCAAACTTTCTAATACAGAACCCCAGACATCTACTAATCCTAGATCAGTTTCATTAGTCCATCCCAATCTCGAATATGGTTCTGTGAAAAATGATGCAGACAGTCCAATCGCAGCAAGACATAAGACTATGATTAGATCTGAACATGCCTGGTTAAATGACTTTATAGTTAATTGTGTTTATTCTTCCGATATATGCCCTATATCTTTTACACCTACACACATGAGTTTTATGTCACAACTATTAGGGATCCTGGAACCAACACCATATAAACAAACTTGGAACATCAAGCATTGGGTTGAGGCTACGCAGGTACAACTGGATGCACTTTAAACAAATTGAAAAGTCAAGGGATTTGCAAGTGAATATTTAATTGGCAATTTTGTGTGAACTTATTTTGAACCGAAAATCCTTCCATGTTGGAACATGCTGTAATCAGCATAATTCACGACAAGGAATTATGGAAATCAAAGCCGAAATATTGGAGTATTTTATAACTTATGGAATTCGTATATTTGGCTATGTATATTAGGCTTGTGAAGCATAATTGATTTATGGAAAATTCATACTTATATGGAGATGATATATTCGAATATATGAGATAGATTGACATAAGGTAAATCCCTTTATTTATGGGTTTTGGATTTGCTTCAAGAAGCATATTTGGAATAGGAATATTGTGGAGATAATCAAGGAGTATTCCAATCTGTCCGTGGATATAAATTGGGACAAACATGGCTGCATACTCACGGATTTAACAGAGCAAAAATCTGCCTACAGATTTTTGAGACTTTCAAGAATTGCAAAGAGTCAGACTACTGTGTTCCAACATACCTGACCTGCCACACAAAGTTCAGAATCAGAAACCTTAATTCCTCGGGAGGAGGAGATCCAGCGTCAATGGAGTTCGAGATCAGAGGGAGTCTGATCAAGGCGGATCGGTAGCTAGGGGAGCTAGCAGAATTCACACAAGATAGTTAGTAAAGATAAGTATTTTGTAAACTGTACTCTGTACTGTATCTTTCTAATTAGTGGATTCATTCTGAACTGGGCCAGACCCCGCAGATGTAGGTGGATTACACCGAACTGCGTAACCAAGTCATGTGTCCTTTACGTTTTACGTTATTATGCATTTGGTTAGATTAGTAATGTTGGAACACACTAGTAAGTACTAGAAAAAGTGGTAAAACTAAAATTCAATTGGTATCAGAGTGTGGTCACTTATTACTCCCTTGGTTGTTTCAAGGAAAGTGAGATCTAGTTTTACCATGACGACAAGAGAAGGAGCTTCAGTTTCTCGACCTCCCCTACTAGAAGGCAACAACTACAACTATTAGAAGGCATGCATGAGGGTCTTCATCAATTCACTAGATGAACTGGCATAGTTTTATGTTGAGAATGAATGGAATCATCCTACAGAAGATGTTGATACAAGTTCTAAGGCGGTAGAAGGAGAGTCAAGTCAAAGGAAGCAGAAACCCAAAGACAAAGCTAGATGGACTCCAGATGACCTCAAAGAATCTCTAGCAAATTCTAAGGCACTTAATGCAATCTTCACTGCAGTTGATGAAAATCAGTTCAAGCTTATATCTACATGTCACCAAGCAAAGAAAGCATGGGATATTCTACAGACTATTCACGAAGGAACCAGTCGAGTGCGTGAATCGAAACTACAGATGCTGGCTACTAAGTTCGAAGAACTCAAAATGGAGGAGGACGACACTATTGTTACATTCAATGGAAAACTCAGGGACATCTCCAACATGGCTTATCAACTCGGAAAGGTGTACAAAGAAACTAAGTTGGTGAAAAAGACCTTGAGATCTCTTCCCAAAAGGGTTGCAATGAAAGTAGCAGCAATAGAGGAAGCAAGAGACGTAGCCACCATGAGCCTAGATGAACTGATGGGTTCGTTACAGACATATGAGATAACATTCCAGCAAGCTACAAAAAGAATCTCTAAGGAATTGGCGTTCAAAGTGTCTCCAGCTAAGGACAATTACGAGTCTGACAGCGATGATGAGATTGAAAAACTTGGACTTATCACAAAGAATTTCTCGAGAATGCTAAGGAAGGTGGTCAACAAGAAATCTCAGGACAGGTTTGGCAGAAATAGACAAAGACAACAAGACTCGAGTAATAATCGTGGAATGAGATTTGAACAAGTGAATTCGCAGTTCGGGAGAAATCAGAACAATGAACCAAAATAGGCTGGACGAATTCAATGCAGAGAATGTGAAGGATATGGTCATATTCAGGCTGAATGTGCTAACACTCGCAAGAAACAAGGAAAATCATATTTCACCTCTTGGAGTGAAGATGAAGATAATGAGAAGGACGAAGATGAACTTACCAGTAACTACGTAGCTTTTGGAGAAAAGGTTCATGATACATCAGAGGATCACTGTTCCAACACACTGAACAAAGGTAAAGCTGTATGTTCCAACATAGATCTGAACGATGCACACAACAACAAAGATGATGATTTGTCTTTAAGTGATGAAGAAATCTACAGCACCTATGAAAAAATGTATGCTATGTGGGTTCAAGTAGCCGACACGAACAAAGAGCTGAATGAAGAAAAAAAGAAGTTAATTTAAAGAGAAAGAGAATTGCGATTCACAATCGCAGAACTTGAAAAGAGTAATGAAGAACTGAATGGTAAACTGATAGAAGCAGTCAAGAGGGCTGAGATGTCTGAAGCAACTATATTTAAATTAAATTCCGGAAAGGCAAAGCTTGATGATATTCTGGATATGGGAAGAAACTTTGGTGATCGACACAGGATTGGATACGGGAAAGAACCCAAGACTGAATCGCATGAAAAACCAGTAACCCTTAAGGCTAAGATCCGAGAAGTGAAACGGAAGTATGGGATGCCTTATCAAAGAAATCCATTCATTTGTAGATACTGTACGTATCAAGGACGTGCTGAAAAATAGTACAGAAGACTGATTAGAGATCAAATGACAGGACGACAACCTCTCCCATGTTCCAACACAGGCAATATTCATACAGTAAAATCGATCCGAAAAGTATGGATTGTTAAACGATCTAACTCATGTCTAGTTGCACACACTTCTCTCATAGCCTATTCCAGAGATTCGTGGTACTTCGATAGCAGCTGTTCTCGCCACATGACTGGCACTCCAGAATATCTCACGAATATTATTCCATATGATGGCGGATATGTAACCTTTGGTGATGGAAAGAAAAGCAGAGTAATTGGAAAAGGCGAATTGAAAATTGAAGGATTTCCAGTATTCACAAGTGTATTATTTGTTGAAAATCTAAAGGCAAACTTGTTAAGCATAAGCCAGCTGTGTGACGATAACATAGTGGTGGAATTTCAGAAGGATACATTTATAGTAAAGCATGGAGAAAACACGGTTCTTTCAGGAATAAGATCCACAGACAATTGCTATCTACTGGAACAAGGAGTATGGTGCATGATTTCGAAGCAAGATGAAGGAGTTCCGTGGCACAGGAAGCTTGGCCATATCAATTACAAAACATTGGTGAAAATCGCAAATGAGAAAGCTGTACGAGGAATGCCTACCTTAACCATCAAGGAAGGAATTGTGTGTGGACCATGTCAACAAGGTAAACAAATTCGAGCTCCTCACTCTTCAATTCAGTATATTATTACATCTAGAAATCTAGAATTATTGCATATGGATTTGATGGGTCCAGTCAATACACCTAGTATAGGTGGGAAGAAATATATCTTTGTATGTGTTGATGATTTCTCCAGATTTACATGGGTAGCTTTTTTGAAAGAAAAATATGATACGTTAGAATTATATAGAAGCCTTGTAGTGAAGTTACAAACTGAAAAAGGGAGTCCAGTAGGGAAGATAATTCGAATTCAAAGTGATCATGGTAGAGAATTTGAGAATGTACAATTCAGTGACTTCTGTGGTGAGCTTGGAATCCAACATGAATTTTTGGCTCCTATCACTCCTCAGCAGAATGGTATTGTAGAACGTAAGAACAGAACCTTGCAGGAGATGGCTCGAGTTATGTTGAGAGAAAAAGATATTCACAAGAAATGGTGGGCAGAAGCAATCAATACAGCATGTTATACAATCAATAGAGTGTATCTTCGACCATTCACCAGCAAGACATCCTACGAGATTTGGAAGGGCAGGAAACCAAATGTTTCATATTTTCATGTGTTCGGGAGCACATGCTATATTCTCAGAGATAGAGAATAGTTGGCAAAATTTGATAATCGGAGTGATACGAGAATGTTTCTCGGGTATCCCATTAACATCCGTGCCTATAGAGTTTTTAATCATCGAACCAATACTCTCATGGAATCCATAAATTTTATTGTGGATGATTCAGAGAAGGAACAACAACCAGAAGGTGTAGAGGAAGAACCTAGCAACACTCATGTTCCAACACAGTCTCGCAACTCAGACAAGGCAGATCCATCAGTCGAATCTGACCTTCACCAACGTGATGGAATAACTGAGCAAAAGAATCCTAACTCTACCGAAGCTGACCATGTTGGAACACTGTCCCCCACTACAGACCCCCCTGTTCCAACACAGGACCAATCGGAATCCACCATGAGAAGTACTCGATCAGTTCCTCGAGTGGATTATCGTAGGCTAGCTAGATTGCACTGTTTTGTCTCCCTCATTGAACCCAAGAACTACAAAGAAGCCTTACTTAATGAGTATTGGATTGCTGCAATGCAAAATGAACTTGGTCAGTTTACACGGAATGATGTTTAGTACCTTACTCCTCACTCTAAAGGCATTAATGTCATTGGTACGAAGTGGATCTTCACGAATAAATCAGTTGCGTATGGATTAATCACTCGAAACAAAGCCAGACTTGTCGCTCAAGGTTATACACAAGTGGAAGGTGTTGACTTCGACGAAACATTTGCGCATGTTGCCAGGTTAGAATCTATTCAGATTTTACTTGCTATTGCCTGCTCAATGAACTTTACTTTGTATCAAATGGATGTCAAGAGTGCTTTTCTAAATGGAGTGGTGAATGAAGAAGTATATGTGGAACAACCTAAAGGATTTGAAGATCTTCATTATCCACATCATGTATATCGCCTTAAAAAGGCTTCATATGGACTAAAGCAAGTACCCAGGGCATGGTATGAATGACTTACTACCTTTATTCTTCAAAAAGGTTATCGTCGAGGGGGAGTAGATCGCACGTTGTTCGTGCTTGACAAGGCTTCAACGTTTTTAATTGCTCAAATTTATGTGGATGATATAGTATTTGGTTATACTTCACCATCTATGGTACATGATTTTGTTACCATTATGCAAGCTGAATTCGAAATGAGCATGGTTGGTGAGCTCACTTACTTTCTGGGATTACAAGTCAAGCAAAGAAAAAACGGTTTATTCATAAATCAAAGTAAGTATGCCTTGAATCTAGTTAAGAAGTTTGGACTAAGTAATGCTCGAGCAGTTCGAACTCAGACTGAGTAATGCTCGAGCAGTTCGAACTCCAATGGGTGTTTCTGATAAATTGGTGAAGGATGAAAAAGGAGTTGCGGTCGATCAGAAATTATACAGAGGCATGATTGGAAGCTTATTGTATTTAACCGCAAGCAGACCAGATATATGTTTCAGTGTTGGGATATGTGCAAGGTTTCAAGCGGATCCGAAGGAATCTCATCTCACTGCAGTTAAAAGAGTTATTCGATATGTAAGTGGGACTTATGAGTATGGTGTTTGGTATTCTAAGAGTCAAGATTCAGAGTTGGTTGGGTATAGTGATTCGGATTGGGCTGGTAATGCTGATGATCGAAAAAGTACCACAGGTGGATGTTTCTTTATTGGAACAAATTTGGTGTCTTGGTATAGCAAGAAACAGAACTCGATCTCTCTATCTACTGCAGAAGTGGAGTATCTTGCAGTAGGGAGTTGTTGTGCACAATTATTATGGATGAAACAATGTTGAAAGATTATGGAATTCATCAAGGCCCCTTGAAGATTCTATGTGACAACATAAGTGCTATTGACATTTCGAAGAATCCAGTTCAGCACTCGAGAACCAAACATATTGACATACGGCATCATTTTATTAGAGATCTGGTTGAAAGAAAGGAAGTGGAAGTAGTCTATGTTCCAACACATGAGCAATTTGCTGATATAGTTACAAAGCCGTTGGATGCCACCTCTTTTGAGAACCTTCGACAACACTTAGGTGTTTGTCAAATCTGAGGTAATTTTTACCATAATTATTTTTCCTGTAAATATTTTTGTTGGTTATTTTTGTTTAGAAAAATCTGAAAAGAACAAAAAATTTGGAAGGTAGCAATGTTGTACAAAAATAGGAGATGGTTAGTAAGGCGTTTTAGAAGTTAATTGAGGAATAACAACTTGATTTGACAAGAGGAGAAAGTGTTATCATTACAAGTTTGGGAAATCTAAAAAGTGCTTTGCGGGAAAAGAGGTCAATAGATGAAGAGTTAAAGTGGGATTCAAACTTTCCCAAAAATCCTTTCGTATCCCTCTACTCTCGACCGATATTTTCCTCTCCAAATCCATGTCAAAAAATTCTGGCACTCCACAACTCTTCTCCATCGCTGCATTGTGCTAAAGAATGTCTACTCCAAACTCTCTCACGCATGAACCAGAGGTGCCAGATATTATGGAGGAAGATCAATGTTCAACAAATTTGGAATTGTTTTTGTCAGATGGAAAGAGAAATTGTGCTGACCAAGAAATAAGAGATGAGGAAGAAAATCAAGAATAGAAGGAAGCACTGATAAAGATGAGGTCAAGGAGACAGCTGAAGTAGATTCTGAGCAAGCTGAAGAACAAGGGGAAGAGGAAAAGGCTCCCGGCAATGGTAAACAGAATGGGGAATCCGGAGTTGAAACCGATTCTCAAGAAATATCCTCTGGAATCAAGAAGAAGAAACCCACGGTAACTGGTCATAATCCTACTCCATTAAAATTCATGGGTATTGAATGCAAAAGTATTGGTGAAATCTTTGAATGGCTTGAGGCAAACAGAGTAGCCATAGATCTAACAAAGATTAGGAGTATAACAGGAGAACATCTGACTGTTAAAGTTAAGGAGTTAGTGATAGGTAACATAGGCGGAATAAGGAGGCTTGAGAATTATAATGTGAAATTTGTGATGGGAAGATATGCTAAATTTAGAGAAAAAGACAGATTCTATGTGCATTGCTATATTCCATTACCGAGTTGTGTTTCTTTGAGAGAGATAAATGAAAGTGAAGTGGCTGGAAAAGAAATTGTTAGGTTTGGAGACAAACTGCAGGTTGGAGTCTTTGACTTGAAGTCTGCCAACAGGATGGAAGAATTAAGAAGACCTGTTATAATTGAATTGTCAGACAGTGATGACAGTGTTCCAACACAAGAGGGTGAACATGATTATATGGATTTAGATTCTGATGTTGATCTGGGGGGTGTAGATAATGGTGATTTTCAAGGTGATCTGAATGATGAGGCACCTGATGAAGGTTTGTCTAATCAGAATGATGCTTCTGAGTGTGGTGAAGAAACTGATGAGGATGTGAATCAAGATAATCAGGCTGAAGGAGAATCTGAGAAGGAGAATGATGCTGAAGGGTCAAAGAGTGTTCCAACACAGGAAATTCCTGATTTAGCATACTCAAGCGGTGAGGTGCTTGATGAATTCTATCAGTTACCTAAAGGCAAGAGAAAGGCTGCCAAAGCTAAGGCTTCTGCTCAAGCAAAAAGGAGCAAGAAAAGGCATGAATGCAAGGAGAAGAAAGTACTACCTCCGCCCTTTGTAAGTAAGGCATACTCCTTTTTATATTTTGATTCAAAAGGTGAAGAGACGGGAGAACTTTTCTCTGAGAAGAAGTTCATAGCTGAAAGGCCTGTGGATTTAAAAGCCTACAAGGAGAGTGGTTTCTCGGATTATCTGAAGGTGATTGGCATGACTAATGCAGCCACAGTTCAGCTACAATACAACAGGCATGTTGTACTTGAGGTACATTCTAACCTTATGACTGGTAATTTAGAGATAAGTTCCCCATCGTATGGTAGGGTATATGTACGGGGGAAGATCATAGATGTTTCTGCTACCAGGATTAACAAATTGCTGGGTCTTAAGACACCTGAGATAGGGGGAGTTTTTCCTGAAGACTTGGGAGTTTCTGATAATCAAATATTAGCTGTTATCTCTGGTGGATATAAGGTTGAATGGCCAGCAATTGGATATTCACAAGCATCCTGCTTGTCTTCGATTTTATTTGGATTATATCAAGTGGCTGTACATTATTGGTTGCCCTCTACTAATACCACAGCCTTGACAAGGGAAATGGCTAAATTGTTGTACTGTGTTGGAACACAGAAGGATGTCAACCTAGGACTACTTATTCAACAGCATTTAGTCAGACAAGCGACTGCTCCCAAGGTCAATGATGCCATTATTTACCCTGCTCTGATCTCTACACTAGCCAAGAGTGCAAAAGTAAAAGGGAAGGCTTCAGATGTGGTGATTGATACAGAGTTTCTGAGGCCCAACAAGAAGACGTTCGGGCTAAGGCATTTGTATGATCTCCTGTGGAAACCATCTGGATCGACGTCTTCATCTGCAGCAGAAAAGGAGGCTAGGATGATTGTTCTGAATGCTAGACTTGGAGCTATATGCATACAAATGGCTGCGTTGGAGGCAGAAAAAACTAGTCTGGAGGCAGAGAAGTCACGGTTGGAAGTTTGAGTTGATGTCCGATGCAGGGAGAGCTTACTTGATGCTGTTAGTTTGATGTTTTTTATGTTGCCTTTGGCCTATGTGTGGTCCCAGGGGGAGTAATTTTTTATTTTGGATGTTGTTTTGTTCAATTTGGCTGTATTGACATTTATGTTCTGGATTTCTGGTTTCTGGGTTTCGAATTTCATGTTTAGGGGAATTCTGGTATTATGTTATGCTATTTTGATGAAAGCGTATGTTTTTTATGTTGGAAGTTTTTGTTGGGAGTTACATGTCCAAAATATTATGGGTCCACAAAAATGCCAAAGGGGGAGATTGTAAAGTCAAGGGATTTGCAAGTGAATATTTAATTGGCAATTTTGTGTGAACTTATTTTGAACCGAAAATCCTTCCATGTTGGAACATGCTGTAATCAGCATAATTCACGCCAAAGAATTATGGAAATCAAAGCCAAAATATTGGAGTATTTTATAACTTATGGAATTCGTATATTTGGCTATGTATATTAGGCGTGTGAAGCATAATTGATTTATGAAAAATCCCTACTTATATGGAGATGATATAGTCGAATATATGGGATAGATTGATATAAGGTAAATCCCTTTATTTATGGGATTTGGATATGCTTCAAGAAGCAAATTTGGAATAGGAATATTGTGGAGATAATCAAGAAGTATTCCTATCTGTTCGTGGATATAAATTGGGACAAACACGGCTACATACTCACGAATTTAACAGAGCAAAAATCCGCCTATAGATTTTTGAGACTTTCAAGAATTGCAAAGAGTCAGACTACTGTGTTCCAACATACCTGACCTGCCGCACAAAATTCAGAATCAGAAACCTTAATTCCTCGGAGGGAGGAGATCTAGCATCGACGGAGTTCGAATCAGAGGGAGTCTGATCAAGGTGGATTGGTAGCTAGGGGAGCTAATAGAATTCACACAAGATAGTTAGTAAAGATAAGTATTTTGTAAACTGTACTCTGTACTGTATCTTTCTAATTAGTGGATTCATTCTGAACTGGGTCAGGCCCCACAGATGTAGGTGGATTACACCGAACTGTGTAACCAAGTCATGTGTCCTTTACGTTTTACGTTATTATGCACTTGGTTAGATTAGTAATGTTGGAACACACTAGTAAGTACTAGAAAAAGTGGTAAAACTAAAACTCACAAATCATACTTGGGATTTTGTGTATCTACCTAGAAGGAAAGTTCCATGAAAATGGAACAGCTGAAAGGTTTAAAGCAAGATTGCTGGCAAAAAGATTCTCTCGAATTGAGGTAATAGATTATTTTGACCCTCTCACCTATTGCAAAGCAGGCCACAGTGAGATTGTTGTTGGCAATTACAACTCAGAAACATTGGCATATGCATCATATTGATGTTAATAATGCATTTTTGCATGGTTACATCCATGAACATTTGTACACATTGCCTCCATAGGGTTATAACAAAGTATTGCCAGGCAGTGGCGGATCTAGTGATACGCGAGGTAGGGCTCCAGCCCTACCTCGGTCGCCGGCCGGAGCCAGGAGCAGGCGGGAGCGCGTCTCCGGCGCGGTTGAGCGCGTCTCCGGCTGAGCGCGTCTCTTGCTCGCCGGAGAAGAAGGCCGCGCTGCGGCCTTCTTTTTTTTGAAGTCGTACGCACTAAAACGACGTCGTTTCACGTTAGTGAAACGACGTCGTTTCGTTTGGCTTTATTTTTTTTAACCCTAACTAGTAAAACGACGTCGTTTCGTGTTAGTGAAACGACGTCGTTTTACTAAGTAACATGAAAAAAAAAAGAAATCGGAAATGGATTGGGCCAAAAACTGAGCGGCCCAATCCAATAACCAATTCATCCATCCTATAAATGATGGAGCCTGGAGGCGGGAAGAAGCAAGGCAGCACACCACGCCACCAGCACTCCTCCTTCCTCTGCCGCACTCCGTCAGCCCCGTCGCCGCCGCCGGCCCGCCGCGCCACCGCCGTCCACCACCGCCGTCCCGCCGCCTCTCCAAACCTGAAACCACGGTAAGTCTTCTCTAGTTCTCTTCTCTTTATGCTAAATTGCTAATATTTATTAATTTTAGGGTTTATAATTTATTGTCTTTTAAATTTATTTCTTCAAAACTTAAATATATGTATAATGTGAACATGATTTTTAGATTGGATGTTGAATTGAATTTATATGGTTGTATTATATATGATTGTTGAAGTTTAGTTGAATTGCATAAATTGATTTAGTAGAATTGCATATTTAGTTGAAATTTAGTTGGAATTTAGTTGAAATTATAATTGTTTGATTTATTTTGTATAATTGTATGTGACAATGAAATTGTCAATTTGTCATAATTGGTTTATGGAATTATCAATTAGGGATATTTGTTAAATTGAATTTAGATGAATATGATTTTATGAACTTTTTATTATCTCAATTTGTTATTGTTTCGTAACTCTTTTAGATTTTTTAAAAATAAATCAATTTGTTATTGTTATCTCAATTTTTTTGTTATTGTTACTGTTTCCCAGGGGCGAAACCAGAAAAATTTTCTCAGAGACGAAAATTTTTCAGCCTCCCCTGAAAAAAATTTCTGGCTCCGCCCCTGTTGCCAGGATAGGTTTGTAGACTAAGAAGATCCTTGTATGGATTGAAACAAGCATCAAGGGAGTGGAATGCAGAGTTCACTAAATACCTAATTCTGTTTGGATTTCAGCAGTCAAAACATGATCATTTGTCTATTCATCAAGGTAGTTGATCAGCCCATGCTGGTTTTACTCATTTATGTGGATAATGTCTTGATAGTTGTGAATTCAGAATCTGAGATCAAGGACTTCAAATATTATCTGCATAGATTCAAGGATCTGGGGACTGAGAGGTATTTTTTGGGGATAGGAATTGCAAGATCAAAAGCATGATTGTTTCTCAGCCAATACAAGTATATTTTATATACTCCGAGTGACATGAATTTGACTATTTGCAAAGATGTAGAAGCTCCTCTTCCACCCTCTTAGCGAACTGAGAACCCTTCATCACCTCTACTCTCAG
Organism: Rubia yunnanensis; assembly: GCA_037428765.1. Taxonomy (NCBI): domain Eukaryota; kingdom Viridiplantae; phylum Streptophyta; class Magnoliopsida; order Gentianales; family Rubiaceae; genus Rubia; species Rubia yunnanensis. Next base: position 31,559,613 of record CM075069.1, on the reverse strand, counting down.
ATCCATGTCCAGTTAAAAGGTTGATTGAGGGATTTCTATATTTGTCCTTTACAAGACCAGATATCATATTTTCAGTCCACGTGCTTTGTCGATTTGTGCAACAACCTACTGATCATCATTGGAAGGTTGATGTGCACTTTGCTAAGTACTTAAGGGGATGTTCTATGCATGGCCTTCTATTTCATGCTTCACCCTCTTTGCCTTTTGTGATGCAAACTGGAATACATGTAGAATTCAAGAAGGTCCATCACATGGTACTACATTTTCTTGGTAAATTATTTGATTTCATGGAAATCTAAGAAACAAAACAATGTTAGCAAGTCTTCTGCGGAATCTGAGTATAAGTCTATGTTAATGACTATTACATAATTGGAGTGGATCACCTATCTCTTCATATATATGCACCATGCCCATTCCTCTTAAATGGGACAACATAGCAGCACTACACATCCCTAAAAACCTTGTGTTTAATGACAGAATGAAACAAATAGAGATTGATTGCCATTATGTGAGGGATGCTTAATTACAATAATGGATTTATCAATCTTCTACATGTTTCTTCTAAATCCCAGCTTACAGATGGTTTTACTAAGTTGCTATCTCCCACCATTCAGTGCAGCAAGTGCCACAAGTTTCAGCTGGTTTGAGCCTTCTTCAGCTAGCACTAAGTAGCTTAATTAGTTAGCTTTCGGTTTGTAACAGATTAGTTGTTACCCTAGAAAGTTAGTTTATTGTTTGTTTATTAGTTAGTTAGTTGTATAGCTGGTGTAGGTAGCTATAAATAATCAATGGCTCAATTTACGTCACGGAAATACAACCAGAAAATTCTCCCGTTTGCTTTTGTCATTTTGTTCTTTAATCAGTTTTTCTCTTCATATTTATTGAGCTTTGCCCAGTTTCTTTATGAACTCGATGAGACAGTTTGTGTACGGGTATACAAAGTTCAGAGGTACTGATTACCAGTTTGTCAAGAATGCAATTGTATTGGAATATAATATGTATTTTTGGTAAAACCAAATTAGTATATGATTAGGTTTCCAAAATTTTTCTTATTCGCTAAGCAACTTGTTGTATAACTACATTTTGATATGATGAATGAATACAAGTCAATTTTACACAATCCCTATACAGTTTTACATGGTATGAAAGCAACCCCGGTCCTCTATCACAATTTTCAAAAAACCCTAGCCCATAAACCCAAACATTTCTGCTACCCACCCCTACTATTCCAACCGGCTGCCTCCTCTCTCTCAAGTAATCCGACCGCGCAGCCATCTTTTTTGTCCCTCACACAATGGGTTTTAATGATATGTTCTCTGATAACGTGGCCCTCTCATTGTGACCACCCCTGATCAACCCCCAACATCAAAGCTCCATGCTCTTCAATTGAATCTTGATCGCAATAATTATTCACTATGGCTTCATTCAATAAAATATTCTACTATCGCTTATGTTCTTGATTTGTTTCTTTTTTTGGGACTGGCCCTAGATGAATTTATTGCAGTCATTTCAGACTCATCCAAACCACTTTCTCAACCAAAGGTCAATCCAGATTTTGTTACTTGGAGGAAGTAGGACCGCTTGATTGTACTCTAGATTCAATCAACTATTTTGTCTTCCCTGCTTGCTCAAGTCGTACGTGCAGTTTCTATCTCTGACGCATGGCTTACATCAGTGCATATGTTTTATGCGCAAACTCGCGCCAATTTGATGCCTCTGAAGCATCAACTTCAGGATTTTCCGAAGGGATCTCTCTCCATTCTTTAATATGTGCAGAAGAAGAGTTCCCTTTATGATTCCCTGGCTGGATGTTTTCACTTTGTCTCTAACAATGAATTCTTTGAGCGTGTTATTCAAGGTCTTGATACTTCTTATGCGGTGTTTCGCACTGCCTTCAACATTCGCCCAGGCAGTCTCTCATCCAATCAACTCCTTGGCATATTACTTCAGGAAAAGGCTCAGATTCAGGAACTTTACACAGCAGTTCCGGGCTTCGCTGCAAATGTCGACACACACACCCCTGTCTTAGGCGCAGATGGATCTTCTTCTCGGCCTTCCTGCCAGATCTGTCGTTGCCAAGATTATGAGGCCCTTAATTGCAGGCAACGTCAGAATGTCCCAGAGTTTCCGGCCACTGACCCATGTCCTCCTCGCAATGCCAACTATGTACAATTGAACCAACAACTACCGCATGCCGCACGCCGGGCCTATGCCTTGTCCATTGGTGCACCTCCTTCTGCTCTTGCTTGGTTCTTTGACTCTGGCGCTACCTATCATGTCACCTCAGACTTCAGAAATCTTTCTGTTGCATCTGGTTTCACTTGCAATGAAGGCTTACAAATTGGTAATGGTACGCTTCTTCCTATTACTCATTTGGGCTCATCTATTTTTCCATCCTCGAATAAACATGTTCATCGGCATAATATTTTATTTGTTCCTGACATTTGTACAAATCTGTTAAGTGTTTCTCAAATCACTTCTGATAACATTGCTTATACGTTATTTTCATCCAAATCATTGTCTTATTAAGGATCTTCAACGTTGGACACTCCTAACAAGAACATTTGAGAATGACTTTTATCGTCTCAATCCACCCACTATTTCCGCCTCCGCTCTTTCCTATGTTTTTCTTGGTGCCATGAATGATCACCAAACCTAGCATGAACGTCTCAATCATCCTCATGAGTCTTCTCTTAGGCATCTTATTTGTCATTTTCAATAACACGTTACTAAGAATGTCAACTTGGCAAAAGCCATCGTTTACCTATTTCCCATGTTCACGAACCTAGTATGGTTCCATTTGAGTGAGTGTATTTTGATGTTTGGGGTCCTGCCCCTATTTCTTTATTTAATGGAAATTGTTATTTTTATTGATGATTGTACAAAAAAAATTTGGATCTATTTTCTTTCTCAAAAAAATTACAAGTTCTTCATTATTTACAAATATTTCAAAAAATGGTTGAAACACAGTTCAACTCTAAAATTAAACAATTTCAATTTGATTGGAGAGGTGAACTTCGTACAATCTCTACTTATCTTCAGTCTCAAGGTATTGCTCATCATATTTCTTCTCCTCATACTTAGTCTCAAAATGGTGCTGCAAAATGTCATCACCGTACAATTGTTGAAAAGGGTATTTCCCTCCTCTCTCAAGCTCGCTTACCTACCAAATTTTGGGAGCATGCTTTTCACACCTCATTTGATTTGTATAATTGTACTCTCTCCCCTACTCTTAATAAAAAAATATCCCTTCGAATTTCTTTACAACAAAATTCCTGACTATGATTTTCTCAAAACATACGGCTGTCTGTGTTACCCTTTCTTGCATCCATATAGGTCTGATAAACTTAAATATCGCTCTTCTCCTTGTATTTTTGTTGGTTATAGTTCTAATCCTAAAGGTTATATGTTTTTACATGTTCCAACTAATCATGTATATATTGCCAGTCATGTTATTTTTTTATGAAACCAGTTTTCCCTATCCCGATCATATTGAGCTAGCTCTAGATGTGATATGAATCTTCTTACGAAAACTATGATTTACAAAATTTAAATCTTTGACCAAATTAAGGGATTCACAAACTCTAACTTGGACACATGAATTAATCACAACTAGCCCTCGGGATTGCTCAAAGTTTTGAAAATTATATCACTAACTAGCCTACGGGATTAGTTCACAAATAAAGGGTATTGATACTAAACTAGCCCGAATGATTAAGCAACAATGAAAACGCTAGCAAGCAAAAAGTATGAACTCAAAAATATGATTATTTGATTAGTAATGGTGAATAATACTCGGCTAAGCCTCCCCTACTTATAAGGTTAAATTTGGCCAGAAACCCTAATCAGAACTAAAACTGAAAAGACTTATGGCAGCTTTAAGAAGCTAAAACCATATCTAACTAGAATGCCTAATATAAAAGGCTACATGGCCAAAAATCTTAAAGATAAATCTTAAATGAATATTGCTTTATCTAATCTTACCAAATTTAATTCTAGTCAGAACAAAACTGAATATTCTAAACCCCAATGGATTTATTTTTAAAATTAAACTCTTCAAAGCCCACATGGCCGAGTTTAATATCTAAAATCCAAAATTAAATAATTTTACAATAGTTTAAAATGACCACACTACCACATTAAAAATCCAGTGGGAAGAAGAGTATAGTGTTCTTCACGATGTCTTCACTTCTTTGACACTCTTGAACAATTAATCCAAGACATTTTCGATGTTGATTTATTCTTTAATTCTTCACCACAAAATTGATCAATCAAAGCATTCAAATCTGCATCTCTAAGCTTCGTTCTTTCCTTAGTCATAGGATCTTGCATGTCACTTAGAGGATCTCAGAATGTCTGATTAAGCTTAGGCACGTCGTCATCTAAGGTGGTAGAAGGCTTAACAATTTCATCATTGTGACCCTTCAGCCGAGTCAAATCGTGTCCCTCTATCACTTCTCCAGCTTGCGTCTAGATCTCCTTCACTAGCTCCACTTCGCCCATTGGCGAGTCCGTCTTCAGCGGCCAATTCCGTCCCACCGTTGCAAGCCCCGCCTGCTGCCTTCTTTCCTACACTGCAGCCGGATCGCACTCCACCTCTGCCGGTATACCATAACAGCCTAACTCTAAAAATGCACCAAAAAAGGAATCCCATCCACCTTTGGCTAATGAGCCGTTGCAGCCGTGCCGAGGTGAGAAATTGTTAATGTATGCCGCTCCTTTCCTGCCTGCCGTTAGCACGCTGGACGCTACTACCCATCTCTCCTGCAGAGCTAGCTCTCCCTCACAGCCAGATTAGCTTACCTTGGCCTCCTCTTCACCAGCGGACATGAGCACAGTGCTTATAGTGAACATGCTTCTTCTGCTTCCTTGGAAACTCCCTTATTTCCTTCCTATTTTTGAGTTGCTGATGATAGTGAACACTCTATGGTTAGTTGTGCTAGGACAAATAATTTAAAACCAAAAATTTCTTATCTCCACTGAACAACCTTTACCTCCTTCTGACTCTCTTTACTATGAGCCTAAAACATTTTCACAATCCAATGAAAATTTAGTATGTTAGCCTTATGCGTAAGGGGACGTGGACGCTTGTCATGCCTCCTAAAAATGCTAACATTTTTGGTTGTAAGTGGGTGTACATAATTAAGCGTCAAGCTAATGGTTTCATTGAATGGTACAAAGCCATGCATGTAGCCAAAGGATTTACTCAAGAGGAGGGTGGTAATTATGTGGATACTTTCAGCTAAATGGTCAATCCAACTACCATTCTTATTGTTCAGACGATTGCTCTTACACTTCATTGGCCAATTCGCCAGGTTGATATTAATAATGCTTTTTTGAATGGTGATCTTTCTGAGCGGGTATAAATGTCACAGCCTCTTGGATTTCATGATCACGGTCGTCCTCCGCATGTTTTTATCCTACAGAAAGCTCTTCATGGCCTTAAGCAGACGCCCCATCCGTGGTTTAGAAAACTATGTGTTTTCTTCAGGATCAATGCTTTTTTGCTTGTAAGTCTAACATTACACTTTCCTTTCGTTGCACTGGAAATAATGTTCTCTGTCTTCTTGTTTGTGTGGAAGATCTGATTATTACTTACTCTTCTTTGACAGCCATTTCTGAGTTTCTTGTGAAGATGAGTGATAATTTTGCTCTTCGTGATCTTGGACCTCTGCATTATTTTTTGGGCATTGAGTTTACTTGCTCAAAGGATGGTCCTATTTTATCTCGGAAAAATTACATTCAATATCTTCTGGAATGCAGTAAAATAGATGATGCAAAGGCTATTTCCTCTCCAGCTGAACTGGCCTAACGTTTTGTCCTGAATGGTGATCCTTTGTGTGACCCTAATTTGTATCGCAGTATTTTTGGTGCTCTGCAGTATGTCACAATTACTCATCCTGATATTTCGTATGCAATTGATCGTGTTTGTCAGTTCATGCACAGCTCGACTGAACTTCATCGGTCTGCTATCAAGAGAATTTTGTGTCACTTGAAGGGTTCCATTACTTCTTGTCTTCATCTTTAGCCTTGTACTGACAATCGTCTTGTTGCTTATTCTGATGCTGGTTGGGCATATGATGGTGATGATTGTCGTTCACAACATGGCTTTGTAGTTTACTATAGTGGCAATCTTATCAGTTGGTCTTTTCGAAAACATGTTGTCACCAAATCCAGCTCGAAAATGGAATATTGCACAATCGCGTTTGCTGCCACTGAGCTCATTTAGCTTCAGCAGTTGTTACATAAGCTTCAAGCTCCTGTATTACCTACACCTATTATGCTAGGGGACAATCTTAGTGCTACTTATATGTCGACCAATCTCATTTTTTCATCAGAGGTCCAAGCATATCAAGATTGATTATCATTTTATTCGTGGGCAGGTTAAATATGGTTCTTTGGTGGTTCTTCATGTTCACTCTCTGGATCAGATTACTGACATTTTTACTAAGGCCGTTGGTACTACTCATTTTGCTACTCGGCGGTCTAAGATTATGTCCCTCCACCTCCATGAGGTTGTTGGGGGGGGAGGGGGGGTATTGGAATATAATATGTATTGTTGGTTAACCAAATTTGTATATGATTAGGTGTTCATAGTTTTATTCTCTAAGAAACCTGTTGTTTAAATACATGTTGATGTGAAGAATGAATACAAGTCAGTTTTACAAAATCGATCACTACACAGTTTTACAAATTGACATTAAGTTTAAAAAATTAAGTTTTGTTTTTATGTATTGTTCCCTTTTTCTAGGCTGATGTTATTATGATAGTTTCTAATTATTATTTAACATACATTTTTATCATTTAATTTTGAAGGGATTTTGAAATTTCCTAATGCTCTACCAATTTCTCAGAAAGGTGTCAGGCACGATGAATTGTTTGTTAACACTAAGTGCTTGTTTTTGTTTAAAAGTTGTTAGGTTGATGAAACGTTTTCATAATTAAGTATAAGTTGTTGCTGATATTAGTTTCCTTGGTTACATTTCAAAGAGGTGAAATTCAATTATGATCAGTTCTGCTCATTCTTCTGCTGACTCTCCACTACATGCTGAAATTTAAGCTATATTGCATGCGTGTCATATGTTCCCTCATCTAGATCACACTGTAATAATCGAATCGGATTCTAAGATAGCGGTTAAAATGATCAATGATCCTTATGCTGCACATTGGAATATGTTTGACATGGTCTATAAAGCTAAGTCCCTTCTTGGTAGAGCTAAACTTAAACATGTTTTTAGAGAGACCAATGCTGTAGCTGATGCAGTCGCCAAACACCACTCTAAGTTTGATCAAGGCCTAAATCTATTTAATATCCCTAGGATCATATCTGGCCTTATTTATTTAGATAAACAATCCACACCGCATATTCGAGTTCTCTAAAGTCCTAATGCTTGAATAGATACTGCTGAGTTTTGGTTTTCTTCATGTAGGACTGCTATAAATCTGCTGCACATGATGATGGACTGGAAATCTGCTGAACATGATGAAGCCTATGGAAGCTGGGACTTCAGATCATCAGAATAACACAAAGGGACTCCATGGATGTTGTTTTGCCTTCTCGGGTTTAGCCCAATCCTCCACTCATTCTCCTGGTTTTCAATCTTTCAACTTAGTGACTGTTTCTATGTAATGAAGTTACCTGGCCAAGGGAGAGAATTAACACAGGGGGTGGAGATTCTCTCGTTTGGATCGTAACTTCATTGCAGATTAACTTACCTGTGTATAGCTGTTTATATATCCTCGACATAGTTAGTCTAGGACTTTTGGTGGCAACCATGTTGCCTTATTACCTTTTGGGAACTAGAATCACTTGATGTAATACCTGATAATTTTCTTATAAGGCCTGGGGATCCTTAATATATATATCCCTCACCTTCGGGTGTTTTCATTTAAAAAAAAGAAACCAGCACAAAGTGGTCTTTTATTCAGGTGGATCTTTGAGATGGTATTTTGCAGATGAGAGTTTTAAGGGCCCTGCAAAATATGTAAGTCCATCTGATTTTTATTGATTACATATCTCTATTTTGCAGTCATTTTTATTTTGCGTTCAATTTTTATGTTTTTGAGTTTTATTGGCAGCTTTCAGTTTTAGGTAAATTTTTAGTTTTTTTTGTTGATCTTCAATATTTTGTTTTTGATCTTTCAATTTTGTTAGAATAGAAGATTCTAGATACTAGATTAGATTTTAGATATTTACTTTTATACCCTTATGTAATCTATCTACCATTGAGGATGCTCTTAGTATCCTGCCTCCTTCTTAATAAAAAATTTTCTTCAAATTTAATATCTGTCGCCGGCTTCGGTAAAATTTCGGCGACTTCTCGGCAGCACCATTCATTTTGGTGACCCATTTTTTGGACCTTGCCCACGTAGGCTTCTCCAAACGTCTCCAACTCTCCTTCCAGCGATGCACATCAAAGTCCTCCCCCGTCTTCATCTCCGCCGGCCGACCATCCTTTTCTCCGACCCAATTTTTTTCTCGCCGGTCATTCCCCTCTTTCTGTCCCGGTTCTCATCTCCCGAGTCATCATTTCCAGAGGCTATTTTCTGCTCCAACAAAAACCTGTCCCAGCAAGTCACTATTCTCTGACACGTTACAAGCTAGCCGCTGCATTTTCTGCCTCTGCATGAGGTTCACGTGCTCGACCTAAAGAAAAAGCCATCAATGCGTGAATACACACGCACACATTCTGCAGTTCATTTTTGTCCTATTTTAGGTTTACTAGAAATGACTCCTTGGTCATTCGTCGGTTCATTACTCGGACTGATAATGAGTTTTCCATTAAGGACTTGGGCTCTTTGCATTATTTCCTTGCCTTGGAGGTGGATTCTAATTCATCGGGTTTGATCTTGGGTCAGGCCGAATATGCCCGTGATATTATTAGTTGAGCTAAGATGACCAAAGTTGCTACCATCTCTACTCCATTTCTTCCACAGTCTCAGCTTCATAGTGGTACGAATGGGAAGTTTTCCAATCCAACACTTTATCGATCTTTGGTTGGTGCTCTTCAGTATCTCACAATCACTCGCCCAAACATTACTTTTGTGGTAAATTCAGTTAATCGGTACCTTCAGAATCCTCAGGATGATCACTTGGCTGCGGTAACTTGTATTCTCCACTATGTTTGTGGTGCTTTGCACTATGGTCTATCTTTTTGCTCGGATCAGACTTCCAAGGTGTTGGGATACTCCGATGCAGATCGGGCGTGTTGTCTCGAGACCCATCGTTTGACCTATGGGTATGATGTCTTTCTATGTGGCAATCTTGTTTCCTATAGTGCTAAGAAGTAACCTATGGTTTCTCATTCCAGCGGTGATCAGTCTGAGTATCGTACATTGGCTAATACTACGGTGGAAGTTGTTTGGTTGTCCCATCTACTACGTGATCTTCGATTCCCTCTCTCTAGTCCACCACTTCTGTTTTATGATAACAACATTGCCATGTTTTTAGCTCAAAATCTTGTGGCCTACAATCGGACGAAACACGTTGACATTGACTATCACTTTGTTCGTGAGCTGATTTCTTCGGGCAAGCTACGTCTGTACCATGTTCCTATGTCACTTCAGCTTGCAGACATTTTCACAAAAGGATTAACTCGTCCTTTATTTGAGTTTTTTAGGTCCAAACTTTGCATCTCCGAGAATCTAACGCTTCGCTTAAGGGGGGTGTTAGAATAGAAGATTCTAGAGACTAGATTAGAGTTTAGATATTTTCTTTTATACCCTTTATGTGCTCTATTTATTCTCTCAATAATCTAAACCCTAACTAAGGGGAATCCATTTCTACAAGCTTCTAACTGTTTAATTTCTCAATTTTTTAGTAGTGATTCCTGTTTTCATTTTCTTTGTATCTATTCGTGTTGTTGATGTTTAACTTGTATCTTCTTTATGGTAACCCTTCAGATCCTATGAAATTCAAGAGGATTATTAGCAAGGTCACTGAAGAATATGCGAAAACTTTGGCTAAATACAATCCACATAATACACCTCCTTTAATATCTAAGCAAGAATTCTAGGATTTTATTGTGTGGAATGTGTTTGACAAGAAGAAAAAGTCTCTTAATCTGCATTTACTTTCATTTCTATCAAGATGAAGAGAAGAATCTTTGATCCGAAAAATAAATAATAAAAATATACTGGTTAAATAACCAAATTTTCAGGGATTCCACAAAATCTGGAAACAAAAAGTGTGGACCAGTTTGAACAAAATGTATTTTCCCATTAAGAAAAATGGACTGGGACTTAGGAAGTTCAAAGATATCATTAACACATTTTCCATCAAACTCTGGTGGGAATTCCAGCTAGAAATCACCCATGGTCTCTCTCTGAAAGCCATAGAAATTCACCTGACTAGAAAAGGATAGTTATAATCGATCCTATTGCTTAGGAAAATACAAGAGTACTCCATGGAAATGGTCTTTCCAATTTCCTAACCTCAAACTGGACTGGTTTTGGTCATATAGCTGACCAAAATCCACATGTTGACATTCAAAATCAGCTAACTATAGCTGATTTCATTAGGGATAAAGATAGATTCATCCTTGCTTTAACATAGCTGCCATCTGATTGCTTAATTTTTTTTTTACAGGAAGCTCAAATCTATGAGGAGAGAGATGATAGGCTAATATGGAAACCCTCATTGAATGGAGATTTCACATTTAGAAGTGGCCACCAAATTTTAGCACAACAGAGAAGACAAATGGGGAATCTAAAACAGGTTTAGCATGAAAAACTTCAAAAAAAGACTTCTATTTTTATTTGGAAGTTGGTTAATGCTTGTTTTCCTTTTGATGACATCCTAATATTCTCTAATATTATTCTTGCATCAAAGTGCCCTTTCTGCTCACACTCTGATACTCTTTCTCACTTTTTTTAATGATTGTACTACTGCTTATAAATGTTGGGAATGGATGAACAACACTCTAGGTATTAGACCACCACACTTTGACTTCATATTTGGTAGGCTTACCTTTTACTGGACATTCTCTGGGGCAAACAAAATACACACTGCCACCACACACATGCTACCCTTTCTGATCTATTGGAATCGATGGCAGGCAAGAAACTGCTTCTTGTTTGAAGACAAAAAAATGTCATCCTCTGAACTTATTAAATCATGTCAGAGATGATATTTTTTCTGCCTTCACACATAAGCCTATTTATAGTAGCAATAGTGGGGATATTTACTGGTACAACTGAGGCCTAATCTCTAAGTTTAGACCACCCACAAAGCCTAAGATATGATGTAACTTGGACTAAACCGAAGATTATAAAGAGCAATGTGGATGTTGCGTGGAGAAAAATAGCATATATATATAGTGATTTATGTCTAGTTGCTAGAAACAGTGAGAGAAGAGTAATTAAGGCTTAAATTATCAGTGTGAAAGCAACCTCATCACTCTAGGAAGAATTGATGGTAATTCTGGAAGGTTATAATCTGGCCTTAACAATGAATATCAGGGATTTCACTCTGGAAACAGATTGTTTAGCTGCAATTAATTCCATTAGAAATTCACTCAGTGCCCATTGGCCTTGCTTTCACACTGCTTCACACATATGCTCACTTCTATTAGGAGTTGAGTTGATGCATACCTTTAGACAAGGCAAGTTAGTGGCTGATAGATTAGCCAAGTTGGCTAATAGAAATATACCCTACTCCTCTTCACTCTCTTTTCAGGAGCTTGATGGCAAACCAAAGGGATTAGTGTATTTGGACATAGCTGGAACACCAGCTATCAGAATTCGGTCACCTTGCTTTGCCCACTTTTGAATGGATGCTACTCATTATGTGTTATGTATTTTACAAGTTCATGCATGGAGAAATCTTTGATAGACTAAGCTGTATAAATTAAGAAGAATTTTTTAGATTGAAAAAAAAGAGACTTTGTTGACAATTATATATTTTTGTCAAAAGAGTCCTCTCAATATTTTGTAGTTTAGATATTTGGTTTGTTAGCCAAGTCGGTGGACTGAAAGGAGGCAAACCGTGAAAAGGAAGAAAAGATGGGCTGAAAGGAGACAAACATACTTCAATTTTGTGGACAGAGATGAACAAAATGGTGAAGTTCAAACTTATGCTGCAATGGATGCAAAACAAGTTGGTACCGGTTAGATTTTCCACAGTATCAATGCTCTTCACAACAAGGGGCAACGCCTCTCAAGGATTACAAGTGGACATGGAAAACATATACCAAATTATCTCTTTTTGGTTTTTTTAGGAAAAAATTGCAGATCTGACCAATCGTTTTACATTAACACGAGGAGTAGAGATGTACCGATTGAAATCATCTACAATATTTTTTTCTGGACTAGATTACTTTATATAAGGAAAGTCATCTACCTTTTGTATAAATCTCCTCACACTTGAGTCATGATTTCCCTCAAGTATGAAATGAGAATTCAACCATGCTGTTTATTTAAAACTACCAATTTCTCTTCAAAAAGACTCTAACTAATGACTCCAAATAAAAATAAAAAGTAAAGTACAATGACTAAAGAAAATTAGACTCAACTAACTCTAAAAATCACTTCACAAACATAATATTCAACACCTAAAATCTCAAAGCATTGACCCATATCGATAAACCTTTCCTTGCCAAAAGTATATATCATAGCAACAAACTCATATTTTTTTGTCCCCTTCAATAACTGAATACAATTTTCTTCAAATTAAATAAACGCAGCTATCAACTTAGTCAAAATTGGATGAGCTATGAATATTTCTCATGATTTCACTCATTCACACACAAAGATAAAGGGAAATCACTCATATGTAATATCCACCTTGCAATACTCAAGAATTTATGCAAATCAGAAGGTCTTTATTTAGGTTGTAACGGGTTTAGGGACCATGCGAATGGTTATAACCTAAGGGTTCTAGGCTTAATCATCATCAAATATGCACACATGCTCACTCTTAAATCTGCTCGTTTATTTCATATCATCAAAACAACACTTCCAGTCATCATAAATATAAATATTGCAGTACTTTGATTGTCAAACATCCAAATTCTGGTTATGATTTTTTTGGATTTTTTTTTTTGGATTTTTTTCATTTTTCATTTTCATTTTTTTTCTGGCCAAACAGCACCCTCTTAAAAAAAATTCCAGCACCAAAATTTTCATATTCACCCCATTTTTCTCATCCTTGCTAACATATAAAGCATAGAGTATCAACCCAAAAATCGAATATACCATCTCAACAACTTCAAGAACAATAGCAATGCACATCTCATCAAATTTGAGCAATTTATTCATCATATCTCAAGAGCCTGCATACATGGGACAAGAGAGGGAAAACAATAGGCTTTGGCAAAATTATTTTGTAAATCATATCAAAGTAAAGTCCAAGGCTCGAAGTGTTTCACAAGGGTTTAATATAAATAGTAGGCAAATTTAAGCTGTGTGGTTCATAACTAGTGCCTTCATCACTTTCACACAAAATAATCAAGTATTGTCAAGTTCTCTCGGAATAAAGTTTGATGTAGAGACTGCTCCACTCTGCCTTAAAACCTCATTTACTAGGTGTGTATTCATTTAAGTTCATCCTTTTTCGTCATCCCAAGTATCATTTTGACAAAGTTTATTCAATTTTTCTGAAAAATCATACCAAGTGCTTTCAGAGTGCATCAAATACAAAGTTTTTTTAACAGAAATATGCAACCAGCAAGGTCAATCCATCTCAAAGACAATAACAATCAAGATCCAGGTGCTGAATAAATGACTTGACTCCCAAATTCAGAATTTTTTTCCCATAAAATTCAGATTCAAATAAATTCAAATAACAACACAAACATCCTCACACTTAAGTCTTGTTTACCCTCAAACAAGTTCAACAAAAGTATAAGGATACATGCCAAAGAACACACCTAAAAAGTAATGCTAGTGTTGGTATGTCTTGAATACTGTAATAGCCGCTTCTGCGACCCTGGACTGGGGGTCCGGGGGGCGGCAGTCGCCCCCGGGAAACAAACGGGGGTCTCGCTGCCCAGTCAGCGAGTCGGGGGGTCCAGGGGGGCGGAGCGCACCCTGGCCTGGGGGTCCGGGGGGGCGGAGTCGCCCCAGTCCGACGATATAGCTTGTCTCTTTATTGGACTGCTGTTGATTTGGGCCGAATTGTGTTTTTGGCCCAGTTTGTTAGGGTTTAGTGGAGATAGCATATAAAGTGTCTCTCTTCTCTCTGTAAACATTAATTCTGATATAGTGAATCCGTCTCCCGTGGATGTAGCCAAATTGGTGAACCACGTAAATCTTGTGTCTTGTTATTTTCGTTCATATTTTCTGTTCTTTCTCCATTCCGCACAACAAACTAGCATCAGAGCGGTTTCTTTTTCCGGCGATATCCGTAGTGGGTATATCGGATTCTGGGCTCATCAGATCGGGGCTGATCGGGGAGAAAGATGTCTGGGTTGAACGTGAAGATCGACAAGTTTACTGGGAGAAACAGTTTCAGTTTATGGCAGATCAAGATGCGAGCTTTGCTGAAACAGCAAGGTTTGTGGACTCCGCTGACGAAGGATTTCGCGAGCAGTTCTGGCGATGTTGTGAGTCTGGAAGAAAATGCACACTCGACGATTATGCTGTGTCTCACGGACGAAATCATCACTGAGGTCTCAGATCAGGAGACTGCTGCACAACTGTGGCTGAAGTTGGAGAGTTTGTATATGAAGAAATCTCTAACCAACAAGTTGCTTCTGAAAAAATGCCTCTTCGGTCTCCGAATGCAGGAAGGTACGCAACTCAGAGACCATCTAGAGCAATTGAATACTTTGTTATTAGAATTGCAAAATATAGATGTGAAAATTGAAGATGAAGATGCTGCTTTGATTTTGCTAGTTTCTTTACCACTTTCGTATGAGAATTTTGTTCAGTCATTTATTGTTGGTAAAGATTCTGTGTCTCTGGAGGAAGTAAGATCCTCTCTCCATAGTAGAGAGTTGCGACATAAGGCAAACAGTACAGGTACAGAAAGTCAGGCTACTGGCTTGTTTGCTAGTGACGGAAACACAAAAGGCAAGGAAACCGGCAATAAGAAGAAGGGAAAGAAGTCATCTTCAAAGGGTCCCAAGGCCAATGATGTATGTAACTACTGTAAGGAGAAGGGGCATTGGAAAAAGGAGTGTCCGAAGAAGGCTAGTAAATCTGGGAGTACATCTGGTACTGCTGCTGTGGCTGAAGGGGATTTCAGTTCTGAAGATGATTTTGCTCTAGCTGTTACTGGGCAAAATAATCATTCTAATGCGTGGTTTCTTGATTCTGGGGCATCTTACCATGTATGCCCAAGAAGAGATTATTTCTCAACTTATGAGCAAGCTGAGGGCATCATTACTACGGCAAATGGTGTTGCGTGCAAGGTAGTTGGGATTGGTTCAATCAAGATCAGGACGCATGATGGTAGTTTCTGTACTTTGAATGATGTCAGGCATGTTCCATCGATGACAAAGAATCTGATTTCTCTTCCTACGTTGGATAGAAAGGGTTTCGTCTACTCAGGGAGTGATGGAGTTCTGTGTGTCTGCAAAGGTTCTAGGCTGGTTCTGAAAGGTGTTCTGCATGGTACTTTGTATTTTCTACAAGGTTCCACGGTTATGGATTCTGTTAATGTTGCATCTTCGGAGGTTCACCAGGATGGTATGACTAAGTTATGGCATATGAGGCTTGGTCACATGGGTGAAAGAGGGATGCAGATTCTGTCGAAGTATGATCTTCTTGGTGGCCACAAGATCAAGAGCTTGGACTTCCGTGAGCATTGCATTTTTGGGAAGCATCACCGCAGCAAGTTTCCTAAGGCAATTCATAGAACAAAGGGCACATTGGATTACATCCATTCTGATTGTTGGGGACCTTCCCGAGTTGAGTCACTGGGAGGTCACAGGTACTTTTTTTCTCTGATTGATGATTACTCAAGGATGACTTGGGTTATCATGATGAAACATAAGAGTGAAGCTTTCTCGAAGTTCAAGGAGTGGAAAGCTTTGGTGGAGAATCAGACCGGGAAGAAGATCAAGAGGCTTCGAACTGATAATGGGCTGGAATTCTGCTCGTCTGAGTTTGATCAGTTTTGTAGGGATGAAGGGATTACTCGTCATCATACAGTCAGGAATACGCCACAGCAGAATGGCGTAGCTGAGCAGATGAATCAGACATTGTTGGCGAGAGCGAGGTGCATGCTCTCTAATGCTGGTTTGGAAACGAGATTCTGGGCAGAGGCGGTGAGTACAGCTTGTTACCTGATCAACCGCGGGCCTCACATGGGTATAGAGTGCAAAATACCTATGGAGTTGTGGTCAGGTAAAGTTGTTGATTACTCCAAGTTAAAAGTTTTTGGTTGTACATCTTATTATCATGTTAGTGATGGTAAGTTAGAGCCCCGAGCCAAGAAGGGTGTCTTTGTGGGTTATGGAGATGGAGTTAAAGGCTCCAGGATATGGTCTCCATCTGAGAAGAGGGTTATTCTGAGCAGGGACATTGTCTTTGATGAAAATTCTTTGCTCAGATCTATGGTGAAGCCCACAGTTGTGCCAGAAACTAGTGGAGTTGATAAACAGGTGGAGCTTGAAGTCACTCAAGGTGAAAATAGATTGGAACAATTTGAGGTGGATCAAGAGCCACAGACAGAATCTGAGATACCGAAATCTCCACCACCAGATCCTCAACCATCAGGAGCTACAGTCTGCAGTTTAGCTCAGGACCGACCCGGGAGGGTTGGAGTTAGGGCGCCAAAGAGATATGGGTTTGAGGATATGGTGGGTTATGCACTGTCAGTTGCCGAGGAAGTAGATACTCAAGAGCCATCAACCTTCAGAGAGGCTACTTCATGTACTGATGCTGATAAATGGCTTGCTGCAATGGGAGATGAGATGGAGTCTCTTCAGAAGAATCAGACATGGGAATTGGTCAAACAGCCTCAAGGGAGAAAGGTAATCAGTTGCAAATGGGTTTTCAAGAAGAAGGAAGGAATATCACCGTCAGAGGGAGTCAAGTACAAGGCAAGAGTTGTTGCAAGAGGTTTCAGTCAAAGGGAGGGGGTAGACTATAATGAGATTTTCTCACCAGTGGTCAGACACACTTCCATCAGAGTGTTGCTAGCCTTGGTGACACATCAGGATTTGGAGCTCGAGCAACTTGATGTGAAGACCGCTTTTCTACATGGAGAGTTGGAGGAAGAGTTGTACATGACTCAGCCAGATGGTTTCCAGGTTCCTGGCAAGGAAAAGTATGTTTGCAAGTTGAAGAAGTCTTTGTATGGACTTAAGCAGTCTCCGAGGCAGTGGTACAAGAAGTTTGACAGTTACATGCTTCAGCTGGGATATACGAGGTGTGCTTATGACTGTTGTGTCTACTACAGCAGGTTGAGAGATGGGTCATTCATCTATCTGGTGCTTTATGTAAGGACTTCTTAGTGCTGAGTTTGAGATGAAGGATCTGGGTGCAGCTCGGAAGATACTAGGAATGGAGATTCTTAGGGATCGAATTCAGCGGAAGCTTTTCTTTTCACAGAAAGGCTACATTCAGAAAGTGTTGGCTAGGTTTGGCATGTCTACAGCCAAGCCTATAGACACTCCTAGTGCTGCAAATATTCATCTCACCACTATGTTTGCTCCTCAGTCAGACGAGGAGAAGGAGTATATGTCTCGGGTTCCTTATGCCAGCGCGGTGGGGAGCTTGATGTATGATATGGTTTGCACGAGGCCAGATTTAGCACAGGCAGTCAGTGTTGTGAGTAGGTTTATGGGGCAACCGGGAAAGGAACATTGCCAAGCTGTGAAGAGGATTTTCAAGTATCTTAGAGGTACGTCTGATGTGGGTCTCATTTATGGAGGTGATACCGAGTGCTTAGTTACAGGCTACTGTGATTCTGATTATGCTGGTGATGTTGACACGAGGAGATCGATGACTGGTTATGTATTCACTTTGGGAGGTTCTGTGGTTAGTTGGAAGGCGACTTTGCAACCTACAGTGACGTTGTCTACTACGGAAGCAGAGTACATGGCTCTGACAAAGGCTGCAAAGGAGGGAATATGGCTGAAAGGGCTAGTTAGTGATCTTGGTCTACATCATGATCAGGCTACTGTGTACTGTGACAACTTGAGTGCAATCTGCCTAGCCAAGGATCAGGTCCATCATGAGAGGACCAAGCATATTGATGTCAGATATCATTTCTTGAGGAGTGAGAGGAGAATCAGGGTGAAGAAAGTGGGAACTGCTGACAACCCCGCTGATATGTTCACCAAATCTGTTCCACATAGCAAGTTTCAACATTGTTTGGACTTGCTGAACATCAGAGCTGATTAGGTGCTCTATGGGCAGTCCCGGGAGTGGAGGGCGAAGTCTACTCATCTGGCACTGTAATGGTGCATCTGGAGTTTTCTACTTTGAGGATTCAAGTCAAGGTGGAGATTTGTTGGTATGTCTTGAATGCTGTAATAGCCACTTCTGCGACCCTGGCCTGGGAGTCTGGGGGGCGGCAGTCGCCCCCGAGAAACAAATGGGGGTCTTCTCTCTGTAAACATTAATTCTGATATAGTGAATCCGTCTCCCGTGGATGTAGCCAAATTGGTGAACCACGTAAATCTTGTGTCTTGTTATTTTCGTTCATATTTTCTGTTCTTTCTCCATTCCGCACAACAGGTAGAATTAAGAACAAATATTAATAACACAAGAAACCTCTTCACACTTAAGTCTTGTTTGCCCTCGAGCAAGTTCAACAAAGGTATTAGAAGCACACATCACAAATAAACAAACATAAACAAAATTTTTAAACAGCAGAAATAATTTTTTGGGGAGTTTCTCGCAGAGATGATCTGGTGGTCTTTAATCAGCGTCGCAACCAAGCCAGGAGGTGGTTCGAGGCTCTGGTCGTGCGAGCTGTTGTTGCCGACGAGGGAATTGACTGGACTGACACTTCGACTCTCTTCGCTGGACTGAAGCATCAACCATCATCTTTATTAATTATGATTGGGTCTTTCCCATGCCCACCAACGACAACAACATCATAGAGTCCCATTTGTAAGGTCTGAGCTGCAAGGATAATTGCCTCGACTCCCTTTGCTGTCTGTTTGCTGGAGCAGTGACTCGCTTGAGATGATGAGGCAAAGCTGAACTCACTTCGTCGGCGCTGTGGTGAGAGGCAGAGTTGGAGCAGCATTCTCTTCTCTTCTCGATGGGAGCGACTCGGCTAGAGGTGTGTTGTGTTAGTTTTTGAATAAGAACACAATTACTTTGGTGCAGAAAACGTTACTGCTTTTCTTCATATATTTTGCTATAAATAGAATTGAAAAACAAGTTACAAATGGGAATAACAAATGTTCCTAAATGCTCCTAAATGTTCCTAAATGAGGAGTTACAAAACAAATGCTCCTAAATGAGGAGTTACAAAACAAATGCTCCTAAATGAGGTTAAACACAAAGAAAAAAAAACTGACAAGATTTATTACTAACAAATCACCCCCTAATCTTGTCGTTGCTTATGTTGTGTTGGCAACACCAATCTTGCTCCTTAGCTCCTGGAAACGAACTCGTCCAAGTGCCTTCGTCAGAATGTCAGCGAGCTGCGCTTCCGTGTTGATGTAGTCAATTTCAAGATCACCCTGTTCCACATAATTTCTAATCAAGTGGTAACGTGTATCAATGTGTTTACTTCGATCGTGAAACACAGGATTTCGGATAAGATTGATTGCCGATTTGTTGTCCACCAGTAACGTTGGTGCTTGTGGCTGTTCACCTTGCATTTCTCCAAGCAATCTACTAAGCCAAACACCTTGGCAAGCGGTAGTGGCAGCTGCAATATACTCTGATTCGCACGAAGAGATTGCCACTACCCGTTGTTTCTGTGATTTCCAACTCATCGGAGATTGGCCTAGGAAGAAAAATACTCCCGTCGTGCTCTTCCTGTCGTTGATGTCTCCAGCCAAATCAGCATCACTATAACCTGTCAAAAGTAAAGGTCCAACACCTTTTCCATACGAAACTCCAAAATCTAGAGTTCCCGCCACATAGCGTAGAATATGTTTCACCGCTGCCAAATGCTCAACTTTTGGCTCCTCCATAAATCGGCTAACATAACCAACTGCAAAAGTAATGTCCGGCCGAGTGTGAACTAAGTACCTGAGGCTTCCTACCAAGCTGCGGTAATACGTGGCATCCACCGGTCTCCCGTCTCCGGTCTTGCTTAGTTTGAGCCGTGCCTCCATTGGTGCCGCGCATGGATTGCACTCTTCCAGTCCGGCCTTTTGTAAAAGCTTCCTGGCATAAGATGATTGGCAAAGAGTGACCACACCCTTCCGTTGTTGTACTTGGATGCCGAGGTAGTAACTTAGTTCGCCGAGATCGCTCATCTCAAAGAGATTGGTCATTTCCTTCTTGAACTTCGTCAGTTCTTCGATTGAAGTTCCGGTGATGATCAAGTCATCGACGTAAATCCCAACTAGAAGTTGCTCCTGCCCGTTGCTTCGGCGATAAACCGCGTGCTCGGTTTCACATCGCACAAACTCCAAGTCGCGGAGACTTTTGTCAAGTTTGGCATTCCAAGCCCTCGGAGCTTGGCGTAGTCCGTAGAGAGCCTTCTGAAGCCGGAGAACCTTGCCTTCGTTGCCTTGAATTTCGAAACCCGGCGGTTGCTTGACGTAGACCTCCTCGATCAGATCACCGTTGAGGAACGCGGTCTTGACGTCCATGTGGTGGACCGGCCAACCATGGTGAGCCGCAAGCGCGATCAGCACTCGCACGGTTTCCATCCTTGCGACGGGAGCGAAGACTTCCTCGTAATCCACCCCCTGACGCTGTACATAACCCTTCGCCACCAGCCGTGCCTTTCGTTTCACAACCTCCCCGACTGCATCCTTCTTGAGTTTATAAACCCACTTCAGGCCGATTGCTCGTTTTCCCGGTGGTAGCACAGTGAGGCGCCAACTTTGATTCGCCTCAATACTGCCCAACTCCTCCATCATCGCAGCTCTCCACCCTTCATCCTTCTCGGCTTCAGCAAAGGTTGTCGGTTCGTTGGCGATGAGGAGACACTGTTCGTCGTCTTCTGCTTCAACAGGGGCAGTTTCATCGTATAGACTTTTTAGCGTGCGGTACCGGAGAGGCGCCGGAGATGGTTCTGAAGCACCGGTCGGTGGGGACACAAATTCCACCGTGGGCGGTGGAGGTGCAACCAAAACAGTTTGAGTGACTGGTGAGGGCACGTCTCCGGCTTCGTTTCCGGTGGAGATTCCGGCGTTTGAAGACGATGCTCTCTCTGCGTGCATCTCTGGAAGAGTCCAGTTCCATGCTGCATCCTCGTCGAAGACGACGTCGCGGGAAATTTTTACCCGGTCCGTGGCGCACATGTGGGCACTCGCACCGGAGTCGAGGACCCATGTCGTGTCCCACTGCTCGGGCTCCTTTGTGGACAGTGCTAGAGACCGCGCCTCGCTGAGCAGGACGCGCTCCTCGGAGGCCTGGTTCCCGATCGTGAGGGAGTGAAGCCTTGCCACAAGAAGCGTTGGTTCCTCCGTTTGGTCTTGCACGAGGTTGGCGCGTTCCCTCCGTTCGCGCCGTGGCTCGGGGCAGTACTTGGAGATGTGGCCGGCGTATTTGTTACAATTGTAACACTTCATCTTCGTCAAGTCCCGGTCACCGCTTACTGCACGTTGGCTTCCGTCTCGGTCATGGCTTGGTTTCTTCCCCTTCTGGAAAGCCTTGCCTTTGCCATTGTTCCCGGAGCTAGAGCCCCGGCCCCGTGCGATCCATTCTTGTTCCGTGAGTAAGACCTGGCCGCTGGTGTTGTCCATGGTGTTGATGGAGCAACGTTCGGCTGCCGACCTGAGCCGGCCGATGAGCTCCTCCACCGTCATGCCGTTCAAGTCGAGCAACGTCTCGATCGAACAAGCGATCTGGGCGTACTGGCTCGGCACCTCCCGCAAAAACTTTTGGACCACCTTGATCTCTTCTATGGCGTCACCGAGAGATCGAAGGTTATTGACGATGCCCGTAATCCTCATGCCGAAAGCGTCGAGCGACTCCCCGTCCTTGAAGGTGATTTGCTCGAACTCCTTGCGCAGACGCTGCGCCGTGGCCTCGCGCACCCGATCTACGCCGACTCGCATCATCCGGATGGCTTCCCAAGCCTCGTGTGCCGTCGTTTTGACAGCTAGCGTCGGTACCATCTCCGGTGGCACCGCGCGGATCAACGCCGAGAGAGCCGCCATGTCTTCCCGTTCGGACGTATCTCCGATGCCGGAGGTGGCCTCCCATAAACCTTGTGCCCGTAGGTTTATCTTCATCACGAGAGCCCATTCTATGTAGTTTGTTGTCGTCAACGTGGGATACACGATGTTGGCACCAAGATTTGTCCGTTCGTGGATGATCACTTCGTTATGGTTCCGCCGTGCCATGCTCCGTCCACGCTGCCTTCCACGTCCCCGCGGTGGCGACAGCGAAATCTCGTTCTCGCCAGACATTGTCGCCGTGATCGTGCGAGGCTCTGATACCAAATGTTAGATTTTAAATAAGAACACAATTACTTTGGTGCAGAAAACGTTACTGCTTTTCTTCATATATTTTGCTATAAATAGAATTGAAAAACAAGTTACAAATGGGAATAACAAATGTTCCTAAATGCTCCTAAATGTTCCTAAATGAGGAGTTACAAAACAAATGCTCCTAAATGAGGAGTTACAAAACAAATGCTCCTAAATGAGGTTAAACACAAAGAAAAAAAAACTGACAAGATTTATTACTAACATGTTGAGCGGTGGTTCGTTGGCGTGACTAGAGCTAGAGTGTAGGGCGTTCGGAACTAAGTCGTCGGAGTGGGGTGGCTCGGACGTGGCTACATCGCCGGATGTCGAACAGGGGCAGGAGCTACGTGGCCTGAGGTGGTGTGTGGAGCTTCATCGGCGCGGCGGGACTGGCCGATCTGGAGTGGTGGAGATCTGGGGCCGACGGCACTGAACTCGGTGCTTGAATGGTTGTCGATCGGAAGGCTCAACTGAAGTGTGCTTGGCCTAAGCTGGTGACCGGGTAATTAGTATTGCTGCGCACAAAGTTCGACACCCCTGAGGCGAGGCGCCGAATGGATCTGTACGGTGGTGCGTGGCGCAGCTTCCTCTGGGTCGGTGGAGCTGAGCGGCAGCGTAGAGGTGGCGCCGAACAGAGCTGGAGAAGGTGGTGGTGTTTCTTTGCGGCGAATAGAGGTGGGGAAGACAAGTTTTGAACGTGTGGATAGGGTTTTCTCACTTTGGAAAAAGTTATTAATCCTCAAATTACAACCCAAATTTGAGTGGCAGCGGCGCAAATTTGGTGAATGTCGTTTCACTCACAAAAATAATCTGCAAATACTAATGATGAAATTAGTACAGCAGTAAGTAAAGTCTATCTCACAAGAAATGAGGCAATAACTATAATAAAAATATCTACTAATATAAAACTTTTTGGTGTAGCTACCATGCATTAAATTTCAGATTTTTATACGAGTAAAGATGCAAACTAATAAATATAAAATATGAATTAAAATGCAAAATAACAAATAGAAAATGTAGAAAATATGGTGAATGTACTCAGCTCGAAATAACTCACATTAGTTAAACATCGATCACAAGCGCAGAGATAAATCAATTCATATGTATCTATCAGTTATAGGATGACAAGTATTTGCTTAAACCCTCCCAATTCTCTCTTACCTTGTCGACAATTGACCAATTATAACTAACCAATTATAATTCACCAATTGTTTCTTTTACCAAGATGCTCCCAGAAAGTATTCGCTGAACCAGATACACACCTCGATAGCATTAATAATGAAAAGAACTTGATATAGCAATTACCCAAGTATTCGCAAGTATTCGCAAGTAGTAATGCACACTTAATTATTCACATCTTGTTGTTACAGCGTTAACTAGTTATCTGTATAGCTTCCACAAGAACTCGCTACTTACTAACCCTTTCTAACGATTATGTGTGTTAACAGGTACTGCGTCAGACATACCGGCCCTATTCAAAATATCACGAGTATACTTTACTTGGCCAAGCAGTAACCCTGGGAAGGTAGGCTAAACTCCAAGACCAAGAAAGTAATGAAGAGCACCAAGATCCTTGATCGCAAACTCTCCGTGTGTCCGATCGATGAACTGGCGAAGAAGAGTCGAGTCATTGCTTGTAAGAATGATATCGTCCACATACACAAGTAGGTATAGTAATGACGACCCTCTCGAGAGGACAAATGAAGAAGTATCAGCTGAGCTGCACCGAAAACCAAGCTATGTCAGATAACTGCTGAAACGCTGGACCAAGCCAGGGGAGCCTGCTTAGGACCATAAATAGCCTTTCGCAAGTGACAAACACAGTATAGATAAGCAGAATCCTGATAACCAACGGGCTGCTTCATGTAGACAGGAACATCAAGAACACCATTAAGGAAAGCGTTCTTGACATCCAACTGATGAAGTGGCTAGGAACACATGGTGGCTATGGCGAGAACCGTCCTAACAGTAGAGGCTTTGACAACAGGACTGAAACCAGAATCTGCGAGAAACCATGCGCCACAAGTCTAGCTTTGTGACGCTCAATAGTGCCATATGGTCGATACTTGAGCCTATAGACCCATTTGGAGCCAACAATGTTCACATTCGAAGGTCGAGGCACCAAATCCCAAGTGTGCTGACCACGAAGAGCGGTCATCTTATCATCCATGGCTGAAACTCAGGCTGGATCCTGATGGCAGAGCGATAATCAGTGGGCTCTGTCTGATAAAAGTAGTGCAGCAGTGAGATAGTAGCCTTCGCTGGAAAATTGGGCGAACTTTCCAGAAGTTCACCGGAGACGACGAGATCGGTGTTGGAAGTTCGTCGGATTTTGGCCAAAAATATAGACAGAAAGAAAAAACAAATTTAGGACCAAGATTAGACTTGCTCTGAAACCATGATAGAATGATTTGTCGTAAGTAATTGTATTATTGATGACTGAATATATAAAGAGTACAATAAGGGTGAAATAACGAAAGAACTCTTTCATAATCTAATCAGGAATCTGATTTATTCGAATATTATTTGACTTCAAAAAACAAAACAATAGAAAATTTATAGTATCTAATTATTTCCAGTAATGGTTATGCATGAATTAATAAAATCTCATGCGTAATATTACTATTTGACTTCAAGGTGCAAAATATTCATTGTATATGATTATTTGGAGTAATGGTTATGCATAAATTAATAAAAGTGGGTCTCCTGACATGCGGTATGTCCATAAGTTTATAGATATGCCACTTATTTTTACTTTATACACTGTATTTGTTAAATTGCATACAAAATTTAAAAGTTTTGAAAATATTTTTCTATATCATATATTTTTATATTTTTAACTTCAAATACATATTACTACTTGTTTTAACTTATAAAATACAATATTAACTTTTATTTTAAAAAATTACAATAAAACCCCTTTGGGACTGTCGATCATAAACTTATGGAGAGGCCGCATTTCATGAGACATTCTCAATTAATAAATTTTCATGCGTTACATGGAATATTATTTGAGTCCGTCTCTTGAAAGACGGTCTTTCCATAAGTTATGGAAAGACCAATGTTTAAAGTGTAAATTAGAAGAAATGGAGACAAAATTTTCGGGTTGCATGAATCGGGTTATAAATTTTATAACTACTACATGTTGCATACTAAAATTTTAATATTGCAAGTAAGCCTTTTTACCTTTTATTATTCTAATTATACCCCGTCTTTCCATAACCCTATGGAAAGACCGTCTTTCCCAAGACTTTGCCATATTATTTTACTTCAATATAAAAAAAATAGAAAACTCATAGCATTTAATTATTTCAGGTAATTGCTATGCATTTCAAGCGTCACTAGAATACATTTTTTTTACCGTATTCCTAGTAAATAAATGAGATAATATAATAATTTAATTAAAATAAATTCCCTTCCTATTATTTAAGCAGAAATAACTATCAATTATTTTAGATAACTGATATATTTAAGGATGCTATCATTTACCGAATCCCGAATATACGATAATAATTTACATTAGAAAACTATTAGACTTCAAGGTAAAAAGAAATAAATTTCACAATATCTAATTATTTCGAGTAATGGTTGTGCATGATTTGGTAATTTTTTATGTGTTCACTACAAGAGACGGTACTCTTTACCTCGGCACTGGAGGGATTTTTACCTTGGGTGGTGAACGTTGTTTCACTCACCAAAATAATCTGCAAACTCTATAGACGGGATTAGTACAGTAGCAAGCAGAGTTGATCCCACGAGGAACAGAGCAAAAACTATAATAAAATTCCTACTAATATAGAACAAATTCGGTGTAGCCACCACGCCTTAATTTTCAGATTTATCTGACAACTAATAATGTAACTAACTAATATAAAATATGAAACAATAATGCAAATAAAAAAATATATATAAATCTATAAAATATATGAATAAGGTAATCGGTTCGTAATAACTCACATTAGTTAAACATCGATCATAGGCGCAAAGATAAATCAATTCATATGCATCTATCAGTTATAGGAAAGTAGGTACGCTTAACCTCCTCAATTCTTTCGTACTTTATCGATAATTAACCAATTATAAATAACCAATTGTTTCTGATGGAGATGCCAAGACGACTACCACCATAAATGAAGACATTCCACGACTTGATCAAACATTTAAAGGATATGTTCGAGATCCTCTAAGTGACATGGCAGGACCTATGACTAGGTCAAGGACTAAGCTTAGAGATGCTGCTTTAAATGCTTTGATTGATCGCCTTTATGATGAAGAATTGAAGAAGGAGTCACCATCGACATCTTGGATTCATTATTCAAGATTGTCGACAAACTGAAGACATCATGAAGAACACTATACTCTTTTTTCCCACTGGGTTTTTAATGAGGTAGTGTGATCACTGTAAAATAATGTCATTTTGGGTTTATTGGACTGATAGCTCGGCCATGTGGGCTTTGAAGAGCTGAATTTCGAAAATACAGTCCATTAAGGTTTAGTATATTCAGTTTTATTTTGATTAGAATTATATTTGGTAAGATTAGATAAGGTAATATTCTTCAAGGTTATTTCTTGAAGAATTCAACCTGATTACCTTAGATTACCATTTATTTTAGGTATTTTAGTTAGATATGGTTTTAGCTTCTTAAAGCTACCATAAGTCGATTCAGTTTCCATTTGTGATTAGGATTTGAGGCAAGATTGTAACCCTATAAAAAGGGAGGCCTTATGGACGAATTTAAAAACTTTTCATCAATCAAATGTACAACCTTTTGAGTTCATACTCTTTGCTTGCGAGCTATTCCATTGTTGCTTAACCCCGAGGGCTAGTTAAGTATCAATAAACCTTGTAATCTAATCCCGAGGGCTAGTTAGAGAGCAAGTCGAAGTTAGGCGTACCCCGAGGGTTAGACTCCTGAATTTCGTGCGAGATAGTGCGGGTTTGTAGATCCCTTCACTAGATCAAAGTTATTAATTCCGCAAATCGTGAGTCTTCGCAAGGAGATTCATATCAGTTGGTATCAGAGCAAAGCGAAGGATCGAATGAGGCGGAAAAAAAAGAAAAAAAAGGGAGGATTGAGTCTAGAGTTGAAGGACGTCGAAGGGTCTGAGAGTTAGAATACTTCGGTGTTACTATCCGTCTTCACCTTCATCAATCGAGTCAGGAGAACGTCGAAGGGTCTGAGCGTTAACAAGTATTTTCCGCCTTCACCTCCCGGTCAGTTTCATAGTTTTAAGTAGCTTAAACAGTTTATGTGCTTGTGATATTTTCGTCAACTCTTCTGAAAATTGTTACATGCTCATAATCCTATTTGTTTTGTTTATCGTTCTTTGATTCCGTGATCTAGAATTGTTCTTTGATTCTTGATTACACCTTATTCAAAAAAAAGAAAAAAAAGAGTCTTGTGTCGTTTTCCATATATATAGTGTCATATTCTTGATCCTTACGATCTTGAATACCTCGAAGTTCGTTTGAATTAAGAGGAAGTTGTCGCAGTTTTCTTATTCTAAGTTTTATATAGGCGATTCTTGTTCCAAAAATATTTGAAAATCAAAAACAAAAGGTAGCAGATTTTAGGTTTCAAAATCGGAATTTAGGATTTGAAATCGGAAAATTTGGGGCTGATTTGCAATTTTCAAAAGTTTGGGGGTAGATTTGCAATTTCCAAAAATTTTGGTAATTGTGACCAAAATTTTTCTTGGGGAATAACATTCTGTTTGTGCGTTTTATAGTACAAAAAAAGGGGGAAAAATGAATTGTGGCTGAAAAAAAAGGAAAGAAAAAGGAATCCGGTTTGAAAAAGGAAAAGAAAAGTCAAAATCCGGAAGAGAAAAAAGGAAATAAAAGCCAATTGTGAGAGGGGTTTTGATCTGAATTTTTGACTTGGGGGACAAGTAAGTCATTAAAATCCTTTTCCACAAGTGATTTGGATTTAAGTTCCTATTCCAATTTGTTCTAGAATTTTCGGAACCTATTTGTAGCCTATATAAAGCAATCTTGTTTTCGTCATAATTCATTCAATACAGCTCTGATTCGTGCCATTCAAATTGTGTTTTGTTCCTTATTCTTTGTATAATTTGGAATTCCAGATCGTAGAGCGAAATTTTGAGTTTATATATTTTTAAATTTTGAAATAAGTTCTGCAGTACTCATCTCCATAGTTTGCTTTGAATTGCGGTGAATTGATCAGTTGCCCTCGCATTAGCCTTCACCTTGTGAGTTGTGAGTGTTATACACTTGGTGAGTGACCTTACTAAACAAAGGGGAAGGGGGGACATTTATTCCTGACGATTTGTTTCTTCTCAGCTGGGACGATCCATTCGTCCTGCCATTTGTTGGCCTTCCCAACAATAAACCTAAAACGAATTCCATGAATGTCATAAATGCTATAATGAGCGAGGTTCAGAGATTGTCAAGGAAGGTAGATGAGTTATCAAATCCAACGACACCTCGTTCTTCAAGACAAGTTGAATCTGCTTGTGACATCAAAGGTTTAAAGTATAGTATTCCTAGATTTGATGGTCGACACAATCCTGTGAAATACTTGGATTGGGAGAGGCAGATAGAGAACCTATTTGATCTTAATAACTACCGTGAGAAAGAGAAGATCAAGGTCGCAGAGTATTCTTTCACCCATATATGCCACAGAGTGGTGGGAGAATTTGAAAGAATCAAGATATCTTGCTGGAAAGAAACCTATCTCCACCTGGGAGAGATTGAGGACCAAGCTTCGATTACATCATGTTCCACGAACATATTTGATGGAGCAACATTCGTATCTCAGCAATATGAAGCAAGGAAATCGTAGTGTAGATGAATACTGGCAAGATCTTGAATTAGCTATGAGAAGAGTTGGCATGAGAGAAAATGATGCATTTATCAAGAATCGGTTTATTGAAGGTCTAAGAGAAAATCTCCAAGTTCCAATTAAGCTCCAGTATTATGTTTCCATGCAAGATTTATTGTTCAATGCTAGGTTGGTTGAGTCAACATTAAGGCCTAGTGAAAGCTCTAATATTGGCTATGACAGTCAAAGGCAATTCTCTGATTTCAGAAGCCCAAATTTGACCAGGGGTTGTAGCAATTTGAACTTGGGTGGCCAAAGAAACCTTAATTCAACCAAAACCTACTCAAATTCACCATTGGAACCAACTGATCAAAGAATGATCGCAACCAATCAGTCTTTTAGCCAAGATACAGGTAAATTAATTTCTACTTTGTCAGATATAGTTTCTTCTAACACTCCTACGTGTTTTCATTGTAATGAACGAGGACATGTTCACAATAACTGTCCCCATGAACAAATTATAAAAATAATGGAGGAGGAAGAAGATGATGATATGCCTGCACGGTATGACACCGAAGAAGAAAAAATAGATAATGAAATCATCATTGTTGACATAGGTGAGAAAGGTCCTGAAACACAAGATTTTTTTGAGGCGTATTCCACAGATGTTGCTGAAATTACTCCCCCACAAGGAGCAAGTAGTTTCGACCAAAATAGTTTCAATTACACCAAAAAGACAATAAATGTTGCCAAAGACAAGTTCCAGGTCGATCCTAAGGTAGGTAAGACAGGTAAGTTGCAGAATGATTATGAAAAGTCGCATAAATTCTTGTCTTCACATCTTAGTCCTTTACTTTCTATTTATATGACGAGGCATGAACTATCTACTAATTCTGATAAATCGTTTTATGCTTCAATGAGACTTGTGAATTGATCTTTGAATAACCATTATTTTGTTCTTATAATGTCCTTTATAGAAAGTTACTATTCCAAAGAAGATATTCCTGTAGATATGCCTTCACGGTTTGTTAAGTTGTTACAAGAATTCAAGGATGTCTTTCTAGGTTATATGCTTCCCGTTTCAAGGATGAAACTTTTCGATCCGGGAGGGAATGATACGAATATCAAATGCTTTGATGCACAGAATGCTGATAATGCTAATCAAAGCCGCAAGTTGATGAGGTTCAACGTGGGAGATTATGTTTGGGTTCATCTGCGGAAAGAGAGGTTTCCAAATGCTCGGAAATCTAAGTTGATTCCACGTGGAGATGGTCCTTTTAGAGTGTTGGCTCGTGTGAACGACAATGCTTACAAGATTGAGTTACCAGATCATTATGGTGTTAGTGCGACCTTCAATGTTGCTGATTTATCTCCATTTACATTTGAAGA
This sequence comes from Rubia yunnanensis, assembly GCA_037428765.1. NCBI lineage: Eukaryota > Viridiplantae > Streptophyta > Magnoliopsida > Gentianales > Rubiaceae > Rubia > Rubia yunnanensis. The sequence goes on along the minus strand of CM075069.1, from coordinate 31,528,934 downwards.
CGATTCAGTTTCGAGGGCGAAACCTTTCGACCACGGAGGGAATGATGGAGATGCCAAGACGACTACCACCATAAATGAAGACATTCCACGACTTGATCAAACATTTAAAGGATATGTTCGAGATCCTCTAAGTGACATGGCAGGACCTATGACTTGGTCAAGGACTAAGCTTAGAGATGCTGCTTTAAATGCTTTGATTGATCGCCTTTATGATGAAGAATTGAAGAAGGAGTCACCATCGACATCTTGGATTCATTATTCAAGATTGTCGACAAACTGAAGACATCATGAAGAACACTATACTTTTTTTTCCCACTGGGTTTTTAATGAGGTAGTGTGATCACTGTAAAATAATGTCATTTTGGGTTTATTGGACTGATAGCTCGGCCATGTGGGCTTTGAAGAGCTGAATTTCGAAAATACAGTCCATTAAGGTTTAGTATATTCAGTTTTATTTTGATTAGAATTATATTTGGTAAGATTAGATAAGGTAATATTCTTCAAGGTTATTTCTTGAAGAATTCAACCTGATTACCTTAGATTACCATTTATTTTAGGTATTTTAGTTAGATATGGTTTTAGCTTCTTAAAGCTACCATAAGTCGATTCAGTTTCCATTTGTGATTAGGATTTGAGGCAAGATTGTAACCCTATAAAAAGGGAGGCCTTATGGACGAATTTAAAAACTTTTCATCAATCAAATGTACAACCTTTTGAGTTCATACTCTTTGCTTGCGAGCTATTCCATTGTTGCTTAACCCCGAGGGCTAGTTAAGTATCAATAAACCTTGTAATCTAATCCCGAGGGCTAGTTAGAGAGCAAGTCGAAGTTAGGCGTACCCCGAGGGCTAGACTCCTGAATTTCGTGCGAGATAGTGCGGGTTTGCAGATCCCTTCACTAGATCAAAGTTATTAATTCCGCAAATCGTGAGTTTTCGCAAGGAGATTCATATCAGTTGGTATCAGAGCAAAGCGAAGGATCGAATGAGGCCGAAAAAAAAGAAAAAAAAAGGGAGGATTGAATCTAGAGTTGAAGGACGTCGAAGGGTCTGAGAGTTAGAATACTTCGGTGTTACTATCCGTCTTCACCTTCATCAATCAAGTCAGGAGAACGTCGAAGGGTCTGAGCGTTAACAAGTATTTTCTGCCTTCACCTCCCGGTCAGTTTCATAGTTTTAAGTAGCTTAAACAGTTTATGTGCTTGTGATATTTTCGTCAACTCTTCTGAAAATTATTACATGCTCATAATCCTATTTGTTTTGTTTATCGTTCTTTGATTCCGTGATCTAGAATTGTTCTTTGATTCTTGATTACACCTTATTCAAAAAAAGAAAAAAAAGAGTCTTGTGTCGTTTTCCATATATATAGTGTCATATTCTTGATCCTTACGATCTTGAATACCTCGAAGTTCGTTTGAATTAAGAGGAAGTTGTCGCAGTTTTATTATTCTAAGTTTTATATAGGCGATTCTTGTTCCAAAAATATTTGAAAATCAAAAACAAAAGGTAGCAGATTTTAGGTTTCAAAATCGGAATTTAGGATTTGAAATCTGAAATTTGGGGCAGATTTGCAATTTTCAAAAGTTTGGGGGCAGATTTGCAATTTCCAAAAATTTTGGTAATTGTGACCGAAATTTTTCTTGGGGAATAACATTCTGTTTGTGCATTTTAAAGTACAAAAAAAAGGGGGAAAATGAATTGTGGCTGAAAAAAAGGAAAGAAAAAGGAATCCGGTTTGAAAAAGGAAAAGAAAAGTCAAAATCCGGAAGAGAAAAAGGAATAAAAGCCAATTGTGAGAGGGGTTTTGATCTGAATTTTTGACTTGGGGGACAAGTAAGTCATTAAAATCCTTTTCCACAAGTGATTTGGATTTAAGTTCCTATTCCAATTTGTTTTTGAATTTTCGGAACCTATTTGTAGCCTATATAAAGCAATCTTGTTTTCGTCATAATTCATTCAATACAGCTCTGATTCGTGCCATTCAAATTTTGTTTTGTTCCTTATTCTTTGTAGAATTTTTAATTCCAGATCGTAGAGCGAAATTTTGAGTTTATATATTTTTAAATTTTGAAATAAGTTCTGCAGTACTCATCTCCATAGTTTGCTTTGAATTGCGGTGAATTGATCAGTTGCCCTCGCATTAGCCTTCACCTTGTGAGTTGTGAGTGTTATACACTTGGTGAGTGACCTTACTAAACAAAGGGGAAGGGGGGACATTTATTCCTGACGGTTTGTTTCTTCTTAGCAGGGATGGCGGACGATCCATTCGTCCTGCCATTTGTTGGCCATCCTAACAATACACCTAAAACGAATTCCATGAATGTCATAAATGCTATAATGAGCGAGGTTCAGAGATTGTCAAGGAAGGTAGATGAGTTATCAAATCCAACGACACCTCGTTCTTCAAGACAAGTTGAATCTGCTTGTGACATCAAAGGTTTAAAGTATGGTATTCCTAGATTTGATGGTCGACACAATCCTGTGAAATACTTGGATTGGGAGAGGCAGATCGAGAACCTATTTGATCTTAATAACTACCGTGAGAAAGAGAAGATCAAGGTCGCAGAGTATTCTTTCACCCATATATGCCACAGTGTGGTGGGAGAATTTGAAAGAATCAAGATATCTTGCTGGAAAGAAACCTATCTCCACCTGGGAGAGATTGAGGACCAAGCTTCGATTACATCATGTTCCACGAACATATTTGATGGAGCAACATTCGTATCTCAGCAATATGAAGCAAGGAAATCGTAGTGTAGATGAATACTGGCAAGATCTTGAATTAGCTATGAGAAGAGTTGGCATGAGAGAAAATGACGCCTTTATTAAGAATCGGTTTATTGATGGTCTAAGAGAAAATCTCCAAGTTCCGATTAAGCTCCAGTATTATGTTTCCATGCAAGATTTATTGTTCAATGCTAGGTTGGTTGAGTCAACATTAAGGCCTAGTGAAAGCTCTAATATTGGCTATGACAGTCAAAGGCAATTCTCTGATTTCAGAAGCCCAAATTTGACCAGGGGTTGTAGCAATTTGAACTTGGGTGGCCAAAGAAACCTTAATTCAACCAAAACCTACTCAAATTCACCATTGGAACCAACTGATCAAAGAATGATCGCAACCAATCAGTCTTTTAGCCAAGATACAGGTAATTAATTTCTACTTTGTCAGATATAGTTTCTTCTAACACTCCTACGTGTTTTCATTGTAATGAACGAGGACATGTTCACAATAACTGTCCCCATGAACAAATTATAAAAATAATGGAGGAGGAAGAAGATGATGATATGCCTGCACGGTATGACACCGAAGAAGAAAAAATAGATAATGAAATCATCATTGTTGACATAGGTGAGAAAGGTCCTGAAACACAAGATTTTTTTGAGGCGTATTCCACAGATGTTGCTGAAATTACTCCCCCACAAGGAGCAAGTAGTTTCGACCAAAATAGTTTCAATTACACCAAAAAGACAATAAATGTTGCCAAAGACAAGTTCCAGGTCGATCCTAAGGTAGGTAAGACAGGTAAGTTGCAGAATGATTATGAAAAGTCGCATAAATTCTTGTCTTCACATCTTAGTCCTTTACTTTCTATTTATATGACGAGGCATGAACTATCTACTAATTCTGATAAATCGTTTTATGCTTCAATGAGACATGTGAATCGATCTTTGAATAACCATTATTTTGTTCTTATAATGTCCTTTATAGAAAGTTACTATTCCAAAGAAGATATTCCTGTAGATATGCCTTCACGGTTTGTTAAGTTGTTACAAGAATTCAAGGATGTCTTTCTAGGTTATATGCTTCCCGTTTCGAGGATGAAACTTTTCGATCCGGGAGGGAATGATACGAATATCAAATGCTTTGATGCACAGAATGCTGATAATGCTAATCAAAGCCGCAAGTTGATGAGGTTCAACGTGGGAGATTATGTTTGGGTTCATCTGCGGAAAGAGAGGTTTCCAAATGCTCGGAAATCTAAGTTGATTCCACGTGGAGATGGTCCTTTTAGAGTGTTGGCTCGTGTGAACGACAATGCTTACAAGATTGAGTTACCAGATCATTATGGTGTTAGTGCGACCTTCAATGTTGCTGATTTATCTCCATTTACATTTGAAGACGATTCAGTTTCGAGGGCGAAACCTTTCGACCATGGAGGGAATGATGGAGATGCCAAGACGACTACCACCATAAATGAAGACTTTCCACGACTTGATCAAACATTTAAAGGATATGTTCGAGATCCTCTAAGTGACATGGCAGGACCTATGACTAGGTCAAGGACTAAGCTTAGAGATGCTGCTTTAAATGCTTTGATTGATCGCCTTTATGATGAAGAATTGAAGAAGGAGTCACCATCGACATCTTGGATTCATTATTCAAGATTGTCGACAAACTGAAGACATCATGAAGAACACTATACTCTTTTTTCCCACTGGGTTTTTAATGAGGTAGTGTGATCACTGTAAAATAATGTCATTTTGGGTTTATTGGACTGATAGCTCGGCCATGTGGGCTTTGAAGAGCTGAATTTCGAAAATACAGTCCATTAAGGTTTAGTATATTCAGTTTTATTTTGATTAGAATTATATTTGGTAAGATTAGATAAGGTAATATTCTTCAAGGTTATTTCTTGAAGAATTCAACCTGATTACCTTAGATTACCATTTATTTTAGGTATTTTAGTTAGATATGGTTTTAGCTTCTTAAAGCTGCCATAAGTCGATTCAGTTTTCATTTGTGATTAGGATTTGAGGCAAGATTGTAACCCTATAAAAAGGGAGGCCTTATGGACGAATTTAAAAACTTTTCATCAATCAAATGTACAACCTTTTGAGTTCATACTCTTTGCTTGCGAGCTATTCCATTGTTGCTTAACCTCGAGGGCTAGTTAAGTATCAATAAACCTTGTAATCTAATCCCGAGGGCTAGTTAGAGAGCAAGTCGAAGTTAGGCGTACCCCGAGGGCTAGACTCCTGAATTTCGTGCGAGATAGTGCGGGTTTGCAGATCCCTTCACTAGATCAAAGTTATTAATTCCGCAAATCGTGAGTTTTCGCAAGGAGATTCATATCAGTTGGTATCAGAGCAAAGCGAAGGATCGAATGAGGCCGAAAAAAAAGAAAAAAAAAGGGAGGATTGAATCTAGAGTTGAAGGACGTCGAAGGGTCTGAGAGTTAGAATACTTCGGTGTTACTATCCGTCTTCACCTTCATCAATCAAGTCAGGAGAACGTCGAAGGGTCTGAGCGTTAACAAGTATTTTCCGCCTTCACCTCCCGGTCAGTTTCATAGTTTTAAGTAGCTTAAACAGTTTATGTGCTTGTGATATTTTCGTCAACTCTTCTGAAAATTATTACATGCTCATAATCCTATTTGTTTTGTTTATCGTTCTTTGATTCCGTGATCTAGAATTGTTCTTTGATTCTTGATTACACCTTATTCAAAAAAAAGAAAAAAAGAGTCTTGTGTCATTTTCCATATATATAATGTCATATTCTTGATCCTTACGATCTTGAATACCTCGAAGTTTGTTTGAATTAAGAGGAAGTTGTCGCAGTTTTCTTATTCTAAGTTTTATATAGGCGATTCTTGTTCCAAAAATATTTGAAAATCAAAAACAAAAGGTAGCAGATTTTAGGTTTCAAAATCGGAATTTAGGATTTGAAATCTGAAATTTGGGGCAGATTTGCAATTTTCAAAAGTTTGGGGGCAGATTTGCAATTTCCAAAACTTTTGGGAGGGGTTTTGATCTGAATTTTTGACTTGGGGGACAAGTAAGTCATTAAAATCCTTTTCCACAAGTGATTTGGATTTAAGTTCCTATTCCAATTTGTTCTTGAATTTTCGGAACCTATTTGTAGCCTATATAAAGCAATCTTGTTTTCGTCATAATTCATTCAATACAGCTCTGATTCGTGCCATTCAATTTTTGTTTTGTTCCTTATTCTTTGTAGAATTTTGAATTCCAGATCGTAGAGCGAAATTTTGAGTTTATATATTTTTAAATTTTGAAATAAGTTCTGCAGTACTCATCTCCATAGTTTGCTTTGAATTGCGGTGAATTGATCAGTTGCCCTCGCATTAGCCTTCACCTTGTGAGTTGTGAGTGTTATACACTTGGTGAGTGACCTTACTAAACAAAGGGGAAGGGGGGACATTTATTCCTGACGGTTTGTTTCTTCTTAGCAGGGATGGCGGACGATCCATTCGTCCTGCCATTTGTTGGCCATCCAAACAATAAACCTAAAACGAATTCCATGAATGTCATAAATACTATAATGAGCAAGGTTCAGAGATTGTCAAGGAAGGTAGATGAGTTATCAAATCCAACGACACCTCGTTCTTCAAGACAAGTTGAATCTGCTTGTGACATCAAAGGTTTAAAGTATGGTATTCCTAGATTTGATGGTCGACACAATCCTGTGAAATACTTGGATTGGGAGAGGCAGATCGAGAACCTATTTGATCTTAATAACTACCGTTAGAAAGAGAAGATCAAGGTCGCAGAGTATTCTTTCACCCATATATGCCACAGAGTGGTGGGAGAATTTGAAAGAATCAAGATATCTTGCTGGAAAGAAACCTATCTCCACCTGGGAGAGATTGAGGACCAAGCTTCGATTACATCATGTTCCACGAATATATTTGATGGAGCAACATTCGTATCTCAGCAATATGAAGCAAGGAAATCGAAGTGTAGATGAATACTTGCAAGATCTTGAATTAGCTATGATTAGAGTTGGCATGAGAGAAAATGATGCCTTTATTAAGAATCGGTTTATTGATGGTCTAAGAGAAAATATCCAAGTTCCGATTAAGCTCCTGTATTATGTTTCCATGCAAGATTTATTGTTCAATGCTAGGTTGGTTGAGTCAACATTAAGGCCTAGTGAAAGCTCTAATATTGGCTATGACAGTCAAAGGCAATTCTCTGATTTCAGAAGCCCAAATTTGACCAGGGGTTGTAGCAATTTGAACTTGGGTGGCCAAAGAAACCTTAATTCAACCAAAACCTACTCAAATTCACCATTGGAACCAACTGATCAAAGAATGATCGCAACCAATCAGTCTTTTAGCCAAGATACAGGTAAATTAATTTCTACTTTGTCAGATATAGTTTCTTCTAACACTCCTACGTGTTTTCATTGTAATGAACGAGGACATGTTCACAATAACTGTCCCCATGAACAAATTATAAAAATAATGGAGGAGGAATAAGATGATGATATGCCTGCACGGTATGACACCGAAGAAGAAAAAATAGATAATGAAATCATCATTGTTGACATAGGTGAGAAAGGTCCTGAAACACAAGATTTTTTTGAGGCGTATTCCACAGATGTTGCTGAAATTACTCCCCCACAAGGAGCAAGTAGTTTCGACCAAAATAGTTTCAATTACACCAAAAAGACAATAAATGTTGCCAAAGACAAGTTCCAGGTCGATCCTAAGGTAGGTAAGACAGGTAAGTTGCAGAATGATTATGAAAAGTCGCATAAATTCTTGTCTTCACATCTTAGTCCTTTACTTTCTATTTATATGACGAGGCATGAACTATCTACTAATTCTGATAAATCGTTTTATGCTTCAATGAGACATGTGAATCGATCTTTGAATAACCATTATTTTGTTCTTATAATGTCCTTTATAGAAAGTTACTATTCCAAAGAAGATATTCCTGTAGATATGCCTTCACGGTTTGTTAAGTTGTTACAAGAATTCAAGGATGTCTTTCTAGGTTATATGCTTCCCGTTTCGAGGATGAAACTTTTCGATCCGGGAGGGAATGATACGAATATCAAATGCTTTGATGCACAGAATGCTGATAATGCTAATCAAAGCCGCAAGTTGATGAGGTTCAACGTGGGAGATTATGTTTGGGTTCATCTGCGGAAAGAGAGGTTTCCAAATGCTCGGAAATCTAAGTTGATTCCACGTGGAGATGGTCCTTTTAGAGTGTTGGCTCGTGTGAACGACAATGCTTACAAGATTGAGTTACCAGATCATTATGGTGTTAGTGCGACCTTCAATGTTGCTGATTTATCTCCATTTACATTTGAAGACGATTCAGTTTCGAGGGCGAAACCTTTCGACCATGGAGGGAATGATGGAGATGCCAAGACGACTACCACCATAAATGAAGACTTTCCACGACTTGATCAAACATTTAAAGGATATGTTCGAGATCCTCTAAGTGACATGGCAGGACCTATGACTAGGTCAAGGACTAAGCTTAGAGATGCTGCTTTAAATGCTTTGATTGATCGCCTTTATGATGAAGAATTGAAGAAGGAGTCACCATCGACATCTTGGATTCATTATTCAAGATTGTCGACAAACTGAAGACATCATGAAGAACACTATACTCTTTTTTCCCACTGGGTTTTTAATGAGGTAGTGTGATCACTGTAAAATAATGTCATTTTGGGTTTATTGGACTGATAGCTCGGCCATGTGGGCTTTGAAGAGCTGAATTTCGAAAATACAGTCCATTAAGGTTTAGTATATTCAGTTTTATTTTGATTAGAATTATATTTGGTAAGATTAGATAAGGTAATATTCTTCAAGGTTATTTCTTGAAGAATTCAACCTGATTACCTTAGATTACCATTTATTTTAGGTATTTTAGTTAGATATGATTTTAGCTTCTTAAAGCTGCCATAAGTCGATTCAGTTTCCATTTGTGATTAGGATTTGAGGCAAGATTGTAACCCTATAAAAAGGGAGGCCTTATGGACGAATTTAAAAACTTTTCATCAATCAAATATACAAACTTTTGAGTTCATACTCTTTGCTTGCGAGCTATTCCATTGTTGCTTAACCCCGAGGGCTAGTTAAGTATCAATAAACCTTGTAATCTAATCCCGAGGGCTAGTTAGAGAGCAAGTCGAAGTTAGGCGTATCCCGAGGGCTAGACTCCTGAATTTCGTGCGAGATAGTGCGGGTTTGCAGATCCCTTCACTAGATCAAAGTTATTAATTCCACAAATCGTGAGTCTTCACAAGGAGATTCATATCAGTTTCTATTATGAAGATGCTCCCGGAAAGTATTCGCTGAACCACAAACATACCTCAATAGCATTAAGAATGAAAAGAACCTGATATAGCAACTACCAAAGTAAGCAAATAGTAACGCACACTTAATTGTTCCCCATCTTGCTATTACAGTCTTAGCTAGTTAGATATTTTTCACAAGAACTCGCTACTTACTAACCCTTTCCAACGATTACGTATTGGTGGAATTAGATAGCATTATTACAATAATATTCAAGTTGATCAGGCTTAAATATATCAAGAATAAAATAGACCAAGAACAATCAAGAACACATAAGAATTAATTATAAAAAAATTAGGCCTCACGATTCATAAACTAATGCTTGTTATTCCACGCCGATATATAAATTAGCTACTCATAATAATTAAACTAAATAAATAAATAATATAAGAACAAAACATGATTAACTAACTGAATAAGTAAATCAAACCAAAAAATTGATTTGCATGCATGCGACCAATGGCAATTTGGTGTCAATGTAATGTCTTCCTCCTATGTACGTGTGTAATTCCTTTGCGGAAATCCTACAGTATATATACTTGTGTGATCCGTGCCTCAAACTAATTACAACTGCTTCGGATTCTTTAGGTGGATGAAAGGAATAAAATATTAACTAAATAACTAATTTCTAAATGTAAGGAATTTCAAATGGAATGAGATAATACAATCCTTATCAATATTGGAAGTGAATATCTTTATTTTCATTAAATCCACATCTCTTCAATAATTCATTTTTCACCCAATAACTTCAGCAATTCTTCTTTTGCCCCTCTTCCTTTATCCCTGGAAAAATGTCTTATAAAATAAGAACATTTTCCATTGGAGCACATTGCCTCATTAAAAACCTTAACCTGGAAAACCCAGTGGGAAAAAACTATTGGTTATGGGAAAATGAGTACATTGTATAGCTCCCTCTCAATTCTTCACAATCTATGAATTCCTGCACCAAAAATACCTTAAAGTGCAAATTATATCTCAATAAAATCACAATAATCCCACCAAATATGAACACAGTATAACACACATCAAATATCCTCACACTTGAATCATGCTTGCCCTCAAGTATGAAGTGAAGAATATAAGACCAATAACAATCCAGTGTTCATAAGTTCTCATTCCCTCATAAGACTCTATCTAAAATATCCCTAAAAGAAAAATGTAAGATAGAAATACAAATCACACAACGAGACAGACGAAAATTCAACATTTAAAAACTCTAGATTCTACTCTTATAACGATAAATTTTACCCTGCCAAAGAGTAAAGGATCACCTTAACGCACCTGGAAATCATCAATCCTTAAATTAAAATGAAAATGTTCAAGATCATGAAATATAATCATCAATTTAGTCAAAATTGGACAAGCAATGAATATTTCTCACGGTTTCACTCAATCACTCTTAATATATGAAGGACAATCACTCAAATAATTCACAAGTCATAACATAGAGAAGTTAATATGCAAATTAGGAAGGTCTTTCTCAAGGGTTGTAACGGGGCCATGGACTATTTAGATCAGTGAGATCCTAAGGGTTCTAAGCTCGAACAATATCGATCAAAATATTATGCATATTTGTTTTCTTCAACAATCATCCATGTATAGTAGACATTCACCAACAATCTTCATCTCATGTCTATTATGAGAAAACCAAGTAATATCACATCAAAGTAGGTGCTATTTTTTTCTTTTTCTTTTTTTTAAATTTTTTTCTAGCACCATTTTTCTTCAATACAGTCCAATCAGTACTTTTGAGACAAAATGGCAACATAAAAAACAATAATTTTTTTTCTTTTTTTTTCACAGTTACGCTCTCAGGTCTGGCCAAACGGAACAACAGTGTCACTGTTCATGGTAATATTCAGCTTTCAATTTCAAAAACCATTATGTCTGGGCAAACTGGACACATACTCAGTGATGTCATCAACTCAAGAGAACACAATGGATGAATTCATCAACATCAACTCCAAGAGCATGCATAATAGGGCCAAGAGAAAGGATAAAACAAGGCTTTGGCTAAATATATAGTAACTCATATCAAAAAACATAGTCAAAGCTTCAAAGTGTTTCACTAGGGGTTAATGTAATTGGTAGACAATTTAAGCTGTGTGGTTCATCCTAGTGCCTTCCATCACTTTCACACATAACAACTCCAATTATAACAATATGATCTCTCAGAGTAAAGATTGATGTAGAGAGTGCTCTACTTTAGCTCAAACCTCACTTTAGTAGGCTAAAATATTCAATTAAACTCTCCCTTTTTTGTCATCCCAAAAATTATATCAATCAAATTTCACAAACCATAGAAAATCTCATTCAAAAACCTCAAGGTATATTAGATTTACCAAGTTTGATAAAATGAAGTTTACAACTGGCATGGTATTTTTATCAAGAGTCACTACAATTTCTCCATGCCAAATTATTGACTCAAACAACACAAAAACACATGTTTGACTGTCAAAAACTGGAAAATTTTTTTAAAAAATCTATTTTTTTTCAAAAATACAAAACAAAACACACTAGAAACCTCCTCACACTTAAACTTTGTTTTCCCTCAAGCAAATAATGCAAAGCTCTAATGAGAAAAAGTTTCACACACAGTCAAACAAAATGATAAATAAAATAAAAGGGAAATAGGGAACTTATAATGGTGGGTTTCGAGGAATTCCCGATCAAGAGGAGAGCATTTTATCTGAATCAGGTTTTGCCGAACCCTGCGAGTCCCAGCTCTCCAAAGGTGTGAATTCTCCACGGTGAAAATTCAAGTACTTCAACTCTGTAGATCAAGAATTGAGATCGGATGAGAAATTGAAATTCCTAAAAGTAAAAAAAAATTAAAATTTAAAAGAAAAAAAAACTAAGAAAATTGGGTTGCCTCCCAATTAGCGCTTTTGTTTATAGTCTTTGGCTAGACTTTCATATGTCTTTAATGAATATTTGTTGGGCACAATGGAATTTCTTCCATTAATGCCACCTAAGAAGTATCATAGTATGGCGTAAGGCGATGACTATCAACGAGGAATGCTCTTTTTGCATCCATGCTTATAATCTCTACCATCCCATCAAGCCAAACATAAGCCATTTTGAATGGTCTAGTCCATTTAGACTTGAATTTCCATGACATATGTAGAAAGTTGGACTCAGAAACAAGAACTTTCTCCCCAACCACAAATGTTCCTGTCTTCAAATTCGTGGCATGCCGCATCTTATTGCGCTCCTTGTACCACATAGATTGATCATACCCTTTCAATCTTAGATCTCCCAATTCTTGGAGTTGGAACTTTCTTTCTTCCTCACACTTGAGCGACTCCATACTCAATGGAAGAGTATCATCATGTCCTTGATAAACATGCTTCAGATTGGGTGGTAACGCCTTCAACTCCAAATTTGAGGTTTTCACATCTGACGGAACAAGTCTGGCGGGCGGGTTCCTTTTGGGCAAACTGGACCTTGTACGCACTTCAGAATTTTTTAGAACATTCGCTTTGGACTGAGTCGAGTTGGGCATTCCTTGATTTATTTCAGTTATGGGCACCACTTTCTGAGAGAAGACTGAACACAACAATTTGTGGATTTCCTTATTGCTTGAGACTTGAACATTTACCTCTTCTGGACTTGTAGGAATTTTAATTCCCATCTTATCCTGCAAAACTTTAGTCTCAAGAGAATCTTGGACAAACGGGTCAGTATGATCAATTGCATTCACATTCTCAACATCTATAGATTTCTGCATGGGTTTATCAATGTTGAATGTGCACTTATCACAAAAATAATCAAGTGAAATAGTTCCATTCCTAACATTAATAATGGTGTTTACGGTTTTCAAGAATGGGCGATCCAACAATGCCCCTTGTGTTCCCTTATCATTGGTATGATTCATTTTTACCACATAAAAATCTGCCGGGTACACAAAGTTATTGACTCGGACAAGCGCATTTTCCAACAACCCTTCAGGACATACACAAGATTTATCTGTCAATTGAATTACCATTCTAGTGTCTACCATTTCAGCTCCATTCAAAGTTTGATAAACAGATAATGGCATGACATTAATTGAAGCTCCTAAATCACACATGGCAGCATCGATATTCTTATCTCCTATATAACAAGGTAAGGAAAACATACTTGGGTCCTTGCACTTTTGAGGCATTTTCTTTTAGATCACAGCTGACACTGATTCACAAATCATGATATTGCTTGAATCCTTTGGCTTTCCTGCAATAAAATCTTTCAAGAATTTGCTAACTGGTGGTATCCATATTTCCTGCAAGAACGGAAGATTAATCTCCATTTTTCCAAAAATTGATACAAAATCCATAAACTCTTCATTTTTCTTTTCCAATCTACGAGGGAATGGTGAAAGAATTTTAATCGAGAGATCATGTAAGGTTGGCTTTTTACTTACCTCAACTGGTACCCTAGACTTACTGTCATGAATGAACTCTGGAATTTCAAGATTTGAGTGTTGTATGATGGTGGTGTCACATTTCTCCTCTAACTCTTGAATCTAATTTTCTGTCCCAGGTTTCCGTTTTAGCAAACCAGACCCTCCGTCAGTGAACTCCTTCGCTTCTTTGCTTGTGGATTTCAATGGTAACGCACCAACTACCTTTCCACTTCTGAGTGTGACCTAATTGCACACATGTAATGGTATCCACACTCCCAACTACTACTTTGTATCTTGTCCTGATGTGAAAGAGAATTTGTTGAAACGGTTAAGAACATGAAAATGACAGATGAAATATGACGTTATGGGATAATACGTACATTGATGTTTATCACATTCCATGTATAGTTCGAAGGGTAGGTGGTATTTTGGTCGGAATTGATCCGTCGATATTTTGTTGCAATCCTACAATCGATGAAAACATAATTATGTCAACATATTAAAAAAATCATTTTCATAAATTGGGGTTCACACAATATATGAATATATATATATATATATATATTAACATTAATTGTAAATATTCGAGCCAAGAAAGTGATAAACGTACAAGAACACATTTACGTGAACAAACATTTTTGTAAAACATTGAAGTTGAAGGAATGACATGAATGTGTTCCACTTACAAATGAATCATTTTAAGGAATGACATCGAGTCGATGCAATATACTCGATCGATTTCTGGTACGAAGACAAGCAAAAACCAATGGTCCCTTTAAAAAAAAGGAAAAACCAAAATGAACCTAAAAATATATTTGTGAAAGTAAAATCACAGCATATGGTTGCTATTGCTTCCATGTGGCTGGGACTAGCAACTCAGAAAACAAATGGAACTTAATCTCGATTGTACGGGAAGACGTACAGCCTCGCTTGAGTGTGGCACATGACAGCCAAAACCTCCTCCGCAGTCAATTCTACCCTTTGATTTGCCTTTTGAGCCATTGAATTTGAAGAGGCTGGAATAAACTGGACGTGGCCTCCATGAACCAACCCATCACAAAGGTATCTTGCAAAATAATATTGTAAGTGAAACAAATATAATGATACATCTATCTATAAATAATGTAACCATGCAAATTCTTACGATACCCATTTATCAAGTTGGCACCCACTGATCCACTCCATTTCATCTTCTACATCCAAGCTGCTCATGAACAGTCTTAGCTTGTCAGTAAATATGGCTGTGTAGATTTTTTCTGATCCAAACACCTCCGCGTTGAAATTGATGCGGAAGACTTTGTTTGGTCCACATATTTGTGTAGATAGCCTTAAAGCATCATTAATCTCTTGAACAGCAGCGATGCATTCTTGGTCTTCCGTGACCCCCTAATTACATTGAGAATCTAATAATGTTAGTTGTCCAGTATTTGTATATAATTCATAATTGGATCATATTGTAAAGGCTAAAATGACCCCTCACAAATATGTACTGGTTAGAAATTGACATGGGAGGGTTTGGTTGCTCATTCTCCGTTGATGTAGTATTTTCTTTTGGAACTTGCTAATGGGTAAAATGTTGGTCATGCATCGGTAAAAATCGATCGGAATGAAATAGTCTGGGGGTATGTACCTCTCCTTTTACCGATCGAGCGACCACCTGTCCATACCGAGTATCTTCCTTACCCACCGCCTTCTGTAAGGGACAGTGTGTTAATAATATGTATCTGGATGTCATCGCCTATTAATATTCTTATATGTTTAACCTGTGTAGTGTCCTTGGAAAATTTTGGTGTGCGGTTTATTTGAGGACTTCCAACTTCGTCTACTACCAATTCTTGCGGAGGCAGTTGCTGCTCGTTCTCCTACGTAAGAAGATGAACAACATATTATGTATTAGTAATATCTAGAAAGATATATATAATGCAATAAGAAGAAGAATACAATTATCACACCTCATCATCATGTTGCCCAATGACACTTATCAGCTTTCCCGACCATAGAATGTTATATTCAATTACCTCAGTGACAAACTTAAATTCTTCGTGTTCAATCGGCAAAGGTGCCTTGGGATTGAACACAGGTCCAGGAAGATTTAATCGCTCCCACTTGATGGGTAAGTCCGTGTCCGTGTCCTTTGGAAACAAGATACCAAATGCAGCTACATCCCTTTCTCCATTATGGTTCAAAACATATAGGTTGCCCTTTTTTCCATTCTGAGAAATAAACTCAGAAATATATCGGTTGGACAATAAGTAAGTGTTATTAAGTTAAGAAAATTAAATAATTTTGTTAGTGCAATCATATATATTATAACAAGAAATGAAGTCTACATGTAGCTGCTGAAGGCTGCAATGCGCTGGAGCTTTCAGTTTTCAGCTAAGACTGAGAGCTGGTAGCGCTGTAGCGTTCAACGTTTATCTGCCATGAACTGTCTATCAAATAAACATTAATTGTCAAAGAGACATTATCTCAGTTTACGTGGGAAAGAACAATTTGAAGATATATAAGTAGGCCCAAACTACCAACATCCAAAATGAACGTGATAGTAGTCAATGTATCCCCACAAAATCATTTTGACAGGAAATGGAAAACCTGAAAGTAAAGATCACAGAGCAAGAAAGGAGCTAACAGCGAGGTTCATGGTATGGAATTCCTTGTCATCCGTTACGGTTCCTTGTGGCTGACTACATCCAGATGCTGAAGGAATGAATACCCAGTTGTCCTTATTCGCGGGGGTGGAAGATGTAGCAAGGAAATTGCGGGCATCCAAGTGTGGGGGAATAGCTTTACCCAATTGTCCAGCTAGCCAATTTGTTTGGGCCTCAAATAAGGCAACAAATATTTCCTTGAGCTCGATAGCATTCGTTGGTAGTTTGTTTGAATTTGAGATTTCCTCAGATGGATTTGTATTTGTGCTCCCACATCGACTAGATGCGTAACGGGTCATAGCCATATGTGGTAGGGCCTCGTTCACCTTCGACGTTGTGGAGCAATCTCTCCAATGACCCCATGATCCTTCTTACCCGTTGCTTGAACGAGAATATGTTCTTTTCCTTGTATAACCAAATCTCCCTTTTGCTTCTTATCCATGAGCATTATCTCGGAAACAGAACATATATTAGCCATTACTATGCATTACATCTGAGAATATTATTAGAGATAGAATCAATTATGAATTATGCTGACAATAGTGGGGACTGCTATTTTAACGGAGTTGGTGGTGTAGGTTGATAATTTCTTGTCCCAGTTAGCTTCAAGGAACACCTGCGAGCGGTCCAGTTTGAAATCAATGAATTGAACTAAAGCCTCCGCTTCTTCTAGACTATGACCTTCATCCAGAAGCTCATCAATTTTAGCCTTTCTTTTCCTCTTCTCGAGTTCTATTGCAACCCTACGATTCCCTCCACTACCCGTGTGATGGATGTACTCCTTCTGTGAGGTGCTTACTTTTGCCGCGTCACTTATTGCCTATTTGGCCATCAATTTGTAAAATTCTCACAAAGTAATGACTAGAGATTAATAATTTTCAAGGAATTACCTTGAATTCAGGGGTTGATCTGTGTTTCATAAATAGCTCCCACTCATATTTGTCCATCCAGTGATAATCTCTCCATGCACAAGAACTAGATTTTTTTTGTACGATGTACTTGTGAGCCACCTTAGTCTTCCAATTCCTCAACTTTTCTCCTGCATAAATAGTCCATTTATTTTGAAACTTATTCATCTCATTGAACGTCATTTTAGTCTGTATATCCCAGCTCATCTAGTGGACAAAAATACAACTTGTTAGTGCTAAATGTAATGAAGTTCACATGAACTGATGAAAATGGAGGATTACAACACACTTACGAGAATGTCTTCCCATGCATCTTTCTTTACATGGTCTGGGACTGATTTCCAATTATGCCATGTCCCAAAGCGGATTCTTTGTCGGAAGGCATAGCTAACATACATCGACCATCGGCTGCGCATAACTAGGGGTTCGAAGTCTTCATCGAAGAATATTTTTAGTGCCTTCTTTTTCTTTGCAAACAACACGGACTTGCACGTGGCTATGCCTCCACGCTTGCAATATTCTTTTATCTCAAACTTGTCGAAGCTCCCACTCATGTCATTTTTTAAAATAGTTTCTTTTTCTTCCCCCGACTTTTCAGATCCCGAGCAATATTTGGGTGCATCATCCTCTTCCTCCTTATTGTCATCACAGTTTTCAGCTTTTGGAGGGGTAACACAATTCTCTTCAACGACTTTTGTACCGCCAGAGTCAAAAAATTTCTTCCTCGGCTTCGCCATTCAATCTCTTGTATGAATCAATCAAACATAAGGAAATCTATCCACATGAAACACTAAGAGACCCAACAAAATATAGCTATTCATTTGGAGCTGTAGAACTAACGAGATAGAAGGCCCAATGCATCCTCCGAAGAATACCATTACTACGTTAGAAGTTACAAATTTGATCAAAGTAGCAATTCCATCCGTGTGAAGCATTGGTTAACCAAAGAAATGAAAACACAAACTCACAAACTAAGAGACCCACCAAAATATAGCTATTCATTTGGAGCTGCAGAACTAATGAGATAGAAGGCCCAATGCATCCTCCGAAGAATACCATTACTACTTTAGAAGTTACAAATTTGATCAAAGTAGTGATTCCATCTGTGTGAAGCATTGGTTAACCATCAATGAAGATGATAAAATTGGTTTTTTTACAGTTCTGGAGACTATGGATGCATCTGTAGCTACACGTTATTCATTAAAATGATTCAAAAATTGGGAGATTTAAACAAAATAATTGTCATTTATTTTCTTTGAGAAATAATTTATATGAGTTTATATGCATAGCATCGAGACTGTATTGCATCAGTTTCTGCATTTGTACATTACTAAATTGCTATAGGTTAATATTGAAAGGTGGACATTTCACTGTACCGAAAAAACCAAAAAATAGCTATTCATTAATCCAAGGAATGATGCAAACTACCAATCACTCATAAGGAAATCTAAATACAACACATCCGAATACGAATTTCCAATAACAACCAACCGAGAACTTATTGTATCAGGGCAAAAATAGGGTTTGCAAAAATTCGTCTTCGGGCAAAAACATGGTAGGCAAAAAATAGGGTAGGCAAAAATTGTGAAATTATTAGAAAACATATCATCTATCCACATGAAACACTACCCACACTAGTAACTCAAACAATGAAAACATATACTCACAAACATAGAGACCCACCAAAATTTAGCTATTCATTAAGCTCGGGAAAGATGCAAAACTAACAATCACTCATACCTTATTGGTACACACTCTCGGCGGTATTGTATTTTGCCACGATCCGGCCGCCTTCGTAACCCAATTTATTGGTTGAAAGTTCCGACCAGAATGGCCACCAAAATTGTGAAAGCTGATTCTCAAGCAAAATTGGGAAGTAGGATCGCGGCCAAGATTTGGAAGTAGAACTGCTCTAACTAAATGGTGAAGGGATGGACAATATCTTTGGGAAAAATCGGCTGGGGGTTATGGTGGAAAGAGAGAAAATTGGAGTCTAAGGTTGTGGAGGGAAGAGGGAAATCGGTAGTGATGTTGGGGTGGGAGGGGGCCGAAAATTTAGGGTTAAGGTTATGGAGGGAATTGGGAAAATTTGGGAGGAAAGGAAAATGATGCTTTGTTGACCTAGAGCGGAAGTAAAAAAGTATAAAAAGTCTTATAGAAATTTGGCAATTTTATAGAAATTTTATAACAATTTTATAGCAATTCAATTGTTGCCCAAAGGATTACATCAAGCGGTTTCCGAAAATTTACATCAATTATGAGATAAACTCATTTATACTGAGGCACTATCTAAATATTACAATTCTAATCTAAGACCTCAATAACTAATAGAGAAAGATACACAAAGGAACTAATCGATATTGCAATACTAATCAACACCAATGTGGCAGTGCGATAAGAAGGGTACATGAAGGATTAGTGGCTTTTACTGTGCAGTCTTAGTATAGCCTCAATATAGATCGAGCTCTTGACTACAATCACAGCCAAACACAGTGAAGTATCGAGTCTTGACTCTCAACTGCCAGAGCTGAGTCTTGACTCGGAAGTCCGGAGCATACGCCGAGCAGAAACCAACCCTTATACTATTACTTGTACACATAGAACAACTAGAGAAATAGAGTCTAACCAGGAATTAGTCTGTGTCAATACAAACAAGTTTAAGTGCCTCGCTTGGTAGTAGCCTCACTTAGTTGCACTTCAGGAAGACTGTATTTGAGTCACCTCTGTGAGTAGTGGATGAAAGGAAGACTGTATTTGAGTTGCCGAAACTAATTATTGTATTTCTCACAAACAAATATAGAATACAATAAGGAAATATAATATGAGTAGCACTGTAGCTTAGTAACCATGACATGTCAAGAATCCATCAATATCTGATCAGAAACATGATTTACTCTAACAATAGTATAACAATATTAGAGAATGATCTGTTGTTGACAGGAATAAATATAATACAAAAGGATGTATAGTCCTACTAACACTCTGGCCTAGTCAACATCACTTCTTCAGAATCATTAAAATCAATCCAGATTTTCTATAACACCCTCGAGCCCTCCAAGCCCTCCAACCCCTCGACCCCTCCAACCCCTCAAATCTCGAACCCCCCACCCCTCCAACCTCTCGACCCCTCGAACACCACCACATCTCGAGGCCCTCGAACCCCCTCGAACCCCCACGGCCCCTCGACCCCTCGAACCCCTCGCCCTCTCGAACCCCTCCACCCCTTGAACCTCATCAACCCCTCGAACACCCCCACCTCCCGAGGGCCACGACCCCCCTAGAACCCCACGACCCCTCGACCCCTCCAACCCCTCCACCCCTTGAACCTCATCCACCCCTCAAACCTCATCGACACCTCGTACACCCCCACCTCCCGAGGGCCTCGAACCCCCTAGAACCCCACACCCCCTCCAACCCCTCCACCCCTCCAACCCCTCTACCCCTCCAACCCCTTCACCCCTTAAACCTCATCCACTCCTCGAACCCCTCCACCCCTCAAACCTTATCGACCCCTCGAACACCCCCACCTCTCGAGGCCCTCGACCCCTCGAACGCCATGATCCCTTAACGCCTCTAACCCCTCCACCCCTTGAACCTCATTGACCCTTCGAACACCCCCACCTCTCGAGGCTCTCGACCTCTCCAACCCCTCCACCCATCGACCCCTCCAGCCCCTCCACCCCTCGAACACCCCCACCTCTCGAGACCCTCGACTCCTCGAACAACCCCACCTCTCGAGGCCCTCAACCCCTCGAACCCCACGACCCCTCCAACCCCTCGACCCCTCCAACCCCTCGAGCCCCTCCACCCCTCGAACCTCTCCACCCTTCGAACCCCTCCATCCCCTTCGAGGTCTCCAGCCCCTCGATCTGTGTATCTTAAAAGTTTTAACAATTTTCAACCCATGTCTTTGTAAAATTCAGCCCAGTTGGGTGTAAAATTCAGCCCATTTGTTTGTAGCCATGGTGAAATGTGTTTGTGAAATTGGTCACTCAACCCGCCCAATACCCTAACACCTTTCCTCTCCCAAGCTCCCTCCACATTCCCCTCTCCCTTCACTTCCACTGGCAAACTATGTCCCCGCTCCATCCGCCGTCCCCGCTCCCATTTGCTAACCCTACTCCCTTCGCCCTTTCTGCTCCCTCCACTGTCCCCGCTCAATTCCACCTTCGTCGAGCTCTATCCCTTCCACATTCCACCTTCAACCAAGCTACCGTCAGCGAAGCTCCATCCGCCTAGCTTCATCGGCCAAGCTCTGTCCGCCAACCACCGTCCGCACTCCAAACACCTTTCATCAAGAAACCATAGTCCGAATTAGGTAAGCGGATACACACTCGTGTTTGGTTTCCTAGGGTTTGTCTACTAATTTTTGTATGCCTATGGTTTGATTTCATGAAATGCCTAATTGGGATGAACCTTGTTGTGCTTTTGTTTTGGAAATGCATGAGTAATTGTGTACAAACCTGATTGTTTACTCTGAATATGGAAAAGAATGATTTTGGAAAATAACTTATTGTATAACCCCTGGAAATTATTGTATAACCCATGTGTTGTGTTTTTATTTTTGACATGTTGCCATGCTCTTAATGTTTTCATGGAATTTAGATATTTGGTTGTTTTCATATGTAAGAAGTTTTTTTGAGCAACATTGGTGTGTTTATTGGCCAGAGATCATTACCATTTTTGTCTAAATGCTCCACAGTGTCTCTTTATTGAGTAGCTAAAGTATTTGAAGATGTCAGATTCTTTTTTATTACCCTGTCCATGTAGTACTTACAAACTAATGTAGTTTTATTGTCCATTTACAGTACTGTATCAGTCATTTGTATCCTTTTCCTTTCTAATTTTTTGTTAATACTCTGACCACCCAGTTTTCTAATTTTCCGTTAGTATTCTGAACACCCGTTAATATTCTGGTTTTTGTTAACATTTTGCTGGCGCATTACATACCATAACACATTTATTTTACCAGGTATGGCCCCTAGAAAGAGTTCTCCCAAGCAGAAGAATAGCACCCAAAACTCTCAAAAAAAAAGCCAGAGTAGGCGAGAAGGATGAGTGTCAGTATGGGTCTCAGATTGTCCCCACGAACAATCCAATACTGACTGTAGAGCCGGACTGTCATGAAGCAATGGCTGTGTACAAAGAGTTCATTAGCAGGAGCCTCATACTAGAGAGAGGGTTGAGAGTAGAAAACCCCTACAAGGACTACATGAATGAGCATAGTGGGAAGGCTACACCTCACAACCGCCTCGGGCAAACCAGACCATAGCATATGAGTTCTTATCGCTCATGACGTACAAGAATTGTCCACATGTTGTCCTCCGTGGTTAGTTTGTTGAGCTTGCTATGGATGTGATCAACAGGTACTACAAGATCACACCGAAGCTGTCGAGTTTGTACGAAGCCGCCGAGAAAGTTGTTGAACAAGCTTCATAAGAAGACATCATAAGAAAAATATTTGATGATAGCAGTGAAGTTATCCAAAATATGCCACAAGAATGGTCTAACATAGAGAGGAAATACTTGACTGAAGACATGAACGTGTGGTACAGTTTCATAGCTGCCCAGCTTCTCCCGGTGAAAATGAATAGTGAGGTTCATCGGTCCTGTATGTTGCTGCTCTACAAGATCAAGAAGAACATGAACATCGATGTTGGGGATACGATAATGGGGTACATCTGGGATTGTGTCAATGCCCATAATTGCATAGGCTTCTCCTCACTCATCACTGCCATATGCGTGGAAGCAGTTTGCAGATTCAAAGACGATGATGTCACAGTGATGCCAAAGCTTCCTATAAACCCTCTAATATTCTCGAAGAAGAAGAACGTTGCTGAGTTATCTAGGGCGGTAACAAGTACTTCATCTAAGACGAACTCGGATAGGGAAATGGTAGCATTGCAACTGAAGATGGATCACTTGGTGCGATGAACATCGCAGGTTAGGAAGATCCTCACTGCTATGTGTGGCGAGAGGATCAAGGAATTGGGTCCAATATCTACCTTAGATTCGCCAACGTCCAACACTGGGACGAAGAGGTCGTGTAGGGGTTGACTGCCTACATTGAGCTCACATATTCATTTTGTCAGGTTGTTTCTTTTCCTAGGTTAATATGGAACTTTGATTGGTAGATTTTTTATTTGCATAACATATATTGCTACTGTGTTGCTACTGTTTGGATGTGATTTTGGAAATTGACATTTCTAGTCTCGTATCGTATTCATGTTCTTTTCTTAGAGGAAACGAGCAACTCAAAATAGCTAATGTGTGTGTGTAAAAGCTGCAGCGCACTGAGCCAAAAAGAGCTGCAGTGGGCAGCAGCTACCATAGGAAATGAAGCTAATATTGTCCAAGGTTTTTTTTAAACAGCGGCAGCGAGCAGCAGCTACCATAGGAAAATGAAGCTAATTTTGTGCAAGGTTTTTTTATAAAACAGCACCAATGCGCTGCAGCTCACAGAGCTGCTCAAATTGGGGACCAATTGGAACATAGTTGGTACAAAACACAAGAAACTACAAAAATACACAAACTTTATCTCGAATTCATTGATCGACACCCTCGCTAGTCTTCAATCACCTTTCTCTTCTTGGATTGAACGTCTCGAATTTCTTGGCCATCTTTATCTATCCAAATGCCATCTCTGTGTTTCCTCCGTATTGCTCCCTCCTCAATCCCGTTGTTATTAAGTAGAGGGGAAATAGAGGGGAACTCTAACCTTTCACTTGTAACTTCAAAATCAATTTCATCATGGAAAGAGAATTTCTTACCTTGTAACACAACAGACCAACCTACATTGCACGGGTCATTTATGTAGAAAACTTGTCTTGCTTGTTCGACCAAGATAAACTGATCATTTTCATATGCTTCACGAGTCTGGTGAACAAGGGTAAATCCCATTGTTTCATCAGTTCAAACTCCAGTTGTGTTATCAAACCACTTACACTTGAAAACCGGAATCTTGAATTCTCCATAGTCAAGCTCCCAATTCTCATCAATAACACCATAAAATGACATCACAGCTAGGACTGGTTTATTGTCTTTCTTACTTTCTTGCCATAGTTGTTAAGTGCCTTAGTTCTCGAGGGGTGTTGTGCTCGTGGTCGAGGGCTCCATAGTTCAAGGGCTTCAAGATTCGAGGGCTCCATGGTGTCGGGACTCCATGGGGCAAGGTCTGTCGGGCACATTCTCAATGCTCCAGTCTCGAGATCTCGTTGCCAGTCTCGAGTTCTCAATGCTCTATGAGGTATGTTTTTGAGTCTCCAGTCTCGAGTACGTCGGTCTCGAGTGCTCGCTGTTCCGGTCTCAAGTGGTCAATGTTCCATTCTCAGGTGCTTTAGTCTCGAGTTCTTGATACTCCAGTCTCAAGTGCTCGATGTACCAGACTCGAGTACTCGATGCTCGAGTGCTTGAGTGATTGATGCACCACGTGCTCGAGTGCTCGATGCGCAGGTGCTCGAGTACTCGATGCTCGAGTGCACGATGCTCCAAGGTCGAGTGGTCAATGCTTCAAGCTGAAGTATTCGAGTGCTCAATGCACCTGGCTCGAGTGCTCGATGCACCAGGCTCGAGTGCTCGATGATCCAGACTCCAGCAGTGCTCGATGCTCCCTTCCTGAGTGGTTGATGCTCCTGTCTTGAGTGCTCGATGCTCCATTGTTGAGTGCTCGAACACCCATCTCGATTGTTCGATGCTCCATTCTCGAGTGCTCGAATACCCATCTCGATTGCTCGATGCTCCATTGTCGAGTGCTCAAAAACCCGCCTCAATTGCTCAATGCTCCAGGCACCAAATGAGAGCGCGATGCTCCAAGCTCCAGTGTCGAGTGCTCAATGTTCCAGTCTCGAGTGCTCGATGCTCCAATCTCAAGTGCTCGATGCTCCATGCTCGATGCTCCAGGTTCCAAGGATGAATGCTCGATGTTCCAGTCTCGAGTACTCCATACTCCATGCTCGAAGCTTCAGGTTCCAAGTGTGAGTGCTCTATGTTCCATTCTCGATTGCTCGATGCTCCAGTCTCGAGTGCTCGATGCTCCAGCCTTGAGTGCTCGATGCACCAGGCTCGATCGAAGCCCCCGGCTCGAGTGCTCGATGCTCCAGCCCCGAGTGCTTGAAGCCCCAGGCTCGAGTGCTCGAAGCTCCAGGCCCGAGTGCTCGATGCCCCAGGCTCAAGTAAGAGAATTGTCTATGTACAATGCCGTGATTCAAACTGATATACTTCGAGGTGTCCAGTTCTCGATTGCTCTATAGCTCGAGGGTTCCAGTACACGATGCCACCAAAGCTTGATTGCTCGAGGGTACAAAGGCTCTAGGGCTCCCTGTTCGAGTGTTCGACGCTCCAGGCTCGAGGTGGAAGTAGACTGAGCTCAAAGGTGTGTCCCTGCACAAAATGAAAGGAAAAACTCGGCAGTATCTATTTTTAAGCAGCATGCTTCTATGTTCGGATGTAAGGAAAATCATTTTTGTCCAGTTCGATAAGACCTCTGATGAAAGCTGGAATGTTAGAGATGCTAATGTCATGTTGGGGAGGGTGGGTCGGTTTATGCTTTGAGATGCATCAGCAACTGCATTACATTCCCTATATACATGTCTTAAAATAGCTTGGTTAAGCTCAGTGTGAATTTGGAAAGCTAAGACATATAGAGACCATTTGGCATATCTGGGATTGTTTATCATGTTCACCGCACTCATGGCATCTGATTCCATTATATAGGAACATCCGGGGTCCAAACTGGGAAAGCATCTAGCTGCTGCCTGGATGGCCTTCATTTCTACCTCTAAAGGTGTACTAGCAATGGTAGTGAAGGATTGTATTAGGCACGGCTTACCAGTCCAGTCTCTAGCTATTAGGCTAATTGTGGACATGTCGGGAGACCAATCCACATTCAAAGTTATACTGTGTTGTGGAGGCTTTTTCCAAGAGATAATGGATATCGAAGGCTTAGGTGGTGGTCTCAGAGGCGGAATGAGGGAGAAAATGGGATAGCTTCTGGTAAGATACATATTGGAGTGAGCAGGTTTAGCTGAGAATGACAGAAAGATAAGATCCCTCACTTCTTTAATAATTATTACTTGTGATAATTTTTTGTTGTCATAGAGGAAGGAATTTCTTGCTTTCCATAATGACCAGCATATCAGAGATGGCAACATTCTACCAATATCTCTATGCACCTTAGAGGGTTCAGTATTGTTCCAGTAGGCAAAAAACCTTAGGGTTAAGCTGTCTAATGTATCCATTTTTATCCCCAGGATGTCAAAAGTATTATCCCAAACTGCTTGAGCTAAATGGCATGAAGTGAAAAAATGCTCTATTGAATTAGGATGATTGCATGCAGGACATTTCGAGGCTAAGCTAATACCACATTGGACTAAGATATCATCAAAAGGAAGGAGGGTATTCAGCAGCTTCCATGTGAAAATGGAAATCTTTTTTGGTAGTCTAGGGTTCCAAATATATGCAGTGGCTAGAAAATTACCTGATTGCTGGGTAAGGCCTCTATATGTTGATTTGAAAGAGAAGATACATGTATCTTCTAGTTTCCATATTAGTCTATCTTCCCTGTCTGTGTGAAGCTGTGCATCCTGCAAGAAAGTCAAAGTATCATGTTCCAGATAAGGTGAGATATTCTGCAGTATCTGGTTTTTTTCTCGGATGAAATCAGCAATGGTGTGATAGTAAAATTGTGACAGGGCTGAGGGTGGGACATATTTAGAGAGCGGACCATTTGGGCACCAGTTTGCATTCCAGCAATTACTCAATCCTTTACCATGTATGATGAGAGAGTTTTCTTCTTCAAAGGAGTTAATACTACATATCCTTTTCCAGTATGGGATTTCTTATGAGACTGTGGAAGTTCCCATAGCAGTTTTGACCACATGGTTGTACCCAATTGGCTTTTCCACCATAGTTTGGCTGAGCATGAGTCAATTATAGCTCTTACAGATCTAAATCCTAAACCATTATGGAATTTATGTTTACATAGGTCAGTCCATTTCCTCCACACTTTGTGTAATTTTCCGTCCGTTTCCTCCCAGAAAAACCTTGTCATCTTCTTTTCTAGTGCTTTTATTATCGGTTTAAGTGCCTTTAGGACTAACCAAATATGCTGTGGGAGGGAATATAAACAAGATTAATAAGCACCATTTTGCCTCCCAAACTTAACCACCTATTTTTCCAGTTCGGAAGCTTTCTATCTACAGCTTCCAACAAAGGTTCAAAATATACATTTAAAGTCCTACCTTTGAAAATTGGACATCCCAGGTATTTAAATGGAAAGATTCCTTTCTTCATCCCTAAGATTGATTTTATCTGATTTATCTTAACAGTTGTTGCTCTTTTGCTAGCATAGAAATCAGATTTATCATAGTTTATCTTTTGCCCAGAAGTTAGTTCAAAAGTTTCTAAAAAGGCTTTTATTCTGATCAGATTAGACTTTGATGCTTGAATGAAAATGATAGTATCATCAGCATAGCTCAGGTGAGATGCAGGTGTGATACCAGTGGGGAGCTGATAGTAACTGAGCTTTTTATTGATGAAAATAAAAGATAAGCTTCTGGAGAAAGCTTCAGAGAAAATGTTGAAAAGAAAAGGAGATAGAGGATCACCTTGTTTGATGCCCCTTGTAGCTCTGAAAAATCCAACCGGATTACCATTTATAAGAACAGAAAAGTAGGCCTGAGAAAGGTTGTTCATTACAGATTTTAAAAAACTCCCTGTGAATCCAAATTTACAAAGAACCCTTTCCAGAAATTGCCAATTAACTCTATCAAAAGCTTTTCTAAGGTCTAATTTTAAAATGCAGTTTGGTATCCTATTTTTCTTGTCTAAGAACTTAATCATTTCCTGGAGGTAGAGTACATTATCAGATATGTCTCTATTTTTCATGAAAGCTGTCTGGTTAGGGGAAATTAAGTTGTCCATGTATGGTTTCATTCTTTCCATTAGCACCTTAGAACAGATTTTATTTGCAACATTTGATAGTCTAATAGGCCTGTAATCATCAAAGGAGGAGGGTGTCTATTTTTTGGGTATTAAGGCTATCCATGTGCTGCTAATTCCTCTTGGTATTTCTGAGCCTAGCAGGAAATCATTTACTACATCTATTAGGTCCTGTTTGATTATATCCCAGCATTTAGCATAAAATTTTGGGGTAAAACCATCAGGGCCTGGGCTACTATTCCTATTCAAACTCATTACCACTTTTTTTAATTCGTCTTCTGAAACCGGTTTGGACAAAGACTGATTGTCCTAGGGAGATATTAGTTCTGGGATTTGGCTGAGAAAGTGGGAATAATATGTGGTAGTGTTGGGCTGATTAGGTTCAGAGAGCAGGTCAGAGTAAAAAGACACAGCCTCCTCCTGTATGTCAGTATGAGTTTCTAGCCAGAGACCTTGTCTATTTTTTATTTTTGAGACGTGTAGCTTGCAGTTCTTTTCCTGAACTGATTTATGAAAAAAAGCTGTGTTATTATCTCCAAGTTTGGTCCAGTTAGTTCTAGATTTCTGCTTCCAAAATTTTTCTCTTTCTTTTAAAGCTCTAATTAGCAGGACCTTTTTCTCGTTCAGTTTAATTAATTCTGTATCTGTGCCTATGGAGTCATAGTTTATCTCCTGCAGTCTTAAATTTTCTTCAGCAACTAATACATTGGAATCAATGTTTCCAAAAGATTCTTTATTCCAGACCTTAATTACCTTTTTTAGCCTTATTAGTTTAAGATAAAGTCTGAGCATTCCTTGGTTAGGGATTGGTATGGCCCAGTTATTCCTAACCAATTCTATAAATTCTGATATGTTGAACCATGTGTTAAGAAATCTGAAGGGTTTTGGCTGGGAGGGGACTGTGGATGAGATTTGCAGAAAAAGAGGGGAGTGGTATGAGGATTGCCTATTTAGTACTTGAATGGAAGATGCTGGGAATTTAGCATTCCATTGCATGGTACTAAGACCTCTATCCAGTCTTTTGAAAGTAGGTTTTCTCAACCTAGAGTTAGTCCATGTACAGAGATTTCCCACTGTATTGATTTCTTGAATTCCATTAGTGGTTATCCAATTATTAAAATATCTTATACTACCTAGACTTGGGTTGGAAGGTCCCCTGTATTCTGTAAGTGAAGAAATTGTGTTAAAATCACCTGTGAAAATTGTTTATGAAATTGGAAGGTGACTCAGGTCATGCCACAGGACCTTTCTGCCTTCTCTATTCCTAAGGCCATAGACAAAAACATCATCCATTTCAATCTTTTTTATAACATGTGTAATTTTAGCATGTAAAAATTGTTCATGCTGGGACAGTAAGGCAACATTTAGAGTGTCATTCAAGAACAACCATATTTTCCCATTTTGAAGAGGTAAGAAATGTGAATAACTAAGTTTCTCCATGTAGGAGTGACATTCATTGTTATCATGCATTGGCTCTATTATACACAACAGCTCAATTTTTTTCCTGACGATGTGTTTTAATCTAAGCATTGAAGTCTCTAAACCCCTAAGGTTCCAGACCAGGAAATTAATGGAAGTGGTGTATGTCATTGTTCACCTGATTTGTGGCTTTTAGTATTGGATCTTAACATCATCTTATTTAACTGATTCAGGTAAGTGTTTTTCCTAGACTTGGACTTACCTGTAGTATTTATGTTACCTGTTGATTGAGATTGAACATTAACCTACTCAGGTATTGTAGTTGTGTCATCCAGGAAAGATCCTCCTTCCTCCATTTCTCCTAGCAGTGTTTGTTGTGGTGGATGGTTCAATTCTTCCTCTGCTTCTGGGGATACACCTGTGTCCTGCAGAACAGAAAATCTATTTGCCATCTTTCTATGTTGAGAAAGTGGAGGACTGGTGTGAGAGAATTTGTGGGTAAAAAGTTTTTGGGACCCTATCTGTATATCGTCCTGAGCATAGACCTTGTGAGTTTTGTTATGGCTTGGTATTGCTGTTGCATTGATCAACTATGTAGTAGGTGATTCTGGGTCAGCTTGGGGTGAGTCTGTGAGGTCAAGGATTGGAGATGGATGAGGTGTGTGTGTTGTGTTACTTACTGGACTGACTTCTTGCAGTGCAATGATCTTAGCAGAGTTATTTTCCAGGTGCTTAGGTATGTAGGAGGATGGTTGCAGGGTAGGATTAGTAGTGGCTTGTTGATGCAGTAGTTGGTCTTTGAGATGGGTGCTGTTAGTAGGTTGTGGATCATTAACAATTTTAGGCATCTTCTCAAACTTGTTCCCTGTGGGTTGCCATTGTGGAGCTGTGTTGGTCTGGGTTAGGCCTCTACATTGGTTCAGTGAGTGTCCTAACTTAGCACAATTTTCACAGTACAAGGGTATATCCTCATATTCAATGTTATACTTCCTATTGTTTGAGACAGAGCCTAATCTTATGAACTGATTTTGGGGTCTTTGCAGGTCTATCTCAACACAGAACTTGATTACAGAAGGTCTAGTTAGCATTTCAGTTGCTAAATTGTTTTTGATGAAATTGCCAATACTATTCCCAATAGCCTCTATAGATGAAGTATTGTAATAGTAAAGGGGAACTTCCCTGATTGTACACCAGATGGGGACGATCGGCGATTCCTTCTGTGTGGAGAAATCTGGTGACCATTTGAGGATCTTCATGTGAACTCCGTTGAAGATCCACAGACCTTTGATCCAACAACATTGATAGTCGTTTGGTAGTTCAAAGTGGATGAGTATATGTTTGTAGTCGAGCGACCCCAATTGGTATTCCCAGAGAAACCCACAGTCTTGAAATCCCCTTCCAGCTGCTCTATAGATAATCTCCCTTTGGTGAACTTACCCACGAGGGCATTCGTATAGTGAGCCGAGAGTGTGGATATGTCATCGTCAGAGTATAAACAAGCGTGTTCTCCTAGGTGTTTGGATTTTGGGGTGATCTCTGGATTGTTTGGTAGGGCTGAGAGGAGTGGCGGGGGCTTTCGATTGGAGCACTGCGATGAACGATTTAGCATTTGTGGTTGTTGTTTTGTTAGCCATGGTTTCCAATAAACAGAGCAACTCTCTCATCAAGGCGAGAGAGATCCGTTAACGGTGGAGATGTGGCCGTTACCAGTCTCTACAGTAGAAAAACGATTACAGAGGGGGTAGAGGAGGAGAGAGATGAGAGAGACTTTCTTCTTAATGGGACCTTCTTCTTCTTCTTACCCAAACACCCATCATCATCATTTCTCACACCCTTATATCTTGAATGTTTGCACACGGGACATTGAACCGCGTCTTTCAAATCACCGTCATACAAAACACAATCATTTGGACATGCATGTATTTTCTTGTATTCCAAACCAAGTGGACACAATATTTTCTTGGCCTCGTAAAATTTTTTCGGTATTCCATTCCCTTCCAGAAACTTATCGTTTAGAAGCTTTAGTAGTGAATTCACACTAGCATCACTCCAAGAACTTGTGGCTTTCAAATTGAAAACCTCCATAAAAAAAGAGATTATGGTATCCTTACTTTTACATCCCGGATACAATGGCTTCTCTTTTTCGTCGAGCAAAGCACTCAACATTTTAGGCTTCCCCGCAAAATCTCTTACAATGTCATCGAACATAGCATCAACTGTACTTTTGTTTCCATCTACCTTGTCAAAACCACCGTTATGTCCTTGCTCAACCTCTCCATGAAATGTCCATACAATATAACCTCCGTCAAATCTGTTCCCTTCAACAAGTGAAATCTAACAAGCCCACGATCATCAAACCGTTCATGACACAAGCATCTTTTGCATGGACAAAGTATCCTCTCCTCCCGACCAAAGGCATAATCAAGAAACGAATCAATAAATGCAATATGTTCACCACACCCTCTAGCTACACTTGGATAGCTAACCATTTTTTCCCTCCATGCAAACATCGACTCTCGGTCTGTTGTATCAAAAAAACACATAATAAACAATTACACAAATTTTCATTGTTCAAACATAATAAAAATAAACACAATCAATTTGCTGCACAATACTAAAAGTGTCATGTATGTGATCAACTAGCTTGTTCTTGGGATAGATATATATATATATATATATATATATATATACCATCTCCCAAAACAAACACAACCATGTTTACATCCACACTCATTTACACTCTCACAACATGATACTAAACTGACGACATAAAGCATATAGAAACCATTAATACATAAGAATAAACTCTCTTCAAGCATGCATTTATGGTTATTATAACTACTAGCTATTTGATTGAAATTCCAAGAAGTTAATGAAAACTTACACCCATGTGGCTTCATTGCTTTGAGTTATTGCTCACCATCCAAAAAATCTTCCATCAATGAAGGGAGAAGGAAACTACAAGTTCAGAAATAATTTTAGAGGGGTAGTTCGGAGAATTAAATGCTCAATTTAGCACCGGTTTTTGTGAATAATATGTAAAACCGGTGCCATCTTCCCTATTAGCACCGATTTTTAACCGGTGCAAACATTAACGGTGCCATTTTTCCCGCTTTTTTTTCCAGAATTCTTTTAGCACCGGTTTTGGTCATTTTTTAGCACCGGATTCTAAAACCGGTGCTAAATATCTACTTTACACCGGGTTTCTTCATTTTTTAGCACTAGTTTTCAAACTGGTTCCAATTTAGCACCGAAATTTGACATTTTTTAACACCGGTTTTTCAAACCATTGCTAAAATTTCCAATTCTTTGATTATGCAGATTTTTAGCACCAGTTTTCAAACCGGTGCTAATTTAAAACCGGTTTTTGTTATTTTTAGCACCGGTTTTTTGACCGGTGTTATTTTAACATCGGTTTTCATCAATTCTAGCACCGGTTATAATAAATAAAATCGGTGCTAACATAATTATAACTGGTGCTAAATTAACACCGGTTAAAAAACTGGTGCTAACAAAAAAACCATTGCTATTACATTATTTGTACCGGTTTTTTAAACCGGTGCTAGAGGTGGGTCTCTGTGGTAGTGAAACAAAACATGATTAACTAACGGGATAAGTAAAACAAACCAAGAAATTGATTTGCATGCATGCGACCAATGCCAATTTGGTGTCAATGTAATGTCTCCTTTGCGGAAATCCTACAGTATATATACTTGTGTGATCCGCGCCTCAAACTAATTACAACTCTGCTTCGGATTCTTTAGGCCGATGAAAGGAATAAAATATTAACTAAATAACTAATTCCTACAATTAAGGAATTTCAAATGGAAGGAGATAGTACAATCCTTATTAATATGGGAAAAATATCTTTATTTTCTTCAAATCCACATCTCTTCAATAATTCACTTTTCACCTAATAACTTCAGCTATTCTTCTTTTGCCTCTCTTCCTTCATCCTTGGAAAAATGTCTTTTAAAATAAGAACATTTTCCATTGGAGCACATCGCCTCATAAAAAACCTTAACCTGGAAAATCCAGTGGTTAAAAACCATTGGTTAAGGGAAAAAGAGTACAATGTATAGCTCCCTCTCAATTCTTCACAATCTATGAATTCTTGCACCAAAAACACCTTAAAGTGCAAATTATATCTCAATAAAATCACAATAATCCCACCAAATATGAACACAATATAACACACATCGTCTAGTTTTAGCCTTAAAAAATCTTGGTAAATGCAGCCGTAGTAAAAGTGTATTTTTTACCTTGGTTCAAAACCGAGGTAAAAAGTAATTTTTACCTCAATTTTTTTTGAAAAAGTACCAAGGTAAAAAATGTGATGGGACCGAAGGTATTGCGATGTTGGAAGTTTGAAATGCAGTAAAAACATAAACGAACATGCTGCGATGTCACGATCTATTATTCCAAAAATTAAACAAACTACCGAAAGCAGAATCGACATCGATTCCTTTTTGGGTAGTTCACAGCCAAATCTACATCATTTAGTCAGGGGTGAAGCACTTCTCATAAAAGAAAGAGTTTGAAGACCCAGTTAGGACCGTGTTGTGATTCCAAGCCTATCAAACTTGGAATCAAGTAAGCACATGCCAGCCAATCAAATACTAAACAAACTAAAATCACCTATCACTGATTTAATTAAATTTGACTCAACAAATTACAAAACTAATACATACACAAATCTATAAACAGATACATGGAGATGATTTATTTTAAAATAAAAGAACACATTTTTTGCAACATTAGGTTAGAGTAGAGGCGTCTGGCTAATGGCCGATGAAGCTGGTACAACGTTTATGAAACCGTTGGCGCCGGCAGAGAAGTGGTGGCCTGGGGACTAACATGGTGGCGTGTGGTGCTTCGGGTGGTGGGAACTAATGCCGGTTGTCTTTGAACGTCGACATCATGAAATTACAGTAGCCTGGAACAGTGGTGGCCCGGGTGATGGCATCGCATGGCAGCAGTGGCATCTATTGGCAATGGTGGCACCGATTAAGCTGTGGTGGCACCGATTTGGCGGGAGTGGAACCGATTTGAAACTGTGGTGCCGACTTGGTAGCGGTGGCACCAATTTGGAAGCACTGGCGGCAGCGGATTTGAAGAAGAAGAGCTTGTAAGCAGTGGAGGTGATTCGGCAGCGACGGTGTTGCCGGGATCGACAGAGGAAAAGATGAAGGGGTGGCGTAAATTTGGTTGTAAGGAGGAGGGTGAACGCGAGGAGAAAGGAAAGGAAGGGGTGTTAAAAGATTAGGGTTTGGGTATATATAGGTGTAGGTTTGAGTAAATTATGGGCAGAATTTTAATTTGTTATGGGCTGAAATTGTTTATGGGCTGAATTAAAATCTGCATTGGTTTTTATTTAATTAATGAGTTTAGTTAGTTTATTTAATCAATTAGTTTTTATATAATTAATTCATGATGTACAATGGTATAGCTTTTATTTGGTAGTGTGTTCCAATGGATAATAAAATTTCATTATTCCAGCACTTGAAGACAAGAAGAAAAGAAGCAATAAAGAAGAAAGTGAAGAATTGAAGAATTAATGGAGAAAATATTGTTTTTTTTAATTTTGAAATTTGTAAATTATATAATTTTAAGAAAAGAGATATTTATTTATTTTTATTTTTATTTAGTTAGGCGTATTAATAGTTTTAGTTTCTATAAAAAATTTACTTTCCAATTCTTGATTAAAAAAAGTAGGATTTAGGGACATATAAAAGTACTCGAGGGGCGGACGAGGATTTTATTGGCGTCAGTCTTTCGTTTTGTTTTTCTCTACAGATCATCTTTAGTAATACATTGTTTTTGTGAACAATTGTTTCGCAGCATCAGCATAATTAGGCATAATTTAATCGTGACCTTTGTGAGCAGATTTGATACATTCGGTGGTCACGGTTTGCGTTTCTATTTTATTAGTTTATTAGTCATTTTTTGTTCTCATATTATATATTTGTTTAGTTTAATTATTATGATTAACTAATTTATATATCGGCATGGAATGATAAGCATTAGTTTATGAATTGTGAGGTCTAATTGTTTTATAGTTGATTTTTATGTGTTCTTGATTGTTCTTAGTTTAATTTTATTCTTGATATTTTTAAGTCTACACTTTATGTCCTTTTTAATACCTTTTAACTCATTTATAGTGGCAAAATTACCTACTCCCCTTGTATTCCATACACATGTTTTCAAACCTGTCATTGAGAAGATTGTTATGTGTCGACGCTGAACGGGTAAGAACCATTTTTGGGGTTTGAGTATATGATTTTTTATTGTATTTTCTATTCTTATTTGATTCCTGGTTGTCTAAAACATCTTCTGAGTTTATTAAGTGGTTGAAGCTATTCTGGGATTCCTTGAAAGTGGATTTAGAGTGTTCAATATCATCTACAGACAAAGTGTCATGAGTTGGCTTATTAGAAATTGATCTTCTATTAAGTTTAGAGTTGGAAGACAGTGGGGGAAAATTTCCTCCATTTATTTCTATAAAAGATTTTTCTGTGCTTTCAGTTTCAACTGTAGCACTGTTTGACTCGGGAATAAGGTTTGCTGCTGGCTGATCCTTGAGAATCTTATTAAGATTGGCTTATGAAAATGGAGGAGTAATTAATGTCTTGGTTGTTATTAGATTTCCAACATTATGATTATTAATGCTCATATGATCATTAGCAGTTAATGGAACTGCATGTTTCATATGTAGTACATCAAGGTTTATAGGTATGACAAAATCTGAGTTTTGTTTCTCAGTAATAGCTTCAATACATACAGGAAGATTAGTGAATGAAATATTAGCATCATGCTCCCTAGGAATTGATCCTGTGTCTTTAATGATTATATTATTCACAACATGATTAGTACTCAGATTAGATTGAGATGAGTTCCCTGTGTTCACATTTTCAGTAAAGTGAGAGTTTATGAATGGAACCTGGGAACCTTGACCAAGGTTCAAGACTTCAGAACTTGAAACATTTCCTTGATTTATCTCCTTTGCTTCTTTCTGAACATCCTTAGGAGCAGGAGTATTGTTGCTCTGGTTTGAAACCATATTTGCTTTATTAGCCTGCATAGGGATGTTAGCTTTGTTTCTATTGACAGGTTTATAGATTTTATTTTGAGAATTTAATCCTGAAGAGGAAGACTTAGTACCATTACCATTAGGCCTTCTCTGTTCACCTTTAGTGTAGGCTATATTACCTGTATTGTTGGATAATGTGCCAGCTGGTCTCTAGGCATGAAGCGTGGGTAGGCTTTGGTCATTCCTACAAGAGGTGTTAGAGTGGCCTAATTTGAGGCATTTAACACAGTATTCATGTATACCCTCGTATTCTAGATACTGCCAGAAACCTACTCCCCTAAAGTCTATCCAAATCCTTTCCAGCTGTTTTTTTGTGATATCTATTTCCACACAAACCCTAGCTACATGTGGTCTGGATATACTCAACGTAGACTTATCTACCTTACTGGTTTCCCTATAATATTTCCCAGGGATTACAATACCCATTCATCAAAAAATTGTTGGGGGATGCCATACATAGTAATCCATATGGGGCACATGGGGGAATCCGCATTAGGGTTAAAATTAGGTTCCCATTTGGTGATTTGAAGTGAGTATGAACCAAAGTTCCATACCTTGTGTAGCCAACATCAATAGTTATCCTCCTACAAGGAGAATCGTATCAGTACCTGGCGGTTGTCAAGGAGCGAGATGTCTGTTTGGCCTTTGAAATCAACAGTTTGGAAATCTTTTCGGAGACGATCCAGTTGGGGTCTGCTCCGAGCAAATTTTCCAATCAATGTCAGCCATAATGGAGCCTCTAGCCTCTCGCATTCGTCTTTCATGTAACTCAGCCCTGGCTCCCCTAAATGGTCTATTGGTTGTTTTGGATTGAATGGACCTCTAGGTTGGGAAGGGATGGAATCAGTGGTTGGGCGGAGAGATTTTAGCAGTTCTTTGCCCATAGCTTGTTTGTAGGAGTAGACTGGTCGAAGTTCCGGCGGCGGTGGTGGCTCCGCCATGAAGGCGTTCCCATCAACGAGGGGAAGTTTTTACAATCAGGAGGTAAGGATTTGATCGCCACAGAGCGTTCAGAGCGTTAAACCATTCGCTGGAGCATTAAACCATTCTGATCAATATCTTCATTCCTATTTCACCTCTATTGTACTCTCTATATATTCAGTCATCATTAATACAATTCCTTACGGAAAATCATTCTATTATTCCATGTAACGCATGAAAATTTATCAATTCATGCACAACCACTACTCGAAATGATTAGATACTGTGAATTTCCTATTTTATTAAACTTGAAGTCAAATAGTATTTCATATAACTCATTTAAAAATTTATTAATACTTGCAAAACCTTAATCCAAATAATTAGATACTGTGAAATATTCTCTAACTTTCATTACTCTAAGTCAAATATTACTCCATATAAGAAATGAAATTCTACCGTAATTTAATATTAATTTATAATGCATGAATTTTTTAGTGTAAAAGGGGGCATCATCTTGTATATTTAACTTCATAACCACTTAGAACAACTTTCATAAAACAAATCTCAACAATCACATAGAAATGGCAAAGTTCTCATTCTCCATATGCTGGCTACTCGTCGTTTTCCTCTTGGGTATGTATTTCATATTCAAAATTTGTTCCATTTCACAAATCTGATTGATGCATGTGTACATTCACGCATTCTTCTTTAAATATTTTATTCTTGGCGTAGCAATTAAATTCATTTTTTTCTTCAATTAAATCACTCCCCTAAGTCCCTTTGTAACAATAATTTAATAAATAAGAGAAAAACTCATGTGAGACCGTCTCACCATAGCAAATGGTGAGACCAAGGACCAAAATGCATTTTATATGAAACCTTAAGCAAAATTCGCGGGTCATTCTATTCGGATCATAACGGGTCATAAGCCCAAATTGGATCTAACCCAACCCTTCATTTTTCCATTTTCCCCTTTCTTCCAAACCTAACTTCTCGCCACCTCCTCCTTTTCCATGGTGAAAATTTCTTCCTTAGCGTGGGTTTGACTGTGTGTGGTTGTATAATAAGCGGCACTGACGCTACACCTCTGCTCCTGGAGGTCAAACTGTGTGTGGTTGTACTCAAATTTATTAGCGTGTGTTGCTGCGTGTTCCCTAGCACTATCGCTACGTCACTGCTCTTGGAGGCATCAGGGCTAGTCCTGCTAGAGAAGAGGTGTGGCTGTGGCGGTGGTTTGTAGAGGAGGTACATCGGCAAACTTGAAGGGGATGATCCCTAGGGGCGTGGTTGAGGCGGCGCTAATTTGTGTATTGACGCTGAGGATGGTGAGTTGGATGTAGGGCACAACACCAATTAGAATTAGGCTTACACTAAAGCAATGCAGCAATTTTTTTTAACTAAATAATAATAAAGTAATACAATAAAACTATCAACAAATATTTTAAACATACAAATTAATGTATATATTTGTTAAGCGCAAATTATATTTGAAATTTAAAAAATATTTTAGTATTTTAAAATTTTGTTAAAACGTATGAAGTAATATCTTAAACACACGATATAACTGCATGAACACATGAAATAACATGTTCATATTTTGCTAGATGATTCGTTAAAGTCTAGAATTTTATTAGATACATTTTGTTAAGAAAATTAAGTTGTTATTAATTTTTCTGGAACGTATGAAGTATTAGGTTAAACGCACTATGTAAATGCATGAACACATGAAGTAATGTGTTCATAGTTTACTAGATGATTAGTCAAGGTATGGAATTTGGTCAAATGCATTTCATTAAGAATAGTTTGGTATTTTAAAATTTGCTAGAACGTATCAAGTAATATGTCAAATACACAATGTAACCACATGAACACAATCTATATTCCATTGGTAAAGTGATGATCCGTCATAACTTTTGAATGAAGAGTTTTGTTCTTCATATTGAATATCATGTGGGGTAGGTCTTGGATAATAATTTTTTGTTCTATCGTTCCTCCAAAATTTTCTAAATCTTTGAGTTTTCATCATGTTTATTTGTAATGGTGGTTTATCCTTTGATTGTTCTGGATAATCTTGAAATTGTTGTTCTATTAAATCTATTTGATCTTCAAATTGATTTTTTTATTCTTCTTCTGACTCAGAAGAAGGTGAGTTTTATGTGCTCGAATCTTGTGGGTTTATTTGAGATATCACTCCTATGTTTCTAGAAGTGCTAGCCTCATCTTTTTTTTTATTAATGATACTGAATTTTCCATTTTTCTTGAAAATGAAGATACTTGAAAATGAGGTTTTGAAATATCATTTGGAAATATTTCTTTTTTATTATCTATTTTAGTTGGTATTAAATCTACTTGGTTTGCTATAGTATGTGGTATTTGATTTGAATAATTATTCTGTTGATAAATCTTTTTAATATCATCTAAATTAACTATTTATGTTCCCTCTTTTCTTGTTTTGAATGGGGATGCTATCACTGTCTCATTATCTATATTAGTTATTACTTCTTGTAGTGGTGGGTGGATTGAACTTACGACTATATTGTTTTGTAATTTTCATTTTTTATATAAATTACATTGAACATTCATTTCTTCTAATTTATCATAATTTATTATCTTTTCTTTTTTGAAATAATGTTCTAACCACATAAAAAAATTCATTTTCCTAATCTGCCTTGTATTTAATTCTATATAGAATTCTTGTTTTAGTTTTTCTTTGATTTCAGTATCTAATTTTTCAAACCATAATTTATTCCTAGTGTTCTCCAGACTATAATAATCATTATTTATATATTGTTTGTCAATTGAAATTTTTTTAATACTATTCATCATGTTTATTTCTGAATTTTTCATTTTACTATACGTTGGTGATCCTATTGAGGAACTAGAATCTTGAATTATCTCGGGTAATGGAGTTGAGTATCTAATTTTTTAATCTTGAAAACTTGAAGGGAGGTCTGATGTTGAATACCAATGAGATTGATAATTGTTTATGTTTAAATACTTAGATGTATGACTAAAATTATCTAAGTTTCTATTAGACATAGCACGATTGAATTTTATTAATACTTTTCCATATTCTTGCTCTTCAATTATTGATGGTTATGTTAACTTTAAATTACTTTGGATCCTTAATGGTCTTTCAGCCAATATTTCTCCTGGAATAGTTATTTCATTCAATCTTAATAATTTTGGAGTTTCTATTTTTGTATTATCTGAATCAGTAGTAACATATACTGATTCATCCTTTTCTGAAGGATTTAATTTTAATGTTGTTGGAATCATAGATTTCATTAGTTTGAAATATACTCTATAGATTAATACAAAATGTTCTCTTTTGTTTACTATTTTATCCTGTTTTAGTTGGATATCTAGTCTTAATGAGTTCATAATATTTGGATCTGTGAGGGTAACTGAGTAATTTGGAATACAATCAAATCTTATTGTTCCGTTACAAATGTTAGTTTGAACCATAGCTGATATTGAATCCTTATACTCTATTAACCTATCATCTCTTAATGCCATGAATATTGGGGTATCAATACCTAATCTTACTATTGGGTGTAAAGCTACTTGAATTAGGACAAAATGTAAGAATCTATAGCCTTGTCTTCTATATTTGAAAATAGCTTCAAAATTAAGTAATTTTGTAGACTGAAATTCTTGATTCATGAGGAGTATTTGTTCATGGATTTTTACTGAGTATGCTCTGTTAAAGTCTAATATGCCATGGCGATAAATTGAATTAATATTTTTACTTGGTAAAACTTGCTGAATTTCAGGACTTTGTAAATTACTAGATAATGTAGATGCTTCGTTTGAAAGATTTGGTTCTCCGAACAAAAATCTTCTAACTCTTTCCATCATACTAAATTCTCATTAATTGTTTAGTTTATTGTATGAATTAGGATTGCTTATGTTTACAGGGACTCTGTCTATACCTTGCATCGATCACCTCTTTTCTGGGCTGGCCAACCATCTTACAGGCTCCAGACGCTGACCAAACCTCCTAACATAAGCAATCCAATACATACTCTAAACTTTTCAATTGGTGATAAGTTATTACGTTGGAAAGACTTTAGATGATTCATGGCTTTGATACCAATTCTAACCCAGGATAGCATCATGTCAGGTATAAATATAAGTAAATAAATTAAAAGTAAATAAAAGAGTAAATAAAAGAGTAAGAGAAATTAAAAGTAAATAACATAGTAATCAAGTACTGAAACACAGTAATAACTTACAGAATGTCTTGACTGAATTACTTATATTGAATGAATTAATGAAGAGTTTAAGTACATATGGAAGGCTGGGATTACAAGTATTGAGCAACTTAATGCTTAGAGTGAGGAGATTTTTGGAGTGTGAAGGGGGCTGATTATCAAAGCATACCTCAAAATGAACTAAGGCTACCTTATTTATAGGAGGAATTTCCTAGTCTATTACATTGAATTTGAATTTTTATTTGAAATCCGGAGTGGAGGTTGAGTCACTCCATTATTTGTCGTCTTCTTGAGTGAGCATGGGAGTGGAGAGTAGGACCCTCCACTATCTTCTTCTTTTTGACAATTTGGAATCTGAAGTGGAGTATGGGACCCTCCACTATCTTTTATCTTCTTGAGTGGGTGTCGAAGTAGAGTTTGGGGCCCTCCATTACCGACTGTCTGTCTTGAATCGTCACTGCTGACGTTTAGAAATCAAATGGGTCTTGACCCAAAGGACCTCCAAAGGGATCTTCATCTTGAATGTCTTCTTTCTTGATTTTTGACTTGTCTGTAGATTGTTAATATTTTCATGAATTCTTCATTTTCTCCAATCTTTGTATTTTGGTCTTCTTTAATCTAGTGAATTGGGTACAGGTGCTGCTGAGGTTGAATCCTTAATGCCTGCTTAATTGGGCTTCTAGCTGATGCTCGAATTGGGAGAACCTGTGTTGAATGGCTAATGGTTTCTGATTTTCTGAATGTGATTTTTAATTTTTCACTTGTCCTTAAATAATGAGTGACTGCCTTTTTGGATAAAAATTCTGAATTGTAATTAACCCACCATTTAGTTTTGAATTGGTGAACTAAGGAAAAGGGCATATTGGGATGCATGGGTTTAATTTGAAAGCTCCAGGCAAAGATCCATGGAACTCTGAATATGGAATGGAAGAATAAATGTTTCTCAAATAATTTATATTTACTGAGGTTCTTGAATGTTTCTAAACCTTCTGTTACTAGAGTAGGGAGTATATTTTCTGATGGTCCTATCTTTAACCACCAGTCGTAGAACCATATTGGAATGTCACTGTTGAAACTTTGGGGGAAATTAATGAACCAGGAATGGTCAAATGACCTAATATAGAATGTCTTATACCATGCTGTCATGTAATCTGTGTAATTGAATCTTGTTGGAAAATAATTGACTGAAAAGGGTCGAATGGAATGGATGTTTTGGAAATGGTTAGACTTTAGAAATTGCTTAATGTAGATCTTAGAATAATCTATTCTACTAGGGTCATGTTTGTTCTGAATGTGCTGAATGTCTATAGACTGAGTATCAACTAATATTGGTTCATAATAGTTTTGGCCTTTTTGAATATCATCTGCCATGGACAGTGAGCAAGAATATATTGGATACAAAATTTTTGAGTTGTGGAATATCAGGTTCTATCTGGAATTGGGTTAGGAGGATATTTTCAATATTTGGTTTGTCAAAATAAGTCTGGCTAGGGTTAGAAGATGATGGAGTTGATTTTGGAATGGAATTTGGAGTATTTGGTCTTTGTGGAGTGAGGACTGTATAATTGGAGGTGAGGATTGGAGTATGAATTAATCTTGAATAAGGGTTCTGGGCTACTGTGGAATAGGTAAGTGGAGGAAAATCTGTAGTATGTACTTTTGGTGTTAGCAATTTTGGAATTGCATAATCATGTGCTGATTTTGAATTTGAGAAGCTGTTTGAATTTGAATGTTTACTCATGTTTTCCTAAAAGGAATTCACGAGTCAAAAAATCTAGCAAGGAATTATCTTTACCTTTAATGAATTGAATATCAAAGTAAAAAACGGATAAAATTTCTTGCCATCGGGCAAAAATCTGTTTGGAAACCAAGTTTTTGACATCCTTTTGTAAAATTTCTTTTGCAGATTTACAATCTATTCGTAATAAAAATTTCTTATTGTATAAGTCATCTTGAAATTTTGAAATACATAAAACAATCGATAAAACCTCTTTGTTAACTGTTGAATAATTTACCTGTGCACCCATCCATAAACCTGAATGATATCTAACTATTGACTC
Organism: Rubia yunnanensis; assembly: GCA_037428765.1. Taxonomy (NCBI): domain Eukaryota; kingdom Viridiplantae; phylum Streptophyta; class Magnoliopsida; order Gentianales; family Rubiaceae; genus Rubia; species Rubia yunnanensis. The sequence goes on along the minus strand of CM075069.1, from coordinate 31,485,294 downwards.
CTTTCTCAAATGCAATTGTTTAAATATGCCTCCATAACCTGATTTTGATGCATCTGTTTCGACTATCATGAATGCTAATGGATGTGGAACGCCTAAGCATGGTAATGACTTAGCTTTTAATTTTATGGTTTTTACTAGTTGAGTATGTTCTTCTGTCCACATAGGTGGATTAGTTTGTAGTCTGTCATATAATTTTTTTTTACAAATTATTCTTAGTTTAGGAAAGAAATTTGAAATATAATTTAAACATCCTAAAAATCTGTGTAGTTGATTTCTGTCTTCAATTTCATCTGGGAATTTATCAGCAAACTCAATTGCTCTTTGAATTGGTTTGATTTTACATAAATGAATATCATAACCTAAACATATGATTTTAGTTTGGAATAATTTCATTTTTGGTTCCGATATTACTAAACCATTTTTCTTAATGATTTTTAGTAGTATATTTAAATGTTTGAAATGGCTGTTTATTGAGTCAGAATAAACTAATATATCATCAATATAGACTATGACATATTTTGAATAAGGATTAAATATATCATTCATAATTTTTTTTAATTTTGAAGGTGCATTTTTTTAATCCAAATGGCATGACATTCCATTCATACTATCCGAATGGAACCACAAAAGTTGTTTTATATTTATCCTGTTCATTTATTTTAATTTGTCAATATCCTAATTTTAGATCAAATTTTGAAAATACTTTTGCATTAGCTAGTCTATTTACTGATAATGGAGTGCCTTAACCTCCACTCCGGATTTCAAATAAAAATTCAAATTCAATGTAATAGACTAGGAAATTGCTCCTATAAATAAGGGAGCCTTAGTTCATTTTGAGGTACGCTTTGATAATCAGCCCCCTTCACAATCTAAAAATCTCTTCACTCTAAGCATTAAGTTGCTTCAATACTTGTAATCCCAGCCTTCCATATGTACTTAAACTCTTTGTTAATTCATTCAATATTAGAAATTCATTCAAGACATTCTGTAAGTTATTACTGTGTTTCAGTACTTGATTACTCTTTTTGATACGAATTAGGTTTTCTTTCTTTATTTTTATTTATTAGGATTTTTAGAAGATAACACTATACTATTTTTTCCATTGGGTTTTTTTAATGAGATAGTGTGATAATTTATTTTATTTTAGAATAAGGCCCATTAATTCTGCCATGTTGGCCTTTGAAAGAATTAATGTTTTGGTCATACATTTATTTTAGGTGTTAGAATATTCAGTTCTGATTTGATTAGAATTAGATTTGGTAAGATTAGACAAGGTAATATTCATTCAAGATTTATCTTGAAGAATATAGTCATTTATTTTAGGTAGTTTAGTTAAATATGCTTTTAGCTTCTTAAAGCTGCCATAATCCTTTTCAGTTTCTTATTTGTATTTTTTGAAGACCATACCTATATACTATAAATAGGGGTGGTATTCAACATTATTTTTACCTAAGAACCTTTCATCAATCAAATATACAACCTTTTGAGTTTATACTCTTTGCTTGCGAGCTATTCCATTGTTGCTTAACCCCGAGGGCTAGTTAAGTAGCAATAAACCTTGTAATCTGATCCTGAGGGCTAGTTAGAGAGCAAGTCGAAGTTAGGTGTACCCCGAGGGCTAGACTCTTGAATTTCGTGCGAGATAGTGCGGGTTTGCAGATCCCTTCACTAGATCAAAGATATTAATTCCGCAAATCGTGAGTTTTCGCAAGGAGATTCATATCACTTTTATTTACTTTTAATTTCTGTTACTCTTTTATTTACTCTTTTATTTAATTTTAATTTATTCCTGACATGATTATTTCCAGGGTTAGAATTGGTATCAGAGCCATGAATCATCTAAAATCTTTTCAACATAATAACTTATCACCAATGGCAAAGTTTAGAGTATGTATTGGATTGCTTATGTTAGGCGGTTTGGTCAACGTCCGGAGCCTGTAAGATGGTTAGTCGGGCTAGGAAAGAGGTGGTCGATGCAAGGTATAGACGGAGTCCCTGTAAACATAAGCAAGCCTAATTCATACAATAAACTACACAATTAACGAGAAGTTAGTATGACAGAAGGAGGTAGAAGATTTTTGTTCAGAGAACCAAATCTTCCAAATGAAGCATCTACATCATCTAGTATTTTACAAAGTCATGAAATTCAGCAAGTTTTACCAAGTAAAAATATTAATTCAATTTATCGTCATGGCATATTAGACTTTAACAGAGCATACTCAGTAAAAATCCATGAAAAAACACTCCCCATGAATCAGGAATTTCAATCTACATAATTACTTAATTTTGAAGCTATTTTCAAATATAGAAGACAGGGCTATAGATTCTTACATTTTGGCCTAACTCAAGTAGCTTTACACCCACTAGTAAGATTAGGTATTGATACCCCAATATTCATGGCATTAAGAGATGATAGGTTAATAGAGTATAAGGATTCAATATTAGCTATGATTCAAACTAACATTTGTAACGGAACAATAAGATTTGATTGTATTCCAAATTACTCAGTTAGCCTCACAGATCCAAATATTATGAACTCATTAAGACTAGATATCCAACTAAAATAGGATAAAATAGTAAACGAAACCGAACATTTTGTATTAATCTATAGAGTATATTTCAAACTAATGAAATCTATGATTCCAACAGCATTAAAATTAAATCCTTCAGAAAAGGATGAATCAGTATATGTTACTACTAATTAAGAAAATACAAAAATAGAAACTCCAAAATTATTAAGCTTGAATGAAATAACTATTCCAGGAAAAATTTTGGCTGAAAGACCATTAAGGATCCAAAGTAATTTAAAGTTAACAGAACCATCAATGATTGAATAGCAAGAAGATGGAAACGTATTAATAAAATTCAATCGTGCTATGACTAACAGATACTTAGATAATTTTAGTCATACATCTATGTATTCAAACATAAACAGTTATCAATCTCATAGCATTCAACATCAGATCTCCCTTCAAGTTTTCAAGATTCAAAAATTAGATACTCAACTCCATTACCCGAGATAATTCAAGATTCTAGTTCCTCAATAGGATCACCAACGTATAGTCAAATGAAAAATTCAGAAATAAACATGATGAATAGTATTAAAGAATTTTCAGTTGACAGATAATATTTATATAATGATTATTATAGTATGGAGAACACTAGGAATAGATTATGGTTTGAAAAAGTAGATACTGGAATAAAAGAAAAACTAAAACAAGAATTCTATACAGAATTAAAAACAAGGCAGATTAGGAAAATGAAAATTTTTATGTGGTTAGAACATTATTTCAAAAAAGAAACGATAATAAGTTATGATAAATTTGAAGAAATTCCAGTAGTGAATGGTCAATCTAATTTATATAAAAAATGGAAATTGCAAAACAATATAGTCGTAAGTTCAATCCACCCACCACTACAAGAAGTAATAATTAATATAGATAATGAGACAGTGATAGCATCCCCATTCAAAACAGGAAAAGAGGGAAAAAATAGTTAATTTAGATAAGGGAAAGTCTCAGGAAAGGCGGCATTTCCATGAGCTTATGGACAGTCCTCAGGGTATTTGCCTAAAATGTTGTATTTTTTTATAAAATTTAAATATTGCATTTTATAAGTTAAAACAAGTAATAATATGTATTTGAAGGTGAAAATATAAAAATATATTTTCAAAATTTTTAAATTTTGTATGCAATTTAAGAAATACAGAGATAATATTAAAAAGATTTATCAACAGAATAATTATTCATATCAAACACTACATACTATAGCAAACCAAGTAGATTTAATATCAACTAAAATAGATAATAAAAAAGAAATATTTCCAAATGATATTTCAAAACCGCATTTTCAAGTATCTTCATTTTCAAGAAAAATGAAAAATTCAGTATCATTAATAAAAAAAAAAAAGATTAGGCTAGCACTTCTAGAAATATAGGAGTCATATCTCAAATAAACCCACAAGATTCAAGCACATCAAACTCACCTTCTTCTGAGTCAGAAGAAGAATCAGAAAATTAATTTGAAGATCAAATAGATTTAATAGAACAACAATTTTAAGATTATCCTGAACAATCTAAGGATAAACCACCATTACAAATAAACAGGATGAAAACTCAAAGATTTAGGAAAAATTAGAGGAACGATAGAACAAAAAATTATTATCCAAGACCTACCCCACCTGATGTTCAATATGAAGAACAAAACACTTCATTCAACAGTCATGACGAATCATCACTTTACCAATGGAATATAGATGGAAAATCCAAATATCAAATATTAAATATATTACAAGAAATGGGAATGGCAAGAATGGCATACAAAGCAAAAATCAATATAACTGAACCAAACATTGTAATGTTATTAGTAACTGGATTTACAGGTCAATTAAAAGGTTGGTGGGATAATTATCTCACATTAGAAGATAAACAATCAATTATGAACCATGAAACAGAAGAACATCAAGGTGAAGGAGACGATATTGAGTATAAAATGGTGCAAGACGGATCAAAATATTTAATCTATGTAATATCAATGTATTTTGTAGGAAACCCAGAAGAAAAACTAACTAGTACAAAAATATGTCTAACAAATTTAAGATGTCCATCGTTAACTGATTCAAATGGTATAAAGATATATTCCTAACTCAAGTATTAAGAAGAACTAATTCAAACTCGTCATTTTGAAAAGAAAAAATTATTATAGGATTACCAAATTTATTTTCACAAAGGATAATTACTAACTTGCAGAAAACATTAGGAACAGAAAAAATAGATTACAACACTTTAACCTTTGGTCGAATATTTGCTTATGTTAAAAAAGAAACATTAACTTTATGTCAGGATCTAAAAATTCAGCATAAGTATGGTTCAGAGAGAAAGGAAATGGGAACATTTTACCAACAATTTGGTATAATGGGTATTAAACCGCCAACATCTGAAAGAAAAAAGATATTTAGAAAAAAAAAATAGATATTACAGTAAGGATAGGTATAAAAATTATAATAAAAATATTATTTTTTTCAAAAGAAGCAATAAATATAAAAATATTCAATGCATATATATGTATGTATATATATGTATACTTCATTTTCCATTTAATTTTTTCTTTCGAAAACTGCCACCGAAAACCGCTGCGATCACCGAAAACCGCCATTTGTCACCGGATTTGTGCTTGTCTCAGCCGATCTTCTTTGTTTACCAGATTTCTGCGAGATTTCCATTAGATTTCCGCCGCCTCTTCCATTCTTTTCTATTTTTTCCGCCTCTGCCTCTGGTTCTCATCGCGAAACCACAAGATCGAATGGATGTTCTTCTTCATTGGGGTTGAGCTCCTATGCGGCGCCAGAGTTGAGCCTGCAGCGACGATGACTTCGAGAAGGGCGTCATAGCTCGAAGTGATTTTTGGCTTCGACTTTGACTCCAGCGAAGTGATTTTTGATATTTATGATTTTTGGCTTAAAGTGATTTTTGATATTTATGATTTTCAGTGACATGTAAAATTGCTATAAAAATTCCCAATTTAAATTTTGAGAAAAATGTGTTTTAACCCTATGTTTAGGTTGAAAAAGCCAATATAACCTTGTAAAATCTGAACGTGAAAATGTAACCATATGTATCGGTCAAAAGTGCCAATCTAACAATGACAACCAAAAAATGGCCTGAATTCTTTAAAATTGCCATTATACCCCTTTGAAAAAAATTAAAATGGAAAAAGACAATAATACCCTTCCCAAAAAGTGCTCAAGCCCTTCTGTCGGTTACCGCCACCGGTCAACCTCGATCAACGCCTGACTGGCACCTGCTGATGGTAGCTGGGTTATATCAGTACTTTTATTAGTAATACATGGTAAGACTAGCACTTTAGTAAAAACAATAAGGTTAAATCAGCACATGTAAAAATGATTGGGTCAGATCAGCACTATTAAAAAATATATCTTTTTTAGGAGAGTCCACTCCTTAAATAGGCCTTCATTAAAACTTTATAATCTAATGTATCATAAATATATTTATAATTTGTATTTTTTTGTTACAAAAGTAAGAAACTTTGGTAAATACTTTCCAAAGGAAATTCAAAAATTTTGGTAAATAATTTCCATACGAAATTTAGTAACTTTATAACTAGAAATCGACACATATTGCTACTCGGATACTGCTAGGGACATAATCCACTTTTCATTATGGAGATCGAATTTGTATACTCCATCTGTCCCAGAAAACTTAGCATATTTTGACTTTTGGAAGTCAAGCCGAATCAAATTCGACCATTAAATTGTATTATTATATATGCAAGACTATTATCATGTTAAATATTGTTGGATTCATCATCACATATATTTTCAAATTATTATATTTTCAAAATTATTTTATACACATTTATAAAGATACTAATACTCCTCCATGTCCTCTTATAATGGCTAACTTTTTATTTTAGGATGGTATTTTTATTTTGACTCCTTCCCCTTTTGGCAAATTCTATATTATTTTCGTCTACTCAATTTACTTTTTACTCTCTTAATACAACCTCCATAACTCATTCTAACTTTTAAAAATCCTTGTGCCATTTTATAAGAGGCCATATTTAGAGGACCAATGGAGTAGTTGAAATTCATTCAGTTGAATTTCAAAAGTTAAAATGTGCCAATTTATCTCGGATAAAAAGAGTATTGAAAATTAATTAGAAATTAAAATACAAATTATAAATATATCTATGATATATTAGATTATGAAGTTGTAATGAAGGCATATTTATAACGAGTAGGCTCTCCTCAAAAATAGGTTTTTTATATTAATGGTGATCTAACCCTATCTTTTTTACACAAGTGCTAATTTAACCCTATATATTTTGTTATAAATTGCTAATCTAACCTAATCTTATAAATAAAAATACTGACCTAACCTGACCTGGCCACCATCAGTAGGTGGCGGTGACTAGTGGCAGTCCGGCATTGATCGTGTTGACCGACATTGACAGGTGTTAACCGGAGTTGATCATCGTTGACCGGTGGCAAAGCCTAGGGGTTTAATGGTCATTACATTTTTAGTTTAAACATAGGGTTATTTTTGTCTTTTTAGATTAGGTCAACACCTGAATTCTTTAGCCAATGCAAGAATATTGTAATTTGTGTATATTTGTACCATTGCTCAAAAGCTTAGGGTTAGTTTCACACTTTCAAATTTTACAGGGTTATATGTGCACTTTCAAAATTTAGTAGGTTATTTGTGCACTTTTCCATTAATTTTTTGCTGACATTTTATGATTTTCAATTGACATTTTGTTATTTTTAGTTGATGTTTAATATTTTCAATTTGATGTCCTGAATTTGATATTAAATTTGACAAATTAAGCTTTGTTGATATTTTGTAATTTTCAATTGATGCTTATAGTCGATGTTTATAATTTTTAGTTTGACGTTTTGAAAGAGATATTTAATTTGATATTTAAGCTTTTGTTGATGTTTAGTTATTTCTAGTTGATGTTTCTCTAGTCGTAGTTGATGTTTATGATTTTCAGTTTGAAGTTTTGAAATTGATATTTAGTTTCACAATTTAGGCTTTGTTGATTTTTGTGATCATTGGATAATGTTTTTCTACATCGTTGATGTTTATGATTTACAATTTGACATTTTGAAATTGATATTTAATTTGACAATTTAAGCTTTGCTGAGGTTTTCTGAATTTTGGTTGATATTTTTCTAGTCGTAGTTGATATTTATAATTTTTCAGTTTTACATTTTTTATTAGATATTTAATTTGACAATTTAAGTTTTGTTGATGTTTTGTAACTTTTAGTTGATATTTTTCTAGTTTTAGTTGATGTTTATGATTTTTCAGTTTGATAATTATGTTGCTGTTTTTTCAAATTTTTAAATATTTATTTTATTTTTAAAAATATTTTTTCGTTACGATTGTAGTTGATGTTTTATGATTTTTAGTTGATGTTTTGTTAGTTGTAGTTCAAGTTTATGGGTTTTTGGTTGATGTTTTGTTAGTTGTAGTTCAAGTTTATGGATTTTTAGTTCGATGATCATATTAATTTCTTGCAAATTTTTAAATAATTTTTCTTTTTTAAAAATTTTATTTGCAAAGTGCAGCTGGAGGAAAAATAATGGGAAAATTGAAGAAAGATTATACGAATTAGGTTTCTTTATTTATTTTTATTTATTAGATTTTTTTAAAGAGGTAGTGTGATCATTTATTTTATTTTAGAATAAGGCCCATTAATTCAGCCATGTTGGCCTTAGAAGAATTAATGTTTTGGTCATGCATTTATTTTAGTATTTAGAATATTCAATTCTGATTTGATTAGAATTAGATTTGGTAAGATTAGATAAGACAATATTCATTCAGGATTTATCTTCAAGAATATAGTCATTTATTTTAGGTAGTCTAGTTAAATATGGCTTTAGCTTCTTAAAGCTGCGATAATCCTTTTCAGTTTCTTATTTGTATTTTTTGAAGATCATACATATGCACTATAAATAGGGGTAGTTTTCAACATTATTTTTACCTTACACTTTTCATCAACCAAATATACAACCTTTTGAGTTCATACTCTTTGCTTGTGAGCTATACCATTGTTGCTTAACCCCGAGGGCTAGTTAATTGGTACTTAACAATGGTATAACAAGCCAACAATGGTATGATCACTCGTTTGCTTGTGAACTTTGACTTGTAATCTGATCTTGAGTGCTAGTTAGAGAGCAAGTCAAAGTTAGGCGTACCCTAAGGGCTAGACTCCTGAATTTCATGCGACATTGAAGGGTTTGCGAGTTCCCTTGTTTTGTCAAAGATCTTAATTTCGCAATCCAGATTCTTCGCAAGGGGATTCATATCAAAAGATCACTGAAAAAATATTGGAGATAGGTCCCTGGAAAAATATTAGAGATAGGTCACTCGAGTTAGAATATAGTTAGAATTGCATAAAGGTCCATGCCTAAAGTTAAGATTGAATAACAGGAGACCGTCTCAAAAAATAAAATATCTAAAATTTATTTGAAAAATATAAATTCTAATCAAAATAAATTTTAGATAAGAATAAATGTCAAAATATAATTTTATTTTCTTAAAGGTAGGCGAGTGTTTATTTTCACTACAAAAAAAATCCAGCTATGACGCTTTTTTCGAGAATCCGTGACACTCAAATGCGTCGCTAAAATATATAGTGACACCTTATGAATTGCCTGTATTCAACATGTTAATAAATTATTGTGACGCGTTGAAGTATTTTTATATTTTTGTGACGCTTAACACTTTAAGATGTAGTTCAGTTTAGAAGTATCATTAAATTTTATGACATATATTTTAGAAGTAGTTTAAATTTTAGAAGTAGTAATTCAGTTTAGTGATATGTCAGAATTATTTAGTGACACCTAAAGGTGGAGTAAAAATTGTGACATTTCCATACCAATCACAACGTAGGTAACTACTGCACTATTTTTTGTAGTGTTTACCTTAATCTTATATTTCTTTTACATATGAAGTATTGTTTTACACCGACTAACCGTTAGACGAGTTTCATTTTATAATTGATGTAACTCATGGGATAGTTTAATTGATGTTATTTTATTTATTGTAATGAACACTAGTGGAAAATGGGCATATTAAAAGCGGTTATATTTTACCAAAGAAGTCACTTTTTTTATTTCGGCTTTGATCGTTAAAAGCGGTTAGAAAATTATCAAAGGTGGCTCAAAAACCACCTTTAATCAGGATCCGAATTTAGTTTGGAACCTGAATATGAGGATCTTAAAAAAAGGTTACCGAAACCAATTTGGTTTCTGGCAACCTTCCAGTGAAAACAGAATCATAACCTCCTCATTTCCGATGTCGTAAATTGCCTCTTCTCTCTTTTCCGACGTCAAGAAAAAGCCATGTGTTTTTTCTTTTCCAGCGTTATGAACCTTCGAAGTACATCAAAAAAGCCCAGAAAATGGTCACCCTCCAGGCTGAGCCCACCGACGTAGACAACCGGCGTGAATTGACAAGCCGTGAATTGCGGCCGCATGACTTGACGAGGCTTGAATCCAGCAGCGTGAAACCTTCGGCGTGATGGGTGGTGGTATGCGATGGAGATGATATAGTAGAGGGCGGTTGAGAGGTGGTGGAGGAAGGTCAAGAGGTGGCAGTTGAGAGGAGGTGGAGAGAGGCTGAGGTTGATGAATGTGAAGGTAGGTTGCAGCTCTCCAAAAACAAAAATGAAGGAACAAACGAGTGAAACCCTACTTAAATGTTTTGGGCAACTTGGCCGTGGACATTTAATTAAATTTTGAGTCCATCTCCTATGAGACCATCTTATGGTGAGACAAAAAACTAGAGGTAAAATAGGAAAAGGGAATATTAAATTTGGGAGCAGAATATGGAATATTTTAGACTTGGAGTTATAAATGTAAAGCACAAAAAATGAGGGACTAAATTGCAAATAGTCAATTAAAAAGAAAACCCTCATCTTCTTCAACATTTCCCGGTGCCATCGCCTTCTTCAACCATCTCCGGCACCATCGCCATCGTACCTGTGCTTCCCTATACATCTTCGCCGTCGTCCCTGTGCGTTGCCATCCTTGTGCTTTGTCTGATCAGCCGATGAATCTCTGACAAAAAGAGATGACGTCCCCGTGCGTTGCTATCCTCGATGGCACCAGATAACGATGGTTCATCTTGTCGGAGATGAATTCGTTTCATATATCGGTCGGGCCAATTCGCCTGAGACACTAGATTATCGGCCGGGTTTATTGAATCACGTTTGGAACATTATGATTTTGCCTCACAGACGGCCAGATTTGCATCACTTTAGGGCATCAGTTCCCGCCATCAGTTTGGGCATCAGGTTTGTGTTTCCAGCTTCAGTCTCAGCGGTGAACTTCAACGGCACCGGAGTTTGTGTTTCGACTCTCTTCGGATGTGCAACTGTTCAGCCCCTTATACTATATTCCAAATGCATAGTATATGATCTTTCCAATGCTCATTGCCTCATGCGTTACAACTCTGTTCCACATACTTGTGTGTTGGGCACTAGTGTACAAGTCTAGATTACAGAATCATGGCGTTGCATTAGTTATGTTGTGCGGAATGGAGAAACAACAGAAAATATGAGCGAAAATAACAAGACACAAGATTTAAGTGGTTCACCAATTTTTGGCTACATCCACGGGAGACGGATTCACTATAGTAGGTAGCAAGTTACAGACGCCAAGAAATTGGCCAGATTTCTACCTATCTAAGTGCAGAACAGAATTAGTGCTTACAGAGTCCAAGTTACAGACGTCGAGACCCCCGTTTAGCCGGGGGCGTCTGCCGCTCCCCGAGCCCCCAGGCCAGGGTCGCAGAAGTGGCTATTACAGTATTCAAGGCATACCAACAAGTTATGGGCCTGTCGATGTGGCTGAACGTGATAATTCTTGCATTGTTTACACTACCACAAAGACCCCCTCCCCCCTCTAGCACCAGTTTTTTACCATCGATTTTTAAAATTGGTGCTAAAAATCTCATAGCACCGGTTTTATTTTAATTTTAACACCGATTTTTAAAATTGGTGTTAGTTTAACACCATTTTTTAACACCAATATTTTAAAAATCATAGCTAAATTTAACAGTAGCATCGGTTTTGGAAAACACAAGCACCGATTTTTAAAAATCGGGGCTAAAAATTTGAAAATTTCATTTTTCCCGCCAAAGACATAGCCAAAAATTTTAAAATAGCACCGTGGAAATACTAGCACCGGTTTTTAAAAGCCGGTGCTAAATATTTGTAAAATACTATCTTCCCGCAAAAAAATCAAAATAGCACCGAGTTTAGTAAGAAATAGCACTGGTTTTAGTAAAAAATAGCACCGGTTTTAAAAATTGGTGCTAAAAATAAAAAATAGCACCGATTTTTGTAAAAACATAGCATGTATTTTAAAAATCGGTGCTAAAAATTAAAACTTAGCACCGGTTAAATTTTCAAAATTCATTTTCCAGCCAAAGAAATAGCCAAAAAATTTAAATAGCACTAGTTTTGAAAAAATTAGCACCAGTTTTTTTTCCAACCAGTGCTAAAAATTAAGAAATAGCACAAGTTTTGGAAGAAAATAGCACCGGTTTAAACCGGTGTTAAAAATTTTAAATAGCACCAATTTTGGATGAAAATAGCGATGGTTTAAACCGGTGCTAAAATTGTTTAAAATTTTCCCGCAAAAGAAATCAACAAAAAAATTTTCCTGCAAATGAATCGCCAAAAAAATTAAAATTTAGCACCGGTTTTTGTAAACAATAGCACTGGTTTTATAAAATCGATGCCAAAAATTTTCAAAATTCATTTTCCCGCCAAAGAAATAGCCAAAATATTTTAAATAGCACCGATTTTGGAAACATTAGCACCGATTTTAAAATTTGAAGCTAAAAATTTTAAAAAATATCACCAATTTTGGAAGAAAATAGCACCAGTTTAAACTGGTTTTAAAAATTTAAAAATAGCACTGATTTTTGAAGAAAATAGCACCGGTTTAACCCGGTGCTAAAATTTTTTTAAAATTTTCCAACCAAAGAAATCGCCAAAAAAATTTTCCCACCAAAGAAATCGCCAAAACTTTTTAAAATTATATCTTCCCGCCAAAAGCTTCTAAATATTCGCTGAAATTTTTTAAAGTTCAATTTTTCTGCCAAAGAATTCAAAAAATTTGCCAAAATTTTCTAATAATCTTTCCAGAAATTTCATGAGCTGGAAGCAGCTGCGCAGCCGCTCTTAGCTATTTTGTTACACTTTCAAAATCGTTCACTTCTTTTGTTGACTTTAACTAATAACTAAATTAAGTTAAATTAATCAACGATCAACCTTTACTGACCTAATATATACAAATAAGAATAAAAAAAATTTACATTAACTAATTAACGTTCAACCCTTAATTGATTTAGTATACATAAATACAACTTTAACAAGTTAACGGTCAAACTTTACTTTACTTTCAATATATAAACACTAATAACTAGGCTAACTTTGACTAATCAACAGTCAAACTATACTTGACTTTCAATATGTAAACACTAATAACAAAGTTTACTTTAACTAATTAATGGTCAAACTTTATTTGAATTAGTATATAACAAATACTAATAAATGTTTGACTCTGTCTAATCAATAGTCAAACCTTAGTTGACTTTCTATATATAAATACTAGTGACTAAGTTGACTTTAAATAATTAATGGTCAAACTTTACTTGACTCTCTCCATATAGAACCACTAGTGACTAAGCTGACTTTAACTAATCAACAGTCAAACTTTACTCGACTTTCAATATATAAACACTAATAACTAGGTTAACTTTGTCTAATCAACGGTCAAACTTTACTTGACTTTCAATAAATAAACACTAATAACAAAATTAACTGTAACTGATTAACGGTCAAACTTTATTTGAATTAGTATATAATAAATATTAATAACTAGGTTGACTTTGTCTAATCCACGGTCAAATCTTACTTGACTTTCAATATATAAACAATAATAACAAAGGTTACTTTAACTAATTAACGGTCAAACTTTACTTGACTCTCTCTCTCTGTATACAAACACTAGTGACTAAGCTAACTTTAACTAATCAATGGTCAAACTTTACTCGACTTTCAATATATAAACACTAATAACTAGGTTGACTTTGTCTTATCAACGGTCAAACTTTACTTGACTCTCTCTATATAGAAATATTAGTGACTAAGCTGACTTCAACTAATCAAACGTCAAACTTTACTCGACTTTCAATATATAAACACTAACAACAAGGTTGACTTTGTCTAATTAATGGTCACGCTTTACATGACTTTCAATAAATAAATACTAATAACAAAGTTAACTTAACTAATAAACGGTCAAACTTTATTTGAATTAGTATATATTAAATACTAATAATAATGTTTGACTTTGTCTAATCAACGGTCAAACCTTACTTGACTTTCTATATATAAATACTAGTGACTAAGTTGACTTTAACTAATCAACGGTCAAACTTTACTTGACTCTCTCTCTCTCTCTGTATAGAAACACTAGTGACTAAGCTTACCAACGGTCAAACTCTCTCTCTCTCTCTCCTGTGGAAAGAAGTAATTCGTATGCTAAACCCGTGTGGATTACTGTGGTACTCTGGTCTGAGTAGTTTTGCTGGGAACAGGAGAAGCTTTGCATATCTAATTTTATAGAATGTGTGGATTGCCGACGCATGCTGGGAAGGTTTGGTAGGAAGAGATGGGCTGTTTATGAGAATCTGTGCGGGTTAATGCGTCACTCCTACTGAAAGTGGCCTGTAAATATGATGTTCATAGGAGATTACTATTAATGAAGGGTCTCAGGCATGGAAATTGTCAGCATTAGGGTCAGTTCTAATCGATTCGGGTAAACTTGTGCTCAAACCTCGAGCCCGACTGGCCTAGCTTGTGTCTAAACCCCGGCCTTGTCCCCCGGCCTTGCTAGTGCCCAGATCCCAGTCACCTTCCAGCTTTTCTTGTGTTCAAAACCTGGGCAACCTCTGGCTTTGCAAGTGATTAAAACCCGGCCTGCCCGCCCGACCTTGCTCCTGGTAACCCACCCAGCCTTGCTCGTGCTCAGAACCAGGAAAATGCTCGACCTTGTTTACTCGAATTTAAATTGGAGCTTAGACCAATAGGCTACCCAAACTGATTTAGGGGACCCTGTGTTCAAACCCCGAGCACCCGACCAGTCTAGCTTGTGTTCAAAACCCGGACTGATCATCTTGCCTCACTAGTGCTCAGAACCTGGCCACCTTCCGGCCAAGTGTGTGTTCAAATCCTGGAAAACCTCCGGCCTTGCAAGTGAACAGAACCTGGTTCTTTTCCCAGCCTTGCTTGTTCTTAGAACCCGGTAAACTCTCATCCTCGCTTGTGTTTAGAACCCGGACAACCCCCGGCCTTGTGTTCCCTGACCTAGTCTGCACTTAGACACTCTATGCCGAAAACACAAATTTAAAATTTTCTCTCACTCATGAACATTCATACGGTGACCCTCATTCTGGGTATAATTGAGCTGGCAATAAGTTGGGGCTATTCAGATTCATCACAGATGTCATGAGATGTTTCACTGTGTGTTGGTTGGTCTGGCGGCCGGCCATGGTGAACTGTTTTAATCGAAATCATAAAGAATAACACTCTCAATTTGTTAGCCCTATTTCTCAGATTCATAAGAATTCCCGGAAGAAAAGGAACGGAAGAGCAGATTCTCGTAATTGGTAGTTTTCTCAATTTTTGCCCAGATTCCAGTGACTGAACAACGCTGGAAAATATGGTCCGGCAATCACATCTATCAGTGGGCAGTGGCAACTCGAATGGTATTCTGAACAGTAACCCTTCGAGGGATGGAGGTTCGAGTACTCGTAGGGAAGTGAGGGATGGTTCGAGGATGGAAGGATGGTCCAAGGGATGAAGGAGATTTTGAGGGATTCGAGTGCTGAAGGCATTCGAGTGCTCGAGATAGGCATTCGAGTGATGGAAGTGTTCAAGTACTCGAGGGTAGTTTGCGGTTAGACGGATTGAGGTATTCGAGCGTTGGAGGTACTAGAGTTCTCAAGGGGGACATTTGAGTGCTGGAAGCCTTCGAGTGCTCGGTGGAGGGCATTCGAGAGTTGAAAGTGATCTAGTTCTTTGCCCTCGAGGGAAGGAGGTTCGAATAATCGAAAGGAAGTTGAGGGATAGTTCGAGGGATGAAGGTGATTTCAAGGGATTCGAGTGCTGAAGGCATTCAAGTGCCCAACATGGGCATTCGAATTATGGAAGTGCTCGAGTACTCGAAGGGAAGCGGAGTGATGGTTCGAGGTTGGAAGGATGGTCCAAGGGCTGAAGGAGTTTTCGATGGATTTGAATGCTGAAGGCATTCGAGTGCTGGATATGCTCGAAAATTCGAGGATGGTTCGAGGAGAGATAGATTGAGGTATTCGAGTTTGAGGGATGGTTCGAGGATGGAAGGATTAAGCTGAAGGTGTTCTTAGGCTCATTGGGGGCATTCGAGGGCTGAAGGCGTTCTCTGTCCTCGAGGTGGTCCTGGTGGTGCTCGAGATCTCAAGGGGGCAATTCGTGTGTTGTAAGCTTTTGGGTGCGCCGAGGGGGCACTCGAGGGCTGAAGGTGCTCGAGTGCTTTGTCCTCGAGGGGGTGCTGGTGGTGCTGAGTACTCGAGGTAGCCAATCGAGTGTCATAAGCTCCCGAGTGCTCGTGGGGGGCATTCGAGGGCTGAAGGTGTTTGAGTGCTCTGTCCTCGAGGGGGGACTTGTGAAGAAACCTCGAGAGATGGCTACTGTTGGATTGAAAAAAAAACAAACCCTGCAGCTTCTGTCCAGATGGTTGACAGGATTTCCCATGGCAGCAGCATGGCCATGTAGGTTGGGTAGGGGGTAAATTAATTCTGCGTACACTAATTAATTAACCTCTAGCTAGGTATCACTTGGAATTAACGGTTGCACTATTTGCCTGCGCTGTACTGAAAAGTGCAAAATGGCATCAGGCTATCCATTTGCTTAAAATGGAAAGAACGGTTAAAAAACCATTACGCAGGGTATGCGCGGTAGAATTCATGCCCGGTCTCTTATGCTTAGGAGGTCTATCCGTGGGGAACACTTGGGAGCATAATAGACTACGGTCAAACTGTTCCCAACCCCACGGAGAAAGCCTCGGCCCTCATCCAGAGACCGTTATCGAAGGCCAATAACACCTCTTTATCTCCATCTTAGAGGTGTACATGGTAGAAGCGGTGTGCAAGCCCTTTTAGGAGGACAGGTCATACTACTTCATTCATTGGAAGACCGAGACCACTCTCGGATTTGAAGACACCCGTGGGGAGCAAACCACAGCGTAAGAGCCGGTTCACACCACCGGTAGCATGGATGTAAAATGGAGCAAGGAGGCAAGTGAGTTTGTTCTCAAGCCCCTCTGTTTTTTCAGGGATGGCTTATACAGGCCCCGGTCACCACGAAGGGACTCTGTTGAAGGGATGGCTCATACAGGCCTCGGTCACCACGACGGGTTGTAATATTTACCATGGATAGTTTCCACAGGCCCCGGTCATCACGATGGGACTAGCTTCTTTTGGTCACCTGGTTGTAACATTTAGATCAGGGGTAGTATTTTAGGTAACATGCATTAAGGGAGTGGGCTAATGTTCCCACTCCCGTACACTCCCACCGCATTTTTTTGGGCCACCTGATTGTACCGTCTATATCAGGGGTAGTTCAGTAGGTTTCACTGTATCACGGGAGTGGGACAATGTTCCCGCGGGAGTGGGACAATGTTCCCGCGGGAGTGGGACAATGTTCCCGCGGGAGTGGGACAATGTTCCCGCGGGAGTGGGACAATGTTCCCGCGGGAGTGGGACAATGTTCCCGCGGGAGTGGGACAATGTTCCCGCTGGAGTGGGACAATGTTCCCGCTGGAGTGGGACAATGTTCCCGCTGGAGTGGGACAATGTTCCCACTCCCGCAGACTCTCACGGTTTCTTTTTATTTACCATTACCTTCGACTAGTGACTAAGCTGACTTTAACTAATCAACGGTCTAACTTTACTCGATTTTCACTATATAAACACTAATAACAAAGTTGACTTTAATTAATCCATGGTCAAACTTTATTTGAATTAGTATATATAAATACAAATTAAAAAATGGCAGGAAATAAGTGAAATGACTATTATACCCTTGTGATAAAAAATTTAAAAGGAAACCATGCCTTCATTTCTTCATTTTCTTTCTTTCTTCCTAAAATTCATCCTTCGTGTTTTCCTCGCCGTTGATCGACTAATCGATGATCGATGGTGGTTGGATTGGTGTGGGCACGCTGGTTCGATTGGAGATGAGTTAGTGACGGCGTGACAATGGTTCGATTGGAGCAGTTGTGGAGCAGCGGCGGCAAAGCGGCACGGTGCGGTCAGGGATAGAGTTTCTGGTGAAGCTAGGAGGTGGCAGAGCTAGGGAAGCGGTGGCGCACGGTTCTTTCTGGTGGCTGGTGGTGTGGGTTTCTGGCGGAAATTGGGCAGCGCTAGGAGGTGGCGGAGCTAGGAGGTGGCGGAGCTAGGGCGGAGCTAGGTGCACGGTTCTTTCTCTTCACTGCTTGCTTGTTCACATACTTGTCTTCTCTCCTGCTAGTTTTGAAGAGGTTGGCTCTTCTACTCCACCAACGCCAAGATCAAAGGTCGGCTACAGTCCTGTATTAAAGGGAACATCTTCAGAAGCATGATTCCTCATAGCATTTTTTAAATATCCCATCAATTACATTGTATAGCTCTTGCTTGGAAAGTATTCCTGTGAAATAAAAATAAAACATCACATACACTAATTAAAACATCAATATCTAAAATCAAAACATCACAGTAGCACACATAACATCTAAAAAGTTGGACACCCCGTAGAATGGGAATTACTTGAGCCTTCTATAATAGAAAGTTGGTGTGGGTTAACTTGCAGGTGATACCAGTGGTAATGGTAGAAGAATATGAGAGAAACACTCGTAGAAGAAACTGAGGCACCGGAGGTTTGTGTGGTGAAATTGGCGTTGGAACTTGAGTCTGGCATGATGATGAGAGCATCTGTATCAGATGCTAACTAAAACAAAAAAATTTCTGCAAGTTGCTCTTATGGGATTGTTCTCATTATAGAACAAAGTTACATGATAAGGATTACAACAAATCCTACCAAATCTGATTCTATACAGTTGGCCAATCCCTATAATTATGCTATACCATAAACATTGCTAACTACCTTGTTTATAGAGAGCATTATTTTTTTGGTAAGATTGATAAGCTCTTTAGTATTCCTGTTCAGGTCATTCCAATAATGATCATGACATCCTATTTTATGTTTCCGAACAAATTTAGATAATCTGCCAGTAGGGTTGTTTGCTTGTCGAAAACATGAGCAGTGGGATTTTACCGTTTTAAGCCAGAGATTGATGTAATCATTTGGGTAAAAGGTTAGGACAGACTTTTCCATGTAAATGCATCCACATATATAGGGTGTCAGGGCTACCAATTCAATGAGTTGCAATATTCTATTCTCTCTTGTTTTTGTAAATGGCATCAGAGCACAAGAATTTTCACAGAAAATTTCCAGAGAAAATTTTCTCTTTTTCTTAGGACTCACCATCGCCTTCATTGTGCCTTCACCATCTCCATCATCACCCACTTCCTTCACCGCTTCTTCTTCATATCTCTATCGTTGTCAGCCCTGCCTAAGATTTTTGGTTGTGTCCTCATTGTTCAGAGAGGACGCACAGTCAAGATCGATCTTCAACAATTTGGGGTTGCTCTATGAGATGGGTGGCGGGCTGGGGTTTTAGGGAGGTGGGTTGGGTGGCAGATTGAGATGGTGGTGATGGGGGAGAGGAGGAAGGGATGGGTGGTGGCCGATCAGCGGTGGTGGGTCCAAGAAGTGGTGGTGCTGGGAGCTGGGAGCACCGACGGGCTATATTTCTGTTAATGTTTATGCTTATGCTTTTTGTTTCATATTAAATTTTTATGCTTTTCGTATGTGAATTTCAGTTTCACCTAAATTCTAAACGTTTATGCCAAGTTGTGTAATAGTTTGGTGTTAAAACGCAAAATGAAATACGCAGTGCACACACAACTTGGTTACGCAGTTCGGTGCAAATACACCTACGTCTGCGGGGCCTAGCCCAGATCAGAAACCATCCACTAGAAAGCAGTCTTTAGTACAAGAAGCTTAACTTAAATACTAATCCATTGCTAACCTATTGAGTGGCTGTTGTGAGATCCCCTCACTGCCGATCCTACGCCGTTGAACCCCCACGATCAACACGTCTCTCTGGATCTCCTCCTCCCGAGGAATTACGGCTTCCTTGTTTCTGATCTTTACGAACTTGGTCGGTTTATTTGACAAACCTCCAAAACCCGAGACGAACTACTCCAACAACGTATCTCACGTAGAGATGAAAACTTGGTAGAGCCATCACGGTTTGCGTTGTATATCTTCGCTTTTATCACCTGCGCACTCTTTCCTTGTGCATAACTCTTTCCTTGTCTAACTCTACCAAGAATAGACTTCTAGACTAAGGAAAGATCTAATCCTAGTCTGGTTTTTAAATGGACAATCCTTTATTAATAGGACTTGTACCATAAATAAACTACTTAATTAATTCCTAACTATTACAAGGAATATTTGTTTACCAGAAATAGGTTGCCACAAAATCACACATTGATCTCCACAATATTCTGTTCTGATCGCATGATTTTCCTCCATAATTTGCTCCATAAAACATGGCTAAATACTTGCTGTCCAGAAAACTGGATTGTGATGGTGTTAGAACACCACTCCACTAGTTCACACAATATGCCACAACCGAGTCCAACGCTCCTGGACTTTACAATCTCCCCCTTGGCATATTTGTGAATTCATCAGCACTGGATTTTGACCTACCAACTCCCCCTGAATTCAACACCACTAAAACTACCAAGAATTCAGACATGACAGGTCATGCAGGTTCCGTGTTGGAACACCAAATACTAAATCCAATAATCCAATAATAAAATTCAGCAAGCAAACACACATCAAAAATAAATCCATCAAAATAAATCCATCCAGTTTTCTCCCCCTGGATTCATTAATGTGCCAAAAATGCTGTTTACTCCACAGCAGTTGCATCATCATCACCATCATCACCATCATCGTCATTAGCATCATCTGAAACATCATCGTCACCATCATGCGCCTCTGAAAGATCCTGAGTTGTTGCAGCCAACAAGACTCCACGCTCAGCATCCAAGGCAGCCAACTCCCCCTGAAGCTTTGCCACAATAGCCTGATGTCGTTCAATCAGTTCCTGGCATGCTCCAACTCGGGCCTCAATAGCACTCAACCGCGCCGTACCAGCATCCGAGCAAATCTCTTCCGGAGGAGTCCAAGGCAAGTCCTTGATAATTCGACCACTCAGCGTCCTGAGTGTCGGTTTTAAGACTTGAATAGGAATCCACTCATCAGAGTCCCTTATAGCTGCTCCCCCTTTTTACAGCACCGTGGTGATCACACATGGATGTACCAGAGCTTCCTTCCTGGTCTTGCGAGCACAATCAATGATATCATTAAAAATCAATCTACCCATATTTACCTTTTGATGCGCTCCCAAACTGTATAGTAATGTAGCCATCTCTTTGGTGACACTCGTGGTATTTACCGAGGGAATCCAATTATGCACGGCGACCACATACAAACAGTAATACCTGGATGTGAGGTTAGACACAGTTATCTGCTGTCGACCAGTCACAGGCCATGAGCTCTCCACTCCACCAGTAAGCTCTACAGGCACTTCATCATAATTCTCTGGCATCTGGTGTTGGAACACCGGTTGGCCATACCTTGACGTGCTATGCTTCAGACACTTGTTCACCGCCTCTGGTGAAAAATCAACAATCTCTCTGCGCACATAAACCCTATGAAACCAGGGTGATTATTCATCTTCACACTCAGCTTTCAGATTCGAATAGAACTCTAGCACAAGTTGCTTGTTATAGTCACAGAAACAGGTAGCCGCCTTAAACACCTTGAGATGGTGCAAATAGTCTGTGAATCCACAGTCCTTATATTTCACAGCATCTGCTGGCCTTTCCGCCAAAATCTTCCTGCCACAGATAAACTCCCACTTTTCTTGACTTGCATCATCAAAGAATTCAGGGCTAATGGCTTCACTAGCTTCAGGTGCAAGTTGTGCACTGGACTCCATTGTCTCAGCTTGTCTTTGCTGTCTGTCAGCACGTAACCTCTTCAGCTTCTTCCCAATCGGTTCATCGCTATGCTCACCTGCTTCCATAGTCTTATCCCTGCATCACTTAGAGTTTCGCACACCCTTGGAAGATGAGGCCACACTGCCCCTGGCCTTCTTTGAACTCTGAGTAACAGGAGTTCTCACAGACTCTGGTGGTGTTTCAACACCCACCTCCCTGCACTTTCTCTTTGACCCACGTGTCTTTCTGGTCTCGAGTGGTATTTCAACACCAACACCAGTACCCTCTAAGGTGCCTTCACCACTGGCTATCTTAGTCAACTCTGCCAAGTTTTCAAGGTCATACCCCTCAGGATTTGATTCCCTATCAGCAAAGTCCACATCCTGTGCTTGATTCACAAGTACCTAGTCATCAACATTGGAGGTCACATCTGGTGTTTGAATACCAGAAACAATCACATCATCACACTCTGGGTTTTCCACAGCTCTATCCTTATCTTCTCCATTTTTAGAGACTGGCTCCATTAACTCTGACACAGTCTCACACATCACAGTTCCCGGTGTAGCAATACCAGTACTATTCACTTCATAGTTCTCATTGTCAGCACCTGCTTGCTGGTCCATAACATCATTCTCGATTTCTCATGTCTTAGACACATTCTCCAATATCACAGATGCACTCTCAGGTTCCTTCAACATAGACACTGTTTCAACTTCAACAGCTCCCCCTGTATACACAGTCTCCTCATCACTGTCATTGATTTCCACCACCGGAATGGGCAATCGTCTTTGATATTCTTGAAGCACGAACAGAGGACCATCAAAGCGCTCCAACTCCATGCCTTTTGCTTTGGCAAAATCAGTGGACTTAACCACTTTGACCCAGGGATGCAACATAGCATCATCCCCCATTCTCCTAATGACTGGCCTGTGCAATGAGGCTATCCTCGTATAGATTGTAAAATATGTATCTTCTTCTTCCCCCACTCTGTATCGTTCACCGAAATCAACCCCAACTAAGGTGGCATAAAAATCACTAATCTTATCAATTTGTCCAATACTCCCAGTTAATAGTTTCTTTAAATCAAACCCATTAACTGTTCCATGCAAGTTCTTAAACTTCCTAAGATCAATATAATCTTTGTTCTGGACCATCCATTCAAGAAACTCAAGAACTAAGCAAAATAAACTCCATCAACAACAAAGGAATGATCAAACCTGACCGCCGATCGTCGACGATTAACTCCGTCCCACTTTGTCAACCTCTGTTCTCGAACTCCACGGCACTCATTCAAGTCCACATCTGAGTCAAGTTCTTCAAATCGCAAATTTTCTGGAATGCGTACACTTGAGAAATCTCCAAACAATTTCTTGAAGTTGAAGTTCACCATTGTCGATGGGTTTTTGTGGGTTATGTAAATTTGTGGGGTTTTGAAGATTTCAGGTCGCCGGAAACACTGTTGCGCGAGCTCTGTTCTAGGAAGATGAACAGTTGGGAAGAAATTGAATTTGTGTGGGAATCAAACACTTGTCGCTTTCACAGTCTTTTTAGCAAACCAAAACCCCACACCTTTTTCCTACTGGGCTCTGACCGATCACGCACACAGCCAAGCCCATCATCACAAATTTCTGGCCCATGTTCAGCCCTTCTGATCTATTTCCGCATTAAGTCAACTGTCCAGTAACTTTATCCCATAGTGTTTAAATACCATCACTTTATCCTGTGGTGTTTAAATACCACCTCACCAAATTTTTGGTATTTTCTGTTTTTCTATTTTTTTATTCGACTGTATTTAAAGGAAAATAGTAAATAATACAACAGAATAGATAGATTTGGGTACCTTACATTCAACACACTCCCAAGTGTTGTCTGAGGCCTTCAAAAGTCTCACCATCCAGAGGCTTCGTAAAGATATCAGCAAGTTGTTCTGATGTTGGAACATGATGAACTGTGACTTCTCCTTTTTCGACCAAATCCCTAATAAAATGATGTCGTATATCGATGTGCTTTGTCATAGAGTGTTGCACAGGATTCTTGGAGATATCAATGGCGCTTTTATTATCACATAAGACTGTCAAACTCACATCATTGAATCCATAGTCTCTCATCATCTGCTTCATCCATAGTAACTGTGCACAACAATTCCCTGCAGCTAAATATTCTGCCTCAGCCGTAGACAATGATATAGAGTTCTGCTTTTTACTATACCAGCTGACCAGATTTGAACCAGCAAAGAAGCATCCACTAGTGGTACTCTTACGATCATCAGCATTCCCGGCTCAGTCAGAGTCACTGAAACCTACCAACTGCGAATCCTTTTTCCTAGAAAACCACACTCCATACTCCACTGTTCCACTTATATATTGAATAATTCTCTTCACAGCTAACATATGTGATTCCTTTGGATTAGCCTGGTAGCGGACACAAATACCAACACTCAAACAGATGTCTGGTCTACTTGCAGTTAAATATAACAGGCTGCCAATCATACTCCTATATAATGTTTGGTTAACACTTTGACCCAGATAATCTTTTGTGAGTTTATCAGTGGTAGCCATTGGAGTGCGCACTGCCTTTGCACTTGCAAGTCCAAATCTCTTGATCAAGTTCTCAGCATATTTCTGTTGGCTAATGAAAAGACCATTCTTCTCCTGAGTAACCTGTAACCCTAGAAAATATGACAATTTTCCTACCATACTCATTTCGAACTCCTTAGTCATTAAGTCAACAAACTCCTTCACCAATGCTAAAGAGGTGGAGCCAAAGACAATATCATCAACGTAAATCTGTGCGATTAGAAGATTTGTCCCCTTATGCAGCACAAACAGTGTACGATCCACTCCCCCTCGACGATATCCCTTCTGAATCAGAAAGGTTGTCAGTCGCTCATACCATGCACGGGGTGCCGGCTTGAGTCCATACAATGCTTTATTCAACCGATAGACATGGTCAGGAAAATGTGGGTCTTCAAACCCCTTAGGCTGCTCCACGTAAACTTCCTCCTTTACTAGATCATTCAGAAATGCACTCTTGACATCCATCTGATGAAGAGTAAAGTCCAGAATGCATGATACTGCCAACATCAGCCTAATCGACTCCAATCTGGCCACGGGTGCAAAAGTTTCATCGAAATCAACCCCTTCTACTTGGGTGTACCCTTGAGCAACGAGTCGCACTTTATTTCTTGTGATGTTACCATCTGCATCAGATTTGTTCTTAAAAATCCACTTAGTTCCGATCACATTAACATCAGCAGGCCGCGGGGTGAGATACCAAACATTGTTTCTTTCAAATTGCTGCAACTCTTCTTGCATTGCCAAAATCCAATACTCATCAAGCAAGGCTTCTTTGTAGTTTTTGGGCTCAGTGAGGGAGATAAAACATGATAATCCTGCCAATTCTCTGTAATTTACCCGTGGCTTATCTCGTAACTGCATGTATTTGACTGGACTTTGTTCAGATTCATGTGTTACTGTTTCCAATGTTCCAACACCGATTGATTGTGATGGTGTTTCAACACCAGTAGGATTCACTGTGTCGAGGATATCACTTTCACCCATAGTATATTCCTCTGAATCATCAACAATCACATTAATAAACTCCATGACTGCTCCAGAGCGTTGGTTTAGAACTCGGAACGCCCGACTAGTAGGAGAATAACCCAAGAATATACCGATATCACTTCTAGACTCGAATTTAGCCAAAGGCTCTCGGTCCTTCAGAATATAGCACTTACTCCCAAAGACATGAAAATACGACACATCTGGTCTTCCCTTTCCAGATTTCATATGGTGTCTTCTCAGTAAACGGACGCAAGTATACTCTGTTGATAGTGTAGCATGCTGTGTGTACCGCCTCAGCCCAATATCTAGCATGAATTTTTCTCTCGGCTAGCATTGCTCGTGCCATTTCCTGCAGCGTCCTATTCTTTCTCTCTACTATACCATTTTGTTGAGGCGTTATGGGGGCAGATAACTCGTGGTGTATTCCAAGTGTCTCGCAAATATCATGAAACTTAGAATTTTTGAATTATTTTCCATGATCACTCCTGATCCGTGCAATTCTTTCTTGGGTGGTTCCCTTTTCTACATGTAGCCTGTGCGCCAAGGTCTTGAAAACTTCAGCGGCCTCTGACTTCTCTTTGAGAAATGATACCCACGTATACCTCGAGAAGTCGTCTACACATACAAAAATATACTTCTTCCCTGCCACACTAGGGGTGTTGACCGGCCCCACAGGAGTTCCAAAAGTCTTGACGTTGAAACATCGTGTACCGCATGGTGTGGTATCCGGATTTGCTTTCCTTCTTTACAAGACCCACAAACAGCCTCCTTGTTGTCACTGATTTCAGGAATACCTCTAACTGCATTCAGTCTGGAAATGCGTGTTAAGGATTTATAATTTATGTGTCCCAATTTTCTGTGCCACAGAGCACTGACTTCTTTTTTTGAGCTAAAGCAGGTGACATCTTGATCGAGCAAATAACAGTTATCCATTGATCTAGATCCAGTGAATACTCCAGTTCCATGGTTTACTACACATTTCTCCTTGTCGAAAAACACCGTCATTTCATTGTCACATATATGGCTAATGCTTAACAAGTTTGCTTTCAGACCTTCCACCAGTAACACATCTTGGAACACCGGAAGCCCTTTGATGGCTAACTCACCCTTGCAGATTATCTACTGCGTTTCCCATCACCAAATCTAACATATCCACCAAATCCAGGTTTGAATTTTCGCAGAAATTCAGGGACTCCAGTCATATGCCTTGAACAAGCACTATCGAAATACCAGGAATTTCCTGTATGTGCACCAAAACATACGAAACTTGAAAAATAAACATCTTGAGATTTTCGAATCCATGCCTTGCTTTGAGGTCGAGTGATGTTATGCAGCCTTGGATTGACACGTGTGTTCAGAATTCTGGTTCTGTAGCCTCCAGTGTTGAAACAACGCCCTGTATCATATCCTGGCACGGTGTTGAAACATCGATCTGCTGAGTTAAAGGACAGTGTCCTAAGCAGCTTAAAGCACCTATTTCTCACATGCCCTTGAGCTCCACAGTATCCACATCGTCTGATCCTTTTGGTGGGACAATTTCTCTCGATTATTCCTAGAGCTGGTGCACCTTGATCTATCTTGTTGCTCCATGAATTCACCGGTGAAGATTCTTCATAGCCAATTCCGTATTTGGTCGTCTGTCCCATTCTTAGACAATCTTCGAGCTTAGCTTTCCCTGTATTGAGACGTCTAATAGCTTGTTCTGCTGCCTCTGCTCGTTGCACCATTCCAGCAAATTCCTTCTTGATTATTTCAAGTTCGCTGATTGCCTTTTCCTTTTCAAGTTCCTTCATTTTAGCATTTTCACTCAATCTCTTGTTCTCGGACTTGAGCTCTTTGTTTTCATCTGCCACTTTTAACCACATCTTGTACGTTTCCATGCTTTCCTTGCGAATGTCATCATCACTAATGCTCCTAGTCTCTTCATCTGAGCTACCACTCTCACTTTCATTCAGCACAATGACTCCTTCCTCGAAAGATTCTTCTAACTCCACCACTGTCACACCGAAAGAAACATGATTGGTATACTCCTCTCCATCCTTACCATCATCTCCTCCGTCATCATCACTCCAGGTTGCGGTATACAATTTTCCTTGTCTTTTGAGTGTATTGGCACACTCAGCTTGTATGTGCCTGAAACCTTCACATTCTCTACACTGGATTTTCCTGTTCAGGTTTGGATTTGTTGATTTGAACTTTTGTGTTTCATCACCAATTGCTTGGCCAAATCTTGGAGTGGAGTTTACATTTGGATTTTTTCTTCCACTTGACTTCTCTTGTGGCTTCCTGCCCATCTTCTTCATAAATCTGGAGAAGTTCCTGGTTATGTTTGCAATTTCATCGAACTCTTCATTATCTGTATGATCTTCTGACTTTCCAGAGGTTATGCTTGAAAAGACCATCTCTTTCTTACCTGCTTTTGTTTGCAGCATTTCCATCTCATAAGATTCCAGTGATCCCATAAGTTCATCAAGTGTCATTGTCCATATCCTTCCATTTTCATTAATCGCTGTGACCTTCATGTTGAAACTTAGAGGTAGTGCTCTCAAAACCTTTCTTACAAGCTTGTGATCTTTGTACTTTTTGCCAAACTGAAAAGCTTTGTTGGCAATATCTCGGACTCGTCCATTGAACTCAGAAATAGTCTCATCTTCGCGCATCTTTAGATCTTCGAATTTTGCCGTATAATACTGCAACTTTGATTCTCTAACGGAGCTTGTCCCCTCATGATAAGTTTGTAACACATCCCACGCATCTTTAGCAGTCTCACAATTTGAAATCATCTTAAACTGATCTTCATCCACTACCGTAAAAATGGCATTTAATGTCTTTGAGTTGGACACGTGTGCTTTGTGCTCCTCGGCAGAATATTTAGAAAATGGTTTAGCCGTCAATGAGCTTGATCCCTCAGATTCGGCTACTGTAGGTGGAGTGTACTGATTTATGACATTGTTCCAAGCTTGATCATCTAATGCTCCTATGAACACCTTCATGCGTGCCTTCCAATAGGCATAATTTCCTTGTTCCAGCAACGGTGGTCGCGTGACCGAAGCCCCCTCCTTTGGTGCCATGGTGAAACATGATTTCACTCTCCCTGTTTAGGGGTCAGCAAGTGCCGTGCTCTGATACCAATTGAATTTCAGTTTCACCTAAATTCTAAACGTTTATGCCAAGTTGTTTAACAGTTTGGTGTTAAAATGCAAAATGAAATACACAGTGCACACACAACTTGGTTACGCAGTTCGGTGTAAATACACCTACGTCTGCGGGGCCTAGCCCATATCAGAAACCATCCACTAGAAAGCAGTCTTTAGTACAAGAGGCTTAACTTAAATACTAATCCATTGCTAACCTATTGAGTGGCTGTTATGAGATCCCCTCACCGCCGATCCTACGCCGTTGAACCCCCACGATCAACACGTCTCTCTGGATCTCCTCCTATCGAGGAATTACGGCTTCCTTGTTTATGATCTTTACGAACTTGGTAGGTTGATTTGACAAACCTCCAAAACCCGAGACGAACTACTCCAACAACGTATCTCACGTAGAGATGAAAACTTGGTAGAGCCATCACGGTTTGCGTTGTATATCTTTGCTTTTATCACCTGCGCACTCCTTCCTTGTGCACAACTCTTTCCTTGTCTAACTCTACCAAGAATAGACTTCTAGACTAAGGAAAGATCTAATCCTAGTCTGGTTTTTAAATGGACAATCCTTTATTAATAGGACTTGTACCATAAATAAACTACTTAATTAATTCCTAACTATTACAAGGAATATTTGTTTACCAGAAATAGATTGCCACGAAATCACACATTGATCTCCACAATATTCTGTTCTGATCGCGTGATTTTCCTCCATAATTTGCTCCATAAAACGTGGCTAAATACTTGATGTCCAGAAAAATGGATTGTGATGGTGTTAGAACACCACTTCACTAGTTCACACAATATGCCACAACTGAGTCCAATGCTCCTGGACTTTACAGTATGAGTTGAGTGATGAATTTCATGTTGCGGGTTGGGTGTGGAGGAGGGAGAGTGGCGGGTGGTGGCTAGTGGGATTTCTTTTCCGCCCCAATAGCTTCTAATTATGTACTGCAAGATTTTGTTTTCTATGTATTTTTTATGCGTTTGTTGGAATAGTTTTCTATTTGTAGCTTTTATATATGTGAAAGTTATCTTTAAAATATTGGAGTTATATTTGTACTCTCAAGAGAACTTAAGGTTATTAGAGCATTTAACCCTACATAAAATATTTGTTCTAACTTTTAAATCAAGAACACCATGCAACGCACAGTAGAACCTGCTAGTTTACTTTTGAAAGAAAACCCACGTTTATTATATGTGTTTTTATATTATAATGTACAAGATAAGTGTTGGGGATTTTCTTGTCTAAGACAAAAGCAAGTAGAAGAAAAGTGTCGGAGAATAGAATGAATTATATAACTATAAAAGGCAGCATTCAAGTCGTTTATTACACTTTCCTTAAAACTTTATTTGCCCCCTTTTGTGTGCATATGATACAGAACAAATATCCTTTGGGATAAAATGAATCTTTGTTGACAATAGTTTGCACTAACGACTTTAACACCAAAGAACAAAAACAAGATGAGCAAATTGATTTCTTGAGAGTGGGTGGTTTTCTATTACAGAAAAATTTCATCCTTTTGACCTCTAATTATAGTGCTAAATGGCCTTCCCAATGACACAATGATTGATGATGAAGAGTCATGTATCTTGGAGTTGCACCATTTTAAATTTCTTGAATGATAGATCACATCCTTTTTCTAAATGATGACTTGTATCTTTTTAATAAAAAGGAAAATACCAAAAATAAAAAACTAGAGTTAAGTGCTAAAATGACCCTGACTTTAGGCTGAAAGAATATAACCATGCAATCTTAGAAAGTGTCAATCTAACATTTGACTCCGATGACTTTTTAGTTAATTTTCTGATGGCCGAATTTTGTGGAGAAGATGGTTTTGCCCTTGAATATAAAAAATTTAAAAAAATGAAAACCCTTCTTGTCGTTCGTTTTCTTGCCTTCGTTTTCTTTGACGTTTGTTTTCTTTGTCCTTCATTTTCTTTCTTCACCCAACCACCACCCCACCACCACCCAATCTTCCTGTTGCCAATACACCTTCTCCCTCCCGTCGAGCTTTAGCGGTAACTCTGCCTCATTTTTCGTAACAATCATCTTTTCCAATTCCACCAAGCAACAACCCACCTTATTCCCCATTTCTTCTCCATTCCCGGCAGTGAGACTGAGCAGGGGTGGGGCTCAACGTCCCTGTCAGAGAGGAGCGCAGTGGAGGGCTCGACAATTGCCTCCAACACGTCGTCGATTGCCTCCAGCACATCGGTGGTGCCTTCAACTCGTCGATCTCGAGGGTGGCGGATTTAGAGGAGGCGTCGAAACTCAAATGCATATTGTTGTTAACAATAATGGTTTGTAGAGGCGGGGGTGCACGACGTTAGGTTTTGAATAAGAAATATATTAGGTTTGAAGAAGAAAGACATAAGGGTATTTTTGTCTTTTATATTCTAATTATTCCTAAATTCATTTGGTCAATGCCGGAATTAGGGACTTTGGCTATATCAGCACAAATTTTTTAAAAGTTAGGTTTAGATTGACACCTACAATAATTAGTTGGGGTTGAATTGACACTTTTTGAGATTGGAGAGTTATATTGATACTTTGAATCTAAAATTAGGGTTAGGGAGCAATTAATTAGAGCAAAATCAATGTAAACATACAAAAATTCTATATATAAACTACAGACCAAACCTCTTCTTTTGGCCTCTTTTATCTGTTTGTCAACCCCCAACACACCAGGCTCTTGATTCCAAAATTAATTTCGCTTGAGAAATCATCCCAAAAATGTTTTTGGAAAACTTGCTGCCCTTTCTTCAACCTGGTTATGGTCGTGTTTTTTCTCATCTCACTACTATCAAAGACAGCAAATTCAGACCCTCAGACCTATTTGATTAACAACGGATGCAGCCAGTACAATGCTACAAACATCAGGGATTTCTTTGACAATCTTAACGCCACGTTGGTCGGCCTTAGACACCCATTGTCACAAGAAAACAAGCATTTCACGACAGCGCAGCAAGCCAGGTCTTCAGACCCTGCTTATGTCATGGCTCAATGAAGGGACTACCTTTCCATGAAAGACTGTGTTTCGTGTTACAACACCGCTGTTTCACAGATCAGGAATTGCTCCGGTGCTAATGGTGCTCGTGTTGCATATGATGGCTGCTTCCTCATGTAAACTCAAGAAAAAATTGAAGCCAAAACACTAAAAATTCCCTTCTCTCATGTAGTTGTTGCTTTCGTTCCTTTTCTTCGTCTTTCATAACTGAATTTAAGGGATTAGTGAAGATGGCATCATTGCAGAGCATGAAACTATGATAGCATACAGGAAATTAAGGTAGAAATTGAGGAGAATGTCATAAAATATAAAAGACTTTGTTATTTGTTATGGTGCACTAATATCACATCAATGACACATCTCATCAATCATAAAGATTACAACATATAGGGGCACAAACTAAAGTCTAACATGAATATGATTCTAAACTCTATAAGGAAATTACCATTTATGACTAATTCTATAAGGAAACTAATTCTATATAGGAAATTATAGAATTCTATGAGGAAACTAAATATAAGATTATGAAATTGTACCTCTATATACTGTAATCCTTATCATAGATGAGCTGTGTCATTGATTAATATCAATACACCATAATTAAGTCTTATATATTTCATCATGGTATCAGAGCCATGTTAAATTTCAAAGTATCTTAGACTTTCATCTTAAAACCAATTGACACTGAGTGGAGGTGTCCCTCACGTGCCAATGTGGAAACACTCCACGACCCATATCGGGCCAAATTAAAGGGGATCCGCACATCGGCCCAATAACCCAACTTGAACTCTGATACCATGTTAAATTTTAAGGTATCTTGAGCTTTTATCTTAAAATCAATTGCTACTAAGTGAAGGTGACCCAAGACATTATATGTAAGTCATTTAGTGTTTAAGAAACCGATATATGATATATCTTTTCAATGCATCATGTTCACAGCACTTCGGTCCATGATTCTATTAATGTGGCAGACTCGCAATGATGTTTTGTTGCACACGCACCCATCGTAATAGAAAAGCATTTCTTACATTTGTTTCCCTCTTCAGAAGCATACTCGGGAAAACTCTCTCAACAATACACGATATAGGTGATACTGGAAAAGAAAAAGAGCACCTTACTGCTTATGTTGTTTGTACCTTATACTCACTACCAAAAAATTAATCTTCCAATGGAGACGCTCGTTTGGAATACTCATGACACTCAAAAGACATCGCTATAAATAAGTTGTGACATTTATGGAATTGTCTCTATTAAGTATGTCGATAAAATATTTTGATGCGTCGATATGTAGAAGTATCAATAAATTTTGTGATATGAACTGATGTAGTAGTTTGGTTAGTGACATATGCTCGTGTCAGTAAAATTTAGTGACACATAAATGCAAACTAGCATTTGTGACACTTTTTTACCGGTTACAGAAAATACGTCACTACTGAACTTTTTTTCCGTAGTAACTTGTTGAAGTTGTCCGTACAAAATGGTAAAGATTCTAAAGACACTTTCTTTGGTTTAGGTATGAGAGTGCTACTTGCTAAGACCAGACCACTCTTCCAGGAAATGCTCAGAAATGTGGCAATCAAGCTGCATCTCAACCAACTAGTTTTCAAACTACTGCTGAAGGCCTATTGCGTGATCTACAGCTTGCAACCCCGCGAATTAATGGATTCTACGCTGCATCAAAGAGGCAGCTGAGCGCTGGTGGCGATGCAGTTTACACGGTGTCCCAGTGCGTAGAAACAACCAGCCAGAGCGTATGGCAACATACATGGCTGTTTACCGAATACTGATGGAAGGGCCTTTGATGCAGGCTGTTTTATGAGGTATTCAGCAACTCCTTTTTTGCTGATAACCAGACAATCAACATCACTCCATATCTAGCTGCAGGTAAAATGACTATCTTTCCTCTAATCAATCAACAAATAAGGCTACTCCTCGTCCTGGATTAAATTGCACATTTTACTATTTAATACAATTCACTGTCAAACTTTTACCGCATATTTAAAAATATATATAAGCAATAATATTATTGTATGTAATATTATTGAATTCGTCATTATGAGTAGTTTCTAACAAGTAAATTTTTATTTGCATAGTTAAATATATTAATAATCATGTTTCTTGATAACCGTAAAAAAGATCACATGCAATTTAACTACGTACCTAATTTACCTCAACAGTACCTCGGAAAATTTTGGAAATCTGATCATTTGTAAACGCTGTGTGCAAGAATCAGTGAATTTTCAGTCAATTAATACACCAAGTCGTGTTTTAATCAGCTAGTTTAGAATGTGATCATTATGGAATCATTAAATATTTTAATTGAGGTGGAATTCTTTTTTACCTTTTAAAAGCTGCAAACAAATTTTGTGGAAGGTGACAATTTTTGTGTTGATTTTTATAGAAAGGTCCTGCCTAAGTTTTAACTGTCTCACACGAGACCATAATTAAACCGTAAATGGTAAAACCCTTGATGTAGGGTTATGTAATTATTATATGGGAAGTCTAGGGAAGTGGCCTCTCATATACAATATTTAGAGCAAGTCCAACCGTTTCCTAAAAATTTTATTTATAATAGGAATGAAAGTCAATATTCCCTATATTTCTTGGACTTAATTCTAACTGATTCCCTATTTTGCATAATCAGACATTTATTACACTATAATTACCTTTTCATTTAAACCTATGAGATCATTTTTAATCACTTCAAAATATATTATGAAAATTAAGTTAGTTTAAAAAACAATCAATGTAGCAAATTTGAAACTAAAATTTCGATGTTAACTAGAAACTAGTTTTCTTTTCGTATTCTTTTTATATATTCATCCAGTTTGAAATAAAAGGTAGTAGTAACACCATCCAAAAAATTCAAAAATAAATATAAATTATAAACCAAAGAGATTAATTCCAATATTCTAAACAAATAATTATTGACGAAGCCCAACAAAAAATATGAATAAGCCCCCCACATGAGTTTGAAATTGTTGTAGTTTTCTAAAAAAAAATTTGTTGGAAGTCGAAGGTACTTTTTAGTAGAAATGGAAGAATGAGGGAAATATGAGACTTCAATTTTTAATAGAAAAATGAATACTGTATTATATAGGGTGCATTCAATTGGAATTGCATTAAATTTCCATTCACTATAATATTTTTCTCTTGGCAAAGTCTTGGGAAAGACGGTTTTTCCATATGCTTATGTAAAGACGGGGTTTAATTCGAATAATAAAAGGTAAAAGGTCTTAGTTACAACATTAAAATTTTAGTATGCAACATGTAGTAGTTATAAAATTTATAACTCGGTTCATGCAACCCAAAAATTTTATCTTAATTTGTTCTAATTTACACTTTAAACCCTGGTCTTTCCATGACTTATGGAAAGACCGTCTTTCAAGAGACGCACTATTTTCTCTTTCTACAAAAATAGGAAAGCAAACCTCCTCTCTTATCAAAATCCCTAATTTAGGTAATGGGATAGGGAATGTTGGAGTTGAAAAGCATGTAGAATTCCTATAATCAACAAAAATCCCTATTATAGGGAAGTTGTTGGACTTGTTCTTATACCTTAAAATGGTTTTTTTTAAATTAAACATCATATTTAATAAGTTAAAATATGTAATAATGTGCTTTTGAATGTGAAAATATAAAAATATTACTATAAAAAGTACAAGGCAAAGTCTTGAAAAATAACGCATTTCCATGTGCATATGCATGGGAAAATGGGATTGAATTGGAATTATAAAAAGGTAAAATATTTTAGTTTCAATATTAATGATTTATTATGCAACATGCAATAGTTGTAAGTTTAGGCAAAGTCTCGAGAAAGACCGCATTTCCATATGCATATGGAAAGATGGAGTTGAATTATAATTATAATAAAGGTAAAATGTTTTAGTTGCAATATTGAAATTTTATTATGCAACGTGCAGTAGTTATAAGTTTATAACCCGATTAATATAATCCAAATATTTTAACTCAATTTCTTCTAATCTGCAGTTTAAACCTTGGAGTTTATGGAAATACCATCTTTCAAGAGAGAGACTCTTAAGTTTATGGCCCGATTAATACAATCCAAAAATTCTATGTTAATTTCTCATATTTGCAGTTTAAACCTTGATCTTTTCATAATTTATAGAAAAACCATCTTTCAAGAGACGGACTCAAAGTACAATATTTAGTTTTTTAAAAATTTTAAATTTAATGTTTAATTTAACAAATATGAAAACTTTTAAATTTAATGTTTAATTTAACAAATGCAGTATATAAATGAAAATATACAATGAACGGTCAATAACTTTAAGACATACCACCTGTCAAGACCTCGTTATTAGGTATACATAGGTCATTAGCGAGGTTAAACTTAGAGGTGGCAAACGGGCAGGCGGGTCAAATACGGGTTGGGTAAAATGGATAATAAAAAATATGGGTATGACCCATTTCGACCCATTTCGACCCATTTTATACTGGGTCAATTGGGTTGAGTTGAAACTCACTCAACCAGAGGATCGAAATTCACTCAATTCACGGATTAAAAATGGATAAATCTGCAGGTTCCAACCCATATGGGTTAAAATATGAACTCATGTGGGTGGAATATAAATAGGAGATTTTTCATATTTTTTTAAAAAAATCATGAGGCGTAACTTTTTAACGATATAGATGAAGTGAAATAAGCCAAATCCTCATCCAAATGGTAAAACAACTCGAAGCAAAATATGTGAGAATAGAAATGGATATTCTTGTACAGTCGCAGAAACAGGAAGTACAAGAATCCTGATCGTAACTTTTGAATGAAGCAGGATGCAGTTAGTGATGGTGATGACCATGAGGTGCCTCAGTGGACAAAAGATTAGTAGTTCATGCCTCAGTGATTTCATTTACCATAGTAAACCACAGTACTTGCAGACAACAGGTGCCTCAGGATCAAGACAAATGAACTCAGTGGGATGTCCGGGAGCATGCGCAGGATTATCATCTCCTTCACAAACAGCTATGAATACCCATTTGACCCCTAAACTCAACTCACTCTATCCATATTTTTTAATTATCCATTTAATCTATTAGCCATTTTATCCATACCCATATGGATCTAAAAAGAAACAACTCATTTGACCCACGGGTTATGAGTGTATTTTGCCACCCGTAGGTAAACTATACATTTAACAGCGATTCAGTATAAAATCGTCGTTTTTCCACTGTCGTTGGTCAGTTGATTTCTCCGATTCCTTTTGATCCCACCACAGATATCTTCTTATCCCCATTTCAATTCCCAGATTTCAATTCAAATACCCCGATTTCAGTACCCATTTTCCTCTGAAAAATTCTTCTCTTCCCAAATCTTATCAACCACTCAATTTCTTCTCTTCTCAATGCTTATCTCCCACCTGATTCATATTCTTTCCAAATCTCTAATGAATCTCTCCACTGATCGAATCCTCTCCTTGAATCTTACTAAGAGTATGCATCCACAACAGTAGTGGACTTAGGAGCACTTTTAAGTGTCAAATAATGAATTTTGATAAAAAAAATTTAGGTAAGAACCAACTACAAACAATGAACTTCATTAAATAAGCACTTCTTAGGCATTTTTTTCATTTTCAATTATAATTAATTAAAATTACAAAAAAAGTCATTGATTGGTTGATATTTCACAAATAAAGAGATATCAACTCCTTAATTAAAGAGCAACTCCTATTTTTAAAACTCCACAATGGCCCTCCTTCATTAAAAAGTGCTCCTTATTTAGAAAAGTGGAGTTAAAAAGCAACCATTGTGGATGCTCAAATATTCTCTCTATTTTTGAACGACGAAGAGACACGGCCATCACAATGTTTCCCGCCTCTAGTGGAAAACTCTCTATTAAAGGTATGCAATCAATGGTGTTTCCTTTAATTTTTTGAGAAACTGCTTTTAATTAGGATCCGAGTTAGGTTTCAAATTTGGAACTACCCTCCCAAGTCCCTCTTTCATTTTAAAGGTGATTATAAATCGATTAAAGGTGGTTCCACCTTTAATAAAAATCGATTCAAGGCGGCTCTAGTGTAGAACCGTCTTTAGCGGAATGCCTTTATTGGATTATTATTTGGCCCAATATATAAACAAGTCTCTTAGGGTTTTTCGCCCTTAATGATATTTCAGAAAACCCTCCTCCCTTTTCATTTTACTCGTTCAGTGGCGCCTCCATCTCTATTTTAATTTCCTCTATCTCCGATCAGTGCCTCCACCCTCCTACCTTCTTCATTTCAACTGTCATTGCAATGCTTTCCTCCGCTACGATGCTCTCCTCCACTACAATGCTCTGCCATTGCGATTCTCTCCTTTGCAGTTGTGATGCTCTCCTCTGCCACTGCGATTCTCCCCTCCATTGCTATTGCGATGCTCCTCCGTCTCGATGTTCCTCCTCCACCACTACGATGCTTTGTTGTTGCTCTAAGAAATTGGGATGAATGACATTGAAAAATTGAAGTGTGCTTGGCTCTGTTGTTGCTATATTATTCCACTATCAGTTGTTTCTTCTATTCTTTGCTTTAAGGATGCCGAAAACCTGAGATTTACAACAAATTTTTTAGAACCATAGAAATATGTAATTAAAGGCAGTTTTTGAACTGCCTTTAATCGAAGGCGAAGCTCTGGTCGTCCGATATAACTGCTTTTAATAGGCCTTTATCCACTAGTGTCCCAGCAGCGAGACATGGGTAGTGTAGGAGATATTTTGTAATATCTTTTGCAATATTATGTCTTATTTTCTGTGAACATCCTTTAAGGAAATATAAAATAGTTTATGGAATAGTTATATATAGTAGAAAGTAATATGGAATGGTTATAGGAGTTAGTTTCCTTATCGAATTAATTTCTTTGCAGTATAGATTATAGATGGTAGTTTAATGTTGTAATTCTATTATCATTTGGATTGTAACACTATATATTGTAAGTCTCATTATGAATGAGATGTGTCATTGACGTGATATCAATGCACCATTAATAAAGTCATTTATATTTTATCATGGTATCAAAGCGGGTTTGATCTGGGACCCCTTATCTTTAGCTGTATATGTGCTACTGCTGCCGCCCTTACCTTCTCCATTGCTGCCGCCCTTACCTTCTCCGCTGCTGTCATACACTACACTAGCTCCACCAGAGGAGCCTAGTGCCGCCGCCGCTCCACTTCGTTATCTATACGCACCACTGTCACATTCAGTTATTGTCCTTGTGCGCCACTGCCGTCGCTGCCACCCCCAAGGATTTCTACAAATACTGCTCTACCACTAATAATGCTATTGGTTTCAAAGTCTACTTGGCAATTTGGGCATTCAGAATCTCCATGCTCCAACTTGAGGAGGAGTGTAGGGGATATTTGGTAATATCTTCACAATATTATGTCTTATCTTCTGTGAACATCGTTCAAGGAAATATAAAATAGTTTATGGAATAGTTATATATAGTAGAAAGTAATATGGAATGGTTATAGGTGTTAGTTTCCCTATAGAATTAGTTTCTTTGTAGTATAGATTATAGATGGTAGTTTAAAATGTTATTTATATTATAGTTTATATTGTAACACTATATATTGTAAGTCTCATTGTGAATGAGATGTTTCATTGACGTGATATCAATGCACCATTAATAAAGTAATTTATATTTTATCAGTTAGGGAAGGATAATTTTGAAATTATTATATGGTGGTAGTGTTGTTCATTGTTGGTGTAATTGATTTAATTATATGCTGGTGATGTTAATTGATGGGTACATTGGTGGTTGTGTTGAATGAAGGTTATGGTGATGGCTTTGAAGATGGTTTGGTATCGAATCGATGGTGGTGTAACGATCAGATTCCAATTTTTTTTTTACAAATTTCAGAAGCAAATCAGAACAGTTTGACGGAAAGAAAGCTCGTCGTAAATGCCTTGGGTTTCCACTAGTGAGTTATACGTTAAGAGTACGATAGATAAAACAACATAAACCCTAACTTAACTATTATTAAGTAATACTCTATCATTGGCTCCTTCAAGTAAATTTTCGAATATCTTAGATGTTAATCTTGGATCTAAAAACAACGATTTTTGTGCAAAATTGTAGCTTGGAAATCAAAACCGTAGTTTGAAAATCAAAACTACGATATTTGAACGAAATTGTAGTTGGAAATCAAAACTAGGGTTTTGATGCAAAAGTGTAGTTTGGAAATCAAAACAACAGTTTTGATGCAAAACTGTTATTTGGAAATGGAAGTACACTAGTGAAGGAATGTGCTTGATTTAAAGGCACTAATAGTAGTGGAAAAAGCTTGATTAAAAGCACTCAATCAAAGGTGATTCTTGAAGAACCATATTTGATTAGGATCTGAAGGAATTCTGAACTCGGAACTCCCTCCCAAGTCACCAAAAACTTTTAAAGTCACTTTTAAGTTGATTAAATGTGGTTCTTCAAGAACCTCCTTAAATGAACATCAATTAAATGTGGTTCTATTGAACAAACGGCTTTGAATGGGGTGTCTTCATGGGCCTCTATATAAGGAGAAACCCTAATGCCTTAGTCATTTATTTTGTAATTCTTTCTCCCTTGGTCATTTTTTTGGATCCAGACCCTCCCTCCCTCCTCCCTCACTCAACCACCAGCCTCTCTCACTCTACCACCAGCCTCCTTCACCACTGCGACCTTCCACCTCACGCACTCCTCCTCCTCCATCGGAGCTCCCTCTCTCACGCTCTAATCCTCCTCCTCCGCCGCCAGAGCTCCGTCCATCGAGTCGTCCCTCACCACCGCGGCCGGAACTCCCTCATGCTACCCCCACTCCACGATACACTCCTCCTCCGTTGGAGCTCCCTATGTCGTCTTCCCTCACCAAGGCGGCCCCTTATGCCGGAGCCCTCACGACTCGCCTCCACCACCGGCTGTGTCCATATCTTTTTTTATTTCCATCTCTGTATTTTGATCCATTCGTGGTTATGTTTCTAGATTTGTATTTTTATTTGAGAAAGTCTCGGGAAAGGCGGCATTTCCCTAAGGTTATGGACAATCCACAGGGGATATTACCTTCAATGTTGTAATTTTTTATGAAATTTAAATATTGCATTTTATAAGTTAAAATAAGTAATAATATATATTTGAAGGTGAAAATATAAAAATATGATATAAAAATTATTTTCAAAAACTCTAAATTTTGTATGTAATTTAACAAATACAGTATATAAGGTAAAAAAATAAGTGGCATGTCCATAAACTTATGGACAGGTCGCATGTCAGGAGATTAACTCTTTTTATTTATGGTGTTTCATGATGTTTATTTACTGTCGGAAATCTCAAGTTCCTGCCGGAAAACCCGAGGTTTCCGGTAGCTCTTTTTTAATAGCTACCAAAATGAGTTCCGAGTTTGGAACTGAATTCGGAGCCCAATTAAAGGCGGTTTTTACCTGCCTTTGATTAATTCAATCAAAGGCATAACCAGAGAAGACACTTGAAAAGTGTCCTCACAGATATAACCGTCTTTAATAGGTCTTTCTACACTAGTGTAATAGAAGGTCGTTCACAGCAAAATACTTTTTTAAAAAAATAAAATCGCCAATGACGGGGTTGTTCAGGAATCCAACCCTTGGTACTAATCAGATTGGTCAAAAGATTTACAATTAAGTAATCTTTACATCGTTGTGGGATAAATCCATTAACACCAAGGCGCTAACCAATATAACAATTCTAATTTGAGGCCTTAGTGGCAATAAGAAAAGAGTTACACAATGACACTATTCGATATTACAATTTTAAACAAAGGCATGTGTGGCAATAAGAAGGGCACACAAGGATAATTGGTTTTCATTAAGTGCGGTCTAATAGTACCGACCCCATACCACTAAACAAAACCGATCATAGTGAAGCATCAAGTGAAACACTCACAAAATGTTTCACCCACACACTTCTGATCAACATCAAGGCAATCAAAATGAAAAAATTAAAGAGCCCCAACTAAAGATCCAAGTTGTCTCCATTTACCCCGTTTAAGACCCTTTTCCTAAACAAGGAGACTAAAATCGGTTGTTTTAATTGCCAAAAATATTTTTTCGTTGATGTATAGAAATTATTTATAATGCATAAAATTATCTCTAACTTGACCCTAATATGATACCAAATAAACGATGTCCTAATAGACCAAAGTCTACAAATCTGATAAAACCCCGGAAAGAATAGAATTGCTAGAAGTTCATTATTTTAACAATTTTGACTTGGATTTCTCCTTTCCGTCTTTGAATCCTTGGATATGGATCTGATGTCAATCATATTTTCCGGAAAAAAAGTCGCTGGAAAAATAAGATTGACAGAAATAATATCTACCTGACACTAAAATTTTAATAAATAGTTTAAAAAGTCACCCATTTTTTGAACATAAAGTGTAACAAAAACAGCAAAAAAAAATAAGCTAAATAAAATACAACAACGAAAATACAAAATTAAGAGTCTCATGTAAATTCACTAAAACACAATTACCCCTCTATTCACCAATATCTCGCCGAAAACTTTTGTTGACCGGATCTAAATAAAAATAACAATAAAATTTGTTGTTATCTAGAGGGTGTATCAGTGGAAATAGAGTCATAGCACCATTAAAAAAACTGGGAAACCTCTGTTTGCCATCGTAATTTTGAAGTCCATGATTGAGTTGAGCCTGAGTTACTCCGAGTCTATATTTGAGGCTTCATATCGAGCCGGGCCCGAGTTACCAAAGCCTGAGTTAGAATTGAGTTAGGCTGAGCTGGCTGGGTTGGCCCGAGTTGGTGAACCGTTTAGCCCGGGTATCGATTCATTTTCAGCCATGCACTGAGACGCCGGGAATGCCCGAGAAAACTGAGATGGCGGGAATGCCGGACTTGAGCATCGACACATTTTGAGTCAGGCACCGAGACGCCGGGAAAGCCAGACCCGAGAACACCGAGTCACCAATAGAGCTTGGCCAAAGAACACCGAGAGGGCACGCCGAGAACGCCGATCGACTGAGGCTTAGAGCTTGAAACCGAACTTCAATGCATCCGACTGAGCATATCTGGAGCTTGAAACCGAGCGGCATTTTAAGGTGGAGCGGAAGGAAGAGGGAAACTTGTAGAGAGAGAGAGAGATTTCACCGCAAAATACAATAACCTCCTTTGAAATAGTGGGGCGAAACACTTTCAAAGATAATTCAGTTACATTTGAAGGCGGTTCGATGTAAATAGGTAAATAGTATAGACGGTGGAACCTGCAGTGGAGCCCAAAAAAGGACACCACCAAATACAAAAGAATCCAACCTTAGGTTACATAGTAAACCTAAGGAGTAAAGTACAAAAGAGGTAAGGGGGGGAATAGAAGAATGTAAGTCCGTAGGACAGCATTCTACATTCCCCCCCCCCCTTATGTCCAAATAAAATAACAACCAACCCAATGCAAGATAGACGAGCAGAGGGAGCATAAAACAACCTGGAAAAACACAGGCTATAACCCAAACGAAATGATGGGGTGAGAACAAACTCACTACCCATAAACAAATCCGCTTCTACCCCTAACAAATGGGGTCTTCTTCAATTCAATTCCGAAATGCAACCGAGAAGTAGGGTCTCGGGTCTTGAATTAATGTAGTTGTTGGAACGTTGATGAAGGGACTAAGAACCAAGAACGAATGATAAGAAAATCCTAATGCAGCCGAGGATGTCTCGGGTCTTGGATGTCGCATGAAA
The DNA here is from genome assembly GCA_037428765.1 of Rubia yunnanensis. Lineage (NCBI taxonomy): Eukaryota > Viridiplantae > Streptophyta > Magnoliopsida > Gentianales > Rubiaceae > Rubia > Rubia yunnanensis. The sequence continues at coordinate 31,442,189 of CM075069.1, read as the reverse complement.
GTTGAAGCCGATGAACCAAATGAACAACAGCTTCTGCCATATACATCCCTAAATTGAAGAAAGAGGGATGTTATTGGCCTTCTGGCATTCTCTTGTTGCACCGAAGCTGATCCTATGGGCAAAGATTAATGAGGCCGTGCCTCCAACCTTTGTGTCTCCCAGTGAAGTCAACTTCCGAAAGATGTGAGAATGGATGCACTTATACCGCGTGCACCAAGCGTGGCGAGTATGTACTCGCCCACTCCATTTTGAGCAAATGGACAGCTATATGCTATTTTAACACAGAGTGTAGCACGAGCATAAAGCGCATAAAGAACCGTCAAATCAGTAGTAAAAACTAGGCTTAGGAGAAAGAGTATGAGGACGGAAATCCTTGCTCTAAAACCTATTGCCTCCTCCTGAATACCGAGCTGCAAGTGCCAATAGAAATCCAAGAAAAACCGTAGGCTAATCAGAACTCCATCGAGCACAAAGCAGCCTCTCCCGGCGCTGAAAACCGCATCAACCATCCCTGAAAACCGCGCCAGAAGATCCAAGCCGTGACACACCGTTCCAGCCTTGAATCGCACAAACCATCTCCCTTGCTGGCATCCTGCATCCCTTCGACCGTAACGAAGTCCAGCGCAACGCCTGACGCCAGCACAGCGCCAGGAATGAAGCACCTTGACCCGAAATGTGAAGCACCCAGTACATTGCCGCCAGCACCCTTCAACCTCCAAGCAGCTTCTCCATTTAAAACAAGTGCTCATCCGGAAATAGCCTATTCATCACCATGTAGCAATCCTTCATGATGATTTTCACCACTCTTTCTGAACTTGGTTGAGCGCCATCCATAACCACGTTGTTCCTTTCCCTCCAAAGGCGATAAACCGTGGTGATCAAGGCTAGAATACCAAACTTCTTTCGCATCTTTGAGCCTTTAACTTGCCTCTTCACCCAAGTCATGGAACTTGGGATTGAATTAGTTCGTCTCCTTAAACCAATCCAAGTCCGAATACGCCCCCAAACAACCTCAGAGAATTCACACTTGAAAAACAAATGCTCATTTGTCTCCTCTTCCAAGTGGCATAAAGAACATACCTTTTCCATGCTATCCCCTTCCTCCATCCGATGCTTATCTTTAGTATGAAGTCTCTGGATGACCGCCAACCAAGTGATGAATGAGAATTTCGGCGGAACAAACCCACGCCAAATACTGTTGAAAACCCTTTCACTTGATCGACCAACATCATAGACATTCGGGTATCTATGACGATGCATGTGAAGATAAGCTGCACTAGTAAACTCTCCCGAGCCAGACCAAACGCCAAGATGGTCGATTACCTCATGCAAATCACCATTAAACATTGCGAACAATTCATCCCTGAGCTTGCAGAGATCACCAAAGTAGCTCGAGTATCTCTCTCCCAATCTACCGTTTGCAATTCTCGGATTTAATCCCCAAAAATCTACTCCCTGAAGGTAGTACGAGTGAATCCATTGGACCCAAAGGCTATCCTTTTTCAAATGAATATCCCACAGCCTTTTAGCCATTGAAGCCCGATTCCACGTAATGAAGTCCCTCAAACCAAGGCCTCCAAAAGACTTAGGCGCGTAGAGTTTCTTCCATGCAACCTTCGCCTTATGTTTACCTCCCCATAAAAATCTTTTGCATTTCTGTTCGAGAGCATCCATGACCGTAGTTTGTATAACAAAGTTCTGAATCCAAAACCCCGCAATACCTCCAACGATTGATCTCACAAGTTCCAATTTGCCTGCGTATGAGAGGGTATGGCCCTTCCATTTAGCTATTTCCGAATCTACCTTTCCCAATAGAGTACCGAATTGCGTCACCTTCAACTTGCTGGAATCAAGTGGCACGCCTAGATATCTAACGGGGAATGTCGCCCAAGGAATACCTGTGAAGCTCAAATCCTCCTTTATACCAACCCCAAAGAACTTCGACTTTGCAGCATTAATTCCCAAACCCGAAGTGCGCTCAAACTCATTCAAAGCGTCCATGAGTATATGTACTGAACTCGTGTTCGCCTTAGAAAAGAGCATGAGATCATCTGCAAAAGCCAAATGCGTGATCCGAAGAGTCTCGCATCTCAGATGGAATGTAAAATGCCTAGATGCCGTCCTCCTTTTCAGTAATCTCGAGAAATACTCCATGCAGATCACAAACAGGTGAGGTGACAAAGGGTCACCCTGACGAATACCCCTCTGTCCCTGAAAGTGATCGCACAGTTTACCGTTAACTGCAATCGAGAACGAAGAAGTGCACACACAAGAATATATAAAAACATTTAAATTACTCTCTTGTGCCAATAAGAATAGCACAATTTTATGTTTTGTCTTTCCCAGCAAAAATAATATGATTTAAAAATAATTTAAAATAGTAAAGAATATAGTGTTAAATTCTCACATTGTCATCTTTATTTTTAAACAATTTTTACACCAAACTCATTGTTTTCCCAAAATATTCTTGACAGATTATAGACTACTACTGAGAGATATGATTAATCTATATACGGCAACTAGATATACACACTAATACTTTCTCTAGTCAGAGTTTCTTGCTTGGTTTGTTTGCTCATAGGCAGGCTATGGTTAAGAAGAAAACGAGGGTGTACTTTTAGCCCTCGGTCCTAAATAGATTATGTGCTTTCTAGAATGCTAGTTTTCGTTTGAAATCTTATTCTCAATGACTATCACTCCTTGTATCCAATATCTACTACTATTAAAAATGGTAAGTTTTTCAGCTTATACTTTTGCAGTGATTGTATAAGATTTTAGGTGACTCCACGTAATATATGTTAGAAAATGCAATCCCCTTGTTGTGTGCGAATTTCACTGGTAACGGCACTGTGTGCGAATTTCACACAGCGAGCGTGCGAACTCTGTGCATTCGTCTTCCTCAACCTCCGGCACCGCCACAATGGCGGAGCCACCACCTAATGCCAATAACCCCGCTTTCTCTTATGCCCAAGCCGTAAGGCATGAACTTCGCGAAGCTCTCAACCTCTCCGCCCCAAATGCTCAGGATATCCATAACTCACCCTTCGTCCCTAAAGCAAGAATCGAGCACCTGGGTGAGCCGGGACTACACTTCACGGAGGAGGAATGTCTCAAGTTGGAAGCTCCACTCAGATGGACCCTAATAGGGAAGTTCTCCCGCAGTCGGCCTCAACTGGAGAAGCTCCGGAAGGACTTCCACACGGCCGGTTTCAAGGGCCACAGTAACATCACCCTACTAGACAACAAACAGGTTCTAATATCTTTTTCGATTCCTGATGATTACTACCGATGCTGGTTACATAAAATCTGGAATTTTGGTTCGTATTCGATTAGAATCACAAAATGGGTTCCTAATTTCAACCCAAATGCTGACTCCCCTATTGTCCCAATCTGGATTTCCCTATATGGATTGCCTTAGCAATTTTTCAACTATAATGTGCTTATGTCAATGGGTAACATAATTGGCACTCCAATAAGGGTAGACAGAGCTTCCCTCAATAGAACTAGGCCTCATGTGGCCAGGATCTGTGTAGAGCTTGATGTGACTAAACCTATGCTAGACAGAATTTGGCTTAGTTTTAGGGATTGTGGCTTCTGGCAGTATATAGAGTATGAGGGGGTCCCTTTATACTGCTCAAATTGCCTCAAATTGGGACACTCAGATACTGTTTGCAGGTTAGATAAGAACTGTTCTAAATTCATCCCATGGAAACCTCAAGGCAACTCATTCAAAGATGGTAATAAATCCATTTCTGCTGATGAACAGGGAAGGAACAAAGGTAAAGGAAATGGTCTCAATGCCACTACTTATGATGCCCCTAAGACTCACCCTGTATATAAGATCAAATCTGATAACAATGCCAAGAAGTTTTCTCAGGAAAAGTTTGCTCAGAAGGAATCCCAGGAAGGTACTTCCACAAATGGAATCTTGCACTCACCCAAAGATACAAGTACTAAAGTGTTGATCCTTGAACAAGGATCCCAGGTTCCGTCTACTTCCCCTGATAATGTTTGTGTTGCTTTTAACTCTGGAAAACAGCTTTTAGTTAGTAAAAATGCTGGTGTTGATTATAACTTAGAAAAACAACAGATAGTTAATGAAACTGATTGTGTTGGTTCTGATTGTGGAAAACAGCAGATAGTTAGTGAAAATGCTGATGTTGGTTCTGATTGTGGAAATGCTTGTGTTGTTGACTATGGGAAACAGCAATCAATCAGTGAAAATGCTGGCCTTGATTATAACTCTGGACAACAGCAGATAGCTTGTGAAAATGCTGGTGTTATTTTTGACAATGAAAAAACACAGATATTTAGTGAGTTAGCCTCAAGGAAGCTTATTTCTGATGCAGGGAACCCCCTGGAACCTTTCGATAATAATGACCCCATCTTTCATCCCCATATCAGTAATCCCCTGCTCTCTAAATCAATCTCAAACTATTCTCCAACTGCACGGACAACAGATCTCAGCAATCTTAACACTAATGCAGATGAAAAAGACATCCCATTATTCTTAACTACTGAAGAATCCATCCCATGCACAGAGATCCTATTAAAACACTCTTCTCTTCCACCTCAAACACGGAAACCCTCTTACCCCCTTGAGTGGATAAACACAGAATCTTCCTTTAGGCAACAAGAACAAATGCTAGAGCAACAGAATTTTAGCTTCGAACAAATTAAGGCTATTCTGATTAAAGATCACTCGAAGTTAACCAATATCCTCACCTCTAACAGTTTCGACCCCAAGCCTAAACAGAGGAAGTATACTAAAAGAAACTACACCTCTACTCCTAAAACGGTCTTCACCCGTTCCTCATTGTCCCTCTCCAAAGTACATCCATGAATAAACTCAATATCTGCGCATGGAATATAAGGGGAATAGGAAACAGTCCTACTCAAAGCCGGTTAAAAAATATAATAAGAAACAACTCAATCCAAATCTGTGCCCTCATTGAACCCTTCCTGGATCATGGCAAAATACAAAATATATCCTGCCAGCTGGGATTCAACCATTTCTACGCCAACCCAATAAACAAAATCTGGCTAATATGGGATGAAACCATTACAGTAAATATTGTCAAAGTGGAAGAACAAATGATTATAGTGAAAATCAAATCTGCCACTTTATCACAAGAATGTCAGATAGGCTTTGTATATGCTAAGCACACTATTCATGAACGGAATAAACTGTGGCTAGACATAGCAAACCTTAATAAGGAACCCCTGTGCCTAATTGGTGACTTCAATGTCATAACAAAAAATGAGGAATACCTAGGACAATCAATACCTAATCAAAACAGCATACGGAACTTCAACTCTTTCCTGAATGAACACCATTTCACAGAAATACCTACATCAGGTAGCCTCTTTACCTGGACTGGTATGCGCCCCAAAGGGAGAGTTTGGAAGCGCCTAGATAGGGGAATTTCTAACAACTTATGGTGGTCGACATTCCACAACTCGAACATTAAAACCTTAGCAAGAGAGGGCTCGGATCACACCCCCTTAGTCCTCTCTGTGTCCAGCTCACCAAAAACAACCTCACCTAAACCTTTTAAATTCCAGGAATGTTGGACTAACCATCCAACCTTTCTCAAGCTTGTGGAGGATGTCTGGACAGTTCACACCAACTTACAAGGGATGAAACGTTTAATTCATAAACTCAAACACTTAAAAAGATCTTTAAAAATCTGGAACAAGGAAGTGTTCGGTAATGTTTTTTGATGCGGTTAAACTAAGTGAGGAACTATTAATCATTGCTGAAAGTGATCTTCAGCAAATCGAATCTCCTGAAAACATACATGCTCTAAATCTTGCTAAAGCTAAGCTCAGATTAGCTTTAAGTAATCAGGAAGTTTTCCTGAAACAAAAATCTAGGCTCAAGTGGCTTAAGGAGGGCGATGCAAATTCAAAGTTTTTCCACCAATCTATCCTAAATAAACATAAGAGACAAACCATCTCGCTCATCAAATCCTCCAATGGCACATGGCTTAATAACAATGAGGATATTGAGAAGGAAGCAGTAAGTTTCTTCTCCACACTACTGACTGCTGAACCATCAGATCCCACAGGAGCTAACTCCTCCTGGATCCTGGAGAATGTACCAGTTGTAATAACCAATGATATGAACTCTACACTTCTAAAACAAATCAGCATGGAAGAACTAACTAACATAGTGTTTTCCATGAATAGTCATTCATCCCCAGGCCCTGATGGCTTTTCTGGTTTCTTTTACCATAAATGCTGGGACATCATTAAAAATGATGTGCTCCTGGCAGCAGATGATTTCTTGGGGGGCTCAGAAATCCCAAAGGCCATTTCCTCTACTCACATAACTTTAATCCCTAAAAAAGATGTATGCTCCTCTTTCAAGGATTACAGACCAATAAGCTTAAGCAACTTCACAAACAAGATTTTCTCCAAGATAATCTCCTTCAGACTGAAATCTTTTTTAGATGACATAGTCAGCCCTGAACAATCGGCCTTTGTCTCCGGAAGGGAAATCACAGATAATGTACTGCTCATGCAGGAATTCACTAATCATCTGCACACAAAGACAAAAGGATATAACATGATCATTAAATTGGATATGATGAAAGCCTTCGACAGAGTATCATGGTCTTTCCTAACGAATGTATTACTCAAACAAGGTTTTTCCAAAACAATAGTTGAGATAATAATACGGAATATCCAATCTGCTCATTTCTCATTACTTTTAAATGGCAAACCTGTTGGCTTTTTCCCTGCCTCCAGAGGTTTAAAACAAGGGGATCCTCTATCCCCGATGCTTTTCATTCTCATGGCCGAAGCATTCTCCCACAACCTGAACTTCCGTTTTCAGTTCGGGAATATTCAGCCCTACAAACTCCCTCGAGGGATGATATCTTCATCTCACCTCTCCTATGCTGATGACACAGCAATTTTCCTGAAATATTCAAAACAGGGTCTGCAAACCATAATGAACTTCCTCGTATCATATGAGTTAGCTTCGGGTCAGAAAGTCAATTTCGAGAAATCAATTTTTTTCATATCAAAACATACTCCAAACAAAATCACATCATCCCTCCGAAGCCAGACCTCCATGATAGAAGGGACAACCCCTTTCAAATACCTAGGATGCCCTATTTACACAGGTAGAGTTAAAAACTCACTTTTCCATGGCGTTCTCCTTTCAATCCAAAACAAAATCAACAACTGGCAAAATAAACTTATATCTCCTGCTGGTAGGGCAACATTAATCAGACATGTCCTTTCATCAATGCAAATTCACTTAATCACGGTTTTAAAGCCAACTGCTCACATCATAAACCAAATACATAAAACTCTTGCTATTTTTTTCTGGAACAGCAACTCCACCAATGGACAAAAACACAGAAACTGGAAATCTTACCCGAACTTATGTTTCCCAACAGCGGAAAATGGACTGAACTTTAAGAATCTGACAATTTTAACAAAATCTTTCTCCCTAAAATTATGGTGGAAACTCCAAACAGGAAAGTCACTATGGGCTAAAGTCATGTGGTCGATGAGAGACACACACAAAACTTCCCGAACCTGGAAACGTATCAAAGAGGTAGACGAAATAGCCTTAAGGAACTCCAAAGTCATCCTTGGTTCAGGTTCAGTCTCCTTTTGGAACTCCAATTGGACCTCTCTTGGCCCGCTGATTGACCATCTCCAAAACCCATCAGATTGCCCTTTCATTAACTTAACAGTGGCAGAGTTTATAAAATATAAAAACTGCTACTCATAACAGATCAGAAACATCCTCCCCGATTCCATTTCCCTAACCCTGGATCTGGAAATCACTCTTTTTCCTGAATATGATGATGCACTCATTTGGAAGCCTACTACTGCAGGTAATTTCACTGTGCATTCAGCATATGAAATTCTGAGGGAGAAAAAATTGGAAATCCCTTCCTATTCTCACCTCTGGTCAAAACTTCTGCCTAAGAAAGTGTCTTTATTTAATTGGACACTTTTAAACAGATTACTAGCTCTGCCTGATGTGCTCGAAGGTTTCCAATTCCATCTCCCATCTAGATGCTGCTTCTGCTTTCTTCATTCTGAAACAATACACCACTCATTCAACTCATGTGCAAAGGTTAGCTTGATTTGGAAGATGGTTAACTCAGTTTTTGAGCTGCCAAATCACCATTTTCAACTAGTGTGGGATAGATTTTATTTCTACTGGAATTACAACCCTGCTGACAGTTCTGCTAAACTTTTAATCCGAAGAATTCCCAGTGTGGTGCACTGGTACCTGTGGCGCGCCAGATGTTTGTATTTCTTTGAGGGTACAAAACCTAACCACATAACCATTTTCAGACAAATTCTCCTTCATTTTAATGACACCTTGCTTGCTTTCAAAATGAATTTCGAATGGTCTTTATCCCCAACTCCAATGCTTTTGAGCAAGGTTCCAATTAGGAAAAGAACAATCAGAATTCTGCAATGGAAACCACCTGTGGATTTCAAACTTAATACTGATGGTGCTTTTAAGAACGGCGCTGCAGGAATAGGTTGTATGATTAGAGACCATTCTGGCCACGTAATTATAGCTTGTTCAAAATCTATCACTGTTGAATCTGCTTTGCAGGCTGAAACCAATGCACTTCTACAAGGTCTGCTGCTAGCTCGGGCAAAATGCATCAAAAAAATTGAGATTGAGATTGACTCCAAAATTCTGCTCGGCATGATCCAGCAACAGCTCAAAATTCCATGGAGACTACTGAATCTGATGAGGAAAATCTGGGAACTTCTCCAAGGCATGAACTACACACTCCAGCACGTTTTCAGAGAGGCGAATAGCGCGGCTGACTCCTTAGCAAAAATGGCTAGTTGCGAACAGGTAAATTCACTCTATGGTCCCACGGATTTGCCCCCAATTGTCGCATGACAGGTAAAGCTGGATGCAGAAGGCTACCCTTACTTTAGGACTATGTAGCTCTTCTCTAGTTATTTATCTTTCTGTTTCTGTCGATCAATAGGATAGTGATAGCACGATGTTTAGTTTGGTGTGATCGACAGAGGAACTTTCTAGGTAAGGTATTAAGTCCCCCTCTTTTATGTATCACTTATTTTAATTAATAAACGGGTAGGGGTCTGCCAAACCCCCCACCACCACAGGTGGATTTCTTTAAAAAAAATGCAATCCCCTTGCACAGAATCAAGATGACAAAAAAGAAATGAAGAAAAACATAACACATATATTAACGTAGTTCACCAAACATGTTGCTTACCTCCACGAATATAAACAGATTAATCATATTGCTCAAATATGCCAGACAGATTACAGATGTTAGGCATTACATCACGCGGGACCACCTAACCCAGATTACAAATGCAGAAGGGGGATTTGAAGACCATTACATATGTCTACCAAACTCACATATATCAACTCTAACTATCCCTCTATTTATAAGAGTTCAAGTGCAGACCAAAAGTCTTCTAATTCATAAGCCTAACTCTTGGAATTCCTCAATTCATAAATCAATCTTTGAGTTACCAATTCATGAATCCAAAACTCTTGACATCCTCATTAACTAATATTTGGGATTTGGAGATATACCTCAACGATTCCCCTCTCGATTCAAAGTCCCAAATACAATACAAGAGTCAGATGCCGACAGACTGATATACCAGATTCAGATGCATATTGATTGTGCCAGATGTACCATATGCCCAATGACTGTGCTAGATACCCAATTGTTGTGATAGATAGGTGTACCCAAATATCACTAACATAACAGATGTACAAATCCAATCCGAAAGGATTCGCAACACAGCTAGCATGCAGATTTAAACAAGTCCAACCAAGAAAGAGCTTGTGACATAACAGATAGATTTAAGCAAATTCATTCATGAAACAATTTACCAATAGAACATACAGATGTTAACAAGTTCAATCAGGAAAGAGCTTCTCAAACATAGCCGCTCAGGAATTCCAGTGGAGGCGACAGAAACAGACGTCTTCTCCAGGCTCGCTGATAGATCACCCAAGCTAGGATTTTTTCCCTTCTCTTCTCTTTCTTCATCTTGAAATGGAAGCTGAAGAACCATCAGCTCGAATACCACTTATTGTATCACCGCCTAGCTTTGATACCAGTTGTTGGGAAATTTAATCCCCTTGCATAGAATCAAGATGGCAGAAAAGAATGGAAGAAAAACATAACACAGAAATTATCGTGGTTCACCAACCATGTTGGCTACCTCCACGAACAAAAAAAGATTAATCATATTATCCAAGTGGGTCAGACAGATTACAGATTTCAAGCATTATGTCACGTAGAACCACTCGACCCAGATAACAGATACATAATGGTGATTTGAAGACCAGAACATATGTCTACCAAACTCAAACTTATCCACTCTAACTATCCCTCTATTTATAAGAGTTTAAGTGACCAAAAGTCTTACAATTCATGAGCCTAACTCTTGGAATTTCTCAATTCACGAATTAACCCTTGAGTTACCAATTAATGAATCCAAAACTCTTGACAACCTCATTAACTAATATTTTTGAAGAGATACCTCAACAATAAAAAGGCAAAGTCTTAGGAAAGACCATCTTTCCATAGCCATGTGGAAAGACATAGTAGAATCAGAATTATTAGAAAAGTAAAAGGATTTAATTGCAATATTAAAAATTTAATGTGCAATGTGCATTAGTTATAGCTAAGCTTACGACCCGATTAATCTAACCTAAAAATTTTATCTTAATTTCTTCTAATTTGTTGTTTAAACCTTAGTGTTTCAACAACTTATGTAAAGACCGTCTTTCAAGAGACGGATTCTAATATAAATTTATTGTACGTTGAAAGATCAAAATTCCTTGAAATTAGACATGATCTCAATGTATATTTTGTGTCATGTACTAAAAACTGCCACAAAATATTTCAGCCAAGAAAATAAACTTGGAGAAGGCGGTTTTGGTCAGGTGTACAAGGTATATGATCCATATGAGTTTATATATATTCCCATCAGGTCCTTAATTTCCTTTGTTTAAACTATGATTTAGATTCTATATTGTTTGTGTAACCTTTGGCAGTACTGACAAATCCCATTCAGGTTTTTCTTATAATTTTCTTCACTAATGATCACAACACAACAGGGTACTCTGAGCAATGGTAACATAGTAGCTGTCAAGTAGATGAACATATCTACAGAAGGGCAAGGGAAGAGTTTGAAAGTGAAGTTAGACTTATCAGTAATGTTCATCATCGCAACCTCGAGCGCCTATTGGGATGTGCAAACAGAAGAGAAGATTCGCTGCTCGTGTACGAATACATGGCATGCCAGTTTAGACAGATTTCAATATGGTAAATCACATTTCTAAACTTCTGTAGTCAATGTTTTCAAAGAACTTTGTTTTGCTAATGTCCTATAAATCTTCTGTTTTCATGCTGACGGTAGAGAAAAAAGGACATCTTAGTTGGAAGCAACGGTTTGACATTGTATTCAGGTCAGCTCGGGGTCTAGCCTATCTGCATGAATAATATCATGTTTGCATTATTCATCGCGATATAAAGTCGATCAATATCTTACTTGATGGTCATTTCCTGCCAAAAATTGCTGATTTTGGAGTGGCAAAGCTTCTGCCTGAAGATAGAAGTCATCTGAGCACTAGATTTGCTGGTACTTTGTATGTAAACCCATCCATGCCTTCAACTATTAACTAACGGAACAGTGCTTCAATGCACCTTATAACTAAGCTGAGTTCACAAATTTGGTAAATAGTTTTATTATGGTTTGAAATTAAATGACTGAATTGCAACAGGGGATACACAACACCAAAATATGCAATTCTCGGACATCTGTCAGAGAAATTCGATACTTACAACTTTGGTATCGTAGTTCTAGAAATCACCAGTGGCAGAAGAAGCGTTGACACAGTTGAGCCTACCAGAGATTATCTCCTTGAGCGGGTATATTTCACAATTGTTGGGACTGTGTGTATTCATATTTATATGTTAATACAAAGGGTTACACACACTAGTAGAATATGAGTGATTAAAGTCACCCCTTAGAAGGTGGTTCCGCGTGATTTCTATAGAACCGTCCTCTAGAAGCAGTTACGATATCGTAACTAGTTGCGTTCGGGCCGCCTTGACGTTAGAAGGCCATTTAGGTATTTTCGATCAAAGGCGGTTCAAATAATAATCGCCTTCTATCTTCCATTTTCAAAGGCAGTTGTGACTTTTCACCTTTGTAGATAGGCAGTTACGAAATTGGAACATGTTCCTGAGTGTGTTCCTAAGTCGGAACTATGTATCAAACAGTAGGACGCTCGCATGAACGAGTTACGCACTCGGAACTATAGTCTGGTCAATAAGAACCCTTTTCTCTCCTCATTTTTTTAACACCATCTCCTCCCTTTTTAGGGTTTCAGAAACCCTCTCTCCCTCTCCTACCTGATCCGCCTCCCCCCAGTACAGTACCCGATCAATCCACCTCTCTCTCCCCCTATTAATCTTTCTCTCTGGTTGGCTCTCTCTGGTCTTCTGTCTTCGCTAGTCTCTCTTTGCTCGTCTCTCCACTTGCCTCTCTTCGGTTTCCTCTCTCCGGTCACCTCTCCGGTTGTCGTGCCCTGCTCTTTGCTTGCCGTCGTGTCCTGCTCTCACTCGCCGCCACGCCCTGCTCCTGCTCGTCGCGCCGCCGCACCTTGTAGATATGCGTGTTTATTGTATCCCCGTTGTAGATATGTTCTATGTATGTTGTATTCGTCAAATTTGAATAAGAATCGAATTTAGTCTTAATTGTGTTGCTATTTTTTACTATCTGTTGCTGAGCCACCGGAAACCTCAGGTTTCCAACAGCCTTTTTTTGGACGGTCAAAAACAGGTTACAAGTTTGTAACTGTTGGATGGCGGTTTTTCAAGCATGTTCAAAGGCAGAAATTAACCGCCATTAAAGGGTGTCTTTCAAAGGTTATTCCTCAATGTGACTATGATCGATGACAATCAAAGTCACTACTAGAGAAGTCACCTTCAAAGGGACTTTTCCATGCCGATAAAACTGTCTTTAATAGGCCGGTTTCCACTAGTGAAGGTAAGAGTGGACATGGAATAGAATATTAAAAAACTAATTAGGAAAAATGATTGTTTAATTACTCATCCTTCTTCTAATCCTTTTGTTACTCTATTGCATAAGAAAAACCATCATTTTTCAGTATGCATTGCCTGGTTTGAAACGTACATTCGCATCGTGATGCGGGCATGGAAGCTGTATGAGTCAGACTCACATCTAGAGCTAGTGGATGAAGTTTTGAACCCTGATGAATACAATGCAGCTGAAGTAAGACCAGTGATGGAGATCCCTTGTCATGCACTCAGTCGCAACCTTCAAATAGACCAACCATGTCTGAGGTTTTTGTCATGCTTTCAAGCGATTAGTCAGTCGAGCAGCCTCGCCTATCTAGGAGTTCAACAGTCAGTTCTGACAAAAGGCTGTTGAGAGGTATATCCTCATCGACTGAAACCACATCATCACACTCAAACGCTACTGCTTCTGTCACTAATTCCACTTGTCTTTCGCTTCTTCCAAATCAAAAGGCATTGTAATTGTAATGTAACAATAAGTACCTATGTAAGTAATGGAAAATATTTTCTCTTTGTTGTCCTTCACCATGAAAATCTGGTAGTATCCCTATAAGCATCCAAAAGCATAAGCATTTAAATCAGGCCATTGAATCCACTCAAATGTCAATTCTAGGGAGTGAATATCAATATTTTGGGAAAATATTGTTAAGATCCATAAAGTCGATACACATCCTTCAACTTCCATCAAATTATTTTTACTAGCACTAGGACATTTTTAGCCAGTAACATGTGTCACCATCTAACTGGGACATTTGTCCCAACAGTAGACTAGATCAATATTTTTTTTATAGGGACATGAGAACTAGATCAATATTTAAGTTGTCTATGTTTAGTTTAAACTATTCTGGTTGTAAAAATTGGCAGAATTAGATCAATATGAGAAGTGCACATATAACCCTACATAATTGACGAAAGTGCAAATATAACCCTGCGATAATTGAAAGTGCAAATATAACCCTAGATATTTAGCTTATGTGCAAATATAACATTTTTCAGTAGTTGGAGGTCAGAATACACTAAAAGACAAGTTTACCCCTGATAATTTCAACCCCCTTACGGGCTCCGTAGCAAGAGATTATATGTTCTATTAAAGAAATCCCTTTCCGTAAATTTCTTTGAATAGTTTGGTTTAAAAACTGCAAAACCACCAATTATGAAATGACAATATTGCTCCTAAACCTTCCTCACTTTTCTCCTTCTCTCTCTCTGGATCTTTCTCCGTGTCGTTCTCTCTCCCCTCGACGCTATATCAACATCTTTTCAAGCCCATCTGCTCTTTTTCCACCATTGTTAATCATGACCACCCCATTCCCAACTACTCTGGCGCTCAACCTCCAAGTCTGTTCCGTCGTTCCCAGCTACCTCATCGCACTTTGCCTATCATCAATTTTCGGCAATCCCAACTCCTTCATCTTCATACCCATGTTTGCGGAAGAACAAAGGGTAGTCAACAACTTGATGAATAATGGTGGGTCAACATCTGAGGGATGGAGAAATGGATGTGGATGTGTGTGGAGGCGGCGGTGGCAGAGAGGTGGTGGAGAAGCTGGAAGATATGGTGAGGGATATGGCGAACTTGAAGGGGTGACGCTACGCGCATCGGATATTGCAGATGCGGCACTTTATTTAGCAAGTAATGATGGCAGAATCACCGTCGTAGAAATTTGATACACTTGTAGTTTATTATTACTTGATTAACGTAATTAACTAGTTGTAGAAATGGATGAATAGTTTAATGGTTGTTGGATTTGGGGATCTCATTCTATTGTAAGAAACTTGGAATGAGGTCCATGTGTACAGTTGTAATGGCGGAGAAAAAACAGAGGTGGGTAATGATTAATCTCAAAGTGGTGGTCTTGGTTGACGGGGAGGCGGGTAAATTGAAGATGAAAGAACAGGGGGTAGGCTAAGAAAGAACATAGGGTAGGCTGAGCTAGAGGCAGAGGAGGAGGAAGGTAGCTCGTTGTGTGTTTCATCCCTCTGTTCTTGAAAGCTCTGAAATAATCAGCTTCTCAAATGTTTCTCAGCCTCTGAAATAATGAGCTTTTCACTTGTGCTTGAGAGCTCCATATTTTTTTCATCTTAAATTTGACTCGCAGAAAGAATATACTCGCTATAAGCAATCAAGAGGATGGAAGCAACTGGTGGCTTACGAATCTAGGATTCATGGGCTTGGTATGTACACTTCTTAGTTCATCCCTCGCGGTGCAATGGTTTGTTGTTCAGCCCTTCAATGACAAGAAAAATCCTACACCTCTGTTCTTTCTTAGCCCTTCAAAGAACAGAGGCTGAGCTACAATGAAATGGTTTGTTTGTTGTGTGTTTTGCAGTGGAGAATGAAGTGAAGAGGTGGGTGGAAATGACGGTGCTTGCTGTGTAAAGGGATAGGGGCTGGGCTCTCAAATCTGTTTGGCAGGGGTGGTGGCAGAGGGATAGAACAGTGGTGGGATTAAGGGCATTTTTGTCCTTCAAAATTTTATTTTAGGTAAAAAGGGCATTTTGGTCATTTCCAGTTGGTCAATGGCCGAAAATGACTAGTCAGTGCCAGAATATAATCTTTAGGGTTACATTTACACTTATGTAAAGTAGTCAGGGTTATATTTGCACTAAAAGTTATCTCAGGGTTATATTTGCACTTTCTCAATTATATAGGGTTATATCTGCATATTTCCCACATATCAATATTTGCAATAGGAAACCTATTTAGATCAACATTTAAAGATTCATCTCTTCACGTGGGTTGAATTCATCTTTTAAAGATTCCGCTCGATAAAATTAATGGAGTTGTTATCTTTCATAGTTCTATACAGAGACGATATTCGTTTACCTTTATATCAACCCCAAATTCTTATGAGCAAGTTTTGCCTTCTAGAACAAAACCATGTCTTCCTCTAATACCCTAAACAATAATGATGATCTTAATGATGAAAAATCATCAAACCCACCAATCTATCACATTCCGGTAATTTTACATATACTTATCCTGAGGCCATCTTTAGTATTCCAGAAATGGTAAGACAATGGAACACATCCATTCATGCTAAGAGTGCTCAAATCCTCCTACCTTACCCAAGAAAACCCAAAAGTATATTAAGAAAGACCGTGTACCAGCCGAGAAAAGCAATCCAGATGCAATTTTTTTTCAGACATGTATTCCAACATATCATGGAAGGTGTCACCAACCATGATCCATATACAAAAGCCAGATGTATGCGGCTATCTTTTCGCCACTCCACAAGTGCATGGTGACAATGCATCATTTGGCATATGGTTCCGCACAAAGGCGAAACCAGTGGTATGCTAGGTAGGGCTCTAGCCCTACCTAAATCACCAGCCGTAGGTAGAGGAATTGATTTCCAGCATCCAGCACATCTTTGCCTTCATCTAGCTCGTCTTCTGGCGACGGCGGTGAGAAGGTCGGAGAAGAAGGCCGCTTCGCGGCCTTTTTTTTTTTGCAACTAAACTAGTAAAACGACGTCATTTTCACGTTAGTGAGACGACATTGTTTCATTTGTCATTAGGGCAAACAAAATATAAATGAAATATGGGTTTTGAAATGTATTGGATTGGGCCAAAATCCCTAATCCAATACCATTTCTCGGTTTCTCCCAAAATTCGAATATGGATTAAGCTGAAGAGTAGCGGCTAGCCAAAGCAGGAGCTCAGCTCTCTCCCGCCGCCACCGTCAGGTCTCCGCCTACTGACGCCGGACGCCGCTGCCGTCGTAGCTGACGCCGGACGCTGCCCCTGCACTGAACCACTGGCTCTCTACTTCGCTTTATGCTAAGGTAATTTAATTTTAGGGTTTATTCTCTTTTTTATTTTTTCCTTCAAAACTTAAATTTATGTGAACATGAATTTTAGATTGGATGTGGAATTGAAGTTATATAGTTGTATGATTGTTGAAATTCAGTTGAATTGCATATGTATGAATAATAAATTATAATTTTTTGATTTATTTTATATGTGAAAATGAAATTGTCATAATCGATTTATGAAATTATCAATTAGGGATATTTGTTAAATTGAATTTAGATGAATATGATTTTATAAATTATTTGTTATCTCAATTTGTTATTATTTTGTAACTGTTTTAGATTTTATAAAAATAAATCAATTTACATATTTTCCCTATTTGATATTTAATAGGTTATGGATAAAATTTAAATTCGAAGTAGCGGATCTCCATCTTTAAAGAGATTGAATGAACCTAATGAACAAAGGCACAATGAAGAGGGTAGTAGTACAAAACAATCTCGTGTAGAATTCAATCGGAATGATGTTATAAGTGATCCCGGGCTACGTAAACCTATTGAAGAGATTGATATTTCTATTAGAGATGAAGTGCTAAGAGAATATATATTAAGAGGTCCTTGCCAACCTTAGAATCATACTTTTCCCAAGACAATGTTCAATGATGAATTTAGAAGTTTTCAAAAGGGTTGGTTTGATGAATTTAATTGGTTGGAGTATAGTGTTTCAAAGGATGCGACACTGATTCATTATTTTTATATTATTGAATTTAATTGGTTATTGTATGGTACTCGATTTATTATATTATGTAGTATTTTTCATTATTTTTTAGTTGAGTTTTTAAAATTTAAATTTAAGTAATATTTTTCAGCCACCCTGAAACTATTTTTCTGGTTCCGCCACTAGTTCCGCATACGACCAACTTGATGAATCCTTACAAATGGGTAAAACAACAGTCAAAGAAATGGTGTCCCATTTTTTAAAAGCAATTATTGTTATGTATCGTCCGATATACCTCCGATCAACAAATGAAAAGGACATTGCATGCCTAACGCATTTCGAACGTGGACACGAATTTCCTGGTATGCTTGGAAGTATTGATTGTATGCATCGAGGATGGAGTTCTCATGGATTTGAAAGGTTAATTTTAAGGTAGAAGTGGACACGCCTCAATTATTTTGGAAGCAGAGGACTCATACGATACATGGATATGGCCTGCATTCTTTGGTATGGCCGGATCGAACAACAATATCAACGTCCTCAATAAGTCACCTTTGTCCGATAACGTATATGAAGGGAGGGTTCCACGGAATCCTTATGAAGTCATGGGCACGCCTATGAATGGGGTACCGAAGCTTACAAAATATAACACACATGTATAAAAGTGGGATGATTTTTAAAAAATATATATATATTTTTAACCATATGTTTTGGTCGAAAGGGCCAATATAACCTTGTAAAATCTAAAAATGTCAATCTAACCCTAAGTTTTGGAACAAAGTGTCAATCTAACCCTGGCAACCTGAAATTGACCGGAATTCAGTAAATTGACCATTATACCCTACATTAAAAAAAATTGATTATAAATAAATAGGAAAAGTCTAATTTATCCTCTCTTCTTCTTCTTCCTCCTCCTCCTTTTCTTTTCTTCTTCTTCGTTTCTTCCTTACTTCTTCCTCCAGCCAAGATCGCCGCCACTCTCGCCACCAGATTTGGCACGCCGCTCCGTCGCTCGCCTGTGAACACCTTCAATTCAATGGACTTCTTCATGTCGTTCGCAACTACAAGGGTCGTGGCTTCTTTGATTCAACGGTGGTAGCATTTTTCCATTCAAAACCCTTGTCGCGTCGTTGCTCCGCCGGTCACCAATGGGACTTCGATAAGCTGGAGGTGGCCAGCTCCGACCATCTAGATGCGAAGGCGGGGTAAGGGCACATGTGAAGGCTCCAGCCACCAGGATTCGATTCACGGCTGTGAAGGCGGATCTCGCAAAAGGGTGTAAGGCTGAGGCGTCGGCGCAGCAGGTTGGGGTGTGGTGGACGGAGACGGTGGCAGAGGAGAGAGTTTCGCGAAGGAGAGGGTTTCATAGAGGGCAAGAGAGAGGGTGGGGTGTTTCTATTGATTTCTTGGTGGTGGGGGACATAGTGTAACAATGGTGGTGGCTGACGAGTTGGGGACAACTGGTGTTTTTGTAGATTAAAAAAAGAGAAGCCTTGGGGTAGCATGGTCATTAAATTTTTAGTTTTAAGCCTAATTGTATTTTTGTATTTTCATATTAGGTGAACACTTGAATTCCTTTAGTCCACTCCGAAATAGTTCAATTTGGATATATCTGCACCATTGCTCAAAATATTAGGGTTAGTTTAGCATTTTCAAATTTTATAAGGTCATATTAATACTTTCAAAATTTTAACACTCCTTCCGTCCCAGACTAAGCTTCACAGAATTTTTTTTACGGTATTCAAGAAACATGTTTGACTGTTAATATGTTTAACTACGTATAATAACAGCAAATAAAAAGTTGATATTTAGATATTATTTGTTACGACGAATCCAACAATATTTGGTCAAAGTTGATATCTGATCAAAGTTTGTTAATGTTGATTATCAAACAGTAAGTGTGGAACTTAGTATGGAACAAAATGAGTAGAGTTATTTATATGCTTTACCCATTAAAAAAGCATATTAACAATGCACAATACTTTAACAGGCCGGCAATGTACAAATATAGAAATAGTATAAATGACACTATTTTGATGGGATGTGGAATGTGATTACTTTTCAACCTAAATAATAAATTATCATTGAAATGTTTATTTTTCTCGCATTTGCAAAACGCCAAAACCTATCTCAATCATTTTCAAAGCATCAAGAAATGAATTTCATTTCTGTGTTTTAAGATTATTATTTACAAGGTTCTAAGAAACTTAGAGGGGAGCAACTAATGAACTAACAAGAGATCCACTGAGCTCAGTTGTAGCCAAAGTGCCTAACCTATATAAACACTATTGTCATCTACCGATTAGTTCTCTTCTCTCTGTCTCTTCTTGAATCAGTTTGTCAACTCTGAGTTCAACCATTGCCCTTTTTTATTCACAATCCTAAGGTTCTTGATCCCAACATTGATTTTCCTCTCAAAAAAATCATATCCCAAATATGAGAACTTGCTGGCCTTTCTTCAACCTGGCCATGATCATGTTTTTTCTCATCACACTATCAAAGACAGCAAATTCAGACCCTCAAACCAATCTGCTAAACAAGGGCTGCAGCCAGTACACTGCTACAAACATCAAGGATTTCCTCGGCGGTCTTAACACCACATTTGCTGATCTTAGAGACCAATTGTCTCAAGAAAACAAGCATTTCGCGACGGCGCAGCAAGCCAGGTCTGCTTATGTCATGGCTCAATGCAGGGATTATATGTCCATGAAAGACTGTGTTTCGTGTTACAACACCGCGGTTTCACAGATCAGGAATTGCTCCGGTGCTAACGGTGCTCGAGTTATATATGATGGCTGCTTCCTCAGGTAAACTCAAGAAAAATTTGAAGTTGAACCACTAATAGTTTAACCTTCCTCCCTATATAGTTGTTTCTTTCGTTCTTTTTTGTTGAAGATGGCATCATTGAAACTGTAATAACGTACAGGAATTTAAGGTAGCAGTTCCCGACACATATTCCATGCTCACAGCACTTGGTCTATGATGCATTATTCTCAGTTCAATTATTGTGCCAGACTTGCAATGGGTTTTGTTCCACACGTCCTTGATAAAAATTTTCAAAAAATAAAAAACTTAAATTTGTTAGCCAGTTATTTTGTTTCCTATTAAGAAAAGTCTCTTAGCAATACATGGCTGATGTTTGCTTGTACCTTATACTTGTTGACGTTGTCGGTACCTTAGCTTGTGTTCGGTCCCTTCTGCATTATTTCTTGTGTTAGAGAGTCGCGTATGAGTAAAGGACAAAGTTACAGCTTAATAAATAAGATCATGGATCATCTTTCCATCCGCTAGCCCGCCCGTGACCCTTTTTGTCCACGTTTGCCTGTGCGCCCGTGACCCCTTTTGTCCACGTCTATGCAATAAATAATACCTTAATTTGCACGTGCAATTTTCGACGGGTACAAAATGTTGATGTTCTTAAGGACACTTTGTTTGGTTTAGGTACGAGAGTGCTACGTTCTATGATGAAACTACTCGTCCAGGGAATGCTCATCTTTGTGGCAATCAAACTGCATCTCAGCCAACTAGTTTTCAAACTACTGCTGAAAGCCTATTACATGATCTACAGCTTGCAACGCCGCGAATTAATGGATTCTACGCTGCATCAAAGAGGCAGCTGAACGCGAGTGCCAATGCAGTTTATGCGGTATCCCAATGCGCTGAAACAACCAGCCAGATGGGCTGTCAAGACTGCCTGACAGTAGCATATGCTAACATACAAGGCTGTTTACCAAATACTGATGGAAGGGCTTTTGATGCAGGCTGTTTTATGAGGTATTCAGCAACTCCCTTTTTTGCTGATAACCAGACAATCAACATCAGTCCGTTTCTGGCAGCAGGTAAAATGACTGTCTTTCCTTTAATCAATCAGCTGTTAAGGTAACAGTAAGGCATTTCTTCCCTCGGAACATTTTGGAACTCAGATCATTTCTAACGCTCAGTGTAAGAATCGATGAAAGTCCTGTTAATTAATATGTAAATCCCTCACAATGAATAACACAATCTTAAAGGTATAAGAATTGTATACGCGTCAAACTATTAAAAATGTGACACGAAGTGATGTATTTATAAACCCGAAGATCTTGTGTGAATATTTTTACAGAACATGATATACTTAATCCACTCATAGTTTCTTGACTGATCTGTTTCTACTGTAAGCTCATAGACAGACCATGGTTAAGAAGGAAAAGAGGGCTTTTTTTTGCTAGAATGCTAGTTTGTTTAAAATCTTGTTCCCTGTTACTCCTTATAGTCAATAAGTACTACTGTAAAAAATGATAGTTTTTTCAGCTTCTACCTTTCCAGTGATTCTCATCCGTGACCGCGCATGATCTCATTTGTTACATGACGAGTTTCCACGTTTCCCAGGAGGCTCTGGCTCAAGCAAAAACAAAGCGATCATTGGTGGAGTTGTTGGTGGTGTAGGCCTTCTCATAGTCGTATTAGCTCTGTTGTTATGGTATCAAATGTATAGAAAACCAAAGAAAGTTCATAAAGGTAATTTGGCTCTTCTTGCAAAGATATATAAGAATCAGTCAAAAGCATAAATCATCTATCAACTATGTCCATTTTCTTCTCTTTTAAACAATAACTTCCTGGTCACTTTTTCCTAGCCATCGTCGCGAAATGCTAAAAATTGATGTTTTATAACATTCTATTGTTGATTGTATCTACCAGGTGATATTTTGGGTGCAACAGAGCTTCGGGGTCCTGAAACGTACAGCTACAAAGTTTTAAAAACTGCTACAAAAGATTTTAGCGTAGAAAATAAGCTTGGAGAAGGTGGTTTTGGGGAGGTGTACAAGGTAATCTATAACCAATAAAATTTTGTTAAAAATATGTTTCTGTATCCTTTGACAGTACTGAAAAATGCCATTCGGGTTTTCCTTATCATTTTCTTCACTTATGAGTAATGATCATCACAACACTACAGGGTACTTTGAGCAATGGTAGTATAGTAGCTGTCAAGAAGCTGAACATCTCTACTGGAAGGGCAAGGGCAGAGTTTGAAAGTGAAGTTAGACTTATCAGTAATGTTCATCATCGGAATCTCGTGCGCCTGTTGGGATGTGCAAACAAAGGAGCAGACTTGCTGCTCGTGTACGAATACATGGCCAACGCCAGTTTAGACAGATTTCTGTATGGTATGTCATATTTCTAAAATTTTATAGTCCATGTGTAGCATGTTAAATTTGAAGAAAAAACATGGTGTAGATGAGAAAGTCCTTTCATCAATGCCAGGGTATCTGCCATATTCATGCCCTCATCCTAGGGGTAGGTTCCAAGAACTGTCTTTTTGCTAGTGCCCTATAAGATCTTCTCTTCTCCTGTTGACAGGAGAGAAAAAAGGGCATCTCAGTTGGAAGCAACGGTTTGACATTGTATACGGGACAGCTAGGGGTTTGGCCTATCTCCATGAACAATATCATGTTTGTATTATTCATCGGGACATAAAGTCGAGCAATATCTTACTAGATGATGATTTCCTGCCAAAAATTGCTGATTTTGGACTGGCAAAGCTTTTGCCCGAAGATAGAAGTCATCTGAGCACTAGATTTGCTGGTACCTTGTATGTAAACCTGTCCATGCCTTCGATTATTGACTCACAGAACAGTTATCCAAAACTAATAACCTGAGTAAAGAGATTTGGCAAATAATTTATGTTTGAAATAAAATGACTGCTTTGCAACAGGGGATACACAGCACCAGAATATGCAATTCATGGACATCTGTCAGAGAAAGTCGATACTTACAGCTTTGGTATCGTAGTTCTAGAAATTATCAGCGGCAGAAGAAGTGGTGACATGACAGTTGAGCCTGCCAGCGACTATCTTCTTGAGCGGGTAAATCCCGTGGTGCACTTCCTTAAGAAGCCAAGTCATCTTTTTACACCATGCATTGGCTTCTTCGACATGATATCTTCTCATTGTGATGCAGGCATGGAAGCTTTATGAGTCGGACTCGCATCTAGAGCTGGTGGATGAAATATTGAACCCTGATGACTATAATGCAGCTGAAGTGAAAAAAGTGATGGAGATGGCTTTGTCATGCACTCAGTCGCAACCTTCAGATAGACCAACCATGTCTGAGGTTGTCGTCATGCTTTCAAGTGATCAGTCAATCGAGCAGTCTCGCCCTTTTAGGAGTTCAGGAGTCAGTTCTGACAAAAGGCTATTGAGAGATATATCCGCATCGACTGAAACTGCATCATCACACTCTAATGCTACTGCTTCTTTCACTGATTTCACTGGTCGGTAGCTGCTTCAATATCTACATGGAGCAGGCTTTGTTACATCGATGGAGCAGATACAAAAACCTGAAATTCTTCAATTGGTTCACTCTCAAATTGTTGCAGTAGACATTATTTCCTTGACAAAGGAAATTTACAAGAGCCTTATCATCATTACGATACTAAAATTTTATATGCATATTCTTAAACTACTCTGTATGATCAACACATAGAACAGTTGCTACATTTCTACCTTCAATTCCAAATACTCAGACAGACACTTACGATGTTTCTGCAAGCTCGAGAAATCGAGAAAGGTCTCTCATTTCAGGAGACTTGCAACTAGAGCTGAACCGGTTCAAAGCCAAGATCAATGACTTTTTCACAGCATCCATCACCAGCTGAATTATTCTGCTTGTTTGAGGCCATTTAGTCTCAGGTTCACACTTCCCGAATTTAATGCCCTTCACTAATCTTGAAAACTCTTCAACCATCAAGATTTTTTGCGGCAGCTTGTTAACCACTTGACCATCCTGTGGTTTCACGTTCCAACCAATGTGAAGATCCACAACCTTGGCACCAGATGTGAAGCTGAACGTGGCAGAAGAATCTTCGTAAGGGAGTACTAAGTCTTGAACGGGAAGTGTTCCCTTGGAAGCACAGATGGTCATATCCTGGCTGTAGTCAGCGAGGAAGGAACAGTAAAATGTCGCCACAGTTTCTGCTCCCCAATTTAAGGAAGCGCTGCTCGACGTGATCAATCCAGCAGTGTTCCGGGCAACTGCAGGGATAGCTGTTACAGTTGTTGGAAGTTTCAAATCCAAAGCCCACAAAATGAACCCAATGCAGTAACCACCCTAGATCTCCCAATGCACCAAGACCATCCAAATCTGGTTTTACCTTTTATGTCATTTTCAAAAAAATTCTGAACTACCCAAGACTGATGATTAAGCATGGATCTTCAGACAGACAAAAACAAATACGCTTTTGTCAAGGCTCTATTGGTAACATCAAAATCAAGAAAGAGAAAAGGAACCTGCTTTGTACAGAGAAAGATCAAGAAATGTACCATTTATCTACATCCTACAAATATGACACAGCCTATTTCTCCATTCATGGCTCATTAGATAAAATAATCTAGACTCAACTCCATTTTCATTCCTTCATGTTAAAATTTACAAATAAACTATGTAGTAATGCAATTTAACGTGTGAAATTCAGCTACTTTACCAAACTTGTCTCTTTATTTATAAATAAACTATCTATACTTAATCGAATCGAATTGAACTTAACCAAGCAGTAAGACTAGCTTTGGCCAGTCGAAATGGCCACCTGTCAGTCAAGTAATACATCAAACACATAATATGCATGGAACTGAACAGATTTGGTACCACTTTGATCTGCCCAAAGATGTCCGAGTTGGAAAGAAACTCCTTCATCTTAGGAGTTCTTGGATGATGGTACCACATGCTGGCATCCATAAACTGCACACCACTATCTTCACATGCTTTCAAGATTTTGTCAAGCTCCACAACATCCAGTGCAGTTGGCTTTTCCAGTAGCAGATGCTTCTTTCTCTGAGCAGCCAGCACTGCCCAATGCACATGGAGACTTGTGGGCAACGGCATGCACACGGCGTCGACATCGGGGTCGTCGAGCAGCTCGGTGTAGCTGCCGTAGACTTTGATGGATGCGTGCTCTGCTGAGCTGTAAATGTCTTCTGCAAACTTGTTGGCCTTTTGAATTGAACGGCTGGCTATGGCAGAAAGAGTGGAGCTGGGGGATGAGTTTATGGCTCTGGAGACCTTCTTGGCTATCCTTGCACATCCAACTATCCCGAAACGGATTTGGGTTTCATCATCACTCTTTTTTGCCAGAATTTCTTGTTCATCTGGGGTGGATATGGCCTGTTCTTTGACTTATAAACGTGGTACACTTTGTGCCATGCTTTGCAAGATTAAAATGAGTAAACACTCTCTCCCTCAATCGCAAGTTGTAGTCTTTTTAATCGTTTTAGTCAATTTTTGACCACCATATTTTTTCGCGCTCTTTAGTCAACTTTCTCAAGATAACCACCGATAGCTTTGATTGCATATATCAATTGCATGTGAGAGAATGATGTTTAAAAAAATACATGAGGTAGGAAATTTAACATTACCTCTATCTCGTATGATGATGTTGATGCTTATATATTACTCCTTTTGTCTCATGTTAAATTACACACTTTCTATTTTGCATTGTCCCTATTTAAATTGCACAAGATCAGCTTTTACCAATTTTGGTCATGTTGACTCCTACTGAAAAGACAAAATTGCCCCTAAGCCAATACATATTTACAGCCTCAGTGGCTGATTAATTAAGGCTGGAGGCGTGTGAATTCTCTCCATTTAATTGTCTTGTTTTTGGGCTGGAGGCATGTGAATTCGTTTTGAAAAAACGAACCCACACCTGACAGTATCACATGTGCTTGCTTCATTATTGCTCTTTCACTCTTCCCATTGCTCCATTATTGCTCTCAATCATCAGGCCTGCTCTCTCCTTTTTCATTCTCAGCCAACTGAGATCTCTCATTTATTCCACAGTGCTCCTCTCCTTTCTCTCCCAATCCCTCAAACCCTAGCCGCTCCTCAAACCTGAGTTACTTTCCCTCTCAGGCAGTGATGCAGAGTCTGATTCTAAGTTTGACTCACGCCCCTCTGTTTACTTCAAAGGAAATGAGTTTCCCAAGTATGGGGAACCAGGATTCTTTGAAACAGGTGCAGCATTATACCCCGGTAATTGGCCTAAGCGTGAACCACCTGAAACACCATGGATTGGGCAAGACATTGCAACGTCAGCCATGCGACGTGAAATGTATGCCATGGTGGAAAGGGCTGAAAAGTATTTGGCTGAAGCCAAGCCAGAGTCCGCAGAGAAGGGGGAAAATGATCGTGGGTCAAAACTGTGCTAAAGTGTTGTTGTCTTGCCAGTTCTATCACTGCAATCAGGTTGTGTCTCTCCTGTTTCGTTAATTTGTTTTCTTTTTCATGAATCATTATGCTTACTCCATCTATTTTAGTGTGCAGGATGGTGATGTTTGTTGCTAGGGCAACAACCATGTTTTATACAGAATATCTAAATATGCAGCCTTGCTTATGTGTGTTTATTTTTCACTTATCCTGGCTAGCTTGGCATGTTTCTGGTTTGGGGCTGTGAATTGAGCAATAACATGTGATTTTTTTTATAAGTCACAGTTTGCATGTGAAATATGTGTTGCGTATATGATGCTTGTCCTTTATTGATGATGCAGTTGTGATGAATGAATATTACATGCAGCCATGCTTATTAGTCTATGAACTGATCTGAAACTTGGCGGGGCATGATTGTGAATATATACAGCGCTGAAATTATTTGAGTTTGTGATCCTACCTAGTTGAAAGCCACCTATGATGACATTAATTATAATTAAACACTTAGGGTGCAACATTGTTTTGTTAAAAACATTAGGATGGCGGCCTATGATGTTTGTCCCACGTTTGTTAATATTGATTGTATGTGTCTTACATGCCATTTTCTGTTACTTCTGGACATGCTCCATTTTATGCCTCACATCATCCTTAGCCTTTTAAATAAAGCTTGCATTCAAAAGGGATTTCAGCCATCCAAGCCTTTACAAGGCTGCCCTATAAACACACATTCACAAAATACATTGTATGTTTACTCCAGAACTAATTCTAGAAGCACAACCCTATAAAATAAGATGAACCTACCTTCATTGAGCTAGTTCCATACTTAGGATCAGATCTCTAACATTCACGGTCCTTCCAATCCCAATCAGATGCTGTAAACAGCTCATCACCAGCTCTGAATCCACAATTAGGTTTTCTGGAAGTAATCTCAACCTCCTTAGACGATCTCTGCCCATATGTGGCATTTTGAATTTATTCCCACCCCTACACTTCATGATTTCTACCATGACACATTGTAAACTCGGGAAAATATTGTCAATTACTTTAAGATCCTCTCTTTCAAAAGCATCATTCACCGCATTTAACAAACCCTCTAGCATTGTACTAGGGTTCTGGTATTGGAGGCTTTGTATTGAAGCAAAAAACCCTAAGTCCAAAATGTTTAGGTCGGGTGACTTGGTAGGTTGGCACACTAATTAGATACGAAACCCGTCTGAGGTGGCTGCAGGTAAAAATCTAGGGTCATTTGCATAAATATGGGGTGGGCCTTTGTCTTGTTGTATGAATATCTGTTTACTTGCCCAAGGTGGACATTTTGCTTTTATGGCTGGTATGAGTTCATAAATCAGTTTATGCCTAATGGTGTCTCTGTTGATTGACTGAATGGGTGTTAGAACCAGTGTACCCTTAGGCCTATTAACTATTGTGTACTTCGTTGCTATGTACTCCATATATGGAAAGATCCCTATTTTACCATCGAAAAGAACATTACCATGCATATATATATTACTGGTCTACACACAGCACACATAAACATTAGCTTCGGAATGTAATGATTACTTTGGACAACTCTGTATGGTTCTGGTTCATTAGGGGGCTAGAATAAACCTGGTTGTTGCCTCTATGATATAGAACCACTTTTTGTCAATGTGGATAACAACCTTTTATCATTAAATAAATTCAGCATATAATGATCACTAAGAGTGCCAAGTCTTTAATCATTATCATTATTCCCTAGTTTGGATGAACATAACAAAATATAGTGAAATGACGAGAATAAGATTATTGTGTTAATAAATTTTAATTTAGTGGAGACCTTATGAAAGTTTGATAAGAAATTTGTGATGAAAAATCAAATATATTTTTTTATCAACTTGACCTGCTGGCTATTGCTAGAATAGGGTTGTGAACTTGTGACCGGGGTTATTAAAAATTCGACGCTGAAAGGGAAGGGTTGAAACTTAGAAGGAAAGATTGAGAATTCATAGTTGAAAGATAATGCTTGAAAATTTTGAACTTGAATATTATGTAAATGCATATTATTTAATAATTAATATCATATAGATACGGACAATCTAGAGTACATGTGTAGAAAATACAGTATTATTTAAAATTAAAAGTAATTAAATACATTTTAATTTTACTGGGTACCCTGAAATAGCATTTTTGCAGCCCTGGCTTTGGCCCGTTAAAATGTAAACTTTTTGGGCCGGGTAACCTGCCCTGAAAAATGAAAAAGTACCCAATTATTTTATACCGAGCGGGTGAATGGATGGGTCAAATATTACGGACCGGGTAAACACCCCTACTGAAATTTATGGCCAAGCGCATTTTTTAAACAGAGTAGTTCTTTTCATTTTATAAAATACCCGGTTTTTCATTCAAGTAAGATAATTCTAAAAGTGGTTCCCTTACAAGCAACATGGAGCCAAGTAGTAATTCCTCTTTCTAAACAAGCATGTACTCCCTCTCGGTCCAAGAAACATGTTTGATCGTTAATATGTTTACATACGTATAATAATGGCAAATAAAAAACTAATGTTGTTGTGATGTTTTAATTTCAGCGCTTGATACTTGTGGTTATTTCTTGCTCAAGCGTATAATTGATGTTCAGTTTTGCGTGTGTGATATCTTAGGGTTTTGTTATGATGTGTGCTAATTTTTTAGTTGTTGATGTTCCTTAAGTGTATAAGAATGTTTTTGTCACTTTTGCTGCAATCGAGAAGGAGAGCAGATCTGTAAATTTTGTTATTTTGCATATGTGACTTTCTAATTATTGTTGTTGACCTTTCAACTTTTATGTTTGATCTTTCATGTTTAGGTTTAAAGTACTGTAGATCTTTGTTTGTGTGATGATTTAATTTCAGTAATTAATGTTTCTAGTGTTTTAAGTGTGCAATTGATGTTGACTTTTTTTTATTGTGTGTGTGAAATCTTAGGGTTTCGTTACGATTTGTGCTAGTTTTTGTGTTGTTGTTGCTATTTCTTGGATGTGCAAGAATACATGTCCACTATTGCTGCAGTCGAGAATGAAAGAGGATCTGAAAATATTTTTATTTTGCATATGTGAGTTTTTAAATACTGTTGTTGACCTTTCAAGTTTTATGTTTAATCTTTCATGTTTAGCTTTAAAGTACTGTTTATCTGTGTTGGTGTGATGATTTAATTTCAGTATCTGATTCTTGTAGTGTTTTAAGTGTGCAATTGGTGTTCAATTTTGTTTTTTTATTGCGTGTGTGAAATCTTAGGATTTTGTTACGATTTGTGCTAAATTTTGTGTTGTTGTTGATGTTTCTTAGATGTGTAAGAATGCTTGCCCACTGTTGCTGCAATTGAGAAGGAAAGAGAAATTGTAAATTTTGTTATTTTGCATATGTGACTTTTTAAATATTGTTGTTTATTTTAAGGTTTTATGTTTGGCCTTTCACGTTTAGGTTTTAAGTACTGTTATATGTGTTGGTGTGATGATTTAATTTCAGTCTTTGATAATCGTAGTGTGTTAAGTGTGCAATTGATGTTCATTTTTTATTGTGTATGATATCTTAGGGTTTTGTTACGATTTGTGCTAGTTTTTGTGTTGTTGTTGCTGTTTTTTAGATGTCTAAGAATGTTTGCACATTGTTGCTGCAAACAAGAAGGAAAAAGGGATCTTTATATTTTATTATTTTGCAGATGTGACTTTTTTAAATACTATTGTTGATGTTTCAGGTTTTATGTTTGACCTTTCATGTTTAGGTTTAAAGTACTGTTTATCTGTGTTGGTGTGATGATTTAATATTAGTATTTGATCCTTGTAGTGTTTTAAGTGTGCAATTGATGTTCAATTTTGTTGCTTTGATTGTGTATGTGATATGTTAGGCTTTGTTACAATTTGTGCTAGTTTTTGTGTTGTTGTTGCTGTTTCTTTAGATGTCTAAGAATGTTTGCCCACTATTGTTGCAATCAAGAAGGAAAGATGATATGTAAATTTTTTTATTTTGCAGATGTGACTTTTTAAATACTGTTGTTGAAGTTTCAGGTTTTATGTTTGATCTTTCATGCTTAGGTTTAAAGTACTGTTTATCTGTGTTGGTGTGATGATTTAATATTAGTATTTGATGCTTGTAGTGTTTTAGGTATGCCATTGATATTCGTTTTTGTTGCTTTGATTGTGTGTGTGATATCTTAGGGTTTTTCTACGATTTGTGCTAGTTTTTGTGTTGTTGTTGCTATTTCTTTAGATGTCTAAGAATGTTTGCTCATTGTTGTTGCAATCGAGAAGGAAAAAGGATTTTTAAATTTTTTTATTTTGAAGATGTGACTTTTTAAATACTGTTGTTGATGTTTTATATTATTTCACGGGAATACTTTCCATCTCAGAGAGTTGTACGATTCCATTGATGAGTTAGTAGAAAAAAGGTATGAGGAACCAGGCTTTGAAAGTGTTTCCTTGAACAGAGAACCGTAGTCGACCTTTGATTTGGGTCTTGATGATGTAAAAGAGTCATCCTCTTCGAAACCAACAGGAGAAGACAAGTCTATGAAAAAGTCAGCAAAAAAGGGAAACAAGTCGGGAAAAAAAATAGAATTCGATTGTTTAGGATGTATTGTTTAACATTGATTTTCAGTTTTAATGGTTGAATATTAGTGTTGAGGCGCTTGATTGTTATTGATGTTTTAACTTGATTTGAAATTTTCAATTTTATGTTAGCAATTTATTAGGGCATTTGAACCTTTTTGTAATGAATGATGTTTAACCAGTTATTTCAATGCCACAGTAGTAGAATGCATTAGTACAGTGGAACATATGAATATCTTGTTTATATCAACATCTTTATCAGTACATATTTAAACATCAAACAAAAAATTTGAACCATCATAATATAACTGTGCAACATCTCAGCATGCAGTAAATAATTACCAAGTCCCAACAAGCTGATTTTAGGTGAATTGAGCATTATATGTATTTAGTTTTGTATTGGATGTTAATTTATTAGTTTTTGGAGGTTTAACTAATTCTATTTGATGTTTAACTATTTTTTTATGTGTATTTTTATTTGTACTTAACATTAAACTATTTTAATTTATTTTGATGTTTAACTATAATCTAGTATTTTTTTAGTGTTTTCATTTGATGTTTATCTATTTTATTATTTTATATGATGTTTATCTAGTTTAATTTAGTTTATTTTATAATTAATTTTTAACCTTGTTGTTTGAATGTTTTTATAGGATGAATTATTATTTAGAGAGGAACTTTTAGGTAAGCCCAACACAAGTCAAAGAAAATAATCAGGCCCAAAGTAATTATTTTAGTATAATTATTTAATTTGATGATTTAGAGCTATTATTAGATGTTATTTATTTTACATTTGATGTATTATTTGATGTATTATCACTAAATGTTAACTATAGACTTAAGGCCCAAAAAGTTGGACCTGATTTGAGCCCAAACGTTTTGGCCTAATTCCCTCTTCCATTGTCCACACGCCGGCACTGCCGATGAGATCCACCGTGAGATCAAAGCCACCCCACACTGCCTCCACGTCGGCACCGTCGACAAGATCTGTCGCCTTATAGAAGCTCTACTACCTCCACACCATCTATAGCATCGTTCCAAGCGATCGAGCCACCGTCGACCACCGCGAATCAGAGCAAAACCCTCGCGATGTTTTTCTCTGGCGTTCATGAATTCATGCACAATATAAAATCTCCGGTAACTTCATTTCTTGATCTACTCGACAATTCCCCGATTCTTTGGCCTACTCAATGCAATCCAAAATCGCAGACCAACAATTTCAAGGTTTTTGATCGGAAAAAACAAATCTAAAAAATTGACGAACCAGAATGTAAACGAATGGTTTCAGATCTACAGATGAACATTGACGGTGGACGGAGGCTTACGGTTGTGCTGGAGATGGTTGCATCCGACGAAGATGGCGACAACAACGCCGAATACGGTGGAAGAAGGCGGCTCAAACCCTGGATGAAGGCACCGACGACTAGGGTTTTCCGGAGAAGATGGATCTATTTATTTGCAACTCAATCCCTGCGTTTCTCTCTATTTTATAAAATGTACCCAAAAAAATAATTATTGCTTATTGATCCTGAAATCTAACCTGCTCCAATTTTATGCTTCCATATTATCACTTGAATCCTTGGTATTAGGGTAAGACGGTCTCGTAGGAGGCGGACTCAATATTAAGAAACTACTTTTTAACACGAATTGAACAATATCATATACGCTAATATTATTGTTGTTCATATAACTATTTAAATATATGGTCAAACTATAATATAAAATAATGTCAAAAAAAGTAATACTACACATTCAAATGGTACAGGGCGAGTAGTGTAATGTTAAGACTCACTAAATAATCACCCTCACCCCTTAGCAACATGGTAGCTCACCCCTTAGCAACATGGTAGGTAAGGTAACAAAAGGAGTGTTACCGTACACCAATGCGAAACAAAGCTATTTCTTTAGCACTCAACAACTTAATGACAGTATAGTAATACCAGTAACGACAACAAATTAACAGCAAAAAACTGATTGGGGGCATGAAGAAGCCTACATAAATACAACTCCAAAACAAGAAAAAAAATATTCAGAAACAAACTACACTGTAATACTCGCATAAGCTACTCCCCCATGCTATCATCATCCTCGATATCCACGTCGCTTAAAGTAAGATCATTAAGCAACTCCTCTAGTGGAACAGAAGGAACCTACACCCATGGGTGTACCCCAGCGGTTGGGACTTGGGTGGGATTGCCATTACCCCAGGTTCGATCCTCGGCAGCGGCAGTGTGGGGAGTTCTTACTTTGCAAGGCTCCCTTCTGTGCACCGAGGCAAGGCCGAGCCCATGGGTCCTGGCGCTGGGCTACCGTGATTTACCTCTCATACGATGGCCTGGGTGTGGGCTGGTATGGGCCCTAAGGGTGAGGGTATCGCCTTTTTCCAGAGGGAACCTCGTCCCCATCCATTTATAGATGCCACCTCAGATGGCTGGTAATCCTTATTCTTATATAAGTGGATTGCTATTTCACGCCCTGCATTTTACTTGATTACGTCCTGTATTTTATATTATATAAATACTCACATTTTTAAAAATGTAGATGACATTGATTTTCAAATTTAATTATGGCTGTTATCATTAGTAATTAATTCACAATTAGTGAGAATTAAATGTGCAATCAATGTAATTGATTGTGTAAAGTCAAGGGATGTGTAAGTAAATAGTCTATTGGCAATTTTGTGTGAATTAATTTTGAACAGAAATTCTGACCATGTTGGAACATGCTGGTGCAGAATATTTACGCCAAGGTTTTATGGAAATCAAAGTCAGAATATTGCAGTAGTTTGGTATAAATGGAATTCGTATATCTGACTATATATATCAGGCGTGTGAAGCATAATTGGTTTATGGAAAATCTCTACTTATATGGAGAAGATTTATTCGAATATATGGGATAGAATGAGATAAGGTAAATCCCTTTATTTATGGGATTTGGATATGCTTCAAGAATCAGATTTGGAATATGAATATTGTGGAGATAATCAAGGAGTATTCAGATCTGATTCGTGGATATAAATTGGGGACAAACATGGCTGCATACTCACGGATTTAATAGAGCAAAAATCCGCACACAGATTTTTGAGACTTTCGAGAAGTTGCAAAGAGTCAGAACACTGTGTTCCAACACACCTGACCTGCTGCACTAAGTTCAGAATCGTAAACCTTAATTCCTCGGGAGGAGGAGATCCTGCGTCGACGGAGTTCGAGATCAGAGGGAGTCTGATCAAGGCGGGTCGGTAGCTAGGGGAGCTAGCAGAGTTCACACGTTATAGTTAGTAAATATAAGTATTTTGTAAACTGTACTCTGTACTGTATCTTTCTAATTAGTGGATTCATTCTGAACTAGGCCAGGCCCCGCAGATATAGGTATATTTCACCGAACTGCGTAACCAAGTCGTGTGTCTTTTACGTATTACGTTATTATGCACTTGGTTAAACTAGTCATGTTGGAACACACTAGTAAAGACTAGAAGAATTGGTAAAACTAAATTTCAATTGGTATCATAGCTAAGTTACTTATCGTTCCCTTGGTTGTTTCAAGGAAAGTGAGATCCAGTTTTACCATGACGACAAGAGAAGGAGCGTCAGTCTTTCGACCACCCCTACTAGAAGGCAGCAACTACAACTATTGGAAGGCATGCATGAGGGTCTTCATCAATTCGCTGGATGAACTGGCATGGTTTTATGTTGAGAATGAATGGAGTCATCCTACAGAAGATGCTGATAAAAGTTCTAAGGCGGTAGAAGGGGAATCAAGTCAAAGGAGTCAGAAACCCAAAGATAACTCTAGATGGACTCCAGATAACCTTAAAGAATCTCTGGCAAATTCAAAGGCACTTAATGCGATCTTCACTGCTGTTGATGAAAATCAGTTCAAGCTTATTTCTACGTGTCACCAAGCAAAGAAAGCATGGGATATTCTACAGACTGTTCACGAAGGAACCAGTCGTGTGTGTGAATCAAAACTACAGATGCTGGCTACCAAATTTGAAGAACTCAAAATGGAGGAGGACGATACTATTGCTACATTCAATGGAAAATTCAGGGATATCTCCAACATACCTTATCAACTTGGAAAGGTGTACAAAGAAACTAAGCTGGTGAAAAAGACCTTGCGATCTCTTCCCAAAAGGTTTGCAATGAAAGTAGCAGCAATAGAGGAAGCAAGAGACGTAGCCACTATGAGTCTAGATGAACTAATGGGCTCATTACAAACATATGAGATGACATTCCAGCAACCTATAAAAAGAGTCTCCAAGGAATTGGCGTTCAAAGCTTCTCCAGCTAAGGAAAGTCACGAGTCTGATAGCGATGATGAGATTGAAAAACTGGCACTCATCACAAAGAATTTCTCAAGAATGCTAAAGAAAGTGGTCAACAAGAAACCTCGGGAAAGGTTTGGCAGAAACAGACAAAAACAACAAAATTCGAGCAATAATCGTGGAATGAGATTTGAACAAGGGAATATACAGTTCGGGAGAAATCAGAACAACGAACCAAAATAGTCTGGACGAATTCAATGCAGAGAGTGTAAAGGATATGGTCATATACAGGCTGAATGTGCTAACACTCGTAAGAAACAAGGAAAATCTTATGTCACCTCTTGGAGTGAAGATGAAGATGATGAAAGAGACGAAGAGGAACTTACCAGAAATTATGTAGCCTTTGGAGCAAAGGTCCATGATATGTCAGAGAATCAGTGTTCCAACACACTGAACAAAGGTAAAGTTGTATGTTCCAACACTGATCTGGACGAGGCACACAACGATGATGATGATGATCTGTCTGTAAGTGATGAAGAAATCTATAGCACATATGAACAAATGTATGCCATGTGGGTTCAAGTAGCTGAAAGGAACAAAGAGCTGAATGAAGAGAAAAGAAAGCTAATGGAAAGCGAACAAGAATTATGATCCACGGTTGCAAATCTTGAAGCACGTAATGAAGAACTGAACAAGAAACTGTTAGCTGCAGTCAAGAGGGCCGAGATGTCTGAAGCAACTATCTTTAAACTGAATTCCGGAAAGGCAAAGCTTGATGATATTCTGGATATGGGAAGAAACTTTGGTGATAGACATGGGATTGGATACGGGAAAGAATCCAAGATTGAATTTCATGAAAAACCAGTAACTCTCAAAGCTAGGATCCGAGAAGTAAAGCGGAAGTATGGATGCCGTATCAAAGAAAGCCACTCATCTGCAGATATTGTACATTCTAAGGACATGCTGGACAACAGTGCAGAAGACTGATTAGAGATCAAATGACAGGATGACAACTTCTGTTGTGTTCCAACACAGGCGATACTCAAACGGGAAAAATGATCAGAAAGATATGGGTTGTTAAAAAATTCAGTATGTGTCTGGTGGCACACACTTCTCTGACAGCCTATTCCAGTGATTCGTGGTACTTTGATAGCGGTTGTTCTCGCCACATGACTGGCACTCCAAAATACCTCACGAACATTACTCCGTATGATGATGGATATGTAACTTTTGGTGATGGAAAGAGAAGCAGAGTAATTGGCAAGGGCGAACTGAAAATTGAAGGCTTTCCAGTATTCACAAGTGTATTATTTGTTGAAGATTTAAAGGCAAACTTGCTAAGTATAAGCCAGCTGTGTGAGACAATATGGTAGTGGAATTTCAAAAGGACAAATGTATAGTGAAGCATGGAGAAAACAAGGTTCTTTCTGGAACAAGATCAGCAGACAATTGCTATCTGCTAGAACAAGGAGTTCGATGTATGATTTCCAAGCAGGATGAAGGAATTCTTTGGCACAGAAAGCTCAGCCACATCAACTATAAAACATTGGTGAAAATCGCAAATGTGAAAGCTGTACGAGGAATGCCTACCTTAACCAGCAAGGATGGAGTTGTATGTGGGCCATGTCAACAAGGTAAACAAATTCGATCTCCTCACTCTTCAGTTCAGTATATCACTACATCTGGAAATCTGGAATTACTGCATATGGATTTGATGGGTCTGGTTAATACACCTAGCATAGGTGGAAAGAAATATATTTTTGTATGTGTTGATGACTTCTCCAGATTTACATGGGTAGAATTCTTGAAAGAAAAATCCGATACGATAGAAGTATTTAGAA
Organism: Rubia yunnanensis; assembly: GCA_037428765.1. Lineage (NCBI taxonomy): Eukaryota > Viridiplantae > Streptophyta > Magnoliopsida > Gentianales > Rubiaceae > Rubia > Rubia yunnanensis. Next base: position 31,404,776 of record CM075069.1, on the reverse strand, counting down.
GCCTTGTAGTGAAGTTACAAACTGAAAAGGGAAGTCCAGTAGGAAAGATAATCCGAATTCGAAGTGATCATGGTAGAGAGTTTGAAAATGAACAATTCAGTTCCTTCTGTGATGAGCTAGGAATCCAACACGAGTTCTCGGCTCCTGTCACCCCTCAACAGAATGGCATCGTCGAAAGGAAGAACAGAACTCTACAAGAGATGGCTCGATTTATGTTGGCAGAAAAAGATGTTCACAAGAAATGGTGGGCAGAAGCGATCAATACAACTTGTTATACAATCAATAGAGTGTATCTTCGACCATTCACTAGTAAGACATCCTATGAGATCTAGAAGGGCAGGAAACCAAATGTCTCATATTTTCATGTGTTCGGAAGCACTTGCTATATTCTCAGAGATAGAGAACAGTTGGCAAAATTTGATAATCGGAGTGATCCAGGAACGTTTCTCGGGTATTCCATCAACAGTCGTGCCTATAGAGTTTTTAATCATCGAACCAACACTCTCATGGAATCCATAAATGTTATTGTGGATGATTCAGAAAAGGAACAACATCCAGAAGGTGTAGAGGAAGAATCTGCCAACACTCATGTTCCAACACTGTCTCAAAGTTCAGATAAAGAAAAGCCATCAGTTGACCTTCACCTGCTGAACCAAATGAGCAACAGGATCCTAACTCTGCCGAAGCGGACCATGTTGGAACACAGTCCCCTACTGCTGACGACCATGTTCCAACACACGACCAGGTTCCACCATGAGAAGTACTCAATCAGTGCCTCGAGTTGATTATCGACAATTGGCTGGACTACACTATTTTGTTTCTCTAATTGAACCCAAGAACTATAAAGAAGCCTTACTTGATGAGTATTGGATTGCTGCAATGCAAGATGAACTCGGTCAGTTTACAAGGAATGATGTTTGGTATCTTACTCCTCGCCCCAAAGGCATTAATGTTATTGGTACGAAGTGGATCTTCAAGAATAAATCAGATGCAGGTGGCTTAGTCACCAGCAACAAAGCAAGACTTGTTGCTCAAGGCTATACACAAGTGGAAGGTGTTGATTTTGATGAAACCTTTGCGCCAGTTGCCAGGTTAGAATCCATTCGAATTCTACTAGCTATTGCTTGCTCAATGAATTTTACTTTGTATCAAATGGTTGTCCAAAGTGCTTTTTTAAACGGAGTGGTGAATGAAGAAGTTTATGTGGAACAACCAAAAGGTTTTGAAGATCCTCATTATCCACAACATGTATATCGTCTCAAAAAGGTGTTGTATGGACTCAAGCAAGCACCCAGGGCATGGTATGAATGACTTACTACCTTTCTTCTTCAGAACGGTTATCATCGAGAGGGAGTAGATCGCACCTTGTTCGTGCTTGACAAAGCTTCAAGGTTTCTGATTGCTCAAATATATGTTGATGACATAGTGTTTGGTTCTACCTCACAATCTATGGTACAGGAGTTTGTCACCACTATGCAATCTGAATTTGAAATGAGCATGGTTAGAGAGCTAACTTACTTTCTTAGACTGCAAGTCAAACAAGGATAGAATGGCCTATTCATAAATCAAAGTAAGTATGCCTTGAATTTGGTTTAAAAATTCGGACTCAGTAGTGCTCGATCAGTTCGAACTCCTATGGGAGTGTCTGATAAACTGGTGAAGGGTGAAAATAGAGCTTCTGTCGATCAAAAGTTATATAGAGGCATGATTGGAAGTCTATTGTATCTCACTGCAAGCAGACTAGATATATGTTTCAGTGTTGGAATATGTGCGAGGTTTCAAGCTGATCCTAAGGAATCTCATCTCACTGCAGTTAAAAGAGTTATTCGATATGTAAGTGGGACTTCTGAGTATAGTGTTTGGTATTCTAAGATTCAAGACTCAGAGTTAGTTGGGTATAGTGATTCTGATTGGGCTGGTAATGCTGATGATCGCAAAAGTACCACAGGTGGCTGTTTCTTTATTGGAACAAATTTGGTGTCTTAGTATAGCAAGAAACAGAATTCGATCTCTCTATCTACTACAGAAGCGGAGTATCTTGCAGCAGGGTGTTATTGTGCACAACTATTATAAATGAAACAAATGTTGAAAGACTATGGAATTCATCAAGCCCTTTGAAGATTCTATGTAACAACACAAGTGCTATTGATATTTCAAAGAATCCAGTTCAGCACTCAAGAACCAAACATATTGGTATAAGGCATCATTTTATAAGAGATCTGGTGGAAAGAAAAGAAGTGGAAGTAGTCTATGTTCCAACACACGAGCAATTTGCAGATATATTTACAAAGCCGTTGGATGGCACCACTTTTGAGAGTCTTCGACAACACTTAGGTGTTTGTCAAATCTGAGGTAATTTGTACATTAATTACTCTGTTTGTAAATATTTCTTTTGGTAATTTTTCTTTTATAAAAATTAGAAAAGAACAAAAAATATGGAAGGAAGCAAAGGCTTACAAAGATAGGAGATGTTAGTTTGGTATGTTGGAAGTTAAGTAAGGAATGACAATTTGATGTGACAAGAAGCGAAAGGGCCATCATTTCCATATGTGGGAAATCTAAAAAGGGACTTCGCGGGAAAAGAGGTGAATAAGATGAAGAGTTAAAGTGGGATTCAAATACATCCCTTGGCATCTCTCTCTCAGCCAAATATTTTCCCAAAATCTTTGCCGAAAAAAATCATATACTCAACACTTCTCTCCATCTCGGCATTGTGCTTAAGAATGCCAAACCCAAACTCTCCAATAGTGAAAGCTGCGGTGCCAGAATTCATAAGGGGAGATCAAAGCTCGATGAATTTGGATTTGGTGGTGGCTACTGAGACGAGAAAATATGTTGAACAAGATGAGGAAGAAAAACAAGCTCAGATCGGAGGAAGCATAGAGAATGCAGAGACTCTGGATTCGGGTAACAATGGTGACATTCAGGAAGAACACCTCGGAGCCAAAAGGAAAGGTCAACATGGGAAGGTAACTGGTCCTGATCCTCGTCCTCTAAAAATTTTGGGTATGGAGTTCAGAACTGTTGATGAGATATTTCAATAGTTAGAAGCAAATCGTTATTCTGTAGACCTAACCAAAATTAGAAGTATAAAGAAGGATATGGAATTCTTGCATGTTAAAATTGAAGAATTGTCTCGGGTCATTTTACGGATGTTTGGGATATAGAAACTAAGAAATTGAGTTATTTGAGGGGGATGTATGGTAGGCTAAATGGAAAGGGAAAGGATAAATTCCATATTTTCTGTCGCATGTCTAGTCAAAGCTATGTATGGTTAAGGGAGGTTAGTGAGGAAGAAGCTGCTGGAAGGGAGATTTTGAAGTATGGAGATAGGTTACAGGTGAGTTTTTATGATTCAATTGCTGTCAAAAGGATGGAAACACTCAGGGAACTGTGATCATCGAACTATCAAACAGTGATGAGGAAGACAGTGTTCCAACAAAGCAGCATGAACTTGCAAATTCTATGGATATGGATTCTGATGCTGATCTGGGAGGTGAAGACCAGAGTGATATGTATGAATGTGATGTGGAATCTGATGAGAGTTTGACTGAACCAAAGGACATGAATCAAGATGAGGAGTATGAAAAAGAATCTGAGAAGGAGGATGAAGCTAGAGGCTCAGAGAGTGTTCCAACTCAGGATATTCCTGATCTGGAATATTCAAGTGATGAGGTACTGGATGAGTACTATCAGATGACAAAAGGCAAGAGAAAGGCTGACAAAGCCAAAGACTCTGCTCAAGCGAAGAGGAGCAAGAGAAGATATGACAGCAAGGAAAAAAAGGTTTTACCTCCACCCTCTGTTAGCAAGGCATACTCTGCTGTTTATTTTGATGAAAAAGGTGCAGAAATGGAAGAGTTTTTCTCAGAGAAAAAGTTCATAGCAGAAAGGCCACTGGATCTAAAAGCCTATAAGGAGAGCGGCTTCACAGATTTTCTGAAGCTGACGGGCATGACAATAGCAGCAACAATCCAGCTACAGTACAACAAATAGGTTGTACTTGAGGTATATTCAAATATTATGCCTAGTAATTTAGAGGTTAACTCCCCATGGTTTGGTAGAGTATATGTCAGGGGGAAAGTCATAGATGTATCTACTGCTAGGATTAACATGTTGCTGGGTCTGAAAACACCTGAGACAGGGGGAGTGTTTCCTGAAAATCTGGGATTGTCTGATGATGAGATCTTAGGTGTGATATCTGGTGGATATAAGGTAGAATGGCTAGAAACTGGGTACTCACAAGCATCCTTCTTGTCATCAAGATTTTTTGGTTTACATCAGGTGGCAGTGCACTGTTGGTTGCCCTCGAGTAATACAACAGCCTTGACAAGGGAGATGGCTAAACTGCTGTACTGTGTTGGAACACAGAAAGAAGTTAACCTTGGTCTTCTCATTCAGCAGCACTTGGTCCGACAGGCTACTGCTCCGAAGGTAAATGATGCTATTATCTACCCTGCTTTACTCTCTGCTCTAGCCAAGACTGCAAAGGTGAAAGGGAAGGCTTCAGATATAGTGATTGGCACGGAGTTTTTGAGGCCAAACAAGAAGACATTTAGACTGAGACATGTTCACGATCTCCTATGGAAACCGTCTGGGTCGACTTTGTCTTTGGCAGCAGAAAAGAAGTCTCGGCTGCTGGTTCTGAATGCCCGTCTTGGTGCTATTGGTGTTCATGTGGCTGCTTTGGAGGCAGAGAAAGCAAGACTGGAGGCTGAGAAGTTCCGATTGGAAGATTAATGCAGGGGGAGCAATGTTTTTATATGAGTTTAATAGTCTCTTTGGATTATGTGTGGTCATAGGGGGAGAAATTTTGGATGGCATGATTTAGACTTTGATTCAATTTGGCTGGAATGATTTTTATGTTTTGGATTTCTGGTGTCTGGTTTTCGGATTTCATGCCTATTGGAATTCTGGAATTCTATATCTTGTTGATTGTTGATATTGATGCTGACAGTTACTGTTTGGGAATTACATGTCCAAAATATTATGGGTCCACAAAAATGCCAAAGGGGGAGATTGTAAAGTCAAGGGATGTGCAAGTAAATAGTTTATTGGCAATTTTGTGTGAATTAATTTTGAACAGAAATTCTAACCATGTTGGAACATGCTGGTGCAGAATATTTACGCCAAGGTTTTATGGAAATCAAAGTCAGAATATTGCAGTAGTTTGGTATAAATGGAATTCGTATATCTGACTATATATATCAGGCGTGTGAAGCATAATTGGTTTATGGAAAATCTCTACTTATATGGAGAAGATTTATTCGAATATATGAGATAGAATGAGATAAGGTAAATCCCTTTATTTATGAGATTTGGATATGCTTCAAGAATCAGATTTGGAATAGGAATATTGTGGAGATAATCAAGGAGTATTCAGATCTGATTCATGGATATAAATTGGGGACAAACATGGCTGCATACTCACGGATTTAATAGAGCAAAAATCTGCACACAGATTTTTGAGACTTTCGAGAAGTTGCAAAGAGTCAGAACACTGTGTTCCAACACACCTAACCTGCTGCACTAAGTTCAGAATCGTAAACCTTAATTCCTCGGGAGGAGGAGATCCTGTGTTGACTTAGTTCGAGATCAGAGGGAGTCTGATCAAGGCGGATCGGTAGGTATGGGAGCTAGCAGAGTTCACACGTTATAGTTAGTAAAGATAAGTATTTTGTAAATTGTACTTTGTACTGTATCTTTCTAATTAGTGGATTCATTCTGAACTGGGCCAGGCCCCACAGATGTAGGTGGATTTCACCGAACTGCGTAACCAAGTCGTGTGTCTTTTACGCATTACGTTATTATGCACTTGGTTAAACTAGTCATGTTGGAACACACTACTAAAGACTAGAAGAATTGGTAAAACTAAATTTCAGATTGATTTGGGATCTGGTTGTGCCGGTCAACGGTCAATGGCCAAACGGAGGTGGTCAACGCCGGAGAAGTTGGAAGTCAACCGTGTTTTCCGGCGGGTGAATTGAACGGAGAAGATGAACGGCGGCGGCGGTCGACCTTCTCTGGCGGCGGTCAAGGAGAACGACTCGCTCCTCCGGCGGCGGCGCTCTCGTCCTCTACGGCAGTTCGGCCGCCGCGCACCTCGTCTTCTCCGCCGCGCACCTCATCTTCTCTGCCTTTCCTCTTCCCTCTCCGGCGATGCCGCGGGAGCTTTCGACTTCCGCTCTCCCACCTCGGTTCTCTCCTCTCCGTCGTGAGACTTCTCCTCCAGCTCTCCGACCTCCGTTATCTCCGCTCCGATCTCCGCCGCTCCCGCTCGTGATTTTCCAAGTGCCGTTCTCTCCACTCTGTTCTCTCCTTCACTCTGGGCTCCCATTCTCCCCGACTAGTGGCGAACCCATCCTCCTCGGCGAACCGGCTCCCGTTCTCCTCGGCAAACCGGCCCCCTTTCTCCTCGGCGAATTGGCCCCCGTTCTCCTTGGCGAACCAGCCCCCATTCTCCTCGCTGAACCGGCCCCCGTTCTCCTCGTCGAACCGGCCCCCGTTCTCATCGGTGAACCGGGCTCGCTCCCGTTCTCCTCGGCCAGTGGTGAACCGGGCTCTGTCCCCAAACCCGGGTTCTCCCTCCCGGTTCTCTTCCCACACCTCTCCCGGTTCCCTTTCGGTTCTCCCTTGAAATTTTCAGCTTTCTCCCACAAAATTTTGGGTTCTCCTTTGCCTAACTACCATCTACCCACATTTAATATCATTTACTCCGTTATACCCGAAAATGTGTAATTTTTTTCTATAAATTGTTCTGTAAATCTCATTGGGTAAAAATTTCCAAATTTTTACTCCAACCAAGGGTGTTGGAAATTCCATGTCTTTGGAGGTAATTTTTCTAATTATTTTTCTGTCTACAAGTAATAGTTTAATTTATGATTTATTAGTTTTTTAAAGTTGAAATTTATGTTCATCTTAGTATTGTAATTTATTAATTGTAATCTAATAATTATTGCAATTTATTAAGTTATTCATCTTACTGTAGTTGAGCACACGAGGATTTTATTTAAATTTAAGTACTTTAATGTACTGTATTTATTTACTGTATTGTAGTGTATAAATATATTTATTGTATGTATTTTCTGTATGTATTTATTTACTGTATGTATTTATTTTCAAAAGTTAATTATTAAACATTAAATTTGTAAAGTTAATTTTATATTATTTTTTTAAACCTTAATTTAAAATGGATGAATGTAATTTTTTTAAAAAGTTAATTTATAAACGTTAATATTTTAACCTTAATTTTATTTCATCTAATTTAATTTTTACTTTATTTTATTTAAATTTATTTTTTAACCATTAATTTAAAATGAAGGAATGTAATTTTATTTTTAAAAGTTAATTATTGAACATTAAATGTTTGACGTTAATTATTTTTGTAAAAGTTAAATTTTGAACATTAAATGTTTGACGTTAATGTTTGAACATTAATTTTTTTTTCGTAAAAGTTAAATTTTGAACGTTAATATTTTAACCTTAATTTTATTTCATCTAATTTAATTTTTACTTTATTTTATATAAATTTATTTTTTAACCGTTAATTTAAAATGGAGGAATGTAATTTTATTTTTAAAAGTTAATTATTGAACATTAAATGTTTGACGTTAATTTTTTGTTGTAAAAGTTAATTATTAAACATTAAATTTGTAACGTTAATTTTATATTATTTTTAAACCTTAATTTAAAATGGATGAATGTATTTTTAAAAAAAAGTTAATTTATAAACGTTAATATTTTAAGCTTAATTTTATTTCATCTAATTTAATTTTTACTTTATTTTATTTTATTTAAATTTATTTTTTAACCGTTAATTTAAAATGGAGGAATGTAATTTTATTTTCAAAAGTTAATTATTGAACATTAAATGTTTGACGTTAATTTGCTTTTGTAAAATTTAATTTTTGAACATTAAGTGTTTGACGTTAATGTTTGAACATTAAATTATTTTTCCGTAAAAGTCAAATTTTGAACGTTAATATTTTAACCTTAATTTTTTTTCATTTAATTTAATTTTTTACTTTACTTTATTTTATATAAATTTATTTTTTAACCGTTAATTTAAAATGGAGGAATGTAATTTTATTTTTAAAAGTTAATTATTGAACATTAAATGTTTGATGTTAATTTGTTTTTGTAAAAGTTAATTTTTGAACATTAAATGTTTGACGTTAATGTTTGAACATTAATTTTTTTTGTAAAAGTTAAATTTTGAACGTTATTATTATTATTTGGACAAGGATCACTGGTTCCTTCTAAATCCCTTCAGAATGATAATGTGACTCAATCTCCTGAAAAACAACTATCTGTCAATGTGTTAGTTTTAGAACAGTTGGATAATAGTGAAGTAAATCAAGCGAAATTACCTGAATCTTTTGGCCTAAAACCCAGGTCCCCCAAACCGAGCTCTGGCTTTATTATCCCCATCACACACCAAATCTCCCAGGATAAAATCACTACCCCAATTCCAGAAAATCCCCATCTCCAGAACCACTCCACTGATCCAACCAATGAGCCAAATGATAGCTCAACTAAACAACCTCAGATCCAACCCCCTAACAAAGACCCGGTTTGTATAGAGATACATGGAGTTGCCTCTCCTGTCATGCCATTTGACTGGAATCCTCATAAATCCCTGGACTGGATTAACACAGAGATCTCAATCAAACAAAAGGAAAAATATTTGGAAAATGCTCAACTAGACTTTGAACAAGTTAAGGCAAACCTACTAAAGGATCACCTAAGACTAGCCAACACCCTCAAACTAATCCATCCACAACCAGAACATAAACACAGAAAATATACCAAAAAAAAACTACTCCTCCATTCCAAAGACGGTTTTCACCCGTTCCTCATTGAACCTCTCTAAAGATTATCCATGAATAGTATGAACATATGCGCATGGAACATTAGAGGAATAGGAAATAAACCCACTCAAACCCGTTTGAAAAATATTAAAAGGCGTAACTCCGTTAAACTCTTTGCTCTAATAGAACCAATGCTTAACTCAGACCAAATCCAAAACATTTCCAGAGGAATTGGTTTCAGCAACTCCTATGCTAATCCTATCAACAAAATTTGGCTAATGTGGGATGCAGACATTACTTTAGACATTTCAAAAGTGGAGGAGCAGTTGACTATGGTGATTATCAAAGCCCCCTCCCTATCCGCAGACTGCAGGGTAGGCTTTGTCTATGCAAAGCACTCAATCCATGAAAGGAATAAATTGTGGCAAGAGCTAGCAACTCTAAAACAGGATCCAATTTGTCTAATAGGCAATTTTAATGTAATCACCAAAAATGAGGAATACATAGGAAACTCTATTCCTAATCAAAACAGTATAAGAAACTTTAATCAATTCCTTAATGATCAGAACTTCTCTGAAATTCCAACCTCGGGTAGCCTTTTCACCTGGACAGGGATGAGAACGAAGGGAAGGGTCTGGAAACGGCTAGATAGTGGAATTTCAAACTCCCTTTGGTGGTCAACCTTTCCCAGTTCTAAAATCAAAACCCTGTCCAGGGAGGGGTTGGACCACACCCCCCTAATGCTATTTGTCTCTAACTCCACTCCCAAAACTTCCCCAAAATCTTTTAAATTTCAAGAATGTTGGGTAAACCATCCCACTTTTATGAAGCTTGTGGAAGATGTTTGGAACTCTAACACAAACCACAAAGGGATGAAAAGGCTAGTTTTCAAACTCAAAAACCTAAAATCGGCACTCAAAAGCTGGAACAAAGAGGTTTTTGGCAATGTGTTTGACAATGTACAGTTCAGTGAGGAACTTGTTTTCAATGCTGAAAGAGATTTACAAAGTCATGAAACCATTGAAAACCTACAAGTTTTGAATTTAGCTAAGGCAAAACTGAGACTGGCACTTAAATACCAGGAATCTTTTTTGAAGCAGAAATCAAGACTCAAATGGATGAAAGAAGGGGATGCTAATTCCAAATTCTTTCATCACTCAATCCAATCCAAACACAAAAGGCAAACTATTTCTCTCATCAAATCCAGTGGAGGAACCTGGTTGAATTCTACTGAAGATATTGAGAAAGAAGCAATCAGCTTCTTCTCCATCAGGAATTAATACTTCATGGCTCCTAGAGAACATTCCGAACGTAGTAACTAATGAAATGAACTCGAACCTTCTCAAACAAGTCAGTATGGAGGAGCTGACTGACATAGTCACTTCTATGAATGGCCATTCTGCTCCAGGTCCGGATGGGTTCTCTGGTTTTTTCTTCCACAAATGCTGGACCATCATTAAAACTGATGTCATGCTGGCTGTGGAAGACTTTTTTACTGGGACAGAAATTCCCAAAGCCATATCATCAACCCAACTCATCTTAATTCCCAAAAAAGATGTCTGTTCCTCCTTCCAAGACTACTGACCCATAAGCCTTTGTAATTTCTCAAATAAAATTTTCTCAAAATTACTCTCAACGAGGCTCAAGGTCTATCTGGATTCTCTCATCAGTCCGGAGCAATCTTCTTTCATCCCTGGAAGAGAAATAGCAGATAATATTCTACTCATGCAAGAATTCACTAACTACCTACACTCGAAAAAAGGAACCAATATGATAATCAAATTAGACATGATGAAAGCTTTTGATAGGGTCTCATGCCCTTTTTTAACTAAAGTCCTCCTCAAACAAGGATTCTCAGACGTTTTCGTTGAGCTAATCATGAGGAACATCCGCTCTGCGCACTTCTCCATACTCATAAATGGAAAAACTGTAGGTTTCTTCCCTGCATCGAGGGGTATCAAGCAAGGGGATCCTCTTTCCCCCTTGCTTTTTCATTCTGATGGCTGAAGCATTCTCACATAACCTACGATTTTTATACCAGTTTGGAAACATTCAACCCTACAAACTCCCCATAGGCATGATTACCACTTCGCATCTTTCCTATACTGATGATACAACAATTCTTCTAAAATATTCCAAACGGGGACTACAAACGATAATGAACTTCCTGAAATCTTTCGAATTGGCCTCTGGCCAAAAGGTCAACTTTGAGAAGTCCACTTTCTTCATATCAAAACACACCCCGAACAGAATCGTCTCTTCGATCAAAAGAGAATCAACTATGATGAAAGGATCCATACCTTTCAAATACTTGGGGTGCTCCATTTTCACAGGAAGGGCAAAAAACTCTATCTTTCAAAGCATGTTACAGTCTGTGCAAAACAAAATTAACCATTGGCACAATAAGACTCTATCTCCTGCAGGAAGGACAACCTTAATTAAACATGTTCTGTCTTCAATGCAAATTCATCTCATAACGGTGTTCAAACCAATCACACATATCATTAACCAAATTCATAAGACTCTAGCTAGATTTTTCTGGCAAAATAAGTCAGATAATTCACAGAAAAATAGATCATGGAGATCATATCCTTACCTTTGCTATCCCTCAGAAGAAAATGGCCTTAATTTCAGAAACCTGAACACATTAACAACAACCTTTGCACTAAAGCTGTGGTGGAAACTACAAACAGGGAAGTCATTATGGGCAAAATCCATGTGGTCAATCCCAGACACATATAAGACATCCAGAACCTGGAAACGAATCAAAGAGATTAACAACACAGCACTAAAAAACACAAAAACCCTCCTAGGATCCGGACTGGTCTCTTTTTGGTGCTCTAACTGGACCTCTAAGGGCCCTTTTTCTGATCACCTAACTGATTCTTTTGACCCCCCATATCAGGATCTAACAGTGGCTGAGTTCCTAAACAATAAACCATTCTACATTGCCCAGCTCAAAAGCCTTCTACCGGAACAAGTCTTACAAAACCTGGATCAAATCTACTCCTTATCCCCAGGTTATGAAGACGCTCTAATCTGGAAACCCTCAATATCTGGAATCTTCTCTGTCAAATCAGCTTATGAGCTACTCAGATCCAAGAAAATGATAATTCCATCCTATTCCCATCTATGGTGTAATTTACTACCGAGGAAGCTAAGTATATTTAATTGGAAACTTTTGAATAGACTACTTGCTTTTCCAGATATCCTAGAGGAATTCAAATTCCATCTCCCCTCACAGTGCTGTTTCTGTTTTAGCGAATCTGAAAGTATTCACCATTGTTTCAACTTCTGCCTAAAGGTAGACCAAATCTGGAGGAGAGTGAATGCTACCTTTAATTTTCCAAATAGCTCTTTCCAACTTCTATGGGATATGTTCTATTTCTATTGGAATGTTACCTCCAATACTGGCCCATCTTTATAACTGATCCGTATCATTCCCTGTGCTGTGAATTGGTACCTGTGGTGTGCCAGGTGTTCATATTTATTCGAGGGAACAAAGACAAACATACAGACCATATTCACACAAATTCTGTATCACTTCAATGACACCCTCCTGGCTTTTAAACTAGATTTCAAATGGGATATTTCGAATACACCAAAGATGCTGTATCATAAACCAATGAAACAAAGAAATATCAGAATCATTGAATGGCTACTGCCTCAAGCTTTCAAACTCAATTCTGATGGTGCCTTTACTATTAAGGGAACTGCAGGCATTGGTTGTATAATCAGGAATCATTCTGGTCATGTAATAGTTGCATTGTCGAAATCCATTCCAGCTGAAACTGTTTTGTAGGCAGAAACTACAGCACTACTGCAAGGACTTCACCTAGCCCATGACAGGGGGATCACTGTCATTGACATAGAAACTGACTCAAGAATTCTCATCGGGCTGCTTCAACATCAATTCAAGATACCATGGAAGATTATGCCAATGATCAGAGAGATTTGGGATCTTCTTAAGGGCATAACTTACTCACTGCATCATGTTTTCAGAGAAGCTAATGGAGCGGCGGACTCACTGGCAAAAATGGCCATCTCCAAACAGGTAAATTCTCTTTTTGGTTCCACAGATTTGCCCAATTTAGTGGCTGGACATATAAAGCTTGATGCTGAAGGAACTCCTCATATTCGGTTAATGTAAAATCATGAATTTTAAGGCCACAATTGTCCTCTGATGATCTTCAGGGTAGCAATAGATTGATGTTTAGATTCTAAGATCATCGGATGAATCCACAGAGGTACGGTATTAAGCCCCCCTCTTTATTTGTATCCTTCTTTTAATTAATAAATGGGTAGGGGTCTGCCAAACCCCCCACTATCACAGGTGGATTTAACCAAAAAAAAAGAACATTATTATTTTAACCTTAATTTTATTTCATCTAATTTAATTTTTACTATATTTTAACCTTAATTTTGACGTTAATGGGAATTCAAAGAATCATCTCTATATCGTGCAACAGGATTGTCATCTCCCCAAAAGGCATGTGAAATGAGTTCGTGTCCGGCTGCCACCTCTCGACAAAAGCAGATATCAATGCCATGTCAAGGAACTTGAACATAATCGCGGGAAGGTGCGACAACCCGGTCGCACGTATCCTGGCCTGCACAACATCGTCCCGTTCAGGGAGTGTAGTGATTAGCTCATTGCAAAGAATTGAACGAACGTGGCATTTCAGCAAACCTCGCTCTATACCATTCCAAACATCAACTACGATGTGGCCTCCAAAGCTTGGTATCACAAGGTTATCTTGCGGGCCACCACCCATCTGTCCCCGCACAAGCCACATTTCATCGGCTTGTTGCTTTCTCTTGTTCCTCGGTGCCCTTCCAATGCCAGTCTCACCTACATTACACGATCCACCGGAATATTGCGCAAATCGACCAGCTCTATTCCTAAAGGTATGCCTACCTCCTCCACGAGCATGCCTTTCGATTCCAACCTCCACTTGCAAACTCGTCGTAGGTTGGCCAGAAGGGGGAACATTGCATGTAGCCTGTTCCTGCCTACCATCGGCGTCGAGTGGTGGTTCTACACAACCATGTAATGGGCTGCATACCGGTTCTTGATCCCCAACCGGCAATTCATACATCGATTGCCAACTTTCATCGTCACGGATTGAGTGCATTCTACTGGACGTGAGAATGTTAAGCTCCGGACCATCCCATGTTGGCATGGGATCGAATACATCATCGCGCCTTTGAGAAGGCTGCTCAACTGGTACCACGTGCTCTTGTGGAGGTACCTGCGACTGTTCCTCCTCGATCACACGGGCTCTCGCCTGTCCGGCCGAGGCACTAATACCTCTCCGTCGTACACAACGACCTTCGTCATTGGGTTGGCCAGCAGTGCTCATCTCCAATACAAGATATATAATTATTATCTTAACAATTGATTTATTGTAAGAGAAAATAAAATAACATACATATAAATAGTAAAGTGATAGGACGAAACAACGCATAATTTCAAACAACTTATGGAAAATAATTAATTACAGATAAAATACATTATCAACTTCCGCAACAAGTACATTTTTCAATTACTTACTTTCCAAGGCAATTTTTTACAAATAAACTACATATTCACTAATGCATAGAAAAATGTAAATTTAACGTAAAAAATCACACTCTAAACAAAACATTTAATTCTTTTCAAATCCCATACAATGAACTATTTATGTTTTTTATTTACAAATTATAAAATAATTTAATAAATCATTATACAATAATTTACTTGTTTAACAAGTGAAATTATTATTATTATTTATTGAAATAATTATTAAAACATTTCATCATCATTTACTACAAAATTGTTTTTATAAGATTCAAAAATTTGATTTTCATAATATTAATTTAAATAATATTATATTCTATTATATTATATATACTTTCCAAATTACTACAATAGTTATCATTTTGAAATTTAAACTAAACAATTTCTAAAATTAACAATTTTTTCATTCTAATTCCAAACTTCATACAATTCATAATATTAGATTTTTCAAATTTAATTTACTATTTAATTTCCAATTTTCTGATTAAAGAATTTATTTTTCAATTAAACCTTTAAATTTTCTAATATTTGCACCCAAACCCCTCATCTTCCTCATCCCTCCAACTCCAACCTAAACCCTAAACCACCTACCGCCACCGCCGCCACCGCCGTCCTCCGCCACCGCAGGCCTCCTCCGCCTTCGGACGCCGCTACAGCTCCTCCGCCCGAAGCCACTTCCTCCTCTCTCCTTCTCCTCTCCTTCTCCTCCTCCTCTCCTTCTCCTCTACCTCTCCTTCTCCTCTACCTCTCCTTCTCTACCTTCCCGACGCCAGCGTGCCCGCTCTTCTACACCACGGCCCGACGGGCACCGCCCAAGGCCCGACGCGTGATGCCCAACCGACCAAGGGCCACCTCCGGTCCATCCTGCTACAGCCCAACACCACCTCCGGTTCATCCTCCTCCGGCCATTTTGCACCACCAATCCGACGGGTAAGAACATTTCTAACACAGCCCAAAATTTCTAACATTTTCTAACAATCCCCAATTCTAAAAATTCTAACAAGTTCTAATAAATTCTAACAGATGGGCAAGAACATCTAACCCATTCGAGATTCAGAAAATCAAACAATTGTACGAAATTGATTTTTTTTTCTAAAAAACTTACGTTTTTCGGCGAGATTCAGGCTTCGTACGGTGGCCGGAGGTGGTCGGCGTCGGTCGGTGGCCGTTGACAGCGGCAGCGGGCGGCGAAATCCGGCGAGAGGTGGTGGTTGCTGGTAGAAAGGAGGAGAATCAATTTTGGGCTAATTAAAAGTGTTGTTCTCACAAATGTGGTTCAACCACTTTTATACTACCCAATTTCTTCAAATAAAATTATTTATTCCAAAATATAAATACATGTATTTATACGTATTAGGGCATAGATAGTAAAATACAGGGCGTGATATAGCAATACCCTTATATAATGATACGCTGAACCTCAATTCAGGGTTCCTCCAAGTCTCGCAAGAATTACTCGTACTCTGCGTTCATCTTATCTGCATGACCTCTACCTTTAGCTATGGTGTTATCAACTTCCATTCCTAGAGATTTCAGTTTCCATGCACGAGGCTTCCCACGCTTTTTTAGTCTCTTCTCCTCATAGCTCTTTTTGACCAATACCACATCAGGAAAGTTTTCCAACTCAACATCATTACTGTTAGTCCCATAAAAATCATAACCAAGAGCATAATCCCCTGGGTTTAAAAGTAGACCTAGATGCATCCTAACATTGAACATGGTATCATTTTTCCCAAAGTCCGATACTCGAGCAACCTGCGCATCTGCTAAGACACATTTCGACCCACCTACTGTAACTTCAGAGGAAACAGGCTCTACATCTAGCACCACATACTTGAAAGCAGAGATTTGAACGATGACCTCCAGTACTGATCAGCATTCAAGAAACAGTGTCTCAGAGTAAAAGGGTCCATTAAGACAAGGTTATTGCTAACCTTCGTGCATATGACAAGAGGGCCAATATTACCCAAATTAACAGCAACTTTTCGAGGCAAACAGATGAGATCTTCATGACAAACAAGGCAAATTTCAACAGAGAAAGTGTGCTTATAGTTGTAGTTGTTGCTTTTGACATCATGGGACACAAGTTCCTTGTCCGTACAATACTTAATAGGAATAACCTTACCCAAAAACTCAACAAGCTTCACAACATGATTTGGTTAGCAAAGAAGAAATCAATACTCGGATCCATCTGTTTGATCCTAATGCAACGGCTAGCAGCATCATGCTTGAGAATCAGCTACTCCAAGAAGAAAAAGGTTTGTCTGTGAGCAACATACTGCCTCATTTGCACTGCAGCAATCCACTGAGCAGGGTTTGCCTGAACCCGAGTGCAAGCATCACACATCTGTTCATGCACAACATATTCCACAATGTACGATTGCTCCAGAATCGCCCAGTTAAGAACTTCCTTTTGAATCGTCAACTTAACCTTGATCATTTTGGAGTGAGCTTCAGTCCAAATGAACTCGGCATGTATCATCCGGACCTTATTCAGATTCTTCAACCTATTCACACAGAAAGTAAGCAGCTCCTTCGACTCCAAGTCTGCCTTCATCCAAGTTCTGGGAGGCTGCAGATACTTATCACATTCTGGACCGTGCACAATGACGACATTCTTCTGCAATCCTTCAGTGATATTCACTTCAGAGTTCAGACCGCATGCACTTTATACACATATTATCAGGATTTGGAAGCATCAAAATCCAACATTAGCAGCACAGAACACTGCATATAGTTTGAGGAACTGCAAACATTCCTGTTTCTTGAGCCATTTATTCTGCAATCGAGAGAGACGTGGGGTAAAAACCAAAGGGCATTTAAGGCATAAATACACAGCGCTTCAAATCACATATCACCATAACTATCAAACCAATCAACCAAAAAAAGTTTGGTGAAACTCCATGGAAATTAAAGGGTTACAGCAAGTGTTCAAAAGCTTAACCAGCATCCAATTTGGTAAGTTATCTCGATTCTTCAACAATATTAAGCTTTCAACATTATAAGCTCAACCATATCTTTACTAAAAATTTTAATTTTCACATCATTATTTTTATCAGAAGTTAAATATGACGATATAGGTCACTAAAAATTCAATCTTCACAGTATAAAACAGTTTCATACCAGCAAAAAAAAAATAAAAAACAAAACAGACACCAAATCTGAACCCATAAACCGCTTATAGATTAAACAAAACAAAACCAAAACAATCTATAACCAAAATCTAAATCTAAATCAAATTTGGTTTACCTGTAGAGAAAAGAAATGATCGCGGAAACGAGAAACAAATCGATAAAGGATAGATTTTCGACTATATGTTCTAGAGGATTTGGGTGATGGTGGCGGCTGTGGTTTACCCTTTTGATTTTTTAGCCCTGAGGCTTTTGTTTATCTGTGACCAATTCGGTCACTGTTGGTTTAAACGAAAAACGAAAAACCGTAAATAAAAGAGCAAAGTGCATATATAACCTATATAATTGATAAAAGTATATAAACCTTCAATAATTAAAAGTGCAAAGGTTAAGTGCAATTATAACCCTAAATATTTAGGTTATGTGTAAATATAACCCTAGATATTTAGGTTATGTGCAAATATAACCCTAGATATTTAGGTTGCGTGCAAATATAACCCTAGATATTTAGGTTGTGTGCAAATATAGCATTTTTCGACAGTTGAAGATCGGAATTTAGTGAAAATACTATTTTACCCCTCTGTAAAAAAACATATCAAATATTGAAATTATATTTATGCCCCTAAAACCCTAAATATAATCTTCTTTCTCCGTCGTCGTCTTCTTTCTCTGTCGTCGTCTTCTTTCTCATCATTTCTTCCTAGGCAAAAGAGAAATTTCTATTTCTATTGCAACAGTGTTACACAGTGGACCACAATACGGAGGACGCATTTAAAAAATGCGTCCTCTTCTCTGTCTCTTTTTTTAATTTTTCTCCAGTTTTGTGGTGCATGGTGCGAAGTTGACGTGGCGGAGAGGACGCATTTAGCAAATGCGTCCTCTCGGTCAAGCTGGGGGAGCAGCGTCAGGCGGGTCAGTGCGTCAGGCGCATGTGGACGAGGCCGCATTTAGCAAATGCGGCCTCTCGGTCAATGAAGACTGCACCGAGCAGCGTCAGGTGGGTTAGACGCATGTGGACGAGGCCGCATTTAGCAAATGCGGCCTCTCGGTCAATGAAGACTGCACCGTCCTCTCCTCCTTCCTCTTCCGCCTATTTATCCCACTCTCCTCTCCTCTTTTTTTTTCTTATCTCCCCCTTGTTTTTGCCGAAAGTTTTGTCCCCATTTCTCCCATCTACTTGGCCGAAAATTTTCTCCATTTCTCCCATCTTCCTTTCCGTCGTTGCGCCGGTTGTTCTACGTCTTTCCGCCTGTTCACGTTATCGGTAATGTGTTTTTATGTTTTGAAAAATCCTACATTTTGCTCTTGTTTTATTTTGTCAAGATTTTGTATGAGTAAAATTTGCAACGGATTTGTGGTTGTAGATATCTCAAACGGCCTGAAGTTCGTGGCGTTGACCGGCCTTGACCCGTCGCTGACCCGCCGTTGACCTCCGTTGACTTCCACGTTTGTCACCTTGTTTGTGAGTGTTAGACTTCCACCCCCCTCTTTTTTCATTTTGTTGATGTTAATTGAACCCTAAATAAGGTTACGAATGTGTTCCACGAATGTGTTCCACGAAGAAAGTTTTTGATATTTTTGTTAAATTGTAAGTTGCGGAGATCCGGAAATATTTTAGTTAATTCGGATGTGTTGTATGATTGTGTGTGGTTTTAGCGATTAAGTTTGGTCCGATGCTCTTATAGCGTTTAATGCTCATGCGTGATGAAATGAAGTGACGAAGTGAATTGTTGACTGATAAATGTATTTAGTTTGTAGCAATAATAATGACTTTTGAGGATACTACGGGAAGGAATGTCGGGTGAGAATAAAATAGAAGTGATGTCTTTGCATAATCGTTTACTTGTTAATGTATTATGTCTGTGTTAATAGTGCTGTTGATGTGGTCTAGTGGAGTGCATGTACGTATTTGAGGGTGCAATGAAATGAATGTAGAATGAAAATGAACTGAAAGTTATGTATTCGTGTATTGCAGTCGTGCGATGTTTTTGACTGTGTATATGTATAGAGGCGGTCAGATCAAGTTTGATTTGACCGTGGGTGTGTATTATGATCCTCCAATACCGGAGCGAGTTCTGACTCTCGAGAGGAGGTTGAACCACTCAGAATTAGTTGATGTAATTGTCACGAGGCTTGGCATTGCAAGTGAGGGGTATATGTTGAAAATATATTACCGATGTCCTGAACTGATTGGTTTGGCTGTATACTATCGGTGTTATAATTTGGAAGATGATGACTCAACGACGTTCTTCTTCAACATTGTTGATCGATTGTCGTTGTCGTCCGTGGATTTTTACGTTGTTATGGAACAGTTGGCAAGCACTAATGATTGGCCACGACCAATGACGTTCATGTCGTTGTTGAGCAACTTCCAGAACTTGGCTGATGCACCATGCGTACCGCCACACGTTCGTAGCCGGGGTTTAGAAATTGGTGAGTCCAGCCAACCTTCTGCTTCTGGGTATGCTCCTGTGGATTGTGCTCAGCCATCCACAAGTGGTGGTATGTATGGTATGGCCCGTGACGAGCAGAATGTCTTGGATGATGATTATGTGGGACACGTTCATGACCTTGTTGGTAGGGATGACGGTGGCGAAGACGATGATGTCGAGGGTGAACTTGATGGTGGAAGTGAGGATGATTGTTCCTTATCAACTGATTCGAATCCTGGGGACGATGAAGAACAGGTGGTGTGCACGAACAATGTACCCCCGGCGTTTCATATTCTGGCGAATCCAGATACACAGGCCTACTATAGGGATTATGGTGGCCCGGAGTTTCTACCTACGATCGAGAGACGGGTGTAGTGGATGTGCGTATGCGATTCTAGACGAAGGCCCAATTGGTTGAAGCTATCTCTAGGTGGAGTTCCATGATGAACAGGGAACACAGGGTTGTGGAGAGCACATCACGCACATGGTATGCGAAATGCAAGGACGTTGTCGAAGGAATTGGGAATTGTGTTTGGGTTGCTAGAGCTTCCAAGAAGGCTTCACATGGCATGTGGGAGATCACCAGATGGGCAACTAGCCATGGGTGTGTTGGTGCTGGTCGATCTACGGGTAACGTGAATCTGACGTCGGTGATGATCGCCCGTTCAATCCACCACCACATTGATGTAAACCCTTCTTACACAGTCAAAGATGTGCAAGCTCAAGTGAAGGAGGAGTTCAATGTAACCATTTCCTACAAGAAGGCGTGGTATGCTCGACAGAAGGCAATTGACATGGTGTTCGGGACTTGGGAGGATTCTTTCGAACAGCTCCCAACGTTTATGGATGAGCTAGTCAGGGCCAATCCGAGCACCGTTGTAGATTGGGCTGACGTACCTGATAGAATACACGGCCACGGGTCGAGGAAATTTAAATTTGTGTTCTGGGCATTTGGTCCGGCAATTGAAGCCTTCCGCCACTGCAGGATTGTCATAAGCGTGGATGGCACTCATTTGAGAGGGGCATATAAGTCCACAATGCTGGTCGCCGTGGCGCACGATGCAAATGATTACATCCTCCCCATCGCTTACGCTATTGTTGACGAAGAAACGAATGAGAGCTGGAACTGGTTCATGGGGAGACTGCGTCTTCACGTCGTTGGTGGTGATAACATGCCAATATGTGTCATATCCGATAGGCATGCTGGACTCATAAATGCGATGACGCATATGGAGGAGTGGATGGAACCGGCTGGATACCATCGAATTTGCCTGCGGCATTTTCAATCCAACTTCCTATCATATGATAACGGGAAGTTCAAGAATGCGCTTTTGAAGACTCTGGTGTGGCAGCTTGGTTCTGCTAGGCGAGAGAGCAAGTGGAGGGGGTACAAGGAGGAGCTAGAGAGTACAGATCCATCTGCTTGGGCTTGGTTGGAACGGCTAGATAGGAGTAAGTGGTGTCTTGCATTCGATGTGGGTGATCGACATTGGGGAATTCTCACGACGAATTTGTCTGAGAGTTACAACAACTGTTTGCGCCGCGCACGCCATCTGCCGATCACAGCTTGTGTCAAAGCGACGTTGGAGCGAACAGTTGAAATGTTTGCCCAGAGGGTTATGGACGCCACGAATTGGAGGTAATTTGTCACTTACGTACCCTTTTTTGAGTGTCTGCAAAACAGTTAATGTATTCTAAAATGTTGCCCGTTTGTCCAGGTCCGTGTTTCCCAACAGGATCTGGAAAAAGTTTCAGAAGCAGGATACATTGGCGCAGGGACATATCGTGACCGTGTTCGGTCATGCATCGCAGACTTATAGGGTTGTGGTTAGGAACATCGATGGGGGCATCAGTGAACGGCAGTACACGGTCAAATACCGAAGAAGAGAGTGTACTTGTCGTGAGTGGCAGATTTTCCGTTTCCCTTGTTCCCATGCCTTAGCCGTCTGTCGGCATAGACGTGACGATCCGGCTAGTCTATGTGACAGGGTGTATCTCACGACCACATATGTGCAACAATATAGTCAGGGTTTCATGCCTGTAAGAGATCCATCGCTCTGGCAACGTGCCGAATGGAGGTTGGTTCTTGATGGGGAGAAGTTCCGCAGTAGGCGTCGTGGACAGTTTGCGGAGAGAAGGATAAGGAATCAGATGGACGAGCGGGTGCCGGTTGAATCCAGGGGCCGCCGTAGGCGTGGCCGTACTTAGTGTCATGTTGTCATATAGTGTCTGTAATGGTACCTCAGTCATATGTTACTTGCACATGTACTTTCGTCCATCGGAATATTATAGCTTGTTACTTGTGATGTTATAGCTTTTATTTGCCAAATATGTTTGCCACTCTAATCGCTTCAGTAACTAATTTTCATATGTCGTAATTGTGTACAGGGGCAACACGATGGACCATTGTCATCCAGGACCCATGGAGGATGATTTGTTGTACCTTCACGAGGAGCATCGTGCCCGGGCAGTGTACAACAGACAGTTACAGGATGAGGCAATGCAGGTCCGGCGCTGTGATGGGGCATGCTGGACCGCAGATATGCCTGACACAGTTCTGAGCTACGTGCGTGACGTAGAATTCCAGGGACTCCTTGATTCTGCATCGATACGGATAGACCATTCACTAATCACTGCCCTAGTGGAGCGGTGGCGGCCCGAGACGCACACATTTCACCTCCCGGTGGGGGAGGCTACGGTCACGCTGCAGGATGTGGGGATGCTATGGGGTCTTCCGATCGATGGGATCCCAGTCACAGGAATCGACACCCGTAGGCGTACTGAGGAATGGCTGGTAGTTTGCACGGACTACCTAGGTGCTACACCTGACACCGGAGTTATCCGAGGGGGTCGCATTAGGGCGAGCTGGTTGGGAGATTTGTTGGGCAGTCCGTTCCCTACTCACCCTACTGAGGTCCAATGTCAACAGCGGGCGAGAGTTTTCATTCTGCTGCTGGTTGGGGGAATGCTCATGTCAGACACATCAGGTAGTCTAATTCCACTGCTCTACCTGTCGATACTGATGGACCTAGGTGCAGCAGGTCACTACAGTTGGGGGAGTGCCATTCTTGCACACTTGTACCGGTGCTT
Source organism: Rubia yunnanensis (assembly GCA_037428765.1). NCBI lineage: Eukaryota > Viridiplantae > Streptophyta > Magnoliopsida > Gentianales > Rubiaceae > Rubia > Rubia yunnanensis. Next base: position 31,381,753 of record CM075069.1, on the reverse strand, counting down.
ATGTGACGCTGCAATTCCACAAGTTAAATCCATTTCTGGCCCCCTTGTCCTGCTACAGGTAAAGTAATCTGTCACTCCACTCATTCGTACATAATGTCCACTCTGTTACTTTGTATTACATGTAATTTAATTTGTGGAACAGTTGTGGGCATGGGAGCGCATCCCATCCATCCGACCCGCAGGAGCTCTACCCATATCGGCGCCGATGAATGCTGTTGGGTCCCGGTAGGTGCCGAATAACACTAGTAGTCAGTTTTTTAAACTGTGGTCAATTCCATATATTTGCTAATATAGTTCACTCATCACCGCCCGTAGGTGGAGAGCCCCTCACGATTTATCACACTCACCGATGCATGTTTTGAAAGTGTATCGCGATCAGATCACATCTCTCAGTCAGAATCAGGTATGGGCCATCTTGGATTACGATCTCCTGATTTCGTGCGAAAAATGGTATTCAATACCTAACGGGACCACTATGATGTTCTTTCAGTTTATCTGGGAGCCATACACGTCGGACATCGTGGGGCAACTCCCGTGGTACTGTACTGCTGGTAGTAACAACTGGCTTGTGTGCGTCGACCTCATCTGCTGGCATGCAGTGGAGTTCCACCACGCACATCGGGTTCTCAGGCAGTTCGGCCTGATCCAGCCAATACCCACCCAGCTGGTCAGTAGGGAAGAGTATAAACTGCTTCATGATATAGACCGTCGCGGCAGGTCTGGCACTGATTGGCATGCCGAACTAAGAAGATTTCTCGTTGAGTGGGAGCAACGATCTGATCGACAAGTACACCCACTTGGGTATGCAGATCCATATTGTCCCAGCCGTGAATACATGGAGTGGTACTTCCGCAAGACGGTGAGCATGATTGATCAGCCAGGACGGCCTACCACGGCTACAGAGGGTTTCCATGGAGACAGTGCAACTGCAGAGTACTTGGTATTTCCTACAATCGTAATATTCTCAAGAAATAATGCTACGGCTTTCCCCTATATTGCATAACTAACATATTTATCTCGATTCTATAGTTGCAGATAGTCACTGAGGTGTACAACATGTCGAACATTCCGTTGGATGGATGTCCCCCACAATTCGCGCGCGCTCTCAGCGGAATCCATGAAGTTGTCACACGGGGTCTACAACATGCGCATCAGGCCTCCAGACTACAGTACTATCAGCCGCTTGTGCACTGTGAAGATCCTCCCCCTGGTGTCAGATATGCAGACCTCAGAAGCGACCGCCAGGCTCCACCAGCTCGATAGGGAGGTCGGAGGCGGCGTCCTAGGGGCCAGGAGGAACACGTTGGTCCATCACAAGCTGGCCCATCACATGCGAGTCCACCGATTGCCGGCCCATCACACGGTGAACCTTCACATTACGGCATGACTCCATCGGAACACACTGCATATGTCACTCCAACATCGAGTCATCAATTCATGTCACCTGATGCTCCATCACATACGGGTAGTGTTCCACATGCCTATCGTGAGGATACGGGAGACGAAATGGAGGACGAAATACCAGAGGGAGTTCCACTTGAGGAAGTGCATGTACCTACACAGATGGCTGTTCCTCGACGGACATCTAGGACCGTACGCCCTCCACCGTGTGGAACGGGCGGAAAGCTTTGCAGGGATCGTCATCGTCACTAGGACAGAGCATGCCACTAAACACTGATTTGCATTACATTTCGCACGTACTGTTCGGCTATTGTACATTTATGCTAATTCATACTCATTCTAACTATGCAATACTTCATTCCGGCACACTTATTCAGGACTAGTTACCAAACAGCAACTCACGCTGTCCTAATTTATCGTTCAACTAGTTCACAACATATCATCAGACAAACACGAGAATAACCATTTCGCCCAATAATTAAAATTCTCCGGCCGATGCCGATACCCGGTCTACCGAACAATTAATTTTCCAAATGCGTCTTCCATTATTTAAAGCTACAAAAAATACTATTATATTACCGATTTTTTTTATACTTCCATTAAAATGCGTGGCTTATATATATATATATTAGAGTTTATATATATCTTTATTTATATTTATATTTATATTTATTTTTATTTTTATATTTATATGTATGTATATTTTTATATTTATATATATTTTTTATATTTATATATATATATATGTATATCTTCATTTATATTTATATATATGTTTATATATATATATATATATCTTTATTTATATTTATATATGTGTATATATTTATATTTATATTTATGTATATATTTATACACATTTACGTGTGTGTACATCCACACATTGACGTGTGTGTACATCCACACATTGACGTGTGTACATCCACACATTGACGTGTGTGTACATCCACACATTGACGTGTGTGCATATTTATATATCTTTATTTATATTTATTTTTATTTTTATTTTTATATTTATATGTATGTATATTTTTATATTTATATATATTTTTTATATTTATATATATTTATATATATATATGTATATCTTCATTTATGTTTATAAATATGTTTATATATATATATATATATCTTTATTTATATTTATATATGTGTATATATTTATATTTATATTTATGTATATATTTATACACATTTACGTGTGTGTACATCCACACATTGACGTGTGTGTACATCCACACATTGACGTGTGTGTACATCCACACATTTACGTGTGTGCATATTTATATATCTTTATTTATATTTATTTTTATTTTTATATTTATATGTATGTATATTTTTATATTTATATATATTTTTTATATTTATATATATTTATATATATATGTATATCTTCATTTATGTTTATATATATGTTTATATATATATATATATCTTTATTTATATTTATATATGTGTATATATTTATATTTATATTTATGTATATATTTATACACATTGACGTGTGTGTACATCCACACATTGACGTGTGTGTACATCCACACATTGACGTGTGTGTACATCCACACATTGACCGGCTCTGTCTAAAATAAAACCTGTCCGAAAACGGGAAAAAAAAATAATATCCAAGAGAACGCATTTTGTAAATGCGTCCTCTAATTATTCTGCCAATCAGTCTAAAATTTAACTTGTCAGAAAAACGGAAAAAAATTAGTTTCCAAGATGACGCATTTTGTAAATGCGTCCTCTATTTATTCTACCAATCAGTCAAAAATAAAACTTGTCAGAAAAACGAAAAAAATTTATTTTCCAAGAGGACGCATTTTGTAAATTCGTCCTCTAATTATTCTGCCAAAAAAAAATTCAACCAGCTCAAATCGGAAAAAAAAATCATTTCCGAGAGGACGCATTTTGTAAATGCGTCCTCTATATTGTTGGCCAATTTCACAAACCACGGTATTTGATGCCAACTTTCAAATTTTTGCTATACTAAAATCAAGAACTCTAGGCAAACATCATCGGATGACATAACCAGAAGCGACATCTCTTTCTTCAACCTTGCGTGCCCTTCTTCAGGCTCTTGAATCTTGAAGCACTCTGAAAACACGACTGGGTCTTGAATTGGGCCGACCAGCCTTCCTCGATGGGACGGCGACGACGGGACGAGAATTGGTGATGGAGGCTTATATTTGATCAGCGATGGAGGCGGCTTCGCCGAAGCTGGAATCGGAGGTGTGGTTGATGAAGCAAATCCTCCGGCTGGAATCGGAGATAGAGGTCGGCAACGGAGGCATCGATTTGTTCGGCGATGGAGGCATCGATGTGGTGAGAGGTGGCGCATGTATCTGAATCTGCTCGCCGCCTGTACGCCCTGCCACCTCCTACGCCGTCAGTCGTTTAACGCTTTGTAACAGAGCGTGAGCTCTTCAAGAGTTGGGTTGGGTACCTTCGGGTTGTTTCCGGCCTTCTCTGAAACCCGGCTGTAGAACGCCACCCGCTCTTTACAACAACGACTCCTATTTGAGAATGAGGATGCAATTCTGCAGCAGCCAAAGGTTCACCACATCAATGATTATGCTTAGGCTGAACTAGAAGTGAATGTTCATCAAGTATTTTTGATTCTGTGGAAACAATGTGTTTCACAACAATGATTATCTCCAGAGGAAGCACTATTTCTTTGATGAGCAATATAATACTGAACAAATTCTGTCACGAAGGAATTTTCATAAGACATAAAATTGTTTGGTTCTGCACATGAATAACAAGAAACCTGCATCTGGTCTACCATGGAAGAAGCTTTATGGTTCTCTTTTGATCCACGGTGGTGGTGGTGGAGTGACGGCAACGGCGCAGTGTAGGTGGTGGAGCAGTGGTGGTGGTGGCAATATAGCGGTGGGTTAAGGGCATTTTTGTCTTTCAATTTTTTAAGCTAAAAGGGTATTTTAGTAATTTTGAAGCGGTCAATGGCTGAAAATGGCCAACCAATACCGAAATATTGGCTTAGGGTTATATATGTACTTATATGTACTTATGTCTAATACTTAGGATTATATTTGCACTAAAAAATAACTCAGGGTTATATTTACACTTTTTTCAACATATAGAATTATATTTGCATATTACACTAAATAAAATGAGGTAGCCCAACCTCAAATAACTTGTGGGACAAAAGCAGCCTAGGTAAAAAAGTGGAGTGTGGCAACGTGTTACATTCTCATTGATTAGAAATATACAATATTAAATTCAATTCAATCTTTTTATTTTCTTTTTTGAATATCCAATTTTACATTAGGCAAAGTCTTGTGAAAGACGTTATTTCTATATGCTTATGGAAATATGTGGTTTAATTAGAATAATAAAAGGTAAAAGGTCAAAGTTGCAATATTAAAAATTTATTATGCAACGTGTAGTAGTAATAAAGTTTATAACCCGATTTATGCAACCCAAAAATTTTATTTTCATTTCTTCTAATTTACACTTTAAATCTTGGTATTTCCATGACTTATGGAAAGACCGTCTTTCAAGAGACAGACTCTTTTTATTATTTTATTTTTATTTTTTGCAATAAAATTAAGAGTCCGTCTTCTTAAAGATGCTATGAAAATACTAAGGTTTAAATTAATTACAATAAACTTTATTTTTCACCATCTATAAATAGCGATCAATTTTGTCATAATTCAACACACAACTCAATATTTCTCCTCTCTGTTTTTGTAATTAGTGTTAATCATCTGTCAATAATGTTAATCTTTGTTAATGCACAACTCCATATTTATAATTTGTGTCAACCTCTCTCCATTTTAATTATTTACAAAATTTAATATTATTATTATTTAAATATTATTGATATTTAATTAAGAGTCTGTCTCTTGAAAAAACAGTTTTTCCATAAATTATGGTAAAACCAAGGTTTAAACTGCAAATTAGAAGAAATAAAGATAAAATTATTTACTTGCATTAATCAGGTCATAAACTTATGAGTCCGTCTCTTGAAAGACGGTATTTTCATATGTTATGGAAAGACCAATGTTTAAATTGCAAATTAGAAGAAATCAAGATAAATTTTTTGGTTTCATTAATCGGGTCATAAACTTATAACTATTGCACGTTGCATAATAATTTTTTAATATTGCAACTAAAATTTTTTACCATTTGATAGTTCTAATTCAACCCCGTCTTTCCATATGCCTAAGGAAAGATGATTTTTCCCAACACTTTGCCTAAACTTATAACTACGGTACGTTGCATAAATTTCTAATATTGCAACTAAAATTCTTTACCTTTATATTATTCTAATTAAACCTGTCTTTCCATAAGCCTATGGAAATATGGTCTTTCCCAAGATTTTGTCTTAGTTTTAAAACACCACATGTTATGGTGGGGGTTTGGCGGACCCTTACCTTAGTTTATTAATAAGAAAAAATTATACAAATATCAAATGCTTTGATGATGCTTTAAGAGTGTCGAGGAACTGAAGACATCATGAATGACACTATACTCTTTTTTCCCACCGGATTTTCAACGAGGTTGTGTGATCACTGTAAACTATTGTAAAATTAATTCATTTTGGATTTTGGATTGATAAGCTCGGCCATGTGTATCAAATGGTCATGTGTATCAAATGAATATCTTATATGTGCACATATAGCCATGTGTATATCTTATATGTTCAGATGTCTGTATTTATAATTGTGGATTTGTTTTTCAATGCTCTAGGATGAAGTGTACATAATTGTCCTCCGTCACGGTACCCGTTGGAAGATGCTTGATGGTATTGATCCCGACAGATACTCCCTTATGGTCTTGAAATTGGATTTCATAGAGCATTTCTTTGGTAATGCTGAGCCGTGGAAAACTCTGGAATTGAAGCTGAGTTATGGTGATTATATGGTCATCCTGCAACCAAAAGAGGATTTCACAAACATGTTTGCTTCAAGTCGTGGAGGAAAGAACTAGGAGGTATATTGTGAGGTCGTTAACCCTTCAGAAGGTGGTTCTCGGTGTGAGAGCAACAAAATGGAAAAGATGAAGGAAGACAGCAAAGAAGGTGGTAAATCTGTGGCCGAGACATTGATGGAAAAACATAGATATGAAGTTGAAGATTATGTGCAACCGAACCTTGAAGAAGGGTTTTTAGACCAAGACCGGGACTGGTATCATCGATACACTCATGCAGGTTCCGAGATTGAGTCGGATGAGGATGGTGGCAGCGACACAACACTAGATTTGGATGAATTCTCGGTCACTGATGCGTGTTATACTGTGTTCATATTATGTGGATTTGTTATGATTTTATTGAGATATAATTCGCACATGGGATAAGTGTCAATATAACTCTATCTACTTGAGTAAGTGCCAATATAATCTTATGGTAATTTTTAGTGCAAATTAACTCTAACTAGTTAATGGAAGTGGCAATATAACCCTCAGACCCCATTTCTGGCATTGACCTCAATTTTCTGGCATTGACTCTATGTAAATTGACCAAGCGGCCGGTTGGCGCTCCGATGACACATGCAAAGGTTCCAACGAAATGCTAAATCTCTTAGTTCCGTGCTTAAGAGATATTCATCGCCGAGAAAGGGCAAAGAAGAAATCTGAAAGGGTTTCTTCTCCCCCTACTGATTAAGATAAGTGATTGAATATGCAGTGATGTTTAGTTTCCATTTTTTTGTGTCATTTTAGATTTTAAGGGTTAATCATCTAATGATGTTTTTAAAAATTGCAGGTTACAGTAATTTGGTCCATGTGAAATGGTAGTAGTAAAAAATGTAAGAGTTTATTTACGGGTGATTAAAAAGTTCTGAAGAAAAATTAGGCTCTTCACAACGGGTGATATCCTCTGTTTTCGGGCCCTTATGTTTATGTTGGCATGTTGGTTCCTTTAGTCTTTCATATTATGTGCATATCTTCCCTATTTTTGTGGCCTGGTGGTGCCATTTGTGTTTATAAAATGATGATGCCCATGTTCTTGTTAATAAAATGTTGTTGCCCTTGTGTTTGTGGCCTGGTGGTGCCACAAATATAAAATGCCAATGCGCCTGTTCATGTTGGTAAAATATTGTTGCCCTTGTGTTTGTGGCATGGTGGTGCCATTTGTGTTGATAAAATGCCGATGCGCCTGTTCATGTTGGTAAAATGTTGTTGCCCTTGTGTTTGTGGCCTAGTGGTGCCATTTGTGTTGATAAAATGTTGTTGCTCCTGTTCATGTTGGAAAAATGTTGTTGCCCTTGTTTTTGTGGCCAGGTGGTGCCATTTGTGTTGATAAAATACCGTTGTTCCCGTTCATGTTGGTAAAATGTTGTTGCCCTTGTGTTTGTTGCATGGTGGTGCCATTTGTGTTGATAAAATGCCGCTGAGCCTGTTCATGTTGATAAAATGTTGTTACCCTTGTGTTTGTGGCCTGGTGGTGCCATTTGTGTTGATAAAATGCCACTGCGCCTGTTCATGTTGGTAAAATGTTGTTGCCCTTGTGTTTGTGGCCTGGTGGTGCCATTTGTGTTGATAAAATGCCACTGAGCCTGTTCATGTTGATAAAATGTTGTTGCCCTTGTGTTTGTGGCCTGGTGGTGCCATTTGTGTTGATAAAATACCACTGCGCCTGTTCATGTTGGTAAAATGTTGTTGCCCTTGTGTTTGTGGCCTGGTGGTGCCATTTGTGTTGATAAAATGTTGTTTCCCTTGTTCTTGTTGATAAATAAAATGTTGCTGCCTTTGTAGAATTTGGGTGCCATTTGTATTGTTTCCCATGCATGCATCTTCCCCTGTTTGTTTTTGTAAAATGTTGTTGCCCATGCTTCTTCCCTAACTTGCTGGTGTTACCTTTTGTGCTGGCCTTAGTTTTACTCACGTGGCTGATTTTACAAAAAAAAAACAAAAGTTCAGTTTTCATGTATGTCATACCTTACATTCAACTGGGGTTGGGTTTGAACATTTCGATCACACCAAAAGCGAAATGTTCAAAGGCTTACAAACTATTCCTACGTCCCCACCCCCAAAAGGAATAGCTACATGCTTACATGATTCAAATTCTTAGAGCATGCATAAGTGGCAGAATCTCCTCTGTTTCACCTACTGTGATTAGATGCTAAATGCCAGTCCTTACATCTTCTTCATTTGCATAAATCACCCTTGGCAGTGTTCCCTCTTTTATCATCATGTCCTTGTTCATATGTGGGATCTTGTAGTTATTGCTGCCTTGCACCTTGACAATCTCTGCCATGGCTACTTGAAGAGTGACAAAAACTTTATTAAGTTCCATTGCATCTTCTTTTTTAAAAGCACTTTGTACAGCTTGTAACAGCTCCACCACATTACTAGATACATCTTCCTGTTGCATTTTTTGGATAGAGTTAAAAAACCCTAAATCCAATATATTAAGATCAGGCAAATTTGATGGCCGACTCGGTAAGTACATGTTGAAACCATCTGAGGTTGCAACTGCTTGAAATTCTGGGTCATTCCATTTGATGTGTGGCGTCGTGTTATCCTGTTGTATGCATATATTTTTGCTCAGAGTTGGAGGCCACTTTGCCTTAATAGCTGGTATCACTTCTTGTATAATCTTGGCCCTTATCACATCCCTGTTAATTATTGGCACTGGGATTATATCCACTGTCCTAGCGGGCATGTTCTTGCTATTGTTTATTACAACTTGTTCTTGTACGAAAGGAAAAATTCCTATCTTCCCATCAAATAGTACCTTCCCATCCTTACCAAATATGGGTCTACTCACAGCACATATGAACATGAGTTTAGGAATATGTGATCTATGTTGACATGTTCTATACGGCTCTGCTTCATCAGGTGCTAGCAAATATCTGACTGTTTGTTTACTTAGATAGAACCATTTTTCATCGATATGTATTATGTTTTCCATAGTATTGAATTGAAGCTCATGAGTTAGCTTGGTCAAACAGAATACCAACCTTGAAGTTTTACATGCATTCGTTAGGGCTGGCTTGATACTATTTGTATAACTTTTAATGATCTTTGCTGCAACTGCCCTTTACACGATGCTCTTCCCTATATACAATCCTTTAGCTATTGCTCTGACTGTTCTTCTTTTATTTGCATCAAGGGATTTCAAAGCCTCCATATCGATAGTTATCTTGTTAGGTATTGGACGGCCATCCACCCTGTGGCACCAATTCAGTTGTTTTCCCAGTGAAAGTTGGAGCCTTGTAGTGCCCAGATTGTGCTCACAGTGCATATTGAGACATTGAAAAGAGCTGCTGCTTCTACCCTCCTTGTATGCATGATCTTCCATTTTACATGATGTGCCAGAAAAAATTCCCCCAGCAGTAGCCTTTGCTCGTTCGTCAGGTTCTTGCCTCACATGTGCCTTTGAAAATAAAACCCGGCGATGAAAGGGAAGATGCAAACAATCAGAGGAGCAAACAGCTCATTCGGGATGCTTCAGAGGGCTCAATCATGTACACTACCTAAATCTGAGGGTTCCCCCTAATAATTGACATTTTTTTGTGATATTAGGGTTTTTTTTGGAGAAGGAGGAAGAGATTGGTTGGCTTGTCAAGTAGGGTTTATAGTGGAGTAGTGATTTTTAACTTCAGTTTTTCTTTGTTGTGTATATATAGGTGTGGCTTTAGATTTTTTTTCTTGTAATTTTAACTTTTTTACTGTTCACCTTTTCGGATGAAAAGTAAAAAACTGATGAGTTTGGCACCTTTTTGACCTGGGAAACTCAACTAGTGTGTAAAAAACGAAGGGAAAGGTCACACCCAGCTTTTTATCTTAATTTTTTGACAAACTAGACCAGGAGCTGATGTGTACTGACAGGTGGGGCCCACTCAAAATTTTTCCAAGCCTTTTCTTTTTCTGCAGAAAAGACTGGGACGGAGGGAGTATATATATATATATGGACCAAATTTTCTATATTATTTACAACAAAAGAACTCATTTTTTCAGCTTATTTTATGTAAAAAAAACCCTTCCCAATTGAAATTTAAACTTCCTCTATGTCCCAGCCTATTCTACATAGAATCGTTTCACGGTCTCCAATAAACATATTTGACTGTAAATATGTGTACCTACGGACAATAATGACACACAAAAATTTAATATTTAGAAACTACATGTTATGAAAAATATAACAATATCTCGTACGATAAAATTATTGTTAATATACTTATTCAAATATGTGGTCAAAGTTTGGCATATTTGATCAAAAAAAAGATTCTGTGCAGAAATGACTGAGACGTAGGGAGTAGTAATTTCATAATGATCCCTACCTTAAATTTAGGCTGCCTAAAACAAGAGTTTGTGTAGTTTTTAATGGTTTATTTTTATATTATATATATTTTTTAGTTTAATTAATATGAGTAGTTAATTTACATATCGGCATGGAATAATGAGCATTAGTCTATGAACCGTGAAGTCTAATTGTTTATAATTAATTCTTATGTGTTCTTGATTATTCTTAGTTTAATTTCTTCATGATGTTTTTAAGTCTGGCCAACTTGAATATTGTTAGGATATTGCTATCTAATTCCACCAATACGTAATCGTTCAAAAGGGTTAGTAAATAACGAGTTCTTGTGGAAGCTGTAAATATAACTAGTTAAGACTGTAACAGCAAGATATGGAACAATTAAGTGTGCGTTATTACTTGCGAATACTTGGGTAAGTGCTATATCATATTCTTTTCATTATTAATGCTATCGAAGTCTGTATCTGGTTCAGTGAATACTTTCCGGAGGCATCTTGGTAAGAGAAATAATTGATTAATTATAATTGGTCAGTTGTCGACAAAGTAAGAAAGAATTGGAAGGGTTCAACAAATACTTGTCATCCCATAATTGATAGATGCATATGAATTGATTTATCTTTGCGCCTATGATCGATGTTTAACTAATGTGAGTTATTCCGAGCTGATTACATTCATCATATATTTTCTGGATTTTTATATTTGTTAATTTGCATTATTATTTCATATTTTATATTAGTAAGTTGCATTATTAGTTGCTAGAGAAATCTAAAAATTAAGGTGTTGTGGCTAAACCAAGAGGTTCTATATTAGTAGATGATTTTTATAGTTATTGCTCTGTTTCTCGTGGGATCGAATCTGCTTACTACTGTGCTAATCTCATTTTTAGAGTTTACAGATTATTTTGGTGAGTGAAATGAAGTTCACTAGACACTGACTTGGAGGACAATCCCATGAAGAACTGCACCAACAAGGAGAAGTTAGATATCAAAGACGGGGATAAAATTAAAGTATTCAAAGGGATGGATTTTCAGACCCAAAAAGATTTTAAGGATGCATTGCTCGACTACTGAGTAGAGAAGGGCTTTGTGCTGAAATATGTGAAGAGTGAGAAGTGTAGAGTTACATTAATTTGTGTGGCTCATAATTACGGATGAAGGCTCCATAGCTCGACACTCCTCGACGGCCATACTTTTAGAATTTGTTCGCTGGATGGGAAACACACCTGTAGGCAAGAGGTGAAGGTGCATCAGAGATGGATATCAAAGAGGCTTGTTAAAATGCTTCAGGCTGATCGGCAGGTGTCCAGTGAGGTGTTGATGGAACACCTGGAATCTTTTGGTGTTCAGCCAAGCCATTACAAGTTGATGAGAGCAAGGCAATTGAAAGAATTGATGCTAGATGGTAGCCACAGTGAATCATTCAAAGCCCTCCCATAGTATTGCGAAGAGGTGTTGAAGAGCTACCCGGGCAGTCAAGCGATGATACAGTACGATCCGGGCCAACCAGTGCCATATGTGAAAAGGCTCTCCATTGGATTTGATGCTGTGAAGAAAAGATTTCTGGCTGGATGCAAGCTATTTCTAGGGTTTGATGGCTGACATCTTAAGGCCTGGTATGGCGGGGTTTTGCTTAGTGCAATTGCCAATGGCCTGAATGATGGCATTTTCCCCCTCACTTTTGCTTATGTAGAGTCTAAATCCAAAGACAGTTGGCTATTTTTCTTCAAACAAATGGAGTTCTTCTTGGGAGGATTTGCAGAAAACAAACTCTGGACATTTATGACTGCTGGTAGAAGATGAGTAGTGTTATCCCTTTTATTTTGGATTTGGAATTTTGTAGTTTATGGTTGAGATATGTGAATAGGGTTTAGCAACTGTTCTAGTTTAGGATTTGTAGGGATAAATTATGCAGATTATGCTGTTTGTTTTATTGTCAATGGTTCATACACTGTCAAGAATTTATGAAGATATAACCCAGACTAAGTTAATTTGTGCAGATATAACCTTGTGTAAGATATTTATGTGCATATATAACCCTAACTGATTAAATAATGTGCAAATATAACCCTGACTAAATTTATTAAGTGCACATATAACCCTGATCTTATTTAATTATGTGCAAATTTAACCCTATATGATTTAAACCCTTTCTGATTTTACCCAACATGAATTATGCACTTCTTGTTCTTGTAAAGTAGGGCCTTGATAAGGAGATTGATGAGATTGTGTCTCACTCCACACAGAGGAATTGTAGCCGTCACATCTATGCCAATTTCCGTAGAAAGCATCATGCAGATATTTTCAAGAAGTTGTTTTGGAGAGCTGCTATGGCATATAACAAAAGGGAATTCATAATAGCAATGGAGTAGATGAAGGAATTAAATGAGGAGACTTATGTGTACTTAAATGACCTTGGTGACGATTTGTGGGCTAGATACACTTTCTCGACAACCTTGAAGTGTGACAACGTAATTAACAATCTAGCAGTCTTTCAACAATTGGGTTAGAGGGTTGAGAAACCAACCCGTACTTACGTTGATGGAGGGGTTGTGGAACAATTTAATGGCAAGGTTGGATTAGCGTTACAATAAGTGTGTTGCCTGGGATAGTGTAATGTGTCCACAGACAGAAGAAATGTTGAAGCTTGTTTCAAAACGGTCTTGCCGTGTTACCTTCATTTGTTGCTCAGATACAAATTTTGAAGTAGTACATGGTCATTATCATTGCAGGGTGAGGCTTGATAGGTGGTCATGTAACTGTGGTGTTTGGGATCACACTGGTGTACCATGTAGACATGCGGCTGCAATACTATTGCACAAAAGACACCCCTCCACCAATCATGTGATCTCATGTTATCTAAAGAAAATTTTTTGAAAGCCTACTCCCATATGATCGAGCCCTTACCTCACAGGGTGTTCTGGACAAAAAGCACGACTGCCCAACCGTGCCAACCTCCAAAATAACATCGTCAGATTGGGAGACCAAAGACAAAGAGAATAAAAGAGGATTGGGAGGGAGAGGGCAGCAAAAAGAAAAGGAAGTGTAGAAAATGTGGAGAATATGGTCACAATATAAGGGGATGTCAAGGTGGACCCACAACCAAATAAAGAAAGGCGGCTGAAAAAGCAAAATCCGTTGCAGCATCTCAGGTATTTTGAACATGTTAGCTATTTTTTGTCCATTATTTATCAGCCAAATCATTTGTAAATTTCATGACACTTTATCCTATTGTGGCAAGTAGTGCATGCGAGTTCATAGGTCACTCTACAAGGCACTTCACGTGCTAGAATCAAGAGAGACAGACCAGTCGCCAGGAAGGTTTCTGAGCAACCGCCAAAGCGGACAAGGGGTGCAAAGGGTTCAAATTCTAGGGAGCCATAAAAGCAAGGGAAAATAGCTGCAAGTTCAAAAAAGCAGAGAAAGGTATTATTGGTTACTATGCTCAATGATTGAGTACATTACTATGCTCATTGATTGATTGAGTAATGAATACCTGTTGATTGTAGGAAACGACACCTAATGACACAACACATCATGATCCAACAATTACAGCCGATGTTGAAGAGGTATTTTTGGCAAAATCTTGTTAGATTCTGATCATTTTATGGCTGCCCCTCACTAAATTTCATCGTACAGGTCCAAGAAGGTGGTGAACCAGAAGTTTAAATTCAGAACATAGACGAGGCTCCAACTGATTGCAACCAGGCTGTCGAGGTAAACATTTTCAATATGAAGAAGTTTATATATGCATTGTTTAGATTTTTTTTGGGTTATATCTGAACTAACTTAAATTATGTAGGGTTATATCTGAACTAGCTGAAAATACGTAGGGTTATATATGAACCGAATAACATTATATAGGGTTGTATCTAAACTTACTAATATCAGTTATTAATAAAGGCATTATTGTACCATGAACTGTATGATAAATCAGTTGATGATATGGAGATTCAATTCCCACCACCTAGTTTGAATGAAAAAGAGGTAAACTTCAGGGTCTTCTCGGCGCTTCATGTGTTTATTATAAGGCCATCAATGTAATATATCAATATTCTATTGCAGATAATGGATGCGATGCCAATCATTCAATAAGTGGAGAATGAAATTGCTGAACATGAGCCACAACCAAAAAATGAGAAGAAAACAAGGAAGGCCAGGAGGACTAAGCAGAAGACGAGGCGTAAGTTAGAAGAGAATGCTACTGCGAATGAGGTCAAACACCAATTTTTAAATCAATTTCATGCATGTTATAATTGCTAAATTAAAATCCTAACGGGCACCCATTCTCAGGTACAAGATGAGTTGCAGGGTATGGATGAGGGTGAAATGCTGATGCTAGAAACACTGGATGCTATGGAGAAATAGTTTAGCAGCCAAGAAGGGGCTACTTCATCCAATGTCTATGACAGGAAGGGGATTCCAATACTGGTTCTTATGGAGAAGCCACCGATGGTGATGAAACAACCCACGGTTGAGGTTTCAGTCCAGGTTGTAGGAGACAATCTGTTGGAAGGACATCCTTTGGTTGAGGACCAGGTTGTGAGGGAGATTGTGGTGAAAGAGCTTCCTTCAGTAGAGGCCCATAATTCATACTTGGTCTAGGATCAGGTAATCGGGGACCATGTAGTAGTGAATGCAAAAACTAACAAAAATGAGGGTCTAACACCAATTACTGGGACTCGGGAACATTTACAACACTAGTTAGTACCGAGGTATTCTAATTTTCCCTCATAATATTTCTTTATCAAATCATGTCCCTGGATCATACTTAGGACACTAAAAATCATTTCTTTAATTTTACTATGCAAGGGATTTCCCCCCACCAATCGAAGGAGTGGGACCAATCATTTTTCACGCACTGCCCTGGAACACTGTCATTAAAACCGTCAATGAGCTGGATCTATCAGACCAGCAAGTAATGTCATTATACAAGGTCAAATATGCACTGAATACAATTTATTAGGGTTATTTATGCACATCTTCTTATTGATCAGGGTTATATCTGCAATTCATAGAACTAATTACTACATTAGTATTCACCTGCATTGTCTATTATTTTTAGCTATATGGGCCCCCACCACCAACAGAGTTTTCTGTATTTGGTACTAAAGTTGAGGCTACCCACAACGGAATTTGGGGAAGGATTTTTCTATATTGTGAGAGAACTGTGAGGTTTCTTGGCACAACTTTAGCTCCGTAGGTGAATACCACGCCCAAAGATGATGTCCCACTTTCTAGCTCACAACCACCACCTCCTGCCACACTCGATCCAGAGAGCGAAACTGGAAGTCCAAGAAGAAGTGTGTCACAACCACCACCATCCGACCGCACTTGACATTATCATCACCATCTTTTGTGTCTAATTTATGTCTTAAAACTTGACAAAATACTGTTTCATTTGTGCACTTTCCATTAGTCATAACCGCTACCTTGTAGTACTACGACTCATGTACGGCACCTTCTTTCGCCTATTTTGCAACCTTCGTTGCCTTTAGCAGACGTTTATAGAAACTATGTGGCAAAATATATATTTGGTGTGGTTCACTTCCATTATCAAACATTTGAACCTATATTAATATAGTGTGATGTTTGTTGTTCGAAATATTTTTCAAATTATCTACTAAACAGGTGTTGGTAATAATTGAATTGGTTGGATCAGTTTTGTTCTCATAAACAAACTAACTGAACTAGGGTCGTATCAGAACTTGGTAAATATTACAAGGGTCATATCAGAACTTGTGCTATATACATATGTGCACATCAATGAATTAGAAAGGGTTATATTTGCACATTAATGAATTAATCAAGGTTATATCTACACTCTAATGACATAGGGGGACGGGGTTATATCTGCACTTCAATGATGTAGGTGAGGTTATATTGGGACTAATATATGCCACTGAATGACAATATAGACTTCATTACAACTGCAACAAATGATCAAACAAAACAAGTTCAAGTAATTTTGAACCTCGCATATAATGTGGACAAACATTCAACATGTCTAAAGCCTATCAAAATACACATACATTAAACTAAATACACACTAAAACAACTACTAGAACTTGTTTTCTCCAAGGCAAGAACCAATTGAAAGCACCAATATTCACTATCTCAGCAACCCCAATAAGGATATGGTCATGTTCGCACCAAGTAAAACAAAATTCAATATGATCAATGCCTTAAGAATCAATGAGTAGTTACAACCATTTTGCAGTGCAACATAACCTTCACCTGGCACCAGCGGCGGAACTAGGGGGGCGAGGGGGTGCTAGCACCACCCCTAGGATCCGGCGGCCCAGAATTTAGGCCTAGAGCCACTGGAAGCCACCTGATTTCGCCCCCCTTGAGTCATCGGCGCTGGAGCGAAAGAGGCCGTTGCGCAGCGGCCGCTGAATGAAGAAGATGAAGATTTTTGTTTTTTTATAACTAAACAAAACGACGTCATTTTGGCTTAAGTGAAACGACATCGTTTTGTATAGCTGAAGGGAAAAAAAATATAAGGCCAATTGGGCTGAAACCCAATTGGCCTAAACAAAATTTAAAAAACTAATGGCCTAACCTAATAATATACTCTTGAGGCAATATATCAAACGTTTGGCTCCAACTCCAAGCCCCAGCCAAAAAGGCACAGATCCACCACCGGCCAGCCACTGCTTTCCCCAGCTTCTCGCTCCGTTGCTGCCTGCCGCCGTCCCTTTCCTCAACCACAATCAGCAACCGCGTGGTCCTCATCCAAGCCAAACTATGGGCAAAGTATCAAGGAGCCAATATATTTTTATTGTGTAATTTATGTTGAATAACTTGAATTGAATTACTTATTTGTATGAAATTGTGAATACTGAATATAGATATGAATAATTTAGTGGTTGTGTTGAAATTGTGAAATTGTACTAAATATAGATATTTAATTAGACATATTTAATCAGACATATTTAATTAGACATATTTAATCAGACATATTTAATTAGACATATTTTTGAGAAATTGTGAATATTGAATAGCATATACATATTTAATTTGACATATTTTTCTTATTTTATGTCAAATAGGATATGGAAAAATTCTTAATTCGAAGTAGTCGATCATCTATTTTTAAGAGACCGAGTGAATCAAATGAAGAAAGAATTAATGAAGAGGGTAGCAGTCAAAAGCATTCTCGTGTTGAGTTCAATTCGGATGATGTTATAAATGATCCCGGAAAACGTAAACCTATTAAGGATTTTGATGTTTCTATTAGAGATCAAGTGATGAGAGAATATGTGTTAAGAGGTCCTTGCCAACTTAAGGGTCATTCTTTTCCAAAGACAAAGCAGGGTCAACCTTCGTGGTATGAAAAATTTGATTGGTTGGAGTATAACACGTCAAAGGATGCAACATTTTGCTTTTGTTGCTATCTCTTTAGGAATTCACATAAGGGATGTGGAGATGGAGATGATGCATTTACTATGACTGGGGTTAACAATTGGAAGAAAGCGCTTGATATCTATAAGAAACATGTTGGCGTAGCGGGTAGTTCTCATAATGATGCAACTGAACGATTGTATGCATTTAAGCGTCAAAGACAGAGTATCCTTCATTCTTATCAGGCACATGGACGAGAATCAGAGATTGCATATCGTACACATTTGACAGCTGCTTTGGATGTGACACGGTTCTTGCTAAATCAAGGTATGGCTTTTCGTGGCCATGATGAAGGGCTAGATTCTCTGAATAAGGGCAATTCTCTCGAAATGATTGACTGGCATTGCAAGCGAAATGATGTTGTTGCTAAGACCATGAATAAAAATGGCCCTGGAAATTGTAAGCTCACATCTCCCAAAGTACAGAAGGAACTATCAAGTGCTTGTGTAAGTGAGGTAACAAATGTTATTGTTAATGATATTGGAGATAGTTATTTTTCTCTATTGGTTGATGAGGCTAGAGATGCATCAATAAAAGAGCAAATGGGGGTTGTTTTAAGTTATGCCAACAAACAAGGATGCGTTCTTGAACGTTTTCTTAGTGTTGTGCATGTGCGTAATACTTCTGCTATTAGTTTGAAGAGTGCTATTGATGAATTGTTTGCAAAGCATAAATTATCAATGTCAAAGTTGAGAAGTCAGGGATATGATGGAGCCTCAAATATGCAAGGAGATTATAATGGACTGAAAGCTTTGATATTGAAAGAAAACTCATCTGCAAGGTATGTCCATTGTTTTTCTCACCAGCTTCAATTGGTTGTTCTTGCTATTGCTAATAATAATCAAACTGTGTGTCAGTTTTTCGTTTATCTTGGTATGATTGTGAATTTAGCTTGAGCTTCATGTAGAAGAAAAAACATGCTTCTTGATTTAGAACATGCTAGAATTGTAGAGGGATTGAAGAATGGCGATATTGTGAGTGGAAGAGGCAAAAATCAAGAGACTAGTTTGAGAAGGCCGGGGATACTCATTGGGAGTCACATTACACTACTATTATTCATTTCATTACTATATGGGAATCTATTTTGCAATTGATTGAAAACGTCCACGATGATGGTGATGCAAATCTGAGTAAATCTTCAGCGAGCAGTTTGCTTGAGAAAATGGAGAGTTATGAATTTATTTTTGTGATGCTTATGATGAAGCGTTTGTTGGGAGTTGTAGATGCCTTGTCCCATGCTTTGCAACAAAAGAATCAAAATATTGTGTTGGCTGTGAGTTTGATGAATACAATGAAGTGTGAGTTGCAACAATACAGAGAGAATGGTTGGGATGAGTTCTTAAATAAAGTCAACGCATTTTGTGTTAATCATGATATCTCGGTAGTTAATATGGAAGATGAACGAACACTCGTGGTCGTAGGAAACGACTTACGCAAATGCAGACCCATGGTGATTTCTTTCGTGTTGATACTTTTCTTCAAGTATTACTTTTATAATTTACATACCTTAATTGATTTGATTTGTAATTTTTTTCACTGCTACATGCTAACCTTTTATTTTTTGAATACTAGGTTGTTGATAAGATGATTCATGAAATGAACAATCGATTTCCGGAAGCAAATACAGAGTTACTCACTTGTATGGCTTGCCTTGATCCAAGAGATTCATTTTCTAAGTTTGATATTGGCAAGTTAGTTCGTCTTGCTGAACTATATCCAAGTGACTTCTCTGTAGAAGATCGTTCCCACCTTCATCAACAACTTAGTACTTTCATTCATAATGTGCAACTTGATCATGAGTTTTTGGCTATTGAGGACTTTGGAAGTCTTTCTCAAAAGATGGTTCAAACAACTAGGCATACATGTTTTCCACTGGTATATCGTCTTATTGAGTTAACCTTAGTTCTACCAGTTGCAACTGCTTCTGTTGAACGAGTTCTTTCAGCCATGAAGAGAATCAAGACTGATTTACGCAACAGAATGGGAGATGAATGGATGAATGATGTTATGGCAGTGCATATTGAGAAGGCGATTTTTGTTGGGATCGATAATGAACCAATTTTGCAACGTTATCAGTGTATGCAACATCGTAGGATATAGTTGTCTCCTGCAGTTAGTGGTTCTAGTTCTAGCAACCCAAGTATTGGAACGTAGTTTTTTATGCAGTGATAGTTCTTTGTTGTAAAAATCTAATTATTATGTAAGCATTGTTTGTTAAAAATTATTTTATTTAGCATTGCAAAAAATATTTTAACCTCTTTTTCGCCCCCCCTAACATATACTCCTAGTTCCGCCATTGCCTGGCACAACCACAGTTTCTCCGACCTCAATATGGCTAATAGTACTTCCTTTTAGACCTCTACTACGAAAATCTATTGCAGCATTGAACTTCCAGTACTGCCTCTTCCTGAGTCAAACATATTTGGTTCAACCCAACTCTGAAGTCCATGATTCTGAGGGCATCAATAATAAAGTTTCCCAAGATTGTTGGCCAATAGAGACACACAAACAATCATTCTCTTCTTACAAACCTAGCATTCCAATCCTTCGCAGTGCACCTGATTCAGAGTGTAGCTCGACAAAGCCATTCTAATCCCTCATCAACAATATAAACAATGAATTCCTTAGAAAAAAACTCTAAACAACAATAACAAACATATCTACTCGACAGGAATGGGAAAATCAATTTTCCTCAATTTCAGATCTAGGGTTCATGTGAGGAATTGTTTACCTTAAGAAGAGGACAGGCGATTTGAATCTCTAGGAAGGGAGGCCGAAGCTATTGACACAAGTTTGACGAGATGAACAACAAAGGGAACTGCAGTGATGATGTGGAGGCTAAACACGGCGGCGCTACCACCTGGGTTTATTGGTGATGATGGGAGAACAAAAGAAAGGGCAGAATTTTTCAAACGAATGGAAGTTTGGTATTCCCTCCATCCCGGATTAAACTGCACACTTTACTATTTAACACTATTCTCTGTCAACCTTTGACCTCATATTTAAATAGGTATAGACGCAATAATATTATCGTATGTGATATTGTTGAATTCGTCATAACGAGTAGTTTCTAAAATGTAACTTTTTGATTGTCAATGTTATACGCAATTAAATATATTAACGGTCAAACATGTTTCTTGATAACCGTGAAAAATATTCCATGCAATTTAAATTGGGACGGAGGGAGTAATGTTTTTTGTGGGGCCCATGGTATTAAGGGCATAAATGTCCATCCCATTTAAGGATATCAGCCAAAGGGCATTTTAGTCTTTGCAAGTGGGTCAATGGCCAAACTTTGTTAGTCAACGCCGAAATTATGGTCAGAGGGATATATTTGCACTTTCATTCAACAGTCAAGGTTATTTTTGTACTAAAAACAAATGAGGGTTATATTTGCATTTTCTCCAACATATAGGGTTATATTTGCATATTACCCAAAAAAAGAGCCAATTGAGTGGAGCTTTGATCTGAATTTTTGACTTGAGAAGTAAGTAAGTCATTAAAATCCTTTACCACAAGGTATTGGGTTTGAGTTCCTAATCCAATTTGATTTCGGAGAAGTTACTTGAATTTTAGGAACTTATTTGTTGCCTATATAATGCATTCTTGTTTTAATAATATCTCATTCATTACAGCTCTGATTCGTGCCATTTAAAATGCATTTTGTTCCTTATTCTTTGTAGTATTTTGAATTCTAGATTGTAGAACTCTTTTTTTAGTATACATATTTTTAAATTTTGAAATAAGTTATGAAGTACTCATCTCCTATTTTGTTTTGAAACTGCTGTGAATTGATTGATTGCACTTGTTCTAGCCTTAGCCTTGTGAGTTGTGAGTGTTATACACTTGGTGAGTGACCTAAATAAACAAAGGAAAGGGGGGAACATTTACTACTAATGAGTTGTTTCTTCTTAGCAGGGATGGCAGACGACCCGTTTGTCTCTCCTTTTGTTAGTGGTCCCAACAATAGACCTATAATTAATGCAATGAATGTCATAAATGCCTTAATGAGCGATATTCAAAGACTTTCTAGGAAGGTAGATGAGTTAGAAAATCCTACGCCATCTCGTTCTACAAGACAAGTTGAATCTACTCGTGGCATCAAAGTTTGAAGTATGATATTCCTAGATTTGGTGGTCAACACAATCATGTGTTATACTTGGATTGGGAGAGGAAGATCGAGAACATATTTGATCTTTACAACCACCATGAGAAAGAGAATATCAAGACCGCACAGTATTCTTTTAACCATTATGCCACAGAAAGGTGGGAGAATTTGAAAGAATAAAGATAACTTAATGGTAAAAGACCTATCTCCACCTAGGAGAGATTGAAAACCAAGCTTCAATTATATCATGTTCCATGAACATATTTAATGGAGCAACATTCGTATCTTAGCAATATGAACCATAGAAATTGCAGTGTAGATGAATACTCGCAAGATCTTAAATTAGCTACGAGAAGAGTTGGCATAAGAGAAGATGATGCCTACATAAAGAATCGATTTACTGAAGGTTTAAGAGAAAATCTACAAGTTCTAGTTAAGCTCCAGCATTATGTTCCCATGAAAGATATATTGTTCAAGGCCAGGTTGGTTGAGTCGCCATTAAGGCCCAGAGGAAGCTTTGTTTTTGCTATGACAGTCAAAGGAAAGTCTCTGATTTCAGAAGCCCAAATTCGACCAAGGGTGGTAGCAATTCGAACATGGGTGGCCGAGGAAACCCTAATTTGACCAAAACCTACTTAAATTCACCATTTAAACTTACTGGTCGAAGAATGATTACAACCAATCAGTCTCCTAGCCAAAATACAGGTAAATTAATTTCTATTTTATCAAATACAGTTTTCTTCTAACACTCTTACATGTTTTCATTGTAATGAACGAAGACATGTTCACAATAACTGTCCCAATGAATTAATTATAACAACATTGTAGGAGGAAGAAGATGATGATATGTCTGCACGGTATGACAACGAAGAAGAACAATTTGATGATGGAATGATCATTGTTGACAGAGGTGAGCAAGGTCCTGAAACACAAGAAGTTGTTGAGGCTCAAATGCATATGAAAAATGACAAAGTTCTAGCTGAGTCATATTCCACAGAAGTTGCAGAAATTACTCCCCCACAAGGAGCAAGTAATTTTGACAAAAATATTGTCAACTCCACCAAAAGGACAGTAAATGTTGCCATACACAAGTTCCAGGTCAGTCCTAAGGCAGGTAAGATAGGTAAGTTGCAGAATGATTCTGAAAAATCGCATAAAGTCTTGTCTTCACATCTTAGTCCTTTACTTTCTATTTATATGATGAGGCATGAACTATCTACTAACTCTGGTAAATCGTTTTATGCTTCAATAATGATGTGAATCGAACTTTGACTAATCACTCTTTTGTTCTTATATTATCCTTTTAAGAAAGTTACTATGCTAAAGAAGACATCATGTAAATTTTCTTTCACGGTTTGTAAAGTTGTTACAGGAATTCAAGGATGTCTTTATAGGTTATATGATTCCCGTTTCGAGGACAAAAATTTTTGATCCAGGAGGGAATGATACGAATATCAAATGATTTGATGCTTCTTTAAATGCTTTGATTGATCGACGTTATGATGAAGAAATGAAGAAGGAATCATCTTTGATTTATTGTCCAAGAGTGTCAAGGAACTGAAGACATCATGAAGAACACTATAATTTTTTCACACCAAGTTTTTAATGAGGTAGTGTGATCACTATAAACTATTGTAAAAATAATTCATTTTGGATTTTGGAGTGATAAGCTCGGCCATGTGGGCTTTTAAAGAGCTGGTTCAAAAATATAGTCCATTAGGATTTAGAATATTCAATTTTATTTTGATTAGAATTAGATTTGGTAAGATTAGACAAGACAATTGATAATGTATAAAACCGTATGGGCTTAATGGCCTGTGTGTCTGACCATCGGCCTAAAGCTTTACCCCTTGGGTAAAGCCTCCTTTTTGGGCCGACCCAAGGTGGAGTACTTGTTCCACAAGCAAATAAAACAGTAGCCCTACTTGCCTACCTATATAAAGGCTAAAGGTAATCCTACACACTCAACTATTCATTCCTAATTACACTCTCATACATTGTTTGCTTACTTGGCCGTCAGAGCCTCTTCCCCCCAAACACCTCCGGGGCTTTTTCTTATAGATTTCAGCACGGAGGACGGCAGCATAAAAGCGGTGGTAAATTGGGGTGCATCAAATTGGCATGCCCAGTAGGACCCGATGAAGTTAGATCTACACCGTTTTGCAGTTTATGTCCGCCCCTATGGAAAGTGCATTGCGTAGGAGTGAACGGTTGAAGGAAAGAGGAGTTTTAGCCACTGAAGTACAGTCCCCTTACTAGAGAAGAAAAGGGCGATGGACCAATCAGATGGATCCTACCCCCTCAAGCACCAGTAACCAATATATGGAGTGTGTCCAGGATTAGATCCTAGAAACAAGAGGACTAGATGGCCATCAGACGAAAGCTCTCACATAGCCAAAGCTCTGGGAAGGTCGGACGTTAACGCCGAGCCTCTCTTGGGGGGCATTACAGGCAATCCTCCCGTTGGAGCAAGACATGGTGCAACTGACCCGAACTCTCAGATCTATGGGGTTTGGGTAGAACCCCCAATGCTCTTGTAATAGATGGCTCAGCAACAAGCGGGGGCTCCACCTTCAATGCCCCTGACGTTAAACCAAAGGATCCAGATGCATGCTCCTCCAGGACCAATCCACCCATTGAATATGGGGGGTCAGGATGGGCCTCGGCCAACGTTCCCCTTGAACTATTCCACTAAAACTATGGCTAATTTAGTACCAGTTTTGATCCCTAGTTTTGAAGGCCAATGATTCCTATTTTATTCCTTGGCAAAGGGGTGGATATCCACGGTTCCAAGCACAAATGCATTCATAGTCTTGGCCGGATATGCCCCAATACAATCCCTATCACCTGGGGCATCAGCATATGCTATATAGCTTTGCTATTGGAGGATCACAGCCGGGGTACATGGGTTCAAACCAAGGACCCACCGATGATGCCTCCTGGCTAAATCAGTGGGGAGATCTATGAATGGGAGGAGAATCAAGTGACTCTCTCGCAAGAGAGCTCGATATATTAATCGATCCTTCGGGCCAAGCAGTAGCCTCTCCATTCAGCCCCACCATAATGGCCATCCGATAGCCCAGTATTGTTAAACATCCCGAAGGGCTCCCCATATACAGTGGAGATTCAGATCCTCAGGAATTTATCCAGACCTTTCTCAGTCTGATGAACTCAAGAGACTTCGATGAACAGCTGACATGTAAGCTGGTCAGAAGCTACCTTCAGGGAAAAACCCAGGAGTGGTTCAAAAAGTTGGCCAAATGATCATTGCATTCTTATAGGGACTTCAGAAAGATCTTGCTAGGTCAGTTCTTTCACAAAAATAGGTTTACCAAAACCTTGGTAGAACTTTACCAGGTCAAGAAAAAGCAGGGGGAATCGACCCAGGCATACTATCATAGATATGAGGATGAGAGCCTCGGTGTAATCAACCGAACTGAGGATAGAGTAATCTTGGGGTATATGAATGGGATGTCCAGTATCAACCTTTACAAGAAGCTGGTCTCGAACATGTCGGAGACCTTGCAGCAGCTATAGGAGATTGTGGAATAATACTCCTAGATTGAAGAGGTCGTGAAAAGGAAAAGAGAGGGGGACGGAGGTGGTGAAAAAGGCCCCAAGCACCCTGATAAATCTAGGAGACCCGAGGCTTCGAAAAAGAGCTTCGAAAGCTACGCCACTTGACTAAACATGTGATGGAAATATATTCTATCCATATGGGCTTGTTCCAAAGGCCACCCTAAGGAACGGATTTCCCCGGAAAGAAGGACTTGCCTAAGTACTTTGACTTCCATCAAGAACGGAGTCACGAATTAAATGATTACCGCCACCTGAAGGCAGAGATCAAAAGATGGGCTAAAGAAGGGTTGCTCTAGGATTGCGTCGAGGGATCAAAGGGAGGAACCTCTTCAAAGCACAAGAAAAGCCATAGGAAGGGTGGAAGAAAGGGAGGAAATCGAGGGGCCAAAGAACAGCAAGGAAATGAGGCTGAACAAGTAGGAAATGGGGTGAGGGAGAACAATGGACCCGAGGTCAAAGAAAGGGTGGATTAAAATCGAAGAGATGGGCCGAACCGAGTAATTAATTTCATCAATGGTATAGTAAGTGACCAGTCATTGAACACCATCATTAAGGTACGGTCTCGGTACATTCTCCCCGGAGAGCCCATTCAGAAGCAGTTTCAACCAGAAGAAGCAATCACTTTCCTAAAAGTATACTCGGTGCCTAGCTGAACCCACATGCGGATCCAATGGTCATCATGGGACAATTGGTGATTTATGTGTTAAAAGGGTGTTTGTTGATGACGGGAGCGCGGTAGAAGTGATGTTTGCCAATTGCTTTGATCAACCAGGGCTCGGCCGTGAAAGTTTGAAAAGAACAATCTCGCCCCTCTCTTGCTTTACTGGGAAAAGGGTTATGCCTTTAGGGGTTATAAACCTTCCAGTTATAGTGGCAGATGGAGAAAAGGAGGTCATGATTGATTGCAGTTTTGCAGTAATCGAAGTGGTATCCCCCTACACGTGATATTGGGAAGACCTTGGATGTGCCAAGCGCAAGCCTTATGGTCCCCCTACCACCTGACAATGAAATTCCCTACAAAGAAGGGAGTAGCATTCATAATGGGGGATCAGCCAGTGACTAGAAGTTGTTTAGCCATTATGCTAAAAGAGTCTAAGAGGGAGGAAAGGGTGTCTTTAGTTAATGGGGAGATCAAACTCACAGACACAGAGCCAATGGCCGTTTGGGAAAAAGGAACAATGTTTTTGGGAAAAATGATACCCTCCTCGACAAAAATAAAGCTGAAGGACTTGTTGGATAACTATGTCGATGTGTTTTCTTTGGACACCTTCATTCTAACATGGGTTTCAGAGTAGCTGATAGTTCACAGACTAAATGTGGATCCTTCCCGAAAGCCGATAAAATAGAAGAGAAGATCATATGCCCCCGAAAGGGCGAATGCTATAAAAGAAGCGATCCAAAAGCTGCTTAAGGTTGAAGTGATCGAAGAGGTGTTCTATCCCGAATGGATAGTGAATCTAGTGATGGTTCGCATGCACGATGGGGATCAGAGAATGTGCATTAATTTTATAGACCTTCACAAATGTTACCCAAAGGACAGCTATCCCTTACCCTCCGTTGAAGTACTGGTAGAAGCCATTGTTGGATATGAGGTTTTGGCATTTTTTGATGCCCACAAAGGCTATCATCAGATACTCATGGCCGAAGAGGATAAGAAAAAAATGTCTTTCATAACATACGTAGGTACATTTTTCTACAAAAAAATGCCATTCGGCCTAAAGAACACCGGAGCCACCTATCAGAGATTGGTCGATAAGCTGTTCAAAAGGCAAATTGGAAGAAATGTTGAAATATAAGTAGATGATATGGTGGTGAAAAGTAAAAGCTTCGATCAGTTCCTTTTGTATCTCGAGGAAACATTCTAGACGCTTCAAAAAGGCCAGTTAAAGCTAAAACTAACAAAGTGTGTAATCGGGGAGGAGCGGGAAAATTCCTCGAATTTATGGTCTTAGAAAGGGGTATTGATGTTAACCCCAAAAAAATTAAAGCATTACTGTAGATGATTCCCCCTAAGTCAGTAAAGGACATCTAAAGATTAACAGGGTCCATCGCGGCCTTTAGTCAATTCCCTCCCTTCGAAGGGGGCGGAAAAAAACTTTCCATTCTTTGACTTCCTTCTAAAAGCCAAGAAATTTGAATGGATGGATGAATGTGACAAAGCCTTCCGGGAGTTGAAGGACCACTTGCAAATTTTACCCACCCTAATGAAGCTAGACAAGGAAAGGATCTGTATTTATACATCTCAGCGTCCCCCTTGGCCATCAGTACAGTTCTGAAAAAGGAAAAGGACAAAGCCCAACACATTGTCTACTTAGTAATTAGAGCTTTGCATGGTCCGGAAACTAGATACATTGCCCTCAAAAAGCTTATATTGGCCCTTGTCCACACTACGAGGTGCCTTTAGCCATACTTCCAGAGTTATAAGATCATCTTACTCATGATTCATCTAATAAGGCAAGTACTTCTCAAGCCGGAGGCTTCAAGACGAATGAAGAAGTGGGTCATCGAATTGGGTAAGCATGACATCCAGTTCCACCCAAGGAAAACCATCAAGGGCCAATCTTTAGTGGACTTCATTGTAGAAACTACTGAACCAATTGTAGTACATGAAGAGAAAGAGTCCGAAGAGGCCTGGTAGTTTTATGTGGATGGTTCATCACATTTGAGAGGCAGTGGGGCCGATATCTTGCTAACAAGCCCCGAGAAGAAAGACTACCCCTATGCCTTACATTTCGACTTCAAGGCCATGAATAACGAAGCGGAATATGAAGCCCTGATCACAGGCCTTCGAATAGCCAAGGACTTGGGCGTTCAAAGTTTGGACATATTCAGCGATTCCCAGATCGTGGTCCTTCAAGTAGGGGAATATGAGGCTAGGTAAAGGACCCTACAACGCTATCTAGAAGTGGTAAAGCCCCTTCTCGGGTATTTCCACCATTATACCCTCACACAGGTTCTTCGGAAGAAAAATCACAAGGCCGATGCTCTAAGAAAATTGGCTTCATCCGATCTGGACTTGTAATCTCAAGGGCCCTTGATGGTGGAAACATTGAGTAAACCAAGCTTTGATGAAGAGGCATCTGTGATGATGGTAGAAGAGCAAGATTCGTGGATAACGTCATTGGCTACCTTCGAGATACTACCCTATTGGAAGATACTGTCGAAGCAAGGAAGATTAGGCTTAAAGCACCTAAGTGTGTAATCCATGAGGATGTGCTATATCATCGAGGACTCCTGCAGCCGCTACTTTGGTGTGTAGCCCCCTATGAGGTTGATTATCTAATCCGTGAGGCTCATAGAAAAGCCTGCGGAAGTCACCAGGGGGATCGCTCGATAGCAAAGAAGATCCTTCTGGCTGGGTATTATTGGCCCAAGATGTTTGACGAAATCCATAAGCACATCCAGGCATGTCACCAATGCCAAAGGCATGCGTCAATCACCCACATCCCCTAAGAAGAGATGATGAATATCAGCATCTCTTGGCAGTTCGAAAAATGAGGGATCGGCTTGGTGGGTCTTTTCCCGGTGGCCCCTAGACACTTTCGATACCTAATCATGGCCATTGACTAATTCTCAAAGTTGGTCAAGGCCAAAGCCTTAACAAGTTTGAAGGGAAAGTCCGTGATTGGTTTTTGCTGGAAAAATATCATATACCGCTTCGGAATCCCCTAAACGATTATAACCAACAATGGTGCTCAATTTGTCAATGACCCCTTCAAGAGCTGGTGTAAGGAATACAAAAATTTCCAAAGGGTTACCAGCATTTACCACCCACAAGAAAATGGGTAGGTGGATGTCACAAATTAAACCATTGTTAATGGTATCCGTTCAAGGATCAAAGAGACATGAGGAAGTTGGATCGATGAGCTGCCAAGTGTGCTTTGGTCGTTTCAGACAATGGGGTCGTCTACCCCGGGAAAAACCCCATACGGCCTAGTGTACAATTTGGAGGCAGTTATCCCCATGGTGGTGAGACTTCTAACATTCCCACGGACCGCCATAAACAATGAGCACCAAGAAGTTAATGACGAACAATGTCGATTAGATCTGGACCTCCTCGAAGGGAAAAGAGAGAAAGCATCCTTTCATGAAGCCAAAATTAAAGAGGGGGTTAAGCAGTACCATGACCAAAGGGTCCAGAAGGTCCAGTTCTCTCTGGGAGACCTTGTGATTAGAAAAAATGAGAAAATTTGAAAGGAGCTAGAGGGAAAGCTATCAACTAACAGGGAAGAAACCCTATCAGATTGTGGAAGTTGGCCCTAGAGGTAGCTATGTACTTGAAACTCCCCAAGGAGAGGCAATTTTACTCAGATGGAACATCTCAAACGTTAGAAGATATTATGCCCAAAATCCTAGATGACTTGGTGAGGTTGACAAATAGCCCACCCCGAAGTAGCTATGTATCAGATGATGTCCTTGATCAACTAGCACTTTAAGTTAGTAGGATTCTTTGTATCTTTGGGTTTCACTTTTATATGAAAGTGTGTTTCTTATACTTGATCCTTCAAGAAAATCAGAATGCATTTCTCAGAAACAGAGTCAGAGGTGTTCGGAGGGTCCGAACTGCCCACCGAAGACCTTAGGGACACATATCCCTTAAACGTAATTGAAATAAGTCTCCTCAAATGTCATTCGAGCACGTAGGCCAACAATTTATAAGGGTTTGAACTACCCACTGAAGGCCCAAGGGCACTGACCCCCTGGGCTAACATCTTCGAGGGTCCAAACTGCCCGTCAAAGACCTTAGGGGCACAGATCCCTTAGACATATGTGAAATAGGTCTCCTCGAATGCGCAACAAGCACTCAAGGCTTAGACCTGGTAAAATATACAAAGGGTCAGCAAAACAGCACAGGGCTGAGACCTCGTAAATCGCTTGAAAAAATTTAGAGAAACAAGTTAAAGAAATTTAGGTTGGGGGCAACGGACCTACCTAAAAAAGGAAAAAATGATCTGACAACGGAGAAGGGAAAATGTATTATTATTAGGCCAACATGGCTATTTTAAAATTACATAGAAATAAATTAAAATTATTTTACAAAATAGGAACCTTAAGGCTCAGCGTCGGGGTCTCCTAACTAAAGGATCTTTTTCGCGTTGAAATACAGTGGTCAACTTCAACTAGCCGAAGATGAAGAACCTCTCCCTCGACCAGCAGAGAAGTGGCTTCGAGTCGTATTAGCTCTTTGAGATGAAGTCACAGAAGGAGGGGCTTCACCAGACCCAGAAACCTCAATTCTCCTAGGGGCAGTATGGGAACTTGAAGCTCCCGATTTCATTTCCTGCACTCTGTCCAGCCACCTCCTAGCCTCTTCAAATGATTTGCGGTAGATCTTTGCCCCCCATTCTTCGAGAATCCAAAACATCCTTTTCAAATTTTAATTTTTTTATTTGGAATCTAGGTTCTTCTACTTAATTTTTATTTCCTATTTTTCCTCTCTTTTTTTATATTTTGGGTTCCCAGTAATATGTTTTACTCTATGATATTGATAGTGTCTCGAAAAAAGCCTTTGAAACCTTCAATCAGTGGAGCTTCATCTGTCCCGAGTCGAAGCTCATATGCTCGAAGGTTGGTGGTCGTTGCCTCGTAGGTTGAATACAGTTCGGAAAGCTCTTTATTAACCTTCTCTTTGTCCCTAAAAATGGTAGCAATGAGGGCCTGATTCTCCTTAATGGTTCATTCCAACGCTCGAACCAGGTCTCGCTAATATATTCAGACTTCTTCTTTTCACTGCGTAATTTTTTTTGTAGTAGCTGTTAAGGTCGTTCAAGCCACCACTACATTTTCTTGGGCCACCTGAGCCTGGCAATGGTAGCTCTTGATGGACTCGTTTGGCCGAGAAGTTGATGCTCGACTGGTGGCTTTGTAGGCTTTAGCAGCCGAAATACATTCATGCATCGAAGAAAATTTGGCCTTGGTGGTTATCTCTTCGAGAACTTCGTTATGCCAGGATTTGAGAGATCAAATTTCTCCCAAAATATAATCATTAGCAGTAGCTAAGGAATCCCTTTCCTCTCTCGAATGGCTCAGCGCTTCGAGGAGTTCCTGTTGCCTTTCATGAGGACCATTACGCCATAAGCCCAGTTCCTCGTAAGCTGCTCGAAGCTCCTCTTCAAGCAGGACATACTTGTACCAAAACCAGGATGGCTCGATCCGATGCTCCCAAGCCCTATCATCGATCCGGTGATACCACTCCTTCATGATTTGAAAGAAGAAATCGAAGGAGGTACCCCCTTGCAAATGGGGTGGGGTGGGTTGGGGGCGAAATAGTACCAAGTCTAAATTCTATGAATGAAAAAATAAAAAATAGATAAGTATGAGAAAATAAGAGTCCTCATTAATAAAACTAAAGGGGTACATTAGGAGCCCCCAAAGGGTGAAATTTACATACATTTTTTTCCTACGCTAGATGCCTCCTCAGAAGAATCCAAAGGGGTAGGCCTACGCTGAGATCTCAGAGCGATAAGGGGATCCGACTCTTTCCACTCGGTGTCTTCATCCACCTCCAGGCCACAGATCTCTTCCACCAAGATATACTTGCCAGGGGACCTCAAATGGTTGAGCAAGGGGATTTCGATCCCCCCATCCTGGGTAGACTTCCACCAGAGATGGCTCGGCTGTCTGGGCTCCAAATTATTCTTGTAAACACTCATCATAGTAGCATACTCAGTCGGAAGGTCCTTGGAGACAGAGCGAGCCAAACTGTTCTGGGTAACCCCAACCAAGAGCGCAGAGATGGAGGAGAAAAAATCATGTAACCTCTGGGTCTTGACCACCCTATTGGTATAGGCCTCAAAAGTTGAAGCATGTTTTTTGAGAGAGCAAAGGTTAGATAGTCTAGAAATTTCCGCCTGGCCTCCGAAAGCTTCACCTTGAGCCCTTTCAGAAGACAGTCTTTATCTGCAGCCTGTTCCTCGAGTCCCTTCTGTAAACAAGGGCATGTTCCTCGAGCTTCCCCTTGTGATTTGGGCCTGTTCCTCAAGCTTCCCCTTGTGAATATGAGCCATTTTCTCCAACTCTTCCTGATGGGCGAATGCAGCGACAACACACTCGTCCTCGTAGTCGGAGGCCACCTTCTCTAGATCTTTTTACGCAACTCCCCTTCAAGTTCTTTAGACTTAGCAATAGCTTGCTCATCCTCTTGAACCTTCATTAAATAGACCTGGACAATAGAGTCCAAGGCAGCTGAGAAGGGTGCCTCCGGGATGAGAGTTAGACGACCCTCCACATGCAGAGGAGGCAAGTTGCTCTTCCCCGAGAGGGGCCTGGCCTCCGCACTGGTGCTCTCAAAGGGACCAGGTTCAGCCGGGGAGGGGGGGAAATATCGTTCCTTAGCCTTTGAGGGGAAGGTTGAGACGTTAATGCACCATCATGACCCCGTTTCCTTCCATCATCTTCACCCAGGAGCTCCGACTGAACCTCAGAGTGATTCTCCAGTCGAACGGGGCTAGATTTGGGGTGGCTGTGAGGGGTTTCTAGAGAGGCCTCTGCAAAAGTTTCCTTGGCCTCCATCTCATTGCCAAAGCCAAGAGTTGCAGCAAAATCCACAGAGCAAAAGGAAAATGGGAAAACACAAACTAGCCAACAGAAAGAAAGCAAAAAAAAGATTAGATAAAAGCAAAGGCATGAAAAAACTAAGGATGCCGCAAACACCTTCAGAAGATGAAGAAGATCTCCCGATGGGATCCTCTTCGGTGTTCTCTGCTAGGGCAGGCTCCAGCACGGCCTTAGCATTTTTGAAGATGTACCCAGATTTAGCGCTGCTACCCTCAGTCTTTCACTTATTCGCATCCTTTGAACCCCCTTTATTAACAGAGGAAGAGAGCTTCCTTTTTTACTTTTGTTCTGAGGGGCTGATCACCCAAGTCATTCTTCTTGATTGCAGTAGCCTCCTCTTTAGTGATAAGAGTCCTCTTCTTGGCAAGCTTCTCTTTCTTAGAAAGTTTCTCCCCCTTACCCGAAATAGACTCCACAGCTTTCGCCGGAGGTTTAATCCGAACTGCCCCTTGATTAATAATCAAATCATATACTTCCTCTGACCATACGAAGTCAAACTTCCTTGAGATATCGAGGGGATCGCTCAGAAACATATCCCTATCACTCACGATACTCTTCGGAGTTACATATGCAGCAGGATTCTTGAACATAGGCTTTATATTCCAATCCGAAATGAAATAATCCACTGCCTCTTTCTCAAAAGTAAAAATAGGAGCTTTGTGCCACCATTTGCAGCTTGTAGCGATGTTTATGGGGTGATCCAAGAATCTGTTCTACAGAGTCACGATCCCCCCAAGAACTGTATCCTGGCCTCCGGCTGAATGTACAACTGATCTGCTGCCAGAGAGATATTATAATGACCTAAACAGCACGTACCGAGGAATGATACCTAAGCTGTTACACCGATTCATAAATCCCATAACCTGCAGGATGATGTTCAAATGCACTTGAGCCAAGCTCACTTGATGCTCATCCAGAAGATGAGAGAGGATGGGGGGTAGAGGGAAACATAATTCGAACTTGAAGTGGCGCTCATAGACAGCGCATCGACCGGGCCTCGTATCCCTCTGATTTTCATCTTCCTGGAGGACCTCCAACTTCAAGTCCTCTGGAACTCTTGCCCATGAAGGAATGGTAACAACTTAGCTATCTCTGAAGCCAATGTTTTCGGGCTTTCGGGAACATGAGTTAATATCTTCTCAAAAAAATAAGGCTTTCTTGCCTCGTCTTCCCGAATCTGGGCCCAGCTTGAGACCTGGGACCCTGAAAATACCCACTTTTGGTGGAACCCAGCGGGCGGTACAGAGCTGCTACAAGAACTCCTCCAGCATATGAACCCATAGCAGAATAGCCGGTCACCGAAGATTGAATGGCGCCGAAATCTTAGGGCCATGAACCATCAGCGCCAGCAGCCAAACTAGCTGGGAAATAATCTGGAATGGAACCCTTCCTGGATGAAAGCATTTGCAGCATCCTTAAACAAAATAAAGGATAAAGGGTCAGGGGACTTACTAGAAAGTGGCCGAAAACGGTAGTCGGAGCTCTCAAAAAATGTAAATGGAAAGAGGGCGCTAGAAAAGTGATCTGAGTAGGAGAGAGAAGAGTTTGGGAGTTATGGGAATTTTGGGAGTTAAAAGTAAGAAATCGTGAAAGTCTTTACATGTATATATAGGAAGTGGAAATGGAGCAATTATTACCTCGGGCCACCAAGTGAAAAAGCTGTTGCGTGGGTAAGTGAGCTGCGTAGATAGAGGTAATCATGGGGAATTGATGTGTGTGAAACCCAACAGGGGCTCCATGTACCTGGAGAAGAAAGGGTAAGCATTGCACGCGCCTTTTCCACTCCCCGCTCAAATTCTAGTCCCATGCGACTTTTCCACTTCCCAGTTTAATTTTTAACTTTCCAATGCCTAGCTCTATGAACGAGGGTAGGAAGGCCAAGGGCCGAACTCATCATGATTTCGCATACGAACACCCTTAAAACTCAAGTGGACCAGGTCCGCTACGCCTGGCACCTTACTCCTCAGTGAGGGGATTTGAATGCCCCGCTTTCTGGAAAAGATCAGAAGGCTAGAGGTCGAATCTCTTTATGCTAAGTAATAATTTTGAAACCATTGTCTCTTAGTGGAAGGATTCGAACGCCTCGCTTTCTAGCAAAGATAAGAAGGCTAGAGGTCGAATGCCCTTACACTAAGCAGTAGATTTGAAACCTCTACTCTTTAGTAGAAAGATTCGAACACTTCACTTTTTAGCACTGACTAAAAACACAGTTTTTGAATCCAATACCTTTAAGATATTGGGGATAACAGATCTTAGACCCTAATAGAGATCAGTAAGCTAAAAACCAAACCCCCCTTATCTACCTAGTAAGGACCGGGGACCATCATTTCCTAACACAAATTAGAAGACCAGGGCCCAAACCCTTACCCTGGGCTACTCAAGCACGAAGGCAATCATGGGATATAAAAGAGGCACAATCCAGGCCCTTAGGCCCTAGCATGGACTAGAAAGCTGAGGGTCGGACCCTCAACACATTTTATCTGCTCGAGCGAAAAGGTTGACGCCCAACTAGAACGGACCCTCAACTTTCCACGGGGATGCCGAAATCATACCCCTCAGACATTAGGAAGTTTCAGAGGCGAGTACGGATTCAAACCCCCAATATGGGGATAAAATTCAAAGGCTGAACCCTCAATTTTCCAGGGGCTTATTGATAATGTGTAAAGCCGTATGGGTTTAATGGCATGTGCGTCCGGCCATCGGCCCAAAGCTTTACCCCTTGGGTAAATCCTCTTTTTTGGGCCGGCCCAAGGTGGAGTACTTGTTCCACAAGCAAACAAAATAGTAGCCCTACTTGCCTACCTATATAAAGGCTAAAGGTAATCCTACACACTCAACTATTCATTCCTATTGCACTCTCATACACTGTTTGCTTACTTGGTCGTCGGAGCCTCTTCCCCACTAACACCTCTGGGGGCTTTTTCTTGCAGATTCTAGCACGACAGACGGTGGAGTGTGGCAGCATAGAAGCGGCGGTAAATCGGGGCGCATCAACAATATTCATCCGAGGTGTGTATTGGAAGAATTCGGCCATATGTGTCTATTTTAGGTATTTTAGTTAGATATTTTTTTACCTTCTTAAAGATGTCATAAGTTGATTCAGTTTCTTTTTGTGATTAGGGTTTCTGGTCAAAATCAAACCCTATAAATAAGGGGGCTGGCCACAAATTTATTAACCATTTTTATCAATCAAATATACAAAATTTTGAGTTCATACTCTGCTATTTGCGAGCTATTTCCAATGTTGCTTAATCCTGAGGGCTAGTTAAGTACCAATAACCTTGTGATTTGATCCCGCAGCTAGTCAGAGAGCAAGTCGAGATTGCAAGCATCCCGATGGCTAGGTTCTTGAACTTTTTGTGATTAAGTGAGGGTTTGCGGATCCCTTCATTTGGTCAAAAATTTTAATTCCGTAATCCAGAGTTTTTGCAAGGAGATTCATCTCAAAATATATGGTACACAAAAAGAGGGGGACGTAAACCTTACCTCAATGGGAAAATCAATAGCTCAATACAATGTATAACCTATAGAAACTAAGAGTTATTGATTTTCTAAAAAAGCGTGGAAAATTACAATGAGTAACTTCTAATGTCGAATATAAGGATATGAAATCTCGTCAAGAAGTGTATGTCCTTGAATCTCTTTTGGTAGACCTGGAAAGATAAAATTAGTATTTACATATTGTGAGCTCCCAATTATTGCTAATGCATCTGCCACACTCTTTGCTTCCCGGAAGATATGTGAGATCATAAATTCTTGTTACTATTTGCTTCCCGGAGTAGTTGAAATTTTATATTTGATATTAAAATAATATACAGTTTGGTTGAGTTGGGTTATTGATAAACCTTTAAAAAAAATAATTGGTTGTATTATTATGAGTTGTGTAGGTGGATGAGAGATATGATATTTAATTGAAATTTTTGGTGGGTTTAGTTAGGGGTGGGAAAAAAATTGACAACCGAAAATTGAATTATCCGAATTCGAATAACCCGAACCAAATTTAATATACGATTTTTGGATATCCGAATTGAATAAACTGAATTCCGAAGATGGTTTTTGGTTTGGTTTTGGATATTAAAACTCAAACCCAAATCCGAACCGAATACTAAATTGTAATTAATTAAATTAATTAATTAAATATAATAATTAAATTTTAAAACAATAAAATTTAATTTATAAATAAATTTAAGTTGGAGGACCAATCTTTAAATTAAAAAATATCCCCAAACTCTAAAACCTAAGTAAGTTTGTGGAGTGCCTGAAGGTGAATGTGAATGTGAATTGGTTGAAGGCTTGAAGAATGTGAAGGTTTTGAAGGTGAATGTTAAAATGAACTATTTTTCTTTAATCTTAAATGTAATGCTAGTTATTGTTGAATTTGTATTGTATTTGTTGGATTTTTATTTTGAAAACTTGATTTTGATGATATAGAAATAAGATTACATATTTTTATTTAATTTAAAGTTAATTTATATGATTTTAGTAATTATTTTTTAAAAAATAAAATCAATTCGGTTTATTCGGGTTGAATTCGGTTTCAAACCAAACGAAATTCGGTTCGAATGATTCGGGTTATTCGGGTCGGATTTAGTTTTTGGTTTTTTAGGGGCAAAACCGAATAACCCGAACCGAATAAACCAAAAATTAATTAAACCGAACCAACGCCCACCCCTAGGTTTAGTCATAGATAACTATAGTTTGAGTATATAGTATTTTAGCGTTTTAGACCTACTCTTTAGAGTTTTGACATTAAGCCCCCTAATATTTAATACTAAATAACACTCGTGCGACAAATTTAAAATAATTTTTTCATATAATTTTAATTAGTAATAAAGTTTTTTTTATATCTATATGATAATTGCACACGATATAGAATTTAAAATAATTGAAAATTAAATATTAATATCATAATTTATTTATTTTTAAAAAAATTTAAAAAATGATTCAATATTTGTAGCTATGTAGTAATTAATTATTTTATAGTTAAACTGATAATATATATATATATATATATATATATATATATATATATATGTGGGTGTGTTTGTTTGTGTGTATATATATTATAAATATGTTAACGGCTATGCAGAAATATTTAACGTATGAAATATCTGTGGATAATGAATCAATAATTATTTAACTAAAGTTAAAATTTATGTGTGTTTAAAGGAAGCTCTAGTATTTTTAGTTATGGATAGAAGTATAAAATAACATATAACATACAAACATATGATATAATAAATCTAATTAAAAAAATATGGTAATTAGTATTAAAATTTTAGTGTATAATTTAAGTAATAGACCAATATATATATATATATATATATATATATATATATTAATAATACAATTTATTCTTAAACACAATTAAAATTTAATTTTGCAATTTTGTATGCTATTATACTTTTTTTTAAAATTAAATATTTTACTGCAATATTTTTAACTTTGACTTTAATGTTTGGCAAAGTTTTGGGAAAGACCGTCTTTCCATTGGTTTATAGAAAAGATGAGGTTTAATTAGAATAATAAAAGGTAAAAGATTTTAATTGCAATATTAAAAAATTATTATACAACGGGTAGTATTTATAAAGTTTATGACCGATTAATGTAACCTAAAAATTTTATTTCATTTCTCATCATTCGTAGTATAAACCTTGGTCTTTATATGGTTTATGGAAAGACTGTATTTCCAGAGATGGATTCTTAATGTTAATATTTTCAAATGAAAGAAATTAAATGTAGAATTCGAGTGATATATGATTGAAGTCAAATCTCATAAATAAACTTAATTAATTTATGAATGAATTATTATTTCTAAAATTAATTTTCACCAAATAAGATTTTACAAACGAGTCCATCTTTCGTCTCTCTATAAGCCAAGGAAAAACAAAGGTTTAACTGTAAATTGGAAGAATGAAGATAAAAAGTTTTGATTGCATTAATTGAGTCATAATCTTTATAACTATATTGCATAATAAATTCTTAATATTACAATTAAAATCATTTACCTTTTTATTATTTAAATTAAACTCCATTTTTTCATATGCATGACCATATAAAAATACAATTTTTTCCAAGGCTTTGCCTTTACAAACTACTAGTGTATAATTATTTGTAAATTAATATACAATGCAAAGATGAAAAGCATCCGAACCGTGGAAATTAAAGGGTTACAGCGTTCAACCGCTAACCAGCAATCCAATATCTGATAGGTTAACTGTTTGACCCTTTTTAAAATAAAAATAAATATCGAATATTATTTCATGTTACTGAAAAACTGTTTGACCCTTAATTTTAAATTTAAAATGTCTAATTAAGACCCCAACAATATTATCAGCAAATTACGAAATTAAACTTTGTTAGGATAAGATGAGATATGATTGGGATATTAGGATAAGATTAGATATGATTGAGATATTAGGATAAGATTAGACATGATTGAGATATGATTGAGATATGATAGAAATCTTATGTCTAGATACATTTTATGTCTAGGCTAGTATTTCTATATGTATTCCATGATTCACAAACATTAATCTATGGAGAATTACCTCATTCACATGGTATCAGAATAGTGTTTACGATCTATTTTTTTTCCACAGGAGCCGTGTCTGCTCTTCTTTTCTCTTCTCCAAACCGCCGCCCACTCTCTTCTCCTCCTCAAGAAATTTTTCTTCTCCTCTCACCATGACTGAATCATCCAAGCTTCCCTACAATACTCTTCTACATATGTTCACCATCAAGCTTTCTTCAACAAACTACTTGCTATGGAAACGGCAAGTTGTTCATATTCTCAAACCACAGGGACTATATGGTTTTCTCGACGGCACCAAGCCATGTCCGATTCTTGCTCCACCACCATCGGATTCCACGTCGTCATCTTCCTCCAATGCAACGGTCACCAACAAGTTGTTCTCGTCCCTGTCTCCGGAAGCCCTGGCTGAGTTTGACGATTATAAGACCTCGCAACAAATGTGGGAG
Organism: Rubia yunnanensis; assembly: GCA_037428765.1. Lineage (NCBI taxonomy): Eukaryota > Viridiplantae > Streptophyta > Magnoliopsida > Gentianales > Rubiaceae > Rubia > Rubia yunnanensis. The sequence goes on along the minus strand of CM075069.1, from coordinate 31,341,495 downwards.
AACATTGCTGCTCTTCGTCAGAACCAAAGTAAGTCGACCATTCTATGCCTTTGTTCCACTGCCTTTACTATCCGTAAGAATGGTTCAGTGCAAGATTTACACCTTCAATTTAATACTATGTTCGATCAACTTGCTGGTTTGGGTGCTCCTGCATCAAATGATGATCAACTTCTTTGGTTTTTTACTGCTTTGGGTTCTGAATTTAAGGATTTTTCTGCCCCATTTATCACTGCTTCTCCGAATCCTTCGTATGCCGAGATAGTTAATCGTACAAAGGACCACGAAGCATTTTTGAACAATTTACAGGGACAATACGCTTCTGGTGGTACTGCAGTTGGGTCAGTCGCATTTGCGGCGTCAGAATCCAACTTCGGCGGCCGCGCGTGATCTCATGCGCCCGCGGGTGCAGCACTTGGCGGTGGCGCGTCTGGCACACGCGCCGGGCTTTCTGGCCGATTCTCAGGTCGTGGACGTGGCAGGTTTCTGGGGCAGTCCTCAGGTGGTCTACAATGCCAGTGGTGTCGCAAAATGGGCCATGATGCAGCTCACTGTTATCGTTTGGTTCAACATCCATCCGAGACTTCTAATCTTGCTCAGCAATTTCAGTCCTCCTTTCAGCTTGAGCCGGCCGCTGTCACCTCTGATTGGTACCTTGACTCTGGAGCTTCTGCTCATATGAGTTCGTCTGCTTCAAACCTTGAGAGTGTCACGCCCTACAATGGTAAATCCTTTGTTTCTGTTGGAAATGGTACTAATATATGTATTTCTGCTATTGGTGATTCTCAACTTACACCTTCATTGCGACTTTCTGATGTTTTGGTTGTTCCCGATATAACCAAAAACTTATTTTCTATAAGTAAGCTTACCAGAGATCTTGGTGCAGTGATCACTTTTGATGACCGTTCTTTTGTGATTCAGCACAAAGTCACCAGGGCAGTCATAGGCAGAGGCCACAGTGAGGATGGTTTGTATGTGTTGGATCGTGGTGAAGAAGCTTTACTTTCCTTTATTAAGCAAAATAAATCTCGGGCCTCTTTTGAACTGTGGCATCCGTTTGGGACATGTGTCCCCTAGTACTATTTCCTTGTTAGCTAAAAATGGTGAACTATCTATTTCCTCTTTATTGCCTAAACCTAATGCCCGTGCCTCCCGTGTGATGGAAAAAGTCCATAAACTGTCATTTGTTGAAAACTCTAAACGAGCTATGCATGTCTTGGATTTGATTCATTGTGATTTGTGGGGACCATCTCCTGTTTTATCTGGTCATGGATTTGTTTACTATGCTCTCTTTGTGGATGATTTCTCAAGATTTACATGGCTTTACCCTCTTCGTCGTAAATCTGAGTTTGTTGATGTATATATGAAATTTGAGGCATTTGTTGAAAATCAATTCTCCTCTCGGATTAAAGTGTTTCATAGTGATAGGGGCACGGAGTTTCTGAACACACGTCTCTGAACTCATTTTAAGACAAAAGGAATTCTTCATTAGGTTTCGTGTCTGTACACAGCCGAGCAGAATGGGCGTGCAGAACAAAAACACCGTCACGTGGCAGAAATGGGGCTTACTATGCTTTTTCATTCACATCTGCCACTATATTTTTTGGGATGATGTGTTTGCGAAAACTGTCTATGTCATTAATCGTCTTCCCACCCCGGTGCTTGATGGCGCTTCTCCTTATGGTATTCTGTTTGACCGGGCACCAACATACTCTAACTTCCATCCTTTTGGTTGTAGAGTATATCCATTTGTCTATCCCTATGCTGAGCACAAGCTATCGCCTCAAAGTATTCCTTGTGTGTTTGTTGGGTATAGTTCTCAATACAAGGGATTTCATTGTCTGGATCCTACTTCTGGTCGGGTGTATATCACCCATCATGCCCGATTTGATGAAACTTGCTAGCCTTTTGCCGCGTCGTCTTTGAGTTCTTCAGTTTTTTCTTCTCTTGATGTATCTTCATTTATTGATCCAGTCCTTCCAGATACTATGCCGCCATCACCATCGCCTTCTCCTTTGGCTCCTTGCTCGCTATGTTCAGCTGACTCACCTATTTTGCTAGATCCCCTGTCTGCTACTCCTGATCAAACCCCTGGTTCTCCGGTGTGCTCTGAGTCTACTGCTGATGACTCTTCTGGCAATTCTCCTAGTCCACCATCATCTCGGCCTAATCACATGGTCACTCGGCCTCGTACCATTTTGCGTTGACCTCAACATCTTGATGATTATGTTGTCACTGGCCTTACTGCGGCTGTACTCGACCACTCTGAACCCTGAGATTATCGAGCTGCTCTTTGTAATCCTCAGTGGGTTGCTTCCATGGATGAAGAGATGTCTGCTCTTCGAAAGTAGCACACTTGGGATCTAGTTCCTCGGTCATCTAATGTAAACGTTGTTGGCTCCAAATGAGTCTTCCGAGTCAAATATCTGCCCGACGGCACGGTTGACCGCTACAAAGCCCGACTTGTGGCTCAAGGGTTTTCCCAGCTACCGGGATTTGACTTTGACCACACTTTCAGTCCTGTGGTCAAAGCATCCACTATTTGTACGTTTCTTTCCATTGCTACTATTCAAAAATGGCCTTTGCACCAGTTAGATGTGAAGAATGCGTTCCTGAATGGTGTTCTCGATGCCCCAGTGTACATGGCTCAACCCGTTGGCTTCAAGGATCCTACTCAACCTGATCATGTTTGCTATCTGCTTGGTTTGATCGGTTCAGTTCATTTCTTCGCCAACTTGGTTTTGTCTGCAGTTGTGCTGACACATCTCTATTTGTGTTTTCTCAAGGTACTGTCCTGTATATCTACTGGTATATGTGGATGATACTATCCTTACTGGGAATGACTCTGCTGCCATTCGTCAGTTCATTTCTCGCACTCATCAGGAGTTTGCCATCAAGGATCTTGGCTCCCTTAGCTACTTTCTTGGTCTTGAGGTCTCTTCCACTAACTCTGGTCTCTTCTTGGGTCAGGCTAAGTATGCTAAGGATATCCTTCGTCAAGTTGGTCTGGCTTATGCTGAGCCAGTTTCCACCCCCTTCGTACCCTTTTCTCAGTTTCTCAGTAGTTCGACCGAACCTTTCAGCAATCCCACTTTGTATCGGTCTTTGGTTGGTGCTCTACAGTACCTCACCATTACTCGACCAGACTTAGCCTTTGCTGTGAACTCTGTTAGTCAATTTCTCCAAGATCCTTGTGATGATCACTTTGCGGTAGTTACCTGGATTCATCGCTATGTCAGTGGCTCTCTTCATTTTGGATTATCCTTTCGTTCTTCCGCTTCCACGGATGTGTTAGGATATTCTAATGCTGATTGGGCTCGCTGCCTAGAGACTCGACGCTCGACTTATGGCTACGCAATTTTTCTTGGGGGTAATCTCATTTCTTGGAGTTCCAAGAAGCAGCCTACTGTGTCCCGCTCCAGTTCAAAGTCTGAGTATCGTGTTTTGGCCAACACTGCGGCAGAGGTTGTCTGGCTTTCTCACTTGCTTCGTGATCTTCGGTTTCCGCTTTGTGAGTCGCCTATCCTGTTGTGTGACAACAACAGCGCCATTTTTCTTGCTCAGAATCTAGTGGCTCACAAGCGCGCCAAACATATTGATATCGACTATCACTTCGTTCGGGAGCTGGTTGCCTCAGGGAAGCTGCATGTTCGTCATGTGCCGACATCTCTCCAAGTTGATGGCATATTCACCAAGGGCCTTTCTCGCCCTTTATTTGAATTTTTCAGATCCAAGCTGTGCGTCTCAGCCAACCTGACGCTTTACTTGAGGGGGGAGGGTGTTAGGATAAGATGAGATATGATTGAGATATGATTGAGATATTAGGATAAGATGGGATATGATTGAGATATTAGGGTAAGATGAGATATGATTGGGATATAATTGAGATATGATTGAGATATGATAGGAATCTTATGTCTAGATACATTGTATGTCTAGGCTAGTATTTCTATATGTATTTCATGATTCACAAACATTAATCTATGGAGAATTACCTCATTCACAAGCTTTCAACATTTTAAGCTAACTATGACTTTCAATCATCAAATCATAATTTTTGTTATCATTGTAATGCAACACATATGAAGAAGAAGTTAACTATGACCATATAGGTTGATAAAAATTCAATCTTTACAATATGCAGCAGTTCCATATCACTTCTTTTTTATTAAAAATCAAAATCTTCGGTGAAGGGGATGTTTGGGAATCCAACTCTGCATATTAGTTGAATGACCTAAGAGCATCCACAATGGTAGTAGACTTAAGGAACACTTCTTAATTGCCACATCATTTATTTTTATTTAAAAAAAAAGGTAAGAAACAACTACCAGCAATGGAAAGAACTTTTAAGCACTTCTTTTTCTTTTCTAATTATAATTAATTAAAATACAAAACAAAGTGTCAATCATTAGTTGGTTGACATTGCACAAATAAAGGTATCAAGTCCTTAAATAAGGAGTAACTCTTTATTAAGGAGTGATTATTAAAACTCCACAATGGTACTCTTTAAATAAGGAGTACTCCTTAAGAAAAGTGGGGCTAAAGAGCTACCATTGTGGATGCTCTAAAGATCTTACGTAATTTGATATGGGATAGTCCCTAATTACATAGTAGTGGTGAACATAAAGTTCTAAACAAAAGGTGGATCATATGATGACACGGTTTTCCTCTATTGTGAAACAATCTAGTAAACTCGATCAATCTACCAAATGGAATACCACTCTTCGCCAGCGTCCGAACTCGAAGCAGTCACAACATCAATCAACTTGGTATATCTTTATTACAAGTTGCATGCTTAATCAAAAGATATGTCAACCGCACAAGTGCGTACAAAATTCTCTAACTTCGTACCAAGTAAAACAACCGTAATAAATCGGTCTAGAGACAACCTAATCGAAACAAATCAATCAAGGTAGCCGAAACCATCCAACCCAATCGAAGTGTACAAATCTACCATACATCGGTAGTAATTGCCAAAAGTAAGTATTAAAACAACTTTTGACAGATTTCACCTAAACAACCTTAAAAAGTAGATCGGAAGGCAGCACAATTTTACCGATAAAGATCGCAAAAAAATTAAACTTGCTTGAGATTTCTGGGTCCAAAGCTCATAAACAAAACAAAACCCATTTTTTAAAAGCACCTTTTGCTGCATTTTAGTCCGGAAGACATCTAACCTACGCTAAAAGAAAAAAACAAAAGTAGAAGATGAAAAAAACAAAAGCTGGAAAAAAGGAAAAAACCCTCAATCAGACCTCAATATACCTATACTCGTCCATCCAGATCCGCACTGTCCCGTACTTATCCAGAAGACCCTTGGCGTTTCCGTCCGGCGCACACCTATCCGGACAATCCGATGAAGATTAGTCATTCGCAGAGCTTCCCAGACGTCCGGCTATATGTCTGATCTAACCATTCCGGCGAACGTCGATGCAACCAGTCCGGCTAACGAGCATCCGACCAAACCCAGTGAAACGTAGCACTCCCCGGTGAACGCAGACCCATCGACAAGTACGGTGAACGCAGAGGCACTGAACGATCGACCCAAAAAGGCAAAAACGCAACATCGATTCAGTCCGGCGAACGCCAGACGTTGACCCAACTTCTCTTTTGGCCATCTATTGTTGTTCCCCACCGATGCCGCCGCGTGGCTGCCGCCGTAGCAGCCGGCTCCGGTGGTCAGATAATAAAGAGACGGAGAAGAAATTTCAGTTCCATCTTGGTTTAGAAGAAACGCTAGTTTTGTAAATAAAGAAAACAAAGAAACCTTGACTGAGGACAGATCTGGGTAGAGGTGGGTTTAGGTAGTTTTAGAGTGTTAGAACTGGGGGAAGGGGGGAGGCCGCCGGAGATAGCGGCGGCATTGTTGTAGGAGGATTAGGATTGTTGTTTGGTAGCGTTTTACACAGAGAAGGTGTGCATGACCAATCAAAATTCAGCAGTTCCATGTCACCAAACCTGAACCTAAAAAGCACTCTTAGATTAACAAAAGAAACCAAAACAATTTGTAACCAAAATCTAAATCTAAATCAAATCTGAAATATAAAGTAATTTTTGGTTTATCTCACTGGTGGAGAGAAGAAAGGATCAAAGAAGAGAGGCGGAGGAAGAAACAAACCAGTGAGATTTTCTACTATGCTCCGTTTTCTAGCGACATTTTTACTGGAATTTTAATTGGCTTTTGGCGGTTGGCGGTTTCACTCGGTTAAACCGTCAATGAATACCAAAAAATTGTTTGGTTGTTTGACTTTTTCACACAGCATTTCTGCCACAAAATGCTAATATTAGTAGCATTTTTCCTTAGCGTTTAGTTTTTACCTTTAACAATTACTTTTTAAAACTTTTTACCTTTAATAATTACTTTTTTAAATTTTTTTTACCCTTTTTACCTTTCTCTCTAAGCTAGTGGTATGCCATTAACATACGATATCGTTTTATGTCTTTAGGGATTTAAATTTAATTTTTTCATCGACATTTTTTGGGATTTAAATTTTTTCACGGTTAAATTTTCATGTAATTTAATTTTATTGTTCCTCTCTTATTTCAATATTTATCCTTTACTCAATCTAATTGTCGATATGAGAACATTATTTTGGTGAGGGAGCATAGAGAATTTTCAAAATTTTACCTCATTATATTTATGTGATTTACCAATACTAACATACATTTTTGGTACGAACTAATACTAATATACATTAGACAAAATGCCTTTATATTCATTTCAAGATCAAAATAGGATAATATGTTTGTGCTTTGCACTACATGACTACATTCGGCGGAGTAAAGTTGGTGATCAAGGATTCAGACTCATTGATATAGAGTCTACATTCGCTCCCTATGAAGGACGTGATGATGTTGACGTTAATCCGACTACTAGAGAAATGTCAGCTCTCAGTGATAATATTGCTTTTAGTATGATTGAACCTCAAAGAGCTAACCGAGTTGGACATTAATCTTAGATTTTTAAAAATTCAGTAGTTTTTTTTATAAAAATTATGCTATTACTCTGTCCCAGCCGAATGTGCACACTTTTTGGTCAAGTTTGTCAGGTCATGTTTGACCAACGATAACTTTAGTTACGTATATTAACGGTATGTTATAATTTGATATTTAGAAAATACATCATGCAGGGAATCCATCAATATCTCACATGATCATATTGGTGTCTATATACTAGTTGAAAATTATGGTCAAACATGTCTTGAGAAAGTTGACCAAAAAGTGTGCAGATTCGGCTGGGATGGAGGTAGTATATAAAAAACTGAATTATGTTTCAATTTCATATATTTATTTGATATTCATATAATATTGTAACTTTTACATTTTAAATATAATTAAAATTTCTTATATCTAATGAAAATAAGTCAACTAATATAGTTTATATTTATTCTCTTATATTAATGCTCATAAAGAATAATAGTAAAAAAATAATATTTGAAATGAATTTATAAATATATTGTTTTAAATATTAGTGAATATGTTAAATAATTAAAAACAAATTATATTAATATTAATGAAAATAACAATAATAAAACATGTAAAATAAGTCTATAAATAATGAATGGTCGTCATTTCCTTAAATGTCATTTTGCATAAAACCCTTAACTTCCAACAATTACATTTGTCGAACACTTTTGTAAACAACTAATGGTCAAACAGATAACATAAATAGCTGGTCAAACCAGCTACTCCCTCTGTCCCTATATCCATCAATGAAGTTGATGTTGTTTGAATTGTAAAAATTTATCGATATATATCATGTGAGATATTGCTACGTATTTGTAGAAAATCTAATTTTTATAAATTTTTTGTAATACATGATTTAAGATGAAATTATAAAATTATCAATAAATAGTGAAAAAAGAGAAAGTAAGACACAATTAGAGGGACAAAGGGAGTACATGAAATAGCCAGTAGCAGACCTGATAAGATATCAAAAATGTCATTTATTATAATTTTCTTAGTTTAGTATTTTTAGTAGGATAACACTATAATCTTTTTACCATTGGATTTTCTTAATGAGATAGTGTGATCATTTGTAATTTATTTTATTTTAGAATAAGGCCCATTAATTCAGCCTTGTTGGCCTTGTATGAATTAATTTTTCGGTCAGACTTTATTTTAGAGTTTAGAATATTCCGTTTTGATTTTATTAGAATTAGATTTAGTAAGATTAGATAATGCAGTATCCATTTATTTTAGGTATTCTAGTTAGATATGGTTTTAGCTTCTTATAGCTGTCATATGTTATTCCAGTTTCTATTTGTACTGGCCGAATTATACCCTATAAATAGGGGAGGTCATTCATGATTTTATAACACTTTTATCAATCAAAATGCAACCTTTTGAGTTCATACTATTTGCTTGCGAGCTAATTCCATTGTTGCTTAACCTCGGGGGCTAGTTAAATATCAATAAAGCTTGTGATCTGATTCTGAGGGCTAATTAGAGAGCAAGTCAAAGTTAGGTGTACCTCGAGGGCTAGACTCCTGAATTCCGTGCGAGATAGTGTGGGTCCCTGAATTCCGTGCGAGATAGTGTGGGTTTGCAGATCCCTTCACTAGATCAAAGATATTAATTTCCGCAATCGTGAGTCTTCGCAAGGAGATTCATATTAGTTGGTATCAGAGCAAAGAAGAAGATTCTTGGACGAGTTCATTAGCAAGGATTTAAAGTTTTGTTTGAATTTATTTTTAAAAAAAAAAAATCCATGGAATACTTCCGCCACCAGACAACTCGCGGTAGCCAACGTTCAACTCCGGCTACTCCATCTGTCTTCTCCGATCAGCATCTCCTCCAGCTCCGTCTCTAACTGACCATCCGAAGTCACCGTCTACAGCAACTTCAATCGCCGCCGGACTTGATCGATGCCGATTGCATTGAGCTCAATTTCCGATTAACGTAATCCACAACTATCATTACCGCTTTTCCGATTGAATCTCCGTCACCACAGCCCGCCGCTCAGATCGCTGTAAGCTTTAGATCCGATCATCGCCGGTCTTCCACATCAATCTCAACCTCCGGCGAGAATCCATCGTTCAAATTTGGATCTTGCTCTCTAGTCATCCTTCGTCACCAATATTATTTTCAGTCTCTCCGACAGCGTCTATGCCGGCTCGTTCTAGTTTGCCATCGATTAAACTCCAGCGTAAGTCTACAGTTCTAGGTCGACATCGCAGAAGGTAATCAAACGAAGAAGAAGTCCGCGCATGGAAAACACGCGTGAGCGAGTCACCAACCGGGTGCGTCATTCTTACGCGCGCGACAGTTTAGGCGTGTCTGCTCACGCGCTCAACTCTTGATTCGTACCTACCTTAATCTCGCGAGTTCTCAATTTACCGCAATATATTTATTTTCTCACGTGTTGGTCTATTTTTTCGTGAGTTATCTCGCCAGCAGCCTTTTTATCGCGAGTTGAAGCCACATCAGCATCCAATCACTGCCTAGTCAGCATCTAGTCGTTTTATTAGCAGTTCTTCACAAGGATGACTTAGGACGTTTATCTATAGTTACTTTTGAAGATCGTTCATGTTTTGAGGATGAAAATTTTTGACCACTGAGGGTATGATACAATATCAAAATTTTCATTTATTATAATTTTCTTAGTTTTGTATTTTTAGTAGGATAACACTATACTCTTTTTTTATTGGGTTTTTTTAATGAGATTGTGTGATCATTTTTAATTTATTTTATTTTAAAATAAGGGCCATTAATTCAGCCATGTTGGCCTTGTAAGAATTAATGTTTCAGTCATGCTTTATTTTAGGGTTTAGTGTTGGTGTTTTAAGAAACACAAGCTATTTAAGTATGATTGGATTCGAGTAGTTGTGAGCTCGGGATGTTAAAATAAGTTTGGTGGTGCGGAGTGCACTCCTGTATAAACTATCTGCGAGCTTACAGTTCTGGGATATGTATTAAAATTTTTGGCAAGACTAACATGTATTATCCTTTTTGTGGAAAGATGCATCATTCTAACTACATCCGTATTTATACATAATTATAACCACCACGGTGGTGGTGTATAGTATCTGACTCCTTGATTGAAAGGATGAGGATGAACTAAGGATTGTGTACGGGATGCAGTGTTAGCAGCATGCTCAACTTACTGCATTGTTATGTGGAAAAATGCACAATTCAGAGTTCATTAAAATTCTAATGACTATGGTACATTGGATGTGGAAAATGTAATTATTTACGTGAAAAGATGTGTTGTTTAAGAATTCATTTCTGACAACTAGCATACATCATATGTGGAAAATATAATCATTTGTAGAAATATACATTGTATTACAATTGTATCAGAGTGGTGCATCCTAACCATGGTGGCCTATAACCCACAAATTCCACGATGAGTAATATCTTTTCATGACATCTTATAATTATATCAGGGTGGTACATGATAAACGTGGTGACCTACGACCTACAAATTCACGATAGGTAGTGTCTTTTCGAAACATCTCCTATATAAACATGTGTATGCATGCACAGATATATAAGTGATAATCTTAGAATTTTCAGACTTACTCAGTAACCAAAATACTGCACTCAAAGCCTTTCTCTTGTTTCGAGCCTAGATCAAGAGGGTATTTTTTTTTATTGTTTTATCCTCGAGGAGAATTCGTGTAACCCAAGGCAGTAACTGCGTCGAATTACTCTTTAAGGAAAGCATATGTTAACGCGACTCACATCAATATCCAAGTTCCATTACACCAACATTACCAGAATACAGTTTTATAAATTTACTTCTACTTCTCCCAAAAGCCAAATCATCATCTCTCTTTTCCAGTGTTTCATAACATTCTTAAAGAGTAATTCCTTACCGTACAAGACATGGCAACTGTACGTGATATGACATCCAAGTTTGGGAAACTGGAGAAGTTTGAAGGCATTGATTTCCGTAGATGGCAGAAGAAGATGCATTTCCTCCTTACAACTCTAAAAGTGGCATATGTTTTGTCTACTCCAATGACAAAACCAGCAGTTGATGAACCATTGGAAGAAACTCATCGAAGGAACAAATGGGAAAATGATGACTACATTGTTGTGGTCACATCTTGAATGGTATGTCTGACTCACTCTTTGATGTTTATCAAAACGTTGAATCTGCAAAAGAGTTGTGGAATTCCTTGGAGTCAAAATACATGGATGAGGAGGCTTCTAGTAAGAAATTCCTTGTTAGTAATTTTATGAATTACAAGATGTTAGACTCTATGCCCGTTATGGAGCAGTACAATGAATTGCTCCGGACTTTAGGACAATTTGCACAACACAAACTGGGAATGGATGAATCTATTTTCGTGTCAAGTATAATCGACAAGCTTCCACCTTCATGGAAGGATTTCAAGCACATGCTTAACCATACAAAGGAAGAATTGTCTCTTGTTCAACTCGGAAGCCATTTGTGCATAGAGGAAACTCTAAGGGCACAAGAAATTGGAAAGTCCAAAGATAAAGAGACCATGAGACTCTCTTCGGTTAATATGATGGAAGAGGATGATAGTTTTAAGAAGAAAAAGGGGAAAAGCACCCATTTAACAACACAAGCAAAGAGTCCAACAAGAAGCCTAAGGGTGCATGTTGGATTTGTGGCAAGACATGACACTTCAAATGTGATTGTCGTGTCAGGAAGAGCAAGAAAGGAGTGACACCAAATAATTTTGGGCAAGGGTCTAAGGACCAAGGCCAAACTCCTCGTCAAGGTCAGAATGTTATTATGGTTTCAATTTGGTTGAGAATTATGTACCATTAATTTACGAAGCATTTTATGTACAGGGTGATGAAATTGCTCGGTGGATAGATTCTGGAGCAACCAAACATGTTTGCAAGGACCGTAGGTGGTTCAAGTCATATGAACCTGCTAACGAGGGTTCCATTCTTCATATGGGAAACAAATCTACCGTCACTATTCCTGATCGAGGAGATGTTGTGTTGGAATTTAGTTCTGGGAAAACTCTTCATCTAAAAAATGTTCTACATGTACCTGGAATTAGAAAGAACTTAGTTTCTGGTAGTATATTGTGTAAGTGTGGCTATAAGCAAGTGTATGAATCTGATAAATTTATCTAATCAAAGTTTGGTGTGTTTGTAGGATTTAGATATTATTGTAATGGAATGTTTATGCTCAATATAAATAATATGTGTGGTTCTATTTACATGATCTGCTCAAATTTTGATTTACCATCTTTATGGCATGCTAGACTAGGACATGTTCATTACAAACGTATGCTTGATATGTCCAAAGATAGTTTGATTCCTGCTTTTGATATAAATGTACAAAAATGTAATATTTTCATGTTGAATAAAATTGTTAGGCAACCATTTAAAAGTGTTGAAAGAACTTCAAAATTGCTAGAACTCATAAATAGTGACTTGTGTGACTTTCATGCAACACCTTCTTTGGGGAGTAAAAAGTACTTAATAATATTCATTGATGATTATTCAAGATTTTGTTACATTTATTTGTTGCATTACAAAGATGAGGTAATTGAGAAATTTAAAACTTTTAAAATTGAGTTTGAATTGCAAAAATCGATTTTGATTAAAAAGTTACACACTAATAGAGGAGGTGAATATTATGATACTTCATTTTTTGAATCTTGGGGTATCATTCATGAGGTTACCTCTCCATATACACCGCAACAAAATGGTGTGGCAGAAAGGAAAAATACGGTACTTGAAGAAATGGTTAATTCCATGTTATCATATTCTGGATTGAGTGACGGATTTTGGGGTGAACCCATGTTAACGGGTTGCTATTTATTAAATAGGGTCCCTAATAAACGGAACAAGATCACTCCGTATGACCTTTGGTATAAAAAGAAATCAAACTTGAGTGATCTTCATGTTTGGGGTTGTCGGGTAATTGTTTGACTTCCCAATCCCAAGAGATAAACATTGGGGGAATGATGTATTGATTGCATCTTTATTGGATATGCTATGCATTCCAAGGCTTATAGGTTCTATATTGAAGAACCTAATGATTTTATTTCGATTCACACCGTAATTGAATCAATAGATGCTATCTTTGATGAAAATCGATTCATATCAGTACCAAGGCCATGGGATTTAGTTCCTACTTAAAGTAGAACTATGGAGGAAGATGAAATGTCCCATGAAGTCAAGTCACCTGAGCTTCGAAGGAGCAAGAGAGGTAGGATTGAGAAGTCTTTCGGTCCTGATTTCCAAATTTATTTGGTTGAGGGATCAAGAGATGAGATAGGTTATCAATTTTCATATTGTTATCATATTGAAGAGGATCCTAAGACATTTAGTGAGGCTATGAAGTGTTGAGATGTTGCTTTCTGGAAAGAAGCGATAAATGATGAGATGGATTCCATCATGGGTAATTATACGTGGGTTCTTTCTGATCTCCCGCGTGATTGTAAACCTTTGGGTTGCAAGTGGATCTTCAAAAGAAAGATGAAAGTAAATGGCTTTGTTGACAAGTATAAAGCTAGATTGGTTATCCAAGGCTTTAGGCAAAGGGAAGGTTTTGATTATTTTGATACATATGCCCCAGTTGCTCGGATCTCCACTATTAGGTTCTTGATTGCATTAGTAGCCACTAACAACCTAGTGATCCATAAAATGGATGTGAAAACTGCATTTTGAGTGGAGACCTAGAAGAGGAGGTTTACATGAAACAACTTGAAGGGTTTGTTATGCCTGGAAATGAGCATAAGGTTTGTAAACTTGTCAAATCATTGTATGGGCTAAAACAAACTCCTAAACAATGGCATCATAAGTTTGATGAGGTGGTTTTATTGAATGGCTATGAGTTAAACCAATCTGACAAATGTTTGTATAGCAAATTCGATAGTTCTGGAAATTGTGTTATCATTTGTTTATATGTGGATGATATGCTAATTTTTGGCACAAATCAGATCCAAGTTGACCTTACGAAGGCATTCTTGTCATCAAGTTTTTACATGAAAGACACAGGGGAGACAGATGTGATTCTTGGTATTAAGATCAAACGAGAGAATAAAGGAATTTCTCTAACACAATGCCATTACATTGAGAAAGTACTTAAGAAATTCAATTGTGAGAATTGTTCCCTGGTCAGCACTCCAATGGATTCAAGTATGAAGCTTATGCCTAATAAGATTAAAGCGGTATCACAACTTGAGTACTCACAAGAAATTAGTTGCTTGATGTATGCCATGGCATGCACAAGGCCGGATCTCGCTTTTGCGGTTGGTAGATTGAGTAGGTACACAAGTAACCCCAGCACACATCATTGGCAAGCAGTTAGGCGTGTACTTAAGTATCTAAAGGAAACCATGAATTATGGTTTGTGCTGTGTTGGATTTCCTTCGATTTTGAAAGGTTATTCAGATGCTAGTTGGATAACAAATACAGAAGATCATTCTTCTAAAACTGGCTGGGTATTGTTACTTGGTGGAGGTACCATTTCATGGGCTTCTAAAAAGAAAACTTGCATAACTAACTCCACTATGGAGTCAGAATTTATAGCTCTTGTAGCAGCAGGTAAGGAGGTAGAATTATTACAGAATCTGGTATATAAAATTCCGTTGTGTCCTAAGCCAATTTCACCCATCTCTATTCATTGTGATAGTACAAATAGTCTATCTAAGGCTTATAGTGAAGTGTACAGTGGAAATCTAGACACTTTGGCATTAGGCATAGCACGATTTCTGAGTTGATAACTCATGGTGTGATTTCAGTTGATTTTGTAAGATCTCAACACAGTCTAGCAGATCACTTAACGAAGGGACTAGCTAGGGACTTGGTAAACAAGTCGGTGATCGGGATAGGTTTAAAGCCTATTTAAATCTCTGATTATAGGATACCCAATTTTGCTCTGATCTGACATTGGGGTAAAATTCAGTGTGGAAGGCCTATTGTTTGAGATTGATACAAATGATTTCATATCCCAAAGGTAATATGTTTGGACCTGCATGAAAGTTAGGTTGAAGTTTATCTTCTTAATGGATATTTTGACAAAGTACTTTTGCAGGAGTACGATTAAAGAGATTCACCTATATGAAGTGTGAAGTATAGCCGCTTCAAGAAGCTCGGGCTTGGTTTTCTATGCACTCATGAATGGGTAGGGACACATGGCTTATATAGTGTCAAGTTTTAGCTTTTGAGATTTGTACTTGAACTTGTGTGTGGATTATCTTCAAGTGTTAAAATCGGTTGAAGGGTTCAATCTTTAAAGACACCCCGATTCACGAATATTTGAAATGTGAAATTTACTAAGGTGAAAATTCAATCTTCAAGATATATTCATTTATGCACTTCTTTGGTTTGGTTTTTGGATTTTCCGAATCAAGCATAATACTTAAATAGGGGAGGATTGTTGGTGTTTTAAGAAACACAAGCTAGTTAAGTATGATTGAATTCGAGTAGTTGTGAGCTCGGAATGTTAAAACAATTTTGGTGGTGCAGAGTGCACACTTGTATAAACTATCTACGAGTTTACAGTTCTGGGATATGTATTAAAATTGTTTGCAAGACTAACATGTATTATCCTTTTTGTGGAAAGATGCATCATTCAAACTACATCCGGATTTATACATAATTATAACAGTGGTGGTGTATAGTATCTGACTCCTTGATTGAAAGGATGAGGATGAACTAAGGATTGTGTACGGGATGCAGTGTTGGCGGCATGCTCAACTTACTGCATTGTTATGTGGAAAATGCACAATTCAGAGTTCATTAAAATTCTGATGACTACGGTACACTGAATGTGAAAAATGTAATCATTTACGTGAAAAGATGTTTTGTTTCGGAATTCATTTCTGATAACTAGGATACATCATATGTGGAAAATATAATCATTTGTGGAAAGATACATTGTATTACGATTGTATCAGAGTGGCGCATCCTAACCATGGTGGCCTATAACCCACAGATTCCACAATGAGTAATATCTTTTTAGAACAACTTATAATTATATCAGGGTGTTGCATCATAAACGTGGTGATCTATAACCTACAAATTCCACGATAGGTAGTGTCTTTTTGGAACATCTCCTATATAAACATGTGTACGCATGCACAGATATATAAGTGAAAATCTTAGAATTTTTAGACTTACTCGGTAACCAAAATACTGTACTCAAAGCCTTTCTCTTGTTTTGAGCCTAGATCAAGAGGGTATTTTTTGTTTGTTTTATCCTCGAGGAGAATTCGTGTAACCCAAGGCAGTAACTAGGTCGAATTATTCTTTACGGAAAGCGTATGTTAATGCGACTCAAATCGATATCCAAGTTCCATTACACCAACATTACAAGAATACAGTTTTATAAATTTACTTCTACTTCTCCCAAAACCCAAATCGCCATTTCTCTTTTCCAGTGTTTTATAACATTCTTAAATAGTAATTCCTTACCGTTTAAGACATGGCAACTGTACGTGATATAACATCCAAGTTTGTGAAACTGGAGAAGTTTGAAGGCGTTGATATTCGTAGATGGCAGAAGAAGATGCATTTCCTCCTTGCAACTCTGAAAATGGCATATGTTTTGTCTACTCCAATGACAAAACCAGCAGATGATGAACCATTGGAAGAAACTTGTCGGAGGAACAAATGGGAAAATGATGACTACATCTGTCGTGGTCACATCTTGAATGGTATATCTGACTCACTCTATGATGTTTATCAAAATGTTGAATCTGCACAAGAGTTGTGGAATGCCTTAGAGTCAAAATACATTGATGAGGATGCTTTTAGTAAGAAATTACTTGTTAGTAATTTTATGAACTACAAGATGTCAGACTCTAGGCCCGTTATGGAACAGTGCAATGAATTGCTCCGGACTTTAGGACAATTTGCACAACACAAACTGGAAATGAATGAATCTATTTCTGTGTCAAGTATAATCGACAAGCTTCCACCTTCATGGAAGGATTTCAAGCACATGCTTAAGCACAAAAAGGAAGAATTGTCTCTTGTTCAACTCGGAAGCCATTTGCGCATAGAGGAAACTCTAAGGGCACAGGAAAATGGAAATTTCAAAGATAAAGAGACTATGTGACTCTCTTCGGTTAATATGATGGAAGAGGGTGATAGTTTTAAGAAGAAAAAGGGGAAAAGCCCCCATTTAACAACAAAAGCAAAGAGTCCAACAAGAAGCCTAAGGGTGCATGTTGGATTTGTGGCAAGACAGGACACTTCAAATGTGATTATCGTGTCAGGAAGAGCAAGAAAGGAGTGACACTAAATCATTCCGGGCAAGGGTCTAAGGACCAAGGCCAAACTCCTCATCAAGGTCAGAATGTTAATTATGGTTTAAATTAGGTTGAGAATTATGTACCATTAATTTTTGAAGCATTTTATGTACAGGATGATGAAATTTCTTGGTGGATAGATTCTAGAGCAACCAAACATGTTTGCAAGGACCGTAGGTGGTTCAAGTCATATGAACCAGCAAACGATGGTTCCATTCTTCATATGGGAAACGAATCTACCGCCACTATTCTTGGTCGAGGAGATGTTGTGTTGGAATTTAGTTCTGGGAAAATCTTCATCTAAAAGATGTTCTACATGTACCTGAAATTAGAAAGACCTAAGTTTATGTTAGTATACAGTCTAAGTGTGGCTATAAGCAAGTGTATGAATCTGATAAATTTATCTTATCAAAGTTTGGTGTGTTTGTTGGATTCAGATATTATTGTAATGGAATGTTTATGCTCAATATAAATAATATGTGTGGTTCTATTTACATGATCTGCTCCAATGTTAATTTACGATCTTTATGGCATACTAGACTAGGACATGTTCATTACAAACGTATGCTTGATATGTCCAAAGATAGTTTGATTCCTGCTTTTGATATAAATGTGCAAAAATTTAATATTTTCATGTTGAATAAAATTGTTAGGCAACCATTTAAAAGTGTTGAAAGAACTTCAAAATTGCTAGAACTCATACATAGTGACTTGTGTGACTTGCATGCAACACCTTCTTTGGGGAGTAAAAAGTACTTAATAACATTCATTGATGATTATTCGAGATTTTGTTTCATTCCAAAGAAGAGGCAATTGAGAAATTTAAGACTTTTAAAATTGAGGTTGAATTGGAAAATTATTTTTTGATTAAAAAGTTACACACTGATAGAGGAGGTGAATATTATGAACCCTCATTTTTTGAATCTTGTGGTATCATTCATGAGGTTACCTCTCCATATGCACCGCAACAAAATGGTGTGGCAGAAAGGAAAAATAGGGTACTTAAAGAAATAGTTAATTCCATGTTATCCTATTCTGGATTGAGTGACGGATTTTGGGCTGAAGCCATGTTAACGGCTTGCTATTTATTAAATAGGGTCCCTAATAAACGGAACAAGATCACTCCATATGACCTTTGGTATAAAAAGAAATCAAACTTGAGTTATCTTCATGTTTGGGGTTGTCGGGTAATTGTTTGACTTCCCAATCCCAAGAGATACACATTGGGGGAATGATGTATTGATTGCATCTTTATTGGATACGCTATGCATTCCAAGGCTTATAGGTTTTATATTACAGAACCTAATGATTTTATTTTGATTCACACCGTAATAAAATCAATAGATGCCATCTTTGATGAAAATCGATTCACATCAGTACCAAGGCCAAGGGATTTAGTTCCTACTTAAAGTAGAACTATGGAGGAAGATGAAATGTCTCATGAAGTCAAGTCACCTGAGCTTTGAAGGAGCAAGACAGGTAGAATTGAGAAGTCTTTCGATCCTGATTTCCAAAGTTATTTGGTCGAGGGATCAAGAGATGAGATAGGTTATCAATATTCGTATTGTTATCATATTAAAGAGGATCCTAAAACATTTAGTGAGGCTATGAAGTCTCAAGATGTTGCTTTCTGGAAAGAAGCGATAAATGATGAGATGGATTCCATCATGGGTAATTATACGTGGGTTCTATCTGATCTCCCGCGTGGTTGTAAACCTTTGGGTTGCAAGTGGATCTTCAAAAGAAAGATGAAAGTAGATGTCTTTGTTGACAAGTATAAAAGCTAGATTGGTTATCCAAGGCTTTAGGCAAAGGGAAGGTTTTGATTATTTTGATACATATGCCCCAGTTGCTCGGATCTCCACTATTAGGTTCTTGATTGCATTAGCAGCCACTAACAACCTAGTGATCCATAAAATGGATGTGAAAACTGCATTTTGAGTGGAGATCTAGAAGAAGAGGTTTACATGAAACAACTTGAAGGGTTTGTTATGCTTGGAAATGAGCATAAGGTTTGTAAACTTGTCAAATCATTGTATGGGCTAAAACAAGCTCCTAAACAATGGCATCATAAGTTTGATGAGGTGGTTTTATTGAATGGCTATGAGTTAAACCAATCTGACAAATGTTTGTATAGCAAATTCGATAGTTCTGGAAATGGAGTTATCATTTGTCTATATGTGGATGATATGCTAATTTTTGGCACAAATCAGATCCAAGTTGACCTTACGAAGGCATTCTTGTCATCAAGTTTTGACATGAAAGACACGGGGGAGGCAGATGTGATTCTTGGTATTAAGATCAAATGAGAGAATAAAGGAATTTCTCTAACACAATGCCATTACATTTAGAAAGTACTTAAGAAATTCAATTGTCAGAATTGTTCCCTGGTCAGCACTCCAATGGATTCAAGTATGAAGCTTATGCCTAATAAGGGTAAAGCGGTATCACAACTTGAGTACTCACAAGTAATTGGTTGCTTGATGTATGCCATGACATGCACAAGGCCGGACATCGCTTTTGTGGTTGGTAAATTGAGTAGGTACACAAGTAACCCCAGCACACATCATTGGAAAGCAGTTAGGCGTGTACTTAAGTATCTAAAGAAAACCATGAATTATGGTTTTTGTTGTGTTGGATTTCCTTCAATTTTAAAAGGTTATTCAGATGCTAGTTGGATAACAAATACAGAAGATCATTCTTCTACAACTGGCTGGGTATTGTTACTTGGTGGAGGTGCCATTTCATGGGCTTGTAAAAAGCAAACTTGCATAACTAACTCCACTATGGAGTCAGAATTTATAGCTCTTGCAGGAGGCAGAATTGTTACATAATCTGGTATATAAAATTCCGTTGTGTCCTAAGCCAATTTCACCTATCTCTATTCATTGTGATAGTACAAATAGTCTATCTAAGACTTATAGTGAAGTGTACAGTGGAAATCTAGACACTTTGGCATTAGGCATAGCACGATTTTTGAGTTGATAGCTCATGGTGTGATTTCAGTTGATTTTGTAAGATCTCAACACAGTCTAGTAGATCACTTAACGAACGGACTAGCTAGGGACTTGGTAAACAAGTCTGTGATCGGGATGGGTTTAAAGCCTATTTAAATCTCTGATTATGGGATATCCAATTTTTCTCTGATATGACATTGGAGTAAAATTCAATGTGGAAGGCCTATTGTTTGAGATTGATACATATGATTTCATATCCCGAAGGTAATATGTTTGGACCTGCATGTAAGTTAGGTTCAAGTTTATCTTCTTAATGGATATTTTGACAAAGGACTTTTGCAGGAGTACGATTAAAGAGATTCACATATATGAAGTGTGAAGTTTAGCCGCTTCAAGAAACTCGGGCTTGGCTTTCTATGCACTCATGAATGGATAGGGACACATAGCTTATATAGTGTCAAGTTTTAGCTTTTGAGATTTGTACTTGAACTTGTGTGTGGATTATCTTCAAGTGTTTAAATGGGCTGAAGGGTTCAATCTTTAAAGACACCCCGATTCAGGAATATTTGAAATGTGTAATTTATTAAGGTGAAAATTCCATCTTCAAGATATTTTCATTTATGCACTTGTTTGGTTTGGTTGATGGATTTTCCGAATCAAGCATAATACTTAAATGGGGGAGGATTGTTGGTTTTTTAAGAAACACAAGCTAGTTGAGTATGATTGGATTCGAGTAGTTGTGAGCTCGGGATGTTAAAACAAGTTTGGTGGTGCGGAGTGCACACTTGTACAAACTATCTATGAGCTCACAGTTTTGGGATATGTATTAAAATTGTTGGCAAGACTAACATGTATTATCCTTTTGGTGGAAAGATGCATCATATAACTACATCCGTATTTATACATAATTATAACGGTGGTGGTGTATAGTATCTGATTCCTTGATTGAAAGGATGAGGATGGACTAAGGATTGTGTACGGGATGCATTGTTGGCGGCATGCTCAACTTACTGCATTGTCATGTGGAAAATGCACAATTCAGAGTTTATTAAAATTCTAATAACCACGGTACACTGGAGGTGGAAAATGTAATCATTTACGTGAAAAGTTGTGTTGTTTCAGAATTCATTTCTGACAACTAGGATACATCATATGTGGAAAGATACATTGTATTACAATTGTATCATAGTGGTGCATCCTAACCATGGTGGCCTATAACCCACAGATTTCACAATGAGTAATATCTTTTCAGGGCATCTTATAATTATATCAGGGTGGTGCATCATAAACGTGGTGACCTAAAACCTACAAATTCCAAGATAGGTCGTGTCTTTTCGGATCATCTCCTATATAAACATGTGTATGCATGCACAGATATATATAAGTGAAAATCTTAGAATTTTCAGACTTACTTAGTAACCAAAATACTGCACTCAAAGCCTTTCTCTTGTTTCGAGCCTAGATGAAGAGGATATTTTTCGATTGTTTTATCCTCGAGGAGAATTCGTGTAACCCAAGGCAGTAACTGGATCGAAGTACTCTTTAAGGAAAACATATGTTAATGCGACTAAAATCTATATTAATGTTCCATTACACCCACATTTACCATAATACAGTTTTATAAATTTACTTCTACTTCTCCCAAAAACCAAATCACCATTTCTCTTTTCCAGTGTTTCATAATATTTAGAATATTCAGTTTTGATTTGATTAGAATTAGATTTGGTAAGATTAGATAAGACATATTTATTTTAGGTATTCTAGTTAGATGTGGTTTTAGCTTCTTAAAGCTGCCATTAGTTATTCCAGTTTTTATTTGTACTGGTCGAATTATACCCTATAAATAGGGGAGATCATTCATGATTTTATAACACTTTTATCAATCAAAATACAACCTTTTGAGTTCATACTCTTTGCTTGCGAGCTAATTCCATTGTTGCTTAACCTCGATAGCTAGTTAAGTATCAATAAAGCCTGTGATCTGATTCTGAGGGCTAGTTAGAGAGCTAGTCGAAGTTAGGTCTACCCCGAGAGCTAAACTCCCGAATTTCGTGCGAGATAGTGAGGATTTGCAGATTCTTTCACTAGATCAAAGATATAAATTCCACAATCATAATTTTTTATAAATTCCACAATCATAAATTTTAACAAGAAGATTCATATCAGGACTGCTAACAACTGATTGCCAACAGGGTCTGTATATATATATATTTTTAGAGGATTTGGGTGATGGCGGCTAATTTTCTATTAGGTAAGATTTACTCTCTTGAGTTCTAACATTTAGCCCTGAGTGGGTAGTATTTTATACCTACTCTATTGAGTTTCAACATTTAGTACTAGATAACACGAATTAAAAATAAAAATAATTTATAATTTTAATAAGAGTCCGTATGTTGAAAGATGATCTTTCCATAAGCCATGGAAAGACCAAGGTTTAAAGTGAAAATTAGAAAAAATGAAGATAAATTTTTGGGTTACATGAATCGAGTTATAAACTTTATAACTTTTACACGTTACAAAACAAAATTTTAATATTGCAACTAAGACTCTTTACCTTTTATTATTTAAATTAAATCCTATTTTTCTATAGACTTATGGAAAGATGGTCTTTCCCAAGACTTTACCTTTTAATAAATAATAATTTTTTATTATATTTATATGAGTGTTACACACGATATAGTATTTAAAATAAATAAAAAACATTTATTAATATCATAATTAATTAATTTAAAATTTAAAAAATGATTCAATCTTTGTTGCTATAGAATAATTAACTATTTATATTTAAAATAATATAATATATATGTATTTTATGTATAAAAATATTAGCTGTTATATAGATATACTTAATGTTATAAAAAATACAATGATAAGAATGTGGAATATCTGCTAATATTGAATAAAACATTATTTAATTAAATTAAAAAAATTAAGTGTCTTTAAAAGGAAGCTCCGGTATTTATAGTTATAAATAGAGGTATAAGATAACAGATAACATACAAAATATAATTTTTTTTAAAAAAAAATATATATATATATATATAATTTTAAAATCATCACACGCCGATAACCATCGGAAAAAACGCTCTGAAAAAACGCTCTCCGGAAAAAAATCCTTTTCGCTCAATTTTTTTCCCCCGCCGATAACGGCTATCTTGCCGGCAACGGCTAATTTTCCGTCGGCTTGGGCTTCGTCGGCCACCCAATCGGCGATGCCGACGGAGATGGCGACTCCCAGTGCTAACCAAGTTCCCCCCAAAACCTTCGCTTCAGTTCTCCAAAGCAAAGCTCCGCCCCTTTTGAAAACTTTACCCAACAATCCAGAGCTCATTCCTAAATCTCAACACCTAGGAGAACCATCGTGCTTATACTCAGATGATTAGATAGCTACCCTCTCAGCCCATTATGCTAACGCTCTGGTCGGAAAGTTTACAAGGGGCAGACTTTCAATGGAACAATTGGAGCAAGCTTTCAAAACTGTGGGATTTGAAGGTAAGTATCAACTTGGTTCTTTGGATTACAAACACGTTTTGATAAGATTCGAGCACATAAATGATTACCAGAGATGCTGGATGAAATGTATTTGGAATCTGAATGGTGTCTTCCTAAAAATGCTGAAATGGACCCCTGATTTTTCAACCCATAGAGAATCACCTATAGTCCCTATCTGGTGCACTATCAAAGAGGTGCCATTGTATTACTATAATTCAGCTTCTATTGAGGCTATTGGAAACAGCATAGGAAGTTTCATTAAAAATGATTTGGCAACAGAAATGTTAACAAGGCCCTCTGCAATCAAATTTTGCGTTGAAATAGATATCCAAAAACCTATGAGTAGCTTTATAAGGTTAGGTTCTGTGACCAACAACAGGAAATACCAGATTGAATATGAGGACATACCTCTCTACTGTGATCACTGTGCAAAATTAGGTCATTCCCTATCCCAGTGCAAAGTTAACTTCCAGGCTAGCAATGAAAGATCTCAGGAGCTTATTATTGAACAGAACCTACCTCAGTTCAAATGGCAGGCAACAGGTAAAAAATTTGATAAAGCACCCCTAATCCTAGACTCTGTGGACGAACAACCTCTTCCAGGGGAAAATTTGGAGATAGTTTCCTCTGAACAACTCAGTAAACTGACTAATCCAAACTTGATAGTCAATCAGGGCATTAGGTGTATTTCAAGTGATACTAACAAGTCTCTTCATAGTTTGGATAGCTCAATATCAAGGCTGCTAAATGAGACTGCAACTTCTAAACCCATATTTTCGAATTTTGCTAAAGATGATATGCAGATTGGCTCTTCTACTCTCTCTTTGTATAGTCCTGGCCATAAAAACTCCTACTCCCAGCCTGGGAAGATGGCAAACAGGTTTCTGATTTTGCAGGTTCCTGAAAACACTAAGGATAAGAATATGGAGGCTGAGGCTACCAGGCCTATAATGAGATCTTGACTGAGGAGATGCACATTCCTAACATTTCCCCTTCAGGTAACATCCAAGGTAAGGCCAAAGCTAAAAGAAATAACTACCTAAGCCAGATTAACAAAATGATGCTCAGATCATCTACAAAAAGTAGTAAATCAGGTGAACAATGATAGGAAACCAGAATGTTAACTTCTTAGTATGGAACCTTAGGGGAATGGACTCTTCACTGTTTAGGCTATCTAATTTATGCAAGGTAAAGAAAATTCAATTGTTGTGTATTATTGAACCTATGCATAATAACTCTCAATGTGAAAATTATATGAAAAAATTATCCTTCTCCCATAATTTGACACTGTCTAACGGTAAAATACGGCTTATGTGGTCTAATAACTTATCTGTCTCAATAATATCCACTCATGAACAGTTCATGCATGTATCCATTGCTCATCAGTTTACAAATTTGATAATGGATGTAGTTTTTGTATATGCCCTAAGGGATAGAGAAGGTAGAAAGATTTTATGGTCAGAGCTTAGCTCTATCCCAAAGGGTGACACTATCTTAATGGGCGACTTTAATGCAATTACTTCATTAACTGAATACAGAGGTCCAAGTTCCCCTACATTAGGCAGTATTAGGGATTTTAGCTCATGGATTAACTCTAATGGCATCCAGGAAATTAATACAGTAGGAAACCTATTTACATGGTGTAATTCTAGACTTAGAAACCCTATCTCAAAATGGCTAGATAGGGGTCTGTGTACTTTGTCTTGGATCTCTAAATTTCCATCTTCATCGATCCAAATTCTAAATAGACAAACCTCGGACCATGCTCCCCTTTTTCTTCAGGTTTCTAACCTGACCTCTTCGAATCCGAAGCCTTTTAGATTCATTGATGCTTGGTTTCAGCAGGAAGAATTCATTTCAGTGATAAAAAATAGCTGGGACTCTCCTATTGGTGGAACTGGTATGCTAAGATTCTATCTCAAACTGATTAGACTTAAGAAAACTGTAAAAAACTGGAACAGAGAGATATTTGGAAACATTGATTTAAATGTTAAAAAGCTGAGGAAGATTTAAGAGTACAAGAGGAGATTTACGACTTGAATCCCACATTATCTGAGCGTATAAAATTGAATGAAAAAAATGCTGTCTTGCTTAAGGTTTTAAAGGAAAAAGAAAAATATTGGAAACAGAAGGCTAGATTAAGATAGCATAAGCTTGGGGATAATAATACTTCCTTTTTTCATAAGGTAGTGCAAGAGCGAAACAGTAAACTTCAGATAACTAAAATAAAAAATAGAGAGGGGCAATGGATAAATTCTCAAGTAGATATTCAAAATGAAGCTATCCACTATTTCTCTGAGTTACTGTCTGAATCTGAGCTGACCACTAATGATACCTATTTCTCCCATTTTCTAAGCCAGATCCCGGTTCTTATAGGAGATAATGATAATCATGCTCTTGGTAAGCCTGTATCAGAACTAGAACTTGAATCTGTCAGTAGGAGTTTAAACAAAACAAGTAGTCCTGGGCCAGATGGATTTTCTCCAAAGTTTTTTTTATAAAAAGCTGGTCTATAATAAAAACAGATCTAATGGATGCTGTCAATGAGTTTATTTCTGGTGCTGATATTCCTAAGAGTATCTCTAGCACCTGGATTACCCTCATACCAAAAAAACCAACTCCAAGCTCATTTGATGACTTTAGACCAATTAGCTTGTCAAATGTTTTGAATAAGATTTGTTCTAAAGTACTAAATGTAGATTAAAACCTTACATGGATAACTTGATATCCCCTAACCAAACTGCATTCATGAAGAATAGGGATATATCAGATAACATTCTGTACTTAAATGAAATGATCAGATTTTTGGACAAGAAATACAGAATCCCAAATTGCATGCTGAAATTGGATCTTAGGAAAGCTTTTGATAGAATTAGATGGAAGTTTCTAGAGCATATTTTGATGAAGTTTGGTTTTAATGGGAATTTTTTAAGGGCAGTCATGAATAACCTATCACAAGCATACTTTTCAGTTTTACTTAATGGAAATCCAGTAGGATTTTTTAAGGCAACAAGGGGAATCAAACAAGGTGATCCTCTATCTCCCTTTCTCTTTAATTTATTTTCAGAGGCCTTCTCAAGAAGCTTAACTTATATTTTTCACAATAGAAGTTTATCTTCATACCAAATTCCTGGTTCAATACCTGCTGTTTCTCACTTGATGTATGCGGATGATACGATAATATTTATGCAAGCATCTAAGGCTAATCTTATTAAAATCAAAGCTTTTCTGGAAGTTTTTGAGTACACCTCAGGCCAAAAGTTTAATTTTGAGAAATCAGATTTTTATCTAAGTAGTAAGGCTACTGTATCTAGGAAGAACCAGGTTAAAGCAATTCTGAAAATGAAGAAAGGCTCTTTTCCATTTAAATACCTAGGGTGTCCCATTTTTAAGGGCAGGGCTTTAAATAGATATTTTTTCCCCATCTTAGCTAATGTTGATCTTAAGCTACAAAATTGGAAAAATAAATGGCTAAGTTCTGGGGGGAAAATGACCTTAATTCAATCGGTATTATACTCAATCCCTCAGCATATATGGATGGTAATCAAACCCCCAAAAGGGATCATTAAAGCTTTTGAGAAAAAAATGGCTCACTTCTTTTGGGGAGAATCAGAGGGGAAAAAAATAAGATTTGGAAAAGATTGTCTCAAATTGCTAAACCAACAAAATGGGAGGACTAGGGTTCAGATCTGTTCAAGCAATTGTAGATTCTTGTTCGGCTAAACTGTGGTGGAAAAGCCAATTAGGGGTTTCACTGTGGGCTAAGCTATTATGGTCACTTCCTCCTTCCCATAGAAATTCTGCAACTTGGAAGAGAATATGTTACATTAATTCATTTGCAGAAAACAATTCGTATGTTATTTATGGAGCTGGGAAGTGTGACTTCTTAATTGCAAACTGGTGCCCTCAGGGACCTTTGATTGGTCAGCTACCTGAAAGTACACATAACCTGTTAGCTGGTCTTTCTGTGGCTGATTTTATAGCCAACAAAGTAAATATTTTAAGCCAAATATCATCTTTTCTGGACAATGATATTGTACTATTTTTACAGGGTGCAGAACTGAACCTTGAGAGGGAGGACAGGATGATTTGGAAGCCTGAAGCTTCGGGTAATTTTACGTTTAAGTCTGTATATAGGGCACTCGTTCAACTATTAGGTAACTACCCTGTAACTAAGTATCTATGGAACTCCCTCTTTCTCAAAAAGATTTCTATTTTTGTGTGGAAACTGCTACATGCCTTTCTTCCCTTTGATGATATACTGATTACACGTGGTTTCAGTTTAGCTTCCAAGTGTCCAGTTTGCTGTGATTTAGACTCTATCCAACATTATTTTATCACTTGTCCATTAGCTAAGAAAGTTTGGTCTCACTTGACTGCATCCATTCAATTTAATCTTAATGACCAACACTCGATACCCCAAAGATTTTTTCTATTCAGGAGTTGTCAAGATTTACCTCAGTTTTATCAAGTTTACTGCATGATACTGCCATCCCTGACCTGCTGGTGCTTATGGAAAGCTAGAAACAGCTTTCTATATGATCATAAACCATTCTCTGTGGATAATATTTGTATGGAGGTTGATGAACTGATTAGATTGACACTGAGTGAGTGTCAGCCTAAGTTATTATCTACACACTCAATTCCTCCAGCCTTTAAGCACCTAATCCCTCTGTTGAGACCTCCCCCAAAGCCAAATATAATGAAAGTTTACTGGGATAAGCCTGAACCGGGTTGTACTAAAATAAATGTGGATGCCTCCTGGAGCTCTGGTAAAGCTTCGGTTGGTCTTATTGCCAGGAATAGCCTCGGTCAGCCTATTTGTATTAGCTCAACTTCAATTTCTGGTGTATCTCCTTTACACGCAGAAATCGAAGCAATACTGCATGCTTGCTACACCTTTACCCACCTTGATCATAACTTTATTATTGAATCAGACTCAAAACTGGCGGTAGAGATGATCAGTAATCCTTATGCTATAAAATGGGAACTCTTTCAGATGGTTTTTAAGGCTAAATCTTTGATTGGTTCAGCTGTACTAAAATATGTCTATAGGGAGGGTAATGTCGTGGCCCATGCTATCTCTAAACATCACTTTCTGAACAACCAAAGTCTCAATCTTACCAATGTTACTCCTGAGATCAGAGGGCTAATAATCATGGATAGAGATAATGTACCCCATCTCAGAAGCTCTAAACATTTATAATTTAGGAACAGATACTGCCTAATTACTTGCTGTTATGTTTGTGCAGGACTGAAAGAAGTGAGGCACTATCTGGCATCCACTCTGAGTTGCCATGTCTGGCTCTGAAGATCCCAACTTTCTTCACTTTCCAACTCCAGGAGATGGTGGTTGTTTACCGAGGCAGCGCCATTTTGACATCGCATTGACGACACAAAAGGCCATATCCACATCTTAGGCACTTGGAAAATTGCATTTGTAGGATAGCTTTCAGCTACATCGCTACTTTCCTCATCTTTTGAGTTTGTCTGTTCCATTTACTTTCATGTAGAAGTTGCCTGGCCAAGGGAGAGAATTCACACGAGGGGTGGAGATTCTCTCCCTAGGATCGTAACTTCTACATACATTACACTACTTTGTTTAGTGTTTATAGGGGTAGATTAGCACTTTTGGAGGCAACAATTTTTGTCTCATCTCTTCGGTTTTTGCCGGACTCATGTACAAACAGACTCTAGGTTTTTGATATAGGGCTTGGGGATCCCAATAAAGAACTCCCCCACCTTCGGGTGTTTCATTTAAAAAAAAATATATAATTTTAAAAATATGCTAATTAACTTTAAAAGTTTAGTTTATAATTTGAGTAATACACCAAACATATTATATTTATTATACGTGTGAATAATACAATGTATTCTTAAACAAAATTAATATATAATTTAGAAATTTTTCATGCTATTATACTTTATAAAATTTTAAAATATTTTCTACAATATTTTTAGCTATGACTCTAATGTTTATATTTTTAAATAAAAATAAATAAAATGTAGAGTCTGAGTGATATATGATTGAAGTAAAATCTAAATAAATAAACTTAATTAATATATAGATGAAATATTGTTTCTAATAGTATTGTTTTTCACCAAATAATATTTTACCTACCACTTATTTATATTTATTTATAAATAATATACAAAGCAGATAACGTACAAAAAGAAGAGTTCGCCTCTTGAAAGACGGTCTTTCCATAAGTTATGGAAAGATCAAGGTTTAAAGTGTAAATTAGAAGAAATAAAGATAAAATTTTTGGGGTGTATGAACCGGGTTATAAATGAAGATAAAATTTTTGGGTTGTATGAACTGAGTTATAAATTTTATAATTACTATATATTGAATGCTAAAATTTTAATAATGCAACTATGACCTTTTACCTTTTATTATTCTAATCAAACTCCGTCTTTCCATACCCATCTTTCCATAAGCTTATGGAAAGACCGTTTTTTCCAAGAATTTGCCAAAAAGAATTGGCATAAATAATGGGGGGAAATTTAAAAAGAATGGGAGGAAAAACAATTCCAAAATAAATGGAGCATCTTAACCGTGCATGATGTACGGCGGTACAACCGTACAATGTAGTTACACGATTTATCCAACACTACTAAATTGAAGTAGTATTAAAGTAGCAACTGAACCATCAATGTTCACCCCCTCAAAATTACTTTTGGTTATCATGTTCTACATGATCATTGGAAACCTGAGCCCTTTACATAATTCGACAGCTTGAGTCATTTCCTTGTCAATCACAATCAGTTGTAAACAGAGTAAATCAAGACATTACAACACACTAAAATGAATATTCATGAAATATAAAATATTCCTATTGATAGGAAAACAATACTACAAGGGCTATACATAGGCACCGATAATTTGGTATATAAGCAAAAGTTATTCTGCCCCCTGAATACTGATGCCTAAGTAGGAGTGCTGGAACGTAGTTACATAGGCACCGGTATACTATACCGGTGCTGAAACGACAAATCACGTATCGGTAACTAGTACCAGTGCTAATTACCCTCTGATTGTACCGATGCTTATAAAACAATACCGATGTTGGTAATTCTTAGCACTGGTAAGTGATTGATGTCAATGCTGCTTGTAAAAACCAGTTCCCAGTGCTCATACATATTTAGCACCGGTATGAAGGGATGACAGTGGGGTGAATTTTGGTGGAGGCCTGCCCCGCATCCGCCCCAGTCAGACGGGTATAGATGTAGTTTTTACCTATGAAATTCTGGCAATGATAAGGAAGTGGAATGAAGGAAAGAAGAGAAATTGATGATGGAAATACCCCTTAGTGGGTTAAAATATCCTCAGCCACCACCCGACAGTTCGAGACCCACCGCTCAGCCCCACACACTATTGCCTCATCGGCTGACGAATTAAACATACCACTGCCAGAATTAACCACCATCGCTTCGACGAATTAAACCACCACAGCTCAGTCCCCCACACACCACCACCACATAACACACAATGAATTAAAAACAGTAAACCATAGAAGGTGCAAAATATTGTCGTCTCTGTCGTTGTCTTTGGCATTGTTTTTTCCCTGTGTTCTTTGGCCTCATTTTTGGGATTGTTTTTTTGGACGTGGCTTGCAATGGCGGAAGCGTGCTAGGGTTCACTGGAAATCAATTTATTGGGCCGGTGCGGGCTGACGGCAAAGACGATGACGGGTGATGGTGGTCGACGGCAGAGATGACAACACCCATATCTTGCCGCTTCCCCCCACCTCCACCATTGTAACCCTAACCCCAACCACCACTTCCAGCCCCAGCAACCACCCGTCACAGCCACCATCAATTGTCTTCTGCAAGAATCAAAACCCACCCCGGTGATGAGAAGAAAAGGAAATAAACCTACCCTTGGACGCCGTACCAGAGTTCATGTCATTGCTGCCTTCTTCATTGCCGCCTTCTTCACCCACTAGATCGACGCAATTCACAACGCTGGAGGCAATTCCCAACGCTGGAGGCAATTCCCAACGTTGGAGGCAATCGGGGACGCGTTGAACACGCCACAGCTAGACCAACGAGTTACCAGTGAAGGAGAGAACACACCACTACCTCCTCGGCGGCGGAGCAGAGGATAATGAAAGAAATGGGAAAGAAATAAATGGGAAAGAAAGGGATGAGGGCAGTTATGTATTTTCATGTTTTTTCCTTTTTTAACTCAAGGGCAAAATCTTCATTTCACCCGATTCCAGACAAATAATCGTAGACTAAAAAGTCAGCCTAGTCCAGGGTAATATTGGCACTTTGTCAAATAGCAGGGTTATATTGGCACTTTCAGCCAAAATGTAGGATTATTTTAATACTTAACTCTTTATTATTATTATAATAAACTATTATTTATACATTATGCACATATTTTACTTATAATATTTTCATGTAAATATTATTAAGCTTTTAATTTATTATTTTAAAGTAAAATTTTAGGGATTTTTTTGGACCTATAGATGAGGTGAGTAAAATGGATTTGAAGTGGGTATGGAGACTCAGGTGGGTAATGGGGCAGGGGTGAATTTTAGATAATACCCGATGGGGCGGAGTGGATTTTAATGTTGTACCTGTTATAGGTGATGGGGCGGGTATGGGTATGCAAATTTTAGGTGGGCATGGATATGGAAGAACCATAATACGCACCCTCCCCGCCTCATTGCCATCCCTCCCAGTATAACGCAAGCACCTGTATGAAAATAATTGTTGGTGCTCATATATAATGGGGACTCGTATTTTGAACTCTGGTATATAGTGAGCACCAATATAGAATAAATACCGGTGCTAGGTTATCTAGCAACGGTTAGAAATCTCATATACCAGCGGTGGTTTAATTTTACATTTGTAATGAAATATTTAAATTTTTCTGTCCCAACCCAGATCGATATCCGGGGAAATTTCAGAAAAGATATGCAGGATGACTAATTTACTGTAAACTGAAATAAACATAATTAAATATAGTCGGGATCAAACCAAGAATAATACAAAGAATTACCAAATGAAAATAGTAAAAGATGTAGATTTTTTTAAAAAAAATCCTCCAACAACAACCAGCAAATTCATAAAACAAAGTGATGAAAAACACAGTTAGTTCAAATTTTTATGCTCTATTTTACAGTAGGAAGTCCATCGAAGTCTTTGCTTCCTTCAAATATACCTCTACCTAAGTCTCGCACCATCTGTCGGCTACAGCTGCTACCTCCTTGGCATTGTATGCTCCTTGTCCCTCGGGAAACACCTGTTGTTTACACAATCTCCACATATTAGGTGTAAGTATTGATTAGGTAAGAACAACAAATGTTTGATTCGTAATTTATCAATTGACCTCTAGAATATTAATATTGGTAGAGGTAGTTTTGGGCACAAGTTCTTCCATGAACAGGAGGACATAGTACCCACGTTCCCAATTATTACCTGATGTAGTACGCGCATTCCCAATTATTCCCAATTACAAGTTCATAGGGAGTAAAGGGAACATACACGAGGGAAATATCTAGACTCACGATGGTTAAGCCAGAGGAAGAAGATGGGCTACTCGGTAGATGGACTCGTGAATGAGGAGTTCCTTCATGAGTTCGCTTGACTGAGTCGTGTGGTGGAGTACATACTGGCGGAGCAAGCAATCACTCTTTACTAGTGTGCCTGCTCTACCAGTTAAGGAGGATGGTGCCCCTTTGCACGATGCACTTTGGGGAATGGAGGTGGTGGAGGTAGTGATATCTAATGGATCTATTAATCCCTTTGGAGTTCTAAATCCTTGGAGAGAAATCTTGACATATTAACTTCACTCCTTGGGGCCGCTATGGCCTTACTAGCGATTATTGCTAGGGTTTTAAGTAATCATACATTTATGTCATAGGTTCACAAATATTCGTTTGTAATCCTTCCTACCGTATGATTTGTATTTTAAGCACGGAATTTTTCGCAATCCTTAGATTTTGTATGAATTTAAGATTTGATTTAATAAACTATTTATTGAATATGTTATGAGTCCTTTTATTTTATTTGTGGGAACGTTATTCAAGTGATGCTATTGCTACTTCGGTTTCATTAATTTTGCTAGGGTTATTAATTGATGATCTGGTTATTATTCCTAAAAATATTTATTGATTAACAAAAGTCTCAGAGGTCATGACCTGAACTAGGTTTGCCGTTTAAGCAACCTTAAGTAGGGTTCAAAGCGGATCGTGTGAACTGCGACCCTTTATTGATAATACTTCGCTGCTTTTTACTATATGCATGTTCTATTGTTCGTACATATCGTGCGGCCTGAACTTTTAGTTTTTATTAATTAAGTACCTTATATAACTCTTTGGTTAGAGTGTTATTGTTCTTAGGCTTACCAACTTAGTCTTTAATTAGTTTGGTCTCAATTTGGTTCGCATGTTTTTGTAGTTAAACAACCTAATTGATACTGGACTTTGAATAAAATGTAGCCTAGTATCATGTATCTAATTTTCATAAAGAACAAATTGTAATATGAGAACGCGTCTTTGTTGCAAGTCATTCTTAGTGGGGGCAATCTATAATTGCACAAACATACCGTTGTTGAGAGACTTTACGATGGGGCTATGTTGTCCTCCACCTACTCGTTCCCTGAGTGTAGGATCTTTTTTTTCTCCATGTATTTATTGTGTGCATGATAGCTCCATCATAGGCTCTGACCTCTCCCAGGAACTCAGAAAGAAAAAATGGCGCCACTGATCAGGGAAATTATTCCCGCGTGATATTAGTACCCATAATCAGCCCACAACAAGTCCTAGCCTCTGCAGGCACCTGCAAATGACCCCAGATTAGTCTCGGGGAAGGAGCTCTGATGATGAAGTTAGTGTGGCCTGATTGCCTATGTATTTTGGGAGTGAAATGTCACTTACCTTTAATAGGGTTTTGATCAAGTGATTGTAATCTGATTATTATGCTCCTCTCTCTTGGATCATGGTCCAGTGGAGGGAGTTGTGGCGATCACTGTTTTCTGTTGTTTTTGCGGTTGGTCAGTTCATGATGATGCAGTGTTTTTAGTCTTTGTGGATTCAGCTAACTACCCTGATTCAACGAATCCATCTCTTCGCATGCTCAACTTTGACTAACTAGGACTGGGTAGGTTATATATATACCAGTATGACTTTGGAATTGGAGATTCTTCCCCAAGCCACCCTCGGGGAGTCTGTTTTGCAGGTTCGGTGCATTCAAACAGACAATCAGAATGCGATTTGACATGAATCAAGCTCGTATCGGTCCAACAAGTTAGGAACTACTGAAAAGCTCAAAGTCAGCTCAAAGGCATGAAAGATTGAAAGGCAGCCTCTAGTGATCAGAAAATCAAGGTAGGAAAGTTAGTTGTGATCTGGTGTAGCAGTTATCAAAATAGTCTTTAAATACAGTCTCTTCACTATTGGAAACCCCCCCCCTTTAGCAGCAGTACGTAGCAGCTATTTTTAAAAACCTCTGCTAAGTAATTGAGTAGCAGCTATTATTTTATCTTAGCAGCTATTTTTTAATAAACACTTCGATTAAAAATTGTTAAGCAGCTAATTATTGAAGAACCGCTTCTAGAGTGAGGTATTTTAGTATTGGTGGAAAATCATAGCTGTTATTTCCTAAAAACAGCTACTATATTATGTTAGATAGAAAAGCATAGCAGCTGTTATTGTAAAATACAAACACTTGGGTGAGACCGTCTCACCACAACCAATGGTGAGACTAGAGTTTTATATGCAATTTTGAAAATTTCTGTAAAATCTCGGAGGGATTTATGTGCAAAATTTTAAAATATTGGCAATTTTCCCGGGTCAAAATTTGGGTTATAAGAATTGAAATCGGGTCAGATTTTCTCGTGCGCAATTAAAAAATATGGTACTCCCTCTGTTCCAGACATATCTTCACACTTTTTGGTCAACTTTCTCAATACACGTTTGACCATAAATTTCAACTAGTATATAGATGTCAATATCTTCATTTGAGATATCGTTAGAATCTGTTGATAAACACAGAATATTGATGATGAGAAATGTTAATTCTATTCACTAATCATCTCTAGTTAAATAGATTACAAGTATGGCTATTTACAGTAACTAAATTCCTGATTACAAGGAATTGATATGATGAGATCAGATTGGATGAGATCAAATCAACAACTAAGCAATAGCTAAGATATATACTTAACATCCCCCCGCAAGCTCATGACCGAGGAAGGACATGCAGCTTGGATCGTAGAGTGGCAAAGTGATGATTACCCACAGCTTTAGTGAAAATGTCAGCAATCTGATCAAGAGCCCTAACATGCCGAACCACAAGGTCACCAGAAGCAACCTGTTCCCGGACAAAGTGATAATCAATCTTGATGTGCTTGGATTGCTGATGGAACACTGGATTGGCTGAGAGGAAAGTAGCACTGAGATTGTCACAGAGAAGAATGGGGGGCAATTGTAATGAGACATGCATTTCCTGAAGAAGTTGCTGAAGCCAGATGAGTTCAGCAGAAGCAAATGCAATAGCCCTGTACTCCGCTTCAGTGCTAGACCGAGCAACAACCTTCTGTTTTCGAGATGACCAGCTGATAAGATTGCCACCAAAGTAGATAGCAAAGCCGTGCTGAGAACGACAATCATCGGGATCAGATGCCCAACCAGCATCAGAGTAAGCCACCAAACGAGAGTCCTGAGCCTTGCGAAGAGTCAGACCCGAGGAAAGAGTACCCTTGAGGTATCGCAGAATCCGTTTGACTGCACACCAGTGAGTCTCGGTAGGAGCATGCATGAATTGACAGACTCGATTAACAGCATACGAGATCTCAGGACGAGAGATAGTAGCATATTGTAATGCCCCAACAACACTGCGGTAAAGAGTGGGATCAGGTAAAGGTGTTCCAGCTGCAATAAGACGAGAGCCAGGTTCAGCAGGAGAGCAGATGGGTCGGGCACCAGACATGTTACTCCGTTCCAAGATGTCACAGATGAATTTCTGCTGTGAGAGTTGCAAAGAAGAGCCCTGGCGAGAGACTTCAATACCGAGAAAGTAGTGAAGTGAACCAAGATCCTTGAGAGCAAAGTCACGATGAAGTAGTCTGACAAACTCATCAATGAACTCGGCATGGGAGCCTGTGATCACAAGGTCGTCAACATAGACCAAAACATACACCACATGAGAGCCAGAATGCTTAACAAACAGAGATGGATCAGAAGCACAGGCACGAAAACCAAGCTGAACAAGAGAAGCAGTCAGTTTTTGAAACCAGGCTCGAGGAGCCTGTTTCAAGCCATAAAGAGCTTTCCGAAGACGACATACATGAGTCGGTTTGTCCAGAGAAACGAAGCCCTGAGGCTGATCCATAAACACTGTTTCGGAGAGATCTCCATGGAGGAAGGCATTGTTGACATCCACTTGACGAAGAGGCCAACCAGCAGAGACTGCCAAGCTAAGGACAAGATGAATAGTTGTGGGCTTGACCACCGGGCTGAAGGTGTCAAAATAGTCTCTCTTCTTGCCCACTCTCACCTTCCTACAACCTTTTGGGAGCAAGCCTTTCACACCGCCTCTTATCTTCTCAATCGAACCATCACTCCAACCTTGTCTCATAAATCTCCCTACCAATGCCTCTATAACAAAATTCCCAACTACAACCTTCTCCGCTCTTTTGGCTGTCTTTGCTATCCTTTTCTTCGCCCCTACACCACTACCAAACTTGAGTTTCGCTCTCTCCCCTGCATCTTTCTGGGCTATAGCTCCAAACACAAGGGCTACCTATGTCACCACTTACCAACCTCCCGCACATACATTTCTAGGTTTGTCGTATTTGATGAATCTATTTTTCCTTATCCATCCATGCTTCCTACCACTGCTGGAAGGAACAAATTACAACTACTGGAAGGCTCGCATGCGGGTGTTCATAAATTCACTGGATGAATTGGCTTGGTACTATGTTGAAATAGAATGGAAACCCCCTGTTGTTGGAAATTCTGAAGGAGGAGAACCTAAGCCTAAAGGGTCGTGGACACCATGTGAAAGAATGGGAAGCTTGGCGAATTCTAGAGCATTAAATGCTATATTTACTGCAGTAGATAAAGATCAGTTCAAACTCATCTCTACGTGCCAACAAGCAAAGAAAACATGGGATATTCTGCAAACTGTGCATGAAGGAACCAGTAGAGTTTGAGAATCTAGATTACAAATGTTGGCCACAAAGTTTGAGAAACTCAAGATGGAGGAAGATGACACCATTGCTATATTCAATGGAAAACTCAGGGATATCTCCAACATGGTATACCAACTTGGAAAAGTATACAAAGAGGCAAAACTGGTGAAAAAGACCTTGACATCTCTTCCTAAAAGATTTTCTATGAAAGTTGCTGCAATAGAAGAAGCAAGAGATGTAGCCACCATGACCTTAGATGAACTAATGGGATCACTACAGACCTATGAGATGACACTGCAACAGCCTGCAAAGAAAGTCCAGAAGGAGTTGGCCTTCAAATCCTCTACATCAAGGGTCATCCATGAATCTGATAGTGATGATGAAATTGAAGATCTTGCTCCTATCACCAAGAGTTTATCAAGAATACTGAAGAAGGTGGTAAACAAGAATTCACAAGAAAGATCTGGAGGGAATAAAAATCGTCCTCAAGATTTTGGTAATCGTGGAACTCAGATGGAACAAGGAAGTCAGCAATTCTCTAGAAACCAAAGTGGTGAAGGAAAGCAGTCTGAAAGAATTCAATGTCGAGAATGTGGAGGATACGGCCACATCCAGGCTGAATGTGCTAATACTCTAAAGAAGCAAGGAAAATCACATGTCACCTCATGGAGTGAAGATGATGAAGAAGAAGAAGAGGAACTTACAAGAAATTATATGGAATTTGGAGCAAAATGTCGTAGTGGATCAGTTGAGGTATGTTCCAACATGTCAGAGAAAAACGAAGCTGTATGTTCCAACACACGTTCTGATGGCACGTCCAGTGATGATGCTGATCTGTCTGTAAGTGATGAAGAAATCTATAGCACATATGAACAAATGTATGCCATGTGGGTTCAAGTAGCTGACAGGAACAAGGAGCTGAATGAAGAGAAAAGAAAGCTAATGGAAAGCGAACAAGAATTACGATCCACTGTTACGATCCACATTTGACACTGTAGCAGTTCACTTCTTGTTCCAATGAGTAGCATTTGTCTGATGACCGAATACCAGTAAGCACTTTGTTGTTGCCATGTTTCACTATGCACTTTTCTTTGTGGAATTCCATGGTCATATTATCATCACATAGCTGGCTGATACTTAGGAGATTAGCCTTTAGATCTTCCACCAACAAAACACCAGTGAATACGGGGAATCCTTCAATATGGAGTTCACCTTTTCCAACCACTCGACTCTTCTTTCCATCGCCGAACGTAACAAAACTACCATCATATGGCTGGATGTTTGTTAGTAATTCCCGAGTTCTAGTCATGTGGCCAGAGCAACCACTATCAAAGTACCACAAGTCTCTAGAATGTGCAATAGGAGACGTGTGAGCAATAAGGCAAGTACTCGTGCGTTTAACAACCCATACCTTTCTAATCGTTTTTCTCGTATGAGTATCGCCTGTGTTGGAACACAGCAGTGGTTGTCTTCCTGCCATTTGATCACGGATCAATCTTTTGCACTGATGTTCAGCATGTCCTTGTACATACAGTATCTGCAAATAAGTGACTTTCTTTGATGCGGCATCCCATACTTCCATTTTACTTCTCGGATCCTGGCTTTTAGAGTTACTGGTTTTTCATGCAATTCCATCTTGCATTCTTTCCCGTATCCAATCCCATATCTATCACCAAAGTTTCTTCCCATATCCAGAATATCATCAAGCTTTGCCTTTCCGGAATTCAGTTTAAAAATAGTTGCTTCAGACATCTCGGCCCTCTTGACCGCAGCTAACAGTTTCTTGTTCAGTTCTTCATTACGTGTTTCAAGATCTGCAACAGTGGATCGTAATTCTTGTTCGCTTTCCATTAGCTTTCTTTTCTCTTCATTCAGCTCCTTGTTCCTGTCAGCTACTTGAACCCACATGGCATACATTTGTTCATATGTGCTATAGATTTCTTCATCACTTACAGACAGATCATCATCATCACTGGACGTGCCATCAGAACGTGTGTTGGAACATACAGCTTCATTTTTCTCTGACATGTTGGAACATACCTCAACTGATCCACTACGAAATTTTTCTCCAAATGCCATATAATTTCTTGTAAGTTCCTCTTCGTCTTCTTCATCATCTTCACTCTATGAGGTGACATGTGATTTTCCTTGCTTCTTTAGAGTCTTAGCACATTCAGCCTGGATGTGGCCGTATCCTCCACATTTTCGACATTGAATTCTTTCAGACTGCTTTCCTTCACCACTTTGGTTTCTAGAGAAATGCTGACTTCCTTGTTCCATCCGAGTTCCACGATTACCAAAATCTTGAGGATGATTTTTATTCCCTCCAGATCTTTCTTGTGAATTCTTTTTTACCACCTTCTTCAGCATTATTGATAAACTCTTGGTGATAGGAGCAAGATCTTCAATTTCATCATCACTATCAGATTCATGGATGACCCTTGATGTAGAGGATTTGAAGGCCAACTCCTTCTGGACTTTCTTTGCAGGCTGTTGCAGTGTCATCTCATAGGTCTGTAGTGATCCCATTAGTTCATCTGAGGTCATGGTGGCTACATCTCTTGCTTCTTCTATTGCTGCAACTTTCATAGAAAGGCCTTTTTCACCAGTTTTGCCTCTTTGTATACTTTTCCAAGTTGGTATGCCATGTTGGAGATATCCCTGAGTATTCCATTGAATATAGCAATGGTGTCATCTTCCTCCATCTTGAGTTCCTCAAACTTTGTGGCCAACATTTGTAATCTAGATTCTCGAACTCTACTGGTTCCTTCATGCACAGTTTGCAGAATATCCCATGCTTTCTTTGCTTGTTGGCACGTAGAGATGAGTTTGAACTCATCTTCATCTACTGCAGTAAATATAGCATTTAATGCTCTAGAATTCGCCAAGCTTCCCATTCTTTCACATGGTGTCCACGACCCTTTAGGCTTAGGTTCTCCTCCTTCAGAATTTCCAACAACAGGGGGTTTCCATTCTATTTCAACATAGTACCAAGCCAATTCATCCAGTGAATTTATGAACACCCGCATGCGAGCCTTCCAGTAGTTGTAATTTGTTCCTTCCAGCAGTGGTGGCCGAGACACGGAAGCTCCTTCTCTGGTCACCATTGGTAAAATCGATCTCACTGTCCTTGACACAACCAAGGGAATAATAAGTGACCAAGCTCTGATACCAATTGAAATTTGGTTTTACCTAATTAATTCAATTATCACTAC
Source organism: Rubia yunnanensis (assembly GCA_037428765.1). Classification (NCBI taxonomy): domain Eukaryota; kingdom Viridiplantae; phylum Streptophyta; class Magnoliopsida; order Gentianales; family Rubiaceae; genus Rubia; species Rubia yunnanensis. The sequence continues at coordinate 31,300,484 of CM075069.1, read as the reverse complement.
TGGTGTGTTCCAACATGACTAATCTAACCAAGTGCATATTAACGTAAAACGTAAAGGACACAAGACTTGGTTACGCAGTTCGGTGAAATCCACCTACATCTGCGGGGCTTGGCCAAGTTCAGAATGAATCCACTAATCAGAAAGATACAGTATAAAGTACACCATGCAATTATACTTATCTTATATAACTATAACGTGAATCCTGCAAGCTCCCCTTGCTACCGATCCGCCTTGATCAGACTCCCTCTGACCTCGAAACTCGTCGACGCTGGATCTCCTCCTCCCGAGGAATTAAGGCATATGATTCTGAACTTTGTGCAGCGGGTTCGTGTGTTGGAACACAGTATTCTGGCTCTTTGCAATTCTCGAAAGATAAAAAATCTGTGTGCAGATTTTCTATTAAATCCGTAAGTCTGCAGCCGTGTTTTGTCCCCAATTTATATCCACGAATCAGATTTGAATACTCCTTGATTATCTCCACAATATTCCTATTCCAAATCTGATTCTTGAAGCATATCCAAATCCCATAAATAAAGGGATTTACCTTATATCATTCTATCCCATATATTCGAATAAATCTTCCATATAAGTAGGGATTTTACATAAACCAATTATGCTTCACACGCCTAAACATATATAGTCAGATATACGAATTCCATTTATTCCAAACTACTGTAATATTCTGACTTTGATTTCCATAAAACCTTGGCGTAAATATTCTGCACCAGCATGTTCCGACATGGTCAGAATTTATGTTCAAAATTAATTCTCATCCGTATATGCTCATCCGTATATGTTCATCAGTTAATTCAATTCCATAACCTTAATCTAATCCCACATATATAGGAACTGATATATTCTCCAACTCAAATACAACTTGGACTAGATGTATCCTTCTTGGATTCAGTCTTCAACCTTTCCTTATTTGACCAAAATTCCGTCTTTGATGTTGCAACTCAATAATACCATATTTACATAATTTCCACAAATTGCCAACTAGATAAATCTAAACTTTATACATACATACTAATTTATACATTTTTAGATGCAAGTTCTATAATTATCTTTCAAAAAATGAAAGTATAAACTAAATCCTTAAAACGACTTTTAAACACTCTAAATTTATGAACTAATTAATATAATTTCTACCTGTGAGTTTTGTCATTATCTTAAAAAAATATATGAAATCCTTAACTAAGTAATTAAAATGGTTAGCAAACACACTAAACATCTGATCTAATAAAATGATAAACCAATATTTTAAGCACACAGACTAATTTATACATCTTTAGATGTAAGTTATAATTATCTTTTGAAAAATTAAAGTGATACTAATTAGGTTTTCTTTATTTATTTTTATTAATTAGGGTTTTTAGAAGATAACACTATACTTTTTTTCATTGGATTTTTTAATGAGGTAGTGTGATCAGTTATTTTATTTTAGAATAACCATTAATTTAGCCATGTTGGCCTTATAAGAATTAATGTTTCGGCCATGCTTTATTTTAGAGTTTAAAATATTCCGTATTGATTTTATTAGAATTAGATTTGGTAAGATTTAGATAAGACAATATTCATTCAAGATTTATCTGGATTGAACTCGTCCAAATCTACATTTATTTTAGGCTGTCTAGTTAAATATGGTTTTAGTTCTTTAAATCTGCCATAATCCTTTTCAGTTTCTTGTTTGTATCTTTGAAGATCATACCTATGTACTATAAATAGGGGGTTGTTTTCAACATTATTTTTTTACCTACACTTTTAGCAATCAAATATACAACATTTTCAGTTCATACTCTTTGCTTGCAAGTTATTCCATTGTTGCTTAACCCCGAGGGCTAGTTAAGTATCAATAAACCTTGTGATTTGATCCCGAGGGCTAGTTAGAGAGCAAGTCGAAATTAGGCGTACCTCAGGGGCTAAACACTTGAATTTCGTGTGGCACACTAGGGTTTGCAAGTTCCCTTGTTTTGTCAAATATCTTAATTCTGCAATCCAGATTCTTCGCAAGGGGATTTATATCATAAAGTTTAAACTAAATTATTGAAACGATTCACAAAAAAATTTAATATATCAACTAATTTATAACTTGCTAACTGTAAGTTTTATCATTCTCTTGTAGGAAAATGAAAATTTAAACTAAATTCTTAAAATGATTAAAGAATAATTTAACTATATAAACTAATTGATAACTTGCTAGATGTAAGTTGTATTATTATTTTGTCGGAAATTGAAATAAAAAAAAAGTCCCTAACAAAATTAACAAATATTTTAAACATATGAATTAATATACTAATGTACATATGCTAAATTCTATCACTATATCACAAAAGATGAAAGTCCAAACTAACTCATTAAATTAAGAAACATGTTAAACTTATGAACTAATTTATGCATTTGATAGTTGTATGTTCTATAATTATCTTGTAGAAAATGAAGTCTAAATTAAATTCTTTAAATTATCAACAAACATTTTAAATATATAAACCATTTTATACATTTTAAAAATTCTGAATATAATAAAATGTTCGATATAAATTTATACTGATATGGCAATCATTAACGTTAATTTTTAAAAATATTATCAAAATATAAATAAATTTTAAAAGATATATTTCTTAAGTAGATAGAAGGAACTAAAAGGAGTATGATATTTTTTGGTATGTGAGTCAATATAAAGAAAAGGTGCTGGACTAAGCAGTCTGGGGCTGAATTTTGCATCTGGGACGTAGCTAGATCGAACTCGGGTCCCGCTAAAAAAAAAAAAAAAGTCCCACTACTCCCTCTATTCCAGATATATCTGTACAATTTTTAATCAACTTTCTTATGTCATGTTTCACCATCGATAACTTTAGTTACATATACTAATGGTGTATCAAAATTTAATATTTAGAAAACACATTATGCAGGGAATCTGTTAAGTATATATCTTAGCTATTGCTTAGTTGTTGATTTGATCTCATCCAATCTGATCTCATCATATCAATTCCTTGTAATCAGGAATTTAGTTACTGTAAATAGCCATACTTGTAATCTATTTAACTAGAGATGATTAGTGAATAGAATTAACATTTCTCATCATCAATATTCTGTGTTTATCAACATGGTATCAGAGCCCACTCTCACCTTTTGGAGTAAACACAGAATATTGATGATGAGAAATGTTAATTCTATTCACTAATCATCTCTAGTTAAATAGATTACAAGTATGGCTATTTACAGTAACTACATTCCTGATTACAAGGAATTGATATGATGAGATCAGATTGGATGAGATCAAATCAACAACTAAGCAATAGCTAAGATATATACTTAACATCCCCCCGCAAGCTCATGACCGAGGAAGGACATGCAGCTTGGATCGTAGAGTGGCAAAGTGATGATTACCCACAGCTTTAGTGAAAATGTCAGCAATCTGATCAAGAGCCCTAACATGCCGAACCACAAGGTCACCAGAAGCAACCTGTTCCCGGACAAAGTGATAATCAATCTTGATGTGCTTGGATTGCTGATGGAACACTGGATTGGCTGAGAGGAAAGTAGCACTGAGATTGTCACAGAGAAGAATGGGGGGCAATTGTAATGAGACATGCATTTCCTGAAGAAGTTGCTGAAGCCAGATGAGTTCAGCAGAAGCAAATGCAATAGCCCTGTACTCCGCTTCAGTGCTAGACCGAGCAACAACCTTCTGTTTTCGAGATGACCAGCTGATAAGATTGCCACCAAAGTAGATAGCAAAGCCGTGCTGAGAACGACAATCATCGGGATCAGATGCCCAACCAGCATCAGAGTAAGCCACCAAAAGAGAGTCCTGAGCCTTGCGAAGAGTCAGACCCGAGGAAAGAGTACCCTTGAGGTATCGCAGAATCCGTTTGACTGCACACCAGTGAGTCTCGGTAGGAGCATGCATGAATTGACAGACTCGATTAACAGCATACGAGATCTCAGGACGAGAGATAGTAGCATATTGTAATGCCCCAACAACACTGCGGTAAAGAGTGGGATCAGGTAAAGGTGTTCCAGCTGCAATAAGACGAGAGCCAGGTTCAGCAGGAGAGCAGATGGGTCGGGCACCAGACATGTTACTCCGTTCCAAGATGTCACAGATGAATTTCTGCTGTGAGAGTTGCAAAGAAGAGCCCTGGCGAGAGACTTCAATACCGAGAAAGTAGTGAAGTGAACCAAGATCCTTGAGAGCAAAGTCACGATGAAGTAGTCTGACAAACTCATCAATGAACTCGGCATGGGAGCCTGTGATCACAAGGTCGTCAACATAGACCAAAACATACACCACATGAGAGCCAGAATGCTTAACAAACAGAGATGGATCAGAAGCACAGGCACGAAAACCAAGCTGAACAAGAGAAGCAGTCAGTTTTTGAAACCAGGCTCGAGGAGCCTGTTTCAAGCCATAAAGAGCTTTCCGAAGACGACATACATGAGTCGGTTTGTCCAGAGAAACGAAGCCCTGAGGCTGATCCATAAACACTGTTTCGGAGAGATCTCCATGGAGGAAGGCATTGTTGACATCCACTTGACGAAGAGGCCAACCAGCAGAGACTGCCAAGCTAAGGACAAGATGAATAGTTGTGGGCTTGACCACCGGGCTGAAGGTGTCAAAATAGTCTCTCTTCTTGCCCACTCTCACCTTCCTACAACCTTTTGGGAGCAAGCCTTTCACACCGCCTCTTATCTTCTCAATCGAACCATCACTCCAACCTTGTCTCATAAATCTCCCTACCAATGCCTCTATAACAAAATTCCCAACTACAACCTTCTCCGCTCTTTTGGCTGTCTTTGCTATCCTTTTCTTCGCCCCTACACCACTACCAAACTTGAGTTTCGCTCTCTCCCCTGCATCTTTCTGGGCTATAGCTCCAAACACAAGGGCTACCTATGTCACCACTTACCAACCTCCCGCACATACATTTCTAGGTTTGTCGTATTTGATGAATCTATTTTTCCTTATCCATCCATGCTTCCTACCACTGCTGGAAGGAACAAATTACAACTACTGGAAGGCTCGCATGCGGGTGTTCATAAATTCACTGGATGAATTGGCTTGGTACTATGTTGAAATAGAATGGAAACCCCCTGTTGTTGGAAATTCTGAAGGAGGAGAACCTAAGCCTAAAGGGTCGTGGACACCATGTGAAAGAATGGGAAGCTTGGCGAATTCTAGAGCATTAAATGCTATATTTACTGCAGTAGATAAAGATCAGTTCAAACTCATCTCTACGTGCCAACAAGCAAAGAAAACATGGGATATTCTGCAAACTGTGCATGAAGGAACCAGTAGAGTTCGAGAATCTAGATTACAAATGTTGGCCACAAAGTTTGAGAAACTCAAGATGGAGGAAGATGACACCATTGCTATATTCAATGGAAAACTCAGGGATATCTCCAACATGGTATACCAACTTGGAAAAGTATACAAAGAGGCAAAACTGGTGAAAAAGGCCTTGACATCTCTTCCTAAAAGATTTTCTATGAAAGTTGCTGCAATAGAAGAAGCAAGAGATGTAGCCACCATGACCTTAGATGAACTAATGGGATCACTACAGACCTATGAGATGACACTGCAACAGCCTGCAAAGAAAGTCCAGAAGGAGTTGGCCTTCAAATCCTCTACATCAAGGGTCATCCATGAATCTGATAGTGATGATGAAATTGAAGATCTTGCTCCTATCACCAAGAGTTTATCAAGAATACTGAAGAAGGTGGTAAACAAGAATTCACAAGAAAGATCTGGAGGGAATAAAAATCGTCCTCAAGATTTTGGTAATCGTGGAACTCAGATGGAACAAGGAAGTCAGCAATTCTCTAGAAACCAAAGTGGTGAAGGAAAGCAGTCTGAAAGAATTCAATGTCGAGAATGTGGAGGATACGGCCACATCCAGGCTAAATGTGCTAATACTCTAAAGAAGCAAGGAAAATCACATGTCACCTCATGGAGTGAAGATGATGAAGAAGAAGAAGAGGAACTTACAAGAAATTATATGGAATTTGGAGCAAAATGTCGTAGTGGATCAGTTGAGGTATGTTCCAACATGTCAGAGAAAAACGAAGCTGTATGTTCCAACACACGTTCTGATGGCACGTCCAGTGATGATGCTGATCTGTCTGTAAGTGATGAAGAAATCTATAGCACATATGAACAAATGTATGCCATGTGGGTTCAAGTAGCTGACAGGAACAAGGAGCTGAATGAAGAGAAAAGAAAGCTAATGGAAAGCGAACAAGAATTACGATCCACTGTTGCAGATCTTGAAACACGTAATGAAGAACTAAACAAGAAACTGTTAGCTGCGGTCAAGAGGGCCGAGATGTCTGAAGCAACTATTTTTAAACTGAATTCCGGAAATGCAAAGCTTGATGATATTCTGGATATGGGAAGAAACTTTGGTGATAGATATGGGATTGGATACGGGAAAGAATGCAAGATGGAATTGCATGAAAAACCAGTAACTCTAAAAGCCAGGATCCGAGAAGTAAAATGGAAGTATGGGATGCTGCATCAAAGAAAGTCACTTATTTGTAGATACAGTATGTACAAGGACATGTTGAACAGCAGTGCCAAAGACTGATCCGAGATCAAATGACAAGAAGACAACCACTGCTGTGTTCCAACACAGGCGATACTCATACGGGAAAAACGATCAGAAAGGTATGGGTTGTTAAACGCACGAGTACTTGCCTTATTGCTCACACGTCTCCTATTGCACATTCTAGAGACTTGTGGTACTTTGATAGTGGTTGCTCTTGCCACGTGGCTGGAACTCGGGAATTACTAACAAACATCCAGCCATATGATGGTAGTTTTGTTACGTTTGGCGATGGAAAGAAGAGTCGAGTGGTTGGAAAAGGTGAACTGCATATTGAAGGATTCCCCGTATTCAGTGGTGTTTTGTTGGTGGAAGATCTAAAGGCTAATCTCCTAAGTATCAGCCAGCTATGTGATGATAATATGACCGTGGAATTCCACAAAGAAAAGTGCATAGTGAAACATGGAAACAACAAAGTGCTTACTGGTATTCGGTCATCAGACAAATGCTACTTATTGGAACAAGAAGTGAACTGCTACAGTGTCAAATGTGATGAAGTGTATCGTACGGCTGACCATGTTCCAACATCGGTTGATTTCTTAGATCAGGGACGTAATGATGTTGGAACATCGGATGAGACAAATCGTAAAGATGAAGCTGGTGACTCTTATATCTTCAACAATGTTGGAACATCGTCCTCTCCAGAACTCTCCCATGTTCCAACATCGATGAAGGCTGAATCAAGCAGAAGAATGACTCGATCGATCCCTTGGGTTAACTATAGGGAACTTGCTGGTCTACAATATTTTCTCTCCCTCACTGATGTTTCCTCTGTTGCCAGGTTAGAATCTATTCGCATTCTCCTTGTTATGGCTTACACTATGAATTTTACGATGTACCAAAAAGCTGTCAAGAGTGCTCCCCTACATGGTGTGGTTAATGAGGAAGTATATCATCGACTCAAGAAGGCTTTGTATGGATCAAAACAAGCACCACAGGCGTGGTATAAGCAACTCATGACCTTTCCTATTCATAAAGGTTCTCGTCGAGGGGGAGAAGATCACACCTTGATTGTTTTTCAAGAACAAGATTTTGTGACTTTGATGCAAACTGAATTGAAGATGAGTATGGTGGGAGTATTTGTAAGAATTTGGGTTGAGAGAAAAGTCGTGGTAGCCTATGGTCCAACATCGAGACCAATTGCGGATATTTTCACAAAGCCGTTGGACACTGCTACGGTTGAGCTCCTCAGACAACACTTAGGTGTTTGTCAGATTTGAGGTATTTCTTTAAAGCTTTTATTTAGCACTAGAAGTTTTGTTTATTTATTTTGTGTACAGAAAATTAGAAAAACACAAAAAAAATTAGAAAGAAGAAAAAGGTGAAAAAAATGATGGTCGAATATATTAGAAAGGTGGTTCTTCCTGGTATTCTGGTTTATGATGATAAGGAGTTGGAAGACAGTGATGCTGGACATGTTCCAACACAGAGTTTGGAGACAGGTTGAGAAGACGTGGACATGGATTAGAGATTCAGCTGTTCAAACATCAGTAACTGTGGTTGGAGAAGATTATGATCTGGATGGTCAACAAGTCTATGTTCCAACACCAGATAGGGGGAGAAAGTACTGATGAAGTGAAGGAAACTGAGTAGGGGATGTGTTGATTCTGAAGCAATGAGAGCTGTTATGTTCCAACATTGGTGACTGTGTTCCAACACAAGGTGAGCATATTATTGAAGGCACTTCTGATCAAACTGCCATGAGAGATATAATTTCAGCCGAAGGGACAACTGATCTGGGTGTATATGAGGAGTGTGGATTTACAGCTTACCTGGACTATTTGGGTCTCAAGACTGCTACCTCAATCTACAAGAAATACAACCGAGAGATTGTAGAAGAATTCTATGGGAGGCAACATTGATCCAGATTTTGAGTGGTACAATGGGGTGAAGTTGATACCTCAATTCATTTAGATGGTAGCTTTGGAGGTAGAAAATGCCAGATTAGATGAGGCACAGATAGCTGCTCCTGAAGAGGTTTAAAGGTTCTGTTATGACTATGTTCCAACATAAGCCAGATATTTGCTTCAGGGGGAGCTGCATTTAATGGAGATTCTGGTTTGCTGTGTCTATTGCGTGTGGCATGTTTATGGTCCCAAGGGGGAGATGTTTTGGATTTCTTGGATGACTTTATTGGCTCCGTTGGGTTGATGTTCCAACATGCTTATTATTCCTGGATGTTGAAGGAATGCGGAATTCAGGGGGAGACGTTATGTTTCTATGTTCCAACATCCAGAGTGGTTTTCAACGTTGATGTCTTTATTTGCATAATCTCTTGTGATGAAATGCCAAAAGGTGATTGGTCCACAAAATGCCAAAGGGGGAGATTGTAAAGTCTAGATTTATCTAGTTGGTAATTTGTGGAAATTATACAAATATGGTATTATTGAGTTGCAACATCAAAGACGGAATTTTGGTGAAATAAGGAAAGGTTGAAGACTGAATCCAAGAAGGATACATCTAGTCCAAGTTGTATTTGAGTTGGAGAATATATAAGTTCCTATATATGTGGGATTAGATTAAGGTTATGGAATTGAATTAACTGATGAGCATATACAGATGAGCATATACGGATGAGCATATACGGATGAGAATTAATTTTGAACATAAATTCTGACCATGTTGGAACATGCTGGTGCAGAATATTTTCGCCAAGGTTTTATGGAAATCAAAGTCAGAATATTGCAGTAGTTTGGAATAAATGGAATTCGTATATCTGACTATATATGTTTAGACGTGTGAAGCATAATTGGTTTATGGAAAATCCCTACTTATATGGAAGATTTATTCGAATATATGGGATAGAATGATATAAGGTAAATCCCTTTATTTATGGGATTTGGATATGCTTCAAGAATCAGATTTGGAATAGGAATATTGTGGAGATAATCAAGGAGTATTCAAATCTGATTCATGGATATAAATTGGGGACAAAACACGGCTGCAGACTTACGGATTTAATAGAAAAATCTGCACACAGATTTTTTATCTTTCGAGAATTGCAAAGAGCCAGAATACTGTGTTCCAACACACGAACCTGCTGCACAAAGTTCAGAATCATATGCCTTAATTTCTCGGGAGGAGGAGATCCAGCGTCGACGAGTTTCGAGGTCAGAGGGAGTCTGATCAAGGCGGATCGGTAGCAAGGGGAGCTTGCGGGATTCACGTTATAGTTAGATAAGATAAGTATAATTGCATGGTGTACTTTATACTGTATCTTTCTGATTAGTGGATTCATTCTGAACTTGGCCAGGCCCCGCAGATGTAGGTGGATTTCACCGAACTGCGTAACCAAGTCTTGTGTCCTTTACGTTTTACGTTAATATGCACTTGGTTAGATTAGTCATGTTGGAACACACCAGTAGTGATAATTGAATTAATTAGGTAAAACCAAATTTCAATTGGTATCAGAGCTTGGTCACTTATTATTCCCTTGGTTGTGTCAAGGACAGTGAGATCGGTTTTACCAATGGCGACCAGAGAAGGAGCTTCTGTGTCTCGGCCACCACTGCTGGAAGGAACAAATTACAACTACTGGAAGACTCGCATGCGGGTGTTCATAAATTCACTGGATGAATTGGCTTGGTACTATGTTGAAATAGAATGGAAACCCCCTGTTGTTGGAAATTCTGAAGGAGGAGAACCTAAGCCTAAAGGGTCGTGGACACCATGTGAAAGAATGGGAAGCTTGGCGAATTCTAGAGCATTAAATGCTATATTTACTGCAGTAGATAAAGATCAGTTCAAACTCATCTCTACGTGCCAACAAGCAAAGAAAGCATGGAATATTCTGCAAACTGTGCATGAAGGAACCAGTAGAGTTCGAGAATCTAGATTACAAATGTTGGCCACAAAGTTTGAGGAACTCAAGATGGAGGAAGATGACACCATTGCTATATTCAATGGAAAACTCAGGGATATCTCCAACATGGTATACCAACTTGGAAAAGTATACAAAGAGGCAAAACTGGTGAAAAGGCCTTGACATCTCTTCCTAAAAGATTTTCTATGAAAGTTGCTGCAATAGAAGAAGCAAGAGATGTAGCCACCATGACCTTAGATGAACTAATGGGATCACTACAGACCTATGAGATGACACTGCAACAGCCTTCAAAGAAAGTCCAGAAGGAGTTGGCCTTCAAATCCTCTACATCAAGGGTCATCCATGAATCTGATAGTGATGATGAAATTGAAGATCTTGCTCCTATCACCAAGAGTTTGTCAAGAATGCTGAAGAAGGTGGTAAACAAGAATTCACAAGAAAGATCTGGAGGGAGTAAAATCGTCCTCAAGATTTTGGTAATCGTGGAACTCGGATGGAACAAGGAATTCAACAATTCTCTAGAAACCAAAGTGGTGAAGGAAAGCAGTCTGAAAGAATTCAATGTCGAGAATGTGGAGGATACGGCCACATCCAGGCTGAATGTGCTAATACTCTAAAGAAGCAAGGAAAATCACATGTCACCTCATGGAGTGAAGTTGATGAAGAAGAAGAAGAGGAACTTACAAGAAATTATATGGAATTTGGAGCAAAATGTCGTAGTGGATCAGTTGAGGTATGTTCCAACATGTCAGAGAAAAACGAAGCTGTATGTTCCAACACACGTTCTGATGGCACGTCCAGTGATGATGATGATCTGTCTGTAAGTGATGAAGAAATCTATAGCACATATGAACAAATGTATGCCATGTGGGTTCAAGTAGCTGACAGGAACAAGGAGCTGAATGAAGAGAAAACAAAGCTAATGGAAAGCGAACAAGAATTACGATCCACTGTTGCAGATCTTGAAACACGTAATGAAGAACTGAACAAGAAACTGTTAGCTGCGGTCAAGAGGGCCGAGATGTCTGAAGCAACTATTTTTAAACTGAATTCCGGAAAGGCAAAACTTGATGATATTCTGGATATGGGAAGAAACTTTGGTGATAGATATGGGATTGGATACGGGAAAGAATGCAAGATGGAATTGCATGAAAAACCAGTAACTCTAAAAGCCAGGATCCGAGAAGTAAAATGGAAGTATGGGATGCCGCATCAAAGAAAGTCACTTATTTGTAGATACAGTATGTACAAGGACATGCTGAACAGAAGTGCCAAAGACTGATCCGAGATCAAATGACAAGAAGACAACCACTGCTGTGTTCCAACACAGGCGATACTCATACGGGAAAAACGATCAGAAAGGTATGGGTTGTTAAATGCACGAGTACTTGCCTTATTGCTCACACGTCTCCTATTGCACATTCTAGAGACTTGTGGTACTTTGATAGTGGTTGCTCTGGCCACATGACTGGAACTCAGGAATTACTAACAAACATCCAGCCATATGATGGTAGTTTTGTTACGTTTGGCGATGGAAAGAAGAGTCGAGTGGTTGGAAAAGGTGAACTGCATATTGAAGGATTCCCCGTATTCAGTGGTGTTTTGTTGGTGGAAGATCTAAAGGCTAATCTCCTAAGTATCAGCCAGCTATGTGATGATAATATGACCGTGGAATTCCACAAAGAAAAGTGCATAGTGAAACATGGAAACAACAAAGTGCTTACTGGTATTCGGTCATCAGACAAATGCTACTTATTGGAACAAGAAGTGAACTGCTACAGTGTCAAATGTGATGAAGTGTATCGTACGGCTGACCATGTTCCAACATCGGTTGATTTCTTAGATCAGGGACGTAATAATGTTGGAACATCGGATGAGACAAATCGTAAAGATGAAGCTGGTGACTCTTATATCTTCAACAATGTTGGGGGAACATCGTCCTCTCCAGAACTCTCCCATGTTCCAACATCGGTGAAGGCTGAATCAAGCGGAAGAATGACTCGATCGATCCCTTGGGTTAACTATAGGGAACTTGCTGGTCTACAATATTTTCTCTCCCTCACTGATGTTTCCTCTGTTGTCAGGTTAGAATCTATTCGCATTCTCCTTGTTATGGCTTACACTATGAATTTTACGATGTACCAAAAAGCTGTCAAGAGTGCTCCCCTACATGGTGTGGTTAATGAGGAAGTATATCATCGACTCAAGAAGGCTTTGTATGGATCAAAACAAGCACCACAGGCGTGGTATAAGCAACTCATGACCTTTCCTATTCATAAAGGTTCTCGTCGAGGGGGAGAAGATCACACCTTGATTGTTTTTCAAGAATAAGATTTTGTGACTTTGATGCAAACTGAATTGAAGATGAGTATGGTGGGAGTATTTGTAAGAATTTGGGTTGAGAGAAAAGTCGTGGTAGCCTATGGTCCAACATCGAGACCAATTGCGGATATTTTCACAAAGCCGTTGGACACTGCTACGGTTGAGCTCCTCAGACAACACTTAGGTGTTTGTCAGATTTGAGGTATTTCTTTAAAGCTTTTATTTAGCACTAGAAGTTTTGTTTATTTATTTTGTGTACAGAAAATTAGAAAAACACAAAAAAAAATTTAGAAAGAAGAAAAAGGTGAAAAAAATGATGGTCAAATATATTAGAAAGGTGGTTCTTCCTGGTATTCTGGTTTATGATGATAAGGAGTTGGAAGACAGTGATGCTGGACATGTTCCAACACAGAGTTTGGAGACAGGTTGAGAAGACGTGGACATGGATTAGAGATTCAGCTGTTCAAACATCAGTAACTGTGGTTGGAGAAGATTATGATCTGGATGGTCAACAAGTCTATGTTCCAACACCAGATAGGGGGAGAAAGTACTGATGAAGTGAAGGAAACTGAGTAGGGGATGTGTTGATTCTGAAGCAATGAGAGCTGTTATGTTCCAACATTGGTGACTGTGTTCCAACACAAGGTGAGCATATTATTGAAGGCACTTCTGATCAAACTGCCATGAGAGATATAATTTCAGCCGAAGGGACAACTGATCTGGGTGTATATGAGGAGTGTGGATTTACAGCTTACCTGGACTATTTGGGTCTCAAGACTGCTACCTCAATCTACAAGAAATACAACCGAGAGATTGTAGTAGAATTCTATGGGAGGCAACATTGATCCAGATTTTGAGTGGTACAATGGGGTGAAGTTGATACCTCAATTCATTTAGATCGTAGCTTTGGAGGTAGAAAATGCCAGATTAGATGAGGCACAGATAGCTGCTCCTGAAGAGGTTTAAAGGTTCTGTTATGACTATGTTCCAACATAGGCCAGATATTTGCTTCAGGGGGAGCTGCATTTAATGGAGATTCTGGTTTGCTGTGTCTATTGTGTGTGGCATGTTTATGGTCCCAAGGGGGAGATGTTTTGGATTTCTTGGATGACTTTATTGGCTCCGTTGGGTTGATGTTCCAACATGCTTATTATTCCTGGATGTTGAAGGAATGCGGAATTCAGGGGGAGACGTTATGTTTCTATGTTCCAACATCCAGAGTGGTTTTCAAGGTTGATGTCTTTATTTGCATAATCTCTTGTGATGAAATGCAAAAAGGTGATTGGTCCACAAAATGCCAAAGGGGGAGATTGTAAAGTCTAGATTTATCTAGTTGGTAATTTGTGGAAATTATGCAAATATGGTATTATTGAGTTGCAACATCAAAGACGGAATTTTGGTGAAATAAGGAAAGGTTGAAGACTAAATCCAAGAAGGATACATCTAGTCCAAGTTGTATTTGAGTTGGAGAATATATCAGTTCCTATATATGTGGGATTAGATTAAGGTTATGGAATTGAATTAACTGATGAGCATATACAGATGAGCATATACAGATGAGCATATACGGATGAGAATTAATTTTGAACATAAATTCTGACCATGTTGGAACATGCTGGTGCAGAATATTTTCGCCAAGGTTTTATGGAAATCAAAGTCAGAATATTGCAGTAGTTTGGAATAAATGGAATTCGTATATCTGACTATATATGTTTAGGCGTGTGAAGCATAATTGGTTTATGGAAAATCCCTACTTATATGGAAGATTTATTCGAATATATGGGATAGAATGATATAAGGTAAATCCCTTTATTTATGGGATTTGGATATGCTTCAAGAATCAGATTTGGAATAGGAATATTGTGGAGATAATCAAGGAGTATTCAAATCTGATTCATGGATATAAATTGGGGACAAAACACGGCTGCAGACTTACGGATTTAATAGAAAAATCTGCACACAGATTTTTTATCTTTCGAGAATTGCAAAGAGCCAGAATACTGTGTTCCAACACACGAACCTGCTGCACAAAGTTCAGAATCATATGCCTTAATTTCTCGGGAGGAGGAGATCCAGCGTCGACGAGTTTCGAGGTCAGAGGGAGTCTGATCAAGGCGGATCGGTAGCAAGGGGAGCTTGCAGGATTCACGTTATAGTTAGATAAGATAAGTATAATTGCATGGTGTACTTTATACTGTATCTTTCTGATTAGTGGATTCATTCTGAACTTGGCCAGGCCCCGCAGATGTAGGTGGATTTCACCGAACTGCGTAACCAAGTCTTGTGTCCTTTACGTTTTACGTTAATATGCACTTGGTTAGATTAGTCATGTTGGAACACACCAGTAGTGATAATTGAATTAATTAGGTAAAACCAAATTTCAATTGGTATCAGAGCTTGGTCACTTATTATTCCATTGGTTGTGTCAAGGACAGTGAGATCGGTTTTACCAATGGCGACCAGAGAAGGAGCTTCTGTGTCTCGGCCACCACTGCTGGAAGGAACAAATTACAACTACTGGAAGGCTCGCATGCGGGTGTTCATAAATTCACTGGATGAATTGGCTTGGTACTATGTTGAAATAGAATGGAAACCCCCTGTTGTTGGAAATTCTGAAGGAGGAGAACCTAAGCCTAAAGGGTCGTGGACACCATGTGAAAGAATGGGAAGCTTGGCGAATTCTAGAGCATTAAATGCTATATTTACTGCAGTAGATAAAGATCAGTTCAAACTCATCTCTACGTGCCAACAAGCAAAGAAAACATGGGATATTCTGCAAACTGTGCATGAAGGAACCAGTAGAGTTCGCGAAACTAGATTACAAATGTTGGCCACAAAGTTTGAGGAACTCAAGATGGAGGAAGATGACACCATTGCTATATTCAATGGAAAACTCAGGGATATCTCCAACATGGCATACCAACTTGGAAAAGTATACAAAGAGGCAAAACTGGTGAAAAAGGCCTTGACATCTCTTCCAAAAAGATTTTCTATGAAAGTTGCAGCAATAGAAGAAGCAAGAGATGTAGCCACCATGACCTTAGATGAACTAATGGGATCACTACAGACCTATGAGATGACACTGCAACAGCCTGCAAAGAAAGTCCAGAAGGAGTTGGCCTTCAAATCCTCTACATCAAGGGTCATCCATGAATCTGATAGTGATGATGAAATTGAAGATCTTGCTCCTATCACCAAGAGTTTATCAAGAATGCTGAAGAAGGTGGTAAACAAGAATTCAGAAGAAATATCTGGAGGGAATAAAAATCGTCCTCAAGATTTTGGTAATCGTGGAACTCAGATGGAACAAGGAAGTCAGCAATTCTCTAGAAACCAAAGTGGTGAAGGAAAGCAGTCTGAAAGAATTCAATGTCGAGAATGTGGAGGATACGGCAACATCCAGGCTGAATGTGCTAATACTCTAAAGAAGCAAGGAAAATCACATGTCACCTCATGGAGTGAAGATGATGAAGAAGAAGAAGAGGAACTTACAAGAAATTATATGGAATTTGGAGCAAAATGTCGTAGTGGATCAGTTGAGGTATGTTCCAACATGTCAGAGAAAAACGAAGCTGTATGTTCCAACACACGTTCTGATGGCACGTCCAGTGATGATGCTGATCTGTCTGTAAGTGATGAAGAAATCTATAGCACATATGAACAAATGTATGCCATGTGGGTTCAAGTAGCTGATAGGAACAAGGAGCTGAATGAAGAGAAAAGAAAGCTAATGGAAAGCGAACAAGAATTACGATCCACTGTTGCAGATCTTGAAACACGTAATGAAGAACTGAACAAGAAACTGTTAGCTGCGGTCAAGAGGGCCGAGATGTCCGAAGCAACTATTTTTAAACTGAATTCCAGAAAGGCAAAGCTTGATGATATTCTGGATATGGGTAGAAACTTTGGTGATAGATATGGGATTGGATACGGGAAAGAATGCAAGATGGAATTGCATGAAAAACCAGTAACTCTAAAAGCCAGGATCCGAGAAGTAAAATGGAAGTATGGGATGCCGCATCAAAGAAAGT
Organism: Rubia yunnanensis; assembly: GCA_037428765.1. Lineage (NCBI taxonomy): Eukaryota > Viridiplantae > Streptophyta > Magnoliopsida > Gentianales > Rubiaceae > Rubia > Rubia yunnanensis. The sequence continues at coordinate 31,283,703 of CM075069.1, read as the reverse complement.
CACTTATTTGTAGATACAGTATGTACAAGGACATGCTGAACAGCAGTGCCAAAGACTGATCCGAGATCAAATGACAAGAAGACAACCACTGCTGTGTTCCAACACAGGCGATACTCATACGGGAAAAACGATCAGAAAGGTATGGGTTGTTAAACGCACGAGTACTTGCCTTATTGCTCACACGTCTCCTATTGCACATTCTAGAGACTTGTGGTACTTTGATAGTGGTTGCTCTGGCCACATGGCTGGAACTCGGGAATTACTAACAAATATCCAGCCATATGATGGTAGTTTTGTTACATTTGGCGATGGAAAGAAGAGTCGAGTGGTTGGAAAAGGTGAACTGCATATTGAAGGATTCCCCGTATTCAGTGGTGTTTTGTTGGTGGAAGATCTAAAGGCTAATCTCCTAAGTATCAGCCAGCTATGTGATGATAATATGTCCGTGGAATTCCACAAAGAAAAGTGCATAGTGAAACATGGAAACAACAAAGTGCTTACTGGTATTCGGTCATCAGACAAATGCTACTTATTGGAACAAGAAGTGAACTGCTACAGTGTCAAATGTGATGAAGTGTATCGTACGGCTGACCATGTTCCAACATCGGTTGATTTCTTAGATCAGGGACGTAATAATGTTGGAACATCGGATGAGACAAATCGTAAAGATGAAGCTGGTGACTCTTATATCTTCAACAATGTTGGAACATTGTCCTCTCCAGAACTCTCCCATGTTCCAACATCGGTGAAGGCTGAATCAAGCGGAAGAATGACTCAATCGATCCCTTGGGTTAACTATAGGGAACTTACTGGTCTACAATATTTTCTCTCCCTCACTGATGTTTCCTCTGTTGCCAAGTTAGAATCTATTCGCATTCTCCTTGTTATGGCTTACACTATGAATTTTACGATGTACCAAAAAGCTGTCAAGAGTGCTCCCCTACATGGTGTGGTTAATGAGGAAGTATATCATCGACTCAAGAAGGCTTTGTATGGATCAAAACAAGCACCACAGGCGTGGTATAAGCAACTCATGACCTTTCCTATTCATAAAGGTTCTCGTCGAGGGGGAGAAGATCACACCTTGATTGTTTTTCAAGAATAAGATTTTGTGACTTTGATGCAAACTGAATTGAAGATGAGTATGGTGGGAGTATTTGTAAGAATTCGGGTTGAGAGAAAAGTCGTGGTAGCCTATGGTCCAACATCGAGACCAATTGCGGATATTTTCACAAAGCCGTTGGACACTGCTCCGGTTGAGCTCCTCAGACAACACTTAGGTGTTTGTCAGATTTGAGGTATTTCTTTAAAGCTTTTATTTAGCACTAGAAGTTTTGTTTATTTATTTTGTGTACAGAAAATTAGAAAAACACAAAAAAAATTAGAAAGAAGAAAAAGGTGAAAAAAATGATGGTCGAATATATTAGAAAGGTGGTTCTTCCTGGTATTCTGGTTTATGATGATAAGGAGTTGGAAGACAGTGATGCTGGACATGTTCCAACACAGAGTTTGGAGACAGGTTGAGAAGACGTGGACATGGATTAGAGATTCAGCTGTTCAAACATCAGTAACTGTGGTTGGAGAAGATTATGATCTGGATGGTCAACAAGTCTATGTTCCAACACCAGATAGGGGGAGAAAGTACTGATGAAGTGAAGGAAACTGAGTAGGGGATGTGTTGATTCTGAAGCAATGAGAGCTGTTATGTTCCAACATTGGTGACTGTGTTCCAACACAAGGTGAGCATATTATTGAAGGCACTTCTGATCAAACTGCCATGAGAGATATAATTTCAGCCGAAGGGACAACTGATCTGGGTGTATATGAGGAGTGTGGATTTACAGCTTACCTGGACTATTTGGGTCTCAAGACTGCTACCTCAATCTACAAGAAATACAACCGAGAGATTGTAGAAGAATTCTATGGGAGGCAACATTGATCCAGATTTTGAGTGGTACAATGGAGTGAAGTTGATACCTCAATTCATTTAGATGGTAGCTTTGGAGGTAGAAAATGCCAGATTAGATGAGGCACAGATAGTTGCTCCTGAAGAGGTTTAAAGGTTCTGTTATGACTATGTTCCAACATAGGCCAGATATTTGCTTCAGGGGGAGCTGCATTTAATGGAGATTCTGGTTTGCTGTGTCTATTGCGTGTGGCATGTTTATGGTCCCAAGGGGGAGATGTTTTGGATTTCTTGGATGACTTTATTGGCTCCGTTGGGTTGATGTTCCAACATGCTTATTATTCCTGAATGTTGAAGGAATGCGGAATTCAGGGGGAGACGTTATGTTTCTATGTTCCAACATCCAGAGTGGTTTTCAAGGTTGATGTCTTTATTTGCATAAGCTCTTGTGATGAAATGCCAAAAGGTGATTGGTCTACAAAATGCCAAAAGGGGAGATTGTAAAGTCTAGATTTATCTAGTTGGCAATTTGTGGAAATTATGCAAATATGGTATTATTGAGTTGCAACATCAAAGACGGAATTTTGGTGAAATAAGGAAAGGTTGAAGACTGAATCCAAGAAGGATACATCTAGTCCAAGTTGTATTTGAGTTGGAGAATATATCAGTTCCTATATATGTGGGATTAGATTAAGGTTATGGAATTGAATTAACTGATGAGCATATACAGATGAGCATATACGGATGAGCATATACGGATGAGCATATACGGATGAGAATTAATTTTGAACATAAATTCTGACCATGTTGGAACATGTTGGTGCAGAATTTTTCGCCAAGGTTTTATGGAAATCAAAGTCAGAATATTGCAGTAGTTTGGAATAAATGGAATTCGTATATCTGACTATATATGTTTAGGCGTGTGAAGCATAATTGGTTTATTGAAAATCCCTACTTATATGGAAGATTTATTCGAATATATGGGATAGAATGATATAAGGTAAATCCCTTTATTTATAGGATTTGGATATGCTTCAAGAATCAGATTTGGAATAGGAATATTGTGGAGATAATCAATGAGTATTCAGATCTAATTCGTGGATATAAATTGGGGACAAAACACGGCTGCAGACTTACGGATTTAATAGAAAAATCTGCACACAGATTTTTTTATCTTTCGAGAATTGCAAAGAGCCAGAATACTGTGTTCCAACACACGAACCTGCTGCACAAAGTTCAGAATCATATGCCTTAATTTCTCGGGAGGAGGAGATCCAGCGTCGACGAGTTTCGAGGTCAGAGGGAGTCTGATCAAGGCGGATCGGTAGCAAGGGGAGCTTGCAGGATTCACGTTATAGTTAGATAAGATAAGTATAATTGTATGGTGTACTTTATACTGTATCTTTCTGATTAGTGGATTCATTCTGAACTGGGCCAGGCCCCGCAGATGTAGGTGGATTTCACCGAACTACGTAACCAAGTCTTGTGTCCTTTACGTTTTACGTTAATATGCACTTGGTTAGATTAGTCATGTTGGAACACACCAATAGTGATAATTTAATTAATTAGGTAAAACCAAATTTCAGTATGCTTAGAATATTTATTAATCATTTTGTTAGTTCATATGTTTAGAGTGTTTGCTAACCATTTTCATTACTTTGTTTAGACTTTCATATTTGTTACAGATAATGACAGAACTTACAACTAGCCAGAAAATATATTGATTAGTTCATAAATTTAGAGTGTTTGTTAGCCGTTTTATGGATTTAGTTTAGACTTTCATTTTTCGAAAGATAATTATAGAACTTACGCATTAAAATGTATGAATTAGTTTGTATGCTTAGAATATTTATTAATCATTTTATCAGTTCATATGTTTAGAGTGTTTGCTAACCATTAGTTACTTAGTTTAGACTTTCATATTTGTTAAAGATAATGACAGAACTTACAACTAGAAAATATATTAATTAGCTCATAAATTTAGAGTGTTTGTTAGCCGTTTAAATGATTTAGTTTAGACTTTCATTTTTTGAAAGATAATTATAGAACTTACATCTTAAAATGTATAAATTAGTTTGTATGCTAAGAATATTTGTTAATCATTTTATTAGTTCATATGTTTAGAGTGTTTGCTGACCATTTTAATTACTTAGTTTAGACTTTCATATTTGTTAAAGATAATGCAGAACTTACAACTTGCCAGAAAATATATTAATTAGTTCATAAATTTAGGGTGTTTGTTAGCCATTTTAAGGATTTAGTTTAGACTTTCATTTTTCGAAAGATAATTATAGAACTTACGCCTTAAAATGTATGAATTAGTTTGTATGCTTAGAATATTTGTTAATCATTTTATTAGTTCATATGTTTAGAGTGTTTTCTAACCATTAGTTACTTAGTTTAGATTTTCATATTTGTTAAAGACAATGACAGAACTTACAACTAGAAAATATATTAATTAGTTCATAAATTTTGAGTGTTTGTTAGCTGTTTTAAGGATATAGTTTAGACTTTCATTTTTTGAAAGATAATTATAGAACTTACATCTTAAAATGTATAATTAGTTTGTATGCTAAGAATATTTGTTAATATTTTTATTAGTTCATATGTTTAGAGTGTTTGCTAACCATTTTAATTACTTAGTTTAGACTTTCATATTTGTTAAAGATAATGACAAAATTTACAACTAGCCAGAAAATATATTAATTAGTTCATAAATTTAGAGTGTTTGTTAGCCATATTAAGGATTTAGTTTAGACTTTCATTTTTTGAAAGATAATTATAGAACTCACGCTTTAAAATGCATGAATTATTTTGTATGCTTAGAATATTTGTTAATCATTTTATTTGTTCATATGTTTAGAGTGTTTGCTAACCATTAGTTACTTAGTTTAGACTTTCATATTTGTTAAAGATAAGGACAGAACTTACAACTAGAAAATATATTAATTAGTTCGTAAATTTTGAGTGTTTGTTAGCCGTTATAAGGATTTAGTTTAGGCTTTCATTTTTTGAAAGATAATTATAGAACTTACATCTTAAAATGTATACATTAGTTTGTAGCTAAGAATATTTGTTAATCATTTTATTAGTTCATATGTTTAGAGTGTTTGCCAACCATTTTAATTACTTAGTTTAGACTTTCATTTTTTTTTAAAGATAATAACAGAACTTACAATTAGAAAAAATATTAATTAGTTCATAACTTTAGAGTGTTTGTTAGTCATTTTAAGGATTTAGTTTAGACTTTCATTTTTCAAAAGATAATTATAGAACTTACATTTTAAAATGTATTAAATTAGTTTGTATGATTGGAGTATTTGTTATTTATTTTATTAGTTCGTATGACTAGAGTGTTTGTTAACCATTTTAATTACTTAGTTTAGACTTTCATGTTTTTATAAAGATTATGATAGAACTTACAACTACCAAATGTATTAATTAGTTCATATATTTAGAGTTTTTGTCAGCCGTTATAAGGATTTAGTTTAGATTTACATTTTTTAAAAAAGAGAATGATAGAGTTCACAATTAGCAATTTATTAATTAGTTCATATGTTTAAAGTATTTGTTAACCGTTTTCAAGACTTGAAATAAACTTGAAATAGACTTGGTTAGAATAAAGCTAATTGATGATTGGATAAGATTTTATTCTTGATGATTAGGCTAGAGTTATATTTAGACTAGTTTACTTTGTACTCTATTTATACTCTTCTTCATTAGTCAGAATCATTACGGAAAATACATTCTATCATGGTATCAGAGCAAGTTCTGATCCTGACCTAATTCTTTCCCCTTCTCTTCCATTTTTTTTCATTTCTGCCCGTCACTCCGGCCAACTCCGATAAACTTCCGGCCAACTCCGGTCACCTGCCGGCATATTTCCGGTCAACTTCTGGCATATTTTCCTTCATTTTTTTGGTGTTTTCCTTCATCAATTCCCAGCGTGTACCCGCTCATCAATCTTAGGCTGTGTCTTTGCATAACAGTGTTGTTCCCGGTCTACCCTCAAGTCATCAAACTCTCTGATCTACTTCTCCGATCGGCATCCTTAGCGGCGGTTTAATCTCCGATCTACTTCCATTGGCATCCTCAGCAGCGTTTCCATCAGCGTCTTCTCGAATGGCGGCTCTCTTCTTCTCGGTCCAATTTTCTGGTCCCGGCAGAGAGCTCAACTGCGCCGGCGAGTCCCCTCTTTGATTGGTTTCTCTGGCCACTGTTCTCCATCAGTAGCCTCAGGAGTATCGTACCAGCCTCGGTTCTCGATCTACAAAAGGTTCTCGATCTGTATAAGATTCACGGCCAGAGGCGCGTGAAGCCACGCGAACAAGCCAGCGCGTCTCTTCACTCGTGCGTGCCCCCTCCAGCGCGTGACAACACACACTCAATCACTATTATCAACACATTACGCCCATTATTTGTCTTGATGCTTAGCTTTGCTCACCCACATATGGCACATTTTCATGGTATCTCAAAATTTAAGCATGATAGTAGATTCTGCTCCAAGTGGATCGTAGATTCTGACACCACAAAACACATGTCATCATCCCCCACTGCTGTCGATTATGTCATACATAATCATGGTTCATCCAGCGTGTATGTTGGGAATGACTCTCAACTCTCTATTACTCATGTTGGTGATTCTCGGATATCTAAATCTCTATCTCTTGTGATGTGCTTATTATGCCTGATATCACTAAAAAATTTCTTTCGATTAGCAAGTTAACTTGGGATTTAAATGTTGTTGTCTGCTTTGATGATCGCTCATTTTTTTATTCGGCATAAAATCATTAGAGAAGTCATAGCGAACATGAGCTTTATGTTTTAGATTATGGTGCATTTGCTTTGTTGTTTACCGTGGAATCAAATAAGCCGTGTGCGTCTTTTGAAATTTGGCATGCTAGACTTGGTCATGTTCCGCATTCCGTTATTTCTGGTTTGCATTCTTCTGGATCTTTATCTGTCTTGTCGATTTTGCTAAAACCTGCCCTTTGTGATGCATGTGAAAAGGCTAAAGGGAAATGTTTATCTTTTCAGTCAAATGATAAACGTGTTGTTAGGGTACTTAATCTAGTTCACTGTGATTTATGGGGGCCCTCTCCTTTTATATCAGCTGATGGTTTCTCTTACTATGCCATTTCCTTGATGATCATTCCTGAGTCTCGTGGCTTTTCCCATTTCGTCGTAAATATGATTTTTGCGATGACCATCGCCATTTTGAGGCTTTCGTGGAGAACCAATTTTCTTCCACCATTAAGGTGTTTCAGAGTGATGGGGGGACTGAGTTTGTATATAGCCGCTTACGCTCTCACTTTCAGACAAAAGACATTCATAATCACATTTCTTGCCCGTATACTCCTGAGCAGAACGGTCAGGCTGAGCGCAAGCACTTCCACATTACTGAGATGGGCTTATCTATGTTGTACCACTCTCACATTCCTCTCTCCCACTGGTCTCACGCCTTTGTTGCAGTTGCTTTTACTATAAATCGGTTGCCCACTTTGGTTCTTGGCGGATGATCACCATTTGAAGTTGTTAATGATTGGGTTCCTATATACACGAACTTCATGTATTTGGTTGTCATGTGTACCTTTATCTTTGCCCATATGCAGCTCACAAAATCACTCCTCACAGTTTTCCATGTATCTTTCTTGGGTATGACTCACAGTACAAGGGTTATCGATGTTTGGATCTTACGTCTGGAAAAATATATGTCACCAGACATGCTCGGTTTCATGATACATTTTTCCCTTATGCCAATGGTTCTACTTCAGTATCTTCGCTCTCTCTAGATGTCTCTACTTTTTTGGATCCCGCTGATACATCAGCCAATATTCCTTCTTATTCCATAGTGGCATCTCTTCCTGCTCGACTTGTCACTTCAGTTTCTAGCTCCCCTGGCTCATCGATGTTGTCATCATCAGTGACTATGACACCATGTTTTGTCTACTCTGACGATTCAGACCATCCAGTGGCCGCTCAGACGCATCCTGCTCTGCCCATTCCACTATCAACTAGCTCACCTAGTCCACCGACTAGCCTATTTGATTCTCTGGCCATCTCACCGACCTCTTCGTCGACCATCTCAACGGCCCATTCATCGGCCACCTCATCGGCTCCTTTTCCGGTCACCTCACTAGCCCATTTACTTGTTGTGACTACTCATCCGATCTCTCCACCTCAGCATCACACTCATCATATGGCTACTCGATCGGCGACTGGAGCTATTCAGCGCAAAGATTATTCAGATATTATTGCTCATGGTCTTACTGCCGCCTTGCTAGCTCAGTCAAAGCCCACAGATTACCGCAATGCTCTTCAGGATCCAGCTTGGGTTTCTGCCATGGATGACAAGATGGCTGCTCTTCGTGGACAACGCACTTGGGATTTGATGCCTCGCCCATCGGACGTCAATATTGTTGGCTCCAAATGGGTTTACAGACTGAAGTATTAACCAGATGACACTATTGAGCATCATAAAGCTAGGCTTGGGGCACAGAGTTTCTCACAGATTCTGGGTTTTGACTTTGACCACACTTTCAGTCTAGTGGTTAAAGCCTCCACTGTCCGGACAGTCCTCGCCATAGCTACCATGCGTTCCTAGCCACTTCATCAGTTGGAGGTCAAAAGCATTTTCCTTAATGGTGTTCTTAATGCTCCAGTCTATATGAAGAAACTCGTTGGTTATCAGGATTCTGTTAATCCAAACTATGTTTGTCGCTTGCGGAAGGCTATTTATAGTCTTAAGCAAGCTCCTCGGGCTTGGTTTCAGCGCTTCAGTGGTTATCTGACACAGCTTGGTTTTCAGTGCATCTCAGCCGATACTTCTTTATTTGTCCTCTCGAGAGGGTCGTGGTTACTTTATGTACTTGTGTATGTGGATTATATCATTCTTACAGACAACGACTCAACTCTTCTTCGTCCGTTCATTGATCGGACACACAAAGAGTTTGCGATCAAGAATCTTGGTGCTCTACGATACTTTCTTGGTCTTGAAGTTTCTACTACCTCATCAGGGTTACTTCTTGGCCAAGAAAAGTATGCTCGGGATATTTTGACTCGTGCCAGTACTTCTGAAGTGGCACCTATTTCTACTCCAATTGTCGTCAGTTCTCAGCTTCACAACTTACCATTCCTCCATTTCGGGATCCTACACTTTATATTTCCCTTGTTGGTGCCCTCCAGTATCTTACCATTACTCGTCCAGATTTGTCTTTCTCGGTCAACACGGTGAGCCAGTATCTTCAAGATTCCAGAGATGATCATTTTTCTGTACTGACAAGGATTTTGTAGTATGTTCGTGGCACCATTCATTTTGGTCTTAGCTTTCGTTCTGCTAGTACTCCGAGATGTTAGGGTACTCTGATACTGACTGGGCCTACTATCTGGAGACTCGACAGTCCACTTATTGTTATGTTGTTTATCTTGGTGGGAATTTGGTTTCTTGGAGTGCCAAGAAACAACCCACTGATTCTCGCTCCAGCACTGAGTCTGAATACCGTGCTCTCGCAAGTACTGCTTCAGAGGTGGTTTGGCTCACTCATTTGCTTCGTGATCTTAGGATTCCGCTTTCTGGTGCCCCATTGCTATTATGCAACAACAATAGTGCTATCTTCTTAGCTCAGAATCCGGTGGCGCACAAGCGGGCGAAGTCCGTTAACACTGACTATCATTTTGTTTGTGAGTTGGTGACATCTGGCAAGCTGCACGTTGCTCATGTCCCAACTTGGATATCTTCCCCAATGAGCTCTCATGTCCGCAATTTGAGTTCTTCTGGTCCAAGTTGTGCATCAGCGAGAATCTGACACTTCGCTTGAGGAGGGTGGTGTTAGAATAAAGCAAGTTAATGATTTAATAAGATTTTATTCTTGATAACCAGGCTAGAGTTACATAAGACTAGTCTACTTTGTACTCTATTTACACTCTTCTTCATTAATTAAAATCATTACGGGAAATACATTCTATCAAACTTGATTTTTTTTAAAGATAATGATAGAACTTACAACTAGAAAATATATTAATTTGTTCATATTAAGAGTATTTGTTAACCATTTTAAGAACATAGTTTAGACTTCATTTTTAAAAATAAAATATATATTTAGTGTAGAATTTACAACAAACAGATACAATGATTAGTTTATTTGTTTAGATAGTTTATTAATCGCTTTAGCGATTTTGTTTAAATCATCATTTTTTGCAAGATATTAATGATTGAAGTTACAACTAGCAAACATGCAAATAGTTGATATATTTAGAATGTTTGCTAATTATTATCAATAACTAGTTTTCCTTACATTATTTTATTTGATTATACATATATATAAGTTCATTTGTTTAGGATGTTTGTTAACCAATTTAATAACTTTGTTTAAATTTCCAATTTCTACACAATGCGACATAGTTTACGATTGATGTGTATGAATTATGTTCTTTATTTTATTGGGGTTAACTGTGATTTTACGGGACTAATGTGCACTTAGGTGTTTTATTTGTTATAGATCACAGTTTTTGGGCTCAAGAGGAATTAGGAGGAAGGTGGGGAGAAGTATGGCAAATATGGCAAAAGAAGCAGTTAAATTTGGGTGCAGAAAGAGTAAAATCATGGCAACAGATTTGGAAATATTTGGAGCTGATTTGATCAAATATTTTTGGATATTTAGATAAAAGGCAAAGTCTTGGGGACCGTCTTTCCATAGGCTTATGAAAAGATGAGGCTTAAATAGAATAATAAAAGATAAAAGGTATTAGTTGCAATATTAAAAATTTATTATACAATTTGTAGTAGTTATAAGGTTTTTAACCCGATTCATGCAACCCAAAAATTTATCTTCATTTCTTCTATTTTGCATTTTAAACCTTAATTTTTTCATAACTTATAAAAATACTGTATTTCAAGAGACGCATTCTAGATAAAATTAAATTTTAAAATTGGGAATAAGATATTTTGGAAGAAGGAGTTCTGGTTGGGGACATCTTTACATGGACGCAGAGCTTCCAATGAGTTACGGACATCAGTTGTATTCGTCTCGTCCTCGTCCTCGTCCTCGTCCTCGTCCTCGTCCTCGTCCTCCATTGGTTTGCGTATGTAGATTAATTACTTTGCTTTTCATTGACTTTATTATTCAGCGGACTTTTGGTTTTGAATTCATCAGCATATATTACTTAGCTTATGCTTCATCCTTGGTTCTGTGCGCTTAGTTGTTCGTTCAGTTTAATCATCATGAATACCGAATTTATATGTCGGAAAAGAATAACATGTTAGTTTATAAATTGTGATACCTAATTTATTTATAATTGATTCTTACATGTTCTTAGTTGAATTTTATTTCTAAGATGTTTATGTCTGATCACAATAGTGGAGGGAGGGCCCATTAAAAGCGCTTCTATTAGACTAGAGAAGACACTTTTAAAGTGTCTTCTCTGGAAGTGTCTTTAATCGCGATTGATAAAAAGCGGTTCCAAAAATTGCCTTAAATTTAACAATTAAAGACGTTTTTGAACTGCCTTAAAAAGACCAGTGGAACCGCCTTAAAAAGATTGGTGGGACCGCCTTTAATAGGCTCCGAACTCGGAACCTACATGCTCTCCCCTCGGCCCTAGTAGACGTTCCAAAATCAGAACTTAAATTGAAGGTGGTTCATAACCGCCTTTGTTAGGCATCCGGCCGGACTGGACGAGTCGTTCCAAGTTCGGAACCAAACCATTGAATTGGTTCCTCTGTCGGAAGTAAGAATTAGCTCCATTTGCAAGTTCAGTTCCTTGTTCGAGTCACATTTTCGGGTCGCCCTTGTAATTTTCGTGGCTTCTTTTTGGTTTTGGTAATTTTTCACTTCCAAGTTCGGAAACCAAATCAGCCCTATGATTTGGAAGGGCGAATTTAAGTTACGAGGTCGGAACTAAAATCGGCTCCAATGGCATAAAAAACAATTTTATTTAATTTCCCAGCTCAAAATAGGCCTCTTTCAACGGCCACAAATTTAATTCGATACACGCGAGCTACCAAAAATCTATAGAAAATGCTAACTAAGAAATAATCTATAGATAGGAAAAGAAATCAATCAAATTATATTCCAAAGCTTTACATCACAACTAGTCACCTAAATTGTGTTACTCTACCAAGTTAGGGTTCGCAAGAAGATGTGAGCGGTTGAGAATGAGATGCCAAGCCAAACAGTTACTAGCGGTGTTGATATCTTGTTTCGAATACGGCCTTGTTGCCTTTGGGAAAACCTAGTTGCATAGCGAGTAAGTTGGAAATATTATTATTGACATGAGATGTCTACTAAAGTCTATTACAGCCAAATGTACAATTACCTTGTCAATCTCAAGTAAATCCAAGTTCACGATCTCTATGCACTCTATTGCGTACGACATTACGTAATATCCGCACTCTCATGTTTGCGCTTGTTTCTTGTACTGTTTTAAACATTATAAAATTAGTAATTTATAGAAAAACATAATGTTATCTCCTTGGACAAAATGAAGCAATTTATGCATATTATACCTTGATTTTGACCACCTTAAATTTGGTTTGTCATCTTCACTATCGTCCATCATAGCGGACTCCATAATCTTGACAATTGAGCCCGATGGTTGCACTTTATCCATCCTATACACATGCTTTTTTTAAAACAATGATGATCAATCTCCAATGATCCCTGCACAAAAATAGAGTGTGCTTTTATTAAAGTGCATAAATGATGTGGTCGAACATAATGAAGATTCCAAATATAACCTTTCAATGTAGGGTGCAATGAATACTTTCTTATCCTTTCTTTCTCCCAAGATTTTTGTGAATGTAGTCGATTCTCTCTTGGTTTGTACAACCAATCTCTTGAGTCATCACTAGGAACATGTATCTGACCCACTCCTTCTTTTGATTGTACATATAGTACAAGTACCTTGAAATTATGAAATGTTTCGCATTAGTCGTACACAATTAAAGAAAATGAAATAGTAAACATGAATTTAATGTGTAAATAGAAATTTTACCTACAAAATGTATATGAACATTATCGTCTAATTAACTTGCTCACATTTCCAAAGGTCCTCAAAATCACTCCACATCGCCGTGATGTCTCTCTTAGCACCAAATACGCCATTCTTTCCAATGAATGAGTAAGTTGAGTTGTTTCCAATGAATGAGTAAGTAAGTTGAGTTGTATTGACCTCAACCTCTTTTGGTGAATGGTGTGATCCTCTTGATGGCGGTGTCCAATTAGGTGTCAAATCATTTAAATTCTCGGGAAGCTCGAGGTCGGTGTGTTGGATCAACTTTCGAATTAATATGTCTTGTTGCGCTATTTGTTTCTCTTGTTCAAGGGCATGTTTATGCAAAATGTGGACACGCGATGGAAGTGCACAACCATAGTACCGAGTAATTCCAAATGCTTCATGTTGGTTTAAAAACCCACCCACTACCCTAACACGACCCAAATGGTTGGGTTTGTTAGTAGCCAGAAAGGATGTCCTTCTTCAACGTGGGTATGAATTTCCCTTCCAATACATCATTCTTAAATTTATCCTAAGTATTGTAAATACATGGACTTTAGAACATAAGTCATTGGTGAAATGCATACTATTATTAGGATTTCAAAAAATAGTTGTAGGGTTCGAGTTTACTACTTGTTCCGCTAGTTCTTTTTCTCTAGGCTTCTCCTATAATCCTTTCCCATTTTTCCGGCCTTTGAGGAAAAGATCACACCTCTCTATGTCTTCCACATTCATTGGTTGCATCATAGTTCTTGCCTCCTCTTCAGTTATCCCCATGACGATTGCATTTTTAACATCCATCTCAAGACGTTCTTTAACGTATTTGAGAGCCACCACGGGAGAAGCACTTCCTTGCATCACGGGAGAAGAACTTCCTAAATTCCTTGCATCAAGGGAGAAGTACTTCATACTACATTGGATAGGATCAACTGAAAGTTCTACCGGTTGATTCTCGCTTTGTCTACGAGATGATTGCTAGATGCTCAGCTCCCACGTCCAGACACGTGATCAAGCCCAACTATAGTGTCTTGATGTTATTTTATCCCATAATAGAGGGTAGAAGAATAAACCCTGGGGCAGCGATATTTAGGCACATGCTTTATATTGGGACATCGACTAGGGTAGTGAGAAGCCTCCCTTATGGGAATTTGATTACAAGAATATTGAAAGGAGTTGAGGGGTTGACAATCACCGGTGAGGAAAAAGCATCGAAGTACTTCGACAAGACCTATTTCAAAAATAGGGGAATGGTGTTGGTCGATGGAAAATGGTACTACCAGGATGTAGAGGAAGGAGAGCCAAGCAAAAGGCCAAGAGTGGATTATGGTAAGTGAATTCTTTTGTTCGACTGCGGTCTGTTAATATTATAAATAATTAACTTATAATTTCTTTTTTAATGTTGTTTAGAAGTTCTAGATGAGGGGAAGGCCTATCTAAGGGATTTGCGATATTGTTACAAGTGGGTTTGCAAGGAGTTTACAAAAATGAAGGTCAGGATGTTGAAGATGGAGAAAAGACAACAGGCGTACAAACGCCATATTGCTTCCACTCATCGTCCCCGTCTTGATCGGTCAATATCTACAGGTTATCTTGAAGATGACTTGGAGTCACAATTACCATAGATTTGACGCTTATGATCTTGATGGTTTTAGTTTCATGAACATTTGAGGATGTTGAATTTGATTTGGATATTTTTTATGTAGACTTCATTGTTATGAAATATATATTCGTAGTAAGCTATGATTTTATTGTATGGATTTTATGTGGAGATCATAGTTGGAATGTGATTCCATCCTCTATCCTATTAATGTTTGTCTAAATTCGAAGAAGCCACATTTTAATCAATCTGTAGTCTCCTAATTTGAAACTAATAATGATAACAAAATACAATTACAAAGAATTTGTCTACTTCTTTCGTCTTCTTTTCTTGGTAGCATTTTTGCCTTCTTGCGTTTACGGCTCACCTTGCCACGGGTGTCCACCCAAATTCCCTCATCATGATCATTGTGGCTGACGGAACAATTAAATATTTCTTCGTCCTTCTCAAGCAAGATAGCATCATCTAATCCGACATCCGTTGCATTGTGACCAAATCCGACTATTTCTTCAGCAACATATTCTTCAGTGAAAGTGTGTTTCCCTTCCACCACAATCTCCCACCAAGGATAAGATAGATCCCTTACATAAAAAAATTGGTGCGCTTGTAATGCCAATATGAATGGATCTCCTCGCCAACCGATTCAACTCCTATCCACAAGGATGAAACCAAATTCCTTGGTCTACTTCCCAATGTTGACATTTAAAAACCGCAACTCGTATGGTAACATAGTCAAGCTCCCAAATATTTGAAATTGTTCCAAAGTAACAATGATTAGCATACATAGGATTATTACCACTTCTACTATCAACATGTAAATCTTCAGACACAAGGGAAACTCCGCTATTCTTAGACATGCCCTTATCATCCATTTATTTTGTGGCAAAGGTAAAACCATTGACGTCGTACCCTCCATAAGAAAGTACAGTGCCAAGCGGTCTACAAGCCAACAATGTAACTGTAAATGGATGATCCCCAACAGATACGTGATCAAGCAATCATGACGCAAAAGTCCTACTGTGTAAATGTAGGACTTGAGCTTCATTGAAATTGGGGTTAGCCACTCTTATGGAATCCATGTGAATCTCTATATATAGGACAACGTCTTCATGATTGTGGAGAACATATAGATGGGCGGTACTTAATTCTTCAGCACTTGGACTCAAAAGCTTTCCCCGCCTAACCCCCTAACCCCCTAACCTTCCAAACGCCCCTTATGTCTATAAGTTGGAACCCCAACCAAATTAACTTCATTCATGTAATCAGTACAAAACTCGATGGCCTCCTCTGCTACATACCGTTGTACAATACTTGCATTGGGACTGTAGCGATTCTTCACAAAATGCTTGAATATTTCCATGTACCTCTCGAATGGGTACATCCACCTAAGGAACACTGGACCGTAAAGCTTAATCTCATGCACAAGATGAACACATAAGTGGACCATTATGTCGAAGAATGATGAGGAAAAATACATTTCCAACCAGCATAACACTTCAACAATCATTGCATTGCCTGCAAACGGTCCAACTTTGACACGCTAATATTTTTTGCTACATATGGACTTGAAAAATAGCATAGCTTTGTAATGCACAGTCTTACATGGGATGGAAACGGCCCTCGAATTGCAATGACATTCAATTTCTGCATCAAATTGTGACAATCATGAGACTTCAACTAGGCAACCTCAACTCCTCCACTGAAACACAAGAACTAATGTTGGAAGAATATACAGCTGGACCTTGACACTATCAAGGGTCTCACACTATAATTTATTCTCACTTTGGGACATAGAATAGCAAGCAGGGGGCAAGTAACAATTGTCACCAGAACTCACTGGCACCAAATTCTTCTTAATTCCCATGTCAACCAAATCCAACCTAGCCCCTTAAGCCCATCCTTTGTTTTCCCAAGGGTATTCAAGAACGTCCCGATCAAAGAATCACACACATTCTTGTCAATGTGCACGGCATCGAGACAATTTCTAACATCTAAAGGCTTCCAATAAGGTAATTCAAAGAAAATTTAGCATTTCTTCCAACTCCTATCCACCGCATCTTTACACTTCCACTTTCCAACACTTGGAAAATTCTTCACAGTTTAATATATCTGAGTACCGGTTCGTACCACTGGTGCTTGTCTACTCTCTAGCTTCCTATTGAACCATTTTTAGCTAATCGTCATGGATAATTGGGAGGTCATCGTCGTACCTCTCAAAGTTAAATTTATAAGCCCAAAATAATTCAAATCTACTACTAAATAAATAATGGCAAGTCAGGATCGTCCACGAAGAAGAGGGATTTTCTTAAGCGTTTAAATATAAAAAGTTTATATTATGCTAAAAGTAAATATATAAAAATATATAAAAGCAAGTAAGTGGGGGAGAGGGGGAGGCGTTGGTTGGTTTTCCTAAGTTATGAAAGTAAAAGACAAAACAACTAGCAAAGTCAACTAACTATGCTAATCATGCAACAACTAAGAAAAAGGAGAATTCACTTCTCATTCGAAGATCAACATTCATTCCTTCTTAATAGTAATTTGCAAAGACAAACAACGACCATTTGCAAACCTCATTGATAATCACTTTAGGCAAACCACACCATAAAGGTATTTCATCAACGGCATTATACACAAAGAACCATAAGCCTTCTACCAAAGACATAGCCATTTAACCAAACATAACATTCATTAAGCTAAACCTAGAACAAAACACATTCAAGATTCAACCTTTCATTACATATATAGGATAAATATGAGAACAATCCACATTAACATACTTATCTAGCAAGAATTACAACACATTATACACTAGAAGTTCTAAGTCCATGTTCTTGGATTTTCATGCCAAATAAGTTAAGAAATTTGCAACTTTCCTAACACCCTAACACTTCAATCATACAAACACTTCCTATTCGCAAATAACCCATGATATAAATGAAGTAAAACACACATGAATGATAAATAGCAAATGTTTTAAGATAGAGTGAAATAGAGGTTCTTACTTCATGGATATGGAAGCTTCAATCAATTGTCCCAAGATTAAACTAACCTAGATAATGAAAAGACATGATTTAAGAAAAGAAAGAAAGGAAAACTAGGGTTTTGAACCCAGAAAATTAAAAGAAGAAGAAGAGAGTTGAAGAGGAGAGGATAGGATTTAGTAATTATAGTACAAAAAAGTAAGAAAGTTTCTGGCCACCCGTCCGTTGTGACTCGCGACCGAGCCAAGTTTCAGCATCTTGATTTCTTTCTTCTTTTTGTTTCAAGTCCTCATCTTCACTTCACTTATCTTCAATTCTTCAAGTCTTCAAAAGCTCAAATGCAAGTCTTCAAATCTTCAAAGGTAATCTTCAAAGTCGTAAAAGTCTTCAAACAATTTCCCTTGTCACACAAAATCCTCTAGAAAATTAATAAAAACGTAAAAGTCACTTTTAACTCTCCTTAGAGAATTTCAAGGCAAAATGCCGCATCTGGAGCACAAAAGTGCACAAAAGTGTACAAAAGAGAATCCTAAAAGTCCTAATATAACCATATAAAATGGGGACATCAAACCTCCCCGCACTTAAACCTTACTCGCCCTCGAGTAAGAAAAGATTCAAGCACACAAAGAAATTCATATGTCCATATCCTAAACTAATATTGCCCCAATGAAAACCTCACAAAAACTCTCAATATCGTAAATCACAAAATCAAAGATCAAATGATAATCCCAAAGTCCAATGACACAAAATTTAATTAAAACCATATGAAAGGTTCAAGCACATACTTCACTTCATACCAATGTATCAACCAAAATCCAATGACACAAAATGAAGTCAAAACCATATAGGAGGTTCAAACACATACTTCACACAATGCCAATATATCAACAAAAATTAAGTATAAAAGAATCAAGAATTTCATAACCATACTTTATTTTCAACCCGCTAAGTTACCCAATCCCAAGAGGTCTCAAGATATTGAGCTACCCGATCCATCCATTTGGCAACTGCAACCTTATGACTCTAACGCCGGCAAATGAGTGAAATCATAGCATTTTCCTTTTTTCTCTCTTTCTTTCATTTTACCTAGGAGCTTTTTCGGGTTTTCATCCTCGCCACACATCATGTTTCTTTGTCTCACATCTCACCTTTTTTCGCACATTTAGCCTATCATTTTTGCCTAGGCCGCCATTTTGGGTTTTCGACCTATACGCCCCCCCCCCCAATGTTGCCTAAGTTGCCCTCTCGGGTTTTCAACTTAGCGGGTTTTCTTTTTAAAAATTTTTTCCATTTTCTTTTTTTTTCCAAAATTTTAAATTTTTTCCATTTTCTTTTTTTTTCCAAAATTTTAAATTTTTTCCATTTTCTTTTTTTTTCAAAATTTTAATTTTTTTTCCTTCCTTTTTCTCATGTTATTCCAATCAAAAGTAGCAAAAAACATTCCAAATCAAGCTAGCATGCATGTGAGTCCTCTAACCCCTACCCGCACTTAAAACATTACATTATCCTCAATGTAAACATGTAATGGAAGAACAATAAAACTCAAGGTAAGAGGTAGAGTGACACCCATTTCTCCGTAAAGTCACCGATGATGCGGCGCAATCCCATGTATTTGTATAGAATCAGTCCTGAAATTGGTTTCAGAGCCGGAACGGGGAGCAAAAGTGCCGTAGAAGAACTCACCCCTTGAGCAAAACGTTGTCTCCTTGGCATCGTTCGATCAAGACTAACACCACAGAGAACAACATCAAACTCACAAGTACATAAGGATTTGTAATACTAGGTTTAGCATCAAAAGTTAATAACCATAGTATTCTCAAAGAACAACCAATCCATCATGCAATCACCAGTATAAGATTGTCCAATAAAAATATCCAACATATATCAACACATATCCAAGCATCATTATATGTATAGAAATTACAGTCACAATGATGCAGCCGGAATACTACAATCAACAAAGGTACTATAAAGATGCAAGAATCTTCATATATCAATATATGTAAGATGGTTGAGGAATGAGTGGAGGTGTGGTGGTTCTTGGGAGTATTTGGCGGAGAAGAAGAAATGATTATGCAGTGTTTAAACCCAGTTGAAAAGTTGGTTTCTCCATCGCGACTCGCGACAATACTGGTTGCAACTCGCGAAGCATTGTCGTGACTCGCGACCAAGCCATTGCGACTTGAGATATCTTGGGTTTGTGAGCTAAATTCTTCCAGAAATTTTCTAATTCGGTGGCGACTCGATATGGCCATGTCACAAATCGCGAAAAGATAATACTAGGAGTTCATTTTTTTCTCCCATGTTCGTCATGACTCGCGATGACAGGGTTTCCCAGCACTTAGAAGGAAATTTTTTTCTTACCAACTTTCCAAGATTTCTTCCCTTTCTCATGGATCTCATTCCTTCATCTCCTCCAATGTAATACGCTCCACTTTGCTAAAAAATCACAGAAGAAAAACACACCGTAAAAAGAACAAGACAAAATAACAAAAACCAAAATAAAGGCCGAATTTATTTACACCGTCGGCATGAAAAAATTCCGTATATTTAAGGTCATCGGCACGACCCTAATGTTATCTATATGGTGAAGGCTTGAACCCCTTTACCATGAGCATGGGGGTACAAAAATTTCAAGAGGAAAGTTTTGTTGAGGTGGAGATGGTTTAAAGGGAGTTGGGTGGTTAGGAGGCTTGGGATTGTTTTTTGGCTTCTCTCTTATCTCCCTCAAAACTTCCAAAAAATGGTAGAGTTGGTTCACTAGGTGGGGGAAGGGGTGACGATGCTAATGAATGTAGCACAACCACCTCTTCCTCTATTTTTTCATCCTCAACAACCAACTCCTCATCCCCTTCGAACTCAAAGTCATTTCTCATGGTGACTTCACTCACCGAATCTTTGAGTTCGACTAGGGATTGTGTATTTTTTGAATCATGAGCTTCCATTTGGGCCAACGCTTCTAATATACTCCTCTATGCCCCCTCAATAGCCTTAACACTAGAGGAGAGCCGAGTGTCCAGTTCCTCACTAGTAAAGCTGTTCAAGTTTACTATTGCATTCATGACTTCCTTATGTGTCAAACTGAACTTTCTTGTTGGGCTTGATTTTGGAGTATGGTATAAGATGGTGATGGCCAACTATTTTGCTCGTCTTGTTGGTTTTCCATCTCATTCTCATACCACCAATTCGGATTACCACTCCATTCCGAATTGTAAGAATTGTGGTATGGATACCATTGTTGGGTTTCTTGCCCATGAAAACCAACATCTCCTACCTCTTGGTAGCACTCTTCATAATACCCTTGGTTTTGGAAACCAAGGGTTCTTTCCCCCTCATAGTGCTCCTCCCGCAACAAATAGCAAGTCTCGATAGGATGGTCGGAATGACACATCCTACAAAACCTTGCTTGTTGAGCCTCTCTTCTCATCATGAGTTCCCTCAAGGTGAGACGCTCCATTATTTTTTTACAAAAAAAACTTTTTCAAAAATCCAAAATCATACTGCGAGGATTCTCGATAAAAAAAATTCACCAAGAACTCAAGAAATACCTACTCCGAACAAAAACAACCACCAAGGAGTGGAAAATAAAAATAACTAGCTAATATGCAACCAAATATACCCAAACACTTAAAAATAAATGCCACTTCCCTGGCAACGGCGCCAAAATTTGGGATGTCATCATCGTACCTCTTAAAGTTAAATTTATAAGCCCTAAATGCTTCCTATCTACAACTAAATATATAATGGTAAGTCGGGGTCGTCCATGAAGAAGAGGGATTTTCTAAGCGTTTAAACACAAAAGGTTGATATTATGTTAGAAGTAAATATATATATATATATATAAGCAAGTAAATGGGGAGGTGGGGTGTTTAGTTGGTTGGTTTTCCTAAGTTATGAAAGCAAAAGAAAAAACAACTAGCAAAGTCAAGTAACTATGGTAATCATGCAACAACTAAGAAAAAGGGGCAAAAACTACAAAAGACAAAGCCTTGGGGGTAATTGATATCCACTTCCGAACGTAATGTAGATCATTGAATCATTCACGCATTCTATCACATTCGTTACCTATGGGAAATGCTAAAACTTCCCATTCGAAGATCAACATTCATTTCTTCTTAATAGTAATTTGCAAAGACAAACAACGACCATTTGAAAACCTCATTGATAATCACTTTAGGCAAACCACACTATAAAGGTATTTTGTCAACGGCATTATACACAAAGAACCATTGATTTGATAACAACAAGCCTGCTACCAAAGACATAGAACAAACCACATTCAATATTCAACCTTTCATTGCATGTATAGGATAAATATGAGAACAATCCACATTATAATACTTATCTAGCAAGAAATACAACACATTATACTCTAGAAGTTCTAAGTCCATGTTCTTGGATTTTCATGCCAAATGAGTTAAGAAATTTGTAACTTTCCTAACACCCTAACACTTCAATATAAATACTTCCTATTCTCAAACAACCCATGATATAAATGAAGTAAAACATCACATTAAAACACATGAATGCTAAATAACAAATGCTTCAAGATAGAGTGAAATAGAGGTTCTTACTACATTGATATGGAAGCTTCAATCAATTGCTCCCAAGATTAAACTAACCTAGATAATAAAAAGACATGATTAACCTACAAAAACTAAGAAAACAAAGAAAGGAAAACTAGGGTTTTGAACCCAGAAAATTGCAGGAAATAGAAGAGAGCTGAAGAGGAGAGGATAGAATTTAGTATTTATAGTACAAAAAAGTAAGAAAGTTTCTGGCCACCTGTCCGTCGCGACTCGCGACCGAGCCAAGTTTCAGCATCTTGATTTCTTTCTTCTTTTTGTTTCAGGTCCTCCTCTTCACTTCACTTATCTTCAATTCTTCAAGTCTTCAAAATCTCAAAAGCAAGTCTTCAAATCTTCAAAGGTAATCTTCAAAGTCTTCAAAGTCGTCAAAGTCTTTAACCAATTTTCCTTGTCACACAAAATCCTCTAGAAAAGTAATAAAAGTGTAAAAGTCATTTTTAACTCTCCTTAGGGAATTTCAATGCAAAATGCCACATCTAGAGCACAAAAGTGTACAAAAATGAATCCTAAAAGTCCTAATATGACCATATAAAATGGGCACATCAATGATCTTCCGAAAGAAACCTACGTTGACCTTGGTATACAGTTTTACAACCATGCTTTAATTGGTGGTAATCAGTCTCCCTCTCATATATAGGACAAACAAAGTGACCTTTAATTGAGTAGCCGGAAAAATTACCGTATGCAGGAAAATCATTGACGGTGCAAAATAACATAGCTTAAACCAAAAGTAATCTTTGACACTTCCATTGTATGTCCAAACACCCTGATTGAATAAGGTCAACAAATCCTCGACAAAAGGACCAAGATACACATCTATGTCATTACCCGATTGCTTAGGACCCAAAATCCTCACAGATAACAACACGTACTTACGTTTCATTGTCAGCATGACGGAAGATTATAGATAACCAACATAAAAGCCCAAGAACTATGTGTACTACTCATATTACCAAATGGATTCATTCCATTAGTGCATAGGCCGAACCTCAAATTACGGGGTTCTTCACCAAACTCGGGGTAAATGGCATCAATTTTTTCATCCAACGTATGTCTAATGACATCATCAGCCGGTCAATCCCTCTCCGCATGCCAACACATCAATTTTGCATCTTCCTTACACGCAAACAACTTCTACATCCATGGAACAATAGATAGGTACCACATTACTTTTGCTGGTGTCTTTTTCTTTGTTTTAGTTACCACTTCCGAACCCATCGCAACTGCACCCCTCTTCAATTTGTAACAAGACTCACCACATACCCTACATGTTTCTCAATTTTCATCCTTGCTCCCCCTATAGAACATACAATCATTCGAGCAAGTATGAATTTCCCATTGGACAAAGAACTTTCTCGCCGCATACAACCTATTCGGCATCATGTTGCCTACGGGGAGAAAATTCGTAAGTAATTTTAGAATTTCATTCATCGACTTATTGGTCCACCCAAATTTGGTTTTCAAATTCATTATCTTTAGAGTCGCACTAATTAGTGAATGTTTAGAACCATTGTACAATGGTGTCTCTTTGTCTTCAAGTAATGCTTGTAATACTTCGGGTTTACCTTTGAACTCTCTTGCAGTATCCTCCACCATTTCATTATATTCCACATTCCCATCTAATTCATCTTCCACATTTGTGTTACTTAAATCATTTGTCCCATTTCTCTAACTTCCCCATGCCAGACCTAATGAGTATAATTAGTTTTAAACCCCTTCATTATGAGATTTCCCCAAAACTTTTTCCTCCCTAGATACACATGTTTTTGAAAACTTTACATGGACACCAGGCTCGCAGAAAACCATTCTTTGAAGCATCATCAAACATAAAAGTGACAAATTTTTCAATCAATGACATGTATCGGATGATTTTCTAAGATCATTACTAATGAGTTCAATGTGATCTATTGTCCTACAAGTCAATTACAATGGAACCCATTAGCATTATTGCATCATTGATCATAACCCCCCCCCCCCCCCTTCCCTATTTTACCTAAATACAAACCTTAATTCAAAATTTTAATATGAAAAACCATAAATTCAACATAATTTCCAACAATATATTTATCAATAATTCCTACCTTCTTCAATGGAAAATGATGTTTTTCGATGTATATATTGACTTCACTTCTTCATTAATGGATTTTGAGAGGGAGCAAAACCCTAACAATGTTTTTATTTTAATGAGTTTGAATAAATGGCCACGGTTTTTTTGATATACTTAAAAGGTTCCAAGCTCGGAACCCAAATTCATAAAAACCCTTGCCCCGTTCAAACTTTTCTGAGCTCGGAATAGGATACCCGATCAAATTTTGAGTTTGGAAAGGGCATCGTCTCTTTAGAAAAGCGGGATGGAGCCTTTTCCAAACTCAGAAAGCTGATTGTCCCCTGTTACAAACTCATAGCCAGGCCATTTTAAAGGCAGTTAGACACAACCGCCTTTAATTAAGGTTAATTAAAAGCAGCTATTGGAGAACCGCCTTAACTTAAAAAAACCATCTTTAAAACATTTTTCTTGGTCCTAAAGTAGGGTTCCGAGTTTGGAACCACTTAACCAAGGCGGTTCCACATTTTTTCGGCCTAAACTGCATTTGATGGGGGTCTTTAATGGGCTTTCCACAACTAGTGCCAACTTGAATGTTTTTAGACTACTGCTATCTAATTTCTGCCAATACGTAATTGTTGGATAGGATTAGTAAGTAGCAATATCTTGTGAAAAATAGCTAACTAGATAAGAGTGTAATAGCAAGATAAGGAATAATTGAGTGTGCTTTGCTATTTGCTTTTACTTTGGTAAATGCTATCAAATGTGTTCTGGTTTTGCAAATACTTTCTGATGAAATTTTTGGTAAGAAAAACAGTTAATTAATCATAATTGGTTGATTGTTGATAAAGTAAGAAAGAATTGGGGGAGAGGGGGTTAAGCGTACCTACTTCCCTATAACTGATAGATGTGTAAGGATTGATTCATTATTACGCCTATGATCGATGTTAACTAGTATGGATTATTCTTAGCTGATATCATTCACATATATACATATTTATTTATTTATTTATTTATTCATTTTTAGATTAATCATTTACATTCTTAGTGTTAGAAAAACTCTGGAATTTAAGGCGTGGTAGGAGAAAGAAATAATTATTAATTATTGCTTTTGCTCCTTGTGGGATCAACCCTGCTTACCGGTATACTAACCAGAAATAACCTGAGTTTGCAGGTTATTTGGTAAGTTAAATGACGCTCACCAAATTGGCATCGCTACCGGGGGAGCAGTAAGTCAATTTTTTTCCCTACTAATCTATGTGTTAGTGTGCTTGATTTATGAGTAGATCATTTAGACCAAATTTAATATTTGACCCGGAAGTTGAGAAGACAGCCAAGCATAGCAGAAGAGAACAAAGGCGCAGAAAGCAGTTTCTGTCGAGACCTTTCAGTTTAGCCAAATCGGACCCATTACGGTTTCAGAAACAATCTCCGATTTGGGAACTGATACCGAGATAGACGAAGCTAGACAAAATCAGAATCCTAGGTAGAACCCAAAAAATCCATACATTTGGGAACTTACTGTTCATAGTGAAAATGATCCATCCACCCCTATTCAGTTGCCAAAGACCGAGAATTCGATTAAGATCAAACTGGAATTCCTGAACGTACTTCCAAAGTTCCATGGGAGAAGCACCAAAGACATTTAAAATTTTCTGTGTGAATTTGTGAAAATTGGTAAGGTGCAAAAGAGGCCATCCACCATGACAGAAAATCAATTCAAATTGGTGGCATTCCCCTTCAGTTTGACAGGGGCATCCAATCAATGGTTTTCAAGCCTGCCACCCAACTCCATCTCGACGTGGACATAATTGAAGAAATTATTCTTGGAGTATTATTTTCCATCCACAAGGAAAGATGCTTTGAAGAAGGAGATCACATGTATCAAGTAGGAGTACGATGAATCATTAAGTACTTATTGGCTAAGGTTCAGGAAGTTGGTGGATAGCTTCCCTAATCACCGAATGAGGGAAGGCCAACTGCTCCAGCACTTTTATCAAGGGATGATAGCCACCAAAAAGGACTTGGTGAACTCTTCCAGTAGTGGTGGATTTTCTCACCTTCGAGTGAGTAAGGCAAGAAAGATCATCAAGAGGTTGGTGGATTCCAAGAAAGAGTGCGATCAACAGGAGATCCGTATGTTGAAGAGGGTGGCACAAACATCCACTCCCGAATGAGATGAGATCAAGGAGAGGATGGAAAGAACAGAGAAAACGTTATCCAAGTTTATTGACAAGGTTGTGGATGTACAAGAAGGGTCTTGCGATACGTGTGGAGCAGTCAACCATACGACGTCGCGATGCATTCTTACTATGGGGAGATAACATTCCAAGAAAATGCTATGGGTAATTATGATGAGATGCATAAAAAAGGTGATCCATATCTCCACACCTTCAATCCAAGGTATAGGGATCACCCAAACTTTCGTTGGAGAGAACAAGGTCCCCCACCGCAACAGCCTCAGCACCACCAGCATCAGCCCTATGTTCCACCATTGCAACAAGAATCCGAGTTTTTCCTCAACCTCCTCATGGTGTTCAAGGGAAATATATGAGTGATAATCTAGACATATTGATGGACATGGTGCAGAAACAACACCAATGGTTAAACAAGGTCGAAGTAACTTTAGATGAGCATACACAACAAATCGCCCATTTATCAAGCTCTATGAATGAACTCAGGATGAAACAGTTAGGGTTACCTTCTCAAGTTAAGTTAAATCCACACGAGATGATAAATCAAGTCACACTCAGAAGTGGAAAGGCAGTTGGTGCGTTGCCATTGAAATCTGTGGGCAAAGAAGCGAAGGAGCTCACTGACGGAGGGTCCAGTTTACCCAAATTGAACCCTACAGCAGAAATTTAGAATCAAGAAACTGAGGAGAAAAGCGATGAAACCACCGTACGATCTACAAATCTTGAGCGTCATGAGCCCAGAAATGAAGGTAAATCTAAGGTACCAACTAAGGTAAGTAAGAGGTTGAGTTTGCATTATCCTTTGATGCTAGGTTAATGGCATTTTGAATAACCACTGCTAGGTTGAGGTATTTTGGTATTGGCGGAAAATCATAGCAGCTATTACCTAAAAAGTGCTACTATGTTAATTTAGGCGGGAAAACGTAGAACCTGTTATTATAAACTAGTTGCTTCGTGCACTAGCATTAAATTCTTATAGCAGTTATTTTGTGTAAATTTAAATACCTGCTGCGGTGTTAGAAAATATAACATGTTTGAAAGGAACATTGGTCTCGTCCATGCTTTATTAACAAATGAAAAATAATTTAAGTAGTAATAGGTCACAACCTTTTGAACATTGTAGCAGCTATTTTGTTTAAATTTAAATAGCTGCTACGGTGTTAGAAAATCTAACATGTTTGAAAGGAACATTGGTCTCGACCGTGATTTATTAAAAAATGAAAAATAATTTAAGTAGTGATAGGTCACAACCTTTGAGCATTGTAGCAGCTATTTTGTTTAAATTTAAATAGCTGCTACGGTGTTAGAAAATCTAACATGTTTCAAAGGAACATTGGCCTCGGCCATGCTTTATTAACAAATGAAAAATAATTTAAGTAGTAATAGATCACAACCTTCTGGACATTTTAGCAGCTATTTTTGTGTAAATTTGCATACATGCCCATATTGCTTTTTTTGTGTTAACCCATACATGCCCATATTGCAAATTTGCAATCGTATATTATTGAATTTTATTTTGGTGTCGCCAATTTTGGGATTCACTTGGCCAGGTTTCAGGCAGGATATACAACATTGGCCAATTTTTCATAAAAACAAGTTTGAGCACTGCCATCCTTCAGGTTTGCTTCAACCCTTGCCAATACCTTCTCAGGCCTGGAAACGCATAACCATGGACTTTTTTGAAAAGTTTCCTATGTCAAGGGGCAATGACACTCTACTTGTAGTGGTGGATAGACTTACTAAGTACAATAACTTCATAACTATAGCATACCTCTTTACTGTACAACAGATGGCCAGTAATTTCTTTTCTGAAGTCTACAAACTACATCGCATTTCTGATTCTATTGTGAGTGGTAGAGTTAAAGAGTTTCTAAGTTTTTTTCTGGAAAGAACTCTTCACTAAAATATGGCTTTGAATTTCAGCTCAGCTTACCATCCTCAGAGTGATGGACAAACCAAGAGAGTAAACCAGGTATTAGAAATTTGTTTGAGATGCTTCTGTAGGGATAAGCCAGATTCTTGGGTGGATTGGATTGGAGCCACAGAGAGATGATATAACACCACTCATCATTCCAGTATTGGAATGTCTCCTTATGAAGCTCCATTTGGAGTAAAAACTTTAGAGTTTCCATTTGGAATCCCAACAAACTCTTTATTTCCAACAATTCAAGACTTAGGCCAACAAAGAGATCAGGTTAATAGTTTGCTCCAGAAACACTTAAGGTCTTCACAAGAATGGATGAAACATTTCTCAGACCTTAAGAGAAATGATAGAATTTTTGAAGTCAATGATTAGGCCTACTTGAAGCTTCAGAAGTACAAAGAGAGATCATTAAGTGGTCAGATCAACCTGAAACTAGCAGCTAAATTATATGGTCCAATTCAGGTTGTACAAAGGATTGACTCAGTAGCCTATAAGCTCAAATTACCTGATCATGCTAGGATTCACCCAGTATTCCATATTTCTCTACTTAAGAAGCTTTCAGGACCACTTCCTTTGAGTCCTATAGAGCTACCACTTACAGAGTTTGAAAAAACGCTTTAGATCAAGCCTAAGTCTATCCTGCAAAAGAGATTGGTGCAAAAAAATGGCCAAACTATCATTCAGTGGTTAATAGAGTGGACTAATCTACCCAGTAAAGAAGCATCATGGGAAGATAGCAACACCATCAAGGTACAATTTCCATATTTTCAACACTGAAGCACATTCCATCTCAGAATTCAATTCTGATGTCAACCAGCTTGAGGTCAAGTTGAATCTTAAGAGGGAGGGAATGCTAGGATATTTGGTATAATAAAAGGGTAGTTAAGTCATTTAGCTAAGGAATAGCCATTGGAGAGAATAACCAAGTTGTACTGCAGCTCAGTTTTACAATGAGTGGGTCTCCTGACAGGCGGCCTGTCCATAAGCTTATGGACAGGCCACTTATTTCTTACCTTATACACTGCATTTCTTAAATTACATATAAAATTTAAAATTTTTGAAAATATTTTTTTATATGATATATTTTTATATTTTCACCTTCAAATACATATTATTACTTGTTTTAACTTATAAAATACAATATTTAAATTTTATAAAAAATCATAATATTTAAGGCAAATGCCCCTGAGAACTGTCCATAAGCTTATGGAAAGGCCGCCTTTCCTGAGACTTTCCCTACAACAAATTAGCAGATTGGCTCACAAAGAAGGCTACAAGTGGTTTATTGTTGCAACATATTCTGTTGCAATTCGGTTACAAAAGAGGTGCAGAGAAACTTCTACAATCAGTATAAAAAGGGAGCTTGAGCATGGAAAAGATCATCCAGAAAATCATTAAGGATTTGTTAGCTTTTGAATTCCTCTTTTCATAGAAAATTCCCTCTCAATTTGTACTCTTTCTCTTCGTTTTTGTACTCTTCTTCATCTTTAATCCCAATTCTTTCTATTTTACCCCTCAAAACTACTTAAATCACAACACTTAAGTGTATGTTAACGGGCTTTATTCCTTGGGCCAAGCAAAGAAAAAAATGAACTTTGGGCTGTAGAGGCCAATCGATCGTTCATTCAAATTTTCACATGCCTTTGCGGGGATAAATGATGCAAGGACTAAATAATATTACAATATTACAATATTACAATATTACAATATTACATCCATCAGGGTTGAAGAGGCAAACATGTTAGCCATTGATCCCGTCTGGGCAGCGAAGAATGCTAGATATTATTTTGCAAAACTTGTTTAACAAGATGATGAACGTCTCTAAGTTTTGCGATATATATAGATTTTGCGAAAAAAAACCTTGTTTAACATGGGTCATTAGCTTAACGAGATGATGTGAACGGTTGAGTACATAGAAAAATTAAAACTAAATAAACTTGCAACATAGAAAAATTGATAAATGAATTATATATTTTTCATTTGAGTACAAGGTATGTGTAAATATCAATATTCTTTCTATCTCTACCACTTAAGCGTGTAGTTTGTGCACAAAATGTGTAGTTTGTGCACAAAATGTGTAGTTTGTGCACAAAATGTATAGTTTGTATATAAAATTTGCACGCTAACTACACACAAAGAAGTGCTATCTTCAATGCATACATGTAGTGAAGAATCTAAAATACCCCGGTTATATATGGAGACTCTGGTGGAGAATAAGCGGTAATATTTGAGGCGATCGAATTTGAACAATGGATTACGAATTCCCTGAATTTTGTTAGAAAATTACAGTCTTCCATAGTCTTTATTGCGACGAAGGCGAAGTAACAGTAATTTCCTTTTTGTTTTTGTTTTCTTGGGTTGTGAATAACACTGGTGGGCCCGAGGTCTCTTTATAAAAAAGAAAAGCTTCTGTTCTTTGGAGTTTTTGTCGTTTAGTTCTCTTGTCAGTTTAGTTCCCTTCCTCAACAATTTTTCACACCCCTTCTCATTCAACACAGCTACACAAGCATACAATACTATCTATCTCTCCAACAAAACAAAATTACATGCATTTACTTCAACTTCATTCGTCAGGGCTTTTTTGGTTGCTGTCATCACCACTATGTTCACTGCCGCTGCCGCTGCCGCTGCTCAGGAGTTCGGACGGCATGCGTGGGCTACCAGGCGAATAGCACTTGAACCCGTTAATGAAAATGTATAAATAATAATAATAATAATGTTAAATAAGAATAAATGTTTGATAGTATATTATTTTCTTCATTATATTTTAGGTCAAAATTTGTAGATTTTGATCATACAACTTTATGGATATAGATATTATTATATTAAAAATACGTGGAACTTTCTTGCTAGATTTTTGGCATTGTATAGTTGAGTGGTAATTTATTAAAATTTTGAAGTAAATAAAATTTAGGGTAATATGCAAATATAAATCTTTATATTGGAGAAAGTGCAAATATAACCCTGGGTTATTTTTTAGTGCAAATATAACCCTAATTAGTATACATATGTGCAAATATAACCCTAACTATTATACATATGTGCAAATATAACCCTAAAGTCATTATTCTGGCATTGACTAACCAGGGTTATATTTGCACTTTCAATTATCGCAGGGTTATATCTGCACTTTCATTTTGCAAGGTTATATCTGCACTTTAATCAATTATATAGGGTTATATATTCACTTTGCTCTATATAATTTAAATTTATATATTTGAATGTCCATCGACACTAGTGCAGATATAACAATTAATGATTCTGTTGAATGGCAGTTGTGAAATTTCAACCCAGCACCACCGTAGAACATACTTCAACGTCAGAATATTATGTATAATCCCAAATCCCCTAAGCGAAGGCTTCTGAACAATAATACATGGTGGTTATTAAAAATCTTCGGCATAATCGAAGGTCGGGCTCTTCAAGATGCTCAATTTTTGGCCTTTCATTGAATGGAGCTCTTGTGGGTTTAGCGAGGGCGCCGGTACTGGTTGTGTTTAACATTTGAGCGTGTGAGAAAGGAGGAATATAGATTCTTGAAAATTTTAGAGTAATATGCAAATATAACCTTATATGTTGGAGAAAGTGCAAATATAACCATGAGTTTTTTTTAGTGCAAATATAACCCTAACTACTATACATAAGTGCAAATATAACCCTAAAGTCATTATTATGGTAATGACTGGCCATTTCCGGCCACTGACCGAACCAAAAATGACCAAAATGGCCTTCTAAGTTAATACAAAGTTTTAAAAGACAAAAATACCCCCCACCACCACCATCAATTTGCCATCCCACCGCCAATCCGCCGTCCTAAAACAACCACCACTACCATCTCCACCCATTTTCCTTTCTACCCAAATCCTTTCTCCGTTCGCCGCTACCTATCAGATAAATTCTCAAACCTGACTTCATTTTTTGGAGTCTGGATTCCAACCCCATGCACACAGTCACACAAATCAATAACAGTTAGTGCAAAATTAATGCTATTGATAAACACGGAAAAAATAAATGAACCTGTCAACATGAGCTCGGATCCTTTGGAGAAACTTCTCAAAATCCTCATCAACGTCTTTTAGAATACTCCGCAAGAGCTCATTCTTCTCTGGCGTCCGAAGCCTAGTCAGGTCAATCTCTTCCGCCAAAACGGTGATGTCATCCATCACCCGCCGAAGTATGCCTTTCCTCATCCGGTTGTAAGTCGGAGTCCAGAAACCAAAACTCTGGGCCCAGTGGCATGCGCTGTGGGTGCCACCACCGCCTATTCATGTTCGCCACAAATCCTCCACCAAAACCCTATGCCCAAGCCACCTCCGCCCATCGGCCACCATTTGTGGCATCGCTGAGGCAAGCGATGGATAATTGACGAAAATGCAGAGCCTCAAAACTTGATAATTCACGAAAACGAAGGGATTTTGATTTCTTAAGAGTTTGGGTTTTACTTAATTTGTTGATTGATGCAGTATCTATTCAAAATAGTGTTGGCAGATTGTATATATCGGCAGAGCAAACGAAGAAGAAAAATGGCAGGGGAAAAATAATTTTAATGCATTTTTATTATTTATTTTTTACGGGGAAAAATAGTCTTTTCATCCAATTCCAGTCTAAATCTTCCGGAAAAGGTTATATTTGCACATAACCTCAATATCTAGGGTTATATTTGCACTTTCAATTATTGCGGGGTTATATATGCACTTTCGTAAATTATGTACGGTTATTTATGCACATTGCTCTACTTACTTCATATAATTGCAATATGTTATTTCTCGAAATGTTATAAAAATAATAAATTTTAATTTAATTATATATAATATATACTAACTAAATTAGTTATTTCAATTTATAATTGAAATAGTTATTCTTAGATGGAAAAATTTTATTTTTTATTTTTAATTTAAATATGAAACGCAAATATTACATGTTAATTAAACTATTAAAAAAAACACCGCTCGACTCGCAGTGAGATATACTTATAAAATTTCAAGAAATAACATATTGGAATTATATGAAGTAAGCAAAATATATCAAGAATCTAAATTCCTCCTTTCTCATACGCTCAAATGTTAAACACAGCCATTTTTATAAAATTGGAATATTTTATAAAACCGGAACATAAACAATGGGATTCTTCACTACATGTATGCATTGAAAATATCACTTTTTGTGTGTAATTTGCGTGCAAATTTTATATGCAAATTATAAAATACAGTGGCTGTCCATAACTTAAGGATAGACCACATGCCAGGAAAGTAACCTAGAACATTTCAACAAAGCAATGCTAGGAAAACAATATTGGAGGTTGTTAACAAATCTGTCATCTACAATAACATTACCACCAACAATCCTTCATCCTCAAAGCAAATACTGGTTACTAACCATCCCATGCCTGAAGATCTGTCATTTAAGGAAGGGATCTCTTACTTCACGGTGTTAGGAAAAGAATAGGATATGGAAATACTACAAAAATAAAATTTGACTTATGGCTACCAAGACAAGGGGCAGCAAAGCCAACCTCACTTCCATAGGACTACCTAGGGGGTTTCACAATCGACCAATAAATGGAGGAAAATGGTTCAACATGGAATTCAAGTCTAATCAGAGACATATTTAATAAAGATGAGGTAGCATTAGTTCTTGCAATGCCTAGGCCTCAAAGTTAACAGGAAGACACATTGAGCTAGTAGCTCACTCGGGATGGTAAATACTTGGTAATATCCTAATATAAACTTTCTACTAATTCGTTATATCTAGATAATACAAGACATATGGTAAGTAGTAGTACTAGACCATTCCCCCCACTGACACATGATTTGGAAATTAGCAGTGCCTCCAAGGAAAAGCCATTTCATAAAGCGGGTATGCAAGGACCAGTCTCCAATAAAAAAAACCTCTTATCCAAAGGAAATTCCCAGCAGGACAATTTTGTCTCACTTATACACCGGAAGACACTTTAGCGGAACACATCTTTTTCCATTGTCCACTCGCCCATCAAGAATGGTTTGCAGTAGATATTCATTGGGAGATATATTCACAATAGCAACCATTAGCATGGTTAAGGAACTTACTAATGGATCTTGACAAGGAAAAAATGTCTCTAATGGCCATCCTGATGAATCACTTATGGTTCCACCGAAATCAACTATTGCATGGTGAAGTACATGATTTACAACCTTTGGGAGTAATTCAAAAGTCCCTGTCCCAGATTGAAGAAATCAATAGCGGAAAATGCCACTATGAAACTCATAGAAGCCATTACCAAAATTCTTGGTCTATCCAAGCAACAAAATATTCCATACCAGGATCAACTCTCTTGTTGATGCGGACACATCAGCAACAAAAGTATACTTAGGATGGCATGTCCAAACACTGGATAAAGGTTGGGTATATGGAGAAATAAAGCTTATTAAAAATAAGTTCCCAGCCCAAATAGCTAAAGCAATGGCTCTAACAAAGGCCATTAATTAAGGGATGCATAAAAAAACATATATTCCCCACATTTATCAAAGGTGATACACAACAAGCCATACATGCATTTTAGTCACAAGTAGAGGATAGATCAGATGTAGTAATGATTACAAATAATACAAAATTAGTCATACTATCCCTGGGCGACCTTGTAATTGGAGAAATAAAAATTCAATTGCAGACCAACTAATGTGATTAAAAAAGACTCACCAGTGGAGGATGGCCTATTAAAGGCGGTTATATCAGACCAGAGAAGTCACTTTGTAAGTGACTTCACAAAGTGACTTCTCCAGTAGTGAGTTTGGTCGTCATTGATCAAAGGCGATTTGAGTAACCACATTTAAAATGGTGTCATCAAAGGTGGTTATTTTCCACCTTTAAAAAAGGTGGTGGAACCCACTTCCAGAAGTTTTAATCTCGGAACTAGAGTCCTGAGTTCGGAACATTCGGAGCATCGTAGGGGTTAAAAGTGGGTTCCAAGTTCAGAACGCAATTGCGGTTCCTCAATCTGATTCATTTTGTAACCTTTGCAATCAGTTTCTGAATCAAATGCACTTTCTGTTCTGCTACTGTATTTTGACGCTTGGAAGCGATAAAAATGTACTTAAAGTTCCAAAATTTGGTGGTATTTCAGATCTTAAGTTTCAAATCTGGAACTGATGTATCGGCTCTTCTAGAAACCCATATACATGAATTTGGGGCATTGTTCTATACTTGGAACTCGTTTAGGCAAAGATGTAAAAAAAAATACCAATATATTAAACCCGAACAAAAGAAAAGCCTCATATAACAGCTTCAATACATACAAAGATATATAGAATACGCTAACGAAGCACCATTCAATAGATAGGAATAGAAATCTAGCCAATTCTATTCCCCCAAAAAAATGTTATCATAATTCTAGCTAACTACCAAAAATCCATAAACTATGCTAATAAAGCAACAATCTATAGATAGAAATAGATATCAAGAAAATTCTATTCCACACATTATGCATCATCGATATATATACTCCACAAATTAAATCTCACATGATTCTAAACCATGGTTGGATTTCCAACAAATGCCGACCGGGCGTTCACTAAATACCAAGCCAAGCAATTTCTTGCAAGTTGATATCATCCTGCCAATACGACTTGTTGTTGAGTTGAAAAATCTGTGAGTATGATAATATGACAATTAGGACGATAAATAATTTAATAAATGACAAAAAATGGAACTCAAAACTTACGTTTTCGATTTCTAGGTAATCCCCTCGAACTTGTTGAATGGACTCGGCATCGTATCAAATTACGTAATCCCGCACTCCCAAGTTTGTGTTTTTTTTGTACTAATAAAATTCCATGTAAGTTAATAAATCTTGAAAATACAGAATACTAGTAATTGAGAACGGGTGAATAAACGACACCTTGATTTCGACTATGCCCAAAGCCGTATTACTTGAATCAGCTATGCCATTCATTGAGGCACCCAAAATTTTTTAAAACGTGTCTGAGGGTTGGAAGTGCAACACATCCATCCAAAAAACACGCTTCTTCTCCGAGACAACAAAAATTAATCTCCAATGGTCTTTGCAAGAATGATTAAGGTCTTCGAAGTCAATCCATGAAGCTGCGATATCTCTCTTAGCATGAAATTCCCAATTATTTCTGGAAAATAAGTATGCTGAGTTATGCG
This sequence comes from Rubia yunnanensis, assembly GCA_037428765.1. NCBI lineage: Eukaryota > Viridiplantae > Streptophyta > Magnoliopsida > Gentianales > Rubiaceae > Rubia > Rubia yunnanensis. The sequence goes on along the minus strand of CM075069.1, from coordinate 31,247,333 downwards.
GGTGCCCGGAAAACCAATTGAACAACACCCTAACGGATTAAGGTGATTTCTTATTCACTTGCGCCCTAGTGGTCAGTGCTTTAACCTTCTTGGGTGTTTGTACAACCAGCTTAAGTGTCTTTAGAGACGCCTCCTTCAAATGACTATTCGTTGCCGAGTTGGTATAAACTAGGCGACGAGGCAAAGAAGAAACATCTCTTGTCAGAGACCCACCTTCTTATAGTTTCCATCTTGAATTGGCAATGGGGCATTGAACACCACCATTTTTTTCAACGAAACTTGACAAATATCATCGGCAATTGGTTTGATGTGATGCTCTCGCATTGATAGGTACAAAATATTGTCAGCAGCATGGAGGGGCATACGTTTGTCACTTTGATCAATGTATACCTCACACGAACTTGATGACTATATGGTATTAAAAACTAAATTTTAAATTACATGCAAATCCTATTGTGTAATATTGATTGCACGTGTAAAAAAATAATGTACCTTTTTGGGTGGTGACGTGATCGCCTTGTCTAAGTTGTTGTCTTCTTCCGTTGGTGTTAGAAGCTTTGGGTCGTGGTTGACCTCAACTTCTCCTGGAAAGTGGCATGAACCTCTATATGGTGGAGTTCAATTTGGCATCAAGTCATCCAAATTCTCCGGGGCAGGAAGACCGATGTGTTGGATTAGCTTCTTTATTAAAATGTCTTGTTGCTTTATCCGCTTATCTTGTGTGATAGATTCTTTTTGCAAGATGTGCACCCTAGACAGGTTTTCCCTAGTGTAAGACCGCACAAACCCAAATGCATGTTTTTGTGATAAGAAGGAACCTACCCCTCTAGCACTACCTGAGTGATCTAATTTACTCGTAGCTTCGGTAGGGATGTCAATTTTACGCGTGAGAACAAAGTTCTCTTCTATTTGATCTTGTTTCAATTTAGCCTACATACTTGATGTCATTAAAACATGTATAATTTAGAAATGATGAAGCAATGCAATGGATGTTGGAAAAATAATTAATCAAGTGAGGCTTACCACTCGTTCCACAAGTTCATTTTTAGATGGTTTAGTGAATCTACCATCCTTGTTTTGATGGCTCCTTGGGAATAGATCACACCTCTTGATCTCCTCCACGTTGATTGGCGTGACTGATGATCTTGCCCCCTTCTTGGTCATCCCCCCCCCCCCTCAATTTCAAGCTGGACATCATTTTCGGAACTTTTCTTTATGAATTCGAGGGCTGCCAAACCATAGCCCCCACGACTCTTCTGATGAGGATATTCATTCTTCTTGCCATTTTGTCTCTTTTCTTCCATCATCCCCTAAGTTAAGAATTCATAGAGAAGTGACTACCAAAGACAAGGTAATCTAAATACACACAAACTTATATATAAGTGGACTAACATTTTCTTCATTCTCCAAGGCCCTTCTTTTGTGTGTCTCCCAACTTTTCGGTTGAATGTGTGTATAAGTTAACCACAGACTTTCTCCTTTCCTATGAGAGAATATGTAATCCCTAGAAAATGTGTGCTTTTCCTCTCTCCAACTCTTCGATAACATGCACATTGTCGTTTTTCTCAAAATCTCCATGTAAGATCATCAATTTCAAAGGGTTTCTATTTCAAATTCATTAAGGCCATCATGTCAAAAATTACACTACAAGAAACATGAACTTTTCCCTCGGTTCTATACGACTTTTTACCTCGATTTTTATTCCTAGAAAAAACCAAGGTAAATACAGCCGTAGCAAAAAGTACATTTTTACCTCGGTTCAACATTGAAGTAAATAGTACCTTTTACCTCAGTTTTGGACTAATGTCGAAAGTTATTGCGACCGATGTCGGTCCATGACAACGTCGGTCTAAATAGGAGCGATGTCGTAGGCGATGATAAGCGACATCGCGCAAAGTGAAGGACCCACGTCCTGTGCCAACTGACGAATATGACGTTGTTTTGAATGGTAGACGGCGTAAAAAATGATGCATATTTATGCAAGGTTAGTAAGGTCAGTAAGGTGTCATTTTGGAACCGGTTTATGCGACATCGCGGTTTGATCAACAAGATCTCATTTCTCGTAAAATATTATAATATTCAATATTCAATGACGCAAACAATCAGCGTCGATGGCTGTTACATGTTATTTAAAATGTGATAAATTGTGAAATGGTTAAACATCATACAACACTAAATTCTTGTTCAATTAATATGGGAATGATTGACATGTTAATTAAAACCAACAAAATTATGAAATATATTACAAATACATGTTACAATATATTTAAATACATAAGGTTGATGTAAAATTGAAACATTAATTGTATTGAACCTCCATTTTCTACGTTGTACGTCATTATGATTTTCAGGGGACCAGTAAAAAGACAACTTCGTTCATCTAAATGATAGAAGTCCATTTTTTAACTCTCTATGATCCTATTACAACCAATATACATGAAATAAAATTTATTTTACAGTTGGGCAGTACCCAGAAATACACATAATATAGTCATACGTTGACGACATTAATCTCAATATGAAAATAGTAACCAATCTGAATAAAAGCGGTGTCGCTTGCATAAGAAACCAATGTCGCAAAGACCGATTGAAGAGCGACATAGAATATTCATAGATATTTCAACATTTCCTTGACCTATGCAGCGTCGATCCATGTTCGGTACCATATCATATGGAGTGATTAGTTGTGACCAATGTCACACATTCATATTGTGTTCACCCGAATCTAAGCCTTTTTTTCTCACTCTTTACCAATATGACATCATATTGGAAATAAAAACAACATACAATATATAGCATGTAACAAAATCATCATACTTCATGAAAATATTCAATCTTTGATGAATGAGGAAAAAAACATATAGAATGCATGGTAAAAAAATTGCTAAATGAACATGGAAAAGATGGAAAACTACCTTAATTAATTTGAACCTAGAAATGCTCCATCTTTGGATACTTATTGATGGTTGAGGGAAGCAATTTTATTGAGCCATTTCATTGTTGTAATGGTGTGAATGGATAGGGTGGGTTTGTAGGGTTTGTTGGAGATGGAAATGGGTGTTATTGCTGAATGTTATTGACATGAAATAGGGTTGGGGGGGATTTTATTTCAAAATTTCGACTGAAATGTTCAGTTCTCGCTAGAAATTTCATATTGAGCAACATCGCTCAATCTTCGGTACATGTTTCGTTAAATGAGATACTAGTGCGACATCGCACATAAGGGCCATAGTCTAATTTTCAAAATTTGTTGCCGTAAAGATTGTGGGTCCTTCCATCGACCAGTTTATGCCCAAATTGGAACAACATTGACATCCAAATTTGAATAAAAAATGTTATCTCCAATTTTGCTTTTCGGCATTTCCCACTTCCTTGGAGGGACCTAAGTGCAAAAAATAAAAAGATAACTGGTTGCCCCAAAACTCAATTCTGATCGTCCAAAAAAGAAGCTTTGTCATCTCTAGTCAAATTTATAATAATCGATAGTAATAAAGAAAATGGTCTTACTCCACATAGACTTCCACAAGTTCTTACGACTGACCCTCGTATACTTTTAAGTAATCATCTTGAATTTACTCAAGAGCACATACTGATGCTTTTTAAAATTTGATGGACAGAATTTTATTACTTTTAAATTCCATAAAAAACTTAGAATATGAAATTTCAAGTGGAGGAAATTATCGTTCCCGTAACGTTTATCGTAAGGGTATTAATGTATACTATTAAAAAATTTGTACTATAAAAAACTGGACGACCACCATGACGTCAACATGGATGCGGCATCGGGCATCTGTGGTTTCAGTCCACCACTAACCAGGCCCGTAGATTTTTTTTTTAGTTTGGGTTGCTGCTCTAATACGAACCAATGTTCATTATATGCAATGTCGGTCATGCGACGGTCATCCATCAAATTGGTTGATTTAGTTCGTAACTTTGACTATTGTCGATACGATTACCTCTGGTCTAGGCCTATATGTATAATGTTTGGGCCCAGTCATATATGTGGCCCAAAATATACGAACAATGAAGTTGCAGTATACTTTCTGTGTTATTTTTTCTTTGCGACATTGCCTGCGACGTTGCACCTATGATCAAACGACAACGTTTCGCTGCAGCTATATAAATAGCCAACGACCCACCCCATTCGCATTCCTAACCAACGACATTTAACCAAAACCTCCTACCTGAAAACAAATGGTTGGAGAACATTCAAATCTAAACCCAAAACCGCTCATTGTTTGGGGAGTAAGAACATTGCTTGGGGAAGAGTAAGAATGTAGTACATTGGTGGATTTCTTCAAAGAGGAAGAGCAAGAAACCCTAACTAAGGTAAGGATTTTCTGATGAATTTGGTAATGGTTTTTTCGGGTTTGATAGACTTCTTTCATTGCCCATCGCTTGGTTTTACAATCGTGACAGTGATTGGCCTGTTGAAAGTCGTTGTGTGATTATGTTTTAGCTATATTAATTTTCATTTGGGATCCCTTTACAAGTTCTTGGCTAGGGCTAGGGTTTAGGGAACTTTTATGGCACACATTCTTGCTACTTATTACTGTCATGTTAGTTTTTTACATTGTGATGCTGATGTTAATTGAGATTATAGGTGTTTTAGGACCATTCGTGTTCATACAATTTTGGTTTTGTCAATTGGTCGTGAGATGTTGCACATTCAATCACATGTATCTGCAATTTTGCATGGATCACATTGGTCTAGCCAAAGTGTCTACGACATGAATGCAAAGTCAGCCAAAACCCATTGACTTCATTAAGTAATTGACTATTACACTAACTGTTCTACATTCCCTTGTTTCTTAGATGGCTCAAATGAAACTGATGGCCAGAAGGAAAAAGGGAATACACCACGGGAGCAGGTCCATCATGTACCAAGAAGGCAAAGAACGATCACCCCTCTATCGCCAACATGAGACAACATATGCTTCATAAATGAGGAGGCAAAGAAGTGTTTCAAAAGAATCTGGGTCCAAAGGATAAAGAAGGCCAGGGTGATAAAGCCTGAGGACGTGGAGCAACTCCACTACAATTTTTTCCTCGAACCCTTCAAACCGTCTAGAAATGAGGGTTTGATATGCTTGGATAAACCGGTGTATGATACGGAGGTCAAGAAGTTCTACGCTAATTTCACCCAGGAATCGATGACCATCTATAGTATAAGGGTGAATGGGATGGACGTGGATATGATGACAGAGTTCATCAATCAGGTGATTGGGTGCACAATCAGTGGACAGGATCAATCAGAGGTTGAGCCTCTACAGCTGTACTGCCAGGAAAATTGGCCTCCACGGGTCGATGAGAATGACCCATCTAGGGCGCTTGACCGCAATCAAATGGTGGAGAAATACTTTAAAATTGAAGTGGGGAATGGGCTCATCCAATCGAACAGATCAAGCTTGGTGTTCTCAAACTTTGGAGGGAATGATGTTTAATATAATTATACAAGTACTGATCCTGGCTGGAAATCCTACAGAGTGCACGATCAACAGGACTGTCATGTGCCACCACATTGCGAAGAAGAAGGTAGTCATCAACATCCAAGAGATGCACCAAGTGGCCCTCGCCATGAAGATTCGGACACTCCCCTACTGCAACTTCATAACCATCATTCTGGAGAAAAAGAAGGTTCCCATCAAATTGAAAGAAAAGATCCACCCTAAGTACTATGATGCAAACTACTTCGGGCAGAAGCATTGGCATTGGGAGGTGGGGACGTGGATTGATCACAACTTCCCATGGGAGATATGGATGTGTCTCCCACACCCTGGCCCGAGGTGACTTCAACAGCTTCCATAGCTATGGATGCTTCTCCCACCTTTATTCCTGCCACACAATCAGGTATTCAAGTTTTTAAGTTTTTTGGTTTTTCCAAATTATTATTATTTAAGTTTTTTATTTTATTTAACTTAGTTTTTATCCCACGGGACTTAAAAAATGCCTGGGGCATCTTCATGAATGACATGGCTGAGACCAAGGCCCTGGCGCAGTACATGGATTACGGCATGTGTAAACTTATGGAAGAATTGGTGGGGCTAAAGTTTATGATTGCCGGTACGATTAATGCACCTGGGGATGAGGGGCCTGTGGATGATGAGAATGGGATGGAAACCATAGATGATGAAGGAGGGTCTAGCACCGGTGATACAGAGTCTTCCACCAAAGAGTCGGGGGCTAATTCTCAAGATGATGGAAGCAGTTTATCGGTAGATGATGTTATCCCACCCGAGTCACCACTCCATTGATTTCCATGGATGTTAGTTTGTCAAAGAAGATGAAGAATGTTTGTTTGGATTTTATTTGGATTCGATAACTTTTGTTTAATTTTTAATTTGATAGAATGTTTTCTGGATTGTATGGTAGCATTATGTGTTTTGGATATACGTACCTAGCTTTAATCTTACCGATGTAACTTGATGAAGTTTTAGATTGGCTATTGTGAACTTGGAATGGGACCTTTAGATGGTACATTCCAAGTTTTGGATGTGTTGGTTTACTATCGTTGATTTATTAGGTATGATAGAGAAGTACGATATTGCACTTCATTAGCACACATGATTTCTAGTTTACCGGCATGTTACCGACTAACCTGTGACATCGCATGAATTAATTTATTTGAATGGATTTAGCCACGGGTTTGGACAGATGTGTATGTGCGACTTCGCATAGTGGAAAATGCAACCTCGCTCCCTAACATTAAGAGGATTTTGGCCAAATCAACTTCTGCTGCAAAGTCAATCTTCTCATCATTGACTATTATTGCTAGGTCATATCCATATTGCCGATGTTGCACCTACGTTGGTTATACTTTTTACTTCGATTTTAAAAAATATTTACCATGGTTATCTAGATCCAAGGTAAAACACCTATTATTTATCTTGTTTTTTAAGCCGGGGTAAATAATATTACTTACTTCCAAAAAACTAAGGTAAAAGAACTTTTTACCTCAGTTATTTGACCTAAGCCAAAAAACTGAGGTAAAAAGGGCGAAGTAATTGGTCCAGTTTCTTGTAGTGTTAATAGATAATATAAGGATACTAGTTGTTTTTCTTTTGTGTGGATTGTAATAATATCAATAACAGTACCTTGCACTCCATCCAAAAGATGTCTTTGTACTCCTTTGGGACCCCGTGCTAATTATCATACTTTATGTCTACCCTTGTTCTACCAACCTTCCCAACCTAACTAGACCACCTAGCACGTTGCTCTGACAAACATTTACTCAGCGTGTTAAAAACTAAAACTGTCAACTCTTTCCTAACAATTCTCCGCTCTAATTTCCTACAATGAGTTTTTTCTATTCCTACCTCATCCAGCCCCTCTCCCTCATCGTCCTCATTTCCAACCGAGTCATCATTTCCTTTTTCCGTAGGTGGGACTTTATCTCGAGTCCTTTTTCATAACATCTTACTGCCTAAAATAATGTATAAAAATCAATATTTATTTTGTAAACCCTAGCACAACACTACATGTACTTCATAAACCCTAGAAAAAGACAATAAATATAACCATTTCATTTTAACAAATTAGTACATGATCATGATCTTTAACCTGAACCCTATGAAATTAGAACATGAGATGGTAAAACCATAAATGAAATCCTATGAGATTGATTGTTACCTTTTCATGTCTTGAAATGGATTGTAACTCCAAAAGGCCTCAATCACACGTGACTCAGAACACTAACCCTAACCCTATTTCTCCAAAATTGTTAGAAAATTTTACAAGATGTCATCTATTGAGTGTATAAGCTAGGGTTTACCTTGATTTGGAAGAAAAAATTGGGGAATGTGGGATGGATTGAGAGGAATGGATGAAAGGGAGGGGAAAAAGAGGGTTTTTGGTACGAAAAAGAGAGGGAATTCCCTCTAAAATATTGTGTTTTAATGTGGGTTTGAATAGAATTTAATGCTTCCTATTTCTATTGGCCTGTAAAACCATTTTCGAGCTCGGAAGTAACCTAGGAACGTCTTCCGTACTCGAAACCGTGACTTCACCCATAGTAGAAGACACGACTAAGTTCCGAATTCGAAACTCAATTCTTTCATTAGGTTGTGGCAACCATGGGATTTCATACCAACCAACTTCAACTCATTCAAAAAAACACATGAATTAATGTTGGATGAATAAGCACCAAAAACCTTAACACTACTCAGGGTCTCATAATCTGCTTTCTTCTCTGGCTGAGACATTGAAAAACAAGCGCGGGGGGGGGGGGGGGGGGGGGGGGGGGTCATCACCATTCATCAAAGGACCCAAGCTCTTCTTAATACCCATTTCGACCAAATCAAGTCAAAATTTCAAACCAAACTGGGGGTATGCAAAAACGTGCCTACAAAAGAGTCGAAACCATTCTCCTCAATGTGCATTACATCAAGGCAGTGTCTGACCTCTAAATACTTCAAGGCAGTGTCTTACCTCTAAATCCTTCCAATAAGACATTCTTAAAAAATGAACATTTCTTCCAACTACCTTCAACCGCCTCTTTTCTTTTCCCCTTCCCAAAATCATCTAGCCAATTCCCAACCCTTTCGAATATCTCGGCACCCAATAATGGAATAGGCGGTCCTCTTACCTCCATTTCTCCATTGAACCACTACCTCACCAATTTCCATGGATGACTCTCGGGAAGAAACTGCATATCTCTTGATAAACAGTATTACATACATGCTTCAATTGAGTAAAACATTTTTCCTTCTCACAAAAGTGCATGCATAGTGCCCCTTCACCGAGTATCCATAAAAATTTCCATATGCAAGGAAATCATTTATAGTCTAAATAATAATGCCTTCAATGTAAAAGTACCATCCATACTACCATCGTACATGCGAATAGCATCTTTGAACAAAGTTAGCGAATCTTCAATAAGAGGAGCAATGTAAACATCTATATCATTACCGGGTTGCTTGGGCCCAGAAATCATCAATGAAAGTAACACATACTTACATTTCATCATAAGCTAAGATGACAAATTATGCATCACTAACATAATAGGCCATGAACTGTGTGTGCTGCAATAAAAAATCCAATATAGAATATTATTTCCAAGGCTACAGGATACGACTGATTAGCTAACGTTTCAAAATTTAATGTATTTTACCAAAATGATTCATTCCATCAGTTGATAAGCCTAACCTCAAATATCGGTGATCCACTCTAAACTCTGAGGTATATGACATCTAGCTTCTTTCACTGCTCACCATTTGACGTATACCTAATCACATAATCTTTTGGTTTAACTCTTTCTGAATTTCAACACAACAACTTGGCATTTTTCTTGCATGCGAACAATTTCTTCAATCGTGGTATGATTGGGAGATACCACAAAACTTTAGCCGGCATCTTCTTCTTCGATCCAGACCCCACTTTTGCGCCTACGGCAATGTCACCCCACTTCATCTTGTACCTCAACTCACCATACACCCAACATCTTTCTAGTAACTCATCCTCCTCCCCCCTATACAACATACAATCATTCGGGCATGCGTGGATTTTTTTTTTAAAATTCAAGTCCCATTGGAAAGAGGATCCTTTTCGCTGCATACGATCTATCGGGTATATGATTACTATCGGGAAGCAATTCCCTAATTACTTCAAGTGTCTCCATCATCCCTTTTATCCGTCCACCCAAATTTGGCCTTCAAGTTCATAATTTTTAAAGTAACACTCAAAATCGAATGTGTGGAGCCATTATACAATGACGTTATTTTGTCATTATGTAAGGCTTCTAGAGCCTCGGGTTTCCCATGAAACTCTCAAGCAACGTCCTCTACCATCTCATCAAATACATCATCACCGTGTAAATCACCATATCCTTTTCTATTCACATCTTCAAAGCTCCCAACCTCTCACTGCCACACCCAATTAGTGTAACTAGTATCAAACTCACGAGTGATTAGATGTTCATGTAACTTCTTTCTCCCCAAAAATGCATCATCTTTGCAATCTATACATGGGCATCGTTCACGCACAAAACCATTATTCAATGCATGTTCAAATGCCACGACAATAAAAGATTTAATTAAAGGAATGTAATCGGGCAAATTCCTACGATTGTTACCAGTGAGTTCAATATAATCCATTGCAAGCACCCTACATGCAAATGTCATAAATTAGTGGAATTCACAAAATGAACATAAAACCATCCTAAACCTTCCCCTTTCATACAACACATTACCATGAATACCACATAAACCCTAGCCCACAAATTCAGTACAATTCTACTATTATATTTAATACATGTAATGAACTAATGAATGTCACACATACCTTCCCCAATTAGTTCATCATTAAGCCCCAATTTGTGGTAGGCCTCCAATACTTTAGTTTTCCCAAATGAAATACCCGTTTAAAAATAAGCTAAAAGTTGACCCAACCCAATAGTTTTGAGCTCAAAACTGATGTAGCAGTTGAACCTTAATTTAGGACACTGTTCCGAGCTCGGAACTAACTTCAGAAAGAGTTACACTAGAGGAACTTCATTCGTTCCTTCATTGATGGTTTAACATGGCTTTCCGAATGTGGAACTACCATTGGATCTAACATTCTGATCTTGGAACTTTGGACAAAAAAAGACACCCAGGCATAACCACCTTTGAAACCTATCAATTAAAGGTGGTTATTTATAGAACTACTTATAACCGGGACATTTAAAGGCAGTTCAAAAGAAACTGCCTTCCAAAAATGTTGAACCGCCTTCTAAGTCAGGGGCGGTCCCAATGAAGACAATTTCAAGCTCGGAACATTTTCGCAAAGGCAGTTCCTCATCAACCAGGCGGAGCCACCTTCTAAGTGGTGTCTTTAATGAGCCATCCTTCACTTGTAAATAGTCTGTTAGATAGGACTTCACGGAGGATAACTCCACCATTTATAAAATTTACTGATAACGAATGAAACTAGCTTTTTTCCTAAAAAAAAGAAGAAAAAAAACCTAAGTGTTCCTTTTCCAAAAGAAGTTGAAAATAGTGTAGATGTTCAAAATAATAATGTTAATATTTATTTTCAAATGTTTCATTGGGCCTTTTGCTTCACATTTATCAAATATTTATATGAGGGTAATGAAAAATAGCTTTATGATGGAAATTGGCCTCATCTTTTAATGTTTTCAAAATTGCCTTGAATTCTATGCCATGCTATGGATAACTAACTTGTTTGGTGTTTGGTGTGTGGATTTAAAATTAGAAAACAAATAATAGAAAAAAGAATTGTTTGATTTTGAGAAGATCTTCCAATATTAAGAAATACTAGAATTTTGACATTCTAATATTTCATTACTTCTTAGTAAGAACCAACTATTGTTAACTGATTCCATTTTACTATTTCAAGATTTAATACCGTTTTTCTACAAGAGTGCAAAACGTGTCTATCTACAACAGTTTTTGAGGGCTTTAATAGCGTAGAACGATCGATGTGATCGGCTTAGCCGTGCTTCTCTGCAGTGTTACACGACGGCCTTTCACCTGCCATAGATGTTAGTTTTGATGTTGAAATTGGTGATTTTTTTTGCACTCGAACAATCAATATGAACACATCACCACCCAATCAATCAACATCACTCATCTATTAAAAATTAAACACAACACTACTAACCACAACAATTGACACCATCGCCAGCAAAGATCAATACTAACACCACCATGACCACCATCTTCAATCAACACCAGCATCCACCACTAGCATTTTCAATCAACACCAATACAACTAACATACACCAATTCAACAAAATTGCACCACAAATTAAACCTTAACTAAATTCTAATATGAAATTACCTCAAACTATCGTGGTGGCTCCTATGTGGCAGTGACAGGTAAGGGAGGCGGTCGAGGGGTGTAGGCAAGGGAATGGATGGGATCAGAGCAAGCGAGGAAGGAAGAAAAAACTTAAGGAAAATAAAAGGAAAGGAAAAAGAGGAAAGTGGATCAGGAAAGAAAAAGAAAACTAGGGAAAATGAGCAATCAATAGAATAAAATATAAGGAAGGCATCGTGAGCAGAGGTTGAAGACGGTTATAACACAAAAATCACCGTCATTTGTGGCAGTTGAAAAATGAACCGCCATCGGTGATTGCAAAACTGGTTCTAATATCGGAACCGATGAGAGATGGTGGTTTCGGCCAATAGACCGAGTAACCAGCATTGTTGATGCCATGTTCTTCACAAGGAATATTATAATATCACATGTCATTCTTTGTTTCTTTGCATTATTTTTTAAACAAAAATAGTGTAATAGGACTCCAATAAAAATTAATCATCAAATGTGTACACATTAGTTGTCAGTAGGTTCTTGAGTTGTCAAATTGTTGAATTGATGACATAGAATTTAATGAGCATTCCCTATACCTCCTTCAGTGTAATGTACTAAGATATAAATAAAAATTTTCATTAAAAATATAATAAGATACCAAAAATAAACTGAAAAACAAATAAATGAATGCGAGCTAGTGAGTAGAATTCAGATGAAGAAAGTTTAAAAGTGTTAGTAAGTTAATTAGACAGACCAAAAAAAAATTAGTGAAGATGATAGCAGGACATACATAAGAAGCATTAGTGCATGGGCAATGTTCAGTTTATACTTTTATGAAATTAAAAAATATATAGTATTAATGAGGACAGAAAATGTAACACTGTTCAAGACTATTGAAGATTAAAGTCATTTTTCAAATACTTCCTCTGTCCCAGCTTAAGCTATAGAGTAAGAAAGTAAATCTTAAAATTTTGAAGGCTAAGAGATTACTCTATGACCCTCTGCCATCATCCCTGCGTCAATCACCCTCAACCAGTATCTACCACCACCACCACACACTCGACGTCCACCACCATCACCGCTCAACCATCGAAAACAACATTACAGTACTACTAACCACCACCATTACCAAAATAATAACAATACCAGACTCATTGCAAAAAAAAATTCTCAGACCGGAGAACCCACTTTATCCATAAAACCTTGATAAAATCCCGATATAGTAGATAGTAGAATTCACAACTCCACCGTCATCAATTCCGGTGCAGTTGTAGGAAGGGAAGAGACGGGTGTGTCTTGAGGCTTTGGCACCTAGGGTTTGAAGTTTTCATCGCAATCTTTCGCCTTTGAAATCATCACTGCCCTTACCTCATCGTCGTTGCCTCTGTGGAGTTCACAATTGCCATCGTCCTTGCGAAGTAAGCCATCTTGGATTTTGAACGAGAATAAAGGATCAGATTAAACAAAAATGGGGAGAGGATTTTAGGGAGAATGTGATATTGGAGAACGAAAATGGTGATAGAAACAAAAATGGGACTTTGAAGAGAATGGGATTTTGGAGAAGATGGGGGATTAAATATCTGCGGTGGCGGAACTAGGGTACAACGTAAAATTCATAGTAAACGATCAAATTAAAAATATAATATAATAAAACACATAAAGTACTTCTTCAATCTTAATTTATCATCATAGAAATAAGTAATATTTATACATATTTACACATTACATAAATTTATCATACATATATATATATACATATTTACACATTAAATAAATTTATCGTATATATATAAGTGAACATTATATATATACATACATATATATATACACAGAGTTCACTTTTTTAAAAAACGAACTTTACTCTCATCTCTCTCTAAACTTTCCAGACCCTAGGATAACCTTGGAGAGGGCCGCCGCCGAAAGCAGCCTACTCCAGCAGTCCCCGCCACCCCAATCCCACCCCATCACCCCTACCCCAGTATCTTTGTTTTTCCCAGAGTTTTTTTTTGCTAGATCAAAAATTGATGACACCTCATTTCCCCGTTTTGGCTTCCCTTTGGTCGGACCAATGATGGCGACCAGTGGCATCCATATGGTCAGACCGATGACGGTGACCAGAGGTGGCGCTATGGCCGGGGACAGCACTGAGACGATGATGTCTGACGACGGTTTCTTTGAAGCTTGTTCGGCAGCTCTATTCATCGACGATGGGTTCTGACGATAGAGTATTTGAGGCAGAGCTTTTTTGTCTGGCAACTATGTTCAGAAACGATGGGCTATGACAGCAACTCTGTCGACGATGGGCTCGGCGATGACATGTGATTTTCACCAGAGTTTTCAACGTCACCAGAGTTTTTCAACTTCCACCGACATCTATTTAGCTTCTGAGCTGGTCTAGTCTATATATTTGTATAGGAGAAATCCAAGTCACGGTAGTTAAAACAACTTACCGTTGGCACTGCTAATTATAGTATGCAGACCAGTTTTGTAGACGGGGCAGATTGAAAAATCCTTGATTGCTCAGTTTGTGTCGCGTTAGAAACTTTCATACTTTCTTCTGATTTTTCCTTCACTTACAAAAGATTTTTGGGAACCAAAATGACCATCATTTCTACTTGCTATAAAGGACTTTAATTTAATAGAGATGAACTAGATCTTTCACCCTGGAGTTGTTCACTTTTTTTTTATGCTTTAGATTTAGTAGTATTATGTTTTGGAAATTTGGGAGAAGGTGACTCATATTTGAATAGTGTGTTCAACATCTACTGGTTCGAGCCGAACTACTCGGATGTGTACGCAGCATTTGACCATTTATCTTATAATGTACCCCATTCTATTACTATGTGTTTTATACATAAAGCTTACAAATTTGTAATTTGATTTTGAATGCCTTTATGGTTGCCCCTTTTGGGACAATCGATGTAAGCCTTCGAGGCAACAAATGTAAGCCTATGGGCAACTCGATGTAAGCTTTCGGGCAATGTAAGTCAATTTTTGACAACATATGAACTAAATGATAAGTGAAGGACACCCTCTGAACCCCGTCTAAATATATATATATATATATATACACACATATATATATACACATATATATAATATATATATACATAGTTCACTTTTATTTTTGTGGAGTTAATATATGAATATATGTTAAATGAATTCTAAAATCTCATTAATATAAGTATGCTAGAATAATGTCATGTAATATTTTATTAGTTATATTTTTAAAATGTAAAATTATTATTATTTATTACACAAATTAAAGATAAAGTGATTGACGAGGATTTAACTCACAATACATTTTAAATTAAAAGAATATAATACATCTTGATATTTTTATTTAGTTTTTAACAATGCAAATTCTAACATGTTTGGCCATATTTACTAAAATATTTAATTAAGTACTTTCGAAACTACCCTCCCTGGTCACCTTTTTATTTTAAAGATGGTTCTTAAATTGATTAAAGGCGGTTCTATTGTAGAATCGCCTTTAAATATTATCTAAAAGAGGTTCCGATATCAAAACCACCCACGTAACCTTTTTCCCCTTATTTTATTTTCCCAAGCCCACTTAACCTTTTTAAAGAGGTTCCCAAGCCCACTTAACATTTTTCCCCTTATTTTTTCCCTCTCCTTAGGGTTTTCAGCAATCGATCGACCCTTTTCTTTCGTTTCCCTCTTCTTTGATTGCAAGCTCCAGTGCCTCTTTTCTCTCCTCTCCTTCCTTCTCCCTCTTCTCCGATCGTGATTCCCCACTCCAGCCAACGCCCTCTCTTCTCTCCTCTTCGACCCTCTCCTCCGGCATCGATCTCCTCTCCAGTCAAGCTCCGCTGTCGACTTCGATCTCCTCTCCAGTCAAGCTCCGCTGTCGGCTTCGATCTCCTCTCCATTCAAGCTCAAGTAGAGCTCTACCACTGACCCGCCTCCACTCAGGATCGTTAATCGTAGCAAATTAAACCTAGGCAGAGGTGACCCAGCTCAAAGGGATTCAAATTTAAATTTATAGTTATGTACCCAATCTCACTACTACGCTACTTAAAAGGTAGTTAGCGGTAAGCCCTGGATATGTCCTCAGAGATGCTAGGGCTTAAGAATCAACTAAAACATAACCGCGTACGGGTCGTCAATCCGTACAAGTGAAAGGAATAGTTAGTAAAGCAACCAAAAAGGGGGGGGTTTGGTTTTTCAATTAACAACTACGAGACATAAAAGAAAAGAGAAATTAATCTATAAAGCTAAACACGTGGGGAGTCATTGTGCAACATGGTTAGTTTAATGTTTCGATCCTTGATTCATTCCATAGAGATTTAGACAAACCTAATAGAGTGTTCATAACACGTGGTGTGGCCAATGGCATACACTTCCCCATACCTGTCAAGTCTGGTTCGCTTGCAACCCTTCATCAACACCACCATCGTAATTAGAGAAGTACAAAAAGGTCTGATCATTGCTGTAGATTTGTTTCTCCCCCGTGCGATTACGTCCAGGGCATTCCACCACCAATGCTCTACTTCCCAATTTCCTATTGAGTTAGACCAAGGGATCGTTGGCACCTTATCTATGACACTAGGGCCTCTTACCTCTTACAACCCTAGCTTGCTACTTTCACTATATCTACCTGTAACCTCTCGGGGCTACTTTACGTAATCAGCTATGACTGGTGCGACAGCAAATAATTCAAAGTATAACTCGAGTCTCCCGTGCACACACCCACTCAGTCCCGTGCCCCATTACCCATTCAAACATCCTGGTTTCTCTTCCCAATGAGGCATCAGTATTTGCACCAACATAAATATAAACTAAAGTGTGTGCTTATATGGAAATTTCTATTCATGCAATTCAAACATTCAAGTAAAAGTCACAATAATATTATGAACACAAAATTAGGATGAACTATTGAATCTCACAAAACATAAAACAAACCATGCACATACAATTATCCCCAAGCCATGGAAACTACTCCATAGATATGGAATTCAAATATAGATTTTAATTTCACATCCTAGGATTAAAGCAAAATAAAAGAAAGAAAAGAAAAGAGGAGAGAATGATTCTCCTTCTACTAGATGAACTAATAATGAATATAACTCTATCTACTTCTTTAAACTAGTAGACTAAGGCTATATTTATAGTAGAAGGGGATTGAGCCTAAAAATAGGCCAAAAATATCTAAAACTCTAGGCCAGTCGCCTAGCGTGGGCCGTCGCAGTTAGTGCGGTCCGCGCTGTGTACTTGTATGTGCTGGTGCAGGTAGCTGGATCTGGCGCGGTCCATGCCAACACCTTTGGCACGGGGTGCTGCATCTGGCGCAAGCCACTGCTCTGTGCTGCTATGAGCAGCAGGATATGGTGCGGTCCACGCCAACAACACTAGCATGGACCGTGGCCTTTGGCGTGGGTCATCGTCTGGAAGGCTTATTTTGAGCTTCTGATCGTGCTAGACATGGCCCTTGGCGTGTAGAATCTAGATTCGCTCATAAACTTGGCACATGTCACTTGATTCTCCATACCCCACCGGATGATGTCAACATCTTGGACTTGGAATGACACAGACCGTCATAATGGGATGATCAGCGCCCATACTTTGCTGATTTTAAGCAAGGGCTGGAACTGGTGCGCACGACCCGTGGCATTTAGCGTGGTCCGTATTGTTGCCTCATGCTAAAAACTATTGGCATGGGCCAACTCATTTGGCACAGGCTGTTGGTGCCAACCATGAACGGCCTGTGCCAACCCGTAGTATCTTGGCCGACTGAACTTGTTTCCTTTGTTATGGGTGAACCATTAGTCTGATTTGAGAGTTTTAGTAGTCGATTCTATTGCGCTCAATAAGATGAATCCAATGAAATCAACTTTGAAGGATAATTCTTCTTGGATCCTTCTCAGAATTTGGCTCAACTCATCGGGCCACGATTCCCTATTTCTTCGTTGGCCGCTTTGAACTTCATTGCCGCCTATCTTTAACTCCAATCTCTTTCTACCATGCTTTGATGTTCGTGGCCTTTGTCTACTACCATTCTAGAGGTGAATAGCCTTCGATCTCCTCTATCATCCTTGAAAATGACCTTCAATATCTTCTATCGCCCTTATGAACGGCCTTCGCATAGAATGTAACCAAAAAGTACCCACGTGCAACCTACTAAAGATGATCACAAGGAAGATCTAGGAGCCCGTGGATACAAGATGCCTATTAGTACTAATTAAGTCTATAAAATGCGAGATTTAGATAAGAACATCAAACATGACCGTCTAAACCCCTTATCACGTAAACTCAACTAATACTAACAATCCACCAAATAAAACAAGCTAAAAACTATGCCGAATGCAACGGTTAATGCACGCAAAAATGAAGCACAACAACTGCCGTCTCCACCGGTGCCACTCTGGTAGATTTCACAAGCATTAGGGTTTATGAGGGCATCACATACATATAGAGTGATCGTCTTCTTCTTTAGCTTTACAGACAATGGCGGCGAAAGAGTAGCAGTGGCGGTCATGGTTCACGTTAGCTTTTACTGCAACTGTAAGTTCTCTTGCGCTTACTCTTTGTATCTTGCCTTTAATTTGTACTCCCTCTGTCCCAGCCAAATCTGCACATTTACTATTTGGAGGTCAAAGTTGTTAAAATTTGACCACATATTTAAGTAAATATATGAAAAATAATATTATCGTATGATATATTGTTAGATTCGTCATAACATGTAGTTTCTAAATATCAATTTTATATGTGTTGTTATTGTCCGTAGTTACATATATTTACAGTCAAACATGTTTTTTGGAGACCGTGAAAAAGATTCTGTGCAAATTCCCCTGGGACGGAGGGAGTAATTTTTTATCAACAAATTCAAATCTGATGCATATAATACATAAAAATGATAGACAATCAAATTCAGTATCTCGATTGTTAAGTTTGATGCGTTAATTTTTTTTAATGTCAGCTAAATGACTAGATATATGTTGTTTTTTATGATTTTTAGATCATTGGTGAATATCTGTTAGGATTTCTTGGGTGATAAAGTTGTACTGTAAATCATATAATTAATTGTTTTTCTGGTGTTTAGAGATGTATTCGGCAGCTTTTAGGTTAGTTTTGAGTTAGTAAATGGCTTGTAATCTATCTAGATGGGAAGACATTCAAGAAGCTGCGTCACCCTTACGAGGAGGAGTGGTTAGATGCCAAGTTGAAGCTTGTCGGAGAGTACGGTCCTTGGTGCAAGAGAGAGTTGTGGAGGGTGCAGTATATGCTGAGCCGAATCTGAAAAGCTACTATAATGCTCCAACGCTGAGCCGAATCATCGATCTACTCCACCAGCACCGCTCCAGCACTAGTAAGCCTCATACATTGTAGGGTCACCACTGCACCAATTTATGATTTATCTACTATGTCTGGTTTCACCGTAATTTTTCATGGAATTTGATAATATTCTATTTTTTCCTGAAATTGCATAATTAAGCTTCTCATAAACTTTGTAATTGTGTAGGTAGTGATTCGGGAATAGGTAGAGGAGTGAGATGAGTTGAAGTGTTTGCGTGTTATCTAGTAAGGATGAAAGGAGGTTTCTACAGCTTAAAGCACCCTCATTGGATTTATTTGTGTGGTGGTTGTTATGCCGGCACCTAACGAAAGTGGATTGCATCTAGCTCCAGGTATTTGATTATTGAGTCTTCAATGTTGTTTGTGGTGCTTGTTTGTTTGTGGATTGCAAGCCGAGTGAAGAGGTTGGCCTGAATTTGAAAGCTTGTAAACAAGTATCTCATTGGGTGTTTGTGGTGCTTTTTTTTAGACCCTCAATTGCATCAGTTAGTACCCTCCACCTAACTCTACTATATTACATGCTTAGCTTGTCTATTATTTGTTTACCTCACACACACACATTCCCATTTTGTGTTCTTGATTTGCCCATCTCCTCTTTCATGTTTTCAGCATACTTTACGTTTAACTTTGGCTTTGTGGATTACTTACTTCTTCTTATCACTAGACCTGATTACACTTCAAAGTTTAGTGGTAAAAGAGGAGTTATTGTTGTTCAATGACTTGTATGTTTCAAGTGTTTCATGTACTCTCCTCCTGTCTTTTGAGCATGTTTTGGTGGAATCAATGCTTTCAATTTCCTTCTCTATCGTATTCTTGGTTTAAAAGTTAGATGTTGGATGTTTTATTAGCGTTTTACTTCTTGATAACTGACTTGTTATATATTTGTGTAGATTGTGACTTGTGGAAATGTGCCCCTGGAGTCTTCCTTCCAAAAAATGCCTAGATGTGTCTATACCTCAACAAGCTTATACGAGTATCGAGGATTTGAGTCCAAACCTGCAAATGCCACCCATCGCAGATTTACGTGAGGACTTAGATCATCATAAGTGAGTTTACATTACTTTTTTTTCTCCTAGTAAAATTACATGCTCATTCTTTTATCAAGATACATAGATGATGCTTTATTTTCCTAAATTGAACATTATGTTTCTTAGCCTAGTGTTTTCTTTGTTTTTTTTCCAATCAAAAAATGAAAAAAAAAATTCTTGAAAGATGTCCAATTGTTGTAAAAATTTCTTGGTTTTGGCAATTTCAATCACCAAATTTTGTTCGATCTATTCATCTTCCTCATGATCATGCAAGTGTGCAAAATTTTAGTTACACTTTAGCTTTTGTAGGATTTAGCGTAATTTTATAGAGTTATGTTTTGCTTATGTAATTACAATTGAAGTTACAATTTATTATGTTAAGTTTTCTATTAATGAAGTAATTTTATTTATTTTAATCATTTATGGAAAAGCACAAAAGTGAGCACTGGTTTTTATTTATTTATCTAGAATTAAAAATTTTGTATAGCACCTTTTAAGAAAATAGCTGCTATAGGTATAGCAGCTATTTTTTTAAACATCGGTAATATGTAGCAGCTATTTTTTTAAACAACTGCAACATGTAGCAGCTATTTTTTAAAATAGCTCCCACGATATGTGTAGAATCTGCTAATACAATAGTTGTTGCGTTAAATTAACGTTTCACCGGCCACTTAGGCACCCAAGTGGGCAAATAAAAAAATAGATGCTACGCAAAGCAGCGGTTAAATATACCGCTGCAAAAAAATAGCTGCTTCGTGTAGAAGATATACTTAATAGATGTTGCGTTAAATTAACGTTTCAACGGTTACTTAGGCACTCAATTTGGGAAATCAAAAAATAGCTGCTACGGGGCCAAAAAATAGCTTCTAAAGAGGGGGTTTTCCAGTAGTGCTTAATGCAAAGGAAAGAATCTCTTAAATTTTGTATTGCAGATCACAATTATTCACTTTTCTCATCTCCAATTGAGAAAAGTGCATATGTAACCCTACATAATTTACAAAAATGCTTATATAACTCCGCGATAATTAAAAGTGCAAATATAGCCCTAGATATGTGCAAATATAACCTTTTTCCGATAGTTGGAGGCCGGAATTTAGTGAACATACAATTTTACCCCCCTATAAAATTATTTTAAAAATACAAAAAATATTGGAATTATATTTATGCCCCTAACCTTCTTCCTCTTTCCCTTTTTCTTGATGGCGTCAAAAGCCATATGTCGTGTGGGTTCATCAAATTATCGGTATGATTTGTGTGGGTTCATTAAATTGTCGAGGTGTCAAGGAATTGAAGGCAATTTGTGTGGGTTCTTGAAGGCAATTTTTCAGCGTTAGTTGAGCGATGGCAAGGGAGCGACGGCGAGATGATGGAGAGAGCGGCGGGGGATGATGGAGGTGGACGGAGTGGTGGCAGTGGAAATGATGGAGGTGGTCGGACCGGTTGGGCAGAGGAGGAGGTGGGGCTAGGATGAGTCTTGATTTTCAGGCGCTTGACTGAGCGGCACCAGAAATGGTGACCGATGATGCTAGTGGTGGTCGGCGAGCAGAGAGAGGGGTTGGAGGAGGAGGCAATGCGGTGGTTTGCTAGTGGTGGTGGTGGATTGGGCTGGACCGGCGGATCATCTTCTCAGGCGAGCTCCGTCACTGTTTCAGATCTGGTTCTCTTCTCTGACCATCTGCCGCCTCTGAAATTGCCACCGCTGAAGAAGTCGAAGTTTCCCTCTGAAAATGCGCTGAAATCGTCCCCTCTGAAATCATTTGTCGTTGCCCCTCTGTTTCAGATGCGGGCTGGGGTCGAACAGAAGTTGTCCTCCTATAAATTTTTTTTCAATATGCAGATTTTACATAAATAATTCACTTGTTTGACTGTGGTGGTGGGCTGGAAAGTGGTGGTGGACTGGTGCCGGCGGAGCAGCGGAGGGGTGGTTTGGTGGTGGTGTTCAACGGCTGAGGGTGGTGGGTTGGAGGGCATTTGTGTCTTTTAAGTTTTTTCTTTAGGTTAGAAGGGCATTTAGGTCATTTATGGTTGGTCAATGGCCGGAAATGGCCAGTCAATGCCGGAATAATGACTTTAGGGTATATTTGCACATATGTATAATAGTTAGGGTTATATTTGCACTAAAAAATAACTCAAAGTTATATCTGAATTTTCTCCAACATATATGGTCATATTTGCTTATTACCCTCTCCAATTTTTCTTCCTTTCACATCTGAACTCGAGGCTTCATTCTTGTTATCAATTCAAGTTCCATTACATCTTCAGTCTTGGGATACATCTGGACTCTAGACCTAAACTCATTTTAATCTTAAGGGCCCATTTAAAAAGCTATGAATCCCAATCATTACATACGAGTAGCATATTAAAGGCCCAATTCCATCTCAGTGAATTTTGGGCTCCTAAGAGAACCTTAAGTTGGGCCAATAAACTATTCCCTTAGGTTCCATTTGTACAGCCCATGTGAGTAACTCAAAGGGTTTCAAAAAGACAAGAGCTCGATTATTTTTCTTTTTGAAATTAAAATAATAATCATGGAATCTCGATTATTAATTTTTTTGATATGGATTTAACTAACAGATCTTTTTTTTAACTCAAAACACTCATCGTCGATGAGCGGGGGTTTTTATATTAAGGGATCCCACACCCTAATGAATAGCCAAAAAAGTTTTAATTTACAAGACAAGTGAAGCAAGATCCTATATCAATATATGAAGCTCCTAATGATTGAATGAAAACTCTTGACTGTGTTTCCTTCTATGAGCCCTCCACCCCTGTGTTAAGCTCATGAAGGCCAGACAATCAAGAGATTTCAAACAAGGAGTATCCAATGAAGAGTCTAGCTAATGTAGTGGTGTTTCCATCTGAATTGAGGGAATAAGGTTTCCCTACGGTTGAGAAACAAGAATCTCTGTGATGTTTGAATCTCTTCGAACTGTGTGGTGTATCCTCTTCTAACTGCTAGTTTTGCTAGGAAATCAGGGGTTTGGTTTCCTTCTCTATGAATATGGCTGAAGATGACAGTTTGAAAAGTTGAGGATGCTAATTTGATCAGGTCCCGAAGCTGCTTCAGAGCCCATGGGCAAAGCTGACCGTGAAAGATTTGTATCGCCGCAGCACAATCCAATTCAATTTGAACATGATCAGTCCTTCCCCTTGCAGCTTCTAATCCTGTGAAGATAGTCATCATTTCAGCCTTTAAAACTATTAGATGAGGCAGTAAAGGGATATTATCTATTCGCATACAACATGATTCAGCATGTAAAGCCCGTTTATCAGTATCCCTTAAGACACACCCTAGACCTAGCTTATTCCCTTCTATGGCTGCATCACAGTTAACCTTAAGGCCAATATCTAGAGGTTCCCATTTTATTAGGTTCAGCCTTTTTATCCTTTTCATTTTATAGGGTGGAATTAATCCCTTGGAAACCAGGTTACATTGTGTATGGCAACTAGCTTTAGGATGAACTGAGTATATCATGAAACAAAGATTAGAAATGTTTTTCCATTGAGTATGTACACAGCTCTTCTTATTGTCATGAATCATTTTATTTCTGGTTTTCCATAACTCCCAGCATATTAAACAAGGAAGAACAATCATTATGGAAAAGTGATAAGATGAAGAAGATTTAAGAGACCAGTAATATTCCACTCTATCCCTGATGTTGTTGAAAGATCTAGCTGGTAAATTCAGAGCTTCATGCAATTTATTCCATAAAACCATAACTGAGGCACATGAATTAAATTAATGTGATAGAGAATCTATATTTTCACAATCTGTACATTTGGAAGGTAAGTGTAGACCAGTTTTCATGAGAATATCAGCAAAAGGTAAAGCACGAAGTAACATTTTCCACATAAAGAAGCTGACTTGTTTTGGCAAAGCCTGGTTCCAAACGTTTGTAAAAATGGCCAGTTCAGGGTTTTTAGGTCTGAAAACTTGATAAGCTGATTTAATAGTAAAAGAGCCATAAGTATCAGGTTTCCATATGATGTAATCCTGCTGATCTGTGAAAGTCATATCCTTCAAAAGCTCCAGGTTTATGGAAGAGTTAAATAAATATGAGAGTTGAGGGATGTAAATACCTTTGTTTAGCTGAAATTCAGCTACTGTAAGAAATGGAAAGGGGACTTGTACCTGGGTGCCTTCCACCTGATTAATAAGAGAGCCTGAGCCTAGCCAATTAGCTATCCAAAAATTAGAAGATCCCTTTTCTATGATCACCTGTGAGTTTGATTCTGCCCTGTTATTAACTTTTCTGAACCTAGCCCTGGTTTCAGATTTTCTGGCATGGGGGGGTAATGACCACATAAATTTAGACCAAGTTGACTGTCCTAATTGAAGTTTCCACCAGATTTTGGTTGAGAATGAGTTAATTATTGATTGAATATGCCTTATACCTAGACCTTGTTCTTTCTATGGATATGATATTCTATCCTAGGATATCCAGTGCTTGTTTTGTCCATGTTCTGTTTTTCCCCACATGAAATTACTAAAGATGGATTTAAGTTTATGAATTGTGTGCTTAGTTGATGCTGTGACAGCCCATGTGTGTTGAGGTATAGAGGTTAAAACATGGTTTATCAAGATTATTTTACCCCCTCCTGAAAGCCATTGATTTTTCCAGTTAGATATTTTGCTATTGACCGAGTCTATTAATGTTTTGAAGTGAAGATTTAGTTTCCTTCCTTAAAAACTGTAACACCTAGGTAGGAGAAAGGTAATGTTCCTTGGGTCATGTTGGTTAAGTCTTTAATCTCTTTTTTCTTATTGCCACTTAGCTTCCCTGAGTAATATGCACTTTTCTAAAAATTTACTTTCTGACCTGTAGCTTTTTGATAAATTTCCAGGAAGGTCATTATGTTTTTTAGGGATTTTTTGTCCCCTTTAGAAACACCATAGTGTCATCAGCAAAGGACAGCTGATTTATTGTGTTTGCTGATCCTGGAGTTTGGAATTGTTTAATGTTTCCATTTAAGAATTGGATCCTAAGGTTTCTAGTTAGAAGTTCTGTCAAGATGTTAAAGAGGAAGGGTGATAGTGGATCACCTTGTTTTAAACCTCTAGTAGGTTTAAAAAAACCACACGGTGATCCATTTATCAGGACTGAAAACCAGGTTGAGTTTATGTTATTCATTATGATTTTTACTATATGACCATCAAATCCCAAATGTAGTAGAAGAATGTTGATGGTTGACCAGGAAACACGGTCAAATGCCTTCATCATGTCTAATTTAAGAATTAGATTTAAGGATTCATTTTTCTTATCAAGCATCCTAACTGCCTCCTTCATCATAAGAATATTATCCACAATATCCCTACCCTTTAAAAATGCTGACTGTTCCTCTGAAATTAGGGAGCTCATGAATGGTTTGATTCTTTCTACCATGATTTTAGACAACAGTTTATTGATGAAGTTGGAGAGACTTATGGGTCTGAATTCACTAAAGGCTTTAGGAGTTTTTATTTTTGGTATTAATGCAATCAGT
Organism: Rubia yunnanensis; assembly: GCA_037428765.1. Classification (NCBI taxonomy): domain Eukaryota; kingdom Viridiplantae; phylum Streptophyta; class Magnoliopsida; order Gentianales; family Rubiaceae; genus Rubia; species Rubia yunnanensis. Next base: position 31,221,753 of record CM075069.1, on the reverse strand, counting down.
GTGCTTACCACTGATTTTGGTATGGGAATACCAGCTTGATATTCCAGCATTGCAGTTAAAACATCATTTTTTATTATCTCCCATGACTTTCTGTAAAAGAGTCCTGGAAAGCCATCTGGTCCAGGGGCTGCAGATGGGGATAATTCAAAGACTGCTGATTTGATTTCATCCATGGTTATAGGTTTTAACAATTGGATGTTGTCATGATCAGAGATAGAAGGATGGATTTCCTTCATTACGAATGAAAGGCATTGGCCCGATGGATCATCATTTCCATTGGATAGAAGTGTTTTGAAAAAGTTTACTGCTGCATCACCTATTTGTGACTGAGAGTTCAACCAGGTACCTTCCTGATCTTGTATTTTCATGATTGCTAATCTTGCATGGTTTTCAGTGATAGACTTATGAAAGTATTTAGAATTTAAATCCCCATCTTTAAGCCACTTCATCCTAGTCTTTTGTGTTAGGAAGATGTTTTGTTCAACCAAATGTCTAGTTAATCTAGCCTTAGCCCTGTTCAAATTAGTTTTGTCAGTAACTGAGTGTGATATGTCATAAAGGGGCTCCAAGTTAGCAACTTTGGTTTCAGATGTTGTTATGTTATCATAAACATTACCAAAGACCAGTTTGTTCCATGTTTTTATTTCGTTTTTAAGTCTTTTCAGTTTTGTGGAGAAGCCAACTAGACCCTGTTCCTGGATGGGTTGGGACCAACTATTGGAGATTAGGTCCATAAATTCCTTTCTATTAAACCACATTTCCTGAAACCTGAATGGTTTAGGGGATGTGATGTCTGAGTTTGAAATGTCTAGTAGCATGGGAGAGTGATCCGATGATGTTCTACTTAGGATTTGGACAGAGGAGTGGTTGAATGAGTTAAAAAAACTGTTATTTCCCACTACCCTATCTAGTCTCTTGGAGGTTGGGTTTACAACTCCGTGATTGCTCCATGTTAGGTGGTTTCCTACCGTGTTTAAATCTGATATTTGAACTTCGTTAATAAAGGAATCAAAATCAGTAATAGAGTTCAAATTTGGAGAACTAGGACCAGAGTATTCATCCATTGACCTTATGACATTAAAATCACCTCCAATCAGGGTTGGGGACTTATCAAATCTAGTAGTCAAATCATTGTAAACCTGAAGTCTATCCTCTCTATTGTGTGGAGTATAAATGAAGAAGGCCTTAATGGTCTTAGCCATAATTTTTATGTTTATTTCCACTTGTATGTAATGATTATGGGTTTCTATAAGACTTAAATCAATCCTATCAGAGTACATGATCCATATCTTATTATGAATCAGACCTAAGTGATGTCGAAAACAAAACATCGTTTTGTACATGTCAAGCTGGTTTAATTTACCTTTAGGTTCAATAATAACTAATAAGTCCAGTTTATGTTTCTTAGACAAATGCTTTAGCCTAACTTGAGAAGTTGATAGTCCTCTAACATTCCAAATTATGCATTTAACTATCATTAGAAACTTTATTTTTTAAAGCTAACCTGGAACTCCTTTTGGGGAGATTAACCTGAGTTGATGTTTGTAGATCTGGTCACTCAGATAATGTGGCCATGGGATTTTGCTCTTGCTGTATAGCATTAATGTTAGCATCCTTGATGTCCCTGAGAGTGTTGATGTGTATATGCTTTTCCTTAACCTGTGGAGAGTCAATATCTGAAATAATTTCCTTATTAGGGATCCAGGAAAACTGATCAGAGAGGAAGATATCTGAATTTATGGGAGTTTTGAATTTATCACATAAAGTATCATCATTGAAAGATGTTAAAAGGATATTCTTCTTCTGTGGAGATGATGGAGCTGTGTTGTAGCCTCTGGATTCATATCCTTCCTCTAAGTGATCTTCGACTGGGTTGGTTTCCGAGGTATTTTCTGCAGTATCTATGATTTGCTGGTTGTGGAACCATTCTTGTGATGACTGAATGTTCCCTTCTGAGTGATCCACTTATAAGTAAACTGTATTTTCTACCCTCAGGGGTTTCGAGTTAGAGGCTTTGAGCTGGGAAGCACTATTCTCTGTATCCTTAGCCTTGCCATTTCTATTAGAATTTTCTTGTTGTTCATTATGGTATGTATGTAAAGCTTGAGCATGCTGACCATCAGATTTTATTTCCTCTAGGATAGCAAATCTATTTCCAGAAGTGGAGGCAGTGTATTCAACACTTTAAGGGGGAGCCACATGGAGTGGGTGAAAGTTTTCTGCTGACTTTGGTTAGGCTTGGGTTGGTAGACCTTAGTGATGGCTTGGTGTTTTTCCTTGGTATTATTTGTTCAATTTCTGATTTCCCATGGCTTATCTGCCATAGGATGTTTAGGATCAGAAACCTTCTTTATGTTTTGAACTCTTGAACCATGGGTTTCCATATGGTTAACATTAGTCACCACTTGATCTCTTTTACAGTAGAATTCACTATGACCAAGCTTAAGACATTTTCTACAGTATTGTGGGAAATCCTCATAGGTTATAGCATAAGATTTGTTATGAGTTATCGAGCCTAACCTAATCTTATTCGGTCTAGGCTTAGAAACATCAATTTCTACACACAAGCGAATTGTGGATGGCCTAGTTAAGTTCCTAGTGGGAGCATCAGCAAACAAGAGTTCTCCTAAGGAATTCCCCAAATCAGTAATAGCCTTAGGGTGAAAGAAATGTACCGGAGGAAATTCCACAGTCAGCCACACTGGAGCTAGAGCTGATTCCTCGTCATAATCGAGGTTTTTCGTCCATTTGATAATGCGCATGACGGTGCCTCCCATGGACCAGGTTCTTTTTAGCCAGCAATGATGGTAATCCTCGTCTAAATCAAAGGTGATTCTGATGTGCCTGAAGTTCATTGCCGATAGGTGAGCTTCGCCTTTGAAACCTATGGTCTTGATTTGAGTTATGAGGAATTCCATTGTTGGGCGGCCTCTGCTGAATTTGCCGATAAGGGCTTTTGAGAATGGAGCAGCTAGAAGGTCAATTTCTTCCTCCGGGTATAGGACTGCGAGTTCCCCTTTTTAATTGAAATCGGGATGGAGGTCTGGTGTAGATGGGATAGGGGGATGAGAGTTTTGTTTCTGGGTTTGTGCGAAAGATGGGTTTGCCATGTTCCATGGCGTCGCCGCCATGGCCGGGAGTGGAGAAGAACGTTATACAGTAAAATTGCCTTTTTTAGAGAGGAGATCGCCTTTTTCAGAGAGCTGTGAACTAACAGATCATTACTCTTTTAGTGCAATGTTTGAACTAGATGTGTACTCAAATTCTACATTAACAATAAACAATTTATTTACAGTTTTAAGAGGATTTATTAGTCATCTAACAAGAATTCAGCTGGGTCAATAAAAACCAATCACTCATGCCCCCAAAAAAACAAAAAAAATAAAATGGCCATTCAAATAAAATTCCATGCCCCAAATCGAAGGATGTTGCATTGACATCCCCCCTACAAAGTGACATGAAGAAAGAGATGATAGAGACCCCATGACTAATTTGATAAAGAGAGGGTCCCCATCACTTATTAAGAAGCCCAAAAATGAAATAAAGAAAAAGGGGAAAAAAGAATGAGATAGGTTGAAAATACATGCACAATTGCGACAATGCATGGCCAATTGGCATTTACATTTATTGACACTTCACTGCCACTTCATCACAAAGGCGTGCTTTAAATGCGCATACAGAAAATTGGGTCACACGAGCTTTGTTTGTAATACAAACCCACGATGTGAAACTTCATTCATCTCCATCACTACATCCCATTCGGTCAGTCCCATACATGCATACACATTTTTTTATTAATCTACGGTTTTGGCAAATGAGCGAACGGTCATTAATGAAATAACTTACGAAAGAATTAATAAAAAAATACAAAACAATTTACTTTATTTCAAATACAAAAAAAAATTTATTGCTACGATAAATAATAATAATAAGAAAAATTCACATTTTTTTTGTGATTTATCCTATTATTCTCAAGCATATATATTTTATAAATTATCACCAAATTCTTTCTGGTTCAAGAATCTCTTTCTAGTTGCTCTAAAACAATTAGGAGATTCTCTAGAAGAAATACGGGGTTCTGCTTCTGGCGGCAAAGGTACGAAGTTGGACTAATTTGGAAACATTAGGCAATTTACTTTATACCTACTATTTCGTCTGGTCTTTTGTTCCTAGTCTTATTTCGCGAATTGGGGTCGGGTAATATGAGTCATAGGCGGAACCAGTGATATGCGAGGTAGGACTCCAGTCGTACCTGAGTCACCGCCCGTAGGTAGAAGTGGTGGAAGGAATCGATTTTCGACGAGATGCACGTCTTCCGATGAGCTTCCGCATCTTCTGGCGGGATTGCTTAGAGAAGAAGGCTGCTTTGCGGCCTTCTTTTTTTTTACCATGAACTACTAAAATGACTTCGTTTTCACGTAAGTGAAATGACGTCGTTTCGTTTGTACTAAGGGCAAAAAAATAATAAAAATGAAAAATCAGTTTTAAGATGGATTGGATTGGGCCATTTTCCCAATCAAATTTCAGATTGGGAAAACTTCAAAACGGGGAAGAGAAAGGCAGTGGTCAACTCTCAAATCCCTCCAGCCACGCCTCCGCCTCCTGACGCCGATGCCGCAGCCGACGCCGATGCCACGGCCCACCACCGTTCAACCCTCCACTCTCCACTGAACTACGGGTTTTCATTATGCTAAGGTAATTAAATTTTAGGGTTTATTGTCTATTTTATTTTTTCCTTCAAAAATTAAATTTATGTGAACATGATTTTTAGATTGGATGTTGAATTGAAGTTATATGGTTGTATGATTGTTGAAATTCAGTTGAATTGCATATGTATAAATAATAAATTATAATTGTTTGATTTATTTATGTGAAATTGTCATAATCGAATTATGGAATTAGGGGTATTTGTTAAATTGAATTTAGATGAATATGATTTTATAAATTATTTGTTATCTCAATTTTTTATTGTTTCGTAACTCTTTTAGATTTTATAAGAATGAATCAATTTACATATTTTCCCTATTTGATATTTAATAGGTTATGGATAAATTTTTAATTCGAAGTAGCGGATCTCCATCTTTAAAGAGATCGAATGAACCTAATGAACAAAGGCATAATAAAGAGGGTAGTAGTGGAAAACAATCTCGTGTAGAATTCAATTGGAATGATGTTATGAGTGATCCTGGGCTACGTAACCCTACTGAAGAGATTGGTGTTTCTATTAGAGATGAAGTGCTAAGAGAATATATGTTAAGAGGTCCTTGTCAACCTAAGAATCATACTTTTCCCAAGACAATGTTCAATGATGAATTTAGAAGTTTTCAAAATGATTGGTTTGATGAATTTAATTGGTTGGAGTATAGTGTTTCAAAGGATGCTGACTTTTATTTTCCTTGCTATCTTTTTAAGAATTCAGCAAAGGGGACGGCATATACTATGGATGTGGTGATGAATTGGAAGAATGCCCTTAAAGTATTTAGGAAACATGCTATGAATGTGGATGAAATTCATCATAGATCATCAATCAAATTGAGAATTTTAGCCTTCAAAAGCAAAGTATCTCACATTGTTTCGACGGTCATTATACTGAAGCAAAAAAGGCATATCGCACATGTTTCAATGCGGTTTCGAGTTGAGTTTTTAAAATTTAAATTTGAGTAATATTTATCAGTCTCCCCTAAGATATTTTTTCGGTTCCGCCACTGATATGAGTAGTTAAAAAGTATGGGTATGATCAATTTTGAACAGTATTATAATGGGTAAAAAATGGACAGGGTCATAAACGGTTGGTTGAAACCTGTTCAACTCGCTAGGTCAAAAGTTATTCACTTACGAGTCAAAAGTTATTCACTTACGGGTCAAAAGTGGGTTAACCTGCGGGTATCAACCCATACATTGGTTTATACGTCAACTCATATGGGTAAAATTTGCAGGTTTCAACCCATATATTAACTCATATTAATTTATATACCAACACATACGAGTAAATTCATGAGTTTCAACTCATATATTGACCCATAAAGGTTTATAAACAAACTCATATGGATAAAATTGCGGTCAACCCGCAAACCCAACCCCACCCCAAACTCATATTTTTTAAATACCCATATGACCATATGACCTGTTATTCATTTAATCCAATACCCATTATACCCATACCTGTTCGAATTTAAAAATAGATAACCCACAGCTCTATTTTTACCACCTTTAGATTCTCACTTTATTGTCCATTCATATGAATAAACGTCATGTTAGTATTGGAGTTCTCTCTCTCCGTTTCAAAGTTTATTTCACTAAATCTTACGGTCTTCAAGATATGAAATTTGGTAAGATTGATAGAATGATTTGCTGTAAGGAATTGTATTGTTGATAACTGAATATATAGAGAGTACAATAGAGGTGTAATAAGGAAAGAACTCTAATCATAATAAATTATAATCTAATAAGTAATCTAATTTATCCTAACACCCACCCCCCTCAAGCGAAACGTCAGATGTTCGCCGATGCACAGCTTGGACCTGAAGAACTCGAACAGTGGACGAGAGAGCCCTTTGGTGAAGATGTCCGCAATCTGAAGAGAAGTCGAAACATGAGCAACGTTTAGCTTTCCAGATGTCACCAACTCACGAACAAAATGATAGTCAATGTCAATGTGCTTCGCCCGCTTGTGCGCCACTGGATTCTGAGCCAAAAAGATAGCATTGTTGCTGTCGCATAACAGCAGTGGAAAGCCAGATTGTGGAACCCAGAGATCACGAAGTAAATGAGTGAGCCATACCACTTCTGAAGCAGTATTATCGAGAGCACGGTATTCAGACTCAGTGCTAGAGTGACAAACAGTAGGTTGTTTCTTGGCACTCTAAGAAACCAGATTCCCACCAAGATAAACCGCATAACCATAAGTAGACCAATGAGTCTCCAGAAAGTGGGCCCAGTCAGCATTAGAGTACCCTAACACCTCAGGAGCACTAGCTGAATGAAAGTAAAGACCAAATTGAAGAGTGCCGTGAACATACCGTAAAATCTGTGTTACTGCAGCGAGATGGTCATCTCTCGGATCCTGAAGATACTAACTCACTGTGTTAACCGAGAATGCCAAATTCGGGTAAGAGATGGTGAGATACTTGAGAGCACCAACAAGAGAATGATAAAGTGTAGGATCCCGAAATAGAGGACTGGTAGAGCTGTGAAGCTGAGAACCAGTGACAAATGGGGTAGAAACAGGTGCCGCGTCAGACAAACCGGCCCGATTCAAAATATCACGAGTTCTTGGACAAGCAATAACCCTGAGGAGATAGGCAAAACTTCAAGACCAAAAAAGTAATGAAGAGCACCAAAATCCTTGATTGCAAACTCTCTGTGTGTCTGATCGATGAACTGGCAAAGAAGAGTCGAGTCATTTCCTATAAAAAGGATATCGTCCACATACACAAGTAGGTACAGTAACAACGAACCTCTTGAGAGGAAAAATAAAGAAGTATCGGCTGAGCTGCACCAAAAACCAAGTTGTGACATATAACTGCTAAAATGCTGGAACCAAGCCGAGGGGCCTGCTTAAGACCATAAATGGCCTTTTGCAAGCAACAAACATAGTCTGGATAAGCAGAATCCTGATAACCGACTGGCTGCTTCATGTAGACAGGAACATCAAGAACACCATTAAGGAAAGCATTCTTGCATCCAACTGATGAAACGGCCAGGAACGCATGGTGGCTATAGCAAGAACCGTCCTAACAGTGGAGGCTTTGACCACAGGACTAAAAGTGTGGTCAAAATCAAAACCCAAAATCTGTGAGAAACCCTGCACCACAAGTCTAGCTTTGTGACTCTCAATAGTGCCATATGGTCGATACTTGAGCCTATAGACCCATTTGGAGCCAACAATGTTGACATCTGAAGGTCGAGGTACCAAGTCCCAAGTGTGCTGACCACGAAGAGCAGCCATCTCATCATCCATGGCTGAAACCCAAGCTGGATCCTAAAGGGCAGAGTGGCTCTGTCTGAGAAAAGAGTGCAACAGTGAGACCATGAGCAATAATATATGAATAATCCTAGCACTGAAGGGCACCAGTAGAAGACCAAGTAGCCATCCGATGGGTACGAGGTTGTGGTGGTGAAGCTAGAGGAAACTTATCCGAGGTCATGAGTGGCGGTGCGGGAAGGAGCGAGCAGGGACTATCCAAGGCTGCGCATGGTGGTGCGGGAAGGAAGCCTGTGGCCATCCGTAGCTACGGGGGAAGGAAACCCATGGTAGCTGAGTGCGAGCTGGGCTTGGCCATGGCCGTGCGTGGCTGGGGTCGTCCGTGCTTGGTTGTGGCCATCTGAGGCTGGAGCCGTCAGGAGCATTCATTGTTGCTGGGCGCAAGCAATCACACATGGGCACCGACGCAGGTGATAAACCATTGAGCGCGGGCACAGATACAGGCGAGAGACCACTTGGCGTGGGCGTCAGATCAGCACAGTCTGATGCGAGACGAGACGGCAGATGTGGGTCAGTAGGTCGAGACGGCTCATCGTCAGGAAAGAGAAATTGATGTGAAGATGGAGCCGAGGCTGCTGGCGCCGCCATCCCAATCGATGAAGTAGCAGCTCCATAAAAAATGATGAAATCTCCAGATCTAAAATAGAACGACTGGCTGCGGAAGATGAGACATAAGGGAATAAAGTTTCATCAAAACGAACGTGGCGAGAGACATAGATGCGTCCAGAGGTCGGGTCAAGACACTGGAGCCTTTGTGACAAGGGTTGTAGCCAATAAAAACACACAGAATAAATCGTGGTGCAAATTATCAATAGATGTGGCATGCAGACATGGAAATGTACGGCAACCAAATGAGTGAAAGAGAGTATAGTCAGGCAAATGACCAAAAATAACCTCAAAAGGTGATTTTCCACCAAGAACTGAACTAGGCAGACGATTAATAATGTAAACCGCAGAGCAGAAAGCTTCCACCCAATAATAGTGTGGCACCGAAGAGTGAAAAAAATATGGCAAGACCAATCTCTGTGATGTGACGATGTTTCCGCTCAGCTCGGCCATTCTGAGCAGGTGTATAGGGAGAGGACATCAGATGATGAATTCCACGTGATATGAAGTGAGCCTGAAGTCGGTGATTAGTAAACTCAGTGCCGCCATCAGTCTGAAAATTTTTAACCCTAGCAGAAAATTGGGTCTCAACAAATTTCTGAAACTAGATAAATGTGTCATAGAAATCCGACTTATGCCGCGGTGGGAGAAACCATGTGAATCGCAAAAAACCATCGATGAAAACGGCATAATAAGATAAACCATCGGTAGATAAAATAGGGGTCGGTCCCCACAAATCACAATGTACTTTATCCAACAAACCAGTAGCGCGCTTGTCACTAGCGGAAAAAGGTAAAAGGCTACTCTTGTCCATCTGAAAAGGAGAGCAACTAACAGATGCAGGCATAGCAGAAGTGACAGAAATAAGGCCCCGTCGATTCAATAACTAAACAGTATCATGAGACACATGACCGGGGCGAAAGTGCCACTGTTCAAAAGAAGCATGGAGCTTTCTAGAGCATAATTTTCCTAAAAATATGGAATCACCAGTCTCAAGAAAATAAAGACCAGAACTATGACGGCCTTTACCAATTATCGTCCATGTATGCTTGTACTCAATGGAAAATGCATCGGCATCAAATATAACACGGACGGGTGAATCACGAGTAAGTTTACTAATGGACAATAAGCTTATAGTAATCTTAGGAACCACAAGAACATCATTAACAGAGAAACCAGAGAAATGACATTGCCCAATATGAGAAATAGAAAATGATTCACTACTTCCAACAAGAATAGCATCAGAACCACGATAACATTGTACCTTATCAAGATGTCTTGTATGAGCAGTGATATGAGATGTAGCACCAGAATTAATGACCCACTGATTCGAAGAAGGGTGATGGTTGGAACCATTCAAACTGGCCTGAAACAAATCTTTTTCCGTAATCCAATTAGCGGAACACTCTTCCCGAGATAAAGGCACCAAATAAACCATAGGAGGAGCTGACAATCGGCCAAAATAAACACAAGACAATTGGCCCAAACAATGTGCGCACGTGAGACCACGCGTGGTGAAGCTGCCAAGACTAAGAAGAATAGCCGAAGATATGATGCCTCTGAGAAGATTATGATGAAGGATGTCATCGGTGCGCGCCCGGAGAGCAGCCGCATGGAGTGGTGTGGAGTGAAAAGGGGCCACGTGCGTCCGAGGGGTAGCTGCATGGAGCGGAGATCCTGAGAGGAACGGCGTAGAGTCGCGGGGAGCCGCGTGGAATGGCATGGAGCGAAAAGGGACCGCGTGCATCCAGGGCATGAAGTGCATCGGAAGGTGGCCGCGTGACGAAGCCGCTAGAAGAAAACGGCGATGGAAATTTTAAGTTTTTAGGTTTTGGATCAGAAGAGGCTCTAATACCATGATAGAATGACTTGATGTAAGGAATTGTATTATTGATAACTGAATATATAGAGTGTACAATAGATGTGTAATAAGGAAAGAACTCTAATCATAATAAATAATAATCTAATCAGTAATCTGATTTATCCTAACAAAGATCATTTAAATTTCTCATTTTTCTACCACATCAACGCACTAGGCCCACTCATTGTTCATTTTTTTTTCTTTGGACAACCCTAGTCCCCATGCCTCATCATTCATTTACTTCTTAATTGTAAATCTTATTTTTAAATATTTAATATTAACTTACTCTCTAATTTCTTAGAGAATCGTATTTTTAAGTGATATTGTAACTATAACAGTTAAATAGATATAAATATTCTATTATTAAATAGATGTAAATATTCTATTATTTTTTAAATGACTAATGAGTGCATGAATAATTTTATGTTTAACCAATAACATTAATTTAACCTACAAATTTATGTTCAATTTTAAACACTCGTACAATTATAAAATATAAATGTATGAATTTATAATATATTATTTTACACATTGATTCAATAATATTTTATTTTGTTTTATATTATTTAAAGAAATAAATATATGAAATTTTGAACACTTGTACAATCCTAAAGTATAAATTAGATTAAATTTTGGAAAGGATTGGACTATTTTGTGTGCGGTTTATGTCATTGTTTTTGATATATTAGTATTTGTAACTTTTATATTGTACATTTAATTTTTTTATTAATTTAGTAATTATATATTTTAATATTTAGAATCAGTGTAAGATCGTTAAATATTGTAAGTATTAAAAGTTAATATTTAATTGATTAAGATATATTATATTTATAGTGAACAAATATAAATTGTGTTTAAATATATAAATTGTTGAGGCAGTGAATCACAAAACTGAAAATCTCAAAACGCAATCAAATAGAGATGATTACATGTTCGAAGTATGGGCTACAATGGGAAAACGGAAGCGCCTCTAACATATCAATGGAAAATTATGTTATGGCCCAAAAACTTTTACGACATTATCCTTTTCTCAAAAATACACGATTTTTGTTATTATTTCATAAATATAGAAATAGAAAATAAAATAAAATTGGTAAATTTTAGAAAAGCGCTAGTACATGTTTTAGAGTAATTTAGAGTTGATTACCTATAAGTAAGAAAGGGAAAATGATGTTGTGTCTGATTGTTGATAAATATTCCATTACAGACTTGGAAAATACAATGGAGGTGTATAGGGTAGCACCACGTTCGAGCGGATTTCAATTTTGGAGTTACGAGTAAAAAAAAATCTTTTTTTGCACTTAGGTCCCTCCAAGAAAGTTGAAGTTGTCGAATTACAAAATTGGCGATACAAAAATGCAATTAAATACGATAGCTAATTTACGATTTGGGTATGTATGGGTGAACGGAAGGGCCTCAAAACTCAACATTGATTACTTCTACTCATTCTTGCAAACTTACATCGTGGCCCAATTGAATTATCCCATTATACATTGCTCCAAAATACATAATTTTTTTATTCTTACCTAAATATAAAAATATTGAATGAATAAATATTTTGTTAAGTGTTGGAAAACGCTAGTGCATGTTCTAGGATAACTTAGAGAATCGTCAATTTTTAAGTAATCAATTCTAAGTTACTCTAAAATATGTACTGGCGTTTTTCAACATTTTACCAAAATTTTAATTTATTTAATATTTTCATATTTAGGTAAGAATTTAAAAAATCATATGTGTTGGAGCAATGGATAGTGGGATAACATAAATTTGGGCCACAGCGTAAATTTGCTAGAATGTGTAGAAGTAATCAATGTTGAGTTTTGAGGCCCTTCCATTCACCCGTACACGCCCAAATCATAATTCTGCAATCTTATAATATTTAATTTCATTTTTTTGTCGTCAATTTCATGATTCGCCAATTCCAATTTTCTTAGAGGGACCTAAGTGCAAAAAGTAAAAATTTTACTCGTAACTCCATATTGAAATTTGCTTGAATGTGATGCTGCCATATACACCCCCATTGTATATTCCAAGTTTGTAACGGAATATTCATCAGCAATCGGGCACGAGGTCATATCCTTAATCCTTTCCAATTTTCTTTTCTCACTTCTAAATAATCAACTCTAAATTACTCTAGAACATGTACTGGTGCTTTTCAACATTTTACCAAGAATTTTATTTATTTAATATTTCCATATTTAGGTAAGAATTTAAAAAATCATGTGTTTTAGAGCAATGGATAATGGGATAGCACAAATTTGGGCCACGGTGTAAATTTGCTAGAATGTGTAGAAGTAATCAATGTTGAGTTTGGAGGCCCTTCCGTTCACCCATACACGCAAAAATCATAATTCTTCAACCTTACAATATTTAATTTCATTTTTGTATCGCCAATTTTGTGATTCGACAATTTCAATTTTCTTGGATGGGCATAAGTGCAAAAGGTTAAAACTTTCCTTGTAACTCTAAATTGAAATCCGCTCGAACGTGATGTTACCATATACACTGTAACACCCCCAAACCCAAACACAAGTATCAGGTCGGGTCTAAGTGTGCTACCAAAAGTGCTAACAGTAACGAGTAGATAAATTTTATGCGGAAGCGATTTAGATAAATTCAAAAACCTAACTTTACTATTACAGTGACAGTATTATTACAAGTGTTAAATAAAAATTTCACTTAACTATTACAGATTCAAAGTTCACTTTAAAACCTTAACAGTTCACCCAGGATCTTTATCAAACGAAGTAAAGACAACAAGCACTTTTCTCTTACTGTTCTTCTTCACCTGAATAAGGTTGTTTAACTAGGGTAAGCTCCTTGCTTATTGAGGTTCCATCGCCAGTATTTACCCAGTTGATTTTAGTATTCACAAAATAATAATTAACAACTAGCCACGTAGGTCCGAGCACACAGTAAAAGGATACGGGTGGTTAATGCCGAATTGCTGCCAAGTGCCTATATGGCAACTCTGACTAACATACCCGACATAACCCAATCAGTGATGCCCAAAGGCCATCAGTTCAGAATTCACTTTCCCCAATCACGCTGATGTTCAGTTACGAGCTCGTATTAGTCAGGTGGTTATGCTAGCATACCAAATTCCACATGTAGTCAGTCTAATTAAACGGTCTTGAACTTCCCGCCGACTTCGACCAAACTACAATCACGGCGGGACCTCCGAAATCACAGAAATGTAATCGTGTAGCAGGTAATTCAAGTTTAACACGGAAAGATAAAGTACAAGCCGGTTATCAGAGCAGTATATGATTCAAGTTTGACACGGCAAGATAAAGTACAAGGCGGTCTTTCACAGAAATTATCAGAGCAGTTCAAGAGTTCAGTTTCACGATAATCTTACAGTATGATAAAATACACACTTAATTCAACAGTCAGTAAATACCATCATTTGAGTGTAACCGTCATAGCTCTCTCTCATAGTTCGAGTATCGAGTAGAAAGGTTCGAATATCATGTTTCAAGTACCGGGGTCGAGCAGATGAGTTCGAGTATAGGGGTTCGAGTACTCATAGTGCGAGTAGTTAGGTTCGAGTACAGGAGGTTCGAGTGCAGAATTCGAGTGGAGAAGGTTCAAGTGGTATGGGTATTAGGTGGTACTGATTCGAGTGGTAAGTGGTACCAGTTCGAGTGGTGAGGTTCTAGTGGGACTAGTTCGAGAGGTAAGGTTCGAGAGGTGAGTCCGTAAAGGTTTCAGCGGTACTAGTTCGAGAGGTAAAGGTTTCAGTAGTACTATTTCGAGAGGTAAGTTCGAGGGGTAGTGGTTTCAGTGGTATGAGTTAGAAAGGTACAGGTTCGAGAGGTGAATTCAGGAGGTACAGTTCGAGAGGTACGGTTCGAGGGGTACAGTCCAGGAGGTTCAGTTCGAGAGGTTCAGTTTTCAGTGAGGGGCTCAAGAGATATTCTCTAGTTCAGTGAGTGAGGTTTTCGAGGTACGGTTTCAGGCGGTGAGGTTCAAGAGTTAAGGGTTCATGGGTATTAGTTTGAGAAGTATAGGTTCGAGAGGTAAAGGGTTCAGTGGTGAGGTTCGAGAGGTACGGTTCGAGGGGTAAAGGTTTCAGTGGTACAAGTTCGAGAGGTGAGGTCGAGAAGTAAAGGTTCTAGTAGTGAGGGTTCCAGTTAAAAGGTTTCTAGAGGTGAAGATATTGAGGTTACTAGTTTGAGGGGTAGGTTCGAGATATATTGTTCGAGAAGTAAAGGTATCAGTGGTACTAGTTTGAGACATAGGTTCGAGGTGTAGTGTTCCATAGGTAAAGGTATTAGTAATACTAGTTCGAGAGATACAGGTTTCCAGTGGCGATTCGAGAGGTGAGGTTTTCAGAGGGGGGTTCGAGAGGTGAAGTCTTTCAGTGGGTTCGATAGGTGAAGTTTTCAGTAGAGGTCCGAGGGGTGAAGGGCTCAGTGGGGATTCGATAGGTGAGGTTTTCAGTGAGGTTCGAGAGGAGAAGTTTCTCAGTGGGGTTCAAGAAGTGATGGTTTCAGTAGGGGTTCGAGAGGTGGGGTTTTCAGTAGGGGTTCGAGAGGTAGAGTTTCAACAAGGGTTTGAGAGGTAGATTTTTTCAGTAGGGGTTCGAGAGATAGAGTTTCGGCAGGGGTTCGAGAGATAGAGTTTTTCAGTAGGGGTTCGAGAGGTAGAGTTTCGGTAGGGGTTTAAGAGGTAGAGTTTTGGCAGGGGTTCGAGAGGTAGAGTTTTTCAGTAGGGGTTCGAGAGGTAGAGTTTCGGTAGGGGTTCGAGAGGTAGAGTTTTGGCAGGGGTTCGAGAGATAGAGTTTTTCAGTAGGGGTTCGAGAGGTGGAGTTTCGGTAGGGGTTCAAGAGGTAGAGTTTTGGCAGGGGTTTGAGAGGTAGAGTTTTGGCAGGGGTTCGAGAGGTGGAGGGTTCAATTTGAGAGAGAGTCGGGTTCTGATGGCATCATGTGTATACACGTAAACGTAAACCCAATTTAACTCAATTCGTGCTAGGGCGATACAACACTCACCTTAGTTAAACTTGGCTTGGCAACCTCTGCTTCTACTGCTTAACCTCTGAATTTTGGTATTCAAAATATCTTAAGGCTATAAGTTTTGGGGAGGATATCACTGGTATTTATACTAGGTAAAATATAGGGTTCTAACACCTAAAATTTTATCCTGTAAACCTCAAGCCTACGTCTACTTGCCCAAAATTACTTTGGATAAATTTCTCACATTCGCTGTCCGTTTCTTCTTCCCGGTAATTCCACTTGCCCAACAAAAATTACTTTGGTTAATTTTTTTCACATCCACTGCCAGCTTCTCCTTCATGGTAATTTCTTGCATTTATTTATTCATTTGCTCATTTATTTATTTGCTTATTATTACTATTATTATAATCTATATATATATAATTATGTATATTTTCTTCTCGGAAATTTCTCTTACTTATTTATTTATTTATTTACTTATTGTTATTGGTATTATTATTATTATATATATTTTATTTATTTATTTATTTATATGTACATTTATTTTTTATTTTTTGTCGGAAAATTAAAGGAAAGATTGGAATATTTGATAAAATTTAATTATTACATGCACTCTAATTCCATTTCGGTAGGGGTTTTCACATACACCCTCGTTGTATATTCCAAGTTCATAACGGAATATTTATTAGCAATCAGGCACGAGGTCATATCCTTAATCATTTTCGATTGTCCTTTCTCTTTTCTAAATAATCAACTCTAATTTACTCTAAAATATGTACTGCCGTTTTTCAACATTTCACCAAAAAAATTATTTATTTAATATTTATATATTTATATATTTAGGTAAGAATTTTTAAAAAATCATGTGTTTCAATGGATAAAGGGATTAGCAAAATTTTGGGCCAAAGGGTAAATTTGCTAGAATGTGTAGAAGTAATCAATGTTGAGTTTCGAGGTCCTTCCGTTCACCAGTATATGCCCAAATCGTAATTTTGCAATCTTATAATATTTACTTTCATTTTGGTGTCGCCAATTACGTAATTCTACAATTTCAATTTTCTTGGAGGGACCTAAGTGCTAAAGGTAAAAACTTTACTCGTAACTCCAAATTGAAATCCGCTCGAACGTGATGCTACTCTAAACACCCCCATTGTATATTCTAAGTTTGTAGCGGAATATTTATCAAATCGGGCACGAGGTTATATCCTTAATATTTTTTTATTTTTCTTTCTCACTTTTAAATAATCAACTCTAAATTACTCTAGAACATGTACTAATGCTTTCCATCATTTCACCAAAAAAGTTTAATTAATTAATATTTCTATATTTAGATAAGAATAACAAAAAAATTATACATTTTAGAGGAACAAATAATGGCGTAAAACAATTTTATATGTACTTTTGTATCTCTTGGAGAAAACAACATATTTTAAACTTTTGGACGTGTTTGGTAAAGAACAAGGAGTTAAGGGATGAAGCCCATGTGAGTAAATTGTTAATAGCCCATGGAAATGGACACGAATGGACATTTTTGTGTGTGGTTTATATTATTATTTTTAATATACTATAGCATTTACAAATTTTATATTGTACATTTAATTTTTTTCACTTTAGTAATATATATTTTAATATTTAGAACCAGTGAGAATCGTAAGTATTAAAAAATTATATTTAATTGATTAAGATATATTTTAAGGTTAAATACATTTATAACCCTAACTTTTTAGTTGAAAGTGTCAATATAACTATGTAATCTCAGAAAGTATCAATCTAACCCTAACTTATTACCAATTGTTCCAATCTAACCCTAACTTTTGGTTAAATTGTGCCAATATAACCAAACTTTCTAATTTCGGCATTGACCCAAAGAATTCAGGCATTGACCAACAATTGAAATGACTAAAATATCCCTTAGACCAAAATTAAAAATTCAGTACCCATTATACCCCTGTTTTCTTTCTTCTTCACAATCCACCCACCCCATCCCACTTCCACACTCCGCCGGAAACTTCCACCACTGCCACCGGAAATCTCCGTCGCTGGCGTCGGGAATCTAATCTGATTTCCCACCAATAATGGTATTGTTTGTTCACACTCATCACAAAAAAAAGGTGTTGCTATATCACGCTCTGTATTTTGCTAGTTTACGCCCTGAAACGTATATACATGTATAATAATAGTTTTAATTTTTCAAAATAAAACAAAAAACCAAAACAACACTGCCACAGCCGCCACCACCACCGCCGCCGCCGGTGCCAGAGCCAGAGCCACCGCGGCGCCGGAACCACCACCACTGTCCCCCGCCTTTGTCCCCAACCAATCGTCCCCATCTCCATCGTAGCCCACCGCCGTCCAGCTCCAATGTAGCCCGCCGTCCTCCAGCTCCACCGTAGCCCGCCGCCGTCCCCAGCTCCACCCTCATCTTTTCCTTCGTCCCTATTCCTAGCAAACCCCTACCCCACCGTCGTCCCTAACCTGCCGCTTGTCTTCTCCTTCGTCCCCGTCAAGCAAAACCCAGCCCGAGAGGAGAAACAAGAACCGGAGAGGAGAAGGAGAACCGGGGCAGGAGGAGAACTAGGGCAGGAGGAGAATAGGGGCGGAGGAGAACCAGGAAATAGAAACGGAGCGGAAGAAGGAGAAGTCGGACCAGAGAAGGAGAGTGGGGAAAGGAGATGGGGAGAGGAGAAGGAGATCGGGACCGGAGAAGGAGAACTGGGAAAGGAGAACGGGGAAAGGAGAACGTGGAGAGGAGAACCGGGCCGGGGCGAGGAAAAGAGAATGGGCGACGGAGAAGAACACCGAAGAAGATGAACTTTCGCTGGAGAAGATGAAACGAGCGACGGAGCAGCGAGAACGACCGGCGAAGAAGGAGACCGGAGACGAGCGACGGAGAAGGAGACCGGATAAGAGCAGCGGAGAAGGAGATCAGAGACGAGCAGTGGAGAATGAGACCGGAGACGAGTGACGGAGAGCAGATGAGAAGGGAAATGAGCGACGGCGGTTCGACGAAGAAGGGAAATGAGCGGCCGGTGCAGTGCTCAGTGGCCGGCGTCCAGCGGTTCACGGCGGCCGGCGGCAGCCATGGCGGTGCACAGCGGTGGCAGTGGTGGTAAATAATAAAATTTATTTAATATTAATTTAAATATATTTAAATTATTTAAATTAAATTAAAAATATATTTTATATACTAAATAGTATAAATACATGGCATAATCAATTAAAATACAGGACATAATTAATTAAAATGCAGGGCGTGATATAGCGATCCATAAAAACCGGTAGAATGCATTTCAATCCGATTCCATACTCTGCATCAGAATAATTGGCGAATCCCCTAAGACAATACTAAAGAGCAGAAGCCTGTCAAAAGTAAAGAAAATGTAGGAAGTTTACCGTCGGCCCATGACAGAAGCATATCAGCGTGTGTGATTTACGCACCTCCACAGCAGCCGCGCGTGCCCATGACTGTTACCCCTGCATCGCCATCGCCCACCACCAATTCCCTCAGTTCTCGCCGCCGCCGGAAACAAAGTTAACCGTGCCACCACCGGGGAACCCCGGTACGACATAAACCGCCTCGTCATACCCCAACATCACGCTGACGCGACTCTTCTCTTCCCCTCGCGACCCTCCTCCTCCATCTCACCCATTGAGGAAGAATCCCACCGATGAGATTTGCGGCGCACGAGATGATGCGCTGCCCCACCGGCATCGAGAACTGCGCGTCGAGGTTCATCACGCTCTCTGCCTCCCCTCCGAGCATTCCTCCAACTCAGGCCAGCGGTTTGGATTCCGACTAGTCCGCCGTTAGGGTTCAGGAGGAGGAAGCGAATTGGTTCAGAGACGAAGGGTACATGGAGGAAGACGAGAGAAATGGGTCAATCAAATAATTGGAAGGCAAATAAGTCTAAACATGTTTTTCAATTTTTTCTGTATTAAAAAATGAAGGGCAAAAATGTCATTTCACTATGCAAGGTTTAAAGTGTAAATTAGAAGAAATGAAGATACAATTTTTTGGTTGTCTAAATCGTGTTATATTAGGAATTAGAATATTACTTGTAATTGTAATTATATTCTATTACATTTTCCTAACTTTTATAGGTATCTTGTACCACTATATAATGTATCATGGGTTCATGAATAAACACAGATCATTACCTTTTTTCTACATGGTATCAGAGGTTAAAATCCTAAAACCTCAAAGAAAATTTTCCTGCCATTACCGAGCTCCCACCGCCGCCTCAGTCGTGCGTCTTCCTCACGAGTCGCCGCCTCAGCCGCTCGTCAGCTCCTTTTCCGCTGCTTGTCGATTGCTACCTAGTGAACGTCATTTCACTCACCAAAATAATCTGCAAACTCTATAGATGAGATTAGCACAGTAGTAAGCAGAGCCGATCCCACGAGAAACGGAGCAAAAACTATAATAAAATACCTACTACTCCCTCCGTCCCAGCTCTTTCTGCGGAGAGAGAAATTGGAAGTATTTTTAAGGATATATTATTTTATGTGTTTGAAGTGGGGTATCTTGAAATTGAAGTGGGGTATCCTAATATTATTGGGTTAAAAAATCAGAAATTGGGCCCAAATTGAGTAAACAAATAATAAAAGCAATCCATTTATGGCAAAAAATGAGTTAGTGCAAAAACAGTTGGGACGTCCAAAAAGGGAAAGAGTGCAAAAATAGCTGGGACGGAGGGAGTAATATAGAACACCAAACCTTAATTTTCAGATTTATCTAACAACTAATAATGCAACTAACTAATATAAAATAATAATGCAACTAACAGCTATAAAAATCTATAAATTATATGAATAAAGTAATCGGGTCGGAATAACTCACATTAGTTAAACATTGATCAAGGCGCAAAGATAAATCAATTCATATGCATCTATCAGTTATAGGAAAGTATGTACGCTTAACCTTCCCAATTCTTTCGTACTTTATTGACAATTAACCAATTATAATTAACTAATTGCTTCTCTTACCAAGATGCCCCCGGAAAGTATTCGCTGAACCAGATACACACCTCGAAAACATTAAGAATGAAAAGAACCCGATATAGCAATTACCAAAGTAAAAGAAAATAGTAACACACACTTAATTGTTCCCCATGTTGCTATTACAGTCTTAGCTAGTTAACTGTTTTTCACAAGAACTCGTTACTTACTAACCCTTTCCAACGATTACGTATTGGTGGAATTAGATAGCATTATCCCAATAATATTCAAGTTGATCAGTCTTAAATATATTAAGAATAAATTGAACCAAGAACACATAAGAATCAATTATAAAATAATTAGGCCTCACAATTCATTAACTAGTGTTTGTTATTCCATGCCAATATATAAATTAGCTACTCATAATAATGAAACTAAATAAACTACGAATATAATAATAAAGCATAATATGATTAATTAGCTAATAAAACCAAACCGTGATATTGCTCAAGTGGTTTGGTTCCGCCGTCAAAATCCTAATAAACTAAAACCTAAGGAACAAATATAATATGCTATCAAAAACTGATGTCTGTATCTCTGTATGAATATTGTGTGTCCCTTGTCTATTACATATGGTCGTATATATACTTACGCCGCAAAAACCAAAATCAAAACCAAATCAACTTCTAATTCATTTTCATCTTACGGAAAAAAAATAAGGAAATAAGATAATATTTATTCTAAATATAAATAACTAATTCCTAAAATTAAGGAATTTTAAATGGAAGGAGATAATACAATCCTTATTAATATGAGAAGTGAATATATTTATTTCCTTCAAATTCACACGTCTTCAATAATTCACTTTTCACCACATAACTTCAGCAATTCTGCTTTTTCCTCTCTTCCTTCATCCTTGGAAAAATGTCTTATAAAATAATAACATTTTCCATTGGAGCACATCGCCTCATTAAAAACCTTAACCTGGAAAACTCAGTGGGAAAAAACCATTGGTTAAGGAAAAAAAAGTACAATGTATAGCTCCCTTTCAATTCTTCACAATCCATGAATTCCTGCACCAAAAACACCTTAAAGTGCAAATTATATCTCAATAAAATCACAATAATCCCACCAAATATGAACACAATATAACACACAGCAAATATCCCCACACTTGAATCATGTTTGCCCTCAAGTATGAAGTGAAGAATATAAGATCAATCAATAATCCACATTGTTCATAAGTTCTCATTCCCTCATAAGACTCTATCTAAAATGACTCTAAAAAGAAAAAAATAATATAGAAACACAAATCACACAACGAGACAGACAAAAATTCAACATTTAAAAACTCTAGATCCTACTCTTATAACGATAAAGTTTTCCCTGCCAAGGAGTAAGGAATCACGTTAACGCATTTGAAAATCATCAATCCTTAAAGTAATTTAAATGAAAATTTTCAAGGTCATAACATATAATCATCATTTCAGTCAAAATCGGACAAGCATTGAATATTTCCTCACGGTTTCACTCAATCACTCTCAATATATGAAGGACATTCACTCAAATAATTCACAAGTTATAACATAGAGAAGTTAATATGCAAATCAGGAAGGTCTTTCTCAAGGGTTGTAACGGGGCTAGGGACCATTCAGATTGGTGAGATCCTAAGGGTTCTAAGCTCAAACAATATCGATCAAAATATTATGTATGTTTTTTTTCTTCAACCATCATTCATGTATAGTAGACATTCACCAACAACCTTCATCTCATGGCTATTATGAGAAAGCCAAGTAAGATCACAACAAATGTAGGTGCTATATTTTTTTTCTTTTTCCTTTTTATTTTTTTCCAGCACCACTCTTCTCCCATATAGTCCAAAACCAGTATTTTTGAGAGAAAATTGCAACATAACAAACAATAAGATTTTTTTTCCCCTTTTTTTTCACAGTTACGCCCATCCAATTTGGCCAAATGGAACCCCAGTATCACTGTTCATAGTAAAATTCAGCCTTCAATATCGAAACCGTTCAGTCTGGGCAAACGGGACACATACTCAGTAATGTCATCAACTCAAGAGAATACAATGGATAAATTCATCAACATCAACTCCAATAACATGCATAATAGGGCCAAAAGAAAGGATAAAACAAGGCTTTGGCTAAATATATAGTAACTCATATCAATGAACATAGTCAAAGCTTCAAAGTGTTTCACTAGGGGTTAATGTAATTGGTAGGCAATTTAAGCTGTGTGGTTCATCCTAGTGCCTTCCATCACTTTCACACATAACAACTCCAATTATAACAATGTGATCTCTCAGAACAAAGATTGATGTAGAGAGTGATCTACTCTAGCTCAAACCTCACTTTAGTAGGCTAACATATTCGCTTAAACTCATCCTTTTTCATCATCCCAAAAATCATATCAATCTATTTTCACAAATCATAAAATATCTCATTCAAAAACCTCAAGGCATATCAGATTTACCAAGTTTGTTACAATGAAGTTTACAACTGGCAGGGTACTTTTATCAAGAGCCACTAGAATTTCTTCATGCCAAATTATCGACTCAAACAACACAAAAACAACTGTTTGACCGTAAAAAATGAATTTTTTTTTAAATTTTTTTTCCAAAAATACAAAACAAAATATACAAGAAACCTCCTCACACTTAAACTTTGCTTGCCCTCAAGCAAATAATGCAAAGCTCTTATGAGAAAATCTTTCACACGCAGTCAAACATCATAAAAAAATTACAAAGGAAGAGGGAACTTATAGTGGTGAGTTTGGAGGAATTCTTGATCAAGCGGAGAGCGTTTGATCATAATCAGGTTCTGCCGCAGGCCTTCCGTTTGGCCAAACAAAACCCTGCGAGTCCAGCTTTCCAAAGGTGTGAATTCTCCACGGTGCAAATTCAAGTACTTAAAATATGTAGATCAAGAATTGAGATCAGTTGAGACATTGAAATTTCTAAAAGATAAAAAAAAACTTAAAAGATGAAAGAAAAAAAACTAAGAAAATTGGGTTGCCTCCCAACTAGCGCTTTTGTTTATAGTCTTTGGCTAGACTTTCAAATGCCATTAATGATTATTTGTTGGGCACACTGGAATTTCCTCCATTAATGCCACCTGAGAAGCATCATAGTACGACATAAGGCGATGACCATCGACGAGGAATGCCCCTTTTGCGTCCATGCTTATAATCTCTACCATCCCATCAGGCCAAACATAAGACACTTCGAATGGTCTAGTCCATTTAGACTTGAATTTCCATGACATGTGTCGAAAGTTACACTCAGATATAAGAACTGTCTGCCCAACCACAAATTTCTTAGACTTCAAATCTCTGTCATGCCACATCTTATTGTGCTCCTTGTACCGCATAGCTTGATCAAACCCTTTCAATCTTAGATCTCCTCATTCTTGGAGTTGGAACTTTCTTTCTTCCTCACACTTGAGCGACTCCATACTCGCTGGAAGAGTATTATAATCTCCTTGATAAACGTGCTTCAGATTGGGTGGTAACTCTTTCAACTCCAAATTTGAGGTTTTCACATCCGATGAGACTAGTCTGGTGGATGGGTCCCGTTTGGCCAAATCAAACCCTATGCGCACTTCGGAATTTTTCCAAACATCCACTTCGGACTGAGCCGAGTTAGGAATTCCTTGATTTATTTCAGTTCAGGGTACTACTTTCTGAGAGTACACTGAACACAACAATTTGTGGATTTCCTTATCGCTTGAGACTTGAACATTTACCTCTTCTTGAATTGTAGGAATTTGAATTCCCATCTTATCCTGCAAAACTGTAGTCTCAAGAGAATCTTGGACAACCGAGTCAGTATGATTAATTGCATTCACATTCTCAGCATCTATAGATTTCTGCATGGGTTTATCAATGTTGAGTGTGTACTTACCACCAAAATAATCAAGAGAAATAGTTCCATTCCCAACATTAATAATGGTGTTTGCAGTTTTCAAGAATGGACGACCCAACAATACTCCTTGTGTTCCCTTATCACTAGTATGATTCATTTTTACCACATAAAAATCTGTTGGATAAATGAAGTCATTAACTCTCACAAGCACATTTTCCAACAACCCTTCAGGAAACACGCAAAATCTATCTGCCAATTGAATTACTACTCTTGTATCTACCATTTCAGCTCCATTTAAAGTTTGATACACAGATAATGGCATAACATTAATTGAAGCTCCTAGATCAAACATGGCAGCATCGATCTTCTTATTTCCTATATAACAAGGTAAGGAAAACATACCTGGGTCCTTGCACTTTTGAGGCAATTTCTTTTGAATCACAGCCGATACAGATTCACCCATCATGATCTTGCTCGAATCTCTTGGCTTTCCTGCAATAAAATCTTTCAAGAATTTGCTAATTGGTGGTAACTTTATGGCCTACAAGAAAGGAAGGTTAATATCCATTTTTCCAAAGATAGATATAAAATCCAAAGGCTCTTCCTTTTTCTTTTCTAATCTACGAGGGAAAGGAGGCAAAATTTTAAGTGAAGGATCATGTAAACTCAACCTCTTATCTACCTCAGTTGTTACCTTGGATTTACCTTTATCTTGGGTCTCAATATGCTCAGGATTCTCAGAGTTTGTGGTGGTTTCGTCGCCCTTTTCCTCCATTACTTGATTCTGAATTTCTACTGCAGGGTTCGGTTTGGCCAAACCGGACCCTCCGTCAGTGAACTTGTTCGCTTCTTTGCTTGCGGATTTCAATGGTAATGCACCAACTACCTTTTCACTTCTGAGTGTGACCTGATTTAGCATCTTATAAGGGTTCAATTGGACCTGAACAGGTAACCCTGGCTGTTTCATTCTGAGTTCATTCATGGAATTCGATAAATGAGTGATTTGTCGTGTATGCTCCTCTAAAGTTTTTTCAATCTTCTCAAACCTTTGGTGTTGCTTTTGCATCATGTCCATCATTATGTCCAACTTATCATTCAAAGATTTCTCTTGACCACCTTGATGAG
Source organism: Rubia yunnanensis (assembly GCA_037428765.1). Lineage (NCBI taxonomy): Eukaryota > Viridiplantae > Streptophyta > Magnoliopsida > Gentianales > Rubiaceae > Rubia > Rubia yunnanensis. Next base: position 31,196,401 of record CM075069.1, on the reverse strand, counting down.
TCTGAGGAAAAACCGAAGCTTCTCGTTGCATTGGTGGAACATAGGGTCGTTGGTAATGCTGAGGCTGCTGCGGAGGGAGGCCTTGTTCTCTCCACTGGAAGTTAGGGTGATCCCTATACCTTGGATTGAAATTATGGGGATATGGTTCACCTTTTTGCTGCCTCTCATTGAAATTTCCCATAGCATTTGCTTGGACATGTATCTCTCCCATGGTAAGAATGCATTGTGACGTCGTATGGTTAACTGCTCCACACGTATCGCAAGACCCTTCTTGTACAGATGCAACCTTGGCAACGACCATGGATAGCATTTTCTCCATTCTTTCCATCCTTTCCTTGATCTTATCTTTTTTAGGAGTGGATGTTTGTGCCACCTTCTTAAAGATTCGTACTTCCTGCTGATCATAGTCCTTCTTAGAGTCCACCAATCTCTTGATGATCTCTCTAGCCTCATTCACTCAAAGGTGAGAAAATCCACCACTACTAGAAGAGTTTAACAAGTCCTTGTTGCTGGATGTAATCCCTTGATAGAAGCATTGAAGCAACTGGCCTTCCGTCATTCGGTGATTAGAGCAACTGTCTACCAACTTCCTAAACCTCAGCCAATACATACTCAATGGTTCACCATACTCTTGCTTGATGCTTGTGATCTCCTTCTTCAAGGCATCTGTTCTTGTGGCTAGAAAGTAGTACTCCAAGAACAATATCTTCAATTCTGCCCATGTCGCAATGGAGTTGGGGGGCAAGCTCAAAAACCACTGATTTACTACTCCTGTCAAACTGAATGGGAATGCCACCAATTTGAATTAATCTTCCGTCATGGTGGATGGCTTCTTCTGAACCTTACAAATCTTGATAAATTCGCTCAAAAAATTGTAAGGGTCTTCGGTGCTTCTTCCGTGGAACTTGGGGAGTACGTTCAGGAATGCCAGCTTGATTTCAATAGGATTTTCGATCTCTGGCAGCTGAATAGGAGTAGGGGGATCATCTTCACTATGACCAGTAAGTTCCCATAAGTATGGATTGTTTGGGTTCTGCCCAGGATTTGGATTTCAGTCAGCTCTGTCCATCTCGATGTCAGTTCCCGAATCAGAGGTAGTTGCTGAAATCGTGAAGGGTTCGGTTTGGCCAAACTGAAGGGTCTCGGCAGAAACTGTTTTTCGCGCCTTTGTTCGCTTTCTGTTCTGCTTGGTTGTCTTCTCAACTTCCGAGTCGAATATTAAATTTGGCCTGGATGATCTGCCCATAAACCAAGCACAGTAACACAGATTAGTAGGAAACAATTAAAGAAATTTACTTACCGTTCCCCGGCAGCGGCGCTAATTTGGTGAATGTCGTTTCACTCACCAAAATAATCTGCAAACTCTATAGATGAGATTAGCACAGTAGTAAGCAGAGTCGATCCCACGAGAAACAAAGCAAAAACTATAATAAAATACCTACTAATATAGAACACTTTTAGTGTAGCCAACACATTTTAATTTTCAGATTTATCTAACAACTAATAATGCAACTAACTAATATAAAATAATAATGCAACTAACATATATAAAAATCTATAAAATATATGAATAAAGTAATCGGCTCGGAATAACTCACATTAGTTAAACATTGATCATAGGCGCAAAGATAAATCAATTCATATGCATCTATCAGTTATAGGAAAGCATGTACGCTTAACCTCCCCAATTCTTTCGTACTATATCGACAATTAACCAATCATAATTAACTAATTGTTTATCTTACCAAGATGCTCCTGGAAAGTATTCGCTGAACCAGATACACACTTCGACAGCATTAAGAATGAAAAGAACCCGATATAGCAATTACCAAAGTAAAAGCAAATAGTAACGCACACTTAATTGTTCCCCATCTTATTATTACAGTCTTAGCTAGTTAGCTGTTTTTCACAAGACCTCGCTATTTACTAACCCTTTCCAACGATTACGTATTGGTGGAATTAGATAGAATTATCCCAATAATATTCAAGTTGATCAATCTTAAATATATTCAGAATAAATTGAACCAAGAACAATCAAGAACACATAATAATCAATTATAAAACAATTAGGCCTCACGATTCATTAACTAATGCTTGTTATTCCATGCCGATATATAAATTAGCTACTCATAATAATGAAACTAAATAACTACGAATATAATAATAAAACATAATATGATTAATTAGCTAATAAAACCAAACCATGATATTGCTCCAGTGGTTTGGTTCCGCCGTCGAAATCCTAATAAACTAAAACCTAAGGAATAAATATAATATGCTACCAAAAACTGATGTTTGTATCTCTGTATGAATATTGTGTGTCCCTTCTCTATTACATATGGGCGTATATATACTTATGCCGCAAAAACCAAAACCAAAACCAAATCAACTTCTAATTCATTTTCATCTTACGGAAAAATAAGGAAATAAGATAGTATTTATTCTAAATCTAAATAACTAATTCCTAAAATTAAGGAATTGTAAATGGAAGGAGATAATACAATCCTTATAAATATGGGAAGTGAATATATTTATTTCCTTCAAATCCACAAGTCTTCAATAATTCACTTTTCACCCCATAACTTCAGCAATTCTGCTTTTTCCTCTCTTCCTTCATCCCTGGAAAAATGTCTTATAAAATAAGAACATTTTCCATTGGAGTACATCGCTTCATTAAAAACCTTAACCTGGAAAACCCAGTGGGAAAAAATTGTTGGTTAAGGGAAAAAGAGTACAATGTATAGCTCCATCTCAATTCTTCACAATCCATGAATTTCTGCACCAAAAACATCTTAAAGTGCAAATTATATTTCAATAAAATCACAATAATCCCACCAAATATGAACACAATATAACACACATCACTACCACCGTCTTCCAGTAGCTGTGATCCATTAGCCGTCTAATCCAATCGAGCGTTGCTTGACTCACGCCGATCCTACACCTCACGCGGCGTCATTGTCGTCTCCACGTGCCGCCGCATCTTTTTCATCCAATCCGTCATTGGTTATTGTACCTGCTACTGATCTATACCTGATTTTACACTATGTCTGACTCCGGACTATTGCACGAAGAACATGCCCATCTTGATGCTACACCTGAGGTTCCAAAACTTCTGGATATGAGTGGTTATAATGTGATTCCGACTTTACTAAAGCAGTTGCAATTGTAATCTGGCCCTCGGACTATTGTACATGTTGGTCGTATGCCGACTGATCCTTACTTTATTGCCTCTGGTAATGGTCCAAGTTTACAACTTATACCGAACATGATAAAAGGTCAAGAAAATTACATTGAGTGGTCTGACGCGATGTGCCACGCATTCCTTGCCAAGAACAAGATTGGGTTCATTGATGGATCCATTACCAAACCCCAGGATGGTCATCCTGATGTTGCTGATTGGCCTGAGGTTAATCATACTCTTGTCTGCTAGATCTTGCAAACCCTGAATCAGGTATTGAAATCTTCTACAAGCTCGTTTGCCACAGTTAAGGAACTGCGGGATGACCTGAAGGCACGATTTATTCTTGGCGATGGTATGAAATTTTTGCAAATGCAAGAGGTTATTCAGAGTTACAAGCAGAACGGTCAGCCTATCGACATTTACTTTGGAAAACTGAAGAAGTTGTTTGCAGATTTTCACTGCATGCAGTCTTCCCTAGTTTGTGACTGTGAAGAAAACAAGGCACTGTGCCATTGCAATATTTCTGTGAGAGTCTTCCGAGAGAGAGAGAGAGAGAAGGATTTGATCTACCAATTCATAACTAGCTTCGACGAAGGCTTTCACACCTTGCAATCACATGTCATAAGCATTGATCCAATGCCACCTGTCATGAAATTGTATGCCTTTATTGCCCAGGAAGAGAATCATAGAGTTGTCATTCGAGCTCGTGAGCCTTCTTCTAACTCCATGGCATATGCTGCACGACGCCTACCACCTACAAGTTCTTTGCCAGTTATTCTTTCTACATCTGGCCGCAGGAGTCTTGTTTGTACACATTATCATCGCAAGGGTCACGATAAGGATTCATGTTTCCAGATATTTGGTGTACCAGAATGGTTCAAGGAGTTGAAGGAGAAAGCCAGCGCCACCAAGAAAATGGTGAAAGCCTCTCGGCCAACCGTCGCCACCATAACCATAGGTTCCACCACGGAACTTCCTCTCCCGCCGCTGCCACGTCGCTGCCTGGTCTAGTGGCAGCGACTTCCTTTGGCCGCATCCGTACCCGATCCGACTTTGGCCCTGTTCTTTCTTATGACCACTAGAGCATGACCTTGCATTTATTTAACCAGTTTGATTCTCTTACTGATAATGAGTCCAGTAAGTCTACTTTACCATGGATACTTGATTCGGGAGCCTTATATCACATGAATGGTGACAAAGGTTCTCATACTGATCTTACTACTGCTATTGATACAGTGAATGTTTTCTGCATGATGGCTCTGTGTCATACACCACCCAATATGGTTCTATTTGCTTTGGTGATGTCACCCTTACTCATGTGCTATATACACCTACTTTGTGGTGCAACTTATTATCATGTTCTAGATTGTTATCTGCCTTGAAATGTCTAGCTTTGTTTACTAAAAATTATTGCATTTTACACAAAATCAGTGCGAGGAAAGTGATTGGTGTGGGTGAACAGAAAAGGGGGTGTTTTGGCTTCGTCTGCTGGATACTCGTGATCATCCTCTTATCCCACAATCTCTTCCAACAGTTGCTTCCGTATCTTCTTCTGATTTATGGCATCAGCGTTTTGGACACCATTCCTCTACACTATTGTCTTCTATTTCTTCTCTTGATTTTAGCACTAATAAGACTTTTGTTCCTTGCTTTATATGTTATAGAGCAAAACAGACTAAACATAGTTTTCCATTGAGTACTACAAATGCTACTGCACTATTTCAATTAATTCATTGTGATGTTTGGGGTCCTTATAGAATACCATCTTCTAGTGGTGCATTTTATTTTTTTACTATAGTTGATAATTAGTCACGAGCTGTTTGGGTTTATTTTTAGGGGCTAAATAGAAGTAGCTTCTAGATTTTTAGAATTTAGTGCCTTGGTGAAAAACAAGTGGGGCCGAACCATACAATGTGTTCGGGCTGATAACGGAACTGAATTTTTGCCTTTGAGAACTCATTTTGCTGCATCTGGGATCATTTTTGAGACATCTATGATTGACACACTGCATCAGAATGGTCGAGTTGAAAGAAAGCATCGCCATTTACTCAATGTGACACGTGATTTACAGTTTCAAGCCAGTCTTCCCATTGAATTTTGGGGAGAATGTGTTCTTACTGCTGCTTATCTGATTAACCGGACACCGACAAAACATCTTAACAGTCGTACTCTCTTTGAGTTTCTCTATGGGCAAGCTTCTAACTACTCATCATTAAGAGTTTTTGGGTGCTTGTGTTTTGCTGCTCATGTTCCTAGATATCGTGACAAGTTTGCACTAAGAAGTCAGCATTGTTTGTTTCTTGGTTATCCTGCCGGAAAAAAAGGCTATCGCTTTTTTACTTAGAATCCCGTGTGATCTTTACTAGTTGGGATGCCAATTTTTTTGACGACCAGCACCCATATTTTGCAACTCCGACATCGGTCTTCAGAAGAACCCGGCAGCGCCACCATCTCACTGCCGGTCTCCTCCTCACGGCCAGAGTCGCAAGGACTACTGCCACCAGTCGCTACCGGTCCTTTATTGCTGACCACTATTGGTCTCCACATGCCACTGTTCACCACCGGCTTATCACCGTCGGTCGTTGTTGATCTATTATCACCGGTCACCGCCGATCTATTGCCGTCAGTCACCGTCGGCCCATTACTGACAATCATCGTCGGTTTACCACTGTCGGTTTATCTGATACAGGTTTATCTACTTCTAAACCGACTGACTTTCCAAAGGAGAAAAAACATGATCTGACATGTGTTGAGGGTCCAGCTTACCATGATCCCGAGAAAAACATGCGTCTGTTTGGGCGCCTGATATACCTGACTATCACACGTCCTGTGCTTAGTTATTCGGTTCATACACTTGTGCAATTCATGAAGTTTCCTTGTGTTCCTCACTGGCAAGCTGCATTTCGTGTATCGCACTACCTGAAGAGTTATCCTGGTCAAGGTTTATTTTTCACTTCCAGTAGTGCGTTATAGTTAACTGCTTACTGTGATTCAGATTGGGCTGCATGCCCAATTACCCGGTATTCTCTTTATGGATATTTTGTGATTATTGACGATTCTCCAATTTCTTGAAAGGCCAAGAAGCAACTTACGCTCTCTCGGTCTCCCGCTAAAGTGGAGTATCGTGCTATGGTTGTTACCTATTGTGAGTTGTTATGGCTTAAGTCTTTACCGAAAGACTTAGGGGTTATGCACACTTCTCCTATGCGGCTGTTTTGTGACAGCCAACCTGCTCTTCATATTCCGGCAAATCTAGTGTTCCATGAACGTACAAAGCACACTGAAGTTGATTGTCACTTGTCCGGGATCTTGTTCAATCTGGCACTATTGTTACTCAGCATATCCGCACGTCAGACCAACCTGCAGACTTGTTCACTAAGGCTCTCAGACGTAACCAGTTTCATTCCTTGCTTAGCAAGTTAGGCATTTTTTATCTGCATGCTCCAACTTGAGAATGAGCATTAAGGAATTAGAATATTACTTGTAATTGTAATTATATTCTATTACTTTTTCCTATCTTGTATAGGTATCCTACACCACTATATAATGTATCCTAAGTTCATGAATAAACACAGATCATTACCCTTATTTTCTACAGGTTATAAGCTTTATAACTACTACACCTTGCATAGTAAAATTTTAATATTGCAACTAACATCTTTTACCTTTTATTATTCTAATTAAAATCGTCTTTCCACAAGCCTATGGAAAGACGGTCTTTCCCAAGACTTTGTCTTTTTTTAATTATTTCATGAGTATATAAATAGAAAATATATGTTTTTTTGGTGATATTTAGAAAAGCGCTAGTACATGTTATACAGTAACTTAGAGTTGATTACTTAGAAGTGAGAAAATTAAATCGAAAGAGGATTAAGGATATGTTCTTGTGTCCGATTGTTGATAATTGTTCCATTACAGACTTGTAAAATACAATGAGGGTGTATAGGGGGGCATCACATTCGAGCGGATTTCAATTTGGAGTTACGAGTAAAGTTTTTTACTTTTTACACTTAGGTCCCTCCAAGAAAGTTGGAGTTGTCGAATCACAAAATTGGCAGCACCAAAATGCAATTCAATAGTATAAGATTACAATTTTGAAATTTGGGCATGTATAGGTGAACGGAATGGTCTTGAAAGTCAACCCTGATTTATTCAACATATTCTTACAAATTTACACCGTGACCCAAAATTATTTTACTCCAATATGCATTGCTCCAAAATATTTGATTTTTGTTATTCTTAACTAAATATAGAAATATTAAAAGAGTGAATTTTTTTGTGACTTTTCGAAATGTGCTAGTACATGTTCTAGAGTAACTTAAAGTTGATTACTTAGAAGTGGGAAAGGAAAATTGGAAAAGGATTAATGATATGTTCTTGTGTCCGATTATTGATAATTATTTTGTTACAGACTTGTAAAATACAATGGGGGTGTATAGGGCAGCATCACATTCTAGCCGATTTCAATTTGGAGTTATGAGTAAAGTTTTTACTTTTTGCACTTAGATCCCTCAAAGAAAGTTGGAGTTGAAGAACCACGAAATCGGGGACACCAAAATGCAATTAAATAGTATAAGATTGTTATTTATAAATTTGGGCATGTATGAGCGAACGGAAGAGCCTCGAAAGTCAACATTGATTTATTCAACACATTCTTACAAATTTATACTATGACCCAAAATTATTTTACTCCAACATCTATTGCTCCAAAATATATGATTTTTGTTATTCTTAACTAAATATGGAAATATTAAATGAGTGAATTGTTTGGTGAATTTTAGAAAAGCGCTAGTACATGTTCTAGAGTAACTTAGAGTTGATTACTTAGAATTGAGAAAGAAAATTGGAAAAGGATTAACACTATGTTCTTGTGTCTAATTATTGATAATTATTCCATTACAGACTTGTAAAATACAATGGGGGGTGTATATGGCGGCATCACATTCGAGCTGATTTCAATTTGGAGTTACGAGTAAAGTTTTTTACTTTTTGTACTTAGGTCCCTCCAAGAATGTTGGAGATGAAGAATCACAAAATCGGCGGCACCAAAATGTAATTCAATAGTATAAGATTGCAATTTATAAATTTGGGCATGTATGGGTGAACGGAAAGGCCTCGAAAGTCAACATTGATTTATTCAACACATTCTTACAAATTTACACTGTGACCCAAAACTATTTTACTCCACTATCCATTGCTCTAAAATATATGATTCTTGTTATTCTTACCTAAATATATAAATATTAAATGAGTGATTTTTTTTGGTGAATTTTAGAAAATCGCTTGTACATGTTCTAGAGTAACTTAGAGTTGATTACTTAGAAATGAGAAATGAAATTTGGAAAAGGATTAAGGATATGTTACTATGTCCGACTGTTGATAATTATTCCATTACAAGTCTTGTAAAATAAATGGGGGTGTATATGGCAACATCATGTTCAAGCGGATTTCAATTTGGAGTTACTAGTAGAGTTTTTACTTTTTGCACTTCGGTCCCTCCAAGAAAGTTAGAGTTGTCGAATCACGAATTTGGCAGCACTAAAATAAAATTCAATAGTATAAGATTGCGATTTTGAAATTTGGCATGTATGGGTGAACGGAAGGGTCTCGAAAATCAACATAGATTTATTTAACACATTCTTACAAATTTACACTGTGGCCCAAAAGTATTTTACTCCAATATGCATTTCTCCAAAATATATGATTTTTGTAATTCTTACCTAAATATAGAAATATTAAATGAGTATATTTTCTGGTGAATTTTAAAAAAGCGCTATTGTATGCTCCAGAGTAACTTTACTTAGAAATGCCAAAGGAAAATTAGAAAAAGATTAAGGATATGTTCTTGTGTCCGATTTTTTATAATTATTCTGTTACAAAATTGTAAAATACAATGGGGTATGTATAGGGCAACATCACGTTCTAGCGGATTTCAATTTGGAGTTACGAGTAGAGTTTTTTACTTTTTGCACTTAGGACCCTCCAAGAAAGTTGGAGTTGTCGAATCACGAAATTGGCGGCACCAAAATGCAATTCAATAGTATACAATTGCAAATTTTCGATTTGGGCTTGTTTGGTTGATCATAAGGGTTTCGAAAGTCCACACTGATTACTTCTACACATTCTTGCAAATTTACACTGTATCCCAAAATTGTGTAATCCCATTATTCATTACTCCAAAATATATGATTTTTTTATTATTATTTACCTAAATATAGAAATATGAAATAAATAATTTTTGGGTGAAATGTTGGAAAACGCTAGTACATAATCTAGAATAACTTAGTGCATAAACTCACTTCCAAAACTTTTTTTTCAATTCTAGCTTGCAAATGTTGGAAATTTGTCTATGTATCGAGCAGAGGTACGATTACCGATGCCATTCATCAATATACCGGTGCTATACAACTATAACGCAGTTGCATATGGTTGGTTTAAAGCATTTTTGAAAATTTTAAATTAAATGCACTCTTGTTACAGATATTATTCACTAGAATTAAATGCAATTCTAGGACCGATAAATTTTAGAAAAAAAATCAAATTCTTCCAAATTTAGAATAAAAATAAAAATCACATATTTATAAATATCTATACGTTGCAACCAGTAGTTATACATATTCAAAGATATTAAAAAGAGTCAATCTCTTGAAAGATGGTATTTCCATAAGTCATGGAAAGACCGAGGTTTAAAGTGCAAATTAGAAGAAATGAAGATAAAATTTTTGGGTTGCATGAATCGGGCTATAAACTTTATAACTACTACACATTGCATAATAAATTTTTAACATTGCAACTAACACTTTTTACCTTTTATTATTATAATTAAACTCCGTCTTTTCATAAGCCTATGGAAAAACGTTCTTTCCCAAGACTTTGCCTATTAAAAATATTGAAGGGTTAAAATTCATGATAGTTTAACTTTGAGTCCATCTCTTGAAAGACGGTCTTTCCATAAGTCATGGAAAGACCCAAGGTTTAAAGTGCAAATTAGAAGAAATGAATATAAAATTTTTGGGTTGCATGAATCGAATTATAAACTTTATAACTACTACAACTTGTATAATAAATTTTTAGTATTGCAACTAAGATCTTTTACCTTTTATTATTCTATTTAAATCTCATCTTTCTATAAGTGTATGAAAAAATGGTCTTTCCCAAAACTTTACCTCTGTAGATATCGATACTTTGCAATCATTAGCTATACATAATCAAAGATGTTAAATATATTGAAGAGTTAAATTTCATGATAATTTAACTTATATACTTGAATTAAAATATAATATATCCTAGTATGTTGTTTCTTAATTTTTAACAACTACAATTCCTGATATCTTTAATTAATTCCATCTACCAAAATTTGTGATTGCTAAAAGAGAAACAAAAGTAAAAGATAAATAAACTGTACAGTAAGATATGTACTTAAATAGATTGTACTAGTGTGGAGTATTAATCAAACAATTGAAAGGAATAAAAAATAAAAATTATCTAATCTTCTTACTTGTAATATTTATTTGATGCATAAGTACTACAATTTATATAAGAGTAGGTCTCCCCTGTCCATAAGCTTATGGTCAGGGAGGGGCCACTTTGCAAATAAGGCAAACTTAAACAAAAATATAACGCAAAACCACGAACACAATTTTCACACACTAACACATAGTACTCTGTTCTTCTTCTCCGAAAAGCCCTGAACGCGTTTTCCGATCTTCTTGCCAGCACGTTTTCGATCTCTCATCAACAACGCCTTTCCGATGTACTCCGACGACAACAACCAGTGCGATTACGACTCTTTTTGTCCTCCAGAATCCTCTCAACGCCGATCAATTCTTCCTCACCAGTCCGCCGATATTTTTTCAATTCCTCTCGTCCAATCCGTTGACGGCGCCTTTCCGATGTCCTCCGACAACAACTGCTGTGATTCCGACGGAATTGAACGACAAAATCTGTCACTAGATCCTATTGAAGCAGATGAAATTTCAGCTGCTTTAATCGTAACAACTACTGCTATCGAATTGGAATCTGCAAGAGAAAACACGATTCTAAACGCTAGGATTTAAATTCAAGGAGAAGAAATTCAATTGCAAGAAGCTGAAATACTACTCAATTCCTATGAAGGTATGATTTTCTCTCATCAAACTGAAATTATTGTGTTAAAATGCAATCGATATGAATATAGTTGTTTTTTAAATTTCTGGACACTGATATTTGACTGCTATGAACATGTATAAACATATGGAAACATTAGCAATTTAAACTACATGCTGCACAGAAATTTAGTATAATTTATGCATTTGTTAACATAAATCACGTATATGTTACAAATAAACATGCATTAGATTAAAATGAACAAAACACAGAAAATGCATTTGTCAATTCCAACTTTTAACAAACTTGTGCGTTGTTCAGATTATAACATGTAAAAAACGCACTACACTCTGCATATGTTACACTACAAGTAGTATTTCTTATGCTTATCAGAACAGAGCTTACATTAGAAATTGTATTCTTTATTATTACAGATACAAATTTTCCAAATTTAAATGATATTAATGCCACTGAAAATCTTACTGGCGTAAAAGCAAAAACATTGGAAGCACTTCATGCTATGTACAAGAAGCATGCAAATGCTATTGGTTTTAGCTACAGGAAGGACTGCCAACGTTGAAATAGCAAAGACCAAATTCGTGAAAAGTACTACAAGTGCTCTGCTGGAGGACAATTGAAAAGATTAAAAACCAGTACTACCAGCCATGTTCTTTGCATGGATAATGAAAATCATTCTGAAAAGAAGAAGAAGAGGAAGAGAAAGGACCTGATTACAAAAACAGGATGCCTAGCTGAAATTATAGTGAAGCTAGAGCGGGATTATTACATCGTGGCACATCACAATACCGTACACAATCATGAGTTAACAAGACCAGCCTGGCAGTATCTCAGTAGGAGTGAACGGAGGATTACAGAAGACAAAGGAAAAGCCATCAAAACAATGGAACAAACAGGTTTAAGACCTACTATAGGATATAAATACATGTCTTTTGAAGCTGGTGGAGAAGAGAATCTAGGGCATACAATGAAAGACCACCTCAACTTTGTGTGCCGACTTCGGATGAAAGAAATATAAAGTGGAGATGCTCGAAACTTGTTGACACACTCATGGAAATCAATGCCAAGGACAAAGATTTCTTCTTCAAAGTCAAGTTCGACGAGGAAACAAAACTATCAGCAGTGTTTTGGAGGGATTCAAAGATGTTGGAGGACTACAAACTCTATGGAGATGTCACCATATTTGACACTACATACAGAACAAACAAGTATAACTTGATTTGTGCGCCAATAGTTGGAATCAACAATTTCTGTAACATAACAATGTTTGCTAGTGCTTTTATAGCAAATGAGTTGGCTGAAACTTTTGTGTGGCTCCTCAATACTTTCAGAAAATCAATGGAAGGAAAGGAACCTGTCACAATATTCACAGATCAAGATCCTGCTATGGGCAAAGCAATAAATGAGGTATGTTCTGAAAATTTGTTGCATACAGTTCTGATCACTGAATATGCACTGGTAGACGTTGAACCTCTTACCTTACAGTATGCATTACATAGATTCTAAGTTGCATTTGTTACTTTAGAAATCAGGTTTCCTGAAAATGATGCAACTTCAGAAATTCCATTTCTTAGACTTGAAACTGAGTAGGAAATGTTAGCTTCTGCACGTGTCAGTTTACAATATGTATACTGATCAACATCCATTTCTTGTTGCAACTCCCAGGTCTTCCAAAACACAAAACACAGGTTGTGCATGTGGCACATAAAACAAAAATGCAATACAACATTATGGGAGATTAAAGAAAGATGAATCCTTCAAAAGCGATCTAGACTATTGTATGAAAAGATGTCATAATCCTACAGAATTTGAAGAAAAATGGACTTCCATGATCAGCACATACAAGCTGGAAACTAGCACCTGGTTTCAACGCTTGTACAGCATCCGTGAAAAATGGAGCACGACATTCAGCAAAGATATTTTCTCAGCAGGCATCTTATCATCACAACGAAGTGAAAGCACAAACCATGCACTATGCTTTAATGCAAACAAAACAACAACACTGACACACTTCTATGAGCTCTTCAACCAAACAATCAGAAAGTGGAGGAGAGATGAAGCAAAAAAGGAAAATGCATGTACAAAAGCAAAGCCAAATTATCAAAACAAAGCAGGTATGTTCACATTTGAATATATGTATTACTTAGTCTAGAACACTAATTTGTTAACTTACAGTATGCATTTATATCCCACTACTGGACTTGTACAGGTTTGGTAAAATATGCTGCTCAGGTTTACACACTTGCATTGTACAAAGGATTCAAAAAGGAATTTTCCCTAGCAATGGAAACTAAGGTCAAGGAACTTTTCTTAGAACTACCGACAAAAAAATATGAGGTCAGCCTAGAACATGATGAATCCAAATACGAGACAGTTGAGTGCAAAAATGAAGATGGGCTGGTTGAAGTACAATGAACATGCAAGTCCTTCGAGGTGTCAGGTATGCTTTGCTTTCATACCCTCAGGATATTGCACCTTCATTCCATCACAGAAATACCTGTAAAGTACATCCTCAAAAGGTGGACAAAAAAGGCCAAAATAGAAGTTTGGGACAGGATTCTTGGCCAAGAAAAACATCAATCAGAAAGCATCAACAGTGTACTCTCATGGAGGAACCATATGTCCAGCAGATTCTACAATCTGGTTCTAAAGAGCGAAGGAAACTCAGAAGCTAGAAGCGCTCTTCAAGAGATGTTTGACACCTGCTCGGTAAGAATAGAAGACTTGTTGGCATAAAAAACAAATGCCATTGAACAATCAACCACAAGTAGCCAAAGCAACTCAACCATAACAAGTGCACCTAAGATACTCGATCCAGCCCAAGTGAAGACAAAAGGAAGAGGAAAAAGGCTAAAATCAGGCATGGAAAAGAAAAAACCAAGGAAGAAAACTACTGAATTTGGCACAAAAACACCAGATGTGAAGACACTGTAAAAAGTAGCATTCTTTATGATACAAGTTGCATTTGTTTAGCTATATACTGTATTTGTTTTCCAGGATCATACTGTATGCCACTGATTTTTATGTACCTAAGATTTTTATACATTCAATAACATACTGTATTTTTTAGCTTCGTATTAATAAGCATACAAATATTACTTCTTAACATTCGACATGAACTTATTTTAGTGATACAAAAACCACTGAATACATGTAGAACTACTTAGCTTACACATGTAGTTTATTAACCTACCAATTGCATTTGTTTTCCTATAAGCTCAGAAAAACAACACAATAAACCCCATCAAATAATTCAAAAATCAACTTGGAATTAAAAGCATACAAATAGTACTTCTTAAAACTAAACATGGATTTGTTTCATTAAACCTGCAACCTTACAAACAAATACTAAAACAGCGTCTCAAATGCGCTCAACATATCACCCACAAAACAGTCAGTCACAAATCATCCAAATACACCTTCAACCTTAAAAACAACTCCTAAAACAGCGTTTCAAGTGCACTTAACATACCACCAACAAAACAATCAGTCACAAAATAAGCTGATTACAGATCATCCAAAAACAATCCAAAGATGCTAAAGCTACAAATCATCAGGTCCTTCAATCCCAAGGGAGAATGAAGGAATCATAGAACGGTCTTTCCTCATGTATTCTTCAACTATCTTATCAACCCACTCATGTGTGGCTGGGTCTTGTGTTGTCTTCACATGAACAACATCCTCATTGGCTGTGGTTGTTCCTTTTTCCTGAGGTTCTGATTGTGGCTGCAGCTGTGGCTGCGGTTGTGGTCGCACAATTGGGCTAGCATTTGCCCTCTCAAGGTTTTGAACCAATACACGTGTAATGACCTCCATGTCTCGTTTGAAAACGAGGCAAGCCCTATTAAGAGGCTGACACAGAAGAACAAATATCACTCCAATAAAAAATCAGAATCTATCTAAAAAGGAAATATGAACTACAAACTGCATTAGATTAACTAACATCTGCACTAGTTTTAAAACAACATGCACTAATTTTTACAAACTATATAAAAAAAGACGAAAAATACTTACATTGCTGGTAGCTTTGTCAATGTCTTCATTGCTCATCACACCGTTAGGTATTCGATAAGAAATAAATCCTAGCTCCTGAGCAATACCATCACATGCAGCAGTAGGTGTATGAAGCCCGTCGTGGCTATTACGAGTTCCCTTAGATTGTTGTTGGCTACTTGTGTTATCTTTAACCCTCCCATCCTTTGTCAAAGGAAAACCAGTAACTACCATAACACCCTTATCATAACCCATTTTTTCCAGATGATGAGCCCTGTCGAGCAAAGATTTGTTCGACCAATGCATGTATAAGGGAAGTCTGGTAGGGCCAGGCTGACCTCTAAAGGGAAACCTATAAATATAAGCTAGTAGCAATACAAACACACAACCGCCAACACAAGACACATCTCTTTTACCTGAATCAGATTTGAAACTCCTAACACCCTCACAGAGACGATCAAGCACTAAGCCACACCAATCAAGACTCTTGATGGCCCACACATTTTCTAGAGCACTAACCAGCTTAAAATCAACCAAATTTCTGGTAGTTGGCACCAAAAAAGTACACATGACATACATAACAAAAAAATCTCTTAAAGCGTTCACCACCATCACTTAGTCTACCTAGCTCCTCAAAAAGATTAACATGAGAAATATTACCATATTTATCAGCACCCAACTCTTCTCTCCAATTATTCCTAATGTCCACATCTCTTGACAAACCCCTACCATTATTCCTAACCAAACCAACGGCACAGCCTGGAATCCTAGGGATACAGAATATATCAAACACATCATCAGGTGTAATAATGTACCTTGAGCTTGATATTTCTTGTACACAGCCAACAGGATCAAACCTAAAACAAAACAAAAAAAAATCAGCCTAGAACAATTTGTAGTCAGCATTAAACAATATGAAATCAGCCCATATAATCAAACCTGTCAACTAGCCAAGGCAAAATTCCAATAAGAATGGATGAGATGTCAAACGCAAGAAGTCTACCAAAACCTATATCTTCCACATCAATCTTTTGGGCGGGAGTGAGGCAATTAACGATTTCGGCTTCGAAGGACAACAACTGGTTGAGAATTTCTTAGAAAACCTAAAATAAAATAAAATATGAAGATTGTAAGTTTATTTGAGACTGTGAATAACAAATGAACACTGAATCATATCAAATGCAGCATCTTATGAATCAAGTACAGTTTATAACACATTAAAATACACTTACGTGTTACCCTCCTCATCAGTACGTTGGACCACCTACTTCTTCTGACGGTTGCGCTGTTGTTTCGCAGCTCCTTCTTCACCAGCAACCATTTTTCCTGACCCAGAAGCTTCACCAACAGTACTCTCCGCTTTCCTCTTCAAACCAGTTTTTTTCGCCACTTCAACAACTTTCTTCACCTTCTCAGCAGACTCCTTCAAACCAGTTTCTTTCGCTACTTCAACAACTTCCTTCACCTTCTCAACAGACTCCTTCAAAACCCCACCAAATTTCTTCGCCTTCACCGCACCTTTCTTCACAGCAACTTTTTTAGTCTTTTTCTTCATCGTCTTCTCAACAGGAGACTTTGCAGCAAGTTCTTCTGCCTTTCTTTTATTCTTTCCAGTAGAAGTCTCACATTGTTTACCCTTCTCCTTGCTTAACAAACGAGGTGACGACCTCTCCTTCTCTCCTTCAAATGAGACCACCACAGTAGGTCGAGCTTCAATACTCTCCACCAATTTCACATCAGCTTCACCACCCTCACTTTCCCTCTCACACGCAGGCGCAGCAGCTTGCGCCGCCTCCGCCTTCGCAACTGCACCCAAAATCCACTGATTTTCATTAATATAGTCTTTAATCATACTGTCCGTACTGTCACCATCATCACTGGACCCGCCTTCACCATTATTCTCAACAGGTACAGCTTCATCAACACCAGGTACAGCTTCCTCCCTAACAGATTCAGTCTCTTTCCCCTCAGCAGACCTAACAACTCCATCAATTCATGCTGAACCATCCTTAGAACCCATGGCTTCATCAACACCAGCTACTTCTCTACTCATTCTAACAACATCATTCACCAGTGTGCCATAATCAAAATCTTCACATGATCCACCTTCACCCGCAGCTGATTCGCCTTCACCATCTTTCAACTGCTTAACAATCACATTCATCTGTTTCTTCTTTCCCGGCTTAGGAACAATAGGAACTGAAATATGTGGAGTAGAACCACCAATCCTGGCAGACCTACGTGCCAATACAACTACTACACAAAAAAATGAAAAACAAAAAACTGTATAAGCACATATTTAAAAAATAAACATAATCACACAAATAAAATGCAACATGTAAAAAAACCTCCAGAAGCATAAGACTCAGAAGAAGAAGGCTGACACAACTTCTCAGCTTTAGAAAAACATATTTTAATGCATACTTTGACAGCCAATAAGAAACCTGATCTAGGAAAACAACAGTATAACTAACTATTTAATAGGCTATACTAATATATGCAACTTGTAATGAAACAAAATGCATACATAGTCTGACAGTCAGTAAACAACATAATCTGACATACACATTCTAACTAACTTATGCATATAGTAAACTAACATAAGCAACTTGTAATGAAACAAAATACATACTAGCAAATCAGAAAGAATAACAATAACTAACTAACAATCAGTGAAACTAAAACACAACCTAAGTAACTAATACATAAGTTATATTAACATTTGAACATTCTAAGAAAACAAGTACACAATAAAACAATCAGCCAACAACAAAATAAGTAACTCGAAAAACACATTACCTAACTTCTAAGAAAATGCGGACCTGACATACAACTCAAAAGAATAGGATGACTAACTAATACAGCTGTTAACCTAACATATGCAACTCCTAAGAAAAAAATACACATTATAACTAATAACATGCTGGGAAAAACAGAGCAACTAACTAGTGCATATCTTACAATAACAAATGCAACTTCTAAACAATCAAATGCATGTTATATAAAAGACTCAAAACATACAGATCTGACTAACAAAAAAGTCAACATCAACAACTCATATGCAGATCTGACTTACGAATAAAATTCTTTAAAAAGTCAACATCAACAAGACTGAAAAAACACATACACACACAACAAGAACAAAAAAAGCGCGAAACTACAAATATTCAAAACGGAAAACAGGAAGAATACGAACCAGGAAAAGAAGAAAGCTGAGACAACTTCTCAGTTTCGGGAAGAACAGCTTTCCCCTTCGCCCTACCCATCACTAGGTCAAATACACAAAAAAACCTCAAATCAGATTCGCGTACAACTATAAAGCAAAAATGGAAAAGAGCAGCAACGAAATTTCAAAACCTAGAATATCAACAACTCATATGCAGATCTGACTTACGAAGAAAATTCTAAAAAATGTCAACATCAACAATACTGAAAAAATACATACACACACAACAATAAAAAAAAGTGCAAAACTACAAATATTCAAAACAGAAAACAGGAAGAATACGAACCAGGAGAAGAAGAAGGCTGAGACAACTTCTCAGCTTCAGGAAGAACAGCTTTCCCCTTCGCCCTACCCATCACTGGTCAAATACAAAAAAAAATCTCACATCAGAATCGCGTACAACTATAAAGCAAAAAAGGAAAAGAACAGCAGCGAAATTTCAAAACCTAGAATATCAATCTTACCGAATCCAGGCAATTCCGGCGCAACCTTTAGCAACATGATTCCAACAAAATTTCGTGTGATAAAGGAGAACGAAGAGCGAATTTTAAAAAACAAAAATCAAAGTACAGAGAAATTGAAAAACGAAGAGAGGAGAAGAGAGGGCAAAACAAGCGCGAATAATGAGAACCTGTGAATAACAAGTGATAAATGATTACACTTTCCAAAAATTACACTGCTGATTAGGCACGATTGATGATTCGGCACAAATAATTTTTAGACACCCCATTTTTAAAATAATTATAATATGACCCCATTTTACATATCAGTCCCTGGCCTGTCCATAAACTTATGGACATGCCCTTTCCTGAGACTTTCTCTTTATATAATACGAGAGTTTTGTTCCTCCATATAAATTTATTAGACTCCCTCGTATAAATATAGTAAAAATAAAACAAAGAATAAATACTATACAAAATGTTCAATAAGGTAAGATAGGTAAGCACAATCCTTAATTTAATTAGTGTCTTAAATTAAAGGCGTTAGAGGTATTTTATGAGTTTCCACAAAAAAGGTATTTTATGGGTTATCTTGTACACTTTATTGTAATAAAATTTTTTAAATATTAACATTATACAAAGTATTATCTTTTTGTCATCTAACTATTAGACGGAATCATTTTATAACTAATATAACAAATAAACTTATTAGTGTTTGTATATATTTATTGCAATGAACTCTCTATAATTTTATTTAAAATATAAATAATTAAAATTAAACTCTAAGTTACGGAAGTGTTCCTTTTTATGATTGGTCTAATAGTTAGCCGGTCTAACTAAAAACTTTCTATAAATGAAAAAGTATAGTGTTTAAGTTAAAAAATATTGTTTTATGGAGTGGAGGAAATTTTTTAGTACTATCAAATCCTCTAAGAATATAAGGCGTCTGGTTCATACTTGGAAGATGGATAAATGAGCTCAACAAAAAATAAGACATTCATATAACGAAGATTGATTATCATTGAATTTACAATTAAATTGATTTCTCAAAACCTTTGTTGAAGTATAATAATATTTCTAATGGTAAAACAGGTCATTAATTAAATTTTCCTATTCCTTAAATAAATTATAAAGTAATCATTTAAAGTGGTATGACCCTTGTTGTTGGGCTGAAACATTTCAAAAAAGGAATTTGAAAGGCCCATGTGGGCTCTGCAACATTATTTCCCTATTCCGTCTCCCTCTCCTTCTACATCCGACGGAAAACAAGAAATAACTGTTTTACCGGCGGAGAGATAATCCCGGTGGATTTTCCCTCCAAATTGTACATGGCGGAGACAATTGGCGAGCGGAGTGGGATTCGTGGACGCAGCTGATGGCTTCGTCGATTGCCACGGCTGCTTTCCGCTACTCATTCCGACGACCTGAATTACTGCCCCCCTGTTCACGGAGTGCTGTTCAGAGTTTCCGAGTCCCGGCGGAGAAGCAGGGCAGGTAAAAGGGGAAAAGTTTTTGACGAAGAAGAAGAGGCTTTGGAACTTTAAAAACGTGGGGACAATCTCTTAATTACCATTCCAAGTGCACATGCATCAACTACCATTCACGAGCTGCCAAGTGTCCCCGTTTAAAGGTAAAGGTGTGACAAAAGCCTTCTTTTTCCCTTTCTCCCTCTCTCTCTCTCACTCTCACATTCATTCAATCATAAAGCAATCGATTACAAAATGATTCACTCTCTTCTCTCACATCCATCTTTTCTGTTCTGCCAAAAATGTCTGAACCCCTCTGCCCTCTTCGCATTTATTACTCTCTTTTCGAGGAATGGGCCCATCTAGGGCTAGACGCCCCCCTTCTTCTTCTCTCTCTTGTCAACTTCTACATCCGGTACAACTTTGTTCCAACTGTCAACCCATTTGATTTACTATTGTTAAAGCAAACACATTTAAAATAATTCAAGGTTTTGGCATGGCCACTAACACAAATCAAATGGATAAAAAAGGGATGATCTCAAAAGATTTTTTGTAGGGCATTTGTGTACTCTGATGTGGCATGGAAAGCGGGGAATTAGAATGATTCGACCAAATTTCAACCACAAATTTCAGTTAAAATTAGAAATTTGAACCTTTAATTTGAACATATGAAAATACAAGTAGGAATCTTAGGGACGAAGGGAGCATACGAAGAAAGACTTGGCGTTACATACGAAAATAAATTTATGCATGTTGATTTGAACTTCACATATTTTCAAAGCTTAACAATTGTGGTTGTTAATCATAAACCCCAAGTTGCCAATAGTTTTTTTTTAACTTCCAATTGCAATACAGTATCATAAAGTTTTTTTCTCAATTTCACCCAATATTGGATAACCATAGGTGTTGGTATTAATTTCTTTCTTTGCTGAGACCAACATTTTTACTGCCGAACCACACAGCGGTAGATCAGTGGAGTAAATGATTTGTTTTTATCCAAGAGTAAATGTTGATGCTCAAGTCTATAGTATATACAGAGTTGTACCCTATATACTGCTATATTTGTTGACATGTTCAAAGTAGAAGCACTGGTGGAGTACTATTAATATTTGACTGGCCTTCTTCAACGGGATTGGGAAAGAGTGTTGGACTCGGACTCATCTCCTTTTCCTGCCATCTCCTGTAAAAATGCTTCTTTCCATCTTTTGTTTTTTGTTGTTTTGTATCCGTGAATCACTCGCTCTTCTTCTTATATCTCTATTTTGAATTTTAATGGGGGTGGTTGATTTCTTTTGCCAAAGCTGAATTGCTTTGCTCCATCCACCTCGACATCACATAATTTTCACTTATTGTTAAGTGTCGTGGAGAACACAATTATACCTTACAGTATACTCCATATAAGATTGTGGGTCACCTATACGTACATTATCAATTAATTTTATGATCAAAATTTATGACTCTATGATGTATCAGAGCGGAAGATTAGTCTAGTTTGCCCAGAAAACTATATTCCTACTGTTTGATCGTTCACGTTTGTGGCCCTCAACTGTTCACATTCGCGACCCTTATTTATCCACATTTGCGCGAAAGGAGGCGTGTTAAGAGTTTTACATTAGTGACTGTCCACATTAGCAGCCCCCCCTTAATTGTTCAAATTTGCACTAAAAATAATGGCCTTGCATGTGAAGGGTTATGCTGAGAGTACTATATTGATGAAGGAATATATCTTAGTACATAAGATTATGTCTCATTTTTACACAGTATCATTTAGTTTTATAAAAATTCACAACTCTAATAACTATGATGTAACAAGCAGCCCATAATTCTAAGGGACACCACCTTCTCCAAGTATTTATTTTACCTTCTTGGTACCTTTGATGTACTCTTTCGGTGCGATGATCATGGGAATTAGTACTATGTAAACATATGTTTGAAAGGGGTGTGTGCATGTGTTGTAGAAACGATGCACAGTATATTGGTGGAAACTTTAAATAAAAGTACGTACGTTTAAGTTTCATCCATGCATATCCATGGTCAAAGGGGCAAGGTGAAAAGAGATAATGCTTTGCGAGTCAACAAATATTTATACCATACTTTTTGAAGAGAATGTAGTCCATCGGTTCCACTAATAATGACTCACTTTCCTTTTTTGGATAGTTTTTTTATATTGGCTCCTTCCCCTTTTAGTAAATTCTAGATTGTTTTTATCCACACATTTGACTTTTTATACTTTCAATACAATCTCTACCATTCATTTATTTTTTTGAAAAAGTTTGTGGCAAAAAATTGGGGCCATAATAAAAGAACCCGAGGAGTATGGGTTGTTGGACGATATTCAATGTCTCTATACTTTTTATATGCACATTTACAGCTACATATGTCTTTATTTTAATTGTTTAAAACCATAAAATCAAGAAAAGGGGGGAAAATGCAACCTTTTTCCACCTACTCTAGCTAATTACTATCATTTCTGGGTTAATAGAATGTCGACACATGAGCAAATTAGCTTTTCAGAATGACATATTTCAGGATCAAATAGTCAAGATTGGGGGGGTTAGATTTTCTTAATTTCTTGCTTGATCAATAAGGTCAAAACCATCAATCAAGTGACCAACTATAAATTAACAAAGTAAGAGAGAGATTAGCAGCATTCTAGAATGTGAAACGAGACTAATTATACGGTAGGTTAATGATTATTAGCCACATAATTAGCATGGATCTCTGTCACTAATCAAACACAAGTCTCCTTTTGAAAAATCTTACCTGCATTAGGTGGAAAATGCTAAAATCTAGTAAGAATATTTGGTTACTTATGGGATTAATGTAGCCTTTTCCGCCTCAGATGTCCCAAAATATCATTCGATCGTCAAACCAAATAATTACAGATTCATAGTTGATACTCGTATCTTAATTCTATATGATACCCAATTAGTTAGACATGACATATCTGGGTAGTATTCAAGCTAACTAAAGCCAAAACCATATCTTCGACTTCAAGGTTGAAAAGCTTAGTAAATTCTAACATGTTTCTTGTAGTTTATATGTTTTAAATTAAGAAAATGACCTTTCAATTTGGTTCACTTTGGTTTCTTAAGTTGAAAAGGAAGCATTTCTTCAAAAAAAGAAAAGAAAAGAGAGAGTTGAAAATGACTCATTTCAATCAATGATTATTTCTTCAATTTTTAATAGTTGTTACGGTCTCTCAATTAAGTAGTCTTACGGGCTCTCAAGCAGATTCATGTACACTTGAATTAAAAGTTCGAGCATGGGTAGAACATCTCTAATGCAAGGATCAATTTGATAAAAGTGTATTAATACTTTATCTCAATATATTCTCAATCCTAAATTACACATCCAATGCAAGCGTCTTAGGCGTCAATCTAACATGGTAGAATTTTTAAGAGACCCCTTCAAATATAGCTTCTATTGTTTGAAGCTCAAAGTGAGACTGTCAATATGTCACCGCATTTAATTTTTGCCAAACTTTCTCATTTTTATACCTTTCATTAGAGTCCTAACCATTTAATTGTTCACACGTCATATTAAAGTTGTAGTCCCGATAGTAGCTGATGCAGGGCGAATGACGGCGAAAATTGAAGAAGCGATGGATCACCGCAAAAGTTCGATACAGTTTTGAGCACAATTTTTGTGTCTAGTGTTAGAATCGGGCGAGCCTGGTGCCGTTGGCCATTTGAGCTTGTTTAGGGCCTCAAAATAGTAATTTACTATTTTCAATTTTTACTTTATTTTCGAATTTCCTTTTTTATCATTCCAGGGTTTCATTATAGTATTTAGGGACCTCTTGTACTATTTTGGATATTTTATCTTTCGTACTATTATTTTCGAGAATATTTTCTCTCTGGTGGACTCCAGAACCAAAACCTAGGGTCTGTGTTTGCAACCCTTGAATATTGTTCAAAGATTCGTGCTTGCAGATCTATTTTGACATTGCATCAGTAGCATTGGAGATCAAAGTTTAAAGTATAACGTCAATCAATTTTATTTGATTACGTCACAGTGAAACTCTAATCAAAATCCACCATATGGAACCTAAATATATGGAACACTCCCTTGCCATTGGAGATGCTGAAACTTCTAAAAACAAAGTTGAGAGACTATATATTTACAGGCCAACCTATTGTTATATGTATGTTAAACTTTGATATTGAAATTAAGAAATATTTAGTACTTCTCCCGTCTCACAATCTTGTTCTCATTTTTTAGTTAACTTTTACATTGTTGAACATACATTGATTTTATCATGTGGAAATTAAATAATGAAAATTGAACAAGCAATTTACATATGTAAATAATATACTTTTATTAATTATTCAGGCATACAATCAGAAAGCTTAAATTATGAATAATTAAAGCAATACATGGGAGAAATAAATCACGTTTCAATCAATAACAAATTGATGGAGTCACGAGTTAACTCGCTGCTCTTGAAACGAATAAGTCTCGTCGTGGATATCGTTCCCTAGGGTAAAACCATCGAAGGTAATAATTAACAAGTAAAAGTTACCTCAGATTCACGCAAGGCCCGGAGGACTATCACCTCGACATATCAACGAATGAAAACTTCGAGAAAGACAGAAAGAAGACTCAAGTTTAGAATGTGGAGGGACTTGAGAAAATGGTGCAAAAATTTCCGACTGACTTAGATGCTGTATTTATACTGCTCTACAAGACCCTAATCATGGAAACATGATATTCCAAATTTTTGTAATTGGAGAAGAATATTCTTCAATCACCAACTCACAAAATCCGAGACATTCCATGAATACTCGAATCAAATCTGCTGGAAAAGGAAGAAATATTATCACATATATTCTACATCGTATTAAACATGGTAAACCGCATATTTATTTAAGACAAGATATCTCACAAAATATGGAAGTATTTTGTTCTTATCTCTTAAGAATTACACACAAGCAATTCCATATATACTATGCGGTTGGGCCTTCCAGAGACTTCCATGCGGTCCATACACATTTTGGACAGTCCAGAGAAAAATTAATCCGGGCCAATTTTCGCCTAATTTTTCTCTTTCAAGAGTGACATTTCAAACATTCATATCTCATTCACCATTGATCCGTTTTGAGAGTTGAAATAATCAATTTTATAGTACTCACGGAGGAGAACCCAAAAATGACATCCACCGACCCAAAATCCATTTTTGTGAACGACAATGCACTTCCCACAGACATCTTTCCTGGCCCTTGTGCTTTCCTCAGTTGTGTCCATTAATTAGGTCATGGCACACACCTAGTTCTGTAAGGATTCTAAAGAATTGCGTCCCAACAATTCCCTTTCGAAGCGGCCACACTTCTCACTTACATAGGTGATTCTTGGCGTAAGAGCTGTTCCGTAAACTATTGCGCTCTTTCGAGTACTACACACTCGATGCCTTGAATCATTAAAGGTAATTTAATGCTTAACCTCCATTCACATCACTGTTTCTTCATCATAGGAATAAGACATGAGGTATGAAACCCCCACAGTGATCGCGATGGGTCTTTGCAGTTTAGTCGTCCCTTTGAACCTAGATCTTGGGATCTCCAGTCACATAGGTTGGGTGTCCACGTACGTAACCCACCATTTATTGGACTTAATCATATTCCTTTCGATGAGTTCTCAACTAACTCTCGATTCAATTTCTTCGTCAAGAAATCGATTCAATCCTTTCGTCAAAGAATCACAACTCTTATCATATTGACCTCGCGTAGTCAACATCGATAATTCTCGTAGAGAGTAGTCATCCAATGGTAAAGTGTCTTTGTCGAGACACACCATCATCGACATGACTTTACGCTACACCAATAAGCATACAAGTGTTTTGGTCATCCTAGGGTATATCTTTCCCAATTTTTATCCAACACAATGGATTTAGATTCCCCTATGAATCTAGCAAGAGAGAACCATTTCTCTACACAACTCAAGCCATATCCACGAGTCTCACACACAGCTTGTTTCCAGTGATCATTTCTGGATTACTCGTGTATCAAGAATTGTCTAATGTGCACTTTAATAAGCACTTCAGACTATCAACGACTCTTGAGTTATCTTCTTAAGAGACACCTCACCTTTACAAAAGGTAACTCACAATGTTTAGAGTCATTCCATTGAATACGAAATATCTTCAAGAGACTCAATCATCGTATCAATTTTACTATCAATGAGAAAACCATCAATTCAAAGACATAAATGACATGGTCATTTTCCGTGTCCCTTAGCATATCCACCTTCATCAAACTCATTGATTCAATATCACTGGCTAAACAACAATTAGTTTGGTCACATGATGGGTCATTTAGGAGCATTGAGCTTTTCATTTTGCTCTATTTAGATTTTAATATCTAAATCTCCAAATAACCATTTAGGTCCATTAGATGATGTACTTCTAGCTTTCACAAAGCCTTGATAGCAAGTACCATCACCCTTGGACTCATTCTCACGTCTAGAGAACACCCATCAAGTACACAAATATACTTACTAATTGTTCAAATCTACCAGTACTCTAGTGATTTGCAATCATGGTAGATCAATCTCTCTATTGATCACCACTTTCCACAAAATTATTTCATGGAATCTCATTTCCTTTGTTGGTTTATCCCCGATCCTTAATGATTTCATCTACTGACTCTTAAGTCCATTTAAGATAAATCAGGATCTCTTACAGAAATTTCCACAAAATACACTTTACATTAAGATGTATTTCTAGTTTCCATATATTATTTCTTGTGAATTTCAAGATATTTATAGCACTTCAACATTGTGCATATCTAGTAAAGATATTGTTTAAGTATTACTTTTACTACCTTCGCAATACACCGACCCCACATTCAAAAGAACTTGTAGGATGGCTCTATGAGGAGTTTTATTTTCCTCCTTGGGTCATCTTATTTAAAAGATCGCTAGCCAATGTAAAGGATTTTCCACATCGCTTTGATCATTTCTAGCGATTTCGTTCAACCACCATATGACCTTGCGAATGTTTCAACATTGTGAATCACATTCACCAAAGGATTATGTGTCTTCACATCATGGTCAGATATAACCACATATGGCTTTTATGCATCACATAAGTGGCTTCGTTAACTTACAAACCCCACTTACTAAAAGTCTCGTGTGTTCAATAACGAATCAAACACTAGGTTCTTACCCATAAAACCTCTTTTAGGGCTAGATCATTTTAACAACCAAAACACCTTCATGTATTGATCTTTTATCATAGAAGTCTCTCTTATTCCTTCAACTCCCTTGGAATTAGAGATAACTAAACTTCCCGATCTCAATTAATTGTTCTTCCTCGCATGACCAATACCACCACCAATGTAGTATCAATCAAACGAGGATTCGATTAACTCTCACTAGGGCGCAGTGTGAGTTTACCAACTCCACACAATTTCATGCCAATTTTAAAGCCAAGTTTCAGTATAACATCACTTTACTTTCAGACTACTCAAATCAAACTTGGATGTCTTTATGCTCGAAACACATCCAAGTCCATTGCTCGACTCAAGTTTGAGTGCATTGCTCAACTCAACTTCAGGTTTACCCTTTTGGTTCGAGTTAAATTCCTCCCGAATTGAACAACTTGATTCAAGTCTCTCGTGACGACTTTTCATCTCAAGTACTTATCAAAATTCACATGGTCGTTGAATTTTTAGGTTTTCATCTACCCCCCACATTGGGCTGGTTTTATTTAACATCCCCACACGTGTTAAGTTTCTCAAAACCTTGTGTCTTGGGGTTTCTAGACTAAATGTCTAGGATTCCTTATCTCAGAATTCTAAGGCTTTCCAACCAAAAAAATAGAGAACTGACCAAATGTCTTTGGATTCCCTATCTCATGATTCTTAGATTTTTCAACCATAAATCAAGAGATTTGACCAAAAGTTACGGGATTCCCATTCTTGGGATTCTTAGTTTTCTCAACCAAATTCTTGAGATTTTTCCCTCAGTTCTTTGATTACTAGTAATCAGAGTTTTTAGCATAGTCATGATAACTCATGCTTTAGGGTTTATACCATGGTTCACTAGAACCAATACCTTAGACATAGTCGTAAACTAATGTCTTCACGTTCACATTTATCAGGTCATACAAAAAAACCAGAATATGTCAAACTTCGAGCTCATATGCTCTATATGTGCAATCTAACAATTGTCACTCGTGAGCCATATGCTCGTAAACGATCAATCAAGATAGCCAATTATCGGGACAAGTCTTGTCAAACCTTTCATTGCATCAAAAGGGCGCTTTCCCAAACAATTAATATAATCATAGCATATAAAAGCATAACACAATTTTAGACACATCCTAGATCTAAAATTTTCGTTTATGCAGCTAAATCAAGTCCCTAAATGAACGAGAATACATCATGGATCAAATAACCCAATGTCACATCCTTCATTCATGCACGGATGTATTACACTCTTGCCGAGAGATGTCATGTTTAAGTGCAAATGAAGTTTATCAATTTTTTGCATGCGATTCTCAGACCAGGCAAATAAAAGTCATGAATCACCAGCAGCACATTCTCACACAAAATGTGGTTTTAAATTAATTTTTTAAAAATTAACACGAGCACACAACCAAATTATTATACCATGCAAAATAGGTATTCAACATTTAATCAAGTATTTAAACAAATACTATAACATTTCAAGGGCTTTGGAAATTAAACATGTCTCATAATTTCCAACCATATGCACTACTTTCAAGTAATTGAATAATAATGTTTGATCACATATTCTAAACTCATGGCATTTTCCCCTAAATTTAATTCAATCTTTCATGCAAAGAATCAAATATGATTTCTTATCATATCAACATTTAATCTCATAAGCATGAATATTACGGAATTAACATATTTCCATAATTACGCCATGTAATTTAACATACATGCTCAACTCATTTTCCCACATAATTAAGGGATTAATATAACCAAATCCATTCACTATCAAATTCGATAGCCTTAGTGTACTGGACATATATATACAAATATTATTCACATAACTCTCTTTGTAACAAAATCATGTTCACGTTCAGATTCACGCAAATAGTTATCAAATATAATCCAAGCAATATATGTATGTATAGCATATGCCATGATTCACTTTAATTAACGTGTATACGTACCATTGTTTGCAAAACCATGGTTACAACTCTTGATCAAAAGTCAACTCTTTTTACTCTTTCATGCCACCAAGCAATAAATCTTGTTGTACCTCCATGCCTAGTTTCTCTTCCATAAGAGATATACAACCGTGTATACTCGGATTCACCAATGCGTACATACAAAAGATTTCCATCGTTAAATATATGTACAAATCTCATGTCGCAAATAAATATTTCACAAAATATTCGAAACCATTGAATTTCGAAACTTTTAACCAAATTTGAAATAAATTGTTGCAGAAAATTAAAGCATAATTTTCATACACATTTTTCAATCATGCAATTTCCAATTTAAACTGCATCAAATTCCGGAATAAAATTTTCTCACCGAAGCAAGCAAATCCGAATGAATATACAATATGTAATTCTAGCAAATTAAAGCCTCGAATTTTCAACAATCAGTATAGCATGTATAGCATGAATTATGACGCAATTCATGCAAGTTCAAGTTTATAACACAAAACCTTGAAACCTAAAGTTCGTTAGACAAATACAACATGCTATTTCCATAATGTAATTTTTTAACAACCTTAATTAAGGCATAACATTTGGAATATATATTTTTCCATGCAAGACCGAATCATTGATGCCCAATTTATTCATGCAGATGGCATATTTTGATCAATATGCGATTTCCGATCGAATCAATATAATTCAACAAAATAAATCATTCGTTTCAAGACTGTTGGACATATATTGATTTTATCATGCGGAAATTAAATAATGAAAATTGAACAAGCAATTTACATATGCGAATAATATACTTTTATTAATTATTTAGGCATACAATTAGAATGCTTTAATTATTCATAATTTAAGCTTTCTAATTGTATGTATGAATAATTAATAAAAGTATATTATTCACATATGTAAATTGTTTGTTCAATTTTCATTATTTAATTTATCAATATATGTCCCACATACAATACATGTTTAACCACCGACAAAAATGCTATAATCCGTAATTACTGATCAGTCGGGTGTCTCGGGTTTAATATACATCATATACACGGGCATTCGAGTTAAACCGAATTTCACGATTACAATTGATGAAAATGGGGTAAAGTAGGTGTTAGAAATGTTGAAGATGGATTAAGTAGCTATGTTGAGGGTGCCAAACAAAGGACATTTTGAGTTGCAGAGGTCATCCTACTTCGTCTTATGTATGTAGTTTCACAATATTGTTAACTTCACACGTGATTCATAAATGTTGCATCTATATTCTTGTACTACTTCTTCAAAGTTTTGGAGTCCGACCCCACCGTCGTTTCTCTCCCGCGGGATGTCGACTCATAACCACCACCACCCTTGCCTGTGTTTTGGCATTGCACATCACACCAAGAAGAAATCACATTTCTAAGCAAACTCATGTCACATTTTTACCCTTCATTTATATGAAGGTAACGAGAAGACGCAATGGTTTAACCCGTGTGTTTGGTGGACCTGTGCGGTTGTTATAAACAAAGAAAACTTATAATGAAAATGTATCAAGATTAACTTCTATCTTTTCTTTGAAATGTTTTTATGTTTTTCTAATAATCTATTTTCGAACTGTTTCAAATATTTCAAAGTTATTTTGTTTATAAGTAAAGTAGACTAAACAAATCCTAAGAAATTATGGGTATCTTTCAAATCTTATGATGGTCGTTCTGAATTGTGTATG
Source organism: Rubia yunnanensis (assembly GCA_037428765.1). NCBI lineage: Eukaryota > Viridiplantae > Streptophyta > Magnoliopsida > Gentianales > Rubiaceae > Rubia > Rubia yunnanensis. Next base: position 31,165,142 of record CM075069.1, on the reverse strand, counting down.
TACATTACGATGCGTATCGAAATGCACACATATGTAATGTCTAAGTTAAGGAGATATTTTTTCATATTCTATGTATATCCTGTCAACGCCGCTGCTGGAGCCGATCTGATTGCCACCGGCAACGTCGTTCCCGCCTTGCCGCCGCTGGTGAATCCCCAGCCTCCGCCGCCTCATCCGCTGGGCTTTCCTATTACAGATTCTGCCATTTTCCAGGCTGTCGTACGGGCTGCAGCTATGGCCACTGCACAGGCCATACGCCAGTCATCTGGTGACTCTTCTCGTGCTTTTCCTACCAATCATCCCTACTATGTTCATCCGACTGATCGTCCAAGTTTGAGAATCTGTCCTGAGATCTTTAAGGGTGATAATTATAATGAATGGAGTGAATCTATGTTTAATGCATTTTCTGCAAAATATAAGGAGGGTTTTCTTGATGGTAAAAGTTGGTAAGCCATCACCCTCTGACCCATTTTACAATGACTGGAATTGTGTGAATTATATGCTTGTTGGTTGAGTGGTTCAGACACTTGATCCATCCATTCGTTCTAGTGTCACTTATCGTTCGTCTGTTAAGGAACTTTGGGATGACTTTAAATAACGATTCTCTATGGTAATGGTCCACGCATGTGTGAAATACGTGCAGCCATTTATACTTGTCGCCGGAATGGTCAGCCTGTTGCTGCTTATTATAACAGATGTAAGAAGTTGTGGGATGAATTGAATACTTACTTACCTGCTCAAACATGTGTTTGCCCTCATGCTGAAATTGCTTCTCAGTCCCATGAGAAGGAGATCATTCATCAATTCTCATAGGCCTGGATGAAGAGTACCATTCGTTGAGATCTCACATCTTGACACTTGATCATTTGCCTCCTATTGGTTGTGTTCACTCGCTTTCCATTCAGGAGGAGTGTCACAAGACTGTTGTTCATGCTCGTGAGTCTGCCCCGGACAATATGGCCTATGTTGCGCGTCGACCTCAGCCTACGCCGAAGCTGCCCATCGCCGCACAGGGATCCGGGCCGTCTGCTACTACCATTGATAAAAAAAAATCTTTACTCTGTACTCACTGCAACCACAAAGGTCATGGTGGTGCTACTTGTATTAAAATTCACGGTTACCCTGCATGGTTTGAGCAACAGCGGAAAAAAGGATCCGGCTAGAGAGCTCAGCCCCAGCGAACCAGCGCCCCAGTATCCGCGCCGTTCACCGGAGCAACCCCTGCCATTGCCTCCACGACTCCTACTGCTGCCAACCCCGGTGCTGTTCTTTTCGATGCTGATCATACAGTTTTTGGTCCCGCCGTGTCCAAAGAGCAGTGGAACTCGATTATTAACATGTTCTCTAAGTTGACTAATTCTGACAATACGTCAGGTAAGTTTGTTTTACCTTGGATTCTTAATACTGGAGCTTCATATCATATGACCGGTTACAAGAATCTTCTACATGACATTAAACCTGCTGATTATGTTGATGTTATTCTTCCCAATGGCTCTACATCTACTGCTTCTCATCATGTGAACTTATATTTTGGAGATATTCTTGTTACTCATGTTCTCTTCATTTCGGAATTACTATGCAATCTATTGTCTTTTTCTAAGTTAACTGCAGCCTTAAAATGCTTAGTTTTTCTTACTGAAAAATTATTTATCATACAGGATATCAGCATGAGGACAGTGATTGGTGCGGGTGATTAGCAGATTGGGGTTTATTGGTTGCACAGACTAAGGAAATTGTCGCTGAAATCGCCGCCGTCTGTCTTTACTGCCGCCGCCAGTTCCCCTTCGTGGCATCAGCGATTTGGTCATCCTTCCAGTTTGGTGTTGTCTTCTATACCAGATATTACTTTAATTCATAGTCATTTGAATAAAATTGTTCCTTGTTTTGTTTGTCATCGGGCAAAACAGAAGATCTAGCTTTCCCTTAAGTACCTTTAAGGCTAGTTATTTGTTTGAACTTATTCATTGTGATGTTTGGGGGACTTATAGCTCACCATCTTCTAGTTGAGCTTTTCCTTATTTACTATATTAGATGATTATTCCCGAGTTGTTTGGGTTTATTTATTAGTATCTAAGACTGAAGTACCTGCCAAGATGAAGGAGCTCCTTGCCTTTGCTCAGACGCAGTTCCGTCGGTCAGTTCAAAGAGTTAGAGCTGACAATAGAATCAAATTTCTTCCTCTCAGATGCTATTTTGATGAGAAAGGAATTCGATTCAAGACATCTACTAGCTACACGCAGCAACAAAATAGGGGTGTGGAACGAAAGCACTGTCACATCTTAAACGTGGCTCGTGCTCTTCGATTTTAGGCCCATTTGCCCATTGGCTTCTGGGGAGAATGAATTCTTACTGCTGCCAACCTGATCAATCGCACTCCAACACCGGTGTTGAATGACCGTTTGCCCTATCAGCTTCTTCACGACCGCGCGCCCAACCATAGCCATCTCCGTCTGTTCTGTTGTTTGTGCTTCGCGTCAAAGCTTCCAAAGCCGCGTGATAAGTTTGCATCCACAAGTTTCAAATGTGTTTTTCTTGGATATCCTCTTACCAAGAAAGCATGGCGTGTTTATGACTTAGAGTCTCGCACTATGTTTAGCAGTCGAGATGTTGTGTTCTATGAAGACTGCTTTCCCTTTGCTCTGATTGCTAGAATTCCTCCTTCCGAGAATTTAATGTTGTCACCTCCAGCAGATGAGCTAGCCACGCCGTCGCCTCAGACGTTGCCAACGTCAGCCGCTCTAGTTCATCCTCCGGCGTCCGATCACCCACCACCGGAGGCGATGGGGTCACGACTACCTACCGTTGACTTCCAGTCGGCCTCGTCCCAGGAATCGATAGACTCAACGCAGGTTCCTCTCCTACCGGCCGGCCGCTCGTCGCCCACTAGCAATGCCGTCGGTGTTCACCGACCAATCATCGGCGATGTTACCGACTTCTTACTAGCTGCCACCTGGAGTCATGCCGGCCTGCCCCTCTCTGCCGCCAGCACTTCCGGTGCTGCAGCCGAGCTTGTCCGAGTCTCCATTGCACCGCTTTGCTCCACCGCCTGAGCTGCTCTTGGCCCCGGAGTCTGCTTCCTCGGATTCTATGTCTCTGCCGCCTCTTTGACCACCGAGTACTCACATCCGCTGTGCTACAGTTAAACTGCAAAATTATGTCTGCACTGCTACTCAAGAAATAAACCCCCCATCTGCTGCTCTCTCTACTCCGCCTAATATGTCCTCAGGTACTCAGTACCCTATTGCTGATTATCTTGCTTATCATAATTTTTCAGTTTTGTATTCTGCATTTTTTGTTACAGTGACTGATAGCTCGGACCCTGTTACTTATTCCAAAGCTTCTCGCCATCCTCCCTGGCAAGAAGCAATGGCTGATGAACTTAGAGCTCTTGAGAGGAATAATACCTGGGTTCTGTCTCCTCTTCCTGCTGACAAACACGACACTATGTGCAAATGGGTGTTTTAGACCAAGTTTAAGTCAGATGGTTCTATTGGGTGATATAAAGCTCGCCTCGTTGTTCTTGGAAATCGACAGATTGAAGGAACTGGTTTTACTGAGACTTTGCTCCTGTCGCCAAGATGAGCTCTGTCCGATTATTCTTGAATGTTGCTGCAGTTCGGAATTGGGATATTCATCAAATAGATGTTCACAATGCCTTCTTACATGGTCATTTGGATGAGGAAGTCTATATGCATCCTCCAACTGGTTATACCATTCCTGCACCGGGTTTGGTTTGCAAGCTTCACAAATCTCTTTACGGTCTTTGTCAGGCTCTGCGCAACTGGTTTGTGAAACTTGCTACTGCCCTACACACTTTTGGGTTTGTTCAGAGTAAGGTAGATTTTTCTTTGTTCACTTATTTGTGCAATGGTGTTACCCTACATGTCTTGGTTTATGTTGATGATTTGATTATTGTTGGTTCTTCCTCGGCCCTGATGATCGAGTTCAAGAAGTATATCAACTCTTGCTTTCACATGAAGGATCTTGGTGCTCTGAAGTATTTTCTGGGTATTGAGATTGCTAGGAGAGTTAACAGTATGTTTTTGTCCCAACGAAAATATACCCTTGACATTTTACATGACGCCGGATTGCTAGCTACAAAGCCTACGAATTTTCCGATGGAACAACAGCGCAATTTGGTGCGCTAGACCAGTCCTTTCTATCCCTATCCTGCACAATATCATCGTCTAATTGGGAAGCTCATTTATCTGACTATTACTCGTTCGGAACTCAGTTATTCGGTCCATACTTTGGCACAGTTTATGGAGAAGGCGCGTGTCACCCATTGGCATGCAGCCCTTCGCGTCCTGCACTACTTGAAAAGTCATCCCGGTCAAGGTTTATATCTTTCTGCTTAGAGTTCTCTTCAACTATATGCTTTTTGTGACTATGATTAGGTTTCTTGTCCAATTACGCGTCGTTCCTTGACTGGATATTTTGTCATGCTTGGTGAATCACCTATGTTATGGAAGATAAAGAAACAACTGATTGTTTCTCATTCTTCTGCTGAAGCTGAGTATCAGGCCATGGCTGTTGTTTGTTTTGAGTTGATATGTCTTAAGTCTCTTCTTCACAATTTGGGAGTTGGTCATTCTTCTCCGATGCATTTATATTGTGACAGTCAGGCAGTCCTCCATATTGCAGTCAATCCTGTGTTTCATGAGAGGACGAAGCACATTGAGATGACTGTCATCTTGTTTGTGATTTGGTACAGTCCAGAGAAAATGCTACTCATTATATTTGCACTTCCAGTCAACCTGCAGATTTATTTACTAAAGCTCTTGGACGACAGTCATTTCAGACTCTTCTCGGCAAGTTGGCCATTCGTGATCCACATGCTCCAACTTGAGAAGGAGTGGTAAGGAGATATTTTGTCATATTCTATGTATATTTTGTACCGTAGTTAAAATTTTTTTTCCATTTGTACATCTGCATATGCTGCCTTTATATAGCAATTTTGTACCATCAATAAAACCACACGTTCATATTTTACCGTATCTTTCGAACTAAGGCTCCTAATGTAAATAAGACCCTCAAAATTGAAAACTTTTCTTACTCATTTCTTTCAAACAGGGGGAATGTTTTTTAATTAGAGGTATAATAGAATTTTTGGTAGAATACAATGGAATCACCTTATGTGTTATAGATGGAACCTAAATCATCTTGGCAATTCTTACATTATCAATTATGAAATCCATTAATTTGGCACACTAGTGTCAGCTATATCTAGTCATGTAAGGAACAATAGTTTAACCTCTTTTTAGCAGGAACCTTTAAAAAAAAACCTCTTTTTAGCAGGATGAATCCATCGATTTCATAATAAATGTGTTTAATACTATAATGCAGTCTACGTTTTGCCTGAACATGCAGTATAGTGCATTATAATACTACCTGGTTAGGAATGGAGTGGATTCAGCATTGTAGTTTTCTACAAACCAACAATTTTTAGAGTGGAAGAAAATAATTAAGGATGATCAGCAATTGTTAAAATTAATGTCTGTATTATTCTTTCTACATCTACGTTCGTTGGTTCAACATCCGGAGTCTGTAAGACGGTTGGTCAGTCTAATGAGGTGGTCCATGCAAGGTATAGATGTGGTCCCGCTAGATGTATGACTGTATAATCCATACAATAATTTGAACAATTAACGAGAAGTTAATATGGCAGAAAGAGTTAAACAATTTTTGTTTGGCAAGTCTAGTCATTCAGACCTAGCGTCTACATCATCTACATCATCCAGTATATTACAGAGTCATGAAATACAACAAGTTTTACCAAATCAAAGTATCAATTCAGTTTACCAGCATGGCATATTAGATTTCAGTAAATCATATTCGATTAAAATTCATGAAGAAGTACTTCCAATGAATCAAGAATTTCAATCTATAAAATTACTTTCACCAATAGCAATTATCAAATATAGAACCCAAAATTATAGGTTTTTACATTTTGGGCTAATTCAAGTAGCTTTACATCCCTTAGTAAGATTAGGAATTGATACTCCCATTTTTATGGCATTAAGAGATGATAGATTAATTGAATATAAGGATTCCATATTAGCAATGATTCAAACTAATATTTGTAATGGTACAATAAGATTTGATTGCATTCCAAACTATTCTGTTAGTCTAACAGATCCACATATAATGGATTCATTAAAGTTAGATATCCAGTTAAAACAAGATAAAATAGTTAAAGAAACTGAACATTTTGTCTTAATTTATAGAGTCTATTTCAAATTAATGAAATCCATGACAACATTAAGATTAAATCCTACAGAAAAAGATGAATCAGTTTTTGTTACTACAAATTCTGACAATACCAAAATAGAAACACCAAAATTACTAAGATGGAATGAAGTAACTATTCCAGAAGAGATAGTTGCTATAAGACCACTAAGTATACAAACAAATTCAAAACTAACGGAACCCTCAGTAATTGAAGAACAACAGGATGGAAAAGTATTCATAAAATTCAATAGGTCGATGTCTAGTAGATATACAGAAAAATATAAACCTACTTTTGGTCAATCATCTAGGCAGTCAAACCCAGATAGTTATCAATCACATAGGCATTCAACATCTGACCTCCCTTCAAATTTTCAAGATTCAAGAATTAGATATTCCACCCCATTACCAGAAATAATTCCAGATTCCAATTCTTCAGTTGGTTCACCCACATATAGTCAAATGAGAAATTCGGAACTAAACATGATGACTATTATTAAAGGATTTTCCATAGATAAAGAATATTTAAATAATGACTATTACAATATCGAAAACACCCATTGTAGATTATGGTTTGAAAAGTTTGATACAAAGATCAAAGAAAAATTTAAACAAGAATTTTATACATATCTAAATGAAAAAAGGATTAGGAAAATGAAATTTTTTATATGGTTAGAATATTACTTAAAGATTGAAAACCTAATTAATGGAAATATATTAGAAGAAATTCCAGTAATTAATGTTCAGTCTAATTTATATAAAAAATGAAAACTACAAAAAACACAGTTATAAGTTCCATCCATCCCCCATTAAAAAATATAGAAATTACTATAGATAATGAAGCAATAATTGCTTCACCTTTCAAATTAGGAAGAACTGAGATAGACACAGTAAATACAGAGGATATCAAAAAGGTTTATCAACAAAATAATTATTCAAATCAATTATTACATACCATAGCTAACCAAGTAGATTTCATATCAACTAAGTTAGATAATAAAGACAGATTCCCAAATGAGACTTCAAAACCACATTTTCAAGTATCTTCATTTCCAAAACAAATGGAAAATTCGGTATCATTAAATAAAAATGACAAGGCTAGTACTTCTAGAAATATAGGAGTATTATCTCAAATAAATCCACAAGATTCAAATACATCAAGTTCGTCTTCTGAATCAGAGGAAGAATCAGATGGCCAGTTAGAACATCAATTAAGTATGATAGAACAACAGTTTCAAGATTATTCAGAACAATCTAGTGATAAGACTCACTTACAAATAAATAAGATGCATAGGTTTCGAAACATTTGGAGGAACAATAGGACAAAAAATTATTATCCTAGACCTACTCCACCTGATATTCAATATGAAGAACAACATACTACATTAAACAGTTATGATGGTTCATCATTACATCAATGGAATATAGATGGTAAATCAGAATATCAAATATTAAATATATTACAAGAAATGGTATAGCTAGAATGGCCTACAAAGCTAAACTTAATATATCTGAACCAAACTTAGTAATGTTATTCATAACAGGATTTACAGGACAATTAAAAGGATGGTGGGATAATCATCTTACATTAGGAGATAAACAATCCATTGTGAATCATGAATCAGAAGAAGCTCACGGTGAAGGTGATAATATTGAATATGTAATGGTCCAAGATGGTTCAGTATATTTAATATATGTAATTTCAATGTACTTTATAGGAAACCCGGAAGAGGAATTAACCAGTTCAAAAATTTGTTTAACAAATTTAAAATGTCCATCTTTAACTGATTTCAAATGGTATAAAGATAAATTCCGAACTCAAGTATTAAGAAGAACAGATTCAAATTCCTCATTTTGGAAAGAAAAGTTTATTACAGGATTACCAAATTTATTTTCTCAACGAATAATTACTAATTTACAGAAATCATTAGGAACTGAAAAGATAGATTACAATACTTTAACTTTCGGACAAATATTTGCTTTTGTTAAAAAAGAAGCTTTAACATTATGGCAAGATTTGAAAATCCAACATAAATATGGTTCAGAAAGAAAAGAGATGGGATCATTTTGTCAACAATTTGGCATTATGGGTATCAAACCACCATCATCTCAACATAAGGAAAAATATAACAAATATAAAAAGTATAAGACTAAAAAACATCACCGTAAAGATAAATATAAAAATTCTAAAAATTATAATCAAGAACATAATAAGAACTTTTATAAAAGAACTAATAAATTTAAAAATATTCAATGCTATAAATGCAAAAGGTTTGGTCATACCGCACCCCACTGTAAGACTAAGAAAAAGATTAATTCTTTATTTGCAGAAGAATCAGATTTAAAGAATAAATTATTATCATTATTAATCGATGAATCAGATAGTGACAAATCAGATTATGAATCTAGTTCAGATAGCTCAAATAATTCAGAATTCTGTCAATGTAAGATTCCAATGATTAATATGTTAAACAATTCAACGAATAATAGAAAAGCATTATTAGAAATGATTGATAGATTAGAGGATTCACCAGATAAGAAAGAGTATTTAAACAGGATTAAAGAATTAATAAAAGAGGATGACAAACCACAAATAATAGAACCTTTTAGTTTAAATAAAATTGTTAAAAAATATTCAGAGATAGATAAAAAGAAACCAGCAAGGTCTGATGACCTACGAGCTGAGATAAATAATTTAAAAATGGAGATTAACTCAATCAAACATGAATTGAATTCTTTAAAAGAAAAAGATTTAGAATTAGAATTAAAGTTTAGCTCCAGGAACCAGAAAAGCATGAATACACCTTCTAGTTCAAGAGTCAAGGACGCTCAAACAGATGATCAATTCTTCAATATTATTAATAAAATCAATATGGAAAAATGGTACTCTTTAGTAACCATAGGAGTTGAAGATTTTAGTATTACCATAATAGCATTAATAGATAGTGGAGCAGATTCATCATGTATTAGATCGGGCATAATCCCAAGTAAGTATTTAGTTAAGACTAATGAAAAACTAGCAGCAGCAAATGGCACTCCAATGTCAATCAATAGAAAGTTACCCAATGGTTTTATATGTAATAATAATTACTGTATTAAACATTCATTTCTCATACTAGAAAATATAGCATATGATGCAGCATTAGGAAATCCATTTTTATATCAAATAACCCCTTTCAAAAAAACTCAAGAAGGAACAACCACTAAAATATTAGGTAAAAAATTATTATTCTATTTCCTTGACCCACCTAGTCAAATAGAATTAAATCTATTACAAACAAATTCTATATATAGAAAGATATGTTTACTAAATACAAAGCAAAAAGATATTACTTTCTTAAAAGAAGAGTTAAGTTATTCAAAACTAGAAGACTAGTTAAGTAGTAAAGTCATACAAGAGAAAATTGCAAGAATAGAGAAAGAATTTAAAACTCAAGTCTATTCAACACATCCCACTGATTTTTAGGATCGAAAGAAACATGTGGTATCACTACCCTATGAAAAGGAATTTAAAGAACAAAACATTCCGACTAAACCTAGGCCAATTCAAATGAATGCAGACTTAGTCGAATTATGCAAACAGGAAATTCAGAGTCATTTAGAAAGAAAATTAATTAGGAAAAGCAAATCCCCATGGAGTTTCTCAGCATTCTATGTTAATAAACAAGCAGAAAAGGAAAGAGAAATTCCTCGATTAGTAATAAATTATAAACCATTAAATAATGTATTGCAATGGGTTAGATACCCTATTCCAAACAAAAGAGATCTAATTAATAGATTAGTAAATGCAAAAGTATTTTCTAAATTTGATTTAAAATCAGGATATTGGCAAATTCAAATCAATGAAAAGGATAAATATAAAACCGCATTTGTAGTTCCATTCGGCCAGTATGAATGGAATGTCATGCCATTTGGATTAAAAAATGCACCATCAGAATTCCAAAAAATCATGAATGACATATTCACTCCTTACTCCAAATATGTTATAGTATATATTGATGACATATTAGTCTTTTCTGATTCAATAGACAGTCATTTCAAACATTTAAATATATTATTAAATATTATTAGGAAAAATAGATTAGTTATATCGGAACCAAAAATGAAATTATTTCAAACAAAAATAAGATTTTTAGGATATGATATTCATTTAGGAAAAATCAAACCAATTCAACGAGCTATTGAGTTTGCTAATAAATTTCCAGATAAAATAACAGATAAGAATCAATTACAACAATTTTTAGGATGTATAAATTATATATCAGATTTTTTCCCCCAAATTAAGAATAATATGCAAACCATTATATGAAAGGTTAAAAATTAATCCACCCATGTGGACAGAGGAACATACTCAAATTATTAAAACAATAAAATTACAAGCCAAATCATTACCATGTTTAGGCATTCCACATCCATTAGCATTTATGATTATCCAAACAGATGCATCGGATTTAGGTTATGGAGGAATATTAAAGCAATTACATTTAGAAAAAGAGTCAATAGTTAGATACTACTCAGGGTTATGGACAGGAGCTCAAATAAATTATGCAACTGTTAAAAAAGAAGTTTTATCTATTGTTTTATGTATTTCAAAATTTCAAGATGATTTATATAATAAGAAATTTTTATTAAAAATATATTGTAAATCAGCTAAGGATATTTTACAAAAAGATGTAAAAAATTTAGTTTCAAAACAGATTTTTGCTAAATGGCAAGCCATTCTTTCCGTTTTTTATTTTGACATAGAATTTATTAAAGGGAAGGATAATTCTCTCCCATATTTTCTAACTCGTGAATTCCTTACAGGAAGACATGAGTAAACATTCAAGTTCATCCAGTTCCTCAAATTCAAAATTAGCCAGAGATTATGCAATTCCAAAACCTTTGACACCAAAAACACCAACACCAGATTATCCTCCCCTCACTTATTCCACAGTAGCCCAAAGTCCATATTCCAGATTGATTCATACTCCATTATTAACTCCAAATTATACCGTTCTCACTCCACAAAAGCCAACTACTCAAATCCCCAGCAAAAAGTCTATTCCTTCAACCTCAAGCTCCAGCCAATCTTCTTATTTTGACAAACCAAACCCAGAATATATTCTAATGACTCAATCCCAGACAGAACCAGATATCCCTCAACTAAAGACATTTGTATCCAGTATATTCTTGCCAACATGTTTATGGTTGGCAGATGACATCAACAAGACTCAAAACTACTATGACCTGATTCTAGTAGATATCCAGTCCATTGAGATACAACATGTACAAAATAAACAGGATCCCAGTAGAATTGACTATTCCAAAATATATCTTAAGCAAGTGCTTCGTCCCGGCCATTTCCAAAATATTCATTCTAATAGACATTTTTCGGAAAATTACTTCCCCACCGGATTCAACTATGCTGATTAGCAAGCCTGGTATAGATTTTTCTATATTAGGTCATTTGACCATTCATGGTTCATTAATTTCCACCAACAATTTAGTGGAGATATTCCAATGTGGTTCTATGATTGGTGGTCAACATTAGGACCATCAAGAGAAATACTTTCCATTCCAGTTGCAGAAGGATTAGAAACATTCCACAAGTTTAGCAAGTGCCAACCTTTTGAAAAAGAACTCTTATTCCATTCCACATTTAGGGTTCCATGGATTCTTGCCTGGAGCTTTCAAATCAAATCCATATTTCCAAACAAGCCATTTTCCCTCATTCGACAATTCAGAATTAAATGGTGGAAGAATTACAAATCTGAATTCTGTTCAGTCAAAGCAGTACCCATTACTTACAAACCGGTGAAAACTGAGAATTACATTCCCGGCAGAAGACCGCATTAACACAATTCAAGCCAAAAGCCCAGTTCAAATTGCCTTAACCATTAAACCAACCATTCGGAGTCCTATTCAAAGGCCATTAAGTGTTCAACCTATTCAATCTACACCAGCAACAAAGGATGAAGATGATGAAGAATTCCAGAATCTATTAGCTGTTTACAAAAAGATCAAAAGTCGAAAGGCCACCATAGAGGTAAAACCAGAAGACATTCCAGATGATGATCCCATTGGAGGTCAAGACCCATTTGACTTTTAAATTCAGCACCCAATAGATGTACTCAATAGACAGTCAGTCATGGAGGGTCCCAAACTCCACTCCGACATCCACTCAAAATAAGCAAGCAGTGACGAATTCAAACACTCAACAATAAAGCAAGGATAGTGGCGGGCCCCACACTCCACTACCACCACTCACACCAAGCAGCAGCCGACCAAAGATAGTGGGGGGTCCCACACTCCACTATAATTCAAAAGCAGCCATGTGACTCATCAATCCACCACACGGACTTCAAAATTTCATTCACTTCAATGTAATAGATTAGATATCCGCCTCTATAAATACAGTGACCTTAGTTCATTATTGAGTACGCTTGAATTATCACCCTTTCACATTTTCTTACAACCACCTCCATCTGAGTTCAACGTTCATACTTGAACTTCCCATGTATTACCAGCCTACCCACTTCATAAATCTTAGTCAATAAAAAGAAATCATTCCAGTATTTTGTAAGTTATTTCTTAAGTACTTAATTGCTCTTTTATGTTATTTACTCTTTACTCTTACTTAATTTTATTACGATTTACTGTTCACATTTACTATTCACGATTACTGTTCACATTTTACTATTCATTAATGACGGTCAGTACAAATAAGGAAATATGAACTTTTAATTAGGACAGATAAAAATAGAAATCAGAAACGTTATGCAGTGACGGAGGGAGTAGAAGAGAAGGTCAAGGATGAAATTAGAGGGGGTAATATATTCCATTAACCATTGGGAGCCAAATAAAATAAGTAGGGATGACAGTGGGGCGGATTTTGGTTGAGATCCGTCCTACATCCACTCCAATGGGGTATGCATGGGTGTAGTTTTCGTGGGGGTGGGGCGGGTATGAGTATGAAAATTAATACCCGCCATGGATAGTGGGTCGGATATGGACATTAGTTCATACCCGCCCCACCCCCGTCCTGCCTCACTATACCCACTATGTACACACTAATTTATTATATAATAAACTATTATTTATGCATAATGCACATGTTTTACTTATAATATTTTCATGTAAATATTATTAAACTTTATTATTAAAATTATTAATTTTAAAGTAAAATTTAGGTGCTTGGAGATATAAATGAAGTGAGTAAAATGAATTTGAAGTGGACATGGAGACCCAAATGGGTAATGGGGAGGGGTAAATTTTAGATAATACCCAATGGGGTGGGATGGATTTTAATGTTATACCCGTCATGAGTGATGTGGCGGGTGTAAGTATAAAAGTTTTAGGTGAGCATAGATATGAAGGTACCAGAACCCGCCCCACCTCATTACCATCCCTAAAAACAATTTTTTGGGATGAAAAATTTAGTTTATTTTCTAATTTGGGACGTGCATGAATTGAGTTTAATGGAATTGGGTTCCAAGTAGGGGTGTTCAACTAGTCGGTTTGTTGGTTAGGCGGTTAATCGGTTTCAGTTTTTACTGGTTTATCAAATTTTATAAGGAACCGAATAATCGACCGATAATGTTGTCGGTTTTAACAGTTCGGTTAGTATCGGTTTCAGATGATGTGTCAGTTATTATCGGTTACTATATATATATATATCATTCATTTAAAATTAAAAATATAAATCCATTTTAATATATGTTTGTAGTTAGAGCCGCAACACTTAGAATAAAAGGTAAAAATTTAGGAATTGGATAATTGTGTTGCATAGGAGTTGAATAATTTTTTGAAGTAATATTAAAATTGTACCATGAGTTGACGTCGATAATTATTAGTGTTGGGCACAATTATTAACTATGTCGACTTTTGTTGCATAATTATTTATTTTGGGCATAATTATTATTTAAAGATATAATATAGAGTTTAAAGAATAAGTTAATTTAGATCAAGAAGTTAAAGTTGTCTTATTGGGTTAAAGATAAAGACACAGAGTGTAATGAATTAAGTTTTGGGGTTGAAATTAATTAATTACTAATGTGCTATAAAATATCTTACCGGTTATCCAATTAGACCGATTAAAAAAAATATAACCGATAAAAAATCGATTAATCGATTAACAATAAATGATATTAGCCGATTAATCAATTAACCAGTTAATCAACTTAAACACTGGTTTAGTTTTGATCTATTATCTTTTTTCCAATTTTTTTGAACAACCCTAGTTCCAAGTTCCAAGGCAAATGAGATTTGGGAACCCAATATCCCATTAGTTTCCTTAGCTCATTTTGAAACTTGCTCATCTTGTGGGGCCTACTTCGCAATAGATCTTCAAGTCTCTTGCATCTTTAGGAGAGAAATTCCTCTCCTATCCTTAATTACCAAATTTGAAGGTGTTCTTTTTCCATTTAATTCAATTTGATTATTTTAAGTTAGTTTAGATTAATAAAATATAAATTAGTTTTAATAAATTTTGTTTTTCTAAGTTTATTTTATTGCTAAACTCAATCAAACACAAAGTTTTATTTTAGACTTGTCTAATTATTAGACAAAATTATGTTATTAATAAATCTAATGAGTTGATTTGATTTTTATTTATTTATTTCAAAGAGATCATAAAAAAAGCTTTTTAAAACATATTATTTTAAGTATAAATAATTGTTGGGAACTTAATGAATATTTATTGGGTATTAAATGGGTTCCCATTAGAATAATACAATTTGGGACTCATTGGATTCGAGATTTTCCATTAATGTATTCATTCCATTAACGTAGATACCTGATTCCATTAATTACTTATTTAATAATTTTTCGTCCCATTTCTTATCGATTCGGCCCAATTGCCACCCCTGGATGAAATACATACAGCCACAGATAACTTTGCAGAAAGTGATGAGGTTTGCTTTTAGCTAGAATAAGCAATATGGGAAATGTGGTCACACGTTTGACGAAAACGAAAGCATACACGTAACATGTGTCATGGCCGAAGGAAGGCAGCATATAACACGGACCTTCCCAAAAGCCCCCCTGTTATTCTGGGGAACACGAAAGCTGATTTTATTTGCCCAAAACGAATGTACAAGAGCCCAACCAATAAAAATAAATACCTTCAATTAAAATTTACATTCAATAAGGATTTTAACAACAATATTAATGATACTTTCATTAATTTTGGTTTCGTTTGAGATGGTGGTCATGCACATGTGATTAGGGTGTTCAAATTCTTTGATCCGATCCGATCCGTTTTGATATGGTCCATTCAGGTTAGGTTGGGTCAATGACTTATATAGGTCAAAATGGGTCAGGTCAGATTTTGATCCGTTTGCAATTTTACTTCATTTTCTTGAAAAAAATTATAAAAAAGAATTAATTTAATACAATATATTCACTATTAATTTACTTAATAAAAAATTTTAACATTCTTTTAAAAAATATATTTATAAAGCTAAAAATATATTTTTTAAAGAAATAAGTTTACAATTTTTATATAATTTTGGTCAATTTGATTTTATTTGGATCGACCCATAACCTTGTTCGACCCGATCCGATCCAAAACTATAGAAATTTTGATCCGACCTGACCCATTTAATCGTAAATTTAGGATCAATTTGGATCGGTCAGCTGACCGACCCCGACCCATGAGCAGCCTTGCATGTGACAATATTCATGCATCTTGTTTCTGATGAATGAGATTAAATGTATAATTAACTTTTGAATTGTTAGCAAATATGCTAAAGAATGATCCACATTGCTAGTGTGACTAATGTTCTTTTATATAGCCTTAGTATGGTGCATGATAATAAATCATACTCTTTCGATTCTTTATGTTTATGGCACTCCGGATGTATAAAACGTTGGCTTTATGTGAACCTGCTGTTCATAAAGTTTTATTTTAGATCGTCTAACCATTAGTCGTGGTGATTTTAGAGTTAACATATCAATAAGAGGATTTGTTTCTAGATATTGCAACGAAAATTCCTATAATTTTAAAGACATTTTAGAATATAACACGAAATATAAATATTTATAATATATAATCTTAGAAGTTATAAAATTAAAATTTAGAAAAAGAGTGAAATAACCCTATTATTTTGCGAAAGTGTCAATCTAAACTTGTAAATATATGAAAGTGCGAAGCTATTCATATTATTTGATCGAAAGTGCGAATCTAGCCCCGACGTTCGAATTGTGGTCGGAATACCTTAAAATGTCCATAATACCACTTCGGGAAAAAAGTGAAATTTGGAAAACAAAAAAAGACAATATTAACCTTCTTCTTCTTGTCGTCTTCTTCTTCTTCTCAACCCATGGTGGCAAAGAGTGTGTCTTCTTCCTTGACATGTTTCCAACCCTTGGTTCTAGCAGAATATGGGATTTCTGAAAGAGGCTCGGCTACCCCTAGGCTTGGCAATAGAGATGGTGTGACATTGTCTAGGTTTTCTGGTGAAGCTGTGAAAGTTTCCAGTGTAGAAGGGGGTGCCCGACTGAGAGGAATATCAGGCAGCAGTGCCTCTTGAGTTTGTTGTTCCATCTCAGAGTAGGGCGGAACAAGGGTTGCGATTGTCAAAATCGCCAGCAGATTTGGTTGGGAGGACAAAGGTCACGGCAAGGGACCATGATGCAGTGGCGTTGCTGGTCTCTGCCATAGTAGCGATTGGAGTTTATGGTGAAGCTGCTTTGTTTCCCTGTGGAGTTGTGGCTTGTGATGCGAGAATGATTACAGGAGGAGCTCCAACGTCGCTCAGATCGGCCCGGGGCAGTGCTAAATGCGATGGTAGGATGGTGCCGAGCAGCTGCACTAGGGTTTTTATTTTGGTGGTGGGCAGTGACATCTGGTGGGCGATGCTGGAGCAGCGACAGTGAGTAAGGGTAAAATAGTCCACACAAATTCAGTTTTAATCCCAAGGGTATTTTTATCTTTTCAGATTAGGTCAACGCCAAAACAGTGCAATTTGGCTACATCTCCACAATTGCTCAAATTCTTAGGGTTCGTTTCGACTTTCAGATTTTATAAGGCTAAATTTGCAATTTCGCAAAATAATTGAGTTACTGATAAGGAAATATGAATCCATTCCTTGTAGGAAACGTTATAAATTATAGTTACCTTATAGAATTAGTTTCCTTGTATGTTAAATTATAGATGATAATTTTCTTATAGAATCCTGTTAGACTTAAGTTTGTTGAAGCCCTATTTATTGTAATCCCCAACAATGATGAGATGTGTCATTGATGTAATATAAATGCACCATAATAAAGTTTTCTATATTTTATCATGGTATCAGAGTGGTTCGATTTGGGATCCCTTATCTTTAGCTTTATCCGCGCTGCCGCCGCAACCCTTACCTTCTCCGTCGCCGCTGTGATCCACGCCGCCACCACCGGAGGAGCCTAGCACCGCCACAATCTGCTTTGTTATCCATACGCGCAACTGCCGCGTTCAGTTTTTGTCCTCACGCTCCACCGCTGCTTACGCGCTGCCGCCGTCCGCAATGATTTCTACAAATACTGCTGCTATCGTTAATGAAGTTGAATGCTGCTCTACCGACTACTAATGTTATTGTTGTTGCTGCTCGTTCTACTGCTACTGAAGTTGAATCCCAATCTATGGTGATATTTTTTTTCTTTTCCAATTTTTCAATGATTAGCAATTTTCGAATCTTCTTCGCAAGTTGGACATTCTTGTTCATCATGCTCCAACTTGAGGGAGAGTGATAAGGAAATATAAATCTTTTCCTTGTAAAAAATGCTATAAATGGTAGTTACGTTATTGAATTAATTTCCTAGTATGTTAAAGTATAGATGGTAATTTTCTTATAGAATCCTGTTAGACTTTAGTTTGTTAAACCCCTATAAATTGTAATTCTTATCAATGATGAGATGCGTCATTGATGTAATATCAATGCACCATAATAAAATTTTCTATATTTTATCAGTTACTTTCGCACTTTTCCCTGAAAAATTTCATGATTGATTTGTCTGTTAGGCGGTCTAACAAAAGGCTCTCTCTCGTACCTTTATTTTTGCTACAAAAGTTTCTATTATCAATGTTTGTCCTCATGAAAAATTGATACTCTCTCCGTGTTATTTAAAGATGCAATATAACTATTCATTTAGTCAAAAAATTAACTTTGACCAAAAATCAAACTGGTGCATAAGTATAAATACTATTGTATGATACCATGTTAGATTCGATGTGCCAAATATTTTTAAAATAACAACTTTTTACAACTTTTAATTTTTTAAAATAAAAAACTATTAAAAATTAAATATTTTTGAATAAAACATTATTAAGAATTAAATATTTTTGAATTAAGTGTTGAAAGTAAAAAACGTGAAGATTGAAATAATGAAGAGGAAGTAGACTTTTATTGCCAAAATATGCACCAAAGAGGGGGAAAAAAGGCACACTGAAATGCTTTAGGAATGCATGATCGATATTGAAGATACCTCACTACACACATAAAATTTATTCAAAGATCCTTCGTGAGACAAACCAGATCATAATTCAATGTTCTTAGAATCAAAGGAACTCAATTCATTGGCCACTAATTACCAGATACTCAAGAATCTAATCATCAGAGTCGTAGCTTTCTTTATCAATGGTATATATTGCATGAGCGAGCTTTGATTTAAATACACTAAGAAACCTAGATAATTGTTTAGTATCGATAAACTTTTATTTCATATGGAAAAAAAAAAGTTTTGGGAGCATTTGATGAGGTGGGGTCAAAGCATAAAGCAGACCGGATTGAGGGGAACAGCTGGTGGTGAGATTAAATGTTGGGATGGTCCCATATGAGAATGTTGAAGATTTAGAAATATGTATATATTCAGATGGAGGCAGAATCATCGGAGAATTTCAATCTCCAATATATTCTCTGATGACTTTGAATTAAACACACTTAAACCAAAGGTATAGAACACACTTAAACCAAAGGTATAGAACAAAATCCTCATCATCTTCTCTTTCCATTCTAATTTGTCCATGTACCAACAACATTATTATACACATCCACCAATTATACCTATTTATAATGAGCATTTGTTCTTCCACAATCCCCATTTAGCTTCTTCAAGTGTCATCACAAATTCAAGTGTCATGCTCCCTCTACTCCTCTAATAATGACCTTTTTTCCCTGACATTTTTAAAAGATATGTTTGACCGTCGATAACTTTGGTTGCTTACAATAACAAACTATAAAATTTTACTATTTAGAAAATACATGTTACGGAGAATTCAAAAACATTTCATATGATGTTTGCTATTATATACTACAAAAGTTATCGATGGTCAAACATGCCTTGAAAAACTTTACGGTCAAAGGGGGCCATAATTAGAGGACCGGAGGGAGTAACTTCTTCAAGTGTCAACGTTTACAAAGTTTGACTCCCCAAAAGGTAATTAGAATGTTTAAAATGGGACTGAGGGAGTATATATATGATAAATATATTATATGAGATACTGTAAGATTTATCTTAACATCTACTTTTTAAATATTAATTTTTTATGCAGAATTGGTGTATGTAGCTAGAGATATTGACGATCTTTTGAAGACCGTGAAAAAGTTGAATGACCCCCAATCGTAATGGAACGGAGGGAGTATTTTTCTGACTTTAGAAAAATAGGAGAAAAAAGAAGGAAGAGGAAAGAAAGTAGAAGGAAGAAAAGCAAGAAAGATATCACTTACTAAAGTAGTGTAAAAAGGTTGACAAACAAAGCAAATTATGAAAGACAGGCAAAAGGAAGGTTACGTTGAATGCAATGCGACAGTCAATTCACTTATATAGTACCTAGCTAATACTTATATCGTACTACTAGCCAATTCATCTTTCTTACTCCACATGCTAAATCCCAAAAAAAAAACAGTTAGCTTTTTTAGAGCTGCTTTAGTTCTATTATTGAGGTAATGATGGTTGCCATTGTCAAAAAAGTTGAAATTCTGGTTGATTTACTTCACATTTCTGGTACATTTAAACCTCCCATGCAATTAATCAATAACATCTCACACATAAAGAGAAAGTTAGCTTGATTTGATAGAGGTGGTGTTGAATATAATACTAGCTAAACTCCAAACATAAACTAATTCCAAGAGGATATTGGGTTAATCGATCTCAAGATTGGAATTGGATTTTTATCATTTTCTTCTTCTAAGAAGGGCTAGATTCCCGGAAGGTCGTGCATGTGAGATAAAGATGTCATGATCACATGACCTATTAATTCTTGTTAATGTTTGAAGCATAATCTTTCTTAAGTGAGACACCATATCTCAAACCAAGTTTATATATAATTAATCACTAAAACCTAGGGTTTAGTTGAGTAGTACCTATACATAATACAATTCAAATCATTTGTGTTTATTGTAATGTACAATTAAACCTATTCAAACACTTACATGTATCTTATCTTCATTAAATCTATCGCAACAATTTTAAATGTTTAAAAAACACTTTTCAAGGGGTTAAGCAATAGTTTTTTGATGATCTCAACATTTTAATAATTGTTACTGGAAAAATATTACTTTTAACTCTAATTTGTAGTAAACATTTATGTGACACTTTACCTCTTAAGTGACTTTTTTTTTAAAAAATATTACATACAAGCAACCAAATTACATTCAAACATCCTACTCTAGGATTAAATTAGGAGACACCACCATAAAATCCATTGAAGTCTAGTGATGCCTGAAACTCCATTCATTTAAATAGCTAGGGTCGCCCTCATGAGAACAGTCAAACGCTGCACCACCAACGAACCACCACCACCGAAGCCAGAACCACCACGATTTCACAATTATTGACCACCTGTAGGTTGGGAAACCACGCCGTGGACCACAATCTTGATAACAGTGTTGTTTGAACCATGAATAGATAGTGTTGAATACCACTAAACCAAATCCCAATTGTTTGGTGATTTTTTCTTATTAAATAGCACTCTTTAACAATAAATAAATAAAAATATATCATTATAATATGGATCTAGTACTTTTTTTCACAATAAGACTAACCACTATTTAAAATCCACTTGTCAGCCTTTGTATTCTTTCTTCTTTCAATATTAGCTATTCAAGAACAAATTTAAAACTAGTTGACATAAATATAAATTTAAAACTTTGTAAACTTTGACCATAAATAT
This sequence comes from Rubia yunnanensis, assembly GCA_037428765.1. NCBI lineage: Eukaryota > Viridiplantae > Streptophyta > Magnoliopsida > Gentianales > Rubiaceae > Rubia > Rubia yunnanensis. The sequence goes on along the minus strand of CM075069.1, from coordinate 31,143,784 downwards.
AAATTAATCTACATATAATAAAAATATCATGTGAGATATTGTTAGATTCATCTTAACATAAATTTTTTAAATATCAAATTTTTATGCGGCATTATTATAGGCAACTAGAGATATTTACGGTCAAAGTTTAAAATGTTTAACTCTTCAAAAAGCAATTAGGAAGTTTCAAATAGGACGGAGGGAGTATATATTGACTTATATTAATGGTCAAAGTTTACTAAATTTGACTTTGAAAAAATTGAGTGGCCAAAACTGATGGGGCAGAGGTAGTAATAACTAAGTCTTAGAATTCTATAGATACTCATATTATGAGCGTGTTTTTAAATAAGAGTATCTCTTGTCACTAGTGTAGGAATAGCCAGTGATGGTGTCATTGCATAGTGGTTGTGGATTTTGTCTTCAAAACCGTAATCTATCCTATGTTCCAAACTCGAAACATGTGTTTTGGTAGTCGGGTTGATGATAGACGACTCTGAAAATTCATTAGATGGCGGTTGGTTAATAACCGTCATCTAACGTAGTATGATCAACAAAGCATGGGCTTGAACCACCATTGAATGTATTGTGCGATGGCTCTGTTGTTTACTTTCTGCACTTTCGAGGACACTTATGAAGTTGGAACATGTGTGGAGTTCACTAAAATAAACAATGGCGGTTGAACCAACATCTAACAATCTGACCAAAATATGCACTAGAAGATACTATTTGAAGGCATTTCTAAAGGCACTTTCAAAGGAGGAAGTGCCTTCAAAATTTCACTTCCGACGTCGGTAGCTATTTCGGAAATGCCTCTGAACTGCCCTAAAGCAGACAACGACGGTTGAATTTTTGTCTAATGAATACTACAAACATATGTACTAAAAGCTATTGTTTTAATACATGTGTTGAGAATTTCCGAAAGCCTATTCTGACTTCGAAAATGTTTTTTTGGAGCGCACTAAAGTAAGAAACCCTAAAAAATATTCCATCTTTATAATGGTGTGCAACCGTTTTCCTTTCATTCTTTCATCTTTCCTTTATTCTTCCCTGCTCCTTTTCTCTTCCTTCTTCTCCCCTACTTTCCCAAATCTAACACTTCCTCCTTTTCGTTTTAAGTGCGAATCAGCAGCGGCGAATTCCAATATGAAGAATGTGTGGTGATGAAATTCATATTATCATGGTATGATTTCTTCATCATTTTAAGTTTCTTAATGGTAAACCCACATATTAATTTTATTGTATGTTATTTTTCAAGGTGGATTGATGATTGTTGTTTGAGTGTTTATTATTATTATGGGTTTGATTTTAGGTGGGCTTGATATGAGTGTAAGAGATGATGATGGTCGTGGTTGTGTTGTGTTGAGGATGAAAATCGATCTGTGTTCATATGAAGAATGAGACAATTAGATATGAATTTTCTTGTTTCGACGAAACCTAAAAGCCCATATTATTTTTATAAACTTTCGAGACCAGTTACAGAATCAGAAGTGGAATTGGAAGTCTTTTTTCAATGTCGGAACAATAGAGCGGTTAAAAAAATAAACTTCCACAGTGCGTTGTGGAAGGCAAGATCAATGGTGGTTTTGGAATGGCCGTCCAACGACCACACATGTTGCGCAGTGGTGCCAGGGACAACGGTATGAAATCGGCATCTAACAGCCTATTTCACCGCCGTTAATAGCCTTGGTTCTGCACTAGTATGCAAAATACCATTTTTCCAGTAAGATGCGACACAATCATAATACGTGTTAACTTACACCCCCTCTGTTTCTACGGGTTTGTCACCATAGTTTTAGGTACTTGGATTTATAGTGTATGAATTGAGTGGAATAAATAGAATTTAAAAACAAAAAAGTAGAATGAATGGTTGAAATTGAAGCAATCTTGCCAAAAAAAGAAAGTGTGTTAAACCCATAGAAACAATTAAAAAATAAAAGTGTGTCAAACCCATTGAAACAAAGGGAGTACATTATATTTTTCGACTCAAACATATTCTTTTTGTAACATAAACACATCATAAAATGTATTTTAATGAAAAAGTTTATCATATAAAGAATAAAATATGTAAATTATAAAATATAAGGTATTGGGTGCAATTAATTTAGGAGTTAGTAATTTTGGGTCATAAGAATCTCACGAGTCGTGCAACCGAGTCTAAAAATTTTGTGGGTCAAAATTTCTTAAATATTCCCGTGCATTGCGTGCGTCTTAGCCAAAATGTGATGTTTCAACCATAATACTTGATGTTTCCAATGCTTGATGTTTCATTTAAATCATGTGATATATTTTTCAAAGCATTTGTTTTCACTATATTTGTGTGTTTTAAAGGAAAAAAATTGATGTTTTCATGCAAAATCTTATGTTTAAATTTTTATTTTTAACACTTTATACTATTTGACACTAAATTTTGACATTTTGTTACCTTAGTTTTCACAATTTTAACTTATCCTTTCATTTTGATAGATAATGTTAAATTTTTTGACACATCGTTTTGACATTAATATTGATTTTTTTTCCAAATATTAAATTTTATTTAATGTATTTCCTGGCCTAGTAAGACCGATTTTCAACTCCTTTACCCCATGGAGATGTGTCACGTGCATTTTAGATTGCTAGGAGATAGGTGGGACCAAGACAAAAATACGACTTGTCGATGTTGAGCGTGGAGCTAACATTGATTTGTGGTGGGTTTGTATGAATGTGCTTCCTAGTGGAAGGAATCCTTGTGAACCAACAATTGGAAGCCTCGTGATTTTCTATTACATAATGGAAAATAGACCTTTCAATCAGTTGTCTACCATATTCTCTTACATGAACAAAGCAAATAGATAATGAAGAAGGAGTTGCCTTATGGTTGTTTGATCACTAGAATGATAAAAGAGTAGGGTATTATGCTTGTAGACGGATCATTCCCTTGCAAATGCTGCGAAAAAAGTGGCTTGACCTCAAGCAACTCGAAGTGGCACTACTACAGAGACCCCCTATGGCACCGATATCTAGGCACATAGGCACTGGTATTTTGGGACCTAGACTATCGGTGCCTAAGTATGATTGGTGCTGAAACGTAGTTACAAAGACACAAGTATAAAAAAACCAGTGTTGATTAATGATTAACAACACCAGTTATAAATACTGGTGCCAATAATAAAGTAGCGGTGTTGAACATGTGCCAATAATAATGTGGTGGTACTAACTTATGATATACAGAATCAGTTAATAATACCGGTGCCATTAATAATGTAGTAGTGCTTATCTCACACAATCAGCACCGGTAGAATGCAACCGTTGCTTTTTTATGAATACCACCACCAGTTCCATCTTACCGGTGCTACTTGTTATATGGTATATGGTGCCAATATTATTAGAACTGGTTCAATTTTAGAACCGGTGCTAGGTTTTAGATGTAACATTTTCTTCCAGCACCGGTATGTAACATTTCCCGGTGCTTGTTGGCAGTAGGCTGTAAATTTTACAGCATCGGTATTGAATTTGGAAAATCGGTGCTGGTTTTGATTTACATTTGCAATACACAATTTTAATTTTTCTTGCCATCCGGATCGAAACCCGGGAAAATATGACAGATGAAACCCATATCAGCCAACCATGATAGAATTTACTAACTAGATTAATACTAAGAAAGAAGAAATGAATGAATTATAAACTAAAATTGTCTAAGAAAACATAATCCTCCCACAGCAAATTACAGAAAAAACTTTAAATATCCTTGACATCCATTTTCTACACTTGGTTATACTCATCGAGGTCTATAGAAGTTTTTCAAAATTTTGAATACTCGTCCACTCGTGCCTGACACCATCTATCGGCTACAACCGCAATCTCCTTGCCATTGTATGTTCCTTGTTTTGAGGGAAATAGTTGTTGCATTCAAAACAACCCAATGATTAATTACGTGAATGTATTTACTAAGTAAGAATTAAAAATGTTAATTTCTAATCCGTCGACCAACCTCGAGAATATCTGTAGAGGTAGTTTTCAGCACGAGCTCTTCCATGTAGAGGAGGACATAGTATGTGCATTCCCAACCACTCAACTGATTTCGGTACCGTAAATGAAAAAATAAAGTTAAATGTAACTGTATTGAATAATGTTGGAAATAAAGGGACTCTTGGATTCAATGACTTACATTGATGTTTATGATTTTCCATGTGTAATTCGGAGGCGGTTCCATCTTCATCTTCTACCTTTGATATTCGCATGCAGTCCTGGTAATCATGATTAACTTTTAATGGTTACGTAACTCACACTTGTACACGAGAAAACTAGTACGAAAAAAGGAATGAAAGTACCTGGCAATGATTTAGTTTTCAATGATGTTTTTTGGTTGATTCCTCCAGTCAATGAGTCAAGGGTAAAAACTTCCTCCATACCAGGACGGATGAATATTAAGTACCAATGATCGATGCGTTGAAAAGAAAGTAGCACATGATTCAATTAGTCAGCGCTGTATAATTTTCTGTAATTGAGTGAAATTGAAAAGTGCCACTTACATTTTAATGCATGGAACCACATGAATCACGGCATCAGTATTGAGCATGGTTTCCAGAATGGCTCTAACACGACCCTCGACTTCTGCATCCTTGATTTATGCGGCATAGCCTCCCGTACATGACAAAACAAATTGAATGTGGCCATTGTTGGTTTCAAAGACTTGGTCCCGGAGGTGCATTAAAAAATAGCATTAGTTAATATTTTTGAAAAATTAGTATAAAAATAAAAACAATTAATGTAAAAAAGTAAACCTTACCCTATCCATTAGTTAATATCATTGAGTTTGATAACCAATCCATTGCTCTACCGTTTCCAAGCTTGTTCCCGAACTCCACCAAGCAACTGATAAACAATGCAACACTTTTTTTTGCCAAAAGGCGATGGTCGATACTCCGAAAACAAAACCACCTTTCCCAACTGGTGCATGATCTTCACAAGTTCGTTGCAGTATTTGATGTAATTCACCATGTTAGGATATACTTTGAAATGACGCTTGTTGACAGTCTGAAAAAATGTAATGGCAACAAAATTAGGGAAATTAAAATAATTAAATATAGTATAAAATTTGGATTTTATCGAGAAGTACCAGTTTTAGAGGCCTATTATTCACAAACTCTTCCTTCGAGGGACGGTATGAGCTGGTTGATCCAGAATGCTTGAGGGTTTCTAGTTGCATAGAAAAGTTATATAATTTAAAGGATTACTAATAAAAAATCGGACATGTAAAAGTTGTAGCATTTGGTTGATTCTATTACCTCATTGTCGCTGGTATTAAGGAAATTTAAATTATCGGCCAGGGGCTTGTCGCCTTCATTGTCCCTGGTTTGTGTATCACCTCCAAATGTGACCAAAGTCATCGACCAATCCACCATACTACCCAAAGCATCTCCCATGTCATTGCAATGGTGGTGGCATATGGCAACCCAGCCCTTGGATGGTATACTGGCTCGTACACGCGGACGTGAGCCACTGGACCATGTAACTTATCGGCATGCCTAGACTTTTGGAGCCATGCTTTAGCAACCCTAAGCCTCTCTCCCTGAAGCCCCTTGATGTACAAGGTCACCAACTCACTATCCTGTTACAAATAGTGATAATTAGTTGAGAAACGTGCATATATAACCCTATATAATTGATGAAAGTGCATATATAACCCTGCAATAAATGAAAGTGCAAATATAACCCTAGATATTTAGGTTATGTGCAAATGTAACATTTTCCGGCAGTTTAAGGTTGGATTATGTTGAAAACACAAATTTAACCCTACTGATTTATGTTTAAAAAAAGACTAAATTATTTTTTTGGTCACCTACAAAGTATCTTTTACCATCTTTTGGTCCCCATTTGTAAAACAACCCTTAGACGGTACCCAACAAATTCAAAACAATTTGTTTGGTCCCCAAAGGTGGTTTTCAGGGAAAGTCAACAGTAAAATTGGTCAAAACATGTAAAATGACCATTATACCCCTAAGTTTAAAAAAATAAAAAAGAAAAAGAAAAAATTGTCAAAAGGCTTGAGCTCGAGGGCTTTAGGCAGGAGGTTTGAGGGCTCGAGGCAGGAGGTTCGAGGGCTTGAGGCAGGAGGTTCGAGGGCTCGAGGCATGAGGTTCGAGGGCTCGAGACAAGAGGTTCGAGGGCTCAGAATGAAGTCAAAAATTTGAAACTTAATATTTTTTTAATTGAAAATATTTTTAACTAGTAAAAACCATTATACCCCTGACTATACCGGAAAGCCATTTAGTCTTACCTGAAAACCACTTTAGGGGACCAAACAAATTGTTTTGAATTTGATTGGGTACCATATGACGCTTGTTTTGCAAATGGGAACCAAAAGATGGTAAAAGATACTTTGTAGGGGACCAAAAAACATAATCTAGTCTTTAAAAAATTAAAAAACTTCCAATTAGGTAATGACCATATTGTCCCAGTATTAAACCTAGTTTTAATATAAAGCATGCCACTGTGAGTGACTAAGTTCACCAAACCACTCGCCGTAGACAACCTCGCCGGTGCTACCGTGAAATGCTAGTGACATCACCGTGCTCTCCTGTTCAGGAGCGTCTCCACCTGCATGTGGGTGGCGACCATGAAATGCTTGATCTTTGGGCTGAAAAAATGAACACATCTCACTCTAAACAACCTCTTAATTCTTCCAAACCAGATCAATTGATGGAACAGAGCCTGTTATTGTTCTCACAACCTCCAAGTTCTCCAAAACCAGATAAATCGCTAGAACTCCTGGATCGAATTGAATTTTCTCCACGTTTTCTGAACTGAAACAAGATCAACCTCCGAACTGAAACAAGATCCATGTTTTCTGAACTCCCGAACCGAACTAGATCAACCACCGATGTTCATTCCGGAAGCCTCTACTATAAAGGCTCTTTTCACTGCCCAGAAGATGGAAGTCTTGATGGGTTGTTGAACTTCGTGGATTCTTAGGAAGAGAGGATTGGAGTAAGTTTGGATTTTTACTGGGTGGGTGGGATTGGGTTTTTCCCATTTTTAGTTCCACCATTTAGTTTGGTTATCTTGCAGGAATTTTAATAGTGTGGAATTGTTTGGTGATCGAATTTTTCATCTTGAGTATTTTGTGGATGAGATGGGATGGCTGTTAAGAAGTTCTATGTTTTCTTTAAGATGATGCAATTGGTGGGGTGGTGTTCTTTGACTGCATCAAGTCACTTTTGATGAATCAGGGGACAGTGGGGAAGGTGCTAAGTCAGTGAGGGGACGGTGGGGAAGAATTGGGAGAGAAAGGACAAAATTTTCAATTAGATTTTAGACTTTAGTAAAGGGGTATTTTGGTCTTTACAAGTTAGTCAACAGTTGGAATTACTTAGTCAGCGCCGGAAAAGGTGTCACAGGATTGCATTTGCACTTTCATTCAATAGTTAGGATTGTTTTTGCACTAAAAAACAACTTAGGGTTGTATCTGCACTTTCTTCAACATATAGGGTTATATTTGCATATTATCTTATTTAGTTAGTCTAAAATAGTTTATGCGTGGATAATTAGGTAATCTAAAATAGCTTTTGTGAACTGTAATGCATATTTACCTCGTTATCCTCTTCTACGTCGCTAGAGGGATCTTGGCCCGAGTCGCTGAGACCAGTGGATAAACCTACAAGCATAGCATTCTCAATGAAGCTCTTCGGGTCTGCAAGACCTTTGTGAATATTTAATCCCCTGCTAAAGTTATGCCATTGACCAACTGTTTGAGATACGAAACCATCGCCTTGACAACCATATGCTGAGCGGAAGGTTTCTTAGCCTCCTTATTCTGGTACGAGGAGTTGCTGTTGCACTTGCTTCTTGCTATGCTTGGGATAGAAACCGATGTTGGCAGTCGGGATTGTGTACCTCCGTAGCGACCTGGGTGATCTCTCTTCCCGGTGGCTTTGATCAAGATGTCATCACCCAGACACAACTTTAGGGTTCCTTTCTCCTTTTCTTCGTTCATCCTCAACCACGAGTCATAATATTGTGATATAAGTGAAAAAATTAATTTAGTAGACTATGAACATATAAATAATTTGGATACTCACAATTTCTTCCGCTATTTTCTTGACTTTGGTGTTGCACATTCCTTGTCTTTCCCTTTGTTTGACTCCAAGTAGACTAGGGATCTGCCGGGCTTGAAATTCTTTGAACTGATCTCCTCCTCAATCTCTTCTTTCGTGTATCCCTGGCCCCTTAGCTTATTCCTCTCATTCTCCTTAAGTTGCTCTATCAGCTTCTACCCTGTTTCCCTTCGGTCCGGTTTGGTGTGTGTACTTCTTTTCCTTCGAATGCTTGGTATTCTTCTTTCTTTTTTTTTGAAAAATTGAAAAAAGTAGTTACTAACACAATGAATTAGTTGCACCATATTTAAATATTATTTGTTATGTCATGTAAGAAGTTTACTTACCATCATATCCTCTATCCTTCTGTGCTCCTCAAACTTCTTCCACTCTTCCTCATCCATCCATCAGTACTTTTCCCACAGCTTGTATTTTGGAACTTTGCCGCTAGGCAGTAACCATATGTACTTGTTCGCCACATTGGATTTCCAGTTGCGATGTGCGTCACTTACCTTGCTGGTCACCTTCCTCAACCTGCTCCACTGCTCCTCGGTCAATTTTGTTTCGAACTTGAAACTTGTCTGCGATGGTATAGGAATTTTTGACGGGCGGGCGGTCGTCGCGCCCGCCGTGCAAAAGATAATTTATAAGCCCTAAATGCTTACTTTCTACAACTAGGTAGATAGTGGCAAATCGGGGTCGTCCAAAGAGAAGAGGGATCTTCCTAAGCGTCTAAGCACACAATGGTTGATATTAGGCTAGGAGTAAATATATTTACACACACATAAAAGCAAGTAAAAGGGGGGTTGGTTGGTTGGTTTCCTAAGTTAACAAAGATAAAAAGACGAGATAACTAGCAAGGTCAAGTGACTATGCTAATCATCAAACGAAACTAAAGAAAAGGGGTTTTAAACTACAAAGATAAAATGCCTTGGGGGCAACGGATATCCACTTCCACATCTAATGTAGTTCATCGAATCATTCACACATTCCATCATATAGCATTCAGGACCCAACACTCACGCACCCATCTAGCAAGTACCACAACACACACATCACAAGGAGTTCTAAGTTCATGCTCATAGATCTTCATGCAAAGGCGCTACGGAATTCGTCACGTTCCTACACCTAAACAATTCAACCACACAAGCACTCCCTATGCTCAAACAACTCATGGCACACATGCAGTGAAACACACCGTCAAGAATACATAAACGCCAAATAACAAATGCTTCAAGAATGAATTTAAATCATCTATTCAATATTTCAACTACTTGTCGTGGAGACTAAACTCCTATCCTTCTTAGTTCGTAGTTTGCGAGAGTGAGTTCCACATCTCTCGTCAAACCTCACCAATGACTCCCGAGTCGCGACCACGACTCAAGGTGTCATTGGTAGCATTTAGCACGAAGGACCAACAAGCTTGGCAATGCCTATGACCACTACACCGTGACTAAGCATTTAACCAATTCATGCAATTACACGAGATTAGTCAAGAGCGACCACTCATAGACCACGAGCATATAACTCTTCTCGTTTGCTACACAAACGAACATGACGAAGAGTTCAACATCAATCACATTCGTCTAGCACATTGTCAACACACTAACACAATCAAAAGCTCTAATTCACACTCATACATTCCTAACAAGAACAGGGGGGAAATTAACCCAAATCCCCCAAACCCTAGCTAGCAATTCATACAAGCATTTCATATCATCAAGCTCTCAACAACATCAATGAAATCAACAATTAACATTCAAAGCACAATAAATGCACAATAGCAAAAACACCAATTAGATAGATAAAATGATTCTCAATACATAGAAGTGAAAGCTTCAATCCATAGCTCCCAAGTACAAGAACTACTCTAGAACAACAAAAGACATAATTAAACTAAGAAAAACAAAGAAAAGAAAGAAGAGAAAAACCTAGGTTTTGCCCAAAAACCAGAGAGAAAAACGGGCTGGAAAAGCTGGAGAAGAAGAAGAAAGAGAGTAGTATTTATAGTGCAAAGAAGATAAAGTTGATTTCTGGCCGCCCGTTGGTCGCGACTCGCAACGAGTTCGTCGCGACTCGCGACGAGTTCGTCGCGACTCGCGACGGTGTTGGTCGCGACTCGCGATGGCGTCGCGACGGGGTCGCGACGGGAGCCAGAGTTTTGCATTGTTTCTTTGTCTTCTTCATAGCCATCCCTCTCAATCTTCAAGTCTTCAACGGCTCCAAAAATGGTCTTCAACGGCCTCCGGTCTTCATGTTTTCGAAGTGAGTATCCAAAAGTCTTCGAAAGTATAGTCTTCAATGTCTTCCGGTCTTCGTTGCTTCCGTGTTCTTCCCTTGTCACACAAAATCCACTTAGAAGAGGTAAAAGAGTACAAAGTTGCTTTTGCCTCTCCTAAGTGAATTTCAAGGTAAAACACAAGCTCTCGATAATAAAAGAGCACAAAAGTGATCCTAAATACTACTAAATAATGCATCTAAAATGGACACATCACACGGGTCATAATATTGTGATATAAGTGAAAAAATTAATTTAGTAGACTATGAACATATACATAATTTGGATACTCACAATTTCTTTCGCTATTTTCTTGACTTTTGGTGTTGCACATTCCTTGTCTTTCCCTTTGTTTGACTCCAAGTAGACTAGGGATCTGCCGGGCTTGAAATTCTTTGAACTGATCTCCTCCTCAATCTCTTCTTTCGTGTATCCCTGGCCCCTTAGCTTATTCCTCTCATTCTCCTTAAGTTGCTCTATCAGCTTCTACCCTGTTTCCCTTCGGTCCGGTTTGGTGTGTGTACTTCTTTTCCTTCGAATGCTTGGTATTCTTCTTTCTTTTTTTTTGAAAAATTGAAAAAAGTAGTTACTAACACAATGAATTAGTTGCACCATATTTAAATATTATTTGTTATGTCATGTAAGAAGTTTACTTACCATCATATCCTCTATCCTTCTGTGCTCCTCAAACTTCTTCCACTCTTCCTCATCCATCCATCAGTACTTTTCCCACAGCTTGTGTTTTGGAACTTTGCCGCTAGGCAGTAACCATATGTACTTGTTCGCCACATTGGATTTCCAGTTGCGATGTGCGTCACTTACCTTGCTGGTCACCTTCCTCAGCCTGCTCCACTGCTCCTCGGTCAATTTTGTTTCGAACTTGAAACTTGTCTGCGATGGAATAGGAATTTTTTTTAGGTTAGGAGCATGAATATATAGTTGATCAGTAAAAATTAGGCTATTATAGATTAAGTATTATTAGATAGTTTTGTGCCTTTATATCTTTCCACTCTTCCTCCTTCACATCCTTGGGGATGTCAGGCCAGTGTATCTATGTACCATATCTGTTTGGCCTTCGAAATGCGTAATTGCAAATGCATTCTACGCGCTCCAGTTTTTTTAACACAAATCAGTTGACCCTTAACTTTATCGAAGGGGACGGGAATAAGCTAATTTTCCATGGCTAATATGATGGGCTGGCAAGTAGCCATCTCCCATTTTCTACACCATGTGGCAATCTCAAATTTGTCGAACTGCTTCCCCTGCACCTCGCCTTCTTTGGAGAGGTCATCATCACCTGGATCACGTAAGGGATTGTCCTCGCTATCACCCTCATGCTCTTCGGTAGCTTCCTCCTCGAGAGCATTAGTAGCACCCGATTGATTTTCCTCAAATCGAATCTTAAGCTGTACCACTGGTGAAACCTCCTATTATTCAACTTCGGAAGTAACCTCCTTGTTCTCCACCTTCTTTTGTTTTGGTGGATAGCCAACCCTCTTCCTCTTTCCGGCCACCTTTTTGGTTTTGGGAGGCATCTGCATATGGAAATACCACTTGAAAAGATAAGGACGACAAACATTAAAATTTCAATTTATAAGTTCAAAAGTAATTCAACATCACACAATGAACATAAAAATACCTTAACACACAATGAACATCACACAATGAACTCGACATTCCCTCAACACTCAATGAACATGACAATCCCTCAACACACAATGAACATGACAATCCCTCAACACAAAATGAACATCACACTTGAACATAACACAATGAACATTACACAATGACATCGCTCAATGAACATCACACTCCAACATCACACAATGAACATGACACTTCAAAAAAGTATTCAATATCACACAATGAACATCATGTTCCAATATCACACAATTTATGAGTTCAAATAAAATTCAACATCACACAATGACCATCACACTCCAACATCATATAATGAACATGACACTCCAACATGACACAATCAACATGACACTCCAACATCACACAATAAAACCGGACACTCCAACATCACACAATCAACAACCCTAAGCAACATAATATCCAAAAAGCTTCATCCATACATTTCATCAAACACATAGAAATTCCTAAAAATTTCACTCAATGTAAATCAATCTAGGGTTTGTACACAACTTAGAATGAAGGATTGTAGAAGTACCTTTCAACTATACGGCCAGATTCCGAGTGAAGTTGAGTTCGCTGCCAACGAGTGGAAAACATCTGAGTGAAGATATGAAAACATTTTCGGGTTCTTATAAAAAGTGGGATTGATTAGGTGGGACAATGGAGTTTTAATGAGGATTAAATGTTGGAGAACGTGGATATTTAATGGTAGAGAACATGGAGAAACTGTTCGGATCAGTGGAGACGAAGAAGAAAACAAGACCGTTATTTGAGGAAGATGAATACTCACATTTTATATACGCAGAGTCAGCACCTGTACCTAGCCCAAAATACCGGTGTTAAAGTACTTCATACTAGTGGCAGTTTTAAGAAAAGCAGCTGCTTGAGCCCGCACTGCTAATTTATTTTTCTAACTTGAGAGCAAAGTAGAAAAATTATTTCCAAGTACAGAGCACCGGTACAAGAACCAGTGCTTGTTTAATAAATAACCGGTTCCAAATTGGTATAAAATAGCTGTGTGAGGCTGCTTTTTTCCCAAACCGAGAGCAATGTTAGAAACAATTGTCTAGGTTTAGAGCACCGGTACTTGAACCAGTGCTGGTCTAAAAATAACAGTGCCCTAAAACAAATAAATCAGCTGCGTGTGGCTGCTTAATTCCGACAAGGATTCCATTATCGGCACTGATTTGGGTTACCGGTGCCTCATGTTTCGAAGCCGGTGCCTATATAATAACTTTTGGTCTGAAATATTTGTGTCTCAATCATTTTTGGGCGGAAAAAATGTTTTTATTTTTAGCACAGGTAAAGAAACTAGTACCGAATCCGAAATCACAAAATTTGGAATTTCCCGCCTCAAAATAAACCAAAGTTTTTTAAATTTTGACCCCTACAAAAGTGAGCACCGATTCTTTTAAATGCATTACCGGTGGTGGTTTTAATTTCTACTATTTTGCAATATTTAATTTAAATACCTCATTAGGGGGAACGTTTTCTCCAATGTTTTTTAAAGGCAATTGAGCTCAAAAATATTCAATTCACCATTAAATAGATCCCGTGTTTCAAAATTGTGTCCGATGGATACTCGAAAATGCTCATGTCAGAACTTTGTTAAAATATCATTGTTGCCCAAAAATAAGTTACACCGTCTTTCTCATAGCCAATTTACTTCATATTATGAATTCCCGAGTTAATATGTGATTTTTAATAGAATTTCATGTTTTCATGGAATTTGGTAAAACACTAGTACATGTCTTAGAGTATCCTACTCTAGATAACTTAGAAGTTAGGAAGTCCAAACAAGAAGGTTTATTGGTGAATTTTTCCCACCATATATTATTCATTTTTTAATTTTTTTTTCTTGGAATTGACATTAGGGTCTCATAATGTAGGATTTCATCTAATCGGATTTGAATTTGGACCTCCGAGTGAAGTTTTTGCCTTTTGCACTTAGGTCCTTCCAAGAATCTTGGAAATGGCAAAACTCAAAATTGGCGATTCAATAGTGAAATTGAGTATTGTATGATCGTAACTATGCGACTCGGACTCGATTGGATAAATGGAACATACTCGAAAGTGAACATGGAAAACAAGTGCAACATTTTAAGAAATCGCAGTGTTGCTTAAAACAAAGTATCACCTGCACCATTAAGGCATTGGTTTGAAATACTTGATTCTTGTTATTATAGCCTAAATAAACTAATTTTATATAATATAATTTTTTATAGTATAAATTTAAAAGCGCTAATAGATGTTGTAGACTAAATTTGTAAAAATGGTTTTGAATTACTAACGGAAAATCATATTTCTTTACCATCATAAATTCAATATAAAAGCACGATTTTCCACGAAATATGTGATAATAATTATATTACATCCACAAAATAACATAAAATGGTTCTGAACATGAAAACAAAATAAAATGTGAAAAAACTAGAGTATTAAGATCACCATGATCGAAAATCATGAATAATATCTAGCAAACGGCTCTTAATCTAATATCTGTGCATCTTCTGAGCTGGACCCCACGTCGCCCTACCCAATGGCTAGGTTTGGGTATGTAGGGAAAGATCCAACTGCTTTCTTGACGTCCGGGAACTGATATTGAAAAACCTTACCCATGCGATCACACCAGGATCAATGATATCATGATTCCATAAACAGACTTTGTACACCCACCTCCAACGTCATGACTCTAGATTCCAATGAAGGACCCACATTGTCCTAAGATTTTGTTGAAAGAGTCTACTTTAATCTTACCCATTGGTTGCCTGTATATGTCGTGCAGATAGAAGGGAACAGTGGCTTTTGTGCACAGTTCAGTGATGAGGTTGCAGAAACCGTAACAACCTGATTTCTCAGCACTCTGTCTCAAAGAGTTCACCATTTGCCTACCTACATTCCATATAAGTTTCATTTTAATGGCGTACAGATGTGCCAGCCTCAAACTATGAACCTTAGTGTTCACGGTGTGGGGTCAATTCTGGATGCTAAGAAAGGGTACCATCCATTCATCTTGGGCGTGAGGTGATTTTTTGCAATCTTTGTCCAACCTGGTTTCACAAGGGAATTGTCATCGGTTCCTGCCCTAGTTACTTCCTCATGATCTCCCTTCCTATGGGATCATCAAAATCCCAACCCCCATCGGTCTTGTAGTGGAATTCAAGAAATCCATCCTCCTCGAATGGAACATTAGGCAACCTTACAACTTGTTTATGGATTCATCAGTCACTTTCACCATTTTCCATGACAAAGTGCCTCATCCCACCTCGGAGCACACCGTAAATTAGCATAGAACTCACTCACTATGTTGAGGTTAAACATTGGAGGGTTGTCACACAATTTCTCCCATGCAAGTGCCCTGATAGATTCTTCAGGGGGGGGGGGGATGTTTCTATTCCTCTCTCCAAAAAATGTCGTCTTGTTCTGTACGTTTGTTCAATTAACTTTGCCTGCTCTGAAATGAACCTCTTCTCTTGTTGTTGAATATTGGATTGCATCTCTGGGGAGGAAGGAGATGCATTGCGTGACCTCTTGAAGGGAGTTTTTGGTGTCATATCCTACAATTCCCACTCAGGCTTTTTAACAAACACATTCCATGCATCATAAAAACCTATAGAATACTAGTGTTGATGAACATCAACAAACGCTCAATGGAAGTCAATAAAATCCTAGATTTTAATATATGTAGGTATTAAACATTTGCTCTATGTACATGATTGCAGCATCGAACAAAGTTCTTATTGAAGAGCAAAGTGAACCAACATTTTTCCAATACCATTGTTTTAATGGTAAATAAGTTTTACAATGATAAATAATCTTTAAAAGAGAACTCAACTTATTTCTTTATAGAGCTTGGGTTGATGAATCGTTGGACAATATAGGGTATATTTCCTCTCCAAGTTTTAGAATTGGTAGATGAAGCCTCTGTTGATCTGTGTATATAGTTGTAAATGAAAAAAAGTTAGCACCGGTATGAAAGTAAAAAAAATTGTGCTATTATAGAAAAAGCAGCTGCCTGGGGCTGCCTTGTTATAAGTTTTTGGCTATTTTTCCAGTTTGATAGCATAATGGCCAAAAATATTCTAAGTACACAACACTGGGAGTAAAACAAGTGTTGGGAAAGACAATACCGGTGCCAAAATATCAAAAAATAGCTACTTAAGGTTGCTGATTGCCAAATTTTTATGCTTCATTTCGAACCCGAGAACAATTTAACAAACTATATTTTAAGTACTTAACACCAGTCTTTATACCAGTGCTGTGATGGATAATACCGGTGCCAAAATATCAAAAAATAGCTACTTAAGGTTGCTGAATGCCAAATTTTTATGCTTTATTTCGAACCCGAGAACAATTTAACAAAATATATTTTTAGTACACAACACCAGTCTTTCTACCGGTGCTGTGATGGATAATACCCGTGCCACATATTTGATAAAGCAGCTGCCTGGGGGCTGCCTTGAATTATATTTTCTTATCATTTTTCCAATCCGAGAGCAAAAAGGAAAAATTAATTCTATGTACACAACAACGGTACCAGAAACGATGATGTTTTGTTAAGTACCGGTGCCTATATATGATAAAGCAGCTGGCTAAAGCTGCCTTGAATTATTATTCAGATCTTTTTCCAACCTGAGAGCAAAGGGGAAATATTTAGTCTAAGTACACAACACCAGTCTAATTACCAATGCTATCTAGACAAAAGCTGGTGTCGTACATGAAACAGAGCACATACTCTGTTTTTCAGCACAAGTTTTTAAACAAATAACCGGTGCTCATTTTCATTTATATTGGACCAATAAAAAATTATAACGAAGTAAAAAATAGAAACGAGCAACAATAAACTACAGACAAGGTAAACCTAATTTCATATATTAATATCATTGTGCCTAACAGATAGAACACTAGCGAAGACACAAAAATATAATGATATTTACATTTACGGTCATAAGATGCACCTATATTTTTTGTTTTCAAGGCAACATCACCCCCCACAATTTGACGGCTCTCATCAACCCACAATCCATCGCCATGTGAACATCTGCCTACTAAAGCTCCACCCGCATTCTCCAAACTTGACAATACAAATGGGAACTCAAGATGTTCTACTCGGAAGGGCCAATTAATCTCCTCTTTGAAGTAGACCTTTTTCCCATGTATGACGACATGCCACTTCTTGTTGCTAGGATCCTGAACATAAAAAAACCTGTCGTGCCTAGGCAGCTAGATGAACTTGTAATCCTCGAACCCAACTCGGTTAAAAGGTCCACCAATGTGAAACCCATGGGTTTCTCCATACGAATCGTGACTCCATTATCAACCCGCCTACATTTGAAAACCACAACTTTTAACTCAACAAAGTCCAACTCCCAAATTTCCTCAATCCCCTCGTAAGGGGCCATCACTGCAATGATAGGGTTTTTATTTTTCTTGCTACACTACCACATCGATTCAGATTCAATGTAAACTCCACTATTCTGCGTCATGCTCTTGCTATCCTTTTCAGCTTTTGCAAAAGTAAAACCATTAATATCATACCCTAGGTACCTTCAAACAGTGTAGTTTGGCCTTCTTGCAAAGGCACAAAGTTTACTAGGAATGACATCCACATTGCAACGATTATAAAACCAACTAAAAAATGTGGAAGAATGCTCTACATGTATTTTTTTTCAAAGGCCAGTCCGGATATAGTGCTTGTAAATACGACACGTGCTCTTGAACATAGATTGCAGTCTCGCTACTATTCCGTAAAACGTAAAGGTGAACTGTCATCAACTTAACATAGAAGGGTGTATGATGTGTACCTTTAGAATGTACAACCCCATTCTTTCTACCAAAGTGCACTTGTTCAGGTAATCCAACGATTTCTTACCGACTAAGTTTGTGGTATAGTATTCAATGATCTCCTCGGTCACGTACCTTTGCAAGATGCTTACATCTAGTCAGCTACAATTATGAACGTAACCTTTGAAAACACCCATGTGCTGCTCGAAAGGGTACATCCAATGCATGCCCACCAGACCACATAGATGAATTTCCCTAACCAAATGAATGATTAGATGAACCATGACATCAAAGGACTGAGGAAAGTACTTCTCCAACTGACATAACACGAAAACCCCCTCCCGCTCCAACACATCAAGCGTCTACCTGCTTATATTCTTCCGACAGATGGAGTTGAAGAAGAAACACAGTTACATAACACTAAATCATACATCCTCCTCTATAACACCACAGTTGGTATCGGGGCAACAATTTTTGCATGAGAACGTGACAATAATGCATTTTCAAGGCGTTCATAAGCAAATCATCATTCACAAAATGACTAACATTAGAAGAGTATCCGGATGGTACCTTGATTCCTTGGATAGACTCACAAACTGATCTCCTCTCATCCACCGACAGATTGTATATGGCAGGAGGTAGGAAAGTTTGTTTCCCTCTCACCTTTGGGGCTAGGTCCGACCAAATTCCAAGCTCCAACTAATTCTTCCGCGCATTCAAGCTGTCTTTCATCTTCCCAGGAATGTTAAGTAAGCTACCAATCAAACCCTCACACACATTCTTCTCAATGTGTATTACATCCAAATAGTGGCAAAGCTCCAAATGCTCCCAGTAAGGTAAATAAAATAAAACCGACCTTTTCTTCCAAGGTTCATTAGGCGCTGTACGAACCTTCTTCACCTTCTTCCCAAGAACAACATTCAATTTCTTCACCTTGTTGTGTATGACAACCCCCTTCAATGGTCTTGGTGCCTTCCTCACCTCCTTTCCACCAACAAACTGAAATTCCTCTTCACGCAACTTGTGCTTCATTGGGAAGAATTTCCTGTGACCAAATACACTGTCTTGCGACCATTCTTCTGCTGTTGGTAATCTGTGGACTCTTCTCACACGGGACACGCTTTGTGCCTCTTCACCGCATAACCAGAAAGGTTTCTGTATGCTGGAAAATCATTTATGGTACAAAAAAGAATTGCCTTTAAATTGAACTTCGATCCCTTAAAACCATCGAACACATCGATACCGTCAGACCATAGAACCTTCAAATATTCTATAAGAGGTGCCAAGTGAGCATCGATGTCATTTTGAGCTGTTTTGGCCCAGAATTCAATAAAGGCATCAGTACATATTTCCTCTTCATACACAAATACGATGGAAGATTGTAAATGGCCAGCATTACTGGCTATAAACTGTTCCTAGACGACATGTTGCCGAATGGGTTCATTCCATCGGTACACAAAGCCATCTGCAAGTTCCTAGGCTCACTTGCAAAGTCCGGATACCTCTTATTAAATCTTTTCTATTGATCAGCATCAGCTGGATGACGGATCACATTGTCCTCATGAGAACCCCTTCCCATGTACCACGTCATGTTCTTTGCATCATTGGCATTTTTGAACAACCTCTTCAACCTCGGAATAATTGGAAGATACCACATGCATTTTTCATAAGCCCATTTCTTTAACTTCATGACAACATCTCTATCGATAACCGAACTTCTCCTTTTCTTGTAGCGTGACACATGGCATACGGGGCATGCCACCTCCTTCGCCCAGTCACCCCTGTACAAAACACAATCGTTGTGACAATCATGTATTTTTTTCACACTCCAATCCCATTGGACATAGAATCCTCTTTGCTTCGTAGAGGTCATCCTATATCCCGTTACCGGTGGGAAGCTTCTCTTTCAAGAACTTTAGCGACTTGTTCATGCTAGTGTCACTCCATGTACCAAGGCCTTTCATATTAAACAATTCCATCAAACATTACATTGCCGTATCCATCTTATTGTAACTGGGATACAATGGTCCGTCATTCTCACCTAAGAAATGTGACAAAACCCCGGGCCTCCCCCTAAATTCATCGACACTTGGACCTCCTCACATATGTCATCTAAATTTAAGTCTCCAAAACATTCTCTTCCACTACCTACAACCATCTTCGGCGGTGCCTTCTCACCATGAAACATCCAAACCAAATAATCTTTTTCAAACCCTCTCCTAACCAATTGAAGTTTCATGATGTCTCTATAACAACTATGGTTACGATTCGTGTAATCACGACAAGAAATAACACTAGCTTCTCATGACCAAATTCATGCTCTAAAAAATCCTCCACGAAATCATCATGTTCTTTACTCTACCAGCTAACGTTCCAATCCACATGCTTACTCCTCTCAATCGAACATTCCATTTCTACAAATTAAAGAACCTGGAAAGATTATAGTTCCACGCAATGACCATGGCTATGAGGATTCTAAACATTCAAAAATAAATTTGGCAAACCTTACATACAACTCGTATCACATCATTCAAAACTTACCCATTTTTTTACATTCCTAAACGTGGTATTAATCACATAAAAAAATCTAGAAAACAATCACATTTCTTCCATGAATGAAAGTATCATCAACATGATCAAACACACAAAATATATGCATAGAAACCATATGTAACAAATTACATCATTAATGACATGCCAAACAGTTTAAAACCTAACCTTTGAGGGTTTTCATTGGAGCATTTGATGTCAAAACCCTCCCAAAAACACCATTAATGACATTCTCTCACCAAAATCCCACTTTTTACCTGCCAATGAATAGTGGTTGGTGAGTATTAAATGTACTTCTAGCACTAGTTTGATGCCTACATACCGGTGCTAGAAACTTTCCCACCAAAACTTTAAACGCCAAACAGATTATTTCATTAATTTCAGCATCGGTTTTGTCATTTTCTGGATACCTGTGCTAAAAATACAAAAAATATCTTCCACTTCTTAGATGGACCCATATTACCGGTATTTTGCTTTCCGGTGCTATAACTTTACATAAGCACCGACACAATAGCTTCGTATCGGTGCTATTATTTTTCCTCCATTTTTTACGCGCGAAATAAACTATTGTGCACATGGAAACCTTTTCTAGTACCAGTCCATTGCACGTTCATCGTTCGTACTGGTGAGTTTGGCACCGGTAAGTGTACACTATTGCGCACACTATTGCTAGTTCTTATGTATGGCACAGGTTTTGGGCACCGGTTACAATATTCTGGTGATGCTATACTTCGCCAGCAACATTTTTTTGAATTTGGTCATAAAACTGGTGTCTTTCATAATCAGCACCGGGTTTTACTCCCCCTAGGCAATCTACTGTTGCCATATTACATGTTTTCCAATTGTGTGGATTTAGTAACCAACAAGCTAAGTGTAAAGGTTGTGCCGAGGAGAGCCGCTAGAAGTGTGAAGAGGGTTATGGATGCGGTATTTACAACTTCTTTATAGCGGGAGCTAGTAAGTCATGTTCAAATAATGCATTTGGGTTTTTATTGTGAATGTTTGTCAAATTGTATGTTATGATTTTCTAGGGGACGATAAATGGTTCATGCATAACTTCAAGAAATTATTTTCCTGCTTCATTAACCAAATGGAAACCCTTGAGAATAAGGTCGAAGAAATGAGGGCTGAACATGATGCTTACCATCAGAGGAAAGGGATCGAGATAAGGATAAGTGAAAATGACGTGGAGGAGCGATTTGGACATGTTTCCTCATCTAGCAGCGACCAAGAGGATGATGATGAAGACAAGGAAGATCTTACATTAGACCTCCCACCGGTTTAAACTTGTAGTTCCAAATAACATCGTCAACATTTACAATTTCAAATATAATGTAATAGACACTAAACTTGATTTAATTAGGTTGATGTAACAATTGGAAGTTGTTGTTTAAGCATTTTGTTAGTGTACCCAAGCATTGTGTACTTCATGAAGGACTTCTATGTACATGGTTAATACTTTCATTTAGTTGAATCATATTCTCAGTGACAAACAGTTCCGTGTCCAATTTTGAAATTGGAATTTGAAGAACTCCTACAAACTGAACACAATAGAATCACTTAAAAAATTAGAACTATATACTCCCGGAAATTAAAGAACACACTTGGGAAAGTTTTTGCTTTAGAAAAATGAATTTCAAATAACCTATGCATGTTCTAAAATCTGAACTCACCATGAAATATTTTTTTTGTGAATTTTAAAGGCCCCTTCCAAAACCATGGATGAAATCTTGTCATCCATATTTGTCAAAAAACATTCTTCTAATGTTTGAAATGATGTTGTTATTAACTTGACAAAACGCATTGTCGAGTTCTTTTAATGTAAGAGAAACCGAGATCAACACTTGTTTCAAGAAAGTGGCTGGCCACTTGATTAATTCATTTGATGTAAAGTAAAATATTTGATGGTTATTACGAAATCGGAACATGTTCTGGGAACATGTTTTGATGGTTAAAACAGGCTATTAGGAATGATTCAAAATCATTATGAAGTCTCTAGGAACAACCCAAGGGATGCATGCATACATATTTAAATATATTGTAAATTACCCACGCATTCCGCCTAATCCACTCTTCAATTTAGTTCCTCACAAAGATTACCATGGCTTCGACCCTAGTTGTGCAAGATGGAAATACTAGGAGAAGGAAGCAATCAAGCTGGAGGAAGAGGGCACCAACTTTAGACACTGCAAGGTTTGTGGCTCTAGACAAAAATTTGTTACAAAATGTGAAAATATTATACATATGCATTAGAACTGAAATAGCACGAGGCTAGGGTTGAATAGTATAGGTGGATTGTTTGAATTCCAATGTTGTGTAAAGATCCTAGTCACTGCGGATGCAGCGTTATAAGGGTCGGAGCCGAAACTTCTCTTAGGCCGAATACATGGTCATTAACCCATTCTAGGGCCTAGGGCCATATAACACCTATAGCTATATCACACATTTAGCTAGGTCAAAGCCAAACAGTCATGCAAAGATCACCTAGTCCGAATATATCAATACGATATTTCCTTCACAAACTAAGGTGTATCAAATAAATGGAAACTCTATTATGGTGAGACAAATATTCTATATAGAAAGAAAATATTCATCCTAACATGATTGAGTGATCTCTCTAAAGGTCAAGTCACGGTCGAGCTAACAAGACTAAAGGTAAAAATTTTGGGCATATATGTCAATTTAAGAAGAAAGTCAACCAACAATCGACCTAACAAGTCTAAAGGTCAAACCTTTAGTCTAAAATGTAAATTTACGAAAGAAGTCAAACCACGGATGACCTAAAATATCTAAAGGTCGAACCTTTAGCACACAATGTAAATTTATAAAAGAAGTCACAACAGGGTCGACCTAACACAAGACTAAAGGTCAAACATTTGGCCATCTATGTCAACTTAAGAAGAAAGTCAACCAACGATTGGCCTAACAAGACTAAAGGTTGAACATTTATTCTACAATATAAATTTACGAAAGAAGTCATGCCATGGTTGACCTAACACGTCTAAAGGTTGAACCTTTGGTTATTTTTGTACATTTATGAAAGAATTCAAGCCACGGTCTACCTAACAAGACTAAAGGTCGAACCTTTAGGCATGTACATCAATTTAAGAATGAAGTCAAGCAATGGTCGACCGAACAAGTATAAAGGCCGAACCTTTAGTCTACAATGTAAATTTATGAAAGAAGTCAAGGTACAGTCGACCTAACAAGACTAAAGGTCAAACCTTTGGGCATCTATGTCAATTTAGGAAAGAAGTCAACCAACGATCGAGCTAGCAAGACTAAAGGTCAAACCTTTAGTCTATAATGTAAATTTACGAAAGAATTCAAGCCATGGTTGACCTAACAATCAAATCTTTGGACATGCACGTCAATTTAAGAATGAATTCATGCCATGGTCGACCTAACAAGTATAAAAGTTGAACCTTTGGGCATCTAGCTAAATTTATGGAAGAAGTAAACCAAAGGTCAACCAGACAAGACTATTAGTGTGACATTGCAACATAAATATCTTTAATCGATAGCTAATCGAAATGTAACCGACGTCGAGATGATCAACCTTTTAGGGCCATATGATGTTGCTGGGTCGTCATGGGCCAGTAAAAACCTTGAATGGCCGACATTGCCATCGACTTCGATGGAATCGACAAGATATCGACATAGAATCGACTTCAGCTTGAACGACTTTATTGGGCCATATGATGTCACTGGGGCCTTCATGGGCTGCATAAAGACTCTTAGTTATCGACATCACATAGACGTCGGCTGCCTATCGTTTATTCCCCAAAAATTAAATTGGAAATGAAATTTGTAGTGCCCACATTTTCCATTAGTGGGAAATGAAAATTTGGGTGCCCTAAATCATTTTCCTATCCCACATTTTCCCATCCCAACTCATTTCCAATCTAATTTTTTTTCCCATAACCTATCTTCTTCAACTCTCCCACTCAAACCACATTCTCCCAACTTTCTATTAAAGAAATATTAGACAATTGGAATCAAGCTACTACAAGAATTAGAGGGTGGAGCATATCCGGATGAACAATGGGGTTGTTTTCATCCATTACATGTATTTTTTTTAGTTTGGTATGTATGAATGAAATATTGAATGTTTTCATGAATCGATATGATTGTGTTAAATGTTATCTAGTGTATAGTGTATATTTTTTCGAAATGATGTTATGTATAACTAATAAGAAGTATTATGCATAGATTAAGGTTGATTCTAGGCAAGAGTGTCATTTTCGCAAGAACATAGTATGAATGTCCAACGTCGTTTGATCGTTCGGTCCATGCGATGTGAAAAATATGCTCGACCGACGTTGCCATGTATGTAGATGAATTTACGTTATTTCGCGTTAGATGGTCAATTCATGCTATGTCTAACATTAGTGAATATTGTTACATGAAAAATCAAAGAATGCACCAAAATTAAGTTTGTTGAACCACCTCAACTTAAATGAGTACTATAATGGTAACTTTCACTTTCATGAAGTATTATTCTTGTAGTAGTATGATTAATCAGTGTATACGTCATTTGTGTACTGTCCATTTCTAACATAAAATATGGTGTGTGCAATTATAGTGTCTAGAAAAGGAGTATTATCAATGGACTTTCGATGTATAAAGGAATTGACTTGTCATTTACAGTTGTTAATGCTGTAAAAAGATTATGATATGGAGATTGAATACCATTAATTGTTGTGTTATGGTTTTGTATTTTAAACTACTCGTATTAGTTTGTATTGTAAGATTGAAGTGGTGGTTGTGTCAAGTGCTTCTATTTCCTATGAATTATACATCAAATAATTAGTGTAACGTTTCAACAATATTTGTTGCATCGAATATGAAATAACTATCCAATCGAGCATAAAATACGATGATATGTCTACATTACCGACACCGATGAACTAAATCACCAAGATCATGCAGATCGACACTGCAAGTTCAAACGATTGACGCCGTTCAATTTCGTGAACGAACGACGTCATCCATGACCCTGCCCGACATCACCAATAACAATAACCAACCTCGATTACGCATTCGAGTTGCCGGACCGAAGTTTATTGGCATCGCTGATAACAATGACTGACCTCGGTCACACATTTGAGTTGCCGAACTGAAGTGTATTCATATAGAGCGATGTTGCTTGTGCATTCGATTAGACCGAAGTCGGTCTTAATCATCATCATCGATCATAACATAAACCAACTGACACCGCACTACATTTGGTCATGGTTTGGGTTAAATAACTTTTTACCTCGGTTTTTATCATAAAAAATTGAGATAAAAAATAATTTTTATCTCAATTTTAAACTGAGATAAAAAAAAGTCCCCCAAAACTGAGGTAAAAAATCACTTTCTTATCAAATCACATTTCTTATAGTTAGAGGCTTTTATAACTTTTCAATATAGAAAAAAGAATTAACCATTAAAAAATGGGACCCTTAAACGCTTGCTTTGCCAACTAACAACCAAATTGATGCTGTATAATGCGATGACAAGACCCTCATCCCTCCAAATACATACCACAAAAGAATAATGAATAGGCTACATCCAAGCTCTCTCTTTCTCTGATTCTCAAAACACATTCTCTCTCCGTCCGGAATAAATTGGACCAAATTAAAAATTTGGTAAAACTAAGAAAGTTTTAATTACATTTTTAAATAAATATATAAATAATAATATTATTATATATTATATTGTTAAATTCATTTTAACAAGTAGTTTCTAGAAAGTAACTTTTTATTTACCGATATTATACGTAGTTAAATATATTAACAGTCAAATGTGTGTTAGAGACCATAAAAAAATTCTCTATAATTTAATTGGGAATGGAGGGTGTAGTTCATTTTATTGGATTGGGAAATATAAAATAAGAATCACAAATAAATCATAATTTTCCCATAAAACTAAAGGCTATGCACCTTTCAATCAAACATCCTGTGTGCCTACATATATAAATGTATGTCTCGAATTGGCTTATGCAATTAGGTGGAATGTATTGTACGTTGTTGGGATTTGTCACTCTCAATCAGTTTTTCATTTTCCCTCAAATCTTGAATATTGGTATGAATATACCAGAGGGAAATTGATATTCACTATTTCATTAATTCATGCAAGGTCAATGATAGAATGATTTGCCGTAATTAATTGTATTATTGATATCTAAATATATAGAGAGTACAATAGATGTATAATAAGGAAAGAACTCTAATTAGAATAAATCATAATCTAATCAGGAGTCTGATTTAGTCTAACACCCCCCCTCAAGCGAAGCGTCGGATGCTCACTGACACACAGCTTGGACCTGAAGAACTCGAACAGCGGACGAGAGAGCCCTTGGTGAAAATGTCTGCAATCTGAAGAGAAGTCGGAACATGAGCAACGCGCAGCTTTCCGGATGTCACCAAGTCACGAACAAAATAGTAGTCGATGTTGATGTGCTTCGCCCGCTTGTGCGCCACTGGATTCTGAGCCAAGAAGATAGCACTACTATTGTCACATAACAACAGCGGAGAACCAGAAAGTGGAACCCGAAGATCACGAAGCAAATGAGTGAGCCAAACCACTTCTGAGGCAGTGTTGGCGAGAGCACGATATTCAGACTCAGTGCTAGAGTGAGAAACAGTGGGTTGTTTCTTGGCACTCCAAGAAACCAGATTCCCACCAAGAAAAACCGCATAACCATAAGTGGACCGACGAGTCTCCAGACAGCGAGCCCAATCAGCATCAGAGTATCCTAACACATCAGGAGTACTAGCAGAACAAAACCGGAGACCAAAATGAAGAGTGCCACGAACATACCGCAAAATCCGAGTCAAAGCAGCAAAATGGTCATCTCTGTGATCCTGAAGATACTGACTCACTGTGTTGACCGAGAATGCCAAATCCGGGCGAGAGATGGTGAGATACTGGAGAGCACCAACAAGAGAACGATAAAGGGTAGGATCCCAAAATGGAGGACTGGTAGAGCTGTGAAGCTGAGAACCAGCAACAAATGGAGTAGAAATAGGTGCCGCGTCAGACATACCGGCCCGATTCAAAATATCCCGAGCATACTTTGCTTGGCCAAGCAGTAATCCTGAGGACGCTGGCGAAACTTCAAGACCAAGAAAGTAATGAAGAGCACCGAGATCCTTGATCGCAAACTCTCTGTGTGTCCGATCAATTAACTGGCGAAGAAGAGTCGAGTCATTGCCTGTAAGAATGATATCGTCCACATACACAAGTAGGTATAGTAACGACGACCCTCTCGAAAGGACAAACAAAGAAGTATCAGCTGAGCTACACCGAAAATCAAGCTGTGTCAGATAACTGCTGAAACACTAGAACCAAGCCCGGGGAGCCTGCTTAAGACCATAAATGGCCTTTTACAAACGACAAACATAGTCTGGATGGACAGAATCCTGATAATCAACGGGCTGCTTCATGTAGACTGGAACATCAAGAACACCATTAAGGAAAGCGTTCTTGACATCCAACTGATGAAGTGGCCAGGAACGCATGGTGGCTACGGCGAGAACCGTCCTAACAGTGGAGGCTTTGACCACAGGGCTGAAAGTGTGGTCAAAATCAAAACCCGGAATCTGCGAGAAATCCTGCACCACAAGTCTAGCTTTGTGACGCTCAAGAGTGCTATATGGTAGATACTTGAGCCTATAGACCCATTTGGAGCCAAAAATGTTGACATTCGAAGGTCGAGGCACCAAATCCCAAATGTGCTGACCAAGAAGAGCGGCCATCTCATCATCCATGGCTAAAACCCAGGCTGGATCCTGAAGGGCAGAGTGATAATCAGTGGGCTCTGTCTGAGAGAGGAGTGTGGCAGTGAGACCATGAGAAATAATATCCGAATAATCCCGACGCTGAATGGCACCAGTAGAAGACTGAGTGGCCATCCGATGAGTACGAAGCGGGGGTGACGAAGATGGAGGAGTCGAACTAGCTGATGACACCGAGGAAGATCGAGATGCGCTGACCGGAGAGTGGCCGTTGGAAGTCGCCGGAGAAATAATAGCCGATAAAGGCTGAGATGTGGTGGCCGGTGGCTGAGACGGTGACCAAGGAGTGATGGCCAGCGGCTGAGGTATGGTGGACGTTGGCCGAGGAGCCAGGTCCAGGTCAACCGTCCAGATGGAAGATGGTGGTGAAGGAGGGGCAGCTGGAACAGGCATAGACACAGGTGTGGTGGCCCCAATCGATGAAGTAACAGTTCCATAAAAAAATGATGAAATCTCCAGATCTGAAATCGAACGACTGTCCGTGGAAGATGAGACATAAGGGAAGAAAGTTTCACCAAAACGAACGTGGTGAGAGATATATATGCACCCAGAAGTCTGGTCAAGACACTGGAAGCCCTTGCGACGAGGGTTATAGCCAATAAAAACACAGGGAATGGATCGGGGTGCAAACTTATCAGTAGCAGTGGCACGCAGACATGGAAATGCACGGCAACCAAAAGGGTGAAAGAGGTTATAGTCAGGCACATGACCAAAAACAACTTCAAAAGGTGATTTTCCACTCAGAACCGAACTAGGCGGACGGTTAATAATGTAAACCGCAGAGGAGAAAGATTCCACCCAATAACAGTGCGGCACAGAAGAGTGAACAAGCATGGCAAGACCAGTTTCTGTGATGTGACGATGCTTCCACTCAGCCCGGCCATTCTGAGCAGGTGTATAGGGCGAGGAAATCTGATGATGAATGCCACATGATATGAGATGAGCTTGAAGTCGGTGATTAGTAAACTCGGTGCCACCATCGGTCTAAAAATTTTTAACCCTAGCAGAAAACTGATTCTCAATGAATTTCTGAAACTGGATAAAAGTGTCATAGAAATCCGACTTATGCCACATCGGAAGAAACCATGTGAATCGAGAAAAATCATCAATGAAAACGGCATAACAAGAGAAACCACCGACAGATAAAACAGGAGCTGGTCCCCATAAATCACAATGTACTTTATCCAATAAACCAGTAGCGCGTTTGTCACTAGTGAAAAAGGGCAAACGGCTACTCTTGGCCATCTGACAAGGAGAGCAACTGACAGGTGCATGCATAGCAGAAGTGACAGAAATAAGGCCCCATCGATTCAATAACTGAACAGTATCATGAGACACATGACCGAGGTGAGAGTGCCACTGCTCAAAAGAAGCATGAAGCTTTGTAGAGCGTAGTTCGCCTAAAAAGCTGGAATCACCAGTCTCAAGAAAATAAAGACCAGACCTATGATAACCTTTACCAATTATCGCCCCTGTAAGCTTGTGCTCAATGGAAAATGCATCGACATCAAATATAACACGGACAGGTAGATCACGAGTAAGCTTACTAATGAACAATAAACTTCTAGTAATCTTAAGGACCACAAGGACATCATTAACAGAGAAACCAGATAAATGACATTGGCCGATGTGAGAAATAGATAATGATTCACCATTTCCAACAAGAATAGAATTAGAACCATGATAATGTTGTACCTGATCAAGATGACTGGTGTGAGCAGTGATATGAGATGTAGCACCTGAATCAACGATCCACTGATTCGACGAAGAATGACGGTTGGGACCATTCAAACTGGCCTGAAACAATAAATTTTCCGCAACCCAATTAGTGGAGCAATCTTCCCGAGATGTAGAACCTAAATAAACCATAGCAAAAGCCCAAGAATTGCACAGAAATTGACTGGGTGCTGATTAGTATATGAAAAACTCGTGATAAAGGACCTCAACTCGCGATAAAGGACCTCAACTCGCGATAAGCAGGTTCAACTCGCGAGAAATCAGCTGAACTCGCGATAAACAAGCTGAACTCGCGATAAACAGGCTGAACTCGCGATAAATTGAAGAACGCGAGAAATTGAAGTTGCGCGAGTCAACCGCGCGTGACCTTCACGCGCTGGAGGATGGGTGACTTCACGCGGTGGACGACGAGCACCGCTGGAGGACGCCGGAGGAGGAGGCCGCTGGAAGACGAGCGCTGGATTTTGCGATCTCGCCGCTGGAAGATGTGGATCTCACCGCGAGAGCCGGAAAACACCGCTGGAAGGAGTCGCCGCTGGAGGACGCCAGAGGAGGAGGCCGCCGCTGAAGGAGGCCACCGATGGAGGAAGACGCCGCTGGAAAAAGATGGAAACTTTGCCGGAAAATCGAGACTTGAGAGGACGTCGGAGAATGGAGGAGGATGCCGGAATTTGGCCGAAACTTCGCCGAAATCAGGCCTGGAAAAGAGAGAAGGAGGGAGGCGCGGAATAATAAATTAAAATTTAGGGCTTAGGATCAGAACCTTGCTCTGATACCATGATAGAATGATTTGCCGTAATTAATTGTATTATTGATATCTAAATATATAGAGAGTACAATAGAGGTATAATAAGGAAAGAACTCTAATCAGAATAAATCATAATCTAATCAGGAGTCTGATTTAGTTTGACACTCAAGTCATAAAATGTTGATGGGAGTTGGGGCATCTACTATTTTTATGTATCATTTTAATTTATACATTTTTTTAGCTAACTCTTTTAAAACAGTTCGATCAACAATAATTTCTGTTATATATATATGGAGGAATATTCCTTTTTTTCCTTTACAAGGTAACATTTGTATGTGGTGGAAGAAAATTTTGGTGTGTGGAAAACGTGTTCAAGCGTACCAACAATTAGGGGAGCGTTGATCGTCACGCACAATTCCTCGGAAGTGAGACTTTAATATCCATGTTTGGAAAACCAATTTCGTTCAAGATTTCTAAGTTTGCAATTGTAGAACAAGTTAAAATGGTTGCGTTTGGTCAAGTGCACTCATAAATAAAATTGATGTACTAATAAAAAACATAATTAAAGTCTTGTTTTATACTGTCTAAACTTTAGGTAATGGTTTATTATACAATTACTGTAAGTTTTAATTGTAGTGCAGTTTTTTTCTAAAATAAGTTAAAATAGTGGAGGACTTTTATTATAAATATAGGAAATGTTGATCCATGTATATATATAACAATTTCAGATATTTATTTCATTTTTCATTTTTTTTCGCCGGAAACCACCACTGGCCACAGGTAATTGCCGCTGGCTACCAATTTTTTTGCTAATCTTCGATTCTCCTCTGTTTTCACCGGTGATCTTTTTTTTCGTTGGCGATCTCCAATCGCAGTTACCTCCGAGTTGCTGGATCTCCGACGGTAGCGATGATTCTGTGAAGAAGAAACTGCTGCTGGATCTCCAACTTTGCGGTGGACGAGTTCACGATGGAGATCGACGAGCTCACGACGGAGATCAACGAGAACACGGTGGAGATCGACGAGCTCACGTTGGAGATCAACGAGAACGCGGTGGAGATCGACGAGGTCACGGTGGAGATCTCCAGCATTGCAATCAACGAGAGCACCAGTTAAGTTATAATGAATCCACATCAGAGCAAGGGATTGCAGAGGTTGCGGCGGAGTTAGATTTTGCAGTCGTGATGGAGCAAGGAGGTAACGTCGACTGAATTGCAGTTACGGCCAACCTAGGGTTGTAGATCCTAATGATCCAGCTTGCTTATCAAGTTCTGGTAAAGAAAGCCGTTCTGAAAACTCTGAAAGCTCTGAAAGCGATAAAATCACTGTATAATGTTCTCATCTTCTCCGGCCATGGCGGCGACGCCATGGAATCAGGCGACCCAAACCTTTGCCCAAGCGCTCAAGCTAAACCCTCCTCACTCCATCCCCCCGGTTTCAGACCTCCATCCCCACTTCAACTACAAGGGGGAAATAGCCGTTCTTTATCCTGAGGAAGAAATCGATATTCTTGCTGCCCCGTTCTCTAAAGCCCTAATCGGCAAGTTTAGCAGAGGCCGCCCCACAATGGAGTTCCTCAGAGCTCAGATTAAAACCATTGGGTCTAAAGGCGAAGCCCAATTGTCAGCAATGGACTCCAGATATGTTCGGATCACCTTTGACCTAGATGAGGATTATCACAGATGCTGGCTGAAAAGAACATGGTCTTTGGGAGGGAACATCATGCGGATTATCAAATGGACCAAGAACTTTGATTACGATGAGGAATCTGCCTTAGCTCCTGTGTGGCTGACGATCGAACTTCCTCCGGTATATTTCTTTCATCCTAAAGCAATATCTGATTTGGGAAATTCTTTAGGTGAACTGCTTTTTGCTGATGCTCCCACTAAGAATTTAACTAGACCTTCCACAATCCGACTGTGTGTTGAAATGGATGTCTCTTAACCCAGGCCTAGTAAGATCATATTAGGATCCATAGCTCACAATAAGGCCTATGCTATCACCTATGAGGATGTTCCACAGTATTGTAAGAAATGCCTTAAGCTTGGCCACAATGAGTTCTACTGTAAAAGAGAATCACTAGCTAACAATGCTAACCAAATAGAACATCTAGAACCAAGAAGGAATAACATAGGTTTTGTTTCTGATCCTAAACATCCCAAGACTCAGAATTGGGAAATCAGGATTTCAACAACCAATTATAAAGATAAACAGCAGGTTTCCACCAAAGTTTATCAGCCTAAGGCTAACCAAAATCAGTTGAAAACTTCAGCATTAACAACTGTGATCCCTACACAGAGAGAGGAAAACAAAACTCCAGTATCAGAAAACAGATTTGCAGTCCTTGAGGAAGTACAAACTCTACCCTTAGAAGAAACTGACCTAGAGAGGGCTAACAATGTTCTTCAAGATAACCTAGATAAAAGTGCTGAAATTTCACCAGTAGAGAACACTACCATACCCCAAGAAAGGCAACAAAACCAGCAAGCTCCAGAAATTGATGATCCTGGCTCTGATTGCAACTCTCTAGAAGATCATAAGGATGAAGGATATGAGTCCAGAGGTTACAATACAGCTCCTTCATCTCCACAAAAGAAGAATATCCATCCCATATCCTTTAATGATGACACTGTGTGTGACAAACTAAAATTTCCAATAAATTCTGATATATTTTTGACTGACCAGTTTTCCTGGCTGCCTAACAAGGAAATCCTTTCAGATATTGATTCTTTTCAGGTACAGGAGACACGGTCATTCACCAGCCCAATTCCAGCTCCTAAATTCAGTGAGATTAATGACAGTCAAATGGAACAAGAACAATCCACACCTAAAGCACATGATGAGACGATGATCTCACAAATAGCAACATAGGTAAGTCTCCCAAAGAGGAGCTCCAGGTTAGCCTTAAAAAATAAAGTTTCCAATGACAGTTAATTGTTTAATATGGAATGTGAGGGGATTATCTACTTCTAAAGTGAGACTTAAGCATTTAGCCAAAAAACATAAGCTGGATTTGCTGGTTATCATTGAACCTAAAGGGAAACTTAATCAGCTAGATATGTATAAAAAATTGTTCTATTTTCGTCATCATTTAGGCCACATACACAATAAAATCTGGATAATGAATTCTGGTAGGATAGTTATTAATCTGTTAGCTGTCCATGACCATTTCATTCATGTGGAACTAACCATAAAACATAGTCAGGAGAAATTCAAAGCCTTCTTCATTTATGCCCCACACAATAGGGAGGACAGAATCAAGGTTTATAAGGAATTACAGGACAGATTTGATTCCTTCCCTACTTTAATTGGAGGGGACTTTAATGTGATAAGATCAACAGATGAATACTCAGGACCTAGCTCACCAAATTTAGACTCTATCATTGATTTTGATTCCTTCATTAATGAGGTTCAAATAGCAGATTTAAACACTGTAGGTAACCACCTAACATGGAGTAATAATAGACTGGTCAACCCAACTTCCAAAAGACTAGACAGGGTAATGGGAAACACAAGCTTCTTCAATTTATTTAACCAGTCCTCTGTCCAAATTCTCAGTAGAACATCTTCTGATCATTCACCTATGTTATTAGATCTTTCAAATTCTGACATCTCTACCCCTAAACCATTTAGGTTTCAGGAAATGTGGTTTAATAGAAATGAATTCATAGATCTTATATCCACCAACTGGTCACAGCCAATCTTGGAACAGGGTATGTTGGGATTCTCCTTAAAGCTTAAAAGATTGAAAAATGAAATAAAAAACTGGAACAAATTAGTATTTGGTAATGTACATGATAACATTAAAAATTATGAAACTGAAGTTTCTAATTTAGAAGCAATCTATGACAGATCACACTCATTAAATGATAGGATTAATTTGAATAAGGCTAAGGCAATCTTAACTAAACACTTAGTTGAACAGAATATTTTCCTCACACAAAAAACAAGAATGAAGTGGCTAAAGGATGGTGATTTAAACACAAAATACTTCCACAAGTCTATTTCTGAAAACCAGGCTAGGTTAGGAATATTGAAAATACAAGACATCGATGGAACCTGGCTAAACACACAACCTGTAATAAAAGAGGCAGCAGTATCATTCTTTAAATCATTGTTATCAGATGGTAATGATGACCCATCTGGTCAGTGTCTTTCTTTCCTAATGAAGGAAATCCCTCCTGTAATCACTGAAACTGATAACATCAACCTTTTGCAACCCATTTCAGTAGAGGAAATTAAAACGATGTTTGTAGTGTTTTTCTTATATTTATATTTTTAATTTTCCGAATGAGGTTCATGTGTTAGGAATAGATGTTTGTAGTTTTTGGGTTATATAGGTTCATATTTGTAGTTTTTTTTAATTTAAAAAATGTGTTGATGTTTTATGATTTTTGAAGTGAATAATTTATACTCTTGAGGTACCGTAGCTTTTTTGTTTATGTTTTTAGTTTTTTTCCCTCTTATTTTGATGTTTTTCATTTTTTGGGTGAGTTTTAGTTGACACAAGCCAATGTTTTGTAGTTTTTTTGGGGTTCTATGGGTTGATATTTATATTTGTTTCTCTCATGTTGATGTTTTTCATTTTCTAAGTGAGTTTTAGGTGATAGGGGTTGATGTTTGTGGCTTTTTTTTGGTGATGTGGTTGATATTTTGTAGTATTTTTCCTTATGTTGACATTTTTCATTTCCCAACTGAAGTTTAGAAGATTAAATTGATGTTTTTAGCTTTTACGTGATATAGTTTGATGTTTGTTGTTTTTATTTGATAATTTAGGTTTGTTGATGTTTTTATGATTTCAGCTGATTTTTTGTTAGTTGTAGTCGATGTTTTTTTTCCAATTTTTTGTTGGTTTTTATTTAATTTCTTATATATAATTTTCTTTTTATTTGCTTTTAATATTTTTTTACTGCAATTTTTTGGTTTATATTTTAGGAATTTTCGTTGATGTTCTGCTATTTTTTTCTGATGTTTATAATTTTTAGTTCGCTGATCATATTGATTTTTTGTATTATTTAAACATTTTAAAAATATTTTTTATTTTTTTTGCAGATTGCAATTGGACAAAATGGAGGAAAAAATTGGACAAAAAAGCCCCAGGAAAAATATTAGCGATAGGTCATCGTAAAATAATTAGAGGTAGGTCCCCGTAAAATTATTAACGATAAGTCTCTGTAACTTGAATATAGTTATAATTGCATAAAAGGCTCATGACTAAAGTTTAGATTGACTCACGGAAGACTATCTCATTAAATAAACGTAGTATGTGAATATTAGTTAGGCTTTTCTTTCCTTTTTTCATCATATTTTTTAAATAATACATTTTAAAGACTTTACTAAATGATAATGTTTAACTAGGCCCGTCGTCTTCGGCAAGTCATAAATAACCGTTCATCATTGCTGCGGTCTACCAGAGGCCATCATTTCACCTCCTGTCGTTGATTTTAACCGTCAAGTTCTTGCTCATCTGAATCATGGCACTGTTTAGCACATTGGATTTTGGGGTGAGTTGGTGTCCCAAAGAAGATGCAGGGTGAATTTCACGGCAGATTGGAAGGTCAGGTTAAAATTCTGGAGAAGGAGAACGACTTGTTGTCGTTGTGTCTTAAACAGTGACCTTATTCCCGACGATCCCAGAAGAACTCGGCAAGGATTGGGTCACCAGGTCTTATTCCCGGTGTTTCTTCAGCACAATTCGGGTTAAGGGGTCACCTTGTGCAATTCGGGACGAGTGATGGAGATGCAGTCCGAAAGTTTTGGTTTTAGATTTGGTACTCCCATCATTAAGCTCATTTTCAACCATTATAAACATCAATTCAATTTCAACTAAAATATTAAAATAAATTAAAATAGTAAATTTAAAAGAAAATACTGAAATACACGCCAAATTAATATATTTAAACATCAAATAAAAATTTAAAGTGAATTAAATTAAAATAGTAAAATATCAAATAAACACAAAAATACACATTGAATTAAATTATTTAAAACACAAATACAATACTAAAAATATTAAATTATAATTGTTAAACATCAAATAAAATATTAAATACACACCAAATTAGAAAAGCTAAATGTTAAATAAATAACTTAAAAACACATCAAATAGATATAGTTAGACATCAAATAAAATTAATTAAAACTTTAACAAAAATAATTTAACATCCAATACAATACTAAAAATCACATAAAAATTAGTTAAACATCAAATAAAATACTATAATAAATGTTATATATAAATGTTTAAGCATCAAATAAGAACATTTAAAAACACATTGAATTATGTTAGTTAAACATCAACAAAAAATAAAAGAATTTTAGAACATCCGAGTGTGTACCAAAATATGACACTGACATCGAGAGAAAAAAAATCAATTCACTCTATTGAAACCGCAAAAGATACATTATAAAAAGTATAATATTTAAAAATAAGAAAGATTAATATTAAGATTTAAAAAAATCAAATCATGCAATAAAAACATCAAAAACACATCAAATAAAGACTGTATTTTTAAATAAGAAATATCAATATAAAAATTTTAAAAAATCAATTTGTACTATTGAATTATAAAAAATAAATAAAATATTAATAAAGTATTAAAATTAAGAAACATCGATATTAATTTTAAAATGACATGGTGAAAAACTAACGCATTCAAACTGAAAATATAAATTAAAAATTTTAAAATTAAGATAGTAGAATATCTTAAAATAATGTCAAAATACATAAAGTTTAGAAAATTTCACATATAATACATTATAAGGACAAATTTAAGTTTAAAACATATGATTTTAGCAAAGAATATACTTCTAATATAACATTTATAGGATTTGGTTGAAATATCAAGTACTGAAATTAAAACATAATTTTCGATATAAAAACACGAGTCCGTCTCTTGAAAGACGGTCTTTCCATAAGTTATGGAAAGACCAAGGTTTAAAGTGTAAATTAGAACAAATGAAGATAAAATTTTCGGGTTGCATGAACCGGGTTATAAATTTCACGGAGGAGGAATGCCTAAAATTGGAGGCCCCCCTCAAATGGACTTGGATTGGGAAGTTCTCGCGTAGCCGGCCACAGCTAGAAAAGCTTCGAAAAGATTTTCACACAGCCGGATTCAAAGGTCACAACAACATCACTTTGCTGGATAATAGACAGGTTTTGATATCCTTTTCTCTACCTGATGATTATTATCGATGTTGGTTTCATAAAATTTGGAACTTCGGTTCTTACTCTATCAGAATAACAAAATGGGTTCCTAATTTTAATCCTAACGTAGATTCCCCAATCGTCCCAATATGGATTTCCCTCTAGGGCACGCCACAGCAATTTTTTGATTATAATGTTCTTATGTCCATTGGTAACATAATTGGAACTCCAATTAGGGTAGACAGGGCCTCTATCAATAGGACTAGACCTCATGTGGCAAGGATTTGGGTCGAGAATTTGATAGAGGCCCTAAACCTATGCTAGAGAGAATTTGGCTAAGTTTTAGAGATATAGGTTTCTGGCAATACATTGAATATGATGGTGTGCCTTTTTACTGTTCTCATTGCCTCAAACTAGTACATTTGGATACAGCTTGCAGGTTTGATAAGAACTCATCCAGATTCACTCCATGGAAACCTCAAGGCAATTCATTTAAAGAAGGTAATAAAACCATTTCCATTGATGAACAAGGCATATATAAAGGTAAAGGAAATGGTACTTCTTCAACTGGTATATATGGTCCAAAGTCACATTTTGTTTATAAGAGTAAAGTGGATAGCAATGTTCAGAAGATATCTCAGGATAATAATTCTTCACTAGGAGACTTACAGCAGAACAAAGGTGCAAGTTCTGAAGAGTCGATCCTTAGACAAGGATTACATGTTCCCTCTAATACTCATGAGACTGCTAATACATCTTTATATCCTGAAAAACAACTTACTGAGTTGGCCTCAAGGCAGGAGGATAATAATGAAGCAAATCCTTTCAAACAGATCAAAACTATTAGCCTCTCATCTGTATCTCCAAATTTGAGCTCAGATATCAACATTCCCACCAATGACCAAATTATCCCTAATTTTTCTGCACTAAATCTTTCTCAAGATAAAAATAGAGTCCCACTCCTAGGAAAGTCTAATGGTAAACAACACAACAATAACTCCACTGAATCAATCAACTTAGATAATGCTCCTAATCTGTTGGCAAAATCTGGTTTTAATACACAGGAAACAGAAATGGGGGAATTTAAACCCAAAGCTAAAAACAATATCCATAAAGATATCCAAATCACTAATAACTCTGATGATACTCTTGACTATATAGAAATAAATGGAGGTAATTCCCCTCTTCTATCATCTAGTAAGAAATCTCTCAAACCTCTGGAATAGATTAATACAGAAACTTCCATTAAGCAACAGGAAAAAATTCTGAAACAAGGGAATCTTAACTTTGAAGAAATAAAGGCAAATCTAATTAATGATCAGGTAAGACTAAACAATATTCTCAAATTTAACCAATCCGAGGTAAAAAATAAACAGAGGAAGTATACCAAAAAAGACTACTCTTCCACACCGAAAACGATTTTCACCCGTTCCTCATTGAACCTTTCCAAAACATATCCATGATTATTCTTAATATATGTGTATGGAATATTAGAGGTATAGGTAACAAACCTACTCAAATCCGTTTAAAAGATATTAAAAGACGTAATTCAATCAAACTTTGTACTCTAATAGAACCTTTAGTGAATCCTGATCAAATACAAAACATATCCAAAGAGTTAGGTTTTAGCAAATCTTATGCAAATCCAATCAACAAAATCTGGGTAATGTGGGATGAGGACATTTCAGTAGACATATATAAAGTAGAAGATCAGGTGATTATTGTGAAAGTCAAATCTCCCAATTTGTCCACTGAATGT
Source organism: Rubia yunnanensis (assembly GCA_037428765.1). Taxonomy (NCBI): domain Eukaryota; kingdom Viridiplantae; phylum Streptophyta; class Magnoliopsida; order Gentianales; family Rubiaceae; genus Rubia; species Rubia yunnanensis. The sequence goes on along the minus strand of CM075069.1, from coordinate 31,104,302 downwards.
AATCTCGGATTTATCTACGCTAAGCACACAATCCATGAATGGAACAAACTGTGGCAAGTCTTAGAAACTAAAAAAAAAAAGAATCCTTGTGCTTAATAGGTGATTTCAATGGCATTACAAAAAATGAGGAATATTTAGGGAATTCAACTCCTAATCAGAACAGTATAAAGAATTTTAACACTTTCCTTAATGATCAAAACTTTGCTGAAATCCCTACCTCTGGCAGCTTGTTCACTTGGACTGGAATGAGAACAAAGGGCAGGGTATGGAAAAGGCTTGATAGAGGGATTTCAAATAATATATGGTGGTCTAATTTCCCTAGCTCTAAAATTAAAACACTATCTAGAGAAGGCTCTGACCATACATCTCTAATTCTATTTGTGTCTAATACATCCTCGATGACTACTTCAAAACCCTTTAAGTTCCAAGAATGCTGGGTAAATCATCCCACTTTCATGAAGCTAGTGAAAGATGCTTGGAGTGCACATACCAGTCATCAAGGGATGAAAAGATTAATTTTCAAACTTAAACACTTAAAGCAAGCCCTTAAAATCTGGAACAAAGAAGTATTTGGTAATGTTTTTGATGCTGTTCAGATAAGTGAGGATCTGTTGGTTAATGCTGAAAAAGATTTACAACAGGATGAATCCAGTAACACCATACAAGCCTTAAATCTAGCTAAGGCAAAGCTGAAAATAGCTCTAAATAATCAGGAAATATTTATAAAACAGAAATCAAGACTAAAATGGATGAAAGAAGGTGATGTAAATACAAAATTCTTTCATCAATCAATTTTAAGTAAACATAAAAGGCAAACAATCTCTCTAATCAAAACTAATGATGGGACCTGGCTAAATAATATAGGAGATATAGAGAAAGAAGCTGTTAGCTACTTCTCCAATCTTCTTACTGATGAACAACTGGATCCATCAGGAGTTAATACAGCATGGATACTGGAAAATATTCCAAAAGTTGTAACCAATGAAATGAACTCTAATTTACTTAAACAAGTCAGTATGGAAGAGTTAACTAACATAGTTAATTCCATGGATAGCCATTCAGCCCCAGGCTCTGATGGTTTCTCTGGATTCTTTTACCATAAATGTTGGGATATTATAAAATCTGATGTGATGATGGCAGTGGAAGAATTCTTTGCTAGAAAAGACATTCCCAAATCCATCTCATCAACTCAAATAATACTAATACCCAAAAAAGATGTATGTTCATCATTTAAAGATTACAGACCTATAAGCTTATGCAATTTCTCAAATAAAATTCTTTCAAAAATACTTTCAACAAGACTTAAAAGCTATCTAGATATTATAATCAGCCCAGAACAATCAACATTTATTTCTGGAAGAGAAATTGCTGATAATGTTCTCCTCATGCAAGAATTCACTAATCACATACACTCAAAAACAAAAGGGCCTAATATGATTATCAAACTGGACATGATGAAAGCATTTGATTGATTTTTTTGGTCATTTTTAACAAATATCCTTATCAAGCAAGGTTTTTCCAAAGTTCTAGTTGACCTAATTATGAGGAACATCAAATCTGCATATTTCTCAATACTGATTAATGGAAAAATAGTGGGTTTTTTCCCTGCATCTAGGGGTTTAAAACAGGGTGATCCTTTATCCCCTCTGCTTTTCATACTAATGGCTGAAGCCTTTTCACAAAACCCAAATTTTCTATACCAATTCGGAAATATTCAGCCCTACAAACTACCCATTGGGATGAAATCATCATCACATCTTTCTTATGCTGATGACACAACAATCCTTTTGAAATACACAAAACAGGGATTACAAACAATAATGAACTTTCTGAAATCTTATGAATTGGCTTCAGGTCAGAAAGTGAATTTTTGAGAAATCCACTTTTGGAATTCTAACTGGACTTCTATGGGACCTCTAACTGATCACTTACTTAATCCATCTGAATTTCCATATCAAAACTTAACAGTGGCTGATTACATACATAATAAAATATCTTATTCTACCCAGCTCAGGAATTGCCTCCCTGATCACATCTTCCAACTTCTGGGACTGGAATATAAAATATTTCCAAGTTATGGTGATTCCCTCATATGGAAACCTACTCAGACAGGAGCTTTTACTGTTAAATCAGCTTATAAGCTGATAAGAGAGAAGAAAATGAAGATACCCTCTTACACTCATCTGTGGTCTAAACTTTTACCAAAGAAAGTTAGTTTATTTAACTGGAAACTTTTAAATAGACTAATAGCTCTTCCCAATGTGCTAGAGGATTTCCAATTTCATCTCCCCTCAAGATGTTGTTTCTGTTTTAATGAGTCTGAAACTATCCATCACTGTTTTAATTCTTGTGTGAAGGTCAAACAAATCTGGAAACTAGTGAACTATACTTTCAGTTTGCCTAATAACACATTTCAACTTTTATGGGATAGAGTCTATTTTTACTGGAATGTCTCTCCTCTGATGGATCCTTTGCAAAGTTAATCAGAATCATACCTTGTGTAGTACATTGGTACCTGTGGTGTGCCAGATGTACTTACATATTTGAGGGTACAAAGCCAAATATAATGTTCATTTTCAAGCGAATTTTATATCATTTTAATGATACCTTGTTGGCATTCAAACTGGACTTCAAATGGGCATTATCTCATACACCAACAATGCTGAGTCAGAAACCTATAAGACATAGACCAATAAGAATCATTAAATGGTTACTACCTTCAAAATTCAAACTCAATACTGATGGTTCTCTTCTTAGCAATGGTGTTGCTGGTATCGGATGCATAATCAGAGATCATGTTGGTCAGGTAACTGTAGCTTTGTCAAAATCCATCTCGGCTGAATCTGTTTTGCAGGCCGAAACCATTGCTCTATTACATGGTATTCATCTTGTTCAAGAACGAGGCATCATGAGTATTGATATCGAAACAGATTCAAAATTCTTGCATGGTATGATACAACAACAATTCAAGATGCCATGAAAATTACTGCCACTGATGAGGGAGATTTGGAACCTACTTCAGGGAATGAACTACTCATTGCAACACATTTTCAGAGAAGCCAATGGCGCTGCTGACTCACTTGCAAAAATGGCTAGCCGCAAGCAGGTAAATAACATCTATGTTTCTGCAGGTTTGCCTACATTAGTGGCAGGACAAGTAAAGGTAGATGCGGAAGGAACTCCTTATGTTAGATTAGAGTAATTTGATGACTATGTACTTATTATTCCACGGTTGTATCTGTTGATCTTTAGGTTAGTAGCAAGTTAATGCATAGTTTTCAAAGATCTTCAGATGAACTCTCAGAGGTAAGGTATTAAGCCCCCCTCTTTTTCTGTATCTTTTAATTTAATTAATAAACGGGTAGGGGTCTGCCAAACCCCCCACCATCACAGGTGGATTTATCTAAAAAAAAGGTTATAAATTTTATAACTACAACATGTTGCATACTAAAATTTTAATATTACAAGTAAGACCTTTACCTTTTATAATTTTAATTATACCCCGTATTTCCATAAGTCTATGGAAAGACCGTCTTTCCCAAGACTTTGCCTAAAAACACATGCAAAATTAGCAAAAAAGTTAACCTGGGAATTATCTCGCATTTTAACTTGCGAAATTTTATGACCCGAATTTATTAATTCCTTAATTATTTACACCTATAACCCTCTTTATTCCGCAAATATTTTAAAAGTTATATTTAGAATCTCATATCTACATGATATTTGTAAATTATCTATTTTAACTTTGGTTTCAACATTAGACGGTATCGACGAACCTTTTTCCCCCCAATAAAAGGTTCATATAAATTTGTTTGTTTGCATTTTGTGACTACGGTTAACTAAAATACTAGGTGAAAGTCTGTTGACAGCAGAAACGTATAAACCCTAGCTGCCTACTCTTAGCAACAAATTGACAACATTTACATGATTATAATCTCGATTGGCACAGTCTTCGGCGACATTTCTATAATTTATTTAACATAGTCACTATACCTTTTATTTTAGACATTATAAATTTGGCAAAGCCTTAAAATAATAAAAGGTAATTGGTCTTAGTTGCAATATTAAAAATTTATTATGCAACATGTAGTAGTTATAAAGTTTGTAACCCGATTCATGCAACCCGTAAATTTTATCTTCGTATCTTTTAATTTGCACCTTTAAACCTTGGTCTTTCCGTGGCTTATGAAAAGATCGTCTTTCAAGAGACGAACTCTATAAATTTTAAATTAAATGTTATATTTTATAATTTATCCATTACACAAATTCTTGTTGTAGGTCGATTAACCGTTAAACTGGATCAATTTATAATTGATGTAACTGATTGGGTGTTATGATGTTTATTTTTATTTATTGCAATGATGTTTTCATAACTTTTAATTTTAAAAAAAATATATTTTAATTTAGGGAAAAATACAAAACTATTTTGATCAGTTGTGCAAATACACCCAAATTGCACTATTCCGATGTGGACTGGAGGAATTCAGACATTAACCTAATTTGAAAAGACACAAATATCCATGTGTGTAAAATGACAATTTCATAACCATTCTATCCCTTGCTGATGTGGCCCTGGTTTGAATAGAAAGGGGTTTAATTTCAAAGCAAAAAAACATTTTCTTCTTCTTCAAACACACGGCCATGCCAACACTACCCAACGCACCACCGCCCCAAAATTTGAGCCCCGTCGCTCCCCAAAAATTCTCTCCCTGTTCTCGCCACCCAAATAACTCTTCCACAACCACTCACCTTCCATTGTTGGCGTTAAAACCCTTCATCCTATCTGGGCATTTGTCCCATCGCCCCTCGTCCCACTGCCGAGAGCTCATCACCATCCCATTCCATCGCCATCGTCAAAACCAGATTGATTTTCCGTGAGGAAGCCGAGCGTCGAAATCCAGATTTATTTTTCCCTCATCCCATCACCATCCCAGCCTCGTCTCAATCTTTCCATTGCTGGTGGCACAATTTGTATGGACCCCCGTCTGTGGGTTACACTTGTGGTGTGCCAGAGGATTTAGGAGAGGAATAAGGTGGCTCGATGGAGGGTTTCAGAGAAGAGAAGGTGGCTCGTCCACCGACGCTATTAGAAGAAGAAGGTGAGCGGCGGTGGAAGAAGGTGGCGCCACAATTGTGGAATGAATATTGACCTGACAGTGGTAGAGGAATTTTAAGAAGAAGTTTTCAAGTTTTAAAAAGCATTGCAGTGGGGTAATATAGTCTTTTCAAGTTTTTCAAATATCGATTTTTTTTCAAAAGGGTATATCACTATTGGAAATACCCCTATAGGTACTAGTATGTTATTACAAAGGCACCGGTTGAATCTCCCCCTGGCCAACTGGTGCCTAAGTGACCCGCTGCAAATTTGAACAGTTTCGAGCACCGGTAAGTCGTACCGGTGCTATAAAAATAAGCACCGAATCATTTTGTACTGGTGCTTGATTATTTCCATAACGATATTCACCAAACAATGACTAGTTACAGATATTGACTATCGGTATGTCGAAAATCTTACCGGTGCTCATTATTTTTAGCACCAGATTTATTCGCACTAGTGCTTCTTTATTTTCATGCTGGTGTTCTAGAACCAAAGACCACTACAAAATTTGAACCGGTATGTAATGAAAATACTACCAGTGCTCATTTGTGTCAGCACCGAATGGTAATTGGGTACCGGTGCTGGACTTTTTTAGAATCATATTGTATTTTAGAACCGACATTGCACTTCTTAGCACATGAATGAAATTTTTTTATCATTTTAAATTAGCACAGGTGTGGTATAAATAGCACCGGTTTAAATTTGAAGCATCGGTTCTTAATGTGGAGGAATTGTGGCACTGGTATGGTTGTACATAAAATACCGCTGCTAGTTTTAATAAATGTTGGTTTCAGTAATTTTTAATTTTGTACCCCATCCTAGATCAACCATGGGGAAAGTGGATATAATAAATCCCACATAACCTATTGAAATATAGTACATTTTCTATTGGAAAGAAAAGTATCCCCAATTGAAAATAAAGAAAGCAAAAAATATCATTGTTCATAAAGTACTCCAATCAATCATCAAAGTCTTTAACATTTGTCTTAGAATGTTTCGAATAAACATTAATCTATGTCCCTCACCATTTTTATGCAACCTCTTGAATTTCATATGCGTTGTATGATCCTTGGTTCTCTGGAAAAACCTGCGATTAGATTAGATGTTAGTTAGAAGGATGCAATCCTAAAAATGAATGAAGAAATGTTGTTTTTTGTTTACTAGTTTTGATACGTCCAATCGATTCTTTGAGGTTGTGTTCAGGACCAGCTCTACCAGGATTCACATGACACTGTATCCGTACTCATAGCAACCCCCTTGTTTGAGATGCTAAGATAGAAAACAACAATTCCCCAATGTTTGGTCAGTGTAAGACGAAAAGAAAAATTATAAAGTACAAGTAAAATATTTTTATGATTACTTACGTTGATGCTTGTTATCTTCCCGGTGAAACCTGCCGGGGGTTCCTTCTTCCTCTTCTCCCTCTCATATATACATACAAGCTTGCACATATATTATTTTCAAATATGACTATTCAAACTTTGCAAGAAAGAATGAAGAGTATAATTGAATGGATAGAAATACATGGAAATCAATTGGCTTTCGACATAATCGTTTGATTTTATACCACCGGTCATTGTCCATGGTGAAAACATTGTTCATTCCTGAACAAATGATTATGAGGAACCAATGTTACCTGCGTTAATACGTAACAAGTTAATATTTTAGGAATCAGTTTTCATTTTCTTAATTTAAACATTAAGAAAAAGTGTCATACGTCCTAAGGTAGGGTAGAAAATAAATATCAGCTTCAGACGCAACCATCGTTTGCCAGATGGGGTCAAGCCAGTTTTTGATATCTTCTTAATGACCGGTGTCACTCCTTCCTGTGTTTACGACACAGAATTGGATTCTGCCCATGTTGGTGTCCTTTGCTTTGTTGCATAGGTCTCTGTAAGAGTAATAGTCAATTTATGTCTTTGATTGTATGTGAAATTTTAATTCAAAAGTTTCAAATTTGAAGCTTACCTCATCTATAAATCCTTCAGAGTGTTCGAGATCCGTGTCATGTAATGACAATTTCCAAGCTTTCCTCCAAACTCCAACATATACTCGATATCCAGGCATAATTTGTAAGATCTAGAAAATGTGGATACCTCAAAGTTGTTGTAATATGCAACCCTTTCCTCTGCGTTCATTTTCTTCGCCACCTCATTGCAATTTTTGATGAATGCCTTCATCATTGGATTCACAGTCAATTTGCCTCTTTTAAATTTTGCATCTTTTACAATTTGCATGTGGAAAGTGTAAATAGAATGAATTAAGTACAAGAAAAGTGTGGAAATAAAATAGTAACATTGTATAAAAGGATTACCAGTTTCAGAGGCTTCAATGGTAGGTAGTCGGTGAGACGTTCCTTCCCTGGCATACTAAATTGGTGGTAGAACTGGATGGCTGCGTCGATGATGTAAAGGTAAGTTGTTACACGTGAAAGGAAAACAATGCCACTTTGCAATATATGAATTGAACTTTGGTATATGTATATACTAAATTATTTGTTTAAAATATTTTAATTGAATTACATCATCGTCGCCGGGGACCTCTAGGAATTCCTATTCATTGTCCGGGGAAGCCTTTGTAGGCACGCCCGACTCTTCTTCCTTTGCAGGATCCTCTTCCTTTGTGGGGTCCTCTTCTTTTTGGAGTTCTTCTTCCTTTGCGGGCTCCTCATCTTGGTCGACCAAAGCCACCGGCCAATCCACCACATGTCCAACAACCTCTCCAAAATTGATGAATTTGTGGTTGGCGAAAGGCAGTCCTGTCTTTTCAAAGATGACTGGCTCACACACTCAGACACGAGCAACCTCACCTATAGAAGTATGGTTGTGGCAGGATTTTTGGAGTAACCTTTTTTCCTCCATGGTCCTTGTCCCGCCGATTTTCTTAACGAACAAAGAAACCTTCTCCCCATTCTTTCATGCAATGTAGATGAATGGTTGTTAGAAAACAAGTAAACATTAAATGGATAGAAATATGGGGAATCATATAAGTTAAATGGAATTGAAATATAAACTTTTACCTCTTCATCATCGTTCTCATTTCTAGGATCACACTCAGACTTGGTTTATGCCGCACTCACCTGGCATAATGCCCTCTCAATGAATGAATTTGGATCATTGAGGCCCATTGGGATTTGAACTCCTCCAGCAGCTGCGATTCCCTTGACTAGTTGTTCTAGGTATGACAACATCGCTTTGACCACTAGCTGGTCAGCAGTTGCTTCTTCGAAATTCCTGGTCTGGGGGATGAGATTCTACCACATTTGCATCAGTTGCGGGTCAGATGAGGAACAATGACATTTTTTGGAAGGTTGGTCTGTGTACCCCTATATCTCCCTGGGTGATCCATCACACCAGCCAGCTTTATCAATATGTCCTCCCCGGGTTCCAAGACTAATGTGCCCCCTAGCAGTCTCCTTGTTCATCCTTATTTGTTATTAGGGGCAAGTTTAATAAATTACAATAAATGGGTAAAACTATGATCAAGAATAAAAAACCTTACGATATCACTAGCGACGGCCCTGCCCTTCGGGCCTGTATATTGTGTCTTATACCTCACCTTGTTAGACTTAAGATAGACCAATGATCCGTCTATGTTGGAAATCCTATTACTCAGCTCCTGATCAATCTCCTCCTATGTGTAGCCCTCAATAGCAAGATTGGCTCTCTCTTTTTCTTTCAAATTCTCGAGTAACTCGGTGACAGCTCCTACCAGTCCGATTGGTATATTTCTTCTGCTTCGATTCTCCGCAGCCCTATCCATGATTTTCTACCAAAAATCACAATAAGTAAAGTAATTTTTATGTAAACCACAATATATTAAACAGAATGTTGATAAAAATGATTACCTCAAACTTTGGCGGCGTCCTCACTTGTAGAACTTGTTCCACTCCACCTCTTCCATCCACATGTATTTTTCCCAAGGTTTTGCTTTGGATTTGTTTATGCCGTTAGCGATCTTATGGATTTATTTTGTTGGAATCTCAGACTTCCATTTGCAGTGGGAGTTACCCGCCGCTACATATACCACTCCTTCCAATTTTTCAATTTTTTTGCGGTTAATATCTGCTTGAACTTAAAGCCTGTCTGCATTGAATTTGGACAATAAATTTGGTAAGCTAGCAGGTTGTTACAGAAACTAATGAACATTATAAAATAATCGGTATGAATGGATCTTACCTAGATATCCTTCCACGCCTCCTCCTTGGTGTCAGTGGGGACGTTATTCCAGTGTCTTTGAGTCCTAAACCCGATGCGCCGCCGAAATGTATATTTACAATATGCAGTCTACGCTGTCTAGTTTTTTTGCAAGCTATGTCAGCCAAGTTGAATGTAACCGGTATTGGATCTCTCTCCTTTATAAGCATCACAGATTGACACGTGGCCATATACCACATTCTTGCACCAACTCTCAATCTCAAACTTGACGAAGGCTTTCCCGTTCTTTCCACCCACCTTCGACACATTTCCAGTTTTGATCCTCTTTCGGTTACCTTTTTCTACCAGAGGTTCCTCATCTAGTGAAGAGTGATCTGACTCTTGAGTCTCACTGATTTCCTCAATTTGCACGGGCTCTTCGGACATGATTTTGGGTTGTGTATCACCCCTTTTTCTCTTGCTGATACCCGTGCCCTTCCTTGCTTTATGAGGTATCTACAATACACAATATGAAGTTGTTAACAACACAATCATACAAAATGTTTTCTACAACCCAAACCCACAACGACCACAATAATCGAAGAATGATATCAATCCAAAATCCACAATAACCACATCAATCCACAATCCACAAGAATCAAACTAATTGAAGAACCAATAAAGCATTTCACAATCAACCATTGTCATACATAATAAATCGCAATTCATAATACATAATCCATAATCCCCTAAGAATCCATTGCATGAAATCCAATATTTTCTACAATCCAAGAAAATATACAATAGCATTGAATTCTTTACTACGAAACACATAGAGGATCCACCACAAAGACATTTTAGTTCTTTTAGGCCGTTCATCGAACATGATATGCAAATGCAATGATTCGAGCTAAGAAAGTAAAAATAACTACCTTTTATACACATGCAATGGCAAGATGACACTTACCTTTGATTATTGTGACCCTTGTAGTTTAGGGAGGGCCAAAAGGCAGCCGGGAAATTCCGAGAACAATGAATTCGCTGGTGGTGAAAAGGGGGTTGCCAGCACGGAGGAAATATGGAACAAAGACTTCGGTTTTGGTTCCTAAAACAGTCTACCCTGATGGTTTTATACAAGGTGGGGTTAATGTGGAAGTTAATGGGGGGTTGAAGATGGAAAATACGTGGGGTGCTGGCTGTTAGTTGCGGAGTACGAATGTTCTCCGCCACCTCATTGTTCATCTGTGATGGGAAATGACCGATTGCCTTGACTGCTTCTGGAATTGGGTAGCTTAACACTTTCCCTATGTGGTCACACCATCTGCTTTGAAATTGGAAATCCATATGCTAACCTTGAATTCTTGTTTCATGTGTGGAAACCCTAGATTCAATGGACAGGGGTGATTACGATGGTCCTATCTTGCAGAATGACTTGACAAAAATTTGCATCACTAGATGGCCAAATGTGTCGTTCTCATAGTTAGGTTCACCTGCAATGACACAAAGTGAAGAAATGAGACCACAAAAACCATAGGATCATATCTTCTCCTTGTCTTCTAGTAGTGTCTGATGAATTCCCTCCCCAACATTCCAACGAAGTTTTTTTTAATTGCATATAACTTGATTATGCAACTCTTGTGTGCACTTCGGTGTTCACCGTGTTAAGGTCATTACGGGAAGCCACAAAGTGATACCACACATTAACATATGGTGTTAATGATTTCTTCTGAATTTTTGTCCACCCTGGAAACACAAGAGCGCCTACATTGGTACCTTCACTTGTGATGCACCGCACCATTCTTTTCAATACTTTGTTGCCCAAATCATCATCCTCATTGATCAATGCTAACATCTCGTTATCCTCTTCTTCTACGTTAGGCAATCCGTACGATTCATTAATAGCTTCAGGAGTTAGATGGACATATTTTCCCCGGCATAAAACCTTGTCTGTGCTCAATCCACACCTTAAATTCAGATAGAACTCACCGACGATGGTCAAGTTGAAAGCGGGAGGTGTAGCACAAAGATTTTCTCATCCCAAATGCCGAATAGTTTCTTGAAAAAGTGATTTGCTTCTTGAAAAATTTGCAACTGGTTCGATGGCCATTCGGGATAGAGTTCTTTCAATAGTGCATGTGATCCTCCACATATATTGCAGTCTCACTACTGTTACACAAACCATAAAGATGAACTTTCATCAACTCAACATTGAAGTGTGTGTAAAGTGTACATTTGGTCTGCGAGATCCCATTCTTCCTGCCACTTTGCACATGCTGCGGGACTCCAAGTGTTGTTTTCGCAGTCAAATTAGAAGTGCACTACTCAATGATGTCCTCCATGACATACCTTTACACAATGCTCGCATCGGGTCAGTTTCGATTGTGTACATAACCCTTAAAGACCCCCATGTGCTACTCGAACGGTACATCCAATGCATCCCAACAGAACTGCATATTCTTATTTCTCTGACTACATGGATGACGAGATGGATCATAATGTCAAAGAATGTCGTGGAAAGTACTTCTCAAACAAACAGACTACTACAATCCCCTCACGTTCCAACTCATCAAGTTGTTTATGCTAATATTCTTACGGCAAATGGAGTTGAAGAAGAAACACATGCGCATGATGAAGAATCTCACCTCCTCCTCCTTGACAGCACAGATAGCCACGGGTAAGAGTTGTTGCATCAAGACGTGAAAATCATGGGATTTCAATGCATTAAGATGCAATTCTTTACTCACAAACTGACTAACATCGTAACAGTAGCCAGATGGTACCTTGATTCCTTGAATACACTCACAGACCGACCTTCTGTCAGTGATAGAAGATTGTAAAGGGAGGGTGGTAGGTACATCCGCTTACCTTTCACCCTGGAGCTAAATCAACTCGCAAACCGAGTTCAAGCAAGTCCTTCCATGCATTCAAGTTGTCCTTCATCTTACCAGGAATGTATAGTAGAGTAATAATTAAACTCTCACACACATTCTTCTCTATATGTATCACATCCAAACAATGATGAACATCCAAATCCCCCCAATACGGAAAATCAAAGAAAATCGATCTTTTCTTCCAAGAACCATCATTTCTGACTAGCACTTCAGATATATTTTTTCCAAGAAAAATATTTAATTTATTCACCTTGGTGTGGATGGAAAACCCACTCAATATTTTTTGCGCTTTCCTCCTCTCCCTTCCTCCAACAAAATGAATGGTGTCATCTCGTAACTTGTGCTTTACTGGGAGGAATTTCCTATGACCAATATACACGGTCTTCCTACCATTTTTAAATGTTGGAAATCAGTTGCTTCCTCCCACACAAAACATGCCTTATGACCCTTAACCACATAACCTGAAAGATTACCATAAGCCGGAAAATCATTTATAATTTAAAAAAGCATGTCCTTCAGATTGAGATTGGTCTCACGGTTACCATCGAACACATCAACACCGCAGGACCACAAAACCTTCAAATCTTTAATGAGTGGGGCTAGATAGGTATCGATATCATTTCCGGGTTGTCTCAAACCCAAAATCGTCAATGACATCAAAACCCATTTCCTCTTCATGTTAAATATGAAGGTAGATTGTAAATAGAAAACATAACCGACCACAAACTATGTTTCGATGACATGTTACCAAAGGGATTGATACCATCAGTACACAAAGTCTTCCTCAAATTCCTAGGTTCAGCTGCAAACTTAGGATACCTCTTGCAAAAATTTTCCATTGATGTGCATCTGCAGGATGACAGATGATATCATTATCAGGACAACCCCAATCTCAATACCATGTCACGTTCTTTGCATCCTCAGCGTTCTTAAACAACCTCTTCAACCTCGGGACAATAGGAAGGTACCACACAGATTTTTCAAGGACCACTTTTCTTACCTTCACAACAACCTCTTCATCCACAACCTTATTTCTCCTTTCCTTATAATGAGAAACGTGGCATACGGGGCAAGCTACCTATTTTTCCAAATCATCCATATACAAAACATGATCATTGAGGCATGCATTTTTTTTATACTCCATTCCCATTGGGCAAAAAATTCTCTTCGCATCATAGAGGTTGTTCGGTAAACCATTTTTAGGGTGGAGCTTCTCATTCAAAAACTTGAGCAACTTATCCATGCCAGTACAGCTCCGCGAATAAACTCCTTTCATGCTAAACAAATCCATCAAACATGACATTACAAAGTCTTTTTTCCTGCAACCGGGAAACAACGCTATGTCCTTCTCATATAGAAATTTTGACAGAACTTTGGGCCTCCCCAAGAATTCATCCACCAGCTCCTCACGCATGTCATCCAAATTTACATCCCTAAAATATTCCCCCTTGCTACCTACAACCACCTCCGGCGGTGGTTTCTCGCCATTAAAGGTCCAAACCAGATAATCCTTTGAAAACCCTCTCTTGTACAAATGTAACCGCAACATGTCCCGATCGTCAGTACACTTACGATTCTTACAATCACGACATGGACATAAGATGCGCTTTTTTATGCCTAAATGCATGCTCCATAAACTCCCCAACAAAAGCAATGAATTCATCACTCACCAAACTAACTTCGTGATACACATGCTTACGCCTCTCGATGGCACAGTAAATCTCTACAATTTAATCAATATGCAACAATTAAACTTCCACGAAGATATATACTTACACCCTAAATATAATTTCATTCATACCACACCACACCCTATATGAACATGCAACATGCAACACTAAATTACTACATTCATAACACACATATTCAAATCACATGCATGGGAAAACCATTCAATACATCAACAATACTAGCTAACCAACCCTATTCATCAAGAGTGAGAAACAACATTACAGTGATCAAACATGCAAAAAATAATTGGCAACATATCATTCCACACATATTCCACCATAAATGATAAATTTATACAAAACATAAAGTACTTTCAAGGGAGTTCATTGATGGACATTCAATGTCTTCCTCATCCAAAAATAGCCATTAATGAACTCAAAGAGAAACTTCAATAAACTTTTTACCGCTAGGAAAAGGATGATAGGTGAGCATTTAATGCACCAATGACACTGATATAATATACTAATATCGGTGTTATACATCATTTTCACAACCTAGCACCAGTAACAGTTCTGGTGCTAATTGGAAAACTCCAAACCGGTGCTGAGTTTCTACGATTTCCTGCGCCTTTTTAGGCATCGGCACAGGTATTTTACACTGTACTGGTGCTGGATTCATTTACCACCCGATTCATTTACCACCCACGTCATTTACAATCAAGCACCAATACTATGTACTGGTAGAAAGCGAACCGATGCTCAATACTATCACGTATCCACCTACTTGTCTCATAAGCACCAGTACATCTACCTGTGCCAACCAAAAATTTCTAAATCGGTGTTAGAAAATAATATTTTCCTCAATTTTTTCCATCAACACCGGTACAATCAAGAATACCGGTGTGGAATTTATCCTTTCCTGCGTAAATTTCTACGTAGCACCGATTCTTTGCAGTGGTATATAACTTACTAATGCTCAATATTTCCATATTTATTACTTCTTCTCCCTTAGGCACTGGTATTAAGCACCAGTATGTTGGGTACTGGTGCAGATGAATACAAAGGCACCTGTATTATCATTTTAAAATGATTATACAGGTGCTAACGTCATTTTTAGAACCTGTATTTTGGCACCGGTACAATCATATCAGTGCCTATGTACCTCTTTTCCCATAGTGAATGGTTAGTTTATAGAATTTCGACCAATTTCAAATTGTCGGGGTTATATTGGCATTTTTTTATCCAAACATAGAATTAGATTTGCACTTTTACATTTTTACAGGGTTGAAATGATACTTTCGACATAAACATAGGATTTTTTTACTCCATGATTTATAAATAGTTATAATTTAACTATAAAATTTATTGAAATGAGGTTTTTGTATGGTTTGTGTTGAGTGCCCAAAGAATTCCAGCATCACGCATGATTAAAAAATTGTCTTAATCATAAAAGAGAGAGAAAAACTTTGGTTGCATGCCATGAATGGAAGTAACCTATACATTCAACTCTCTTTATTACCAGCTCCAAAGCTTATAAGTAATTATTTACCATATCTTTGCACAAATACAGATTTATTTTCTCCTCTTCTTTGCGATTCAGTTCCAAAGTCCTTCAAAGATGGGACTCTTCCAAGTACTTGTTAACAGCCAGCTTTATACATAGGAAATGTCTCATCACTTCTCCAGAAGTACTTAATATGCATGCTCTTGTAAGCAGAAAATAATATTGCATAAAAGTAGAATTTATGAAGAAATATATCAATGAACATTAAATGCCAGGAGACATTTCACGGGGGTTGAAGTTTTCTCAAAAGGGAATATTATTGATTGGTTACAATGTTTTGGTATCCAACTAATTGATTAGGGTACGTACTCAGAATAAGCTCTAGGGAATTTAAAGCATGGAAAACATGGTTGAAGGTTGGTGGACTTTTTACTTCTTCACATAAATGATCAAGGAATTTTCTTACCCTTTCCTATCAAGTAGTGGGTTTTTGTGATGAATGTATCATTACGTAAGATTCAATGAATAAATACTTTTATTTCTCCATAGTGTAGGTGCAGAGGGAAATGTGAAATCAATATTCACTCCATCTTATTTTAATCTGCAATTTAACTAGTAGGGACAAAGTTTTGGTAAAGAATATTTCTGCCGTTCTCCTTCCCCCATTCTCAGAAAACCCTACTTTTCTCCTCAATCTTCTTTTCCCCTTGTTCCCATTATGAACAGATGACAAAACAATAAATTTTCAATTAATGTTCTTTGAGTTTTTATGTTATCGATTATTAATGGATATGTCTCCATATATTAGTATTATTGTTCGACTTGATAGATTAGATCGTTGTGTTCATGATTAAAACTCGATTTAGTTTTTCGTATTGATGTTTTGTTCTCACTGGTTTTACAGATCGTGTTTTGGTATTAGGTTTTCTGTTAATTTGTATACTGTCATATCTATATTTTTCAAGGTGTTTACAACTTGGTCAACATAGATAGTGATTTGGATCAAGTGGTATTGCAGTTCTTGAAGATCCTTGTTTGGTGAAGTGGTTGATGCGATATGCTCATCTCTGCCAAGTGGTCATAATTTTCGCGGACAGCGAGTTAATATCCCAATGGAGATATTACAATTTTTATTAGATCTTTAATCTGTAACAGTACAAGCGATCAGTCTGGTTGACATGTAATTTAATTATCTTTGCAAAATATTAGTTAAGGCGAACAACTTCAGGGGCCCCTGAACTCCCTCCTTCTTACCCTGTTAGCCCCTCTTTTTTTGAATAATTTTGGCCTCTCAACTAACAAAACTATTTAATCGTGGCCCTTCCATCTGGTCAAATCGTCAAGTTCAGTCAAAACTATTAAATTTAAGGGAAAAATGGTCATTTCACGATTTTCCTTTTCCTTTTCTCATTTTTAAAATTTCTTTTCTCATTTTCCCTTTTTCCCTTTTTCCTTATATATTTCTTTTTCTTTTTCACATTTTCTTTCCTTTTCTTTTCCCCTTTTCTCCCCTGCTTCTCTTCCATCTTCTCCATAGCACCACCATACAGCACCTTAGTGCCGCTACCACTACTGAGGTTCTCAAGCCCTAGTGCTGCTGCCGCCACCATGCCGTCGCCTTCAAATCCCCAATCGAAGAACATTTTCCATATTGCTCATCCTCCCGCCATTCAGATCAAACCACAAGATGAACATCTTCCACTGCGGCTCGGCCACAATCTTCGACCACTCCTGTACTGAGGTTATTGTTCTTGAGATCAAAGCTCATTGTCAAGGGCAAATCACCCAAATATTTAGGGATCACACCGGTAAAATTGTTGGAGGAGAGGTTTAATGTCCTGGTTAGCGATTTTATTAGCCCATATCATTTGGGATTTGGCCGGTGAAAGAGTCAGAGGAGCGATCGCACTGCTCAAAGTTTGCCAGCTCTGGGAAGATTCCTGCTGGAATCTCGCCGCCGAGCTTATTCTAAGCTAGAATCACCCTCTACAACTGGCGACAGTTCTGAAGCTTAATCCATCAGGGGTTAGAGAATATCTGATCCGTATTGAAGCAAAAATGAGCAGGAAAAACAATGGAACAATTGGGAGAATCAGCATTTCGCAGGCTCCAAGGTTTTACAGAAAGTACTTTTTTTTCTTGAATTCTCCAATGTTAGAGAGATTTTACGGATGTGAGTTTAGAAAAACAAAAAGTTGTGGGTTTAAGGAGGAGCGTCTGTTGTCTGCGGCAGAGAGCGGCGACAGCGATGGCGGCGGCGGAGAAGGGTGGTGGGGATTGGAGAAAATGGTTGGATAAAAGGTTGAGGGTGGAAGGCGGAGGTGGGATGGTCAGAGAAGAAGAAGCCAGGGGTGGATTGTAATTAAGAAAAATATTAGTGGTTGGATTCTAATTATTAAAAGATGGGAGAGGGACTGGTTTTTATCAGTATGATAATGTCTTGTTCTTTTCAATTCAATTGCGTCTATCTAAAATTCAATTTAATTCAAATAAATTCAGCATAATAAAATTTAATTTAGCTCAATTATACTGTTATTCAGTTTGATGAATTTTAGTTAAATTTATTTTTTCTAGTTCAATTTCGGTACCATTTGATTCATTTTAGATGAGTGGATAAAATAAAGTCTAAGCAGTAATACTCGGAGCAACTAACCATTTCTGGTTTATGGTCTTTACATTTTGAGTTGTCAACCTTACTAGATATATGTACCTATAGATTGGACATGGTCATATGCAATTGGATAGATCGTCTTGAATATTTCAGCAGTCCTAACACACTAAATTAAAATAATTTTCATTCATCGTATTTTATAGTAGTAGCATGGGTAAATTTAGTGCTATGAGATAATTCATCATCACGTCTGGCATATGGATTGAATCTTTCCTCCCCTTATACATCCGAGAGCCTTATGACTCATCAACTATTAGTAGCCCTATTCGTATTCGCTATGTAAAAGAAAATAGAAAATAGAAAAGTTTCCTCTGCATATTAACTATTGCAGTCAAACCTAATAACGATAGCACATTTAAAATGTTTGACTATCGTATTCCATCGGGCATGTAGTGTATTTATTATTCATTTCTATATACATTATTTTACTTGAGCAATGATTTTGTTACTGCATCTGTACCATTTCAAACTCAACACTTCAACTTTTAATACATCATTGAAAAATGTTTAATTAAAGGTGGTTATATCGTACCACAAAAGCCACTTTCAAGTGTCTTCTCTGATTCTGCCTTTAATCGATATTGATTAAAGGAAGTTTAAAAACTGTCTTTAATTAGGCACTAGTGGAGAACCCTTGATTAAATGCACTTAATTAAAGGTGGTTCTTGAGGAACCGCCTTTAATGAGAATCCCAAGGAGTTCCGACTTCGGATCTCTCTGCCAGGTCCCAACCGAAATTTTTAAAGACACTTTTTAGTTGATTAAAGTTGGTTCTTAATGAACCGCCTTTACTTGGTATCAATTAAAGGTGATTCTATTACAGAACCGCCTTTAATTTGGTATCTTTGTCGGACTTGTGGGCCCAACTATATAAAGGTACTAGGGTTTCTTTAGTTATTTTCCTATGTCTTTCCTCTCCACCGCTTTAGTCTTCAAACCTTATTTTCTAACTGTGTGGAAAACATCTCTGCCTTAGTTATTTTCTAACTGTTCATTCTCCCCTCCAACATAACGCCACCCTCCGCCGCTCCCTCCCATCCACTCCTTCAGCCTCGCTCACCTACACTCTCTCAGCCACCCTCCACCCCCTGACTCTGACCCTCGACTCCAACTCCACCGCTGGACTCGAACTTGAACTCCGCTGTGAAGACCCGGCTCCGCCATTGAACTCTGACTCCGATTCCACCAATGAATACTCCGGATTTTCCACTGAATTCTTTTTCCAATAGAGTTTCCTCCCCATCCGATGCCGCGCGATAGATGTTTTCACCACGCCAAGGATCCGCCGCTCCTAGCCACTACGTGCTACCCCCTGAGGTCCTTGTCCCGAGAGAGTTGTCGTCGGCCACTAAGTGTTCGCCGCTAAAGGCTATGCCGCAGCAAATATTTCTGCTAGCGAATCCACCAAAAACTCTGGTGAAGGCTATTGTTGTTGGCTCTGTTGTGTTGGGTCTTTTGGGTCCATTTTTGTTGGGTCTGTTGTGTTGGGTATGTATTTTGTAGATTTGGATTGGTTTCTGGAAGCCTTTTTTTGGGACCTCAGAAACTGCTTCCGACTCGGAACTGTTGGGGATCTAAAGAAAAGTGGTTTTTTGAATCGCCTTTGATTGATTTCGATCAAAAGCGGAGCCAGAGAAGGCGGTTATGAAGTGCCTTCTTTGGTTTGATAAATCCGCCTTTAATCGCGCAATTTTCACTAGTGAGGGTCCAAAATCGGTGTTGAGTAGGTGACTTGGGAGAGAGTTCCAAATTCAAAACCTGATCCGGGTCCTAATTAGAGGTGGTTATCGCTGCCTTTAATAGAGATTTTTCCACTAGTGATAGTTGATTCAAAGAATATATATTTATTACTTCCCCTAGTTCACTAACATTGGCTCATTTACTTTTTAACTTAGATTTATAAAAAGTGTATTTATGGTGGGTGAATTGAAAGGTTTTTGGGTAATGATGAGTTGAAGGGGTATTAGAGACTTTTTAAAAATAATGGAAAGTTTAAAGTTACTCAAATAATGCAAAGTTAAAGGGTAAAGCAAAGTGTGTTTTTAACCCTATGTTTTGAAGGGAAAGTGCAGAAATTACCTTGTAAAATCCGAAAGTGCAAAATTGACCCTGAATTTCATTGACCAAAATGTAAACAACCAAATTGGCTGGAGATGGGCAAAAAGACCATAATACCCCTAAATTAAGAAAAAATAAAATGAAAACCTCCTCATCCCACTCCCATTTCTTCCTCACTATGCTGCTGTTTCAATCTCTGATTCCCCCATCCCGCCACTGCTTATATCTTCTTCTCCTTCCGAATTCCTTGTCTCCATCATCTCTTTAAACAACGTCAGACACTAAGCCTGACCCTAAACACCACTAATTCTCTGTCGCCTCTCAAATCCCTTGCATCTCTTGCCTCTTTAAATGATGCCCTTTTCATTGAGGAGAAAGTTGGTGGGGGGGTTTGAATGCGGGTGGGGTCATCGAAAATGGAGAAAATTGGGGGAATTGAAGATAGGAGCGGAGGTGGGATGGTGACGTCGGGCTTAGACAGTAGAGAGGAGGAGGCTTTGGGTTAGGGCTAAGACGATGGATAGTTTACCAGTGAGAAGAATGCCGGTGGGAGTTTGAATGGGGATGATGTAATTGGAAATGCCAAAAATTGGGGGAATCAAAGATGGGAGCGAAGGAGGGGTGGTGGCGTTGGGCTGAGATAGTGTTGGTTTCGGGCTAGGGCTGAGATAATGGGTTCCAGTGTTCTTCCGAGTTGAGTCCAATCAGAGAGTCGTCAGAGGTTTGATGGACCTGGAGTTTTAGCTTTATGGTGCAGTGTCAGTGATAGTGGCACGACGTCAGAGTTGGTGGCGGCAAGTTTGAAAAAGAAGAAGAAGGAGGACATAGTGGTATTTTTGTCATTTATTTTAAGAGTAGGACTATTTTTGTCTTTTCATAAATGGTCAACGTCTGAATTCGTTTTGCCAATGCCAGAATAGTGCAATTTCTGTATAATAGCACTATTTTACAAAAACATAGTGTTAATTATGCTTTTTCAAATTTTACGGGGTTATATATGCACTTTGAAATTTTGATAGGGTCATTTTGCACTTTTCCCTAAAGGGTAATATGGGTTTTTCAATTTTTTGTCCCCCTCCATACTAGGAAATATTGTACGAGAGTCATTAAAAAAATCCAACATAATTTAGAATCTGAGCCAATGTTAATGAACTAGAGTGAATACTATTTTTTTATTAAGGATAACTAAAATTGTGGAGTAAATGACTTCTGTAGCCCTCGAACTATCGTCATCGTTCACCTTTGACCCTCAACTTTTCCCCCCATATTTGTGGGCTCTGAACTTACAATACAGATAATTTGTGGTAATTCAATCGCTTTTATTTGTTAGATCCTGCTAACGGCCTTGCACGTGCAAGTCACATGAATTTTTTGAGGGAAAAAAAGTCTGTTACATTTTAATCCCTTTTCCACTTTTTGTTTTCAATTTTTTTTATTTTAATCCCAAAAAATATATAAATCAACTGATTATGCCAATGCCAGTGGCCGCAGCCAAGCAATGCTTGACGTCAGAAGCAAAGCAGTCCCCGAAGGTAGCAGTGGAGGTGGAGCACCGGCGCGACCACGCACAAACCACCTCCCTCCACCTGGTTATTGTTGAGCTTCTCACGCAACTTTCTTCCATTCTCGATGACCCAGCCAGTTTGATAGCCTTTCCAAATTTTCACGACACAGAGGACCACCCCAGCCCTGTCTTTTAAGATGAGTACGTCGTCATTAAGCTAGGGTTTTGATGCAACGATGTGTCCCTCAATCTCCTCCTGTACATTTTTTTTGCAGAGAACGGCTTATTCAGTGGCATCCATTTAATTGGGAATGGCCCAAGCAGTATTCCGAGAGACGGTGGAGCTGTCATTGGTGTTTTCCGGTGAGCTTTAGGACGGATAAAGGTTCCGGTGAGCTACCATTGGAATTTTTTGTGGTGGTGGGAATTTTTTGATGGTGGCGGAAGTAGGATCTGATTTGGGGTAAGGGGTGGGATTAGCGGATAATATCACCCCCATCAACAGCAAGATCACGCCCGCGAAGGGAAGTTTAACTTTGAAAGAAGCAACTTTCTTTAGAATTTTTGGAATTTGCATTCAAGCCCCTGATTGATATGGGTGCATTAAAGTCAACCCAGCCCTTTTTCAATTGTTGGGGATTAAAATGAAAAAAAATATTTTTTCCCTCAAAAAAATCACGTGATCAGCTCAAGTAAGGCTGTTAGTGGGAATTAACGGTTTAAGGCTACGGAAGTACCATAAATTGCCAGTTTGGTTAGTTCAGGGGCCTAAAGTATGGGAAAGAAACTGGAGGGCCAAAGGTGAACGATGGGGATAATTCGAGGGCCACCGAAGTCATTTACTCTGTTAAAAATATCAACGATATGTTAAAGCGAATTTGACATGGTATCACTAAATAATATTTATATTTATACACCAATTTAATTTTATGTTCAATTGTTTTGACTACATGAATAACTAAACTGCAAGTTAAAATTGGACAGACAGAGTATATCTTATTAAAAACATTATGAGATGGAGAAAACTACTTGATATGTGATCTAGTGTAATATTTTGCAAGTAAGCACATTATTATCAGTATACATAAGAATATTATATTATGTGAATATTTTATAATATTCTGGAAGCCTTTTACAATTTCTTAACCCTTGAATAATTGTTATATACTATATACTTCAATAAGGATTTTATTGTTTTAAGGTTTCAAAAACTTGGCCTAGCAAAGTAGAGTACACTTTCAAACCAAGAAAATAGTGTAAGGAACCCAAATTATTATTGGAGAATTCTCGATCCGTAAGAGTGATGAATTGAAGAATGGCCACAAAATTATTGTCGGCGATGATGTCCTCGACGTAAACCAGAGCAAGGTGGATCCATGAGACCAGAAAAATAGTGAAGTGTCAACCGAGCTGCAAGGAAATCCAAGGTTACAAAAGATAAGAACTGAATCGCTGGACGAGACACAAAGAGCTTGCTAAAGCCCATATATAGATTTACGGTAGTGAGAGATATACTCTGGCCGAACTTGTTTTTTATAGAAAACCATATGCGTTATATAAACCAGAGCCTCAAAACACTGTTGAGAGAGGGATTCTTGGCGTCAACATGATGAAGAAGTTAATTCCACATAGTAGCAATGGCAGGGACTGTACAAACAATTCAGGCATTGATCATAGGGCTAGAAGTATAATCAAAGTCAATACCAGGAGTCTGAGAAATCCTAGCAACCTGAAAAGTCTTGTGGCCGTTAACAGTACCATCGGGCCGATATTTCAAGCAAAACACCCACTTGACTTAGCAATGTTAACATTATGAAAACGAGGTACTAACTCCAAAGTATGCTGATATCGAAAGGAAACTATCTCCTCATTCATGAATACAACTCAATGTGGATCATGAAAAGAAGAATGATAGTAGCAGGGTTTAGTTTGAGCAAACATAGCCATAATAAAACTAATGACCATGTAGTCAAAAACTTTTAGTGATCCTAGAACCATCAAACGCCCAAGCAGTCATGTGTTGGGTACTTTTCAGTGATAAATTAGGATAGTTAAAAAAAATCATCGGACAATAGAGATGAACTGTTGTGCGGAATGGAGAAAGAACAGAAAATATGAAAGAAAATAACAAGACACAAGATTTACGTGGTTCACCAATTTGGCTACATCCACGGGAGACGGATTCACTATAATAGGTAGCAGGTTACAGACGCCAAGAAATTGGCCAGATTTCTACCTATCTAAGTGCAGAACAGAATTAATGTTTACAGAGAGAAGAGAGACACTTTATATATTGTCTCCACTAAACCCTAACAAACTGGGATTGGAACAAAAACACAATTCGGCCCAAATCAACATCAGTCCAAATTGGAATTGGAATTATATTCTTATCATAATTGTAGATGTAGTTGTATTCCAGGCCAGGGTCGCAGAAGCGGCTATTACAGTATTCAAGGCATACCAACAAATCTCCACCTTGACTTGAATCCTCAAAGTAGAAAACTCCAGATGCACCATTACAGTGCCAGATGAGTAGACTTCGCCCTCCACTCCCGGGACTGCCCATAGAGCACCTAATCAGCTCTGATGTTCAGCAAGTCCAAACAATGTTGAAACTTGCTATGTGGAACAGGTTTGGTGAACATATCAGCGGGGTTATCAGCAGTTCCCACTTTCTTCACCCTGATTCTCCTCTCACTCCTCAGGAAATGATATCTGACATCAATATGCTTGGTCCTCTCATGATGGACCTGATCCTTGGCTATGCAGATTGCACTCAAACTGTCACAATACACAGTAGCCTGATCATGATGTAGACCAAGATCACTAACCAGTCCTTTCAGCCATATTCCCTCCTTTGCAGCCTCTGTCAAAGCCATGTACTCTGCTTCCGTAGTAGACAACGTCACTGTAGGTTGCAAAGTCGCCTTCCAACTAACCACAGAACCTCCCAAAGTGAATACATAACCAGTCATCGATCTCCTCGTGTCAACATCACCAGCATAATCAGAATCCGAGTAGCCTGTAACTAAGCACTCGGTATCACCTCCATAAATGAGACCCACATCAGACGTACCTCTAAGATACCTGAAGATCCTCTTCACAGCTTGCCAATGTTCCTTTCCCGATTGCCCCATGAACCTGCTCACAACACTGACTGCCTGTGCTAAATCTGGCCTCGTGCAAACCATAGCATACATCAAGCTCTCCACCGCGCTGGCATGAGGAACCCGAGACATATACTCCTTCTCCTCGTCTGACTGAGGAGCAAACATAGTGGTGAGATGAATATTTGCAGCACTAGGAGTGTCTATAGGCTTGGCTGTAGACATGCCAAACCTAGCCAACACTTTCTGAATGTAGCCTTTCTGTGACAAGAAAAGCTTCCGCTGACTTCGATCCCTAAGAATCTCCATTCCTAGTATCTTCCGAGCTGCACCCAGATCCTTCATCTCAAACTCAGCACTAAGAAGTCCTTTCAACTTCTGAATCTCGTGCTTACACTTTGCGGCTACCAGCATGTCATCTACATAAAGCACCAGATAGATGAACGACCCATCTCTCAACCTGCTGTAGTAGACACAGCAGTCATAAGCACACCTCGTATATCCCAGCTGAAGCAT
The DNA here is from genome assembly GCA_037428765.1 of Rubia yunnanensis. Lineage (NCBI taxonomy): Eukaryota > Viridiplantae > Streptophyta > Magnoliopsida > Gentianales > Rubiaceae > Rubia > Rubia yunnanensis. Next base: position 31,079,147 of record CM075069.1, on the reverse strand, counting down.
GTAACTGTCAAACTTCTTGTACCACTGCCTCGGAGACTGCTTAAGTCCATACAAAGACTTCTTCAACTTGCAAACATACTTTTCCTTGCCAGGAACTTGGAAACCATCTGGCTGAGTCATGTATATCTCTTCCTCCAACTCTCCATGTAGAAAAGCGGTATTCACATCAAGTTGTTCAAGCTCCAAATCCTGATGTGTCACTGTAACTAGCAACACCCTGATGGAAGTGTGTCTGACCACTGGTGAGAAAATCTCATTGTAATCTACTCCCTCTCTCTGACTGAAACCTCTAGAAATAACTCTAGCCTTGTACTTGACTCCCTCTGTAGGTGATATCCCTTCCTTTTTCTTGAAAACCGATTTGCAAGTGATAACCTTTCTCCCTTGAGGCTGTTTGAACCAAATCCCATGTCTGATTCTTCTGAAGAGACTCCATCTCGTCTCTCATTGCAGCAAGCCATTTGTCAGCATCAGTACCTGAAATAGCTTCTCTGTAGGTGGATAGCTCATGAGTATCCACCTCCTCAGCAACCTGTAGTGCATAACCCACCATATCCTCAAACCCATATCTCTTGGGCGCCCCAACTCCAACCCTCCTGGGTCAGTCCTGAGCTAAACTGCGGACTGTAGCTCCTGATGGTTGAGGATCTGGTGGTGGAGATTCCGGTATCTCAGATTCTGTCTGTGGCTCTTGATCCACCTCAAATTGTTCCAATCTATTTTCACCTTGAGTGACTTCAAGCTCCACCTGTTTATCAACTCCACTAGTTTCTGGCACAACTGTGGGCTTCACCATAGATCTAAGCAAAGAATTTTCATCAAAGACAACGTCCCTGCTCAGAATAACCCTCTTCTCAGATGGAGACCATATCCTGGAGCCTTTAACTCCATCTCCATAACCCACAAAGGCACCCTTCTTGGCTCGGGGCTCCAACTTACCATCACTAACATGATAATAAGATGTACAACCAAAAACTTTTAACTTGGAGTAATCAACAACTTTACCTGACCACAAATCCATAGGTATTTTGCACTCTATACCCGTGTGAGGCCCGCGGTTGATCTGGTAACAAGCTGTACTCACTGCCTCTGCCCAGAATCTCGTTTCCAAACCAGCATTAGAGAGCATGCACCTCGCTCTCACCAGCAATGTCTGATTCATCCGCTCAGCTACGCCATTCTGCTGTGGCGTATTCCTGACTGTATGATGACGAGCAATCCCTTCATCCCTACAAAACTGATCAAACTCAGACGAGCAGAATTCCAGCCCATTATCAGTTCGAAGCCTCTTGATCTTCTTCCCGGTCTGATTCTCCACCAAAGCTTTCCACTCCTTGAACTTCGAGAAAGCTTCACTCTTATGTTTCATCATGATAACCCAAGTCATCCTTGAGTAATCATCAATCAGAGAAACAAAGTACCTGTGACCTCCCAGTGACTCAACTCGGGAAGGTCCCCAACAATCAGAATGGATGTAATCCAATGTGCCCTTTGTTCTATGAATCGCCTTAGGAAACTTGCTGCGGTGATGCTTCCCAAAGACGCAATGCTCACAGAAGTCCAAGCTCTTGATCTTGTGGCCACCAAGAAGATCATACTTTGACAGAATCTGCATCCCTCTTTCACCCATGTGACCAAGCCTCATATGCCATAACTTAGTCATATCATTCTGGTGAACCTCCGAAGATGCAACATTAACAGAATCCATAACCGTGGAACCTTGTAGAAAATACAAAGTACCATGCAGAACACCTTTCAGAACCAGCCTAGAACCTTTGCAGACACACAGAACTCCATCACTCCCTGAGTAGACGAAACCTTTTCTATCCAACGTAGGAAGAGAAATCAGATTCTTTGTCATCGATGGAACATGCCTGACATCGTTCAAAGTACAGAAACTACCATCATGCGTCCTGATCTTGATTGAACCAATCCCAACTACTTTGCACGCAACACCATTTGCTGTAGTAATGATGCCCTCAGCTTGCTCATAAGTTGAGAAATAATCTCTCCTTGGGCATACATGGTAAGATGCCCCAGAATCAAGAAACCACGCATTAGAATGATCATTTTGCCCAGTAACAGCTAGAGCAAAATCATCTTCAGAACTGAAATCCCCTTCAGCCACAGCAGCAGTACCAGATGTACTCCCAGATTTACTAGCCTTCTTCGGACACTCCTTTTTCCAATGCCCCTTCTCCTTACAGTAGTTACAAACATCGTTGGCCTTAGGACCCTTTGAAGATGACTTCTTGCCCTTCTTCTTATTGCCGGTTTCCTTGCCTTTTGTGTTTCCGTCACTAGCAAACAAGCCAGTGGCCTGACTTTCTGTACCTGTACTATTTGCCTTATGTCGCAACTCTCTACTATGGAGAGAGGATCTTACTTCCTCCAGAGACACAGAATCTTTACCAACAATAAATGACTGAACAAAATTCTCATACGAAAGTGGTAAAGAAACTAGCAAAATCAAAGCAGCATCTTTATCTTCAATTTTCACATCTATATTTCGCAATTCTAATAACAAAGTATTCAATTGCTCTAGATGGTCTCTGAGTTGTGTACCTTCCTGCATTCGGAGACCGAAGAGGCGTTGTTTCAGAAGCAGCTTGTTGGTTAGAGATTTCGTCATATACAAACTCTCCAACTTCAGCCACAGTTGTGCAGCAGTCTCCTGATCTGAGACCTCGGTGATGATTTCGTCCGCGAGACACAACATAATCGTCGAGTGTGCCTTTTCTTCCAAACTCACAACATCGCCAGAACTGCTCGCGAAATCCTTCGTCAGCGGAGTCCACAAACCTTGCTGTTTCAGCAAAGCTCGCATCTTGATCTGCCATAAGCTGAAACTGTTTCTCCCGGTAAACTTGTCGATCTTCACGTTCAACCCAGACATCTTTCTCCCCGATCAGCTTCGATCTGATGAGCCCAGAATCCGATATACCCACTACGGATATCGCCGGAAAAAGAAACCGCTCTGATACCAGTTTTTTGTGCGGAATGGAGAAAGAACAGAAAATATGAACGAAAATAACAAGACACAAGATTTACGTGGTTCACCAATTTGGCTACATCCACGGGAGACAGATTCACTATAATAGGTAGCAGGTTACAGACGCCAAGAAATTGGCCAGATTTCTACCTATCTAAGTGCAGAACAGAATTAATGTTTACAGAGAGAAGAGAGACACTTTATATATTGTCTCCACTAAACCCTAACAAACTGGGATTGAAACAAAAACACAATTCGGCCCAAATCAACATCAGTCCAAATTGGAATTGGAATTATATTCTTATCATAATTGTAGATGTAGTTGTATTTCAGGCCAGGGTCGCAGAAGCGGCTATTACAGTATTCAAGGCATACCAACATGAACCATATGACATAAAATGAGAACAAGTTGGAGACTTAGGATCTACACTGGAGGTGTTGAACTTGAAAAACTTGGAATTGAATAAGGATATGTACATGTTGCAGGAGGTGCCACCTTGGAAATATCAGGAATACCATTATAGGCAAGTGCGGGTAATAAAAATAAAGGATACTATTCAAAATTGAGGGTAATAAATGCCGCCTAAAAAATTGGAGATTTTGTGCGCCACTTACAAAAATTGATGTCTTTGGTTTCCAGTCTTCTATAACAACACAACCACAACACAAATTTGGCCCAAGGTTGGCATAGTTGTTATATAGAATCTTACACCAATGAACTACTTGTTGTTCGGCCTTCAACTCATTATACACTCCTTTGACACTAAATTTCTCTTTTTCTTCTGCAGCTAAACTTCCAAGTTCCTCATTTTATCTCTACATTTTCCAAGATTCTTGATTATCCATGATGAGCTAGAAGGGAATTTAACCTCCATTACCTCCCTTTGATGTAATAAGCATGAATCCACTAAATCCATAATCTGTCAGCTTTCCTGCAGATGTTCCATAAGGTTTTCTTTCATTTTCCAAACTCCATTCCATTAGAGATATAACCCCCAACCCACCCACCCTTCTTCTTAGGTCGATAGATTCTGTCCCAAGCTACTGGAGGTTTCTTGGATAGATTTTCACTTCCACACCAGAAATAAGACCTACATATGGTCTCAACATGCTTTAAAACCGCCTTAGGTAATGGGAAAGCCTGCAACCAATAATCACAGTAAATAGCACACTTTTGATTAACTGCTACCTACCAGCTTAGCTAAGTAATTTAGTACTCCAGTGTTGAACTCTGTCATCCATTTTCTCTATTAAGGGCTGGTGCATTTAGGTTGTTAGTTTCTTTCTTGCAAAAGAGATTCTAAGGTATCTGAATGGTAAATTACCTTCTTCAAAACCTGTTAAATCCAGAATTTTCTACTATCGATCATCTTCAACACCCCCAAAATAAACCTTACACCTTCTCTTGCTCACCTGCAAACCTGTAGATTTCTCAAATTCCATATATGCTCTCATTAGCACCTCTGTTGATATCTCTTCCCCTTTAGTTAAGAACGTGAAATCATCTTCAAAGCTAAGACTACTAACCTTCAATAACTCACATTTTGGATGATATTTAAATTCTGGACTTTTGTCAACATCCTACAAACATTGTGACATGTATTCCATCACAATTATGGAAAGTAATGGTGAGATGGGGTCTCCTGGTCTCAATCCTCTCCTTGCTTGTACAAAGCTCAAAGGTTTCCCATTCACTAAGTATCTGTAAGAAACAGTAGACAATAAACTTCCTAGGAAATCCCATGCCTCTCAAAATTTCTTCTAGAGCATCTCATTCCACCGTGTCATAGGCCTTTTGAATATCCACTTGGATTGTGCATCTAGGGGGACCCATTCTTGCTATTGTAGCCTCAAATCAATTCATACGCCAACAAAATATAATCATGAATATATCTACCCGGGACAAAGGCAACCTATTTTACTAGTACCAATTCACTGATCACCCTATATAATCTATTTGTGAGCACCTTTGATATAAATTTATGAACTGTAGAGCAACATGAAATAGGTCAAAAATCACTAACCTTAACAACTTCTTGGTGCTTTGGTATTAGTGTAACCATAGTACCGTATGGCTCTATACAGATTCCCCTTAGTAAATAAATCCTGCACAGCTTCACAAATACCTCTTTTCACCAGTCTCCAATTAACTATAAAGAACTTTGCAATAAATCCATCACTTCCAAAAGCATTTAAATCCCTAATAACTTTCAAATCCTCATACATATCCTTCTCCTTCACTTCTTCTATCAGCGTCCTCCCCCTCTCATTGCTTAATGTTCTACCCATTCTTATGACTTCAACATCCACACTTTCAATTCTGATTCCTATCTGGCCAATAAGTTTCCTATAAAAACCCATTATCTCTTCCTCCAAGTATTCCTGAGTTGTTACTACCACCCTATCATCTTTTTCCAGCTTCTTAATTCCCACTACTTTGTTTTTGGTTTTCCCAGCTGCATGGAAGTAAGAGTTGTTCCCGAACCCAAACGAAGCCAGTTGGTCTTCCATTTTTGTTTAGAAATTTTCTCATCAATGCTATTCCACTTCTGTACTTCTTCTATGCAGTCTATCACTTTTTGAATCCTGGCACCATCCATTCTCTGCTTAGTTAATTCCCTCTGTGCCTTGCTCCAGTCTTGTCTTGCCTTTTCTTCTTTCTCCTTTACCTATCTGATGTGGCCATTTTATATGCTTTATTTAGTAGTATTTAGGATCACTTTTGTGCTCTTTTATTATTGAGAGCTTGTCTTTTACCTTGAAATTCTCTTAGGAGAGGTAAAAGCAACTTTATGCTCTTTTACCTCTTCTAAGTGGATTTTGTGTGACAAGGGAAGAACACGGAGGCAACGAAGACCGGAAGACATTGAAGACTATACCTTCGAAGATTTTTTCGAAGACATGAACACCGTCGTCGTTGAAGACCATTTTGGAGCTGTTGAAGACTTGAAGATTGAGAGGGATGACTATGAAGAAGACAAAGAAACAATGCAAAGTGCTGGCCCCCGTCGCGACACCATCGCGAGTCGCGACCAACACCGTCGCGAGTCGCGACGAACTCATCGCGAGTCGCGACGAACTCATCGCGAGTCGCGACCAAAAGGCGGCCAGAAATCTATTTTATTTTCTTTGCACTATAAATACCCTCTCTTTCCTCCTCTTCTCCAAGCTTTTTCAGCCCGTTTTCTCTCTGGTTTTTGGGCGAAAACCTAGGTTTTTCTCTTCTTTCTTTTCTTAGCTTTTTCTTAGTTTAATTATGTCTTTTGTTGTTCTAGAGTAGTTTTGTTCTTGGGAGCGAAGGATTGAAGCTTCCATTATCTCTGTAGCAAGAACTCATTTCTATCTATCTATTTGGTATTTTTGCCATTGTGCTTTTATTGTGCTTTGAATGTTAATTGTTGATTCTATTAATGTTGTTGAGAGCTTGATGATATGAAATGCTTGGATGAATTGCTAGCTAGGGTTTGGGGGATTTGGGTTAATTTCCCCCCTGTTCTTGTTAGTAATGTGAGAGTATGATTTAGAGCTTTTGATTGTGTTGATGGATTGATAATGTGCTAGACGAATGTGATTGATGTCAAACTCTACGTCACGTTCGTTTGTGTAGCAAATGAGAAGAGTTATATGCTCGTGGTCTATGAGTGGTCGCTCTTGACTAATCTCGTGTAATTGCATGAATTGGTTAAATGCTTAGTCACGGTGTAGTGGTCATAGGCATTGCCAAGCTTGTTGGTCCTTCGTGCTAAATGCCACCAATAACACCTTGAGTCGTGGTTGCGACTCGGGAGTCATTGGTGAGGTTTGACGAGAGATGTGGAACTCACTCTCGCAAACTACGAACTAAGAAGGATAGGAGTTTAGTCTCCACGACAAGTAGTTGAAGTATTGAATAGATGATTTAAATTCATTCTTGAAGCATTTGTTATTTGGCGTTTATGTATTCTTGACGGTGTGTTTCACTGCATGTGTGCCATGAGTTGTTTGAGCATAGGTAGTGCTTGTGTGGTTGAATTGTTTAGGTGTAGGAACGTGACGAATTCCGTAGCGCCTTTGCATGAAGATCTATGAGCATGAACTTAGAACTCCTTGTGATGTGTGTGTTGTGGTACTTGCTAGATGGGTGTGTGAGTGTTGGGTCATGAATGCTATATGATGGAATGTGTGAATGATTCGATGAACTACATTAGATGTGGAAGTGGATATCCGTTGCCCCCAAGGCATTTTATCTTTGTAGTTTAAAACCCCTTTTCTTTAGTTTTGTTTGATGATTAGCATAGTCACTTGACCTTGCTAGTTATCGTGTCTTTTTATCTTTGTTAATTTAGGAAACCAACCAACCAACCCCCCCATTTACATGCTTTTATGTGTGTGTATATATAGTTACTCCTAGCCTAATATCAACCATTTGTGTGCTTAGACGCTTAGGAAGATCCCTCTTCTCCTTGGACGACCCCGATTTGCCACTATCTACCTAGTTGTAGAAAGTAAGCATTTAGGGCTTATAAATTATCTTTTGCACGGCAGGAGCGACGACCGACCGCCTGTCAAAATGGCACCGTTGCCGGGGAAGAGGCGTTTATTCTTTAGTATTTGGGTGTATTTGGTTGTGTATTGGCTAGTTGTTTTTATTTTCCACTACTTGGTGGTTGTTTTTGTTCGGAGTAGGTATTGCTTGAGTTCTTGGTAATTTATTTTATCGAGAATCCTTGCACTATGATTTCAAACTTTTGTTAAAATTTTTTTTTTAAATTTAATGGAGCGTCTCACCTTGAGGGAACTCATGATGAGAAGAGAGGCTCAACAAGCAAGGTTTTGTAGGATGTGTCGTTCCGACCATCCTACCGAATGTTGCCCTTTGTTGTGGGAAAAGCACGATGACCGAGAAAGAACCCTTGGTTTTCAAAACCATGGGTACTATGAAGAGTGCTATCAAGAGGTTGGAGATGTTTGTTTTCAAGGGCAAAATGCTCAAGAGTGTTTTCTATACCACAACTCTTACAATCCGGAATGGAGTGGTAGTCCGGATTGGTGGTATGAGAATGAGCCGGAAAACCAACATTACGAGCAACCTAGTTGGCCATCACCCCCCTATACCATACCCCAAAACCAAGCCCAACAAGGAAGTTCAAGTTTGACACGTGAGGATGTTTTAAATACCATAGCAAACTTGAACTCCTTTACTAGTGAGGAGCCGGATACCCAGCGCTCATCTAGTGTTGAGGCCATTGAGGGGCATGTGAGGAATATATTAGAGGTATTGGCCCGAATGGAAGCTCGTGATTATGAAAATACACCATCCCACCTTGAACTCGATGACTCGGTGAGTAAGGTCACCAATAGAAATGATTTTGAGTTCGAAAAGGATGAGGAGTTGGTTGTTGAGGACAGAAAAATGGAGGAAGAGGTGATAGTGCTACATTCATTAGCATCGTCACCCCTTCTTCCATCTATTGAACCAACTCTACCATTTTCGGAAGCTGTGAGGAAGATAAGAGAGGAGCCAAAAGACTATCTTAAGCCTCCTAACCACTCAACTTTCCTCCAACCATCTTCACCTCCACAAGACTTTCCTCTTGAAAGTTTTGTGCCCCCACCTCTCTTATTTTGGATGCTCATGGTGAAGAGCTTCAAGCCTTCACCATACAGATAACATTAGGGTCGTGCCAACGGCCTTAAAAATACGGAGCTTCGTCGTACCGACGACGAAAAATAAATTCGGCATTTCTTTTAGTTTTTGTCTCTTAGTTTTTGTTGTTTTGTTTTGTTCTTTTTATGGCATGTTTTTCTATGATTTTGTAGCAACATGAAGTGCATTGCAATGAAGGAGATGAAGGAACGAGATCAATGAACGAGGGAAGAAAGCTTGGATAGTTGGTAAGAAAACAAAAAAATTTTAAGCCTGGGATACCCTGCCGTCGCGAGTCGCGATGGGCTTCGTCGCAAGTCGCGACGAACAGGGGAGCAAAATTCACTCCCAGCGCCAACTTTCCGCGAGTCGCGACGGCCTCGTGATGGCCATCGCGAGTCGCGATGAACTTAGTCGCGAGTTGCGACGTGATCAGAACATTTTGAGCTTCCGGACTCAACTTTCCGCGAGTCGTGATGACATCGCGAGGCTTCGTCGCGAGTCGCGATTAACTTTGTCGCGAGTCGCGACGAGCTCAGAATCTTTTGAGCTTTCGGACTCAACTTTCCGTGAGTCGCGATGACATCGCGAGGCCACGTCGCGAGTCGCGATGAACATAGTCGCGAGTCGCGACGGGCTCAGTAACTTTTGAAAAATTTCTGATCTCGAATTTCACTTTTCGCGAGGCACGACGTAAACCGTCGCGAGTCGCGATGAACTACGTCGTGAGTCGCGATGAACTACGTCGCGAGTCGCGATGAACTTCGTCGCGAGTCGCGATGGAAAATCCAAGTTTTCAACTGATTTTAAACATTGCATGATCCTTCCTTCTTCTCCACCCAACACTCCCAAGAACCACCACATCTCCACTCATTCTCAACCATCCTACATATATTGGCATATGAACATTCTTGCATCTTTATAGTACATTTGTTGATTGTAGTATGCCGACTACATCATTGTGATCGTAAGTGCATATCCTATAATGATGCTTGTATACATGTCAATATATGTTGGATATTTTTCATGATTATTCTTATAGTGTTGGTTGGGTGTGATTTGGTTGATCTTTGAAAATACTATGGTTATTAACTCTTGATGCTAAACCTAGTATTACATATCCTTATGTACTTGTGAGTTTAATGTGTTCTTCGTGGTGTAGTCTTGATCAAACGGCGCCATGGAGACAATGCTTTTCTCGAGGGGTGAGTTCTTCTACGGCATCTTTGCTCACCCTTCCGGTTCCGAAACCTATCTCGGGACCATCCAAGTACTTGGATATCGCCATATCACCGGCGAATTTGCGGAGAAATGGGTGTCACTCTAACTCCCTTACCTTGATTTTTATTGTTCTTGCCTTACGTGTTTACATTGAGGGCAATGTAATGTTTTAAGTGTGGGGAGGGGTTAGAGGATTCAATGCATGCTATATTGTTTTTTAATGCTTTTTTTCTACTTTTCATTGGGAAAACATGAAAAAAAAATAAAAAAAAAATAAAAAAATAATAATAATAAGAAAAAGAAAACCCGCTGAGTTGAAAACCCGAGAGGGCGACTTAGGCAACATTGGAGGCCCGGATAGGTCGAAAACCCTTAAAGGGCGGCCTGGGCAAAAATGAGAGGCTAAAATGTGCGGAAAAAGGTGAGATGTGAGCTAAAGAAACATGATGTGTGGCTAGGATGAAAACTCGAAAGAGCTCCTAGGCAAAATGAGAGAAATTGAGAGAAATTGAAAAATGCTATGATTTCACTCATTTTCCGGCGTTGGAGTCATAAGGTTGCTGTTGTCACACGGATGGATCGGGTAGCTCAACATCTATAGACCTCTTGGGATTGGGTAGCTTAGTGGGTTAGGAAACGAAGTGTGGTTATAAAATTCCTTATCTCTTTCTACTTCGTTTTTGGTTGATATATTGGCATTAGGTGAAGCATGTGTTTAAAACTTCCTCTATGGTTTTAGCTTCATTTTGTGTCATTGGATTATAGGAATATCAATTCTGGGCTGTGAAATATTTTTATGGGTAGTTAATTGATAAGTGGTAGGTTTGGTTAGATTTAGGATTGGGGATGTGTGTGTGCAAAATTCTCATGTGAGCTTTAATTTTGGGATTTATGATATTGAGAGTTTTTGTGAGATTTTGATTGGGGGATTAGTTTAGGACATGGCCATATGAATTCCTCCGTCTGCTTGGATCTTTTCTTACTCGAGGGCGAGTAAGGTTCAAGTGTGGGGAGGTTTGATGTGGCCATTTTATGCGGGTATTTTAGGGTTTTTAGGATGTGGATATGTCATTTCCTCCGTGTGCTTGAATCTTTTCTTACTCGAGGGCGAATAAGGTTTAAGTGTGGGGAGGTTTAATGTGGCCATTTTATATGCTTTATTTAGTAGTATTTAGGATCACTTTTGTGCTCTTTTATTATTGAGAGCTTGTGTTTTACCTTGAAATTCTCTTAGGAGAGGCAAAAGCAACTTTATGCTCTTTTACCTCTTCTAAGTGGATTTTGTGTGACAAGGGAAGAACACGGAGGCAACGAAGACCGGAAGACATTGAAGACTATACCTTCGAAGATTTTTTCGAAGACATGAACACCGTCGTCGTTGAAGACCATTTTGGAGCTGTTGAAGACTTGAAGATTGAGAGGGATGACTATGAAGAAGACAAAGAAACAATGCAAAGTGCTGGCCCCCGTCGCGACACCATCGCGAGTCGCGACCAACACCGTCGCGAGTCGCGACGAACTCGTCGCGAGTCGCGACCAAAAGGCGGCCAGAAATCTATTTTATTTTCTTTGCACTATAAATACCCTCTCTTTCCTCCTCTTCTCCAAGCTTTTTCAGCCCGTTTTCTCTCTGGTTTTTGGGCGAAAACCTAGGTTTTTCTCTTCTTTCTTTTCTTAGCTTTTTCTTAGTTTAATTATGTCTTTTGTTGTTCTAGAGTAGTTTTGTTCTTGGGAGCAAAGGATTGAAGCTTCCATTATCTCTGTAGCAAGAACTCATTTCTATCTATCTATTTGGTGTTTTTGCTATTGTGCTTTTATTGTGCTTTGAATGTTAATTGTTGATTCTATTAATGTTGTTGAGAGCTTGATGATATGAAATGCTTGGATGAATTGCTAGCTAGGGTTTGGGGGATTTGGGTTAATTTCCACCCTGTTCTTGTTAGTAATGTGAGAGTATGATTTAGAGCTTTTGATTGTGTTGATGGATTGATAATGTGCTAGACGAATGTGATTGATGTCGAACTCTTCGTCACGTTCGTTTGTGTAGCAAACGAGAAGAGTTATATGCTCGTGGTCTATGAGTGGTCGCTCTTGACTAATCTCGTGTAATTGCATGAATTGGTTAAATGCTTAGTCACGGTGTAGTGGTCATAGGCATTGCCAAGCTTGTTGGTCCTTCGTGCTAAATGCCACCAATGACACCTTGAGTCGTGGTCGCGACTCGGGAGTCATTGGTGAGGTTTGACGAGAGATGTGGAACTCACTCTCGCAAACTACGAACTAAGAAGGATAGGAGTTTAGTCTCCACGACAAGTAGTTGAAGTATTGAATAGATGATTTAAATTCATTCTTGAAGCATTTGTTATTTGGCGTTTATGTATTCTTGACGGTGTGTTTCACTGCATGTGTGCCATGAGTTGTTTGAGCATAGGTAGTGCTTGTGTGGTTGAATTGTTTAGGTGTAGGAACGTGACGAATTCCGTAGCGCCTTTGCATGAAGATCTATGAGCATGAACTTAGAACTCCTTGTGATGTGTGTGTTGTGGTACTTGCTAGATGGGTGTGTGAGTGTTGGGTCATGAATGCTATATGATGGAATGTGTGAATGATTCGATGAACTACATTAGATGTGGAAGTGGATATCCGTTGCCCCCAAGGCATTTTATCTTTGTAGTTTAAAACCCCTTTTCTTTAGTTTTGTTTGATGATTAGCATAGTCACTTGACCTTGCTAGTTATCGTGTCTTTTTATCTTTGTTAATTTAGGAAACCAACCAACCAACCCCCCCATTTACATGCTTTTATGTGTGTGTATATATAGTTACTCCTAGCCTAATATCAACCATTTGTGTGCTTAGACGCTTAGGAAGATCCCTCTTCTCCTTGGACGACCCCGATTTGCCACTATCTACCTAGTTGTAGAAAGTAAGCATTTAGGGCTTATAAATTATCTTTTGCACGGCAGGAGCGACGACCGACCGCCTGTCAAAATGGCACCGTTGCCGGGGAAGAGGCGTTTATTCTTTAGTATTTGGGTGTATTTGGTTGTGTATTGGCTAGTTGTTTTTATTTTCCACTACTTGGTGGTTGTTTTTGTTCGGAGTAGGTATTGCTTGAGTTCTTGGTAATTTATTTTATCGAGAATCCTTGCACTATGATTTCAAACTTTTGTTAAAAATTTTTTTTTAAATTTAATGGAGCGTCTCACCTTGAGGGAACTCATGATGAGAAGAGAGGCTCAACAAGCAAGGTTTTGTAGGATGTGTCGTTCCGACCATCCTACCGAATGTTGCCCTTTGTTGTGGGAAAAGCACGATGACCGAGAAAGAACCCTTGGTTTTCAAAACCATGGGTACTATGAAGAGTGCTATCAAGAGGTTGGAGATGTTTGTTTTCAAGGGCAAAATGCTCAAGAGTGTTTTCTATACCACAACTCTTACAATCCGGAATGGAGTGGTAGTCCGGATTGGTGGTATGAGAATGAGCCGGAAAACCAACATTACGAGCAACCTAGTTGGCCATCACCCCCCTATACCATACCCCAAAACCAAGCCCAACAAGGAAGTTCAAGTTTGACACGTGAGGATGTTTTAAATACCATAGCAAACTTGAACTCCTTTACTAGTGAGGAGCCGGATACCCAGCGCTCATCTAGTGTTGAGGCCATTGAGGGGCATGTGAGGAATATATTAGAGGTATTGGCCCGAATGGAAGCTCGTGATTATGAAAATACACCATCCCACCTTGAACTCGATGACTCGGTGAGTAAGGTCACCAATAGAAATGATTTTGAGTTCGAAAAGGATGAGGAGTTGGTTGTTGAGGACAGAAAAATGGAGGAAGAGGTGATAGTGCTACATTCATTAGCATCGTCACCCCTTCTTCCATCTATTGAACCAACTCTACCATTTTCGGAAGCTGTGAGGAAGATAAGAGAGGAGCCAAAAGACTATCTTAAGCCTCCTAACCACTCAACTTTCCTCCAACCATCTTCACCTCCACAAGACTTTCCTCTTGAAAGTTTTGTGCCCCCACCTCTCTTATTTTGGATGCTCATGGTGAAGAGCTTCAAGCCTTCACCATACAGATAACATTAGGGTCGTGCCAACGGCCTTAAAAATACGGAGCTTCGTCGTACCGACGACGAAAAATAAATTCGGCATTTCTTTTAGTTTTTGTCTCTTAGTTTTTGTTGTTTTGTTTTGTTCTTTTTATGGCATGTTTTTCTATGATTTTGTAGCAACATGAAGTGCATTGCAATGAAGGAGATGAAGGAACGAGATCAATGAACGAGGGAAGAAAGCTTGGATAGTTGGTAAGAAAACAAAAAAATTTTAAGCCTGGGATACCCTGCCGTCGCGAGTCGCGATGGGCTTCGTCGCAAGTCGCGACGAACAGGGGAGCAAAATTCACTCCCAGCGCCAACTTTCCGCGAGTCGCGACGGCCTCGTGATGGCCATCGCGAGTCGCGATGAACTTAGTCGCGAGTTGCGACGTGATCAGAACATTTTGAGCTTCCGGACTCAACTTTCCGCGAGTCGTGATGACATCGCGAGGCTTCGTCGCGAGTCGCGATTAACTTTGTCGCGAGTCGCGACGAGCTCAGAATCTTTTGAGCTTTCGGACTCAACTTTCCGTGAGTCGCGATGACATCGCGAGGCCACGTCGCGAGTCGCGATGAACATAGTCGCGAGTCGCGACGGGCTCAGTAACTTTTGAAAAATTTCTGATCTCGAATTTCACTTTTCGCGAGGCACGACGTAAACCGTCGCGAGTCGCGATGAACTACGTCGTGAGTCGCGATGAACTACGTCGCGAGTCGCGATGAACTTCGTCGCGAGTCGCGATGGAAAATCCAAGTTTTCAACTGATTTTAAACATTGCATGATCCTTCCTTCTTCTCCACCCAACACTCCCAAGAACCACCACATCTCCACTCATTCTCAACCATCCTACATATATTGGCATATGAACATTCTTGCATCTTTATAGTACATTTGTTGATTGTAGTATGCCGACTACATCATTGTGATCGTAAGTGCATATCCTATAATGATGCTTGTATACATGTCAATATATGTTGGATATTTTTCATGATTATTCTTATAGTGTTGGTTGGGTGTGATTTGGTTGATCTTTGAAAATACTATGGTTATTAACTCTTGATGCTAAACCTAGTATTACATATCCTTATGTACTTGTGAGTTTAATGTGTTCTTCGTGGTGTAGTCTTGATCAAACGGCGCCATGGAGACAATGCTTTTCTCGAGGGGTGAGTTCTTCTACGGCATCTTTGCTCACCCTTCCGGTTCCGAAACCTATCTCGGGACCATCCAAGTACTTGGATATCGCCATATCACCGGCGAATTTGCGGAGAAATGGGTGTCACTCTAACTCCCTTACCTTGATTTTTATTGTTCTTGCCTTACGTGTTTACATTGAGGGCAATGTAATGTTTTAAGTGTGGGGAGGGGTTAGAGGATTCAATGCATGCTATATTGTTTTTTAATGCTTTTTTTCTACTTTTCATTGGGAAAACATGAAAAAAAAATAAAAAAAAAATAAAAAAATAATAATAATAAGAAAAAGAAAACCCGCTGAGTTGAAAACCCGAGAGGGCGACTTAGGCAACATTGGAGGCCCGGATAGGTCGAAAACCCTTAAAGGGCGGCCTAGGCAAAAATGAGAGGCTAAAATGTGCGGAAAAAGGTGAGATGTGAGCTAAAGAAACATGATGTGTGGCTAGGATGAAAACTCGAAAGAGCTCCTAGGCAAAATGAGAGAAATTGAGAGAAATTGAAAAATGCTATGATTTCACTCATTTTCCGGCGTTGGAGTCATAAGGTTGCTGTTGTCACACGGATGGATCGGGTAGCTCAACATCTATAGACCTCTTGGGATTGGGTAGCTTAGTGGGTTAGGAAACGAAGTGTGGTTATAAAATTCCTTATCTCTTTCTACTTCGTTTTTGGTTGATATATTGGCATTAGGTGAAGCATGTGTTTAAAACTTCCTCTATGGTTTTAGCTTCATTTTGTGTCATTGGATTATAGGAATATCAATTCTGGGCTGTGAAATATTTTTATGGGTAGTTAATTGATAAGTGGTAGGTTTGGTTAGATTTAGGATTGGGGATGTGTGTGTGCAAAATTCTCATGTGAGCTTTAATTTTGGGATTTATGATATTGAGAGTTTTTGTGAGATTTTGATTGGGGGATTAGTTTAGGACATGGCCATATGAATTCCTCCGTCTGCTTGGATCTTTTCTTACTCGAGGGCGAGTAAGGTTCAAGTGTGGGGAGGTTTGATGTGGCCATTTTATGCGGGTATTTTAGGGTTTTTAGGATGTGGATATGTCATTTCCTCCGTGTGCTTGAATCTTTTCTTACTCGAGGGCGAATAAGGTTTAAGTGTGGGGAGGTTTAATGTGGCCATTTTATATGCTTTATTTAGTAGTATTTAGGATCACTTTTGTGCTCTTTTATTATTGAGAGCTTGTGTTTTACCTTGAAATTCTCTTAGGAGAGGCAAAAGCAACTTTATGCTCTTTTACCTCTTCTAAGTGGATTTTGTGTGACAAGGGAAGAACACGGAGGCAACGAAGACCGGAAGACATTGAAGACTATACCTTCGAAGATTTTTTCGAAGACATGAACACCGTCGTCGTTGAAGACCATTTTGGAGCTGTTGAAGACTTGAAGATTGAGAGGGATGACTATGAAGAAGACAAAGAAACAATGCAAAGTGCTGGCCCCCGTCGCGACACCATCGCGAGTCGCGACCAACACCGTCGCGAGTCGCGACGAACTCGTCGCGAGTCGCGACCAAAAGGCGGCCAGAAATCTATTTTATTTTCTTTGCACTATAAATACCCTCTCTTTCCTCCTCTTCTCCAAGCTTTTTCAGCCCGTTTTCTCTCTGGTTTTTGGGCGAAAACCTAGGTTTTTCTCTTCTTTCTTTTCTTAGCTTTTTCTTAGTTTAATTATGTCTTTTGTTGTTCTAGAGTAGTTTTGTTCTTGGGAGCAAAGGATTGAAGCTTCCATTATCTCTGTAGCAAGAACTCATTTCTATCTATCTATTTGGTGTTTTTGCTATTGTGCTTTTATTGTGCTTTGAATGTTAATTGTTGATTCTATTAATGTTGTTGAGAGCTTGATGATATGAAATGCTTGGATGAATTGCTAGCTAGGGTTTGGGGGATTTGGGTTAATTTCCCCCCTGTTCTTGTTAGTAATGTGAGAGTATGATTTAGAGCTTTTGATTGTGTTGATGGATTGATAATGTGCTAGACGAATGTGATTGATGTCGAACTCTTCGTCACGTTCGTTTGTGTAGCAAACGAGAAGAGTTATATGCTCGTGGTCTATGAGTGGTCGCTCTTGACTAATCTCGTGTAATTGCATGAATTGGTTAAATGCTTAGTCACGGTGTAGTGGTCATAGGCATTGCCAAGCTTGTTGGTCCTTCGTGCTAAATGCCACCAATGACACCTTGAGTCGTGGTCGCGACTCGGGAGTCATTGGTGAGGTTTGACGAGAGATGTGGAACTCACTCTCGCAAACTACGAACTAAGAAGGATAGGAGTTTAGTCTCCACGACAAGTAGTTGAAGTATTGAATAGATGATTTAAATTCATTCTTGAAGCATTTGTTATTTGGCGTTTATGTATTCTTGACGGTGTGTTTCACTGCATGTGTGCCATGAGTTGTTTGAGCATAGGTAGTGCTTGTGTGGTTGAATTGTTTAGGTGTAGGAACGTGACGAATTCCGTAGCGCCTTTGCATGAAGATCTATGAGCATGAACTTAGAACTCCTTGTGATGTGTGTGTTGTGGTACTTGCTAGATGGGTGTGTGAGTGTTGGGTCCTGAATGCTATATGAAGGAATGTGTGAATGATTCGATGAACTACATTAGATGTGGAAGTGGATATCCGTTGCCCCCAAGGCATTTTATCTTTGTAGTTTAAAACCCCTTTTCTTTAGTTTTGTTTGATGATTAGCATAGTCACTTGACCTTGCTAGTTATCGTGTCTTTTTATCTTTGTTAATTTAGGAAACCAACCAACCAACCCCCCCATTTACATGCTTTTATGTGTGTGTATATATAGTTACTCCGAGCCTAATATCAACCATTTGTGTGCTTAGACGCTTAGGAAGATCCCTCTTCTCCTTGGACGACCCCGATTTGCCACTATCTACCTAGTTGTAGAAAGTAAGCATTTAGGGCTTATAAATTATCTTTTGCACGGCGGGCGCGACGACCGCCCGCCTGTCACTATCCAACTTCCTGGTTAATGGTCTTAAATCTCCTTGCAACCTCATTAGTTTTTTACAAACCACATACATAGATTTACCCCATATTTGTTTATTCCAACTTTCTTCAATTGTCCTCATAACCTCCTTCCTTTCCAGCCAATAGTTCAGAAACTTGAACTATTTAGCTTTTCTAATTTCTTCTTCAAACAATGTCATCTTCAACAATTCATGATTTTATACACTAGGATCCATGATCTACACTACAACCTCTGGAAATTTTACAAACCACTAGGTGTTACCCAATGCTCGGTCTATCCTCGAGTAAATTACTCCTCTCACCTGCCTGCTAGACCAAATAAAGAAATCTCCAATACTTTCATATTCACTCAGTCCTACTGTGATCACCATCTGCTAAAAATACCAATATTCACTACCTTGTACTTCATTGCCCCTATTCTATCCATAGAACTCAGAATGTTGTTAAAGTCACCAATAATAACCCATGGTCCTTGGATTATGGACTTCTCTATTTCCTGCCATAACTTTTTTCTCATTTTCAATTGGTTCCCAGCATTCATTGCTGTGATACAAAAGAGCAAATCCCTATTTTTATCTTTTATTTTACAAACCACCATTTGCTCTATTTCCATCCTCTTCATAACCACCACCCTATTGTAATATCAAAGAACCCAAATTCTCCCATTATGACTTGCTTTATAATAATCCTCAATCCTCCACATGTCTTCAAAACTCCTTTTCACCACTTCACCACTCTTTTTTTAATTATAGTTTCTACTAAAACAACAATCATCAAGTTTAAACCTCTGAGACGGGAGTTGATCTTTTTTTATTTTTTGTTGTGTTATTAAACCCCCGACTCTTACATTCCAGCTTGTTATCATGTGACATACTCATATTTCTCCATTGGATCCTTCCAAATTCCCAAAGATAGAGTCCCAACAGCATTCTCAACATTCTCAACATTCTCTTCATATCCACTGCGTTCTCCTTGCAATATGACCCCTTCCTGTCTCATCTGCTTTCCTCCACTTTTAGTCAGCATCACAATCCACTCTCCTTTATTACTAGTTTCCTTCACAACTTGGCTCATCTCACCTTTTCTAGTAATGTTTTTATCAGTTTCATCTGCTTAGGTATTCTGTTTTGGCTTTCATCTTTGTAAAATATTTTTCTTTTCCTCCTTACACATGCGACCCCCTATCTAACACTTCTCACAGAAGGGTGGCTTCTCTTCCAGCTTGATTTTCTGCTTAATTATGTTTCCCTCAACATCCCTGATGTTCACTGTTTTAGGAACTTTCTGTGATATATCCATTTCCACCAGGATTCTTGCATACGAAACTCGTAATTTATTCGGCGTACATTCCTTTGTGAAAATTGGTTTTCCCACCACACTCCCTATCTTCCCCAAACTATTTGCACCCCATAAATTGAGAGGTAAGTTTGGCTGTTTAATCCACACAGGATATGTTCTGATCATATCCTTCATTAAAAACATGGACATACTGTATATTGTGTACGACCCCCTTCTCAGCACCTCATCCCTATCATTAGCCGATTTGAATCTAAGAATGAAATACCCCACCTCGTTCTATAACAATTCTGGTGTACATACAAATGGCCAAGTCTTCTAGAAAAAATCTCCTAAACGAACTCAATGCTACATTGCCCCCCCAAAATATACATACATAATCAATGAATTTCCCCAGTATTCTAATTCACCTTTAACATCATCTACCTCAATTTCGAACTCAATTTTACCATCAATAACCTTCGGTCTCAACTGGTTTCTGGACTTCACAATTTTCCCCAATTTCCTCTTCATCTTCTCTGATTTCCTATTTCTGATTGGTATCTTCAACATGATCTTCCCGTATTGGTTTGCTCCACTTCGCAGCCGGCTGAGCCACCTTTCGTCGCAGCTGGCCCCACTCCCGCATCATAACTGTCGCGCCCTTGCGCGGTTACCACCGTATTTAAACATTAATGAAATGCTAAAATACATATCAAATTAAAATATTTAAAAATTAAATAAAATACGAACGAGTTTTAAAACATCAAAGTGTGCATCAAAATATGACACAAATATCAAAAAATAAAATATAAGTATTAAAATTCTAAAAACCAACTCACACTATCGAAACATCAAGGCTTACGTTAAATAAAAAATTATTCAAAAAAAGGAAACATCGATGTTAATTCTTAAAATGACACGCTAAATAACTGAAAAATCAATCAAAATGAAAATATAAATAAAAATTAAGATAGTAAATTATCACTGACTAGTATAAAAAAATGTATAGAGTGTCAAAATTTAACATACAAACATAAGATTTACACTAAAAGATCAAAATTTAAGTTTACAGCACATGATTTTAATGAAAAGAGTATTATGAAAAAGCATTACAAGGTTTGGTTAGAACATCAAGTACTGGAATTGAAAAATCAAATCTGTAGTAAAGACTCGCACGTTGTAAATATGACACTGGGGCAGATTTTGCTGGAGGTCTGCCACGCATCGCCTCAATAAGGCATGCATGGAGGTATGGATATGATACCCGCCACGGCTAGTGGGTCGGGGATAAATATTAGTTCACATTCACCCTATCCCCACCTCGCCCACTAGACTCGTTATATACCCGTTAATTTAATATATAATATATTATTATTTATCCATAATCCACATATTTTACCTATTATATTTTCATGTAAATAATTATTAAATTTTTAATTCTAAAATTACTATAATATAGCAGATTTTAGGTATTTTTAGAGATATGAGTGTGGTGAGTACAATGGATTTGAAGCTGATAGGGAAATCCAAGTGAGTGATGGCATGGGGTGAATTTTATACAATTCATGATGGGCGAGGTGGATTTCAATGTTGTACCTGCCATGGGTGATGGAGCGGGAATGAGTGTGAAAATTTTAAGTGAGCATGGATATGCAGGGACCATAATTCGCACTCATCCCGCCCCGTCCCATTGTTAACCCTAGTGCGTTGTCCGAAAATGGAGGAAAAAATTCACCCACAAATTTCTATAATCCAAATTCTTGATCCACGAGATTTTACGATTAGGAATCATTAATACCCCAATTATATGTGCCAACCACCGCCCTAAAAATGATATTTATACCTAGGTCCCTCTTTGTTCTCCAAACTTTCTGAAATTTACATTTGAAACCCCATATCTAATTAAACTTTATTATATTGCATATTAATCTTTAGTTCTGCTATGAAACGATCCCATACAAGATTTTATCCTCAGGTAATTAATGTCAGGACATGTTAAAACTCAAATTTTAATATGTGATTATCGAAAAAATAAACCTAATATGTGTGGATTTCTTCACTAAATTTTAACACATAACATATTATTTTCTGGATCGAACTGAACTAATTTAATTAAATTAATGTGAGTTAAATTAAATTAAATTAAGTTATATAAATAATTTACATAAATGATTGAAATTAAACTGAATAAAATTGACTTGAAGTTAAATGGAAAAATAATAGGATCTGAGTCCACAACATAATTATGGCAAAACAACCAGTGTTAGAGTTTTTAATGACCTATGAATTAAATTTCAAAGATTACTTGATCAGCTTTGATTTAATATATAAACCTCTAAATGAGCTTTATATGAAGTTTATTATGAAACAAATATTTTAGAACCCAAATTCTTTTAAAAAAAATTAGAATCAGAACCTCAACTTATTCAAAAACCTCAATTGAATTTTACCAAGAAAGTGAGATTCACTAGGGGCAAAGAGATCACCTGGGTCTAAAAAAATATTATACTCGTAAGTTGATTAATAATTTGTAAAAAGGAATAAGAGGAAAAAGGCAGGCTGAAATACCAAATGTTGTGAATATTTGATACAAAATGTCCAATCAAGGACCCGCAAAGAATAAATATCACAGCAAAATCCAGCCATAGGGGTACTACACTACATCACATTGTGGTATGATCCATCTTAGTCATTAAATGGCTCCCTACTTTTCATTAAAATTGCTCCGACGTGCTATTTTTTCTGCCTGTCGGAAGAATTCGTACTTTAGAGCATCAGAAAAAAGTTAATATCCACGTAGGATTAATGGAATTAAAAGTTAAAATTAATCTCTAATTCAAGAGTCATTAAAGGGTCGATCTGACGTAGATGACATGTGGAGTGAGAGTTTTAACTAAAGCTTCTGAATACAAATCCCTATTATCAGTTTGTCAAATTACCAAATTTAGGATTTTAACTTTAATTATTTTACAATTTCAAATTTAAATGTAATACTTGGATTCCAATTTGAATGTATTATTTAGATTCACAATATAAACAAATTTTATCAATTTATTTATATTATATTTATTTAAAATAGTAAAAAATATATTTAAAATTACAAGCTAAAAATCAATAACATTGCAGAAATATAAAATAATCAATAATTTGATACCTGTTCTGCTAAACTTTGGTGGAAGAGCCAACTAGGCATTACTCTATGGTCTAAATTGCTATGGTCCCTTCCTTTATCTCATAGGAAATCAGTTACGTGGAAAAGAATCCATTCAATTAACTTCTTTGCGGAAAATAACTCTTTTATTATTCATGGCAAAGGTATCTGCAGTTTTTGGTCTGCTAATTGGTGTCCTAGGGGTCCCCTGCTTAACTACATCCCTGTGCATATAGTTTCTGCTATGCCTTATTTGTCGGTGGCAGATTTCATTAGGAATAAATCTACTATTTTAACTCAGATTAGCGCTTTTCTGGAACATGATACTCGCTCTTTTCTTCAGGAATCTGAGCTTACTATAGAGAGGGAGGATAGATTGGTATGGAAAGCTGAAGTCTCAGGTAATTTCTCATCTAAGTCAACATACAAGGCTCTAACTCATGGACCAGGTAATTTCCCTGCATGTAAATTTATATGGAATAATGCTTTACAGAAGAAGATCTCAATTTTTACCTGGAAATTGTTGCAATCCTTTCTCCCTTTTGATGATGTGCTTATTACTTGTGGATTTAGTCTAGCTTCCAAGTGTCCTGCATGTTGTAAGACAGATTCAATTCAGCATTTTTTTATATTGTGTCCTATTGTTCAGGCTGTCTGGAATAACATGGCTTCTATAGTTCAGTTTCATCTAGGTACTCAACACTCCATTGCTAAAAGATTTTTTATCTTCTGGAATAGCCATGATTTATCTAAATGGAATCACTTCATCTGTAAAATCCTTCCATCTCTCATATGTTGGACTCTTTGGAAAGCGAGAAACAGGTTTCTATTCGATAATAAGCCTTTCTCCTCTGACCTAATTAGTAATGAAGTGCAGGAACTAATCAAACTGACTTTATTTGCTACTCCTTGGATATATTTCTCCCATTCTGATATTGCATCTCCTCTCAGGCATCTAATCCCTTTCATTAGACCGCCTCCGAAGCCGAATATAACCTCTGTCTATTGGGAAAGGCCTCTATTTGGATCTGTTAAAATTAATATAGATGCGTCATGGTTTCCGAACAAGGCAGTAGCTGGTATGATAGCTAGGGATAGTTCGGGTGTACCGATTAAAATTGGTTTTGAACATATTTCTGCTGCTTCACCACTGGAGGCTGAAATTAAGGCAGTTCTATTTGCTTGCCATAATTTTCTTGGTTTAGATCAAAATTGCATATTTGAAACAGACTGCAAGCTGGCTGTACAAATGATTAATGATCCCTACTCTGCACATTGGAATCTTTTTGATCTGGCTTTCAAAGTGAAGGCTCTATTAGGTTGTGCTCATCTTAAACATGTTTTTAGAGAAGGTAATTCTGTGGCTAATGCAATTGCTAAACATCATTCTAGCCATAACCAGAACCTTAACCTCCACAATATCCCTCAGCACATCAAGGGTCTGATTTCCTTAGACAGGATTCATACTCCGCAAATTAGAATACATGAACATGTTTCGGCTAAGGATTGATACTGCTAATCAAAAGTTTTTTCATGCAGGTTTATACACTGCCCCGAAGGCTACTATCAATCAACCATTGCTATGCACTAGATGGCTCAGAGATACTGCACCTAGTCTCTTGATCAATTTGATATCCTACTTTTTGGATAACTGATGAAGCATTCACTGATGTATCCACTGATGCGGTCTGTGGCTACTGATCTTCTCCAATGGAAAACCGCATGAAATTTCCAGCTGATGGCTCTTCTCCTTCAACTCTTGAGGCTGATGAGGTTTTGGTTCTTAGACTCAATACAGTAACACTCTCATGGACTCCCTTAACTCAAGATTTTTGCTCATTTTCATGTCGGGAGTTGATAATCAGTACTCCCCAACTGTTACTCAGTTTCAGACATTAAGCTAACTTTGGTTCTAAATCTCTTTAGTTTAGGCTATTATGTTTGTGATTGAAGTTGTCTGGCCAAAGGAGAGAATTAACACAAGGGGTGGAGATTCTCTCACTTGGATCGCAACCTCGTCATCTATCCTGTTCCTTTTGGATAGTTGTTTCACAAATACTAGTTATAGATTTGGTAGGACTTTTGGAGGCAACTATGTTGCTTCACCACTCATTAGGAGCAAACTGCACTCTATGTATATCCTATTACCTTGGAAGTAGGCTTGGGGAACCTCTAATATATTCTCCCCCACCCTCGGGTGTTCTCATTAAAAAAAATTAATAATTATTATTTCTTAATTTTAATTTTAAATATATTTAATATAATTTATTTATAAAAGGTGTAGTTAAATTGTAAGTGAAATTAAAGTTTGTAATTATTCAATTTGAATTTTATTTAAGATGAATGAAATTAAATATAGTATTATGTATAAATTATTATAATAGAAAATAATTTTTTTATTCGAAAGTGATGATAATTGACTCTCTTGCATTGGAGTGTAAAATTCCAAAATACTTTCCAATCAAGTCTCTCATCTCCATGTCATATTGTCGCCTAATAAAATAATGACAAATGTCTCATATTTTTACTCACACCCACTTAGTATTGGAGATGCTCTTATAAGTACATTAACTAATTAAGAGAAAAATGGTTTTATAACCTACGTAATTTGTCTAAGTGTCAATGTAATCTTTTAATAACTGAAAGTACAAATATAACCTTAGATAGTTTATGTAAGTATAATTTTACCCATTCCAATAGTTTAAGCCCAGATTTTATTGAAAGGACAATTCTATCCTAAAAAAAAATAAAACAAAAACAAAAAGTAAATTGATTGCTCCCTCCGTCCTAGCTTAAATTACAACCTAATCATTGCACACCGTCCGAGAGATATGTTTGACTGTTAATATTTTTAGCTACGTATAATAACGACAAACAAAAAATTACTTTCTAGAAACTACTTGTTACGGTTAATTCAAAATCACATACGATAATATTATGTCTCATTTATCTATTCAAATATGCGGTCAAACTTTGATAGTGAATAGTGTAATAAAGTAAGTGGGTAATTTAAGCCAGGACAGAGGGAGTATTACACTCTAACCCTGAACCCTAAATAACTCATTCTTCCCCTGCTGCAACCCAAATAAGCACCATGGCCGCCAGTGCCACTTGTTCCCATCAGCACTGCTAGTTCTCTCGATCCAGACCTTGGAGAACGACATGGCTACGGATGCCATCCATCTCCTTTTCGTCGTGAAGGCTTTCATTCGTCTTAATATTGTCAAGTATCCTACACCGTGTCCAAGAAAGCCAACCACCAGATGTAATACCCCGAACCCACCACACAGTGTCGGGTCGGGTTTGGTCGTGCTATCGAAAATGATAACAGTAACAAGCAGATGAATTATATGCGGAAGCAATTTATACCATTCAAATCCTAAATTACTATTACAGTGAAAGTATTAGTATAAGTGTTAAAAGAAAGTTTCACCTGACTATTACAGATTCAAAATCCATGTTAAGGTTCATCTAGGATCTCTCTCAAAATAAGTAAAGACATCAAAGTGCTTTTCTCTTACATTTATTCTTCACCTGAAAAAGGTTGTTTAACTAGGATAAGCTCCTTGCTTAGTGAGGTTTCATTGCCAGTATTTACCCAGTTGAGTTTTAGTGATCACAAAATACCAAATAACATATAGCCACATATGTCCTAGCACATAGTAAAAGGATACGGGTGGTTAGTGCCAAGTTGGTGCCAAGTTGTTTCCAAGTGCCTATGTGGAAACTCTAACTAACATACAAGGCACAACCTTTCAGTAGTGCATGAAGGACATCAGTCAGTCCAGTATTCAGTCTCTTCAACCACGCCCAAACAGAAGTTCAGTTACGAACTCGTATTAGTACAGTACAGTGGGTAATGCTAGCATACCAGAAACTCCACGAGTAGCCGGTCTAATCAGACGGTCTGGTCAATATAGTTCCCTGTCGACTTCGACCGAGCTACAATCACATCGGGGGGCCCCGAAATCAGAGACTGATAATCAGGTAGCATATAATTCACGTTTGACACATCAAGATAAAGTACAAGCCGGTCATCCACATAATATATCAGAGTAGTATATGATTCAAGTTTGACACGACAAGATAAAGTACAAGCCGGTCATTCACAGAAAAATATCGGAGTAGTTCATAACTTAGTTTCACGATAATTGAACACAGTAATATACACGCTCAGTTTAACAGTCAGTATATATTATCAATTTATGTTTGACAGGTATGTCCCTTTATAATGGAGTTCAAGTACGGGTTCGAGTATGTATTTCGAGTACAGGGTTCGAGTAGTTGGGTTTAAGTACAGGGGGTTCGAGTAAAGAATTCGAGTGGAGAAGGTTCTAGTGGTATGGGTATCAGGTGGTACTGGTTCGAGTGGTAAATGGTATCAATTTGAGTGGTGAGGTTCAGTTGGAGAGATTCTAAAGGTACGGATTCAAATGGGGAGGTTCGAGAGTTAAGGTTCTAGTGGCACTAGTTTGAGAGGTAAAGGTTTCAGTAGTACTAGTTCGAGGGGTACATATTTAAGGGGTAAAGGTTTCAGGGAACTAGTTCGAGGGGTAAGGTTCGAGAGGTACCGTTTGAGAGGTAAAGGTTTCAGTAGTACTAGTTCGAGAAGTAAGGTTCGAGGGTACAGTTCGAGAGGTAAATGTTTTGGTGATACTAGTTCGAGGGGTAAGGTTCGAGAGGTGAGGTACTAGTTTGAGGGGTATAGTTCGAGAGGTAAAGGTTTCAGTAGTACTAGTTCGAGGGGTAAGGTTTGAGAGGTGAGTTTGAGGATTATAGTTCGAGAGGTAAAGGTTTCAGTAGTACTAGTTCGAGGGGTAAGGTTCGAGAGGTGAGTTTGAGGGGCAACGTTTTCAGTAGCACCAATTCGAGGGGTAAGGTTCGAGTGGTGAATTCTTTCAGTGGGTTCGAGGGGTGAAGTCTTTCAGTAGGTTCGAGGGGTGAAGTCTTTCAGCAGTTTGAGGGGTGAAGTCTTTCAGTAGTTCGGGGGGTGAAGTCTCTCAGTAGGTTCGAGGGGTGAAGTTTTTCAATAGGTTCAAGGTATAAAGGTTTAGGAAAGGTTCGAGAAGTAAAGGTTTAGCAGGGGTTCGAGAGGTACTGTTTAGCAGGGGTTCGAGAGGTACTGTTTAGCAGGGGTTCGAGAGGTACTGTTTAGCAGGGGTTTGAGAGGTACTGTTTAGCAGGGGTTTGAGAGTTAGTTTCAGTAGGGGTTCGAGGGAAGGGGTTCGAGAGGTAGTTTCAGTAGGGGTTCGAGGGCAGGGGTTCGAGAGGTAAATGTATAGCTGGGGTTCGAGAGGTAGTTTCAGTAGGGGTTCGGGGGTAGGGGTTCGAGAGGTAAATGTACAGCAGGGGTTCGAGAGGTAGTTTCTGTAGGGGTTCGAGAGGTAAAGGTATAGCAGGGGTTCGAGAGGTAGTTTCAGTAGGGGTTCGAGGGCAGGGGTTCGAGAGGTAAAGACATAGCAGGGGTTCGAGAGGTAGTTTCAGTAGGAGTTCGAGGGCAGCCTGCACACATACAAGATAATATATATATATATATATATATATATATATATATATATATTTACTTCAATTCATGCGAAGGCAATGCAAACACTTATCTTGGTTGGGCCTGGGTAACTTCCGTTTCTACTTCACTGCTTAACCATTGTTCTTTGGTAAGAATGTTTATCTTAAGACTGTGAGTTTTGGAGAGGATATCACTGGTATTTGTACTAGGTAAAAACATAGGTTCTAACACCCTACCTACCTAGAATTTTATCTTTTTAACACTCAAGTGCCTATGTCCATTTGCCAAAAATTCTTTTGGATAAATTCTCTCAAGTCCGCTCGCTGGCTTCTCTTCTCATTATATTATTATTATTATGATAATAATAATTATGACTCTCTTCCCAATATTTTTCTTCCCGAATTTTACTTTGGATAATTTTTCTGCTTCACTTGCCCAAAAATTACTTAAAGTCCGCCGACTTCTTCTTCTTCCCAATAATTCCACTTGCCCACAAATTACTTGGGATAATTTTTCACGTACGTTGTCAGCTTCTCCTTCACGTTAATTTCTTGCATTTGTTTATTCAATTGCTTATATATTTATTATTATTATTATTAGTATATTCTATAATGTATACATATGTATGAATAGGTATATTCTCTTCTCAGTAAATTCTTTTATTTATTTATTATTATTTATATATATATATATATCTTCTTCCCGGTAATATCTTTTGATTTATTTATTTATTCATTTACTTCTTTATTTATTTATTACTATTAATACTATTATTATTAGTAGTAGTATTTTAATCATTACTTTGTTTTTTCTTGTACCCCAAACATTTTCTTATGACACCACATCCCAGCGTACTATTCATTTTCCTTTTTGGTGTTTTAACTTGTTTGATTACTTATTTTCTTATTTTATCTTCATTTGTTCCTTTCTTTTAATTATTTATTTACTGGTTTTTCTTCTTTTTAATTTATAATACTTATAATCAATCATATATATATAATACAATTATATTCCTTGAAATTAAAACAATATTAGAAATGATAACTTATTTATTTTATTCTCATTTGTAATTACATATGAAAATTACCATTATATAAAATTGTGATAAGTATGAAAGAATATTTATAAAATTAGTGCTCCTCAATAAATTGAAGGAATATTCGTTTTAGAGGAAGATACAAGGTAAACCATTGGGGATGCTTCTAGATAATTATTTAACAACTCAATTTATCATTTATTACTTTACTATTTTAAAATGTGCAATTTGTTTATTCCGTTTACGTACTATTATTTCCTTCCTCTTCCTTATATGAAACTCATACTAAATGGCAATACTTTATCATCGTTTGATATATATATATATATATATATATATATATATATATATATATATATTTCAATAATTAAGATTATTAATTCAAATTTACTTCGTCCGAGATTAACATCCATAACAAATTTATTTATTTATATTTTTTTTCCAATTTGAGTGGTATTGAAGGGTTAAATTCAGATGACATGATTTGTATCGGAGGTACATTTTATTTATTAGTTTAATTGGGTTCGGGGTTTCACAATCTCCACCCCTTAATGAACTTCGTCCCCGAAGTTTTACTATAGTTTTACCCAAAATAGATAGAGTACCTTCAATGACCTTGGTCAAACCATGGTTCTCATCACTCTCTATGGCGTAAAGTCGCACATGCACATTTGGTCTACCACTTTCACCAGCTCCACCCTTTAGAGCCAAATTGATCACGGATGATCGTGACCAAGTGGTTGGAATGAGGGCTTAGTCTAAGTTATCGGGACTTCATTATCATGTGCTCAGAATTCCCATATTACAACATCGCTAACATTTATTTTCTTAGAAATCCTATTCTTTATGTCTTTCTTCCCCACTATACAACAAGGGACTCGAGGTGATACTTGGACCACGTCGTATGGTCCAAGTTTGGGTTGCATCTCTTCTAATTTGAACGTAGACAATTCACTCACCTCACCTATTTATCCTAGGATTAAAGGTTTAAATTATTGTTTTCACCAAAATTTTGATTATTTCGTCAATTAATCCTCCGTTGATCTTTGACTTCTCCCTGATCTATCATTGAGTTCTCAACCATAGCTTGAATGATCATAAAAGAGTGTAAATTCCTAGGAACTGACAGTAGTTTTGTAAAAGTTATATACCACAACTTTAGCCTCTCTAGATTCTATTTTTAACCAACCCTAAATCATTTAGTGGAGTCACATTCTTTATCCCATTCTGTACTATGGGAGGTCCATTCCTAAGGTCAATCTGAGGTGCATGAATGCTTGGTTTAATTATCACTAAAGTTTTATCTATGTGACCCCAACCTTCTCTCAGGGTCCCCGTACGAGTTCTGCTATCTGCGCATGCAGCCTATTCAGGACTCGGATACCACCTTGAGCCTGAGTCAACTTTTGCATTCTATATCCTGCAGTTTTAGTTCCTGTGTCTTGGTATTCCTTATTTGATAGGGTTCTATGTTAATTGCATCAGCTCTAACCTCCTTTTCGTCAGCATAGCCGTTACTAATTTTCTATGATAAAGATTTTAAGGATTAAGGTCTCTCATTCCATAACAAGGTTCTACCACGTCCAATTATGGTAAAATACTCATTTGATATTTTAGTTAAGTTTCATTTGAGTTTAGCTTAAGGGTCTAATATTACTGCATCTGCTATGAAGATTCATGTGATGACTAGTGCTTTATTATCAATTTTGGGGTCCAAAATTTTATTATTATTATTTAGGGACCTTTCAATTTAAAATGAGAACTTGATTCAAACTTTGGGGTTGCCATCCCTAAGTGATTCAAAGGTTTTCTCAAGTTAAATGGAAAGGATACCTAATTAGTTTTTTTAAAATAAATAATATATTTTTAAATTTTAATATATTTTTAAAATTTATTTTTTAAAAAATGCATGCTTTGATCCGATATCCTCCTAATGGAATCTGTTCTGCGGAGATTTAACTTTTAAAAAAAACTATTTATGAGAACACTTTTATTTTCAATTTAGAAAGTATTTGAAAGTTCAAAAAGAAGCAAATTTTGATGGCACTATTCTTATTTTTTTAACACCTTTGATAACCTTAAACTCTTAGCCTTTAACTACAATTAATCAATATGTGTCTAGAGGTAATATACCGGTTATAAACGGCTACATTCCTAACAGTAATATAACAGTCATAAACAATTATATTTTATAGTACAAATAAGAATTTATCCAACATTTCAAAACCACATTTTCTCTTCTACCTTATATTCTTATCACCATATCTTCTCTCAATTTACCAATAATATGTCGAGATTAATGTCAGTCTTTGTTGCCGTAATTATCGTTGTACTATATGTCGAGACTAATGCCGGAAGAATTTTGCTACTCTTCAGTAATTGTTGGATTCATTTATTACCTTTTATTTTTCACAATCCTCCTAGACTTCTGTATTTCCAATTACATTTAATAAATTATTTTTATTTCCTTATATTGACATCAATAAATTGTAAGTTTTGATTTGCCTTTACTTTATTTGAGGAATGCTCTGATACCACATCTGTAACACCCCAACCCACCACACAGTGTCGGGTCGGGTTTGGTCGTGCTACTGAAAATGATAACAGTAACAAGTAGATAAATTATATGCGGAAGCAATTTAGACCATTCAAATCCTAAATTACTAAAACAGTGAAAGTATTAGTATAAGTGTTAAATGAAAGTTTCACCTAACTATTACAGATTCAAAATTCATGTTAAGGTTCATCTAGGATCTCTCTCAAAATAAGTAAAGACATCAAAGTGCTTTTCTCTTACAGTTTTTCTTCACCTGAAAAAGGTTGTTTAACTAGGGTAAGCTATTTGCTTAGTGAGGTTTCATTGCCAGTATTTACCAGTTGAGTTTTAGTGATCACAGAATATCAAATAACAAATAGCTACATATGCCCTAGCACATAGTAAAAGGATACGGGTGGTTAGTGCCAAGTTGCTGCCAAGTGCCTATGTGGCAACTCTAACTAACATACTGAGTTATGAACTGCTCCGATATTTTTCTGTGCATGACCGGCTTGTACTTTATCTTGTCGTGTAAAACTTGAATCATATGCTGCTTTGATATTTCATGTGGATGACCGGCTTGTACTTTATCTTGCTGTGTCAAGCGTGAATTATTAGCTACCAGATTACCTGTCTATGATTTTGGGGCCTCCGACGCGATTATAGTTTGATCGAAGTCGGCAGGGAACGGTATTAACCGGACCATCTGATTAGACCGGCTACTCGTGGAATCTCTGGTATGCTAGCATTACCCAATGTACCGTACTGATACGAGCTCGTAACTGAACATCTGTTTGGGCGTGGTTGACGAGACTGAATACTGGACTGACTGATGGCCTTCGGGCACTACTGAAAGGTTGTGCCAGTTTCACAATAATTGAACACAGTAATATGCACACTCAGTTTAACAGTCAGTATATAATATCAATTTATGTTTGATAGGTATGTTCCATTATAATGGAGTTCAAGTACATGTTCGAGTATGTATTTCGAGTACAGGGGTTCGAGTAGTTGGGTTTGAGTACAGGGGGTTCGAGTAAAGAATTTGAGTGGAGAAGGTTCTAGTGGTATGTGTATCAGGTGGTACTGGTTCAAGTGGTAAATGGTATTAGTACGAGTGGCGAGGTTCAGTTGTAGAGATTCTAAAGGTACGGGTTCAAATGGGGAGGTTCGAGAGTTAAGGTTCTAGTGGCACTAGTTCGAGTGGTGAGGTTCAGTTGGAGAGATTCTAAAGGTACGGGTTCAAATGGGGAGGTTCAAGGGTTAAGGTTCTAGTGGCACTAGTTCGAGAGGTAAGGTTTGAGAGGTAAAGGTTTTAGTAGTACTAGTTTGAGGGGTACATATTCGAGGGGTAAAGGTTTCAGGGAACTAGTTCGAGAGGTAAGGTTCGAGAGGTAAAGGTTTCATTAGTACTAGTTTGGGGGGTAAGGTTTGAGGGGTACCATTCGAGAGGTAAAGGTTTCAGTAGTACTAGTTCAAGGAGTAAGGTTCGAGGGTACAGTTCGAGAGGTAAAGGTTTCGGTGATACCAGTTCGAGAGGTAAGGTTCGAGAGGTGAGGTTCGAGAGGTAAAGGTTTCAGTGGTACTAATTCGAGGGGTAAGGTTCGAGGGGTACAGTTAAAGAGTTAAAGGTTTCAGTAGTACTAGTTCGAGGGGTAAGGTTCGAGAGGTAAGTTTGAGGGGGTAATGGTTTCAGTTGCACTAATTCGAGGGGAAAAGTTCGAGTGGTGAAGTCTTTTAGTGGGTTCGAGGGGTTAAGTCTTTCAGTATGTTCGAGGGGTGATGTTTTTCAGTAGGTTCGAGGGGTGAAGTCTTTCAGTAGTTCGATGGGTGAAGTCTTTCAGTAGGTTCGAGGGGTGAAGTTTTCAGTAGGTTTGATGGGTGAAGTTTTTCAATAGGTTCGAGGGATAAAGGTTTAGCAGAGGTTTGAGAAGTAAAGGTTTAGCAGGGGTTGAGAGATACTGTTTAGCAAGTCTTTACAAGGTACTATTTAGCAGGGGTTCGAGAGGTACTGTTTAGCAGGGGTTCAAGAGGTATTGTTTAGCATGGGTTCGAGAGGTAGTTTTAGTAGGGGTTCGAGGGCAGGGGTTTGAGAGGTAAATGTATAGAAGGGGTTCAAGAGGTAGTTTTAGTAGGGGTTCGAGGGTAGGGGTTCGAGAGGTAGTTTCAGTAGGGGTTTGAGGGCAGGGGTTCGAGAGGTAAATGTATAGCAGGGGTTCGAGAGGTAGTTTCAATAGGGGTTCGAGAGGTAAATGTATAGCAAGGGTTCAAGAGGTAGTTTCAGTAGGGGTTCGAGGGCAGGGGTTTGAGAGGTAAAGGTATAGCAGGGGTTCGAGAGGTAAATGTATATCAGGGGTTCGAGAGGTTGTTTCAGTAGGGGTTCGAGGGCAGGGGTTGGAGAGGTAAAGGTATAGGAGGGGTTCGAGAGGTAGTTTCAGTAGGGGTTCGAGGGCTCGAGAGGTAAATGTATAGCAGGTGTTTGAGAGGTAGTTTCAGTAGGGGTTCGAGGGCAGGGGTTTGAGAGGTAAATGTATAGCAGGGGTTCAAGAGGTAAATGTATAGCAGGGGTTCGAGAGGTAGTTTCAGTAGGGGTTCGAGGGCAGGAGTTCGAGAGGTAAATGTATAGCAGGGGTTCGAGAGGTAGTTTCAATAGAGGTTCGAGAGGTAGTTTCAGTAGGGGTTCGAGGGCAGCATGTACACATACAAGATAATAATATATATATATATATATTATATAAATATTTTACTTCAATTCATGCGAAGGCAATGCAAACACTTACCTTGGTTGGGCTCGGGCAACTTCCGTTTCTACTTCACTGCTTAACCACTGTTCTTTGGTAAGAATTGTTTTCTTAAAGCTGTGAGTTTTGGGAGGATATCACTGGTATTTATACTAGGTAAAAACATAGGTTCTAACACCTTACCTACCTAGAATTTTATCCTTTTAACACTCAAGTGCCTATGTCTACTTGCCAAAAATTCCTTTGGATAAATTCTCTGAAGTCCGCTTGATGTCTTTCTCTTCCTAATATATTATTAATATTATTATGATAATAATTATGACTCTTTTCCCAGTATTTTTCTTCCCGAATTTCACTTTGGATAATTTTTCTGATTCACTTGCCCTAAAATTACTTGAAGTCCGCCGACTTCTTCTTCTTCCCAAAAATACCATTTGTCCAAAAATTATTTTGGATAATTTTTCATGTTCGTTGTGAGCTTCTCTTTCATGGTAATTTCTTGCATTTGTTTATTCAATTGCTTATTTATTTATTATTATTATTAGTATATTCTATAATGTATACATATGTATGAATCGGTATATACTCTTCTCGGTAAATTCTTTTATTTATTTATTACTATTATATTTTTTTTCTTCCCAGTAATACCTTTTGATTTATTTATTTATTCATTTACTTCTTTATTTATTTATTACTATTAATACTATTATTATTAGTAGTATTATTTTAATCATTGCTTTGTTTTCTCTTGTACCCCAAACATTTTCTTATGACACCACATCCCATCGTACTATTCATTTTCCTTTTTGGTGTTTTAATTTGTTTGATTACTTATTTTCCCATTTTATCTTTATTTGTTCCTTTCTTTTAATTCTTTATTTACTGACTTTTCTTCTTTTTAGTTTACAATAGTTATAATCAATCATATATATATGTACAATACAATTATATTTTTTGAAATCAAAACAATATTAGAAATGATAACTTATTTATTTTATTCTTATTTGTAATTACATATGAAAATTACCATTATATAAAATTGTGATAAGTATGAAAGAATATTTATAAAATTAGTGTTCCTCAATAAATTGAAGGAATATTCTTTTTAGAGGAAGATACAAGGTAAACCATTGTGGATGCTTCTAGATAATTATTTAATAACTCAATTTATCATTTATTACTTTACTCTTTTAAAATGTGCAATTTATTTATTCCGTTTACGTACTATTATTTCCTTCCTCTTCCTTAAGTGAAACTCATACTAAATGCCAATACTTTATCATCGTTTGATATATATATATATATATATATATATATATATATATATATATATATATATATATATATATATTTCAATAATTAAGATTATTAATTCAAATTTACTTCGTCCGAGATTAACATCCATAGTAAATTTATTTATTTATATTTTTTCCAATTAGAGTGGTATTGAAGGGTTAAATTCATATGACATGATTTGTTTCAGAGGTACATTTTATTTATTAGTGTTTTTGGTAGGATTATATGTATGTTAATTTGAATGTTGCATCTTCAATGGGAATCGTAGTCTTTTTGGTAGGATTATATGTATGTTAATTTGTGAGGTTAGTTTATTGATATAAGTATTTATTATAGACAAAAAAAATTTTTGGTCCCTAACATAGTATCTTATGCATCTATTGGTCCCCGAGATCAAAATTCATCCTTTTAGTACCCTACTAATTAAAAATAAAATTGGTCTCCAAGGAAATTTTCAAGGTTATTTTCAGGTGGTTTTAGGGACCAAAAGATGGTATAAGATCTTATGTTAGGGACCCAAAAAATAATTAAGTCTACCTGGAACCACCTGAAATCTGGTTTGAGGACCAAACAAATCGTTTTGAATTTTTTGGGTACTGAAAGTACGTGGTATTGGTCTCGGGGACCAAAAGATGGTATTAGGTCATATGTTAGGGACAAAAAAAATAATTTAGTCTTTGTTATATGTGTTGTGCATTTCATTTGATTTGGGTTTAAGTATTCATTGAGATTTTTGTGTATTATGTTAGGGTTGGGAAATGGGTTTGGAGGATTAATTGTTGCATTTTCAATGGGAATCCTTGGATTATTAGTTAGACTATTGGTTGAGCTAGGTGATTGTTTGATTAGTGGCTTATGTCATTGCTATGTAATTTCTAAGCTATATTTATTAGTTTAAATTAAAGTATTTGTTATATGTATTCTACATTTTATTCGATTAGGGTAAAATTATTCAATATGGTTTTCTTATATATTTAATGTTTTGTAATTTTTTATATATGTAGAGCCTTGAAGTACGGTTAAGTAATTTTATGGTATATTTGTGAATGTATTATACAAAATGACGACTAAGAAAAGGACTCGTGATGTTGTTTCACTAGTGCGAAATAAAAATCCACCAACAACAAACCATGGTATAGATGAGGATGAGGATGAGGATCTGGGGATGTAGGAATACCCCGAACTCATTGTAAACCTTAAAACGTAGAATGGCTTGGAAAGAGTTAACCTTATTGATATTTAATAAGTCGGGAAAGTTTGTGTCGGTCCAACGTGCTAAATGGTCTAGTTGGGTGCCCAAAGTGGGTAGAATGAGGGTGGACGTCTGCTACGATAGTTGGCATGAAGTCCCTAAAGATTACAAGGCCACTTTATGAATGGAATGCAAGGTAGAATTAGTGAATTGTTATTTCCCCATATTTGTC
This sequence comes from Rubia yunnanensis, assembly GCA_037428765.1. Taxonomy (NCBI): domain Eukaryota; kingdom Viridiplantae; phylum Streptophyta; class Magnoliopsida; order Gentianales; family Rubiaceae; genus Rubia; species Rubia yunnanensis. The sequence goes on along the minus strand of CM075069.1, from coordinate 31,042,048 downwards.
CTTGAATAAAAGTTTAACTCTGTGATTGACCCTATGGATTCAAAATCCTCACAAAGGCCATTTGACATCAAACCACCGGACATGGATGATTTGTGAAAGAAGGCTATGTTGATGATGTCCAAGAGTTGGTGTCAACATAAGTACACTTTGTCAAGGGATTACATATTTAGTGATAAGTGGCGTGATCACCCGTGGCTAACTTACACTCACATTCAACCAGATAGTTGGGAGATCCAAAAAAGGAAGGCCTTGGAGAATGTGGATAATGTTAGTAATAATAGTTTCAAATTATTAATGAGTATAGATTAACATATCTATAGTGATGACGTAAGTCTAACATCCTAACTTAGAGTACAATGGAATATATACAAAATATTTCCGCAAAGAATATATTTCCTCACTGATTGAGCCATGGGGATCATGCCTTGGTGGCAATTGACCTAGTGAAATAACGTTTTGAAGAAGATGTGCGAATTGCAATAGAGGATAGAATGACCAAATATGAAGCAAGGGTTTGGTGCAACCAATCAATCAGGATGATATTGAGAGGCACGATCTATTCCTAAAGGGATGACAAAACAAAGACGGAGTATATGTGAAAGATGAAGAATAAAAACTGCAGAAAGAATTGTAAGTAAAAATTGCAATGAATATATTATTATATTCAAATTATTTTTCTTAAACGTGTACTAATATTTTCCTTCTATTATACTTGGGAAAACTTTAAGAATGATCAATTGTGAGGGCAATTCATGCCAACAGATAAGCACGACATCCTTTGTGAAGCAACCAAAAAAGCCCGACCAGCCGAGCCTTGCAAAGGGAGTGAGATCATTTATGACCCAACGGGAGGTGTTCGACATTGTTAGGTCCTATGATCATGCTGAACCCTCGAGATCCACACCCTACAGAAAAAAACACATCTTCAAGACAAAAGAATTGAGCAATAAGACGTCCTCATTCGTAAATTGATCTAACACACCAGGCTTGTTCTTCTAGACAACTTTAGATGATTTGATGACCGATTGGAGCCTGCTGTCAAAGGGATCATGTCATTCCCCTGGAGATATTGAGGTGAATTGAGAGTCTATTGTTCAAACTCTGAGAATCGAGAGGCAATCGTTCAAACACGACAATCTTGGCAATGCCTTACTAGCAAGTGAAGAAAAGGTATACATTTGTATTTGATAAATTTTTGCTAACAATTAAGTTTCTAAATCAACATATATTTTGGTGGGAATGTAGGAATCACTCCTGTGTGAACTATATATTGATCAAGGCATAGGTGGTGGACCACTTCACGTAGCCAATAGAATTCTGCATGAGTTGATGAAACACAATCACTACTTACCTATTGTTGAGGATAATTCTAGGGTTTCATTGGAGAATATGTGGGTTTGGGCTCCCCTTTTCCAGTCACAGACTTATAATATACGAAGGTTGGTCCTGCACGGGGATTTTTTCTTCTTTGGCCTCGTCGATCCTATAGAGGACCGACACATGAAGGAAACACAGCCTGCATCACCTAAACCGGTGAAAACAACACCAGGACCGATCAAAACAATACATAAATTGGTCCCCACAACACCCATTAAGGTTAGACCTCAATTTGCAAGAGCACAAGTCCTTCGAGACTCACCACACTTCGTAGGAGTTGTGTTTAATTGGCTCCAACTGCATGCTTGAAACTCAATATACGCATTCTTGAGAAATGAATGTGTATTTGGATGCGAACGAGAAATCATTGCATTTTGGAGTGATTTTTAAGACCTGTGGAGATGTGAGCAAGTTAATCCAACGATCATGTCCATCTACACCTTATGAGTTATTTCTATAATTTAAATTTAAATTCATTATTTCAATTAGTTCACAGCTATATAAATCAAAGGGCATTTCATAGGTACATGTTTTTTTACCCAGAATTAAAAGAATAGATGGTTTGGATACATGTGCCTGATATCGACTCAAGAAATTGGATACATGTGCCTGATGTTGAAACAAAAGAGGATCGACTACATTAGTAAGAGCCTAGGATGAAAGGATAAGAAGCTTTTCATTGCGCCATAAATCTAAAGATTACACTAACTTTGTTCAATTCATTTACCAAGAACAAACCGCAAATTTAGTAGATAATTTATTTTTCTTATTTAGGGACCATTGAAGATTGATTTTGATTGTCCCCACCCATAACCGCATTTATTGGATGGATCCCCTGCACTTCCAACCATCAGATGCCTTTGTTAAGATTTTGGAATTGGTGATGAAGGACAATAGCGACAAAAATAAATTAATTTAGAGGTGGTCTAAATCAAGGTGGACTATGAACTCTTTTTTTTCAATTTACAATACTTAATTGATATAAGAGTTTAATTAAGAATTTTATGTTTTTTTAAATCAATACAAGAAATAGGCGTAAACTTGGAGTGCGGCTATTACATTATGTTATATGCGACTGAGTGAATTCAAGAGGTCAAAGATGAATTACTTGAATTTGACAAGGTACGTGTACATTTGTTTCTAGCAAGCTATCTAACTAAGCTTTCTAATATTTGCTTCCAACTAGTTATTGACAGATTTTCCAGAAGGAATCGAAGCCCTACTCCCAAGATGATATCAACAATGCGAGGAATTCTTTGGCTAGGCATCTAATACTCAATTGGTCAGCAACCCTAGGGAATCTGGATATTTCTATAGTAACACAAGTAGATAAATAATGAAACTTTGAACTGTTGGAATAGACTCCTAGTAATATAAATCTCCTTGCGAGGACTCTGGATTGTAGGATTAAAATATTTGACCGAATGAAGGAATCTGCAAACCCTTACTAGATCACACAAATTGATGAATAACTAGCCCTTAGGATTACTCTCAACTCAAAATTTTCTTGCTAACTAGCCCGCAAGATACAAATAAAGTGTTCTTTGTTCACTAACTAGCCCGCAGGATTAGTTCACAAAGGGTATTGATACTTAGCATGATTAAGCAACAATGAAGAATACTCACAAATAAAGAGTATGAACTCAAAAATTTGGAAATATATTGTGTATCAAAATTGGTGAATAATTTCGTTGATGGTCTCCCCTATTTATAGGGTATAATTTGACCACTCAGAAATAGAAGCAGAGTGGGATTTGGTAATTCCCGTTAGAAATTGAAAAGAATTATGGAATCTTTATGAAATTAAAACCACATCTAACTAAAATACCTAAAACAAAATGACTATATATAGCTGAAATGTATTCAAGCTAATCTTGAATAAAAATTGTCTTATCTAATCTTACCAAATCTAATTCTAGTTAAATGAAAACTAAATATTCTAAACCCTAAAATAAAGGTATGGATCGAATTAACTCTTCCAATGCCAACATGACCGAGTTAATAAGTCTTATTCTAAAATGAAATAAATTAAAATGATCGCACTACTTCACTAAAAAATTCAGTGGGAAAAAGATTATAGTGGCATCCTCCTAAAACCCTAATCTAATGATAAATTAAGAAAAATATAATAAATAATATTTTTGAGATCGTTTCACCTAGCGTTTCCTATTCCTATCTATAGATTATTGTTTGGTTAGCGTTATCTATAGATTTTTGTCAACATGCAAGATACTATCATCTATTGTGTTATATTTGTTACTGTGGATTGAGGACTTTTTTTATCCGAAGATATAAATAGAAAAATTTAATGACCCAAAGAACTGAACATGTTTCCAAATTCAGAAATGGAATCGAACCTTGCATTTGATTTACCATAGATACAATTCTTCTTTTCTGAGTTCGAAAAGGAAGACACAAATTAATTTCCTAGCTCGGAAATAATTATCATTTAGCCCAAATCGAATTAATGTTGGACAAAATAGGAATGGAAAGCGGACACGAGCTCGTATATCATATAGGTATTTTCGAAGAACCGAATATAAACTTTTCGAGTTCGGAATTACACGAGTTTCCGACTACAAAAACTATGGCCATGGTCTAAGGGAAGCTGCATATTTTCGAGCTCAGAAACATTTAAAGGTTGTTTCCTTGCCATTTTAAAGGCGATTTTAACCGCTTTCATTGTCATTTTTAAAGGCGGTTCTCGGAATTGGTATTTTGGTGAACAATGGAAGGTGGGAAAATGGAAGGTGGGACCAATGGAAGGTGGGACCATGGAAGGTGGGACCAGAGAACACACTATGAAAGTGCTTTCAATGGTCCGATATAACTGCCTTATTTATTTTTTAAGAATCAAACTTTTTAAACCTCGACCCTAAATATAAATCAATATAAAAATAATAAAAAATATCATGTGAAATATTGTAAAATTTATCTTAACATCTACTTTTTGAATATCAATCTTTTATGCAGCATTATTATACTACATCTGTTTCATTGGATGTTGCACAATTTGCTTAGCTGCTTGGATTTAGGTGAATGAAATGGGTGGATGGAATTAAATTTAGAAAGAAAAAAGTAGAATGAGTGGATGAAATTGAAGGAATCTTACCAAAAAATTAAAGTGTGTCAAACTCAATGAAGCGAAGGGAGTAGGTAACTAGAGATATATACGGTCAAACATGCTTATTGAATACCATGAAAAAATAAATAAATAATTTAGACTGGAACGAAGGGAGTATTACATGTTTGAGAAAAATGTTTGGTTGCCAAGTGATATATGATTAATATCTATTAAAAAAAGTGTTTTTGTAACCTCAATTCTTTGATAAATGTAAATATAAACCTCAATTTTTATAAAGTGCTAATATAGCCTTCATTTCATCAGAAAATTTAGTCCACAATCGTCGTCATGGGTTTGACACAAAAAGACCAAATTATCCCTATAAACTAATAACTAAACAATTCTTAAAATGCAAAATGCCAATTTTCCCCACAATATCAAACCCTAAACTTGCCACCTAATCCCACCAAGTTCAAATATGCCCATCTGACTCTGTTCAATCGATGTTGCCTTCGCCTCCGTTCAATTAGCTCCGCCACCGCCTTCGTTCAATTAGCCCCGCCCAGTGCCTCCGCTACCAGCACAAATATCAAATTGCCCTATATGTTGTTGTTATCGACCTCGAACCGTGTATCACCGTCTTCACCAAAAAGAGTCACCGGTTGAATTGATCATGTCGTAGCAAAGTCGCTGCATAGCCTGTCACAACAAATCCTACTTTGATTGCTGAGCCCGCATGTTCCGTTGCTTCAAAGCCACCATGGAGTCCGTCAGATTCAATAAATCCCTGCTCTGCCGCAGAGCTCGTCGCAGCAAAGCCCCTGCTTCAGTCGATGGTTGTTGAATTTCTCCATCGAATTCTGGATTTTGATGTTTGGAGTCATTGGTATTTTGATTATTTCCGATCAATTTGACTTATGAAAATCTGTAAAATTTTTGAATTTTGATTTTTTTTCTTGAGGCATCTGTGAAATTTGTGCGTGATTGTGATTTGCATATTTGTGTATGTGAGTTAGTGTGAATTACAAAATTTGTGTGTTAAATGCAGGATTTTGTGTTGTGGTTTAGGGGTGTAGGCGGAGTTGGAAGAGGGGGCTGGGTATGAGGATGGTTGAGGTAGGGCTAGGGTTTGGAGTGGTGGAGGAGCTGGGAGAAGGTAGTGGCTAGGGTTAGGGTTGAATCAGGTGGTTCAAAACAAGGCCAAGGGTAAAATGGTCAGTGAAAATTTGGAATTGAATTTAGAGTTATGTGTGTCATTTAATTGTAGACAAAAATGACATATTATGGGTCAACTTCGGTCTTCGGCGTTTGGGTTGTGAGTTTCTGAGTTAATGCCAATCAAGGGTTATAATAGCACTTTTACAGAATCAGAAGTTATATTTTACTTTTATCAAGAAATTGGGATCATCCAAACATTCTGCCCTTATATATATATATATGTGTGTGTGTGTGTGTGTAAAATGATCAATAAAAATATTAATATAACATATTTTCATTTCTAATTTCTTATAATAGAGAGAATTAAAATAGAGGAAAGTGTCAAAATGACCATAACTTTAGGCTAAATTGCCAATATAATCCTTCAAAACGAAGTGTCAATTTAACTATAACTCTATGAGGTATGTGGCAATCAAACCCTGAACGCCATTGAATTTAATTATCAACGGAAACTTTAGCCAAAATATAAGGAGATGATTATTTTACCCCTTGACGAAAAAGGCAAAAATGCACCCTTTTCCTCTTCTTTCTTCTTGCACATGTAGTGCATCACCACTATCAGATCCTACATCAAATCTAAAGAAATCGGACACCAAAAATCTGCAAGGAAATTACTAGTATCAAACAACTCCGCCCTGCGGTTGGTGATGAGGATTTATCTCTACGTAGAAGTGCTATAGAGAACACACTTATCGTACCTCACCAATCCAATCAACGCAATGACTTGGTATTTCGATTACAGAACGATCTGATTGAGAACCATTTCTTTTAGGGTTTCCATTTCTTCGCTAGTAAGAGGCAGAATCACATAGGTTTTTGTTAATATTGGGCAGCGGGCTGGGCTGGACGGAATAAAGAGGTGGTGGAGAGAAGAACGTTAGGAAATGTGATGGCTGGCAGGTGGGCATTGTCTGTGATGGGGTGGGCGTTGGCGGAAGGTGAAGGTGGTGGAGAGAAGAAGGGGATGAGAGGTGGTGGCTGGTGAGTGGGTGTTGGGCGTGAGTTGTTGGTTTGGGCTGCGGGCTGAGCGGTGGCTGCAGGAGGAGGTGGTGGCTGGTGGGTGGCGGCAGTAGGTGGTGGTGATCCTAACAGTTTAGGGTTTAGGGTGTGTGGAGAATTATGGTGTTGGTGGCTGACTATGGTTGTGGGTGGTTATTATGATAAGGATGGGTAAAATGTGGAAAGAATTTTTAGCTTATGGGGAAATGTATTTTCAACTTTTTAGATTTGTTCAACACCCAATTACTTCAGTCAACGTCGAAATTAGCTCAAAAGGTTACAACTGCACAATTTGCCATAAAGTTATGGTTATTTTGGCTCTTTCAACTTAAAGTTGGGGATAAATGTATAATTCCCATAAAAACAAGTATTGTTGATTTATATTTTTATTTATCGGTTATGTTAGTCTTTCTGCATTAAGAAAGAGTTAAAACCACATTTTTTTGCCTTGATTGACATTGATCACCTTCTTAAACGGTTTCAGCTGTCAACAAACGTCGGTCACTTGTCCCACCCGATTTTGGTCCAACCTACATCGGGAATTTTAAAATCGATGTTGCATGTCTCACATAGGGTGTTGCTATTTACACCCCCTAAAGGGGTGTAAACAACCTCGAAGTTATAAATACAAGTTGGGAGGGTGTAAATAGAATAGGATGGCGTGTATGACTATTCACACCCCTAGTCAAGCACAAAAGTTCGTGCAATCTCTGCATTAATTAATTCTTAGTCAAACATGAATATACTTATAATTGTATATTGCTCGAGCATTGTATATTGCTTTTACCCATATATTTTAATTAAATATTCTAATAAAATTTAAAAATTATCATACGGCTGTGTTTATTAATATTTAATATTTTAATTATACATTCTAATAAAAACTATAAAAAATTATCATACGGATTTGTTTATTACTATTTAGTAGTTTAAATTAATAAAGTATTATTTCTCCATAATTTTATTTTTCTAGTACACCTCAATATGTGTTTCGTATTTAATTATTTAATTATGGTTAGAGATGTCAATCCGATCTAATGTGGTGAAAACATTTTAGTCAATACTGTATTTGTATTTTGTGTCATTCATACATGGGTACGGTCAGTCAAAATTAGTGTTATTGTGGTGAAAAAATTTTAGTCATCAAAATTAGTGTTACTGTGGTGAAAAATATTTTAGTCTATACTGTATTTTGTGCCAGTCATACATTCGTACTATGGACGGTCAGTCAAAATAGGTGCTATTCATATATTAGGCACGATGGGACGGTCAGTCAAACCAACATTCGGTGTGATTCATCTATTGGTTGTCCAGAGAGGTGATATAGAAATTTGAAAATTTTAACTTCTATAAGAAGGACGAGAGATAAACAGAATAATTCATCCAACATTTTAGCAAACAAACCATACACAGAAAGATCGATTTATGTATGAGCGTCGATATGGACGACTGGATTGAAAATCTTATGAGTTTTCAATCTCAAGACTACGATCAGCGATGTTCCTACGAGGTAAATGTTTAATTTTACCTGTAATTCATATTAGCTTTTCGTTTTACATAGTATTTATCAAGTATTATTACCAATTCATTATTGATTGGTTTGTATTGACAGGGAGAAAATCACAATTTTATGGGTTATCAATATCAAAATTACAATCAGCAACATCACTACGAGATATCAAACACTACTCGAAATTTATTTGTTTGTATTGGTTTATAATTTATCAAGTATTATTATTAAAATATTATTTGTTTTTATTTATAGGGAGAAAACCACAATTTTATGGGTTATCAACATCAAAACTACAATCAGCAACATTACTATGAGGTACTTCAAATTATTGTTAATATTTTTTTAAGTTTTTTTGTTATCAAGTATGATACTCGTATGTGTGTTATATTACTGTTTGTATGTATAAGAGGGAGAAGACGCGAATGTGGTTGAAAACGGATTTGAAAATGAAAATGATGATGATGATGATGAAGCCTATCCAAATCTCAATGTTGGAAGTGAATTCTCTACGGATGAAGTAAAATTTTCTACCATTGACTTTATAATTAGAAAATAATTCATTATTTTATTTTAATAATATAGTTTACGCTTGTGGGTGCATGTGAATTTTTACCTATATTATTATAAATTATTTGCTTTGTTATTGAATAGTATTTTCAAGGAAGGGTTGTTATTTGATTTGTTATTGAATAATATTTGCTTTAGTTATTATAATTTATTTATAAAAGACTAGTTGATTTTAATTTCTAATCAAATGTTATATTTTTATTAGGCTTTCAATTCTCGGGATGATTTGATTGACTGGGTGCAAACAACTGGACTTACTCTCGGGTATGTTATTGTGATCAAAAGGTCAAGGAAATATGCAGTTGTATTCCAATGTGATCGTGGTGGAACATACGAGCCAAAAAAAGTCTCATCAAAGAATATGGGTACCAGAAAAATTGATTGCCCATTCGAATTGAATGCAAAATACATGCGCAGAGACGGTTGTTGGAGGGTCAGAGTAAAGTATGCGGCACATAATCATGACCCCGCTTCGCAGCTCGAAGGTCACCCTTATGCAAGAAGATTGTCAGGAAATGAAGTTCAATTGGTGGAAAATCTGGTGACTATGAATGTGAAACCACGAGATATTTTGGTATCGGTGAAGAAGCAAAATCCGAATAATGTTTCCATTCCAAAAACAATATACAATCTCGACAAAAAATTCGGATGGCGGACAAAGCAGGTAAAACTCAAATGCAAGTTGTTATGTCTTTTTTACAAGACAAAGATTATGTGCACGAGAAGCGTACTAATGATGCGGATGAGTTGGAAGATTTGTTTTTTGTCCATCCCAAATCACTGGAAAAACGGCATCAACAACTTTGATGGCTGTGAATATTTATTTGCACAACTGGTTCACGCATCAAAGTTGTTGATGGCACAAAAATCTCTCTCAACTTCCTCAAAAAGCTGAACTTACCACTCCTTGGTTGCTCCTTATACCGGTCATTAAACATTCTAAGTTCATCCTCACAGCCAAAATCCTCATCATTTAGGATGGTGAATGGTGATAAGTCAAGTTTTCTCCAAAATACATCAACCGAATTAAGTGGAATAGGACGGTCATTGCTAGAATATGTCATCTGTTCATGTGCACATGGAAGCCCACAACTTGAACGCAATTGACATCCACAATTTTCATAATCGAATCCATCAGCTTCAGACCGCTTAAACTCATTGAATATCAGATCGAGTGCATAACTTGAGACAAGTCCACGTAATTCTTGAAAATGTGAAGTGTTGAACCGATATCGAATGACAGTTCTGCTTTCTTCAAGACTTGATTTGATGGATGTGTTTTGAGACTCAATGACTCTTTCAATAAAAAGCAATGATGTCTCCAAATCTGACTGTGAGGACTCCAAGTATCTCTTTAACTTGGCATGCTGGCTCTCAACTCTGTTCGTTGTGTAATTTCCGAAATTAAGAAAGCGATCCGTCCAAATAGAGACAAACATTTCTTTATATGGTCTCAACCAATTATCATCAATATAACCCCAAACTCCTGAATATGTGAAAAAATTGCATTAGAATCTCAAATCATATTTTTATAAAATAAAATAAAACAATACACGTCCAATAATTACCTAGAAAGTCAAGCAAAATTTCTTTTAGTTGAGCCAAATTGGACATGTATGCATTATGGGACTGTGACTCAACTAAAGCATTCCATGATTTGTAGAATTTGTCCCACTGGCGGCTTGACGGTATGGATGGCCTGCATTTTCTCAAAATACTTCTGTAGATATGTCATCTACAAAGCATTCCTTTAGCGTCTGGATACACATTCTTGCATGCTTTCATCAATGCCAACTCCCTATCTGTGACGATAACACGCAGAGTAATACATCCTTCAATTGTGTCTTTGAGACAATTTAATACCCAAGTATAACTGGACTCATCCTCTTTGTGCATGAATGCGAATGCAATGCAAAATGTCATGTTGGTCGAAGTTACACCAACCATTTCGAGCAGTGGCATCGAATATCTATTTGTCTTATATGTTGCATCAATCAACAACATGTGTGGAAATGCACGCCATTTTTCCAGTGATTTGGGATGGACAAAAAACAAATCTTCCAACTCATCCGCATCATTAGTACGCTTCTCGTGCACATAATCTTTGTCTTGTAAAAAAGACATAACAACTTGCATTTGAGTTTTACCTGCTTTGTCCGCCATCCGAATTTTTTGTCGAGCATTGTATATTGTTTTTGGAATGGAAACATTATTCGGATTTTGCTTCTTCACCGATACCAAAATATCTCGTGGTTTCACATTCATAGTCACCAGATTTTCCACCAATTGAACTTCATTTCCTAACAATCTTCTTGCATAAGGGTGACATTCAAGGTGCGAAGCGGGGTCATGATTATGTGCCGCACACTTTACTCTGACCCTCCAACAACCGTCTCTGCGCATGTATTTTCCATTCAATTCGAATGAGCAATCAATTTTTGTGGTACCCGTATTCTTTGATGAGACTTTTTTGGCTCGTATGTTCCACCACGATCACATTGGAATACAACTGCATATTTCCTTGACCTTTTTTTCACAATAATATACCCAAGAGTAAGTCCAGTTGTTTGCATCCAGTCAATCAAATCATCCCGAGAATTGAAAGCCTAATAAAAAATAAAACATTTGATTAGAAATTAAAATCAACTAGTCTTTTATAAATAAATTATAATAACTAAAGCAAATATTATTCAATAACAAAGCAAATAACAACCCGTCCTTGAAAATACTATTCAATAACAAAGCAAATAATTTATAATAATATAGGTAAAAATTCACATGCACCCACAAGCGTAAACTATATTATTAAAATAAAATAATGAATTATTTTCTAATTATAAAGTCAATGGTAGAAAATTTTACCTCATCCGTAGAGAATTCACTTCCAATATTGAGATTTGGATAGGCTTCATCATCATCATCATCATTTTCATTTTCACTTCCATTTTCAACCACATTCACATCTTCTCCCTCCTATACATACAAACAGTAATATAACACACATACGAGTATCATACTTGATGACAAAAAAACTTTAAAAAATATTAACAATAATTTGAAGTACCTCATAGTAATGTTGCTGATTGTAGTTTTGATGTTGATAACCCATAAAATTGTGGTTTTCTCCCTATAAATACAAACAAATAATATTTTAATAATACAAACAAATAATATTTTAATAATAATACTTGATAAATTATAAACCAATACAAACAAATAAATTTCGAGTAGTGTTTGATATCTCGTAGTGATGTTGCTGATTGTAATTTTGATATTGATAACCCATAAAATTGTGATTTTCTCCCTGTCAATACAAACCAATCAATAATGAATTGGTAATAATACTTGATAAATACTATGTAAAACGAAAAGCTAATATAAATTACAGGTAAAACTAAACATTTACCTCGTAGGAACATCGCTGATCGTAGTCTTGAGGTTGAAAACTCATAAGATTTTCAATCCAGTCATCCATATCGTCGCTCATACATAAATCGATCTCTCTGTGTATGGTTTGTTTGCTAAAATGTTGGATGGATTATTCTGTTTATCTCTCGTCCTTCTTATAGAAGTTAAATTTTTCGAATTTTTATATCACCTCTCTAGACAACCAATAGATGAATCGCACCGAATGTTGGTTTGACTGACCGTCCCATCGTGCCCAATATATGAATAGCACCTATTTTTACTGACCGTCCATAGTACGAATGTATGACTGGCACAAAATACAGTATAGACTAAAAATTTTTTCACCACAGTAACACTAATTTTGATGACTAAAATTTTTTCACTACAATAACACTAATTATGACTGAACGTACCCATGTATGAATGACACAAAATACAAATACAGTATTGACTAAAATTTTTTCACGACATCAGATCGGATTGACATCTCTAACCATAATTAAATAATTAAATACGAAACACATATTGAGGTGTACTAGAAAAATAAAATTATGGAGAAATAATACTTTATTAATTTAAACTACTAAATAGTAATAAACAAAGCCGTATGATAATTTTTTATAGTTTTTATTAGAATGTATAATTAAAATATTAAATATTAATAAACACAGCCGTATGATAATTTTTAAATTTTATTAGAATATTTAATTAAAATATATGGGTAAAAGAAATACGGTTTTTCTAACGAGTGCCCATGGGCACTCGTTAACAACTTCAGATTCCATCGAAAACTGTGTTATTAAATGCAAATAGAGTTAAAGATTAATGACATCCCTAAAAAACTTACACTCCCTATGTACTATTACACAGTTTTCAATGGATTTGCATTTAATAACACAATTTTCGATGGAATCTGAAGTTGTTAACGAGTGCCCATGGGCACTCGTTAGAAAAACCGAAAGAAATATACAATGCTCGAGCAATATACAATTATAAGTATATTCATGTTTGACTAAGAATTATTTAATGCAGAGATTGCACGAACTTTTGTGCTTGACTGGGGGTGTAAATAGCCATACACGCCATCCTATTCTATTTACACCCTCCCAACTTGTATTTATAACTCCGAGGTTGTTTACACCCCTTTAGGGGGTGTAAATAGCAACACCCATAGTATATTGGAGTAAAAATAAATAAAGAATATACTACACAAACTTTTATGTTTGACTAGGGGGTGTAAATAGTCATATATTTCATCTTTTTCTATCTACACCCTCCCAATAAACTTTTATAACTCCAAGGTAGTCAAAGAGGGGTGTAAATAGAATGACCCCTCACATATGAGTCAAATTCCCAGTTCAGCCCATTTCCTAGAATAATAGCAGTTTAGGATTCTACATCTTAAAATTATACTCCCTGCGTCCAATAATAAATGGCGTAATTTGACTTTAGGAGTTAAACGGAGTCAAATTCAATAATTTTTTTTATTACTATGTACGTAAGACTATTTGTTGTAAGATAATGTTGAATTCATCATAACATATATTTTAAAATAATAATTTTTTAGAAATTTGTTATACGTATAACTGGATATATCAGTAGTTAAATATTGTTATAGTTGACTCATAAAGTCAAATTCCGCCATTTAGGACGGACGAATTATATGAAATGTAAAAATAATATTCATTACTTTAAATGAAATGTCAAACATGTACAATCACTAATTTACATTCACCCTTTATATTTTATTATTAATATTATTTTTATTTATTAGTATATTAATTACTAAGCCTTGACTTTTTATATATAAAAACTAATAACTAAGGTTCGAATTGAACTAGTCAATAGTCAATGCTTAATTGCTTTCTATATACAAACACTAATAACTAGGGTTTCATTTTAACTAATCATCGACCAATCCTTACTTGACTCTCTGTTTATAAACACTAATAAGTAGGGTTTGACCTAGACTAATTAAATGCCAACCCTTGTTATTCTATGTATAAACTATAATCCCTTGCTTTACTTTCTATTTATAAATTATATTTTAAATATTAAATATTGACCTTTTAAAAAAATTAATTTTTTTAAAATAATAAAAAATTTTATTGCAATAAATGGAACAAGTATAAAATCAGCCCATTAATTATATTTGTTATGAAATGATTTTATCTAACTATTAGGGGGAGTAAAATAAAGTTTTGTAATGGGTGCGCCAAATTTATTTATTTATTTTTTAAAAATGTGCAGTTCAGTTTCGTTCATGATTTTAATACAAAGGGACCCGCTTCATAAAAACAATTGAATTTGATGTGAATGGTATAATTTGATAGTAGGACTTAAAAGGCAGAAAAGTACCCCGTGCTTAGTTACTCTCCTTTGTACTTAAGCCATTCCCACATCCTCTGGTGTTTTGATACATTCCTTTCCTACTGATCCATTTACTAGAGACCATGTGCCTTGCCGAGTTGTTATTTTCTGTTTTTTGAATTCCTTAAATGAAAGGAATTAGAAAATAACAAATTTACTCAGTAAACATGAATGTATTTTGGGACGATGAAATTGTATCGACATTGTTTGTCAATGAAATGTGAATTATGTTATTGGAAACCAAAGGCCCATGTGATCACTAGAAAATTTGTCGAAAGAACTAAAAGTTTCACATCTTATGTCTGACAACATTACTAACTGCACTGAAAATATTATTCGGAATACCTTCAATTATGAAAAGTGGGCTCTCATCCTTGATGATAGGCAAACCCGCAACTGGGCCAAGAGTACCTTGGGCCAAAAGTGCTTTGGGCCGAGAGGACTCCATGACCGCATCATCACAATAAATCTCCTTAATAAAGAGCCGTACATCAAGGCGTATAATCCGAAGAAACGTTATTCCCTGATACAGTATAAATATACATGTACACACTCACTATAGGGGACTTTTGAACATTATTACTAAGACACTTACCGACTTAAGCATCAGAGAGTTTACCAATGGGACCTCCCGGGGATTTTTGCTTACATATTAACACTAAGGGACTCGGCAGTACGATTCGACCGGTTTCTAGACGCATTAATTGGCACCCCTAGTGGGATTGATTCGGTCGTGTTTGAGTTCCTTGGTTTATGTCCACCTCCACGAATACTCGGAGGAGTAAGAGGTTAAAGTTGAAAAGAACTGGTGCTACCGAAGAAGTACAATCACTTATCGAGGAAGAAGAAAGAGAATGGTTAACCCCCCTAGCATCCTACGAAGTTGAGAGATAAGCCGTGCAAGTGTTGGCTGGAGAGCTGGGAGGAGGTCGAGGCTCCATTGGACATATCCGAGTGATACTTGAGGGCCCTCGAGATGTAGCTGGACCCTCGAGGACTACCGTGAGTAATGCAGGTCGGGAAATAAGGCTTGCAAATCCTATGCCAGATGTATACGCTGAGGAATATGATGAGAGAGATGATTTTTTCATGGAGGTCTCCGACGAGTCATAGATGGAAGCTTATGAATAAGCCTTACGAGCGAATCGGGCAATATGTGTGTATACCTCGCAATCTGACTTAGCCAGGGCAGTTCAGATGTTAACGGAGGCGGGATATAAGGTCACGCTTGCTTCACCCCCGATAGCACACTCTCGAGGTATGAGAACCCCGATTGTCCCCTCGACGGTCATGGAAGCCTCGACATGAAACACCACTCAGCCTATGCTAGCGTTTCCTTACTTTGGATATCCCCGAGAGGGGTACTAGGCACGGCCTCAACCTTCATTCCCTGAACCCCTGGGGTTGGCACGTCCCGGACCCCCTCCAGTTCTGACAACCTTGATGGGAGGATATCCCAGAGCTGATCAGCCTCCGTTCCCCAAGCCCCCGGAGATAGCACATTTTAGACCCCCTGTAGTTTTGGTAACCTTGATAAGAGAATATTCCATAGCCGAGATGGGGTATGGGTCTCAGGGATATGGAAGCATAGGGATGTCGAACCCGTCGGGTTATATGGTAGAAGTTCAGGGATCATGATGGCATGGGAATATACTGGGCAGGTAAATCAACCTCAGCATCAGATGGCTTGTGGTAACCCCCATAGAACATTACTTAACCCTGGATAGCAAAGAGGAGATACTGGATTTGCCCTCAAGAGAGATTTAGATAGGCTGATTGGGCCACTTGTCTAGGTGGCAAGATCCCCATTTTTGCCTCTAATAAACTCAGAGCGATGGTGCGCGGATACCAAGCCCCCGGAGGGACCCTAGACGTATAGTGGAGAGTCTAATCCTAGGGAGTTCATCTAGACATTCCTTAGTCTAATGAATTCGAGGGATTTTAATGAAAAGTTGACTTGCTAACTAGTGGGGAGTTATCTCCGAGAAAAGGCCCAAAAGTGGTATAACAAGTTGCTAAAGGGGTCTTTGTACTCCTACAAGATTTTAGCGCGGCATTGTTGAGTCAATATGCCCAAAAGAAAAGGTTTACCAAAACCTTGTTGGAGTTATACCAGACGATAGAAAGCCCTTGAGAATCAACAGAAGCATTCTACCATCACTATGTAGATGAAAGCTTAGGGGTGGTGGAGACCAAGGAAAATGAAATGCTACAAGGATACTTACTCGGGATGAGAGACATAGAACTATACAAGAAATTAAGTAACAATATCCCTCGAACCCTAGAGAAGCTTTAGGAGATAGTCGAGCAGCACTCGAAAGTTAAAGAAGCCACCAGGAGAAAAAAAAGTATGGTTGATAGGCTAGGAAGAAATAATGATCATCGAGGGAAGAAGATAGCGGAGGTTCCTAGGCCTAACTTCGAGAGGTATACTCCCGCTAGTAGGCCACCAGCACATATCCTAAGTATTTATAGAGGGGTATTCAGACAACTGCAACCCTTGTCAAATGCGCCTGCCGCAGTAGTAGAACGAAGGGCTACAAACTTAGTCTGACACTTTCACAAGGATTAGTCGTGAAGGCTAATTCTCGAAGGCCTCCTATAGAAAAGCCGAACTAGAAGAGATTCCGGCCAGACAAGACAATCACATTATCAAAAGCGGATGCTATCCCAAACCAAACTCCGCATGCAGATCCAATGGTGATAGCGGCGGGTAATTGGGATGACCTTAGTAAAAAGGGTCTTTATTGATGATGGAAGTGGGATCGAGATAATGTTTGCTGAATGTTTTGATCAGTTACATATTGGAATGAATAATTTGAAAAAGTCCGCTACCCCCCTCTCAGGATTCACGGGAAACCCAATATATCCCATCGGAGAAGTCACCTTGCCAGTATGGATATCTGAAGGGGATAATGGGGTAACGATCAAATGCACCTTCACGGTGGTTGATGTTTATTTTCCATACAATGTAATTTTGGGAAGGCCTTGGATGTGCCAGGCTCAAGCAATATGGTCCACGTATCATCTAATGATGAAGTTTCCAACGAGTAGAGGGATAGCTTCCATCTGAGAGGATCAAGTAGTTGCTAAGAGTATCAAGTAGTTGCTAAGAGTTGTAACCTCACAGCGGTAAGAGAAGAAAAAATGGTGAAAAATGTAGCTTCAATACATGGAGGAGCCAACCTTTCTGAAACTGAACAAATGCCAATCTTGGATAAAGGGATAGTGGCTGTGGGAAAGCTTACCCCTGGGGATGTGAAGGAGAAATTGAGCAAGTTAATGGAGGAATATGAAGATGTGTTTTTGTGGGACATCTCAGATCTTACAGGGGAAATTAGCAGTCCATAGGTTAAACATTGACTCAGGGATTAAGCCCGTCAAGCAAAAAAAAAGAGTATTCGCGCTAGAAAGGGCAGAAGCCGTCAAGGCTGAGGTAGACAAATTGCTAAAGGCTGATGTAATTGAGGAAGTATTTTACCCAGAATGGCTAGCCAATCCAGTTATGGTCCTAAAGTATAATGGTACTTGGCGAATGTATATAGATATTACGTATTTGAACAAATGTTGCCCAAAGGATAACTACCCCTTACCCCCCATCGATAAGTTGGTAGAAACGATTACAGGGTATCAAGTATTGGCTTTCTTCAATGTCCACAAAGGTTATCACCAGATAATTATGGCTGATGAGGACAAGGAAAAGACTTTATTTATCATAGATGTGAGCATGTACTGTTACAAGAAGATGTCTTTTGGCTTGTAAAATGCAGGGCAACAGACCAGAGGCTAGTGGAAAAGTTGTTTAGAAAACAGATTGGTAGGAATGTAGAGATATATGTGGATGATATGATGGTAAAGAGAAGGAGTAAAGAGGAATTCTTGATGGATTTGAAGGAGCTTTATATGATACTCAAGAGCGCAAATCTAAAGCTAAACCCCGCTAAATGTGTCGTAGGAGTGGGGGTAGGAAAATTCCTAGGGTTCATGGTATCAGCGAGGGGAATTATGTTAACCCATAGAAGGTCGAGGCCCTGATAAGGATGAAGAGCCCCAGAACATTGCTGGATGCCTGGCGGCTTTGAGCAGATTTTTGTCAAAGAGGGCAGAGAAAACGTTGCATTTCTTCAACGTGCTCCAAAAAGCAAAGAAGTTTGAATGTACCAATAGGTGTGAACATGCTTTTCAACAACTTAAGGATCATCATCTAAGGTTACCAATGTTAATGAAACCCGAGAAAGGGGAGGTCGTGTTCCTGTACATCTCTGCTTCGTCCATGGCCGATAGTGCAATACTTGTGAAAGAAAAAGGTAAAGTGCAGCACCCTATATACTTTGTGAGGCAAGCCCTACAGGACCAGATACAAGGTACACCGTCCTCGAGAAACTCATACTAGCACTGGTACATGCCGCTCGATTACTGCGACCTTATTTTCAAGGACACACAATTATCTTACTCACTAACTATCCCATCATGCAAGTATTCTTGAAATTGATGCATCGGGGAGGATGATGAAGTGGGCAGTAGAGTTAGGAGAATACACCATACAATTTCAGCCAAGGGCAGCAATTAAAGGTCAATCCTTGGCAGACTTTATAGTCAAAACCACTGAGACTATCAAGCCATTGAAACAGAGGAGGAAACGATAGTCAAGAAGGGATCTTGAAGGAAAGAAGTATAGAGGTTATACGTTGATGGTTCCTCACATTCAGGATGGAGTTGGGCAAGAATCTCACTAGCCCTGATGGAAAAGACTACCCGTACCCACTGCACTTTTTCTTCAAAGCAACAAACAATGAGGCTGAATATGAAGCAGAATTAAATGAGAAGGATTTGTAGATATATAGTGACTCCCAGATAGTGGTGCAGTAGGTAAAGGGGGAATACGAGACTAGGGAGCCCAACTTGCAAAAGTATCTGGAGTTTGTGAAGCCTCTACTCAGGAAGTTCAAAAGCTACACCTTGGAGCAAGTACCAAGAGAATAGAACCATAAGGCAGATGCCATAAGTAAGTTAACCTCATCGAATTTAGAAGCGGAGTCTCAAGGGCAGTTTCTCATGGAGACCCTTCAAAATTGAAGTTTTCATGAGCACATGGTAATGGCAGTAGAGGAAGAAATTTACTGGATGACGCCCATTGTTAAATATCTTCGAGACGGAACACTCCTTGAGAATCCCTTCGAAGCCAGACGAGTCAGGCTGAAAGCGCCAAAATATGCAATGCAAGAGGGAATTATGTATAAAATTGGTATTTACAACCGCTGCTCATATGTGTGAGCCCCCTCAAGGCAGATTATTTGATAAGGGAGACCCATAAGGGTATATGTGGGAGTCAGCAAAGAGCTAGGTCAGTATCGAGGAAGATTATTTGATCCGAGTATTATAGGCCCATGACGTTCGAAGATGCAAACCAGTAATTACAAACTTGCCATCATTGCCAAAAATACGCATCATTGAAGCACATTCCCCAGGAAGAGATGGTCAGTATTCATAGCTCATGGCCATTTGATAAATGGGGTATCGACCTAGTTGGGCCATTCCATTAAGCCCCTGGAAAATTCAAATATTTGATCGTGGCGGTGGATTATTTCATGAAATGGGTGGAAGCTGAACCACTGACCAATATCAAAGGTAAAATAGTCATTTCTTTTGCTAGAAAAACATTGTGTGCGGGTTTGGGATCTCAAGGACGATTATAACGGACAATGGGAAGCAATTCGCCAATGATCCCTTTAAGAGGCGGGGCAAAGAATATAAGATCCAGCAAAAGTTGACGGTTGTTTATCATCCACAGGCGAATGGCCAAGTATAAGTTACCAACCGAACCCTTGTCAACGGAACCAGAGCTAGGCTCGAGGGGGTTGCCAGAAATTGGGTACGGGAATTGCCCAGCATCTTATGGGCATAAAGAACTATGGAATCTTCGGCCACAGAGGAAACACCTTATAACCTTGTCTATGGTTCTGAGGCAATAATCCCAATTGAAATAGAGTTGCCAAGCCTAAAGATGATGGCTATGGCCAAGGAAGATGGTAACGGTGAAAATTAGTGTCTGGATCTGGATATTGTCGATGGATCGCAAGATTTAGCGTCAATACATGAGGCTAAAGTGAAAGAAAAGGTTAAACATTATTATGATCAAAGGGTCAGGAAAGTGCAGTTTGCACTCGACGATCTAGTTATGAGAAAGAATGAGAAAAGTAGGCAGAACCCGAGGGGAAGCTCGCGGATAACTTGGAAGGACCGTATCAAGTGGTAGAAGCGTACTCTGTAGGAAGCTATACCCTCGAGACCATGTATAGAACTCATATCCCAAGGAGATGGAACATCGCTAATCTCCAGAGATATCACCATGAATGATGGGGGCAAATATCATCGATAAATCCTGTGCCAAGCACTAAGGTCGAGTTCAAATGCTCCTACAAAAATAGCAGCTGAGACTGAAGGCTCGAGCTCAAACGCTCCGGAAAATCATTCCAGCTGCGGTTGTAGAATAGAGCCATGAGCTCCTAAATTGTATTTTAGCTAAGGCTGAAGACCATAGCCATGAGCTCGCAAGAGAAAAGAAAGGGGGAGGAGTGTGAAAGTAATTTTATTGATCCTCCTGCCGATTGTAGATGCCACTTGAGGCGAAAAACACCGAACCTGGGTAAAATCATTGTTGTTTTTATTTTAAGTCGATTATTAATTTCTTACAATTCATTTGTCGAATGTTCTGGTGTATCATGATCTAAGGTACAAAGGCTCAGAAGGCTATGATCATAAAGGAAAAAACAAAAAATAAATAAATATACCAATAGACGTAGGACAAGAGTAGTAAAAGGTACTAGAGGAGTATCGAATACAATTACAATAGTTTCTTTAATTCCTTTTCTACTCTTGCTACTTCTTCTTGTATCCTCGTTATTTCTTCTGCCTTGGTACCAGTAGCATGCTAAAGGTCCTTTCGTTGTTCCTCTTTGGGATAGTCATCAGTACTTATTGCTGAAGTGGATTGACGATCACGGGGGTGGGTCCGCTTCCTCGTAGATATCCCATAGGGGTGCTTCAAAGAGCTACCTCCCATTGCTACTTCTTCTTCTTTGAAATTCTTGGAGAACCTCCAACTTAGGAGGAGGAATGGGTAACTTCTTTATCCATTTAAAGTTAGCAGTGTAAGCTTCTTTCTGCTTAAAAGTCCCTCGCGTTTCCACCTCATTCTTTATAACCCTGTTGTTGGAAGCGTTCAGAAGGAATTTAGGCAAAATCCTTTCTGAGATAACTTTAGGATTAGCCACCCCATGAAATAATCTATGCACATGAAAACTTTGATAGCAGAGACGAGGTTTCTTCTCTAACTTGACGTTTTGCCTCTGCAGTGTCTCATTTTCTGACAGTAACCTTGAGTTTTTGCCTAAAAGTGATTCTACTGCTAGAGGTTCATCCCTGATAGAAGTAACGAACTTGGAGAGCACCTCATTTAGCCTCGAGATCTCATTTTGTGCGACCTCATAACGCTGTGCAATGTCACCCAATTGAGCCATAAGCCCATAAGCCTGGCCCTGAGTGGCTATACGATAACTCTCGACTATATGCAACCTTTCAGCATCTGAAAGACACCTTTTAAGGGAACCAAAACTTTAGATCATGCAGTGAACGTCATCTTTTCAATTGGCCTCTGGGGGGTCAGTATCATCGACAACCTTGAGGGGAACTACACCCTTGACTTTTTTACGGTTGTGGTCCTTCAAGCGCGCTACAAAAATTGGGTGTTTTCCACTTTCCCAATATTTTAAGTCTACCTTAGTAAGATCAAGCTCCTTTAGGAGCAGTCTCACGGCCGAATTCAGGTTGGAGATGTTGTCTTGAAGGCCAACTATAAATGGTTTGGTCTTATCACGCTACGGCTCTAGTTCTTCGAAGCTTTTCTCCAAGGCCATCACAACATGAGCTAGGTCCCTCCTAGAAGTTTTGAACTCGGCTTTAGCCTTAAAAAAATCTTTGTGGGTGGATTGAAGTTCCCGTTGCAATGCGTTGACTACGAGAATGAATATTTGGAAAACACATCAATAAGGGAAATGAAATATTCATATAAAATACCAAAATCAATTACATAGGGGCCCAAATGGGAAAAATCATACATTGGTCCCTACTACGGTATTCCTCACTTGGTTCTCTTGATCTGTTGTGGCCTCTCCCTCTGCATCCCTGTCTTCTTCATCCAGATCGAGAAAGGCGTGGATATCGTCTAAGTTGATGTACTTCTCTGAACCCCTAAAAAGACCCATCATGGATAAGCTCATTCGACCCTCATTCACAGCACTTTGCCTTTTTGGTTTATCATCTCGAGCCCTTCGGACATATCCTCTTCCTTCAATGCTTTGAGGTCTTCCTCGGATAGGGATGATCCCATCTTAGGAAGAATCACTTCATCCACTAAGCTAGATCTCCTAACGCCATGGGCAACACTCAGAAGGTCTGTAAAAAGGTTGAAGGGCTTTGAAGAACTTTATATTTGAAGGCCTCAAACATGGCCGTTTGAGCATCTAGGTCTCGGGCTTGTTTGGCATCCTCAATAACCAAATTCTTTTCAAGTGTTAGGTGCTCCTGAACACTCTAGAGTTCATAAATTTATTATTGGGAAGCCTCAAGCTCCAGCTGTAACGAGGCTATCTCCCTATACTTGTCTTCATAAATGGAAGATAATTTGTAACATATGTTCCGAATGAAGGAAGACAGGGAAGCCTTAATGGTGGACCTCACATTGCCCAACTCCTTGACAACGTGAAAATAGGTGGCAGGGATAAGTAAACAAACAACACACATAATCATTCTTAAATTAATTTTGATAAAATAACTTACCTTGGAGTTTTTCACAATAGTACCAAGTGCAGTAGTCCCTAAGGCTAAGAGGCTCAATGAAGATGCCAAACCATAGGTAGCAGCGTGGAGCTCCTCATTAAATGACTCAGGAGTAGACATCTAATGAAAAACATTTTGACGACCCTCCCTAACTCAAAGATCGTCCTCAGGTTTCTACTTCAACAATGTGTCCACATGGGCAAACTATCTGAAGGGGGGTAGCAGGGGTAACCTTCTCCTTGGAGGAGAGGGTGTTTGCTCTTTTCTTGGTCATAGAACCCGCTAGACTCTGGCCCAATGAAGAGAAAGAAGACATTAGACAAGGTACAACAAAAATACCCAGTAAAAATATGATAGTAAGCAGTAAAGCAAAGCACAAAATACATGAATGACACCTTCAATGCCAGGACATAAAAGGGAATCCTCAAGAGGGGGCTCTTGGATTACTAAGTCCTGGGAAGGTCGTGGCTTATACCCCTTAACTAGTTTTCTTATCTTCGGACCTACTGGAGGCTTATCGGATAGGGCTAAGTGGGCTGTCTCAGCAATTTCCTTTTCTTAATAAGATCGTAGACAAACTTTTTGTAAACCAGGCTTGACCCCCAACTAAGTGGTTGGAATTAGTATAAGAGGCATAAGAAAGAGGTGAGGATAGAAAACAATCTTGGGCAATCTCACGATGAGGAGGGCAAACAAACTTGTCAAGGAGCTGGGATTCGACTTTAACATCGGGATTCCATCAACGAATCTTATATCTAAGGTAGTTAAGTGTGAGATCCCTCTTAGCCTCCTTCCACTTTCCCACATTCCCAAGGAGATTAAAAACCTTGTGTCTCATCCGGCGAGGAGAAAAAGTATTGATCTTCTTGGAGGAGTTACCGCCGAAGGCCACAGTGAAAAGGGAATGAAATAACTTATACTCTGGTTCGATGTCTAGGTTGTAGCATTGACAGAGAAATAACATGAGGGTGGTCATGGCATTATGATGGACTTGGGCAGGGCTTACTTGGAAATCTCTGAGCACCCTTGAGAATATTGGAGGAAAATGAAAACACAACTCTGATCGGATTTGCTTTAGGAAAATGACCGACCTCCCTTCTTGGGGATCTTCATAAGACTCTGTTACCCCTAACCACTCTAATTCCACGTCAGCAAAAATTCTCTGACCTAGAGGTAGCAATCTTAAGACCCCGGTATATTCTAAGACTTGTCCGGGCTGGGGGCCTATACGTTTCATCTTCTACAGGGGGACCTGGGGTCGGGGGCTCAACAAGGGATGAGGCTTTGGAGTGGAGAAGCCCACTATCCTCCTCTAACATCCTTGAAGGGCTTCCCTCCTTAGGAGAAAGGGAGCTAAACTCAATGTCTTCAACACGTGAAGACCTGTGAGTATATCCTTTCCCTCGGTTGGGAGGCCAAACTCGGGGAAAACCCCTCTCAGGAAAATTTGAAATTGGTATGAACCTTCAGAATCTCCTTTTTTGGGAGATTCCCCCTCATATGTCTTAAACTCAGTTTCGTCAGAATGCCCCCTCTCAATGGATTTCTTGCCTGAATCAGCCATGTGAAAAAAGGATAAAGGAAAATAAGTGAAGAAAGATGAAGGTTAGGATAACTTACTGATGAAAGTAGAAGAAGGGAAATGTAGGGGAAGAACAGAGGGAGAAGAGAGTACTGAGAAAACCTTAGAAATCACCTGCAGTTAAAGTGCAGAGAATGTATAGAAAATGGAAGTTAAGAAGCCTAGAAAAGGCGGCTAGAATAATGATTAACTTGGGAGAAGTGAAAATTTGAAAAGGTGTGAAAATTTGGCGTGCCTTTTCTAAACTGCTCTCAGACATGCGCATCCCTGTATAAAAACATGGGCACGCACCCCATGGAGTTTTTCTAAATATAAAATAATAATAAATGATAGTTATAAAGAAAAATATATGGCACCTTGGGGTTAGGGATTCCTTTCCCTTGAAAAATACAAGTGGAGATCCTCGACACCCTCTACGAGAACCTAGGGGCTCAGTAACGAAGGATAAATGTGATACTCCTCGAAGATCCTAACCCCGAGGGCACCCTAAATTATTTTGGGGGCTCTTCATAATAGGAAAACCCGTAACTGGGCTAAGAGTACCTTGGGCCGAGAGGACTTCGTGGCCACATCAGCACATTAAATCTCCTCAATAGAGAGACGTAAATCAAGGCGTATAATCTGGAGATATGTTATTCTCTGATGCAGCATAAATATACAGGTATGCACTCACTATCGGGGACTTTTAAACAATTTTTCCAAGACACTTACTGACTTAAGCATCAGAGAGTTTACCCCTGGGACCTCCTGGGCTTTTTGCTTGCAGATTAACACCGAGGGACATATGGCATTACAACTCGACCGATTTCCAAACGCATTAATCCTAAACATAAATTCTCAAGTCCTAGACTGGCAGATATGGCATCTAACAGCCGATGATAAATACACGGTCTAATAAAACTGCGATTTAGGAATTAACTCATCAACTCTAGCTATATTGGAGGAAACATGACGTCAAGCAGTTCAACCCTCTCTTCACACTGGAAGAAGATCTGGACTTTGACAACAAAACAAAAAATTAAACACTTCCTGTGGAGATTATGCAAAAACAATTTTCCAACAACAATAAATCTACTTCAAAGGCAAGTGCATAATGGACCTAATTGCTTAAGATTCTCAATGGACAACATCTCCATCAGACACCTATATTTTAAGGCCTTGTAACACATAGAGTCTAGTACATGCAGCTTGACTTTGGAACGATAGATTTTGGCTCGGTTACATGCAGCTTGATGGCTACGACCTTAGGCTCACACAATTGTGTTGTTGACCAACTATCTGATCCGCCAGATACTACTTAAACATCAATCATTTAGTAGAATGATGCAATGGACTATTGATTTTGGTCAACACGACATTCAATCTAGTCCGAGAATAGCTATCAAGGTCCAGACCCTAACTGAAATCATAGTGGAGACAACGGAGGATATCTTGGATGAATCTCCCAATGAAGATAACCAAAGATGGAATATATGACGATGATTCATCACACACCATAGAAAGTGGAGACGGAGTCCCCATGACCAACCCAAATGGGAAAAACTACTAACAGCAAGGCAGAGCATGAGGCTTTGATCATAGACCTTCGGCTGGCCAAAGATCTGATGATGGAACACTTAGAAATATTCAGTGATTCCCAAATTGTGGTCTATCAAGACAAGGAGGAGTGTGCGGATAGGAAAAAGAACCTTAAAAGATAATTGGATTTGGGGAAACTGATGTTGAAAAAGTTCAAAAGATACACTTTAACTTAAGTACCACAAGGCCCACAGTTTAAACAAGTTAGCACCAGTTGATTTACATTTTTTATCTCTAAAGCATTTGTCGATAGAAACCTTGAAGTGCAAAAAATATGAGGATAAAAGTGTAATGGCCATAGTTGAAATAGAGAATTAGACAACGCTAATCATAAGGTACCTAAGAGATGATACATTGCTTGAAGATAATGCTAGGGCAAGGAATATCAAAGTAAATATGCTAAGATACAATATACCAAACGCCACTTTATATAAAAGAGGATACCTTACGACCCTTTCGCAATGTGTAGCGCCTAACGAGAAAAAATATTATATTGAGAAAGTTCATGAATAAGTGTGCAGGGATTACTAGGGAGCCATATCAATTGCCAAAAATAAACTCTACGTAGAAATACTACTGACTGAAGATGCTTTCAAACTTATCTAGGCCTGCCCACTATGCTAGAGGCATGAACCACCAACACATGTCCCTCAAGAAGACATGATGACGATCCATGGATCATGGCTATTTGAAAGGTGGAGGATCAACCTAGTAGGACCATTTCTTAAGGAGGCAATAGGAGTGAAATACATGATTATAGTTATCGACCACTTTACTAAGTTGGTAGAGGTTGATACACTGGCCAAGCTAAAGGTAACAAGTTGCATCAATTTTTGCTATACAAACATATTGTGCATGTAAGGTTTTCTCAGGATGATCATCACCGATAATTGTAGGTATTTCACCCATAACACCTTTAAAAAATGGTGTGAAGACTTTAATATCCAGCAGAACCTCACTCGGCTATGTCACCCTAAGGCAACGACCAAGTTGAAGTCACAAGCTAAAGAATTGTCAACGACATAAGGGCCCAGTTGGTCAGGCTTGAAGGTTACTGGGTACATGAATTTCCCAATGTGTTATCTACATATTGGACAACAAAAAGAACTTCCATAGGAGAAACACCATTCAGTTAGGTGTATGGAATGGAAGTTGTGATCCCAGTCGAGATCAGTTTGCTTAGTCTTGGGACGGCTAGACTGGATACTGGAAAAAATAATGAGGATGTTTGGAAGGACTTAGATATACCGGATGAAAAGAGAGAAATCCATGTTGCACCACGCCAAGGTAAAAGAAAACATTAAAATTTACCACAATCGAAGAGTGAGAAAAACCCAGTTCACTTCGGGAGATTTAGTGCTGAGAAGGAATGACGAAAGTCGATAGGGGAAGGAGGGTAAGCTAGCAGCCAATTGGGAAGACACGTACAAAGTCATTGAGGCACGGGATCAAGGTAGCTACACATTGGAAGACACAAAGGGAAATCAAATACCCAAAATGTGGAATATTATCAATCTTCGAACATATTACAGGTGAACCACGCTTCACCAGGTTCACCAAAGATAAAATTGGTGAGTCAAGGCTCTTGGTAATGATAATCTTATATTCCAACTTGGGTGTAGCTTCCCCCACTCCCCCACTCCCCCCCCTCCCAATCCAATTTAAAAGAGCTATAGGCTGGAAGCACCCGCCCCTACTTTTTAATCTCATCCCCCAGAAAGTAGTTTATCACAAGAGGAACTTTAGGACCACATCTCTTTTATCATTAATAAAATTTATGTTCAGATTCTACATGATGAAAGCTTTGATTGGAAAACTACTTTACTTATATCCCATATGGGATTGTTCAGACACCACATGAGGAAAGCCTTCATTGGCAAACTAATATAATAAATGCCCCCGAGGAGACAAGCAAAGAACAATGGACTGAGTGGTGATGATCACTCTGCCGACCCAAGCCTAATTCGGAAAATATCTTGCAACAGATGAATACATATGTATATAAGGGTCAAAAGCTCATTACAAGTGATATGACTTCTCCAAAGCTCCCATCTTAGTCCAAGGGCCTCAATGCACCACTCCCACGTATTAGAGTTAGACTGAGCATCTAGACATGTCGAATACTTCCCAAAGAGTAGATCTTTGGGGGAAGAGAAGAGATATGGCAGACAATAAAGAAAAGAACATGAAGATAGACAAAAAAGAAGAGAATTTATTGAATCAACTTTTTTGTCAAGTTTACAAAAACTAAGGATTATAGCCCAAACTATTCGATCATCTACACTAGGGACTACATAGTTAAGCTAGGACAATTTAATTTACTCTGGCCCTAAGCTTCTTAGGTCGTGAAACGACCACCTTGGGCTTCATTCTCCTCGACTATGAAAGAAGGTAACCTGATGGAATTGAGATGAAGAGATAGGAGTATCGAGTCATTCGTTAGCAGCACCACCTCACTGAAACTGAGGATCCCCTTAGAATCAGTAATGACATGTCTATCCCACTCAGCCTCCCAAAAGATAAACGCGTCAAAATCACCTAATTTTGGGCCAAGGATTCATCATCACCATACACACGCCAGGGATGTTGCAAAAAGCTACAATCACGACAAACTCTTAGAAAAACCCTCCTTGGGGCCAAATTACAACAAACTTGGATTGTGATTAATCAGACTGGCCATCCCCCATGTCAATAAGTTTAAAATCTTTGCCACTGTCTTCGGCTTTCTGAGTAGTGATACCTACTAAAAAAGACACCAACAGGATGTTAATAAACAAAAATCAACAAGAATTATAGGGGAAACCGATGGTTATCACCTGCTCAGAGAGTGAAAAGTTGAGCATTTACAAGTGATGAATGCCCTGATTGAAACACTGTAGGACTAAGAAGGGGAACCACCTCCATCACAACGACAATTTTACCCCTTCTCAAGCAAACCTTCCCCTCTTTTATATGAAGAAAATCATTTGCAGTGAAAACACCACCACCAGGGGATCCCAGCCTCTCTGGGAAATTCATAGGCTAGCTACACGACACTTCTTCTTCTAGGAAAGAAATTACACTCTTAAAAATTTAAAGTATGGATACAAAAACAAAAGAATCAGGCATGATTGAGAAGAAAGAATCAAGGTAGCCCACTAGTCTCAAGGTTTCCAAAGCAATTGGATGGAATAAAGTCTGTAGAGAATGATAGAATAAGCTTAGGGTTTTATAATGGTAGAGAAGATTGAGTATTTTCTAGAAATCGGAAGCAATCTGCCTCCATTAGAAAAAAAAAGACTTTTTTTACTTTCCCGAGGCATTGACGTGCAACACTTTAATTAAGACAAGAACATGTGAAAGGTTTAGGTACCAGTTTGCTAATACTGATCGGGATAAAACCAAGGGTCATATACGATGCATGACCTTCAGACCTAGATTTTTAAGAGAACCCTAGGTCTCAACCGAATCATAAACTTTAGCTATCTCAAGGGCTAGTGGTGGTGGCTAGGTCAAAACACACAGTGTCGGCCGAAGCCAATACAATTGTATTCTACTATCAACATTGGGCTGAAGCCTATTATGAAGCAAAGATCTATTATTTTAAGTATATTGCAGAATTATAAATATATGGTAATTATATTATGGTAAACCATCTTTTTTATATAAGGAATGTGCATATTTATCCCAATATTATATCGAGAACTTATAGGGATTAATCCCTAATATCTTATATGTCTATATTCTATTCATTCTATCTCAACACAAAGAGCAAACATTTTTTGTCTGACTTTAGTATCTCAAAGTCTTCTCCTCGGCACCCTGGGGGGTTCGTCTTGAAGGTTCAATGCTCAGGAGCAAGATTTGGCCATCAATTTGGTGTTGATTCTGCATTTTGGGTAATGATGTTGGTTTTCTAGATTTGGTGTTGGGTGGTGAAGATAAGGAGATCCCCCAGCCATATGTTAATTAATACGACCGGAGCTCTCTAATTCAGTTAGAAAGCTCAATTTTTATATAACATTTGAATAAGGTTTCAACATTATAACCTGTTATCACGACATTTTTAAAATCCCCTTTCGTCCTGTTACAGTGCAACATTTTTAAAATCCCATTTCGTCACATCGGCGGGTGATCTTCTCAAAGTGGCTATGAGAATACTCTTGTTTCAAACTCCTTGTAATAAATATTTTTTTTCATTGCTTGTAAATACTTTGTCACTTTCCTAGTTAGTGCTAGCCGGTACAGAGGCATATGGCTTGCATGCCCTTTTATCTTTGACCACTTTTTGCTTTTGTAGTTGTCACTTAAGATTTCTCCCCCCACGACATATATATGGAGTGTTGGATTCATCCACCTTCATATCCAACTATTTCCTTTTCAATATGAGCTAGATCGAGCATTTACTCAACCAAATTGTTGGTTTCTACTTGTATTGTGTCCTAAGTAATAAATGGTGTAGGCAATCCATTCTAGTGTGTGTGTGCCACATTCTCACTCAAGTCCCTTAGGGATTTGAGTTCAACGTTTATCTAAGGTGTGGTGTGCTAAAAGCCACCCGCTAATTGCAATGTTGATTAAGTCTAGGCAAAATCTTTGTGTTTTAACATTGAATTTTGACACATCGGCAGTTGATAGACAACACTGCTACAAACAGCTGCAACAAAGGGCCGTTGAAGTGTGTTAAGGAGATATTTTTGTTATATTTTTGTGTATATCTTGTACCCTAGATAAAATCATTTTCCATTTGTGATTCTATACATAGTGCCTATATATAGTACCCTTATATCATCAATAAAATGAACCATTCATATTTTACCTAGTATCAGGGCAAAAAGTCCTGAAACCCTAAAATTTTCAGCCACCGCCACCAACCCACGCGCCACCACTGCTGTCGCTGCCTTGAAGATGATCGTCTCCTTTTTCGTCCTCTTAACGCTGTCTTAAAGCTGTCATGGATCTCTACAATCAAGTTGAAGTTGAAGATCTCGATGTTGCCGCCTGATGTGTGTTATATTTTGTTCATATTTTGTGGGATTATTATGATTTTATTGATATATAATTTTCACTTTAGGTGTTTTTGGTGCAAAAAATCATAGATTATGAAGAATGTGAGAAGGAGCTATACATAGTACTTCTTTTCCCTTAACCAACAGTTTATTTACCACTGGATTTCCCAGGTTATGGTTTTTAATGAGATGATGTGCTCCAATGGAAAATGTTCTTGTGTTATAAGACATTATTTCAGGGATGAAGGAAAGAAGGCAAAAGCGGAATTGCTGAAGTTATGGAGTGAAAAGTGAATTATTGAAGAAATGTGGACTCGAAGAAATCAAAGATATTCACTTCCCATATTGATGAGAATTTTATTATCTCTTTTCAATTGAAATTAATTAATTTTATGAATTAGTTATATAAATCATTAGAGTTAGAATAGAGTTTGATATATTTTATTCTCTTTTTCTTCTAGACTAGAAGAAAGAATTCGAAATTAGTTTGGTTTTGGGTTTTATAATCTGGTATATATATACCCTGGGTTTCAGAAATAGATACGCATACAGATCAGAGGATACAATATAGGGATAAATGTCAATATAACCCTACATACTTGAATAAGTGTCAATATAACCCTGAGATAATTTTAGTGCAAAAATAACCCTAACTAGTTAATGAAAGTTCCAATATAGTCCTTAGACCCCCTTTTTGGCATTGACTTCAATTTTTTGTCGTTGACTCTACGTAAACTGACCAAAATATGGGAAAATATGAAATTAGGTGGACAATATCACCCTCATAATTTACCGGACTGCCGTCGGACCATCGTTGGACCACTGTTGCACCGTCGCCTTAACAGGTAGAGTTATATTAGCACATTATAAAAACTAATAAGGTTATATTTGTACATTTCTAAAACTTGTAGGGTTATATCAGCACATTACTAAAACTTATAAGGTTATATCAGCACATATTATAAAAGTTAAGTGTGTGGTACTCGACTGGTCTTAATGGGTGACCACATCATCATATACACCATTATCACATCATAAAAATATCTTATACACCATGATATTCGACATTATGACATCATCATTCATATTAAACACTATTATCACATACCATAGCTTCATTTCAAAACTTATCAACATTAAAAACAGAAGGTCGAAGAACACAGCAAAATAATAACTACACACAATACCAACGGTCATCCAATCATCAATCTGGACTAAAAACAACAACATAAACAAAATATTATTAAAACTCATATATTCTATAGTATGTACTGATATAACCCTACACTTTTTACGAATGTACTGATATAACCCTATAAGTTTTAGGAATGTGCTGATTTAACTCTACCAGTTTTCATAATGTACTAATATAACCCTACCTATTATGACGACAGTGTAGCAGTGGTCCGGCGATATTGGAGTTTTAATGACTCTAAGGGTAATAATGTCATTTCCTATTTTTTGTATTTTAATTTTTTTTCATAATGGAAAAATTGTATTTTTATAAAATTTTGGCTAAAAGTTGCTGGAGAGAGTTATATTGGCACTTTCACTGGCTATTTAGAATTATATTGGCACTTTCAAACAGTGGAAGGTTATATTTGCACTTATATCAACTAGTTAGGATTATGAAAACACATTTCTCTACGGTATATTAGTATTTGTTTTGTTTTGGGAAGCTTCAGCAGATGCATGCCAGAATTCTTGGTTCCGGAATTAATCTAATTCCTTCGTTCTTCACTGATTGTTCACGGAAGCATGCAAACCAGAAGTTTCCTAGCAGTTAACGTTGAAACCACTGTGTGCGATTGAATGTGCGTTAGTGTGTGCGATTATTTCTCTGTTCTCTACTGTTCATCTACTCCTTCTTTTCTTTTCCTTTTTTCTGGCCGTTACTCGCCGGCAATGGTAACTGCCAGTGGTAACGGCTTCTTTCTCCACCTCTTGGCGGGGTTTCTTCCCAACGATCGATGGCAGCTTCCACCTCCAACTCCAATCTGCCACCACCCCCTAAAACGTTCGCGGCTGCTCTTCAAACAAAATCCCCTCCGTTGTCATCACAACTCCCAAATAACCCCGAGCTAATCCCTAAATCCTCCCATCTAGGTGATCTTGCCTGCTTATACTCTGATGAGCAAATTGCTACATTATCAGCTCATTACTCCAATGCATTGGTCGGTAAGTTTACCAAAGGTAGAATCTCAATGGATCAGATGGAGGTTGCCCTTAAAACTATTGGGTTCGAAGGTAAGTACCAATTGGGATCTCTTGATTATAAACATATACTAATTCGTTTTGAACAGGTTAACGACTACCAACGCTGTTGGATGAAGGGCATATGGAATTTCAATGGCGTTTCACTGAAAATGCTTAAGTGGACTCCTGAGTTCTCTACCCAGAGAGAATCTCCCATTGTCCCGATTTGGTGTACAATTAGGGAGGTACCACTCTATTACTATAACTCTTCATCTATTGAAGCTATTGGTAATAGTATTGGTAACTTTATAAAGAATGATTATGCTACTGAGATGCTTACCAGGCCTTCGGCCATAAAATTCTGTGTTGAAATTGACCTACTGAAGCCCCTGCCACATTACATTAGGCTTAGTTCAATAACAAACAATAGGAAATATCCAATTGAGTTCGAGGATATCCCCCTATACTATGGACATTGTGCTAAACTGGGGCATTCTTTAGGCCAATGTAGGGTTAACCCTCAGAACATAAAGGAAAGGACTGAGGAAACTAATAGAATTCAGACTCAACCTATCCCTCGGTGGCAGGCAACTGGAAAAAAATTCGATTTACCACCGTTGCTCTCTGATTCTCCTACTGATCCTTATGTTTCTTCTAATGATAAGGAAGTTAGGAACCCTGATCCCCTCCTGCAACCTGCTCAAACTCCCACAACCCCTGTTTCTAGTGGTCTTCTGACAATAGAGAGTCCAGATAACTCCACCATTAGATTATTAAAGGCTACTGCTAAATCTAAACCAGTTCTGAAAGCTTA
Source organism: Rubia yunnanensis (assembly GCA_037428765.1). Taxonomy (NCBI): domain Eukaryota; kingdom Viridiplantae; phylum Streptophyta; class Magnoliopsida; order Gentianales; family Rubiaceae; genus Rubia; species Rubia yunnanensis. The sequence goes on along the minus strand of CM075069.1, from coordinate 31,007,536 downwards.
TGCTAGAGATGATCTTCACATTGGCTTACATCATTCCCTTATGATTGATTCTATTGCTAAACCTACACTTTCCTTAGGTGGAAAGATGTGGAATAGATTCTCTGTTTTGCAGGGAGAAGACACTCACTCTCAGGAACAAGAAGAAACCAGTTGCAGTAAACAGAAGAACCTGGAGCAACCTTTGGATCTGGACCCATATGAACAACAAATTCTGGAAGAGGGATCTGAGCATACAGGTAAGTTTGAACATCCAGGTAAATCTAAAAACAAAAAGGTGACCTATCTTAGTCAGCTGAATAAAATGTTATTAAGATCAGCTACAAAAGGTACAAAACCAGGTGAAATATGATAGGAACAGTTAATATTAATTTTCTGATCTGGAATCTTCGTGGTATAGAAACATCATTGCTTAGGCTATCTAATCTGATCAAAACTAAGAAAATTCAGTTGCTATGCATAATAGAACCTATGCATGATAACTCAAAAATACAGACCTATATGACATCATTACATTTTGCAAACTGTCTGGCCCTTCCTAATGGAAAATTTTGGTTAATGTAGACTCATCTCCTCACGGTTTCACTTATTACTTCTCATGACCAATTCCTTTTTGTTAACATATCTCATCTTTCTCTGGCCCTTAATATGAATGCTGCCTTGATTTATGCTTTAAGGGATAGAGATGGTAGAAAAACTTTATGGAAAGATTTAGAGCCTTTATCCAACAGTGACACTATTTTTATAGGGGATTTTAATACTATTAGGAGTCTTTCTGAATATAGAGGACCCTCTAATCCAGCTCTGGGAAGCATTAGGGATTTTAACACATGGATTAATTCGAATGGGATTCAGGAAATAAACACAGTAGGCAATTTATTCACCTGGTGTAACTCTAGGCTAAGAAATCCCACTTCCAAAAGGTTAGATAGGGGGCTCTGTACACTAGCTTGGAGCTCCAAATTCCCATCTTCCTCCATCCAAATTATCAATAGACACACTTCAGACCACTCACCTCTCCTCCTTCAGTTATCTAATCTAACTCCCTCATATCCCAAACCTTTTAGATTCATCAATGCCTGGTTCCAAAGGTCAGATTTCATAGGTTTAATGCAAGAATCTTGGGATAAACCTATACATGAAAAAGGAATGATTAAATTTTACCTGAAACTGATTAGGCTTAAAAGAGTCATCAAAACATAGAACAGAGAATCTTTTGGTAATATTAATGCTAATGTTTCACAAGCTGAGGATGCCCTAAGACTACAGGAATCTGTTTTTGATCATGATCCTAACCTGACTGAACTGGTTAAACTTAATCAGAAAAAAGCTAGTTTGCAGAGGGCCTTAAAAGAAAAAGAAAAGTTTTGGAAACAAAAAGCAGGACTTAAATGGCATAAATTAGGTGACAACAATACTGAATTTTTTCATAAGGTTGTCCAAGAAAAGAATTGCAGGATACAGATTAATAAAATAAAAAACTCTGCTGGTCAATGGCTAAACACAGAATCTGAAATTCAGAATGAGGCAATCTCTTTTTACTCGGATCTACTAACCGAACCTAACCAAAGCACTGATGATACTTTCTCTTCTCATTTTCTGAGCCAAATTCCAGTGATTTTAACTGATTCTGATAATCATATTTTAGCTTCTCCTATTCTGGAACCTGAATTAAAATTTGTTGTTCAGAGTTTAAGTAGCAACAGTAGCCCTGGTCCGGATGGCTTCACACCTAAGTTTTATAAGAAATGCTGGCCTTTTATTAAGAATGATCTTTTAGAGGCAGTAAATGACTTTATTGTAGGTTCTAATATTCCTAATGGGATATCTAGCACATGGATTACACTTATTCCTAAGAAAATAACCCCATGTCAGTTTGGGGATTTTAGACCTATCAGTTTATCTAATGTATCTAATAAAATCTGTTCCAAGGTTCTTATGGAAAGATTAAAACCTTATATGGACTCTCTGATATCTCCTAACCAATCTTCTTTTTTGAAGAAGAGAGACATTTCTGATAATATATTATATTTACAGGAAATGGTTAGATTCTTGGATAAGAAAAACAGAATTCCTAACTGTATAATGAAACTAGACTTAATGAAAGCCTTTGACAGGGTTAATTGGCAATTTCTTAGGTAGATTTTAGTTAAATTCGGTTTTCAAGGAATTTTTCTGAATGCAGTTATGAGGAATTTAACACAGGCAAAATTTTCAATTCTAATTAATGGAAAACCTGTTGGTTTTTTTCCAGCTACTAGAGGTATTAAGCAAGGTGATCCTCTCTCTCCTTTCCTCTTTAATATTTTTACTGAAGCTTTTTCAAGGAGTCTCTCATATGTTTTCTCTACCGGGAGGCTATCTCATTTCCAATTACCTGCCTCAATACCTGCCATATCTCATCTATTATATGCAGATGATACCATAATTTTCATGCAGGCATCTAAATTAAATCTCATAAGAATAAAGGCTTTTTTAGATGTCTTCGAGGTGACTTCAGGACAGAAATTTAATTTTGATAAGTCAGAATTCCATCTGAGTAAAAGAGCCTCAAGCATAAAGATCTCCCAGGTTAAGTCCATTCTAAAAATGAAAAAAGGTGCACTCCCATTTACATACCTTGGATGTCCAATATTTAGGGGAAGAACACTAATGGCCAACCTGGATTCTAAACTTCAAAGTTGGAAGAATAGATGGTTAAGTGCAGGGGGGAAGCTGGTCTTAATAAAACACTGTCTTTACTCCCTCCCATAGCATATTTGGGCTGTTACAAAACCACCAAAGATGATAATTCGTACCTTTGAGAAAAGATTAGCCAGATTCTTTTGGGGTGAATCAAATGGAAAAAATAATAAAATCTGGAGAAAATGGAAAGACATTGCAGTTTCAACTGACTTGAATGGCCTTGGTTTTAGATCAGTCAAAGCTATAATTGATACTTGTTCAGCTAAACTTTGGTGGAAAAGTCAATTAGGTAATTCCCTTTGGTCAAAACTGATCTAGTCTCTTCCTATATCCTATAGAAAATCTGTAACATGGAAGAGAATTATCCACATTAACTCTTTTGCAGAGCAAAACTCAGTAATTATTCATGGGGAGGGTACCTGTAATTTTTGGGTAGCTAACTGGAGTTTTAGGGGGCCTTTAGGTACTATTATCCCTGAGCACATAGTAAATGGCATGCCATACTTAACTGTAGCAAATTTCATTCATAATAAGTCCATCATATTGCCTCAGATTGTCTATTTTTTGGACCTTGATACTGTGTCTTTCCTCCAGGAAGCGGTCTTAGTCCCAGGGAGAAAAGATAGACTGGTCTGGAAGCCTGAAGCTTCAGGTAATTTCACTTCTAAGTCTACCTACAGAATGCTCACTCAGATGCCAGGTAATTTCCCTGTCTCTAAATTCATTTGGAATAATGCATTGCAAAAAAAGATATCCATATTTACATGGAAAATGCTGCAATCATTTCTGCCCTTTGATGAGGTGCTTATTAAATGTGGATTCAGCCTTGCTTCAAAATGTCCTGCCTGCTCAAACTCAGATTCTATACAGCATTTTTTCATTTCATGTCATATTGCTAAAGCTGTTTGGGGTAACATAGCTTCCATTGTGAACTTTCATCTTCAGGACACTCATTCTCTTCCTGAAAGATTTTTTATTTTTTGGAATACTAGAGATCTTGCTAACTGGAAACACTTCATCTGCAAAATAATACCTTCCCTAACCTGTTGGTCACTCTGGAAAGCTAGGAATAGATTATTACATGATAATGTGCCATTTTCCTCAGATCTGATCTCTAAGGAGATTCACAACTTAATAAAACTGGCATTCCTAACTACTCCAAAGACATATTTCACTCATTCTTCTATCTCTTTACCTTTGAATCAGTGGATACCTTTCATTAGACCTCCACCTAAGCCTAACATAACAACTGTTCTGTGGGAGAGACCCCCTGATGGGTTTTTTAAAATAAACACTGATGCCTCTTGGTACACTGATAAGGCTGCAGCTGGGATGGTAGTCCGGGACTGCTGTGGTGATTTGATTAATTCATGTTCAGTCTCCATCTCTGCTGCTTCTCCGATCGAGGCTGAAATGAAAGCCATTCTATTTGCTATTGAATCATTGCCTGATATTCATATGAACTGCATTTTTTAAACTGATTGTAAGCAAGCTGTTAATATGATAAACTGCCCCTACTCAGCAAATTGGAACCTCTTTAACTTAGCTTTTCAAATTAATGTCCTGCTGTGTGGAGCAAAGCTGAATCATGTTCTTAGGGAGGGTAACTCTGTAGCAAATGCGATTGCGAGGTATCATACTTGTCATCTTCAAAGTATCTGCTGAAAGAAATGCTGATGAGTTCCCTCCAGCACATATTGAAAGAAATGTTGTTGTTGATGGTACTTTTTAACATATTAGTTATAGTGTATATATAATTACTTTATGTTTATTTAGTAATTGTTAAAATTTTAAAATTCGTAGGTTCTACACTTGTTGCTTAGAGTCCCATAAGTGCTGGGATAAAAGTTATTATTGAAGAATTGGGATGTCAAACTTCTCCTTATATTTATAAATTTCTCTACTTCTAATTTGTGTTTTTGATTTAGTATTTATATATTTTTTTCTATTTGTGTGTTGTAGGTCAGACTGTTTGTAGAAAGAAATGGGTAGGAAGAAGGTTAAAGATGTTCGAACTACCTTTGTTGATGAGGATTTTCTTGAAGATGATGATTTTATTGATCTGCTTCCTCCAGTGGTGGATGCAAATGAAAAGGGAAAATAAAAAAATTCTGAAGGAAATGGAAATGAGCCGGTTGAGAAGAAGGCCGATGCAAAGAAACCTGCTGCAAAAAAGCTGGCTGCAAAGAAACCGGCAGCAAAGAAACCAGATGCGAAGAAACTAGCTACGAAGGAGCCCGCAACGAAGGAGCCTGCAACCAAGAAGCCCACGGCCAAGAAGCCCGTAGTGAAGGTGCCCGCAGCCAAGAAGCTCCTTGCGAAAAAACCTGCTGAGAAGAATATTGTGGATAAGAATACCGCTGAGAAGAATTCCACTAAGAAGAGCCTGATGTGAAAAAAACTATTTGGGAAGATAATTAAGGATGTTGTTAGAGATGGGAGTAAGCCATCGAAGAAATCTTCTGTTGTAGGAAAACGCAAGCGAGAAGTTGGAGATGTTGAGGTTGGTCATGGAGTTTCTGGACCTATATCAAAGAGAAATATCCATGCTCATTGTTTAGCAGGGAATACTAATGATACTACAGAGATGGAACGCCAGGTTAAACAAGTTTGCGAAATTGAGCTTTCTGATAGTTCTAGGTATGTTATACTATATGTATTTATGATTTTACTTTATGTGTGTAAACATTTATTTTGAATATTTCCATTTATATTTTTTTTGCATAATATCTTGAATGATTTAGAATTTACTAGTTTAGGTATTTTGTACTTTACCTTGGGTGTTTCAGTATTTTGTTTAACTATACATTTTAATTGTTGATGTGTTAGTTTAAGTTTAAAATTTCACTATTTAATAACTTTTTGTGTAGAGTTTCAATATGAATAGTTCATGTATTTGTTCAATTTATTTATGTGTTTAATGGTAGTTTGATTATACAATAAGTTTCTTTTTTTACTTTATTATGATTTGGTTGTGTATTAATTAAACTTTCTGTCTTAAATTATTGTATGTTTTTTATCTCTTAGTTTGGGTATTTATGTGCATAGTTTGTACATTTACTAACTTTAGGTATTTTTTTCCCAGGATTTTAAAGAAATTTATGTCTGGAAGCCAGCACGTAAAGGTCACAGATCTCCGCGCTACTCTCACTGATTAGCAGAAGGTTGATGTTGAAGCGATTGGTTAAGGGTGCCTTTTAAAGCTAAGATTGGAGATTGCACTTCCCGCGGGTATAGTGCCTTGGTTGGTAAGTAATTTTAACCCTTCTACATGTGTTCAACTAGTTGGGGTAGATAGGCAATTTGCTACCGCTGATGATGTATTTGATGTCCTGTCCTTGCCTTGAAATCCTAGTAGGAAAGTTGAGCCAAAAATAAAATTTTGTCATGGAATTGCGGGATATGTAAAAGGCTAGGTTTGGTTGGGAGACTGAAAAGGATATACCCCTTCACTTGATTTTAAAAAGGATAACTGAACTTAAGGAGGGAGGGGATGAGTTTAAGAGACTTTTTTTTCATTTATTGATCTTCATACTCTTTAGCTCATATATCTACTAGGAAGGTAGATATGAAAATTGTTGAAGTTGTTGAAAATGTTGATGAGATTAAGAATGTCGATTGGTGTAGTTTTGTGTTAGATCAAATGGCTTCAATGATTAGGAGGTATAAGAGCAATGACGAAAACCGAACATGTAGTGCTTGTGTCCTTATCTTTCTCATTCAATCTTTGCATAGATTTCCTATATGTGGTGTGTTGGAGCCAACATCCCTTCCTATAGTCCAGCATTGGACTGATGCGAAGTTGAGGGAGAGAGTGAGGGTGTTGGAAATCGGAGGAGATTATGACAGGACAATCATGGTGAATGATGGCTATCCAATCAGCTTTGCTGGAAAAGTGAAAGAGTGTCATATGCCTCAGCCTGAAATTGGAGCTCTTTCAGTTCAAACTGAAGTTGTAGCTCTAGTTTCTTCAAAAGGGAAGGAAAATGTGGCTAATGATGTCCCTAAAGATGATAATGTTCTGACGTTCAAAACCCCACATGGAATTATGACCAACTCCAGGATTAGAAGTCTTGATAAGAATGTAAGTGTTTAAAATTTTACTTTATGTGTTTTCTATGCTATTTTTGGCTTTTAAGATGATTCTCTATGTGTTTAAGTATTTATTTTAACTTTTTTTATTTTTATGTGCTGGTTTAGGCATTTAGTTTCATTATTTGATATTGTTGACTTTTAGTATGGTTAGTTAATGTGCTTAATCTTTCTGTTTAGGTGTTTAATAGTTTAGTTCAGTTTATATATGAATTGGTGAATTTGATTATGCTTTCATTGGGTATTTAATATGTTTGTTTAGGTGTTCCATTGTTTAGTTTTCAGCATAAACTTATTGATATTTTTTCTGTGTAGGCTTATGATGAGACCCTCATGATTGTGAAACGTAATTTTAAAGTTGCTACCGCTGATATGTATGAGAGGTTAGAGAAGGTGAAGAGTGATGTTGTTGATGAAGCATCGCGAGACTTGCCACCAAGTGTTGTGACTAGTGCAGAAACTTAGATTCAGGAAGATGACTTTGATGATTCACCATTGGAATGAAATGGCAAGTTCATTGCTATGGTTGTTAAAGCTTGCAAGAAATGGATGAGAAGGACATAGTACCAGCCTGAGAACCAGCATGTCCCAAGTTTTAACATGTTTCATGATGGTGACTTGGATGGCCTAGTTAAAACTTTGTTTTACTAATTTTGCTTTTTTTATGATTGTTACTTAATGTATTGTTCCGTTTATAGTCATGTGTCCTTTAGGTATATTGTTCTGTTATTTAGGTATATAGTTCGTTTTAAAAATTAGATATATTCTAACCATGTGTTGTTTAGTTTTCGACCCTCATATTCTCATTTACTTTTTCTAACATTAGTTCATGTATATTTTCATTTAGTTTATTTATTAGAGTCATTAGTTTCAAACACAGTTTTCTTGTTTGAATATATTTTTATTTAATTAAATTGCACTCGTTAGGATAATTGTACAAAAGAATAATATAAATACAATGTCAAATTGAATCTCATGGGTCTAGACTTATTGCTTTGGTGTCTTGGTATCAAACTCCTTTGTCTTTGGTTTCTATATGTGCTTCCATCCTTCAATTCTCTTGTTCTTCCTTTTGTCTTTGTGGGAGATGGATCTTGGATTGTTGGTGGTTTAGTGATGAAAGATTCTGCTACGCTGCTTGAATTTTCATGCTCTTTTTGTACTTTTTGAGACAAGAATTTCCTGTACCTTTTCATTTACTTTTTTTAAGATTTCTTCAAGAATTTTCTGGGTTTCTTTGTCACATTCACATTTTAGGACCAGATTGTAGTAGGTTCTTGTCATTTGGTGTCGTCATGGAATTTTATCTTTGATTTTGTCCACTTCTTGATTTTCTTGTGCTGCTTTCAGTTCGTCTCATACTTGCATTTTAGCAAGATTTGTCCATCGCTTTAGAATGTATTGTGATGGTATCACTAATTGAGTTGATGTGCAATATTCGGATGCAGTGAAAGCAGAACATTCCTTGCATAAAAAGATAACCATGCATATATGTAAGTTAATAAGATAAACATAAGAACTAAAGCTCTAAAGCATATAATGTCTTGCATTTTAAAGTTAAATATGCAAATAAAGAACTAATGACACACGTATATATATATATAAGATGTAATATCAGAAACTAGCTATGAAACCTGCTTACAAAAAGATGAACGTGTGAACCAAAAGGTAATATCCAAACAGAAGAATTAAAGATATTAACAAAAAAGGTAACATGTATGTTGCATTTCATCAGTATATACCTGTTTCTTCAAAAAAATTCAATAGCAGTTTACTTCCACCATTCCACTTTGTTGTGTGAAGGTGACAATTTCAACTTTTGTATCATCTTTTTCTGGACTTACTTCATACTTCGTTGTCAATCCTAGGGCCAAAACTCTATATGCTTTTGTTGCTTGTGCAATCTTGTATTCCTTTTCAAATTTATAGTACATTGACAGTGTGTACTCTTGAGTTGTATGTTTCAGTAGTTTTGATCCATGTATAGCTGACTTTTGCCCATATTTTGAGCATTGAATCCTTTACTATTTTCTTTGCTCTCCAATGATCAATAGTCTCATTGAAGATGGTTAAGAACCTGTTGAGTGTGGTTATTTTGCTAGCTTTGAATGACAACTTTTTTTTTGCTCTCACTTCGTTGTTATGAAAGAGTTCCTGCGGAGAAAAAGTCTTTGCTCATTGTAGGGCACCACTTGTATCTAATAGAATAAAGCCTCTTGAACCATTCCTTGTCTTCAAGCTGAAAAATGTTGATCATATTGTTCCATGTCATTTCAAATTCATCTTCTTCTTTTTTTTAAAGTATTTCAAACAATTCTCAAATGCTTCCTTGAAGGAACCATCCTTTTTTAATTCACCAAAACGACTTATGGCATTTTGTGTAATGTGTCATAGGCACATCCCATGCCTCGTGTTTGTGAGAACCTATAAAATTTCATGAATAATTTTATTCAGATCAAGTTCATATATTAACATATTATCTAAAACATATTAAACACGAACTAAATACATAAACATTGAATGTAATTGTTCATGATCTTTTCCAATAATCAGGTGTTTTTATTGAGAAAGATTATTGAAATTATACATAAGATGTCCTGAACAAACATAGGAACTAATGAACTAAAGACTTAAGGTATGTACATAAGCATATTAACCCAAAATAGTCCAGATCAATCAAATTTAAGAATGGCCACCTTTTCGATTGCTTTGGCCATGGCTGGATCTTGGTCTGTAAATATGGTTACTGGCTCTTTACCATCCATTGATTTTTTGAAAACATCAAAATTTCATTCGAAAGTTGAAGCTTTCTCGCCGGCAATGAAAGCACATCCAAACATCACTATATTGTTGTGGTTGTTCATTCCGATTATTAGAGCACAAATCAAGTTGTATTTGTTGATCATATATATTGACAAATCATTTAACAAAGTTAGATCATGTTACTTCATGTGTTAATGCAGTTACACTATTTAATTAATATGTTACTTCGTATGTTTCAATAAATTTAAAAATACCTAAATTTTCTCAACAAAATACATATTGGTCAATTTTAGACCTTGGTTATTATCAAGGAGAATTATATCACTTTTATTCATGTTTTCATGCTATTACATCGTATGTTTAATTAATTACTTAATATGTTTAAGCCAATGTAAAAATAGCCAAATTTTCTCAAAAAAAATGTAATATATTTTACTTTATGTGTTCATGAGGTCTACTTTATGTGTGCATGCCGTTACTTCATGCATTTAAATGTATTTTACAAAATCTAAAACATGCATGTATGTTGTGTCAAATACCAATAGATCGTCGTAGAGGGAGTAGTCTTCCTTCATCATTAAGTTCCTCCAAAACAATATTGTTAGACTACCATTATCATCCAATTCAACTCTGAAGAAGAAATCTTCCTCTTCAGTACTCTTCTGTGAGAGTCTTCAATTACTTACTGAGCATCGCTTCCTTCAATCTCCTTCATGTGTAACTTTTTCACATAGTATAGATGATCCTTAATCGTGTGTCCTAGATTCTGAATACCACTAGCTTCAAAAGCAATATACTTGAATCCATGGCTAGATTTTAATCCCACCCCTTCCATTCCTTCTATAGTTGATAAAATATAACAGACTTTATTATGGTGCATTGATATCACATCAATTACTTGTCTCATCAACAATGAGGATTACAATATATAGGCCTACAACAAACCAAAGTCTAACATGAATAGGATTCTAATTCTATAAGGAAATTATCATCTATAATCTAACGTACTTGGAAACTAATTCTATGAGGTATCTACCATCCATAACCTTTCCTACAAGGCAATGGTTTCTATTCCTTATCACTCTCTCTCAAGTTGGAGCATGATAGAAAATAATTCCCAACTTACGAAGAAGATTATAAAATTTCTAATCATTAAAAAAAATTCACCATAGAACGGGATTCAAATTCAGTAGCGGTAGAAGTAGTAGTAGCAACAAACAGCAGTAGTAGCAGTGGTTCAGTAAGAGAAAGATTTGTTAAAGACCATAAACATGATCGATAAGTGAGAAACAATGGCGAGTGGCGGAGATCCTTGTAGCGGCAGCGGCAGCAGTGGCAGGAAGGACATGATGACATCGGTAGAATTTTAGTAAGAGCATTATTAATAGAAATGTTAGAATGGTAGTAAGAGCAGTATTCGTAGAATGGTAGTAAGAGTAGTATTCATAGAAATCTTTGCAGGCATCGGCGGCGTGTGAGTGGCAGCGGTGGTGGCGTGTGAGGATAACAACTGAACACAAAAATGGCATGTATGGATAACAAAGCAGATCGGCGGTAGCACTAGGCTCCTCTGATGGGAGCGTTGTGGATTGCGGTGGTGGGGGAGAAGGTAAGGGTGGCTGCGACAATGCGGATACAACTAAAGATGGGGGTTCCTAGACTGAACCTACTCTGATACCATGATAAAATATAACAGAATTTATTATGGTGCATTGATATCACATCAATTACACATCTCATCAATAATGAGGATTACAATAAATAAGGTTATAATAAACCAAAGTCTAACATGAATAGGATTCTTATTTTATAAGGAAATTACCATCTATAATCAACCTACTGGGAAACTAATTCTATAAGGTAACTACCATCTATAACCTTCCCACAATGAAAGGGTTTCTATTTCTTATCAATAGCTTCCTTTTTTCCTCGGTAATTCTCCTTTCACTTCTTTGCAAATGCTGCCATTCGATTCGAGTGAAATGATGATTGTGAGAATTATTATGATGCAAAACTTCATAGGCTTCATCGATAAATTTAACCTGAATTCCACGTATGGATCTTGTTCTCGTAACCACATTTTTCCTTGTTTTTCTTCTTTCTTCCCAGAGCCATCTTTAATGATATTGTTGTTGGAAGGTGTGTCAGATGAAAAAATTACCCTTCATTCTTCACTTTTGTGTTTCCCTGATTTGAGCAGACATCTCTAGAATGGCTCCCTCTTCTTTAGCTCTTTGTGTAGAATATCGTACCCCAAATCCCAATGCATTTGACTATTTTTGGTATAAATCATGAAACTTTGATAGTATTTTTTATCAAACCTTTGAAGCAATCTGTGACATCAACTTTCTATAGGTCGCTTAAATTGGTGACAGAATCTGACCCTGCAAAATTGTATCCTTTCAGTAACTCATTACATCAACTATTATATTGGTTTGTTTGTGTATTTTACAATTTAGTTTGGCATTCATAAACAGTTGTTTAGTCAGTGATAAATTTGTACATATAGATAAAATATCAAAATATTTTGATAACAAATCCTACTAATTAAATTTCAGACATTAAGCACAATAGATTATATATTTATTGAGTTACATCGTGTATTTAACATATTACTTTTTGTGATAAAGTAAATCTAAAAACATAAAAATATTCTTATGTAACTGAATTCTTCATGAGTGATCTTACAAAGTTCAATTTTTTTACTTCATGAGTTCATATAGTTACATCATTTATTTACTATGTTACTTCATACATTTCAAAAACCGAAAAAAAACACCTACATTTTTCCAACGAATTGCATATAACCGAATTTCAGACCTTGAAGAATCGTCCATCAGAATATTATCACGTTACTTTATGTGTTCATGCAGTTACATCCAGTTTTCATTACATTACCTCATATGTTTTAGAAAAAAAAACTCCTACATTTTCCCAACAAATTGCATATAGTCAAATTTCAGACCTTGTGGAATTGCCCATCAGAATATTATCACGTTACTTTATGTGTTCATGCAGTTACATCCAGTGTTCATCATATTACCTCAAATGTTTCAGAAAATTTAAAAACACGTACATTTTCCCAACAAATTGCATGTAGCCAAATTTCAGAGCTTGGGGATTATTATCTATCAGAATATTGTCTATCAGAATATTATCACGTTACTTCATGTGTGCATGCAGTTACATCCAGTGTTTATCATATTACTTCATACGTTTAAGAAAATTTAAAAAAACACCTACATTTTTTATATGAATCTCCTTGCGAAGACTCACGATTTGCGGAATTATATCTTTGATCTAGTGAAGGGATCTGCAAACCCGCACTATCTCGCACGAAATTCAGGAGTCTAGCCCTCGGGGTACGCCTAACTTCGACTTGCTCTCTAACTAGCCCTCAGGATCAGATTACAAGGTTTATTGATACTTAACTAGCCCTCGGGGTTAAGCAACAATGGAATAGCTCGCAAGCAAAGTGTATGAACTCAAAAGGTTGTATATTTGATTGATGAAAGGTTGTTAAATTCGTCCATAAGGCCTCCCCTTTTATAGGGTTACAATCTTGCCTCAAACCCTAATCACAAATGGAAACGGAATCGACTTATGGCAGCTTTAAGAAGCTAAAACCATATCTAACTAAAATACCTAAAATAAATGGTAATCTAACGTAATCAGGTTGAATTCTTCAAGAAGTAACCTTGAAGAATATTACCTTACCGAATATAATTCTAATCAGAATAAAACTGAATATACTAAACCTTAATGGACTGTATTTTCGAAATTCAGCTCTTCAAAGCCCACATGGCCGAGCTATCAGTCCAATAAACCCAAAATGACATTATTTTACAGTGATCACACTACCTCATTAAAAACCCAGTGGGAAAAAAGAGTATAGTGTTCTTCACAATGCCTTCAGTTCGTCGACAATCTTGAATAATGAATCCAAGATGTCGATGGTGACTCCTTCTTCAATTCTTCATCATAAAGGCGATCAATCAAAGCATTTAAAACAGCATCCCTAAGCTTAGTCCTTGACCTAGTCATAGGTCCTGCCATGTCTCTTAGAGGATCTCGAACATATCCTTTAAATGTTTGATCAAGTCGTGGAATGTATTCATTTATGGTGGTAGTCGTCTTGGTATCTCCATCATTCCCTCCATGGTCGAAAGGTTTCGCCCTCGAAACTGAATCGTCTTCAAATGTAAATGGAGATAAATCAGCAACATTGAAGGTCGCACTAACACCATAATGATCTGGTAACTCAATCTTGTAAGCATTGTCGTTCACACGATCCAACACTCTAAAAGGACCATCTCCACGTGGACTCAACTTAGATTTCCGAGCATTTGGAAACCTCTCTTTCTGCAGATGAACCCAAACATAATCTCCCACGTTGAACCTCATCAACTTGCGGATTTGATTACCTTTATCAGCATTCTGTACATCAAAGCATTTGATATTCGTATCATTCCCTCCCGGATCGAAAAGTTTCGTCCTCGAAACGGGAAGCATATAACCTGTAAAGACATCCTTGAATTCCTGGAACAACTTAACAAACTGTGAAAACATATCTACAGGAATATCTTCTTTGGAATAGTAACTTTCTTTAAAGGACATTATAAGAACAAAAGAATGATTAGTCAAAACTCGATTCACATCTCTTATTGAAGCATAAAACAATTTATCCGATTTAGTAGATAGTTCATGCCTCATCATATAAATAGAAAGTAAATGACAAATATGTGAAGACAAGAATTTATGCGACTTTTCATAATCATTCTGCAACTTACCTGTCTTACCTACCTTAGGATCGACCTGGAACTTGTCTATGGTGACATCTACTGTAATTTTGGCAGAATTGACACTATTTTGGTCGAAATTACTTGCTCCATTTAGGGGAGTAATTTCGGCAACATCTGTGGAATACGCCTCAAAAACATCTTCACCTCTGTCAAAAATGATGATTTCATCATCTATTTGTTCTTCTTCGGTGTCATACCGTGCAGGCATATCATCATCTTCTTCCTCCTCCATTATTTTTATAACTCGTTCATGGGGACAGTTATTGTGAACATGTCCTCTTTCATTACAATGAAAACATGTAGGAGTGTTAGAATAAACTGTATCTGACAAAGTAGAAATTGATTCACCTGTATCTTGGCTAAGAGACTGATTGGTTGTGATAATTCTTTGATCAGTTGGTTCCAATGGTGGATTTGAGTAGGTTTTGGTTGAATTAAGGTTTCCTTGGCCACCCAAGTTCAAATTGCTACAGCCCCTGGTCGAATTTGGGCTTCTGAATTCAGAGAATTGCCTTTGACTGTCATAGCCAATATTAGAGCTTCCACTGGGCCTTAATGTTGATTCAACCAATCTGGCATTGAACAATAAATCTTGCATGGAAACACAATACTGGAGTTTAACCGGAACTTGTAGATTTTCTCTTAAACCTTCAATAAACTGATTCTTTATAAAGGCATCATTTTCTCTCATGCCAACTCTTCTCATAGCTAATTCAAGATCTTGCCAGTATTCATCTACACTGCGATTTCCTTGCTTCATATTGCTGAGATACGAATGTTGCTCCATCAAATATGTTCGTGGAACATGATGTAATCGAAGCTTGGTCCTCAATCTCTCCCAGGTGGAGATAGGTTTCTTTCCGGCAAGATATCTTGATTCTTTCAAATTCTCCCACCACTCTGTGGCATAATGGGTGAAAGAATACTCCGCGACCTTGATCTTCTGTTTCTCACAGTAGTTTTTGACATCAAACAGATTCTCGATATGCCTCTCCCAATCCAAGTATTTCACCGGATTGTGTCGACCATCAAATCTAGGAATATCATACTTCAAACCTTTGATGTCACAAGCATATTCAACTTGTCTTTTAGAACGAGGTGTCGCTGGATTTGATAACTCATCTACCTTCCTTGATAATCTCTGAACCTCGCTCATTATGGCATTTATGACATTCATGGAATTCGTTTTAGATTTATTGTTGGGATTGCCAACAAATGGCGGGACGAATGGGTCGTCCGCCATCCCTGCTAAGAAGAAACAAACCGTCAGGAATAAATGTCCCCCCTTCCCCTTTGTTTAGTAAGGTCACTCACCAAGTGTATAACACTCACAACTCACAAGGTGAAGGCTAATGCGAGGGCAACTGATCAATTCACCGCAATTCAAAGCAAACTATGGAGATGAGTACTGCAGAATTTATTTCGAAATTTAAAAATATATAAACTCAAAATTTGGCGCGACGATCTGGAATTCCAAATTCTACAAAGAATAAGGAACAAAACACAATTTGAATGGCACAAATCGGAGCTGTATTGAATGAATTATGACCAAAACAAGATTGCTTTATATAGGCTACAAATAGGTTCCGAAAATTCAAGAACAAATTGGAATAGGAATTTAAATCCAAATCACGTATGGAAAAGGATTTTAATGACTTACTTGTCCCCCAAGTCAAAAAATTCAGATCAAAACCCCTCTCACAATTGGCTTTTATTTCCTTTTTCTCTTCCGGATTTTGACTTTTCTTTTCCTTTTTCAAACCGGATTCCTTTTTCTTTCCTTTTTTTTTTCAGCCACAATTCTTTTTTTTTTTGTTTTTTTTTGTACTATAAAACTCACAAACAGAATGTTATTCCCCAAGAAAAATTTCGGTCACAATTACCAAAATTTTCAGAAATTGCAAATCTGCCCCCAAACTTTTGAAAATTGCAAATCTGCCCCAAATTTCAGATTTCAAATCCTAAATTCCGATTTTGAAACCTAAAATCTGCTACCTTTTGTTTTTGATTTTTGAAAATTTTTGGAACAAGAATCGCCTATATAAAACTTAGAATAAGAAAACTGCGACAACTTCCTCTTGATTCAAATGAACTTCGAGGTATTCAAGATCGTAAGGATCAAGAATATGACACTATATATATGGAAAACGACACAAGACTCTATTTTTTTTCTTTTTTTTGAATAAGGTGTAATCAAGAATCAAAGAACAATTCTAGATCACGGAATCAAAGAACGATAAAGAAATCAAATAGGATTATGAGCATGCAATAATTTTCAGAAGAGTTGATGAAAATATCACAAGCACATAAACTGTTTAAGCTACTTAAAACTATGAAACTGACCGGGAGGTGAAAGCGGATAATACTTGTTAACGCTCAGACCCTTCGACGTCCTCCTGACTCGATTGATGAAGGTGAAGGCGGATAGTAATACCGAAGTATTCTAACTCTCAGACCCTTCGACGTCCTTCGACTCTAGATTCAATCCTCCTGGTAAGAAAGATCAAACAAACACAGTTAAAACACGACACGAAAGAGTATATATATATATATATTAAAAAATTCGAAAATAAATTAATGCAAACTCGAAACCCTCTTTTTTTTGTTTTGTTTTTTTTTCGGCCTCAGTCGATCCTTTGCTTTGCTCTGATACCAACTGATATGAATCTCCTTGCGAAGACTCACGATTTGCGGAATTATATCTTTGATCTAATGAAGGGATCTGCAAACCCGCACTATCTCGCACGAAATTCAGGAGTCTAGCCCTCGGGGTACGCCTAACTTCGACTTGCTCTCTAACTAGCCCCCAGGATCAGATTACAAGGTTTATTGATACTTAACTAGCCCTCGGGGTTAAGCAACAATGGAATAACTCGCAAGCAAAGTGTATGAACTCAAAAGGTTGTATATTTGATTGATGAAAGGTTGTTAAATTCGTCCATAAGGCCTCCCCTTTTATAGGGTTACAATCTTGCCTCAAACCCTAATCACAAATGGAAACGGAATCGACTTATGGCAGCTTTAAGAAGCTAAAACCATATCTAACTAAAATACCTAAAATAAATGGTAATCTAACGTAATCAGGTTGAATTCTTCAAGAAGTAACCTTGAAGAATATTACCTTATCTAATCTTACCGAATATAATTCTAATCAGAATAAAACTGAATATACTAAACCTTAATGGACTGTATTTTCGAAATTCAGCTCTTCAAAGCCCACATGGCCGAGCTATCAGTCCAATAAACCCAAAATGACATTATTTTACAGTGATCACACTACCTCATTAAAAACCCAGTGGGAAAAAAGAGTATAGTGTTCTTCACAATGTCTTCAGTTCGTCGACAATCTTGAATAATGAATCCAAGATGTCGATGGTGACTCCTTCTTCAATTCTTCATCATAAAGGCGATCAATCAAAGCATTTAAAACAGCATCCCTAAGCTTAGTCCTTGACCTAGTCATAGGTCCTGCCATGTCTCTTAGAGGATCTCGAACATATCCTTTAAATGTTTGATCAAGTCGTGGAATGTATTCATTTATGGTGGTAGTCGTCTTGGCATCTCCATCATTCCCTCCATGGTCGAAAGGTTTCGCCCTCGAAACTGAATCGTCTTCAAATGTAAATGGAGATAAATCAGCAACATTGAAGGTCGCACTAACACCATAATGATCTGGTAACTCAATCTTGTAAGCATTGTCGTTCACACGATCCAACACTCTAAAAGGACCATCTCCACGTGGACTCAACTTAGATTTCCGAGCATTTGGAAACCTCTCTTTCTGCAGATGAACCCAAACATAATCTCCCACGTTGAACCTCATCAACTTGCGGATTTGATTACCTTTATCAGCATTCTGTACATCAAAGCATTTGATATTCGTATCAATTTTCTTCACAACATGCATATAACTGAATTCAAGATCTGGCAAAAAAATCACAATATAAAAACATTACTTCATGTGTTCATGCAAATACTTAATGTGTTTAACTGTATAAATTAAAACCAAACCTGGATGTAAACTTGTTGAGTTTTTAGATTGAACATATTTGTTGCTTTCTCCCCTTATACAAAACAATTCCATTGCCTTGAATTGATTTTTTTTTTTCCATAGTTTATGACAGCAACAACTTAGATCGTAAATTTCAACCGTTAATTTCAATAATTTTGGTATTGTTATGAAAGAATAGATTTGAAACTGTAAGTTTCATATTGCCTTGATGATTTCACCGTCGCATATCGTAGAATCTTCAAATTAGTGTTTCAAACCAGATGAATACACAAAAAATAGTTTATAGCGCAAATTCGAAGCAAATCCAGCGCAGATCCGTTGAAAAAAAACATGAGCTCCGACACAAATTCGAAGCAAATCCGATGCGGATCTAAAAACCTGAGCTCAATCCATTGATTTCAGAGAATTGATCGGCGATTTGTGATGTTAAATCCGGTTTGATCCGATTGAATTTCATAGGGATTCAGATTCCTTGATTTTGGGGATTTTATTTCCAAAATATGGCAGTTGGTTGTGTACCAGATTGATGACCCATTCTTGTTAATCCGAATTTAGACCAATTTTCTCCAACCCTCATTTTCTAATTATTTGCAATTTGGTCCCATTTTTTAGTTCATCTCATATTTATTACAACTTGATTCCTGATCTCACCATTTACTATATGTAAGACGGTCTCATATAATTTTTTCTCTTTATTTTGTAATAATAACATAATATAGAAAAAAAGGATATATCATGCGGTTATTATAGTATAGTTTTATTTTTAAATCGTGCATGTGCACATTTAAGTGGTGACATCGTGGTTTGGTATGATTTTATTTGTTGTGCAGTTTATGTAAAACTTTCAAATCATTTTAAATTAATTGTAATTAATACATGATGAAGTGAATTTTTTTAAAAAAATAGCTTCAATTACTTATTTTCATTTAAGGGTAAAATAAACTTTTTTTATTAAATATTTGTATTAACTTATTAATCTATAAAATACTACTAAAATATGATTTTTTTTTTTTAAACAAAGGGCACAATATGGTGAATTTGGTGAGATCTCACATACCGTCCTTAATAAATTCTTATTTTCATTATTTTATTTCAAATTGTGGTTTGATAACGTTTGAATAAGTTATTACACATAGACAAATTTATACGTTGATATAGATTAATTAATGATCTTCCATTTATTTCTTTAAAAAACATACTGTTATTTTCAAACATAATAAAACTATGAATTGATATTTAAATACAATTTTATTAAAATAACTTTATAATCAAGAATATAAAGATAATGTCGAATTAAACAATACAGTCTAAAGTATACATTATTTATATAATTAGAATATAATAAATATTCATTATAAACGTGATAAAAAAATTAAATAGTTATCGATATATTTCATTAGGATCATCTAAATATATATTTTTTAGAGAAAGTCTCAAGAAAAGCGGTCTTTCCATAAATTTATGGACAGTCCACTAGGATTTTTACCTTAAATGTTATAATTTTTTATAAAATTTAAATATGCATTTTATAAGTTAAAACAAGTAATAATATGTATTTGAAGGTGAAAATGTAAAAATACATGTTATAAAAAATATTTTTAAAAATTCTAAATTTTATATGTAGTTTAACAAATGAAGTATTTAAGGTAAGAATTAAGTGGTTTATCTATAAACTTATGGACAGACCCTGTCAGGAGACCTATCATATAAAATTGAGTATCATACGGGTATTATTTAGTTATATAGTTAGATCTTTGTTTAGAATTTTATTTTTAGTGTCTTTCGATAAAGGATCTTTATTCCATATGTCATTATAATATATCACTCAAATTATAAATTTTGGTCAATTTAATAATCACAATATACAATATTGAACTCTCAAATGTACGATTTAAATTTTAAACAATTAGATAATATAAATATTATGTGCACCTCCCTTAAAAATATAGTTTCATTTGTAATATTATTATGATTCAACAAATGAGAATATAATTTTGTGGTAGAGAGAGTACATTATTCTATCCTTCTAATTTATTTAACGGTTAACTTTAACTAACACTGACTATTTAAATGTGTTAGTTAAGACTTATAAATCCACTTACTTGTAATCAGATAAATTTTAAGCGTTGTGAAAGTTTAACTTTGATAATTTTTGGCATGAAGTTATGATTAGATTGTTATGTTCATGATAATAAATTGATTTATTAGTTTGTGTTGATGTTGAGAGAATGATTTTCCATGATGAATAATGTATTACTGCTCAAAATAAATAGATTATAGAAGAAAAGCTAGTAGTAGTATAACTCTAACCTAGTCAATAACTCTATCCATATCTAATCATATCTAATAAGATATTTGACTTATTCTAGCCCCTCCTCCCACTCAAACGAGGCATCAGATGCTCAACGACGCAAAACTTGGGTTTGAAGAACTCGAACAACATACATGAGAGCCCTTTGGTGGAGATCTCTGCAATCTGAAGAGCAGTAAAAACATGAGCAACAAGCAGCTTGCTAGAAGAAACCAACTCTCAACAAGTGATAGTCGATGTCGATGTGCTTTTCCCGCTTGTAAGCAACTACATTCTGTGCCAAGAAGATAGCGCTACTGTTGTCACATAACAACGGAGAAACAAAAAGTGGACACAAAGATCACGAAGAAGATGGGTCAGCCAAAAACCTCAACAGCGGTGTTGACGAGAACTTGATACTCAGATTCCGTACTCGAATGAGAAACAGTGGGCTATTTCTTGGCGCTCCAGGAAACAATGTTTCCACTAAGAAAATAACATAACCATAAGTGGATCGACGGGTTTCCAGGCAACGAGCACAATAAGCATCGGAATAACTCAGAACCTTAAGAGAATTGGCAAATCGAAAAGAAAGACCGAAATGCAGAGTACCTTGAACATATTAAAGAATCCGAGTGACCGCAGCAAAATCATCATCACGGGGATCCTGTAGATAGTGACTGACTGTGTTGACTGCAAAGCCTAAGTCGAGACGAGTAATCGTCAGCAACTGCAGAGCCCCAACAAGAGAGAGATATAGCGTCAGATTCCAAAACGGATGGCTAGTGGAGTTGTGAAACTACGAGCTTGGCACAAATGGAGTGGAGACTGGGGTAGCATCGAACATCCCGAAACGAGTGAGAATATCCCTGGTGTAATTAGCTTGGCTAAGAAATAAACCCGGGGCTGAGGGTGTAACTTCCAAACTATGAAAGTAGTGAAGATTGCCCAAATACTTGATGGAAAACTCCCGATGCATTCGAGTGATGAACTGTTGTAGCAGAGTCGGGTCATTAACTGTAAGAATGATATCATCAACATAGACCAACATGTATAGCAATGACGATCCCCGAGAAAGAAAGAAAAGAGAAGTATCAGCGGAGCTGTAAATAAACCCAATCTGAACCAAACAAGCACTGAATCGCTGGAACCAGGCCCACAGAGCTTGCCTAAGACCATAAATGACCTTCCGCAAGCAACAAACATACTCTTGGTGAAGTGGGTCCTTGTAACCAACAGACTATTCCATATAGACTGGAGCATCAAGAATGCCAATAAGAAAGGCATTCTTGATATCCAGCTGATGAAGAGGCCAGGAGCGCATCGTAGCAATAGCCAGAACACTACGAACTGTGGACGCATTAACCACTAGACTAAAGGTATGGTCAAAGTCAAACCCCAATATCTGGGAGAAACCCTGCGTCACAAGCCTAGCTTTATGATGCTCAACAGTGCCATCAGGTCAATAGTTCAGTCGGTAAACCTATTTGGAGCCAGCAATGTTAACGTTCGTGGGCGAGGCACCAAATCTCAAGTGCACTATCCATAAAGAGCTGCCATCTTGTCATCTATGGCAGAAAACCAAATCAGATACTGAAGGGAAGTGCAATAATCTGTGGGGCCCGTTTGAGCTAGTAAGGCAACAGTAAGATTGTGAGAAACAATATCAAAATAATCTATGTGCTGAATAACCCCTGTCGCTGATCGAGTAGCCATCAAATGAGTGCAAGGCCGAGGTGGAGAGACTGGGGGAGCAGTCATGGTCAGTGAGGTGGCCAGCGAAACAGGTGGACTGGTCGGTAAACCAGGTTAACTGGTCAATGGCAATATAGGCGAAGAAGGATGCGTCGGAGAGGCCACTGGGTGGTCTGAATCGGCAGAGCTGACAAAACATGGTGTTGTAGTCGGTGAGAACAATAGCGTCGATGAGCCAGGAGAGCTGGCAACCAAAGTGACAAGCCGAGCAGGAGATGCCACCATGGAAGAAGCATGAATATCAGCTTATGCATCAGCGGGATCGAAAAAAGAGACATCCATAGAGAACGGAGATACTGAAGTAGAACCATCGGTATAAGGGAAGGAAGTGTCATTAAACCAAGTATGTCTGGTGACATATATCTTTCCAAATGTAGGATAAAACAACGATATCCCTTGTATGGGGAGTTGTAGCCAAGAAAGACATGGGGCAAACTATGAGGAGCGAGTTTGTGAGTTGCATCTGGACGAAGATAAGGGTACACACGAGAACCAAATACATGGAAGTTCGTGTATATAGGAGCTCGGCCATTAATAACTTCATATGTTGATCGTCCATTAAGAATAGGAGTGGACGGCCGATTTATGATATAAGCGGTTGCAGCAAAGCTGTGAGGCCAATGAGAGAGAGGGACATGAGAGTAGTATAATATGCACAGGCCCATCTCAGCAATGTGACGGTGCTTGCGCTCACCTCGACCATTCTGCTCAGGAATATACGGGAAAGAAATCTGATGGTGAATGCCCTTTGTCTAAAAATGAAAGCGTAAGCAACCATTTGTGAACTCAGTCCCACTGTCACTCTGAAACACCTTAATGGTGGAAGAGAAGTGGTTCTCCACAATGGCCTCAAACTGGCGATAAACATCCGAAAAATTATATTCGGGGTGCAGTAGGTAAAACCACGAGAGTCGGGAATGATCATCAAGAAAATAGCATAGTAGGAGAAACCATCCGTAGATAAAATAGTAGAGGGTCCTTATAAGTCACAATGAACTAGATCAATTACCTTAGCAGCACGTTTATCATTTGTACAAAAAGATAAATGCTTCCCTTCATCCATTTCACACGCATCATAAAGGTTAGGTTTTGGCAAAATCGATGAAACAGATAAAAATCCAAAAACACGCAAGCCTGAAATAATGGAATGCAGAACATAACAGAATCTAGCATGCCATATTTCAAAAGACGCATGCGACTTATTTGATTCCACAGTAGACAGTAAAATAGATGCTACCATAGTCTAAAACATAAAGTCAATTTTCATTGTGACAGTGACCCAAAGTTTCACTAGTAATTTTTTGCTGAATAAGAAATGACTGATCATCAAAGCAGGCAACAACATTTAAATCCCGAGTTAATTTGCTAATTGAAAATAATTTTAGTAATATCAGGCACAATAAGCACATCATAAAGAGACAGAAATTTAGAAATCTGAGATTCATCAGCATGAGTGATAGCATGTTGAGAACCATTACAAACATAGACTCAGTCAGAACTATTATAAGGTATCACATGATAACCAGCAGTGTGGGACAATGTTATGTGTTTTGTGGCACCAAAGTCTAAAGTCCACTTAGAGTCATCGTTGATGATGAGATAGGCCAGTATTACTTAAAATATCACACCTATGAGAGCGAAAGATAGCCATATGAGATATAACAACTAAGAAATCAGCAAGGCATAAATTTTTTCCGAAAAAAATGCCAGGCTCGTGCACGAACACACGGAGAGAGGATGATGCGCGTGTAACTCACGCCCGCGTGTGACGCGCTGAGGACTGATGTTCGCGTGGTCTGACGCTCAGGAGCTAGTATGCGCGTGATTTCACACACCTCTGTAACTAATGGTCGACGCTACATTTCAGCCGCAGATCGGTGAGAGACGCTTATTACGTTTGAGTCGCTGAAGACCGCCGATAGGAGAGAACTTAACTGAAGGCGATATTGTGGATCTGTGCTCGAAAGTTCACCGTTCTAAAGACAGCACCAACAAAAGACACCTGAAGACCTGAAAATAATAATCCCTTACTGAAGAGGTCGAGAACACCAATGAAAAATTGGTGAAGAATCCGTTGGAGACTTGAGGACGACGCTGAGAGGAAGAGTTGCTGCTAGAAAATAGATTGCCGCTGGGAAAAATGATGGGCCGAGAGGAAGAAAAACATCTGCAGGAATTGCTGAGATGTCGAGAATTTGCTGAGATGCCAAGTTAAAAATAGATGTCGGGAAAGATGAAAAAGACGCCGGGAATTGCTTTGGAAAATGAGGTGGCTTGGTCGGCCGGAAAAGAGAGAAATGGAGGCTGCCGTACTGGGAAAAAATTAGGGTTCAGGCTAGGATCCGAACTTGTTCTAATACCATGAGAGAATAATTTCCCGTGATGAATAATGTATTACTGCTCAGAATAAGTAGAGTACAGTAAGAAAGGTAGTACTAGTATAACTCTAGTGTGATCAACAACTCTATCCATATATAATCATATCTAATAAGATATTTGACTTATTCTAACACTAGTAGAAGAAGGTCTATTAAAGGCATCGTTAGAAGGCGATTCCATTGGAACCGCCTTCAATTGATGTCCGAAGTTATTTTCAAGTTCGGAAATAGTATTTCCAAGTTCAAAAATGCTTTCCCAACCCCCTTTTAATTTAAAGGAGGTTCTACATTTAGAACTGTGTTTAATGGGCTATTTTTTGGCCCAAGGCCATACTTAGGTTGAAGTAAAGGAAAAAAGTCTATTGCCTTATTTCTCCTTCATTCATTCATCTCCACACCACCACCTCCACCTTACTTTTCACCTTATTTCTCCTTCACCTCCACACCGCCGCCTCCTCTCCACACCACCACCGCCTCTTTCACCTTTCCCAATGCCGGTGCTCCATCCCATTCCCCGATGTTGGAGTTTCTCAGGCAACTCTGTGCTGCTGCTGCCAGATCTAGCTTCCGCTGCCATGGCCTTCAACACCCGCCGCCTTGGCCTTCAACGTCCACCGTCGCACTTATCTCTTGCCGCCAACTGGCTCTACCGTCGTCGAGCTGCTCACCCATTGCTGTGTCATCACCTTCAACCTCTGTCGTGGTCTATTCATCGTCGTAGCCTTTGTCGTACGCTGGTGGCCAAATGGCTTCGTTATTTGTGGCCTTAGGTTGTTTTTCAGATTCGAATGATGTATACTAGTCTTTTAGAAAATTTGTTGTTATGATAGTGTTGTTTTTGCTGATTATTAGCATAGCAGTGCTGCCTCCATTCCTCATTGTTATGTTCATTGTTGCTGTTCTGTCAATTGATGTGGCTGCTCTTTTTTTGATTAGGTTTTCATAATTGGCAATTTGCGCAGCTAAACTCGGAAAGTATTTCTGGTCCTATTAAAGGAGGTTCTCGGAACCGCCTCTTTTTAAAGGCACAACCATTAAAGACACCAAAAAAGTGTCTTTAAATTGCCAATAAAACCGCCTTTAATAGGCTATTCCTACACTAGTGTAACAGATGTCTTGTTCTCAATCTGCTTAAGCGTATCATGTGTTTGATATTTTATTTGTCAGATTAGTGGTTTTCAAGGTGTTTACAATATAGACAACCAAGATAGTGGTTGGATCAAGTGCTAATACAGCCGATCAGTTTGGTTGGCATGTTGTTTAGATATCCTTGCAATATGTTAGTTATTGCTAGAAACTAGTTAGACAGAATGTCAATTCTACTAATCGTTGTTGGGTGTTTGTCCCTATATCTTTGAATGATTTAAAAATAAAAATAAATCTTAAGCATTTTTTAAACTACTAAGTCTTATTTTAAACCAGCTAACTGTTAAACTGTGTTATTTTATAATTATTGTAATTAATGGGGTGATTTAATATTTGTTTCCATTTATTGCAACGATGTTTTTATAATTTTAAAAACCTTTGGAAATATATTTTATAATTTATAATTTAACTCCAAAAATTATCGGAACGAAGTTTTTCATGATTAATCTAACTATCAGACTATTAGACTTTCTCTTCATAAACTCTTTAAATTAATAATAATAATAATAAATTAATCCATCTATATTTTTTTAAAGAAGTCAACTTTTAATGTAACACAACTGTTAGGGTTAGTCTCACATTGATGGTTGATAGTCATATAACTCAGTATATAAGATCATGTGCCACCTCTACACAGTACTAATTGGTTTTATATATATATATATATAAGCACATGATTCTAGTATGGTATCAGAGCTTACTCTATGAAACCTAAATGTTCTCACCCAAACCCTAAGTCACCGTCGTGTACCTTCGCCGCCGCCAACTCACTATGGCAGCACAGAAAGCACGATCAACCCCACTCTCCATCAGATTCCTGTCGGCAACTACACACCGCTGTCATCGCCTCCTCCGCTGGCGGCTGACAATGATCTCGGCCCTCAGCCCCTTTCGCGACCTCTTGATCACTCATCTTCATTCCACATGCATCCTTTCGATCATCCAGACTTGTCTCTCTATCCTGTCGTTCTGAAGGGTGGCAACTATCAAGAATGGACCACTTCGATGAAGAACGCACTTAAGGTAAAATGAAAGCTTGGATTCATCGATGGTCGTATTGCTCATGCCAACGTTGCTTCCGTGGATCTAGATGATTGGTACATCATCAAATCTATGATGATCGAATGGGTCGTCCAGTCCATTGGTCCTTCACTTCATTCCTCTATCACCTATATGGAGACTGTCTTTGAACTCTGAGAGGAGTTGCGCCATTGTTTCTCAGTTGGCAATGGTCCTCGCCTGCTTCAACCTCGTGCAGACTTGGCGAACTGTCGCCAAGGTGGTGAGTCTGTCGCATCATACTATGGGGCACTCGATAAAATCTGGGACGAGGTCACTACATATGTCCCCTTCAGGCTTGTCTTTGCAGAAATTGTTCATGTATCATCACTGACAAGCTACGCACTGAACGTGATGTTGAGCGCCACGGCGTTCCTCGCTGTTGGAAGATCCACAGCGTCCCTGAAGGCTTCGTTCAATGCTAAGCCGTGGTGAAGCTGGTCGTGGCCATGGAACTCCAGGTGGCGGTGTCGCCCTCTCGGCCCAGCAGCAAGCTCAGACCGCGATTTCCGACGATGTCTCCCTTCCGAAATCGGCAGTTCATGGTTCGAATCTTAGTACTAATCAGTGGCAGGTTGTCTTGCAGATGTACAACTCCATCAACACTCCTTTCGTTGATGCTACTGGTAAGCATTCTTTATGGATTCTCGACACTGGTGGCTCGTTACATATGACGGGTAATCTGGCCTTGCTTCATGATATGTTAAATAACAACACTATCAAACACAATACTTATCCATCCGCGCAAGATTTGTTTTTACATCAATCCACGGTTTTCCTTTTTACATTGGAAACTGAAAGAGCAGGGTCGGTGATTTTGTATGTACTATTAATATAGGAGGCAAAGTTGAATTCGAGAAGGAATTAATGAGAAGGAATAAAATTAAGGTTTTATTTTTAATTTAATAATTTTGGACAGTGAATTTATACCTGTGTGGAGTAGAGCAACTGGGCGGAGGTACAGTAACTTCAACAAGTAATTTTGTCTGGTGTTTTACGTTAGAGCACAAAAGGTTAGTATTGCGTGGACATACAAACCTTGAGATGGTTGTAATACTTCGACAGTAAGTAACCAAAACTTAAATAATGAAAGTGATTTCCCGGCCTTTGTAAGGAAAGGTTTATGTTAACTTTCTGTTTTATGTCTGAACAAGTAACCACAATCTCCTAAAAGATCAAATTCTTTCCAGTTCCTTCGGCAAATACACAAGTCAAAAACTGATCTTTTCTTCATTATTGTCAAGAAACTGTTCATAGGGATCCTATATACTTCCTCTGTCTCAGTAAAAATGACGCATTTATTTTTTCACTATGTTCAATGATCATGTTTAATCGTCAATACGACTAACTATGTATAATAATTTTGCATAAAAAATTTGATATTTAGATGAATCTATTGATATCTTACATAATATTTTTGCTATGTATATACTAATTTATATTTACAATTAAAATTTACAAAATTTAACTTTAAAAAAAGTAAATATGCCATAAAGTAAATAAAACTCTTACACCAAAAATTTTTGCCAGCTTATAAAAGAATTGTGCTAATATTTTGCCCGATCATTTTAATCCCACACTTAAACTATTACATTCGTATATATAAATATTCGTACAGAAATAAAATAAGACTCTTGCAATGATGGAATATATCAAATGTTAATCAGAATTTATAAAGTTTCAAATGAAACGTATGGATTACATATGCCGGAATGGAGGGAGTACAGGCTAATTGTTCTCGAAAAGCGAGGATTACTTTCCAAAAAATAAATAATGGGATGGAAATGTAATTGAACAGTATGGCAAGGACTTGACTTTTAAAAATAGGTAGCTTGGTTTTCAATGCCCACAGAGACCAATTGTGGAAACATCGAACGCCGTAGCGAAGAGCAATCTTTTCCCAATTCCCAGCTCATGAAAAACCAAATGCAAAGTAGAAAATTAGTTTTGAAATCTTAATTCTTACCATAATTAAGTTTTATGCTTGCAAAAAAATTTTTGAAAAATTAATTATTTCAAGATGATGAAAAAAATGCTCTTCGCCAATTACAATGAGTGAAATTGACATCCAACCTAACTACCATCTAATAATAACCAACACATTAACTTGATTGTCTGTACTATTATAGATCAGAGATTCAATAAAAAAATTGTAACACCGCCATTGGGATATTAACTTGTTTCCTGCAAAAATCATGACCACTTGGCAGAGTGGAGCGTATCATGCATCATTATCACTGCACCAAACATGGATCTTCTACAATTGTAATACCACTTGATCCAACCACGATCTATGTTGTCCAAACTATAAACACCTTGAAAGACACAGATCTGGCGAATCCAAATTAATGAAAATCTAAAAATAAAACGACATATAAAATTGCGAACACACGATCTGAACAAGCAAATCGAGAACAATACATCAACTTGAACAACTAAATTGAGTTATCATATGAACACACAAGATCTGGTCAAAGAATAAAATTAATCTGTGGAGATAAATATCACACTTATTAAATAATAAAAATATAAATTAAAATAAATTATTATTCCCTATTTCCTTCCATGGAAAGATGGGAAAAAAAATTTAGAAGAAAGGGATACGGCTTAGAGAGGGGGGCTTGGGTTTGGACGAGTGTTTAGCTAAGGGACGACGACTTTTTCCATTCATAGATTTATGCTTGCAATTTAAGTCTGAGCAATGTGCTCTAACAAATTAAATTTGATTTAGCCACATATGCACACAATTTGGCACCACTCGTTGCTTACTTTTATTCCCTTTTGTGCGCTTCTCAAACATTACTATTCTGACACTTTTCTCATATTAATATATGGGCATTGCTATATCACGCTCTGTATTTTACTAGTTTACGTCCTAATATGTATATATATGTATAATAGTAATATTAATATTTTAAAATAAAACAAAAATCAGAAACAAAAATTAAAATCAAAAATCAAAAACAAAAAAAAACAACCACCGCTGCCGCTGAAGCTGTGGGCCACCACCGCCGCCGCCACCATCATCTTTTTCTCTTCTTCTTCATCTTCTCCGGCGGTCTCTGCCGTGTGCCACCGCCACCACTGTGCCTCCTTCTTCCTCAGCTCCACCCGCCGTCCTCATCTTCCCCAGCTCCTCCCGCTGCCGTCCCTCCTTCTCCTTCGTCCCGTCGAGAAAAACCCTAGCCCCTCCGTCTCTCCTCCTTCGTCCCCGTCGAGCTCCACCCGCCGTCGATCGAAGCTAGCCCCGCCACCCTCCATCATCCTCGTCCCCTCGAGCGAAACCCTAGCCCCTACGTCTCTCCTCCTTCGTCCCCGTCGAGCTCCACCCGCCGTCGATCGAAGCTAGCCCCGCCATCCTCCATCGTCCTCGTCCCCTCGAGCGAAACCCTAGCCCCTCCGTCTCTCCTCCTTCGTTCTAGTCGAGCTCCACCCGCCGTCGATCAAAGCTAGCCCCGCCATCCTCCATCGTCCTCGTCCCCTCGAGCGAAACCCTAGCCCCGCCGTCCTCCTTGAAGCGGCGGAGATAGGCTCTTGAAGCGGCGGTAGAGAAGCGATGGAGAACCGGGAGGTCGAACCGGGGTTTGGGGAGAGAGCCCGGTTCGCCACTGGCCGAGGAGAACGGGAGCGAGCCTGGTTCGCCGAGGAGAACGGGGGCCGGTTTGCCGAGGAGAACGGGAGCCGGTTCGCAAAGGAGAACGGGAGCCAGTTCGCCTAGGAGAGCCGGGTCGGGCAAGGGCGAGGAGAACCGGGTCGAAGATGACGGAGGAGAACGGGCGACGAGAACGGAGACGGAGATGACGGAGGAGACCGGAGAAGCAGAGATTTGAGAAGCGGAGAAGGAGACCAGAGGAGAAGGAGGAGGAGCGGAGGAGACGGCGCTCGGCGGACCGGAGAAGGAGACCGGCGCGGCTGTGGCGGAGCAATTAAATAATTAATTAATTTAATATTAATTAATTTAAATTATTTAAATTATTTAAATAAAAATAAAAATACATATTTTATATTAAATAGTATAAATACAAGGTGTAATCAAGTAAAACACAGGGCGTGAAATAGCAATCCACTAATATATTGAGTGCCATGGAAGCTAGGAAAAGGACAGTAAAGGTATTACCAATTTTATAACGAGGTGGATTGCAAATTTGTCTGAATTAATATAAGATATTATGTATTTCTAAGTTATTTTGGTCTGTTCTGTTTAAATTATTCAATATTTAATAACGTGGTATATTTTTGCTGCTGCTTCTCATTAAGTTTATCAGCCGTGCCATGTTTCTGATTTTATTAAGAAAAAAATCGATAAGGAAAATTTTTACACGAGACAAGCATTCATTCATTCTTTTTCCTCTAAATCTACTATTAGTACTACCTATTCGTTATTGCAAAAAGCACAGTAGAGTTGAACACATCAAAGTATTTCTGCCGTGATAGCATCTATCCTCACTAGTGGAAAATCATTGATTAAAGGTAGCAATTAAAGGTGGTTCCTAAGAAACTCCTTGGATTGGGGTGCGAATAAGGTTCCGAACTCGGAACTAGTCTCCCCAAGGCTCTCTTTCTCCCCAAGACTCTCTTTCGTTTAAAGCAAGAACCGCCTTAATGGACTAACTTTATTGGATTTCCTGGCCCACTATATAACAAACTTTTAGGGCTTTTATAACCCCTTAACCATTTTTCTAGATCTGAAAATGTCTCCTCTCGTTCCTTCATCACCTCACCCGCACACTCCTCCACCCTCAATCACCCCTCCTCCACTTCCTCAACCATCGAACGCCCCCTCCATCATCACCTGCCTTCTCCACCATCTCCTCAACCCCACCTTCTCCACCTCTCCTCAATCTCATCGCCACCGCCACGTGAAGCTTTGTGCCTCCGTCGTCACCTCCATGAAGTTTTGCGTCACCATCCACTGCCATGAAGCTTTGCACCACCGCGCCACCACTCGCTCTAGCACCATCCCGTTCCACCGCTAGCTTCCATCGGCGCCACAACTCTCCCACTCCATCAACGCCGAATCTTTCCCTCTCCTTTGACTCAGCGGCGGATCTTTCCTTCTCCAGCCGCGACTTTCTTTTCCTCCTATCTATAAACTTTGAGATCGGTGAACATTTACTTACATTAATTTTTTTGGTTTCAATACATTGGTTTAACTGTGTGTTTTTTAAGATGGTTGAGATCTGTTTGTTGTGTTTCTCAGGTTCGATTTCCTGACTTTTTTATAGCCTATAATTTAGGTCCGATTTCGGAACTATTTTCAGATCCCAATTAAAGACGATTTGTGAACTGCCTTTAATAGGCCTGTTCTCTACTAGTGCCTTCACTAATGTATATACTTATGAGAAAAGTGAAATGATGTTTAAAATTATAAATTTAAAATCATTCTAAAATGAAACATTTATTTGAAACAAAACCTACTCTATAATAATACATTTACTTGAAATCAGAGAAAATAGAGTTTAAGTACTATTTTTTTCACGAAAACACACACTTTTATATATAGGTGGGTGTGTGTTTGGATGGGGGATCTTCTGGACAAGGCATATAACCTCATTGTTTCAATCAAAACACACAAACAATACATCTAAGCATTGATTAAAAGTAAGCCTAGAGAAATTAATTCCGGATTACATGTGAATTAAACATGAGATGGATTCCCAAGAACAAGTAAAGAAAATGAGTTTTCCCCCTTCGATTCAGCCTAGGGTTTTGAAAACCTAAACATAATTTAGGAAGAAAATTAGGAAGGTGGGGTGGGTTTAAATGCACGGTCATGTGGAGGAATATCTTGGGGAGTATGAAAATGGAATTAGAAGGGTGTATTTGTGTGTTTTATTCACATGTTTTAATTAATTAATAAATTCGATCGATATTAATTATTGAACCACCAAAATTGGATACAAATCATACAATCCTACAAATACAATCTTTTTGCTTTGTGGGCTCGTTCTTTCTTTCTCTCACTCAATAAGTCAATGCCTCTAGATTGTACTTTATCTGCATACATCATATAATATTACCACATAAACGTACAAAATAACTAGCCCTATTAAGTCAAAAACCCGAAGTTTTTAACATAAAAATAAAAGATTTGTTGATTTACAAAGTACACCCTCAAAGTTAGTGAACGTGACTATATAAACCTTATACTCCCTCTGTTTCTCTAATAGGGGCACATCATTTTTTGTGTTAGAATTTAGCAGATGCTAAATGAGTGGATAAAATTGAATTGAAAGAAGAAAAAGTAAAATGAGTGGATGTAATAACCTTAAACTTGTCATAAATAGAAAGTGCCAATATAAAATAAACATTTTAAATTAGAAAGTGTGACACTATTAATAAAACAGAGGGAGTACTACTAGTAGAAATCTACAAAATTGTCCTCAACTTAGTCGTAAATAATTTTTACATTCTGTGACATGCTATCTAGATTTTTAGTATGTTAGATACATAACCAACATATTATCACCAATGAGTCAAATTTCATTTTCAGACTTCTAAAACTATGAGTTTATTTAGATACTATTATGTATATTTTTAAGAGAATGGACTCCTTCCGTTTCATTATGTTTGATATTATGGGTTTAGATTTTTTTTTCCAAGTTGATATATGTGGAGAGAATTAAAGGAAAAGAGTAAAAAGTTTAATGAGCGGTTGAGAATAGCTCACTTTTTGCCAAAAAGGAAAAGTTACAATCTTTTAAAAAATATACGAAAATGGAAAGTATGTTTACCATAGGAAAACAGAGGGAGTATTTTACAAAGCTTATAAGATGTTTTATTTATAAGTTGAAGCTGTCTGATAAATTGTTAAGGAAAATTACTAATTTTAAAGTGGAAGGCATTTTTGGCTGAAAATGGAATCGAATCTCCTCTACTTTCAAAATAAGTCGGTTGTACTTATAAACACATGTCTACAAAAGACATCTATAAAACAATCAGCTATAATACGACTTAGGTCCTCTCCAGTTGGGTTTAATTTCATCACATTTCAGCACCAATAAATTAAATTCAGCACTATTAAATTAAATTCAACACCAATTAAATAAATTCAGCACTAATAAACTAAATTCATCAACAATAAACTCAACACTGAAATAAAAATTAATAAATAAATATTTATATAGGTTCTCGGTAGTCATTGGTTGAATAATAAGTCTAAAAGTAATATATGTTACGAGTACATCATTTTGAGAGTTATTCTTTTCATTTTTTGAAAAAATAAACTACCAACAAATTGAATCATCACTAATAAAATAAATTCAGAACCAAATAATCTCAACTGAATTGGCCTTAATAATTTTTAAAAAAAATCAAAAAGTTGTATGTAGAATTTAGACAATCACATAGAACTCTTCCCTGCCTTTTTGTAGCACAAAAGCACATATAGCTCTCCCAATGTACATACTTTCACTCACTGCAAAACAAAAACAAGTGAAAATTTTAAGTAAAAAGTTAGTGTGTGAGTGTGTGAAAAAAAGATAACGCTGCAAGCGAAGAGTGTGGGGGAAAAAGAATCATCCATTTCTGATTCACACAATTTTAACCCGGCCTCCACGGGAGGGAATAATGGTAGTATAGGAAAAGATTAAAAAGTGACAATGCAGCAATTAGCAGTGTCTTGTTTATTTTATTGGGTAAAATAATTAATCCCTTTATTTTGTTTTCTTGTGGGTTTTCAGTTTTATTTTTATTATAAGTTTTGGGTGGTGTTTGACTAGTGAGGATTGAGGAAGAAGAAGAATTAGATGGAGAGGAGACATTGTTGTTGTTCTTCTTCTCTACTGTCATTTTCCAAGATATACTCTCGAGGTAGGGAAATGAAAGCAAAAACAGCACCACCACCATTATGAATTTATTATTTTCTATTTTTTTTATAAAAACCAAACTACAGTATTATCATAATTTTTAATCTTTTCTTTCTCTGCCTTTTTGGAATTCCCTTCTTTCCTTCATTCATTCCCTTTTAACTCTTTTCTTTCCCCTCCTCCCTCTTCATTCTACTATCCTTGAAGGGATTTGAGAACACAAGTTTTTCTTTCCTCATATGAAGGATTAGCTAGGTCTCAAAGAAAGAATGCCTTTTGAGCCATCTTTAAGGCCTAGTAGTGGCAGCGGCGGCGGTGGTGGTGGTGGTCCTGATCTTTCTCTCCACATTAGTCTCCCCACTTCTTCTTCATCTTCTCCACTCTGCAACAATGGAGGTTTTGATCTTCTCTCCAGAGATCCCAAGAAGCCCTCTTCTCTCACCGACCTCTCCTTAGCTCACCCCAGCGCCGACGTCAGCCTCCACCGGCTGAGATGCACCACTTTCAACGGCGGCGCTACAATCCCCCATCATCACCATCAATATCACTATCATACTAATCACGGACACAATCAACAAGTACAGCCCCATCAAAACCCTTACAACAGCATTTACAACCAGCCTAACAGCCAGCTAAACCAGCTGAACCAAGGGGTTTCTCTGCTCGATGTTTCCGATGGGCTGAGGCCAATCAAAGGCATCCCGGTGTATCACAACCGTTCATTCCCCTTCTTACCTGCTCTAGATCACCACCACCACAGCAGTCTCACCAAAGATCCCAAGATCATGACCTCTTTCTACCCAATGTCTTCGTCTTCTTCGCCCTACTTCAATGGGGGCTTGGATCACCTCCTGAGCTCCAGTAACGCTTATCGAACCCCTTCTTCTGCAGCCGCCAACTACTCGTCGTCCAGGCTCAACGGCCTCTCGCCGACGTACGGATTAGGCCCTTCCCACGAGGGGATGATGAGGTCCAGGTTTCTCCCCAAGCTTCCGGCGAAGAGAAGCATGAGGGCGCCGCGGATGAGATGGACTAGCACCCTCCATGCCCGCTTTGTTCATGCTGTTGAGCTTCTCGGAGGCCATGAAAGTCCGTATTTTCAACTTCTCCATCCCTTCTTTCCATTATCATCATCATCTCTCAGTATTACTCTTACACGAGCTAATCTTAGGTCTTCGATTAGAAAATGGTTTTTTGGTATTTAAGGTTTGATTTGGTTATTTCAGGAGCTACTCCAAAGTCGGTACTGGAGCTGATGGATGTGAAAGATCTCACCTTGGCTCATGTGAAGAGCCATTTACAGGTAAATCAATTGTTGGTTTTACTGAGAGAAATTAGTGGCTCTGGGGTTTATGATGTCTGGTGAGTTTTGGTCTCCGGCACAATAGCCGAGGATGAGTGGTGTGTGATATGAATTAAAGGGAGTGAAAGTCTGAGCACCGGACACATCCCACATCGATCAATGAATGCACATCTACATCTAGAGAGAGAATGATACTACCACTATAACTCAGACAAAAGTAAGTCATCATTTCGCAATAACACCACCTCATTAGTACCACCTTATCAAACATCAACCTCGTGGTTAATGATTTCCATACCTTGATTTTGAGAGAGATGCACTCCTGTTCAATATTTCACCAATGTAGTACTCTCCGCGGACGTCCTAAAAATACTGCAGACAGGTCCAAA
Source organism: Rubia yunnanensis (assembly GCA_037428765.1). Taxonomy (NCBI): domain Eukaryota; kingdom Viridiplantae; phylum Streptophyta; class Magnoliopsida; order Gentianales; family Rubiaceae; genus Rubia; species Rubia yunnanensis. Next base: position 30,971,057 of record CM075069.1, on the reverse strand, counting down.
AACACCGCCGCTAGAGACGCTCCACAGACGACCTAAAATACTGCAAACAAACCGTTGGAGATGCTCTGATACTAAACGCTGTGACTAATTACCTACAAATGGCTGTTAATTTGCTGTTGGTTTTGTGTGCAGATGTATAGAACGGTTAAATCCACTGACAAACCTGCAGCTTCTTCAGGTAAAGACTTTATTTGCAGCATTTTTCTTGGGGGGTATATGTATGTTGTACAATTATTAACTCTACTTTGACAATGTGACATTGTTTTGAACATTGGTTTTCTGCAGGTCAATCGGACGGCTCAGGAGACGACGATCTGTCCACAATCGGGAGTGGAAGTGACCGGGCCGGAATGCGGCGATTCGCCGAGCAAAGAGGGCCGTCCGATAACGGGTCGTTACACCAAGAATCCGATCAGTATCCTTCTACTGCGACTACTCTGTGGAGTAACTCTTCGAGGTGAAAATATTTTTAACTGAGGTTTGATTTGATCAATGAGAAAATGGTATAAGCACAAAATATATCCTTTTACTTTTTGCATGGTACGTATCTGAAACTTAGAAATGCAAGCCCACGTTCACCATTTTTGAAGAATAAAAAGGATTCCTACGGCAGCTTTTATTTTCTTTTTTTTCTGTTTTGTTGCCTTCTTTTTTGTTTTTTGGGGTATTTGATTTTCTTTATCACGGCCTTTGAGAGATTTTTCACCTGAGACTTTTTATGACGGGATAAAAAAAAAGCAGGAAAAAGATAATGGATTAATGTGATGAACAAGATAAGGAAAGCAACAAGTGATGCATCTCTCTTTTCCTTTTCTCGTTGGAATTATTTGTTTATAGTGTTATTAGTAGATTTATTTATTTTCAATCCCTTTCTTTTTGTTGTTATTATTCTCTTCACGAGGACATTGTCATATAGGAACAAAAAAGGGCCTGTATCTTGACTTAGCTGCTCTCACTTTCTCAAAGTATTATTTAACTATTCTTGGTTTTTGCCCATCCAGATCTGTTTTTTCTCTGTCTTTTTTTAATCAATCAATCCCAGTTCCCATGTATACAAACATAGCAGATGACGTTGTTTCATATATAGCACCTTCAGTTCAGACTTGAAATGCACAAGCCTTATTTAATTACACGAAGGTGATGTGAAATAGTTTTTGGGTTGAAACGTGTTTATTTTCTTCTTAAATGTGTAGCACTTCACTCCTATAGGTTAAGGCTAACGCAACACTCGTTTTGCTTTTGGTACTGAAAATATCACTTGTCTACATACTTCAACATGTTACGACCTAACGTGATTGTAATGCCGCATTAGATCTAGTGCAATATTTTTTCAGATTTAGGCAACGCTTTCAAAGGCTTAAGCAATACTCTTTTAAACAATCGTAACATTTCAACTAGTGTTGCTATTTTAAAGTGCTGTTTTAATGATAGTTTTTAGAAGTGTTCCCAAACAATGTTGATCACATCTACAAAAGTAAAATTAGGTGCTCAAAAACTCTTTTTGTTTACTTGATTGCAATGATGGCATTGTTCCTCCTATAAGTACCAGATCTTGGTTTTGGCCCAATCCAAGAGTGAACTGAGATCTTGTTTGCTGAACTTTATCCTTTTTCCTGAACAAACTTGTTTGTACCAAATCATCAATTATTGTGTGTAATTGTGAAATTATTCCTTTTGCTTCGCTTTCCTTAATTTCTTCATTTTTGCTTATCAAACATGGAGGACCATGCAGCCCCTTTTGACTTCTATGACACGGCCATCCTAGTTATCAGGTCCGGAAAATTAGTGAATGGAGTGGACATTTACTTGCCCTCTACTATGTAGTACATAAAGAGAGAGAGTCAATTTGTTTAGTTTGTTTGGGAAAATATTGCTCGCTACGAACCTCAGCTTCAACAGTACCTTAGCCAAACACATGGCTCTAGAACCATCCACACTCATTATTGATTTTTAATACCATCTTAATCTGAACAATCACCGTTCACATTTCGTCCCGTGTACATTAATAGACTTTTTGTACGCGGTACCCTATCATAATCAAGCTTATTAGTGAAGACCGTAGTTTCACAATCAGTTGATCAGAATGAGAATTGTGAAATCTTGCAATGATGAATGTGACTTTATTTAGGTTTTGGATTCAACTTTAGGACAGAAATTTAGGAGATTGTTGTTTCAAATCCTCTTGCTCTTTAATCAGCCTATGCATGATCCAGATTAAATGCCTGGAAATTTCTGCACTGTGTCATTGTACTAAAAGCTGCAAACATTATCCAGTTTAAAGTGCAAGATGTATCTCCTTACAGATCTGATGTACTCACAAAATCACCTCTTCTTACTTTAGAGCAATGACTTTAACCTCTTCATTTGTTAACTCCAAAATAAAGTAAATACTAACTATTCCTTGGTGTCTTTTGATGCATATATGCCGGCATTTGAATGTTGACTAGGATATCTTTCATATTGCTTTTTTCAGTTTTGCAGCATCAGCATTGTTTGCATAATGATGGTTGCATTTTGTTCATTTGTAGATTTCACTAGTATGTCTCTGAGCACTTATCATTCGATCACACTCGACGAAATCTCAGTCTCTTCTTATGATGTCCAGAGTTTCTTGTCTCTTATAATACCTTCACACCCTTTTCAATTCACTGTCATGCCTGTTGTACGTTTGAATTCGGTTTTAAAGTCTCGTGTAAGACTGCTGTCTCATTGGAAACTCGTTCAAATTATAACTTTACTTTTGTCTACCTGTTTTTTCCCGCTCTCAGTAAAATGTTCTACTGCAAACTTTTGAAATAAACCATCATTAACTTTGGTATATATAGACATTCATTTGTTGAAGCATTTTGAGGATCAAATTAAGCTTGTTTCTGTAAATTTTCAGCAGCAGAGAAGCCTGGATGCAAAACAACTCGGGACACGACGTAAACCGCCTCAGACCATCTTCATCAGTTCCTTTAGAGAAAAGATCAGGACACCATATAGAGGTCAGTAAATGATGCTCATTTTGATTCCTTGTTTCATAAGAAATCTGGTTTCATGCCATATTCTTACTGCATGTAGGAATGCGATTCATCTCGGCAGAATAGCTATAAGAATCCAAGCTTGGAGTTCACTTTAGGAAGACCAGATTGGGTGGAAAAGGAACATGCGTGATGGGATATATGACAATCGATATCCATGCTTGTTGATTCTTCACATAGCTTTCTAATTTCTGGATTTTCTGATTTTTTTTTTTTTTTTTTTTTTTTTGTGGAATGAGATGAAGACATAATATAAACAGAAGGGGATATACTAGCTAGTGAGGGAAGGAAAAGAAAACTTAAAAGCGAAAGAAAAGAAATGGGATGATGAAGAAGAAGTTGCGAAGAAAAAGGGCCTTCCCACTTCTGCATGCATGTTGTGTTTAGACGTGGCCATTGCTTTTTTCCGACTTAGTAGCTTTTTCCTGGTCTCTTAATTCTTCCTCCTCATGGAGCAAAAGGAAATTCCTATCCCCTTACACTAACATCACAAGATATTGAAGAGATAAATTAAGGTTCTATGATAGTCATATCCAGTGCCCACAACGACAACAACAGTCCTTGATTGGCTCGATCGATGGGTAAGAAAGAAGAAGAGTAAATCTGAAAATTTGGGAGATAAGAGAAGAAATTAATCTGGAAATTTAGTAATCCCTATGTCCCAGTCATATCTGCACACTTTTGATCAACTTTTTCAAAGCATGTTTGATCATAAATTTCAATTAGTAAATAAATACCAATGTAATTATGTAAGATATTGTTAGATTATTTACATCATGTGATGAAAATATTAGTTTTTGATACACCATTAATATTACGCAGCTAAAGTTATCGATGGTCAAATATAGTTCGAGAAAGTTGACTAAAAAATGTGCAAAAATGGTTGGGACAGAGGGAGTACTCGATTGGCCAGATCGATGGAGAGATTTTTTTTAATGAAAAAACAATCATTCCAATTACATGTTGGGAAAAATGCCCAGCGGTGATTACATTAAGTGGAATTGCCATCCAACGTAACTAGTTTGTAACAATAACTAATCTATTGCAAGAATATTCAAATTACATACCAGACTAATCGTCTGTAATATTATAGATCAGAAGATCCAATAAAAAGTTGTAACATTGCCCTCGGGATATTAACTCGCTTCTGCAAAAACATGACCACTTGGTGAAAATGAGCGTATCTGCATCAATATCACTACGCCAAATAGGGAACTACAACAGCTGTAACACCACTTGACACTATTGGAAAACAGGTACATACGCTCCGGTATAAATTCATGAGTACAGGTATACCGGTGCGTATGTAACCAATTGCACCGGTATTTATCATGTTAGCATCAGTACCAGTGCAAATAAGTACATACGCACTGGTATCCTAGCAACCAGTGTAAGTTCACTTATTTTTGCACTGCTGTACCAATGTCAAATATATTGCACCAGTATTATTCGAATAGGTATTTGTACCGGTGCAGTTGCTAACATGTGCACTGGTACAGGATTACCGGTGTGTACTTATTTGCCTTTTTTTTATTAATTTGGCGTCAAGAGGAAAAAATTTTAAACCGGAAATGGGAATTACCGATGCAGAAATTAAAAAAAGTGGGAAAATTTTGCATTTGTACACCGGCTACAATTAGCATCGGTGTAGGAATTGACCATGCACTGGTATTTTCTTAATACTGGTGCAAAAATAAATTCTTATTGTTGAATTTTGGCACCAAAACTATTAGTTTTTGCAACGGTACTGTGATTGTACCGGTGCAGGACAGGAAAATATGCGCGTTTTGGCTGAATATCTACACCGGTAACGGATTTTATCGGTGTAAAAGGCTACAAATGCACAGGTAAAGTCTAAATCCCGATGTAGAAAATCACATTAAATGCTCACCTACCCCCTTTTTTTAGCAGGTTAAAAATGAGATTTTTGGGAAAAGAGGTTCATTAATGGTATTTTTTTGTTGATGAAGGCATTGAATTCTCCACAATGAACACCCTTGAATGTACCTTTATTTTAATTACATTTATAGATATTAAGGATTTCATGTATGATTTTGGTTAGTAGAGATATTTACATTTTGTGTTTGATCATTTGATGGTAATTGAGCTAGATTTGTAGATAATAGTTTGTGATATGTTCTCAAGGTTGTTGTAGCTATAAGGCTATGGCTTTTGATTCCTATAGTTTTGGACATGCTAAGAATGTAATAATTGTAATGTAGAATATTGGTGTATATTGTGCATTTATGATGTTGCATGATTAGGAAGTCATAATGAAAAATTCTATTGTATTAAATGTGTTGAAGTTTGATTGTTGGACATTTATTGATTTGTAGAGTGGTATCGTGTCATCGAGAGGCATAAACATGTGTATGACAACGTTAGTAGGGTGAGCGATGAATATATTATGTTCGTGGATGAGTTCTTGGAGTATGCTTTTAGTAGAGAGAAGTAAATATTATGCCCCTGTCATGATTATGGAAATCGAATTTGTACTAATAAGAAGGACATCCTGAAACTCCATTTGTATAGTCGGGGTTTGCAAAAGATTATGTTGTGTGGAGCTTTCATGGGGAAAAATCACCACCGGAAGTGAGAGTTAGTAGTGAGGGAGAATATTTTGGGGATTCTATGTTGGATGACATGTGTGAGGAGGTTGTTAATGAGTTTAGAGGGAGGCCCGAGGTTTTGGCTAACTTCCTTGGTGAGAAGGATACATCATTGTATCCTGGTTACAAGAAGAAAGACACGAGCATGTCATGTTTGATGGAGTTGTTTAATTTGAAAGGTGTAGGGTCATGGAGTGATACTAGCATAAATAAATTGCATAAGTTTTTGAATGAAAAGGTTTCACCCGGTAACGGGGTTCATGATAACCTTTATGAAGCTAAGAGAACTTTGTGTCCGATGGGATTGGAGTATGAAAAGATACATGCTTATCCGAACAATTGTGTCATATATAGGGGTGACCTTAAGGATAAGATTTTTTGTCCAGTATGTAATGTGTCACGTTATAAGAAGAAGAGAAATGTGGTTGTCGGTGGAGAGCATGTTGTACCTGTGAGGAGGCGGGTGCCCTCCAAATGTATGTGGTATCTTCCCATTATTTCGAGGCTGAGAAGGTTGTTTAAGAATGAAAATGATGCAAAGAACTTGGCATGGTGCATTGATAGGGGAGGTTGTAAAGATGACGATATAATTCGACACCCGGTAGATGCGGAGCAGTGGAAGAAATTTGACAGGATGTATCCACACTTTGCATCCGAATCTAGGAATTTGAGATTTTCTTTGTGTATTGATAGTATGAACCCATTTGGGAATATGTCCTCGAAACACAGTGCGTGGCCGGTTATGCTTGCCATTTACAATCTTCCCCCGTACTTGTGCATGAAGAGAAAATATGTGTTGATGCCTATATGATTTCAAGCTCGAAACAACCTGGAAATGACATAGACACTTATCTTTCCCCTTTGATAAAAGATTTGAAGATGCTTTGGTCGGAAAGCGCCTTAATGTTTGATGGTTGTAGTGGTGAAGAGTTTACATTGAGGGCAATTCTTTTTTTGTATCATAAATGATTTTCCGGTGTATGGTAACCTTTTCGGTATGAGGTCAAGGGTAACAAGGCTTGCCAAGTTTTTGAGGATGAGACAGATTACTATCATTTGAGCAATGGGGGGAAGACTGTTTATTTGGGTCACCATAGATTCCTACCTGTAGGTCACAAGTTGCGGGAGAATGCGGTTGCATTCGTTGGTGGGAAAGAGAGGAGAAAGGCACCCAAAACTTTGACCGGTGTAGCTATTCACAACAAGATGAAGAAATCAAATGTTGTTCTAGGTAAGAAGTTATCAAAGGGTGGTGGGGCTGTAGACGAGCCGTGGAAGAAATGGTCCATTTTCTTTGATTTGTCGTACTGGGAAGATTTGGAGGTTCTCCATTGTTTAGATGGCATGCATATCAAAAATAACTTTTGCGAGAGTCTAATTAGGACTCTTCTAAACATTCTCGAGAAGACTAAGAATAGCTTGAATGCGAGGAAAAATTTAGTGAACCTTGGTATACGGTTGGATCTGGCACCAGAGGTAAGAGGGAAGCGAACGTACCTGCCCCCCGTTCCTTAAAATCTGTCAGTTCCTGAGAGAAGGTCGGTGTGTGAGAGCATCCAAGGAATGAAGGTACCTTCCGATTACTCTTCTAATGTCAGCCGGTTTGTTAAAGATGAGTTGCATCTTAATGCTTTGAAATTACACGATTGTCATGTCCTTATGCAACAACTTTTTCCCGTAGAAATATGTGGGTGTTTGGAAGAGGAAGTTATATTTTCTGTTATGCGCATGTATTTCTTCTTCAACTCGATATGCATGAAAAATATTAGCAGGCAACAACTAGATGAACTGGATCGAGAGACTGCTGTTGTTCTATGCAATTTGGAGAAATATTTTACCCCGTCATTCTTTGACATCATGGTGCACCTAGTGGTACACTCGGTTAGGGAGATACGTATGTGCGGGCCTATTGGAATGCATTGGATATACCCCTTTGAGTGTTACATGGCTATTTTCAAGAGTTATGTTCATAATCGTAGTCGGCCTGATGCTTCCATTGTTCAGAGGTACGTCACTGACAAGATCATCGAGTATTGTACAACAAAATTGGTTGGAAGAAAAGCGGTAAATGTTACTGGTGAACACCGCTGTGGAAGGTGAAATGGGATTCCACATTCCAAGGGTACGCTTCATATGCCCTATCACGCTGAGTTGATAATTTTTCACCTGTATGTATTACGTAATAGTAGCGAGACTGTAACATATGTTGAAGAGCATGTTTCCCTGTTGGAAGAGATTTATCCAGATAGGTCCTCGAATAAAATTCAGGTCGAGCATTCTTCAAGGTTTGTTAACTGGTTTTACAATTGTTGTAATGTCGACGGGATGCCCAGTAACCTATGAGCATTTGTAAGGAAGCCGAACTACACCGTTAGACGATACCTTGGTTATGGGTTCAGTTTCTCAACATTGGCGAACGACGAGAAGAGCTCCACTCAAAATGGTGGTGTATATATTGAATCTGAATCCATGTGGCAGGCAAGCAAGAGAGATAAACATCCAGTTATTGTTGTGATGCCTTTCTATGGGGCGGTTGAGGAAATTTAGGAGTTGGATTATGTAGATTTCAAGGTTGTTGTCTTCAAGTGTCGTTGGGTGGAACACGATTCCGGTGTTATTGTTGAGAAGCCCATGGGGTTCACGTTGGTCGACTTGAATCATGTTAGATATGAAGATGACAAGTACATCTTAGCTACCCAGGCACGACAGGTTTTTTACATCAAGGACCCTTCGAATGAGAAGTATCATGTGGTGTTGCATGGGAATAAGTTTTACTTTGATGAGGAGATTGATCAGCCTGCCATAACTGATAGTCCTTAGTTTCCATCAGTATTTCTCGGTTTGGACCCGTTGTTGGAAGGCGTTCTCATGGAGATAGGCTATGGGTTGGTGAAGGTGAAATAGTAAGTGGGGACAATTTTTTGAAGCGGAAGCAATAGATCGGTCATTCCCGACCGTTGTTTTTGTGACATTGTTTTATGAAAAATCATATGATCATTCAACGATTTAGCGTGTAATGTATTTAGTTGACACTCTTTTATAAATTGGTTGGTATGATCCGTGATTTCAATGGAGTGTTTATGAATTGAATTGGTGAAAATGTGTTTAAATTGTAATAAAATTTTCTAGTAGGTGCTGATTACTTACACTGGTAAAGAGGAAATTACTGGTGTAGAAAATTAGGGGAGGGGCTCTGTTATGTACTTACTCACCGTTACTCCTACCGGTGCACAGTACTTAGAATTTTGTTTTTGGATTTTTGTTCTTGGGTTCGACAATGTTAATTTTTGGCATTTAAAGCAGCCTAAAGCAATTGTTTTTTGTAAAATTTGCACAGGTAATTGTACCGGTGCTGGGTATTTAGGAAAATTTTATAAAATTTACTCTCGGGTTGGATTAGATAATTTTTTAAAAAAAATTTAAAGCAGCCTAAAACAGCTGCTTTAGGCCTCGTTTTACACCGGTATATGTATAATACCGGTGTATAAAAATGTTCCCTTTTTAAAAACCCAATAAGCACCCCATTTTCATAGTACTTAGAATTTATATCTCCCACACCATACCATCTCCATCACGACCCATCTTTGTTGAAATCCTACGTAGGTTGGCATATAATCAGGTAAACCACTGCAATGCCTCTATGGTATAATTAATTAGCAATTGCATATGAAATAGAATCGTTGAGAATGTGATATCATGAATAGCTTGACTTGCATGTAAGGTGTTTGATGAAATGCTTCAATGTGTTTCTTAGGAAATGCCTCCAAAATCCAATTCAAAAAGGATACGCCATTCACCGTCCCCATCTATGTCGAAAGTACCACCGCACGCATTCCTGGATGGTACCTTTGTGTTTGAGGAGGGTAGGTTGGTCCATGAATCTTACAAAGGACGTTGTCATCACATAGAGAGAGGAATTGAAGCATCTCCCCCATTCGAAAAACTATCCGGAAGCTTAGGTGGGAAAAATTCTGCGAGGCTCCAAACCATTCAACCTGACCATTGTAAGTGAGTTCTATGCAAACTTGAAGTGCAGACCGAGCTACAATCATGTGTATTGTAGAGGTAAAACTATCCCTGTCACACCAGAATATATCAATAGCTTGTTTGGGTTGCCCAATGTTCAAAACGATGAAAATGAGTTTCTCGTGCTACATTTTCTAGGTGATGACGGCTATATTCTACAACAACCAATTGAGAAGAAGATCGTTGGGACAGTAACTAGGGCAGGTATGAAAATAGATGAGTTGATCAAACTAGGTTGGAGCAAAATAACTAACAAAACTCTAACTCCGGAAATGAATGGGTGGGTACCACTTTGTGGCATCTAGAATCCATCCAGTAACTATTAACATAGAAGTTCACAAATTTTGCCTCACCTTCTTGTATGAAATAAAGAGAGAGCTTCAATGGAATGGTGGTCGTCAAATTTTTCCTATGTTGCAGAGGGAACGAGATCAGATGGGATCTTATGCCTATTGCAGTATCATCTTTGCGCTTTGTTCAAGAGCAGGAGTTAGTGCTCGTGCACATGACTAACCAATGGGTAAGATTTATGTGGACTCTTTCTATAGACAGACAACTAACACGTCTGTCACTATTATTGAATCCAAAGTTGCCGCATTGGAGGTTGGTGTAGCAAACTTACTTGAAGAATCCAAATACCAAAGATCCGGGCAGGAACATATGGCCAAGGTTATAACGTATCATTTCCTAACGTCGTGGCAGCAGTCAGAAATTTTCCAACCTTCCGAGAAGGCGATGTCGAGGACATAGATGTTGGCACAAGTACCCTTGATGGTGATGCAACATGACCAGCTGACGGGATAACCATTTTCTCGATATTATTTGTAGAAAACTTGTATTAGCAGTTAGGAAGAATAGATTATGTACTCAAATTTGACCGTGTTTCACTTAGACAATTTGATATTCTTACTTTTGACAAATATGCATGATGATGAATCAAATAAAAAATTTGCACACCGTGTTTATTGAAGTTCTATCGGTCAAATAAACTCATGAAGACCAAAAAGATAGGCCAAACGTAGTTGGCCTATTTTTTTACTTCAGGACCACCGAATTTGGTGAATTATATTCCTATAATGGTTAAAATTGCAAAAAAAAAAGGTAGCATTGGGAGCTATGGAAGTTCCCCGAGTAAATTTATGGGCAATTGTATAATTATGGAAAATATAGTACAAGCATTCATTGTTGGTTTTAAAGAGCCTTCCGTCCCCCGTAGGGTTTACAAATGCATTAACACGATCGATGCGTATTGAATTGTATATATGTGGAGCCAATTTTATATTCCGACCCTTCCAAAATTCTTGGAGGGACTAAATTGTAAAAAGTAAAAATGTTTACTCGTTAATCAAAATTGCAATCCGATCAAACCGGATGGTTCACAAAACAACCCTTTTTTATTTCCAAGTAAAATATGCGGGGAAACGAACGGGTCCGGGCTCCGTATTTAGTTTCAAAGATGTTCGAATTACATATAGAAACATTGAAGTAAACCCTTACCGTTTACTCTACAACACCCACTAGCGCTTCAGGACGAATCACCACCCATGCACAAATATATTTCAATTATGATTTAAGCCCGGAATATTCAATTCGATAATTTATGTAGTTTCCTAACACGTCGTAATCGCATGTCACAATTTGGGGGACCTAATTGTAATAAACGCATACAATCAACTTTGCGGGTTCCTCAGTACCGTTGAGGTATGAAAATGTTACTTATTTAATCTGGAGCATTGGAAAATTCCATTTGGGCCGGTGGAAACGAGCTTGAAGGGGCCGAACGAAATGTTTGGGGCTAATATGCAAATTTTATGAAATTAAACCATGCTTAGAAACATCACCGTACAGGGCCCATGTGTGGTCGATATTTGCATGAAACAACTAATACAATGTCTATTCACAATAATTGAACGTTAATTTGATTAATTGGGGTCGTTTGAAAAATGCACGATAAGTGAGAATTTAAACAACTAATAAAGTTTTTTTACACCGATAATATTGAAGAAGTACCGGTGTATTTGTTCAATTTTTTGGTGCGCATTTCAAAATTTTCAATTTCTTTGATTTTTATTAAGGCACAAAACATTTTACACCGGTAATTTATGATTTTGCACCGGTAGATATACCGGTGCTGCACAGTTAGAAAAAAATTAAGAAATTCCTCTCGGGTTAAACATTTTTTTTCCAAAAATATATTTAAAGTAGTTGCAAGAAGCTGCCTTTTGCTCATTATTACATCGGTATTTTCCTTTTATACACCGGTACTAGATACCGGTGTAAAACAGTTATCCAAAATTTTCATGTGTTCCTCTCGAGTCAAAGGAAAATTCATTTAAAGCAGCTGCACGCAGCTGCTTTTCTTCATTTCCATACCGGTACTGTTTCACTATTCTTACACCGGTACTGTATATATTACCGGTGTAAAAAATGTAACTTATGAAATCAAAACCGTTTGAAATTGCCATAACTCCCACAATTCCTCCTATGCTCATCAAACACCTTCAAATTCTCTTTCAAAACCGCCATCAACCACTCCAACCATTCAATTCACACTTAATCGAACCACCACAACTCTTTATCAACCATTGTAACTCCTCATCTCCCATTGTATCCTTATAAAGTGTGGAGCAACACAAGAGAAGCAACGAAAACGAGAGAAGAACTTGGCGAGAGAAGAAAGTACTTGGCAATCTGATGCGGACCATTGATGAACAAATCATTGATGAACCATTGATGTGGACCTTCAGTTTTAAACCTTTGGTTTTCTTGGTTTTGAGTTTTAAACCTTTAGGCTTCTAGGGGCAGGGCTATATATAGCCTCATTTCGTTTGAATAAAAAAACAGAATACATAAGAAGCTTTTCCTTTCAGTTTTTTTTCCAAATTCGGGTTCCTGTTGAATTCGATTTTTGATGCCTGAATCTAGCATTCGACTGTGTTGAATCAATAGATTTTCAGAAGGGTTTCCAATTGGATATTTGTGCGTCGATTCAACAATTGAAATCGGGATTTCGCTGCGTCAGTTTAGTATCAGAGCTAGCGTGAGGATCTTGGCCATGGCACCGCGGAGGACGGCTCAACGGCATCAGCAAGCGGACCAGGTTCCGGAAAGGGACAAAGACGACCGGCTCGAGGAGCGTGTTGGTCAGATTATCGAGGAACGAATGGAGCAGATGGTGGACGAGATTACTCAGCGAGTGGCTGCCCTCCTCAATGCTCAGCCCCGAAACCCTGGGCGGGGTCGAAGGCAGATGCTGTCGATGCATGGTTCTGTGGCAGAGTCGTCGGAAGATGAGGAGACGCTAGACGAGGAACCACCGTTCCAGCACCGGCCCCAGCGGGTCTATGAGGGTGCAGATCGGTGGTGGGAATCAGGGATTAAAACCGATATCCCCGGATTTCACGGCGGTCTCCAAGCAGAGGAGTTTCTCGATTGGCTCTCAACGGTCGAGGAAATTCTGGAATTTAGGGGAGTTCACGATGAGAGGCGAGTCGCGCTAATTGCAACGAGGCTTCGGGGCCATGCAACGGCGTGGTGGCAGCAATTAAAAATCACCCAAAGTCGAGTGGGCAAGCCAAAAATTGCATCGTGGGAGAAGATGAAGAAACACCTCCGGGCGGCGTTCCTCCCCCACAATTATTAAAGGCTAATCTATCAACGCTTGCAAAATTTACGGCAAGAAATTCGTACGGTCGATGAGTACACTTCCGAATTTTATGAGTTGCTAGCGCAGAATGACGTGCAAGAAATCGAAGATCAGCTTGTCGCGCGGTACATCGGTGATCTAAGGCTTCAGCTTTCAGAAACCATCGACATGTTTGATCCGGTTTCTATTGCCGCGGCATTTCAGCGAGCCCTCACAGCAGAGAGACAAGCACGATGCAGCACCACGACCCAATTTACCAACCCATTTGCTAACACCCGGCGGAATGCGCCTGTGATTCCCGGACCGACCACATCCGCTACGGAAAAGCTAGCAAACCCTGGCTTCATGCGTGGGGCAGCGAGTGCAAGCGCTATCAAATGCTTCTCGTGTGGGGAGCAAGGTCACCGACAGGCCGATTGTCGGAAGGCCGGAAAAAGAGTGCTTATTCTTGACGAGCTCGGCGAGGATGTGGAAGCCGACGAACAGCCCTTGTCTGACCAGCCCGTGTATGATGAAGAGTTCATTGAGGGAGACGTGGGATTGTCATTGGTTGTGCGTAGATCGTGCTTAACGCCTAAGGCACCGGAAGAGGATTGGCTGCGACACAACATCTTCCAATCGACATGCACTGTTCTTGGTAAAGTGTGCCGATTTGTTATCGATGCGGGGAGTTGCGAAAACATTGTCTCGGAGGAGGCGGTGACGAAACTGAATGTCAAAACCGAGCAGCATCCGAAACCATACAAGCTCGCTTGGCTGAAGCGTGGTGGTGAGGTGATGGTATCGAAACGCGCCTTGATCTCATTTTCTGTTGGGGCAAAATACCGTGACGAGGTTTGGTGTGATGTGGTGAACATGGATGCGTGTCATTTGTTTCTTGGTCGGCCATGGCAGTTTGATAGGAAGGTGATTCATGACGGTCGGGCTAACTCTTACAGCTTCGTGTTTGACGGGGTGAAGATCGTTTTAGTGCCAAGTAAGCCCATTGAGAAAGCGGTTCCAAGCAGCTCCGGGGAGAGGGCAAGCGTGAAGTCTACGACCCTGTTAACAATGGCACAATTCGGAGAAGAGATGAAGACTTTCGACGTGCTATATGTGCTTCTCGGTAAGGAAGTTCCTGAGGCAAGCCCCATCCCGACTGTGGTTGCTCCATTACTCACTGAGTTTGCGGACGTCTTCCCCGACGAGCTGCCTGGCGGACTTCCTCCACTCCGTGATATTCAGCATCGTATTGACTTGGAACCGGGAGCAACTCTACCCCACCGACCACACTACAGGATGAGTCCGAGTGAGCACGAGGAGCTTCGCAGACAAGTTGAGGAGTTGCTCGCGAAGGGGCACATTCGGGAAAGCATGAGCCCTGTTGCCGTTCCTGCTTTATTGACGCCGAAGAAGGACGGTTCTTGGCGGATGTGCGTGGATAGCCGGGCAGTCAATAAAATTACAGTGAGGTACCGCTTTCCCATTCCACACCTCGACGATTTGCTGGATCAGATTAGTGGCGCCAAGATCTTTTCGCATTTAGACTTGAAGAGCGAGTATTATCAGATCCGTATGCGACCCGGCGACGAGTGGAAGACAGCGTTCAAGACGCGCGAGGGATTGTACGAGTGGATGGTGATGCCGTTCGGTTTGTCTAACGCCCCGAGCACGTTCATGCGGGCGATGAATCAGCTTCTACGACCGTTCATTGGTAGCTTTGTCGTCGTTTACTTCGATGATATTCTCATCTATAGCGCCGACCCGGCTGCGCACCTTGAGCACTTACGAGAGGTACTTCGTGTTTTGAGGGCTGGACAGTTTTATGTCGCCATGAAGAAGTGTGTATTCATGATGCCTAAAGTTCTATTTTTGGGCTATATTATCTCGGGTGATGGATTGCAAGTCGATGGGGCGAAGGTCGAGGCAATTCGAGAGTGGCCTAGACCGAAGTCAATCACGGAGGTACGGAGCTTTCATAGTCTCGCCTCCTTTTATAGGCATTTTGTCCCACACTTCAGCGAGTTCATGGCTCCGCTCACAGATTGCATGTGAGGCACCCAGTTCAGATGGACAAGCGAAGCCGGGGTAGCTTTCATTCGGATCAAAGAACGCCTGACAACTGCGCCTATCTTGGTCCTCCTGGATTTCTCACTGCCGTTTGAGCTGCACACGGATGCGTCGAAGACCGGCATTGGGGCTGTTCTTAGTCAAAGTGGACAGCCCGTCGCGTACTATAGCGAGAAGGTCTCGGGTGCCCGGCTTAATTACAGTACCTACGACATTGAGTTCTACGCAGTGGTCCAAGCCGTTAAGCACTGGAGGCATTATCTATTTCAGCGCGAGTTTGTTCTGTACACCGATCATGACTCCCTCCGACACCTCCACCGCCAGGACAAAATATCAGCTCGGCACGCGAGGTGGGTTGCTTTCCTTGAAGGATTCACCTTCGTCGTGAAGCACAAGGAGGGTGTCACCAACCGCGTTGCCGATGCCCTCAGTCGCCGGTCCAGTTTATTAGTCACCATGAGAGTCGAGGTACCCGGGTTTAATTCGTTCAAGGATTTGTTCCTCATCGACCCGTATTTCTCGGCAATCCTCGAAGGTGTCAAACCTGGCAAACGTTCCAATTTTCTGCTTCACAACGGGTTTCTCTTCCGCAGAAATCAATTATGTGTGTCTCAATGTTCTCTCCGTCTGTAGATTCTCCAGGAGCTTCACGGTGAGGGTCATGTGGGTCGAGATCGGACCTTGTAGCTCGCACAGTCCTCGTACTTTTAGCCCGGATTGTGTAGCGACGTCGAGAAGTTCGTGCAGTGATGTCGTATTTATCAGATGTCGAAAGGGGTTGCCACCAATGCCGGGTTATATATGCCACTGCCCGTCCCCTCCCGACCGTGGGCTGATATTAGTATGGATTTCATGTTAGGTCTACCCCGTACTCAGTGTGGCAACGATTCAATCTTTGTCGTGGTCCAAGATGGCGCATTTCATTCCTTGCAAGAAGACGACGGACGCCGTGAACGTGGCACAGTTGTTCTTCCGTGATGTCTACCATCTCCACGGCCTTTCCGTCTCCATCGTGTCCGACCGGGACACAAGATTCCTTAGCCACTTTTGGCGTAGTTTGTGGAGGATGGTGCACATGAGGCTCAATTTTAGTAGCGCCTATCACCCGCAGACCGATGGACAAACAGAGGTGGTTAATCGTTCCCTCGGTAACCTTCTCCGCTGCCTAGTTGGGGACAATCCAAAAAGTTGGGATCACAAGCTAAGTCAAGCAGAGTTCGCGCATAACCATGCTGTCAACCGGAGCACGGGCTTTAGTCCCTTCCAGATAGTTTACTCGGCCCAGCCTCGTGGACCGCTTAGCCTGTTGCCCCTGCCCGACAACACCAAGGTCCATGGGAAAGCTTCCGATTTTGTTTTAGGGCTGCTCGATGTACACAAGATGGTGCACGACAATCTGTCCGCCGCCAATGCTCGCTACAAGCAGCACACCGATCAACGACGTTGACATGTCGAGTTCGATGTAGGGAACTTCGTTTGGGCTATTTTGACAAGGGAGCGTTTCTCCATTGGTGACTACAATAAACTTGCTGCCAAGAAGATTGGCCCTATAGAGATCACCGAGAAAATAAACCCCAATGCTTACCGGCTGAAACTCCCGAGCCACATCCGCACGGCCGATGTGTTCAACGTAAAGCATCTTCTCCCATTCCATGGCGACTCCTCCGATGACGACACCGACCAGACTTCGAGGACGAACTCTTTCCACCCCGGAGGGAATGATGCGGACCATTGATGAACAAATCATTGATGAACCATTGATACGGACCTTCAGTTTTAAACCTTTGGTTTTCTTGGTTTTCAGTTTTAAACCTTTAGGCTTCTAGGGGCAGGGCTATATATAGCCTCATTTCGTTTGAATAAAAAAATATAATACATAAGAAGCTTTTCCTTTCAGTTTTTTTCCAAATTCGGGTTCCTGTTGAATTCGATTTTTGATGCCTGAATCTAGCATTCGACTGTGTTGAATCAATAGATTTTTAGAAGGGTTTCCAATTGGATATTCGTGCGTCGAATCAACAATTGAAATCAGGATTCCGCTGCGTCACAATCCGTTAGTGCCGAGTTCGGCAAAAGAGAGTAGCAACAAAAATGCTCCATTGGTGAAGGTAAGTGTTGGAGTTTATGTTACCATGCATTACCATGTCAATTTCTCTTCAAAAAACCATTCCATCCCTCACGCACAATACATGTTCGATCAATTTCCTCTATGACCAAAAATATGTAAATTGACAAAAAGTTGAAAGGGTAACTTGAATGGCATGTTTATACAATTGTGGGGAGTAAATGTTTTGCATTTTTTTTGGATGGGTGATGTAGTTCTATAGTTTTTTTTGTTGGTGATAATGTTGATAGTCACATTAGGGGGGAGTGAGAATTGCTCGGTTGTATGCCTAATTTATGGATGCAAATACATTGGTATGGTATTCTATCAACTTCTATAAGGTTTCATTTCATTCTATAGCAAGTTCCATGCCTTAATTGAGTTCGATGCCATGTTATATAAATTTTTATGCCTCACATAATGTAGTTTCATGTATGATTTGTTCAATTTCTATGCCATGTTTTGCTCAAAAGTTTTATGAACTAGTTGACCAAGTTCCACACCACGTTCTATCAATGTTGATCTTTAAGTACCATTATTGTGTGTACCGTTATGGATTGAGAATTTTCAATTCTACTGTTGCAGATGCTGCCGAAGAAGGGGAAATTCAACACGAAGAGGAAGCGGCCGGTTACGAAGAAGGAGGGGCGGGTGAAAGATGTGGTCGATGAGGAGGTGGATGTGGCGGACCAAGAACCACCGCAAAAAAGGATCCCGTTGAAGATAAAATTTGAGGAAGATGCAACTCAAACAAATGACCTGGCTAGTGAAGAGAAGGAAAAAACCATGGAACCGGGTGATGTTATTTTAGGGGATGTTGAAGGAGTGAACGTCGGTAAATAGTTGGCCAAAACACCAATTTTCAAGGGAAAGGAAAAATTCACCATCAAAGGAAGGCCAACTATTAATGAAGAAGATGACTTGACAAAAACTAAAGGGAAAATGGAGAAGCATGGGACAAGTTTGAGGTAAAAAGTTATTTGAGGAGGCGGGGAACTAGTACGTGCCAGTCTGTGATGTTGGCAAAGCATTACACTCCAACTCCTGTTGCATTTGAGTTCCGTGGCAATCAAGCGGTATGCATTAAGAATTGGTCAGCGTGGAACGCTTATGGAAATTACGCTTTCTAGCACCGCATCAAATTTGGTGCATGCGAACACTGTAGTGATTTCCCTGAAGATGTTAAGGAAGAGGCATGGAAGGATGTTCTGGTAAGACTCTCGAAAATTGTAATTTAAAATTTTTATTCATGATAAAGTCTTAGTGAAGAAGTGATTAATGACATACTTTTTTATATGATTCATTCTAGGAGAGCTTCACAATTGAAAAATCATTGACAAACGGGCAACTAGAAATATTGAAGAAAAAGGTTACAGAGAGGGAAAAAACCAACATAGAAATTGGAAGACAAAGGTGGCAAACAGGTTAATTCACGACGTGGACAAAAGTATCAATAAAACAGGAATACTGGCATGGGAGAAGTACAAGTGGATGGGTGAAAACGAATGACACTTGTTTGAAAAGAGGCGCCGACATCCGGTTTTTCAGGTATGATGAAAAAATTAATAGTTGCTAAGAGCCATGTTTCCCACAGATTCTATTCAACTAAATTTTCATTTACAACAACAACAGAGGCTCAGGGTGACAAATATTGAATGCAACAAGGGCATGGATTACACGCACCACACGGGAAGAAGGGGTAATCAATACATCTGTGACCAATTGACTAAGGATCTGAAGGAGAATGAGAGAATGAGGTTGACCGCCGAGGGATTCACTGACGAGGAGATTGAGGAACAACTCAGTCAAAGGGACTTCACACCTGACAGATCTTTTGTCTACCTTGAGGAAAACAAAGATAAGAACGGGTTATACACATTAAAAGAGGTTGAGAAGATCGCACCGGACGTTGTAAGTTACGCCAAAATCGACCATTTAAATTTATGTTTAAGTGTATTTCACATTATTCATATATATAATTGCATTCCTATGTTATTCTCAGTTGAAATTGAACGAGCTTAAGGAAACATGAGCATTGGAACTGCAGCCGGGTGAGGACATCCTCATAAAAGTCACAAAGAAGAAGGATCACCCGGGTAAGTACAAAGGGGAACTCAGACAGGTCTACCTACAGTGGTGGCTGTTCATCATCTTTTCCGTAGCAAGTGGGGTAGCAGTTCCTCAGCCAAGGAGACAGCCCAGAGGAGACCATTTAATGATCAACTGGTCGTGAAAGCCATCGTATCGTACCTGGAACAATTGGTGAAGGGCTTAACATCTGCAAGCGGTGTTCAGATTCCGCCAGGCCTTGACAATCCCAAGAAATTTATAGAGAAGATGATGGATGATATTGTTGTAGCTGTTACAAAGTCCAGTGAAAAGCCTAGCGATAGAGAAGGAGATGAAGAGGTACACCGTCAATAATCTATGCATGTCATATACATTGATTTACACATTTAAAATATCTCCAAAACCGTTTTATCGATTCACTTAAATATTATACAAACAGGATGGAGAACGTGTGAATCTTTTCATCAAAGACATAGTCGGGAAGAAGAAAATGGTTGCCCATGGGCTACGACAGGTATCTTGTCGCCAGGATGCCCAATAAGGATGTGTTGCTCGTGTGAGAGTATATGAGCCAGTCCTCCATCCTAGGGCAGGATTACTCTCGGCGGACCACCAATTCAATAATGTTAGAGAGGTGCTCAATAGCGTCGTGGATTGGCTGGTGTCCTTAATAGGCAAGGAAAGTGAGCAACTGAGTGACATCGATGATGTCAATGCCGGAGGTGATACAGACGACGATGACGAGGAGGTTATGATTATCACCAGCGACGATGAGGTACATTCTTGTAACACATTATTTTTCAATTCCTCAAAGTACTTTTATGTATCTATATTCATTAATCCTTGTAAAGGATACTGACGAGCAAAAATCTCATTCGACGGCTAATTTCCGGCCATCTACAAGACCAAGATTAAATAGACTACCAAAACAGGTAATACACTGAAACAAGTACCATTATTATTCATTAACAACGACAGTTCAATACTACATGCTCAAGTGATCATTTTGTATCATTTCACATTCACAGGCATCAACAAACGAGACCTGACAGATTGGTCGATCATGAGGCAATTCATAAAGGAAGCAAATGCCGCTATCCTAGAAATGATAAAGTATAAGGACTGCATGTTCTTCCCAGTTTTCCAACCATCAACATTCACACGCCATTACACCAGCGGTGTTGGAATAGAAGTTCTGGTTGAGTTCGAGAAGAAACTGGGGAACATGCGTTCGATGACCTGGATCGATAATGAGCAGGTAGATGTGTGGATGAGGTGAGTTTCAAAACTTACAACCTTTATGTTTTTAAATTTATCAAGAATTCATTTTCATGTATGATTAATGTTACAGGCACCCGTGGGAGAAAATATATGAAACTAATTCAAGCCGCGTGCAATTCTGCCCATCCAGCTGTGGCAACCTAACCAACTTCGAGCAGGAGGTCGAACTCCATTTCAAAAAAAATTGGGAAACAATGAAAGCAACAAATGTGGAGTTCTACATCGTTCCCTACATAAGAATGTAAGTATTTCTTCCTCATAATTACATTCACATTTCAAACCACTTCCATTTCATTAATTTGTTAACATAATTTTTTGACAGCGATCATTGGTACCTCATCATTATCCGTCCCCGAACGGAGGAGGTTTTCACTCTGGACACATTGTCAGGGGGTATCAAACCAACAAACTTGGTCGAACTCAGGGTGATTTCAAGGTATTTCAATCAATCTAATCAAAATTCCTAGTTTCATAATATACGGGAAGAAGTAACCATTTTAATTTACTTTCTTGACAGGCTTGCTTGTGCATACCAAAGGGAGAAGAGAAAGACGATGCCAGAACCTGACTACACTTGGAAAATAAACAACATTATGGTAAGTCATTCTATCATTTCATCCATCAAATTTTATGTTTAGGGTTAGTAACTACATTTACCTTTTCCATGCAGTACCGAACCCATAATGGTTCGTGGCAATACGGGTACTCCATCATGCTCTTCATGGAAGAATTTGTAATCACACAGAGACAAATAATATCTTGGAGGTAAACCTTGCATCTCAAAATTTGATATTGTTAATCTCTAGTAAACGCAACATTATTGACTAACAGTGTAAGTTTGAAACTAATAGATTTTCCCGGAGGGCAAAGGGTCGTACCATATGTACAAAATTCAAGGTGTAGCATTGAGAAGGTGTGGGGCTTGACTCGGAGACCATCAGCAGCAGGCGAACACTACGTTGCAACTTCTGGATGATAAGAATGACATAATAGGTTGATGGTTTATTTTGAATGGCTAATGATATTAGAATTTTATGGATGGTGTTTGGTTATACTAAACTTGTGTTTTACTTTGTTTCATTTCATGTTTAAGATACTTCTTCTATTTCATAGTTAGAATAATGTTCGCGTGTTTTGCGAGCCATATTTTCGTAATAGAATGTTTCAAATTTCTTACCTATTCAAAAGTTTCCAATTTATTCTAGTTCACAAGTGTCTCTGACTGTCGTTGCCCCAGAAATTATTCGGGATGGACCATCGGAAAATAATTTTGGCATTGCAAATTTTAGCCACATAATACACCGGTATAAAATGCAGGTATCGGCGTAAATAAATTTCACATTTTAAATAATTTATTTTTAATTATTTTAATAATACCGGTGCATAAAGTACAGTAATAGTGGTGTAAAAAATACTGGTGCAAAAAAAATTATATTCCGACTACAAAAGAAAAACTGGTGTCATATTTAATACCGGTGTCCAAATCACATTTACACCGGTTCATAGGTTAAATACTGGTGCAAAATATCTACACCGGCGTTCCAAATAATACCGGTGCAGATATTTTGTGATCCCACCATTTTACACCGGCCTAAGATGCGGTGCAAATATTATTCTACACTGGACCATTTTACCGATGCAAAATTGTTTAACCCCCCTATACATACGAACTGGTATTTTTGGGTGCCAAATTACGGTGCTATTGCCCTAAATTACCAGTGCAATTACCCCTGTCCTGCAATAGTGTGATCTTGACCCAAAATATAATCTTTATTGTCCAAATTGTAAACACCTTGAAAAATACATATCAGGAATGGAACACCTAATAAAGAAACACAAATGAAATCACAAACACGATTCGTAAAATCATATCTGACAAAATACATCGACATGAACAATTAGATTAAATGTTTATCGTGGACACATCAATCTAATCTATCAAATCAAAGAACAATACTCATCATGTATAGAAACAAATCCACTTATTAAATAATATAAATATTAACAGTATATCAATTGTAAAACTGTTGTTTCCCATCTCCCCATGGAGAGATGGGAAAAAGAAAGAATGGAGAAAAAAAAGTTCAGAGGGCATAAAGGGAGTCGGCGGCAGCTGTGAAGAAGGTTTTTTCTTCAAGTCTAGATCGATGGGGAGATAAGAGGGTAGAATAATTGGAAGAGGTGTAATTTGGGAAAGGAAATCGGGTGAGGAGAAGAAGTGGGGATAAGTATGGTAACTAGCTAAGAAACATGGATAAGAATGAAACAGGTGTGGGAACTAAAGATCTACACAGGAAGATACTAAAATTTGCGCAGAATGAAAAATAATCAGCAACAGTTCAGCTGTCTTTTAATTTTGAACCGCCGTAAAAAGTCTGATTTAAAAATCATTTAAAAGTTGAACTCAGTAAACAGCCTGATTTAACCACCGTTGAAAATTATTACATTCCAAAAATTTTTTTCCAAATTCATAACCTCAATCAATGGCGGTTAAGAGAAAAAAAAATTATTAACCGCTGTGCAATGGCGTCTTTAATAGAGGTTTCTGTACTAGTGACTACTCATGAAACTTTTACTCTTTTTATTCAATTTTCTCCATCCATTTTAACTTGCAAAAATAATAACATCCAGATTTATGGTGTCAAACATAGTAAATGGATTGAGTATGGAACCTAATAAAGATAATAATATAATTTTATTTAAAAATTATTACTCCATACGTCTGATTTCAATTTGCATACTTTGACTTTCAGCAGTTGATTTGAGAAATGTTTGATCCTAAATATCTTTCATGAAGAATAATCAAAACTTGTTAACAGTTGATAATTTGAAAATATATGTTATAACGAATCTAACAATGTCTAACACAATAGTATTTATACTTACATACCAATTCAATTTTAAAGTAAAAGTTAGAAATTTTTGACTAAATAAATAGTTATATTGCAACTTGAAATGGAACAGAATGAGTATATCTATTACTTCCTTCGTCCCAGTAAAAATGACACAATTTTTTTTTCGCATGTCCTAATAAAAATGACGCACTTTGAAAATTACCCAAAGTAGCTAAGAATATGTTACATTTTTATAATGTTCTCTTTAACTTTAGCAACTTTCAGACCGAGCTCATAGTTTTACCAAAATATCCCTACTTTTCTACAGTTGATCTCAGTCACATCAGCTTGGCTAAAAAAGTGAGCAAAAAATAAATGCATTTTTTGTGGTGGCGAGGTAGTATTATAATATACCACTTCATTATTATTCTACATGTTTCTTATACTTATTTCCCCATCTGGTTATAAAGTAAGTACTATTCTTACAACTTGCTCCACTTACAATTTTGGGTAATATGCAGATATAACCCTATATGTTGAGAAAAGTGCAAATATAACTCTGAGTTATTTTTTAGTGCAAATATGACCCTATCTATTACACATAAGTGCAAATATAACCCTAAAGCCACTATTCCGGCATTTACTCACCATTTCCGGCCATTGACCGACCGGGAATGACTAAAATACCCTTTTAACCTAATACAAAATTTAAAAAGACAAAAATGCCCCCACAAACTACCCTCCTGCCACCTCCGCCATGTTCACCTCCGGCCATCTCCCGCAGACAGCCATCAGTTCATCACCTCCAGCCCTCCAGCACCACCACAATCCCCAGAATCAGAGAGATTAATTGGAATTGGACCGAACCTACATGAAGCATCGCCGAAGCTAACTATGCCATTGCTAATCCTTCCGAACCACCCTTCCACCGGCCGCGAGCACCCGGCTCACCACCATCAGCCACTACCGGAGCTCCTCTGCCTCCCCCTGCTATCACCTCAGCTTCACCCTGCCACCACCACTAACCATTCCCACCACCACCACAAATCCCTCCAGCCATTATATCACCACCTCTCGCCACCCATCAGTCCTACCACCACACCACATCAAACCCTTCCCCGCCACTCATCAGACCCGCCCCCACACCACTTCAAGGCACAAACCTAGAAAATCAAAACCACCTCGATCTGATGGGTGGCGAGATCACAGCTAGAACAATAATTCGTGAACTCTGGAAGCACTCCAGAAGAACGACCAGAACGACCATGACGAGATGGGAATCAAAGACGGAGGCATTGATTTGATAAAGCTAATCCACCGGCTGGAATCAGAGTCGGCGAGGAAGGCATCGATTTGGTCGGCAACGAAAGCAAATCGCCACGAATGCCCTTCTTCCCGTCAGTACGACCAGAACGACCATGACTAGATGGGAATCGGAGATGGAGGCATTGATTTGATAAAGCTAATCCGCCGGCTGGAATCAGAGTCAGCGACGAAGGCATCGATTTGGTCGGCAACGAAAGCAAATCGCCACGAATGCCCTTCTTCCCATCAGTTTGGACTCGTCGATGGTGATGGGATAGAGTTGTACTCACCTTGCCGGCACTGTTGTGAGAGGTGGCGCGTGGATCTGGATCTCCTGAGCTGCCACCGCCGATAAGCCACGCCACCTCCTACGCCACCGCCACCACCATCTGCAGGTTGGATTCAGAGAAAAGAGAAAAGGAAAGAGAAAAGACATCAGGAGTTTGGAGCGGGAAGGAAGGAAAGAGAAAAGAAAGGAAGAAAGGGAAAAGAGAATGGAATGGAAATAAGAGAAAAGGAAAGAGAAAATGGTGCTATTTCCAATTTTTTAAAAAGAATCCGTCAGGGACAAATTCATCATTTCACTTCATTCCGGCCACAAATCGGCTAAAAAGGTTATATTTGCACATAACCTGAATAGATAGGGTTATATTTTCACTTTCGAACATTGCAGGGTTATATATGCACTTTCTTCAATTATATAGGGTTATATTTGCACTTTACTCTACAATTTTTTTACAAATAATTCAATAATTGTTCTGCTCACTTACAAAATGAGTAGATTGTTCAACCCAGAAACAAAATTAGAAAGACAATAAAAGTACTGGTGTCATGTAAAATATAATCGTGTTAATTAATGATACATTGATATATCATTAATGACACATTTCATTAATTATGAGAATTACAAATTATAGGGCTACGAACTAAAGTCTAAAAAGAATATGATTATAAAGGCTATAAGAAAACTGTCATATATAATCTATCCAACAAAAAACGTAATTCTATAAGGTAATTACCATTTTTATCCTTATTTCTATTTGTTTACCTACCCTGTATAGTTGGATTGAGAAAAATATAAAAGACATGGAATTTTGTGATTTGCATTGTTTAAAATATGAGTTCTTTTCTTGCGAGACCATCACATAGTATGATCAAGGGCTATTTTTTTCTTTTTTTAAACAAATAGTCAACTCCTTCTCATTAAGATATAAAATGGCCTACATTTTGTAATTTATATACTTTTAGCTAATAAACTAGTAATACTGCTAGTCTATCTTCTGTTACAATTAATGAGCTTGATGAACTATATAACACCATAACTAAAATGAGAAAAAAATGGTCTATTACAAGGTGGGTTGACAAACTCCACTAGTAGAGAGATCTCTATTAAAGGCGCCTAATTAAAGGCAGTTCCATGAAAACCGCCTTTAATTGAGGTCCAGAAGGGATCCTGAGTTCAGAAGTGCTCCCCGACCATTTTAAAGGCGGAACCACCTTTAATGGTGATTGATTAAAGACGGTTCCGCCTTTAAAATCACTTTCATAAGGCCTAAGAGCACTTCCGAGTTCAGAACTGCTATCTCAAGTCCTTTTTTATTTTAAAGATAGCTGCCTTTAATGAGCTGACCCAAGAACCCTTTGGCCCAAATCTCCTTAGTCTTATTCTTAGGTCTTCACACTTCAATCCAGTGGTTTAACAAACCAACATCATTCTTCCTTCTCAATCGCCATCTCCTTCGTTCTTTATCGGCCGACCATCACCTTCCTTCTCAATCGGCCATACTTCCACCGCCGCCTCACACCATCACCACCTTACTCTCCATCGCCTCCACCTCTTCATCGACTCCACCCCTTCAACGCTTCTAACTCCGCCACCATCGTCGGATGCTCCACCGGTGAAGGCTAATAAAACTGCCTGAATGAGGTTGAAGAGATCCTTCTTAACAATGGCATCTTGGCCGACAACTATGAGCTTTCAAATAGCAGGTGGACTCTCAAACAAGGTAAAACTGTTACCATGATCATAGTCATTTATGTCTGAATTTGGAGCATGGCTTTAATGTGAATGTTGTTTACAATCTACTTGTTTGTAGATATTGAGCCTTCCTTTTCGAAGTTGATGATTGAAAAAGAGTTTGGCAGTCGGCTGATTCAGATCCGTTGCTTCGTTGTCGAAAACATTAGATTTCCGGCAGCTTTTTTTTTTGGAAAGGCAGGAATAGGTTCCGAGTTCGGAACCTATTCCGGTACCTATTTCTGACCCTATTAAAGGCGGTTCCATCACCTTTTTAAAGGTGGTTTATAATTTAAAAGTGATTCTAGGAACCGCCTTTAATAAGTGTTGTTAAAGGCGGTTCTAGGAACCACTTTTAATTGATTGTGATTAAAGGCACAACCAGAGAAGGCACTTTAAAAATGTCTTCTCTGGTCCAATAGAATTGCCTTTAATGGCCCTTCCCCTACTAGTGCTCCCACACGACTGGCTCATAAAGAGTGAGCGAGGTGAGCCTCCCACTTGAGCTCCACACTGACATGGTGTATTAGAACTTGCTCCTCACCAAACTGGCGTATAAAGAGTTAAAGACCATCATTTATTTTGGGGGGAGGGGGGGAACCCGAGTTGCACTTGGTAAGTCGAACAAAAGGCCCTGGTTGACTTGGTGGCTGAATGGAAGATGTAATATCGAAGGCTATTGAAAATGTGCATAGAGGAAGGGGAAATTAAATTTGGGCTTAAATTCCCACTTATTTTAAGCTCGATGTTCCTTTTAAAATTGGTAAAAAAAGTGAAGGTACTGGGTTGCAATTACGCAAAAACAAAACATATATGAACTGGCCGTCACCCTTTGAAACCATTCCAGCGCCGTGTTCGCCACTATTTCTTTCATCATTCCAATGCCATCTTCGCCACCATCTTCACCACCTTTGATCAATTTTCATCACTGTTTCTTGGGTTTTGGGATTTAGGTTTTGGTAAGTCTCTTCGTCATATCTCGCTTTCTTGGTCGAATTTGAGTTGTCGCCGTCAGGTTTTCAATTGTAATTTTCGTGGGTTTTATTTAGATGGATTATCAACGGGTGTGAAGTATCATATTGAAATCTAATTTCTGACATCGAGTTCAAATCGAGTGCAGGACCCAATATACATTGAGGAGTTTGCTTATAAGGAAGCTATAAGGTTGATTGAAATTTTGAATGTACAAATTGCAAGACTGGTGGGAGATGTGTTGTATATGATATTTTTTTGGTCGAAAATGTTCTCATTCTCGTTAATATTTAGATCGTTACATCTTTGTGCCAATTTTAGGCTGCACAGCTCCTAGCTAACAACTATAATGAATCTTTGAAGACTATCTATTTGAACACATTATTTGACTCACACACTGTGGGGTAAGCCTCCCACAACTGAACCTAAGATGGGGTTTATATGCCATTTAAGAAATCTACCACTCGGCCTTCAATCTTCGTCTTACCTGGTTGCAACAGCTCTGTAGTTTCGGAGAAGCTGTAGCTTGATTTCTCCAATATGCGGTGGAGAGTGTATGTTGAAGGAGTTTCGAAGGCAAGTCCGTTTTGATTTGAAGTAGTCCGGTACAACATGCCATCATGTTTATTTAACACATTGGCCAGATTCAACCTCACTGAAATGCTACAATTCTGTAGAACTGATTTTGAGAACCTTTTTGGAGGCTGTAGCTGGATTTCTCCAAATATGATGGGATAAAATCTAGATCTCGCCGGAGTTGCGAGAGAACCAACAGCACACCTAAAAAAGAAAACACTTAAAAAAATAAAACAAGTTAGCCTAAACCCTGCCTTTGTCCAGGGAAGTCATGCAATAATGCACATCTTCTTTAACCCATAAGTAGGTGTCGACTTAGTAGCATTGTCCTCCAGCCCGCTGCAGATGTGGTACTACAAGCCACAGTGGACTCTGTTATGTGCAAAAGACTTCGTTTCCGAAATACCAACTACTACAGAAAGACCCATTTTTCTATTTCTCAGTGGGCCAGACCAAGTACCCTCACACGATAACCTGTTTGACTGCTACCCGCAACCCATCACCACTAATGACCACTGATTCTCATCGACTCTCCATCGCGGCCACCACGAGGTTGTTGTGACTACTGCCAATCACAATGGATAGTTGTTGAGCGAAAAAACTATACATAGGGTGGGGTAGGTTTTAGGGATAGGTACGAGAAGAAATTGCAGTGGATACACTTTATGCCTGGATTTCCAATAGGGCCCGAGGTGGGGAGAAAGCTGCATTGAACCACTTTGTCATCGTTGACCGTTAGTGCCGCTGAGACCAGTGTTGATCTCTAGAGACCATCAACCGCGTAGAGCACTGGGCAAAAAAACTGAAAACCGAACCGAAAATTGAATTATCCGAATTCGAATAACCCAAACCGAATTTAAAATATGGTTTTTGGATAACCGAATTGAATAAACCGAATTTTGAATATGATTTTTGGTTTGGTTTTGGATATTGAAACTCAAACCAAAAACCGACCCGAATACCGAATACCGAATACCGAATTACAATTAAAAAATAAATTAAATATATAAATACTAAATAATATAATTCTAAAAATTTAATATAAATATATAACTACAAACCCAAATTCATGGCCCAAACTAACATAGATTATGGCCCAAAATGAAAAATAGAGAACCTTCATTATTGGCCCCCTATATAAATTTGTAAACCCTACAAAACACAGAAGAAAAGCCTTATGCCGTTTTTCTTCTTCAACGCGAGAAAACCCTTGCCGTTTTCTTCTTCAATGTGAGAAAACCCTTGCTGTTTGCTTTCTGATCCCCATCCTTATCTCTGTCGCCACGACCTCATACTTCGGCGCCATAGCCTTACAGTGGCCGCAGACTCCTCCTCCCACTCGAAGCTCAGCTCCAGTGCAAACAGTAGCAATCACACTCATCACTCTCGTCGGAGTAGCGGCACCAGTTTTGCCTCCCCGAGGAACCTCGCCGACATCGTCTTCCCCCAGTGGAATTCGTCCGACCGCGTCCTCCGGTTTACTCCTGACCAGGTACAATTAATGCGCTCTGAATCAAGATGAGAATTAAACTAAATCAAGATGAGAATTTAAACTATTATTACATGGAGAGATGATCTCTGACACTTTATGATATATATGTTTCATAGGTATATTTAGCCGCAATCAAGTAGTTGGTTTTTTTATGTAGGATGACACTTAACTTTTCTGTTGTTTGGACTGCAACTATTTTTCAGATGTCTTCGATGAACACTACTTTATTGATGCTTTGAAGAATGATGTTAGAATTATCACTTCTAAAAGAGCTTGCAAATGCTACCAGAGCAGTAAAACACTTCAGAAGTTGGTTTCGTTTAAAGTACTATGAGCAGGAGAATAGCTTCCATATGAGGAGAATATCAGGTATTAATGGTGGTGGACAGGTTAAAATATTATTTCCTCATGTTTTGCTTAGGATTTTATTTGATGAAAATTTCTAGTTATTCGAGCAGCCAAGTCTAATTCCCGTTTAGCAAATAACAACCTGTCACCAGACCTTCAAAAGTTGCGCTGTCGTGCTTGTCATGGAACATTGCATTTTTCTCCTGAATTTGAAGCGATGGGGAAGGCATTACTCATAGGCTCGTTGCTTTTTAATGGCCAGAAAAGTAGGTTTTATTTCACGTGGAGTTAAATTAGCACTAATTTTCCCACCTTGTCTAGTTCGTGGATCAGATGAGGGCTCATAGCCCCTACATTGCTTTCCATTTGCAATATGCAAGTAGTTCATTGTGCTTTATGTCATTATTTGATCTTGATCGTGATCTTCTCGAGCTCACCCTGTAGAATCTGATCCTTTAATATGATTAGGTTCTTTGTACTTTCTATATCTTGCTATGTCATGTGTAGTTTCTGATGTGTTTATAACCTTACAGAATATAGCCGATTTAGATTTTTGACAATAACCTTTCTAAGGTTTTGTGTGCATGATGTTTGCTCAACCCCTTTCATGGATTCTCTAGTTCTTAGAAAATGACTCTTAATATAGAACCATACAAGTCTTCTATCATCTGAAAAGTTTGTCCCTTCTGCAATGCTAAACAAGGTGTGTGGTTTACTGAGCCAACTTTTTATTTGCGAATCACACCATAAATTCTCTGATTAAAGTCAAAATGTGTCCTGCTCCATGAGTATGTTAATGGTCTTGCAGGTAAGAGCTCCTTATTGTCCTGTTGATGCTAAAGGTATGACCCTATCAAACAACAGGGACAAACTACCATCTGGTAAACAGACATTAGCTGTGTTGCTCACGTAAGTTCATATACCTTATGTTCTTGAAGTTTATGTCAGAACTTTGTTGTATTCTGAATCTTTTGGTACTGCAGCTATAAATTCAAGCTGAAAGATGCATCTGAAATAAAGCAACTTGTAGGGTAGTCCTCACTAAGTCCTGTAGGTGTGGGAGCTTAAGGAAACGGGTACTTCTTGACTTGTATGTAATGAAGAAAATGTTTTTGTGGATTTATTTATTTCGATGTTGTATGTTGTCGTTGAGTATGGTAGACTGGTAGTATTACAATAGGTTCCTTGTTATCAAAACTTGACTTGCAAAAGGAAGAAATCTAAGAATGTTTATCTTCTTTCCTGATCATATTACACTTATCAATAATGCAGTTCAAGTACTTCCTTGAGGGTGAAATACGATGTCAAGTACCAGGTATCTCTTCATTCATTCACGAGTGAAATACATAGCTTCAGCATCATAACATGTCACTGACATTGGATGAAGTTGTCAAACTGTTTATATTCTTCATTAGTTACTGGCATTTGATTGAGATTTTCCCTTTAATTGAGAGTGAGGAAATAAATGATAATTGTAGTGGATGTGCTGAACTTATTATGTGTTATAATCCTGGAATTATTGAGATTTTTTCCTGAAGTTCAGTGAAATAACTTTGTAAATATTACAGAACATGGAGGCGTATGTTGTGTATAACTTTGCAAATATTATCCCAGCAATATTGATGCCATGGTTTCGAAGAGATTAGGGGTTGTTTTCATGCCTCATGGGCTTGGCCACCTCTTAGGAATTGATACCCACGATCCTGAAAGTTATTTAAAGGTAGTTGTGATTGTATTTTTCATTTATATGTTTGTTTTCAATTTCCCGAGGAAGAGAATCTATTCTTGCTAATTAATTACTTCTCCATTGCTAATTAATCTATAGGTTAGAGTATAGGTTTTAAAAGTTAGTCTGAATGTGTGTTTTTTATTGCAGAAATCTAACAAGTCAACCACTGTGGATGTTTAGCCCCAGCTTTGCTTTTGAATTTTGAAGGTAGTTTCTTCATCTTTTGCTTTAGATGTTGTATAGACCTAATCTAAAGGATGGATTTGTGGGATTGAATGATTAGGAGTTTTGATCCAAACCTTGTTCTTGTAAGCAGACAAATTTGGAGGATTGGTGTTTGGTGTGCAAAAAGGACGGAGAGGTTTGAATTTGCGATTATAGGTGAGTTTTTTTTAAGGAATCTGAGTCTTTTCTGTCCTTTTTGCTGATTTTGTCTTTTTGTACTCATGTTGACAAGTATTTGAATGAACCGGCACTGTCCAAGTTATTAGGTGATGATATCTGTTAATGTGGCATGAGAAAATTCGGATGAGTTCTTAAACACATTTTTTGAAACTTTCTCTTGGGTTGAATGCCTGTATGTGTGTGATTCCATCTTAAGTCTGTTATGCTAACGGTGCTAGAATCTTTGAAGTTTTATGATCTTACTTATTGTTGCTTTCCTGTTACTTTGTTACAAGGAGGTTTCAGTGGAAGGATTAAGGAATTAATCAATCAAAATAGAGCCTTTTCTTTTCTATGCTGATTTTTCATACATGTTCTCACATATGAATTCGGAGTAAAGTTGGTGTTTGTATAAGCTGTTCTATGTAGGTTTGGTTTGACTATGGTTGGAGGAGTTGACTTCTAGCTGTTGTTAGGTTGTAACTTGATTTGGTATACATCATTTAATGAAATGCAGAGTATGATATCAGGACGGTAATAAGCCTGGAAAATAACATTGAAATGATGCATTGGGCTTGGATTTTGGAGTGGATGTTGTGGAAGATTTTTGTGTTTTGATTTTGGAGCGGATGTTTTTCCTATAGTTTGACTCGATCTGTATGTTCCAAATAAAGTCACATTTTAACTGAATTTGAAACAATGTTTACAAGTTCTGATCAGAGTTTGATTAACTAAATTTATACTTCCACTAAACCTCCTTGTAACAAATTCTGATTGATTTTACTTTCCAGTTACCTTGACAAAATGGTTGATGTAATCTTAAAGGCTACTGAAATGTACATTGTTTTCATGTTGATGTTTTAATTTTCTCAATTCTTTGTATTTTCAGGGTAAACTTAAAGCGCTTCAAGTCTTGAAGAAATGTGAATCTTTTGAAGATAAATATTAAAACAAACTACTTCATATTAAGTGTAATTAATGGTTGAATTTGTATTATATTTGTGGGATTTTATTTCTGAAGAACTGATTTTGGTGAATGTAGACTTTAAATTACATATTCAATATTTTTCTTAAATTTTGAATTAAGTCATGTATTTTAAATATTATTTAAAAATATTCTGGTCCATTTCGGTTTATTCGGATTAGATCCGAATTCAAACCGAAACTGAATTTCAAATTCGGTTTGGTTTATTCGTGTTGTTCAGGTCGGTTTCGGTTTTGAAATTTTTAGAAAAAAAACTGAATAACCCGAGTCGAATAAACCAAAAATCGAACAAACCAAAAACCGAACAAACCGAACCGACGCCCACCCCTGCCCGCTGGTTAGTTGATCGTTGACTATTAACCGCCGTTGACCCATCGGAATATCTGTAGAGTCGCCAGGCCATTAGTGTAGCTTGCCAGAGCTTTCGTGGCCTTGCCGGAAATCACTCCACAACGCTGACCTGCTCCAGCAAAACACCATCGTCCGCTTGATCTGCGGAGTGCATGATTTTACTATCGTGTAAAGTGGAATTTTGGTCCACATTATGGTCCGTTTTGAATTTGGAAGCAAAGGGTTGAGGACGCATTTCCATAATGCGTCCTCCCCTTTTTAAATTTCACCCTCCTTTCCTTTTTGTTTTTTTCCGGTGGTGGGCCCTTTTTATTTGTTTTTTAACGCAATGGCTGCGAAATTTTTTCTTCCGAATTTTTTGTTCCGAATTTTTTGTTCCGAAATTTTTTCTGCCGAAATTTTTGAACGCAATTTAAATATATATAAATATGTATACACGCGTAAATGTGTGGATGTATACACGCGTAAATGTGTGGATGTACACACGCGTAAATGTGTGGATGTACACACGCGTAAATGTGTGGATGTACACACGCGTAAATGTGTGGATGTACACACATATATAAATGTAAATATAATTATAAATATAATTATAAATATAAAATAAATATAAATATGTACATATATATAAATACAAATACAAATATAAATATAAATATAAATATAGGCAAAGTCTTGGGAAAGACGGTCTTTCCATAGGCTTACGGAAAGACGGGGTTTAACTAGAATAATAAAAGGTAAAAGGTCTTAGTTGCAATATTAAACTTTTAGAATGCAACATGTAGTAGTTATAAAATTTATAACCCGGTTCATGCAACCCGACAATTTTATCTCCATTTCTTCTAATTTACACTTTAAACCTTGGTCTTTCCATAACTTATGGAAAGACCGTCTTTCAAGAGACGGACTCATAAATATAAATATAAATAAAGATATATATGTATATATATATACATATATATATATATAAATATATATATATACATAAATACATACATATACATAAAAATAAAATTATATATAAATATGAATATAAATAAAGATATATATATATATATATATATGAATATATATATAAATATATACATATATAAAAATACATAAATATAAATATGAATGTAAATAAAGATATGTATACAAATATGTAAATATACAAATATATAAATATATATATATATATGTAAATATATAAATATGCACACACGTGAATGTGTGGATGTACATACATATATATATGTAACTTTATGTATATAAATATAAATAAAGATAATGTAAATATAAATATATACATATATAAATATAAATAAAGATTGCGCATAAGCAGACTTTTGTTTGTTCGATGAAAATTTGGAAAATAGTCAAAAGATGATTTTGGGTCTCGTTGTTCGAATCTTTTTGAGTAGTCTTGAATGTCGGTGCAGGAACGGAGTGTTGCATAGTTAGAATGGATACTAGTTAGTATGAATGTACAGTGTAGAACAGTACGAGTGAAATGTAATGCCAATTAGTGGTGAATAGCATGTACTGTCCTATCGATGGTCTCTGCAAAGTTTTCCACCCGTTCCACACGGGGGAGGACGTATGGTCCTGGATGTCCGCCGTGGTACAACCGTCTGTGCGGGTACATGTTCTTCCTCACGTGGAGCTCCCGCTGGTATGTCCTCCTCCATTTCGTATCCCGCTTCCTCGTTGGAATCACAGTAGGCATATGGAATAGTACCTGTATGTGATGGATCGATATGGGACATGTACCGATGACTGGATGCTGGAGTGACATATGTATTGTAATCTGATGCATCCATGTTGTACTGTGAGGGTTCCCCGGCTGATGGTCCGCAAATGGGTGGACTCGCATGTGAGGGGCCCGCTTGTGATGGACCAATGTGTTCCGCATGCCCCCTAGCACGAGGCCTCCGACCTCCTTGCCGACCAGGTGGGGCCTGACGGTGGGTTCTGAGGTCAGTATATCTGACACCAGGGAGCGGTTCCTCACAGTGCACGAACGGTTGATAATGTTGCGGCCTGGAGGGCTGATGCGCATGTTGTAGACTACGTGTGATAACATGATGCATCCCCCTTATGACGTCCGCACAATGTGGGGGCCAACTATCCAGA
Source organism: Rubia yunnanensis (assembly GCA_037428765.1). Taxonomy (NCBI): domain Eukaryota; kingdom Viridiplantae; phylum Streptophyta; class Magnoliopsida; order Gentianales; family Rubiaceae; genus Rubia; species Rubia yunnanensis. The sequence continues at coordinate 30,935,141 of CM075069.1, read as the reverse complement.
TTAATGTCTGACATGCCATGCAACTGTGTCATTCCCTGCAACTACGGAATCGAGATGAATATGTCAGATATATAATTTTGAGGAGCTTTGTTGTATTCTTTCTTGACAATATTTGAAATTTAGGACATACCAAGTACTCCGCGGTTGCACCGTCCCCGTGGAAACCCTCAGCAGCTGTTACAGGCCGCCCTGGTTGATCAATGAAGGACACCGTCTTGCGGAAGTACCACTCCAAGTAATCACGGGTGGGTAGGTATGGATCCGCACTCCCCAGTGGGGGTAATTGTCGGTTGGACCGATGTTCCCAAGTGTCGAGATATCTTCTGAGCTCGACGCGCCAATCCATGCCCGACCTTCCGCGACGGTCTCTAGTGTGGACCAAGTTGTACTCCTCCCTACTGACCAACTGGGTGGGTATTGGCTGAATCAGGCCGAACTGCCTGAGAACACGATGCGCATGATGGAACTCCACGGCATGCCAGCAGATGAGGTCGACGCAAAGCAGCCAATTGTTTCTACCATCCGTACAATACTGCGGGAGTTGCTCCAGGACGTCCTCCGCATATGGCTGCCAGATGAACTGAGACAAGATGCAAGTGTTGCCGTTAGGTATAGGAAACCATTTTCTGTGCGAAGTCTAGAAATCAAAACCCAATTATTCCTATACCTGATTATGGGTGAGAGACGTCAGTTGATCTCGGTATACTTTGAGAACGTGCATTGGCGATTGTGAACAATCGTAACGTGCCCTCCACCTATGAGGAACCGAGTGACACAAATTAGCCGAACTATGGAATTGCATGTGGACTTATGAATACCGCATATTGAGGGATCAGACAAGTACCGGGATCCAAGAGCACTCATCGTCACTGTCACCGGTAGTGCCCCAGCCGGACGGATGGATGGTATGCGTTCCCATGCCCACAGCTGCCAGTAAATGCAATAGAAATGCCCGTTAATGTTAAGCACGGTATGTACGAACGGCTATGTTGACCAACAATTTTACCTGAAGCAAGACAAGTGGCCCGGATATGGATTTAGATTGTGGGATTGCCGCGTCACACAACGACCTGTACAAGCATGCAAGAATCGAACTCCCCCAACTGTACCGATGGACTGCACCCAAATCCGTAAGTGCGGATAAGTAGAGCAACGGGATGAGGTGGCCGGACATGTCGGACATCAGCATTCCCCTAAGAAGCAGCAGAAGGAAAACCCTAGCCCGCTGTTGGCATTGTACATCAGTGGTATGATCGGGGAACGGACTGTGTAGTAGCGTTCCCAACCACCTGGCCTTAATGCGGCCCCCCCTGATACAAGTGAGGTCTGGTGTAGCTCCCAGGTAGTCTGTGCAGATGAGCTGCCACTCCTCCGGACGCCTGACGGTGTCAACCCCTGTTACTAGGATGCCATCGATCGGTAGACCCCACAGGACCCCTATATCCTGCAAGGTGACCGTGGCCTCCCCCATTGGTAGGTGAAACGTGTGCGTCTCTGGGCGCCAACGCTCCACTAGGGCGGTGATGAGGGAGTGGTCAATCTGTATTGCGGCAGAGTCCAGGAGTCCCTGAAATCCGGCGTCACGAACATACCGCATAACCTGTTCTGGCGGTTGGTCGATCCAGCATGCCCCGTCGCACCGACGCACCTGCAGTGCCTCATCCTCTAGAGTGCCGTTGTATAGGGCACGAGCGCAGTGCTCCTGGTGTAGGTACAACAAGTCCTCCTCAATCGGTCCTGGATGGTACATGGTGTTACCTGTGCGCAAATACCAACCCAAGTTAGATGTTTTTTCTGGAAGAATAACACAGATAAAAGTAACACTGCGTAATGTAACACATATTTGCCAAACATAAGTAATACAACAAAATCTGCCACATATATCATTTAGTACAAGGAATACTACATCAGACTACGAACGACAGACTAAGCATGCCCTCTCACTCCAATCGATGTACAATGCAAACCAAGTGAAAGATGGAGGTTCTATTACAGACACCGTATGACACCACGATACTAAGCACGACCACGTCTACGATTGCCCCTGGTTTCACCCGCCACCCTGTCATCCATCTGATTCCTTATCCGCCTCTCCGCAAACTGTCCACGCCTCCTGTTGCGAAACTTTTCTACATCCGGAATCAACCTCCAACTGGCACACTGCCAGAGTGATGGATCTCGCACGGGCATGAACCCCTGACTGTATTGTTGGACATATGTGGTCGTGTGATACACCCGGTCACACAGACTAGCAGGATCGTCACGCCTATGGCGACAAACGGCCAGGGCATGGGAACAAGGGAAACGAAATATTTGCCATTCGCGACAAGTGCACTCCCTGCTACGGTATTTGATCGTGTACTGTCGTTCACTAATGCTCCCGTCGATGTTCCACGCCACAACCCTGTATGTCTGCGATGCGTGCCCGAACAGGGTGACGATATGTCCCTGTGCCAATGGATCCTGCTTCTGGAACTTTTTCTAGATCCTCTGAGGGAACACGGACCTGGACAGACGGGCAATATCTCATAAGCAGCGAACCGGCATACCGGTAAATCTGAAAATGCAATTAACTGACAGCATACCTCCAATCCGTAGCGTCCGTAAGCCTCTGTGCAAACATTTCAACCGTTCGCTCGAACGTTGCTTTGACACACGCTGTTATTGGAAGGTGGCGTGCGCGCCGTAAGCAGTTGTTGAAGCTCTCCGACAGATTCGTTGTCAAAATTCCCCACCGCCGATCACCATCATCGAAGGCAAGACACCACCTACTCCTATCTTGCCGTTCCAGCCAAGCCCAAGCGGACGGATCCATACTCTCCAGCTCCTCCTTGTACTCCCTCCACCTGCTCTCGCGCCTGGCACTACCGAGCTGCCACACCAGAGACTTCATGAGCGCATTCTTGAACTTCCCGCGATCATGTGATAAGAAGTTTGACTGAAAATGCCGCAAGCAAATCCGGTGGTATCCGGCAGGCTCCATCCACTCCTCCATATTTGTCATCGCATTTACAAGTCCTGCGTGCCTATCTGATATGACACAGATTGGTCTGCTATCACCACCAACAACGTGAAGACGCAATCTCCCCATGAACCAGTTCCAGCTTTCATTCGATTCCTCGTCGACAATTCCGTAAGCGATAGGGAGGATGTAATCATTTGCATCGTGGGTCACGGCGACCAGCATTGTCGACTTGTACGCACCTCTCAAATGAGTGCCGTCGACGCTGATCACTGGCCTGCAGTGGCGGAAGGCTGCAATTGCCTGACCGAATGCCCAGAACACAAATTTAAATTTCATACACCCGGGACCGTGTATTCTGTCAGGTACGCCAGCCCAATCAACAACGGTGGTCGGATTAGCCCTTACAAGTTCATCCATAAAAGTCGGGAGCTGTTCAAAAGAATCCTCCCACGTTCCAAATACCATGTCAATTGCCTTCTGCCGAGCATACCAGGCCTTCTTGTAGGAGATCGTGACGTTGAACTCATCATTCACTTGAGCTCGCACATCTTTCACCGTGTACGAAGGGTTAACATCAATGTGGTGGCGGATTGAACGGGCGATCATCACCGACGTCAGATTCACGTTACCCGTAGATCGACCAGCCCCGACACACCCATGGCTACTAGCCCATTTGGTGATCTGCCACATACCATGCGAAGCCTTTTTCGAAGCTCTGCAAACCCAAACACAATTCCCAGTTCCTTCGACGACGTCCTTGCATTTCGCATACCATGTGCGAGAACTGCTCTCCACAACCCTGTGTTCCCTGTTCATCATAGAACTCCACCGAGAAATAGCTTCGACCAACTGCGGCTTTGTCTGAAATCGCATACCCACGTCCACTTTACCAGTCTCCTGGACATAGGTAGAAACGCCGGACCCAAAATGGGTAGGGTCATAACTATCCTCATCGGGGCCCCCATAATCTCTGTAATAGGCCTGTGTATCCGGGTTTGCCAGAATATGAAACGACGTCGGTACATTGTTCGTGCACACCAATTGCTCTTCCTCGTCCCCGGGGTTCGAATCGGTTGACAAGGAACGATCATCCTCGGTTCCATCATCAAGTCCAGGTGCCGAGCCGTCATCCTCGCTACTATCATGCCGAGCATCGCGGTCGCTAATGGCACCCGCAAAATCATTACAGAAGACATTCTGCTCGCCATAGTCTACCACGGCTCTACCACCACTTGTGGACGGCTCGGCACAATCCACGTGGGCATACTGTCCAGGTTGGCTGGACTCACCAAATTCACGACCCCAGCTACGAACAGGTGGTGGTATACTGGGCACAGCGGCGGAGTTCTGCACGTTGCTCAGCAATGACATGAACGTGCTTCCCCGCGCCCCGTAATTAGCGATTGGCAACTGTTCCGTAATAATGTAAAAATCCGCAGAGGACAATGCCATTCGATCAACAACGTTGAAGAAGAACGTGGTGGACGCATCATCTTCCACAGGATAACATCGATAGTATACCGCCGAACCAATCAGCTCGGGACACCGGTAATACATTTTCAACGAACAACTCTCCCTCACAATGGCCAGTCTCGTTACAATTAAATCAAACAATTCCAAGTAGTTCAGCCTCCGCTCGAGAGTCGTAACTCGCTCCGGCATTGGAGGATCATAATAAACCCCCACACCCAAATCAAACTTAATCTGGCCCCCTCTATACATATACACTGCCAAAAACATCGCAGAACTGCAACACACAAACACGTAACACATAACTCACAACGCAACGAACCAAGCTCAATCATGAAATGTACACACAAACAGACAACACAATCATACACATACAATTAAATTAACTAAATTACTCCAGCATATCAACAGATTATAATTCAACCCAAACGGCAACAACTGACCGACGACCGGCAATGTGCGACACTCACATAATGTCGGAACACGTTCGTATAATTCTATAGGCCGCAAATACCTACTACATGAAGGATAACAGAGTGGGAGGGGTTCTGAGACTTACGGGTCAACGTCGGTCAACGTCGGTTAACGCGGGTCAACGTCGTTCAACGTGGGTCAACGGCGGGTCAACGGGGCAACGGTGGTTCGACGGGGTCAACACGGTCAACGCGGTCAATGCGGTCAATGCGGGTCAACGTCGTTCAACGCGGGTCAACGACGGGTCAACGGGGCAACGGCGGTTCGACGGGGTCAACGGTGTCAAGAAACGCAGTCAACGTTAGGTCAACAAACGGGTCAACGACACGATCTCTGCAACCGAAATCCGATTAACAAATCAGTAGCAATTAACAAAAAAAAACAAACACATATTCAGCGGAAAAAAGGAAAATACCGGATCCCGTACAAAACTCGAACTGTAGATAAAAATGGAGGAACACCGGCAGAGCAATACTGGAGAACGAGTGCAGCGGAGAAAGAGTGCAGCTGAAAAAGGCGGAAGCACCCGAACACTGGCGAAAATGTGACTTACAGTGGGAGAAATGAGAGGAAGGAAGGCTGAAGAAGATGGAGAAGGCTGGAGAAGATGGACAAGGCTGAAGCAATTCGGGTGCTTTAAAAGGAAAAAATTTCTGACGCAATTGCCACGTGGCAGCTTGCCATTCAACCGGAAATTCCACATTTGACCGAAATGGTCACATGCAGCCGCGATGACGTGGCAACTCCCCTGGCCGACACGTGGCCTGGGGATATCAAAGAAAGGGCCGGATCAGGTCTTAAAAAATTTGACCGACACGTGGCATCTCCGGATGAGAGGACGCATTACCATAATGCGTCCTCTGCCACGTGGCGCGTCCCCATTCGGCCACGTGGCGCCTGATATTTTGGACCAAAATTTTCAAAAAAAAAAAACGCTGCCACGGAGGACGCATTACCATAATGCGTCCTCTGCCACGTGGCACGTCCCCATTCGGCCACGTGGCGCCTGATATTTTGGACCAAAATTTTCAAAAAAAAAAACGCTGCCACGGAGGACGCATTACCATAATGCGTCCTCTGCCACGTGGCGTGTCCCCATTCGGCCACGTGGCGCCTGACATTTTGGACCAAAATTTTCAAAAAAAATAAACGCTGCCAGGGAGGACGCATTACCATAATGCGTCCTCTGCCACGTGGCGAGTCCCCATTCGGCCACGTGGCACCTGACATTTTTGACCGTCCCTTTTCGACCAAAAAAAGAAAAAAAAAAAGAAAAAATGGGAGGACGCATTTCCGAAATGCGTCCTCCATATTCAGTTGCCGTTTGTAGCTACTGTAGCCACAAACATAGCAATTTCTCTGATCTGCGTTTATGCTCTTTGCCTGCCGAAAATCTCGTTTCGTCTGCCAGAGTCACGCTTACTCCGGGCTGCTTCTACTCCGGTCTCACATTTTTCCAGCTACCCATGGCGAGGGAGAGATCGTCGGAATCGTCACTCTTGTCGGGAGCCACTGAACCCCAGCAGCGCCTCCTACCATCACCTATGACCGCCTACCACCGCCTGAGTTGCCACCAAGCTGAGCCTCTCTCATCTTCCACTCATCACCGGCCGTTCTCCCGACGCCCGAAAGATGCCAGCCCAACTTCGGCGCAGACTAACCCGGCTTTCTTCCCCGGCTGGAAGTTGGACAGATCTGGTTGCCTTCTTCTCTGACATCGGCTCCCTGGGCGTGGCGTCTCTTGCTAAGCGCGTCTCTCCGCCGCACGATTCACCTTTAAGGCCAGTTGGTTGGCACGTTTGGCGAGATGGTGGTGCCGTCCGGAGGCGGGGTGAGGTGGTGCAATTGCAGCGATCTGACCCCAATCCTCAGATCTAACTTAAGACAGAAGGGAGTAAAACGTATTACAGCCTAGCAAATTCTTGAAATGGAAGTGTTATTTTTTTTCCCTAAAGAAAAGGTCTTTTCAGGCCTATCGGGCTCTCTTGCAAAGAGAAATACTGGCCCACTACAGTTCCCTTAAAGCCCAAAATGAGCTCAGAAAATCATTGTGCAATGAGTTGGCGACTGAGTTCATCCAGCCTCAAAGGTAATAAAGGTAGACAACATGAACAAAGGGAGGAACATAATCTACAAGCCTTATAACACTGAACATGAATGCTAGAATAAGACAACAAGCAAATCGTACAATATTCACACAATCACATACTACAAATTATGTACCAATAAACCAATGACTGTGTACACACAAAAAATCATCCAACAGCCAAAATGAAAGTAGCGGTGACGGCAAAAGGAATGTGTAGGAGATATTTTGTAAATACCTTCTAAAATATTATTGTATCTTAGATATAATCATTTTCTTTTATTAACTCTGTAAAGATTGCCTATATAGTATACCATTGTAACATCAATGAAAAAACACGTTCATATTTTACATGGTATCAAAGATTAAATCATGAGAACCCTAAAAAAAAAATTCTTACTCGCAAGACCGCCGCCGCTGCCCTCACTTCTCCGTTCGCTGCCGTCGTACCAATCACTGCCACGATTGTCGAAAAGCCTGCGTCGCCGCCGTCGTCCTGCTCCAGCACATGCTGCCGCTATCAGAGGAAGGGAAAAGGACAAAAAATTCATAATTTAGGCAATTAATTTAACAACCAAATTAACTACACAAAATTGATAATATATAAATAAAACAAAAACAATGTATGATACAAAATTAATAATCACAAGAACCCATATTCACCCCATTGCTGCTTCGCTTGAGAAATGAAGTCTTCTTCAGTTGCCAAGAATGCTTTCTTTCACATTTCTGATACGTCATAGTTCGATGCCAATCATTTCCATAGATCCTCATGAAGCTGATACAACCATGGACTGCCGCTTCCAAAAAATCCTCTTGGCAAACACACAAGTAGCATGCTTTTAATCATTAGATGACATTTAATTTTTAAGCATCATGTAGTTCCCAGAAACAAAATGCAGTATTATACATCAAAACTACTTATACTTCAACCATATGAAACATATCAAAGTATAACTATGACCAAAACTTCAATAGGAGACATGTAATAAGCATCAACACACCTATCAAAACTCAAGCATTCACATATTCAGCTTTTACATATTCCACTATTAAGTTTACACACAAAAACAACCAATTATTTCTTCATGAAGTGATCTTGAGAAGCAAAAAAGAAAAATAAAAAAGAAGACTAAATTTTATGTCTGCAAACTTTTTCAATGACAACAAGAAGTCTACATGGTGAAGTAAGAATTATATGAACGAAAATAAGTATTACTCCATATGAAGGAATAGCATTTACATCTACTGAAAGGTTTTGTGATAGAAGGATTATGAGGAGAAAAGAGAGTACACTTAGTTCAGTTTAGCAAGAATAAATCCTAGCCTGCTTTGAATATTAAGACACCTTCAAAATATTTTTGTACCTGAAGTTGATAATATGAACCTTGAATTTCATTGTCAATAACACCAAAGTGAAGTCAAACAAGTTGCCAAGTAGCAGCCAACTTTCACAAATTGAGGCATCTAAAGTTGCTAAAAACAAAAATGGACATAGAAATCACAATTTCTATATTTTTTAGACTTGTAACATATCTGGGAGAAAAATCACAGACAAAGCTACATTGGGGGCGCTAAAACCCATTAGAATAAGAAAAAAAACATTCACATTTAAAATGCAAAATTTGCATAACACAAGAGCAGTCTCATCACAAGAGCATTCACAAGAAAGAAAATATTCACAATCAATTTAGGCAAGGGTGATGCGTCCACTTTATATGCTCATTTTAGTACTTTTTAGGATCCATTTTGTGCTCTTTCATTACCAACAGACTGTATTTTACCATGAAATCCTCTTAGGAGGGGTAAGAGCGACTTTGCGCTCTTTTACCTCTTTTAAGTAACTTTTTGTGTGAACAAAGTAATGAAGACCGGAGGCCGTTGAAGACTACACTCTCGAAGATTTTGAAGACTTGTTTCGAAGACGTGAAGACCGGAGGCCATTGAAGATCCCTTTTGAACCAGTTGAAGACTTAGAAGTTGAGAGGAGTGACTATGGAGATGACTACATGCCACAAGAAGAAGAAGAAAGTTAATGCAAAAATTCTGGTCACCGTCGCGAGTCGCGACGGACACGTCGCGAGTCGCGACGGCGACTGACCAAAATCCTAACTTTATTTCTTCTCACTATAAATACTATATTTTCTCCTCCTCTGTGATTGATTCTGATTCCTGCGGCTGCTGTACTACTCTAAACCCTTATTTTTCATTTCTTTCATCTTTGATTCATCTTGTGTTTTGATTTGTTGTTTTAGATAGATTAGCATGAACTCTATTAGCTAATCTCATCTCTTGGGAGCATTTGACCTAAGCTTCCAAACCTATGTCCTAAGAATACTTTGTAGCTTGTTTATTACTCTTGCTATTATGCATTTGTGGGAATTTAATGTGTTTGTTGATTTCATCATAGTGGTTGAAAGCTTGAGTATATGAAATGCTTGTATTAATTGCTAGCTAGGGTTTGGGGAAATTGGGTTAAATTTCCCCCTGTTCTTGTTAGGGATCTATAAGTATGATTTAGAGCTTTTGATTATGTTGATGAATTGATGATTGCTAGATAAATATGCAATGTTGAACTCTTTGCCATGTTTATCAATTGTAGCAAATGGGAGAGGTCTATGAGTGGTCGCTCTTGATCAATCCCGTGTAAATGCATAGGTCGGTTAAATGCTTAGTCACGGTGTAGTGGTTATAAGTGTTGCCGAGTTTGTTGATCCTTCGTGCTAAATGCCATTAATGGGATACCTTGAGTCGTGGTCGCGACTCGGGAGTCATTGGTGAGGTTTGACAAGAGATGTTGAACTCACTCTTGCAAACTACTATCTAAGAAGGATAGAAGTTTAGTCTTCACAGCAAGTAGTGAAAGTAGTAAATAAGTCACATGTTCAATGATGGAAACAAGGTTTGGAAGTGACAGTCGACTGCGCCCAAGGCTCCGTAATTGTATTTTCATCACATCTCTATTTGCGCTTACATGATTAGCATCATTCTCTTGATTTGCTAATTGTTGTATTTCAACTTGCTAATTTAGGAACCATCCAACCAACCCCCCCCTTTTGTTTACATGTTTTTATATATATATATATATCTCCGTATATATATGCTTAGTATGTTTTCTCATATAGGTGTTTAAGTACTTAGAAAAATCCCTTTTCCTGTGGACGACCCCATCTTGCCACTATTTACATTATTGTGGATAGGATGCATTAAGGGCTTAAAAATATTAACTTTGAGAGGTACGGCGACGACCTCCCAAATTTTGGCGCCGTTGCCGGGGAAGAGGCGTTCATTTTTAAAGTGCTTTAGCATATTGTGTGTGATTATGTGCTACTTGTGAATATTTGTTAGTTTGATTTTATCTTATTTTGATTTTATCTTATTTTGATTTCTTAGTAGATTTGCCATTTTCGCTTGGCTTGGAGACGTATTGTTTGTGTTCTTGGTGTATGGTTCGCACGCGATCCTCTTCACGAGAGCCCTTACACTACGACCCCGAGTTGGAGTTGAATTTGAGACGGGCTAGGAGGCTTTCTTTGGAAAGTGTGAATAACACCCCTCCTAGTGACCATTTTGTGAACACATCTTCTTCAATGGACCCCCGAATTGAGATTGAAGATGAGCAAAGGGAAGAAGAAGCCTACAATCCCCATCCCCGCCAAAGAGGGATCCCTTTGGGACAGCCCTTGTTGAGAGAAATCATGGCACCCAATCTGGAGCAACAACCGATGTGCATTGAATACCCAGTGGTTGGACCAAATAAGCATTTCGAGCTGAAAACCGGGTTCATCAATATGCTACCCGCTTTCCTTGGAAGGCAAGGGGAGAATGCCAACAAGCATCTCACCGAATTTCACTTCTTGTGTAGCGGAACGGTTCCTCACGGAGTGGATGAAGATTTTTACAAGTTGAAGGCATTCCCTTTCACTCTTAAGGATGGTGCTAGAGATTGGCTCCATTACCTACCACCAAGGAGCATAAAGAGTTGGCTTGATTTGAAGACAAAATTTCTCGCCAAATATTTCCCGGCCTCGAGGTCCGCTGCTTTGAAGAAGGATATAAGCAACATTCTGCAGTGGCATGAAGAGTCTCTCTTCGAGTATTGGGAGAGATTTAAGATGCTCCTCGCAAGTTGTCCCTACCATGGTTATTCGGAGGGAGATTTGGTGTATTACTTTTATAATGGCCTTCTGGATGAAGACCAAAGGCTGGTTAGAAGTTCTTGTGGTGGCACCCTCGGAAACAAAACATCTGCTGAAGCCATGCAACTATATGAAGAGCTAGCGGAAGAGTCGAGGAATTTTAGCTCAAGGGCTGATTTGAGGAGGAGAAACCAAAGGCCTGTAAGTGATTTTGCCAACAGTGGGAAATTGGAGGATCAAGTCACGACCCTCACATCCATGGTGAAGACCTTGATGACCCACCCCGGAGGAAGTGCGCCACATGTTAAGTCATGCGAAATCTGCTATTTGGCGCACCCTACGGACACATGCCCCACTCTACAAGAGGATTACGTTGAGGAAGTAAGTGCTATGGGGTATCAGGGAAATCAAGGATACCAAGGTGCCTATGGGTATCAAGGTGGTCAAGGCTACCAAGGTGGTCAAGGCTACCAAGGTGGTCAAGGCTACCAAGGTGGTCAAGGCTACCAAGGTAACCAAGGCTACCAAGGTAACCAAGGATACCAAAGATACCCAGGATACCAAAGCCGGCCATATAATTCGGGAAATCGTGATCAACCGAACCTCCGGTATGGAAACCCTCAAGGAGGCCAGAACTCTCAACCGTACAGGCTACCCCCTCAACAATACCGGCCACCTCAACAACAGTTCCAAAGATTTGAAGACAAATCCCGAAACCAAGGGGAAGGTTCGGGGCTATCCAAAGATGAGGTAATGCAAGCTATTCACCGATTAGGCATGAATGCTGAAAAGGGCGAACAATTCCAAGATGAAGCTAAAGCAAGTATCAAAAACTTGGAAACTCAAGTGGGCCAAATAGCTCAAATGGTGAACCGGATGGAAGCCCGTGAAAAGGGTAAACTACCTGCCCAACCAGAGATCAACCCGAGGCAAAATACAAGTGCTATTGCTTTGAGAAGTGGTAGAGAGGTCGGTGTTTCACCGGAGGCTGAAAATGTTGAGAAGGGGCCAACGAGAACTGAAGAGTTTGAGAAGGGAGTTGAGGAAGAGGTAATCCATGAGAAGGAGCCAACGAGAATTGGAGAGTTTGTGAAGGGAGTTGAGGAAGAGGCAATCCATGAGAAGGAGCCAACGAGAATTGAAGAGTTTGAGAAGGGAGTTGAGGAAGAGGCAATCCATGAGAAGGTGACCAAGGAGCTAGCCAACAAAGATAAGGAGGAAGAAATCAAGTTGGAGACATTGCCACCAAAACCGGAGTTAACCTCCACCCCGGAACCATCCTCTCCTCCACACAAGAAAGCAAAGATGGTGGAGAGCCCCCCATATGTTCCGGAACCCCCATTTCCAGAGGCCTTGAAAGACAGGACGAGGATGGAGGATAACAAAGACATCTACGAAGTCTTTCGTAGGTGTGAGGTAAACATTCCTCTCTTGAATGCAATTGAACAAATCCCTAGATATGCCAAATTTCTCAAAGAATTATGTGTTGTGAATAGGAAACAAAGGGCCAAAAATAAATTGAAAAGTGGAAAAAGTGAGCATGTTTCTGCATTGTGTCAAAAAGAGCTACCCCCTAAATGTAGCGATCCCGGTATGTTCACAATCCCGTGCATAATAGGAAATACTCGTTTTGAAAAAGCTATGCTTGATTTAGGTGCATCCATAAATGTTCTTCCTTATTCTTTGTTTGAAAATCTCAACTTGGGAACATTGCATAAAACCGGGGTGGTAATCCAATTGGCCGATCGTTCTAGTGCATACCCTAAGGGTATTGTCGAGGATGTGTTGGTTAAGGTGGATTCCTTAATTTTCCCCGCAGATTTTTATGTCCTTGACATGGAGCATGATAAACATGCCGCCCCAATTTTGTTGGGGAGGCCATTTTTGAAAACATCTAGGACGATGATTGATGTGCATAAGGGTACCCTCACCATGGAATTTGATGGAATGAAAGTAGAGTTTAACATAAATGATTCTATGAAATATCCTAGTGAAGAACATTCTTGCCATGCCGTAGATATTGTTGAAGAAGTTGTGCAAGATGTTTTTGAACTAAATGGTGAGGATTCTTTATTGGTTGCTTTGCAATGTGATGTTGATGATGCCCACAATGTATATTCTATGAGCACTAACTTGAAAGGCAGCTTTGAAGATTTGAACTTGCTTGAAAAGATGACACCGAGTGTCTCAACACCTTCTCCTCTACTCTTAGAGGAACTCGAGGAACCGGAATTCCTCCCCTCGCTTGTGAAAGCCCCGGTGCTTGACCTTAAACCTTTGCCAGATGATCTTAAGTATGCATTTCTTGGGGAAAGCGAGACGCTTCCAGTCATCATTTCGAGCAAGCTCACCAAGGAGCAAGAAGAAAAGTTGATGGTGGTGTTGCGGGAGAACAAGGAAGCAATTGGATGGACTATTGCCGACATCAAAGGCATAAGTCCATCCACTTGTATGCACAGAATCTTGTTGGAAGAAGGTGCGAGACCCGTCCGACAACCCCAACGCCGTTTGAACCCGCCTATGATGGATGTGGTGAAGGCGGAGATCCTCAAATTGCTTCAAGCGGGCATGATTTACCCAATCTCGGATAGCAAGTGGGTGAGCCCAACTCAGGTGGTACCAAAGAAGAGTGGAATGACAGTCGTTGAAAATGGGAAGGGTGAAATGGTGCCCACCCGAGTTCAAAATGGGTGGCGAGTTTGCATTGATTACCGGAGATTGAATGCAGAAACCCGGAAGGATCACTTTCCCTTACCGTTCATTGATCAAATGCTTGAGAGGTTAGCAAGTCACCCCTACTATTGTTTCTTGGATGGATACTCGGGATATTTTCAAGTGGCTATCGCTCCAGAAGACCAAGAGAAGACCACCTTCACATGCCCTTTCGGTACATTTGCTTACCGACGCATGCCTTTCGGGCTATGTAACGCCCCCGCGACCTTCCAAAGGTGTATGGTAAGCATTTTCTCAGAATTTGTTGAAAATTTTGTCGAGGTATTTATGGATGATTTCACCGTTCATGGTAATTCCTTTGATAATTGTTTAGCAAATTTAGCACAAGTCCTTAACCGTTGTATTGAAACTAATCTGGTGCTAAATTCTGAGAAATGTCACTTTATGGTTGAGAGAGGTATTGTCTTAGGCCATGTTGTCTCCTCTAAGGGTATTGAGGTTGACAAGGCCAAGATAGACACGATTCAAACTCTGCCTTATCCTACTAATGTGCGCGAAGTGCGTTCTTTCCTTGGCCATGCAGGATTCTATCGCCGGTTCATCAAGGACTTCTCAAAGATAGCATCTCCTCTATGCAAATTGTTGCAAAAGGAGGTGGAATTTGTAGTGGATGAGAGATGTCAAGGGGCCTTCGATACATTGAAGGGAAGGTTGGTCTCGGCCCCTATCATACAACCCCCAGATTGGGCGTTGCCTTTTGAGATAATGTGCGATGCGAGTGACTACGCCGTTGGAGCAGTGCTTGGTCAAAGGGTGGGAAGAGTACCTCACGCCATCTATTACGCATCCATGTCCCTAAATGAAGCCCAAAGGAACTACTCCACCACTGAAAAGGAGTTGCTAGCAGTGGTATTCTCTTTAGAAAAATTTAGATCTTATTTGCTTGGTACTAAAGTTATTGTATACACTGATCATGCAGCACTTCGTCATTTAATGGCAAAGAAAGAATCCAAGCCGAGGTTGATTAGGTGGATCTTGCTTTTAAGCGAATTCAATTTGGAGGTGCGGGATAAGAAGGGCGCTGAAAACCTGGTGGCCGATCATTTGAGCCGGTTGACTCCGGGGGCAGACATTGAGGTAAGCCCAGCAATGAAGGAGCAACTACGGGAGGAATTCCCTGATGAACAATTGTTCACCATTAATCGCATTAGGGATCTCCAACCGTGGTATGCCGACATTGTCAACTTTCTCGTCACTGGTAAGTTTCCTCATCATTTTTCCACAGCCCAAAAGGATAAGTTAAGGAGTGATGCAAAATATTATGTGTGGGATGATCCCTTTTTGTGGAAACATTGTGCGGATCAAGTTGTTAGGAGATGCATCCCTGATAGTGAAATACACTCAATACTTGAATTTTGTCATTCTCATGCATGTGGCGGTCATTTTGGAGCCAAGAGAACCGCTAGGAAAGTTTTAGAGAGTGGGTTTTATTGGCCTACGATGAATAAACATGCATACACTTTTTGCAAATCTTGTGATGAATGCCAGAGGGTAGGAAATATCTCCACTAGGAATGAAATGCCCCAAAAACCTCTTTTGTATTGTGAAATCTTCGATGTTTGGGGTATTGACTTTATGGGACCTTTCCCTAGTTCTTATGGTTTTACGTACATTCTTCTTGCTGTTGATTATGTGTCGAAGTGGGTTGAAGCAAAACCCACCAGGACTGACGATTCTAAAATGGTTGCAGATTTCTTGAAAAATAACATCTTCTCTAGGTTTGGGGTACCCCGAGCATTGATTAGCGACTGTGGCACACATTTTTGCAATCGGACCATAGCAGCACTTTTGAAGAAATACGGGGTCACTCACAAGACATCTACCGCCTATCATCCACAAACCAACGGGCAAGCCGAAGTTTCCAATCGGGAAATCAAGTCCATCCTTCAAAAAACGGTTAACCCTAACCGGAAGGATTGGAGTTCTCGGTTGAATGATGCCCTGTGGGCGTATAGGACGGCTTACAAGACACCAATCGGTATGTCCCCATACCGGTTAGTGTTTGGTAAGCCCTGTCACCTACCGGTAGAAATTCAGCACAAGGCTTATTGGGCGGTCAAACAGTTTAATCTTGATATTGATGAAGTCGGTTTGCATAGAAAGTTGCAATTGGAGGAACTGGATGAAATCCGGAGGGAGTCCTATGAGAATGCAGAGATCTACAAAGAGAAGACAAAGGCATGGCACGACAAGATGATCATCAGGAAGGATTTTGACGTTGGTCAAAAGGTCCTCCTATTCCAATCTCGCCTTCGCCTTTTCCCAGGTAAGTTACGGTCCCGGTGGATCGGTCCTTTTGAGGTGGTCAAGGTCTTCCCGCATGGTGCGGTGGAAATTTTAAATCGAGCTACGTCCACTACCTTCAAGGTTAATGGACAACGTTTGAAACCTTACCACGAGACTTTTGTACCGGAAAAAGGGGAAGACGTGCATCTCCTCGATCCGAGTTGTGATTGAACCCCGTAGAGGGAAGTGAGTCGTGCCGACGACGTTAAATATACTGGGTTTTGATCATCCGGATCGTCACTTTAGACTTTCTGTTGATGTTGTTTATTTTTGAGCTTTTATCATTAAGATTCATTGTTTTGTTTTATGTTTTTCACGGGTTGTTTTCTCCATGATTTTGCAGCAATTTTGAAGCTCAGGCATTGGATTTTGGAAAGGGAAAAGCCTTGAATTCGAGAAGGAAGAACTTGGACAAGAGAAAGAAGCAGAAAAATTTTCTAAGTCCAGGTTAGCAGCCTCGTCGCGAGTCGCGACTACTTCGTCGCGAGTCGCGACGGGCTCAGTGAATTTTGCCCTCTCGGATACTACTTTCCGCGACTCGCGACACCCTCGCGACGTCCGTCGCGAGTCGCGACTATACTCGTCGCGAGTCGCGATGGAATCAGGCAGTTTTGATATTATTTTTGCTTCCCAGACTTCACTTTCCGCGACTCGTGACACCCTCGCGACGTCCGTCGCGAGGCGCGACGAGACTCGTCGCGAGTCGCGACGGAATCAGGCACTTTTGAAAAATTTTGGCTTCTCAGCCTTCACTTTCCGCGACTCGTGACACCCTCGCGACGTCCGTCGCGAGTCGCGACGAACTGGTCGCGTGTCGCGACGGAATCAGGAAATTTTGGCCTTTCAGATTCACCTTTTGGCGACTCGCGACGACCTCGCGACGTCCGTCGCGAGTCGCGACGGACATGTCGCGAGTCGCGACGGACATGTCGCGAGTCGCGACGCTCGGGTGAACGAAAAAAATTCATAAAATCCGATGAACATTAGTTTCCCCTTTAACTTTTCCTCTGTTTTTTTTTCTTCTTCCCCTTCCTCTCATCGCCGATTCCCTTTCCCCGCCGCCACCCCTCCGTCGCCTCCTCATCTCCGCTGCCGCACCACCACTATTCCCCCCACTCACACCACCCTTTCCCACACTCTCCACACTACACTCACATCTCACTTTCGGAAAAACGAAAAAAATCCGAAACCCTAGATTTCGGGTGATTTTGAAGCTGTAGGTAATTCGATCGTGGGCTCCTGTTTTTACCATTCCTAAGCATCATAGTGGTACACCTCCACCCTCTTTTGAGCCCTAATTGTGATTTCGAATTTATGTGCTATTTATTTGATATTGTGTATATTGTGTGAATGCTGTTTGGGGTTTATATTCTTATTTTTGTTGTGGGGATTTTGTTGAATAGGCTATGCTTTTAATTTGATTCCATGGGTATCGGGTGCATATTTTCTTCGTGCGGTTTCGAATGTATTATTGTTATAATTTGGGGGAAGTGGGTTAATTTCCCCCCTGTTGTTACTCGATCTTATAATGTATGCATTCGTGTTGTTCTGGCTAAGGAGTAGGTGGTGATTATGCATTATTGGCATGTTAACCCGTTGTTATTTAGATACGCTGTTTCGGTGTGGTTTAGTGTGCTTCGAATGCTATATAAGTTTACGGTAATTTAGCCATGGAACGAAGAGGGTCACATTGTCACTATGCTAGTGATGGCTACATTACTGGAACATAACTGTAATTTTGAAATATAGCATTTAGACTTTTTGAGTATTTCGTGGATTCAATGGTATGGACTTCTTCGACATCATGTACATTGTATATGCCATGGTAACTACGGATTGAACTAGTTAGACTGCTTTCGTTTCAGCCTGTGATGCTAAACTAGTTTGACAGTGGTCACTGACTTGTCATATTGCATATACATATTTTCTACTCATTTGACCTGTGTGCTCTTTCTGCTGGTGATTGACAGATATGGCCCCAAAGAGGAGGTATAGGCCTACCCAGCCCGCCGACCACACTGCCACTCCACCTCCGCAACCGGCTCCGGAGTCACACCCTGTACCACCCCTTGCGGAGAGGTACATGGGTTTGACCCGGATCACCGGGTCTTATGCGGAACGATGGGATGGCTTACAGGGGCGCATCTTAAAGGAGACGAGCTTTGTTGACATACCCACATTGGATCTCCTGGGTCTCTTGCAGCCTATCAGAGTCCTCCTCGCCAAGGGGGGACTGGAGGGATTTTTAACGAAGAGCGCGCCGACATACAGACGGTACACACTGGAGTTTCTCTCTACCGTCCGTATCAGCAGTATGAGGGGCGATGAACCTTGTGAGAGGTACCTAGCCTTTCACTTGGATGACAATTCGTACCAGCTGACAGTCTCTCAGGTGGAGGAGGCCTTCGGTTGGGCCACTGCTGAGATACGGAGCAGGCTGGATCCTGCGGCCCCGGAACGAACCATCGAAGATGACATGCTATTTTGGAATGTCATCAACATGAGGGCCAAAAACTCCCATGATAAGAGCAGCTCCATAGTTCACCCCGCGCTCCGTTACGTGCACAGACTCTTGGCTGGCACAGTCTTCTGCTCCGCGGAGCCGACGAATGTGCCAGACAATGACATTCATTTTCTGTGGCACTTAACAAGTGCGGGGCAAGGGTACGGGTTGTGGGCAGAACTCTGGATGAAAAGAGTGGTCGAGTTGGCAGGAAAGAAGAAAGGGAAAATCATGATAGGAGGATTGATCAGCATTCTAGCCCAGTACTTGGGATTAGTTCCTCCGCCCAACTTTCCATGCCTTGGGAAGCGGACTTCCTATCTCATCACCGTTGATCGATTGGTCAAATTTGAGATGCTCAGTGTCACCAGGACCACTGGGCTCTATCATTGGTTATACGGTGCCAGAAAGATCACCTTCATGGCCCTCCCTCAGCACAGCCGGACCAGACTGGAATTCGACACACCCTTGGGGGATTTAGCAATCTCCCCAGATTCTTCATGCTCAGCCGAATTCCAGCGTGCGCTCCACGACCTTGGCCCAGCCCCGGTCCAGCCGGATGACAGCACCCTACCTCCTCCTCAGCATCATCAGCAGCATCAGCAGCAGTATCAGCAGCAGCACCATCAGCACCAGCATCATCAGCAGCAGCAGCACTCTCCACAGCCTCCACCTCCGACAGATGAGACCACACCTCACTTCCCCCAGCCTCCGCCAGACTTCTATGAGCGGATGATGCGGACCATGCACGAGGGTTTCCACCGCCAGGAAAGCATGATTCTTGAGCACAACAGGTTTGTCTCCCGGGCTTTGATAGATATGGATGAGGAGATTGAACACCTGTCCGCTCGCATCCATGACATGCAGTCCCAGTCGGCTGGTACATCAGGCACCGATCCTAGAGTGGAGCAGCGGAGAGCACGGAGGCAGCGGAACGAGGAGTGGCTGACTCAGTATCAGCAGCATTACTCCGGCAGCGGCCCTTCCTCTTCACCGCATTGATAAAGTGAGCATCACGCTTTGCCCTAGTCTACATTGAGGGCAATGTAGTGTTTTAAGTGTGGGGAGGGGTATCTACTATTGATAGGCGAGTTGGGATTTGGAGATACTTTTACCTTTTGTTTTGGATATTGTTTTGCTTTTGATGTACTTGGATAATGTTGGTTTTGATACTTTTCTTAACCTTCACATTTGGAAGCAATTTGCTACTTTTCGGATGGGGAACAACAACAAATAAAAAAAAAAAAAAAGAAAAGAAAAAAAAAAAAAAAAAAGAAAGAAAGAAAGAAAGAAAGAATCCCGCTAAGTTGAAAACCCGAGAGGGCAACTTAGGCAACATTGGGGCCCGGATAGGTCGAAAACCCGAAAGGGCGGCCTAGGTAAAAATGAGAGGTCAAATGTGTGGAAAAAGGTGAGGTGTGAGCTAAAAGAAAAATGATTGTGTGGCTAGGATGAAAACCTGAAAGGGCTCCTAGGCAAAATGAGAGAAAGCGAGAGAAATTGAAAGACAGTAAGTGTTTACTCATTTGCCGGCGATGGAGACATAAGGTTGAGGTGACCACACGGAGGGATCGGGTAGCTCGACATCTTGAGAATCTTTTGGGGATGGATAATTTAGCGGGGACAAGGCGGAGTAAGTTGTGAAATTCTTGATCATTAATAGACTTCGTTTTTAGGTTGATACATTGATATAGGATGAAGCATGTGCTTTGAACTTTATGCATACCTTTGGTTTCATCTTTTATCATTGGATTTGGGGTTGTCAGTTCTGGATTTGGAGATGTCCTAGGGAAATTAATGAATTGACGGAATGATATGGTTTAGGTAGATTTAGGAATAGGGGTTGTGGAAAAATCTCATTTGATCTTAATCTTGGGGTGTGCGGTATTGAGAGTTTTGTGAGGTAGTGAATTGGGGGATTAGTAGTAGGATGTGGAGGTATCATCCCTTTCGTATACTTGGATCTTTTCTTACTCGAGGGCGAGTAAGGTTCAAGTGTGGGGAGGTTTGATGCGTCCACTTTATATGCTCATTTTAGTACTTTTTAGGATCCATTTTGTGCTCTTTCATTACCAACAGACTGTATTTTACCATGAAATCCTCTTAGGAGGGGTAAGAGAGACTTTGCGCTCTTTTACCTCTTTTAAGTAACTTTTTGTGTGAACAAAGTAATGAAGACCGGAGGCCGTTGAAGACTACACTCTCGAAGATTTTGAAGACTTGTTTCGAAGACGTGAAGACCGGAGGCCATTGAAGATCCCTTTTGAACCAGTTGAAGACTTAGAAGTTGAGAGGAGTGACTATGGAGATGACTACATGCCACAAGAAGAAGAAGAAAGTTAATGCAAAAATTCTGGTCACCGTCGCGAGTCGCGACGGACACGTCGCGAGTCGCGACCAACAGCCGTCGCGAGTCGCGACCAACAGCCGTCGCGAGTCGCGACGAACAGGTCGCGAGTCGCGACGGCGACTGACCAAAATCCTAACTTTATTTCTTCTCACTATAAATACTATATTTTCTCCTCCTCTGTGATTGATTCTGATTCCTGCGGCTGCTGTACTACTCTAAACCCTTATTTTTCATTTCTTTCATCTTTGATTCATCTTGTGTTTTGATTTGTTGTTTTAGATAGATTAGCATGAACTCTATTAGCTAATCTCATCTCTTGGGAGCATTTGACCTAAGCTTCCAAACCTATGTCCTAAGAATACTTTGTAGCTTGTTTATTACTCTTGCTATTATGCATTTGTGGGAATTTAATGTGTTTGTTGATTTCATCATAGTGGTTGAAAGCTTGAGTATATGAAATGCTTGTATTAATTGCTAGCTAGGGTTTGGGGAAATTGGGTTAAATTTCCCCCTGTTCTTGTTAGGGATCTATAAGTATGATTTAGAGCTTTTGATTATGTTGATGAATTGATGATTGCTAGATAAATATGCAATGTTGAACTCTTTGCCATGTTTATCAATTGTAGCAAATGGGAGAGGTCTATGAGTGGTCGCTCTTGATCAATCCCGTGTAAATGCATAGGTCGGTTAAATGCTTAGTCACGGTGTAGTGGTTATAAGTGTTGCCGAGTTTGTTGATCCTTCGTGCTAAATGCCATTAATGGGATACCTTGAGTCGTGGTCGCGACTCGGGAGTCATTGGTGAGGTTTGACAAGAGATGTTGAACTCACTCTTGCAAACTACTATCTAAGAAGGATAGAAGTTTAGTCTTCACAGCAAGTAGTGAAAGTAGTAAATAAGTCACATGTTCAATGATGGAAACAAGGTTTGGAAGTGACAGTCGACTGCGCCCAAGGCTCCGTAATTGTATTTTCATCACATCTCTATTTGCGCTTACATGATTAGCATCATTCTCTTGATTTGCTAATTGTTGTATTTCAACTTGCTAATTTAGGAACCATCCAACCAACCCCCCCCTTTTGTTTACATGTTTTTATATATATATATATATATCTCCGTATATATATGCTTAGTATGTTTTCTCATATAGGTGTTTAAGTACTTAGAAAAATCCCTTTTCCTGTGGACGACCCCATCTTGCCACTATTTACATTATTGTGGATAGGATGCATTAAGGGCTTAAAAATATTAACTTTGAGAGGTACGGCGACGACCTCCCAAAGGGACATAAAAGGAAGATTAAGTAACTGACATGAGCATTTGAAGCACAAGAGTACATAGCATTGAGGCCTTAAATGATTCTCGCATCTCAGCAAACTAGCCCGAGGGCAAACCTCTCAGCAGAATATTATCTGGCTATCGATCTCCTCTGCTAATGGATTGGAAGGTACCACCTTCTCATCCGGAATTCCTTCGTCCCGCCTTGGCTTATATCATGCTCCAACATAAGATGAAGCCAAATCAGTTCATTTTCGAGAAAATTAATGTTTATTAGTTTAGTTACCTGGGCCAAGAGGTACCAGAGAAGCAGGTCGAAGGAGGAGGCGGTGAGGATGACTTCGGGGAAGCTGGTAGCGAAGGGAATCACCCGAGGAGGTTAATGCCTAGTTCATCGTCGGAGACTCTGTGCAAGGCTTCTGACCACAACTTATAGGCCGGAATGCCGAGGCAGGGGATCCCGGAAAGCCGAGGCAGTGTTGACAAGCTGGGAAAAAGGACCCAAGCTCCCGAAGTGAGGTTGAACCTATTGTGACAAGCGGCGGCACTGCGATGAGCAGCGATGAGCAGCTGTTGGTATGCCTTGAATACTGTAATAGCCGCTTCTGTTGACCCTGCCTGGGGGTCCGGGGGGGGGGGCGGAGTCACCCCCGGTCCGACGGTATAGCTTGTCTCTTTATTGGACTGCTGTTGATATGGGCCGAATTGTGTTTTGGCCCAGTTTGTTAGGGTTTAGTGGAGACAACATATAAAGTGTCTCTTTTCTCTATGTAAACCAACTCTAATTCTGATATAGTGGAATCCGTCTCCCGTGGATGTAGCCAAATTGGTGAACCACGTAAATCTTGTGTCTTGTTATTTTCGTTCATATTTTCTGTTCTTTCTCCATTCCGCACAACAAACTGGTATCAGAGCGGTTTCTTTTTCCGGCGATATCCGTAGTGGGTATATCGGATTCTGGGCTCATCAGATTAGGGCAGATCGGGGAGAAAGATGTCTGGGTTGAACGTGAAGATCGACAAGTTTACTGGGAGAAACAGTTTCAGTTTATGGCAGATCAAGATGCGAGCTTTGCTGAAACAGCAAGGTTTGTGGACTCCGCTGACGAAGGATTTCGCGAGCAGTTCTGGCGATGTTGTGAGTCTGGAAGAAAAGGCACACTCGACGATTACGCTGTGTCTCGCGGACGAAATCATCACTGAGGTCTCAGATCAGGAGACTGCTGCACAACTGTGGCTGAAGTTGGAGAGTTTGTATATGACGAAATCTCTAACCAACAAGTTACTTCTGAAACAACGCCTCTTCGGTCTCCGAATGCAGGAAGGTACGCAACTCAGAGACCATCTAGAGCAATTGAATACTTTGTTATTAGAATTGCGAAATATAGATGTGAAAATTGAAGATGAAGATGCTGCTTTGATTTTGCTAGTTTCTTTATCGCTTTCGTATGAGAATTTTGTTCAGTCATTTATTGTTGGTAAAGATTCTGTGTCTCTGGAGGAAGTAAGATCCTCTCTCCATAGTAGAGAGTTGCGACATAAGGCAAACAGTACAGGTACAGAAAGTCAGGCCACTGGCTTGTTTGCTAGTGACGGAAACACAAAAGGCAAGGAAACCGGCAATAAGAAGAAGGGCAAGAAGTCATCTTCAAAGGGTCCCAAGGCCAATGATGTTTGTAACTACTGTAAGGAGAAGGGGCATTGGAAAAAGAAGTGTCCGAAGAAGGCTAGTAAATCTGGGAGTACATCTGGTACTGCTGCTGTGGCTGAAGGGGATTTCAGTTCTGAAGATGATTTTGCTCTAGCTGTTACTGGGCAAAATAATCATTCTAATGCGTGGTTTCTTGATTCTGGGGCATCTTACCATGTATGCCCAAGGAGAGATTATTTCTCAACTTATGAGCAAGCTGAGGGCATCATTACTACGGCAAATGGTGTTGCGTGCAAGGTAGTTGGGATTGGTTCAATCAAGATCAGGACGCATGATGGTAGTTTCTGTACTTTGAACGATGTCAGGCATGTTCCATCGATGACAAAGAATCTGATTTCTCTTCCTACGTTGGATAGAAAGGGTTTCGTCTACTCAGGGAGTGATGGAGTTCTGTGTGTCTGCAAAGGTTCTAGGCTGGTTCTGAAAGGTGTTCTGCATAGTACCTTGTATTTTCTACAAGGTTCCATGGTTATGGATTCTGTTAATGTTTCATCTTCGGAGGTTCACCAGGATGATAGGACTAAGTTATGGCATATGAGGCTTGGTCACATGGGTGAAAGCGGGATGCAGATTCCGTCGAAGTATGATCTTCTTGGTGGCCACAAGATCAAGAGCTTGGACTTCTGTGAGCATTGCATTTTTGGGAAGCATCACTGCAGCAAGTTTCCTAAGGCGATTCATAGAACAAAGGGCACATTGGATTACATCCATTCTGATTGTTGGGGACCTTCCCGAGTTGAGTCACTGGGAGGTCACAGGTACTTTGTTTCTCTGATTGATGATTACTCAAG
The DNA here is from genome assembly GCA_037428765.1 of Rubia yunnanensis. NCBI lineage: Eukaryota > Viridiplantae > Streptophyta > Magnoliopsida > Gentianales > Rubiaceae > Rubia > Rubia yunnanensis. The sequence goes on along the minus strand of CM075069.1, from coordinate 30,910,355 downwards.
GATGACTTGGGTTATCATGATGAAACATAAGAGTGAAGCTTTCTCGAAGTTCAAGGAGTGGAAAGCTTTGGTGGAGAATCAGACCGGGAAGAAGATCAAGAGGCTTCGAACTGATAATGGGCTGGAATTTTGCTCGTCTGAGTTTGATCAGTTTTATAGGGATGAAGGGATTGCTCGTCATCATACAGTCAGGAATACGCCACAGCAGAATGGCGTAGCTGAGCGGATGAATCAGACATTGCTGGCGAGAGCGAGGTGCATGCTCTCTAATGCTGGTTTGGAAACGAGATTCTGGGCAGAGGCGGTGAGTACAGCTTGTTACCTGATCAACCGCGGGCCTCACACAGGTATAGAGTGCAAAATACCTATGGAGTTGTGGTCAGGTAAAGTTGTTGATTACTCCAAGTTAAAAGTTTTTGGTTGTACATCTTATTATCATGTTAGTGATGGTAAGTTAGAGCCCCGAGCCAAGAAGGGTGTCTTTGTGGGTTATAGAGATGGAGTTAAAGGCTCCAGGACATGGTCTCCATCTGAGAAGAGGGTTATTCTGAGCAGGGACGTTGTCTTTTGATGAAAATTCTTTGCTTAGATCTATGGTGAAGCCCACAGTTGTGCCAGAAACTAGTGGAGTTGATAAACAGGTGGAGCTTGAAGTCACTCAAGGTGAAAATAGATTGGAACAATTTGAGGTGGATCAAGAGCCACAGACAGAATCTGAGATACCGGAATCTCCACCACCAGATCCTCAACCATCAGGAGCTACAGTCCGCAGTTTAGCTCAGGACCGACCCAGGAGGGTTGGAGTTGGGGCGCCAAAGAGATATGGGTTTGAGGATATGGTGGGTTATGCACTGTCTGTTGCCGAGGAAGTGGATACTCAAGAGCCATCAACCTTCAGAGAGGCTACTTCATGTACTGATGCTGATAAATGGCTTGCTGCAATGGGAGATGAGATGGAGTCTCTTCAGAAGAATCAGACATGGGAATTGGTCAAACAGCCTCAAGGGAGAAAGGTAATCAGTTGCAAATGGATTTTCAAGAAGAAGGAAGGAATATCACCTGCAGAGGGAGTCAAGTACAAGGCAAGGGTTGTTGCAAGAGGTTTCAGTCAAAGGGAGGGGGTAGACTATAATGAGATTTTCTCACCAGTGGTCAAACACACTTCCATCAGAGTGTTGCTAGCCTTGGTGACACATCAGGATTTGGAGCTCGAGCAACTTGATGTGAAGACCGCTTTTCTACATGGAGAGTTGGAGGAAGAGTTGTACATGACTCAGCCAGATGGTTTCCAGGTTCCTGGCAAAGAAAAGTATGTTTGCAAGTTGAAGAAGTCTTTGTATGGACTTAAGCAGTCTCCGAGGCAGTGGTACAAGAAGTTTGATAGTTACATGCTTCAGCTGGGATATACGAGGTGTGCTTATGACTGTTGTGTCTACTACAGCAGGTTGAGAGATGGGTCATTCATCTATCTGGTGCTTTATGTAGATGACATGCTGGTAGCCGCAAAGAGTAAGCATGAGGTTCAGAAGTTGAAAGAACTTCTTAGTGCTGAGTTTGAGATGAAGGATCTAGGTGCAGCTCGGAAGCTACTAGGAATGGAGATTCTTAGGGATCGAAGTCAGCGGAAGCTTTTCTTGTCACAGAAAGGCTACATTCAGAAAGTGTTGGCTAGGTTTGGCATGTCTATAGCCAAGCCTATAGACACTCCTAGTGCTGCAAATATTCATCTCACCACTATGTTTGCTCCTCAGTCAGACGAGGAGAAGGAGTATATGTCTCGGGTTCCTTATGCTAGCGCAGTGGGGAGCTTGATGTATGCTATGGTTTGCACGAGGCCAGATTTAGCACAGGCAGTCAGTGTTGTGAGCAGGTTCATGGGGCAACCGGGAAAGGAACATTGGCAAGCTGTGAAGAGGATCTTCAGGTATCTTAGAGGTACGTCTGATGTGGGTCTCATTTATGGAGGTGATACGGAGTGCTTAGTTACAGGCTACTCTGATTCTGATTATGCTGGTGATGTTGACACGAGGAGATCGATGACTGGTTATGTATTCACTTTGGGAGGTTCTGTGGTTAGCTGGAAGGCGACTTTGCAACCTACAGTGACATTGTCTACTACGGAAGCAGAGTACATGGCTCTGACAGAGGCTGCAAAGGAGGGAATATGGCTGAAAGAGCTAGTTAGTGATCTTGGTCTACATCATGATCAGGCTACTGTGTACTGTGACAGCTTGAGTGCAATCTGCCTAGCCAAGGATCAGGTCCATCATGAGAGGACCAAGCATATTGATGTCAGACATCATTTCTTGAGGAGTGAGAGGAGAATCAGGGTGAAGAAAGTGGGAACTGCAGATAACCCCGCTGATATGTTCACCAAATCTGTTCCACATGGCAAGTTACAACATTGTTTGGACTTGCTGAACATCAGAGCTGATTAGGTGCTCTATGGGCAGTCCCGGGAGTGGAGGGCGAAGTCTACTCATCTGGCACTGTAATGGTGCATCTGGAGTTTTCTACTTTTAGGATTCAAGTCAAGGTGGAGATTTGTTGGTATGCCTTGAATACTGTAATAGCCGCTTCTGTTGACCCTGCCTGGGGGTCCGAGGGGGGCGGAGTCGCCCCCGGTCCGACGGTATAGCTTGTCTCTTTATTGGACTGCTGTTAATTTGGGCCGAATTGTGTTTTGGCCCAGTTTGTTAGGGTTTAGTGGAGACAGCATATAAAGTGTCTCTCTTCTCTATGTAAACCAACTCTAATTCTGATATAGTGGAATCCGTCTCCCGTGGATGTAGCCAAATTGGTGAACCACGTAAATCTCGTGTCTTGTTATTTTCGTTCATATTTTCTGTTCTTTCTCCATTCCGTACAACAGCAGCGATGAGCAGCGATGAGCAGCGATGAGCAGCGATGAGCAGCGATGAGCAGCGATGAGCAGCGATGAGCAGCGATGAGCAGCGATGAGCAGCGATGAGCAGCGATGAGCAGCGATGAGGGTTTGAGAGAAAATGGCAAGTGAGAAGAACGACGGTGAGGGTTGAATCTATTGTCAGATCTATTAGGGTTTTAGCTATATATAGCAGAAGATTTTGGGGCTATAGTACTTACTATGCATAGGACTACTAAGGTGAAGGGTTAAGATTCAATCTATCAAAAGCAATCAACAGTTCAGATTTATTAGAATTAACTAACTTAAATTTAATTATTTTCTTTCAAATTTATATAAAATTTTGAAATATTATAATTTATATTTTATCTTTCATTATGTTTGGTAAAATCTTGGGAAATACCGTCTTTCCGTAGTCTTATGGAAAGATGAGTTTAATTGTAATAATAAAAAGGTAAAATATTTTTATTGCAATATTAAAAATTTATGAAAATACCGTCTTTTAAGAGACAAACTCTTATTTTAATGTCAATTTATTTCTAAAATATGATGAATAAATATTTTAAGAGTTAAATTTTTTCATTCATATTTATATATATGAACTCAAGTAAGGTTTGACCGTTGTTTAGTCAAAGTCAACCTAGTTATTAGTGTTTATATAGTGAAAGTCTAGTAAAGTTTGACCGCTGATTAGTCAAAGTCAACCTAGTTATTAGTATTTACATATTGAAAGTGGTTTGACTGCTGATTAGTCATAGTCAACCTAGTTATTAATGTTTATATATTGAAAGTTAAGTAAAGTTTGACCGTCGATTGGTTAAAGTCAACTTAGATATTAGTGTTTATATATAGAAAGCCAATTAAGGGTTGACCATCAATTAGTTAGAGTCGGCTTAGTTATTAATGAAAGTCCATCTTGTTCTAAATGTTTATATATATAAAATCGATTAAGGGTTGAACATTGATTAGTGAAAGTCAACCTAGTTATTAGTGATCAGTAGAAGTCATTCTAGTTATTAGTGTTTATATATAGAAAGTTAACCTAGGGTTTATTGTTGATTAGTTAAAGTCAATCTAGTTATTAGTGTTTGTATATAGAAAGTTAAGCAAGGGTTGACTGTTGATTAGTTAAAGTCAACTTAGTTATTAGTGTTTGTATATAGAAAGCCAAGTAAGGGTTGACCGTCGATTAGTTAAAGTTAACTTTGTTATTAGTACTTATAAACAGGAAGTCAAAAATGGTTGATCATTAATTAGTTACAGTTAACTTAGTTATTAGTGTTTGTATATAGAAAGTCAAGTAAGGGTTGACCGATGATTAGTTAAAGTCAACTTAGTTATTAGTGTTTGTATACAGAAAGTCAAGTAAGGGTTGATCATTGATTAGTTAAAGTCAACTTAGTTATTAGTGTTTGTATATAGAAAGCCGAGTAAGGGTTGGCCGTCGATTAGTTAAAGTCAACTTAGTTATTAGTGAAAGTTAATCTGGTGCATAATGTTTATATGTAGAAATTAGAGCAAGGGTTGAACATTGACTATTAAAAGTCAACCCACTTATTAGTGTATATATGTAGAAAGTCAAGTAAGTTTTGACTGTTGATTAGTTAAATTCAACTCAGTTTCTTAGTGTTTGTATATAGAAGTCAAGTAAGAGTTTTTAGTGTTTTTTAACATACATGAATTCAAGTAAGAGCTGATCGTTGATTAGTTAAAATCAACTTAGTTATTAGCGTTCATATATATACTAAATCAAGTAAGAGTTGACAGTTTATAAAGTCAACTTTGTTATTACTATTTGTACATAGAAAGTCAAATAAGGTTGAACATTGATTAGTTAAAGTCAAACACTTTTATTTGTATTTATATATACTAATTCAAATAGGGATTGACCGTGTTTAGTTAAAGTTAACTTAGTTATTAATGTTTACATATACAAAGTCAAGTAAGGGTTAACTATTGATTAGTTAAAGTAAAATATTTATATTCTTCTTTATACACACTAAGTTAATTAAGAGCCGACCGTTGATTAGTTAAAGTACTCCCTCCGTTCCATTTATATTGGCACACTTGCCAAAAATGGACGTTTCTTTTTTGTTGGCACATCTGAACTTCATGCCAAATAAAGGGGGAACAGCCTTAATATTTTTCCATTTTTCCCTCATTCATTTCCGAAATTTACCACTGGTTTATCATTTCATTTTCTTGTTTTGGGTAATCAGGCCAATCACTAATTCAGCATCCAGTAACCTTTCCCTCCATATGAATTGGATTGAGCCCAGCTTATGACCCAATTTCGAATTTGCTGGGTCAACTTTGTGGCTGAAAATAATTGTCCCATTTATTCATCTTCTACTCTTCATCCCCGTCAAAAAATCATTTCCCCATAACTACAAACCCTAGCAGAGTACCACCTCAGCCTACCGCCACTTCGCGGCTCACGTACTTAGCGTCGGTGACAACCGGAAGCCCACCCCTACAAAGTTCACCACACAAAGCCTGTATCCCGCCACTAGCTGTTTGGGCCGTTCTTTTAGCCCGCCGTGCCCGAAGGCCACATCTGCCGATCTGCCGCTGGATGGAAACAACACCCTTCCCGCGGAGAAGCGACCAAAGCCCAGCTATTTCCGACAATAACCACCCAGTCCCCGGTGATTCAGAGCCCCAAATCCCGTACGAGCCCCAGATCGATGACACTTTCGTTGATGAGACACAATGTTTCACGGCGACCCTTGCCGAGAAGACCATCCGAGAGCAGACCATTCGATACCTTCGTCCCCGACCAGAAGGCCGCAATGTCAACACCGGATGATAAGATCTCTGGCACTAAGAAGGATCAGGTTAGGGAATCGACAGTTTGTGGATGCTCAAGGGTCACCTGGCGTCACAGACACGTACGAATCTGACGGGGAGGATGGGCTCGATGTACTGGAGGATGACACAACTTTTTCAACTCCACTGCCGAGCAGGGAGATTCAGGCGACAAAACCGTCTTCAGAATTATTTGTGTACGAGTTGAACGGGGTGCCAATAGACTTGTCTGAGGTAAACTTAATCCCACCTCGATATGATTTTATTCACAGATAGTTAATTAAATGTTGAAAATTTGTGTTTAGGGTTCCACATACTCTGTTTCAGTATGTGGTAGTGACCCTGCTTTTGCATCCCCCGACAACGTGTTTGCACGCGTACAATGTCTACATAGTGACTTCCATGTTCATGCTAATACTGCTTTCATAGTGAATTCAGTAGTACTCCATTGTCTTTGAATCCTAATACTCTCTGCCAGTCAGTGACTTTGACCCACTGTTTGCATCATCATATTCCGTTTCGGTGTTACCCCAGAATCTGAGGTAAAATGCCTTGATAGTGAATGCAATGTCAAGACTCCGTGTTAGTATGTGGGATTGCCTATTTAGCATGATTTGTTGTCCAATATGTGAGATTCTATGCTTAGAGTGACAAATTCCTTATTAACTATTTTCAGGTACATCCTTCCGTGTACAAGCTGCTATTGAGTCAATATCGGAGTGACGAGCATGGAAAATTGCCCCCAAAAGCATTAATAGAAATGTGGAAGGTCATCTTCCATGTGTAGGTAAGGTATTTATAAATCACATGTGTAGATTGACGAACATTATTCGATTTTTTTCCATGCAATGACTTTGTATTATTCTGCTCGGCTGTGTGTAAATATGTGGTACTGTGTTTGTGGCTGTGTATGTGGCCGTGTATCTGGCCTTCGTGGATGTGTTTTTGTGGCTGTGCATGTGGCTGTGTTGCTGTGGCTGTGTTTTCGTGGCTGTTTGTTTGTGTGGCTGTGGTTTTGTGCCAGTGTTATTTTGGCTGTGTTTTTGTGGCTGAGTCTTTGTGGCTACGTTTCTTATGCTATGTTGTCGTGGCTGCGTATGTGGCTGTCGTGGATGTATGTTTGTGGCTTTCGTGGCTTTGTGTAAACAGGGGCTGTCGTGCCTGTGTGTATGTGGCTGTCGTGCATGTGTGTGTCTGGCTGCCGTGTTCTTCGCGGCTGTATAAGTACCTGTGTTTGTAAGTGTGTTTCTGTTTTTGGAATTTAGTTTAGGGTTCAGGCTAGCTGGGACACCCTCAATTCCACATTTCTTTACAAAGCTCGTAACCAATTAAGTTGACACTGAGGGTGTGCTGGAATTTTATTCCCCTGAATGTCATCTCATCTTTCTGTTGGTCTCTCCCTCGTAGGCAGGGCAGTATTGATATGATAAGACAGTACAATTTCAGAAAAGTTGATTTCGGTACTGTAACAACAGGAATCCAGTACTTTTATATTTTTCGTAAATATTCATCAATATGTAGAACAGGTTCTCAGAATGGAGTACACACATTTGCATCACACCATTCATCCTGAAAAAGTAAACTGCTAATGATTTTCAACACATACATGGTTGGACTGCAAACACACTAACAAAACCTAGCATTGTGTTTGCAACCTGTAGGCAATTCTAGCCCAATCCAACCACAACAAAATACACAAAGGCATTTCATACCTACTTGCTAACCAATTAATTGATGCACAATATATTCAAGTCCCCCTGCTTTGTTAGCTGCTACCAAGTGTTGTAAGCCCTCCCTAACCAATTCTGTGTCCACTTCTATGTCACTTGGTAATAATCCTTGTTGTTGGAGTGCATCTTTCCCCATATGTGGTAGCTTGTAACAGTTCGACCCTTTGCATTTTATAATCTCCACCATCACACACTGCAGCGTTAGAAACACTTTGTTCAGTTTTTCTGGCTCTAACTGTTCGAATGTTGTTTTCGTGGCTGAAATAAGTTCATCCAATGTGTGTGTCGTTGACCGGTGCTGCAAACTTTGGATTGAGTTAAAAACCCAAATCTAAAACATTTAGGTCAGGGCTGTTTGGGGGCTGAAAACCTAATCTGATGTTGAAGCCATCCGAACTAGCTGCCATTCTAAATTCAGCATCATCATCACATATGTGGGGTCTTGCATTGTCTTGCCGAATGGTTATGTTTATGCTAGCTAGTAATGGCCATTTCCTTTTTATGGCTGGGACCAACTTTGTCAACATGAACTCCTTGGTAACGTACCGGTCTATTGATGGTATTGGTTTAGTTTCCATAGTGCCAGCTGGTCTATTTTTGCTTGTCTTCTTCGCAGCTTCTTGATGTGAGAATGGCCATATCCCTATTTTTCCATCGAACAAGACCTCTCCCTCACTGTTGATGAGTGGCCGATAAACGGCACAGAGGAACATAATTTTCTTTATGAATCTCTTGTTGTGAACCACACGGTGAGGCTCTTCCTCATCCGGAAGAAGGTAGTACTTTTCAGCAACCTTAGTTATGTAAAACCATTTCTCGTCCATGTGTACAATGTGATGCATATCCATGAAAGTTGTTTTTCCTAGACTTGTATCATGTTTCAAGTGAGATATGGAGTAGTATAACCTGTGTAGCTGGTTAGTTGCTAAAATCAGAGGTTTTATTGCATTTGAATGTCTCCGAACTTGACCCTTCTTGATCCAGCGATGCATTGTAGTAGTGCTTACTCCAAGTGCTGCTGCAAATCCCCTTTGTGAAGTGCGTAATTGGAGGGGGACTGCCATGGCCAACTCCTTGTTTATTTCAACCTTTTTCCTTCCTTCTTTGCCTTTGGCCTTGCTGCTCCAATCTGTACATAACCCCAGTTGATCTTGTGTTTTATGCAGGTTTGCCATGCGGCTTATAGTGCGAACCGAAGTATTCCATCGTTGCGCAGCCTCCTTCCGACGATGGGCTAGAATCTTGCCTTCGCTCAAATTTTGGAGGATGAACTCACCTATCTGACACCGCTGAGAATCACTCAACCGATGCCGTTCCGGCATTCTGTCGCGGCTAAGGAAAAGAAGAGGAAGATAAAATCCAGAGGTGAAGAAGAAGATAATGATTTGTTCCAGGGAGCAAGAAGACTCTGGTCTCTTCCCTGTGTGGTGAATATTAAGTGTGGTGAATATTTTCACTGCCTTGTAATAGCTGCTATTATGGTGTGAATTTGAATTAAAGTGTGATTATTTCCCCCCTTTTAGCCTCCTGTCTGTGGGGTTTGTGAAGTTAATTTTGGTGGCAAAATTTAGGCTAATTTTGTTGGATGCTTGTCATCATCAAGCTGCAGTAATCACGTACTGTAGCCTACAAACTCTGACTTTTCGGCCAACTTTATGTTAAATCATCAGTTACCAAAATCCAAGTGCCAATCCGTGTTGTGCCAATATAAATGAACAGAGGGAGTAACATTAATTATTAATGTTTACATGTAGAAAGTAAAATAAGGGTTAACTGTTGATTAGTGAAAGTCAAACATTTTTATTTGTATTTATATATACTAATTCAATTAAGGGTTGAACGTTAATTAGTTGATGTCAAACACTTTTATTCATATTAATATATATATGGGGTCAATAAAGGTTGATTGTTGATTAATTTAAATCAAAGTTATTAGTTAAAGTCAACAAAAGAAGTAAACAATATTGAATGTTAAGAAAAAAATAATTCAGATTAGAGCGCAGCTGCGCCAAGCCATGAAATTTCTGGCAACATTTTTGAAACCTTTGGCTAATTGTTTTGTGAATTTTATAAAATTTTGGCAGGAAAATTGAATTTTTAAAAATTTTGGCAAATATTTTGGTGGGAAGATTGAATTTTTAAATTTTTTAGCACCAATTTTTGACAATCGGTACTATTTTTTTCCAACACCGGTTTTAGCACTGATTTTTTTTAAAAAACCGATGTTAACACCGGGTTTATTATTTTAACGTTGATTTTTAAAACCAGTGTTAATTTAACACCAATTTTTTTTAAAACACCGGTGTTAAAATTTTAAAAAAACCGGTGTTAAAACAAAAAACTGGTGCTATTATAATTTGGGCACCGGTTTTCAAAATCGGTGTTAGAGGGGGGTCTTTGTGGTAGTGATATTCGTACTGCTAGTCAGCCAGGATATTTATTTACGAAGACACTTGGACGACAGACATTTCAGACTTTGCTTGGCAAGTTGGGCATTTGAGATACACATGCTCCAACTTGAGGAGGAGTGTAAGAGATATTTTGTGATATCTTCTGCAATATTATTGTACTTTAGATATAATATTTTTCCTTTATTCACTCTGTAAAAACTGTGTATATATTTCACGGCTGTAACTGTAGGTAAAAGGAAGAGGTATGTTGTGATTGCGCCGATTGTTGCAGCCAAGGAGCAGAACAGAGATGTCACAAATCCAGTAAATGAACCCGATGCAATTGTTCCAAGCTGCACTGATGGCAGCAGAAAATGAAATGCAAATGATGGGAATTCATCATTTTGCTTCAATTTTCTGCCTATGCAGTTGGACGTAAGCACACCCCTTACTAAAAGTTTGTTCAACAACAAACACAAAAATAAATGGAGTGTGATTTTGTCTGCAAAAGTCAGACAAAACTAATTATGCAATTCAGCAATATAAGCAATCAAGCAAAAACACAAGGATTTTTATGTGGAAAACTCATTCGGTGTGGAGAGTAAAAATCACAGGACGATTAGGAGTCCACACCAATTGCTCTTATTATGATAAAATGAAGGTTACACAAACCCAATTCCAAGTCACAAATGGGTATACAAATTACCCACCGACAAATAATCATATCTAGCAACATATGCAAGAAAAAAGTGAAGAATATCACTCAAAGACAGGACAGGTAGAGCTGTCATATCTCACGAACCGAAGCACCAAATGACAATCCCACCGCCCAAAATCTAGCCCAAGATGTCCCAGATCTGCTACTAAAACTTTAGCACAATCGAACTAAGGATGACCTTTGATGTGTTTTGTGAAGCTGCGCCAGAAAAATGTGAACAACAAAAAGACACTTTTTATTTCTCTTTGTTCTCTCTACTTTTGTCCGTTTTACTCTCCCTTTTGAAGACAAATTCTTCACCTATTTATACCCCAAAATAACCCAAGTTCAGCCTTAATGTCTTCTTAAAGAACCATTAAAAACAACTCAAGTTTTTAAAGAACTCCAACCCTTAACATCTCTTCCTTAAAGAAGCAAATCATTGAAGATAAGTTCATTCATAAACCTTCTTAAAGAGCAATTGAAGACAACTTTAAATCTTCTTAAAGAACTCCAAAGGATATAACTCCAAGTCTTTACAACTTCAAAAAGTAATGAACAGGATATGAATAAATAGGTTTTCTCCACATAGAAAGAGACCTATAGCCCAACATCTCCTACGTGTTTTTTTTTTTTCATGCGACATGACTACCTGATGGAAATAATAGCATACTAGAATCCATAATAATGAATTTGTAATACAAAATTGTTGGAAACCAAAAGATGTTATGGTCAAAATTGTATCCAAACTGAAGAGTTTAAGCTTGAAAATCGTGTACCGAAGATGTTATGGCAAATATTTGAAGACAAATTTGAAATCCGCATCACTTGTTTAGGCCTTTTAGGGCCACTCAAGGTAACCTTCTATACACAATTTTATGTTGCCCTGCGAAAATGCGAAATTTTCGCTAAGTTTTCGAAGAAGTTATCCGTCTATGTTTATCAACATTCTACACCAAGAGAAAGATAATGACTAAGCCCTTCTATGACACTTCAAATCTTCTCTAAATTATAAAAATGACTGTTTCCTATTCAATTTCATGAATTGAAACTCCATGTTTTATCTGATTTTCAACAAAAATGAAAGAAAGAGGTTTAATCTGTTCCAAAAGTTCTACTCTCTCGTCTCAGTATAAACTGTACGCTTTCTATTTTGGTTAATCACACTATAAGTTGCACAAACATTACAACAACTTTTAGTACTCCCTCTATCCCGGATTAAATTGCATAAGATCAAAAATTCAGTCAAATTTAGAAAACTTTGACTACATATTTGGATAGATATATAGGCAATAATATTGTTGTATGTCATATCGTCGGATTCATCATAACAAGTAGTTTCTAGAAAGTAACCTTTTATTTACTAATATTATACTTAATTAAATATATAAATGGTCAAACGTGCGTGTTGGAGACTGTGAAAAAGATTTTGTACAATTTGATCTGGGACGGAGTAGTAAAAAAACTCCACTATCCTCATTAGTTTTGGGCTTCAGTTGCCCAATTTCAAACCCTAGTGATATTTCTCAAGGGAAATTTGTTTCTCCACCACCAGAGCTTATGTTCTCCCAGACCCAGATATCCAGGGGGGTGATCCGCCGGACAAGGTATTGAAGACTTAAAACCCTAGTCCTGGTTCATTGTACCTAATTTATAGAAATAGTTTACTTCCCCTAATCATTGGGATTTCTTACGTGTAAATCCTATCATAGAAATAGCACTTGTAATATAAATAGATACGTACAGAGATGAATAACAGAACATACTCTTTCACATCATATCTTTCACATGGTAACAGTATAGCCTCGTTTTCACATCTCCATAAATCCTCATCATGGCCGACAACAATCAAACCGGCCAAAATGCTTCCGCCTCCTCCATCCTCTTCACCGCCTCCGGCAGCGCCTCGGCAAACTTACAATTTCCGGCTCTGGCAGTTCGCTTGGACCGCACCAACTACTTCCTTTGGCACGGCACGGTTCGTTCGGCTCAGGAAGCCTATGAACTGGAGGATTTTCTCGTCCCTGGCAACGCTCCACCTCCGTTAATCACGTCGAAGGAATCCACCTCTACACTGGCTACAAACCCAGACTTTACGTCATGGAAAAGAAAGGACCGGCTTGTTCTCTTGTGGCTCCGATCAACCCTCACAGCCCCTATGCTCGGTCACGTCGCTAGGGCAACATCAACCTCTGAATGTTGGATCATTCTTGAACAAATGTTTCACTCAAAAACTCAGGCTCGCCAAATGCATCTCAAACAGCAACTTCAGATGCTTCAAAAGGGTTCTCTGTCCATTCTTGACTATGTCGAGAAAAAGCGCGCCATCTCGGACTCATTGGCTGAATGCCTCACGATGGTCTCCGACAATGACTATGTGTCCTTCATCATCTACGGGCTAGGCCCTGAATATGGCGCATTTCGAACTGCCTTAGGCATGCGAACCACTCCGGTCACGTCGAATGAATTGCTCGGCTTGCTGCTACAAGAAGAGCATCGCCTTCTGGAGTCCTCTTCTGATGCGGCTGTGCCGACGGCGTTCTACTCCAACCGCCGCGCACCAGGCCGATCCCCTGCCGCTGCCTCTCGGCCTACTTCGGGGATGGACGACTCCAACGCTGACCGCGGCTCCGATTCCACCCCTCTCAAATGCGACATCTGTGAGAAGCCCAATCACAGCGGGCGAAACTGTCACAATAGGCTGAACATCATGGCCTATCCTCTGACCAGCCGTCGTGCAGCCGAACGCCAGCGTCAGTTCCAGTCCTCGGCAAAGACAGCCTACACGGCTTACAACTCCAGCAGCGGCGTGTCTCCGTCGGCACTCCAGGACCCATGGGTGGTCGACTCAGGTGCTTCACACCATGTCACTGCTGATCTAGGCAATCTGAACCTGCATTCGGACTACACTGGAGCTGACAATCTGTTCGTCGGAAATGGTAAGTCCCTCCCTATTACTCATTTAGGTCACTCTACTTTAAATGCACAACATGCTTCTAATTCCTTGTCATTAAATGAAATCCTAGTTGTCCTAAAAATATCCAAAATTTGCTAAGTGTCACTAAACTTTGCAAAGACAATAATGTGTTTCTTGAATTTCATCATAACCGTTGCTATGTTAAGAGTTGGCAGGGAAAGACGTTGCTAAAATGAATAGTTGATGATGGTCTGTATCGAATCCCAGCCAGTTTGTCCTCTTCCAACCCTCCTCGCGTTTTAGTTGGAGAACGAGCCTCGATGGCATGTTGGCATTATCGCTTTGCTCACCCACATGAAAATGTTTTACGTAGCCAATTATCACGTTTCAACTTACCTGTTTCTTCAAACAATAAACTTGTATCTGTTTGTGAGGCTTGTCAGTTAGGCAAAAGTCACAAGCAATTTCTTCCCTCTAGTCATGTTCCCTCAAACCTTCCTTTTGATTTGATTTATTCTGATGTGTGGGGCCCTGCCTCAGTACCTTCTCTCAATGGCAATAGATACTTTGTTTTTTTCATTGATGACTGCACAAAATTTGTTTGGGTTTACTTTCTCACTGCTAAATCTCAAGTCTTTCAGGCCTTTTCTCTTTTCAAATCCATGGTTGAAACACAATTTTCTACAAAAATTAAAGCTTTTCAATTTGATTGGGGAGGGGAATATCGAAATGTCTTTACCTTTCTCCAAAATCTTGGTATTTTGCATAGAGTTTCTTGTCCCCACACCCCTGAACAAAATGGTGCTGCTGAAAGACGTAATCACATTGTTGTTGAAAAAGGCCTTGCTCTACTCTCCCACTCTCATCTCTCAATCTCATTCTGGGAACATGCCTTCCAAACTGCCATCTTCCTTCACAATCGTACCATAACTCCTACCATCGCCAATGAATCTCCCTACACTCGGCTTTATCATCGCCAACCAGACTATCTATTTCTCAAATCCTTTGGTTGTCTCTGCTATCCTTACCTTCGTCCATATAACAGCAACAAGTTGGAGTTTCGCTATGTTGCTTGCATCTTCGTAGGATACATCACCAAACACAAAGGATACCTTTGCTTTCATGTCCCCACCTCTCGCACCTATATATCCCGTCATGTTGTGTTCGATGAGTCTTCCTTTTCCTTTCCTGACCACAACTCCAAGTCCTCCCCATCACCCTTCTTCGATATATCCCTTCAAAGTCTGCACCTTGCCTCAGACATTTCTTCCTCACCTATCCCTCCACCCGTCACCAATCACAGTTCCCCTCCATCTCCACGTAGTCCTTCTCCTAGCCTCAGTCCCAGACTATCACTCAGTCTGTCACTCAGTCCGTCTCCTCCACCCAGTCCCACTCAGCCAATTTCACCGGCCTCTTCTCATCCTTCTACTCAGCCTTCTACTATCAGCTCTCATATAGCTCCCTTATATTTCCGCCCGGCTGCCAACTCTACTCATGGTATGACAACTCGTGCGGAAACCGACTCTCTCAAACCAAAGCTCTACACTGCTACAAAACACCCATTACCTTCTGACGGTTTCGATCTTGAACCGAAATCCTTTCTTCAGGCCAAAAAGAATCCTAATTGGAAGCATGCTATGCAGTTAGAGTATGATGCCTTAATGACTAATAGGACTTGGGACTTGGTGCCCAGGTCATGTGCCTCTAATCTTGTTGGTTGTAAGTGGATTTCCAGGATCAAGAAGAAACCCGATGGTTCAGTTGAGCACTACAAAGCTCGCCTTGTTGCAAAAGGCTTTAATCAGGAAGATGGGGTTGACTACTTCGACACATTCAGCCCTGTCATCAAACTCACTACCATTCGGGTGGTCCTCGGTTTGGCTGTTACTCAAAATTGGCCTCTTCACCAGGTTGACATCAACAATGCCTTCCTTAATGGTGATCTGTCTGAAACTGTATTCATGGAGCAACCACCTGGTTTTGTCTCACCGCAGCAGCCCTCTCATGTTTGCCGTCTTCGGAAAGCTCTTTATGGTCTCAAACAGGCACCGCGAGCATGGTTTCAGAAGCTCAACCAGGCCCTTCTACGGCACGGCTTCAAACCATGTGTTTCAGACACCTTCCTCTTCATCCAACATCATGGGTCCGATGTCGTCTATGTTCTAGTTTATGTGGATGATCTCATCATCACTGGCTCGAGCTCTGAGTTCATTGATGAGTTTGTTGGCTATCTCCACTCGATTTTCTCTTTGAAGGACTTGGGTGCTCTGAATTTTTTCCTTGGGATTGAAGTTCTTCGCAACTCTTCAGGTATACTTTATCTCAACAGAAATACATTCTTGATCTTCTTGACAAGAGCAAAATGGTTAGTGAATAACTAATTGCCTCTCCGGCCATTCCGGGCTCACGCCCCATCATTGGTGGTGATCCTTTCCCAGATGTCCATCTCTATCGCAGCATTGTAGAAGCTCTACAGTATGTCACCATTACCCGTCCTGAGCTTGCGTATTCAGTCAATCGGGTTTGTCAGTTTATGCATCAACCTTCAGAGATTCACTGGGCCGCTGTGAAACGCATACTACGGTATCTCAAAGGCACCATTGATGACGTCTTACTCATTCGGCCATCTCGGGATGATCGCCTTGTATGTTTTACGGATGCTGGTTGGGCCTCAGATCCTGATGATTGCCGCTCTCAACATGGCTTTGCTATTTACCTTGGTGGTAATCTCATCAGCTGGTCCTCCCGTATACAACGGGTTGTAGCCCGCTCCAGCACTGAAGCTGAGTACCGGGCGATTGCATTTGCCTCAGCGGAGCTCATCTGGCTTCAAAAGCTTCTAGCCGAAATGGCTGCCCCTGTCTCTCAGGTTCCTATCCTCCTCTGTGACAATCTCAGTGCTACGTATCTTACTGCCAATCCGGTCTTTCATCAGAGGTCTAAACACATCAAGATTGATTTTCACTGTGTTCAAGAACAAGTCAAAGCCGGGGAACTTGTTGTTCGACATGTGAGCTCTGTTGATCAGATTGCTGACATCTTCACCAAGGCTTTGGGTTCTTCTCGCTTTGATAACCTGAAGTCCAAGCTTCTCGTTCGTACCCGATCGTGAGCTTGCGGGAGGGTATTGAAGACTTAAAACCCTAGTCATGGTTCATTGTACCTAGTTTATAGAAATAGTTTACTTCCCCTAATCATTGGGATTTCTTACGTGTAAATCCTATCATAGAACTAGCACTTGTAATATAAATAGATACGAACAGAGATGAATAACAGAACATATTCTTTCACATCATATCTTTCACACAAGGGATGTGTAAGTATCTGAGCGAGGAAGAAATTGAAGAGGAGCGGATCCGCCCCCCTTGAAAATTGCAGAAGTTGTAGGTTTTAGTCTTGTCTGTGTGAAGAAGACGATCTGAATTCTTTTTTTTGTTTTAAAATAAACTCACCGACACGACGCCATTTCGTTTAAGCAATAAATTCTCAAAACGTCTGTCCCATTCTACATGATTTATGCCTTGCATTTTGCCTTAAATGTAGGTTTAGTTGTTGCACAACTGTAGTATTGATGTACGTACCATTTTGCCTTCTTTTTTTTTAAATAAGAGCACCCGCAGGTGAGAGATATGTATTAGGTTCCCCAGGCCTTTTAATCAACAGCAAAAGCAATTCTTACATCATGTGATTGATTCATGTCCATTAAGGCAACATCGTTGCCTCCAAAAGTCCTACAGCTAAACTATAATTTCGGATGACTATACAAAGGTGATCCTAACAGTTTTGCAGTTGCGATCCAAAGGGGAGAATCTTCACCCCTCGTGTTAATTCTCTCCCTTGGCCAGGAAACTGCAAAGAAAGAGATTCCCAAGGTAATCCTAAACATTTCGAGTACCAGAAAAGGAAAATGAAGAACTTAGAGCTGAATTTAGCTGCATCCAAGAAGTGATATGAAACATTGCAGCATCCATGAAGTCCTTGTTCAGATTTGCTGGGAGGCTGTGAGCATCCGCATGTGTGGAAACTGGTTCCGCAAAAGTGCTATCCAAGTGGTAAGTAGAGCTGCATACAAATGTAACAACAATCAGCAGTATCATGTCCTGTGAAAGCTCTATTTTATACTTCTAATATGAGGAACCTGCTGCATATCCAACGAAATGAGTCCCCTAATTTGTGGTGGAAAATTATAGAGGTTGAGAGGCTGGTTATGAGAAGAGTGGTGTTTTGCTATTGCATTCGCCACAGAGTTACATTCTCTGTATATGTGTCTTAGATCAGCTCCCTGTAGTAATTTATTAATCTTATAAGCCAAATTGAAATGATTCCACTTTGCTGAGTATGGATTTAGAATCATTTTAGTGGCAGAGAGTGAGTCAGACTCAATTGTTAAGGGGCTGTGTCTATGTGGAAAAGATTGAACAGCTACCAGAATAGCTAGAAGCTCAGCATGAAGAGGAGACTTTGCCTCAATTGAGATAGACTTAACAAGAAGAGGGCTACCTGAACTGTCCCTAACAATAATCCCAACAGCAGATGTATGAGGAAACCAAGATGCGTCAGTATTCATTTTTATGGAATTAACCATAGGCTTTTCCCACCAGACTGAGCACAGGTTTGGTTTAGGGGGAGGTCTAGGAGGGGGGAGAAGATTTCTAAATGTCATAGGAATTACAATAGAAGGGTTCATCTTTGCAGGATAAGAGTATAAGGATAGTTTAAGAAGCTCAGATATCTCTTTGCATATTAGATCAGCAGAGAATGGAACCTGGTCAAAAAAATATCTATTCCTAGCCTTCCAAAGCCCCCAACAAATAAGAGGTGGGAGCAATTTACAGGTCTGTTGCATGCTCTTGGTTAAATCTGGGCAGTACCAACAGGAGTAAAATCTTTGAGACAGAGATTGGTGCTCATAGAAATTAAGGTCTATTAGAGAAGTCATTTTACTCCATATTAATTTAGCCAGTGTACAGGAAATAAAAAAGTGATCAATAGAATCAGAGTGGCAACACACAGGGCATTTAGAAGCCAAACTAAATCCACAGGTTATCAGAACATTATCAAAAGGAAGGAAAGAATGTAGCAACTTCCAGGTAAAAATTGAAACCTTTTTTTGTAGCATTACATTCCACACATTTTTAGAGATGGGGAAGTTACCTGTATAGTTCATGATGGTATAATAAGCTGACTTAAAAGAAAAGGCCCCCATAGTATTGGGTTTCCAAATGATCCTGTCATCTCTATCTTCCACCAGTTCAGCATCCTGCAAAAATAATGCAGTATCATTGTCTAGGTAGGGAAAGATTTGCACAAGAATATCAGTTTTATCTCTAATGAATTCAGATATTGTGTACTGCATAAAGGTCTGTAGTACATTGCTTGGGATCTTGTGAATCAGTGGTCCCGTAGGGCACCAGTTAGATGTCCAAGCATTACAGGCACCTCTACCATGTATAATCAGTGAATTTTCTTCAGCAATGGAGTTGATGTTACAGATTCTTTTCCATGTAGTAGAGGTTCTGAATGATTCAGGCAAAGACCAAAGCAGTTTTGACCATAGAGTTTGGCCCAACTGGCTTTTCCACCAAAGCTTAAGGGAACAAGCATCTATTATGCCCCTAATAGATCTAAAGCCTAGGCCATTTAGAGATGTTGGCTTAGATAAGTCAGACCATTTTTTCCATATTTTATTTCTCTTCCCATCAGTTTCTCCCCAAAAGAACTTAGCCAATTTTTTTTCAAACAATCTGATTATATATTTTGTGGGGTAAGTCACTGCCCATAGATGCTGAGGTATAGAATATAAGCAACTCTTGATCAAAATTAATTTCCCCCCCGAGCTTAGCCACTTGTTTTTCCAGTTTTTCAGCTTGTTATCAACTCTTTCCATTAAAGGGTGGAAATATCTATTTAAAGTTCGACCCTTAAAAATTGGGCAGCCAAGATATTGAAATGGAAAGGTTCCCTGTTTCATTTTCAGTACTGATTTCATTTGATTTAATTTAACACTGGTGGCTCTCTTACTTAAATAAAAATCCGATTTGTGGAAATTGAATTTTTGGCCAGAGGTAAGTTCAAAAATATCTAAGAAAGCCTTAATTTTAATCAAATTAGGTTTAGAGGCTTGCATGAAAATAATTGTATCATCAGCATACATGAGATGTGAAATTGGAGGAATTGCAGATGGCATATAAAAATGAGAAATCTTTCCAGTATTAAAGATGAATGACAAACTTCTAGAAAATGCCTTTGAGAAAATGTTAAAGAGGAATGGAGAGAGTGGATCACCTTGCTTGATTCCTCTAGTAGCTGGGAAGAAACCCACAGGATTCCCATTAATAAGAACTGAAAAATAAGCTTGAGACAGATTTGAAAATACAGCATTAAGAAAAGGTCCATCAAAACCAAATTTCCAAAGGATACTTCTAAGAAAATCCCAACTAACTCTATCAAAAGCCTTTTGTAAGTCTAATTTAAGGATGCAGTTAGGAGTTCTAGCCTTTTTATCTAAAAATCTCACCAATTCCTGTAGGTAGAGGACATTATCTGAAATATCCCTATTTTTCATGAAAGCTAGTTGGTTTTGGGAGATTAGGTTAGCCATGTAAGGTCTTAGTCTTTCCATTAATACCTTATAGCATATTTTATTAATTGTATTAGAAAGACTAATAGGCCTAAAATCATCAAATGTGCTCGGGGTTGGTTTTTTTGGAATCAATGTGATCCATGTACTTGATATACCTTTTGGGATAGGTGAGCCCTGAATGAAATCATTAACTGCATCTATGAGGTCCTTTTTAATTATACTCCAGCACTTAGAAAAAAAATTTTTGGTAAATCCGTCGGGACCTAGACTACTATTATTGCTTAATCCCTTTAGTACTGCCTCAACCTCTGATTCAGAGGCTGGTTTTGCTAATTCTAGATTATCTTGAGCAGTAATTATATTAGGAATTTGACTCAAAAAATGGGCATAGTATGTATGATTGGGATCTTGATCAGATTCAGATAACAGATCAGAATAGTATGCAATGGCTTCAGTTTGGATTTCAGGTTGAGAATTTAACCACTGACCTGTTCTATTTTTAATCTTTAAGATCCTCAATTTACAGTTCTTCTCTTGTACAACCTTATGAAAGAATTGAGTATTATTGTCCCCTAATTTATGCCATTTCATTTTTGCCTTTTGTTTCCAAAATTTTTCTTTTTCTTTTTGAGCTCTCAATAGTAATGCTGTTTTCTGGTTTAATTTAATGAGTTCAGATTGAGAGGGGTTTAAGTCAAAGATTGTTTCCTGAATTCTGAGTGATTCTTCTGCATGTAATAGATTAGTATCAATATTGCCAAAACACTCCCTATTCCAGATTTTAATCTCCTTTTTAACCTAATTAATTTGAGGAAAAAACCTAACATTCCTTTTTCTCTAATGTGTTTATCCCAACAGTTTTGAACAAGTGTGAAGAAATCAGGACGGTTAAGCCAAACATCAAGGAATCTAAAAGGTCTTGGGTTCAGATTGGAGATATTTGAAATATTTAAAAGAAGGGGGGCATGGTCAGAGCTTTGTCTATTTAAAATCTGTATAGAAGAGGAGGGAAATTTCTGATTCCAAGAAATTGTACTAAGTCCTCTATCTAACCTTTTGGAAGTGGGATTTCGAAGTCTAGAATTACACCAAGTAAAAAGGTTTCCCGCCGTGGTAATTCCCTGTAATCCTAAGGAATTTATCCAATTATTAAAGTTACTAATACTACCTCTGGCAGGATTGCTAGGGCCTCTATATTCAGAAACAGAGGTAATAGAGTTAAAATCACCAATATAAATAGTTTCATTTTGACTTACTGCTGACAAATCTCTCTATAATATCTTCCTACCCTCTCTATTTCTAAGAGCATAAACAAAAACAGCATCCATATGAAGGTTTAGAGAGCCATGGGAGATATTAACATGCAGGTACTGTTCATGAGCAGAGATAAGATTAACTGAAAAAGAACTTGCCCACATCAACCATATTCTGCCATTAAAAAGAGTTAGTCCATCAGCAAATTTAAGTTTATCCTTATAAGATTGAAATTTTGAGTTATCATGCATAGGTTCTATAATACATAAGAATTGGATCTTTTTAATCCTGATCAGGTTTAGTAGTCTTAACATTGATGTTTCCATACCCCTTAAATTCCAAATCAAAAAATTAATTGAGAGTGGACCTATCATTGTTCACTAGACTTATGACTTTTTGTTGAAGACCTAAGCATCATTTTGTTAATTTGACTGAAATAATTAGTCTTCTTTCCTTTAGACTTACCTGATTGCAGATTTTGTCCCTGAAGTGGAGTTGAGCTTGAGCTAGCTTGAAGGTTTAGATCATCCTGGTCCTGTTCTTGAGCAGTGCTGTCAAGATCTTCCTGCAAAACCAAAAACCTGTTCCCTAATCTATCCAGAAGAGAGGGAGATGTCCCCTTCTGCTTAGACAGATTGGGAAGGGAGGTTCCTACTTGGATATCATCAGAAGCATAAGCTATAGGGATAAAATTCCTGAAAGCCGTTTTCTCTAAAAGTTTGTTTATGGAATTGTCAAGTGGGGCTTTAGAAGGGGAGCTAGACTGCATGATTTCAGAATTGTCTGTAGTTTGCAGAGGTAGAGTAGGAACCTCTGGATTGGTATTAGTATCCATATTAAGAGGGGTTACAGGCTTGGGATCAGTATTAAGTTCCAGTGGATATTCAGTAATTTCTAAGTCATACTGATCTTCATGAGATAGCATGGGAGGAACATCAAATTTTTTCCCCGTGGCTTTCCAAAGGGGTTGTGCCTAATGTATTACATTCTCAACATTAATAGTAGTAGAATTTGGTGGAAAAACTCTACACTGAGGTTTGGAGTGGCCCAATTTAAAGCAGTGATCACAATATAAAGGTATGTCCTCATAATCAACCTGATATTTCCTGTTATTTGTCACTGAACCTAGCCTGATGTGAGTACTGATAGGTTTTTGTAAGTCAATTTCAATGCATATTTTGATGGCCGAAGGTCTAGTGAGCATATCTGTTGCCATATCAGTTTTAATGTAGCTGCCTAAACTATTTCCAATTGATTCAATGGCAGCCGAATTATAGTAGTACAAGGGACTTCCCTTATTGTACAGCAAACAGGAACTATGGGTGACTCTTTATGGATTGAGAAATCCGAGGTCCATTTTAGCATTTTAAGCAGTATCCCGTTAAAGTTCCAAATTCCTTTCATCCAGGCTCTCTGATAATCGTTTAACAATTCGAATCTAATTAGAACATGTTTATAATCAAGGGAGCCCAGTTGGTACTTACCTGTGAAGCCGACGGTTTTGAAAACTTGCTCCAGTTTCTCCATTGGGCATCTGCCTCTGATGAACTTGCCTACTAGGGCATTCGTGTAATGCGAGGATAGTTTCTCAATTTGCTCTTCTGAGTATAGACAAGCTACCTCGCCGAGGTGCTCAGATTTGGGGATAAGCTCGGGATTATTGGGTAGCATCTTTGATAAAGGAGGAGCCTTGTTTTTTAGCACCGCGGCGAAAGAGATAGGAGGTGGAGGAAGTTGTGGACCCTGGTTGAGGTCTAGGACGGCCGGATCTACAAAACCCGACATTGCGGTAGCCGTTAACAGCGCGAAGCCGCTAACGGCTGAGGAGATCCGGCGAGGACCAGGGAGACGGGGGTTAATCAGTTAGGGAGAGAGAATTGGGATCGAACGAAGAAGAAAGACAGTAGGGATTAGGAAAATGGTGGTCGGAATTCGCACACAAATTCGCACCACAATTCGCACACATACACAGTAGTTCGCAACGGTTCTTTACACAAAATGATTAGGCACCATTTTGCCTTCTAGTTATAATACTCGTGTCGATTTACATATTTATGAACAAAAATTTGTAATATAACATAATTTATAATTTTAATAACTAATATTTTTTTGTTATATTAATATGAAAATTGTACACGACACAGTTTATAAAATAATTTTATAAGCTTATTACCACTTATCCCAATAATTACCATATAATAAAAATTATTTATTTTTTATGGTTCTATACCGGGGATATTGAAGTTTTTTTTACTAGCCTAAAACCTAAGTTGTCTAAAAATAACATATTAATATTATAATATGTTACTGATTTTAATTCTTTACTCTATATAATCAATCATAACTTGTTAAAATATATAACTTCTTAAGATATAAAAAAACCATAAATATTTCATTGTACTATATATATATATATTATTAAGATATAAATAAACCATAAATATCTCATTGTAATATATATGTATATATATATATTATATATACATATAACGGAAGAAAATCCAAATAAACACATAATATGAAATATCAAAATGTTTGAATAGAAATATGTATACATATTTTTTTATATACATATGACAAAGTCTAGTTTTAGACTGACTAGCTATTCAATGAGGACATTTTATAATTAGTGAGACTAATAAGGTCATTTGATATTTATTTTTATTTATTGCAATGATATACATATAATTATGATAGTCTTTTAAAATAAATCTCAACATATAAATAATTGCTTTTAAAATATTTTGAATGAAATTTTATAAAAATAATCAAATTTTATTGTAATCAATATTTAACGATTTCTAACTATCTCATATAGTTTTCCTTAGATAACTAAACTTTAAATTTTAAATAAAATTATTTGTTTTCAATTTAAATGTAAGACACGTAAGACACGTAAGACACAACATGTACATAAAACTGAATCCGAATATTTTCATTAATAATATCGCGTAATGCGTGATGCTACTCTGCTAGTTTTATTTAAAAAGAAATTGACATAATGTTGGTTGATATATAATAATTTATATTTTATATTTAAATAAAAAATAATCTAAATGTATTATTTGATGATGTATCAATAGTTATTTAATTAAAGTTATAAAATTATTTGTCCTATAAAAGAAAATGCAAAAGTATTCTAAGTGTTGAACAGTAATTTTAAATGTTGATGTGAATATTTAAGAAGGTTAGTGATGATAAAAAAAAAGTAGATTATTTGGTATTGCCTCATCAAATTAATGATAGGGATATGCAATAATTATGTTACTAAGAAAAAGTTGAATTCTGATTTGTTTACTCCATTCGTCTCAACTCAAACTGCACACTTCACTTTATGTTACTATTCACTGTCCAACTTTGACTCCGTATTTGAATAGATATATAAATAATAATATTATCATATGATATATGGTTGGGTTCATCGTAACTAGTAGTTTTCCAAAAGTAACTTTTGATTTGATATTATTATATGTAATTAAACATATTAACGGTTAGACAAGTTTCTTAATGAGTGTGAAAAAAATTCTCTTCAATTTGAGGTGGGACAAAGGAAGTAGGTAAATAAAATCTTCATTTATAGAGAATGCACAATATTCAAAAATAAATATTAAATAATTATGGTAAGCTGATGTAGCTAGCTCATGTATTAAGATTTGGAAGTCCCACTTGTCAAATATTGGTGAAAGCTAATATAGCTAAGTGTGGAGATGACACTTATCCAAGAAATTGATCTTTTAGTATACTAATATAGTATAGATTTGTATGATACTAATTATAATTGGTTAGTTGATTGTATTGTATCTAATTATTTACTGTGGAATTTTATTCTTTTTACTTTTTGCTATTTATTTTATTAGTACTTAATTAAATATTTTAGTAAATATGGCCAAACAGGTTAGAATTTGCATTTGTTAAAAACTAAATAAAATATCAAGATGTATTATATTCTTTTAATTTAAAATATATTGTGAGTTAAATCCTCGTCAATCACTATATCTTTAATTTGTGTAAGAAATAATAATAATTTAACATTTTAAAAATATAGCTAATAAAATATTATGTGACATTATTCTAGCATACTTATATTAATGAGATTTTATAATTCATCTAACATATATTAACTCCACAAAAATAAAAGTGAACTATGTATATATATATATATATATATATATATATATATATTTAGACGGGGTTCAGAGGGTGTCCTTCACTTATCATTAAGCTCATATGTTGTCAAAAATTGACTTACATTGCCCGAAAGCTTACATCGAGTTGCCCATAGGCTTACATTTGTTGCCCCAAAGGCTTACATCGATTGTCCCAAAAGGGGGTAACCATAAAGGCGTTCAAAATCAAATTACAAATTTGTAACCTTTATGTATAAAACATATAGTAATAGAATGGGGTACATTATAAGATAAATGGTCAAATGCTGCGTACACATCCGAGTAGTTCGGCTCGAACCAGTAGATACTGATCACAGTATTCAAATATGAGTCACCTTCTCCCAAATTTCCAAAACATAATACTACTAAATCTAAAGCAACCAAAACAAAAGTGAACAACTCCAGGGTGAAAGATCTAGTTCATCTCCATTAAATTAAAGTCCTTTATAGCAAGGAGAAATGACCCCGGTCATTTTGGTTCCCAAAAACCTTTTGTAAATGAAGCAAAAATCAGGAGAAAGTACGAAAGTTTCTAATGCGACACAAACTGAGCAATCAAGGATTTTTCAATCTGCCCCGTCTACAAAACTGGTCTGCATACAATAATTACCATTGCCAACGGTAAGTTGTTATAACTACCTTGACTTGGATTTCTCCTATACAAACATATAGACTAGACCAGCTCAGAAGCCAAATAGGCGTCGGCAGAATGGAGGATCTGACGGTGGACGTTGAAAACTCTGGTGAAAATCACATGTCGTCGCTGAGCCCATCGTCGACAGAGCTGCAGTCAGAGCCCATCGTTCCTGAACATAGTTGCCAGACAAAAAAACTCTGCCTCAAATACTCTATCGTCAGAGCCCATCGTCGATGAACAGAACCGCCGAATAAGCTTCAAAGAAACCGTCGTCAGACATGGTCGTCTCAGCGCTGTCCCCGGCCATAGCGCTACCACTGGTCACCGTCATCGGTCTGACCACCTGGATGCCACTGGTCGCCATCGTTGATCCGACCGAAGGGAAGCCAAAACGGGGAAGCGAGATGTCATCAATTTTTTATCAAGCGAAAAAACAAACTCTAGGAAAAATAAAGATACTGGGGTAGGGGTGATGGGGGTGGGATTGGGGTGGCGGGGACCGCTGGAGTAGACTTCTTTTGGCGGCGGCCCTCTCCAAGGTTATCCTAGGGTCTGGAAAGTTTAGAGAGAGAAGAGAGTAAAGTGTGTTTTAAAAAAAGTGAACTCTATGTATATATATATGTATGTATGTATATATATAATGTTCACTTATATATACGATAAATTTATATATTGTGTAAATATACTTAAATCTATATATGTATACACATAATGTTCACTTATATATATATATGATAAATTTATATGATGTGTAAATACGTGTATATATATGTATGATAAATTTATATAATGTGTAAATATGTATAAATCTTACTTATTTCTATGATGATAAATTAAAATTCTAGAAAATTAATATTGAAGAAGTACTTTATGTGTTTTATTATATTATATTTTAAATTTGATCGTTTACTATGAATTTTACATTGTACCCTAGTTCCGCCACCACAGATATCTAATCCCCCATCTTCTCCAAAATTCCATTCTCTTCAAAATGTCCCATTTTTGTTTCTATCACCATTTTCGTTCTCCAAAATCACATTCTCCCTAAAATCCTCTCCCCATTTTTTTTAATCTGATCCTTTATTCTCGTTCAAAATCCAAGATGGGTTACTTCGCAAGGACGATGGTGATTGTGAACTCCACAGAGGCAACACCGATGAGGCAAGGGCGGTGATGATTTCAAAGGCGAGAGATGGTGATGACAACTTCAAACCCCAGGTGCTAAACGCTCAAGACACACCCATCTCTTCCCTTCCCACAACTGCACCGGAATCGATGACGATGGAGTTGTGAATTCCACTGTCTACCATGTTGGGATTTTATCAAGGTTTTTTATGGGTAAAATGGGTTCTCCGGTCTGAGAATATTTTTTGCAATGAGTCTGATATTGTTATTATTTTGGTGATGGTGGTGGTTAGTAGTACTGTAATGTTGTTTTCGATGGTTGAGCGGTGATGGTGGTGGACGTCGAGTGTGTGGTGGTGGTGGTAGACACTGGTTGAGGGTGATCGACGCAGGGATGATGGCAGAGGGTTATAGAGTAATCTCTTAGCCTTCCAAATTTTAAGACTTACTTTCTCCCTCTATAGCTTAAGCTGGGACAGAGGAAGTATTTGAAAAATGACTTTAATCTTCAATAGTCTTGAACAATGTTACATTTTCTGTACTCATTAATACTATTTTTTTAATTTCATAAAAGTATAAACTAAACATTGCCCATGCACTAATGCATCTTAGGTATGTCCTGCTATCATCTTCACTAAAATTGCATTGGTCTGTCTAATTAACTTACTAACACTTTTAAACTTTCTTCATCTGAATTCTACTCACTAGCTCGCATTCACTTATTTGTTTTTCATTTTTTTCCAGTATCTATTATATTTTTAATGAAAATTTTTATTTATATCTTAGTACATTACACTGAAGGAGGTATAGGGAATGCTCATTAAATGCTATGTCATCAATTCAACAATTTGATAACTCAAGAACCTACTGACAACTAATGTGTACACATTTGATGATTAATTTTTATTGGACTCCTATTACACTATTTTTTTAAAAAAAATAATGCAAAGAAACAAAGAATGACATGTGGTATTATAATATTCACTTGTGCAGAACATGGCATCAACAATGCTGGTTACTCGGTCTGTTGGCCGGAACCACCATGTCTCATCGGTTCCGATATTAGAACCAGTCTCGCAATCACCGATGACGGTTCATTTTTCAACCGCCACAAATAACGGTGATTTTTGTGTTTCAACCGTCTTCAACCTCTGGTCACATTGCCTTCCTTATATTTTATTCTATTGATCGCTCATTTTCCCTAGTTTTCTTTTTCTTTCCTGATCCACTTTCCTCTTTTTCCTTTCCTTTTATTTTCCTTAGGTTTTTTTCTTCCTTCCCCGCTTGCTCCGATCCCATCCATTCCCCTGCCTACCCGTCGACCGCCTCCCTTACCTGTCACCGCCGTGCATGAGCCACCACGATAGTTTGAGGTAATTTCATATTAGAATTTAGTTAAGGTTTAATTTGTGGTGCAATTTTGTTGAATTTGCGTATGTTAGTTGTATTGGTGTTGATTGAAAATGCTAGTGGTAGATGTTGGTGTTGATTGAAGATGGTGGTTATAGTGGTGTTAGTATTGATTTTTGCTGGTGGTGGTGTCAATTGTTGTTGTTAGTAGTGTTGTGTTTAATTTTTAATAGATGAGTGATGTTGATTGATTGGGTGGTGATGTGTTCATGTTAATTGTTTGCGTGCAAAAAAAATTTCACCAATTTCAACATCAAAACTAACATCTATGGCAGGTGAAAGGCCATCGTGTAACACTGCAGAGAAGCACGGCTAAGCCGATCACGGTGATCATTCTACGCTATTAAAGCCCTCAAAAACTGCTGTAGATAGACATGCTTTGGACTCGTGTAGAAAAAAAGGTATTAGATATTAAAATAGTAAAATGGAATCGGTCAACAATAGTTGGTTCTTACTAAGAAGTAATGAAATATTAGAATGTCAAAATTCTAGTATTTCTTAATGTTGGAAGATCTTATCAAAATCAAACAATTCTTTTTTCTATTATTTATTTTCTAATTTTTTAAATCCACACACCAAACACCAAACAAGTTAGTTATCCATATCATGGCATAGAATTCAAGACAATTTTGAAAACATTAAAAGATGAGGCCAATTTTCATCATAAAGCTATTTTTTCACGGGCCTCATATAAATATTTGATAAATGTGAAGCAAAAGGCCCAATGAAACATTTGAAATGAAATATTAACATTATTAGTTTTTAACATCTACACTATTTTCAACTTCTTTTGGAAAAGGAACACTTAGGTTTTTTTTCTTCTTTTTTTTTAAGGAAAATATCTAGTTTCATTCATTAGCAGTAAATTTTATAGATGGTGGAGTTATCCTCCGTTAAGTCCCATCTAACGAACTATTTACAAGTGGAGGATGGCTCATTAAATACACCACTTAAAAGGTGGCTCCGCCCAGTTGATGAAGAACTACCTTTAAGAAAACGTTTCGAGCTTGAAATTGTCTTCATTGGGACCGCCCCTGACTTAGAAGGCGGTTCAACATTTTTGGAAGGTAGTTTCTTTTGAACCGCCTTTAAATGTCCCGGTTAAAAGTAGTTTCATAAATAACCGCCTTTAATTGATAGGTTTCAAAGGTGGTTATGCCTAGGCTTCTTTGTTTGTCCAAAGTTCCGAGATCTGAATGCTAGATCCAATGGTAGTTCCACATTCGAAAAGCCATGTCAAACCATCAATGAAGGAACAAATGAAGTTCCTCTAGTGTAACTTTTTCTGAAGTTAGTTCCGAGCTCGGAACAGTGTCCTTAATTAAGGTTCAACTGCTACATCAGTTTTGAGCTCAAAACTATTGGGTTTGGTCAACTTTTAGCTTATTTTTAAACAGGTATTTCATTTTGGAAAACTAAAGTATTGGAAACCTACCACAAATTGGGGCTTAATGATGAACTAATTGGGGAAGGTATGTGTGACATTCATTAGTTCATTTCATGTATTAAATATAATAGTAGAATTGTGTTGAATTTGTGGGCTAGGGTTTATGTGGTATTCATGGTAATGTGTTGTATGAAAGGGCAAGGTTTAGGATGGTTTTATGTTCATTTTGTGAATTACACTAATTTATGACATATGCATGTAGGGTGCTTGCAATGGATCGTATTGAACCCACTGGTAACAATCGTAGGAATTTGCTCGATTACATTCCTTTAATTAAATCTTTTATTGTCGTGGCGTTTGAACATACATCGAATAATGGTTTTGTGCGTGAACGATGCCCATGTATAGATTGCAAAGATGATGCATTTTTGGGGAAAAAGAAGTTACGTGAACATCTAATCACCTGTGAGTTTGATACTAGTTACACTAATTGGGTGTGGCAGTGGGAGGTTGGGAGCTTCGAAGATGTGAATAGAAAAAGATATGGTGATTTACACGGTGGTGATGTATTTGACGAGATGGTAGAGGACGTTTCTTGAGAGTTTCACGGGAAACCCGAGGCTCTACAAGCCTTACATGACAAAATAACGTCATTGTATAATGGCTCCACACATTCGATTTTGAGTGCGACTTTAAAAATTATGAACTTGAAGGCCAAATTTGGGTGGACGGATAAAAGGGATGATGGAGACACTTGAATTAATTAGGGAATTGCTTCCCGATGGTAATCATATGCCCGATAGATCGTATGCAGCGAAAAGGATCCTCTTTCCAATGGGACTTGAATTTAAAAAAATCCACGCATGCCCGAATGATTGTATGTTGTATAGGGGGGAGGAGGATGAGTTACTAGAAAGATGCCGAGTGTATGGTGAGTTGAGGTATAAGATGAAGTGGGGTGACATTGCAGTAGGCGCAGAAGTGGGGTCTGGATCGAAGAAGAAGATACTTGCTAGAGTTTTGTGGTATCTCCTAATCATACCACGATTGAAGAAATTGTTCGCATGCAAGAAAAATGCCAAGTTGTTGTGTTGGCATTCAGAAAGAGTTAAACCGAAAGATGATGTGATTAGGTATACGTCAGATGGTGAGCAATGAAAGAAGCTAGATGTCATATACCTCAGAGTTTAGTCATTTTGGTAATATGAGCAGCACACATAGTTCATGGCCTATTATGTTAGTGATGCATAATTTTTCATCTTAGCTTATGATGAAACGTAAGTATGTGTTACTTTTATTGATGATTTCTGGGCCGAAGCAACCCGATAATGATATAGATGTTTACATTGCTCCTCTTATTGAAGATTCGCTGACTTTGTTCAAAGATGGTGTCCGCATGTAAGATGGTAGTATGGATGATACTTTTACATTGAAGGCATTATTGTTTAGCACCATAAATGATTTCCTTGCATATGGAAATTTTTATGGATACTCAGTGAAGGGGCACTATGCATGCACTGTTTGTGAGAAGGAAAAATGTTTTACTCAATTGAAGCATGGATGTAATACTATTTATCAAGAGATATGCAATTTCTTCCTGAGAGTCATCCGTGGCAATTGGCGAGGTAGTGGTTCAATGGAGAAATGGAGGTAAGAGGACCGCCTATTCCATTATTGGGTGCCGAGATATTCGAAAGGGTTGGGAATTGGCTAGATGATTTTGGGAAGGGGAAAAGAAAAGGGGCGGTTGAAGGTAGTTGGAAGAAATGTTCATTTTTTTTAGAATGTCTTATTGGAAGGATTTGGAGGTAAGACACTGCCTTGAAGGATTTAGAGGTCAGACACTGCCTTGATGTAATG
Source organism: Rubia yunnanensis (assembly GCA_037428765.1). Lineage (NCBI taxonomy): Eukaryota > Viridiplantae > Streptophyta > Magnoliopsida > Gentianales > Rubiaceae > Rubia > Rubia yunnanensis. The sequence goes on along the minus strand of CM075069.1, from coordinate 30,878,504 downwards.
CACATTGAGGAGAATGGTTTCGACTCTTTTGTAGGCACATTTTTGCATACCCCCAGTTTGGTTTGAAATCTTGACTTGATTTGGTCGAAATGGGTATTAAGAAGAGCTTAGGTCCTGTGATGAATGGTGATGATTAACCCAACCCCCACCCCCCTCGAGCTTGTAATTCAATGTCTCAGCCAGAGGAGAAAGCAGATTATGAGACCCTGGGTAATGTTAACGTTTTTGGTGCTTATTCATCCAACATTAGTTTATGTGTTTCTTTGAATGAGTTGAAGTTGGTTGGTATGAAATCCCATGGCTGCCACAACCTGATGAAAGAATTTAGCTCCGAATTCGGAACTCAGTCGTGTCTTCTGCTACGGGTGAAGTCACGGTTTCGAGTACGGAAGACACTCCTAGGTTACTTCCGAGCTCGGAACTGGTTTTACAGGCCAATAGAAATAGGAAGCATTAAATTATATTCAAACCCACATTAAAACACAATATTTTAGAGGGAATTCCCTCTCTTTTTTTCATACCAAAAACCCTCTTCTTCCCCTCCCTTTCATCCATTCCTCTCAATCCATCCCACATTTCCCAATTTTGTCTTCCAAATCAAGTTAAACCCTAGCTCATACACTTAATAGATGACATCTTGTACAATTTTCTAACAATTTTGGAGTCACGTGTGATTGAGGCCTTTTGGAGTTACAATCCATTTCAAGACATGAAAAGGTTACATTCAATCTCATAGGATTTCATTTATGGTTTTAGCATCTCATGTTCTAATTTCATAGGGTTTAGGTTAAAGATCATGATCATGTACTAATTTGTTAAAATGAAATGGTTATATTTATTGTCTTGTGCTAGGGTTTATGAAGTACATGTAGTGTTGTGCTAGGGTTTACAAAATAAATATTGATTTTTATACATTATTTTAGGTAGTAAAATGTTATGAAAAAGGACTCGAGATGAAGTCCCACCTACGAAAAAAGGAAATGATGACCTGGTTGGAAATGAGGACAATGAGGGGGAGGGGCCGGATGAGGTAGGAATAGAAAAAACTCAGTGTAGGAAATTAGAGCAGATAATTGTTAGGAAAGAGTTGACGGTTTTAATTTTTAACACGCTGGGTAAATGTTTGTCAGAGCAATGTGCTAGGTGGTCTAGTTAGGTTGGGAAGGTTGGTAGAACAAGGGTAGACATAAAGTATGATAATTAGCACGGGGTCCCAAAGGAGTACAAAGACATCCTTTGGATAGAGTGCAAGATACTGTTATTGATATTATTACGATCCACACAAAATAAAAATTACTAGTATCCTTATATTATCTATTAACACTACAAGAAACTGGACCAATTACTTCGCCCTTTTTACCTCGGTTTTATTGGCTTAGGTCAAAGAACTGAGGTAAAAAGTTCTTTTACCTCAGTTTTTTGGAAGTAAGTAATATTATTTACCTCGGCTTAAAAAACAAGATAAATAATAGGTGTTTTACCATGGATCTAAGATAACCGTGGTAAATATTTTTTAAAATCGAAGTAAAAAGTATAACCAACGTAGGTGTGACGTCGGGAATATGTGTACGACCTAGCAATAATAGCCAATGATGAGAAGATCGAGTTCGCAGCAGAAGTTGATTTGGCCAAAATCCTCTTGATGTTAAGGAGCGAGGTTGCATTTTCCACCATGCGAAGTCGCACATACCAATATGTCCAAACCTGTGGCTAAATCCATTCAAATAAATTAATTCATACGATGTCACAGGTTAGTCGGTAATATGCCGGTAAAATAGAAATCATGTGTGCTAAGGAAGTGCAATATCGTACTTCTCTATCATACCTAATAAATCAACGATAGTAAACCAACACATCCAGAACTTGGAATGTACCATCTAAAGGTCCCATTCCAAGTTCACAACAACCAATCCAAAACTTCATCAAGTTACATCGGTAAGACTAAATCTAGGTACGTATATCCAAAACACACAATGCTACTATACAATCCAGAAAAAATCCTTTCAAATTAAAAATTAAACAAAAGATCTCAAATCCAAATAAAATCTAAACAAACATTCTTCATCTTCTATGACAAAATAACATTCATGGAAATCAATGGGGTGGTGACTTGGGTGGGATAACATCATCTACCAATAAACTACTTCCATAATCTTGAGAATTAGCCCCCGACTCTTTGGTGGAAGACTCTGTATCACCGGTGCTAGACCCTCCTTCATCATCTATGGTTTCCATCCCATTCTCATCATCCATAGGCCCCTCATCCCTAGGTGCATTAATTGCACCGGCAATCATAAACTTCGGCCCCCCAATTCTTCCATAAGTTTACGCACGCTGTGTTCTGTGCACTGCGCCAGGGCCTTGGTCTTGACCATGTCATTCAGGAAGATGCCCCAAGAATTTTTTTAAGTCCCGTGGGATAAAAACTAAGTTAAATTAATTAAAATACTTAAATAATAATAATTTGGAAAAACCAAAAAACTTGAATACCTGATCGTGTGGCAGGAATAAAGGTGGGAAAACCATCTATAGCTGTGGAAGTTGTTGAAGTCACCTCGGGCCAGGGTGTGGGAGGCACATCCATATCTCCCATGGGAAGTTGTGATCAATCCACGTCCCCACCTCCCAATGCCAATGCTTCTGCTCGAAGTAGTTTGCATCGTAGTACTTAGGGTAGATCTTCATTTTCAATTTGATGGGAACCTTCTTTTTCTCAAGAATGATGGTTATGAAGCTGCAGTAGGGGAGTGTCCGAATCTTCGTGGCGAGGGCCACTTGGTGCATCTCTTGGATGATGGTGACTACCTTCTTCTCCGCAATGTGGTGGCACATGACAGTCCCGTTGATCGTGCACTTCGTAGGATTTCCAGCCAGGATCAGTACTTGTATAATTATATTAAACATCATTCCCTCCCGAAGTTTGAGAACACCAAGCTTGATCTGTTCGATTGGATGAACCCATTCCCTACTTATATTTTATAGTATTTCTCCACCATTTTCTTGGGGTCAAGCACCCCGGATGGGTCATTCTCGTCGACCCGTGAAGGCCAATTGTCCTGGTAGTACAGCTGTAGAGGCTCAACCTCCGGCTGATCCTCTCCACTGATTGTGCACCCAATCACCTGATTGATTAACTCTGTCATCATATCCACATCCATCCCATTCACTCTTGTACTATACATGGTCATCGATTCCTGAGTGAAATTAGCGTAGAACTCCTTGACCTCCGTATCATACATCGGTTTATCCAAGCATATCAAACCCTCCTTTCTAGACAGTTTGAAGGGTTCAAGGAAAACATCGTAGTGGAGTCGCTCCACGTCCTTAGGCTTCATCACCCTGGCCTTCTGTATCCTTTGGACTCAGATTGTTTCGAAACATTTCTCTGCCTCCTCATTTATGAAGCATATGTTGTCCCATGTTGGCGATGGAGGGGTGGCCGTTGTCTTTGCCTTCTTGGTGCATGATGGACCTGCTCCCGTGGTGTATTCCCTTTTTCCTTCTGGCCATCAGCTTCGTTCGAGCCATCTAAGAAACAGGGGAACGTAGAATAGTTAGTGTAACGGTCAATTACTTAATGAAGTCAATGGGTTTTGGCCGACTTTGCATTCCTGTCATAGACACTTCAGCTAGACCAATGTGCTCCATGAAAAATTGCAGATACATGTGATTGAATGTGAAACATCCCACGACCAATTGACTAAATCAAAATTGTGTGAACACGAATGGTCCTAAAACACCTATAATCTCAATTAACATCAACATCACAACGTAAACAACTAATATGACAGTAATAAGTAGCAAGAATTTGTGCCATAACAGTTCCCTAAACCCTAGCCCTAGCCAAGAACTTGTAAAGAGATCCCAAATGAAAATTAATATAGCTAAAACATAATCACACAACGACTTTCAATAGGTCAATCACTGTCACGATTGTAAAACCAAGCAATGGGCAACGAAAGAAGTTTATCAAACTCGAAAAAACCATCACCAAATTCATCGGAAAATCCTTACCTTAGTTAGGGTTTCTTTCTCTTCCTCTTTGAAGAAATCCACCAATGTACTACATTCTTGCTCTTCCCCAAGTAATGTTCTTACTCCCCAAACAATGGGCGGTTTTGGGTTTAGATTTGAATGTTTTCCGACCATTTGTTTTCAGGTAGGAGGTTTTGGTTAAATGTCGTTAGTTGGGAATGAGAAGGGGGTGGGTCGTTGGCTATTTATATAGCCGCAGTGAAAGGTTGTCGTTGGCTATTTATATAGCTACAGTGAAAGGTTGTCGTTTAATCATAGGTGCAACGTCGCAGGCAATTTCGCAAAGAAAGAATAATACAGAAAATATAGTGTAACTTCTTTGTTCGTATATTTGGGGCCACATATATGAATGGGCTCAAACATTATACATATGGGCCTGGACCAGAGGTAATCGTATCGACAATAGTCAAAGTTGCGAACTAAATCGACCAATTTGATGGATGACCGGCACATGCCCGACATTGCACATAACGAACACTGGTTCGTATTGGAGCAGTAACCCAAACTAAAAAAAATCTACAGGCCTGGTCAGTGGTGGACTGAAATCACAAATGCCCGATGTCGCATTCATGTCGATGTCACTGAATATATACGGACAATTCAGCCACGTCACAAAAATGGATTGTGGGTTGATTAGCCCAAAATTTAAAAATGTAAGCCCAAACGGTTCAATTGTTACGACCACCATGTTCCAATTTGGCTATGAACGCATCATCGGAACAATAACAAATTATTCACGGACAATACATTACGAAACTTTGGGGAAATTACACTATGACCCAAACTTTCTTGCATGTAATTACGCTTAAGAGACATGCACCTGAACATAATGACAAATGTTTCATATGGAAATTATGCGTACTATCGCACAAGGACGCAAACCTGGGTAATCGTCCAGTTTTTTTATGGTATACATTAATACCCTTACGATAAATGTTATGGGAATGATAATTTCCTCCACTTGAATTTCATATTCCAGTTTTTTATGGAATAAAAAAGTAATAAAATTCCATCCATCAAATTTTAGAAAGCGTCAGTATGTGCTCTTCAGTAAATTCAAGATGATTACTTAAAAGTATACGAGGGTCAGTTGTAAGAACTTGTGGAAGTCTATGTGGAATAAGACCGTTTTCTTTATTACTATCGATTATTATAAATTTGACTAGAGATGACAAAGCTTCTTTTTTGGACGATCGGAATTGAGTTTTGGGACAACCAGTTATCTTTTTATTTTTTCCACTTAGGTCCCTCCAAGAAAGTGGGAGATGCCGAAATGCAAAATTGGAGATAACATTTTTATTCAAATTTGGATGACAATGTTGTTTCGATTTGGGCATAAACAGGTTGATGGAAGGGCCCGCAATCTTTACGACAACAAATTTTGAAAATTAGACTATGACACTTATGTGCGACGTCGCACTTGTATCTCATTTAACGAAACATGTACCAAAGATTGAGCGATGTTGCTCAATATGAAATTTCTAGCGAGAACCGAATATTTCAGTCGAAAATTTGAAATAAATTTCCCCCCAACCCTATTTCATGTCAATAACATTCAACAATAACACACATTTCCATCTCTAACAAACCCTACAAACCCAACATATCCATTCACACCATTACAGCAATGAAATGGCTCAATAAAATTGCTTCCCTCAACCATCAATAAGTATCCAAGGATGGAGCATTTCTAGGTTCAAATTAATTAAGGTAGTTTTCCATCTTTTCCATGTTCATTTAGCAATTTTTTTACCATGCATTCTATTTGTTGTTTTCCTTATTCATCAAAGATTGAATATTTTCATGAAGTATGATGATTGTGTTACATGCTATATACTGTATGTTGTTTTTGTTTCCAATATGATGTCATATTTGTAAAGAGTGAGAAAAAAAGTCTTAGATTCGGGTGAACACATTATGAATGTGTGATTTCGGTCACAACTAATCGCTCCATATGATATGGTACCGAACATGGACCGACGCCGCACAAGTCAAGGAAATTTTGAAATATCTATGAATATTCTATGTCGCTCTTCAATCGGTCTTTGCGACATTGGTTTCTTATGCGAGCGTTACCGCTTTTATTCAGATCGGTTACTATTTTCATATTGAGATTAATGTCGTCAACATATGACTATATTATGTGTATTTCTGGGTACTGCCCAACTGTAACATAAATTTTATTTCATATATATTGGTTGTAATAGGATCATAGAGAGTTATTGATGGACTTCTATCATTTAGATGAACGGAGTTGTCTTTTTACTAGTCCCCTGAAAATCTTAATGATGTACAATGTAGAAAATGGAGGTTCAATACAATTAATGTTTCAATTTTACATCAACCTTATGTATTTAAATATATTGTAACATGTATTTGTAATATATTTCATAATTTTGTTGGTTTTAATTAACATGTCAATCATTCCCACATTAATTGAACAAGAATTGAGTGTTGTATGATGTTTAACCATTTCACAATTTATCACATTTTAAATAACATGTAACGACCATCGATGCTGATTGTTTGCGTCATTGAATATTTAATATTGTAATATTTTACGAGAAATGAGATCTTATTGATCAAACCGCGGCGTCGCATAAATCGGTGCCAAAATGACACCTTACTGACTTTGCATAAATATGCATCATTTTTTTGCGCCATCTACCATTCAAAACAACGTCATATTCGTCAGTTGTCACAGGACGTGGGTCCCCCACTTTGCGTAATGTCGCTTATCATCGCTCCTATTTAGATCGACGTTGTCGTTGGTGATGTCGGTGCAATTTCTCTCCCATCAGCCGCCATCTTGCTATGCTCGATGTTGCATGCTTTTGGATACCGATGTCGATCTTAACAATGTCGTGGCTATGGTCTCCTATCGTTGGCCTTCTTGCATGGACCGACATCGGTCGCAATAACTTTCGACGTTAGTCCAAAACCGAGGTAAAAGGTACTATTTACTTCAATTTTGAACCGAGGTAAAAATGTACGTTTTGCTACGTCTGTATTTACCTTGGTTTTTTCTAGGACTAAAAATCAAGGTAAAAGTCATATAGAACCAAGGTAAAAGTTCATGTTTCTTGTAGTGTAATTTTTGACATGATGGCCTTAATGAATTTGAAATAGAAACCCTTTGAAATCGATGATCCGGCATGGAGGTTTTGAGAAAAATGACAATGTGCATGTTATCGAAGAGTTAGAGAGAGGAAAAGCACACATTTTCTAGGGATTACATATTCTCTCATAGGAAAGGAGAACGTCTGTGGTTAACTTATACACACATTCAACCGAAAAGTTGGGAGACACACAAGAGAAGTGCCTTGGAGAATGAAGAAAACGTTAGTCCACTTATATATAAGTTTGTGTGTATTTAGATTACCTTGTCTTTGGTAGTCACTTATCTATGAATTCGTAACTTAGGGGATGATGGAAGAAAAGAGACAAAATGGCAAGAAGAATGAATATCCTCATCAGAAGAGTCGTGGGGGCTATGGTTTAGCAGCCCTCGAATTCATAAAGGGACGTTTCGAAAATGATGTCCAGCTTGAAATTGAGAAAGGGGGGGGGGAAGGGATAACCGAGAAGGGGGAAAGAACATCATTCATGCCAATCAACGTGGAGAAGATCAAGAGGTGTGATCTATTCCTATGGAACCATCAAAACAAGGATGGTAGATTCACTAAACCATCTGAAAATGAACTTGTGGAACGAGTGGTAAGCCTCACTTGATTAATTATTTTTCCAACATCCATTGCATTACTTCATCATTTCTAAATTATACATGTTTTAATGACATCAAGTATGTAGGCTAAATTGAAACAAGATCAAATAGAAGGTAACTTTGTTCTCACGCGTAAAATTGACATCCCTACCGAAGCTACAGGTAAATTAGATCACTCGGGTCGTGCCAGAGGGGTAGGTGCCTTCTTATCACAAAACATGCATTTGGGTTTGTGCGGTCTTACACTAGGGAAAACCTATCTAGGGTGCACATCTTGCAAAAAGAAGCTATCACACAAGATAAGCGGATAAAGCAACAAGACATTTTAATAAAGAAGCTAATCCAACACATCGGTCTTCCTGCCCCGGAGATTTGGATGACTTGATGCCAAATTGGACTCCTCCATATAGAGGTTCACGCCACTTTCCGGGAGAAGTTGAGGTCAACCACGACCCAAAGCTTTTAACACCAACGGAAGAAGACAACAACTTAGACAAGGCGATCACGTCACCACCCCAAAAGGTACATTATTTTTTTTACACATGCAATCAATATTACACAAAAGGATTTGCATGTGATTTAAAATTTAGTTTTTAATACCATATAGGCATCAAGTTCGTGTGAGGTATAAATTGATCAAAGCGACAAAGGTATGCCCCTCCATGTTGCTGACAATATTTTGTACCCAGCAATGTGATATCATCACATCAAACCAATTGCCGATAATAGTTTTCAAGTTTTGTTGAAAAAAATGGTGGTGTTCAATGCCCCATTGCCAATTCAAGATGGAAACTATAAGAAGGTGGGTCTCTCACAAGAGATGTTTCTTCTTTGCCTCGTCGCCTAGTTTATGCCAACTCGGCAACGAATAGTCATTTGAAGGAGGCGTCTCTAAAGACACTTTATCAATTTTTCTATGTTGCACGTTTATTTAGTTTTAATTTTTCTAGGTACTCAATAGTTCACATCATCTCGTTAAACTAATTATCCATGTTAAACAAGGTTTTTCAGCAAAATCTATATATATCGCAAAACCTAGAGACGTTCATCATCTGGTTAAACAAGTTTTGCAAAATAATATCTAGCATTCTTCTCTGCCCAAATGGGATCAATGGCTAACATGTTTACCTCTTCAACCCTGATGGATGTAATATTGTACTATTATTTAGTCCTTGAATCATTTATCCCCGCAAAGGCATGTGAAAATTTGAATGAACGATCGATTGGCCACTATAGCCCAAAGTTCATTTTTTCTTTACTTGGCCCAAGGAATAAAGCCCGTTAACATACACTTAAGTGTTGTGATTTAAGTAGTTTTTAGGGGTAAAATAGAAAGCCCGGTTCTCCTATATGATCAACGGTACTTCGTGCGAATTACACACACTGAAGGTGCAACATTCCACGCTCTGTATCTTCGTCCCCGCTCATCTCCGGCGCCGCCGAAATGGCGGAGCCACTGCCTACTTTTGCAAATCCGCCGCTCTCTTATGCCCAGGCCATGAACCAGGAACTTCGCGAAGCACTAAACATTCCCCCCCCAAATCCTCAAGAGGTTCACAACGCGGCCTTCGCCCCAAAACCATCTATTGATCATCTAGGAGAACCGGGTCTCCATTTATCGGAGGAGGAGTGTCACCGTTTAGAGGCTCCACTCAAATGGACCTTGATTGGTAAGTTCTCACGCAGCAGACGTCAACTGGAGAAACTCCGAAAAGACTTCCATACAGCCGGATTCAAGGGGCATAACAGTATCACTCTGCTGGACAACAAACAGGTTCTGATATCCTTTTCCCTTGCTGATGATTACTACCGCTGTTGGTTGCATAAAATATGGAACTTCGGTTCATACTCTATCCGAATAACGAAATGGGTTCCCAATTTCAATCCCAACGCAGACTCCCCTATTGTACCAATTTGGGTCTCCATGTATGGTCTGCCACAACAATTTTTCCGATTTCAATGTCCTCATGTCAATACGAAACATCATTGGTACCCCAATTAGGGTGGATAGAGCCTCCCTGAATAGGACTAGACCCCATGTGGCTAGAATTTGTGTCGAATTGGATGTCACTAAACCTAGGATGGAAAGAATTTGGCTGAGTTTCAGAGACATGGGATTCTGGCAATACCTAGAATATGAGGGAGTTCCTTATTATTGCTCTAATTGCCTCAAACTTGGCCACCTAGATACAGCTTGCAGGTCCGAGAAGATTTCCTCTAGATTTATCCCATGGAAGCCCCAAGGCAACTCCTCATATGAAGGTAACAAATCCATTTCCATAGATGAACAGGGCAGACTAAAAGGTAAAGGAAATGGTACCTCTTCCAAAGTTATTTATGTGCCTAAGACACAGTCTACTCAAAAGAATATTACTGACTTTAAGACTCAGCAGACACTTCAGGTACTTGACCCCAAGCATGGAAACGATCAAAGGAATATTGAATCAAGTACTGAAGTACTGATCCTTGGACAAAGATCACAAGTTCCCTCTAAATCCCTTCAGAATGATAATGTGACTCAATCTCCTGAAAAACAACTATCTGTCAATGCGTTAATTTTAGAACGGTTGGATAATAGTGAAGTAAATCAAGCGAAATTACCTGAATCTTTTGGCCTTAAACCCAGGTCCCCCAAACCGAGCTCTGGCTTTATTACCCCCATCACAAACCAAATCTCCCAGGATAGAATCACAACCCCAATTCCAGAAAATCCCCATCTCCAGTATCACTCCACTGATCCAACCAATGAGCCAAATGATAGCTCAACTAAACAACTTCAGATCCAATCCCCTAACAAAGACCCGGTTTGTATAGAGATACATGGAGTTGCCTCTCCTGTCATGCCATCTGACTGGAATCCTCATAAACCCCTGGACTGGATTAACACAGAGATCTCAATCAAACAAAAGGAAAACTTTTTGGAAAATGCTCAACTAGACTTTGAACAAGTTAAGGCAAACCTACTAAAGGATCACCTAAGACTAGCCAACACCTCAAACTAATTCATCCACAACCAGAACATAAACACAGAAAATATACCAAAAAAAACTACTCCTCCATTCCAAAGACGGTTTTCACCCGTTCCTCATTGAACCTCTCTAAAGATTATCCATGAATAGTATGAACATATGCACATGGAACATTAGAGGAATAGGAAATAAACCCACTCAAACCCGTTTGAAAAATATTAAAAGGCGTAACTCCGTTAAACTCGGTGCTCTAATAGAACCAATGCTTAACTCAGACCAAATCCAAAACATTTCCAGAGAAATTGGTTTCAGTAACTCCTATGCGAATCCTATCAACAAAATTTGGCTAATGTGGGATGCAGACATTACTTTAGACATTTCAAAAGTGGAGGAGCAGTTGATTATGGTGATTATCAAAGCCCCCTTCCCATTCGCAGACTGCAGGATAGGCTTTGTCTATGCAAAGCACTCAATCCATGAAAGGAATAAATTGTGGCAAGAGCTAGCAACTCTAAAACAGGAACCAATATGTCTAATAGGCGATTTTAATGTAATCACCAAAAATGAGGAATACATAGGAAACTCTATTCCTAATCAAAACAGTATAAGAAACTTTAATCAATTCCTTAATGACCAGAACTTCTCTGAAATTCCAACCTCGGGTAGCCTTTTCACCTGGACAGGGATGAGAACGAAGGGAAGGGTCTGGAAACGGCTAGATAGAGGAATTTTAAACTCCCTTTGGTGGTCAACCTTTCCCAGTTCTAAAATCAAAACCCTGTCCAGGGAGGGGTCGGGCCACACCCCCCTAATGCTATTTGTCTCTAACTCCACTCCTAAAACTGCCCCAAAATATTTTAAATTTCAAGAATGTTGGGTAAACCATCCCTCCTTTATGAAGCTTGTGGAAGATGTATGGAACTCTAACACAAACAACAAAAGGATGAAAAGGCTAGTTTTCAAGCTCAAAAACCTAAAATCGGCACTCAAAAGCTGGAACAAAGGGGTTTTTGGCAATGTGTTTGACAATGTACAGTTCAGTGAGGACCTTGTGTTCAATGCTGAAAGAGATTTACAAAGTCATGAAACCATTGAAAACCTACAAGCTTTGAATTTAGCTAAGGCAAAACTGAAACTGGCACTTAAAGACCATGAATCTTTTTTGAAGCAGAAATCAAGGCTCAAATGGATGAAAGAAGGGGATGCTAACTCCAAATTCTTTCATCACTCAATCCAATCCAAACACAAAAAGCAAACTATTTCTCTCATCAAATCCAGTGGAGGAACCTGGTTGAATTCTACTGAAGATATTGAGAAAGAAGCAATTAGCTTCTTCTCCAATCTTCTCACTGATGTACCTTCAGACCCATCAGGAATTAATACTTCATGGCTCCTAGAGAACATTCCGAATGTAGTAACTAATGAAATGAACTCGAACCTTCTCAAACAAGTCAGTATAGAGGAGCTTACTGACATAGTCACTTCTATGAATGGCCATTCTGCTCCAGGTCCGGATGGGTTCTCTGGTTTTTTCTTCTAGAAATGCTGGACCATCATTAAAACTGATGTCATGCTGGCTGTGGAAGACTTCTTCGCTGGGACAGAAATTCCCAAAGCCATATCATCAACCCAACTCATCTTAATTCCCAAAAAAGATGTCTGTTCCTCCTTCCAAGCCTACAGACCCATAAGCCTTTGTAATTTCTCAAATAAAATTTTCACAAAATTACTCTCAACGAGACTCAAGGTCTATCTGGATTCTCTCATCAGTCCGGAGCAATCTGCTTTCATCCCTGGAAGAGAAATAACAGATAATATCCTACTCATGCAAGAATTCACTAACCACCTACACTCGAAAACAAAAGGAACCAATATGATAATCAAATTAGACATGATGAAAGCTTTCGATAGGGTCTCATGGCCTTTTTAAACTAAATTCCTCCTCAAACAAGGATTCTCAGACGTTTTCGTTGAGCTAATCATGAGGAACATCCGCTCTGCGCACTTTTCCATGCTCATCAATGGAAAAACTGTAGGTTTCTTCCCCGCATCGAGGGGTATCAAGCAAGGGGATCCTCTTTCCCCCTTGCTTTTCATTCTGATGGCTGAAGCCTTCTCACATAACCTACGATTTTTATGCCAGTTTGGAAACATCCAACCCTACAAACTCCCCAGAGGGATGATTACCTCTTTGCATCTTTCCTATGCTGATGATACAATAATTCTTCTAAAATATTCCAAACGGGGACTACAAACGATAATGAACTTCCTGAAATCTTTCGAATTAGCCTCTGGCCAAAAGGTCAACTTTGAGAAATCCACTTTCTTTATATCAAAACACACCCCGAACAGAATCGTCTCTTCGATCAAAAGAGAATCAACTATGATGAAAGGATCCATACCTTTCAAATACTTGGGGTGCCCCATTTTCACAGGAAGAGCAAAAAAATCTACCTTTCAAAGTATGTTACAGTCTGTACAAAACAAAATTAACCATTGGCACAATAAGACTCTATCTCATGAGGAAGGACAACCTGAATCAAACATGTTCTGTCTTCAATGCAAATTCATCTCATAACGGTGGTAAAACCAACCACACATATCATTAACCAAATTCATAAGGCTCTAGCTAGATTTTTCTGGCAAAATAAATCAGATAATTCACAGAAAAATAGATCATGGAGATCATATACTAACCTTTGCTACCCCTCAGAAGAAAATGGCCTTAATTTCAGAAACCTGAACACACTAACAACAGCCTTTGCACTAAAGCTGTGGTGGAAACTACAAACAGGGAAGTCATTATGGGAAAAATCCATGTGGTCAATCCCTGACACATATAAGACATCCAGAACCTGGAAACGAATCAAAGAGATTAACAACACAGCGCTAAAAAACACAAAAACCCTCCTAGGATCCGGACTGGTCTCTTTTTGGTGCTCTAACTGGACCTCTAAGGGCCCATTATCGGATCACTTAACTGATTCTTCTGACCCCCCATATCAGGATCTAACAGTGGCTGAGTTCCTAAACAACAAACCATTCTACACTGCCCGCTCAGAAACCTTCTACCGGAATATATCTTACAAAACCTGGATCAAATTTACTCCTTATCCCCAGGTTATGAAGATGCTCTAATCTGGAAACCTTCAATATCTGGAATCTTCTCTGTCAAATCAGCTGATGAGCTACTTCGACCCAAGAAAATGATAATTCCATCCTATTCCCATCTATGGTCTAATCTACTAACGAGGAAGCTAAGTATATTTAATTGGAAACTTTTGAATAGACTACTTGCTTTTCCGGATATCCTAGAGGAATTCAAATTCCAGCTCCCCTCACAGTGTTGTTTCTGTTTTAGCGAATCTGAAAGTATTCACCATTGTTTCAACTCCTGCCTAAAGGTAGACCAAATCTGGAGTAGAGTGAATGCTACCTTTAATTTTCCAAATAGCTCTTTCCAACTTCTATGGGATAGGTTCTACTTCTATTGGAATGTTAACTCCAATACTGGCCCATCCTTAAAACTGATCTGTATCATTCCCTGCGTTGTGAATTAGTACCTGTGGTGTGCCAGGTGTGCATATTTATTCGAGGGAACAAAGCCAAACTAGATTTCAAATGGGATATTTCGAATACACCGAAGCTGTTGTATCATAAACCAAGGAAACAAAGGAATATCATAATCATTAAATGGCTACTGCCTCAAGCTTTCAAACTTAATTCTGATGGTGCCTTTACTATTAAGGGAACTGCAGACATTGATTGTATAATCAGAAATCATTCTGATCATGTAATAGTTGCTTTGTCGAAATCCATTCCAGCTGAAACTGTTTTGCAGGCAGAAACTACAGCACTGCTGCAAGGACTTCACCTAGCCCATGACAGGGGGATCACTGTCATTGACATAGAAACCGACTCAAGAATTCTCATCGGGCTGCTTCAACATCAATTCAAGATACCATGGAAGATTATGCCAATGATCAGAGAGATTTGGGATCTTCTAAAGGGCATGACTTACTCACTGCATCATGTTTTCAGAGAAGCTAATGGCGCGGCGGACTCACTGGCGAAAATGGCCATCTCCAAACAGGTAAATTCTCTTTTTAGCTCCACAGATTTGCCCAATTTAGTGGCTGGACATGTAAAGCTTGATACTGAAGGAACTCCTCATATTCAATTAATGTAAAATCATGTAATTTTAGGCCACAATTGTCCTCTGATGATCTTCAGGGTAGCAATAGATTGATGTTTAGATTCTAAGATCATCAGATGAATCCACAGAGGTATGGTATTAAGCCCCCCTCTTTACTTGTATCCTTCTTTTAATTAATAAATGGGTAGGGGTCTGCCAAACCCCCCACCATCACTGGTGGATTTAATTAAAAAAAAAGGGGGTAAAATAGAAAGAATTGGGATTAAAGATGAAGATGAATACAGGATCGAAGAGAAAGAGTACAAATTGAGAGGGAGTTTTCTAAGAAAAGAGGAATTCAAAAGCTAACAAATCCTCAATGGTTTTCTGGATGATCTTTTCCATGCTCAAGCTCCCTTTTTATACTGATTGTAGAAGTTTCTCTGCACCTCTTCTATAACCGAATTGCAACAACAAAATATGTTGCAACAATCAACCACTTGAAGCCTTCTTCCTAAGCCAATTTGCTAATTTGTTGTAAAACCGAGCTGCAGTACAACTTGGTTATTCTCTCCAACGGCTATTCCTTAGCTAAATGACTTAACTACCCTTTTATTATACCAAATATCCTAGCATTCCCTCCCTCTTAAGATTCAACTTGACCTCAAGTTGGTTGACATCAGAATTGAATTCTGAGATGGAATGTGCTTCAATGTTTAAAATATATCTTCCCATGATGCTTCTTTACTAGGTAGATTAGTCCACTCTATTAACCATTGAGTGATAGTTTGGCCATTTTTTTGCACCAATCTCTTTTGTAGGATAGACTTAGGCTTGATCTGAAGCGTTTTTCCAAACTCTGTAAGTGGTAGCTCTATAAGACTCAAAGGAAGTGGTCCTGAAAGCTTCTTAAGTAGATAAATATGGAATACTGGGTGAATCCTAGCATGATCAGGTAATTTGAGCTTATAGGCTACTGAGTCAATCCTTTGTACAACCTGAACTAGACCATATAATTTAGGTGCTAGTTTCAGGTTGATCTGACCACTCAATGATCTCTCTTTGTACTTCTGAAGCTTCAAGTTGGCCTAATCATTGACTTCAAAAATTCTATCATTTCTCTTAAGGTCTAAGAAATGTTTCATCCATTCTTGTGCAGACCTTAAGTGTTTCTAGAGTAAACTGTTAACCTGATCTCTTTGTCGGCCTAAGTCTTGAATTGCTGGAAATAAATAGTCTGTTAGGATTCCAAATGGAAACTCTAAAGTTTTTACTGCAGATGGAGCTTCATAAGAAGACATTCCAATACTGGAATGATGAGTGGTGTTATATCATCTCTCTGCGGCTCCAATCCAATCCACCCAAGAATCTGGCTTATCCCCGCAGAAGCATCTCAAACAAATTTCTAATACTTGTTTTACTCTCTTGGTTTATCAATCACTCTGAGGATGGTAAGCTGAGGTGAAATTTAAAGCCACTCTTATTTTAGTGAAGAGTTCTTTCTAGAAAAAAACTTAGAAACTCTTTATCTCTACTACTCACAATAGAATCAGAAATGCGATGTAGTTTGTAGACTTCAGAAAAGAAATTACTGGCCATCTGTGGTGCAGTAAAGGGGTATGCCATAGGTATGAAGTTATTGTACTTAGTAAGTCTATCCACCACTACAAGTAGAGTGTCATTGGCCCTTGACATAGGTAACTTTTCAACAAAGTCCATGGTTATGTGTTTCCAGGTCTGAGAAGGTATTGGCAAGGGTTGAAGCAATCTTGAAGGATGGCAGTGCTCAAACTTGTTTTTCTGAAAAATTTGGCAATGTTGTATATCCTGCCTGATTCCTGGCCAAGTGAATACCCTTCTGATTGTCTTGAATGTCCACCCATTGATGAAGCATGCATAGATGATAGAATATCTTTCCTGACATTTCCCTTTGAGCTAACCACAATCCTCTTCCCTTTCTTCAGTATTCCATGTATATACTGGTACTCTCCAGATCCAGTCTTGTCTAACACAGCAATAGATGTGAGTTTTTGAATTTCTTCATCTTCTACATAACTATTCTCTAGCTGAGAAATCAACTATTTGCTTCAAATGGAATCCATCTGCTAAAGGAAGCTACTATAGGAGGTTCAAAGCTTTCTTTGGCAGAGTTGATTATGCTTCATTATCTCTAAATCTTCAGCTAGATGAATCACATGCTTAGCCAATGATTTTTTGTACACAAGTATGTCATCAATAAATACCAATACAAACTTTCTGATCTGAGATTGAAAAACCCGATTCATTCTTGGAAGGTGGTTGGTTCATTGGTGAGGCCAAAGGGCATCACTAAGAATTCAAAGTGACCATTGTGTGTCTGAAATGTAGTATTGGGTATATCTTGATCACTAACTCTGATATGGTGATATCCAAACGTAGATCCATTTTTGAGAAGAACACTAATCCATGCAATTCATCCATTAATTCATCAATGATGGGAATAGAAAACCTATATTTTAAAGTCAACTCATTAAGTTTCCTATAGTCTATGCATAACCTCCATGATTTGACTTTTTTCCTGACTTGGTGAAACAAAGGAACTATTACTGTTTCTAATGATCTTGTTTTCCAGCATTTCTTCAAATTGTCTCTCAATATCCTCTTTCTATGCACGTGGATATCTATAAGGCTTCAGTTTGAAGGGTCTTACATCTGCTTTTAGAGGAATTTGGTGATCAGTACTCCTCAAAGATGGTAAAGTGTGTGGAATATCAAATACTTCAGAATACCTGTCTAATAACTTCTGAATTTCATCAGGATCAGATGTTATTGTTACCCTTACTGCACCACTCTATTTGTTCCCAGTATGTGGTGAATCCTTACCTTCAGTTCCTGCATTCTCTTCATTCATTTGATTGCACCTTATCCTTTTATTTTCTCCAAACCATAAATCTCTATGACACAGCCTCTTTTTCATGTATTTAAACATTTTCTTGGCTTCTATCCCTCCGATTAGTTTCAGCTCTATAGCTTCATTAAACCCTTGTATTATCCACTAATCTCCCAGACTATTGAACCCAATGCTCTTCTCAACATAATCAAAAGTAATTGGACTGTATAAACGCATCCAATTAACTCCTAGAATGATGTCTAATTCCCCCAGTGGCATTATTCTCAGGTCATAAGAGAAATGATGGTTCTGCATATTCCACCAAGCCTTTGGACAGAATGTAAAGCCATGGTACTGATTAGCAATAGCCACAGTAACAACAAAGGATTTAGTTATCTCTTCCCTCATTCCCGTCATTTTCACAATCTCATGATCCACAAAACTTTCATTACTACCCGCATCAAATAGGATACTGACCTTCACACCTTCAACAAAAGCATAAACAATAATGTTATTCCTCTTGCTGTTGCTACCAATGTTGTTTAGTATGAAATGCTCAAGTTCATCAGAAGTGTTGCTTCATCATTCTCACTTTTTTCTGCAATTATAATCTCTCTAGTGCCATCCCCCTCTTTACTAGACATCCAATTAATCTGCCTATATTTACAACTTTGACCATGGGCATACTTATACCCACATTTCAAACACAGGTTATTTTCCCTTCTGTATTGCCCTTCTTGTGGAGATATTATCTTAAACCCATTATTAAAACTTTTATCCCCATTAGGCCTACTCAGATTAAGATTAAAACCAGATTGTGATGCATTATAACCACTAGAACTAGGACTTTTCCTCTTTGTCAGCATATCATGGTTTTGCCCTTGTAATTCAATAGCAGCATGCAGAGAGTCGGGTTTAAACATGCAGATTATAGGTTTCAACTCGTCTTTTAGGCCACTTAAAAAGCTTGAAACAAAGTATGACTTGGGTCAATTTTTCAAAATGTTCCTGATAATTTCTTACTATGCCTTTTTGGTACAATTTGTTGAAAGCCTCTATCTCATTTTTGTTGCCCAATTAAGTGAATCTCCTTAGCACAGCTTCAGAGAAGTCCTACCAGCTCCATAATTCCTTGAATCCTTTCTCGCTATTGAACAAGACTTCAGCTCTTTCCTTGAGATACACTTCTTTGGCCTTCACCTTTCCAATGCCAAGAACCTAACAATGGTTGAAGTATTTTTGGCATTTTCTCAACCATTCAGTAGCCTTATCTCATGTGCAGCTTGATAACTCCACTCTCATATGACAATAGGTTGCTCCCTTAGCCTTTTCCTTCCATGAATTGTGGATGTTTTCATCCAATCTATCCACTGGAGCTCGATTCTTCATCATGCAGTTGGGCATTTGTTCAACCAATTTCTCTCTCTCTCCCTTGAGTTTGGCCAATCTAGAATAACTATCAGCCCACTCTCTATCTCTAGGATCACTTGGTTGTAGATCCTTACGCTTTGCTAGAGCAAAGATCACAGCCTTCATCTCCTTCAGTTGAGTGTTCTGAACCTCCATTGCTTTCTCGATCTGTGCTCTGGTTTTCTACTCGATCTCAGCTGTCATGCTTTGAATTTGGCTTCCACCGAGTTATACATCGTCTTTCCCAGCTCTTAAGAAAGTTCCACAAAAAAATTTCTTGATCTTCTCATCTTGTGAGGCAAACCTGAGCTCCATCTGAGCTTCAAATGCTTTAAATCAGGTGTTTTCTGCCATTATTAGCTAAGGAAAGCTGAGCTCTGATATCAAATGTCGTGATTTAAGTAGTTTTTAGGGGTAAAATAGAAAGAATTGGGATTAAAGATGAAGAAGAATACAGAAACGAAGAGAAAGAGTACAGATTTAGAGGGAATTTTCTGAAAACAGAGGAATGCAAAAGCTAACAAATTCTCAATGATTTTCTGGATGATCTTTTTCTCTTCTTATACTGATTGTAGAAGCTTCTATGCACCTCTTCTGTAACCGAATTGCTACAATAGAATTTGTTGCAACAATCAACTACTTGCAGCGTTCTTCTTGAGTCATTTTACTTATCTGTTGTAAAACCAAGCTGCAGTACAACTTAGATATTCTCTCAAATGGCTACTCCTTAGCTAAATGACTTGACTACCCTTTTATTATACCAAATATCCTAACATTAAGCTACTACTACCATTTCTTCCCATTTATTGAAAAGAAAAAAAAACTGGATACATATATGATACAACTGCAGAACATCCATTCCTGAACTTCCAACAGTCATAATTTTATCAATATATCATCTCTTAATAACAATCTCTATTTCATAGTTAACTCTACTCCAGAAATTACAATTATATCCTTTTCATTGTCTGGTTCAACCATAGTACAGAATAGTTTTGTCCATTTTTTACCACCTCTTGGTTTATTAATTCTCCAACCAGATTTTCATAGTTCTTTATAATCATAAGAGTCAACCTAAACACCCATAGCATTCTTAGCACTCTAAACATCAACAAAAGATCAAGGTTAGTAACTATTCGTACAATAAGGAGTTTATACAGCTTTAACACACATACAAGACACTTTTTAAGCAGTTGCAATCCATAACGCGCATACACCAAAATCGCCGGGATTCAGTGTCCCAACCTTTTACAGGAAATGGCCCCAAGAAACCATCTGTATTTCACCGAGATGTGGTACAAAACCATGGCATTAGAATAGCACCACCAGAACAAGAGACAGAGGCACAACTTATACAAGCAAATACCATTCTTAGTTACTTACACAATCATACCATCCTTGTACATGCTACATTACTGCCAAACTATTTAGAACATTAAGTGCTACAACCGAAACAGCAAACACAATCTCTGCCTTCATGCATAAGCAACGCTATTAAGCAGCAATCTCATCACCTTGTTCTTGATTATATCTACCCCTCATTGCATGAAACTTTTCAGACCATTTAGCTTTCCACTACTCAGCTTCTTGTTTGATCAATGATGGTGGCGAGCATATTTTGCAGCTGAGATCACAGATCCCGTCATGCTTAATGACTGCTTTGCTAGGCCAACCCCCTTTCGTGTCACCAGCCATACAGTATAAAAGAACCCAATCCAGCCTGTTTCAAAATACGAACATCATTAATTTCATTACTCCATCATTGAGTGCTCTTTTCAAACACTTAGCAAACACACTGCAGAAATACAAACTTGATGAAATTTAAGGTCAAAACTATTCACGGTGTTGTCATTTGCTGGCCTGCTCTGCACAAACATCTAATGTTCTTTTCAATTTTAGCCGGACTCGCTAGCTCAGCAGCCATAGGTATTACTAATGAACAAATGCAATACAGCCACATAATGGTAAATCCGTGATTGCTTAAATCCTTTATATGATTGAGATGATAATAATAACTATCAAGAGTTCTGATAGTTGAGAACTCACTTGAGAAGGACCAAAAGATTTTCCAGCACATACAGGCAAGATCTTTCGATATCAAGAATGATATTTGCAAGTGTCATAAAACAAGGTGACTAGTCATGGAAATCACAGAGGGGATGAACACGAGGCGCAGAAACAAAACGAGAGAGACGTGTACCTGTAGTGACAAGAGCAGCGATGATCGCTGAAATAGTGGTTGCTGAAATGACAAATACTGCGACTGCCAATGCACCAACATAAATGGCTGCAAGGCAAGTGAAGAACATAGCCAAGAAGCCTCCAGCTGCAGCTAAGGAAATGAGTAAGGATATCACAATGGCATTGATAGTGGCAGCCGCAAAGAAGAGCATAAAAACCATAAATCCAGTAAAAGCAAGAAGAGCAATTGTTCCCAGCTGCACATAAACCAGTAAAATGTTATACAAAAAACAGAACTTGGAAAAGTAGTGAACGGAAGCATAAAAAATCAACTAGTATCCATCAAGAAACGAATAAACTACAAGGACAGTGTCTTGGATTGATATAGATTATTTTCTATCAAATTATCGATATTTTGTGTCGGTCGTATGCTTTTGTCGTGGCTTGATGTTACAAAAACTACTCCCTTTCTCTAAGTATGGTTACATCTAAATGTAATGTCCATCTCATAACGATTAGTCAGGACACTCAAGCTAAGCTTCCTTTAAACTATCTATAGAAAGATGAAACACAGACTAACATCCCAAATAAAGCAATTCAGCCTTTCAACTCAGCAAATAAGAGAGAGAGTAGAGAGACACATCATCAGGCCCCACACACTCTGGACCTTTTACTAATTTGCACACTTTGAACTTTACTAATATGCACACTTCCTTTATCTTTCAACTGCTAACTCAAAACTATTTGATCATTAATATCTTTCTAAGGATGATTAAAATTTATGTCAATTCAATTTTAGGTTCAAAATTAAGGAACTTTGACATAATGAGTAATTTTCTCACCCATATCAATTCAATTATATTGTCCAAATTAAGAAACATTGACACAATGAATAGCCAAATTGCAGCAGCTTAGTATTAGATATGAGACAGTAACAAAACAGGAATTATGTTGAATTGAAGCTTAAGAAAGGAGCGGGTTCAAAAGGTAAATCTTACGGAAACAACGAGAAGGGCTCGGAGAGGCGTGCCGCGGCGAGTCCAGAGGATGATGTCATGAGCGGTATTGGTAGAAGCGGCGCGAAGCAGCGGAAGATTGTGAGAGAGGGCGGCTTTGGTTCTGCGAAGCAGGGGATCAGGTGAATCGGGGAAGAAAATGGCGGCGATCAGACGGTTGAAAATGGCGGCAAGAGTGATCCTCCCATCTCCAGTTCCACTGGGTTTGGAATGAGCAGAATCCCGGGGCTTTTCGTCTTCGCCGTCGATTCCGACCTCCGAGTGAACGCCGTTTGATTTCTCCTCCATCCCTCGATTGGATACGCGACTCCGATTGAGAGGATTTTCTGAAACTGGGCAAGGACAATTATTGAAATGGAATCCCAAAATCAGCAATCAGTGAGGGCTGGTGATTATCCAAATCTCTAAATGGTGATTCGGCGATGATGATGACACTCGTAGAAACAGAAAACCGACATCTGGAATAGTTTGCAGATTTGACCGACGGGAAAGGTGCGAGTGTCCAACTAGGAAACCGACATCTGGAGTACTAAACACTTGACCCGTATATGTGAAAAAACAGCCTAGTTACTGCATACGCACGAAAAATATGTTGACCGTTAATATATTTATATATTAATGTAAACAATAAGTTACTTTGTAGAAATAATTTGTTACGATAAATTTAATAATAATATATAAAATAATATTATGTTATATATATATATATATATATATATATATTCAAATATAGTGTCAAACTTGATAGATAATATTTTTATAAGGTAAGTGTGTAGTTTAACATGTACATGAGAGTATTCATTTTCACGGGGATAAGAAGGATCCATAAAATATACAACAGCAGTTTTCTTTCCAATTCGACTTCACTTAATTTAATTCGGTTGTTATACTATACTGCTCCCTCATATTTTATAAAATCCTGATAATCCTGAAAACCCTAAAACCCTAAAAGCACTCGTCGTCGCCGCCTTAGTCTTATCGTCAGCCGCCGCAGTGAACATAACTGTCGCCGCCACTGGGAAGATCAGTGTCGTTGTCGCTGTCACCGCCTCTTTCGTCAGACTCGCGCCGCTATGTATGTTCTCCGTCGTCTACACGAGCCGCCGCCAGATGGATCCACTCGATGATGTGGTGATTGAAAACCTTGATGCCGTTCTCATTTTGGTCGCCGATCTACCACAGCCTGTCGACGATGTCACGAATCCACCAGGACTCGACGTAACTCGATGACGCTGCCTTGCTTCGGTGTGCCCTCTGCCAGCTCCTGCTCGGCACCGATGGCTCGAAGTTTTTTTATTTTTGGCACCCTTCCGGAGATTCCACCATCCTGGCTGTATCACATCCGTTCTATGTTCATCCGTCATATCACACAAGTTTGCTTATTTCTTCTTTTGTCTTGAAGGGCGATAATTATAATGATTGGAGTACTGTTATTTCTTATTGATTTAATTATAGACATAAGCTTGGTTTCCTGGATGGTTCTATCACCAAGCCTTTTCTCGGTGAACCTTTTGCTAATATTTGGAGTAGTTTGAATTTTATGCTTATTGGTTGGATTTTTCTGACCCTCGATCCATCAATTCATTCTATTATCTCTTACTATGACTCGATGAAGGAGCTCTGGGATGATCTCCAGCAGTGTTTCTCAGTTAGTAATGGCCCGCATATGTGTCAAATTCGTGCGAATATTTATAATTGTTGTTAGAATGGTCAGCCTGTTAACGCCTATTTTGGTAGAACCAAGAAGTTGTGGAATGATCTGTTTGCTTACATGCATTTGCGAACATGTGTTTCATGCCCTGATACTGCTATGGTTCAGGCTAAACGAGAGAAGAAGATGGTTCATCAATTCCTAATTGGTCTGGACGACAGCTATGCTACTCTTTGCTCTTATACCCTCGCATAAGATCCATTGCCTTCACTCGACAAGGTCTACTCGCTTGTCTCTCAGGAGGAGCGTAAGAAGGCTGTCATCTAAGCCCGAGAATATGTTACATCGACAGACACCATAGCTTTTGCTGCATGTCGTTAGATGCAGTCTTCCGGTAAGAAGTCAGCCGCTCCTACCCCCAGAAGCAACTCCATCGCCGCCGTTGATCATCAGACCCTTACTTGCAGTCATTGTGGCCGAAATGGTCATGATGTTACTACTTTTTTACTCATTATTGGATATTCGTATTAGTTCACTGAGAATCAAGCCCCTGCATCTCCAGCCCAAAGGCTGCCACAAATCCAAAGAATTGCGCCCCTCCTGGCGCCGTTCACCATAGCCGCCCAGCCCATGGCCATCGCCACTCCACCAACGAGCGTCGCTGCCTCCGTGGTTACCAATTCTGTTTGGTCTGCCTTCGGTTTGGCACTATCCAAGGAGAAATGGAGTATGGTTTTAAACATTTTCTCTAAGTTTAATACTTATGAAAATATATCATTTAAGACTGCTTTACCTTGGATTCTTGATACCGGTGCTTCCTACCATATGACTGACGACAAGGATCTTCTTTATGATGTTGAGCATGCTGATAATGTTGATGTCATTCTTCCTGATGGGTCTGTTTCTACAGCTATTGAACATGGCAAACTTCTATATGGAGATGTCGTTATGAATCATGTTTTGTTTATTCCGGAATTACGATGCAATTTGTTATTGTTTGCCAAGTTAACTACTGCTTTTAAATGTCTAGTTTTTCTTGCCGAAAAATTATGTGTATTACAAGATATCAGCACAAAGACAATGATTGGTGTAGGTGAACATCGAGAAGGGATTTATTAGTTGCACAGATGGGGAGCTTCACGGTCTACACAGTTGTCCTTGTCTGTTGCTGCATCAGTGTCTTCGTTTGCTTTATAGCATCAGTGCTTTGGGCATCCATCTTCTTTGGTGTTGTCTTCTATCCCAGCTATTTCTTTACACACTAGTGATTTTAATAAAAAATGTTCCCTGCTCAGTCTGTCATCGAGCAAAACAGCCTAGACTTAGATTCCATGTTAGTTCTGCTAAGGCTAGTAATTTGTTTGAACTTATAGATTGTGATGTTTTGGGACCTTATGGTTCACCTTCTCTTAGTGGAGTATTTTCATTTTAAACCATAGTTGATTATTATTCCTGAGCTGTTTGAGTATATTTTTTAGTTTCTAAGCCTCAAGTACCATTAAAGATGAAATATTTATTTGCACTTGTTCAAACATAGTTCCTCCGTCCCATTCAACAAGTTTGGGCTGACAACGGAACCTAATTCTTGCCTCTTGGGCCATTTTTCGAGAGAAAGAAGTTTGTTTAGAGATATCCACGATCTATACACCTCAGCAAAATGGGCGTGTGGAACGAAAGCACGGACATTTTCTCAATGTAGCTCGTACTCTTCATTTCCAAGCTTATTTGCCTATCAACTTAGGTAGAATGCATTATTACAGCCGCCTACCTCATCAATCGCACACCAAAACATGTGCTAGATGACCAATCACCTCACCAGCTCCTGTACGATTGCGCACCAGCTTACAACCATCTCTGGGTGTTCGGTTGTACGTGATTTGCTTCTCAGCTTCCACAGCCACGTGATAAGTTTGCATCTAGAAGTTGGAAGTGTGTCTTTCTTGGCTATCATGTTGACAAGAAAACATGTCTTATTTATGACTTGGAGTCTCGTACTATGTTTTACAGCAAAGGTGTGATATTTTATGAAGATTGCTTTCAGTATGCACCAGTTTCTCTGAAGGCATCACCTATTGATCCACTGCCATTACAGTCACCTAATGTTTATGGCGACTCCATTCCAGATCCATCTGATCAGATGGAGCCGCCCTCTTCCAAGCTGCAGACAGTCCAGTCGCCGCCAGCTCGGACTCCGGAGAACACGCCCTTTACCGGTCAACAACCAGCTCAGCCTTAGCTGCGATCGTCTGCCGCCGAGTCACAACCGATTTCATCAGATATGCCGCCACCTTCATCCACCAATTAGCCACCTGCCGTCGAGCCTCAGCTTGCTCCTGAGCTGCTTCCTGAGTCCGTTCGGACAGTTTATCCTCCTAGTACTCGTCTCTATTAGCCTCCAGTTAAATTGAAAGATTATATCTATAATGCTACTCGCTCGATAAACACCCCCCTCTGTTGATCTCTTGTCGCATGATGCACTGTCCTTAGGTACTCGTTACTCTATAGATTATTATGTTTCCCTGTGATAATTTTTGGTTTCGCATTCTAGATTTTAAGTTGTAGTTACAGATGTTGCTGATCAAGTTACTTATGTTGATGCTTATCACCATCCTCATTGGCCTGCTGCCATGTCTAACGAGATTGACGCACTCAACTAGAATAATACATGGGTTCTTGCTCCTCTTCCGCCTACTAAAAAGGTCATTAGATGCAAGTGGGTGTATCAGACCAAATTCAATTCAAATGGTTCAATTGAGCGCTACTAGGTTTGTTTGGTTGTTCTTGGTAATCGTCAGATTGAGGTCGCTGACTTTACTGAGACATTTTGCTCATGTTGCCAAGATGAGTTTGGTTCATTTTTCCTTGGCTGTTGCTGCTATTCGTGGATGGGATTTGCATCAGATGGATGTTCACAATGCATTTCTCCATGGTGATCTTAAGGAGGAGGTGTACATGTGACTGACTCCAAGTTATACACCATGGCACCTAGTTTGGTTTACAAGTTACGCAAATCTCTTTATGGTCTTCGACAGGCTCCGCAAAATTGGTTTGCAAAGCTTGTTGTTGCTCTTCGCCTCTTTGGTTTTGTTTAGAGTAAGATAGATTAATCTTTGTTTTCTTATCTTTGTGATGGTGTGGCTCTTCATTTTTTGGTTTATGTTAATGCTCTTATTATTTTAGGCTTACCATGTGAGATGATGACTAAATTCAAGAAGTATATGTGCTCTTGTTTTCATATGAAGAATCTTGGTGCCCTGAAGTATTTCTTGGTCATTGAGATAGCTCGTTGCTCTAATGTCATGTTTCTGTGACAACGGAAATATGTCTTGGATATTTTGTCAGATATTGGGTTATTGGCGGCGAAACCCACTGATGTCCATGGAACAGCAGCACAACTTGGCGCGAGATGATTGTCCATTGTTTGATGATTTGGTGCAGTACAAGCGTCTGGTCGGGAAGCTCATTTATCTTACCATCACTCGTCCTGAGCTTAGCTATTTAGTTCATACCTTGGCTCAGTTTGTGGAAAAATTGCGGTTAGCACATTGGCATATACCATTGTGGGTTTTGCACTATCTTAAGAGTCATCATGGTCAAGGTTTATTTTTGTTAGCTAAGAGTTCGCTTCAGCTTACGACATTCTGTGATTTTGATTGGGTGGCTTGTCCAATTACTAGGAGATCTTTGACTTGTTATTTTGTGATGATTGGTGAACCTCCAGTTTCTTGGAAAACAAAGAAACAACCGACTGTTTCTCGTTCTTCGGCTGAAGCAGAGTATCGGGATATAGCCATTTCGTGTTGTAAGTTGTTGTGGCTTAAGTCTTTTCTTTGTTCTTTGGGTGTTGCCCACCATACTCCGATGCATTTACATTGTGATAGTCAGGCCTTCATATTGTAGTCAATCTAGTATTTCATGAGAGGACAAAGCACATCGAGATTGACTGTCATTTTGTTCGTGATTTGATTCAGTCTGGTGATGTGGTTACTTATCATATTCGTACTTCTAGTCAGCCAACAATTTTTTTTACTAAAACGCTTGGATGACAGACCTTTCAGACTTTGCTTAGAAAGTTGGGTATTCGGGATCAATATGCTCCAACTTGAGGAGGAGTGTAGGAGATATTTTGTGAATATCTTCTGCAATATTATTGTACCCTAGATAGAATCCTTTTCCATTTTTGATTATGTATGTGTTGTCTATATATTGTACCTTTATATTATCAATGAAATCACACGTTCATATTTTACAATTTGGTAAATTATGAGATATTTTTGAATTCTTGGAAAGGTATAGTTTCTATATAGAAATTTTTTATAATCTGGTATTGTATGGAACTAAATCCATCGCTGGTCAAACATACCTTGAATTTTTTTTAAAAAAAATCACAGGAAGTATGGATTCTTTTTTAAATGGTAAATTTTTTAATTAATCATTTAAAAGAAAATCAGTACAAATTTGGTTTTCTCTCCCAGCTAGGGATGATCATGGGTCTAGGACCCAGACCCATAGGGTCAAGACCTTTTGGGTTGGGTATGGGTTCAAAAGATTTAGACCCATAGGGTTTGGGTCCGGGTATTAGTCCAAAACATTTAGCCCATCAGGTCTAGGTATGGGTCTAGATTTTAAAAAATGGGTCTGGGTCTAAGTTATAGAGACCCAGACCCAACTCGTAGACCCATATTTCCCTAACTATATATATTCTTTATCCTAATTTCTAAATTACTTTCATATTTTTATTGTATTTTTATTTTTAATTAAACAAATAATGTGTATTGTATTTTTTTTCTTGAAGAATTAATTCATGTCCATATTGAACTTGAATTATTTGTATTTAAGATAATACATATTTTATTTAGTGAAGAAAAAAAATTAGAAAGTTAGACCCATTTAGGACCCGTTTTGGACCCAAGACCTGTTTAGACCCATTGGGGTTGGACTCTATGGGTCCGGGTCGGTTTGTGTCCAAGTAAATTTTTTAAGCGTCGGGTCTGGGTCTTATTGGACCCGACCTATGATCATCCCTACTCCCAGCCATTACATAGTCATTCTTTCAAAGCTATCAAAAACTAGAAAATACTTTACAATCAAAACTATTTAAAACTGTAAAATTAGATTAAAAAACACAGGGATACTGCTATCATGATTTTCTTCACTTCAACCTGTTTCTGGACAAATAAAAATCAACTTCAGAACGGATTTGGAATGCGATAGTTAGGAAGTATAGATTACTAGTTAAATTTAATTCAATTTTATTTTATTGATGGCATGATATTCACAACAACAACAACAAAAAACACAATATACAAAATAAACATCTGACACAATCATTACATTTCATGTAAAGATTCGATGTTTTCTTCTTCAATAAATAAAATCAGTTTCACCAAAAGAATTAAAATTGAAGCATATGATGGATGCCTATAACCTCAATTTGCATATGGATATGCTCCACCATTTTATAGTTGTTAGAGTTTGATTAAGTTTTCCAATTCATTTGATTGTAAACTTGTGAATTTTTTTATATGGTGTGAATGAAAAGTTGGAAGGATGTGTTTTGATGGGAGTGTTGAAGAATGTGGGAGGTTGGAGGCATTTTTGGTTGGGAATAACTTTATATAATATTTGTGGGCACCTTAGAACTGACAATTGACCTACGTCTATCACGGAGTCGGTTGTACATGTGGCTTCATATAACCCATTATAGCCTAATAGGGTTTAATCGTCAATGTCGATTAGCTTTTGGCGTGGTGTTGGTCATAACTATGGGCTTTATGTGGGCATGATGGTTCAATAGGGTAATACGACTGTCAAGCTTCTCACTTAGTGTCAGTAAGACCGAAAGCAAGCCCGATTTTGTATATGGTTCAACATCCAAACAAATTAAACCATGAAGCAAGTTTCAACCATACCAAATCTTAGAGTAACTATGACTCAACTTCTAATGTAAACTAATATAGATGAAAAAGGTTTGACCCTTACTCACCCAAGGTTAACCGTGGTTCGATAGATGACAAAAGTTTTGACCTTTACTTATCTATGGTCAACCGTGGTTCGATAGATGAAACAAGGTTCAACCTTTACTCATTTTAGGTCAATCGTGACTCGACGGTTATTTTTTTACCATGATAGATGACAAAAGGTTCAACCTTTATTCATGTAAAGTCAACCATGACTTGATAGATGACGAACGGTTTGACCTTTACTCATGTTTGGTCAGTCCTAGCTCGGCAGATGAAAAGGTTTCGACCATTACTCATCTAAGGTTCGGGGCTTGATAGATAACAAAAGGTTCTACCTTTAGTCATCTACTGTCAACCATGGCCTGATAGATGACAAAAGATTTGACCTTTACTTATTTTAGGTTAACTTTGGCTCGACTTCATGTAAAATCAACCATGACTGGATAGATGATGAACGGTTTGACCTTTACTCATCTTAGGTCAGTCGTAGCTCGGTAGATGAAAAAGGGTTCGACCATCACTCATCTGAGGTCTAGGGCTTGATAGATAACAAAAGGTTCAACCTTTACTCAACTACGGTCAACCATGACCTGATAGATGACAAATGGTTTGACCTTTACTTATTTTAGGTCAACTTTGGCTCAACTTCTATTATTCAATCACGATACATGACAAAAGGTTCAATTTTTACTCATTAAAGGCCAATCGTGGCTAGTTAGATGATAAAAGGTTCGACATGTACTCATCTTAGGTTAACCGTACCTCGATAGATGACAAAAGGTTTGACCTACTCATCTAAGGTCTACTGTGGCTCGATAGATGATTAAAGGTTTGACCTTTACTCATCTAAGGTCAATAATAGCTTGATAGATGACAAAATGTTTGACCTTTACTCATCTAGGGCTAATTGTGGCTTGATTTTTATTGTTTTACCATGATAGATGACAAAAGTTTCGACCTTTACTCACCTAAGGTCAATTGTAGCTCAATCGATGACAAAAGTATTTAACTTTTACTCATCTTAGGTCAATTGTATCTTGGTAGATGACAAAAGGTTTGACATTTACTAATCTAAGGTCAACTGTGGCTCGATAGATGATTAAAAGTTTGACATTTACTCATATAAGGTCAACCGTGGCTCGATAGATGACAAAAGGTTCAACCATTACTCAATTAAGGTTAATCGCAGCTCGATAGATTATTAAAGGTTTGACCTTTACTCATTAAAGGTCAAAGGTGGCTTGATAGATAACAAAAGGTTTGACCTTTACTCATTTTAGGTCAACCTTAGCCCAACTTTTTTTATACTATGAAAGATGGAAAACGTTTGACCTTTACTCACTTAAGGTCAGTCATGGCTCGATAGATGACAAAAGGTTTGAAATTTACTTATTTTAGGTCAACCATAGCTCGGTGGATGATAAAAGGTTCAACATTTACTCATCAAAGGCCAATCGTGGCTCAATAGCTAATTAAAGGTATGACCTTTACTTATCTAAGGTTAACTGTGCTCAATAGATGATTAAATGTTTGACTTTACTCCTCTAAGGTCAATCGTGGCTCGACTTCTATTGGTTTACCAACATAGATGACAAAAGGTTCAAACTGTACTCATCTTGGGTCAATTGTATCTCGGTAGATGACAAAAGGTTTGACATTTACTAATCTAAGGTCAACTGTGGCTCGATAGATGATTAAAAGTTTGACATTTACTTATATAAGGTCAACCGTGGCTCGATAGATGACAAAAGGTTCAACTATTACTCAATTAAAGTTAACCGCAGCTCGATAGATTATTAAAGGTTTGACCTTTACTCATTAATGGTCAAAGGTGGCTTGATAGATAACAAAAGGTTTGACCTTTACTCGTTTTAGGTCAACCTTAGCCCAACTTTTTTTACCATGAAAGATGGAAAAAGGTTTAACCTTTACTCACTTAAGGTCAGTCATGGCTCGATAGATGACAAAAGGTTTGAAATTTACTTATTTTAGGTCATCCATAGCTCGGTGGATGATAAAAGGTTCAACCTTTCCTCATCAAAGGCCAATCGTGGCTCAATAGATAATTAAAGGTATAACCTTTACTTATCTAAGGTTAACTGTGGCTCAATAGATGATTAAATGTTTGACTTTACTCCTCTAAGGTCAATCGTGGCTCGATTTCTATTGTTTTACTAACATAGATGACAAAAGGTTCAAACTGTACTCATCTTAGGTTAATTGTGGCTTTATAGATGACAAAAGGTCTAGCCTTTACTTAGGAGTGACCTACTTAAATATTTTTTTGCCGATAATGTGGAAAAAATAATTTTTTAAGACTTAAATAAAGTAGGGCAAACTCGGTGGGCCAAATTATCAATCATGTGCTAGTGGGCTAAAAATGTATTGGCCCATACTATATTATAACTGATGTCGGTCGTATCATGATTTACTATCAGTTATGTCGATGGGTTGATTGACGTCACACCACATTGACGGACTATCCAAGATAACTAGTCATTCAAAACATCATTTTCTAGCGTCTAGGTGTGTGTGTGTGTGTGTGTGTGTGCAACCTTAGAACTGTTTCAAACTGTTTATCTTCCCCACATTCCAAAAATCTACACCTTCAAAGGTCAATTTAAAATGGTATCTCTTCCTAAACCACATCTTATGTAACAATGAATCTATTTCTTGTATGTTTTATGTCACACTGTAGCTATATGTATGTGAATTTTGTTTCTGTATATGTACATTTGTGTTTTTAATCTTTTTCGATATGCATGTTTATGTTAGTAATTTTTGTTAGCGGTGGGTTTGTTGTTATGATTAGGTGTATTTCTATAGTTTTTGGTTGAATGGTTGTAGGTTGATTAGGATCAATGTGTTGTCACTTACCTAATGGCTAAGCTCTCGTTTTTATACAGAGGTCAGGGGCGCCGGTTCTTCCTATTGGTCATTCATCGTGGTTTAGGGTTGGAATTTGAATTCAAGGTTGGTAGACCGCCAGTTCTGCTATCTTTTTAATTAATTGAATACCGATATTAGTTGTACGTATTGGTCATGAATATGTATATGACCGACATGTCCGCGACACCGGTCTTATGGTTTTGGTCTAACCAAAAACATAGCCGATTAATGATCGACTTTGCATGTGAATATATTAGCCAATTTATTTTTAATCCCAATGACTATATTTCCTCAACACAATTTCTACTAATATCCTTTTGTTTATTTCATTGCTATAACATTTAGAATTCATGGGAAAAAACGGAGAATTTAGCAGTGTGAGCCATGAGGTTTGCGAATTATGTATATTTAACATGTTTAATTATTGACTAAATTATTTTTTTGGTCCCTAACATATGACCTAATGCCATCGTTTGGTCCTCGTTTCCAAAACCACCTCCTTTTAGTACCATACAAATTCAAAACGATTTATTTTATCCCCAAGGCAATTTTCAAGGTGGTTTTTAGGTGGGTTTTGGGACCAAAAATAGTGTAAGATCATATGTTAGAAACAAAAAATAATAATTTAGTCTACCTGAAAATAACCCAGAATCTGGTTTGTGGACCAAACAAATTATTTTGAATTTGAAGGGTACTGAAAGGAGGTGGTTTTAGAAACGGAGACCAAAATATGGTATTAGGTCATATGTTAGGGACCAAAAAAATAATTTAGTCTTTTTCATAAATACTTGTGCACAAAAAATAATATAATTTATTTTATACATCAGGTGGGATCTAGTAGCCAAAGTGATTCCCTCAATGTAGAAGCCTACACCATATCCCTGGATAGGGCACATTTTTGCTGCATTCTATCGCAATAAACCTTTGGTATTTCCCCTGCCATGGTAAATCCTACTTGATACATTTAATTAATGTCTTTTTTTCAGTCATCTTTTACTGATCATTTCATACTAATTTTACCTTTTTATTTATGATGTAACACATCCCATGGAACATGGTAGCACGCCTTCCGGAGAAGAAAGTCTCGGTCGTGCTAAAGTGCAAAGGTGACGAGTGACACATGAGCTATTTAGGGAACTGGATGATCAAGACTCTTTCCCCAAATGGATGGGAAAGTTTTAGACTGACAATGGGCTGTCTCTGTGAAATCCCGACCTTAATTAAGTTAGTGTGCATGTAATAACTAGATGTTAACCAAAAATCATAATCTCTTATTAACTTTCTTCGACTATTTCCAGCTTTAACTCTCAATCCTACAAGAAATTTTAACATAAAATAAGATAAATGAAATATGTAAATAAATAAATGAGCAAGTAAATGATATCAAATGACGATAAAATATTAGTTTTAGTATATGTTTCATTTAAGAAAGAGGCAGTGAATAATAATACGCCGAATTAGAATGGAAGCGAGATATACAATTTGCACATTTTAGAATAACCATAAATATAATAAGTGCATGATGAATAACAATTTGAGTAGTTAATAAAATATCTATATTACTATTAAAGTTTATATTCTCTCTCTTCTCTCTTCTCTCTTCTCCGACTCTGAGCCCAACGGTTTTCCCTTACGCCGGTAACGGCTTTTTCCGCCGCTAACGGCTCCCCTTTGGCCAACAAGCGATGGCGATGGCTCTTCTGTGGCCAGCCAGCATGGCTGAGAATAACAATTCCATCCACAACCAAAAATCCCTCCTCTCTTTCCTTCAATCAAAATCACCACCCCTCCGCCAATCGCTCCCGGACAACCCTGAATTGTCCCCAAAATCGGAGCACCTTGGTGAACCCGCATGCTTATACTCCGAGGATGAAATCACAAAACTCTCAGCTCACTACGCCAATGCTCTTGTCGGCAAATTTACCAAAGGCAGGCTTACAATGGAACAACTGGAGTCATCTTTCAAAACTGTAGGTTTTGCCGGCAAATATCAATTGGGATCTCTGAACTTCAAGCATGTCCTCATCAGGTTCGACCACATTAATGACTATCAGCGGTGTTGGATTAAAGGGAGTTGGAGCTTCAACGGTGTCCTGATGAAAATCCTGAAATGGTCGCCAGATTTCTCAACGCATAAGGAATCTCCAATTGTTCCTGTCTGGTGCACGATCAGGGAAGTTCCCCTATACTATTATAATACTTCATCAATTTAGGCCATTGGTAATAGTATAGGTAATTTCATCAAAAAAGATTTGACTACTGAGAAGTTAACCAGGCCTTCTGCCATCAAATTGTGTGTTGAAGTAGACTTACAGAAACCACTTCACACCTCTATTAGATTAGGATCAGAAAGTAACAACAGGAAGTATAACATTGAGTATGAAGATATTCCCCTGTACTGTGACTACTGTGCCAAACTGGGACACTCGCTTAGTCAATGTAATGCTACCCATTATAATAATGCTGATCCAATGCCAAAATGGTATGCTACAGGGCATAAGTTTGATAGAGCTCCTGTGAGATTCGCCAATAATCAACCTCCCTCTAAGATGCCCAACTTAGGAACCATCCCTCATCAGTTAGCTAATACTAATCCTGGCTCTGATCCCCTCTCATATAGCCCTAAGATAACAGAAACAGTCCCTAACATCAGCTTATCTCAGTTACCTCACCCTTTCTCCCCACACCAAACGCCTGCAATACAAGAAGTAGATAAGTTCCAATCATCTCTTAGGGAACTAATAAATCAAACTGAGGTCACTACTCCTATTAGAGCCCCTAGATTTTATGCTAAGGATGATAGTGCGATTGGTTCCCATAGCTTGATACTTTCCCAACTCTCTCCTACTAACCCCTCACGTTCACACCAAGGAAAGAGGGAAAATAGATTTTCTATTTTGCAGGAAATGGAAGATCATTCTAGCACTGATGAATGTGTGGCTCGGGACCCCCAAAACCCTAACCCTGTCGAGGACTCTCTCCCACTGCCGGATCCTCAGGAAGGTTCAAGCAAACTATCAGGTAACATTAATGGCCAAGGTAAGGCTAGGACAAAAAAAACTCTTACATTAGTCAATTAAATAAGATGATGCTCAGATCTACCACCAAAAGCCATAAATTGGGTGAACAATGATATACAATCTCAAGTTTAATTGCCTGATATGGAATTTGAGAGGAATTGATACCTCAATGCTAAGGCTGAAACATTTGATTCTTCATAAGAAAATTTAGCCTCTATGTATTATAGAACCTATGCATGATAATTCTCAATGCCAAACATATATGGAGAAGCTGCATTTCTCACATAATCTCCCTCTTCATAATGGAAAATTTTGGCTTATGTGGAATGATTCAATGACTATTAATCTCGTATGCCATCATGAGCAATTTCTAACTGTAAAAATCACCCATTTAGGAACCAACTCTCAAATGGAAATGGTTTTTATGTATGCACTTAGGAATAGAGAGGGTAGGAAGAAACTATGGCATGACCTAAGCCTTCTCCCACCAAATGAAACTGTTTTCATAGGGGATTTCAACACAATTATCACACCTGATGAATATAGAGGCCCTAGTTCTCCTAATCTAGGCAGTATTAGGGATTTCCATAATTGGACTAATAACCAGGGACTTCGGGAGATTAATACAGTAGGGAATTTGTTTACATGGACTAATTCTAGGCTTAGAAAGCCTACTTCAAAAAGGTTAGATAGAGGTTTGTGTACTGTTCAATGGAGTAATAAATTCTCAGCCTCTTCTAGTTAGATCCTTAATAGGCAATCATCAGATCATTCAATCCCCCTCTTACAAATTGCTTCCCAGACCTCATCACACCCAAAACCATTTAGGTTTCTTAAATGCTGGTTTAATAGATCAGATTTCCTGGACCTGATTAAACATAACTGGACCATTTATGTGCCCCAAACAGGTATGATGAGACTATACCTTAAGCTTATTAGAGTTAAGAAAGTGATTAAGATCTGGAATAAAGAAAGTTTTGGTAACATTGATGCTAATGTAATTAATGCCAAAGAAAATCTGAGGAGACAAGAAGCTGTCTATGATTTAACACACTCAGAAACTGATTATATCAATATTAATGAAAAAAGGCTCTACTTCTTAGAGCCTTAAAAGAAAAAGAAAAGTTCTGGAAACATAAATCTAGGTTGAACTGGTTTAAGAGTGGAGATAACAACACCCAATTTTTTCACAAGTCCATTCAGAAGAAAAATTGTAAACTGCATATATCCAAGATCAAAAATTCTCTTGGGCAATGACTTGATAACCCTGTAGACATCCAAGAGGAAGCTGTTTCCTTTTTCTCTGATTTGCTGACCGAGCCCAGAAATTCAGTAGATTCTACCTACTACCCACATTTCATCAGTCAAATTCCTGCCATCATTACTGAACAAGATAATCTTAGGTTATCCCAGCCTGTAACTGAAACTGAGCTCAAACTTGTGGTTATGAGTCTTAATAAGAATAGCAGCCCAGGACCTGATGGGTTTTCAAGCAAATTCTATATTAAATGCTGGGATTTCATAAAAGATGACCTCATAATTGCAGTAAATGATTTCCTTTCTGGATCTAACATGCCAAGAGGTATTACAAGCACTTGGATAACTCTTATTCCCAAAAAATCCACTCCATCCTCTTTTGATGATTTCAGACCTATTAGTCTCTCTAATGTAGCTAACAAAATCTGTTCTAAGGTCTTGATGGAAAGATTGAAACCTCATATGGAGAAACTAATTTCAAATAATCAAACAGCTTTTATGAAGAACAGAGATATCTCTGACAATATCTTATACCTGTAGGAGATGGTTAGATTTCTAGATAAAAAAAACATAACCCCAAACTGTATGCTCAAATTGGACTTGAAAAAAGCCTTCGATAGGGTTAGCTGGGATTTCTTGCAAAATATTCTGTGTAAATTTGGTTTCTCAGGTAAATTCCTCAAGGCTGTTATGAACAATCTTGCTCAGGCCTGTTTCTCAGTGCTTATTAATGGTAATCCTATTGGTTTTTTTTTTAAATCAAGCAGAGGAATCAAACAAGGTGATCCACTTTCTCCTTTCCTTTTTAATCTTCACTGAATCTTTTTCTAGGAGCCTTGCATTCATTTTCCAAAATAACAGTCTACCATACTTCTCAATGCCCTCTAATACTGCCCCAGTCACTCATTTAAGCTATGCGGATGATACAATTATTTTCATGCAAGCTTCAATAACTGGTCTGATTAAGATTAAAGCTTTCCTACATTTTTTTGAGTTAACATCAGGCCAGAAAATTAGTTATGAAAAATCTGAGTTCTACATCAGTAAGAGGGCTACAGTTACAAAGAATCATCAGATTAGAACTATCCTGGGTATGAAAAAGGGCACACTCCCCTTCAAGTATCTGGGCTGCCCTATTTTTAAAGGTAGAACTCTATCTAGATACTTCCATCCCATCCTTGAAATCATGGATAAAAGATTAAAGAATTGGAAGAACAGATGGTTAAGCCCTGGAGGGAAGATGATACTGATCCAATCATGTTTATATTCTATCCCTCACCACATTTGGACTGTCCTTAAACCCCCTATTTCTATTGTTCACCCCGTGGAAAAAAATGGCTAGATTCTTTTGGGGAGAAACGGAGGATAGAAAGCACAGGGTATGGAGAAAATGGGCGGATATTGCTATTCCTAAATCCCATTATGGATTAGGTTTTAGATCCATCCGGTCAATTATCGAAGCCTGTTCACTAAAACTATGGTGGAAAAGCCAACTGGGCAACACTATGTGGGCAAAACTACTATGGCCCCTTCCCCAATCTCATAGGAATTCAAAAACATGGAAGAGAATCTGTAGTATTAACCTTACTGCTGAAAGAAATTCTCTAATTATTCATGGACAGGGTAAGTGTGATTGCTGGTCTGCTAACTGGTGTCCAAATGGTCCTCTATAAACTATACTCCATCCTACATCATTTCTATGTTTTACCCATGCACAGTTACGGAATTTATAAACAACAAAGTATCAATTCTATCTCGTATAGCCCCCTTCTTGGAAAATGATACTCTTCTTTTTTTGCAGGATGCTGAAATTGAGCATGGTAGAGAGGATAAATTGATTTGGAAACCTGAAATGACTGGTAGATTCACATTCAAATCTGCTTACAAAATGCTAACATATAAATCAGGTAATTTCCCAGTTACTAAGCTCATATGGAATCCAAGGTTACCTAAGAAGATTTCCATCTTTACCTGGAAACTGCTCAACTCCTTCTTACCATTTGATGATATCCTGATAAAATGCGGTTTTACCTTGGTCTCTAAATGTCCTCTGTGTAATCATTCTGACTACATGGAACATTTCTTTATAAATTGTTATCTTTCTAAATCCATTTGGATTTATATTGCTGCTATAGTGAATTTCAATTTGCAGAATTTGCAGAATATAGTGGATACTTTTTTCCTTTCCTGGAACTGTACTGACCTTACTGGAGTGCAGAGAATGTTATGTCATCTGATTCCTTCTCTGATTTGTTGGGCTCTATGGAAGGCTAGGAATGCCTATTTTTTCGATAACATGCCTTTTTCTATTTCCCATATTAGCAAGGAAGTTACAGATACTCTCTACCTTTCCATTACCTCCTCTCCCTGCTTCCTAACTATATCTCCTAACCTAAGATTTCAGTTCCCTTCTCTGACATTTCCCCCCAGACCACCGCCTAAGCCTACTATTACCATGATATACTGGGAACCCCCAGATCACAGTTTCATCAAGGTTAACGTAGATGCAGCTTGGTCTAATTCCTCTGTTTCAATTGGCTTAATTGCCCGTAATCACCAAGGTTTACCAATCTTTATTAGAGCGGAGACCATAACAACCATGTCACCACTGGAAGTTGAAGTTAAGGCAATCCTTATGGCTTGTCAGATCTGTTTGGACAGATATCCCAACCTTATCATTGAATCTGACTCGCTACAGGCAGTAAATATGATCAATGATCCTTCAGTTTCCAAATGGACCCTATACCCTTTAGTTTTCCGAGTTCACACTCTTCTATCCCACGCTATCCTTAAGCACACATATAGAGAATGTAACTCAGTAGCGGATGCCATTGTGAAATATCAAGCATCCTTTGAAAGGGTTTCTCCTTTGCATTTGACCAACATTCCGGCACATATTAGCGGTTTAATCTATATGGATAGTATTCATACTCCTTACATTAGAGTCCATAGGCAAGCCTTTCAATAAGATTGATACTGTTGATTTCTCCTCCTTTCTGTCTCAGGTTACGGACTACCTCCCTTCATCGAGCTCTCCACCCTGGAGCCCCCGAAGCTCTAGTGCACCATATGGACTCAAGCCTAACTGCTCTCGAGCACTGGATACTTCGAACACTCAAGCCCTCGATCCTTGAGCCTAGGAGGCCTCGAGCCCTGGACCCCTAGAGCACTCAAGCTCTCGAGCCCTGCCACTCTCGAGCCATCAGTCACTCGATCCATCGATCACTCAAGCACTCGAGCCTCTGAGCACTGCAGCCCTCGAGCACTCGACCGGCTCAAGCACTCGAGTCCTTGATACATTGAGCCTTGGAGCCCTCGAGCACTGGATAAATCGAACACTTAGGCACTCGAGTCCTCGAGCCCAGGAGGTTTCGCCCTGTAACCCTCTAGAACTCAAGCTCCTGAGTCATGCCGCTCTCGAACCATCAGGCACTCGAACCATCGAGCACTTAAGCACTCGAGCACTCGAACTATTGAGGCATGTCATCACCGAGCACTGGAAACCTCAAACTATGAAGCTCTCGAGCCCTCACCCTCGAGCACCGGAGCCCTCGTGCATTCAATTACTCGACCCCTCGAACTAACAAGCTTCGGTGTCCTCGATCACTGGATACCTTTGACAATCAAGCTCCCGAGACCTCGAGCCTAGAAGGCCTCGAGCAATGGGA
Source organism: Rubia yunnanensis (assembly GCA_037428765.1). Lineage (NCBI taxonomy): Eukaryota > Viridiplantae > Streptophyta > Magnoliopsida > Gentianales > Rubiaceae > Rubia > Rubia yunnanensis. The sequence continues at coordinate 30,837,717 of CM075069.1, read as the reverse complement.
TACTCGAGCACTCAAGCACCCGAGTTTCCACCGCCCTTGAGCCTTTAGGCACTCGTACCATTGAGCCATCGAACATCAAGCCCTCGAGACCTCGAGTCAGCAAATACTAACTCCTCTACTCTTGAATCATGGGTCCGCTAGTATTAGATAATTCTTTTGAGGGCAACGAGGTTGCCCGATCGATGTAATATTCCAAAACATCACTGTACATCTTTTGGTTTCTTAATAGGCTTGGGGAACCTAATAAATATCCCTCACCTTAGGATGCATGCATTTAAAAAAATATTAAAGTTTATATAATAAAGCCTCACAATAATAAAATTACAATTAAAATTAATACGATATGCCCATCTAAATTTTGAGAAGAAGCTCTAGAGCCAGGTAAACTAAATAAATTAATACCATTAAACCAAACAAAAATAAGTAATGGACTAAGCTATATAACTAGAAGAGTAGCAATAGTAGAGTTCTTTCTATAAAATAGAAAAGGAAAAAAATAATAAATGAAATGGAAAACGGAAGGGAAGTAAACAAACATTAGAGCATGTGCAATTGTAGAAACTGCTACCGATTTCTTACCAATTAAATATAGAGTGGGTCTCCTGACAGGCAGCCTGTCCATAAGCTTATGAACATGCCACTTATTTCTTACATTATACACTACATTTCTTAAATTACATACAAAATTTAAAATATTTTAAAATAATTTTTTATATGATATATTTTTATATTTTCACCTTCAAATACATATTATTACTTGTTTTAACTTATAAATGCAATATTTAAATTTTATAAAAAATCACAGCATTTAAGGCAAATGCCCCTGAGAACTGTCCATAAGCTTATGGAAATGCCGCATTTCCTGAGATTTTCCCTTAAATATATTATTTCTCTCATTCTCCCTCTTCCATCTAATCTTCAAAAAACACTTAAGAAACCACCATTTTTTTTATCCCCACAATGGTAAGAAATCTCTTTTGACTATTCACTGACTTCACTTGATTTTCTCTATCATACTCATTAATTTTACCATTAACATTTAATTAAATTAAAAATTTTCACCCAAAATAAGTTGAATGTGAAATTTAATAATACATTATAATTTTTATTAATAGAATTTTTTAAACTAAATTTCCATTTTTTAATAAAAAAAATAGCCGTTGAAACATGTGTCACCATACGGTTGGGACATGTGTCCCATTTAAAAATGGACACCAGAATTTTCAGTTGAGATGGGACACGTGTCGCCATATAAGTGGGACATGTGTCCACTCATTTTTGTTGAATCAGCCTTCCGAATTTTAAATTCCGTTGGACACGTGGCCCAACCAGAAAGTGCCACGTGTCAATGGATTTAAAACAAAAATAATAATTCTGCATGTGTGACACGTGGCCCAATGCATGGGTGACATGTGTCCCACTGAGGTAAAAAAAAATGGGCCGCAACAGGCGGCCCCTTTGCCATGTGCTCCCACTGACACGGACCGGTTTCTTAATCGGTTCCCTAGTTGACAACTATGTTAAGAAATCGGCCTAGAAACCACCACTGTAGGTGTTTTCAATTTTTAGAGCAATTTTTTAAATTTAAGAAACCCCCACTACACTTGCTCTTAAGCAAGCATGTACTAAAATAAAGGAAAAAGCAAATGGAGATGATCCATGTTTTTTTTTTTTCGAATACACACTCTAGTTCCATTACTACACCCAAGTTGTCCCATACAAAAGGGGTGATTCTTCCCTGTGTCTTACACAAAGGTGGGATGAAACTTCCACTTAACTCACACGAGGTGAGACTTTTACATCTAACACAATATAATTTAAAGATAAATCCCATAATAATACTCCCAAATAAAAATAGAACTTGGGGTGCACCTGTGGGGTGGGGGGCGCATGCCTTGGCCATTGGGCGGAAGGCAGTGGTTAATTCCTCACGGATATATTCATGCATTGATAAATTGGGAGGAATGGAAACCAAGGAATTGTGGGCACTGACGGAAGCCACAAGTTAAGTTGGCAATTTGTAGAGTTAACAAGAAGCTACTCCAAACCCCAAAAAGTATTCTTAATTAAACCCCTCAACCGACATAATGAAGTATAAATAGAGAAGAGAGCCTTCATTCAAACGAACCCTTTACCAAACAAGAAAACTACCGTAGGCAATTAAGCTCGGCGGAGCAGCCAAAGAATTCAAAAACAGGGCATCGAAATTTTGTTCAATTTGTGAGTGTTTTTATCGCTCTACTCAGTGGTGGAATCAGAAATTTTTTTCAGGTGGGGCTGGATTGACGGATGGTGGCGAAGCGGCGTCCGACGATAGCGGGATAGCGGTGATGGGCGGCGCGGAGCTAAGGCACTGGCGGCAGAGAGGCGGGAGCTGCTCCTCCACTCCCGTTTCAAAGCTTGAAGAAAGTAGCAAAATTGGCAATTTTGGGTTTGTCCAATATTTGACTTAGGTTTTGTATTTGGTCATTTTTTGGATTTTGGCCCAATAACAAAACCCAATTCTGCTTTCTTTTTTTTTCTTATTCACTAATCAAAACGACGTCGTTTGACTTAAGCCAAAACGACGTCATTTTGATGTTTTATGGCCAAAAAAAAGAAGGCCGCTCCGGCCTTCTTCCCCGGCGTATATCACCGGAAAAATGCGTACGCTCACCTTGAAGCTTCTTAGCCGCTTATCACTACTACTACCATGGTGCTGGAATTTCAGTTAGGGCTGGAACCCTACCACACGCCATGGTAGTTCCGCCACTGGCCCTACCACGAATTTAATTAAAAGTTATTATTATACATATATATTTTAGGTCTATTAAATTTAAATGTGTTAGTTTAGAATTTTATATGTATTATTTTATGATTGTTAATTTTAAATGTGTTCGTTTAGAATTTTATAGGTATTATTTTATGCCTGTTAAATTTAAATGTGTTAGTTTAGAATGTTATATGTATTATTTCATGCATAGTATTTGGTTTTATACTAATTAAACATGGTATGTACTTTATCACACTATGTTTAATTATTGTGAAATTGAGTAAATCAATTGCTCTGATATTTATGTGGATGACCAGCTTGAACTTTTTCTTGTAGTGTCAAACTTGGATTACGTGCTATCTGATTGCTTGTCTGTGCTCTTCAGGGTCCCCGACGCGATTGTATTTCGGTTGAAGTCAGCGAGGAACGGTATAGACCGGACTGTCTGATTAGACCGGCTATGCGTGGAGTTTCTAGTATGCTAGCCTAATCATCTGGCTTTCTGATACGAGCTCATAATTGAATATATTGGGTGTGGTTGACGAGTCTAGTTTTCTGGATCGTGACAGCTTCCGGGCATTACTGAAAGGGTTTATGCCCTGGTGTTAGTCACAGTGGCCATATAAGCACTTGACTGCATCTTGGCATAGCCCGCCTGTATCCTTTTACTATGTGCTAAGTTTTATGTGGCTATCTGCCTTATGTAATCACTAAATTTAACTTGGTAAATATTGACAATGAAACCTCACTAAGAAATGAGCTTACCCTAATTTAAAAAACTCTCTCAGGCGTAGCTGAACCGTTAGAGTGAAGTGCACCGGTGTCTTTACTTCTTTTAAGGAAGGATTCTGGGTGGACCTTAGAATCTTTTGGTTAGATTGTAAAATAGTTGTATAAAATATTAACGTGAACTAATCCTTATAGGATCCTTTGGAACTTCTGTCTATAATTTTAGTTAAAACTCTTATTTAACACGTGTATTAATACTTTCACTGTAATAGTAAGTTAGATTTTGAATTTTTCTAAATTTGCTTCCGCATAACTTTTTTGGCACGTTGCTATTTTTGAGTAATTCGGCCCGTGGGATTCTCAATAGCGCGCCCGGATCTGACTCGATACTTGCGTTAAGTAGGTAGGTCGTGGATTTGGGGTGTTATAGTCTCACGTCGATGCGATTTTCTTTGAGCTCCTTGAGACGACCGACGACCGCATCGAGTTCAAGGTCATTTATGTGAATGGAACTTGGAAGCTGAATGATTTTCTAACTGATTCCCTTGATCTAGGATTTGAATAATATTAACATTATTGTACTTTGGATTGAATTTCTTTTAATGCATTTTATACAATTGTTAATTAACACATTATTCAGATAATATAACGTAATTCTAATCCAATTTTTTTGGACTTGCGACTAAGATGAAAAATATTTTAATCAATTGAACACAAGAAATCAAATCTATTAAGTTCGATGTTGGCTTTTGGACACATTATATACATACATAGCTGACCGTGTACCTTTATTGGTTCCGCCGATGGTGTTACCGATGGAACATGCGACATCGGCAAGGATGAATGTTGTACCTTCATTGGTTCCGCCAACAGTTTTACCGATTGAACATGCGACGTCGGCAGGGATGAACAAATCTTTATCCTGTAATAATACATCACGGCTAACGTTGCATTCCAGTCGATCAAAACATTTGCTTCATTTTTAAAGATTTTTACCTCTGCTAAATCATAAGTGAGTTAAAAAAAATCTACATTTTACCTCAATTATTTTACAGCCAAGGTGAATATACTTTTTATTTTTTTTTGGAAAAAAATCAAGGTAAATGAACTTTTTACCTCGATTTATTTATTCTATAATCCAACCCCTAACTCAAGGGGAATTTACTTCTACATGGTATCAGAGCAGTCTTAGCATCCTGCTTTATTTTTTCCAAAATTTTCCTCTCTCTCCCCGATTAAGTTTTTGTCCCCAGAGACGGTCCAGCTAAATCCGGCCACTTTACGGAAATACCCAACATTTTTCTCTGGCGTATATCTTCCCCTCGACTTCTCATCCCTCGACGTCTCCTCCCTAGGTTTCTCTTTGGTACCGTCTTCATTATCGGCATCCAACGTTTATTCTAGCGTATTTCGACCTTATTACCACTAGCCAGCCCTTTGTCTTCTCCGGCCAATCGTTGTACCTGAGAGTTTCCTGACCTCTCATTGTTTTTCCCAACACATCTTGAGTTCCAGATCCCTGGCATCTCGCGCGCACGTATTCGGAAAGTTCCATATGGTACTTCTGTTTAGCACGTGAGTTTCACGCATCTTGCTAAAAAAGAAGACCCAATGTGTGAGCCCCACGTGCTCTAGTTATATATTTTGTTGTTGATGCATGAGAAATGCACCTAGTTTCTTTCGCCCACCTCTTTCAGCGCGTGAAGTTATGCACCTGGCAATGCATATCCGTGCAAGGCGCATCATTGTGTAGCTCCAAAGTTACGTCACTCTCCGGTTCTCACGCAATTGGTAGTTGTTTCTCTGATCAGTGAATCGTCAACTCCGGTGCAACATCGCATATGACTTCTAATCCTCGAAATCTTCAGAAGGTACATACCTATTGTGACTCTCATTATGTCTTTGTGGGTAATGGCTAATCAATATCTATTACCCATATTAATACTTATGCCTTGTCTTTACATGATGTTTTTGTGGTCCATCAAATTACCAGAATCTTACTACACCTCCTGTCCCAAGTTTATTGGCATATTTAATTTTTTACGGTTCTCAATAATCATGTTTGAGTATCAATATCTCTAGCTATATAGAATAATTTTGCATAAAAAATTTTATTTAGAAAATAGATGTTAAGATGAATCTAATCATTTCTTGCATGATATATATATATATATATATATTGATATTTAGCGTCAAAGTTTACCAATTTTGACTTTGAAAAGGCAAATATGCCAATAATTATGGGACGAAGGGAGCATCTACTAGTAAACTTACTCGTGATTTGCCAGTTATTGTTATATTTGATGCTGATGCATTTTTCATTAAGCATAAGCAAACATGAAAGATACTAGGTAAAGGTCATCATAGTTCTGGTCTCTATTTTCTTGAGACATGTGATTACACCTTTTCAGGTGAACTACACTCTAAAAAAAATCTGAGATTATTTTGAGCAGTGGCATTCTCATTTTGGTCATGTCTCTTATGCCACTCTTCAGTTGTTGAGTAAACAGTGCCATGTCTCTATCACTTTTATCTTTTCTGCATCTGTTAGTTGCTCTTCTTGTCAGATGAACAAGAGCAGGCGTATGCCCTTTTCTACCAGTGATAAGCGAGCCACTGGCTTGTTAGATAAGTTGCATTGTGATTTGTGGAGGGGGGAGCTCTAGTTTTATTGGTAGATGGTTATTCTTACTATGCAGCTTTTATGAATGGATTCTCACAATTCACATGGTTTCTCCCGTTACATCAGAAGTCTGGTTTCTTTGATATATTTCTCAAGTTTCAAAAATTTGTTGAGACTCAATTTTCTACCAAGATTAAAATCTTGTAGACGAACGGCGGCACAGAGTTTACTAATCATTATTTCCAGGCTCACTTTGTGTCTTATGGCATTCATCATCAGATGTTCTCTCCATACACACCTTCTTAGAATGACCAAGCTAAGTGGAAGCATTGTCACATCATAGAGACTGACCTAGCTGTGCTATTTCATTCTTCCATGCTGAAAGCTTATTAGGTGGATCATTTCTCTTTCACGGTTTATATAATTAACGTTCTGCCTAGTTCCAATCTTGGTGGCAAGTCTCCATTCGAGACTGTTTTTGGATCAGCACCAGATTATTATCTTTTTTCACCCATATGGTTGTGGTGCATATATGTTCTTGCGCACTATTTCACATTATAAGTTTTCACCTCGCCCCATTCCGTGTGTTTTTATTGGCTACAGTACTCGTTACAAAGGGTTTAAATGTCTTGATCCAACTACTGGACATATCTATGTCTCACGTCATGTCCAGTTTGATGAGACTGTATTTTTGTATGCCTCTTCTTCACAAAATACCCCTTTTAAATCTCATTTGAAGTTTTCTTCATTCACAGAGCCCTTGGTTGTTTGGTCATTTCCACCTATCTCTCATGCTAGATCACCTTCTACCGAGTCACCTTGCACGGTTTGTCTGATTCTGATGCTCCGGTATTACCTACGGCCCCTATGACTATTTCTCCAGCCTCGGTGCCCATGACTCCACCCTTTTCATCATCACCGTAGGATTGCACCCCTCCCACTTCAGATTCTCCTGTTGCTACCATGGATGCCTCCCCTGAGCTAGCTCGTACTCACATGCATCAGATTATCTCATCATCCTAGATCCTTCTCTGATTATAATGTCACTGGATTTGTAGTTGCCCTAGTTTCTCATACTAAGCCACGAGACTATCGTGCAACTCTTCGTGATCCTTGCTGGGTTTATGCCATGGATGAAGAAATGAATGCGCTTTGACACCAACACCCTTGTGATTGGGTGCCCCACTCTCCTGTTGTGAACGTGGTCGGCTCCAAATGATTTTTTTCATCTTAAGTATCATCCTAATGGTAGTATTGATCGCTACAAGGCTCATCCGGTTGCTCGGGGCTTCTCCCAGATTCCATATTCAACTTTGGTCATATCTCCAGCCCCATGGTGAAAGCATCCACAGTTAGCATTGTTCTTACTATTGCAACCATGAGTCGAGGACCCCTTCATCAACTAGATGTCAAGAATACTTAGCTCATTGGTGTTCTTGATGCTCCAGTCTAGAATGGCTCTACCTGTCGGCTACAAGGACGATGCTCATCCCAATTATGTTTGTCGCCTATGGAAAGTCGTTTACGATCTTAAGAATGCCCCCCTGCTTGGTTCCAGCACTTTAACACTTATTTTCATCAACTTAGATTTATTTGTAGTTCGGATGACACATTCTTGTTTGTCCTCTCCCGAGGTACTATGTTGTTGTATCTTTTGGTTTATGTTGACGATATCATCCTTACTGGAAACGACCCCTCTGTTATCTATCAGTTCATTGTTTGGGCCGATGAGGAATTTTTTGGCTCTCTACATTAATTTCTTGGCTTGAGGTTGAGCCTACTCTCTCGGGGTTGTTCTTGGGCTAGTCTAAGTATTCCAATGATATTCTTTGTCGGGCAATAATAATGGACGATGTCTCTGTTTCTACGTCATTTCTCCTGTAGTCTCAGCTTCATAGTAGTTACAGTGGGAAGTTTACTAATCCCACTCTCCATCGATCCTTGGTTGGTGCTCTACAGTATCTCACAATCACTTATCCAGATCTTGCTTTTGTGGTTATTAACATCAATCGGTACCTTCGTGATCCTCGTGATGATCCCTTTGAATCTTTACTTGTGTTCTCCGCTATGTTTGCGGCACTCTAAACTATGAGCTTTCTTTTTGTTTAGCTCGCTCTTCTGAGGTGTTGGGCTATTCAAATGCAGAATGTTGTCTTGAGACTCGTCGTTCGACGTATGACTATGTTGTATTTTTTGGTGGCAATCTCATTTCTTAGAGCGCTGTGAAGCAACCCACCATTTCTCGCTCTAGCTCTGAGTATGAGCATCGCGCTTTGGCTAACACTATGGCATATATGGTCTGGTTATCTCATCTTCTTTGTGATCTTTGATTCCCACTCTCCAGACCTCCGTTCTTGCTTTGTGGCAACAACAATGCTCTATTTTTGGCACAAAATCCTATTGCTCACAAGCGAGCAAAGCCTATCTACATTGACTACCACTTTATTCGTGAGTTAGCCTCTTTAGGCAAGCTTCATCTTCATCATGTTCCCATTTCCCTTCAGATTGTCGACGTCTTCACGAAATAGCTTCCCCATCCTTTGTTTATGTTCTTTAGATCCAAGCAATGCATCTCGGAGCATCCAAAGCTTCGCTTGAGGGTGGTGTTATCATAGAAGATTCTTGAAACTAGATTAAGGTTTAGATATTAACCTTTATATCTCTCGTGTACTCTATTTATTTACTCTATAATATAAATCCTAACTCAAGGGGAATTCACTTCTACAAATGAAACAATCAAAAAAATAAAATATGTCAAATATAATCAAATGAAAAAAGTGTTCTTTATTCTTTTGGTTAAGCAGAAGCAGTGAGGTGACTATTCGCTCTGTCCCGTTTCAAGCTTCACACTTTACTATTTGACACTATTCACTAGCTAACACTGACCATATATTTTAATAGATATATAAGCAATAATATTATCATATTTGATATTATTAAATTTTTCGTAACAAGTAGTTTCTAACTATAAATTTTTTTAATTTTTCGTATTATATGTAATTAAACATATTAACAGTTAACCATGTTTCTTAATAACCGTGAAAAAGATTATGTGAAATTTGATTTGGGATGGAGGGAGTATGTTTGATGTTGGTCAAATGCGACGTACTCTAGACCTAAGAAGTACTCTGTATTAGCTTTGGTCAATCATGCCATTTATGTAAAGCCCAAGAGCATGTGTTGTGGGGGTTTCATTGTAAAAAGAAACCACAATGAAACCACAAAACCACACAGTGAGGGTTTTATAGTTGTCTCCAATGGGAGAAACTAAGGCTCGATCTCAAAGGAAAGAGACAGCCCTAGCCAATGAACCCACTAGTGGTGGAAGGGTGATTAAAGGCGGTTCTATTGAACCAGAAAAATCACTTTAGAACTGCCTTCTCTAGCTCCACCTTTAATAGGGTCTGAAATAAGTTTCGAAATCGGAACATATTTCTGCCATTCCAAAAAATAAGCTGCTGGAAACCAACTGGTCTCCGGCAACACAGAGCGAAGCCATATCTGGAAAATTCACAAGTAACACAACATAAATCAATACAACAGCGGAGAAAAAACACAAGAACACAACTTAAATCAACACAACAACGGAGAACTTAGGCAATGAGGCTTCACTGGAGAACTCAGGAGTCGGTCCATCTCCACCGGCAGCGTCCATCTCCTCCGGCGGAGGCTTCACCGGCGGCATCCATCTCCAACAGTGGTGAGCGGATTCTATGGTGGTGGCGAGCGGTGTCGATCTCCACTGGTGGCCAGCGACGTTGATCTCCAGCGGTAGCCAGTGATAGAGGGATGAGCGGTGGAGGGACGAGCGGTGGAGGGTCAAACGGCAAAGGGATGATCAACAAAGGGGCGAGCGACAGAGGGACGAGCAATAGAGGGGTGAGTAGCGGAGAGACGAGCAACAAAGGGCGAGTGACAGAGGGCCAAGTGGCAGCGGTTGGATGGAGGCGGCGTTGGGATAGAGGCAGCAGTGGGATGGAGGCGTAAAAGGGAAGAAGATAGAATATCTAGGTTAATGAGTTAATATGGGAGAAGAACAAAAAGAGAAAAACACCTAAGTATTGAGTTTCTACTTTGGGCCAAAGATAAATTGAACTCATTAAAGGCGATTTTATATAGAACCACCTTTAAAATGAAAAGGTGACTTAGGATAGCACTTTCTAATTTAGAAGTTCTTCCGACCCTTCAAAAAATGGTTTTAAAGGCGGAACCACCTTTAATTAATTCAAACTGCCTTTAAAATGGCCTAGAAGGGACTTCCGAATTTGGAACCCCTTCCAGACACGCCTTTAATGGAGCTCTCTCTACTAGTGACCCACGTGCCATCAGCTTTTTTGTTCCCCAAGTGGGACACGTGGCGTCCTATTATTGGCCCATGCGTCCTAATAGTCCCCACCTTTTTTTTAGAAAAGTGCATATATAACCCTATATAATTGATGAAAGTGCAAATACAACCCTGCGATAATGAAAGTGCAGATATAACCCTGCGATAATTGAAAGTGCAAATATAACCCTGGTCAGTCAATGCCAGAATAATGGCTTTAGGGTTATATTTGCACATATGTATAATAGTTAGGGTTATATTTGCACATATGTATAATATATAGGGTTATATTTGCACTAAAAATAACTCAGGGTTATATTTGCACTTTCTCCAACATATATGGTTATATTTGCATGGTACCCCTTTTTTCTATTTTTCTGATTTTTAAATTTTTTTTAATATGTGTTTTATTCCATATAAAATTTACTAAAAATGAAATCGAATTTTAAAATTAAATTTGAAAAAACAAAATTAAATTTTAAAATTAAAAGTGTATTACTAAATTTTACATTTCAATTTATTTTGGATAAACAATTTTATTTAAATTGAATGTTAAAGGTAAAATTAATGGGTAGGATAGAGAAAATTAAGTGGGGTCTATGAATTAATATTTTTTAGTGGTTTCAACCATTGTGGAGGTAAAGATTGAGTGGTTTCTATATGGTTGTTTTTTGTGAGGTGTAAGAAAGAGATTGAATATCTAGAGTACATAGGTCATTGTCGCCACATGTCACTCACAAAAAATTCCATGTCATCTTAAAAAACTAATTGAAAATGTAATAGTTTTTAAAGTTAATCCCCAGTTTCCAATGCAGACCTCTTCTCCCAAGATTTTCAATGCTTTTCCAATACTTCAATACTTTTCAATTGATGATTAATTAATCATGCCCTATTTATGAGGATGCAGATTCTTTCATAATACTTATTTTTTACAATATTTATTTTTAAATTTGATGCACTTTCCATTTTAATTTATTTTTTTAATATTATCATACTTCATTTCATGATAGACAAAGTCTTGAGAAAGACCGTTTATTCATAAACTTATGGAAATACGGGATTTAATTAGAACAATAGAAAGGTAAAATGTTTTATAGGTTGCAATATTAAAAATTTATTATGTAACGTGCTTGATTTATAAGTTTATGACCTGATTAATGCAACTCAAAAATTTTATCTTCATTTCTTCTAATTTATAATTTATTTTTTTCATAATTTATAAAAAGATCAACTTTTAATAGAAAGACTTTTAATGATAATAAGTGAATCATTTTCATATACTTGTTCTTTTTTACATACTCGCTTGTACGCGATGATGATGAGTCCAAGATATTGTGAGGACCAAACCAGCATGAACTAGTGAATGAACTAGTGCATGAACTAGTGAATGAACTAGTGCATGAACTAGTGGATGAACTGGTACTAAGTTATGCTGCCTTCTGCTTCCTGCAAGCAGGGTCCTTGTACTTTTGACATTCTTTGGGCCCAGTGGATTGTTGGAGTGACGTTGTTGAAATATATATTTCACATCGATTTCTTAAAAACTAAATGACTTATATATAAGGTCTTGGTTCACCTCCAATAAGGGTCAATTGGTTTTAAGATGGAAGTCTAAGATACCTTAAAATTTAATATGGTATTAGAGTTCAGGTTAGCTTTATTGGGCCGATGTGTGGACACTCCACGTTGGTACACGATGGGATGTGTTGAAAGATAAATTAAAATTTAATAGTTGCACTTTATTGGAATTAATATTTTAACCGGTTGTCATGAAAACGTACTGCATAATCAAACTCGGTGAAAGTAAGTTAATCCCAACAACTTCAATACTACGGAAAATTTCTAGTATTGTGGCTACAGTAGCTCAGAGCAGCTTCAAATGTGGAGAACGCATTTTGCAAATGCGTTCTCCCACATGCAGTTTTTTTTACTTTTCTTGAGGACGCTATTGCCTAATGTGTCCTCTGTTATTTATATTTTTTTCATTTTGATTTCTGAATTTCTGCTGTCTTGACGTCCACGCTGCCACGTGGCGAGGACGCATTCAGTGAATGCGTCCTCCAATCTTTTTAAAAATGTCCAGACGACTTCGCCATGTAGATCTTCTTCTTCCTTTCCTTCCCGAAGCCTTCACCGTCGTTCCATCATTCCGTCATTTCACTGCTGCTTCTCCGCCATTCCGCGCCATTCTCCGCCTCCTTCCCGCTCTTCGTTCACGTTTGGGATCAATTTCGCCTCCTTCCCAACTTCTCCGCCATTCTGCGTCCTTCTACGCCTCCTTCCGGCATTTTCCTCGTCGATTCTCGTCCAGTTGACCTCGGCCCTACCGCAAACCAGGTTGGTTGATTTTCTTAGCTCTCCAATTTTCTATTTTCTGTTGTATTTGGTTGTTTTTTTGCTGATATTGATATTTTTTTTGGTTGTTGCCGAACATGTCCGACATTGAAGAGCGGAGATTTTTTTGCAGTTGATCGGAGCTGACCGTCGTTGACCGATGTTGACCACCGTTGACCGCCGCTTTGGTCACCTTGTCCGTGAGTCTCAGACATCCGTCCAGTCAATTTTTCATTTTCTTGAAGCTAATTGAACCTTACATGATTTTACGAATGTGTCCAACGATTATGTGTGAGTTGTCCTAGAAAATTTGTTGTTGAATTTTGTGTTACATTATAATTTGTGGAGAACCCAAAATAATTTTTTTGATATGAATGTGTTGTATGATTGTGTGTAGTTTGAATGATTATGTTTGGTCTGATGCTATGATAGCGTTTAATGCTGATGCGTGACTATGTGAATTAATTATGTGAATTGTTTACTGATTAATGTATTAAGTTTGTAGCAATAGTTTTATTAGTGTGGCCGAGTGGAGCACATATTTGAGGATAGAATGAAAAGGAATAACGAATGAAAAGGAATTAAAAGTTATGTATTTGTATAATGCAATTGTACGATGTTTTTGACGGTGTATATGTACAAAGGGGGTCAGATTAAGTTTGATTTGACTGTGGGTGTGTATTATGATCCTCCAATACCGGAGCGAAACATGACTCTCGAGAGGAGGTTAAACCACTCCGAGTTAGTTGATTTAATCGCCACAAGACTTGGCATTGCAAGTGAGGGGTATATCTTGAAAATATATTACTGTTGTCCTGAACTGATTGGTTTGGCCGTATACTATCGGTGTTATAATGTGGAAGATGATGAGTCAACCGCATTCTTCTTCAACATTAGTGATCGATTGTCGTTGTCCTCAGCAGATTTGTACATTATTACGGAGAAGTTGACAAGCACCATTGATGGGGCACGGCTAAGCACGTTCATATCGTTGTTGAGCAACATGCAGAACTTTACAACTATACCGAGTTTACCACCACCTGTTCATTGGCGAGGTTTTGAAATTGGTGAGTCCAACCAACCTGGTGCATATGTTCACTTGGATTTTGCTCAGCCGTCCACAAGTGGTGGTATCCATGGTATGGACCATGACGAGCCGAATGTCTTCGATGATGATTATGTGGGTGACATTGCTGACCATGTCGTTTGTCATGTTGGTAGTGAAGACGATGGTGAGGAAGTTGAACTTGATGAAGGAAGTGAAGATGACCGTTCCTTATCAACATATTCGAATCCTGGTGACGATGATGAACAAGTGGTGTGCACGAACAATGTATCCTCATCATTTCACATTCTGGTGAATCCTGATACACAGACCTACTATAGGGATTATGCGTGCCCTGATGAGGATAGCTATGACCCAACTCATTGTGGTGCCAGAGTTTCTAGTTATGTTCAAGCAACTGGCGAAGTGGAGTTGGGTATGCGATCCCAGATGAAGCTAGATTTGGTAGAAGCTATTTCTAGGTGGAGTTTAATGATGAACAGGAAACACAGAGTCATGGAGAGCAGGTCACGCACATGGTATGCAAAATGCAAGGACGTTGTTGAAGGAACTGGTAATTATCATTGGGTTGCCAGAGCAACCAAAAAGGCTTCGCATGGCATGTGCGAGATCACCAAATGGGTAAGTAAGCATGCGTGTGTTGGTGCTGGTCAATCTATAAGTAACATTGACCTGACATCGGTGATGATTGCCCATTCAATTCACCACCACATTAATGTAAACCCTTCATACACAGATAAAGATGTACAAGCTCAAGTCAAGACGGAGATCAATGTCACCCTTTCCTATAAGAAGGCATGGTATGCTCGACAGAGGGCAATTGACATGGTATTTGGAACTTGGGAAGAATCATTTGAACAGCTGCCAACGTATATGGATGAGTTACCAGGGCTAATCTGAGCACCGTTGTTGATTGGGCTGACGTACCTGACAGAATACACGGGCACGGGTGTAGGAAATTTAAATTTGTTTTCTGGGCATTTGGTCAGGCGATTGAAGCCTTTCACCACTGCAGGCCGGTTATTAGTGTGGATGGTACTCATTTGAGAGGTGCATACAAGGCCATAATGCTAGTTGCCGTGACGCACGATGCGAACGACTACATACTCCCCATCGCTTACGCAATTGTTGACGCAGAAATGAATGAGAGTTGGAACTGGTTCATGCAGAGACTATGTCTATACGTGGTTGGTGGTGATAGCAGGCCAATCTATATTATATCAGATCGGCACGATGGAATTATAAATGCAATGAAACATATAGAGGAATGGATGGAGCCCGCCAGATATCACCAATTTTGCTTGCATCATTTTCAGTCCAACTTCCTTACTGCTGATAGCGGGAGGTTTAAGAATGCACTTATGAAGACTCTGTTTTGGCAGCTTGGTGCTGCCAGACGAGAGACCAAGTAGAGGGAGTACAAGGAGGAGTTGGAGAGTATAGATCCATCTGCTTGGGATTGGTTGGTAAAGCAAGATAGCAGTAAGTGGTGTCTTGCCTTTGATGAGGGTGATCGATGTTGGGGAATTCTCACAACGAATTTGTCAGAGAGTTTTAACAACTGTTTACGGTGTGCACGTTATATCCCAATAACAGCGTGTGTCAAGGCGACGTTCGAGCGCACAGTTGAAATGTTTACCCAAAGGGTACTGGACGCCACGAATTGGAGGTACTTTCTTTATTCATTACAGTTCTTTACGTGTTCGCAGACCAGTTTCTGGAATCTAAATTATGGTTCATTTTTCTAGATCCATCTTTCCTAACAGGAACTGGAAAAAGTTTCAGAAGCAAGACACATGGCCATGGGCACAAGGACATATCGTCACCTTGTTTGGTCATACGTCGCAGAATTATAGGGTTGTGACAGGGACCATTGATGGGAGCATTAGTGAAAGACAGTACACTGTCAAATACCGGAGAAAGGAGTGAACTTGTCGTGAATGAAAAATATTCTGTTTCCCTTTTTCCCACGCCTTGGCCGTCTATCGGCATAGACGTGACGATCCTGCTAGTCTATGTGACAGGGTTTACCACATGACCACTTATGTGTAACAATATAGTCAGGGTTTCATGCTTGTATGAGATCCATCACTTTAGCAATGTGCTAGTTGGAGGTTGATTCCTGATGTTGAAAAGTTTCGCAATAGGAGGCTTGGTCAATTTGCAGAGAGAAGGATAAGAAATCAGATGGATGAGAGGGTGTCGGGTGAATCCAGAGGCGTTCGTAGGAGAGGTTGTGCTTAGTGTTCAGTTTGTAGTATGGTGTTCGTGGAATATGCTGGACCGATGGTGTAGTATTGCTTGTATTTGTGGAATATGTATCACATGTTGTAGTATTACATTACTTTTATTTGTGGAATATGTATCACATGCTGTAGTATTACTTTTATTTTTGGAATATGTATCACATGCTGTAGTATTACTTTTATTTGTGCTATTCTTGAATAATTAATTTTGACATGTGTTAATAATTGTCAACAGGGACGAACAATGTATCATCCAAGACCCAGTGAGGAGGATTTGTTGTACCTTTATCAAGAGCATCGTGCTCGTCCATTCTACAACGGTCATTTAGAGGATGAGGCACTGCAGGTGAGGCGGTGCGATGAGGCATGCTGGACCAATTGAATGCATGTACGAGTTATGCGCTATGTGTGTGAAGATGGATTCCAGGGACTCCTGGATTCCGCACCAATACACATTGACCATTCCCTCATCACTGCCCTAGTGGAGTGTTGGCAACCGGAGACACACACATTTCACCTACCGATGGGGGAGGCTACGGTCACTTTGCAGGATGTAAGGATCCTGTGGGGTCTTCCAATCGATGGCATCCCAGTCACAGGTGTTGACACTAGTAGGCGTATAAAGGACTGGCAGAGAGTGTGCACAGATTACCTGGGTGCTACATCAGACCCCAGTGCTATCAGAGGGGGTCGCATTAGGGCCAACTAGTTGGGAAACTTATTGCACAGTCTGTTCCCCATTGATCCCACTGAGGTACAATGTCAACAGCGGGCTAGGGTTTTCATTCTACTGCTGGTTGGGGGAATGCTCATGTCAGACACATCCGGCCACCTTATCCCATTGCTCTACTTGTCGGTACTGATAGATCTAGGTGCTGCATATCAGTACAGTTAGGGGAGTGCCATTCTGACACACTTGTACCGGTGCTTATGTGACGCTACAATCCCACAAGTTAAATCCATATCTGGGCCACTTGTCTTGCTACAGGTAAAATTGTTGGTCATCTAGTCATTTGTACATAATGTCCATAATATTACTTTATATTGCAGTCTATTTTAATTATTGGCAGTTGTGGGCATGTGAGCGCATACCATCCATCCGACCTGTCGGACGACTACTAGTGACAGTCACGATGAGTGCTCTTGGGTCCCGGTACGTGTAGAATTAGTCAAGAGACATTCTTTTTAAACCACAGGCAATTCCAACAAATGGCTAATATAATTCACTCTATTCCTCATAGGTGGAGAGCCCGGTACGATTTATCACAATCACCGATGCATGTATTGAAAGTGTGCCGCGATCAGCTAACATCTCTCAATGACAATCAGGTATAGGCCAATTCAGATTTCCATTCATTGACTTGGTGGGGAAAATGGTTTTAGTTACCTAACTGCAACACCTGGCTGTTGTTTCAGTTTATTTGGCAGCCATACACGGAGGATGTTGTGGAACAACTCCCGTGGTACTGTACAGCTGGTAGCAACAATTGGCTACTTTGTGTTGACCTCATTTGCTGGCATGTCGTAGAGTATCATCATGCACATCGTGTTCTCAGGCAGTTCGGTCTAATCCAGCCAATACCCACCCAGTTGGTCAGTAGGGATGAGTATAAACTACTTCATACTAGAGACCGTCGAGGAAGGTTTGGCATGGATTGCCGTGTGGAACTGAGAAGATATCTCGATGCTTGGGAACGTCGATCCGATCAACAAGTAAACACACTTGGGTGTGCGGATCCATACACACCCAGACGTGAATACATGGAGTAGTACTTTCGCAGGACGGTTACCCTGATTGATTAGCCAGGACGACCCCTAACAACTACAGAGTGTTTCCATGGAGACGGTGAAACTATGGAATTTCTAATATTGTTACGAAAAATACTTTAGATTTCCTCAATATTATATATCTAACATATTTATCTCATCTCTGTAGTTGCAGGCAATGACCGAGTTGCGCATCATGTCAGATATTAATTTGGACGAATGTCCCCCACGTTTCGCAGACGTTATCAGGGGAATGCATGGTGTTGTCACACGTAGTTTACACTATGCGCATCAGCCCTCTAGACTGTAGCATTATCAGTCGTATGTGCATTGTGAGGAGCCTCCCCCTGGTGTAATATATACTAACATCATAAGCCACCGTCTAGCTCCACCTGGTCGACAAGGAGGTCAGAGGCCGCGTGCTCGGGGTCATACAGAACACATTGGTTCACACAAGCCAGACCCTCACATGCGAGTCCAGCGATTGGCGGACCATCACATGGTGGACCCCCACAGTATGACATGACTACATCATATTTCACTGCATATCGTACTCCCACTGCTAGTCATGTCGGACCATCACATTGGGAAACCTCCCAGCATGACACGACTACAGCTGATTACACTGCATATGTCACTCCCACAGCTAGTCATGCATACATGTCGCCTACCACTCCATTAGATACAAGTAGTGTTCCACATGTCCATTATGATTCAAATGAGGAAGCAGTAGACGAAATGGAGGAGGAAATACCAGAGGGAGCTCCACGTGAGCAAGTACATGTACCCAAAGAGATGGCATTTCCATGATGGACATCCAGGACCATACGTCCTCCCCCGTGTGGAACAGGTGGAAAGCTTTGCAGAGGTCGTCATTAGGACATTACATGTCATTCAGCACTCATTTGCATTACGTTTCACACGTATTGTTCGGCTAATGTACATTTCTGCGAATTTGTATTCATTCTAACTATGCAATAATTCATTACTACTCCTATATTCAAGATTAGTTAAAAAATTACAAATCACACGATCCTAATTTATCGTTATACTAATTTTAAAAATATCATCAAACAAACACAAGTCTACTTATGCGCAATCTTCACCGAAAACAAGTATATGAAAAATAATAAGTTATACATTGCTGCATTCAAAGAAAATTCATTACTTAAATTCACGACGCATTTTGAAAAATACGCATTTGCTGAATTCATGACACGATTTTAAAAAATTCAAGACGCGTCCTCTACCGAATCTGCAAAAAAATAATATTTAAAACAACGAGACCAGATGCATTGCGGAATTTTCTTCAAACAAGACGTTATTATAATTTTCTGAATTTTTTTTTCAAAAAGTCCAAGAGCACACATTTAACACAACTATACTTGACAAAAAATAATCTGAAAGTTCTGGGAATAAAAAATAATTTTTGTGGACAAAAAAAGTTTAATCACGCAATAAAAAAATTGACCAAACTGAGATAAATTTCCTCGAATAAAAAAATATCTGGAATAAGTTTTCGGGAATGAAAATTTTCTGGAATAAAAAAAATTAGACCAAAATGAGGACGCATTCGTAGAATGCGGCCTCTCAATTTTCACAATAAAAAAAATTAACGAATTTGAGGACGCGTTCGTAATGTGTCCTCTTCATTTTTAGCAAAAAAAACCCAAATTGAGGACACGTTCGTGGAATGCGTCCTCAAATTTTTGAGCAAAAAAAAATAGCAAATCTGCCACCAACATTGAGGACCCACTCTATGTTTAGCCTATTTATAACAGAGTAACATGAAATGGCACTTAATCATAAACAAAAACTCATCAAGCTCGCTACAACAATTCCTAAACTTGATTACAGATGATTATAACACCAACTCATAAACAACGTCAAAAGCATGCAAAAATGAAAAGCTTTACTCCTATAAGCATTTAAAAAAAGAGGGAAATCCACAAAGCAATAGTATCAATTGAAAAAATATATCATCCCAAAAGTTACAAACCTATTTTTTGTTCTTTCCATTGCCTTTTCCTCCGTTAGAAGGATAGATAAAAAAATTGGTTGATCCATCTCGGACCTCAGGTGATTGTTTTCTGTGTGGTTGTTCACCGCATCGTGAGTAGGAAAATCCAGATGGATTTTCTTACTCACGATGCGCTGAACAAGCACAAAGAGAACAATCACCCGAAGTCCGAGATGAATCAGCCAAAAAAAATCTATCTTTCTAACGGAGGAAAAGGCGGCGGAAAGAACAAAAAATAGGTTTTTAACTTTTGGATGATATCTTTTTCAACTGATACTATTGCTTTATGGATTTCTTTCTTTTTTATGCTTATAGGAGTATAGCCTTTCATTTTTCATACTTTTGATATTGTTTATTGTAAAGTCTAGATTTGGTTAATTGGTAATGTGTGGTAATTATGCAAATATGGTATTATTAATTTGCAACATCAAAGAAAGAATTTTGGTGAAATGAGGAAATGTTGAAGACTGAATCCGAGAAGTACACATCTCGTCCAAGTTGTATTTGAGTTGGAGAATATAACAGTTCCTATATCTGTGGGATTGAATTAATGTTATGAAATTGGAATATTCAGTTATGGTTATGATAGGGATGAGATATTCTGGTTATTCTAATTCCATACTTAAAGGGATTAGATTTGGTAATTCTTATCTCTAAGAGATTTGATTGTAATCAGAATATTATGTGGAGAAAGAAGGAATTACATTTGCACAAGACTACATGCGTAAGAAAACTTTCCATGTTGAAACAAATGGAAAGGTGAAGCGTAAAATGATTTAATCAGTTGAAGATATTGCGTAAATATTGAGTTATAAAATTTTGGAGATTTCGCAATATATTATTTTAGGCGTGTGATTGAAGCATATTGGATTTATGGAAAATCCCTATAATTATGGATTTGGATTTATGTAATATTATGGGATGATTGAGATAAGGAAAATCCATTTATTTATGAGATTTGGATATGTTTTAGAAGCAGATTTGGAAACAAAATCTTTTGAAGACAAATGTGGAGAATTCCATTCTGCTAATGATATATCTGTGCCACTAACGGATTAATTGAAGAAAAATATGCATCCAGATTTTTATCTTTCGAAAGGTACTACAGAGCCATTCGGTTATGTTCCAACATGCACTTAAACTGTTGATCAAGTTCATAATCATATACCTTAATTCCTCGGGAGGAGGAGATCCAGTATCGACGAGTTTCGAGGTCAGAGGAAGTCTGATCAAGGCGGATCGGCAGCAAGGAGAGCTTGTAGAACTCACATGTTATAATTAGTTAGGATAAGTATATTGTATGGTGTACTTTGTAATGTATCATTCTGATTAGTGGATTCATTCTGAATTGGGCATGGCCCTGCAGATGTAGGTGGATTTCACCGAACTGCGTAACCAAGTCTCGTGTGTTCATGCTTTACTTTATTGCATACTTGGTTAGATAGGCTATGTTGAACACGGTAGTAATTATTGAATTAATTAGGTAAAACCAATTTTTAATTGGTATCAGAGCTAAGTCACTTGTTTTAACTTGGTTTTGACAAGGAAAGTGTGATCCGATTTTACCAATGGCGACCAGAGAAGGAGCTTATGTGTCTCGGCCACCACTGCTGGAAGGAACAAATTACAACTATTGGAAGGCTCGCATGAGGGTGTTCATAAATTCACTGGATGAATTGGCTTGGTACTATGTTGAAACAGAATGGAAACCCCCTGTTGTTGGAAGTTCTAAAGGAGGAGAATCTTGTTCTAAAGAGCCAGTAGTTAAGCCTAAAGATCCATGGACACCATTTGAAAAAAATGGAAGGCTTGGCGAACTCTAGAGCATTAATTGTCATCTTTACTGCAGTAGATGAAGATCAGTTCAAACTCATCTCAACGTGCCAACAAGCAAAGAAAGCATGAGATATCCTACAAACTCTACATGAGGGGACAAGTTGTGTACGTGAATCAAAGCTATAAATGTTGGCCACAAAATTCAAAGAGCTGAAAATGGAAGAAGATGAGACTATTGCAGTATTCAATGGTAGACTCAGAGACATCACAAATATGGTACATCAATTGGGAAAACCTTACAAAGAGTCAAAGTTGGTGAAGAAGACACTGAGATCACTTCCCCAAAGATTTTCCATCAAAGTAACAGCAATAGAAGAAGCAAGGGACGTGGCCACAATGACTTTAGATGAGTTGATGAGATCACTACAAACCTATGGAATGATGTTAGAACATCCAACGAAGGAGGATAGCGATGATGAAAATGAAGACCTTGCCTTTATCACAAATAATTTCTCAAGGATGCTGAAGAAAGTGGTAAATAATAATTCCCAGGAAAGGTTTAATGGGAACAGATCACGGTTTCAAGACTTTGGAAACAATCGTGGATCAAGGATGGAGCAAAACACTCAGCAATCCTTAAGAAATCAAAATGGCAAATTGAGGTAGTCAGAAAGGATACAATGTAGAGAATGTGAAGGGTATGGACATATCCAAGCTAAATGTGCCAACACTAGGAAGAAGTGTGGAAAATCATATGTACCCTCATGGAGTGAATATGAGGAAGATAAGAACCGTGAAGATGAATTGACCAGCAATTATATGGCTTTTGGAGCAAAACTTCAAGGAGACTCAAAACTTGGAACTGAATGTTCCAACATCGGACAAGAAGAAGTGGATCGATGTTCCAACATGGTTCCAGTTGCTGAAGTCCGATGTTCCAACACAAAGAAGGTATGTGAAGAATACTCCTCAAGTGATGATGAAGACAAGATTTTGAGTGATGGGGATGTCTATGCTTCTTATGAAAAGAAGTATGAAATGTGGCTGAAAGTTGCCGATGCTAACATACTCTTAAAAAGGGAGAAAAACCTTTTAGCTGAAGAAGGAAGAGAGATGACATCCCTAGTGGAAGGACTCTGAAAGGAAATTAAGGTGTTGGAATTAAATCTAAGTTCGATGATAAAAAGGGTTGAAGTTGCTGAGACAGCTATTAAAAGATTGAATTCTGGAAAAGCAAAATTGGATGAAATTCTCACCATGGGTCAGAGTTTTGGAAATCGATAAGGGATAGGCTATGAAAAACCATCTACCAGCACTGAAGTATTCAAACCAGAGGTTCAAGTTATGAAGAGAAAAGTTGTCAAAATATGCCCACGAAAAGCCTTAATGTGTGGTTATTGTACCTATCAAGGTCATACAGAGGATCGGTGCTTTAAGCTTCTCAGATATATTATGAATGGACGTCAGCCTGCAGCATGTTCCAACATGGATCAAGTGCAACAACCAAGGATGGTTAGAAAGGTATGGATCCCTAAAACCCCTAAATTGTGCTTTGTAGCTCACATTTCCTTTGTTACACACTCTAGGGATTCGTGGTACCTTGATAGTAGATGTTCTCAACATATGACTGGATCTTAAGAGTATCTAAAGAACATTAAACCCTATGATGGTGGATTCGTTATATTTGGTGATGGAAAGAAAAACATGGTAGTTGGAAAAGATGAGCTATCAATAAAGGGATTTCCAACCTTTACTAGTGTTCTGTTGGTGAAAGATCTAAAGGCTAATCTCCTCAGCCAGTTGTGTGATGATAATATGACCGTGGAATTCCATAAGGGGAAGTGTATAGTGAAACATGGAAACAACAAAGTGCTTACTAGTATTCGGTCATCACACAAATGTTACTTGTTGGAACAAGAAGTGAACTGCTTGAGTGTTGAATATGATGAGTTAGATCGTACGGGTGACCATGTTCCAACATCGGATGATTTCTCTGATCAGGGACGTAATGATGTTGGAACATCAGATGAGGTAGTTCTTACAGATGAAGCTGATGACTCACAAAATTTTAGCGATGTTGGAACACCGTCCTCTCAACAACTCTCCCATGCTCCAACATCGGTGCAGACTGAATCAAGCAGAAGAATGACTTGATCGATCCCTCGGGTTAATTATAGAGAACTTGCTGGTCTACAATGTTTTCTCTCCCTCATTGAACCCAAGAATTACAAAGAGGCTCTACTTGATAAGTATTGGATTGCGGCAATGCAAGAAGAACTTGGAAAATTCAAACGCAATAATAATGAAGCAATGTTAGTTTCTCAGGACTACCCTCAGGTTGAAGGATTTGATTTTGATGAGACATTCGCATCAGTTACCTGGTTAGAATATATTCGCATTCTCCTTACTTTCACTATGAATTTTACATTATACCATATAGTTGTTAAGAGTGCTCTCCTAAATGGTGTTGTTAATGTGGAAGTACATCATTGACTCAAGAAGTCTTTGTATGGATCAAAACAAGCACCAAGGGCGTGGTATGAGCGACTCACTACCTTTCATATTCAGAAAGGTTACCATCTAGGGGGAGTAGATCGCACCTTTCTTGTTTTTTGAGAATCATCAACTATACTGATTGCTCAAATCTATTTTGATGATATGATCTCTGGGTCTACTTCGCCATCCTTGGTACAAGATTTTGTGACTTTGATGCAGGCTGAAATTGACATGAGTATGGTGGGAGTATTTGTAACATTTTAGGCCGATCATAAGGAATCTCACTTAAATGCAGTCAAAAGGATAATTCGGGTTGAGAGGAAAGAAGTGGTGGTTAACGATGTTCCAACATCGAGACTATTTACGAATATTTTCACAAAGCCTTTGGACTCTGAAACTTTTGAGCTCCTCAAACAACACTTAGGTGTTTTTCAAATTTGAAGTATTTATTATTTTATCAAGCTTTGTGGGATTTTTTTTGTACATACATTATAAAAATACAAAAAAATGGAGGCGTAGTTGGACATGTTGGAAGTTGGTGTTGAAGACATTATGGTGACTAATGAGATGCATAGATCAGATAGATGGCTCATTCTGGTATTCTAGTTTAGCATGATGAGGAGTTGGAAGGTAGTGATGCTGGCCATGTTTCAACACAGAGTATGGAGACAGGTAAAGAAGATGTAAATATGGAAATAGATAAGCCTAGTGTGATCAGAGATTTTGGTGTTCAAACATCAGTAAATGTGGTCGGTGAAGATCATGATTTGAATGGTGAACAAGCCAATGTTTCAACACTAGACATGGAGATATGGGGAGAAAGTACTGATGGAGTGAAGGAAGCTGAGTATGGTGATGTTCCAATATCGATACAGACTGCAGTTGTTGATTCAGAAGCAGTGAAAGGATCCTATGTTCCAACATGAGAGAAACTGGATAAAGCTGAGATATGCTATGTTCCAACATCAATGACTAATGTTCCAACACAAGTTGAGCAGATTCTTGAAGGCACTAATGATAAGAATGCCATGAGAGATATGATGTTGTGTGTCAGTGGAGGATTTTAGCTGAGAGTACAACTGATTTGGGTGTATATGGTGAATGTTGATTTATTGCCTACACGGACTATTTGAGTTTCAAGACTGCTGCCTCAATCTACAAGGAGTACGACTAAGAGATTGTAGAAGAATTTTATGCAAAATTAAGGGGAGGCAACATTGATCCACATTCTGAGTGGTACAACAGAGTTTACATCAGAGGTAAGATAATTAGATTCTGTCATAAATTACTGGAGAATTTCAGTCTCAGTGGTCACTCAAGGGAACGTTACTGCATCTAGCTTGACTACCAGGTATTTCTGTCTATTCTAGATTGTTGTAAATTTTTGGATTCCTTTTTGAAATACTACAACTCTTACTCGAGAAAAGTCCAAACAATATGACATTTGATTTAAGACATGTGCATGATTTGTCATGGAATCTTAAGGATACAACTTCTAATGTTGATGAGAATAAGGTTAAGTTTGTGGCCATTAATGCGAAGTTGAGAGCTCTAGCCACTCAGAAAAGGCCAGATTAGATGAGGCACAGATAGCCGCTCGTGAAGAGGTTTGAAGGTTCTGCTATGACTATGTTCCAACATATGCCAGATATTTGCTTCATGGGAAGTTGCAGTTATTGGATATATTTTTGGTTTTCTGTGTCTAATGCATTTGGCCTGTTTATGGTCCCAATGGAGAGAAGGTTTTGGATTTCTGGATTTTTGGGATATTCTCGGATTTTAGTACCTATGTGTTTATGTTGGTCCCATGTTCCAACATAGTTTTATGGGTAGCTAAGTATTGATTGTGAAGTTTATGTGAATTTGATGTTCCAACATGGATGTTGAAGTCATGATGATTCAGAGTTGTGATATTTAGGAGGAGTTAAAAGTTTTTCCAGCTTATGTTCCAATATCCATATGTGGTTTACTTGATGTCTATATATTTTCATAGTTGTTACTTTGAAAGTTCAAAAGATTGGCGGGTCCAAAAAATGCCAAAGGGGGAGATTGTAAAGTCCATATTTGTTTAATTGGCAATGTGTGGTAGTTATGCAAATATGGTATTAATGAGTTGCAACATCAAAGAAGAAATTTTGGTGAAATAAGGAAAGGTTGAAGACTCAATCCGAGAAGTAAACATCTCGTCCATATTGTATTTGAGTTGGAGAATATATCAGTTCCTATATTTATGGGATTAGATTAATGTTATGGAATTGGAATATTCAGTTATGGTTAGGATAGGGATGAAATATTCTGGCTATTCTAATTCCTTACTTAAAGGTTAAAGGGATTAGATTTGGTAATTCTTATCTCCGAGAGATTTGATTGTAATCAGAATATTATGTGGAGAAAGAAGGAATTACATTTGCACAAGACTACATGCGTAAGAAGACTTTCCATGTTGAAACAAATGGAAAGGTGAAGCGTAAAAGGATTTAATCAGATGAAGATATTGCGTAAATATTGAGTTATGAAATATTGGAGATTTTACAATATATTATTTTAGGCGTGTGATTGAAGCATATTGAATTTATGGAAAATCCCTATAATTATGGATTTGGATTTATGTACTATTATGGGATAATTGAGATAAGGAAAAACCATATATTTATGTGATTTGGATATACTTCAGAAGCAGATTTGGAATAGTAATCTTTTGAAGACAAATGTGGAGAATTCCATTCTGTTCATGATATATATATATTGATAGACATCACGGCTGTGGCACTCACGGATTAATTGAAGAAAATATGCATCCAGATTTTTATCTTTTGAAAGGTACTACAGAGCCATTTGTCTGTGTTCCAACATGAACTTAAACGGTTGATCAAATTCAGAATCATATACCTTAATTCCTCGGGAAGAAGAGATCCGGCGTCGACGAGTTTCGAGGTCAAAGGGAATCTGATCAAGGTGGATCGGTAGCAAGGGAAGCTTGTAGAATTCGAATGTTATAATTAGTTAAGATAAGTATATTGTATGGTGTACTTTGTATTGTATCTTTCTGATTAGTGGATTCCATCTGAACTGGGCATGACCTTGCAGATGTAGGTGGATTTTACTGAACTGCGTATAAAAGTCTCGTATGTTCATGTTTTACTTTATTGCACACTTGATTAGATATGATATGTTGGAATACGGTAGTAATTATTGAATTAATTAAATAGAACCAAATTTCATTTATGAGTTGGTATTATGATAATTTGTAATCAAGTTCAGGAATTGTTGTGGTAGCGAGCTTGATGAGTTTTTTTATTATGATTAAATGCCATTTGATGTTACTCTGTTATAAATAGGCTTAGGATTGAGTTTAAACATATACAAATGCAGCTCTTGGATTATTTGTCAAAATCTGAGTGTAATTTCCGTGATTTAAGCAAATGACAACATGCATCTTCCACATGCTTTTGCCTGTTTTGTTTTGTTTTGTTGTTGGTTACCAATTGTATTTCTTACCAATTAAATAGAAATAAGAAAATGAGGAGATAAAAAAATGGATATATATTAGTGAATTTTCAAATCGCTCACAAAGCACTATCCTTAAGCCTTTATTTGTTTCTTTTTGTATGTAAGTAATACAGAACAAATATCCTCTTAGGATAAGATGAAATAAAAGTTGGAAAAGTTTGCACTAACTTTCCAGCACCAAAAACAACAAAATGAAGAGCAAGAACTTTAGAGAAGGGAAGACATGTTTCTTTTTCTTTCTTGTGTTGTGTTGAGTTGTAGTGTAGTGTGTCTAGAGTGACAAAGGAGAACTCCTTTTATACTTGTCCAAGAGAGCTTGACATTGATGTCTTCTCTTTGATTTCATGAGCTGAAAATCTTCCATACAGTCAAAAGATAAGTTTCTTGAATTCATAGGATAACTTACACATTTTAAGATAACGTTTACTTTGATCTTTAAACTTGTATCAATTACAAGATTTTACCACTTGTTTAATGTCAAGTAACTCATGCATTACATGTCTTTCAAAATTTGAAAATATCTTACAATCCCCCACCATTTTCAGTAATTGAAAATACAGGTCCTAAAACTCCTGATAAAATATGTGTTAATGTAGGTATCTTTCGATTGAACCAACACCTTAGTGAAAGGTACCTATAACATGTCGACCATTTTAGTGGGCTAAGCCTTAAACCAAAGGTTTTGTAACAGACCACGTGAACTTCCACAAACATGTTCACTCCTTTCTGATTATCATAAAACAATACATATCATTTGACATGTTTCAATCCTATTCATGGATATTTCCAAAGTTCAAGTCCAAAACTTTGATTGACACATTGTCTATATTCACAAAGGCAAGTTCGTATGGCCCTGACATACGAAGTATTCCCTAGCCCATGCAAACAACATGTGCACATACTATATTTGTCATTTCTCGAACTTGTTAAGAGCTCAAAAGTTCATCCTCAACCAACTAGTGGGTAATTTAACACTAATTTCACAAATAGTGTTCCAACCATGAACAATGTACTTTTCACTCATTGAATGCAAGACTAGTTTAATGGAAAGAAACCACAAGATCGAGTAGTTTCATAGCTGTTTCACTATTGTACATGGTCTAAGAAGTAAGAACATGTGGCCGGGGAGCAAGTGTTAGTAAATGATGGTGAAACAAGGGAAAACTGAGATATTTTGGGAATGATTATCTGTGTGATATTGACTGAATGATGGGTTATTTATACCCAAATGTACAAGATATGACTAAGGTAACCAGTAACCTATTACAACACAAACTCTATTACACTATTAATTCCCCTCAAATTGGTGCATGAAGATCGAGAATGCCCAACTTGGAACTGAGATGTAGGAACGTCGTTCGTCCTAGTGCCTTGGTAAACATGTCAGCTGGTTGCTCCTAAGTGGCTATGTGATGAGTACAAATGGTACACGAAGACACTAGATCCCAAACAAGATGACAGTCAATCTCGATATGCTTGGTTCGCTCATGAAACACCGGATTATCCGCGATGTGGAGAGTAACCTGACTATCACAATATAAGCTAATCGGATCCGAATGGTGAATTTTGAGCGAGCGGAGAAACGAGCGAAGCTAGAGAATCTCGCAATAAGCATTTGCCATAGCTCTGTACTCAGTCTCGGCAGACGAGTGTGATACACTGTGCTGCTTCTTGGTCTTCAAAGAGATTGGCAACAGACCTAGATGGCAAAGTAATCAGCGATAGAGCGACGAGTGATAGGACAGGTTGCCCAATCAGAGTCACAATAAGCAGTCAGAGCTAAACTACTATCTTGAGAAAGAAATAGACCTTGGCCCAAGCTACCTATGATGTAATGAAGAACACGAAGTGCAGCAGTCAAATGCTCCAACTTTGGCTTCTGCATGATTTGAGATAGAGTATGAACTGCGAAGCTGAGTTCGGGCTGAGTGATATTCAAAAAGACTAAATTGCCTATCAGGCAGTGATATTGGTCTCGATGATCATAATCCGGACCAGTAGCATTTGTGAGATTATGTGTTGGGTCCATAGGCAAAGCGAATGGCTTCCAGGACATACTTGCACTGAGAAATGAAAATACCAGAGGGACTTTGCGCAACTTCGAGGCCCAAAATTTTTTTCAGAATACCAAGGTCCTTCATGTGAAAGCAAGAAAACAAGTACTGTCTAAAAGTAGAGATGGCAGTAGGGCTATCACTTGCAATAATCAAGTCATTAATGTACACCAAGACATGAAGAGTGTGACCAGCTCGGCTGAGGCAGAACAAAGAATAGTCTGCATAGCTTTGCCGAAAACAATACTGACGAAGTGCCTGTGCGAGCTTGGAGAACCAATTTTGAGGAGCTTAGCAAAGACCATAAAGAGACTTGTGGAGACCACAGACTTAACCAGTTAATGCTTTTGAGTACCCTAGCGGTGGAGACATGAAAACCAACTCATCTAAATCACCGTGAAGAAATGCATTGTGAACGTCCATTTGATAGAGTTCCCAACCACGAACTGCAGCCACTGATAAGATCGTACGAACAGTGACCACCTTGGCGACTGGAGTGAAAGTTTCATTGAAATCAATTCCTTCTACCGGACGATTATCGAGCACAATAAGGCAATCCTTGTAGTGTTCTATGTCTTTGTTCGACTCATACTTGATACGGTAGACCCACTTCCAGCCAATAGGTTTCTTGCCAGGAGGAATAGATGTGAAAGACCACGTGTTATTTATCTCAAGAGCATTGAGCTCTGCATGCATGGCATATCTCCAACATGGCTGCTATACAGCCTCAAAAAAATGATTCAGTCCGTGCCTAGAAGTGACAGCCGCAAGAAAGTGGGAGTGAGCAGGAGCGAACCTATGAAAAGAAACAAAGCTGCTGATAGGATATGGAGTTGACGAAGCGGCCAAGCTGGATTGGAGAACGCCTATGAGAGTGGAGATGCATATGAAATCCTTGAGCAAAATGCTCGACCTACAATCGCGGGTGCTTCGTCGAACCTCTGGATGAGGTGCCTCAGAAACGGCCTTAGGTGAAACTTCACAGTGCTCAATTTGGGACGGTAATCTTGACTCCAGCGACTGCTCGGACTCCCCTTGGTTGCGTGATACGTGCTATTGGGAAGAGCTCCCCCTTGCTGGGGAGGAAGAAAGATCCAGAAGGTTAAAGATAGCAGGATGAGGCGGGTGATCCTGAGGAGGTGGCTATAGGGAACATGATGGAGTCAGAAATGGAAAGATGTTTTCGAAAAACACCACATCACGAGAGAATAAGAATTGATCGGTTTTGAGATCATACAACTCCCAACCATGTTTACCACTGGGATATCCCATGAAAACACATTTGCGACCACAAGCAGTGAACTTATCAGTTAGTTGAGGAAGAACTGAAGCAAAACAAAGACACCCAAAGACACACAAATCAGAAAACATGGGTTTGCACTGAAATAGCAAATGAAATGAATGCTTGTCTTGGAGAACTGTTGTTGGAGTAAGATTGATTAAAAAACAAGCAGTCAGAACACATTCACCCTCTAACTTAATGGAAGAGAGGCTTGAAAATGCATAGCGCGAGCCACATTTAAGAGGTGGCAATGTTTTTGCTCCACTCTGCCATTTGGTTGGGGTGTGTAAACACATGAAGTCTCATGAACAATGCCGTGAGTAGAAAAATAATCCCTCAGTCCTAGAAACTATGTACCATTGTCTGATAAAAAATGGCTAACTAAGGACTTAAACCAAGTAATAATCAAAGCACAGAAATCTATGATCAGGCACGGAACTTCTGACTTGGATTTTAGTAAATAGACCCAAGTAGCACAAGAATAGTCATCAACAATCGTAGCAAAATAAGTAGCACCACAAGAAGCAGGAGTACGATGAGGGCCCCAAATGTCACAGTGCACAAGTTCAAATTAATGTGTGGCATTATTAGAACTTAAGGGAAAAACAACTCATGTTTGCTTGGAACTGAAAAAAAACATCACAAGGTACAGTACTAGAAACTGAATCAAATGGATTAGGCAAAGAAGATAAAACTCCATCTGGAGGGTGACCTAGCCTCTTATGCCACAACTTGACTGAGCACTTCTTCTCGAATTTGGATGCATAGCATGCGTGTGCATGAGCTGAGAAATTCCGTAACCAGTAAACTCCCTTTCGTTGCTCACTCACACCAATCACAGTCTTCGAATCACTTTCCTGAAGTACACACAACTGATCAGTTAAGAAAGAGAAACACCGAGCCTATAGAAGCAACATAGCAAATGAGAGAAGATTGCACTCCAAAGTTGGCAAATAAATAACATGATCAATTCTGGCAGACTGAGAGAATACCGGAAAACCTTCCTGAACAGCTATAACAACACGATTGTCCAGAATTTTTATAGGAACAGGTGCAATATCAATCATATCATGAAGCAAGGCCAAATTACCCATCATGTGAAAAGAGGCACCAGTGTCGAGAATCCATAAAAAAATGTGTACCAGTAGCATCAGTGGAAGGAGTGTTCATGGAATTGTGCATCTGCAAGATAGTCTGCCATTGATCAGGGCTAAGATTTTCATATCTTTCGAGCTCGAGAAGAGGGGAGCCGCGGTGGTCCCCCCCGGACCGCCCGGATCCCTCGACCCGACTCTGGAAGGGAGACAACATCGGAAGCTGCGGTTTACTACTGGGCCAAGAGGATGACGCCACCACCAGAAGCTCCACGACCAGCCCCACGCCCGGCCGGGTGGTGGACAAAGCCTTCAGCGACACTGTGGATCTTCCAGCAATGAGAAACATCATGGCCGAGCTTCCCGCAGTGAGTGCAAGAGGGGCAATTAATGACAGACTTCTCGTGCACCGATAGAGCTAACTGGTGCTGCGAAAAAATAAGCTTAACCTGAGCAGCGAACGGTGTACCATCAGACTTGGTGTCGTGTTCGTGCATCAGGGTCTTGTGATGTTCCTCCTGAACAAAAAGAGCGTAAATCATGTTAAGAGAAGGCAGTGGTTCCTGCGCCATAATACTGGAACGAAGAGTCTCAAACGTGTCATTGAGTCCAAGAAGAAACTGATGAGGCACTCGACATCACGTTCGGTGCGAAGCTTGGCAGTGATATTGCACGAACAATCACTGCAGAGATAGGTTTGAACGGGGACATATGTTGTGACTTCGTCCCAAATCTTCTTGAGAGCACCATAATACCAAGCGATAGATTTTCCACCTTGGCGACAGTTGGCCAAATCTGCACAAAGCTGGAGAAGATGGGGGTCATTGCCGACAGAGAAGCGGTGGAGCAATTCTTCCCAGAGCTCAAAAATAGTTTCGGGATAGGTTATAGAATATCGCAATGAAGGGTCAATGGATTGAACTACCCATCCAATCAACATTGAATTAACACTATACCAGTCATCCAAATCAGCAGAGGCAATATCGACCTGAGAAATTTGACCATCAATAAAGCCCAACTTACACTTGGCCTTGTGTGCATTCTTCATCGAGGTGGTTCATTCTTGATAGTTGTCACCCTTGAGAATAACCGGACAAAGAGATAAGCTTGGATAGTCTGAAGGATGAATGTAGAATGAAGACGAGTGATCAAGAGGACGCGGAAGCGGCTGAGGGCTGAGAGTTTCATCGACCGATGGCGAAAGAGGTGGCACCGTCGGTGTGACATCGCCGTGCTAGAGTCTGACGAGGAGGGGGGTTGAGTATGTTTTCCATGTCGCTCATAGTGAGTTGGTGGTGGCAAAAATACACTACGGTAGGTTACCATGGGAGTATTAGGTGGCAGTGGCGAAGGCGACCATGGGAGCATAAAATACCATAATTTTGGCACGGATAGAATGATGATAATCCAAACATTATAGCTTGAGTGGATCTCTTAACGGGCAGTATGTCCATAAACTTATGGACAGTCAACGTATTTTTACCTTATATATTGCATTTGTTAAATTACATACTCCCTCTGGTCCTCTATTCATGTCCCCTTTTTTCTGACATTTTTTCAAGGCATGTTTGACCATCGATAAATTTTGTTAGGTACAATAATAGATTATAAAATTTTACTTTTCAAAAACTACACGTTACGGAGAATCCAAAGACATCTCACATAATGTCCATTACTGCATACAACAAAAGTTATTGATGGTCAAACATGCCATGATAAATTTGCTGGTCAAAAGGGGCCATGAATAGAGGACCGAAGGGAGTACTAAATTTATAAATTTAAAAATATTTTTTTTATATTTTCACATTAAAATACACATTATTAAATTTTTTAACTTTTAAAATACAATATTTAAATTTCATAAAAAATTAAAACATACAAGGTAAAAAGTACAGTGCATTGTCCATAAGTTTCTGGAAAAATCGTCTTTCCTAAGACTTTCTCTTATGGTTGTTTATTAACATTCCCTTCGATTCATGATAAGAT
Source organism: Rubia yunnanensis (assembly GCA_037428765.1). Lineage (NCBI taxonomy): Eukaryota > Viridiplantae > Streptophyta > Magnoliopsida > Gentianales > Rubiaceae > Rubia > Rubia yunnanensis. Next base: position 30,803,658 of record CM075069.1, on the reverse strand, counting down.
TCCTAGTTTTTATTTTCCGTTCGTCTTAGAATAAGGTTTTTATTTTAACTATTTTTTCATTTGGCCTAAAATTTGTGACTGGAATTTGGCCAACTCACTTTAATCCCCCATTTTTCCTGCAACATCAGCATACATTAATGGTCGTTCAAAAAAGATAGAAACCTTATTTCGGGACGAAGGGAGTATATAATTATGCATAAAAAAGTGAATTTACAAGGGTTTTAAAAAAATGAATTTACACGGGTATAAAGAGCTCTAGTAAATCCTATAATATTTTATAATATTAGATTGTCATACTTATACTAATACCATCCCTCAAGCGAAGTGTTGATTTTTCAATAATGCAAAGTTTGGTTACGAGAAACTCAAATTGAGAACAAGATATACTCTTAGTGAAAATATCTGCGAGTTGAAGGTTGAAAGTAACATGATAGACCTTGAACTTGTCGAAATCAACCACCTCACAAATAAAATGATAGTCAATGTTTATTACTTAGTTTTATTATGCGTCACGGGATTTTAAGCAAGAAACAGAGCTTGTTGTTATAATACGGAAATAAAGAAGGGGCAACAGACAATACACGAAAACCCCGGAAAACATTCATCAACCAAACTAGCTCAACCGCATTGTTGTCCCTAACACGGTAGTCAGGCTCAAATTTGGATCGAGACATGGTGGATTATTTTTTATCACTCCAAGAAACAAGATTGTCACTGAGAGGTCATCGGCGTACCTCTCAAAGTTAATACTTTTAAGCCCTAATGATCCCTATATGCAATTAAATAGATAATGGCAAGTCGGGGTCATCCACGAGAAGAGGGATCTTCTCAAGTGTTTAAACATATAGCAGAGAAAACATACTAGGCATATACATATATAGATACATATACGAGCATGTAAATGGGGGGTTGGTTTTTTATCCGAAGTTATCAAATTTAAAGACAACAATCAGCAAAGCAAGAGAACTATGTTAATCATACAATAAAACTAAAGAGATTATTAAAATGATAATTAACGGAGCCTTGGGGGCAATCGACTTCCACTTCCAAACTTCCTATAGCTCATTGTTTCATTCACTCATTCAATGACATTTATTGTCTGTGGGGAATGTTATCACTTCCCATTTGAAGATTAACATTCATTCCTCCTTAATAGTAGTTTGCAAAGACAAACAACGACCATTTGCAAACCTCATTGATGAGCACCCTAGACAAACAGCATCATAGGGGTATGTCATCAATGGTATTTCACCCAAAGGACTATAGGTTTGATAACAACAAGCCTTCTACCAAAGACATAGTCATTTAACCAAACAAAGCATTTATTAGGTCAAACTTAGAACAAACATTCAAGGTTCAACCTTTCTTTGCATCTATAGGATAAATATGAGAACAATCCACATTAACATGCTCATCTAGCAAGAATTACCACACATTATACACAAGAAGTTCTAAATCCATGCTTTTGGATTTCATATCAAATGAGTCAAGAAATTTGCAAATTTCTTAACACTCTAACATTTCAATCATATAAACATTTCATATACTCAAACAACCCATGGTATAAATGAGGCAAAACACAACATTAATGACATAATGAATGCTCTCAAATAAATGTTCATAAATGAACAAATATAGAATCTTACTACATAAGTTTGGAAGCTTCAACCAAAATTCCCAAGAATAAGATTTAGCTACAAGAATTCATACTAATTAATGCTAACAAACCAAATATACTACAAGAGAATTTAAAGGTGAAAATGGTGAAAATTAGGGTTAGAAATAGTACCAAAATACAGGAAGAAGATGATATGAATGAGAGGAAAGAGAGTGATATTTATAGTACAAAAAGGATAAGGTTAGGTTCCACCAGAACTTAACCTTGTCTTCTTTTCTTCTTCTTGTGTCTTCACAATGATTCCTCTCATTTTTCAAGTTTTCAACACTTTGAACAAAGTCTTCAAAAAAAAGGTCTTCGACGGCCTCCAGTCTTTAAGTCTTGATGTCTTCGAAGCAAGTCTTCGAAAAGTGATATTCAATGGTCTCCGGTCTTCAAGCCTCCATGTTCTTCCTTTGTCACTCAAAATACTCTTAGAAGAGGTAAAAGAGTGTAAAGTTTCTCTTACCCGTCCTAAGAGAATTTCAAGGTAAAACACAAGCTCTTGATAATAAAAGAGCACAAAAGTGACCCCAAAAAGTACTAAATTATGCACATAAAATGGACACATCAAACCTCCCCACATTTAAACCTTACTCGCCCTCGAGTAAGAAAAGATCCAAGCATACGAAGGAAATGACGTATCCACACCCTAACTACTATTCCTCCAAGTCAATACCTCACAAAACTCTCAATATCACACATCCCAATGTTAAGGTCAAATGAGAAGTTTCCCACAACCCTCATTCCTAAATCTACCCAAACTATATCAACCCATCAATTCCTTGCTATCTCTAAAACATTTCCAAATCTCGAAATGACAATCCCAAATCCAATGGTACAAGGTGAAGCTAAGGACATGTATAAAGTTCAAAACACATGCTCCACTTAATACCAATATATCAACCTAAAAACGAAGTATATTAACAAATCAAGAGTTTCATAACCTACTTCATCTTCCCCCGCTAAATTTACCACTCCCAACAGGTCTTAAGATGCCAAGCTACCCGATCCATCCATATGGCTAACGCAACCTTATGACTACACGCCGGCAAATGAGTGAACACATAACATTTTTTCATTTTTCTCTCTTTCTCTCATTTTTCCTAGGAGCCCTTTTGAGTTTTCATCATAGCCACACGTCATGTTTCTTCGGCTTACATCTCACATTTTTTCACACATTTAGCCTCTCATTTTTGCCTAGGTTGCCCTCTCGAGTTTTCAACCTATTAGGGCCCCCAATGTTGCCTAAGATGCCCTCTTGGGTTTTCAACTTTGTGGGATTCTTTTTATTTATTTTTTTTCATTTTCTATTTTTTTTCAAATTTTCAAAAATTTTTCCATGTTTCTCCAATCCAAAAAGTAGAAAAGTGCTTTCCAAATGTTAAGGCTAAGAAAAATATCAAAGCCAACATCATCTAAGTACATCAATAGAAAAGCATCACAAAACAAAAGGGAAAAATATCCAAAACAAAGCAAAAGAATTATCCAAAAGTAGCAAGTCTAACAGAATATTTCCAACCCCAAATGTGAACTCAGAAGATACCCCTCCCCACACTTAGAACACTACATTGACCTCAATGTAGATAAATAGGGAAAACGCGTACAAAGCAAAGTATGGAAAGGGTAAGGATATGATGCTCACAAATCACTGCTGTGAGGAAGAAGGGCTACCACCGAAATAATGTTGCTGATAATGAGCTAGCCAATCTGTGCTTCTCTACCTCATAGTTCTCTACCTCTCTGCTCTCAGATTGGGGCCTGAGACACCGCCTGCCTGGGACTGCATCTCATGAATGCGAGCTGATAGGTGATCAATCTCCTCATCCATGTCGATCAAGCTCTGGGATACAAACACGTTGTGCTCTAGTATCATGCTATCTTGGTGGTGGAATCCATTATGCATGGTCTGCATCATACGCTCATAGAAATCCTGTGGAGGCTGGGTGTAGTGAGATGGAACATAATCCTCCTGCATAGGCTCAGTCTCTGGTGGAGGCTGCGGTGAGAGCTGTTGTTATCGCTCGGAGAAAGGCAGGCTGCTATCATCACGCTGGAAAGGGGCTGGACCAAGGTCGTGGAGCTCGTGCTGGAAGTCCTCTCTGCACGAGGAGTCAGGTGAGATTGCCAAGTCCGCTAGGGGTGTATCAAACTCCAACTTTGTCTTGTTCGGCTGAGGAAGTACCATGAATGTGACCTTCCTAGCGCCATATAACCAGTGGAATACCCTCGTGGCCCGAGTGGCGCTGAACATCTTGAATCAGACCAACGTATATGCAGTGATGAGGTAGGAAGTGCGCCTCCCTAAGCGCAGAAAGTCAGCCGGTGGAACTAATCCTAGGTACTTTTCCAAGAGGCCTATCATGCCTCCAACCATAATCTTCCCTGCCACCTTTACAATCCTCTTCATCCATAGATCAACCCCTAACCCATATCCTAGTCCTTCACTCTTCAAGTGCCATAGGAAGTGAATGTCGTTGTCTGGCACATTCGCCAGCTCCACCGAGCAAAGTATCATGTCAGCCAAAAGTTGGTACACATAACGGAGTGTGGGGTGGATGATGACACTGCTCTTGTCGTAGGTGTTCTTCAGCCTTAATAATTCGTTCTTGGGCATGTGGGTCCAACCTTGCCCGTATCTCTGCAGTGTCCCATCCAAAAGCTTCCTCAACTTGCGATATGGTCATCTCTCAAGATATATTATCTAGGTGGAAGGTGATGTACCTCTCGCATGGTTGGTCATCCCTTATGCTGCATATCCTGACCGTGGACAGGAACTCCAGTGTATATCGCTGGTAACAGGGGGCACTCTTGGTCATGAAACACTTCATCCCCTTTTTGGCGAGGAGGCATCAGACTAGTTGGGTGAGCCCAAGAGTGTCCAATGTAGGCATGTCTACGAAACTCATCTCTTTGAGCTGACGGTTGTCCAGGACCTCCTATCTCTCCGCATAGGACTCGGTGATTTGGGTCAAACCCATGTACCTATTAGGATGAGGAGGTACAGGGATCGACTCCGGAGCCGGTGGCGGAGGTAGAAGTGGAGCGGTCGTGTGCCCACCACGTGGAGGAGCCCTAGGACTCTTGGTAGAGGCCATATCTAACAACCACAACAAAAAAAGTCAAACGCACACGAATATACATATATGCAATATTAAAAAATTATACTCATCCTTAAACTAGTTTTTTTTTCAATCATCACAAACCAAATCAATTCCAAGCCAACTAGTACAAGTCCTAATCACAACTGCATACACAATCCATGTTATATCCAACATGCTCATATTCTCAAGTCTATGAAGTTCTCAAATGGTTAAATATCTAATATGCTATATTTCATAATCACAGTCATGCCTAACTAGTTTAGCCGCCATGAGTACATTTGTAACGTCAACATTCAAGTGTCATGGCCAAACTATCCTAGGAAAAATAATATTGCATCCAAATAACAACTATGTCTAATCAAGAGCCAACATGCCTTATATCTAGTATAAGCCACATTCCATTCTCAACCAAAGCAACACCAATAACATAATGCAAGCATAAAACCAACACACTCAAAGTGTTTATGATGTTATCTCATATCCAACCAATCCATAGGTACAATGTATTCACATGATTTCCATCAACCCAAATCTCAAGCACAATATATTCACAAAAATTAACAAAGTTCCAACAATACAATTTCCTAAGGCATCACACATAATCAACACAATATCCAATAAATAGATTATGCAACATAATCACAATTGAGGTTCAATAAAGTGAAGAAATGTACCACTTAGATGCTTTAGAGGAAGAAAGAAGGAAGTCCACAATCAATTTGAATTTGGATTGTCCAAAATCACAAAACCCCCAAATTCTAGGGTTTATGTTCTTCAAAATTTTATGGTGATTTGTGGGTAGAGATTGGGAAGATGTTGGATTGGGAAGTGGTATAGAGCTTTGTGGGTAGTAGCGGTGAGTGGTGGCCGAAAGGAGGTGGCGCGGCTGGAATGGCAGAGAAGATGAAAGGAAATGGGGAAGGAATGAAACTTTTACTTGCTGCCCATTTTTTTAAACTGCTCTGCACGACCGTCATGACTTGTGATAGGTAGGTCAAAAGACACCTCAGGTCAACATTCACGTCGCGACTCACGACCACTTCGTCCAAAATTTGGGAGGTCGTCCTCATACCTCTCAAAGTTAATACTTTTAAGCCTAAATGTTTCCTATCTACAATTAAGTAGATAATGGTAAGTCGGGGTCGTCCACGAGAAGATGAATCTTCTCAAGTGTTTAAACATATAGAGGAGAAAACATACTAGGCATATACATATATAGATACATATACGAGCATGTAAATGGGGGGTTGGTTTTTTATCCTAAGTTATCAAATTGAAATACAATAATTAGCAAAGCAAGAGAACTATGCTAATAATGCAATACAACTAAAGAGATGATTAAAATGATAATTAACGGAGCCTTGGGGGCAATCGACTTCCACTTCCAAACTTCCTATAGCTCATTAATTCATTCACTCATTCAATTACATTTATTGTCTATGGGGAATGTTATAACTTCTCATTCGAATATCAACATTCATTCCTCCTTAATAGTAGTTTGCAAATACAAACAACGACCATTTGAAAACCTCATTGATGAGCACCCTAGACAAACAACATCATAGGGGTGTTTCATCAATGGTATTTCACCCAAAGGACTATAGGTTTGATAACAACAAGCATTCTACCAAAGACATAGTCATTTAACCAAACAAAGCATTTATTAGGTTAAACTTAGAACAAACAACATTCAAGGTTTAACATTTCTTTGCATCTATAGGATAAATATGAGAAAAATCCACATTAACATACTCATCTAGCAAGAATTACCACACATTATACACAAGAAGTTCTAAATCCATGCTTTTGGATTTCATATAAAATGAGTTAAGAAATTTGCAACTTTCCTAACACCCTAACATTTCGATCATACAAACATTTCATATACTCAAAAAACCCATGGTATAAATGAGGCAAAACACAACATTAATGGCATAATGAATGCTCTCCAATAAATGTTCATAAATGAGCAAATATAGAATCCTACTACATAAGTTTGGAAGCTTCAATCAAAATTCCCAAGAAATAGATTTAGCTACAAAAGTTCATACTAATTAATGCTAACAAACCAAACATACTGCAAGAGAATTTAAAGGTGAAAAATGGTGAAAACTAGGGTTAGAAATAGTACCAAAGCACAGAAAGAAGATGATATGAATGAGAGGAAAGAGAGTGCTATTTATAGTACAAAAAAGATAAGGTTAGGTTCTGGCCACCCGTTAGTCGTGACAAGCGATGAGCGCCAGAACTTAACCTTGTCTTCGTTTCTTCTTCTTGTGGTAAAAACTCATCTTCACAATGATTCCTATCATTTTTCAAGTCTTCAACTCTTTGAACAAAGTATTAAAAAAAAAGGTCTTCGACGGTCTCCGATCTTCATGTCTTCGAAGCAAGTCTTCAAAGCCTTCAAAATGTGATCTTCAATGGCCTCTGGTCTTCAAGCCTCCATGTTCTTCATTTGTCATGAAAAATCCACTTAGAAGAGGTAAAAGAGCGTAAAGTTGCCCTTACCCCTCCTAAGAGAATTTCATGGTAAAACACAAGCTCTTGATAATAAAAGAGCACAAAAGTGACCCCAAAAGGTACTAAATTATGCACATAAAATGGACATATCAGTCACCAAGAAATATAGGATAACCATAAGTCAAACGACGAGTCTCCAAACAATGAGTTCAGTCAGCATCTGAATAACCAATAACAGTAGGCAACTTAGAGAGGAACGAAAAGACAAATCAAAGTGTAGAGTACCACGAACATAGCACAAAATCCAACTGACACCCTGAAAATGATCATCAGCCAAGGACTGGAATTCACAACATATGATAAATTTATACAAGATTTTATGTAATTTGATATCATTAGGCGGTTTGATAGAATACAATATTTTACTCTCTGCAACTTAAAATAAGTAAGGAATAATTTATCTCGTGCTTTGAAGATGGTTAAAGAAACACAGGCAAAGTACCCTTGGAAATAAAGAATTGTAATACTCTCTCAGTTTCCCTGTATTTGGCACACATCTTTTTAAAAATGATTTATTAGGAAAAGTGTGTTTTTAATCTCATGTTTTGTTCGAAAGTGCAGATATAACCCTGTAAAATCTGAAAGTACAAATTTAACCTTGGACTTTGTTGATCAAACTGTCAACCACCAATTTGGTTGAAAATTGGTAAAAATGACCATTATACCACCGATTAAAAAATCAAAAAACAAAAAATAGAAAAAAAAAACTAGAATAACCTCCCTTTTTATTCCCATTTTTCCATCTTTCACATTTTTCTTTTGAAAACCCTTTCTCATTCATTTCGTCGCTCGCCCGCCGCTGATTCCTTGTTGAGGTGTTGCCGGTGCGGATCCTTTCTTCTTCTCCACCCATAATATCCTCTTCGCTGCTCTCTGGATTGCCTTCTTCTTCAGCGTATTTTTCTCGTCCATTCCCCCTTGTTTCCCTTGCTCCGGCTGATATAATTTAATGGATTTCTTTGTCGTCGGGAATGGTGTAACTCAGGAAGAAAGGTGGTGTGATGCTCAATGTGCCCCCCTGGGTCCTGGCTCACGACCCATTTTGGGAATTTTGTAGGGGTTCTGGGCAACAGGGGTGGGCGATGCTGTGATGGGGCTAAAGTGGCAGGCTAGGGTTTCTGGGCGATGGGGCTAAGGTGGTGGACGGCGGGGTTAGAGTGATGGCACTAGAGTTGCATCGAGGGCAGGGCTAGGGTTGAATGGCAGAGCGTGGAGGTGTGGCTAGGGTTGAGGGTGTGGCTAGGGCGAAGAAGGAGGTGTGTTGAGGGCGGGAATAGGTTTGAGCGTCGGTGGGTGATGGTGTTAGAGGCTAGAGAGGTGGTGCTAGAGATGGGTGGGGAAGAAGGTGATGCTAGAGCTGGCTGAGCGACAGTGATGCTCAAGAGATGGTGGTGCTAGAGAGCGGTGGCGGTGGTGGTTTACGGTGTTTGAATAAGAAGAAGAAGTCTAGGGGGTAATGGTCATTAGGTTTTTAGTTTTAAGGTTATGGGTATTTTTGTCTTTTCTGATACGAATTAGGTTTCTTTATTTATTTTTATTTATTAGGATTTTTAGAAGATAACAATATACTCTTTTTCCCATTGGGTTTTTTAATGAGGTAGTGTTATCATTTGTTTTATTTTAGAATAAGACCCATTAATTCTGCCATGTTGGCCTTAGAAGAATTAATGTTTCAGTCATGCATTTATTTTAGTGTTTATAATATTCAGCTCTGATTTGATTAGAATTAGATTTGGTATGATTAGATAAGGCAATATTCATTCAAAATTTATCTTGAAGAATATAGTCATTTATTTTAGGTTGTCTAGTTAAATATGGTTTTAGCTTCTTAAAGCTGTCATAATCCTTTTCAGTTTCTTGTTTGTATTTTTTTAAGACCATACCTATGTACTATAAATAGGGGTGGTTTTCAACATTAAAATTTTACACATTAACCATTTTTATTAATCAAAATACAACATTTTGAGTTCATACTCTTTGCTTGCGAGCTATTCCATTGTTGCTTAACCCCGAGGGCTAGTTAAGTATCAATAAACCTTGTAATCTGATCATGAGGGTTAGTTAGAGAGCAAGTCAAAGTTAGGCATACCCCGAGGGCTAGACTCCTGAATTTCGTGCGAGATAGTGCGGGTTTGCAGATCCCTTCACTAGATCAAAGATATTAATTTCGCAAATCGTGAGTCTTTGCAAGGAGATTCATATCATTTTCATATTAGGTCAATGTCTGAATTCCTTTAGTGAATAGTGTAATTTGAGTATAACTACATAATTTTATTTAAAACTTAGGGTTAATTTTGCACTTTCACATTTTACAGGGTTATATCTGCACTTTCTCAACTTAATAGGGTTAAAAATGCACATTTTCCCCCTTTTTTATAATGGCACACTTTCTCTTTCTGGCAAAATTCCTTTTATCCACAAATTTTATTTTTTTCTTTCTATATTCAATTTCATTATTTCATTTATTGAAAATTGGAACACCTAAAATCAGGTACCAAATACAGTTTATTTCTTTTTTTTTCAAATTACATTTCTTTTTAGTTCATTCCAAAGTTCAATTTGAATGAGTTCAGTTAAAAAGAACAAAGCCATAATGTATCAACTAAATATACTCCCTCGTCTCGTAGAAAAAGGCGGAATTACTTTTATCTCTCTTCTTTACACAAACTGATGTGATATGGAATAAGTATGGATAAATATAAATATTTTGAAAAAGTAATATACCTAGTCTAAAAATTATTAAAGTTAAAGATGAATTGTAAAAAATTACTAACAAATTCTTTGTCATTCTATATAATTTTTAGGGATATGCACAAATATCACTCTTACCTATTTGAGTGAGTGCGAATATAATACTCAGATAATTTTTACTACAAAAACAACTCTGATTACTTAATAAAAGTGAAAATATAACCCTCCAGAATATATTCCAGAATTGACTGGATATTTCTGGTCATTGACCGGCTGAAAATGACCAAAATGTCCTTTGGACCAAATACAAAAATGTGAAAGACTAACCCTTCGAAATATATTCTGGCATTGACTGGACATTTTCGGCCACTGACCGACAGAAAATGAACAAAATGTCCTTTGAACTAAATATAACAATTTGAAAGACTATTTTGCCCCGCTGTTGTTCTGCATAGACCGTCGTCGCTCCACCTCCACTACCTCTGCTACCACCTCCTCTACCGCTCCGCAATCAAGGAAAACCAAAATCAACCATGGATTCAACCCATAAAAAATGAATCTAAAAGCACCCCAACTCCCACCCCTCCGTAAAAACTCTAGCCCACCCGCCACAATGCCACCCAACCTCGGTCGTGCACCACCTCCAACCGAACCTGGACACCCAGCCCTCGTCGAAGCCCTAGTCCACCCGCCACCCAGCCCCGCCACAATGCCACCTCTGCTCGAACCTGGTCACAACCCCACCCCCTAGTCCACCCGCCACCCAGGCTCTAAAACCTGATGAAACCCTAGCCCACCCGCCACCCAACCCCCTCGAAGAAGAGATAATTTTGATCCAAGATGGTCGGAATTGAGTCTGTAATTCAAAAAGATGCTGTGCTTTCTTTTTTCCAACAGTAACACAACAATGTCCAAACTCTGTTCCAATCGGTGTATCTAATAAAGCCGTAGGATCAAATTTCTAGCAACTTCTTCCCCTATATAAAAGGTGAAAGAAGATAAAGGAGAAGATGACTTTGAAGTGTAATGGTAGTAATTTTATTTCATATTCAATTTTTTATTTTTTTATAGGGGTAAAATAGTATTTTACCCAATTCCGATTAAAAATTACCGAAATGGATAGATATGCCCTTACACTTACTAAGTTATATTTTCATTTCCATTAATCAGAAGGACACATTTACACAGAAAAGGATTTTCTCAAATTTTTAAATCATGCCATTTTTACTACTGACACATGAAAAGAAAATTGTAAGGCGTGGAGCAACGGTGGCCATGTTGGAAGTTGGAACTTCGTGCCAGCACAAACTCGCCAATCCGGTCATCCAGTCACCAAAAAACTCGTGCCCTTGCACAGCCCTGGTCCTGCTTGTATCAAGTCAGGTTCCACTCATCGATACCCAGATGCGAAAAACTAACCGATTCCAGATGCTTCATGGATGAGTTAAAATAGCAGCCAACTATACCCTTCAACATGGTCCTAAAAAACGCAATTTCACATAGTAGAGCAAATGCACCATTTCACTGAGACCTAAAATTCCACCACATTTTCCATCAGTCGTGCACCAATTGCTTGCTCTCTACCAAACGGAAAGCACATCATACACTTCGAACGCCAGAAAATCCTTCCGAAACAGTCCGCTAATACCTTCCGCAAACAAGTATCAATTTAAGAACAAACTTCCACATTACCTAAGTCTGAAGCCAATGTACAGAACCAGAACACACACAATAGCTTGCTTATCACCCCTCTGTCACTAAATGTTCTCCTGATTTAGCCAAAGTTGCCACAATCAAGTAGATACGACCAAATAAGAAATAAAAAGACCGAAAAACGGCTTCTCCTTTCCTCCTATCTAATACTTCAGTCAGAAAACAAAATATCATACTACACGGAAGATGTTTACACTACTAAAAGTCTATACCACAACCTCTTGTTTCACCGACACTAAACTAAATGTTTCAGGTTGCACGACCTAAGCCCCTGAATGGAATAATTTCTAATTCTCACACAAATCACCATTCCATCTAGCGATCCAAGTCAAATCACAGTAAATTGCTTAGCTACGGAATACCATATTGCAGTTAGACTTAAGAACTAGACACATACAAACGTGGTTTCGACAAGAAAGAGCTAAACCTCCTTCTCCAACGAGGGACACACAAGTCCTAGGACCTCGTATCAAATCAAATTCCTCAAACAAGAACATCGTACAAAATCAGAAGTAACTCAACATTATACCTCTCCGTGGAGCTACAAAGCAAAACCCTTGAGATACTCCGGGTCCCGCTTGGCGCGCTCCTGAAACTTCTTGAACCACCGGTCCATTATGTCCATGGGCACCACCAGTTTGTTGCCGTCGACGCCACAGAACGACTGCATGAAATTGAACAGATTCTCCCCGACTTTCATCGCCAGCCGTTCAATCCTCTTCTCCGCCGTCACGTCCAGAGAAGGCAGCGACGCCAGGTCCTCCACGGAGACACCAATCTTCGCCGACAACGGAGCCGCCTCCGGCGCCGTGAGCTGCAGCTGCCCGCCGGGCTCCGGCCAGGGCAGAGAGAGAACCGCGGAAGGGCGCGTGACCGTCACCGCGCCGCAGTAGAGGAAAGCGGAACCTGGGGACTGAATGTAGACCGCTAGCGCCTTGTCCGGAGGGAGCGTGAAGCTGTTTAAAAGGAATATACAGACTTCTCGGATTGAATCGTATTCTTCACCTGCGATAATCAAAAGGCGGGAATTAGCGAAACAAATGAATATCACCAAATTAATCAGAGGGTGGAAAGCTGAGATTTTGAGACAGACCCACGAATGTGTTCATGTCGAGGACCCAGTGGAAGGTGTCGATTTGAGTGAACGTTGAGATGTCCATGGGGAAGCTGCGGTTGGGGAAAACTACTCCGAACATGGTTTGTTTTCTGGTTAACTATTCGGTTTAATTGAAACGGTGATGACTGATCAGTTGAAGGATGGAGGAGGGATTGGGTATCGATTCCTTCCGAGGCCTTTAAATTTGCCGGAAAACTGGAAGTGGAAGTAGGGAGGAGGAGTTGGAGGGGGATCTAGAAGGTCCCAATCACACTACCACATCTATCTAGAATAATTCGGAATACTAAGGCCATGGCGGTGTCTCTTACCAATTAATTTTTTTTTTCCTCTCTCTCTTTCACCTCAATTTAAGAGACCAATATATACTATTCATGAAATCCACTTAATTTTATCTATCCTACTTATTAATTTGACCATTAAATATTATTTTAAATAAATCTGTCCACTAAAATAAGTTGAATGAAAATTTTAATATAATTATTAAAATGAAATTAAAAAATAAATAATAAGAGAATTCCATGTTCTTAAAATTATATAAAACTATTAAAATTGCAAAAATCAATTATAACAACTATAAAACTTACAGAAAATACTTAATAAAATATTGCTATAGTCCGACCAATTATTACAATTTGAAAATCAAAATTATATTTAAATTGAAATTCTTAAAAAATAAATTGGAAAAATTTTCAAAAAAATATGGTTAGGACACGTGTCACCACCAGAATGGGACACGTGTCCCATTTTAAAAAAATTCAGCGGCCACACAAGAAAATAGCCATTGCGGACACGTGGCCCAATCCCTGGGTGACGTATGTCCGCAACAGAAAATTTTAAAAAATAAATTACGGCTTAGTGGGACACGTGGCCCACTCCTGGGGAGACATGTGTCCCATGCAGACCAAAAAAAAAGGGCCGCTTTTCAGCGGCCCTAGCACCATGTGGTGTGTCAGTGGCTTTGGCCCATTACCGGTCTCTTGAACGGTCACTTAGCAAGAGACTTTTAAGTGGTTTCTTGTTAAGAGACCACTCTAGAAACCACCACTGTGGTGGTTTTCGGTCTCTAGAGCTGTCTTTTAATTTTAAGAGACCACCACTACCCATGCCCTAATCCTTTTTTTGAAAAAGTATTAGATAACATACGTCTTGTGGATGGACCAAAATTTAAACAGTAAAATAAAAGAAATTATGATGCAGAGTATTTTTTGGTGCATTCTTCGGGTCATAAACTTATAATTATTATATGTTGCATAATAAATTTTTAATATTACAACTAAAATATTTTACCTTTCTATGATTCTAATTAAACCTCATATTTTCATATGTTTTTAGAAAAACGATTTTTTCCAAAACATTTCCCATCTTATATCGATATCGGAAATTAATATGTAATATAATAAGACTAAATTATTTTTTTAGTCCCCTACAAAGTATCTTATACCATGTTTTGGTCCTTTTTTGCAAATAAACCCTCAGACAGTACCCCACAAATTCAAAACAATATGTTTTGGTCCCTAGAGGTGGTTTTCAGGCAAGACTGAGTAGTTTTTCGGCATAGGCAGGGGTATGATAGTAATTTTACTAATTTAAAAATATTTTCAATTTAAAACTCCTAATTTAAAATTTTTATTTTCTTTATTCTTTTCACCGCCGCCGCCAATGTGGCCTTCCGCCGGTGCTTACGACTAGCCATTGGTTTCCATGGAGTTCGAATCCCTCAAGTTCGACGCTCCCTTCGAGTTTGCTGCATCTGGCGCCGTTACTCCTAGTTCGTCGATCGAGTCGGAGCCATGTGCTGGTGGTACCCTCGAAGCTCGTCAAAGACGTGCGCTGGTGGTATCCTCGAGGCAAAGGCGAGCTGGTGGTGCCCTTAAAGTCGTCAAACTTGCCGGAGTCGTGCACTGGTGGTGCCCTTGAAGCTCGCATTTGCCTCTCGGAGAGCTTCGCCATTGAGCCTCTTCGCTGCTGGTAGCCCTCAAGCTTGACAGTGCCTCGAGCTTGACAGTGCCACTATAGTCCTTGAAGCGACGAAGACCACACATTCGAAGCGGCATCGGCAGAGACGAAGCGCGAAGAAGAAGGTGAATTTTCTTTTTATTTTTTAACGAAGGGGTATAATAGTCATTTTGCATATTTTGACCAATTTTACCATTGACTTTCCCTAAAAATCACCTTTGGAGACCAAACAAATTGTTTTGAACTTGTTGGGTACCGTCTAAGGGTTGATTTGCAAAAGGGGACCAAAACATGATATAAGATACTTTGTAGGAGACTAAAAAAATAATTTATGTTGAATCTATGAAAAGTTTGGGAGAAAAGGATGGGATTTAGATGCAAATACTATTTTGGGGTGCTGGACACAAATAATTGGAGAATAATGAATTCGGGTCATAAAAATCTTATGGGTCAGGAATTTTAATCAGAGAAATTTGCGGGGTCAATGTTTTCATGTTTTTGGGTATTACACGTGTTTTTATTACCATACTTGATGTTACATTTAGAGGTGCCAAATCGAATTATTTGTGTCGGGATGGAAAGAGTTTGATTTGAAACAAATCGGGTTGTAATGTGTTGATTTCTATTTGTCATCATAACTATCTTTGTAGCTCCAGAATGTTTCAGTTTATGCTCCTACCTTTTATTTGGATGTACAAGAAAGATGTACGGTCTAATGAGATAGTGTTATTAGAGTACTCTCTCATTTAATATCCTTCTAATATCTTAAAATACTTTTAAAGTATATCTATTATGAAAATAATAATTACTCTAACTCTAATTTGAATCTAATATAGAAAAGAAACAGATTCCGCTAATAAAATGTGTCTGGTTTTGTCTACATGGAACCCTTCTTTAGCGTATTTGATCTCAAACAATGTCAAGTCATTTGGAACTCTACCCTCCGTGTCTAGTCATTTCTTTCTCCACTTTGAACCTCCCATTCATAATAATTGGTAGAAACTTATATTCGGGTACATAAACAGAATTGTTAATGTTGTAAGTACTATCATGAGCTCAAAGATTCTCCTCCTTCTTACGTAAAGCATGTCCTCAAATTTGAATGATGAATAAACTGATTTTGGAAAACTGAAGCTTCATCTGCTGCAGAGCTGGAATTTAGCACCATCTTGGGCTGGAATCATATGTGATCATCAGTACATCGCTCCTCCTTTAACTCAAACATGTAATCTTCACAGTTCACTTTTTCTGTTGTATTTCCATTTTAATTTTCTGACATCTTAAGAGATCCGATTTTCATCAACTTGAAGCTTACAGTGCTTTTTATCATCCCCAATACTAACTTCACATCGTAATGTCTTACACCCTCAACTACATGCATTCTTAATTTTGAGATGAGAATTTCTGTTTCCTTATCCACACATTTATTTCAAACTACTGCAATATTCTGACTTTAATTTCCATAAAATCTTTGGCGTAAATCTGCTGCTGCAGCATGTTGGAACATGGTAAGATTTTCTGTTAACATCTTTGGCTGAATATCCATATCAAGCTTTATACCAAAAGTACATCTTTTTCTGCTTCACTTCCATAATATTCTTCACTTCCATAAACACTTTTTTTCCGTAAAACTTTATACTCATCCGTATAATACCCATAACTGAATATTCCCAATTCCATAACATTAATCCAATCCCACATATATAGGAACTGATATATTCTCCAACTCAAATACAATTTGGACTAGATGTATCCTTCTTGGATTCAGTCTTCAACCTTTCCTTATTTCACCAAAATTCCTTCTTTGATGTTACAACTCAATAATACTATATTTGCATAATTTCCACAAATTGCCAACTAGATAAATCTAGACTTTACAATCTAATTAATTCAATTATCACTACTGGTGTGTTCCAACATGCCTAGTTTAACCAAGTGTGAAATAACGTAAAATGTAAAAGACACACGACTTGGTTACGCAGTTCGGTGTAAACCACCTACATCTGCGGGGCCTGGCCCAGTTCAGAATGAATCCACTAATCAGAAAGATACAGTACAAAGTACACCATACAATTATACTTATCTTATCTAACTATAACGTGAATCCTGCAAGCTCCCCTTTCTGCCGATCCGCCTTGATCAGACTCCCTCTGACCTCGAAACTCGTCGACGCTGGATCTCCTCCTCCCGAGGAATTAAGGCATATGATTCTGAAGGGGGAGATGTTTTGGATTTCTTGGATGACTTTATTGTCCCAACATGCTTATTATTCCTGGATGTTGAAGGAATGCGGAATTCAGGGGGAGACGCTATGTTTCTATGTTCCAACATCCAGAGTGGTTTTCAAGGTTGATATCTTTATTTGCATAACCTCTTGTGATGAAATGCCAAAAGGTGATTGGTCCACAAAATGCCAAAGGGGGAGATTGTAAAGTCTAGATTTATCTAGTTGGCAATTTGTGGAAATTATGCAAATATAGTATTATTGAGTTGTAACATCAAAGAAGGAATTTTGGTGAAATAAGGAAAGGTTGAAGACTGAATCCAAGAAGGATACATCTAGTCCAAGTTGTATTTGAGTTGGAGAATATATCAGTTCCTATATATGTGGGATTGGATTAATGTTATGGAATTGGGAATATTCAGTTATGGGTATTATACGGATGAGTATAAAGTTTTACGGAAAAAAGGTGTTTATGGAAGTGAAGAATATTATGGAAGTGAAGCAGAAAAAGATGTACTTTTGGTATAAAGCTTTATATGGATATTCAGCCAAAGATGTTAACAGAAAATCTTACCATGTTCCAACATGCTGCAGCAGCAGATTTACGCCAAAGATTTTATGGAAATCAAAGTCAGAATATTGCAGTAGTTTGAAATAAATGGAATTCGTATATATGACTATATATATCAAGCGTGTGAAACATAATTGGTTTATGGAAAATCCCTACTTATATGGAGAAGATTTATTCGAATATATGGGATAGAATGATATAAGGTAAATCCCTTTATTTATGGGATTTGGATATGCTTCAAGAATCAGATTTGGAATAGGAATATTGTGGAGATAATCAAGGAGTATTCAGATCTGATTCGTGGATATAAATTGGGGACAAAACACGGCTGCATACTTACGGACTTAATAGAAAAAATCTGCACACAGATTTTTATCTTTCGAGAATTGCATAGAGCCAGTATACTGTGTTCCAACACACCTGCTGCACAAAGTTCAGAATCATATGCCTTAATTCCTCGGGAGGAGGAGATCCAGCGTCGACGAGTTTCGAGGTCAGAGGGAGTCTGATCAAGGCGGATCGGTAGAAAGGGGAGCTTGCAGGATTCACGTTATAGTTAGATAAGATAAGTATAATTGTATGGTGTACTTTGTACTGTATCTTTCTGATTAGTGGATTCATTCTGAACTGGGCCAGGCCCCGCAGATGTAGGTGGTTTACACTGAACTGCGTAACCAAGTCGTGTGTCTTTTACATTTTACGTTATTTCACACTTGATTAAACTAGGCATGTTGGAACACATCAGTAGTGATAATTGAATTAATTAGGTACAATTGAAATTTGGTTTTACCACTTTTTCTAGTACTTACTAGTGTGTTCCAACATGCTTAATTTAACTAAGTGTAAAATAACGTAAAACGTAAAAGACACACAACTTGGTTACGCAGTTCGGTGTAAATCACCTACATCTGCGGGGCCTGGCCCAGTTCAGAATGAATCCACTAATTAGAAAGATACAGTACAGAGTACAGTTTACAAAATACTTATCTTTACTAACTATGAGGTATGGATTCTGCTAGCTCCCCTAGCTACCGATCTGCCTTGATCAGACTCCCTCTGACCTCGAACTCCGTCGACGCAGGATCTCCTCCTCCCGAGGAATTAAGGTATACGATTCTGAACTTAGTGTGGCAGGACAGTGTTGGAACACAGTATATTGGCTCTTGCAAATTTCGTAAGATCTCAAAATCTGGGTGCAGATTTTGCTCTGTAAATTCGTTAGTTTTGCAGCCGTGTTTGTCCCATATTTATATCCACGAATCAGATCCGAATATCCATGATTATCTCCACAATATTCCTATTCCAAATCTGATTGTTGAAGCATATCCCAATCCCATAAATAAAGGGATTTACCTTATCTCAAACTCTCCCATATATTCGAATAAATCTTCTCCATATAAGTAGGGATTTTTCCATAAACCATATATGCTTCACACGCCCAATATATAGCCAAATATACAGATACCATAAATTCTAAAACACATCAATGTTTCGGCTTGAATCCGTTAAACCCTATGACGTGAAACCTGCTCCAGCACCATGTTCCAACATGGTCTGTAGTTCACAAATACTTAACACAAAATTGCCAATTAAATAATTCCTTGACTTTACAATCTCCCCCTTTGGCATTTTTGTGGACCCATAATATTTTGGACTGCAATCACATAATCAACTACATTCAACGAGCAGAATACCAGAAAAATTCAAATAGTGAAAGCCGAAATCCAGAATGCCAGAAATCCAAAAATTATACAACCAAATTGTAAACCAAATATCCAGGATCCAAAATTACTCCCCCTGGGACCACACAGAGGCCAAAGAAACATCATCACAAAATTATAAAAAATGAAACATTGTCTTTAAAACTCCCCCTGAAATAATCAACCTTCCAGACTTGATTTTTCTTCTTCCAACCGTGCTTGCTCTGCTTGTAAGGCTGCAATTTGAATACCCAAAGCTCCTAGTCTGGCATTGACAACCAACAATCGAGCCTTCTGATCTGCCGCTACTGATGAGGAAGTTGAGCTTGAAGCTTTCCACGGAAGGTCATGCACATGTCTGAGTCCGAAAGTTTTCTTGTTCGGCCGCAGGAACTCAGTGTCAACTATCACGTCTGAGGCCTTCCCCTTCACTTTTCCACTTTTGGCTATTGCTGAGATCAGACATGGAAATATTACTGCATCATTCACTTTAGGCGCTGTGGTCTGTCAAACCAGATGTTGCTGAATTAATAACCTGAGATTGATTTCCTGCTGTGTTCCAACACAGTAGAGCAGTTTGGCCATTTCCCTGGTCAATGCAGTAGTATTGCTAGATGGTAACCAGCAGTGAACAGCTATCTGATACAGCCCGAAGAATCTGGAGGTCAAGCATGATGCTTGCGAATATCCTACTGCCGGCCACTGCGTCTTATATCCTCCAGAAATCACAGCCAAAATTTCATCATCAGTCATCTCCAAATCGTCCGGAAACACTCCCCCTATCTCCGGAGTTTTCAGCCCAAATAACATATTGATTCTAGTAGCAGACAGTTCTACAACATTTCCCCGAACATATACTCTACCAAACCATGGAGAAGAAATATCTAGATTCTCAGGCATGAGATTAGCATATACCTCAAGAACCACCTGTCGATTGAATTGCCTTTGAATTGTGGCCGCCTTCACCATTCCCATTGCCTTTAGAAAAGTTGTAAACCCACTCTCCTGGTAAGCCTTC
Organism: Rubia yunnanensis; assembly: GCA_037428765.1. Classification (NCBI taxonomy): domain Eukaryota; kingdom Viridiplantae; phylum Streptophyta; class Magnoliopsida; order Gentianales; family Rubiaceae; genus Rubia; species Rubia yunnanensis. The sequence goes on along the minus strand of CM075069.1, from coordinate 30,783,384 downwards.
AAGTCCAAGGGTCTCTCAGCAATAAACTTCTTCTCAGAGAAGAACTCTTCCATCTCAGCTCCCTTCTCGTCATAATAAACTGCAGAAAAAGCCTGAGTGACAGATGGGGGTGGCAGAGCCTTCCTTGGCTTGCTATCCTTTCTCTTCTTACTTCTTTTTGCTGTCTCAGTATTCATGGCAGAGCTAGCCTTCCTTTTTCCTTTTGCCTTCTTGAAAAATTCATCCAGGACCTCGTCACTGGAGTATGTCAGGTCTGGGGCACCCTGTGTTGGAACACTGTCAGCTCTTCCTACCTGTTCTTCTTCTGACTCAACACCTTGATCCTGCAGATCTTCTTCAGCTTCTTCATTTTCTTAATTCCCTTAATCATCAGATTGATCAGGGACTCCATCATTCAACTCTTCTTGAACCTCTTCACCATGTGTACCCCCCAGATCAGCATCAGATTCTACCTCCATATACACAGATTCTTCCTCCTGTGTTGGAACACTGTCATCATCATCAGACAGTTCAATAATCACTGGTTCTCTCAATTTCTCCATCCTCTTTGAATTCTCCTCATCATAAAATCCAACCTGTAGCTTGTCTTCATACCTTACTGTCTTCATCCCAACAGCTTGTTCCTCATTAATTTCTCTTATCCACACATAACTATGAGCAGTCATACGACAGAAAACATGAAATTTGTCTTTCCCTTTACCATTCAGCTGACCGTACATCCCTCTCAGATACTTCACAGTCTTATACTCAATATCCCGGACATCAGTAAAGTGACCAGACACAATCTCCTTAATTTTGACATGCAACACTTCTAAATCCTTTCTTATACTCTTGATTTTGCTTAGATCCACGGAATATCTATTAGCTTGTAACCACTCAAAAATATCATCCACACTTCTACTTTCAAAACCCAAGAATTTCAATGGTCGAGGGTCAGGACCAGTTACCTTAGGTTTTTCCTGTTTCTTGCCTCCAGACGCTTGCTCTTGAGCATCAGAATCTTCACTCTGTTTCTTGACAGAAGTCTCTTCCTCTTCCTTTTCCTCTTCAGCTTTATCAGGCTCTGCTTCAGCTATCTCCTCATCCTCTTCATGGTTAGCACTTACTTTGTTCTGATCTTGAGTTTGTGACTCACCCAATTCAACATATCTTCTCGGCTCATCAAACACTACCAATTCCGAATTCACTGAGCTCCGTCTTCTTCCATAATTTCCGACACTGAAGCTTCTTTTATCGGAGAATTTGGGTTTGACATTATTTGGAACAATGCCGAGATAGAGGAGAGTTTTGAGGCAAGAGTTTTGGGAAAAATCGGGCCAAGGGTAACAGAATGCAAAAGGGATTTTAGAGTTTGAAACAACTTTCAACTCTTCATGAACTTACCTCTTTTCCCGCGAAGTCCCCTTTTTAGATTTCCCAAAAATTGCAATGATATCCCTTTTTCTTCTTGTCACATCACTTTGTCTTCCTTCATTAACTTCCAACACACCTTACTTAACTACTCCTATTTTGGTAAGTCTTTTACTTCCTTAGATAATTTTTTTTTATAATTTTTTGACGTAAATAACAGAAAGCAAAATTATTTACACGAAAAATAAAGGTTACCTCAGATTTGACAAACACCTAAGTGTTGTCGAAGGCTCTCGAAAGTGGTAGCATCAAGTGGCTTTGTAAATATATCAGCAAGCTGCTCGTGTGTTGGAACATAGACCACTTCCACTTCTTTTCTTTCCACCAAATCTCGAATAAAATGATGCTTTATGTCAATATGTTTGGTTCTTGAGTGTTGAACTGGATTCTTTGAAATATCAATGGCACTTGTATTGTCACATAAGATCTTTAAAGGTTCTTGATGAATTCCATAATCCTTCAACATTTGTTTCATCCATAGCAGTTGTGCACAACAGCTCCCTGCTGCAAGATACTCTGCTTCCGCAGTAGATAGAGAGATTGAATTCTGTTTCTTGCTATACCAAGACACCAAATTTGTTCTAATAAAGAAACATCCACCTGTAGTACTTTTTCGATCATCATCATTACCAGCCCAATCAGAATCACTGTACCCAATCAACTCTGAATCTTGATTCTTAGAGTACCAGACACCATATTCTGAAGTTCCACTTACATATCGAATAACCCTTTTCACTGCAGTAAGATGAGATTCCTTAGGATCAGCTTGAAACCTCGCACATATTCCAACACTGAAACATATATCTGGTCTGCTTGCGGTTAAATACAATAAGCTTCCAATCATGCCTCTATATAACTTCTGATCGACTGAAACTCCTTTTTCATCTTTCACTAGTTTATCAGAAACTCCCATAGGAGTTCGAACTGCACGAGCACTACTGAGTCCGAATTTCTTAATCAAGTTCAAGGCATACTTACTTTGATTGATGAATAGACCATTCCGTCCTTGTTTCACTTGTAATCCCAGAAAATAGGTCAATTCTCCAACCATGCTCATTTCAAATTCAGATTGCATTGTGGTGACAAACTCTTGTACCATAGATGGTGAAGTGGAGCCAAATACTATGTCATCAACATATATTTGAGCAATTAGAATCTTTGAGGACTTGTCAAGCACAAATAAAGTGCGATCTACTCCCCCTCAATGATAACCTTTCTGAAGTAGAAAGGTAGTAAGTCGTTCATACCATGCTCGAGGTGCCTGCTTTAGTCCGTATAAGGCCTTCTTGAGACGATATACATGATGTGGATAATTGGGATCTTCAAAACCTTTAGGTTGTTCCACATAAACTTCCTCGTTCACCACTCCATTTAAAAATGCACTCTTAACATCCATTTGATACAAAGTAAAGTTCAAAGAGCAGGAAGTAGCTAGTAGAATACGAATGGATTCTAACCTGGCCACAGGTGCAAAGGTTTCATCAAAGTCAACACCTTCCACTTGAGTATATCCTTGAGCAACAAGTCTGGCTTTGTTTCTGGTGACTAAGCCATCTGCATCGGACTTTTTCTTGAAGATCCATTTCGTACCAATGACATTAATGCCTTTGGGACGGGGAGTAAGATACCAAACATCATTCCTGGTAAACTGACCGAGTTCATCTTGCATTGCAGCAATCCAATATTCATCAAGTAAGGCTTCTTTATAGTTCTTGGGCTCAATCAGAGAAACGAAACAGTGTAGACCAGCCAGTCGTCGGTAATCAACTCGAGGCACTGATCGAGTACTTCTCATGATGGATCCAGATTGATCGAGTGCTGGAACATATTCGTCAGTAGGAGGGGACTGTGTTGGAACATGGTCGTGTGTTGGAACATGGTCAGATTCAGTAGAGTTAGGGTTCTGGTGATCACTTGGCTCAGTAGAATCGGCTGAAGACTTTGCTTTGTCTGAAGGTTGAGACTGTGTTGGAACATGAGTGTTGGCAGATTCTTCCTCTACAACTTCTGGAGGTTGTTCCTTTTCTGAATCATCCACAATAACATTTATGGATTCCATGAGAGTGTTGGTTCAATGATTGAAAACTCTGTAGGCACGGCTATTGATGGAATATCCGAGAAACATTCCTAGATCACTCCGATTATCGAATTTAGCCAACTGTTCTCTATCTCTGAGAATATAGCATGTACTTCCGAGCACATGAAAATACGATACGTTTGGTTTCCTGCCCTTCCAGATCTCATAGGCTGTCTTGTCAGTGAATGGTCAAAGATACACTCGGTTGATCGTATAGCACGCTGTATTGATCGCCTCTGCCCACCATTTCTTATGAACATCCTTTTCTGCCAACATAACTCGAGCCATCTCCTGTAAAGTTCTGTTCTTTCTTTCAACAATGCCATTCTGTTGAGGAGTGATAGGAGCCAAAAACTCATGTTGGATTCCTAGCTCATTGCAGAAGGAACTGAATTGTTCATTTTCAAACTCTCTGCCGTGATCACTTCGAATTCGGATTATCTTTCCTACGGGACTTCCCTTTTCAGTTTGTAACTTTACTACAAGGCTTCGAAATACCTCAATCGTATCAGATTTTTCTTTCAAGAAGGCTACCCAAGTAAATCTGGAGAAGTCATCAACACACATAAAAATATATTTCTTTCCTCCTATGCTGGGCGTATTAACTGGCCCCATTAAATCCATATGTAGCAATTCCAGATTTCTAGAAGTAGTAATAAACTGAACTGAAGAATGAGGAGAACGAGTTTGTTTACCTTGCTGACATGGTCCGCACACAATTTCATCCTTGCTAGTCAAGATTGGCATTCCTCGTACAGCTCTCATATTAGCGATTTTCACCAGTGTTTTATAGTTGATGTGTCTAAGCTTCCTGTGCCAGAGAATTCCTTCATCCTGCTTGGAAAGCATGCATCGAACTTCTTGTTCCAACAAGTAACAGTTGTCTGAAGATCGTATTCCAGAAAGAACCTTATTTTCACCATGCTTCACTACACACTTGTCCTTCTGAAATTTCACTATCAGGTTGTCGTCACACAGCTGACTTATGCTAAGCAAGTTTGCTTTTAGATCTTCAACAAATAGTACACTTGTGAGAACTGGAAACCCTTCAATCTTTAATTCGCCTTTGCCAATTACTCTGCTTCTTTTTCCATCACCAAAAGTTACATATCCGCCATCATATGGAGTAATGTTTGTAAGGTATTTTGGAGTCCCAGTCATGTGGCGAGAACAACCACTGTCAAAGTACCAAGAATCACTAGAATATGCTGATAAAGAAGTGTGTGCAACCAGACACTTACTGGACCTTTTAATAACCCATACCTTCCTGATTTTTGCATGAATATCGACTGTGTTGGAACACAGTTGTCTTCCAGTCATTTGATCTCTAATCAGTTTTTTACACTGATGTTCAGCATGACCTTGGTATGTACAGTATCTGCAGATTATAGGATTTCTTTGATATGGCTTTCCATACTTCCGTTTTTCTTCTCGAATCCTAGCTTTGAGAGTAACTGGTTTTTCGAAGAGTTCAGTCTTTATTTCTTCCTTGTATCCAATCCCGTGTCTATCACCAACGGTTCTTCCCATATCCAGAATGTCATCAAGCTTTGCTTTCCCGGAATTTAATTTAGAGATAGTTGCTTCAGACATCTCGGCTCTCTTGACTGCTGCTATCAATTTTTGACTCAGTTCTTTATTTTGCTTTTCAAGTTCTGCAATAGTGGATCGTAGCTCCTTTCCACTTTCAATTAGCTTTCCTTTTTCTTCATTCAACTCTTTGTTTTTGTCAGCTACTTGAATCCACATATCATACATTTGTTCGTATGTGCTATAGATCTCTTCATCACTTACAGATAGATCATCTTCATCACTACGAGCATCGTTCAGATTCTTGTTAGAAGATACATCCTTACCTTTGTTCAGTGTGTTGGAACACTGACCTTCTGATGTATCATGTACTTTTGCTCCAAAAGCTACATAATTACTCGTAAGTTCTTCTTCAACCTTTTCATTATCTTCATCATCACTCCAAGAGGTGACATATGATCTTCCTTGTTTCTTGCGGGTGTTAGCACATTCAGTCTGAATATGACCAAATCCTTCACATTCTCTGCATTGAATTCGTCCAGCCTGTTTTGGTTCGTTGTTCTGATTCCTCCCGAACTGCATTCTTCCTTGTTCAAATCTCATTCCACGATTATCGTTCGAATCTAGTGGCTTTTGTCTGTTTCCACCAAACCTCTCCTGAGATTTCTTATTAACCACCTTCTTCAGCATCTTTGAGAAATTCTTTGTAATAAGTGCCAGTTTTTCAAACTCATCATCGCTATCAGACTCATTACTTGCCTTGACCGGAGAAAATTTGAACGCTAGATCCTTGGAGATTCTTTTTGTAGATTGCTGGAACGTCATCTCATAAGTTTGCAACGAACCCATCAGTTCATCTAGGCTCATGGTTGCTACGTCTCTTGCTTCCTCTATTGCTGCTACTTTCATTGCAAATCTTTTGGGAAGAGATCGCAATGTCTTTTTTACTAGCTTAGTTTCCTTGTAAACCTTTCTCAGTTGATAAGCCATGTTGGATATATCTCTGAGCTTTCCATTGAATGAAGCAATGGTGTCATCCTCCTCCATTTTTAGTTCTTGAAATTTGGTAGCCAGCATCTGAAGTTTGGATTCCCGCACCCGACTGGTTCCTTCATGAACAGTTTGTAAAATATCCCATGCTTTCTTTGCCTGGTGACATGTAGATATAAGCTTGAACTGATTTTCATCAACAGCAGTGAAGATTGCATTCAGGGCCTTCGAATTTGCCAGTGATTCTTTAAGATCATCTGGAGTCCACTTAGCTTTGTCTTTGGGTTTTTGACTCGACTCCCCTTCCACAGCCTTAGAACTTGTGTCAGCATCTTCTGTAGGATGATTCCATTCATTCTCAACATAGAACCATGCCAGTTCATCCAGTGAATTGATAAAGACCTCATACGTGCCTTCTAATAATTGTAGTTGTTTCCTTCCAACAGTGGTGGTCGAGAGACTGAAGCTCCTTCTCTTGTCGTCATGGTAAAACCGGATCTCACTTTCCTTGAAACAACCAAGGGAACAATAAGTGACTCAGCTCTGATACCAATTGAAATTTGGTTTTACCACTTTTTCTAGTACTTACTAGTGTGTTCCAACATGCTTAATTTAACCAAGTGTAAAATAACGTAAAACGTAAAAGACACACAACTTGGTTACGCAGTTCGGTGTAAATCACCTACATCTGCGGGGCCTGGCCCAGTTCAAAATGAATCCACTAATTAGAAAGATACAGTACAAAGTACAGTTTACAAAATACTTATCTTTACTAACTATAACGTGTGGATTCTGCTAGCTCCCCTAGCTACCGATCTGACTTGATCAGACTCCCTCTGACCTCGAACTCCGTCGACGCAGGATCTCCTCCTCCCGAGGAATTAAGGTATACGATTCTGAACTTAGTGCGGCAGGACAGTGTTGGAACACAGTATATTGGCTCTTGCAAATTTCGTAAGATCTCAAAATCTGGGTGCAGATTTTGCTCTGTAAATTCGTTAGTTTTGCAGCCGTGTTTGTCCCATATTTATATCCACGAATCAGATCCGAATATCCATGATTATCTCCACAATATTCCTATTCCAAATCTGATTGTTGAAGCATATCCCAATCCCATAAATAAAGGGATTTACCTTATCTCAAACTCTCCCATATATTCGAATAAATCTTCTCCATATAAGTAGGGATTTTTCCATAAACCATATATGCTTCACACGCCCAATATATAGCCAAATATACATATACCATAAATTCTAAAACACATCAATGTTTCGGCTTAAATCCGTTAAACCCTATGACGTGAAACCTTCTCCAGCACCATGTTCCAACATGGTCTGTAGTTCACAAATACTTAACACAAAATTGCCAATTAAATAATTCCTTGACTTTACACTTAATTTTGAGATGAGAATTTCTGTTTCCTTATCCACACATTTTCTCAGATATGCATATATGATTCATAAACAAATTCAACGAGCTGTCGTAATGACTCGGGAGTTCCTAGCCAAGCAACAACCTAGATAATGCATCAACCATATCACTCTATTTTTATTTTTTATTTTTTTTCCATATCACTCTATAAATATTGGTTATGAGAAGTATTCTAAAATCTATAACATCATCAATTTCACTTCGAAATCATTAAAGCTCCAGCCACCTGGGCACATTATTGGTTCCCTCATAATCTCCTCCAACAAGAAGATTTCAACAATATTATGTAATGAAAGTGAATACGAGATATTAAAGGGAAAAATAAATGCCCACTATTTATCATATTTACCAACTAAGAAACACTTGTCTAAGAAACATAAACTGGACTTATTGGTTATAATTGAACCTAAAGGTCAATTAAACCAGCTAAATCTTATAGAAATACATAATCATTACATACATGTGGAAATAAACATTAAAAATATGGATAAGAAAATTAAGGCCTTCTTCATTTATGCTCCACATAATAGAAATGATAGACTTCAGGTTTACAAGGATTTGACTACTAGATTTGATAATTCCCCAACCCTGATTGGAGGTGATTTTAATGTCATAAGGTCAATGGATGAATACGTTGGTCCTAGCTCTCCAAATTTGAACTCTATTTCAGATTTTGATTCTTTTATAAATGAAGTTCAGATATCAGATTTAAACACAGTAGGAAACCATCTAACATGGAGCAACCATAGATCTGTAAACCCCACCTCCAATAGATTAGAAAGGGTAATGGGAAATAACAGTTTTTTAAACTCATTCAACAAGTCCTCTGTCCAAATCCTAAGCAGAACATCATCTGATCACTCTCCCATGCTACTAGACATTTCAAACTCAGACATCACATCCCCTAAACCATTCAGGTTTCAGGAAATGTGGTTCAATAGAAATGAATTTATTGACCTAATCTCCAATAGCTGGTCCCAACCCATTCAGGAACAGGGTTTAGTTGGCTTCTCGTCAAAACTGAAAAGACTTTAAAATGAAATAAAAACATGGAATAAACTGGTCTTTGGTAATGTTTATGATAACATAACAACATCAGGAACCGAAGTTGCTAACCTGGAATCCCTTTATGACATATCACACTCAGTTACTGACAGAATTAATTTGAACATGGCTAAGGCTAGATTAACCAGACATTTAGTTGAACAAAACATTTTCCTAACACAAAAGACTAGGATGAAGTGGCTTAAAGATTGAGATTTAAATTCTAAATACTTTCATAAGTCCATCACTGAAAATCATGCAAGACTATCAATCATGAATATACAAGACCAGGAAGGAAACTGGTTGAACTCTCAATCACTAATAGGTGATGCAGCAGTCAATTTTTTCAAAAAACTTCTCTCCGATGAAAATGATGATCCATCGAGCCAATGCCTCTCATTCCTAATGAAGGAAATCCATCCTTCTATCTCTGATCAGGATAACATCTAATTGTTAAAACCTATAACCATGGATGAAATCAAATCAGCCGTCTTTGAATTATCTCCATCTGCAGCCCCAGAGCCAGATGGTTTTCCAAGATTCTTTTATAGGAAGTCATGGGAGATGATAAAAAATGATGTTCTAACTGCAGTGCTGGAATACCAAGCTGGTATTCCCATACCAAAATCAGTGGCAAGCACACTGATTGCATTAATACCAAAAACAAAAACTCCTAAAGCCTATAGTGAATTCAGACCTATAAGCCTCTCCAACTTCATCAATAAACTGATGTCTAAGATCATGGTAGAAAGAATCCAACCATTCATGAGCTCCCTAATTTCAGAGGAACAGTCAGCTTTTTTAAAAGGTAGGGACATTGCGGATAATATTCTCATGATGAAGGAGGCAGTTAGACTGCTTGACAAGAAAAATGAATCCTTAAATCTAATTCTTAAATTAGATATGATGAAGGCATTTGACCGAGTTTCTTGGTCAACCATCAACACTCTTCTATTAAAATTGGGATTTCATGGTCATATAGTAAAAATCATAATGAACAACATTAACTCAACCTGGCTTTCAGTTATGACAAATGGATCACCTTGTGGTTTTTTAAAAACTACCATAGGTTTAAAACAAGGTGATCCATTATCACCCTTCCTCTTTAACATCTTGACAGAACTTCTAACTAGAAACCTTAGGATCCAATTTTTAAATGGAAACATCAAACAATTCCAAACCCCAGGATCAGCAAACACAAAAAATCAGATGTCCTTCGCTGATGACACAGTGGTGTTTCTAAAGGGCACAAAAAAATCCCTACAAAACTTAATGACATTCCTGGAGATTTATCAAAAAGCTACTGGTCAGAAAGTAAATTTTCATAAAAGTGCATTTTACTCAGGGAACTTAAGTGGAATTAAGAAAAAGGAGATTAAGGACATAACCAACATGACCCAAGGAACAATTCCTTTCTCTTACCTAGGTGTCACAGTTTTTAAAGGAAGGAAACTAAATCTCCATTTCAAAACTTTAATAGACTCGGTTAATAACAAAATTTCTAACTGGAAAAATCAATGGCTTTCAGGAGGGGGTAAGATAATCTTGATAAATCATGTTTTAACCTCTATACCCCAACACACATGGGCTATTACAGCACCAACTAAGCACACAATTCATAAACTTAAATCCATTTTTAGTAATTTCATGTGGGGGAAAACAGAACATGGACAAAACAAGCACTCGATCTCTTGGGAAAGAATATCATACCCACAGAAAGAACAAGGTCTAGGTATAAGGCATATTCAATCAATAATTAACTCATTCTCAACTAAAATCTGGTGGAAACTCCAATTAGGACAGTCAACTTGGTCTAAATTTATGTGGTCATTACCCTCTCATGCTAGAAAATCTGAAGCCTGGGCTAGGTTCAGACAAGTTAATGAAAGGGCAGAATCAAACTCATAGGTGATCATAGAAAAGTGATCTTCTAATTTTTGGATAGCTAATTGGTTAGGTTCAAGCTCTCTTAAAAAGCAGATGGAAGACTCCCAGGTATAAGTCCCCTTTCCATTACTTATAGTATCTGATTTTCAGCTAAACAAATGTATTTACATCCCTGAACTCTCATATTTATTCAACTCTTCCATAAACTTGGAGCTTTTGAAGGATGTGACTTTAACAGATCAGCAGGATTATATCATATGGAAACCTGATACTTATGGATCTTTTACAATTAAATCAGCATATCAAGTTTTCAGACCTAAAAAACCTGAACTAGATATTTTTACAAACGTTTGGAATCAGATTTTGCCAAAAAAAATCAGTTTCTTTATGTGGAAAATGCTACTGTGCGCTTTACCTTTTGCTGATATTCTCATGAAAACTGGTCTGAACTTACCTTCCAAATGCACAGAATGTGAAATTATAGACTCCTTATCACATTACTTTAATTCATGTGCCACAGCTATAGTTTTATGGAATAAAATGCATGAAGCTTTAAATTTACCGGTTAGATCTTTCAACAACATCAGGGTAGAGTGGAATATTACTAGTCTCTTAAATCTTCTTCACTGCTCACTTTTCCATAATGATTGTTCTTCCTTGTTTAATATGCTGGGAGTTATGGAAAACCAGAAATAAACTGATTCATGAAAATAAGAAGAGCTATGTTCATTCCCAATGGAAAAACATTTATAATCTTTGTTTCATGATCTACTCAGTTCATCCTAAAGCTCTTTGTCATACACAATGTAATCTGGTTATTATTGGATTAATGCCACCCTTTAAAAGGAAAAGGTTAAAAAGGCTGAACCTAATAAAAATGGAAACCACCAGACAATGACCTTAAGGTTAACTGTGATGCAGCCATAGAAGGGAATAATTTAGGTTTAGGGTGTGTCATTAGGGATACTAATAAACGGGTTTTACATGCTGTATCATGTTGTATGCAAATGAATAATACCTCCTTATTGCCTCATCTTGTAGTTTTAAAGGCTGAAATGATGTCTATCTTCACAGGATTAGAAGCTGCAAGAGGAAGGACTGATCATGTTCAAATTGAATCGAATTATTCTTCGGTGATACAAATCATTCACGGTCAGCCTTGCACCTGGCCTCTGAAGCAGCTTCTGGACCGGATCAAATCTGCAACCTCAACATTTCAACTTGTCATCTTCAGCCATATTCACATAGAAGGAAACCAAACCCCTGACTTTCTAGCAAGATTAGCAGTTAGAAGAGGATACATCACACAGTTTGAAGAAATTCAAACATCACATAGATTTTTGTTCATCAACTGTAGGGAAACCTTATTCCTGCAATTCAGATGGAAACACCACTACATTAGCTAGGCTCTATTCACATCTCTGGATACTCCTTGCTTGAAATCTCTTGATAGTCTGGCCTTCATAAGCTTAACACAGAGGTGGAGGGCTTATAGAAGGAAATACAGTCAAGAGAATTCAATCAACGGGAGCTTCATATATTGATATAGGATCTTGTTTGGATTGTCTTGTAAATTAACAATCATTTTGATCTCCTTTAGGGTGTGGGATCCCTTAATATGAAAAACCCCTGCTCATCGATGATACGTGTTTTGAGTTTAAAAAAAAAACTAATTTCATGAACTCCAAACTCAAAGATACACACGCACCATGTAGCTATTCTAAACAATGTCAATCTCGAGTTTTCAACAATGCTGGACACCAAACATATAATCCCAGGTCGCAGAATCATCTTGTTAACAACCAGATTCCATCTATCACACATTTTCTCATATCCCACATCACAACACTTTTCCCGCAACTCAGCTATTTCTTCCACTCTATCTTTAAAACCCTTGATACCATATTCATCAATAGGTTCATTCATCTCCCGCACAACTTCTCTTTTTAGTCTCGACTCTCGATGCTTATTGTTGAACGTATATTGATAAAATATGTGGAAATTAAATAATGAAATTACACGAACAATTTAATATAAGTAACAATAATGAAATTGTATTAATTATTCATGCGTACAATTAATAAGCATGTTTCAAGTAATCACATATTAATGGAGTCACGGGTACACTCGATGTCCTTGAAATAAATGAGTCCCGTCGTGGACATCGTTCCCTAGGATAAAACCATCGAAGGTAATTTTAACAAGTAAAAATTACCTGAGTCACACAAAGCCTGAAGGACTATCACCGACAAAGATAGAGAAAGAAGATATGACTCAAGTTTAGAAGTAGGGAGGAACTTGAGAATGGTGCGAGGTTTCTGTCTGACATAGAGACTCTATTTATAGATGTCTAAGAAACCCTATGGGAAGATACGTGGAAGATCTGATTTCCGTAATCAGAGAAAATATTCTCTAACCACCAAATATTTTACAAATATTTGAATAGATTCTGGAAAGATAAGAATATCATATTCCTTATTATGACTAACCGCGTATCAAATCTCATACATTCCACACGTGATTCTTAGAATATTTGTTACGTGGTTTGGGCTTTCTAGAGACTTCTACACGATCCAAACGCATTTTAGACATTCAAAAATTACAGAAAACTTAGTACGTGCGAATGAATTTCCGCCTAAGTTTCCATTCTAAGAGTGACTCTTTGAGCATCCATATCTCATTCACACTTTATCCGTTTTGAGAGTTTAAACAGTCAATTTTACAGTAGTCGCAGAGGAGAATCCAAAACGACGCCCACTGACTCTAATTTAGTTCGAGCCCAACTCAAAACGAACCCCAAAAGTTGACGAAATTCAACTTGTTTTACAATCATTTTTCCACACTTATATCAACCAAATTTTCAGCTATCTTCACCACCATGGACTTAATTTCTAAAAAGTTCAGTACTCTTTTTATATATTTGCATTTTTTATACCGTTGAGCTCTCTCTATATGATCAGTCGAGTTCCGAACCCTATATTTATACATGACTTGGAGAAGCACACATGTTCATTCCATCATTCAAGAAATTACATCTAAGCCCTTGTACAGTAGATTTCCCTTTCCTACGAATATCTCTATCTTTCCAACTAATAGTATGACATGAATTAACATAAAAGTCCTAAAGAATATAGAGCTTCTTTGATGGTGTTAGATAAATTAAAGTGGGATGTAACTATGGTGGTTTTGAGAAATGGTCACCTTTGTGGAGAACGCATTCTCCAAATGCATCCACTCAGTTTTATAAAAAAAATTATTGGCATTTAGAGGACGCATTCACCTATGTTTTTTTTAATCCAATGATGAGTGCGCCCTCTCGGTTTTATTTTTTTTATCGGCATTAATGCGTCATCAATATTTGTTAATTTTTTTAATCCTCGATTTTATTTTTATTTTTTTACCTGCATTTAGATGACGCATTCAGCGAAGGCATCCTCAATATAACAACTAATTTTTTTTAATCCAGTGCTGTGAATGCGTCCTCCATTTGAATTTGTTTTCCATTTGAATTTGTTTTCCATTTGAATTCTCTGAATGCGTCCTCAATTTAAAATGATTTTTTAATCAGTCTTCTATCTGATTGTCTAGTTTTTTTTAATGTTTTCGTTGTCCCCAATAGTGCATTAGTAGACATGTGATTGTTTTATTTTTTAAAAAAATTTCGGTAATGATAAATGCATCGGAAGAATTTGGAAGTCCGCTTTGAAATTTATGATAATAAAACATGAACATCCCACTTATATGATTAAAGATAATGGAAAATTTTGATCATGGGTATTGTAATTTTTTAAATAATCTTGAATATAGAGTGGGAATGAATTAATAAAAAAATTGGAAGTTACTACAGTATTTGAATCGTAATTTGGAAAATTCTTTTTTTGTTTGAATTTCACACTTTTTCCACTCTTAACTAATATAAATAAACAAAAATGTAAATGTAGATGCATTTAATGTTTATAAAATTAGAGATGGAAATGAAAACCAAATAAACATGAATTGTTTTAGAGATACAATATTCGAAGAACACGTGACAAACATATAGGTACAAACGTAATGAAATAAATGTCCAATGACATGTAATGTACTAATGAGCCTCTGCAATGCTTTTCACCCGTTCCATATGGGGGAGGATGTATGGTGCGGGATGTGCACCGTGGAACAACCATCTGAGTAGAAACATGTACGTCGTCATGCAGAGCTTCCTCTATAAAATCCTCCTCCATGTCGTCTCCCGCATTCTCATTCAAATCATACTGGACATGGGGAACACTACCTGTATCTAATGGAGCAGTAGGCGACATGTACGCATGACTGGCAGTGGGAATAAGATATGCAGTGAAATTAGCTGTAGTAGTATCATAGTGTGAGAGTCCACTATGTGATGGTCCGGCGTTCGTTGGACTCACATGTAAGGGTCCGGATTCAGATGAACCAATGTGTTCTGTAGGGCCCCGAGCACGCGGTCGTTGACCACCCTGTCGACCAGGTGGAGCTGGACAATGGCTTCTGATTTCATTATATCTCACACTAGGGGGAGGTTCCTCGGTGTGCACATATGGCTGATAAAACTGCAGTCTGGAGAGCTCATGCGCATATTGTAGAGTACGTGTGGCAATACCATGTACCCCCCTGATAACGTCCGCAAAATGTGGGGGACATTCATCCAAATTAATATCTAACATTAGGCGCAACTCGGACATTGCCTGCAACTACATAAATGAGATAAATATGTTAGATATTAAAAATTGAGGGAATGTAAAGTATTATTTGTTAAAACTATTAGAAATTTAGGAAATACCATATACTCCATAGTAGCTCCATCTCCATGAAAACCCTCCGTAACCGTTTGGGGCCGTCCTGGCTGATAATTAGGGTCACTGTCCTGCGAAAATATCACTCCGTGTATTCTTGATCGGGTGTATATAGATCCGCTGACCCAAGTGCATTAACTTGTTGCTCTGCTCGATGTTCCCATGCATCGAGATATCTTCTCAGTTCAACACGCAAACATATGCATGACCTCCCCCGACGATTTCTAGTATGAAGCAGTTTGTGTTCGTCCTTAGTGACCAACTGCGTGGGTATTGGCTGGATAAGGACAAACTACCTGAGAACACGATGAACATGATGGTACTCCACGATGTGCCAGCAAATGAGGTCAACACACAGTAGCCAGTTGTTGCTACTAGCTGTACAGTATTGTGGGAGTTGTTGCATGAGATCCTCGGTGTATGGCTGCCAAATAAACTAACATAACAGACAAGTGTTGTGGTTAGGAGAGAAACACCCTTTTTTCCATTAGTTCAAAAAAAGGAAATTTGAATTACAACATACCTGCTTGTCATGGAGAGATGTGAGCTGATCGTGGTACATTTTCAGTACATACATGGGTGATTGTGATAAATTGTACCAGGTTCTCCACCTATGAGGAACAGAACGAATAATATTAGCTATTCCTAGTAATTTCACAGGTTTAAAATTTGTGTCCTTACTAATTGAATACAAACCTGGACAAGAGCACTCATGGTGACGGTCACTGGAAGTCATCTAGCAGGACGAATGGTTGGTATTTGCTCGCATGCCAATACCTAACAATAAATAAATTACAATGTAATGTAATGTAAGAGGTCATTATGGACAGTATGTACAACTAACAAGTTTAACCAACAAAGTTACTTGTAGTAAGACCAGTGCCCATATATGATTTGACTTGTGGGATTGCAGCATCACATAAGCACATGTACAAGTGTGCCAAAATGGCACTCCCCCAACTGTACTGATGTGTTGCATCTAAGTCCATCAGTACTGATAAATAGAGCAGAGGGATCAGGTGCCCGGATGTGTCTGACATGAGCATTCCTCCGACCAGTAGTAGAATGAAAACCCTAGCCCACTGTTGACAATCTACCTCAGTAGCATCAAGAGGCAACAGACTGCGCAACAAGTTTCCCAACCAGCTGGCCCTTATGCGACTCCCTCTGATAGCACTCGTGTTTGGTGTAGCCCCCAGGTAGTCAGTGCACAGTCTCTGCCAGTCATCTGTGCGCCTGCTAGTGTCTACACCAGTGATTTCCATGTCATCAATTAGTAGACCCCATAAGACACCCACGTCCTACAAAGTGACGGTAATCTTCCCCATCAGCAGGTGAAATGTGTATGTCTCTGGTCTCCAACGCTTCACTAACGCAGTGATGCAATAATGAGGGAATGATCGATGTGAATTGGTGCGGAATCCAACAGTCCCTGAAATTCAGCTTCACGCACATAGTGCATCACTCGATCAGGGATTCCACCAATCCAACAAACCCCATCGCATCGCTTCACCTGCCGTGCCTTATCCTCCAAATTACCGTTGTACAGAGCACGTGCACGCTGCTCCTAGTAAAGGTAAAGAAAATCCTCATCAATGGGTTCAGGATGATACATGGCATATCCCTGGTGAAAATCATAATCACATGGAGAAATGATCAGTCCATATTTTCACAAAAATGAATACTATTACATGTAATACATATTCCAACCAAATTGTACATTAGCTTCAATTTAAACAAATACACATAATACAAATACACACAATCAATTACACTAAAAAAATGAAAGAATTTAGCATAACAAGCTAAATGGCTACATAATATAATGTAATACATATTGGTCTAAATCTAGAAACTCCATATTACAAACACGACCCTAAGCACGCCCTCACATACGGATGCCTCTGCAATCACCCGACACTCTCTCATCTATTTGATCCCTTATCCTTCTCTCCGCAAACTGACCATGCATCTTATTACGAAACTTTTCAATATCGGTAAGAAACTTCCAACTGGCATGTTGCCATAGTGATGGTCTCGTAGAGGCACGAAACCCTCACTATATTGTTGCACATAGGTGGTTGTGTGATATACCCTGTCACATAGAGTAGATGGATCGTCACGCCTATTCCTACAGACAACTAATGCATGGTAATAAGGGAAACAGAAAATTTTCCATTTGCAACAACTACATTCCTGTCTCTGATATTTCACAGTGTATTGGCTCTCACCAATGCTGCCATCAATGGTCCCTGTCACAACCTTATAAGTCTGTGATGCCTGACCATACACGATGACAGTATGTCCCTGTCCCCAAGTGTCTTGCTTCTGAAACCTTTTCCAAATCCTGCTAGGGAACTCGAACCTACACAATTCTACAACAATTTAGAATACATAAACTAGTCCACAAGCACATAATGAAATTTAATGAATCATGAAAGTACCTCCAATTTGTGGCGTCCATTAGCCTTCGTGCAAACATTTCAACTGTTCGTTCAAAAGTGGCTTTGACACATGCTATTATCGGGAGATATCGTGCGCGCTTTAAATAGTTGTTGTAACTCTAGGAAAAATTAGTTGTAAGAATTCCCCAACGTCGATCATTCTCATCAAAGGTAAGGCACCACTTACTGCTATCATGTTGTCTCAGCCAATCCCAAGCACATAGTTCGATACTCTCCAACTCCTCCTTGTACTCCCTCCACCTACTCCCTTGTCTGGCACGACCAAGCTGCTAAACTAGAGTCTTCAGATGCACATTCTTAAACTTCCCACGCTCATCACTAAGGAAGTTGGACTGAAAATGCCTCAAGCAAAACTGGTGGTATCCTGCTGGCTCCATCCATTCATCCATATATCGCATTGCATTCAAAATCTCATCATGACGATCCGATATAATACAGATTGGCCTATTATCACCACCTACCATGTGGAGTCGTAGTTTTTACATGAACCAGTTCCAACTCTCATTAGTCTCAGCATCAACTATTGCATAAGCAATGTGGAGTATGTAATCGTTCGCGTCGTGCATCACTGCAACTAGCATTGTGGCCTTGTATGCACTTCTCAAATGAGTCTCATCCACACTAATCATTGGCCTGCAGTGGCAAAATGCATCGATAGCCTGACCAAATTCCTAGAACAAAACTTAAATTTCCTACACCCATGACCGTGTATTCTATTAGGTACGTCTGGCCAATCAACAACGGTGCTCGGATTGGCCCTGATTAGCTCATTCATAAATGTTGGCAACATTTCAAAGGATTCCTCCCAAGTTCGGAATACCAAACAATAGCATTCTAGCGAGTATACCACACATTCTTGTAGGAAATGGTCACATTTAACTCCGTCTTCACATGCGCTTGGACATCCTTCACCATGTAAGATGGGTTCGTGTCAATCTGGTGGCAAATAGAACGGGCGATCATCAACGATGTTAGGTTAGTGTTACCACTCGATCGACCAACACCAATATAACCATGACTACTTGCCCATTTGGTGATCTCCCACGTCGATGGGAAGCCTTTTTGCTAGCTCTAACAATCTAATGACAAATACCACTTCCTTCAACAACGTCTTTACATTTCGCATACCATGTATGTGACCTGCTCTCCACGACCCGGTGTTCCCTGTTCATCATAGAACTCTACCTGGAAATTGCTTCTACCAATTCTGGCTTACTTCAGAATCGCATACCCAATGCAACTTCACTAGTTGCTTGAACATAAATAGGAAGTCTTTCACCACAATTAGTTGGGTCATCAGGGCCCCCATAATCCCTGAAGTAGGCCTCCGTATTAGGATTTGCCATAAGATGGAACATCATGAATACACTGTTCGTGCAGACCACTTGTTCATCATCGTCCCCTGGATTCGAATCAGTTGATAAGGAACAATCATCTTCACTGAAAATAACAACATGCTCACCAATTTCACCCATATAATCATCATCGAAGACATTTATCTCCTAATTATATACACCATATATACCAGGACTTGTGGACGGTTGAGTGCAATCAACGTGAACATAAGCACTGGGTTATCTCGACTCACCAATGACAAAAGGTTCTCCAAAACCTTGGCAATGTACAAGGGGTGGTAATGTTGGAAAAGGTGTATAGTTCTGAATATTGCTCAACAATGACATGAACGTGCCCGAACTAACAGCACCCGCACTGTCGATGGTGCTTGAAATCTTCTCGATAATAATGTACAGATCAGCTGAAAACAAGGACATTCGATCAACAATGTTGAAGAAGGTCGCGGTAGACTCATCATCTTTTACATTATAACACCGATAGTATACAAACGAACCAATAAGCTTAGGACAACGATAATATTTTTTGAACAGAAACACATCGCTTGCAATGCCAAGCCTTCTGAAAATTAAATCAACTAACTCGGAGTGGCTTAACCTCCATTTGAGAGTCATGTTTTTCTCAGGTATGGGAGGATCATAATATACACCCACAGTTAAATCAAACTTAATCTGACCCCCTTTGTACAAGTACATTGTCAAAAACATCGTACAAGTGCATTATACAAATATAGACAATATAATTCGATATTCGAAAAAACGGTATTATTTAGCAACTCATATTCAACTACTCAAACCCTAAACCATACACCGTTCCGTTATCACCGAACAACCACATCATATACTATTATCAATTTTCTAACTAATTGGCATACATAATTTCAACTTAAATTGTTAGTCCCACGAAAATAAAAATAAAAAATTGTCAACCAATAACACATAGTCAATTCCAACCTCATTCAACACATTCATATAATCAAACCACACAAAACCATTCCAACCATGCATATTCATTCAAACCACACATAATCATTGAACACATTCATTGTTCAAGATTTTTTCAAGTACCTCTAGAAAATGCAGTGGCGGAGAGGCTCCCGGATTTTCTGGCGACGCGTGACTCTAATGCGCTGGTAGGCTGGCGGCGCGTGAGTCCACAAGCAGAGCTTGCAGCGACGCGTGTGTCGCACTCCGGAGTCCAACATCGGCAAATCGTTCGTCCACGATCGGCAGCTACCTTCAGCTACAAAGCAAACAACAATTTGAACAAAAAACAATGGAAGAAAACGATGAGATCTAACAAAAAAGCAAAAAAATACCAAAGAAGATTTGGAAAGAGATGTTCTCGGCAACGACAATGGAGAAGAACGAGGGCTGGGAGGGAGACACATGGCGTGCGCACACGGAAGACGACGAAGGGCAGCTGAGCACGATGGCGACGATGAAGGAATTCGGCGGGCGAAGGAAACAATTTGTTTTCATTTTCTGGGAAACTTTTTTCCGTTTAAAAGGGCGTTTGATGACGCATTCATTGAATGCGTCCTTGTCCTCCGTCCGGAAATTTTAAAAACCATAAAATGCAATGGATGCATTTCTCATATTTTCGAAAAGGAAAAAAAATATAGAGAGAACGCATTTAGCAAATGCGTTCTCCATATTTGCATCCACTGCCGGCTACTGTAACCACAGTATAAGAATTTTTTCTAAAAAATTATAGGATCAAAACACGTGATAGGCTCATCATATTCGCTACAAACATCATTATTTTCCACACTCTTAATCTGAGGTGAATCTCTGTCAAAGAATTTACTTAAATTTATCACTCATTTCCAAGCTTCAGAACCAAATCTACCAGAGTCAACAACAATCAATTTCTTCTTAACACTAATAAACTATAATTCATTAACATATGAAGATATGCTACTAGGCTCCATTGTCACAATGGCTAAACATGAATTTCATTTTTATCAAGAAAGTTGAGATCGACTTTACCGGAGAATTTTTAACTAAAATTGTCGTAGGAAACTAGCAACAGAAATTCTCAATTGAAATTAATGCTCCCTGCAGATTCTCTTTTGGAGCTGCACCATTCTCGCTGCTCCATTGATAATTACAATTTCCATGGCTACTATGAACCCAGGCGATGATTTTAGGCTTTGTCAAGATTGGAGCATTTATATATTCTCTGAATCTTCTTCATTCTCCGTCGGTATCTCTAGAGAGGATTTGCAGGCTTAGGGATTTATTTTCACAAATTTGCTACTTTCTCCAACTTATGGTTCCAATTCCTCCTCCTATGAGTTGTTATGCAATTCACACATCAACCATTGTATTTGCGGTTGGTTCCAGCTTTCTACTTCATCAGCTTTAGATATTGAGTTGCAAATTCGTTTTTTTTAAAAACGGTTCTCCATGTGAAACTTCAATCCAGCAGTTTGTTCCTTCATCTCCTAAATAATGTGACAATAGAAAATCGTGATTGATCGTGATTGATCGTGATTGATTGTGATTGATTGATTGTGATTGATTGTGATTGATTGTGATTGATTGTGATTGATTGTGATTGATCTTGATTAATTTCTAATTAATCAAGATTTATTTGTGTATATTTAGAACTAGTCCAGATTCATTGTATAATTCATATGTAAACACCGATATATTACTTTGTAAATGGTAATAGAAGATCAAGTTGGAAAATTCCTTTCATGGTATCAGAGCATTGCTAATCCTCTCTCCCTACAGTTTCAATTTTTTTTCGACCTCCCCTATTTCTTCTTCATTCGGCCGCCCCTCTCCCCTCTTCTTCTTCAATCGAATTTTTTTTCCTCGATCATGGCTGACAACAAGTATTCAGACAAGTTGTCCATCAACAACATGATCCATTTACTCAATACGAAGTTGGATGCTAACACATACCTGCAATGGAAGCAGCAGGTTCAATATGTGTTTAGACCGCAGGGATTGTATGGTCATCTTGATGGTTCTAGTCCCTGCCCAAGTTTCCTCCTCCTCTTCTCCGCCTGATGATGCTGTGTTTCTCAAAGCTAGAGAGGTCTTTGATAAGACCAATGCTGTCTATGATGATTGGGTTGCTGATGATCAACGAGTCTGCAGTGTGCTTTATTCTTCTCTCTCTTCCGATGCCAAGAACGAAATCTTGCAGTGCACCATCGCGAAGGAGATGTGGGATGCCTTCGCCACGGCATATCAACACAGTACTGCCATTGCAGCCTTCAGTCTCCGCCAATAGGCCGGCATCATCCAAAAAAATGGTACTGTTCATGAGCTTCACCTTTCCTTCATGAAAATTTTTGATCAATTATCTGTCATGGGAGAACCAGCTAGTAATCGTGAGAAATTAATTTGGTTTCTTAATGCTTTGGGGGCTGACTTTAAGCATTTTAGTGCACCTATTGCTGCTCATAAGCCTCTTCCTGATTATATGACTGTGGTTGATGAGGCTAAGGGATATGAATCTTTTATTGTTAATGTGGAGAACACACAGTTGAATAGTGTCCAGGGGCAAGTAAATTCTGGTCCAATTGCTTTTGTGGCTTCTGTACAGCAGCAGGGAGAAGTTGGTTCAGACCAGCAGCCAGCCGTGGGCGGCGCGTGGCCTCACGATCTGGCGGAACCCGCGCGTGGCAGTGGTGCGTGGGCCCCACGTGCGGCTGGAAACGGCCATCCCGGTGGCCAACGTGGTGGCAGAGGCTCCTGGAAGGGTTCTGGCCGTGGGTCCTGGTCTAGATCTGCTGCATATGGGTCTCCAATTCAGTGTTATACCTGTGAGGGTTTCGGTCACATTGCTAGTCAGTGTCCTTCAGCCAATCCTCGCCCTATGGCTTCGGTTCCTCAGCCTTATGTTCAACAGCAGTACTCGCCTTATGTTGGTCATACTCCTCAGGCAGTTCAGGCTCATCTTGTTCAGCACTATCCGCAGTATGCTCCTCCGATGCTTCAGGCGCTTCCCACACCACCAGGTTTTGCAGCACCTCAGTATTCTGCTCTTTCAGCATATCCCACTCAGCCATCTATTGCTTCTGCCCCGAGTATTGCTTCATCGATCCCTGACTGGTATATGGATTCAGGAGCGACTAATCATATGAGCTCTTCTGCTTCCAATCTATCGAGTGTCACTCTGTACAATGGTAACACTCTTGTCTCTGTTGGTAATGGTGCATCTATTGCTATTGCTGGTATTGGTAATGCTCGTATTAGTTCTACCTTACCTTTATCTGATGTGCTGCTTGTGCCTGCAATTACTAAGAATCTCTTATCAATTAGCAAGCTTACTCATGATCTGTGTGCTATTATTACCTTTGATGATCAGTCTTTTGTCATTCAGCACAAGGTCACCAGGGCAATTCTGGGGCGGGGACACGTTGAGGATGGCATATATATGCTGGACCATGGTAAAGAAGCACTTCTGTCATTTGTTAGACAAAACAATAATAGAGCATCTTTTGAGATTTGGCATGCTCGATTAGGACATGTGTCCTCTAGCACTGTTTCTTTGTTGAACAAGAATGGTTATTTATCTCTTACTTCTGTGCTTCCTAAACCTGGTATTTGTGAGTCTTGTGCTATGGCAAAGGGTTAGAAATTGTCTTTTGTTGAGAATTCTAAGCGCGCTGCTCATGTTCTTGACTTAATTCATTGTGATTTATGGGGGCCTTCTCCAGCCTTATCTGGAAGTGGTTTTGCTTATTATGCTGTGTTTGTGGATGATTACTCGCGATTTACCTGGTTTTATCCTCTTCGTCGCAAATCAGACTTTGTTGACATCTATTTTCAATTCGAAGCATTCGTGGAGAATCAGTTTTCATCCCGCATCAAAGTTTTTCAAAGCGATGGTGGCACCGAGTTTATCAATAACAGGTTGCAGTCACACTTTGGGGCTCGTGGCATTCATCATCAGGTGTCATGCCCATACACTCCAGAGCAGAATGGTAGGGCTGAACGGAAGCATCGACACATAACGGAAATGGGGTTGTCCATGCTTCTCCACTCTCACATACCTATCTCATACTGGGATGATGCCTTTAGTGCTGCAGTTTTCACTATTAACCGCCTACCCACTCCTGTTCTTGATAACATCTCTCCTTTTGAGGTTCTATTTGGTCGGCCCCCGGAATACTCCAACTTTCATCCTTTCGGGTGTCGTGTGTTTCCATATGTTCGACCGACTGCAGTTCACAAACTTGCCCCTCGCAGTCTTCCATGTGTCTTCATTGGCTATAGTGCACATTATAAGGGGTTCAAATGCTTGGATACGACCTCCGGACGTACTTACATGACTCGACATGCCCGATTTGATGAGTCTCACTTTCCCTTTTCCACTGTATCTTCGGAGGTTCAGTTTTCATCCCCAGATGTTTCATCTTTTTTGGACCCCACTGATTCAGACTTGTCTATCACCCCTGATCCTGCTTCGGCTTCACCGAATTTGCCTTGTTCGGTGTGTCCAGATTCCTCGTCCACATCTGAGACTGCAGCACTGATGATTGCCCCTGCTGAGGATGTGGTTGTTACACCACCACGATCTCCTGCTTCTTTGACCGCACTGACTGATCCCTCCAGTGGTTCGACTGTCCTCTCCAGCATCAGTTCCAGTTCAGCATCGGCCAGTTCCTCGGACGGTTCCTCTGGAAGTGCTTCTCCAACTCCTCAGGTGCCCCGTCCTCATCCCATAACCACTCGTTTACAGGATGGGACACGTGTTGCCCGTAATCTTGGCCCAGATTTTGTGGCAACAGGATTGGTTGCAGAACTTTTGGAGCAGAAGGAACCACATCATTATCGAGTTGCGGCAAAAGATTTAAGATGGGTTGCTGCTATGGATGAGGAAATGGATGCTCTTCACCGTCAGCAGACGTGGGAGTTGGTGCCTTGTCCTCCGAATGTTAATATTGTTGGCTCTAAGTGGATTTATCGGCTAAAGTACCATCAGGATGGCTCTATTGATCGTTATAAGGCCCGTCTGGTGGCCCAAGGATATTCTCAGATACCGGGGTTTAACTTTGATCATACTTTCAGTCCGGTGATTAAGGCTGCCACTGTTCGTACTGTCCTTGGCATTGCCACCATGAGGAAGTGGCCTTTACATCAGTTGGACATCAAGAATGCCTTTCTTAATGGTGTTCTTGATACTCATGTTTTCATGGCTCAACCGGCTGGTTATCAGGATCCTGCTCGCCCTCATCATGTATGTCGCTTACGGAAGGCCATTTATGGACTCAAACAGGCACCCAGGGTGTGGTTTGACCGATTTAGTTTGTTCATCAGGCAGTTGGGTTTTGTTGGCAGTCTTTCAGATCCTTCACTGTTTGTCTTCTCTCAGGGCACTATTGTTCTTTATCTTCTGGTCTATGTTGATGATATCATTCTCACTGGGAACAACAGTGTTGTTATTCGACAGTTCATTGCCCGTGCTGATCGTGAATTTTCTGTCAAGGACTTGGGTTCTCTCAGCTATTTTCTTGGTTTGGAGGTTACCTCTACCTCTACAGGGCTGTTCTTGGGCCAAGCTAAGTATGCTAGGGATATTCTTCAGCGAGCTGGGATGTTGGATTCTTCTCCGGTCTCTACTCCGTTCTCGCCGCTGTCCCAGTTTCATAGCAGTACGAGTGGACCATTTCACAACCCTAAGTTGTATCATTCCCTTGTTGGCGCCCTACAGTACCTTACCATTACTCGACCTGACTTGTCCTTTGCGGTCAATTCAGTGAGTCAGTTTCTTCAGGATCCACGTGATGATCATTTTTCTGCTGTCACTAGGATCCTATGATATGTTCGGGGCACGTTACATTGTGGTCTAACCTTTGGAGTTGGTGGCATTTCGGAGGTTATTGCCTATTCGGATGTTGATTGGGCGCGTTGCTTGGAGACCCATCGGTCCACCTATGGCTATGCGGTCTTTCTTGGTGGCAACTTGGTCTCGTGGAGTGCCAAGAAGCAACCTACAGTCTCTCGCTCGAGCTCAGAATCCGAATATCGAGCTTTTGCTAACACAGCCTTGGAGGTGGTTTGGTTGTTGCATATTCTTTGCGATCTTCAGTTTCCGCTGCAGGGCTCGCCTCTGCTTCTATGTGACAATAACAGTGCTGTCTTTCTTGTTGAGAATCCTGTTGCTCACAAACAGGCCAAGCATATTGATATTGACTATCATTTTGTACGGGAATTGGTGGCTGCTGGAAAACTTCGTGTTGGTCATGTCTCCACTTCGCTGCAAGTTGAGGACATTTTCACCAAAGAGCTTAATCGTGCATTGTTTGACCTTTTCAGGTCCAAGCTTTGCATCTCAGTCAACCCGACGCTTCGCTTGAGGGGGGGTGTGACAATAGAAGATCGTGATTGATTGTGATTGATTGATTGTGATTGATTGTGATTGATTGATTGTGATTGATCTTGATTAATTTCTAATTAATCAAGATTTATCTTGTCTATATTTAGAACTAGTCCAGATTCATTGTATCATTCATATGTAAACACCTATATATTACTTTGTAAATGGTAATAGAAGATCAAGTTGGAAAATTCCTTTCAAATAATCTGTCATCTTTGCTTCCAAATATTTAACATGATTTTCCACCATCTTCAATCTTCTTCGCTCCATTATGATTTCGTTTTGCGCAAGGTTCAACTCAGATAACAAATGTAAAGAACTCAGAAAAGTAAATGTACAAAACAATAAGTGTAGCTCAAAATAGAGCTAAGAGTTTTAGATTCAGGAGAGAAAGATGGTGAAATTTGTTGGACATATATTGATCATATCATGCGAAAATTAAATAACAAAAAATTGAATGAGCAATTAACACATGCAAGAATAATAACCTTTTATTAATTATTCAAGCATACAATCGAAACGCTTAAATTACAAATAATCAAAGCATAAATCATGTTTCAAGTAATGATGGAGTCACGAGTAACACTCGCTGCCCTTGAAACAAATGAGTCCCGTCGTGGACATCGTTCCCTAGGATAAAACCATCGAAGGTAACAATTAACACGTAAGAGTTACCTCGGATTCACACAAGGCCCGAAGGACTATCACCTCGACAGAGCAACAAATGGAAACTTCGAGAAAGATAGAAAGAAGACTCAAGTTTAGAATATGGAGGGACTTGAGAAATGGTGTAAACTTTTCTGACTGACTTAGAGGCTCTATTTATACTACTCTAAGAGACCCTAATCATGGGAACATGATATTCTGATTTTCTGTAATTAGAGAAGAATATTCTCCAATCACCAACTTATCACATTCCATGAATACTCGAATCAAATCTGCTGGAAAAGAAAGAAATATATGCACAAATATTCTTCATCGTATTAAACATGATAAACCGCATATTTATTTAAGACAAGATATCTCACAGAATATGGAAGTATTTTGTTCTTATCTCTTAAAAATTACACACAAACAATTCCATATATACTATGCGGTTGCGCCTTCCAGAGATTTCCATGCGGTCCATATGCATTTTGGACAGTCCAGAGAAAATTACCCGGGCCAATTTTTGCCCATTTTTTTCTCTTTCAAGAGTGATATTTCAAACATCAATATCTCATTCATCATTGATCCGTTTTGAGAGTTTAAATAGTCAATTTTATAGTACTCGCGGAGGAGAACCCAATAATGATGTCCACTGACACAAAATCTATTCAGGTCCCACTCAAACGAAGCCAAAAAGTTGACAAATTTCAACCTTTTAACCATAATTTTCCAACAAAATTCATAGAAGGAGAATACCATTTCTAGTGATAAGATCTAATCTGATGCCCTTTATCATGTTAATCCTATCTCTTTATACTACAATTCTGCTCAACGGTAGAAAATAAGGGTAATAACGTGTCTTTGTATTCATGATCCCAGGATACATTAAATAATGGTAAAGAATACATATACAAGCTAGGAAAAGGTAATAAAATATAATTACAATTACAAGTAATATTCTAATTCCTTAATACCCCGCCTCAAGTTGGAGCATGGGGATCAGAAATGCCCAACTTGCCAAGCATGAAGTGAAATTGGTTACGTCCGAGAGCCTTAGTGAAAAAGTTTGCAGGCTGTTCTGACGTGAGGATATGCCGAGTAACAAAAGTGCCAGATTGAACAAGATCCCGGATAAAATGACAATCAACTTCAATGTGCTTTGTACGTTCATAGAACATTGAATTTTCCGCAATATGAAGAGCATATTGACTGTCACAAAACAGCCGCATAGGAGAAGTGTGCATAACCCCTAAGTCTTTCAGTAAAGACTTAAGCTATAACAACTCACAATAGGTAACAGTCATAGCACGATACTCTGCTTCAGCGGAAAACCGAGAAACCATAGGTTGCTTTTTGGTCTTTCAAGAAATCAGAGAATCACTAATCATAACAAAATATCTGGAAAGAGAACGCCGGGTATTTGGGCATGCAGCCCAATCTGAATCATAGTAAGCAGTCAGCTGCAACGCACTAGTAGAAGATAAAAATAAACCTTGACCAGGAGGACTCTTCAGTTTGTGCAACACACGAACTGCAGCTTGCTAGTAAGAAACATAAGGACCTTTCATGATTTGCGCAAGTCTATGAACAGAATAACTAAGCTCAGGATGTGTGATAGTCAGGTATATCAGGGGCCCAACCAGATGCCTGTACTGCTCGGGATCATGCTAAGCTGGACACTCAACACGCGTCAAATCATGTTGTTGCTCCATCAGAGAGTCAGTCGGTTTAGAAGCAGATAAACATGTATCATATAAAATGTCCAAGGCATATTTCCTTTGCGAAAGAAACATCCCCCGGTCTTCTAGCAATCTTTATGCCCAAGAAATACTTAACTAAACCAACATTTTCCATATGGAAACAAGAACTCCATTATTTCTTGAACTCAGAGATGAGCACGGAAGAGCTACCAACAATGATCAAATCATCCACATAAACCAGAACATGCAAAGAAACTGATCCACGGGAAAAGATAAAAAAGAGTAATTTCCCTTACTCTGAACAAAACCAAATGCTTGTAAAGCCTGAGCCAATGTGGC
Source organism: Rubia yunnanensis (assembly GCA_037428765.1). Lineage (NCBI taxonomy): Eukaryota > Viridiplantae > Streptophyta > Magnoliopsida > Gentianales > Rubiaceae > Rubia > Rubia yunnanensis. The sequence goes on along the minus strand of CM075069.1, from coordinate 30,754,355 downwards.
AAACCAATTTCTAGGAGCTTGGCAAAGACCATAAAGAAATTTGTGAAGGTGACATACATGACCATAAAGCGCGGCATAGCCTGGTGGGGGTTGCATAAAAACCTCTTCATGCAAATCACCATGCAGGAAAGCATTATGAACATCCATCTGATGCACTTCCCAACCACGAATAACCGCAACATATAAGAATAGGCAAACAGAACTCATCTTCGCAACCGGAGCAAATGTCTCAGTATGATCAAGCCCTTCAAACTGGCGATTCTCGAGAACCACTAGGTGCACCTTATGACATTTAATAGTACCATCTGACTTAAACTTCATCCGGTAAACCCATTTGCAACCAATTGCCTTCTTATTCAGAGTCAGAGGGGCCAAAGTCCAAGTCTGATTGCGCTCAAGCGCAGTAAGCTCTTTAGTCATAGCATCTCGCCAATGAGCATGTTGTGATGCCTCGAGATAAGTGGTGGGATATGCACTAGATGTTACTGCACCTAAAAATCTAGAATGCATACTAGAAAATTTTTCACAATTTACATAATCAGTAAGAGGATAGAGAACACTTGAGGATAATGACGACGCATGAATGAACGTAGCAGTAGTGGGGGGGGTCTTTAGTAGTAAGAGCACAAGCATAATCATCACAATCATAATCTTCCAAATAAGGAGAAGGTCGGCGAGCACAAATACTCTGTCTAATAGGTGGAAACTCGGTGGCAAAATTATCCAGAGCTGGAGATGCCGCAGAAGAAGGCTGGGCAGGTGGCACGTGAGGTGCGTGAGGTGGCGGCGTCCTTGGCGATGCAACATCTAGTCGGGTTGAAAGTAGAAACCAGTATTCTTGGTCGGGATCCGGTGATGGAACCTCATCCACCGGGGATAGGCCGGTGAGCACCGGTGGATCGGTACCAGTAGCAGCTGGCGTAGTGAGCTGACGATGACCGGCGGTAGGGGACCAGCGACAGCCGGTGGTGGAGGACCGACATCGATCGACGTTAGAGAACTAGTAGATGCTAGCGGTAGGTGACCGGTGGCGGCCGAAGAAATAAGGCCGGCAATGAATGGAAGCAATGGAACGTGCGACTCCGGCAGCAGAGATGAGGAGGCAAGTGGTACGATGTCAGAGTTGCAGAATACGGGAACTGGTCTTCAAAAAAATATGCATACCGACCGGTAAAGATTTGCAGGTTTCTAGGTAAAAAAGGAGATAGCCTTTCTTTCCGACAGGGTAACCAAGAAATAAACAATGCTGGCTTCTTGGTGCAAACTTGTCACGATATCTAGGAACATGAGCAACAAAACACAAGCATCCAAAAACTCTTAAGGAAGAGTAATTTTGAGCTTGCCCATAGAGCAACTCAAAGGGAGTACGACCATTAAGATGCTTCATCGGTGTCCGGTTAATCAGATAAGTAGCAGTAAGAACACATTCTCCCCAAAAATCAACTGGAAGACTGGATTGAAACCATAAGGCACGTGCCACATTGAGTAGATGGCGATGCTTTCTTTCAACTCGACCATTCTGTTGTGGTTTATCAACCATAGATGTCTCAAAAATGATCCCAGATGCGGCAAAATGAGATCTCAAAGGCAAAAATTCAGTCCCGTTATCAGCCCGGACATGCAATATGGTTCGGCTCCATTGCTTCTTCACCAAGGCACAAAATTCCAAAAATCTAGAAGCTACCTCTGACTTAGCCACTAATAAATAAACCCAAAAAGCTTGGGAATAATCATCAACTATAGTTAAAAAAAAATAAAATTCACCACTTGAAGATGGTGTTCTATAAGGACCCCCAATGCAGTAGCATTTGTAGAACTCAATGGAAAACTATGTTTAGTCTGTTTTTCTCTATAACATATAGAGCAAGGAGCAAAAGTCTTATTAGTTCTAAAATCAATAGAAGAGATAGAAGAAAACATCGTAGAGGAAGGATTCCCAAGACGTTGATGCCATAAATTATAAGAAGACACAGAAGCAACTGTCGGATGAGACTGCGGGATAGAATGATAATCACGAGTATCCAGTAGACGAAGCCAAAACACCCTCCCTTTCTATTCACCCACGCCAATCACTTTCCTCGTACTCATTTTCTGTAAAATGCAATAGTTTTCAGTAAACAAAGCTAGACATTTTAAGGCAGATAACAATCTAGAGCATGATAATAAGTTGCATCGCAAAGTAGGTATATGTAGCACATGAGTAAGAGTGACAACACCAAAGAAAATAGAATCATATTGAGTAGTAGATGACACAGAGCTATTGGGCAGAACAACATTCACAGTGTCAACATCAGTAGTGATATTAGTAAGAGAACCTTTGTCACCGGCCATGTGATATGAGGCTCCCGAATCAAGTATCCAGGGCAAAGTAGACTTACTTGACCCATTGTCAGTAAGAGAATTGAAGTGATTAAATAATGGTCGTGCTCCAGTGGTCATCAGATAGAGCAGGGCCAAAATTATACCGGGTAGGGATACTGCCAAAGGAAGTCACCACTGCTAGGCCAGGAGGCGACATGGGCGAACGGCGGTGGGAGTGAAAGAACCATGACAGATCCTCCGTTTATGGTGGCGGCGATCGGCCAAGAGGCTGGCGCCGTCCTCCTGGCGGAGCTGGCTTTCTCCTTCAACTCATTCAGGTCATCCCATAGTTCCTTAGCTATGGCAAACGAGCTTGTAGAAGATCTCAACACCAGATCTAGGGTTTGCAAGATTCAGCAGACAAGAGTAGCATTAACCCCAGGGCAATCAGCAGCATTAGGATAACCATCTTGGGGTTTGGTAATGGATCCATCAATGAACCCAATCTTGTTCTTAGCAAGGAATGCGCGACACATCGCGTTTGACCATTCAATGTAATTTTCTTGACCTTTCAGCATGTTCGATATAATTTGCAGACCTAGACCATCGCCAGAGCCAATAAAGTAAGGATCACAGACGACCAATAGGTATAGTAGTCCAAGGACCAGATTGCAACTGCAACTGCTTCAGTAAAGTCACAATCACATCATAACCACTCATATCCTGAAGTTTTGGAACCTCATGTGTAGTATCAATACGAGCCTGTTTTTCAGAAGCAGACATCGTGCAAAATCAGGTACAGACAACAGCAAGTGCAGCAACCGGCAGCGGTGCGTGATGGGAATGCGGTGGCGCGTGAGCTTAGTTGCACGGATTGACGGCGGTGGCTCGGAAAAGCAGTGGAATATTTTCTTAGGATTTCAGGATATTGGGCTCTGATACCATGTAGAAAATAAGTGTAATAATGTATTTTTGTATTCATGATCTCATGATACATTATATAGTGGTACAGAATACCTATAAAAGCTACGAAAATGTAATAGAATATAATTATAATTACAACTAATATTCTAATTCCTTAATATCAACCATTTTCTTCAACAAACTTATGATTGATTCAATTACAGATCAACTCTCAACCTTCCTTCTTCAACCTTTCAAATGCTTTTTCGTGTTGCGTAACCAACTTTCTTTTTTAGCCTTTTGATTAACTCCTTGTGATTGGACATTGTAGTCCCTTGAACCAATTTCAGCTCTTCAATAAGATCATTAGGGATAATTCAATCATTTCTTCTCAATCAATCACCCCTAAAAGAAATGAAATCAAGTGAGTAATTTACAGTGGAACATCCTAAACTTAAAATTGGGAAATATAATTAGATACAGATTAGTACTTTTTTTTTCACAATCCATTCAAATATACATAGAAAATGCCTTTATAACCCTACATAATTAACATAAGTGTAGTATAACCCTGCAGTGTTTGAAAGTGCCAACATAACACTAGATACTCAATGCAAGTGCAAAATCAACCTTTTTGGCAAACTTTGACCAGAAGTCTTTGAAAAATCTGTTTTGCTCCTTTGAAAAAAAACCAAAAATGAAATTACTATTATGCCTCTTTGAAATTACTATAAACCTTTTTTCTCTTCTTCTTCTCTCCCTTTCTTCTATCCCATCGGTCCTCTTCTCTTATTCTTCTCTCCATTCTTCTCCCCGTCGGTGGTGTGGTTCTCTTCTTCTCAGCATCGAATCAGGCTGATCGGTGTGGGGTGACATATTTGGGGTAACACCGACGAAGGTTTGGAAGCAAAGGGAGCAGCGGCGATGGTGGGTGGGAGTCATCTAGGGTTTTGGGAAGCAGTGAAAATGGTGAGCGAAGGGTTTTGGGGGCGACAATGGTGGCGGGTGGGAGTCGTCAAGGGTTTTGGGGTGCATCGATAATGGTGGTCGAAGGATTTTGGGGTTGCGATGACAACGCGAACTGTGGGCTAGGGTTGCAATGATAGAGCTGAGGTTTGGGCAGTGGTGAAACTGGGGGGTTAGGGTTTGGGATCGGGTGGTGGGTTTGGGGTGGTGGTGGAGATGGAGATAGGGTTAAGGTTTGGGATCACCGGCGGCGGCGGAGCGGGGTGGAGCAGCGGCGGCAGAGTTGGGTTTTGGGGTAGTTGTGGAGCTGGGGGGTTAGTCTTTGGGATCGGGTGGTGGTGAGTTTGATTTTCGGGGTGGTGGGTTTGATCACAAACGGTGTGCGCGATGATGACGATGGGGCAACGACGAAAGATAGCAGAGCGGCGATGAGAGGCAGCGGAGTGGCGCTAGTGGCGCTAGTGGCGGAGCAGCATCAACAGTGGGTAAGAGAATAACTGTCGACACACATTCAATTTTTGGTTGATGGGTATTTTTGTCATTTCAAGTGTGGTCAACCACCAAAATGTCAAGGTCAATTCTGGACGTGCTACTCTAGAGTTATACTGATATTTTCATCAACTAGTAAAGGTTGCTTTTATAGTTTCAATTATTTGAGTGTTATATAGTCCCTCCATCCAAGTCTATTTTACACATAATTTTTTTACGGTTTCCAATAAACATATTTGACTGTAAATATGTGTAGTTACGGGCAATAATGACACACAAAAAAATGATATTTAGAAACTACATGCTACGATGAATCTAACCAAATCTTATACGATAAAATTATTGTTCATATACCTATTCAAATATGTTGTCAAAGTTTGACATCTTTGACAAAAAAAAAATTATGTGCAGAGTAGACTAGGACAGAGGGAGTAACTTATATTGTCACTTTCACGTGTATATTTTTACATTACCCAAATGTATTCTAAGGGTAGTCCGTCTCTTGAAATACAGTCTTTTCATAAGTCATGGGAAAATCAATATTTAAAGTGTAAATTAGAAGAAATGAAGATAAATTTCTGGGTTGCATGAATCAGGTTATAAACTTTATTACTACTACACGTTGCATAATAATTTTTTAAATTATTGCAACTTAGACGTTTTACCTTTTATTATTCTAATTAAACCACATATTTCCATAAATTTATGAAAAGATCGTCTTTCCCAAAACTTTGCCATCTTAAAGTATATATTTTCATTTTTCTTCTCTTGAAAAAGGAAAAAAAATTAATCCCTTCGGTCCATTATATTTGACCTCAACTTTTGGGCACTATTTTTTACAAAGAGGGGAATGAATGGTGAAAATTATATTAAAAATATAAAAAGTAAATTAGGTGAATAAATAATTTAAAATTTGATAAATATGGGTATGAGCCAATATAAAAAAACCTTCCATGAAAAGAAAGGGTGACGTTATCAGAGGAACCGAGGGGAGTACTCGCTTCGTTTCCCTTTTCCTGAATCCCGAGCCCACGCGTCCTGGGCAGCGGTCACTAGCTGGGCAGACCTGACCCCGACATTCATGGCTTTTTCCCAAAACAAAATCTAAATCACCCACCTCGCCCGGTGACGGCGGTTCACCTCATCAGTCATCAGCGTCAAGCTGGCCGGCAGCCACCGCCACCTCTCCAGTGGTAGTTTCATTTTCATCAATTTCTGGCGTTTCTGTAGTTAATTGTCTCACTTTATGAGTGATGATTGTGTGATGCTTATTTAGTTGTTCTCATAAATTTGGGGATTCGGTGATGTTGTGATGCTTATTGTGAAGCTGTTATTGTGTGGAAATATGAATTGTGCGAATTGCTATGCTCTGTCTGTGGACTGTGAACTGTGAGTATGTGACTCTGTCTATTGAAATTATGAGTTCCATTGACTACTCTTTAAAAGCTGATTTTATTAGACATTTAGAGGCCCTCCCTAGTTACCACGGTTAGACAATTAACTTTTGAATGATTGTTTAACTACTTTTATGGGGAAAGAGTTGCTTTCGAATGTTAGAATGGTATGATATTGTTAATCGATTCCAAATCATGAGAACTTCATGCCCCGTTTTTTAATATTATATTTTGAATTGAAGATAAGAACTCCATGCCCTGGTTTTTACTTCTTTGTTTGAGTGGGATCTAAACTGATTGCAAACTCTTGCCTTTTTGGCTACTGTAAATGTTCTATTTTTACTGCTTTGGATTGTTTGTATTTTCATTCCATCTGAGGATTAAAACCTTGTTATTTTGATTGTTTTTGTATGGATTATTGTTTGTATCATTCCCTAGTTCTCATTTTTCATCCCTACTATCGCAGCAAATTAGATTTAGTTGTTTTTTGCTGCTATCCCATCCCAGCTCTGGCTCCGAATCTCTGAGCTGGTTCATATTTGCAGCCCACCTGTGATTACCTCCTCAAAGATGGAATCTTTTGCATTTATGCGTATTCGGCTTAGCTCATCTTGAGTTGTTATTGCGCAGATAATTTTGTGCATTTTGGCGAATCTCTTGTCAATTCAAGTGTTGTTTCATGCAAATTAGTACTATCCTTTAAGTATTGCTTCAGCCAATTGAAAAATGTCATTGTCAAGGCTTACTAGAAGGACCCATCTCTACCCTTACCTTGACAATACCTTTCTCCATGCCCCTTCTGTTTCCAGGTACTTTTCAATCTCCCTTTATGGTGTACAGTTAATATATTATTATTTTTAGTTAGAAACCTTTTGTTTGCTATAAAGTTTAGATTTTGATGGGAGAATTGTTGTTGTTCTTTAATTTCCAGGGACTATACTGAAACCATTGTAGCAAGATGTAATTATATTGGCACTAGTAGTTCTAGGAATTATGGTTACTTCGGGCTTCAAACCCGTAGTTCGAATTGGCTGATGTCAAAACCCGAGGTTAAGAATAGTGTGTATCTTAGTAGGTCTGGAGGAATTTCTTCAGAATTTGGTTTCCAGAGTATTGCGAGCTCTTGTAGTATGCTGAACTTTCAGCACCATTATGCAACTCATGCTACCATGGAGCAGAAATCGCGGAAGATGCTCTATTACTTGACAGCCTTAGTTTTTGGTATGGTAGGATTGAGTTATGCTGCAGTTCCTTTGTACAGAAGATTCTGTCAAGCTACTGGTTATGGGGGCACTGTTCAACGGCGAGAGGTAGCATAAAGTTCTGTTCAATTTTAGTTGTAATATACATGCAAATGATCTTAAAAAGACTTCTTTTGTAATCTTATCTTATAGAGCGTTGAAGAGAAAATTGCCCGACATGCGAAAGATGGAACAGTCACTAAGAGGTGTTGTTTTTACCCTATAAAAATGTGTGCATATTTTTATTTTCTTCCCAATCTCATGATAATTCAGTCAACTTTTTATTATTTAGCTTTAAGCTTTTTAGCGCCCTTTCTCTTGGTTTAGTTGTCACAAAATGAGACTGAGCGAATACAAAATTAACACTCCTTTCATGCAGAGACAACGTGTTAAATGAACAAGACTAGTGTTCATGGACAAGCCTTTACTGTAGGTGTAGGTTGGCATCATAAAGTCTAGGTGGTTGAGTGCTTATGAACACCATCTTGTTGTGTTAGTTCTGTAAGATGCTTGCCTCTTGGTGCGAACTTTTGGTGAAATGATGCACCTATGATCGATTGTTCCTCCATTTATTATTGGGGTGTGAGGAGTTTGTGAAGGTCTCAAAAGTCCCTTATTCACTAGCTTGAGAAAAGTTGCAAGTCCAGTAAATTTAACTCACTTTCAGATTTTTGGAGTCTCTATTTACATCTAAATGAGCTCTTTATTTTGCCAACAGAGAGATTGTTGTACAATTTAATGCTGATGTGGCTGATGGAATGCCTTGGAAATTCATTCCTACACAAAGAGAGGTATTCTAGTATTCTAATTTCTTTAACATGGCTGATGGTACTACAAATGCAAATTGTTCTGAACTAATGGTGTTCATTTTATAGCACTAATACTTTCTGTATCTACTGCAGGTAAGGGTGAAGCCAGGGGAGAGTGCCCTTGCCTTTTACACTGCTGAGAATCGAAGTTCAACTCCAATAACTGGTGTATCAACCACTAATACTTTCTGTATCTACTGCAGGTAAGGGTGAAGCCAGGGGAGAGTGCCCTTGCCTTTTACACTGCTGAGAATCGAAGTTCAACTCCAATAACTGGTGTATCAACCTACAATGTCACTCCCATGAAGGTGTGCATGCTGATTTTGATTAGTTTCTTTTGTAACGACCAGTGTATACTTGTAAAATCTGTTTTAGGGTGTTAGTTCCATTATCAAATGAAACTTGATGCAGCAAAAGTTTGACATTAAATCAACGAATTGCCGCATGACCATGAAAAAAGTTTCTAGATATAAGATTACGAGCTAATCAATGTAATCATGATATACTTAGATCATATAAGTTTTCCTTTTGGAGGTTCTGGATATGTATTTGCTTCCTTCGATAACTCTACAATTCCTTTTATCCTTACAGAATCTTTTTATATCCCTTGCATGATGTTATAAAACTCTCATTGTTACAGTAGTTCAGTAATCTCGTTTCATAACTTCTGATGTCTTCAAGAACTCTGGTATATAGATAAAGGTGAGCCTTCCAATCAGAACAATTATGTGTGTGGCATTATTTGAGGCAAATTATACCATTCCCAAGGGATACCATGAGCCTGGTATTCTCATTAACAAATATGCATTTTAAACTACCTAATTGTGTATTTCGTGTAATGTGTTTGAGCATTATGCAAAAGTGCATTATATATGGTATGTTTGAACATCTCTTAATTATATAAATTGTTAAAATACACATACACATATAGTGCTATACACATTTAAAATAACTAAAATACACTCTTTTTTTGAAAGATAAAAATACACAATTACTACTGGGGATATGGTATTTCAGGGTACCATATGGAAAAAAAGCGATTTAAGCTATAGGCAAGTGTGTACTGTGTACTCATGGTGAATTGCGAGTAATCACAATTGATATTTTCCATTTCAGGCAGCAGTTCATTTCAACAAAATACAGTGTTTTTGTTTTGAGGAACAGCGATTGCTTCCTGGGGAGCAGATTGACATGCCAGTAAGGCGATGTTTGCGTTTCCCATCATTTGATACTGTGCATTTTAATCTTTTCCATCTGATTTATGTCTTAACTTGCTCTTGTAGGTATTCTTCTACATAGACCCTGAGTTCGAAACAGATCCTAGAATGGACGGTATCAACAACTTGATCCTTTCATATACATTTTTCAAGGTATCCGAGGAGTGAAGCATACTGCTTAGTATGAACAGTTACGGATCCTATTTTGGGCACATTAAGGTCCAGTTCTAACAGACAACATATACGTTTAGGAAATATGAGTACCTCAATTCTTTTTAGTATATGCACCATGTAATAAAAGATAACCATGTTCTCTCTGCTCTTGACGAGGTGAACTTAGAATGTTACATTAGCTAGATAACGAGCTTTAATGGACTTTGAGCCGAGCTTGTTGGCTGGTGACCCTCTTACAAATTTTGGTATCTCCGTAGAAGTGATGGGCATACTTTTGGTATCTCCCCTGCTAAATTGTGCAAATGATGGGTAAGCAGTAATTCGAAGGTCTCTTTGTTCGGTAACAGGTACTAGTTCCTGACAAGCTGGTCCAAACTGGGCTCGAATGTGAATTTGATTTTGATCGAGCACGGTGATGTTGGAGCTTGGTCAAGATGGTTGAGTTGAGTTCCAATTGATTAGTAGTGAATTCATGGCCAGTTTTAAGCAACCAACTGTGTATTTCAGTGCCAGTTTGGCCATTGAATTCGGCCTGTACCCTCAAGAGTTGAGACTATTAATTTCGAAGAAGAACTTAGGTTGATGAATACTACGGTAGTCTTTTTTTGGCTTGACTCATTCATTACCACCAGGCACTTGTGACTTGTACATCATTTGCTCCTACCTAAATAGAGTGCACCATTAAGTAGCAAGTGTACAAAAAATCTAATCCAAACTATTTAATTCTTACATAACTCCTATGTAGCCCACAGTCCAAACAGCAAGCAGGGCTTAACAGCTTATTTATTTTTTGCATTAAAACCGTCTCTTGACTTGATTGACTGATTGTACCCATTCTCACAATATGACTAATAATAAAGATTAACGAATGTATAATTCTTTATGACTGATTTGAAGTCAGTAGATTAACTTTGTTGGTAGAGTGGATTTCATGACAGACGGCTTGTTCATAAGTTTATAGACATGCTACTTATTTTTTACCTTATACACTGTATTTGTTAAAAATTATATACAAAATTTAAAATTCTTAAAAATATTTTGTTATATCATATATAATTTTATTTTCACCATCAAATACATATTATTACTTGTTTTAACTTATAAAATATAATATTTAAATGAGCCCGTCTCTTGAAAGATGACCTTTCCATAAGTCATGGAAAGACCAATGTTTAAAGTATAAATGAGAAGAAATGAAGATAAAATTTTTGGGTTGCATAAATCGGGTTATAAACTTTTTACTACTACACGTTGCATAATAAATTTTTTAATATTGCAATTTAGACCTTTTTAGTTTCAAAAGGAGATTGGAACGGTTCTGCGAGCGAAAACACACACTGAAGGTGCATTCTTCGTGGCAACCATGAAGCGCTGACGAGGCAGACCACGAAAGAAGGTGGTTCTGACGGCGGCGGAGTGGAGTAGATCAATACAAGAGGACTGTGTTAAAGCTACCGGTCAATTGGCAGACGAAGATGAGGAGCTGTCTGAGGAGCAAAACGAGGCGGCGGAAGCTACAGTAGAGGTAATCTCTACTCTCCCAATTGATAAGGGTATTTCGATTGAGAGTGAGAACAAAGAGGAGAGGTTATGGGTAGACATCATCAGTGGGAATAGGGTCCAAAAAAATGGGATGAAGATCGATTATGTAGCTCCTGCGATTATAGAGGGGGAAGTTGAGATTGAGATCGAATTGGAGGATGTGAATGATGAATTAGATTATTGGAAGAACTCTCTGATTATATACGTTCTAGGGGGGAATTTGACGATGAATGCTGTGATGAGGTATGTCATGAAATTTTGGTCGTTTGTCAGCGCACCCGAGATTTTGTACAACGACGAGGGTTATTTTCTCCTCCGTCTAAAATCTTAGAAGGATAAGGATTAAGTTTTTGAGGAGGGGACCGTACACGATCTATGGCATGGCCATGTTCCTGCATTTATGGAAGCCCAATTTCTCATTGAAGAGTGATATGGTGCGAACCCTGCTGTTTGGGTGAAGCTACCAAATCTGCCTATCCATCTATGGGGACCAAAGAGCCTAGGGAAGATTGGAAGTGCGGTGGGAAAGCCTATGTTCACTGATGAATGTACTGCAAACAAGCTGCGGATATCTTACACACGGATTTTGGTGGAGGTTGATATCTCCCAACAGATTAGGGAGGTTGTAACAACCAGGGATGTGGAAAGTCATAAAATCCAACAGCCAATTGAAATTGAAGGGAAGCCATTGTTCTGTGATAAATGCCAAATGAGAGGCCACAGATGTAACGAGGGAGACAAGAGGAAACCAGTCCAAGTGTGGCAGAAAAAGAAACAACCACCAGCTGAAGGGAATGAGAGTCAAGCTGAGGACAATCAGTTGGTTGTAACTGCACAGCAGACTATGAGCAGTGTTCCAAGCAATATCTGGAAGGTGGTGGCACCAAGAAACAGGGGGAAACAAAATGAGGGTGTGGTTCTCACACAAGGAGATTGTAGTAGACAAGGTTTGATGGGATTAGAGGCTGCTCTGGGAATTTTGTCTGAGTCTCCAGAGGGCTTTGATCACTTTCCATGATAATCTCATGGAATGTGAGGGGGTTAAATAACACGGCAAAACAGAGAGAGATTTACTCCCGTCTCTCCGGTATGAAATTTATGATTGTTGTCTTAGTGGAAACTAGAGTTAAAGGAGAAAGCAAAAATGAAGTCAGAAAATATTTTAAAAACAGGTGGCAGTTTGTAGATAATTATGAGGCCCATCTGAATGGTAGAATATGGATATTATGGGATGAAGAAAAAGTTAGTGTGGTTAAGAGGGCAGTGACTAATCAAATGCTGTTGTGTGAAGTAACTAACAGTAGTGGGCTTTGCTGCTTTGATTAACAGCTATATGTGCTGGAAATCATTTGAAGGTGAGGAAAACTCTCTGGAAAGATATAGAAAGATCCCAGCAATCAATTACAGGGCCTTGGCTTTTACTAGGAGATTTCAACAATGTCCTCAGTGTTAATGATAGAATGGGTGGCAATGATGTGTAGGCTGGAGAGTACTGGGAACTTGAACAAATAATGATGACAGTAGGGCTGAGTGAATGCAAATCAACGAGATATTTCTACACATGGTCGAATAGGCAGGTGGGAGGTATTATATACCCAAGAATTGATCGGGGACTGGGGAATTCCTTATGGTTTCTGAGTTTCCCTGACTCTGTAGTCAAAATTATGGAGGCGGGAATATTAGACCTGCATTACTCAGGGTGAAGCTTTCTAATGACAAGGGGAGGAGACCTAGGCAGTTTAAAATTTTAAACTATCTACTAGAAATGACAGATGTTCTGGAATCCATAAAGGACAGCTGGGCAGAACCTGTAAAAGGTAGGCCTATGTACGTGGTTTGGATGAAGTTACTGAGGCTCCAGAGAGTTTTAAAGCCATTTATGAAACAGGTTGGTGGTGTGCAAAAAAAGCTGGAGCATTCCCGGGCATATTTAAGTGCAGCCCAGCAAAATTTGTTGACTGATAGACTGGATAAGGATAAAATATTGCGGGTTCTAAACTGTATTGAGGAAGTCTATAAGTGGAGTGGCTTTGATGAGAAGATGGCTAAACAGAAATCAAAGATAGATTGGCTACGTTTGGGTGATGGAAACAACTCATATTTTCATGCTTCAGTGAAATCCAAAAACAAGGCAGCAGGTATTCTGAAACTTGAAAGAGAGGATGGAAGTGCGATCACTATTCAAGAGGAAATTGAAGCTGAGATTCTCAGTTTCCATGAGAACCTAATTGGTAGGACAAGTACCAGAGCCAAAGGTATTGATGTCAAAATCATGAGGCAGGGTAAAACACTGACTAATGATGAAAGAATGAGCCTAATTACAGAGGTTACTAAGAAGGAAATATATGCAGCTTTGAAGGGAATAGGTGACATGAAAGCACCAGGTTGTGATGGATTTACTGCGAAATTTTTCAAAGTAAATTGGGGAGTGGTGAAGAAAGATTTCGTCGGCGTAGTGATGGACTTCTTTGAATCAGGGAGGATTTATAGAGCTCTAAATAGTACCTCGGTCACTCTCATTCCGAAAAGTCCTGCTGCAACTAAGGCTAAGGACTACATGCCCATATCTTGCATTTCAACTTTATATAAGGTGATCTCTAAAATTTTGACGAACCGGCTGAGCAAGGTCATTGAAAAAATAGGGCAAATTAACCAAGCTGCCTTTGTTCCTGGGAGAAGTATTCATGACCATATCATGGTGGCCTATGAATTACTTAGAGGCTACATGAATTACTTAGAGGCTACAGCAGAAAAGGTGGAATCCCAAGATGTGTCATACAGATGGACATACAAAAAGCTTTCGATACTGTAGAATGGGAAGCATTGGAGGTTATCATGAAAGAGATAGGATTACCTGAGAAATTTGTGAGTTGGGCTATGGTGGGTGTGAAAACTCTCTTACATGTACAATGTCAATGGGCATACTACCAGGTTTCTGCAGGCCAAGCGGGGACTTAGGCAGGGAGACCCCCTCTCACCATTGTTATTCGTACTCATCATGGAATACATGACACCGTGTTTATAGGGTTGCAGTGAGATGACTGGTTTCAAGTTCCATCCGAACTGCGAGCTACTAAACCTGAATAGCATCAGCTTTGCGGATGATGTCCTGCTTCTATCAAAGGGCGAGGCAACTTCTATTAATGTTTAGATGAGGGCTTATCATAAATTCAAACAATCCACTGGGTCAGAGTCAGTAGGCACAGATGCAATGTTTATTTTGGCAACGTGGCTCAGGACCAGAGAGAGCAGATTCTGGAGCTGACAGGGTTCACAGAAGGGCAACTCCCATTTAGGTACCTTGGCATCCCTTTAGCTAGTAGAAGGTTAACAATCCATATGTGCCATCCCTTGATTGAGAAAATTACTGAACGTATTAAACAGTGGAGGGCTAAAATATTGAGATATTCGGGTAGATTACAATTGATTAAGAGTGTGTTCTTCTCGGTTGTTAATTACTGGCTGCAAGTATTTCCTTTTCCGAAAGATGTAGTTAAACATATAGAGGCCCTATGCCAGTCCTACCTTTGGTGTGGAGAAGAGACGATTTCCCGTAAGTCACCTGTAGCATGGGACAAAATCTGTGGTAGGCGAAATGCTGGGGGATTAGGTTTAATCTCGTTGCAGGAATGGAGTTTGGCAAGCGAGAGTAAAACCTTATGGAATGCTTGTAGAAAGGCTGATATGTTATGGATACACTGGCTTCAAGCGTATTACATACAAGAAAGGGATGGACTGAATACTAAGATCCCAACCAATGCTTCCTGGATTATCAAGAGCCTGGGAAAATGTAGGGACAGAGTAATGAATTTGGAGGTATGGTAGAAATAAAACGGCCTTCCAAAGTTCAGTATTAGGCTTGTTTATGAGGAGCTAAAGCAGGTACAACCAGCAATGGCTTGGAGAAAACTCCTTTTCAACAATTATGCGCGGCCACAGGCAAAATTTGTTCTTCGGTTGTGCTGTTTCCAGAGATTGGCAACGAAAGATAGGCTGGCCAGGTTTGGCATAAGCACGGACCGGAATTGCTATTTCTATGGCAGGGAGGAAAGCTTACAACATCTGTTCTTTGCTTGCCCTGACACTAAGCAAATATGGCGGGAACTCCTGCGATGGCTGAAGATGGAGAGGGAACCCGGACCGTGGGACGAGGAGATAGCATGGCTGGCGCAAAATGTCGAGGAAATGGAAGAAAGCTTCAACTTTTGAAGATGGCCATAGCAAAAACTATCTACTGGACGTGGAAGAGAAGAAATGAGGTGTGCTTTCTTAAACAGGAAAGCAAGAACATTGTAAGCAAAATCATAGAGTGTGTAGTATATAGAGCTTGGGTTAAACCAAAGTTGAAAGCGTTTTGTGCTCAGCTTATGGTAGATTTTGACTGATATAGGGCCTTTGTAACACGGAGTTTTGTTCATATTTTGAAAAGCAATGGAAGTTTTACTGAGTTCCAAAAAATAAAAAAATTTAGACCTTTTACCATTTATTATTCTAATTAAATCCCGTCTTTTCATAAACCTATGGAAAGACCATCTTTTCCAAGACTTTACCTATTTAAATTTTATAAAAAATTACAACATTTAAGGTAAAAACTCCCTTGGACTGTCCATAAACTTATAAAAATAAGTCTTTCCTGAGACTTTCTCTTGTTGGTATAGTATGTGAAATTAGTTCTGATGTCTGACTCAATTCGGTGTGACCTGCCTGAATCAATTGACCCAGCCCAAAATTTAAACAAGAAAAGGGTAACTATGGATTCTTGAAGGGCTAAACCCTAATTCCTTGACCGAAAAGAGAAGAAGAAATAAAATAAAATAATGGATAGTATTTTCATATAAATTTATTTTTTTATCTTTATAAAATACATAATAAGTTTTTTTTATATAAATACAATACATGATAAGTTATTTTCATATTAATACAGATATATAATTTTTTATCATTAAATAATAAAGACATGAGTCCGTCTCTTGAAAGACGGTCTTTCCATAAGTTATGAAAAAGTCAAGGTTTAAAATGAAAATTAGAATAAATCAAGACAAAATTTTTGCGTTGCATTTTTCGGGTCATAAACTTATAACTATTGCACGTTTCATAATAAATTTTTAATATTACAACTAAACCTTTTACCTTTCTGTAATTCTAATTCAACCTCATCTTTCCATATACCTATGGACGGTTTTTCCCAAGATTTTGCCTTAAGATATTTATAATTATAATTAATTATTTTATATTGTGCGTAAATCTAGTACATCTAATAAATGAAAAATATTTTTAGTTTTTCTCTTGGTTGTACGGGCGAACACACATAGTAGAAGGTGCGATCGTGGCAACTATGAAACGGGGGTGAGGCCGGTCACAGAAGAAGGTGGCTCAATTAATTGTGGATTGGGGCAGAGCAATACAGGAAGATCGTAGTGTGGATGCCGATCATGAGGAGGATAATGTGGATGAAGATCGGAAAGCAGACAATTCATCGGAGGGGGCAGCTCAACCGAAAACTGAGTTACGAGATACTAATCCAATTACTGAGACTAAGATTGAATTGAATGAGAATATGGGTGATAAGATTTGGGTTGACGTGATTAGTGGAAATCGTATGCACTCTAACGGTTTGAAAATTGAGTATATCTCACCCAAACTTGTTGATGGTGAAGTAGAAGTTGAATTAGAATTGGGGGATGTATCTAGTGAACTGGAGTACTGGGGTAAATCGCTGATAATGTATGTGATTGGGGGCAATTTGACTATGAATGGGGTTAAGAGGTTCATATTGAGATTCTGGACATTTTTCTAGGGCACCAGAGATATTCTACAATGAGAAGGGGTATTTTATACTTCAATTTAGGAGTGAACACGATAGGGATGAAGTGCTCAAATGTGAGCCTTATTGGATTTACTAGATGTCGATGTTCCTCCACCGGTGGAAGCCTAATTTCTCCCTGGAGAAAGACATGGTGCAGACAGTGCTTGTCTGGGTAAAATTGCACAATCTCCCATTGCATATGTGGGGGTGAGGAGTCTTGGCAAAATTGTGAGTGCTGTGGGTAAGCCCTTAGTCACGGATGAGTGTATTGCGGTGAAACTTCGAGTCTCCTATGCCAGGGTATGAGCAGAGGTTGACATCTCAAAGAAGATTCAGGAGTTTGTGAACATCAGAGATATTTAAGGTAATAGGATTCAACAGAAGATTGAGTTGGAAGGGAAACCTATGCTCTGTGATAAGTGCCAGGTGAGAGGCCATCAATGCAGGGAAAACATGGAGAGAAAGAAAATATCACAGAAGTGGCAAGTAAAGAAGAAAGAGGACTTACCAGTACCGGTTGCTGACTCTCTGAGGAAAACTGAAGTTATGGTTGTGCAGGATTCAGAGGCAGCAGAGAAAACTAGAGAAGTTAAAAAACTGGAGAAGGTTGCCTGGACTGTGGTGAGATCGAAGAATAAGGGTAAACTGGTTATGCAGGAGGGGTTAGGTGGGCAGGATAGTAGTATTGACATGGCTGGGTTTGTTGAAACAACTCTGGGTGGTGAGATGGTGCTCCCAGAGATATATGGGCATATCGCATGATTGTCTTTAGGAATGTTAGGGGTATTAATAATTCAGCAAAGCAGAAAGAGATACACTCCCGTCTCTATGGCCTGAACTTTATGTTTGCTGCTATCTTAGAAACCAAAGTAAAAAAGGGAACACTGCTGAGGTTAGGAAAGTGTTTGGTGGAAGATAGAAGTGTGAAGACAACTATGAAGCACATCCATATGGTTGTACGAAAATAGGATTGATGTTACTAAAAAGAAAGCCACTGATCAAATGGTTCTGTGCGAACTTTGTGATAAGAAAGGGGAGCTGTTCTATTGGGTTACAACAGTCTGTGCTGGGAACTTTCTAAAGCAGGGGGAGGAATTGTGGTTAGATATTGAGAATACCCAAACCATTATTCAAGGCCCGTGGATGATTATCAGAGATTTCAACAATGTGTTGGGGATGGATGACAGAATCGAGGACAATGAAGTGCATAGTGGAGAGTACTGGAATTTGGAGTAGATGATGATTAGGGTTGGGCTGAGTGAATGTGAGAGTTAAGGAGATCTTTACACTTTCTCAAACAAACAGATCAATAATGTGATTTACTTGAGGATCCACAGAGCATTGGGCAACACCCAATGATTTTTGAAGTTTCCTTATGGAGTAGTGGAGAACCTGGGAGCTGGGATTTCATACCATGGTTTAATAAGCATGAACCTATTTGAGGAGATGGGGAAGAGGACTATACATTTTAGGTTTATTAATTGTCTGCTTGAAAACGAGGAAGTTTGGATGGCTATAAAGGACAGTTGGAGCAAGCAGGCTGAGGGGAAACCAATGTTTAGAGTGTGGCAAAAACTGATCTAGATGCAGGAGGATCTGAAGAAGTTCATGAAACCATTGGGAGGGATACATGGTAAACTGGAGAATGCTTCAATGGAGCTGGAGAAGGCACAACAGGAGATCATAAACCACATGATGAGTGGTGATCATATTCAACTGGTGATTACCAGTATTGAGGCAGTGCCAAAATAGAGCGATATCAATGAAAAAATTGCGAAGCAAAGAGCGAAGACTGAGTGGTTTAGACTTAGGGATGGAAACAACGCATACTTCCATGTGTATGTTAAGAGTAAAAATAAAGTGTTGAGTATGCCAAAGTTGGAGAGGGAGGATGAGAGTATAATCATGTTGGAATAGTGTCCTTCAGTCAATGTGCATTTTTCATAATATAGTTGGAGGATTAATTACAGAGATAATTAATTCAGTTATTTTGAGTGATCAAAATGTTTAGTTGGGAACCGCTTTCGATCAGCTAGTAGCAATTATATTGGGCTAGCAGGTTATTATGACTGAACCTATAGGGTCACACACAAAGCATGTAATTAGATAAAAGAGATAACTATTGGGCTAGGCCCAAATTGGCTAGGGGTTAGGGTTTACCATCTTGTTTATTCTGTATAAGTAGACACTTTACAGGATTAAACATTACGACAAACATTTGAACTTGGCCGTTCCAGGCGGCAGGAACAGAATACCCTTATCATTTTCATAAAACCAACCTCATCGCAAAAGAGAAGAAGGAAGACGGACGTGACCGTTTTGCTTGTTGATATATTCTAAGCTGACAACGGCGTATTTGGTCTGATCGTGCTGTGTGGATACGTATAGAGGGATCGCATATGAGATTCTCTTCTCCATAGTCAAACGTTTCTCCGCACGCTACAATGGTAATCTAAACACTTAAGTAGATTCAGATTGAATACATGCATGAGATCTTGAATATAGTTATTAATATTCCGCTAAATTAGATTTAATCAATCTCCAA
The DNA here is from genome assembly GCA_037428765.1 of Rubia yunnanensis. NCBI lineage: Eukaryota > Viridiplantae > Streptophyta > Magnoliopsida > Gentianales > Rubiaceae > Rubia > Rubia yunnanensis. The sequence continues at coordinate 30,734,968 of CM075069.1, read as the reverse complement.
CAGTGGTATCATATCCTCTTGCATGTTTTAGTTTGATCTAGACAATATGTGAATTAGATTTACATAGTATGATGTTTAGTTTCGCGTTCATGTTTTAATCAAATTAATTATTGGATGATTTAATTTGATTTAAAATCCACTTAGAAATTTTTGTTTTATAAATAAAATAAAATAATTGGTACTGTTCACCCACTGAAATCACTATTCAGCAGAGGGTACTGTAGCACCGCCGCTTGGTCGGTGGCGGTAAAGCAGCAGGCGCTGGGCACTTGCGGCTGCTGCCCTAACAGTAAACCCTAGCTGAAGACTTGGGTTTGCTGGGCCAGAAACTAGTATTTTGAGCCCGAAATGATTTAATAATTTGGTAGGCCAATTTGTACCATTGCAACGAAAAAGAAAATGACATGTTGACAACCAACTGCTGGGCACTGGGCCAGTTCACGCCCAGCTTAGTTCTGGCTCGGCTGGATTTCTGGTCTGGTCTTGGTTGAATCGGGTCGGGTTAGTTCAAATATTATTTTTTCAAAGGAAAAAAATAAGTTTAATAATAAAAATTAATTTTTATTTTCTAAAGTGGGTTGGGCTAGGCTTAGTGGGCCAATTTCTTATTAATTTAATTTTTGAATGGGAGAAATTTTAATTTTAGAAATTTAAATTAAATATGAAAAAAATTATTATAATTTTAAAATTTGAAATTATAATAAAAATAATTTTTATTAATTAAGTTATTGGATCTACTTAGTTATTAAAACATTTAATTATTTTATGGATTTAGAATAATTAAATATTAGGTAAATAATTAAAGATAATAATTTTAGAAATTAGTTAACTTAATTATGTTGGTATGGACGACCTAATATACATAGTTTACTTAGTAATTTATAATTATCAAATACGACAAAATAAAATAATTAAGGTTAATAATTTTAGAAATTAGTTAACTTAATTATTTTGGTATGGTTAATTGCATAATTTATTATGTGATTTTATTCCAATTTGCTTTTATATGTTATGGGGTCGTTCATTTTAGAAATAAATGGATGCATATATGAATTTGATTAAATACAAGGTTATCAGTGACTAGTATGACCCAATTAGATATTTAAATACGGTCTGCGTACCGTTTATTGAATATTGTAATGAAATACGGTATGCGTACCATTTATTGCTATTGTAAATTTATTTCCAATTATTTATCTATTTAAGTTGAAATAAATTGTAAGTTCGATGAGAAGATCGAATGATGGGATCTAGCAAACAAGATGAAGAGTGTGTCAAGATTATGGGGACATAATAGGATAACATTATTTGCATTTATTTATTTCTTTATATAATGAATGCATGTGATTGGTTTATATGTGTTGAATGATTATAGAACTAGTTCTCTAATAATCAAACAAACATAATGAACCTAGATCCCAAAAGCAATAATGAGCAAAAATTTGCCTTTCCAAAACAAGAACACACATTACGCCCTTGATCACTAGTGACAGACTTCGCCAAAGCGATAGTGTCATTTATAATCTTGGGAAAAATACGGGCAGACCTAGTGAAAGGGGTTTACATGTTGGTTTTAGTTTTCTCGTCAATATTAGTGAGGGGTCCTCAGATGTTGAGGCAAAAGGAGATAGGTAATACATTGGACGTATCCTGTCGACCAAGAGTAGTATTGGATACTATTAGCAATGGGATTGCTTACCTAAAATCAAAGGAATTGAGACAAACCAAAGAATGCTCAAAACCTTGTGATTTTGAGGGTCTTGGATTCATTTTATTCATGGGATCAACTCGGATAATGTTTAGATAACTTGTATTAATGCATGTATGTTTTTTTACTTGTTATTTATTTTAAATGGTTTATTGTATTTTTCAACTGTAGAACAATGGATGGAAACAGTAACAACAACATGTTTAATCTGCATTCAATCCTTGAGAAGGATAAGTTGAACGATAGCGACTTTCTTGACTGGCAGAGGAACTAGAGAATAGTTCTGATGCAAGCAAAGAAGGAGCAGATTGATGAACCAGTCCTTGAACTCGATGTTAGGGCAACCTAGACTGAGAGAAATGCACATAGGCAGCTCGTTGATACCGCCACTGATTTCAAGTGCCTTATGTTGGCTAGCATGAGTCCGGATTTGCAAAAGGAGTTTCCGAACTCTGATGCTTACAACATCAACCTGGAGCTCTAGAATATGTTTCAGGAGCAGGCCAGGGTTGAAAGGTTTGAGATCAATAAGGCTATTCTTAATTGTAAGCTCGAGAAAGATAAACCAGTGGGACATCATGTTTTGAAAATGATTATTTTAGTTGATAACATGGAGAGACTTGGTTTTCTCTATGGCCGAGAGTTGGCCATTGACATCATTCTCTATTCACTTCCCGAGGGCTATGATGCTTTCAAGTTGAACTATAATATGAATGGAATGGAGTAGACTTTGACTGAGCTGCATGGAATGCTTAAAACTACTGAGTCAAGTGTCAAGAATGAGATCAAGAAAGAGGTTCTCATGGTGCAAAAGGGAAATGGGTTCAAGAAGTCATGGAAGAAGAAAGTAGTGGCAAAGGGTAAGGGCAATGGCAAGAAAGTTTCCAATGCGCCTAAAGTGCACCCTACTGCTAAGAAGCAGAAAGGTGCAAGCTCTGATGAGTCCCAATGCTTCTACTGCAATGACATTGGCCATTGGAAAAGGGACTGCCCCAAGTTCTTAGAGGACAAGAAAGAGGGAAAGGTCACTGGCAGTGCAGGTATTTTCATTATAGACTGTCATTTTGCTAACTCTACTTCATGGGTATTGGATACCAGATGTGGTTCTCACATTCGTTCAAATGTTCAGGGACTAACAAAAAGTAGGAGTTTGGCAAAAGGAGAAGTTGACCTACGCGTGGGAAATGAAGCAAGGGTTGCTGCATTAGCCGTAGAAACGTATCGTTTATCTTTCCTTCTAGGCTTACATTGGATTTGAATAATTTTTATTTTGTTCCCAGTGTTACCAAAAACATTATCTCTATTTCTATGTTGGACATAGAAGGTTTTCATTTTATAATAATGGATAGTTTTTGTTCAATTTATTTGAAAGAGATATGTTATGGTTCAGCAACGTTGAACAATGGTCTTTACTTGCTTGATTTGGATAAACATGTTTATAACGTAAATGTTAAAATGGCTAAAACAAATTATTCGAATCCAACTTACCTCTAGCATTGCCGATTAAGCCACATCAACATAAAATGCATTCAGAGACTCCAAAAGGAGGGCATTCTGGAATCATTTGACTTGGAGTCGATTGATAAATGTGAATATTGTTTGATGGGAAAATGACAAAATACTCTTCAATGGGTAGGGTGAGAGAGCAAATGTGCTTTTGGGTCTCATTCACACTGACGTGTGTGGACCAGTGAGTTCAAATGCAAGAGGTGGATTTAGTTACTTCATTACATTTATCGATGATTTGAGTAGATATGGTTATGTCTATTTGATGAGAAACAAGTCGGAATTCTTTGAAAAAGTTAAGGAGTTCCAAAATGAAGTTCAGAATCAACTTGGCAAGAAAATCAAAGCACTTCGATCGGATCGAGGTGGAAAATATTTGAGCCAGGAATTTGTTGACCATCTGAAAGATTGTGGCACTCTTTCACAAATGACTCCTCCAGGAACACCACAATGGAATGGTGTGTCCGAACAAAGAAATAGAACCTTATTGGATATGGTTCATTTAATGATGGGTCAAACCGATCTTCCAGTTTCCTTTTGGGGGCATGCTTTTTTGACAATAGCTTTCACATTGAATCGAGCGCCGTCTAAAACTGTAGAAAAGATGCCATATGAGTTATGAAGAGGAAGGGTTCCTCATCTGTCATTTCTCAAGATTTGATGTTGCGAAGCATTTGTTAAAAGGTTGATTTCCGACTAGCTTGCACCCAAGTCTGACAAGTGTCTTTTTGTGGGATATCCAAAAGAGACAAAGGGGTATTACTTCTACAACCGTTTTAAGAACAAAGTTTTTGTTGCTCGAGATGGTGTCTTTTTGGAGAAAGATTATTTTTCCAAAATTACAAGTAGGAGGAAAATAGACCTCGACGAGGTTTGAGGTGAGTAACAATCAGAGCCCGAAACATCTATCCCTTCAGAGACACCTGTTTCAAATAAGGTGGCTACGATGAATTCAGAACAAGTCTTAGAGACAACTGAAGTCACTCATACCCCACGTAGGTATGAAAGGTATAGGGTTCGAACAAAAAGGTACACTGATGTTCTTTTGACTGAAAACCATGAAATCATGCTTTAAGAAAGTGTAAGCCTACGACCTATGGTCAAGCTTTGACGAGCGCGTCGCAAAGTGGCTTGAGGCCATGAAATCCGAAATGGACTCTATGTATGAAATTCAAGTTTGGAACTTGGTTGAGTTACCAAACGGGGTAAAACCCATAGGAAACAAATGGGTCTTTAAGAAGAAGACTTACAAGGATGGAAATGTTTACGTTTTCAAGGCTAGACTAGTAGCTAAATGGTATAGACAAGTCCACGAGGTGGATTATGATGAAACCTTTTCTCCAGTTGCAATGCTTAAGTCTATTCGGATTCTCCTAGAAATTGCAGCTCCTTATGATTATGAGATTTGGCAAATAGATGTCAAAACTGCCTTCCTTAATGGGATTTTGGAAGAGGATGTGTATATGACATAGCCTGAGGATTTTGTAGACAAAGAAAATGCTGGGAATGTATGAAAACTTTAGAGGTCCATTTATGGATTGAAGCAAGCATTCAGGAGTTGGAATACACGCTTTGATGAAGCAATTAAGAAATTTGGCTTTCAAAGAAATGTTGAAGAATCTTGTGTATACAAGAAGGTTAGTGGGAGCAAGATAGTGTTCCTTTTCCTTTATGTCGATGACGTCTTGATTATTGGAAATAACATTCCTATGTTGGAGTCTGTAAAGGCTTCCTTGGAAAGTGTTTCAAAGCAAAGGACTTGGGAGAAGCAGAGTACGTACTGGGTATCAAGATCTGTAGAGATAGATCAAAGAGGATGATTGGACATAGTCAAAGCACTTATATTGATAAGGTGCTAGAAAGGTTCATTATGAAAGACTGTAAAATAGGATTTCTACCCATGACTCATGGCATGACTCTTCGTAAGACTTAGTGTCTGAAAACACCTGATGAGCAAGAGAGAATGAGTATGATACCTTATGCATCAACAATAGGATCTATTATGTATGCTATAATATGTACTCTCCCTGATATCTCGTATACTTTGAGCACGACGAGTAGATATCAATCAGACCCAGGTGAGGTGCACTGGTGTGCAGCCAAGAACATTCTGAAGTACCTGAAAATGACTAAAGATACATTCCTGGTATATGGTGGGCATGACGAGTTGGTTGTTGAGGGGTTTACTGATGCTAGCTTCCAGACTGACAGGGATGATTCAGATCTCAATCTGGTTACTCTCTCTATCCCAACTCAATTTGGAGAGAGAGAAGCAGAGGGGGTATTTATCTACAGTGATAAAATTAGGAAAAAACTGACTTGAAATGACAAAAGCCTGATGGGTAATCATGAGTGCTCAATGTTAATTACAAAAATTACACACTAATATTGCTATTCAAATTTATAAAACTATCCACTAATCTGTTACAAACCAAATTTAAAAAGCTGCATTTTTTAGCTAATGGCTTCTAAACCTCCCGTTCATCTTCTTCAGCCGAGATCTAAAAATAAAAACAAAGAAAATTATCAGATCCAAAAAACAGAGCAAAAACCCAACTTAAACAAAGAAACTGAGTAAAAGCAGAGCAAACACCCCAATTTCAGAGCACACAGAGCAGTTGAAGCAAAAACAGAGCAAAAATGAAGCAAAAATAGAGCAAAAAACCCCAACTTCAGAGTAAACAAAGCAAAAATAGAGCAAAATTCCCCAACTTCAGAGAAAATGAAGCAAAAACAGAGCAAAATTCCTAACTTAAAGGCTTAGAAAATATCAAACGTACTCAAATCGAAGCAATAATATTACCAAATAGCACAAATTCTTCAACATTCAAACCGTTGTAAACATTAATACAACCTTCAAGCTACCAAATTTGAGAGACCAAAACCAATTTCCCCATATTAACAAAACTCAACCCCAAAAATAAGTAAAAATTGTTATGAACGCAAGAGGGATGAACATTTAACCAAAATTTTTGAAAAACACAATTAAAAAGTTAGAAATTTGAAGGCGAGAACATGAAGCCACCATCGTTCATTTGAGAGGTCGCGGCTACTTTTGGGTAATAAAGAGGATTCGTAGAGAAAAAAAATAGCAGAGAAGATGAAAAGATTGACCGGAGAGAAAGATGAAGGAAGATTCGAGAGAGTGAGAGAGAGAGGGAGAGAAAGAGGGAGCAGGGAAGAGAGAAGCCAGCCTAATTTATCCCTTAAACCCTAATTACAAGCCCAAGCCCAATGCCATTTTATCTAATATAAGGGCTAAAAATGGAATTTTGGTCAAGTCAACCTGGCCATTTTTGGCAAAAATCAGAAATTGCAATTTGAGTTGGGAAACCCCTAAATGGAAAGTATTCAGTTTGAACTAGGATGGAGGGAGTACATCTTCTATCTCAATGGAGGAGCAGTGAGCTGGAAAAGTGATAAGCAAAGCACTATAGCGGATTCTATAACTGAAGCTGAGTACATTGCCGCTTCTGAGGCTGCAAAAGAAGTTGCTTGGATTAGGAAGTTCATTACAGAGCTCGATGTTGTCCTTAGCATAGCTGGCTCAATGGCTCTGTATTGTGATATTACTTGAGCCATTCCTCAAGCAAAGGGAACACCACAAGTCCCAACATGTACTCAGGAAATTTCAAATTCTTAGAGAGTTTGTCGAGAGAGGTGATGTTACGATATGCAAGGTGGGAACGGATGGCAATGTGGCTGATCCTTTAACTAAACCTCTTCCGCAGAGGAAGCATGAAGCTCATATATCTGTGATGGTAATCAAGCATAATGGAAATTGGCTGTGATTTCTGTAATGTTTTATTCATGATTTTATTTCATGATTTTATACATTGAAGATTATACCATTTATCATTTCCATGGAATTATATTTTCATATTCATTTAATTTGGTTTAGTGTTAAATAAAAGTCCAAAATCAATTTACATCTCCAAATATGTTATCAAGAATATTTCTTGGATAATGAAACCCTATTTAGTGAACTGGAGTATAAGATTGATTGTGTCCCTAGTCCAGGTCATTGAGAATGGACACTAATGGCTGATAAGACTAGTTTGCAAGTTGATTCACAGCGTTGTTTCATGGGCCTACAGACATTGGATGTCATTAATCGATTGCATTAATGCAGGTTGGGAACTTGTATTGGACATACCCGCATTGAGAATACTTTAAGATATTTATAATTTTATAAGTATTTCACATTGACTTTTGGATTGTATTCCTCATACCTGAGTAATTTCGTGTGTGCTTGCTTGTGGATTGGTGTACCTTGAGGCTGTCAAATTTTGCACCGTAAAAGGAGACTATAAAGGCAGTTCTATGGTTGCCATGAATCGAGTGGAGAAAACTTAAATGTACAAGAGTGGGATTGTCCTCTCATTTACATGAGATCGTTGTCTTATGGTCCTCTCGGAGAGTTAAGAATGTAAAATGCATGGCTGTGCTTAGATGGATTATGAATTAATCATTTGTCTTAAAAATTTGACTCAGGAATTTAAGAAATGTATTTGAACATGATAAGGATAGCATGTTATCTTACCTTATTTTCAGATGGAGACATTAGGTGACAAAGGAGTACGAATGCACACTTGTTCTAAAGGACAAGTGGGTGATTTTTGGAATAATGTCCTTTAATCAATGTGCATTTTCCATAATATAATTGGAGGATTAATTATGGAGATAATTAATTCAGATATTTTGAGTGATCAGAATGTTTAGCTGGAAACCACTTTCAATCAGCTAGCAACAATTATATTGGGCTAACAACTTATTACGACTGAACCTATAGAGTCACACACAAAGCATGAAATTAGATAAAAGAGGTAACTATTGGGCTTAGAGCCCAGATAGTAATAATATGAGAAATAAGTTTAGAACTTATTAAGTCTAATTGGGCTAGGCCCAGATTGACTAAGGGTTAGGGTTTACAGTCTTGTTTATTCTATATAAGTAGACACTTTACAGGAATAAACATTACGACAAACATTTAAACCTGGCCATTCCAGACAGCAGAAACAGAATAACCCTGTCATTCTCAATAAACCAACTTCACCGCAAAAGAGAAAAAGGAAGACGGACGTGACCATTTTGCTTGCTGATCTGTTCTAAGCTGACAACGGCATAGGCGGCCTGATCGTGCTATGTGGATACGTATAGAGGGATTGTATATGAGATTCTCTTCTCTGTAGTTAAACATTTATCCGCATGCTACAAATGTAATCTAAACCCTTAAGTAAATTCTGATTGAATACATGCATGAGATCTTGAATATGGTTATTGATGTTAGCTAAATTATATTTAATCAATTCCTAACAAATCACTCATCAAGCTTCAATAGAAGAGGAAGTTATAAAGTTCTACGAAGCATTGCTTGGAAGGGAAGGAGATCAGGCAGAGTGGGTCAATGTGGGAGCTATTTGGAATGAGAGGACACTTAGCACCATGAGTAGAAGATATCTGATCAGGGAGGTTCAGGAGGGTGAAATCAAAGCAGCCCTGAAAAGTATTGGCAACTTAAAATCCCCAAGAGGAGATGGTTTTAATGCCAAATTATTCAAGGCAATCTGGGAGGTAATAAGGGGTGATATCGTGGTAGCAGTTCATGATATTGTGGAAGCAGTCCATTGTTACATTGATACCAAAAACCCCTTAAGCTGTTAAAATTAGGGAATTCATGCCGGTATCCTATTGTTCGACGATTTACAAAATCATCTCCAAGGTGCTGACAAACCGCCTTAGTAATGTGATTGCAGATATTGTGAATGAGAATCAGGCAGTGTTCGTTCCTGGGCAAAGCATCAATGATCATATTATGCTGGCTTATAAGCTAGCACGGGGCTATCAGAGGAAGAAAGAAAGCCCATGATGCATTATCCAGATGGATATACAAAAGGCATATGACACGGTTGATTAGCAGGTGTTGGAGGAGATATTGGGTGAGCTGTGATTTCTTGAGAGGTATGTTAACTGGGTGATGAAATGCACCAGATCAGTCTCTTTCATGTATCTAGTAAATGAAGGATTAACTAGGTTTATGGTGGCTAAGAGGGGGTTACGACAGGGAGATCCGATCTCACCCCTACTATTCATCTTAGTCATTGAACACATGACAAGATGCTTGACTAAGGCAAATAGGGATCTAGTTTTCAAGTTCCAACCAAAACTGTGAATTGCTACATATCACTAGTCTGACCTTTGCAGATGATGTGTTGTTGTTTTCCAGAGGAGATGAAGGCTCCGTGGCAGCTTTAATGATGGCCTACAGGAAGTTTGAAGAATCCACAGGTTTAAGGGTGAGTAAAAGGAAATGATGTGTCTACTTTAGCGGGGTGGAGAAAGTTTAGAGAAGGAAAATACTAGAGGTAACTGGTTTTTGTGAGGGAGAGTTACCTTTTAAGTATCTAGGGATACCATTGACCAACAGAAAATTATCTGTACAGATGTGTCAGCCCCTCATAGAAAAAATTGTTGAACGCATGAAGTAATGAAGTGCAAAGTTACTCAGTTACGTGGGGAGGCTGCAACTGATCGAAAGTGTGATTTTTGCAGCGGTAAACTATTGGATGCAGATGTTTCCATTTCCAAAAGTAGTGCTGAAGCACATTGAAGCAGGATGTCGATCATATTTGTGGAGCAGGGGTGAGGTAATTACAAGGAAAAGCCTGGTTTCTTGGGAGAACATTTTCGAGCCAAAGAAGAAAGGTGGGCTGAATATGGTTTCCCTAGAGGAGTGGAATGATGCAAGTGTAGGCAAAAAATTATGGAAATTTTGCAAGAAGTCGAACCGGTTGTGGATTCAATGGATCCACGCACATTACTTAAAGGGGCGTAGTATCATGGATGTGAGTTTTCCATCCAGCTCATCGTGGATGTTAAAGAACCTGAGTAAGTGCAAGGATATGGTACAAAACTTGGAAGCTTGGCTGAAACAGAAGGATAGAAGTACATTCCATACCTGGGAGGTCTACATAGCCTTGAAACCAGAGAAACCTGCAAAGGAATGGTGTAAGCTTTTCTACTCAAACTTTGCAAGGCCCATGGCTAGATTCCGTCTTTGGATGTGCTGCTATGAATGTTTGGCTACCCGTGATTGGCTGTGCAGGTTTGGGATTCCTGTGGAGAGTAAGTGTACCTTTTGTGATAGAGATAAGTCCATACAACATTTCTTTTTTGAATGCTGCAAAACAAGGATTGTGTGGAGTACTGTGTTACATTGGCTAAGGAGGGGTAGAGTACCATTAAGCTGGGAGTCTGAGATGGAATGAATCTTGGTGAATTGTAGGGGGAAAGGAACCAAAGCACATATATTGGAGATTGCCCTTACGGAGACCGTGCATTGGATATGGAAGTGGCAAAATGAACTTTGTTTCAGGAAGTTGACGAGGGAATGAAATGTAGTTAGTAAAATCATGGAGAGCATTGTGTATATCGCATGGTTAAAGCCTAGGTTAAAAAGAGAATGTGCAAAACTGATGGCTGAAGTAGACTAGAAAGTAGGAGGTGTAAAGGGGATTTGATATGTCCATTGTGCATAATTTAGTACTTTTTGGGGTCACTTTTGTGCTATTTTATTATCAAGAGCTTGTGTTTTACCTTGGAATTCCTTTAGGAGAAGTAAGACCAACTTTACGCTCTTTTACCTCTTCTAAGTGGATTTTGCATAACAAAGGAAGAACATGGAGGCTTGAAGACCGGAGGCCATTAAAAGATCACTTTTCAAAAAAATTTGAAGACTTGCTTTGAAGACACAAAGACTTGAAGACCGGAGGCCGACGAAGACCATTTTTAAAGACTTTGAAGGCTTTCTTCACAGAGTTGAAAACCTGAAAATTGAGAGGAATCATTGTGAAGATAAGTGTTTACCACAAGAAGAAGAAAAGAAAACAAGGTTAAGTTCTGGCACTCGTCGCGAGTCGCGACCAACGGGTGGCTTGAACCTAACCTTAACATTTTTGTACTATAAATAACACTCTCTTTCCTCTCATTCATATCTCGTCTTCCTGCATTTTTGGTACTGTTTCTAACCCTAGTTTCTACCATTTTTCATCTTCAAATTCTCTTGTATTATGTTTGGTTTTTTATCATTAATTAGTATGAACTCTTGTAGCTAAATCTAGTTCTTGGGAGCAATTGATTGAAGCTTCCAAACTTATGTAGTAAGATTCTATATTTTCTCATTTATGAACATTTATTGGAGAGCATTTATTGTGCTGTTAATGTTGTGTTTTACCTCATTTATACCATGGGTTGTTTGAGTATATGAAATGTTTGTAAGATTGAAATGTTAGAGTGTTAGGAAAGTTGAAAATTTCATAACTCATTTGATATGAAATCCAAAAGCATGGATTTAGAACTTCTTATGTATAATGTGTGGTAATTCTTGCTAGATGAGTATGTTAATGTGGATTATTTTTATATTTGTCATATAGGTGCAAAGAAAGGTTGAACCTTGAATGTTGTTTGTTCTAAGTTTAACCTAATAAATGCTTTGTTTGGTTAAATGACTATGTCTTTGGTAGAAGACTTGTTGTTACCAAACCTATGGTCTTTTGGGTGAAGTGCCATTAATGAAATACCCCTATGATGTTGTTTGTTTTTTGTGATCATCAATGAGGTTTGCAAATGGTCGTTGTTTGTCTTTGCAAACTACTCTTAAGGAGGAATGAATGTTGATCTTTGAATGAGAAGTGATAACATTCACCATAGACAATAAATGTAATTGAATGAATCAATGAATCAATGAGCTATAGGAAGTTTGGAAGTGGAAGTCAATTGCTCCCAAGGTTCCGTTAATTATCATTTGCATCGTATCTTTAGTTGTATTGCATGATTAGCATAGTTCTCTTGCTTTGCTAATTGTTGTCTTTCAATCTGATAACTTAGGCTCAAAAACCAACCCCCCTTGTTTACAAGCTTTTATATGTATATATATATATATATATATGTATATGCCTAGTATGTTTTCTCCTATATATGTTTAAACACTTGAAAAGATCCCTCTTCTTGTGGACGATCCCGACTTTCCATTATCTACATAATTGTAGATATGAAGCATTAGGGCTTAAAAGTATTAACTTTGAAAAGTACGGCGAAGACCTCTCAAATTTTGGCGCTGCGGCCTGGGAGGAGGCATTCATTTTAAGTGTTTGGGCATATTATGTGTGATTATATGCTAATTGTAAATATTTTTTAGTTTGTTTTTATTTTTATTTCTTAGTTGATTTGCCATTTTCACTTGGCTTGGAATCGTATTGTTTGAGTTCTTGGTGTATGGTTCGTACGCGATCCTCTTCACAAAAACCCCTACACTACGACCCCGAGTTAGAGTTGAATCTAAGATGGGCTAGGAGGCTTTCTTTGGAAAGTGTGAATAACACCCCTCCTAGTGACCATTTTGTGGATACCTCTCCCTCTATGGAACATCAACCTGAACACGAAGATGAGCATCCGGGAGGGGGACCTCAACATCCTCTTCTCCAAGGGTGAGCTCCTCCTCTCCACTAAAGGGAGATTCCTTTGGGGCAATAATTGTGAAGAGACATCATGGCCCCCAACCTCGATCAACAACCAATGTGCATTGAGTATCCTGTGGTTGGACCGAACGAGCACTTTGAGCTAAAGACCGGGTTCATCAACATGTTACCCATCTTCCTTGGTAGGCAAGGGAAGAATGCCAACAAACACCTCATTAAATTTCACTTCTTGTGTGGTGGTACGGTCCCCCATGGAGTGGATGAAGATTTCTATAAGTTGAAGGCATTCCTGTTCACACTAAGGGATGGTGCAAGAAATTGGCTGCACTACCTACCACCCAAGAGCATTAAGAGTTGGCTCGATATGAAAATGAAGTTTCTAGCCAAATACTTCTCGGCCTCTAGATCCACTGCCTTGAAGAAGGACATAAGAAACATCCTCCAATGGCATGAAGAATCTCTCTTCGACTATTGGGAGAGGTTCAAGAAGTTTCTCGCAAGTTGCCCTTACCATGGTTATTCAGAGGGGGATTTGGTTTATTACTTCTACAATGGCCTTCTTGATGAGGATTAAAGGTTGGTAAGAAGTTCTTGTGGTGGCACCCTTGGGAACAAAACATCATCCGAAGCGATGCAATTGTATGAGGAGCTAGCAGAAGAATAAAGAAACTTTAGCTCAATGGCCAATTTGAGAAGTATAAATCCAATGCCCGCAAGTGACTCTTCCAAGTGGGAAGCTCGAGGACCAAGTCTCGGCCCTTGCATCTATGGTGAAATCGTTGATGACAAACCCTGGGAATGCGCCACATGTTAAATCATGTAAAATTTGTTACTTGGCACATCCTACAAACACTTGCCCTACTTTACAAGAGGATTATGTTGAGGAGGTGAGTGCCATGAGATATCAAGGAAATCAAGGCTACCAAGGAAACCAAGGATATCAAGGTGGATAGGGCTACCAAGGTTACCAAGGTCACCAAGGTTATCAAGGGTACCAACACCGGTCGTACAATTCGGGAAATTGTGATAACCCAAACCTCCAGTATGGAAACCCTCAAGGAAGCCAAAAGCCTCAACTGTGTCGGTCTCCTCAACAACAATATAGGCCACCTCAACAACAATTTCAAAGGCTCCAAGACAAACCCCGAGACCAAGGGGAAAGCTTGGGGCTAACAATGGATGAGGTGATGCAAGCCATTCACCGGTTGGGCATATGTGCAGAGAAAAGTGAGAAATTCCAAGATGAAGCCAAGGCGAGTATCAAGAACTTGGAAACTTAAGTGAGCCAAATAGTTCAAGTGGTGAATCGGATGGAAGCCCGGGAAAAGGGTAAGCTACCCTCCCAACCGGAGATCAACCCTCAACAAAATACAAGTGCTATCACTTTGAGAAGTGGTAAAGAGGTTGGCTCTCCCCTGGTTGGTGAAGTTTTTGAGAACAAACCTAGAAAGCTTGAAATTCTTGAGAAAGAAGTGAAAGAAGAGAATGAGGAGGTGGCCAAGGAGCAAGCAAGGAAGGGAAAGGAGAAGGAAGAGGAGATCACCGTAGAGAAATCAACCTCCATTCCTGAACCTTCATCCCCCCACAAGAAGGCAAGAGTAGTGGAAATTCCTCCCTATGTGCCAGAACCACCGTTCCGGGAAGCTCTAAAGGACAAACGGAGGAAGGAGTCCAACAAGGACATCTACGAAGTCTTTCATAGGTGTGAGGTAAATATTCCTCTTTTGAATTCTATTGAAAAAATTCCTAGTTATGCAAAATTTTTGAAGGAATTATGTGTAGTAAATAGGAAACAAAGAACGAAGAACAAGCTTAAAAATGGGAGGAGTGAACATGTCTCCTCTTTGTGCCAAAGGGAGTTACCCCCTAAATGTAGCGATCCCGGCATGTTCACAATCCCTTGCATGATAGAAATACACATTTTGAAAAAGCAATGCTTGACTTAGGTGCATCAATAAATGTGATTCCTTACTCTTTGTATGAAAGCCTCAATCTTGTTACTTTGCAAAAAACCGAGGTGGTGATCCAACTAGCAGACCGTTTTAGTGCTAAGGGTATCGTCGAGGATGTGTTGGTTAGGGTGGATTCCTTAATATTCCCCATGGATTTTTATGTCCTAGACATGGAGCATGATAAATATGCTACCCCTATCTTGTTGGGGAGGCCATTTTTGAAGACCTCTAGGACCATCATTGATGTGCATAACGGTACCCTCACCATGGAATTGGATGGGATTAAAGTAGAGTTTAACATAAAAGACTCTATGAAGTATCCTCTTGAAGAGTATTCTTGCCATGCTATTGATTTTGTTGACAACGTTGTGCAAGATGTTTTTGAATTTAGTGATGATGATTCCTTGTTAGTTGCTTTGGAAAATGATGTTGAAAATTCATGTCTTGTATATTCTATGAGTACTAACTTGAAGGAAAGTATTGAGAAATTAAGCATTCTTGAGGAACTGGTGCAAAGTCCCGGTCCTCTAGTCTTAGAGGAACCCGAAGAACCGGAATTCCTCCCATCACTTGTGAAAGCTCCGGTGATTGAGCTTAAACCTTTGTCAAGTGACCTCAAGTACGCATTTCTTGAGGAAGGGGAAACACTTTCGGTTATCATTTCAAGCAAGCTCACCAAGGAGCAAGAAGAAAAGTTGATGGTGGTGTTACGGGTGAACAAGGAAGAAATTGGATGGACTATTGCCGACATCAAAGGCATAAGTCCATCCACTTGCATGCATAGAATTTTGTTGGAAGAAGATGAAAGATCCGTGCGACAACCCCAACGCCGTTTAAACCTACCTATGATGGTGGTGGTAAAGGCAGAAATCTTCAAGTTACTCCAAGTGGACATGATCTATCCAATCTCGGATAGCAAGTAGGTGAGTTCAACTCAAGTGGTACCCAAGAAGAGTGGGGTGATGGTAGTCAAAAATGAGAAGGGTGAAATGGTACCCACTTAAGTTCAAAATGGTTGGTGCGTTTGTATTGACTACCGGAGGCTAAACTCGGAAACCTGGAAGGACCACTTCCCATTGCCCTTCATTGATCAAATACTTGAGAGGTTAGCAAGCCACCCTTTCTATTGCTTATTGGATGGGTACTCGGGGTATTTTCAAGTGGCTATCGCCCTAGAACACCAAGAAAAGACCACCTTCATGTGCCCTTTTGGTACGTTTGCCTACCGGCGTATGCCTTTCGGGTTATGTAACGCTCCTGCAACTTTCCAAAGGTGTATGGTAAGCATTTTGTCAAAATTTTTTGAAAACTTTGTCGAGGTATTCATGGATGATTTCACCATCCATGGTAATTCTTTTGACAGCAATTTGGCAAATTTGGCACAAGTTCTTAAACGTTACATGGATACTAATCTTGTGTTAAATTCTGAGAAGTGTCATTTTATGTTAGAGCAAGGCATTTTTGTAGGCCATGTTATCTCCTCTAAGGGTATTGAGGTTGACAAGGTAAAGATAGACACAATTCAAACTTTGCCTTATCCTACTAATGTGCGCGAAGTGCGCTCTTTTCTTGGCCATGCAAGATTCTATCGCCGGTTCATCAAGGACTTCTTGAAGATAGCATCTCTTTTATGCAAGCTGTTTCAAAAAGAGGTGGAATTTATGATGGATGAGGGTTGTAAAGGGGCCTTCGATACATTGCAAGGAAGGTTAGCTTCGGCCCTGATTATACAACCCCCGGATTGGTCGTTGCCTTTTGAGATTATGTGCGATGCTAGTGATTATGCCGTTGGAGTGGTGCTTGGTCAAAGGGTGGGGAGAGCGCCTCACGCCATCTACTATGTATCCATGTCTCTCAATGAAGCCCAAAGAAAGTATTCCATCACAGAAAAGAAGTTGCTAGCAGTGGTATTTTCTTTGGAAAAATTTTAATCTTACTTGCTTGGTACAAAAGTGATTGTGTACACTGACCATGCAGCACTTCATCATTTAATGATGAAGAAAGAGGCCAAGCCAAGATTGATTAGGTGGATCCTGTTCTTGAGTGAATTTGAGTTAGAGGTGCGAGACAAGAAGGGCGCAGAGAACCTTGTTGCTGATCACCTGAGCCGGTTGGCACCCTGCCAAGATAGTGAGGTAAATATATTAATGAAGGAGCGAGAGGAGTTCCCCAATGAACAATTGTTTGCTATCAGGGACCTCCAACTGTGGTATGCTGACATTGTGAAATTTCTTGTCTCTAGTAAATTTCCTCCTCACTTTTCTAAAGCACAGAAAGATAAGCTAAAAAGCGATGCTAAATATTATGTGTGGGATGATCCATTTTTGTGGAAACATTGTGTAGACCAAGTTGTTAGGAGATGCATCCCCAAGAATGAAGTGCATTCAATTCTCACTTTTTGTCATTATCATGCATGCGATGGTCATTTTGGAGCTAAAAGGACTGCTAGGAAAGTCTTGGAAAGTGGTTTTTACTAGCCTACTTTGAATAAGCATGCATACATATTTTTGTAAGGCTTGTGACAAGTGCCAAAAAGTAGAAATATCTCATCTAGAAGGCCCCAAAAAGCTATGCTATATTGTGAAATCTTTGATGTTTGGGGTATTGACTTTATGGGACCTTTCTCTAGTTCTTATGGCTTTACATATATTCTTCTTGCCGTTGATTATGTGTCGAAGTGGGTTGAAGCAAAACCCACTAGGACTGACGATTCTAAAGTGGTTGCAGAATTCCTGAAAGATAATATCTTCTCTAGGTTTGGGGTACCCCGAGCCTTGATTAGTGCTCGTAGCACCCATTTTTTTCAATTGGACCATAGAGGCACTCTTGAAGAAGTATGGCATTACTCACAGGACATCCACCGCCTATCACCTGCAAACCAATGGGCAAGCCGAAGTTTCCAATTGGGAAATCAAGTCCATCCTTCAAAAAAAATGGTTAACCCTAACCGAAAGGGTTGGAGTTCTCGGTTGAATGATGCCTTGTGGGTGTATAAGACAACTTACAAGACACCAATCAGTATGTTACCATACCGGTTAATGTTTGGTAAGCCATGTCACCTACCGGCAGAGATTCAATATAAGGCTTACTAGGTGGTTAAAGAATTTAATCTTGATATAGATGAGGCCGGCTTGCATAGGAAGTTACAATTAGATGAACTAGATGAGATCCGGAGGGAGTCCTATGAGAATGCCAAAATCTATAAAGAGAAGACAAAGGTGTGGCACGACAAGATGATCATTAGGAAGGAATTTGACATTGGTAAAAAGGTCCTCCTATTCCAATCCCGCCTTCGCCTATTCCCAGGTAAGTTGAGGTCCCGATGGATCGGTCCTTTTGAGGCGGTAAAGTTATTCCCGCATAGTGCGGTGGAGATTCTAGATCGAGCTAAGTCCAATACATTCAAGATCAATGGACAACATTTAAAACCTTACCACGAGAATTTGGTGCTGGAAAAGGGGGAGGATGTGGATCTCCTCGATCCAGTTTTTGAGTAAGCTCCAAGAAAAGGGAGTAAGTCATGCCCACGACGTTAAATAAACTTGGTTTTGATCATCCGGATCGTCATTCGTGACCTTCCATTGACGTTGCTTGGTTTTGGATTGTGTCATTAGTTTCATTGTTTTTGCTTTGTGCTTTTCACGGGTTGTTTTTCCATGATTTTGCAGCGATTTGAAACCAACGCATTGGACTTTTGAAGGGAGAAATGCTTGGAGTCAAGAGGGAAACACTTGGACAAGAGGTGAAAGAAGAAATCTTTTTTCTAAGTACCAGGTGGGTAGCCCATCTCGAGTCGCGACCACCTCGTCGTGAGTCGCCACGGGCTCAGAATAATTTTTTTCTCATTTTGGGTCACAGCCTCAACTTTCGGCGAGTTGCGATGGCCTCGTCGTAAGTCTTGATGGATCATCGCGAGTCGTGACCAAGTGGTCGCGAGTCGCGACCAGATCAGAAATTTCGGCTGAAAATTGGAGCTCGCAAGCTCCACTTTTCATCGCGACCAAATCAAAAATTTAGAATAAAAATAGAGCTTCCGGCCTACACTTTTCGCGAGTCGCAATGGCCTCGTTGCTAGTCACAACGGACCATCGCAAGTCGCAACGAAGTGGTCGTGAGTTGTGACGTAAGCATTGACTTCAGGTGCCCATTAACCTACACGTTGCGAGTCCCGACGGGTGTTCAGACTAGTTTTAAAAAATGGGTAGAATCCCAAATTTTTCCACAACGTTCCCACTCCCCTTTCATCTTCTCCGCACCTCACCACCGCTCACCTCAATCTCACTGCCTCTCACCTCCACCTCACCGCCGCTCCATACCCCATTCCTTCTTCCCAAGCTCTACCCACAAATCACCTTACAATTTTTTAAGAACACAAAACCCTAGAATTTGGTATTTTTGGGATTTTTGGCAATTAAACTTCAAATTGCTCGTGGGCTTCATTCCTTTCTCATCCTAGGCATGTAAGTGGTACATTTCTTCACTTTGTTGAACTTCAATTGTAATTATGATTTTATACTCTATTTATTGGATATTGTGTAGATTATGTGTGATGCCTTAGGAAATTAGATTGTTGGACCTTGGTTGATTTTTGTGAATATTTTTTGGGATTTTTGGCAATTAAACTTCAAATTGCTCGTGGGCTTCATTCCTTTCTCATCCTAGGCATGTAAGTGGTACATTTCTTCACTTTGGTGAACTTCAATTGTAATTATGATTTTATACTCTATTTATTGGATATTGTGTAGATTATGTGTGATGCCTTAGGAAATTAGATTGTTGGACCTTGGTTGATTTTTGTGAATATATTGTGCTTGCAATTTAATTTGATGGGGATTGTGTGCATATTTTGTGTTTGCGATTTTGTTGGCTGTATTGAGTTGCTCTATGGTCTTGTGCTTGCATTGCGCCATTTGTGTTGCTTTGGTTGAGAATGGATTGTGGTTTATGCTAGATATGAGGCATGTTGGCCCTTGATTAAACATAGTTGATATTTGGATAAAATGTTATTGTGCTTTGCAATGTTATTTTGCTTAGGGTAGTTTAGCCATGGGACTTGAATGTTGACATTATGGATGTACTAATGGTGGCTAAACTAATTAGGCATGACTGTGATGTTGAGATATAATATTTCGATATTCAACTATGTAAGAACTTCATGGACTTGAGAGTATGGGCATGTTGGACATAATATGGATTGTATGTGCAATTGTGCTTTTCAACTATATAATTAGGACTTAAAGTAGTTGTCTTGGGCTTGATTTGGCTTGTGATGATTGACAAACACTAGTTTAAGGTTGAGTATGAATTTGAAACATTACATATATACATATTCCTATGCGTTTGACTTATTTTCTGTGGTTGTTAGATATGCCCCCTTACAAAGAGATCCAGGGCTCCTCCCCGAGGTGGGTGCACCGCCGCTCGACCTCCGCCTCCATCACCGGCTCCATAATCAAGCCATGTACCTCCCCGTCCGGATTGGTACATGGGTTTAACCAGGATCACCGGGTCCTATGCTGAGAGACGGGATGCCCTGGCGAGTCGTCAGCTCAAGTCGATGAGCTTTATAGATGTACCCACACTTGACGCTCTTGGGCTCACCCAGCCTGTCCGATGCACCCTCTTACTGGAGATACATGCTAGCATTCCTGTCCATGGTCAGGATATGCAGCATGAGAGATGATCAACCATGCGAGAGGTACATCAATTTCCACTTGGATGATATATCTTAACAAATGACCATCTCGCAGATTGAGGAGGCATTTGGATGGAACACTGCAGAGATACGGGTAAGGTTGAACCCACAGGCTCAGGAGCGATCGATCGAGGATGACATGCAATTTTGGTGTGTCATCAACATGAGGCCAAAGAACTCCCATGACATGAGCAGTGTCATCATCCACCCTGCACTCCGTTATGTGCACCGACTGTTGGCTGGCACAAACTTTTCTTGGCGAAGCCGACGAATGTTCCAGACAACGAAATTCACTTTTTGTGGCACTTGACGAGTGAGGGACCAAGATATGGGCTATGTGCTGAGCTGTGGATGAAGAGAATTATAGAGGTGTCAGGAAAGCCAAAGGGGAAGATTATATAATAGGCCTCTTGGCGGAGTACCTAGGATTGGTTCCTCCGGCTGACTTTCCATGCTTAAGTAGGCACACTTCCTACCCCATCACTGCTGAGAGGTTGGTTTGATTTGGGATGCTTAGTGCCACCCGAACCACGAGGGTATTCCATTGGTTGTATAGCGCCAGGAAGGTCACATTCATGGCACTTCCTCAGCCCAACAAGACGAAGCTGAAATTTGATATACCTCTAGGAGACTTGGAGATTTCACCTGACTCCTTGTATAGAGAGGACTTCCAGTGCGAGCTCCACGACCTTGGTCCAGCCCCTGTCTAGTGCGATGATAGTAGCATGCCTTTCTCCGACCGACAGCAGCAGCACTCCCCGCAGCCTCCACCAGAGACCGAGCCAATGCAGGAGGACGATGTGCCCCCTCACTACTCCCAGCCTCCACCGGATTTTTATGAGTGGATGATGCAGACCATGCAAGATGGATTCCGCCGCCAGGACAACATTATACTGGAGCACAACATGTTTGTCTCCAAGACCTTGATCGACATGGATGAGGAGATTGATCACCTATTAGCTCGCATCTATGAGATGCAGTCCCAGGCAGGCGGTGTCTCAGGCCCCGATCCGAGAGCAAATAGGCGGAGAGCTAGGAGACAGAGTAGCACGGATTGGATGGCTCATTATCAGCAGTGCTATTTTGGCGGTGACCATCCTTCCTCACATCAGTGATTTGTGAGTACCATATCCTTACCCTTTACATACTTCGCTTTGGCCCTATTGTCTACATTGAGGGCAACGTAGTGTTATAAGTGTAGGGAGGGGTATCTACTGATTGCACGGTTGGGGTTGGAGATACTTTGAAGACTTTGCTACTTTTGGATAACTCTTTTGTTTTGTTTTGGACATTTTCCCTTTTTTTTAAGGATATTTTTTCTTTTGATGTACTTGGATAGTGTTGACACTATTCTTAGCCTTAACATTTGGAAAGCACTTTGCTACTTTTTGGATTGGAGAAACACGAAAAAATTTGAAGAAAATATAGAAAATGATAAAAAAAATTTACAAATAAAAAGAATCCCGCTAAGTTGAAAACCCAAGAGGCCATCTTAGGCAACATTGGGGGCCCGGATAGGTAAAAAACCCGAGAGGGCGACCTAGGCAAAAATGAGAGGCTAAATGTGTGGAAAAAGGTGAGATGTAAGCTAAAGAAACATGATGCGCGGCTAAGATGAAAACCCGAAAGGGCTCCTAGGAAAAATGAGAGAAAATGAGAGAAATTGAAAAATGTTAAGTGTTCACTCATTTGCTGGCGTTGGAGTCATAAAGTTGCGGTGGCCATACGGGTGGATCGGGTAGCTTGACATCTTGAGGACCTCTTGGGAGTGGAAAATTTAGCGGGAGAAGACGAAGTAATTTATGAAACTCTTGATTGTTAATATACTTCATTTTTAGGTTGACATATTGATATAAAGTGGAGCATGTGTTTTGAACTTTATACATGTCTTTAGCTTCACCTTGTACCATTGGAGTTGCGATTGTCAATTCGAGATTGGAAATGTTTTGGAGATAGTAATGAATTGATAGGTTGATATGGTTTGGGTAGATTTAGGAATGGGGGTTGTGGGAAACTTCTCATTTGACCTTAACATTGGGATGTGTGATATTGAGAGTTTTGTGAGGTATTGATTTGGGGGAATAGTAGTTAGGATGTGGATATGTCATTTCCTTCGTATGCTTGGATCTTTTTTCACTCGAGGGCGAGTAAGGTTTAAGTGTGGGGAATTTTTATATGTCCATTTTATGTGCATAATTTAGTACTTTTTGGGGTCACTTTTGTGCTCTTTTATTATCAAGAGATTGTGTTTTACCTTGGAATTCTCTTAGTATAGGTAAGAGAAACTTTACGCTCTTTTACCTCTTCTAAGTGGATTTTGCATAACAAAGGAAGAACATGGAGGCTTGAAGACCGGAGGCCATTAAAAGATCACTTTTCGAAAACTTTGAAGACTTGCTTCGAAGACACGAAGATTTGAAGACCGGAGGCCGTCGAAGACCATTTTTGAAGACTTTGGAGACTTTCTTCAAAGAGTTGAAGACTTGAAAAATGAGAGGAATCATTGTGATGATAAGTGTTTACCACAAGAAGAAGAAAAGAAAACAAGGTTAAGTTTTGGCACCAGTTTAAAATAAATATTTTCTAAAATATTCATATTTAAAATAAATATTTATAAAATTTATTTACAATATTAATATCTGAAAAATGTTTTCTATATAAATATTCACTAAAATATTCATATTTAAAATAAATATTTACTATATATTAATATTCAAAATAAACATAATTGAAATATGAATATACACTCATAAAACTTCTAGAAGTTGGAAAAGAATCAAAGAGGTGCAACACATAGCTTTAAGTAACACAAAAGTCCTTCTTGGATCTGGTTCAGTTTCTTTTTGGAGTTCTAACTGGACTTCTATGGGACCTCTAACTGATTACTTAATCCATCTGAGCTTCCATATCAAAACTTAACAGTGGCTGAGTACATACAGAATATAATTTCTTATTCTGCCCACATCAGGAATTGGCTCCCTGACCACATTTTCCAAATTCTGGAACTGGAATATAAACTATTTCCAAGTTATGATGATTCCCTCATCTGGAAACCTACTTAGACAGGAGATTTTACTGTCAAATCAGCTTCTGAGCTGATAAGAGAAAAGAAATTGAAGATTCCCTCTTACACTCATCTGTGGTCTAAAATTTTACCAAAGAAAATTAGTTTAGTTAACTGGAAACTGTTAAATAGACTTATAGCTTTTCCGGATGTGCTGGAGGATTTCCAATTTCATCTCCCCTCACGATGTTGTTTCTGCTTTAACGAGTTTGAAACTATCCATCACTATTTTAACTCTTGTGTGAAGGTCAACCAACTCTAGAAACTAGTGAACTCTACTTTCAGTTTGCCTAATAACACATTTCAACTTTTGTGGGATAGAGTCTATTTTTATTGGAATGTCTCTTCCACTGATGGATCTTTTGCAAACTTAATCAGAATATTACCTTGTGAGGTACTTTGGTACCTGTGGTGTGCCAGATGTACCTATATATTTGAGGGTACAAAGCCGGATATATTGATCATTTTTAAACGAATTTTATTTCATTTCAATGATACCTTGTTGGCTTTCAAACTGGACTTCAAATGGGCTCTATCTCATATACCAACATTGCTGAGTCAGAAACCTATAAGACATAGACCAATAAGACTCATTAAATGGTTACTACCTTCAACATTCAAACTCAATACTGATGGCTCCTTTCTTTGCAATGGTGCTGCTGGTATCAGTTGCATAATCAGAGATCATGTTGGTCAGGTAACTGTAGCTTTGTCAAAATCCATCTCGGTTGAATCTGTTTTGCAGGCCGAAACCACTGCTCTATTACATGGTATTCATCTTGTTCAAGAACGAGGTATCCTGAGTATTGACATCGAAACAGATTCAAAAGTCCTACATGGGATGATACAACAACAACTCAAGATCCCATGGAAATTACTGCCAATGATGAGGGAGATTTGGAATCTACTTCAAGGAATGACTTACTCGTTGCAACATATTTTCAGAGAAGCCAATGGTGCTGCTGACTCACTCGCAAAGATGGCTAGCCGCAAGCAAGTAAATAACATCTATGTTTCTGCAGGTTTGCCTACATTAGTGGATGGACAAGCAAAGCTAGATGCGGAAGGAACTCCTCATGTTAGATTAGAGTAATTAGATAACTATGTACTTATTATTCCAAGGTTGTATCTGTTGATCTTTAGGTTTAGCAGGTTATTGTATAGTTTTCAAAGATCATCAGATGAACTCTCAGAGGTAAGGTATTACACCCCCCTCTTTTTCTGTATCTTTTAATTTAATTAATAAATGGGTAGGGGTCTACCAAACCCCCCACCATCACAGGTGGAATTATCAAAAAGATAAATAAATAAAACTTTTAAAAATAAATATTTGATATAAATATTTAAAAATATTAAAATATTAATATTTGAACTAATTATTTTATATAAATATTTAAAATAAATATTCTCTTAAATAATAATATTTAAAATAAATATATAATATATAATTTACAAAAATATCATAATTTAAAATAAATATTTAATATAAATATGAGAAAAACTCTTGTGAGACCATCTCACCATAGGAAATGGTGAGACCAGGGACCAAACTGCAATAAATAGGAGAGGAACTAAAAAATGGGACCAAATTGTTAATATATCGAAAATGAGGGATGAAGAAAATGGGTCTAAATTCGGGTTATAAGGGAAACATGTCATCAATCTGGTTTATAACCAACTGTCATATTTTGGAAACAAAATCCCCAAAATCAAGGAATCTGAATCCCTATGAAATTCAATCCGATCAAACCGGATTTAATGTCGCAAATTGCCGATCAATCATCTAAAATCAACGGATTGTTCTCAGGTTTTTAGATCTGCGTCAGATTTGCTTCAAATTTGCGTCGGATTGAGCTCAGGTTGAAGCTCGCGATCTCCAAAATCAGGTCTGCAATTTTGCAATGGAATTACATAGGATTTTCTTCGGATTTGTGCTGGAATTGGATTCAGAGATGGAACTTTGCGACGGAAACATCAAAGAAAGCTTCTACATCTGCGAAGGTAAGATCTGCGATCTAAAATGTTAGTTTTACATTTTAAAATCTTAGTTTTAGAGATTGAAATCTACAATCTAAGGTGTTGCTAGTATAAACTATGGAAGACGAAGCAATTCAAGACAATGAAATTGTTCTGTATGAAGGAGAAAGCAACAATTATGTTCAATCTGAAAATTCAACTAGTTTACATCCAGGTTAGGTTTTGATTTTGTACATACAGTTAAACGCATGAAGTAGTTGCATGAACACATGAAGTAACATTTATTTATTGTGAATTTTATTTTGACAGATCTGGAATTCAGTTATATGCATGTTATGAAGAAAACGTTGGTGTTTTACAATTTTCTGAAACATATTAGGTAATATAAGGAACATTAGATGTAATTGCATGAACACATGAAGTAAT
Source organism: Rubia yunnanensis (assembly GCA_037428765.1). Taxonomy (NCBI): domain Eukaryota; kingdom Viridiplantae; phylum Streptophyta; class Magnoliopsida; order Gentianales; family Rubiaceae; genus Rubia; species Rubia yunnanensis. The sequence goes on along the minus strand of CM075069.1, from coordinate 30,709,164 downwards.
GCGATAAATGTTGATGTTTTTTAGTTATAAACAAATTGTTGGGAAAATGTTGATGTTTTTAATTTTCTGAAATATATGAGGTAATATGATGAACAAATGATGTAGCTGCATAAACACATGAAGTAACATGATGATATAATGACTTTGTTGAGAAAATGTAGATGTTTTATAATTTTCTGAAACATATGAGGTAATACGATAAACACTAGATGTAACTGCATGAACACATGAAGTAATGTGACAATTATCTGATTGACAAATCCCCAAGGTCTAAAATATGGTTATATGCAATTTGTTGGGAAAGTGTAGGTGTTTTTAAGTTTTCTGAAATGTTTGAAGTAACATAGTAAATCAATGATGTGACTACATGAACACGTGAACTAAAATCAGTTACATTCATTTTGTTAAGACTATTTTCCTATTTTCAAAGTTACTTTATCACAACAAGTAGTATGTTAAATATACAATATAACTTAATAAAAATATAATCTGTTGTGATTAATGTTTAAAATTTAATTAGTAGGATATGCTATTAAAATATCTAGAAATTGTACAAATTTATCAGTGACTTAACAACTGTTAATGAAGGCCGAACTAAATTGTGAAATACACGAACAAACTAATAGAATAGTTGATATAATGAGTTACTGAAAGGATACAATTTTGCAGGACCATATTATATCACCAATTTAAGCGACCTATTGAAAGTTGATGTCACATATTGCTTCAAAGGTTTGGGAGCAAAAACACTGTCAGGGTTCCATGATTTATACCAAAAACAGTCAAATGCATTGGGATTTGGGGTGTGATGTTCAACCCAAAGAGGTAAAAAAGACGGAACCATCCTAGAGAAATATTTTGTTTGCTCAAATCAGGGAAACACAAAATTGAAGAATGAAATTCCAGACACACCTTCCAATAACAATATCATTGAAGAGGACTCTAAGAAGAAAATAAGAAAAACAAGGAAATATGTGGTTACGAGAACTGGATGCAAGGATGGAATTCGGGTTAAATTTATCGATGGAGCTATGAAGTTTTTCATCATGTGAAATCTCACAATAATCCTTTCACTCGAGTCAAATGGTATTATTTTCAGAGAAGTGAAAGGAGAATTACCGAAGAAAAAGGGAAAGCTATATGAGGAATGGAAGGTGCAGGATTAAAACCTAGTCATGGATTCAAGTTTATGGCTTTTGAGCTGGTGGTATTTGAAATCTAGGACACACGATTAAGGATCATTTAAACTACGTGAACATGTTGCGCATGAAGGAGATTGAAGGAAGCGATGCTCAACAAGTAATTGAAAGACTCTCACAGAAGAGTACCGAAGAGGAAGATTTCTTCTTTAGAGTTAAATTGGATGATAATGGTAGGCTGACAACATTATTTTGGAGGGACTCAATGATGAAGGAAGACTACTCCCTCTTTGGCGATCTAATGGTATTTGACACCACATACAAGTATGATTTATATTTCGTAAAATACATTTAAACACATGAAGTAACGGATGGAACACATTAAGTAGTATGTTATACACACGAAGTAGATTCATAAACAAATGAAGTAATAATAAGTTACATTTTTTGGAGAAAATTTGGCTATTTTTAGATTTGAAAAAACGTATTAAGTAATTTATTAGAAACACGATGTAACAGTATGAAAACATGAATAAAAGTGATATAATTTAACTTGATAATTCACCAAAGTCTAAAATTGACCTATATGTATCTTATTGAGAAAATTTAGGTATATTAAAGTTTGTTGAAACGTACTAAGTAACATACTAAATAAATAGTGTAACTGCATTAACACATGAGTTAACATGATCGAACTTTGTTAAGTGACCCGTCAACATACAGGACCAACAAATACAACTTGATTTGTGCTCCAATAGTCGGAATGAACAACCACGACAATATAGTGATGTCTGGATGTGCTTTCATTGCCGATGAAAAAGCTTCAACTTTCGAATGGCTTCTTGATGTTTTCAGAAAATCAATGGGTGGTAAAGAGCCGGTAACAATATTTAAAGACCAAGATCCGGCCATGGCCAAAGCAATCCAAAAGGTAACCATTCTTTAATTTGATTGATCTGGACTATAATGGGTTGATATGTTTATATACTTACCTTTAGTATTTAGTTTAATAGTTCTTGTGTTTGTTCACAACATCTAATGTAATTTCAGTAATCATCGTCAATATAAATAAAATATGATAAATGGAAAAAATAAAAAACAATTACATTCCATGTTTATATTTTAGTTTGTGTTTAATTGCTTTTAGATCATATGTTTATGCATGAACTCGTTTTGAATAAAATTATTCATGAAATTTCACAGGTTTTCACAAACACGAGGCATAGATTGTGCATGTGGCACATTACACAGAATGCCATCAGTCATTTTGGTGAATTAAAAAAGGATGGTCCCTTCAAGGAAGCATTTAAACATTGTCTGAAATACTGTAAAAAAAAAGAAGAAGAATAATTTGAAATGGCATGGAACAATATGATCAAAAATTTTTAGCTTGAAGACAAGGAATGGTTCAAGAGGCTATATTCTATTAGAGATAAGTGGTGCCCTGTAATGAGCAAAGACTTTTTCTCTGCTGAAACTCTTTCATCACAACGAAGTGAGAGCACAAACAAAGCTTTGTCATTCAATGCCAGAACAATGACAACACTCAATAGGTTCTTAACCATCTTCAATGAGACTATTGATTGCTGGAGAGCAAAGGAAATAGCGAAGGAAAATCAATGCTCAAAATCAGTGCAAAAGTCAGCTATACATGGATCAAAACTACTCAAACATGCTACTCAAGAGTACACATTATCAATGTACTATAAGTTTGAGAAGGAATACAAGATTGTACAAGCAACAAAAGCATGTATATTTTTCACCCTAGGATCGACAACAAAGTATGAAGTAAGTCCAGAAGAAGATGATACAAAAGTTGAAATTGTAACCTTCACACAACAAAGTGTAATGGTGGAAGTTGACTTCTCTTGAAATTTTTTTGAAGAAACTAGTATGTACTAATGAAATGCAATTTACATGTTACCTCTTATGTGAATATCTTTAGTTCTTTAGTTTGGATCATTAACTTTTGGTTAAATATTAAGGTTCATCTTTTTGTAAGCAGGTTTCATAGCAAGAATCTTACAATACATCTTATTTATATGTCATTAGTTCTGTATTTGTATATTTAACTTTAAAATGAAAGACACTATATGCTTTAGAGCTTTAGTTTGGATGTTTATCTAATTAACTTGAATATATGCATGGTTATCTTTTTATGCAAGAAATGCTCTGCTTTCACTGTATCCGTATATTGCACATCAACTCAATCAGTGAGATACCATCACAATACATTCTGAAGTGATGGACAGAGCTTGCTAAAATGCAAGAATGGGACAAACTGAAAGAGGCACAAGAAATCAAGAGGTAGACAAAACCAAAGACAAAGTTCCATGGCGACACCAAATGGCAAGAAACTACTACAATCTGGTACTAAAATGTGAAGGTGACATAGAAACCCAGAAAATTCTTGAAGAAAACATCAAGAAATACAATGAAAAGGTAGACCAAATTCTTCTCTCAAAAAGTACAAAAGAGCATAAAAATTCAAGCAGCATAGCAAAATCTTCTAACACTAAACCACCAACAATCCAACATCCATCTCCCACAAGGACAAAAGGAAGAAGCAAGAGAATTGAAGGATGGAAACACAGAAAGAAACCAAAACAAAGGAGTTTGGTACCAAGACACCAAAGCAACAAGTCTAGACCTATGAGTTCCAATTTGACATTTATTTCTATTAACATTCTGTACATGAACAAATCATTTAAATTTCCCTTCAAATGCTTTAAACACCTGAACTAACGAGTACTGTTTAATTAAACAAAAATATATTCATCAAGTAAATTGTGTCTGAAACTAATGACTCTAACAAATGAGCTAAAGTGAAATATACATGGACTAATGTTAGAAAAGGTAAATAAAAATACAAGTGTCAAAAATTAAACAACACATAGTTGGAAAATATCTAATATTTAAACCGAACTATATACCTAAATAACCGAAAAAATTACCTAAAGGACACATGGCTTTGAACATACAAAATATAATTACTAGACAAACTGTTAAACTATAATAGAAACTAAAGAGATAAACAATGAAACTAAATAGATAAACATCATAAATAAACTCATAATGGAATTATCATAAAACATTTTAAAGTTTCAATCCATACAAGAATCATCTAAAAAACATCATTCAAAATTAATCAATCCAACAACCTAGCAAATAGACCATTCAGAATCATCCATAACATCATTTCAACAAATTCAAACATTCAAATCATTCCATAAAAAATCCAAATCACATCACTAAAATCAAATCATTCAAATAATATCTTAAACTACATTGTTTGTGGACGTTCCTCCCATGCCCTCCAATTCACCATCTTTAAACAAGTTAAAAGATGGAAGAGACTCGTTCTGAGGCTGTTACTGTTTCCTTCTCCTCAATTGGTTGCATTCTTCATCAACCGTAGCAATTAACTTGTCATTCCATTCGATTGGTGGTTCTTCAATTGGTGGCGAGTCATCTTGCTGATTCGGAAGTTCTGCACTAGTCCCAACAATAGGTGGCAAGTCTCGCAATGATTCATCCCCAACATCAACCTTCACTATCTCCAACCTCTGATACATATTAGTGGTACCAACTTCAAAGTTACGCGTCACGATCATTAAGGCCTCATCATAAGCGTATACAAGAAAAATATCAATAAATTAATACAGAAACCTAAAAAAATATTAAATAGCCAATGAAAGCACACTCAACTAACCATAAACAATTCATATATAATCTGAACCAAACTATTAAACACCCAAACATAAAGATTAAGCACATGAACTAACTATACTAAAAGTCAACAATATAAAATAATGAAACTAAAAACCAAAATTAGCACATAAAAATTTAAACTAAATACTGAAACACATAAGAAATCATGCTAACCACATAACTTAGAAAGCAAAGACATCAGGTAAAATTTTAAACGCTACATTCTTAGCAAGACTTTTAATCTTGGAGTCGGTCAAAACTCCGCGTGGGATTTTGAACTGCAGCACTTCATCACCTTCAGGAACAGAATCAGCTCCAATCTCAGGCTGAGCTCCAACATCACTCTTACCCCTATGTCCCTTTTTCACTTTTTCGGTACAGCTGATTGGATAACCCTTCACCATTATTGTCCTGTCATAACCTCCTCCAATGTCCAACATCTTTACTCTCTCCCTCAACTTCGCATCAATCCAATGTTGGACTAGAAGAAGGGATGTTGGCTACAACACACCACAGACAGGAAATCAGTGCAAATATAGAATCAAAAGGATAAGAAGACAAGCACTATAGGTTTAGTATTCTACATTGTTATTATACCTTCTAATCATTGAATCCATTTTTTCTAACACGAAAGTACACCAGTCGAGATTCTTAATCTCATTAACATTTTCAATAGCTTCAAGAATTTTCATATCTACCTTCCCAGTAGCTATAGGAGCTAAAAAGTATGAAGAAAAATAGATCACAAAAAGTCTCTTAAACTCATCCCCTCCCTCCTTAAGTTCATTTATCCTATCTAAAATCAAGTGAAGGGGTATATCATGTAAATTCTCCCTATCAAACTAGCCTTGTAACTATCCTTCAATTACATACCAGAATTTCTCTTCTCCACAACTTTCCTACCAAGGTTTCGAGGCAAGCACAAAACATCATATACATCATCAGCAGTAACGAAGTATCTATCTACCCCAACCAGCTGAACACATGTACCATGGGTTTAAATTACTCACCAACCAAGGCACAATACCCGAGGGAAGTGCAATCTCCAATCTTAGATTCAAAATGCCCATGAAACCAATGGATTCAACATCAACCTTCTGCTTAGCACTGAGATCAGCGCACAGATCTGTGATCTTTACATGCTGGCTTCCAGGCATAAACTTCATTAAAAACCTGGTAAATAAAATAATACAACAAGTTAGTAAATATAACTACTATGCACACAAATACCCAAACTAAGAGATAAAACACATCAAGTAAACATACAATAATTTTAAAAAAGAAATTTTAATTAATAAACATCCAAATCAATATAAAACTAATAAAAAAAGAAACTTATTGTTTAATAAAACTAAACAGGTAAACACATAAATAAAACCAACAAGTAAATAAACTATGTATACTGCAACTCTACACATAAAAAACTAAAAGTATAGCGAAACAAAACACCAAAACACCAAATGTAAAGGACAACATACCTAAACTAATAAATTCTAAATCATTCAAGTAATTATGAAAAAATATTAAAACTGAAATATTCAAAGTATACGTGTACACACGTAAAGTAAAATCACAAATACTTAGAGTAATAAAACGTACCTAGAACCATCAGGAAGCTGAATTTCATAGACTTGTTTAATCTGGCGTGTCACTTCCATGCCATTATTAGTGTTCCTCGCTAAATGATAAGCAGAAACATTTCTCTTTGCAGGAGGTCTAGAAAAACCATCTCCATCCCGCTTGCGCTTTCTCGCAGTAGAAGAATTCTTTGACAGCCCCTCCCATCTCCAGCAACATCCTCATTACTATTCCCATATGGCTTTTTCTCAATAGGCTTCTTTGCCACAGACACCTTCACTGTAGGCTCCATCGCAGCTGACTTGTTCGCTGCAGGCTTCAATGCAGACTTCTTCAATTTGGGATTCTTCACTGCAAGATTCACAACCAGCTCCTTCACAACTGGCTCCTTTGTAGCAGGCTCGTTCACAGTCAGCTCGATTGCAGCAGGCTTCTTTGGAGCGGGCTTCTTCACTGCAGGCTTATTCGCTACGGGCTTTACAGCCAGCTCCTTCACAATTGGCTCCTTTGAAGCAGGCTTGTTCATAGCCGGCTCATTTGAAGCATGCTTTTTCACTGCGAGATACACAACCGGCTCCTTCACAACTGCCTCCTTTGCACAGCCTTGTTCACATCCGGCTCATTTGCAGCAGGCTTCTTTGGAGCCGCCTTCTTTGCAACCGGCTCATTTCTTTTCCATTCACAAACTTTTTGTTTTCCTTCTTCATTTGCATCCACCATAGTAGGAGGCGGATCAATAAAACCATCATCTTCTATATAATATTCATCACTAATAATTTGTTTAACTTTAACCTTCTTCCTAACACCTTTCTTTTGACAAATTTTCTTACCTACAACACACAAATGAAAAAAAATACTAAATCAAAAACACAAATTAGAAGCAGAGAAATCAATACATACCAAAATCGGTTTCACATCTCAAACCTTCAATAACTACTTTTATCTAGGCACTAATGTGACTTGCAGCAACACAAGTAGAACCTACAAATTTTAAAAATTAACAGATTCTAAATAAAACATAAATTAATGAAAGATACAAAATAACAAATATATTTAAACGTACCATCAATATTTCTTTCAGCATAATCCTTATTTCTTTCAGCAGAATCCTTATTTCTTTCATCAGAAACATTTCCAGGCTCTGTACAAAAACAATACAAAAACTAATGAGTTTAATAGAAAAACTAAAAAAGCAACAAATATGAACTAATAATTCAAATACTAACTACTATGTTCAATATTAGTTGAAGCAGTAGGACAAATAATCACATGCTTCTCCACAACTGCATAATAAAAAATGTTAATGTAGATTATAAAGTGAAATATCCAATCTTAACTAATGAGTAAAATAGCTTAACCACAATAACAACAGAAATAGCTTAACTAATGAGTAAAATAGCATGCATTAACAAAATGTTAATGCATGCTGATCACATCTCATGCATCTACAATAACAAAACAAAAGGCATAATTACCAAAGGTAACACACTAAACAGTAAAACTGAACAAAAAATAGAATATATTAAATTTACCACTTTTATCTTGAACCCTGGTCAGATCACTTCCATCTACAATAGAAGAACAATATACTTAAATACCAAATGTAAACAACTATACAATCAAAGTAAAATAAACAGAGACCAGAATGTATTAAATTTACCAAACTTATCTTGAACCCCGGTTATATCACATACGGCTACAAATAAAAAAAACTATTTATATACCAAAAGAAAATCACTAAACAGTCAAAGTAAAACAAAAAAAATTAGAATTCCAACCAGCAACTCTACCTGGCCTATCCACATCAGATTTACTAGCACTTTTGCGCAATCTCCTCACAATATTAACTATAAAAAAAGAAATTATTAGCAATACATAAATCAATCAATTAAAAACCAACAAAAAAATTCGAATAAAATTCAATCATATTTAAATACCTGTGGTAGTAGTTTTCTTCTTGTTTTTTTTCCCTTTTATTCACAGGAGGTTTAGAACTTGACAATTAAGCAATCAATTAAAATAAAAACATAAAGATTAAAATTTAAAAAATTACAAACTAACAATATACATACCATCCAGCAATTTAAATTGCAATCTATTCGATTTCCTCAAGCAAATTCCATCACCTACATTTGAAAAGTAATCACATAAAAACTTAAATTAAAAACCGAAACATTTAAAGTACACAATATAATTGTGTATATACACATACAGAAAGGCAATGCAAACAGAAAACACATTAACATGCGAACTAAACACATAAATAGGCTAACTAAAAAATAGTGCAAACAAAAAACATGCAAACTAAACAAATCCTAAACTAAACCATAACAGATCTACCACAAAGCCTGAACTAAATACATAAACAGCCTAACTAAACACACACACAACCTAACTAAACACATGAACAACCTTACAGAGAGACAATGAAAACTAAACAGAGCCTAAAATAAACAAATAAACATGAAAACTAAACACATAAACATCCTAACATAAAGACAATTCAAACAGAAAACATACAAAGTAAACAAAGCATAAAATAAACCACAAAAGAGGCACAACAAAGCCTAAACCAAACACTTGAACAACCTAACTAAACACATGAACGTCCTAAATAATTTGTTATACACCATTTCATATATAAAACAGAGCAACACAACACAAAAAACAGAGCAGATTCAATAACAACAAACAACACATCAAATCAACAAATAATGAAGCAGAAAAACAAAGAAACCGAACAAAGAATACTAACAATACAAAAAAATAGAAAAAACCTTTAGATTCAAGTGCGGATGAGGCACGAACAACATCATCAACCTCAAGGTCATCTTTACTAGCAATTTCTTTGTTCGATTTCATCATATCTACAAAATGCCGAAACAAAACTCAGAAACACATAATATAAGGTAAAAAAACACATGGACAGCCAGATTTATAGAGATAAGCACCGGAATGATATAGAAATCATCGGAGAGGTAGAAGAAAAATAAAAAACCCTAAATATAAACCCCAAATCCAGCGAAAATAAGAAATTCTAACCTCTATATAACTGGATTGAAGAGGGCGACTGAGAAATTGCAAATTTGAAAGGATTTGAGCAGTTGAATCGTGAATTTATGGCAACGATTTTGAGAGGTTTGAGAGAGGGTTAATGCGAGCGTGTGAGAAATGTTGGTAGATGATGGTAGATGATATGATGTGGAGGTAGATGATGGTAGATGATATGATGTGCAAGTAGATGATATGATATAAAACTAGCTGATATAATATCTACTGGATATGGCCTAATTTGCCGTGGAGATTTTATAGCGGCATAATACCAACTACTAGTATTTGTTCTCTCTATAAAGTTTAACATTATTGCCATATTTATGAACCTAAAGCCTTTTGATAAAATACGAATGACTTTATTAATGGTGCATTGATATCACATCAATGACATATCTAATTCATAATGATACTTACAATAGATAATGTTACAATCTGAACTATGATAGAAATAAGATATTAAACTACCATCTATAATCTATACTGCAACGAAACTAATTATATAAAGAAACTAACACATATAACCATTCCATATTACTTTATACTATATATAACTATTTCATTAACTATTTTATATTTCCTAAAAGGATGTTCACAGAAGATAATATTGCGGAAGATATTACAAAATATCTCCTACACTACTCCCTAAGTTGGAGGATGAAGATCCTGAATGCCCAACTTGCCAAGTAGATTTTGAAACCAATAGTAGTAGTAACGGTAGATAAATATTTGTAGAAATCCTTGCGAGCGGCGGCGACGATGTTTGAGTGGCAAAGATGGCATCGTGTGAGGATAGCAATGAAATACAGCAGTGGCGCGTATGGATAACAAAGCGAAGCGGTATTAGAGTTAATCAGGTTTCTGATTTGATTGATTCTGGATAAGTCTTGTTGACTAAGCCAGAGTCCTAGTAGGTACTCTCTTTCCTTATTGAACTCTATTTAATTATGCCAGCATTATTGCTCTTGTCATGGTATCAGAGCAGTGTTTTGATTCACCTTCTAAAACCTAAAAAAAAAAATTGGCCGTGTTCCTCCTTCTCCTTCTCCTTCCAACGGCCGAACATATCCTCCCCCTCTTCCTTCTGATAAATGTTTTTTCGACGCCACTCTCGTCATGGCTAGTGAAAAATTATCGTTTAATACTCTCCTCCAAATGATGCAAATCAAGATCAATAAGTCCAACTTCTTTCTTTGGAAACGTCAGATTGAATGCGTCCTCAGAATTCAGAAGCTTTTTGGTTATCTTGATGTGTCGACTCCATACCCACCTCTCCCTACTCCGCCAATGGACGGCTCATCTTCTCCATCTTTCATCGTCCCCCTCGGCTCTTCTCCCACCGGCTCCAAGATTGACCATGCAGTGGCCCAGGCGGCTTACAAATTGGCCAAGGAAGTCTATAACCTCTGGATTGATGAAGATCAGAGGGTTTGCAGTCTTTTGTTCTCCTCTCTCTCCTGAGGCCCTTTTGGAACTCCCGGCCACGTGTGTGACTGTCAAGGTCATCTGGCACAGCTTTTGCGCCACTTTTCAAAACAATAGCACGTCCACCATCATGTGCCTTCGTGCTGATGCCCACAGTATATGTAAGAGAGGTACCATTCATGAACTCTATTTACAATTTAAAGATATTTTTGAGCAATTATCCCTTATGGGCTCTCTCAGATAATTTGGTTTTTAACTGCTCTTGGGTCTGAGTTCAAAGATTTTTCTACCCCATTGATAAATTCTTCTTCTACACCCTTATGTGCCAATGTATTATCTCGTGCCAAAAACCACGAGACATTTTTAAAAAAAGTTACAGGGGAATTCAGCACTGGCGTCTTGGCTGGTTGCATTCGCGGCAGGAGAAAACCCCTCAGATGGCCGCGCATGGGATCGGGCATTAGTGAGGAGCGACAACGCGTTTGGACCACGTGCCGCCAGAGGCGGTCATTTAGGTGGATGCCATGGTGGCCGGTCCCCTAGTTACGCTCAGTCGGCCACCTCGGGATCAAAAATTGGCCGTGGTCGACCGCACTGTACCTGGTTTGGTCGGCCCGGTCATTTTGCTGCTACTTGTTATAAGATGTTGGCTCAGACTCATCGTACAGACTCAACCCATCTGGCTTAAAACTTCCAGGTGTCCATGCAGCTGAACCCATCTGCGAGCACATTGATGTGTCCATTTTAGATGGTTATTTTAGGCTTTTTAGGATTAGGTTTTGTGCAATTTTGTGCTCTACATGTGGCATTTTGCCTTGAAATCATCTAAGGAGGGATAAAGGCGGCTTTGATGTTTTTATCACTTTTTAGATGATTTTGTGTGACAAGGTGATTTGTTTGAAGACTTTGAAGATTTGAAGACTTTGAAGATTTATCTTTGAAGATTTGAAGATTTGAAGACCTTTACATTTGAGCTTTGTGAAGATTTGAAGAAGTGAAGAGATGAAGAAAGGAGAGCAAAGCAACGGATGAATGATGATCCAGGGTTCTCAGAATTTTCCGAGAAGAATCAGCCCTCAAGAGTGGCACCATTGGATTCCTCTTCTCGAGCACTATAAAATCGACTACAAGAACTCCCGAAACGGATCAACGGTTCACCCGGAGGAAGCAAAACAAAACAGGGCTGGACTTCACTGCTGGTCGCGACTCGCGATGGAACTGGTCGCGAGTCGCGACGACAGCGCGAATCCAGCTCTGCAGCAGCGTTTTTTCTCCCCTTTTTCTTCCACTATAAATACCTCTTCACCCCTTCTTCTCCACAGCTTTTGGCCCCTGTTCTTGGGCCAAAACCCTAGTTTTTCTCTTCTTCTTTTCTTAGTTTCTATGTATTTTGTTATTCTAGAGTAGTTATTGTACTTGGGAGCAAGGATTGAAGCTTCCATATCTATGTAGCAAGAACTCATTTTATCTATCTATTTGGTGTTTTTGCTATTGTGCATTTAGTGTGCTTTGAATGTTAATTGTTGATTTCATTGATGTTGTTGAAAGCTTGAGCATATGAAATACTTGTATGAATTGCTAGCTAGGGCTTGGGGGATTTGGGTTGATTTCCCCCCTTTTCTTGTTAGGAATGTATGAGTACGATTTAGAGCTTTTGATTGTGTTGATGGATTGATAATGTGCTAGATGAATGTGATTGATGTTGAACTCTTCGTCGTGTTCGTTTGTGTAGCAAACGAGAGAGTTATATGCTCTTGGATGAATGTGCGTTGCACGTTCATCCAATCTCGTGTAATTGCATGAATTGGTTAAATGCTTAGTCACGGTGTAGTGGTCATAAGCATTTCCAAGCTTGTTGGTTCTTCGTGATTAAATGCCACCAATGGGATACCTTGAGTCGTGGTCGCGACAACGGGAGTCATTGGTGAGGTTTGACAAGAGATGTCGAGCTCACTCTTGCAAACTACGAACTAAGAAGGATAGGAGTTTAGTCTCCACAACAAGTAGTTGAAGTATTGAATAGATGATTTTAATTCATCCTTGAAGCATTTGTTATTTAGCATTTGTGTATTCTTGATGGTGTGTTTCACTTCATTTGTGCCATGAGTTGCTTGAGCATAGGGAGTGCTTGTATGATTGAATTGGTTAGGTGTTAGGAACGTGACGAATTCCGTAGCTCCTTTGCATGAAAATCTATGAGTGTGAACTTAGAACTTCTTGTGCATAACGTGTTGGGATTCTTGCTAGATGGGTATGTTGATGTTGAGTCATGTAATGCTATATGATAGAATGAGTGAATGATTCAATGACCTACATTAGATTTGGAAGTGGATATCCCTTGCCCACAAGGCTTTTTATCTTTGTAGTTTTAAAACCCCTTTTCTTAGTTTTGTTTGATGATTAGCATAGTCACTTGACCTTGCTAGTTATCTTGTCTTTTTTACTTTCGTAATTTAGGAAAACCAACCAACCAACCCCCCCCCTTTTACTTGCTTTTATGTGTGTGTATATATTTTATCCTAGCATAATATTAACCATTTGTGCTTAAGCGCTTAGGAAGATCCCTCTTCTCCTTGGACGACCCCGATTTGCCGCTATCTACCTAGTTGTAGAACGTAAGCAAAAAGGGCTTACAAATTATCTTTTGCATAGGGGTGCGACGACCGCCCACTATCAAAATGGCGCCGTTGCCGGGGAAGAGGTATTTATTTTTAAGTATTTAGGTGTATTTGGTTGTGTATTGGCTAGTTGTTTTTATTTTCCACTACTTGGTGGTTGTTTTTGTTCGGAGTAGGTATTGCTTGAGTTCTTGGTAATTTATTTTATCGAGAATCCTTGCACTATGATTCTGAACTTTTGAAAAAAAAAATTATAATGGAGCGTCTCACCTTGAGGGAACTCATGATGAGAAGAGAGGCTCAACAAGCAAGGTTTTGTAGGATGTGTCGTTCCGACCATCCTACCGAATCTTGCCCTTTGTTGTGGGAAAAGTACGATGACCGAGAAAGAACCCTTGGTTTTCAAAACCATGGGTACTATGAAGAGTGCTATCAAGAGGTTGGAGATGTTGGTTTTCAAGGGCAAAATGTTCAAGAGTGTTTTCCATACCACAACTCTAACAATCCGGAATGGAGTGGTAGTCTGGATTGGTGGTATGAGAATGAGCCGGAAAACCAACATTACGAGCAACCTAGTTGGCCATCACCACCCTATACCATACCCCAAAACCAAGCCCAACAAGGAAGTTCAAGTTTGACACGTGAGGATGTCTTAAATACCATAGCAAACTTGAACTCCTTTACTAGTAAGGAGCCAGATACCCAGCTCTCCTCTAGTGTTGAGGCCATTGAGGGGCATGCGAGGAACATATTAGAGGTATTGGCCTCATGGAAGCTCGTGATTCCGAAAATACACCATCCCAACTTGAACTCGATGACTCGGTGAGTGAGGTCACCAATAAAAATGATTTTGAGTTTGAAAGGGATGAGGAGTTGGTTGTAGATGATAGAAAAATGGAGGAAGAGGTGATAGTGCTACATCCATTAGCATCGTCACCCCTTCTCCCACCTAGTGAACCAACTCCACCATTTTTGGAAGTTTTGAGGGAAACGAGAGAGGAGCCGAAAGATTATCCCAAGCTCCCTAACCACTCAATTCCCTTTGAACCATCTCCACCTCCACAAAACTTTCCTCTTGAAAGTTTTGTACCCCCACCTCTCGACTTTTGGAAGCTCATGGTGAAGGGGTTCAAGCCTTCACCATACGGATAACATTAGGGTCGTGCCGACGACCTTAAAAATACGGAGCTTCGTCGTGCCGATGACGTTAAATAAATTCGGCATTTCTTTTAGTTTTTGTTTCTTAGTTTGTGTTTCTTAGTTTGTTTTTGTTGTTGTTTTGTTTTGTTCTTTTTATGGCATGTTTTTCTGTGATTTTGTAGCAACATGAAGTGCATTGCAATGAAGGAGATGAAGGAACGAGATCAATGAACGAGGAAAGAAAGCTTGGACAGTTGGTAAGAAAGCGAAAAATTTTTAAGCCCGGGATACCCTGTCGTCGCGAGTCGCGATGAGCTTCGTCGCGAGTCGCGACAAACAGGGGAGAAAAATACACTCCTAGCACCAACTTTCCGCGAGTCGCGTTGACCTCGCGATGACGAGTCGCGACGAGCTCAGAATTTTTTGGGCTCTCGGAACCAACTTTCCGCGAGTCGCGACAGACTCGCGATGGGCCATCGCGAGTCGCGACGAAGAGGTCGCGAGTCGCGACGTGATCAGAAAATTTTTCCAAAAATTATGCTCCCGGCCTCTACTTTTCGCGAGTCGCGACGAACCCGTCGCGAGTCGCGATGAAGTCCGTCGCGAGTCGCGACCACTTCAGTCGCGAGTCGCGATGAAAATTCCAAGTTTTCATTTGATCTTAAACATTGCATAATTCTTCCTTCTTCTCCACCCAACACTCCCAAGAACCACCACATCTCCACTCATTCTCAACCATTCGACATATATTGGCATATGAACATTCTTGCATCTTTATAGTACATTTGTTGATTGTAGTATGCCGACTACATCATTGTGATCGTAAGTGCATATCCTATAATGATGCTTGTATACATGTCAATATATGTTGGATATTTTTCATGATTATTCTTATAGTGTTGGTTGAGTGTGATTTGGTTGTTCTTTGAAAATACTATGGTTATTAACTCTTGATGCTAAACCTAGTATTACATATCCTTATGTACTTGTGAGTTTAATGTGTTCTTCGTGGTGTTAGTCTTGATCAAACGGCGCCATGGAGACAATGCTTTTCTCGAGGGGTGAGTTCTTCTACGACATCTTTGCTCACCTGTCCGGTTTCGACACCTATTTCGGGACCATACAAGTGCTTGGATTGCGCCATATCACTGGCGAATTGCGGAGACACGGGTGTCATTCTACCCCCTTACCTTGATTTTTATTATTCTTGCCTTATATGTTTACATTGAGGGCAATGTAATGTTTTAAGTGTGGGGAGGGGTTAGAGGAATCATATGCATGCTAGCTTGTTTTGGAATGTTTTTTGCTAATTTTCATTGGAAAAACATGAGAAAAAAAATAGAAAAACAAAAAGAAAAAAAATATAGAAAAACAAAAAAAATATATAGAAAAAGAAAAAGAAAACCCGCTAAGTTGAAAACCCGCTAAGTTGAAAACCCGCTAAGTTGAAAACCCGAGAGGGCAACTTAGGCAACATTGGGGGCCCGGATAGGTCGAAAACCCGAAAGGGCGGCCTAGGCAAAAATGGGAGGCTAAAATTTGCGGAAAAAGGTGAGATGTGAGCTAAAGAAACATGATGTGTGGCTAGGATGAAAACTCGAAAGAGCTCCTAGGCAAAATGAGAGAAAAAGAGAGAAAAAGAAAAATTCTAAGATTTCACTCATTTGCCGGCGTTGGAGTCATAAGGTTGCGGTTGTCACATGGATGGATCGGGTAGCTCAACATCTATAGACCTCTTGGGATTGGGTAGCTTAGTGGGTTAGGAAACGAAGTGTGGTTATGAAATTCCTTATCTCTTTCTACTTCGTTTTTGGTTGATATATTGGCATTAGGTGAAGCATGTGTTTGAACCTCTTATATGGCTTTAGCTTCATTTTATGTCATTGGATTTTGGTGGATATATTGGCATTAGGTGAAGTATGTGCTTAAACCTCTTAAATGGTTTTAACTTTATCTTGTGTCATTGGACTTTGGGAATATCAATTCTGGGCTTTGAAATATTTTTATGGGTAGTGAATTGATAAGTGGTAGGTTTGGTTAGATTTAGGATTGGGGATGTGTGTGTGAAAAATTCTCATGTGAGCTTTTATTTTGGGAATTATGATATTGAGAGTTTTTGTGAGGCTTTGTTTGGGGGATTAGTTTAGGATATGGCCATATGAATTCCTCCGTGTGCTTGGATCTTTTCTTACTCGAGGGTGAGTAAGGTTTAAGTGTGGGGAGGTTTGATGAGGCCATTTTATGTGGTTATTTTAGGGTTTTTAGGATGTGGATATGTCATTTCCTCCGTGTGCTTGAATCTTTTCTTACTCGAGGGCGAGTAAGGTTTAAGTGTGGGGAGGTTTGATGTGTCCATTTTAGATGGTTATTTTAGGCTTTTTAGGATTAGGTTTTGTGCAATTTTGTGCTCTACATGTGGCATTTTGCCTTGAAATCATCTAAGGAGGGATAAAGGCGGCTTTGACGTTTTTATCACTTTTTAGATGATTTTGTGTGACAAGGTGATTTGTTTGAAGACTTTGAAGATTTGAAGACTTTGAAGATTTATCTTTGAAGATTTGAAGATTTGAAGACCTTTACATTTGAGCTTTGTGAAGATTTGAAGAAGTGAAGAGATGAAGAAAGGAGAGCAAAGCAACGGATGAATGATGATCCAGGGTTCTCAGAATTTTACGAGAAGAATCAGCCCTCAAGAGTGGCACCATTGGATTCCTCTTCTCGAGCACTATAAAATCGACTACAAGAACTCCCGAAACGGATCAATGGTTCACCCGGAGGAAGCAAAACAAAACAGGGCTGGATTTCACTGCTGGTCGCGACTCGCGATGGAACTGGTCGCGAGTCGCGACGACAGCGCGAATCCAGCTCTGCAGCAGCGTTTTTTCTCCCCTTTTTCTTCCACTATAAATACCTCTTCACCCCTTCTTCTCCACAGCTTTTGGCCCCTGTTCTTGGGCCAAAACCCTAGTTTTTCTCTTCTTCTTTTCTTAGTTTCTATGTCTTTTGTTATTCTAGAGTAGTTATTGTACTTGGGAGCAAGGATTGAAGCTTCCATATCTATGTAGCAAGAACTCATTTTATCTATCTATTTGGTGTTTTTGCTATTGTGCATTTAGTGTGCTTTGAATGTTAATTGTTGATTTCATTGATGTTGTTGAAAGCTTGAGCATATGAAATACTTGTATGAATTGCTAGCTAGGGTTTGGGGGATTTGGGTTGATTTCCCCCCTTTTCTTGTTAGGAATGTATGAGTACGATTTAGAGCTTTTGATTGTGTTGATGGATTGATAATGTGCTAGATGAATGTGATTGATGTTGAACTCTTCGTCGTGTTCGTTTGTGTAGCAAACGAGAGAGTTATATGCTCTTGGATGAATGTGCGTTGCACGTTCATCCAATCTCGTGTAATTGCATGAATTGGTTAAATGCTTAGTCACGGTGTAGTGGTCATAAGCATTGCCAAGCTTGTTGGTTCTTCGTGATTAAATGCCACCAATGGGATACCTTGAGTCGTGGTCGCGACAACGGGAGTCATTGGTGAGGTTTGACAAGAGATGTCGAGCTCACTCTTGCAAACTACGAACTAAGAAGGATAGGAGTTTAGTCTCCACAACAAGTAGTTGAAGTATTGAATAGATGATTTTAATTCATCCTTGAAGCATTTGTTATTTAGCATTTGTGTATTCTTGATGGTGTGTTTCACTTCATTTGTGCCATGAGTTGCTTGAGCATAGGGAGTGCTTGTATGATTGAATTGGTTAGGTGTTAGGAACGTGACGAATTCCGTAGCTCCTTTGCATGAAAATCTATGAGCGTGAACTTAGAACTTCTTGTGCATAACGTGTTGTGATTCTTGCTAGATGGGTATGTTGATGTTGAGTCATGTAATGCTATATGATAGAATGAGTGAATGATTCAATGACCTACATTAGATTTGGAAGTGGATATCCCTTGCCCCCAAGGCTTTTTATCTTTGTAGTTTTAAAACCCCTTTTCTTAGTTTTGTTTGATGATTAGCATAGTCACTTGACCTTGCTAGTTATCTTGTCTTTTTACTTTCGTAATTTAGGAAAACCAACCAACCAACCCCCCCCCCCTTTTACTTGCTTTTATGTGTGTGTATATATTTTATCCTAGCATAATATTAACCATTTGTGCTTAAGCGCTTAGGAAGATCCCTCTTCTCCTTGGACGACCCCGATTTGCCGCTATCTACCTAGTTGTAGAAAGTAAGCAAAAAGGGCTTACAAATTATCTTTTGCATAGGGGTACGACGACCGCCCACTATCACACATCAAACTGGTATATTGATTCAGGCACAACCAGTCACATGGCATCTTCAGCCTCCAGCCTGGACAGTATTTCTCCCTATTCTAGTAATTATCAGGTTTATGTTGGCAATGGTGCTTCTATTCATATTTTGCATATTGGTGATTCTCATATTTCTAATCATTTGAAACTGTATGATATTCTGGTTGTTCCTGAGATTACTAAAAATTTACTATCCATTAGTAAACTGACCAGAGATTTGAATGTGTTTGTTACCTTTAATGATGGGAACTTTGTTATTCAGAACAAAGTATCTAGGGTAGTCGTGGGTAGGGGCCACAGTGATGGAGGCTTGTACGTACGTGTTAGACAAAGGTGATACATCACTAGTTTCATTTTTGCAGCAGAATAAAGGATGGCCATCCTTCGATCTTTGGCATGCTCGCCTAGGACGTGTGTTGACTGCAGTTATTTCCGAGTTGCAAAAATGCAGCTTACTTTCTGTTTCCTCTTTATTACCTAAACAACATACTTGTACTCCTTGTGTTATGGCAAAGGGGCAGCGGTTATCTTTTGTTGAAAACACTAAACATGTTGCGCGCGTCCTGGATTTAGTACACTGTGATTTGTGGGGTCCCTCCCCAGTTTTATCTGAGACTAGTTTTACTTATTATGCATTATTTGTGGATGATCATTCTCGTTTTACTTTTTTTTTCCGCTTCATAAAAAGTTTGAGTTTTTTTAAATATACTTACAGTTTGAGGTTTTTGTGGAAAATCAATTTTCATCTATAATTAAGGGGTTTCAAAGTGATGGAGGCACAAAATTTTTGATCACACACATGTGGTCTCATTTTGCCTCAAAAGGCATTCGCCATAAAGTTTGATATCCATATGCTCCAGAGCAAAATGGACGAGCGAAGCGAAAACATCGGCGTGTTGTGGAAATGAGTCTTACGATGCTATTCCATTCACATCTTCTGCTTTCTAGATGGGTTGATTCCTATGCCACTGTAGTTTATACCATTAATCGGTTACCTATTCCAGTTTTATAGGGTGCCTCCCCCTATGGTCTTCTCTATCAACGGGAACATATTTACTCAAACTTCCATCTTTTTGGTTGTCAGTATTCCCTTTTGTTCGCCCTATAGCCGATCACAAGTTATCCCCATGGAGCATTCCTTGTGTTTTCATTGGATACATCTGCCATTATAAGGGTTTTCCTTGTCTTGACACTACTACTGGAAAAATATATGTCACCAGTCATGCGCAGTTTGATGAAAGTTGTTTCCGCTTTGCCTCCTCTGCTTCGACGTCTTCTCTCTCAACCTTAGATGTCTCTGCTTTTTTGGATGATAACGGTGGTTCCAGCCCCTTCTTGTCTTTATTTGATGAATTGGTTTTTGTGCCCAGTCTGGTTTACTCATCTGATCTCGATGAGCCCGCACCTGCTCGACGGATCCCTTACCTGCTCGACGGATCCCTTGTCGGTCAGCGCTGGCCAGTCCACCTTTCTCAGCCGTGTCTTCTCCTGCCACCGCTGCCACTCCTTCCACGGTCTCTCCCACCGGTCCGTCATCACCATCTTCCCGATCTCAGCCGGATCCCCAGAGGATGGTAACTCAGACAATCACTCGTATTATTCAGCGATGAGACTGCTCAGATATTGTTGCCCATGGCCTTCTTGCTGCACTTCTTACTCAGTCCAAGCCCTCTGATTATCGTTCGGCTCTCAAGGATCCTTCTTGGATAGATGTTATGGATGAAGAAATTGCTTTCCTCAAAGGTCAGCACATTTGGGATTTGGCTCCTCGCACAAGGGATGTCAACATTGTTGGCTCCAAATGGGTCTATCAGCTGAAGTATCACCTGGATGGCACAGTTGATCGTCATAAGGCCCAACTGGTTGGTCAGGGTTTTTTTTGCAGATTCTAGGTTTTAACTTTGATCACACTTTCAGTCCCATGGTCAAAGCTTCCACCGTACGTACTGTCCTTACCATTGCTACGATGCGCTCTTGGCCCCTTCATCAGCTAGATGTCAAGAATGCCATCCTGAACAGTGTTCTTGATACTCCCGTCTACATAACGCAAATTTTTGGCTATAAGAACCCACTTCATCCGGATTATGTCTGCCGCCTGAAAAAGGCCATTTACGGTCTTAAGCAGGCTCCTTGAGCCTGGTTTTAGAGGTTTAGTACTTATCTATTGCAGCTCGGGCTTCAGTGTAATTTGGCAGACACTTCCTTATTTGTTCTATCTAGTAAGATGTCTCTGCTTTATCTCTTATTCTATGTTGATGACATCATCCTCACTGGCAACGATTCTCCGCTCCTCCGCCAGTTCATTGATAGGACACATCGGGAGTTTGCTATTAAAGATCTTAGAGCTCTGCACTACTTTCTTGGCTTAGAGGTCTCACCCACTTCATCAGGCTAACTTCTTGGTCAAGCTAAGTATGCTCGAGATATTCTTACTCGTGCCAGCATGTCTGATGCTGTTCTGGTCACCACTTCTTTCGTTCCTGGTTCGCAGTTACACAGCTCCACCAATCCTTCTTTTTGGAACCCAACCCTTTACAGATCCCTAGTTGGTGCTCTCCAGTACTTGACGATCACTCGACCATACTTGGATTTTTTGGTTAATACAGTCAGTCAGTTTCTTCAGGACCCTCGTGATGATCACTTTGTTGCGGTCACTCGGATTCTTTGTTATGTTTGCCGCACGCTCAATTTACTTTTCATTCTGCCAGCACTCCTGATGTTTTGGATTATTCTAGTGCTGATTGGGCTCGCTGTCTAGAAACCCGACATTCCACTTATGGCTATGCGGTCTTGCTTGGTGGTAATTTGGTCTCCTGGAGCGCGAAGAAGCAGCCCACTGTCTCTCACTCTAGTACTGAGTCAGAGTTCGGGCTCTTGCCAACAATGCTTCATAGGAGTTTGGCAGTCTCATTTGCTTCGCGATCTTCGTGTTCCGCTTTCGAGTTCTCCACTGTTGTTACGTGACAACAACCATTCCATTTTCCTGGATCATAATCCGGTTGCATATAAGCGGACGAAGCACATTAACATCAATTATCATTTCATTCGTGAGTTGGTCTCCTCTGGCAAGCTCATAGTTGCCCATGTTTCCACCAGTCTTCAGATTGCTGACATCTTCACCAAGGGACTTTCCCGTCCTCTGTTCGAATTCTTCAGGTACAAGCTTTGCGTCGTTGAGCATCTGACAGTTTGCTTGAGGGGGGATGTTTGAGTAAACCAGGTTTCTGATTAGATTGATTGATTCAATTGATTCTGGATAAGTCTTGTTGACTAAGTCAGAGTCCCAGTAGTACTCTCTTTCCTTATTGTACTCTATTTAATCATGTCCGCAAAATATTATTTCCTTACGGAAAATACATCTTGTCGAGCGGCGGCGGCGCTAGTCTCCTCCGGTGGTGGCGGTGTAGTTCACAACGGCGGCAAAGAAGGTAAGGGTGGCAGCAGTAACGCAGATAAAACTGAAGATAAGAGGTCTAAGATCAAACCCGCTCTGATACCATGATAAAATATAAATGACTTTATTAATGATGCATTGATATCACATCAATGACACGCCTCATTCATAATGAGACTTACAATATATAGTGTAACAATGTAAACTATGATAGAAATAAGATATTAAATTATCATCTATAATCTATACTGCAACGAAACTAGTTCTATACGGAAACTAACACATATAACCTTTCCATATTACTTTCTACTGTATATAACTATTCCATAAACTATTTTATATTTCTTTAAAGGTTGTTCACAGAAAATAGGACATAATATTGCAAAAAATATTACAAAATATCTTCTACACCTTTACACCGTGGTCACTGTTCCTCCATAAATTCTTCTGTAGTCAAAATTTAACTTGGAGTATATACATTGTCGTACCACTTCGTCATTGTGCGTGTAAAGAATACAGTGTGTAGTGCCTGTGATATTCACCTTGTTATCGAGCATTTTATTGCAGGTAACCACTTTTCACATGTTTGTGGGCGAAACCATATCCAACTTGTAAAATAATATTAGAGGCTGTATACAATCCAAGCTAGAAGTTGACGTGGGGTCTGAACCTAATCTAGAAATTATAATGAAGAAATTTTGATGGAGATTTGTCCAGCATCCATTTCAATAGAGCGAGCATAGAGATAATTTTAATGATGATGAGGCATAGAGGCGGGTATGCTAATGAATATAGTACCTGCCATGTGTAATCAAATAGGCTTAGATGTTAATTTATATCCATGTTATTACCGTCCCGCACCATTTAAAACTACTAGATACAAGTTGAGTTCGAATTCTCAATTTTGTATGGCTGCTCGATCCTTGCCTCATTCCTAAACCTGCTCCAAATCCTACAAAACAAGCAGACTAAGGTCAGACAAGCTAGCGTAGGATCGTGCCTGCTCCGACGCTCAAGTCAGGTCGGAGAACCATGTATAGATTTGGTAGTGCGTAAAGGAAGAAGGATAAGTGATCTTACCATTTCCACACGTTCATCCCCTTGATGTATGGTTTGGTGGCTGATGTGACTAGACCCATCACATCACAATTTGTTCTTTAATCTTTGGATTCGGTTCCCTTTGTTGGACTGGGTACATAAATGTTAGGTCATTTGACCCATAGCTTATTAAGTCCCCCGCAACCCAGTGTCGTGTCACTAAGCTGTCGAGACAATGTGCTGAGTTTACGGGCTGCAACAATGTAGGTTCGGGGGGCTGCATATGACCTATCATTGGTCTATTTGCCTTCTTACTTTTGCGGGGTAAAGTCCTAGTTAAGATTTTGAAAAGAGGTGACTTTCAAGGAAAGTAATATTTGGTTATGAGTGTTTACATCACTTGCTCCAATGATCGCCGTGTGTTTGCCTTTCTGGGAAGACAGGTGCAAATTGTCTAAAATATGTTCTTCCCAATGCATTTTTAATCATTTTGGCATCATTTCCTTTTCAAAAATATGCCTCGGGCTCTGTCTTTTTGAGTTCCTCTTAAATTAAATCTCTCACCTTTTTGTAGAATTCCATCTTCCTCTCCGTCTTTCATTTCTGTTGCATCTTTTCATCGCTTCGACCTCAGCCTTTGCTTGCTCCACATACAAGGAACCGTTTTCAAGCTCATTTCAATTCTTTGGGCATTCTTTTCTCCTCCTATCCCCTAAAAAACTATGGTATCGACCATTAGACCTCCTAAGGATGACTCCTTTTTGTGATCTGGTAGCCGATGAGTGTGCCTGATATGCAAATGGTTTAGGCTTATCGTTTCTTCTAGGTGAAGGATGAAAAGTCTTCATGATTTTGTATTATTTTCCGCCACTGCAGAGATAGTCTTGGACGTTCCGCAGGGCATAGTTGTTTATCAAGAAACTTTGGAATTCTGTGGCCTTTTTTTTCCTTTGTCACCATTTTTTCAATCTGTCTTAGGCTATTATGCGTTGGCCCTATTTGACTTAGCCTCAAACTCTGCCCGAGTCCTCTTGGAAATTAAAGTGTTGTGCTTGTCTTAGGGTATCACTCCATTAGTCACTTTGTTTAGGGTCTTTTTCTACTCTGTTAAAATGCCATCGAACTGGGTGTTCCTGAAGTTTCGGCAGGATGGTGCTAAATTGTTAGACTTCCCGACCTGGGTTGAGTGGAAACATAGGTTCGTCATCGTAGCATCGAAGTTAGTGTTGGGGGAGGATGCCCACCGTGGCAGCTACCTACCAGGCCTAGCCAAGATATGGGGTGCGCATCTTTATGCTAAGGATATAGTTTCCAACAGAAAATTTATCTCCGTCCCTGAGGACTTGTCCATTAAGTCTTATTTCATCTTGCGCGGTCTGGTTTTCTATGCTGCTGGTCTTTCCCATTATCCTATCAACATTCTCTCTAGGCGGTCCTAGCGATCTTCGGGGTATAGGATCGTTACTGTCTACTTGCTTATACCTATCAATGCAAGGAGAAATGTAAGATCTGTTGGGCCTAAGCACACCACTTGATAAAAGTTTGTTCAACAACAAATTCCCATTATAATGTTGTCTCCAAAAATTAATCAAAACCAAGTAAGCAATATAAGCAATCAAGCAAAGACCTGAGGATTTTTACGTGGAAAATATCTTTTGTGTGAAGAGTAAAAACCATGGTACGATTAGGATTCCACCCCAATTGCTATTATTGTGATAAAAGGAAGGTTACACAAACCCAATTCAAAGTCTCAAATGGGTACACAAATTACTCAACTACAAACAATCATAACTAGTAACATATGCAAGAGAAAAGTGAAGAATATCACCCAAGGACAGAACTCAGTAGAGCTGTTATATCTCACGAACCAGAGCACCAATTGACAATCCCACTGTCCAAAACCTAGACCAAGGTGTCTCAGATCTTCTGCTAAAATTTCATCACGATCGGACCAAGGATGTTTTTTGATCGGAGGTGTTTTTTGAAGCTGTGCCAGAAAAATGCGAACAACAAAAATACACTCTTTCTTCCTCTCTTTCTCTCTGCTTTTATCTGTTTCACTCTGCCTTCTCAACCTGAACTCTTCACCTATTTATACTCACAAAAATGACCCAAGAATCATCCGTTAAAGCTTCTTAAAGAAGCATTAGCAAAGATTTCCTAAATGGCTTCTTAATGAAGCATTTGTGAGAACTCTCCTTAATGAAGTATTAAGCTCTTCTTAAGAACTATCTTGAATAGACTATTAAAGAAGTAGTGAATACTACTTAGGAGTTAAAAATCCAAGCCTTGGTTTCAAGCTCCTAAGAAGCAGAAAACGTATATAGGCTTTCTCCACATAGAAAGGGACCTATAACCCAACAAGATCAATCGTAGCATAGATGATTTTTAGCAAGAGCACAAAAAAATTAACGATTGAATAAAAGAGAATCAAGAGCCACGTTAATACTATAAAACCATCACTAACCGGGAAGAACAGAGTGGAGCGACTGAAATTATGCTTGGGAAAACTACAAGGTAAAGTATGTACATTGTCGTTCATTTAAACGAAAAATGGTTCTATCTCACCAAAAATACAGTTAGCTATTTACTCGCACTCGACGAGAATGAACCTCACAGAACCAATAAATCAAAATGATACATACCCAAAATGATGCTTCTTTGTGCCAAGCAGTGAAAGGACAGGTAATAGTAAACTTCATAGCCGAGATACTGATGAAGAGAGACACGAAAACAACAATAGCGCCAACGGAGTAGGGCAGACATCCTTAAAAAAATAGGGTGGCTTAACACAACCAAACATGTGAAAATTATATGTTGATGGAGCCTCAAGAGTGAAAGGAGCAGGAACAATTCTGTTGATTTCTGACCCTGAAGGAGTAAAGGCAACCAACGCCATTCGTTTCAAATTCCATGTTTCAAACAATGAATCATAATATAAAGCATTTATATGTGGTATGAAAATAACGAGGAAGTTGGGAGCAAGAAAGTTGCACTCATACGGAAATTCCAAACTGGTATTTAATAACACTACAAGAAACAACAAATTTTACCTCAGTTCTGTAGGAGTTTTTTCCTCGATTTTAGTCCAAAAAAACTGTTTGTGAGTCCGAGGAGCTCTTGGTGGCTTGGCGGATAAGCTTCTAGTGGCACGGCAAAGGACCTCCTGGTGGCATGACGGATGAGTGACTGGTGGAAAGTCTGGTGGTGCGGTGAAGCAAGCGGACTCTAATGAAAGTGGCAGACATGGGCGGGAGAGGGCAGGACGCGATGGAGATGAGCAGGATAGTGGCGAAGGCGGGTGGGAGAGCGTCAGATCTGAAGTGAGAAAATGAGGAGAGGGAGGCTGTATAGAAAGTAATGGAAGACTGGGGTTATAATATTTATATTACTAGGGTTTGGGTAAGATTTTGGGCATGGTTTAGATTGGGTTGAAAAGAAATCAAGGTTTTAATTTATTTATGTTCCATGGTATAATTAATATTTGGATAAATTCATTAATTATGTGCATTATTTTTTATTAAGGAATCTAATCTATTTTTAAAATTTATAATGTCATTCTAAATCAAATATTTATTTTAAGTTATCTTTTTAATTTTTATAGAATAAAATAATTATATATTTAATTGCGATAATATTACATACTCGGCACACGTAATCAGCTTATTAGATTATTCTTATTTGAGTGTGATAAAACTAAGAATATTTTTTACTTTAAAAAATGAATTATTGTAAAAAATAATTTGTGTAAAATCCTAGTTATTAATTTTTATATGTGGAAAGTCAATTAGTAAGGGTCGACCATTGATTGGACAAGTTATAATAATTTTATTAGCGTTTATGTGTGGAAAGTCAAGTAAGGGTTGACGATTCATTAGTTATATTCTAGCCATTTCATTAGTGTTTATGTATGGAATGTCAAGTAAGAGTTAACAGTTGATTAGTTAAGTTATCACCATTTTATTAGTGTTTATGTATGGAAATTCAAGTAAGTGTTAACCGTTGATTAGTTATGTTCTAACCATTTCATTAGTGTGTGTGTATGAAATGTCAAGTAAGGGTTGACCATTAATCAGTTATGTTCTAACCATCTCATTAGTGTTTATGTGTGGAATGTCAAGTAAGGATTGACCATTGATTAGTTAGGTTCTAACCATTTCATTAGTGTTTGTGTGTGGAATGTCAAGTAATGGTTTACCATTGTTTAATTATGTTCTAACCATTTCATTAATGTTTATGTATGGAATGTCAAGTAAGGGTTAACCGTTGATTAGTTATGTTCTAACCATTTCATTAGTGTTTATGTAAGGAATGTCAAGTAAGGGTTAACTGTTGATTAATTATGTTCTAACCATTTCACTACTGTTTATTTATGGAATGTCAAGTAAGGGTTTACTGTTGATTAGTTATGTTCTAATCATCAGTGTTTATGTATGGAATGTCAAGTAAGGGCTGACCGTTGATTAGTTATGTTCTAACTATTTCATTAGTGTTTATGTATGAAAATTCAAGTAAGGTTAAACATTGATTTGTTATGTTCTAACCATTTCATTAGTCTTTATGTTTGGATTGTCAAGTATGGTTGACCGTTAATTAGTTATGTTCTAACCATTTCATTAATGTTTATGTATAGAATGTCATGTAAGGGCTGACCGTTGATTAGTTATGTTCTAACCATCTCATTAGTGTTTGTGTATGGAATTAGTTATGTTCTAACCATCTCATTAGTGTTTATGTATAGAATGTGAAGTAAGGGCTGACCGTTGATTAGTTATGTTCAAACCATCTCATTAGTGTTTGTGTAAGGGTTGACCGTTGATTAGTTATGTTCTAACCATTTCATTAGTGTTTATGTATGGTAAGGAGACCGTTGATTAGTTATGGTCTAACCATTTCATTAGTGTTTATGTATGAAATGTCAAGTAAGGGTTGACCGTTGATTAATTATATTCTAACCATTTTATTAGTGTTTATTTATGGAATGTCAAGTAAGGGTTTACCGTTGATTAGTTATGTTCTAACCATTTCCCTAGTATTTATGTATGGAATGTCAAGTAAGGGATGACCGTTGATTAGTTATGTTCTAACCATTCCATTAGTGTTTATGTATGGAAATTCAAGTAAGGGTTGACCATTGATTAGTTATGTTATAAATATTTCATTAGTGTTTATGTTTGGAATGTCAAGTAAGGGTTGACCATTGATTAGTTATGTTCTAACCATTTCATTAATGTTTATGTATGAAATGTCAATTAAGTATTGACCGTTGATTAACTATGTTCTAACCATTTCATTAGTGTTTATTTATGGAATTTCAAGTAAGGGTTTACCGTTGATTTGTTATGTTATAACCATTTCATTAGTGTTTATGTATGGAAAGTCAAGTAAGGGTTGATCGTAGATCAGTTATGTTCTAACCATTTTATTAGTGTTTATGTATGGAATTTCAAGGAAGGATTTATCGTTGATTCCTCAAGGTCAACCTTTTCATTAGTGTTTATGTATAGAAAGTCAAATAAGGGTTGCCAATTGATTAATAAAGGTCAAACCTAAGTTATTAGCATTTGTTTATGTAAAGTGAAGTAAGGGTCAGTTGTGGTTAGTCAAGATCAAACATTTTCATTAGTGTTTATGTATGTAAAGTCAAATAAAAGTTGATCATTAATTAGTTAAGGTCAAACCTTTAGTTATTGGTGTTTGTGTATGAAATGTCAAGTAAGGGTTGACCGTTGATTAGTTAAAGTCAAACCATTTTATTTGTGGTTATATATGGGTTGAGAGTAGTATATAAAATTTATTTGGTGAAAAAATAAAGTTTACTCATTGATATTCAACTTCGATAATTTATTACTTGAACTCTATGTTTAATTTATATCATTTAAAAATATAAACATAATGTTATAGTTAAAAGTATAATTATAAAATCTTTTAAAATTCAAAACAATGGAGTTGCATAAAAATTAAAATTTTGTTTTGTTAAAAAATAAATTACATTATTAATATATATATATATATATATATATAATTATTTTAAATCGTACATCAAAAGGGTGTTATCTTTTTATTCATATACTTATAAGTATCATGTCTGCGGGAGTGTCGTGCGACGTCTGTCACAAAAATAGCTGATGCTTGTAAGCAAAAATAGCGTGTGACATCGGTCATTTCATGTCCCCGGGAGGGCTGTGTGACATCAATCACAATAATAAGCTACGTCGGTAAGCGAGAAATGCATGCGACAATGGTTATTCATGTTTACGAGAGTGACATACGGTTACAAAAACAACCGACATCGATAACTAAGAAAGGCATGCAACGTCGGTCATTTCATGTCTGCATAAGGGCCATGCGGCGTCAATCACAGTAATAAGCGACGTCGATAAGTGAGAAATGCATGCGACGTCGGTCACTCATGTCTGCGAGAGTGTCGTGCGACATCGGTCACAAAAATAGCCCACGTCAGTAAGCGAGAAAGGCGTGCGGCATCGGTCATTTCAAACTTTTTACCTCGTTTTTAAAAAATCGATGTAAAAAGTGTACTTTTTATCTTAGTTTTTTGAACCAAGGTAAAAAATATTTTTCACTTCGAAAAAAACTGAGGTACAAGAACTTTTAACCACAGTTATTAGGGGTTAACAAAAAAAACCAAAGTAAAAGGTCATTTTTCTTGTAGCGTAAGTCCATTGAGTACACCGCCAAGGAACTTTTTTTTTTAATTTTTTGGCAACCACCTTACATAAGTCATTTGTTAAATAGGCCATATGCATGATTAAAAGATGACCAAAAATTTAGAAAATCATTTGTAAAAAGGATGAAAGTCATCAAATGAAGAAATGTTCATATGTGTTGAATCCTCAAAAACCTGAAACTGGAAAATAGATCCACCACTAGAAATATCCATCCAATAGATAAGGCATCCCAATCTAAAAGGCCGACTACATACCAATTTTGTAAAATTTCTTCCACCGGATGTAAGGTACAACCGTTGAATTCCATGAGAATGTCATTCAATATAAGATCACAAACTCCTTCTCCTTCATGCACTCGAAGCAAATTTTTAGATACATTTACTACTGTCAAAAATAGTCTCGGATGATATTGCACGGTTGAATCAAAACACCCACTAGAATCCGATCTCTTCCTAGTCATTTTTCCTCAATTGGTTGTGATCTTATCCATTGCATGCGGAAACAGTCCCACACAGCCCAACCATGTGTGCATATTCAAACATGTATGAAGTATTGACTAGGTGTGTATTGGTCAATTCATTTTGTTTTCTATACATTTCATTCATGTAGGCATGTAGCTCTCCCTATAATACCGATACTAAGATTCCGCTAAGAGTAGAAGAACATGTTCTTTATAAATGGTTCATTACACCTACAAGCCTTCATGACGTCCTTCATCCCATTATACCCTCTCCGCCCCCAGTGTGGGGTTTTGAATATAGAATGAATGTGAAAGAATCTTGACCTCTTTTTGAATTCCTTAATTTCATGGTGTCCAGTAGAAAATTGGATAGCAATATATAGGAAACCTGAATCTAGTATCTCAACAGTTGCACCACAAATTTTCCTTTTAAGTTCTTGTTACATCCTCATCATCAATTCTCTTCCTCGGTCTTTTTTTCCTGCCCCATCACCTAATAAGAACTCATCATCTATCCTCCTTTTTTTCCTCCTTGAATATCTTTCATGTTCCTCATCTTCAATATCAAATAGAGGTGCACCACGGACAACGATGCGTCTTAAACACACCTTCCCTTCCCGATCATCTTCACTTTCCAACACAGGAGCACCTCTAAAAACGAAGCTTTTCAAACACATCTTCTTATTTTAAGTAAAAATAACTGTAAGTATGCAGTGGAAAGAACCACTAAATCAAAGAGATACATACCTAAAATTATGCTTCTTTGTGCCAAGCAGTGAAAGGACAAGTAATAGTAGACTTCTTAGCCAAGATACCGATGGAGAGAGACGCGAAAGCAACAATAGCGCCAACAGAGTATGGCAGACATCCTTAAGCCAAACAAGGTGACTTAACATGGCCAGGCATATGAAAATTATATGTTGATGGAACCCCAGGAGTGGATGGAGCAGGAGCATGTCTAGTGATTTCTTACCTAGAAGGAGTAGAGACAACCAAAGCCCTTCGTTTCAAATTCCACGTTTCAAACAATGAATCGGAATATGAAGCATTTATAGCTGGTCTGAAAATGGCAAGGAATTTGGGAGCAAGAAATTTGTACGCTTACGGATATTCTATGCCGGTAGTTAATCAGTCCAGTGAGTAGTACATTTCATAAGTAATAGAGTCAAATGGCCTAAACATGCCACTAAAGAATTGAAGGCAATACCGGTTATATGCATGATTAACATAAGAAAAAAAATTTAGAAAGTCATTTGTAAAAAAGATGAAAGTCATCATATGAAGAAGCGTCCATATTTACTAAATACTTTATCAACCTCCATCCGGAAAATAGTTGCACCACTTGAAATCCCCATCGAATAGATAATCCATAATTTCGCCTTTGCCTCATCCAAATTTGAACAACCCCCTACATACTAATTTTTTTAAAAAAAAATTTCTTCCACCGGTTTTAAGGTACAAGCGTTGAATTCTCTGAGAGTGTCCCTCTATATGAGCTCACAAACTCCTCCTCCCCACCCACCCCCCCTCGCTCGAAGAAAATTTTTAGACTCACAGGTACATTTACTTTTTGCCGACAATAGTCTCGAGTGATATTACACAATTCATAAATCAAAATACCCAGTAGTCCCTCCAACAAAACCAATATCCTTCTAGTCATTCTTCCTCCGTTGGTTTCAATCTTATCCGTTACACGATGAAACAATTCCTTGCAACTCAACAATGTGTACATGCTCACACAGGAATAGAAGTATTGTTTAGGAGTGTATTGAGTTAATTCACTATGCTATCTATACATTTCACACATGTAGCTCTCCCTATGGTACCTATAACCTAAATTTCAATAAGAGCAGAAAAACATGTAATTTATAAATAGTTCATAACACCTACAAACCTTAATCACATCTAATCAATCCTTCCATCATCTCTACCCACAATGTTTCCATGGGTTTTTGTATATAGCATGTATATGAGAGGATATCGGTTTCTTTTTTATTTACTAAATTTGATAGTGTCTAGCAGCAAATTCGATAGCAAGAAATAGAAAAATCTTAATCTAGTATCTCAACAGTTGCATTATCAACCTTTACTTTTAAGTTCTTGGTAATATCTTCATACTTAACCCTTTTCCATCATTTTTTCCTGCCCATTAAGTACTCCTCATCATCTATAGTCTTCCTTTCTTCCTTTTTTCCTTTCTTAATTTCTTCCATATTCCTCGTCTTCAATATCCTTTACAGGCACACCACGGGTAACAATTCTTTTCAAATGCATCTTCCCTTTCCGATCACATGCTAAAAATTTTCAGAGTGGATGGAGCAGAAGCAAGTGTTGTGATTTCTGAACCCGAGGGAGTAGAGGCAACCGACACCCTTCATTTCATATTCTACGTTTCAAACAATGAATCATAATATAAAGCAGTTATAGCTGGTATGCAAATAGCGAGGAATATTTTTATAGCCCTTCATTTCATATTTATTGAATGTTGGTGAAAGGATATCGGTATACTTTTATTTCCTTAATTTGATAGTGTCCGGTTGCAAATTCGATAGCAAGAAATAAGAAATATTAATCTAGTATCTCAACAATTGCACCATAATTCTTTACTTTTTTAGTTCTTGGTAACATCCTCCTAATCAATCTTGTTCCGTCGTTTTCTTCTTCTGCCACATCACCTAATAAGAACTCCTCATCATCTACTCTCTTTCTTTTTTTTCCCCTTTATAAATGATTACCATGTTCCTCGAACACATCCAATAGAGGTGCACCACGGACAGTAATGCTTTTCAAACACATCTTACCTTCTTGTTCATATGCTAAAACTTTTCTGAGTGGATGGAGCAGGAGTAGGTCTGGTGATTTATGACATTGAATGAGTAAAGAAAACTAACAGCCTTCATTTTGAATCCCATGTTTCAAACAATGAATCATAATATGAAGAATTTATAGCCGGTATGAAAATAGCGAAGAAGTTGGGAGCAAGAAAGTTGCACGTTTACGGAAAGTCTAATATGGTAGTTATTCAGCCCATTGGGCCATACACTGCCAAGGAACCTTTATTTGGAAACAACCACTTTTCATAAGAAATAGACTCAAATCATGTAGACACACTGCTAAAAAATAGAAGGCAAGACATGCAATATGCATGAAGAGAGGAAAAAAAATTCAGAATGTCATTTGTAAGAAGGATGAAAGTCATCAAATGAAGAAGCGTCCATATTTGTTGAATCATCTATCAACCTTAATCAGGAAAAAAGATCCACCATTAGAAATCCCCATCATATTGATAAGCATTAAATCCATGTCCATTTACTTTATCCCAGTCTAAACAACCGCCTACATTCTGATTTTTTTTTAACTTTCTTTCACTGGTTGTGAGTACAACCATTGAATTCTCTGAGAACTCACTTCAATATGAGCTCACAAACTCCCCCCCCCCCTCCCCTCCCCTCCCCTCCACGTCGCTCGAAGCAATTTTTCATACTCACGTGTACATTTACTTTCTTTCAAAAATAGTCAACTACATGTACATTTACTTTCTTTCAAAAATAGTCAACAATGATATTGTACAATTTGAGAATTGAAATTCCCACTAGTATCTCCATCAAAACTGATCTCTTCCTAGTCATCTTCCTTCATTGGTTTTGATCTTATCCATTACACGCTGAAGAAATACCCCGAAACCCAACCACATTGTTATTTTCACACAAATATAGAAGTATTGCCTAGGGGCTAGGAGTATATTAGGTCAATTCACTGTGGCTTATGTACATTTGACACATGTAGCTCTCCCTATGATACCAATTACTTCGATTCTATTAGTAGCGGTATAACATGTCTAAACCTTAGGCAAACCCTTTAACTTCTAACACCCTCTCTACCCATGTTTTTTCCGATGTGAGTTTTCAAATATAGCATGTAGTTGAAAGGATCTCAGCTCTTTTTTATTTCCTTAATTTGATAGTGTCCAGTAACAAATTCTCTTCCATTGTATTTTTTCTGCCATATCACCTATTAAGCACTCCTCATTATCTATCGGGTATAGAGAGACACGAAAGAAACAACAGTGCTAGTGGAGCAGGGCGGACAACATCAAGCCAAATAGGACGACCTAACACAACCAGGTGTATGGAAATTATATGTCGATAGAATCTCCAAAATGGATAGAGCAAGAGCATGTCTGGTGATTTTTGACACTGAATGAGTAGAGACAACCAATGCCATTCATTTCAAAATTCATGTTTCAAACAATAAATCATAATATTAAGTATTTTTAGCAGGTATGAAAACAGTGAGGAAGTTGGGAGCGAGAAAGTTGCACGCCAACGGAAATTCCAATCTAGTAGCTAATCAGCCCATCGGGCTGTACACTCCCAACAAACCTTTTTTTTTTGGAAACAACCACTTTTCATAAGCAATAGACTCAAATAATCTAGACGTTCTATTGAAAAATAGAAGCAAGACATGGCATATATATGCATGATTAAGAGAGGAAAAAATTAAGAAAGTCATTTGGAAAAAGGATGATACTCATCAAATGAAGAAGCGTCCATATTTGTTGAATCCTCCATCAACCTCAATTCAGAAAACAAGTCCACGATTAGAAATCCTCATCATATTGATAAGCAATAGTTCCAGGTTTATTTGCCCTATCTTAATCTAAACGGTCACCTACATACTGATTTTTTAAAGGTTTTTATCACCGGTTGTAAGTACAACCATTGACTTCTCTGAGAATGTCATCCAATACGAGTTCACAAACTCCTTCTCCCCCCTTTGCCTGAAGCAAATTTTCAAACTCACAGGCACATTTACTTTTTGTTGAAAATAGTCAACGATGATATTGCACAGTTTGAGAATCGAAATACCCACTAGTCTCTCCACCAAAACCGATATCTTCTTAGTCATTCTTCCTCCACTAGTTTTGATCTTATCAACTACATGATGAAACAATACCCTGAAACCTAACCACATGTACATTTTCACACATGCATAGAAGTATTTCTTAGGGGTATGTTGGGTTATTTCATTGTGGTTTCCGTACATTTGACACATGTAGCTCTCCCCATGATACATTTCTTCTGATATGAGTTTTCAAATATAGCATATAGTTTAAAGAATCTCAGACTCTTTTTAATTAGTGTCCAGTAGCAAATCATCTTCCATTATTTGTTTGCCCTATCACCTATCAAGAAATCCTCATCATCTTTCTGGTGGAGAGACACACGAAACCAATAAAAAATTTCAACAGAGAAGGGTGGACAACCCTAAGCCAAACATGGCGGACTAACACGGAAGGGTGTATAGAAATTATATGTTGATAGAAACTCCGAAGTGGATGGAGCAGGAGCATGTTTGGTGATTTTTGACCTAGAAAGAGTGGAGGCAACAAAAACCCTTCGTTTCAAATTCCACATTTCAAACAATGAATCACAATATGAAATAGTGACAAAGTTTGAAGCTAGAAAGTTGCACGCCTACAAAAATTCCAAGCTAGTAGCTAATTAGTCCATTGAGCCATACACCACCAATGAACCTTTTTCTTGCAACAACCAACTTTCATAAGAAATAGACTCAAATCATTAAGATACACCACTGAAAGATAGAAACCAAGACATGCATGATTAAAAGAAGAACGAAATTTAGAAAGTTCATTGTAAAAATGATGAAAGTCATCAAATGAAGAAGCGTCCATATTTGATTAATCTCCTATCAACCTAAATCCAAAAAATAGATCCACCATTAAAAATTCACACTGAATAGATAATTAATAATTCCAAGTTCCTTCACCGCCTTACATAATGATTTTTTAAAAAGTTTCTTTCATCGGTTGTAAGTACAACCATTGAGTTCTCTAAGAACGTCTTTCAATACAAGCTCACAAACTCCTTCTCCCCCTTTCGCCTAAAGAAAATTTTCAAACTCACAGGCACATTTACATTCTGTTGAAAAATAGTCAATGATGGTAGTACACAATTTGAGAATCGACATACCCACTAGTTTCACCACGATATCTTCCTAGTCATTCTTCCTTCTTGTTTTAATCTTATCAATTACACGATTAATAACTGCCCTAAAACCTAACCACACGTACATTTTCACACATGCATAGAAGTATTTCCTAGGGGTATATTGGGTTAATTCATTGTGGTTTCCGTACATTTGACACATCTAGCTCTCCCCATTATACCGATTACTTAGAATCCACTAGGAGCTCTAGAACATGTCCAAAGTTTAATCATATCCTTTTACTTCTTCCACCACTTCTGCCCACATTTTTTCCGATGTGAGTTTTCAAATAGCATGTAGTTGAAAGGATCTCAACCTCTTTTTTGTTTTCTTAATTTGAAAGTGTCCAGTAGAAAATCATCTTCCATTATTATTTTTTCCCTATCAAAATATTAAGCACTCCTCCTCATCTTTTTAGTGGAGAGAGACACGAAACCAGCAACAAATTTTAGCAGAGTATGATGAACAACCCTAAGCCAAACATGACAACCTAACAGGGCCAGGCGTATGGAAATTATATGTTGATAAAATCTCTGGAGTGAATGGAGCAGGAGCATGTCAGGTGCTTTTGAACTTTGAAAGAGTAGAGGCAACAAACGCTCTTCGTTTGAAATTCTAGGTTTCAAACAATGAACCATAATATGAGCATTTAAAGCTGGTATGAAAAAAGCGAGGAAGTTGGGAGCTAGAAAGTTGCACGCCTACAAAAATTCAAAGCTAGTAGCTAATCAGTCAATTGGGCCATACACTCACAATGAACCTTTTTCTTGCAACAATCACCTTTCATAAAAAAATAGACTCAAATCATCTAGACACACACCTGAAGAATAGAGGGTAAGATAGGCCACATGCATGATTAAAAGAAGAAAAATTCATTAAGTCATTTGTAAAAAGGATGAAAGTCATTAAATGAAGAAGCGTCCATATTTGATTAATCTTCTATCAACCTAAATCCGAAAACAGATCCAACATTAGAAATTCACACTGAATAGATAAGCAATAATTCCAGGTTCCTTCGCCACCCCCTACATATTGATTTTTAAAGTTTCTTTCATTGGTTGTAAGAACAACCATTGAATTCTCTGAGAATGTATGTCCTTCAATACGAGCTCACAAACTCCTTCCCCCCCTTCGCTTGAAGCAAATTTCAGATTCACAGGCACATTTACTTTCTGTTGAAAAATAGTCAATTATGATATTACCCAGTTTCATAATCGAAATACCCGCTAGTCTCTACACCAAAACCGATATCTTCCTAATCATTCTTCCTGCATTGGTTTTGATCTTATCAATTACACGATGAAACAATACCCTGAAACCCAACCACATGTACATTTTTACACAGACACAGAAGTATTGCCTAGGGGTATATTGGGTTCATTGACTGTGGTTTCCATACATTTAACACATCTAGCTCTCTCCATTATACAGATTACTTTGATTCCGCTAGGAGCGATAAAACAAGTCAAAACTTTAATCACATCCTTTCACATCTTCCACCACTTCCGCCCACATTTTTTTCATTATAAGTTTTCGAATAGCATGTAGTTGAAAGGATCTTGGCCTCTTTTTGATTTCCTTATTTCGAAAGTGTCCAGTAGCAAATCCTCTTCCATTATTTTTTACTCATCACCTATAAAGCACTCCTCGTCATATTTTCGATGGAAATTAAAACTAAACCAACAACAAATTTCAGCAGAGTAGATCGGACAACCCCAAGCCAAACATGACGGCCTAACACTGCCAGGCGTATGGAAATTATATGTTGATAGAATCTTAGGAGTGGATGGAGCAGGAGCATGTCTGGTGATTTCTGACCTTGAAAGAGTAGAGGCAACAAATGCCCTTTATTTCAAATTTCAGGTTTCAAATAATGAATCACAATATAAAATATTTAAAGCTTATTTGAAAATAGCGAGGAAGATTGTAGCTAGAATGTTGCACGCCTACAAAAATTCCAAAGCTAGTGGCTAATCAGTCAATTGGGCTGTACACAGCCAATAAACCTCTTTCTCGCAACGACCACAACCAATGAGGAATAGAAGGCAAGAAAGGTCACATACAAGGTTAAAAGAAGAACAAAATTCAGAAAGTCATTTGTAAAAATGATAAAAGTCATCAAATGAAGAAGCATCCATATTTGATTAATCTTCTATCAACCTAAATCAGAAAAAATAGACCCGCCATTAGAAATTCACACTGAATAGATAAGAAATAATTCCAGGTTCCTTCGCCGCCCCCTACATATAATTTTTTAAAGTTTCTTTCACCGTTTGTAGGTATAACCATTGAATTCTCTGAGAACGTCCTATAATAGGAGTTCACAAACTCCTTCTTTCCCTTCGCCTGAAGCAAATTTTCAGACTCACATGCACATTTACTTTCTTTTGGGAATAACCAACGATAATATTCAAAGTTTGAGAGTCGGAATACCCCATAGTATCTCCACCAAAACCTATATCTTCCTAGTCATTTTTCCTCCATTGGTTTTGATCTTATCAATTACATAATGAAACAACTTACCAAAACCCAACCAAATGTACATTTTCACAAAGGCACAAAAGTATTGCCTAGGGGTATATTAGGTTAATTCATTGTGATTTCCATTTATTTGACACATCTAGCTTTCCCCATTATACAGATTACTTAGATTCTTCTAGAAGTGGTAGAACATGTTCAAAGTTTAATCACATCCTCTCACTCTTTCCACAACTTCTGCCCACATTTGTTTCGATGTGAGTTTTCGAATATGGCATGTAGTTGAAAGGATCTTGGCCAATTCTTTATTTTTTTTAATTTGAAATTGTCCAGTAGAAAATCCATTAATATTTGTTCCATATCACCTGTTAAGCACCCCTCATTATCTTTCAAGTACAGATAGACATGAAACCAATAACAAATTTCTGCAGAGTAGGGCGGACAGCCCCAAGCCAAACATGTCAGCCTAACATGACTAGGCATATGGAAATTTTATGTTGATAGAATCTCTGGAGTGGATGGAGCAAGAGCATTCTAGTGATTTCTACCTTGA
Source organism: Rubia yunnanensis (assembly GCA_037428765.1). Classification (NCBI taxonomy): domain Eukaryota; kingdom Viridiplantae; phylum Streptophyta; class Magnoliopsida; order Gentianales; family Rubiaceae; genus Rubia; species Rubia yunnanensis. The sequence goes on along the minus strand of CM075069.1, from coordinate 30,669,570 downwards.
AAGAGTAAAGGAAACAAACACCCTTTATTTCAAATTCCACATTTCAAACAGTGGATCATAATATGAAGAATTAATGGCTGGTATGAAAATAGCGAGGAAGTTAAGAGCTAGAAAGTTGCACGCCTACAAAAATTCCAAGCTAGTAGCTAATCAGTCAATTGGGCCTCACACCACCAATGAAACTTATTCATGCAACAACCACCTTTCATTAAAAAAAAACATACTCAAATCATCCTGATACATCACTAAAGAATAGAAGGTAAGACATGCCACATGAATGATTAAAAGAAGAACAAAACTCAGAAAGTCATTTGTGAAAATAATGAAAGTTATCAAATGATATTTTATTAATCTTCTATCAACCTAAATCAAAAAAACATATCCACCATTTGAAATTCACACCGAATAGATAAGTAATAATTCCAAGTTCCTTCGTCACCCCCTACATACTTATTTTTTAAAGTTCCTTTCACCGGTTGTAAGTACAATTATTGAATTATCTGAGAACGTCCTTCAATAAGAGCTCACAAACTCCCTTTCCCCCTTCATTTGAAGCTAATTTTCAGACTCACAGGCACATTTACTTTCAGTTGAAAAAAGTCAACGCTGGTAATACACAATTTGAGAATTGAAATACTCACTGGTCTCTCCACCGAAACCGATATGTTCCTAGTCATTCTTCCTTCATTGGTTTTGATCTTATCAATTGTACGAAGAAAAAATACCTTGAAATCCAACCACATGTAAATTTTCACACAGGCATAGAAGTACTGCCTAGGGGTATATTGGGTTAATTCATTGTGGTTTCCGTACATTTGACACATCTAGCTCTCCCCATTATACCAATTACTTAGATTCCGCTAGAAGTGGTAGAACATGTCCAAACTTTAATCACGTCCTTTCACTCCTTCCACCACTTCTGCCCACATTTTTTGATGTGAATTTTCAAATAGAATGTAGTTGAAATGATCTCGACCAATTTTTGATTTCCTTAATTTGAAAGTATCCAATAGAAATACTTTTCCATTATTTTTTCCCTACCACGTATTAACAACTCCTTGTCATCTTTACGGTGGAGAGAGACACGAAACTAACAACAAATTTTAGCAGAGTAGGGTGGAAAACCCCAAGCCGAACACGATGGCCTAACACGGCTAGAAATATGGAAATTGTATGTTGTTAAAATCTCCGGAGTAGATGAAGCAAGAGCATGTCTAGTAATTATTTACCTTGAAAGTGTAGAGGAAAAAAATGTCATTCGTTTCAAATTTATCATTTCAAAAAATGAATCATAATATAAAATAGTTACAACTAATATTAAAATAGCAAGGAAGTTGGGAGCTAGAAAGTTGCACGCCTACGAAAATTCCAAGCTAGTAGCTAATCAGTCAATTAGGACATACACCACTAATGAACCTCTTTGTTGCAACAAACACCTTTCTTAAGAAATAGACTCAAATAATCCAAATACACTACTGAAGAATATAAGGGAAGACATGCCACATGCATGATTAAAAGATGAACGAAATTCAGAAAGTTATTTGTAAAAATGATGAAAGTAATCAAATGAAGAACCATCCATATTTGATTAATCTTCTATCAACCTAAATCCAAAAAATATATCAGCCATTAGAAATTCACTCCAAAAATATAAGCAATAATTCCAAGTTCCTTTGCCGCCCCATACATACTGATTTTTTAAAGTTTATTTCACTAGTTGTAAGTACAACCATTGAGTTCTCTGAGAACCTCCGACAATACTAACTCATAAACTCCTTCTCCCCCCTTTGCCTGAAGCCAATTTTCAGACTTACATGCACATTTACTTTTTGTAGAAAATAGTCAACGATGATTATAGACAGTTTGAGAATCGAAATACCCACTAGTCTCTCTACCAAAACCGATATCTTCCTAGTCATCCTTCCTCAAGTGGTTTTGATCTTATCAATTACACGATGAAACAATACCCCAAAACCCAACCACATGTACATTTTCACACATGCATGGAAGTATTACCTATGGGATTTGGGTTAATTCATTGTGGTTTCCGTACATTTGACGCATCTAACTCTCCCCCATTACACTAATTACTTAGATTATGCCAGGAGCGGTAGAACATGTCCAAAATTTAATCACATCCTTCCACTCTTTCCTCCAATTCTGCTTACATTTTTTTCGATGTGAGTTTTCGAACGTGGCATGTAGGTGAAAGGATCTAGGCTAGTTTTTACTTCCTTAATTTGAATGTTTCCAGTAGCAAATCCATTGTTTTTTTCCTCATCACTTGTTAAGCACCCCTCATTATCTTTCTTGTGGAGGGATACACAAAACTAAGAAATTTCAGCAGAGTTGGGTGGACAACCCCAAGCCAAACACGACGGCCTAACACGGCCAAGCATATGGAAAATTTATTTTGATAGAATCTCTGAAGTGGATGGAGCAGGAGCATGCCTGGTGATTTCTGACTTTTAAAGAATAGAGGCAACAAACGCCCTTTGTTTTAAATTCCATGTTTCAAAAAGTGAATCATAATATGAAGAATTTAAAGTTGGTATGAAAATAGTGAGTAATTCAAGAGCTAGAAAGTTGCACGCCTACAAAAATTCCAAGCTAGTTGCAAATCAGTCAATTGGGTCGTACACCGCTAATGAACCTTATTCTTGCAACAACCACCATTCATAAAAAAAATATACTCTAATCATTAGGATACACCACTAAAGAATAGAATGCAAGCAAGCCCTATGAATGATTTAAAAAAAAGTCATTTGTAAAAATAATGAAAGTCATCAAATGAAGAAGCGTCTGTATTTTATTAATCTTCTATCAACCTAAATTCTAAAAACAGATCCACAATTATAAATTCTCACCAAATAGATAAGCATTAGTTCCAGGTTCCTTCTCTGCCATCTACATATTGTTTTTTTAAAGTTTCTTTCACCTGTTGTAAGTACAACCATTGAATTCTCTGAGAACGTCCTTCAATAAGAGCTTAAAAACTCCTTCTCCCCTTCGGTTGAAGCAATTTTTCATACTCACAGGCACATTTACTTTCTGTTAAAAATAGTCAACGATGATATTATACAATTTGGGAATCGAAATACCCACTAGTCTCTCCACCAAAACCGATATCTTCCTAGTCATTCTTCCTTCATTGGTTTTGATCTTATCAATTGCACGATGTAACACCACCCTAGAACCTAACCACATGTACACTTTCACACATGCATAGAAGTATGGCCTAGGGGTATGTTGGTTTAATTCATTGTGGTTTCCATACATTTGACACGTCTAGCTCTCTATATTAAACCAATTACTTAGATTCCTCTAGGAGCGGTAGAACATGTCCAAACTTTAATGAAATCCTTTCACTCCTTCAACTACTCATGCACACATTTTTTTTAATGTGATGTTTTGAATAAAATGTAGTTGAAAGGATCTTGACCATTTTTTTATTTCCTTAATTTGAAAGAATCTAGTAGGAAATCCTCTTTTTTTTGCCTTGTCACCTATTAAGAACTCCTCATCATCTTTACAGTGGAGAGGAACATAGCCTAACACGGCCAAACGTATGGAAATTGTATGTTGTTAGAATCTCCAGAGTAGATGGTGCAGGAGCACGTCTGGTGATTTCTTACGTTGAAAGAGTAGAGGCAACAAACACTGTTCGTTTCAAATTCCAAGTTTCAAACAATTAATCATAATATGAAACAATTATAATTGATATTAAAATAGCAAGGAAGTTAGGAGCTAGAAAGTTGCACGGCTACAAAAATTCCAAGCTAGTAGCTAATCTGTCAATTGGGTCGCACACCGCCAATGAACTTCTTTCTTGCAAAGACCACCTTTCTTAAGAAATAATCAAATCATCCAGATACAACTTTGAAAAATAAAAGGCAAGATAGGCCACGTGCATGATTAAAAGGAGAACGAAATTCAGAAAATCATTTGTAAAAATGATGAAAGTCATCAAAAGAAAAAGCATTCATATTTGATTAATCTTTTATCAACCTAAATCCAAAAAAAATGTCATCCATTAGAAATTCACACCGTAAGATAAGCAATCATTCTAGGTTCCTTCGTCCCCCCCTACATATTGATTTTTTAAAGTTTATATCACCAGTTGTTAGTACAACCATTGAATTCTCTAAGAATAACCTTCATTACGAGCTCACAAACTCCTTCTCACCCTTCGCTTGAAGCAATTTTTCAGACTCACATGCACATTTACTTTCTATTGAAAATAGTCAATGATGATTGTACACAGTTTGAGAATCGAAATACCCACTAGTCTCTCAACAAAAACCGATATCTTCCTAGTCATTCTTCCTTCATTGGTTTTGATCTTGTCAATTACAAGATGAAACAATACTAGCCACATGTACATTTTCACACATGCATAGAATTATTGCCTAGGGGTGTATTGGGTTAATTCATTGTGGTTTCCATACATTTGACACATGTAGCTATCCCAATTATACCGATTAATTAGAATCTGCTGGAGCAGTAGAACATGTCCAAACTTTAATCATATCCTTTCACTCCTTCCACTGCTTCTGCCCACATTTTTTATGTGGGTTTTTGAATATAGCATGCAGTTGAAAGGATCTCGACCTCTTTTTGATTTCTTTAATTCGATAGTGTCCAGTGGCAAATCCTCTTCCATTTTTTTTCTACCTTATCATTTATTAAGCACTCCTAATCAACTTTCCGGTGGAGAGAGACACAAAATCAACAACAAATTTTAGCAGAGTAGGGCGGACAACCTCAAACCAAACATGATGGTCAAACACAACCAAGCGTATGGAAATTAAACGTGGATAGAATCTCTGGAGTTAATGGAGCGGGAGCATGTATGGTGATTTCTGACCTTTAAGGAGTACAGGCAACAAATGTCATTCGTTCAAATTCCTTGTTTCAAACAATGAGTCATAATATGAAGCATTTATAGATGGTATGCAAATTGCATAGGAGCTAGAAAGTCACACACCTACGAAAATTCAAATCTAGTAGCTAATCAGTCCATTAGGCCGTACACCACAAATGAACCTCTTTCTTGAAACGACCACCTTTCTTAAGATATAGACTCGAATCATCCTGATACACCACTGAAGAATAGAAGACAAGACATGGCACATGCATGATAAAAAGAAGAAATAATTCATAAAGTCATTTGTAAAAAGGATGAAAGTCAATAAATGAAGAAGCGTCCATATGTGATTAATATTCTATCAACCTAAATCCAAAAAACAGATCAACCATTAGAAATTCACACTGAATAGATAAGAATTATTTCCAGGTTCCTTTGCCGCCCCTTTCATACTGCATTTTTTAAAGTTTCTTTCATCAAATGTAAGTACAAAAATGGAATTATCTGCGAACATCCTTCAATACGAGCTCACAAAGTCCTTTTCCCCCTCCGCCTGAAGCGAATTTTCATAATCAAAGACAAATTTACTTTCCATTGAAAATAGTTAACGATGGTTTGAGAATTAATAACCCCTAGTCACTCTGCCAAAATCGATATATTCTTAGTCATTCTTCCTCCATTGGTTTTGATCTTATCCATTACACGATGAAATAATACACCGAAGCCCAACTACGTGTACATTTTTACACATGCATAAAAGTATTTCCTAGGGGTATATTGTATTAATTCATTGTGGTTATTGTACATTTGACACATCTAGCTCTCCACATTATACAAATTACTTAGATTCCGCTAGGGGCGTTAGAACATGTCCAAATTTTAATCACATCCTATCTCTCACTCCCCTGCTTCTACCTATGTTTTGTCCGATGTGATTTTTTGAATATAGCCTGTAGTTGAAATAATCTAAGACTCTTTTTGTTTTCCTTAATTTGATAGTATCAAGTAGCAAACATCTTCCATTCATTTTTTCCCTAGCACCTATTAAGCATTCCACATCATATTTTCGGTGAAGAGAGACACGAAACCAACAACAAATTTCAGCAGAGTATGGTGGACAACCCCAAGCCAAACATGACGGCTTAACACAGCCATGCGTATGGAAATTATATGTTGATAGAATCTCTGGAGTGGATGGAGTAGTAGCATGTTTATTGATTTCTGACCTTGAAAGGGGCAACAAACGCCCTTTGTTCAAATTCCACGTTTCAAACAATGAATCATAATATGAAGTATTTATAGCTTGTATGAAAATAACGAGGAAGTTGGGAGCTAGAAAGTTGCATGGCTACAAAGCTAGTAGCTAATCAATCAATTGGGTTGTAAATTGCCAATGAACCTTTTTTTTGAAACAACCACCTTCCATAAAAAAACTGAATCAAATCATCCTGATACACCACAGAAGAATAAAAGGTAAGATAGACCATATGCATGATTATAAGAAGAATGAAATTTGAAAAGTCATTTGTAAAAATGATGAAAGTCATCAAATGAAGAAATGTCCCTATTTGATTAATCTTCTATCAACCTAAATCCAAAAAATCGATCCACCATTAGAAATTCACACCGAATAGATAAGCAATATTTCCAGGTTCTTTCGCAGCCCCCTACATACCAATTTTTTAAAGTTTCTTTCACTGGTTGTAAGTACAACCATTGAATTCTCTGAGAACGTCCTTCAATATGAGCTCACAAACCCGTTCTCCCCCTTCGCTGGAAGCAAATTTTCAGACTCATGGGTACATTTAATTTCTGTTGAAAATAGTCAATGATGATATTACACAGTTTGAGAATCGAAATACCCACAAGTCTCTCCACCAAAATCGATATCTTCCTAGTCATTCTTCCTCCATTGGTTTTTATCTTATCAATTACACAATGAATCAATACCCCGAAACCCAACCACATGTACATTTTCACACATGCATAGAAGTGTTGCCTAGGGGTACATTGGGTTAATTCATTGTGGTTTCTGTGCATTTGACACATCTATCTCTCCTCATTAAACTGATTACTAATTAGATTCCGCTAGGAGCAGTAGAATATGTCCAAAATTTAATCACATCCTTTCACTCCTTCCACTTCTTTTGCCCACATTTTTCCCAATGTGGGTTTTCATATATAGAATTTAGTTGAAAGGATATTGGCCTCTTCTTAATTTCCTTAATTCGATAGTGTCCGGTAGCGAATCCTCTTTCATTGGTTTTTTACATCCTTATCACCTATTAAGCACTCCTTATCAACTTTCTAGCGGAGAGAGGCATGAAACCACAACAAATTTAAACAGAGTAGGGCAAACAGCCCCAAGCCAAACATGATGGCCTAACACGGCCCGGCTTATGGAAATTATATGTTGATAGAATCTTCAGAGTGGATGGAGCAAGAGTATCATTGGTGATTTCTAATCTTGAAGGAGTAGAGGAAACCAACTCCCTTCATTTCAAATTCCAGGTTTCATACAATGAATCTTAATATGAAACATATATAGTTGGTATAAAAATCGCAAGGATGTTGGGAGCTAGAAAGTTGCACGCCTACAAAATTTCCAAGCTAGTAGCTAATCAATCCATTGGGCTGTACACCGCAATAAACCTATTTCTTGCAACGACCACCTTTCTTAAGAAATAGACGCAAATCATCCCGATACACCACTGAAGAATTGAAGGCAAGACATGACACATGCATGATTAAAAGAAGAAAAAAAATAGAAAGTCATTTGTACAAGGATGAAATTCATCAAATGAAGAAGCGTACATATTTTATTAATCTTTTATCAACCTAAATCTGAAAAAAATAGTTCAACCATTAGAAATTCACAGTGAATGGATAAGCAATAATTCCAGGTTTCCTTACCGCCCCTTACATTGAATGTACAACCATTGAATTCTTTGAGAACGTCATTAGATATTAGCTCACAGACTGCTTCTCACCCTTTTGGCCGAAGCATATTTTCAGACTTACAGGCACATTTACTTTTTGTCGAAAATAGTCAATAATGATATTGAACAATTTGAACTTTAAAATACCCACTAGTCCCTCCACCATAAACGATTTCTTCATAGTCATTCTTCCTCTATTGGTATTGATCTTATCCATTACACGCTGAAACAATACCCCAAAACCCAACCACAAGTACATTTTCACACATGCATATAAGTATTGCCTAAGAGTATATTGGGTATTCACTGTTGTTTTTATACATGTGACACATGTAGCTCTCCCTATAATACCGATTACTCAGATTCTGCTAGGAGTGGTAGAACATGTCCAAACCTCAATCACATCCTTTCACTCCTTCCACCCTCTTTGCCCACATTTTTTCCAATTATGATTTTCCAAGATAGCATGTATTTGAAAGGATCTCGGCCTCTTTTTGATTTCCTTAGTTTGATAGTGTCCAGTAGCAAATCCTCTTCCATTGTTTTTTTTCCTGACTTACTTCCTATTAAGCACTCTTCATTATCTATCCGGTGGAGAGAGACACAAAAGAAACAATAGTGCCACTGGATCATGGTGTACAACCCTAAGACAAACGTGACGGACTAACACATCCAAGCATATGGAAATTATATGTTTATAGAATCTCTGGTGTGGATGGAGCATGAGCATGTTTGGTATTTTTTACCTTGAAGGAGTAGAGGCAACCAACACCATTCGTTTCAAATTCTACGTTTAAAACAATGAATCATAATATGAAGCATTTATAGCCATTATGAAAATAGCAAGGAAGTTGTGAGCTAGGAAGTTTCACACCTACAAAAATCCCAAGCTAGTAGCTAATCAGTCCATTGGGTCGTACACTATGAAAGAACCTTTTTCTTGCAACAATCACCTTTCATAAGTAATAGACTAAAATTGTCCAAGTTTCACCACTGAAGAAGAGAAGGCAGCATAGGTTATATGCATAGTTAAAAGAAGAACAAAATTCATAAAATCATTTGTAAAAAAGATGAAAGTCATTACATGAAGAAGCATCCATATTTAATGAATATTCTAATAACCTCCATCTGGAAAATAGATCCACAATTAGACATTTTCATCGAATAGATAAGCAATAATTCCATATTCCTTTGCCTCACCCAATCTAAACCTCCCCTTATATATTGATTTTTTAAAGTTTCTTCCTTAGGTTGTAAGTACGGCCGTTGAATTATCTGATAACATCCTTAAATATGAGCTCACAAACTCCTTCTCCCCCATTTTGCTCGAAGCAAATTTGTAGTCTCATAGGTAAATTTATTTTATGTTGAAAATAGTTTTGGATGATATTGCACAGTTAGAGATCGAAATACCCACTAGTCCCTTCACCAAAATTGATCTCTTCATATACATTTTTCCTCCATTAGTTATGATCTTATCATTACATACGGAAACAATCCCCGCAACCCAACCACGTGTACATCTTCACACATGTATAACAGTATTCCCTAGGAGTGTATTTGGTTAATTCATTGTTGTTTCTATACACTTCACGCATTTAGCTCTCCCTATGATACCAATTATTTAGATTTTGCTTGGGTCATAGGAACATGTTTTTATTAATGGTTCATAACACCGACAAGCCTTAATCACATCTTCCAACCTCTCTGCCCACATTTTTTCCTGTGTGGGTTTTCAAATATAGAATGGGTGAAAGGATCTCGACTTTTTTTTATTTCCTTAATTTGATAGAGTTTAGTAGCAAATCGAGTAACAAGAAATAGGGAATCTAAATCCAGTATCTCAATAGTTTCCCCATCAACCTTTCCTTTTAAGTTCTTGGTAACATCCTCATCACCGATCCCCTTCTTTCATTTTTTTTTCTGCCCATCACCCATTAAGCACTCCTCATAATCTATCCTCTTCTTTTGCTTTTTTTTCCTGCCCCATCACCCATTAATCACTGCTCATAATCTACCCTCTTCTTTTTTTCCTTTCTAAATTTCTTCCATGTTCCCCATCTTCAATTTCCAATAAGGTTCACCATGGACAACAATGCTTTTCAAACTCATCTTCCTTTCCTGGTCATCTTCACTTTTTAATACAGGCGCACCACTGATAACAGAGTTTTTCAAATGCATCTTCTTCTTCTTTAATATAAAACTAGTTGAGTGTATGCATCGGTATTGGTATTACTTAGTAATGATAATTTTGGTGACTAAGCAATACCACCATAGTCTTATAACTAGTTACTCCAAAATCTCATCTCAAAACCCACTTTCATATTTGTGAGCATCGAAGCTTTATAAAGCATCCCCAACCTTTTAAAATCTTAGAGTGGGATCTCAGTGTAGGGAGGAGACTGATAGTGAGTCAGCCCCAAAGCCAAGAAACCTACAATGATAAAATACCATGATCAAGTCAAGATCTTAGCAGCACAAGTTAAAGAGTTTGATATCACACGAGTACTGATATCTCAAAACACCGAAGCAAGTGCTTTTGGGCAAGTTGGCTTCTTCAATTTATGCACATTCGACCAAATTGGTTATGGTGAAAGAACTAAGCCAGAGATCAACAAACAGAGAGCTAATCGGGGCAATATAGGACACAACCACGAGTTGGATGACACCTATCAAGGATTTCTCAGAGAATGGAATGCTTCTATCGAATGAAAATCATCGAGAACCATCGGGTCAAACACACTTAAGTACGCCCTGAAATGTGGGCTATTGTATAAGCGCAGGTACGTAGAGCCCTGACTAAGATGCGTATAACTAGACCTAGCAAACATGGTCCTCTAGGAGATACACAAATAAATTAGTGGCAGCCACCGAGGGCTAAAAACAATAGCTATGCGAGCAATTAGAGCAGGATACTATTGGTCGATGATGAAAGCGGATGTAGGGAAAAGGTCTGAGAATGTCACAAATACCAGGAAGAAGCTAAGGTACATAGGCTGCCATCAGAGAAGATTACTTACATCAGGTTGCTATGGCCCTTCTCCAAATAAGGAATATACATCATGTGGATATTTCCCGAGGCAATAAGAAGGAAGATATTCCTAGTGGGGGCAATGAACTACATTACTAAAAGGGTGGAAGTTGAAGCTCTAGGCACCATAACAGGAAAGAAAATTATGAAATTTGCATGGAGGAACATTGTCTACAGGTTTGGGATTCCACAAACCATTGTTAGTGAGAATATGAAGCAGTTTTCCAATGAGCCTTTCTAGTTCTAGTGCCCAAGCCTGAACATCAAGCACTAGTTCACCTCTATAGTTTGTCCCTATGCCAACGGGAAAATGGGGGTAGCAAACATGACTATACTTTAAGGGCGGAAAAGAAGGCTAGGACATGTGAAGGCGGGATGGGAAAAGAAGTTGATGAGCATCCCCTGGTCCAACATGAATACTCCCAAATAAAAAATGGGGAATCACCCTACATACTATGTTTTGGAAGTGAAGTAATCATCTCGGTAGAAATTGTTGTACCCATCAGACGAGTAGCAAAATTTCTTCCTTAGCCAGACAACAAAAAGGTAATTAGAAAAAACTTGGAAGGATTGGATGAGTTGACGGAATGGGCAACCCTAAAAGAAGCGACGTATATTATAGTAGAAAGGTGTGACTTAGAGCCATGAAAAGGGGAAATCTCGCATTGAGAAAAATCGAGGCCAGTTGAGTGCAGGGTCAAAGTAAGCTCGATGCCACTTGAGATAGCCCCTACAAAGTTGTTGAAGTACTGGGAAAAGGCGCGTACAAGATGGAAATGCTGGATAGAAAGCAGCTCCTCGAACTTGGAATATAAGCAACTTGATTAAGTATTACGCTTGACCAGGTACTATTCCCTCAAATATTGTTATTACTGAAGAACGTGAACAACTTGATTTTTACACGGGTGAGGCAGACTTCCTGAAAGTATCAAATCTTTTGTAAATTCATAAGAGGTATCATTATAAGGAACCATTTTTCTTGTATTTTGAGTATGTAAATTCAAAAGTACACAATCACTAGTCTAGCTCTACACAAACCAGCTTCTTCAGGCTAATGACAACCACCCCTGGCTGCTAGCAGCCTCCTCAGATTTAATGACAAGCACTCATAGCTGCCAATAGTTAGGGAATAACCAACTAGTGCCCCAAATCAAAGAAATAAGTGGCCTTGGCTTCATGCAACTAGGGAGCCGCAAGCCAACCTTCTCAGTTTGAGAAAAAGCACCCATGGTTTTGCGCATCTAGGGAGCCGAAAGCCAACCTTCTTAGGTTGATGAAAAACACGCTTGGCTTCGTGCAGCTCGGGAGCTGCTAGCCAACCTTCTCAGGTTAATGAGAAAACAAAAAAGAGGGGGGGGAGAACAGCACCCTGGTTGAGCTGTTAGTCAACCTGAAAGGTTTGACGAGAATGAAGAAGTATAAAGCAATTAACTAAAAGAACAACAACGATGACAAAAAGCAACAAGAACAAAGCCAGTTATCTAGCTCGGATGTGCTCATATTAAGGTGCATGCAAGTAAAGTACTAAGCAAAGCCATATTCACTGAAGGGGACGAAGACATCCCCGATAGCAACGTGAAACTGATCCCCATCGGTAATCTTTGCAACAAAGTCAAGGGATTTCATCATCTCTTCCACCAACATCCCTAAGGCCTTTTGGCTTTGCACGACCCTGGCGTAATTACTTACGAACCCATGGGTGAACGCCCACTCATGGAAGGCCCGTAGCTCAGTATTCCCAGAGTCAAACTTATCAAGTGCCGCCTATAGTGACCCCAACACTCCTTTCTCCATCTCCAAGTCATGTTCAACAGATGCAGCCTAGTCACGATAGCACAACAAGATGGTATTCACATCTTTCAAATTTATAATTCTCCGGAGTAGCTTATAGTTCTCATGCTCCAACTCCTCAAACTCAAATTGCACCACCTTGGGAGTGCACAAATGCTGGAAGGAATGAGAAAGAAAATGATAAAGCATCATAAAAAGAAGGAAAAAAAGAAGGGGAGAAAGGGGCATGAAATACCTCCAAAGAGGCAGAGACACTGCGATTAGAGGTTGTAGGATCAGCATCCACGTTAATGGATTGCTCTCTCAACAAAGCATTAAAATGCTTAATATGAACCATGTTAGAAAGAAAGTCAGCACAAATGTGAGTTCTACACATGGGGCCTATATTAACAAGAACTTGGGAGGAAGACTCGCTAAAGTAAGGAGGCATGAACCTGGAATTTTGGAAAGCTAGAACTTGCGTGTTAGACAAGGGAACATATGAGGGCAGCGGCGATGAAGTCTCAAGAAAAGTTTCCATAAAAGTAGCACTTGTATCCTCACTAAAAGCCCCCTTTAGATTGATCGTTTGGCTTGTGGCATGCCCTAGTCCAACATCACGATGAGGTTTTTCCACCAAAGGGTTGGAATCTTTAGGAATCTCATAGTCAGGCTGGTTTATAGGGTTCTCAAGGCGGTCTACTACTCTCTCGGCATCATCACTCTGTATGGGCAGCGACTACTGGGAGCATGGAGAGAAATTCTGGACAGGTTGCCGATGAAGTTAGGAACGGAAATTCCTGGAAAAAGGTGGAAAGTATAAGAAAGAAGAGAAAAAATACACACATACACGGTGACACAAAGCACACAAGTAAAGTAGCCTTATACCATGGATATTGCCGGGCCACCATAGGGAACGACCCCAATAGGCAGACAAGAGTGGCCAACAACACATAGTATGGGGTCACGCTAGATAAAATCAGGATTAACAGAGAGAGTCTCCAGGACAAAGATGAATTGCATATTGGACTTCATCTTACTAGCGCCTGGACACGTACCCCACATTTTTGCCAGACCTACTGAGAAACTGCCACGATGGACCTCCTCCCCCAACATTAACCTATAACCACAAAAACAAACCAGGTATTCCGCTAAGCCTGAATTGAGCATTCCAGTAACAACTTAACAACGTCTTGCCAAAACTTCAGAATGTACTAGTCAAGAGGCATCTTAGTCGAACGATAGCTATAGAAAACCTTGAACATGGTAAGGTAGGATTATTTCCCTATGATAGGAACAACACCTCGAACCCCAAAAGGATCTGGGCATAACTTGGGGGGAGATCTGTGAGGGTTAACTCGATCAAACAAATGATAGACTGAATAAAGGAAGAATTAGGGAAACGAAGACATCCATTACCTAAGGATTCCAAGTAAACGGTTTTCATGATAAATGGGACGTCCAAAACAGTTTCTGTAGCACTGGGAAGAACATCCTGGTCACAAATGTCACTACGATCTTCCCTGTCCGATAGCAATAACCCAGCTATGAGCCTACAACGCTGATGGACTAGCCTGATTTCGTCAGCATTTATGCTACGTAATGAAGCTCGAGAGGCCCTATTGTTGAAACCATGATTTCCACTAAAGGTGGAAGAAAAAAAAGAAGAAAACGAACAGGAAAAGAAAAAAAAGGACAAAATTGGAAAACGGTAACTGACAGATGAGAGTTGCAATAGTCAAAACCAAAGAGGAAGACGAGTGGTAGAAAGAATAAAAAGAAGGGTATTGCGAGGTGGCAAAAATTGAAAAGGGAACCTATGCCAAGATGATTAATACAACATTGGAAAGACGATGTTTGGGCAACTGGCACACAACATCCCAAGAGGAAGGGCACGTGGCAGACATGAAGGAGGTCGATGTAACTACTCAAAAACTAAAGCTACTTTTGCAAATTGTCGCCACTTTTCAAAAGTTTCAGCTACATTTTCCCTTGCAAACACAAGAAGACAAGAAGACAGACAGTCCTAACGCGGGCATCGAACCTGGGCTCCTGCCCACGCATTGCGACTTTAGCCCATCACCCCATGTTGAACAACGACGCTACCTTGGGCTGGGGGGACTTGATAAGGTCTGGGCCAAACGGCCTAACCTCCACGCACTTTGCCCAATAGTGGGAGTTGTGCCCCACTGAATGTAAGGAAACATGATGGGACAAGCCAAGTCACACAGCCACCAAACCATATATCCAGGGGACGAACCTGCAAAAAAAATATGATTACTTGTTCTTCTTTCTCAATATGCCACCAACTCTCCGTTAGTAGATATGATTTCATGAAGATATGATTTAGTAAATATTGTATAGAATAATTTGTAGTTATCCTCTCCTTGTTTATTTCTCGTATTGTTGTACATTCTCATACATATAATAAATTAATACAATGAGCTCCAAAGAGGACTCAATCATCCCATATAAAGAGTCTAACACTCTCTACGTGGCTTTCTAATCTGACCTGAGTATCGAAGGAAGCATGACCCAACACTGATCAACCTTTTTTTAATTAGTCTATTTTGTAGAATTTTGAACTCAACACATGAGTTCTCGGGTCGGATAGAATTTGATAATCTATCATCCAATGTTATCCAGCATCACTAACACTCACTTTTTTACTTATTTACTTTTAATATTTATTTATTTAAGTGGATGAGATAAAATGAAAGTTATTCGAAATTTGGGTGAAATAAATGTTGCTAGTTTGGCTTTTGGAAGGGTATATGGACAATGTGGGGGAAAATATTAGGTAAATCTTGGTGATGGGGTGTGGGCTATGATTGTGGGGAAGTTCACTGAGCAAAACATTCATTCTCTTCTCTTATTGCATGAAACATTGTGCTGCATGCAATGCATTATCAAATGCATAATCCATCATGACTCATGCCTGGGAGAGAGAAAATAATAGAATCTACTTGGGTTGGGAGTCCTTTCAACACAAGAAACAAAGTTGAACCTGCTTTTATTTTTTTGGGTTGCGCTCATTATGTTTTTGGAGGTGATACTTTTTTTTTTTCATTATTTTTATAATTTGACATACTTTCCCTTTTAGTAAGATTTTTTTATTTTATTATTTTTTTTTTTTTACTAAATTCATCCAATTATTTCATTCAATTAAATTCAATCACCTAAATCTAATATATCACTTCCAATAAAATGGAGGTATTAGTACGTAGCTCACCTCCACCATTATTGATTTTTCAATTAATTCTCACAACGAAACAAATTCCCCCCACCCATGTTTTCCAGATTTAAGACAAACAGCAATTATTGTTGACATCAACCACTGTTTCTTCACTGTGTGAGGCCACATGAATTATCTCATTCCTATTCAAATTTGTTCTTGAGTATTTATATTTGGCCTTTTATGAATCCGATCAATTCCTCATCATTGTGTATCTTTGGAATGTAAAATCAAATCCATCTCTTCTGATAAGTGTAAATGTGTTATTACATGACCAGTGAGATACTTTCTTTGGTCCAATTCAAACGGCATCCAAAATTCTTTTCTGTCAAAATTTAATTATATATTAATGTTATCCTATGTGTAATTATTGAATTTTTTGTAATTTTTTGTAATATTAATTATTCATTTACTATTATTACACATAACTAAGAATATTAATAATCAAATATATTTTTAGAAGATAATGAAAAGTCTTCTGTGCAATATGAACTGAAATATGAACTAAGCCAATGGCTTCTCTCTTTCTTTAACTTTCAGTTTCTGTTTATTTTAAGGCTTGGGAAGGCCTAATATAATTTCCCCCATCTATGGATGGTTTAATTAAAAAAAAAAGAACTGAAATAGAGAAGTATCTATGTGCTTTCATTAGGTTCATGAGATATTACTTTATCAGCTCCACTTCGAATTTCAGAGTACTTTTCATTTAAACTTTATCAAGACATAAATTTAATATAATATATCAGTATAATGTGAGATATAATTAGATTGTTATATATAATGCATGTTTTTATATATTAAATTTTTATACACCATCAATAAATGTTTATCGAATGCTAAGTATGATATAGAAAAGTTGATTGAGGTTTGAAGTGGGCAATGAAAAGGTATTATGAATCTAAGCTAATTAAAGTATGCAGTACAAGCATTTTTTTATTGGCCATGTTATAAACACAGTTACACTTGCCCAAGAGATGGACTTGAATGAAATATATTCCCTATGTTCCAAGATTATTGGTGTATTTTTTAAGTTCAAACTTGATAAATTTTGACCTCAAACATAAATTAATGTATGTATAATAAAAATATCCCGTGAGATATTGCTAGATTCATCTTAGCATCTATTTTCTAAATATCAACTTTATATGTCAAAATATTATACATAACTAGAAATATTAACGGTAAAATATGACCATTGAAGATCGTAAAAATATAAATAGATCAATAATTATGGAAATGATGAGTATAATTGTAGATTTATCATACTAACTTTTTCCCACTCCATGTGATCTACTATTATCAGTATTTTTATATGAAATAATGAATGATTGGATAGACCATTCATTTTGGACTGATGACAAAGTTCAGTTCAATGACACTATTCCGCCCACGGCCATATATATGTTACCTAAACATGTGAGTGGAGGAGGTTTCAAGCCAGATCATTTCTCTCATAAATGATCATAAATGATCATGTCATAATCCTGTTTCAGAATTAACAGCACTATTATCACTTAATTAATTTAGCTATGAAACCACTTAATTATTAATGTATGTATATATAATTAAGTGAGTAACACGTGAAAGGCATACGTATACAAATCACTTAATAAGAACATGTGGAACTGGATCTTGAGAGTTGAGGCCATTCCTTTTGGGGAATCAGCGGTATAAACAAGTTCATAAAACTATCTCAATTGAGTCCTATGCACTGTGTACCGCACCTACAGAAGATCACGAGATGAACAATATAAACCCCTTTCTCTAGAAAAAAAAAATCTGTTGCTTAGGGGTTTTTAACTTAACAAATTGATGAGAGAAAATGTATCAGGAAGAATGGATGGATTATAAGGGGGAAAATATCATATATATATATATATATATATATATATATATATATATATATATATATATATATATATATAAATTACTAATTATATATATATACTTTTTTTATTTATATATTTATTTTAAAATTTACCTAATATTTTTATAGTTCTTTCATGTATATTATAAAGAATTTATATTTTCCATTGTCTAAGTAAGAGTGTTACCCTTTAAAATGACACTAAAATGTAGTACGAGTGAAATTGGTGGAGGAAATCTGTTAAGGAAATAGAAATTCTTTCCTTGTAGGAAATGTTATATATGGTAGTTTCCTTATAGAATTAGTCTCTTTGTAGGTTAGATTATAGATGGTAATTTCCTAATAGACTTAGAATCTTATTACTGTTAGACTTGCGTTTGTTGTAACCCTATATATTGTAATCCTTATCATAGATGAGGAGTGTCGTTGATGTAATATCAATGCATCGTTAATAAAGTCTTTTATATTTTATCATGGTATCAGAGCGGGTTCGATCTAGGACCCCTTATCTTTAGTTGTATCCACGATGTTGCCGCCGCTCTTACCTTCTCCGTCGTTGCCGTGATCCACACCGCCGCCACCGGAGGAGCCTAGCGCCGCCGCCGCTTTGCTTTATTATCCATATGTGCCACTGTCGTGTTCAATTGCTAATCTCACGTGGCGCTGTCGCTGCTACTCAACCGCCGCCACCTGCAAGGATTTTTACAAATACTGCTCTTTATGAAGTTGAATACTACTCTACCACTACTACTACCGTTAATAAAACTAAATATTACTCTACCGCTGCTACTGTTGTTGCCACTACTTTTACTTCTATTGAAGTTTAATCTCGTTCTATATATATATATATTTTTTTTTTAATGATTAACAATTTCATAAATTTTTTTGCAAGTTGGCCATTCTTGTTCATCATGCTCCAACTTGACGGGGGGTGTTAAGGAAATAGAAACTATTTCCTTGTACGAAAGGTTATAGGAAAGGTTATATATGGAGAAATTTCAATATGTGGGGTTACAGTATCCGGGTGTAGATGCAAATAGGGAAGACACATTCACTCAGTTATACAAATGTGGAATACACATTCGCTGAATGCGTCATCTTCACTTTCTTTTTTTTCCTGAAAAATAGAGGATGCATGCGTCCTTATTATTTTTGTTTTTTATTCCAATTCACGCATTTGTTTTTTATTGTGATTGGGAAATTAAATAATATTGAGATTGGGAAATTAAATAAAATTAAAAAAAGGAATGGTGGTATATAGTCATTTAATAATAAATATACTCGTTTATATTTAAT
Source organism: Rubia yunnanensis (assembly GCA_037428765.1). Taxonomy (NCBI): domain Eukaryota; kingdom Viridiplantae; phylum Streptophyta; class Magnoliopsida; order Gentianales; family Rubiaceae; genus Rubia; species Rubia yunnanensis. The sequence continues at coordinate 30,650,565 of CM075069.1, read as the reverse complement.
TATGAATCCGTCTCTTGAAAGACGGTATTTCCATAAGCTATGGAAAGACCAAGGTTTAAACTGCAAATTAGATGAAATCAACATAAAATTTCTGGGTTGCATTAACCGGGTCATAAACTTATAACAACTAGATGTTGTATTATAAAATTTTAATATTGCAACTAAAACATTTTACCTTTCTATAATTCTAATTCAACCTCATCTTTCTGTATGTCTATGGAAAGACGGTCTTTCCCAAGACTTTGCCTTTAATGAGTCGGTCTTTTGAAAGACGGTTTTTCCATAAGTCATGGAAAGGCCAAGGTTTAAAGTACAAATTAGAATAAATGAAGATAAAATTGTTGGGTTGCATGAATCGGGTTATGAACTTTATAACTATAACATGTTGCATTATAAATTTTAATATTGCAATTAAGATATTTTACCTTTTATTATTCTAATTGAACCCATCTTTTTCTATAAGCCTATGGAAAGTCAGTTTTTCCCTAGACTTTATATTTTAAATAATAAAATAGTTAAATATTATTTTAATAATATATATTGTCCAATATGATAGAACTAAAAATTGTGACATCGTGTACCAGTTTGATTTAATTAATTAATATTAGTGACAAAAATTTTACAGAGTATCACCGTCAAACCAATTATGAAAATCACATTGACTATTAAAAAAAGGAATCTCTTCATCAGATAAATTTAAAAAATAAAATAAAATAGATAACGCATTCGCTGAATGCATCATCACTAAAAGTTTCCGGGTTTAAAAACTGGCATATTTGCATCCGGGTAAAAATAATCCATCCCATCAAAGAAAGCACTCGTTATATATGGTAGTTCCTTATAAAATTAGTTTCCTTGCAATATATCCCACATCGGTTTTACAAGGGAGTGTTGAAAGATATATCCCACATCGATTTCTTAAGAACTAAATAACTTACATATAAGGTCTTGGGTCACCTTCACTTAGTGACAATTGGTTTTAAGATAGAAGCATAAGATACCTTGAAATTTAACATGGTATTAGAACTTAGGTTGAGTTATTGGGCCGATGTGTTGATCCCCTTTTATTAGGCCCGATATGGGTTGTTGAGCGTTTTCACGTTAGCACATGAGGGGTCGTGTTGAGAGACATATCCCACATCAGTTTCTTACAAAGATAGTGATTTATATACAAGGCCTTGGGTCACCTCCAATTAGTACCAATTCGTTTTAATATGGAAGTCCAAGATACCTTGAAATTTAACAAAATTGAGTTAAAAATTAAAAAGGTAAAATAAGTATAAAAATACTCCATCTGTCCCAACCAAACTTGCACAGAATCATGTTACGATAAATTTAACCATATCTCATACGATAAAATTATTATATATATATATATATATATATATATATATATATATATATATATATATATACAAATACGTAGTTAAAGTTTAACCTTTTAACTGAAAAAAGATTCTTTACATATTTAGATGGGACATGGGGAGTAACATAAATAATGTCACCATTGAAAATTATTTTAATACTGCAAGTGTGTCACAGAGTTTTTTTTTTCTTTAGACGATTACAGATAGAAAATATTTATGTGTACATTAAATGCCAATTGAAATGATACCGTATGACAAGATTTTTCAAGTCAAGAATATTTACAAATTCACCAGTGACCAAACATTTGCTGTGTGGGAAAAAAAGTACATGACATTTACCAAATAATTTTCTATTTTTGACTGGGGATTGCCTAACATTAATTCAACATGCAAAGCAATCACCTAATTGAGCGCAAGGTATGTCTAATTAAGAATTTTTTGGGTTTTTCTGTATTGATCAACGGGTCCATGTGAATTTATATTCATCAACTGCTATTCAAAGCCAACATATAATTCCTCTATATTAAAATTCAAGAAACTTATAGTTCCTCCATACTCCCTCTATTTTAACATGCTTGTTACACGTTAAAATGTATGAATAAATTGAAAGAAGAGACTAAAGAGTTTAATGAGTGATTAAAAATAATTCACTTTTTACCATAACGAAAATATAAAAATCTTAGGAAAATATACAAAAATGAAAAAGTGTACTACCAAACATAAGGAAAGAGAGATTTAGTATTAAAATCCAAGAAACTTAACATTAAATGGTGAAGAAAAGAAAATTAACATTAAGTAGCCAGAAACCCTATTTCACTGTCTATCCTTTTCTCTTTCAACTTTCAACTTTCAACTTTCAAGTGATCCCCACCCCTATTGTTTTGCTAAGAATATACACTAACCATGTATATGTATCATCTAGCTACCTAGGAGTAGTCTTCTATCCATGTTCTAGCCAAACTTGCAGTACAACCACATATATACACAACTCCATATCTATCTATACATTTGTTACTGATCAACAAGAAGAAGAAGAAAAGAAGCCCTCAATTTCCCATGCTTTCTGCCCAGTCCTTTTCCCTTCCTTCCTCGGAGGATTTCCCTTGCCCGAACGATGCCTTTCTCGGCACCAAAAAGAAACGAAAGCCGGCGGGAACCCCAGGTTAGCTTAAATCTTAGACTCCACCTTAAACTTCTATTCAGTACGAGGTTGATTTTGATTGTACTTATGTATCATGTAGATCCTGATGCGGAAGTCGTCTACCTCTCCCCCGAGATGCTGATGGAATCGGACCGATACGTCTGCGAAATCTGCGGTCAGAGCTTTCAGAGGGAGCAGAATCTGCAGATGCATAAGAGGAGGCATAAGGTTCCATGGAAGCTGTTGAAGAAGGATAAACAGGAGGTTCGGAAACGGGTTTATGTCTGTCCCGAGCCTTCTTGCCTTCACCACAACCCTTGCCATGCTTTGGGCGATCTTGTGGGCATAAAAAAGCATTTCAGAAGGAAGCATAGCAACAACAAACAATGGGTTTGTGGGAAATGCTCCAAAGGATATGCTGTTCAATCTGACTACAAGGCTCACATCAAGATTTGTGGAACTAGAGGCCATTCTTGTGACTGTGGCCGTGTCTTCTCCAGGTGATAATCATTGATCAGTTCTTTGTTTTTGTGCAGATTAATGATCAACCTCTTGTTTTGATTACAAACACTGTTGTTTTGGGACGAAAAAGGTAGCAGTTTTGTAGGCTGATGAGAGATCAAAAGCCTAAATATTCATATTTGTCTTGTGGTTGGTGTATAGTTTGTTTTTGGGTACTTTTAACTTTTGCTGAAGTCAGTGATCAGGAGGTAGCTCAGCCTTTCTGATCTAGGGATCATACTATCTTTTGAATAAAGCATTATCTGTACTAAAAGCCTGCTCTTTTACTGTGTTGAAATCATCTCGTATCTGAAAAACCTGCAACATTTCATTGTATTGATCATTCAGTATTTAAAGACCTGAGCTACTCTCATCAAGTGTGTTTTTGTGCCAAACCTATGATCTAATTATACAGTCCGAAAATCTTACTACCTTTTTTTGCAGAGTTGAAGCTTTTATTGAGCATCAAGATGCATGCAATGCTCGCATGCCAAGCTACACATCCCAGTTTCCCTCGAAACCCGCCATGGAATCTTCATTCTCACATACTTACTTCACCCCCGAAATGTACAGAGAAACGGATCTCCAAAAGAACCTTAATATCTCAGATCATGATCAAAACACCTCTTTTAACTGTCATAATCTGGAGCTTGAACTATTCTCCTCAAGCAATTCCTCTCTAAACTTCTCATTAAGTCCCCCGGGTTCATGTGAAGATCGTCGTGATGAATCGAAAAGGGCTGCCTGGCGCTGCAAGAGCGCGTCTCCGAATCATCGCGGCGAATCTTATCATTACAGTCAGGTAGAGAAATTGGATGATGTGAAGGAGATGCAATCAGAAGCATTGAGAATGAGGAATGAGGCCCGTGAGCTGTCACGGGTGGCGATAAAGGAGAAGGCGCTGGCGGAGGAGAAGAGATATCAGGCCAACTGTTTGGTGGAAATGGCTAAGCAAGAGATGGTGAAAGCCAAGAAAATGAGAGAACAGGTTTTTGCAGAGTTCAATGCAGTTCAGGTAATTAAGGATTGTGCAACAAGGCACGTTGTTGGTTCTGGTAATAATAATAATGGCTTTGTGCACATTACTTGTACTGTTTGTAGGAGAGAGTTCATGCAGGAGAAGCCGACTTCTCATCATCAGTTAAGAGTTCCACCCCAGCTTCATCTTCCATTCTAGCTGTAGCTTCATTAGCTTTTGGTTGAAATATGATTCTCATGTATTCAGTTGATGTTGATTTTGAACTGATTCGCGCTAGTTTGTAACATCGCTTCTGTTAGTTTCTATCGTAGTTTTTTCGTATTTACCAAGAAAAATGAAGCTCTCGGTTGAATAATGCTGCATTAGATCTAATGCATTGCTGACAACATGTTCGATTGTTGCATGCATTGCATGATGAGTTGAATTTTGGTGTAGTGGAATGACAGTCTTGCATCTGATATATTTTGTGTATATCATTCAGTCACAATTCACCATGACAATTACTTTTGTACTAGAGTTACAAGTGAGCGTTACACACTGCGGATGTGAAGTGTTGGTTTCTGAAAGCAAAAGCTGTTGAAAATTTAGAAAAAAAGAAATTAATTAGGTCAATCAATCAGCAGAAGGTACAGGTTGCTTATTTTGAATTGTTTAAGATAAAATTGCAGAGATGATTGAAGAATCTGTGTCTTTTGCATGTCATCTTGTAAGAGATATTTGTCTTATGCACCTTTTTGGTAACCTTCATCTTTACCTTGTCTACACATTCGGATGCAGTAACCATATGAATATGGAACGGGCAAGGTTTAGTTTTTAATTATTTGAAACAGTAATTAAAACCAGATGCAGTAACCATATATGAATATGGAACGGGTAAGGTTTAGTTTTTAATTATTTGAAACAGTAATTAAAACCAGTCATAATTGTGAAGCATCTACTTGACTGATAAAGCTGGTGATTGCATTGTGGGAGCTAGCTGACATTTCATTCAATGAAATTCAAGTCCTTACATACTACTCTAATACTACTTTTTAACCTTCTTGACCTAAAATCTATGCAAGGAATAAGAATATTAAAACTGAAACCTTATTTATAACAGGCAAACGTCAATGGCGAAAAAATAAACATGCACAGTTAATGACAGCAATACAACTTTGTAAATAAAAAGAAAAAAAGATGGGTATCTGATGACTGCAAAATAACTAACCAGTGATATGAATCTATATATTCATCGAGAAAAACTAATATAATATCGTATTATCATAACTTATGACTAGGGTAAACATAGAAAATATGTATGGCGGGGCTAATAGATTTTTTCTTTTAGTTTTTAAATGTTTCCTGTATTCGAGGAAGTTGGTAGGATTTTTTTTTCAAATTTACTCCAAATATTTTTCTTCAAGATAAGGGTGGAGTCTCCATCCCCCTAGTAAATCCGCCACCGACTTTTGGTAAGACAAATGATTAAGTAGAATTTTAAAAATTATAAAAAATACATCATGTCAACTTTCATCTTTAAATAATTATGTTTACACCCTCCACGTCACCATAATATTGAATGAGATTATCTCACCCAAAATTTTGTAATATTTATGGAAAGGCAAATTTTAATTAATATAATTAAAAAGGTAAAAGATGATATGTACAAGTGTTTTCACTAGGGCTTGAGCAATCAATCCAAGTTCAATTAAAAAGGTAAGATTTTAGTTGTAATATTTAATTTTTATTATGTACTGTGAAGTATTTTTAAGTTTATGACCGATTAATGTTAAAGGTTAATTTATTTAGATAAAGTTTTGGAAAAAATCGTTTTTCCATAGATCGTTTCTAATCACCATATTGAAAATACTAATTATATAATAACATCATCTAACGATTAGTCAATATAAAACAAGACTTTGTATTATCATATTAGTATTTTAATGTACTCCCACTGTCCCAGTCATATCTGTACATTTTTTTGTCAATTTTCTCAAAACACGTTTGACCATAAATTTCAACTAGTATATAGATGTCAATATCTTCATGCGAGATATCAATAGATTCTCTGCATAATGTATTTTTAAATATTAATTTTTTATACAACATTAGTATATGTAACTAAAGTTATCGGTGGTCAAGAATGACCTGAGAAAGTTGATCAAAAAGTGTACAAATATGACTGAGATAGAAAGAGTAATATTTTTTGGTCGTTGACATTCGTAAGATAGAGGATTCTTTATATATGTATAGGTGTGTTTGGTACAAATGTGCTTATAAGTATTTTTTTTAAACGTAGAGTGATCGACCTTGACAATAACTTCTACTTTTAAAATAAATTTTTTTCTAACACTTTACCAAACAAAGAAAATTACTTAACTTATAAGTTTAGCTTATAACATTTGTCAAACAAAACCTTATTAATTTTTCTGTGAGTTAAAGAATCCCGCTCTCACATTTGGTTTGCACAAACAAATCTTCTTTATAATGTTTACAATCACTCTCTTAAATCTATTGATATCTCAAATTCTTTCCACAGCTAATAAACCACTATACAAAATTACAAATTAGACTAACTCTAATGTAATACTTTAAAAATATTATTTTAAGGACTAAAAATATTTAGTTGGACCTATTACATATTTTAGGTAATATTGCATTATATCTAATACAACACTTTTCAAGATTTAATTAATAGTTTTCAAAGATTTAAAAAATACTTTTTAAACTATTATAATATTTTGATAAGCATGAATAGAATAGTGTTATTTATCTCTAATTTATAGTAAGAATAAGGGCATACACTAGGGCCTGAGGTAGTTATAAGGTTACTTGAGCTCTAGATCAAGTAATTTATGTATTTTAAAAAACAGTGGATTTTAAAATTTGGCTTCATCGATCCCTGCAAATGGAACGGACAAAAAAGACTTATTGTGTATATTGATTCCTCTCATTTTAATCATTAACATATTTTTACTAACATATTTTTACTCACTTTGTCATCCACATTTCTACTTGATGGGAATTCTAAATAGGACAATGAATGAGGAAGAAAATAATTTTACTCTTAAAAGTAATTTTCTTCTCGACTAGCCCTCAGTTGTACTCTCGTCATGCAAGGCACAAATCCTCATATACTTGGGATCTATATGATAAATAACTTATGGGATAAGAGTCATATAACCTTGCTCACTTGATCAACTGTTAATATAATTTTATGATAATTTTTAGTGTAAAAATAATCTTAATTACTTAATGAAAGTACCAATATAACCCTCATACTCCATTTTCGGTATTGATCTTAATTTTTTGGTGTTGACTCTATATAAATTGACCAAAATACCCTTTGGGCTAACTCTGAAATTAGGTGGACAATTTTACCCTTATAGTTTGCCGGACCACCGCAGGAACATGTAGGGTTATATCAGCACATTATGAAATCTTATTGGGTTATATCAACACATTCCTAATGTTTGTAGGGTTATATTAGCACATTCCTAATGTTTGTAAGGTTATATCAGCAGATTCTTAAAACATATAGGGTTATATCAGCACATATTATAAATATTATGTGTGTGGTACTTGGCTGACCTTAACGGGAGACCACATCATCACATACACCATTATAACATCATAACATTATCTTATATAACATAAATTTTGATATCATGACATCATCATTAATATTAAACACCATTATCACATATCATAGCCTCACTTCAAAACTTATCAACATTAAAAAGTCTAGGTCGAAGAACACAACAAAATAACAATCACACACAACATCAAAGGTCATACAATCACTAATCCAGACTAAAAACAATAAAAAAAATTATCATTAAAACCCCTATATTCTATAGTATGTTCTATGACCCTACATTTTTTACTAATGTACTGATATAACCCTATAAATTTTACGAATGTGCTGATTTAACCCTACTAGTTTTCATAATGTGCTGATACAACCCTACCTGATCCGGCAGCGGTCTGACGGTATTGGAGTAGTGATGAGTCTAAGGGTAATACCATCTTTTACTTTTTTTGTATTTTAATTTTTTAGAAGGGCAAACATGTAATTTTATAAAGTTCTGGCTAAAAGTTGCCGGAGAGGGTTATATTGGCACTTTCACTGACTAAATATAGTTATATTGGCATTTTCAAGTATTGAAAGGTTATATTGGCACTTATGTCAATTATCTAGGGTTATAAAGTACTTTTTTCATAACTTATTAGTTGAATGTTTCATTTGAATAGTTTTACTACTCCTCAGTCTCAATTATTTATGCACATTTGTTTTAGTCGGTACAAGACAAATATATACACTTTTCATTTTAAGAAAAAATCACCATATCATAATTAGACAAAATTACCCTTGATTTTTTTAAAAAATACATCTTAATACATCTTCTTCTCATAACAACTCAAACTTTAATTCATACAAAAAAAAGGATCTACTGAACTCGTCAAACTCTTCCAGTCTAAACTCCTCCACCAGAATCACCAACGACCAGCGCTCCCCGCTTCTCCAGGTCATCAAAATTGTGCGATGATTGCTCCTCGCTCCTCCACCACTCACTTGCTTCTCCAGGTCATCAAAACTGTGAGGCGACCATCGCTCCTGCTCACCGCTCCTTCATGTTATCGGAATTGTGCAGCGACCACCGCTTCCTTCTCCTTCACCGCTTATCCACTCCTTTTGGTCATCAGAATCGTGCAGCGACCACCGCTCCCCGCTCCTCTGCTCACCGCTCATCGCATACGGCTCCGTTCCTCCTTCTCGTTGTATCACAAGGTCACCTCCTTCTAGGGCGCCAATTCACAGGTAAATGAACTGGAAGAGGTTCGACTGCTTGAGCTCTCGTTGGACGGGCGAGTCGAAGCAATAGAGGTGGTGGATAAGTGGAAGAAGGGGTTGTGTGGCCTGATATTTCTGGTGGCAAGTAGTGGTGTTAGATGGGTTGAAGAACACGACGACGATTATTGTTGAGGGCCGAGAAAGATAGGTTGAAGGTGGGGGAAGTTTAGACATATCACACGATTAAAAAAAAAGTCCTTTCTCTCTTAGCAGAAAGGGATGGGATAGAGGGAATAACTTTTTTTTATTAACTTTAATTGTTTAACAATGAAAACTGTGTTTGATTAATGACTGCTATTAGGGATAGTATTGGGATGAAAGGGTGTGGATGATGATCCATCCATACTCATACATACCTAAAATTTTCATAATCATCCTTGCCATCACTCATGATGGATACAAGATCAAAATCCACCACCATCCATCGAGTTTTATATAAAATTCACTCCCACTCCATCACCCATTTTATTCTTCCTACGTATTCTCATTTCAAACCCTTCGCATCCACCCACCTATTTTCTTAATAAGCACCTAAAATTCATTTTATAATATCATATTTAATATTATAACTTAATAAGCTCCTATTTAAAAAAACTATAAGTAAGATATAATTATTGTAGATAAATAATAATTTATTATAATTTTAATTAGCGAGTCTATAACGACCCCACTACACATGTATATTACTCTCTCTATCCTAGGGGAATCTGTACACTTTCCTTTTTGGGTGTCCCAGACAAATCTGCACATTTTCCCTTTTAAGTAAAATTTTACATGTCATAAGACACAATTGCCCTTACAAAATTAATATTTTGCAAACTTTCTCCACATTATTATTTCACCCATTTTCCTCACTTCATCAGATTCATTCCCCCGCCACCCACTTTCTCCTCTTCCACCGCCGTCCCCCGCCGATCTCCACCACCACTCACTGTGTCTCTGCCACCAGCGACCCTCTCTTGCTTTCATCTCTGCCACCCATCCACACCACCACTCCTCATCTGCGCCACCTCCTATTTCACCCAATCTCAGCCTCTAAGCCACCCTTTAACCCTAGCTTACTTCCCCCCATCGTCCGACCATCGTCTCTCCCTCCGTCATCGCTCTCGCGGCCACGGACGCTAAACTCTCTCACGGCCACTGCCTCTCCCTCCGCCACCAACTCTCACGCTGCTCCCTCTGCTACCACCTCTCATGCCCCTCCCTCCACCACTGGCTCTATGCCCTTCCCTCAGCCACCGCCTCTCACGCCCCTCCCTCCGCCACCACTCCCTCTAAACCCTAGCGCCACTCATCGCCACCTCTCTCTAAACCCTAGTGCCACCCTTTGCCATCGCCCCCTCTAAACCTTAGCGCCACCCCTCGCCTCCTCCGCTTGTGCCACCCCTTTTCTCCTCCTCCAGGGTCACCCTCGATTCTATCGCCACCATCGACACACCATTGATGCCACCACCGATTGACCCACCATTGACGTTACCACCGATTGACCCACCATCGATTCAGATCTAGAACAAGAGACAGAGAGGACCGATGGTGAGTGGTGGCAGGCAAGAGGACGAGAGAATGAGAGGCAGAACATATCAGTGGCGGGAGGAGTAAGATCGAAGACAAATGGTGGGTGGAGGAGCAAGATCAAAGACAGATGAGGGTAAGAAGAGTGGAGGGACAATTTAATCATTTCACCAGAGAAAAAATGTACAGAGATTTTCTCTCTTTGTAAATTCTCTTGGGACGGAGGGAGTATTTTTTTCATATACCCATCTTTATCCCTCTCAAAACTATCTTCATTACTGTCCCATTTGATTAATGAAGGTTAATATTTGATTGGGACGATAATTTGTAAATAATGTGGGTTGGAGAGAGAGATGGGAAGAGTGGGACTGAGTGAAGCAGAAGAAGGCAGTGGTCCTCCATAGATAAAACCAAACCTAAAAAAGCTGAAATGGGATTAAGGCTATGTTTTTCCATGTTGCTCCTTGTGTCTTTGTCACAGGTACTATTGCAAATTTAAATGGTGCCATGGTTTTCAGTGCCACATTTTTGAAAGTTTCTGTAGCTGCTCTTGTCCCTCTCAAACCCCCGGACAACACACGCAGGATGTGCCCCACTCCTTTTTATCACTCTGCAACTCTTTCCCCTTATCGTCTAACTCCATGAAAGCAAGATCTCATAATCTATCTTCACTGATGCTCCCTTTGGTCCAGTGTAAAGTTCCTACTCCGTCCGTCCCAATTTATTCTACGCAGAATCTTTTTATGATTTTTAATAAATATATTTAACTGTAAAAATATGTAGTTATAGACAATAATGACATATAAAAATTTAATATTTAGAAACTACATTTTACGACAAATCTAACCATATCTCATACGATAAAATTATTATTCAAATATGTGGTCAAAGTTTGATATTTTTTACCAAATTTTTTTTGTCATATACCTATTCAAATATGTGGTCAAAGTTTGATATTTTTTACCAAAAAAAATTCTGCACAGAATAGACTGATACAGAGGGAGTATGTATTTTTTGTATGGATATTTATGAATGTCGATGTGGTTGAAAAAGTGAGGAATTTGAATGATCCGGCTAAATTTTAACTATAAATTTTAATTAAAATAAGAAATAGAAACCATTAATTAAAACCGATGAAAATAGAAAGTATAAAGCTTCATGGGCGGAAAGAGTAATTCATAATTCCATGGGAGAAAGCATATTATGATTGTGCTCTCCCTTTGACTCCCTTGGAGTATTCCTTTCACTATTCGGTGAAAAGGGAAAAAGGGAAAAAGGTTAGTCGTCCACTCAGTGTGGGAGTAACTTGGAGTTAGGAAGGAACAATGCCACTACTATTCTATGTATCTTTCGCTTGTGACTTCAATTTTCATTTCAGAAATATGGGTGGAATACTTGTTCAAATCCAATTAGAGGAACCAAGTTAACAGTTGCACTTTTTTGATGACTTGGCCATGCAGCAACATCTTTATTAGGATAAAGTTTTGTGTGAGATGGTCATACAATGAAATTAGAAATTAAATTGTCAAGAATGTAGCATGAAATTTTAAATTAAAAAAATTTAAGGGTTTGATATATAATTTCATTAATTTACATATAAGTCTATGTATAAATATCATTTTTTTTCTCTTCTTCTCTCATTATTTTCTCACGCATTCTCTCTCCTCTCATTTCTTCTCTCATGCGCATAAAACTTTCTTCTTCTCTCTTCTCTCAATTTCTCTTCCATTTTCCTTCAATTCAACAGCTTCTTTTCTCCATTTTCTTCCATGTTTCTTGCGTAGGGAAGAACGCAGCTACTCAAGGAAGATTCGCTTCATTCTCCGGTGAATTTTCCACCAAATTTTCTGGTTATAGCTTCTGTTTCCGGCGGCCTAACACAATACAACCTTCCTTTCGTGTTTATCTTCGAAGGTAAAGTTTTTGCTAAGAGTTTTTATGCATATTTTTGTTGTTTTTTTTGTTTGGTTTTTTTGTTCATGTGATTTTCAAGGATTTATGTTGTTCATTGTGTTAATATTTGGGAGTTTCTCTATTTTTTGTGTTTTGTGAGTTGTTCTTACGGATTAGTGCTAATATTTGTGTTGCTGCTGCTGTTTGTTATATGTCTAAGGTGATTTGCATCATTGCTGCTGCAATCGAGAAAGAAGGAGGATTTGTATGTCTTCTTAGTTTTCGGCTGTGATGTTTAGGTATAGGTATTGATGTTTCTCATTTTGAGTGTGACGTTTCAGGTTTTAGGCTTTAAATACTGTAATCTGTGTTGGTGTGGTGTTTTGATTTCAACGTTTGATACTTGTGGTATTTTCATGATTAAGTGTGCAATTGATGATGAGTTTTGATTGTGTGTAATATCTTAGGATTTTGTTAAGATTTTTGCTAATTATTGTATTATTGTTGTTGTTTCTTAGATGCCTAAGAATACTTGCCCACTGTTGCTGTAATTGAGAAGGAAAGAGGATCTATAAGTTTTGTTATTTTTCAGGTGTGATATTTTAGATACTGTTACTGATTTTTCAAGTTTTATGTTTGACCTTTCATGTTTAGGTTTTAAGTACTATTATCTGTGTTGGTGTGATGATTTAATTTCAGCATTTGATGATTACAAGGCTTTGGGTGTGCAATTAATGTTCATTTATGTTATTTTGATTGTTTAGTTTTGATGCTCAATGTTTCATGCTTATGTTTATGTATTTTAATTTCAGTATTTAGTGATTGTAGTGTTTTAAGTGTGCAATTGGTGTTCAGTTTTGATTGTGTGATGTCTTAGGGTTTTGCTAAGATTTGTGCTAATGTTTGTGTTGTTGTTGTTGTTTCTTAGATGTGTAAGAATACATGCCCACTGTTGCTGCAATTGAGAAGGAAAGAGGATCTTTAAATTTTGTTATTTTGCAGGTGTGATGTTTTAAATACTGTTTTTGATGTTTCAAGTTTTATGTTTGATCTTTCATCTTTAGGTTTTAAGTACTGTTATATGTGTTGGTGTGATGATTTAATTTCAGCATTTGATGCTTGTAGTGTTTTAAGTGTGCAATTGATGTTCAATTTTGTTGTTTTGATTGTGTGTGTGATATCTTAGGGTTTTGTTACTATCTGTGCTAATTTTTGTGGTGTTGTCACTTTTTTTAGATGTCTAAGAGCACTTGCCCACTGTTGCTGCATTCGAGAATGATGTAGGAGCTGTACTTTTCTTTTTTTTATATAGTTATGATGTTTTAGATACTGCTGTTGATATTTCAAGTTCTATCTTTGAGCTTTCATGTTTAAGCTCTAAGTATTGTTATGTGTGTTGGTGTAATGTTATTAATTTCAGTGTTTGATGCTTGTGGTGTTTTCATATTTAAGTATACAACTGATGTTCAGTTTTGTTCTTATGATATTTTATGTGTACTGTTTGATGTTTTTTAGATTTTGAGATTATTTTTTAAATATTATCTTTGATGTTTCTCAATGTAGTTGTTAATGATGTTATGTGTGTTATTGTGATGTTTTAATGTCAAATATCAGTGCTTTAATTACTATATGTGATATTTTATATTATTTCACAAGAATACTTTTCATGTTAGAGAGCTCTACGATGCCATTGATGAGTTAATAAAAAAACGGTACGAGGAACTATGGTCTAAAGACGTTCCCTTGAACAGAGAATTGTAGCCAACCTTTAATTTGTGTGTTGATGAAGTAAGAGAGCCATCCTCTTCAAAACCAGTAGGATAATGCAAGTCTATGAAAAAGTCAGCGGCGAAGGGAAACAAGTCGGGGAAAAATAGGATTTGATTGTTTAGGATGTATTGTTTGACATTGATTTTTCAGTTATGATGGTTGATTGTTAGTGTTGATGCATTTGATTGTTATTAATGTTTTAGCTTGATTTGAATTTTTTCAGTTTGATGTTAGCGATTTATTAGGGCATTTAAACTCTTTTTTTTGTAATAAATGATGTTTGATGGTTCAATAGTTATGACGATTGACATTTTCACATGCAAATGTAAAATTTCAAATTAAAATTTGACACTTTCATATGCTAATTTTATATCTTTTTGTTGTGACAGTGATGATTCATTTAATTAATTTAATTTTGAGTTATTGGTGTTTGATGTTTGATGTCTTATTTTTCTATAATATACATAAGTGATACGTATCATCTTACATTAGTGAATTATCATGTCAAACACTAATAACATTAGTGGATAGAAGTGGAATGTAAAAATATTTTGTCATATCTAACAAAGTAATTTTGAATTATTAGCTTATATTTCCTTTTTCATTGATGTGTTAACTTTTCAGCATGTCATTTTTAAAAATTGATACTGATGTTTCTTATTTTTGAATATTAGATTTTTATTTGATGTATTATTGATGTTTTAATAGTATGAAATGATCTTTTAAATTTTAATATTGGTTTTTATAGGGTTTTCATTTGATGTTGATTATATTTATATAATATTATTGTTTAAAAAACTTGATTCATTATTATATTTGATATTTCTTTTTTGTGTATGATTTTAAACTATGGTAGGGGCCAAGCCCAAAGACATATTCAGGCCATCAAGCATATTCTAATTTTTAGCCAGTATATGACTCTTGTTTTGACCTAGATTTGACCCGAAATAGACCCAAAATTCCCCTTTCTCCTTCCATGAACTCGGTCGGAAATAAGCTCTGTTCCAGCATCGAACGCCGGCGGATCCAAACTTCACGATGCCGATGCATCCGAACTTCAAGAAGTCGGTGCATCCGATCTTGACAACGCCGACAAAAAACCTCACGAATTTGACCTCTAGAACGACAATTTCAATTGGGCTCAAGCACTTTCCCTAGGACTCATCGGATTCCTCGATTCTCGATCGTGCTCCGACATCGATGAGGCATTCACCCATCCTATCTTCCAGGAAGCTCTCTCCAAGCTTGATTCCGCTCGCGCTTCTCTCATTCCTCGGGTTCGCAACTTCGCCGCAAACCCTAGCGAGACCGACCTTCACGAGGAACCGCTGAAGAGCATCGGATTTTTGACAATGTGACGGATGAGAAAGTGAGGAGACGATGAGGCAAAGGTGGAGAAGTCAAGGCGGATCGACACCGGAGAATACAAGGAGGCGACGACGGAGATTGCGATGTGATGGACAGAGAGATTGCAATTCGATGACGGAGAGGTTGCAATGCAATGGCAGAGAATGTGAGGCAGCGATGACAGAGAACGCAAGGCGGCGACGGTTGGGATGTGAGGCGGCGGTGGCGGAGAACGCAAGAAGGAGGTGAGACTGTTCTTCCAATTTTTGTTTATTTGTAGGATGTGCCT
Organism: Rubia yunnanensis; assembly: GCA_037428765.1. Taxonomy (NCBI): domain Eukaryota; kingdom Viridiplantae; phylum Streptophyta; class Magnoliopsida; order Gentianales; family Rubiaceae; genus Rubia; species Rubia yunnanensis. The sequence continues at coordinate 30,634,932 of CM075069.1, read as the reverse complement.
CTATTGTTTTTATGTTTTTCATTGTGGCACCGGATAAAAAATAAGTATAATTTGACCCCCAAATTTCATTTGCTCTTTACCTATTGTCACTATAGTCCATGGTCTTACAGTAAGACGGTCTCGCAAGAGACGGACTCCTTTATTAGTTAGTGTAGTTTGGATAAAATACACATATATGGTGAGTTGCCTTTTTTTTAAAGTGTTCATATAATCTCTATCCGGCATTGATTAAAATAAGTTAACTTATATGATCAACGATGATTTGAAATTTCCTATCCAAAGTTAATTTAAATGACTGAAATGACCTGGTTAGTTTAAATGACTTTTTCATAATAAAAATTGAAAATCGTCGAGTTTTTTAAATTGTCTATACAACTTTTGACAAGCACATAAGATTTTTGAAAGTGCTAGTATAATCCTTGATCATCATACAAGTTTATAACTTAACCATCTCAGTATTTTTTGGCCAAAAGAAGAAATCAAATGACGGAAATAGTTATATTCTTTTCGCAACCTTAATCCACTGAATGAAACTGGTTATTTCCGAGAGCTTTGGTAAATAAATCCGTAGGTTGATCTGTAGTGCGGATATGATGAGTAACTATAGCACCAGACTGCACAAGATCCCGGACAAAATGACAATCAACTTCAATATGCTTCGTACGTTCATGGAACACTGGATTTGCTGCAATATGAAGAGCAGATTGACTATCACAAAACAAACACATAGGAGCAGTATGCGCAACCCCTAAGTCTTTCAGTAAAGACCTAAGCCATAACAACTCACAACAGGTAACAGCCATAGCACGATACTCCGCTTCAGCAGAAGACCAAGAAACTGTGGGTTGCTTCTTGGTCTTCCAAGAAACTAGAGAATCACCAATCATCACAAAGTAACCGGAAAGAGAACGCCGGGTAATAGGGCAGGCAGCCCAATCAGAATCACAGTAAGCAGTCAACTGTAACGTACTACGAGAAGAGAGAAATAAACCTTGACCAGAATGACTCTTCAGGTAGTGCAACACACGAACAACAGCTTGCCAGTGAGGAACACAAGGGGACTTCATGAATTGCGCAAGAGTGTGGACTGAATAACTCAGTTCAGGATGAGTAATAGTCAGGTAGATCAGGCGCCCAACCAGGCGTCGATACTGCTCTGGGTCATGTAGGCTGGACCTTCAACACATGCCAAATCATGTTGTTGCTTCATCGGAAAGTCAGTCGACTTAGAGGAAAATAAACTGGTATCCAATAAAATGTCCAAAGCATATTTCCTTTGCGAAAGGAACATCCCCTCCGGTCTTCGAGCAATCTCTATGCCCAAAAAATACTTAAGCAGACCAAGATCTTTCATATGGAAACAAGAACCTAAGTATTTCTTGAACTCAGAGATGAGCGAAGATACCAGCAATAACCAAATCATCCACGTAAACCAGAACATGTAAAGAAGCCGATCCACGAGAAAAGACAAACAAAGAGTAATTGGCCTTACTCTGAACAAATCCAAATGCTCGTAAAGACTGAGCCAGTTTAGCAAACCAATTTCTAGGAGCCTGTCAAAGACCATAAAGAGATTTCCGTAGGCGACAGATCTGACCAGGCGGTACAACGTAGCCAGGTGGAGGACGCATGAACACTTCCTCATGCAAATCACCATGGAGGAAGGCATTATGAACATCCATCTGATGCAGTTTCCGACCACGAATAACTGCAACGGACAGAAACAAACGAACAGAACTCATCTTCGCAACCGGAGCAAAAGTCTCAGTATAATCAATTCCTTCAACCTGACGATTCCCAAGAACCACGAGGCACGCCTTATGACGTTCAATAGTACCATCTAACCAAAACTTCGTCCGATAAACCCATTTGCATCCAATAGCCTTCTTGTGCGCAGGCAAAGGAGACAAAGTCCATGTCTGATTTCGCTCCAGTGCGGTAAGTTCCTCAACCATAGCATCTCGCCAATGAGAATGACGGGAAGCCTCAGAGTAAGTAGTGGGATCTGCACTAGAAGTTACATCACCTAAAAATCTAGAATGCATACTAGAAAAATTATCACAATTTACATAATCAGTAAGAGGGTAGAGAACACCTGAGGAAAGTGATGAAGTATGAGGGAACGTAGTCGAAGGGGGGGGGGTCTTCAGTGGTAAGAGCACAAGCATAATCATCACAATCATAATCTGCCAAATACGATGGTAGACGATGAGATTGAATACTCTGTCTGGTAGAAGGTGGATCGACGGCAACTGGCGGAGAAGTACCGGTGACAGACGGTGTAGGTAAAGCGACGGCGGCCGGCAAAAAGGAACCGGTGTCGGGCGGTGGAGTACGGTCGGTAGATGTCGACGTCGTGACATCGGAGATGACCACCGAGAGTTGGTCGGTGACTGTCATTGGTGAATCGACAGCGTTGATCGGTGTTGACCAGCTGGCATGACCGACGTTGACCCACCGAGGTTGAACGACGTTGACCCACCGGCGTTGACTGGCCGGCATCGACCGGTGGTGAATGGCCGGCGGTGATTGGTAAAACAACAGCCGGCATCGAAAGCCGACGTTGACTAGCAGTGGTTGGCTGCAGAAGGCGGATCAAAAAATCTGTGCGGCTTGGGTGAGAAGGAGGAGGAATCCGATGATGTTTTGGTGGCGCCGTCAGGTTCATCGGATGAAGCAGAGTACGGGAACTGGTCTTCAAAGAAATCAGCATCCCGAGTATTAAAGATCACTCGAGATTCCAAGTCGAGAAGACGATAACCTTTCTTTCTGGCAGGATAACCAAGGAACAAACACCGCCGACTTCTTGGTGTAAACTTGTCACGGTATCTAGGTACACGAGCAGCAAAACACAAGCAACCAAAAACTCGTAGAGAAGAGTAATTGGGCGCCTGGCCATAGAGTAACTCAAAGGGAGTACGGCCGTTGAGAAGCTGAGTCGGGGTTCGGTTGATCAGGTAGGCAGTAGTAAGAACACATTCTTCCCAAAATGCAATAGGAAGATTGGCTTGAAACCGTAAAGAACGCGCCACATTGAGTAAATGACGATGCTTTCTTTCAACTCGACCATTCTGTTACGGAGTATCAACCATAGATGTCTCAAAAATGATCCCAGATGCAGTAAAGTGAGACCGGAGAGGCAAAAATTCAGTTTCGTTATCAGCCCGAACTCGTTGAATTGTTCTTCCCCACTGGTTCTTGACTAAGGCACTAAATTCTAAAAATCTAGAAGCTACTTCAGATTTAGCTACTAACAAATAAACCCAAACAGCTCGGGAATAATCATCTACGATTGTCAAAAAATAAAATGCACCACTAGAGGATGGAGTTCGATAAGGTCCCCAAACATCACAATGTACTAATTAAAATAATGTAGTAGCATTTGTAGAACTCAATGGAAAACTATGTCTAGTCTGTTTTTCTCTGTAACATACAGAGCAAGGTATAGTAGTATTATTGGTGCTAAAATCAAGAGTAGGAATAGAAGACAACACCGTAGATGATGGATGACCAAAATGCTGACGTCATAAATCAGATGAAGAAACTGAAGCAACTGTCGAAATAGATTGCAGGATATGAGGACGAAGGCGAGTATCCAACAGACGAAGCCAATAAACCCCCCCTTTCTGTTCACCCACGCCAATCACAATCCCCGTACTGATTTTCTGTAAAATGCAATAATTTTTAGTAAACAAACCTAGACATTTTAAGGCAGATAACAATCTAGAACATGATAATAACTTGCATCGCAAAGTAGGTATGTAGAGCACATGAGTAAGGGTGACATCACCAAAACAAATAGACCCATATTGTGTAGCAGACGACACAGATCCATCAAGTAGTATAACATTCATAGTGTTGGTAGCAGTAGTAATATCAGTAAGAGAACCTTTGTCACCAATCATGTGATATGAGGCTCCCGAATCAAGAATCCAAGGTAAAGTAGACTTACCTGACCCATGGTCAGATAACGAATCAAACTGATTAAATATATGTATGGTCGTACTCCATTGGTCGTCAGACAAAGCAAGACCAAAATCAGATCGTGTAGGTAAGCCAGAGGAGGCGGCCACCGCAAACCCTTGCGGCAACGTCACTACGCCGGCGAAAATAGCCATAACACAAATGGCAATCAAATGTATAATAAGTAAATAAATTCTTGCAATAAAGCTGGAGAAAGAGGAAACCAAAGTGAGCTGATCCACGTGGAGACACAGGCGCGTGGAGACACGCGCCTGAAGGCAACCGCGCGTGGGTTCACGCGCTGCTGGGTGTGGCGCACGCGTGAATCTCACGCGCGTTTTTGTCGACTGAACTGGCGGCATCGGCAGCGAGGAAGCGTTATCGGATGCGGTTGATGGCGAGCGCTGGACCGAGTTTCTGGAGCGAAGCGGCAAATGGCACACGGCTTGGCGGCAATCGTCAGACGGTGGTTGGTGGTGAGCTCGTCGGTTGACGTAGATCGGCGATTGACGACAGTTGATGGATCAGCGGCGGGAAGCTCTAAGACGGAGAACGAAGCCGCAGAGAGCTTCTCCAGAGACAGAACGAACCGCCGAAGGCTTCTTCGATGACGGCGGCAAAAACGAAGAAGGAAGCTGCAGTTTTTTTTGCAGCGGAATATTTTCTTAGAGGTTTAGGATTTTAGGCTCTGATACCATGTAGGAAATAAGGGTAATAATGTGTGTTTATTCATGAACTCAGGATACATTATATAGCAGTACATGATACCTATACAAGCTAGAAAAAGATAATAGAACAATTACAAGTAATATTCTAATTCCTTAAGATAAAGTCTTAGGAAAGACTGATCGTCTTTTCATAGGCATATAAAAAAATAGGGTTTAATTAAAATAATATAAAGTTAGAGATTTATACTCTGCAGCAACTGCAAGTGTAACATTTTAGTTTTGTTAGGAATTGTTGAGAAAAATTGATATTTCCCTCTTTGTGTGATCAAGATGATAAATGGGGAAAAAAAGAAAAATAGAACACCAAAATTTGGTAATGCGGAAAACCCAAATCGAGAAAACCGTGGGGCTATGTAGTCCAAATCTTCCACTATATGAGGTGTTGGTATGCCTTGAATACTGTAATAGCCGCTTCTGCGACCCTGGCCTGGAATACAACTACATCTACAATTATGATAAGAATATAATTCCAATTCCAATTTGGACTGATGTTGATTTGGGCCGAATTGTGTTTTGTTCCAATCCCAGTTTGTTAGGGTTTAGTGGAGACAATATATAAAGTGTCTCTCTTCTCTCTGTAAACATTAATTCTGTTCTGCACTTAGATAGGTAGAAATCTGGCCAATTTCTTGGCGTCTGTAACCTGCTACCTATTATAGTGAATCCGTCTCCCGTGGATATAGCCAAACTTGGTGAACCACGTAAATCTTGTGTCTTGTTATTTTCATTCATATTTTCTGTTCTTTCTCCATTCCGCACAACAAACTGGTATCAGAGCGGTTTCTCTTTCCGGCGATATCCGTAGTGGGTATATCGGATTCTGGGCTCATCAGATCGGGGCTGATCGGGGAGAAAGATGTCTGGGTTGAACGTGAAGATCGACAAGTTTACCGGGAGAAACAGTTTCAGTTTATGGCAGATCAAGATGCGAGCTTTGCTGAAACAGCAAGGTTTGTGGACTCCGCTGACGAAGGATTTCGCGAGCAGTTCTGGCGATGTTGTGAGTCTGGAAGAAAAGGCACACTCGACGATTATGTTGTGTCTCGCAGATGAAATCATCACCGAGGTCTCAGATCAGGAGACTGCTGCACAACTGTGGCTGAAGTTGGAGAGTTTGTATATGACGAAATCTCTAACCAACAAGTTGCTTCTGAAACAACGCCTCTTCGGTCTCCGAATGCAGGAAGGTACGCAACTCAGAGACCATCTAGAGCAATTGAATACTTTGTTATTAGAATTGCGAAATATAGATGTGAAAATTGAAGATGAAGATGCTGCTTTGATTTTGCTAGTTTCTTTACCACTTTCGTATGAGAATTTTTTTCAGTCATTTATTGTTGGTAAAGATTCTGTGTCTCTGGAGGAAGTAAGCTCCTCTCTCCATAGTAGAGAGTTGCGACATAAGGCAAACAGTACAGGTACAGAAAGTCAGGAATCTGGTTTATTTGCTAGTGACGGAAACACAAAGGGCAAGGGAACCGGTGGTAAGAAGAAGGGCAAGAAGTCATCTTCAAAGGGTCCCAAGGCCAATGATGTTTGTAACTACTGTAAGGAGAAGGGGCATTAGAAAAAGGAATGTCCGAAGAAGGCTAGTAAATCTGGGAGTACATCTGGTACTGCTGCTGTGGCTGAAGGGGATTTCAGTTCTGAAGATGATTTTGCTCTAGCTGTTACTGGGCAAAATAATCATTCTAATGCGTGGTTTCTTGATTCTGGGGCATCCTACCATATATGCCCAAGGAGAGATTATTTCTCAACTTATGAGCAAGCTGAGGGCATCATTACTACGGCAAATGGTGTTGCGTGCAAGGTAGTTGGGACTGGTTCAATCAAGATCAGGACGCATGATGGTAGTTTCTGTACTTTGAACGATGTCAGGCATGTTCCATCGATGACAAAGAATCTGATTTCTCTTCCTATGTTGGATAGAAAGGGTTTCGTCTACTCAGGGAGTGATGGAGTTCTGTGTGTCTGCAAAGGTTTTAGGCTGGTTCTGAAAGGTGTTCTGCATGGTACCTTGTATTTTCTACAAGGTTCCACGGTTATGGATTCTGTTAATGTTGCATCTTCGGAGGTTCACCAGGATGATATGACTAAGTTATGGCATATGAGGCTTGGTCACATGGGTGAAAGAGGGATGCAGATTCTGTCGAAGTATGATATTCTTGGTGGCCACAAGATCAAGAGCTTGGACTTCTGTGAGCATTGCGTTTTTGGGAAGCATCACTGCAGCAAGTTTCCTAAGGCGATTCATAGAACAAAGGGCACATTGGATTACATCCATTCTGATTGTTGGGGACCTTCCCGAGTTGAGTCACTGGGAGGTCACAGGTACTTTGTTTCTCTGATTGATGATTACTCAAGGATGACTTGGGTTATCATGATGAAACATAAGAGTGAAGCTTTCTCGAAGTTCAAGGAGTGGAAAGCTTTGGTGGAAAATCAGATCGGGAAGAAGATCAAGAGGCTTCGAACTGATAATGGGCTGGAATTCTGCTCGTATGAGTTTGATCAGTTTTGTAGGGATGAAGGGATTGCTCGTCATCATACAGTCAGGAAAATGCCACAGCAGAATGGCGTAGCTGAGCGGATGAATCAGACATTGCTGGCGAGAGCGAGGTGCATGCTCTCTAATGCTGGTTTGGAAACTAGATTCTGGGCAGAGGCGGTGAGTACAGCTTGTTACCTGATCAACCGCGGGCCTCACACGGGTATAGAGTGCAAAATACCTATGGAGTTGTGGTCAGGTAAAGTTGTTGATTACTCCAAGTTAAAAGTTTTTGGTTGTACATCTTATTATCATGTTAGTGATGGTAAGTTAGAGCCCCGAGCCAAGAAGGGTGTCTTTGTGGGTTATGGAGATGGAGTTAAAGGCTCCAGGATATGGTCTCCATCTGAGAAGAGGGTTATTCTGAGCAGGGACGTTATCTTTGATGAAAATTCTTTCCTTAGATCTATGGTGAAGCCCACAGTTGTGCCAGAAACTAGTGGAGTTGATAAACAGGTGGAGCTTGAAGTCACTCAAGGTGAAAATAGATTGGAACAATTTGAGGTGAATCAAGAGCCACAGACAGAATCTGAGATACCGGAATCTCCACCACCAGATTCTCAACCATCAGGAGCTATAGTCCGCAGTTTAGCTCAGGACCGACCCAGGAGGGTTAGAGTTGGGGCGCCCAAGAGATATGGGTTTGAGGATATGGTGGGTTATGCACTACAGGTTGCTGAGGAGGTGGATACTCATGAGCCATCCACCTACAGAGAAGCTGTTTCAGGTACTGATGCTGACAAATGGCTTGCTGCAATGGGAGACGAGATGGAGTCTCTTCAGAAGAATCAGACATGGGATTTGGTTCAACAGCCTCAAGGGAGAAAGGTTATCACTTGCAAATGGGTTTTCAAGAAAAAGGAAGGGATATCACCTACAGAGGGAGTCAAGTACAAGGGTAGAGTTGTTGCTAGAGGTTTCAGTCAGAGAGAGGGAGTAGATTACAATGAGATTTTCTCACCAGTGGTCAGACACACTTCCATCAGGGTGTTGCTAGTTATAGTGACACATCAGGATTTGGAGCTTGAACAACTTGATGTGAAGACCGCTTTTCTACATGGAGAGTTGGAGGAAGAGATATACATGACTCAGCCAGATGGTTTCCAAGTTCCTGGCAAGGAAAAGTATGTTTGCAAGTTGAAGAAGTCTGTGTATGGACTTAAGCAGTCTCCGAGGCAGTGGTACAAGAAGTTTGACAGTTACATGCTTCAGCTGGGATATACGAGGTGTGCTTATGACTGTTGTGTCTACTACAGCAGGTTGAGAGATGGGTCATTCATCTATCTGGTGCTTCATGTAGATGACATGCTGGTAGCCGCAAAGAGTAAGCACGAGGTTCAGAAGTTGAAAGGACTTCTCAGTGCTGAGTTTGAGATGAAGGATCTGGGTGCAGCTCGGAAGATACTAGGAATGGAGATTCTTAGGGATCGAAGTCAGCGGAAGCTTTTCTTGTCACAGAAAGGCTACATTCAGAAAGTGTTGGCTAGGTTTGGCATGTCTACAGCCAAGCCTATAGACACTCCTAGTGCTGCAAATATTCATCTCACCACTATGTTTGCTCCTCAATCAGACGAGGAGAAGGAGTATATGTCTCGGGTTCCTTATGCCAGCGCGGTCGGGAGCTTGATGTACGCTATGGTTTGCACGAGGCCAGATTTAGCACAGGCAGTCAGTGTTGTGAGCAGGTTCATGGGGCAACCGGGAAAGGAACATTGGCAAGCTGTGAAGAGGATCTTCAGGTATCTTAGAGGTACGTCTGATGTGGGTCTCATTTATGGAGGTGATACCGAGTGCTTAGTTACAGGCTACTCGGATTCTGATTATGCTGGTGATGTTGACACGAGGAGATCGATGACTGGTTATGTATTCACTTTGGGAGGTTCTGTGGTTAGTTGGAAGGCGACTTTGCAACCTACAGTGACGTTGTCTACTACGGAAGCAGAGTACATGGCTCTGACAGAGGCTGCAAAGGAGGGAATATGGCTGAAAGGGCTGGTTAGTGATCTTGGTCTACATCATGATCAGCTACTGTATATTGTGACAGTTTGAGTGCAATCTGCCTAGCCAAGGATCAGGTCCATCACGAGAGGACCAAGCATATTGATGTCAGATATCATTTCCTGAGGAGTGAGAGGAGAATCAGGGTGAAGAAAGTGGGAACTGCTGACAACCCCGCTGATATGTTCACCAAACCTGTTCCACATAGCAAGTTTCAACATTGTTTGGACTTGCTGAACATCAGAGCTGATTAGGTGCTCTATGGGCAGTCCCGGGAGTGGAGGGCGAAGTCTACTCATCTGGCACTGTAATGGTGCATCTGGAGTTTTCTACTTTGAGGATTCAAGTCAAGGTGGAGATTTGTTGGTATGCCTTGAATACTGTAATAGCCGCTTCTGCGACCCTGGCCTGGAATACAACTACATCTACAATTATGATAAGAATATAATTCCAATTCCAATTTGGACTGATGTTGATTTGGGCCGAATTGTGTTTTGTTCCAATCCCAGTTTGTTAGGGTTTAGTGGAGACAATATATAAAGTGTCTCTCTTCTCTCTGTAAACATTAATTCTGTTCTGCACTTAGATAGGTAGAAATCTGGCCAATTTCTTGGCGTCTGTAACCTGCTACCTATTATAGTGAATCCGTCTCCCGTGGATATAGCCAAAATTGGTGAACCACGTAAATCTTGTGTCTTGTTATTTTCATTCATATTTTCTGTTCTTTCTCCATTCCGCACAACATGAGGTTATAGTAGGGTTACAAATATTTCACCCAAGTTGGGTGGATTACAAGGATACTCACACTATGGTGGTACACTCACTAACTAAAGATGATGAAGACTTTAAAAGGGTTTAAGCAGTACCTGTAGCAAAGCTCCATAGCATTTATTTGATGTTTGTGCATCTGTGATTGTACTTTCATCCATGTAGATAGTTTTATAGGTCTTTAAAACTTGTTATGTTTGTACATTTGTTTTGGACTGTACCTTGGTAGTTTGATTGGATATAGAATGAAACTGGAACTTATTTTTTGGATGCTTGATTTATCTGTTTTTGTAGATTGACTGGTTGCGAAGAATTGTGAATGAAGGCCATGTATCTGACTGATCCTCTCTACTTTTTCATGTAGGAATGGATTTTGGCATTTAGGGTTGCAGAATATGAAAAATTAGGTATAAGATTTGGTGGGAGGAGTACCGTTAGACCTGCACCGAAGTATCTCAAAAGAAATGTTGCATTTAATCTTAGGATCATTGTGGATGTGTTTCAGCATGTGGACGGTGGGAGGGTATCGTAATCAAGAAAAAACATGACGATCGCTTTCGTTTTTACTTACTAGGTCTGATCTCTTTGTCGACCTTCGTACTATGCTTTCATTGTTTCGCATGCAATGCACTTTCCATCTTCAAGTAGCTCTGCTAACCTGATTTCACTGCTCTTTTGAGGTAAGAAACGAGAATAAGTTTTTGGCTGTTCCGAAATGAGGCTTGCTCAAGAATGGTTCGAGAATGATTGGAATCAGTTAAAAGAAAGGCCTGATCTGACTTTTTCAAAAATGGTTCTTGCGTTTTTGTCTTTGTTACTGCAAAAACTACTATGCCTCTATCCCAAATTTGGGTGGATGGGAAAAATCCACTCAAAATGTCCAGGTTATAAGATTATGGCTTGCCTCTACATTGACAGGCCTTTTACTGGTGTTTGCTGAAGAAGTAATGGACATGATTATGTCTGTAGGTGTTCATTCTCAAGTGTTGTGCTGCTTCAAAGAAGCAAAGATGGGAGTTGCCTTACTTTGAGCTGGCTGTATTAGAGTCTCTGCACTTTCGGGTTCGACATTGATTGATGCTGTAGGAGGGGTCATCTTATACTAGATGGTTTTTATTCAACACAATCTCCTGCAAATCATAGTGTCCGATTCATTTAAATATATGGCAATGTACACTTTGCTTCATGGATGAAGTGCAACAGTTACTGACAGTGGCGGAACTAGGAATTTTTTTTAGGTGGGGCTGGACGGACGGATGGTGACGGAGCGGCGTCCGGCAGTGGCGGGACGACGGCGGCGACGGTCGATGCGGAGCTAAGGCGCTGGCGGCAGGGAGGCGGGAGCTGCTCCTCCACTCCCGTTTCAAAGCTTGAAGAAAGTAGCAAAATTGGCAATTTTGGGTTTGTCCAATATTGGAAAACTGGCAATTTTGGGTTTGTCCAATATTGGACTTGGGTTTTGTATTGGGCCATTTTTTGGATTTTGGCCCAATAACAAAACCCAATTCTGTTTTTTTTTCTTATTTACTAATCAAAACGACATCGTTTGACTTAAGTCAAAACGACATCGTTTTGATGTTTTATGGCCGCTTCGGCCTTCTTTCCCAGCGTAAATCACCGGAAAATTGCATTTTTCGCCAGAAAAATGGGTATGGGCGCCTTGAAGCTCCTTAGCCGCTAATCACTACTACTACCATGGCGCCGGAATCTCAGGTAGGGCTGGAACCCTACCACGCGCCATGCCGCCACTGGTCACTGATACCAATTTGTTGACTGAGCAAGCATATGAAATTAGATTAAATTGATAAAGATGTCCTCGCTTAGGCTCACATTAAAATGATAGAACATGATGGTTCTTGCTATGAGATGTTGTAACTGCTTTGTCGATCTCTGCATTTTATGATGCATATACAAGGTTTTCTGGATTGTGTTGTGGCTTACTTGGCTCTTAAGCTATGAATATGTAGCTTTAACTGTCCTTTTACAGTAAATTGATCTTTAAGTTGTTTGTAGCTCTTTCTATCACATCCTTTCATCTTAAGGATTATAAATTTTCACCAAACTTTGGCCTCACGCTATGAGATATGTCACTAAAGATAAGCAAGCTTCTAAAGGAGCTGTGTTATGCATATCATTATAAAAATTCTTGGCAATCTTGCAGGTGTGAATGACAAAATACATGAAATTTGTAATGTACGAGTAAAATTTAGTCCTCATCTTTCCAGTTATGTGAGAATCTTCTTTGCTATCCAGAAATTTAATAGTACTTGTCGTAGCTGCGGGTCTCCCAGGTCAATTCTTCAATAGTACACGCTTCCGCCACTTCGGGACATACAACATTGGATTGATCTTATGCCCGACGGGGTTTTGCCAAACCGAGCCCACTATCGAATAGGCCCGGCTGAACATGAACATGAAGAATTGCGGCGCCAAGTCGAGGAGCACTTCACCAAGGCCACATCCGCGAGAGCCTCGGCCTGTGTGTAGTTCCCGCACTCCTCACCCCGAAGAAAGATGACACTTGGCGTATGTGCGTGGATAGCCGATCCATCAATAAGATCACGGTCCGATACTGCTTTCCTATTCCGCGACTCGACAATCTCCTCGATCAATTAAGTGGAGCTCGGATTTTTAGCAAGTTGGATTTGAAAAGCAGGTACCACCAATTCCGCATTCGACCCGGCGACGAGTGGAAGACAGCCTTCAAGACTTGCGAGGGCCTCTACGAATGGCTTATGTCGTTTGGACTCTCCAATGCACCAAGCACCTTCATGCGCGTTATGAATCAAGCACTCCGCCCATTTATCGGTAAATTCATTGTCGTTTACTTCGATGATGTTTTGATTTATAGTGCTAACCCCGAGGATCACATGTAACACCTCCGGGAGGTTCTTACCATTTTTTGCAGCCATGCCTTTTACGCCGCCTCGACAAAGTGTGTTTTTCTCACCGACCGAGTCGAGTTCCTTGGTTATGTCGTCTCTGCTAATGGGCTTAGTGTTGCAGAGTCTAAGGTCCAAGCCGTGACATCTTGGCCAACCCCACGCATAGTAAGCGACGTGCGGAGCTTCCACGGTCTTGCCTCGTTCTACCGCCGTTTTATTCCATACTTTAGCTCGATTATGGCACCGATCATTGAGTCCATTAAATCTAGACGTTTCCATTGGTCTTCTCATGCCGCAAATGCTTTTGAATTGATCAAGTCCAAGCTACTTTAGCACCGATTCTGGTGCTTCCGGATTTCACACAACCGTTCTTGCTCCACTGCGATGCTTCCAAAGTCGGCATTGGCGCCATTCTTAGCCAAGGGCATTGACCAGTTGCTTATTTTAGCGAGAAACTCACCGGACCAAAATCTCGCTACAACACTTATGACGTGGAGTTCTACGCAATTGTTCGGGCAATGCATCGTTGGCGTCATTACCTTTTCCATAAGGAATTTGTGCTCTTTACTGATCACGATGCGCTCAAACACCTCGAGACTCAAGACAAGGTATCTTCTCGGCATGCTTCCTGGGTCGCATTTTTGCAACAATTTACGTTTTCCATTAAACACAAGGCTGGGGGTTCTTAATCGCGTGGCCGATGCCTTGAGTCGGCGACATGCTCTTCTCACCGAGCTCCGAGTCGAAACTCCGGGTTTTGATGTGTTGGCCGAGCACTATACTACAGACCCTTTCTTTGCTGGGATTATTGAACGCCTCCAGGCGGGCGAACAATTGGATTTCTCTTGGTCGGAGGGTCTTTTAATTTTTTGCAGCAAACTATGCGTTCCGGAGGGGAGCTTGCGACTCAAAATCATTCGGGATCTTCACAATGAGGGGCATGTTAGATGTGACCGCACTCTCCATCTCGTGGCGTCTTCATATTTTTGGCCCTCTATGAGAAAGGAAGTAGCCCATTTTGTGGACAGGTGCCGTATTTGTCACACTGCCAAAGACAGCCTCAAATGCTGGGATGTATATGCCCTTGCCGATTCCGACGTAAGCTTGGGTTGATATTAGCATGGATTTTGTCCTCGGCCTTCCTTGCATGGTGCGGGGTAATGATTCTATTTTTGTCGTTGTGGATCGATTCTCCAAATTGACTCACTTTATCCCCTGTAAGAAGACTTCCGATGCTGTCCATGTTGTGGGATTATTTTTCCGTGAGGTTTATAGAATCCACAGTCTTCCATCGTCCATTGTGTCAGACCGCGACACCCGCTTCTTGAGCCACTTTTGGAGAAGTCTCTGGCGTTTGGTGAACACCCGACTCAATTTTAGTAGTGCCTATCACCCCCAAACTGATGGCTAAACCGAGGTTGTGAACCATTCTCTTGGTAACCTTTTACGCTGCCTTGTCGGCGAGGCCATTCGCACCTGGGATTTGAAACTTTGTCAGGCAGAGTTTGCTCATAACCACGCTAGCAACCGGAGCACTGGTCTCAGTCCATTCCGAGTCATATATGGCATCGTTCCGTGTTGTCCTTTAGACCTTGCTCCCGTTCCTGCACCTCTTCGGCCTCACGACGATGCCGCAGATTTTATCACACAACTCCAAGATATCCATCGCCAAACTGTGGTGAATCTCCAAGCCACTACTGAATCCTATAAGCGCTCTGCCGATATCAAGCGTCGTCCGGTTGAGTTTGAGGTCGGCAATTTTGTGTGGGTTGTTCTCACTAAGGATTGCATTCCCGCCCATGAGTACAATAAACTTAAGCTAAAAACTATTGGTCCCGTGGAAATCGTTGAAAAGATCAATCCGAATGCCTATCGTTTGAAGCTTCCAAGCCACATATGCACTGTAGATGTGTTTAATGTCAAACATCTCCGCCTTTACACAGGGGATAATTCCGAAGATGACATTGGTGAAAATTCGGGGACGAATTTTTCCGACCCTCGAGAGAATGATGGCGCGATAGGGTTAGGTCTTGCATTCATGGAAGCATGGGATCGACGCGCCAAGAAATGATTAGTGTCGATGATTCTGCGGATTTTGGTTTGCATTATTTGTGGATGATTGCATGGAAAGGATTACGGCTTGCATGGTGTGCATGGGTTGCATGATTGCATATATTTGATAAATATGGATTGCATGGTTTGCATGGAAAGTTCATGCAATGCATGGAAATTCTATTTTTGAGAGGGGATTTGATTTGCTTTGTTTTGGGTTGATCGAAGATTTTGGCTTCAACATATATTTGTTGAAATTGCTTTCTTTATTTCCATTATTTACTTCCATTTTAGTGTGTTGTTTGTTTCCAGTTTTAAACTCTTTTCATTCTTTTTCATTTGTTCGACCACTATAAGGTTGGGAGCACCGATGTATTTGAGAGGGGTGATTAAGGAAATAAAGTTGACAATATTATCGTATCCTCTTGCGTTTCTTTCTTTCCGATAATCTCTCGCTACATCACCATGCGAAGCAAGAGAGTCTAGAGTACAGTAAAGGCTTACTTGGTGATATCAAAATATGTTGATGTTTAGTTGATGCTTATGGCTATGTGGTTATTCATATTGGTGTGTTTTTCTTGTGTTAGCTTTCTCTGATGGTTGAATTTGCTTTGAGAGACACAGATTGCTATCAACAATATTTGGTTATTATCTCTCTCTATTTTTTAATCAAATTTTATTCTTGTTTACTTTCAGTGGTGTGTTGAACTGGTAATTATAGTGGTAATTATACAGTGTGTTGATCTGGTAGCTTATGTTAGGCAAATTCATGGGAAAAACCGTCTTTCCATAGGCATATGGAAAGATGGGGTTAAATTGAAAATATCAAAAGGTAAAAGATTTTAGTTGCAATATAAAAATTTATTATGCAATGTGCAGTAGTTGTAAGTTTATGATCCAATTAATGCAACATGAAAATTTTGCCTTAATTTCTTCTAATTTGTAGTTTAAACCTTGGTTATTTCATAACTAATGAAAAATCGTCTTTCAAGAGACAAATTTTATGTTTTGTATTTTAAAATTTGACTCTTTTATGCGTGTCATTTTATTTTAAGTACTCAAATTATATTTTTCTATTATTTACATACATGAGTATCAAAGTACCAATCACAATTTTCTATTCTTTACATGCATGCATATCATTTTATTTAAACTGTATTTTTAACCCTCTATTTTAGTCGAAAGTGTCAATATAACCTTGTAAAATCTGAAAGTGCCAATCCAACCCTATTTTGGACGAAAGTGTCAATCTAATCCTGAAAACCTGAAATCAGTCAGAATTTAATTACCTGGCCATTATACCTTAATCTAAAAAATGAAAAATAAATAAATAGCAAAAGTCCAATTTACCCTCCCTATTATTCTTCTTCCTCCTTTTCTTTTCTTCTTCTACGTTTCTTCTTTTCTTATGAGTGTTTAATTCCACCACCGCCAACCCTCCGGTGAAGCTCCTATTCTCCAACTGCTCCACCAAAGCTCCATTTAACCCCCTCCCTCCTCCTCCCAACAGCCCTGATGAAGCTCGGTTTAACCCCTCACTTTCTTGAAAATTTCGAACTTTCACATCATTTCTTATCCCAGTTCCTTCACAAGAACAGAGGAGAAATTCATCTCTTTTGAATCCCTTGTTTTACCTACTTCCTGAATGCAAATTGCAACAATTTTGTCGATCTTTTGAGAGCCAAAATATGAACCCTTTATGCTGAAAATTGTGGATTGACTGGTAATTGGTGTTTGACCCAAATGGGAGTGATGGAGAATCGGCGCCAATGCCATTGTTTCTGTGATTTTGGCGGTAGAAATTTGGTAAAGTGGGACAATATGTTGTTGAGACCATTTGTATATGAATGTCAGTTCAGGGAGGAGGTAGGGTTACGATGGGGGGGTTGGAGGATTGGGAAATTAGGCTTTTTCTGAGTGATTGGAAGAATGCTATGGGTGGGGAGGGGAGTGGTGGTTCATTGGTGGTGCGCGACGGGGCGGGTTTGGGAGGGAGGGAGGGATTGGTGATGGGGTGAGTGGTGGCAGAGCGGCGGAGCAGCGGTAGTGGCCGATGAGCGGCACTGTGGTGGCTGGTGAAGAAGAAGAAATCATCCTGGGGTAGAATGTTCATAAAAAGTTCAATTTTTATCCCAAGGGTATTTATGTCTCTTTATGTTTGGTCAACAGATGACTTCATTGAGTCACACCGGAATTGAGTAAAATGGGTATACTTGCATAATTTTACAAAGTTTCGCACATTCAGATTTTACAAGGTTATAACTACATTTTCGATTATTTATGCACTTTACCCGTTACATTTTTATATTCTTTACAATATACCCATGTACACCTTTGTCCTTGTCTTGAGTACATATAAGTACATTTTCATCATCATCTATATCACATTTTTTCCACCTCTCACTTTGTTTTGTTTTTCTTCTATACCATCATTTGAATAAAGACACCTGCCGACTTTCCCAATAGGCCATCGGTTACGTGTCCTTTAGAACAAATTTTGCCTATGAAAAGTAAATTAATGAAATTGGCTAATCTTATAGAGCTTCCATCAAGTGATCC
This sequence comes from Rubia yunnanensis, assembly GCA_037428765.1. Taxonomy (NCBI): domain Eukaryota; kingdom Viridiplantae; phylum Streptophyta; class Magnoliopsida; order Gentianales; family Rubiaceae; genus Rubia; species Rubia yunnanensis. The sequence goes on along the minus strand of CM075069.1, from coordinate 30,617,431 downwards.
TATAGCTATGGTATTGCAAATTTGATTGATTTCATTAACTTCGTTTTAAAAAAAACTAGATCAATAGGGGGAAGTTGAGGTCAATTAATTAGGTTAAATATAAAGTATTTCCACAGGTTAAATCATCATAGTTATTATTATTATTATTATTATTATTATTATTATTATTATTATTATTATTATTATGCATAGTACTTTTGTTACCTGGGTTTGTAACTGTAAAGTATTATGCAGATTCAGTAGTTAAAGATTTCAAGTGAAAACATAGTAGGATGATATATATTATACATTTATAATTTCTCAACCCCATTCAAATACACAAAGAAAGCCCACTTTAAAAATGTCTGGAAAATCGGAAGTTGAACCATTTTACTATTGCTATGGATTTGTAAAGACTATGATTCGTAATATATGATGAGTCATTCAAAAGTTAAATGTTGACGTTAAAGTGATGGTACGCACGCGGATCATTTTAAATCTTTGGTTATTTCTTAGATTCGTTGAATAAATTGTCTTGGTTCATTATCGAGAAACCCAGTATTTAAACACTAAACATTTCTATTTGCATATTAATTCTCGTGTCGTTCATCATTCTATTTATGATAAATTGGAATATGGTGTTTTGAAAACAATGACCGATATCATAGGAGAATAAAAACGATTGTTTTCATTTCTTATCTAAAAAAAATTATTTCTCTTCATGATACATATTATTATTTTGAGAGAGTGGGTATCCTGACAGGCCGCCTGTCCATAAGGTTATGGACATGATACTTATTTTTTACCTTATACACTATATTTGTTAAATTTCATACAAAATTTAAAAATTTTATACAAAATTTAAAAAATTTTAAAATATTTTTATATCATATATTTTAATATTTTCACCTTCAAATACATATTATTACTTGTTTTAACTTATTAAATGCAATATTTAAATTTAATAAAAATTACAACATTTAAGTTAAAAGCCCCTGTGGATAAGCTTATGAAAATGCCACACTACTGACTGCTGACTGCTGAACCATCAGATCCCACAGGAGCTAACTCCTCCTGTATCCTGGAGAATGTACCAGTTGTAATAACCAATGATATGAACTCTACACTTCTAAAACAAATCAGCATGGAAGAACTAACTAACATAGTGTTTTCCATGAATAGTCATTCATCCCCGGGCCCTGATGGCTTTTCTGGTTTCTTTTACCATAAATGCTGGGACATCATTAAAAATGATGTGCTCCTGGCAGCAGATGATTTCTTGGGGGGCTCAGAAATCCCAAAGGCCATTTCCTCTACTCACATAACTTTAATCCCTAAAAAAGATGTATGCTCCTCTTTCAAGGATTACAGACCAATAAGCTTAAGCAACTTCACAAACAAGATTTTCTCCAAGATAATCTCCTCAAGACTGAAACCTTTTTTAGATGACATAGTCAGCCCTGAACAATCGGCCTTTGTCTCCGGAAGGGAAATCGCAGATAATGTACTGCTCATGCAGGAATTCACTAATCATCCGCACACAAAGACAAAAGGATATAACATGATCATTAAATTGGATATGATGAAAGCCTTCGACAGAGTATCATGGTCTTTCCTAACGAATGTATTACTCAAACAAGGTTTTTCCAAACAATAGTTGAGATAATAATACGGAATATCCAATCTGCTAATTTCTCATTACTTTTAAATGGCAAACCTGTTGGCTTTTTCCCTGCCTCCAGAGGTTTAAAACAAGGGGATCCTCTATCCCCGATGCTTTTCATTCTCATGGCCGAAGCATTCTCTCACAACCTGAACTTCCTTTTTCAGTTCGGGAATATTCAGCCCTACAAACTCCCTCGAGGGATGATATCTTCATCTCACCTCTCCTATGCTGATGACACAGCAATTTTCCTGAAATATTCAAAACAGGGTCTGCAAACCATAATGAACTTCCTCGTATCATATGAGTTAGCTTCGGGTCAGAAAGTCAATTTCGAGAAATCAATTTTTTTCATATCAAAACATACTCCAAACAGAATCACATCATCCCTCCGAAGCCAGACCTCTATGATAGAAGGGACAACCCCTTTCAAATACCTAGGATGCCCTATTTACACAGGTAGAGTTAAAAACTCACTTTTCCATGGCGTTCTCCTTTCAATCCAAAACAAAATCAACAACTGGCAAAATAAACTTATATCTCCTGCTGGTAGGGCAACATTAATCAGACATGTCCTTTCATCAATGCAAATTCACTTAATCACGGTTTTAAAGCCAACTGCTCACATCATAAACCAAATACATAAAACTCTTGCAAGTTTTTTCTGGAACAGCAACTCCACCAATGGACAAAAACACAGAAACTGGAAATCTTACCCGAACTTATGTTTCCCAACAGCGGAAAATGGACTTAACTTTAAGAATCTGACAATTTTAACAAAATCTTTCTCCCTAAAATTATGGTGGAAACTCCAAACAGGAAAGTCACTATGGGCAAAAGTCATGTGGTCGATGAGAGACACACACAAAACTTCCCGAACCTGGAAACGTATCAAAGAGGCAGATGAAATAGCCTTAAGGAACTCCAAAGTCATCCTTGGTTCAGGTTCAGTCTCCTTTTGGAACTCCAATTGGACCTCTCTTGGCCCGCTGATTGACCATCTCCAAAACCCATCAGATTGCCCTTTCATTAACTTAACAGTGGCAGAGTTTATAAAATATAAAAACTGCTACTCAGAACTGATCAGAAACATCCTCCCCAATTCCATTTCCCTCTGAATATGATGATGCACTCATTTGGAAGCCTACTACTGCAGGTAATTTCACTGTGCGTTCAGCATATGAAATTCTGAGGGAGAAAAAATTGGAAATCCCTTCCTATTCTCACCTCTGGTCAAAACTTCTGCCTAAGAAAGTGTCTTTATTTAATTGGAAACTTTTAAACAGATTACTAGCTCTGCCTGATGTGCTCGAAGGTTTCCAATTCCATCTCCCATCTAGATGCTGCTTATGCTTTCTTCATTCTGAAACAATACACCACTCATTCAACTCATGTGCAAAGGTCAGCTTGATTTGGAAGATGGTTAACTCAGTTTTTGAGCTGCCAAATCACCATTTTCAACTAGTGTGGGATAGATTTTATTTCTACTGGAATTACAACCTTGCTGACAGTTCTGCTAAACTTTTAATCCGAACAATTCCCAGTGTGGTGCACTGGTACCTGTGGCGCGCCAGATGTTTGTATTTCTTTGAGGGTACAAAACCTAACCACATAACCATTTTCAGACAAATTCTCCTTCATTTTAATGACACCTTGCTTGCTTTCAAAGTGGATTTCGAATGGTCTTTATCCCCAACTCCAAGGCTTTTGAGCAAGGTTCCAATTAGGAAAAGAACAATCAGAATTCTGCAATGGAAACCACCTGTGGATTTCAAACTTAATACTGATGGTGCTTTTAAGAACGGCGCTGCAGGAATAGGTTGTATGATTAGAGACCATTCTGGTCACGTAATTATAGCTTGTTCAAAATCTATCACTGTTGAATCTGCTTTGCAGGCTGAAACCAATGCACTTCTACAAGGTCTGCTGCTAGCTCGGGCAAAATGCATCAAAAAAATTGAGATTGAGATTGACTCCAAAATTCTGCTCGGCATGATCCAGCAACAGCTCAAAATTCCATGGAGACTACTGAATCTGATGAGGAAAATCTGGGAACTTCTCCAAGGCATGAACTACACACTTCAGCACGTTTTCAGAGAGGCGAATAGCGCTGCTGACTCCTTAGCAAAAATGGCTACTTGCGAACAGGTAAATTCACTCTATGGTCCCATGGATTTGCCCCCAATTGTCGCAGGACAGGTAAAGCTGGATGCAGAAGGCAACCCTAACTTTAGGACTATGTAACTCTTCTCTAGTTATTTATCTTTCTGTTTCTGTCGATCAATAGGATAGTGATAGCACGATGTTTAGTTTGGTGTGATCGACAGAGGAACTTTCGAGGTAAGGTATTAAGTCCCCCTCTTTTATGTATCACTTATTTTAATTAATAAACGGGTAGGGGTCTGCCAAACCCCCCACCACCACAGGTGGATTTTTTTTTTTTTTTAAAAAGGATAAGCTTATGAAAATGCCGCATTTCTTGAGACTCATTTTTAGATAACTAAACTTTAGAATACAAAAAAATTAAAAAAATTCAATTTAAATATGAGAGGTTGAATATATATGAAAATTAGTCCAATTGTTTTAATCAAGAATACCGCGCAACGTGCGGTGGGACTCCCACTGGTTGCCCTAATGAGCCACGTCCGGTTTATCAAAAAAATATTGTTCCTTCTGAAATCAATGGAATTAAACAACCAGGCGGAGTAGAGACCGTTTTATTAGAAAAGAGATGTAGTTTCTTGAAAAGAAATTTAATTTACCAAGCCTTTCCGTGGATGGATGTTTCGAGTTGGTCACTTTTTTCTCCTCATAAAATTGACAAGCCTTCCGATGGATGTTGGAGTTGGCCATTCAATTTTTTAAAATTAACAAGACGATTTTATATCAAAGTATGTGACCCTTGTGCTCCATACTTATGATTGATGAAATTATCAAATTACCCTTCACCATACCAGAAAAAATGGCATGTGACCGGCACGTGCACCTAAAAATCAGAAATCTGGCCGGAAAGTGGGGTTGGGGACCAAAAACAATGTTTTGAATTTGTAGGGTACCATCTAACGGTGGTTTTGTAACTGGAGACCAAAAGATAGTAAAAGATACTTTGTAGGGGACCAAAAAAATAATTTAGTCTTCTTGAAATGCCGGTGTAAATTTGTTTTCATTCAAAAACAAATTTAAATTTGACTCGTTTTTTACACTGGTAATAATAGTGTATACCGGAGTATTAGTTGAAATATTTATGAAATGGCCAATTTGTTTTCCGGTGTTACCTCCTGGATAATTTTCGGGGCAACGAAAACCAGAAGTACTTTAATCAGAACTATTATAAATTTAAAACCTCAGAAATTGTAAGAAACTTCAAACACCTATGATAATATTGATCGAAAAACACGATAACTTATTGAAACGATGAATAAAAATTATCTTTAGCATGAATGGAAATAAACTAAAAAATAACACACGTTTTGTATGACCAAACACCAACAACATAATTCTAATATGCTCAACCACAAAAAATCAATTATCAACCTATTATTATATTTTTATCATCCAGAAGTTGCAACGAAGTGTTCGCCTGATGCTGGTACTCATTGAGTCAAGCCCCGCACCATCTCTCTGCAACGGATTGAATGTCGTACACATGGTACAGTCCTTGGCCCTCTGGGAAGATCTATCAAGTTAAAACTTAAAATGTTAGTGAAGAATGTTGTGTCTAATAGAAACTTCGAAATACTAATTTTGAGATCTAATGTGTACCTTCAAGATATTGTTTGTCTCCGGGTGATTAACAAATTCTTCCATGAAGAGCATTATGGAGTACCCGCATTGCCACGAACCATTCTGGGTTCGGTACTGCACATTGAATGGTATATGTCATTACCAATTTTTAACCTAACAAATGGTGTGGATGAAATGACAGAATGACTGACCTTAATGTTCTTGATTTTCCAAGCGTAGTCGAGTTTTGACTCTATCTTTCTCTTCTCCCTTTGGTATGCGCATGCAAGCTTGTCAAGAAAGTAAATGATTTTTTTACTTGTTCTAGTATATTCATAAAATTGGATGTATTATTTGATTAATTGTAATACCTGGTGATACGAATCAGGGTTTCTAAATTCATTTATTAAATTAGGGTTTTTAGGATGATAACACTATACTCTACTATTTTTTCCACTGAATTTTTTAATGAGGTTGTTCAAGGCCACTTGGAGAATTCGACCAGATTACCTTAGGTTACCATTTATTTTAGGTATACTGATATGAATCTCCTTGCGAAAACTCATGATTGCAGAATTTATATCTTTGATCTAGTGAGGAGTTCTGCAAACCCTCACTAGCTCGCACGAAATTCAGGTGTCTAGCCCTCGGGGTACGCCTAACTTCGACTTGTTCTCTAACTAGCCCCCAGGATCAGATTACAAGATTTATTGATACTTATCTAGCCCTCGAGATTAAGCAATAATGGAAGAAGCTCGCACGCAACAAGAGTATGAACTCAATGGTTTATATTTCTGAGTGATGATAGTGGTTAATGTCAAAATAATGTTGAAAACCACCCCTATTTATAGTACATAGGTATGGTCTTCACGAATACAAACAAGAAACTGAAAAGGATTATGGCAGCTTTAAGAAGCTAAAACCATATTTAACTAGGCTACCTAAAATAAATGACTATATTCTTCAAGATAATCTTGAATGAATATTTCCTTATCTAATCAAATTCTAATCATATAAAAGCTGAATATTCTAAATTCTAAAATAAAGTATGGCTGAAACATTAATTCTTCCAAGGCCAACGTGGCTGAATTAATGGGCCTTATTCTAAAATAAAAATAAAATAAATGATCACACAACCTCATTAAAAACCAATAAGAAAAAGAGTATAGTATTACCGTCCTAAAAACCCTAATTAAATAAATGAATTTAGAAACCTTGATTCGTATCATTCCCTCCGAGGTCGAAAATTTGCATCCTCAAAACATGAATGATCTTAAAAAATAAATGTAGATAAATGTCCCAGGCCATTCTGCAAAATCCTGCTAATATACGGTGACTGGATGCTGACTAGGCAGTGATTGGGTGCTTGTTGGAATAAAGAAAGTAGATGATTAGATAATATTTTATTCCATGTTAATGACTAGTACTAGAGTTATATTTAGACTAGTCTTCTTTGTACTCTATATATATTCTTCATCATTGATCAAAATCATTATGGAAAATTACTTTATTATGGTATCAGAGCAAACCTAGTTCTAAAAGCCTCCTCTCTCTCGGCCGCAACCTTTTTTTTCCGCCGCTGAAATCCTTTTGTCTGCTCGCATTAAACAAGACTTTGTCTGCTCTGCTTCTCTTTGTCATAATAATACATCCCATCCGCAGACTTTGTATCTGCTTTGTTATTTTCAATTTTCATCCCATCCGAAGCCATTATTCACCTCCCGAAAATTTTATTATTTTTGTTTTCTCCTCTCATTATGTCTGACGATAAATTATCTTATAATACCTTGCTCCACATGATGACTATCAAATTGTCATCATCCAATTATTTGCTGTGGAAGCGTCAAGCTGGTTATGTTCTCCGACCTCAGAAGCAGTATGGTTTTCTTGATGGTTCCAGGCCCTGTCCGACTGTTCCTCCTCGCCCCCTGGCCACCGCTTCTGTCTCCGATGCGGGGGCTGTTACTTTCACTCCAGTACGAGGCTCCTCCTCCAAGCATGATCCCATGGAGGCTTACTTGAAGGCTCAGTCTGATTATGAAAATTGGGTTGATGAAGATCAACGTGTTTGCAGTCTTCTCTTTTCTTCCCTCACCCCGGAGGCTTTGGCCGTTTTTCCTGACTGTGCCACTTCAAAGGAAATTTGGGACAATCTTCAGTCGATTTATCATGACAGCAGTGCTTCATCCGTCCTTCGTCTTCGTGCCGCTGCCCATGGTATACGTAAGACTGGTACAGTTCATGAACTCCATCTCCAATTTAAAGATATTTTTGAGCAGTTGTCTATGATGGGTTCTCCTGTATCCAATGATGATCAACTTATTTGGTTTTTTATTGCTCTTGGAACTGAGTTTAAGGAATTTTTTGCACCATTATTTAATTCATCTCCTACTCCGTTGTATGCTGATGTCTTATCTCGTGCCAAAAACCACGAGGCTTTTTTGAAAAACTTACAGGACTATTTAGCCCCGGCCACTGGGCCTGCCGCATTCACATCAGCAGAATTTCCCTCGGCTGGCCTCGTATGGGGTGGCCGTTTCGGCGGTCGACACGGCGACAGAGCCAGTTTTCAGTCCTTGGCTGGGGCTGGTCATGGTCGGCCGCAATGCACTTGGTGTGGTCATCCCGGTCACTATGCTGCAACTTGCTACAAGATGCTTGCTCAAACTGGTTATCAGGGTCCGACTCATCGTACAGACTCCACTCATCTGGCGGAACGTTTTCAGTCATCCTTGCAGTTAGAGCTTACTGCCCGATCTTCTGATTGGTTAATTGACTCTGGGGCTACCAATCATATGGCATCCTCCGCCTCTGGTTTAGAGTCTGTCGCTCCATATTCTGGTAATTCTTCTGTTTCTGTTGGCAATGGTGCTTCTATTCGAATCTCTCATATTGGTGACACTAAACTCTCTGATGATTTATGCCTTTATGATGTTCTGGTTGTTCCTGATATTACTAAGAATCTGATGTCTATTAGTAAACTGACCAGAGATTTAAATGCTTTTGTCACTTTTGATGATCGGAAATTTGTCATTCTATTTAAATTTTCCAAGGCGGTCGTGGGCAGGGGCCACAGTGATGGTGGTCTCTATGTTTTGGATAGAGGTGATTCAGCATTTTTCTCGCATTTACAGCAGAATAAAGGACGGGCATCTTATGAGCTTTGGCATGCTCGCTTGGGTCATGCATCATCGACAGTTATTTCTAGTTTGCAGAAGTCTGGTCTAGTTTCTTTATCTTCTTTGTTGCCCAAATCTGTTGCCTGCGCCCCCTGTGCTATGGTGAAAGGTCAACGGTTGGCATTTTTTGAGAACCACAAACGTGCTACGCATGTACTTGATTTGATTCATTGTGACTTATGGGGACCTTCCCCTATTTTATCATCAACCGGTTTTTCCTACTATGCTTTATTTTTAGATGATTATTCTCGTTTCACCTGGCTTTATCCACTTCGTCGTAAGTCGGATTTCTTTGATGCTTATTTACAATTTGAGGCATTTGTGGAGAATCAGTTTTCATCCAAAATTAAAGTGTTTCAGAGTGATGGTGGTACCGAGTTTCAGAACACTCGTCTACGGAGTCATTTTGCTACTAAGGGCATTCACCATCATATATCGTGTCCTTACACTCCGAAACAGAATGGTAGGGCGGAGCGAAAACATAGGCATGTTGCCGAGATGGGTCTTACTATGCGATTTCATTCGCATATGCCTATCTCTTACTGGGATGATGCTTTTGCTGCAGCTGCATACACGATCAATCGATTGCCTACTCATGTACTGCTTGGTTCTTCTCCTTATGGGCTTCTATATGGTCGGGATCCTTGCTACTCAAATTTTCATCCTTTTGGTTGCCGGGTTTTTCCATTTGTTTGACCATATGCGGATCACAAATTATCTCCTCGCAGCATTCCATGCGTCTTCCTTTACCACAGTTCCCATTACAATGGTTTTCGTTGTCTAGATTCTTCCACAGGTAGAGTCTACATCACTCGTCATGCTCGATTTGATGAGACATTTTTACTTTTGCCACTTCTTCAACTTTGGGCCCTCCAGCGTCTGTCCTTGATGTCTTGGCTTTTATTGATCCAGATGGTGATATTGATACCTCTGCGCCGGTTTCAGTTTCATCTCCTTTGCCGCCTTGCATCATTTGCACGACGGAACCGAAACCAGCTTTTCCATCGGCAGTTCCACCGTCCTTACCACTGGTCATGGTGCCTCCTCCAGTTACGGCCACCTCTTCTCCGGCTGCATCCGTCGGCTGTGAATCGATTGCCTCTTCCGACTCTTCTCTAGCGTCATCCGCCAGCTCCACTTCTTCCGCCTCGCCGCCTCCACCTCGTACACATCGAATGTCCACTCGGTCATCTACTGGTGCCATTCAGAGACGGGATTATTCGGATATTATTGCCCATGACCTTACTGCTACTCTTCTTTATCAGACAGAACCCACAGATTATCGCTCGGCTCTTCAGGATCCAGCCTGGGTTTCAGCTATGGACGATGAGATGGCTGCTCTTAGTAGTCATCGTACTTGGGATTTGGTGCCTCGACCTTTGGATGCCAACATCGTTGGCTCCAAATGGGTTTATCGTTTCAAGTATTGTCCGGATGGTACCATTGACCATCACAAAGCCAAACTTGTGGCGCAAAGCTTTTCGCAGATTCCAGGTTTTGATTTTGACCATACTTTCAATCCTGTGGTTAAGGCCTCCACTGTTCGGACTGTTCTTGCAATTGCCACCATGCGTTCTTGGCCACTTCATCAGCTGGATGTCAAGAATGCTTTTTCTTAATGATGTTCTGGATAGTTCGGTCTACATGAAGTAGCCAGTTGGTTATCAGGATTCTTCTCATCCAGACTATGTCTGTCGTTTGCGCAAAGCTATTTATGGCCTTAAGCAGGCCCCTAGAGCTTGGTTTCAGCGGTTTAGCAGCTATCTTACCCAGCTTAGTTTTCGGTGCAGCTCTGCTGATACTTCTTTATTTGTTCTGGCGAAGGGGTCCTCATTGCTGTACCTCCTTGTGTATATCGACGACATTATTCTTACAGGGAATGATTCCACTCTTCTTCGTCAGTTCATTTCTCGGACGCACAAGGAGTTTGCGATCAAGGATCTTGGTGCTCTTAATTACTTTCTTGGTCTTGAAGTTTCTCCTACTCCCTCTGGGTTGCTTCTCGGCCAAGCGAAGTATGCTCGGGATATCCTGACTAAGGCTGGTATGTCTGCTTGCGCGCCTGTTTCCACGCTATTTCTTGCTGGCTCTCAGCTGCACAGTTCCACTAGTCCGACGTTTTGGGATTCTACTCTTTATCGCTCTCTTGTTGGGGCCCTTTAGTATCTCACCATTACTTGTCCGGATTTGGCCTTCTCGGTCAACACTGTGAGTCAGTACCTTCAGGATCCTAGAGATGATCATTTTGCTGCAGTTACACAGATTTTGCGTTATGTTCGTGGTACTCTTCATTATGGTTTGTTTTCAGTTCTGCTAGCACTCCCGATGTGTTAGGCTATTCTGATGCTAACTGGGCCCGTTGTCTAGAGACTCGATGTTCCACTTATGGATATGCAGTTTACCTGGGTGGGAATCTTTTTTCTTGGAGTGCCAAGAAACAACCCACTGTTTCTCGTTCCAGTACGGAGTCTGAGTATTGTGCTCTTGCCAACACTGCTTCCGAGGTTGTTTGGATCACTCATCTGCTTTGTGATCTTCGAGTTCCGCTTTCTGGCTCACCATTGTCGTTATGTGACAACAGTAGTGCTATCTTCTTGGCTCAGAATCCGGTGGCGCACAAGTGGGCCAAGCATATTGACATTGATTATCATTTTGTTCGTGAGCTGGTGACTTTCGGCAAGCTGCGCGTTGCTCATGTTCCAACTTCTCTTTAGATTGCTGACATCTTCACCAAGGGTTTTCCTCGTCCATTGTTCGAATTCTTTAGATCCAAGCTTTGCGTCGGCGAGCATCCGACGCTTCGCTTGAGGGGGGGTGTTAGAATAAAGAAAGTAGATGATTAGATAATATTTTATTCCATGTTAATGACTAGTACTAGAGTTATATTTAGACTAGTCTTCTTTGTACTCTATATATATTCTTCATCATTAATCAGAATAATTATGGGAAATTACTTTATCAATGCTGATGTGGCTCTTAACTCGTGAGATAATAAGCAACTGGTGAATAAATCAGATCAACTTGCGAGATAATGAATACCTCGCAATAAATTCAACAATACACGGGATAATGACTAAAGTGCGAGATATTATAATGGACCAAATCTGCATGCGTGAGGAGCACGTGCTTCAAATGGATGAGTGTGCATGGATCTAGAGCGTGAAAGATACGGTCCAGTTGTCTTCTTTGTTAGAAACCTCTGCGCGCACCTCTTCATTGCGATGAATTGGAACCTGAAGGCACCACCGGATACGATCGTTGCTGGTGTGAGATGCTGTAGGAGAAAACAGCGGTGAGGGAGCTATGTTGAGAAGAACAACAGAGCTTCGACACGCGGTCGGAGCAACAACGATGATAGTTGCGACGGATGACCATCTATTTGAGGTTGGACGGAGATGGAGAATAGGATGGTGGTTGGTCGGAGATTATAGGCAGAGGTGATTGGAGCTGAAGACAAGCGGCAACGGTTATGAGCTCTCAGTTTTTAATATTTTTTTTCGAAAATGAATTCAAACAAAACTCGAAATCCCTGTTAAACTTTCGGCCACCAGGAATTCTTTTGCTTTGCTCTGATACCAACTGATATGAATATCTTTACGAAAACTCACGATTACAGAATTAATATCTTTGATCTAGTCAAGGGATCTGCAAATCCTCAGTATCTCTCATGAAATTCATGTGTCTAACACTCGGGATACACCTAACTTCGACTTGCTCTCTAGCTAGCTCTCATGATGAGATTACAAGGTTTATTGATACTTAACTAGCCCTCGGGGTTAAGCAACAATGGAAGAAGCTCGCAAGCAACACGAGTATGAACTCAAAGGTTTATATTTCTGAATGATGATAGTGGTTAATGTCAAAATAATGTTGAAAACCAGCCCTGTTTATAGTACATAGGTATGGTCTTTACGAATACAAACAAGAAACCGAAAAGGATATGGCAGCTTTAAGAAGCTAAAACCATATTAAACTACGCTACCTAAAATAAATGACCATATTCTTCAAGATAAATCTTGAATGAATGTTTCCTTATCTAATCTATTTCTAATCATATCAAAATTGAATATTCTAAATTCTAAAATAAAGCATGGCCGAAACATTAATTCTTCCAAGGTCAACATGGCTGAATTAATGGGCCTTATTCTAAAATAAAAATAAAACAAATGATCACACAAACTCATTAAAAAAACCCAGTGGGAAAAAGAGTATAGCATTATCATCCCAAAAACCTTAATTTAATAGATGAATTTAGAAACCTTGATTCTATCACCTGAAAATGACCCTGAGTTTGCCCAAGTTTTTTGATTTGATACCCCCCGAAAAAGTGTCCAGTGTGAAGACCTCCTCCGTTCTGGGACGGATAATGATGCGGTACCAATGATCGCTGGCGAAAAATGGGTGTTAGTTAATGATAGAAATGGAAGTGGTTTGAAATATAAAAGTTAAATCTAAGAAAAAAAAATACTTGCATTCTAATGCATGGGACAATGTAAAACTCACCATCCGTTGGTCGGCCTCCTGCTCAAAGTTGGACAAGTTTCCACAGTTGCAAGGGCGGAATTGGACGCGACATGCATCATTTTCCCATAGTTTCTCCTAGAGGGGATTGCACCATTAATGATACTCAAAATGAAATCTTAATCAGTTGGAAATATGAATTAAGGTTGTAAGGTTTGAAACTCACCCCATCCACACATTAATCTGTGCATTATCGATCCACGTCGTCGAATGCATGTTCCCGAGTCTCTTCCTGAACTCGACTGGTACATCTATTCCAACACCGCTGGTGTAATGGCGTGCGGAGGTCGATGGTCGAAAGACTTGGAAGAACATGCAATCCTTTCTTTTTATCATTTCTAGAATAGCGGCATTGGCTTCCAGGATGAATCTCACCATAATGGGCCAATCTGTCAGGTCCCGTCTGTTGACAATCTGTGGAGGAAAAATTATAGGAAATGCTCACTTAAGTATGTAGAAACAAACTATCTTAGGCAATGAATAATAAAGGTTTTCAGTTTAGTGAAACACCTATTTTGGTAGCCTCTTGAATTTCGTTCTCGCTGACAACCGGTAATTAGTGTTCGAGTGGGATTTCTTCTCGGCATCACCCTATTACAAGTATTAATAAGTATGCACACATCTATGTAATATGTGCAAAAATGAAATTTAAGGTGTTACAAGAATGTACCTCATCATCGGTGGTGAGAATCATAACCTTCTTGTCGTCGTCCATTTGCATACCGTTATCGTCCTCATCGATGTCCCATGGTTACTTATCTCCCTTGCCTATAAAAAACATAGACCAATCTACGACGGTATTCAAGGCCTCTCCAACATTATCAAACTGGTGGTCCACCGAGGGCAATCCAGCCCTATGATTGTATACTGGATCGTATACTCTCACGCGAGCCACACTTCCTTGTTGGGAATCTCGACCACGAGGTATCTTTACCAACCCATGCACGACCATTTTCTTCTTACCGACAATGTCTTTGACGTACAGAGTCACTCATTCTCCATTCTATTTGTAAAGAAGTGATGTAAAATGATAAAATGGTTATGGATATTTTAAGATGTGTAATTCAATGTATATATTTATGTAAGCGTACCTCCTCATCACCTTCTCAATTGCTGGGCTTTTCACGTGACTTTGTAGCACATGTAACAATGTCATCCATCGCCTTCTCGATAAACTTCTTGGGATCATCAAGGCCTGGCGAAACTGAATACCGGTTACAGATGCGATGCCCTTTACCAACTGCTCAATGTACGATACCATGGCTTTCACAACTAGTTGATCATTAGATGGTCTCATCTGTGGGGTATGTTTTCTTGAGGAACTGCTACCGTACTTGCTTCGGGAAAGATGAGGAACAACCACCGATGTGGGTAGACCCGACTAAGTTCCCATGTACCTGCCCGGGTGATCCTTCTTCTTTGTAACCTTTCAGAGGATGTCTTCACCTAGATGCAGTACCAATGTTCCTTTTTTCCTTCAGCTGGTTCATTTTCAACTGTATTGATATATGAAAGAAAAATTCAGTAAATGTAATGTAGGAACGACGTACAAATTAATTTGGAGTTGGAGATTTTTATGTAACTTACAACGTCTGTTGCAATCTGCATAACCTTTTTTCGATGTGTATAACTCTTTCTTGTCCTTGTTTACCTCAAGGTAGACAAGAGATTTGTCCGGTGTGAACTCTTTCTGACTGAGTTGTTGCTCAATCTCCTCATCAGTGAATCCTTCAGCGGTCAACCTAATTCTCTCATTTTCCTTTAGCTCCTCAGTTAGTTTGTCGAGAATGTATCAATTACCTTTTCTCCCAGTGTGGTGGGCGTAATCCTTGCCCTTATTGTGCTGAATAGCTGTCTCTCTAATCGCCTGATATCGTTGTCCTAAATTTAAATTTAGTTTAACAAAATTTATGGGCAACACAGTTACTAACATTAATTATATTTATTCATACCTAAAATTCCAGCGTCCGATACCTCTGCTCAAACAAAAGCCATTCTTCTTCATCCATCCACTTGTACTTCTCCCACGGTAAAACTCTAGATTTGTTTCTGCCTTTGTCCACAATGTGGATGAACTTGTTTGCCACCTTTGTCTTCCAGTTCCGATGCTGGTCTCTTGCCCTGTTAGTGCAATCTTTCTTCACCAATTGAAGTTGAGCATCGGTCAAGGATGTTTCAATTGTGAAGCTCGCCTAAAACAAAACACATTAACATGCATTCATTAATCATGTGTTGAATATGACACAGTTAAACAAACTTTTTTTCGCTAGTCGAGTCTCGAATAGCTTAGCAAAAAATCCTTCCATGACTTCTCGTTATCATCATCTAGCATATCGCACCAGTCATTGCATGCACCAAACCTGATGTGGCACCTGAACGCGTAATTGTCGTAAGAGTGTCACGCTGTCCAATTTTTAGTGCAAATAACTTGCTTCCCACGGAACTCAAATGCCACAAAGACTAGCTTGTTATGCTTTGCCAACATCACAGACACGTCTCCTTATATAAGTTTTGATCTCAAACTTGTCAAATCCATCTCCATGTTTGCCCCCAGCCTTTAACAAGTCATCGCTTGCTTCATCAATAGTCAGTCTTGATTTGAGGGCGGCCTTCCCCTTTCCCTTTTCGATCGGTGTTTTGCCTACCACTTCACCCGCATTTTCTCCCTCAACATCCCCTTCATTCCCATCTCCATGAGAGGCGGGTTCTTTTTTCTCTGCACTAGCCAAGTCATGTTTTTTTGCATTGCCTCTTCCTCAAATTGTATTTGCAATGGGATCCTTTTTGGAGGCAAATCTTGTTCAGCCTCATCGACCTCATTATCGACTACATCGACCTCCTTCTTCTTCTTTGCTACAGGTCGCTTCCTTTTCGTGTTTAACTTCCCCCTTTTTGGTGGCATCTACGACAATTGAATAAGTCAACTAACCATTTGATCTCATAACATTATACCCAACAAAATGTAATTTAAGATCAACATTTATAGAAGATGGCATAGAATTTGAACAACAAAATGATAAAACTTGATAGAGCACTGTATTGAAATTAAACAAAAAAAATAATAAAACTTCAAATAACATTGCATAGAACTTGGGATAACATGATGTAGAACTTGGTGGAACTTGGCATTGGACATCTCAAAATGATACCAACTACAAGTTAGCCAATGATAAAACTTGAACAACAACATGAGAGGCACACTAGAAACCCTTATTTGATTCAAAAAAATGGGGGAGAACCGAGATGTACCATCGCCCCATATTGTACTATAAACATTATCACAAAACAAAAAAGTCACATGATATGACATATTTCCACGAAAAACTTAAATCTCAATAGCTACACATTTGTATAATCATACCAATCAAGGCTATCATTTTGAGTTTCCTACATTAAGTTGGTTTGGTTCATTGAGACATTTTGTCGACCATGTATTGGACATATGGGTATTAATGGTTATTTCATAAAAAATTAATATGGAAACCCATGGATAACGGAACAAAAATGACTTACCTTCATCGATGCAACAAAAATGGGAAAAAATCCTCTACTTGAACCCTCAACGAATCAGAATTGGTGAAGCTAGCGACGTTCTTCTTTCTATTGTGCTTGGTCAAGGGTTGTGGATTCTTCATTCTTTCATAAGAAAGATAAGAGGATGTTATGGGGGTTATGATGATTGAAGAGGAGTTATGTAGTTAATTGTACTGGAAATTGAAGGGATGCATAGTGGAGGGTGGTTTTGGAGAGAAAATGAAGGAGTTTGATGAGGAGATGCGGTTATGGCCGGTTGAATGACAATTTTTTAAATATATAACTGCTGCATTTACACCGGTAAATTGGTAAAATACCGGTGCGTATGTAATGCCCATGGAATGAGACTTGGTTTTAAAAATTGCTAAGTATGCAGCACCAGTATAAATCTCGATGCAAAAAGACCAGTACCGGTGTAAAATGGAACTCAAAAGTAGCTCCTTGTAGCTGCTTTTAATAATTTTTGGGTGACCCAAGACAAACTTTGGAAATATTTTCTAAGTATTCTGCACCGGTAATATTACCAGTACTAAAAATAAACATACCGGTGAAATTTCATGCTAAAAGCAGCTGCGCGCAACAAATTTAATCATATCATTTAAAAAGTTAACTCAACCCGAGAAGAAGTCGCCAAAATTTTGACTAAGTGTCCAGCATCGGTATAAGTACCGGTACTATAGGTACGAATACTGGTGTAAAATGTTCCTGCCTTCAAAAAAATTGAAAATTTTAAAAAATATCAATTCGCGCCATAAGAATTTGAATTGTTTACCAGTATTGTTTAAAAAATTACCGGTGCATATACATAGTGCCTATAGTACAATTTTTTCTACTCTATCATTTTCCACCCACACAATTTTTTAACAACTCTAATCATTCAAATTGAAACTTAATTTATTTAATTAGTCATCCTATTAGTTTTTTAAACCAAATTTTGACTAAGCATTGGCCCTGTACGATGAAAATAATAAGCATTGTTATATTTTATGAATTTTTCACTTTGAACCCAAACATTTTTATTAGACTAAATTATTTTTTTAGTCCCCTACATATATACCAATACCTTCTTTTGGTCTCCGAGGCCAAAACCGTGTTTAATCGGCCAGTAACAGTCTAAAATTGAATCTTTTGGTCCCAGAGGTGGTTTTCAGGTAAAGTAAAATTGGTCAAAATATGTAAAATGAACATTATACCTTTGAGTTCAAGAAATCAAAAAAGAAAATCAGAACCCTCACCGTCTCCTCCGTCTCCCACCACCGGCGATGCTGCATACCTCGCCGTCTCCTTCATATCCCACCATTGACAACGCCTAAACCAAAACCCTTGTTGTCTCCTTTGTCTCTCACCACCGACGATGCCAAAACCAAAACCCTCGCCGCCTGTTGTTGACCACCAAAACCCGACGACGAAGGAGATCTACGATAGCGGTGCCTCTATCGACTTGTGTGAAGCTCAACAACAGCAAGACCAGATTGCTCGACGCTCAGGTCGTTCAACTGGAACAAGGTGGAGCCCAGCCGTGTTGGAAAACCCTCTTCATTCTTGTCGGTGTTAAACCCTTGATGGAGTTGACTTAATGGAGAAGACAACTCGATGGCGGCACTAGATAAGATGGATGAGACAATTCAGTGGAGAGAATGGAGAAGAAAAATTGATGGCGTTTCACGACGGAGAAGATGGAGAAAGATGGAGATTCATGACGGAGAAGACGAATCGATGGTGGCGCTGGAGAAACCATGACTAAGGCAGGAGGATGACGGCGCGTGGGCTTCACGCGCTTTGTGACTAGCCCAAAAAAGTTTTAGCGCGTGGCTTCACACGCTCATTTTTTCAATTGAGATTATTTATTTTTTTGAAGTTTTTTAATTAGTGAAATTACAAAAATACTCCTGTCTATACTGGAAAAAATTTATTCCTACTTGAAAACCACCTCTGGGGACCAAAAGATTCAATTTTAGAATGTTACTGGCCGATTGAATGTGATTTTGGCGTCGGGGACCAAAAGAAGGTATTGGTGAATATGTAAGGGACTAAAAAAACAATTTAGTCTTTTTATTAACCTCGTTGCCACTATTCCAGGAATCCGAATATGATCCTACAATGCACCATTCTTAATATTGACAATTTTTTGACCATAAACGTAAGCATGCCTCTAATAATTGTTGATATTCGTTAATTGCAACTAGGTCCCCCAAATGTGACATGCGTTTACGACATGTTGGGAAACTATATAAATTACCAAGTTTAATATTATAGGCTTAAATCATAATTGCAACATAATTGTGTCTCGGTGGTGAATTGACCGAAAGCGCTAGTACATGTTCAAGAGTAAACAGTAAAGGTTTACTTCATAGTTTCAATGTGTAATCCGATTATCTCCTGAACTCAATATAGGGTCCGAGCCCATATATTTCCCTAATTGTGCAACTTTCAAATACAACATGGATGTTTGGGGTACCATCGAGTTCAAGCGGATTTCAATTTCGACGTACGAGTAAACTTTTTACTTTTTACACTTTAGTCCCTTCAAGAATCTTGGAAACGACGAAATAAAAAATTGGCAGTACATAAATGCAATTCAATACAATATGATAATGTGTTTGTACATGAAATGGGTGCATGGAAGGACCTGTGAAATAAACATTGAAGGTTTGCACTATAATTCCCAAAATTCCACTATGACCCCAAAATTTATATGGGGAACCTCTATAGCTCCTAATTGTATAATTGTTTTTGTCTTCCAACCATTCATGTTTGTTTTTTTAAAGGCCCAACTTTACGTTTCAAAGATAATTAGTGTGTTCGGGAGTAATTTTACCCCAAAAAATTAACCAAAAAGATTAGAAATTCTCTAACTCCACCCATCACGGGGTTAGTTTCTTTTAAGTTGGAATAAATTATATTCTAATAAATATGCTAGTGTTAAACACTCTAAGTGCAACAAAGCACAGGGTTAGTACGGAA
Organism: Rubia yunnanensis; assembly: GCA_037428765.1. Classification (NCBI taxonomy): domain Eukaryota; kingdom Viridiplantae; phylum Streptophyta; class Magnoliopsida; order Gentianales; family Rubiaceae; genus Rubia; species Rubia yunnanensis. Next base: position 30,597,868 of record CM075069.1, on the reverse strand, counting down.
TCACAAATTCGGTACAACTACTACACGTTTCCTACATATAGTAACAAGAAAATGGTTCGACATCATCATCTTCTCCTATTCCATTCCCTTCACAAGTACTTGTACCCACATCCATATCCTCCCTAGCGCATTTTCGGAAGGTAGGGAAATTGCCAACATCTTTCATGACATTGAGAAATTGATAGTTCATAGCCTTGGCCATGTGGTTGAACCATGTTCACTGATACTTTGATTCTTCAAGAAAGTTCAGTACACCGACCTTTAAGGCAGCGACTCTGGTTTCAATGGTAGGGACATACATGTCAGATGATTGTTTGTAGAAAGAGTCCGCATAAATCTTACCCATCGCTTGCCCATAAACAACATGTGGGCGGCTATTAACTTTCGCTCTTAAACAAAGGGCTGGGATGATACTGCAAAAACCATAAGACCTAATCTTCTCCCGTTCCACCTTCAACGTGCTACTAATTCGATGACCAACATTCCACCAAAGTTCCTTTTTTATTGCGTATAAGTATCTAAGTTAGCTTCTGTGGACTTGCGTGTTCATAGTTATCGGGTCAACTCTAGATGCCACGAAGTGATACCACCCATTCATTTATGGAGTTAGAGTCTTCTTTGGTATTTTGGTCTAACCAGGTTTGACCAACTCATCAATGTTCGTACCTTGCCTAGTAACTCTCCTAACAATCTTCTTCCCAATTGGATCTTGCAGATAATAGTTGTTTCCAACGTCAACATGGAGTACGAGGGATTCATCCTTATTGTTTGGCACATCGGGAAATCCAAACAAACCATTAATAGCGTCTGGTGTGACATAGATAGTTTTGCTCCGACAGTACACTTGAATGAGGTTCGAACCGCACCTCATGTTTGCATAAAACTCACTTACGATACTTAGGTTGAAAGGTTGTGGAGTCTCACAGAATTTATCTCAACCAAGGTTGCAGATGGTGTGTTTAAATGGGGAAGAGGCCTTAATTCCTCTCTCTTGGTGATGACGGCGTCCATTGTATGATTCATGTACCAACCTAGCCTCCTCGGACACAAAGGTACGATCCGGGTAAGTATGGGACGACGCATTTGGAAGAGAAGGCGAGGATGAATTGCGTATCCTTTTCAAATTGGATTTAGGTGCCATTTCCTAAATAACACATTGAAGCATTTTATCAAACACCATGCATGCAAGTCCAGTTATTCATGATATCAAATTCTCAATGAATGTACGTGGTTGAGATCCCAGTGTTAAATAATCATATATAAAGGAAATGGAACTGCAGTGATTTACCTGATTATATTGGCACCGTTGTCGGATTTCAAGTGAAATGCCTTTGAAGGAAATGGTATATGGTAAGAGATGTTGCAATTGTTTTGGGGAAAGGGGGGTTCCAGGAGGAATTTATTGGAATCTCGATTATTTTACACCGGTAATTATGTCATACTGGTGTAAAAATCAGCCTAACGCACTTTCTTTAGGATGCTTTAAATGGGGACCCGAGAGTAACAAGGAAAAATATTTTTTAAGTATCCAACACCGGTAAGAATGTTAGTACGTATGTACACGGTACCGGTGCAAAACATTACCAAAGAAGCTGCTTTAGGATACATTAATGGGAAATTTTTTTCATTTTCTGACCCGAGAATACAAGCCAAAATATTTTCTAAGTATCCAGCATCGGTATGGATACCTACTCAAAAACAATCAGATAGGTGCAAATAATACCAAAAGGCAGCTGCTTTAGGCTGCATTAATGGGAAAGAAATCATTTTCTAACTCGAGAGTAACAAGCCAAAAATATTTTATAAGTATCCCGCACAGCATCGATATGCACCGGTATATATACCGGTGCGTATGTAAGAAACATAGCATCTCATCTATTTTTCTACACTGGGACTTTACTAATATACCAGTGTATATGTAAAAAAAATTAAGACCATATTATTACACTAATTATTCGATTTCCATAGAAATAAAAATACATTCCAATGGAAATATGGATCATACCAAGAAATATAAAACAAAGAGCGGTCCACATACATGTAACGCTAAATCACATCATACAGGGATGAGTATTATACAAAACATTGGTATAAAAACAAAACGGGTGGAAATTACTATCCATCATTTTTGCTTCAACACATTGTAACCCCCACTATTTCACCCCTCTCATCAACCCACAACCCATCACCATGAGAACGCTGTCCAACCAATGCTCCACCAACATCCTCCAAACTAGAAAAGAAACTCTTAACTATCAATAATGATTGGTTGATCAATTTCCTCTTCAAAGTAAAACTTCTTCCCATGTAAGCACGAAATGAAACTTCTCATTTGAAGGATCCTTGATATAAAAAACCTGTCGTGCCTGGGCATGTAAAATGAATTTTTCATCTTCATATCCTACACGATTCAAGTCGGCCAACGTAATACCATGGGCTTTTAGACTACAACACTTGAGCCATGTTCCACCCAGCGACACTTGAAAACAAAAACTTTGAGCTCTACATAATCCAACTCCCAAATTTCCTCAATTGCCCCATAGAAAGGCATCACAACAAAAACCGGATGTTTATCTCTCTTGCTTGCCTGCCACATGGATTCAGATTCAATATAAACACCACTGCTTTGCATCGCGCTCTTCTCATCATTCTCCAATGTTGAGAATATGAAGCCATTAATGTCATAACCAAGGTAACATCTTACTGTGCAGTTTGATGTCCTTGCAAATGTCCTTAGCTTACTGGGCATCCCTTGCACATTGCAACACTTGTAACACAAGTTAAAAAAACGTTGAAGAATACTCTACATGTATTTTATTCAAGGGCCAGCCTGGATGAATCTCTTCCAACATAGAAACATGCTCTTGAACATATATTGTGGTCTCACTGCTATTACGTAAAACATACAGGTGAACTGTCATCAACTCAGCGTGCAAGGGTGTGTGAAGCGTACCCTTAGATCATGGAGTGCCATTCCATGTTCCACAGATGGCCCACCTAAAACACCAACCACTCTTTTCCCACCCAAGTTTGATGTACAATACTCGATGATCTCCTCAGTGATGTGCCTCTGAACAATTGAGACATCAGGCCAACTACGATTATGAACATAACCTTTGAAAATATCCATGTGATGCTTAAATGGGTACATCCAATGCATTCCGATAGGCCTGCATATACGTATCTCCCTGACCAAGTGTAACACTAGATGCATCATGATGTCAAATAATGACGGGGGAAAGTACTTCTCCAAATGGCATAAAACAACAACAGCCATCCGCTCCAGTTCATCTAGCTGTTGCTTGATAAGATTTTTCCTGCATATCGAGTTGAAGAAGAAACAAAAGCATAATAAAAAAATATAACTTCCTCATCCAAACACCCTCGGATCGCAACAGGTAAAAGTTGTTGCATTAGGATATGACAATCGTGCGATTTCAAAGCATTAAGACACAATTCATTATTAACAACCCGACCAACCTTACAAGAGTAACCAGATGGTACCTTCATTCCTTGGATGCTCTCACACATCGATCTCCTCTCAGAAACTGACAAATTGTACGGGGTAGGAGGCAGGTACGTTCGCTTCCCTCTTACCTTCGGTGCCAGATGCAGCCCAATACCAAGGTCCACTAAATCTTTCCTGGCATTTAAGCTATCCTCAGTCTTCCCGGGAATGTTTAGAAGTGTACCAAGCAGATTCTCACAAACATTATTTTTGATATGCATGACATCCAAACAATGGCGAACCTGCAAATTCTCCCATTACTAGAAAATCAAAGAAAATGGACCTTTTCTTCCACGGTCCGTCTACAACCCCACTACCCTTTGATAACTTCTTACCGAGAACAAAATTTAATTTCTTCACCTTGTTATGAATAGCTACACCAGTCAATGGTTTTGGTGCCTTTCTCCTCTCCTTCCGACCAACGAATGCAACTGTGTTATCTCGCCACTTGTGCTTCAATGGTAGGAATTTAAAGTGACCCCCATTTTTCACATCTTCACAAACAGGGCAAGCCTTGTGACCTTTGACTACATACCCAGAAAGGTTACCATATGCCAAAAAATCATTTATGGTACAAAAAAGAATCGCCTTCAATGTAAACTCTTCACCAAAAAAACCCTCAAACAATAAGGCGCCAACCAACCATAGCACCTTCAAATTTTCTATCAAAGGGGCAGGATAAGTGTCTATGTCATTTCCAGGCCGCTTGGGTCCTGAAATCATGATTGGCATCAACACATATTTCCTCTTCATACACAAGTACGTGGGGAGATTGTAAATGGCAAGCATAACCGGCCATGAACTATGTTTTGAGGACATATTACCAAAAGGGTTCATACCATCAGTACACAAAGCCATTCTCAAATTTCTAGGTTCGTATGCAAACTTTGGATACATCTTATCAAATTTCTCCCACTGGTCTGCATCAGCCGGGTGTCAAACCATATCATCATCTTTACAATCTCTCATATCCATGTACCATGTCAAGTTCTTTGCATCCTTGGAATACTTAAACAACCTTCTCAACCTCGGAATAATCGGAAGGTACCACTTACATTTGGCGGGCACCAGTCTCCTCACAGACACAACCTGCTCTCCAGTAATAGCCACATTTCTCTTCTTCTTATAACGTGACACATTACATACTGGACATACAATTTCATCCTTTAGGTCACCCCTATATAAGACACAATAGTTCAAAAAAGCATGTATCTTTTCATACTCCTATCCCATGAGACACAAAATTCTCTTAGCTTCGTAAAGGTTGTCCGGAGCCCCGTTACCGATGGAAGCTTCTCATTCAAAAACTTCAGCAATTTATTCATGCTAGTATCACTCCATGACCCAAGACCTTTCAATTTAAACAAATCCATCAAACATGACATGCCCGTGTCTTTTTTCTTGCAACCGGGATATAATAGTCTATCCTTCTCACCTAGAAAGTTAGCCAAAACCTCGGGCCTCCCTCTAAATTCATTAACTACCTCTTCATATATGTCATCCAATTTAGCATCCCCAAAACACTCTTCCTCACTACTAACTATCACATCCGGTGGTGATTTCCCCCCATGAAACATCCACACCACATAATTTTTCGCAAACCCCGACTATACAAATGGAGTTTCAACATATCCTTGTTATTAGTACAATTTTGATTTCTACAATCATGACAGGGACATATTATTTGCTTCTCACAACCAAATCGTGGCCTAAAAACTCATCCACGAAGACAATATATTCATCGCTCACCCTACTTACATTGGCATACACGTACTTACGCCTCTCGATGGCACGATACAACTCTACATATCAATAAATTTCAACAATCAAACTTCAACACATTTATTACAATAGAATTCATGATAACATCCAAATCATGCAAGATCATTAATGCACAATATACTCCAATATTCCACATAACAATTATCCCATTCATAATATGTCATCCAATTTAAAATCAATAGCCATAACATTATAACTACATCAACCTTGAGAACAAATCACAAACTAATATCAACAATTCTACCTCAATCACCGTCAAATGATCAAACACACAAGATATATGTCTCTACCAACCAAAACCATCAATGAGATAATTAATATCCATAAATGTATTGAAAAAATGGTACCTTCAAGGGTATTCATTGTGGATCATTCAATGCGTTCATCAACTAAAAAACACCACTAATGAACTCCTTCTCCCAAAAAACTCCATTTTTAACCTGCCAAAAAAGGTGGTAGGTAAGCATTTAACGCACTTTTTTACACCGGTAAAAAGGCCAATACCGGTGCAATTGTATGTTTTTTTTACAAAAGTCAACATTTTCTACACTGGTATAACACTAAACCGGTGTACAATTACAACCATTTTCCTACAATGTTTTTACGCTGGTAAGATATATAACTGGTTAAAAAACATAGACTTTTGGTGCCAAAATAAAAAAAAGTACACCACTTTCTTGACACCGGTACATTACAACCGGTGTAATAGAAAACAATAGCACCGGTTGATACAACCCCAATAGATATAACCGATGTGAAAAATACAAAAACATACACCAGATTACATTATACCGGTTATACCAGTGCAATTGTATACTTGTGCACCGGTATCAAGTTCTCATGATTTTTTACCGGTGTGTATGTACATATTTTCAGTAGTGCCAGAACAAGGCTTGTGGGGGTTATTTAGCTTTCGATGTAGGGCCTCTAATCCATTCCTAACCTTAGGGGTGGGCAAAAAATTTGAAAGCCAAAAATGGAATCGAAAATCGATTATCTGAATATCGAACAAATCGAAAAAAATTAATATTCAAATATTTGAACCGATTAAATTAAATTGTGAATTTGGTTTATGATTTGGTTTTTGGTTTCCAAATAAAAAACCAAAAATTGACCCTAAAATCGAATTACAAATATATAAATAAATTAAATATATGAAAATAAAATATAAAGTAATATTAATTTTACTCCAATACTTTAAAATAGAGAAAATAAAGGGGAGTCTTAAGAAAATTTAAGCTAATTTAGCCTAATTGTACAATTTAATTTTTAATAGTACTATTTAATATTCCTTCAAAACTATTTGATTGAATAATTTGGCAGTTTTGCATGCATAGGTTGTGATTCGTGATGTTTAGAGTTTGATGGCTTTTTAATTTTTAACATGCACAAATATATGAGTTCATATTCTTTAGGTAGGAAATGTAATGTTCGTTCTTTCTAATTTTTTCCTAAAAGAATGCACAGATTTGATTGTACGTATAATGTTTAGGTAGTCACACTAGTCGAAAGAGCTTGATTATAGGAAACAATAAAAGGAACTTTTTGAGGAAGTGCCTTTGATTGAGATCCAAATGACGTTCCATGTGGTTTAAAATTGATCAAAGACAGTTTACGAAGAACCACCTTTGATGGACATCAATTACAGGCTGTTCCATTGAGGAATCACCTTTAATGGGCTGACTTTGATGAATTTTTGGCCCTCTGTATAAGTGAATATTAGGGGTTTCACCCACCTTAGCCTTTTTCTCCCGCGTGCGTCCTTAGCCATTTTCCCCATCTCCTCTAAATCTTCATCACCCACTTTCATTCTCATCTCTAGCGCCACCCTAAGCCACCCTGAGGCATCTCACGCCACCCCGCGCCAACCTCTCCAGCACCACCTCACCGCCACCGTACAATTACCCTCATTGCACCATCTATCCAGCGCCACGCTCCACCTTATAAATGCTCCAGCTAGTGCCACCACACCATTCCTCACTCCAGCTAGCGCCACCACACCATTCCTCACTCCAGCGCAACCGCTCACTCTAGTGCCACCTCTCGATTCAGCGACTTTGCGCATCTCCAGTGCCACCGCTGCCTTCCATCGATGTTCGCTCGATCTTTCCTTCCTACAACGTTCTCGATCTTCCCTTCCACCGGTGCCCTTGATCTTTCCTTCCACTGCCGCATCTCCATTTTTCCTTCTCCTTCGACTAGCTTTTCTTCTTCTCAAAATAGGTCTGTAACCCTTGGATCTGTTTATAACATTTTGTTTAATTAAGTTTTTGGGATTCAATAATTTGGTTTATCTGTGTGTATTACTGAAGATGTTGTTATAGTTGAGACTTAGATCTATTTGCTGTGCTTCTTGGTTTGATCGACGGTAGTTTTTTATGGCCTGATTTAGGTTCCGAATTTGGAATTGCTTTCAGGTCCGATTAAAGGCAGTTTTTGAAACTGCCTTTGATCAATTCAATCAAAGGCACTGCCAGAGAAAGCACTTGAAAAGTGCCGACCGCCTTAAATAGGCCCTTTCTCCACTAGTGTTAGTGATTTACGTTTATTTATAGTATTTTTTTTAATTTGGTTTATTCAAATATGTTTGAATAAAAACTGAAAACAGAAAAAAATGAATTTGATATTGCCAAATATGGTCCGGTTCTTGGTTTTGGGTTTGTAAAAGGTTAACTCGATTAAACAGGACCGAATAAATTGAAATATTTTAAAATCGACCCAATGCCCACCCCTACCTAACCTGAACTTTTACGAAACAAACCATTTTTTTAGAATTAGTTGTTCCGAGTTCGGAACCTCTATCGAGGAAGTTGTTTATGAGATTGGAACCTTTGGCCAGGTAATAGTATCATTTTTGCTCTAACTTGGGTGACACTTCCGTGTTGGAAGCTATGTCGGATTTAATGGTATAGTGCATATTTCATTGCTAAAACCGGCCTAAAATAGCCTCAAATCATGGATCCAACCAATCACAGATCGTTAAGGGTTACAAAAATGTATAAATATCGCTAAAATGACAACTATCGATTCATAGAAATAGCGATCACGCTAATTCAATTATGCATATAACATGTCATGGTTCCAGCTTCCCTAAAATTACACAGCATGATCTATGTTTAACAAATTTATTGACAAAACTAAACAAGCAAGTATTTATAGATTTGAATAAAAATCATGCAAATTCTATCCTGCACAATATATGTCGCAAATGTTAAAATTCGTGTCACACAACCACGCTAGTCGCAGAGCGGGCATGAACTAGATGCCTAGCCAAGCAATTACCTTCCATGTTGATATGATCTTTTGAATATGGGTTTATTCCTTTGAAAAAAAAACTTTGGACATTAGAATAAAATACATTAGTGTGGGTAGCTGAGCAGTTAATCTTTGAAGAACACGTGATATACTATTCAACTTAATATTACTTTATCAATTTCTAGGTAATCCAATCATACATCTTTAACACACATTTCCGTGTAAAACATTACGTTTCCCGTGTTTTCTCTTGGTTTCTTGTACTATTTATAAAGATGAAATTGTGAAAATCCTAATCACCATGATGAAATTTTATAGAATAAGGATTGTATAAATTCAAACCTTGGACTACATCTGGTGGCGGATCCAGAAGAAAAAATGAAGGGGTGCTGCATTGCTACATATAATAAATTTGTAATACCAATCTTTTTTAAATACATAAAATTATTTCATATATTTTTAAAAAAAATACATTATATATATATTAATATATTTTTCAAATGCATAAAATTGTATTAATTAATGATAATGTATAAAAATTAATTATGAGATAAATTATAAATTTTTTACATAGTATTAATTGCAATATTGATATAGTATTATAAAAATTAGATCAGTGTGTAAAATAAGGGATTTCTTATTATCTAAATAATTATTCAAACATTTATATGAATAAAAAAATAATTATTTAATTATTAGTATCAAATTAAGAGGCTGTAAATTAATTTGTCAATTTTTTTTTATAAGGAGTCGAATCCACGTGAATGATCGATATGAAAATAACTAAACATGCCCCTAGTTCAAGACCCAAACAAAAAAACATTTAAATATATTTAAGAGCTAATTATTAAAAGGTAATTTTAGAGGATGATTATTCCCTCCCCGTAAATGAATATCATTCACCACTGCAACTTCATACAAAATCAAAGTTCTTAAACCCACAAAATCTGAATTAAAATACAAAAAACCCCTACATTTTCACTATATTACAAATCCAAATATTAATTTTTGAAAGTATAAAAATTGGGTGCTTGAAAAAAATCACAGTTGATGCTTAAAGATTAAAAAATTACTTCTGCTAGTTGACGGAGTTGAGCTGGTGCTCCAGCACCACTCAGCTCCCCATTGAATCCTCCCATGACTACGTCTAAACCATTTGTAATATTAGACTCACTGATTTCAATCTCCAAAAATATCTGCAAATGATTGTGATGTTGAATGTGCAACGAATCCATCCAATATATATGATTATCGGCATGAATAATGAAATTAAATCAATCTTCAATGGTCCCTACAAAGTAAAGTAGATATTTAACAAATATTATGATCAATGTATGTATATATAACTATGTATAGGAATTGGAATAACGCAACCATCGCCTCTCAATGTATGGTACAACGAAAAAAAGTTTCAACACCATAGCTTTATGCTTTTGCGCACATAATCAATCATTTCTTGATGTGAATACCCAATTCCTTCAGTCATCACAAGACACATATACCCTATCCCACCTCTTTTCTCTTGATTACCAAATTAATCCGTGTAACTTACACATGACATTGTTAAATTAGGTATAAGTATGTATCACAATTTAGGTGAAAATATGAATTTCGGTTAAACATTAAAAATAAGAAGGAAAGCCGTACCCACAATAGAAAAAACTCTAGTGTAGGAATGGTATATTAAAGGCGGTTCTATCGGCAATTTATTGTCATTTTTTAGGTGCCTTCACTGGCCCTGCCTTCTATCAATATGAAAATAAGGCAGTTCTGAGAACCGCCTTAAAACTGCCACTAAAGGCGGTTAAAAACCGCCTTTAATTTACACTCAGAACTGCCTTTAATTTATTTCTGAACTCATAAACTAGGGACTCTCCCCCATGCCTTGCTAACTTTCCAAAATTGGAAAGTATCTATATTTTCCAAACTCGGATACTTGAACTAGCTGCGTGTATGTTCTTTGTAAAATGATGAGCAGCTTCCGAGCTCGTGTCCAGTTTCTAGTCTCTCTCTGGAATTTTTATGAAGAGCATACTTTTTCGTAAAATTTTTTTTGAGTTCGTAAAATAGTTTTTGAGTTCAAAAACAGTATCGCTTAGTATGTTTTCGAGTTCAGGAAATGTTTTCTCCTCTATGAAACGTGAACGTGAAGAGCCGACAGACTTTCTGAATTTGGAAATATTTATAGGTGTACTGGTAAAAATTTGTTTCATTTATATTACCAGCTTAAAAACAGCCTCGATACACAACCACAATTTCAAAATATTATACAATAGTATCTTGCACCTAAACAAAAATCTATAGATAACGCTAACAAAGTAATAATATATTGATAGGAATAGAAATCACTACAAATCTATTCCGACATTTCTAAGCATCAATTTTTATCGAACTTGAGTGTCCCTACCAATATTGGGACTTCCCAGTGTGTGACCGATTGAGAATTAGATGCCTAGCAAAGAATTCTGCGCATTTTCGATATCTTCTTGCGAGTAAGGTTTCCAATCCTTTTTTAAAATTTGAAAACAATATCATAGTATTAATTATTTGGTAAATGCTACTTAGAAACATTACCTCTAATAATTGTTACAATTACCTTGTCAAGATCTAGTACATCTTCCTGAACTTTGTCTATGCACCCAGACACGTATAACATGACATAATATCCGCACTCCCAAGTTTGAGCCTGTTTACTGTACTATATTTAAGCAACATCAATTATTAAGACTATTGCATTAAATAATTGAGGATAGTATTTGGGAAATGATCATATTGGTATACCTACCTTGATTTCGACCACGTGAAACAAACAATTTGTTTGCTCATTATTTTCCTTCATTGCAGATTCCAAAATCTGAACGAATGCATCAGATGGTTGGAAGTGGAGGGGATCCACCCAATACACTCGGTTCTTTGCGGATACTATAAATATTAGTCTCCAACGGTCCCTGAAAAATTAAATGATTCATTATTTGAAATTTCCGGAAACAATGTTGGTAAAGAAATTGAACGTAGTAAATAACCTCTCAATGTATGGCGCAACGAAAAAGCATCTTATCCTCCAGGGTTAGGCTTTTGTGAATATAGTCGATCTTGTCTTGTTTTGTACAACCAATTTCCTGTAATCCAATCCATCCTTTCTTTTGGTTACTCGTAAAAAGCGTGTACCTGGACAAATTCATAGTAAGAATTAATTGCAATAATGATTAGAGATATTTAAATTGAATTTTTAAACAAAATGAATAAAATCACTCACGAGATGTAGATCGACATCATCACTTGATTAACTTCCTCACATCTCCATAGGTATTTAAAACTCCATTATGGCATAATTCACGTTTGCATAAGAATACAAATTCATTTCCCGAGAAGGTGAATGTTGAGTTTCGATCATTGGGTTGTAGCAAATTATAAAGGACACGTACAAAGCCAGGTAAGTCTCGAGGGGCGTTGGATTTTGCCAATGAAGGTCTAACCCTAGTTGGTGTTGTTGGCACCGTTTTGGGCATCAATTTGACCGGTTTTGGTGTTGTCATAACTGGTTTTGGTGATGGAGCCATTGTTTCCTTCAAATGTTCATCCTTGTTAGGATCGGTGTATATAAGTCTACGGGGCCAAGTAAGGATCATTCCCCGGCAAGGCCCAACTTTCTTGTATTCTCTGTCTAGGATTGGCAAAGAGGTGCCCATTACCAAATGATTCTCCAAGGAAACCCTCAAAATACCTTCCGCAATTGGTATGGAGTGATGATGCTTCATTAGCTCATGCAAAACTCCATCGGCTACATGTAGCGGCTTATCGTCTACGCCTTGATCAATGTATATTTCACACGGACATGATTTCTAAAACATAGGCAAAATATGTATTAAATATAAAACTTAAATCAAAGTTACATAATTTAGAAAATGATCCTTTGTACCTTTTTTTCAATTGTGAGGGTGGCATTGTCGAGGTTGTCGGGTTTGAACAACTGTCTATTGATTCTTGGATTTTGACCAATTGCGCCCCAATATACCTCAACATCTCCAGGAGAATGTCGTGAACCCCTAGATGGCAATGTCCAATCGGGCGTTATGTACTCTAAATTATCCGGAAGAAATAGCCCGATTGGACCAACTTCCGAGTTACAATTTCTTGTTGCTCAATTTGATAATTCTTCTTACTGTTGGGCTTTTTTTTGCAACGAATGGACTCTCGAGGGTCCTGCTCCATCGTAGGACCGTACGATCCTGAATGCTTGCGGGTGGGTCATGAAACTACCCATTCCCCTAACTCGGCCCGGATGGTCCGATTTTCCTATGGCTTCACAAAGGATGTCGTGTTTATCCCTTGGTATAAATTCCCCTTGTAATTGATCATTATTCAATTTTTCCTAAGTGAAAACATAATTAGATATACCTTTGTTAATTTGATATAACATGTATATATTTAAATTTAACAAATTATTTACCTAAAATTTACGTACCATTCTTTCAGCAAGTAGTTTCTCTTCGGCCTTGACATATAAACCCTTCTTGATATGAATCCCCTTGCGAAGAATCTGGATTGCAGAATTAAGATCTTTGAAAAAACAAGGGAACTCGCAAACCCTTCAATGTCACATGAAATTCAAGGTCTAGCCCTCAGGGTACACTCAGTTTTGAATCGCTCTCTAACTAGCCCTCAAGATCAAATTACAAGGTTTATTGATACTTAACTAGCCTTCAGGGTTAAGAAACAATGGAATAGCTCGCAAGCAAAGAGTATGAACTCAAAAGGTTGTATGTTGATTTATAAAAGTGTGTTCAATTCGTCCATAAAGCCTCCCTATTTATAGGGTAGATTCGGCCAAAAACCTTTATCACAATTGGACACTGAATTGACTTATGGCAGCTTTAAGAAACTAAAACCATATCTAACTAAAATACCTAAAATAAATGGTAATCTAAGGTAATCTGGTCGAATTATTCAAGAAGCCACCTTGAAGAATATTACCTTATCTAATCTTACCAAATTTAATTCTATTCAGAATAAAACTGAAATTCAGCTATTCAAAGCCCACATGGCCGAACTGTCAGCCCATAAACCCAAAATGAAATGAGTTTACAATATTTTACAGTAATCATACTACCTCATTAAAAAACCCAGTGGTAAAAAGAGTATAGTGTTCTTCACGATGCCTTCAGTTCTTCGACATTCTTGAACAATAAATTCAAGATGTCGATGATGACTCATTCTTCAATTCTTCATCATAAAGGCGATCAATTAAAGAATTTAAAGCACCATCATAGTGTTTGATATTCGTATCATTCCCTCGCGGATCAAAAAGTTTTGTCCTCAAAACGGGAAGCATAAACCTATAAAGACATCCTTGAATTCCCGTAACAACTTAACAAACCGTGAAAGCATATCTGTTGGAATATCTCCATTAGCATAGTAACTTTCTTTAAAGGACATTATTAGAACAAAATAATGATTAGTCAAAGATCGATGCACATCTCTTATTGAAGTATAAAACGATTTTCTAGAGTCAGTAGATAGTTCATGCCTCATCATATAAATAGAAAGTAAAGGACTAAGATGTGAAGACAAGACTTTATGAAACTTTTCAGAATCATTCTACAACTTACTTGTCTTACCTACCTTAGGATCGACCTGGAACTTGTCTATGGCAATATTGACTGTCATTTTGGCAGAATTGACACTATTTTGATTGAAATTACTTGCTCTTTGTGAGAGAGTAATTTCGGCAACATCTGTGGAATACGCCTAAAAAAATATTGTGTTTAAGGACCTTGCTCACCTCTATCAACAATGATGATTTCATCATCTATTTGTTCTTCTTCGGTGTAATACCATGCATGAATATCATCATCCTCTTCCTCCCCCATTGTTGTTATAATTCATTCATGGGGAAAGTTATTGTGAACATGTCCTCGTTCATTACAATGAAAACATGTAGGAGTGTTAGAAGAAACTGTATCTGACAAAGTAGAAATTGATTTACCTGTATCTTGGCTAAGAGACTGATTGGTTGTGATCATTCTTTGATCAATGGGTTCCAATGGTGGATTTGAGTATGTTTTGATCGAATTAATGTTACCTTGGCCACCCATGTTCAAATTGCTACAACCCCTAGTCAAATTTGGCCTTCTGAAATCAAAAACTTGCCTTTGACTTTCATAGCTGAAATTAGAGCTTCCTCTAGGCCTTAATGATGATTCAACCAATCTGACATTGAACAATAAATCTTGCATGGAAACATAATACTGGAGCTTAACCGGAACTTGGAGATTTTCTCTTAGACATTCAATAAACCAATTCTTTATAAAAGCATAATTTTATCTCATGACAATTCTTCTCATAGCTAATTCAAGATCTTGCCAGTATTCATCTACACTGCGGTTGCCTTGCTTCATAGTGCTGAGATACGAATGTTGCTCCATCAAATATTTTCGTGGAACATGATGTAATCGAAGCTTGGTTTTCAATATCTCCCAAGTGAAGATAGGTTTCTTTCCGGCAAGATATCTTGTTTCTTTCAAATTCTCCCACCACTCTGTGGCATAATGGGTGAAAGAATACTCTGCGACCTTGATCTTCTCTTTCTCACGATAGGTTCTGAAAATTCAAGAAACTTTTCCGAAAACAAATTGGAATAGGAACTCAAATTCAAATCCCTCGTGGTAAAGATTTTAATGACTTACTTGTCTCCCATATCAAATATTCAGATCAAAACTCCTTTCTCAATTGACTTTTATTTCCTTTTTCTCTTCCAATTAGGATTTTGACTTTTGTTTTTCCTTTTTCAAACTGGATTTCCTTTTTCTTTCCTTTTTTTCAGCCCCAATTAATTTTCCCATTTTTTGTGCTATAAAACTCACAACCAGAATCTTATTCCCCGAGAAAAAATTTTGGTCACAATTTACAAAATTTTTGGAAATTGTAAATTTGCCCCCAAACTTTTAAAAATTGCAAATCTGCTCCAAATTTCAGATTTCAAATCATATATTCCGATTTAGAAACCCAAAAATATTCTACCTTTTTTCAATTTTTGAAAATTTGTGGAACAAGAATCGCCTATACAAAACTTGGAATAAGAAAACTGTGAGAACTTTCTCTTGATTCAAATGAACTTCGAGGTATTCAAGATTGTAAGGATCAAGAATAGGACACTATATATATATGGAAAATGACACAAGACTCTTTTTTTTTAAAATTTTTTTGAATAAGGTATAATCAAGAATCAAAGAACAGTTCAAGATCACGGAATCAAAGAACGATAAAGAAAACAAATAGGATTATGAGCATGCAATGATTTTCAGAAGAGTTGACGAAAAATATCACAAGCACATAAATTTTTTAAGCTACCTATAACTACAAAACTGACTCGAGGTGAGGGTGGATAATACTTGTTAACGCTCAGACCCTTCGACGTCCTCCTGACTCGATTGATGAAGGTGAAGGAGGATAGTAATACCGAAGTATTCTAACTCTCGGGCCCTTCGGTGTCCTTCGACTCTAGATTTTATCCTCTTGGTAAGAAGATCAAACAAACACAGTTAAAATATGACACGATAGAGTTTATAAATTTTAAAAAATCGAAAATAAATTCTACAAAACCTTGAAACCCTTTTTTTTTGGTTTTTTTTCGACCTCAGTAGATCTTTCGCTTTGCTCTGGTACCAACTAATATGAATCCCCTTGTGAAGAATCTGGATTGCGGAATTAAGATCTTTGACAAAAAAAGGGAACTCGCAAACCCTTCAATGCCGCACGAAATTCAAGGTCCAGCCCTCGAGGTACACTCTATTTTGACTCGCTCTCTAACTGGCCCTCATGATTAGATTACAAGGTTTATTGATACTTAACTAGCCCTCGGGGTTAAGTAACAATGGAATAACTCTCAAGCAAAGAGTATGAACTCAAAAGGTTGTGTTTTGATTGATAAAAGTGTGTTCAATTCGTCCATAAGGCCTCCCTATTTATAGGGTATATTTCGGCTATAAACCCTAATCACAACTGGAAACTGAATTGACTTATTGCAGCTTTAAGAAGCTAAAACCATATCTAATTAAAATACCTAAAATAAATGGTAATCTAAGGTAAACTGGTCGAATTCTTCAAGAAGTAACCTTGAAGAATATTACCTTATCTAATCTTACCAAATCTAATTCTAATCAGAATAAAACTGAAATTCAGCTCTTCAAAGTCCACATGACCGATCTGCCAGTCCATAAACCCAAAACGAAATAATTTTATAATATTTTATAGATCACACTACCACATAAAAAAACCCAATGGGAAAAAGAGTATAGTGTTCTTCATGATGTCTTCAGTTCTTCGGCAGTCTTGAACAATAAATCCAAGATGTCGATGATGACTCCTTCTTCAATTCTTCATCATAAAGGTGATCCATTAAAGAATTTAAAGCACCATCATAGCGTTTGATATTCGTATCAGACGACCATGAGAAATAGATCTCACCTCTCAATGTCATCCACAGAAATCGGTTGCACAGATGCCCTTGCCCAATCCTCAGTCATCCCGCACGCTATTGCCGCTTGCACGTCTTCTTCTAGACATTCATTTACTAGCTTGATTGCTACAAGAAATAACCCCTAGGACTCAATCGGTGAGGAATTTTATTTTCCCCGGAAACACGTTGTTTTACTCCCCTTGGACACTAGGGGAGATGTTAGGTTAATGTTAACGCTATAGACATTTTAATGTAATTAATCAGACTATTAATTTTCATATTGTTTTACTAACATTATCACTATTCCCCAATTCCCTTTTCTTGTGAATCTCCTAGCTTTTGGTTTGAATGTGCATATAAGTTACCCATGGGTGATCACCTTTCTTATCGTTAAATATGTAATCTCTGGACAAAGTGTATTTATATTCACGCCAGCTCTTTGATATCATGAACATAGCCCTCTTTCGCAAAGCACTAACATCTTGTGCTTCTATTTGAAAAGGCCTCTATGGGGATTTTGAAACAAAATGGTGTGAGGATATGGATTTTATGTGGAGAAATTGTAGAAGAAAAATGTAGGAAAAATGATTCACTAGAGGTACCTTGCATCCCCTCCACAACGCGTCCTTGTATTAATTTGGGACATCATGCCAAGTATCTTACTTGATATCTACCCTTGTTCTACCAACCTTCACCGCCCAACTAGACCATTTGGCACTTTGCTCCAACACTCAATTTACCAACTTGTCAAAAACCAACGATGTTAACTCTTTCCTAGTCATTCTACGTTCAAATGCTCTGCAATGAGTTTGGTATTTTCCTATATACCCTGTAGCGTCATCGTCATCCCACGTCGTGTCCGTTGTTGGGGGATTGACATTACCAGATTGTGACGGACTGTGACACATCGCCATGAGTCTGTTTCCTAGTTGCCGTTTTGAATGCTAAATACACAAATATATCAAAAAAAATACCTTAACCTGGAAAAGAAATAAGTTACTAACATTTATAGGAAATGTTGTACTAAACCCTAAGAAATTGAACAAATTCAATAGACATTAAGTTTACCACTCTAGCTTTAGTGAAATTTGATCAATAAAACCTACATAACATAGAAAACCCTTCCATTTCATGTTTTGATGATTTGAGGTAGGTCTACATATCTTCACATCCAAGTTCTCACTTAAATTTTCAAATTTAAACAAGGGTTTTCTATGTTATGTAGGTTTTCGTGATGATAACTTGATTTAGTTGTCCATGATGATGTATTGTTCTCGATCTGCTTGTTCAGATTGCGTGTTCATAATTTTGTCCTTGGTTTTATAATTGAGTGTCCATTAACTTGGATTTGTCAAATCTGTGTTTTCAAGGTGTTTACAGTTTGGACAACATAGATCGTGGTTGGATCAAGTAGTGTTACAGTTGTAGAAGATCCCTGTTTGACGCAGTGATATTGATGTGCGATACGCTCCTCTCTGCCAAGTGGTCATGATTTTTGCTGGAAGAAAGTTAATATCTCCGAGGGCGATGGTACAATTTTTATTGGATCTCTGATCTGTAATAGTACAGACGATCAGTCTGGTTGACATGTAATTTAGATATCTTTGCAATTTGTTAGTTATTTCTAGAGGCTAGTTAGGTTGGATGCCAATTCCACTCATTGTAATCGCCGTTGGGCATTATTCCCAACATCTTGGAATGATTGATTTTTTTCAAAAAACAATTTAGCAACATAAACTTAGCTATTAAACTAGCATTTAAGCACACTAATACATCGCTCAACTAATAAATCTAGCACTATACCATTTACTATAAATTGCCTTGCATTATCACCCCCCACCACCATGTCAACAAAATCCTAATATTATACACAACTTATCATTAATTGACAAACATCACTTAAAATAGAATTCATTAGGATCAAAAAATCCAAACCCTAGGTAGCAAGAACAAAAAATATTTGTGCTTGCTCATTTATGTTAGAAAATAATAAACCCTAGCTATATATATTAAAGAGTACATTTACCTTTTTGATCAATCAAAGGGTATGAAATGCTCCTTCATATGTTATACCTGCGTAACATAAAAAACCCTTGTTGAAATTTGAAAATTTAAGTCAGAAATTGGATGTCAAGAGATGTACCTCAAATCATCAAAACTTGAAATGGAAGATTTGAAGATGAAATGGATTGATGATATGGGTTTGGAAGGGTTTTTGAAGGGGAGAAAGAGAGGAAAGGCAGGGTTTTCAAATGGGAGTAAATGCCCATTTGAAAACCCTTTATGCCTTGTTTTTAATCCCAACAAAAAGGGTTTCCGAGTTCGGAAAACAGTTTCCGAACTTGTAAATGAGTCTTCTTCGGGATTTAAGTGATATGAGACAGTTCCATGTTTGAAAATTCTTTTTCCCTTTAAAAAGGGGGGAAACGGGCGGATTAAAAACCCCCAAATCAAATTCCCAGACATTCATTCTCCAAAACCCTTCATTTGGAATTTCATAATCCAAATTCCATTCATTCATTCTCCAAGCCCATAGACCAACGCATCATGTATGAGATCATTAATAGGAGTTTGGTCCCCTCTTGTAGACATTTGACCAAGCCTAATTATTCCTCCCTTATGCTATTCTATTTATGATATGAAGGCAAAAACTTGGTTCATGGAAAAGTATCAGCGAGCTTATGAGCGACACCTCACATCAAGCTCTCGACCGATCGACTTCAACTGCCGACATTCAAGATGTCGAAGAATGAATTTTGAAGACTTGATTTGACTTTATTGTAGCATTTTAAAGATTCAAGTATTTGAATTCATCAAATGATTTCTATTTTTCAAGTACTAAATTTATTTATTTAAAATTTTTAAAAGGATTTGTTGATCAATAACTTACTATTTATGCTCCTTTTCTTGATCACCACCTTCTTTGACTTATGCTTCCTACGTGTGATCTTCCCCTTACCGTCGATCTACATTCCTTCATCATGGTTATTATGGCCTAGGAAACTGTGAAAAGTTCGATCATCTTCCTCGAGAAACATGACTTCCTCAGACCCACAACTCAATGTATGACATCCAAATCCAATTAATTCCTCTAACTCATTTTCTTTGACAAAATCTCGTTTCCCTTCAACAACTATCTTCCACCTAGGATCAGCAAGATCATCACATAGAAAACCTGGTGTGCTTGAGATGCCAATATAAAAGGATCAGTCTTCCATCCAACTTGATTTCTATCAACAAGGGTGAAGCCCAAATCCTCGATGCACTGCCCATTGTTAATATCAAACCAATAACATTTAAAAACCAGGACACGCGACATAGTCAAGTTCCCAAATTTCAGAGATCGTGCCAAAGTAGCGCTTTAGAGCATACATAGGATTGTCATCACAACCACTTCCAACTTGCAATGCTTCGAAGACAAGAGACACTCCACTGTTTTGAGTCACACTCTTATCATCCATTGATTTTTTTGCATGTTAAACCATTGATGTCATAGCCTCCATGGGAAAGAATGGTCCCCAATTGTATGCAAGCTAACCATTTAACTATCGTTTGATGTTTGCTACAAATGTCGAAGTGTGCAATTGAAGTAACTAAGACTCATTCAAATTAGGGTGTCTCACTCGTATGACATCCATATGAATCTCGATGTATGGAACTACATCCTCATGGTTGTGGAGAACATAAAGATGGGTGGCACATAAATCTTCCGCATTAGGGCTAAATAATTTGCCCTATCTGACCCCTAAACCTTCCAACCTCCCTTCTTGTCTATCGATTGGAACCCCAACATATTTAACTTGCTTCATATAATCAGTGCAAAACTTGATGGCCTCTTCTATCAAGTATTGTTGCACAATACTAGCATCTGGCCTATACCGATTTTTCACAAAGTGCTTGAAGATTTTCATGCACTTCTCAAACGGGTACATCCATCTTAGAAAAACCAGGCCACATAGCTTTGTCTCACGCACCAAATGGAGGATCAAGTGGACCATAATGTCAAAAGAAGAGGGAGGGAAATACATTCCCATACGGCAAAAAGCTTCAACAATCATAACTTGCAACCGATCCAACTTTGATACTCTAATACTTAAATGGATTTGAAAAACAAATAATGCTTTGTAATGCACAATCTTACATGAGAAGGAAATGTAGAACGAATGACAATGGCATTCAATTCATGCAGTAGGTTGTGACAATTGTGTGATTTCAACCCACCCAACCTCAACTCCTTGATGGACACACAACTCCTTATGTTGGACAAGTATGCACCGGGAACTTTCACACTACTAAGGGTCTCACAAAAATATTTCTTCTCCGACTACAACATTGAATAGCAAGCAGGAGGCAAATAACAATCATCACCCGTAGTCAGTGGTGCAAGACTCTTCCAAATACCCAGCTCAACCAAATATAGCCTAGCCTTCAATCCGTCTTTTGTTTTCCCAGGGGTATTTAACAACATTCCAACTAAAGAATCACAAACATTCTTCTCGATCTGCATGATGTCAAGACAATGTCTAACTTCCAAATGCTTCCAATAAGGTAGGTTGAAAAACATCGAGCAATTTTTCCAACTTCCTTCAACGACAGCTTTTCTTTTCTTCTTCCCAAAGTCATTGGGCAAATTCATCACACTCTCATAAATCTATGTACCACCTTTAATTAGAGAAAATTGAAGGTGGTTCTACCTTGAACCACCTTTAATTAGAGCTAATTAAAGGCGGCTCACAAAAAAACCTCCTTTAATCAACAAAAAATTCCTTAAAATTTGAATGAAGGACACGAACCATCATTTTCGAGCTCGAAAATTATAATTTAAGGAAGGTTTTTGAACCGCCTTCCTTTGTCGCCTTTGATAGAAGGCTCTCTACTAGTGAGAATGACATTATTGTTTGGTTGACTTGGTCACGCCTCAATAAGTTTTCAAACTCAATCCACAACGCGATGATTTCTCAATTTCGAACAAAAACACATTGTCGAAAAATGTGTATGTTGATTTATATTAGTGTCATGCAATCCACTTGTACAATATGCGAACAAAAGGCGGTGACTCCTTTGCCATTTGTCCTCTTGTTACGAGAGGTCTAGCTTTCTTAGGTGTCGGTACAATTGTTTTCAGGGTTGTTGGCTGGTTGACTTTCAAATTTAAATACTAATTTTTTTTATATCCATGCCCATATTAGATTCTTCTCTTCAAAATTAAAATTGTATTTAAATGCAAATGTGAATATAATAATATACACTCCGATATGCTAGTAATTCAAAAGAATATAATAATAATTTTTAAAATTTTGTATATCAATATTATGTATTTATACATACTTATATGACTTATTAGAGTCTACTGGGAAACATTAAAATTTAATTTTATTAAAAATTTGAATGAAATAATAATATATCTTTATAAATGCATACATTAAAATTTTTTAATATATATTTATTAATATTTTTTTTGATCCATGCTTACTTTTTTATGACCTATAATTGACACATGTTCAACTAAACTTTGGTGGAAAAGTCAATTAGGCAACTCCCTTTGGTCAAAACTGATCTGGTCTCTTCCTATATCCTACAGAAAATCTGTAACATGGAAGAGAATTATCCACATTAATTCTTTTGCAGAGCAACACTCAGTAATTATTCATGGGGAGGGTACCTGTAATTTTTGGGAAGCTAACTGGAGTTTTAGGGGGCCTTTAGATACTATTATCCCTGAGCATATAGTACAAGCCATGCCATACTTAACTGTGGCAGATTTCATTCATAATAAGTCCATCATATTGCCTCAGATTATCTCTTTTTTGGACCTTGATACTGTGTCTTTTCTCCAGGAAGCAATTTTAGTCCCAGGCAGAAAAGATAGACTGGTATGGAAGCCTGAAGCTTCAGGTAACTTCACTTCTAAGTTTACCTACAAAATGCTCACTCAGATGCCAGGTAATTTCCCTGCCTCAAAATTCATTTGGAATAATGCATTGCAAAAAAAGATATCCATCTTTACTTGGAAAATGCTGCAATCTTTTTTACCCTTTGATGAGGTGCTCATTAAATGTGGTTTCGGCCTTGCTTCAAAATGTCCTGCCTGTTTAAATTCTGATTCAATACAACATTTTTTCATTTCATGTCATATTGCTAAAGCAGTGTGGGGTAACATGGCTTCTTTAGTTAATTTTCATCTTCAGGATACTCATTCTCTTCCTGAAAGATTTTTTATTTTTTGGAATACCAGAGATCTACCTCACTGGAAACACTTCATCTGCAAAATAACACCTTCAATAACTTGTTGGTCACTTTGGAAAGCTAGGAATAGATTTTTACATGATAATGTGCCACTTTCCTCAGATCTGATATCTAAGGAGATTCTTAACTTATTAAAACTGGCTTTCCTAACTACTCCAAGGACATATTTCACTCATTCTTCTATCTCTTTACCTTTCCATCAGTGGATACCTTTCATTAGACCCCCACCTAAGCCTAATATATCAACTGTTATGTGGGAGAAACCTCCAGTTGGGTTTTTTAAAATAAACACTGATGCTTCTTGGTATACTGATAGGGCTGCTGCTGGGATAGTAGTTAGGGACTACTGTGGTGATTTGATTAACTTATATTCAGTGTCCATCTCTGCTGATTCTCCGATTGAGGCTGAAATGAAAGCCATTTTACTTGCTTTTCAAGCTTTGCCTGGAATTCATATGAACTGCATTTTAGAAACGGATTGTAAGCAAGCAGTTAACATGATAAACTGCCCCTATTCAGCCAATTGGAAACTCTTTAACTTAGCTTTCAAAATTAATGCCCTCATGTGTGGAGCAAAGTTGAATCATGTTTTTAGGGAAGGTAACTCGGTAGCAAATGCGACTGCAAGGTATCATACTTGTCATCTTCAAAGTATCCAGTCTCATAACATTCCTCAGCATATTAAGGGACTAATTCTGTTGGACAAAGATCATGTTCCACATGTTAGAGCTCACTAGTTTCTCACTTAGAGACGGATGCTGCTAATTACTATTTCTCTGTTCTTTGCAGAACATGATCCAGCTCAACTGGATTCCAACCGTTGCACCTCACACTTGCAAAGATCCACTGTCATTCATTGGAACAGGAGCTCCTGGGATGATGCCTTCCTGTTCTTTCTCTTCATCTTCGGATCAGCTTTGGATCAGCATGCTTTTCCCGGCCTTCTGATGGAAAGAAGATATATTACTGATCCACTCCTTCTCTAATCTAATTGGGGAATAGATGTTGCCTGGCCGGAGGTGTTAATTAACACGCGGGGTGGAGATTTTCACCTCCGGATCGCAACTCCACCAATTCTTTTGTTATGATAATTTTGTTCATAATATAAGAACTCGATATAGGATTAATAGGACTTTTGGAGGGCAATTCTGTTGCCTCATCGCAAACTTTGATCTACATTTGTACAAATACTTCGTATGAGGAATGGGGATCCTCTAATATAGTACCCCCACATTCGGGTGATTTTATTTAAAAAAAAAGAGTCTACTAAACAACGTTAAAATTTTATTTTAATATAAATATTAACATAATAATAATATGTATATATTAGTAAGAAAACATATATTCATTATATTTATAAAAATAAATAAATGTTAAAATATAAAAATAAGTGACTTATGGGAATTGAACCTAGGTTTGTTAACCTATTATTTAAAATATAAATAATAGGTTTGACTTATGGCAATTGCTTATTTTTCAGGTTTGTTAACTGAGCCTAATCATACTACAGCTGATACCTACTACCCTCACTTCCTTAGTCAAATCCCCACAGTTATTAATGATATGGATAATCAAGCATTAGCTGCTCCAGTTTCAGAATCTGAGTTAGAAGCTGTGATTAAAGGTTTAAATAATAACAGTAGTCCAGGGCCAGATGGTTTCACAGCTAAATTCTACAGTAAATACTGGTCTTTTATTAAACAAGATCTAATGGAGGCTATTAATGATTTTATCTCTGGATCGGAAATCCCAAAAGGAATATCCAGCACTTGGATCCTAATTCCGAAAAAGCCACACCAAGTTCTTTTGGGGACTTTAGACCAATTAGTTTATTAAATGTCCTAAATAAAATCTGCTCTAAGGTTTTAATGGAAAGGTTGGAACCTTATGTGCATAACCTGATCTCTCCAAACCAATCTTCTTTCATGAAGAAAAGAGATATTTCTGATAACATTTTGTATTTACAGGAAATGATCAGGTTTCTGGATAAAAAGAGCAGATCTCCCAATTGTATACTGAAATTAGATCTAATGAAAGCATTTTATAGAGTTAACTGGGAGTTTCTTAAAAAGATACTGATTAGATTTGGATTCAATGGGAATTTTTTAACTGCTGTTATGAGTAATCTCTCTCAGGCTTACTTCTCAGCTCTTGTTAATGGAAATCCAATAGGTTTTTTTTAAAGCTACTAGAGGTATTAAACAAGGTGATCCACTCTCTCCTTTTCTTTTTAATATTTTCTCTGAAGCTTTTTCTAGGAGTCTATCTTTTATATTCTCTAATAATAGTCTCTCTCGTTTTCAACTACCTGCTCCAATACCTGCAGTTTCCCATGATACGATTATCTTTATGCAAGCATCTAAGTCTAATCTTATTAGGATCAAAGCCTTTTTAGATATCTTTGAAGTTACCTCGGGACAGAAGTTCAATTTTGATAAATCTGACTTTTATCTGAGTAAAAGGGCCTCGAATTTAAAGATTAACCAGGTTAAGGCTATCCTAAAAATGAAAAAGGCACCTTTCCATTTAAATACCTTGGCTGTCCCATTTTTCAGGGTAGAACACTTAATAGATACTTCCAACCATTGATGGCAAATCTTGATAATAAGTTGCAAAGCTGGAAGAACAAGTGGCTCAGTGCAGGGGGCAAGATGATCCTAATTAAACACTGCTTATATTCTTTGCCTCAGCATTTATGGTCTGTTACTAATCCCCCCAAAAAAATAATTCGATTATTTGAGAAAAGATTAGCAAGATTTTTTTGGGAGAATCAGATGGAAAAAAAACAGAAACTGGAAAAGATGGTCTGACATCTCTATTTCAACCGATCTAAATGGACTTGATTTTTTATCTATTAAAGCCATAATTGATACCTGATATGCTAAACTTTGGTGGAAGAGCCAACTAGGCACTACTCTATGGTCTAAATTGCAATGGTCTCTTCCTTTATCTCATAGGAAATCAGTTAATTGGAAAAGAATCCATTTAATTAACTCCTTTGCGGAAAATAACTCATTCATTATTCATGGCAAAGGTACCTGCAGTTTTTGGTCTGCTAATTGGTGTCCTAGGGGTCCCCTGCTTAACTACATCCCTATGCACATAGTTTCTGCTATGCCATATATGTCTGTGGCAGATTTCATTAGGAATAAATCCACTATTTTAGCTCAGATAAGTGCTTTTCTGGAATATGATACTCTCTCTTTTCTTCAGGAAACTGAGCTTACTATAGAAAGGGAGGATAGATTGGTATGGAAAGATGAAGTATCAGGTAATTTCTCATCTAAGTCAACATATAAAGCTCTAACTCATGGACCAGGTAATTTCCCTGCTTGTAAATTTATATGGAATAATGCTTTACAGAAAAAAATCTCAATTTTTACCTGGAAATTGTTGCAATCCTTTCTCCCTTTTGATGATGTGCTTATCACTTGTGGATTTAGTCTAGCTTCCAAGTGTCCTTCTTGTTGTAAGACAGATTCAATTCAGCATTTTTTTATATCGTGTCCTATTGCTCAGGCTGTCTGGAATAACATGGCTTCTATAGTCCAGTTTAATCTAGGTACTCAACACTCCATTTCTGAAAGATTTTTCATCTTCTGGAATAGTCATGACCTATCTAGATGGAATCACTTCATCTGTAAAATTCTTCCATCTCTCATATGTTGGACTCTTTGGAAAGCTAGAAACAGGTTCCTATTCGATAATAAGCCTTTCTCCTTAGACCTAATTTGTAATGAAGTGCAGGATCTAATCAAACTGACTTTATTTGCTAGTCCTCAGATACATTTCTCCCACTCTGCTATTTCATCTCCCCTCATGCATCTGATCCCGTTCATTAGACCACCCCCGAAGCCGAATATAATCTCTGTTTATTGGGAAAGGCCTATGTTTGGATTTGTTAAAATTAATATCGATGCGTCATGGTTTCCGAACAAGGCAGTAGCTGGTATGATAGCTAGGGATAGTTCTGGTGTACCGATTAAAATTGTTTCTGAAACTATTTCTGCTGCTTCACCACTGGAGGCTGAAATTAAGGCAGTTTTTTTTGCTTGCCAAAATTTTCCTGGTTTAGATCAAAATTGCATACTTGAAGCAGACTGTAAGGTGGTTGTACAAATGATTAATGATCCCTACTCTGCACATTGGAATCTTTTTGATCTGGCTTTCAAGGTGAAGGCTCTATTAGGATGCGCTCATCTTAAACATGTTTTTAGAGAATGTAATTCGGTGGCTAATGCAATAGCTAAACATCACTCTAGCCATAACCAGAGCCTTAACCTCCATAATATCCCTCAGCACATCAAGGGTCTGATTTCCTTAGATAGGATACATACTCCGCAAATTAGAATGCATAAACATGTTTCGGCTAAGGATTGATACTACTAACCAAAATCTTTTCATGCAGGTTTAAACACGGCCCCGACGGCTACTATCAATCAACCATTGCTATGCTCTTTGACGCTCAGAGATACTGCTCCTAGTATTGCTGCAATTTACATTACTGTCTCTTTCATTGTCTTCTTGTACAAAAAACCGATCATTACAGGTTACAATTTTGTTTGTTTAAGTTGCCTGGCCAAACGAAGAATTCACACTTGGGGTGGAGATTCTTCGATTTGGAATCGCAACTTTAAACAAATTAAAATACTCTAGAGTTAGTCTCTTATCCAATTCGATCTCTATGTACTCTTTATTTTCTAGTCAAGGTTTGGGGAGCCTAATAATACTATCCCTCACCTACGGGTGTTTTTATTTTAAAAAAAACCTAGTACCATGCATATACTAGGTAGTTGAATTCCTTAACCAGAAATCTAATACAGTACATCACATTCGTCTTTTGCTTGAATTTTAAAATCATACAATAATACTAGATTAATTATATTTTATAAAAATTTCTTTCAAATAAACGAATGCATAGTTCATCATTATATTTTATTCATTAACCACAAAAATATGTTATGATAATTTGTAATGAATTGTAAGTTGAAATTGTGAAATAAAGTTAATTAAATTAAATTAATTTAATAATGTAATTAATATTCCAATGTGATGTATTGATGAATGAATGAAATAATTTAAAACTTTTAATTCTTCAATTTCTAACTTAAGATTTCAACTTACATTATTTTTGTAACTATTCCAACTAACAATACTTTAAAATAAAATGTAATATTTTAAAAAATATATTATTTGAGTAATTTATAATTTTTATTTATTGTATAGGCACTTAATTTATGTTTATATTTAAAAAGTCAAACAAACAATTGTCGACTTATCCAAATCAGTCAAATACGACACGATTCAACATGTGGATCAGTGTAAGGATTATGTAAAACTGTTCTGCTTTCATTAATCATATCAATGGGTATTTATACAAAAGCTTGCTTATAGAATGCGCAAAGCTAATGAAACCTAATCATATACAAATACAGATTTACCAAATATATATATATACTCTAATAACCCCTCCCCCACAAGCTCGTGGTGGTGGAGCAACATGATGCTTGGAGCGTAAAGTACCAAAATGAGCAGTGCCAACGACCTTTGTAAAGATGTCAGCAATCTGATCAAGAGAACGAACACGAACAACAAGAGAACCACCCTCAACCTGCTCACAACAAAGTGATAATCAATCTTGATATGCTTGAACCTCTGATGAAAGATAGGATTGGTAGACATAGAGGTAGCACTCAGATTGTCACACAAGAGAATTGGCGGAGGCGACAAAGGAGCCTGGAGCTCAAGTAACAATTGCTGAACCCATATGAGCTCCATAGACGCAAATGTAATAGCCCTGTACTCAGCTTTAGAGCTAGACTTGGCAACAGAAAACTAACTGATAAGATTGCCACCATAATAAATGGAAAATTCATGTTGAGAATGACAATCATCACCATCAAAAGCCCAACCAACATCAGAAAAAGCTTCAAGGCGATAATCTGTACAAGGTTGAAGTGTAAGACCATAATCCAAGGAGCCTTTCAAATAACACAGAATGCATTTGTAGCAGACCAATGCAGCTCAGTCGGATTGTGCATAAATGGACAAACACGATTAACTGCATAAGAAATCTCGTACTAGTAAAGAGCATCTCATTAAGGCGGTGATAGAAAACAGTTAAAAAATGCAAAACCGCCTTTAATTGAGGCCTGGAAGGGGTTTCGAACTCAGAACCCCTTCCGGAACTCATTAAAGGCGGTTCTAATTTATAAAAAGCATAACCGCATTTACAATTACTTTTTTCCTAAAGGGCGGAAGCACTTCTATGTTCGGAAGTGCTTTCCCAAGTCACCTTTTCATTTTAAAGGCAGTTATATAGAACTGCCTTTAATGGGATTTTTTTAGCCCAACGAGTAAACCCAATACTTAGACATTTTAGGCAACTTTTGTTCTTCACACATTATTCATTCTTCACCCGTTCTTCCACGCCGCTCTCTCTTCGACGCTACCTCCATCCCACCACCACCTCCATTCCACCATGGCTCGCCATTATACGCTGCTTCCATGTCACTATCTTTGCCTTCATCACACCATTGCTCTCCCCATCTTTGCCTACATCCCACCACCGCTCCAACCAAGCCCTCCGCCGCTCCAACCAAGCCCTTCACCACTCATTTTCTCGACTCCGCCACTCATCATCACTCGGTTACTCGACTCTGCCGCTGCTAGGTTGCTCGACTCTGCCTCCATCGTTAGTGTTTCTAATGCTTGTTTATGATATCTTTAATTGTTTTCTGTTCCTTCAGATCCGTTGTATCTTATTGAACTTAATGTTGCTAGGATTATGTCTTTGTCGATTTTGATGTTATTGTGCAGTGTGTTTCAGATCTGGGTGTTCCTCACTGCCGAAAATTGATTGGTTTTCTGGCAGCTATTTTTTGGAAGAGCAGAAATAAGTTCCGAGTTTGGAACCTATCCTATTTCCAAGTTCGAAATATATTAAAAACGGTTTTATCGACCTTTCAAAGGCGGTTAAGAACCACCTTTAATTGACATTTTTTAAGGCGGTTCGCAGAATTGAAGACAATCAAAGGCACGACTAGAGAAGGCACTTTGAAAGTGCCTTCTCTTCACTGGTCCGATAAAATTGCCTTTAATGGCCCATCCCCCACTAGTGTCAGGACGAGTAATCATGGCATATTGTAAAGCAGAGAATCCTTATACAGGTTTACAAAAATGGATTTACCAAAAAATATATATACTGTAACAGTCACATACAACATGGCACGAAAAACACGAACCACATTAGCAAAATTTTATTTTAACGGTACAATACGAAATGGTACGAAGCACGATATATAAGTACAAGAACACCAACATACCATTAAATTATATCTAATATAAAGGTACGGGATGAGCACGACACAAATCGAAGTAGTTAGGTACTATAATATATATTGAACCTTGTCCTACATGTTAAGGAATATAAATATTACTCTTAATTGTAATTATATTATATTTCTTTTTCCTAGCTTGTATAGGTATTTTGTACTACTATATAATAGACCCTGAGATCATAAATAAAAGACAGATTATTACCCTTATTTTCTTCATGGTATCAGAGCTTAAAATCTTGAAATCTATAGCTATAATCCTAAATTTTGCTCCAATGCCGGTGCTCCGCTGTCGCTGTCGTGGATCCGCCACCAGTCCGCCGCTGACCTCTAGTTTCTCTCACTGCTGGTGCTCCAGTTGCTCCCCTTCCGGTGCTCCAGTTGCTCCACTGCCGGTGCTCCAGTTGCTCCACTGCCGGTGCTCCAGTTGCTCCACTGTCGGTGCTCCAGTTGCTCCACTGTCGGTGCTTTGCTTCCAGAAGTGACAGAGACGGAGCTTGTGTTTTATTTTCATCGCGGGCCTTTTTCCATTTGTTACCCATTTGTTTCATCGTGGGCCATTTTCCATTTGTTACCCATTTGTTCCAGAAGTGATAGAAATTGGTTACCCATTTGTTACTTTATTTACTAAAAAAAATAAATAAATTGTGTTATGGCCCTTTTTACCGGTGCAGTGACGTCGTCGCAAGGGTTTGCGGCAGCCACCTCCTCTAGCATCCCTACACGAACTGATTTCGATCTTGCTCTGTCTAACGACCAATGAAGTACGACCATACATTTATTTAGCCAATTTAATACTTTATCTGACCATGGATTTGGTAAGTCTACTCTACCCTGGATTCTTGATTTGGGAGCCTCATATCACATGACTGATAACAAGGGTTCTCTTACTGATATTACTACTACTATCAATTCTGTGAATGTTATACTGCCTGATGGATCTGTGTCATTTGCTACACAATATGGTTCTATCTTCTTTGGTGATGTCACCCTTACTCATGTGCTTTACATACCTACTTTACGATACAATTTATTGTCGTGCTCTAGACTGTTATCTGCCTTAAAATGTCTAGCTTTGTTTACTAAAAATTTTTGCATTTTGCATAAAATCGGTACGAGGACTGTGATTGGCGTGGGTGAACAGCAGGGGGGGGTTATTGGTTTCGTCTATTGGATTCTTGCATTCGTCCTCCTATCTTGCAGTCTATTCCGACAGTTGCTTTAGTTTCTTCATATGATTTATGGCATCAACCTTTTGGTCATCCATCATCTACGGTGTTGTCTTCTATTCCTAATCTTGATTTTAGCACAAATAATACTATTATACCTTGCTCTGTATGTTATAGAGAAAAACAGACTAGACATAGTTTTCCATTGAGTTCTACAAATGCTACTGCATTATTTGAATTAGTACATTGTGATGTTTGGGGTCCTTATAGAACACCATTTTCTACTGGTGCATTTTATTTTTTTACAATAGTTGATGATTATTCCCGAGCTGTTTGGGTTTATTTATTAGTGGCTAAGTCAGAAGTAGCTTCTAGATTTTTGGAATTTTGTGCTCTGGTCAAGAATCAATGGGGCCAAACTATACTGCGTGTCCGGGCTGATAATGGGACTGAATTTTTGCCTTTGAAATCTCATTTTGCTGCATCTGGGATCATTTTGAGACATCTATGGTTGATACACCACAACAGAATGGTATAGTTGAATGAAAGCATCGTCATTTACTCAACGTGGCACGTGCCTTACAGTTTCAAGCCAGTCTTCCAATTGGGTTTTGGGGAGAATGTGTTCTTACTGCTGCTTATCTAATTAACCGGACACCAACGAAACATCTCAATAGACGCACTCCCTTTGAGATGCTATATGGACAAGCTCCAAATTACTCATCTTTAAAGGTATTTGGATGCTTGTGTTTTACTGCTCACGTTCCCAGATACCGTGACAAGTTTGCACTAAGAAGTCGGCGATGTTTGTTTCTTGGTTATCCTGCTAGAAAGAGAGGCTATTACCTTTTTGACTTGGAATCTTGGGTCATCTTTAACAGCCGGGATGCCAATTTTTTTGAAGACCAGTTCCCATATGCAGCAACTCAGACAGTAGACTCTTTCGTAGATCCCGGTGGCACTACCAATTCTACCACCACCGGAGTCACATGCCCAGATCACGGCACCACCGGTCCGGCCAACCGCCGCTGACCCTATACCACCGGTCGCCACCGCTCCTGTCACACCGGCCGTCATCGTACCCTTACCGCCGCTTGCCACCGCACCTATACCACCGGCTGCTTCTCCGATTTTGGTGACCGACCCAGATCACCAACAACCCTTGACTATTTGGCCTGACGATGCACTACCCGGGATGCCACCGACAATCGGTGATCATGCACCTTATGCGCCGCCAGCTCCGGTGACTCCTTCTGCTCTGTCGCATAATGCGGTGTCTCCGGCCCCAACTAATTTCAGTCGCCGTTTGCTTCTATAAGCTCCGCCGCCTCTTTCGTTGGATTTTCCAATGTCTCCTCCCGCCGCTTAGTTGCCTCCTATCAGACAGAGTGTTCGCGCTCACCGACCTCCTCCTTATTTGGAATATTATAATTGTGATGATTACGCCTGTGCTCTTACAACTGAAGACCCCCCTCCTACTGCTATGTTCCCTCATGTGTCATCATGACCTTTAGGTGTTCTCTATCCTCTTACTGATTATGTAAATTGTGATAATATTTTTAGTATGCATTCTAGATTTTTGGGTGCAGTAATGTCTAGTGCAGATCTCACCACTTATTCTGAGGCATCACAGCATGCTTATTGGCGAGATGCTATGACTGAAGAGCTTACTGCGCTTGAGCGCAATCAGACTTGGACTTTGGCCCCTCTGCCTCTAGATAAGAAGGCGATTGGTTGCAAATGGGTTTACCAGACGAAGTTCAAGTCAGATGGTACTATTGAACGTCATAAGGCGCGCCTAGTGGTTCTTGGGAATCACCAGGCTGGGGGGATTGATTATACTGAGACATTTGCTATGGTTGCGAAGATGAGTTATGTTCGCTTATTCTTATTTGTTGCGGTCATTCGTGGTTGGGAACTGCATCAGATGTATGTCTATAATTCTTTCATGCGTGGTGATTTGCATGAAGAGGTTTTTATGAGACCCCCACCAGGCTATGACGCGCCCCATGGTCAGGTATGTCACCTTCAGAAATCTCTTTACGGTCTTCGCCAGGCTCCTAGAAATTGGTTTGCCAAATTGGCTCAAGCTTTACGAGCATTTAGTTTTGTTCAGAGTAAGGCATATTACTATTTGTTTGTCTTTTCCCGTGGATCGGTTTCTTTGTATGTTCTGGTTTATGTGGATGATTTGGTCATTGCTGGAAGCTCTTCTGCACTCATCTCTGAGTTCAAGAAATAGTTGAGTTCTTGTTTCCATATGAAATATCTTAGTTTACTTAAGTATTTCTTGGGCATAGAGATTGCTAGAAGACCGGAGGGGATGTTTCTTTCGCAAAGGAAATATGCCTTGGACATTTTATCTGATACAGGTTTATCTGCCTCTAAATCGACTGACTTTCCGATAGAGCAGCAACACGATCTGGCGTGTATTGATGGCCCGCTTTACCGTGATCCTGAGCAGTACATGCGACTGGTTGGGCACCTGATATACCTTATCATCACACGTCCTGAGCTTAGTTACTCTATTCACACACTTGCTCAATTCATGAAGTTTCCTTGTGTTCCTCACTGGCAAGCTGCAGTTCGTGTGTTGCACTACTTGAAGAATCATCCTAGGGAGGGTTTATTTCTCTCTTCCCGTAGTGCGTTACAGTTGACTGCTTACTGTGATTCTGATTGAGCCGCTTGCCCTATTACCCAGCGTTCTTTTTCCGGTTACTTTGTGATGATTGGTGATTCTCCAATTTCTTGGAAGACCAAGAAGCAACCTACAGTTTCTCGGTCTTCTGTTGAAGCGGAATATCGTGCTATGGTTGTTACCTGTTGTGAGTAGTTATGGCTTAGGTCTTTACCGAAAGACTTAGGGGTTACGCATACTGATCCTATGCGTTTGTTTTGTGACAGTCAATCTGCTTTTCATATTGCAGCAAATCCAGTGTTCCATGAACGTACGAAGCATATTGAAGTTGATTGTCATTTTGTCTGGGATCTTGTGCAGTCTGGTACTATAGTTACTCATCATATCCGCACTACAGATCAACCTGCGGACTTGTTTACCAAAGCTCTCGGACGTAACCAGTTTCATTCATTACTCGGTAAGTTGGACATTTCTGATCCCCATGCTCCAACTTGAGGGAGGGTGATAAGAAATATAAATATTACTCTTAATTGTAATTATATTATATATCTTTTTCCTAACTTGTATAGGTATTTTGTACTACTATATTATGGACCTAGAGATCATAAATGAAAGACAAATCATTACCCTTATCTTCTTCAATAATATATATTGAACCTTGTCCTACATGTATGCACACAAGTAGATCGTCAATTTGAAAACCTAACAAGCTAGCAAATTCTAACAAATGTAGCAGGGTTGGTCAACATTCACTCAGCATGCTGTGTGCATTTGCCTATATCTGTATTCCCGATTCACCGAGTAGGTAATTCTTGTAGAGAGGTAAAGAAGGGAGCCATTAGCGAATTAGACAATTGCCGCTTTTTCGCAGGTTTTTATCTTCATTCTTAAATTCGGTAACTGTTCCATATTTGGACCATCAGTCTAATGTACGCCACTTGAGTTTGCCTCAAGAGAAAAACATCATGCGGCTTCGCTCCATATTCGAACAGTGCTTAATACACAGTCGGTGATTTGAGCTGTCATTTCGGTCATTTAGGTTGGAATCAGGCTCGGATCAAATAGATTTAGATTGAAACGGGTTGGGTTAAAACAACTCAAAATATGTTTGTCGGGTTGGGTCAGAATGAGTTCGGGTTGAAATAGGTTGAAATCTGTTTGTTGGGTAGGGTAGGGTCGGGCGGGTAGGGCTGGGTCGATACATGTTCAGGTTTAAAATTGTCAAAGTTTGTTTGTCGGATGGGATTAGGTAAATGTCAAGTCAAACCTGACGGGTCTGTAATGTATCTCGGGTCATGTCGGGTTGGATTACACTACCAGAAAACAAGTATATATGCATCGGTATGTCAGTGCTGGAAGAGCAATACCGGTGCTAGAAATTTCATAGGCACCGACAATCTGGCAAATGAACCAAAAAATGGTCTATGAATAACTTCAGCATTGGCTCACTGGATAACGGTGCTAGATACCGTTGCTTTTGAAGAAAAAAATATTTGAATTTAATAATTTTCACCGGTTATGGTTGAATGACATATACCGGTGCTAATACTAGTGCCTATGCTAAGAATAGTAATTTTGGTGGATAAAATTGTGGTGGAAAAATAGCTAGCCACGATATAGGTTATAATATAGCGATGCTAGGATTGCATTTGATTTTTTAAATAATTAAGAAATGCTTTACCATGTCAGAATCGAGTTTCAGGTTGAATTTGGGTAGGATTCAGGTCTCAATTATCAGGTCAAAATTGGGTTTTGGTTTGAGCTCGGATCGATTCGGATTTGGAATTTGGCACAGTTTATCATGTCAAAATATGGTTTTGGATTAAGTTTGGTTCAAGTTGGGTTCAAGTTCGGATCAATATTTTTAAGTTAGGATTGGGTTTGTGTTGAGTTCTATCGAATCAGTACGGGTTGAGTTTGATCCAGTCGGTATAGGTCAAAATAAAAAATTTGAATTAGAGATTGACATAGATATAGGTGACTGTTACAATGTACTTAAAACAACTGAAAATGGAAAACAAACTTGGCTGCCCAGCTGTGCTCACAAAGGTTGTGGAAATTAAATTTTATGCAAGATCTTGAAAATCGATCTTCAGCCCACTATCTGGTGATTAATTTTCACGATTTTGAGGTATAAGAGCAAGTCCAGCCGTATCTATATATATAATAGAACTTATTAATTTTAGAAAGGGTTTAGGGCTTAATTTCAACAGTTTTTCGATTTCATTCTCTAAAACAGGAATGAGAGAAAATATTATGAGAAAAGTGATAAAAATGACCATCTATTTATGACATAAGTGTCAATATAACTCTATGATTTTCGAAAGTGTCAAAATGACTCTAAATAATTCATGAAATTGCCAAACTATCAAAACCAGCAATTTTTTGCCTAAATTAAAAAAATGACTAGTTTGCCCTTCTGGGAAAAGAAAAACAAAAATGACGAAATGTCCATTATGCCCATCACTACCAAAGAAGTGTTTAGTAGTGACACTGTTTTGGAATGCCAATGACTCTCAAAGGTGTCTCTAAAATCAGTAGTGACGTTTACGGAAGTGTTTCTATTCAGCATGCCACTAAAATATTGTGACGTGTTAAAGTGTCTTTATTTTTATGACTCGTTGATATGTAGAAGTGTCAATAAATTTTTTGACATGAACTGATATAGTATTTTTTAGTGACATTAACTCGTGTTAGTAAAATTTAGTGACACCTAAAGTAGACGCAAATTTTGTGACACTTCACCAATATCGCAAAAATGCGTCACCGCTGGACGCTTTTTCTGTAGTGCCTACTACTTCTTCTTTCCCTAAACCCTAACCCTAACTACTGATTTCTCCCTTCCGAATCCATCTTCTCCATTTCCTTCTCACTTTCATCTCAACCACTACCATCGTCAACCTCTTCAGTATGACCATCACCAGCGACCACGGGCACCGCATGAACCCTACCCTCATTGCTGACCTCGCCCCTCCCCCGCTAAGTTTCCTCTATCACACCTTCCACTCTCATCACTACCGCTGATGGTAAGTTCGTCTCCAATGACAATGACCTCGCGTGGGCTGACTCGAACACATCCAGATTACTCCTCACAGACTTGGAGCTCTGCCTCCTGATCGTTGATCTTGCGTTGCTGAGATGTAAGGCGGAATCACACGAGATGGTTATGAGAATGGAGAAATTGCCGACAGAGAAGGGGTGGAGCTGAGAATTATTGTCGTGGCGCTCGTAAGCTCGGTGGTGACGGTTGAGGCGGCAGTGGGATTGGGAGGGGGGGATTAGTGAAGTGGAAATGAGATGGGAAGGTGTACTACGACCATCGGCGGATCATGATGGCAGATTTGTTGGCGGCACTGCCTTCTGTAAGAAAAAAGGGACCAACTTCGCACCGATTCAATGGGATAGAATGGGGTGTGGCGGGGCTTATAGGGTTTTTGGGCTGGGTTGTGGCGGTGTTGGGTTGGGGGCACGGTGGTGACGCAATGGGGTTTGGGTTGGGATGGGTGGTGGGTTGGATTTGGCACGGTGGTGGTGTGGCGGGGTTAGGCTAGGATGGGTGGTAGCGAGGGTTGGGTTGGGGGTTGGATTAGGTGCGGAGGTGGTGCCGAGCACCACATTCTTGGGGGTTTCTCAATTTGATGGTGAGGCGGAGGAGGCGGTGGTTGTGTGTTGAGTGAAACCCACATTAGTAACTGCAAAATTTTAGATTTGAGATGATGGCATTTTAATATTTTCTGGTCCAGTTAATGCCAGAAACGGTCCTTGGGCATTCTATTGGCACTTTCATTAAAAACTTAGGGTTTTTTTTTACTTTTGAAAACTTGAGGGTCATATTGGCACTTTTGCAACTATATAGGGTTATACTAGTATATTTCCCAAATATTTACTTTCATATATTTGTAGAGATATAAAAATATCTAGGCATGAAAATTTAATGCAATCTCAATTAAATGCATTAAATTAGAATAGACGATTTGGTTTTTTGTTGTAAAAATTTTAAACCTCACCTTCCGAACTCCTTTTTACTGAACGAAAAGTACTTTTAACGGTGATGGTTCCTTGGTGGGGCATCATGGTTCAAGTTTCGACGACGGTAGTTTGTTGGTGGTACAGTGTGTGGGTGTTCATAGAAGGGTATCCCTATCCATTCAAATGGATAGAGTTTTTGACTTCACTGGATTTCAATAGATTTAAGTTGTGGTGTTTCTTAATTTAATGAGATATATACAAAATAACCATATATGCTTGAGTAAGTGCCTAAATAACCCTCAGATAATTGAAACTAAAAAAACCCTAACTAGTTGATGAATGTGCCAATATAACCCTCTACTGGACATTCTTGCATTGATAGTGTTTTTTCGGCCATTGACCCCCCCCCAAAGGATTAAAATGCCCTCAGGCTAAAAGTTGAATTTGGTTGGACAATATATGCTTACCCACTACCGGACTACCCGCACCACCATCGGACTGCTGCTGGACCGCCCCAGACCACCGCCAGACTGCCACCGCACCACCACCAGACCACCGCTGGACCACTGCCACCAGGTAGAGATATATCAATACATTATGAAACCCGATAGGGTTATATCAGAACATTCCTAATACTTATAGAGTTATATCAACACAGATGTAAAAAGTGTAGGATTATATTAGCATATACTATAAAAGGAAAGTGTTTGGTAAGTAGGGATGACAATGGGGCGGGTATTGATTTTTGTGCCTCCATACCCATGCTCACCTAAAAGTTTCATACCCATAACCATACCCGCCTCATCACCCATGATGGGTACAACATTAAAATTCACCCCGTCTTGTTGGTTATAACATAAAATCCACCCTCGCCCCGTTACCCACTTGGGTCCCCTTACCTACTTCAAACACATTGTGCTCATATCTCTTTTATCTCCAAAAATACCTAAAATCCACTCAATTATAATAATTTAAATATTGAATTTTTAAATGTATTTATATAAAAAATTTATAGGTAAGATATGTGCATTATGGGAAAAAATAATTTATTATATACTATATTAGTGGGTATATAGTGGGTTTGGTGATGATCCATGCCCGACCCACTACCCTCGGAGTGTACCAAATTTCATACCCATACCCGCCCAACCCCTACCAACTACCTCTATACCTGCCCCAATGGGGCGGATGCGGGGCGGACCTCCACCAAAACCCGCCCCACTGCTATTGCTAATGGTATGACACTCGATTGGCCTTAATAGGCAACCACAACATCATATGCACCATTATCACATCATGAATTCATAACAACATCATATACACCATAAAATTCGACATCATAACACCCCCATTCATATTAAACAATATTATCACATATCCTAACCCTATTTCAAAACCCATTAACGGTAAAAATCCTAGGTCAAAGAATCATCAATCCGAACTAAACACAATAAAATAAAATAAATACCATAATAAACTATGTATTCTATACAATATTAAACTCTACATATCTCTATTTGTATGACGAGAAGCAAAAAAATCACAAAATTAAACTCAATATTGCATTAGTTTAGTGAATTAAGGGGAATTTCGGATGAAGATACCATTTTTTATGGGTTCCCGCACCTCCACTGCAATGTCCATTGTGTCGACCTCGCCTAAGCTCCTCCTTCGCCGCCAGAATCACACTCTGGAACGCCGACTATCGGTAGAAGAGATTAAAATGGCGGTTGCGTGTGGTTGGCATTGATTTTGTATTGATATGACAATATGTTTTTATAGAATGCGCTGATATAGCCCTACAGTTTTTTTTTATGAATGTGATGATATAAACCTATAAGTTTTAGGAATGTGCCAATTGAACCCTATCAGTTTTCATAATGTGTTGATATAACCCTACCTGTTACAGTAGTGGTGGTACAGCAGCAACGCTGCAACGACGATTTGGAAACAATAACTGGGGTATTAATGATGCTAAGAGAAATAACTTCATTTCCTATTTTTCATTTTTTGGTCTATTTTTCTGAAGGGTAAAAATGTCTTTTTGTAGAATTCCGACTAAGAAGTTGTTGGAAAGGGTACTTTGACACTTTCACTTATTATCTAGGGTTATATTGTCACTTTCAATTATCATA
The DNA here is from genome assembly GCA_037428765.1 of Rubia yunnanensis. Taxonomy (NCBI): domain Eukaryota; kingdom Viridiplantae; phylum Streptophyta; class Magnoliopsida; order Gentianales; family Rubiaceae; genus Rubia; species Rubia yunnanensis. The sequence continues at coordinate 30,557,368 of CM075069.1, read as the reverse complement.
AGGTTATGTTGGCACTTATGTAAATTATATAGGGTTAAATAAGCACTTTTCTCTAATTTAATTCCAGATTAGAATGTTTATACGTAGTTTATTTTCTTTTCCATACTCCCTCTGCCCCAGCTCATATTGCATAGAATCTTTTTCACAATTTTTAATAAACACGTTTGATCGTAAATATATGTAACGATGCATAATTGATAGCGGGCGGTCGTCGCGCCCCCTATGCGAAAGATAATTTATAAGCCCTTTTTGCTTACTTTCTACAACTTGGTAGATAGCGGCAAATCGGGGTCGTCCAAGGAGAAGAGGGATCTTCCTAAGCATCTAAGCACACAATGGTTGATATTAGGCTAGGAGTAGATATATATACACACACATAAAAGCATGTAAATGGGGGGGGGGGTTGGTTGGTTGTTCCTAAGTTACGAAAATAAAAAGACAAGATAACTAGCAAGGTCAAGTGACTATGCTAATCATCAAACAAAACTAAGAAAAGGGGTTTTAAAACTACAAAGATAAAAAGCCTTGGGGGCAAGGGATATCCACTTCCAAATCTAATGTAGGTCATTGAATCATTCACTCATTCTATCATATAGCATTACATGACTCAACATCAACATACCCATTTAGCAAGAATCACAACACATTATGCACAAGAAGTTCTAAGTTCACGCTCATAGATTTTCATGCAAAGGAGCTACGGAATTCGTCACGTTCCTAACACCTAACCAATTCAATCATACAAGCACTCCCTATGCTCAAGCAACTCATGGCACAAATGAAGTGAAACACACCATCAAGAATACACAAATGCTAAATAACAAATGCTTCAAGGATGAATTAAAATCATCTATTCAATACTTCAACTACTTGTTGTGGAGACTAAACTCCTATCCTTCTTAGTTCGTAGTTTGCAAGAGTGAGTTCGACATCTCTCGTCAAACCTCACCAATGACTCCCGTTGTCGCGACCACGACTCAAGGTATCCCATTGGTGGCATTTAATCACGAAGAACCAACAAGCTTGGCAATGCTTATGACCACTACACCGTGACTAAGCATTTAACCAATTCATGCAATTACACGAGATTGGATGAACGTGCAACGCACATTCATCCAAGAGCATATAACTCTCTCGTTTGCTACACAAACGAACATGACGAAGATTTCAACATCAATCACATTCATCTAGCACATTATCAATCCATCAACACAATCAAAAGCTCTAAATCATACTCATACATTCCTAACAAGAAAAAGGGGGGAAATCAACCCAAATCCCCCAAACCCTAGCTAGCAATTCATACAAGTATTTCATATCCTCAAGCTTCCAACAACATCAATGAAATCAACAATTAACATTCAAAGCACAATAAGAGCACAATAGCAAAAACACCAAATAGATAGATAAAAATGGTTCTTGCTACATAGATGTGGAAGCTTCAATCCTTTGCTCCCAAGTACAAAAACTACTCTAGAACAACAAAAGGCATAAAAACTAAGAAAACAAGAAGATAAAACCTAGGGTTTTGGCCCAAAACAGGGGCCAAAAGCTGTGGAGAAGAAGGGGTGAAGAGGTATTTATAGTGGAAGAAAAAGGGGAGAAAAACGCTGCTGCAGAGCTGGATTCGCGCTGTCGTCGCGACTCGCGACCAGTTCCATCGCGAGTCGCGACCAGCAGTGAAATCCAGCCCTGTTTTGTTTTGCTTCCTCCGGGTGAACCGTTGATCCGTTTCGGGAGTTCTTGTAGTCGATTTTATAGTGCTTGAGAAGAGGAATCCAATGGTGCCACTCTTGAGGGCTGATTCTTCTCGGAAAAGTCTGAGAACCCTGGATCATCATTCATCTGTTGCTTTGCTCTCCTTTCTTCATCTCTTCACTTCTTCAAATCTTCACAAAGCTCAAATGTAAAGGTCTTCAAATCTTCAAATCTTCAAAGATGAATCTTCAAAGTCTTAAAATCTTCAAAGTCTTCAAACAAATCACCTTGTCACACAAAATCATCTAAAAAGTGATAAAAACGTCAAAGCCGCCTTTATCCCTCCTTAGATGATTTCAAGGCAAAATGCCACATGTAGAGCACAAAATTGCACAAAACCTAATCCTGAAAAGCCTAAAATAACCATCTAAAATGGACACATCAAACCTCCCCACACTTAAACCTTACTCGCCCTCGAGTAAGAAAAGATTCAAGCACACGGCGGAAATGACATATCCACATCCTAAAAACCCTAAAATAACTGCATAAAATGGCCTCATCAAACCTCCCCACACTTAAACCTTACTCGCCCTCGAGTAAGAAAAGATCCAAGCACACGGAGGAATTCATATGGCCATATCCTAAACTAATCCCCCAAACAAAGCCTCACAAAAACTCTCAATATCATAAATCCCAAAATAAAAGCTCACATGAGAATTTTTCACACACACATCCCCAATCCTAAATCTAACCAAACCTACCACTTATCAATTCACTACCCATAAAAATATTTCAAAGCCCAGAATTGATATTCCCAAAGTCCAATGACACAAGATGAAGTTAAAACCATTTAAGAGGTTTAAGCACATACTTCACCTAATGCCAATATATCCACCAAAATCCAATGACATAAAATGAAGCTAAAGCCATATAAGAGGTTCAAACACATGCTTCACCTAATGCCAATATATCAACCAAAAACGAAGTAGAAAGAGATAAGGAATTTCATAACCACACTTCGTTTCCTAACCCACTAAGCTACCCAATCCCAAGAGGTCTATAGATGTTGAGCTACCCGATTCATCCATGTGACAACCGCAACCTTATGACTCCAACGCCGGCAAATGAGTGAAATCTTAGAATTTTTCTTTTTCTCTCATTTTGCCTAGGAGCTCTTTCGAGTTTTCATCCTAGCCACACATCATGTTTCTTTAGCTCACATCTCACCTTTTTCCGCACATTTTAGCCTCTCATTTTTGCCTAGGCCGCCCTTTCGGGTTTTCGACCTATCCGGGCCCCCAATGTTGCCTAAGTTGCCCTCTCGGGTTTTCAACTTAGCGGGTTTTTTTTTTCTTTTTCTTTTTCTATATATTTTTTTTTTCTATATTTTTTTTCTTTTTGTTTTTCTATTTTTTCTCATGTTTTTCCAATGAAAATTAGCAAAAAGCATTCCAAAACAAGCTAGCATGCATATGATTCCTCTAACCCCTCCCCACACTTAAAACATTATATTGCCCTCAATGTAAACATATAAGGCAAGAATAATAAAAATCAAGGTAAGGGGGTAGAATGACACCCGTGTCTCCGCAATTCGCCGGTGATATGGCGCTATCCAAGCACTTGTATGGTCCCAAAATAGGTGTCGGAACCGGACGGGTGAGCAAAGATGCCGTAGAAGAACTCACCCCTCGAGAAAAGCATTGTCTCCATGGCGCCGTTTGATCAAGACTAACACCACGAAGAACACATTAAACTCACAAGTACATAAGGATATGTAATACTAGGTTTAGCATCAAGAGTTAATAACCATAGTATTTTCAAAGAACAACCAAATCACACTCAACCAACACTATAAGAATAATCATGAAAAATATCCAACATATATTGACATGTATACAAGCATCATTATAGGATATGCACTTACGATCACAATGATGTAGTCGGCATACTACAATCAACAGATGTACTATAAAGATGCAAGAATGTTCATATGCCAATATATGTAGGATGGTTGAGAATGAGTGGAGATGTGGTGGTTCTTGGGAGTGTTGGGTGGAGAAGAAGGAAGAATCATGCAATGTTTAAGATCAAATGAAAACTTGGAATTTTCATCGCGACTCGCGACTGAAGTGGTCGCGATTCGCGACAGACTTCGTCGCGACTCGCTACGGGTTCGTCGCAACTCGCGAAAAGTAGAGCCCGGGAGCATAATTTTTGGAAAAATTTTCTGATCACTTCGCGATTCGCGACCTCTTAGTCGCGACTCGCGATGGCCCATCGCGAGTCTGTCGCGACTCGCGGAAAGTTGGTTCCGAGAGCCCAAAAATTCTGAGCTCGTCGCGACTTGCGACGAAGCTCATCGCGACTTGCGACGAAGCTCATCGCGACTCGCGACGAGCATCGCGAGGTCAGCGCGACTCGCGGAAAGTTGGTGCTGGGAGTGGATTTTTCTCCCCTGTTCGTCGCGACTCGCGACGAAGCTCATCGCGACTCGCGACGACAGGGTATCCCAGGCTTAAAATTTTTTTGTTTTCTTACCAACTGTCCAAGCTTTCTTCCCTCGTTCATTGATCTCGTTCCTTCATCTCCTTCATTGCAATGCACTTCATGTTGCTACAAAATCATAGAAAAACATGCCATAAAAAGAACAAAACAAAAGAACAACAAAAACAAACTAAGAAACACAAACTAAGAAACAAAAACTAAAAGAAATGCCGAATTTATTTAACGTCGTTGGCACGATGAAGCTCCATATTTTTAAGGTCGTCGACACGACCCTAATGTTATCCGTATGGTGAAGGCACCATGAGATTCCAAAAGTCGAGAGGTGGGGGTACAAAACTTTCAAGAGGAAAGTTTTGTGGAGGTGGAGATGGTTCAAAGGGAATTGAGTGGTTAGGGAGCTTGGGATAATCTTTCGGCTCCTCTCTCGTTTCCCTCAAAACATCCAAAAATGGTGGAGTTGGTTCACTAGGTGGGAGAAGTGGTGACGATGCTAATGGATGTAGCACTATCACCTCTTCCTCCATTTTTCTATCCTCTACAACCAATTCCTCATCCCTTTCAAACTCAAAATCATTTTTATTGGTGACCTCACTCATCGAGTCATCGAGTTCAAGTTGGGATGGTGTATTTTTGGAATCACGAGCTTCCATGCGGGCCAATACCTCTAATATGCTCCTCGCATGCCCCTCAATGGCCTCAACACTAGAGGAGAGCTGGGTATCCGACTCCTCACTAGTAAAGGAGTTCAAGTTTGCTATGGTATTTAAGACATCCTCACGTGTCAAACTTGAACTTCCTTGTTGGGCTTGGTTTTGGGGTATGGTATAGGGTGGTGATGGCCAACTAGGTTGCTCGTAATGTTGGTTTTCCGGCTCATTCTCTTACCACCAATCCAGACTACCACTCCATTCCGGATTGTTAGAGTTGTGGTATGGAAAACACTCTTGAACATTTTACCCTTGAAAACCAACATCTCCAACCTCTTGATAGCACTCTTCATAGTACCCATGGTTTTGAAAACCAAGGGTTCTTTCTCGGTCATCGTGCTTTTCCCACAACAAAGGGCAAGATTCGGTAGGATGGTCGGAACGACACATCCTACAAAACCTTGCTTGTTGAGCCTCTCTTCTCATCATGAGTTCCCTCAAGGTGAGACGCTCCATTAATTTTTTTTTTCAAAAGTTCGGAATCATAGTGCAAGGATTCTCGATAAAATAAATTACCAAGAACTCAAGCAATACCTACTCCAAACAAAAACAACCACCAAGTAGTGGAAAATAAAAACAACTAGCCAAAACACAACCAAATACACCTAAATACTTAAAAATAAATGCCACTTCCCCGGCAATGGCGCCATTTTGATAGCGGGCGGTCGTCGCGCCCCCTATGCAAAAGATAATTTATAAGCCCTTTTTGCTTACTTTCTACAACTAGGTAGATAGCGGAAAATCGTGGTCGTCCAAGGAGAAGAGGGATCTTCCTAAGCGTCTAAGCACACAATGGTTGATATTAGGCTAGGAGTAGATATATATACACACACATAAAAGCATGTAAATGGGGGGGGGGGTTGGTTGGTTGTTCCTAAGTTACGAAAATAAAAAGACAAGATAACTAGCAAGGTCAAGTGACTATGCTAATTATCAAACAAAACTAAGAAAAGGGGTTTTAAAACTACAAAGATAAAAAGCCTTGGGGGCAAGGGATATCCACTTCCAAATCTAATGTAGGTCATTGAATCATTCACTCATTCTATCATATAGCATTACATGACTCAACATCAACATACCCATCTAGCAAGAATCACAATACGTTATGCACAAGAAGTTCTAAGTTCACGCTCATAGATTTTCATGCAAAGGAGCTACAGAATTCGTCACGTTCCTAACACCTAACCAATTCAATCATACAAGCACTCCCTATGCTCAAGCAACTCATGGCACAAATGAAGTGAAACACACCATCAAGAATACACAAATGCTAAATAACAAATGCTTCAAGGATGAATTAAAATCATCTATTCAATACTTCAACTACTTGTTGTGGAGACTAAACTCCTATCCTTCTTAGTTCGTAGTTTGCAAGAGTGAGTTCGACATCTCTCGTCAAACCTCACCAATGACTCCCGTTGTCGCGACCACGACTTAAGGTATCCCATTGGTGGCATTTAATCACGAAGAACCAACAAGCTTGGCAATGCTTATGACCACTACACCGTGACTAAGCATTTAACCAATTCATGCAATTACACGAGATTGGATGAACGTGCAACGCACATTCATCCAAGAGCATATAACTCTCTCGTTTGCTACACAAACGAACATGACGAAGAGTTCAACATCAATCACATTCATCTAGCACATTATCAATCCATCAACACAATCAAAAGCTCTAAATCATACTCATACATTCCTAACAAGAAAAAGGGGGGAAATCAACCCAAATCCCCCAAACCCTAGCTAGCAATTCATACAAGTATTTCATATCCTCAAGCTTCCAACAACATCAATGAAATCAACAATTAACATTCGAAGCACAATAAGAGCACAATAGCAAAAACACCAAATAGATAGATAAAAATGGTTCTTGCTACATAGATGTGGAAGCTTCAATCCTTTGCTCCCAAGTACAAAAACTACTCTAGAACAACAAAAGACATAAAAACTAAGAAAACAAGAAGATAAAACCTAGGGTTTTGGCCCAAAACAGGGGCCAAAAGCTGTGGAGAAGAAGGGGTGAAGAGGTATTTATAGTGGAAGAAAAAAGGGGAGAAAAATGCTGCTGCAGAGCTGGATTCACGCTGTCGTCGCGACTCGCGACCAGTTCCATCGCGAGTCGCGACCAGCAGTGAAATCCAGCCCTGTTTTGTTTTGCTTCCTCCGGGTGAACCGTTGATCCATTTCGAGAGTTCTTGTAGGCGATTTTATAGTGCTCGAGAAGAGGAATCCAATGGTGCCACTCTTGAGGGCTGATTCTTCTCGGAAAATTCTGAGAACCCTGGATCATCATTCATCCGTTGCTTTGCTCTCCTTTCTTCATCTCTTCACTTCTTCAAATCTTCACAAAGCTCAAATGTAAAGGTCTTCAAATATTCAAATCTTCAAAGATAAATCTTCAAAGTCTTCAAATCTTCAAAGTCTTCAAACAAATCACCTTGTCACACAAAATCATCTAAAGAGTGATAAAAACGTCAAAGCCGCCTTTATCCCTCCTTAGATGATTTCAAGGCAAAATGCCACATGTAGAGCACAAAATTGCACAAAACCTAATCCTAAAAAGCCTAAAATAACCATCTAAAATGGACACATCAATAATAATGGCACATAAAATGTTGATACATAAAACTTCATGTTATGATAAATCTAACGGTATCTCATACGATAATGTTATTTCTCGTATACCTATATATTCAAATACATGATGAAACTTCGAGCGAAAAAAATAATTTGTGCAATTCGAGATGGGATAGAGGTTTTAATTTTTTAAAACTATTTAAGTTCGTCAGTAAGCGCTTTAGTAGATCTTTTTATTATGTTATTTGTTTACATAAAACACAAAGAGAACTTAATTTTAGCAAAATTTTGTAAAGTCCTATAAATTTGAAGGTATCTTGAGCTTCCATCTTAAAACCAATTGGTACTAAGTGGAGGTGACCTAAAACCTTATATGTAAGTCATTTAGCCCTTAAGAAACCGATGTGAGATATATCTTTTAACACGCCCCCTCACGTGCCAACGTAGAAACACTCCATGACCCATATCGGGCCAAATTAAATATGATCCCCACATCATCCCAATAAACCCGACCTGGGCACGAGATGATGGTCCCTTGTTTAATGACTAGGTGCAATAAAGGTGTCTTGTATGGAAGCTCATTTATCTTTCCATCACTCGTCTTGAGCTTAGCTATTCAGTTCATACCTTGGCTTAATTCATGGAGAAACCGTGGTGGCCACACTAGCAAGCAGCCTTGCACGTTTTACACTACCTCAAGAGTCATCCTGGTCGGGGTTTGTTTCTGTCAGCTAAGAGTTCGCTTCAGCTTACAGCTTTCATGATTCAGATTGGGCAACTTGTCCAATTACTAGGAGATCTTTGACTGTGAAAGAATGATTTTTCATAAATGATTATGAGATAACTGAATAGAATAAATAGAGTACAAGAGTTATACTATGACTAAAATAACTCTAGCCTGGTCATCAAGATAAACACAAATCGAATCTAATCTAATCATCACATTGACTTATTCTAACTCCCCCTTAAGCGAATGTGTCAGATGCTCACCGACGTAGAGCTTGGATCTGAAGAACACAAACAGTGGACGAGAGAGCCATTTTGTTAAGATGTCCGCAATCTAAAGAGAAGTGGGAACATGAGTCAAGCGCAGCTTTCCTGAAGCAACCAAATCTCGAACAAAGTGATAATCGATATCGATGTACTTTGCCTGCTTGTGAGCAATTGGATTTTAAGCCAAGATGATAGCACTACTGTTGTTACATAACAACAATTGAACACAAAGATCTCGAAGCAAATGAGTCAGCTAAACAACCTCCGAAGCAGTGTTGGCAAAAGCATGATACTCAGACTCGGTACTGGAATGAGAAAATGTCAGCTGTTTCTTGGCGCTCCTAGAAATAAGGTCACCACCAATGAAAATAGCATATCCATAGGTGGATCTGCGAGTCTCCAGATAGCGGGATCAATAAGCATCAGAATACCGCAACACCTTAGGAGAACTAGCAGACTGAAAAGTGAGACCAAAGTGCAGTGTGCCTCGAACATATCACAAAATCCTCGTACCAGTAGAAAAATGATCATCTCTAGGGTCCTGAAGAAACTGGCTAACAGTGTTGACCGAGACAGCCAAATTGGGACGAGTGATGGTCAGGTACTGGAGTACTCCAACTAGAGAACAATACAACGTCGAATTCCAAAATGGTGAACTGATTAAACTGTGCAACTGAGAACCTGACACAAATGGTGTAGAAACTAGAACAACATTAGACATCCCTGGACATGCGGGAATGTCTTGAGCATACTCTGTTTAGCCAAGAAGCAAACCCGATGAAGTAGGCAAAAATTCCAAGCCAAGAAAGTAGTGAAGTGCGCCTAGGTCCTTGATTGCGAACTCCCAATGTGTTCGATCAATGAACTACCGAAGAAGATTTAAATCGTTACCTGTAAGAATAAAGTCATCGATATACACCAGATGATACATGGGAGGTCATCACTATACCTTTCAAAGTTATATTTTTAATCCCTAATGCTTCCTATCTACAATTAAGTAGATAATGGCAAGTTGGAGTCATCCACGAGAAGAGGGATCCTTCCTTGTGTTTAAACATATATAGGAGAAAATAAACTAGATATAAACTTATATAGATACATATAAAAGCATGTGGAGGAGGGGGGGGGGGGGGTTGGTTGGTTTTTGGTCCAAAGTTATAAAGTTGAAAGACAACAACTAGAAAACCAAGAGAACTATACTAATCATGCAACAACAACTAAATAGATGATTAAAATAACAATTAATGGAGTCTTGGGGGCAATCGACTTCCACTTCCAATCTTTCTATAGATTATAGAATCATTCAATCATTCAATTACATTTATTGTGTATGGAAAATGTTATCACTTCTCATTCGAAGATCAACATTCATTCATTCTTAATAGTAGTTTGCAAAGACAATAAACGACTATTTGCAAACCTCATTGATGATCACCCTAGGAAAACAACACCATAGAGGTATTTCATCAATAACATTTCACATGAAGGACCATAGGTTTGATAACAACAAGCCTTCTACCAAAGACATTGTCATTTAAACAAACAAAGTATTTACTAGGTTAACCCTAGAACAAACCACATTCAAGGTTCAACCTTTCTTTGCATCCATGGGATAAATATGAGAACAATACACATTAATATACTTATCTAGCAAGAATCACCACGCATTATACACAAGAATTTCTAAATCAATGCTCTTGGATTTCATGTCAAATGAGCTAAGAAATTTGAAACTTTCCTAATACCCTAACACTTCAGTCATACAAACATGTCATATAATCAAACAACCCATGGTATAAATGAGGCAAAATACAACATTAATGGCATAATAAATGCTCTCCAATAAATGTTCATAAAAGAGCAAATAGAGAATCTCACCACATAAGGTTGGAAGCGTAAATCAATTGCTCCCCAGAATGAGTTTAGCTACTAGAGTTCATACTAAATAATGCTAACAAACCAAACTAAATCAAGAGAAATAAAAGATGAAAATGGTGGAAAACTAGGGTTGGAATAGTACCAAAATCGGGCTGGAAGAAGAGGTTTGAAAGAGAGGAAAGAAAGTGCTATTTATAGTACAAAGGGATAAGGTTGTGTTCTGGCCACCCGTGTGTCGCGAATCGCGATGGGCGCTAGAACAGAACCCTGTCTTCTTTTCTTCTTCTAGTAGCAAGCACTTTTCACAATAATTCCTCTCATTATTCAAGTCTTCAAATCTTTGAAGCAAGTATTCAAAGTCTTCAAAGGATGATCTTCAACGGCCTCCGGTCTTCAAGTCTTTAAATCTTTGAAGCAAGTCTTCAAAGTCTTCAAAAGGTGATCTTCAATGGCCTCCGGTCTTCAAATCTCCATGTTCTTCCTTTGTCACGCAAAAACAACTTAGAAAAGGTAAAATAGCGTAAAGTCTCTCTTACCTTTCCTAAAAGAATTTCAAGGTAAAAAACAAGCTCTTGATAAAAAAAGAGCACAAAAGTGATCCCAAAAAGTACTAAAATATGCACATAAAATGGACACATCAAACCTCCCCACACTTAAACCTTACTCGCCCTCGAGTAAGAAAAGATCCAAGCACATGAAGGAATTGACGTATCCACATCCTAACTACTATTCCCCCAAGTCAATACCTCACAAAACTCTCAATATCACACATCCCAACGTTAAGATCAAATGAGAAGTTTCCTGCAACCCCCCTTCCTAAGTCTACCCAAACCATATCAACGATATCAATTCATTGATATCCCTAAAACATCTCCAAATCTCGAACGGACAATCCCAAATCCAATGATACAAGGTGAAGCTAAAAGCATGCATAAAGTTCAAACACATACTCCACTTTATACCAATGTATCATCCTAAAATGAAGTATATCAACAATCAAGAATTTCATAACTTACTTTGTTTTCCCCGCTAAATTTCCCAATCCCAAGAGGTCTCAAGAACCGATCCATCCATATGGCTACCGCAACCCTATGACTCCAACACCGGCAAACGAGTGAACACATAACTTTTTTTTCTTTTTTAAATTACTCTCTCATTTTTCCTATGAACCCTTTCAGGTTTTCATCCTAGCCACACATCATGTTTCTTTGGTTCACATCTCACCTTTTTCCACACATTTAGCCTCTCATTTTTACCTAGATTACCCTTTCGGGTTTTCAACTTATCCGGGCCCCCAATGTTTCCTAAGATGCCCTCTCGGGTTTTCAACTTAGCGGGACTCTTTTTTATTTTTGTTTATTTTATTTTCTAATATTTTCAATTTTTCTTTTTTTTTTCAATAAAAAAGTAGCAAAGTGCTTTCCAAATCTTAAGGCTAAGAAAAATATCAAAGCTAACATCATTCAAGTACATCAAAAGGAAAGCATCCCCAAAACAAAAGGGGGGAAATATCCAAAACAAAGCAAAAAAAAAATCCCAAAAGTAGCAAGTGTAGAAAAACATCCCTAAACCAAGAAGTGAAATCAGTAATTACCCCTCTCCACACTTAATACGCTACATTGCCCTCAATGTAGACAATATAGGGCAAATGCGTACAAAGCAAAGTATGGAAAGGGTAAGAATATAGTGCTCACAATCGCTGATGTGAGGAAGAAGGACCACCACCATAATAACGCAGCTGATAACAAGATAGCCAATCCGTGTTCCTCGGCCTCCTGGCTCTACGCCTTTCTACTCCAGGATCTAGGCCTGAGGCACCACCTGCCTGAGACTGCATCTCATTAATGCGAGCTGACAGATGGTCAATCTCCTCAGCCATGTTGATCAAGCTCTGGGAGACAAGAACACTGTGCTCCAATATCATGTTGTCATGGCGGTGGAATATATCCTGCATAGTCTGCATCATACGCTCATAAAAGTCAGGCGGAGGCTGTGAGTAGTGAGATGGCTCATAATCCTCCTGCATAGGCTCGGTCTCAGGTGGTGGCCATGGAGAATGCTGCTGATGTCGCTCAGTGAAAGGCAAGCTACTATCGTCGTGCTGAACAGAGGCTGAACCAAGGTTATTGAGCTTGCACTGAAATTCCTCTCTACACGAGAATTCAGGTGTAATCGCCAGGTCCGCCAAGGGTGTATCAAACTCCAACTTCATCTTGTTGGCCTAAGGAAGTGCCATGAAGGTGACCTTCCTGGCGCCATATAACCAGTGAAACACCCTCGTAGTTCGCATAGTGCCAAGCATCTCAAATTACACCTACCTCTCTATAGTGATAAGGTAGGAAGGGCGCCTCCCCAAGCGCAGAAAATTAGCCAGTGGGACAAATCCTAAGTGCTCCGCTAAAAGGCCGATCATGCCTCCAACAATAATATTCCCCTTTGGCTTCCCAGCCACCTCTATGACCCTCTTCATCCACAGCTCGGCCCATAACCCGTATCCCAGCCCTCACTCACCAAGTTCTATAAGAAATTAATGTTGTTGTCCGGTACATTCATCGGCTCCGCCGAGCAAAGCATTGTGCCAGCCAAAAGTCTGTGCACATAACGGAGTGTGGGATGGATGATAACACATCTCTTATCGTGGGAGTTCTTCTCCCACATGTTGATAACACTCCAAAAATGTATATCGTCATCAATCGGTCGGTCCTGGGCTTGTGGGTCCAACCTTTCCCGAATCTCAGCCGTGTCTCATCCAAAGGCTTCCTTAACCTGCAAGACAGTCATCTCTCGAGGTATATCATCTAAGTGGAAAGTGATGTACCTCTCGTAGGGCTAATTATCCCTCATGCATCACATCCTGACCATTGACAGGAACCCCAGTGGGTATTGCCGGTAGGAGAGGCACTCTTCCCCATGAAACCCTCAAACCCTCCTTTGGCGAGGAGGCATCAGACTGGCTGGGTTAGCCCAAGAGCGTCCATTGTGAGCACATTAACAAAACTTGTCTCCTTCAGCTGATGGTTGACCAAGGCATCCCACCTCTTCGCATATGGCCAGGTAATCCAGGTCAAACCCATGTACCTATCAAGAGGATGAGGTAAAGGGCTCGACTTCAGAGATGGCGATGGAGGTGGGGGTGGAGTGGCAGTGTGGCCACCTCGTGGAGGAGCTCTAGGTCTCTTGGTAGGTGTCATATCTAACAACCACTGCAAACAAGTCAAACGCACAAGAATATACATACATGCAATGTCACAAAATCACACACAATCTTAAACTAGTTTAGCCAACATCACAAACCAAATCAAATCCAAGCCAACTAGTTCAAGTCCTAACCACAATTGCATATACAATCCATGTCACATTCAACATGCCCATAATTTCAAGTCCATTAGGTTGTCACATAATTAAACATCCAATATGATATATACCATGATCACAGTCATGCCTAAGTAGTTTAGCTACCATTAATATGTTCATAACGTTAACATTTAAGTGCTATGGCTAAACTACCTTAAGCATGATAACATTGCATACAAATATCAACTATGTTTAATCCAGCCAATTCCAAATCTCTAGTACAAACCACAACCAAATTCTCAACCAAAGAAACAATATAAACACAATGCAAGCACAACACCAACATGAGAAAATAAACACAATCAAAATGAGCACAATGCTATCCCTCATCCAACAAAATCATAAGCACAATATATTCACAAGATCTCCATCAAACCTAATCATAAGCACAATATATTCACAAGAGTCTACAATGTTTCAATAATTTAAATCCCAAAGGCATCACACATAATCATAAGCATAATATATTCACAAGAGTATACAATGTTTCAATAATTTAAATCCTCAAGGCATCACACATAATACACACAATATCCAATAAAATAGATTATACAACATAATCACAATTCAAGCTCAATAAAGTGAGGAAATGTACCACTTAGATGCTTAGGATGAAGAACGAATTAAGCCCACAAACAATTGAAATCTGGATTGTTAAAAATCATAAAAACCGCCAAATTCTAGGGTTGTGTGTTCTTCAATGAACTAGGCCGATTTGTGGATAGAGATTGGGTATGATGGATTAGGGAGTGGTGTAGGATAGATTTAGGGTGGAGTTCCGGTGATTAGTGGCCAAAGAGTGGTGAAAATTGGTGTAGCGACGGAGTGGACGAAGGGAAGAAGATAGACATAGCAATTTGACGGGGTTCTTACTGCTCTTTAAAATTGGCATGTAAGCTCGACGCAACTCACGACTTGCGATGGGTAGGTTAACCGGCACCTCCAATCAAATCTTGCATCGTGACTCGCAAACAATCTATCGTGGCTCATGAGGGGCCGTCTTGACTCCCGATGGGAATGTCGCGAGTCGCAAAAAGTGGACCTGGGAGTTCATATTTTTGCAAAATCTTTCTGATTTGGTTGCGATCACGACCAAATCATCGTGACTCGGGATGGTCCGTTGCGACTTGCAACATGGCCATTGCGGCTCGCAAAAATTTGATCGTGAGGGCTCCAAAATTGGCTAAATTTCCTGATCCCATCGTTACTTGCAATGAGGTGGTCGTAACTCGTGACGAGTAGCCTACCTAGTACTTAGAAACAATGTCAATCTCATTCATTGCCCAAGCTTTTCCTTCTTGACTCCAAGCATTTCTCCCTTCATCCATCCAATGCCTTGGGTTTAAATTGCTACAAATTCATGGAAAAATAGACCATGAAAAGCACAAAGCAAAATAATGAAACTAACGATAAAAACTTAAAGCCAAACAACATCAATGGAAAGTCACAAATGTCGATCTGGATGATCACAACCAAGTTTATTTAACGTTGTCGGCACGAATCACTCCCCTTATTGGAGCTTAATCACAAAATGAACCGAGATGATCGGTCCCCTTTCCCCAATCTGGGTCAAAATAATCGGGGTTCACATCATCCCTGAACAAAATCTTCTTCAAATAGCTTAGGGTTTCTTCATGTTCCCTCAACATTTCCAACAACTTACATTTTTGTCCCATGGGGATCTTAAGCACGTGAGCATTCGGGGGTCTCTCTCCTTCTCCAAGGGATGAATATTTAAGAGCTTTCGATGGTGGTTTGCACTCTTCCACCGAAGTTTTCTCAAGAGAAGGAGGGAAAACCACCCTTATTGGCTTCCTCGTGGACACACGAAAAGTGTTAGATGTTGCTTTCCCAAGAGTGTATTGCCATTATTGTTTTCCTTCAAGTTAGTACTAACAATATTTGAAATCAAAGCATCACTCAAAACATCATCTATGGCCACATTAAGGAACTACCATCTTTGAGCTCAATTACATCTTGTTCCTTATCATTAATAACATGAATAGCTTGGCAAGAATGGTATATACTAGGATGATCAATAGAATTATTAGTGTCAAATTCTACCTTCCACCCATTTAATTCCATGGTCAATGTTCCTTTACGTACGTCAATTATGGTCCTTGAAGTCTTTAGAAACGGCCTTTCTAAAAGAATAGGTTTAGCACTATTTTCACCTCCCATTTCAAGAACATAAAAGTCTACACAGAATGTCAAAGAATCCACTTTCACCCACACATCCTTCACAATACCTTTTGGGTATGTGCTAGAATGATCGGCTAGTTGGATAACAACCCCGGTTTTGTGCAAAGTGCCTAGATTTAGATGTTCATACAAGGAATATGGGATCACATTGATTGGCGCACCTAAGCCTAACATGGCTTTGTTAACACATTTGCCTCCTATCTCACAAGGGTTTGTGAACATTCCCGGATCATCACATTTAGGGGGAATTTCCTCATCAAACACGATGGAGACATATTCACTCTTCACACTCTTTTGCATACTTTTTAATTGTTGTTTCCTATTGATAGTATATAATTCCTTAAGAAATTTAGCATACCTAGGAACTTGATTTAGAGTATTTAAGAGTGGAATATTTACCTCACATCTATGAAAGACTTCGCAGATGTCCTTGGTGTCCTCCTTGGTCCATATATCCTTTAATGCCTCAAAAAATAGTGGTTCGCCACATAGATAGGGATCTCCACCCCTCTTGACTTCTTGTGCGATGGGGATGAGGTTTCAGGATTTGATCCCGGTCTTGGTACAAATATCTCCACCTCAATCTCTTCTTCTTTGCTCTCTTTGGCCAGCTCCTCGACCTTCTTTTCAAGGTCTTCTTCTTTTTCAACCATCCTCTCAACAACAACCCTTGCTTGGGGCTTTTCACTTCCCTTCCACGTCTCAATGAGATTGCACTCACATTTTGTCGAGGGTTGATCTTCCGTTGAGAGGGAAGTTTGCCCTTTTCCTGGGCCTCCATCCAATTCACCACTTGATCTATGTGGCTCACTTGAGTTTCCAAGTTCTTGATGCTCTCCTTGGCTTCATCTTGGAATTTTTCACCTTTCTCTGCGCCCATGCTCAACCAATGAATGGCTTGCATCACCTCATATTTGGTCAACCCCGAGCCCTCCCCTTGGTCCCAGGGCTTGTCTTGAAACCTTTGATATTGTTGTTGAAGTGACCTATATTTTTTTGAGGAGGCCGATACGGTTGAGGGTTTGGACCTCAATGAGGGTTTCCATACCGGAGATTCAGGTTATCACGATTATCCAAATTGTACGATCAGTTTTGGTACCCTTGATAACCTTGGTAGCCTTGGTTGCCTTGATATCCTTGCCAACTTTGATACCCCATGATAGTTATCTCCTCGATATTATCATCTTGCAAAGTAGGGAAAGTGTATGTAGGATGGGCCGATAAACAAATTTCACAAGATTTAACATGTGGCACATTTCCTGGCTTGGTCATCAAGGATTTCACCATAGAAGCAAGGGCCGAGACTTGGTCCTCAAGCTTTCCACTATTGGAAGGGTCACTTGTGGGCATTGGATTTCTCCTTCTCAAATCTTCCCTCGAGCTAAAGTTCCTTCACTTCTTTTCTAGCTCCTTGTGTAATTGCATAGCCTCCGTTGAATTCTTGTTCCCAAAGGGTACCATTGCAAGAACTCCTCACTAATCTTTGGTCTTCATCAAGAAAGCCATTGTAGAAATAGTAGACCAGATCTCCCTCCGAATAGCCATTGTAAGGACAGCTCGCTAGAAGCTTCTTGAACCTCTCCCAATAGTCGAAAAGAGACTCTTCATGCCATTAGGGGATGTTGCTTATGTCCTTTTTCAAAGTGGAAGACTTCAAGGCTGGGAAATACTTGGCAAGCAATTTCGTCTTCATGTTAAGCCAACTTTTAATGCTTTTGCGTGGTAGGTAGTAGAGGCAATCTCTTACACCATCTCTCAATGTCAATGTGAATACCTTCAACTTGTAAAAGTCTTCATCTACTCTGTGGGGGACCGTACCACCACACAAAAAATAGAACTCGATGAGATGCTTGTTTGCATTCTCTCATTGCCTACCAAGGAAGATAGGTAGCATGTTCATAAACCCGGTCTTTAGGTCGAAGTTTCCATTCGGTCCAACCAAAGGATACTCAATGCACATCAGTTGTTGATCAAGGTTGGGAGCCATAATGTCCCTAAAAAAGGCTTGCCCCAAAGGAATCTCCCTTCCCTGGAAAGGAGGAGATCTCCCTTGGGGAGGAAAAAGTTGAGGCCCTCCTCCCGGATGCTCATCTTTGTGCTTGTGTTGATGTTCTATAGAAGTAGAAGTATCCAAAAAATGGTCACTAGGAGGGGGTGTTATTCACACTTTCCAAAAACAAAAGCCTCCTAGCCCATCTCAAATTCAACTCTAACTTGGGGTTGTAGTGTAGGGGTTCTTGTGAAGATGATCACGTACGAACCATACACCAATAACTTGAACAATACGTCTCCAATCCAAGAAAAAATGGCATGTCAACTAAGAAAACAAAATTAAAGAAAACTAACAAATATTTACAAATAGCACATAATCACATATAATATGCCGAAACACTTAAAAATAAATACGTCTTCCCTGGCAGCAACGCCAAAATTTGGGAGGTCATCGTCGTACCTCTCAAAGTTATATTTTTAAGCCATAATGCTTCCTATGTACAATTATGTAGATAATGGCAAGTCGGGGTCGTCCACGAGAAGGGGGATCTTTCCAAGTGTTTAAACATATATAAGAGAAAACATACTGGATATAAGATATGTAGATACATATAAAAGCATGTAGAGAGGGGGGGGGGGTTTGGTTGGTTTTTTGTCCTAAGTTATAAAATTGAAATACAACAACTAGCAAAGCAAGAAAACTATGCTAATCATGCAACAACAACTAAATAGATGAATAAAATAACAATTAACGGAGCCTTGTGGGCAATCGACTTCCACTTCCAAACATCCTATAGATCATAGATTCATTTACTCCTTCAATTACATTTATTGTCTATGGGAAATGTTATCACTTCTCATTCAAAGATCAACATTCATTCCTTCTTAATAGTAGTTTGCAAAGACAAACAACGACCATTTGTAAACCTCATTGATGATCACCCTAGGCAAACAACACCCTAGAGGTATTTCATCAATAACATTTCACACGAAGGACCATACGTTTGATAACAATAAGCCTTCTACCAAAGACATAGTCATTTAACCAAACAAAGCATTTGCTAGGTTAACCCTAGAACAAACCACATTCAAGGTTCAACATTTCTTTGCATCTATGAGATAAATATGAGAAGAATCCACATTAATATACTTATCCAGCTAGAATCACCACACATTATACACAAGAAGTTCTAAATTAATGCTCTTGGATTTCATGTCAAATGAGCTAAGAAATTTGCAACTTTCCTAACACCCTGACACTTCAATACTTTCCTAACACCCTAACACTTCAATCATACAAACATTTCATATAATCAAGCAACACATGGTATAAATGGCAAATCACAACAATAATGACATAATAAATGCTCTCCAATAAATGTTCATAAAAGAGAAAATAGAGAATCTCACCACATAAGGTTGGAAACTTCAATCAATTGCTCCCAAGAATGAGTTTAGCTACTAGAGTTCATACTAATTAATGCTAACAAAACAAAAATAAAACGAGAGACATCAAAGATGAAAATGGTGGAAAACTAGGGTAGGAATAGTACCAAAATCGGGCTGGAAGAAGAGGTATGAAAGAGAGGAAAGAAAATGCTATTTATAGTACAAAGGGATAAGATTGTGTTTTTGCCACCCATGTGTCACGACTTGCAATGGGTGCCAGAATAGAACCTTGCCTTCTTTTCTTCTTCTTGTAGCAAGCACTATTCTTCACAATAATTCGTCTCATTCTTCAAGTCTTCAAATCCTTGAAGCAAGTCTTCAAAGTCTTCAAAGGATGATCTTTAATGGCCTCCAATCTTCAAGTCTTCAAATATTTGAAGCAAGTCTTCAAAATGTGATCTTCAACGGCCTCTAGTCTTAAAGTCTCCATGTTCTTCCTTTGTCATGCAAAATCAACTTAGAAAAGGTAACAAAGCGTAAAGTCGCTCTTACCTCTCCTAAGAGAATTTCAAGGTAAAACACAAGCTCTTGATAACAAAAGAGCACAAAAGTGATCCCAAAAATTACTAAAATATGCAGGACACATCAATATAGTAACGATAATCCTCGCAAAAGAACGAATAGACAAGTGTCGGCTGAGTTGCACCGGAAACCAAGCTGAGTCAAATAGGTGCTAAAACGCTGAAACTATGCTCGAGGAACTTGCTTAAGACCATAATTAGCTTTCCACAAGTGACAAACATAACCTGGATGAATAGGGTCCTTGTATCCAATAGGTTGCTTCTGGAGCATTAAATATGCCATTGAGAAAAGCGTTCTTGACATCCAGCCGATGAAGCGGCCAGGAATGCACCGTGGTAATGGCGAGAACTGTTTGAACAGTAGATGCTTTGACCACAGGAATTAAAGTGTGATCAAATTCAAAACCCAGAATATGAGTGAAACCCTGAGAAACAAGGCGAGCCTTGTAGCAATCAATCGTGCCATCAAGACGATACTTTAGCCGATAGACCCATTTAGAGCCAACAATGTTGACATCCGATGGGCGAGGAACTAAGTCCCATGTGTGCTGTCCGCGAAGAGCTGCTATCTCCTCATCCATAGCAGAAACCCAAGTCAGATCCTGAAAAGTGGAACAATAATAAGTGGGATTAAACTATGAAAACAGGGCAACCATAAGTCCATGAGCAACAATATTTAAATAACCCCTACATTGAATAGATCTAGTTGTCAATCGAGTGGCCATACGATGAGTGCGCTCTAGAGGAGGAGAGCCCGGAGGAGAAAAATTGACCACAGAGGTTGGTGAAGAAGCAGTCGAGCTGGGCGAAGATCGAGCAGGAAAATTGACTGGCAGAGAGGAAGGAGGCACCTGCAGGGGTGTTGGTGGTGTATCAGTGGCATAAATGTAGCAAGGGGCCGAAGGAGATGTAGTCAGCACTAGAGAAACTATTGGCAAATGAGATGTTGAATCAGAATCAAGATCAAGAAAGCCAGAAACATCTAACACTGACGTTGGAGAACCGATCACGGAAGGAATGAATAGGGGAAAAAGGAAGGCATGTTTCATTAAAATGAGCATGTCGAGTGACATAGATTCTGCCAATCAAGGCACCAAAAACCTTTATACTGTGAACTGTAGCTAATAAAGACACAAGGAATACTGTGGGGAGACAACTTGTGATCGGCATAGGGGAACAAAGGGGAAGACCCAACAACCAAAAGCATGAAAATTGGTGTATATGGGAACCCGACAATTAATAACTTCATATGGTGATTTTCCGCTAAGAACGGGAGTGGGCAACCGATTTATAGTTTAAGTGGTTGCAGCAAAGGCTCCATGCCAGTAAGAGAGAGGGACATGGGAGTGATACAACATAGACAAGCTCATTTCAATAATGTGTCGATGCTTGCGCTCAGCCTGACCGTTCTGCTCAGGAGTATATGGACAAGAAATCTGATGATGAATGCCCTTTATCTGAAAGTGAGAGTGTAAATGATTTTTGAACTCAGTCCCTCCATCACTCTGAACCACCTTAATGGTGGAAGAGAATTAGTTTTCCAGAAAAGCCTCAAACTAGCGATAAACATCCCAAAAACTAGATTTGCGGCGCAATGGGTAAAACCACGAGAGTCAGGAATGATCAACAAGGAAATTGCCATAATAGGAGAAACCATCAGCAGATAAGATAGGAGAGGGCTCCCATAAATCACAATGAATCAGATCAAGTACCCTAGCAGCACATTTATCATTTGTATGAAAAGATAAACGTTTCCCTTTAGCTTTTTCACACGCATAAAAAAGGGTGGGTTTAGGAAAAACCGATGAGACAGCGCGACAGTCGGGAATGATCAACAAGGAAAATGGCATCATGGGAGAAACCATCAGTAGAATATATAGGAGAGGGTCCCCACATAAATCACAATGAATCAGATCAAGTACCCTAGCAGCACATTTATCATTTGTATGAAAAGATAAATGTTTCCCTTTAGCTGCTTCACACGCATAAAAATGGTGGGTTTAGGCAAAACCAATGAGACAGATAAGCATCCAGAAGCACGCAAACAAGAAATAACGGAGTGCAAAACAAGACCAAGTCTAGCATGTCAGGTTTCAAAAGACGCATACGACTTATTTGACTCCACAATAGACAACAAAGTAGATGCACCATAGTCTAAAACATAAAGTCTATCTTCAATATGACCGTCACCCAAGGTTTTCCGAGTAATTTTATGCGAATAATAAATGAACAATCATCAAAACAGACAACATCATTTAAATCCCGAGTTAATTTGCTAATCTAAAGCAAACTTTAAGTGATATCAGGAAAATTATCACATCATAAAAAGGCAAAGACTTAGAAATTCGAGAATCACTAACATGAGTAATGAGGAGTTGAGAACCATTAGCAACATATACGGTGTAAGAACCATAATAAGGTGTAACATGATCAAGAGCAGTAGGGAACGATGTCATGTGTTTTGTAGTGCTATAATTTACAATCCACTTGGAGTCATTCTGTTCTTGATGATGAGAAAGGCAGTAAATCTTGAAATATCACTCCGTTAATAATTAAATTTAGCCATATTAGAGTGGCCAAATAAGAAATCAGCAAAAAATGACCAAAATTGGCCCTGGAACCGTACAACGCGTGCAACAGAAGTGCAGAGATCAAGAAGGCACATTAGGTGCGTGCAATGAATGCGTAGATGGGAAGTTAGCGCGTTGATACCTCACACGCGCGTGATTGGACGCGCAGGTATAGCCTGAAAGTGCGTGGATCTCACGCGCTAATATTGGATGTTGAAAATGGAGACGACCGCTGGAATTCTGAGGACGGCGATGGAAGCAAACAAGAGAGTAAGCCTTCTCCTTAGCTACTTTGGGAATAGAGACAATGACCGCAAGACTAACCGGAGAAGATGGCCACCGGGAAAATTTGCCTTCTGAACAGATTAAGAGGGAAGAAATTCGGAGAGAAAACGTCGCTCAGAGATCAAGTACCTGTCGCTCAGAGAAGAGGAGATGAGGCCGGATGTACTAAGATAACCACCGGAGAAGAAGAATCACTGCCGAAATACACCGGAATGGGGGATGGAATGAACTGTCGGAGATGCCGGAAGTTGGTCAAAATTTTGCCTGAATTTGATCGGGAGTTCGCCGGAACTAGGTGGTGTTCTGTCTGCCGGAAAGAAGAGAGGGGGGTGGGGAAGAAAAAATAATTAGGGTTTAGGATTAGAACTTGCTCTGATACCATGAAAAAGTAATTTATCGTAAATGATTATGATATTATTGAATGGAATAAATATAGTACAAGATATAGACTATGACTAAAATAACTCTAGCCTACTCATCAAGATAAACACAAATCAAATCATCACATTGACTTATTCTAATAGACAGGATATTTTGTGATGATTGGTGAATCTCCAATTTCTTGGAAGACAAAGAAACAACCGACTGTTTCTCAACTGAAGCGGAATACAAGGCTATAACAGTCGCGTGTTGTGAGTTACTGTGGATCAAGTCCTTTCTTCGTTCCTTGTGAGTTGCACATCCTACTCCGATGCGTTTGTATGTGATAATCAGACAACTCCTCATATTGCAGTCAATCCAGTGTTTAATGAGAGGACGAAGCGCACTCAAATTTATTGTCATTTTGTTCGTGATTTGATTCAGTCTGGTGATGTGGTTACTTATCATATTTGTACTGCTAGTCAGCGAGCAGATTTGTTTACGAAGGAGTTTGGACATTAGACATTTCAGACTCTGCTTGGCAAGTTGGCCATTCGGGATCCACATGCACAAACTTGAGGAGGAATGTATGCGATATTTCAGGAGTATTCTTGTATATCTTGTAGCATTAGATAAAATATTTTTCATTTGTGATTTTGTATATACTGCCTATATATAAGCATCTTGTATGATTAATAAATTTACATATTCATATTTTACAACCTTGTCGGGCCCTTCTCCCTAATTAACTAAGGAAATTTTGAGAGAGTTTTCTAGTTTTGGGCTATCTGCTCAGGTTTATCCTTGGCCCATTGCCTAGTTTTTCCTCACGTAAAATGTAGAAAAGAAATTAATGCAGGGGTACTTCCATATGAGCATGCTGTAATAATAATAATGTAGGTATGAGTGAATGCAAATACTTTCACAAAGATGGGGTGGCACCAATTTGTGCAGTGCACGTGTGGTACTGAACTTTTCACTTCTTACTGTACTGAAACGGTAAAACTGTCCTGGGGATTTGGTTGGGGTGAATTGAAATAGTGAAAAAGAATCAGAGATTTTGATTCGCTTAGTTAGTGTTTGATTTGGTAATTTTATCATTCCTCTTTTCTATGTTTAGTTTTACAATTTTTCCATCGGTGTAACTTAATTCCCTAATCTTACCTTGCGATTGAAATTTCCCAACTTCATTGTTCGTAAACCTTCACGTCATCGGTCATTTTCAAGCGACCAGTGAACTCTGCTTTCACAGATTCAACACAAGAGTATATACTTTATATTTATTATTAAAATAAAAATTATAATATTGTGATTATTATTTCAATAAAAAAATTATAATTTTTATTTATTGAGTTGTGTATAGATCGAATTTAAATAAAACTATAATTTTCATATAAACTCTTTTTTTAAGTAACATTTAAAAAAATAAATTATACTTTTAATAATAGTTATATTATTTAAAATAAATATAATGTTTTTTACATATATACTGTTATTTTGAAATTATATAATATAAATAGTAATGTTATACGTTAACTTAAATAAATTGAAGACAAAGAATTAATATCATATGCAAAAAAATAATATTATAATTTTACTTTTCAAGTTGTATATGGATTGAATACTAATAAAATTAATATTAATATTATTTTTTAAAAATAATATTATTTCATAATGTATACTATAAATTATTGTTATATTATTTTAATATGAATTTTTTTTTATAAAATAAATATATTTTATTTTTTGTATTATAAATGATAATTATATATTTAAAATATAAATATTATTATATTATACAGCTCTACTAAACAAATTGAATATCTTACATATGTCCTACTCAGTTGATAATGCAATATGTGAAGTCTATACTTGCTTTTGATGTTTGTTATGGTGGTGGTAATATTCAGGTTTAATATGATTCTTGATATTGGTTAATCAATGTTTGATTTTAAAATTTTAACTATAATCTCAAACACCATATAATAGATATTGTTTACTTTGTCTGTCAGTCAGGGGGTATTTGAGCCATTTTGACTACCCTAAGCCCAAAAAATTGTCTAACAATAACATATATACTAATATTATAATATGTTACTCATTTTTATTCTCTACTATGTATAATCAATCATAACTTATTAACATGCAAATATTATAATATGTTACTGATTTTAATTCTGTAGTATATATAATCAATCATAACTTGTTAAAATATATAACTTCTAAAGATATATTTAAAACTATAAATATCTCATTATAATATTTATATATAAATATATATATATATATTTATACATATTATATATATATATTCCCATGCACTCTATAATAGATATTGTTTGCATTATGTCTATCAACCAGTGGTATTTGAGTCATTTTGACTACATAAGCCCAAACAATATTTAAAAATAAAATATATACTAATATTATAATATGTTACTAGTTTTAATTCTCTACTACGTATAATCAATCATAACTTATTAACATGAAAATATTGTAATATGTTACTGATTTTAATTCTTTACTATATATAATCAATCATAACTTGTTAAAATATATAATTTCTAAAGATATATTTAAAACCATAAATATCTCATTATAATATATATATATATATATATATATATATATATATTAAAGAAAATCCAAAGAAGTACATAACCTGAAATAACAAAATGTTCAGATTTTTTATACAACGTACTAGTGAAAGTCCCACCGCGCGTTGTGCAGTGTTGTTTATTAAAATTTTAGTTTAATTAACATGTAATACTTACGTCTCACACTTAAATTAAATAAAAAAATAAATTATAAAAAAATTAAACCAATTGTAATTATATGAATTATAAAGTTAGCGATCAATTTATAACCGGAATGGCCGGCGTTTTGGACTTTGGACTTCTTTAGTCATTTTACATCCATTCTGAAACACTTGTCGTCACAGCTTCCACACACAAGGGAGAGTAATGCCACAGAGAGAGAAGGAGGAAGGTTGTCGAAAGCCACCGCTCAATGGTAATCACAAATTTAGATATCAATCCCTATTTGTATACCATCTTAATTTCTGTTGTAGGCATCATAGATGTTAGTTGTTATAGGTTGAAGACGAGTAGGACGTCGCAATTGGGAGGAGGATTTTGAAGAGAGACGACGAAGATACGAAGATGATGAAAACACCTATTTCATCTCAAATCCTTGTACACATTTACTTAAATCAGTGTTAACACCTTTGATTTTCAAATTCAATTTTATTATATAAAATAATTTATACTTCATAAACACTATTCTGAAGTAAAAATTACTTACTCGGTGACAAACCCTTCCTTGTATGACATTTGGATTCTACCTACTCCACACGTACACGATCATGAAAACAATCCCCGGTCCCTGAAATGAAAATTATGGGAATGGAATCGTGTCATCGCCTGTTGGTTGTTATCGCGCTCATCAGATTCATCTAATTTGGATCATAAAATAGTAAGCTACCAGAAATTTTGGCAATGGCCATTGCGGCTAGATAGGCAGACCTATATGGGTCTACAATCAAGTTAATTGAACTGTAATGGAAGATTGTAGTCTGCCAATTGATACTACACTTTGTAAACCATAGGAACGAACAGCTAGCCAAAAGTAGAAATTCCTAATTCCAGAATTAGATAGAGTAAATGCTAAACCTTTTTAAGTAAGTCAATGTTGAGTTCTAACTCCCGCAGAAGCATATTAGCACCAGGATTGCGGTAAAACATGAAATCAAGTTCACCATCAGCTTTAAGTGTAACAAAAACAAGGGTTGTTCTTGCAGATGGAGAGTGATCGTGCTGATAACGTGTTGTGATTTTTACTAAATTTTTACTAATTTATTGAGAAATTAGCGTAGAGTTTGATATGGGAAGTAAGAAGGAGAGAATGGAGAAGAAGATAAGATGGAAAAGGGGATAGGATGAGAAGAAATGAGAAATGAGAGGTTGAGAGGTGCATTTTTCTTTATCCTCTAAAGGGGTATTTATAGTAGAATTTTGGGGGTAATGACATAGTATTCCCCTTTAATAAATAAATAGTGACATAATTAATTATTACAAATCTAATTTATTGCTAATGAGCATTTCATTATTCCTAACACAAACTTTGATTTTTCGACCACATTTTAATAACTCAGATAGTTTCCATCACAGAGTTTAAAAGACAACAAGAACCAAACGCCTAAATGTCAAGGAAAGGGCATGCAGCTCATAATTGTTCATCACAAAAAACTAACTATTTTAATAACTCAGATAGTTTCCATCACAGAGTTTAAAAGACAACAAGAACCAAACGCCTAAATGTCAAGGAAAGGGCATGCAGCTCATAATTGTTCATCACAAAAAACTAACTACTGTATCTATCCATTCATTTACACAGATGATGGTTGCTCCCCAGATTCCAATCTCTCCCACGAAACAAAATGAAACCGAGATAAAACATCCCAACAGGTTGTGTATTCGAGCCAAAATAATAACACAACCATCCGAGAAACAAAGCTAAAAATTACCTCCAAGAGCAGCTATGTTAGATTCTAGCTCATGGACTTAACATGCTGACTACCTCGGAAAATTTCTAGGTTTGTGGCTACAGTAGCCACAAACAGCAACAAATAGGGAGAATGCATCTGAAGAATGCGTTCTCCAGCATGCAGGGGTTGACCTTTTCTTGAGGACGCATAAGCCTAATGCGTCCTCTTGATGCCATTTTTTTGTTTGGAAAATAAAGAGGACGAATGCGTCCTCTAATTTCCCAATTTTTTTTCGTGAAAATGGAGTCCTCTAATTTCGTGAATTTTCCCAATTATATTGGTAATAATTTTTGTTGCTGAATATTTTTCTTCCTGAAAATGTAGTCTTGAATTGTTGTTTTATTCCAGGATATTTTTCTCAGTTTGATCACATTTTTTTGATTGGGTCACATGAAATTTTTATGTCGAGAAAATTAATTTTAGATTCTCAGAAATGTAAGATTTTTTTTTGTCGATTATAGATGTGTCAAATGGGTCATGTTGGAATTGTAGTGAAAAAAATTGCGAAAATTGTAATAACGTATTGTCTGAAGAAAAATCCGCAATGTATCTGGTTTCGTTGTTTTTAATTAACTTTTTTTGTAGATTCGGTAGAGGAAGCGTCTTGAATTTTTTTAAAATCGTGTCCTGAATTCACCAAATGCGTATTCAATAAAATGCGTCGTGAATTTAAGTAATGAAATTTCTTTTAATGCAGCAAAGTATAACTTCTTATTTTTCATATACTTGTTTTTGGTGAAGATTGCGTAATTTGACAAATTAGGAATGCGTGATTTCCAATTTTTGAACTAGTCTTGAATATAGGAGTAGATGTTGAATTATTGCATAGTTAGAATGAATATAAATTAGCATAAATGTACAGTAGCCGAACAATACGTGTGAAATGTAATGCTAATCAGTGCTGTACATTTATGCTAACTAGTCACACGTATTGTTTGGCTACTGTACATTTATGCTAATTTATATTCATTCTAACTATGCAATAATTCAGCATCTACTCCTATATTCAACACTCGTTAAAAAATTGGAAATCACACATTCCTAATTTGTCAAATTACGCAATCTTCACCAAAAACAAGTATATGAAAAATAAGATGTTATACTTTGCTGCATTAAAAGAAATTTCATTACTTAAATTCACGACGCATTTTTTTGAATACGCATTTGGTGAATTCAGGACACGATTTTAAAAAATTCAAGACCCTTCCTCTACCGAATCTACAAAAAAATTTAATTAAAAACAACGAAACCAGATACATTGATGATTTTTCTTCAGACAATACGTTATTACAATTTTCGCATTTTTTTTCACTACAATTCCAACATGACCCATTTGACACATCTATAATCGACAAAAAAAATCTTGCATTTCTGGGAATCTAAAATTAATTTTCTCGACATAAAAATTTCATGTGACCCAATCAAAAAAATGTCAAACTGAGAAAAATATCCTGGAATTAAACAACAATTCAGGACTACATTTTCAGGAAGAAAAATATTCAGGAACAAAAATTATTACCAATATAATTGGGAAAATTCACGAAACTAGAGGACTCCATTTTCACGAAAAAAAATTGGGAAATTAGAGGACTCATTCATAGAATGAGTCCTCATCATTTTCCAAAAAAAAAGGCTTAACAGAGGACGCATTCTTGTAATGCGTCCTCTTTATTTTCCAAACAAAAAAATGGCATCAAGAGGACGAATTCTTGTAATGCGTCCTCTAAATTTCGTGAAAAAAAATATTTAGCAAGGAGAGGACGCATTCGTCGAATGCGTACTCCCTACTGACATCCAAATCCCAGCTCATGCACACCTGCATCCAAATTTTAACTAATTAGCATATTAAAATCAAGAACTCGACTACCTCAAACCCCAACTCTCTTCAGTCGAGCGCCTTCTCCTAATCATCCACTACATCCTCATCTCTAACTCCTTGCTGCTGTTTCTTAGGCAATACTGAGCGACTCGATGCCACAACAGTTCTTGGGAAATTTCTATGTTTGTAGCTACAGTAGCCACAAACAGAAGAGAATAGGGAGGACGCATGTAGGAAATGCGTCCTCTCCTTCCCTTTATTTTTTTGATTTTTGATTATTAATTGTAGGGGTGAGTGACACGTGGCGAGAAGACGCATTTTGAATATGCTTCCTCTGATTTGGTCAAAGGTGGCAGGCGGAGTCAAGCGGAGGTAGGCGTTGATGGAACATTGGTGGAAGGGGAAGGCAACACGTGGAGATGACATTTCCTTCATGCATCCTCCTATCCACTTTAAGTCAATTAATTCCCAGCTTCTTCTTCTCTTCCTCCTTTCTTCATCCTTTTCATCCGCATTTTTCCATTTTTTTGTTCATTTCACCTCCCTTCTTCCTTCCCGAGACTTCACCGCCACTCTCCTCTGCCATTGCGCCGTTTGTTCACCGGCATTCCGCCATTCTCCTCTGCCATTCCGCTTGTTCACAATATCCGGTAATGTAGCTTTTTTTCAAAATCCTCCATTTTTCTCTTGTTTTATTTTGTTAAGGTTTTCTTTCTGTCAAATTTGTAATGGATTTTTGGTTGTAGAGATCAAAATCGGCCTGAAGTTCCTGCCATTGACCCGCTAATGACTGCCGTTGACCCGCCGTTGACCACCGTTGACTTCCACTTTTGTCACCTTGTCTGTGAGTCTCAGACTGCCACCCACTCATTTTTTCATTTTCTTGAAGTTAATTGAACCCTAAATAATTTTACTAATGTGTTCAACGATTATGTGTGAGTTGTCGTAGAAAGTTTGTTGTTGATTTTTTTGTTAAATTATAATTTGTGAAGAACCCGAAATAATGTAGTTAATTTGAATGTGTTGTATGATTGTGTGTAGTTTGAATGATTAAGTTTGGTCTGATGCTTTGATAGCATTTAATGCTGATGCGTGACTAAATGAAGAAATTATGTGAATTGTTTACTGATTAATGTATTAAGTTTATAGTAATAGTAATGACATTTGAGGATACTATGAAAAGGAATGTCGAATGAAAAGGAAATAAAAGTGATGTATTTGTATAATCATTTACTGATTAATGTATTATGTTTGTATTAATAGTGTTGTTAATGTGGCCGAGTGGAGTACATGTACATATTTGAGGATACAATGAAAAGGAATGTCGAATGAAAAGGATTAAAAGTTATGTATTTGTGTATTGCAGTTGTAAGATGTTTTTGACGGTGTATATGTACAGAGGGGGTCAGATTAAGTTTGATTTGACTGTGGGTATGTATTATGATCCTCCAATACCGGAGCGAGTTGTGACTCTCGAGAGGAGGTTGAACCACTCAGAATTAGTTGATTTAATTGTCACGAGACTTGGCATTTCGAGTGAGAGGTATATGGTGAAAATATATTACCGCTGTCCTGAACTGATTGGTTCGGCTGTATACTATCGGTGTTATAATGTGGAAGATGATGAGTCAACCGCGTTCTTCTTCAACATTGTTGATCAATTGTCGTTGTCCTCCGTGGATTTTTACATTTTTATGGAACAGTTGACAAGCACTAATGACGGGGCACGGCCAAGCACGTTTATGTCATTTTTGAGCAACATGCAGAACTTTGCCGCTGTACCAAGTATACCACCACCTGTTCATAGCCGAGGTTTTGAAATTGGTGAGTCCAGCCAACCTGGTGGGTATGCTCACGTGGATTATGCTCAGCCGTCCACAAGTGGTGGTATGTATGGTATGGACCATGACGAGCAGAATGTCTTCGACGATGCTTACGTGGGTCACGTTAGCGACCATGTTGTTCGGCATGTTGGTAGCAAAAATGATGGTGAGGAAGCTGAACTTGACGGTGGAAGTGAGGATGATCGTTCCTTATCAACTGATTCAAATCCTGGGGACGAGCAAGAACAAGTGGTGTGCACGAACAATGTACCTACGTCGTTTCATATTCTGGCGAACCCGGATACACATGCCTACTATAGGGATTATGGGGGCCCTGATGATGATAGCTATGACCCAACTCATTTTGGGTCCGGAGTTTCTACTTATGTCCAAGAGACTGGTGAAGTGGAGTTGGGTATGCGATTCCAGACGAAGCCCCAGTTGGTTGAAGCAATTTCTAGGTAGAGTTCCATGATGAACAGGGAATACAGAGTCGTGGAGAGCAGATCATGCACATGGTATGCAAAATGCAAGGACGTTGTCGAAGGAACTGGGAATTGTCTTTGGGTTGCCAGAGCTTCCAAAAAGGCTTCGCATGGCATGTGGGAGATCACCAGATGGACAAGTAGCCATGGGTGTGTTGGTGCTGGTCAATCTACGGGTAACATGAATCTGGCATCGGTGATGATCGCCCGTTCAATCTGCCGCCACATTGATGTAAACCCTTCATACACAGTGAAAGATGTACAAGCTCAAGTCAAGAAGGAGTTCAATGTCACCATTTCCTACAAGAAGGCGTGGTATGCTCGAGAGAAGGCAATTGACATGGTATTCGGAACTTGGAGAATTCTTTTAAATAGCTCCCAACATTTATGGATGAGCTTTTCAGGGCTAATCCGAGCACTGTTGTTGATTGGGCTGGTGTACCTGACAGAATACACGGTCCTGGGTGTAGAAAATTTAAATTTGTGTTCTGGGCATTTGGTCAGGCAATTGAAACCTTTCGCCACTGCAGGCTAGTCATTAGCGTGGATGACACTCATTTGAGAGGTGCATATAATTCCACAATGATGGTCGCCATGACGCACGATGCAAATGATTGCATCCTCCCCATCGATTACGCAATTGTTGACGAAGAAACGAATGAAAGTTAGAATTGGTTCATGGGGAGACTGCATTTTCACGTTGTTGGTGGTGATAGCAAGCCAATCTGTATCATATCAGATAGGCATGCCTGACTTATAAATGCGATGACACATATGGAGGAGTGGATGGAGCCAGCTGGATACCATTGAATTTTCCTGCGGCATTTTCAGTCCAACTTCCTATCATATGAAGGCGGGAAGTTCAAGAATGCGCTTATGAAGACTCTGGTGTGGCAGCTTGGTGGTGCCAGGCGAGAGAGCAAGTGGAGGGAGTACAAGGAGGAGCTGGGAGTATAGATCGCAAGATAGGAGTACGTGGTGTCTTGCGTTTGATGAGGGTGATCGGCATTGGGGAATTCTCACGAAGAATTTGTCAGAGAGTTTCAACAACTGTTTACGGCGCGCACGCCATCTCTCGATAACAGCGTGTGTCAAAGCGACGTTCGAGCGAACAGTTGAAATGTTTGCGCAAAGGGTTATAGACGCCACGAATTGGAGGTACTTTGTCACTTAATGACAGTTTTTTTATGTGTTCGTAGACCAGTTTCTGGATTCTCAAAATCTTTTTCGTTTGTCCAGGTCCGTGTTTCCTAAGAGGAACTGGAAAAAGTTTCAGAAGCAGGACACATGGGCACAGGGACATATCGTAACCTTATTTGGCCATGCGTCGTAGAGTTATAGGGTTGTGACAAGGAACATTGATGGGAGCATTAGTGAACGATAGTACACGGTCAAATACCAAAGAAGAGAGTGTACTTGTCGCGAATGGAAAATATTTCGTTTCCCTTGTTCCCATGCCTTGGCCGTCTGTCGGCATAGACGTGACGATCCTGCTAGTCTATGTGCAGGGTGTATCACACGACCACATATGTGCAACAATATAGTCAGGGTTTCATACTTGTACAAGATCCATCACTTTGGCAATGTACCCGTTGGAGGTGGATTCCTAATGTAGAAAAGTTTCGGAATAGGAGGCGTGGACAGTTTGTGGAGAGAAGGATAAGGAATCAGATGGATGAGAGGGTGCCAGGTGAATCCAGGGGCATCCGTAGGCGTGGCCGTGCTTAGTGTCATGTTATCATATGGTGTCTGTAATATTACCTCTGTAGTATGGTACTTGCAGTATTACTTTCAGAACGTTGAATATTTATCTCATGATGTAGTATACCTTTTATTTGTCGAATATGTTTGACATGGCAATCATTTGAGTAATTAATTTTGACATGTTATAATTGTAAACAGGGACACACAATGTCTAATCATCCAGGACCCATGGAGGATGATTTGGTGTACCTTCATGGGGAGCATCGTGCACGTGCATTGTACAATGGTCACTTAGAGGAAGAGGCAATGCAGGTCAGGCGGTGCGATGGGGCATGCTGGACCGAAGGTATGCCTAAACAGTTATGAGCTACGTGCGTGATTTAGGATTCCAGGGACTCCTGGATTCTGCACCAATACGCATAGACCATTCACTCATCACTGCCCTAGTGAAGCGGTGGTGACCCGAGATGCACACATTTCACCTACCGATGGGGGAGGCTACGGTCACATTGCAGGATGTGGGGATGCTATGGGGTCTTCCTATCGATGGGATCCCAGTCACAGGAGTAGACATCAGTAGGCGTACGGAGGACTAGATGATAGTGTGCACGGACTACCTAGGTGCTACACCTGACCCCAGTGTTATCCGAAGGGGTCGCATTAAGGCAAGCTGGTTGGGAAACTTATTACACAGTCCGTCCTTACTCATCCTACTGAGGTCCAATGTCAACAGCGGGCGAGAGTTTTCACTCTACTGCTGGTTGGGGGAATGCTCATGTCAGACACATCTAGCCACCTAATTCCATTGCTCTACTTGTCGGTACTGCTGGACCTAGGTGCAGCATGTCAATACAGTTGGGGGAGTGCCATTCTTGCACACTTTTACCGGTGCTTATGTGACGCTGCAATTCCGCAGGTTAAATCCATATCTGGCCCTCTTGTCTTGCTACAGGTAAATTAGACTGTCATTCCACTCATTTGTACATAATGTCCATTATATTACTTTGTATTACATTTAATTTTATTTACTGACAATTGTGGGCATGGGAGCGCATACTATCCATCCGACCTGTAGGTGCTCTACCAATAACAGTGATGATGAATGCTGGGTCCCGGTACGTGCCGAATAGTTTGAGTTTTCAATTTTTTATACCATAGTCAATTCCATATACTGGCTAATATAATTCACTCTTTTGCTCGTAGGTGGAGAGCCCGTTACGATTTATCACAATCACTGATGCATGTTTTGAAAGTGTACCTCGATTAGATCACATCTCTCAATTAGAATCAGGTATAGGCCAACTTGGATTATGTTTTTTTGACTTCGTGGGAAAAATGGTTTTGATTACCTAACCACAACACCTTCAGGTTCTTTCAGTTTATTTGGGAGCCATACATGGCGGATGTCGTGGAACAACTCCCGTGGTACTATACAACTGGTAGCAACAATTGGCTAGTTTGCGTTGACCTCATTTGCTGGCATGTCGTGGAGTTTCACCATGCACATCGTGTTCTCAGGCAGTTCGACCTAATCCAGCCAATACCCACCCAGTTGGAGCTGTAATCCCTGCAGCAAACAGGTGGAGCATTCTTGACTCGGAAAGCAGCTCAAGTTTTCCTGCAACTTCTGTGCCCAGTGAAGATGTTGGTAGCAAGCCAAGAACTGTTGAGTTCTTGATTTTAGTAGAGTAATTATTTGAATGTTGGCTGCAGGTGTGGTGGTTGTGGAAAATGGAGAACGAGGTGGAGGATGCATTAGGGTAATGCGTCCTCATGGCTGGGATTAAAAAAAATTCCAAAAATTATTAGAGGACGCATTTTGAAAACGCATCCTCATGGCTGGGATTATATGTTTTTTTCTAAAAATTATTAGAGGACGCATTTTGAAAATGAGTCCTCATGGCTGGGCCATTTCCTTTTTTCCCAAAAATTAATTAGAGGACTCGTTTTAATTTTTTCGAATATTATTTAGAGGACTTGTTTTAGAAACGAGTCCTCATAAACGAGTCCTCATAGCTGGGCATTTTTTTGTTTTCAAAAAATAATTTAGAGGACCCGTTTCAAAAAACGAGTCCTCAGAAGCTGGCTATTCATTTTTTTGGAATATTATTACCAAATATTTTTTGAACGAGTCCTCAAAGCTGACTTAATTATTTTTTTCGTAATGACAATTAATTATTCGGTAAATTTGGTAAAATAAGCTTTTGGGAAATTTTAATTATTTGGAAAAATGCTTATTCCCAATGACCGTTAGGAGGAATTTTTTTTATTCCAGGTATTTTATCTCAGTTTTGTCCCGATTATAAAATTGTGTCATGAATTCAACAAAAGTATATTTTTCAGAATGAGTCATGAATTTAAGTAATGAATTATCCTTGAATGCTGCAATGTATAACTTATTATTTCTCATCCCATTGTTTTCGTTGAAGATTCTGCATAAGTAGACTTGTGTTTGTTTGATGATATTTTGAGAACTAGACAAACGATAAATTATGGTAGTGTGATTTGTAGTTTTTTAACTAGTCTTGAATATAGGTGTAGGAATGAAGTATTGCACAGTTAGAATGAGTATGAATTAGCATAAATGTACAGTAGCCGAACAATACGTGTGAAATGTAATGCAAATCAGTGTTCAATGGCATGTACTGTCCTAATGACGATCTCTACAAAGCTTTCCGCCCGTTCCACACGGTGGAGGACGTATGGTCCTGGATGTCCGTGGAACAGCCATCTGTGTTGATACATGCACTTCCTCATGTGGAACTCCCTTTGGTATTTCGTCCTCCATTTCTTCTCCTGCCTCCTCACAATAGGCATGTGGAACACTACATGTATGTAATGGAGCGGCAGGCGACATGTATGGATGACTGGCTGTTGGAGTGACATATGCAGTGTATTCTCATGTCGTAATGTGAGGGTTCACCATGTGATGGTCCACCAATCGGTGGACTTGCATGTGAGGGTCCAGCTTGTGATGAACCAAAGTGTTCGATTTGGCCCCTAGCACGCGGCCTCCGACCTCCCTGTCGACCAGGTGGAGCCTGACGGTGGCTTCTGAGGTCAGTATATCTCACACCAGGGGGGATCCTCATAGTGCACAAACGACTGATAATACTGCAGTCTAGAGGCCTGATGCGCGTATTGTAGACCCCGTGTGATAACATCATTGATTCCACTGATAACGTCCGCGAAACGTGGGGAACATTCATCCAAATTAATGTCCGAACTGATGTGCACCTCAGTGATTGTCTGGAACTACAGAATCGAGATAAATATGTTAGATATGCAATGTTGAGGAAATCCGTAGTATTATTTCTTGACAATATTTGAATTTTAGGAAATACCAAGTACTCCACAGTTGCACCGTCTCCATGGAAACCCTCTGTAGCCGTTAAAGGCCGTCCTGGCTGATCAATCATGCTCACCGTCTTGCGAAAGTACCACTCTATGAATTCACAGCTGGGACAATATGGATCTGCATACCCAAGTGGGTTTACTTGTCGATCGGATCGATGTTCCCAAGCATTGAGATATCTTCTTAGTTCGACACGTCAATCCATGCCAGACCTGCCTCGACGGTCTCTAGTATGAAGCAGTTTATACTCATCCCTACTGACCAACTGGGTGGGTATTGGCTGGATTAGGCCGAACTGCCTGAGAACACGATGTGCATGGTGAAACTCCATGACATGCTAGCAAATGAGGTCAACACAAACTAGCCAATTGTTGCTACCAGCTGTACAGTACCACGGGAGTTGTTCCACGACATCCGCCGTGTATGGATCCCAAATAAACTGAAAGAACATGAAGGTGTTACGGTTAGGTAATCAAAACCATTTTCCCCCACGAAGTCAAAAAAACATAATCCAAGTTGTCCTATACCTGATTCTGATTGAGAGATGTGATCTGATCACGGTGCACTTTCAAAACATGCATCGGTGATTGTGATAAATTGTAATGGGCTCTCCACCTACGAGAAAAAGAGTGAATTATATTAGCCAGTATATGGAATTGACTATGGTACAAAAAATTGAAAACTCGAACTATTCGGCACGTACCGGGACCCAACAACATTCATCGTCACTGTTATTGGCAGAGCACCTGCAGGTCGGATGCATGGTATGCGCTCCCATGCCCACAACTGTCAGTGAATAAAATTAAATGTAATGCAAATTAATATAATGGACATTATGTACAAATGAGTGGAATGACAGTCTAATTTACCTGTAGCAAGACAATAAGTCCAGATATGGATTTAACCTGTGGAATTGCAGCGTCACATAAGCACCAGTAAAAGTGTGCAAGAATGGCACTCCCCCAACTGTACTGACGTGCTGCACCTAGGTCCAGCAGTACCGATAAGTAGAGCAATAGAATTAGGTGGCTAGATGTGTCTGACATGAGCGTTCCCCCAACCAACAGTAGAATGAAAACTCTCGCCCGCTGTTGACATTGGACCTCAGTAGGATGAGTAGGGACGGACTGTGCAATAAGTTTCCCAACCAGCTTGCCTTAATGCGACCCCCTCGGATAACACTGGGGTCAGGTGTAGCACCTAGGCAGTCCGTACACACTATCATCCAGTCCTCCGTATGCCTACTGATGTCTACTCCTGTGACTGGGATCCCATCGATCGGAAGACCCCATAGCATCCCCACATCCTGCAATGTGAACGTAGCCTCCCCCATCGGCAGGTGAAATGTGTACATCTTGGGTCGCCACCGCTCCACTAGGGCAGTGATGAGTGAATGGTCTATGCATATCGGTGCAGAATCCAGGAGTCCCTGGAATCCTAAATCACGCACGTAGCTCATAACTGTGTCAGGCATACCTTTGGTCCAGCATGCCCCATCGCACCGCCTAACCTGCAGTGCCTCTTCCTCTAAGTGACCATTGTACAATGTACGGGCACGATGCTCCTCAGGAAGGTACAACAAATCATCCTCCATGGGTCCTAGATGATGATACATTGTGTGTCCCTTTTTACAATTATAACATGTCAAAATTCATTACTCAAATGATTACCATGTCAAACATATTCGACAAATAAAAGATATACTACATCATGAGATAAATATTCCACCTTCTGAAAGTAATACTACAAGTACCATACTACAGAGGCAATATTACAGACACTATATGAAAACATGACATTAAGCACGGCCACGCCTACGGATGCCCCTGGATTCACCCGGCACCCTCTCATCCATCTGATTCCTTATCATTCTCTCCGCAAACTGTCCATGCCTCCTATTGCGAACCTTTCTGCATCAGGAATCAACCTCCAATGGGCACATTGCCAAAGTGATGGATCTCGTACAGGCATGAAACCCTGACTATATTGTTACACATATGTGGTCGTGTGATACACCCTGTCACATAGACTAGCAGGATTGTCACGTCTATGCCGACAAACAGCCAAGGTATGGGAACAAGGGAAATGAAATATTTGCCATTCGCGACAAGTACACTCTCTTCTTCCGTATTTGACCGTGTACTGTCGTTCACTAATGCTCCCATCAATGTTCCTTCTCACAACCCTATAAGTCTGCGACGTATGGCCAAACAAGGTTACGATATGTCCCTGTGCCCATGTATCCTGCTTCTGAAACTTTTTCCAGTTCCTCTTAGGAAACACGGACCCGGACAAACGAACAAGATTTTAGAATCCAGAAACTGGTCTACGAACACATAAAAATTTGTCATTAAGTGACAAAGTACCTTCAATTCGTGGCTTCCATAACCCTTTGCACAAACATTTCAATTGTGCGCTCGAACGTTGCTTTGACACACGCTGTTATAGGGAGATGGCGTGCACGCCATAAACAGTTGTTGAAACTCTCTGACAAATTTGTTGTGAGAATTCCCCGATGCCGATCACCCTCATCAAATGCAAGACACCACTTACTCCTATCTTGCCGTTCCAGCCAAGCCCAAGCAGATGGATCTATACTCTCCAGCTCCTCCTTGTATTCCCTCCACTTGCTCTCTCGCCTGGCATCACCAAGCTGCCACACCAGAGTCTTCATAAGCGCATTCTTGAACTTCCCGCCTTTATATGATAGGAAGTTGGACTGAAAATGCCGCAGGCAAATTTGATGGTATCCAGCTGGCTCCATCCACTCCTCCATATGTGTCATCGCATTTATAAGTCCAGCATGCCTATCTGATATGATACAGATTGGCCTGCTATCACCACCATCAATGCGAAGATGCAGTCTCCCCATGAACCAGTTCCAGCTTTCATTCGTTTATTCGTCAACAATTGCGTAATCAATGGGGAGGATGTAATCATGTGCATCGTGCGTCATGGCGACCAGCATTGTGGACTTATATGCACCTCTAAAATGAGTGCTATCCACGCTAATGACAGGCCTGCAGTGGCGAAAGGCTTCAATTGCCTGACCAAATGCCCGAACACAAATTTAAATTTCCTACACCCGGGACCGTGTATTTCGTCAGGTACGTCAGCCCAATCAACAACAGTGCTCGGATTAGCCTTGATTAGCTCATCCTCGTTGGGAGCTGTTCAAAAGAATCCTCCCAAGTTCCGAATACTATGTCAATTGCCTTCTGTCGAGCATACCACGCCTTCTTATAAGAAATGGTGACATTGAACTCCTTCTTGACTTGAGCTTGTACATCTTTCACTGTGTATGAAGGGTTTACATCAATGTGGTGGCAGATTGAACGGGCGATCATCACCGATGCCAGATTTATGTTACCCGTAGATTGACCAGCACTAACACACCCATGGCTACTTGCCCATCTGGTGATCTCCCACAAGCCATGCGAAGCCTTTTTGGAAGCTCTGGCAACCCAAAGACAATTCCCAGTTCCTTCGACAACGTCCTTGCATTTTGCATACCATGTGCTTGATCTGCTCTCCACGACTCTGTGTTCCCTGTTCATTATAGAACTCCACCTAGAAATAGCTTCAACCAACTGGGGCTTCGTCTGGAATCGCACACCCAACTCCACTTCACCAGTCTCTTGGACATAAGTAGAAACTTCGGACCCAAAATGGGTTGGGTCATAGCTATCATCATCAGGGCCCCCATAATCCCTATAGTAGGCCTGTGTATCCAGGTTCGCCAGAATATGAAACGACGTGGGTATATTGTTTGTGCACACCACTTGTTCTTCCTCGTCCCCAGGATTCGAATCAGTTGATAAGGAACGATCATCCTCACTTCCACCGTTAAGTTCAGCTTCCTCACCATCGTCTTCGCTACCAACATGCCGAACAACATGGTCGCTAACGT
The DNA here is from genome assembly GCA_037428765.1 of Rubia yunnanensis. Classification (NCBI taxonomy): domain Eukaryota; kingdom Viridiplantae; phylum Streptophyta; class Magnoliopsida; order Gentianales; family Rubiaceae; genus Rubia; species Rubia yunnanensis. The sequence continues at coordinate 30,516,629 of CM075069.1, read as the reverse complement.
GACCCACGTAATCATCGTCGAAGACATTCTGCTCGTCATGGTCCATACCATACATACCACCACTTGTGGACGGCTGAGCACAATCCACGTGAGCATACCCACCAGGTTGGCTGGACTCACCAATTTCAAAACCTCGGCTATGAACAAGTGGTGGTATACTTGGTACAGCGGCAAAGTTCTGCATATTGCTCAACAACGACATGAACGTGCTTGTTCGTGCCCCGTCATTTGTCAATTGTTCTATAAGAATGTAAAAATCCGTGGAGGACAACGACAATCGATCAACAATGTTGAAGAAGAACGCGGTTGACTCGTGACAATTAAATCAACTAATTCTGAGTGGTTCAACCTCCTCTCGAGAGTCAAAACTCGCTCCGGTATTGGAGGATCATAATACACACCCACAGTCAAATCAAACTTAATCTGACCCCCTCTATACATATATACCGTCAAAAACATCGTACAACTGCAATACACAAATACATAACTTTTAATTCCTTTTCATTCGACATTCCTTTTCATTGTATCCTCAAATATGTACATGTACTCCACTCGGCCACATTAACAACACTATTAATACAAACATAATACATTAATCAGTAAACGATTATACAAATACATCACTTTTATTTCCTTTTCATTCGACATTCCTTTTCATCGTATCCTCAAATGTCATTACTATTACTACAAACTTAATATATTAATCAGTAAACAATTCACATAATTACTTCATTTAGTCATGCATCAGCATTAAACACTATCAAACCATCTGACCAAACTTAATCATTCAAACTACACACAATCATACAACACATTCAAATTAACTACATTATTTCGGGTTCTCCACAAATTATAATTTAACAAAAAAATTAACAACAAACTTTCTACGACAACTCACACATAATCGTTGAACACATTAGTAAAATTATTTAGAGTTCAATTAACTTCAAGAAAATGAAAAAATGAGTGGGTGGCAATCTGAGACTCACAGACAAGGTGACAAAAGTGGAAGTCAACGGTGGTCAACGACAGGAACTTCAGGTCGATTTTGATCTCTACAACCAAAAATCATTACAAATTTGACAGAAAGAAAACCTTAACAAAATAAAACAAGAGAAAAATGGAGGATTTTGAAAAAAAAAGCTACATTACCGGATATTGTGAAGAAGCGGAATGGCGGAGGAGAATAGCGGAATGCCGGTGAACAAGCGGCGCAATGGCGGAGGAGAGTGGCGGTGAAGTCTCGGGAAGGAAGAAGGGAGGTGAAATGAACAAAAAATGGAAAAATGCGGATGAAAAGGATGAAGAAAGGAGGAAGGGAAGAAGAAGCTGGGAATTAAAGGACTTAAAGTGGATAAGAGGACGCATGAAGGAAATGCGTCATCTCCACGTGTTGCCTTCCCTTCCACCAACGTTCCATCAACGCCTGCCTCCGCCTGACTGCGCATGCCACCTTTGACTAGATCAGAGGATGCATATTCAAAATGCATCCTCTCGCCACGTGTCACTCACCCCATGCAATTAATAATCAAAAATAAAAAAATAAAAATAAAGGGAAGGAGAGGACGCATTTCCTACATGCGTCCTCCCTATTCTCTTCTGTTTGTGGCCACAAACATAGAATTTTCCCTTGTTGGTAAATCTGGACATGTGGGTGGAGAACGCATTCGTGGAATGCGTCCTCAAATCGGCCTTTTTTTCCGTAACATTTAGAGGACGCATTTTTAAACGCGTCCTCATTTTCACCATTTTCCTGAAATATTTAGAGGATGCATTTTTGAAATGCTTCAACATTTTTCACCATTTTTGTTTTTGTAATATTTAGAGGACTTATTTTTGAAATGTGTCCTCATTTTTGTTTTGATTTTTTTTTCTGAAAATGGTTAAAATGGTCAAAATGGTGAGGATTTTTAATTAATTTCGGCAGTGGCAGTGGCAGAACCAGAATTTTTTTAGGGGAAGCTGATCGATATTACTCAAATTTAAAATTTAAAAACTCAACTCGAATATAATGAAAAATACTCTTAGCAAGGACCTTAGGTTGGTAAGGACCTCTTAATATATATTCTCTTAGCACTTCATCTCAAATAGAAACATCAATCTCTTCAATAGGTTTACGCAGCCCGGGATCACTTATAACATCATTCCAATTGAATTCTACACGAGATTGTTTTCTACTGCTACCCTCTTCATTGTGCCTTTGTTCATTAGGTTCATTCGATCTCTTTAAAGATGGAGATCCACTACTTCGAATTAAAATTTATACATAACCTATTAAATATCAAATAGGAAAAATATGTAAATTGATTCATTCTTATAAAATCTAAAAGAGTCACGAAACAATAACAAATAATTTATAAAATCATATATATTCATCTAAATTCAATTTAACAAATATCCCTAATTCCATAATTCGATTATGACAATTTCACATACAAAATAAATCAAACAATTATAATTTATACATATGCAATTCAACTAAAGTTCAACAATCATACAATCATATAACTTCAATTCGAGATCCAATCTAAAAATCATGTTCACATAAATTTAATTGTTGAAGGAAAAAATAAAATAGACAATAAACCCTAAAATTAAATTACCTTAGCATAAAGAGAACCAGTGGTTCAGTGGAGAGTGGAGGGTTGGACGGTGGTGGGCCATGGCATTAGCGTCGGCAGGGCGGCAGGACGGCTGCGGCGTCCGAAAGCCAGAGGCGGAGGCGTGGAGGCTGCAACTGAGATTGGCCACTGCCCTTTCTCTTCCCCATTTTGAAGTTTTCCCAATCTGAAATTTGATTGGGAAAATGACCCAATCCATTTTAAGCCTTAAAACTGATTTTTTTTTGCCTTCGGTACAATTGAAACGATGTCATTCACTTATGTGAAAACGATGTCGTTTTAGTAGTTCATGGGCCAAAAGAATAAGGCTGTAAAATGACCTTCTTCTCCGAGCAGCTTCGCCAGAAGATGCACAAACTTGACGGAAACCTATTCCTTCCACCACTACTACCTTCGGCTGGTGACTCAGGTATGGCTGGAGCCCTACCTCGCGTACAACTGGTTTCACCCATGAATTTCGGTGGGAATTTAATTTGCAAATTAAATAATGATTTTTTGAGGTAAATTTTTGGTAAATTTTGTAAATTAAGCTTTTGGAAAATTTTAATTATTTGGGAAAATGCTTATTCCTGAGAACTGATTCAAGGAAATTTTTTTATTCCAGGTATTTTATCTCAGCTTGGTCCTTATTTTAAAATCATGTCCTGAATTCAAGAAAAGTGTATTTTTTTAAAATGAGTTATGAATTTAAGTAATAAATTATCTTTGAATGCTGCAATGTATTATTATTTTTTATACACTTGTTTACGATGAAGATTGCGCATAAGTATACTTGTGTTTGTTTGATGATATTTTTAAAACTAATCTAACGATAAATTAGGATCGTGTGATTTGCAATTTTTTAACTAGTCTTGAATATAGGTATATGAATGAATTATTGCATAGTTAGAATGAATACAAATTAGCATAAATATACAGTAGCCGAACAATACGAGTGAAACGTAATGCAAATGAGTGCTGAATGGCATGTAATGTCTTAATGACCTGCAAAGCTTTCCACCCATTCCACATGGGGGAGGACGTATGGTCCGGGATGTCCGTCGTGGAACAACCATCTCAGTAGGTACATGTACTTCCTCACGTGGAGCTCCCTCTGGTATTTCCTCCTCCATTTCGTCTCCTGCCTCCTCATTAGAATCATAATGAACATATGGAACACTACATGTATCTAATGGAGCGGTAGGCGATATATATGCATGATTAGGTGTGGGAGTGACATATGCAGTGTAATCCGATGTAGTCATGTCGTACTGTGATGGTCCACCATGTGATGGTCCGCCAACCGGTGGACTCGCATATGAGGGTCCAGCTTGTGATGAACCAATGTGTTGTGTGTGGCCCCTAGCACGCGGCCTCCGACCTCCCTGTCAACCACGTGGAGCCTGACGGTGGCTTCTGAGGTTAGTATATCTCACACCAAGGGGAGGATCCTCACAGTGCACAAACGGCTGATAATACTGCAGTCTAGAGGGCTGATGCCCATATTGCAGGCTACCTGTGATAACACCATGCATTCCCCTGATAACGTCCACGAAACGTGGGGAACATTCATCCAAATTAATATCCGACATGATGTGAAACTCGGTCATTGCATGTGACTACAGAAACGAGATAAACATGTTAGATATATTATTTTGAGGAAATCCAAAGTATTATTTCTTAACAACATTAGAAATTTAGGAAATACCATATACTCCATAGTTGCACCGTCTCCATGGAAACCATCTGTTGTTGTTAGAGGCCATCCTGGCTGATCAATCATGGTCACCATCTTGTGAAACCACTCCATGTATTCACGGCTGGGTATGTATAGATCAGCACACCCAAGTGTGTTTATCTGTTGATCGGATCAATGTTCCCAAGCATCGAGATATCTTCTTAGTTTGACATGCCAATCCATGCCAGACCTTCCTCGACGGTTTCTAGCATGAAGCAGTTTATATTCATCCCTACTGACCAACCGGGTGGGTATTGGCTGGATTAGGCCGAACTGCCTGAGAACACGATGTGCATGATGATACTCCACGACATGTCAGCAAATGAGGTCAATGCAAAGTAGCCAATTGTTGTGCCGACTGTACAGCACCATGGGAGTTGTTCCACGACATCCTTCGTGTATGGCTGCCAAATAAACTGAAACAACATGTAGGTGTTGTGGTTAGGTAACTAAAACCATTTTTCCCACGAAGTCAAAAAATCATAACCCAAATTAGCCTATACCTGATTGTGATTGAGAGATGTGAGCTCATCGCGGTACACTTTTAAAACATGCATCGGTGGTTGTGATAAATCATAATAGGCTCTCCATCTATGAGGAATAGAGTGAATTATATTAGCCAGAATATGGAATTTCCTGTGGTTTAAAAAGAGTGTCTCTTGATTAATTTGACACGTACCGGGACCCAAGAGCACTCATCGTCACTGTTACTGGTAGAGCACTGGCAGGTCGGATGGATGGTATGCGCTCCCATGCCGACAACTGCCATTAAATACAATTAAATGTAATATAAAGTAATATTACAGACATTATGTACAAATGACTAGATTGACCAACAATTTTACCTGTAGCAAGACAAGTGGCCCAGATATGGATTTAACTCATCGGTACAAGTGTGCAAGAATGGCACTCCCCCAACTATACTGATGTGCTGCACCTAGATCCATTAGTACCGACAAGTAGAGCAATGAGATTAAGTGGCCAGACGTGTCTGACATGAGCATTCCCCCAACCAGCAATAGAATGAAAACTCTAGCCCGTTATTGTACCTCAGCAGTATCAATAGGGAACGAAATGTGCAATAAGTTTCCCAACCAGCTTGCCCTAATGCGACCCCCTGAAATGACACCGGGGTCGGGTGTAGCACCCAGGTAGTCCGTGCACACTCTCATCCAGTCTTCCGTACACCTACTAGTGTACACCTGTGACTGGGATCCCATCGATCGAAAGACCCCATAGTATCTCTACATCCTGCAATGTGACCGTAGCCTCCCCCATCGGCAGGTGAAATGTGTGTGTCTCCGGTCACCAACGCTCCACTAAGGCAGTGATGAGTGAATGGTCTATGTGTATCAGTGTGGAATCCAGGAGTCCCAGGAATCCTGAATCACGCAAATAGCTTATAACTCGGTCAGGCATTCGTTCGGTCCAGCATGCCCCATCGCTCCGCCTCACCTGCAGTGCTATATCCTCTAAATTACGGTTGTACACTGCATGAGCACGATGCTCCTGATGAAGGTACAACAAATCCTCCTCAATGGGTCCTGGATGATACATTGTGTGTCCTTGTTAACAATTATAACATGTCAAAATTAATGATTCAAGATTACCACAAAGGCAACTTATACTACATCATGTCATACATATTCGACAAATAAAAGTTATACTACATCATGTGATGAATATTCCACATTACAAAAGTAACACTACAAAGGCAAGACACCCTTACTGCTATCTTGCTGTACCAACCAAGCCCAAGCAGATGGATCTATACTCTCCAACTCCTCCTTGTACTCCCTCCACTTGCTCTCTCGTCTGGCACCACCAAGCTGCCAAACCAGAGTCTTCATAAGCGCATTCTTGAACCTCTTGCCATCATTAGTAAGGAAGTTGGACTAAAAATGCCGCATGCAAAATCGGTGGTATCCAGCTTGCTCCATCCACTCCTCCATATGTTTCATTGCATTTATAATTCCATCATGCCTATCTGATATGATATAGATTGGCTTGCTATCACCACCAACAACGTGAAGACGCAGTCTCCCCATGAACCAGTTCCAACTTTCATTCGTTTTGGCATCAACAATTGCGTAAGAGATGGGGAGTATGTAGTCATTCGCATCGTGCGTCACGGCAACTAGCATTGTGGCCTTATATGCACCTCTCAAATGAGTGCCATCTACACTGATGACTGACCTGCAGTGGTGAAAGGATTCAATTGACTGACACAATACCCAGAACAGAAATTTAAATTTTCTACACTCGTGCCCGTGTATTCTGTTAGGTACGTCTGCCCAATCAGCAACGGTGCTCGGATTAGCCCTGACAAGCTCATCCATAAACGTTGGCAGCTGTTCAAATAATTCCTCCCAAGTTCCAAATACCATGTCAATTGCCTTCTGTCGAGCATACCATACCTTATTGTAGGAAAGGGTGACATTGAACTCCGTCTTGACTTGAGCTTGTACATCTTTCACTGTGTATGAAGGGTTTACATTAATGTGGTGGCGGATTGAACGGGAAATCATCACCCACGTCAGATTAATGTTACCCGTAGATTGACCAGCACCAACACACCCATGGCTTCTTGCCCATCTGGTGATCTCCCACATGCCATGCGAAGCCTTTTTGGTATCTCTGGCAACCCAAAGACAATTACCAGTTCCTTCGACAACGTCCTTGCATTTTGCATACCATGTGCGTAACCTGCTCTCCACGACTCTGTGTTCCATGTTCATCATGGAACTCCACCTAGAAATAGCTTCAACCAACTTTGGCTTCTTCTGGAATCGCATACCCAACTCCACTTCACCAGTCTCTTGAATATAAGTAGAAACTCCAGCACCAAAATGAGTTGGGTCATAGCTATCCTCACTAGGGCCCCCATAATCCTTATAGTAGGCATGTGTATCAGGATTTTCCAGAATATGAAACGATGTGGATACATTGTTCGTGCACACCACTTGTTCATCGTCGTTCCCACGATTCGAATCTGTTGATAAGGAACGATCATCCTCACTTTCACCCTCAAGTTCAGCTTCCTCACCATCGTCTCCGCTACTAACATGCCGAACAACATGGTCGCCAATGTCACCAACTTAATCATCATCGAAGGAATTTAGCTCGTCATGGTCCATACCATACATACCACCACTTGTGGACGGCTAAACGCAATCCACGTGGACATACGCACCAGGTGGGCCGGACTCACCAATTTCAAAACCTCGGCGATGAACAGGTGGTGGTAAACTTGGTACAGTGGCAAAGTTCTGCATGTTGCTCAACAACGACATAAACGTGCTTGGCTGTGCCCCGCCATTAGTGCTTGTCAACTCTTCCGTAACAATGTACAAATCCGATGAGGACAACGACAATCGATCAAAAATGTTGAAGAAGAACGTAGTTAACTCATCATCTTCCACATTATAACACCGATAGTATACGGCCGAACCAATCAGTTCAGGACAGCGGTAATATATTTTCAACATATACCCCTGACTTGCAATGCCAAGTCTTGTGACAATTAAATCAACTAACTCGGAGTGGTTCAACCTCCTCTCGAGAGTCATGTTCCGCTCTGGTATTGGAGGATCATAATACACACCACAGTCAAATCAAACTTAATCTGACCCCCTCTGTACATATACAACATCAAAAACATCGTACAACTGCATTATACAACTACATAACTTTTAATTCGTTTTCATTCGACATTCCTTTTCATTGTATCCTCAAATATGTGTTCCACTGGGCAACAATAATAAAACTATTACTACAAACTTAATACATTCATCAGTAAACAATTCACATAATTATTTCATATAGTTACGCATCAGCATTAAACCCTATCATAGCATCGGACCAAACATAATCATTCAAACTACACACAATCATACAACACATTCAAATTAACTAAATTATTTCGGGTTCTCCACAAATTATAATGTAACACAAAATTCGACAACAAACTTTTTACGACAACTCACACATAATCGTTGAACACATTCGTAAAATCATTTAAGGTTCAATTAACTTCACGAATATGAAAAATTGAGTGGGCGGGTGTTTGAGATTCACGGACAAGGTGACCAAAGCGGCGGTCAACGGAGGTCAGCGGCGGTCAACGGAGGTCAGCGGCGGTCAACGGAGGTCAGCGGCGGTCAATGACGGAAAATTCTAGAAAATTATGAGCTCTACAACCAAAAAACCATTATAAATATCACCAAAAAACCATAAAAGATAAGAAACTAGAAAATTGGAGGAGTATAAAAAAAACTACATTACCGAAAGCAGGCGGAATCGCACAGATGTCGGGAAGGAGGCGGAGATTGGCGTGGAATGCCAGTGAACAAGCGGCGCAAGGGCGTAGGAGAATGGCGGTGAAGTCTCGAGAAGGAAGAGGAATGGCGGAATGGAGGCGAAATGAAGAAGAAGAATGGCAGAAGGAAGATGGAGAATGGCGGAAGGAAGAAGAAATGCTGGAATATAACGCAGATTAGAGGACACATTCATTCACTGAATGCGTCATCGCCACGTGTCATGCTGCCTCCACCAGTACTGAAATTGTTAAACCAAAATTTTATTTAAAAAATTAAAAGGAGAAGACGCATTAGGTATATGCATCCTCAAGCAAAAGTCAATCTGCATGCTGGAGAATGCATTCTGTTCACTGCTGTTTGTGGCTAATGTAGCCACAACCATAGAAATTTCTGTACCGGCTCACATTCCCCACCAAACCTCACGACCAATGCACTAATATCTACATCCCTAGGTAAGTAAAACAAAGCAACAAGAAGCCTAGGATCCATGTCTACCAACAGATCAAACATGGACAGTTGTAACATGCTATTAGCAACATTACTTTTCAATCCAAGCAGGAGAGCGTGAGCTTTGGACTTGGGTGTTGCGTGAATAATTACAAACCTACCCAGCTGCATTTACCGTAAGCTTCCATCTGTCAGCTATTGCCCTCAACACATCTCTCTTCTCCTTTGTCATTGGGCAAAACACATTCACTTTAAGGGCATTGACACCGCCCCTGCCTCTTCCGAGTACCGGATATCTGCATCTATCCTCCACTGCTATCGCCCACTTTGGTTCTCGGCGCAAGATGTAACCGAGAAATTCAGAAACAACTGCATTGTCACCAATGTGAAGTGCCTCCAGGTTTGGAGTTACAACACCGAAAGCATCAGCGAGAAGCTTCTTTCGCTCTGTATTTGCACAGTCATCATCACACATCAGTTTTCTCTGACCCACTGGTACCTTCATATTGCCTTCAATGGGCTGGAGGGGAGCCGACAACTTCTGCATCAAAGAAGCTCCCAAAAACACATCAGCCATGTAACCACCGTTATTGCCACCATCATCACAAGGTACAGTTGCAGATGTCCGCCCGCAGGAACAGGAAATTGTAACAGAACTCACATATAACATCTGGACAGGAAGCTGATGGGTGACAAAGACCAGTATACGTATGTGTACAGTCCCGTCTAGGAGCACCACAAGGCTGCCCATATGAAGCTCTGTTACCGGCACTAATTTCAGCAAAGGTATCACAAGTTGAGGGATGACATGCTCTCCCACAAGCGTGCATACCACACTGCCTCGTCTTACAACAGAGTTTGTTACATGGAATATTCCTTAACGCCACATATCACCAATGCACTCCTTTGCTGTAGGAGCAGTACAAGGCGGGCAGTCACCAAAGTGGCAGCTGTGAGTACCTGTAACTTTACTAACATTAATCGATAGTGTAACAAACACATAATTTACCTTCATAAATGGTAAAATTCTCTTGCCCAGCCAAAAAAAAAGGTTTTACACTATAATGTCCTGGTTCAACTACTATGACCAGACTTTAAATTTTAGTACCCATAATATAGTAGCTCTTCATACTCCTAACTTTAGTAGAAACTCTCAACTAAGTTTAATGAAAAATGTTCAATCTAAGACCATTAGATCAGTATTTAGAGAATCACGCAATCAAAACTATTGCTTTATTTTAGTGGTGTCATAAGCTAGAATTGCATATCATTGATAAAAAGTAAGGGAATGCTAAAATGTGTTCCCTTTAGTAAATGAGACCCAAAGACAATGACTTGATTATGTTCAAATTTTATTCCACTATGTAGCTCAGTATTTATTAAAAGAACATGAATATAGCCTACTTGGGTGAGCAAGTAACTTATATGTTAAAGAAAAATAACAGGATTATGAAAAATAACCATTTATTATAGAGCAGGTTTTTTCCTTAAGCACAGACTAAAGATGTAAAAATATTTTAGGGTATTAGAGTGAAAAAGAAATGATTCGGCTCAACTAATCAATAAAAGAACATGAATATAACCTACGTGGGTAAGTCACCAACTAATATGTTAAAGAAAAACAGTAAGATCGTGATACATTAGCCGTTTATTCTGGAGCATATTTTTTCTCTTTAAGCATAGACTACAAATATTAAAACCATTAAGGGTATTAGAGGGAAAATGAAATGACTCAAGGCACTTGACATGGAAACGTTAAAAAACATAATGCTAAACTGAATTGACAAAGTATATAATTATATCAGTTACTGCAATACATTACCTCACTCTTTCTGGTGTTCTAGTACTATCACCTCTAATGCATAAGAAAAGAAACATCATCAGCTAAAGCTTCACAACTGCCAAGAAAATCAAGACACCAAGAAATGAAGAATATATAACCCTAAACTGATAACTTTATTTATGTAAAATCATAAATATTGTGAAAGGCCAGCTACAGTCAATATGTTCTTAATTGAACTGCCCACCTCACCCAGATAAAAAGAAATATTCTTCCTTGTCAATAATCAAAGAAATTAAACAAAAAGATTGGAATCTCTGACTCTGACCATGAGATGCATGCCGCCCTTGCACATCTCTTCCAGGGGAGTATCTCTGCTCCGGAGAATACCTCCTCCAATCAATCCCACCATGGTAATCCCGCCTATCTGAGGTGAGAGTGCAGAAAGATTTCCAGGAGAACGGACTCTATTAATAAAGTATTATAAAACTTAAAACCAACACTGCAAACCCAAGAAAATATTAGAAACTTAAGCTTACCATCACAAGTAACATTATCAGTAACAATATAAAAGAAAACGTATAGTGGCATCGTGGGAGTTCCAAAGGAACCAAAGAAATAACTGTTCTCACACATAATAAAGATACAAGAAAATACTTATCCATGCGGATAAATGAATCACTCAAATATGATATACCAGTTGAGCTCAAGTCCAGATAAGAGAAAATCCCTCAAATATCAAGGCAGAAATTGACAAAATACAGTAGATATCCTTTGCTGATTGTGAAAATAGAATGCCACATTCTGACCCACAAAAGTCCTCATGGCAGTACATAGATAATCCCAATATTCCCCCATTCACAAAAATCTTTGTGGTCAAAATTCAAAGAAGTCATGTAAATGGAATATCACATCCTCCCCAACAAATAAAAGAAAGGCAATCATTGTACAACATTTCAATGGCACTGAAACAGTGAATAATAAGAAATGCCGATATAAGATGCAGGAGAACAAATGCTGAGGAATTACACTGATACTAGTATAAAGTTTAAACAACTGACATACTCCATTCTGAATTACAGATACAAAATCAGCCAGTTAGAGCTGGAATGGATTAATATCTCCAAATCAACCAATAATTAAGGTTAAGCATGGAATGAAAATACCTAACAATACCTCAATGTGTGTCGGAAGACCTTTCTAGCCAGCTTAAAATCATAATTGTCAGAAAACTAAAGCAACTTCGACAGCAGAAAAATTAACAGAAGCAGTTAAATTCTACAATATAAGTACAAAGTACAAACACAAAAAAAAAACTAAGCAGAGGGCAATAATGTGAAGGGCATACCTTAAAATGTACTATTCATATAACCAAACATGATTAACCCATAAAATAAACCAATTTCAAGTGGATTTGTAGTGAATGTGAATGGGAAGGAAACCATATGTTAGTTGTTACAGCCTTAAATAAACTAATTTCAAGAGGATTTGTAATTAATGTGAATGAGAAGAAACCAATGTTGCATGTTGCAGCTTTTTACTGATTCACTGGCATAATCCAAACCAGCATTCTTGATGGTAACATTTTATGTTCAACAGTTGCAGACCTATGAAAAATCAATTCCTACACTACACCTACTTATTGTCCTCGGGATCACCCTTTATTCTTCTATTTGATATAAAATGTGCATGTACAATTCTACTACCATACATTTTTCAGCCAAGGATCGACTATACATTACATATCAATAAAGCTAACTCATTTGAGCAATCACTCTTTCATCAATCAGCCACAGGTCAGTCAAGTTGTGTCAATAATTTTTTAGCATTCTCAAATTTGCACATAGCACCAACAACCAACGAGTTATCATTCTACCATGGGAAAAGCTTCTACATCCTAAAGGGTTCTAGCATTCAATAAAATCCCAAGAAATGCACAAGTCCAGCAAAAGCATGACAGGTGTTTACTCCATTAACGAGTCTTGAATGATAAAAAAAAACAATCGTGTTGGAATGGTGAACGTCGTTTCACTCACCAAAATAATCTGCAAACTCTATAGATGAGATTATCACAGTAGTAAGCAGAGTCGATCCCACGAGGAACAGAGCAAAAACTATAATAAAATTCTACTAATATAAAACACTTTTGGTGTAGCCACCACGCCTTAATTTTCAAATTTGTCTAACAACTAATAATGCAACTAACTAATATAAAATAATATTGCAACTAACAGATATAAATGTCTATAAAATATATGAATAAGGTAATCGGCTCGGAATAACTCACATTAGTTAAACATCGATCATAGGCGCAAAGATAAATCAATTCATATGCATCTATCAGTTATAGGAAAGTAGGTACGCTTAACCTCTCCAATTCTTTCGTACTTTATCGACAATTAACCAATTATAACTAATTAATTGTTTCTCTTACCAAGATGGCCCCGGAAAGTATTCGCTGAACCAGATACACACCTCGATAGCATTAAGAATGAAAAGAACCCGATATAGCAATTGCCAAAGTAAAAGTAAATAGTAACGCACACTTAATTATTCCCCATCTTGCTATTACAGTCTTAGCTAGTTAGCTGTTTTTCACAAGAACTCGCTACTTACTAACCCTTTCTAACGATTACGTATTGGTGGAATTAGATAGCATTATCCCAATAATATTCAAGTTAATCAGGCTTAAATCTATCAAGAATAAAATAACCCAAGAATAATTAAAAACACATAAGAATCAATTATAAAACAATTAGGCATCACGATTCATAAACTAATACTTGTTATTCCATGCCGATATATAAATTAGCTACTCATAATTATTATACTAAACAAATAAACAATATAATAACAAAACATAATTAACGAAATCAAATAAATAAGAGACAACAAACTTGTGTAATGCTGGACACGAAACAATGAAACCAAATAATTGCTTATGTCTGCGAAGTACTTCCAATCCCTATTGTGGTGTCCATGCGTGTGTGTTACACATGAATACAATTCCAAGCCCATTCGAATTCTTCTTCCGTAAGAAAGAAATAATATATTCTAATTCTATTTAACTCATGGCAAATTAAGGAACTTTAAATGGAAGGAGATAAGAGCATCTCCAATGCATGGAGAGTTTTCCTTATTTAATAGGTACACATGGTAGAATCTGATTGGAACATCGATTCACCTTCAGTCTAACGTAATATTTGAAATCATTCTCCAATCCAAACTTCAAATGAATAATTATTATGTAACGTGGATATGCTATAAACTCCCAATTATTATGTGACGTGTATATATATATAATATTGAAATTGTATTTTAATATTATATTTGATCTCAACAAATATTATATTCACACAATTAATTATATTTTGGATGCATCTAATTATTTGACAAGAGTAATGAGGGAGAATAAATAATTATATTGGTTCAATAAAATAGTTTTTATGAACTCGAGTATAACATTAATCGGCACTAACTTATTTTTAGTTCATGTTTAAAATAAAATTGATTCTATTCTAGAAATTAATTTGTTATTCTAATTAAATTAACTAATTATTAAATAGACAATGAGTTAAGAAACTTTCTAATTTATGTCTCAATATTACTTTTATGGAGAAAGAGTAAAAAACAAAAATTAATTGAAATTAATTTTTATTTTTTCCAATCTATAATATATGCATCATTATTATTTATATATTATTAAATATAAATGACTATATTTAGCACTTAACATGTGGATTTTTCATTATTATTAAAATACATCATTCAATTATTTTATAACCTATAAATTCATAGTTACTTTTTAGAATTTGAAAAAAAAAATTGAATTCTAATGTTAATAGACTAATACTTATAATTTTTTGAGTATAAATATATATATATATATATTACCACATATATTGAAAATATTTTATAATCTCTTTAAATTATTATTTTATTTTATATATAAAAATAAATCAACGTTTAAAATTAATTTTGCCATTTCATTTTCCAATGTAGTTTGGTTTATTTTTAGTGGTGTACAAAATTATGGTAAACGTGAATTTGGGAATTTTTCCAAACAAAACTACATCAAAACACCAAAGTATCTACCCCAATAAAAAAAATTAAATAAGGCACTTTTGTTTTTTTGTGTGTGGCTGATTTGGCAAAGCGCGGCCTTCGATATCATCCTCGAAGAATAGAAGTCCATTTCGACGGTGTCACTTATATTTTTAGCCACGTAATATCGACGTTCACCTCCAACTCCTGGATTGGAGATTAAATTTAATGATAGGCGTTAGTAAATCTTACGTGGCAATTAAAGTTTACTCTAACGAAACTGCATTGGAGATGCTCTAATACAATCCTTATCAATATGGGAAGTGAATATCTCTATTTTCTTCAAATTCACATATCTTCACTAATTCACTTTTCACCCCAAAACTTCTGCAATTCTTCTTTTGCCTCTCTTTCTTCATCCCTGGAAAAATGTCTTATAAAATAAGAACATTTTCCATTGGAGCACATCGCCTCATTAAAAACCTTAACCTGGAAAACCCAGTGGGAAAAAACCGTTGGTTAAGGGAAAAAGAGTACAATGTATAGCTCCCTCTCAATTCTCTGCAATCAATGAATTCCTGCACCAAAAATACCTTAAAGTGAAAATTATATCTCAATAAAATCATAATAATCCCACAAAATATGAACACAATATAACACACATCATGGAACTTCATTTCACCTTTATCCAATCACTAATTCACTATAAACAGACCAAATCTGATAGGGATGAACTAATAAATCTAGTAAAAGTGAGTTATCTAAAAGTTTCCAAAATGTCATTGTTATAAAAAATACATTTAAAAGCGAATGCCTCTGTACCGGCTAAAACCAACATCAATATTCTCCTGCATTAGGGTAACTGATATACAGCACTTGGCGGCAATCTTATGGTTGAAACGATTTTAAAATAGAATGCACAAAAAAAAAGCTAAAAAGTGGCAATCACCGAACTCTTCTAAATCAGCTGAACAACGTAAGATAATTGATGTAATTGCTCTCCTAATGCAGGGGAAAATAGTAATCATCAGGTGATCCATATTCAGAAAAAAAACTAAAACTAACTTTGTTGATCTCAATATTATTAGTCATCTTGCTAACCTGGATGGTCAAAGAAATGTGGTTGCAACTGAGAATCAAAGGTATTTAAGATATACATCTCCTGAGACACAAACGAATCTATCATGATCTCTTCTCTTTTACGAACTATAAGGTTACAACATATTGAAAAAATAATACATATGATGGTAAAACCCAATAACTCATAGTAGCAATAACATTGAAGGGAAATCAAGATAATGAATACTCATATAACAGAGGGATTCTCAAGAAAGGTCACATATTGTAGGCGTAATACATCCGTACACAAACTAACATCACAATCTGCATACTGTCCAAATTACTTCTAAAGCTAAAGTTCAATACATCACGACCTAACAAATTGTAAAATTAATAACAAACATTATCGAACATTGGCGAAGATAAGGTAGAGAGGCCAAAGCTTTCCTCTTGCTGATGGCATCCCCATTCGATCGCGAACTCGAACTAGAATTTCCATTCTGAAGAGCCTTCCCGCCTTTAGTTTTCAAAAATAAAACAATGCACTTGTGATACTTACTGTGTTGATATCTTAATCAATTGTATTGTTTGACATGAAAAAATGCACAAAAGTGCATCAATAATACTTGTGGAATCCAGCGGTAGTAAAAGTACTTACACTCTGCCCTGCACTTTGTAGTGACTTCAAATCATCTACAAAGAGGTTTCCAAAGAGTTGCAGTAATCGTCGAATTCATGGGATGTCATGTAATTGTAATAATCCATGGAAAGTGCGATGAGGCACGCAATTTTAAAGCAAAGGTGGTGGACGAAGGCGATAGGCCGATGGCTCTAAGGGGGACGAAGAAAGAAGGGGCAACAAGAGAATCCATCGAGAATACACATAAAAACTACGTCATTTTAGACAATTAGGGAAGTCAAGATAATTCAAATACCCCCGGTTGACAGACAGAAAGCAAACAATATATATTATATGGTGCTTGGGATGATAGAGTGCTTTTCATAGAAATATGTATACATATTTATTTATTTATTTATATGCGACGCAGTCTTATTTTAGACTAAATAACTGTTAAATGAGGACATTTTATAATTAGCGAGACTAATAAGTTTGATATTTATTTTATTCATTGCAATGAGATATATATATATATATATATATAATTATGATAACCTTTTAAAACGAATGTCAACATATAAATAATTATTTTTTAAAATAATTTTAATGAAATATTATAAATTAATCAATTTTTATTGTATTCAATATTTAACGTTTTCCAACTAAATTAATTATTTCACTTCATAACTCATGTTTTCCTTAAATGACAAAACTTTAAAATTTTAAATAAACCTTAATTTCAATATTCTAATTAATGATATCCCGCAATACGCGATGGTACTCCACTAGTATTATAAATTAATATTTTTTTCCTAGTGTGAACCAAACAGTAACAAAGAGGGAATTTGATTCACTTTCCATAGCCGAACCAAACTGATTTTAAAAAACTGAGTTATTCGTTTCCTTCTCTTCCTTTCCCAATTGCTTTCTCTTTCTTTACTTGAATCAAAAGACCCGTAATTTTTATTAAAGGGAATGGTCAAGCAGCTTCGAGTAATTATATTGTTCAATTATATTAGAGAAGTGTGCATGTTTAACCATGTGTTTTGTTTGAAAGTACCAATATAACCTTTTAAAATATAAAAGTGCAAATTTAACCATATATTTTGGTCAAAAGAGTCAATTAAACCATGCAACCAAATTTTGGTAGGAATTATTTAAAATGACCATTATACCCTTTGAATAAAAAAATAAAAAATCAAAAAGGGAAAAGGCAATATTACCCTTCACCTCCCCCACCGATCGCCGACGCCAGTCGCGTTAGATCAGTACTTTTATTACTAAGCCTGGGGGACTAGGAATTTCATATAGGGTGACCAACATTATACAAAAAAAATTTCGAATCGACCATAAAAATAATAAATCATAGTAGATTATTTATTTAAAGGACAGAAACAATTATATACTAATGACAAAGTAGTGCTAAAGAAATACAAAATTAAGACTTTTGAAATAGACAACCTTCGTTGATTTTTTTGCCTTTCGTTGAATTTTTAACCTTTTGTTGATTTGTTTTTACAAAATTAATACTAAATTACATAAATAATTGATAAAAAATTAAAATTAAATACCCTTCGTTATTTTATTATTATGTTTGCCTTGCTTCTTCACAGAGTACTTGAAGATTTATGTTTTTCTATATCATGTTTTTAATTTTTTATAAATATGTTGCATCTATTTATACTATCTTGGTATTAATAAAAATACAAATCTTAATTGGAATCAAATTAATTATATATATTAAATACGATTGTTAAAACATTTTCCAATTATAAATTGAATAAGTATTTAGGATAAAATTAGATAAAAAGTAATTATATTTCTAGTTGGACTCTAAAATTAAAAATAAAAAATCCTAACATTTCAAAACTACTTTCTTCTTTAATATGCGTGCACACCTCCACTACTCTACGTATATTTCTGCGGCAATATTTTTTGGGGGACCACAATCATTTTTTTACCATACAAAAATAAAAACACATAAGAAAAATACAATATCAATGGTAAAATGAAAGTTGGTGAGGACCGGGCACCCCCTGGTCCCCCCCCCCCCCCCAATGTTCCACCACTTACTAAGACATGGTTAGATCAGCACTCTAGTTTTAAAAAAATACAGGATTAAATCAACATTTATGTAGAAAAATAGGATCAAATTAGCAGTATCATTGAAAAAAAAATATCTTTTTGAGGATAGCCCACTCCTTATAAATATGTCGTCATTACAACCTTGGAATCTATTGTATCATATATATATATATATGTGTGTGTGTGTGTGTGTGTGTATGTATATATATGATACACCAGTTATTTGGACCAAAATATTTAGGTGCCTAAGTAGGGGGATGCAAGAAATTTCTTAGCACCGGTAAACCCAGCTGGTGCTAGTTATATTTCAACACTGGTGTGCAATACCGGTGCTAAAAATCTACATTCCAGCACCGCCCTACACTAGTGGAGGCAGCCTTATTAAAGGCTTCTGATCAAAGTCGGTTCCACATTTTTTTTGTAAAACTGTTTTCCCTGGGTACTTCAGAGCTCAGAAGTTATTGTATTCAGGCTTTAATTTTTGGAAGTCGGTTGATCCATTTTAGAAGCTGGTTTTTAACAACCACCTTCTTATGGTGCCTTTAAGAGTCGGTTAAATTTATAACCGACTTTGATTGAGCATTTTCAAAGGTGGTTATGTCGAGCCGATTTTGTTCTTCATAATTTCCGATCTCGGAACAGTCTCTCCGAGGCTACTTCCTTAGTCGGAAGTTGTCTAAGAACTCGCATTGAAGAGCTGAAACGTGTCCCGAATCTGTAAGTAATTTTGTACCAAGTTTCGAGTTTGTAATAACCTCCCGAGGAGAGGTTGATTAATTACATTGAGTTCCGAGCTAGAAACTTTTAACAGTACAGGATTCTAGTTTTATTTCACATGGATTTTATTTTTTAAAAAAACAAAGATTTGAAATGGAAACCTACTTTGATTCTTCAATAAGCAACTAGTTGGGTGAGGTAAGTCTACACATTCATAACTTGATGTATAGATGTACATTCATATGTTAGGGGTAGCAATCCATGTGTTGAATCTATTGGTTAAGGTTTATTCAATTTTGTAGGGTAATGTGTTGTGAAGGTGACTTCTTTGGGGACTTCATTATTATGTAATTGGAAGTCATTTCAAGACTTGAATTGTATTGATTTAATGGGTATGAGGGTGAAATAATGGTTATTTTGCTTTTGGATTTGTAGGGTAATTAATGTGTTGAGTTGTGCTATTTCAATGTAGGTTTGTAAGTAGTAATGTAGCGCAATGAGCTCATTGGTAATGATCGTAGGAAATCCATCGATTACCTTCCTTTGGTAGAATCATTCCTTGTTTTTCCTTTTGAACATGCATCTAAGAACGGCCTGGTGCATGCATGATGTCCATGTAAGGATTGTAGGAATGAAGCTTTTTGGGAAGTAATAAGATACAAGAACATCTCATCATCGGTGAGTTTCAAACATCTTACACCCCTTGGATGTGGCATGGGGAGGTTGTGAATGAAGAATATGTTTTGAGAATAGTGAGAAGTGAAGTAGATGAAGGTGATGAATTTGATGAGATGGTGAAAGATGTTGCTAGAGATTTCATGGGAAATCCGAGGCTTTAGAAGCATTGTATAATGACAAAAGTACTCTGTTGTATACCGGCTGTAAACATTCGGTACTAAGTGCAATTCTAGAATGATGAAATTGAAGGTTAAATTTGGTTGGACGGATAAAGAGATGACAGAGACTCTTGAATTGTTTAGGGAATTGCTTCCGGATGGAAATCTACTTTTTGATAGGTCATGGGCAGCCAAATGGATTCTCTGTCCAATGGGACTAGATTTGAAAAAAATTCATGCATGCTCAAATGATTGTATGCTATACCAAGGGAAGGAGAATGAGGCCCTTGATAGTTTTTGAGTGTGTGGTGAGTCTCGGTACAAGCTAAAGCGTGGTGCAGTTACCATTGGTGCAGAAGTTGGGTTGAAATCAAAGAAAAAGACACTGACTAAAATGCTATAGTACATGCCTATCATTCCAAGGTTGAAGAAATTGTTTGCTTTCAAGGAAGATGAAAATTTGTTGCATCATCATTCCCAACATGTTCTACCGAAAGATGATGTCATCTGGCATACATTAGGTGGTGAGCAGTGGAAGAAGCTTGATGCCATCTACCCGGAGTTTTGAGCTGAACCCCGACACTTGAGGTCAGGCTTATCTACTGATGGGATGAATCATTTTTAGCAATATGAGTAGCACACATAGTTCTTGGCCTGTTATGTTAGTGATTTATAGTCTTCCATCGTGGTTGATGATGAAAAGAAAGTACGTTTTGTTTCCATGATAATTTTGGAACCAAAGCAGCCAGGCAATGATATTGATGTGTACCTTGCTCCTCTTGTTCATTATTTGTATACATTGTTCAAAGAAGGTGTCCAAACCTATGATGGAAGTGTTGGAGAAGAATTTACATTGAAGGCATTATTGTTTTTACTGTTAATGAATTTCCTGTGTATGGGAAATTTTCTGGAAACTCAGTGAAATGGCACTTTGAATGTCCGGTGTGTGAGAATGAAATGAAATGTTGTTAGTTGAAGCATGGTTGTAAAACAGTTTATCAAGGTCAAAGGCGATTTCTCCCCAATGGTCACCCGTGGAGATTAGCGAAGCAGTGGTTCAACAGAAATGTTAAGGAAAGAGGACCTCGGACACCACTATCGGGTAATGAGGCATTTGAAAAGGTAAGGAATTTGCCTAATAATTTTTGGAAGGGGAAGAGAAAATCAGCATCAGAAGGAAGTTGGAAAAAATGCTCAATTTTTTCCAACTTCCATATTGGAAGGATTTAGAGGCCAGACATTGCCTAGACGTAATGTACATTGAGAAAAATGTTTATAATTCATACATAGGGACACTTTTAAATACCCCTGGGAAATCGATTGGTGGTTTGAAGGCTCAACTTGATTTAGTCGAAATGGGGATTAAGAAGAATTTGGGTCTTGTGACAAAAATCAATAGTTGTTATATTCCCATGTCTTGTTATTCCATGTCTAAGTCAAAGAAGAAATCATTTTGTGACACCCTTACTAGTGTCAGGGTTCTTGCTTTGTATTTTTCTAACATAATTTCATGTGTATCTCTAAACGAGCTAAAGCTGGTTGGTTTGAAATCTCATAATTGCCACAACCTAATGTAAGAACTGAATGCCATTGCCATAAGGTCGCCTTGCCATACCATGTAAGGTTGTGCATTACTAAGTTATGCTTGTTCTTCAATAGTATTTGTGTGAAAAGCATTAGTGTTGCAAGACTTGACCGTTTGCAAGCGATGATTGTGGAAGTCTTGTGTCGTATGGAGATATACTTTCCTCCATCATTCTTAGACATTATGATCCACTTTATTATTCATTTGGTACAGGAGATCAAGATATGTGGGTCCATATTCTTGAGATGGATGTACCCCTTCGAGCGGTATATGAAAATCTTAAAACATTTTGTGAAGAACAGGTACATGTCTGATGCAAGTATTGTTCATCATTATTGGAAGAGGAGACATTCGAGTTTTATACTGATTATTTGAAGGAAGTAGATTCTATGGGTGTTTCACAAACTAGACATGAGGGGAGGTTTGAGGGTAATGGAGTAAGACAAAAAAACTATTAAGCCCAACAGCTGAAGATTTGAATATTGCACATCTCTATGGTTTTCAAAACGACGATGATGATGTCCCATATATTGAGATCCACATGGATGAAATAAGAGCAGCAAATCCAAATTGCAATGGAGCTCAAGTTTTAAAACGACACGCTTTAACGTTTGCAAATTGGCTTTGGAGTCACGTGGAGGTAAGCAGTCATCCTGAATTCGTAAAGTGGCTATCGTGCAGACCTCTTGGTACATTTTTGTCATTTGAAGGGTATGACATAAATGGCTTCACGTTTTCCACTAAGTCGGTTGATGATAAGGGTGTGTCCCAAAACAGTGGTGTAACCTCGTTTTAGAGGCCTTTCACTTTGGAAGCGCAAGGGATAGAGATCTTGTGTATGCTAACACTTTTTTACTTTGGGACAATATTAGAAATTTGGGACCATGATTACTGACCCTACATGTGCTTGTGTTTAAATGTCAATGGTTTGATTTTAACAATGTCCAGTGGACTGAGATTATGGGATTCACATTGGTTGATTGAAGTCAAACCGATTGGAGGGAAGATCTATTCATATTAGTCTCTCAAGCGATTCAAGTTTTTCATGTTCGAGATCTGCTTGATCCTAGATGGGACATTGTTTTAGAGGAATTTGACCTTGAGAATGTGGTTGGTTTTAGTCAAATGGGTTTGATAGGCTTGAACAATGATGAATTATTCCTGGAAGAGAATGACTCAAACTTGTTTGCATACGTAGGTCACACGAATCATCACGACCTAAGGAAGATGAAAAGGAGAATAAAAGGAAAGAAAAAGAAGCAAACAGGGAAGAAACACAAAGTTAGATAATGATTAAGTGGCACATTTGGAATCGAACACTTGTAACCGAGCTAATTCCGATTTCGAAACTACGTCGGGAGAAATGGTCAAGTTGTGATTTTGGTGTTATAAACATATAGCCTATGGATAAAAATCATTCAATTAACAATAGCATGAAATATCGTATTAAAGATGATTTCAAACTAGTTAATTAGCAGCGGAAAATGCAATGATGTATCATTGTTAAAATCCTTCAAATGTAAGACAATATAAGTTTTAAATCCTAACCGTTAAAGTACAATTAAAGTTTCAAATCCTAACAAGTTCATATCCCAGCATGACCAAATCCCAAATCCTAATAATCCAATGAAATTTGTTCACATAGAAGATGCTCTAATGGATCGTGATCTCCTTGAATCTGCAAATTCACGTTCGAAAGCACGTTGGGGACTCTCTAGCATCCAAACCCTCTCTCGTAACTGGAAAATTTTGCTTCTCATCCACTTGCAACATGTTTTAAATCCCTTGAGAAATTTGGAGTCAGATTCCTCTACGCAAAATAATTCTTGTTTGTTAGTAAGTAACAAACCTTTTAAACATGTAAAAGACTTTGAACCTAAATAACCATACCTTTCTCTTCAATCTTTGGCCTTTCGCTTTGCTCCGTTGCATCGAGACTTTTGCGACACCACTTATGCTCGAAGAGAACACATTGCTTCTTCAAAAATTATTTCTTGTCAAAATAGTTACAATCCTTCTCTTCCCCATGCAACGGTATCCATGGCACACTCTTCAGAATCAAAGTTATCAAGTTTCCGTATGGAATATTTTTAATCACCCCTTTTACTGATGCAGCCATCATCATATGTTTGAATATAGTAGACCCGTGATTAATTCTCTTTCCCTCAATAATATAGTAAAACATCATTAGGGTTTCATAACTTGGCTCGGTGAGATGTTCGGGGATAGGAACAATTCATTGTGCTATAATCTTGTAAACTATTCTATCATCAGGTGAGAGAATTTTCATATTAAAGGATTCGGGCCTCCCTAAATCATGAGCATTCCTTGAAAAGTATCTAACACTACACTTGAAAGGATTAACATTTGGGGGCTCGGTATCTAATGGCCATTTCTCTCTATGATAGACATCATCTAACGGCCCATCCAAAAAAAAAATAAACACATTTCAAACCCTTTTAAGGGCATTCTAGAAATTCATTAATTATCCACAGACTAATGTCTATATCGAATTCGTTCAATCTCGTCCTTTAAATACCATCCTCTATTTCATGCAAGTTACTATCAAACTTTATCGAAATAACCCAGTTGATTCAATATCAATAGCTTAAGTACATACTGGTCTTGAAATTTTAACACAAGATCGGCCAAACATATGCTATGGTAAACATCCAAATCGATGACATAAGAATCAATCAATTTACCAATCTCTCTGAACTCATTGTACCTAGTTTGGGCGGGAAGTGAGACGAACGTCGCCATTTTGTACCTCGGGTTGCTCGATCGAGAGGTCCAAGATGATCATCCATAGTTTGATGATAACATTGTCTTTTTTTGTTCTCCCGATGTTTAATCTTTGAATTTGGGGCTCGATTTGTTCATTCCAGTGCCGGAATAGAAAACTTAGGGTTTGGGATTTGGAGGTTTTGAATGAAATTGCATTTTTTAATATAGAAAATTGAGTTACTGACTCGTAACATGATCGTCCCTTAGTATTTAATCCACAAATTTCTTTTCCAGACTCGGAACATGTTCTGGGTCCAAATTGTGAAGGGACGAATTTGTTCTTCCGAGTTCGTAGTTGTTTTAATTAGAAAAGAAAAGCTACATCTTTCAATTCCAGAGAAGGACCAAAAATGACACAAGAGCGGGAAACTAAATTGTTCGTCTATTCTTTTTTCTTCATCCGACTAATCTATGACTTAGTAACAATCTCTGGGACATTTTTATATATTGCCGACCCAGTTACGGACTCGGAAGTTGCTCGGGATGAATGGTAAATCTTAGTATTTGAGGTATTTTCGATTGCATAGTTCCTAAATCCAAAGGAATCATTACTAGAGCTTATAAATCAGTCGAATAACATATTTTGAAAGCACAACATTAACTCCAAAAATTATACCGTAATTTTTCAAACAAAACATATCATCCCCCGAATATTAACCCTAAAAGTTCTAATCCTAATAAACATTCATCATGAAACACAATGTAGTTAATAGATCACAATACATTAACCAAAATGCACTAATTGTTTTAAAGCAACCAATTCATATTTAAAATGATCAACTAGGGAGCTTCCTCGAACATTTCTTCAATATCAGGGTCTGTAACATCTTCATCATGGTCACCTTCTTTGAATGCTTGTTCATCCTCATCTTTTTCACCCTCATCACCCGAATCAGAGAATATGGGTTTGAAGTTAGGCATGTTGGCTTCATATCCTAGGTCAATACACAAGCCTAATGACTCGATAAACTTGGCGTGCTTCCGCCAACTCAACCTCCGCATTTAATAAACTAAAGTCCGAACTAAGGCATGCCATATACCTACTAATCGTGCTCTTGAAGGATCTTCCACGGCCTATAAATTCCAAATCACCACATATAATCAAATGGAAGGAAGCATTAAAAATTGATGTCTACTAAGTGTGAACTAAAATTTAATAATACTTACTGGATGAAGATGCCTCAGTCCTCGCCATAGTAGTCTCTCTTGCTCTCTTTGCAGCTTTGCCCTTGGCCCCCAGAACGGTCCTATACTCATATTTGCTATCGAAGCCCAACGACAAGTGTTTATGCTCAAACCACCCCATATAATAATACTCTACCTGCAATGGCTTATCTACCAGAATAACCCCCATTTTATTGATCATTTCCGTGATCAATCCTCCATACGGGAGATCATTTTTTTCCCGACAGATGCCTTTAGAATATAATTAAGAATTGTGCACCATGGGTTAATCTTAATCCCCTTCATTACGTAATAAAATATCATCAAAATACCCATAGTGGGCTTGCAAGCATAACCACCTGAGGGAAAATTATTCAAACATATCCCCTCGTATACCAATCTTTGGTCAACAGTTAGAACCCCTGCATCATATTTCTCAGCCTGTCCTGGTGTCGTACCCTCCACATGAAAATATTTTCTAGCCATCGCTACGGGGCAAAAAGGGTTGTACTCAGTAATAGCAGGCCAACTTTGTTGGTGGAAAATTTCTAATGGGCCACGAACATCCTTAGGGAGACAAGTAGATTGGTTTGTATATTCTCAATCTAAGGCCTCATTAATTGAGAATTTTGCAACGCGTATTAAAACACCATTAACCTTACTAAGGTCATGATTGCTCATACTCTTGCCTAGGTTAGCATAAAATTGAAGCACTTCATCGTAATAAACAGGCTTTTCTAACTTCAATAACTTATCGAATTAGAAATTCTTAAAATAATTGAGCAAATAACTTAAGAGCAATGGGCCAACATCGGAAGAACGAACAATCTTAGGATTGCAAAATTTTCAGCGTGGAATTCCACATACCTATGTTTGTCCTTTCATTGAAGAATCTTTGTGCCAGACCTTGCTCCACAAATGGTTCGTGACTCTAGGTAGAACCCGCTCCAGCAGATTTTCCTCCCCGACTCCTCACCATTGTTCAATTCAATAGAGATTGGATGTTGATTTTGATTGAGGGATTTTGTTCGCCCGTTAAAGGTTTTGTGAAGTTGGGGTTTTCTTAATGAAAAATTGACCCCCTCATTTTTTTTAACACAATAACTGAGTTCTGCAATCGAAACTCAATTTGCTCTTCAGTATAGAAGAGCTGACATTGTTACGGACTCAGAACATAGTCCAGACCTATTTTTTAGTTCGTAACTAAACAGACAGACCAATGGGTTTGAGGGTCATTAAAGGCGTTTTGAAAGACAATATATGTCCATTTTTTGGGTGCGCTTTCCCTCTTCTTTCTCCTTGAAAACCCTTCTTCTCCATCCCCTTCTTCATTTAAAATCCCACTCCATCCCCATTTTCAATTTTTTGCTTAATATAACTAATCACAAACACTAGCTCATCCAATCTATAATTCACATTTGTCAAAAACCCTAAACAGGTGGGGGAGTTTTGGGGAGTTAGGGTTTGTGTTCAATAGATATGTTAGGACATAGAGATTATGGCAAGGGAAATCCACAAATTCATTTGACAAGGTAAACATCACTCTATCTTTAATCTATGATGACAATTCCCATGTTTTGGTCTATTACAATTTTTAGGATTTTCATGAACAAATGGACTTATGAACTATTGTGTGCAATTTTTTTCTATATATCAAATGTAAAATATTGTTAAATGAAGTAGGAATATTTTATATAAATCAAGCATGGAATATTGTGTATATAAATAAGTAATGGAACGTTGTGTAGAAATCAAGTTTGGGGATTATCAGTGTACCCCTTTCCAATAATGGCTAAGTTAATAATTTTATTGCTAGAGTTTCCAAATAGAGTTCCATTACAACACTCTTTACAAATTTTAACTGATGGTCCATTATATTGGTTATGATGTCTTAGGTAGAATAATGTCTCGGAAATGAACACATGAGGATCTCACACGTTTGGGCGATGTAAATTCTGATACAACGGCAAATGAGGGTGATGATGGAGAGGGGTCGGAAGAGGTGGGAATAACTAAAAACTCATTGTAGGACACTAGAACGACGAATGGCTAGGAAAGAGTTGACTTTGTTAATCTTCAACAAGTTGGGTTAATGTTTGTCGGAGGAACGAAGTAAGTGGTCTATTTGGATTGAGAAGGTTGGTAGGATGAGGGTGGAAATAAAATATGATAATTGGCACACGGTACCTAAGGAGTACAAAGACGTCCTATGGAGGAGTGCAAGGTGCCACTCTTTGAAATTGTGCATTAAAAACTTGTGCCCCCATCCTCTTATCACTATATTATCTCTTAGTTTTTCTCAAAGAAATCTATGTTATTTGTTCTAGAGGCCGTTTGATATTGATTCTCCCGACATGGAAGATTTAAAAAAGAAGACGATGTATATGTTATCCAAGAGTTGGAGGGAGCACAAATACACCCTATCTAGAGATTATATATTCTCTAATAGGAAGGGGGATTGCACATGGTTAACTTATACCCATATTAAAGAAGAAAGTTGGGAGATCCACAAAAAAAGGGCCTTGGAAAATGAAAAGAATGCTGGTCCACCTCTCTAAGTTTTTCTAACAATTTAGATGAATTTGTCTTTAGTAGTGACTAGGTTATAATATCCTAACATAGGGGACGAGGGACGAGAGGTGATGTATTTCCAAAAAGAATGAAACCCCGCATCGGAAAAGACGTGAGGGCTATGCTTTAGCGGCAATTCAAATGATGAAGGACCATTGTGAGAAGGATGTCCAACTTGCAATTGAAGGTGTGATGGCGAGGAGGAAACGGGGTCGTCAGTCACACCAATCGATGTTGATGAAATTGATATGTGTGATCTATTCCTCAACAGCCGAGAAAATAAGGTGACTCGGTCTGATAAAAAACCCATGATCACAATTGCGGAAAAAGTGGTAGGCCCCAATATCTTAAAATTCATTGAACTTTTGTTATTCCCCATTTAAATACAATTTAATTTAACATTAACACATTTTTAGGCTAAGTTGAAACAAGAAAATGGAAGGGCAGTTCATTCCAACAGGTAAGACTGACATTCTCACAGAAGCAACTGGTAAAATAGATCACGCGGGACGTGCTAGAGGGGATGGTTCATTCTTGTCACAAAAAAATGTGTTCAGAATTGTTATGTCTTACGAAAGGGAAAAACCATCTAGAGTGTACATCTTGTAGAAAGAGGCTATTATTTGTGACAAGCGCATAGAGCAACAAGATATACTGATTAAGAGGCTAATCCAACACAATAGGTCATCTCCAAACTGGAAAAGGATATGTTTTGTTAACACATGGGCAGAAGCTAACTCTAGAGTTATTATAGGGAGAGGGGAATGTAACTTTTGGACTGCTAATTGGCTAGATATAGGGCTTCTTACAGATCTGTGTGATCAGAATAGGGTGGATATTGCAGGGGATTGTACTGTCTCTGAATTCATATCTAACAAGTCTAATCTTATCAGTAAAATTAACCCCTTCCTACCTCCTGACATTATTACTCTTTTGCAGGAAGCAAAACTAACACCACACAGAGCAGATAGGCTAATATGGAAACCAGGTATCAGAGAGAATCTCCTTCAAATCAACATACATTTCACTCTGCAACAATACAGGTTCTATTGCCTCTTCTCAACATTTTTGGAATTCTAGATTAGATAAGAAAATCTCTGTTTTAATGTGGAAAGTGACAAACTCATTTTTACCTTTTGATAACATCCTCAAAAAAATGAGATTTTGCTTACCTTCGAAATGTTGTATGTGCAATATACATGAAGACTCCTTAGATCATTTTTTTTAACTCCTGTGAGTTTGCACTGAATGTCTGGAAATCAGTTCATCAGTTTATGGGAATTAGGGACAGAGTTTTTCCATCGGTATGGGAGAGACTATCATGCTATCTAACTTACCCTACTCTAACTTCATTACATTCAATTATAGTCCGAACTGCAGCTATATTTACATTTTGGAATCTGTGGAAGATGAGGAATAAATTTCTTTTTTATTCTGTCAAGCCTTCCTCTATCCTAGTGCTTCAACAGATTAGGGATCAAATTTTCTATTCCTTTTGTGCTAAACCTGTTTATATAGTCTCTCCTTTTGATTTAAGTATTGCAGATCACTCTTTTCTGCCTCTGATTAAACTCTCCCCAAAGCCTAAAATTATGAAAATTGCATGAGAGAGGCCCTGCTCAGGTTTTAAGTTAAATGTAGATGCTTCATGGTGCTGTAATACTAATATTTGTGGGATTGGAATGATAATTAGGGATATTAGAGGTGGTTTTAAGGGGGCTTATACTTTATATACTAATGCTCTTTCCCCCTTGGAAGCTGAATTGAAAGAAATTAAGTTTGCAATTCAATTTTCTACTGATTTGCCCTCTCCTGTATGTATGGAATCTGACTGCCTTAGTGCAATACTCTTTGTTAGTGACCCCCAAAGAGCTCACTGGAAATTTTTCTGTTTATCTGATGAGATTCACCATTCCTTGGGGTCTATTAAACTTGAGCACATTTATAGACAGGCAAATCTGGTGGCTCATACTCTTGCAAAAAACTGTCTGCAACTAAAGACCAATTCATCCTTTCACAGTATCTCTGTGCTCCCTAACTTGGTCCAGGGACTCGTTAGACTTGACCAAATCGGTACCCCTTCATTACGGATTGCTAACTAGATCGGATGCTACTGATTTCTACTTATTTCATGCAGGATCTTTCAACTACTGACATGCTGTTGTGTCCCCTTCTACTCTGGTCCTATGGAAGCTCTCCTTTGCTGCTCTCACCATGATTTTGGAAGCTTTACAAGATGGAAAAAAAGATGCATTCTGAGTAGCGATAGTAACCCCATCAGGCTCAGGAAAGTGGATGACCTGGACTTACTTCTTGGCTTCTGCTGATCAAGCTGCAAACGACATTCCTTAACCATAGAAATTTGTTGTTTGATGAAGATAAACTCCGTTAGGTTATGAGGATGATTCTGACTGTCTTGTGTTTCGTTAATTCGACTCACTAACAAGTTAGATGATTCTTTCCATAACCTAATACATTATGAAATCTTCATCGTATCATCCATATCTCTTTATTCTTTTGGAAGCAATTGCTATTGCTTCAAGAGCTGAATGATCACTCTTGTATATCCAACTAAGCTTCGGCTTCCTTTCTTTCTCGCTTTTGTTATTTAATGGCTAGGGAAGGCCTAATTGAATTTCCCCCATCCCCGGATGGTTTTTAATTAAAAAATAATAATCCAACACAATAGTCTACCAATACCCAAGAATTTAGACAATTTAACTCCCAACTGGTCAATGCCGTATAGAGGGTCACGCTACTCACCAGGGGAGGTTGAGGTAAACCATGAAGCAAAACCCCGAGACATGAAGTCGAAAACCTTGACAGAGCGATCGTGTCGACACCCAAAAGAGTACATATATATATATATTTTTTGATATCTCAAATTTTAAATTATTACATAATAATTATTTATCATTTTTAAAAATTATCTAGTAGAAATCAAACTTTTGTGAGCTATACATTGATCAAGGCGTGGAAGGTAGACCTCTCCATGTAGCCAATGGGATTTTGCACCCTTCAATGCGACATCATCACTCGATACCCATTCCCAAAGGTATTTCTTGGATTTCATTGGAGTATCCATTGGTCCTCAATTCCCTATTCCCAATCTCCGATGGTAGTACAAGCAAGTGTGAGCGGCCCAAGGAAATTTTCTCCTATGGCCACGTTACCTAATTTATTGATGGAGATGCTAAGATGACTACCACCATAAATGAAGACATTCTACATCTTGATCAAATATTTAAAGGTTATGTTCGAGATCCTCTAGTGACATAGCGGGACTTATGACTAAGTCAAGGACTAAGCTTAGGGATGTTGCTTTAAATGCTTTGATAGATCGCCTTTATAATAAAGAATTTAAGAAGGAGTCACCATCAACATCTTGGATTCATTATTCAAGATTGTCGACAGACTGAAAACATCATGAAGAACATCATACTCTTTTTTCCCACTAGGTTTTTAATGAAGTAGTGTGATCACTGTAAAATAGTGTAAAATTATTTCATTTTGGATCTTAGACTATAGAGCTCGGCCATGTGGGCTTTGAGGAGCTAATTTCAAAAATACAGTCCATTAGGGTTTAGTATATTCAGTTTTATTGTGATTAGAGTTAGTTTTGGTAAGATTAGATAAGGCAATATTCATCCAAGGTGTGACATGAATGAATTCAGCCATAATCAGTTTATTTTAGGTATTTTAGTTAGATATGGTTTTAGCTTCTTAAATCTGCCATAATTATATTTAGTTTCTGACAGGAATTACCAAATCCCGTCTTGATTAGAACTAGGGTTTTTGGACAAAATTTAGGTGTCTAGCCCTCGGGGTACGCCTAACTTCGACTTGCTCTCTAACTAGCCCTCAAGATCAGATTACAAGGTTTATTGATACTTAACTACCCCTCGGGGTTAAGCAACAACGGAATAGCTTGCAAGCAACAAGGGTATGAACTAAAAGATTTATATTTTGGTTAAATGGTAGTTGTGAAATTAGGGTTAACAAACAATGCATGATTAACTTTAAGATTGGAAAATACCATGATTCTATCTTATGTGATGTTATACCTATGGAAGCTGGTTATATTTTGTTAGGGAGACCTTGGAAATTTGATCGTAAATCTATGCATGATGGTTACACTAACAAAATTACTATTATTAGGGATAGAACAAGGTATACTTTGGTTCCATTATCTCTAGTGGAAGTTTTAGAGGCACAGAGATGCATGAAAGTTGACAAAGAGAAGTTTGCGACTGATGTGCCAATGGCCGACCAAAACCCTAGCCAGGGCTTGAAGGAGATCGACCACAAGGTGAAAAATGAAGGCAAAAACTTGATAATTTCGACCAAAAATCAAGGGAGGCCATTCCAGGGAAGACATGTAAGTCTAAGAATGATTCTAATAAGTCGCATAAAATCCTATCTTCACGTCTTAGTCCTTTACCATTGATTTACATGATGAGACATGAACTTCCTAATGATTAGGGTAGATCGTTTTATGCATCGATTAGGAATGTGAATCTTTCTTTTGCTAATCATTCTTATGTGCTTATCATGCATTTTAAAGAGAGCTTCTTCGCCAGTGATAATATTCATATGCATGTTCTTCCACGGTTTGCTCAGATTTTACAGGAATTTGAGGCTGTCTTTCTGGAAGCCTTATCTCCAGCTTTACCACCTTTGCAAGGTATTGAACACTAGACTAACTTGATTTTGGGTTCGGTTATTCCAAACCATCAAGTGTATAAAGCAAGCCCTGAAGAGACAAAGGAACTACAGCGACAAGTCGCGGAGTTACTTCAAAAAGGTTACGTGCGAGAATCCTTATCTCCTTGTGTTGTGCCTGTTATTTAAGTTCCTAAGAAAGATAAAACTTGGCGTATGTGCATTGATTGACATGCTATTAACAATATTACCATTAAGTATTGCCATCATATCCATAGGTTAGATGATATGCTTGAAGATTTGTACAGATCTGTGATTGATACTAAGATTAATTTGACTCAGGGTTATCATCATATTCAAATTAATGAGGGGTGAATGGAAAACTGCATTTATGATTAAGTTCGGGTTGTATAAATGGATTGTTATGCCTTTCGGTTTAACTAATGCACCTATTACTTTTATGCAGTTGATGAATCATGTCTTGAGAAAGTTTATTGGTTGATTTGTTGTGGTCTATTTTGATGATATATTGATTTATTCTAAGTCGGCTGATGAACATATTGAGTATGTTAAAATGGTTCTTGTTGCACTCTGTGAGTCTTGTTTGTATGGGAACATTAAGAAGTGAACATTTTGCACTTCGAAATTGGTGTTTCTCGGTTTTGTGGTCTCTAAGGACGGCATAAAAGTTGACAAAACCAAAATTGAGGCCATTAAGACTTGGCCGAGACCTACTAATGTCAACCAGGTACATTCTTTTCATGGTTTAGCTAGTTTTTATAGACGGTTTGTGTGCGATTATTGATACACCTCCAAATGAACTAGTTAAAAAGGATTTGAAATTTTTTTGGACTGAGAGTCAAGAGAATGCATTTAATTAATTGAAAGTACGATTATGTAATGCTCTTGTTCTTTCTTTACCTTATTTTAATGGTACTTTTGAGATTCATTGTGATGCTTCTGGTGTTGGTATTAGTGCTATTTTGATGCAAGAGAATCGACATATAGCTTACATCAGTGAGAAGCTAAAGGATGGTGCTCTAAACTATCATGTGTATGATAAATAATTTTATACAATTGTGCGTGCATTAGAAACTTGGTAACATTATTTATCGCATGAAGAATTTATCATTCATAGTGATCATAAATCCTTGAAATATTTGAAGAGTCAGATGAAGTTGAATAAGCGTCATGCTAATTGGTCCAGTTTCATTGAATTTTTTCCTTATGTGTTGCGTTACGAAAGGGGAAGGATAATGTTGTTACTGATGCTTTGAGTCGTAGACATGTTTTACTTACACGATTGGAATGCATTATGATAGGGTTTTCATTCGTGCGAGAATTATATGCGACCGATTCTAACTTTTCATCTATTTATGGTGCATGCAAAAATGGTGCTTATGAGAAGTTTTTTCGTCATGATGGTTTCTTATTTATGAATAATAGGTTATGTATTCCTCAATGTTCTATGCGTGAATTACTTGTTAGAGAAGCTCATTCAGGTGGTGGTTCATTTTAAACTTATAATTTGTTGCGAGAATACTTCTATGGGCCAAAATGACACTTGCGATTGACAGGGTTTGTAGGAATTCTCTTGATTGCTTGAAGGCTAAGTCTAAAACTAAGCCTCGTGGTCTTTATACTCCATTACCTATTCCTACACATCCTTGGGTTGATATTTCTATGGATTTTGTCCTAGGTTTTCCACGATCTCAGTCAGGTAATCATTCTATCTTTGTGGTTGTGGATAGATTTTTGAAAATGGCACATTTTATTCCTCGTAGGAAGACAGATAATGCAAAGCATGTTTCAGATCTATTTTTGAAGGAAGTAGTTTGGTTACATGGCATTCCTGCGTCCATTGCCTCAGATCGTGATGTTAAATTTTTATCCTACTTTTGGAATACCTTGTGGCACAAGTTAGGGACAAAATTGCTGTTTTCAACTGCCAGTCATCCTTGAACTGAGGGACAAACATAAGTGACCATCTGAACCCTAGGGGCTTCATGCGTGCCCTAGTTTAGAATAACTTTAAGCATTGGGAAAATTTCATTTCAATTGCAGAGTTTGCTTATAATCGCACTATTCATTCTACTACTTCTTTACCTTCATTTGAGATTGTTTATGGGTTTCTACCTAATACACCTCTTGAATTACTTCCTTTAAATATTGAATAGGTTAAAAATATTGATGGAGAAAAGAAAGTTGATTTTGTGAAGAGAATTCACGAGAAGGTGTGCATGAAAATTGAAAGGACAAATGCACAGAATGATGATAAAGCGAATCAAAGCCACAAGTTAATGAGGTTCAACGTGGGAGATTATGTTTGGGTTCATCTATAGAAAGAGAGGTTTCCAATTACTTAGAAATCTAAGTTGAGTCCCCGTGGAAATGATCCTTTTAAAGTGTTGGATCGTGTGAACGAAAATGCTTACAAGATTGAGTTACCAGATCATTATGGTGTTAATGCGACCTTCAATGTTGATAATTTATCTCCATTTACATTTGATGATGATTCCGTTTCGAGGGAAAAACCTTTCAACCACAGAGGGAATGATGGAGATGCCATGATGACTACCACCATAAATGAAGACATTCCACGTCTTGATCAAATATTTAAAAGTTATGTTCGGGATCCTCTAAGTGACATGGTGGGACCTATGACTAAGAAAGGATGAAGCTTAGGGATGCTGCTTTAAATGTTTTGATTGATTGCCTTTATAATGAAGAATTGAAGAATGAGTCACCATCAATATCTTGGATTCATTATTCAAGATTGTCGACGAACTGAAGACATCATGAAAAACACTATACTCTTTTTCCCACTGAATTTTTAATGAAGTAATGTGATCACTGTATAATAGTGTAAAATTATTTCATTTTGGATCTTAGACTGTAGAGCTCAGCCATGTGGGCTTTGAAGAGCTAATTTCAAAAATACAGTCCATTAGGGTTTAGTATATTCACTTTTATTTTGATTAGAGTTAGTTTTGGTAAGATTAGATAAGCAATATTCATCCAAGGTGTAACATGGATGAATTCAGCCATAATCAGTTTATTTTAGGTATCTTAGTTAGATACGGTTTTAGCTTCTTAAATCTGCTAAATTTTATTCAATTTCTGACAGGAATTACCAAATCATGTCTTGATTAGGACTAGGGTTTTTGGGGGAAATTCAGCCCTATAAATAGGGGTTGAATTTTTGAGATTGATACCACTATCATCATTCAGAAATATAAACCTTGGAGTTCACACACTTCTTGCTTGCGAGCTATTCCATTGTTGCTTAACCCTAATGGCTAATTAAGTATCAATAAACCTTGTACTCTGATCCTGATGGCTAGTTAGAGAGCAAGTCAAAGTTAGGCATACCTAGAGGGCTAGACACCTGAATTTTGTGCGAGATAGTGAGGGTTTGTAGATCCCTTCACTAGTTCAAAGATATTAATTCCGCAATAGTGAGTCTTCGCAAAGAGATTCATATCATTTATGTTGACCCTTTAACGGACAATTATTTTAAGGTCACAACCCCTAAGAAACCCAAACTGGTAGTTCAACCGCCAAAAACTATTATAGCACCGGTCACTCAGGCACAAGTAATTAAGGATTCACCACAATTTGTACGGGTTTGGTACGATTTGCTAGTAGGCCACCATCGTAACTGAACGTACTTATTCTCTGGAAATGAGTGTGTATTCAGTCAAAAGCAATAAATCATGGCCTCATGGGTAGACTTACTGTGGAAGTGTAAGCAAGTATCCAAACGATAATGTCCCTCTAGCGATTGTGAGTACTAATAGTACCACCCCCACCCCGACCGCCTCAAGTATTGGGTCGAGTCAGGTTGTGTTACCTAGGGCCCAACTGAAGTCGGGTCACTCAAATGTGAAGAATCAAGCAGTACAAATATGCGGAAGCGTGACACAATGTTTTAGCTCAAATAACTATTACGTAATAAATTTACAATTCAGTGGAAGTTTAAGGTTTGTAATTATACTTGGATAAGATCTAAAGTTCAATGACTAATGGTTTATATATAACTATTTTGGATCTTAACTCAAAAGAAATAAAGGCTTCACTTGCATTAGCTGTCATTCACTCTTGCACGACCAATGTACTTGTTGGGTTTATTTGAAACTAGGCTGAGCTCCTTTGCTCAGTGAGGTTCATCGCCAATAATTATCAAGTTGAATTTATTGAGCACATAAAGACAAGTAAGTACATATGTCAACACATAGTAAAAAGATACGAGCAGTTATACCTGGTCGTAGTCAAGCCCATGTATAGGTACTATGACTATCGAACTAAGCATAGACCAAAAACATTTCTCTTTCAAGATTTCCCAAAGATCACGTGTTCAATATCACTTTTCGTCGGCCATGCCCCCACACATGTTCACTTACGAGCTTGTATCAGGTAACAATTGGTAATGCTAGCATATCAAACACCGCGTACAGATAGTCTAGTCGTACGGTCTGGCCCTTGCCATCCCCATCAATTTTGACCGAACTACAATCACGCTTGGAACCCTGAATTTATCAAGAACAATTTCAATTCAAGTAGTAAAGAGCAAGCAGTCAAATAGACACGGCAAGATAAAGTACAAGCCGGTCATACACGTAGATCAATCAAGTTGAGTTTGATGCGAAAAAGTACACATCATCCTCTTCATCAAGTTAAAACTAGATAATATAACAAGATATATATTATGCATGACATGATTTATTAAAGAAGAAAATTCAAAGAAAACAATCATACATAGCATGCTAATATCCTATTAGATTCAATTTATGCAAGCGTTGAAACGCTCACCTCAGTTTGGGTCAACATCTTCGGGAATCGGTTTGAGTTTATTGGGTGCGCTCAATTCGGTTAACGTAGTGCACTTATTAGACTCAAAATATCATTTAAACAATCATTTCTATTGATCTCTTATTTATCGATTTCAATTCATTAGTATTATACATTTTTAAAGGTACTAGTTGAATTTTTAAGTAGAGGTTTTTTCTCTTTCTAAACACCTTTCTAAATTTAATAATTCATAAAGTTGATAGGTAATGTAATTGAGTTTTGTGTTGGATTTACATATTGATGAAAAATATATATATACATTAAAGAAGAAATACATAAGATCATTCTTAGTTTACCTTGTTTAAAGTTTAAATCCAATAATGATGATTTTGATTTTGATTATACATTATCATTTCAAATAATTTAAATCTTAAATTTTGAATGCAACAATATAAGATTTATCTATATATATATATGTCAATTTGATTCATACTTATACATAAAGGATCTAATTAATATATAAATATATATATATATATATATATATATATATATATATATATATATATATATATATATATATAATTAACTTCCTCGAATTGAGAACGATAGTGTATATGTCTAACAGATTAATTGGTAAGACGGTGAATCTTTTGTCAATATTTCAAGATTTTAATCCAATTTTAACATGTATTTTTCTAAAATCCTATTTTTAATATTAGAATAATCTTGTGCTATAAATTATGAGGGACGTAATTTTAAATTTAATTTTCATTCATGAAACCATCTTGCATATTATAATTTTTTACAACAAATAATAACATATTGATATCACCCCAATCTAGGTTGTACTTTTATAAGATATTTTCATATTATTAAAACTGTTTTGCATGTTAAGATTTTTCGACAACAAATGGAAAGTATAAATATTATCTCAAATTATAGATGTATTTTTATAAAACTTTATTTTTAATAATAGATTTGAGCAAAATGATCTTACATGTCATTTTTTAAAGAATATTATTATTTGTAATATTTATTTTATATAAAATCTTATTTTCGATATTAAAAATTGATTTGAATGTTGCATGTTATGGATTCCTAACATTTGTAAAAAAAAAACCATATTATAAATATTAGAATCACTTTCATGTTATGAATTATTGACAATATATACATTATTATAATGTATTACTACCAAGATTAGAACCATCTTGCATGTTGTGGATTCTTGAAAGTATATTCATGTTTTTCTAGTATTTTTTTTATATTACAAGTATCTCTTAAAATTTTAAAATAACGAGAAATAACACATAAATCTGATCTTATATAGAAATGTATCCTTTTCATATCATTACTAATCTTAAATTTGGTTAAGATTATGTTGCATGTAACATTTTAAGTTAGACAATATGAAATTTGATAAGAATTATTAGGATTATGTTGCATGTAACATTTCAAGTTAGAAAATCTTGAACTTGATATAAGAATTATATTACATAACTATAATATATTCACAAATTTTTAGTGGTTGAAAGGGGAATTCTTAAATCTATTCATACATAGTGGTATTTCAAACATGCATGTAGCTCTCGATTTCTATGGAATTAAAATCTTAATTTGTAAATCTCGATTTCTATGGAATTAAAATCTTAATTTGTAAATAATAATTTTCCTTTGATGTATCTTGGGATAAGTGCCAATATAACCATATCTACTTGAATAAGTGTCAATATAACCCTATGATAACTTTTAGTGCAAATATAACCCTAACTAGTTAATGAAAGTGCCAATATAACCCTCAGACCCTCATTTCTGCCATTGACCTCAATTTTCTGGCGTTGACTCTATGTAAATTGACCAAAATACCCTTTGGGCTAACTCTAAAATTAGGTGGACAATTTTACCCTCATAGTTCGTCGGACCGCCACCGGAACAGGTAGGGTTATATCAGCACATTATGCAATCTTATTGGATTATATTAGCACATTTCTAATATTTGTAGGGTTATATCAGCACATTTCTAATGTTTGTAGGGTTATATCAGCACATCCTTAAAACTTATAGGGTTGTATTGGCACTTTCACTAACTAGATAGGGTTATATTGGCACTTTTGAATATTGAATGGGTTATATTCACACTTATGTCAATTAGATGGGATTATAAAAGCACTTTTTTCATGTATCTTTTATCTTCCAAAATGATTCCCCATGATAATATTATCCTTTCTTTACCTACAATTTAAAATTTAAACTTTTAGAATCATTAAAGGTATAAAATAAATGAATAAAAGTTCTAATACCTTCCCTTGATTTGCGAATTGTGGAACGTTTGGGAGGGAAAACCATGTGAGGTGAGGAAAGTTTAGCTTTGTCTAGAACATTTCGTGACTGTGTGATTTAGGAGAATTCATTAATATGAACTGCATATATAGTAGAAATAGTAGAATGAGTGTAGTACTGGTCATTGTACATGTGAGACCAAGAGACACATGCACATATTACTCTCTTTCCTCTCTTTTCTTATTTTTCTTCCTACTTTTAGATTTCTTCCTTATTTTTTCTTCCTTATTTTAAAGTTAGTTAAGCAATTTGTTTATGATAATTTATTTCACTATTTTTGTCATTGCATATTTTAAATTATTATTATTGTAATTTTTTTATTTGAAAAAAAATGAATTTTGATACTATATGAACAAATAGTAGTTTATATGTTAGGAGAATATTTATTTTAATTTGAGGAAAGTTATTGATTAAACTGTTTTCCAATTACTCAAATAAAAAAATAATTTTAACCATGTACATTATTGTGATGGTCATTCAAGATTATATATATATATATATAGTCGCATAATAAATTTAATTTAGAATTAATAATTAGCTTCTTCTTTAGTAGATATATGGTATAAATTTTCAATCATTTTAATAGTAAGGTTATAGATTATTTGTTAAGGACAATTATTTTGAGTAAGGTTATAGATTATTTGTTAAGGATAATTATTTTGAGTTTAAGATTGGAATATGAATTAGGATAGGATGTGTTTTACAATGGATAACTTGAATTGGTATTTGGAGAGTGGATGATTTAGTATTGGAATTTGGTTTGGGTGAAATGATTGTGAGTAACGTATGCATGCACCTTCTATGTATGTAAGACTATTCATGTCAGGTCAAACTCACGTGCACCAATTTTATCAGTTAAGTTTTTTATTTTTACTTTTATTTTTTTCCCTTTCTTTTATTTATTATTTATATAATTAATTAGGTTTTATTTTTATTTCAGGCTTCTATAATTTTTTTTATAAATAATTACCATTTATTATTTTTATTACTTAATATATATATATATATATATATATATATATATATATTGTTTACCCTATATTATGAGTATAGACTTTTTAAAAAAATTATAGAATAAAAATAGAATGAGAAAGAATGAACATAGTGTGATTTTTTTACTTTATTTACCAAAAAAGTAATATGCTTTAAATAAAAGTGAATATGTAATTCGAGTATAAAGTAATTTGAACATTAAGAGTTTAATTGTTAAATAAATTTGTTTTTAAAATATTGTTTTTCTTATGATTATTATATTTTTATATTTAATTGTTTTTGTCCCTCATCACTATTATTAATTTGATTGATCTGATGAATATTAACTTTAATTTCATAACACTGCAGACTAATATAGTTATAATAATATTATTTATTTATTATAATTAAGGCAAAGTCTTGGGAAAGACGGTCTTTCCATAGGCTTAGGGAAAGACGGGGTTTAACTAGAATAATAAAAGGTAAAAGGTCTTAGTTGCAATATTAAACTTTTAGAATGCAACATGTAGTAGTTATAAAATTTATAACCCGGTTCATGCAAACCGAAAATTTTATCTCCATTTCTTCTAATTTACACTTTAAACCTTGGTCTTTCCATAACTTATGGAAAGACCGTCTTTCAAGAGACGGACTCAATAATTAATACCAAAACTTACATATTTCTTGATTAATGATGATTGAAATATTTAAGTTCGAATTATGTAATAGTGATTAATGTTCCTCTAATTTATAGTTACAATTATCTCTACTTAATTGTTGTTTTTGTTTTTAATTTTAATTATTTATTATTATATCTTTTAAAAAAATATATTTTTACACCGGTTATGTGTTAATATATAATTGTTTGTTTTTCTTAGTGTACCAGTGATATTAAGAGGTTCACTTGACAGAAGAGGACTTACTCATGAGGAGTAACGAAAGGAGTGAACTACGACTAGAAGGGAGGCTGGCTCTTAACTGGGAAGGGAAGTATCGAGTAGTGGAGGCACACACAGGAGAAAGTTATGTCTTAGAGGAGTTTGCCAACCTTTGTCGTTTCCAACAGTTTTGAGATGTACGTTTATTGTCATAGATTTTGTATTATTCCTACATAAGTTAGTTAAATGAAATCACCTTCGTGCCTATACTGCTAATATCCCTGCTATCTCTAAGACCAAGTCGAATAAACTCTCTTGCACTGATAAAGCCAAGTTCGATAATATCCTTGCATCGATAAGACCAAGTTGAAAAGTTTGTTTGTGTTGACAAAGCCAAGTTTGATTATCTCCTTGCGTTGAAAAGAGCAAGTCGAATAAATTAGCTTGTGATGATAAAGCCAAGTTTGATAATATCCTTGCGTAAATAATACCAAGTCGAATAAATTTTCTTGGGCTAATAGAGACAATTTCGATAATTTTCTTGCCTCGATAAGACCATACAGAATAAATTTTCTTGTACTAACAAAGCCAAGTTTGATAATCTTCTTGCGCCGATAAGACCAAGTCGAATAAATTTGCTTGCGCTGATAAAGCCAAGTTCAATAATCTCCTTGCATTGATAAGACCGAGTCAAATAAATTTTCTTGTGCTAGTAAAGCCAAGTTCGATAATCTTCTTGCGTCAATATGACCGAGTCGAATAAGTTCATTTGAGCCTAAATAGACAAGTTCAATAATATTCATGCATCGATAAATACCAAGCATGACTCGCTTCCCCTAAACGGTGAAATTCGATGATATTCTTGTGTCAACAAGACCAAGTCTTACTCACTAGAGACTAAACAGAAAAGTTTGATAGCATTCTCATGTCGATAAGATATCATTTCCCCATCACAAAGATCCGGTCTAAATACTTGATGGTCTGAATAAGGGATGACCACTTGTATCGTAGGGGTTACTTACAAACCCTTCTCCAATGTGTGGAACCTTTCGATGAAAATTACTTTATCAGGTAAATTCAAGAAGGAATATGTGGCACACATCAGGGAGCTTATACAGTGGCTAGGAGGATGATTCTGGCAGGATACTATCGACTATGTTTGAAGATGGCAGCCGATATATCCAAGCTTGTTTCCAATCCAAAAGACATGCACCAATGATCCATGTGCTCCAGACGGAAATGATCAGTATGCACAGTGCTTGGCCATTCAACAAGTGGGTAATTGACTTGGTAGGGCCATTCCCAGAAGCAACGAGCAGGCTTAAGTACCTGCTGGTAGCTGTTGATTATTTCACTTAGTGGGTCGAAGGTGAGCCACTAGAAAATTTAAAAGGGAAGTTGGTGGTCTCATTTTTTTGGGGGAATATC
This sequence comes from Rubia yunnanensis, assembly GCA_037428765.1. Taxonomy (NCBI): domain Eukaryota; kingdom Viridiplantae; phylum Streptophyta; class Magnoliopsida; order Gentianales; family Rubiaceae; genus Rubia; species Rubia yunnanensis. Next base: position 30,473,204 of record CM075069.1, on the reverse strand, counting down.
ATTTGTCAATTTGGAATTCCAAGAATTATCGTTTCGAACAATGGCTTGCAGTTTGCCAATGATCCTTTCAACTGATTGTGCGAGGAGTTCAAGATCCAGTGGAAGTTAATGGCAGTCTACCACCTCACACAAATGGCCAATTTGAGGTTACTAATTGGATCCTCGTTAATGGAACCAAGAAGAAACTCGAAGGGGCAGCCAGCAATTGGGTGAATGAAGTTTCGAGTGTGTTATGGTCGTATCGAAAAACTCCGTCTAGAGCCATAGGCGAGATGCCATACAGCCTAGTCTATGGCACAGAAGCTTCAATTCCAGCAGAAATTGGTTTGTCGATCCCAAGGGTAATGTCAAGCAACGGAGTAGAAAATAGTGACAATTGACGCCTAGACCTGGACTTGGTGGATGAGGCCAGAACACCGGCCTTCATTCGCAAAGCTAAGGTGAAGGAACAATTCAAGCGGTACCACGATCAAAGAGTAAAGAAGGTAAAATTCAGCAAAGAGGACTTGGTCATGAGGAGTAACGAGAAGAGTCAACGACGACTAGAAGGGAAGCTAGCTCTTAATTGGGAAGGGCAGTATCGAGTATTTGAGGCACACAGGAGAAAGTTATGTCTTAGAGGAGTTTGCCAACCTTTGTCGTTTCCAACAGTTTTGAGATGTACGTTTATTGTCATAGATTTTGTATTATTCCTACATAAGTTAGTTAAATGAAATCACCTTCGTGCCTATACTGCTAATATCCTTGCTATCTGTAAGACCAAGTCGAATAAACTCTCTTGCACTGATAAAGCCAAGTTCGATAATATCCTTGCATCGATAAGACCAAGTTGAAAAGTTTGTTTGTGTTGACAAAGCCAAGTTTTATTATCTCCTTGCGTTGAAAAGACCAAGTCGAATAAATTAGCTTGTGATGATAAAGCCAAGTTTGATAATATCCTTGCGTAAATAAGACCAAGTCGAATAAATTTGCTTGTGCTAATAGAGAGAAGTTCGATAATTTCCTTGCCTCGATAAGACCATGCCGAATAAATTTTCTTGTACTAACAAAGCCAAGTTTGATAATCTTATTGCGTCGATAAGACCAAGTCGAATAAATTTGCTTGCGCTGATAAAGCCAAGTTCAATAATCTCCTTGCATTGATAAGACTGAGTCAAATAAATTTTCTTGTATGGGTAAATCCAAGTTCGATAATCTTCTTGCGTCAATAAGACCGAGTCGAATAGGTTCATTTGAGACTAAACAGACAAGTTCAATAATATTCTTGCATTGATAAATACCAAGCCTAACTCGCTTCCCCTAAACGGTGAAATTCGATGATATTCTTGTGTCAACAAGACCAAGTCTTACTCACTAGAGCCTAAACGGCAAAGTTAGATAGAATTCTCATGTCGATAAGATATCATTTCCCCATCACAAAGATCCGGTCTGAATACTTGATGGTCTGAATAAGAGATGACCACTTGTATCATAGGGGTTACTTACAACCCCTTCTCCGATATGTGGCACCTTTCGATGCAAATTACTTTATCAGGGAAATTCAAGAAGGAATATGTGGCACCCATCAGGGAGCTTATACAGTGGCTAGGAGGATGATCCTTGCAGGATACTATCGACTATGTTTGAAGATGCCAGCCGATATATCCAAGATTGTTTCCAATCCAAAAGACATGCACCAATGATCCATGTGCTCCAGACGGAAATGATCAGTATGCACAGTTCTTGGCCATTCAACAAGTAGGGAATCGACTTGGTAGGGCCATTCCCAAAAGCAACGAGCAGGCTTAAGTAGCTGTTGATTATTTCACTTAGTGGGTTGAAGGTGAGCCGCTAGCAAATTTAAAAGGGAAAATGGTGGTCTCGTTTTTTAGGGGGAATATCATTTGTCAATTTGGAATTAAAAGAATCACCATTTCGATCAATGGCTTGCAGTTCGCATATGATCCTTTCAAATGATTGTGCGAGGAGTTCAAGATCCAGTGGAAGTTAATGGCAGTCTACCACCCTTACACAAATGGCCAATTTGAGGTTACTAATTGGACCCTCGTTAATGGAGCTAAGAAGAAACTCGAAGGGGCAGCCAGCAATTGGGTGAATGAAGTTCCGAGTGTGTTATCGTCATATCGAAAAAGTCCGTCCAGAGCCATAGGCGAGATGCCATACAGCCTAGTCTATGGCACATAAGCTACAATTCCAACAGAAATTGGTTTGTCGATCCCAAGGGTAATGTCAAGCAACGGAGTAGAAAATAGTGACAATTGATGCCTGGACCTGGACTTGGTGGAGGAGGCCAGAACACCGGCCTTCATTCACAAAGCTAAGGTGAAGGAACAATTCAAGCGGTACCACGATCAAAGAGTAAAGAAGGTACAATTCAGCAAAGAGGACTTGGTCATGAGGAGTAACGAAAGGAGTGAACGAGGACTAGAAGGGAAGCTAGCTCTTAATTGGGAAGGGCAGTATCGAGTATTGGAGGCACACAGGAGAAAGTTATGTCTTAGAGGAGTTTGCCAACCTTTCTCGTTTCCAACAGTTTTGAGATGTACGTTTATTGTCATAGATTTTGTATTATTCCTACATAAGTTAGTTATATGAAATCACCCTCATGCCTATACTGCTAATATCCTTGCTATCTATAAGACCAAGTCGAATAAACTCTCTTGTACTGACAAAGCCAAGTTTTATAATATCCTTGCATCAATAAGACCAAGTCGAAAAGTTCGTTTATGTTGATAAAGCCAAGTTTGATTATCTCCTTGCGTTGAAAAGACCAAGTCAAATAAATTAGCTTGTGATGATAAAGCCAAGTTTGATAATATCCTTTCGTAAATAAGACCTAGTCGAATAAATTTGCTTGTGCTAATAAAGACAAGTTCGATAATTTCCTTGCCTCGATAAGACCATGCCGAATAAATTTTCTTGTACTAACAAAGCCAAGTTTGATAATCTTCTTGCGTCGATAAGACCAAGTCGAATAAATTTGCTTGTGCTGACAAATCCAAGTTCAATAATCTCCTTGCATTGATAAGATCGAGTCAAATAAATTTGCTTGTGCTAGTAAAGCCAAGTTCGATAATATTCTTCCATCAATAAGACCGAGTCGAATAAGTTCATTTGAGCCTAAACAGACAAGTTCAATAATATTCTTGCATCGATAAATACCAAGCCTGACTCGCTTCCCCTAAACGGTGAAATTCGATGATATTCTTGTGTCAACAAGACCAAGTTTTACTCTAGAGCCTAATCGAAAAAGTTTGATAGCATTCTCGTGTTGATAAGATATCATTTCCCCATCACAAAGATCCGGTCTGAATACATTATGGTCTAAATAAGGGATGACCACTTTTATCGTAGGGGTTACTTAGAACCCCTTCTCCAATGTGTGGAACCTTTCGATGCAAATTACTTTATCAGGGAAATTCAAGAAGGAATATGTGGCACCCATCAGGGAGCTTATACAGTGGCTAGGAGGATGATACTGGCAGGACATTATCGACTATGTTTGAAGATGCCAGCCGATATATCCAAGCTTGTTTCCAATCCAAAAGACATGCACCAATGATCCATGTGCTCCAGACGGAAATGATCAGTATGCACAGTGCTTGGCCATTCAACAAGTGGGGAATCGACTTGGTAGGGCCATTCCCAGGAGCAACAAGCAGGCTTAAGTACCTGCTGGTAGCTGTTGATTATTTCACTTAGTGGGTTGAAGGTGAGCCGCTAGCAAATTTAAAAGGGAATTTGGTGGTCTCATTTTTTCGGGGGAATATCATTTGTCAATTTGGAATTCCAAGAATTATCGCTTCGAACAATGGCTTGCAGTTTGCCAATGATCCTTTCAACTGATTGTGCGAGGAGTTCAAGATCCAGTGGAAGTTAATGGCAGTCTACCACCCTCAGACAAATGGCCAATTTGAGGTTACTAATTGGACCATCGTTAATGGAACCAAGAAGAAACTCGAAGGGGCAGCCAGCAATTGGGTGAATGAAGTTCTGAGTGTGTTATGGTCGTATCGAAAAACTCCGTCCAGAGCCATAGGCGAGATTCCATACAACATAGTCTATGGCACAGAAGCTGCAATTCCAGTAGAAATTGGTTTGCCGATCCCAAGGGTAATGTCAAGCAATAAGTGGAAAATAGTGACAATTGATGCCTGGACCTGGACTTGGCGGAGGAGGCCAGAACACTGGCCTTCATTTGCTAAGCTAAGGTGAAGAAACAATTCAAGCGGTACCACAATCAAAGAGTAAAGAAGGTAAAATTCAGCAAAGAGGACTTGGTCATGAGGAGTAACGAGAAGAGTAAACGACGACCCGATGGGAAGCTTCTCTTAATTTGGAAGGGCAGTATTGAGTATTGGAGGCACACACATTAGAAAGTTATGTCTTAGAGGACTTTGATGGGAAATAGGTACCTCGAAGATGGAATGTTGCCAACCTTCATCATTTCCAACAGTTTTGAGATGTACATTTTTTGTCAGAGATTTTGTATGATTTCGACATAAGTTAGTTGAATGAAATCACATTCGTGCCTATACTGCTAATATCCTTGCTTCGATAAGACCAAGTCGAATAAACTCGCTTGCACTGATAAAGCCAAGTTTGATAATATCCTTGCATCGATAAAACCAAGTCGAAAAGTTTTTTTTGCTGATAAAGCCAATTTTGATAATCTCCTTGTGTTGATAAAACCAAGTCGAATAAATTCGCTTGTGCTGATAAAGCCAAGTTTGATAATATCTTTGCGTGAATAAGACCAAGTCGAATAAATTAGCTTGTGCTAATAAAGCCGAGTTTGATAATCTCCTTGCGTTGATAAGACCATGTCGAATAAATTTACTTGTGCTGAAAAAGCCAAGTTTTATAATCTACTTCCGTCGAGAAGACCAGGTTGAATAAATTTGCTTGCGCTGATAAAGCCAAGTTCGAGAATCTCCTTGTGTTGATAAGACCAAGTCAAATAAATTTTCTTGTGCAGATAAAGCCAAGTTCGATAATCTCTTTGCGTCAATAAGACCGAGTCGAATAAATTCATTTGAGTCTAAACGGTCAAGTTCAATAATATTCTTGCATTGACAAAGACCAAGCCTGACACGCTTCACCTAAACGGCAGAGTTTGATGATATTCTTATGTCAACAAGACCTAGTCGTACTCACTCTAGCCTAAACGGAAAAGTTTGATAACATTCTTGTGTCGATAAGATATTATTTCCCCATCGCAAAGATCTAATCTGAATACTTGATGGTCTGAATACATACAGGATTGCCACTTGTATCGTAGGTTACTTACCACCCCTTCTCCGATGTGTGGCACCTTTTTGATGCAAATTACTTGATCAGAGAAATTCGTGAAGGAATATGTGGCAGCCATTAGGGAGCTTATTCAGTGGCTAGGAGGATGATCCTGGAAGGACACTATCGACTATGTTCGAAGATGCCAGCTGATACATCCAAGCTTGATTCCAATGCAGAAGACATGCGCCCATGGTCCATGTGCTCCAGACAGAAATGATCATTATGCACAACACTTGGCCATTCAACAAGTGTGGAATCGACTTGGTGGGGTCATTCCCCAAAGTAACAGGAAGGCTTAAGTACCTGCTGGTAGTTGTTGATTATTTCACTTAGTGGGTCCAAGTTGAGCCGCTAGAAAATTTAAAAGGAAAGTTGGTGGTCTCTTTTTTTATGGGGAATATCATTTGTCAATTTGGAATTCCAAGGGTTATAGTGTCGGACAATGGCATGCAGTTTGCCAATGATCCTTTAAAATACTGGTGCGAGGAGTTCAAGATCCAGTTGAAGTTAATGGCATTCTACCACCCTCAGACAAATGGCCAAATTGAGGTTACTAATCAGACCCTTGTTAATGGAACCAAGAAAAGGCTCGAAGGCGCAGCCATCGATTGGGTTAATGAACTTCAGAGAGTGTTATGGTTTTATCAGAAAACTTCAACCAGAGCCACATGCGAGACACCATACAAACTAGTCTACGACACAGAAGCTGTAATTCCAGCAGAAATCGGTTTGTCGATCCCAAGGGTAATGTCAAGCAATGCAGTGGAAAACAGTGACAATTGACGCCTGGACCTGGACTTGGTAGAGGAGGACAAAACATTGGCCTTTTTTTGCAAAGCTAAGATAGAGGAATAATTTAAGCGATACAACGATCAAAGAGTAAAGAAGGTACAATTCAGCAAAGAGGATTTGATCATGAGGAGTAACGAGAAGAGTAAATGATAACCAGAAGGGAAGCTAGCTCTTAATTCGGAAGGGAAGTATCGAGTATTGGAGTCACACATAGGAGAAAGTTATGTCTTAGAGCAGCTTGATGGAAAATAGGTACAACAAAGATGGAACATTGCCAACCTTCATCGTTTCCAACAGTTTTGAGATGTACGTTTTTTGTCAGATATTTTGTATGATTCCGACATAAGTTAATTGAATGAAATCACCTTTGTGCCTATACTGCTAATTTTCTTGCGTCGATATGACCAATTCGAATAAACTCGCTTGCGCTGATAAAGCCAAGTTCGATAATATCCTAGCATCGATAAGACCAAGTCAAAAAGTTTGTTTGTGCTGATAAAGCCGAGTTTGATAATCTCCTTGTGTTGATAAGACCATGTCGAATAAATTCGCTTGTGCTAATAAAGCCAAATTCAATAATATCCTTGCGTGAATAAGACCAAGTCAAATAAATTTGCTTGTCCTAATAAAGCCAAGTTTGATAATCTCCTTGTGTCGATAAGACCATGTCGAATAAATTTGCTTATGCTGACAAAGCCAAGTTTGATGATCTCCTTGCGTCGATAAGACCAAGTCGAATAAATTTGCTTGTGCTGATAAAACCAAGTTTGATAATCTCCTTCTGTTGATAAGACCAAGTCAAATAAATTTGCTTGTTCTGATAAAGCCAAGGTTTATAATCTCCTTGCATCAATAAGACAAATTTGAATTAATTCATTTGAGCCTAAACGGCCAAGTTCAATAATATTCTTGCATCGATAAAGGCCAAGCCGGTCTCGCTTCACCTAAATGGCCAAGTTTAATGATATTCTTGTGTCAAAAACACCAAGATTTACTCACTTGCGCCTAAACAGAAAAGTTTGATTGCATTCTCGTGTCGATATGATATTATTTCCCCATCGCAAATATCCGGTCTGAATACTTGATGGTCTGAATACAGGATGGCCAATTGTAACGTAGGGGTTACTTACAACCCCTGCTCCGGTGTGTGGCACCTTGTGATGCAAATTATTTGATCGGGAAAATTTATGAAGGAATATGTGGTAGCCATCAGGGAGCTTATTCAGTGGCTACGAGGATGATCCTGGCAGGATACTATCGACTATGTTTAAAGATACCAGCCGACACATCTAAGCGTGTTTCCAATGTAGAAGACATGCACCAATGATCTATGTGCTCCAGACAGAAATGATCTATATGCACAGTACTTGGCCATTCAACAAGTGGGGAATCGACTTGGTGGGGCCATTCCCCGAAGTAACAGGAAGGCTTAAGTACCTACTGGTAGCTGTTGATTATTTCACTTAGTAGGTCGAAGGTGAGCCACTAGCAAATTTAAAAGGGAAGTTGGTGGTATCATTTTTTATTAGGAATATCATTTGTCAATTTAGAATTCCAAGGGTCATCGTGTCAGACAATGGCATGTAGTTCACCAATAATCCTTTCAAATGCTGGTGCGAGGAGTTCAAGATCCAGTTGAAGTTAATGGTAGTCTACCACCCTCAGATAAATGGCCAAGTTGAGGTTATCGGACCCTCGTTAATGGAACCAAGAAGTGGCTCGAAGGGGCATCCAGCAATTGGGTGAATGAACTTCCGAGTGTGTTATGGACATATCGAAAAACTCTGTCCAGAGCCACAGGCGAGATGCCATACAGCCTAGTCTATGGAACAGAAGCTGCAATTCCAGCAGAAATTGGTGTGCCAATCTCAAGGGCAATGTTAAGCAATAGAGTGGAAGACAATCACAATTGACGCCTGGACCTGGACTTGGCAGAGGAGGCCAGAACACTGGCCTTCATTTGTAAAGCTAAGGTGAAGGAACAATTCAAGCGGTACCACGATCAAAGAGTAAAGAAGGTACAATTCAGCAAAGAGGACTTGGTCATGAGGAGTAACAAGAAGATTAAACGATAACCAGAATGGAAGCTAGCTCTTAATTCAGAAAGGCAGTATCAAGTATTGGAGGCACACACAGGAGAAAGTTATGTCTTAGAGGAGTTTGATGGAAATTAGGTACCTCAAAGATGGAACGTTGCCAACCATCGTTGTTTCCAACAGTTTTGAGATGTTTGTTTTTTGTCAGATATTTTGTATGATTTCGACATAAGTTAGTTGAATGAAATCACCTCCATCCCTATACTGCTAATATCCTTGTGTCGATATGACCAATTTGAATAAACTCGCTTGCGCTGATAAAGCCAAGTTCGATAAAATCCTAGCATCGATAAGACCAAGTCAAAAAGTTTGTTTGTGCTGATAAAGCCAAGTTTGATGATCTCCTTGCGTTGATAAGACCATGTCGAATAATTTCTCTTGTGCTAATAAAGCCAAGTTCAATAATATCCTTGCGTGAATAAAACTAAGTCGAATAAATTCGCTTGTGCTAGTAAAGCCAAGTTTGATAATCTCCTTGCATCGATAAGACCATGTCGAATAAATTTTCTTGTGCTGACAAAGCCAAGATTGATAATCTCCTTACATCGATAAGACCAAGTCGAATAAATTTGCTTGCGCTGATAAAGCCAAGTTCGATTGTCTCCTTGCGTTGATAAGACCAAGTCCAATAACTTTGCTTGGTCTAATAAAGCCAAGTTTGATAATATCCTTGCATCAATAAGACAAAGCCAAATAAGTTCATTTAAGCCTAAACGGCCAAGTTCAATAATATTCTTGCATCGATAAAGGCCAAACCAGACTCGTTAAACCTAAACGGACAAGTTCAATGATATTCTTGTGTCGAAAAGACCAAGACTTACTCACTAGAGCCTAAATGGAAAAGTTTGATTGCATTCTCGTGTCGATATGATATTATTTCCCCATCGCAAAGATTCGGTCTGAATACTTCATGGTCTGAATACAAAATGGCCAATTGCAAAGTAGGGGTTTCTTACAACCCCTGCTCCTATGTGTGGCAGCTTGTGATGCAAATTACTTAATCAGGGAAATACATGAAAGAATATGTGGTAGCCACCAGGGAGTTTATTCATTGGCTAGGAGGATGATCCTGGAAGGATGCTATCGACTATGTTTGAAGATGCCAGCCGATACATCCAAGCTTGTTTCCAATGCAGAAGACATATACCAATGATCCATATGCTCCAGACATAAATGATCAGTATGCATAGTACTTGGCCATTCAACAAGTAGGGAATCGACTTAGTGGAGCAATTCCCAGAAGCAACTGGCAAGCTTAAGTACCTGCTGGTAGCTGTTGATTATTTCACTTAACGGGTAGAAGGTGAGCCACTAGAAAATTTAAAAGGGAAGTTGGTGGTCTCATTTTTTTGGGGGAATATCATTTGTCAATTTGGAATTCCAAGGGTCATCGTCTCGGACAATGGCATGCAGTTCGCCAATGATCCTTTCAAAAGATGGTGCGAGGAGTTCAAGATCCAGTTGAAGTTAATGGGAGTCTACCACCCTAGACAAATGGCCAAGTTGAGGTTACTAATCCGACCCTCGTTAATGGAACCAAGAAGTGGCTCAAAGGGGTAGCCAGCAATTGGATGAATGAACTTCCGAGTGTGTTATGGTCATATCAAAAAACTCTGTCCAGAGCCATAGGCGAGATGCCATACAGCCTAGTCTACGGTACATAAGCTACAATTCCAGAAGAAATTGGTTTGTCGATCCCAAGGGTAATGTCAAGCAACGGAGGGGAAAACAGTGACAATTGACGCATGGACTTGGACTTGGTGGAGGAGGCCAGAACACCGGCCTTCATTCGCAAAGCTAAGGTGAAGGAACAATTCAAGCGGTACCACAATCAAAGAGTAAAGAAGGTACAATTCAGCAAACAGGACTTGTTCATGAGGAGTAACGAGAAGAGTGAACGACAACTAGAAGGGAAGCTGGCTCTTAATTGGGAAGGGTAGTATCGAGTATTGGAGGCACACACAAGAGAAAGTTATGTTTTAGAGGAGTTTGCCAACCTTTGTCGTTTCCAACAGTTTTGATATGTACATTTTTTGTCATAGATTTTGTATGATTCCGATATAAGTTAGTTAAATGAAATCACCTTCGGGCCTATACTGCTAATATCCTTGCTATCAATAAGACCAAGTTGAATAAACTCACTTGCGCTGATAAAGCCAAGTTCGATAATATCCTTGCATCGATAAGACCAAGACCAAGTCAAATAAATTAGCTTGTGATGATAAAGCCAAGTTCGATAATATCCTTGCGTAAATAAGACCAAGTCGAATAAATTCGCTTGTGCTAATAAAGCAAAGTTCGATAATTTCCTTGCCTCGATAAGACCATGCCAAATAAATTTTCTTGTGCTGACAAAGCCAAGTTTGATAATCTTCCTGCGTCGATAAGACCAAGTCGAATAAATTTTCTTGCGCTGATAAAGCCAAGTTAGATAATCTGCTTGCATTGATAAGACACATTTAAATAAATTTGCTCCTGCTGGTAAAGTCAAGTTCGATAATCTTTTTGCATCAATAAGACCAAGTCGAATAAATTCATTTGATCCTAAAATGACAAGTTCAATAATATTCTTGCATCGATAAAGACCAAGCCTGACTCGCTTCCCCTAAACGGCGAAGTTCGATGATATTCTTGTGTCAACAAGACCAAGTATTACTCACTAGATCCTAAACGGAAAAGTTTGATAGCATTCTTGTGTCGATAAGATATCATTTCCCCATCACAAAGATCTGGTCTGAATACTAGATGGTCTGAATAAGGGATGGCCACTTGTATCGTAGGGGTTACTTACAACCGCTTCTCCAATGTGTGGCACCTTTCGATGCAAATTACTTTATCAGGGAAATTCATGAAGGAATATGTGGCACCCATCAGGGAGCTTATTAAGTGGCTAGGAGGATGATCCTGGTAGGATACTATCGACTATGTCTGAAGATGTCTGCCGATACATCCAAGCTTGTTTCCAATGCAGAAGACATGCACCAATGATCTATGTACTCCAGACAAAAATGATCAGTATGCACAAAAATGATCCTAAACGGCTAAATGGAAAAGTTTGATAGCTTTCTTGTGCCGATAAGATATTATTTCCCCATCGCAAAGATCCGGTCTGAATACTTTATGGTCTGTATACATTATGGCCACTTGTATCGTAGGGGTTACTTACCACCCCTTCTCCGATGTGTGGCACCTTTTGATGCAAATTACTTGATCAGGGAAATTCATGAAGGAATATGTGGTAGCCATTAGGAAGTTCATTTAGTGGCTAGGAGGATGATCCTGGAAGGAAACTATCGACTATGTTCGAAGATGCCAGCTGATACATCCATGCCTGATTTCAATGCATAAGACATGCGCCTATGGTTCATGTGCTCTGGACCAAAATGATTAGTATGCACAATCTACTTGGTGAGGCCATTCCCCGAAGTAACAGGAAGGCTTAAGTACCTACTAGTAGCTGTTGATTACTTCACTTAGTATGTCGAAGGTGAGCCACTAGCAAATTTAAAAGGGAAGTTGGTGGTCTCATTTTTTATGGGGAATATCATTTGTCAATTTGGAATTCCAAGGGTCATCGTTTCGGACAATGGCATGAAGTCTGCCAATGATCCTTTCAAATGCTGGTGCGAGGAGTTCAAGATCCAGTTGAAGTTAATGGAAGTCTACGACCATCAGACAAATGGCCAAGTTGAGGTTACTAATCAGACCCTTGTTAATGGAACCAAGAAAAGGCTCGAAGGGGCAGCTATCAATTGGGTTGATGAACTTCCGAGAATGTTATGGTTGTATCGGAAAAATTTAACCAGAGCCACAGGTGAGACACCATACAACCTAGTCTACGACAAAGAAGCTTCAATTCTAGCAGAAATCAGTTTGTCGATCCCAAGGGTAATGTCTAGCAATGCAGTGGAAAACAGTGACAATTGACGCCTGGACCTGGACTTGGCAGAGGAGGATAGAACACTGTCCTTTGTTCGCAAAGCTAAGGTGATGGAATAATTCAAGTGGTACCACGATCAAAGAGTAAAGAAGGTACAATTTAGCAAAGAGGGCTTAGTCATGAGGAGTAACAAGAAGAGTAAACGACAACCAGAAGGGAAACTGGCTCTTAATTGGGAAAGGGAGTATCAAGTATTGGAGACACACACAGGAGAAAGTTATATCTTAGAGGAGTTTGATGGAAAATAGGTAACTTGGAGATGGAACATTGCCAACCTTCATCGTTTCCAACAGTTTTGAGATGTACATTTCTTGTCAGAGATTTTGTATGATTCTGACATAAGTTAGTTGAATGAAATCACCTGCGTGCCTATACTGCTAATATCCTTGCGTCGATATGACCAATTAGAATAAACTCGCTTAGGCTGATTAAGCCAAGTTCGATAATATCCTAGCATCGATAAGACCAAGTTGAAAAGTTCATTTATGCTGATACAACCAAGTTTGATAATCTCCTTGCGTCGATAAGACCATGTCGAATAAATGTTCTTGTACTGACAAAGCCAAGTTTGATAATCTCCTTGCGTCGATAAGACCAAGTCGAATAAATTTGCTTGCACTGATAAAGCCAAGTTTGATAATCTCCTTGCGTTGATAGGACCAAGTCAAATAAATTTTCTTGTACTGATAAAGCCAAGTTTGATAATCTCCTTGCGTCAATAAGACAGAGTCGAATAAATTCATTTGAGCCTAAAAGGCCAAATTCAATAATATTCTTTCATCGATAAAGGCCAAGCCAGACTCGCTTAACCCAAACGGCCAAGTTCGATGATATTATTGTGTCTAAAAGACCAAGACTTACTCACTTGAGCCTAAAAAGAAAAGTTTGATTGCATTCTCGTGTCGATATGATATTACTTCCCCATTGCAAAGATCCGGTCTGAATACTTGATGGTCTGAATATAGAATGGCCAATTGTAACGTAGGGGTATAACCCCTGCTCCGATGTGTGGCACCTTGTGATGAAAATTACTTGATAAGGGAAATTCATGAATGAATATGTGGTGGCCATCAGGGAGCTTATTCAGTGGCTACGAGGATGATCGTGGCAGGATATTATCGACTATGTTTGAAGACACCAGCCGATACATCCAAGCCTGTTTCCAATGCAGAAGACATGCGCCAATTATCCATGTGCTCCAGACAAAAATGATCAGTATGTACAATACTTGGCCATTCAACAAGTGGGGAATCAACTTGGTGGGGCCATTCCCCGAAGTAATAGGAAGGCTTAAGTACCTGTTGGTGGCTGTTGATTATTTCACTTAGTGGGCCGAAGGTGAGCCGCTAGCAAATTTAAAAGGGAAGTTGGTGGTCTCGTTTATTATGGGGAATATCATTTGTCAATTTGGAATTCCAAGGTTCATCGTGTCGGACAATGGCATGCAGTTCGCCAATGATCCTTTCAAATGCTGGTGCGAGGAGTTCAAGATCCAGTTGAAGTTAATGGAAGTCTACCACCCTCAGACAAATGGCCAAGTTGAGGTTACTAATCAGACCCTTGTTAATGGAACCAAGAAAAGGCTCGAAGGGGCAGCCATCAATTGGGTTGATGAACTTCCGAGAATGTTATGGTTGTATCGGAAAACTTTAACCAGAGCCACATGCGAGACACCATACAACCTATTCTACGACAAAGAAGCTGCAATTCTAGAAGAAAACAGTTTGTCGATCCCAAGGGTAATGTCTAGCAATGCAGTGGAAAACAGTGACAATTGACGCCTGGACCTGGACTTGGCAGAGGAGGATAGAACACTGTCCTTTGTTTGCAAAGCTAAGGTGATGGAATAATTCAAGCGGTACCACGATCAAAGAGTAAAGAAGGTACAATTTAGCAAAGAAGGCTTGGTCATGAGGAGTAACAAGAAGAGTAAACGAAAACCAGAAGGGAAATTGGCTCTTCATTGGGAAAGGGAGTATCGAGTATTGGAGACACACACTGGAGAAAGTTATATCTTAGAGGAGTTTGATGGAAAATAGGTACCTCGGAGATGGAACATTGCCAACCTTCATCGTTTCCAACAGTTTTGAGATGTACATTTTTTGTCAGAGATTTTGTATGATTCTGACATAAGTTAGTTGAATGAAATCACCTTCGTGCCTATACTGCTAATATCCTTGCGTCGATATGACCAATTCGAATGAACTCGCTTGGGCTGAGTAAGCCAAGTTCGATAATATCCTAGCATCGATAAGACCAAGTTGAAAAGTTCATTTATGCTGATACAACCAAGTTTGATAATCTCCCTGCGTCAATAAGACCATGTCGAATAAATGTTCTTGTGCTGAAAAGGCCAAGTTTGATAATCTCCTTGCGTCGATAATACCAAGTCGAATAAATTTGCTTACACTGATAAAGCCAAGTTCGATAATCTCCTTGCGTTGATAGGACCAAGTCAAATAAATTTTCTTGTGCTGATAAAGCCAAGTTTGATAATCTCCTTGCGTCAATAAGACAGAGTCGAATAAATTCATTTGAGCCTAAAAGGCCAAATTCAATAATATTCTTTCATCGATAAAGGCCAAGCCAGATTCGCTTAACCTAAACGGCCAAGTTCAATGATATTCTTGTGTCGAAAAGACCAAGACTTACTCACTTGAGCCTAAAAAGAAAAGTTTGATTGCATTCTCGTGTCGATATGATATTACTTCCCCATTTCAAAGATCGTAATGGCCAATTGTAACGTAGGGGTTACTTATAACCCCTGCTCCGATGTGTGGCACCTTGTGATGAGAATTACTTGATAAGAGAAATTCATGAATGAATATGTGGTAGCCATCAGGGAGCTTATTCAGTGGCTACGAGGATGATCGTGGCAGGATATTATCGACTATGTTTGAAGACACCAGCCGATACATCCAAGCCTGTTTCCAATGCAGAAGACATGCGCCAATTATCCATGTGCTCCAGACAAAAATGATCAGTATGCACAATACTTGGCCATTCAATAAGTGGGGAATCAACTTGGTGGGGTCATTCCCCGAAGTAACAGGAAGGCTTAAGTACCTGTTGGTAGCTGTTGATTATTTCACTTAGTGGGTTGAAGGTGAGCCTCTAGCAAATTTAAAAGGGAAGTTGGTGGTCTCATTTATTATGGGGAATATCATTTGTCAATTTGGAATTCCAAGGTTCATCGTGTCGGACAATGGTATGCAGTTCGCCAATGATCCTTTCAAATGCTGGTGCAAGGAGTTCAAGATCCAGTTGAAGTTAATGGAAGTCTACCACCCTCAGACAAATAGCCAAGTTGAGGTTACTAATCAGACCCTTGTTAATGGAACCAAGAAAAGGCTCAAAGGGGCAGCCATCAATTGGGTTGATGAACTTCCGAGAATGTTATGGTTGTATCGGAAAACTTTAACCAGAGTCACAGGCGAGACACCATACAACCTAGTCTATGACAAAGAAGCTGCAATTCTAGCAAAAATCAGTTTGCCGATCCCAAGGGTAATGTCTAGCAATGCAGTGGAAAACAGTGACAATTGACGCCTGGACCTGGACTTGGCAGAGGAGGATAGAACACTGTCCTTTGTTTGCAAAGCTAAGGTGATGGAATAATTCAAGCGGTACCACAATCAAAGAGTAAAGAAGGTACAATTTAGCAAAGAGGGCTTGGTCATGAGGAGTAACAAGAAGAGTAAACGACAACCAGAAAGGAAACTGGCTCTTAATTGGGAAAGGGAGTATCGAGTATTGGAGACACACACAGGAGAAAGTTATATCTTAGAGGAGTTTGATGGAAAATAGGTAACTCGGAGATGGAACATTGCCAACCTTCATCGTTTCCAACAGTTTTGGGATGTACATTTTTTGTCAGAGATTTTGTATGATTCTGACATAAGTTAGTTGATTGAAATCACCTTCGTGCCTATACTGCTAATATCCTTGCGTCGATATGACCAATTCGAATAAACTCGCTTGGGCTGATTAAGCCAAGTTCGATAATATCCTAGCATCGATAAAACCAAGTTGAAAAGTTCATTTATGCTGATACAACCAAGTTTGATAATCTCCTTGCGTCGATAAGACCATGTCGAATAAATGTTCTTGTGCTGACAAAGCCAAGTTTGATAATCTCCTTGCGTCGATAAGACCAAGTCGAATAAATTTGCTTGCACTGATAAAGCCAAGTTCAATAATCTCCTTGCGTTGATAGGACCAAGTAAAATAAATTTTCTTGTGCTGATAAAGCCAAGTTTGATAATCTCCTTGCGTCAATAAGACAGAGTCGAATAAATTCATTTGAGCCTAAAAGGCCAAATTCAATAATATTCTTTCATCAATAAAGGCCAAGCCAGATTCGCTTAACCTAAACGGCCAAGTTCGATGATATTCTTGTGTCGAAAAGACCAAGACTTACTCACTTGAGCCTAAAAAGAAAAGTTTGATTGCATTCTCGTGTCGATATGATATTACTTCCCCATTGCAAAGATCCGGTCTGAATACTTGATGGTCTGAATATAGAATGGCCAATTGTAACGTAGGGGTTACTTATAACCCCTGCTCCGATGTGTGGCACCTTGTGATGAAAATTACTTGATAAGGGAAATTCATGAATGAATATGTGGTAGCCATCAGGGAGCTTATTCAGTGGCTACGAGGATGATCGTGGCAGGAACTATCGACTATGTTTAAAGACACCAGCCGATACATCCAAGCCTGTTTCCAATGCAGAAGACATGCGCCAATTATCCATGTGCTCCAGACAAAAATGATCAGTATGCACAATACTTGGCCATTCAACAAGTGGGGAATCAACTTGGTGGGGTCATTCCCCGAAGTAACAGGAAGGCTTAAGTACCTGCTGGTAGCTGTTGATTATTTCACTTACTGGGCTGAAGGTGAGCCTCTAGCAAATTTAAAAGGGAAGTTGGTGGTCTCGTTTATTATGGGGAATATCATTTGTCAATTTGGAATTCCAAGGTTCATCGTGTCGGACAATGGCATGCAGTTCGCCAATGATCATTTCAAATGCTGGTGCGAGGGGTTCAAGATCCAGTTGAAATTAATGGCAGTCTACCACCCTCAGATAAATGGCCAAATTGAGGTTACTAATTGGACCCTCGTTAATGGAACCAAGAAGTGGTTCGAAGGGGCAGCCAACAATTGGGTGAATGAACTTTTGAGTATGTTATCGGAAAACTCTGTCCAGAGCCACAGGCAAAATGCTATACAGCTTAGTCTATGGAACATAAGCTGTAATTCCAGCAGAAATTGGTGTGCCAATCTCAAGGGTAATGTCAAGCAATGGAGTGGAAGACAATCACAATTGATTCCTGGACCTGGACTTGGCAGAGGAGACTAGAACACTTGCCTTCATTCATAAAGCTAAGGTGACGGAACAATTTAACCGGTTCCACGATCAAAGAGTATAGAAGGTACAATTCAGCAAAGAGGACTTGGTCATGAGGAGTAACGAGAAGAGTAAACAATAACCAGAAAGGAAGCTAGCTCTTAATTTCGAAAGGCAGTATCGAGTATTGGAGGCACACACAGGAGAAAGTTATATCTTAGAGGAGTTTGATGGAAAATAGGTACCTCAAAGATGGAACGTTGCCAACCTTCGTCGTTTCCAACAGTTTTGAGATGTACATGTTTAGTCAGAGATTATGTATGATTATGACATAAGTTAGTTGAATGAAATCACCTTCGTAACTATACTGCTAATATCCTTCCGTCGATAAGACCAAGTCGAATAAACTCGCTTGCGCTGATAAAGCCAAGATCGATAATATCCTTGCATCGATAAGACCAAGTCAAAAAGTTTGTTTTTGCTAATAAAGCCAAGTTTGGTAATCTCCTTGTATTGATAAGACCAAGTTGAATAAATTCGCTTGTGCTGATAAAGCCAAGTTCGATAATATCCTAGCGTGAATAAGACCAAGTCGAATGAATTCGCTTGTGCTAATAAAGCCAAGTTCGATAATCTCATTGCGTCGATAAGACCATGTTGAATAAATTTTCTTGTGCTGACAAAGCAAAGTTTTATAATCTCCTTGCATCGATAAGACTAAGTCGATTAAATTTGCTTCCACTGATAAAGCCAAGTTCGATAATCTCTTTGCGTTGATAAGACCAAGTCAAATAAATTTGCTTGTACTGATAAAGCCAAGTATGATAATCTCCTTGTGTCCATAAGACTGAGTCGAATAAATTCATTTGAGCCTAAATGGGCAAGTTTAATAATATTCTTGCATTGATAAAGACCAAGCCTGGCTCGCTTCACCTAAATGGCCAAGTTCGATGATATACTTGTGTCGACAAGACTAAGTCTTACTCACTTGAGCCTAAACGGAAACGTTTGATAGCATTCTCGTGTCGATAACATATTATGTCCCCATTGTAAAGATCTGGTCTGAATATAGGATGGCCACTTTACAACCCCTGCTCCGATATGTGGCACCTTGTGATGCAAATTACTTGATCAGGGAAATTCATGAAGGAATATGTGGCAGCAATCAGGTAGCTCATTTTGTGGCTAGGAGGATGATCCTGGCAGGATACTATCGACTATATTCAAAGATTCCAGCCAATACATCCAAGCCTGCTTTTAATGCAAGTGACATGCGCCAATGATCCATGTGCTCCAGACAGAAATGATCAGTATGCACAGTACTTGGCCATTGAACAAGTGGGGAATCGACTTGGTGGGGTCATTCCCAGAAGCACCAGGCAGCTTAAGTACCTGCTAGTAGCTATTGCTTATTTCACTAAGTGGGTCAAAGGTTAGCTACTAGCGAATTTAAAAGGGAAGTTGGTGGTCTTGTTTTTTTTGGGAAATATCATTTTTCAATTTGGAATTCTAAGGGTTATCGTGTCGGAAAATGGTATGTATTTCGCCAATGATCCTTTGAAAAGCTGGTGCGAGGAGTTCAAGATCCAGTTGAAGTTAATGGTTGTCTACCACCCTCAGACAAATGGCCAAGTTGAGGTTACTAATCAGACCCTCGTTAATGGAACCAAAAGAGGTATGGTCGTATCGGATGGAACCAAGTGTGTTATGGTCGTATCAGAAAACTCCATCCATAGCTACAGGCGATACGCCATACAGCCTAGTCTACGGCATAGAAGCTATAATTCCAGTAAAATTGGTTTACCAATCCCAAGGGTAATGTCAAACAATGGAGTGGAAAACAGTGGCAATTGATGCATGGACCTGGACTTGACAGAGGAGACCAAAACACTGGCCTTCATTCGCAGAGATAAGGTGAAGGAACACTTCAAGTTGTACCACGATCAAAGTGTAAAGAAGGCACAATTCAGCAAAGAGGACTTGGTTATGAGGAGTAACGAGAAGAGTAAACGATAACCAGAAGGAAAACTGGCTCTGAATAGGGAAGGTTGGTATCGAGTATTAGAGGCACACCCAGGAGGAAGTTATTTCTCAGAGGAGTTCGATGGAAAATAGGTACCTCAAAGATGGAACGTTGCCAACCTTCGTCGTTACCACCAATTTTGAGATGTACATTTTTTGTCAGAGATTTTGTATGATTCCGACATAAGTTAGTTGAATGCAACACCTTTGTGCCTATGTTACTAACACCCTTGCGTCGATAAGACAAAGTCGAATAAACTCGCTTGCTCCGATAAAGCCAAGTTAGACAATATCCTTGCATCGATAAGACCAAGTCGAATAAATTTGTTTGTGCTGATAAAGCCAAGTTCGATAATCTCCTTCCGTTGATAAGACCAAGTCAAATAAATTTCTTGTACTGATAAAGCCAAGTTCGATAAACTCCTTGCGTCAATAAGACCAAGTTGAATAAATTCATTTGAGCCTCAATGGCCAAGTTTGATAATATTCTTGCATCGATAAAGACCAAGCCTGATTCGCTTCACCTAAATGGCCAAGTTCGATGATATTCTTATGTCGACAAGACCAAGTCTTACACACTTGAGCCTAAATGGAAAAGTTTGATAGCATTCTTGTGTGGATAAGATATATTTCCGCATCGCAAAGATCCGGTCTGAATACTTAATTTTCTGAATATAGGATGGCTAATTGTATCGTATGGGTTACTTACAACCCCTGCTCCGATGTGTGGCACCTTGTGATGAAAATTACTTGATCAGGGAAATTCATGAAGGAATTTTGGCAGCCATCAGGGAGCTCATTCAGTGACTAGATGGATGATCCTGGTAGGATACTATTGACTATGTTCAAAGATGCCAGCTGATACATCCAAGCCTGCTTCTAATGCCAGAGACATGCACCAATGATCCATGTGCTCCAGACAGAAATGATCAGTAAACACATTACTTGGCCATTCAAAAAGTGGGGAATCGACTTGGTGGGGGCATTCCCAGAAGCACTAGGCAGACTTAAGTACCTGCTAGTGGCTGTTGATTATTTCACTAAGTGGGTCGAAGGTTAGCCACTAGAAAATTTAAAAGGGAAGTTGGTGGTCTCATTTTTTTGGGGAATATCATTTGTCAGTTTGGAATTCCAAGGGTCATCGTTTCGAACAATGGCATGCAGTTTTCCAATGATCTTTTCAAAAGCTGGTGCAAGGAGTTCAATATCCAGTTGAAGTTAATGGCATTCTACCACCCTCAGACAAATGGCCAAGTTGAGGTTACTAATTGGACCCTCATTAATGGAAGCAAGAAGAGGCTCGAAGGGGTATCTAACAATTGGGTAAATGAACTTCCGAGTGTGTTATGGTCATATTGAAAAACTCCGTCCAGAGCCACAGGCGAGATGCCATACAGCCTAATCTATGGCACAGAAGCTGTAATTCCAGCATAAATTGTTTTACCGATCCCAAGGGTAATGTCAAGCAACGGAGTGAAAAACAATGACAATTGATGCCTGGACCTTGACTTGGCAGAGGAGGCCAAAACACTGGCTTTCATTTGCAAAGCTATGGTGAAGGAACAATTCAAGCAGTACCACAATCAAAGAGTAAAGAAGGTACAATTCAGCAAAGAGGACTTGGTCATGAGGAGTAACGAGAAGAGTTAATGACATCCAGAAGGGAAGCTGGCTCTTAATTGGGAATGGAAGTATCGAGTATTGGAGGAACACCCAGGAGGTAGTTATGTCTTATAGGAGTTCAATGGAAAATAGGTACCTCAAAGATAGAACGTTGCCAACCTTCGTCGTTACCACCAGTTTTGAGATGTACATTTTTCGTTAGAGATTTTGTATTATTCCGACATAACTTAGTTGAATGAAATCACCTTCGTGCCTATACTGCTAATATCCTTGCATCGATAAGACCAATTCGAATAAACTCGCTTGCACTGATAGAGCCAAGTTCGATAATATCCTTGCATCGATAAGACCAGGTCAAAAAAATTGTTTGTGCTGATAAAGCCAAATTTGATAATCTCCTTTCGTTGATAAGACCAATTCAAATAAATTTTATTCTTTGATAAAGCCAAGTTTGATAACATCCTTGCGTCAATAAGACTAAGTCGAATAAATTCGCTTGTGCTAATAAAGCCAATTTTTATTATCCCCTTGCATCGATAAGACCAAGTCGAATAAATTTGCTTGTGCTGATAAAGCCAAGTTTAATAATCTCCTTGCATCGATAAGACCAAGTTGAATAAATTTTCTTGCGCTGATAAAGCTAAGTTTGATAATCTCTGTGCGTCGATAAGACCAAGTCAAATAAATTTGCTTGTGCTGATAAAGCCAAGTTCTATAATCTCCTTAAGTCAATAAGACCGAGTTGAATAAATTCATTTGAGCCTAAACGGCCAAGTTTAATAATAGTCTTGCATTGATAAAGACCAAGCCTGACTCACTTAACCTAAACGGCCAAGTTCGATGATATTTTTGTGTCGAGAAGACCATGTCTTACTCACTTGAGCCTAAACGACCAAGTTCGATAGCATTCTCTTGTCGATAAGATATTATTTCCCCATCGAAAAGATCCGGTCTGAATATACTTTCACCATTAAACATTTTTTGAGCCAATGAGATCATATCTAAACTAGCTGGTATAAATGCATATAAGTTCATTAAGACGTATCACATAAAGTCGGGATTAAAAGAATCAGCTTGTTTTGATTAGATAGTATTCCTTAAAATTCTATTGGTTTATGAGGCAAGAGCTAAAGGATAACAAATAAAATCCCAACAGTTTACTTGCTTGGGGATACACCAGAGTAACACCTAATTATGCACTTAAAAAACATATATATCGGAACAGCAATGGCAAGAATCTAATTGGACCACTGAATATTTTTGGGCTTTATTCCTGTAGCCACATCGAATAGACGATTGGCTTCACCTTCAGTGTCCTTGGGGGCATGGGCGGTACGCCTTTGATGCGGAACTAAGTCCTTAGAATGTGAAGCCTCCCCATCGTCATAACCATGTGGCATAGAATTCCTTTCAATCTTACCATAGTTAACCATGGGAATAGGTGGAGTGACAAGTTTTTTAGACTGAGTGCTAACCCCCATGCTTGGTCTTTTAGCAGCATTTCTCTTAGCAGCAGTGGCCGCCTTGCCCAGTAGCTACTTATCAGCATTCCTTGTAATAGGCAGGTGGTCAGAAGTTGTTGGCTCTTTCGATAACAACTTCTTAGCTTGGGCACCGATAGTAGTGAAAGGATTCCTAACTTGAATACTCTCACATCTTTTCTTAGAGAGCCCGGTCGAGCATTTCTTCTTAGCTGCTTGTTGGCTATTAGCAGCTGGACAAACATAAACAAGCCACTCGTGAACAACGTTAAATATCACGATGTGATCAGGACCCATGTCTAAGCCTTGATTCATTATAGAAATCTCAACTTCATAAAGGAACCTGGGAATATCGTTGATAAGACCTTAATCGAGGATACCATGGGATAGACCATACGCCCGAAGACTATCCGAGAAGGCCATAAGGATGGAGATTTGTTCATTCACTTGGTCTTGAAGCTGAGAATTCTTGGTTGCCAAATCCTCGCAGAATTGAGCATTGTCTTCAATAGTCTTCTTGAGTTAGGATGTTTCCATTTTGAGAGTAGAGTTTTGTGTAGTCATCTCGTTGATTTGGGCTATGTATTTTAAAATTTCTCACCGGTAATATTCTATGTCTTTCCCTTGGCTTAATACTGGATACAACCTAGCATCGGTAAGACAATGCGCTAGGGTAGGAAATTCTTTCATCATCTCATGAAGAATCTCCTGGCGTAGAACCTTGTTTGGATTACAGGATTATTCAATGACGGCAAGGGTCATGGCAGTCTTGCCAGAGGAATTCTTCGTTGCCTCTTCAAGAAGCTTCTAAATTGAGGGACGGTTGTTGTCCACCAAGACTGCAGCTCCTTATGTGCGGCAGATAAGTCTTGGGTAAGATGGTTTAGTTTGTTGCAAGCTTTCGATAACGCGGCCCTAACCCCGACCAACTCCTGTTTAGTTATTTTCAGCTCATTTTCTAAGGGCAAACACTACGGTGAAAGATAAAGATAATTAAAGCTTCAAAATCAAATTCATTTCTTGATTCAAACGAAAACAACCAAGAGAAAGAGAATTCATACATCGTTACGAGCTATACTAGTCTTCTCAGCAAGGGTGGTCTCGTTAGCTTTCCCTTGAGTGGTTGAAGATGGCACATCCTTGCTCTTCGAGGATTTTTATCGGGCTTTCCAAGATCTTTGGTATCAATAGCTTGAAGCTTTGGAAATAAATAACTTCTTCGATCCATTGATAAAATCGAGCAACTTGAAGTGGATTCCCCATGCACTAGCCTCCTTCCATCGAGAAGAGACTTGCCCAGCGGCTTTATCATCAACAAACTTTTGAAGTTCTTTAGTGTGTTCAGCCGAGAGTAGAGGGATCAAGTACTCAACCAGTTCATCCAGACCCATCCGTTTCGAGGACTTTAAAAGCTCAACGAAGAAACGTAGAGTTCAGTTGAACCTATCAGCTTCTTAGCAAAACACGCCAGCACGGCGTGTTGCCAGCATTTCTTCAACATCCTCTTCTATTTTTCTCTCAGTTTCTTCCACTCTGCTTCGAGCTTCTCATCCAAGTCCTTAGACTTCGATTAGAGCTCCACATGCCCCTTCTCAAGTTTAGTACGCTCCTCTTCAAACTTGGAGTGTTCCTATCTCTAAACAGCCTTGACAACAGCTTTGAGAGGGCCCTTGAGCAGAGAAGGCACACAAGCTGATAAAATACCCGCGGAACGCAAGATGGACTCGAGAGTTGCAAGAACTACCATAGAGGATCGTTAGATGGGTAGCTCAAGTCTCGTAAGGTAACTGAACGAACGTCACGGAAACTTATGGAAGGGTCCTTGATGGCTTCTCCTAAGTACCCTAAAGACTTGGACAAGTCTAGGTTGTCACCTGAAGGTGACCCCCCTCCATAACAAAATTCTTCATATCTTCGTTTCTTAGCCCTTTTGTCTGAAACTTTCAAGTGGTTCACAACTTTTAACCAGTGGAAGTTAAGGGACTGGTGGTCGGCTTCACAGTCTCGATGAGACTCTCCCTGAGATCATTGAGAATGTCTACCACTGCACCAAGAAATAGGTTAGACATCTCGATAATAAAGTCCAAACAAATAAAATACTAAGGTTCTAGCCCCAAAATCCTTCTTAGGCATCCAAGGAAGCTATTTCCCTAACTTCTTCGGAATCATCCTGTGAACAGGAGGGAAGTTCCACAATTTTTTTTCTGTGATTCTCAGGACGAACAATAGGGTTACAATCCTGGGGGGTTGACTAGCCAGGGTTTTGATGGGTCATTGAGGCATAGATCTCTTCATACAACCATTGTGGCCAAGTGAAGAACTTCGCTGATTTTACCTCAGGACAGTAGAGCTCGGTATCCAGAGCATCAGGCCTCCTCAGGAGTGCCACATCTTTGCTATATGATCAGGAATCGAATGCCCATTCCACTTCCTAACCTTGACGTTCACCTTAGATTTCCATCGAAGGGTTCGATAAGCCCCGGAACAGTCAAAGGTAAACGCCTTTTGTTGCCACCCCTTGTTATTGGAGAGGGGACTAATGACCTGCGTATCAGCGGTCTTATTAGACAAGGTAAATGTTCCTCGAACACCCCAATTAGAGCCCAACGTGTACAAAACTTGAAATAGCTCATAACGTTGAACAACCCCAACTTCCTTGCATCGAACAATGAAAGTCATTATTATGACAATCACATTCGAATGGAGCTGATCCAAATTAACCTTAAATTCTTCCATTAGGTCAACCAAGAGGGGGGAAAGGAAAACACAAACCAGACAAGATGTGATGGCCATAAGTGATCGGTCTTCCTTCAGGTAGAGTTGATGGGGATTCAACTTCTTCTAGAACCCTAAGTATAGCATCTAAGGGAACTCATTAGTAAAGGGGGTCTCATCAATTGCTTTTCCTAATTCGTCAGGAACAGTATACTCTGAATCCGAGCTCTCCCTGCTCAATGGGCCAGCCGTAGTATGACGCTTTTGGATAACAAACTTCCTCCTTAAAGGGAGGAGATAATTTTTCTTTGCCTCACTTACCCTATCAGGCATCTCATAATAAGGGCTCAATTGATCAGTGAGTCTCTACCCACAACTCTATTTATGTAAGGCATCCCTCCCCGCTCTCCACTTATCGCAAGACGGACAGACTTTGCAAAGACCTCTCCCAGATAACTCATCACTAAGTCATTCGAGTCAGCCAAAATCTCACAGGATTTCAAAACACTGTGTGAAAGACAAGATTCAATTTCCTCTGAGAGAGTCCCCTCCGAGGAACCTTCCTTAGACCCAACTTGACTTCCAGAATTGGAGGGAGAAATAGATTTGGGGAAGGATTGATGGGAAGAAACGTTGAAAAAAAACAAATCAAGATTGAAAGGAGAAGAGGTCATGGCGAGGAGAACTTACTCGTGAAAGGAAGGATAAAGGTGAGAACTGGAAAGAGTTGAAAGCTGAGAAGAAGTCTCTTCAAAATGTGACTCTACCTGCAAGAAAGAAAAGAGTTAAATGGGGAATATGGCGGTTTGGATGGGAATAAAAGGGAAAGAGGAGCAACAGTTGAATAATAATTGCATAGAAAGGCGAGAATCTAGACATAGCGTGGAGAGTGGGGGAAAAGATATGGCCACACATGCTCAAATTTCCTGGTTTCCCTTATCCACGCGCGACCTTTAGGATTCAAAGAAGGAACAGAGAGAAAAAACCCATCTGAAGGAAACCAAATTTTCAACTGTTATTGAAGCCTCATGGCCACCTTCGACACAGGACTTGTCAAAGACAAGTCAAAGCTGGACAGGACCATTCGATAGCACGGCACTTCGATAGCGGGTTACTTGGCTTTTCTGGGGGCTCTTGATGGAAACTTGCCTGAAATGTTATTGGGCTTCTAGCCTAACACCAAGGAAGAACCAAAGGCAACCCACTAAGGCATGGCGCTAAGAAGCCTTGGTGGGCCTCATAGTAAGAGAGAAGAATACTTAGGAAATAGGAAATTCTAATTAGGTCTCAAGAGGTATAAATAAGAAGGTATGTCATTTGCTTGCATTCATTCACTGTTCACTGATCGGCGGCCGTAGACTAACTTTACCATATGAGATTTTCCCCCCGGATATCTCCGGTGTCTTTACCTTGCAGGTGATGGGTCATAGTTAGCGGATCGGAGCTGGGCTTTCAGGTCGGCTTTGAAGATTCATCAGTGGTATTTCAAACATGCATGTAGCTATGGAATTAAAATCTTACTTTGTAAATAATAGTTTTCCTTTGATGTATCTTTCATCTTCCAAAATGATTCCACAAGATACTATCATCCTTTCTTTACCTACCATTTAAGATTTAAACTTTTAGAATCATTAAAAGATGAGTCCATGTCTTGAAAGACGGTCTTTCCATAAGTTATGGAAAGACTGGGGTTTAAAGTGTAAATTAGAATAAATGAAGAAAAAATTTTTGTGTTGCATGAATCAGGTTATAAACTTTATAACTACTACACATTGCATAATAAAATTTAAATATTGCAATTAAGACCTTTTATCTTTTATTATTCTAATTAAACTTTATCTTTCCATAAGCTTATGGAAAGACGGTTTTTCCTAAGACCTTGCCTTAAAAGATATAAAATAAATGAATAAATGCTCTAATACCTTCCCTTGCTTTTAACACCTTTGATGAATGTGGTTTATATTAGAAATGTTGTAGAATGGAAGATTGTGGAAAAAATAGGATTGTTTTGTGAGGGCGATGAGTTGAATCTTTGAGATGAGTTTATGTAGGATATGGCAGAGTGTGGAGTGTTTGGGAGGGAAGACAATGAAGTGAAGTGAGGAAAGATGAGTTTTGGTGATCAAACGGTCAGCCGACACTACAGCCACATTTGATGAATGTGGTTTATATTAGAAATGTTGTAGAATGGAAGATTGTGGAAAAAATAGGATTGTTTTGTGAGGGCGATGAGTTGAATCTTTGAGATGAGTTTAGGTAGGATATGGCAGAGTGTGGCATGTGGTTTATATTAGAAATGTTGTAGAATGGAAGATTGTCGAAAAAATAGGATTGTTTTGTGAGGGCGATGAGTTGAATCTTTGAGATGAGTTTATGTAGGATATGGCAGTGTGTGGAGTGTTTGGGAGAGAAGACCATGAAGTGAAGTGAGGAAAGATGAGTTTTGGCGATCAAACGATCAGCCGACACCATAGCCGCCTTTGATGAATGTGGTTTATATTAGAAATGTTGTAGAATGGAAGATTGTGGAAAAAAATAGGATTGTTTTGTGAGGCGATGAGTTGAATTTTTAGATGAGTTTATGTAGGATATGGCAGAGTGTGGTATGTGGTTTATATTAGAAATGTTGTAGAATGGAAGATTGTGGAAAAAATAGGATCGTTTTTGAGGGCGATGAGTTGAATCTTTGAGATGAGTTTAGGTAGGATATGAGTGTGCAGCGTTTGGGAGAGAAGACAATGAAGTGAAGTGAGGAAAGATAAGTTTTGGCGATCAAACGGTCAGCTGACACCACAGCCATAACCGGAGAGGTAAATCACAGCACTCCCGCACCGACACCACAGTCGGAGAGGTAAATCACATCACTCCCGTAGCCAAGGACATGGCACCGACACCACAGCCGGAGGGGTAAATCAGAGCACTCCCGGGTAAATCACAGCACTCCCGCACCGGCACCACAGCCAGAGAGGTAAATCACAGCACTCCCGTAGCCAAGGACATGGCACCAACACCACAGCCGGAGAGGTAAATCACAGCACTCCCAAACCGACACCACAGCCGGAGAGGTAAATCACAGCACTCCCGTAGCCAAGGACATGGCCCTCGACTGTACTCGGTGTGCACAAGGGATCTCTCCTACAGAACACCGACACCACAGCCGGAGAGGTAAATCACAGCACTCCCGTAGCCAAGGACATGGCCCTCGACTGTACTCGGTGCGCACAAGGGATCTCTCCTACAGAAGAAATCCCCACACTGCCTAGCCAAGGACATGGCCCTCCACTGTACTTGGTGCGCACAAGGGATCTCTCCTATAGAAGAAATCCCCACACTGCCTAGCCAAGGACATTGCCCTCGACTGTACTCGGTGCGCACAAGGGATCACTCCAACAGAACACCGACACCACAACCGGAGAGGTAAATCACAGCACTCTCGTAGATTTCTCCTACGGAAGAAATTCCCACACTGCCTAGCCAGGGACATAGCCCTCGACTGTACTCGGTGCGCACAAAGGATCTCTACTACAGAACACCGACACCACAGCCGGAGAGGTAAATCACAGTACTCCCGTAGCCAAGGACATGGCCCTCGACTGTACTCGATGCACACAAGGGATCTCTCCTACCGAAGAAATCCACACACTGCCTAGTCGAGGGACATGAATCTCTCCTACAGAAGAAATCCCCACAGTCGAGGGCCATGGATCTCTCCTACATAAGAAATCCCCACACTGCCTAGCCAAGGACATGGCTCTCGAAGAAATCTCCTACAGAAGAAATCCCCACCCTGCCTAGCCAAGGACATGGCCCTCGAAGAAATCCCCACACTGCCTAGCCAAGGACATGGCCCCACACTGCCTAGCTGTACTCGGTGCGCACAAGGGAACTCTCCTACATAACACCGACACCACAGCCAGAGAGGTAAATCACAGCACTCCCGTAGCCAAGGACATGGCCCTCGAATGTACTCGGTGCGCACAAGGGATCTCTCCTACAGAAGAAATCCCCACACTGCCTAGTCGAGGGCCATGGATCTCTCCTACAGAAGAAATCCCTATAGTCGAGGGCCATGGATCTCTCCTACAGAAGAAATCCCTATAGTCGAGGGCCATGGATCTCTCCTACAGAAGAAATCCCCACACTGCCTAGCCAAGGACATGACCCTCGAAAAAATCTCCTACAGAAGAAATTCCCACACTGCCTAGCCAAGGACATGGCCCTCGACTGTACTCAGTGCGCACAAGGGATCGGTAAATCATAGCACTCCCGTAGCCAAGGACATGGCCCTCGATGGCACTCGGTGCGCACAAGGCTCTCCTACAGAAGAAATCCCCACACTGCACAAGGGATCTCTCCTACAAAAGAAGTACCCACACTGCCTAGTCGAGGGCCTACAGAAGAAATCCCCACAGTCGAGGGCCATGGATCTCTCCTACAAAAGAAATCCCCACACTAGGCACACTGCCTAGTCGAGGGCCTACAGAAGAAATCCCCACAGTCGAGGGCCATGGATCTCTCCTACAAAAGAAATCCCCACACTGCCTAGCCAAGGACATGGCCCTCGAAGAAATCTCCTACAGAAGAAATCCCCACACTGCCTGCCTAGCCAAGGACATGGCCCTCGAAGAAATCTCCTATGGAAGAAATCCCCACACTCCCTGCCTAGACAAGGACATGGCCCTCGAAGAAATCTCCTACCGAAGAAATCCCCACACTGCCTGCCCAGCCAAGGACATGGCCCTCGAAGAAATCCCCACACTGCCTAGCCAAGGACATAGCCCTCCCCACAGTCGAGGGCCATGGATCTCTCCTACAGAAGAAATCCCCACACTACCTAGCCAAGGACATCGCCCTCGACTGTACTTGGTGCGCACAAGGCGTACAAGGGATCGGTAAATCACAGCACTCTCGTAGCCAAGGACATGGCCCTCGACTGTACTCGGTGCGCACAAAGGCTCTCCTACAGAAGAAATCCCCATACTACACAAGGGATCTCTCCTACAGAAGAAATCCCCACACTACCTAGCATCTCCTATAGAAGAAATCCCCACACTGCCTAGCATCTCCTACAGAAGAAATCCCCACACTGCCTGCCTAGCCAAGGACATGGCCCTCGAAGAAATCCCCACACTGCCTAGCCAAGGATGGCTCTCCTACAGAAGAAATCCCCACACTGCACAAGGGATCTCTCCTACAGAAGAAATCCCCACACTGCCTAGCATCTCCTACAGAAGAAATCCCCACACTGCCTAGCATCTCCTACAGAAGAAATCCCCACACTGCCTGCCTAGCCAAGGACATGGCCCTCGAAGAAATCCCCACACTGCCTAGCCAAGGATGGCTCTCCTACAGAAGAAATCCCCACACTGCACAAGGGATCTCTCCTACAGAAGAAATCCCCACACTGCCTAGCATCTCCTACAGAAGAAATCCCCACACTGCCAAGGATATGGCCCCACACTGCCTAGCATCTCCTACTGCCAAGGACATGGCCCTACACTGCCTAGCATCTCCTACAGAAGAAATCCCCACACTGCCTAGCATCTCCTATAGAAGAAATCCCCACACTGCCAAGGACATGGCCCTCGAAGAAATCCTCACACTGCCTAGCATCTCCTATAGAAGAAATCCCCACACTGCCAAGGACATGGCCCTCGACTTTCCTCGACTGTACTCGGTGCGCACAAGGGATCTCTCCTACAAAAGAAATCCTCATACTGCTCCTACAGAAGAAATCCCCACAGTGCCTAGTCAAGGACATGGCCCTCGACTGTACTCGGTGCGCACAAGGGATCTCGGCCCTCGAAGAAATCCCCACACTGCCTAGCATCTCCTATAGAAGAAATCCCCACACTGCCAAGGACATGGCCCTCGACTTTCCTCGACTGTACTCGGTGCACACAAGGGATCTCTCCTACAAAAGAAATCCTCATATTGCTCCTACAGAAGAAATCCCCACACTGCCTAGTCAAGGACATGGCCCTCGACTGTACTCGGTGCGCACAAGGGATCTCTCATATAGAAGATACTGACATGGCCCTCGACTGTACTCGGTGTGCACAAGGGATCTCTCCTACAAGGGATCTCTCCTACCGAAGAAATCCTTACACTGCTACCATGCCTCTAACCACTTGTGCGATCATGTGAGTGTGGAAAGATGAGTTTTGAACTTGGACATCTCGTGAGTGTGTGATTTAGGAGATTTCATCAAATAAACTACTTATATAGTAGGAATGGTACAATCTGTAGTCAATGTAGATCGAGAGACACATGCACAAATTACTCTCTTTCCGTTCTTTTCTTATTTTTCTTAGTACTTTTAGATTTCTTCATTATTTTAAAGTTAGTTAAGCAAGTTGTTTATGATAATTTATTTCACTATTATTGTCATTACATATTTTTAAATCATTATTATTGTAATATTTTTATTTGAAAGAAAATGAATTTTGATACTATATGAATAGATAATTGTTTATATATTAGAAGAATATTTATTTTAATTTGACGAAAGTTATTGATTCAACTATTTTCCAAATGCTCAATTAAAACGAAATAGTTTTAATCACATACATTATTCTGATGATCATTCAAGATTAGATTTATATATGCGTCGATTTATGTGCTACTCGTATATAATAAATTTGATTTAAAATTAATAATTAGTTTCTTCTTGGTAGATATATGGTATAAAATTTCAATCATTTTAATAGTAAAGTTATAGAAAGTTATAGATTATTGATTATATGGAGTATATATATATATATATATATATATATATATATATATATATATATATATATACTTTAATTTGGAAATGTATTTTTATAAAATATCTTTCCAATATTGAAATTACCGTGTCTGTAATATATTGTTAAAGATAATTATTTTGAGTTTAAGATTGGAATATGAATTGGGATAGGGTGTGTTTTACAAACTTAAATTGGTATTTGGGGTGTGGATTAGTGTACGTGATTTAGTATTGGAATCTGATTTGAGTGAAATGATTGTAAGTAAGGAATCCATTCCTGCATGCACTTCAGTAAGACTATCCATGTCAGGTCAAAATCACATGTAAAAATTTTCTCAGTTAAGTTTTTATTTTTACTTTTAATTTGTAATCCCTTTCTTTTATTTATTATTTCTATAATTAATTAAATTTTATTTTTATTTTATGCTTCTATAATTATTTTTTATTATAAATAATTACCATTTAATATTTGTATTGCTTATATATATAGATATATATATATATATACATATATATATATATAGATATTGTTTACCCTGTCATGAGTAGGCTTTCTTAAAAATCATAGAATAAAAATAAAATGTGAAAAAATGAACATAATCTGACGCAGTCATCATAGTGGGAGCATTTTAAGCCTAACCTTGAAATGCTTCCATTTACAATTTTGGGTTACTTAGATGTAATGTTTAAACAATGATCTCCTGAAATTTTTTCCAAAAAAATTTTTTAATAAAATAACATAGTGTGATTTTATATCTTATTTACCAAACTAGTAATATGATTCAAATATAAGAGAATATGTAATTCGAGTATAAAGTGATTTGAACATTAAGATTTTAATTGTTAAATACATTTGTTTTTAAAATATTTTTTTTCTTATGATGATGATATGTATAATTAATTGTTTTTCTTCCTCGTCACTATTATTAATTTGATATTATCTTGAGTCCGTCTCTTGAAAGACGGTCTTTCCATAAGTTATGGAAAGACCAAGGTTTAAAGTGTAAATTAGAAGAAATTAAGATAAAATTTTCGGGTTGCATGAACCGGGTTATAAATTTTTATAACTACTGTATGTTTCATATTAAAACTTTAATATTGCAACTAAGACCTTTTACCTTTTATTATTCTAATCAAACCCCGTCTTTCTATAAGCCTATGGAAAGACCGTCTTTCCCAAGACTTTGCCTATTATCTTTATCAAAAATTTGATGAATATTAACTTTAATTTGATAACTCTACAGATTAATATAGTTATAATAATATTATTTATTTATTATAATTAATATCAAAACTTACTTATTTCTTGGTTAATGACGATTGAAATATTTAAGTTCGGATTATGCAATAGTGATTAATGTTCCTCTAATTTATAATTACATTTTCCTGTACTTAATTGTTGTTCTTGTTTTTAATTTTAATTATTTTTTATTTTTTAAAAAATATTTTTAATTGTTGTTCTTGTTTTTAATTTTAATTATTTATTATTTTTTAAAAAAATCTTTTTTGAGTCCGTCTCTTGAAAGGCGGTCTTTCCATAAGTCATGGAAAGACCAACGTTTAAAGTGTAAATTAGAAGAAATGAAGATAAAATTTTTGGGTTGCATGAACCGGGTTATAAATTTTATAACTACTACATGTTGCATGCTAAAATTTTAATATTGCAACTAACACCTTTTACCTTTTATTATTCTAATTATATCTCGTCTTTCCATAACCTTATGGAAAGACCGTCTTTCCCTAACCTTATGGAAAGACCGTCTTTCCCAAGACTTTGTCATCTTTTTTTATACCGGTTATGTGCTAATATATAATTTATTTTTTTCATAGTGTAAGAGTGATATTTAAGAGGTTCAATGATATAACACGATTTGTATCAATGTTATGTTTAGTGTATTAGTCTAATTATGTTCGGGGTTTCACACCAACCATTCAAATTCTTAATTTAAAAAGCCTTTGTCTACAATGCAATTCAATTTTTTAACACATGCTTTGAAGGTACCTGTATTCCATTGCGAATCAAATGGGAAAGACTTGGGTCGGATATTTGTGCCCCCTAATGACCCAAGAAATTGGTTTTACAATCGAAGAAAGGATCGACTACATCCGCAAGAGTCTTGAACGGAGAGATAAAAAATTCTTCTTCGCACCGTACATTGAGTGATGATGGTTTTAAATCATTTCATTAAGTTTTTTTTAAAGTTCCACTCAAACTGGATGGGGTTATTTAAGGATCCCCAAACCTGAAAATAGAGTTTGCCAAATTACAATTGTGGTTCAAGATATACTTGAACAATTTACTGCAAAAGATGAGCATAAAAGATAGGCTAAATTATTTTTTTTGTCCCTAACATAAGATCTTATACCATCTTTTGGTCCCCAAGATCAATACCACTTCCTTTCAGTATCCAAAAAATTTAAAATGGTTTGTTTGGTACCCAAACAAGATTTCGGGTGGTTTTCAGGTAGACTAAATTATTTTTTTGGTCCCTAACATATGATCTTATACCATCTTTTGGTCCCCAAAACCACCTAAAAATCACCTTGGGGATCAAACAAATCATTTTGAATTTGTTGGGTACTAAAAGGAAGCGGTATTGGTCTCGGGGACCAAAAGATGGTATAAGATCATATGTTAGGGACCAAAAAACAATTTAGTCTAAAAGATACATCTATACATATGTTTGTAATGATTTTAAATGATGTTTCCCCAAAAAATATCTCCACCCATTGTGTGAATAGTTTAGAGGCCGGATCATTTAAAAAGATGTTACAAACGAGTAGTGTTTTTGGTAGAAATCCAGGCAGTGAGAGATTGGCATAACATGTGTAGGTCTCCCTGGAAATACACCACTTCTTTATAGTATGCTCGTTGGGCAGAGGTTCAAAATGAGTGTGCGAGTGCTCGTCGCTTTTGTTCTTGATTTGCAAAGCTTCAAACTGCCCATAACCTGCAAATTTGAAAAAAGGAAAAATGTGTAGCATCCAACTCAAACATTTACACAAATCATCGTAGTTCCACATTGATCAAGTTTAATGAGGCCAGTTGATGTGGAATCTAGAAGATGTTGGTTTTCAGAAGTAAAACAGAAAGAACACAAAGGTTTTGTTTTGTGCAGAAAAAGTCTGCTTTTCGTCTTCATATTCATTCCTTATATACACCCAAAACAACCAAACGTGATCCGATAATTTCGAACCACCTAACAAGCCTAATTCGTGCTAAGTCACAAATGCCAAGAAAAATGGAACTACAAAAACAGAAACTCGCCACTTGCAAACGTGGTCGACTAAGCTACGGCTATATAATTTCAAATGGAAAGAAAAGAAAACTCCTAAGTTGGACGACAGGATTAGAAAAACATAACAAATCACCCCCTTAATCTTGTCGTCGCCTAACTCATGTCAGCAATGCCAATTCTGCTCCTCAGCGCCTGGAAACGAACACGTCCAAGAGCCTTCGTCAGAATATCAGCAAGCTGTGCCTCCGTGTTGATGTGATCGATCTCGAGTTCACCCTGCTCCACATAATCACAAATCAAATGGTATCTAGTGTCAATGTGCTTACTTCGATCATGAAACACGGGATTTCTGCTGAGGAAGATTGCCGACTTGTTGTCCACCAGCAGCTTCGGCGCTCGTGGTGGTTCGTTCTGC
Organism: Rubia yunnanensis; assembly: GCA_037428765.1. Taxonomy (NCBI): domain Eukaryota; kingdom Viridiplantae; phylum Streptophyta; class Magnoliopsida; order Gentianales; family Rubiaceae; genus Rubia; species Rubia yunnanensis. The sequence goes on along the minus strand of CM075069.1, from coordinate 30,437,485 downwards.
AACTCTCCGAGTAACCTGCTCAACCAAATTCCTTGACAAGCAGCGGTGGCAGCTGCAATATACTCAGATTCGCATGACGAAATTGCTACCACTCGCTGCTTCTGCGATTGCCAACTTACCGGAGCTTGTCCGAGGAAGAAAATCAGGCCAGTCGTGCTCTTCCTATTGTCAACATCTCCGGCTAGATCAGCATCACTGTAACCTATCAACTCCAAGGTTCCGCTTCCTCTTCCATACGAAACTCCAAAATTCAAGGTTCCCGCCACATACCGCAATATGTGCTTTACTACTGCATAGGGCACCGTTGTGGGTTTCTCCATGAATCGGCTTACATAGCCGACGGCATACGTGATGTCCGACCTTGTGTGAACTAAGTACCTGAGACTCCCCACTATGCTGCGATAAAGGGTGGCATCTACTGGTCCTCCGTCGCCAACTTTACTCAGCTTGAGTCGTCCCTCCATTGGTGCTGCACAAGGATTGCAATGCTCCATTCCAGCCTTTTGCAACAACTTCCTCGCATAAAATGCTTGACAAAGAGTGATTCGATCATCCCTCTGCTGCACCTGGATTCCCAAATAGTAACTAAGTCCGCCAAGATCACTCATCTTGAAAAGACTAGTCATTTCCTTCTTGAATTTGATCACCTCTTCGATTGATGACCCCGTGATTATGAGATCGTCCACATAAACACCAACAAGAATTAATGCTTCATTTTTACCTCGTCGGTAAACTGCATGCTCCGCTTCGCTACGTACAAAGCCCAAATTTTGAAGGCTTACATCGAGCTTCGCGTTCCACGCCCTCAGAGCTTGACGAAGTCCATACAACGCTTTCTGCAGTCGAAGTACCTTGCGCTCCTTGCCGTGAACGACGAAACCCGGCAGTTGTTCGACGTAAACTTCCTCGATTAGGTCACCATTGAGAAAGGCGGTCTTTACGTCCATGTGGTGGATCGGCCAGCCGTGATGTGCTGCAATTGCGATCATCATTCGCACCATCTCCAAACGAGCGACCGGTGCAAATACCTCTTCGTAATCCACTCCCTGTCATTGTACGTAACCTTTCGCCACCAGCCGCGCCTTGTGTTTTACCACCTCGCCAGCTGCATCCTTTTTGAGCTTAAAAATCCATTAGAGCCCGATAGCTCGATGTCCCACCGGCAGTTCAGTGAGCCGCCACGTCTGATTTTCCTCGATGCTGGCCAACTCTTCTGCCATCGCTGCTCGCCATTCCTCATCCATCTCCACTTCAGCCAGACACGTCGGTTCCTCGGCGGTGAGGAGACACTGGTCGTCATCTTCTTCAGCTTCTACGTTAACAGTTGCATCGAATAAACTGTCCAATGTGCGGTACCGGTGAGGCGCCTCCTCGCCTGGAGATGGCTCCGATGCACCGGTTGGTGGGGACACGAACTCCACCATCGGCGGTGGTGGTGCAACCGGAGTTGTTGGAGTGGGCAGCGAATCTCCGGCGTTTGAAGGTGATGCGTGTTCCGTGTGCGTCGTGCTCCAGCTCGTATTAGTGCCTGCAATTGAAGAAGCAAAATGCTCGACAGAGAACGTCTCCATTTCTCCAAGTCGATCACCTCCTTGCTCTCGTCCCGGAAGTGTCCAATCCCATGTCGCATCCTCGTCGAAAACGATGTCACGGGAGACTCTGACTCGATCCGTGGCGGGGTCATAGATGCGGTATGCTGCTCGTAACCCAGCAAAACCATCGGTGTGCTCCTGTCATCCAGCTTCTTCAGGTTTGGATGCGTAGCTTTAACGTGAGCTACACACCCGAAAACACGTAGGTGCTGCACACTTGGTCGGCGCCCGTGCCAAGCTTCGTAGGGAGTTTTTCCGGCGACGCTCTTCGTCATCCCTCGGTTTAGAAGATACACCGCCGTCGTCACTGCCTCTCCCCAAAATTTGACCGGCACCCCCTTTTCCTTTAGAAGAAAACGCGTCATTCCGACGACGGTTTGGTTGCGGCGTTCAACCACTCCATTTTGTTGCGGTGTGTATGGCGCCGTCAGCTGTCGTTGTACTCCTCGTTCGGCGAAATACTCACCAAGCCCATGGGAAGTAAATTCACCGCCACGGTCAGTGCGCATCATCTTCAACTTACTCCTGTTTTGTAGTTCGGCTGCTGCCAAGATCTTCTTGATCACCTCAGCTGCTTGATCCTTCGTGGCTAGCAAAGATATCCACATATACCTACTGTAATCATCCACCATTAGAAGGAAATAGCATTTACCTCCAGGCGTGGGTGGATCGATCGGTCCGCACAAGTCTGCGTGCACAAGTTCGAGACGTTCGTTTGTGCGGTTCCAAGCTTGGTGAGGAAATGGTGCACGTTTTTGCTTTCTGGCCAAGCATGCGTCACACTTACGCTCGACATCGTCAATCATCGGGAGTCCATGCACCATATCGTCACGCGCGAGTTGCCGGAGTGCTTCAAAGTGCATGTGCCCGTATCGAGCGTGCCAATGCCAACCGCTCTCGGAGCCGTGCATGGCAAGGCAGACGGGCCGCGCCAGGCTGAGATGGAGCAAGTAGAGGTGTCCACGGCTCCTTAGCACTCGTGCGACCAACCGGCCATCTTGATCACGCAGCTGGAGCCACCCATGCCGGATTCGAGTGTCATACCCGATCTCGTCTAGCTGCCCCAACGAAATAATGTTGCTATGTAAACGAGGTATATAGTACACCTCCGAGAGTGTGAGGTGCTCACCATTCAGGCACGTGAAGAGAATCGTGCTGCGGCCTTCAATTTCCACGGACGTATCATCCCCGAGCTTGACCGAACCATGCACATTGGTGTCCAGTTCCGAGAAGAATTCACGTCTGCCACACATGTGAGAGCTAGCGCCGGAGTCTAGGAACCACACCGTGTTGCATTGACCGTCTTGTCCTGTTGCTTTTTCCTGAGATCGCACCTCATTTAGAAGTACGTGCTCATCGGACACTTGACTCCCGATCGTGAGAGAATGTAATCTCGCAACCAGCAACGCCGCCTCCTTATCCTGATTTTGCACAAGGTGCCCGTTCCTTGCGCTCTCGTCGCAGTTCTGGACAGTCCTTGGAAATATGGCCGGCGAACTTGTTACAATTGTAACACTTGATCTTAGTCATATCTCGATCACCACTAGAAGCACGCTGGCTGCCGTCGCGGCCATGATTTTGCTACTTCCCCTTCCATTTGGGCTTGCCCTTTCCACCGGTTCCGGGGCTGGATCCGTGCCCTTGCTCGCGCTGTTTCCCGCGTGCAATCCATTCCTGCTCCGTGAGAAGAACCTGTCCGCCGGAGTTGCCTGTGGTGTTGATAGAGCACCGTTCAGAAGCCGACCGGAGCTGACCGATCAACTCCTCGACCGTCATGCCATCCATATCAAGCAACGTTTCGATCGAGCACGTGATTTGGGCATACTAGCTCGGCACCTCCCGCAGAAACTTTTGGACCACTTTTATCTCCTCGACAGTGTCACCCAAAGAGCGGAGATTATTGACGATGCCGTTGATGCGTATGCCAAAAGCATCGAGAGACTCGCTATCTTTGAACGTAATCTGCTCGAACTCCTTGCGCAGTCGTTGTGCCGTCGCCTCCCGCACGCGATCCACCCCCGCAAGCGATCCACCCCTACTCGCATCATCCGGATTGCCTCCCATGCTTCGTGTGATGTGTTTTTCACGGCGAGAGCTGGCACCATCTCCGGTGGCACCGCACGGATCAGCGCCGAGAGTGCTGCTATGTCTTCACGTTCGCTCGGCTCTCCGGCGCTGGACACAGCCTCCCAGAGACCCTGCGCCCGTAAGTTGATCTTCATGACCAGGGCCCACTCGATGTAGTTCATCGTCGTCAGAGTGGGGTAAACGATGTTGCCGCCGAGATTTGTCCGTTCCTGCACGATTCGTTCATGAACGATGACCTCGTTGCCATTCCTCCGGATGACGCTCCATCCCCAGCTCCGTCCTCGCGCCCGTGTCGGCGAGTTCTCGGCGGACATGGTCTCCTAGATCAAAAATCTCTGATACCAAATGTTGGTTTTCAGAAGTAAAACAGAAAGAACACAAAGGTTTTTTTTGTGCAGAAAAGTCTGCTTTTCGTCTTCATATTCATTCCTTATATACACCCAAAACAACCAAACGTGATCCGATAATTTTGAACCACCTAACAAGCCTAATTCGTGCTAAGTCACGAATGCCAAGAAAAATGGAACTACAAAAACAGAAACTCGCCACTTGCAAACGTGGTCGACTAAGCTACGACTATCTAATTTCAAATGGAAAGAAAAGAAAACTCCTAAGTTGGATGACAGGATTAGAAAAACATAACAGAAGATCCCATGTAAGATGTCAGTTGCTATTAGACTTAAGCACAATTCTAGATAGATAATCTGCAATCAAATTGGCTTGTCTCCATGTATGGGATAGTGTTATACTTCCAGTTAGGTTCTTAATTGAGTGAACTAGCTTGAACAAAGACCGTGGAGCTTTCATGGGATCTTTGATGCATTCTAAGGCAATTTTACAATCAGATTCCAAGATGTATGCATGAATGCCTCTCTTCCTAGCAAAATAATGCCATGGAATTGCAGGGACTGTTATTCATTAAGTTAAGTTCTATTTTCTAGCCATTATTCATCCATTCATATGTCACATTGCAGGGACCATTGAAGATTTATTTTTATTTTTCTAGAGACGAAGAAGGTTTTTTGGATGGATCTACCGCACTTCCAACCATCGGAGACGTTTGTCAAAATATTGGGTGTGTCGCTCAATGATCAAGTCGATCCAATTCAAAATGGGGGTTTGGACATTATCAAGATTAAGGTGTGGTAGATTTCCCAAATAAACCTTTAATTTTACTCATCATTTTAATCTACTTATGTTTACCTTCATTTAGTCAAGAAACAAGAAAAACTTTGGAGTGTTGCTACTACGTAATGCTCTACATTGTCGAGTGTGTTCAGCAAGTCCGAGTGGATTTTCTTGAGATTGACTAGGTAATATTTGAGTTTTTTAATGTCTACTTTGAAATTTATTTGTGACTAAATTGTTTTTTTCGGTGCCTAACATATGATCTTATATCATCTTTTGGTCGTCGAGACCAACACCGCTTCCTTTCAGTACCCAACAAATTCAAAATGATTTGTTTGGTCCCCAAGGTGGTTTTCAAGGTGGTTTTCTGGTGGTTTTGGGGACCAAAAGATGGTATAAGATCGTATGTTATGGACCAAAAACAATTTATTTTACCTGAAAACCACCTGGAATCTAGTTTGGGGACCAAACAAATCATTTTGAATTTGTTGGGTACTGAAAGGAAGTGGTATTGGTGTCGGAGACCAAAAGATGGTGTAAGATCATATGTAAGGGACCAAAAAAATAATTTAGTCATTATTTGTCACACTTTTATCTTAATGGACATATTTTTGTCACACTTTTATCTTAATGGACATATTTTCAAACTTACAGATATTTAAGGCCAACCACAAGTTGTATTCCCAAGAAGACATCAACATCGCAAGAAATTGCTTGACTAGGTATTTGGTGAAACCCCACACCCCCCCCCCTTGCGGGGATAGAATTTGTTAGATTTATATTCCTATCTATAGATTGATGCTTTGTTAGAATTGTCTATATATTTATGCTAGTTAGGATAATGATTTCATATATTTTGCAGAATAGAATTTGTTAGATTTCTATTCCGGTCTATCTATAGATTGATGCTTTGTAAGCATAGTCTACTATAGAATCCTGTAAGAATTGGAGATGTTCAATAGGCCTTTTATTTATTCGGCTAGGTTATATATATTGAAAGCTAGAATTTTACATATTTATCTGACTATGTTCCGAGATTGGAACTACAATCGTAGCTAGTATTCTCCCAGCTATAAAGGAAACGAAAAACATGTTCCGAACTAGGAACTATGTACCAGATTCAATACCTGAGCTCGGAACTATTATGGGAAAAATATACATTTCATGTGTCCAATTACTGTGGCGGACCAGAATAAACGTCTGATTCAGGAAGTGATTACCAAGGCCAAAAAAAGGTTACAGGCCCGGAAGGTCCAACCCAGTTCCAAGTTTGTAACTAGATAACAGTATCCGAAGATCGTTAACTCATTTTGATATCGGGACTCAGATTCTGATATCGGAACTCCAAACAAAGTCAATTCACCTCGAGTGATCAAAGTCGGACAACAACCGCCTTTGTTGAGCAATTTTAAAGTCGGTTATAAGAACCGACTTTGATCCCTTTTGATCAAAGTTACTTCTCTGGTCCCTTACAACCGACTTTAATAAGGCTGCCTCCACTAGTGCTAATTAGGCACTGGTATTCCAAGGGGTCAAAATACCAGTGCCTATGAGGAAAATATCAGTGCCTATGTATCCTCTCTATAGTGCGCATTCCAGCCACATATTCCAACTTCGGAATTGCACTAAAGTAAACAACTGAGCCATCATACAACACTTTCAACGGCGGTTCTAGCCCATGCGGTGGTTATTCACCAACCGTCATCTAATGGATTATCAGAGTCATCTATCGTATTGACTATCAAAACACATGTTCCAAATTTGGCTATCAGAGCCGTCTTTCTCATTGTGTAAATCCCCGCTGGCTGCGGAAATATTTTCCGTTAAATTAGGTGTACAACTTTCTTTTGAGTCCAATTTGAACTCTAACTCCTTTATTATCGAATTTGATTGTAAGTTGGCTATACATGTTGTGCAAAATCCGGAGAAAAGGCCATGGGCAATGTACTACTACTTAATCGAGCTGCAACCTTTCTACTCTTAACTTATATTATGCTTGCAGGGAGACCAATCCGGTCGTTGATCAGTTGGCCAAAAGATGCGGGACTGAACAGATTCAAGGCACTCTATCTATTCAGCAAATGAACCAAAAATAAAAAGGCCTGATCTGTCTTGATAGAAATGGTCTACCTAACACAAGGATCAACTGATTTATGGTACAAATCAAGAAGGAACTGCACACATAAAAAGGCAAAAATTGGCTCAAGCAATTCCTAGGATCATGCTGCGGCCGCGGAAAAATAGATCAATCACACTCGAAGCTTTCTTTTGATAACTACCACTGTAAGGTCAGACTAGGTGGTTGATCGACATGAGGGGTGGAGGTTAACTCACTTGGATGCACCTTAGAATTGTAGTTGTTTTTGGGATAGAAAATAGTTTTGTCTGAGAAAGCAAAAGCTGAGATTCAGTCGTTCAATTTTTTGACCATTTTGTATCAAATAGTGATGCATTTATTTTTCAGTTTTTCAAGGTATGGGTTTTTCAAGGTATGGGGTGCCTATAAGTCCCCCACTAATTAAGGTGGTCTCGATTTAAAATAAATACATAAAACACACATGTTCCAAATTTTGGAATATGGGATACACGGAGGTTCTGGAAAAAATATATAATCACCGTACAACGGAAGTGTTAATGAAGATTCTGCAATAGTGTTATCTTTGTTTATATCAATTTACAGGCAAATTTAAGTAACATAGGACCAGGGCGCGGAAATTCATTAGTTTCTTACTATGCAGGTAAAGGTCACATAGTTATGGAGCCTTAGACAAGTTTGAGTTTTTCCTTGATTTGCTTTTTGGAACAGAAAGCTTTAAATATAAGCGACTAATGAGGTAATTATCAATATGATTTTGAAGCATTGACCTAACTATCTATCATTAATGTTTTATAATCAAGAATTGAAGGTTGATTAAAATCCAAATAACAAACAGGAAAAGAAAGATTACCTTCCACCGTACAGGCATAACAAAACATTTAAGGAGCTCTAAAAAGAAAGATCACACTAACAATCAGTTAATCCATAAACAAAAGAAACTAAGATAGTTTGGGAATGATGATTGTTGTTGATATTGGCAGAATGATGGGTTATTTATACCCAAACGTACAAGATAAGACTATGGTAAATACGTAAACTATTGAGTTATATTATAATACAAACTCTTGTATTCTATTACTCCCCCTCAAGCTGGCGCATGAAGATTGAGAATGCTCAACTTGGAACTGAAATGTAAAAATGCCGTTCGTCCTAGTGCCTTGGTAAACATGTCTGCTGGATGCTCCAAAGTGGCGATATGAGTAGAAATGATACGCGAAGACACTAGATCACGAACAAGATGGCAGTCGATCTTGATATGCTTGATTCACTCATGAAATACTGGATTAGCTGCGATGTGGAGAGCAGCTTGACTATCACAGTACAAGCGAACCGGAACCGAATGTCGAATACCAAGCAAGCGGAGAAGCAAGCGAAGCCAGAGAATTTCACAACAAGCATTCGCCATAGCTCTCTACTCAGCCTTTGCAGAAGAATGCGATACCGTGAGCTGCTTCTTGGTTTTCCAAGAGATCGGCGACACACCCAAACTGAAAAAGTAACCAGTGATGAAGCGACGAGTGATATGACAGGTTTCCCAGTCAGACTCACAATAAGTTGTCAGAGCTAAACTGCTATCTTGAGAAAGAAACAAACCTTGACCTGAGCTACCTTTGACGAAGTGAAGAACGCGAGGAGCTGCAGTACAATGTGCCAACTTTGGCTGCTGCATAAACGAAGATAGAGTATGGACTGCGAAGCTGAGTTTGAGCCGAGTGATAGTCAGATTGACTAACTTGCCAATCAGGTGAAGATATTGGTCGGGATGATCATAATCTGGACCATTAGCCTTGCTGAGATTATGCGTCGAGTCCATCAGTGAAACGATTAGCTTTGCATTAAGAAGACCAGCTTCGGCGACGTCCTTCAGGGCATACTTGCTCTGAGAAATGAAAATACCAGAGGGGCTTCATGCAACTTTGAGTTCCAAGAAATACTTGAGAATGCCAAGGTCCTTCATATGAAAGCAAGAAGATAAGTACTGCTTGAAAGTATAGATGGCAGTAGGGTTATCCCCTGCAATAATCAAGTCATAGATGTACACCAAGACATGAAGATTGTGACCGGCTCGGCTAAGGTTGAATTAAGACTAGTCTGCATAGCTTTTCCAAAAGCCATACTGACGAAGGGCTTGTGCCAGCTTGGAGAACCAATTACAAGGAGCATGTCGGAGACCATAAAGTGACTTGTAGAGATGACAAACTTAACCAGGTAACGGGTTAGAGTAACTTGGTGGTGGAGACATGAAAACCAACTCATCCAGATCACCGTGAAGAAATGCATTGTAAACGTCCATTTGATGGAGTTCTCAACCGTGAACTGCAACAACAGAAAAGAACATATGAACTGTGACCATCTTTGCAATTGGAGCAAATGTTTCATTGAAATTGATGCCTTCAACTTGGCGATTACTGAGCACAACAAGACAAGGCTTTTAGTGTTCAATGTCTCCGTTCGCCTTATACTTGATGCGGTTGACCCACTTGCAGCCAATAGGTTTCTTGCCAGGAGGGAGAGATGTGAGAGACCGCGTGTTATTTCTCTCAAAAGCGTCAAGCTCTGCCTGTATGACCTGTCGCTAACATGGCTGTTGTACAGCCTCATAAAAATGAACCGATTCGTGTCCGGAAGTGACAGCCGCAAGAAAGTGGGCATGTGCAGGAGCGAATCGATGAGAAGAAACAAAATGACTGATAGGATATTGGGTTGACAAGGCGGCCGAGCTGGATTGGGAAACACATGTGCGAACGGAGCTGCATACAAAATCTTTGAGCAAGACGTTTGGCTTTCGATCACGGATGTTGCGTCAAACATCTAGACAAGGCTCCTGGAAAACAGCCTCAAGTGAACCCTCACGGAGCTCAATCGGGGGGGTGAGCTTGACTCCAGCGACTGCTCAGACTCCTCTTGACTGCGTGCTATGGGCTACGGGGAAGAGTTCCCCCTTGCTAGGGAGGCAGAAAGTTATGGAAAAATCATACACAGCAGGATGGGGTGGATGAACCTGAGGAGACGGCGACTGGGAAGAAGATGGAGCCCAAAATGGAAAGTTGTTCTCAAAAAACACCAAATCATGAGAGAAGAAGAGCTAACCAATTTTGAGATCATACAGCCGCAAACCTTGTTTACCACTGGGATACCCCAAGAAAACACATTTACGACTACGAGTAGTGAACTTATCGGTTGGTCGAGGAAGAACCGGAGCAAAGTAGAGACACACAAATCATAATGCTTGGGTTCTCGCTGAAATAGCAGATGAAATTGAGTTTTGTTTTGGAGAACTGGTGTTGGAGTGCGATTGATTAAAAACAAGCGGTTAGTACACATTCACCCCAGAACTTAATGGGAAGAGAGGCTTGAAAACGCAGAGCACGGGCCACATTTAAGAGGTGGCGATGCTTGCGCTCCATTCTTCCATTTTGTTGGGGCGTGTAAACACATGAAGTCTCATGAACAATGTTGTGAGTAGCAAAATAATCCCTTAGTCCAAGAAGCTCTGTACCATTGTCTGATAAAAAATGTTGAACTGATGACTTAAACTGAGTATTAGTAAAAGCACAAAAATCCATTATCAGACGTGGAACTTCCGACTTGGATTTCAGTAAATAGACCCAAATGGATGAGAATAATCATCAACAATCGTAGAAAAATAAGTAGCACCACAAGAAGCAGGAGTATGATAAGGACCCCAAATGTCGTGGCTTTATTAGAACTCAAGGGAAAAACAACTCATGTTTGCTTGGAACTGAAACAAATGCTGCAAGGTACAGTACTAGAAACTAAATCAATTGGAACAGACAAAGAAGATAAAATTGCATCTGAAGGGTGACCCAGCCTCTTATGCCATAATTTGACTGAGTGCTTCTTCTCGGGTTTGGACGCATGGCATGTGTATGCGGCAGTCGAAAAATGTCATAACCAGTAAACTCCACTTCGTTGCTCACCCACACCAATCACTATCTTTGAACCACTTTCTTGAAGTACACACAACTGATTAGTTAAGAAAGTGTAACACCGAGCCTGTAGAAGCAACATAGTAAAGGAGAGAAGATTGCACTCCAAAGTCGAAAAATATTGAACATGATCAATTCTGGCAGATTGAGAGAATACCATAGAATTTTCCTGGACATCTATAACAACACGATTGTCCGGAAGCTTAATGGGAACATGTGCAATAGCAATCATATCATGAAGCGAGGCCAGATTACCCATCATATGAAATGAGGCACCAGTGTCGAGAATCCATAAAGAATGCTTACCAGTAGCATTAACAGAAGGACTGTTCATGGAGTTGTACATCTGCAAGACAGCCTAGCACTGATCAGGACTAAGATTTGAACCATGAACCGCCGACTCCGGAAGGAAAATGGGGGCAAAAACCACGGTCTAAGCTTGCTGCTGGGCCAAGAGGACGACACCGCCACCCAAAGTTCCACGGCCCCGACCAGCTCCACGCCCGGCTGAGCGGTGAATGAAGCCTTTGGGGATGCCATGGATCTTCCAGCAGTGAGAAACATCGTGGCCAAGCTTCCCGCAGTGAGTGCATGAGGGCAGCTGATGGTAGACTTTTTTGGCACTGTGGAAAATTGGGCTTAGCCTGAGCAGCGAAAGTCATACCATTAGACTTGGTGGCACGTTTGTGCATCAGGGTCTTGTGACATTCCTCCTTAACAACAAGAGCATAAACCTTCTTGAGAGAGGGAAATGGTTCATGCGCCATGATGCTGGAGTAGAGAGTGCCAAACGTTTTGTCGAGGCCAAGAAGAAATTGATGAAAGTGCTCAACATCATGTTCAATGTGCAGCTTTTTGGTGATGTTACAGGAACAATTTCTGCAAAGACTAGCCTGAAGGGGAACATATGTAGTGACCATGTCCCATATTTTCTTGAGTGCCCCGTAGTATGATGCAACAAACTTACCACCTTGACAAGAGTTTTCCAAGTCTGCACGAAGTTGAAGTAGGCAGGGACTATTGCCAACTGAGAAACGATGGCACAACTCCTCCAAGAGTTCGAAGACAGTCTCTGGATAGGTGATAGAGGAATAAAGTGACGGATCAATTGACTGGATGACCCATCCGATCAACATAGAGTTGACGATGTACCAATCATCTAGATCCACGGAAACAACGTTGGCCTGAGCAATACAACCATCGATGAATCCGAGCTTTCGTTTCGCCTTAAGTGGGCTTTTCATCGAAGTAGTTCATTCTTGATAGTTGTCACCATTCAGAACAACCGGACGAAGAGACAAGCCCGGATGATCGAAAGGATGATATGTAGAATGGAGATGAGTGATCAAGAGGTCACGGAAGCGGCTAAGGGCCGAGATCATTGTCGTTCGTCGGCGGAGGAGGAGGCGGCAGCGGCGGTGTGTCATCACCAGCTGGAGTCTGCCGGGGAGGGGGTTGATCATGATTTTCGTGTCGCTTATAGTGAGTTGGCAGCGGCGGAGGTACACGACAGTGGCTTAGGGTTTTGGTGGAAAATTTTAGGTTTCAGAGAGTAGGCTCTGATACCATGAAACAAAGGAAACTAAAATATTTTGGGAATGATGATTGTTGCTGATATTGACGGAATGATGGGTTATTTATACCCAAATGTACAAGATAAGACTATGGTAACTACTTAAACTATTGAGTTATATTACAACAAAAACTCTTGTACTCTATTACCAGTCATAAACTATTTTGCCTTAATGTTAGAATTAAACCCTGAATTCAAAGCTCTGACTTGTCACCCAATTTGGAGTAACTTAAATCTTAAGTCATGTGCATGGAACCCTGAAAAGGGATCAAGACACCGATTCTGAAAGAGGTAGTTACGATAGTTAATTCTTGCATGATTGAAATGAATCCAAATGCGTGGATATATATTGCCAGAATGCTTAATTAAAAATAGGTTGAGAGGGAGATTTAATCAGAAAGTTTGGTGCAAGAAAGCATGTAACTTGATGATGGCTCAACAAGAAGCAAAAGATACCAATCTCCAAACCCCCCAAATGATCAGCATCATCATCATGCATGCATTTGTATAAATCTGAGTTGTTTTTTGCTTACATTTCATCATAGCAAACTCAAAAATGGAAAGCCCCAACAACAAATATGCTCAAAAGGTAGCTACTAATTAATCATCATTGCTCCTATATACTTGAATTTTTTGCTGTTTTAATTGGCTAGATTGTTGCTCTTACAAACGATTTTTTCCTTCTTTTCTGTTTTGGATCTTTGTATAATTCCAGCAGGTTAAAAGTAGATCACAGTCCCCAGTTTCTCCCGCTTCCAAACCAGTGGCGAGACAATTGAGGAACAATTCTGGGGTATGACTTAATATTTTTATCAAATATCAGGACTCCCTTCGTCCTACCCGAATATCTACACTTTCTGGTCAAAATTTGTTTGATCATAAATTTTAATTAATATATAGGTACCAATATTATCATGTGATGAGATACTGGTAAATTTTCTACATTGTGTATTTTCTAAATTTTAAATTTTAATACACCATTAATGTATGTAACTAAAGGTATCAGTGGTCAAATATACCCTGAAAAAATTGATCAAAAAGCGTACAAATTTTGTTGGGACGGAGGGCTACTTTGTTTCCCCCACTTTTCAGTGTCATTGGTGAACTATCTATTAAAAAGAATTGTAGTAATGAGAATGATCCGTTTAATTTTTCTATCCAAACTACTAACAAAAATTTGAAGGTCTTAAAAAAAATTAGAGAATATATTAGCTTTCAAGTATAGCATATTTTGACTTATGTACCTGCAAAATTTTCTTGCAATTCAGGCAAAAGATGAGCGGGAGAAGTACTTGACGAAAGAAAACACAAAGCCTGTGGATTTCAAACTCCATACTCAAGAGAGAGCAATGAGGCGTGCTGTATTCAACTATACAGTGAGTTTCACAATCTTTTTCTTGGTAAATTTTCTTAGTAATTAATTATCATATAATGATAATCAACTCCCTCATATTTATAAACTAAATGTATGTAGGTAGCCACCAAGATATACATAATGGAGCGACAAAAGAGACAAGTAGAGAAGTTGCTCAAGGTAATATTCAATTCCAACTTATCCGGAGTTTATCTGAATTGAGTTGAATTGAGCTGAATGGAACTAAACTAAACTCAAAATAAATGAATTGAAAATTCCAATACTATGACCAAGTTAATTAAACTAAATTTTATCAAACTAAATTTATGTTGAACGGAACAGAATTGAATTGAACTAAAGTGTAGTTATGCTCTAGAGAACAAGGCCTTAGCTCGAATTTTCTATTACTGAATTTGAAATTAATGTCCCAATTGACACTCTTGTTGTTTTCAACTTAAATACAGTTCAATTCAGCTCAACTTGCTTGATTAGAGTTCAGTTTAGTTTAATAAAATTTAGTCCAGTTCAAAGATGAGATGAAAAGAAGACTATCTTTCTATTTAATTTTCGTATTGCATCTTTGTTTGTCATGCTACTATCTAAACTAAAAGTGAGATTATTTTGGGACAGACGATTGAAGATGAAGAGGTAAAGTTGCTGAGAAAGGAAATGATCCCTAGAGCCCAATTGATGCCTTATTTCGACAAGCCATTTTCCCCACAAAGGTACACAATAGAGTATCAATTTGATGTGATGAAATTTTGTGTTACGATAATTAATTAAGGTTGAGCAATTGTTGATTAATTAGGTCAACAAGGGCACCGACAGTTGCTAGGGAACCAAGTTTCAAGATGGTTGATGGCAAATGTTCTGCAGCTTCTGCCTGAATTTAAAACATGGAGAAATTGTGTCGGTCGGATCGGACCTGTATATTATTTTTTTTTTGTAGCCGAATTCAGTTGAGTTTTGATACTAGTCTTTTTTGCATTCATTTGTTGTTATGCTCATCTCGTGTTTCATAGAGCCATGCGCAATGCTTAAAGTTCTACTTGTAATTCTCGTAATTTCTACCTGTAATAAAAAATTAGAAATTAATTTACGCCATTTCAAATGTAATTTCTCTTAACAGCACAAGATTTCTTGTTTAATTCCCATAACTTACAATGCGTTATAGTTAACACATGCAACGCTCACTTTTACAAGTTTTAAGTTTGATTCTACATGTTTGAATCTCTAAAAATCTCTAAAGACTCAATCATTTTCATCAAATTTACTAATGAATCCAAGTGTTCTATGAAGTATATTTGAATGTCATTGGTCTTTGAATATGAAAATGTTTGGTTTTTTAATATAACCTTTCCCTCTAACTCCTCTCTAAAATAAAAGCTCTCTAAAATACTGCTTCTACGCGCTTACACGCGCATTGTCATTTATTATGACTAAACTTTCACACATCTCTTTCACCACCACCTAATGGATCCATTGCACCTAAAAGATGTTGCTGGTATGGCAGCACCTCCACTATTAATCACACCCCATACCTCTCTCTTCTCCAAACCACCACAAAACGATGCTCTTCTGTAACAAAAACTTCATCCTCTATTCTACTACATATCTTTCAGTGATATATGACCTTACCATTTGGGAATCAAATTTGATAAATTGACAGCTTAGGTGCATATTTTAAGGCGGAATTACAAGTTTCGTTTATGTTTGTGCACCATGTTCCTAAAACGTTCTCAAATTATTACGAAATGGTCTCTACTGGTTCCTTTAGAGAACATAAAATGTTTTAATTAAGTGAACGGATCAATCAACACTACCGTAATTCAATAATAATTTAACAATTTTTTATGCTAAACTGATGTTTTTAAAATTTTCTCTTCTTCCAATTTTTCTACACTCTCTTCCACCATGTTCTAAACACCACCAATCCAATCATACTCATCAACTCATTTGTCGTCCTTACTTTCCATGTTCTCTGGTCTCCAATGGAGACACTATAACCACTAAAGATGTTGACCCAGTCTTAACTCACTTTAACCAGCTTGTACTATGTTGGAATTAATTGAGAACATTTCGTAATAACATGGGAATATTTAGGAGCAATTTGGAAAAAAAATAAAAATGAACAAAACATGTAATTTCACCTAAAATAAATACTCCCTCCATCTCAATTTAAGTTACACACTTTCTATTTTTTCTCGTCTCACCATAAGTTGTACACTTTCCAAATTTGGATGCATTACAGGAAATTTTAGTAGTAAAAAAACTTTACTATGCTCATTTGTTTTGGGCTTCAGTCGCCCAATCTTAAACTCTAATGTTATTTCTCAATGGATTTTCGTTTCCCCACCACCGTAGCCTCTCTGCCTCCCAAAAATCAAATCCCCGTCATTCTCCAAAATCCCATTCTCTGAATCTCTTCAATTTCCTCTCCCCATTTTTGTTCTCCAAAATACCACTCTCCAAATTAAATTTGATCCTCCATTCTCAATAAAAATCCGCAAGTGCAACGACGACTGTGAACTCCATAAAGGCGCCGACGATGAGGTGAGGACGATGACGAAGAGAGATGATACTGACGATTTCAAAGGCAAGAGACGATGGTAACGATTTCAAACCCCATTTGTTAAACCCTCAAGACACACCCATCTCTTCTCTTCCTACAGCAGCACTAGAATCGATGACGGCGGGGTTGTGAATCCCACATCTACTAGATCGGGATTTTATCAAGATTGTTTATGGGTAAAGTGGATCCTCGGGTTTGGGAATTTGTTTGTAAATTTTAATCTGGTATTGTTGAAAGTCATGTACTCCCTCCGTCCCAGGGGAATCTGCACACTTTCCTTAAAGGGGTGTCCCAGACAAATCTGCACTCTTTTTGTTTCTTTCCATATTTGGCAAAAAAAGTGACATGAATTTCCGAAATTACCCCCAGCATATTTAAACTATTACCAAAATGTCAAAAATGGTTATTCTAATTTGGGCCATTATCAATTCAACTAACCCAATTGTAGCTAATCCAAAGCACCAAATTTGCTGAACCCATTTGCACCATATTAATTATCTCAACCGTTTCCAATTCAGAAGATAAGATCTCCATCTGATCTTATCTCTTCGCACCGAAAGTAGCACCAATGAATGCGTCTTGGTCTTGTGAAAAGTGGAGCTCTCCTTTATGTGTTTCACAGTCTTCAACGCCTCGTTCAATTCTCCTGCTTCCTTCTCAGACGCTCATCTCCATCTTTCTCTTCCTCACCCTGAAACCATAGCCCTAATTTTTTGGCATCTTCCCCCAGTTCCCGTTGCTATTTTCATCATGTTTTGTTAGATCCGGTCAATTTCTGTCATCTTCCCCCTGTAGTCTCGGTGGTTTGGTGCGTTTCGAATGTCGTTTGACTCGAATTCCACCGGTCAATCTTGTCGGAGGTGTTCATTGTGCTACGTTTCGGATTCATATAGTAAGTCGGAGTTCGTCCCTGAGACGGAGGCGGATGATGCCACCTCCGCCTGGAGGTCTGACGCAGCCCTCAGGGAAGCAGTGGTCAACGGCCACAGTGAAATGTCTCCACTCCAGATCCAGGGGAATCTGCTATTGTCGAGCCATGGGCTGATGTTAAATCTCCCACTGGCGACTTGCATGGTGGAGACAATGTTCAACCGAGCCACGGTGAGCACGGTTTGGTTCCTCCCAGCTGTGATATCACCGGTGGAGAAGGTACGGGGATCGTTGCAGAACCAACGCGGTTCCCTTGGGACACAAATGTTCCAGATGACCCGGAGGACACCATGTATGGCAGCAACCAGGTGCTCTACCTGTTATGCCCTTGGTTGCGGGAGGAGTGCGACACCCATCGGCGCAAACCATAGCTCCGTTGGCATTTCATTACATACGTGCCTGAAAAAAGATAAGTTTTTCGCTGTTCATATTAATATGGTTAGTTCCTCTTCCGTATCGTGCAGTGGTGCAAATAGTTTCTTCTGCCTAGTTTTACTTTATTGTGTTCTTCCCACTGATAATCCCATAAATATACAGGATCCATTTATTGGATGCTACTTTCGGTGGAGAAGAGATAAGATCAAACCGGATGTTAATCTTGAATTGGAAACGGTTGGGAGTATTAAAGTGCCAAAAATGGAAGGTTTCCACTTGGCAGATGAGGTGAAATTGTCCCTTCCCTTAATGTAACCTTTTCTGTGTTCTGTGCGAGAGCCACTGTTTTACGAAGTTGCTCGATGATATATGTGCGATATTAATGTCCCCTTTCTGTACAGAAAAGAGTTAGATTCTGCATGCATATTTATTTGCGAGAACACCTGATTTGCTTCAGGTGTTCGATGATATACTTGAAATTGTTCTGAGTTGTGATAATGCGTTGAAGCCTGAGTTTATGTGTCTTGCCTGGATTTTGGTGATGTGGTGAAGCCTGAGTTTGTTGTATCATTGACATGCCTCAGCCGTGTATTTGAACATGACAATAGTTGTAGGCATCGTCCCTGATTGTTGCATGGCTGTAACATTGAGCATGTTCCCTTAATATGGAAAATATTAGAGAGTATGTTGCAAAAAAAAGGGTTAAACTTCATTAACCAAATGAACATTTAACCGGGGTTGGTGTCAAAACATCCCATGAACACCAAAAGTGGGATGTTCTTGGCTTGCAAAAAATGCCATCTAACCAACCCCCAAAATGTTTATAATTCTGCATCTAAGGCCTATAACCTAAGGCATGCATAAGTGGCACCACAGTTTCATCTACTGCACCTTTGCTGATTAGATACTCAATGCTGCCCCTTACAACCTCCTCACTTACTTGTAGTGATCTTGGCAGAGTTCCCTCCCTTATGTGTTTGTACTTGTTCATGTGAGGCATCTTGTAGTTGTTTGACCCGCGTGCTTTCAGTATTTCGATCATTGACAGTTGATGGGTAAGAAATACCTTGTTCAAAGTGATCGCATCTTCTCTTTCGTACGCTGACTGCACCGCTGCCATTAACTCCTCAACATTAGACGATGTATGTTCTTGTTGTAAGCTTTGAATTGAGTTGAAAAATCCCAAGTCTAGGATGTTACAGTCGGGTGAGTTTGCTGGTTGGTTGACTAGTGTATGTTAAAACCATCTGCATCAGCTACTTCCCTGAATTCTGGATCATTGTTGAAAATGTGTGGCTTTGCATTGTCCTGCTGAATATGAATGAATTTGCCCAACATGTGAGATGGCCACCGTGACTTAATTGCTGGGATAACTTCTGTGATTAGCTTCTCCTTTGTGACATCTCTTGTGATTTTTGGTACTGCTGCCTTTTGAACTGTCCCTGCTTGCCTGTTCTTGCTATTTTTTATTGCCACTTGATCTTGAACGAATGGAAATATGCCCAGTTTCCCATCGAATAGCAGTTCACCATCAACTCCCCATATTGGTCTGCTTACTGCATATATGAACATTAACTTTGGGATATGTGACTTGTGTTTAGCTGTGCGATATGACTCCGGTTCATCCGGGGCCAGTAGGTACCTTACTGTTTCCTGGCTTAAATAAAACCATTTCTCATCTAAGTGTATGACATGGTCCATTGATCTAAATCTTAGTTCAGGATCAAGCTTTTCTAAAACGAACCACACGTGATACCTTATTGTGTTCTGTGAGAGCTGGTTTGATGCTATTTGTGTGGCTTTTTATTACCTTGGATGCCACTGCCCGTTGAACACTACTCTTCCCTATTCCGAGTGCTTTTAATGTACCTCTAATAGTGCGCCTCTTCACTGCAGGCAATGATTTCAATTCATCCAGGTTGATTTCCTTCTTGTTCTTCGGAGGATGGCCTGTCATCCGATGACGCAAGTCCAGAGGTCTTCCTTGTGACATTTGAGCTCGAGTAAGAGCCCAGATGGTGCTCACTATTCGTATAGAACAGTCGGACATTGCTGCTGCCAACAATCGTATCGAATGCAATAGCTTCCCATTCTTGTGATGCTCCAGCAAAAACTCCCCCAAATGCTGCCTCTCCTCGTTCGTCAGATTTTTCCGCATTGACCCTAAAAAAACCCAATGAGGAATGTGAAGATGCAAAACACTGAGAGCAACCACCACCCTCGGGTGAGTCGGGACGGCTCGAGGAAGTGTAAAACCATACCTGAGGGTTCCCCAAATACCCAAACTTTTATCGGGTTTGGGGTTCGAAGCCCTGACTGATCCTTTTTTGTGGTGCCTTCTTCAGTTTTTTTTACGTGGTTTTGAACCACATCTGAGCCCAGAATTATTTGTATTTATAGAGCAGTGTTTGTGCAGCTGGGTGCACAATTTTTGAAGCTGTAAAAGTTACTGTACTGTTTTGGCGCCTAAAAACGCTCATAAAAAGCGGGAAATGGCCATGCATTTTACAGGAGGGAAAAATTATCCCCCTGATTGCCCCTTAATTTTTTTCCCCCTCTGATGAAGTAGCACGTGGGGGGGGTCGGTCTCCAGTGGGACCCAGGGGAAAAATCTACAGAGATTTCTCTCTCTGCAGATTCCCCTGGGACGGAGGGAGTAGTTTGGATCGATTATTTAATTGGTAATTTGTGAGCTGATTTGGAAAAGAAAAATGTTTCAGGTTGGAACATAAGTTCAGCTGTCTACAAAATTTTTACAGAAGAACAAAATATTGCAATTATGTTGGTTTATGGAATTCTGACTATTCTGTAACATATTAGGCGGTGGTAGAAGCATATTAGGTTTATGGAAAAATTTTATAAATATGGAATTGGATTTATGGAATATATGTGATATATTGAGGTAAGGAAAATCTCTTTATTTATGAGATTTGAATATGCTTCAGAAGCAAATAAGGAATATAGATATTATGGAGATAATCATTAGGGATATTATGGAGATAATCAAGGAGAGTTCTGATCTGCTCATGAACTACAAAGGGGATATCACGATTGCATTATACTCACGGACTTATTAGAAGAAGTCTACATACATATTTTATATCTTCCGAGAGTACTGCAAGAGCTAGAATTCTATGTTCCAACATACGTAACATGTTGTTCAAAGTTCAAAATCATATACTTTAGTTTCTCGGGATGAGGCATCAACAAGTTTCGAGTTTCAAGGGAGTCTCATCAAGGCGGATTGGTAGCAAGGGAAGCTTGCAGAATCCACACCATATTATTAAATAGATAAGTATATTTGTATGGTTTACTTTGTACTATATCTTTCTGGTTAGTGGATTCATTCTGAACTGGGTTAGACCCCCCAGATGTAGGTGAATTTCACCGAACTTTACAACCAAGTCTCGTACCTTTATACTTTACTTTATTGCATACTTGGTTAGATAGGGTATGTTGGAATATAGTAGTAATAATTAAAGATAATTATGTAAAACCAAATTTCATTTGTAAATTATTGTGATGGTACTGTAATGTTGTTTTCGATGGTTGGGGGGGGGGGGGGGGGGGTTTGTGTGTGTGGAGACATTGGTTGAGGGTGATGGTTTGGGGATAATAGAGCAATTTCATAGCCTAAAATTCTGAGACTGGATTTTTTTCCATGCATTTTATGTTGGGACAAGGGGAATATCAAAATTTGGAGTTTGCTTTCGAATTCCCAAATGCTAAGGTCGTACATCCTCGAAAGCACACTGTTACTAGACTCCTAGCGCGGATTTGTTGCTTGCTTTTTCTAAAATGTAAGAGTGATGTTTAAGTAATGTATGTTACTGGTTTATGTCCTAATATATGTGGACTGCATTTCTTGAAAGATGATCTTTCTATAAGTTATAGAAAGACCAAGATTTAAAGTGTAAATTAGAAGAAATGAAGATAAAATTTTTGGGTTGCATGAACCGGATTATAAATTTTATAACTACTACATGTTGCATACTAAATTTTTAATGTTGCAACTAAGACCTTTTACCTTTTATTATACAAATTAAACTCCGTGTGGAAAGACCGTTCTTCCCAAGACTTTGCCCCAAGACTTTGCCATATATGTGTAGTTCTATTTTTAATTTTTTTTATATAAAATAAGAAAACACCACCCACACCCACCATATATCTCCTCCTGCCAGATAACCCGCCCTACCACCTCTGGAGGTGGTAGCTGGAAAATCGAACAACCGGCGAGCCACTACATACCCTGGCGACAATCCCACCTCTCACCCACCCCATAGACCATCGTTTGTGGCTCGCCACCCCAACCTAAACTCACCCATCGAACCCAGATCTGGTGAACCTCCTCACTCACCGAAACTAGCCACCCTGATCGAACCCAGATCCGGCAAAACACCATCATTCCCGCACAAGTACTCGACTGCCAGCGGTCGGGTGCACTTGAGTGAACAATTAGGGGCTCATGTGAACACTTGGTTCTCTCAAGTGCTCGTTTGCTCGAGTGCCAGCGACTAGGTTCACTCTCTTGAGCTTGTGCCCGATTTCTTGCATCGGTGCTCGATTCTCAATCATCAGTGCCCAATTTGTTAGAGTTGGCTCTCAATGCTTTGGGACCACCACTATCCCTCCAATGTTGCGGCACTAGCCATCACTATCTCTAGACTGCCGCCACCATGCCACCATCATGAAACAACCACCACCTACACAACCACTTTCTTATTTTTCAAATTACATAAGAAATAATGATAAAGTGTTAAGGTAGTGAAATGCTAATTTACAATTCACAAATTTAACTTGAAACTTCAAATGTGAATTAGTTTTGAGTTTGTTTTTGTTTTTAATTTTGAAGCAAGTCTTGGGTTGAGTTTTAGGATTTCATAAACAAAGTGACCTACATTAGACCAAAATGCGTTTAACAAGAAAATACAAGGAAACATTAGACCAAAATTTCTGCGATGTATTTTCTGGCTACCACGTGCAATAAACTCTATAACAAAGTTCCCTTGAACATTTTTATACTAGCAAATAGGAAGCACAAGCAACCAATCCCCACCAAGAAACAAAAAAAAAAAATCAAAATATGGAGAAAATGGCTTAAAATCTCGGGGAAGCAAATGGTTTTCTTATAAAAATTATACATCCTCTTTCCTTTCTTGCCAGAAGTCCTGTTCTACATAAAACTTTTCCAACAAGATTGCCCTACTGAAGATATTGATCGAGTAGAGCATAAAGGACTGCCTAGTCCATTTCCTACTCGCACTTAATGGAGCGGTATATATGACGGACAAAAAAGAGCGCTGCACGGAAGCCAACAGTCCCCAGCATCAGGAAGAAGCCATAGCATATGCAAGCCATGTAACCAAAGAAGAAGGAAGTCTGCATGAATCCCGACATGTCTGATCGTGCATAGTAGTAATACAAGCAGTAGCCATAGATGAAGAGTCCAGTTGATCCACCACATAGGAATGACCTACAGGAAACAAAACAAAACCATATGCATTGGTGCTTGTTTCTGAGCATTTCTACAAGTCACCTACTAAGTTTTCACCATTTGAAAATTACGAATTCACAACATTGATACGAAGCATCACTGAAACGACGAGCATATATGACACAAAGAAGAGCTTGAAAATTCCTAAAAAGATCATTTATAAAGAAGAAAGGCAAGCATACCTCCACCACCATTCATGGTCCTCTGCAGCAAGTTGAAAGTAAGTCAATGCCACAGTGATGAAAGCAGTGACGATCAGGAGAATGATGAAGACAATGAACAAGATGCTGTAAATGGTGTAAATCCGGTGACCCCATACACTGGCAAATATGTAGTAAAGCTCAATGTAAATTGCACTGAACGGCAAAAATCCAGCCATTGCCATCTGAGGCAGAGTGCTGCGGTACCAAGGTAGAGGAGGAATCTCTCGGGGATATTTTGTGGTACGTACAGGAGCCTGAAACTCTGCCTTACCATTCTTTCCAGCAATTCCACCAAGTACCAATAAAGGTGAAGTCACAAGGGCCCAGATAAGAAAGATGACTACGATAGTACCAAACGGCAGCGCTGCAGTAGCGCTATAAGCAATTGCAACAGTGTTCAGGAAGCAGAAAGTTAAGAACAGTGGTCCGCAAAATAAGGCTCCAGTAAAGAGTAGATTTCTGACCTGTGAAAGGAGAAACGGAGCATCAGAATGTGTATAAGTTATTCTGATCCAACAACAGCATTTATCCTGCTATGTGAGGTTGCAAAATAATTCGTGTTTCACCATTATGTTCAGTGGTAAAAAATTATCATTAGTATATCTTAGTATAGCATGTCCAGCTCCTAATAATTCCATTCTAGATCTTCTCCCCCTTTAATCTGAATAATAATTCCCTTATTTATCAACACTGTATTTAGATATCTAAAGGTCACCACTAACACATGTCTAGACCATCTTGAATGTGTTCCTCGCATTTCCTCATTTATTTGGCTATCTCCATGCACATTCTAATGTAAATACATTTTATTGTATCAAACTAGTATAATCTCCTTTCCACTACTATAATTATACAAATATATCCTATTAAAAACATAATCATCAGAAGAAACCCACAACCATTTAATAAATAAATAAAGAGTGCCACCATTTTCTTCCACAGATATAATAACTTAATTCAACATGAAAGCTATCGCATTAAAAAGAATTAACATAACCAAAAACTTGGAGAACTCAGAACTCATAGGATAAACAAAAGATCAAATTATGTCGGCTTGCAAAAAATAAAAATACACCTAAAATATAGCATACCCAGTTTGTTCCTTCGAGTTGACCATAGAAAGAAGCTGATGTGTAACCAGCGATCCCAGATGTCAGAGCATATATGACAACAAGCGCGGTGAATAGAGCACCACGGTTGTATGGGTAAAACACGCCAACAAGAGCCAAAACAAAGATGAAAATTGTTCTGCAATGGTGAAAGGGCTCATTAACAAGCTCTAGCTGAATATTGGTTATAGAGCAAAAGATAGAGAGCTCGTTTGTTCTAGGCAATGAATAATACCACACAAAAATACACTTACAGGGTGAATAACTGAGTCCCACAACCAAGAGATGAAGCAAGCAACGACTTGTACTTTGGAAACCTAAACACATCCCCATGAATATATTTCCATCCAGTCTCCTCTTGATCATCAGCTGCCTCTTCATCATGAGCATACCTTAGCAAAAGAAAGCAGAAATGGACACCTCATATGAGCATACAGAATGGATGGACAAAATGAGAATATTGCACCGAGGTAAATCAGATGTGCAACTTACTTGACAAAGTCATTCTTAAGCACTCTCATTAGAATAGTAGCCAGAAAACCGGTAAGCAGGAGGACCGTCACACAAGAGTTGATGATGGAGAACCAGTGAATTTCCAAGTGGTGAGGCAGAGCAGAAGACTGTGAATACTTCTCCATCCTCTTTTCAAAAGGGATACCAGTCTCCTTCCATTTCACAGAGTACATGAATTCTACATCAACTTCCTTGTCTTCAGTGATATCAACCAGAGCATGAGGGTCAGTTCTTGCATTGATCTCAATGACACGGTCCTTATTGTAAAGTATTTCGAAGTGCAGGTGTTTAAACAGGTAAAATTTAAACTCGCTGGGATCAGACTTTCCTTCTTTCTCCAGCTTCCCCAAAAATCCCCAGACGGGCAAGTCATCATAGTACATTTGAAAGTAGTAGTCTTTAGCAACCGCCTTTCGAAACTGAGCAACATCTTCCTTAGTCAACTTCTTTTTGCAAACGGTTTCTGAGTCCTTGTCAACTAAAAACTCTAGCACATATGGAGCACTGACAAGACGATCTCCATTCAGCACTTCACCAAGAGCTTCTTTTTTCTCTGTCACATGAGCTGCCAACATGCACCACAAACTTTCGATCAGTATTCAACATACCAACTTATGGATCGTATCGCACTATTGTAAATTAGAGTCTCAGATATAAATTTGACGAAGGGGGTGAGCATAGTGAATTCAAACCTGGAGCACAGAATGGGAGATCGAAGAATCTGTACGTCTCACTGAAACAAACACAACATCTTATTAAAAAGTTAGCATCAGCAAAATGAGTAACTATAAAACGAGATCGTATTAAATCAGCCTGGGCAAAAACAAAGACCGTTAAAAAACCCAAAACAGCAAAAGCTCAACACAATCCCCGATCTCAAACAAATTCATCATCTCCGGCAAAGCTTCAAACAACAATTCAGCACTAATCTATGTCAGATTTCAGTGATCTCCCACATTCTAAAGCCTCCACCTTTACTCACAAACCCAACAACGGAAAAGGGGTCCACTATCCCTAAATCCACTGATCAAATTGAGCACAATTTCCACAACAATGCACACTAACAAAGTCGTACACATAGCATCAAGATTCACAATTAACACTGTATAGTACAGATATAGCAGCACAATTCACAAAACTAACACGAAAAAAGAAGAAGAATCCAATTAATAAATGGGTACCTGGGGTTTTGAAAAGGGCCGACCTTGTTGGCGTACAGAGGGACCTGATCTTTAGCTTTGTACTTGTGATCCGATGCGTCCGATCTCGCCACCGCTAACAGGGAGAGCAGGACCAAAACGACGGCGTCCCATCTCACCATCATTTCTTCTTCACTCTGAGTTCGGAGAGGATGAGAGAAGAGGGAGGATTTTTAGTGTGTGTCGCTGTGTGAGACTGAGGACAGGGGAAAATAGGGGATGAAATGCGCAGATCTCGATTAGGCAGGGAGGGGTAATTTTGGCAACTATTTTATTTGTACAACTTAATCTTTGAGCAAAGTACTTACCTCACCCTTAATTTTGTTGAAAATTTCATATCCTTCCTTTCTCCCTCTATCTATGTCTTACTTCACTATTTATCAATAAAATTAATGTTGTTTAATGGTAAAAATTTATTGATATTTAAATATAAAAATTATCGTGTGAGATACTGCTACATTCATTATAACACATATTTTTAGAATATATATTTTTTATAATTTATTGTTATACATAATTTAAAATATTAAAATTATAAAATCATCAATGAATAGTAAAAAAATGGAAAGTAAGACACGGACAGAGAATTAAATTTTTAAAAAAATTTAAAAGTGTGAATTGATTTCTGAACTCACGAAAACCGACAATGAACTCAATCCCATTATTAATTTACCATTCTTAATATTACTAATATAGATGTACATATATAGTGAGTTATTTTTTATGAAAATGACAGTCCGATAAAAATTAATTTATTTCATTAGTCGAACTTATAATTGACATGGGCATATAAACCAAATTAATTTAATTTTCAGAAAAATTAAAATTTCATATAAATATTCAAACTTGAAAATTAATAACAAATTTTATTATTTATAAAAGATTAAGGAGAAAGATTCACGTTAGATCATCCATTAAATCAATCATGATAAATCTTATTTTTAAAACTTTAAGAATTATATTATAATTATTTTTATATTTTAAAATATATAAAAAAATACTTAAAATTAATTTTAAAAATTGGTTGCAAAAAATAAAAATTAATAGCAAATTATAATATTAGTAATATGAGAAAATCTCGTGTTAGGCATACTAACGGTTAAACCAATAGAAAAAAAAACTCCTTTCAATAACTTTTGATGTCAATTATAATTATTTTTACGTCACAATACATTTTTTTTTAAAAAAAATCAAAGTTATAGGAAGCTCGTCAATTGTATCAATTATAAAAATAACTTCATCTAACTATTAGTCGGTACAAAATAAGACTTTATGTACTTATATTAATTATAAAATGATCACATATAAAAAAATAGACGTTATAAAAAAAATTGTGAAGATTAAGTTACATTTTAGAAAATAATAAAATTGTCGGTGAAACTTTTGACAAAACCATTCTGTTAGATTGTTATATCCCCTTATTAACCTTTTCGGGTACAAGTTACATTTAATCGCGAGGAAAGGACTGTGTGCGTTGTGTGTGAGGTTTTGATGTAAGCGAGGAAGGGGGTTGGTGATTCACGCGCTGGTTGGAAGTTGACGGTGACTTTTAAGCGGAATGCAAGCTACTAATGCATGAGACCGGCTACCGGCTACTGGATAGATGCAACTTGCCGACCGCAGCTGCTAGAGTCGTGCTCACTCCATTTGCACTTTAATTATATTTTCTCTCTTTTTAAAACTAATTCTAAGTGATGAGTTGACATTAATTGTGAATATTCTTAACTCGTCGTGTATGCCTCCTTTTTTTCATTTTTTTTATCTAATACACATGTGACAAAAATAATCGTTTTGTGAGTTCGTACAAATAGTGATTTTCTTATACAATTTCTATAATAAAAGATAAGAAAATTATAGAAATAAGAATAATATTTTATCTTTTATTATTCTAATTAAACCATGTTTTTCATAAATTTATGAAAAGACGATTTTTCCCAAGACTTTCCCTTTCTTAAAAATAAAAAAATATATTATAACAAGATTGTTGCCTGAAATAAATGCTTCCTTTTTCTTAAATAAATAAAGTGTAACTACCTTTGGTGGATAAATTTATTTACCTTAAAACAAACTATTCTCTCTATTTATTTGAAATGTTCAATGTTTGATTATGTTTTTAAAAGAAAAGTTTAAGTAGATCTGAGTGGACACAAACTCCTCTTTAATACAGCTTAACTATTAGATGGAGAAAATTTATACTCCATCTGTCTCACAAAAAAACATATTTTTTATCTTCATTCGTCCCAATTAAAATTACACACTTTCTCTATTTTTCTATTTATGGCACCATAAGTTTAAGTGTTTGGATTTAGGTGAAGAAAATGAGTAGATGGAATTGAATTTGGAAAGTAAAAAGTAAAATGAGTGGGTGAAATTGAAGGAATATTACCAAAAATTGAAACGGTGTCAAAATATCCATTTATAGTAAGTGTGTAATAAATAACAAAACAGAGGGAGTACAAACTCTATAAATTAATATTCATTGGACTGTCAAAACTTATTAATTAAAAATTTATTAATTAATTGATAAATTATTAGTTATTAATTAAATAGTGACACAATCCCGAGAGAGAAAGAGAGGGGGGAAGTGTGCTACTGTGGGCAATTTACACCATCTAATATGTGTACTTCCCAATTTTTTTCTTCTTCGATTGGCGACCAACGTCTTTCTGATGGGGTAATCTGTCAAGAAGAGAGGGGCGAAAAAAGTACAACCCAAACTGGTAGATGAAACAATTGTGTCGGAGAAGATGAAATTGAGTCGGGATTTGAAAATCAGGAAGTATGAGAGGTTTTGAAAACAATTCCAAACGTGGAGAAGGAGAAGGAGATGTCGAATTTGGGGAGAACAACTGCAAAGAAGTTGTGGGGGAGAGTTCTAATACTCAAACAAAAAATGATTGTGATGAGAAATTGCAGGGAGCTAGGAAAAGGCTATCCTAGGGTGGTAGAGTGGAAAAGTACTATGAGACGATCAAAATCGATGTATGGAAATGAGAGAAGTTGCATCATAAGATGTTGAGGAAAGCTCAAAACATTGGGAGTCAAACGTGATCGGCAAAGTACTAGGCTCAAATCCATCATTCAAGGTGATGGAAGGTTATTTGCTCAGAATATGGGGAAAGAAGGTGCTGAAGGTGTGGCAACTCCGCGGAGGTATGTTCTTAGTTAAACTTACCTCTAGGCAATATAGAGATGAGATTGTTGATATGGGGTTATTGATGTTTGATGGTAAATCATGAAACCCTGGACTAATGAGGTTGATTTGAAGGAACCTAAATTTGTTCCAATATGGATCAGATTGCCTGATTTAGAGCTGAAATATTGGCAACCCCGTATAATAAGCAAAATTGTGAGTGCTTTAGGGAAGCCAATAGAACTTGATAATGCCACTTTGGAGAAGGATAGACTGGCCTTTGCTAGAGTGAAGATAGATGTAAAGATCTCTAAAAATGTTCCTGATGTTCTGAGCTTTGTAAATGAAAAGAAAAACAATAGTTCAACAGGCAATTTAGTATGAGTGGTATCCTGTGAAGTGTAAAAAATGCAACATGTTAGGCCATCCTGAAAACATTGCAGGAAGAAGGAGGAAGATAAGAAGGGTGGAGCTAAATCGAAAGTCCATATGTTAAGAATAGGCTGAAAAATGCTAACAAGGAGGAAGTCGTTAAGTTGAGAAGTGTAGATAAGGGACTGAATATTGTGAACCTTGAAGAAGAAAGTGTGAACAACAAAGAGGAGAAAACAAAGGGTATGAATGAAAAAAAAAATAGTACAAAAGTTATAGGGAGGTCTTGGATAAGGGAGAGTAGCAGTATGAAGGAGAAACCCCCAGATGGCTGTTAATATAGCAGTATGGAATGTTAAGGGTTTAAATAAAGGGCAGAAGCACGGCTTGGTTAAAGGGTTTTGCCTTAAAAACCAGGTTGGGCTACTTGGATTAATAGAGATAAATACAAAAAGAGAAAGAAAATGATACCTGGAAAAGGATTGGGTTAGGCTGGAGAATGCTAACAAATGGTGGGCTCGTAAAAGGAGATATGATATGGATAGAATGGAGGGAGGGTTATTTTTATGTGTTAGTAGTAAAAGTTGAGGAATAATGGATTGATACAGAGTGTATGAAGAGGTATAGTGGCGAGAAGTTCTTCTGCACTTTTGTATATCGATGCAATTCTGCAGAAAAAAGGAATGAGCTATGGGATTTCTTGAAGGGAAATAGAACAAGGAATGAAGCATGGGTGATTGTGGGATCTTTCAACTCCCCCCAACACCTGAAGATAAAATAAGTGGGAATACTGTTAATGAAAATGAGACAGTAGATTTCCAGGACATGGTAGAGGAGCTGATTTTGGAGGAAATGAAAACTATTGGGGTATACTTTACCTGGAGTAATAGGAGAGGTGGGGGTGAAAGGATTATGAGTAAAATTGGCAGAGGTTTGTGAAGTTAAAAATGAGTTAATGTCTGACCATCTTCTTCTAATAATCAGGTTTCTGGGGATTGAGGTGGTTAAAAAAGGCCATTTAGATACTTTAATATGTGGTCAAAATCTGAACTGTTTAGTAGAACTGTAAAGCCCATTTGGGGCTTAAAAAATCAATAATCTAAGAGATTTGGAAAAGGCTTTACTCGGGTTGCAAAAACCACTGAATTTGTTCAACAGAAGGGAGTTCAGTGGGATTGGGGAGGGAGCAGATATTGCTAATGAGAAGTGGAGCATTGCCCAGCAAAATCTGAATGCAGAGCTTGAGTCTGAAAGATTGTAGGAGATTGAATAAGAAGCTAGAAAATGGCAGAAAAACTCAGGGAGGTTGAGTACATCTTTCTACAACAAAAGGCTAAAATAGATTTGGTTGAATGATGGTGATAGGCCCACACGACTCTTCTATGCCTTTTTGAAGAAAAAGCAATATCAAAACCACATAACAGCCGTAAAAAAGGGGGATCAGCTGTTAACTGAGTATAAAGTTGTGGAAGGAGAGATAGTCAATCACTTTAAAAACCAACTAGGAGTGGAAATGCAGACAGTGAAGTTTGATTATGATGTAGTGAAGTATGGGAAAGTACTCGGCTTGGAAAGGCAAACGGAACTGATAAGACCTGTCAAGGAGGAGGAAATACTGGCTACTCTAAGAGGGATACACCCCAGCAAAAGTCCAAGGATGGATGGCTATTCAAGTAAGCTCTTCAAGGACAGTTGGGAGATTGTGAGAAAATATGTCACATCAGCAATCAAAGGATTCTTTACAATTGCAGGTAACTTTAAGAATGCATTAATCACACTGCTTCCTAAAGTATCTCAACCACAAGTCTCAAAGGATTATAGGCCAATAGCATGTTGTTCAATAATTTACAAAATTATTACTAAGATTCTATGCAACATGTTAGTTTTGCCTGAGATCATTAATAATAATCAGCGTGCATTTGTGAAGGGGAGATTCATCGGTCATAATCTGTTACTTGCTCAGGAGTTACTTCATAGATATAATGTAGAAAAAATGAAACCTAGTGTGTGTGGCACAAGTGGATATAATTAAGGCTTTTGACAGTCTAAACTGCGGTTTTCTATTAAATTGGTTGGCAGGGCTAATATTCCCCAGAAAACTAATTCAGTGGATCAAGTCAATTACTATGAATTTTTATATTTGCTTGAATGTAAATGGGAAGTTTAGTAATAAATTTACAGTTAAAAGAGGGGTGAAACAGGCAGATCCCATTTCCCCTCTTTTATTTGTATTCGGTATGGAATACTTTACTAGGTTACTGAATAGAGAATTTATGAATGGGAAGGTAGAGTACCATCAACGATGCAAAAAGGCCAATGTTCATTTTCTGTTGTTTGTTGATGACCTTTTGCAGTTCAATGAGGCTAACATGAAGTCTTTGGTGAAAATCAAATTCATTCTAAATAAGTTTGTGCATACCTCAGGTTTATCTATTAATGATAATAAATCTAAGGTGTATTTCTCTAAGATGGATGAATGTCAAGGCAGGTCTAGCATATTTGTTGAATGTAATACAAGGAAAATTCCCTATGACTTATCTAGGGCTGCCAGTTTCTTATGTTAATTGGGAAAAAAAAGTGACTGTGATGTAATGATTGAGAATATAAGAGAAATAATCACATGTTGGTCATCCAGGAACCTCTCTTAAGCAGAAAAACTTCAGTTGATTAATAGTGTTCTATTAAGCATTTCAGGGTATTGGTCGAATGTTATGAAAATACCAGAGGAAGTCCAAAAGAGAATTGTTAATATTTGTTCTGATTATTTGTGGGGTAGAGATGAAGGTCAGAGGGGATTCACAACAGTTGCATGGGATTCTTTGTGCACAGGGAGGAAAGAAGGAAGTTTGGGGCTGAGAAATCCCTCAATATGGAACAATGTTGCCTTGTATAAACATTTGTGGGATTTATCCCAGAAAAAAAGTTTTATGGTGTAAATGAGTGAATGAATACTACCTAAACGGTGAACATGAGTTCTTATGAAAACCAAGGATAGATTTCCAAAACTGAAATCATGCTTAGACAGAAATGGGAAATTGAGAATTTTAGCAGTGTTTGAAATGATGATGGGAGGCATGGAAATCAAACACCAGAACAGTGTTGTCTAGTGTAAGAGTTTGTCACAAAAGCACAGATTTTTCTTGTGGATGTGGACTAATAGGAAGCTGGCAATTGTTGATAAACTTCAAGCATTTAACATCTTAACAGGTGAAACTGTTTGTTGTCTGTGCCAGAAAGGAAAAGAGACAACTTATCATTTTTTTGTGGACTGTGAATATACCAGGGAAGTGTTAAAGCTGTTGCAGGTTCCAGTTCAAAACTCCTTGAGAGTGATGAAGAAAGTACTATGGAGGCTAGTTAGGAGGAAATAAGGGCAGATAGTGTTGAGGCTGGTTTCAGGTTTGTATAATATTTGGAAGAAGGGGAATCGAAGAACTTTTGATGGAGCTGAATTGAAGAAGGTCACTTTGGTTTATCAGATCAAAACTGAAATTAGCTAGAGGACAAAGGGAGCAGGAGAAGTGATTCAGTAACATTAGGAGTTATTCATAAGGAGTGTTCAATTTTTTTTACTGATTCAATTTGTTTTTATTATAGTAGTTTTGTAGTAGTTGGTGAAATTTTGGTTAAAGGGTGAGTTTGTAAATGGTAAGTAGGGATCAAATTGTGTAAGGTTTTTGGGCTTAATTCTATCAATGAAAAGGTTCACCAAAAAAATCATATATCAACTAATATTTTATTAATTTATGATGGAATATTCAATCTACAAATACCTTGCAAACTTTCACTTAATTATGTACAATGCATGTATATCAAATGAAGGGCCCAATTTGAAAGAACCCTTCAATCTCCCACTTTATTATTCTTCTTGTGTTCAATGTATCACTTTATGGACATAATATTTGCTATATAAATACAATATCAGATGACTGCGAACTTCTTTCGTCATTGTAAACTTCGGTCAACAGATAACATAGCTTTTGAGAACTGCGATGAACAGGTTGGTTGAGAAAGTACTTAAGAATTCCAAAATTTGATCAAAGAGTTGGGTTATTGCAATGCAATGGATGTCGAAGATGTCTTGAACCACCCGGAAGAAATTGTAGTTAGAAAGTTTTTAACTAATGAAGAAATTATTGAGAGCAGGATTGGAACTAATAAAGATGATGAAGATGATCATGAAAGTTTTAAAATGGAGCCCCCTTGCAAAGCGAGGCTATTTAAGCGGCAACAAGATGAATAATTTCTTGTTTAATGAAAGGGAGTTAAAATCCAAGTTTCTGATGACATTGAGGAATTCTATGGGCTTCGAGATGGGAGAGAATTCCCGCATTGTTCTACTGACATTCGCATGTTTGGAGGTTGGAACAAGTTTCAGGACGGGAGAGCATGCCGTTGGAATAGGAGGAGTGACACCAGTATTAATGTCATTAGAGTTGTGTTTTCCACACAAACAGATGATAACATATAAGCATCAATCAATGAACTTATGTTTGACGTTTCTAGAAATTAGTTTGATATTTTTGGAACTATGTTTGATCTCTATGGAATTTAGAAAGGTATTCTTGTAGGTTGTTTGATGTTTTCTGCAGTTTTTTATATCAGAAATAGAAAAGACAATGTTTATGCACTATTGAAATTCTGGATGATATTTAACATATTTTTTATGAATAAATAAATTATTTTATATTAATGTCATTGGAGTTGTGTTTCTTAATTAAGTGCATCTAATGTAACATTTTTACAAAATTACAAGTATTATCTTAAGTGATGTTGCATTAGATTTAACGTAACAATTTTTTAAATTAAAGTAACACTTCTAAATGTGTACATGTAACATTTTTCAAAGATTTCAGTAACATTTTATAAGTTATTGTAACATTTTTAATAAGTGTTTCAAGGAAAGTGTTACAATAACTCTAATTTGTAGTAGTGAGTGTTACAACACCACGACTGCTTCCTCAACGCTACTCCACCGGGTCAATCAACTTATTGGCACCACGGACGCTCAAATCCTCGATTCACATTGATAGTAGCCGCTAAATCTTCACGTAGGAGACGCCCTTGTAAATCCATTCGCCAGTCATCGCCCTCGAGTTGACAACCTTTTAGACGATTTTTGTTAAAATAGATTTTTGTAATTGTGATGATGATGTTAATGAAATAAATGAAGAAGTTGATTTTCGTTTTAATTTATAGTGAATTTTGATTTTTTTTATTGTGGATTTATTTTGGTTTTTGAACATTTTCTGGGATTAATTAGTTGATTGGCTTATTCTAGGTTGCCCGAATTCGTTCGGACAACCTGCTTTTTTTCACTCAAAAAATGAGCTATTACTGCGATTATTCAGATTGAAAATAACCGAAGTAAAACCATTCACTTTTTAATGCGCCTGATACAACTGCGGTCTGGGTTGGCAAAAAAAATGCAGTCAAAAGTGCCCCAGAACCGCAGCCATATGTGTAGTAGTGAACATTAAAAAATCATCACAATACATGTAATTCTCAACTCAAAAAATTAGCAATAACATAGTATCATTTAATACAAAACTATAACAAACACTGCGTGGATATTTCTAAATACACTAATCAAATAATCTAATCTTTCCACGCTTGACCTTTCCCATCCCTTGAACATCATCTAACATTAGTTTTTCATCCAACATTAGTTTGACTAAGATTTAGAAGATCAAATTAATGATGAAATCTGAAATCTCATAGCTATCAACGGATTCTCATTGGAACTGAAACATCAACAAATAAAGCTCAACCAAAAACATGCAAACGTCAATAAAATTGATATATGTGTATAAACATCAACTAAAATGTACTAAACACCATCACTGCAATAAAATGCCATACACTGAAATTAAAACTACGGAAAATCTGAAGAAAAGGTGAAAACGCTCTCTTTTTCATCTTCAACTACAACAAAAAACACTACATATCAATAATTTCGATCAAAAACATCAAAGGCCTAACCAAATCACAATAAAACAATTTGAATCCAAAGAACAACATCATCTCCTTTGAAATCGATCGATTTCATATCTATAATCGAGAAGATTTAAAAAAAACAAGGTTACAAAGTTGGGAAAAAAAAGAAGTAAACAAACATGGAGAATAAATTGAGCGATTAAATATCACAAAATTTAGTGAATCTTATGGTTAAAGGTGAAGAAACTGAAGAAAAATGGAGTGGATCAACATTGGAGAAGAAGAAGAAGCAAGAAAAAATGGGGAAGAAAGAGAAAAAATGGTTTTAATCCAACACCTTTTGAAAATTGCAACAATAGTCCTTTAAATTATTTTTATCTTCTAAAACAACCATCCCAATTACAATTTATGTTATTTACATTTATGTAATTATCTCCCGTCTAACATTTAGTCAGTTTTAAAACAAGATTTCGTATAATACAAAACATGGAAATGACTTAAATATAACATCTAATCGGCCTTTTCAATATTATACTTCACCTTTTCATTATCAAAAATAGAATTTACATTTTAAATATTGTACTTCACTTTTTCATTGTCAAAATAGAATGAATTATATAAATATTCATGTGGTTGAATACTCTCTGCAGGGATCAAGAGCAATGGCCCTACTTGATTTGGTCCTCAGCAACTTCCTCCAGTGTCATGCCCATGCGGGCGACATGAAATTTAGCGAAATGATTGTTGGAATTTTCGTCATTCGGACCATGAAAAGTGGGAAGCAAGTGAATCAAGTTATTTTTCAATTCAAAGTTCACTCCTTCAGTCAATTCAAGAAACTGTACGGCAAGTGGCTCTTGCTCCAAGTCAACTATCTTAACAACTGATCAGCCATTCCGACTTGTTGAAATGCTATTCGAATCTTGCAAATGTTATTAAGTAATTCCTTAATTTCTAGCTTTAAACTCAAAAGATGTGTATCAATAACACGGGTGAGAACTATACACCAATTTCACACAAATGGTCGCTATACACAAAAAACAATAAATATAATCTAGTCAATTCCCTCGCAGCGACGCAAAATTTGACTAGGCTGAAGTTGAGATTGCCAATCAAAATAATAACCTTAAAAATCTAAAATATCGATAGTAGGAAAGTAAGGGTAGAACCTAATAGAATTTATGATTTCTATTCATCAACAAATAAGTTATTCACCAACTAGCGACCAAAAGTGGCATTTATTTTATTTAATAATTATTAATTGATTAAAGCAAGAAATATTATGGATTGTTATAAATATGATCAAGAAAACAACTTCGCCTAACAAACATCCACACATCAACATGACATGTTGATAAGATATGTCAAGTTTGTTCAAACATATTGTTGTTCCTACTCCAATAATATAAAATTATCAGCTCAACCAGCCTGATAATACGACTCTGGGTCCTCTGTTACATTTTTGTACAACACTATGTGTTACACCAGTAGAAATACGCCACTTGTCCCTTATAATCTAACTCTAATCCAACCATCTAACCCTGATTAAAATGAATTTATATTTTATTTTATTCCTTAAATTATTTTTCACCTTAAAAATTACTTTCCCTGTTTCTAAAACTGCTTTTTTCTTCTTCCTTTACAATTTGACACCAGATGCTAAACCCTCAGGGGATCATTCGACCTTTTCCGTTCCCCCCCATCCATAATCATCGTCTATAATCCTAGTAATTCTCTCGGCTGGTGAGACGAGCACTTATCGTACTGTTTCGTCACTGTAAAAAAATCTAGTGAAGATCGAATTCCAATACCTGATCTAAAAAGATCGACGGGGAAAGAACATTATAATATAGAAGGTACTTTTCAGGCTCTTGTTTCATGAGACTTATGTTCTTATTTTACTTGATCACATACTCCTTGCCTTTGATTGCCTTCGTATCAATAGAATTGGCAGCCCTAATGTATGGTTGTGCGCTTCAGCGAGTCTATACATGCTTTTCTTACATGACAACGTTAGAAACTCCTATAATATATTTGGGCATCCCACCTCCACCTCTCTCATGGTTTTAGAATCACCTTTAACTTTAAACCACCTACTCACCATCTATAACAGCTTGAAGAAAATTAAATTCTTATTTCATATATTGTAGTATAATTTTCAATGCTCATATTAGGGACAGTATTTGATGAACCAAACAAACAGTTGCACGATGTTGAGCTCAGGGCCGGTTGTGGGCAAGCCCAAACAGCCCTACAGAACCGGGCCCCAAAATTTTTGGGGCCCCAAAATAATATGCATGTGTATTATATATATTAGGAAAAAAATAAATTCAGAATGTAGAATCAGTTTTCCTTCCTGCGCAAAAGCCAAAAAGGCAGAAACCTCTCGCCTGATTCCCAATTTATCGCCTTCAACTCTTCCACTCCCCAAAATTTTCTCCTTTCAATTTCTTTTATTTTCTTTCAGTTTCCAAAACCCATTAAAATTCTTAACTCCGCCTGTGTTATGTACACTGCCGGTCCCCAGCTCGGAAAAGGAGGAGGGAAAAGTATAGTTTTTGATGTAATGAAGGGCCTCATTTTTCATTTAGAACAGGGCCTCCAAATTGTCAGAGACGGCCCTGGTTGAGCTGCATAGACTTTTAAGTCATAGGAGGAGTGTGTAAACATTGAGTTCTTCCATCATGCAAGAAAATTCTCCATCCAATCAATGTTATATTGAGGAAGAGTTTGATGATAACACGTGGACCTATGGCAGTGAAATCATAGTCCCATTAATCTTGGATACAATTTGAGCAGAACAAGTTATAATTCTCTCTATTACATGTAAGAATGTTTCTGAATTGAATATTAAGCATATTATAATGTGATGATTTTTTTACAGGATTTCAGGTAACTTCAATGTCAGTTCCTAAAGGGAAAAAACCTAATCGTATTGTACCTTATGTTATTTTTCTGCATGTACTGAATAATACATCACATTCCACCCTATGTTAGCTTATGAAGTGTTTTGAAATGGATTTCAGTTTTTTAATACATTAGAATGACCTATTTAGATGATTTACAGGTGTGTTAACGTATATAGCTCTTGTATAGATGGCAAGTAGATATATTATACCTATCAATCCCTTAATCAAAGGGATTCATTTTTATCTTGTAAACTCTACATATATGATTCCTTCAGTGATGAAAATAACACAAAAATCATTCTCATCATACTCTAAACTTTACATGGTATTAGCCTAATCTTCGATCTCAGTATGTCTTCTAACTCCATCAACTCCATCAACTCCACCAACACCCACATTGTTGCCTCGACTGGTTCTAACTCACAGCCCTAGCTTCAGTTTTCCAAACTTAGCGATTCTACTTGATCGCTCGAATTATTCTCTCTGGCGCATCACTGTTCGCTTTGCCCTTGAAGCCTATAGCCTCAACTCGTTCCTCACTGATGTCTCTCCGTCGGTGGTGGCCATCACTACGCCGGTCATAACTCCCACTGACCCTCAAGACCCGTCCACTGGAACTCTTGCCAAAACAACAGCAAATCTGAAACTTGCAGCCTGGACGAAAAAGGATCAACTAGTGCTTTTGTGGATACACTCCACTCTGTCGATGCCGCTTCTCGTCATGGTCATTTGTGCATTCACCACCGCTAAAGCTTGGTCGATTCTTGCTCGCACTTTCCATTATCAGACGAACGCTCGTAAAATGTACCTCCGACAGTAGCTACAAACCCTACCCAAAGGCTCTCTTTCTGTTCTTGACTCTTTTGAGAAAACATGAGCTCTTGAGGATTCGCTA
The DNA here is from genome assembly GCA_037428765.1 of Rubia yunnanensis. Classification (NCBI taxonomy): domain Eukaryota; kingdom Viridiplantae; phylum Streptophyta; class Magnoliopsida; order Gentianales; family Rubiaceae; genus Rubia; species Rubia yunnanensis. The sequence goes on along the minus strand of CM075069.1, from coordinate 30,398,061 downwards.
TTAGAGTGCCTTTACCATGTCTCGGATGTTGACTTTGTTGGTCATCTCTTCCACGACCTTGGCTCCCAATTTGCTGCTCTCAAGTCGGCCCTATCACTGAGAAATAAGCTGCTCTCTTCCGACAATTTGCTTAGAATTATTCTATAGGAGGAGTCTCGCTAGGAGGAGGACACTCTCTTGCTGCAGAATCTGGCCGCCAATGCTGCCTCACGCTTGTCTGGTCTGTGGCAGCAATGCTATGAGCGCACAATGGAGCGCCTTGACCGTGACTGGTTTTCATCTGGCGATGCCACGAGTGATAGAACCAATCCTCTCTGCCAAATTTGCAAAAAGGCTGGTCATGAGGATTTAAATTGTTTTCAACGGGTTAATCTATGAGCCTTTCTAGCAACTAATCGCAACATCGCCGCTAGACCTCAAAGTGCCATATCTGGCAAGTCTGCATTTGCTGCATCTATAGCTACTCCATATAACATCAAGGATCCTTGGTACATCGATTTTGGAGCTACTCAACAATTGTAATGACCGGCTGTTGAGCATCGGACATCAGCAATCTCACCTATTGAAACACCTGTAATGGTAATGAACGACTTATGGTTGAAGACGATACATCTCTTCCCATCTCTTATTTAGGTCACTTTATTATTTTTGTTGAGCATGCTGCATCTCCTATACATTTACGTAATATTCTTCATGTTCCCAATATTGTTAAAAAAAAAATTTAGTGTCTCTAAACTTTCCCATGATAATAATATATTCCTTGAACTTCATTCAGATTGTTTTTTTTTCAAGACATACGCATCTAGAGGGAACCGTTGAAAATGACCTTTATCGACTTCCACACTATCGTGTCGTGTCTTCCAGTCCTTCTCTAGTCGCCTATCTTAGTGAGCACACATCTCTTCACCGGTGGCATCACCTATTGGCTCATCCTCATGAATCTATTCTTCGTTTCCAATCAAAATTTTCCTATGTCGTGCAATAAGTTGGAGTCAGTTTGTGGCTCTTGCCAACTTGGTAAGAGTCATCGACTGCCCCTTCCTAGTCGTGTTGAGTCTTTTTTAAAACCATTTAATTTGATTCATGTTGATGTGTGGGGGGCCTTCCCCTAAACTTTCCACTACTGGTTGTCGTTACTATGTCAATTTTATTGATGATTGCACCAAATTTACCTGGCTTTACTTTATCTCTGCCAAATCACAGGTCTTATCCATTGTTGAACTATTTCTAAAACTCGTTCAAACTCATTTCTACACACAAGTAAAATCATTTCAATCTGATTGGGGTGGTGAATACCGCACCGTTTCCACCATTCTTGAATCCCTTGGCATTCCACAAAATTTCTTGTCCCTATACCCCTGAACAAAATGCCTCAGCTGAACGTCGCAGTTGTAACATTGTGGAAAAATACCGTGCTCTCCTTGCCCACTCCAACCTTCCTGCCAAGTTCTGGGAACAAGCATTTCACACATCAGTCTATCTCGTCAACCGCACCATCGCTCCCATTCTCGCTCATAGGTCTCCCTACGAATGTCTCTATGGTAAAAACCATGACTAAAAATTTCTCAAATCATTTTGGGTGCCTTTGTTTTCCCTTTCTGTGCCCATACACTGCCAAAAAGTTAGAGTATTGCCCTCTTCCTTGTATCTTTCTCGAGTACAACTCCAAGCACAAAGGCTATCGTTGTTATCATGTCCCAACCTCTCATATGTATGTCTCTCGTTCTGTCATCTTTGATGAATCTTTCTTCCCATATCCCACTCATATCACCTCTCCTGCTGCACCTCCGTCTTTAATCTACCTTGTTCCACTATTTGCTCTTTTGGAAGCTACCTCAATTTTTTGTCCCTTTTGCGTCAAACCCCTCCAAACCTACAGTCACCATATCTGTCAAAGGTTCCCCAGGCAGTTCTTCTCCCACTTCTCGTCTCCGGCTTCATTCTCTTTGCCGGATCCACACTCTTCTTCATCGTATTCCGCTAGGTCATCTTCGCTTCCGTACCCCAGTGCCCTAAGTTGGTTTCGTCTCCCTGATAACTCCAGTCATCGTATGACTACCCGTTCCTCTACCCACTCTCTCAAGCTCAAATCACTACTCTCTACTAAACATCCTCTCCCTAATGCCCTTATTTCCTCTCTAGAACCTAATTAATTTCATCAAGTATCTAAAGATCCCAACTAGCAGCATGCAATGCAGCTTGAATATGATGCCTTAATGAGTAATAGGACATGGCACCTAGTCCCTCGTTCGTTGGGCTCTGACATTGTTGGCTGTAAGTGGGTGTAGAGGGTCAAGCAAAAGCCAGATGGTAAGATTGAGCACTATAAGGTGCGTCTAGTTACCAAAACTTTCATCAAGGAGCTAGCGTTAATTACTTTGACACCTTTAGTCCAGTTGTCAAGCCCACTACCATTCGTCTGGTCCTAAGCCTAGCAGTTTCTTCTGGCTGGCCCCTCCGGCAGGTTGATGTGAACAATGCTTTCCTTAATGGTGATCTTGCTGAGACTGTGTTTATGGAGCAGCTCCCTGGGTACATTATGTTTAACAAGCTGTATTATGTCTGCAAACTTCGCAAGGCTCTCTATGGTCTCAAACAGGCTCCTAGGGAATGGTTTCACAAACTCGTTGCCTCTCTAACTCGTCATGGTTTCAAGTCTTGTGTTTCTGACCCCTCACTCTTTCTCAAAAAGGCTGGAACAAATGTTGTCTATGTTCATGTTTATGCTAATGACCTCATTATTACAGGTTCACATGTTTCATTCAATGATGAGTTTGTCATATCTCTTCACCATGATTTCTCCTTAAAGGACCTTGGCACCCTTCATTATTTTCTAGGTACCGAAGTCATTCCTGTTGGATTGGGTATTCAGTTTTCTCAACAGAAGTTCATTTACGACATCTTAGAGAAAAGTTATATGTATGGTGCTTGCCCCATCACATCCCCTGCAGAACCTGGCTCTCACCTAGTTGCCTCTGGAGATCCGTTGTCTTATCCAAATTTGTACCAGAGCATTATCGGTGCCCTACATGTAACTATCTCTCCCCCTGAGATCTCCTATGCTGCCAACCGTGTGTGTCAGTTCATGCACTCTTCCACCGAAGCTCATCTGAAAGGCACCATCTCTTCTGGCTTGGTTCTTCAGAAGGCTCGTGACTCACGCCTAATTGCCTTCTCTAATGTTGGTTGTGCATCCAACCCAGACGACTGCAGGTTCCAGCACGACTTTGCAGTCTACTTTGGCAGAAACCTCGTCACCTGGTCATCTCGCAAGCAAAAGGTGGTTGCTCGGTGTAGCACTAGAGCTGAGTACAGGGCCATTGCATTTGTTGTTGCAAAACTCATCTGACTTCAACAGTTGTTACAAGAAATGTCTGTTCTGGTTCAGCGACCCCCGATTCATTTGTGTGACAATCTCAGTGCCACTTTCTTGTCTGTGAATCCAGTGTTTCATCAATATGGTCCAAGCACATCAAGATTGACTACCACTTTGTTCGTGAACAAGTAGCCCCTTGTGAACTCGTTGTCTGTCATGTTCGTGCACTTGATCAGATTGTTGATATATTCACCAAGGTTGTTGGTAACCATCATTTTGTCACTCTTCAAGACAAGCTACATGTTCATGCCCACTCATTAATTTGCGGGGGGTGTTAATGTACATAGTTCTTGCATAAATAGCAAGTAGATATCTTAAACCTATCAACCCCTTAATTAAAGGGATTATTTTTATCTTGTAAACTCTACATATACGATTCTTTCAGTGAATGAAATCAACACAAAAATCATTCTCATCATACTCTAAACTTTACAAGGTGTGTGCTAGTTGAAACCCATTCTTTGGTGCCCGGGTGTACTAGCTGGTTGAGAATGCGTGGAAGACTAAGCTTGCCTAGTTTTTTTGCAGGCTTTTTCACTAGAAATTTTCAAGTTTCATGCAGTTTTTAATGTTTTTTCCATCTGAATGCAATACTAGGGAGCTCAGAATGTTCTTTTTAGTCTGAATGTTCTTTTAAGTAAGCTATGGAGCTCAGAAAATAGCATAGAGTTCTTATGGTTGAAGAAAATTAAATTCTTGACTCGTACAACATATCTGTGCTAATTTACCTTCTTTATGCCGCCCAGAAACTCTCAGAGGCTATTAGTGTTTGTAAATGGATGAATTTATTCTTTTTATAACATAAGAGAATGCAAGCTTGAAGCTTGATTAGCTGATTGCCAGAAAATGGTACATCTATCTGATCCCCATCATTGTTGTTGGAATTGTCACTGGACTGCACTACATTTCTGTTGTACCACCCATAAACTGCACTACTATTTGAAGCATGTTATGTGATGCTGGGAGATGAACTTGAGCCGAATTGAGCTTCAAACACTTATTCCTTCTCCTCCCTCTTCTTAGTTTTCTTAAGTAGCTTCAAACACTTATTGTAAATATTCTGCATTGTGTAGATTTTGATTAATTTTGAATGAGACAAGTGGTGGAAGGAATTGATAGAGTTGGCTTGCATTAAGATTGAATACCTCTGAAAATCATATTACAGTGAATTTGTGTTGAATGTGTATTGAATTTGTGTAGCATTTGGGAGAAAACTGATATTCACCACATATCATGTTGCGATCAAGGCGCATAAGTTCTGTATATGTAAAATATGAACGTGTGTTTATTATTGATGGTACACGGGTGCTATATAAAGGCACCATATACAGAAGTACAAATGATATACATAAAATATGACAAAATATCTCCTTAATACTCCTCCTCAAGTTGGAGCATGTGGATCACGAATGCCCAACTTACCGAAATGACAGTTATCCAAGAGCTTTAATAAATAAATCTGCAGGTTGACTGGAAGTGCGAATATGATGAGTAGCAACTTCTATGGACTGTACTAAATCACAAACAAAATGACAGTCAATCTCAATGTGCTTCATCCACTTATGAAACACAGGATTGACTGCAATATGGAGGGCTGCCTGACTGTCACAATGTAAATGCATCGGAGAAGAATGAACAACTCTTCTGAGTACTCGGACAGGCTCGGTCGCAGTACCAGAGGTTCTGGCGGTGGAGAGGGGCAGGCCGGCATGACTCCCGGCGGCAGCTGGTAGGTGGCCGATGATGCCATTGGCAGTTGGTCAGTAAAGACCGGTAACGTTACCGGTGGCTGAAGAGCAGTCGGCCGTGAGGCCGTCAGGAGAGGGATCTACGGCAAGTTTACCAAGGCTGGGGATGGGGCCGAATGGAAGTCAATGGCAGGTGGTCGTCACTTTATCAGCTCAGGTGGCGGGTGATCGGACGCCGGAGGATGAACTAAAGCGGCCGACAGTGACATCGTTTGAAGCGGCAGTGTGGCTGGCTCATTTGTGGGATGCGACAACATCAAATCCTTGGAAGGAGGAATGTCAGCAATCAGAGCAAAGGGAAAGCAGTCTTTATAGAAAACAACATCTGGACTGTCAAACACAGTGTCAGACTCCAAGTCATAAACACGCCATGCTTTTTTGGTAAGAGGATATCCAATAAAAACATATTTGTGACTTCTGGATGAAAACTTAGCACACAACTTTGGAAGCTGGGATGCAAAGCACAAACAATGAACACACAGAGATGGCTGTGGTTGGGTGCGCGGCCGTGAAGAAGCTGATAGGGCGAACGACCATTTAACACCGGTGTTGGAGTGTGATTGATCAGGTAGGCAACAATAAGAATGCATTCTCCCCAGAAGTCAATGGGCAAATGGGACTAAAACTGAAGAGCACGAGCCACGTTTAAGATGTGACGGTGGTTTAGTTCCACGCGCCCATTTTGTTGTAGCGTGTTGACAGTGGATGTCTCAAACCGAATTATTTTCTCATCAAAATAGTGCTTGAGAGGAAGAAATTCGGTTCTATTGTCAGCTCTAACTCTTTGAACTGACCGACGGAACTGCATCTGAGCAAGGGCAAGAAACTCCTTCATCTTGGCAGGTACTTCAGTTTTATATACTAATAAATAAACCCAAAAAGCTCAGGAATAGTCATCTACTATAGTCAAGAAGGAAAAAGCTCCAATAGAAGATGGTGAGCTATAAGGCCCACAAACATCGCAATGAATAAGTTCAAACAAATAACTAGCCTTAAAGGTACTTAAGGGAAAGCTAGATCTAGACTGTTTTGCCCGATGACAAATGGAACAAGGAACAGTTTTATTCAAATGACTATGACTTAAGGTAATATCTGGTATAGAAGACAACACCGAACTGGAATGAAGACCAAATCGCTGATGCCACAACGAATGGGAACTGGCGGCGACAATAAAGGCAGACGACGTTGATTTCGATGACAATTTCCTTTGTCTGCGCAACCAATAAACCCCACCCTGATGACCACCCATGCCAATCACTGTCCTCATGCTGATATCCTGTATGATACATAATTTTTTAGTAAGAAAAACTAAGCATTTTAAGGCTGCAGTTAACTTAGCAAAAGACAATAGATTGCATCGTAATTCTGGAATGAAGAGAACATGAATAACAAGAATATCTCCAAAATATAAGTTCCTATGATGAGAAAACGGTAGATATAGATCCATCAGGAAGAATAACATCAACATGATCAACAGGTTTAATGTCATGTAGAAGATTCTTGTCGTCGGGCATATATGAAGCTCTAGTATCAAGAATCCAAGGTAAAACAGATTTACCTGACGTATTGTCAGAATTAGTCAACTTAGAGAACATGTTAATAACTGAGTTGCACTGATCTTTGGACAAGGAAAGATTGAAAGCTGTCCGATTAGCATCGGAAAGAACGGCACCGGCGTTGGTACCGGTAAGAGTCGCGACGGTGACGGCAGGGGCTGCTCCGGTGAATGGCACGGCTGCTGGGGCGCTGGTTCATTGGGGCTGAGCCGTCTGACCGGATCCTTGTTGTCGATGTTGCTCAAAGTATGCAGGATAACTGTAAATTATAAAACTGGTAGCAGTATCATGACCCTTGCGGTTGCAGTGAGTACAGAGTAAAGATTTTCGATCAATGGAAGTGGCAGGCAGCCCGGATCCCCGTGTGGCGGTGGGCGACTTCGGCGTAGACTGAGGTCGACGCGCAGCATATGCCATATTGTCCCGGGCAGACTCACGAGAATGAACAACAGTCTTGTGATGCTCCTCTTGAATGGAAAGCGAGTGAACACGACTAATAGGAGGCAAAGGATCAAGTGTCAAGATGTGAGATCTCAACGAATGGTACTCTTCATCCAGGCCTATGAGAAATCGATGAAAGATCTCCTTCTCATGGGACTGAGCATCAATTTCAGCATGAGGGCAAACACATGTCTGAACAAGTAAGTAAGTATTCAATTCATCCCACAACTTCTTACATTTGTTATAATAAGCAGTAACAGGTTGACCATTCCGGCGACAAGTATAAATGGTTGCACGTATTTCACAAATGTGTGGACCATTACCAATAGAGAACGATGTTTAAGGTCATCCCAAAGTTCCTTAACAGACGCACGATAAGTGACACCATAACGAATGGATGGATCAAGTGTTTGAACCACCCAACCAACAAGCATAGAATTTACACTATTCCAGTCATTGTGAAAAGGGTCACAGGGTGATGTCTTAACAACAGAACCATCAAGAAAACCCTCCTTATGTTTTGCAGAAAACACATTAAACAGGGATTCACTCCATTCATTATAATTACCACCCTTAAAGATCTCATGACAGATTCTCAAACCTGGATGTTTTGACGGATGAACATAGTAGGGTTGATTGGTAGGCAAAGCATGAGAAGAGTTACCATATGACTGGCGTATGGCCTGTGCAGCGGCCATAGCTGCGGCCTGTACGACAGCCGGGAAGATGGCAAAACCTATAGCAGGAAAGCCCGGAGGATGCGGCGGCGGCGGTAGGGGATTCCCCTGCGGCGGCACGGCAGGAAAGACGTTGTTGGTGGCGATCGGATTGGCTCCAGCAGCGACGTTGATAGGCGGTAGCGGCGCGTGGACTGGTGGTCCTGCTGCGGCAATGGCATCATCGGAAACAGGATTAAGAGAAAGGTAAATATCTTCAATTTCAACATGATCAAGAGGATTCATGGTGACAGGAACATGGACGACAACGGTAAATTGTTGAACGGCGATGGCGGTGGCAGTGGCGGCGACGGTGGCACGTGAAGGACCGGAGGTGGCGAAAGAGGCGCGTGAGCCGCCGTAGTGATTTTTTAGGATTTAGGTTTTTAAGATTTTAGCCTTGATACTATATAAAATATGAACATATTTTTATGATTGATGGTACAAGAGTGCTATATAAAGAAAAAGTACAAATGATATACATTAAATATGATAAAATATCTCCAGTATATCTTGCGTGAAAAAAAAATGCAGAGGTTGAGTTACATGAACGTGTTACTCCACTTAAATTCCCTCTAACACCTACCATCGTAATTGCATGCGTACTTGTGTTTTGTATACCTGGAGAATTTCTAAGCTTCACATTTGCAATTTGTGTTAGGCCATCTCCTATCGGCTAATCATGGGTTAAGGATATAGAAACTCTTTCCCTATACGAAAGGTTATAAATGATAGGTACTTATACAATTAGTTTCCTTATACAATTAGCTATAGATTCTAATTCCCTATAGGCTTATACAATGAGATTCTAAGTTATAACGAATTACCATCTATACCTAATTCTATAAGGAAAATAATTCTATAACGAGACTATTATTTATAACCTTTGATACAAGAAAAATGTTTATATTTCCTTAACATAGAGGCATCTTTTCATTCCTTGCACACACAAATACAAACAAAAAAGAGAAACTCAATTATTCCTCCATTAACCAATCAAAACCAACTATAATTTTATCAGAGTTAATGCAGGTATAACTAAGCACATAATATAAGTGCTGAAGCCAACTAAAGAGAAAATAAATGGAAAAGGCAGAAATAATGAGCTTATTGCTACAATGTCTTCTTTAAAACAAATATAAATGCACTATAGCAGCATCATAAACAGAAAGCTTATACCCTATTAAAGGAGGCATCAGAGCAGCGACTGAATGGATCAGAATTGTCAAGCTTGTTGAGGGGATCAGAATTATCATAGAAACACTTGAAGATTTAGAGTACAAGTACATGTTCACAAAAAAAAAATCATAATGTACGTTGTACGAACAAGATAAATTCAAAAGGTAAATCATGTGTCACATTCCTCATTTTGCTTAGCCTTCTCAGCACAAGATTTTGTCGAAAACCCTTGCAATCGATTCATATTTGGATCTAAAATCTATACAAAAAATAACAATTTCAATGAGCAACATACTATAACTAAAAGGTTATACTACTTTATGGAAATCCTACTTGATACAATAACTTTTAAAAACTATATAGTAAAATAGAACAATACCTGCACTCTTTGCGAAATGTGCATGGGAAATGAAGGAGTAGGAATGTTAGAGGCGTCATCGGCACTCATACCCTGCATTATCAACATATGTTTTTGGCTCAATTCATGATCAAAATAAAATTGAAAGGTTAGTAACAATTTGTAATGCATGTGAGGAAGTTTTTTCCTTTTACATTGTAATTTCGTTTTGTTGTAGCTCTTTCCAAAGCATTCTTCGGTCTCTTGCTACTTTTTTAAGTAACTCTTTCTTTCCGCTTCACACCTTTGATGTTGCCTTCTTTGAGAATTTCTTCATTGATGCTAACTTCTTCACCTGCACATTCTTCCACTTATGAATTTCCACCTTACTTCCACGTCCAACAGATCGAGTCAATTTTTTCTGACATACTACAAAACTCTTCTTTAGCCATCTTATAAGTCTCCTCAAATTTTACTGCCTTCGTGACAAGTCGCATAAAAAGGTGAGATAACTCTTTGTAGCGCAATCCTAATTTTTTTTTCTTTTCTTCAATTTTACCATGATTTCTTGTCTCAGCTCTTACAATTCCTTTCTTAGCACCTTTTGTCAACCATTTTAAAATATAATCATCGGGTTTTCTCCCGATACTAAGAGTTGTAAAAACTTTCAAAGCATGTGCACATAAAATTCCAGCAAACCCAAACTTCTTACAACTGCAACAAACAATATTTTGTGATGAATCATATGTCACAAAATGGTGATGCTTCTTGTTCAGAGTTGTAATCTTATAAATTTTTACGACCCCTTCTTGTCTTTCAATCTCCATTGCGCAATCAATTCCCTTGCGTAACTCTTCCTTAAAATTTTCAAACACCTCAAATGTGTAAACACTTGCAACATGTTTCAAAATCGCCACTGGAAATGTCCTGGCTGGAGTAGTTTGACTACATCTAAAATCAGCATCAGATTCCTCATGACGATGATCACATAACAATTTCTGGAAGCGCTCAAAAAATTCAGATAAGTCATTCTTATAGTTTACATACCTCTTCAATACACTATTCATTGTCTCGCTCCTTTGTGTAGTAGTCTTTTTTTTTAAATGAAGCCTCATCGTGATGAGGTGGGGTTATTTAGTGGATCCCCAAAACCATCAAAAGCCCTGATTGGGGTTTACAAAAGGCCAATAATATTGACCAAGCCGAGTATTACTAGATGGTAGCTTGAAAATGGTTATGGAATGTTCAGAATTGTGTTTCCATTTCATTAATACTCCATCCCTGTGTTAAATTAAGAATGGCCAGACAGTTCTTTTTCTACAGCCATTCTATGAGGCATAAAACTTCAGCGGAAGCATAGCCTCAATTGTAATTCCATTAATGGACTAGCAAGGTGTAGTAACCTTTCTAAAGTGAGGAAAAAGGAGATCCCTCCTTAGCATTATATGAAGGTGAGTAATCTTCTTATATCGTCAAAATCAGTGGAATTTCCATTTTTGTTTGCATGTTTTACTAAGAAGTATGCCGGTTGGTTGGCCTCCCTAAGAACATGAGCATATTTGAAGTATTTCCCAACGTAGATGGCTCTAATCTTTCTAATCAGATGAATCAGTACCCATGGGGGTTTTGCTTGCTTGTTGAGGATGTTCACTGCTTGCTTTGAATTTGATTCGATAGTCACTTCGGTCCTCAAGAAAACAGCCTATGTCATCCCTGTATGAATAGCCAACAATTCGGCGTGAAGAGGAGAGAAAACCAAATGATCCACAAGCTTGGATATAGCATGCATTAAAAACCCGAATTCAGATCTTGCTACAACTCCAAGACCTGTGGACATATTACAAAAAGAAGCTGGGAGTTCGTTGTCATACCTCTCAAAGTTAAATTTATAAGCCCTAATGCTTCCTATCGACAATTAAGTTGGTAATGGAAAGTCAAAATCGTCTGCGAAGAAGAGGGATCTTTTCAAGTGTTTGAACATATAAAGTGGGAAACATACTAGATATAGGCATACATATATATAAGCATGTAAATTGGGGGGGGGGGGGGGGGGGAGGGGGGTTGGTTGGTTTTGGTCCTACATTATGAATTGAAAAATAAATAACTAACAAAGCAAGCGAACAATGCTAATTATGCAACAAGAACTAAAAAAGATGATTAAAACAACAATTAACGGAGCCTTGGGGGGAATTAACTTCCACTTCGAAACTTTTTATAGATCATAGATTCATCTACTTATTCATTAACATTAATTGCCTATGGAGAATGCTATCACTTCTCATCAAAGATCAACATTCGTTTCTTCTTAACAGTAATGCACAAAGGCAATTCAACAACCATTTGCAAACCTTATTGACAATCACTCTATGCAATCAACGACCATAGAGGTATTTCATCAATGACATTGTACATGAAGAACCATAGATTTGATAACAACAAGTCTTCTACCAAAGACACAACCATTTAACCAAACAAAGCATTTATTAGGCTAACCCTAGAACAAACCACATTCAAAGTTCAACCTTCTTTGCATCTATATGATAAATATGAGAACAATCCACATTAACATACTTATCTAGCAAGAATCATAACACATTATACACAAGAAGTTATAAATTCATGTTCTTGGATTTTCATGTCAAATGAGCTAAGAAATTTGCCACTTTCCTAACACCCTAACACTTCAATCAAACAAACACTTCATATACTCAAACAACCCATGATATAAAATAAGTAAAACATAGCATTAATGGCACAATAAATGTTTCACAACAAATGTTCATAAATGAGTAAAATCAAGAATTTCACTACATGGGTTTGGAAGCTTCAATCAATTGCTCCCAAGAGATTAGTTTAGCTACTACAATCCATAATAATCAACAACAACAATTCAAACATAAATTAAAGATGAAACAAGATGGAAAAAGAGAGAAAGATAGGGTTTTTGGCTCTGAATTCGTGAAGGAGAAGAAGAGAGGAAAGAGAAAAGGTAAAGTGCTATTTATAGTACAAGAAAAGGATACGATTTTCTACCCACCCATTCATCGCGAGTCGTGACATGGTCATCGTGACTCGCGATGGGCACCTAGAAGAGAACACATTTTTGTTCTTCTTCTTGTCTTCTAGCCTTCAATCTATTACACACTCCTTTAATTCTTCAAGTCTTCAAGTCTTCCAATCTTCAAAGCTAATCTTCAAATATTCAACGTCATCAAAAGATGATCTTCAATGGCCTTCGGTCTTCAAGTCTCGATATTCTTTCCTTGTCACACAAAATTCCCTTAGAAAGGGTTAAAGAGCGTAAAGTTGCTCTTACCTCTCCTAAGAGAATTTCAAGTAAAACCCAAGCCCTTGATAACAAAAGAGTGCAAAAGAGATCCCAAAAAGTCCAAAAATATGCACATAAAATGGACACATCATAAACTTCACAGTTAACTTTTATGCCCTGTTTGGGATGATCCCATTTAATTGTTGTGATCTTCACTCTTGTTTTCTTGATCATGAGTGGAGTCAGACCAGACAAGAAGAATACATGATTAGCAGATGAAAAATGGAGAGAGGTATGCACTGAGTAAATCATTAAAGAGATTTTTGAAACGCTTTTCCAGATTACATCCGCATTAAATGAGTTATTCTCCTTACTCAATCGATTTATGGCTTTCTATAACTCCCATGTAATGATCATTGGTAGGTTAACTAGCATGGATAACCTCAGTTTGGAGGATTCCAATTTTTTTCCAATAATAATGTAGCCTCTCTGATATAGAATGAAAAGCCCTATTTGGTAAGCTCATTATAGTGTGGAATTTTGTCCAGATTTGCAATGATACATCACATTAATTAAAGAAATGATTTAAAGTATCCTGGTTATCACACAATAGGCACTTAGATGGTAAATTAAAGCCCATTCGCATTACAATATTATCAAAGGGTAAGGAGTTATTCAATAAATTCCAAACAAAGATGGATATTATGTTTGGAATGATTGAATTCCACACTTTTGTTAATATTGGAATGGAAGGTTTATTGCTTCTGAGAGTAAAAAAAAGCTGATCTAACTGTGTAAAGGCCATCAATCTCAGGTTTCCAAATTAGAAGATCATTATCAGCTGTAAAATTTATCCCTTTCTTTATCTCTGCCATAATTTGAGGAGATAAATATTGAGATAAAATTGGAGATAAGGAAGGAATCCGTACCTTGATATCTTTGACTTGTAAAAAAGGTTCTGGTAACTGTACCTGCACTGACCATAGGTTGATAAGGGGTCCTGAACCTGTCCAATTCGCCGTCCATATATTTTCTTGTCCATCTCCAATAATGACCTGCGATTTCAATTAGCAAAAACTATCTACATCTCCATATCTAGTCCAGGTTTCAGATGACTTATAGTTATCTGGAAGTGACCACAAGAATTTCGACCATGGTGAAACTCCCATCAGGAGTTTCCACCATATCTTTGTTGAGAAAGATATGACTGTGGTGGTGAGGTCTCTCACACCTAATCCATTTTCATTTGCTCGGTGACTTATTTTTGGCCAAGAGATCTAGTGGTGTTTAAGTCCAGTGTTTGTCCTTCCCCAGAGAAGTTACTAAAGATGCTTTCCATCCTTTCGATGGTATGAACAATTTGGGCTATAACAGACCATGAATGTTGTGGAATGAAACTGAGAACATGTTTTATCAGTATTAGCTAACCTCCGGATGATAGCCATTTATTCTTCTAGTTCTCCAATCTATGTGTTATTCTATCTATCATGTATGAGAAATAAACATAAGCTTCCTTCCCTTAAAGATTTTTACTCCCAGACAAGGAAAATGTAAAAAAACCTTGTTACATTCCTGTGATCCGGCTAATTTCTTCAGTTTTCTTTCAACTCAAATTCCCTGAGTAACAGTGGCTTTTTGAAAAATCTACTTTTTGGCCAGTGGCCCTTTGAAAGATGTTAAGAAATTTCATTAAGTTTTTTAAGATTTTGGTTGTACCAGATAAGAAAATAGCAGTATCATCAGTGAAAGATAGCTGAGATATTGATATTGAGTTACCTGGTGTTTTAAAATGCTTCAGATTTCCTAAGAGGAATTATTTTTTTTCCAGATTTAGAGTACGAATTTCAGTTAAAATGTTAAAGATGGAGGGTGACAAGGGGTCTCCTTGTTTCAATCCCTTGGATGGTTTGAAAAAGCCCGGTGGAATGCCATTTATCAAAACAGAAAACCAAGCGTCGTTAAGATTATTCATAAAAATTTTAACAAAATTACCATGGAATCCTAATCTTAACATTAGAGAATTAAGTGCAGCCCATGAAATCCTGTCGAAGGCCTTCATCATATCAATTTTTAAGATTAAACTTAGAGATTCATTTTTCCTATCAAGTAATCTCACAACTTCTTTCATCATGAGTACGTTGTCCGCTATGTCTCGGCCAGAGATGAATGTGGATTGCTCTTCAGAGATGAATCTATTTATCAGTGGTTTAGGTCTTTCTACTAAGATTTTAGCCATTAGTTTGTTTATGAAATTAGACAAACTAATAGGCCTAAATTCAGAGAAAGATACTAGAGATGGGTTCTTTGGGATGAGGGTTATGAATGTGCTACCTATAGCCCTAGGGATTGTGACTCCCAACTGAAACTCCAGTATATCCGGTTGTACATCTTTATCTATAAGGTGCCATGCTTTCCTAAAGAAAAGACTCGTAAATCCGCCTGAGCAAGGGGTTGATGAGGGGTTGAGGTTAGATACTGTTGATTTAACCTTATCCATTGTTATGGGCTTAAGAAGTTCTTGATTCTGGAGGTCAGATACTATAGGTTTATATTCATGTAGTAAAAAGGATAGATTTAAACCTGTAGTATCTGTGTTTTCATCAGCCATGAGGTTTTAAAAAATTTTTATAGCTCCTTCTCCTATCTGCTCCTGTCCCTGTAGCCATGTATTATCAGAGTTTTTAATTTTTACTATGGAAAGCCTGGATTTATTTTCTGAAATGGCTTTATGGAAATAGCTAGTGTTGCAATCTCTATTCCTTAGCCATTTTCCCTTAGTTTTCTGCCTTAAAAGGTATGCTCTTCTAGTAATGACCAGGTTACTAGTGCCCTAGCTTTATTCAACTCAATTTTGTGAGAGATTTCATGAGTTTTGTCATATATTTCTTCTATTTCAGCCACCCTAATCTCCGTTTTTTTTATGTTATCAGCTAAGTTACCAAAAACCATTTTATTCCATTGTTTAATCTCAATTTTTAGCCTCTGTAATTGTAAAACTAACCTAAGTTGTCTGTGGGCTTCTAAAGGCTTCTCCCAACTTTCTTCTATTAGTTTAAGAAAATCTTTTCTTAAAAATCACATCTCATATAATCGAAAGGGCCGAGGATATGTAGTCATATCTGATCTAATCTATAGTAGAAGATGAGAACGATCAGATGTGGTTCTATTCATGACCCGGATTGATGATTTGTTAAATTTATCATGGAAATGTTGGTTTGCTAAGACTCTATCCAATCTTTTAGATGTAGTTTTAACCGCTCTATGGTTACTACAGGTGAAATTATTACCTATAGTATTCACTAAGCTTTAGATTATTTATGAAATTATTGAAGTCTCTAATTGTGTTCATATCAGGATTGGCTTATCCTGAGTATTCTTCCATATTCTAATTGTGTCTCCTTGCTTCATTGTTATTGATCTTTTTGATCGCAAGTAATTTTTTAAATTATCTTGAATAAATCCTAAATTTTCTCGGCCACCAACTTGTTTCGCCATGATGTCCAATATGTGCTTTGGTGCTCAGTCATAAATTGTACAATCCGATGCTTTCCATTTTCCCTATATCTTATTTTCATTCGAGCTTTGCAATCACATCTTTTTTATGCACGATGAGACTTCACGAGTGCATTGCGTTTGTCTTTAGGTCTATTCCCTTCTCGTCAGCAACAAAATATTCTATTCAAAATGATGCTGATTTTATTATCTTTATGTGCACCACTCATTCTAGTACCAAATCCCATAGATTTGGCATAATTTTGGTAGAAATCATAAGCTTTCGACTCACTATCAAACTCCATACCAGATTTTGGATCAATGTCGATTGCAATCACACCTCCACCTTCACCTTCACCAACTTCATTTTCCCTATTTCCCCCAACCATATCCAATGATTCTTCATCTTGGATTGTCTCTACCAAATCAAGATCGTCAAATTCTGACTTTCGACGAGCTTCTGTCCCGTGAAGTGTAGAATCATCATTTATACCTTCAAACAAAATATATAAAAAATAAATTACTGGAATGAGTGCTAAATGTTAATAAAGCTACAATATTAACAATCTTCAATTCAGCTAAATAGCATCCAACTACAATATTAAACCATAATGGAGTGAGTGCTAAATATTAACAAAGCTACAATATTAACAAACTTCAATTTAGGTAAATTAACATCTAGCTACAATATTAACAAAGCTTTAATAAATAGAGTGCAAGGCCACCTGATAAAAGCAACCATAATTCCAGTCACTTTTTGTGAAAACCATCCCCCTATTTGTCAACTACGGACTCGTGATTTTCTATTTTAAAAGCCACCTCCTAGGACTTAAAATTCTATGCATCTCAACAGCGTGCAACTGTTTGTTTGGTTCATCAAATAATGTCCCTAATATGAGCATCGAAAATTATACTACAGCATATGAAATAAGAATTTAATTTTCTTCGAGCTTTGCTGTAGATGGTGAGTAGGTGGTTTAAAATTAAAGGTGATTCTATAACCATGAGAGAGGTGGAGGTGGGATGTCTAAATATATTAAAGGACCTTTTAACATTGTCATGTAAGAAAAGCATATATAGACTCGGTGAAGCTCACAACTATACATTAGAGTTGCCAATTCCATTGATATGCAGGCAATCAAAGGCAAAGGGTATGTGGTCATGTAAAATAAGAACATAAGTCTCATGAAACAAGAGCCTGAAAAGTACCTACTAATTATAATGTTCTTTTTCCATCGATCTTGCCAGATCAGGTATTGGAATTCGATCTTCACCAGAATTCTTGACAATGACAAAACAGTACGATAAGTGCTCGTCGGCCGAGAGAACTGCTAGGATTATGGACGATGATTATGGATGGAGGGAATGGAGAAGGTCGAATGATTCGCAGAGGGTTTAGCGTCTAGGGTCGAACTGTAAACGAAGAAGAAAAAGGTAATTTTAGAAACAAGGAAAGTAATTTTTAAGGTAAAAAATAATTTAAGGAATAAAATAAAATATAAAATCATGTTAATCAGGGTTAGATGGTTAGATTAGAGTTAGATTAGAAGGGACAAGTGACGTATTTCAATTGGTGTAACACATAGTTTTACACAGAATTGTAATAGAGGACCCAGAGCCTTATAATACTTACTATAAAATAATCATGAAACCATCAAGACTAAAAAAATAGTAGCAATAAGCAAATGAATTTAAAAGGGTATATTCAACACATAACAACACGTCAATATTAGCATACAACTAACTCTCTTTCATAAATAGACATCCACCATAACCATCTGCTCATGTATTATGTTTTCTACTATAGATAATGAATTTCAACCAGGAATAACTAAATCTTAGAAATTTGAATAATATCAATTAACCTAGATTAGCGGGAGTTTCACCATGCGTTGCGCGATGTTCTTGATTAAATATATTTAATTTAATTAATATATAATATTTACATGTCACATTTGAATTGAAATAAATAAATAAATTATAAGTATATTCATATAAGAATAACTATCTAAATTGTAAAACAAATAATAAATTTTGTTGGAACTTATTTTTTTATGTAAGCTTTTCATTAACTTGAAGATAAAAAACATTACAAAGTTTAGACTATCTCTCCCATCTACTACAAAAAAAACTATTCCTTCT
The DNA here is from genome assembly GCA_037428765.1 of Rubia yunnanensis. Classification (NCBI taxonomy): domain Eukaryota; kingdom Viridiplantae; phylum Streptophyta; class Magnoliopsida; order Gentianales; family Rubiaceae; genus Rubia; species Rubia yunnanensis. Next base: position 30,379,806 of record CM075069.1, on the reverse strand, counting down.
TTGAGTTTCTATACATTTCTTATCGCATTCAATCAAAATTTACCAACAGCAATCTCTCCCATGAGACAGTTGTGACCCGTTTCCTGCATCAACTCCAGATTTCCTTGCACCTCTGAACTACTGCCTGGAAAAACCATATACAGAGTTCCAGCTCCAGATCTCCATCTGTTTTCTACTTCTGTTCGCACCTGGAAACCTGCCACTGTTGCCTTCATTTCCAGCTTCTTAAAAATTCTATTATTCCCCTCTTGCCATACATAGTACAAGGCAGTCACCATCGACATCATTTTCTTCTTGTTTTTTGACCTGGCCAACATCCACAACTGTTTCTTCAGCAGTCTCAAAGTCTTGACCTGCTGTAAACCAACTTCTTGCAATACCTCTACTGTATATTCACAGGCCACCATCAGGTGTTGCAGAGTTTCCTGCACCTTGCCACATAATGCACACACATTTGTTCCAACCAGCACACGAAACTCCTACAACCTGTCAGTAGTTACCAATTTTCCATTCAAGAACAACCAGAGAAAAAAAATTGTGTTTTGGCAGAATCCATTTATGCCAAACCACTGAGCATTTAAATCTAGTCTCCTTCCCTCCCATTATCAGATCATAAACATCTGCTACTTTCATCCTTCCTTTCTGATTTACACATTTCAGTATCTAAGGATAAATCTCATCTCTTAGCTTCAGTAGTACTCTCCAAGGCCAACTATGTGTCTCAGAATATTTGCAGCTTTCTATTCCAGTCCCCTTCATATAATACTCATGCACACATTTTATCTATAATGTGTCTTTCTTCTGTGTAAGATCCCACAAGTGTTTACTTAGGGCTGCCTTGTTCTAGGGGGAGGGATCCCTTAATCCCATTCCTCTTTTTTTTTCCTGCTTCTGCATAATGAAGACCAAGCTGCAGCTGTGAACCCTCTTTGCCCCTCTTCTCTACCCCACAGAAAACTAGTGCAAATCTGCACAAGCTTTTTATGTATTGCTTCTGGTAGTTTCATCACTGCTGCCCAATACCCTGATATATTCAATAGGAATCCATTGATCAGCTGTAACTTGCCAGCATATAATAGGTTTTTAGACTCCCAGCTATTTATCTGCCTCCTGGCCTTACTTAACAATTCTTCACAGTTTTCCCCCACTTTATTGTTGATAAAGGCAATCCTAAGTAATTCATGGGCATAGTCCTCTGCTGTATTTTAAGAATCCCAGTTAGCATTATTTTTTCACCTTCTGTCATCTTGGAGAAGAAGATTCTTGATTTGTCCTCATTAATGGCCATACCAGTCTCCCATGTAAACTTCGTTAAAGAATTTGCCACTCCTTCCAATGACTTCCTGTTTGCAGCACAAAATAACATAAGGTCATCAGCAAAAAGCAAAGTATGAACTTCAGCTTTTTTACACCTTTGATGAAAATCTATTTTCCCAGCTCTGAAGTCCCTAATCATACTTCTGGTCAGATACTCCATGCTGATTACAAAAAGCAAGGGAGAAATGGGATCTCTCTGCTTAACTCCTCTTTTGGCTGTGAAACTCCTTGTGTAGTGACCATTAACATTTAAGCATATGTCAAACTCCATTGTGCTTTTTGTTATCCATTTCACCATTTTCCCTGGTAACTTTAACTCTTTCGCCCAACTTATCAAGAACTGCCAATTTAAGTTGTCAAATGACTTTGAGATAACTATTTGTACTACACAGCTGGATTTCATTTTCCCCACCCCATACCTGTGGAGCAACTCCTGGGCTAGCATCATGTTGTGGGCTATGGACCTTTCCCTTACAAAAGCACTCTGGTTACAGCTGATTATGGCTGGGAGCACATCCTTCAACCTTTTACTCAGCACTTTTGTTACAGTTTTGTAAAGAACTGAACAACAGGCTATTGGCCTGTAATCTGCTGGTTTCTGAGCTTAGGACTACATTTTTGAAAATATCTGGAATTTCCTCCCACTGGAAGAAGTTTGTCACAGCATTTATCACATCTTCCCCTATATAAGACCAGCAGTCCTTAAAAAACTTACTGGAATATCCATCTAGTCCTGGACTCTTCCCTGACTGAATGCTCCTTTGTGCCTTAACAATCTCCTCTCTAGCTATAGGCTTTATCAACTTCATTTGCTGATCAATGCTTAATACTCCACCATATTTCACCACTCCTTTGTCTAGTCATGATACCTCAGATACAACTCCCAGCTGCTTCTGAAAATGAGCTATCAGCTCAAATTCTATACCCTCATGATCCAATATTAGTGTCTCCCCTTTTCTGAGTGCCACAATTATGTTTTGGTATTGCCTGCTTCTGATTGATGAGTAGAAAAGTCTAGTTGGCCTGACTTCATTGTCCATCCACATCAGTTTTGACTTTTGCTTCAAAAAACTATATTATGCACTTTCAGTATTTCAACCTTCTTCCTTGCCTGCAATTCTAGTTTCTGCAGTTTTTGTGATACTGGATTTCTATTTAGATCTTTTTGTGCTGATCTCCATTCCTCTAGAGCAAGTTCCGCTTGCTCACCAATGTTACTGAATTTCCTTCTGTTCAGCTTACTCAGTGGCCTCTCCAGGATCCTCAATCTATTCCCCAATTCCCTCATACTAGCAACTGTTGTCTGTTCCCATACCCCCTGTACCATTATATGAAAAAGTTCAGCCTTTGACCACATATTAAAATATCGAAAAGATCTCTTCCTCTTTTTGGCTTTCCTATTCAATCTGATTAATAGAGGAAGGTGGTCAGACATTACTTCATTCTTGACTTCACACACTCCATCTGTCATATACTTCAGCCAATGATCATTTACCAAACCCCTGTCTAGTTTTCTCATCACCTTATCCTTACCAACCCTTCTGTTTGACTAGGTAAATTTTTCCCAAACAGTTTTGGTTTCTTTAAGTTCCAATAGCCTAACAGCTTCTTGGAAATCAGTTAGTTCCTTCTCCTCCACTGGATTTCCCCCTATTCTGTCATCAAAGTCGAGTGGAGAGTTAAAATCACCACATATCAACCAAGGCTTATCTCTGTTCCCCTGTTTCTGTAGATACTTTCACATCCCCTCTCTTTGTTCTATGGTATTATATCCATAGATTACAGTAAAGAAGAATGTCTCCTTCACCTCCTTTATCTCACACTGTACATCCATCCACTGTGCTCCAACATCAATTACAGTCACTTCATATAGATCCTCCCTCTAAGCCAGCCAAATTCTTCCGCTATTGACCACAACTCCATTTGTTAACAGTTACCATCCTAATCCAATTCTCTCCCACACCTCCTTTTCCTTCTCTTTTTGTATTTTTGTTTCAAGCATGGCCAAAAGTCCAGTTTGATTCCTAAGACAGAATCCCCTGATCACCCCGTGCTTTTCACCTTTATTAATACCTCTCACATTCCACACTGTTAAATTATGATTCATCTGGGGGATTATCCTTATGATATTCTAGGTTCCTCCACGTTGTGACCTCTCATTCAACCCCTGCACCCCTTGTTGAGTACCAGTTACCCATTCCTGATTCCTCTCCTCTTTCCTCATTGGTTTCCCTAGTACCTCTTTATGCTCATTCCATTTCACATTTGTCTCAGTTTCCTGACCCATCCCTTCATTCCTTATCCTCGCAGGCACAAATATGTGTTTCTAATTAGCTGGTTTCACTTTCCTTCTACACTGTTTCTCCTCATGCCTATACATTTCACAATATCCACATTTCACAGGAGCTACTCATAAATCAGTTTCTGCTATTCAATTACTTTCCTCTCATTTATATAGTTAATCTTGTCACGCACAAATTTAACTATTTCTACTTCCACCTTCACCCTAGCATAAGCTAGCCTGTCTTTCTCTGTTGTTGCCCTATCCAGAAAAATAGGTTTCCCCAATGGACTTATTATCTTGCTAATTATCCTAGGTTCGAGTTGCAGATTATAGTCTTTCTCTGTTGTTGGAACTTATTAAATAATCAATAAGATTTTAAAAAAAATTATTTTTATAACCTTTCAAGAAATAATATATTGCAAGTACATGGAGTAAGTAAAATATAAAAAAGAAACATTGAACTTGTGGAAAAAAAGGAATTGTGTGTATATGTGAACTAAACAATGAATTGGGTGGCATAAATGCAGACAAGTTTTTGTCACAATCATTGTCTATATGTTTATTTTAGATAATTTTTGTCTATATACCAATATAATCTTATATACTTGCAAAAGTGCCGATATAACCTTCAATCGTTTGAAAGCTTAGAAAAAAAACTACCTAGTTAATGAAAGTGCCAATATCTGGTAGACTTTTTGGCATTGACCGTGCTTTTCCAACTGTTGACCCACCTTAAAACGACAATAATGCCATCAGAGCAAAAGTTGAATTTAGGTGGATATTTATAACCTTACCCATAACCATCGAACCATCGTCGCCGCTGCTGTAACAGGTAGGGTTATATTAGGACATTATGAATTTGATAGGGTTCGGGTGGTACTGGGTTCGAGTGAAGAGTTTCGAGTAGAGATGTTCGAGTGGTACTAGGTTTGAGTAGAGAGGGTTCAAGTAGTAATGGGTTCGAGTGGAGAGATTTGAGTGGAGAGGTTCGAGTGGAGAGGGTTCGAGTGGAGAGGGTTCGAGTGGTACTGGGTTTGAGTGAAGAGGGTTCGAGTGGTGAGGGTTCGAGTGGAGAGAGTTTGGGTGGTGAGGTTCGAGTGGAGAGAGTTCGAGTCGAGATTCGAGTGGAGAGGTTTGAGTGGTACTGGGTTCGAGTAGAGAAGGTTCGAGTGGAGAGTTTTGAGTGGTACTGGGTTTGAGTAGAGATGGTTTGAGTGGTACTGGGTTCGAGTGAAGAGGTTCGGGTGGTGAGGGTTTGAGTGGAGAGAGTTCGGGTGGTGAGGTTCGAGTGGAGTGGTACTGGGTTCAAGTGGAGAGGTTCGAGTGGTACTGGGTTCGAGTGGAGAGGTTTGAGTCAGGTGGATGGTTGATGTTCGATGGGTGGCAAGGTGGATGGTTGATGGATCGAGGGGTGATGCCTTGAGGAGGATGGTTGATGGTTCCAGGACCTCGAGGATTAATGAATCAGTGGAGGGGTCCGGGTGATACTGGGTTCGAGTGGTAATGGGTTCGAGTAAAGAGGTTTGAGTGGTACTGGGTTCGAGTGAAGAGGGTTCGAATGGAGACGATTCGAGTGGAGAGGGTTCGAGTCTAGTGGTTCGAGTAATAGAAGTTCGAGTGGTAGTGGGTTTGAGTGGAGAGGGTTCAAGTAGAGATGGAGAGGGTTCGAGTGGAGAGGTTCGAGTGAAGAGGTTCGAGTGGTGAGGTTCGAGTGTTGAGAAATCAGGTGGAGAGGGTTCGAGTAGAGAGGTTCGATGATACTATGTTCGAGTGGTAATGGGTTCGTGTAAAGGAGGTTTGAGTAAAGGTGGTTCGAGTAAAGGAGTGGAAAGGTCCGAGTGGAAAAGTTCGAGTGGTGAGGGTACCATCCACCACTGGAGAGAGTACTATCCACCCCTCGAGAGGGGTATGTCATACACCACTGGAGAGAGCATTATCCACCCCTCAAGAAGTTTGTCAACCACCCTTCGAGGGTACACCATCTACCTCTCGAGAGGGTAAACTATCCACCACTAGAGAGAGTACACCTTTCACCCCTCGAGGGTATGTCATCAATGTCTCAAGAGAGGTGTACCAGCCCTCGAGGGTACACCACCCCGAGAGAGAGTATACCACTGAGAGCGTCGAACTATCCACATTAGCTCTCGAAGGGTACTGGGTTTAAGTTGTAATGGGTTCAAGTAAAGAGGTTCGAGTGGTACTGGGTTCGAGTGGATAGGGCTCGAGCGGTAAGGGGTCGAGTGTTGAGCATTCGACTGGTGAGGGTTCGAGTGGAGAGGGTTCGAATAGAGGATTCGAATAGAAAAGGTTTGAGTGGTACTGGTTCGAGTGGTGAGGGTTCAAGTAGAGGTTAGAGTGAAGAGGTTTGAGTCGAGGGGTGATGCCTCGAGGGGGATGGTTGATGGTTCCAGGGCCTCGAGGGTTAATGAATAGAGTGCAGATGCCCCGAATCAACACCCCTCAAGGTGGATGGTTGATGTTCAAAAGGTGGATGGTTCGAGTGGTAGGGAGGCCTCAAGGCGAATGGTTGATGTTCGAGAGGTGGATGGTTCAAGTGGTGGTGTGGTGGATGTTCAAGAACTGATGGTTCGAGGGGTGATGGTTCCAGGAATGGATGGTTGGTGTTCGAGGGATAGGTGGTTCGAATGGTGGTGCCGTGGATTGTTCGAGGGGTATATGCCTCGAGTGGGTCATGGTTCGAAATCTAATGTGGATGGTTCAACGCTCTCAGTGGTATACTCTCTCGAGGGGCAGTGTACCCTCGAGGGCTGGTGTACTTTAAATGGGTGGATGTGTGACCTCTCGAGGGGTGGTGTACCCTTGAGGGCTGGTACACCTCTCTCGAGACGTTGATAGTGTACCCTCAAGGGCTGGTACACCTCTCTCGAGACATTGATGGCGTACCCTCGAGGGGTGGAATGTGTACTCTCTCCAGTAGTGGATGGTTTACCCTCTCGAGAGGTAGATGGTGTGCCCTCGAAGGGTGTTTGACAAACTTCTTGAGGGGTGGATAATACTCTCTCCAGTGGTGGATGGTATACCCCTCTCGAGGGGTGGATAGTACTCTCTCCAGTGATGGATGGTACCCTCACCACTCGACTCTCACCACTTGAACCCTCACCACTCAAACTTCTCCACTCGGACCTTTCCACGCGAACCTCCTCTACTCAAACTTTTTCCACTCGAACTCAGTACCACTCGAACATAGTATCACTCGAACCTCTCTACTCGAACCTCTCCACTCGATTCCTCATCACTCGAACCTCACCACTGGAACCTCTTTGCTCAAACCTCTCCACTCAAACTTCTCCACTCGAACCCAGTATCACTCGAACCCTCTCCACTCGAACCCAGTATCACTCGAACCCTCTCCACTCGAACCTAGTATCACTCAAACCCTCTCCACTCGAACCCAGTATCACTCGAACCCTCTCCACTCGAACCCGGTATCACTCGAACCCTCTCTGGAGGTTGGACATTTATATGAAAGCTATTTGATTTTGTACACAAACCATGCACGAGAACTCTTAATGTTTGGTTGTTTCTACCACCCCAATTACTTAAATTTTTTGTTTATTCTATATGCATTGACTTGAAACCCCAACATCTGGAAAGAAGTACTAAATTCCTACAGTCTACAAATGAGGCATACTTATGTCGGAGAGACAACATTCAACTATAAAATAAACAAACATAAGTCCTTCAAGGACACCTACTCTGATTATACAGAAGACACTATTTGAATGTAATTCCTCCAGCTCAAAAAGACCATCACAAAGTCTCATCACACAGTGATAAATACACACAAATTGGGGCATTAATTTTCTTCATCACCTGACACAAATCTGTTGCAAGTAAGAGTAGTATTACAAGAAAACACAACAGTCACAACATATAGAATAAACAGAAAATTCAAGTAATCGAGGTGGTAGAAACAACCATACATTAAGAGTTCTCGTGCATGGTTTGTGTACGAAATCAAATAGTTTTCATATAAATGTCCAAGCTCCTGGTAGTATTAACTAAATAGGAGGTATGCAACACATGTATAATACCAAAAGGTTAATAATTAGACCTCCACAAAAGCAGTTGACTTACAACAAGTATCAAACTCTTAAGCTGCAACTCTTGAGAGTCAGAAATAGAAGTGAAAAATAGGAAATAAAAGGTAAGGACAAGTCAAGTGTCACACAAATATGCAGAACAGGCATGGAGAGTCAGAAATAGACAAAAACACATAACAATACACAGACCAAAACCCATAATTTCATCTTATGGAAGCTCGTACAATTATGAAAGCCAAAAGGGCTTTCAGGAGTAAAGGAAAATAAGAAATTGAAGTTAACGTTAAGTAAGTAGCTCTAGAAAAATGTAAGTTGATGTTAAGTAGATGTTAATGTTGTTCACTTCATGTCTGAATCATTCGGGTTGAGGGGGTCGATATACATACCGGTTGAAGGGGTCGATAAATCTCCGTGATTCTGAGAGATGAAGTACAGTTTCAGTGGGGAATCAAGAAAGTGTCTTATGTATTAATTTAAGTTAACACAAGTTCTCACACGAACATACCAATGCATCATCTACAACGTCTGGCTCATGAGTCATATCGAGGATAGTTTCTCCTGATCTGGGAGTTCTCAATTTATCATTATCTTTCTGATGACACAAGGGGAAGTATTTCTGAAAGAGAATTAATTTTTTTAGCTTCTCAAAGGATAAAAATTAAGGAATGTAGCCATTGCAATGTTTATTAGATAGACGAAGCTTAATATGCTTACCACCTTCCTAGTAATCACCAAAGGCTTCAGAGCATCCTTAACATACTCTTCCATGGAAGCTAGGAATGATTCGAGAGGCTGCAATTCAAGGTTCAGAAAAATAAGAAACACTAAACTAAACTAAATCGGGAGTATGCTAGAATGAATGGAGTCTAAAAGATGGTACTTGATATATTTTAGCGTAGCTTTGTCCTCATCCGAATTTAAGGCTCCTGCAGATCTCAAAGAACTTGAATAGCTATTTGCTTTCACACATTACAATTCTAGTTTAAAGTTGAGAATATTCAAACAAAGTTAGAATCCGTAGATGAAATCAGGAGCAATGATTAAACCTGTTTTCCCAACTTCTTGTAAATTTTGAGCGCTCTAACTGTATCATAGCGCTGCATCCCGAAGAACTGCCAAAGAATTACACCAGAAATATGCTCTGTAGCACGTAAAATGTACATACAAAGGAAATGATGTAATAACATATTATGTCTATACCTTGTCAACCATATTTACAACTCCATTTGTAATCGCCATGTATAACCTCACACTCTCATCAGCAACCTTGATCACTATGACCGCTATATAGGAGAGTAAATTTGGACCAAATCAAGTACATTTCTTGGTTTTCTAAAGTATATATCAAATAAAGAACTTAACAATCACTTTTTTTTAAAAAAAAGCATGTTGAATCAAGAAATTGTTTTGTACTTCGAGAATTTGCTGTAAACTGGCAACGAACATTTCTCTTGAGGTAGAAATAATAACTGATTGAAATATAAATGAGGCATAACCTGACAATCTAGAAGACGAGAAAGAAGCTGTTGTAATCTAGGTAACTGTTCAAGCAAATATAAAGTGTCGAGATCACACCAGCACAAGAAGTGTCACCAGAAAACTATATAACACCAAACTCGTTATGTACCTTCAATCTTCTGCTCCAATCACAATGTATACTAAACATGGAGTTTAGACATGGGGTTCATATACTCCTTAATAGACGTACAACAACAGCTTAACACGAGGTTCATATACTCCTTAATAGACATACAACAACAGCTAAACATGGGGTTCATATACTCCTTAATAGACACATGTAGTACAGAAAAAAGTTACAGCTCTCCCTATTTGCATCTTCTACCAGCAGAACCTTAGCTGAAGTCCTGACCACCACATGCTTCTACGTCTAGAGCTGCGTTGGAATTTCCACTTTCGACACACCTACAAAATGATTAAAAGATGGTTGTGAGAATAAAATAGGCTACGGAAGAAGATAAGAGCAAAATGGAGTGTAAGGTAAATGTGTTGTGAAGCAAATCACCACACCAAATTATTGAGGCACAGTAGTTCACCGCCTCCGTCGAGTTTTATCTGAGCAGATCACAGTAGTACAACCCACAGTTTCAATAGGCTGAGAAAATTGCTCTCCCATCTTGACGCCGCTGTGGGCTGTGACGCTGCCGTATATGACCAAACTCAATGCCGCCGATGTGACCAAAATCGACGCCATCGTCTGTGACCAAAATCAATGCCATCGTCTTGATCCATCTCGACGTTGCCATGGTGACCAAACTTGCCACCACCGTCTTCGACCAAACTCGCCACTACCGTCTTTGACCCATCTCGACGCTGCCGTCTGTGACCCATCTCGATGTTGCCACTTAGACGGAGCCTTTCCGCCACCACCATAATGATCGATTGGGAACAAAGCAACCAAGAAGACCTGTATGCGCAAATATATCACGGGAACGACTTCGTTTCAATTTCATAGGGTAGTCAAAATGACTTAAATACCCTCGATTGACAGACAGAAAGCAAACAATATCTATTATAGGGTGCTTGGGATAACCAGACTAGTTAAATCAACAATATTCGATGAAATTAAGATCAATAAATAATACAAATCAATAGGAAATCAAAAGGAAATCAAACAAGAGTTTAGAGTCTCACAAGCAAATCAGCCAATGACTTTAATCCTCAGATGAAACAAAAGAAACTTTGTTCTTTATAGTTTTTAGAGTAAAAACTAGATCTAAAATAGAAGTGGAATCATAGAATGATAGTTTCTAATGATAATTTAAAACGTAGATCTAAACTAAGTCTAATTACTAAAAAATAATTATTAAGAAAAATATCTTTAAATATAATAAAAAGAAACCTTATCAGAATTAAAATAGGAAACTAATAAATCTGCCAACAATGTTGTTTCTGCGATCAGAACTTAGGATCTGCGGTCGCAACGTTTCTTTCTGTAGTCATGAATTTTGGTTATGGTCTTCATCTTCATTTTTTCAACTCTTCTGTAATTTCACACTTTTTCATATCTACACCTTGACTCAAATTTCCGAAATAGATTCAAAATATGTCTAAAAATTCTCTAAATTATGCTAGTAATTAATAGACATACTATACAAAATACAACATATATCACTTCTCCTATGGGCTAAAATGATGGTGGGATGGTGTCGCCCATCATATTGGGGTCATTGGGCTGCGGTGGTGTAGAAACCCTTTGATAAACTGATTTATTCTCTCAAATAAAGACTAAAATATTCTTATAAAGACCACTTGGATGGAAATAACTAATTTAAGAGATATAAATAACAAAAGGGGGTTGACTTTCCTCATTAGCTAGTTTGATGGTAAACATTTAACGATTGAAATAGTCCAGTGACCACAATTATGAAGGTAAGAAAATAAAAGGATAATTTTTCCCTTGACTGGTTGAAATATTTCAGTGACCATAATTTATGAAGATAAAAGATAAGAAGATAATTTTATCCATGACTTTATCATGCATCGGGTTGGAGATGAGTTTAATGGATTAACTTGACGAAACGACTTTAACTCTTCTTCTTTGAAAGTTCAATGAGAGGTTAAAAAAATTCAATAACCAAAATGTAACGTCAAGGTTATTTGTTGATCACAGTAATTATTAGCTCAATATGTTATAATCAATAATATTATTAGAGATGGTCTCCTTTTAGGTAGAATAAATTTTAGGCTGGGATTTTTATGCAATTCTAAAAATATTCTAACTCTAGGGACCTATCTCTAATATTTTTACCAAGGACCTATCTCTTGTATTTTTCCAAGGACCTATCTCCAATATTTTTCCAGGGACGTTTCTCCAATTTTTATCCCATCATTTTCCCTCAAACTGCAATCTGCAAATAATAATAATAATAATTTTTTAAATAAATTGCAAAAAATCAGTATATGATCGTCGAATTTAAAATCATAAACATAAACTACACGCAGCAAAATATCAACTGAAAATCATAAAACATCAACTACAATCGAAATAAAAAATATTTAAAAAATAACATAAATATAAAAAATGAAAAAAAAGGTCAACATAACCCCCCAGACTGAAAATCATAAACATCAACTACAACTAAAAATACATCAACTGAAAATCATAAAACATCAACAAATCTTAAATTGTCATATTTAAAAAAAAACTACAAACATCAACCTACATCACACAAAAAGCTACAAACATCAAGTCCTATCACTTAAACCTCACCCGGAAAATGTAAAATATCAACAAGAGTGGAAAAAAACTACAAACATGGACTCCTAAAACCTAAACCTCACCCAAAAAATGAAAAACCTCAACAAAGAAAAAAAATTCAACCTATCACTTAAACCTCACCGGAAATGAAAAACATCAACAGAGAAAAAAAAACTACGGACATCAACCTATATTATCAAAAAAACTACAAACATTTAGTCATACACCTAAACCTCACTCTAAAAATCGTAAACATCAACTAAAAACTTACAAAACCTTAACTAAAAATCATAAAATATCAACAAAGATTAAATCATCAAATTAAATATCAATTTTAAAACGTCAATATGAAAATCATAAACATCAACTTAAATTAACAAAAATTCAACTGAAAAATCATAAAATATCAACAAAGATTAAATCAAAAAATTAAATATCAATTTCAAACGTCAATCCAAAAATCATAAACATCAACTTAAAATAACAAAATATCAACTGAAAATCACAAAACATCAGCAAAGTTTAATTTGTCAAATTTAATAGCAATTTCAAAACATCAAGCTGAAACCATAAAAATCAACTAAAATTAACAAAAAAAGAAGAAGAGAAAAGTGTGTTTTTAACACTATGTTTTGTTCTAAAGTGTAGATATAGCCTTGTAAAATATAAAAGTACAAATCTAACCCAGGACTTCGTTGACCAAAATGTCAACAGTCAAATTGGGCAGAAATTGATGAAATAACCATTGCACCCCCGAGTTAAAAAAATTCAAAAAAATGAAAATAGGAAAAGACATAAATAACCCTCTCTTTCCCTTCTTTTTTTGCCTCACTCACCTCCCATCTCCTCCGCCTAGTTACCCCAATAGCCACAGCTTAATTCCTCTTCCGACGGCAGCCTCCATGAAAACAAACAGCTGCTTCGACCGGATCCCCACCATATCCCTATATACCCAAACCAACCGGGTTTCCCACACCCAAAATCATCATCATACAAACCCATATTTGCTCCTGGCATAAACCTGCAAATTTCCATCTTCTTAATCATGTAAATGCTCTCCAGGAGCTTGTTCCAGGCGTCAAACACCCCGTCGTTGTCGAGCTCCGCTACTCTCTTTGTCCAGTTCACAACACCGTTGTTGGTGGGCGAGTGCAAGCAGATGTTGTGGGTGTAGGGAGTGGCGACGGTGGAGAGTGAAAGTGGCAGGGTGGGCCTGAGAGAGAGGAATTGAGGAGATTCATGGCAGTGGTGGTGGAGAGCGAGTTTGGGCAGTGGTGGAGAGTGAAGGTGGTGGATTCCGGTGCAATGATGGTGGAGAGTGAAGGTGGCAAGGCGAGTTTGGGAGGGGAAGGAGGGGATTCTGGGCGGTGGCGATGAAGGGCGGGTCTTGGCGGTGATGGAGACGATAGGTGGTGCGATGGGGATGGGCAGATTCCGATAACGGGCTGGGCAGATTCCAGCGATGGGTAGGCGGATTTCGGTGGTGTCTAGGGTAAAATGGTCATAAAAAAATTCTATTTTGAGTATGAGGGTATTTGCCTTTTTATGTTTCGTCAACAGTTGACTTCATTGAGTTAACACCGTAATTGAGCAAATGGGTATAATTACACAATTTTACTAAAACTTAGGTTAGTTTCGCACATCCAGTTTTTCAAGTGTTATGTCTGCACTTTTGAAATTTAATAGGATTATTTATGCATAAAAGGTTAAATTGTCAATTTTCTTTTTTTTAGAAAAAAACTTACCCAGCCACGTGCGTGAAGCCAAGCGCTGAAAATATCTGAACCTAAGGTCGCACGTGAATCCATCTTTTTCGTCATGCAATCGCTCTGCTTCTTCCATCGGCTTCGCGCTTCGCTTCAAGATTGTCATGACTCTGCCGCCGTCTTCGCTCCTCTTCCAGATCGTGTTCACACCGCCACCGCTACGCTCACGCCGGATCTCCACCGCCTCATCGTGTTCTCAACCGGATCTCCACTGCACTCTAGTCGGATCTTCGCTCCTCTTCCACCATTGACCTCTAGTAGAAGCTCGTGCACAACCATCAGAACAACAGCGAAGCTCGGCAGTAGACTTCCGCCGGAGCAGGTAAGAAATCGCGAGCCAGAATCCGCCGCGGGGGTGGATTATGCCGTGAAATTCCATCAAATGATAGAGATAGATATACGGAAGATACGGCGGTAACCGCCTGCTGGTGGCGGTTTTTGGCAGGGATCCTGGCGAAAGAAAAAGTCGAAATGAAATAAATATCTGAAATTGTGATATTTATATATGGACCAAAAGTTTCTATATTTACATAATGGTCCTTCACTTTTTCAGGTTATTTAAATAAAATACACACTAATTGACACTTACAGTAATTGCATAATAAAGCTTGATCTAAAGTTTAACGGGGTAAAACAAGACTTTGCGATATACATACTTTTATTAAATTCGTCGTATTAATGTATGTTTCCAAAAAATATTTTCTATGATTGTAATCACGTTTGATTTAAAATATAAATAATTATATGTGTATTGAAAGTTGTGGAAAAGATTAAATGAATGAGGTGAAATTTTAAAAAGGAAGGTGCCCATATGGTGGTGCATTTGACAGTGGAGGAATCATGGAATAAAGCGGGAAAAGTAAAACTAAAGCCGATTGTTCCGTTTCTACTAGTATTCCACACGAAGAAACGTTCAAGTCCTTCTAGTACCTTCAAGAACTTGCATTCCATCTCTAGAAAAGCCAAAAACACCTAACAACTCTCTCATCATCATCACCATCCTAAAAACACCTACAATTAAGTAACTATTAGCCCAAGCAACTGCAATCAATTTCAGGTTGTGTAATATTTTCGTATCAAGTGTCAGCTGTTGAATTCACCGGTGCAGACATGGCGGCCGTCGCACGTGAGATAGTAGTTGAAGAATCGAGAGCTCGTTCAGTGGGTGTTGGGATGGACTATTCCGGCACCAGCAAATCTGCCCTGATGTGGGCTACCCGGAATTTGATCGGCCCCGGTGATTTCCTCATCCTCATCCATGTAGTTTCGCCTAAGGTCGAGACTAGCAACAAGCTTCTCTTCGAAGACACCGGATCACGTAAGTATGCTATTAGCAAATTACAGTTCATTTCTTCGATCATTGGACGCCATTTTATTCTTCTTGTTAGTGTCCCACGTGACAGAGTTACGACTCAGTATATAAGATCATGAGATATCCCTGCATTGGTTTAATGATTCTATTATCTTCTCCTGATGCTATTTTATCAGCCCTGATACCGCTTGAGGAGTTTAGAGAAATCAATGTGTCTATCATGTATGGAGTTGATCCTGATCCTGAGCTTCTTGATTTGCTCCATAAAGTTTCCAGGGATAAAGGGGTACGCTACTTGGTTTATTAATGCCATTTTTTTTCAAGATACGAAACAAAGAGTACGCAGTAGTATTAGTGGTGTATGACTCGAAATGTTGGTGCAGGTGAAAGTGGTGGCTAAAGTTTACTGGGGAGATCCAAGAGAGAAGCTGTGCCAGGCGGTGGAACAACTCAAACTGGATTCTCTTGTTGTCGGAAACAGAGGATTGGGAGCCATCAAAAGGTAACCGACTCACTGATTCTAAATTGACCCTTCGAGTTGAATTCGAGCAGGGTTGATCTTAACCTGAAATTGGTACGTATTTTTTTAACATGTTAAGGTAAATTTTAATCTGAGCTGGTCAACGATAACAACCGTATTATTTCGATTCAAATTTTCAAGGAAATAAAAGTTTACCTATCTTGATGAGTTGGCTGACCCAACCCAATCCAACCCACGAATCAAATTACATGCCACTTGTAAATCAATCGTGGATGTTCAATCCAGAATCTTATAAAACGACATTGTTTTGGTTAAAACTAAAACTTATAAAGTACAGATAGAGAAGTCATCTAGGCGGAAGATCCGGCCTCTTTCTAGGCCACGATTAAAAAACACTATGAATTCTATTCCTACAATAAATGTTGGATTCATCAATTAGACAGAGATAAGCTTGAAATTTTATACATTGATTGATGGCAATTGCAGGGTGTTGCTGGGAAGTGTAAGCAATTACGTGGTGCAAAATGCAGCATGTCCTGTGACGGTTGTGAAAGGGATTGCTACTACATCATCCAAGTAGACGGTCTTATGTAGGAATCAAACACTAACAAATATATACAGCGAATCTCTTCGATGGCAGAGGGGATCGACCGGAGTTTTTGGGTATTATTCTGTTGTGGAATATTAGTCAGAAGTCCCCCCTCATTAATTAGTTAAGTTGCAAGTATAATTTGTACGTTTTTAGTGTATGTTGGTGGTGATTTCTATAACCGTCGGATCATTGTTATCCATTTCATAATGTTCTGTTTGAACCTATTTGTCTACTTTTAGTTTTTTATGCACCCGATTTCTTATTTAGTGCACATACATATCTTACTTTTTTTTAAGTGCACACATAGCCTCATTTCCTTGTTTAGTACTTCTCAGTTTTTCAATGTTAGTCTCAATCTATAAAGGTATATGTGCACTTTCAAAAAATATAGAACTTTTGAAAAACATAGAGTATATATATACATTTCCAATAAAACGGGGGAGTATATGTGCACTAACCAAACAACTCGGATTCATTCTTGATGTATGGTTAATAGGAATGTGAAATTCTCTTATATGCTGACGAAAAAATGGCATATAAATTAAAGTTAAGGCACCTATACCGATCTGAACTACACTCCATTCTATTTGGATATGTGCTTCCGTTGTATTGCATGTATTTTCGTTTTTTAGACACTTATTTATGAGTCCGTCTTGAAAGAAGATTTTTCCATAAGTCATGAAGAGACCAAGGTTTAAAGTGCAAATTAGAATAAATGAAGATAAAATTTTTGGGCTGCATGAATCGGGTTATAAATTTTAGGGATAAGTGTCAATATAATCCTATCTACTTGAGTAAGTGCAAATATAACCCTGAGATAATTTTAGTGCAAAAATAACCTTAACTAGTTAATGAAAGTGCCAATATAACCCTCAGATCCCATTTCCAGCATCGACCTCAATTTTTTGGCGTTGACTCTATGTAGATTGACCAAAATACCCTTTGGGGTAACTCTGAAATTAGGTGGACAATTTTACCCTCATAGTTCGTCAGACTGCCGCTGTAACAGGTAGGGTTATATTACCACATTATGAAATCTTATTGGGTTATATCAGCACATTCTTAATGTTTGTAGGGTTATATCAGCACATTCTTAAAACTTGTAGGGTTATATCAGCGCATGTTATAAATATTAAGTGTGTGGTACTCGACTAGCCTTAACGGGCGACCACATCATCATATACATCATTATAACATCATAACAATATCTTATACAACATAAAATTGGACCTCATGACACCATCATTAATATTAAAACCATCATCACATATCATAGCCTCATTTCAAAACTTGTCAACATTAAAAACCCTAAGTCGAAGAACACATCAAAATAACAATCACACACAATACAAAAGGTCATCCAATCATCAATCCGGACTAAACACAATAAAATAAATAAAATATCATTAAATCCCCTACATTCTATAGTATGTGCTGATATGACCCTACATTTTTTACTAATGTGCTGATATAACCCTATAAATTTTAAGAATGTGCTGATTTAACTCTACCAGTTTTCATAATGTGCTGATATAACTCAGTGGTGGTTTGGCAACGGTCCGCAGCTGATCCGCACCGGAGGCAGATTGATAAGTCTAAGGGTAATAACGTCATTTCCTTTTTTTAGTATTTTATTTTTTCATAAGGGCAAACATGTAGTTCTATAAAATTTCAGCTAAAAGTTGTCGGAGAGGGTTATATTAGCACTTTCACTGACTACATAGGGTTATATTGGCACTTTCGAATATTGAAAGTTTACATTAGCACTTATGTCAACTTCGTAAGGTTATAAAAGCACTTTTTTCTAAATTTTATAACAACTACACGTTGTATAATAAATTTTTAACATTGCAACTAAAATTTTTTACCTTTTATTATTCTAATTAAACTACGTCTTTCCATAAGCGTAGGAAAAGACAGTATTTCCCAAGATTTTGCCTTTATGAAAATTGATATTATGAAATTATTATAAGAAATTGATGTTATGCCCAGGACATAATCACAATATATGTATATAAAGAGCACCTAAATCACAAAAATTAACTATAGACACTTACACATTTAGATCCGCTCTTTATAGACAAACTTGGGATTTGCGATCTCAGGTAAGATCGATTCAGGATCATGAGATCCTTTTCTATTAAATAAGAAGGACTGTAGCACAAAATGTACTTCTAAACAATTGCCCCATAGATCCTTTATCTATCTATATGAAGAAGAAATCATGTAATGAGAAAGATTCTTATTTGTACAAATGTTACTTCAAACTTGGAACGAGCATGAAAAAATTAACGATCCTTCTTTCCCTTTTGAATTGTTCTGCCGGATCGATCGCTCAATATCTTTTGATCGCGAGCAGAAGTATGCTTGACTCAAAAATTATTTTAGTAACTAGGTAGAGCGCTAGCGAATCCAGCTAAGAAGTGTACATGTGTCTAAAACTAACTAAAGATAGTAAATGCAGGAGATGTACTTTCATACAACAATATGTAAAAGGTGTCTGTATGATTGACTCTCTCTGCAATTATGAAGACTCAAAGAATTCTATATATAGCCCAGAACCACTTGGGAATAGTCAAGTGGCCAGGGTTTATGCCCGCCCTAGAAACACCTTAGGTTCGATTCTAGTTTGGTGCAAGTTTTTGGGGTTCAATCTCCAATTACATCATGTTAGATGTAGGAGTCTCACTTCGTGTGAGTTGTGTGAGAGTCTCATTCCACCTTTGTGTGAGACACAGGGGAGCCTCACCCCCTTTGTGTGGGACACCGTAAATTTATTTAATGAGAGGGAGTACGAACATTTGCACAGGAATAGTTCATTGCACTCCTCGTAATTTTGACAAAAGCTGGAAAACAATCTTTGCATGAGTTGAAGCGAGTTGATTACGAGCAATATAATTAAATTGATTATATTTCTACCTTAGTAAAATGAATAATTATGAAAATTGATATTATAAAATTATTATAAGAAATTGATGTTATTACTAGGACATGATCACAGAATAATTTATATACAAAAGCAACGGACATAATCACAAAAATTAATACATAGACAAAAAGGAAAGAGTTGATCGCGAGCATAAGGTTGCTTAAAATATTATTGCGTAAAATACAAAACTAATTATATTATTTTTTTAAGGGTAATATGTAGATATAACCCTATATGTTGAGGAAAATGTAAATATAACTCTCAATTATTTATTAGTGTAAATATAACCATATCTATTACACATAAGTGCAAGTATAACCCTGAAGCTATTATTCCGGCATTGACTGGCCATTTTCAGCTATTGACCGATTGAAAATGACAAAATTGCCCTTCAAACCTAATACAGAATTAAAAAGACAAAATTGCCCTTAGCCACTGTTCCACCACCAGCTTGCCGTTGTCGCCCCACCACCACCACCCAGCCCCGCCCATCCACCACCTTCCACCCCAGCGACCACCACCAGCGACCACCACCAGCAACCAGCACCACCACCACCTAGCTTTGCCGCTCTTGGAGGAGCCCTACCTGTTTGGTGCGCCAACATCTCCGGAGAGCCAGATTCCGGTCGGTTTGGCTGGAGAGTTGATTGGGAATCATCCATATTCTTCTTTTGCCTAGAAAACCAAGAACGTCGAAATCTAACACCTCCGAATCCCCTCTTGATGTAGCCCTGCCCTAGCTTTGTTGAGATCTCCTTCGCCGGCCATTGTGAAACCCAGTTGAAACCGAAGAAACCAAAAAGCAACCCCACCTTCATCGAAGCCGAGACAAAATCTCCAATAAACCCAAAAAGACCAAGTCGCCCACCACGCCACCGCACTCGCCCGCCATGCCACCGCGCCGCCTGCCTTGCCACCACCAAGCCCTCCCATCGGTCACCATTTCCGGCGTCGCTCAGCCAAGCACCGGAAATCGAGACCCACATGTACTTTTGCTCCACTCTCATTAATCTCTCTGCCGTCAATAAAAAAGTTGCCGAAAAATACTTATATTCCATAGAATTAGTCGAGTTCCATCTTGCGTCCCCACCGGAGCTTCCTCCCCACCACTACACCACCAATGGTCTCCCGCCCTATCTCATGACCCCTCTCCTGAAAGCCTACAAATCATCCAGCCCTCAGTTTTCCACCATTCTTACCTCTCTTCAGCCTGATTTGGTCATCTACAATTTCCACCTATTACCATTTCCATCTTTTCCCGCAATACAAATTATGCAATCCAGACCCTCAATACAAATTATGCAATCCATATCCCCTCGATTTGCATTTAAACATTGAATTAGGGTTAAAAAATAAATGTAGAGTTGGGATTGAAATCCAAAAAAAAATTGGTGAAATGTAAAAGAAAAGATAACCCGAAACAGGGGAATGGGTGGAAGACTCCACCACTCGGACTGGCATCTGGAGAATAGCAACCAAAAATTAGGTGGGACCGTCGATGACTTTATGGAAGACGGAGGCGACGCCGACGCCGAGGATGAAGGGGATGGATACTCCGACGACGGCGATGGTGAATGAGCGACGACCGCCTCTAATTATGGTTGAAAGATCGAGCTCGAGTTTGACCAAAAAGAGGAAGAAAACAGAGGTCGAGCTCAAGTCCGACCAGAAAGAGGAAGAAAATGAGGCCTATGCTCACCATGGATTCAAGTTCCTGGGGAATTTGCCAACTTAAAGTGTAGAACTCGCTCTCGCCATTGGAATCCGTCTGAAGCTCGGTTTTAGGGCGAGAAGAATAAAAACGAAGTAAATGCAGAAGTAAAAACGACTCAGATAAAAATGAAAAAGAAGCATTAGGGTAGGGGGTTTTGGGGATTAAAATAGTAAATGCATCTTTTTTGTTTATTCTTTTTTTTCTTAGGGGTAAAATGGACTTTTCACCCATTTCCTGCCCGAATCTGATGAAAAAGGTTATAATTGCACATAACCTGAATAGATAGGGTTATATTTGCACTTTCAATTAGCACATGGTCATATATGCAATTTCATCAATTATATAGGGTTATATCTACACTTTTCTCTTTTTTAAAAGTGTCAATCTAATCCTGTAAAATCTGAAAGTGCGACTGCAGTAGCAAATGTGCTGATATAACCTTTTCGTACTATTCTGGCATTGGCTTAGCATTTGTAGGCATTGACCAAACCTAAAAGACTAAAATATCCCTAGTGTTAAACCTAAAAATTAATGACAAAAATATGCATGGGGTTGTTCTACTTCATCTCCATAACTAAGACCACCGCTGCCTGCCGCCTACCGGAATCAGAATTTCAAAATAAGGTTTATCTTTTTGGCACGAGAAAGAGATACTTCGAACAATACAAAGAGGTTTATGAGTTACTAGAGACCCTTTCAGAGCTGATGGGAAAAGGAAGGCTATGCTCCTGATTTAAGATTTGCTCTGCATAATGTTGCAGAGGACGAGAAATTTGACCTCCTTTGTGCGCATAGTGAAAGGCTTGCCATAGCTTTTGGATTGCTAAACACAAAACCAGGCTCCCCTCTGCAGGTAATGAAGAATCTACGTCTATGCGGGGACTGCCATACTGCAACCAAGTACATATCCAAGATTGTGCAACGAGAAATTTTAGTCAGAGATTCGACGAGGTTTCACTTATTTAAGTATGGAGTATGCAGCTGTGGAGATCATTGGTGAAAATTGCATTTTCACAACCCAAATTATGTTATACCCTGTCTCCGTCGTTGCCCTGCCGCCCGCCGAAATCTGGATTTCCACCCGCCGCTGCTCACCCCTTCTCTGATCCACTGCCCAGAACCACCAGACTTTGCCCAGCCCGAACCCGCCCCGTCGCGAACCACCACTGACCACCACACACTTACACAGCCCTGCCCAATGCAACAACACCACCGCCCACCTTCGCCTCAACCCTGGCCCCGCCCTAAACCACCACCCACCCACAAGATGGCAAAGGAACTCTAGCTAGTATGAACCCTATCACTGGGGCAATTTTTGGGGTTTAGTCTTCAATTGCACCGTGTTGGTGTAGGAGCCTCACTTCGTGTGAGTTATGCGGGAGTTTCACCCCACCTTTGTGTGAGACGCAATGAGAGTCTCACCTCCTTTGTGTGAGGCAATTGGGATGTAGTAATAGGGTGTGTGTATTCCAAAAAAAAATAAATTTGCTATTGAATAGATTGGATGTGTTTAGAACAAAAGAAAGTTGCTAAAGGCAAAAACTATAACTCTCTCAGTCCTGCATCCTTTTAAAAAGAACATGAATAAATTACGTAACATTTGAGGAAAGACACCTATGCAAAATATGTTCTAATATAATATACTCCCTTCATTTCTTTAATAATGGTACACTTCCTAATTTAAAATGTTTCTTTTATACTGACACTTTTTATTTATGGCAAGTCTAAGGTTGTAACATCCACTTATTTTACTTTTTCTTCTTTCAATTCAATTTCATCCACTCATTTAGTATCTCCTAAATTCTAATACCAAAAATGTTGTGCCATTATTAAAGAAATAGAGAGAGTATTTGTGTGCCTGAATGGGTGGACCAGAACGTTTAAATTTTGACAAAAAAATTTTTTCGGTCCCCTACAAAGTATCTTTTACTATCTTTTGGTTCTCAGTTGCAAAACAACCCTTAGATGGTACCCTACAAATTCAAAACATTGTTTCTGGTCCCCAAACCCAGTTTCCGGCAAGATTTTTGGTTTTCAGGCCCACGTGCCGGTCATGTGTCTTTTTTCCGGTATGGTAAGGGGTAATTTGGTAATTTCACAAGGTTGCAATTTTCTCTAAATTAAAAAAATTTGTGGAAAATGATTTTCTCCAAATTGGGTTTACTCCACCGCCGCACTGCGCCCTGACTAAGCCCTCCGCTGGACAAGCCGACGCCGGGAAAGTTCGACGCCACCTTAGAAGCTGACGCCACCACTGGAGATTGACGCCACTCTGCCGCTCACCGCCGCTGGAGATCAATGGCGCTCACCACCACCGTAGAAGCCGAAGTTGGGAAGAGTGCGATGCCATCGCTGGAGATCGACGCTGCCAAACCGAGGCCGACGCCGACGCCGGAGAGAGTTTGACACCACCGCTGGAGATCAACGCCACCGCTTGAGACGCCGGGTAAAGTTCGATGCCTGGGAGATTGATGAACTCTAAGGATTTTCATAAATGTTTTTAATTTAGAGAAATTGTCGATTTGAGGCACTTTTTTCCTGTCTAGTTCTAAAAATCCTTAGAGTTCGAGATTGAACATGGTCGGAGTGGAGGAGGCCCTAAGATTGAATTGATCAAGTGGATGTTTCATCCAGGTTCTATCTCGCCTGGCTCCCTTTGAAAGAGGCATATATGAGGACTATGTGGCAAATTTCTGGTGTACCATTTCAGTGATTATCAAATGGAAGAGATTATTTGCAACACAACCTTTAAAACTGCTGAGCCTTGCTGCAACTATTTGTGCATGCTTACCTTCAATGGTTCAGTTAATATTGGCTCCTAAAAAGTCAGGCTTTCTATATGGACTTCTCAATTGTTCTTTGGCATTCTACCTTTTCTCATTTCAAGATACTAAACTGCTACAAGAATGTATTCATCTGTTTTTTTAATTGAGATGCAGCAAATGCTGACAACTGTTCTAATTGTTAAATTGCAGTTCATGAGAAATCTATCCTTCTGCCACTTCTGCCTGCTAGCTTGTTAGCCTCTGAAGAGCCATTTGTTTTCTCGTGGTTAACTCTAAATGGCTTGATCTCTATGTTTCCTCTCCTTGTCAGAGACAAATTAATACTCCCATATATTGCTCTACATGGTCTCTTTTCCCTTCTTTACTATGCACCCGTGAAATTTAGTTTTACCAGTTTTTCTAGTCCTTACTAGTGTGTTCCAACATGACTAATTTAACCAAGTGCATCATAACGTAATACGTAAAAGACACACGACTTGGTTACGCAGTTCAGTGTAATCCACCTACATCTGCGGGGCCTGACCCAATTCAGAATGAATCCACTAATTAGAAAGATACAGTACAGAGTACAGTTTACAAAATACTTATCTTTACTAACTATAACGTGTGGACTCTTCTAGCTCCCCTAGCTACCGATCCGCCTTAATCAGACTCCCTCTGATCTCGAACTCCATCGACGCAGGATCTCCTCCTCCCAAGGAAGTAAGGTTTGTGATTCTGAACTTTGTGCGGCAGGTCAGGTGTGTTGGAACACAGTGTTCTGACTCTTTGCAACTTCTCAAAAGTCTCAAAAATCTGTGTGCAGATTTTTGCTCCGTTAAAATTCGTAAGTATGCAGTCGTGTTTGTCCCAATTTATATCCACGAATCAGATCTGAATACTCCTTGATTATCTCCACAATATTCCTATTCCAAATCTGATTCTTGAAGCATATCTAAATCCCATAAATAAAGGGATTTACCTTATATCATTCTATCTCATATATTCGAATAAATCTTCTCCATATAAGTAGGAATTTTCCATAAACCAATTATGCTTCACACGCCTGATATATATAGTCAGATATACGAATTCCATTTATTCCAAACTACTGCAATATTATGACTTTGATTTCCATAAAACCTTGGCGTAAATATTCTGCACCAGCTTGTTCCAACATGGTCAGAATTTCTGTTCAAAATTAATTCACACAAAATTGCCAATAAAATATTTACTTGCAAATCCCTTGACTTTACAATCTCCCCCTTTGGCATTTTTGTGGACCCATAATATTTTGGACATGTAATTCCCAAACAGTAACTTTCAGCATCAATATCATAAACTTGTAAACCAGCAATCAACAAGATATCAGAATTCCAGAATTCCCTTAAGCATGAAATCCGAAAACCAGAAACCAGAAATCCAAAACATAAAATCAGTACAGCCAAATTGAATCAAAGTCTAAATCATGTCATACCAAAATTTCTCCCCCTGGGGCCACACATATGCCAAATGCACTATCAAAAACAGCAAAACAATGCTCCCCCTGCATTCAACCTTCAAGTCATGCTTCCAACCGTGACTTCTCTGCCTCTAGGCTTGCTTTTTCTGCCTCTAGCGCAGCCATCTGTATGCCTAAAGCTCCAAGTCTTGCATTCAGAACTAGCAGCCGAGCCTCCTTTTCTGCTGCTGAAGACGAAGTCGGCCCAGAAGGTTTCCATGGGAGATCATGAACATGTCTCAGCCCAAATGTCTTCTTCTTTGGCCTCAAAAACTCCGTGTCAATTACTATATCTGAAGCCTTCCCTTTCACTTTTGCAGTCTTGGCTAGAGCAGAGATTAAAGCAGGGTAGATAATAGCATCATTTACTTTCGGAGCAGTAGCCTGTCTGACCAAATGCTGCTGAATGAGAAGTCCAAGATTAACTTCTTTCTGTGTTCTAACACAGTATAGCAGTTTAGCCATCTCCCTTATCAGCACTGTAGTATTACTCGAGGGCAACCAACAGTGCACAACTACCTGATATAAGCCAAAAAATCTTGATGACAAGCAGGATGCTTGTGAATATCCCGTTGCTGGCCATTCAATCTTATAACCCCCAGATATAACACCTAAAATTTCATCGTCAGACAATCCCAGATTTTCAGGAAATACTCCCCTTGTTTCAGGTGTGTTCAGACCCAGCAATGTGTTGATTCTAGAAGCAGAAACCTCTATTATCTTCCCCCGTACATATACTCTACCAAACCATGGGGAGCTAATCTCTAAATTACCAGGCATAAGATTTGAGTATACCTCAAGTACAACCTGCCTGTTGTACTGTAGCTGGATTGTTGCTGCTGTTGTCATGCCAGTTAGCTTCAGAAAATCTGTAAAGCCGCTCTCCTTATAGGCTTTTAAATCCAGAGGTCTTTCTGCTATGAACTTCTTTTCTGAGAAAAAATCCCCCATCTCTGCACCTTTTTCATCAAAATAAACTGCAGAGTAAGCCTTGCTGACAGATGGAGGAGGTAAAATCTTCTTTTCTTTGCTGTCGTGCCTTTTCTTGCTCCTCTTAGCTTTAGCAGAATCCTTGGCTTTGCCAGCCTTCCTCTTGCCTTTTGCCTTATGATAGAACTCATCCAGTGCCTCATCACTGGAATATGCCAGATTAGGAATATCCACTGTTGGAACACTCCCTGATGCTTCATCTTTCTTTTCCTTCTCAGATTTTTCTTCTGACTGAGTATCTTCATCTCTCTCAGAACCATCACTCTGAGCAGACAGGTTTTCATCAGGTGCTTCATCATCCTGATTATAAAAATCCTCATTATGCTCTCCTCCTAATCAGCATCAGAGTCTAAGTCCATATGCTCAGGTTCATCCATCTGTGTTGGAACACTCTCTTCACTATCAGACAGAACAATGAAGATAGGCTTCCTCAATTCTTCCATTCTCTTTGCAGAATTTGTATCATAGAATCCCACCTGAAGCTTATCTCCATTCCTAACCACTTCACTTCCGGCCACTTCATTATCATCTATCTCTCTCAAATAAGCATACCTCGGCACCAGAATATAGCAATGTACATAAAATTTGTCTTTTTCCCGGAACTCAGCATATCGTCCCATAACAAATTTCACAGTATGATTTTCAAGCCTTATTCCTCCTAGATTCCCAGTCACTAACTCATTTACTTTAACAGTCAAATATTCTCCTCTAATCATCTTAATCTTGGTTAAATCAACTGCAACTCTATTAGCTTCAAGCCATTCAGAAACTTCATCCACACTTCTACATTCAATACCCATGAATTTTAACGGACGAGGGTCAGGACCAGTTACCGTAGGTTTTTTCTTCTTCTTGACTTCAGAAGCTTCTTCTTGGGCATCGGGTTTACCCTCAGAATTACCAATCTCAACTTTGGATTCATTTCTCTGTTTATTGTTGACAGAGGCCGTTTCCTCTTCTCCTTGTTCTTTGATTTCATCAGATCGTAGTTCCACTGTCTCCCCGTCCTTTGCCCAGACTTCCTCCGATCTGAGCTTGAATTTCTTCCTCACCTTGTTCAACATATTTTCTCTGCTCAGTAGCCACCACCCAATCCAAATTCATCGAACTTTGATCTTCATCCATGATTTCTGGTACCACAGCTTCCATTATAAGTGAGTTTGGGTTTGACATTCTTAGGCACAATGCCGAGATGGAAAGGAGTGTTGCGTATAAGAATTTTTCGGCAAGGATTTTGGGGAGAAAATAATTGACCGAGTGAGCAGAGATGCAAAAGAATGTATACCAAATTTGAATCCTACTTTAACTCTTCATCTTATTCACCTCGTTTCCCGCGAAGCCCTTTTTAGATTTTCCAAACATGGTAATGATGACCTTTTTCTTCTTGTCACATCAAGTTGTCATTTCTTAATTAACTTCCAACATATCAAACTAACATCTCCTATTTTTGTAAGCCTTTGCTTCCTTCCATATTTTTGTTCTTTTCCAATTTTTGTAAAACAAAAATTACCAAAAGAAATATTTACAAAAAAGAGTAATTATGGTACAAATTACCTCAGATTTGACAAACATCTAGGTGTTGTCGAAGGCTCTCAAAAGTGGTGGCATCCAACGGCTTTGTAAATATATCGGCAAGTTTCTCGTGTATTGGAACATAGACTACTTCCACTTCTTTTCTTTCAACCAGATCTCTAATAAAATGATGCCTTATGTCAATATGTTTGGTTCTCGAGTGCTAAACTGGATTCTTCGAAATATCAATAGCACTTGTATTGTCACATAGAATCTTCAGAGGGCCTTGATGAACTCCATAATCTTTCAACATTTGTTTCATCCATAACAGTTGTGCACAACAACTCCCTGCTGCAAGATACTCCGCTTCTGCAGTAGATAGAGAGATTGAATTTTGTTTCTTGCTATACCAAGACACCAAATTTGTTCCAATAAAGAAACAGCCACCCGTGGTACTTTTTCGATCATCAGCATTACCAGCCCAATCAGAATCACTATACCCAACCAACTCTGAGTCTTGACTCTTAGAATACCAAACACCATACTCAGAAGTCCCACTTACATATCGAATAACTCTTTTAATTGCAGTGAGATGAGATTCCTTAGGATCAGCTTGAAACCTCGCACATATTCCAACACTGAAACATATATCTGGTCTGCTTGCTGTTAAATACAATAAACTTCCAATCATGCATCTGTATAATTTCTGATCAACTGCAACTCCTTTTTCATCCTTCACCAATTTATCAGAAACACCCATCGGAGTTCGAACTGCTCGAGCACTACTCAGACCGAACTTTTTTACTAAATTCAAGGCATACTTACTTTGATTTATGAATAAGCCGTTCTTTCCTTGCTTGACTTGCAATTCCAGAAAGTAAATGAGCTCTCCTACCATGCTCATTTTGAATTTAGATTGCATAACGGTGACAAAATCCTGTACCATAGATGGTGAAGTAGAACCAAAAACTATGTCATCAACATAGATTTGAGCAATCAGAAAAATTGAATCCTTGTCAAGCACAAACAAAGTGCGATCTACTCCCCCTCGACGATAACCTTTCTGAAGAAGAAAGGTAGTAAGTCGTTTATACCATGCCCTGGGTGCTTGCTTTAGTCCGTATAAAGCCTTTTTGAGACGATAGACATGATGTGGATAAAGAGGATCTTCGAAGCCTTTAGGTTGTTCCACGTATACTTCTTCATTCACCACTCCATTTAAAAAGGCACTCTTGACATCCATTTGATACAAAGTAAAGTTCAAAGAGCAGGCAATAGCTAGTAGAATACGAATAGACTCTAACCTGGCAACTGGTGCAAAGGTTTCATCAAAATCAACACCTTCCACTTGTGTATATCCTTGAGCAACAAGTCTAGCTTTGTTTCGGGTGACTAAGCCGTCTGCGTCTGATTTATTCTTGAAGATCCACTTCGTACCAATGACATTAATACCTTTGGGGTGAGGAGTAAGATACCAGACATCATTCCTTGTAAACTGACCAAGTTCATCTTGCATTGTAGCAATCCAATATTCATCAAGTAAGGCTTCTTTATAGTTCTTGGGTTCAATTAGAGAAACAAAATAGTGCAGTCCAGCCAGTCGTCAGTAATCAACTCGAGGCACTGATCAAGTGCTTCTCATGGTGGAATCGGGTTGGTCATGTGTTGGAACATAGGTGGCAGTAGCGGGGGACTGTGTTCCAACATGGTCAGCTTTTATGCAGGGTTAGGATTATGTGGCTCAGTTATTGTAGCACGTTGGTGAAAGTCAGAGTCAACTGATGGATTTTTCTTGTCTGAGTTTTGAGACTGTGTTGGAACATGAGTGTTGCTAGGTTCTTCCTTTACACCTTCTGGTTGTTGTTCCTTCTCTGAATCATCCACAATAACATTTATGGATTCCATGAGAGTGTTGGTTCGATGATTAAAGACTCTGTAGGCACGACTGTTGATGGAGTACCCTAGAAAAATTCCTGTATCACTTCGATTATCAAACTTTGCCAGCTATGCTCTATCTTTGAGAATATAACATGTACTCCCGAACACGTGAAAATATGAAACATTTGGTTTCCTGCCCTTCCAAATCTCGTAGGCCGTCTTGCTGGTGAATGGTCGAAGATACACTCGATTGATTGTATAACATGCTGTATTGATTGCTTCAGCCCACTATTTCTTGTGAATATCTTTCTCTGCCAACATAACTCGAGCCATCTCTTGGAGAGTTCTATTCTTTCGTTCTACGATACCATTGTATTGAGGAGTGATAGGAGCCTTGAACTCATGTTGGATTCCAAGCTCAGCGCAGAAGGAACTGAACTGTTCATTTTCAAATTCTCTACCATGATCACTTCGGATTTGAATTATCTTTCCTACTGGGCTCCCTTTTTCAGTTTGTAATTTCACTATAAGACTTCTGAAAACTTCTATTGTATCAGATTTCTCTTTCAAGAAGGCTACCCATGTGAATCTGGAGAAGTCATCAACACATACAAATATATATTTCTTTCCACCTACACTAGGTGTATTAACCGGACCCATCAAATCCATATGCAATAGTTCCAGATTTCTAGATGTAGTAATATACTGTACTGAAGAGTGAGGAGAACGAATTTGTTTACCTTGTTGACATGGTCCGCACACAATTCCATCCTTGCTGGTTAAGGTAGGCATTCCTCGTACAGCTTTCACATTTGCGATTTTCACCAGTGTTTTATAGTTGATGTGGCCGAGGTTCCTGTGCCAAAGAATTCCTTCATCCTGTTTTGCAAGCATGCATCGAACTCCTTGTTCCAGCAAATAGCAATTGTCTGATGATCTTATTCCAGAAAGAACCTTGTATTCTCCATGCTTTACTATACACTTGTCCTTCTGAAATTCCACTACCATATTGTCGTCACACAGCTGGCTTATACTTAGCAAGTTTGCCTTTAGATCTTCAACAAATAATACACTTGTGAATACTGGAAAGCCTTCAATCTTCAATTCGCCCTTGCCAATTACTCTGCTTCTCTTTCCATCACCAAAGGTTACATATCCGCCATCATATGGAGTAATGTTCGTGAGGTATTTTGGAGTGCCAGTCATGTGGCGAGAACAACCGCTATCAAAGTACCACGAATCACTGGAATAGGCTGTTAGAGAAGTGTGTGCCACCAGACACGTACTGGATTTTTTAACAACCCATATCTTTCTGATCATTTTTCCCATATGAGTATCGCTTGTGTTGGAACACAGCAGAAGTTGTCTTCCTGTCATTTGATCTCTGATCAGTCTTTTGCACTGTTGTTCAGCATGTCCTTGGTACGTACAGTATCTGCAGATGAGTGGATTTCTTTGATACGGCATCCCATAATTCCGTTTTACTTCTCGAATCCTAGCTTTGAGAGTTACTGGTTTTTCATGTAATTCAGTCTTGGGTTCTTTCCCGTATCCAATCCTGTGTCTATCACCAAAGTTTCTTCCCATATCCAGAATATCATCAAGCTTTGCCTTTCCAGAATTCAATTTAAAGATAGTTGCTTCAGACATCTCAGCCCTCTTGACTGCTGCTATCAGTTTCTTGTTTAGTTCTTCATTATGTTTTCCAAGTTCTGCAATCGTGGATCGTAATTCTTTTTCACTTTCAATTAGCTTTCTTTTTTCTTCATTCAGCTCTTTGTTCGTGTCAGCTACTTGAACCCACATGGCATACATTTGTTCATATGTGCTATAGATTTCTTCATCACTTACAGACAGATCATCATCTTCATCGTTGTGTGCATCGTCCAAATCTATGTTGGAACATACAGCTTTACCTTTGTTCAGTGTGTTGGAACACTGATCCTCTGATGTATCATGGACCTTTGCTCCAAAGGCTACATAATTACTGGTAAGTTCCTCTTTGTCTTTTTGATCATCTTCATCTTCACTCCAAGATGTGACATATGATCTTCCTTGCTTCTTGCGAGTGTTAGCACATTCAGCCTGAATATGACCATATCCTTCACATTCTCTGCATTGAATTCGTCCAGCCTGTTTTGGTTCGTTGTTCTGATTTCTCCCGAACTGCATATTCCCTTGTTCAAATCTCATTCCACGATTATTGCTTGAATCTTGTCAGTTTTTTTTCTGTTTCCGCCAAACCTTTCCTGAGATTTCTTGTTGACCACCTTCTTTAGCATTCTTGAGAAATTCTTTGTAATAAGTGCAAGTTTTTCAATCTCATCATCGCTGTCAGACTCGTGACTTTCCTTAGCTGGAGAAACTTTGAACGCCAAATCCTTGGAGACTCTTTTTGTAGGTTGCTGGAATGTCATCTCATAAGTTTGTAATGAACCCATTAGTTCATCTAGGCTCATGGTGGCTACATATCTTGCTTCCTCTATTGCTGCTACTTTCATTGCAAACCGTTTGAGAAGAGATCGTAAGGTCTTTTTCACCAGCTTAGTTTCTTTGTACACCTTTCCAAGTTGATAAGCCATGTTGGAGATATCTCTGAGTTTTCCATTGAATGTAGCAATGGTGTCGTCCTCCTCCATTTTGAGTTCTTCAAACTTGGAAGCCAGCATCTGTAGTTTGGATTCACGCACTCGACTGGTTCCTTCATGAACAGTCTGTAGAATATCCCATGCTTTCTTTGCTTGGTGACACATAGATATAAGCTTGAACTGATTTTCATCAACAGCGGTGAAGATCGCATTAAGTGCCTTCGAATTCGCCAGAGATTCTTTAAGGTCATCTGGAGTCCATTTAGCCTTGTCTTTGGGTTTTTGACTTGACTCCCCTTCTACAGCCTTGGAACTTGTATCAACATCTTTTGTAGGATGATTCCATTCATTCTCAACATAAAACCATGCCAGTTCATCCAGCGAATTGATGAAAACCCTCATGCGTGCCTTCCAATAATTGTAGTTGTTGCCTTCTAGCAGTGGTGGTCGAGAGACTGAAGCTCCTTCTCTTGTAGTCATGGTAAAACTGGATCTCACTTTCCTTGAAACAACCAAGGGAACGATAAGTGACTAAGCTCTGATAGCAACTGAAATTTAGTTTTACCAATTTTTCTAGTCCTTACTAGTGTGTTCCAACATGACTAATTTAACCAAGTGCATCATAACGTAATACGTAAAAGACACATGACTTGGTTACACAATTCGGTGTAATCTACCTACATCTGCGGGGCCTAGCCTAGTTCAGAATGAATCCACTAATTAGAAAGATACAGTACAGAGTACAGTTTACAAAATACTTATCTTTACTAACTATAATGTGTGGACTCTTCTAGCTCCCCTAGCTACCGATCCGCCTTAATCAGACTCCCTCTGATCTCGAACTTCGTCGACGTAGGATCTCCTCCTCCCGAGGAATTAAGGTTTGTGATTCTGAACTTTGTGCGGCAGGTCAGGTGTGTTGGAATACAGTGTTCTGACTCTTTGCAACTTCTCGAAAGTCTAAAAAATCTGTGTGCAGATTTTTGCTCTGTTAAAATCCGTAAGTATGCAGCCGTGTTTGTCCCAATTTATATCCATGAATCAGATCTGAATACTCCTTGATTATCTCCACAATATTCCTATTCCAAATCTGATTCTTGAAGCATATTCAAATCCCATAAATAAAGGGATTTACCTTATATCATTCTATCTCATATATTCGAATAAATCTTCTCCATATAAGTAGGGATTTTTCATAAACCAATTATGCTTCACACGCCAGATATATATAGTCAGATATACGAATTCCATTTATTCCAAACTACTGCAATATTCTGACTTTGATTTCCATAAAACCTTGGCGTAAATATTCTGCACCAGCATGTTCCAATATGGTCAGAATTTCTGTTCAAAATTAATTCACACAAAATTGCCAATAAAATATTTACTTGCAAATCCCTTAACTTTACAACCTGTTGTAATATGGCATCAGAGCCGGAGGAGATCACATTACCTTCCCTTGAAAGTTCTCCTTCTTGGTTGCTTTCTTTTACTGCACGTTTTTACATGACCATGTCTCCTCCAAAGAAGTATCCTTTCCTTTTTGAAGAAATCATCATGCTTCTTTGCTTTTCTCAGTTCGTGTTGATATATTTATATGCAAACTCGAGGCAATGGACATTGTCAAAGTTCTCCGGTCTGTCAACAGATAAGAAAAAAGACCTCTGACTTCTACCTCACATCCTTGATCTCGTTTGGCCCCAAGTTCGCTTTTGTTAGGGGAAGAACTTTACTTCCATCACGCAGCTCCAGCCTCTTGAAAACACAAGGTTAAGACAGGAAATCAGGAGATAGTTCACCGTAATGTATGTTGAATATTATATGGAAGGAACAAAATTGGTTGACTTTTGGTCATGTATGGGTGCTTCATTCCTGAATGATTGAGCAGTTGAATCTTATACTCATTTGAGGTATTCATCTGTGACCAAGTCACGTCTCTTGTGACAGAATGCTTAACCCTATAGGACTACTGAGCCAAATTTTACCGAACATAACTATAGGTGTGATAGTTATTGTAATTGTTGAAACAAATCTTAGAGGGTGGAAATACACTTATGTGCTTTCTTTGAGTTCTTATTTGTTGTATTGGAGTAGAAGTGGTTAGTAGACATAAATTTTTCTTCTCTTTAGTAGTAGATGTTATAGCTAGGCTGAAATATAAGAATTTGTTCATATTGGAGCTTTAAACCCATTCAGATTTCCAGTTCACTGCTAAGGAGTAAATGTGCCAATTATATTGACCTCACCATATTTACCACTCTTCCAAGCTACAAACGAACATTGAACATATGAATGCCTTTTGAGAGCATCTTCAATAACATCAAGATTAGAAAACAAGAGCAAACAGATAAGAGTCATATTGGACAATTTCAGAGAAAAAGGCAGAGAAATGTTATCTAAAATTCACCCATTAATCTTGCCAACCCTCTTCAATGGCTCTACACTAAAAACGTTTCTGCTTATCTGCCGCTTGCTACTTCACCTTGGTTTACAAAAGTTGCCTTTCTTAAGCAACATTCCCAACTTTCTGCTGCAGTTAGACATATTCCCGGCAAAAGCAATTTCCAGCCATTCACCTCAGCTGTTTTGGAAAGAGAATGCTTACATAATCAGATATAGCCAGAGGCGGAACCACCTTTAGGCGGGGGTAGGCGCGCGCCTGCCCTGAGATCCATCGGCCAGGCGGGAAATAGTGTTCCCGGCCGACGGAAGGAGGGTTTCCACCTACGGCGGCGTAGGCGCGCCGCCCGTTCGCCGGAGGAAGGCTGCTGCCTCTGTTTTTTTCCCCCAAAAACGACGTCAAACGACGTCGTTTGTTTAAGTTTTTTTTACATTTTACCGATTATGTCGGTGGGGTTAAAAAAACTAAAATTACAAAAGTCAAAACCCAAAGAAACGGGCCATGACCCAAAGTCCCAAACCCGCGGCCCGCTACCCTCTCTTCTTTAGCCTCTCCTCCCTCTCGGCTCGTCCTCTCCCAGTTCCCGCCGCGGCACCGCCAGTCGTCCGCCACCAGCCACCGCCAGCCCGCCACGGTGCCCCCGCCAGTCCGTCACCACCGGCACCGGCACCGCCAAGATCCACCGCCATTTAGGTATTTAAAAATTCAAATTTCAATTTCAATTTAATTCAAACTCTTGAACTAAAATTGAAAGATTCAAAACATGAATTTAATTGTTTCTAGTTCAATTCCTTTTCAATTTTGATTTTAGTTATACAATATTGTTTTTATTCAATTCATTTTAATTTTGGTTTGAATTGTGATTTGTGAGATTTTGTGAATTTGTGATTGTGAGGTTATTTAAATTCATTGTGATTTTCATTTGAATTGTGATTTGTGAGGTTATTTAAATTCATTGTGAATTTGTGATTGTGAGATTTTCGTTTTTATTCAATTCATTGTGATTTTCGTTTGAATTGTGATTTGTGGGATTTTGTGAAAAAATAATTTAGGGTTTATCATGTATTCATGTTGATTTGATTTATTAATAATTTAGGGTTTATCATGTATTCATGTTGTAATATTCATATACTCTTGTAGATTTTATAATGAGTTGAATTTGGTGTTTGATAGGTTATGAAGAATTTAGTGCAACGGAGTATAGGATTTTCACCTTTGAAGAAGAGAGCTCTTGAATGTGATGAAGGTACCCAAGATAGGCATAATGAGGAGGGTGGTAGTGGTAGTAAGCAATCTCGTTTACAATTTTGTGCCAATGATGTTATAAGTGATCCCGCCTTAAGAAAACCTATAAATGAGTATGATGCTTCTATTATAGATAATGTGAGGTGTGAATATGTGAAAAGAGGGCCTTGTCAACCTCGGAACCATAATTTTCCCAAAACATTTTATTCAAGCGAATATAGAAAGTTTCAAAAGAATTGGTTTGATATGTTTCCTTGGTTGGAGTATAGTGTGTCAAATGATGCCGCATATTGTTTTCCTTGCTATCTTTTTAAGGATCCACAAGTAATGATGACTATAGTGTGGATGGGGTGAAAACTTGGAAGAATGCCCTAAACTCTTTTAGGAAGCATCAAAAACATGTGGATGGTAAGCATCATATTGCCAATGGGAAATTGTCGGACTTTAGTAATCCAAACCAAAGAATCCCACATTTTTTGGAGGTTCATGGGCGTGAAGTAGAAGAGGCATACCGCATCCGTTTGAGTGCGATTTTGAATGTGATAAGATTCTTGTTAAAGCAAGGTTTGGCTTTCCGTGGTCATGACGAGAGTATTGATTCTCTCAACAAGGGTAATTTTCTTGAATTGGTTGATTGGTATTGCGATCGAAGTGAGGATATTGCTAAGGTAATGCATGATGCTCCGGGAAATAACAAGTTGACATCCCCCTTAATTCAAAAACAACTCTCACATGCTTGTGCCGAAGAGGTAAGTGATGCTATCATTGATGACATTGGAGATGGTGTATTTTCTATTCTTGTTGATGAGGCTAGAGATTGTTCAATAAAAGAGCAAATGGGAGTTGTTTTGCGATATGTCAACAAAAAAGGATGTGTTCTTGAGCGTTTTCTTAGTCTTGTGCATGTGAATGATACTAAGTCTACCACTTTGTTTCTTGCTCTCAAGACACTTATTGGAAATAAGAAATTGTCGTTGTCAAGGTGTAGGGGGAAAGGATATGATGGGGCTTCAAACATGCGTGGAGAGTTTAATGGGTTGAAAGCTTTGATGTTGAAAGAAAACTCTTCGGCAAGGTACATCCATTGCTTTTCTCACCAACTTCAATTGGTTGTTGTTAGTGTTGCAAATAGTACTCTATCAGTGTGTGAATTTTTTTCGTATCTTGTTGACATCGTGAATCTAGTTGGGGGTTCTTGTGTTAGAAAAGATATGCTTAATCGTTTAGAACATGATAGACTTGCGGAGGCACTGGAAAAAGGAGATAATGTTAGTGGAAGAGGCAAAAATCAGGAAATGAGTTTGAGACGGCCTGGTGATACCCGTTGGGGATCACACTACACTACTATTCTTCGTTTCGAGGTTATGTGGTCTTCCATTGATCAAGTGCTTCTTAATATATGTGAGTATGGCAATTCAGCTGAAAAGGCCTCTAAAGCAAAGGGTTTGATGGATAGAATGGAGAGCTATGAATTTGTATTTTGTATGTTTTTGATGAAACATTTGTTGGGAGTTACAAGTCAATTGTCTCTTGCCTTGCAACAAAGAAATCAAAATATTGTACAAGCCGTGCATTTGATGAATACAATGAAGCTTGAACTGAGAGAATTCAGAGCTGGGGGTTTTGAGGTATTGTTGAATAAAGTCGAGACCTTTTGTAAGAAACATGAGATCACAGTATGCCAGATGGAAGATCAACGGAAAATTCGTCACCGTTCTAGACGTCGTGGACAGATGGAAACCAATGGTGACTTTTATCGCGTTGACATTTTTCTTCAGGTAAACTTTAAAATTTATATACTTTAATATATTTTTTTAGACTATTTTACATGTATTTTTTATCTTGTGATTTTTTTTCTTTTTTTTTCTAGACCGTGGATAATATGATTGTTGAAATGAATGATCGATTTTCTGAAGCAAGCTCGGAGTTACTCACTTGTATTGCATGCCTTGATCCGAGAGATTCATTTTCCAGCTTTGATGTTGGTAAGTTGGTTCGCCTTGGTGAACTATATCCGAATGACTTCTCTCGAATTGATTATCTTCAACTTGAGCAAGAACTTAACACTTTCATTCGTGATGTGAGACATAATAATGCTTCTTGGCCAGTGATCAATGATCTAGGACGTTTTGCTCAGCATATGGTTCAATCACGTAGCCATGTCGTCTTTCCATTGCTATATCGTCTTTTTCAGTTGGCATTAGTTCTACTTGTTGCAACTGCTTCAGTTAAACGAGTTTTTTCTGCTATGAAAAAAATCAATACTGATCTACGTAATAGAATGGGAGATGAATGGTTGAATGATATTATGAGGGTTTATGTTGAGAAAGGGGTTTTTGTTAAGATTGAGAATGAAGCAATCATGCAACGTTTTCAAATTTCGGAGCCTCTTAGGATTAAATTGCCTCCACTTCCTAAATCTGCTTCTAGCATTAGAATGTAGTTTTTTTAGTAGTGAATTTGTATGACTTATTGTATTGTAATCATCTTATTATATTATGTTAATCGATCATTTGTTTTTGAGTTGTACAAAAAAAAATTTTAAGTACAGTGCAATTTCAGCCTACCCTCACATTTTTTCCTGGTTCCGCCACTGCCCACAACAACACCTCTGCCCTCAACCCTACCCCCGCCCGCCACCAGCCACTTCCCAACCACCGTACCACCTCCCCACCCCCGCCACCAGCCATCGCCCAACACCACCGTGCTGGAGCAGATCTGGAGAGCATGTGCGATTTGGGGCGACGATGGGAAGAAGAAAAAAAAGACAGGCTGCCGTTGTGGACAAGGACAGGCCGCCGGAATCCAGGAGAAGAAGGTGAAAATGGGTTGGGCAGATTCCGGCGAAATGAACCCAAATTCGAGTGAATCTTATTGCAAGTTTCCATTGAAGATTTAGGGCGAAGTGATCACAAGCATTTGAGCAGAGAATAGCTTCTGAAGGTAAAACCAAAACAACATCAATGATTAATTCCATTAGCTTCCTTGACAATTTTCTGTTAATGGAAGGGTAATGACCCAGAATAAGAAGAGTAATGTCCCAAAAGGGAAAATAGAAGGGATAAGTTGCAATATTAAAATTTTATTATGCAATGTGTAGTAGTAATAAAGTTTATAATCCGATTCATGCAACCTAGAAATTTTATCTTCATTTATTCTAATTTACATTTTAAACCTTGGTATTTCTATGACTTGTGGAAAAATCATCTTTCAAGAGATGAACTCAATATATATATATATATATATATATATATATATATAAAAAATAGGATCATGGACAGTATAACGAAGTACAATAACATTAAATTAAAACAAAAACAAATGAAAACAATAACAAAATAATTAAAACAATTTGTAAGTAAAAAATAATCTTAAAGAGTACCTGAATGAATATCTTGAATGAATTATTTATTTGAATGAATTAGGATAGATTGAAAGTACATAAGGTTAGTATACAAGGTGAGGAAGTTCGTTTGAACTTAGAGTGTAGAGATTAAGAAGTAAGAAGGGGCTGAAATCCAACGTGTTTGATACTGAACTAATACTTCTCTATTTATAGAGCATCTGGCTAATCTATTACATTGAATTTAATTTGCAATTGGAAGTCCGGAGTGGAATACAACTCACATCCTATCTTCTGAGTTGTAATGGAGTCTGGGACCCTCCATTATTTCTTGTCTGCTTGTCAGAGTGGAGTTTGAGACCCTCCATTACTGACTGCTTTTCCCATTATTGACTGCTTTATTGAAATCGTCATTGCTTATGTTTTCAAAAATCAAACGGGTCTTGACCCATTGGACCTCCAAATGGATCTTCATGAATGTCTTCTGTTTTAACTTCTTAGGTCTTCTGACTTTTGAATTGTTTGTAAAATGCTAACATCTTTTTGAAATCTTCATCGTCTTCATCTTTTTGAATTTGTGCTGATGCAGGTTGAATACTCAGGGCCTGCTGAATTGGACTCCTAATTGTTGCTTGAATTCCTAGAGCATGTTGAATCGGATTTTTGGCTTTAATGGGGCTAATACTATCATCATTATTGAATATAATTCTTAACTTTTCTCCTGTCTGTAAGTAATGGGTTACTACTTTCGCAGAGTAGAATTCTGTTTTATAATTGTTCCACCATTTAATTTTGAATTGCCTAACTAGTGAAAATGGCATATTTGAATGTATTGGTTTGATCTGGAAGCTCCATGAAAAAATCCATGGAACCCTGAATATCGAATGGAAAAATAAGGTTTTTTTCGAATGGCTTGCACTTGCTAAGTTTATTGAATGTATATAATCCTTCAAATACTGGAATAAGGAGTATTTCTTTTGATGGTCCTAATTTTAACCACCAATCATAAAACCACATTGGAATATCTCCATTGAAATGCTGGTAAAAATTGATGAACCATGAATGGTCAAATGACCTAATATAGAAAGTTTTATACCAGACTTGCATATAGTCTGCATAATTGAATCCCGTGGGGGGGATAATTGACTGAAAAGTTCCTATTGGAATGAATATTTTGAAAATGGCTGGGACGGAGGACCTGCTTGATATATAGTTTTGAATAGTCAATTCTACTGGGGTCATTTTTATTATGGATATGTTGAATTTCTATAGATTGGGTGTCAACTAATATGAGTTCATAATAATTCTGGGTTTTGTGGATGTCATCTGCTAACCATTGATATGTTGGCATGAATATACTACCTACAAAGGTTTTGAGTTGAGGGATATCTGGTTCTGTTTGGAATTGGGTCAAAAATATATTTTTAGGATTTGGTTTATCAAAATATGACTTGATAGGATTTGAAGTAGGTTTTGGACTGGAGTTTGAGTGGATGGTCTTTGGGGAGTAAGTACTGTATAATTTGAGGTTAATATTAGAGTATGGATTAATCTGGAAGATGGGTTCTGAGCTGCTGTGGAATATGTAAGAGGAGGAAAATCTGGAGTAGGTGTCTTTGGTGTCAAGGGTTTTGGAATTTCATAATCCTTGGATGATTTTGAATGTGAAGAACTTGTTGGACTTGAATGTTTACTCATGTCGTCCTGTAAGGAACTCACGAGTTAAAAAATCTGGAAGGAAGTTATCCTTTCCTTTGATGAATTCAATATCAAAATCAAATACTGATAAAATAATTTTCCATCTGGCAAAAATCTGTTTTGAAACTGAATTTTTAACATCTTTTTGTAAAATTTCTTTAGCTGATTTGCAATCTATTTTTAATAAAAATTTCTTGTTGTATAAATCATATTGAAATTTTGAAATGCATAAAACAATTGATAAAAAATTTTTTTGACTGTTGAATAATTAATTTGTGATCCTGTCCATAATCTTGAATGGTATCTAACTATCGATTCTTTTCCTAAATGTAGTTGTTTTAATATGCCTCCATATCCTATTTCTGATGCATCTGTTTCTATGATCATGAATGCTAATGGATGTGGAATTCCTATGCATGGTAATGATTTGACTTTTAATTTTATTGCTTTTTATGATTTGAGTATATTTTTCTGTCCACATAGGTGGATTAGTTTTTAATTTTTCATATAGAGGTTTGCAAATTACTCTTAGTTTTGGGAAGAAATATGCTATATAATTTAAACATCCTAAAAATCTTTGTAATTGATTTTTATCTTTTATTTCATCTGGAAATTTGTCAGCAAACTCAATTGCTCTTTGAATTGGTTTGATTTTTCCTAAATGAATATCATAACCTAAAAATCTTATTTTTGTTTGGAATAATTTTATTTTTGGTTCTGATATTACTAATCCATTTTTCTTAATGATATTTAATAATATATTTAAATGTTTAAAATGACT
Source organism: Rubia yunnanensis (assembly GCA_037428765.1). Taxonomy (NCBI): domain Eukaryota; kingdom Viridiplantae; phylum Streptophyta; class Magnoliopsida; order Gentianales; family Rubiaceae; genus Rubia; species Rubia yunnanensis. The sequence continues at coordinate 30,338,426 of CM075069.1, read as the reverse complement.
GTCTATTGAATCAGAAAAAACTAATATATCATCAATATATACTATAACGTATTTTGAATAAGGATTAAATATGTCATTCATAATTTTTTGGAATTCTGATGGTACATTTTTTAATCCAAATGACATTCACTCCATTCATATTGTCTGAATTGAACTACAAATGTTGTTTGATATTTGTCCTTTTCATTTATTTGAATTTGCCAATATCCTGATTTTAAATCAAACTTTGAAAATACTTTTGCATTAACTAATCTATTTACTAGATCTATTTTATTTGGAATAGGGTATCCAATCCATTGTAATACTGTGTTTAATGGTTTGTAATTTATAACTAATCTAGAAATTCCTCTTTCTTTTTCTGCTTGTTTATTGACATAGAATTCTGAGCAACTCCATGGGGATTTGCTTTTCCTAATCAGTTTTCTTTCTAAGTGACTTTGAATTTCTTGTTTACATAATTCTATTAATTCTGCATTCATCTGAATAGGTCTTGCTTTAGTTGGAATGCTTTAGTTGGAATAGGTCTGTTTCCCTAGTGGCTACAGTCTGGTTCTTATGGATCTATAGGAACAAAATAATCTTTGAAAACACAGCTTTCTCTTCTGAAGCATGTTTCCTTGAAATCAAAGGGATGGTTTACCAAATCTTTACTGCTCATCAATTTTATGGAAATACTGAAAAGAACAAGAGATGGATTCTGGCTAATATCATTCCTAAAATTTCTAGTAAGAAGAAAAAACTGATATCGATTGTAAAATGGCAAAAACCAGATAGAGGCTACAAAATAAATACGGATGCTTCCTGGAAAATTGGTGGTCAATCTGCTACTGCAGTGATTGTAAGGGATTGGAGGGGATTCTTGATCAAAATGAGAGTTAATACTTTTCAAAGTTCTGATCCTTTACATGCTGAGCTTCTAGCTATTCAAAGTGCTTATAATATCTGTTCAGAACTCTCTTTGCACAACTGTATTATTGAATCAGACTGCCTAACTGCAGTCAAGGGGATTATCAATCCATCCCTTTGTCCTTGGAAAGTTTTCTCAATCTGTAGTACACTACACAGGGCACAGCTCTCAATCCCTATCCAGTATATCCCCCGGGAAGCTAACCATCCTGCAGATTTTTTGGCAAAATTGGCTATGGATAACCATCTCCAAGGAGATGTGGATATTATGTCGGTCCCAATTTTCTTTAAAGGTCTCCTTGCCCTAGATATCTCTGGAGTCCCGGGGATTAGAGTGGGAACAAATTAGGTTCCCCCCTCTTTGCTGTGGCTAACATTTCTTGCAGGACTATCTAAGTAATTTTATGGTTATGACTCTCTCTGAGCTGCCAGCTTCTCTGATTATGCCTATTACTGAGCTGCTAGTTTTCGAGTATAGATACTGCTGTCTTCTTCTTCATATCTCAGGTACCAGAAGACTCCTTCGGGAACTGATGCTGACGCTCTGATACTGCGGACATCTCCTCCCGCTGCATTTTGCTGACTTTTGGATGAAGACACTGCTAAGGGTAGCTGCTGCTACTTCCTTTCTCAGCTGAAGGACAAATCCGGATCCATGCTTGCTCTTTATGAGGCTTTTAAACATATTTCCTACAGTCTGAATATCACTGACTAACTGGGGTTTCGAATGTTGACTCCCCGACTCGTTCGTGATATCTCAGGGCTTAGAAAATCTGTTTCTGATCCAGTCTAGCCCTTAGACTTACATTTGTTTTACTGATCATCCTGTATGGAGGTTTTATTTTGCTTCCACAAGCAAGCCTTTCGCTACAAGTGCTCTCAGGGCTCTTGATCATCAATCGGATGACCTTTTGTAACGAACAAACTCATGATGCTATTTCTAGCTCTTTTACGGTTTGGGGAGCCCATAAATATCCCCCCATCTTAGGATGGTTATATTTTAAAAAAAAAGCTTTAGTTGGAATGTTTTGTTCATTAAAATGTTTTTCATATGGTAATGAAACGATATGCTTCTTTCGATCCCAAAAATCACTGGGTTGTTTTGAACGAACTTGAATTTTAAATTCTTTTTTCTAATCTTGCAATTTTCTCTTGTATTAATTTACTACCTATCTGTTCTTTTATTTTTGAATAACTTAATTCTTCTTTTAAGAATATAATTTTTTTTTGTTTTGTACTTAATAAACGTATATTTTTATATATAGAATTTGTTTATAATAAATTTAATTCTATTTGGCTAGGTGGGTTAATGAATGGAAATAGTAATTTTCTTCCTAATATTTTAGTGCTTATTCCTTCTTGAGTTTTTTTTTTTGAAAGGGGTTATTTGATATATGAATGGATTTCCTAATACTACATTATAGGATACATTTTCTAATATAAGAAATGAATGTTTAATACAATAATTATTATTACATATAAATCCATTAGGTAATTTTTTATTAATTGTCATTGGAGTACCATTTGCAGCTGCTAATTTTTCATTAGTCTTAACTAAGTACTTACTTGGAATTATTCCTGCTCTAATACATGATTGATCTGCTCCGCTATCTATTAATGCTACGATTGTAATACTAAAGTCTTCTACTCCTATAGTTATTAGGGAGTACCATTTCTCCATATTGATTTTATTAATAACATTGAAGAATTGATTATCTGTTGGAGTGTTTTGAGATATTTCATTATTTAAACTAGTGCTAGGTATATCTATGCTCTTCTGATTTATTGTACTAAGTTTTAATTCTGGTTCTAAATCTTTTTCTTTTAAGGAATTTAATTCATTTTTAATTGAATTAATCTATGTTTTTAATTTATTAATTTCTATCCTTAAGTCATCAGATTTTACCGGTTTCTTCTTATCTATTTCTGAATATTTTTTTGATTATTCTTCTCAAACTAAATGCTTCTTCTATTCTTGGTTTTTCTTATTCTTCTACCAAATCTTTTAATCTTTGTAAATATTCTGTTTTATTTGTTGAATCTTCTAATTTACCAATCATCTCTAATAATGCTTTCCTATTATCTGTTGAATTATTTTAATTATTGAAATCTTACATTGACATATATCTGAATTACTTGAGCTATATGAACTAGATTCATAATCTGTTTGTTCACTATCTGAATTATCTATCAATAATGATAATAATTTGTTTTTTAACTCATATTATTCTGAAAATAATGAATTGATCTTTTTCTCTGTCTTACAGTGTGAGGCTGTATGACCAAATTTCTTGCATTTAAAATATTGAATATTTTTATATTTATTACTTCTTTTATGAGAATTCTTATTATTATCTCTATAATTTTTATAGTTGCCTTTGCTGAATATTTATTATTTCTATATTTTTATTTTTCTTAATTACTTCTTTGTGTTTGGATGATGGTGGTTTAATACTCATTATGCCGAATTGTGGCAAAATGATCCCATCTCTTTCCTTTCTGAACCATACTTATGTTGAATTTTCAAATCTTGGCATAATGTTTAAGCTTCTTTCTTAACAAAAGAAAATATTTGTCCGAATGATAATGTGCTGTAATCTATTTTTCTGTCCCTAATGTTTTTTTGTAAATTTGTAATTATTCTTTGGGAAAATAAGTTTAGCAATCCTGTAATAAATTTTTTTTCCATAATGAAGAATTTGAATATGTTCTTCTTAATATTTAAGTTAGAAATATATCTTCATACCATTTAAAGTCAGTCAAAGACGGACATCTTAAATTTGTTAAACATATTTTTGAACTAGTTAACTCTTCTTCTGGGTTTCCTATAAAATACATTGATATTACATAAATTAAATATGTTGAGCCATCTTGAACCATTGCATATTCTATATTATTACCTTCACCTTGGGTTTCTTCTGTTTAATGATTCATAATTGTTTGCATATCCTCTAATGTGAGATAATTATCCCACCATCCTTTTAATTATCTTGTAAATCCTGTTACTAATAACATTACAATGTTTGGTTCTGTTATATTAATTTTTGCTTTGTATGTCATTCTGGCCATACCCATTTCTTGTAATATATTTAGTATTTGATATTCTGATTTTCCATCTATATTCCATTGATATAGTGATGATCCATCATAACTGTTTAATGTAGTATTTTGTTCTTCATATTGAATATCTGGTGGAGTAGGTCTAGGATAATAATTTTTTGTCCTATTGTTCCTCCAGTTTTTTCTAAACCTATTCATTTTATTTATTTACAATTGGGGTTTATTATTAGATTGTTCTGGATAATATTCAAATTGTTGTTCTATTAAGTCTATCTGATTTTCTAATTGATATTCTGATTTTTTTTCTGAGTCAGAAGAAGAGTTTGATGTACTTGAATCTTGTGGATTTATTTGTGATATTACTCCTATGTTTCTTGAAGTACTAGGCTAGCTTCATTGTTTTTTATTAACGATACCTAATTTTCCATCTTTTTTTGGAAATGAAGATACTTGAAAATGTGGTTTTGAAATTTCATTTGGAAATCTTTCTTGCTTATTATCTAATTTAGTTGATATGAAGTCTACTTGATTGGCTATAGTATGTAATATCTGATTTGAACAATTGTTTTGTTGATAAATATTTTTAATATCTTCTGAATTTGCTATTTCTGATCCATCTTTTCCCAATTTAAATGGTGATGCTATTATTGTCTCATTATCTACAGTAATTTCTATGATTTTTAATGGTGGATGTATTGAACTTATAACCGTATTATTTTGTAATTTCTATATAAGTTAGATTGAACATTAATAATTGGCATTTCTTCTAATTTATCCCCCGTTATTATACTTTCTTTCTTTAAATAATATTCTAACTACATAAAAAAAATTATTTTCCTAATCCTTTTTTCATTTAAATATGTATAAAATGCTTGTTTTATTTTTTCTTTAATCTCCTTATCAAAGTTTTCAAACCATAATCTACATTGAATATTTTCTAAACTATAATAATCTTTGTTTAAATATTCTTTATCTATTGAAAATTCTTAAATACTAGTCATCATATTTAATTCCGAATTTCTCATTTGACTGTAAGTTGGTGATCCTATTGAAGAATTAGAATATTGAATTATTTCAGGTAATGAGGTTGGGTATCTAATTTTAGAATCTTGAAATTTGAAGGGAGATAAGATGTTGAATGCATGTGTGATTGGTAACTATCTAGGTTTGAATACTTAGATTCCTGATCAAAATTATGCCTATGAGTTTCTATATATCTATTAGACATAGACCTATTAAATTTTATTAATGTTTTTCCATCTTTTTGTACTTCAATTAATGAAGGTTCCGTTAATTTTAAATTTCTCTTTATGCTTAGTGGTCTCTCAGCTACTATTTCTTCTGGAATAGTTATCTCATTCCACTTTAATAGTTTTGGAGTTTCTATTTTTGTATTATCTGAATTTGTAGTAACATATATTGATTCATCCTTTTCTGTAGAATTTAATCTTAATGCTGTTGGAATCATAGATTTCATTAGTTTGAAATATACTCTATAAATTAATACAAAATGTTCAGTTTCGTTTACTATTTTATCATGTTTTAATTGGATATATAATTTTAATGAATTCATAATATTTGGGTCTAATAGGCTAACCGAATGATTGGGAATACAATCAAATCTTATTGTACCATTACAAATATTAGTTTGAATCATAGCCAATATTGAGTCCTTATACTCAATTGACCTATCATCTCTTAATGCCATAAATATTGAAATATCAATTCCTAATCTTATTAGTGGGTGCAAGGCTACTTGAATTAGGCCAAAATGTAAGAATCTATAATTTTGTGTTCTATATTTAGTAATAGCTTTTTGTGAAAACAATTTTATAGATTTAAATTCTTGATTCATTGGAAGTATCTCTTCATGAATTTTAATCGAATATGCTTTACTAAATTCTAATGTGCTATGATGATAAATTGAATTAATATTATGACCTGGTAGTACTTGTTGGATTTCATGACTCTGTAATATACTAGATGATTCTGATGATGTAGATGCTAAATTTGAAAGACTTGACTCTCCGAACAAAAATCTTTTAACTCTTTCTGCATTTCTGCCATATTAACTTTTCTTTAATTGTTCAATTTATTGTATGAATTAGACTGGTTTACTGTTTGAATTTGATTATATATATATGTGTGTGAATGTGTAATTCAGAATGATTTCATTGATGCAGGGGTGTTACAATTTATAGAGTACAAGAGCTATACATTCATTGTATCTAGCCTACTCTAAATATAGACAAGAAATATTACAAATAAATACAAGAATATCTTAATATCAAGATATTTTATCAATAAATACAAGAATATCTTGATATCAATCAAGATATTCTATCACCCCCCCTTCAAGCGAAGCGTCGGATTGCTGGAGACGCAAAGTTTGGAACGAAACAACTCGAAGAGCGAGCGAGACAGTCCCTTAGTGAAAACATCAGTCACTTGAAGAGAAGAGGGAACATGACTAACACGAAGCTTCCCAGAGGTAACAAGCTCATGAACGAAGTGGTAGTCAATGTCGATGTGCTTAGCCCGCTTATGGGCAACTGGATTTTGAGCTAGAAAAATGGCACTACTGTTGTCACAGAGCAGTATCGGAGTGGAAGATCGAGGGACCCGAAGCTCACGTAGCAGTTGACATAACCAAGCCAACTCAGCCGCAGTATTGGCCATGGCACGATATTCGGATTCACAACTGGATCGAGAAACAGTAGGCTGCTTCTTAGCACTCTAAGAAACAAGATTTCCACCAAGGAAAATGGCATAGCCGGTGGAGCGGCGAGTCTCGAGACAACGAGCCCAATCAGCATCAGAGTAGCCAAGAATGGGAAGACCAGCAGGCGAAGGATGGAACGAAAGTCCATAGTGAAGCATCCCACGAACATAGCGAAGGATGCGAGTGACAGCTTGAAAATGATCATCCTTAGGAGACTTCAGAAATTGGCTGACAGAGTTAACAACATAAGATAAATCTGGGCAAGTGATTTTCAAGTACTGCAGTGCACCAACAAGTGAGCGATAAAGCTTGGCATTTGAGAATTCAGGACCAGCAGAGGTGACAAGTTGCGAACCTTGCACAAACAGTGTAGAGACAGGCGCAACATCCGTCATACCAGCTCGCCGTAAAATTTCCATAGCGTACTTAGCTTGCCCTAAGAACAGCCCAGAAGAAGATCGAGTAACTTCAATGCCCAAAAAGTAGTGAAGAGAACCAAGATCTTTGATGGAGAACTCTCGATCAGCACGAACAAAGAACCGTCGAATGAGATCGGAGTTATTTCCGGTGAGGATGATGTCGTCAACATACACCAACAAATATAGCACAGTCGATCCTCGAGCATAAACAAACAGTGAAGTGTCAGTCAAACATCACTTAAACCCTAAACGAAGAAGAAAGGAGCTGAAATGCCGGAACCAAGCCCGAGGAGCCTGCTTGAGCCCATATATGGCTTTCCGAAGGCCACAGACAAAATCCGGATGAACAGGATAAAAAATTCCAGCTGGTTGCTCCATGTAGACCGGAGAATCAAGAACACCATTAAGGAAAGCATTCCTGACATCGAGCTGATGAAGAGGCCAAGAGAAGGTCGTGGCAAGACCAAGGATGATCCGGACAGTGGAGGCTTTAACGACTGGACTAAAGGTATGAGTAAAGTTAAACCCAGGCAGCTGAGTAAATCCTTGGGCAACAAGACGAGCCTTATACCTGTCAATAGAGCCATCGGGACCCATTTGGATCTAACAACATTAGCATCTGAGGGTTGAGGAACAAGATCCCAAGGTGTTGCTGGCGGAGAGCTCGCATCTCCTCATCCATGGCAGAAGTCCAACGGGAATCTTTAACAGCGGAACGAAACCCTCACGACTCAGTCGCGGCAAGCAATGCAACAAGAAGTCCAGTCATCTCATAATCAACAAACTGACGATTGGTGGTAAGACTGCCTGTTTGCAAATGGGTAGTCATGCGGTGAATCGGCCGTGGTGGTGAAGGCGATGGAGAGGAAGCAGATGGTGCTGGAGATTGAGACGGGAATGGCAGTGATGACGGTGCAGGAGTTGAGGTCAGCGACAGTGTTGGAGTCGGGTTTGCCGACGGTGCTGGAGTCGAGTTTGCCGATAAGATAGGATCATCCAAGTCTGCAAAGACAGAAACATCCAAGGTTGCTGGAGCAGCAGAAGTAGAATCAGCAGCTGCTGGAAAGGAGGTCTCATCGAAACGGGCATGGCGAGTGAGGTAGATATTCTTGGATGGGGTCAAGGCAGCGAAAACCTTTGTACTGCGCACTGTAACCAACAAAAATGCATGGAACACTTCGAGGAGCGAGCTTATGGGGTGCAAACGGCCGTATATAAGGATAAACTCTACACTCAAAAGGATGAAAGTTAGAGTAATCAGGATGACGACCATGGATCAGAAAGTAGGGAGACAGATTGTGAAGAACAGGCGTAGGGAGACGGTTGATGGCATAAGTGGCAGTGGCGAAGGCAACATCCCAGTATGATGGTGGTAGCTGAGAGTGCATCAACATTGACAGTCTCATTTCCGTAATATGCCTGTGTTTGCGTTCGGCTCTACCATTCTGTTCTGGTGTGGCTGGACAAGAAATTTGATGAAAAATTCCCTTAGCAGAGAATGAGCCCGTAAACGCGCATTAGTGAATTCAGTGCCTCCATCATTTTGAAACACCTTAATCGAGCAGGAAAACTGATTTTCAACCAAGTTCTGAAACTGCACGAATGTCTCAAAAAAGTCCGAATTCCGCTTCAACGGATAAAATCAAGTAAAGTGCGAAAAATCATCCACAAATATCGCATAATAAGAGAAACCACTTTATGATAAAATAGGAGCAGGGCGACCAGAACCACCAGAGCGCCCAGAACCGCCGCTAGATCGGCCGTGCGTGGGGTTAAACGCGCCTGTCGGTGGCGCGTGTTGGCCACGCGCCTGGGAGTTCGAGGAAAAACCACCTGAAAATGCCTGTGCAGAGGCTGCAAAAGCGATGGGAGCTGGATCAGAACCCATGTCAGTATGAGAACCACCAGAAGCGAGGAAGATCTCATGACTTCTGGCCCTTGCGACAACGTCGGCATACGCCGGAATTTGGGGTTGCGACATTTGCACCGCCTGGAAATTGGAGAAGGCTGAGCCGAGACCGCGAAGAAAAATCATGACGCGATCCTTGTTGCCGACTGGAGATCCAATAGAAGCAAGGTCGTCGGTGATGGTCTTGAGGCGGCGGTGATATTCCATGACAGTGGAGGAGTCGTGGCGGATTGTGTGCAGCTCGTCACGGAGTTGCAACTCTCGAGCGTCGGACGTGTTGTCGAACGCCGCCGCCAGAGCCTCCCACATGGCCTGGACAGTCTCGCAGCCGATCGTTTCTAACATGGATTCTTCGTGTGAGCGACGATCAGAGAAGAGCCTGAAGGACCTTGTCCTGCGCCGTCCAAGCCTCCGGCGTGAGGGCTGAGGGATCCGACGTTCCAGCAGTAGAAGCGTTGGGTTTTGGCAGAGAACCGTTGAGGTACGCAAAAAACCCAGCAGATTGAAACAACACCTGCACCTGAGATCGCCACACCATGAAATTTCCGGTTTTGAGCTTGATCGGCAACATATGGATCATGGTAGCGTAGGTCAGAGATTTTCCGGTCTCCATCGGGACGACGAGAGCACACTGGCGGCAGGATTTGGTCTGGATCGGAAGAGCTTTAGACACCTAGTAGTGGGCTAGGGTTTGTAAGGTTAGGGTTTGAATACTGCACCTAACGAATGTGTATGAGAACCTTGCCATGATACCATGTGAATGTGTAATTCAGAATGATTTCATTGATGCAACAGTGTTACAATTTATAGAGTACAAGAGCTATACATTCATTGTATCTAGCCTACTCTAAATATAGACAAGAAATATTACAAATAAATATAAGAATATCTTAATATCAATCAAGATATTCTATCAATAAATACAAGAATATCTTCAATATATATATATAAACACACACATTTGTTCGACCAAATTAAGTTCTAATATCGGCTCTTATTCTGAGACGGAAAACAAATTGATATGAAATTTTACATCAAAACATCGTAAATTCATAATACACAACCAGTGTGTAAACTTAATGTCCCATTGAATCTAGAAGCCAAAAACAAAATAAGTTGATAGTTCAATTCAACACTCTCAATAAAATCAACAATCAATTTATGACCAAACAAATCAACCCTGATCAACCAGTTTAGCACACACCATTAGTCTTCTTCCTATCATCCACCATTTTTTTCCAGGCAGTGGTGACTTCCTTCAGCACCTCAGCAGTGCTTCTCTTCACACCATTTTCCCTCGCATCAATGGCAGTCAGCTTGGCGGTAACTCGTGCCGGAAGGGTATCCAATTCATGCAACACCTTCCCAATATCAAACACGAGCCGGTCAGCCAAAGTTCGCGAAAAATCCTCCCTCACCACCACCCTCAGCACTGTCACATGCTGTGCATCAGGGGGCATGGTGTAGGCGGGCACGATCCATCCAAAGCGGCGCAACATTTCTGAAATCTCAAACTCGCTGTGGCGGCTGTTGTCCTTAAGAGAGAATGCCACCAGTGGAACTCCAATGTCTTTGGATACAATGTTGAACCTCTCCGTTTTCTCCAGTCCCTCTTTCAGTACCATCGCGTTTTCGTGACAGTTCTCCATCACATTCTTGTAGCCCTGCACACCAAACAGAGTTGGCATATTTCGAATCATTCTTTCAACTTGTACTTTTCACATGAGACAGAACATGGTTTTCGTAAGATTTACCTCATGTCCCAAGCGAATGAGCTGATAATACTGCGCGATGATTTGGCTAGAACCTGAAATTTTTGTTTAGGTAAAAGAATTAGTTTACACATTGTGCTACAAAGGTAGTATTGTAAGAAGGATTGTCACCTTTGGAGAAGTTGAGAGTGAAAGTGGGCTGATCAGTACCAAGATAGTTAATGTGAAAGATGAGCTCTTCAGGCAAGTCAGCCTTGCTCCTCCAAATGACCCAACCAATTCCAGCATACACAAGTCCATACTTATGCCCACTCACATTGATGCTCTTAACCAGAGGCAACCTGAAATCCCACTCGAGTTCCGGGTACAGAAATGGCGCGATGAATCCACCACTAGCCGCGTCAACATGGATCGGAGTATCCCACCTGCCAGTGATCACCCGAGATAAGTATTTCATCGTAAGCCAGTGAAAGCAAACATATTAGATGGACAGAAAGCTAACCCGGTCTCCTTATTTTTCGCGAGGAGGAGATCGTTCAAGCGCTTGACATCTTCGAATTCACCATTGAGGGTGGATCCCAAAATAGCAGCAACACAGACGGTGTTCTCATCAACAAGCTCGACTGCCTTTTCAGGGTCCATCACATAGTATCCATCACTCAGTTTCACTTCTTTTAGCTCCACTTCGAAGTATCTCGCGAACTTTTCCCAGCAAACCTATGAAACTTGATGCTTTAAGTAACTCAAATTGCATTGTAACGTACTTTGGCTGTTGAATTTGGTGCAGTAAATAAGTACCTGAACATTGGCACCAGTGACAATGTTAGGCTTGTCATATGGTTTTCCTAACTCTTTCATCTTGTTTTGCCATTTTCTCTTGAATGCTAAGCCAGCAAGCATGATGGCTTCTGACGATCCGACAGTTCCAACTCCGACAGCAGTCTCTGCTTCTCCCAGAGGTGCATTGAAAAGATGGGCTATCATGTTCACACATCGGTTCTGTTTGAGTCGACGGCGGAAAATTAAAGTGTGCAGATTAAGATTAAAATGAAACAGGGGAATAGTATCTTAAAATCAGTTTGCTGGTATCTTAAAAGACTATTTTTCTAAAATAGAAAAAACTAAAAGACTTGGTTTTACAAAATGAAAATTACAATAGGGTTCATTACACTGCAAAAGGGGAGGGGAAAAGTCTAACGTAGACTATTCTGTCAAGAGGGAGGGGGTAAATGGTATGGTGAACTTGAATTGTCCAACCTTAAAGAGAGAAAGCGACAGGAATTACTCTATTATGTCCAAGTACAAGTTTTCAAATGAAAAATAAGAAGCTTAATATGTGCAACAACCATACTAGAAAGACGAAGATTACTTGACCAGCTGAAGTCAACTTTAATTTTCATTTTACAAATCAAGGGAGAGGACTTACTTTATGTCAGACTTTCAAAATCTATTTGTCTTTAAAACTTCATTTCAATTTCTATCAAATCACTTGAATTCTATGTTTTACTTGTGAACCAAATGCGATCATTATTCATCACATAATTCATATCCAAACCAAATGGTATCATATCAGATTTTGACCAGGTCCTTTTCAATTTAATTTAACCGTAATTTAGTTTGATTTTAATTTATTTTATTATATATACAATTCAAGCTATTTTACATCAGGTGAAAATAGCATAATCTTGGAACCCAAAACAATATTTTACAAACCAATAGTTGGAATAGAACTAGTGATATGTATGAATTAATTTTTTTTTCCTTGGTCCTATTTCCGTTTCAGAACGAAGAATATTCAAACATTACTAAAACTTAAAAATATTGCTAGAATAAAATGAAATGTTTTTTTTGTTTTTAAATTGCCAATGTAAGGTAGTTTTAATGTTATAAAGTTTACTCGCAATAACCTAGTTTAAACTACACCATCCGTCCCAAATTAAATGGGATGAGGGAGAATTTCACGCTCATCAAGAACGTGTCTAATCGTTAATATGTTTAATTACGTATAATTATGGCTTACAAAAAGTTACTTTTCAGAAACTATGTGTTACGACGAATCAAACCATACAACATATGATAATATTATTGTTTATATATCTATTCAAATATGTGGTTAAAGTTGGACAGTGAATAGTAATATTTTATGAAGTGTGCAGTTTAATTTAATTTGGGACGGAGGGAGTAGAGATGAAGTGGAACTTTATGTATTAGCATGCACGTTCTTGACTAATGTAAAGAAATTAGCATGCACGTTCTTGACTAATGTAAAGAAATTAGCATGCACGTTGACTGCATATTCTCAGTCATGATACCCATGACTCGTTCTACTGACTCGTTCTACTGACGTGAACAAATGATTTCCGTTCTCAAAAAAAAAACAAGAGATTTTGTGACTTTTGCACAAAACTAGAAAGCAACCGATCGTAATTGGATCAATCTTATACATACATTTCATATAAATTTTGTAGAGAAAGTCACACCGGAGGTGTTTGTACATAAATTTATGGACAGGCCTTCTAAAAACTTTTTACTTTTAAAAGAAATTAAATAATGTACATATAAGTTAAAATAAGTAATATTGTGCATTTGAATGTGAAAAAATAATATAAAAAAATATATTTTAAAAATATTTATATTTAATATATAATTTAACAAATGCAATGTATAAGTTGAAATATACAGCTACCGAAACTGATGGACATGTCACATGTTAGGAGACCTAATCAATTTTGTATTATGTAAAAAGAAGAAAATATGTTGAAAAAATACTTATGGACATGTCACATGTTAGGAGAGCTAATCAATTTTGTATTATGTAAAAAGAAGAAAATATGTTGAAAAAATACTTATGGACATGTCACATGTTAGGAGAGCTAATCAATTTTGTATTATGTAAAAAGAAGAAAATATGTTGGCTAATCCGAAACTGATGACTACTTGAAATGAACTAGATAATACTCAGTTCAATGCCCGAATTTATATAAATTCATAAATTACTATCCTCTGTTTCTATTATAATTTTAGTAAATATTTTATCAAAATAAATATTTTATCCTCTGTGTAGATATATACTCTTCATTATCTAGATCCAAGACACCTAAATACAATCAACTTCACCCTCACTAGATGGTTCTATCTTTAAATTGCTTAATTATTTTTTGGGTTCAAATCTTACAAACTTTAACCGTAAATATATATTAATCTATATATAATAAATATATCATGTGAGATCTTATTGGATTCATCTTAACATCTATTATCTAAATATCAATTTTTTATGTGACACTATTGTAGGTAATTATAAATATTTACGGTCAAACGTGCTTATTGAAAATCATGAAAAAGTAACTAAGTAATTTATTGTGGAACGGAGGGAGTATATATAACTGTGACATAAGTACAAAGATCTGAATTTGAAAAAAAAAAACTTACGAAATGTAATGAAGTAGTATGAAAAAGAAGAAAAGAAAAGTGGAAACAGGAATGAAAACTTTTAATTTTTTAGGAGATCAATGAGACTTGCACGGGGAATTCGAAACATGAGTTTAATTAATCAATAATTATATAATTTTTTTAAAAAATTCAAATTTATGTGGAAATTTATATACAAGACATGCGGCAAAAATGGCTTCTTTTAATTGATATTGTAGACGGCTGGCCAATAAAAGTATTCAATGAAAATGGCACTAGTACAATGAACCTTTTCAAGTCTAATTAATTGACTTAAGTTTCCTAATAAAAATTGACCGGGGTGTTTGCCGTCTTCCCTTTTTATAGTGCGTGCTTGAATTGTGTTAAATTTTATTAGTTAAACTCATGAATTGCCGTCTTCCCTTTTTCAAAGCTCTAATGGGAAAGGCCAAACATAGGATTTATTATTTGTTTAATTTTATGAACAGCAACTCATATCAAACCGCAGTTAAAGTTATGAAATTTAGTACAAATCATAAATGGAATTCTATAGAAACTAAACTTATTTTATATAAGAATATATTTCATATAAAATTAGAATTTGTACTTGAAATTTTTTTAAAAAAATTAAAATATATTTCATCTCTAATATATTAGTTAATTTTCATTTGGTACAAATTTTGAACACAAAAAATTAGAAGAAATTCATTATTAAAATCTATTCAGGAATGAAAATTAAACTACATGATTTCTTGCTACGAACAAATGACGTGTTTGAGTGTTTTATTTGATAAAGTGCAAGTAAAACAAAGTGGTTTGGTAAACGGCCAGAAAGTACTTATTTTAGAAGAATTAGTTATATTTAAAGCAAAAGCGATAATTAATTTCCCTAATTTTATAAAATATGTGAACTTTACTCATACAACTCCACTAAACATAAATAGTATAAGATAAACAAAAGTAATAATTGATTTTCCCTACTTTTAAAAAATAAGTGAACTTTACTTATACAACTCCACCAAACATAAATAACGTATTTAAAATTACTTGCTCCTCTAATTGACGTAAGAGCATATTCAATGCGGTTTCGTCAGAGTAAACTTTAATTGCTACGTAAGATTTACTAACGTCAATTATTAAATTTAATCTCCAATCCAGGAGTCGGAGATGAACGTCGATATTACGTGGCTAAAAATATAAGTGAACCCGTCGAAATGGACTTCTATTATCCGATGATGATATCGAAGGCCGCGCTTTGCCAAATCAGCCACAAAAAAAAACAAAAAGCGCCCTATTTAATTTTTTTATTGGGGTAGATACTTTGGTGTTTTGATGTAGTTTTATTTGGAAAAATTCTCAAATTCACGTTTACCATAATTTTGTACACCACTAAAAATAAACCAAACTACATTGGAAAATGAAATGGCAAAATTAATTTTAAACATTGATTTATTTTTATATATAAAATAAAATAATAATTTAAAGAGATTTAAAAATATTTTCAATATATGTGGTAATATATATATGAGTCCGTCTCTTTAAAGACGGTCTTTCCATAAGTTAGGGAAAGGCCAAGGTTTAAAGTGTAAATTAGAAGAAATTAAGATAAAATTTTTGGGTTATATGAACCGGGTTATAAATTTTATAACTACTACATGTTTCATACTAAAACTTTAATATTGCAAGACCTTTTACCTTTTATTATTCTAATCAAACCCCGTCTTTCCATAAGCATATGGAAAGACCGTCTTTCCCAAGACTTTGCCTATATATATATATAAATTATACTCAAAAAATTATAAGTATTAGTCTATTAACATTAGAATTCAATTTTTTTTTCAAATTCTAAAAAGTAACTATGAATTTATAGGTTATAAAATAATTGAATGATGTATTTTAATAATAATGAAAGATCCACATGTTAAGTGCTAAACATATTCATTTATATTTAATAATATATAAATAATAATGATGGATATATTATAGATTGGCAAAAATAAAAATTAATTTCAATTAATTTTTGTTTTTTACTCTTTCTTCATAAAAGTAAAATTGAGACATAAATTAAAAAGTTTCTTAACTCATTGTCTATTTAATAATTAGTTAATTTAATTAGAATAAAAAATTAATTTCTAGAATAGAATCAATTTTATTTTAAACATGAACTAAAAATAAGTTAGTTCCGATTAATGTTATTCTCGAGTTCATAAAAACTATTTTATTGAACCAATATAATTATTTATTCTCCATCATTACTCTTGTCAAATAATTAGATGCATCCAAAATATAATTAATTGTATGAATATAATATTTGTTGAGATCAAATATAATATTAAAATACAATTTCAATATTATATATACACGTCACATAATAATTGGGAGTTTGTAGCATATTCACGTTACATAATAATTATTCATTTGAAGTTTGGATTGGAGAATGATTTCAAACGAAAACCAGAGTATTACGTCGAAGGTGAATCGATGTTCCAATCAAATTCTACCATTTGCATCCATGCATTAGAGATGCTCTACTTGCCTGTTCCCATCATTTTCGGGGTTGATGTCACCGCAATTAGATACCAAAAAGTCATAGCATGAACAAGTTATTTTACCACTTTTATGTAAGGTAAATGCCGAAGTTATTCAAAATACAAGGAGTAATATATCTTTTTTTAAAACTTCGGGTACGATAACACGACATATACTTCAATCAATCCAATCTCATGAATAAAAGAAAAAAAAAGAGACATCACATATTGTAGACATTTACTCCTGCTGCTGTGCTCATTTGTTGCAGGAATACTATAGACTATTTGGTTTTGGAGTTGCCTGGCCACAAGGGAGAACTAACACGAGGGGTGGAGGTTCTCGCTTGTGGATCGCAACTCCATTACAGATCAAGTCACTGTTGTATAGCTGTCTATATCTAGATTAGATAGTTGTAGTACTTTTGGAGGCAACGGGGTTGCCTCACCTACAGTTATATTACTGAAACTTCAACTCTGGTTTGTTCAAATTTATTTGGTTGACTGGGTCTGGGGAACCTAATATATATCCCCCACCTACGGGTGTTTTCATTAAAAAAAAGTAGACATTTACTCCTCAAGCAAAATGTAGCTCTCATGATAGGCATCATGGGCTAAAGGGTTTAATTTAATCCAGGAACTACAATACGAAAATTTCATTTTAAATATTATAACTCCAATTTTATTCAGGGTTTAAGACACTAGTTACCATAACCTTAAAAATGGTTAATTAATTTTTTTCTCGATATAAAGATAAAAATTACACAAATTATTTAACAAGAGGTGAGATATCGATAGCGTACTTGGAGCTCAGTGGTGACCGGGTATTCATCCATGTCGACGTAATTTTTATTAGCTCCGGCCATTATAAGCTTATCGCACTCCGGCTCCATCCACGTCGTCACGAACGAGGCCAGATTAAGCCTCGGATTTCCGTCCAGCATCAACTCATCATTGATGATCTGGTACGCTGCTTCCTTCGGGATGGATTTCTCCGGCATCTTGTACCTATATTTTCGACCAATTCATCCGTGACATAACACACTCACACAAATGAAGAAAGCTATTGTTAAGGTGTCGATTCTAATCTAACATCGGATTTCAAAACATAAGAAGCAGGTGGAAACAGTGGCCATTAAAAGCAATTATCTGATCCTCGAAACCTTAATAACCACCTTTAATGACCTCTGTTTCTGCTAGTGAGTTCATCACGTACCGGGGAAGACAAGTTCGAACATATCGAGAGGCAAAGGTACAGTGGATAGAGTCGTCGGATTGGGAGGATGATGCATTGGCGAGTACCATTTTGGTGAAGAAGGCGAAAGAATTGATGTGAAAAGATTAGGGAGCAAGTAACGTACTTTTTATAGTATAATGGTGAGTGAAGAACCGCGGAAAGACGATTAAATATAAAACCGGTGAAGGTAAAACAAGAATTTTCCGTGTGTGAAAAATCAATCAAGTATGACGTTACCTATTCTAGTCGTCCAATTTCTGGAGGCGGAAACCCCACCGTTTCCGCCTAATTGATTTTTATGTTATTTTCTTGCGTGGAACGGGATTAAACTTTGGAACATTATTTGTGTAAATGTATTTTTTAATAAACGTGTCCAAGTTACCTAAGTAGGGATTGAAAGAGAACTGTTTTGTCTAGTTTTTATATGGTATATACAGCACACATTCTACAAATTAATAATTCAATTTAGGCAAACTCTTGGCAACGAACATCTTTCCATATGCTTATAGAAAAATGAGATTTAATTAAAATAATAAATTATAAATATCTTAGTTGCAATATTAAAAATTTATTATGCAACATGTAGTAGATATAAAGTTTTTAACACGATTTATGCAACCCAAAATTTGTATCTTCATTTCTTCTAATTTGCACTTTAAGCCTTGATCTTTCTATGATGAGTCCGTCTCCTGTGAGACCGTCTCATGGTGAGACTAAGGACTAGAGGCAAAATAGGAAAATGACAAACTAAATTTGGGGGCAAAAAACTAATAGAACAGAATTAAATTGCAAATTATCACAGTTACACATTAAATCCCTGAACTTTTAAAACAATAATATGAAACCCGTCTTAAAATTTTTACAATTTAATCCATGGTCTCATTGTGAGACGGTCTTATACAAGACTTTGTCTTCTATGATTTATGAAAATACCGTCTTTCAAGAGACGGACTCGTCAATTTAAATAATTATTTGCACATAAAATCTTGAATTTCTCCCTATACAAGTTGGATTTGATCTTGGATTTCTCCCTATACAAGTTGGATTTGAAGATACATTCCGTTATTAAATATTCATTAAAATAAACAGATATTAATATATACATATACAAAAATTAATATTTTATTAACTTACATAGTGCTTTCCAAGTTGAAGTATTTTCTGTAACTTGTATGTGATATTCAAAGTGCTAAAACTTAACTGGTGCATATGCAATTATGCATGTAATAGTTTCATGAATTATAATTATATTTCAATTAAGAGTAACTGATTTTAAATATGATCCCATATTATATACTAAACATATAAATAACCCAGCATTACAATTTTGAATAAAACTGTATTAAATATCATCACATTTAAATATGAATTTCATGTTTGAAAAAAAATAATGTGATTAGAAAATTAATGAGTGCTTACATTCAAATATATTATGTATAAAGAAATATATAACGAAAACGTCTTCTTAAAGTGAAAAGGGACGGTATAAAGACGGATGTCAATGGAGACCCATCCCCATATTCGTCCTAATGGGATGAGATATAAAAATTTTGATAAGTTTGATGCAAGTGACATGGAGATTATATGAAATAGCAGGTAATGACTAATGGATTATATTTTTCATTCGTTTTTGTCTCCGATGCTTGACCCATTATATTATATACCTACAAATTTTAATTTATAATTTTGTAAGTATTGACCAATAATCAAATTCTATCTATAGTTATCTTGTCAAATTTTAATTTATAATTTTGTCTGATTCCAAAAAAGAAAATCCCAATAACCTTATCAGACTATAGACCTATATCCCTTTCTAACTTTAATATTAGTTAAGAGAATAACTGACCTAATGCCAAGGCTGGTCTCACCAAATCAGTCTGCTTTCCTTAAAGGAAAAGAACTAGCTGACAATGTCATATATGTTAAGGAAATGGCAAGATTCCTCAACAATAAAGTTCGGGCTCCAAACTTTATTCTCAAATTGGATTTGACAAAGGAATTTGACAGAGTCAAATGGTTCTTTCTCAGTCAAATACTTAGGAGATTTGGCTTTCTGAAACAGAACATCGAACTGATTTTAACTAACCTCTCCAATGCATGGTTTTCTGTTATTATCAACTCTAAACCTGCAGATTTCTTCCAAGCTATAAGGGGAATCAAACAGGGAGACCCTATTTCCCCTCTACTTTTAAATTTTTTTCTCTGAATCTCTCTCTAGAAGCTTGACTTTCTGTTTCCAAAATAAGAAGATGAGATTCTTTAAACTTCCTGCAAATGGTGTTAAAATCTCACACTTATTTTATGCAGATGATACACTCATCTTCTTACAGGCCACTAGGGCAACCATTTTAAGAATGAAAGCTTTTTTTACATATGTTTAAGGAATGCAGTGGACAGAAAACTAATTATGAAAAAAACAATTTTTTTCACAAGTAAACATGGCTCTACAGCACAGATAAGCTTATCAGAAACACATTAGGCATGACTAGAGGGAAGTTTCCATTTGTGTACTTAGGGTGCCTAATCTGTAAAGAGGTCATACATTTTCGGCCTTTAATAGAATTATATGATAATAAATTGAAAGCATGGAAAAATAAACGGCTTAGTCCTAGTGATAAACTAACACTCATGAAATCTATCCTATTTGCAATTCCACAACACCTCTGGTGATATGAATCTCCTTGCGAAGACTCACGATTTGCGGAATTGATAACTTTGATCTAGTGAAGGGATCTGCAAACCCGCACTATCTCGCACGAAATTCAGGAGTCTAGCCCTCGGGGTACGCCTAACTTCGACTTGCTCTCTAACTAGCCCTCAGGATCAGATTACAAGGTTTATTGATACTTAACTAGCCCTCGAGGTTAAGCAACAATGGAATACCTCGCAAGCAAAGAGTATGAACTCAAAAGGTTGTATATTTGATTGATGAAAGGTTGTAAGGTAAAAATAATGTTGAATACCACCCCTATTTATAGTACATAGGTATGGTCTTCAAAAATTACAAATAAGAAAATGAAAAAGATTATGGCAGCTTTAAGAAGCTAACACCATATTTAACTAGACTACCTAAAATAAATGACTATATTCTTCAAGATAAATCTTGAATGAATATTGGCTTATCTAATCTTACCAAATCTAATTCTAATCAAATCATAACTAAATATTCTAAACACTAAAATAAATGCATGACCGAAACATTAATTCTTCAAAGGCCAACATGACAGAATTAATGGGTCTTATTCTAAAATAAAATAAATGATCATACTACCTCATCAAAAACCCAATGGGAAAAAGAGTATAGTGTTATCTTCTAAAAATCCTAATAAATAAATATAAATAAATAAACCTAATTCGTATCATTCCCTCCGAGGTCGAAAAGTTTCGTCCTCGAAACGTGAACGATATAAAATAACGGTAGATCAACGTCCCAAGCCATCCCTGTGAAGAATTGCTAATAAAATGTTGTCCGTGCGCAGATTAGGCAAAAATTGCTTGAACTCGCGAGACAATGAGTGCTGGCGATAAACTGGAACGACTCGCGAGAAGCTGGTTCCGCTCGCGATAAGTTAAAATATCACGAGATAAAGATATAGACTGGCTTGTGTCTCGCGCGTGCAGAAGACGCGCCTTCAATGCGGCTCGCACGTGGTATTCACTCGCCTGAGGTGTGAGTTGCGCGTTTTGTCACGCGCCGACCTTCTTCTTAACAAACTTCAAGTTGCCGGACTTTCTTCTTCCCTGGAGTCCTGCACTGAACTGTCTTCTGCTCGGATCAGGGACTTCAGATGCTACCGGAGAATATCGGAGACGCCATGGAACAGTCGAAGGAGAACGATGTGGCGGTGGATTCGTCGGCGGTTGAGAACGCTGTGGAGCAGTCAGAGACGAGCGGAGATTACTGGAACGGTGAAGAGTCTCGGCTGCGGCGAACTCAAAACTGAAGAAAATGGCGGCGGCGGAGCTACGTTGAGAAGAACGGCAGTTCTTCGACGGTGAAGATTTGGTCGGGCAACAGCGGTGATTGGACCGGCAATGGAGCTTCTATAGACGGAGAGCAGAACGGTGGCTTCGGATGGTCGGTCGGAGACGGAGCTGGAGGAGCTGGACTCGCCGGAGGTGGCGTTCGGAGCTGAGCGGCGACACAAGTTTTCTGGCGGTGGCGGAAGTTTTTCTTCTTTTTTTTTTCCTGTTTTTTTTTAAAAATAAAAATAAATTCAAACAAAACTTGAAATCCCAAGGATTTTTCGCTTTGCTCCGATACCAACTGATATGAATCTCCTTGCGAACACTCACGATTTGCGGAATTGATAACTTTGATCTAGTGAAGGGATCTGCAAACCCGCACTATCTCGCACGAAATTCAGGAGTCTAGCCCTCGGGGTACGCCTAACTTCGACTTGCTCTCTAACTAGCCCTCAGGATCAGATTACAAGGTTTATTGATACTTAACTAGCCCTCGGGGTTAAGCAACAATGGAATAGCTCGCAAGCAAAGAGTATGAACTCAAAAGGTTGTATATTTGATTGATGAAAGGTTGTAAGGTAAAAATAATGTTGAATACCACCCCTATTTATAGTACATAGGTATGGTCTTCAAAAATTACAAATAAGAAAATGAAAAAGATTATGGCAGCTTTAAGAAGCTAACACCATATTTAACTAGACTACCTAAAATAAATGACTATATTCTTCAAGATAAATCTTGAATGAATATTGGCTTATCTAATCTTACCAAATCTAATTCTAATCAAATCATAACTAAATATTCTAAACACTAAAATAAATGCATGACCGAAACATTAATTCTTCAAAGGCCAACATGACAGAATTAATGGGTCTTATTCTAAAATAAAATAAATGATCACACTACCTCATTAAAAACCCAATGGGAAAAAGAGTATAGTGTTATCTTCTAAAAATCATAATAAATAAATATAAATAAATAAACCTAATTCGTATCATCTGGGCTGTCATGACTCCACCCTAAACAGTGATCACAAAAATGAAAAGAAAATTAACAACTTTCTTTTTGGGTGAAACTGACACTGGCCAAAAAAAGGGTTGGAAAAGTTTAAAAAACATGAGTTATCCTTCACACAGAATGGTATAGGAATTAGAAATATCAAGGACATAATTAAGACTTTCTCCTAGAAACTAAGGTGGAAATTTCAGAAAGGAGAAGCCTTATGTGCTTAATTCCTATGGTCAATACCCCATACCACAGAAAATCCCAAACATGGAGAAGAATCCAAGCTCTGAATGAATTTGCTGAAAATCATACTAGAGTTATTCATGGCAATGGTTTGGCAAATTTATACACTGCTAATTGAACTAGATTGGGACCACTACAGGACTTTTGTAGATCATCACCCTGAGATATATATACACACTAGTTCCACCACAAACTAGCATAGAACAATTTGTTAACATGAAGTTAAGCTTCTTACATGTTTTCCATGCACTGCCTCACAATATCTTTTTTACTTTTGCAGAAACTAACATTTCCTTTTAGACAGGATAGACTCATATGGAAGTTATCCACCAATGGAGAATTCAGTTTCAAGTCTGCATACATAGCTCAAACACAAGCAAGATCTGATATTCGAATTTTAAACAAGGGTTGGTACTCAAAACTTCCAAAAAAATTGCAATATTTATGTGGAGACTATCAAATAAAATTTTGCCTTTTAATTACATCTTAATCCTCTCTAACATATATTTAGCATCAAAATGCCCCTTATATCTCAATGTTGATCCTTGAGCCATTGTTTTAATGAGTGTAAACTTGCTGTAGATCTGTGGAAAAAAATTTAACTACATAATAGGTCTGAGATATCAACATTTCCACTCAATTTTTGATTGACTATCACACTAATGGTATTACACAGGAGAAGCAAAAATACACTCAATCATAATTACCTTGCTTCCATCTTTCATATGTTAGCATATCTGGAAAGCTAGAAATAGCTTAATTTATGATAGCATTAAGCCAAACTTCGATACAATTGTGGAAAAGATCATAAGAGATATCTTCCTCAACTTCTACACAAAACAATGGCAAGTAAGAACAATACTGATAACCACTGGATCACATTAGGATTCATTCCATTTTTAAAAAGACCCCCACTACCTAAAATAAAATGCATTACTTGGTATAAACCTGCTTTAGAATTCAAAATAAATGTAGATGCTGCACGAAAATTGGGGGGGGGGTTGTGGTATTGGTATTGTAACAAGGGATAACGAAGGGAATTTTGTCAAAGCAGTTACTAAACCTACTCAAGCCATATCCAGTTTCCATGCTGAATTAATGGCTCTTAGAGAAGGTTTACTGTTTGCAAACAGAGAGAGACTACAATCATTCTCCTTAGAAACAGATTGTGCACTGGTAATGGAATCTCTGTCTGATCCTATTAAGGCTTCATGGCAATCTTTTCAATTAGCAACAGAACTAAGCCATCAAATGAGAGACTTAATGATTACACACACCCTCAGAGAAAGGAATATGGTGGCAGATAGGTTGAGCAAATTGGGAATGAAAATGGAAGAAAAAACTCTAACATTCCAGGAACTCGATCAAAGAACCAAAGGGCTTCTATCTTTGGATAAAGCCCACATACCTGCACTTAGAATTTTGAATGGATGTTGTTGATTGGATGTTTAAAATGCAGGTCTAGAAGGCTAGGATAAAAGACAACATCAAGGATTCAGTTTACAATAGACTGTCTCAGGTTCAAAACCTCCTTACCACACACTGGGAATTGAAGATACCAAACAAAAGGGCTACAGTTTCACACACTCAACTCTACATCAAGGACTCGACTCTAGTGCAGAACACACGACACATATTTTTGTTACCTGTATGCTCCACCATTTTAGGGGCTTAGAAGGGAGCATTATATTGTTTAACATCATTTACTTAGGAAGATTTTGGAGGTCCGGCCAATCATCTTACACTAAAACGAGGGGTGGAGGTGTGATGATTGGAAACACTTCCAAAATACTCCTTTGTAAAACTTTTAGGAAATTTAGCAAATTAGTTGCGCTTTTGTTTCCAAAGTTCAAGTCCTTAATTGAACACTTTTGTAAATTTGGAACTCTCATGGTCTACAAGGTTGGGGAACCTAATATGGTTCTTTAATTAAAAAAATATTTAGTTTATCATAATGAATCGAATCTAAAATGGGTGGGACGGATATTGGGTGTGGAGACTCAAACGAGTGACCAAATAGGATGAATTTTACAAAAACAAATCGATAAGCCATAAGTGGGGGACAACACTATACCCAGGAAAAATAATGAGGCAAGAACAAAGATAAAAAATATTTGATAGAAATAAATATTAAAGTCCACACATGTATTGCGCAATTCATTCCGAAGTGTAAAGATATAGAAATTAATGAAGTGCCTTCTTGTCTAATCTAAAATAAAATTAGGGGAAGTTGAGAAACACAAACTAGATGCAAAATGTGACTAGAACACTTTTTGGGAAATCTACGTTGATAGCCAATAAACAACGAATGTATACTTAAACAACCTATCTACTTTTCAAAAATTTAAAAATTCTTAACTTATGATATGTGTGTGAATGTGAATGGGTAAAAAATAAGGGTATAATGTGTGTGCTTTCATGATCTCATTATACATTATATAGTGGTATAGAATACCTATACATGCTAAGAAAATGTAATAGAATATAATCACAATTACAAGTAATATTCTAATTCCTTAATACTCCTTCTCAAGTTAGAGCATAGGGATCAGAAATGCCCAATTTGCCAAGCAGGGAATGAAACTGGTTACGTTCAAGAGTATTAGTGAACAAGTCCGCAGGTTGGTCTGACGTGAGGATATGCTGAGTAACAATAGTACCAGATTGAACAAGATCCCTAACAAAATGACAGTCAACTTAAATGTGCTTTGTGCGTTCATGGAACAATGGATTTGCCGCAATATGGAAAGCAGATTGGCTGTCACAAAACAGTCGCATAGGAGAAGTGTGCATAACCCCTAAGTCTTTCAGTAAAGACTTAAGCCATAACAACTCACAACATGTAATAGCCATAACACGATACTCCACTTCAGAGGAAGACCAATAGACCATAGGTTGCTTCTTGATCTTCCAAGAAACTGGAGAATCGCCAATCATCACAAAATATCTTGAAAGAGAACACCGGGTAATTGGGCATGCAGTCCAATCTGAATCACAGTAAGCAGTCAACTGTAACACACTAATGGAAAAGAGAAATAAACCTTGACCAGGATGACTCTTCAGTTAGTGAAACACACAAACTGCAGCTTGCCAGTGAGGAACACAAGGAAACTTCATGAATTGCGCAAGTGTATGAACTGAATAACTAAGCTCAGGACGTGTGATAGTTAGGTATATCAGGCGCCTAACCAGACGCGTGTTTTGCTCGGGATCATGGTAAGCAGGACCCTCAAAACGTACCAAATCATGTTGCGGCTCCATCGGAAAGTCAGTCGAATCAAAAGCAGATAAACCTGTAACAGATAAAATGTGCAAGGCATATTTCCTTTTCGAAAGAAACATCTCCTATGGTATTCTAGCAATCTCTTTGCCTAAAAATTACTTAAGTAAATCAAGACCTTTCATATGGAAACAAGAAATCAGGTATTTCTTGAACTCAGAGATGAACGTAGAAGAACTACCAGTAATGACCAAATCATCCACATGAACCAGAATATGCAAAGAAACCAATCCACGGGAAAAGACAAACAAAGAGTAATCTGCCTTACTCTGAACAAAACCAAATGCTCGTAAAGCCAAAGCCAATTAGGCAAACCAATTTCTAAGAGCCTGGCAAAGACCATAATGAGATTTCTGAAGGCGACATACCCGACCATGTGGCGTGGCATAGCCTGGTGGGGGTCGCATAAAAACCTCTTCATGCAAATCACCGTGCAGGAAATAATTATAATAATCCATCTGATGTAGTTCCCAACCACGAATGACCGCAACAGATAATAATAGGCAAATATAGCTCATCTTCACAACCGAAGCAAATGTCTCAGTATAATCAATCCCTTCAACCTGGCAATTCCCGAGAACCAATAGGCACTCCTTATGACGTTCAATAGTACTATCTGACTTAAACTTTGCCCAATAAACCCATTTGCAACCAATCGCCTTCTTATCCAGAGGCAGGGGGGCCAAAGTCCAAGTTTGATTGCGCTCAAGCGCAGTAAGCTCTTGAGTCATAGCATCTCGCCAATGAGCATGTTGTGATGCCTCAAAATATGTGGTTGGATCTGCACTAGATGTTACTGCACCCAAAAATCTAGAATGCATACTAGAAAATTATCATAATTTACATAATCAGTAAGAGGATAGAGAACACCTGAGGATAATAACGGTGCATGAGTGAACGTAACAGTATGGGGGTCTTCAGTAGTAAAAGCACGGGCATAATCACCACGATCATAATCTTCTAAATAAGGAGGAGGTTGGCGAGCACGAATACTCTGTCTAATAGGTGGCAACTCGGCGGTGGAACTATCTAGAGCTGGAGATGCCGCGGAAGGAGGCTGGGCAGGCGGCGCATGAGGTGTGTGTGACTCCATCGCCGGCGACAAGTGAGGCGCATGAGATGGCAGCATCTTTGGCGATGCAACGTCTGGCCAAGCTTGGTCGGGATCCAGTGACGGAACCTCGTCCTCCGGGGATGGGCCGGTGAGCACCGGTAGGTCAGGGTTGGCGGTGGCCGGTGTAGATGAGCTGGCTGCGACCTACGGCAGGGGACCGATGACAGCTGACGGTGGAGGACCAGCGGCGATCGGTGTCAGAAAATCAGCAGCAAGTGACCGGTGGCGATCGCAAGTAAGGAGCCAACGGCAGCCAGAGGCAATAGGGCGTGCAACTCTGCCAATGGCGATGAGGAGGCTGGCGGTGAGGTGGTGGCACCGTTGGGGTCTTCTGATGAGGCCGATGTTAGAGTTGCGAAATACGGGAACTGGTCTTCAAAAAAATCTACATCCTGACCGGTAAAGATTATACGGGATTCTAGGTAAAAAAGGTGATAGCCTTTCTTTCTGGCAGGGTAACCATGAAACAAACAACACTGACTTCTTAGTGCAAACTTGTCACGCTATTTGGGAACATGAGCAGCAAAACATAAGCATCCAAAAACTCTTAAGGATGAGCAACTTAGAGCATGCCCATAGATCAACTCAAAGAGAGTACGGCCATTGAGATGCTTTGTCGATGTCCGGTTAATCAGATAAGCAATAGTAAGAACACATTCTCCCCAAAAATCAGCTGGAAGACTGGCTTGAAACCATAAGACACACGCCACATTGAGTAAATGATGATACTTTCTTTCAACTCGACCATTCTGATGTGGTGTATCAACCATAGATGTCTAAAAAATAATCCCAAATGCAACAAAATGAAATCTCAAAGGCAAAAATTCAGTCCCGTTATCAGCCCAAACACGTAATATGGTTCGGCCCCACTGATTCTTCACCAAGGCACAGAATTCCAAAAATCTAGAAGCTACTTATGGCTTAGCCACTAATAAATAAACCCAAACAGCTCTGGAATAATCATCAACTATAGTTAAAAAGAATAAAAATGCATCACTAGAAGATGGTGTTCTATAGAGACCCTAAACATCTCAATGTATTAATTGAAATAGTGCAGTAGCATTTGTAATACTCAATGAAAAACTATGTCTAGTCTGTTTTGCTCTATAACATATAGAGTAAGGAACAAAAGTATTATTAGTGCTAAAATCAATATAAGAAAAAGAAGACAACACCGTAGAGGAAGGATGTCCAAGACGCTGATGCCATAAATCAGAAGAAGACACAGAAGCAATTGTCGGAAGAGACTGCGGGATAGGATGATGATCACGAGTATCCAGCAGATGAAGCCAAAACACCCCCCCTTTCTGTTCACCCACGCCAATCACTTCCCCTTTCTGTTCACCCACGCCAATCACTTTCCTCATACTGACTTTCTGTAAAATGCAATAGTTTTCAGTAAACAAAGCTAGACATGTTAAGGCAGATAACAATCTAGAGAATGATAATAAGTTGCACCGCAAAGTAGGTATATATAGCACATGAATAAAAGTGACAACACCAAAGAAAATAGAACCATATTGGGTAGCAGATGACACGGAGCCATCAGGCAGAACAACATTCACAGTGTCAATATCAGTAGTAATATCAGTAAGATAATGCTTGTCACCGGTCATGTGATATGAGAATCCTGAATCAAGTGTCAATGGAAAATTTTACCTAACCCATTGTTAGTAAGATAATTTAACTGATTAAATAAATGCATGGTCGTGCGCCAGTGGTCATCAGACAGAGCATAGCTAAAATCAGACTGGGTAGCGACGTGGCCAGAGGGAGTTGTCGTCGCTAGGCCAGGAGGCGACATGGCAGCTCCGGTGAACGACGATGAGAGTGGAAAAGCCGTGGAGGATCCTCCGTTCACGGCGGTAGCGGTCGGCTGAGGCTGGCGTCGTCCTCCTGGCGCCGCTGGCTTTCTTCTTCAACAGTTTGAACCATTTTGGTACACCAACAATATGGAAACAGGAATCTTTATCATGACCCTTCAGATAACAATGTGTACAAACAAGATTCTTGAGGTCAAATGTATATCGAATAACTGGTGAAGAACTTATAGGTGGTGGGCATCGTGCAGTATACGCCATGGAGTCAAAAGAAGGCTCGCGAGCTCGAATGACAGCTCGATGATTCTCCTCTTGGGCAACAGGGGCATACACTTTCATAATAGGTGGCATCGAATCAATGCTCATGATATGTGATCGCAGGGTGTGAAAGTTTTCGTCTAGACCAGATATAATTTGATAGATCAAATCCTTCTCTCTCTCGGAAGACTCTCGCAGAAATATTTTAATGGTACAATGTCTTTCTCTATTCACAGTCACAAACTAGAGGAGGCCTCATGCAGTGGTAGTCTGCAAACAACTTCTTCAGTTTGCCAAAGTAAATGTCGATGGGCTGACCGTTCTGCCTGCAACTCTGAAAAACCTCTTGCATTTGTAAAACCTTCATACCGTCACCAAGAATAAATCGTGCCTTCAGGTCATCCCACAGTTCCTTAACTATAGAAAACGAGCTTGTAGAATATCTCAACATTGCATGATCCAGGAAACAAGAGTAGCACTAACCCCAGGCCAATCAGCAACATCAGAATGACTATCATGTGTTTTGGAAATGGATCCATCAATGAACCCAATCTTGTTCTTAGCAAGGAATGTGTGGCACATTGTGTCAGACCTTTCAATGTAATTTTCTTGAACTTTCAGCATGTTTGGTATAATTCGCAGACCTAGACCATCGCTAGAGCCAATAAAGTAAGGACCAGTCGACATACGACCAATAGGTACAGTAGTCTGAGGGCCAGATTGCAACTACAACTGCTTCAGTAAAGCACAATCACATCATAACCACTAATATCCTGAAGCTTCGGAACCTCAGGTGCAACATCAATACGGGCATGTTCTTCGGAATTACTCCCGGAGGCAAACATAGTGCAAAATCAGGTACAGATCAGCATGGTAAAATAATTGGGGGCGGATTGGATTAGAAAGACACACCGGCCTGTTGAATAAGCAGTGGCGCATGGAGATCGATTCAGCTATGCGTGCAGGTCGACAGCGGTGCATGCGTATCGGTAAGGGCAGCAGACAGATCGTTAACGACGGCAGCAGTCGGCAATGTGGCAACGAACAACGAGCTTCAGGCGGTGGCAATGGTGGTGTGTGGAAGAACGCAATGTCGTCGGCTCATCGGAGGGAGCTCAGGAAAAGGTAGCGAAATTTTCTTTTAATGTTTCAGGATTTTAGGCTCTGATACCATGTAGAAAATAAAGGTAATAATGTGTGTGTATTCATGATCTCAGGATACATTATATAGTGGTACATAATACCTATACAAGCTAGGAAAATGTAATAGAATATAATTACAATTACAAGTAATATTCTAATTCCTTAATAGAGTGTGAGTGTGACCTTTTCCCTCCGTCCCATTTCATATTATTTAATTTGATTTTTTCAAGTCAAACTTAACAAAATTCAACCATTAAATTCTATTATTGTATATGTAAAACTATTTTCATGTTATATGTTGTTGAATTCATCGTAACATTATATTTTTAAACTATTATTTTTTCAAAATTTTATTACACATATAAATAAAGATATTAATATTTAAGCATTGATGCAATTAACACCCAAAAGTCAAATTAAGCAATTTGAAGTGGGATGGAGGGAGTACATATTTACAAAGGGATTATTAATTTTTCTCTGTCTCATCCATATCTGCGCACTTTTTGGTCAACTTTCTCAGTCTATATCTGACCACCAATAACTTTAGTTACATATACCAATGGTCTATTAAAATTTAATAATTAGAAAATATATTATGCAGACAATCTAATGATATCTCACATGAAGATATTGGCGTCTATATACTAGTTGAAATTTATGGTCAAATGTGTCTTGAAAAAGTTGACCAAAAAGTGTGCAGATATGGCTGGGACAGAGGGAGTAAGAAAATATTAATAATTCCTTCGTAAATATATAGATCACACTATATTTTTCCAATTGGCCAAAGTGAGACTGGAAATTTTATTATGTTATAAAGTATTATTTTATCAATTATGTAATTATAGTTATTTTAATGTAATACTCCTTCCGTCCCAACCGAATCTGCACACTTTCATCTTTTGTCTGTCCCACGTAAATATGTACACTTTCCATTTTAAGGAAAAATCAACATCTTAAAAGACATGATTACCCTTATAACTCAAAATTCTATTCGTCGGGCCAAGGTCATACCTACCCCACCTCTTCAACCCTAGAAGTTTTCTCATACCATTTAACCCACCCCTCCTTATGTATGCCTCCAGTAATTTCACCTCCACGACCTGAAGTAGACTCACCACCACCATCGTCAAATCTCCACCAGCGCCACAGTGAACCGTCGGATCTCCACCACCACCAGTCCACAAACCAGCTTCATCTGTCCAATCACCCTACCTCCACCGGTGCAATCTCCACCCACAACCATTATTCTCTCTGACGCCTTCCAAAAAAACACATACAATTTCTTTTACTACACCGTTTTCGGCATGGACACCATCACCTCCATCCTTCTCTAACTCTGCAGCTCTGGCAGAGGAGGATTTTCCATGATCAAGCCAGCCTTTGTAGACTCTGTTGAACCCACCTTCACCCAAAACAATATCGCTTCAGAAGATTCTGGTGGTGGCATACTTCATTTTAATGGAAATGTGGGGAAAAAGAAAGTTAACATAAACAAAACACAAAGGTAAAATGCAAGCCCTCAAAACTAAGTCCTTTAGATAAAGTCACAAACCTTTAAAACGAGCAGTACAACAGCCATGATGAACCAAAAATGCCTGTAAACCTAAAAAAGATATTTGAAGAAAATTGCAAATTGTAAAGGACAAAAGACACATACGATCTCAGAATAGAAACGTAGATAGGAAAAAGAGAAATCTCACCATAATATTTATGATACCATGAGATATATCAAGATGATAAAAAAGTAAACGAGAAACCGCGATGCAAGAACTTTGCCCCATACATGTGTGGATTTTAGGACTTGCTCCCCATCTCACCATAATTCCCAACTTTTATCATATGAAATTGCAATTCCACCCCAATTCCCCATTCATCTTTTCCAATCCTCCCAATCATCCACTGTTTTGTGTCAATCAAATCCCGATGGACTGAACACAAAAAGAGCAAACAACTAGGAACCACGTAGAAAAAGCGATGAGCAAGTATAGATTTGAGCTGCAATACGAACTCCCATAGATTTGATAAACGAAAAGTAGTTCAAAAAGCTCTAACCTTTTGACAAAGTGAATGCGGGAATATAATTTGAAGTTTTCAGCAAATTTTGCATGAAAAACTACAAAACCACGACCCGTTGCTCGATATTTAGAACCTCCATGTAAAATTATTCTGCCATAATAATGCGCCTTTGTTACAAGATAAAACATGAAAAATACAAAGGCTAACTGAAGCTGCATGATAATGAAATCACCCAGGGTATTTCGCCATTTCGGAATCCACGTTTAAGGCCAATTTCCATAACCATTGGAAGTACTAGCAACAAGCCGAGCTGAAGCACTGACAGTGTAGCTAAAGCCTCTGTAAGGATAGAAGATATTTGATTGATATTTGATTGATTGTGATTAGTGTTAGTGATAAGATCATAGTTGTCATTGTGATAAGATCATAGTTGTACATTCCTTTTATACACCTCATTGTACTCTATATATTGAGATTAATACAGAGGCTAAATCATTAAGCCTTTCACATTTTCATGGTATCAGAGCATTGATCCATCTCTCCTCTTTTTTCATTTCGCAGCACTACTGCTGCTACACCTTTTCTTTTCATTTCGCAGCACTACCTCCCCATCACTATGTCAACTTCCAAGCTTGCTGTTTCTGATGAAAAGCTACCATATAATACCCTAATCCACATGTTCAACATCAAACTATCATCTGGGAATTTCATGCTTTGGAAAACCCAGGTTTGCCACATACTCAGATCACAGAATCTCTTCCATTTTTTGGACGGATCCCATCCATATCCGCCCGTGCCATCACCACCTTCTTCTGCCGCCTCTTCGTCACCAGGTGATGCCGCTGAAAAGGCAGCCTATGATACTGCCGTTGCTGCCCGTGAATCATGGATCAACGAAGACCAGAAGCTTTGCGGTCTTCTTTTCTCGTCTTTTTCCGAGGAAGCCATGGCGGAGGTCCTCGGCTGTGAAACTTCCCAGGAAATTTGGGATACTGTTTCTGCAGTATATCAGAACAAGAGCAAGTCCAGCATTCTCAAGCTTCGTGTTCAAGTACTTAATCTCCGCCGCACCGGCTCGATGCACGACCTGCATCTCAAGTTCAAGGCCATCTTTGACCAACTCGCCGCCATGTATGCTGCCCCTTCCAATGATGATCAGGTGTTGTGGTTCGCCACTACTCTCGGCCCAGAATACAGAGATTTCAGTGCCCCCATTATGAATCTTTCGCCGACGCCGAATTACGTCGACATTGTTGCCCGGGCCAAAAGCCATGAAGTTTTTCTCTCCACTCTCTCAGGAGATGGCAACAATAGTGTTCAGACTCAATCTGCAGCCCAGTCCGCCATTTTTCTGGCAGCCGATCGTCCAGCAGGTGGCCGCACGTGAGATCACGCGCCAGTGCGTGGTGGCGGCGCGTCTGGCACACGCGCCGCCCGTGGAGGCCGTTTCGGTGGCCGTGGACATGGTGGACGCTCTAGTGGTGATCGTGGACGTGGTGGAGGTCTGGTCTGTCAGTGGTGCAGGAAACCAGGTCATTCAGCAAATTCGTGCTATCGTTTGGTTCCTCGTCCCGTAGAATCTACTCAGCTTGCCGAGTCCTCATTCCAACTTGAACCAGCTGCTCGTGCCTCTGATTGGTACATCGACTCAGGTGCGACAAGTCATATGGCATCTTCCTCCTCTGTTTTAGAAAGTGTCACTCCTTATACTGGTAATTCTCAAGTTCTTGTTGGAAATGGCTCTCATATTTCTATTACACATCATGGTGATTCTAAGCTTACACCGTCTTTGCGATTAACTGATGTGCTCGTTGTGCCCCATATTACCAAAAATTTACTGTCTATTAGCAAGTTAACCCGTGATCTTGGTGTTCTGATCATTTTTTATGACAAATCCTTTATTATTCAAAACAAGGTAACCAGGTCAGTCGTGGGAAGGGGCCGCAGTGAGAATGGGCTCTACGTGCTGGATCGTGGAGAGGCAGCATTGATTAATTTTATTCAGAATACTAAAAGTCGGGCATCTTTTGAATTGTGGCATGCCCGCCTCGGACATGTGTCCCATAATATTATTTCCCTTTTAGATAAAGCTGGGGTATTATCTGTTTCTTCTGTGTTGCTTACTCCCCACACCTGCGCCCCTTGTGTTATGGCAAAAGGTCAAAGGCTTTCATTTGTTGAGAATAATAAAAGAGCTATGCATGTGCTTGATTTAGTCCACTGTGACTTATGGGGACCTTCTCCTGTATTGTCTGGAAACGGTTTTGCCTATTATGCCATATTTGTTGATGATCACTCGCGCTTTACCTGGTTTTACCCTCTCTGCCGCAAATCAGATTTTGTGGATATCTATCTCCAGTTTGAGGCATTCGTATAGAATCAACTCTCTGCCCACATCAAGGTCTTTCAAAGCGATGGGGGAACAAAATTTATTAATAATCGCCTACGGGCTCATTTTGCTAAAAAGGGAATTCATCATCAAATCTCTTGTCCACATACACCTCAGCAGAACGGACGGGCCAAACGTAAACATCGACATGTCACTGAGATGGGGCTTACTATGCTATTCCATTCCCATTTACCACTATCTTATTGGGATGACGCTTTTGGAGCAGCAGTTCATACTATCAATCGACTGCCAACACCAGTCCTCGATGGGGCATCTCCGTATGAACTACTATATGATCGCAAACCAGTATACTCCAACTTTCACCCTTTTGGCTACAGAGTTTATCCTTTTGTCCGTCCCTATGCAGAGCACAAGCTTTCTCCCCGAAGCATCCCTTGTGTTTTCATTGGCTACAGCTCTCAATACAAAGGTTTCCGGTGCCTGGATCAAGCCACCAGACGTGTCTACATCACTCGCCATGCTAGGTTTGATGAGACTTGCTTCCCTCTTGCTCCAGCCGATCGTTCAGAATCATCTTTTTCTTCCTTAGATGTTTCTGCTTTTGTTGATGCTGACTTACCAGTTGTTCAGTCTGTGGTTTCTCCAGCAGAGCAAACTGTGCCTCCTCCTCCTTGTTTGCTGTGCTCTCCTGGTTCGATAACTGTCCCGCCTCCAGCACCGGTTTCGAACACCATTTTGGATACTCCGCCTCTGTCTCCTACCA
Source organism: Rubia yunnanensis (assembly GCA_037428765.1). Lineage (NCBI taxonomy): Eukaryota > Viridiplantae > Streptophyta > Magnoliopsida > Gentianales > Rubiaceae > Rubia > Rubia yunnanensis. The sequence goes on along the minus strand of CM075069.1, from coordinate 30,302,567 downwards.
CTCCGATGTTCTCTAGTTCATCGTCGTCTGACTCTGATTCTGATGATCTGCAGTCTGCACGAACGCATCATATGGTCACTCGCCATCAAGATGGTACTCGTCGAACCAAAGATCTGCCTCCAGATTTTGTTGCCACCGGTCTCCTTTCGGTCTTGCTTGCCCAAACAGAGCTTCGCGACTATCGAGCTGCACTTCGTAATCCACAATGGGTTGCTACCATGAATGAGGAAATGACTGCCCTTCGTCAGCAAAATACATGGGAGTTAGTTCCTCGTCCACCCGGTGTCAATATTGTTGGATCGAAATGGGTGTTCCGTCTGAAGTACCGGCCTGACGGTACTGTTGATCGTCATAAAGCCCGCCTTGTTGCTAAGGGATATTCGCAGGTTCCTGGATTCAATTTTAAGCACACCTTCAGTCCTGTGATCAAGGCCGCATCAGTTCGCACCGTCCTTGCCATTGCTACCATGCGCAGATGGCCTTTTCATCAGCTCGACGTTAAAAATGCCTTCCTAAATGGTGTTCTTGATATGCCAGTTTACATGGCTCAACCTGTTGGATACAAAGATTCGACTCGTCCTGATTATGTTTGCCGCTTGCGAAAGGCCATCTATGGCCTCAAACAGGCTCATCGTGCATGGTTTCAGCGCTTCAGTACCTATCTCTGCACTCTTGGTTTTCGGTGTAGTTCCGCTGACACATCATTATTTGTCTACTCCCAGGGTACCACCTTGCTTTACCTTCTGCTCTATGTTGATGATATCATCCTCACAGGCAATGATCCAGCTCTCATCAGCCAGTTCATTGCCCACACTGATCGGGAGTTTTCCATCAAGGATTTGGGCCATGCTCACTATTTCCTTGGCTTAGAGGTTTCTTCATCCCTGTCTGGCTTGTTCTTGAGTCAGGCCAAGTATGCTCGGGATATCCTGCGTCGAGCTGGTATGACTGATGCTGCTGCAGTTTCCACCCCTTTTCTGCCACAGTCTCAGCTTCATAGCAGTACTAGTGGGAAGTTTTCCAATCCCACCTTATACCGCTCGCTTGTCGGTGCTCTTCAGTACCTAACCATCACTCGTCCTGATCTGACTTTTGCAGTTAATTCAGTTAGTCAGTTTCTTCAGGATCCCCGGGACGATCACTTTGCTGCTGTGATTCGCATCCTTCGTTATGTTTGTGGAACTATGCATCTTGGTCTCTCTTTCAGCTCTGTGTCATCTACTGAGATGATGAGGTATTCAGACACTGATTGGGCACGTTGCCTCGAGACTCGGCGTTCTACCTATGGTTATGCAGTGTTTCTTAGTGGGAACCTTGTATCCTGGAGCGCCAAGAAACAACCTACAGTCTCACGATCCAGTTCTGAATCGGAATATTGTGCCTTGGCCAACACCGCTGCAGAGGTTGTCTGGCTGACTCATCTACTGCGTGATCTTCGTTTTCCGTTGTCTCGTGCGCCTCTTTTGTTATGTGACAACAATAGTGCAATATTTCTAGCTTAAAACCCTGTTGCTCACAAACGGGCGAAGCACATTGACATTGACTACCACTTTGTTCGGGAACTCGTTGCATCTGGAAAGCTTCGGGTTAGTCATGTGCCTACTTCGTTTCAGGTTGCTGATATCTTCACTAAAGGTCTCTCTCGATCGTTATTCGAGTTTTTCAGATCCAAGCTTGCCGCCTCGGTTCATCTGACGCTTCGCTTGAGGGGGGTGTAAGGATAGAAGATATTTGATTGATATTTGATTGATTCTGATTAGTGTTAGTGATAAGATCATAGTTGTCATTGTGATAAGATCATAGTTGTACATTGATAGAATGATTTGCTGTAATTAATTGTATTATTGATATCTGAATATATAGAAAGTACAATAGAGGTATAATAAGGAAAGAACTCTAATCAGAATAAATCATAATCTAATCAGGAGTCTGATTTAGTCTAACACCCCCCCTCAAGCAAAGCGTCAGATGCTCACCGACGCACAGCTTGGACCTGAAGAACTCGAACAGCGGACGAGAGATCCCCTTGGTGAAAATGTCTGCAATCTGAAGAGAAGTCGGAACATGAGCAACACGCAGCTTTCCGGATGTCACCAACTCACGAACAAAATGATAATCAATATCGATATGCTTCGCCCGCTTGTGCGCCACTGGATTCTGAGCCAAGAAGATAGCACTACTATTGTCACATAACAACAGCGGAGAACCAGAAAGTGGAACCCGAAGATCACGAAGCAAATGAGTGAGCCAAACCACTTCTGAGGTAGTGTTGGCGAGAGCACGGTATTCAGACTCAGTGCTAGAGCGAGAAACAGTGGGTTGTTTCTTGGCACTCCAAGAAACCAGATTTCCACCAAGAAAAACCGCATAACCATAAGTAGACCTACGAGTCTCCAGACAGCGAGCCCAATCAGCATCAGAGTATCCTAGCACATCAGAAGTACTAGCAGAACAAAATCGGAGACCAAAATGAAGAGTGCCACGAACATACCGCAAAATCTGAGTCACAGCAGCAAAATGGTCATCTCTAGGATCCTGAAGATACTGACTCACCGTGTTGACCGAGAATGCCAAATCCGGGCGAGATATGGTGAGATACTGGAGAGCACCAACAAGAGAACGATAAAGTGTAGGATCCCGAAATGGAGGACTGGTAGAGCTGTGAAGCTGAGAACCAGCAACAAATGGAGTAGAAACAGGTGCCGCGTCAGACATACCGGCCCGATTCAAAATATCCCGAGCATACTTTGCTTGGCCAAGCAGTAATCCTGAGGAGGTAGGCGAAACTTCAAGACCAAGAAAGTAATGAAGAGCACCGAGATCCTTGATCGCAAACTCTCTGTGTGTCCGATCAATGAACTGGCGAAGAAGAGTCGAGTCATTTCCTGTAAGAATGATATCGTCCACATACACAAGTAGGTACAGTAACGACGACCCTCTCGAAAGGACAAACAAAGAAGTATCAGCTGAGCTACACCGAAAACCAAGATGTGTCAGATAACTGCTGAAACGCTGGAACCAAGCCCGGGGAGCCTGCTTAAGACCATAAATGGCCTTTTTCAAACGACAAACATAGTCTGGATGGACAAAATCCTGATAACCAACGGGCTGCTTCATGTAGACAGGAACATCAAGAACACCATTAAGGAAAGCGTTCTTGACATCCAACTGATGAAGTGGCCAGGAATGCATGGTGGCTATGGCAAGAACCGTCCTAACAGTGGAGGCTTTAACCACAGGACTGAAAGTGTGGTCAAAATCAAAACCCGGAATCTGCGAGAAACCCTGCGCCACAAGTCTAGCTTTATGACGCTCAATAGTGCCATCTGGGCGATACTTGAGCCTATAGACCCATTTGGAGCCCACAATGTTGACATTCGAAGGTCGAGGCACCAAATCCCAAGTGTGCTGACCACGAAGAGCATCCATCTCATCATCCATGGTCGAAACCCAGGCTGGATCCTGAAGGGCAGTGCGATAATCAGTGGGCTCTGTCTGAGAGAGGAGTGCAGCAGTGAGACCATGAGCAATAATATCCGAATAATCCCGCCGCTGAATGGCACCAGTAGAAGACCGAGTGGCCATCCGATGAGTACGAAGCTGGGGCGGTGAATCTGGAGGAGTTGAACCAGCTGATAACACGGAGGAAGATCGAGCTGTGCTGACCGGAGAATGGCTGTCGGAAGTCACCGGAGAAAGAATAGCGGATACTGGCTGAGACGTGGTAACCGGTGGCTGAGACGGTGGCTGAGGAGTGCTGGCCAGCGGCTGAGATATGGTGGGCGTTTGGCGAGGAGCCGGATCCAGGTCGGCCGTCCAGATGGAAGATGGTGGTGAAGGAAGGGCAGCTGGAGCAGGCACAGACATAGGCGTGGTGGCCCCAATCGATGAAGTAACATTTCCATCAAAAAATGATGAAATCTCCAGATCTGAAATCGAACGACTATCCGTGGAAGATGAGACATAAGGGAAGAAAGTTTCATCAAAACGAACGTGGCGAGAGATATAGATGCGCCCAGAAGTCTGGTCGAGACACTGGAAGCCCTTGTGACGAGGGCTATAGCCAATGAAAACACAGGGAATGGATCGGGGTGCAAACTTATCAGTAGCAGTGGCACGCAGACATGGAAATGAACGGCAACCAAACGGGTGAAAGAGGGTATAGTCAGGCACATGACCAAAAACAACCTCAAAAGGTGATTTGCCACTCAGAACTGAACTAGGCAGATGGTTAATAATGTAAACCGCAGAGGAGAAAGCTTCCACCCAATAACAGTGCGGCACAGAAGAGTGAAATAGCATGGCAAGACCAGTCTCTGTGATATGACGATGCTTCCGTTCGGCCCGCCCATTCTGAGCAGGGGTATAAGGCGAGGACATCTGATGATGAATGCCACATGATATGAGATGAGCCTGAAGTCGATGATTCGTAAACTCGGTGCCACCATCGGTCTGAAAAATTTTAACCCTAGCAGAAAACTGATTCTCAACGAATTTCTGAAATTGGATAAAAGTGTCATAGAAATCTGACTTATGCCGCATTGGAAGAAACCATGTGAATCGCGAGAAATCATCAATGAAAATTGCATAATAAGAGAAACCACCGACAGATAAAACAGGAGCTGGTCCCCACAAATCACAATGTACTTTATCCAATAAACCAGTAGTGCGCTTGTCACTGGTGGAAAAGGGCAAGCGGCTACTCTTGGCCATCTAACAAGGAGAGCAACTGACAGATGCAGGCATAGCAGAAGTGACAGAAATAAGGCCTCGTCGATTCAATAACTGAACAGTATCATGAGACACATGACCGAGGCGAGAGTGCCACTGCTCAAAAGAAGCATGAAGCTTTGTAGAGCGTAGTTCGCCTAGAAAACTGGAATCACCAGTCTCAAGAAAATAAAGACCAGACCTATGACGGCCTTTACCAATTATCGCCCCTGTAAGCTTGTGCTCAATGGAAAATGCATCGGCATCAAATATAATACGGACAGGTAGATCACGGGTAAGCTTACTAATGGACAGTAAACTTCTAGTAATCTTAGGGACCACAAGGACATCATTAACAGAGAAACCAGATAAATGACATTTGCCGATGTGAGAAATAGATAATGATTCACCATTTCCAACAAGAATAGAATCAGAACCACGATAACGTTGTACCTGATCAAGATGACTGGTGTGAGCAGTGATATGAGCTGTAGCACCTGAATCAACGATCCACTGATTCGACGAAGAATGACGGTTGTGACCATTTAAACTGGCCTGAAACAATAACTTGTCCGCAACCCAATTATTGGAGCAATCTTCCCGAGATGTAGAACCCAAATAAACCATAGCAAAAGCCTAAGAATTGTACAGAAATTGACTGGGTGCTGACGAGAAGTTGAGCAATTCGCGAGGAATAGGTTTATATCGCGAGAAACAGGTTAATATCGCGAGAAGCACGTTAATATCGCGAGAAATGGGTTCATATCGCGAGAAGCAGGCTCATATCGCGGGAAATTGAAGCGCGATAATTTCACTTGATGCGCGAGAAGTTCTTCACGCGCTGGAGGATTCTTCACGCGCTGGCGCGTGACTTCACGCGCTGGAGGCTTCTCCTTTGGTTGAGCTGGAGCGTGACTTTCACGCACTAAAGATGGCGCGTGGATCTCGCTTTTGCTCTGAAAAATTAGGCGTCGGACGTTGAGGCGTCGAGGTGTGGTGGCGTCACTCCGCAACCCAGCCTTCGCGGAAGCGGCGGCGCGGCTGAGCGGCGGATCCACACGGCGGAGGATCTTCAGACGGACGGCGACCTTCTTGAGGTCGGACGGAGACGGAGAACAGGACGACAGCGTCGGATGACGACTTCGGCGCTGAAAGAACTCGCCGGAAAATCGAAGAAGCTTCACCGAGAGGACGCCGGAGAACCTTTGCCGAGAGGACGCCGGAGAACGCCGGAAGGAGGCGCTGAACAATAATTTAAAATTTAGAGTTTAGGATCAGAACTTTGCTCTGATACCAAGATAGAATGATTTGCCGTAATTAATTGTATTATTGATATCTGAATATATAGAAAGTACAATAGATGTATAATAAGGAAAGAACTCTAATCAGAATAAATCATAATCTAATCAGGAGTCTGATTTAGTCTAACATACATTCCTTTTATACACCTCATTGTACTCTATATATCGAGATTAATACAGAGGCTAAATCATTAAGCCTTTCACATTTTCAACCTCTTCTAGACCCTTACTTCTCCGAATAGTTTAATCTTCCAGAATTTTCCTTTCCATGACGCTGAGGACCATGTATACCCTACCATACGGAAACAGGTAAACAATAAGCATTGTAACCTGAGAAAGCACATTTGTCAAAATGAAAAATCTATCAACTGGAAGTAAAATCCAACAGCTGTAAAGTAAAACGAAAACATTCTGAAGTAGTCAAATTGGCACCCTAGCCAATAAACATCGCGGCTAAGAGTCTGCTCTCCATTTCTATTTCAACATTCGCCTCAAACAGTGATATCTTATTCATGTCCACATCACAGCCCTTGCCAACTTGGATGTATTCGTGATGTGTTACATATCCTCCTCACAAAGTATAACTGTAACCTGGAGAGTTCAACACAACCAACCCCTCATAATAAATTATCAGAGTAAAGAAATTATTTGAAAAAAATGTTACCTGCAAGTATGTCTTCGCTCAAATTGATAATTCGCGAAGCTTTGCTAATGCCACCCCTAGTTATATGGAAGAGTCTGTCGAAGATATCAGGGTGTCCGTAATGGAACCTCACCTTGTAAAAGACAAAGTACTAATCAGAGTTTCACCTATGAAATAACTCTATTGAAAATGCTAGACACGCCACATAGTGCATCTAAACAACATACCTTAAACTATAACTCATCAAGATGCAATTCACTAAAGGAAAATGGAAAATAAAAATAGTAATGCTTATATTATCTGAAGCTTCCAGTAGCAAACAGTTGTTAGAGATGAAACCTTGAACTATTATCCAGAATTTTGAAGTAGATTAAAGAAGATTTAACACCTATAAACACATAAATTTTTGTTTCTTTTACCACCATCTCTAATTTGCTTACTTTCCATATGCCTTTTAACATTATCCACAAATTGCCTAGTGATGATACTTACAATTTACTCCATCAATATTGTCAAAAAATTGAAATGGAGGGGGTGGGGGGTATACGTGAGAATCACAAATTGACACCAAAGGTTTTCCAGATGTTCCATCAACTATAATTAGCAGTCAATACAAGGCCAAATAGGATCCTACATCTTCAATGGATGGAGTATATGATCTTCCGCAAAGGAAGCAAATTGGATACACCAAATAGATCATATTACATGCAATACATACACTTATTATTGAGTACAAACTACTTACAATGTCATTCCACGTGCAAAAATATCGTCACTTGAGTCAGATATTAAAACTCCAGTAATTTCACGACTAACTCCATTTGTACTAGTCTGCTATTAAAACTATAACCAGTTATCCAAAGATCCTTTCAAATTTATGAAGATAGTATGAGACAGAAGCACATGGAATTTTGAATAAGCATATTCCAAAATGGATATTTATTAGAGGACCAGGATGAATATTACTAGCTTGTATATTTCACCGTGGAATATAAGTGAATTAATAATCTTTGGCCTCATACTCATAACATGGAGCGTACAACCTATACAAGACTATCCATGCTCCAAGAAAAACTTAAGAGAAAAGTGCATATATAACCCTACATAATTGATGAAAGTACAGATATAATCATGCGATAATTGACAGTGCAAATATAACCCCTGATATTTAGGTTATGTGCATATATAACTTTTTTCGGCAATTTGAGACCGGATTATGATGAAAAGACAATTTTACCCCTCTGAAAATACTATAATGCTCTAAACCCTAGATCATTGGTAAATGTTCTGCTCAATTCTTCATTTGCCACAATGTTTTACTCATTTCTTCAACTGCTGCCCACCGCAAAGAAAATTGAACCATAAGAATCGCTTCGGGTTTTTAATCTGAATTGGGTAACACAGTAATCCTGATAATCCCAGAAAACACAGAAGTAGTGATAGCGGAGATATTGCTCTGTTTCAAATCAATCGGTGGCTCAGATATTCTCCACCGACCAACCAAAGGCATTTCTTTCTGCCGCCCACCACAGGCCTTCTCCGACCACCGCAAACCTTCAACGCCCCACCCCAGATCTTCTCCGACCACCGCGTGTAGTGGATCGCTCCGACGAGGACGTGGGGCGAGCGCCAAAAATTAAGGTTGGAAAAATTAGGTGTGTGAATGATTTTAAATTCGGATGAGAGCAATGATTTTGGATGCTTATGGTGGAGGTATACCAAGGTCTAACGTAAGTTTATTCGAATTTGAAGCAAAACTTGATTTTGTGATGAGGCAGGTTGTTTGTTGTTGGAATCTCTCATTTTTTTCGTTTTGATCTCTTGTTTTTGGCTTTGGATTCTTGAACTTAATGAAGATTCGGCGTTGTTTGATTATGATTTTAGGTTTTGGGTCTCAATTTTCCGGCGTGTTTCAATCTGGGCCGCCAGAAAATGAGTTTCAAAAGGTTGCCGACGGCAGTGGCGGAACCAGGAGTATATGTTAGGGGGGGCGAAGGGATGGAGCAGCAGGCGGCGGCGGCGGCGGCGGCGCGGCGGCGGCAGGTGGCAGCGGCGGTGTGTGCGCAGTGGCGGATTTGGAGTCTTGGAGAATGAAGAGGCAAGTTTGGCCTTAGTCTGCCTTAGTTTCTTGCTGCTACTTCGTTTGCCTTAGTTTATTAGGTTAGGTTATTAATTTTGTTTGGGCCAATTGGGCTCAGCCCAATTGGCCTTTTATTTTTTTTTAACCCGCTAAGCAAAACGACGTCGTTTCACTTAGCCAAAACGACGTCGTTTTGTTTAGTTATACCAAAAAAAAATAAAAAAACGTTGTCTTCCTCAGCTTTCTTCCCTCCCGCCTTGCTCTCGCCGCTGCGCGCGCCACAGCGGCTCCGCCTCTCACGCACGCCGCTGCGCGCCTCCGCCTTCACGCCGCTGCTCGCCTCCACCTCGGCACCTCCCCAGCCACTCCCTCGCTCCGGCAATGACGACAACTCAAGGGGGGGGCGGAATCCGGTGGCTTCCGGTGGCCCTAGGCCTAAATTCCGGGCCGCCGGATCTTAGGGGAGGCGCTAGCACCCCCTCGCCCCCCCTAGTTCCGCCACTGGCCGACGGTGGTGGTGGCGAGGGCTTGCTGGAGGGGTGGTGGTGTTGGCCGGTGGAGCCGGGAGGGGTGGTGGTGGTGCTCTGGCGGCGGTGGTGGCGGAATAGTGTTGGGGCAAAGGGTATTTTTGTCTTTTAAAATTTTGTATTAGGTTAGAAGGGCATATCGTTCATTTCCGGTCAGTCAATGGCCGGAAATTGCTAGTTAATGCCGGAATAATGACTTTAAGGTTATATTTGCACTTATGTATAATAGTCAGGGTTATATTTGCATTAAAAAATAACTCGCAATTATATTTGCACTTTCTCCTACCTATAAGGTTATATTTGCATATCACCCAAACCTTAAAAACATTGGCACACTGCAAATGGGCGATGGCTGAACTTGCAACACAAAGAACTGGACCACTACGGCTGTAAATTGTTCAAGATCTTTGCAAACAAGTAAATAGTACTACAAGAAGAAGCAAGTCAGCAGCAACGGCTATCGAAAGAAACTATATGCTCCCTACCATCTCTTCCAACAAATCGAATATTGAACTAATATTGCATTTTCACGCTTCCAAAATGTCAGCAAATATCTAGAAATGTAAATGAATCCATCATGTACTTTTCACAACCGGACAGGCGGATCTGTAACTATACTCAAAGTGAATGTACAGGCGAAAACAATGGCCAGGCAACTATGCAGGTTTTAAGGGGACCAGCAAATATGAAATTCAACGTAGGAATAATGCCTGATGGAACGGGAAACGGGATGGGAAGTAACTAACAAGTCTTTGTTATTATTTATCTAACAAGTCTTTATATGAAATTCAACGTGATGGGAAGTAACTAACAAGTCTTTGTTATTATTCAACAAAGGAATATGACAAGTCTTTGTTCTTATTATTTATCTAACGTATGTGGTTAGGCAATATGCCATACGCTAGGCAACTCGCCTACAAGTTCGCCTGTCATATAGTGAACAATGCCGACTCTGAGTCTTGTTCATATCTAACCCAATGTCCTTACATGACTAAGTGTATCCTAGGAAAGCTAGTCAGTGACAAACAATTCTATTCCTAAATAAGTACTGCAGTAACGAAAACTTTCAGACAGTCAAACTCAAGCAAGGCACAACATGGGAATGAGGGGAATCATATGGGGTAGAGACCTACTCAAGACCGGCCTCAAATAACAGGTGGTCGATGGTCACGGGAATAGATATCCAGGACGAGTGGATCCCAAACCACAAAAATCCAATAAGGTACGACAGACAACTGCTACCACAACTCGGATTCAAAGTGAGCGATCTCATTGATAATGCCAAACAATGGCGCATGCCACTACTCAGACTATTCTTCAGTCAAGAAATAGTAAACGAGGTCGCAGATACTCACTTATCCTTACAACCTCTCGGGCAAAAGGATTTTCAATATTGGGATAAAGATTGGCTTGAAAAATATACAGTCAAAAGTGGTTACCATGAGTCATAGAACTCAAGAGATAGACACAAACCTTCGGGTTCAACGTCGATTGGAAATACGGAACCGGATAAACATCTATGGAAGAGGCTGTGGAACTCCAAAGTCCCAGAGAAAGTTAAATTTCTGGTTTGGAGACTGGCCCAGAATGCGGCACCAACAGGAGCTGCCCTGAGGAAGAGAAACATGGAGGTCTTGTCTATCTGCCAAATGTGTCACTCCGGAAGGGAAACACTAATGCATATGATACTCGAGTGTGAATTCGCAAGAAGAATCTGGAGAATGTCAAGATTGGGGTTTGATTTTCAGCAAGGGAACCCAATTCAACTTAAAGCCTGGCTTACATATTGGTTCAAGATAGCACCAAAAGACGAAGACATTAACCTCACATGCATCATTATATGGGCAATTTGGTGTCAGGAACAAAGCCACAATTGAGCAACAACAAGTAAGAGTTGATACAGTCCAAGCCATCATCAATGATGTGCAGGCAGAAGGAAAAAACCATAATACAAGCCCTTTAGCGGATCCCAACTCCAATCAATTCCTCATGGAACAAGCGACCCTTCAATTACAACCGATGGAACCTAAAAAGGCAAAAGTTTGTGAGATACAGTTGTTATGGTTCTCACAAGGAAGTCACCTAGACCCTGTATATACCAGCTGGACGTGCATGAAACAGATGCAGCCTTCAGAGTTCAGGACGGCAAGGCAGCATCTGCATGGTAGGCGACACGGCAGGAAGAGGGAAACTTGTGGCATGGAGCACGGAACATCCAAGTGTTATCTGGTGTCCAAGCTGAACTTATCGCAATCCACGAAGCAATGGAAGATGCAAGGAACCGAGAAACAATACACATTTGTCTACGGCCGGATTGTGAGATGGCTCTGAACCACATCAACAACTTCTCAAATGTACCACCAGGATTACAGAGACTAATTAGAAGGATCATAATGTTAGCAATGATATTCACTAGAATACATATAATGAAGGTCTCAAGAACGATTGTAATGAATGCCCATAATTTGGCTCGTCATGTAATAGATGGCGATCACGTCCACCAAAAAAGGATCCAATGAATTCGAAATAATTGAACGAGGATAAGTATGAGGTGAAACACCCGATGATGATAACGTCCATAAAGAGTTACCTTATTTGATGCATAAAGTAGACGATTAATATGCCAATCCAATGTGCAAGTATTCTTAAGCATTAAAAGTAACAAAATTCAAGACAAACCCAGTAAAATAGGAAAAAAAACTGAATGCAAACCTCAATTATCCGTCTGTCCCATCATATTCTGCACATAATCTTTTTTTGGTAAAAGATGTCAAACTTTGACCGCATATTTGAATAGGTATATGAACAATAATTTTATCGTATGAGATATGGTTAGATTCGTCGTAACATGTAGTTTCTAAATATCAAATTTTTGTGTGTCATTATTGTTTGTAGCTACATATATTTGCAGTCAAACATATTTGTTGAATACCGTTAAAATAGTCTGTGCATAATAGGATAGGACAGAGAGAGTAACATCATTCAACAGGGAAAAAAATCCATTCATAACATCTCATTTCATCCATCTATAACCCTATTTCTCTTCCTATCCCATTCACCCCCAATGTAATCCCTTACATCATGGAATCACTTGAAATTAAAGACATGAGCTCAAATGGATAAAAGAATATAGACATAGAGTTATACAATAATTGAAGATGATTTACAACCGCCAATGTATTACAGTTAGATTTTAATTATAAACTTTGCTTTATATGTTCATACTCAAAACAGAGCATGCAAAGTCATTGAGTTTTCCAGTCACATAAAACTTTGTTATATCCTTTAGAGCAAATAACAAATAACTTTTGTGCCTCTCGAACTATTGTCATCGTTCACCTTTGGCCCTCCACTTTTTCCTATACTTTTGGCCCCTGAACTAACAAAACTGGTAAATTGCAGCCATTTCGTCGGGTCAACCCGTTAGTGTATGGTCAAAATGTTAATTTTAGAGGTAAAACTGACATTTTTCATTTTCATTTTCCTTTTCTTTTTATTTTAATTTTCCTTCCTTTTCTTTTGGTTTCAATTTTATTTTCCCTTTTATTTTTTCCTTTTTTTCCTTTTCTCCTTCCCCACCCCTCCCTTTCCTTTTTTTCCTCTACGTTTTCTTCTTCTCTGTTGATATCCGCCGCCGCAGTCAGTGGAGCTCCATCTCGAATCACCACCGCCCCTCACTTCAAGTTCTTCAACTCCTCAGTTTTAGGCCTTGGAATCAAACCCCCTTTCTTCAACTCTGCCCCGTTTTGAAAACCTTTTTTTCCTCAAGCCGGTAGCCCACACAGCCGCCGCCGATGACCTCCAAAAATGGCTCCGGTGGGCCAACCCCCCCCCCCCCCGAATGTCGTTGACACAATGTTCCTGGACTCCGACAACAGCTCGGACGCGCGCCCTTTGACCCGCTATATGGGTGGAGTTTGGTTCTGAGCGCTCAAGAAAGAGGTTTTGATTCCAAGGCTTGAAACTGAGCTTCTTGTTTCAAGGGCCTAAAACTGAGAAAAAATGGGGAAGGGGAAGAGGAAGGGCGGGGTGGCGGAAATGGAGCAGGGAGAAGGGTTGCAGAAATAGAGAGGGAGATCGTTGGCAGGGGTGGTGGATGACGGGTGGCAGCGGTGGAAATGGAGTAAGGGTGGCGGATGGCGGGTGGCGGCAGCGGAGGAAATTGAGCAGGGGTGGCGGGGTGAAGTTGGGGAGAAAGAAGGGGAAAAAGTTATGTGGGCTGAAAATGGAAAAAGACATGGGCTGAAAATGTGGACTCAAGAAAAGGAAATGGAAAAAGGGAAAAACTAAAAAGAAAAAAAAAGAAAAAGAAAAAGGGGGAAATGACCATTTTATCCTTGAAATTGACTTTTTGATCAAAAGCTAACGGATTGACCTGACAGAAGTACCACAAGTTGTCAGTTTTGTTAGTTCAGGGGCCAAAAGTATAGGAAAAAGTGGAGGACCAAAGATGAACGATGAGGATAGTTTGAGACCCACAGAACTCATTTACTCTATCCTTCATTATTTTAAGTGATGATAATCTAAGAAAGATAGAATGGCTTACTAGCAAACATGTAATAGCCCTATGAAGATCGACTTGTGATGTAAAACTCAATGTTGAAAGAGCCTACAACAAGAAGAAAAATATTATTTAATGAGGTCAGTTTAATGAGTGCACACACACATACAACAATTATAATAGAGAGTCTTCCACACCCACACGATCGGCCAAGTGGTTAGGCCTCTGGTTTCAATCCTACTACCGCTGGTTTGATTCTCACCAGCCGTAACGTGGGGATTTCTCCAGTGGAGGGGTCTCTTGTGGGCAGCGAGTACAGTAGTGGATCGGGGGTTTGACCCTGGTGTCTGCTATGATTTACCTCCTCAGTGATGGTTGTGGTGTCAGCGCGGCTAGGGCCCTTAGGGCGAGGGTATCATCTTTTACCATAGAGAGTCTTCCTGTGTGAACTACGAAGTCATCCAGCAATGTAATCCAAAAAGAAAAAAAAGAAGTGGGTGCATATGAAAATATTAGTTAATGATACAATACATATGACTAAATCTGAAAGTGGAGTGCCAAATTGATATGGTAGGTTGCTCATGTCGTCCTCTTCAAGAGTTCCTTTACTTGCAAGACTTGGTTCAGAAGTGATTCAGGGGAAAAGATTTTGACGATCAATTCAGTACTTCTTCTTTAGAATTAGAATTTCTAGGAATAGTTACACTTCTTTTAGCTCCCCTCGAGCTTGTTGTATTTATAAACTGGCTTAGTCGTGGCTCCCTATTTTTAGGAACGAAGATCATGGGTCACATCACGATCCACGTGCTCTTAGATCGTGGCTAATGTGGTCTTTGTTCGATCCACATTTTCTGGCCCATGTTCCCTATCATGGCTAGAAATCTCCTTCATAGATAATTGGCGCCTGGGGCCAAAATGGCTTCCCTTCACTACTTGATGCAAATGGGATGGGTCTAGCGGGCATCAACCTCTTGATCACTGGGCCACACATACACCATAAGCCCCACTAGCCATGAAGACTGCAAGAAACAAAGCGATGGCATGACTGTGGAGCTTCTTTTGCGAACCAATATTGCTCTTATGCAGAATGTTCGTCGTGTAACGCTATTGCGAAGTGATGTGGTCTTTTTGGCTATATTTCTATCCTCTCTCATTCCACTACTTTTGAATATTTTAATTTTGAGTTCCTTGCGATGAGGCTATATTTGCGATAATATAGTTCGTAAAGTCCGAGATTCGCTCCTAAACATTCGGTATTTTATTCCATAATTTTCTGAAGTTTTTTTTTGCTTCACCTCATAAATGATGAATTTGAAATGGATAATTGAAGGTGACTTTCAATCAGTGAGTTGCCTCTTCACATACCGCCATCGTTTCGTTATAAGCAAAAGGTACTTTGCTTTTGTGTTGGATTACCATCATTGCATCTGTTAGATTGCTTTTTGTTTATTGTTTGTCTTCCTTGAGTGTGCCTCTTATTGCCTACCTTTAAGTATCCCTTACACTTTTTTGTTTCAGTTCTTCTCCTCCGTTGCCAAAGGTTTCTTCTCCCTTTAGCAATTCTAGGTTTTCTGTGCATTATACTCCTCCATCTCCTTCCAGAGTAAGTTTTGTCCTTAAATACTTTGCCCGTCTCTTTTGCTGTTGGGATTGAAATTCTGGGGTAGTTCTTCTGATTATAGTATTTTTGGTGGTTTGCCTGATTGTTTTCCGGTCATCTTCTCCGGCTTGCTGTCTATAACCCTTGTTCTATTTAACTTTTGTTTATGGGTTTTGACCCTAACTAAGATATTTACTTCCACCTTTAGGATCTTTATGTCTTCCTCTAACTGTGGTAAGTTCCCCATGGAAGAAGCTCCCTCCGGTTAGGATTTCGACCATGTTGTTGAATCTCCCACCATTCACAGTATCCTGACCAGTTCTTATGTGAATGGGTTAAAGGGGTTTTCCCCCTTTTTGTCCTCTTACAAGCTTTGTTCGCCTTGTAAATCTGAATGTGTTCGGAGTCTTCCTGTTGGCTACACATCTTGTTACCTAGCCTACCTGAACTTTGGTTTTTTACTTCCCCCTATTCCTGGGCACGTGATTGAACCTCTTCGCTCGTATAGAGTTTTGTTGTCCCAATTTCACCCTAAGGGGGTTGCGATCATTATGTGTTCCTTCGTGTTTGTGAGAATGGGAACGTGTCTTTCACAATTAACCTATTTCGTAACTTCTATCACCTCCAAAAGACGAAGAAGACGAATTCCCTTTCTGTCCAATGATTCATGGGGTAGAACTTGTGATCCGTTTCCCTAATAATTTTGGTGATTGGCGTAGGAAATATTTTTTCATTAAGGTAAAAAAAGTTCTTGAATCTGATGTACCTTCCTGGAGCAACAAAGTTCCTTGATCTAAGAATCTTGATCTCAGTGTTTGTTATACCAAAAAGACGGAGATCGTGGCCACGCTTCATGGCATACCCAATATCTCCACCACGCTGACTCTGAAGCAGAAGGTGTTTTGTTCGCATTTGGTTTAATGCGTTTAATCTGTACTGCTTTTTATTTGAAGAGCTATTTTATTGTTGCGAGTGTTCATTTTGATCCGTGTTATTGAACTTGTAATAGATATGGACCTTTCTAAAGGTGAGCTTGACATATCGCTCTTCGAAGGAAATGTCGAAAAGATGGATGCGGCTACTGTCCAGGCTGAAACTGCTACTAGTGATGACACTGGGTGAAGAATGCAAACACTACAGGCCCTAATGATCAAGGAAAACAGGCTGAGGGAGGGGGCCAGTGATCGTCTCTCCCTTATTGTGTAGAAGGAGAAGAAGAACAAGAGAGAAGGGAGCAGTGGGTCTTCGAGACACACTGTTTCCCCTTTATAAAGGGACGTGGTAATCAAACTGATTCACAAATAATGGTGCAAATTGAAAGTCCATTGGCGAAGGGGATGATTTCTGATATCTTCTTTTTAACCTTTCTTTACCTGACACACTGGGCAAGCAAACTTTGATATTGTTCTGTATATCTTAATCCACTATTCATATGATGCTAAATGACTTTATTCCATGTTTTTGTCTTAAAAGGTCATTGAAAGTCTGCAGCTAGAAAGTGAGCGCTTATCCAAATATTCTTCTCCCGATGATTCAGCATCTGAGAAGTTCAAAACCTTGGAGGCAAAATGCGCAACTTAAGAGAAATTGCTTAAAGATGTCGAGGAGAAGGAAAAGGTTATTGAGGAAAAGATTAGCGATGCTGGGGAGTGTGCTAGGTTTGCAGGAGTGGAAATGACTCAACATTGTTCTGAGTTAAACAAAATCCACACCAATGGGCCTACCTCGCCCCAATATTACCAAGTGCTGGTGGATAATCTTTGCAAGACAAAGTCATTCTATCAGTTTTTAAGGATATCTCCAAGGAAGCTTACACGGTCGGGTATTTTAAGGCTTTGAAGAATCAGCGCCAGTGGAACCCTACTTGTGACTATAAGAGTTTTCCTATGATGAGGCAGTGCGTTGATAACCTGAAGAAGAGGAAACGTGATCTAAACGAAGCCTTCATTCAGAAGGTTGCCTATGGGAGGCATCTGTATGCTCTGCTTACGCATCTTACTAGCCTTCCCAGCCTTCCTTCTGTGGTCGAGTTGAAGAGGTGTGAAGTAGATTATTTAAAAGAACTTCCATTCAAGTTTAGTGCCGATGCTACCACTTTTAATTTTGTTGCTAGTGAGGGTAATGCAAATGCCAAAAATCCCATCCAGTAGCTCAATGAGGGGGATTCCACTCAGCAACATGCAAAGTCGCGGGTGCCATTGTTGCTCAGACTTTGCCTAACCCTAACAACGAAGTGAGTTGATTCTTAGAGTATTTTGTTTGTTGGATTTTGGATTGTAATATTAAAAAATATTTTGATGTTTGTGTGTACTGTTTATGTGATTGAAGTTGATATGTTTGTTGTCCTATGCTTGCTCATTGCCCCTTTGTGTGTAGGGTTTCAATATTTTGGTTGATCGTAAACTCTTAAAAAGTTTTAATTTTATGGGACGTAAGGATCCCCTTTCCGATCCTATTAGTTTGCTTCATGCTACCCGATCAATTACCGAGGAGTGTATGTGAGTTATTTTTTCTGATCCATTTACTCGCATGGAATCACTTCCTTTATGCATTGGGTGGCAACTTCCCATTCCATCTTTGCCTCCTTCTTCATCTACAAATTGTCCATGTAGTAAGATCATTCCTAATGGATACAAGGTTGAATCGCTTAGCAAGGACATTATTCATGGTTTAGCCGATCTTGAGTCTACTGGAAAGTATATACGACCGCTTAATCTTCCTGTTCATGTTGAAGAGTGGGCTCTATGTTTGGGCATTCGCTTAAAGTATATGTTGTTGGGTATCAATGACCTCAAGAAGAAGTGGAATACAACTGCAAGAGACACTCATGATGCTTTACGAGATTTGCGCAGAATTCTTAGCGAGCAAAACTGCCTTATTCATCATCAGCAGTTAAACCTGGTGAAGATGCTTCGTCAACAAGTGAAAGCTAGAGAATATGGTGCAAGTAAGACTCACAAAGCTTATCAAAAAAACCTTAATCATTGATAAGCAGTGTGCTCGTATTGATGATTTGCTGGTGAGGCTGAAGAAAAAGCAGGATGAGTGTGATCACTTCTCCACTTCTGCTTCTGGTTGGCAGAAGAAATTTAACGAAGAGTTTTCCATACGCACTCAACTGCAAAGTGAGAATGAAGATCATCGCACTGAATGTAATTGTCTTGATTCGCCTATACACAAATTGGTCTGATTACAAGGATAGGCTTGAAACTCTCCCTTCATCATCACGCTGGTCTATTAATCCTTGTGCTTTGACTGTTGGAGCTGGTGGGCAAAGGATCAAATAGTCTGATACTGTGAGATCGTACATTCGGTGTCTAGAAAAGGAAGTGTGAAACTTGAAGGCTAGAATGAAACAGTATGAGGAAAGACTTAACCTAATGAGTATGCACTTGGATCGTGAGAAATTCGGTCCTATCACTAACTTCAAGGCTTATTATGCCAGGTGTCTTAATCTCATGGAGCGAAGGGGTATGACCCGTCATCCTGGATGAAGATTAAGCATCTAGTTAGCGAGGAGCGCAAGGCCGAGGAGAATCGCAGTAGAACTAAGTGTCGTCCTCGCGGAGTTGAACGCCCATCTCGCAAAGATGAACGCCCTCCTCACGTAGCTGAGCCTAGTCATTGTTGTGGTGGTTCCTCTTCTGCTAGACCATCCCGATCGTATAGGTATAGATAGTATGCTATCATTTTTCTATTTTTGCTTATGATATCTCCTTTTTATGTTCTAGGTGGTGTGATTGTCCATCTGTTCGTATGCTCTTCGAGCCCGTGACTTGTATTGTTTTGAAATGATTTTTCTTATATGGTCATTGTTATGCTTTTCTCTTTTTGTGTGTTGACTTATTGCGACCTCGTAAGGGTTACTCTAGTTTTTATCTTGGGACATATATGCATTTTAGCAAGGTCTGCTGTTTTCTTTGTTAATAGCGTTAAGGCACAATATTATTGCTCACCTTTGTCGCTATAATCGAGGCAGGTTTTCCTAATAGCAAGATCTAAAATTTGCATTCTTGATCTTGCAATCCAAGGCTTACGAAGATGAATAATTGTGCAAGATCTATCGCTCGCGATTTTATTTTATTTTTCATACCCGAAGTTGCAAAATTAAAAGCTTACAAACCTCCATAAGTGTGCAAGGTCTATAGCTTGCATTTTCTTAGTTTTACGAAGATGCAAGATCCAAATCTTGCTATCAACGATATATACGCAGGATCTATGGCATGTTATCCGTTGTAGTAAGTTCCGAGTAATTTGGTCATATCATGTTACGAAAAAATTATTAAAATGTGTAAATAAAGAAAGAGACACAATTTTGTTCCGGCAAAGTGGATTTTTATATTAAATATGTACGGTTACAGTTAATTGCTATGGAACAATAGATAGAAAGGGACCAAGGATAATATCCTAGTTTCTATACATGTAGTTGTATGTCATCTTTTTTCTAAGCGAAAAACTTTCTTAAGTTGGTCACATGCCATGTGTTAGGGACTATGGTGCCATCCATCTATTTCAGTTCATAGTTGTTGGACCTGTGAGCATTTGTGACCTTGTATTGTCCCTCCCACTTTGGGCATAGCTTCCCTCATTCTTCAGCCAGGCTAGCTTCATTCTTTCTTAATACCAGGTCTCCGATCTGAAACCGTGTATCCTGCACGTTCTGATTGTGAACCTTACCCATCATTTCCTTGTACCTAACTTCTGTGATTGTTTCAAAGTCCCTCTTCTCTTCCAGCTCATCCAACTCAAGCATCGTCACCTCTGGGTTATACTTTTCATCATAATTGCTCACCCAAAAAATTGAATTACCAATTTCTATTGGTATAACCACTCCATGACCATAGACCAAACTGTACGGGGTCCTTCCTGTTGGTTCTTGAATAGATGTTTTGTATGACCATAGTGTGTTTGGTAACTTATCTACCCATCCAGTTCGCCTTCCCTCCAAACGCTTCTGAATTCCTTGGACGATGGCTATGTTTGTTACTTCCACTTGGTCGTTTGCTTGGGGGTGTGCTACAGACGTAAACTTCTGAAGAATTCCTAGGTTCGAGCACCAGTCTGCGAACACACCACTTGTGAATTGTGTTCCATTGTCTGTAACAATGGTGTGTAGCACCCCTAAGCAACATACTATGTTTTACCATACGAACTTCCCACTGATTTCAGCTATGACCCTTCCCAGTGGTTTGGCTTCTACCCACTTTGTGAAGTAGTCGATTACTACAATCAGAAATCTAGAGTTGTTTTCACCCTCAGAGCTTCTTGTGGTTTATGTGATAATGAAGCGTTGATTTGACAACTTCTAAACTTAAGTACAAGGTTGTGCGCATTGTTGAACATAGTTGTCCAATAATATGCAGCGCGGATGATCTTCTTTGCTATCGTTCTAGCTCCTTGGTGTGTTCCACATATGCCTTCGTGGACTTCTTTTAAGATGTCTGCTGCTTGCGATGGTCCTGCACATTTTATCCATGGGGTCAAGAAACCTTTCTTGTAAAGTATTACATCTTCATAGGCATACTTTTTAGAACTTAACTCCAACTTCCTGGCCTGCGTCTTGACTTCTGGTAACGTTCCCTTGATGAAGAAATCCATCAACGGAGACATCCAGCTTACTGCATCTGTTTAGACTGCTGAGAAAATCATTGATGTCGTGCTTCTGATTGGGATGACTTCCACACTGACATCTCCCTGCTCAGTTAGAGAATTGAATCCTGATGTCACTAGTTTGCTAAGTGCGTCCGCCTTTGTATTTTTTTCTTTGTGGTATGTGCTATATATCAAAATATTCTAGTTGGGTTCTGAGTTGTTGCACCTTCCTTAAATACTTTGCTAGTTGTACCTCTCGTACTTCAAAGTCCCCTCGCACTTGTTGAACAACCATTAGTGATCACTTGACACTCGAACGCTTCTGACCTTCATCCTGACTGTAAGATCCAATCTGCAGATTAAGGCTTTATACTCTACATCATTTTTGGTGAGGAGGAAGTCGAATCGCAATGAGTATTTGTGTTCACCCCTGTTTGGGTCTATAAATAGCAATCCTGCTTTACAACCTTCTTTGTTGGATGCGCCATCAATGAACAAAGTCCACACAACTTCTTCCCACTTTGAATTTCCTTTATCAATTCTCAAGCTCTGATACATGTTCGCTGTTTGTGCTTCCTCACTTGTCATTTCTACAAAGAAGTCTGCTAACGCCTGGGCTTTGATCATTGTTCTGGGATGGAACTGTATATCAAACTGGCCTAACTCCAAAGCCCACTTTGTTAGTCTTCCTGACGACTCAGGCTTAGCGAGAATGTTCTTAATTGGAAAACTAATATAAACCACGATGCAATG
Source organism: Rubia yunnanensis (assembly GCA_037428765.1). Taxonomy (NCBI): domain Eukaryota; kingdom Viridiplantae; phylum Streptophyta; class Magnoliopsida; order Gentianales; family Rubiaceae; genus Rubia; species Rubia yunnanensis. The sequence goes on along the minus strand of CM075069.1, from coordinate 30,280,860 downwards.
AGCATAGAAATACATTCACAATCTTCTTGTTGAGTAAACCGAGGCTAGGGTTAGTTTCTCCAATGGCATATACATCTTTTCTGTATTTTGCAGCATTCTGCGGATGTAATAGACTTGCACTTGTTTCTGATCCTCAAGGCAAACTAAGAAACAACTAACCGCATTTTGTGAGATCGCTAAGTACAAATATAATGTTTCTCCATGTGCGAGTGATTTCAGTGTTTCCAGTGTGAGAAGTTATTCTTTTAAGCCATCATATGTTGTCTGGTAGTCTTTTCCCCAGCTAAATTTCTTTGCCTTTTTCAAAACCTCGAACAAAGGAAAATGTTTGTCTTCTAATTTCGAAACAAATTTGCTAAGTGCTGCTAGCGATCCCATTAGGACTTGCACTTCTTTGACAATTCGAGGTTGAGGAAGATTGACTATTGCTTGGACTTTCTCTGGGTTGGCCTCAATCCCCTTAGACGACACTTTGTATCCTAAAAATTTTCTTGCACCTACCCCAAACACACATTTCTTGGGGTTGAGGTTCATCCCTATGCTACTTAATGCGTTCAGAGTCTCCTGCAGGTCCATTGTAAAGCTATCAACCCTTTTGCTTTTGATGACCATGTCATCAATATACACTTTGATGTTTCTCCCAATCTGACCATGAAAAGTGTTATCCATCACTCGCTGGTATGTCGCACATGCATTCTTTAGTCCAAACGACATTTTTTACATAACAAAATGTCCCAAAACTTATAGTGAAAGCCATTTTTTCTGCATCTTTGGGGTTCAATAATATCTTATAGTAACCCTTGTATGCATCCAAGAAAGATAACACCTTATACCCTTCAGTTGCTTCAACTAGTTGGTCGATCTTTGGTAAAGGATAACAGTGTTTGGGGCACTCCTTATTCAGATCTGTGAAATCAATGCACATCCACCACTGTGCGTTAGAATTCCTTACCATTACTGGGTTCACAAGCCATATCAGGTATATGACTTTCGGGATTATGCCCACTTGAAGTAGTTTTGTGACCTCTTCTTCAATTGCCTTCTACCTATCGCTAGCGAAGATTCGCTGCTTCTGCTTAACAGGCTTAATCGCATCACTGATACACAAAGAGTGTGCCGTGATGCGTGGATCCACTCCCCCCATGAATGTTCCATGCAAAAGTTTCCTTGTGGCTTCGCTGGATTTGTGTGATTTTCTTCTTCTCTTCATCAAGAAAGTATTTCCCTATTCTTACACACTTTTAGCTATCATCGTTGTCCGGGTTTAACAACTTTATTTCCTCTCCTAGGTTTGCTGCTGGTTCCTACTGATCTGGGGGGTCCACCATTTGAGATTCCATTAACCATCGTTGCTTTGTTATCTAACTTTCCAGGTTTTCATTGCGATGATCATGCATTGCCTCGTCGTTTGCTGGTTTCCTCTTATAGTTGCAATTCTGGCTGGAGTTAGAAACTTCATGACCAGGTGGTAAAAAGACCATATAGCTTTTGCTCAATTCATCCATAGCCTTCCTATGATATCATTAAACGTGGTTAGAGTGTCCATGACTACGAAGTTGCAGAGTATGGTGCAATTTTTTCCGCTTTCCCCAATGGTAATGGGTAGCTGTATGGTGCCTAAGGGTGTTTCTAATAGCCCTGTGAACCCGACCAATGAAGACGTGGGTTTCTTGAGATTAGTTTGCTTGAATCCTAGCCTGTCGAAGCAATCGATAAACAGTATTTCTACTGCACTTCCATCATCCACAAACACTCTGTGTACAGTGGCATTTCTTATCTTGGCTTTCATTACCATGGGATCATTATGAGGCAAAGCATTTGGTACTGATGTGTGTTAATTATGTTGTCTATTTTATTAGGATTAACTTTGATTTGATTTTACAGGATTAATGTGCGCTTTAGGTTTTTTATTTGTAGCAGATCACAGTTTTTGGGCTCAAAAGAAATTTGGAGGAGAGTAAGGAGCATTAGGCAATTATGGCAAAAAAAAAGCTGTCAAATTGAGCGCAGGAAGAATGCAAACCGTGTGAGGCTTATTTAGAGAAATAGTTGGAGCTGATTGGAAAATATATGAGACTGATTTAAGAAGATATTTGTGGAGATATCCTTGGAGATAATGTTGAAAATTTAGCTGGAGTTTATCTCTTCAAATCAGATTCAAATTTGGAAAGGATTATAGTTTATTTGTAATTGCTGCGTCCGTATATATATACGCAGACGCAGACATACAGAGGGGAGTCTGAGTTTAGCCTGGATTTTGATATATTCATATACACGCACATAGAAAGAGTTAGGCGAGCAGTAGAATAATTTGTTTTATTTTCTTTTGTTTTAGAGAGCAAGCCTGACTTTGATTTTCTTTTGGTTTCAATTATTTGGAGTTTAGGATTATTGTGAGCAATCTTTCTTGCACTGATTTCCATGTGTTTATTTCTAAGAAATTGCTTGTGTTTATTTTCATTAGTTTGTGCGTTTAATTCAACACTGGCATAGGGTTCCGTGCGATTGAATTAATCACTTTTGTCATTGTTTGCTTTATTCTTGTTTGCGGAGCCTTGCTATTATTTAAGTACTATTTTTATCATACCTTGTGATATTGTTAATTAGTTAATTCGTCAATCATGCTTTTCCTAGTAGTTCTTTGTTTAATTTAATCTAGCTAATTCATATATTGGCAGAGAATAACAAATGTTAGTTTATAAATCGTGAGGCCTAATTGCATTATAATTGATTATTACATGTTCGTGATTGTTCTTGGTTGAATTTTTTTCTAATATGTTTAAGTCTGATCACCTTAAATATTTTTAGAATACTGCTATCTAATCCCCGCCAATACATAACTGTTGGACGAGATTAGTAAATAGCACAGTCTTGTGAAAAATAGCTAACTAGTTAAGACTGTAATAGCAAGATAGGGAATAATTGAGAATGCGTTACTATTTGCTTTTACTTTGGTAATTGATATATTAGGTTCTTTTAATACTTAATGCTATTAAAACGTGTTCTGGTTTAGCGAATACTTTCTGGGGAAATTTTGGTAAGGGAAACAGTTAATTAATCATAATTAGCTGACTCTCGACAAAGTAAGAAAGAACTGGGGGGTTAAGCGTACCTACTTCCCTATAACCGGTGGATGTGTAGGAATTGATTCATTATTGCGCCTATGATCAATATGAACTAGCATGAGTTATTCTTAGCCAATATCATTCATTTATAGATTTATTTCTCATTTTTAGAGTCGTCATTTTCATTTTTAGTGTTAGTAAAATCACTGAATATGAGGTGTGGTGACATCACCAAAAATGTTTTCAAAATTAGTAGGAAAAATAATTATTGATTATTTCTTTTCTCCTCGTGGGATCGACATGCTTGCCATTGTACTGATTGGTATTGATCTGAATATGTAGGTTATTTGGCGAGTTAAACGATGCTCACCAAATTGGCAATGCTGCTGGGAAGCAGTAAGTCAATTATTTTTATTTTTTCTACTATTCTGTGTGCTAGTGTGCTTAGTTTATGAGCACATCATCCAGGCCAAATTTAATATTCGGCCCAAAGGTTGAGAAGACATCCAAGCACAATAGAAAGCAAACAAAGGTGCGGAAAGTAGTTTCTACCGAGACCCTTCAATTTGGCCAAACTGTCATCGTCAAGGTTTCAGCAACCATCTCTGATTCGGGAACTGATATCGAGATGGACGGAGTTGGCCAAAATCCAAATCCAGGTCAGAACCCAATCAATCCATACATGTGGGAACTTACTGTTCATAGTGAAGATGACCCCCCACTTCTATTTAGCTGCTAGAAATCTAAAATCCTATTGAAATCAAGCTGGTGCTCCTAAACGTACTTCCGAAGTTCCACGGGAGAAGCACTGAAGACCCTTACAATTTTCTAAGTGAATTTATCAAGATTTGTATGGTCCATATAAGGTCATCCACTGTGACAAAAGATCAATTCAAATTGGTGGCATTCCTATTCGATTTGACAGGAGCAGCAAATCAGTGGTTCAAGCTTACCTCCCAAGTCCATTGCAACATGGGCAGAATTGAAGAAATTGTTCTTAGAGTACTACTTTCCAGCCACAAGAACATGTGCCTTGAAGAAGGAGATCACAAGCATCAAAGAGGCGTATGATGAACCATTGAGTATGTATTGGCTGATGTTCAGGAAGTTGGTGGATAGTTGCCCTAATCACCGAATGACGGAAGGCCAGTTGCTCCAGTGCTTCTACCAATGGATGGCATCTAGCAACAAGGACTTGGTAAACTCTTTGGATTTTCTCACCTTCGAGTGAATGAATCTAGAGAGATCATCAAGAGGTTGGTGGACTCTAAGAAAGACTATAATTAACAAGAAGTACGAATCTTGAACAAGGTGGCACATACATCCACTCCCGAACGAGATGAGATCAAGGAAAGGATGGAAAAAATGGAGAAAATGCTATCCAAGGTCGTTGACAAGGTTGCATTTATACAAGAAGGGTCTTGCGATACGTGTGGAGCAGTGATCCATACGACATCACAATGCATTCTTACCATGGGAGAGATACATGTCCAAGTAAATGCTATGGGAAATTTCAATGAGAGGCAGCAAAAAGGTGGACTATATCCCCAAACTTCCAATCCAAGGTATGAGGATCACCCTAACTTCCAGTGGAGAGAACAAGGTTCCCCTCCGCAGCAGCCTCAGCATTACCAGCGACCCTATGTTCCACCAATGCAATGAGAATCTCCGGTTTTTCCCTAGCCCCAGCAAGGTAGTCAAGAGAAATATTTGAATGAGAAGATGGATATGTTGATGGACATGATGGTGAAGCAATCCAAGAAGACCAAATCAACATTGGAAGAGCATACTCGAAAAATCACCTAGCTATCGAATTCTCTGAATGAACTCAGGATAAAGCAACCCAGAGAATTGCCCTCTCAGGTCCAAGAGAACCCTCATAAGATGGAAAATTAGGTCATGCTCAGAAATGGAAAGATAGTTGGTGTGCTGCCATTGAAATCTGCAAAACAAAAGAAGGGAAGGAGTTCACTGATGATGGGTCCGGTTTGCCCAAACCGAACCCTGCTACAGAAATTCAGAATCAAGAAATGAAGGAAAAAGGCAACAAAACCACAGTAAACTCTGATAATCTTGTGCACACTGAGACCCGAGATAAAGGTAAACCCAAGGTACCAGCTAAGGTAGGTAAAAGGTTGAGTTTACATGATCCTTCACTTAAAATTTTACCTCATTTCCCTAGTAGATTAGAAGAAAAAAAAAAGCCTATGGATTTTATATCAAATTTGGGGAAAATGGATATTAACCTTCCTTTCTTGTAGGCTATAAAGTTACCACCAGTTAGAAAATTCTTGAAAGATTTCATTGCAGGGAAGCTGAAGGATTCGAGCAAAATAATAATGGGTGAATCGGTGTCTGCAGTAAATCAAAAGAAACTGCCACCCAAGTGCAAGGACCCAGGTATATTTTCCTTACCTTGTTATATTGGAGATAAGAAGATTGATGTCGTCATGTGTGATTTAGGAGCTACTATAAATGTGATGCCATTTTTTGTATATCATGGAGCAAAAATGGTTAACACTAGAGTAGTGATTCAGTTGGCAGATAGATCTTGTGTGTTTCCAGAGGAGCTGTTGGAGAATGTACTTGTGAGAGTCAATAATTTTGTGTACCCTACAAATTTTAATGTTGTAAAAATGAATCATTCTAGTGGTCAGGGAACAACAGGAGTATTGTAGGGTCGTCAATTCCTGAGAACTGCTAATACTATCATTAATGTGGGAAATGGTACCATTTGTCTTGATTATTATGGTGAAAAGTATACTTTCAGTATCTATGGGGCCATGAAAAAGTCAATAGATGTTGTGAATGTATTTTCAATTGAACCTCTTGTCCCTGAACATCTTGAGACTAAAGTTTTGTAGAAAAGAATGGGAATTCAATTCCCAACAAGTTCGAAAGAGATAGATATTCAAGGCTTGAGTAACAAGGAGATCAGTGAGTTATTGTGCTCAATATACTCTTAGGAAGTGGTGTTCAGTACTGATATAGACCCTGAAAAGGCCAGCTCATCACTGTCCAGTATGGGAGTTCAGAAAAATTCTGAAGTGCAGGCATGGTCCAGTTTGGCAAAATCGGACCCGTCCGATAGACCAGTACCATCGGACGTGAAATCCATAATTTTGGAGTTAAAACCCCTGCCCCTGAATCTGAAGTATGTATATCTTGGTGACAATGATACTCTTCCAGTAATAGTCAGTACGGAGTTATCCATATCTCAAAAGTAGAGATTAACTACCTTGCTGAAGAGATACAAGAAGGCCATTGGGTGGACTCTGGTGGACATTACGGGAATCAATCCAGACATTTGTATGTACAACATTCTATTGGAGGATGATGCCAAACCTACTAGGGTGTTTCAGAGGAAGCTCAATCCCAACATGAGAGAGGTGGTCTTTAAGGAAATATTGAAACTACTCTCACTTGGGATCATATACCCCATTTCTGACAGCAAGTGGGTGAGTCATATTCACGTGGTACCCAAAAAGTTGGGTTTGCAAGTGGTGAAAAATGACAAGGGATAGATGGTGTCTACAAGGCTGGTTACTAGTTCGAGGATGTGCATTGACTACAGGAAGCTAAATGCCACCACTCGCAAGGATCATTTTCCACTTCCTTTCATTGATCAGATGTTAGAGAGACTTGCAGGAAACAGCTTATTATGCTTTTTGAATGGGTAAAGAGGCTATTTTCAGATTTGTGTGAACCTCGAGGACCACGAGAAGATCACATTTACTTGTCCCTTCAGCATTTATGCTTACAAAACAATGCCCTTTGGTTTATGCAACACCTCAGGAACCTTCCAGCGTTGTATGATGAGTATTTTCTCTGATTTGATTAAGACAAGCATCAAGGTGTTCATGGAATATTTTTGCATCTATGGTGACTCATATGACATGTGTTTAAGTATTCTAGAACAATTCGTAATTCGTTGTGTGAAGAGGAGCCTTGTTCTTATTTTTGAGAAGTGTCACTTCATGGTGAAGGATGGCATAGTCTTGGGACATTTGATCTCTGAGAAAGGAATTCAAGTGGACAAGGCCAAGGTGGAGACCACAGAGCATCTCCCATATCCTTCTAATGTTTGTGAGGTTCGTGGTTTCTTGGGGCATGCAAGATTTTATCGGAGATTCATCAAAGATTTTGCCAAGATTGCGCAACCTTTGACGAAGTTTCTCCAAGAGGATGTTCCTTTTGAGATGAATGAAGAGCGTAAGAATTCCTATGATTTGTTGAAAAATAAGTTGATCTTAGCCCCAATCATGAAACCATCCAAGGGACCTTCCATTTGAGTTGATGTGCAACGCAAGCGATTATGCGGTTGGTGCAGTCTTGGGGCAAAAAGTAGGGAATGAGAGCCATGTGATTCATTACACATCAAAGACTTTGAATCCGGCACAAAGCAATTACACCACCACTGCGAAGGAGTTGTTGGCCATTGTCTTTGCGTTGGATAAATTAAGATCTTATTTACCTGGCTCTAAAATTACTATTTATACTAATCATTCTGCTCTGAGATACTTGTTTACTAAGAAGGATTCTAAGCCTCGATTAATCCGTTGGATCCTAAACGTACTGTGTGTAAAGTGCTTGATTGTGGTTTGTTTTGGCTGACCTTGCATAAAAATGCTTATACATTTTGTAAGAATTGTGATAGGTGCCAAATGACTAGAAAAATTTCTCAACATGATGAAATGCCACAAATGCCTATACTTGTTTGTGAAATATTTGATGTGTGGGGAATGGATTTTATGGGTCCTTTTCCGAGTTCTTTTGGGAATGTTTACATCTTATTAGCAGTTGATTATGTGTCGAAATGGGTTAAAGCTAAAGCCACCCGTACTAATGATGCTCAAGTTGTTGCACGGTTCTTGAAATCAACAATATTCTACAGGTTTGGAGTGCCACGAGGAGCCTTGTTCTTATTTTTGAGAAGTGTCACTTCATGGTGAAGGATGCCATAGCCTTGGGACATTTGATCTCTGAGAAAGGAATTCAAGTGGACAAGGCCAAGGTGGAGACCACAGAGCATCTCCCATATCCTTCTAATGTTTGTGAGGTTCGTGGTTTCTTGGGGCATGCAAGATTTTATCGGAGATTCGTCAAAGATTTTGCCAAGATTGCGCAACCTTTGACGAAGTTTCTCCAAGAGGATGTTCCTTTTGAGATGAATGAAGAGCGTAAGAATTCCTATGATTTGTTGAAAAATAAGTTGATCTTAGCCCCAATCATGAAACCATCCAAGGGACCTTCCATTTGAGTTGATGTGCAACGCAAGCGATTATGCGGTTGGTGCAGTCTTAGGGCAAAAAGTAGGGAATGAGAGCCATGTGATTCATTACACATCAAAGACTTTGAATCCGGCACAAAGCAATTACACCACCACTGAGAAGGAGTTGTTGGCCATTGTCTTTGCGTTGGATAAATTAAGATCTTATTTACCTGGCTCTAAAATTACTATTTATACTAATCATTCTGCTCTGAGATACTTGTTTACTAAGAAGGATTCTAAGCCTCGATTAATCCGTTGGATTCTATTATTGCAGGAATTTGACTATGAGATCAGAGACAAGAAGGGTGTAGAAAATCGTGTTGCTGATCATTTGAGTCGTTTGATAAGGCCTAAGGATGACACTCCCATTCCCGAGGTGTTTCCCGAAGAACACTCGTACGCTGCGACAGGGTTCAGTTTGGCCAAACAGAACTCGCCTCCAGTACTGAATTCAGGTAAGTTGGATACGGATCCTTGGTATGCAGATACCGTAAAATTTATGACCACTGGAGATATTCCACATACACTGAGTCGTGCCCAGAAATTAAAATTGAAATATGATTGCAAGCATTACATTTGGGATTAACAATATCTTTGGAAGATTAGTTGTGACCAGATTATTCGACGCTGCATTCCTAATGACGAGCAAGGTAGTTTTATTTTACATTGTCACTCATATGCATGTGGTGGACATTTTTGGCCTAAACGTACTGTGTGTAAAGTGCTTGATTGTGGTTTGTTTTGGCTGACCTTGCATAAAAATGCTTACACATTTTGTAAGAATTGTGATAGGTGCCAAATGACTAGAAAAATTTCTCAACATGATGAAATGCCACAAATGCCTATACTTGTTTGTGAAATATTTGATGTGTGGGGAATGGATTTTATGGGTCCTTTTCCGAGTTCTTTTGGGAATGTTTACATCTTATTAGCAGTTGATTATGTGTCGAAATGGGTTAAAGCTAAAGCCACCCATACTAATGATGCTCAAGTTGTTGCAGGGTTCTTGAAATCAACAATATTCTACAGGTTTGGAGTGCCACGAGCAATCATTAGTGACCAGGGAACTCACTTCAAGAATTTTACTATCGAAGCTCTTATGAAGAAGTATGGAGTTCACCATCGATTCGCCACTACTTACCACCCTCAATCCAATGGCCAGGAAGAGATGTCAAACAGAGAGATTAAGCAGATCCTCGAGAAGACAGTAAATCTTTCCAGGAAGGATTGGAGCAAGCAGTTGGAAAATGCACTTTGGGCGTACCGTACTGCGTTCAAGACACCTATAGGGATGTCCCCATATTGCCTTGTGGTAGGGAAGATGTGCCTCCTACCAGTCAAGCTTGAGCATAGGCCATATTGGGTTGTGAAACAAGTGAATATGGAACCTCTCAAGTGTGAGAAGGAGAGGAGACTCCAACTTCAAGAACTAGAGGAACTCCATTTAGAGGCATTTGATCATGCTATGTGGTACAAGGATCAGACAAAAATGTGGCATGACAAGAATCTGGGACCAAGAAGTTCGTGGTCAGGCATAGAATCTTACCTTTTCAGTCCAAGCTTCGGTTAATGCCCGGGAAACTCAAATAAAAATCGATAGGCCCGTTCGTGGTGTCTTCAGTTTAGCCAAACGGGACAGTCGAGATTAAAAGTTTGGAAACAGATAAAGTATTTCTGGTTAATGGCCATCGCCTCAAGCCGTATCATGATTCCCCTCAGGTGGAAATGGTGGAAGAAATTCCACTGAACACCACCCATCCAAATTGATGGCATCCACAGTCTGGCCCAAGACTATAAATGACGGTGCTGCTGGGAGGCATCCCAGTTGTTTTTTTTTTTGGAACTTTCTTCATTTGATTTTTTACCTTTATAAAAACAAAACACTTTTTTTGTACCTTTGAATTAGGGATTTTTTTTCTCATTGTGTGCATTTTGGTTCTAATTTGTGTTTTCTAATTTTTCTTGGGGGGGGGGGGGGGAAATATGAGCAAGTTCTTCATGAAGGGAAGCTAATGGGCTGAATTAAAGGCTTTTGGGCTAAGGAGGAGGTCGATTTTCGTCTAAGGGCGAGAATGAGAGGGCATGGGGACCAGAGGGAAACCCAAATTTTTTTGAGGGGCTTATGTGATATTTTATACATAAATTCAGCATACTCCATCTACTTACCAATTGGCTGCACATATACTCTTCCTCATAAACCCTAATACTATTTCCCTTTACCACTTTTCTCTTCCCCACAACTCCCAAACCGACGCACCGCCTTAACACCGCCTTAAAACCACCGCCAGCCACTTACCACCTCTATCCTCACCGGATCCGCCATGGGACATCCAAAACGAAGAAATCCTCTACAGATATTTGAAGACCAAGCCTCACCGTAGTACCTCCAGCCACCGGAGGAACACGTGGCCAAGGTGGAGCTTTCTCTTTCTGCTGGTTCTCCCACTCCCATCAAGCCCTCGACATCACTCTCAGCCTCCTCGCCAACCAAGAAGCCTTGCCGGAGTATCCGTAGTCGCCCACTAGTAGGGTTGGCCACCTACACTACGACGGCGACATCCTCTCCGATAGAGCAAGCTCAACCGGCCCTACCGATGCCAAAAATGAAGTCCCCATGCATAGAAATGACATATCCATCATCACCAAAGGTGGACTCACTACCACAAGTTGAGCCACCACTATCAGGCACCTCCACCACGTGCCGCTCGACTCAAACACTCCACTTGCAGGTCAAGATTCAACCGGGCCTTCACCGGCAACTGTACCAGCTTCAGCAAAATCCGCCTTCGGTCACCCTATGCACCGAAAAACTGTGGTAAAGAAGAGAGTTCATAAACCAGTGACCTCTCATGTTGACGGTGTTCCATTTGAGGTCAAAAGTAGGGAGGCAGAACAACAAAAAGAAAAACCAGCCCATCAGAAGAAAAGGCAAGAAAAGAGAAGCCAACCAGTTTCAGATTGCCCGTCATCAATCACCAAGAGGGCAAATCTACAGCAAGTTCAGGGGTGAAAAATGCTTCCACGCCATATTCTGGAGTATACACCTACAGTGATTTTCCCCTTCACATACGAGTGGATGATCCAGCGGCATTCGAGGAGTTCCAGGAACCCAAGTTCAAGGATTCCTTGTAGAAGTGTAAGGGTAAGAAATACGAAGCCGGCTGATCGAGTTGCCCATTATTTTGCTGCGATTGGTTGGTCTGCCTTGCTTAATTGTCGTGTTTTGCCTATGTATGGAGAGCTTGCTGAAGAGTTTATTACGAGCTTTCATTTTGAGAAATATAATGACATGTCATCATCTGAGCCTAGTTTATTCTTTCTTATGGGTCTGAATGTTGTTCAATTATTTTTAAATAAGTGGAATTTGTCTTTGGGTTTAGTTTCTAGGGATCAGTTATTATCTGAAGATTATGAGTCTGCATTTTGTGGTCATTATGTGACTTATCCTGGGTTCAATCCCAATGCTGCTTGGAAATTACTTGTCCCAACATGCCCTGATGGTTATGACCCCACTGTATCTATCGTGCATTGGATTTCTGACTTTGCCCTGCGTATTTACCATCTTATACTTGTGCAAAATATGCTTGGTCATACTACTTCGTGGGCTAAGGTGAGCCAACCAGCCCTCTTCGTTTTGTGGTGTATGCACACCAATAAAAAACTGAATTTAGGGTATTGGTTGCCTGAAACTTTGCTTGACATTGCTACACACACTACTCGGCATGTCACTTTGTGCCACATTCTTGCCATATTTCTTGAGAAAAATGTGATTTTTGATGTTTTACCACAGCTGGAATTGGTGAAAGCCCTTGCTCTTCTTCATCTGAATGCTATGGTAGAATCTAATTTGATCTATTTGGATGCTAACAAGTGCCCTCAGTTTCCTCCGCCGGGCAATCTTAGCCCGAGCTCTTCTACTCATGCAGGTCACATTTCACTTGTATCCATTAATAAGGACCTCAAAAGCCTCCAGCAGAAGATGGACATAATTATGGAGCAGAATGAGTTGATTCTTTTAGCCCTTCAGAATGTGGCTGGCCCCTCCCAATAAGTTCCCCCATCCCCGATTTTTTGTTTTTTCTTCAGAATTTGTTTTCCAGTTTTTAGGTGTTTTTGTTCTTTCTTACATTTTTACTAAGCATGCTTGAGGGCAAGCAAGGTTTAAGTGTGAGGAGGATTACGTGTTAGTGTCATTTAATAAAAAGTACAAAAATATATTTTTTTTAGTCAAATCAAATTTAGCATACTATTCTTGATATTATTGTTATTTGATGAACTGAACTTGCTAGTGATAGAGCTCTTGTGTGATATGTTTGGGTACTTGATACACCTCTAAAATTAATTGATAAATGAGTATAATATAATTGGTGTAAATTGACCAAGATGATACTTGGGATGACAAAAAAAGACAAGTACTTGAACATTTGGGCCAAGTAAAGGTGAGGTTTGAGCTAGAGTAGAGCATTCTTGGTGAACGTTGTTTCACTCACCAAAATAATCTGCAACTCTTAAGATGAAATTAGCACAGTAGTAAGCAGAGTCGATCCCACAAGGAACGGAGCAAAAACTATAATAAAATACCTACTAATATAGAACACTTTTGGTGTAGCCACCACGCCTTAATTTTCAAATTTATCTAACAACTAATAATGCAACTAACTAATATAAAATAATAATAGAAACTAGCAGATATAAAAATCTATAAAATATATGAATAAGGTAATCGGCTTGGAATAACTCACATTAGTTAAACATCGATCATAAGCGCAAAGATAAATCAATTCATATGCATCTATTAGTTATAGGAAAGTAGGTACGCTTAACCTCCCCAATTCTTTCTTACTTTATCGACAATTAACCAATTATAATTAACAAATTATAATTAACTAACTATTTCTCTTACCAAGATACCTTCGGAAAGTATTAGCCGAACCAGATACAAACCTCAATAGCATTAAGAATGAAAAGAACCTGATACAGCAATTACCAGAGTAAAATCAAATAGTAACACACACCTAATTGTTCCCCATCTTGCTATTACAGTCTTAGCTAGTTAGCTGTTTTTCACAAGAACTCGCTACTTACTAACCCTTTCCCGCGATTACGTATTGGTGGAATTAGATAGCATTATCACAATAATATTCAAGTTAGCCAGACTTAAACACATTAAGAATAAATTAAACCAAGAACAATCAAGAACACATAAGAATCAATTATAAAACAATTAGACCTCACGATTCATAAACTAATGATTGTTATTCCATGCCGATATATGAATTAGCTAATCATAATGATTAAACTAAACAAACAAAAAATATAAAAACAACACATAATTAATCAAAGCAGAATAGTGACAGAAACAAGAAAATCAAACCAAATAATTAATTTGCATGCATGCTTATCAATGATGCTGCCTTCTCCTGTAATGTTTTTCTGTCTCTGTATATGTATGTGTATTTGAATTTTCCCATCTTCATTCTATTACAATATGGCCATATATATACTTACGCCGCAAAACCAAAACCAAATCCAAATCCAAATCAACTTCTAATTCCTTTTCTTCTTACGGAAGAAATAAGGAAATAGGATAATATCTATTTTAAATCTATAACTAATTTCTAAAATTAAGTAATTTCAATTGGGAAGAGATAATAACATCCTTATCAATATGGGAAGTGAATATCTTTAATTCTTCAAATCCAAATCTCTTCAATAATTCACTTTTCACCCCATAACTTCAGCAATTCTGCTTTTGCCTCTCTTCTTTCATCCCTGGAAAAATGTCTAATAAAATAAGAATATTTTCCATTGGAGCACATCGCCTCATTAAAAACCTTAACCTGGAAAACCCAGTGGGAAAAAACCATTAGTTAAGGGAAAAAGAGTACAATGTATAGCTCCCTCTCAATTCTTCACAATCTATGAATTCCTGCACCAAAAACACCTTAAAGTGCAAATTATATCTCTATAAAATTATAATAATCCCACAAATATGAACACAATATGACACACATCAAATATCCTCACACAACTCAAGTATGAAGTGAAAAATATAAGATCAATCAATAATCCACAGTGTTCCTATAAATGACCCTACAAAAAGAAAGAGTAAGATAGAAATGACCCTATAAAAATGACCCAATAATCCCTATCTAAAATGACCCTATAAAAAGAAAGAGTAAGATAGAAACACAAATCACACAACGAGACAAACAAAAATTCAATATTTAAAAACTCTAGATTCTACTCTTATAACGATAAATTTTTCCCTGCCAAGGAGTAAAGAATCACGTTAACACACCTGAAAAATCATCAATCCTTAAAGTAATTGGAATGAAAATGTTCAAGATCAGGAAATCTAATCATCAATTCAATCAAAATCGGACAAGCAATGAATATTTTCTCACGGTTTCACTCAATCACTCTCAATATTGAAGGACATTCACTCAAATAATTCACAATTTATAACATAGGGAAGTTAATATGCAAATCAGGAAGGTCTTTCTCAAGGGTTGTAACAGGGCTAGGGACCATTCAGATTGGTGAGATCCTAAGGGTTCTAAACTCAAACAATATCAATCAAAATATTATGCATGTCTTTTTCTTCAACCATCATCCATGTATAGTAAACATTCACCAAAAATCTTCATCTCATGGCTATCATGAGAAAGCCTAGTAATATCACATCAAATGTAGGTGTTATTTTATTCTTTTTTCTTTTTTTGAATTTTTGAATTTTTCCAGCACCACTCTTCTCCAATATAGTCCAAAACCAGTACTTTTCAGAGAAAAATTGCAACATAACAAACAATAAGATTTTTTCCCCTTTTTTTTCACAGTTACGCTCTCCGGTTTGGCCAAACAGAACCATAGTGTCACTGTTCATAATAAAATCCAAGCTTCAATTTTGAAACCGTTCAGTCTGGGCAAACTGGACACATACTCAGTAATGTCATCAACTCAATAGAACACAATGGATGAACTCATCAACATCAACTCCAAGAACATGCATAATAGGGCCAAGAGAAAGGATAAAACAAGGCTTTGGCTAAATATATAGTAACTCATATCAAAGAACATAGTCAAAGCTTCAAAGTGTTTCACTAGGGGTTAATGTAATTGGTAGATAATTTAAGCTGTGTGGTTCATCCTAGTGCCTTCCATCACTTTCACACATAACAACTCCAATTATAACAATGTGATCTCTTAGAACAAAGATTGATGTAGAGAGTGATTTACTCTAGCTCAAACCTCACTTTAGTAGGCTAAAATATTCAATTAAACTCATCCTTTTTCATCATCCTAAAAATCATATCAATCAAATTTCACAAACCATAGAATATCTCATTCAAAAACCTCAAGGCATATCAGATTTACCAAGTTTGTTACAATGAAGTTTACAATCGGCATCATACTTTTATCAAGAGCCACTAGAATTTTATCATGTCAAATTATCGACTCAAAATAGATTTTTGACCAAAAAAATGAAATTAAAATAAAATAAAATTTCAAAAAAATACAAAACAAAACACAGAATAAACCTCCTCACACTTAAACTTTACTTGCCCTCAAGCAAATAATGCAAAGCTCTTATGAGAAAAGGTTTAACACAGTCAACATCATAAAAAATGACAGAGGAAGAGGGAACTTATAGTGGTGGGTTTGGAGAAATTCCCAATCAAGAAGAGAGTGTTTGAACAAAATCAGGTTCTGCCGCTGACCTCCAGTTTGGCCAAACGGAACCCTGCGAGTCCCAGCTCTCCAAAGGTGTGAATTCTCCATGGTGAAAATTCAAGTACTTCAACTCTGTAGATCAAGAACTCAGAGTAGATGAGAAATTGACATTCTTAAAAATAAAAAAATAAAAAATTAGAAGAAAAAAACAAAGAAAATTGGGTTGCCTCCCAATTAGCGCTTTTGTTTATAGTCTTTGGCTAGACTTTTGGATGCCTTTAATGATTATTTGTTGGGCACAATGAAATTTCTTCCATTAATGCCACCTGAGATGTATCATAGTATGGCATAAGGCGATGACTATCGGCGAGGAATGCCCTTTTTGCGTTCATGCTTATAATCCCTACCATCCCATCAGGCCAAACATAAGCCACTCTGAATGGTCTAGCCCATTTAGACTTGAATTTCCATGACATATGTCAGAAGTTGGACTCAGAAATAAGAACATTCTGCCCAACCACAAATTTCTCTGACTTTAAATTTCTGTCATGCCACATCTTATTGCGCTCCTTGTACCGTATAACTTGATCAAACCCTTTCAATCTTAGATCTCCCAATTCTTGAAGTTGAAACTTTGTCTCTTCCTCACACTTGAGAGACTCCATACTCACTGGAAGAGTATCATCATCTCTTTGATAAACATGCTTTAGATCAGGTGGTAACGCCTTCAACTCCAAATTTGAGGTTTTCACATCCGATGAGACTACTCTGGCGGATGGGTCCCGTTTGGGAAAACTGGACCATGTGAGCACTTAAGAATTTTTCAAACATCCGCTTCGGACTGAGTCAAGTTGGGCATTCCTTGATTTATTTCAGTTCTGGGCACCACTTTTTGAGAGTACACTAAACACAACAATTTGCAGATTTCCTTATCGCTTGAGACTTGAACATTTACCTTTTCTGGACTTGTAGGAATTTGAATTCCCATTTTATCGTGCAAAAATTTAGTCTTGAGAGAATCTTGGACAAAATGGTCAGCATGATCAATTGCATTCACATTCTCAGCATCTATAGATTTCTGCATGGGTTTATCAATGTTGAGTGTGCACTTATCTGCAAAATAATCAAGAGAAATAGTCCCACTCCCAACATTAATAATGGTGTTTGTTGTTTTCAAGAATGGACGACCCAACAATACCCCTTGTGTTCCCTTATCATTAGTATGATTCATTTTTACCACATAAAAATCTGCTGGATAAATAAAGTCATTAACTCTCACAAGTACATTTTCCAACAACCCTTCAGGAAACACACAAGATCTATCTGCCAATTGAATTACTACTTTAGTGTCTACCATTTCAGCTCCATTTAAAGTTTGATACATAGATAATGGCATAACATTAATTGAAGCTCCTAAATCACACATGGTAGCATTGATCTTGTTATCTAATATATAACAAGGTAAGGAAAACATACCTGGGTCCTTGCACTTTTGAGGCAATTTCTTTTGAATCACAGCCGACACAGATTCACCCATCATGATCTTGCTAGAATTTCTTGGCTTTCCTGCAATAAAAATTTTCAAGAACTTTCTTACTGGTGGTAACTTTATGGCCTGCATGAAAGGAAGACTAATATCCACTTTTCAAAAAATTGAGACAAAATCCATATCATCTTCTTTTTTCTTTTCTAATCTACGAGGGAATGGTGGAAGAAATTTAATCGAGGGATTATGTAAGGTTGGCTTTTTACTTACCTCCGCTGACACCCTATACTTACCGTCATGCATGAACTCTAGAAGTTCAGGATTTCGGTGTTGTACAATGGTGGCATCACTTTTTTCCTCCGACTCTTGAATCTGATTTTCTGTCGCAGGGTTCCGTTTGGGCAAACTGGACCCCTCGTCAGTGAGTTCTTTCATTTTTTTTACCGCGGATTTAAAAGGCAATGCACCAACTTCTTCCCCACTTCTCAATGTGACCTGATTTACTGTCTCATGTGGATTTAACTGAACTTGAGAGGGTAACCCTGGTTGTTTCATTCTGAGTTCGTTCATGGAATTCGATAAATGGGTAATTTGTCGTGTATGCTCCTCTAAAGTTGTTTCGATCTTCTCAAACCTTTGGTGTTGCTTTTGCATCATGTACATCATTATGTCTAGCTTATCATTCATAGATTTCCCTTGACCACCTTGTGGGGGTTGAGGAAAAACTGGGGCTTCTCGTTGCATTGGTGGAACATATGGCTGATGGTGGTGCTGAAACTGCTGCAGTAGGGGACCTTGTTCTCTCCAATGGAAGTTTGGGTGATCCCTATACCTTGGATTGAAATTTTGGGGATATGGACCACCTTTTTGCTGCCTCTCATTGTAATTTCCCATATCATTTGCTTGGACAAGTATCTCCCCCATGGTAAGAATGCATTGTGACGTCGTATTGTTGACTGCGCCATAAGTATTGCAAGGCCCTTCTTGTACATACGCAACCTTGTCAACAACCTTGGATAGCATTTTCTCCATTCTTTCCATCCTTTCCTTGATCTCATCTTGTTCAGGAGTGCATGTCTGTGCCACCTTCTTCAAGATTTGGACTTCATGTTGATCATACTCCTTCATGGAATCCACCAACCTCTTAATGATCTCTCTAGTCTCATTCACTCGAAGGTGAGAAAATCCGCCACCACTGGAAGAATTTACCAAGTCCTTGTTGCTAGATGACATCCCTTGGTAGAAGCATTGAAGTAACTGGCCTTCCGTCATTCGGTGATTAGGGTAACTGTCTACCAACTTCCTGAACCTTAGCCAATACATACTCAATGGTTCATGATACTCTTGCTTGATGCTTATGATCTCCTTCTTCAAGCCATCTGTTCTTGTGGCTGGAAAGTAGTACTCCAAGAACAATATCTTCAATTATACCCATGTCGCAATGGCGTTGGGGGACAAGCTCGAAAACCACTGATTTACTGCTCCTGTCAAACTAAATGGGAATGCCACCAATTTGAATTGATCTTCCATCATGGTGGATGACCTCTTCTGAACCTTACAAATCTTGATAAATTCGCTCAAAAAATTGTAAGGGTCTTCGGTGCTTCTTCCGTGGAACTTTGGAAGTACGTTCAGGAATGCTAGCTTGATTTCAATAGGATTTTCGGTCTCTGGCAGCAAAATGGGAGTGGGGGGTCATCTTCACTGTGACCAGTAAGTTCCCACATCTATGGGTTGTTTGGGTTCTGCCCAGGATTTGAGTTTCGGTCAGCTCCGTCCATCTCGATATCAGTTCCCAAATCAGAGGTGGTTGCTGAAATTGTGATGGGTTTGGTTTAGCAAATCGAAGGCTCTTGGCAGAAACTGCTTTCCGTGCCTTTGTTCACTTTTTTTCTGCTTGGCTTTCTTCTCAACTTCCGGGTCGAATATTAAATTTGGCCTGGATGATTTGCTCATAAACCAATCACACTAACACACAAATTAGTAGGAAAAAATTATAGAAATTGACATACTGTTCCCCGGCAGCGGCGCCAATTTGGTGAACGTCGTTTCACTCACCAAAATAACCTGCAACTCTTAAGATGAAATTAGCACAGTAGTAAGCAGAGTCGATCCCATGAGGAACGAAGTAAAAACTATAATAAAATACCAACTAATATAGAACACTTTTGGTGTAGCACCACGCCTTAATTTTTAGATTTATCTAACAACTAATAATGTAACTAACTAATATAAATTAATAATTTAACTAACATTTTTATAAAAACCTATAAAATATATGAATAAGGTAATCGGCTCGGAATAACTCACATTAATTAAACATCAATCATAGGCGCAAAGATAAATCAATTCATATGCATCTATCAGTTATAGGAAAGTAGGTATGCTTAACCTCCCCAATTCTTTCTTACTTTATCGACAATTAACCAATTATAATTAACTAACTGTTTCTCTTACCAAGATACCTCCAAAAAGTATTCGCTGAACCAGATACACACCTCGATAGCATTAAGAATGAAAAGAACCTGATACAGCAATTACCAAAGTAAAAGAAAATAGTAACGCACACTTAATTGTTCCCCATCTTGCTATTACAGTCTTAGCTAGTTAGCTATTTTTCACAAGAACTCGCTACTTACTAACCCTTTCCAACGATTACGTATTGGTGGAATTAAGTAGTATTATCCCAATAATATTCAAGTTGGCCAGACTTAAACACATTAAGAATAAATTAAACCAAGAACAATCAAGAACACATAAGAATCAATTATAAAACAATTAGGCCTCACAATTCATAAACTAATAGTTGTTATTCCATGCTGATATATGAATTAGCTATTCATAATGATTAAACTAAACAAAAAAATATATAAACAATACATAATTAATCATAACAGAATAGTGACGGAAACAAGAAAATCAAACCAAATAATTGATTTGCATACGTGCTTATCAATGTTGCTGCCTTCTCCTATAATGTTTTTCCGTCTCTGTATATGTATGTGTATTTGAATTGTTCTCCTCTTCATTATATTACAATGTGGCCGTATATATACTTACGCCGCAAAATCAAAACCAAATCCAAATCAACTTCTAATTCATTTTCTTCTCACAAAAGAAATAAGGAAATAAGATAATATCTATTTTAAATCTATAAATAATTTCAAAAATTAAGTTATTTCAATTGGGAAGAGATAATAACATCCTTATCAATATGGGAAGTGAATATCTTTAATTCTTCAAATCCAAATCTCTTCAATAATTCACTTTTCACCCCATAACTTCAGCAATTGTGATTTTGCCTCTCTTCCTTCATCCCTGGAAAAATGTCTTATAAAATAAAAATATTTCCATTGGAGCACATCGCCTCATTAAAAACCTTAACCTGGGAAACCCAGATGGAAAAAACCATTATTTAAGGGAAAAAGAGTACAATGTATAGATCTCCCTCAATTCTTCACAATCTATGAACTCCTACACCAAAAACACCTCAAAGTGCAAATTATATCTCAATAAAATTATAATAATCCCACACAATATAACACACATCAAGTCTCTACATCAATCTTTTTTCTGAGAGTCATGGCATTACTTGAATTATTTGGTGTGAAAATGATGAAAGGCATTAGGATTTAAACCCCACAGCTTATATTGCATACCATACATCACCCTTAGTAAACCCCTTAAAGCCTTGGCCATTTTTCTTTGTTTGAGCCACAAAAAAATGAAGCCAAAGCCAGTTTTTATTCCCTCTTTTATGTCCCTTATTTATGCATGCTTATGACTATATTGATTTCTCAGATTATTTGCTACTAATTGTGCTTGAAAAATACGAGTGATGACCTTGAATTCGATGTATAAAGTGACTGTGGTACTAATTTCAGAGGTGCAGTAAAATGGTAATAAAATGAGTGATTTGGTGCTGGAAAATTGAAGAAGAAAGGGGGGGGGGGGGGGCTGATTGCCCAGAAAAAAAAAGGAAAAAATAGAAAAATGAAGAAATTTCATCACCAACACTTAGTAATTACGGCTAGTAATGAGCAGATTTTTCCACTTTATGATGAATGGAAATTTTTCTTTGATTGAGGAACTTTTTGGCTGAAATGAGCATGCATGTATATTTATAGTTTAAGCTTAGAACCCTTAGGACCTTACCTCGCTTTTATTCCCCATGGCCCCTTTACAACCTAGAATAAAGACCTTTCTGATTTGCATTGAATGGTTTGAGTACTTCCATGTGAAATTCATATATTTGAGTGACTGTCCCTTACATGTAAGGCGAATGTGTGAAATGTGAGAAATGTTTGATGCTTGTCTGATTTTGACTAAGTTGAGGGCTTGTTTGCATTGATTTGATGATGAGTTTACCAATTTCATTTGAAAGGTGTGAGAGAGTCAAGTGTGTATACATGAGCCTTTGTTATTAGTAAAGTAAAGTTTGTTTGTGGATCAAGAAATCAATGATTGGTATGTTGAGTTTGATTGCTTGTTGGGTTGTAATTAGTGTCTTTTATTTTCTTTTGAGTCTTTCTTAGAGTCAGTAGGGTATAATTGGAACTTTGTGATAAACAACATGATTTCATTCTCATTTCATACTTGAGGGCAAGCATGACTCAAGTGTGAGGACAATTGATGTGTGTTAATTATGTTTATTTTATTGGTTTACAGGATTAATGTGCACTTTAGGTGTTTTATTTGTAGCACATCACAGTTTTTGGGCTCAAGAGGAATTTGAGGGGAGTAATGAGCATTGGGCAATTATGGCAAAAAGAAGCTGTCAAAGTGGGCGCGGGAAGAATGCAAACCGTGTGGAGCTTATTTAGAGAAACATTTGAAGCTGATTGGAAATATATGAGGCTGATTTAAGAAGATATTTGTGGAGATATCCTTGGAGATAATGTTGGAAATTTAATTGGAGTTTATCTCTTCAAACCAGATTCAAATTTGGAAAGGATTATGTTTTATTTGGAAGAGTCCAATATGGACATGATATGTAATTGATGTGTGCGTATATATATAGGCAAAGTCTTGGGAAAGACGGTCTTTCCAAATGCTTATGGAAAGACGTGGTTTAATTAGAATAATAAAAGGTACAAGGTCTTAGTTGTAATATTAAAGTTTTAGTGCAACATGTATTATTTATAAAATTTATAATCCGGTCCTTGGTCTTTCTATAACTTATGGAAAGACCGTCTTTCAAGAGACGAACTCATATATATATATATATATATATATATATATATATATGTACATATATACATATATAGATATATACATATATATATATATACATATATACATATATATACATATATACATATATATACATATATACATATATATACATATATACATATATATACATATATAGACATATATGTATATATACATATATATGTATATATATCTATATATGTATATATATGTATATATGTATATATATGTATATATGTATATATATGTATATATGTATATATATGTATATATGTATATATATGTATATATATATATATGTATATGCAGACGCGGACATACAGAGGGGGAGTATAAGTTTAGACTGAATTTTGATATATTTGGATACACGCATATAGAAAAGAGTTAGGCGAGCAGTAGAATAATTTATTTTCTTCGCTTTTGTTTCAAAGAGCAGTCCGGCCTTTGCTTTTCTTTTGGTTTCAATTATTTGGAGTTTAGGATTATTGTGAGCATTCTTTCTTGCGCTGCTTTCTGTGCATATGTGGATACAATTTCTTAGTTTGCATGTGTTTGTTTTCATTAGTTTGTGCACTGAAATCAACAGTGGCATAGGGTTC
This sequence comes from Rubia yunnanensis, assembly GCA_037428765.1. Classification (NCBI taxonomy): domain Eukaryota; kingdom Viridiplantae; phylum Streptophyta; class Magnoliopsida; order Gentianales; family Rubiaceae; genus Rubia; species Rubia yunnanensis. The sequence continues at coordinate 30,257,550 of CM075069.1, read as the reverse complement.
CGTGTGATTGAATTGATCACTTTGGGCATTGTTTGCTTTATTCTTGTTTGCACAGCATTGCTATTATTTAAATACTATTTTTATTATACCTTGCGATATTATTAATTAGTTAATTCGTCAATCATGTTTTGTCCTAGTAGTTGTTTGTTTAATTTAATCATCATCAGTAGCTAATTCATATATCGACAGAGAATAACAAATATTAGTTTATAAATTGTGAGACCTAATTGCATTATAATTGATTCTTCCATGTTTTTTATTGTTCTTGGTTGAAATTTATTTCTATTATGTTTAAGTCTGATCAACTTAAATGTTTTTAGAATACTTCTATCTAATCTCCACCAATACGTAATTGTTGGGCGGGATTAGTAAGTAGCACAGTCTTGTGAAAAAACAGCTAATTAGCTGAGACTGTAATAGTAAGATAGGGAATAATTGAGTGTGAGTTACTATTTGCTTCTACTTTGGTAATTCATATATCGGGTACTTTTAATACTTAATGCTATCAAAACATGTTCTGGTTTAGAGAATACTTTCTGGGCACATTTTAGTAAGGGAAAGTTAGTCGACAAAGTAAGAAAGAATTGGAAGGGTTAAGCGTACCTACTTCCCTATAACCAGTAAATGTGTTGGAATTGATTCATTATTGCGCCTATGATCGATAATAACTAGCATGGGTTATTCTTAGCCGATATCATTCGTTTATATATTTATTTCTCATTTGTCGAGTCGTCATTTGCATTTTTAGTGTTAGTAAAATCACTGAATTTGAGGCGTGGTTGCACCACCAAAAAGGTTTTCAAAATTAGTAGGACAAAAATTATTGATTATTGCTTTTGCTCCTCGTGGGATCAACCTTGCTTACCATTGTACTTATTGGTATTGATTTGAATTTGCAGGTTATTTGGTGAGGTAAACGATGCTCACCAGGTATGCATCATCTTCGCTGAAAGTGATTGCCTTATCTAAGCGGAATCTTTTGTCAACAGGTTCTTGCGGAGGAGAATATCGCGCTCTAGCTCTCGAAGCATTGTTTGACAATGACTCTGTTGATCCATGTATAGACAAGATTACTGTTTCTTGCAGTTCATCGCCTTCGTTTTCCTTGTAATCATTTGCCGTAGTCATCTTTTGATTCTTTGGCAGTGCAGACGCTGTCCCTTGGTTTCTTGGTTGAGTGTTTGCAGTCTAGTTGTTTTCCCCATATTGGCTTTCTCATCTTTTCTATATTGACCTAGGATGTCATTTCTCAAATTCTTCTCCATTTGTCTTCTTAGGTCTCTACAGTATTCAATGTCATGCCTGTGGTCCCTATGGAAGGAACAATAATATTCCCTGGATGTTTTTCCTAGTGGTGCTAGCATAGGTGCCGGTTCTCTGAACAGATCCTAATGTGCTTGTCATATATATTTCCTTGATCTGGTCAACGGTGTATCCTGAAATGTCACATTCCGCGAACCTGACTCTCTTCCTCTAAAAGGGGCACTTCCTTTTCCCTTTTTTATAACTCATTTATGTGAATCTTCCATCGTTCGCTTCTCGCCTCGTTCTCGCTATATTTTGCGGTTGTTCGCTTCTTCTGTTAGCATGTACTTCCGATCATTTTTTGTAACTCCCTTGGGTTTTCGGGCATATTCCTCGTGAGTTCTTTGTAGAACTCCCCTGACCGCATGCCGCCTGTGAAAGCTCCTAAATATGACTGGAATGACAAGTCCCAACCCTGTAAGCTCTGTAATGAACCGATAATAGTATTCTGGCAGGCTCTCGTTACTTCGCTGAGTTATGTTATTGAGGTCTATGACCGTATTGTTAAACCTTTGTTTCTGGTAGAAATGGCCCAAGAATAAATCAGCCAACTGTGCCCACGATTTGACACTCACGTTCGAAAGGTCTTCATACCAAGTGATCGTTATTCCTTTCAGGAAGATTGGAAATGCCTTGCAAACCAACTCAATGTCAGTATCGCAAAACCTCGTGTTGTTTCTGCAAGAGTGTAAAAATTCCTTAGGATCCATTGTCCCATAGTAAATTTTAACATGCAAAGGAAGTTTAAAATCCTTTGGCATTTTAAAATCATGCAAATGCATAGCTGGGAGCGATTATCTTCGTCATCTTCTGTGATAATATCACGCAACTCCTCTTCATAGTTAAGATTTTCACGTTCTTGATTTACCCTTCCTTCTGGCTTTGAGGGTTTCTGTTTGAGTCTTTTTAGAAACTAGTCGTAAAAACTCTCTCTGTTTGCTTCCAAGAACGCCGTGAATGCTCTTTTCTCATTGTCATGATTATTATTTGGAGACTCTGCCTCCTCCTTCATTTCCTCCTTGCTAGGTTCTTTCTCCCTGTTCGGTGTGTATTGCCGATGATGATGTGCTTCTCTATTGCATCTCAATGTTTGTTCGTGTGACTGATGGTTGTGGCTTCTCTCATTCCTAGTGAACGCCATTTTCTCACCTGAATAACCTCAAAATGAAAAGAACTCTCGTCGCCACAGAGGCGCCAAATGACGTGGTAGGTTGCTCAGGTGCATTGGTCGTCCGCTCCAAGAGTTCCTTTACCTGCAAGACTTGGCCCGAAAGTGATTCTGAGGAAAAGACTCTAATGATCAAGTCAGTACTTCCTCTTTAGAATTATAATTTCTAGGAATAGTTGCATTTCCTTTAGCTCCTCCCAAACTTTTTGTATTTATAGACTGGCATAGTCGTGGCTCCATATTTTTAGGAATGAAGATCGGGGTCACATCACGATCCCCACGCTCTTAGATCGTGGCTAATGTGATCTTCGTTCGATCCACATTTTCTGGCCCAGGTTCCCTGTAGTGGCTGGAAATCTCCTTCATAGATACCAAGTTATAATCTAATGAATAGCAAGTTAAATGTGGAATATTTTCGTTAGATCTCCTTCATAGTACTTTTAAATATGCCCTTTAAAAGTACTCATATAAATATTCCAAAGATGGGATGTGTCAATGACAACCCCATTAATTTTATCTAGCAGGATCTTTGAAATTATACATTGAACCCATGTGAATAGATAGGACGTGTCCATGACAACCCCATTAATTTTGTCTAGTGGAATCTTTGAAATGATCAATTGAACCCATGTGAATAGATGGGACGTGTCCATGACAACCCCACTGATTTTGTCTAGCGGAATCTTTGAAATGATAAATTGAACCCATGTGAATAGATGGGACATGTCCATGACAACCCCATTAATTTTGTCTAGCGGAATCTTTGAAATGATGTATTGAACCCCATTTAAATAGATGGAATGTGTCCATGACAGCCCCATTAATGTTGTCTAGCGGAATCTTTGAAATGATGAAAACCATTTAAAATGAAAACCAATGACAAATGTATGGTCTAATCTGACCAATTATTACAAACAAACTATTACAATCAATTTCCACCGTAAACTATCCCCATTAATTTATCTCGTAGTGCTTCCTCTGTTGAGGACAACTCTCCCTTTTGAATCAAAGTATCAAGGAGTTTAGTGCTAGCTATCATCTGATCGCATTCCGATTGTATTCGGACGAACTCCCGTTGCGCTATGTTGTACTCCATTTTAGCTCTTTCATTCTCTGCAACTATTTCAGCCTTTTGAGTAGCTGCTTCAATTGCGGCCGCACACTGCATTCTTTGTGATTCTTTTGATTGTTAATCATATGTTGTTCTTCCCCTGGCCTTTCCTTTTCCCCTTGCCTTGCATATAGCGGCTTTCACACCAATAGACCTGGATGGATATTGCATAGCTTGAGCATCATCGCTACTACGTGGCGTTAATGGCACCTGTGGTGAATATTCCTCTCCATCAGTTTCCTTCGGGCCATATTGTGTAATAAATTTAGGGTTCTTCCTACAATAGTCATAGCAATGGAAGGATAAAAATTGTTGCCCATCATTTTCATCTGCAAACAAGTTCATGGCCCATGACTTCATATCTCCTTGGCTAGTGCCACTTCCGCCCTGGCTGAAGTGACGTGTGGCTTTACTTTCACTAACCACATATTTTCCGATATCGTGAGCCATTTTTTACCACCGACACTTGCACGACTTTATTGACTGGTTGCAATTTGCATACTGATTCAAATCGCGCATAATTTTAGATCAAAACACACCAGCATTCTGACTTGTACCCACTGCACAATCGGTGGAATGCTCGAACCATGCGCCACATAGAGCTTTATCATCCTCTACACTCCATTTGTCCTGGCTACCTTTCTTCTTTGTAATCTTACTCCCGCACACTATTGCAATTTCATTGTTTTCTTCACCTGCATCATTTTCTAAACGAATAAATCATTTTTTCAAAGAAAAATAAATGTCAAACATATACTAATTTTTAAAATATGTTTATGAATTTTTAAAATACATGAACATATTAAATGATATACTTGATTCTTCAAATAATATACTAGATTTCATCCACTAGATTGCATGTTAAAATGCACATACTAAATGCATATACTAGCTACGTATATTTTGCATGTTCAAATATACTAATTTTAAAATATAACAAAGGAAAACAAAGGCAATGTAAATTAATTATAAACTAGAATCTTCATAACTAAAATAAAACACAATAAAATAGGGCTTCCTATCTGTAACATCGTGACTTCCATATTGTCGCCCATCTTCACCGCTAAAATTTTGACCCGGTGAACCCCGACCTCCTTGGCCTAAAACGATTCCCAATTCGTTTATAGCATCAAGATGTGGAGAATGAAAGTTTTGACCATATAAATTAGGGTACAAATTTTGCGATTGGGTGTTTGCATTTTGGGAATAGTGGTTTGGGTAAGAAGGGTTCGTGTATGCATTTTGGGAAGAGTGATATTGATTTTGAAAATTCATATATGAATGTTGAGAATTCATATAGAAGTGGGGAGGGATGTCTGGAGAATTTTTTAAATTAAAAGAATTTGGAATTACCTTATCTTTGCCCTTCGACGTTCTTCGTGGATCCATCACAAAATATGGATTACAATGTAGAAGATGAATTAGTGAGGTAGAAGTATTGAAATTGGAAGTGGTGTGGTGAAATGAGTTGAAATAATCTATATTTATAGGTAAAAAGCGGAGGAAGATGGAATAAAAAATTCAAATTCAAATTCAAAAAAATATATATAAAAAATTGGAAACATATTCAAAAAACCACCGTTGGGACACGTGTTACAACCAGAATGGGACACGTGTCCCATTTAAAAAACTGGTCGTTAATAGCCGTTGCAGGGGACACATTTTGCCTTGTGATTGGTCCATGTATCCCCTGATTTAAATTTCAACCACTCATTTAGATACTAGCCGCTATGGACACGTGGCCCAATTCCTGAGTGACACGTGTCCATATAACAAAAATAAAAAAAATAGGCAGCAATTAAGTGGGATATGTAGCTCACTCAGATGGCGACATGTGTCCCAACGGATAGAGAAAAATGGGCTGATGTTCAGCGGCCCCATAGCATGCAAATGGGCAGATTTTTTCCCCCACATGCGGCCTCCTAAATGGTCTCTTAGCAAGAGCCAATTGGGTGGTCTCTTATTAAAAGACCACATTGTGGTGGTTTTCGATCTCTAAAGTGGCCTCTTAATTTTAAGAGACCACCACTGCTCATGCCCTTAGGCCATGGGCAGTGGTAAAGACCGCTAGCCGTCTCTTACCAATTAAATATATTATTTTTATCTCTCTCTCTTCCACCTCACCTTAAGAGATCACTTAAGAGACAACTTTTTTTCTTCACAATGGCAAGAGACCACTCTTTACTATTCTTGAAAAATATTTGCATTTTTAGGGTTATATTTGCATTTTCAATTAACTCGGGTTATATCTGCACTTTCGTCAATTATATAGGTTATATATGCACTTTGCTCTTACTTCTTTCGTGTTTTGAATCTCTGTGTTATTAATTTATTATGAGTAAAGTGCATGTATAACCCTATATAATTGACGAAAGTGCAAATATAACCCTAAAATAATTGAAAGTGCAAATATAACCATAACTATTTAGGTTATGTGTAAATATAACCCATTCCGATAACTTTTAGCATGAATTTTTTTCAAAGGCATTTTTGTCCTTCTAGAAAAAATATATAATCTAAAAAATAGGAAATGATGTTATTGCCCTTAGCATTATTGTACTTAAATATTTTCGTTGGACCACCGCCGGACCTGGTAGGGTTTTATCAGCACATTATGAAACTTGATAGGGTTATATCTGCACATTTCTAAAACTTATAGGGTTTTATCTGCACTTTTGTCAATTATGTAGGGTTATACATGCACTTTGCTATAAAAACAAAGTGTCATATTAGTACAAAATCAACGTCAACCGCATGAAACTGCCATTTCAATCTCTTCTACAGATTACCGACATTTCAGAGTGTGATTCTAGTTTGAAGAAAGAGATTTGGCGAGGTCGACGCAACTGGCATTGAAGTGGAAGTGCAGGAACCTATAAAAAAATTTATCTTCATCTGATATTCCTCTTAATTCACTAGATTAATGCAATATTGAGTTTGATTATGTGATTTTCTTTTGCTTCTTGTCACATGAATAGAGATAAGCGGTATATATGGTATTGAATATAAGGATTTTGATGACATTTTTAATTTTGTTGAATTTAGTCTAGATTAATGATTGGATAACGTTTGGCATTGTGTGTGCAGTTGTTATTTTGTTGTGTTTTTCGACTTAGGGTTTTTTAATGTTGATGGGTTTTGCTTTTATAATATGTGTTAATATAACTATACATTTTTTATGAATGTGCTGATATAACCCTATAAGTTTTAAGAATGTGCAGATATAACCCTATCAAATTTCATAATGTGCTGATATAACCCTACCTAGTCTGGCGGTGGTCCGGTGGCGGTCCGGCACGTGTAAGAGTATAATTGTCCATCCAAATTTAGCTTTTGGTCCGAGGGCATTTTCATCATAGTTGTTTACTCCCTCCGTCCTAGGGGAATCTGCACACTTTCCGTTTTGGGTTGTCCCAGGCAAATCTGCACACTTTTAAAATTTTCCTCATTTGGCAAAGAATTCGATCAGAAATTCCCACATTACCCTTACTAGTTTTATAATTTTAACAACCAAATCAGCCCAATTTAACATTAACAAACCCAAATCCACTAATCTCAATCCCACTAATTCATATTTTAAAACATCCCCTTTGCATTTGCCCATTTCAAATTCTTTCACTTCTCTTTACTCCACCCAACCAACAAAAGTGGCCAATTAAAAAATCTTGGGCGTGAATTCACATGCTTTAGTCTCTGATTTTTCAACGCTCCTCATTCATTATTCATCTCCTCATCTTCTCGCATTCTCTCCCTCTGCCCCTCAAAATCCTAGTTCATATCTGCTCAAATCCATCCAAAATTTTGGATCGATCTTGCCATTTTTTGGTCTCATCATCTTCTCCCATCCCTGTTCTTCATTAAGAATGTCGATTTCCACAATTTCTTCCGGTCGATCATGTCGGAGATGCTCATTGTGTTATGTTTCCAACACCTTTAGTCCGTCAGCGGTTGTCTCTGAGACGGAGGCGGATGATGCGAACTCCATTTGAAGGCTTGACGCCATCATCGGGGAAGTGACAATGGCGAAGCCTTCTATTGGCCATCAAAGGTCAGATATAGTTATCTATGGTAATGTCGCCGGTGTTGTAGAGGTCATGGCGTCATCTCCGATGATGCATGTTCACCCAGACCACCCTTCTCGCCGCGGTGATGTTGTTTTTGACGGTGGGTTATAAAACCCTAACATTGGGATCGGTGGCGGTGGACTAACAGCCTTAAAAGGTGAGTCCCCATCGATGCCGGAGACGGAGGGCAGTGACTCCGACAACACCCACCATGGGAGCAATGAGATGTTATATATGTTTTGTCCTTGGATTAGGGAAGCCAGGAATGTGAAGCGTCAGTGCCGGAAGTGATGAATGCCTGTAAAAAGATGCTATATTTTCTATGTCCACTACCATGAATGCCTGTAAAAATATAAGTGTCTTTACGATTTCGGTATATTAGGGTTTTAGATTATAGGTGATTTATACTCTGTTTGTGGCTAACTTATTTATTTACTTCTTTAATACTGCAGTTATGGATGTATGGAAAGGGTCTGCTGGGAAAAATGCTTCAAACTATGTGGAAGGGGAAACCTTATAACCTCTTATTGTGATGCAAGTTCCAAAGAACTATTCGTGACAGCAAATTAGGTGATTTTGCTCCATCCGTGGCTTGATTATTTTGATCTGAAGGTCTTTTGGTGCCACTGATATTGTGAATGTTTGGCCTTGTGTTGATGTTGTGCCTGTGTCATTTAGTTGCATTTTCCCTTCTTGTATGGCTTTTTTATGTATCTTCCCTGATCAGTGGCTTGTGTGCTCGGTACTTGTGTTAATGTTGTGTTGTGTCATTTAGTTGCATCTTCCCTTCATGTATCCCTTTTTTATGCTCGGTATCTGTGCTCCCTTGTCATGTGGTGAACCTGTGCTCCCCTTTCAATTGCTTGTGTGCTCAGTATTTGTGTGCTCAGTATTCTGTGATTGTACCTGATCAGTATGCATCTTCCCTCTATTATGGGTGAACTTGATCAGTATGCATCTTCCCTCTGTTATGGGTGAACTTGATCAGTATGCATCCTCCCTCTGTTATGGGTGAACTTGATCAGTGGATTTTGGTGTGTTCATTGTTTGTGGCTCAACTGTTTTTGTGGGTTTTTTTGTTTATCAATTATGCATCTTCCCTAGATCATTGATGCATTAGTGTTATGTCATGCTTTTTCGTGAAAATGAAAACATGATAATAGAGGCACAAACATGCAGCTTTAAAAAAAAAAGGTAAATGACATTAGCAGAAATGTGCATTTATCCAGTGTTGGTCTTAGAACATCTCATTACACCAAAAGTGGGATGTTCCTGGCTTACAAAATTTGCCAATTTACCAACCCCCAAAGTATTTTACACTTGTGCACTCATGGTCTACAACCTAGGGCATGCATCAATGGTATGATGGTTTCATCCAGAGCACTTTGTTCAAAGTTACTGCATCTTCCCTTTCATATGCAGATTACACTGCTTCAATTAGTTGCCCTACATTTGCTGATGCTCATTCTTGTTGTAAGCTCTGAATTGAGTTTGAAAAACCCAAGTCAAGTATGTTGCAATTGGGTGAATTTTCTAGTTGAGTAACTAGTTTCATGTATAAGCCATCCATTTCAGCTACTACCCTAAAATCTGGATCATGATTGGAAATATGCGGCTTTGCATTGTCTTGTTGAATGTGGATGAACTTTCCTAGTAAATGTGTTGGCCACCTTGCTTTGATTGCTGGAATTATTTCTTGTATTATCTTGGCCCTTGTCACATCTCTTGTGATCTTTGGTATTGGCACCTTTTCCACTATCCCTGCTGGCATATTTTTGCTGTTATTGATTGCAACTTGATCTTGCACAAATGAAAATATACCTAGTTTCCCATCAAAAAGTAGCTCACCATCTTCCCCCCAAATTGGCATACTTACTGCACACATGAACATCAATTTTGGTATGTGGGACTTGTGTTTACATGTTCGATAAGGCTCCTGTTCATCTGGGGCTAGTAGGTACCTAACAGTGGGTTGACTCAAATAAAACCATTTTTCATCTATGTGAATGACATGGTCCATGGACCTGAATCTAAGATCTGGATCTAATTTTCTAAAACAAACCACATACGAGATACCTTATTATGTTCGGTAAGGGAAGGTTTGATGCTATTTGTATGACTTATTATGACCTTGGCTGCGACGGCACATCGAACGCTGCTCTTCCCTATGCCTAATGCTTTGGTAGTACCCCTTATAGTTCTTTCTATTGCAGGAAACAGTCTCAAAGCATCAATATCGATGCTTTTCTTATTTTTTGGAGGATGGCCCGTCATCCGATGATGCATGTCCAGTGAGACTCCAGCTGCCATTTGAGCTCTAGTCAGCCCAGATTGTGCTGACAGTACGAATGTTGCAATCGACCATAGCTGCTGCCTCTTCCCTTTTTGAGTGCTGGATCTTTCCATCTTTGTGGTGCTCTAACAGAAACTCTGCCATGTGCTGCCTCTCTTCATTAGTTAGATTCTTGACCTGCATTACCCCGCAGAAAAGAAAAACCCCGATGATGATGGGAAGATGCAGAAATGAGAGCAACCAGCACCTACGGGGCTTGGGATGGCTCAATGACCTGTGATGTTCTACCTGAGGGTTCCCCTAAAAACCCAAACTTTTATTGGCATGAAGCTAAATCTTTACACAACTTTTTGTCTTCATTTTTAGTTCATCGATGGTAGTAGGGATGAATGTACTAATAAGAAATGTGTTCTGAATTTTTTAGAATTTTAGTACCGTATGAAAAGTACTCATTTGTGCATTTTTGGCGCCTTTCCAGCTCTTTAATTTGGCGGGAAGGTACCCAATTAAAGAATGAAGGAAAGGATTTTACCCCCTGATTTCCATTAGCGCAGAACTTCTTTTTCTTAAGTCTCACCAAGTGGCTGGCTGCAATGTAGGGCCCAGGGGAAATTCTGAGGAGAGAATTCTCTCTCTACAGGTTCCCCTGAGACAGAGGGTGAAGTATAATTCTTGTTGCGGCTATTATTCCATAATATCACGGGCTGTTTCTCTAGGCTATCATAACTGAGATTTGAGCGTTATAAATTGATGTTTATCTTGTAACCATTATTTAGCATGTTGTCCGAGGTTAAAGTTTGGCAGTTCTCATACTTGACTAACACACATAACCAATGTTTAGATCTTTGAAAAGGTACTCTAATTCCTAAAAGCCGCTTCACGCTTCAGGTTCCATGTGTTTGCTATAAAAACTGGTGATATCTCAGTTGTCATTCTCATTTGTAGGATTACTAGTATTCCCAAAAACTGAGTTTTAGTTTGTGTTCTTATTGTTACGAATCCAGCATGTAATTTAACACTAAACCAGGCCCAATTCACTGTTGAATAATCTTCTTCCCTTTCTTTTGTTGCAGCATTACTGCAACATGTTTTCTATTTTTAGTAAGAGTTTAAATGTTCAAATCAAGTCATGGTTAGTTGCTTGAAAATAGCTAGTTGGGTTAGAGGGATAGTGGCATGAAGATAGGAGTTTAGGTGGCCATGTTCTTCATCTTTGTAGGTTGTTTTTGGTTATAAATTGGGATCAGAAAATGCAGTAACATGCCTGCACCAAAACATCTTTGCCTTTGCTTTCATTAGTTTTTCGCTCCTTAAACTAAAACATTTTTTTTCAAGTTCTTCTTTCGTTTCTTTGTTCCTGCAAAAACAAGTGGTATCAAAGCGTTGGTGTTTGATCCAAGACTCTGTAGTCGTTCGATGTTCGATCCGCTTCGACAAAAATGGCAGGACGAGGAGCAGGAGCAGCTGGTGACAAAAACAAAGGAGGAGCATCCACACCACAACCATCGGAATGGCCAAAACTTGGTTGAGGCAACGAGACGGGCGAAGGAAGTGAGACACGCATAGTAGAGCGGGTCATAAGGGAGAGCGATGGTGTCGCGCACTTTCTGGTTCTCACACGGACCAACTATAAAGATTGGGTGATCCTCATAAAGGTGAAACTTCAAGAACTAGGCTTGTGGGTTGTGATCGAGGATGGTCCAGGTGATACACGTGATGATCGGCGGGCAATGTCGGCACTGCTCCGAGCAGTTCCGCTGGAATTGGTGCACACCTTGGGAATCAAGGCAACAACAAAGGAAGCCTGGGATACGCTTAAAACGATGCGAGTTGGGGTGGAGCGTGTTCGAGAAGCGAAAGCACAAATGCGTTGGATGGAGTTCGAGACGCTGGCTTTCAAGTATGGCAAAGGGGTCGAGTCTTTTGGCATTCGACTCACGGCCATTATGAACGATCTGGAAGTACTGGGAGATCCAGTATCAGAGCACAAGGCAGTGCTGAAATTCTTGCGTAGTGTGCCAAGAAAATACAAGCAGATGGCAATGGCAATAGAGTCACTTGTGGACTAGAAAACTTTGTCCATCGAGGAACTCACTGGTCGGCTGTTGGTGGTGGAAGAGCGCGGCAAAATCGAGGACTCCACACCTACTGGAGGACGCTTACTACTCACGGAGGAGGAGTGGAAATCTCGGCAACGAGGGCAAGATTCTTCCGGTGGTAGGGACAAGAAGAACAAGTCTCCGGCCAAGCCAAAATCACCGGCTGGGAGCAAAGAAAAGCCATCAAGCAATGGTGGTGGTGGCGAACGCAAGAAAGGGAATTGTCACTATTGTGGGATTCCAAGGCATTGGAAAAAGGAGTTCCGCAAGGCAAAATGCGACCGTGATCAGCAAGAACATGCAAATCTTACTCAAGTCGAGGTAGAAGGTGACGATGACCCAGCTCTACTCATGGTGCAGATTGAGGCATTGGATAATGTGACTCAAGAGGTGTACTTGAATGAGGAGAAGGTGGCTCATGTAGATGTGGGAGATGGCAGTTGGTATCTCGACACCGGTGCTAGTAGCCACATGACCGGAGACAAGAAGGTTTTCAGAACCCTTGATGAAACGGTGCATGGGAAGGTTCGATTTGGCGATGGTTCGGTTATGCATATTCGTGGCAGAGGTACGGTGATGTTCCAATGTCTCACCGGTGAGCATCGTATTCTCTCTGATGCTTACTACATCCCAAGCCTACGGAGCAACATAATCTCACTTGGGCAGCTTGATGAAAATGGTTGCAAAATTGTCATCGAAGGAGGAGTTCTATGCATTCTTGATCGAGCTCGCAAGGTGTTGGCGCGGTTTAGGCGAACTCGAAACCGGATGTATACATTGCAGCTGAATATAACGACCCCGGTGAGCTTATTGACGAAAAAGGATGATGAAGCTTGGTTATGGCATGCACGGTTTGGTCATCTCCATTTTTGTGCTTTGCACAACCTGTCCCGAACTAAAATGGTGAAGGGTCTTCCTTATATCGAGCATGTGGAGGAGCTTTGTGATGGATGTTCACTGGGGAAGCAACACAGGACCCCATTTCCTCAAGCTTCGAAGTTTCGTGCAAAGCGTCTATTGGAGTTAGTATACAGTGACTTGTGTGGTCCTATAACTCCAACAACCGCGAGTGGCAAGAGGTATTTCTTACTCATAGTCGATGATTTTAGTCGATATATGTGGATTGAATTGCTCAGGACCAAAGACGAGGCATTCCGGTGTTTTAAGAAAATCAAGGCTATGGCCGAAGCTGAACGTGAATGAAAATTGCTTGCATTTCGTTCCAATCGTGGCGGCGAATTCAACTCTAGTGAATTTGTTGAGTTCTGCGAGGAGAATGGGATTAAGCACAACACCACAGCACCTTATTCGCCACAACAAAACAGCATTGTAGAGAGGCAAAATCAAATTGTTGTTGAAATGGCTCGTTGTCTTATGAAGTCGATGGAGGTGCCCGGAATGTTTTGGGGGGAGGCAATGAAGACTACTGTGTATCTTCTCAACCGCGCACCGATAAGGAGTTTTGATGGCATGACACCTTACGAAGCTTGGTACAAGAAGAAGCCGAGTGTGCACCATCTCAAAACCTTTGGGTGCGTTGCTCATATCAAGAAACTCGGACCGGGGTTGTACAAACTTGCAGATCGCTCGGTGTTGGGAGTGTTTATAGGTTACGAAGATGATGCAAAGGCTTATTGGGTCTACGACCCGGTAGAGAAGCGGCTGTATGTGACTAGAGATGTTGCCTTTGAGGAGGGTCGTGCTTGGAGTTGGGAGGCAGCAAGCATGGAGAAAGTAGCAGCTCCGATTTCATTCACGGTGGTTTACTCGACGGAAACCAACCAAGGAGTAAATGGTGCCTCACGTACGCTTGCTACAGAGGTGACCGCACCGGAAGTTGAGCCGAAAACACTCACACCTGTGGAGACCCATGTTCAGTTTGCTACGCCACCAACACATGATGACAATCTTGACTCAGATTCACGTCCTCCGCGATATCGACGGATCACAGATGTGTACAACACCACTGTTGAGGTGAACAATGTTGAAGAAAGTGGAAATTGCTTCTTGACAGCGGAGGAGCCGACGAGCGTGCAAGAAGCACTTGCTGATCTGAGTGCTATGATGGACGAGTTGAAGTCGATCAACGACAACAAAATGTGGGAATTCGCATCACCTCCAGCAAACTACAAAGCCATTGGTCTCAAATGGGTTTTTAAGGTGAAAAAGGATCCCGCCGGCAACATCGTGAAGCACAAGGCGAGACTTGTGGCCAAAGGCTATGCTCAATGTCAAGGGGTGGATTTTGAAGAAGTTTTCTCTCCGGTGGCGAGAATGGAAACTGTGCGGTTGTTGTTTGCATTAGCCGCACATCACAACTGGGAGGTGCACCACATGGACGTGAAATCGGCGTTCTTGAATGGCGACTTGGTGGAGGATGTTTATGTGCAGCAACCATCGGGTTTTGAAGACAGTGCAAATGATGGAAAGGGGCTTAAGCTGCATAAGGCTTTGTACGGGCTTCGACAAGCACCGCGGGCATGGAATTCCAAGATGGACGCTTCCCTCGCCTCACTTGGGTTCGTGAAAAACCAGCTTGAGCATGCCATTTATCGGAGAGGTACTGCCCAAACTTTACTGCTCGTAGGTGTTTACGTTGACGATTTAATTATTACGGGGACAAGTGTTGAAGAAATCATTGAGTTTAAGACTCAAATGCAGCAAGTGTTTAAGATGAGCGATCTCGGACTTCTTAGTTATTACCTGGGAATTGAGGTGCGTCAAGGTGATGGTGAAATCACGATTTGCCAAGGAGCTTATGCGGCAAAGATACTGTAGTTTGCTGGTATGAATGGTTGTAATCCATGTCATACTCCAATGGAAAATTGACTTCGTTTGAGCAAGCAAGATGGCAGCGGTTATGTGGATGCAACAAAGTATCGGAGTGTTGTTGGAAGCCTTCGTTATTTGGTGAATACGGGGCTAGACTTAGCTCATGCGGTTGGCGTCACAAGTCGATACATGGAAGCTCCAAGTGCTCAACATTGGGCTGCAATTAAACAAATACTTAGGTACATTCAAGGTACTCTAAGGTATGGATGCTGCTACAAGTCAGGTGGAGGCGATGTTAAACTAGTTGGCTACAGCGATAGTGACTTCGCCGGCGACATAGATGATCGGAAAAGCACTTCCAGGATAGCCTTCTTCCTTGGGAACAGCATGGTTTCGTGGACTTCACAAAAGCAAAAGATTGTTGCTTTGTCTTCTTGCGAAGCGGAGTATGTTGCAGCGGCAAGTGCAGCATGTCAAGGCGTTTGGCTCAGTCGACTCATCGGCGAACTAGTTGGGCGTGAAGAACTTGGTTTCAAGCTTTTGATAGATAACAAATCTGCAATTGCTCTTACTCAGAATCCGGTTCACCATAGTAGGAGCAAGCACATTGACACCAAGTTTCACTACATTCGAGAGTGTATCGAAACCGGGAGGATGAATGTCGAACATGTTGGCACCAGCGAGCAACTAGCTGATATCTTAACAAAATCATTGCTAAAGATCAAGTTCGTCGAGATGCGGCAGAAGCTTGGAATCATTCAAGTTCGAAATGAAGAAGAAGCTTAAGGAGGTGATTTGTTGGATAATCTTCCTCCCTTTCTGTTGTTGCAGCATTACTGCAACATGTTTTCTATTTTTAGTAAGAGTTTAAATGTTCAAATCAAGTCATGGTTAGTTGCTTGAAAATAGCTAGTTGGGTTAGAGGGATAGTGGCATGAAGATAGGAGTTTAGGTGGCCATGTTCTTCATCTTGTTTTTGGTTATAAATTGGGATTAGAAAATGCAGTAACATATCTGCACCAAAACATCTTTGCCTATGCTTTCATTAGTTTTTCGTTCCTTAAACTAAAACATTTGTTTTTCAAGTTCTTCTTTCGTTTCTTTGTTCCTGCAACAACATTCACTAACAATAGTATAGGTGCTGAATCAAACGACATATTCATAATGATCAAACCTTACATTAAAATAGAGTAATACACAGCCTCAGTCTTGGCCAAATGGTCCAGAGAATACCACAAAAACTATGGGTACGTATTCGTGGTTCAATTCAAAACAACAGTATAGTACTTCAATCAAATTATGAGCAAACAGATCCCAGAATCAGAACTTCAGCACACTCCACTGGTCTTTCTCTTCCTGTCAGCCACCATCTTTTTCCAAGCTGTAGTGACTTCCATCATCACCTCAGTGGTAGTTTTCTTGACAGCATCTACATGATCCTCACTCGCATCGCTGGCAGTCAACTTGGCTGTGACTCTCGCCGGAAGGCTATCCAATTCCTGCAACACCTTCCCGATATCCAGGACAAGCCGGTCAGCCAAAGTTCGCGAAAAATCCTCCCTCACCACCACCCTCAGCACTGTCACATGCTGTGCATTAGGGGGCATGGTGTAGGCCGGCACGATCCATCCAAACCGGCGCAGCATTTCTGAAATCTCAAACTCGTTGTGGCGGTGGTTGTTCTTAAGAGAGAATGCCACCAGTGGAACTCCAATGTCCTTGGATACAATGTTGAACTTCCCTGTTTTCTCCAATCCTTGTTTTAGTGCCATTGCGTTTTCGCGGCAGTTCTCCATCACATTCTTATAACCCTAGTCAAACATAGATAGCTTATCATATTTTGATCAAGGTTTTATCACATGAATTTTCAAAAAAAATTACCTCGTAGCCTAAGCGAATGAGCTGATAATACTGTGCAATGATTTGGCTAGAACCTGAAATTGCGTACAGAGGAAAAATCAGGATATTTGCAATACAATTCTGCCATTTAACTACTAACTTGCATAATCTTGCAAATGTGAGCACATTTCATCATAACTCATTTGATATGAAGTGTGTTTCTTTTTCTGAGTGTACAAACATTCAAACAAAGTTGCACTCTAATTATGGGACAAATCGACTAAGTACAGTGATAATGATTGTCACCTTTGGAGAAGTTGAGAGTGAAAGTGGGCTGATCAGTACCAAGGTAGTTAATGTGAAAGATGAGCTCTTCAGGCAAGTCAGCCTTGCTCCTCCAGATGACCCAACCAATTCCAGCATACACAAGTCCATACTTATGCCCACTCACATTGATGCTCTTAACCAGAGGCAACCTGAAATCCCACTCGAGTTCCGGGTACAGAAATGGCGCGATGAATCCACCACTAGCCGCGTCAACATGGATTGGAGTATCCCACCTGCCAGTGATCACTCGAGATAAATATTTCATTGTAAACCAGCGAAAGCAAACATATTAGATGGACAGAAAGCTAACCCGGTGGTCTTATTTTTCGCGAGGAGGAGATCGTTCAAGCGCTTGACATCTTCGAATTCACCATTGAGGGTGGATCCCAAAATAGCAGCAACACAGATGGTGTTCTCATCAACAAGCTCGACTGCCTTTTCAGGGTCCATCACATAGTATCCATCACTCAGTTTCACTTCTTTTAGCTCCACTTCGAAGTATCTCGCAAACTTCTCCCAGCAAACCTACACATTTTGATGATGCTGTTCAGATAGATCCCACTAGAATCACAAACTTAAAAAATGCTCAATAATTACCTGAACATTAGCACCAGTGACAATGTTAGGGTTGGTACATGATTTTCCCAACTCTTTCATCTTGTTTTGCCATTTTCTCTTGAATGCCAAACCGGCTAGCATAATGGCTTCTGATGATCCTATTGTTCCAACTCCAACAGCAGTATCTTCTTCTCCAAGAGGTGCATTGAAAAGATGGGCTATTATATTCACACATCGGTTCTGTTTCCACCACAAATGAGGAAAAAGATGAGCATAAAACTTTAATATCAATGCAGCATCGTATATGCACCATGATCAACTTTAAAATGAGGCAGCGAAGGCCGAAGAGTATGCCCTGTTGATGTTTTGAAGTTCAAAATTGGAACAAAATCATGGTTAATAAACCAAAATGGTTCAGTACTCTTCTCGTTTAATGATGTGGTAGCAATGGTCAATGTATAGCTAGTTTTTAGGTATATTGTATTTATATTTACCTTTTGTAAATTTATTTTCTTAATCAAAGATGTTCTATCAATTTAATTTAATCCAGTCGAAAAACAAGTCTATGTCACACAAGTAAAAGTTGTCTCCTGGTGGGTAATTGGAGTAATAAACTATGGATCTATCACTTTGATAGATTAGGACTGAGACCTTCTAAAGATGATTTGAATATTCTATTCAACTGTAACAGGTTTGGATCAATGCTAAATACTCCATTCGTCCCAATAATAATGACATATTTATTTTTTCACGGTTTTAATGATTATGTTTGACCGTCAATATCTCTACCTACCTATATCAATTCGGCCTAAAAATTTCATATTTAGAAAATATATATTAAAATGAATTCAATAATATCTCACACGATATATTTATTATACATATATTAATTTATATTTATGGTCAAACTTTATCAACTTTAATTTTGAAGGACTAAATTATTTTTTAGTCCCCTACATATTTTTCAATACCTTCTTTTTGGTCTCCCACTCCAAAATCACATTTAATCGACCACTAATATTCTAAAAATGAATCTTTTGGTCCCCCAAGCGATTTCCGGGTGGTTTTCAAGCTGAACTCTGACACGTGACCTGCACGTGACACTGTGTTCCGATTTTCCCAAGGGTAAAAACGTAATTTTCCATTAAAATCAATTACAAAAAAATCTTTTTTTTCCTTTCCTTATTTTCCTTTTACCATTTTCACTTCCTTATTTCTGCCATCCCCTTTGTTGTGTCACTGCCCTCCCCTGTCCACCACCACTCCATGCCCACTGTCACACTCCACTGCTATTCACCATCTTCGGCGAGAAGAGCTCCCAGGTCCCACCGTCATCTGGCATGAGTTTCCTTCCCGGCGAGAAGAACTCCTCAAATTCTTCGTACTCCGATGAAGTTCAGCGACGGTGGTTCTGTGATAGTGACTTGGTGGCACAGGGGTTGGGCGGTGCGCCGAGTTGCAAGGACATTACAATCGGAGGAATCCGCCACTGGAGGCGGGAGGCGGCGAGGATGAGGTGGAGATGCAGTAGCAAACCACCTCCGACGAGTAATTAGGGTTCCACGAGTCGCCGCAATCGCAGAGCTGAGTCAGGTGCTCAGATATGCTGTCCCACGTGTCGGATATGTCTCCTGTGGTTCTCCCTGAGCAAAACCTCATCGCAATCGAGGATGGAGGAGGCTTGCTTAATGCCGACGAACGGCCACTCCACCATCGCGGCGACTCGTGATGGGTTGTAATTTGAAATTTTAGAGGGCTGGGTTGTAATTATAAAGGGGTCCAGAATGTAACTTCAAAACAGAGGAAAGAATTTATAACAGGAATTTATAACATATTACTTATTTTTATTTTGTAATTGATTTTAATGGAAAATTACATTTTTACCCCTGGCAATCGGAGCAAAGTGTCACTTGCAGGTCATGTGCCGGAGTTCAGCCTGAAATCGCCCGGAAACCGCTTGGGGGACCAAAAGATTCATTTTTAGAATGTTAGTGGCCGATTAAACACGATTTTGGAGTGGGGGCCAAAAGAAAGTATTGAAAAATATGTAGGGGACTAAAAAAATAATTTAGTCATTTTGAAAAGGTAAATATGTCAATACTGCAGTATGGAATATGTGTCAATAATAAGTTACACTAAAAAAAATTGAGTTAGATACAGCCGGTTGACCCATTGCGTTATATCATACTCCCTCTGTCTCACTCTAAATTACTTATTTACTTTTTCACGATTTTCAATGAGCATGTTTGACCTTATTATAATGCTTTAAAAATTGATATTTAGAAAATAGATGGTAAGACAAATCTAACAATATCTCATATGATATATTTATCATTTATATATTAATTTATATTTAGGGTCAAAGTTTACAGAGTTAGACTCTCAAAAAGTAAATAAACAATTTAGAGTGGGACGGTGGGAAGTAGAATGTATGTATTAAATCATATATATAAATGTAATATTTCATTAATTACGTGTTTTTTTAGATTTTATTAGTTAATTTCATGTTTCTGTTGGTTAGATCACGTTAAATTTATATTATCTATAAAATTTTCACAAGGTTTCAAGAATGAATTTGGGTTGAATTAGGTTAAGCTTGAAGTTAACGTAACCTGAAACCCTTATCGAGGTTTAAATGTTCTGATCTTCCAACCCACCTTGACTCTACCCCTAAAATTAATCATCTGAAAAACGAAATATAAAGTCAAAATAATTGTTTATTTACTCAAATGTACTATGATTATGTGCTGGACTCTAATCACCGACCGAGGGAGCAATGCGTTTTGTGTATACCAAGCTAGTAGAAAATTTGAAATAGAGAAGTCCACTTTTATCGGATCTCACTTTTCAACCGATGGAAAAACTTGTCATTTTAATTTAAAATTAAGGGCAATATACAAATATAACCTATATTTTGAGCAATGTGCATATATAATTCTTAATTATTTTTTAATGCAAATATAACACGGACTATTGAATGAAAGTGTAAATATAACCCTCTGACCATGATTCCGGCGTTGACTAACGAATTCTGGTCATTAACCCACTTGAAAAGACTAAAATATCTTTCTTCCCCAAACCTTAAATGAGAAAAACGACTCTACCCTCTCCGCCAACCACCACCACCCGTCTGGAACCACCGCATAACCACCCCTGACCACAGCAAGAATCTGACACACGCCACCTCATCTGCCCTAGCCTCCCCCAGCCCCATCCCAGCCTTCCACTCAAACCCTAGCCCCACGCAACCTCTGCCACCACATGCCACCATTTCCGGCGCCACTCAACTAAGCGCCAGAAAATCAAGACCCTAGCCCCACCTCACCATCAACCAACAGCTGCCGTTTTATTGAGAAAATCTCGGATGACGTTTTATCGAGACCAATTTCTTGAATTTCATAGGAAATGAAACCCTGACTAAAATGGAGAACATGGCCCCATTTCAATCATCTCTTGCAGTTGAGAAACAACCCTTGTGATGAAGTCGGCCTTGCGCTACTCCTGGTGTTGCATAAAGGGAAAAGCAGAGAAACTAACCCTCGTGTTCTCTTGGAACAGTGCCGTCGTGGAATCCTTCACCATCCTGGTAAACATGTCACCCAACACAGCCTCTAGACGGAGATTGGAGCGCTGGGCGGGGAAGATTGGAGTGCTAGGCGGAAAAAGGCGGAAGAAGAAGATTGGAGCGCTGGGCGGAAGAAGAAGACGGTGGAAGAAGATGACGAATCTGGTCAAAGGAAGAAGATTGGAGCTGGACCAAGAAGAAGACGGCGGAGATTGTAAAAATAATATTCAAATTTTCTTTTCTTTTTTTTTAAAAATTTTTTTGGAAGGGTGAAATAGTCCTTTCACCTAATTCCAACATCAAATTGCCGAAAAAGCTTATATTTGCACATAACCTAAATATTTAGGGTTATACTTACACTTTCAATTATCGCAGGGTTATATATGCACTTTCATCAATTATATATGATTATATATGCACTTTGCTCTAAAATTAATAAAGTTAAGCGTCTGTCTCTTGGACAGTCTTTTCATAAGTCATGGAAAGACGAACATTTAAACTGTAAATTATAACAAATGAAGATGTAATTTTCAGGTATAAACTTTATAACTCCTACACGTTGCATAATGATTTTTTAATATTGCAACTAAAAGCTTTTACATTTTTATATTATAATTAAACCTCGTCTTTCCATAAGCATGTAAAAAGACGATCTTTCTCAAACCTTTGCCTAAATTTAATATGTAAATAAAAATAGAGTCTATATGGTCTTTCCATAAGTCATAGAAATACAAAAGTTTAAACTGAAAATTAGAAGAAATGAAGATAAAATTTTTGAGTTGCATTAACTGGGTCATAAACTTTATAACTACTTCATAGGGATGATCATGGGTCTAGGACCCAATCCAAACCCAAAGGGTCTAGACCCGTTGGGTCGGTATGGCTCCAAAAAATTTAGATCTATCGGGTCAGGGCCTAAAAATTTAAGACCCAGACCCGACCCAGACTCGGCCCATAGACCCATATTGTCCTAACTATATTATATTATTTATCCTAATTTATAAATTACTATCATATTATCTTTGTATTTTTATTTTTAAACTAAACAAATAATGTGTATTGCATTTTTTTTCTTGAAAAATTAATTCATGTCCATATTGAACTTGAATTATTTATATTTAAGATAATACATATTTTATTTAGTAAATAAAAAATTAGAAGACCAATTTAGGACCCGTTTTGGATCTAGAACCCGTTTAAACCCATCGGGTTTGGGTATGTGTCTAAGATTTTCATTCACATAAATTCAAACAGTTAAACCTATGATGTTACATCCAATGAAACGAAGGTACTCCCTCTGTCCCAATCCAAATTACCTACCTACTTTATCACATTATTTTCTATCAAAGTTTGACCGCTTATATAAATAGTTATACGAGAAATAATATTATCGTATGCAATATGATTGAATTTATCGTTACAAGTAATTTTTTAAAAAATAATTTTTTATTTGATATTATTATATGTAACTAAATATATTAACAATTAAACATCTATATCACATAATATGCAATGATTGAGGGATAATTTGGGCCGAAACTTATTTTTTCCAATTCTCTTGGTCAAGTGGAGAGAGTGGAGATGGAATAGTAGTTGGTTGTCAATGAATGGATGGGAGGAATATAAATCCCACCACCTCAAAACAAAAGTCTAAATAACGGAAGAGAATGACTTGTATAATTATAGACCTGGGCCTTCACTCAATCAATTCCCTCCCCCTTTCATAGTGACCGCTGTTTCACGGAAGTCTTTGCGATGGGTCTCACAGAAAAGTAGTGGCGGTAGCAATTCAACAAAATGGATTTACGGAAAAATAAAATTAAAGAAGAGCAATTTAAACCTAATTACAGAAAGCTTTGTAATCAGCTTTTGGTTTCTTTTCCTACTTAGCACTTTTGATCACTTAAAATCATAAAAGTTGGTCCATCATTTTCCTCATTGCGCACACGAATATTACGGTTTGCACCCTTCTCGATCACACGATTCACACCTAATCGTCCTATATGCCGACATGCCAAAAACTAAAGGACAAGAAGTCATAAAAATCTAGGAAGTAGGCAGCCTCACAATTTATACTTTCAAAAAAGAGGTATTTATGAGAAAAGGAAAAGTATAGTAGTATGAATAAATGAGAAATCATTTCCAAAAGGGTTAAATCAAAACAACAATGTACTACCACCTCTATTTTATTTAAACTTTCAATTTAAATACATAATATATAAAACGATATACATAATACTATAGATTTAGCTGTTTGAATTTAGACGAAGAAAATAAGTGGGTGAAATTAAATGTAATAAGTAAAAAGTAAAATGAGCGGATAAAATTGAAGGAATCTTCCTAAAAATAAAAATGATGTCAAATAAAAGGAAACATCCACTTATATTAGGTGTGTGACAAATAACAAAACAGAAAAGATAAGTACTTCATGATAAATCTAACCGGATTTTATGAGACATGAATTAACTTTATATGAATTGAAATTTCTAAAAGTAACACGTTTTATTCTAAGATTAGTTCTCTTCAATTTATATGTATTTCAATTCATTTTAATAAAATTTTAAATTGATATCGTTTAATTTAATTTTGACTTGTTACTTTTATTTTTACTATAATTGAGTAAAAAATTATTTCGAGAGAACCAATCTTAAAAAGTCAAAGCCGAAGTCTAAAGAGTTAGGACGGAAGGAGCCGTATAAATAATTAACAAGCAATTTGTCGCAAAGGCCGGAAAGGCTGTCTTTTCTTTGTGATTAAAAAAATCAGTTGGACGAAATGAAAATAACAATTAAAAAGTAAAATAATAAAGAATGAGATGGATGAAGATGCCTGGAGCTCAGTAGTAACGGGGTATTCATCCATGTCAACGTAGTTTTTGGTAACGCCGGCCATCATAAGCTTATCGCACTCCGGCTCCATCCACGTCGTCACAAACGACGCCAGATTC
The DNA here is from genome assembly GCA_037428765.1 of Rubia yunnanensis. Lineage (NCBI taxonomy): Eukaryota > Viridiplantae > Streptophyta > Magnoliopsida > Gentianales > Rubiaceae > Rubia > Rubia yunnanensis. The sequence goes on along the minus strand of CM075069.1, from coordinate 30,233,502 downwards.
AACCTCGGATTTCCGTCCAACATCAGCTCATCGTTAATGATCTGGTACGCTGCCTCCTTCGGAATCGATTTCTCCGGCATCTTATACCTATAATGCCCACAAATTCATCAGAATCTGACATCGGAGACGCATTCGAAAGGATCTTCAAGCAGATCGGTACGATTCAATACACGGTACCAATTGAGTGTACGACAGGAGAGAAACGCATACCGGGGAAGACAGGTGCGAACATAGCGAGAAGCGAAGGTGCAGCTGACGGAGTCCTGGGACCGCGACGATGCCTGGGAGAGGACCATTTTGGGAGAATTAAAGTGGAAGTAATAGAGTGAGTGAAGTGATGGAGAATGTGAAAAGGCGCTGATATTTTAACAAGTTAATATTTGATCACGTCCAAATTCTGAACGCTCCCCCCATTCCGCCAAATTATTACTCCTGGTATTCTTTCACGTTTTAAATCTTGTCTACGTGGAGGAATGAGGATGGCTGGATGGGTACACTATTTGAAATAGTATGTCATGTTGTAGTAATATGCTACTGACGGGTGGAATGGGTCTGTTGAACAAGTTCAATTTATATTTTTATTTGGACAGATAATGAGATGTTTTCCCCGGAAAAATATTAACTCGTACAAATGTAGGTTAGTCCAATTGGTATGATGTGATAGAGTTAGTCCAATTGGTATGATGTGGTAGAGTTAGTCCAATTGGTATGATGTGGTAGAGTTAGTCCAATTGGTATGATGTGATAGAGTTAGTCCAATTACTAATCTAAACTCTTCATTTTATCTACTCCACTGGTTCAGTTACATTTAAATTCGTACACCTTTTTTTTTTAGGCAAATCTGTGTTATTTATAAAAAAAATATCTTATTTGATAAGTTTTACCATATGAATATCTCATATTATTCTTCCTCATTTTTAAAATTTACAAACTAATTCATCAATTAATTAACCCCACTTAATAAAATCATAAACTAAATTGAGGCTGTTAATTAAAAAAAATCAAAACTCACTCTTAATACATGCACACTTGTTCGTTGCATTTACTCTCCACCGCCTAATCACCCAATTCAACCAATAAGTGTGCGTCCTGGGCAGTCGGGTGTTGTACATTATTCTTATCTTCACGAGACTCCTTCATTATGTCTGACAACTCTCTTTGTACTCTTCCCTTTTACAGAAACCCTATATAAGAATTTTCTTCCACAAAGCTTTGGCTTTGTAAATTGTTGCTCTTCCTGTGCCCCACTGCGTTTTATATAAGTTCCTTTCACTCTTCCTCCGGCGAATCTTGTTAGCGTTGCTCCAATTTTAACGTATCCAACACTTATAGCGTCTTTGAGTTTGTTTCCAAGATAGGGGTGAATGATGCAACCTTCGTTCGGAGGCATGATGTCATCCTCGAGGCATTAGCGGTTCCAATGGCCACTTTCAACCCCATAGGGTCAGATCCGGTCAACCATGGCGCCCCACCATTGTGAACTTTGTCTCGCCAACATCAAATGTCGCCAGCATCAATGTTCTTTCTGATAAGGAATGTTGCTTAACCTTAACACGTCTATAACATCCTTTATGTTCCAAAAATTTCTAAAACCTACTTATTGGATCACAGTTATATAAAGATAACAAAGTTTATGTTGAGCTTTATTCATATTGTTGTCTTGTGAAGAACTTGCAGGGACAAACACTTCTAAATGGGACCGTTGAGAATGGTCTTTACTGATCCCCGCATCGCGCCGTTACATCCTCGTCATATGGACATTCCTCTACTATATGTCTAAGTGAACGCACATCGCTTCAATGTTGGCATTATGTCTAACCCACCTTCATGATTCTATTCTTCGTTGTTTAGTATTAAGTTGTCATCTGCCTGTGTCTTGTAATAAATTGGATTCTGTTTGTGGCTCTTGTCAACTTGGCAAAAGTCACAGATTACCTTTACCTAGTTGTTTTGAATCATCATCAAACCGTTTGATTTAATTCACTATGATGTGTGGGATTCTTTCCCTGAATTGTCTACCCCTGGTTGTCGTTACTATGTTAGTTTTATTGATAATTGCACCAGATTCACGTGCCTTTGTTTCATCTCGGCCAAATACCATGTTTACTCCATCATTCAATTATTTCTTAAATTTGTCCAAACCCGATTCTCTACTCTCGTCAAATAATTCTAATCTGATTGGGGTGGTGAATACCGCAATGTCTTAACTCTTCTTGAAACCAATAGCATTCACCATAGATTGCTTCTCAGAAAGACAGAATAGAACCATCGTTGAAAAAGGTCTCTCATTTCTTGCTCATCACAACTTCTAGGTAAATTTTAGGAACAACTCTTTCACACAATTGTCTTTCTCATCAATCATACCATTTCCCAATGTGTTGGAATTCAAGTCTCCCTATGAGTATTTCTACGGAAAAAATCTGGACTATAGCTTTCTCAAATCCTTCAGTTGTCTTTGGTATTCCTTCCTTGTGATTACCCTACACTGCTAATAAATTGGAATATCTCTCCCTACCTTGTGTTTTCCTTGGTTATTGTTACATACACAATCGATATATCTGCCTTCATGTGCATACATCATGTGCATATATATCTAGGTACGTTGTGGTTGACAAGTCATTCTTTCCACACTTCATTGATTCCCCTTTGACTATGCCCTCTCTTCCGTCTTCCTCTAGTCCCACTCTCGTGTCACCACTTCATCAGGCAGCCTCAGTTTTCCTCCCACCTCACCTCTTCCTACTCCGCCTCTCGTGTCAGTCTCTTCTCAATCATCTTCCTCAGTTGCAGAAACAAGTACAGACTCGTAATTGGTGACCTCTTCCTCTCCTACATCCTCACTGAAACCTTCCTCTCTCTCACCTTCAATAGCATCCTCTGAAACCCCGCCTTATCCTCCATATCCAAATGCTCTTACTTGGTTTCGTCCTTAGGATAAATCTAGTCCCATCATGACCACTCGCTCCCTTACCCATTCCCTTAAACCCAAATCTCTTTTTTTCCCACTAAGTATCATCTACCCACTGCCCTCACTGCCAACCTAGAGCCCAACATCTTCATCAACCGTTCAAAGATCCTAACTGGCAGCATGCGATGCAGCTTGAATATGATGTCTTCATGGCTAATAGTATTTGAGACCTTGTCCTCGTCCTTTGGGTGCTAATGTTGTTGGGCGTAAATTGGTTTACACGGTCAGGAGAAAATCTGAAGGATCTATTAAGTGCTGCAAGGCGCACGGTAGAAAATCTGAAGAGCTTTCATTAGGAATCTGGAGTAGACTACTTTGATACCTTCAACCTCGTGGTCAGACCGACCACCATCTGTCTAATCTTAAGCTTAGCGGTCTCTCACAGTTAGTCTCTTTTCCAGGTAGATATCAACAAGGTGTCCCTTAACAGTAATCTAGTAGAGACAATGTTTATGGACCAACCACATGGTTTCGTTGCTTCTGATCGATCGGCCCATGTTTGCATACTCAAGAAGGCTATTTATAGCCTTAAGCAGGCTCCTCGAGTATGGTTCCACAAGCCCACTGGCTCATTGACTCGTTGACTCAATGGATTCAAAGCTTATGTCTCTGATCCTTCTTTGTTTATCAAGAAATCTGGTACTCGTGTGGTCTGTGTTCTAGTTTATGTGGATGATCTCATTATCACTGGATCTCATGCAGCCTTTATTGGTGATTTTGTATGTTTGCTTCATGGGAACTTCTATTTGAAGGATCTTGGCACCATGCATTACTTTTTGAGCATCGAAGTCACCCATGTTGGCCTGTCGATTTAGCTTTCTCAGTAGAAGCTTATATGTGACATTCTTGAGCGCAGCCACATGATGGGTGCTCGGCTTATTTCATCCCTTGCAAAACTTGTCACTCGTCTAATTAATGGGGTTGATCCTCTCCCTGACCCAGCCTTGTACAAGAGCATCGCTGGTGTGCAATATATCACCACATCTCGACCAAAGTTATTCCTATGCAATGAATCTTGTGTGCCTGTTTATGCACTCCTCGATGGAGCTCCTTGGAGTGCGGTGAAATGCATCATGTGTTACTTAAAGGGCACTCTCTCTTCTGGCTTGGTCATTCAAAAAGCTCGTGATGCACGTTTAGTGGCCTTTCTGATGTAGGGTGAGCGTTTAATCCAGACGATTTCAGGTCACAATATGGTTTTGCCATCTACTTTGGTGGCAATATTATCAGTTGGTCCTCTCGCAAGCAGAAGGTTATTGCTTGTTCTAGTACTGAGGCCGCCTTTGCTACCGCTGAGTTGATTTTGGTTACGATAGTTATTGCAGGAAATGGATGTTAAGATTTAGCAACATTCTATTTTGGTTTGTGACAATCTTAGTGCTACATTCCTCTCTGCCAGTCATGTCTTCCATCAACGATCGATATACATCAAGATCCACTATCATATTGTTCGCAAACAGGTTGTGTATGACGATCTAGTGGTTCGACATGTGCTCTTTCTTGATCAGATTGTTGATATGCTCACTAAAGTTGTTGGTAATTATCACTTTCTTACTCTTCGTTACAAGCTGTGTGTTCGTTCCCGATCATAAGCTTGCGCAAGATATTAGTGCGTATATCTAGATGTCGTATATAGATTAGTTATATCTCCTAAAATATGTAGCAATCCCTTTGATTATGGGATTTTGATTATGTAGCAACCCCTTTGATTATGGGAAAGACTCTACCTTGTAATTTGTGTATATATGCTTCCAATCTCAATGAAAAGTAACAACATTCATCATAATATCATATCTGTGAGAGAGGGTGAGCGAAATGGGTAGGCGGAGAGGTTGAGTGAGAAAGATGGGGGAGTTTGAGTGAAACGAGGGTGGTGAAGGGTGGAGTGAGGGTAAGTTAGGTTTTGTGAGTAATTTTTTATTATTTCAAGGGTATTTTTGTCTTATAACATGTAACAAAAAGTTAAATATTAAAAGTATGTGGATTTAATTGAAACACATAAAAATGAAAGTGTGTAAAAATAACTGGGGCGTGTGACTATAGAAAAAATCATACATTTTGTGCGCATCTTAGAGCCGTCCCCAGTTGCAACTCACCGACGTCCAATGAACTCTTTATCGTACTTGGTCTGGTCCACTAATATTGGCCGAAGATGACCGGGGCTAAGCGATCTGCCGAAGCTATGGGATGTAAAAATACATCGGTAGGGGAGCGTTCCGCCTTAGAGAGAAGTCTCCGCGCGAGCAGAGGTGGACGAAGCGGAAGCGAGAATGTCGGCTTGAGTAACGCAAACATTGGTGAGAATCCAATGCCCCGAAAACCTAAGGGTTCCTCCCTTTGACCAGCCAATTTTTTATGGCATGTTTGACCATCGATAACTTTTGTTGTATATAGTAATGGACCTTATGTGAGATGTCTTTGGATTCTCCGTAACGTATAGTTTTTTAAAAGTAAAATTTTATAAACTATTATCGTACGTAACAAAAGTTATTAATGGTCAAACATGCCTTGAAAAAATGTAAGAAAAAAGGGGGCCAATATAAGTGGACCAGAGGGAGTATTTAGTATTTCGATGTGATGGGTCGATAATTTGAACCAGCATGGAGGTTTGTTTGTTTATTTGGGCGACTCTAACCACTCTTCGTGGCTTGAATGACAGATCCAGTATCCTGGCTTGATTTATTTTTGTTATTTAATAGGCATGCCTTACCAGTCACATATGCAAATGACTTTTCTCATTTTTTTAATGATTAAATTATTTTTTTAGTCCCCTATATATTCTTTTGGTTCCTCACTTTAAAACTGCATTTAATCAGTCAGTAATATTCTAAAAATGAATCTTTTGGTCCCCTGCAGCGATTTTTAGGTAAATTGAAATGATTTTTCGATATAGTTAGGGGTATTTTGGTAATTTCGCTAATTTAAAAATATTTTCAATCAAAACATACTAATCTTAAAATATTTTCTTTTTATTTAATTTTCTTTCTTCCTTTCTTTTAGTTTTCTTTTAGGGTTTCAAAGTCCACGTTTGTTCCCTTATTTTGCCGTCACCCGTCACCACCGCTGCTCACTGGTTCACCGTGAGGCTCGCCGGAGGATTTGATTTAGGGTTTAGGTCGAGGTGGGTGAAGAAGACGAATTTGATGGCGTTGATGGGGTTGGGGACGAAGGTGGTGGAGGTTGGAGGGATTCGAGTTGAACGGCGACGGAGTCCGGCGGATTGGCATTGTAGGTGAGATTCAGAGCGGCGACAGTCGGAGATTCAGAGCGGCGGCAAACGGAGATTCAAAGCAAAGGCGTTGGCCATGGAATCAGAGCGGGTTAGATTTAGAGCGTAAGGCATGGATTCAGAGTGTTGCATGTGAGATTCAGAGCGGAGGCGTTGGCCATGGATTCCGGCGGACAACGTTCGTGTGTTAGGATTGTGCAGATTTTGACCAAATGGATTGAGTGGATTTCATTGTTAGAACTTGAAATCTTCGTGAACAGATTTCGGCGGATTGAGCAGATTTCGTTTTAGACTTGAAATCTTTGTGAGCAGATTTCGGCGGATTGAGTAGATTCCGGCAGATTGGCATGCCGGTGGATTGAGAAGATGAATAGTAGTTTAATTTCCTTTTTTTGTTTTTTAAAACTTGAGGGTATAATGGTCATTTTACATATTTTGACCAATTTTATCTTTGATTTTACCCGAAACTCGCCTCAGGGGACCAAAAGATTCATTTTTAGAACGTTACTAACCAAGTAAACGCAATTTTGAAGTGGGGGACCAGAAGAAGGTATCGAAGAATATTTAAGGACAAAAAAAAAATTATTCTTTAAAAATTAGGGTAATTGAGTACAGTAGGTTGGACACTTGTAATCCAAATAAGTGAGTAGTAGAAATGTGTTTTAAAAGATGGCATATTCGCTGAAGAAATGTGAAGTAGGGATAGAGATAGAGCATTGAATACCTTCAGCTTAAGTTTTGAATTTTGCAAGTACATAAAATTATGGAAGTATAGACTTTGCCACTATATTTTAAACTTAACAAATATATTTTTAAATTTAAAGTATAAATAATTTAAAACATGTTATAAGATGTGTTTAAATGTGAAAATATAAGAAATATTATGTAAAGACAAAGTCTTGTGCGAGATCAGAGATTAAAAATTGCAAAAAAATCCAACATGGAGTTTCAAAATAGAGTTTTAAAAGTTCATGGGCTACATGTGAAATTTTGTTAATTTACATTTAAATCCATGTATAAATAACAATTTTTCATCATCTTCTACAACATTTTTTCTTACATCTTCTCTCTCCTTTCTCTCCCTTCTTCTGCAACTGCTCTGCTTCTTGCTCCTCTCCATTTTTCTTCAACCTCACACGACCTCTCATTTCCTTCCAATTAACCGCACATCCTCTCCATTTTTCTTCCTCTTTTCTTGTGCGCAGTGGTTCATTGAGATCTTTTGCTCAGATTTTTTATGCATATTTTGTTGTTTTTTAAATTTTTGTTTATTTTCTATGGTTCATGTATTTTTTACGGTTTGTGTAGGTTATACTCACTAATACTTGGAGATTTCTCTTTTTTTATGTTTTGTGAGTTGTTCTTACGGGTTTGTGCTTATATTTGTGTTACTGCTGTTGTTTCTTATATGTCTAAGAAGACTTGCCTCACTGTTGCTGCAATCCGAAAAAAAGGAGGATTTGTAAGCTTTCTTGATTTTCAGCAGTGATGTTTTAGATACAGTTATTTTTGTTTCTCGTTTTCAGTTTGATGTTTCATGTATTAGGCTTTAAGTACTGTTATATTTGCTGGTGTGATGTTTTACTTTCAGCGTTTGATGTTGTGGTGTTTTCATGCTTAAGTGTGCAATAGATGTTTGGTTTTGATTGTCTATGATATCTTAAGGTTTTGTTACTATTTGTGCTAATATTTCTGTTGTTGTTGTGGTTTCTTAGATGTCCAAGAACGCTTGCCCACTGTTGTTGCACTCGATAATGATAGAGGATCTGTAAATTTTGTTATTTTTCAAATGTGATGTTTTAGATACTGTTGTTGCTATTTATGGTTTTATGTTTGATGTTTCATGTTCAGGTTTTAAGTATTTTTATCTATGTTGGTATGATGAATTAATTTCAGTATTTGATGCCCGTGGTGTTTTAAGTGTGTAATTGATGTTATGTTTAGTTGTTTTGATTGTGTGTGATATCTTACTGTTTTGTGTGGTAATTTTTGTATTGTTGTTGATGTTTCTTAGATGTCTTAGAATACTTGCCCAATATTGTTGTAATCAAGAATGAAGTGGGAACGGTAAGTTTTCTTTTTTTTTAGCTGTGATGTTTTAGATACTGTTGTTGATTTTTCAGTATCTATTATTTATCTTTCATGTTTAAGCTCTAAGTATTGTTATGTTTGTTGGTGTAATGTTCTAATTCCAGTGTTTGATGCTTGTTAAGTACACAACTGATGTTTAGTTTTGTTCTTATGATATTTTAGTGTGTACTGTTTGATTTTTTTAATTTTGATATTGATGTTCTAAATATTGTATTTGATGTTTCTCAATGTAGTTATCAGTGATGTTATGTGTGCTATTGTGATGTTTTAATTTCATATATATATATATATTGATGTTTAATTACTATATGTGATATTTTATGTTTATTTCACAGTATTTCTTTCCAAGACAGAGCTCTACGATGTCATTGATGAAGTATTAAAAATATTCGATGAGGAATCATGCTCTCGAAGGTGTTCCTTTGAACAAAGGACAAAAAATTGACATTTGATCATTGCGTTGATGGAGTGGAAGGGTTGTCCTCTTTGAAACCAGCAGAAGAGAAGGCAAGTCTATGAATAAGCGAGCGACGAAGGAAAACAAGTCGGGGGTAAAATAGAACTTGATTGTTTGGGATGTATTGTTTGAAAACTACGTTTTATAAATATTAGTTATTTGTTAGAGCTAAGGCACTGGATTGTTATTGATATTTTAGGTTGATTTTGATCATTTTTTAAAGTTTTATGTTAGCGACTTGTCGGGCATTTAAACCCTTTTGTAATGGATGATGTTTAACAAGTTATTTCAAATGCAAAAACAGTGGAATGTATAAGTGCAATGTAGCATATGAATATTTTGTTTAAATCAACATCTTTGTCAGTACTTTTGTAAAACATCAAACAAAAAAATTGAACCATCACAACATACTTGTGTAACATCACAGTATGACAATAAATAATAATCAAGTCCTAACAAGCTGATTTTAGATGAACTGAGCATTATGTGTATTTTAATTTTGTATTTAATGTTAATTTTTTTAACAGTAAATAATAATAATAATTAACTAATCCTATTTGTTGTTTAACTATTTTTGTTTTATGTGTATTTTTATTTGTACTTATCATTAAACTATTTTAATTAATTTTGATGTTTAACTATAATCCAGTGTTTTCATTTGATGCTTATCTATTTAATTATCTTTATACGATGTTTATCTATTTTAATTTAGTTGATTTTATAATTAATTTTTAACCTTGATGTTTAAATATTTTTATAGGATGAATTCTTATTTGGACTTGAAGTTTTAGGAATTAGGCCCAACACAAGTCAAAGCAAAAATAATCAGGTCCAAAGTAATTATTTTAGTGTAATTATTTAATTTGATGATTTAGAGTTTTTATTTGATGTTATTTATTTTAAATATTATGTGTTATCACTAAAATGTGAACTCAAGACAAAAGGCCCAAAAATTAGATTCCGATTTTAGCCCAAACTTTTGGCCTAAACCCTCGCTCGTCGGAACAACATATCCGACCTTCGTGACATCGGCACATTCGACCTTCATAACTCCGATGCTAACCTCTCGAATCTGGTGCCCCACAAATCTGACCTTGACGACGCCGACGCAAAACCCTAGCGTAACCAGCCTTGACAATGCTGACGTAACATTGCATCGGCACCGAAGAACCTTGCCAAATCTGACAAATTCGATGCCGACTCTGACAAATTCGATGCCGACCCCGATTATCTTTTATGTGTAACCCATCCAACGAGGAGGAAATTGTTTCCATGGACTTGTCGTTGGCGCATTCGAGCTGCCCCATATCTGATTCTCAGCCCTATTTTTGGTGTATGACAACGAGGCAGCGACAAAAATGATTAAAATAGTTGATGCGATGGTGGAGAAGACGATGCGACGGCGGGGAAGGCAAGTAGACGACGAGGTAATGACGGAGAAGGTGAGGAGGCAAGGCGGTGACGACGGAGAGGCAAGGCGGCGACGCAACAGAGAAGGCAAGATAAAGGAGATGAGTTGGTTCTGTGGTTATTTTCCTCATTTCCTGTTTGGTCCCCCAAATTTTTCACGCTTCTCATTAATTACCCCGAGCCCAAAGTATTTAGAATTCTGCCCTCAAATTTGATTTGATCTTTTACTATTTTCCATATAGTCCTTTGTCTCACCATGAGACGGTCTCACAAGAGACAGACTCTTATGAAAAAATTATAGAGTGGTCTCCTGACAGGCGGCATGTCAATAAGTTTATAGACAGTCCACGTATTTACTACCTTATGCATTGCATTTGTTAAATTACATACTAAATTTAAAATTTTAAAAATATTTTTTATATTACATATTTTTTATTTTTACATTCAAATATACATTATTACTTTTTTAACTTTTAAAATATAATATTTAAATTTTATTAAAAATTTAGAATAATTAAGGTAAAAAGTACAGTGGACTGTCCATAAGCTTATGTATTTGAATGTAACCCTACAATTTCAGAAAGTTCCCATCTAACATTTGACTCCGCTAACTTTTAAGTCAATTTTCTAATGCCCGGATTTTATGAAAAAGATGAAATTGCCCTTGAATTAAAAAAAAAAGATGAAAACCTCATTTCTATTTTCTTTCTCCCCCTTTCTTTCCCCTTTTTTCTTCATTTTTGCTGGGGGTTTTCATCGTCTTTCATGGAAATGATGATAAGGCGGCAAGGGTTGAATTCCTTTGTGAATTACTTCCCCAAAATATGAACTTCCCCCTTCATCGCCCCAATTGCTTTATTCCAGCCAGGGTTGGATGAGGTAGTGGTGGTGGGTGAGAATTTGATTTGGCGGCGGCAGGGAGATGGATGAGGTAGCGGTGGGGAGGTGGATGAGGTGAAGGCGGCGGGGAGGTGGAGCAGGGGTAGGAGGCACCACTGGGAGGTGGGTGAGGCGAAGGCGCGAGGAGGTAGGGAACGGTGACGTCATTGGTGAGAGGTGACTAAGGCGGAGGTGGTAGGGAGGCAGCAGCGAGAGGTGGGTGAGGCAGTGGCAGAAGTATTGAAATTATAGCAGTGACGATAGGTGGGAGGTGAGGCAGCAACGAGGTCGTTCGTGAGAGATTACCTCAAGTGAGGAGGTGGGTGAGTCGGAGACGCGGGAATGTGAGGCAGCGGCAGGGTCGTTGGTGAGAGGTGGATGAGGTAGCGACATCGAGATGGGTGAGGAGGAGGCGGGGAGTTCGTTGGGTCGACGGCGGAGTACGGGTTCACTAGGCCGACAGTCGGCTCATAGGATGAGGTAGCGCGGAGGATGGTGGCAGGAGGCAGGTTCATTGGGCCGACGACGAAGCATGGTGGCAGCGGCGGAGCACGGCGACAGAAGAAATAAAGAAGAAAGATAGGGTATTTTTGAAACCTAGTTTTGACATGTTTTCTACAAGTTAAGAAATGAGAAGTTTTGTCATAAGGGTGTTTTTTTCATTTCATTTGCTAGTCTTCCCTGAATTTATTTGGTTAATGCCGGAATTGGGGAGTTTGGTTATGTCGACACAAATTTTTCAAAAGTTAGGGTTAGATTGGCATGTACAACAATTACTTAGGGTTTAATTGACACTTTCTGAGATTGTAGGGTTATATTGGCACTTTAAGTCTAAAGTTAGGGCTATAAAGGTATTTTTCCCTGAATTATTTGGTAGGTGCCTCTATATTAGTGGCACATCACTTTTCAGTGTTAGAATTTAGGAAATGCAAAATGAGTGGTTGAAATTGAATTGAAAGAAAAAATGAATTAATGTAAAAACCTTAAACTTGCCATAACTAGAGAGTGTCACTCTAAAAAAATATTCTAATAGAAAGTGTGTCACTAGTAAAGTAACAGAGGGGGGAGGGGGGAGTATATGTGGTCGAAGTAATATATGTGATGAGATATTTATCATTGGTCGACATAGTTGATTAGTTGAATCTGTAGTTGATTGGAGTGGAGCTTTGCCACGTAGGCACGTAACATTTTTTTTAACTTTCATTGTTAATTTTTTTGCACAAAGTATTGTTTTAAATCAATTAACCATTAGATGAAAGGTCCTATGTAAATGACATAATTTGCGATTGGGATCTGGTTTGTTCTCTAATTGCAAAAAGTTGTTGATTAAAACCATTTTTTCTGCGTTTCCCCTCTTTTCCTTCTCTTCTTCTTCTTCTCCAATTTCTATGTTGATTCAAACTCCAATTTTCTACGATTAAAATTGTTATTTGCTTATTTTTCCTTCAATTTTGTAACCCTAGCCTTTTGAATTTCTCGATAGATATGAAATCAATTGATTTCAAAGGAGATTATGTTATTTTTTGGATTCAAATTGTTCTATTGTGATTTATTTAGGTTTTGGCTGTGTTTGATCATAATTATTGATGTATGGTGTGTTTTGTTGTAGTTGAAGATGAAACAAAGAGTTTTTTTTTCACCTTTTATGCAAATTTAACGTCTTTACGTAGCATTTTATCGTAGCGATAAAGTAAGTACATTTTAGTTGATATTATACGTATATATAAATTATGCTGATGTTTGTGGAATTTCAGCTGATGTTTAAGCGTATTTTGTTGGTGTTTCAATTCAAGTGCAATTTTACCACAAAAAAACTAAAAATTCAAGGTTAAAGAAATTAAAATCTAAGTCAAATTCAGGTTATAAGCTATTTGAGTAAATTCACATGCCTATTTGAATTTTGGTTAGAAATATTACATATTTAGAGTAAAATAAATTATAGGTTTTACTCTAGATATGTAATGTTTATAATCAAAATTCAAATATTTCATTTGCCGTTACTGCTGAGTATAAACCCCTAACTTCATATTATTTTTACTAAACATCATCCTTCCATATGCCCGTGGAAAGATGGTCTTTCTCAATACTTTGTCATACATTAATTTATTTAATTATTACTCCATATGTTTCACTATGTTTGGCATCATAGGTTACGTATTTTTTTTGTAAGTTGAAATGTGTGGAGGAAATTGAGTGAGAAGAGTAAAAAGTTCAATGAGTGGTTGAGAATGATGTACTTTTTGCCTTGAAAGGAAATGTGACAAACTTAGAAAAGCATGCAAATATGGTAAGTGTGTCAAACTTAAGAAAACATAGGGGGTACATTAAAATATGAGTACGTCTCTTGAAAGACGGTCTTTCCATAAGTGATGGAAAGACCAAGTTTTAAAGTATAAATTAGAAGAAATGAAGATAAAATTTTCGGGTTGCATAAACCAGGTTATAAATTTAATAACTACTACATGCTGCATACTAAAATTTTAATATTGCAACTAAGATCTTTCGCCTTTTATTATTCTAATTAAACCTCATCTTTCCATAAGCCTATGGAAAGACCGTCTTTCCCAAGACTTTGCCTTAAAATATAATAATTAGGGTAAAGTGCATAAATAACCCTATTAAATTTTAAAAGTGTATATATAACCCTTTAAAATTTGAAAGTGCTAAACTAACCCTAATATTTTGAGCAATTCTGCCGATATACCCAAATTTCACTATTCCAGTGTTGACTAAAGGAATTCAGACATTGACCTAAAGTGAAAAGACAAAAATACACCTAACCTTAAAACTAAAAAACCTAATAACCATTATACCCTATAGGTTTCTCCATCTTCATCTCCAAACACCCTAAACCATCGTAGCCGATAGCCACCGCCACCACCAAGAGCCACCATCATCGTCGTCGCTAAGAGTCACCACCGCCATAGCCGTATTCTAGAACCACAACCTTCCCTGACCATCTCCAGAGCGCCATAGTCATTCCACCACCTCCTTCCCCGCCCATATCCAGCACCATCTCCAGTACACCTATCACTCGTACCCGCACCCTCGTCGTAACCCTAAACTCTGTCCCTGAGATTTCGAGAGCTCTGCTTTACCCATGGTTACAAACCCTAAGCCCCCTAAACTCCGCCCCTTGAGATTTCGAGTGCTCCATCGTAACCCTACCCGTCATGGATGACGATCTCAAGCTCCGTAACCCGACACGTCGTGGATGACAATCTCGCACCACCACGCCACGGCCATTGCAGCGAACACCTCGCCATCGAGTAACTAGCGAGAAACTGACCCGCCTCCACTCGGAGTCATTCATTGGAGCTAATTAACCCGAGTAGAGAACTTATGAGAGGGTCAATGATAAATTTTATATTCTGCACCCAACTCACTACTACGCTATCGATAAGGTAGTTAGCGGCAAGCCCTGGTATGTCCACTGAGATGCTAGGGCTCAAGTATCAACTAAAACACAACTCGTTTGGGTTTTCAATCCGCATGAGTGATAGGAATAGGAATAACTAATAAAGCAAACAAAGGGGGGGTTTCAAATTAACAACTGCAAAACATAAAAGTAAAAAGATAATTAATTAATTTAGCTAAGCACTTAGGGAATCATTGTGAGACATGAATGATTTAATGCTTCGATTCTCGATTCATTCACATGTAAGATTTACAAAAGCCTAATCAAGTGTTCATAACATGTGGTGTGGTCAATGTCATACACTTCCACGTACCTGTCACGTCAGTCGCGCACACAACCCTCCATCGACACCGCTATCGTAATTATGGGAGTACAATAAGGTCCGACCATTGTTTTAGATCTATTTCTACCACGTTTGATTACATCCTGGGCTTCCACCACGAATTCACTACTTCCCAATCACCCATCAGTTAGGTCAAGGGGTCGTCTATGACACTAGGCCACAACCCTAGCTTACTACTTTTCGTTATCTCTACCCGTAATCTCTTGGACTACTTTATGTAATTAGCTAAGGCTGGTGCGATGTCAAATAAGTCAGAGTAATACTTGGGTCTCCCGTGCACGCACTAGGAAGATCTAGGAGCCCATGGATACAAAATGTTCGTTAGTACTAATTAAGTCTACAAAATGCGGGATTTAGACAAGAAAATCAAACGTGCTCGTCTAAATCCCTTGTCACGTAAACTCAACTAATATTAGCAATCTGCCAAACAAAACAAGCTAAAACTATGCCGAATGCAACGGTTAACGCACGTAAAATGAAGCATATCAGCAACCACTGACGATGTGAAATGTCATTAAAGAAGAAGATTAGCAGCGATGGAGATCAATGCCAGCGATAGAGCGAGAATATTGGCAGCGGCGAAGCGAGATCTACACATAGAAAATATTGGCAGCGGTAGAGTGGTTAAATTTGATTCCTTTAGTTAATGGCTGCATCAAAGACCAGGGTTTGGGGAAGAGAGATTTGGAGAAGAGAGTATAATGGTCATTTCTTATTATATATATATTTTTTTAAAAAAATTAAACTCAAGGGTACACTACGAGAGACAACATCTATTATCTCGATTTTAGGAATTTTTACCTCCATTTTTAGCCCTAAATAATTGAAGTAAATGTGGGGAAAGTAAAAGGTAAAATTTTTACCTAGGTTCAAAATCTAGATAAAAAGTATTTTTTAACTTAATTTTTTCTTTAAAAAAAAACGTGAAAAAATATGACCAAGCGAAGCAGGTGTGATATTGCGATCATTTGACCTCAGTAAAAAAAACATACCAACGACGCTATAGTACGATGTCGCACAAAATTCAAACTGCGGTAAAAACCATGTAAACGACAAGTCGACAACAGTGCGATGTTGCATTTAGCATTCTCAAAAAATATAAAAATCTGCTTACAGTCTGCTCTGGGCAGATTATACAAAGAAAAATACAAAATAAAATATACAAAACACGTACAAAATACAACCCTATAACAAATTAGGTCAGATTTTGGTTCCGTTCGGAGCTCTCTGGTCGGAGCAGAGGTGAACAATGGAGGTCGGCGCTGGAGTTGGGGCTTCAGAGCATTGTTGGAGTCGGAGAGGTGGTGAAAAAATGGAGGTCGACGCCGGAGTCGGCGTCGCTGGAGTCGGAGCAGAGGTGAAGAAATGTAGGTCAGCGTCGCTGGAATCAGGGCATCGCCGAGGCAGTGCGTCGGCGTCATCATCGCTGGAATCAGTCGGCATTGCTGGAAAACTGGGATTCCCCTCGTTGGAGCGCAGGGGGCGACAATTGTTGGGTTGGAAGAAGAGGAGGATAGGGCCGACGGTGGAAGAGGAGGTGGCACCCATTGGCGGAACCAATGGTACGCTAGGTCGGGCTGGAGCCCTACCTAGATTGGCGGCCGGAGCTAGGAGGAGGCGGGAGCGCGTCTCCGGCGCGGCGGCAGCAAGGGCCAAGCCCTGCTCGCCGGAGAAGAAGGCCGCGTGCGGCCTTCTTTTTTTAAAAATTCATACGTACTAAAACGACGTCATTTCACGTTAGTGAAACGACGTCGTTTTGTTTGGCCTTATTTTTTTAATACCTAAGTAGTAAAACGACGTCGTTTCACGTTGGCCTTATTTTTTAATACCTAAGTAGTAAAACGACGTCGTTTCACGTTAGTGAAACGACGTCGTTTCACTAAGTAATATGAAAAAAAAACGAAATCAGAAATGGATTGGGCAAAAAACTGAGCCCAATCCAATAGCCAAACATTAATCCATTCTATAAGCTTGGAGGCAAGAAAGACAGCAACTCAGCACTCCTTCCTCTGCCTCAGCTCACAGCCTCGCTCTCAGAAGTCGCCGTCGATCCGTCCGCCGCCGCCGTCCGCCACTGGCTGCTGCCTGCCTGCCTCGTCCCGCCGCCTCTCCAAACCACGGTAACTCGGTAAGTCTTCTCTTTATGGCTTATGCTAATATTTATTAATTTTAGGGTTTATAATTTATTGTCTTTTTTATTTATTTCTTCAAAACTTAAATATATGTATAATGTGAACATGATTTTTAGATTGGATGTTGAATTGAATTTATATGGTTGTATTATATATGATTGTTGAAGTTTAGTTGAATTGCATAAATTGATTTAGTTGAATTGCATATTTAGTTGGAATTTAGTTGAAATTATAATTGTTTGATTTATTTTGTATAATTGTATGTGACAATGAAATTGTCAATTTGTCATAATCGGTTTATGGAATTATCAATTAGGGATATTTGTTAAATTGAATTTAGATGAATATGATTTTATAAACTTTTTATTTTCATTTGTTAATTATCAATTAGGGATATTTTATTAAATTGAATTTGAATCGATGAAAAATAAATCAATTTACATATTTTTCCTATTTGATATTTAATAGGTTATGGATAAATTTTTAATTCGAAGTAGCGGATTAAAGAGATCGAATGAATCTAATGAACAAAGGCACAATGAAGAGGGTAGTAGTACAAAACAATCTCGTGTAGAATTCAATCAGAATGATGTTATAAGTGATCCCGGGCTACGTAAACCTATTGAAGAGATTGATGTTTTTATTAGAGATGAAGTGCTAAGAGAATATATATTAAGAGGTCCTTGCCAACCTAGGAATCATACTTTTCCAAAGGCAGTGTTCAATGATGAATTTAGAAGTTTTCAAAAGGGTTGGTTTGATGAATTTAATTGGTTGGAGTATAGTGTTTCAAATGATGCAGCCTTTTGTTTTCCTTGCTATCTTTTTAAGAATTCAGCAAAGGGGACGGCATATACTGTGGATGGGGTGATGAATTGGAAGAATGCCCTTAAAGTATTTAGGAAACATGCTAAGAATGTGGATGGAATTCATCATGGTGCAGCAATCAAATTGAGAAATTTTAGCCTTCAAAAGCAAAGTATCTCACATTGTTTGGATGGTCATTTCACCGAAGCAAAAAAGGCATATCACACACGTTTGAATGCGGTTTTGGATGTGACAAGATACTTGTTAAATCAAGGTTTGGCTTTTCGTGGTCATGATGAAGGTTGGGATTCCCTCAACAAGGGTAATTATCTTGAATTGGTTGAATGGTATTGCAAGCGAAGTGAAGATGTTGCTAAGGTAATGAATGAAAATGCTCCCGGAAATTGCAAGTTGACATCCCCCAGAGTTCAGAAACAGCTCTCAAGTGCTTGTGCTGGCGAGGTAACTGATGCTATTGTTAATGACATTGGAGATAGTGTATTTTCTATTCTTGTTGATGAGGCTCGAGATGCATCAATAAAAGAGCAAATGGGGGTTGTTTTGAGATATGTCAACAAACAAGGATGTATTCTTGAGCGTTTTCTTGCTCTTGTGCATGTTTCCAATACTAAAGCTATTACTTTGATGGAGGCTCTTAAGCAACTGTTTGTAGATAAGAAATTGTCCTTGTCAAAGTTGAGAGGCCAAGGATATGATGGGGCTTCAAATATGCGAGGGGAGTTCAATGGATTGCAAGCTTTGATATTGAAAGAAAACTCTTCTGCGAGGTATATTCATTGCTTCTCTCACCAACTTCAATTGGTTGTTGTTTCTGTTGCATATTGTACTCTATCTGTGGGTGAATTTTTTGGGTATCTTGTTCAAACTGTGAATCTGGTTGGAGGTTCATGTGTTAGAAAAGAGATGCTTGTGCAATTAGAACATGCTAGACTTGTAGAGGCATTGGAGAGTGGGGACAAGGTTAGTGGAAGAGGCAAAAATCAAGAAATGAGTTTGAGAAGGCCTGGTGATACACGTTGGGGATCACATTACAGTACTATTCTTCGCTTTGAGGCTATGTGGTCTTCAATTATTCAAGTGCTTCTTAATATCTGTGAGCATGGCAATTTAGTTGAAAATGCCTCTACATCAAAGGGTTTGATTGATAGAATGAAGAGCTATGAATAAGTGTTTTGTATGTTTTTGATGAAGCATTTGTTGGGAGCTACAAATCAATTGTCCCTTGCCTTGCAACAAAGAGATCAAAATATTTCGATGGCTGTGCGAATGATGAATAGACTGAAGACTGAATTGCAAGAATTCAGAGATTGTGGTTTTGATAAATTATTGGATGGAGTCAACACATTTTGTGTGAAGCATGAGATCACATTAGACGTGATGGAAGCACAACGGAAAATTTGTCACCGTTCTAGACGACGGGGAGAAATGTCAACCAATCATAATTTCTACCGTGTTGATATTTTTCTTCAGGTACTACTTTAATATTTACATAGTTTAATTTATTTTGTTTATAATATTTTATATGTATTTTTTATCTTACTGTTATATTTTTTATTGTTTCAATACTAGACCGTTGACAAGATGATTCTTGAAATGAATCATCGATTTTGCGAAGCAAGCTCGAAATTACTCACTTGTATTGCATGCCTTGATCCGAGAGAAAGATTTGCCATGTTTGATGTTGGTAAGTTGCTTCGCCTTGTTGAACTTTATCCGGATGACTTCTCCCTTGTTGAGCGTTTAGAACTAGAGCAACAACTTGATTTCTTCATTCATGATGTGAGAGATGATGATGCCTATTCGGCCATCAATGATCTTGGAAGTCTTGCTCAGCATATGGTTCGATCACGTAGCATGGTACTCTATCCATTGGTATATCGTCTGATTGAGTTAGCATTAGTTCTACCAGTTGCAACTGCTTCAGTTGAGCGAGTTTTTTCTGCCATGAAGAATATCAAGACCGATCTTCGTAATAGAATGGGAGATGAATGGTTGAACGATGTTATGACGGTATATATTGAAAAGGATATTTTTGTTAAGATTGAGAATGAACCAATTATGCAACGTTATCAAGCCATGGAGTCTCGTAGATATCTGTTGCCCCCACCTTTTTCTAGTTCTACTTCTAGTAATTCGAGCGTTAGAAAGTAGTTATTTTAGTAGTTTAGTGAACTTGTAAAAATATTATTGTATGCTACTTGATTTATTATATTATGTAGTATTTTTCATTATTGTTGAGTTGAATTTTTAAAATTTATATGTCATTAATATTTATCACCCTTTCTTCGCTCCGTCAATTCCCTCCTCAGCCGAGAGCCCTCCGCCACCAGGTCTCCGCCGCGATGCCACCGGAAGCTGCCTCGTCCCGACGCCTCAGCACGCCGACCCCAAACGGGTTAGGTCACCCGTTTGATAACCGTTATTCATACACTATTTTCACTTATTGAATAAGACTTATTGGATAATGACTCATTAGGTTAATGGATACATTTGGGTTGTAGTTATTGGGTTTAGTTGGGTTGGATAATGGGTTACCCGTTGGATAATTTTAGGTGGGTCGAGTTGGGTTGGGTAATGGGTGACCTGTGGAAAATTTCATATCATAAGATAACTAGTTTTTCACAAGTTTGATTACGAATTATTTAATTTTCTCCTAATATATAATCATTAATTATATTATGTACATCATATTATATTATATTTAATAAATATATATATATATATATAATATGTTGGATTTGTAAACTTGACGAAATTAACCAACAATATTAGTTTGGTTCGAGCTCAAGCTCATATAATGTACGAGCTCGAATACTGTGCGAGATTGAGCTCGAATACTGTACGAACTCGAACACTGCATGAGATTGAACTCGAATACTGTACGAACTCGAATATTGTACGAACCCACATATTGTACGAGATTGAGCTCGAATATTGTACGAACTCGAATACTGTGTGAGATTGAGCGCGAATACTGTACGAACTCGAATACTGTACGAGATTGAGTTCAAATATTATACAACCTCGAATACTGTACGAACTCAAATACTGCACGAGATAGAGCTCGAAAAAATTGTTAATTATAATTTGTGAATTATAGTGAATTATATGTTAAATATTACACATGCATTTAATTGATTAATTTTGGATATTTATGGGGTATTTGTTAGGTTCCCATTGAGTTAACATAATATGGGACGCATGGAGATCAAAAATTAATTACTATTCTCATCACACCCAATCCCAAAAACTAATGAATATTTAATACCCGATCCCATTAGATAATGACAACTTATAACCCAAATTAGAATAAAATATTGAATGATAACTTATTGGGTTAATTACATAATAACTTATTGGATAATGACTTATTGGATAATACATTTTAACTCATTGGGTCATATGAGTTATACTCATTGGGTCATATGAGTTATCTCATGAATTACCCAATGAGTTATCTATTTCATAACCCAACTCATTTATGATCCAACTCATTATGACCCATTAATAAATGTGTTAATTGGATAAAGAGTCATTGGATAATGGGTTAATTGGGTTTGGATAATGGGTTGATCCAATAAACCCATTTGACGGGCCTATTTTTGCACAGATATAGAAATATTAAATATATGATTTTTTTGGTAAAATGTTGGATAGCGTCAATGTTCTAGAGTAACATAGAGTTTGTTACATAGAAGTAAGAAAGGAAAATTGGAAAAATTTATAAATATATTTTTGTGCACGTTTATTGATAAATACTATGTTACAAACTTGGAAAATACAATGAGGGTGTGTAGAGTAGCATCACATTCGAGCATATTTCAATTTGGAGTTATGATTACATTTTTTACCTTTTGCACTTAAGTCCCTCTAAGAAAGTTGGAGTTGTCGAATCACGAAATTGGCAACATCAAAATCAAATTCAATAATATAAGATTGTGAATTTGCAATTTGGGCATGCATGGGTGAACGGAAGAGCCTCGAAAGTCAACATTGATTATTCTACACAGTCTTGGAAAATTACACTATGGTCCAAAATTGTGTTACCCCATTATCCATTGCTCTAAAACAAATGATTTTTGTTATACTTGTCGATATATATATATATATATATAATAAATTATTTTTCTGGTAAAATGTTGGAAAACGCTAGTACATGGTTTAGAGTAACTTAGAGTTGAATACTTATAAGTAAGAAAGAAAAATCGGAAAGGATTATAGATGCGTTTTTATGCCTTGCTGTTGATAAATATTCCATTATAGACTTGAAAAATACAATGAGGGTGTATATGGTAGCATCACGTTCGAGCGGATTTTAATTTTGAGTTACAAGTAAGGTTTTTACTTTTGTTTTTAGGTCCCTCCAAGAAAGTTGGAATTGTCGAATCATAAAATTGGCGACACCAAAATGAAATTCAATAATATAAGATTGTGAATTTTACAATTTGGGGATGTATGAGTGAACGGAAGGGCCTCAAAAGTCAATACTGATTACTTTTACACGGTCTTGAAAAATTACACTATGGCCCAAATTGTGTTACCCCATAAATTATTTTTTTGAATATATAATAAAATGTTTATTTGATGAAATGTAGGAAGGCACTTAGTACATGTTGTTGAGTAACTCATACTTGTGTCTATGTACCTGTTTTCCAGTAGTGATATATCCATCTAATCACTAAATTGGTACAACTCACATTCCTCGCAAATATTTATATGTCATACATGCAATATATTAAAAGTAAGGTTATATTTCGTAACTAAATTTAACCTAGCAAGCAAATTTTATGCTACTTAGTTCATATAATTATGAATATTATATAAAATTTTATTCGGTGAAAAATAAAATTTATTTATTTATATTCAACTTCGATCACATATTACTTGAACTCTACACTTAATTTATTTCATTTGAAAAATATAAACATAAAGTCATAGTTAAAAGTATGGCAAAGTCTTGGGAAATACGGTCTTTCCACAGGCTTGTGGAAAGACGGGATTTAATTAGAATAATAAAAGGTAAAGGGTCTTAGTTGCAATATTAAAACTTTAGTATGAAACATGTAGTAGTTATAGATTTTATAACCCGGTTCATGCAACCGAAAGTTTTATCTTCATTTCTTCTAATTTACACTTTAAACCTTGGTCTTTCCATAACTTATGGAAAGACCGTCTTTCAAGAGACGGACTCTAATATGGCAAAGTCTTGGGAAAGACGGTCTTTCCATAGGTCTATGGAAAGACGTGGTTTGATTAGAATAATAAAAGGTAAAAGGTCTTAGTTGCAATATTAAAATTTTAGCATGCAACATGTTGTAGTTATAAAATTTATAACCCGGTTCATGTAACCCAAAAATTTTATCTTCACTTCTTATAATTTCCACTTTAAACCTTGATCTTTCCATAACTTATGGAAAGACCGTCTTTCAAGAGACGGACTCTAATATATATATATATATATTCAATTATGTGTCTGCGAGAGGCACGTGCGACGTAGGTAAAGCCAGATATGCGTGCGCTGTCGGTCATTTCATGTACGCGATAGGTATGTGCGACATCTGTCACAATAATAACCGAAGTCGGTAAGTGCGAGCTCGGTCATTTCATATCTACGAGAGGTATGTGCAATGCCGGTCACAATAATAATGGACGTCGGTAATCCAGACATGCATGCAATGTTGGTTATTTCATGTTTGCGATAAGTATGTGCGACGTTGGTCAAAATAATAATCAACGTCGGTAAGCCAGACATGCGTGCGACGTCGGTTATTTCATGTTTGCGAGGGGTACGTGTTGCGCTGATCACAATAATAATCGACGTCGGCAAGCTAGACATGCGTGCGACATCGTTCATTCACATATGCGATGGTGACGTGCGACACTGTTCTCATAAAAACGTCGGTCATGTCAAACTTTATACCTCATTTTTTAAACTGAGGTAATTTTTTTTGCTTCGCAAAAAATAGAACCGAGGTAAAAGAACTTTTTACCTCGGTTATTTTCCCTTAACCAAAAAATCAAGGTAAAATGGACGAAGTAATATGTTCAGTTTCTTGTAGTGGTATAATGGGCATTTCACCGGTTTCCAGCCAATTTTATGTTGCCAATGTTAGATTGGCATTTTCGTCCAAACCTAGTGTTAGATTGGCACTTTCAGATAGTACAATATTATATTTGCACTTTCGACCAAAATATAGGGTTAAAAACACACTTTCCTCTAATAATTATCATATTAAAATATAATAATTAAATAATTATATATATATATAAAGATATAACAAAATAGGTTGAAAAATTGAGTTGGGTTGAGTTGTTGATAACACAAAATCTTGTTTTACACCGACTAACCATTAAACAAGGTCATCTTATAACTAATGTCATTAATGAGATGATTTGATGTTTATTTTCAATTATTGCAATGAGGTTCTCGTAACTTTAAAAATGTATCACAATGTGTTAATAATTATAATTTAAACCTAAAATTTATTGAAACAAAGTTTTTTATGATTGGTCTTATCATTAGTTGGTCTAACATGATCTGTTAATAACGTGTGAATAAAATTAATATTGGTTGTATAATGAGTTGTGGATGTGAGACATATGATTAAAAATTATATCAATTTGTTCAATTGGGTTGAATAAAGATGGTATACTGGATTTGAAGTGAACAGAGGGACTAAAGTAGGTGGTAGGACGTAGGTTGATTTTATATAAAACACCCAATGAGATGGGTTGAATTTTAATATTGGACCCAGTATAAGTGGTGATACATGTATAAGTATGAAAATTTTAGGAGATCAAATATTATGAATGTACTCCTTCCATCCTACATTAAATTGTATAGAATATTTTCACGATATTTAAGAAACACGTTTGACCACTAATATGTTTAACTATATATGAAAATAACACAAATAAAAATTTGATATTTAGAAGCTACTTATTGTGACATATCCAACAATATCACATATCATAATATTGTTACTTATATATCTGTTTAAAGAAAAAGTTTCAGAAAATGCGTCATTTCCATAAACTTATGGACATTCCCCTATACTTTTTACCTTAAATATTATATTTTTAAATAAAATTTAATTATTGTATTTTAAAAGTTTAAAAAAGTAATAAAGTGTATTTGAATGTGAAAATATAAAAATATATAATATTTTTTTTAAAAAAAATTCTAAACTTAGTACTCCCTCCGCTCCAGCTTAAATTGCACAACCATCATTATCACGCTATTAAAGAAACATATTTGACCGTTAATATGTTCACCTACGTATAATAACGGCAAATAAAAAGTTGATATTTAGAAACTATTTGTTACGATGAATTCAACAATATCACATATTATTAGATTGATGCTCATATATTTATTCAAATATGCGGTCAAATTTTGATAGAGAATAGGACTAAAAAAACAAGTAGGTAATTTAAGCTGAGACGGAGGGAGTATTTTATTTAACAAATGCAATGTATACGGTAAAAAATGAGTGAAATATCCATAAAGTTATGGACAAGTTGTATGTCAGGAGATCCACTCCTATTTATGTGCAATCAAAGTTTGATACTCCCTCTGTCCAAATTGACACTATTCTCTATCAAAGTTTGACACATATTTAAATAGTTATATAAACATCATCACTATCCTATATAGTATTTTTCAATTCGTTGTAACAATTAGTTTCTTAATACTCCTTCCGTCCTGGATTAAACTGCACACTTTACTATTTGACACTAGTCACTGTTGAACTTTGACCACAAAATTTGTTGTGCGGAATGGAGAAAGAACAGAAAATATGAACGAAAATAACAAGACACAAGATTTACGTGGTTCACCAATTTGGCTACATCCACGGGAGACGGATTCACTATAATAGGTAGCAGGTTACAGACGCCAAGAATTGGCCAGATTTCTACCTATCTAAGTGCATAACAGAATTAATGTTTACAGAGAGAAGAGAGACACTTTATATATTGTCTCCACTAAACCCTAACAAACTGGGATTGGAACAAAACACAATTCGGCCCAAATCAACATCAGTCCAAATTCGAATTGGAATTATATTCTTATCATAATTGTAGATGTAGTTGTATTCCAGGCCAGGGTCGCAGAAGCGGCTATTACAGTATTCAAGGCATACCAACAAATCTCCACCTTGACTTGAATCCTCAAAGTAGAAAACTCCAGATGCACCATTACAGTGCCAGATGAGTAGACTTCGCCCTCCACTCCCGGGACTGCCCATAGAGCACCTAATCAGCTCTGATGTTCAGCAAGTCCAAACAATGTTGAAACTTGCTATGTGGAACAGGTTTGGTGAACATATCAGCGGGGTTGTCAGCAGTTCCCACTTTCTTCACCCTGATTCTCCTCTCACTCCTCAAGAAATGATATCTGACATCAATATGCTTGGTCCTCTCATGATGGACCTGATCCTTGGCTAGGCAGATTGCACTCAAACTGTCACAATATACAGTAGCCTGATCATGATGTAGACCAAGATCACTAACTAGCCCTTTCATCCATATTCCCTCCTTTGCAGCCTCTGTCAGAGCCATGTACTCTACTTCCGTAGTAGACAATGTCACTGTAGGTTGCAAAGTCTCCTTCCAACTAACCACAGAACCTCCCAAAGTGAATACATAACCAGTCATCGATCTCCTCGTGTCAACATCACCAGCATAATCAGAATCAGAGTAGCCTGTAACTAAGCACTCGGTATCACCTCCATAAATGAGACCCACATCAGACGTACCTCTAAGATACCTGAAAATCCTCTTCACAGCTTGCCAATGTTCCTTTCCCGGTTGCCCCATGAACCTGCTCACAACACTGACTGCCTGTGCTAAATCTGGCCTCGTGTAAACCATAGCATACATCAAGCTCCCCACCGCGCTGGCATAAGGAACCCGAGACATATACTCCTTCTCCTCGTCTGACTGAGGAGCAAACATGGTGGTGAGATGAATATTTGCAGCACTAGGAGTGTCTATAGGCTTGGCTGTAGACATGCCAAACCTAGCCAACACTTTCTGAATGTAGCCTTTCTGTGACAAGAAAAGCTTCCGCTGACTTCGATCCCTAAGAATCTCCATTCCTAGTATCTTCCGAGCTGCACCCAGATCCTTCATCTCAAACTCAGCACTAAGAAGTCCTTTCAACTTCTGAACCTCGTGCTTACTCTTTGCGGCTACCAGCATGTCATCTACATAAAGCACCAGATAGATGAACGACCCATCTCTCAACCTGCTGTAGTAGACACAACAGTCATAAGCACACCTCGTATATCCCAGCTGAAGCATGTAACTGTCAAACTTCTTGTACCACTGCCTCGGAGACTGCTTAAGTCCATACAAAGACTTCTTCAACTTGCAAACGTACTTTTCCTTGCCAGGAACCTGAAAACCATCTGGCTGAGTCATGTACAACTCTTCCTCCAACTCTCCATGTAGAAAAGCGGTCTTCACATCAAGTTGCTCGAGCTCCAAATCCTGATGTGTTACCAAGGCTAGCAACACTCTGATGGAAGTGTGTCTGACCACTGGTGAGAAAATCTCATTACAGTCTACCCCCTCCCTTTGACTGAAACCTCTTGCAACAACTCTTACCTTGTACTTGACTCCCTCTGCAGGTGATATTCCTTCCTTCTTCTTGAAAACCCATTTGCAACTGATTACCTTTCTCCCTTGAGGCTGTTTGACCAATTCCCATGTCTGATTCTTCTGAAGAGACTCCATCTCATCTCCCATTGCAACAAGCCATTTATCAGCATCAGTACATGAAGTAGCCTCTCTGAAGGTTGATGGCTCTTGAGTATCCACTTCCTCGGCAACTGACAGTGCATAACCCACCATATCCTCAAACCCATATCTCTTTGGCGCCCCAACTCCAACCCTCCTGGGTCGGTCCTGAGCTAAACTGCGGACTGTAGCTCCTGATGGTTGAGGATCTGGTGGTGGAGATTCCGGTATCTCAGATTCTGTCTGTGGCTCTTGATCCACCTCAAATTGTTCCAATCTATTTTCACCTTGAGTGACTTCAAGCTCCACCTGTTTATCAACTCCACTAGTTTCTGGCACAACTGTGGGCTTCACCATAGATCTAAGCAAAGAATTTTCATCAAAGACAACGTCCCTGCTCAGAATAACCTTCTTCTCAGATGGAGACCATATCCTGGAGCCTTTAACTCCATCTCCATAACCCACAAAGACACCCTTCTTGGCTCGGGGCTCTAACTTACCATCACTAACATGATAATAAGATGTACAACCAAAAACTTTTAACTTGGAGTAATCAACAACTTTACCTGACCACAACTCCATAGGTATTTTGCACTCTATACCCGTGTGAGGCACGCGGTTGATCAGGTAACAAGCTGTACTCACCGCCTCTGCCCAGAATCTCGTTTCCAAACCAGCATTAGAGAGCATGCACCTTGCTCTCGCCAGCAATGTCTGATTCATCCGCTCAGCTACGCCATTCTGCTGTGGCGTATTCCTGACTGTATGATGACGAGCAATCCCTTCATCCATACAAAACTGATCAAACTCAGACGAGCAGAATTCCAGCCCATTATCAGTTCGAAGCCTCTTGATCTTCTTCCCGGTCTGATTCTCCACCAAAGCTTTCCACTCCTTGAACTTCGAGAAAGCTTCACTCTTATGTTTCATCATGATAACCCAAGTCATCCTTGAGTAATCATCAATCAGAGAAACAAAGTACCTGTGACCTCCCAGTGACTCAACTCGGGAAGGTCCCCAACAATCAGAATGGATGTAATCCAATGTGCCCTTTGTTCTATGAATCGCCTTAGGAAACTTGCTGCGGTGATGCTTCCCAAAGACGCAATGCTCACAGAAGTCCAAGCTCTTGACCTTGTGGCCACCAAGAAGATCATACTTCGACAGAATCTGCATCCCTCTTTCACCCATGTGACCAAGCCTCATATGCCATAACTTAGTCATATCATCCTGGTGAACCTCCGAAGATGCAACATTAACAGAATCCATAACCGTGGAACCTTGTAGAAAATACAAAGTACCATGCAGAACACCTTTCAGAACCAACCTAGAACCTTTGCAGACACACAGAACTCCATCACTCCCTGAGTAGACGAAACCCTTTCTATCCAACGTAGGAAGAGAAATCAGATTCTTTGTCATCGATGGAACATGCCTGACATCGTTCAAAGTACAGAAACTACCATCATGCGTCCTGATCTTGATTGAACCAATCCCAGCTACCTTGCACGCAACACCATTTGCCGTAGTAATGATGCCCTCAGCTTGCTCATAAGTTAAGAAATAATCTCTCCTTGGGCATATATGGTAGGATGCCCCAGAATCAAGAAACCACGCATTAGAATGATTATTTTGCCCAGTAACAGCTAGAGCAAAATCATCTTCAGAACTGAAATCCCCTTCAGCCACAGCAGCAGTACCAGATGTACTCCCAGATTTACTAGCCTTCTTCGGACACTCCTTTTTCCAATGCCCCTTCTCCTTACAGTAGTTACAAACATCATTGGCCTTGGGACCCTTTGAAGATGACTTCTTGCCCTTCTTCTTACCACCGGTTCCCTTGCCCTTTGTGTTTCCGTCACTAGCAAATAAACCAGATGCCTGACTTTCTGTACCTGTACTGTTTGCCTTATGTCGCAACTCTCTACTATGGAGAGAGGATCTTACTTCCTCCAGAGACACAGAATCTTTACCAACAATAAATGACTGAACGAAATTCTCATACGAAAGTGGTAAAGAAACTAGCAAAATCAAAGCAGCATCTTCATCTTCAATTTTCACATCTATATTTCGCAATTCTAATAACAAAGTATTCAATTGCTCTAGATGGTCTCTGAGTTGCGTACCTTCCTGCATTCGGAGACCGAAGAGGCGTTGTTTCAGAAGCAACTTGTTGGTTAGAGATTTCGTCATATACAAACTCTCCAACTTCAGCCACAGTTGTGCAGCAGTCTCCTGATCTGAGACCTCGGTGATGATTTCGTCCGCGAGACACAACATAATCGTCGAGTGTGCCTTTTTTTCCAGACTCACAACATCGCCAGAACTGCTCGCGAAATCCTTCGTCAGCGGAGTCCACAAACCTTGCTGTTTCAGCAAAGCTCGCATCTTGATCTGCCATAAACTGAAACTGTTTCTCCCGGTAAACTTGTCGATCTTCACGTTCAACCCAGACATCTTTCTCCCCGATCAGCCCCGATCTGATGAGCCCAGAATCCGATATACCCACTACGGATATCGCCGGAAAAAGAAATCGCTCTGATACCAGTTTGTTGTGCGGAATGGAGAAAGAACAGAAAATATGAACGAAAATAACAAGACACAAGATTTACGTGGTTCACCAATTTGGCTACATCCACGGGAAACGGATTCACTATAATAGGTAGCAGGTTACAGACGCCAAGAAATTGGCCAGATTTCTACCTATCTAAGTGCAGAACAGAATTAATGTTTACAGAGAGAAGAGAGACACTTTATATATTGTCTCCACTAAACCCTAACAAACTGGGATTGGAACAAAACACAATTCGGCCCAAATCAACATCAGTCCAAATTGGAATTGGAATTATATTCTTATCATAATTGTAGATGTAGTTGTATTCCAGGCCAGGGTCGCAGAAGCGGCTATTACAGTATTCAAGGCATACCAACAAAATTAAATAGGTATATAGGCAACAATATTATCGTAATCTGGGACGGAGGGAGTATCAACTTTTTGTTTGTCATTATTATATGTAGATAAATATATTAACAGTCAAATATGTTTCTTGAACAACGTGATAATGATGATGATGCAAATTCAACGGGGCACAGAGGGAGTAAGATATAGGTATACTCCCTCGTCCAAGCCGATTCTGCACAGAACTTTTTTTTGGTCAAATATGCCAAACTTTGACCACATATTTGAATGTGTATATGAATAATAATTTTATGGTACGAGACATGGTTAGATTCGTCGTAATATATAATTTCTAAATATCAATTTTTTGTGTGTCATTGTTATCCATAACTACACATATTTAAAGTCAAACATATTTATTAGATACTGTAAAAATATTTCGTATAGAATAACATGAGACACAGGAGTAATAAAGTTAACAACCCATCCACTTGCCATCCGTGTAGTCAAATGGCGCCAGCGAACATCTTTCCGGGTCAATCAGATTCATACGCTTTCTATTGGAAATTTATTAAAAACCAAGAAGCACTCGTCCGGCCGTCTCTTCCGACGACTCAGCATGAGGACTCTTTTATCACCAAAGTTTCCCGCCAGAACCAAGGCGGCGAAGGCGTCGCTGGCTCTCCTCTCCGCCGCCGGCGTAGCCACTATCCTCCACAACCCCGACGCTCTCCACTCCCCTGTCCTCCACGGCGCCGTTCGCTCATCCCGCTCTCTCTTCACGGTACCGCCGTCCTCCATGCCGCACGATTTTATAAATTATAATAGTTACGCTAACTGTAATTTAACTTATTGAAAGCTTCTTCTTGCAGATTGCTGCAACTATATTCGACTACAAATACTCTCTCCGCGCCTTGCCGGAACACTCCGACGAGTATCTCCGCGTGCGCCGCGAGGTCTGTCTTTTAGTGTATAAAAAAAAACTCTGTTTCAAATTGAGGCTAGATGCAATTATTAGTTATTAACTTTGAACTTATTGGTAGGTGAACTTGCGTTCGGCGAAGAGAATTCTAAGATTATGCGAAATGAATAGAGGTTTCTATGTGAAAGCTGGTCAATTTGTAGCGGCATTGCGTGCTGTGCCGAAAGAGTACTCCTCCACTCTTTCATCTCTACAGGATCAGGTCTCTGAATTTACAGCTATCTTTGTTTTAGTTGATTGAATTGTAGGTATTGACTAGTTTTATTTGTTATGTACTCTTTGTCTTAGACAGCTCCTTACCCGTTTAGAGCTATTAAGGGAGTGCTAGTGCAAAATTTCGGTGCAGAGTTATCTCAAGTGTGAGTTAGTATTTGTTTCTGAATATGAATTTGCTTGAGTGTTGGAACATTGTACAGTTGTGATTAAGAGTGTTTTTCGCTTGTGTTTTTTACTAGGTTGTCTGCTTGTGACTCATTGCCTATTTTTTTACTTTTCTATACAATAGATTCATTTCATTTGATGAGCAACCTGTTGCAGCTGCTTCTATTGCTCAAGTGCATCGTGCTGTGCTGAAGGATCACCAGGATGTTGCAGTAAAGGTTTAGTATTTTAATTATGTTTTCTACACTTTGGTGTGCGTGTTTGTGTTCCAGAAATTAAGCTACTTCACTCTGCAACTGACGTATTTTGCTCGTAGACACTTCCCTTTTTTTCTTTGCTTTTTTTGTTTCTTGTTTTGAAGATTGAAGTAATCCATTGGTGTTTACATGGTTCTTAAAAATCTGATTATATTTGATATCCTGATTATATATTAAGAATCTATATTTCCTTGAGATGATAGTTTTTGAAAAGTTGAGCATTTCATTGACAGGTGCAGTATCCAGGCTTGGAAAAGCAAATGAAGTATGACCTTGGGACTATGTCCCTTCTTTCAGAAATTGTTACATGGGTATGAAATAATTGCTGTTGCAGATATTTTTCTCTTTTTAAAAAAACTTTATTGCTCAGATGGCTGCTAGAAAGGCTCAATTGAAGGGTTAATGACAACCTGATGTGAAAACAGACTGGTCTATGCTACTATAAGTTAGTCCATGAACTATTTATATTGTAGTAGCATCATAATGAAGCTCTATGTATCAAGGAAATGGATTCAGCTAATGGTGTTAAATGTTGATTGGGAAAGTTAATTTAGTTGCTGGCATCACAATTCAATAGAAGAGATTAAAGTTCATAGTGATATATATTCCACAAGATTACATTCGGGACTAATATTGATATGATTATAATCATCACCATAGACTTGCAATTACTTTCTTGGATGTGGAATTTTTCATTGGACTTTTCAGATTAGAATGGGAAAGACATTTAACACACTAAATAAATTTTCCCAAGGCTCGTGATTTTAATGCCACAAGTACACCTTGCGTTCCATAACTTATTCTTGGCTCAGTGTACTTTGAAGATCAGGATTCCGAAATTTGTTGTGTTAGGGTTTCTGAAATTTGATGAAGTATGACCACAATCACAATCCTTATTTTCCACTAGCTGACTGTCATGTTCTGCCATCCTATTCAGTTTAGAAGTATTGTATCATATAATTTGAATATAAAATGTCCTTTTTGAGTTGTTTTCTTCCAAATTGTTTATGGTATTGTATTCATACCCGATCTCCACATTCTCATTTTTGTTACACGTGACTTTAAGCTGGCACACTTCTTCATCCAACTCCTTATCACCTTTTCGATGCACTGTCATTGTTTTTGCTTGAACCTTTCATCGTATACCTCTTATTGTTCTGCTTGATTTTTTATTGTACTTTCTCTCTTTGATCACAGTTGTTTCCAGAGTACCGGTTTGGATGGATTTTATCAGAATTTGCAAAATCCATTACGTCAGAACTTGGTGAGCATTTCTTACATTGGGTTTTTCAATATTTCACTTAGTAAGAGACATAGTCAGCAAAACCTGATAACTGATGGCTATTAGATTTCACACAGGAGGCACGGAACTCAGAGAGAGCATCCATGAATTTCAGAGGCAGCAGAACTGTCAGGATTCCGCATGTTTTTTGGGTAGTTATCTCTCTGCCTATTTAAAACTATATTGTGACTAAGCTGAATATATTATCTTTGTCTGAATTTGTAATAATCATGTAGGACTTGACAACCACCAAAGTTTTGACCATGCAATTCTGCGAAGGAAAAAAGGTATACTTTTATGCTCACTTGAAAGAACAATATTGGTAGGTACCATAGGCTCTTGGTTTTGTGATGACAGGCAAATGTCTGAGTATCATTGGTCCCATCAGTTTAGTACCATTTAGGTGGAGTTCCAATCTTCTTAAATGTTTTCTTCTTCTTGTTTCTATCCAATCATTTATTCCTCCTCTCAGGGAAAGAGAAATTATTGACTTTCCTTCTACCCAACTTGACATATCATTCTAAACTATACTGCTGCATCATTTTTAATGTTGTAACCTTCTAATAGTACGCACACCATTAACTGTTTTTTTCTAACTTTCAGGTTGACAATCTGGAATTCCTGAAGCAAATAGGAATTAATCAGATGAAGGTTGGTTTGTTGTTTTGTGGTGACCTCAAGAGCTCTATTGTATTATATGAAAATCCGTTAATCTCAGCCTGAATCATATTCCCAATGCCATTGTGTATTGTAGTAGCATTACGAGCATCTAAAGGGTTCATAATATTTTAGTGGATGGATTAGGGAGTCATTTCCCAAATTATGAGGGCCCTGAACTTGCATCCTGTATTTGGTCTATTTTGTTATAGGTTGCAGAAGCACTATCAGAGATGGTTGCAGAAATGATCTTTGTACATGGTTTCTTGCATGGTGATTTACATCCCGGTAATATATTGGTTTCTCAGGAAGGACAGAATGGCTTTTCTTTGGGTATGCAGTTGACTTCTTTGTTGTAAATTGAAAACTCAATATTCACTTCTGCAAGAACTTGTTTACATAGGGTATTTATGTGGTTATGCAGTTCTCCTAGATCATGGAATCTACAAAGAATTGGATGAAGCTTTTAGGGTAAATTATTGTGAACTTTGGAAGGCTTTAATTTTCATGGATTCAAACAAAATTGAGCAGTTAGGTGAACAAATGGGTGGGGGGAAGTACTCCAAATACTTCCCAGTGATGTTCACAGGAAGAACACTGAACAGGTGAATTTCGATATGCGATTTAAATGATGTCAAAGTACAATTAATTTACTACCTGTATAGTAGCGTGAAGTGAATCATAGGTCCATGGTCTTCTGTGATGCATGATGATTTGACAATTAATAAATTGACCAAGCTACAAAACCAATTATACTAAAGCTATTTGCTTCTGGTTCTTGCCTAGAAAATTTAAGCACATAGAGCATAGCAGCACCTTGTCTGTTAATCCATCGCGAACTCTTAAGTTATGAGGATTTATATATTTTCTACCCTTCTTGTTTCGTGAATCCTGGCTCTTGAATATATAACATAATATTAGAAGGTGAAATTTACATATTAAATACGAAGTTGATGAAGAGATCAGTAATTTAAGTCTCTGTAATTGTAATGAATTTTGCTATTGTTAGTTGGCATGAAAAATGCCAAGTTTTCATTTTCAGATGGTTCACTGAAGTGCATTACTTTTTCTTGACTAGCATGTTTCTGCTATGTTAACTATTGGTCATTTCATAAATATGTACCAAACTTCACAGTAAATCAGCACTAGGAAGAGGAATGTCAGCCGAGGAGAGAAGCAACTTAAAACAGGAGTTGAAATCCCTTAAAATGGAGGACATATCTTCATTCATGGAGTCTCTGCCCTCAGATTTTCTAATGGTCTTGCGAGCTGAGTAAGTTCACTTAGTTTCATTCCATTACACTCTCACAGTATATCGTTATAATGTAGTGCTTACATGTATTTTTACGTTTTGCTTCTAACTTTCCACTTCCCCCCACAGTGGTTTGCTTCGGTCTTTGATCAGCAAATTGGATGCTCCTCATCGGATCAGGTTAAGGGCATACGCCAAATATGCTTTCCACGGTGTATCAACCGACGAAACTTTTGAATCTGGTGAGGCTCTTATGTAGTGATTTGAATCCTGTGATGCATTAGTCTGTCAAGGTATTTGTCTAATGGACCATTTGCCACTCAGGTGTAACTATGAGAGCATTGTATTCCAGATTGGAGAGGAGAATAAAAGACATTCAACTTGCTCTGCTACTTGGTAATCTTTTACCTGCATTCTCCTTTTGTTTAACTATGCTATTGAGGGCCAAGAATCTTATTGTGTTGTATTTGTAGATTTATTGGAATCGATATATGTGGTGGCAGAATTTACACATTCTTTGGCTAGAAGACTGAAAACCGCGCTGGTCTCTACTGGCTTTATACTCGGAAATTTTTTGTCCGGATTGTTACGTATTAAAAATCTAACTTAGTAGTCTAAGACTTGTGTGATCTCACCATATGTTATGGCATATGTTATGGTGAGACGAGGGATTAATTTGCAATTAGAATAATTGATTATGGCGCGTGGATGTAGGAGCGTTAGTGAAGATTGATGTACAGGCGTGTGTGGGTGAAAGATTGGAGCATGAAGTGACAAAATCATAAACTGTAAGATTCGAAACATGGTCCTCTACCTTCCGCGGCTCACTGAAGCTATAAATTTAAGACTGCTTTAGTTAAATTCCCCAAAAACTTTGTTACTTATTTTATTTCTTCTTTTATTCTTCTTTTGTCCTACCTATTTTAAAATAAATGTTCTAATTTTATTTAAAATTTAGAGTCCGTCTCTGAAAAAATGGTCTTTTTCATAAGTCATAGAAAGACTATAGTTTAAAGTGCAAATTAAAAGAATTGAAGATAAAATTTTTTGAGTTGCATGAATTGGGTTATAAATTTTATAACTACTAAACGTTGCATGATAAGTTTTTAATTTTACAATTAAAATCTATTACCTTTTATTATTCTAATCAAATCTCGTCTTTTTATAAGCGGAAAGACGGTATTTTTGAAGACTTTGCCTAAAATTTATATTTATAATTCATGTTTAAAAATAATATATCATACTTTTAATGTTTGGCAAAGTCTTGGGAAAGACGGTCTTTCCATAGGCTTATGGAAAGACGGGGTTTAATTCGAATAATAAAAGGTAAAAGGTCTTAGTTGCAACATTAAAAATTTAGTATGCAACATGTAGTAGTTATAAAATATATAACCCGGTTCATGCAACCCGAAAATTTTATCTTAATATCTTCTAATTTACACTTTAAACCTTGGTCTTTCCATAACTTATGGAAAGACCGTCTTTCAAGAGACGCACTCTTAATGTTTTATCAATTAGTTTATGGATTAACTGGTTTGTTAACCATTGACATAATTTAGTTCAATCTTTGTTTCGTTACAAGTGCCAAAGATATGTTAGTAAATCCTTGTAAAAGTGTAACTCAAAATTTATACTAGAATTACAACTAGAACACACATATAATTTAGTTTATGTATTTCTATAGTTTATTAACCTTTTTAAGGGTTTTGTTTAAATTTATATTTTCTACAAAATAATAGTAGAACTTACCGTTAGTAAATGCATAAATTAGTTCATATATAAACATTTGTTGATATTTTACCGACTTCGTTTAGAACTCCATTTTGATCTTAACTATATTTTTGAATCACAGTTTTAAGCTATATTTTAAATCAATTTTTTATTACATAATTATACACTTCCAATTAAGAAAGGCAGAGTATGAGTTCATGTGTTAAAAAATGTTTGTTAATGGTTTTAATAACCTTGTTTAGACCTCGATTTTTATTGAATATTTTTAAAATTTATAATCTAAATCACTTTTCAACACATAATCATACACTTACAATTAGGAAAGATATATCCGTTCACGTGCTTAAAATGTTTGTTCGTCGTTTTAGAGACTTTGTTTTGGCATTATTTAGATTTTAATATTTTCAATCTAAATTACTTTTCAATAAATAATCATACTTACAATTAGGATATATATATATATATATATATATATCAATTTATGTGTTTAAAAATGTTTGTTCATCGTTTTAAAGACGTTGTTTAGGCCTTTATTTTTATCTTCCATTTTTTTTATTCCGTCTCTTGAAAGACGGTCTTTCCATAAGTCATGTAAAGACCAAGGTTTAAAGTGTAAAAGAGAAGAAATGAAGATAAAATTTTCGGGTTGCATGAATCGGGTTATAAACTTTATTACTACTACATGTTGCATAATAAGTTTTTAATATTGCAACTTAGACCTTTTATCTTTTATCATTCTAATTACACTCCGTCTTTCCATAACTGTCTTTCCCAATACTTTGCCATTTAAAAAAAATTACAATCTAATTCTTTTTCATTACATAATCATACACTTACAATTAGAAAAGATACGGAGTATATGAGTGCATATATTTAGAATGTTTGCTAATCGTTTCAATGACTTTGTTTAGATTTTCATTTTTATCTAAAAAAAATTAATTTATAATCTAAATTACTTTTAAATACATAATCATACACTTAAAACAAGCTAAGATATATTAATTCGTGTATTTAGAATGTTTGTTAATCATTTTAAGGAATTTGTTTAAACCTCCATTTTTATCTAAACCATTATAAATTATAATAACTTTTCATTATGTAACCATACATTTACAATTAGCAAAAAATATACTAGTTCATATGTTTAAAATATTTGTTAATCTTTTAAAAAACTTTGTTTAGATTCTCCATTTTTATATAAACTCTTTTAAAATCATATTTTAAATTATAATCTAAATTATTTTTTACTACATAAACATACACTTGCAATTAGCAAATATGAGCTCAATATATATTAGTTAGTGTGTTTAAAATATTTGATTATCGTTTTAAGAACTTTGTTTATACCTCTATTTTTAAAATCTAAATAACTTTTTACTACATAATACACTTAATGTTACGTGGGGGAAAAAGTCTGAAACATTTGAATGTTATGGGGTCGCTGACATGTGGCCCCTTATTTTGTACAATTCCTGGGACATGTGTCACCCACTGATTGGGTCATGTGCCCCATTCTTCCTTTTAATTTTTTTAAAGAAATCTGATCTATTTTTAAACTTGATTTAAAAATTTGAAAAATATTTTTAAAATCTTGTAATTTTTATTAAAAAAACTGGAAAATTTTTATTCACGAATTATTTTATAATTGTTGAAAAAATTGAAATTAATTTTAGAAATAAAAATATATTATTAAATTTCATATTTAATTTATTTTGTGTGAACAAATTTATATAAATTAAATGTAAAAAAAATAATGAGTAAGATAGAGAAAATCAAGTGAGTCAATGAATAGTAGAGAATGGTCTTTTACCATTGTGAAGAAAAAAATGGCGGTCTCTTAAGTGGTCTCTTAAGAAGAGGTGGAAGAGCGTGATTGAGAAAAATAATATATTTAATTGGTAAGAAACCACTAGCATTATCTACCATTTACCATTGCCCATGCCTTACAACTAGCATCAAGATACTAATTAGTTTAGGTGTTTAGAATGTTTGTTAGTCGTTTTAAAAGCTTAGCTCTAACTTTAATTACTCTATTTGTTTCTATATTATTGGCATCGTAGATTTAAGTGTTTGAATTTAGGTGATGAAAATAAGTTGGTGAAATTGAATGTAGAAAGGTAGAATGAGTTGATGAAAGGAATCTTGCCAACAATGAAAAATGTGCTAATATAAAAAGAAACATTCCAATTAGGTAAGTGTGTCAGTCATTGATAAATAGGGGACTATATGAAGTAATAAATTTTAACGAGTATATTAAGGAGAAATAATAATCCCTAAATGAAGAAGCGCCCAAAGGCCCCAAAGATTCCTCCTCTCCGAGATGTTTCATTGTCCATCCTCTCTGGCAGCCAAGGACAAGAAGAAATTAACTCCTCAAACCCTCATTTTCTTCTCACGTTCATGTGGATCAATCCACCTCCAAAAAGGGGGATAATCGCCCAATTAATGAACTCCGGAAGTTCTGAGTACTGCTCTCAAATTCGTTGTAGCCCAGATGCGCTGCTAGGCTTCTCTTCTTCCTCTGTTTTATCCCATCTACCGTCCAAGGATTCGACAACTCTTTATTTATCGAGTGTCGCTCCTTGTTTCCCACATTTCCTCCACCTTCCTCATTTTTCTCCGTTGGAAAAGCCACTTCCTGTTTCTGATGGCGTCTACTGCTCCAATTATGAGGAAAGGATTAGGGGAGAAGGAAAAAGAGAAGCGGCTATGGGAAAGGAGAGCGTGAGAGAAGATAAAGGAAAAGGGAAGCTAGTTGTGTTGATCCGACACTTGACAATGGGTGGAGAATCACGTATCGATTCGACCAATTGCCATAAAAACTTTACGGCCAATTGCCATTGTTCCATTTTTCCCTTCAAAAGCCAACGGTACACAGAAGGAATAAAGCGCTTATATGAAAAGAAAGAGCACCAGAACAGTACATTACAGCAACAAGATTTTGAAAATGTTTTAACGGCCACTCTCGTTGGGTGGAGAATCACGTATCGATTCGACCAATTGCCATAAAAACTTTACGGCCAATTGCCATTGTTCCATTTTTCCCTTCAAAAGCCAACGGTACACAGAAGGAATAAAGCGCTTATATGAAAAGAAAGAGCACCAGAACAGTACATTACAGCAACAAGATTTTGAAAATGTTTTAACGGTAACTTGCCAATTACTCTCCTCTTCCACTCTCGTTGGGTGGAGAATCACGTATCGATTCGACCAATTGCCATAAAAACTTTACGGCCAATTGCCATTGTTCCATTTTTCCCTTCAAAAGCCAACGGTACACAGAAGGAATAAAGCACTTATATGAAAAGAAAGAGCACCAGAACAGTACATTACAGCAACAAGATTTTGAAAATGTTTTAACGGTAACTTGCCAATTACTCTCCTCTTCCACTCTCGTTGGGTGGAGAATCACGTATCGATTCGACCAATTGCCATAAAAACTTTACGGCCAATTGCCATTGTTCCATTTTTCCCTTCAAAAGCCAACGGTACACAGAAGGAATAAAGCGCTTATATGAAAAGAAAGAGCACCAGAACAGTACATTACAGCAACAAGATTTTGAAAATGTTTTAACGGTAACTTGCCAATTACTCTCCTCTTCCACTCTCGTTGGATAAAGATGAACATTTGCGGGTAGACACTGATTCGGGAAGATGCAAAATTTTAAAGCAAATGGTGGCTAAGCAAAATTGACATGGCACTCTACTAAAGTAGGAGGAGAGCACACTTTGCACGACTCAAGGATCATGGAAGAGCTCTCAACCCTAGGAATATCATACTCATGGCATGCATAACTAACACCACAACATGTAGCAATCTGTTTAAGCATGCAGGAAAAAAGCAAACCATGTGGATATCAAACGCGATAGCGCCAATTATAAAAACGTTTGTAATGTTTCATAATGAGATCAGAATAAGATCAGAATTCCGAAAATTAATGTTTTACAGCTCAAAACATCCTCAATGGTAATCCTCGCCAACAATTAAAAGTTTCTAACGACCTCCCTTTATTTCTTCTCCAAGAAAAAGCCCCCAACAAACAGAACACTCCACTTTGCCTAAAGATACCTGCGGCAGATTGCCAAAATAGAACAAGAACCAAACTGAATAACCATTTTTGCACGCACAATCAGCACCCATTAATGGGACTCATGAGTCTTAGGCACATACACTTACGATCTGCTAGAAAGTCTTGATTTCAGATCATCAGCGACAGCATCAATGAACTCTTCTGTGTTCAGGTACTTGTCTCTGCTTAGCCTGTGAGAATTTATATTAGATCAGTACTTTCTCTAGACATGTAAGCGTGTAGATATATGAAACATAAGATAGAACAAAGCTGCTTACTTGGATCCATGAAGGATGAGGGCAAGGTCCTTAGTCATTTTTCCAGCCTCAACGACACCAATACATGCAGCCTCCAACTTCTCGGTGAAGTCCAACAGTCTAGGGTTGTTATCCAATTTTGCCCTGTAATGCACGAGAACATATTTTTCCATTAGCTGATCCTACAATTTCTAAAACTTCAAATAAATTATGCAGACATGGAAAAGGAAAGGAATATACCTGTGTGCAAGTCCTCGTGTCCAAGCAAAGATTGAAGCAATGCTGTTTGTGCTAGTTTCACCTCCTTTCTGGTGAACTCTGAAGTGTCGTGTAACAGTTCCGTGAGCTGCCTCGGCCTCTATGGTCTTGCCATCAGGGCATACCTACAAAAATATATTCGTCAGGCTTCAGCAAAGCCCATAATTACAAGTATAAAATATGCATCCAAACTTAAAAATCTATTGGCACAGACATGGTATATCTACAAGGGCAGTGGATTCGACAAAAAAGAAAGTCAAATACAAGGAGAATCAAGGATTGAAAAACTGAAAAGAACATACCAGGACTGAGGTCATCAAACCCAGAGATCCAAACCCTGGAAAAAATTAATAAAAGATAGCATGAGTTTGCCATTTATCATACTATATGAAATCTCTAGAATTGAATTAAGACAAACATAGATCTCATGCCTTGAGCAAGAAAATCACTCTGAACATCCCCATCATAATTCTTGCAAGCCCATACATAACCTCCTTCGCTCTTAAGAGCATAAGCAACCATATCATCAATCAGACGGTGCTCATACCTGAGAGATTGATTACACAAATGCACAATTAGTCAATAATGACATCTCCAAGATATGCAACAAGCAGTAATATCAAACTGATTAAAGATATCAGCTTACCAAATTCCAGCAGCCTCGTACTTTGATTTCCAGTTGGCCTCGTACACCTCTTGGAATATGTCCTTGAACCTTCAAGGTGAAAACATAGGTGAGAGCCCAAATAGGTTACTACAAACATAATTTTGCAACTTTAGTGATATAGTCAGACAAATTGGTAAGAGCAAGATGAAGTCACTCCTATAAAGAGCTGACAAAAGCTAAGAGTAGGAATGAGCATGAATTAAATTTACGGAAACCAAATAAGCTAAAAAATACTTAGAATTGTAACAAAGGACTGTAAAAATATAACATGTCACTTGAGAACTGCAGAATGCCAACAATACAGGTAGAAAAACAAGGCAGGGTAAAAACTAAAACAGCCAGTGCACAAGTAACAGAAGTAGTGGCATACCTTCCATCATATTTCTTCAAAATGGTATTCTTTGTGCTGAGATAAAGTGGCCAT
This sequence comes from Rubia yunnanensis, assembly GCA_037428765.1. NCBI lineage: Eukaryota > Viridiplantae > Streptophyta > Magnoliopsida > Gentianales > Rubiaceae > Rubia > Rubia yunnanensis. The sequence continues at coordinate 30,190,886 of CM075069.1, read as the reverse complement.
TTCTTCTCATAAGCAGTATTCATTGAGGCCTCAGCAAAAGCACAAATAGACTGGTTTTACAAACAATTACAAAATAAAATGGTGAAGTCAGTCCAAAGAAGTTCCAGCACAGATTTGGGATAGGACTTACAAGCATGTAAACAGACCTCATCTGTGTTGTACATGGCCAAAGCAACTCCGCCAGTACCAGTGAAGTTATAAACTTCAAGCTCTGTCTTTTCATCAGATCCTTCTGGTACTGCAATTCACAGAGAAAGAGCTCAATTTTAAGACCAGGAAACAAGGGGAGAGAAAAATACACAATCAAATTAGTATATATACAACCACTTCCTTAGAACAAATTATAATAGTACATTCGGAAAAACAATGAATAATGGTTACCAAAAACCAGCTTAAGTTTTCCTGCTCCTTTAATGACAGAGTCGGTAGCTTTGTATTGGTCTCCAAATGCATGCCTTCCAATGCAAATTGGCTTGGTCCAACCTGACAGCAAGTAATCAATACAAGCACAATTCGGACATAACTCTTCGCATTATCATCTTCAGAAAGTTTCAAGTACCTGGAACAAGTCTGGGAACATTTTTGCACAGAATTGGCTCTCTAAAGACAGTGCCTGATGCATGAGGAATTGTCAAGGGCGGTACAATTACATTCAATTTTATGGAATACAAGAGTTTTAGAACACTCACCGTTTAAAATGTTCCTAATTGTCCCATTAGGACTCTTCCACATACTCTTCAAGCCAAACTCCTCCATACGAGCCTCATCTATGATAATAGAAGACATATTACTGAATATTAGTTTGAGAAGCAATATCACAACAGCATTCCTGGCAGCAAAAGATGGCTTCTACACAAAATAGGGTATTCATACCAGGTGTGATGGTAGCACACTTGATGGCCACATTGTACCTGCAATCAAAGAACATGAATTAGGTCGTGGTATACACAGCATAGAACCAAGCACAATAGAACAATAGATGCAATTCTCGGATATCCAATAAAATGATGAAATCAAAATGATACATGAAGCATTATCACATAACCCTGAAAATAAGAGCCCAAGAAAAGGAATAATCGGACACAATGTCATACTTCAAGGTAGCCTCTGCACTCTCAACGGTAACTTTGTCATCAGTTGCATCACGGTGAGGAAGGCCAAGATCAAAGTATTTAATATCCAACTCCACGAAAGGAAAAATGAGCTGCAACATTCAAAAAAATTCTCAGTTCAGATAACATAGCAACCTTGCAATACTTAGAAAAAACATCAGCATTAAGCCGCCATCCACTCACCTTGTCCTTGATATATGTCCATATGACTCTGGTCATTTCATCTCCTGCATTGCAAAAAAAGACAAGATTTAAGCCAACAATCAATCACTAGTGAAAAATGAAAATCAAAAGCTACCAGCAAAAGCTACAAGTAAGACTGACATCGAAACAGCATACCAATCAAACACAACTAAGCAACACCATAAAAAATCCGATACATGGTCCAAGAACATAATTTTCAAGGAGCCAAAGATCAAATCAACGTGCCATGTAATATCCATAATTCATTATTAATCTAATCAAAACACTTGGAATCTCTGAAAAACCAACCCAAAAACAAAGAAATAAATAAAAAAACAAGGACCAAAACAACAATTGATTGCGAGGGAAAAAGACCAAAAACAGATGATCAGTAAAAGCCAAAATCATCCCGATGGCCCCACTAGAAAAAACACCACCGGGATTCGCCCCCATCACTGACACAACTAAGCCCACAAAGATCAAACCTTTATCCGTATAGCTTCGATCTAATAAAAATTAACAGCAACCCAGATCACCAAAACATCTACTGAACAACATACAGTCACAAACAGATCAAACAAAATTTAAAAAAAAAGGAAGGGAAAAAAGAGAGAAGATCTAACCGTCCATCTCGACGATGGGGTTGGAAACCTTGATCTTTTCGAATGCCATATTAGCAGTAGAGAGCTCGAGAAGGGGTTTTTTAGCAGAGATTGGTAGAAATCTCCGCCGGCGTATTTTGCAGTAGTAGCGAATGGAATGGAGTGGGTGATGTGGGTGGCCAAATGGTTTAAGTAATGGACTAATGGGTGAGTTGGTCAAGTAGCGACACTTCAATTATCATATTTTAATGTATTCCCACCTAATATCCGATTGGCTCGAATTTCTTTTTAGTATTGTTTCATGAAAATCTACCGCTAAAAGAGTAATCACTTGCTTAAGTTGCACCGCTACAATTATCCATGTCACTCCTCACCAAATTTTAATACTTAGCAATAGCAAACATTGTCACATCACCTGCTTTAAAAAAATATAAACTCACATTACATTTAGCAGAATTCAAATGTTGAAATCAAATGAATACTTTAACTCATATTAATTTTGACGGATTTCAAAATCTGGAATCAAAGAAAATTATATGACATGCATCAATTATACATAGTAAAAAATAAAATCAGTACAATATTATAATACTTATGTCGATGCACGGATCTATGAAAGAAAATTATAAATATAATATAGTTTATAATTTGAATAAGTAATAAAAAGTTTTATACCTACATAAAATTACATACATTGTATTCAAAATAAATTGATATATTTACTGATATGATAGTTTTTATATAAAAATATTAACTATAGTATCGAAATACTTTAACTTATTAAAGATATAGTATTAAGAATATGAATTATTTGTTGATAATGAATTAATAATTATTTAATTAAAGTTATAAATTTATGTGTCTTTGATAGGAAAATAGCAAACTATTATTGGCTATAAATATAGATATAAATATAAAATAACATACTCCTCCGCACCAGCCGAATCAAGGAAAAATGAATGCAGTAAAATATGTTATTTAACTATAGGAAAAATGACTTTGAAGTCAAGGTAAGGGTATAACACCCGTGCACGATATAATATGAATTATCATAATTATTAATATTTAATTTATTTAATAAAAAATAAAAATATTATTATTTATTAATAAATAATATACTATTATAAATTTATAGTTTGTCTCTTGAAAGACGATATTTCTATATTATTATTTATTAATGTTATATATTTAGAGTAATATAACATTAAAAACGATGTTTATGGTTGAAAATGGTCTAACTGAAGATGATGTGGAGATTAACCAAGGTGAGGATGGAATCATGGATTGAACGCAACCCAGCCATAGTATCTACTAAAAGAGCAACCACGTGCTTAAGTGGAACCCCACACTTAGTCATATCACTCTCATAAAATTTTGACACCTAGCATTACCAAACATTGCGACTTTAACTGCTTTAAAAAAACTTTAACTAATATTTATTCGGATGTATTCTGCTTTCGTAATAAAAGGAAATTTATTTATTACAGTTAAACATGTATCAATTAAACCGTAATCAAAGGAAATTTACTTAATAACTATTATTTATTGACGTTTATATGTTATCGTAATGAAATGAAATTTATTTATTACAATTAAACCCGTATCAATTAAGGCAAAGTCTTGGGAAAGACCGTTTTTTCATAGGCTTATGAAAAGACAGAGTTTTATTGGAATAATAGAAAGGTAAAAGGTCTTAGTTGCAATATTAAAACTTTATTATACAACGTGTAGTAGTTATAATGCTTATAACCCGGTTCATGCAATCCGGAATTTTTATCTTCATTTCTTTTAATTTGCACTTTAAACCTTGGTCTTTCTATGACTTATGGAAAGACCGTCTTTCAAGAGACGAACTAATCAATTAAACCGTAATCAAAAGAAATTTAATATAAAAAGGAAATTTAATATAAAAAAGGAAATTTACTCAAAGTTAAAAGATTGTAACTAAAAGAATAATTAAATTACAGTTTAAAATGAAGTGGCAACCTCACACTTAGCCACATCACTTTTCATAAAATTTTGACACCTGAGACTACCAAACATTGCGACATTAACTGCTTTAAAGAAAAACTTTAACTAATATTTATTCTAACATTTTTACTGTATTCTGCTTCTGTGTAATGAAAGAAAAATTATTTATTATAATTAAACATGTATTAATTAAATCGTAATCAAAGGAAAATTATTTAATAATTAATATTTATTGACGTTTATATGTTTCCGTAATGAAACAAAATTTATTTATTATAATTAATCTGTATCAATTAAACTGTAATCAAAGGAAATTTATTTATAAAAAGGAAATTTACTCAAAGTTAAAAGATTGTAACTAAATGAATAATTAAATTATAGTTTGAAATGAGACAAAAGAAGTATTACTTTTAATAATTTTTTATTCATTTTACAATGAGCATCATAGTTAGTAGAGATTTAGAAAAAAATTTTCAATTGCAATTGTTTTATTTTTGTGTCTTGATTAGTTTTAAAAAATTGTTAATTTTATTTTTAATAAGATTATAATATGTAGAATAATTTCCATTATTAGATTTATTTTTGAACATAAAATAATTTAATTTTTAAAATTTGATTAATGTGACTTTTGAATGATTATTCAAGCATAATTATTCAATTCTTAGCTTCCAAACATTATTTTGATTTTAAAATAGATTTTATTTCTAACCAATTTTCATTAACATTCTTTATTAATTTGAGAGTTATTTATTTTTAATAAAAAATAAATAATTATTATTGTCATAAATGCATTTTAACATTGAATGCTAACAAATAGTTAGCCTTTTTTCAATGAATAGTTTGAAAATAGGTTTTTAAATTTAAAGTTACATTCCATTTCATTGTGATGATTTTATATGAAATAATATTATAAATAAATAATTACATATTTATAATGCTGCCAATTCTTATTTTTGTACATTCCATTTCAGTTTACAATTCTCATTTTTATCACTATATTTTTTAAAGCGTAAAGTATTTTTATACAATAATTAATAATTTTCTACGTAAAAAGGGTACTTGTCGATAAAGATCAAGTCGATTTACTTTCATTCAATGCATTATAATCTTAATATAATATTAGTTTATTCTATGTGTAATTATCTTATACATATGATAACAATTCATTACTTATCTAAAATTTAAATGATATTATATCTTAAATTTTTGTTCATAAGTTAGTGCATCAGCAAAGGAGTTATCTAGTTATTATTATTATCTATACTACTAAAATAACAACCACTTGCTTAAGTGGCACTCCAACACTTAGCCACATCACCCGTCACAGAATTTTGACACCCGTCACCCGTCACAGAATTTTGACACCTGGCATCACCAAACATTGCCACATCAGCTGCTATCAAAAAATACTTTAGTATCGATTCCTAATTGTAGTGTCTGATGTGTACCTCTTTACACTTGAAAATGTATCAATTAAACTGTATCCATTCCTTAATTAAAGTGTCTGATGTATATCTATGTATCAATCAAACCGTATCCATTCCTTATTGAAATGTTGGACAACTGATTATTGGAATTGAATCCGAATTGAATTTCGTGAATATTTTTGCTCTTGAAATGTCCATTTCGTTTCAATTACTAATGATGAAGAAGAACAATAGTTTAGAATATCGTTTATTCTATTTTAACTTTTCATATTTTTTTAAAAAAAAACTTTATTCTTTCCTCTATTAAGCTGTCTTTCTAAACTTTTTCATTTTATAATCTACATTATAAATGAACTATCAATAAATTTACTAAAATATATTATAAAGTAATTATCACCTTGAATGACAATGTGAAAGAAAAATATTCAAATTATTATTATTGTCATAAATGCATTTCAATACTGAATGCTAACAAATAGTTATCCCTTTTCAATGAATAGTTTAAAAATAGGTTTTTAAATTTAAAGTTACATATGATAATTTTATAAGAGATAATATTATAAATAAATAATTACAATACTTTAGTGACACGCGAAATAGGGGTACTTCACAGGGCGTCACTAACAATACAATTGTGACGCCTTGTGAAATGCCCCTATTTAGCGTGTCACTAAAATTTTGTAATGCGTTGAAATATTATTATATTTTTTTGTGACGCTTTAATGTGGAGTTCAATTTAGAAGTGTCACTGCATTTTATGATATGGATTCAGTTTAGTGACATGTGCACATCTCATAAATATTTAGTAACACATGAAGGTAGATCAAATATTGTGACATTTCCTTACCTGTCACAAAATATGCGTCACTATTAAATTTTTTTTGTAGTGTCGGTCCGTTACGCGAGTTTTAACATACTTTGTATTTACTTTTTCTAAATATAAATTAACATATTTATAATAAAAGTATCATGTATAATATTGTTAGATTCATTTTAACGTCTATTTTCTATATTAATTTTTTTATTCAATTATTATATATAAGGGAAAGTCTCAGGAAAGACAACCTCTCATAATCTTATGGACAGTCCACATGGACTTTTACCTTAAATGTTGTAATTTTTAATAAAATTCAAATATTGTATGTTACAAGTTAAAATAAGTAATAATATGTATTTGAATGTGAAAATATAAAAATATACGATATAAAAAATATTTTCAAAAATTCTAAATTTTGTATGTAATTTAACAAATGCAATGTATAAGGTAAAAAATAAATGGCTTATTCATAAGCTTGTGGACATGCCATCTATCAGGAGACTCACTCTATATATAACTAGTTGGAGTCCCACTGAGCGTTGTTCGGTGTTTTTGATTGAAAATATTTTCTTAATTGAAATGTAGTATTTACATTTCATATTTAAAATGAAAAAAAATTATAAATATATTTCATGTAAGAGAAAGTTTCAGGAAATGTGGCATATCCATAAAATTATGAAAATAACCCCTAATCTTTTACCTTAAAGGTTGTAAATATTTTTGTAAAATTTAAATATTATATTTGAAAATTGAAAACAAGAAGTATTGTGCATTTGAAAGTGATAATGTAAACAATATTCTAAATTTAGTATGTAATTTAATAAAGTGACATGCCAGCTATCAGGAGACCCACTCTTCATGTAATAGTTACTATAAGAGTTATAAAGTAAAAGTAATCAATTGAGGTGGAACTTATTACTCCCTCCGTTTTTTTCCATTGACACCTCTCTTTTGGTGTTAGAATTGAGGAGATGCTAAATGAGTGGATGAAATTGAATTGAAAGAAGAGAAAGTAAAATGAGTGGATGTAAAAACCTTAAACTTGCCCAAAATAGCAAGTGCCAATTAAAAAAAACCCACTTTTAGTAAGTGTGCCAATGAAAAAAAAACGGAGGGAGTATAAAGAAAGGATTTTATCAAAATCCAATTTTGAATATATTCACCAATATGATTTGTGAAAGTAATCACTGTGCAGACGATTTACTCTTTGCTATCAAGGGGGCTAGCTTGATGGATATCTTGCATTATAAGATTTTCCTTCGATCATCATATAACCAAATTGCATTTAAACGATAGTTTGTAAAATAAAGTGCAACATAAGAAGTCATCGACCACCAATCCTTCTCTTGTATCCCATTCCTAACAATACTGTTATCCAATGCAGGCTCCGGAAGCCCTAGATGTATCTCTTCCACATGTAGCTCATACAAGCACAAGTTCTTTTTCTCTGCACCATTGTAACAAAGATTGTTACCGTGATCTTCCATAAACTCAATAATATAAAGTTGATTGTAATAACATTACCAGGAAATGATCCTAAGTTTTGTACCAATTTTTTAACATTATTTTAGATCTGTTCAACCAAAAGATAAAAAGTAACCATAAAAACAACTATGCAAAGTCTATCCCAGAAAAGAAAGAAGCGAGAAGTCTTTGCGCCTTCAACAACAAAATAATGCAACAACTCGACTACTTTCACACTTCAATCAAAGTAAATGAAAATTCATCCGCACAAGACACAGTAACAATAATAATTTATGCGGATTAAAACAATACACAAAAGAGAAAATTTGTTTAAACATTAAAAAAATGACAGTTAACATAAGTTTCTATAGACTAAAGTCCCTAAACAATATCAACCACAAGTGTTATGACTAAAAGTACTAAGGTGACAGAGCATAAGTGTTAAGAGAAGATAGTATAAGTATGATATTGACACTCTTAGAACTAAACAACATAATAACATATGCTATATCATTTTAAACAATCAGGGATAGATAAAGTGGCATAAACATGGAAATACTAGCATGTGAATTGATGATATAAAACCGACACTGGAATAAGAATTTTAATCAAATAAAATCTGTGAAATTGGTTGTTAACATGAGTAAAGCAACAAAAACAAAATGCAGCTGCATATAAATTGAAAGTAAATAATTTTATTAAATTTTAATGTTTAGTCATAAAAAATGGGCAAAATACTGATATGACCTTATGTTTTGAAGGTTTGTGCTAATATGATCATGTGAAGTTGAAAAGTGTTATTGTAGCCTTGTGTGTTGCATCAGAAGTGCCGATATAACCTTTTGGAACTATTCTGGCATTGACTTGGCATTTTATGGCATTGACCATAGCTAAAAAGACTAAAATAACCCTAGTTTTAAACTAAAAATGTAAAGACAAAATTACCCCTAGCTCTTCTTCTTCTCCATAACACAGCCACTACTCCACCGCTCCGCCACCTCCACCGCCGCTCTGCCACCTCCATCAAGATGCCAAAATCTGGAGTTCCTCTTCATCACCGCCGAAATCCGGTACCACTGCTGTCGTCCTCTCGAACCCTACCTCACCTCTTGAAACTCTGATGGTCACCACCACCTCTCAAAACCCTACTCACCTCCTCTCGAATCCCTACCTCACATCTCGAAACCCTACCCTGATGGTCACCACCACTTCTCGAAATCCTACCTCACCTCCGCTCTGCCATCTCTGCCACCGGTGGCGGCCAGTTCCAGCCAAGAAAAATCAAAACTGATACCTTTGGATTCCATAAGAATGAATCCGCAACAACCAGCACACATAATCCAAACCCAGAAATCGAAGATGAATCTGAGAGCACTCTAACCTTTTGAATCGTCGAGCTCAGTAGCGAGGGTTCAATCTCTCCAATTGATGCTTTAAAAATCTCAAATATTGCGATGGGATATCACCCCATATTGTTGCCGGTCCAAAGATCCTTCCGCGTTATGGCCCACTTGATCGCTATCGTGCTAGTACGGCGGTAGAGAGATCTCGTTCGACAGAATCAGACTCGCCGTTGCCATCTCCGTTGAATTGCTAGGTGGAGCGGAGGTTAGGCGGTGCAGAGAATAAGGAAAGAAGAAGGAAAGAATATTTTTGCTTCTTCTTCAACAGTGGCAGAAAGAATAAGGAAATACATGAATGAGGGTATAATTGTCCTTTCGCTTGTTCTGAATTTTTATTTTTTAAAAACAAGGGTATAATAGTTATTTCTTGTATTTCCGGTCAAATTCAGGCCTACATAGTCATATTAGAACATTCTAGCAAAACATAGGGTTTCAATAGCACTTTCCAACTTCACAGGGTCATATTAGCACAACCCACCAAAACATAGGGTTATATGAGAACTTTACTCTAAAAAATTATATAAATTATGAAGTGATATAATTAATTTAGTTATAAATCATTATTTAATAAATAAAATAAAAATATATTTATAATATTTATTTAATGAAAAGAAGCATGGTTGATAAAGAAAAGATATGACTAAATTGGAGATGGTAAACCACCACCGGGTATTTAACTTTTCAATGGCATCAAAATTCTATTTGATGCTGATTCCATTCTATTGAAAGAGACCAAAGTTTAGATCCAACTTTTAAAAATACGAGTTGCAATTTGTATATGGTAAATTGGGAAAACACACCATGTCGTATATCCGGTGAGTAAATATTATAACTTGTTACTATAATTTTAAAATTTTTAAATATATAATCAGTCATAACTTGTTAAAATATATAACTTCTAAAGATATATTTAAACCATAAATATCGCATTGTACTATATCATTGGAGAAAATAATATGAAATAACAAAATGTTTGGATTTTTTGATACAATGATAGAGTACTTTTGATAAAAAAATGTATATATATTATTTATTTATTAATGTATGACAAAGTCTTGTTTTAGACCAACTAACTGTTAAATGAAACATTTTACATTTAGTGAGACTAATAAGGTCATTTGATACTAACTTTCATTTATTGCAATGGGATACATAAAATTATGATAACCTTTTTAAATGAATATCAACATACAAATAATTAATTTTTAAATAATTTTAATGACATATTATAAAATAATTAATTATTACTGTATACAGTATTTAACGGAGTCTCTCTCCTATAGCCACACAAATTTCTTCTTCAATCAGGTAACCAGAGGAAATCATTTCTGCCACTGGATGCTCAACCTAAGTTTTGGAAAGAATTTCAAAAAATGAGAGACAATTAAAAACATGATAAATATGCACATACTTCACATGCTAGTCTCATTTTACCGGAATTTGAGTGTTCATCTCCATGAAGTAGAAGGAACCACTTTCATCTAAAAGGCGGATGGTTAGAGAGGTGGACGGTACGTGGGATATCTCGAGGGGGATGGTTTGAGGGCTGATGACAAGTTCGAGGGGTGAATGGTTCGAGGGGTAAATGGTTAGAGGGGTGGATGGTTAGACGGGCAGATAATTTGGGAGGTTGATGGTTCAGGGGTGTCGCGGATGTTTCGAGGCGTCGCATATCTAGGGATAGAAGGATCGTTCGAGGGGTGGATGGTTCGAGAGGTGGGAGGTGGATGGTTTGAGAGGTGGATGACACGAGGGATTGATTGATGGATGGTTCGAGAGGTGGATGATCCGAGGGGTCGAGGGTTCGAGGTGGACGGGTCGAGGGTTTGAGGTGGATGGTTTGAGGGATCGAGATGGATGGTTTAAGGGATCGAGATGGATGGTTCGAGGGATGGATGGATGGATAGTTGTCCGACAGATGAATGGTTCGAGGGGTCGAGGGGTCAAGTGGAGTTTCGTGTACCGTGGGTTCGAGTGGTGGATGACGTACTCTCTTGTATTCTAGAGTGGCAACTCTTATGGTGGATGGAATACTCTCGAGTGTTGGATGGTCCGAGAGGCGGATGGTCTGACTGGTGGACGGTTCGAGGGATCGAGAAAGATGGTTTGAGGGGTAAGATGGTTCGAGGTGGATGGTGGGTGATTTGAAAGGTGGACGGTTCGAGGATTCGAGGGACCGAGGTGCCGAGATGAATGATACGAGGGGTGGATGGATGGATATCCGCCAGATGGAAGGTTCGAGGGGCCGAGGGGTAAGATAGTTCGAGGGGTTGAGGGGTCAAGTGGAGGTTCGTGCACCATGGCTTTGAGTGGTGAATGACGTACTCTCTTATACTCTCGAGTGGAAGCTCTTGTGGTGGATGGAATACTCTCGGGTGCTGGATGGTTCGAGAGGTAGATGGTCTGACAATTGGATGGTTTGAGGGATCGAGATGGATGGTTCGAGGGTTAAGATGGTTTGAGGGGGATGGTGGGTGATTCGAGTGGTGGATTGTTTGATAGGTAGTTGGTTCGAGTGGTGGATGGTTTGATAGGTGGATGGTGGATGGTTCGAGAGGTAGACAGTACGAGGGATAGATGAAGGATGGCTTGAGAGGTGGATGGCTCGAGGATTCGAGGGGCCGAGGTGCCGAGATGAACAGTAAGAGGGATGGATGGATGGATATCTGACAGATGGAATGCTCGAGGGGTGGAGGGGTAAGATGGTTTAAGGGGTCAAGCGGAGGTTCGTGTACCGTGGCTTCGAGTGGTAGATGACGTACTCTCTCATACTCTCGAGTGGCAGCTCTTGTGGTGGATGGAATACTCTCGAGTGCTGGATGGTTCGAGAGGTGAATGGTCTGACAGGTAGACGGTTTGAGGGGTAGACGATTCGAGAGGTAGACGGTCTTCTTCTCTCGAGTGGTGTACCCTCTCGACTGGAACACTCTCTCGAGTGGTGCACTTCCTCGAGCGGTGTATTCTATCGAGTGGTGCACTATCTCGAGTGGCTCGTGTATTTCTCTACAAGAGGCATACGATTAAAAAAATAAAAATAAATTGGCCTTCTCTTTGGGCGGAAATTTTATTGGGCGGATGTACGAAACTTTTCCATCCCCTTGGAAATACTTGTGCACTATGGCCGATGAGGATCGGAGAGCAGCCTTTCTTGGGTGGATGTACAAAACTTTTCCATCCCCTTGGAAATACTTGTGCACTATGACCGATGAGGGTCGGAGAGCAACCGGGGGGTATTTGAGTAATTATTTCACTTCCTTAACTTGATGTTGTATCGCTTTAAACCTAGATAGATTCAACCTAAGTGTTGCTAAGCTGCAATAATTCCATAAGTAGTCTAAAGCCTTTAAATTTTCCACTCCACATTATACTGATTATTTACCAGGTTGGGTTCTACACAGTCTTATAAAGCTATCAAGAATCCAACTTGTCTTCACTGAATACAGACATGAATACATATCTCAAAAGTCATCACACCCACATGTCTGCTTTATATTAGCAATTAAACTTTGATGTTTTAGCAAAACTAAACGCTCAGTCATCTAGGCAATTATAAGTTGCATATCAATGATCGTCATGCTATTTACATGTGTTTTACTTAGAAAAGAATGAGCACCCACACTACCTGAAATTCAATGTGTCTTGGATTCTGTACATACTTCTCCAGATAAACACCATCATTTCCTAAAGCAGTTGCTGCCTCACTCTTAACTTGCTGTAAAAACAAGAACAATCAAAGCTCACATGAGGACTATCGCCAAATCATTTGAGCCAGCAGATTCATTGGCATTAAGTGATCAACAAATGCAACATACTTAGAATTTTAGTGCCCTAGAACTATGGACAAATTGTGTGACAACTGTAAAGTTATTCAAATTGTAGTGTTCAGAACTCTAGCTGACTGTAATAAACTAAAAATCTTGTACACGGGCATGCGTGTTTTAAGAAATGACACTTCAAGAAGGTATCTGTAACAACTCGTTACATACACTCTCAGATCACGGGACTGCATCCAATACAACTATATACTCATGGACTGCAGATCAGCATAAAAGTTCTATCAAACACGATGCGCTAAATCAAAAGTAGTAAAAATGGAGAAACAGTGCAAAATAACACAACATACCGAACTTTGTTGAAGATAAGGTAGGGAGGCCAAAGTTTCCCCCACTAATGGCATCCTATTCAATTGCGAACTCGAACGGGATAAATACAACAACGGCCTGAAAATCTTCGGAAGAATACAACAACAGCCTGGAACTGGAAGAATTCCTCGAACTCTAACTTGAACCATACCAATAAAAGCCTAGAAATCTCCTCCGTCGCATCGAAAACGACGTAGTTATCACAATACAGCAACTGTGAATCCACGAATCTACCGTCCGCTGCTTCGCTAGCCACAAAAACTTCACCGCCATCAGCAACATCCTCGAGCACCAAAAAAGTCTGCCTGAAGAAAAAAATCCGGTGAAGAAGAAAGAGGGAAAATTTGCGATGGAGAAGAATAGGAGAAAGAAACGGTGAAATAGAAGATAGCAAAACGGTGAAATAGAAGATAGCAAAACGGTGCCATTTTTGCAAAGTAAGAATGTCAACAAATTACTTCAATAGCCTCGGTTGACAAACAGAAAGCAAACAATATCTATCATAGGGAGCTTGAGATGAGTACTTAGACCTCCAATCTCACTCTTCATTAAGGCATCATTTTCATTAATCTTTTCAGTTGCTCTAGTTTTAGAAGCGGAATCATCCTCAACACTTCCACAGACCTCATAAACAACACAAGTAGGTCTCACGTCATGTTATAGATCCTAACTTTTAGCATGAAAGCACGTTGAAAAGAGTAAAGAAGAGAGCTAGTATTAGTTACCAAATTCTTCTATGCCCCCGGGTTTGTCATCATGCTCTTTATGAGTGACTTCAGGTGCTACCCAGAAACCAATTTCTTCTTAAAACTCTACCCATCCTGGCCCCAAAACTCTTGCAAGAACACCTACAAATTTTTTTTGGAATTATGAATACCATAACAAGTAGAAACAGATTGAATAATTTCATAGTTACGGCTCAAAGCTAGTTTGCTTTTCATCTGACATGCCCAAAGGTCCTTGAGATTCAAATTTTGCCATGGATATTTAAAGTATATGACTGTCATAGCACCAAAAAATACAGTCACATAAGATAGATGGCAAAGGGGTCGATATTACCAGCTTCTTCATGAAAAATCATCGTTCACACACTTTTATATGGCTATTAACCGTTCACAACAACAAAATTCTCCCTCAGTAGTCCATTAACAAAAAACAGAGAGATGCAAAACTTTAACAATAAACCACTATATGATATTCTAGAAAAATAATTGAAAGAGCAACTACAAGAACTACAGAAAGTGGACTTGTTTTTGGGGGAAAATCACATATTCTTTGGTCCAAACTTTGTTACACCAACATCTGATCAAACCTATAATCAACATCAAAACTAAGATAATGCCAATATCTACTTTGGACCAAACTTTGAATACATCTGAATTGGAGAATATAATTGATATATAATACTAACACGATTCATATTTTTCAACATCTGAATTGGGCCTACGTACCTAAACAAAGAATTCAACATAAGACGGAGCAAGGGAGGTTATAATATCCTCCATATAACATTCAAACAAAAAAAATACCTATACAAGCAACCAAAGCAAGTCCAATTTCCAGCAACCAGAACCAGACTCTAAAAATATTTTTAAAATAAGACCCAAATTGTAATGGCTAATGTAATAATTTGCATAAGGAACTACAACAAGAACCACACTCTTATGCTAAACGAAATAATTCGCACAAGGGCCACAAACAACAAGAACCAAACTCACAAATGGTAAGCTTATCACACTTATAAAAATTTCAAGCTCAATGGAACAGAAAAGCTGATGAACCTCAATTTAGAACAACAATCAAACAAAAAGAAACATTAAACAATAGCATTGAGACAACCTTGCCTTATAAAATTAATGTAGTCATTCAAAAGCATGGAAAGGGACCGGGAAATTTCATTGATCAAATAAAAAGTGAATCTCACAATGGCTAATTTATTGTAAAACATATAGGATTTCGATGAATTGCATCTTCAAATCACAGTAAGTATTTCATGATTTCTACTCCTTTCCCAATACATCAGTTAGCAGTTGATTTTAAATGATAAAAAACAAAAAGATAGGTTATACAACAGATGTTACTCCTTTTAAAGTATCCTTCCAAGAATTATCCGATAGAAGGTTTCCTATTTTAGCCAGAGTGAAAATATATTCATGTCCAATTTAAAAGATGGAACAACAACAAAAGCAACAAGAGGAAAATAGTACACCTTGATGCCAAATTACACTGTTAGCCCATGGTTCTTGTACGGTAGACCTTCCAGTTCTACAAGAAGACAAGTACAAGTTAGTTGCAAATAATTTTTTATACTGATAAACTAACATTCACAGTGTGCCTAATGTACATGTACATCACAATAAGTTGGCAAAGGTCAACAAACTTCTGCACATCAAGTCTTATTAGCTTGCTCTTAAAAAACATCTTGTATAATGGATTCTTCTGACCACTCCCATGAGTTCTTTATGTAATAAATATATATTTATCTATCTATCTGTACATCTATATATTGTGTTTAGAAAGTGTTAGATTTGTACCACACTGGCAGCAAGAGTAGTTGAGTTGCCCCTCCCAGTAAGTTCACGAGCTGAACTTTCAATTGTTTGAGGTAAATAGAAAAAGGTGATCTTAAGAACTTTCCCTCATAATCATAGAAGCAAAATAACCAAGGGAAGAGTGCTCTAGCAAGAATATACGTACCAATAAAAGTATTTGATGTAACCTAGAGCTTGTTTCATTCAAAGAGGTCTCGCCAACTTGTCTCTGGTTACGGAAAAATTAAAAGTCAATTAGAAATTTACCCTATAGAACGTAGCACAATCATACGTGTGAAAAATTCCTACCTTCGCATATAGAAAGTAGCTCCATCAGATGACTCCAGTCCCTCAAAGCTTCTTCATTGAGCTTCTCAAGAACAGTCCCTTGAGTGATAAGGAGAAAAGATAGTATAATAAGCGCCTCTTTCAATAGCACATTTGCCACCTTCGTGTACAGAACCATGAAACCAATTTCCATAGACAAATTCATCCACGTCTTAAAAAAGGGTATAATCTCCACAAATTAGAGCTTCGAGGGTTACCTTGTTGGCGCTCTCAATAGATCCAACGAACAAGCACAAATGCCTCTCAACGGCAGGAAAAGGCAGCAGCGGGAATCGACAGATCTCAAGGAAGAGTACCAGATTGAAAAGATGTGCCGGACTGCTCAATGTTCCCGAGATGACTGCAAAATTGAAAAGAAGAAGTTTGGGAGCGAAGAGTGCCATTAAGAAGAAATCAGAAAACGGCGTCGTTTAAGTTAGTAAGGGAAGTCAAAATGACTCAAGTAGCCTCGGTTGACAGACATAAAATAAACAATATCTATCATATGGTACTTGAGATTAGTGATATTAACGGTCAAACATGATTATTGGAGATTGTAAAAAAATAAATATGTCATTAAAGTAGTACTCCATCCGTTTCTCTAATAGTGACACATCACTTTTGGTGATAAAATTTAGGAGATGCTAAATGAGTGGATGGAATTGAATTGAAAGAAAAAGTAAAATAAGTGGATGTAATAATCTTAAATTTGCTATAAATAAAAATATCAGTATAAAAGAAACATCCCAAATTAAAAAGTGTGACACTATTAAAGAAACAGAGGTATTATTTGACTGATATGGTAATGGCCATTTTTGTTGGATCCTGTGCTACTTTCCACCTACTGCAGTAACCAAGGATAAATTTAAGTCCTCGAGATCGATGCTTGTGAATTTGAAAAGGACTTTTTTCTTACTCCCTCCTTAAATCTGTACTCCCCTTGTCCATTAATTATGACTTCTTTAAATAGGCACTTAATTTTTTGAAAAGAGAAAAGAGTGATAGAAGTTTAACTGAAAGTATAAAAAGTAAAATGGGTGGATGAAAATAACCTAGAATTTGCTAAAAAGGGAAGGAGATAAAATAAAAAAACCATCCATTTATGAAAAGATGGCCATAATTAGTAGACTAGAGGGAATACAAAAATTTGTGTTAAAATTGTAGAATTCTAACTACATATAATATGTATACATATGCTTTCTCTCGTTTCTAAATATTGATCCTCTTTTAAAAGGTATAAGTTTTTGTTTTTCAAATAGCGAAATAAGTGATGTAGGTTGAATTGGGAAAGCAACAAGTAAATTTAGTAGAGGGAAGTAATTTAGAATTTATCAAAAGAGGAATGTGCCAATATAAAAAGACCATTAGAAAATGAAAAGTGTGTCAATATTAAAAGATAGAAGGGGATATGAACATTAATTTATTATATGAGATATTATCAAAATTTTCTTAATGTGTAACTTTTAATAATTTTTTGTGCCATTATTTGATAGCTACAAATATTTACAGTAAAATATGTTGCCAAAGTTTTGAGAAAGATCATCTTTCCATAAACTTATGAAAAGACGATGTTTAATTAAAATAATAAGAGGTAAAATATCTTAGTTGCAATGTTAAAAATTTATTATTCAACATGTAGTAGTTATAAAGTTTATAACTCAATTTATGCAAACCAAAAAATTTATTTTTATTTATTCTAATTTATAGTTTAAACCTTAATTTTTTATACTTATGGAAGGTTATCTTTCAAGCAAGGTAGGAATTATGAAATAGATTCTACTCCATGTAAATTTTGTTGGAAAATGATGGTTAAAAGGTTGAAATTCGTCAATCTTTTGGGCTTCGTTTAGAGTGGGACCCGAACAGATTTTGGGTCAATGGATGTCATTTTTGGGTTCTCCTCCGCGAGTACTATAAAATTGACTATTTAAACTCTCAAAACGGATCAATGGCGAATGGGATATGAATGTTTTAAATATCACTCTTGAAAGAGGAAAAAATGAGCGAAAATTGGCCCAGGTAATTTTCTCTGGGATGTCCAAAATGCGTATGGACCGCATGAAAGTCTCTGGAATGCCCAACCGCATAGTATATATGGAATTGCTTGTGTGTAATTCTTAAGAGATAAGTACAAAATACTTTCATATTTTGTGAGATATCTTGTCTTAAATAAATATGCAGTTTACCATGTTTAATATGATGAAGAATATTTGTACAAATATTTCTTCCTTTTCCAGCAGATTTGATTCGAGTATTCATGGAATGTCTCGAATTTGGTGAGTTGGTGATTGGAGAATATTCTTCTCTAATTACAGAAAATCAGAATATCATGTTACCATGATTAGGGTCTCTTAGAGTAGTATAAATAGAGCCTCTAAGTCAGTCAGAAAACTCGCACCATTCTCAAGTTCCTCATTTATTCTAAACTTGAGTCTCACTTCTTTCTGTCTCTGTCGGTGATAGTCCTTCGGGCCTTGCGTGAATCCCAGGTAACTCTTAAATGTTAATTGTTGCCTGCGATGGTTTTATCCTAGGGAACGATGTCCACGATAGGACTCATTCGTTTCAAGGGCAGCGGGTGTTACTCGTGACTCCATCAATTTGTGATTACTTGAAACATGATTCATGCTTTGATTATTTGTAATTTAAGCTTTTCGATTGTATGCTTGAATAATTAATAAAATTGTATCATTCTTGCATATGTTAATTGCTCATTCAATTTTTGTTATTTGATTTTTCGCATGATATAATCAATATATGTCCAACAGTCTTGAAACGAATGATATTTGCTGATCAATATTGATGCGGAAATTGTATGTGATATATGATCGTAGTGAAAATTTTATGCGATCCAGAATTCGTAGAATATTACATGGTATATTTCAAAGTGCTTGGTTTTTATGTTTTTCCTGAAAATATGCATATGATTTTGTAATTCTGCGCAAATATATAGGTGATTGCATGCTTTATGGAAATTGTATGTTTGCAAAAATATGCATGCTAATGGTTTTGATTATTTATAACAAAATCAAATTGAGCAATTTGTTATGTATAATTGTTTAAAAATATTATACTACGATATTTGATGTGTACTTATATTTAATGGTGAATAATGTTGTATGTACACATCGTGAATCCCAGAACCATGTCGAGCAATGATGCTGCGAAGACTACCCCTGGGGTGATGCCTCTTGTGGCTGTTCCTCATGCTGAGAAACCCGAGAAGTTCAATAATGGTATGACCTTTAAGATGTGGCTACAGAAGATGCTCTTCTACTTGTCCACTATGGGTTTGGAACGTTACGTTCACGAAGATCCTCCCGTTGTGGATGAGAAAAGCGCTAAGGAAGTTCAAGATGCTGCGGTGGAGTGGAACTCTAAGGAGTATGTCTGCCGCAACATCCTTTTGAATAGCCTTCATGATGCCATTTGGAATGTGTATGAGGTGAAGGAGCCTTCTAAGGTGTTGTGGGAAACTCTTGACCAAGAGTACATGGGTGAGGAAGTTGGATCCAAGAAGTGGGTCGTCGGCAAGTTCTTCGACTACAAGATGGTTGATGCCAAGTCTGTGGTCAGTCAAGCTCAAGAGCTTCAAATGATGATCAATGAGCTGATAGCCGAGAAGATGACAATGTGCGAGACTCTCCAAGTCTACAGCATCATTTAGAAGCTGCCTCCAAGTTGGAAGGACTTCAAGAGTTATCTGAAACACAAGCGAAAGGTGATGACCATGAGGGATCTGATCCAAAAGCTTCGTGTTGAGGAGGATAATCGCATCTCTGAAAAGAGGATGAATGGATCTGTGCCTGTGGCAAGGGCCAATCTCGTGGAGGTTGGTGGGAGCTCCAAGTCAAAGAAGCCCAAGGCAAAGAAGGGATCCAAGTTGGGAGCTAAGGGTGGAGTTTCGAAGAAGTTGAAGTTCACTGGCAAGTGCTACAACTGCAACCTCGCTGGCCACAAGTCCTCCGAGTGTAAAAAGCCAAAGAATGCCAAGAATGAGGCCAACATGGTTGAAAATATTGCACGAGATGTGAATAACATCGATCTGTGTGCTGTGATTTCTGAAGTCAGCATGGTGGACTCCAATCCAAAGGAATGGTGGATTGACACTGGTGCTACGAAGCACATTTGCTCTGTCAAGGAAGTATTCTCAAACTTCAAGGCAATTGAAGATGGAGAGACCATCTACATGGGCAACTCTTCAACTTCCATGGTGAAAGGCCGTGGCACTGTGGTGCTGAACATGACGTCTGGGAAGGAGTTGACTTTGAAGAATGTTTTGTATGTGCCAGCCATTCGCAAGAACCTTGTGTCCGGTTCTATGTTGATCAAGCATGGCTTTAAGCTAGTGTTTGAGTCTGATAAGTTAGTCTTGTCAAAGCAAGGTATGTTTGTAGGCAAAGGTTATGAGCTAGATGGTATGTTCAAGTTGAACACCATGGTTGTACCTCCTAAGAAAGATGAAATGAATGCTTCTTCTTCTGCTTGCATGATTGAGTCTTCCAATTTTTGGCATGGTAGACTAGGACACGTTAATTATGATTCGATAAGAAGATTAATTAAAATGGAGAACATACCTAACATGGAAATTGATGCAAATAATAAGTGTGAAACTTGTGTTGAAGCTAAGATGACTCGAACGTCTTTCAAACAAGTTAAACGAAACATGAAACCTCTTAAGTTGACACATACCGATATCTGTGATCTCAAGTTCGTGCAAACAAGAGGAGGTAACAAGTATTTCATCACTTTCGTGGATGATTGTATGAAATACTGTTATGTGTACTTGGTGAAAAGCAAAGATGAGACAATTGAGACATTTGTTCTCTACAAAACGGAAGTTGAAAACCAACTTGATAAGAAGATCAAGGTGATTAGAAGTGACCGTGGAGGTGAATATGTAGAGCCATTTAGGGACTACTGTTCTGAACATGGCATTATTCAAGAGGTCACTGCCCCCTACTCGCCTCAATCTAATGGTGTGGCTGAACGTAAAAATCGCACTCTTAAAGAGATGATGAATGCGATGTTGATAAGTTCTGGGTTGCCACAGAGCATGTGGGGGGAGGCTATTTTGACGGAAAACTATCTTTTGAATAAGATACCCCGTAAGGATGAGAAAGCAATTCCTCATGAGTTGTGGAAAGGCACGAAGCCATCCTTTACGTACTTGCGAATGTGGGGGTTCCTTGCGAAGGTATTAATCCCACCCCCAAGAAGTTAAAGATCGGACCTAAAACGGTTGACTGTATCTTTATAGGATATGCACATGAGAGTAGTGCTTATCGCTTCCTTGTACATGAATCTCATCATCCCGAGATTCACAAGAACACGATCATGGAATCAAGAAATTCAAATTTCTTTGAGGATGTGTTCCCTGCCAAGGAAAGGGCCGAATCGTCGAAAAGGACCATTGAGTCATTAGACGAAGACGTAGTAATTCCTGACGATCTCAAGGATTAAGAGGAGGAAGTGGATGAACCTAGACGAAGTAAATGGATTAGGACCGAAAAATCATTTGGTCCTGATTATCTAACGTTTATGCTTGAAAGTGAGCCACAAAGCTATAAAAAAGCTGTGAATTTGTCTGAGGGGCCTATGTGGAAAGAAGCGATTAAAAGCAAAATCGACTCGATTCTACATAATCATACTTGGGAGCTAGTGGACTTACCTCCGAGGTGTAAACCACTGGGCTACAAATGGATCTTCAAGAAGAAGATGAGAGCAGATGGCTCGATTGACAAGTATAAAGCCAGACTTGTAATCAAAGGTTATAGACAAAAGGAAGGTCTTGACTACTTTGATACTTATTCTCCAGTCACGAGAATAAGCTCCATTAGAATGATATTTGCTATTGCCGCGCTGCATAAGCTTGAGGTTCATCAAATGGATGTGAAGACAGCCTTCTTGAATGGAGATTTAGAGGAAGAAATCTACATGGAGCAACTTGAGGGGTTTACGGCTCCCGGTCAAGGAGGAAAAGTCTGCAAGTTGGTGTTTCTTGACCGTTAATTAGACAAAGTCAACTTAGTTGTTAGTGTTTATATATTGAAAGTCGAGTAAAATTTGACCGTTAATTAGTTAAAGTCAGCTTAGTCACTAGTATTTATATATAGAGAGAGAGTTAAGTAAAGTTTGACCGTTGATTAAACAAAGTCAACCTAGTTATTAGTGTTTATATAGTGAAAGTTAAGTAAAGTTTGACCGTTGATTAGTTAAAGTCAGCTTAGTCACTAGTGTTTCTATATGGAGAGAATTAAGTAAATTTTTGGCGAAAAAATTGAACTTTAAAAAATTTCGACGAATATTTAGAAGTTTTTGGCGGGAAGATAGAATTTTAAAATTTTTTGGTGATTTCTTTGCGGAATTTTTTTGGCAAGAAATATTTTTTGGCGATTTCTTTGGCGGGAAAATTTAAAACTTTTTAGCACCGGTTTAAACCAGTGCTATTTTCTTCCAAAACAATTGCTATTTTATAATTTTTAGTACCGGTTTAAACCGCTGCTATATTCTTCCAAAATCGGTGCTATTTTTAAATTTTTAGCACGGGTTTTTAAAACCGGTGCTAATTTTTCCAAAACCGTTGCTATTTAAAATATTCTGGCTATTTCTTTGGCGGAAAAATGAATTTTGAAAGTTTTTAGCACATTGTTTACAATAACCGGTGCTAAATTTTAATTTTTTTGGCGAGAAATTTTGTTTGGCAATTTCTTTGATGGGAAAAATTTAAAATTTTAAAATTTTTAGCACCGGTTTAAACCGCTGCTATTTTTATCCAAAACCGGTGCTATTTCTTAATTTTTAGCACTGGTTGAAAAAATTGGTGCTAGTTTTTCCAAAATCGGTGCTATTTAAAGATTTTTGGCTATTTCTTTGGTGGGAAAATGAATTTTGAAAATTTGTAAACCGGCTCTATTGTTTACAAAAAACCTGTGCTAAGTTTTAATTTTTAGCATCGGTTTTTAAAACTGGTGCTATTTTTTTACAAAAATCGGTGCTATTTTTTAATTTTAGCACGGGTTTTTATAACCGGTGCTATTTTAATTTTTTGGTGGGAAGATAGAATTTTACAAATATTTAGCACGGGTTTTTAAACACCGGAACTAATATTTCCAAAACCGGTGCTATTTAAAAATTTTTGGCTATTTCTTTGGTGGGAAAATGAAATTTTCAAATTTTTAGCACCGGTAAAATCTGTGCTATTGTAAAATTTAGCACCGATTTTTTAAAAACCAGTGTTAAATTAACACCAATCTTAAAAACCGGTGTTAAAATTTTAAAAAAACCGGTGCTATGAGATTTTTAACACTGATTAGAAAAACCAGTGGTAGAGGGGAGTCTATGTGGTAGTGTAAGAGACATCAAAGGCGAGAAGATATAAAAATAAAAAAAATAAAATAGTGATGAGATGAGAGCTCATCGAGAGATCGCATCCAATCTCTCCCAAGAATTCGAAAGATTGAGATAGGTCACCAGTATTGACAGAATGTAGCTCCTTCAGTCGAGAGGCATCGACCTCAATCTGGGGTTTCTTGTTCTCCTTGAAAGAGGATGGTGGTTGATCCCGTGCGTTGTTCGTAGGGTGAGACTGGACGACGCCTTCTATCAAGGCCTCAGAAGTAAAAAGAGGGGTTGTCTCGATCACATACTCCCGAAGGTTGTTGAGGAGGTCACCGTCTAATGCAAAAAAATGCAGTTAGATAATTTTGATATGCAAGATGAGTAGTAATATACATCATCAACGAAAGCAGGTTGCCTTGAAAACCTTCGGAAATACGCAAAGTGACTCATTTGTTTCGATCGGAGCCATCTCGCAATTCAGGAGAACGTTCTTTTTTGTTTCTAACACTTTCATAATGGACCTTAGAGTAAAGTCCCCTTTTTACAGACCGCTTGGAGGCTCGAAGAACCACATAGGCATAAATATATTCATATACCCACTGCGGCCAAACAAAAGGCTTTGCCCTGACTGCCACATCGGAACGATATTCCTTGGCATCCAAGGGCGCAGGGCCTTGAAGGTGAGCCACATCCTCACGCATATGGTTGGGAATGGGAAATCCTTCTTTCTTCCTAGTTTCGGCCACCACCTTGGGGTTCCATCGAGGGGTTTGATGCTCCCCTGAGCAGTCGAAGGTGAAAGCTTTATCTTGCTATCCCTTATTATTTGAAAGAGGGATGATGAACCTCCGACTCAAAGTCTTATTGTACACATTACACTTATCTTTCACGTCGTGATTCACACACAAGCCGTATAAGGCTCGAAAGAGATCGTATCGGGGGGTAACCCCCACATCCCTACATCGAACTAATTTGGCAATTATAGTAACAATGGCATTAGGATGTAGCTAACCTAAGTTAATGTTGAACTTATCCATTAGATCGCTCAAGATGGGATGAAAAGGGAAGCTCAAGCCTGATCGAAGATGCCTACTATAGGTGATCGACCTCCGTACTGGAAAAACAGAGGACTCATCCTCCTCCAAAATCCTAAGTTTTTCATCTAGTGGTACTTGCTGGTAAGAATGAAGCTCTTTTATTAGCTTTCTACTTCTGGGGGATTAACATACACCCCTTCTAAACTTTGGCTCCCTTCACTCTACAGACCCTCTTTAGATCGACACTTGGAGATGACAAATTTTCTCTTCAAAGAGGCATAAGAAATAACCTTCTCTAACCCATTAGTTCTAGGAGGCTTGGTAGGTTCTAAACTAGGGCTCGAATTACCTAAAAACTCCTTAGCGCTATCCCCTAAAGATCAAGGACTCTCTTTCCTTAAAGTTACCAATGGCCACAGATTGGCTAGAATTCAAGGTCCCCTAACCGGGTTGACCCGGAATTGACCCATCTACAAGAATCTCACCAATTTCTTGAGAAGCATTGTCTTCAGGATGCGATTCCACACATTCGGAGAAAGTTCTCTCCAACGAATACTCCGCTGACTCGACATGGTGGTCAGAACCCGAGGCCGAAAGGGATTTGGGAAGAGATTAAGGGAAGAGGGACTCTCAAATAGTGCGCTGGGATTAAAAGAATAAAGATTCATGATTGAGACGACTTACTTATGAAGGAAAGGTGGTTGAGATTTGGAGAAAAAGAGAGTTGGAGTAGAATTGGGAAATTTTGAATAATGATCTGTAAAAAAGAAGATGTTAAATGAGGAAAATGAACGGTTTTTGAGAAAAATAAAAGGAGAAGAGAGAGAAATGGGGAGGCAAAAAAGGTAATATTACCTAGGGGAAATAAAATTCCACAAAGGCGTGAGAGGGCGTGAGAATCTAATTAATAACACACTCATGTGTCCCACTCTTTTAACCTTCCCGCCTACACTGAGCATCATGCGCGACTATTGAAATTCAAATGATATAAATGGAGCCGATAGTACTATTGGAGAAAAACCAAGTGTTCCAACTAACACAAGAAGGCTCGAAGGGTAGGCGGCTACGCTCACTGACTTTTGAAGAAGTGTGAACACCCCATGCCTCAAGTTTGGACCATTTAGTGATACGAACCATCGAGACATCTAAGGCGGGCTTTTGAGAAGGTATACTCTCGATGTCAGAAGACCACTTAGATTTTCTAGGGGCTATTGATGGTGTACGAAATCGAGGCTTCGTTGGGCCAAGATTTTGTTGGGCCTAATAGAACTAGAGCATAATAGGCTGATGACCCAATAGGGCTCCCTGAGTTGGAGTTTAGGCCTTATAGGATAAATGCCTAGGGTTTATGCATGTTTAGGGTTTAGGAAACCATTCCTAGGAATGTATAAAAGGTAGAGGTATATCATTTATTATTTTTAAGCACTGTTCACTATATGGGTGCCACTGACTGACTTTGCCATTGGAGTATCTCCCCTCGAAATTCTCCGGGGTCATTTTTTGTACGCATGTGGTGGATCTTCGCTGATAGATCGGTTTGGGCTCATATCGGACGTTGGTTACATCAATATATATAAAATAAAGTGTGAATAAATATAATATTTAAGTATAAAATATAATATTTAATAAAATCCAAGGTCTAAATTTAAAATCGTGAATGTTTCATAACTTAAAAAATTGCAGTTTTCATTAATTTTATGAAATTTTTTACTAAAGTTGAATATGAATTTTATTGCGTCTATGTGATCGTGTACACTCCGCCCACTGAATTAGTGAAGATGAGAAAACAAAGCTAGGGAAGAAGAAGGTTTCTCAGGTGATCAGTTCCTAACCGATGCCACTCTCTAGATGTTTCATGCCCCTCATACCAACATATTGCAGTTTGTGATTTCTAAGAGAAGTTTAACGGATCGACAGTTGAGCCATTTAGCATCCTTCTTGTTGATAGCAGCTTCTGAACGCAACTTCTAAACTCTTTAAATGGATGGGAATTTCCCAGAATATCCTTGGGCTTATTTAGAATCCTGACACCATGTTACAATGATAAAAATGAATGAAATGTGTTTGATCTTTTATTTTAACAGATGCAGTAATTATTAATTTTAGTATTTTTTTAAAAGAGTAAGTTTTAGGAAAGGTGGCTTGTCCATAAGCTTATGGATAGGGCAGGGACCATTTTGCAAAAATGGGGTTCAGTTTGTAATTAATGAAAAATTAACTTTTTAATTGTAGAGTTCAGTGTTAAAATGATCCCGACTTTAGGATGAAAGTGCCAAAATAACCCTGCAATCTCAGAAAGTGCCAAAATAACCCTTGATTCCAATAAATTTTTAGTCAACCGCTTGATGGCCAAATTTTGTTGAAAAGACCATTTTACCATTTTCAAAAAAAGAAAAAAAAGTGAAAAGACAAATCTTCCCTCATTCCTTTCTTTCCTCCGATTTCCCCTTTCTCCTCCGCTTCCTCTCTTCTCCACTTCCACCGTTCTCCTTCGCTTCCCCCTTTCTTTCCTCTGCTTCCACCTTTATCCTCCGCTTCCCCCTTTCTTCTCCGCTTCCACCTTTCTCCTCCACTCCCCCCTTTCTCCCCGCTTCCATTTTTCTTTCCTTCGCTCCCCCTTTCTTTCCTCAGGTTCCATTTTTCCTCCTTCATTCCCGACGTCTTAAGGTTTCCATAGGTGAGCTGAACGAGTGGCGGGGCGACATGGTTTCCAGAGCTAGTAGGTGGTGAGGCTGAGCGGGCGGCAAGTAGGGTTTGCGGAGGTGGTTGTCGGTAGAGTGGGTGGTAAGACTGAGCTGGTGAGGTTTGCAGTGGCGACATATAGGGTTTGCAATGCTGGCGCAGCGGGTGGTGAGACTGGGCGGGTTGGAATTGCGGTGGCGGTAGGTAGGTAGCTACGTGGGTGAGCGGCAGGGGTGGGTGAGTAAACAGGTGGTGGTGGTGGGTGAGCAAGCGGGTGGTGGCATGTAGTGTTTGCTAATGGGTGATGGGTAGGTGGCGGCAGTTAGGGTTTCAATGGTGTGAGTGGGGGGAGGCTGAACTGCGGTGTTTTCCATCGAAGTAGTGGAGTTTCAGGCGGAGCGGTGGTGGTGATTTTTTTCTAAGCGACGGTGGCTGAGCATCGGCAGTTCCTGACGGAGCGGCGCAACCTCGTTGGAGCAGGGACAGTGAAGAAGAAGAAGATCAATAAGCTGCTACGTCACAAGGATATTATAGATATTAATTTTCAGCTTCTTAGTTAAGGGTATTTATGTCATTCACTTTTGGTCATTGCTGGAATGTCATGGGTAAACAACGAAACTATGGATTTTGGCTATATTGACACAAGTTTTTTCAAAATTTAGTGTTAGATTGGCACATACAATAATTAGCTAGGGTTAGAATGACACTTTCTGAGATTGCAGGGTTATATTGACACTTTCTGTTAAAATTTTGGGTTATTAATATATTTATCCCTTAATTGTATTAGAGCATGTGCAATGGTGATCTCTTAATTTTAAGAGACCGCTCTAGTGACCGAAAATATCCACTTGCTAAGAGACTACCCAAGAGCCCACATTTTGTCCCCTCTTGTCATTCTTACTTTTAACTTGTTTTCTGTTAGTACTTAGTAATAATTGGTCAGCCTAGATAAATATTTCAATTTTCAAATTGTTATAATTGGTCGGACTAGATCAGTATTTTATTATTTAAGTATTTTATGTGATTTTTATATTAGTTATAATTGGTTTTTTCTAATGTAATGTTTTTAAATAATTTTTCAAAAATGAATTTCTCTTATTATTTATTATTTATTTAATTTTGAAAAATAATTTCTTGAAAAAAGCAAAATTAATTATATATTTTTTACGATGAAGGGCGATATATACAACAACGAAAAAATGAATTATTTAATAAATTTAGAGAAAAATTCTATTCAATTTTAAATATTATTTTGTATTGTTAAATTTCACATTCAACTTATTTTGGATGGAAAATTTTATTTAAATTAAATGTAAAACATTAATGAGTATGATAGAGAAAATCAAGCGGGTCCATGAATAGTAGATAATGGTCTTTTACCATTGTGAAGAAAAAGGGGTGGACTCTTAAATAGTTTCTTAGGGTGAGGTTGAAGAGAGAGATTGAGAGAAATAATTTATTTAATTGATAAGAGACCACTAGCGGTCTCTACCATTGCACTTAGTCTTAAAACCCTAGTTTATCTTCTCTTTTTTTGCAACCCTTCTTCTTCTCTTTTGTGATAGTGGGCCTCTTCTTTCTCCGGCGATTTCTCTCTTCTCTCCGACAATTTCTTAGCCTTTTCTCCATTTCTCTGTCACCACATGTTTATCTGTCCCTTCTCCGCATTTATCCGCTTCTTCTATGCGTTTCTGTGCCTCTTCTCCACGATTCTCCGTTCTCTCGTTTCTCCGATTCTTCTTCGGCATCGCTGTTTTGTTTCTTCATCGGCTGCTCATCGTTCGCAGGATGGAATATGTCGTATATTTAAGGTTTATTTTCTATAGGATTATTACACAAATTTTGTTCAATTTGGTTTTTTTGTTTTGTTGAGCATTGGATAGGCACCGTTTATAGTGTTTTGAGTTTCTACGTGTATTTTCTGAGATATGGTTTTGAACTGTCCTCTTGCTGTTACAAAAATCTTGTTGATTGTTTGTCTTGAATTATGAGGTACATTCGTTTACTTATATGTTGCAGTTGTTATTGTCCAACCTGTACTTGTTAGTTGTACTGTGAATGACCATTTTTCCCATTCGTTATTGATTGTTCGTTTTGAATTACGAGATGCATATGTTTACTTATATGTTGTATCTGTTAGTATTCAGTGTGCACTTGTTAGTTAAACTATGTATTCCCTTTTATTTTCATTTCTTATTGATTGTCCACTTTGAACCAGGAACACCACATGTTTACTTATATGTTGCACCTGTTAGTATCTAGCATGTACTTGTTAGTTGTGTTGTAAGATTTTTTTAAAATTTGCTGTTGGTTGTTCGTTTTGAAATAGGAACTGCATTTGTTTACTTATATATTGCATATTGCAGTATCCATTATGTGTGTGTTAGTTTATTGTGTTTGACTTTTATTTTCATTGTTGATTATTGTTCGTTTGAACTAGAAATTGTACCTGTTTGCTTATATGCTACAACTTTTAATACCTAATGTATATGACATTTTGCAAGAGTTAGATCTAAACTTGAAGTGGTATGGAATCACACAATATTGAACATTGGACTCCACGAGACATTTCAACACAAGTTTGGTTTAGATGAAGCTGGCACTGAACTCAAGGAATTCGAACATGATCTACCTTTGAATATTAATAATTGATTAATTGTAATAGAGATTGTTAGTTAATCTAGGTAGGAGCAGTTTTATAATTGTAAGTTCCATAATAGAATATTTCTGCCACGAGCACTTTATCTTCCTTTTTTTTAGACGTTGAGAGCCCCTTTTGTGTTTGAGATTGACCAATTTTGCATGTTTTTTTTATATAAAGTAGCAATGCTTTACATGTATTGCTTTTGCGCCGATAAGACTTTCGGTGACCTCTCTTTGACTTAAATCAGGGAAATCTGCTCTTATTTTTTAAAAACAAATATATATTTTAATGTAATTAGTATATATTGTAAGGTATTAAATACAATACATATGAAAGTTTGAAAAACTACAAAATTATGTGACCTTTGTTATGCATACTATAAGAAATACTAGTTAAAGGCTAACATATGCATGTTTTAACAAAATAGAAATGACTCACAAGATAACTTATGCACGACCTCATGGCAAAATTTTGTTATTCATAAAAGGAACTGGCAATTTATAATTAGATACGTGGTTTTATTTAAACAACACATGTTGTAAAGTAATTAATGCAAAGTTAATATGACAATTTTAAATCGTCAAATCTTAACCTAACTTATACATGATCTTCTGGAAAAGTTTCATAATTCATATTCACAATTTTTATAACAGTGCACATTTTAATACAGACAATACATATTGTAAGTAACAGGTGCATAGTATGTATGAAACTTTTTAGCAGTATTTATTTCATTTTTTGAATATTTTCCACATGCATTTTTACATGTTCATAGCACCAGAATTCATACATTTAGAATTTTCAACAACAGTTTCATTTACATCGAAGGCAATTCAACAGCATAAACTTACTGGGATGTGAATAATTTATAACTTTGACACTATTAGGAAAAAATTTATCCTCTTGAAACTATATTTCATTCTTTAAAATTGAAATTCGTTAATGTAGATATTGTTGCAGGGCAAAGAGCTCATTGCAAATTTTTCCGGACAGTAATCGATCATTTGAAGAGCTCATCAGAAAAAAGATGAATCAATCAGAGAAGGATTTGGTCGCTAGAAAGTTTGTCAAAGAAGTGTAATTTGGTAAGAACTGGGTAAATGGGTCTCTGAGGAGCTCTCTCTATTCATTCTGTATTAATAGATGTTTTGTACAGAGGATAAGTACGGAAAGTATATTTGCATCCGATATGAATATCCTTGCGAAGACTCACGATTTGCATAATTAATATCTTTGATCAAGTGAAGGGATCTGCAAACCCTCACCATCTTGCACAAAATTCAGGTGCTAGCCCTCGAGGTACACCTAACTTTGACTTGCTCTATAACTAGCCCCAGGATCAGATTACAAGGTTTATTGATACTTAACTAGCCCTCGGGGTTAAGCAATAATGAAATAGCTCGCAAGCAAAGAGTATGCACTCAAAGGTTGTATATTTGATTGATAAAAGCGGTTCGTAAAAATAATGTTGAAAACCACCCCTATTTATAGTACATAGGTATGGTCTTCAAATATACAAACAAGAAACTGAAAAGGATTATGGCAGCTTTAAGAAGCTAAAACCATATTTAACTAGACTACCTAAAATAAATGACTATATTCTTCAAGATAAATCTTGAATTAATATTGTCTTATCTAATCTTACCAAATCTAATTCTAATCAAATCTGAACTGAATATTCTAAACCCTAAAATAAATGCATAACCGAAATATTAATTCTTACAAGGCCAACATGGCTGAATTAATGGGCCTTATTCTAAAATAAAATAAATGATCACACTACCCCATTAAAAAAATTCAGTGGGAATAAGAGTATAGCGTTATATTCTAAAAACCCTAATAAATAAAAATAAATAAAGAAAACCTAATGCGTATCAGCATCCTAAATACAATATTGACTAAATTAATTTGTGTTAATCACATCAATCATATTTACTAACACACCCTCGTAGTCAAAGCGGGAGCTGGGCGAATGCAAAGACTAGAACAACAATCCAAGAACAGAGGAGATGAGA
Source organism: Rubia yunnanensis (assembly GCA_037428765.1). Lineage (NCBI taxonomy): Eukaryota > Viridiplantae > Streptophyta > Magnoliopsida > Gentianales > Rubiaceae > Rubia > Rubia yunnanensis. The sequence continues at coordinate 30,159,188 of CM075069.1, read as the reverse complement.
GCCTCTTTGTGAAGATATCCGCATATTAGTGAGCGGACGGAACGTGGAGTACTCGAATTTAACCAAGAGCTACCTTTTTGCGAACAAAGTGCAGGTCGATATCAATGTGTTTGGTGCACTGATGTTGTACCGGATTGGATGAGAGATAGACGACAGAGATGTTGTCGGTGTAAAGAAGGGTAACTTGTTGAAGTAGAACCTGAAGTTCACAAAGAAGATTTTGCAACTAGCATGTTTTAGCCACTGCATTAGCGACACCTCGGTATTCGGCCTCTGTGCTATGGGAGAAAGTGTGTTGATGCTTGGACGATAAGGATATCAAATAGTCTCCAACATAAACATAATACCCAGAAGTGGAGCGATGAGCATCGGGACATCCAGTCCAATCAGCATTGGAGTAGGCTGTGAGAGCTAAGGTCAATGATGGATGGAGCTAGAGGCCAAGGTCAGTGGGGCCTTGGACATATGTGATACTCTTCTTAAGTGCCTGGAAGTGTGTCTCTCTCGGATCATGCATGAAGAGACAAATCTATTGTACAACGTAGGCAATGTCTGGCCTAGTAAATGTAAGATATTGTAGAGACCATCAATACTTCGGCAAACAGATGGATCAGTTAGTGGTAGACCATCCATAGCCGCTAGCTTGGATTTGGTGTCCATGGGCGTGGAGGCTGTTTGCATGTAGTTATTTTTGCACGATCAATGATTTCCCGAGCATATTTCTATTGTAAAATAAATAAACCCAATTGATTCTTTATAACAGAGATGCCAAGAAAGTAGCTGAGATGGCCAAGATTTGTCATCGTGAACTCCTGGTCGAGCATAGAAATGTGGCAATGAAGATGAAGGAGGCTGTGGGAATGATGTCGTCGTCATATGAAAGTAAATAGGCGGTCTCACTTTGAGAGTTGTAGATGAACATAGAGTGATCACTATGATTGCTGCGGAACCCAATCTAGTGAAGGTAAGTAGCAAACTTCTGGTACCAGGCACGGGGTGCCTGTTTCAATCCATATAAAGATTTGCGCGGGAAGCACACATGGTCGGGGCGTTGTCTGTCACTGAAACCGGGATGTTGATGGATGTACATAGTTTCCTCCAAGTTACCATGCAAGAAAGAATTCTTGACATCGAACTGGGGGATGGGCCAAGAGTGGGACAAAGCAATGCTGAGATTCAGATGAATGGTAGCTGGTTTCACAACCGTGCTGGAAGTCCCAACATAGTCGACACCCACCTGCTGAGACTTGCCATTAACAACCAATCGTTCCTTGTGTCTCTCCACTATGCCGTCAAACTTGTACTTATGGTTAAAAAACCATGTGCAACAAATAATATTAGCACCAGGTGGCCTCAGAACCAAGTCCCAAGTACCATTTTTAATAAGAGCATTAAATTCTTCATTCATGGTGACTTGCCAATTCGGGTCCTGCAGGGCACGTATTGGAGAGGTCGACAGAGGGGATATGAAAGAGGAAGATGCCAAAAGATGTATATGGGATTGGGTTTATGTATCCTTGCTTAATGATGACTTTTCATGCAATGGCGAGGATGTGGAAATGAGATAGGAGGTGTTGGAATGGTTGGTGGGGAGGATGAAACTGGTGGTAAAGAAGAGGATTGTCATGATTCAGGAGAGGTGAATGGAGCTTTTAGTGGCAGTATTTGGTGAAAAATGTCAAGGAGAATAGGTGAGGGGTCAGAGGATAGAATGATAGAGTCAGACGTGGATGAACTCGTGTGGGTTGGTAAAGGAAAATGTTGTCTCGTCGAACATGGCACGTCGGGAAGTAAGAACTTGGTGTGAACCAAGAACCAAACATCAATATCCCCCATGATTAGAAACATGACCGATGAATATACAAGGTACTGGTCGGAGAGCTAATTTATGGGGAACGGGGGCAGAAGTGTTGGGGTAACACAAGCAGCCGAAAGTGTGAAGATGGGAGTATGTAGTTTCTCTTTGGTATATGATATAGGTTGGTGTGTTATTGTGTATGGTTTTGGAGGGTAAGATGTTGTGGAGATATGTGGCCATGTGAAGTGCTTCGACCCAGAAGTGATGTGGTGAAGAGGCATGTGTAAGGAGAGTGCGGGTAATGTCATTAAGTGTGCAAAGTGCCCTCTCGGCTTTGCCATTATGAGGAGAGGTTTGGGGGTAGGAAAAATGCATTAGCATGGCATTTTGTTCACAAAAGTGTGAAAAGGCTAATTCAAAAATTCACCACCCATGTCACACTGATTTTTTTTATATTAGTATGAAATTGTGTTTTGACCATGGCATGAAATAGCAGCAATTCGGAGTATTCATCATATTTTTGTTTGAGGGGATAAATCCAAATAAAATTTTAAAAATCATTCAAAAACAATGTATAATATTTAAAACACTGGTGCTAGAAACAGGGGAAGTCTATACATTACTATGAATAATATCAAAACGTTTAAAAGTAACAATTTGAGAATTTGAAAAAGGGAGATGTCTGTGTGTTTAGTAATCTGACAAAATGAGCGAATGGCTGAACATATGACTTTATTAAAAATAGAATCCCGACGTCTAAGAAGATTCAAGACATGGTCTCCTGGGTGACCTAGCTGAGCATGCAAGGGTGGAAGTTAGGAAGCAACAAAAGTGGATGCATGTGATCTAGTGACTATGTACAAATCCCCTAAACTATTACATCTCGTGTGATTTTCCAGGAAGCAAGGTCCTTTACAAAGAAATAAGCAGGGTCAAATTCCACACTAACATTATTATCAATGGTAAATTTTCTAACGGAAACTAAAATTTTGATAATATTGGGAGTGTGTAAAACATTTGTCAAACGGAAGGGTGTGGATGTACTAAGGGATGTAAAACATTTACCAGCAACTGGAATAGTATTTCCATTACCAACATAAATAGGTGATATAGTGCTTGAATTAAAATGACCTCCGTGTCATGTGAGAGAAAGCTCTAGTATCCATGTACCAATTATTAGAAGGTTGTTGAAGTGATATGGTGCTAAAAGGCAGAGATAAATCACCCCCTAACTGCTGGACAGAAGCTGGGTACTGGGCTGGACCTAAAGCTCGCTGTCCAAAATAAATTGAACCTGGAGCTGGCCCCAAAATAGAAGCATTCTGCCCATATGCACTTGACCCAGGCCTGCCATAGGTTTTCTTCCCAGATGTGTTCCACGTGCAGCGTCCGTGGGATAGGGGGAAGGCGGAGGTGCCCAGGCCGTTCGCTAGTACGACGGACCCACTGGTGGGTACCACAGCGAAAGGATGGCGGCCCTGCCGGTTGGGGCCATTGTCATCGGACTAGAACTGCTGTTGTGGGTGGCCGTGGCCGCTGCTGGAGGACCCGCATCATCCTCGACCAGTCACCGGCGGGTGGGGCCGCTCTTGAGCTACCGGCAGTGAGAAGAGCTTGGCCGCCATCCGTTGAGCGATTCAGGGGGGATTCTTCACTGGTGAGCATGCTTTAGGCTGCAGTGTCATTTGATTGATGATGCTTCCAATTTTGTCGTAGGCAGTGGTGAGAGCCGCTAGTCACTCACCGTGCTATCGACGTCTCTGAGTTAATCTGCCAGTGATTTTAGATGCTGACAGTAATTGGAGACGGGATGGAAAGATTCCAGGCGGGTGTTGATGAATCGACTTTTAAGGTCAGCAGCCCGTGCAGAGTGATTGTTATGGAAGATGTCTTTTGTTAGGATAGATGATTAGATGTGATTGTGATATGATTGTGATTTAATTAGATCTGATTGGGATCTGTTTAGGTATGATGTATCTCTAGGGATTGTACTCTCTATATGTATTTCTCGTAATACACATCTCTACTCAGTTAGGGTTTCCCAGTTTACATGGTATCAGAGCAGTAACCAGTAACCGATTATGCAATCTTTTCCTCTATTTTTCACAGCTGAGACGCCGTTCACTTCTCCCTCTAAACATATTTCTTTTATTTTCCATTACCACATATTTACCTTGTTTTCTATTGCTTAAGTTTATTTGTTGTGCACTCTTTATTGGTCTGTTGCCCAGATCACTTCTCCCCACATGTCTGGTGTCCAAAATATTTCTCTGATGCCGTTGCTCACTTCTCTCTACAGCCAAGTTCCGTGTTTCTGCTCCTGTATTTTCAATGGCTTCGACTCATAACAAACTTGCATACAACACACTGATCCACATGCTTAGCATAAAAAATGGGTATTACTATATCCCGCCCTGTATTTTACTATTCTCGCCCTAATACGTATGAATACATGTATTTTAAATTTTTTTAAAAAAAGAAAAGAAATGGAAGAGGGCTATAAATACCCCCTCCCCCTCATTTTTTTTCTCCTCTCCTTCTTCTTTTTCTCCTCTCCTTCTTCTTTTTCTCCTTCTCCTTCTTTCTCTCCCACTTCCCTCTCCATTTCCGCCGGAAACCGCCCGCCGCCGGCCGCCGCCGGCCGCCGCCGGCCGCCGCCGGAATCTCGCCGGAATTTGGCCGGAATCCCGCCGGAATTTCGCCGGAAAATGTAAGTTTTTGAGAAATTTTTTTTTTCTTTTCGTGGGAATCGTTGCCCGATCTATTCGAATTTTGTTGAACTTGTTGGAATTGTTAGAATTTTGTTGAGCTTGTCGGAATTAATGACATAATTGGACATGATGACATAATTGGAAGCTTATTGTGTTTTTTCAGTAATTATTTAGTTTAAATTTGGCCATAATATTTTAGAAATTGTATTTTTTAGAAGTTGGATTTTTTAGAAATTATGTAGTTATGTGACATAATAGAAATTACTTAGGAATTATTTGTTTAGAATTTGTGATGTTCTAAATTATTTAGGTATGTGACATAGTTGGAATTAAAACGAAGAAATTGTGTTCTGTGTAAATTACTTAGTTTAAATTTGGACATAATATTTTAGGAATTGTTTTTTTTAGAAATTGGGTTATTTAGAAATTATTTAGTTATGTGACCTAATAGAATTTATTTAGAAATTGTTTTTTTAGATATTGGGTTATTTAGAAATTATTTAGTTATGTGACATAATCGGAATTAAAACGAAGAAATTGTGTTTTGTAGAAATTACTTAGTTTTAATTCGGACATAATATTTCAGAAATTGTATTTTTTAGATATTGGGTTATTTAGAAATTATTTAGTTATGTGACATAATCGGAATTAAAACGAAGAAATTGTGTTTTGTAGAAATTACTTAGTTTCAATTCGGACATAATATTTCAGAAATTGTATTTTTTAGATATTGGGTTATTTAGAAATTATTTAGTTATGTGACGTAATTGGAATTGAAACGAAGAAATTGTGTTTTGTAGAAATTACTTAGTTTCAATGTGGACATAATGGTTTAGAAATTGTATTTTGTAGAAATTGGCCAATTTAGAAATTATTTAGGTATGTGGCGTAATTGGAATTAAAACGAAGAAATTGTGTTTCGTAGAAATTACTTAGTTTAAATTTGGACATATTGTTTTAGAAATTGTATTTTTTAGAAATTGGGTAATTTAGTAATTATTTAGTTATGTGACGTAATAGAAATTATTCAGAAATTATTGATTAGGAATTGTGTTTTTTGGAAATTATTTAGTTATGTGACATAATAGAATATAGTTCTATGTAAACAAACTTTAGTAATCCGATGTAAACAATTGTGTAGTAAACTGTTACGATATGTTTTAACTATTGTTTCCTTGAATGTTAATAATAGTGGTAAGAAAATAAGATTATTTAGTTATGTAATCTCCAATTTGTAACTAGAAAAAATGTTCCAGTTCGTTGATGCACTGTTCGGAAAATCAGTTCACACGTTGTTGAAATGTATGTTAATTTATCTTATCATATCAGTTTGATTCACTTGTTGTTATACTAATTACATATCTTGTGTCGTAGATGAGCACTGGTGGTCAACGTGACGGTCATGGTCGTTCCATACGACGAAGATGTGTTAGTGCCTCGGCGAGACAGGCTAGAGGCCGCGTGGTCGAGGATGAACCGTCGCCTCGCCCGCGGGAGTTTGATGTAGGAGCGGAGCAGCCTTCTCCACCGAGCGTTAGTGCATTCGATCCCATGCCGACATGGGACGGTCCGGAGATTAACATCCTCCCGCCCGGTGGTATTCGTCATGAAAGTGATTGGCAGATGAATTATGACCTGCCCGCAGATGTCCCCCCGGTGGGCCAACCTGGTTCGAGTGTTCCATTGGATACCGGGATCGAACGTTATGCTGAAGCTGGAGCCCGGCACACCGTGAGGAACAGAGCTGGTCAATTCGCACAGTCTTCTGGTGGATCGTGCAATGCCGGTGAGCCTAGCACCGGAATGGCACGGAGGAATAGGAGGAAGCGACCCGCCGCCGATGAGACGTGGCTAGTGCGGGGACCAGTGGCTGGTGGGCCGCAGGATGACCTCGTCATACCAAGCTTCGGAGGACACGTCGCGCTTGACGTTTGGAATGGTATAGAGCGAGGTGTGTTGAGATGCCATGCTCGGTCGCCGCTATGCAAGCAGCTAGTCGACACGCTCCCCGAACTGAGCGATGTTGCACAGGCCCGGATACATGCGACCGGGTTGGGCCACCTGCCTGCGATTATGTTCCAGTTCCTTGACATGGCACTGATATCCGCTTTTGTCGAGAGGTGGCAGCCGGACACGAACACGTTTCACATGCCGTTTGGGGAGATGACCATCTTGATGCATGACGTTGAGATGATTCTTGGCATTCCCATCGATGGTGGCGCTGTTGCGAGTACCATTTCGGCGGAGACTATTGAGGAAGCGTGCGCCGAACTGTTTGGGAAAGACGTGGAGTCCTTTCTCGCGGAAGACTGGAACGGGGGTAACATAGATGCCCAATCTTTGATGGCGAGGTGTGTAGCGGGGGGGCAGAGCCAGAACTTCCAATTCATGTGCTACATGCTGACCCTGTTTTCATCCACGCTTTTTGTGGATAAAACTGGGAATAAGGTTAGAGCCAACCTTCTACCCCTGCTTGATTCGCAGTTGTCGCAGTTGTCGTGGGGCTCGGCGACGTTGGCCAGTTTGTATCTGCAGTTGGGAATTGCGTCCCGGTCCAAGGCGCGCGGCCTATGCGGATGTTGCACGCTGCTCCAAGCATGGATATACGAGTACTTTCCGATGTTTCGGCCGGGACCGAGTACGTTGCCAGCTCTTCCGGGTCGCGCCAGTCGGTGGCACACAGGGGTTAGATCGGGGAGGGGTACGGGGAGGCTCGGTGCCATCAGGCGACAGTTGGATGCCTTACAGCCCGACCAGGTATGAATTCCATGCTTTTACTCTTATTCTGACAGTAGTAGATAGATCGGATTCCATAGAAACGTAACATGTCTGTGAAACTTTTTGCAGGTGGATTGGTTGCCATATGGAGTGGACGTGGTCAGGGCTGCGGGGGGGAGGACTCACTACCGCGGCGTGATCCGATACCTCGACGCAATGGAGGCGTACATGCCAGATCGCGTTGTGCGGCAGTTCGGTCTCCTACAGGGTATACCGCGGGGTCTTGCTATTGCGCCGGAGCCTTGTTTCCGCCCGGCTGATCCAGCCGGCTATTCAGTGACCTACCCAGGGAGGCTGCAGTTGACCCTATGGGAGATGGCACACACTTGGCACAAGGAACGGCTTGCGGCGTTCCCGGTAGCCACGCCCCAATCAGAGTGTACCATGGATTACGAGGACTGGTACGAGACTCATTCGCACCCAGTGATCGCAAATCCTGAACATGCTGCCGCGAGTGGCCCGGACAGGACACAGGCCTCGGTAAGTTTTCACTAACTGTTTGCTTCGAGTAATTATATTACATTTTACTGTCTCGTTATTGTAAACTCCGTTTCCTGTGTAACAGATGCTGAGTGACGTGATGAGCGCACTGGATCCGTTCGGCTCGGCGACCGTTGATGGACTCGGCGACCCCAGCGTGAGGGAGTTGATGACGACTCTGCTCGGTCTTCGCGATGAGTATCGGAGGCTCGGTTATGGACCCATTCCTTAGTCGAATGTTTGTGTATGTGTGAGCTCACAGTTGTGCCATATTCTGCTCATTTATGTAATCATCGACAACGCTCTCAAAATTAATTACGCGACGCGTAGGCAATAACTGTAACGGTTGCGTACATGCCGAGTTAATAACAACAGTTAATTACTCTGGGAGTATGCTCTCCTCCAAGCGCTTAGCCTCCTACGAAAGGGTAACTCCCAACCTACGACATCAGGCTTCCTTAGCGTGGTCCACAGATTAACCACGGGGGGCATGGGACAGTTTTCCTTCATGTTTACCCGGACGAAATGGCTTGCACTGCGAACGTATACAATGTGCAGCTCCCTACTTGTTCCAGCCTCGCCCCCACCCGCCCTCAGTGGAAGGACTGTACAGCAATGGTCCGCCGACCCGTTCTCTAAAATGTAATATAAAACCACGACCGTGTTGTAGTAGGTGGCGACGGGAAACATGTCCGCAATGACCGTGAACCAATGCTCTGGACCACATGGACCGCTGGTGTGGTGTATACGGGCTCTGGCGAGTTCAACGTCATTTTGCGAACCGTAAATGGGAACGTAGTCAGGCCAATGAGTTGATATCTCGTTAAATACTGCCCGACGCGCTGTGGACCATTCACCTTCACCGTCTACGTGGAACGCATCAGCAACGCATCTGAAGCCACAGTTACCATCACTCACGACATCGTTCCAGCCTCCGATGTAACGCCTGACAATGTGGGGGACACTTTCGAGGAACGGGAATGTCGCTGCAGGACAACACATTAACATAAATATCTTGTGCAGGCGGCGATATACATTTAGATAAACAATAAGATAAACATGTTGTACTTACCGTGGCGGCGACCGCTCCCTGAAGCACGCCCCGGGGACCTTGAACTACTCCCGTATCGCCTGTTCACATGCTCGTGGTAGCTCGGTGAACGTCGGGTTGATCTTGATCGGGGGACCTGCTCGCTTGGTCTCCCACGTGCACTGGTACAGATGTCCGGCTCGCCAACGCCGCTCTCCTCCGGATGCAACTGCGCATCTACGTAGGATGCAACCCGTCGTCGGACCGAAGGGTCGCTGCGTGCCAACTCCTCCAACAGAGTGTCGAACCGCGACTGATCCTGTTCGGCCCTCGAGATGTTCTCCGTGCTCTGCGAGTGATCACCCAATGCCAGGCTCTTAAACAGCGGATGAATGTCGTCCAAGTACAAGGGGATTCCTTCAGCAACTGCCGCGGCCATGACGCATGCACACGGTATTCCGTATGTCGAGCGCAGCACACAGCCGCAGTAAGCATATACCTGTGCTCCCAGTGCATCAATCCTGCGGTACTCGACCCTCAATTTATCCAGGCAGAATTTGGACACATTGTTGATCAAGTTGCTGAAAATGGCCATACGGTGCAATCTTCCGATACGCGTTCTTGACTTCTCGAGGCCGGTCTTGATCATAGTAATCTGCTGGGCTATCTGCAGGTCGACACGCCTCCATATCGTGTCCAGTGAACCAGTCGACGTGTGTAACCACCCTTTCAGTGACGAGTGTGCACTCTCGACCCTGCACGTAGTTGTGTTCCCGAAATGCAGAAATCTGTTCGTCCATGCCCTCACAAATTTCTCCTTATGGGGTGTGAGCCACGTCGTCTCAGCGTAGCTAATAACAGCCACGCTCCAAGCCCATGCAGCCCTCATATCAACCACGGCGGTTTCGTACTCTGTAACGGTGGACGCATTGCAAATCCGGAACCATGCACCGTTCTTGAACCCTGACCCGTTCCTCTTACTCCCCGTCAGCACGGTGACACGTGCCTCCACATCCTTGTTGATATGCCAGGTGCAGAGCAGATGTTTCGATTCTGGAAACACAGTCCGAAGTGGCCTAATCAGTCCCATCTCCCGATCGGTGACCACAACCTCAGGGAACGGTCCATCCACAAGCAAGTTCTTCAGAGCGTTCAGCACCCACTCATAGGTGTCTGCCGTTTCGTCAACAACAATTGCGTAGGCAATCAAGAAGTTTGTGTTGCAAGGGGACATCCCAACCATCTCAATGAATGGCATGCCGTACCGATTGGTCTTGTATGTTGAGTCGATGGCCACAACCCACGGAAACGTGCGAAATGCCACAACAGCATCGGGATTGGCCATGAATAAATGAGTCAGAGTGCCATCACCTGCTGAGCGGTGACTAGATACATACCCTTTCGCGGTGGCCAGATGCAAACAATTCTCCGCCGTGTTGCGCCCGCCTCGCCTTTCCGTTACATATGCCGATCTCTCATTGTACACCTGCCTAATGTTCTGATGCATGTCCGGAAACGAATTACTGAGGCTGGCATTGATATGCCTTGGAGCTGTTTCTGAATCTGTCAAATCTCTGATCATCTGCTTCGCGTCCGCATGGAGCTTGGAGCTCTGTCTGTGACCCTCGGGGTACACTGAGAAAGAGTGGTTGTGCATCCCTCGTCGGGGATCCTTGCACGGCACTACATTCCAACCATCCCCCGTGATGCTCTGTTTCAAGACAATCGCGAACGGGCAGCCACAACTGCTGGTCGAGCTGCTACTCCGTCGGACTACATCTGATTCGCTCGTATCTACGGCCTTATCCTTCCGGCCCCGATTGCAAATGCAATATAACCTCAGCGGACCATTCCTGTTCTGTTTGTAGGACCCCGTCACAAGTTCAAATCCCACCTGCAGAGCAATCCGTTGCAGGTACGAATAAGCCTCGGCAACATCTGGGAACACAGCTGAGGTGGCAAATGGAGAGTATCCATTCCGCCCTGCAGCAGCTTCACATGACTGACTGTCATCCTGAAACAGCAATAAACATCAGGTAATTAGTAGGACAACAAAATCAACGCTACAGTAATTAATCGGACATAAATCACTGTACACAAATTCAAAACAGCATTACGTAGTTAAATTAACATAGTATTTTCCATCCAATCAGAATTACAACGGAACAACCAAAATTAACGTTACAATAATCAGGAGATAAATGCGCAATAATTTCTACATAACAGTTAACAAATTAAAACACAAAGAGTAGCACAAATTTCTACGGCAATAATTAACAATTTTAACAGAATAACAAAAGCAACGCTACAATAATTAATAGGACATAAATCACTGTACATAAATTCAAAACTGCATAAATTACTGTACATAAATTACTGTACATAAATTACTGTACATAAATTACTGTACATAAATTACTGTACAATAATTAAGAACATAATTAACGGTACTGCAATTAATGGGAGATAAACTCGTAGGAGATAAATGTGCAATAATTTCTACGTAACAGTTAACAAATTAAAACACAAAGACGGGCATAAATTTCTACAGCAATGCTTAAGAATTTTAACGGAACAACAAAATTAACATTACAATCATTAATAGGCCATGAATTACTGTAGATAAATTCAAAACAGCATTATGTAGCTAAATTAACAACAAAATTAACGTTACTGCAACTGATAGGAGCTAAATTCAAAGGAGATAAATGTGCAATAATTTCTGCGTAACTGTTAACAAATTAAAACACAAAGACGAGCACAAATTTCCACAGCAAAAATTATTAAATTTAACAACTACTTACGGACAGAAAACTAATTAGTAAAATTACCTCCGAAGACATGGAATTTGTAACACCCTTTTTGGAGTTTTTTTTCCTCGTCTCGGACTGCAAAAAACTTCAAGTGCCATTGGAAAGAATGGAATCCGAGCACATTGCACATTTATAGGAAGTCAGATTTCTGGAAAAAAGAAAAAAAAAAAAAAACCAGCCACGGCTCGCGCCCGAGCCACGGCGAGCCGAGCCGCGTCCGGCTCGCACCCACGGCCTGGCGAGCGGACCGCGTCCGGCTCGCGGCGAATGAACGGCGAGCGATGGCTCGCGCGGAGGCTCTCGCGAGCGGCGCCGGTCCGGCTCGCGCCCGGACCGTGGCGAGCGGCCCGCCGGCGGCACGCGGCCTGTCTGTGGCGAGCGGACCGGCGGCGGCTCGCCGGCCCGCGGTGGCGACCGGACCGCCGGCGGCACGCGGCCATGCCGCGGCGACCGGACCGCCGGTGACTCTCCCGCCACGGCTCGCGCCCAAGCCGTGGCGAGCTGACCGGTGGCGCCTCGCGCCCAGGCGGTGGCGAGCCGGGTCCGGCGCCGGCGGTGGCGCACGGTGGTCCGGCGGCGGCGCACGGTGGTCCGGCGGCGGCGCACGGTGGTCCGGCGGCGGCGCACGGTGGTCCGGCGGCGGCGCACGGTGGTCCGGCGGCGGCGCACGGTGGTCCGGCGGCGGCGCACGGTGGTCCGGCGGCGGCGCACGGTGGTCCGGCGGCGGCGCACGGTGGTCCGGCGGCGGCGCACGGTGGTCCGGCGGCGGCGCACGGTGGTCCGGCGGCGGCGCACGGTGGTCCGGCGGCGGTGCAAAAAATCCGGCGGCGGCGAAATTTTTTTTTTTTCCCCCAGATTTTAGTTTCTTTAAAAATTAAATTTTTAAAACTTTAATATAGTTTAATTTATTTATTCAAATTAAATTAAAAATATATACTGTATACGTATTAGGGCGAGGATAGTAAAATACAGGGCGAGATATAGTGATCCACTACCAAGACAACTTTATGCTTTGGCGTACTCAAGTCGAACATGTTCTTGGCTCTAAGGACTTGCTTGGTTTTCTCAACGGAACTCATCCATGTCCGTCTCTGCCAGTTGGTTTTTCACCTTTGCCGATGTTGTTGCCACTTCTCCAACCAAACAAAAAAGAAGTTGAGGCTGCTATTGCTGCACACGCTGTCTGAGCTGCTGAAGATAAGCGTTTGTGTAGTCTTCTTTTTTCTTCCCTCTCACTGAAAGCTATGGCCGAAGTTGGATGCAAGACGTCAAAACAAATTTGGGATACTCTCTGTGCGATCTATCAAAATTAGTGCCAGTCCAACATTCTGAACCTTCGTGTCTGGGGCTAGGCATTCATTGAATAGGTACTGTGCATGATTTGCACCTAAGATTTAAGGTTATATTCGACAAGCTGGCTGCCATGGGCTCTCCCGCCACCAATGCCGACCAGGTCATCTGGTTTCTCACTCCGTTGGGTACCGATTCAAGGAATTCAGTGCCTCACTTCTGAACTGCGTTCCCATGCCAGAATATGTTAATATTGTTGCACAAGTTGAGAGCTATGAAGCATTTTTTTCTCAGTTTGGATGGGTTTTAGTCCCAAACATCTTCTTCGCTGCGTACGACAGTGTTTTAAGCTTCAACACGCATCTCAGTCGGCCACGCGTGGGACCATGCACTAGCGAGTGACAGTCGCGGGGGCGGGGGGAGGGGGGTCATGCACATACTGGTGACGACGGTGTGTATGGCACACGCGGCACTCGTGGTGGTCGTATGGGTGGTCACCGTGGTGGACGTTATTTTTGGCGTGATTCTGGCAGTTTTTGTGGACGTGGTGATATTTTTCAGTTTCAGTTGTGTGGGAAAAATGGACATGCAGCTTTCACTTGCTATTGTTAGGTTTTGTCTTCTTGCCATTCTGAGTCTGCTCATCTTACCGAGTCTTTCCAGTCCATGCAGTTGGAGCCAACTTCTCACACATTTGACTGGTTCATTGACTCTGGTGCAACCGACCATATGAGTTTTACCGCCTCGGCCTTGGAGAGCGTCATTCCTTACACCGGTAACTCTTGTGTTTCTATTGGTAATGGTGATAATATTTCCATTTCTCATATTGGTGATTCTCACATTACATCTACTTTACGTGTGACTGGTGTATTGGTTATTCCTAGTATTACTAACAACTTGCTTTCTATCAGAAGTTAACTCGTGCTCTGGGCGTTCTAATCTCTTTTGATGATCGATCATTTATCATTCAGAACAAAGTCACTAAGGAAATCGTGGGAAGAGGTCACAGTGAGGATGACTATATGTGCTGGACCGAGGTGAAGTCGCACTAGTATCTTTCATTTAGAATAAGAAGGGACGGGCATCATTTGAGCTTTAGCATGCTTGACTGGGTTATGTACCCCATCGTATTATTTCCATTTTGAGTAGTTCTAGACTTTTATCTATTTCGTCTTTATTGCCTAAACCTTAAACATGTGCCCCTTGTGTTATGGCGAAAAGTCATAGGCAGTCTTTTGATGAAAACCCTAAACGTGCATCACATGTCCTTGATTTGATTCATTGTGACTTATGGGGTTCTGCCCCCATTTTATCTGGAAATGGTTTTTCATATTATGCTATTTTTGTTGATAGTTATTCGAGATTTTTGTGGCTTTATCATTTTCACCGTAAGTTCGAATTTGTTAATGTGTACATGCAGTTTGAGGCCTTTGTTGAGAATCAATTCTCTGCTCGAATTAAGATATTTCAGAGTGACAGAGGCACTGAGTTTGTTAATACTCAACTTTGAACGCATTTTACCACTAGGGGCATTCACTATCAGATTTCTTGTCCCTACGGCCTGAACAAAATGGGCGTGCAGAGCGTAAACACCGCCATCTTGCCAAAATTGCATAGACAATGCTCTTTCAGTCTCGGCTACCCCTTTCTCACTGGGATAATGTCTTTGCCTCTACGGTTTACACTATTAACGACCTTTCGACACTGGTGCTCCATGGAAAGTCTCCTTATGAACTTCTTTTTGGCCGTCCTCCAGTTTATTCTAACTTCTATCCTTTTGGTTGTTGGGTATACCCTTTCACCAGGCCCTATGTAATGCACAAACTATCCCCTCGGAGTTTTCCATGTGTGCTTCTTGGCTACAACTCTTAATACAAGGGGTTCCGCTATCTCAATCCATCCAGTGGTCGTGTCTACATCACTCGCCATGCTCAGTTTGATGAGCTTCACTATCCTTTTGCTTTCGATGGGGCCTCTAGCACAACTTTCACATCTTAAGACATCTCTACATTTCTGGACCCTGATGCCTCTGATCCTCCACCCAATGCGCCACCGCCTTCTGATTCACCCTGTCATGTTTGCTTAGATTTACCTACTCCGAGCCAGCCTCTAGTTCCTTCTATTATTCCAGCTTCTTCGATTGATTATTCTGCTTCATTGGCTCCTAGCTCGGCCCCAGATTCTTCTTTATTTCACTCTAGGTCCTCTTCGTTGGTTGATTCTCTCGATGCTTCTCCTTGTCCACCACTTTCTCGGACTCATCATATGACTACTTGGCCTCGTACAAGTTTACGACGACCTCGACACCTTGATGATTGTGTTGTTATTGTCTTACTGCTGCAGTTCTTACTCAGTCCAAGCCTCGAGATTATTGAGCTGCACTTCATGATCCTTAGTGGGTCATTGCGATGAATGATGAGATGTCTGCTCTCCAGTAGCAGCATACTTGGGATTTAGTTCCTTGACCATCTAGTGTGAATGTTGTCGGCTCCAAGTGGGTCTTTAGGATCAAATATCATCCTGATGGTACTATTGAGCAACACAAGGCTTGAATTGTGGCTCAGGGATTCTTGCGGCTATCGGGGTTTGACTTTGATCACATTTTCAGTCTTGTGGTTAAAGCCTCCACCGTTCAAACAGTTCTAGCCATTGCAACTATGTAGAAATGACCTCTGCACCAGTTTGATGATAAAAATGTCTTCCTTAATGGTGTTCTTGATGTTCTGGTCTATATGGCGCAACCCGTCAATTACAAGGATCCTAGTCTACCTGACTAAGCATGTGTTGTCTGTGAAAAGCTATCTATGGGCTTAAGTAAACAGCGAGGGCCTGGTTTGAGCATTTCAGTTCATTTTTTTTCCAGCTTGGTTTTGTCTGAAACTCCTCTGATACTTCTCTATTTGTGTTCTCTCGAGGCACTGTTCTTCTCAACTTGATGGTGTATGGGATACCATCATTCTTATTGGTAATGATCCTACCGTCATTCGCCAGTTTATCCCTCGCACTCATAAGGAGTTTTCCATTAAGGATCTTGAGTCCCTTAGCTACTTTCTTAGCCTCGAGGTGTCTTTTACTGACTCCGGTATCTTTTTGGGTCAGGCGAAGTATGCTTGGGACATTCTTCATTGAGCAAGGATGTCTGATGTTGTGCCAGTTTCTACACCCTTTGTACCTGTTTCTCAGCTTCTTAGCAGTTCGAGTGAGCCTTTTGGCAACCCCACATTATATCGGTCTTTGGTTGGTGCTCTGCAGTAACTCACCATCACTCGACTTGATTTGGATTTCGCGGTGAACTCTGTAAGTCAGTTCCTCAAGGATCCTCGTGATGATCACTTTGTGGTTGTCACCAGGATTCTTTGATATGTCAGTGGTACTCTTCATCATAGATTGTCCTTTCGTTCTTCTGCTTCCACAAATGTGTTAGGATACTCTGATGCTGATTAGGCTCGTTGTCTTAAGACTCGACGCTCGACTTATGGCTATGCTATTTTTCTTGGGGGCAATCTAATTTCTTGGAGTGCCAAGAAGCAGCCTACTGTTTCCCATTCTAGTTCAGAGTCCGAGTACCGTGCTTTGGCTAACACTGCGATGAAGGTTGTTTGGCTCTCTCATTTGCTTCAAGATCTGTATTTTCCGCTCTCTGACTCCCCTATTTTGTTATGCGACAACAACATTGCTATTTTTCTTGCCCAGAATCCAGTGGATCACAAGCGTGCAAAGCGTATTGTTATCGACCATCACTTTGTTCGAGAGTTAGTTGCATCTGGGAAGCTGCGTGTTTGTCATGAACCTACATCTCTCCAGGTTGCCGACATTTTCACTAAGGGCCTTTCTCATCATTTGTTTTAGTTTTTAGGTCTAAGCTTTGCATTTCGGTTGATCTGATGCTTCGCTTGGGGGGGGTATTAGGATAGATGATTAGTTGTGATTGAGATATAATTGCAATTTTATTAGATTTGATTGGGATACGTCTAGGTACGATGTATCTGTAGGGCTTGTACTATCTATATGTATTTTCCATAGTACACATCTCTACTCAGTTAGAGTTTCCAAGTTTACATCTTTGACGCGGAGCCGAGCCCCACAAATGGTTGAACTGACTTTAATCACAGTGAGAAGAAGATCGTCACTAATCGTGTCGTAGATCCAACTGAGAACTATGGCATCCAGTTGCTTCCATTTGGGTTCAGATACATCATCCGGATGAGATGAGCCGTCGATGTGGTCCAGGACATTGTGTGCTCGAGCAATAACTTGGAAAAGCTCGGCCCATGTATGATACTGAACCTTTTGGAGATGTAGAATAAGGGAAATTTGATTACAAATATTTGTAACTGATTGTACCGATTGAAAACTCGAGGCTGTGGGCAAGACTTGTGGTTTTAGCGTGGCGGAAGAGTGATTGTTTTCATTGTTAGGGACATTGGTTTCGCCGGAGGAGTAGGCCATTGCATGAACGAGAGAAAAGAAAAGGTAAAGAAGCAAAGTTTGTTATGACTCTGATACCATGTAATTGGTAAGAATTGGGTAAATGAGTCTCTAAGGAGCTCTCTCTAATCATTCTGTTTTTATGGATGTTTTGTACTGAGGATAAGTATGGAAGTATATTTGCATCCTAAATACAATATTGACTAAATCAATTTGTATCAATCACTTCAATCATATTTACTAACAAGAAGAAGGAATGTTTGAGGAATTTATAGATCAAAAAAGGAGAAATTATTTTTAGATAGATCGAACAAGAAGAAGGAAGGATAAATTGCTGGCTGGTTCGCAAAAAGAAGAAGAAGGGAAAAGAAAGGTTTGAAGAAGGAGAAGAGAAGCACAACGAAAAAGGAGAAGAGAAGGGCAGGATTTATATGTTATAACCCGGGCCGTAATCCAATAATCCAGCCCGCAAATTTCACGTTTTTTGTTAATTGCAAATAGGATATTGACATGTTCATAAGTTTATGAACAGAAAGTCGGACAGAAAACCTGTCATGAGACCAACTCTTTATAAATTTAGCTTAGGTGTTGAAACATAATAGTAACATGTAGTACTCCACGTGCATTCTTTTAGTGGATTGCTATACCACGCCCTGTATTTTACTATCCTCGCCCTAATACGTATACAGTATATTTTTTTAATTTAATTTCAATAACTGAATTAAAATTAATTTAGATAATTGTAGTTAGTTAATATTAACTGAATTAATTTAAAAGAAATTCCGCCGTCGGTCCGCTCGCCACCGCCTGGCCGCGAGCCGCCGCCGGTTCGCTCGCCACGGCATGGGCGCGAGCCGCCGCCGGTCCGCTCGCCACCTCCTGGGCGCGAGCCACCGACGGTCCGCTCGCCACGACCTGGGCGCGAGCCGGAGCGGCCTCCGCTCGCCACGGTCTGGGCGCGAGCCGGACGGGCTCAGCTCGCCATGGGCTTGCCGCGAGCCGGACGCCTTCCTCTCCCCAACTACCCACATTTAATGTCATTTACTCTATCACACACCTGAAAAAGTTGAATTTTCTGCTATAAAAAGATCATTTCTGCTGTAAAAATATGTGGAACTCCAAATTTTTACTCTCCAAATTTGTACTCCAAGCAAGGGTGTTAGAAATTCCATGTCTTCGGAGGTAATTTTACTAATCAGTTTTCTGTCCATAAGTAATAGTTAAATTTATTATCTATTATTTTTTGAAGTAGAAATTTATGCTCATCTTAGTTTTTTAATTTATGCTCATCTTAATATTTTAATTTATTAATTGTAACGTAAAAATTATTGTAACGTTAATTTTAATTATTGTAACGTTAATTTTGTTGTTTTGTTAATTTTGTTATTTTGTTAATTATTGTAACGTTAATGTTGTTGTTTTGTTAATTTTGTTATTTTGTTAATTATTGTAACGTTAATTTTGTTGTTTTGTTAATTTTGTTATTTTGTTAATTATTGTAACGTTAATTTACGTTTTTTAACGTTATTTTGTTATTTTAATTTGTTGAAATGTAATTACTTTGTTTCATTTTACATTATTCAAATGCAAGTATTAAAAGTTAATCTGAAACGACCCGGTTGCATTTTGGATTCCAAAAGTTCATTAGTAAACATTAAATTCGTTACGTTAATTAATTTTAAACCTTAATGTGAAATGTAAGAATGTAATATTAATTCTAGCCACAATGTTATTTCATTTTTTTTTCCATTACATGTATGTTTTAGCTGTTAATGAGAAATGGCGGAGTGCACCCTTAAGTCCATTAGGAGGATAGTTTGAAATGGATGAATGTAATTTTAGTTTAGGGAGTTAATTTGTGTACGGGAATTTTATAACTGTAATGGCATTTCATGTACTATAATTTTATCTTTATGTTCTCTTCTTTAAGTATATGTTTTAACGTTTTGACTGTAATTTTATCTTTATTCGTTCATATGTAAACGTTAATTGACGACATCATTGTCGTTGGTATAGCAGTTGAGTGTAACTAATTACTTGATGTTTATTGCTGTTTAAGGATGACAATCAGTCATGTGAAGCTGCTGCAGGGCGGAATGGATACTCTCCATTTGCCACCTCAGCTGTGTTTCCAGGTGTTGCCGAGGCTTATTCCTGCCTGCAACGGATTGCTCTGCAGGTGGGATTTGAACTTGTCACGGGGTCCTACAAACAGAATAGGAATGGTCCCCTGAGGTTATATTGCATTTGCAATCGGGGCCGAAAGGATAAGGTTGTAGATACGAGCGAATCTGATGTAGTCCGACGGAGTAGCACCTCTACCGGAAGTTGTGACTGCCCATTCGCGATTGTCTTGAAACAGAGAATCACGGGGGATGGTTGGAATGTAGTGCCGTGCAAGGATCCTAGACGAGGGATGCACAACCACTCTTTCTCAGTGTACCCCGAGGGTCATAGACAAAGCTGCAAGCTCCATGCGGACGCGAAACAAATGATCAGAGATTTGACAGATTCAGAAACAGCCCCAAGGCATATCAATGCCAGCCTCAGTAATTCGTTTCCAGACTTGCATCAGAACATTAGGCAGGTGTACAATGAGAGATCGGCATATGTAACAGAAAGGCGAGGCGGGCGCAACACAGCGGAGAATTGTTTGCATATGGCCACTGCGAAAGGGTATGTCACTAGTCACAGCTCAGCAGGTGATGGTACTTTGACTCATTTATTCATGGCTAATCCCGATGCTGTTGTGGCATTTCGCACGTTTCCGTGGGTTGTGGCCATCGACTCAACGTACAAGACCAATCGCTACGGCATGCCATTCATTGAGATGGTTGGGATGTCCCCTTGTAACACAAACTTCCTGATTGCCTACGCAATTGTCGTTGACGAAACGGCAGATACCTATGAGTGGGTGCTGAACGCGCTGAAGAACTTGCTTGTGGATGGACCGTTCCCTGAGGTTGTGGTCACCGATCGGGAGATGGGACTGATTAGGCCACTTCGGACTGTGTTTCCAGAATCGAATCATTTGCTCTGCACCTGGCATATTAACAAGGATGTGGAGCCACGTGTTACTATACTGACAGGGAATAAGAGGAACGGGGCAGCGTTCAAGAATGGTGCATGGTTCCGGGTTTGCAATGCGTCCACCGTTTCAGAGTACGAAACCGCCTTGGTAGATATGAGGGCTGGATGGTCTTGGAGCGAGGCTGTTATTAGTTACGCTGAGACGACGTGGCTCACCCCCCATAAGGAGAAATTTGTGAGGGCATGGACGAACAGATTTCTGCATTTCGGGAACACAACTACATGCCGGGTTGAAAGTGCACACTCGTCATTGAAAGGGTGGTTACAAACGTCGACTGGTTCACTGGACACGGTATGGAGGCGTGTCGACCTGCAGATAGCCCAGCAGATTACTATGATCAAGACCGGCCTGGGGAAATCAAGAACGTGCATTGGAAGATTACACCGTAGGGCCCTTTTCAGCAACTTGATCAACAATGTGTCCAAATACTGTCTGGATAAATTGACGGTCGAGTCCGGGAGGATTGATGCACTCGGAGCACAGGTATATGCTTACTGTGGCTGTGTGCTGCGCTCGACACACGGAATACCGTGTGCATGCGTCATGGCAGGGGCAGTTGCTGAAGGAATCCCCTTGTACTTGGACGACATTCATCCGCTGTTTAAGAGCCTGGCATTGGGTGATCACGTGCGGAGCACGGAAAACATTGCGAGGGCCAAACAAGATCAGTCGCGGTTCAACACTCTGTTGGAGGAGCTGGCACGCAGCGACCCTTCGGTCCGCCGACGAGTTTCATCCTACATAGATGCGCAGTTGCGTCCGGAGGAGAGCGGCATTGGCGAGCCGGACAATTGTACTAGTGCACGTGGGAGACCAAGCGAGCAGGTCCCCCGATCAAGATCAACTCGATGTTCACCGAGCTACCACGAGCACGTGAACAGGCGATACGGGAGTAGTTCAAGGTCCCCGGGGCGTGCTTCAGGGAGCGGTCACCGGCACGGTAAGTACAAGCACCATTCTTAATGAACGCCGTCTGCACAAGATATTTATCTTAATGTGTTCTCCTGCAGCGACATTCCCGTTCCTCGAAAGTGTCCCCCACATTGTCTGGCGTTACATCGAAGGCTGGAACGATGTCGTGAGTGATGGAAACTGTGGCTTCAGATGCGTTGCTGATGCGTTCCACGTAGACGGTGAAGGTGAATGGTCTACAGCGCGTCGGGCAGTATTTAACGAGATATCAACTCATTGGCCTGACTATGTTCCCATATACGGTTCGCAAGATGACGTTGAATTCGCCAGAGCCCGTATACACCACACCAGCGGTCCATGTGGTCCAGAGCATTGGTTTACGGTCATTGCAGACATGTTTCCTGTCGCCACCTACTACAACACGGTTGTAGTTTTATATTACATTTTAGAGAATGGGTCGGCGGACCATTGCTGTACAGTCCTTCCACTGAGGGCAGGTGGGGATGAGGATGGAACAAGTAGGGAGCTACACATTGTATACGTTCGCAGTGCAAGCCATTTCGTCCGGGTACACGTGAAGGAAAACTGTCCCATGCCCCCCGTGGTTAATATGTGGACCACATTGAGGAAGGCTGATGTCGTAGGTTGGGAGTTACCCTTTCGTAGGAGGATAAGGGCTTGGAGAAGAGCATACTCTGAGAGTAATTAACTGTTGTAACCCAGCAAAACATTTCGGCATGTACGCAACCGTTACAGTTATTATCGAAGCGTCACAATTATTTTGAAAGCGTTACTGTTGCAAAAATCGATGACTTATAAATTTGATATGCACAAACAGTTACCGATTACATAAATGAGCAAACTATGGCAAAACTGTGGGTTCATACATAAGCAAACAGTCGACTAAGGAATGGGTCCATAACCGAGCCTGCGATACTCATCGCGATGACTGACAAAAGTCGTCATCAACTCCCTCATGCAGGGGTCGGCGAGTCCATCAACGGTCGCCGAGTCAAACGGATCCAGGGCGCTCATCATGTCACTCAGCATCTGTTGCACAGGAAACAGATTTTACAATAACGAAACAGTAAAATGTAATATAATTACTCGAAGCAAACAGTTCGAGAAAACTTACCGATAACTGATGATGTGTCCTGTCCGGTCCACTCGTGGCAGCATGTTCAGGATTTGCGATCAATGGGTGCGAATGAGTCGCGTACCAGTCCTCGTAATCCATGGTACACTCTGATTGGCTCGTGGCTATCGGGAACGCCGCAAGCTGACCGTCGTGCCAAGTGTGTGCCATCTCCCATAGGGTCAACTGCAGCCTCCCTGGGTAGGTCACTGAATAGCCGGCTGGATCAGCCGGGCGGGAACAAGGCTCGGGCGCAATTGCAAGACCCCACGGTATACCCTGTACGAGACCGAACTGGCGCACAACGCGATCTGGCATGTACGCCTCCATTGCGTCGAGATATCGAATCACGCCGCGGTAGTGAGTCCTCCCCCTTGTAGCCCTAACCACGTCCACTCCATATGGCAACCAATCCACCTGCAAAAAGTTTCACAGACATGTTACGTTTCTATGGAATCCGATCTACCTACTACTGTCAGAATAAGAGTAAAAGCATGGAATTCATACCTGGTCGGGCTGTAAGGCATCCAACTGACGCCTGATGGCACTGAGCCTCCCAGTATCCCTCCCTGTTTTATCCCCTGTGTGCCACCGGTTGGCGTGCCCCGGAAGAGCTGGCAATGTACTCGGTCTCGGCCGAAACATCGGAAAGTACTCGTATATCCATGCTTGAAGGAGTGTGCAACATCCGCATAGGCCGCGCGCCTTGGACCGGGACGCAATTCCCAACTGCAGATACAAACTGGCCAACGTCGCCGAGCCCCACGACAACTGCGAATCAAGTAGGGGTAGAATGTTGGCTCTAACCTTATTCCCAGTTTTATCCACAAAAAGCGTGGATGAAAACAGGGTCAGCATGTAGCACATAAATTGGAAGTTCTCGCTCTGCCCCGCCGCTACACACCTCGCCATCAATGATTGGGCATCTATGTTACCCCCGTTCCAGTCTTCCGCGACAAAGGACTCCACGTCTTTCCCAAACAGTTCAGCACACGCTTCCTGAATAGTCTCCGCAAAATGGTACTCGCAACAGCGTCACCAACGATGGGAATGCCAAGAATCATCTCAACGTCGTGCATCAGGATGGTCATCTCCCCAAAAGGCATGTGAAACGTGTTCGTGTCCGGCTGCCACCTCTCGACAAAAGCGGATATCAGTGCCATGTCAAGGAACTGGAACATAATCGCAGGCAGGTGGGCCAACCCGGTCGCACGTATCCGGGCCTGTGCAACATCGCTCAGTTCGGGGAGCGTGGCGATTAGCTGCTTGCATAGCGGCGACCGAGCATGGCATCTCAGCACACCTCGCTCTATACCATTCCAAACGTCAACAGCGACGTGTCCTCCGAAGCTTGGTATGACGAGGTCATCTTGCGGGCCACCAGCCATCGGTCCCCGCACTAGCCACGTCTCATCGGCGGGTCGCTTCCTCCTATTCCTCGGTGCCCTTCCGGTGCCAGTCTCACCGTCATTGCACGATCCACCAGAAGATTGTGAGAATTGACCAGCTCTATTCCTCACGGTGTGCCTGGCTCCTCCAGCAGCATAACGTTCGATCCCAGCATCTAATGGCACACTCGTCCCAGGTTGGCCCATCAGGGGGACATCTGCCGGCAAGTCATAATTCAACTGCCAGTCACTATCGTGACGAATTCCACCAGACGCGAGAATGTTAATCTCCGGACCGTCCCATGTTGGCATGGGATCGAATGCACGAACGCTCGGTGGAGAAAGCCGCTCCGCTCCTACATCACACTCCTGCGGCCGAGGCGACGGTTCATCCTCGACCACGCGGCCTCTAGCCTGTCTCGCCGAGGCACTAACACCTCTTCGGCGTATGGAACGACCATGGCCGTCAGGTTGACCAGCAGTGCTCATCTACAACACAAGATATGTAATTAGTATAACAACAATTGAATCAAACTGATATGATAAGATAAATTAACATACATTTCAACAACGTGTGAACTAATATTTTCGAACAGTGCATAATTTCAATTTACTAATGGAAACTACATATTCCATAATGCATAGGAAAAAGTGGATATAACATAAAAAAACCCCACCACAAACAGCAAATTTAATTCTCGTACAATCCCATACAACGAACTACACATTTTTTTAAGTTACAAATTGGAAATTACATTACTAAATAATCTTATTTTTTTACCACATCACACTATTATTAACATTCAAGGAAACAATTGTTAAAACATATCATAATAATTTACTACACAATTGTTTACATCGGATTAATAAAGTTTATTTAAATAGAACTATATTCTATTATGTCACATATACTTTCCAAATTACGGAAATAGTAATCATTTCCAAATTTAAACTAAATAATTTCTAAAAAACACAATTTCTTCGTTTTAATTCCAAAATTCATTAAATTCCTAATATTAGATTTCTCCAAATTATTCTACATCTTAATCTCCTATACTAACCACCAACCCAACATCTAAACACCAACCCAACATCCATTCTACATTTAACAAAATTCTAACAAACCCCAATTTTAACAATTCCGACAAGTTCAACAAAATTCGAATAGATCGGGCAACAATTCGCACGAAAAGTAAAAAAAATTCCTCCAAAACTTACGTTTTCCGACGGGTTTCCGGCGGCGGCGGGCGGCGCTGGCTGGGCGGCAGAAATGGAGAGAGGGAAGGGGGAGAGAAATGGAGAGAAAGAAGAAGAAGAAGGAGAGAAAAAGAGAGAAGGGAGGAGAGAAGGAAGGAGAGCAATCCACAATTTATACTACTTCTCCCAATTTTTATTTTTTAATTTTAAATTAAAAATACGTGTATTTATACGTATTAGGGCGATGATAGTAAAATATAGGGCGGGATATAGCAACACCCTTCTTTTACTCCAGATAAAGACTTTAGAGGTTGATTGGGAAAAGGTGTGGACAAATGCAAAAATGGCATGACCTTTGGCAAAGATCAAGGGTTGATTTACGACAGAGCGTTTATGATGTTCGTTCTCACTGTCTTTCTTTTTGCTTCAAATTTCAAAGTAAGGTCCTTAAAATCAACAAAGAAATTATTTTTACAGTCGTGGTGCCAATTTTGTCCAGAGTAGTTATTTCTCGGATGATCAATAGTTGGAAGTACATGGTGGTCTGGTTATGCCTCTCTTCTTTTACGCACTTTTGGGGTGTGCAAAAATTTGCTTGGTAAAATATGATTTCGAAAGAGGGATATGTGGACAACCAGCATCGAGGGGAGAAGGTGTTCAGGAATTTGAATATTACTTGTAATTGTATTTATATTCTATTATCTTTTCCTATTTTGTATAGGTATATGTACTGCTATATAATGTATCCTGAGTTCATGAATAAACACACATTATTACCCTTATTTCCAACATGGTATTAGAGCCCGGGTTGGGTTATTGGGCCGATGTGTGGATCCCCTTGAATTTGGTCCGATGTG
The DNA here is from genome assembly GCA_037428765.1 of Rubia yunnanensis. Taxonomy (NCBI): domain Eukaryota; kingdom Viridiplantae; phylum Streptophyta; class Magnoliopsida; order Gentianales; family Rubiaceae; genus Rubia; species Rubia yunnanensis. Next base: position 30,133,280 of record CM075069.1, on the reverse strand, counting down.
GGTCGTGGAGTGTTTCCACGTTGCTCGTGAGGGGGCGTGTTGAAAGATATATCCCACATCGATTTCTTACAAAGTTAATGACTTATATATAAGGTCTTGGGTCACCTCCACTTAGTACCAATTGGTTTTAAGATGGAAGCCCAAGATACCTTGAAATTTAACATGGTATCAGAGCCTAAAATCCTAAACCTCTAAGAAAATATTCCGCTGCCAAAAAAAAAACTGCAGCTTCCTTCTTTGTTTTTGCCGCCGCCGTCGGAGAAGCCTTCGGCGGTTCGTTTTGTCTCCAGAGAAGCTCTCTGCGGCTTCGTTCTCCGTCTTAGAGCTTCCCGCCGTCGATCCATCAACCGCCGTCAATCGCCGATCTCCGCCAACCGACGAACTCGCCACCAACCGCCGTCCGACGATTGCCGCCGAGCCGTGTGCCATTTGCCGCTTCGCTCCAGCAACTCGGTCCAGTGCTCGCCATCAACCGCGTCCGATAACGCTTTCTCGCCGCCGACGCCGCCAGTTCAGTCGACTACAGAAGGCCACATGCCACAACCAGGGGTGTTCAATCGGGCGCTTTATTAGTTAGGCGGCCAATCAGTTTTAATTTTTATTTATTTATAAAATTTTATAAAGAACCAAATAATTGACTGATAATGTTGTCGATTTCACTTATTCGGTTAGTATCCATGTCGGATGATGGGTTGGTTATTACCGGTTACCATATATATCATTCATCTAAAATTAAAAATACAAAATCATATTAATGTATATTAGTAATTAGAGTCGCAAAACATAGAATAAAAAGTAAGAAATTTAGGAATAGGATAATTGTGTCGCATAAGAGTTGAATAAATTTTTTAATTAATGTTAAAATTGTACCATAAGTGATTGTCCATAATTATTAGCGTTTGACACAATTATTAGCTACATTGACTTTTGTTTGCACAATTGTTCACTTTGGGCATAATTATTATTTAAAGATATATGGGCTAATAAAATAGAGTTTAAAGAATAAATTGATTAGGATTAGGATTAAGGTTTTCTTATTGGATTTGTGATTAAAGCTCAAAGTTTAATGAATTAATTTTTGGAGTTGAAATTAATTAATGTGTTATAAAATCTCTTACCGATTATTTGGTTATACCGATTACCAAATAAAAAAAACAGATTATAAAACCAATTAACCGATATTAACTGATAACCGGTAATAACCTATTAACCAGTTCAATTAAACAGCCCTAGCCACAACCATCATTTTCTCAAGAATGTAAGAATGGGCAAATATTATTTTTAAAAAATGTTATATATAACCCTCTCCTTTAATAAGTATAGACAAGTCCTTAATTTTTTTTTAAAAGGTATTGATATAACGTTAATCTCATCTGAATAATTGATCAACATAAATCTATTTTGATTTCATTGAAAACATTAAAGTGTCCTTTTAACTAAAAAATAACTGACATACACATTGAGCAAAAGTCTTTTATAAGACCATTTCATGGTGAGATCAGGGATTAAAATGCAATGATTTAAGATAGAGTTTCATATTGATGTTTTAAAAGTTAGAGATTTAATGTGTAATTGTGATAATTTGTAATTTAGTCCAGTTATATTAGTTTTTTGCCCCCAAATTTAATTTGCTCTTTTTCTATTTTGCCTCTAGTCTTTGGTCTCACCATGAGACGGTCTCATAAGAGACGGACTCATACATTATATAGAGTATATAATTAAATAGTTTAAAAGAGTTCTCTCTCCTCTAAAAACCCTACTGCCTGCCGCAGCCACCCTCTTCAGTTTTCTTCTTCGGACTTCTTTTTCCCATCTATGTGGGGAAACAATAGTTTTTTCAATTGATATACTTTTAATGTTTATGTTATTGAATAACTATGAATTTATTTTTTTACATTAGTTTTGTTTTTTAACCTGATAGATTAGATTGATATGTCCATGATGATATTCAATCTAATTGTTCAGATTGATGTGTTTTGTCCGATCTAGTTTTACAGATCGTGTGTTCGTGATTTCATTTGTGTTTCTCTATTGGGAGTTTTGTTCTCGATCTTTGTTTTTCAAGGTGTATACATTTTGGACAATATAGATCATGTTTTGGATCAAGATCAAGTAGTGTTATAGCTGTTGTAGATCCCTGTTTAGCGTAGTGATATTGATGCTGATACGCTTCTCTTCGCCAAGGGGTCATGGTTTTTGCGGAAGCGAGTTAATTTCCCGGAGGGCGATGTTACAGTTTTTATTGGATCTCTTATCGAGTAATAGTATAGACGAGCAGTATGGTTTACATGTAATTTGAATATCCTTGCAAAAGATTGGTTATTACTAGAGGCTAGTTACGTTAGCTATCAATTCCAATTCTTGTAATAGTTGTTGGACGTTTTCCCATTATCTTGGAATGAATTGATTTTCAAAAAAAAAAACTGACATAAGAAATGTCATTTTTATTCTCATCCAAAACCTCAAATAACTAAATAAATTTTCTCCTTTCCGAACACTACCGCAGTAAACCAATTCCTCTCTGAACACCATCATTTTTCATCCACTCTCCAATGAATAAGCTCTACCACTGTATGGTATGTGATGGAGATGCCAAGACGACTACCACCGTAGATGAAGACATTCCACGTCTTGATCAAACATTTAAAGGTTATATTCGGGATTCTTTAAGTGACGTGGCGGGGCCTATGTCTAGGTCAAGAACTAATCTTAGAGATACTGCTTTAAATGCTTTGATTGATCACCTTTATGATGAAGAATTGAAGAAGGAGTTATCATCGACATCTTGGATTTATTGTTCAAGATTGTCGAAGAATTGAAGACATCATGATGAATACTATACTTTTTTTTCCACTGTGTTTTTAATGAGGTGGTGTGATCACTGTAAAATATTGTAAAATTATTTCATTTCGGGTTTATTGGATTGATAGCTCGGTTATGTTGGCTTTGAAGGGCTAATTTTTGAACCAGCCCATTAGGGTTTCAAAAATATAGAGTTTTATTCTAATTAGAACTAATTTTGGTAAGATTAGATAAGACAATATTCTTCCAAGGTGTGTCTTGGAAGCATTCGGCCGTGTGTGTCTATCATTCGACCATGTGTGTCTATTTTAGGTATTTTAGTTAGTTATTGAAATTTTGGTTTACCTAATTAATTCATTTGAGTTTACCTTGTTCCAACATAACCTAATTAACCAAGAAAGTAATAAAGAAAGAACTTAAAGACACACGACTTGGTTACGTAGTTCGGTGATTGTCACCTACATCTGCGGGGCCTGACCTAGTTTAGAATGAATCCACTAATCAGAAAGATAGTACAAAGTACACCATACAAAATACTTGTCTTTTCTAATTAAACGTGTGAATTCTACTAGCTCCCCTAGCTGTCGATCTACCTTAATCAGACTCTCTCTGACCTCAAAACTCGTCGACGTTGGATCTCCTCCCCCCCCAGGAATTAAGGTTTATGTTCTGAACTTTAGGATTAAAAGGTTTTGATTATGTTGGAACACAATAGTACAACTCTTGGCTACTTCTGTATGATGAAAACCTGAGTGCAGATCTTCTCAAAATAAATCCATAAGTAGCTTAGCCAGAATGTCCACAATATATAGCCCAATCGCACGTATTAGTTTTCCTTGTGCGAATACAATTCCATCTCCACATAATATTCTGATAAATATCAAATCTCTTAGAGATAGGAATTATCAAATCTAATCCCTTTAAGTAAGGAACTAGAATATCTCATTCATATCCTAACCATAAATGAATATTCCAATTCAATAACATTAATCCAATCCTCACAAATATAAGAATTCATATACTCACAAAATCAAATCAAGTTGGACGAGAAGTACTCTTCTCATATTAAACTTCTACATTCCTTATATTACCGAAATTTCTTCTTTGATGTTGCAACATAATAATATCCTATTTGCATAATTTCCACAAATTGCCAATTTAAAAAATTTGATTTTACCAGAAACCTTTGACGTTTTGTGGACCCATAAACCTTTTGGACTTTCATCGCAGCAACTATGCAAATAAAGACGGAAAAAAATCAGTATGGATGTTGGAACAAGAGCTCAAAAGAATTTTAGCCCCCCTATAAATACCATAGCTTCAAATCATCAAAACCTCAACATCCATGTTGGAACATTAAACAGACAATTAGTACTTAGCTTCTCAAAAAATCATGTTGGAACATAGAACCAACATAAACATATAGGTACTAGAAATTCGAGACTTAAAAAATATCCTCAAACACCAGAATATCCATCACCCCCTAGCTTCTAGCTGGGCCCAAACTAGTACAAATGAGAAATCCAAAATTACAAGAAAATCATCCAAAAGAAATCCAAAATTACAACCCCTTGGGGATATAAAACATGTAAAATCATCCACACAGAACAAATGTAACAAGTTCCAGAAAATAACCACTTAATAATAAACACTCAATCAGCATCCTCAGCATTCAGCTGGGCTAACGTAGCCTCAAAAGAAGCAATCTGGACTTGCAGAGCAACAATCTTTGCCTTCACTACCACCTTCTTAGCTTCTTTTTCCTTCTTCATTGCATCTCCTGAGGTACTCCCAGCTCCAGAACCTGACCAGGGCAAGTCATGAATCTTCCTTGTAGAGAAAGTTCTTGAATTTTCCTTCACAAGGTTAGGATAAACCACTACATCATCATCCTTGACTGACACTTTTCTAGCCTGAGCCACTGCTGTAATGATACAAGGATGCGGTAGAGAGTTTTTTTTCCCTGAAGACACTGCCTAAAATACTATATTTTCTTGTATTATACAGCCAAGATTAACTGGAATTTTTTCCCCAATGAGTACAAAAGTTTGGCCATTTCCCTAGTCAAAGCTTAGATGTTTGTAGAGGGCATCCAATAGTTAATGGCAATTTGAAAAGATAGAAATACCTGTTGGTCAAATTTGACATAGCAGCATTGCCCTGAGCTAGCCATTGAGATGCTAAGCCACCAGGAATTTCGTGTAGAATTTGGTCATTGGTTAACTCCAACTCCTCAGCATACGACCCCTCAAACTCAGGTGTTCTCAGTCCAAGAATTTTGTTAATTACATCAGAAGAAAACTTGATCACTTTTCCTCTCGCATAAGACCAGCCAAACCATTCTGACTCTCCATCAGAGTTTTCTGCCAATACATTGGCATAAAATTCATGTGCTAGCTCCCTGTTATACTCCTTGTAAATTGTAGTAGTAGTAGAGAACCTCAAATACTCCAATAAGGCTGTAAATCCACTCTCCTTGTAGGTCTCTAAGTCAAGTGACCTCTTTGCTATGATATTCCTCTCACCGATTATATCCCAGCTTTCTTGACAAGCTTCATTAAAGAAGTCTGCATTTAGGGCTTCCTTAGCAGATGGAGTCCTTTTTGAACTCTGCCCAACTTCTCTTTTCGTTCTCTTGTTCTTCTTCTTAAATTGAAATGTCCTTGATTCTGTCTCAGCCTGCTTCCTCTTGGATCTCCTGGTCTGAATAAACTCATTCATAACCTCATCACAGGTGTAAGTTATATCCTCAATAGGCACTTCGGGTGTTGGAACATCAGTTCCATCATTACCACCAGTCTCAGTGTGCTCCCGTATTGGAACATCACTCACATCCCCATCTTCATTGACATCTGGCTGGCTCAATGTTGGAACATCATCAGTGCTAAGTTTCTCTTCAATCTCAACTTCTTCTTCCACATCATCCAAATGATCTGATGTTGGAACATCATTAGCTTCAGCCTCTTCTCCCCATTTTTTCATCTCCGGGGTTAATATTTTCACACCCTCATCATTTTCACCCTCTTCATTTTCTTGATTTTCTGGGGCATATCCTCCTCCCAGATCTAGTCATCATCAACTTCTTCTCCCCCTGGATTCTCATTCTTTGCTGGATCAGCATCCCTGGCTTCCAGGTCATCCTCATCAGAATCAACATTAATCACCACCAGAGGAAACTCCCTTAGTTCATTCAATTTTTTAGCCAAACTTGGATCATAAACTTGCATAGCCTTGTAAATAGTATATCTTAGCACATACAAATCCTCATGATACTCTTTTACTCTTCTCAATCTCAACTTTCTAGTCCCTGCTGCTCTTGTATATACACACATGACTTTTCTCCCTTTCCTCAATATTTGTACCATTTTTTTTCTCTTTTCAATGTAATAATTCCCTTCTTTCACTCACCAGCCGTCAAATCCACCCCTCTCTCTCTCTCTCTCTTTAAATTGATTATCCTTCCATATTCCAACATGCAACACCACTTCCATTTTTTTTATCCTTTTTCTCTTTTCTATTTTTTTTTGCATTTTTCTATTTTTTTGTACTAAAAAATAAGAGACAAAGCAAAAACATTCCACAACTAATAAAAATTTGAAAAAAAACCCTCAAATATGACACACACCTAGGTGTTGTCTGAGGAGCTCAAATGTGTCTGAATCAAGCGGCTTTGTGAAAATATCAGCAAATTGTTCTGATGTTGGAACATATGCCACCGTGACTTCTTTTCTCTGCACAAGATCTCAAATAAAAAGGTTCCTTATATCAATGTGCTTTGTCCGAGAATGCTAGACTGGATTCTTGGATATATCTATAGAAATTTTGTTGTCGTATAAAATCTTTAGAGGCCTTTAATGAATTCCATATTCTTTCAGCATTTGTTTCATCCATAATAATTATACACAACAACTTCCAGCAGCTAGATATTTAGCTTCAATAGATGATAAATAGATATAATTTTGCTTCTTGCTATACCAAGATACCAAATTTGTGCCAATAAAGAAACAGCCACCAATAGTACTTTTTTGATCATCTGCATTACTAGCCCAATCCAAATCACTATGGTCGAATAGATCTGAGTATGGATTTTTAGAATACCAGATACCATAGTAAGATGTTCTATTAACATTCTGAATAATCCGCTTTACCGCAGTCAAATGGGTTTCCTTAGGGCTAGCATGAAATCTTGCACATACCCCAACACTAAAACATATATCTGGTCGACTGGTTGTAAGGTATAGTAGACTCTCAATCATGCATGTACAGTTTCTGATCCACTAAAATACCTTTCTCATTCTTCACCAACTTATCTGTAGCCCTCATAGGTGTTTGAACTGATCGAGAATTGCCCATGCCAAATTGTTCCACAAGATTCATGGCATACTTACTCTAATTTATAAACATGTCATTCTTTTTTTCCTTTACCTGAAGTCCTAGAAAATAAGTAAGTTCACCAACCATACTCATCTCGAATTCATCTTGCATGAGATTTACAAAATCATGTACCATAGATGGTGAAGTAGAGCCAAAAATAGAATCATCTACATAAATTTGAGCAATCAAAATTTTTGATGACCCGCATAGCACAAATAAAGTGCAATTTACTCCCCCTCAATGATAACCTTTATTAATAAGAAAGTTATTAAGTCGCTCATACCAAGCCCTTGGCGCCTATTTCAACCCATATAGGGCCAGTTTTATTCGATACACATAATGTGGATAGTGAGGATCTTCAAAACCTTTTGGAAGTTAACCATAGCCTTCTTCATTCACCACTCCATCCAGAAAGGCACTTTTCACGTCCATCTGGTACAATGTAAAGTTCATAGTACACGAAATAACAAGTAAAATCCAAATATATTCTAACCTGGAAACCAGTGCAAATGTCTTATCAAAATCAACTCATTCTACTTGAGTGTACCCTTGCGTCACCAGACTTGCTTTATTTCGAGTAATATGACCATCAGCATCTGACTTGTTTGTGAAGATCCACTTGGTGCCAATAACATTTACTCCTTTGGGACGAGGAGTGAGATACCACACATCATTCTTTTCAAACTATCAAAGTTATACTTGCACTGCTGCAATCCAGTACTCATCCAGGAGAGCTTTTTCGTAATTCTTTAGTTCAATCAATGAAATGAAACATTGTTATCCTGTAAGTTCCCTGTAATTAACCCGTGGTAGAGTTTGAGCTCTCTTCACACTTAGTTCTGGTTCAACCTGTGTTGGAACATAAGGTGAAGAATTGGGGCTTGATGTTCCAACATCTATATCTTCAGGGTCATCAGGACTCAAAAGGATGTGATGTTCCAATATCGACTTGCTGGCTGGTCGAAGTACTCTGTGTTAGAACATGAGGTGGAGCTGGTTCATCGTCAATTTTTTCGGATACTTGCTTTTCATCCAAATTATCAACAATCACATTGATTAACCCCTTGAGAGTATTAGTATGGAGATTATATACTCAGTATACACGATTGTTCACTGAGTAACCCAGAAAATTCCCTCAACACTGCGATTGTCAAACTTTCCCAGTTGTTCTCTATCTCTGAGGATGTAACAATTGCTTCCAAACACATGAAAGTAAGCAACATTTGACTTTCTGCCCTTCCAAATTTCATAGGATGTCTTGCTTGTGAATGGACATGGATACACCTTGTTTATAGTATAGCACACTGTGTTGATTGTTTTTGCCCACCACTTCTTATGAATTCCTTTCCCCATAAACATAACTCGAGCCATCTCCTGCAGAGTCCTATTCTTCCTTTTGACAATCCCATTATGTTAAGGGGTAATAGGTGCAGAGAATTCATGTTGGATGCCAAGTTCAACTGAATTGAGAGTTTTCAAATTCTCTTCCATGATCACTACAGATTCTCACAATTTTCTCAACATGAATATTTTATTATGTTTGGAACTTAATTACCAGAATTCTAAACACATCCGCCGTATATGATTTTTCTCTGAGGAATGCCACCCAAGTCGACCTGGAATAGTCACCAAAACATACAAAAATATACTTTTTGCCAGTCATACTTGAGGTATTGACTGGACCCATTAAATCAATGTAAAGTAATTCAAGGTTTCTTGAGGTGGTAATATACTGAATAGATGAATGAGGAGATCGATTATGTTTACCTAGTTGGCATGGTTCACACACAATTTCCTTTTTGTTGGTGAGAATAGCCATACCTCGAAGTGCTTTAGCATTTGCAATCTTCACCAACTTCCTGTAGTTTATGTGCCCAAGCTTCCCGCGCCACATAGTTCCTTCATCTTCTTTTGAACTTAGACACATTACTTCTTGTTCCAGCAAATAACAATTGTCTGAAGAACGAACCCCAGACAGTACTTTAGTTTCTCCCCGCTTCACAATGCATTTGTCCTTATGAGACTCAACAATCATATTATCATCACACAACTAACGGTACTCAATACATCAGCTTTCAGATCTTCTATCAGCAGAACGCTTGTAAAACTTGGAAATCCCTTATTCTGTAGTTCTCCTTTGACAACAACATGAATCTTCTTTCCTTCACCAAAAGTAACAAAGCCACTATCATATAGTTTAATGTTGTTCAAGTATTTTTAAGTTCCAGTTATATGGCTAGAGCAACCACTATCAAAGTACCAAGAATCTCTAGAATATACAATAAGAGATGTGTGAGCAACAAGACACCTAGTACTTTGTTTAGGGTTCAAAGCTTCCTGACCAATCTAGCTTGTTGGGCATTGTTCATGTTGGAACATGCTGACAGTTGTTGCCCATTCCTAATGTCTCTGAGCAGCCTGAGACATTGCTCATGTACGTCACCTTGATAGGAGCAGTAATGGCATAAAATAGGATTGTGGCGACGTGTCTTCATTATCCTTTTCTTCATAGCTTTTACCTCTGCTTTAAAATCAATCGGGCCTTTTTTATCCTTGTTATACCCAATTCTTTGTCTATCTTTAGTGTTCTTTCCCATTTCCAGTATATCATTGAGCTTTGCCTTTCTAGTGTTTAACTTTGTGATTGCAGCTTCAGCCATCTCAGCTCTGACAGTTGCTGATCTTAGATTCTATTTCAGCAGATCAATCTCATTCTCCATTTTCCAACCAAATCTACCAACTCCTTTTTCTTTCCACCAGCCGGTGTTTTTTAGATTTTTGAATTTTGTTCGCCTCAACAACTTTGAGCCACATTGCATACATATTCTCAAAATCCTGGTAGATATCATCATCATTCACTTCTTGAGCATTATCGCATGAAGAGTTTCTACTTAGAATCTCTGTGTTAGAACATCCCAACTTCTCAGTCTTTTCGGTGTTGGAATATGTGCTTCCATATTCAGCCATATCATTAATCTTTGCTCCAAATGCCACAAAGTTGCTAGTGAGTTCTTCTTCTTCCCCTTCTTCATCTTCACTCCGTGAGGTAACATATGATCTCCCTTGTTTATTTTGTGTATTTGCACATTGAGCCTGGATGTGACCTAAACCTTCACATTCTCTGCATTGAATCCTTCTTGGCTGTTTTAATTTGTTGTTATAATTTCTCAAAAACTGCTGATTGTTTCAAATGATTTGGGATCCTTGAGAGTTATCAAACTCTTGTGAACAAGGTCTACTTCCACCAGATCTGTTTTGCGATTTCTTATTCACCACCTTTCTCAGCATTTTTGAAAAATTCTTAGTTATAAGAGCAAGTTCTTTGGCTTCACTTTCACTGTCACCTTCATGATCATTCCTTGAAGCTGAGGCTTTGAACGCTAACTCTTTATGCGCTTTCCTTGATGGTTGGTCGAGTATCATCTCATATGTCTGCAATGATCCCATCAACTCATCTAGTGTCATGTTTTCCACGTCTCTTACTTCTTCAATGGTAAAAACTTTCATAGAGAATCGTTTAGGGAGGGATCTTAGTGTTTTCTTCACTAATTTTACTTCCTTGTAATTTTTCCCCAGTTGGTAAGCCATATTGGACATATCTCTTAGTTTCCCGTTGAACATATCAATAGTTTCATCTTCCTCCATCTTCAACTCCTCAAATTTTGTGGCCAACATCTGTAACTTCGAATCACGCACTTGACTTGTTCCTTCATGCACTGTTTGCAGTATATCCCAAGCTTTTTTTGCTTGATAACAAGTTGATATGATTGTAAATGGGTTTTCATCCACTGCTGTGAAAATAGCATTTAAAGCTTTGGAGTTTGCCATCGAGGCCTTCAATTCATCTGGAGTCCATGTAGACTTATCTTTCATTTCTTTGCACTTGTTTCTCTTTCCTTCTCCTTTGAGCTAGATTTGACATCTTCCATGGGATGACTCCATTCTATTTCAATGAAATACCAGGTAAGTTCATCCAGTGAGCTGATAAAAACTCTCATATGTGCCTTCCAATAGGTATAGTTTGTTCCTTTTAGCAGTGGAGGCTGAGACACCGAAGTTCCTTCTCTAGTCGCCATGGTAAAACTGGATCAGCACTTTCCTTGACACAACCAAGGTAAGAATAAGTGACTAAGTTCTAATACCAATTGAAAATTGGTTTTATCTAATTAATTCAATTAAGATGAAATAAACACTTACAAAATTATTAATATTAAAAATAAATATTTACTAAAATATTAATATTTAAAAGAAACATTTGCTAAAATATTAATATTTAAAATAAATTATTATTATTTAAACTACAATTACCGTAGTTTTGTGCAAAAAACCATAGCTTTCATTTCTAAACTCGATTTCAGTACATGCCTTCATCAAACCGTCCACGTATATATGAAGGGTTATAAATACTTGGTAATTCTTTCTAAGGAATCATTATAATCTCGGCCTGTTGGAAAGCACGGATTTCACACATGCTTTCACGAGATAAAAATGGCAAGCCTCCAAGTAATCAAGTAACCATCCACGCATGCACAATCTCTACTGGTCTAGATGCAAGCCTTTATCTTTGAAGTGAAGTGAATAACTGTTCTTTCAAGTACTTGGATATTTTTTCCAAGTATCAATCAATCAAAGAGACAATAATTAACCTTAGGTAGCGGGGAGGGGACAAAATAGGATTGGTTTTGGGAGGATGGGAAGGGAAGAATCTGAGAGAGAAAGGGCTGAAGCTGAGAGGATCGTGACAGCAAGACCACTCTACCCCTTACAATACCTTGTTGCATATTTAAGTCATCTACAAAGGATTCTACCCACCGCTTGGAATTGAAATTCAAGGAAGGTAGCTTGGCGCTTCCGCTGGACCAACTCAGCCCATGACACGTGCCCTTGGGGGCCAGAGGCCCCTACTGCGGATAGAAAAAAGGGCGGTGGGAAATTGCATCGCTCTAGCCAATGCACGGTAGCTTTGCGCCACTGGCTTTTCAACCAAGTGCGATGACCAATTGTGCGAATACATGGTTCCTCTCGTACTACGTTGAATTACTATTGTGACACTGTCATCAGTAGGGTAAAACTAACTTGTCTCACGATGGTCTAAACCTAGCTCACGTTCCCTATTGGTGGGTGAAAAATCCAACACTTGGTGAATTCTACTTCACAATGATAGGAAGAGCCGACATCAAAGGATAAAAAAGTAACTTCGCTATGAACGCTTGACTGCCACAAGCTAGATATCCCTGTGGTAAATTATTTGACACTCTAGCTTTAAGTTCTAAAGATCTAAAGAATTGTTTGGCCATGCTTTCACAATTCATATCCGTACTAGAAATCAAAATCAAAAAAGCTTTTACCCTTCTGCTCCACACGAGATTTCTGTTCTCGTTGAGCTCGTCTTAGGACACCTGCATTATCTTTTAACTGATGTGCAGCCCCAACCAAACTCCCCACCTGACAATGTCTTCTGCTGGGATCCATAAGCAAAAGAAAGCCCTAACAATATCTTTCCCCACTGATTCTGCCAAGCCCGTTCCCTTGGCTTTGGTTTTAGTGGATAGTAGACAGAGACAGTGAGAATCTTGTAAATTGATTCATGCACATCACTAATTAGATGAAGAGGCATTTAGCTAACTTAAAAGAGTCATAGTTACTCCTGTCGTTTACCCGCACTTTATTGAATTTATTCACTTTGACAGTCATAGCACTGGGCAGAAATCACATTGCGTTAACATCTGCAGGGACCATCGCACTGCTTTGTTTAATTAAACAGTCGGATCCCTATTCTCCACACCATTTTTGAGTTAACAGTTCAATGCATGAGGAAGGCCCTTTTCGAGGCCAATTCCAGTTTGCTCCCTGGTCGGTATGCGGCGACCCGCTCACGTCATGTGAGCAACTCAAGCAGTGCACCAATAATAGATAGGTTCGGGATTAGGACCCCCGTGCCTAGCCCTCAGAGCCAATCTTTTCCCGAGGTTATAGATCCATTTTGCCAACTTTCCTTGCCTACATTTTTTCATCGTCCAGAGGTTGTTCACCTTGGAGACCTGGTGCGGTTATGAGTATGATCGAGCATGGATGACACTCAGTCCTTTGGATTTTCAAGGGGTCTTGGGGGTGCCCCTAATATCACACGACATGCGGTGCTATTCTAACTGCTAGGTGAGCCATTTCCAGGGTGGACACGTTGTTAAATAGAAAATAGAACTCTTCCCGAGGCCCTCGCTGATGTCTCTGGACTCTCTAACGTTGCCATCAACTGGCACGTCCCGGTTCAAGTATTTAAACCCAATTCCCTTTTGGCGTACGCGCTTAACGCGCTATCTGTCGGGTTTCCCCAACCCTTAGGATCGACTAACCCATGTGTAAGTTCCATTCACATGGAACCTTTCCCCTCTTCGGCCTTCAAAGTTCTCATTTGAATATTTTCTACTATCACTAGGATCTGTACCGACGGCCACTCTGTCCGGGCTCGTGCCTTAGGTTTTGCAGCGACTACCGCACCCTCCTACTCATTGAGGCCTAGCTTTTTCCCCAACAACTGTGTATAGGTCACGCGCTTGAGCCATCCATTTTTTAGGCTAGTTGATTCGGCAGATGAGTTTTTACACACTCCTCAGAGGATTTCGACTTCCATGACCAGCGTTCTTCTTTCTTAATTGACCAACACCCTTTGTGGTGTCTAGGTTAGCGCACAATTGGGCACCATAACTAGGCTTCTAGTTCATCCTGCATCGCCAGTTATGCTTACCAAAATGGTCCTTGAAGCTATTTATTTCACGGCGCGGCTCAGTTAAGCAGCCGCACCTTCCTACCCATTTAAAGTTTGAGAACAGGTCAAGGGCGTTATGCCCCCGAGGCCTTTAATCATTATTTTTACCTGATAGAACTCACGCGCGAGCTCCAGCTATCCTGAGGGAACCAACTACTAGATGGTTTAATTAGTCTTTCACCTATATACCTAAGTCACACAAATAATTTGGGCACCATTAAAGCTTTGGTCCTCCATCAAAGTTTCCTCTGGATTCTCCCTGCTCAGGCATAATTTGCCATCTTTTAGGTCCCGACAGGTATGCTCACGCTCGAACCCTTCTCAAGAGATCAAGGCCAGTCGATGGTGCACCTCGCGAGGAGGATCCTGCCAGTTAGCTTCCTTACATCTTCGAGTTTACTCACACACATGTCAGACTCGTTGGTTCATATTTCAAGACGGGTTGAATGGGGAGCCCACAGGCCAGTGCCGCTAGCATGAAGATGCTAGAGCACACCGTGAGGCACATGCTGCCACTCCTCGATCGCCCAGATGTCATCTCCACTTGCCCACAAAGGGCATCTGGATTTTTCTACCCCGACAATCCGCTCTGGTCCATGCCTCGAGTCAATTGGTGAACCATCGCAAGATGTTCCACATCTGACCAGGGCACATAGCAGGCTCCCATCTGTTTCTTTTCTAAAAATTTCAACCACTCTTTAACTCTCTTTTCAAAGTTCTTTTCATCTTTCCCTCGCAGTACTTGTTTGCTGTAGGTCTCTCGCCCGTATTTAGTCTTGGATGGAATTTACCGCCCGATTAGGGCTGCATTCCCAAACAACCCAACTCACCGGCAATGCCTCATGGTGCGACATGGTTTGGTCACTATGAGATTGTCACCCTCTTTGGTTCCCCATTCTAGAGGACTTGGGCCCGGTCGCCGCTGATGATGCTTCTCCAGGCTACAATTTGAATGCTAGGGTTGCCCGATTCTAAGCTTAAACTGTTCCCATTTTGCTCGCTGTTACAAAGGGAATCCTTGTTAGTTTCCTTTCCTTCATGTATTGATATGCTTAAACTCACCGGGTAATCCCGCCTGACCTGGGGTTGGGGTCGAAGGTCCCCCACTATAGAGAGGTAATTAGGGTTGTTCTTTTTGCACCACTGAGGGCCCTCACAGCTAACAGCAAGAATGAAACAAGTTCAACCACCTTAAGTAATGAAGACCCTTGTCCAGGGGCTCGCATTTGGGCCAGCCGCATCGCAGAGGAATGGGAGGCCAACATATGTTGCCTCGTCAATGTCCAGGAGGATGAGGAGGAGTGGCGACAAGATGTGTAATGCCCAGGAAAACGTGTCATTAGCCAGATGGCTTCAAGCACAACTTGCATTCAAAAAATCAATAATTCACGGGATTATGCAATTCACACTATCACATTTTGCTACGTTATTTATCGATTCAAGAGCCTAGATATCAATTGCCGTGAGTTGTGTTGCTTAGGTTTTAGATGCCGGAGGATCATACCACGAAAGCCGCAGGGGATACCGTCATATCCATGTTAAGTAGTTATTAGCAATTTTCACATCGAGAGTTAAAGTTTGGTGTGGTTCATCGGTGAGCAAGGTTTCCTCCGCCCTTCGGCTCCCTGTGGTTTTTAAGAACGTGTTCGCGGTGGTTTGCAGGATTCGACAATGATCATTCCGCAGGTTTACCTACGGAATCCTTTTAATGACTTCTCCTTCCTCTAAATGATAAGCTTCAATGGACTTCTTTTGATGTAGCAGGGGCGAACCTCTCACATCGTCGCAGTCTAAGCATTTCACTGGACCATTTGATCGGTAGGAGCAATGAGTAGTGTGTACAAAGGGCAGGGTCATAGTCAATGCGGGCTGATGACTCGGGCTTACTATATATCTCTATCATGATGAAATTTCAAAGATTACCCAAACCTTTTGGCCAAGGCTATAGACTCGTTGAATACATTAGTGTAGTGCACGTGAGGCCCAGAATATCTAAGGGCATCACAGACCTGTTATTTCCTCAAACTTCCACGGCCTAAAAGGCTGTAGTCCCTCTAAGAAGTAGATGCGAAGGGATTCCTCTGCATAGCTAGTTAGCAGGCTGAGGTCTCGTTCGTTAACAAAATTAACCAGACAAATTGCTTCACCAACAATGACCATGCACCACCACCCATAGAATCTAGGGAAAATGCTCTCTAGGGACGCTTTTTTTCCTCTCTCTCTAAAAAATGCTCTCTAGAGAAAAGAAAGGGTGCAACCCTTCTCCTGTTCATCGGAGCCTTCTTTCCTCCAGTTCCCCCATTCGTTCGCTATATCTGGCAAGGAATCCAACATTATTGTTGGATTCCTCATCGGGAATCTTTCAAAGTATGATTTGTATGCATTTTTGAATTTTTGAAATTTGTATTTTTGAATTTTTGGATGAAGATATGCCATTTGATCTTGAATTTTTGATGAAATCCTCTTCGGACATCACCATCGGCCCGCGCACATCAAGGAGGATGATGGATTCAGATTTAGAATGAAACCCAGATCTACGTCCGGACTCAGAATACGGATGAAGACCGAGGTTTTCATCCTGGGTTGTTAATGGAGGGAAGTCGACACGGATCTATCACTATCCCAAGTAAGTTTCCATCCTTCGCTGATAGATCTAGTCTGAATGTTGGATAAATTTGAGGATTTTTGTGGATTTGTGTGGATTCGTATGGATATTTATGATGAATCTGTGTGGATATGTATGAAACTCTATGTTTATAGTGGAAAGTTTATGAGGTGTTCATGTGGAACTCGGAATAGAGATAAAATTGAGGCAGAAAAGTTTTTAGCACTTGGGTGAGTTCGTAATTGATTCGAGCAAACTTGTGCTCAAATCCCGGCCACCCACTAGCCTTGCTTGTGTTCAGATCCCAGTTAGCCCACCGGCCTTGCTTGTGTTCAGACCCCGGTCACCTTTCAACCTTGCTTGTGTTACCCCGGTCATCCACCTGCCTTGCTTGTGTTCAGACCCCGGTACCTTTTCGGCTTTGCTTGTGTTCAGATCCCAGTCAACCGCTAGCCTTGCTTGTGTCTAGATCCCGAAACCTCTACGGTCTTCCTTGTGTTCAAACCCCAGACACTCCCCGGCCTTGTTTGCTTGTTTTAACTTGAACATTTGTCCAAATTGTTATGTTTTTATGCTAAGAAATCAGATTTACTCCTTGTCTGATGAACACTCATATGGAATTATTTTTTTGAGTATTTGAATGTTATTGTTGGATGGGGTTCATGCTTTGGGAATAGTTGAATTCAAGAACGATGTTTGGAGATGATTTACTATGTGTATAGATCTCGGCAAACACCCCGGCCATAGTAAATTGGTTTAATTCAAAGTCAACAACGATGGTATACCCAATGTGTTGTCCTCATTTCTTCAATTTCATGAAAATGCCCAAATCAAGATGAATGGAAGAACAGATTGCTCATAAAAGAAGGATTTTTTGGAAGTTTTTACCAGATTTCGATGACTTATCGGTGATGGAAAGTAGCGAATCAGGCAAAAGAAAAAATTGGAAAGCCAGACCCATTTTGAAGCATCGCTGGGCCGCTAAACCCAAGAAAGAACAAACGGGGCAGAGACTCCCTTGGGTTTCAACCCATTTCAAGACGGCCGGGTCAAACGACCTGATAAGGGTAAAGACCGGATCATTGGTCTTAAATCCTAGCTGCTAGTTCCCTCGAGTGGCGGTTCGAGTGACAGATGGAACGGTGATTAGAGTACTCCAGAAGACTAATTTTGAGAGGTGGAAGTTGTACTCTCGACAGGCGGATTGTACACAATGGGTTCGAGGACCGACATGTCCTCTCGAGTGATGGGGTTCGAGGGAACTGAGGTAATCTCGGGTGGTGGAAGTGTACTACGGGTTCCAGCAGTGGCTCAAGGATGGAACGATGGGTGGAACGGTGGTTCGAGTACTATCCAAGGGTTGTTCGAGAGATGGAAGTTGTCCTCTCGACAGGTGGAATGGGACATGGGTTCGAATACTCCCGACGAATTCGAGTGGTGGATACTTGTAACCTCTCAAGTGGAAGTTCGAGTGGTGGGTTGACAGATGGCCCAAACTGTGGTTTGAGTAGTCTCGATGGGTTGCTCGAAGGGTAGAAGCTGACCTCTGGAGTAGGGGATTGTGAAACGGGTTTGAGTACTCCTGACGGGTACGAGAGGTGGACGCATGTAACCTCTCGAAGGGTGGTGGTTCACCCTCTCGAGGGATGAATGGTATTCTCTCAAGTGCTGGATGGGCTCAAGCGGTAAGTACGGGTTCGAGTTGTGAAAAAGTAACCTCTCAAGGGGTAGATATTTAACCTCTTGAAGGGTTGATCTGTAACCAGGAGGCTTGAGCGCTGGATGGTTAAAAAAATAATTATTATTTCAGCCTTTCTCCATCTGGTTGCACGGCCTTCTGAACAGCGTTTCTTCATCTGGTTGTTCAAGCCTTTCCTCATTGAAGGGCCATATGGGTCGGGTGGAGGGTTAATTAATTAGCGTAACAAAATTAATTAATCCACTACCAGTTGTTACTTGGATTTAACGGTTGCGTGATTTGCATGCGCTGCATTGTAAAGTGTAATATGGCATTAGGCACCATTTACCTAAAATGGAGGGGACGGTTACAAAACTTTTACGTAGGGCGTGCGCGGTAGGAGTCATGCCTGGTCTCTTCATCATTAGGAGGTCTATCCGAGGGGAACTTGGGAGCACCACCGACTACGGTCAACCTGCTCTCAATCCCAAAGAGAAAACCTCGGCTACCATCCAGAGATCGTTATTCAAGGCCAATAACACCTCTTTATCTTCATCTTAGAGGTGTACATGGTAGAAGCAGTGTGCCAGCTCTTCCCAGAGTCAACATACTACTTCACTCACTAGCTGCACAGAAGGCTGAGACCACCCTCTTGGTTCTAAAGGCCGAGACCACTTTCTCGGTTTGGAAGACCACCGGATCACGATGGCAGTTATGGAAGGCCTTCGCTACACTCTAGCGGCGGTTGTGGAAATGGCTGTGGGGAACAAACCACGACCCAAGAGCCGGTTAACTCTACTGGTTGCATGGAGCCAGCCCGATTCACCACTGATCGGTTTTTGCATCACTAGTTGAGGACACACATGCTCGGTTGCATTGAAGGCCCGTTTGTTAAGGCAGAAGCTGTATGTAGTGGGGGACTAGTGAGTTTGTTCTCACGCCTTCTGTATTTTCTTGGATGGTTTTCTACCGACCCCTGTCACCACGAAGGGGTTAGTATCTAAGCCCCCTAGACGTACCATCTAGACCAGGTTGCTTATTGTGTTTCTTGTATTAAGGGAGTGGGCCAATGTTCCCACTCCCGTCGACACTCAAAGTTTCTTTTTTATTTACTATTACCATAGGGAAAAAAACTCTCTCTCTAGGAAAGGAGTAAAAAGACGCATGTTGTTGTGGCCTTTGAATCCTGCGGTGTGAACTGTCGTTTTGTGCAATTCTACTGTAGCTTTGTGCGATTCATAGTGCGATTTACCCAAAACGAAATCCTGACTGTCGTTTTATCATTCTCCTTCTTCTTCCTCATCATTCCTCTAACTGATAACGGTCACTGACCGGATTCTCCACCGCCGCTATGGCGGCTCCTCCGTCTGGCCGTGGTAACTATGGGGGAGGTAAATCCTTCCTCCAGGCTCTAGCCAATCGCCCTCCTCCTCTATCTGACTCCCTTCCTTCGAACCCAGAGATTGTTCCCAAAACTCAATATAAGGGGGATATAGCTTGCTTGGTAAGCCGTAAAGATGCAGACACCCTCGCCTCCCACTATCGAAACGCTCTTGTTGGCAAGTTCGCCAGGGGCAAGCTAACGATGGCCCAACTCAACGATTCTTTCAACTATGTGGGCTTCAAGGGCAAATTCCAGCTTGGATCAATAGATTTTAGGTATGTGTTAATACGGTTCCAGGAGAAAGAGGATTATCATAGGTTTTGGCTTAAGGGACAATGGAGTTTCAACCACACCCAAATGAAGGTATTTAAATGGACATCTGATTTTTCCCCTGAGGCAGAATCATCCATCGTTCCGGTATGGGTTTCTATACCATATGTCCCTGTATATTTCTACAATACTGCTATGCTTGAAATTATGGGAAACCAAATAGGAAACTATATAAAAGTGGATGCTGCAACTGCTGCTCTTTCCAAGCCTTTATGTGTTAAAATGTGTGTAGAAGTCGACCTGGAAAAAAAGCTTCCCTCATTTATTAGAGTTGGAATTGAGGAGGATGGGAACGAATATAATGTGGTCAAACTTCCCTTAGAATTTGAGGATATCCCACCCTACTGCTATCATTGTAAATGTATAGGACATGATGATAATTGCTGTATATATTTGCATCCCGAGCTTAAGAGAACAAGGTCCCAGGGGATTGATAAAGTGTCTCCTAACTATATAAATCTAATGGATCAAACTAAAGATCAACAAAGAGGCTATGAAGGTCAGGGTAAGGTGAATGTAAATCTGAATCATGATGGTAATACAAAAGCTGGGAGCTCAGGAGTTTCAGTGATAGAAAAACAAAAAATCTTCCATACTCAGAAATTCAAATATGTTCCCAAGAAACAGATGGTTACTATTCCAGTTAGTGAACAAGGAATTAATAAGGCTGTCTTAAATGACAAGGACCTTCTGGTGATTGATCATGTGACCCCTGAGGTTCTATGTCATCAACTTCAAGTTGAAATAACTAAGGATGATGATCCTATCCCCTGTGCTAATCAAGAATCCAACACTGAGATTGTTTCTGACCACCATCTTCCAGAATATCTAATGGTTAGTCAAAAGGAGGGTGTAGTTCACCTCCATTCTCAGTCACCTGAATCTGATAAATACCTGCCTAGTTCACTAATCTCCCAAATGCCTTCCTCTGATCCCAGTGTATCAGTACAATTAACTAGGCATTCACTATCTGCCCCTCCAAACCTTAGGACAGTTTTTGCTAAGGATGATTTGCCTAGCAAACGTGGCAGGTCTTTCTCACCTTTCAATTCTATTATTGCTGCAAAAATTTTTATCTTCTCTCAGCAGAAACACAAGGAAAATAGATTTCTACCTCTGGCTGATGAAGAAATAGCAAGTGATGAAGCCACCCAAAGTGACATTCCAATCAATGCAGAACTTCCTGCTTCTCAGGACACCTCAGTAGTCCCTGATTCTGTCCATGATGATGGTGCTGATCAGGTAAGCAAGGTTAGTTCTTCAATCTCATTTTCTAATCCTGGCAAGCTGAAAAAGGATAAGTCACTACGGAACCAATCCAAACAGAGAAATGAGTCATTTTTTTCTCAGAAAAATACTATCATGACTAGATCAAAAAGCTCTAGCAATGTTTCCCTATGAATAATACAACAATTAAGATTAAAATGCTGGTCTGGAACATCAGGGGAATGGACACATCTATGTTAAGACTCTGTAATCTGATCAATAGGCATAAATTTGAGCTTATCTGCTTAATTGAGCCTAAACATGATAACATGCAGTGTGATTCGTATAGACAACTGTTGAACTATGATAATTGCATCTCAGCAAATAATGGTCAAATTTGGCTCTTCTGGAACTCTAGCTTACTTTTAACTGTTAAATATGATAATTTGCAGTTCCTTGCAGTTAATCTGAATTGTATTAATCTTCACAAGACTATGGATGTCTTCTTTATTTATGGTCTCAGAACTAGAACTGGTAGGAAATCTCTTTGGTCTGACCTCAGTTCCTACAATCACTCTGAATCCCTTTTCATTGGAGACTTCAATTCCATTACATCTATAAATGAGTATAAAGGTCCTTCTACTCCCAAATTGGGGAGTATGAGGGACTTTAATGATTTTATAAATGCAATGGCTTTGGAGGAAATTAATACTGTAGGGAACCTGTTCACTTGGACTAATAATAGATTAAGGACTCCTACAGTAAAAAGATTAGATAGGGGATTATGCACTTCCTCATGGTCACTATCTTTTCCTACCTCTTCAGTTCAGATTTTGAATAGGATTAGTTCAGATCACAATCCTATGCTGTTAACTGTTGGTAGTGATATTCCATCCAATCCTAGGCCATTTAGATTTCTGAATACATGGTACAAAAGAAAGGATTTTAATGAGGTAATCAAACAGAATTGGGATATTCCTCTGCATAAGTCAGGAATGCTATCTTTTTATCTTAAACTTGTTAGACTGAAGAAGGAATTAAAAATTTGGAATAAAGAAAAATTTGGCAACATTCATGACAATGTAGTGCAAGCTGAATTGGCTCTTCAGGCCCAGGAACTCTTATCTGATCAGACTGATTCTGAGGTTGAACTGGTAAAACTCAAGGAGGCTAAAGCTAGGGTAGTTAGGGCTTTGGCTGAACAAAAAAATTTTTGGAAACATAAAGCAAAGATTAAATGGCTAAGGGAAGGGGATAATAACACAAGTTTTTTTCATAACTCTGTAAAGGAAAGAAACAACAGGTTGAAGATCACAAAAGTTAAGAGTAAGAATGGTCAGTGGTAGGATAATATACATGATATTGAGAGGGAAGCTATACATTATTACCAGGACCTTCTAAATGAGGATAGCTCCCCTGACAGTTCTCTCTTTCAGTCTCATTTTCTGAATCACATACCTAAACTGGTCAATCAGGATGATAATGAAAAACTTCTGCAACCGGTTTCATTAACTGAGCTCAAGGAGGTTGTTCTTAGTCTTAACAAATCGAGTAGTCCAGGTCCAGATGGCTTTACAGCTAAGTTCTACATAAAATCATGGGATATTATTGCAAATGATCTACTTCTGGCTGTTCAGGACTTTCTTACTGCAAATAATATGCCTAGGGGTATTGGTAGCACATGGATCACAATAATCCCCAAAAAAAAACCCCCACCTCTTTTGATGATTATAGACCTATAAGTCTCTCCAACGTTATAAACAAGATATGCTCTAAAGTGCTTATGGAACGACTTAAGTCTCTAATGCCTAGGATTATCTCCCCTAACTAAACAGCTTTCCTACATGGTAGAGACATCTCAGACAATGTAATTTATTTACAGGAAATGGTTAGGTTTCTGAATAGGAAACGAAGAGATCCAAATTGTATTGTTAAACTGGACCTTAAAAAGGCTTTTGATAGAGTGAGGTGGTCTTTTTTATATAATGTCTTAGCTAAATTTGGATTCCATGCTAAATTCATCTTTTCCATCATGAAAAATCTATCACAGGCCTGGTTTTCTATTCTTATTAATGGTAAACCAGTGGGATTTTTTCAATCCACTCGGGGTATTAAGCAGGGTGACCCTTTATCTCCTTTCTTGTTTAACATTTTTTTCTGAGGCTTTTTCTAGGAGTTTGGCTTTCATTTTTCATAGTGGTAAGTTGACATATTTCGACCTTCCAGGTAATCCTCCCAGAATTTCACATTTATCATATGTGGATGATACTGTTGTTTTCTTTAAGGCAACTAAGCTAACTTTGATTATATTAAAAGCTTTTTTGACTACTTTTGAGGAGGTCTCTGGCCAAAAGATTAACTATAATAAGAGTGATATCTTTATAGGGAAGCATGCTTCGGTTCAAAAAGTTAACTATATTAAAAGGATCTTGGGGATGAAAATTGGGGTTTTTCCGGTTTCATACCTGGGAGTACCTATTTTTACTAGGATTGCAAAAAAGATCTATTTCCAACCTCTTTTTGAACAGATAGACAGTAAGATAGGCAATTGGAAAAATAGATGGATCTCTACAGGAGGTAAAATTACACTGATTGAGTCATGCATTTATTCTTTACCTCAGCACATTTGGTCGGTTATAAAACCTAAAAAAATGATCATCAATACCATAGAAAAAAAACTGAGTAACTTTTTTTGGGGTCATACTGAGCTGAAACCTAAAAGATCTTGGAGAAAATGGACTTCTCTTTGCTTACCAACTGATCAAAATGGACTAAGGTTTAGATCAGTATCCACCATAATTAAAACATGCTCAGTTAAAGTGTGGTGGAAGTACCAAAAAGCTGAGGCTCTATGGACTCACTTACTGGCAGCCCTCCCTCCCTCATATAGGACTTCTTCAAACTGGAAAAGGATATGTTCTGTTAACACATGGGCAGAAGCAAACTCTAGAGTCATTATAGGTAGGGGGGAATGTAACTTCTGGACATCTAACTGGCTAGATATAGGTCTCCTTGTTGATCTGTGTGATCAGAACTTGGTTGACATTGCAGGGGACTGTACAGTCTCTGAATTCATATCCAATAAATCTAATCTCATCAGCAAAATTACTCCTTTTCTGCCACCTGAAGTTACTTCTCTTTTGCAGGAAGCCAAACTAGCACCACACAGAGAAGATATGCTAATATGGAAACCGGGTATTAAAGGTGATTTCTCTTTCAAATCGACATACCTCACGCTCAGCAACAGTACAGGTTCTATTGCTTCTATTCAACATTTTTGGAATTCTAGAATTGATAAGAAAATCTCTGTTTTCATGTGGAAGATGACAAATTCCTTCTTACCTTTTGATAACATCCTCAGAAACCTGAGATTCTGTTTACCTTCCAAATGTTGTATGTGTAATGTACATGAAGACTCCTTAGACCATTTTTTTAATTCCTGTGAGTTTGCAGTGGATGTCTGGAAAATAGTTCATCAGTTTATGGGAATTAGGGATAGAGTTTTCCCATCCATATGGGAGAGATTATCATGCTACATTACTTTCCCTACCCTAAGTTCATTACATTCAACTATTGTCCGAACTGCAGCTGTATATACATGTTGGAATCTGTGGAAGATGAGGAATAAATTTTTATTTGATTTTATCAAGCCTTCCACAATTCTAGTTCTTCATCAAATTAGGGATCAGATTTTTCATTCTTTTTGTGCTAAACCTGTTTTCATTGTCTCTCCTATTGACTTGAGTATTGCGGACCACTCTTTCTTGCCTATGATTAAACCTTCTCCAAAGCCTAAAATTCTTAAAATTGCATGGGAAAGGCCCTGTTCAGGTTTTAAGTTCAATATAGATGCTTCATGGTGCTGCAATACTAATATGTGTGGG
Organism: Rubia yunnanensis; assembly: GCA_037428765.1. Lineage (NCBI taxonomy): Eukaryota > Viridiplantae > Streptophyta > Magnoliopsida > Gentianales > Rubiaceae > Rubia > Rubia yunnanensis. Next base: position 30,108,251 of record CM075069.1, on the reverse strand, counting down.
ATGGATTGATAATTAGGGACAGTAGAGGTAGTTTCAGGGGGGCCTACACTAAATATACTAATGCTTTCTCCCCTCTTGAAGCTGAACTGAAGGCAATTAAATTTGCTATTCAAGAATCTACTGATTACTCCTCACCTGTTTGCTTTGAATCTGATTGCCTCAGTGCTGTACTTTTTGCTAATGACCCCTAGAGAGCTCACTGGAAATTGTTCAATTTATCTGATGAGATTCACCAATCTTTGGGTGTTATTAAACTGGTGCACATTTATAGACAGGAAAATCTTGTGGCTCATACTCTTGCAAAAAATTGTCTGCAATCTAAGACCAACTCTTCCTTTCACAGATTCTCTGTGCTCTCTAACTCGGTCCAGGGACTTATTAGACTTGACCAAATTGGTACTCCTTCTTTACGGATGGTTAACTAGATCGGATGCTACTGATATTTACTCATTTCATGCAGGTTCATACAATTCATGATTTTCAATGCTCCTTGTGCTGTGATAGTGTGGCTCCAGACTACATGGGGTTTCTGATCCTTTGGGAGCTTTCTGGCCTTCCTCAATTGCTGTTCACTAGGGTCTTCAGCTTCAATGTGATGCCTCACAAGATGGATAGACACATGGATAGAGTGCACGGGTGCTGCCTGGTTTTCTTTCGGACTGTGGCAGCATGCTCATGCTCAGGATAGTAGGTGCTCAGGATGATTTCTCGGGATTCACTGATACGGTTGTCTCAAATGGCAACTCTTTGTCTTTCACAACCATTCATCTGCAACTCTATGCTAATTCATAGATTTTGGTTATTAGTTGAGGATAAACTCCATTAGGCGTTGGGGATGATTCTGACTGTCCTGTGTTTAGTTAATTCGACTCACTAACAAGTTCGATGATTTCTTACATAGCCTAATAGTTTTTGTAATCCTATAACTATCATCCATATTACTTTCATTCTTTTGGAAGCAAAAAAAAAAAAAAAAGTAAAAAGACGCAGTATTCTCCCAAGAACATCGGGGTTTTTTCCTTCAATCCTTCAAGAAATTCACGGCTGAATCAAGGTTATCTAGAATCCTTACAAGATTTCGAACATAATCATGTGAAATTCGTGGTTTTTTTGTGGTCTGAAATCCGTGGAAAATGGGTTTTTGCGATCTAGGGTTCTGCGTTCAAAGTTTTTCACGAACTAGGATTTTGCGATCTTGGCTTTGGTGTTGCAGCGTACTGCATTTAAGGATTCAAGGGGCTCGGACGTGGTGGAAATAATCATCTTCATCATCGTAGAGCAGGATTTCTCTCAACGATCCGTGGACTTAAAGGGTTTTGTGCGATCTGGTTTGGAAGAATTCACGTCCTGGTTATGCGATCTGTATTCTAGGGATTAAAGGCCCTCTTTTGCGGTGGAAATCAGCAATCCATCATCAAAGCTACGGGGTTGAATTTTTTTTAAAAATCTGATCGGTGAACAGGTTTTGGAAAATCACAGCAGCGGCGGTTTTCTGGATCTTGGGATATCTCCGGCGAAGGTTTTCAAATTTTCTCTTAGAGATATTGTTCCTGACCATCATCCGCTAGTTGTGGTTGAATTTTGGAATTTTTGAGGCAAAGGAAAATCAGTTCTGTAATTTTTTCAAACGCTGGGCAGCAGGTTTTCTGGTGATCTAAATCTGCAGGTTCAGTTTGGGCTTTGTGCATTCAAGGGCTGTTTTGAATCAGGTTTCTGGATACTTTCAGAGGCTGTAACATCAGGTCGAGATACTCAATTAATCACGCCCTTTTGGCTGGATTCGAGAAGCGTTTTCAACAGGTTTTTCAAGCCAGCGCAGCAGTTTGCGTTCAATGCTGTTTTGTTTCTGATTTCTGTGTTCAAAGGCGGGTTTCTAATCAGGTTTCTGAATATTCAGAAGCTGCAACATTAGGTCGTGATCCAAAATTGATCACGGCCCTTTGGCTGGATTCGAATGGATTTAGAATTGGTTTTTCACGGCAGCAGCAATCAATCTGCAGCAGTACGGTTTTTGGGCGTTCTGTGATAACTCCGACGAAGAAATCATATTTTCTTCTGGGGATACTGTGCCTGGACTCCCTCTGGTGTTCCTGATTGTTGGTGTCAAATTTTTTGAGGCGTAGGAAAACTCTGGTTGAATTTTTTACGGAGGCAGTGCAGCAGTAATAAAATTCCAGCAGCTACAGCAGTTTTATCCATGGAGTTCGCTTAAAACATCCCACAGTTAGCTAAGGTTTATCCACCAGATAAATCTTAACACTCATATGGAATTCAAGATTTTGGGTATTAGAATGTTGTTTTTAGATAGGGTTGATGTTTTAAGATTAGTCGGATTCAAGACAGATGTTTTGAGATAAATGGTTAAATCGGAATCATTAACGATGATTTGCCCAAGGTATCTTCCTCGTTTTTCAATTTCATGATAATGCCCAAATCATGATGAATGGAGGAGCAGATTTTTCATAAAGGATGGATTATTTGGAGGATGAAGGTTTGAGTTTTCTGATCGGGTTCATCCGGAAAATGTTTTTCCGGCATGTTATAATGCTTATTATGCCTTCGGGTTTCTAATGTTCTTGTTTGTTATGCATTATCTGATCGAAAAAGGCAATTGGGAGATTCAGATTTACATTTAATTTGGAAGTTGGAGTTTTGAATTTTTCCGTTATAGGTTCGCCGGAAAATTGCTATTCCGACTCGGGTTATGCATGTATTAGCCTCGATTCTTTGTCCCTAGACTCGGATTGATAGATCTTCATGCCTAAGGTGCATCCCCCATCTGGAAAAGGGAAAAAAGGAGTGTTCATATGGTGGGTTGTTGCTCGCCGAAAAAATGAGAATCCGGCAAGGAGGATGGCATTTTTTTGGCCGGATTACACATGCCTAGGTTTGAAGGAATGAAACTCCTCGGTTTAGGTGCTAAATCCGGCCAAAAATGCACAAGGGAAGAGTGCCCAGATTAATAGGAATTTTTGGAGAATTTTTGCAGATTTCGATGACTTTTCCCATATTCCGGCGACTCACCAGCACCGAAAAGATGCGAATCCGGCGAGGACACGGATCTGGGCGCTCGACCCATTCATGAGCGTTGTCGGCTCACTATACCCGAGCAGGAAAATGGGGCAGAGGCTCCCTAGGGTTTCGACCCGGTTCAAGGCGGCACGGGTCATATGACTCGCTAATGGAGGCACTCGGTTTGGGAGGGCCAAAAGGAAAATTAAGTGGGATGAATATAAAAGAGGATCCAGGTCCTCTTATAACCCGGTTTATATCCAGTGTTGGCATAAGGTGGGCTGATTTTTACCAATCGGGTGGGCTGAATTCAAGGAGTGTTAGGCCTAATTAAATCAGAGTTATTTTCAGCCTACATGGATGCCCGTTTGACCCAGATTTGACCCAAATTTTCCCCTACGTGACCCACGAATTTGGTGAATAAATGGGCTAAACAAGAGCTGATGGCCCGCATAAATTAAAGGGGTATTTTCCCTTAGTTTTGGGCCGAATTTGCTTCAATTTTGGCTCTATTTGGTGGATTTTTGTTGAGGTTTGACCTTCTCTTTGGGCTGAAATTGTATTGGGCAGATGTATGAGTTTTTCCATGCTTTGATTGCACATTTTATTTTGGTGGATTAATTTATTTAAATTAAATGTAAAAAATAAGTGAGTAAGATAGAGAAAATTAAATGAGGTCCATGAATAGTAAATAGTAATTTCTTACCATTGTGGAGAAAGGTGGTTTCTTAAAGTTAGATAGAAGAAAAAAAAAAGAGATAAATAATATATTTAATTGGTAAGAAACCTGTAGAAGTTTCTACCATTGAACTTGGTCTAACTGCTTCAGCTCTGGTGGGAAACTATCTACATCATCGCACTGTTGAAGAAAATACTGTCAGATATTTTTTTTAAATGGAGATATTACAATCCATACGAACCAAAAAATGAATATCTTTTAAAAGGGAAAATAACCTCTACTAAAGAATCGTGTAGCTCATACGCTATTTCCTGTATGAGTTGGGTAAATTTCGTTCAAACATTACAATTGTTGTAGTCCTAGTGTCATCATAAACTCGAAATTCAACTTTGTATCTGTTTAAAACAATTTACAAAAATTAAAATCAAACATTGATCAAACTGTTGAGACAAACAACGAAAGTTTAATGGTGAAACTAATGAAACAAATTTATCTTCATTACACCTGGGCACAATATATTTAACATAAGAATTGCATTTCCAACAGTAATAATGCTCAATACTCTTCCCTACTTCAATATCTTCACTTTCATTATTTTTCATCACAACTTTTTTGCTGCACTTCTTACTCGATAGATAGAACCAACCACGTTCTGGTAGAATGGAGTGGATGGTAGCCACACCCATTGAAACTCCAAGTGGTTAGGTGTTGTGGTTCCATTCCCTATGGGAAGGGGTTCGAATCTCGGCAGGTGTAGTGTGGGAGTATCCTCTAGTTGAGGTGCTCCTTCTAGCCACCGACTATATTTGAGAACCGCGTGCCGAACCCTTGGGAGCAGCGATTTACCTCATCGATTATGGATTTGGTGTGATTGCGGCCAGGACCGTGAGGGCGAGAGTTATCGCCTTTTGGAGTGGATGGTAGCCAGTGTAACACAATTGGTAACATGTACATATAAAACAAGTAAAAAAGTAAAAATATTGCTTCACATGTCTTCTTAGGCATAACTGCATAAAAAAGCATCTAAAAACATTAATTTTACACAATACCTCCAGTAGTATCGAGTATATCATCGATAGTTTTTCTCTTGGTTGAATGGAGCATATCTTCAGTGATTGAACTTGCAGTTTGTGAGGGAATCTGAGTGAGCAGTTGCGTGGAAGCTTCCTCCCAACTATTATCAAGCCTATTATTTTTTAGAAAAATAATGATAATATTTAAATTACGTCTAATTATTACAACACATACTTGGCAACATGTTATAAGTAAAGATTCATATTACTCTGTCCCACCCGAATGTGCACACTTTTTGGTCAAGTTTACCAGGTCATGTTTGACCAACGATAACTTTAGTTACGTCTATTAACGGTATGTTAAAATTTGATATTTAGAAAATACATCATGCAGGGTATCCAGCAATATCTCACATGATGATATTGGTGTCTATATACTAGTTGAAAATTATGGTCAAACATGCCTTGAGAAAGTTGATCAAAAAGTGTGCAGATTCGGCTGGAACGGAGGTAGTATTATAGTTGAAATTGATGGAAAATGAACCTGTTCTTGTATTCTATCACTTCTTCAATGTTCGAGTTTAGGAGTAGTCTTGTACAAAATAAAGTATTCGATATTGTGATGTCACCTGAAGATAATAAGAGAAGAAGTAATCTTTTTCTTAAAAAAAAGTTGATAATTTAAAAGGGGTAAAGTCTGGGAAAGACGATCTTTTTATAGGTTTATGGAAAGATGGGTTTAATTAGAATATTGAAAGGTAAAAGGTCTTAGTTGTAATATTAAAATTTTAGTATGCAACATGTACTAGTTATAAAATTTATAACCCGATTCATGCAATCCAAAAATTTTATCTTAATTTATTCTAATTTATACTTTAAACCTTGGTCTTTCCATAACTTATGGAAAGACCATCTTTCAAGATACAGACTCTTTAACAGGAATGGTTTTTAATTTACGAAACTAAATGCCTTCCATTATGGAGAAAGAATATGTGTATATAATTTACCAAAGCTGGAAAAAATTAGTGATTAACAGAAAGAAAGGAGTATCATATGTATAATTCACATAAGATCAAGATAAATAATTACATGTCTGAATGAAGGTTCAGTCAGTGGTGCAGTAAATTAGTGATTAAAAGTATATTTCATTACATTTTATGAGTGGGTCTCCTGACAGGCGGTCTGTCCACAAGCTTATGGATAGGCCACTTATTTCTTACTTTATACACTGCATTTCTTAAATTACATACAAAATTTAAAATTTTTAAAAATATTTTTTTATATCATATATTTCTATATTTTCACCTCAAAATACATATTATTACTTATTTTAACTTATAAAATGTAATATTTAAATTTTATAAAATATTACAACATTTAATGCAAATGCCCCTGAAGACTGTCCATAAGTTTATGGAAAGGCCGCCTTTCTTGAGACTTTCCCACATTTTATTGAATAAAATAGTTTCAGAAGCACACAACATACAGTTTTCATTTCTATGAGGATTATCAGCTCTGCATTAAAACATATCTTTCTTCTTAGGTCATTTTGTTTTCCGTTCTGCTGAGCAATGAAACGCGGAAAAGAAATTTCAGATTGATATGAAGAAAGGGTGCATGTATCCATATGCAAAACATGTGACATTGAATGAAAAATAAAAGCAGGTCACAATGCATATAATTTACTGAACATCTGACAAACTATACTACTTTTCTTTGCATATCACCTACTCCCTCTGTCCCATGTCAAATTGAACAGAATATTTTTCGTGTTCATCAAGAAACTTGTCTAATCGTTCATATGTTTAACTACATGTAATAACGGCAAACAAAAATTACTTTTCAGAAACTACTTGTTATGACGAATCTAACAATATCACATACGATAATATTGTTGCTTATATATCTATTCAAATATGCAGTCAAAGTTTGATAGAGAGTGCCAGATAGTAAGTGTGCAGTTTGAGCTGGGACAGAGGGAGTACTAGGCCCGTCAAATGGGTTAATTGGATAAACCCATTATCCAAACCCAATAGATTATTATCCAATGTGTCATTATCCAATTAACCCATTTATTAAATGGGTCATAATGGGTTGGGTCATAAATGGGTTGAGTCATTAAATGGATAACCCATTGGATAACCCATGAGATATTCATATGACCCAATGGGTTAAAATATACTAACCAATAAGTCATTATCCAATAAGTCATTATATAATTAACCCAATAAGTTATCATTAAACATTTTACATCGATTTGGTTTACAAGTTGTCATTATCCAATGGGATCAGGTATTAAATGCTCATTAGTTTTTGGGATTGAGCGGGATGAAAATAATTGTGTTAATAGAAAATTTTGATCTCCATTGGTCCCATATTATGTTAACTCAATAAGAACGTAACAAATACCCAATAAATATCCAAAATTACCCAATTAAATGCATGTGCAATATTTAACATAAATATTCACTATAATTCACAAATTATACAAATTATAATTCACAAATTATTCAAGCTCAATCTCGTACAATATTCGAGTTCGTACAGTATTCGATCTCGTAGAGTATTCGAACTCAATCTCGTACAGTATTCGAGTTCGTACAATATTTGAGTTCAATCTCGTACAGTATTCGAGTTCATACAGTATTCGAGTTCAATTTCGTACAGTATTCGAGTTCGTACAATATTCGAGCTCAATCTCATACAGTATTTGAGTTCGTACAATATTCGAGCTTAATCTCGTACAGTATTCAAGTTCATAGAGTATTCGAGTTCGTACAGTATTCGAGCTCAATCTTGTACAGTATTCGAGTTCATACAGTATTCGAGCTCAATCTCGTACAGTATTCAAGTTCATACAGTATTCAAGTTCAATCTCGTACAGTATTCGAGTTTGTACAGTATTCGAGCTCAATCTCGTACAGTATTCGAGCTCAATCTCGTACAGTATTCGAGCTCAATCTCGTACAGTATTCGAGCTCAATCTCGTACACTATTCGAGCTCAATCTCGTACACTATTCGAGTTTGTACACTATTCGAGTTCAATCTCGTACAGTATTTGAGTTCGTACAATATTCGAGTTCGTACAATATTTGAGCTCGAGCTCGATCCCAAGTAATATTGTTCGTTAGTTTCGTCGAGTTTACAAAGCCAACATATTATATATTTTATATTAAATATAATATAATATAATGTACATAATATTATATACATAATATAATATTATGAACTCGAATATGAACAAAACGCAGACCGATTGATGAACAAAACGCAGACTGATTAATGAACAAAATGCGGACTGATGAAATAAAACGCAGTCTGGAAAGTGAGAACTGAGAACTGAGAAAGAACGCGGACTTGATGGGTAATTCACGTTTCACCCAAATAAATGACATATACCCAATTGGTCATTTAGTTCGACCCAATGGATAATTAGTATAGACCCAATGGATAATTAGTATAGACCCAGTGGATAATTAGTATATACCCAATGGATAATTCAGTATATACTTAATGGATAACTGAACGAGCTTGAGGAACTATATCTCTCAGATCTTCGTTCAAGGTAGGGCTCGAGCGAAATTAATTTTCCTCGAGTTCGTGTTTGAGTTCGATCGAGCCTGTAAGATCTTGACTCGTTTTGAGCTTGAACTCGATCCATAATTAATTATATTTTTGTACTTTTATTTTTCTGTGTACATTATAATATATTATATGATGAAAATAGTGATAAAGTATTTAAATTAAAAAGTATACGAATACATGTCCACATTTTTTATCCATATGAAACAAACAAAGCAAAATGTGATTGTTTTTCAAAATATGATGAGGCTTCTTCGCCAAATTATGATACGTAAGATCAAATGTGTGATACTTCTCACTAAACACTAAATAGTAGAAACAATGTGTCCAATGCCTTCTCCATTTGTCCAATGCCTTCTCGCAGGCTGAACCTCCTCCAAAACTTCCCAGTGTTACGCTCAACTATGTGCCACAATATTTGTATTATACATTATATAAAATATGTGAAAAATAAAATAAAACTGAGCTAATATGCATTATTACCTTCATTGCGCATGTGAAGATATATCTTGCTCACCAATAAATCGAGTTATATCAACTCCAAGTGCATTTTCTTCCGCCTCAAGAGCAACTCCACAAATTTCATCGTGCGATGCAGCTGCCAAACAAAAATATTTACAACAATTTTACACTTAGAAGTATACTGAGGTATGTTATGCAAACTATAAAAAAAATAAAGAAATAATCAGATACCTCTTTTGGCACTCAACCAATCACGATAACATACAATCACTTCCACATTTTCAGGCGAAAGTGAAGTTCGGTACGTGCCTAAAATTCTTCCACCATGACTAAAAGAAGATTCAGAAGCCACGGTTGTAATTGGAATACTCAAAATGTCTTTAGCCATAAGAGACAATTGAGGATATCTAACTGCCATATCATTCCAATAACCAAGAACATCAAGATGTGGATGCACTTTTCGATCCATTAGCCTTTCACCAAGATATGTGTCTAGCTCTGATGTACCCCCACTACTACCATATTGAGAAGTATACGAGTCAAAAGCCTACAAATCAAAACATAAACGTAACAAGTAAATATACCAAATTAAAATTTAACAAATATATCAACTGTGAAATATTATATATTGCAGGGTAACTTACATCGATGATATCAGTAGAAGAATCACCACCGCCTGTAGTAGTCTCTGAAGGTTCGCCAGAACTAATTCTAGAATACTCATCAAACAAATCTGTCAACTTGCTTTTTATCTCCTCTACTTTTTCTCTCTTTGTTGAAGAATCCATCATTTCGAGGCTAAAATCGACGAACTGAAGTTTGAAACGAGGGTCTAGAACAATGGCAAATGACAAAACCATACTGTAACAACTCCAATACTTGAGAAACTTACTTTTCATTTTCAATGCCATTACTCTAATCAAATCATCCGCATCACATGCATCTTTCTCCAAGAAATACTGAATTTTCCAAACATTTTGAAAATAAAGATTCGATGTAGGATACTTCCTCTTCGAAAACAATACTGTCAAATCATAGAAAGGCTTTAAGAAACATGCAATCTTTTCTATTCTCTCCCACTCTTCATGGGCAATGTTCATATCCATCATCATCATCCTTCAATCGAATAAATGCACCCTTGAATAGTATTGCCCTTTCAAGCATGAGAAATGTGGAATTCCATCGTGTTGATACATCTTGCCTCAATTTCTTATTTGTCGGCAAAGAAAGTTGTCTAACATAAGTAGCAAACCTTTTCAACCTCAATTCAGAACATTTCAAATATTTGACACTTTCCCTAATCTTGTAAACTGACCCCTCAATCACATCCAATGCCGATTGCACAATCAAATTTAATATATGCGCACTACAACGGACGTGAAGGAACTCATTTTCCACAAACCGCTGAACCCTCAAAAGAAAAGTAATTTTTCAGAGATCTTATCATTCTATCATTATAAGAAGCATTGTCCAAAGTAATGGTAAAAATTCTCTTTTCAATACCCCATTCCTTTAGAAACTCAAACATTTTCTCTGCTAACACATGACCATTGTGAGGGGGAGGAACATGACGAAATATCAAAAGCCTATTTTGCAATTCCCCTTTTACATTAACATAATGAGCTATAATTTCCATATACCCATCACTAGTTGGTGAACTCCACATATCAGAAGTCAAACAGAATTTTCCCAACACTAAATCAAGTTCCTTCTTGATTATTTTTTTCTCTCTTTCATAATATCTAACCATATCCCCTACTGCTGTATTTCTACACACAAATTTCACAGTTAGGTTAAAAAAATGCATGCAAATCTCTATTTGCCTCATGCTCTACAAACATAAGCGGGTAATCATGCTCTACGATGGCATTCACACATTTCTGACGATACATTTCTGGATCCACTAACCTTAATGTGGCAGAATCTCTTTCAGCATGCTGAATCCTCAAGTGCCTACTCAAATTTGTGGTTCCTTGGGCTGGATTATAATTAAAATGACTCGAACATAGCCTGCATGTTGCTTGCATTCCTATGTGCTCCGTAGCTTGCAATATGTCAAAGTTAGACCAAACAAATGAAGTCCTTTTACGCTTGCGAGAAACACTGCTCTCACAACTTTCCTCTCCATGAAGAGAAGTCGACATGCTACAAATCGAAACCAAAACCAAAAATGTTAATCCATGCGATTACTAAGGAAAAGACAAAGAAATTTCGTGTTAAGAAGAAATTCACGCTTAGCAGTATAAAATAAGCACTAGACACTAGTACTCCTTTGACCCATATTAACTAGCCATCAACTGCTTTGATCAATCATAGCCAATAAGAAGACTTATCCAGCAGCATTTCTGAATGTGCTGCTCAAGCTTGCATTAGAGTAAAGGAATGGGCATGAAGAGATTCGTTCCCCAGCTAAGCCACCTAATGCTCAACCAGATATGAAAATAGGAAATGTTGTCAAATGTGCTAACCAGACTGTGTTAGTAACCTGTATAAACCAATCCGTTTCCACTCCCAACCCGTGACTAATGAACATCAAAACACTCTCCTCGTCAATGTAGAACTGCATCTCTTTTCAATCATTTTTCAGTCTAATGTGAATGAGTAAGAAGATTTATTCAAAAGTTAAGGTATTAAACAAAACTGGGTTGTGACATCACCACTGTAAATCAATGCATTTGCATTTCATGCATAGACCAGGTTCAAGGATAAAGTATCGAGCAAACCTATGAGTAAAGGAGGCATGAGTTCACTTATTGCATACAATGGAGACTTCCACAGAAATCACTTCAAACTTCTCAAAGAAAATTGTTAGGTGGAAACAACTGAATAGCACTTATATCTAGAACCTGACTGAGTTGAGCAAAGCTCAAGGCGAAAACAAAATGCAACATACACCCTGTTAAGAGATGTAGAGAGAACAGAGATAACAGCTTCCTGTCGCATCAAAATTTTAAAAGAAATCACTTGCTGGAAACTATGTAACCCGACATTCAATTTAGAAATATACCAATTACAGACCTCAAGACAAATATTACCCTCTCTGAGTTCAATGCAAAGCAAAGACAATAAAACAGCATTTGATCCACTTCACCCTTGTATCCTCACACTAAACCAACTATAGGAGAAAAAAAACAGCCAACAGGCATAAAATTAAGCAATCGATGCATACCAAAATTAATTAGATGGATTTCTAATCTTAATTATTAAGATTTTGTGGTCATTTTTCGCAAAGAACAAATAGACTAAATCAAGTTGTCAACAAAATTAATTGCTACGTGCAGTAGTTGGTTTCACCAACTGATTTTCTTTGAAAATGAACTGATAAACGTTTGACCACATTGTTATTCATGGCAGACTATGCTACCATGAAACCTACTCGGTACTCGTATGCCGACATTAAGAATATCACAAACAACTTCAAGCATAAATTAGGTGAAGAAACTTATGGATATGGAGATGGATACTATAGAGGGTACAATAGAAATGTTTTCGTTCTTTCCAGACAGATTTGACAAGACTATAAGCTTGAAGAAACCAGTTTTCACTAACTTGGCATATGCTACCATGTTCTGGGATTCCTCATTACAAAACATGCTTTTATTGGCACTAGATTCATGAATTGTTTAGATCATTCTCCCTTAATGTCAAAAGTGAACACAAAGCACAACAAAGAGAGCAAATCCAGAAGCCATAAACCTTAATGCAAGAAATTTATAGATTTCAAATGTGAAGTTCTCTTTAGTTTTAAACTACACTACCCAAAGACGCAAAGCATATTCTGTACAAAAACAGAAAAGAGAACAGTACCTGAACTTGAGAACTGAAAAAACCTTGCCCTGGTCTCTTGAGTGCTTGAAAACAGATTAAAAGAGTACATTTTGGTAAGATTCATGTGACTTGTGATTAGCCAACCTAAAAAAATTAGAACATAATCAGTCCTAGCCATACAGGTAGAATCATAATGGAATGCATAGCAACCTCACTTCACCGCCCCAAAACAAACAAACATGTCAATATCCCCACCCACCGCCACTGCCACCACTAACTCCGGCAACCCAACCGCTTACTGGTGCCACGAATTCAGTCCTCCCCCTTCCCCCTCATCTGTTCCCACTGCCGCAACGACTTCCTTGATGAACACTGATTGATGCGCAGACTGAAAAGCACTAATTTCTCACGATTGATGGCATTCTCTCTTGAAAACACAGACTGAAAAGCACTAATTTCTCACAATTGATGGCATTCACTCTTGAAAACACAGACTGAAGTGAGAAGAACAAACGCAGAGGTAATTAAATTATTCAAGTTTCAACGGGTAATGTAAGTTTGAACCCAAATAAATTATCTATACCCAATGGATAATTGGGTATGACCCAATGGATAATTTAGTACAATTTAATGGATAATTCATTATATATTTAATGGATAATTGGTGTTTTCAACCATTTAAACTTTAAATAGATAAGTCATGTAACATTTTACTTGGAGTGAAAAATTACAATTAACTCTAATCATTTTTTTATATAGGCTAGATCGTGTACATAACTACAAAAGAGGAAATATTTATTCGAGTGGCTAAATGTGGAAATTTCATTTATTATTTCTTATGTTCAATAAAAGAAAATATTTATAAAAATCTTCATATTTCATGGAGTAGAATTTTTAAATTTAGTAAAAGTTTCTTAAATACTACTTCTACTTCTTTCATCAAGATCTTTTATCAATTTTTAATTGGTTCAAATTAAAATTGATTAAGACATGAACCAAAATCGATAAATATGATGAATCGAGAATTTGATCGTTTCAAAAATAATTATATGTGTTAGGGAAAAATTAAATCATTCGTAATCAAACTTGTGAAAATTTTGTTATCTTATAATATGAAATTATCCACGGGTCACCCGTTACCCAACCCAACTTGACCCACCCAAAATTATCCAACGGATAACCAATTATCCAACCCAACTAAACCCAATAACTACAACCCAATTATATCCATTAACCCAATGAGTCATTATCCAATAAGTCTTATCCAATAAGTGAAATTAGTATATGGATAATGGTTATCCAACGGGTGACCCAACCCGTTTGACGGGCCTAGGGAGTACTGAAACTGAAAAAAAAATTACCTAAGAACATGTGCATATTACCTACTGAAGCTGGAAAACTAAGAACATATTACCTAAGAACATATTACCTAAGAACATGTGCATATCACCTACTGAAGGTGGAAAACTAAGAACATATTACCTAAGAACAAGTGCATATTACTGAAGCTGGAAAAAAAGTAATGAGCCATCCCAAACAAACACACACACCACATCCAAAAAAATAAGCTATAGAATATATATATATATATATGTATATATATATATATGTATATATATATATATGTATATATATATATATGTATATATATATATATGTATATATATATATATATGTATATATATATATATGTATATATATATATATATGTATATATATATATATGTATATATGTGTGTGTGATAAATTAGATACATATCATTCCACAATTTAATCTTTGCAAATTGGATAATGAAGGCAATAGCTCCAGTGTGCCCCTCTCCTATATAATGGAAGACCTGTTCGGCATACTTATCCCAAAGGGTGCAACTCAGCTTTCTTTTCCTAAGTATTTTTGGATGAAGCACATTAATCTATATAGATGTAATCATATCTGTAGTACTAAAACATCTGCATTAAGGAGAACGATTTAAAACACCTACTCAAGGGGCGGATCTATTAATACGCGAGGTAGGGCTCCAGCCCTACCTCGATCGCCGGCCGGAGCTAGGAGGAGGCGGGAGCGCGTCTCCGGCGCGGCCGAGCGCGTCTCCGGCAGAGCCCAGCGCCTGCTCGCCGGAGAAGAAGGCCGCGCTGCGGCCTTCTTTTTTTTGCAGACGTACGCACTAAAACGACGTCGTTTCACGTTAGTGAAACGACGTCGTTTCGTTTGGCTTTCATTTTTTATAACCTAAGTAGTAAAACGACGTCGTTTCACGTTAGTGAAACGACGTCGTTTTACTAAGTACTATGAAAAAAAAAAAGAGATCGGAAATGGATTGGGCCAAAAACTGAGCGGCCCAATCCATCATCCTATATAAATGCTTGAGGCTTGAGCAGTTGAGCGGGAACAACTAACAAGAACAGAACAGCCACAGCTCCTCCTCCTCGTTGCCTCATTCCGCCGCCGCAGCGCCGCTTCCGCGCCACCGCCGCCGCCGCCGCGCCACCGCCGTCCACCACCGCCATCCCGCCGCCTCTGGTAACTGGTAAGTCTTCTCTAGACTCTAGTTCTCTTCTCTTTATAGTTTATATGCTAAATTGCTAATATTTATTAATTTTAGGGTTTATAATTTTTTGTCTTTTTAATTTATTTCTTCAAAACTTAAATATATGTATAATGTATTAATGTGAACATGATTTTTAGATTGGATGTTGAATTGAATTTATATGGTTGTATTATATATGATTGTTGAAGTTTAGTTGAATTGCATAAATTGATTTAGTTGAATTGCATATTTAGTTGAAATTTAGTTGGAATTTAGTTGAAATTATAATTGTTTGATTTATTTTGTATAATTGTATGTGACAATGAAATTGTCAATTTGTCATAATCGGTTTATGGAATTATCAATTAGGGATATTTGTTAAATTGAATTTAGATGAATATGATTTTATGAACTTTTTATTTTCATTTGTTAATTATCAATTAGGGATATTTTATTAAATTGAATTTGAATCGATGAAAAATAAATCAATTTACATATTTTTCCTATTTGATATTTAATAGGTTATGGATAAATTTTTAATTCGAAGTAGCGGAGTAAAGAGATCGAATGAGTCTAATGAACAAAGGCACAATGAAGAGGGTAGTAGTACAAAACAATCTCGTGTAGAATTCAATCAGAATGATATTATAAGTGATCCCGGGCTACGTAAACCTATTGAAGAGATTGATGTTTCTATTAGAGATGAAGTGCTAAGAGAATATATATTAAGAGGTCCTTGCCAACCTAAGAATCATACTTTTCCAAAAACAGTGTTCAATGATGAATTTAGAAGTTTTCAAAAGGGTTGGTTTGATGAATTTAATTGGTTGGAGTATAGTGTTTCGAAGGATGCGGCATTTTGTTTTCCTTGCTATCTTTTTAAGAATTCAGCAAAGGGGACCGCATATACTGTGGATGGGGTGATGAATTGGAAGAATGCCCTTAAAGTATTTAGGAAACATGCTAAGAATGTGGATGGAATTCATCATGGTGCAGCAATTAAATTGAGAAATTTTAGCCTTCAAAAGCAAAGTATCTCACATTGTTTGGATGGTCATTTCACCGAAGCAAAAAAGGCATATCGCACACGTTTGAATGCGGTTTTGGATGTGACAAGATACTTGTTAAATCAAGGTTTGGCTTTTCGTGGTCATGATGAAGGTTGGGATTCGCTCAACAAGGGTAATTATCTTGAATTGGTTGAATGGTATTGCAAGCGAAGTGAAGATGTTGCTAAGGTAATGAATGAAAATGCTCCCGGAAATTGCAAGTTGACATCCCCCAAAGTTCAGAAACAGCTCTCAAGTGCTTGCGCTGGCGAGGTAACTGATGCTATTGTTAATGACATTGGAGATAGTGTATTTTCTATTCTTGTTGATGAGGCTCGAGATGCATCAATAAAAGAGCAAATGGGGGTTGTTTTGAGATATGTCAACAAACAAGGATGTATTCTTGAGCGTTTTCTTGCTCTTGTGCATGTTTCCAATACTAAAGCTATTACTTTGATGGAGGCTCTTAAGCAACTGTTTGTAGATAAGAAATTGTCCTTGTCAAAGTTGAGAGGCCAAGGATATGATGGGGCTTCAAATATGCGAGGGGAGTTCAATGGATTGCAAGCTTTGATATTGAAAGAAAACTCTTCTGCGAGGTATATTCATTGCTTCTCTCACCAACTTCAATTGGTTGTTGTTGCTGTTGCATATTGTACTCTATCTGTGGGTGGATTTTTTGGGTATCTTGTTCAAACTGTGAATCTGGTTGGAGGTTCATGTGTTAGAAAAGAGATGCTTGTGCAATTAGAACATGCTAGCCTTGTAGAGGCATTGGAGAGTGGGGAGAAGGTTAGTGGAAGAGGCAAAAATCAAGAAATGAGTTTGAGAAGGCCTGGTGATACACGTTGGGGATCACATTACAGTACTATTCTTCGCTTTGAGGCTATGTGGTCTTCAATTATTCAAGTGCTTCTTAATATCTGTGAGCATGCCTCTATAGTTGAAAATGCCTCTACAGCAAAGGGTTTGATTGATAGAATGGAGAGCTATGAATTTGTGTTCTGTATGTTTTTGATGAAGCATTTGTTGGGAGTTACAAATCAATTGTCACTTGCCTTGCAACAAAGAGATCAAAATATTTCGATGGCTGTGCGAATGATGAATAGAATGAAGACTGAATTGCAAGAATTCAGAGATTGTGGTTTTGATAAATTATTGGATGGAGTCAACACATTTTGTGTGAAGCATGAGATCACATTAGACGTGATGGAAGCACAACGGAAAATTCGTCACCGTTCTAGACGACGGGGAGAAATGTCAACCAATCATGAATTCTACCGTGTTGATATTTTTCTTCAGGTACTACTTTAATATTTACATAGTTTAATTTATTTTGTTTATAATATTTTATATGTATTTTTTATCTTACTGTTATATTTTTTAATGTTTCAATACTAGACCGTTGACAAGATGATTCTTGAAATGAATCATCGATTTGGCGAAGCAAGCTCGGAATTACTCACTTGTATGGCATGCCTTGATCCGAGAGAAAGATTTGCCATGTTTGATGTTGGTAAGTTGCTTCGCCTTGCTGAACTTTATCCGGATGACTTCTCCCTTGTTGAGCGTTTAGAACTAGAGCAACAACTTGATTTCTTCATTCATGATGTGAGAGATGATGATGCCTATTCGGCCATCAATGATCTTGGAAGTCTTGCTCAGCATATGGTTCGATCACGTAGCATGGTACTTTATCCATTGGTATATCGTCTGATTGACTTAGCATTAGTTCTACCAGTTGCAACTGCTTCAGTTGAGCGAGTTTTTTCTGCCATGAAGAATATCAAGACCGATCTTCGTAATAGAATGGGAGATGAATGGTTGAACGATGTTATGACGGTATATATTGAAAAGGATATTTTTGTTAAGATTGAGAATGAACCGATTATGCAACGTTATCAAGCCATGGAGTCTCGTAGATATCTGTTGCCCCCACCTTTTTCTAGTTCTACTTCTAGTAATTCGAGCGTTAGAAAGTAGTTATTTTAGTAGTTTAGTGAACTTGTAAAAATATTATTGTATGCTACTTGATTTATTATATTATGTAGTATTTTTCATTATTGTTGAGTTGAATTTTTAAAATTTATATGTCATTAATATTTATCACCCTTTCTTCCCTCCGTCAATTCCCTCCTCGGCCGAGAGCCCTACGCCACCAGGTCTCCGCCGCGACGCCACCGGAAGCTGCCTCGTCCCGACGACCCCAAAAATTTTTCAGCCTCCCCTGAAAAAAATTTCTGGTTCCGCCACTCAATTGTACAAATAGCTCCTTGCACTCCTTTCCAATACTCTTGAAATCCTGAATAGAACTCACACCTACATCTGCATTTATGCTTGTGTCCACATCAATTAAGGATAGTTATTAGAAAGAATACAAGAGCCAAACAAAACAGCAGAAAGAAAGCAATGGCCAATTATAGAAATGCAAGAGATGTCATATTACCTCCTAAACAGTTGCCATCCAATCTGTTTAATAAAATATCCTCAAATGATGCAAACTTAAAACCATATAAGAAAATTCCAACACCATCAAATTTTTTTACAGAGGTATTGTAAAAGAAGTTGATTTTGTAGGGATGAGCAGCAGATTTATACTCTCCACTATTACTACAAACAGAAAACTTTGCTAGGACATAAAATCCACCTTCCACAAGTAATGGAGAAAACTTTTTGATGAGCGTCTTCTTAACAGAGGCTTCTATTCTACCCGCCTGAAAAATTGTGAAAAATGAATATGAAAAAATATAGGTACAATATATATAAATAAAATACAAAAGATTGAACAGATGTTATCTACCTTTTCATTCAACAATATCATCTCGATACTAATACACTCATCAGGTTTGCCAAACGCCGACTTTGTCCAGAGTCAGATTATTCTAAGCTTTATCTTCCAACAATCCTTCACTGACGATATATCGCCTCTGTAATCACATACTTGCACCACATTTAATTCGTACCTGCTTCCATAAAAGAAAGAGAAGCAGATTATTCACACATGAACACACAATACCTATTCTGAACTCATTAATAAACCATAGTAATCCTTACCTTACAAAAGAAATGGAAAATGTAAAGTCTAGATTTATCTAAATGACAATTTGTGGAAATTATGTAAATATGGTATTATTGAGTTGCAACATCAAAGAAGGAATTTTGGTGAAATAAGGAAAGGTTGGAGACTGAATCCGAGAAGAATACATCTAGTCCAAGTTGTATTTGAGTTGGAGAATATATCAGTTCCTATATATGTGGGATTTGATTAATGTTATGGAATTGGAGATGGAATAAACTTCATGTGAATATACGGATGAGTGTATTTACGCCAAGGATGATTTACAGAAAAAAAGAAGACAGAATATTATGGTATTTGTGATTTATGGAAATCTGAATATTCGGCTATATATTAGGCGTATGGAAGCATAGTTGATTTATGGAAAATCTCTATAAATATGGAGTTGTTATTATCGAATATATGGAGATATTGAGATAAGGAAACTCCCTTTATTTATGAGATTGGGATATACTTCAAGAAGCAGATTTGGAATAGGAATATTATGGAGATAATCATGGAGAATTCAGATTTGCTCATGGACTATATATAGAGAACAAACACAGCTACATTATTTACGGACTTAATAGAAAAAAATTTGCATACAGATTTTTTATCTTTCGAGAATTGCAAAGAGCCAGAATTCTATGTTCCAACACACGAACCTGCTGCACAAAGTTCATAATTATATGCCTTAATTCCTCGGGAGGAGGAGATCCAGCGTCGACGAGTTTCAAGGTCAGAGCGAGTCTGATCAAGGCGGATCGGTAGCAAGGGGAGCTTGCATGATTCACGTTATAGTTAGATAAGATAAGTATAATTGTATGGTGTACTTTGTACTGTATCTTCTGATTAGTGGATTCATTCTGAACTGGGCCAGGCCCCGCAGATGTAGGTGGATTTCACCGAAATGCGTAACCAAGTCGTGTTTTTTATGCTTTACTTTATTGCATACTTGGTTAGATAGGTTATGTTGGAACACAGTAGTGATAATTGAATTAATTAGGTAAAACCAAATTTCAATTGGTATCAAAGCTTGGTCACTTATTATTCCCTTGGTTGTGTTAAAGAAAGTGAGATCCGGTTTTACCAATGGCGACCAGAGAAGGAGCTTCTGTGTCTCGGTCACCACTGCTGGAAGGAACAAATTACAACTACTGGAAGGCTCGCATGCGGGTGTTCATAAATTCACTGGATGAATTGGCTTGGTACTATGTTGAAACATAATGGAAACCCCCTGTTGTTGGAAATTCTGAAGGAGAAGAATCTAAGCCTAAAGAGTCGTGGACACCAGGTGAAAGAATGGGAAGCTTGGCGAACACCAGAGCATTAAATGCCATATTTACTGCAGTAACTGAAGATCAGTTCAAACTCATCTCTACATGCCAATAAGCAAAGAAAGTATGGGATATCCTACAAACTGTACATGAGGGGACAAGTCGTGTACGTGAATCCAAACTACAGATGTTGGCTACAAAGTTTGAGGAACTGAAGATGGAGGAGGATGATACTATTTCTATATTCAATGGGAAACTCAGAGACATCTCCAATATGGCGTATCAACTTGGGAAAGTTTACAAGGAAACAAAATTGGTGAAAAAGGCCTTGAGATCTCTTCCTAAAAGATTTGCTATGAAAGTAGCAGCAATAGAAGAAGCAAGAGATGTAGCCACCATGACCTTGGATGAACTAATGAGATCACTACAGACCTATGAGATGACAATACAACAGCCTGCAAAGAAAGTCCAGAAGGAGTTGGCTTTCAAATCCTCTTTATCAAGGGTCATCCATGAATCTGATAGTGATGATGAAATTGAAGAACTTGCTCCTATCACCAAGAATTTCTCAAGAATGCTGAAGAAGGTGGTAAACAAGAATTCACATGAAAGATCTGGTGGAAACAAAACTCATCCTCAAGATTTTGGTAATCGTGGAACTCGGATGGAACAAGGAAGTCAGCAATTCTCTAGAAACCAAAGTGGTGAAGGAAGGCAGTTTGAAAGAATTCAATGTCGAGAATGTGGAGGATATGGCCACATCCAGGCTGAATATGCTAGCACCCTAAAGAAGCAAGGAAAATCATACAACACCTCATGGAGTGAAGATGATGGAGAAGACGAAGAGGAACTTATAAGAAATTATGTGGTATTTGGAGCAAAATTTCACGGTGGATCAGATGAGGTATGTTCCAACATGTCAGAGAAAGACGAAGTTGTATGTTCCAACATAGGTTCTGATGGATCGTCCAGTGACGATGACGGACTAGTTGTGAGTGATGAAGATATCTATAGTACATATGAGCAGATGTACGCCATGTGGCTTCAAGTTGTTGATACAAATAGAGTGTTGAAGGAAGAGAAAAATCATCTGGGCGAGAAGGAGAAGGAGTTGCGAGTTTTAGTTGGTGAACTCAGAAGAGAGATTGAATAGTTAAATTTGAATCTAAGCTCAACAACTAAGAGAGCTGAGATGGCTAAAGCAACTATTACCAAGTTAAACACTGGAACGGTGAAACTTGATGACATTCTGATCATGGGAAAAAACTTTGGAGATCGACATGGAATCGGGTTTGACAATTCATTAGGTAGCAAGGTCAATCTCAAATCGAAGATTCAAGGGGTAAAAAGAAAGTTTATCAAGACTCATCTAAGGAAACCTCTCATCTGTAGCTACTGCATGTATCAAGGTCATATAGAGGAACAATGCCGAAAACTGCTCAGAGATATCATGACAGGGCGACAACTCTCAGTATGTTCCAACATAGACGATGTCCAGCGATAAAAAATGGTCAAAAAGGTATGGGTTATTAAGCGCACAAGTACTTGCCTTTTTGCTCATACGTCTCCTATTGCACATTCTAGAGACTCGTGGTACTTTGATAGTGGTTGCTCTTGCCACATGACTGGAACTCGGGAATTACTAACAAACATCCAGCCATATGATGGTGGTTTTTTTACGTTTGGCGATGGAAAAAAGAGTCGAGTGGTTGGAAAAGGTGAACTGCATATTGAAGGATTCCTCTATTCACTGGTGTTTTGTTGGTGGAAGACCTAAAGTCTAATCTCCTAAGTATCAGCCAGCTATATGATGATAAGATGGCCGGGGAATTCCATAAGGAAAAGTGCATAGTGAAACATGGCAACAACAAAGTGCTTACTAGTATTCGGTAATCAGACAAATGTTACTTATTGGAATAAGAAGTGAACTGCTACAGTGTCAAATGTGATGAAGTCGATCGTCAGGCTGACCATGTTCCAACATCGGTTGATCTTTCAGAACAGGGATGTAATGATGTTGGAACATCAGATGAGGCAGATCTTAAAGATGAAGGCGATGACTCTTATAACTTCAGCAATGTTGGAACATCGTCCTCTCCAGAACTCTCCTATGTTCCAACATCAGTGCAGGCTGAATCAACCAGAAGAAGGACTCGATCGATCCCTCAAATTAATTATGGGGAACTTGTTGGTCTACAATGTTTTCTCTCCCTCATTGTTGTTTCCTCAGTTGCCAGGTTAGAATCTATTCGCATTCTCCTTGTTATGGCTTACACTATGAATTTTACGATGTACCAAAAAGCTGTCAAGAGTGCTCCCCTGCATGGTGTGGTTAATGTGGAAGTATATCATCGACTCAAGAAGGCTTTGTGTGGATCAAAACAAGCACCACGGGCGTGGTATAAGCGACTCACAACCTTTCCTATTCAGAAAGGTTCTCGTCAAGGGGGAGAAGATCGCACTTTGCTTGTTTTTCTAGAATCATCAAATACACTGATTGCCCAAATCTATATTGATGATATGATCTTTGGGTCTACTTCACCATACATGGTACAAGACTTTGGGACATTGATGCAAGCTGAATTGAAGATGAGTATGGTGGGAGTTTTTGTAAGAATTCGAGATGATCTTAAGGAATCTCTTGAATGAAGTCAAAAGGATAATTCAGGTTGAGAGAAAAGTTGTGGTAGCCTATGTTTCAACATCGAGACCATTTGCGGATATTTTCACAAAGCCGTTAGACACTGCTACGGTTGAGCTCCTCAGACACACTTAGGTGTTTGTCAGATTTGAGGTATTTCTTTAAAGCTTTTATTAGCTGTAGGTTTTTATTTTATTTTTTTCCAGAAAATTCAAAAAAAAATTTGAAAAGGAGAAAAAAAATGGAGGCGTAGTTGGGCATGTTAGAAGCTGGTGTTGAATATATTATGGTGATTGATGAGATGCATAGATCAGAGATATGGCTCTTCCCGGTATTCTGGTTTAGGATGATGAGAAGTTTGGAGGGCAGTGGTGTTGGTCATGTTTCAACACAGAGTATGGAGACAGGTTGAGAAGATATGGAAATGGATTAGAGCTTCAGATGTTCAAACATCAGTAGCTGTGGCTGGAGAAGATTATGATCTGGATGGTGAACAAGTCTATGTTCCAACACCAGATGGGGGAGAAAGTACTGATGAAGTGAAGGAAGCTGAGTAGGTGATGTGTTGATTCTGAAGCAATGAAAGGATCTTATGTTCCAATATAGAGAAAGCAGGTGAAGATGAGAGATGTTATGTTCCAACACAGGTGACTGATGTTCCAACACAAGGTGAGCAGATTATTGAAGGCACTTCTGATCAAACTGCCATGAGAGATTGTAGAAGAATTCTATGGGAGGCAACATTGATCCCGATTTTGAGTAGTACAATGGTGTGAAGTTGAGTGCTCAATCCATTTAGATGGTAGATTTGGAGGTAGAAAATGCTAGATTAGATGAGGCACAGATAGCTGCTCCTGAAGAGGTTTAAAGGTTCTGCTATGGCTATGTTCCAACATAGGCCAGATATTTGCTTTAGGGGGAGCTGCATTTAATGGATATTTTGGTTTTCTGTGTCTATTGTGTTTGGCATGTTTATTGTCCCAAGGGGGAGATGTTTTGGATTTCTTGGATGACTTTATTGACTCCGTTGGGTTGATGTTCCAACATAATCATTATTTCTGGATGTTGAGGGAATCTGGAATTTAGGGGGAGATGCTATGTTTCTATGTTCCAACATCCAGAGTGGTTTTCAAGGTTCATGTCTTTATTTGCATAAGCTCTTGTAATGAAATGCCAATAGGTAATTGGTCCACAAAATGTCAAAGGGGGAGATTGTAAAATCTAGATTTATCTAGTTGGCAATTTGTGGAAATTATGCAAATATGGTATTATTGAGTTGCAACATCAAAGAAGGAATTTTGGTATAATAAGGAAAGGTTGAAGACTGAATCCGAGAAGGATACATCTAGTCCAAGTTGTATTTGAGTTGGAGAATATATCAGTTCCTATATATGTGGGATTTGATTAATGTTATGGAATTGGAGATGGAATAAACTTCATGTGAATATACGGATGGGTGTATTTACGCCAAGGATGATTTACAGAAAAAAAAGACAGAATATTATGATATTTGTGATTTATGGAAATATGAATATTCTGCTATATATTAGGCGTATGGAAGCATAGTTGATTTATGGAAAATCTCTATAAATATGGAGTTGTTATTATCGAATATATGGAGATATTGAGATAAGGAAAATCACTTTACTTATGAGATTTGGATATGCTTCAAGAAGCAGATTTGGAATAGGAATATAATGGAGATAATCATGGAGAATTCAGATATGCTCATGGACTATATATAGAGAACAAACACGGCTGCATTATTTATGGACTTAATAGAGCCAGAATATATCTTTCGAGAATTGCAAAGAGCCAGAATTCTATGTTCCAAGACACGAACCCGCTGCACAAAGTTCAGAATCATATGCCTTAATTCCTCGGGAGGAGGAGATCCAGTGTCGACGAGTTTCGAGGTCAGAGCGAGTCTGATCAAGGCGGATCGTAGCAAGGGGAGCTTGCAGGATTCACGTTATAGTTAGATAAGATAAGTATAATTATATGGTGTACTTTGTACTGTATCTTTCTGATTAGTGGATTCATTCTGAACTGGGCCAGGCCCCGCAGATGTAGGTGGATTTCACCGAACTGCGTAACCAAGTCTTGTGTCTTTTATGCTTTACTTTATTGCATACTTGGTTAGATAGGTTATGTTGGAACACAATAGTGATAATTGAATTAATTAGGTAAACCCAAATTTCAGAAAATATAGAGAATGGGGAGTTGTAGAGAATATTTGGTTTCTATAATGTATACATAATTGCTAGTTCCTTACCAATGCACGTTTTACCCCAAAAAAATTACTTCTAGGTTTCCAGGATAGTAATATAATTGATGATGGTTCCATGGAGAAATGGAAAGATCAGGTACTGCACCTCATTTCTAAAGTTTTCCTTCTTTCAGTTTGAAACTTTTAGTTTTTCAATAATAACTCCAGTGGTACAACCATTTTATCCTTCCAGAATTAAAACTTTAAACTTTCACTGTTTAAGATTAATAATGGGAAAGGAAATATAGCATTACATATGTGTGCTAATGATTAGGAAGGAAATATAACATTGCAAATAACTTTCACTAATTTTCTTAATCCGATTGTTGTTAATTTTGGGGTTGAATTTGATTTTAAAACATTTCCTTTTGCAATTCTGTACAGTATTAAGGGGTTATTTTGGTTGGTGTAAAAATGTGTTAAAAGTATTGAAGAAAAGAAAAGAATACAGATATTGTTTTTGGTTGATGTATTGAATACAAGTATTGAATACAGGGTTCATTTTGGTGTTTGAATACAGGAAATATAAATGGGCATGAAGGTACTGCAGCTTAGTGAAGGTATTGAATTTCTTCATTGGAAATCAAATTTAGACCACTTCAGAAAATAGAGTTTCTAGTACTGCAACTTAATGTATAAGTTGTGAGTACAAATGTTAACTTTTCACACCGGTAAGTTCTGATTAAAAAATGTTAGTTTATAATACTATATCTGATTGTATAAATCTCTAACTATACTAAAAAGTACTGATTGTATAAAAAAACAAATGCAAAAGACTACGGAAGAAGTACTGATTGTGTATTCTTTTAATGGTTCATTTTCAAGTGTGCAGCATTAAAGTGTCTAATATACTCTACAACTGGGGAAGAGTGACTATAAAGAGTGACTATTCATATAGATGATGTCTTGGTTGAATTAATTATTACTCAATTCATTTTTCAAAAATACATTGGAAATCAAATATTGTTACAATTTAAAGGCAAAGTTTTGGGAAAGACGACATTTTCATAGGCTTATAGAAAAATGGTTTTTCCATAGTCTTATGGAAAGACGAGGTTTGATTATAATAATAAAAGGTAAAAGGTCTTAGTTGCAATATTAAAATTTTAGTATGCAATATGTAGTAGTTATAAAATTTATAACCCCGTTCATGCAACCCAAAAATTTTATCTTCATTTCTTCTAATTTACACTTTAAACCTTGGTCTTTCCATAACTTATGGAAAGACCGTCTTTCAAGAGACGGACTCCATTTTAAATATATTTTTTTATTTAATTTAATAATTTGAAAGGCTGATGTGGCAAGCATTGAGGTGCCACATGTCAAAAAGTTGTCTCATGTCAAAAATAGTTGCTCTTTTAGTTATCTCTATAGATCTTTCAATTTATTTTTATCTCAAAGTTTTTTTCACCTCAAAAATTCAACAACTTTTCCTCTTTCATATATTTCATTCTGTAAACCTGTTTTTGCCACCAATGTCTACCTGCACTCACTTCATTTATTCAGTTTTTTGGTTAGCTATGGACGACATAGGAGATTCGGATGGTGTATCACAAGCTTGTCATGGTAAAATAAAAATAAAGAACTTTATATTTATTAATTTGTCAAAATTCTAGTGTTAGTTGGAAGTTTTATCTACGATTAAATGTGGAAAAGTGGCACCTGGACAGGCTGGTGAAACATCTACAAGTCGCCAAAGAAGCTAATGGTCGGTTCCAAAAGATTCAGGAGGCATATTCAGGTGGAACTCGAATTACCTAAAAAAATACTCTCTTTTTTATTATTTTTTCGGAGTTGGTTATTCCAGCTGTGAATTATCTGACGATTACGACTATGTTATTCGGGGGGGGGGGGGGGGGGGGGGGAGAAGAGGTCAATTCTCTTTTGTGCAAATGTTAAGATTTCCTCTCGTGTCTGAAAATGACAACATTTGCATGTTTTTCATACAAAATATCCAATGCTTTCACGTCTAAAAGAGTTTGTGTGGCATCCCTTCGATTTAAATCAGGAAAATCTTCTCCTATTTTTGAAAACAAATACTCCCTTGGTCCCAAATCAAATTAAAAAGCGGGTTTACTCGTGCAATTGATTAGCATATTATGCAATGTATTCATTGACAACATATTTGAATAAATGTATACTCCCTCTGTCCCAATTGATTTTGGCACAATTTTTTAGGTAAGCTTAGGTGGCAATTCTAAGAAAAGGTAAGGGTGGTAAATTTTGGGACATGACGTCAGCAAATGCTCGAGTTCCCCACCACCAGAACAGAGGTGATATAATGTAAAACCCACAAATCATTGTGGCTGTGTGTATTGATATATATAGTGAGTACAAAGGGTATACAGGACCTAAACAAATATGGAATAGGATATACACAAAACCAATCAGAAAGGGTATTCATTTCTTATCCTAAATCTAATTGATTTACATCTCTATTACCCCCCCCCCCCACCCAAGCAAAGCGTAGGAATGGTCATAACTCAAAGCTTGGAATGTAGAAACTCAAACTGAGGATGGGGTAGACCCTTCGTAAAGATGTTAGGAAGCTGCAAATCCGTAGAAACATGAGCAACCTTGAGCTTGCTAGAAGGCACCATCTCACTCACAAAATGATAGTCAATATCTATGTGCTTAGCTCTCTTATGAGAAACATGATTCTAAGCCAAGAAGAGAGCACTATTATTATCACACGACAAAATGGGCGGGGCGCGCGACGTCACACGTATGTCCCGAAGAAGATTCATCAACCAAGCTAACTCTGCAGCAGTATTTTCCATAGCACGGTACTCTGATTCTGAACTAAAACGAGAAAATGTAGGCTACTTCTTAGCACTCCAGGAAACCAGGTTGCCACCAAGGAAAATGGCATAACCATACGTAGACTTATGAGTCTCTATACAACTAACCCAATCAGCATCAGAGTAACCCAAAACTGGTAAAGCGGAGGAATTTGCACGAAACTGAAGACCATAGTGAAGTGTACCACGAACATAGCGCAAAATCCGAGTGACAACTTAGTAATGGTCATCAGTAAGAGCCTGCATATATTGACTGACCGTATTCACAACATAGGACAAATCGGGACGTGTGATCGATAGATACTGTAGCGCACCAACCAAAGAACGATAAAGTGTGGTTCTGAACGGCTTACCGGAAGAGCTGGGTAGTTGCGAAAAAGCCACAAATGGAATAGCCACAGGCGCAGAGTCTTGCATACCAGCTCGCAGTAAAATTCCCCTAGCATATCTGGCTTGACCAAGGAATAAGCCTTCGGAAGTACGAACAACCTCCAATCCCAAAAAAATACTTCACAATGCCAAGATTGGTAATCTTAAACTCCTGATTAATCCGATCAATAAACTTCCAAATAAGACGACCATCATTCCCAGTGAGAATAATGTCATCAACATAAACCAATAAATAGAGTAAAGAGGTACTTTGTGAGAAAACAAATAAGGAGGTATCTGAAGAACTTTATACAAAACTCAGGCCAATAAAAAAGGAACTAAAATGCTGAAACCAAGCGCGTGGAGCTTGCTTCAAACCATAAATGGCCTTGCGTAGATGACAAACATAGTTAGGACGCGTATCTAGCAGGCTGCTCCATGTAAACTGGAGACTCCAGAATGCCATACAAAAAAGCATTCTTCACATCAAGCTATCGCAATGGCCAATTGCGATGAACAACAATGGATAAAACAGTACGAACAGTAGAGGCCTTCACCACAGGACTAAAAGTATGATCATAATCAAAACAAGGCAACTGCGAAAAACCCTGAGCAACTAACCTCGCTTTGTGCCGGTCAAGGTAGCCATCAGATTTATACTTCAACCGGTAAACCCATTTTGAACCAACAACATTTGCATGGGAAAGGCGATGAACCAACTCACATGTCTCTTGAGTTCGCAAAGCATCCATCTTTGAGTCCATAGCAATAACCCATTCAGGATCCTTAACAGCCAAGCGATGACTACGAGGATCAGCTTCAGAAAATAAAGCACTCATTAAACCAGAAATATCATATTTAGAAAAACTCTTGTACCGTAGAGAACCAGTACACAGACGAGTAGTCATCAGATGCCGAGAGGAGTGACCCGCAATTGGTGAAGGCATGGATCTGGAGGATGGTGCGGAAGCAGAGACGGTGGGCACGGAACCTGAGGCAGTCGATGGCGGAAGCAGAGACGGAACCTGAGGCAGTCGGAAGCAGAGACGCTGATGACGGCACTGGAGAAGTAAGGGTGGCTGGTGAATTTGGTGAAGACACCACCGCCATTGACTCACGCACCGGCCACCCCGGCCGCGTTGAAGTATCATTATATTTTTTTTGACACTTTAAGGTGCAGTTCATTTGAGAAGAGACATTAAATTTTGTGACATGGATTCAGTTTAGTGACATTTGCACATCTCGCAAATATTTAGTGACACCTGAAGATTGAGCAAATATTGTGACACATCCTTACTTATCACAAAATATGTGTCATCTTATTTTGTAGAGTGTGCCCCAGCAAATAAAAAATTTTGGATTTGCCCCTGATTTTTGCCTTTGTTTTGCATGCAGGAATCAAGCATTGTTAATGTCCATAATTTTTGGCATGAATATTAATTGTTTTACTTTTACTTTTTTGTTAACTTTTGAAATAAAAGCCCAGTTTTTCATTTAAAAATAATACACATCTAAATATGATTTAACGAATTTAAGAAAACACTCATCTTAATTTGAAAATAGTACCACTAATTATTCTCACACACTTTGCACATTTTTGGACCAAAAATTCAAGCACAAGCGAAGCAACAAATTTACACAAAATAATGATAATTTATAGAGACATGATAATATTTCCTGTCCGACACTAAATGAATAACTTAGTTATCAAGTGACTAACTTGGTTTTTCTAATATCAATTTTCTATCGTGCATATTCCTATGACCTCTCTAAACCGTTTAGAGGTGTCAATTTGGATTATCGTGTCAGATTCGTATCGGGTTGAAAGCCTGTCGTATTGAAACACGTCGGATTAAAACGTGTTGATTTCATTTGTCATCTTGGGTCAGGTTGGGTTGGGTACCTATCGTGTCGGATTGAAAACGTGTTCGTTTCTTTTCTTGGATTGAGTCGAGTTAATATCGGGTAGGGTTACTGTCGTGTAATTTTTATACTCGGA
This sequence comes from Rubia yunnanensis, assembly GCA_037428765.1. Taxonomy (NCBI): domain Eukaryota; kingdom Viridiplantae; phylum Streptophyta; class Magnoliopsida; order Gentianales; family Rubiaceae; genus Rubia; species Rubia yunnanensis. The sequence goes on along the minus strand of CM075069.1, from coordinate 30,077,746 downwards.
TTAGGTTGTGTCGGTCAGAATATTGTCGGGTTGGATCGGATGGGGATATTGTCGTGTCATTTTTTGTACTAAAGTTTTGTTCGGGTCGAATCATGTTAGTTATTTTTTATAATGTTTCATATTGAATTCAATATATTTTGGGTTGGTTCATTTTAGATCGGGTTATTATGCCACCCGATTAAATTTGGGTTGGTTTAGTTAATATTTCAATAATATTATTGTTACAACTGCACTATTATCAGGTATTGTTTCGTTGTAACTTGTAACTTGCAAAATGTAAAAACTTGACTCATTACTCCAAATTAAAATCTGCTCGAAAGTGATGACACCCCATTGTATTTTCCAAGTACGTAACAAAATATTTATCAACAATCGAGCATAAAAATATATCTGTAATCATTTTCGATTTCCCTTTCTTACTTCTAAGTAATCAACTTTAAATAACTCTAGAACACATATTAGTGTTTTTCAACATTTCACCAAAAAAATTTTTTATTTAATATTTATATATTTAGGCAAGAATAACAAAAATAATGTATTTTGGAGCAATGGAATATGTGGTAACACAATTTTGGATCACAATGTAATTTTTCAACACTGGGCCATTATGTTCACCCATACATACCCAAATCACAAAGTCGCAATAGTACATTATTGAATTACTTTTTAGTGTTGCCAATTTCGTGATTCGGCAATTCTAACTTTCTTGGAGGGACCTAAGTGCAAAAAATAAAAACTTTACTCGTAACTCCAAATTGAAATCCGCTCAAATGTGATTATACCATATACACCCACATTCATGAGCAGAACCAGTGGTACGCGAGGTAGAGCTCCAGCCCTACCTCAATCGCCGCCCATAGGTAGTAGTGGTGGAAGAAGGCCACTTCCGGCGAGACACGCATCTTCCAACGAGCTTCTGCGTCTTCCGGCGAGATTGCTCAGAGAAGAAGGCCGCTTTGCGGCCTTCTTTATTTTTGCAAATGAACCACTAAAACGACGTTGTTTTCACGTAAGTGAAACGACGTCGCTTCATTTTAGTAAGGGCAAAAAAATAAAAATGAAAAATCAGGTTAAATATGGATTGGATTGGGCCATTTTCCCAATCCAATTTCAGATTGGCATATCTCCAATTACGGGAAGAAAAAGGCGGCCAAATCTCATCTCCCTCCAGGCTCCAACCACGCCTCCGCCTCCTGACGTCAGACGCCGCCGCAGCTGATGCCCATGCCACGGCCCACCACCGTCCAGCCCTTCACTCTCCAATGAACCACTGGTTCTCTTTATGCTAAGGTAATTTAATTTTAGGGTTTATCATCTTTTTTATTTTTTCCTTCAAAAATTAAATTTATGTGGACATGATTATTAGATTGGATGTCGAATTGAAGTTATATGGTTGCATGATTGTTGAAATTTAGTTGAAATTTGAATTGCATTTTGTATGTGAAATTGTCATAATCGATTTATGGAATTAGGGGTATTTGATAAATTAAATGGAGTCAACACATTTTGTGTGAATCATGAGATTACATTAGACGTGATGGAAGCACAACGGAAAATTCTTCACCGTTCTAGATGACGTGGAGAAATATTGACCAATAATGATTTCTACCGTGTTGATATTTTTCTTCAGATACTACTTTAATATTTACATAGTTTAATTTATTTTGTTTATATGTATTTTTTATCTTATTGTTATATTTTTTATTATTTCAATATTAGACCGTTAACAGGATGATTCTTGAAATGAATCATCGATTTTGCGAAGCAAGCTCAGAATTACTCACTTGTATTGCATGCCTTGATCCGAGAGAAAGATTTTTCATGTTTGATGCTGGTAAGTTGCTTCGCATTGCTGAACTCCATCCGGATGATTTCTCCCTGGTTGATCATTTAGTACTTGAGCAACAACTTGATTTCTTCATTCATTATGTGAGAGATGATGATGTCTATTCAGTCATCAATGATCTTGGAAGTCTTGCTCAACATATGGTTCGATCACGTAGCAGTGTACTCTATCCATTGGTACTTCGTCTTATTGAGTTAGCATTAGTTCTACCAGTTGCAACAGCTTCAGTTGAGCGAGTTTTTTCTGCCATGAAGAATATCAAGACCGATCTTCGTAATAGAATGAGACATGAATGGTTGATTGATGTTATGATGGCGTATATTGAAAAGGATATTTTTGTTAAGATTGAGAATGAACCGATTATGCAACGTTATCAAGCCATGGAGTCTCGTAGATATTTGTTGCCCCCACTTGTTCCTAGTCCTACTTCTAATAATTTGAGCATTAGAAAGTAGTTATTTAAGTAGTTTAGTGAACTTGTAAAAACGTTATTGTATCGTACTCGATTTATTATATCATGTAGTATTTTTCATTATTTTCGAGTTGAGTTTTTAAAATTTAAATTTGAGTAATATTTATCAGCCTCCCTAAAATATTTTTCTGGTTCCGCCACTGCCCCCATTGTATTTTTCAAGTCCGTAACGGATAATTTATCAACAATTGGGCACAAGAACATATCCATAATCCTTTTTTATTTCTCTTTCTTACTTCTAAGTAATCAACTTTAAGTTACTCTAGAACATGTACTAGCGCTTTCCAACATTTCACCAAAAAAGTCATTTGTTTTCTATTTCTATATTTATGCAAGAATAACAAAAATTGTGTAATTTGGAGAGAAGGATAATGTCGTAACATTTTGTGGGGAAATAGCGTAATTTTCCATAAATATGTTAGAGATGCTTTTGTGCCTACTATCTTTGTTAAATAGCAGTGTTGAGTATTCATTGAATTCAATTCACTTTTTAAAATACTTTAGTGCAATTTTGTGTTGTAATAAAAATTCCGATTCTATTTTTTAAAATAAAAAACTAGTGAAGTCCCACCGCGCATTGCGCGGTATTATTAATTGAAAAATTAGGATTACTTTTATGTATTTTGTGTCTTACATTTAAATTGAAAATAGAGAATTTTATTTACTCCCTCCGTTTTTTTTCATTGGCACACTTACTAAAAGTGGTGTTTTTTTTAATTGGCACTTGCTATTTTGGGCAAGTTTAAGGTTTTTACATCCACTCATTTTACTTTCTCTTCTTTCAATTCAATTTCATCCACTCATTTAGCATCTCCTCAATTCTAACACCAAAAGAGAGGTGCCAATGAAAAAAAAACGGAGGGAGTACAATTCCGAAGTTTAGTTATCTAAGGAAAACTATATGACTAATAAAGTGAAATAATTAGTTTAGTTAGAAATCGTTACATATTAAATACAATAAAAATAATTATTTATATGTTGAGCTCATTTTAAAGGTAATCATAATTATATATATCTCACTGAATAAAATTAAATATCAAATATTCATATGAGTTCGTCTCTTGAAAGACGGTCTTTCCAAAATCAATGGAAAGACCAAGGTTTAAAGTACAAATTAGAAGAAATGAAGATAAAATTTTTGGGTTGTATGAATCGGGTTATAAACTTTATAACTACTACACGTTGTGAAATAAAATTTTAATATTGCAAACTAAGACCTTTTACCTTTTATTATTCTAATTAAACCCCATCTTTCCACAAGCTTATGGAAAGACTGTCTTTTCCAAGATTTTGCCTATTCTTATTAGTCCCACTAATTATAAAATACCCTCATCGAACAGTGACTCGGTCTATAACAAGTTTTTGTGATAATTTATTAAATATTATTTTTACAATACTTTTCAAACTGATTTTTGAAATTAATATTTAGTCGACTCTCTATAGTTACTAATTCAAAATCATAATTTTAATGAGACGTCTTTCTTTATTTGACTATTATTCATTAGATTCATAAATTTAGTTGTATATTTTTAACTTAACCTTGTGCACTCACATTTGTTATAAGTTGACTTTACGTACTAGTAATCATATGTCTAAAAATTCCATTTGTTATAAGTTTGGCGCATAACCAACTTGACTTGGTTCCATATTAAATGTTAATTGACTTTTTATAACTACATCTGTTTTTGGTTGATTACATGTATGGTTATATAGTTGATTTATCGAGTTGAATTAGGTTCGTGTTAAATTGGGTTTGGGTTGATCTCGGGTTCGTATTCAGGTCGGGTTCAGGTCTAGATTATCAGGTCATATTCGAATTTTGGGTTGAATTCGGTCATGTCAGGTTCAGGTACATGCCAATATTTCTCGGGTCACAATCAGGTTTCGAATTGAGTGTAATCATGTCAGGTCGGATTCGGATCAATATTTCTCAGATCATATTGAATTTCAGATTAATTTAATCGTATCAATCCAGGTCAAGTTTTCGATTCGGGTTAGATACGGAAGCTCTACCTCCTTTGAATGACCAACGATATTATGTCGGATTTGACAAGATGTTGGCACACGTTTATTATAGAAAATAACCGAATTGGACAATTTTACAATGACTGATTTTCCTGATCCTGAGCCAGAAGAGCTATCACTGCGAACCTAAGACGAAATCGTGTGACTGAAGATGCGCAATTTGATCATGTAATTGAAAATGTTTAGTTTGCAAACCTATCTGGCTATTAAAATGCATTTAGAAACTGAAACTTAAATCCGCACTATAAAACCATGATCACTGAAAACACACACTCACATAGTTTCCAAGTGTTTGTTTTGGCGATGAAATTTGGTTTTACCTTATTAATTCAATTATAATTACTGTGTTGTAACATATCATATATAATCAAATATACAATAAAGTAAACATAAAGACACAAGACTTGGTTACGTAGTTCTGTGAAATCCACTTATATTTGTAGGGCCTGACCCAGTTCAGAATGAATACATTAATCAGAAAGATACAGTACAAAGTACACCATACAATTATACTTATATTTTCTAACTATAACGTGAATCTTGCAAGCTCCCCTTGCTACCGATCTGCCTTGATCAGACTCCCTCTGACCTCAAAACTATGTCGAGCATCTTTTTGCTATGCTATGCTAGCTTCTCGCTGACGCTGGATCTCCTCATCTCGAGGAATTAAGATATATGATTATGAACTTTGAACAACAGATTATGTATGTTGAAACATAGAATTCTGGCTCTCGGAGTACTCTTGAAAGATATCAAATCTGTATGTATATTTTTTCTATTAAGTCTGTGAGATTAATGCAACCGTGATGTCCTCTATATATAGTCCATGAGTATATTAGAACTCTCTATAATGATCTCCACAATATTCCTATTCCTTATTTTTTTTTCTGAAGCATATCTAAATCACATAAATAAATGGATTTTCTTTATCTCAAATATCTCATAAATCATTTTCCATAATTTTAGGGATTTTCCATAAACCCATATGCTTATATCACACGCCTAAAATATCATATTGTGATATCTCATTTCTTCCATAAATAAATATCCACGTAATATTCAGTCAACGGTTAAAACCTTTTAGGCTTCAACTTTCCGCATGTTCCAACATGGAAAGTCTTTGCACACATGAAATTTATTCCATCTGTAATTTTGATACGCATGAAGTCATGTGCAAATATAATTTCTTCTCCACATAATATTCAGATTACAATCAAATCCCTTGAAGATTGGAATTATCAAATCTAATCCCTTATAGAAAGGAATTAATATATTCCGTCCAAACCCTCTCCACAAAGGATATTTATCAAATCAATTCCAATTTTAATAAATCCAATCTAATCTCATAGGAATTGATATATTCTGAATTTAAATTTCATGGACGAAATATTTCCTTCTCAGATTTCTTTGTAGACTTCCATAAATCTTGATCATTTCTTCTTTTATGTTTCAACACAACAATTCCATATTTGCATAATTTCCAGAAATTACAAACTAGATAAACCTACACTTTAGAGTTGAAATTTGAGAGCGTTGGGAAATTGTAATTGGTTTGGGGAATCTATCGAACCCTATTTAAAATTGCAACGGGGACATAAAGTATGTACTATGTAAAGTCAAGAGATTTGCAAGTGAATATTTAATTGGCAATTTTGTGTGAACTTATTTTGAACCAAAAATCTTTCCAAGTTGGAACATGTTGTATTCAGCATAATTCACACCAAGGAATTATGGAAATCAAAGCCAAAATATTGGAGTATTTTATAACTTATGGAATTCGTATATTTGGCTATGTATATCAGGCGTGTGAAGCATAATTGATTTATGGAAAATCCCTACTTATATGGAGATGATATATTCGAATATATGAGATAGATTGATAGAAGGTAAATCCCTTTATTTATGGGATTTGGATATGCTTCAAAAAGCAGATTTGGAATAGGAATATTGTGGAGATAATCAAGGAGTATTCCAATCTGTTCGTGGTTATAAATTGGGACCAACGTAACTGCATTACTCACGGATTTAACAGAGCAAGACTTTCGAGAATTGCAAAGAGTCAGACAACTGTGTTCCAACATACCTGACCTGTCGCACAAAGTTCAGAATCAGAAACCTTAATTCCTCGGGAGGAGGAGATCCAGCTTCGACGGAGTTCGAGATCAGAGGGAGTCTGATCAATGCGGATCAGTAGCTAGGGGAGCTAGCAGAATTCACACTATATAGTTAGCAAAGATAAGTATTTTGTAAAACTGTACTCTGTACTGTATCTTTCTAATTAGTGGATTCATTCTGAACTGGGCCAGGCCCCGCAGATATAGGTGGATTACACCGAACTGCGTAACCAAGTCATGTGTCATTTACGTTTTACGTTATTATGCACTTGGTTAGATTAGTCATGTTGGAACACACTAGTAAGTACTAGAAAAAGTGGTAAAACTAAATTTCAATTGGTATCAGAGCTTAGTTACTTATAATTCCCTTGGTTGTTTCAAGGAAAGTGAGATCCCGTTTTACCATGACGACAAGAGAAGGAGCTTCAGTTTCTCGACCTCTCCTGCTAGAAGGCAACAACTACAACTATTGGAAGGCACACATGAGGGTCTTCATCAATTCGCTGGATGAACTGACATGGTTTTATGTTGAGAATGAATGGAATCATCCTACAGAAGATGCTGATACAAGTTCTAAGGCGGTAGAAGGAGAGTCAAGTCAAAGGAAGCAGAAACCCAAAGACAAAGCTAGATGAGCTCCAGATGACCTTAAAGAATCTCTGGCGAATTCTAAGGCACTTAATGCAATCTTCACTGCAGTTGATGAAAATCAGTTCAAACTTATATCTACATGTCACCAAGCAAAGAAAGCATGGGATATTCTACAGACTGTTCACGAAGGAACCAGTCGAGTGCGTGAATCAAAACTACAGATGCTGGCTACTAAGTTTGAAGAACTCAAAATGGAGGAGGACGACATTATTGCTACATTTAATGGAAAACTCAGGGACATCTCCAACATGGCTTATCAACTCGGAAAGGTGTACAAAGAAACTAAGTTGGTGGAAAAGACCTTGAGATCTTTTCCCAAAAGATTTGCAATGAAAGTAACAGCAATAGAGGAAGCAAGAGACGTAGCCACCATGAGCCTAGATGAACTAATGGGTTCGTTACAGACATATGAGATGACATTCCAGCAAGCTACAAAAAGAGTCTCTAAGGAATTGGCGTTCAAAGTGTCTCCAGCTTAGGAAAATCACGAGTCTGACAGCGATGATGAGATTGAAAAACTTGCACTTATCACAAAGAATTTTTCGAGAATGCTAAAGAAGGTGGTCAACAAGAAATCTCAAGAAAGGTTTGGCAGAAATAGACAAAGACAACAAGACTCGAGTAATAATCGCGGAATGAGATTTGAACAAGTGAATCCGCAGTTTGGGAGAAATCAGAACAACGAACCAAAATAGGCTGGACGAATTCAATGCAGAGAATGTGAAGGATATGGTTATATTCAGGCTGAATGTGCTAACACTTGCAAGAAACAAGGAAAATCATATGTCACCTCCTGGAGTGAAGATGAAGATGATGAGAAGGATGAAGAGGAACTTACCAGTAACTACGTAGCTTTTGGAGCAAAGGTTCATGATACATCAGAGGATCAATGTTCCAACACACTGAACAAAGGTAAAGCTGTATGTTCCAACATAGATCTGAACGATGCACACAGCAACGAAGATGATGATTTGTCTGTAAGTGATGAAGAAATCTACAGCACCTATGAAAAAATGTATGCTATGTGGGTTCAAGTAGCCGACACGAACAAAGAGCTGAACGAAGAATAAAAGGAGCTAATTGAAAGAGAAAGAGAATTATGATTCACAATTGCAGAACTTGAAAAGAGTAATGAAGAACTGAATGGTAAACTGATAGCAGCAGTCAAGAGAGCCGAGATGTCTAAAGCAACTATCTTTAAATTAAATTCCGGAAAGGCAAAGCTTGATGACATTATGGATATGGGAAGAAACTTTGGTGATCGACAAGGGATTGGATACGGGAAAGAACCCAAGACTGAATCGCATGAAAACCCGTAACCCTCAAGGCTAAGATCCGAGAAGTGAAACGGAAGTATGGGATGCCTCATCAAAGAAAACCACTCATTTGTAGATACTGTACGTATCAAGGACATACCGAAAAATAGTGCAAAAGATTGATCAAAGATCAAATGACAGGACGACATCCTCTTCCATGTTCCAACATAGGCAATATTCATACAGTAAAATCGATCAGAAAAGTATGGATTGTTAAACGATCTAACTCATGTCTGTTTGCACACACTTCTCTCATAGCCTATTCCAGAGATTCGTGGTACTTCGATAGCGGCTGTTCTCGCCACATGACTGGCACTCCAGAATATCTCACGAACATTATTCCATATGATGGCGGATATGTAACCTTTGGTGATGGAAATAAAAGCAGAGTAATTGGAAAAGGCGAATTGAAAATTGAAGGATTTCCAGTATTCACAAGTGTATTGTTTGTTGAAGATCTAAAGGCAAACTTGTTAAGTATAAGCCAGCTGTGTGACGATAACATGGTGGTAGAATTTCAGAAGGATAAATGTATAGTAAAGCATGGAGAAAACACGGTTCTTTCAGGAATAAGATCCACAGACAATTGCTATCTACTGGAACAAGGAGTACGGTGCATGATTTTGAAGCAAGATGAAGGAGTTCTGTGGCACAGGAAGCTCGGCCATATCAATTACAAAACATTGGTGAAAATCGCAAATGAGAAAGCTGTACGAGGAATGCCTACCTTAACCAGTAAGGAAGGAATTGTATGTGGACCATGTCAACAAGGTAAACAAATTCGATATCCTCACTCTTCAGTTCAGTACATTACTACATCTAGAAATATGGAATTATTGCATATGGATTTGATGGGTCCAGTCAATACACCTAGTATAGGTGGGAAGAAATATATCTTTGTATGTGTTGATGATTTCTCCAGATTTACATGGGTAGCTTTTTTGAAAGAGAAATCTGATACGTTAGAAGTATTTAAAAGCCTTGTAGTGAAGTTACAAACTGAAAAAAGGGAGTCCAGTAGGGAAGATAATTCGAATTCGAAGTGATCATGGTAGAGAATTTGAGAATGTACAATTCAGTGACTTCTGTGATGAGCTTGGAATCCAGCATAAATTTTTGGCTCCCATCACTCCTCAGTAGAATGGTATTGTCGAACGTAAGAACAGAACCTTGCAGGAAATGGCTTGAGTTATGTTGGCAGAAAAAAATATTCACAAGAAATGGTGGGTAGAATCAATCAATACAGCACGTTATACAATCCATAGAGTGTATCTTCGACCATTCACCAGCAAGACATCCTACGAGATTTGGAAGGGCAGGAAACCAAATGTTTCATATTTTCATGTGTTCGGGAGCACATGTTATATTCTCAGAGATAGAAAACAGTTGGCAAAATTTGATAATCGGAGTGATACAGGAATTTTTCTTGGGTATTCCATCAACAGCCGTGCCTATAGAGTTTTTAATCATCGAACCAACACTCTCATGGAATCCATAAATGTTATTGTGGATGATTCAGAGAAGGAACAACAACCAGAAGGTGTAGAGAAAGAACCTAGCAACACTCATGTTCCAACGCAGTCTCAAAACTCAGACAAGGCAGATCCATCAGTCGACTCTGACCTTCACCAACGTGCTGGAACAACTGAGCAAAAGAATCCTAACTCGGCCGAAGCTGACCATGTTGGAACACTGTCCCCCGCTACTGACGTCCATGTTCCAACACAGGACAAATCAGAATCCACCATGAGAAGTACTCGATCAGTTCCTCGAGTGGATTATCGTAGGCTAGCTGGGTTACACTGTTTTATCTCCCTCATTGAACCCAAGAACTACAAAGAAGCCTTACGTGATGAGTATTGGATTGCTGCAATGCAAGATGAACTTGGTCATTTTACACGGAATGATGTTTGGTACCTTATTCCTCGCCCTAAAGGCATCAATGTCATTGGTACGAAGTGGATCTTCAAGAATAAATCAGATGCGGATGGTTTAATCACTCGAAACAAAGCCAGACTTGTTGCTCAAGGTTATACACAAGTGAAGGTGTCAACTTCAACGAAACATTCGCACCTGTTGCCAGGTTAGAATCTATTCGGATTTTACTAGCTATTGTCTGCTCTATGAATTTTACTTTGTATCAAATGGATGTTAAAAGTACTTTTCTAAATGGAATGGTGAATGAATAAGTATATGTGGAGCAACCTAAAGGATTTGAAGATCCTCATTATCCACATCATGTATATCGCCTTAAGAAGGCTTTATATGGTCTAAAGCAAGCACCCATGTCATGGTATGAACAACTTACAACCTTTCTTCTTCAGAAAGGTTATCGATGAGGGGGAGTAGATCGCACGTTGTTCGTACTTGACAAGGCTTCAACGTTTTTAATTGCTCAAATTTATGTGGATGATATAGTATTTGGTTCTACTTCACCATCTATGGTACAGGATTTTGTTACCATTATGCAACCTGAATTCGAAATGAGCATGGTTGGAGAACTCACTTACTTTCTGGGATTGCAAGTCAAGCAAGGAAGGAACGGTTTATTCATGCATCAAAGTAAGTATGCCTTGAATCTAGTTAAGAAGTTCGGTCTGAGTAATGCTCGAGCAGTTCGAACCCCAATGGGTGTTTCTGATAAATTGGTGAAGGATGAAAAAGGAGTTGCGGTAGATCAGAAATTATACAGAGGCATGATTGGAAGCTTATTGTATTTAACCACAAGCAGACCAGATATATATATCAGTGTTGGGATATGTGCGAGGTTTCAAGCTGATCCTAAAGAATCTCATCTCACTGCAGTTAAAAGAGTTATTCGATATGTAAGTGGGACTTCTGAGTATGGTGTTTGGTATTCTAAGAGTCAAGATTCTGAGTTGTTTAGGTATAGTGATTCTGATTGGGCTGGTAATGCTGATGATCGAAAAATTACCACAGGTGGATGTTTCTTTATTGGAACAAATTTGGTGTCTTGGTATAGCAAGAAACAGAACTCAATCTCTCTATCTACTGCAGAAGCGGAGTATCTTGCAGCAGGGAGTTATTGTGCACAATTATTATGGATGAAACAAATGTTGAAAGATTATGGAATTCATCAAGGCCCCTTGAAGATTCTATGTGATAACACAAGTGCTATTGATATTTTGAAGAATCCAGTTCAGCACTCGAGAACCAAACATATTGACATACGACATCATTTTATTAGAGATCTGGTTGAAAGAAAGGAAGTGGAAGTAGTCTATGTTCCAACACACGAGCAATTTGCTGATATATTTACAAAGTCATTGGATGCCACCTCTTTTGAGAGCCTTCGACAACACTTAGGTGTTTGTCAAATCTGAGGTAATTTTTACCTTAATTATTTTTTCTGTAAATACTTTTGTTGGTTATTTTTGTTTAGAAAAATCTGAAAAGAACAAAAAATTTGGAAGGTAGCAATGTTGTACAAAAATAGGAGATGGTTAGTATGGTGTGTTGAAAGTTAATTGGGGAATGACAACTTGATTTGACAAGAGGAGAAAGTGTTATCATTACAAGTTTGGGAAATCTAAAAAGTGTTTCACGGGAAAAGAGGTGAATAGGTGAAGAGTTAAAGTGGGATTCAATCTTGCCCAAAAACCTTTCGTATCCCTCTACAATCGGCCAATATTTTCCCCTTCAACTCCCTGCTGAAAAATCTTGTTCTCCACAACTCCTCTCCATCGCTATATTGTGCTAAAGGATGTCAACTCCAAACTCTCCTACACATGAAGAAGAGGTGCCAGAAGTTATGGATGAAGACCAATTGTCAACCAATTAGGAATTGGTTTTACTTGATGAAAATAAAAGGTATGCTGACCAAGCTAGAGGAGAAACAGATGTGGAAGAAAATCAAGAACAAAATGAAGGAAGCACTGAAAAAGATGAGGTCAAGGAGACAGCTGAAGTAGATTCTGAGCAAGCTGAAGAACAAGGGGAAGGGGAAGAGGAAGAGGCTCCCGGCAACGGTAAACAGAATGGGGAATCCGGAGTTGAAACTGATTCTTAAGAAAAATCCTCTGGAATCAAGAAGAAGAAACCCACGATAACTGGTCCTGATCCTACTCCATTAAACTTCATAGGTATTGAATGTAAGAGTGTTGGTGAAATCTTTGAATGGCTTGAGGCAAACAAAGTTGCCATAGATTTAACAAAGATTAAGAGGATAACAGGAGAATATCTGAATGTTAATGTTAAGGAGTTAGTGACGGGTAACATAGGTGGAATAAGGAGGCTTGAGAATTATAATGTGAAATTTGTGATGGGAAGATATGCTGAATTTAGAGAAAAAGATAGATTCTATGTGCATTGCTATATTCCATTGCCGAGTTTTGTTTCTTTGAGAGAAATAAATGACAGTGAAGTGGCTGGAAGGGAAGTTGTGAGAAATAGAGACAAACTGCAGGTTGGATTCTATGATTCGAATTCTGCCAAAAGGATGGAAGAATTAAGAAAGCCCATCATCATTGAGCTGTCAGACAGTGATGACAGTGTTCCAGTTAAGAAGGGTGAACATGATGATGATATGGATTTGGGGTCTGATGGTGATTTGGGGGTGCAGATGATGAGATGCAGGATAATCTGAATACTGAGTCATCGGATGAAGATTTTTCTAACTAGAAGTATGTCTCTGAGAGTGATGATGAGACTGGTGAGGATTTGGATCAAGATGATCAGCCTGAAGGAGAATCTGAGGAGAAGAATGAGGCTGAAGGTTCAGGAAGTGTTCCAACACAGGAAATTCCAGATCTAGCATACTCAAGTGATGAGGTGCTTGACGAATTCTATCAGATGGCTAAAGGCAAGAGAAAGGCTTCTAAAGCTAAGGTTTCTTCTCAGGCAAAGAGGAGAAAGAGAAGGCATGGATGCAAGGAGAAGAAAGTAGCACCTCCCTCCTCTGTAAGCAAGGCATGCTCTTTATCATATTTTGATTCAAAAGGTGAAGAGATGGGAGAATTTTTCTCTGAGAGGAAGTTCATTGCTGAAAGACCTGTGGATTTAAAAGCTTACAAGGAGAGTGGTTTTTCGGACTATCTGAAAGCAATTGGCATGACTATTGCAGCCACAATCCAACTAAAGTACAACAGGCAGGTTGTACTTGATTATGACTGGTAATTTAGAGATAAGTTCCCCATGGTATGGTAGGCTACATGTACGAGGGAAGATCATAGATGTTTCTGCTAACAGGATTAACAAATTGCTGGGTCTTAAGACACCTGAGATAGGGGGAGTTTTTCCTGAAGACTTGGGAGTTTCTGATAATCAAATATTGGTTGTTATCTCTGGTGGGTATAAGGTTGAATGGCCGGCAACTGGATATTCACAAGCATCTTGCTTGTCTTCGAGATTCTTTGGATTATATCAGGTGACTATACATTGTTGGTTGCCCTCTACTAATACCACAGCCTTGACAAGGGAAATGGCTAAATTGATGTACTGTGTTGGAACACAGAAGGATGTTAACCTTGGGCTTCTCATTCAGCAACATTTGGTCAGACAAGCTACTGCCCCCAAGGTCAACGATGCAAACATGATTTTTACCGTGTTTATATTTTTCTTCATGTACTACTTTCATATTTACATAATTTAATTTATTTTGTTTACATTATTTTATATGTATTTTTTTATCTTATTGTTTTATTTTTTATTTTTTCAATACTAGACCGTTGATAGGATGATTCTTGAAATGAATCATCAATTTTCCGAAGCAAGCTCAGAGTTACTCACTTGTATCGTATGCCTTGATCCGAGAGAAAGAGTTTCCACGTTTGATGTTGATAAGTTGCTTCGCCTTACTGGACTCTATCCGGATGACTTTTCCCTAATTGATCGTGTTGAACTTGAGTAACAACTTAATTACTTCCTTAATGGTGTGAGAGATGATGATGCCTAATCAGGCATCAATGATATTGGAAGTGTTGCTCAACATATGGTTCGATCACGTAGCAATGTAATCTACCCATTGGTATATCGTCTTATTGAGTTAGCATTAGTTCTACCAGTTGCAGCAGATTCAGTTGAACGAGTTTTTTCTACCATGAAGAATATCAAGACCGATCTTTGTAATAGAATGGGAGATGAATGGTTGAATGATGTTATGACGATGTATATTGAGAAAGATATTTTTTTTAAGATCGAGATGGAATCAATTATTCAACGTTATCAAGGAATGGAGTCTCGCAGGTATTTGTTGCCCCACTTGTTCCTAATTTTACTTCTAGTAATTCGAGCATTAGAAAAGTAGTTATTTTAGCATTTTAGTGAACTTGTGAAAATCTTATTGTATCGTACTCGATTTATTAAATTATGTAATATTTTTAAAATTATTTTTGATTTAATTTTTAAAATTTAAATTTGAGTAGCATTTATCAACCCCACCTGAAAAAAAATTCTAGTTCCGCCACTATCCATATCCAAATTGCACCATTACAACAGAAAATCTATGAAATCAATCACTCTAACAACTGCATTGGATGACACTCTAACAGTTGCACCGTATAACACTGATGAAAGATCAATTAAATCAGTCATCGTAACATACCTATGATCACGAATGAGATCGAGGGAGTAATTCCACAGAGCGAACCTGAGTTCATATGGGTCCAAAACCCTAAGTTTAGGGTAGCCTCCGAGAGCCACAACATGGTGATCTAGAATCAGGAACAAAATTAGGGTTCTGTTGAGAATCACCGACATCAAAATCCCATTCTTGAACTCCGGCAGCTAGATGCTGGACCCGCTGTGAGGCACGTAACATAGAAACTTCTCCCCACGGATTCCGTCGCAATGGAGCCGTCGAGAAGTAGAATCCTCAAGTCAGAATCTCTGCGGAAGAAGCAAGTAACCCAAATGCGTTACGAATGTGAACTGGGAAGGCATCAAACGATGTCGTTGGGGAATTCAAAATTACAGCAATATCCCTGGCTGATAACAGAAGCAAACAATTCTTATTATACCCTGCTTTGCGAAAAATCAAGTTTCTATAACATTATCATTTTTATGTGCAAATTTGTTTTTTGTTTAAAATATGTGCAAAAAGCGTGTGAGAATAACGTGCAACTTTGGTGCGATTTTGGTGCGATTTACCTTCTGATTTTGCCTGCAACTAGTGTAACGGTATACAATTCAAGTGCGATTTTGGTTGTGCGAAACACTGTTACTCTGTGCGATTTTGGTGCGATTTACCTTCCTTCTCCTTCTCACACAATTTCCTTCTCCTTCTTCCTGCTGATCTTGCTAATATTCGTTGTCGGTTCCTCCGCTGGTAATGGATTCCCGTCGGTAACGGCTTCATCGCCGTTAACGGTCTCACCCATGGCAACCCCTCAAACCCTAACTGTCCCGGAAACCACCAACCCTAATCAATCCCCCAACACTAATCCTCCTTCTCCTCCTCAACCTCTATCCTTCGCTGCCGCCCTACAAAACAAATCTCCTCCTTTAGCTAAAGTTCTTCCTAACAATCCTGAGTTAATCCCTAAAATCCAACACCTGGGTGATGTGGCCTGCTTATTCTCGGATGAACAAATTGCTAAACTGTCATCCCACAACACCAATGCTCTAGTCGGAAAATTTACCAAAGGGAGATGCTCCATGGACCAGTTGGAACAGCTCTTCAAAATGGTAGGTTTCTCAGGTAAGTACCAACTTGGCTCTTTAGATTATAAGCACGTGCTTATTCGTTTTGAACTACTGAATGACTATCAACGTTGTTGGATGAAGGGTGTGTGGAATTTTACTCAAAATGTTGAAATGGACACCTGAGTTTTCAATTCACAAAGAATCACCTATAGTCCCTGTGTGGTGTGTTATTAGGGAAGTCCCACTATATTACTATAATTCAGCATCCATTGAGTCAATTGGCAACAACATAGGTACTTTCATTAAAACTGACCTAGCCACAGATATGCTTACCAGACCCTCGGCCATTAAACTCTGTGTGGAAATCGACCTTCAGAAACCTTTGTGCAACCATATTCGTTTGGGGTCAATAACTAACAACAAGAAATTTTTAATTGAATATGAAGACATTCCTTTATACTGTAACCACTGTGCCAAATTAGGCCACTCAGTAGCACAATGTCGAGCTTTTTCTCCAAATCAAAATGCCAATCTGCAGGAAGGAAACAAAATCCCTAACCAGCCTTTGTGGCAGGCAACAGGGAAAAAATTTGATACCCCTCCCCTGATCTCAACTAATGATAAGACTGATCCTATCGATATGGATAATGTGAAAGATGACAGCCAAATGGATAAGCCTTCCTCCTCTCATAACTTTCAATCCAGTCCCCCAATTCAGATTACTGGTGTCTCAAGAACTAACAAAGCTTCCACACCTGTTAACCTTGTCAGGCCTAATCATCCTCATAGTATTGACAATTCCATATCCAAGCTCTTACATGACTCTGCTCTTACTAACATTACTCCTAGAACATATGCAATTGATGATATTCATATTGGAACACTTACATTAAATTCGGATAGACATAAAAATATTAATCTGTCCTCACAAGGAAGAATGGGAAGTAGATTTTCTGTACTGCAGGATGAGATGGAGGATCTAACAGTTCATCAAGAACCAGGGATTGATCAAGTGCTCAGCTCCTTACATCAGGTAGGCCCAAAGTCTTCCACTACTCTGGGTGATGATCCCCAGCAAGGTAAGGCTAAAGGTAAAAAAACCAATTATTTCAGCCAGATAAATAAAATGATGCTTAGGTCATCTACAAAAAGTAATAAGTCTGGTGAACAATGAATGGTTCTCCCTCGATCAATTTCTTAGTTTGGAACATTAGGGGAATGGAATCATCAATGCTGAGATTAACTAATTTAATCAAACTTAAAAAGATTCAAATGCTGTGCCTAATTGAACCTATACATGATATCTCCAAATTAGATTCTTATAAGGACAAACTGCACTATCCTAATGGCCTGCCACTGTTTAATAGTAAAATCTGGCTTATGTGGACCAATCTAATTGCAGTTACTCTACTGTCTTCAAATAAGCAATTTCTACATGTTCACATAAAGCATCAGACCATTAATCTTGAAATGGATGCAGTTTTTGTTTATGCCCTTAGGAATAGGGAAGGTAGGAAGAACCTATGGAAAGACCTGGAGCCTATTACTAAAGGTGACACCATTTTTATAGGGGACTTTAACTCTATTACATCGCTCACAGAATACAAGGGTCCTAGTTCTCCCTCCCTTGGTAGTATTAGAGACTTTAATACTTGGATTAATAGCTTGGGAGCTCAGCAAATAAGTACAGTAAGGAATCTGTTCGCATGGTGTAATTCCAGACTTAGAAACCCTACATCTAAAAGGCTTGATAGAGGATTGTGTACTATATCCTGGAACTATAAGTTCCCCTCCTCCTCCATCCAAATCTTAAACAGACAAACTTCAGACCATTCCCCCCTGCTCTTACAGATTTCTAATTTGATTACTAACTGCCCTAAACCATTTAGGTTCCTAAACGTATGGTTCAACCGGCAGGATTTCATTCCTTTAATTAAGACATGTTGGGATAAAGAAATGATTGAAACTGGATTATTAGGTTTCTTTTTGAAACTAATCAGATTGAAAAAGGAGATAAAAAAAGTGGAATAAAGCCTGCTTTGGGAATATAGATTCTAATATCTTAGATGCTGAGGAAAACCTTAGAATTCAAGAAAATGCTTTTGACCTAAACCCCTCAGCTGTTGAGCTAATAAAATTAAATGAGAAAAGGGCTCTGCTACTGAGAGCACAGAAGGAAAAAGAGAAGTTTCGGAAACAGAAAGCTAAATTAAAATGGCATAGGTTAGGGGATAACAACACACAGTTCTTTCATAAAGTGGTCCAAGAGAAAAACAGCAGACTCCAAATAACTAAGATTAAAAATAATGATGGTCAATGGCTAAGTTCTCAACTAGAAATTAATAATGAAGCCATTTCTTATTACTGTAACTTGTTAAAGGAACCTAATCAGGTGCCTAATGTTTCTTACTATTCACATTTCCTGAGCCAAATACCAAATGTTATTTCTGATAATGACAACTGTGAGTTATCTAAACCAGCCACTGAATCTGAGGTTGAGACAGTTGTTAAAGGTCTAAGTAAAAACAGTAGTCCGGGGCCTGATGGTTTTACCCCTAAATTCTACTCTAAATGCTGGTCTATAATAAAAACTGACCTCATCGAGGCAGTGAATGAATTCATTGATGGCACTGCGCTGCCTAGAGGTATATCCAGTACTTGGATTACCTTAATTCCCAAAAAAGCCACCCCTACCTCTTTTGATGATTTTAGACCAATTAGCCTGTCCAATGTACTTAACAAAATATGCTCCAAGGTGCTAATGGAAAGGCTTAAACCATATATGGATAAACTTGTCTCACCTAATCAGACTGCTTTTATGCAAAATAGGGATATCTCGGATAACATCATCTACCTTCAGGAAATGATTAGGTTTCTTGATAAAAAGGCTAGAATCCCTAATTGTATTCTGAAACTTGACTTACAGAAAGCTTTTGATAGAGTAAATTGGCATTTTCTTAGGGAAGTTATAATGAAATTTGGTTTTAGTGGAAAATTTCTGAATGTTGTTATGTCTAACCTTTCCCATGCTCATTTTTCAATACTTATCAATGGTAATCCTGTGGGTTTTTTCAAGGCCACAAGAGGAATAAAGCAAGGTGATCCACTCTCTCCCTTCCTCTTTAATATTTTTTCTGAGGCTTTCTCTAGGAGCCTTTCTTTCATTTTCCAAAACAATAAGCTTTCATATTATCAAATCCCATCTCCTATCCCACCAGCTACCCATCTTATGTATGCGGATGATACTATTATTTTCATGCAAGCTTCTAAATCTAATCTCATTAGGATTAAGGCCTTTCTAGATGTTTTTTAATATACCTCGGGCCAAAAGTTCAATTTTAATAAATCTGATTTCTATACTAGTAAAAGGGCTTCAAATGGTAAACGTAATCAAATCATGACAATACTTAATATGAAGCAGGGTTCCCTACCTTTCCAATACCTAGGTTGCCCAATTTTTAAAGGTAGAACTCTTAACAGGTATTTCCAGCCACTTATGGAAAAAGTAGACAGAAAATTGCAAAATTGGAAAAACCAATGGTTGAGTACAGGGGGCAAACTTATTCTGATTCAATCCTGCTTGTATACGATGCCTCAACATCTATGGTCTGTAACAAATCCACCAAAAGGAATAATCAAATCCCTAGAGAAAAGACTGGCTAGGTTTTTCTGGGGTGAGACTGAAGGGAAAAGGAACAAAATATGGAGAAAATGGGCAACCCTTGCTACTCCAATCTCTCAGTGTGGTTTAGGGTTTAGATCTATCAAAGCTATTCTAGATATTTGCTCCCTTAAACTGTGGTGGAAATGCCAATTGGGAAATACTCTGTGGGCCAAATTGCTATAGTCTTTTTCTAATACGCATAGGAAATCTGTAACCTAGAAAAGAATCTGCACTGTGAACCTTTTTGCTGAACAAAATTCATTTATAATCCATGGGAAAGGTTCCTGTAATTTCTGGACTGCAAATTGGTGTATGTCCGGACCATTAATAAACTCTGTCCCTTATCATATATCTGCAACATTTAAATTCTGTACAGTGGTAGATTTTATTAGGAATAAAACAGAGATTTTAGATCGGGTTTCCCCTTTCTTAGAACATGATACTGTGTTATTTCTACAGGGAGCTGCGCTAGTACAGTCTAGAGAAGACAGGATCATCTGGAAACCTGATCTTACAGGTAACTTTTCCTCCAAATCGGCCTACCGAGCAATGACAGCGGTTACAGGTAATTCTCTGACATCTAAATTGCTGTGGAATAGTGTCCTCCAGAAAAAGGTATCAATTTTTTACTTGGAAGATGTTACACTCCTTGCTTCCTTTCGATGATATACTTATTTTGTGTGGGAATTCCCTTGCATCGAAATGCCCTGTCTGTTGTCATATGGATTCTATTGAACATTTTTTCATATCCTGCCCATTGGCTAAATCTGTATGGAATTATATGTCTTCCTTAGTACTTTTCAATATTACTGATCCTCAGTCCTTAGCTCAAAATTTTTTCACATTCTGGAACTGTGGAGACCTCCCTAAATGCCACCAGCTGGTTTGCAATATACTTCCTCCTATTATTTGCTGGTCCCTTTGGAAGGCAAGGAACCGATATCTCTTTCAGCAAATCCCTTTTTCTACTGAATACATCTGTAAGGAGGCCCTTGATCTTACCAGGTTAACTCTGTTTGCTAATCCCACATATCTGACATCCTCCAATGGCATCCCACATCCAATTAAAAGCCTAATTCCCCACCTCAGACCCCCTCCTAAACCGATAATAAAGACTGTTTGTTGGGAGAAACCAAAACTTAATTGCATTAAGATCAACTCTGATGCATCATGGTTTCCAAACAAGGCCACGGTAGGGATAGTCATAAGGAACAATAGTGGCACACCCTTACTTGTTAAGTCTGCAGCAATCTTGGCTAACTCCTCCTTGATTGCCGAGATACTGGCTGTGCAATTTGCATGCCTAAATTTTTGCCATTTGGATGAAACTGTTACTATTGAATCTGACTCTCAATTAGCGGTAAAAATGATTAATGATCCATACTCATCCCATTGGAATGTTTTTAATGAGGCTTACAAAGTTAATCATCTTCTGTGTGGTGCTAAGCTTTTGTATGTGCCACGGGAAAGGAATATGGTTGCGGATGCAATCGCCAAACACCATTCTGCACATAATCTGACTTTGAATCTACTTAATCTCCCGGTGCATATCAAGGGCCTTATCACATTAGATATGCAACAACTGCCACAGATTAGAATTAACTCGACTTGCTCGGGTGAGAATTGATACTGCTAATGAATTCTGTTTTTCATGTAGGTACTTTCATCACTGTTCTCACGGTGCGCACATTGGAATCACTACACCAAACTGGAGACCTCATCTATTGGAAGAAAGACTCGGACTTCATCGTTTCGGAGACCACTGCTCCATCTCCTTGCAAGGATCAGTTTTAATTTGGGACTACTTTATGTTAGTTGCCTGGCCAAAATATGAATTAACACGGGGTGTGGAGATTCGTAGCTTTGGGATCGCAACTAACCTAATACTGTTAACTGTGTTCAGTTCCTAGCGTAGGATACACATCTCATTTTGCGAGCAATGTTGTTGCCTCCTGTAAATTAATACTAAACTACTATGGTTTCTTTTGGTTTGGGGTACCATAAATATCAACCCCCACCTTCGGGTGTTATTCGATTAAAAAAAAGCGGAATACAAAATTATGAAATGAAAATAACTAATCCATTCGTCCCACTATAAATTTCTTAATTGCTTTAGATAGTCAAACTTTGATCGTAAATATAAATTAATATATATACAGTAAAAATATCATGTGAGATTTTCTTAGACTAATCTTAACATCTATTTTCTAAATGTATTTTTTTTTTGCGACAATATTATCAATAACTAGAGATATTTATAGTCAAATATATTGATCAAAGACCCATAAATGAGTAAATAAGTATTTATAGTTGGACAGAGGAAGTAGATGAAATGGAGTGTTTTAAACAAATGCGTTACTTACTATATAGTTGCACGTTATTCTCACACACTTTTTGCACATATTTTAAACAAAAACAAATTTGCACATAAAAATGATAATGTTATAGAAACTTGATTTTTCGCAAAGCAGGGTATAATAAGAATTGTTTGCTTCTGTTATCAGCCAGGGATATTGCTGTAATTTTGACTTCCCAAACGACATCGTTTGATGCCTTCCCAGTTCACATTCGTAACGCATTTGGGTTACTTGCTTCTTCCGCAGAGATTCTGACTTGAGGATTCTACTTCCCGGCGGCTCCATTGCGACGGAATCCGTGGGGAGAAGTTTCTATGTTACGTGCCTCACAGCGGGTCCAGCATCTAGCTGCCGGAGTTCAAGAATGGGATTTTGATGTCGGTGATTCTCAACAGAACCCTAATTTTGTTCCTGATTCTAGATCACCATGTTGTGGCTCTCGGAGGCTACCCTAAACTTAGGGTTTTGGACCCATATGAACTCAGGTTCGCTCTGTGGAATTACTCCCTCGATCTCATTCGCGATCATAGGTATGTTACGATGACTGATTTAATTGATCTTTCATCAGTGTTATACGGTGCAACTGTTAGAGTGTCATCTAATGCAGTTGTTACAGTGATTGATTTCATAGATTTTCTGTTGTAATGGTGCAATTTGGATATGGATAGTGGCGGAACTAAAATTTTTTTTCAGGTGGGGCTGATAAATGCTACTCAAATTTAAATTTTAAAAATTAAATCAAAAATAATTTTAAAAATATTACATATTTTAATAAATCGAGTACGATACAATAAGATTTTCACAAGTTCACTAAACTGCTAAAATAACTACTTTTCTAATGCTCGAATTACTAGAAGTAAAATTAGGAACAAGTGGGGCAACAAATACCTGCAAGACTCCATTCCTTGATAACGTTGAATAATTGATTCCATCTCGATCTTAAAAAAAATATCTTTCTCAATATACACCGTCATAACATCATTCAACCATTCATCTCCCATTCTATTACAAAGATCGGTCTTGATATTCTTCATGGTAGAAAAAACTCGTTCAACTGAATCTGCTGCAACTGGTAGAACTAATGCTAACTCAATAAGACGATATATCAATGGGTAGATTACATTGCTACGTGATCGAACCATATGTTGAGCAACACTTCCAATATCATTGATGCCTGATTAGGCATCATCATCTCTCACACCATTAAGGAAGTAATTAAGTTGTTACTCAAGTTCAACACGATCAATTAGGGAAAAGTCATCCGGATAGAGTCCAGCAAGGCGAGGCAACTTATCAACATCAAACGTGGAAACTCTTTCTCTCGGATCAAGACATACGATACAAGTGAGTAACTCTGAGCTTGCTTCGGAAAATTGATGATTCATTTCAAGAATCATCCTATCAACGGTCTAGTATTGAAAAAAAAAATAAAACAATAAGATAAAAAAATACATATAAAATAATTTAAACAAAATAAATTAAATTATGTAAATATGAAAGTAGTACCTGAAGAAAAATATAAACATGGTAGAAATCATGTTTGGTCAACATTTCTCCACGTTGCCTAGAACGGTGACGAATTTTCCGTTGTGCTTCCATCACCTCTAATGTGATCTCATGTTTCACACAGAATGTGTTGACTCCATTCAATAATTTATCAAAATCACCATCTCTGAATTCTTTCAATTCAACCTTGATTATATTCACCATTCGCACAGCTATCGAATATTTTGATCTCTTTGTTGCAAGGTAGGGGACAATTGACTTGTAGCTCCCAACAAATGCTTTATAAAAAAACATACAAAATACAAATTCATAGCTCTCCATTCTATCAATCAAACCATTTGTTGTAGAGTCATTTTCATCTAAATTGCTATGCTCACAGATATTAAGAAGAACTCGAATAATAGAAGACCACATATCCTCAAAACGAAGAATAGTAGTGTAATGTGATCTCCAACGGGTATCACCAGGCCGTCTCAAACTCATTTCTTGATTTTTACCTCATCCACTAACATTCTCCCCACTCTCCAATGCCTCTACAAGTCTAGCATGTTCTACTTGCACAAGTATCTCTTTTCTAACACATGAACCTCCAACTAAATTCACAGTTTTAACAAGATACCCGAAAAATTCACCCACAGATAGAGTACTATATGCAACAGAAACAACAACCAATTGAATTTGGTGAGAGGAGCAATGAATATACCTTGCAGCAGAGTTTTCTTTCAATATCAAAGCTTGCAATATATTAAAATCACCTTGCATATTTGAAGCCCCATCATATCCTTTACCTCTCAACTTTGACAAGGACAATTTCTTAACTACAAATAGTTGCTTAAGAGCCTCCATCAAAGTAATAGTTTGAGTATTGGAAACATACACAAGAGCAAGAAAACGCTCAACAATGCATCCTTGCTTGTTGACATATCTCAAAACAACCCTTATTTGCTCTTTTATTGATGCATCTCTAGCCTCATCAACAAAAGGAGAAAATGCACTATCTACAATGTCATTAACAATAGCATCAGTTACCTCACCCGCACAAGCACTTGAGAGCTGTTTCTGAACTTTGGGGGATGTCAACTTGTAATTTCTGGAAGCATTTTCATTCATTAGCTTAGCAACTTCTTCACTTTGCTTGCAATACCAGTCAACCAATTCAAGATAATTACCCTTGTTGATGGAATCCCAACCCTCATCATGACAACGAAAAGTCAAACTTTGTTTTAACAATTATCTTGTCACACCTAAAACTGCAGTCAAGTGTGTGTGATGTGCCTTCTCTGCTTCAGTAACATAAGCGTCGAAACAATGTAAGATATTTTGCTTTCATTGATTTTCATGTGTTTGTTACTAGTAGGCTGACTTTGACTTGATGGGTTTGTTGGGCTTGATGAGGTCTTAGGTAATGGTGGGGACAATATTTGTTTATTCAGAACTGAGTGATGTGGGCTTGTGGTGACAAGTTGGTTATTTAATTGCTTTGTGTTGGGCTTATGGTTGTTGGGTAATGGGCTGGGCTTTGGTGCTGGTGTTGGTTATATTGGTTTTGGTTGATTGGTGCATATGGGGGAATAATTGACCTAGTGTAAAGTAATAAGAGGTTTGTGGAGTTACCTATGGTTTCGTGAGTGTGCAAATTGTTCACACCTGTAGTCAACATCAACTCCTTTCGTTTAGCCTCATCCAACTCCATCCCGCATTCAATATTGGTCACATCGGCTTTGAATTCTTTCTTTTCTTGTGATCATAAATGCTTGCTTCACCACGTCTTTTCTTTCTAGCTATCCCATCCCCTTCATCATTGTTTTCTAGCATTTGGAGCTGTTGTGAACCACTTGACTCTCCCTTCTGTCTTGTTGGAGTTTCCTTTGTGTCAAGATCATCAGGCTCGGAATCCGAGCTTGTGTGTTGTAGGTGAGAAAAGTTGATAGGCTCATTTATTTGTACTCCAATTTGTCGTCGCTGAATGCGTTCTTTGCCCCTCTCTATTCTCTTTTGCAGGTTAGATGACTTGACAAGTTTTGTTTTCCTTTTCCCCAACTCCTCTGCTTTGTCTTTCTCCTTCACATTGGCGGCCGTCAGTAGGCCATCATTTATGGCACTCTGTATGTTCATGATGAGACCCGTCTCATCACCAGCAACACCAAAATGAATGGTGATACCTATGTCAAAATTGAGCCCATCCTTTTGGTCAGAGTCAAAAGGAAATTTTGGATCTTCCGAAAATACCCCGTTAGTAAGGAACGGTTCCGTAACTGTTCCGTTGGCTAAGTTGAATTGTCTGAGTTCCACCGTATTGGCGGTGCGGCGGCCCTTTGCTTCTTCCTCTGTGAGAATTTACCTTTTCCCACCATTGGCCATGTAGTTCTCTGTTACAATGTTACCATCATCGCCTTCGACATGTCTTGTTCTGACCATGCCACTTTCTTAGTTTTGTTATTCCAGTTGCTGAGCTTGTTGTGGGGAAGTGGGGTGTTGAGTTCCTACATTTCTGTATCGGAATGTTTGTTAGGTGAGTTGATACTTCCTTCCTGATAATCATCCCAGAAGTCTGGGACTTCTGGGAGATTTATCAACCTTTCTCGTGCTTCCACTAGCCTCTGGAGACAGATTTGATTAATCTCATTTTGTCGTGCCATCTCAGCTACTGTTGGCTCATCTTGTTCTTCATCTTGTTGGTTTCTATTTTGAGAACTTTCTGGGTTTACTCTTGTTCAGCCTCTCTCAACTCCTCCGGGGTGGGGTAACTCTCCTCAACATACTGAAAACCATCCATGAAAGCCTCCTCTGGCATATGTAATAGCATGTGTTCATTGGTGTGGAAGTAATGTTGGGGAAACCTTGTGAACCTCCTTATCGGCATATTCCTGTGTACCCTGACATTTGGTGGATAGAGTTCCTCCGATAAATCTCTGTAAATTTCAAGTTACAATTCTTCCCCAAGGGTTGCAAATCTCTCATCAATGTGCTGCTCCAAAGCCTGGATGTCCTGCCACTGACATTGTGGGTAGGTATGTCCTAGAGCACAACATCGCCTACACATTTTGTCAACTCTTTCATATATGATGGAGATCCAGACCATTCCGCCCCTTCTTAGCTTCAGCCAAAAGCTAGAAACCAGAACTTTCTGGACTGGAGTCCATACCCGCACACTTACGTACTCTGCATGTTCCAGTAGCCTTCCTCCAAAATCCATCTCTTCCCCCGACCACTTTGGCGAACTTGTTGATGGTATATTTACCAAAGTATTCCAGTGTGAGGCCATAGATGCATATTCATATGAGAACTTTGGTTACCGTCATGTGTGATAGGACCATCTCTGGGATTATATATGCAGGGCCATCAGTTCTCCAACTATGTTGACAGGGCCATTGTGAAGCACTGCAAGGAGTTTGGATCTCTGGTCGAACTGAATGACGTAAAATTTCCCATTTCTTGCTATGACACATACTCCTTCTCTCCAATGATTTGAGATGAGGAGTTGCATTCTTGTTAATGCAAAATGTCGATAATTAAGGAAATATCCAACGAGGCAATCTTCTAGTAGACTCTGTCCTCTGTGGTACTCGTCCTCCTCTGGCCTGAACATAACACCCCTCCTGGGTGGTAACTGTGTTTCTCTGGTCAGTTCGTCTCCGAAAAGAATGTCCCTCCTTTCCTCCGAGTTTTCGGAGCCATCTCTTGACCCCTCTGACCAATGCTCCGCAACTCTGTTCACCATTCTACTTTTACAGCTAGTACGTTGAGTTGTGAGGATAATGTACCGTTGTGTGCCTTGTACTTTTGGAATATCCTTGTCTTCTTTCCTTGTCTTCTTTTGTTGGTGAAGGTAAACTAGGTTTGTATCTGGGTTGTGGATTTTATGAGGATGGGTTGTCAAATTTTTTTGGGTATTTGATGCTTACACTTGTACATATTTTTTTGGAGGGAACAGAAGCTGTTTGGTTGGCTTGTTTGTTAATGGTGGATGTGTATCACAGTAACTAACTAATGGTGAGACAGGCTTATTATTGGTAGTCAGAAAATTCCTTGTTTGGAGCTGTAGACAACTTGGTTTAGGAGCTCTCTAAACGTAGAGAGAGAGTTTTTTCACATAGTCGATCCTCCCTTTATTTCCATTACAACAGGCAACTGGTAGACTTTTAAGTAGAAACTAGGTTACAATACATAAAACTGGAATTTTTATATTACGAAACTATTTTTATGTATTTTTCATGTTAGTTTCTAACATTGCTGTGAGTTTACTATTATTACTTCTAATTCATCATTAATTGTTACAACACAACATATTTTAAACTCATTTTCTTATCGTAACTTACATTACGAGATGGTATACCTATCGATTGTGTCTAGAGATCATTTTTTCGACTATGTTTGCATACTCTATCTATCATGTACTACATAACCAAAATCACGTCTCGTTAAATTATTATAAATATTAGGACAATATACAAAAATGATTATACTTTTGTGAATGTGTTGAAACATGGTTGAGTTCTTCGAAAGTGTTGAAACAACACAAAGTATTCATTGAATGCTGCCATTATGTCCAGTAGATGCCAAAACTAATGCCAAAATTGCAGGAACATTTTGGCACTTTTACGAGTTCAGGATCATTTTGACACTTTTGAAGAATTCAAGATTGTTTCAGCACTTTGAAATAAAACGTAGGTTTTCGCACATTTATTCAAATATTAATAACCTTTAGTTTGTCCATTTTTCAGTGATTTTTAACTACAATCCTATACGGTATGTTGGAGACACATTCTTTACCGTATCCCCAATAAATAAATGAAGTAATACTATTAAGTTAGATATAATAAATTCACTTCGTATGGTGGAGATAACTACCGAATATTTTAGACAACTGATTTATCTAAGGTTACCTTATCTCGGGTGCATAGTATAATTTACCTTCTAACTAAATTGATTATTTCACTTTAAAATTCTTATAAGTTCTTTTTAGATGATTAAATTTTAGAATATATTTTTTATTTTCAACTTAAATGTGAAACGCAAAAGAACATGAAAAATAATCTCAATTATTTTAATCAACACCAGCGCACGCCCGGTGGGAATTCGCTAGTAATATTTAAATATTTTAGATGAGAGAGAATTGTGTTATCGTTGAAAAATGAAATATTTTATCTACAACCCCCTTCATGTTGAATTATTTACTGTTACTTAGGTTTCAAAGTAGCAAATTTTTTGGAAAATTACACAATTGTGACGGAAACTGATTGCAAAAATGACGGTTGTAAGCATTTTACAATCTGAAAACATATATCGAAAACTTTTCTCGTCATTATCTAGGGCTATATTTTTCTAGTGAAAGAAATAATGAAAAAAAATTAAGGATAAATACATTTATAATTCTAATTTTTGGATGAAAGTGTCAGTATAATACTGCAAAATCAGAAAGTATTAATTTAACCATAACTAATTATTGTATATGTCAATCTAACCCAACTTTTGAAAAATGTATACTGATATAGCCAAACTCCCTAATTCCAGCATTGACACATGAAATTGATGTACTCCCATTAATATCCGGAATTTCGATGCAAAATGCTGCCGCTGTAATTTTTTTATCTACAGGGGCCAGAGCAGACATCAAGTGAGGGATGGAGGAGACGGCTTAAAGAAAAATAAAATGCTCAAGTACTCAGACTGCTGCTTATGATCAGTGGAACAGAGGATCAGGAAGTTCTCATAGCCCATAACGAACTGACTCAAAGCCTGATCTAGATGATTATGTTCGCCAAGAGTAATTATCTATATAATTATGTTCACCATGAGTAAAGACCACAGAGGTTACTTTCCCCCTTTTCTATTTTTGAAACTAATCTCCAATCGTCAGAACAATGTTGCATAAATTCAGATCTGAAAAATAACATTCCAATAAGTTAAAAGTCCATATTCCAACTTTAATCTGATGCAAAGGAATTTTAGTCCATCCTTCCTTTAAGGGTCCTCTCTATTGCTTCGGTTGGTGTCCTGCAGCACAAACATCATTAAGAACAGAAGAACACAACACAAGAGAATTACTTTAGAACAACACACACACACACACACCTCAGACAATAGTAAGCCCCCCAAAAGGCAAAAGACGACCAAAAGAAAAGTGAAAAATGCGATTGAGATACCAAGAGGCTTACACGACATAAACGTGTCCTCCCCACCCACTTAAGCAGTCACGGTCTACTGAGGATAGCAGCGCCTGGGAGATAGTTTCAAACAGTTCTTCAGATTCCTGCATAATTGTAAGATAAAAAGATTATAGAGCAAAGAGCCTGGGAGAGCTGATGCATGTAAAGTCAATAGAGAAGAGAGTATTTAAACAAATCCTTATCAAGGCCAAACATGTCATCTTTGTTGGAACATTTACTTTCAAACCCAAATTTTGGGCAAATTAGGTGTTCTGCCAATATTTTAGAAATCCTTTTAATTTCCTTGCATTGGGTTTCAAAATAAAGCATCTCAATGATTCGCATCTAACTGAATAATAGTAACAGGTGGAGAATTCGACTACCACAGAAAATCCAGTCTTAGATAAAATAACATCCAACCTAATGATAATCAAACTCAAAACAGGAAGAATGACAAGAATAGCGGACACGTCAAAGTGTACTAATGATAATCAAATAAGCTAGACCAGAAAACAAGAAAGTCAGCAAACATGAACGACCATCCTAAGAACACAAAAAGTATAGCGGACACGTCAAAGTGTACCAATGATAATCAAAATAAGCTAGACCAGAAAACAAGAAAGACAGCAAACATGAACGACCACCCTAAGAACACAAAAAGCTGCAGGACAAAAGATATAGGCAGCAGCTACAAAGCATGATAACAGCTAACTGAAAAGCTAGTAATTAAGATATCATGAGAACAGCTACAAACCATGTCGGGCTTGAACATTGCTTCACATGCACCATATAATGACTCTGAAGCAGTTCCAGCAACCACAAAATCTTTAGCAAGCTCCCTACAAAAGCAAAGCATAGCGAAAATTAAAGCTTTAAGAGGAATGTTGCAGGTTATAGCAATATCAGGATAAATCAAGACAGAATCTATAATTCTCAGAATTTTGAACCTATCTTCAGTGTATTCCTGCATGTATTTAAATTAGAGTACAAGCATTACACTTTTTTCTAACCACCACCAAGAAGGGTAAAGAATGAAAAGTGGCAGGGTAAGGCTTAATTATGATAGCTGGCAGGTCGACAAGCTCGGCTTGCAAATCCATGACTTTTCTTTGTATAACAGTCAGCACTCTCAGAGCTCTGATCGAATCATCATCACCCTTCTCAGTTAGGAGAGGGTTTGGGTGTCTTATTAAAGTGAAAGTAAATTCATTGAGCTCAAACACTACAATGCTGGGTTTTAAAAAGCGCTAAGCGCAAGGTTGAGCGCTTTGTATCGCGAAGCGCTGAGCAGGACGAAAAGCACGCGCTTTTTAGCGCTTTTGCCGAAGCGCAAAGCGCTCCAAAAAGCACGCTTTTGGGCAAAAGCGCGTTTTTGGCCTTTTGGCTGAAATGGGCTTCTACATTTTGTTTCCTTTTTTATAATTATATATTTTGGGCTGAAATGGAGTAGCTTTTAGGGTTAACTAATTCAGTAATATCAACAAAACAGAGTTTAGAGATGGAGATGAGGTCTATGGGGATACTTTTGGTGGAGATGATGATTTTTCTGATGACTACAGTTTAGAGCCTTAAATGATTTCATAATAATTTAAGAATCCTTCGTTCAGTTCTTCTTACTACCTATAAAACTTTGAATTTGGTATTGTGTTGAAAGCTTTATTTGCCTTTTATAATTTTGTGATATTATTCTAAGTTCTATGTTGTGTCTTTAATGAAATAATCCTAGTTCATGTTTTGTGTGCGCTTTTGTCCAAAAAGCATGCACTTGCGCTCAGCGCTTCGTGCTTCGGTAATTTTTACCGTTAGCGCTTAATTGCAATTTGCGCTTTTTTAAACTCAGCTACAATGTAAATGAGTAAACAAAGGCCACCACAACCCTGAAGCTAACACATAGTCCATAGAATGCACCAACAGTCAAACACAACAAATATGTAATTTTTAAGTAGACAATAATAAGTTCACCGTTGTGTAAAACTGTAAAAACTTTAGATGCTATTTCCAAACCCTAATTAAAAATATCTCTTCCAAAATACGTGTCCTCAAATAATATATCCAAATTAAGAAAAGAAAACAAGCATACATATACAGCCACGCTTCATCCAAAAGATACTAATTGTGGGATGCAGAAAGTTGAAATTGACATCTCTCTCCACATGTAGAAGCTAAGACCAATTTAACAACTAAATAAAGCTTCCTACAGAAGTTCACATTCAGAAAAGATGAACCCGATTCTAATTTCCTCAATTATTTTTTATTACGAAGTAAGAAAAGGCATGTTATGGCTCAAACACTAGGTATATGCTCAAATGCTCTAAAGGACTCCTTATTGTAGGAGAAAATAAGAAGCACATGTAATGCTAGAATGAAAAAGATGGTGACAAAACAAAAGGCAAGCATACTTGGCTCCAATCGAATCCATGGTGCAAATGAAGGGCTTGCCATCTTCTCCTAATCCAGCAATCACGGGTTGACAGAAGTATGGACCAAATCTGTAAAGAAAATTTTTAACAAGAAGGATGTCCTGAACTTTGATAATGCAACAGATTAGAGGTATTAAAACGAAACAATAGATGCTGCAAAAGATTGGCATGGCAGAAGCAAAGAGAAGTTATTCAAATTGTTAAAAGAACAAGACACAATGCTTAAGGATGATAGTGCATAGAAATTCAAAAAGAATTTGAAAAGGAATTTTAAGGAAAGTGTGTGGTAAAGTGTCATCAGAATTAGCTAACCCTGAAATTAGAAGTAAGATTAACAACATAAGAAAGCAGAACAATGCAAAATTGAGCAACCTCTTTTCATATAAGATAGCCGAGACGAGGCTGCCAAAAGTCTCAGGCTTCATGTCCCTCTCTTCCCTAAGTTGATACAGCTTGTGCCGGAAAACCAGGCGTTCATACCTTCAGAAATACACAGCAATAAGAAACTGCAGATAAAAAGAAACACAAACCAAATCCTAGGTCTAGAACTGACAAAGTCTGGGCATCAGTGGCGAGGCCAGAGAGTCCGATGTAGAGCTTATCGTGTATTTGGTAAATCTTTTGAAAATCGGTGGCGATTGTCTGAAGCTGAACTCCTAGCCTTCTGTCACTGGCGATTGCGAAGCAATTCTTTCCCACCATAGCCACCAAAGCGCTTCCATTGTACTCAAATATCTGTCATCGTCAAACCCAACCGTCAATTAAACAAAAAACCTAACAAACATCACACCACAAACCCCCAAATTTATTGACACCCATCATATCTTACCGACATCGTTCGAGATGGATCAAGTATAGGAAAGTTTGTCGGAGCAAATATAATGGTGGTTTCTTAACTTTAAACCACTCTAGAAACCAGAAAAACACATGGTTTCTGGTTGGTTCCTTATTAAAAAATTGGGCAAACCCTATGTTTTGGAGCTTCGTGCTAATATGATCTTGTGAAGTTGGAAAATACTTTTGTAGCCCTGTGTTTTGCATCAGAAGTGCCGATATAACCCTGTGGCACTATTCCAGCATTGACTTTGCAATTTCCGGCGTTGACCAAATTTGAAACGATGAAAATACCCTTGACTTAGAATCTGAAATTTTTACTGCCCATTTTACCCTTTACAACCTGAATTGAAATCGGTTAAATCCTCCGAACTGTTCCTCTGTGTCCAATTTTTGTTCCTCTTCCACTCATCGATCTCCAACCACGAAAAAACTCCTTCTCTTCCTCTTGGATCTACTTCTCCGGCCGAGTTAGCATTCCAAATTTTCATTCGTGATCGACTACCATCCCAGGTATGTCGAAGTTTTTAATCTCGTTCATTGTATGAACCCTAGGCTTGATTTGGGGGAATTGGAATTTCTGGTATTGTGGTGTAGTATCGTATCGGAAATTGCTTGGTATTATGATTTATCGATCTGGCTACGCACCCTAGGTATGATTTGGGGTTTCTCGATTATATCTAGTTTTGTTTCTATATGGTTCTGGGATGTTGAACTATTCCTGATGTGGTTTTGTAATCGTTTAACTAGCCCGAAGGATGGAGTCATCGAGCTGTAGTGTGAATAATTGTCGCTGGGAAAGTGTGTTGTGCAAGGTGTGTGAGAAAGAAACTAGTGTTTTTATGTCAAGAAGCGCAAAGAACCCAGGCAGAATGTATTATCGATGCAAGGAAGATGGATTCCAGCAGTGGGTTGTGCCTGATGTCGTTGAGTCGGGTCATAACAGTGGTGTAACTTCGTTTCATCCCAACTCCAGAGTTCGTAGACTGGTTCAAAAACAGGAATCTCCAAACGAACTGGTTGTAGCCCAAATGGGTGGCCCTAGGCAAGGCATTTTAGCACCCAAAAATGCTTGTAATTGTCCGCTGATCCTAAGGGGCTTGATAGCACTAAATTTAGTGTTGGTTGGTGGTAACATGTTACTATTGTTTGTGTGGTATGTTGTATTTGGTCGTGGGATGTGTTAGCTTAGTCCATGTTCTTGTTGTACTTGGCCGTGGGATGTGTTAGGTATGGGATGTGTTAGCTTAGTCCCAGAATTTAGTGTTGACTGGTTGTACTTGGCTGTGGGATGTGTTAGGCGCAGGATGTGTTAGCTTAGTTCATGTTGTTGTTGGTGTACTTTCTGTTGTAATTCGAAGAAAGTATTTGGATGCTTGGTCCTATGGTTGATTAATTAGTGCTCATTTGACCTTATGTTTGCATAATATTTGCACATCTGACCCTATATGCTTTCAATTATTGCTAATATAACCCTATGTTTGCTTAATAAGTGCTCATCTAACCCTGTGTGGTACAAATTATTTTTTATCAGACCCTATGTTGTAGGGACCTTTATGGTCGATAACCCTAGAAGTATAGAAAACAACATTCTAGTCTGATTAGTAAATTAATAATGAACTATACAC
The DNA here is from genome assembly GCA_037428765.1 of Rubia yunnanensis. Classification (NCBI taxonomy): domain Eukaryota; kingdom Viridiplantae; phylum Streptophyta; class Magnoliopsida; order Gentianales; family Rubiaceae; genus Rubia; species Rubia yunnanensis. Next base: position 30,043,162 of record CM075069.1, on the reverse strand, counting down.
ATTGTCTTCCAAAAGATATAAGGTAGACTGTTTCTCTAGGAGAATAAAAGTGCTATAGTTGTAAGTAGTACAGATTTCACAAAAGTGAGAATGATAGGTACTAGAAAGTTGTTTGTTATCCATTCTACAATTAGAATCATCAAAAGTGCTATAAAATCCATCATCATACATCATCCTCGAGGGCCCGTCTCCGGCGGTGGGAGCGACTTACTTCTAGCATCTTCTGATAAGTCTTCAGTAGGTGGTGGACTAGGCGGTTGCGAGCTTGACGGCCTGTGGTAAGTTGGAGCTAGAGTTGTGCCTATCAATTTTGCAGTCCTCTCATTGTACAAGAATGACTTCCCCCAAAGCATGTTCTTGAATGCCTCGCGGCCGTCTCCTAGTCGGATTGGCTTATGTTGTTGTATTGTGGAACAAAAGATTGGGTGAATACATACAAGAGTAAAGTGCTGAATGTAAAAAAAAAATCCTACCATTACCTCAGAGATAGTAATTGGGGTTATTAGTGAGAGTTTCTGGAGCACTTTCCAGTCGTCCAGGTCCACAACACCAACTTGCAAATCCTGTCCACAATCAACCCAACCTAGGTTACTAAAAATTATCATCAACAGACTATGAATCATGTTGAGATAAAAAGGATACCTCATGTGTGTATTGGTGGGGTATAATGGCCACTGTTTGAATCATGTTGTGAGTATTCTCGCCCAAATCATCAGCAACAATTTGCTCATAAGGACCTTCATCTAGGTCGTAATCTTCTACCATATCCCCTTGCCAAACAGGGGCATTAACCAAATTCTCCATATCTGGGACACCATCCCCAAGAACATAAGCATCGGACTGTACAACAGTTGTAGCCATAGGCACCTCTGAACTAGGTATATCACCCTCCCTCTCTTTTAGAACTGGGACATCGACGAAGACATCATCATCAATCTTTTCTCCGCCCTGACTGTCATAGACATCAACTACAATCTGTCCACCCCTATCCCCCTTAAGAACATCTTGAACATCTTTCTCAAAACCCTCATACACAATGCCACCCTCAACACTCTTATAGCTAGCATCGGCAACAATGGCACCCTCACCAATTTTATCACCCCCCTCATACACAACCAACTCAGCACCAGCATTGTCGACATTTCCATGTTCATCCCCATAACTTAGGAGTGGAACAATTAAAGATCTTCCCGGATCTTGGCTTGCCAATTCTTTTTCGGCGCTGTCTAATGTTGCAACCAGTTGGTTCTCAAAGTCCTCGTCCGGGTCAGGGAATTCATCTCCAACTGTTTCGTCGATTTGTGACCTATGTTGCTGAGACAAAATGTTTAGTTGTAAGTGATGTATCTTGAATTAAATTTTGAATTTTGAGGACAAGTTCAGGTATCCGTACCTGTAATTGCTTCGGACTGGGAATCTTTTCTTCTTCGGTCATATTCCGGTTTGCCTTCTGCTTTATTCGGGTTCGTTTCTCAAAGTCCTCGTCTGGGTCAGGGAATTCATCTCTAACTGTTTCATCAATTTGTGACCCATGTTGCTGAGACAAAATGTGTAGTTGTAAGTGATGTAAATTGAATAACATTTGGAATTTTGAGGACAAGTCTAAGTATTCATACCTGTAATTGCTTCAGACTAGGAATCTTTTCTTTTTCGGTCAAATTCCGGTTTGCCTTCTGCTTTATTCGGGTTCGTTTCGTGGTAGGTGCTTCTGGATCTTCGTTGTTGACTGTCATAACATCCGGTCCCTAAATCTGTAGCATAACAGCCTAAATTCAGACCATAAAATTTAGACCCTAAAAACTGCCCAGATTTGTCCTTGAAATTCAGACCCTAAGCTACCTCGTGTCCTCGAACCTCTTACATCGTGCAGCATAACAGCCTAAATTCAGACCCTAAACTCAGACCCTAAGCTCATACTATAAATGGTGATATATAAATAACAGGAAAGCACAGAAGGCATACCTTTGGCCCTGTTCCCCTCTTAGGTTGACGACTATAACTAGGAGCTGCACCATTCTTTTTCTTGTCACCTCGTTTTTTCTGGCCTTCGAAGAGGTGGTCGGTTGCCACGAGTACTGCTTTGAATTTCCTGAGCCAGTTCACTGACTTCAGTGGCTTGAGTGCTCACTGTATTTGAAGTCCCTTCCATCACCTAAGCAAATAAATTTTTTAAAAATGTTATTATATAAATATGTAAGTATAAAGCTAATGCAACAGTGAACAATTATTATATCGGAGTAGCTGATGCACATCTTTTTTCCGCCTCTTTCTTTTCCTTAGCTGTTGGACCACCTTGACATCCACGCTTGTTGTGTCCAAACTCCCCACAAGTGCTGCATTTATGAGCTTTCCCTCCTACACCTTCGGCCTCCCATTGCTCTTTCGATCTCTTCTTCTTTGGTCTTCCAGCCCGACGGTGTATACCAGGGGGATTACACTCTAGCACACGATCAGGTCCCCAGAATGCCCTGTGTAAGACAGGTTGAATCTTGTGATGATAGGCCTTCTCAAACTGTGTCTTTGTTAGCATGACGTCATAATACTCGTGCAGGGGGAGCCTCTTCTGCAGCAACACTGCAGCAGCGTGTCTACACGGCACCCCAGACAGATCCCATACACCACAATCACAAGACCTCCTGTCAATCCTCACAGCATAATTGGTCTCGCCGTTGACAACCTCAAATACAGTATCTGAGCATTGGTGGAATGTTACCCTTTGACCTTGTCTAGATACTATCTTCAACATTTCGTCCGTCCTCGGACACACAATAGTATCCCACACAGCACATTGGTTGACCGTTCCTTCAACCGATTCATAAGCTTTATTCTCAGCCCTTCCATAAGCGTCAACACTGGTTTCTCCCTCAGTTTTCCCACCCAATGGTTAAAAGACTCGGCAGGATTATTCGTGACATTGTCACACTTCAGGCGCGTACTGAAAGCATGCCTTGCCAATAAGGAATCCCCAAGACTTTCCAATTACACATACGCCTCTTCCGACAGCTCCCTAATCTTCTCCATTGCTGCTTTAAAGTCCATTAAATTGTATGACTACAACAAAAATGCCAAAACACGGGGTTATATTGGCACATTAATACCAACACAAATGGTCATATTGGCACATTAATACCAACACACAGGGTCATATTGGCAAATTAATACCAACACACAGGGTCATATTGGCACATTATTACCAACACACAGGGTCATATTGGCACATTAATACCAACACACTGGGCCATATTGGCACATTAATACCAACACACGGGGTCATATTGGCACATTAATACCAACACACGGGGTCATATTGGCACATTAATACCAACACAGGGTCATATTACCAAAACATAGGGTCTACTGAGCGTCTTGAATTCCAAAACACAGGGTCCTTTAAGCATATTATAACCAAAACATAGGATTATATCAGCACACAAGTATAAAAATATAGGGTCGTAATAAGGTTAATATTAGCACATAAAGAAGGAAACACTACCTTTGACGCTCTCCAAAAAAGCTTCTTCAATATGGCAGAGGGCCATTTCTTCCTGAAGTTGGCATAGATGTGGCGGCTGCACTTCCTTTGGGTGGCATAGGGAACAATCTCGGAAATTGCTTCTCTCAACCCCTAACCAAAACAACACCACATCCGTATTAAAATGCTTCACGTTATAGGAACACATATATACAATGGATAGGGTTAATTTAGCACAAAGGTATAAAACAAAACAGAGGGTCAAATCATCACATAAACTGAAAATATAGGTAATAAAACTATTACCTTTTGATGATCTGTCATGAAGGTCCACAGTTTACCTTTTGCAAAACAACCAAGGAAATCTTACATCATCCGAAAGAAAAATAACCAGCTATCTTTAGACTCGCTCTCAACATACGCTACGGCCAGGGGATAGAATCCGCCGTCGGGATCATTTCCTATGGCACTCAAAAGCACACCACCGTACCTCCCCTTCAAGTGACAACCATCGAAATCAAGGAATGGCCGACAACCTTCTAAAAAACCCTTCTTCAGACCATCTAATCCAAGAAAAAATCCCTTCACAGTGGGTATTGGTTGCACTACCTTACCATCATACTTCAAAATTGCTAGGCTTCCAGGATTACTTTTCGCCACCTCCACGCAATACCGTGGCAGTGCCTTAAAAGACTCTTCATGGTTACCATCAATCATATGCAAAGCATCCAGCCTCGCCCTTATTAACTGATGCCTCTTCGGTTGCACTCCGAATCTCAACAGGTGCTCTTCAAGCACATTGTTTGACACTTTTGGGTCAGCAGCTAACAACCCCAAAATTCTGTAAGCAATCCAGTTTTTGGGGGCCAACACATGTCCTTCCAGCCTACAAGTGTGCTGCCCAGTCAGCATCCTTATCAAAAAAGTCTGACTACCTGAAACAGTGGAACTATGCAACCTCCAATCACAATTTGGATCCTTGCAGAAAACAGTCACCCGATTTTTCTCACTTCTCAAAAATTTGTACATAAATCCATCCTGAATAGAAAAATCAACTAAGGCTTGCTTAATGTCTTTCTGGGACGGAAACATCATACCCTCTCTCAAGCTCACCCTATTGCCTTGCCCTTTCTCAAACTTTGCCCTGTTCATGCACTTTCTCAAAGGGTGAAAATCACCCCCATTGTCGGATTCTGTATCATAATCTGTTTCTGCTACGTTTCCGTTCTCCCCATCCAGTTTTGCTCTGTTCTCTACATCTTCATTGTTCTCGGATCCTATCTCAGATCCTTCTTCTGCGTAGCGGTATATCCAATCAGCCTCTTGATCCAACACTGCTTGATCCTCAGGTTCGTCGACATATGTGTCATCCTGACTGCTATGGTCTGAGGCATCGATGTCCACCGCAACGCCTGTTTCATTCACTTTTCCAGTGGACTTCAATTTCATACTCGTGTTGCGCTCACCCTGCCCAGCAAGTCCATCCACAACCTCCCCAAAAATCACCACTGATTTCTCCACCTCAAAATCCTTGAACATGCGAACAACGTCATCCTCAGTGCGCAAAAATGTCTTCTGCTTCACTGGATGCAGATAGCTTAATGTAAGTTGTACTGTCTTCCATAACTCCGGATCATTCAGGAAGTGCTCGGTGAAATCAGACTTCAAAACAACTAGTGAGTACCTATCCGGATCGATGCCATCCAATACTTTCCACCTATCACCATGACAAAGCTTCATGCTGTAAAAAACATCGACATCATCCTACAAAAAATAAGCAGAACAGAACCCAATCAGAACAATAACAAATCACAAACAATCCAGACATTTCTTCATCCCTCATGCCCTGTTCCACACAAAATTCTCATGCAACCCCTGTTCTTGAAAACCGAAAAACATGGAAACCCTAACCCCAGTCCATCGCGGCCACAAACAGTACCAACCGAACAAAATTGTGGTAACACAACATACAAGATGGATTTTAAGAACCAACACCTACAAAAGGTGAACATAATAACCCCATAAATTAAAAAACCTAAAAAACCCTATCGGCAGTGAACAAACGACCAAAACAACGCAAAATGTGAAACAAAATCAACAAAACCATCAGCGATATACCAAAACGATGCATAAAATTGGACGAATTTCGGTGTACATGGGTCAGAGCTTACCGTGTCTACACTTCCTCTGTTTTTCACCACCCAAACCCACCACCACGGCAGAGCAAGAGAACACCCGGTGAGAACGCCAACCATTGGTCGACTCCGGCGCGAATGACCTGTTTGAAAACACTAGCACAACATCCGAACCGGTCCAATTGAAAATGCGAGTACTGTTGGAGTTCTCCTAGGAAGAGATGAAAGGTCGGGTGCAGGAAACAAATGAGGAGAAAAAGAAAGAAAGGAAGCTTTTGTCTTAATGAACAAGGGTATAAACGTCTTTCTATCTAACCTAATTTTTCTTTTTTAAAATTACAGAGGGTATAATAGTCATTTCATTACTTTCCAGCCAAAATCAGGTCTATAGGTTTATATTAGCACATTTTGGAAAAACACATGGCTATATTAGCACTTTTCAACTTCACAGGGTTATATTAGCACTAACCCTCAAAACATAGGGTCATCTGAGCACTTGACTTTAAAAAATGCCATGGTTTTCATGTAAGAAACAGTCAAGAAGTCGATTTGGGCCATTTCATTCCATTTTTCATCGATTCATTGGCCCGCTGTCAGCTATCCCTCTTTTATCCCATAAAGTGGGCACGTGGCACCCTTCTATTGGGCCACGCCCTTTATTTTTTAAAATTTTTTGTTTTAAATTCTTTTTAAATATCACTTTTTTAAGAAAATCTGTTGAAAACTATGTAAAAAATCTGCATTAAAAAATAGGCAAATTCTTGGGAAAAGCCGTCTTTCCATAGGTTTATGGAAAGAAGGGGTTTTATTATAATAATAAAAGGTAAAAAATCTTAGTTGCAATATTAAAAATTTATTATGCAACATGTAGTAGTTATAAAGTTTATAACCGATTCATGCAACTCAAAAATTTTATCTTTATTTCTTCTAATTTGCAGTTTAAACCTTGGTTTTTTCCATGACTTATGGAAAAACCGTCTTGCAAGAGACAGACTAAAAAAATTCATCTGTAAAAAAATTAAATTTAAAATATGAAAATTTTATTGAAAAATATGCAAAACATTTTTAAAATCTGCCTTTTTAAAGAAAATATGGAATTATTTTTATTCACAAAATATTTAATATTATTTTTTAAAAAAAGAAATTAAAATTAGAATGTATAATTAAATTTCACATTCAACTTATTTAGGTGGACAAATTTATTTAAATTAACTGTTAATGGTAAAATAAATGAGTAGGATAGAGAAAATCAAGTGGGGTTCATGAATAGTGGAGAATGGTTTCTTACCATTGTGGAGAAAAAATGGTGATTTCTTAAGTATTTTTTAAGGTCATGAGGAAGAGAGAGATTGAGAGAAATAATATATTTAATTGGTAAGAAATCGAGAGAGATTGGGAGAAATAATATATTTAATTGGTAAAAAACCGCTTGCAGTTTCTACCACTGCACTTGGTCTCAAGTCGCGGTAAAAGAAAAATTACTTGGCTAGGCTGAAAGGAGATTTGGAGAAAATTTTTGCTTCCTCTTCTATCACTGATGATTTTATAACTTTAGTCGTCTCTTGAAAGACGGTTTTTCCATAACTCATGGAAAGACCAGGGTTTAAAGTGCAAATAAGAAGAAATAAAGATAAAATTTCAGGTTGAATGAGTCGGGTTATGAACTTTATAACTACTACACGTTGTTTGTAAATTTTTAATATTACAACTAAAACCTTTTACCTTTTATTATTCTAATTAAATCTCGTCTTTCCATAAACCTATGGAAAGACGGTGTTTCCCAAGACTTTGTCTATCTTGAGTCTGTCTTTTAAAAGACGGTCTTTCCATAAGTCATGGAAAGACCAAGATTTAAACTGCAAATTAGAAGAAATAGAGATAAAATTTTGGGTTGCATTAATCGGGTCATAAACTTTATGACTACTACATGTTGCTTAATAAATTTTTAATATTACAACTAAAACCTTTTGCCTTTTTATTATTCTAATTAAACTTTGTTTTTCTATAAACCTATGGAAATACGGTCTTTCCCAAGACTTTGCCTTAGGATTATGAAATTGAATGACATAAATAGTATTCATCTTATCAATATCTTATGTATTGGGGATGACAAATGGGCGGACGGGTCAAATACGGGTTGGGTAATGATGTGGTGGTCCTTTCAGGAAAACCTCTTATTGTTCACTCCTTGAACTTCTTCACTTGCAAAACCAATCCCGGAAGTGATTCCAAGAGAAAAGTTCTGACGATCAAGTCAGTTTTCCCTTCTAAGAATTGGAATTTCTCTAGTTAGTTGCGCTTACCTTAGCTCCTCATGAGCTTGTTGTATTTATTGGCTGAAATAGTTATAGTTCCTTGTTTTTAGGAACAGAGATTGTGGGTCACACCACGATCACCACATTCTGTGTTCACGACTTTCGTGTTCGCCATTCATTCTGCATTTCTTGGCCTACGTTCTTTGTAATGACTGGAATTCTCACACATAGCTAATTAGCACCTTGGGCTGAAAATGCTTCGCCTTGTTACGGGATGAAATTGGGTTGGGCCTAGCGGTCATCAACCTCTTGATTGTAGCTATGAAGTCAATACTACACGAAGCTATAACCATGTTCATGAGCTGCTTTTCGAACTTATCATTTTGCCTCGAAGCCATGCATAATAGTGCGTTCACTTCTGTTGTGATGTGAATTGCTTTTGCGAAGTATTGTATGCTTCTTGGCTGTGTATTTCGATAAATCACACATTCATTTGCACTTCAAACTTTTGAATGATTTCGTATCACACGGGTGATTAGCTGTTACGATCTTGCAGCCGAGATTCGCTCCTTTGTATTCGTTGTTCACTCTGTACTTCACTCCTCAGTCGGTTCAATTTCCTTTTCTTATAATTACCTTGAATCTTGTGCTTTGAAAGTTGTCCCTATTCAGTGTACTACTGCCGCCGCCTTCTTGAGTTCCCAAAGGGCAACTTACTTTTTGTCAGGCCGTCATGATTGCTTATTATTCTCCTTTTGTCTATTGGCTCTTCATTTTCTTTATTTAAAACCTCACATGGATTCAGACAGTTTCGTATTCTATCATTTTCTTTATTGCTCTAAATCTCTCTCGTCTTCCGTGCTAAACCAGTAAGTTTTCTTGTGTCTGTCTTTGTTCACTCTTAGTCAATTTGTATAGGTCTCAACCTGTAGAGCTTTATTTTTGTAGTGTAACTTGTTTCCCTTGTAGTTGAGATGATATATTATTTTTCTTCTCCTGCGCTCTGTTTATGCTCTGGATTCTGGCTGGAATTGTCCATTATAGACTTTGTTGTTTTAATTGACACTGCTTTCGTCTGGATTTTAGGGATCTTGAACTCTTCAATGTCTACCTCTAACAATGTTGGAGTCTCTGCTCCAATTGTTTGTGAAACTGGTGTTGATTCTGATGAGTATTTTGACCACCTCGCTGGTTGTTCAATTATTAGTAGCCTCCTCACTGATTCTTATGTTGAGGATTTGAAAAAATGCCTCCCATTTTTACGTTCGTACGACCTTAAGGCACCTACGACCTCTGAAAGTGTTTGCACTCCTCTATCTAGTTACAATTCCTGTTATTTAGATTATCTTAAGTTCAGGTTTTCCTTTCCCTTGCCTCAACATGTGTTGGATCTTCTTTCTCACTATAAAGTTGCTTTATTTCAGCTACACCCTAAAGTTGTGTCAATTTTTGTTTTCTTCTATCATGTATGCAAAACGGCTGGTATTCCTTTTTCCATTGACTTGTTCCAACCTTTACCATCTTCGCAAAGTAAAAAAAATTGCTCTGTTGAGTTCACCCTGTATCCCGTGATCCCCACTATTGAGTTCGTTAGCGGGTTCCCAAATAATTTAAGAGTGTGACGCAAAAAAATTCTATATAAAACTTGGTAATGATAGTAGGCCAACTTTCTCGATTTGGAACTATGGCATTCCTAAAACGAAACTTCCTAAGGCTGGGATTCATCTGAAGGCCAAGTTTGAGGTTGTAGCTTCACTTAGCCAGCATTACATCTCACTTCGCTCTGCTAGTTCTTTAAGTAAAGGTGTCTTACTTGTCGTTTATTTTGTTGTTTCTTCCATGCTCAGCTTGGTTCTATTTGTGTTTGTTTCTATTTTGCTTCTATGTTTGCATGTTCGCCTAACTCTCTTTGTGTGTTAAGTTACAGATATGGATCTGACTCGACGCTTCGCTGAGAGACTGAGGATGAGAACGATAATATGAAGACCCTGGCTACTGAGGTTACTAACAACCCCGAGGTTGTGATCCCTCAAGAGGTGGTTACTGGAGCTGTCATTCAGCTCATAGCCTCTGAATCAATTATCAAATATACTAAAGGAGGTAGTGATTGGACTTTAAATGTAACAGCTCACTAGAGGCGTAAGAATGAACCGACGGTACTTTCACGGCATTGGATCCTTTTAAGAAGAAAGGGCATGCTAACAATCCCCATCCTCACCTTCATATGCTAAGTCGTGATTTGATTGTTGAAGGGACCATTCCTGCTACGCTTTCTAAATTGGCCCTTTTCATAAACAAAGGCTATGGTATGTTCTCGTTCCCTTGAAATGTTATCGTGCTTTAAATGTGTTTCCTTATTGTATAACCACTCTTCTTTTTGGCTTGCTTCAAAACCAATGTTATTGATAGCCTGCAACTTGTCAGCGAGCGGGTTGCTGATTTTGCTAAAGGGGATGGCGGGATCCTGGAGGAGTTGCAGGCGAGCAAGGCAGAGTGTGCTGCTATGAGGACTACTGCTAAAGACACTGAGGAGTAAGCACGTGTTGCTGAAGATCGAGCTTTGGCCGCTGAGAAAGAGATAGATAAAATATGCTTCCAGTTGAAAGAAATAAAGACGAACGGCCCTGCTTCGCCTGGATACCCTCAGGTTCTGGTTAACTGCCCTGTGAAGACCAAATATTTTTATGCTTTTTTCGAGGAGGTCTCAACTAATGCTTGCAACATTGGTTATTGCAAAGCCTTGGTCGAGTTGCAGAAGTTGAATCCTACTGCGAATTGATAAGTTGCCTAGGTTGGCCAAGTCCAAAAAGGTTTTGGCACAATAGATGGAAACTCTTAACGAGGGTTTCCTTAAGAGCATTTCCAACGACGGTCATCCTTTTGTGCTGCTATCTCATCTTTCCGGTCTTCTTACTCTTCCTTCTGTAGTCGAGCTGAAGAAGTGCGCAATTGACTACTTTGAGGACCTTCCCTACAGTTCCTCCTATTCTGAGGCTCTCATTCCTGAGCATACTTCTAATCTTAACGATGATGCAAAACCTGGGGGTGATTTGAATAGCCAAGCTCCCGTTCATCCTGTAAGCAATGAAGATGTTGTTGCTGTTGTCCGCACTTCACCCCCCCCCCCTCCTTCTAAAGTTAGTCAAACCTAGCGTTATAGACCTAATAAGCTTTATTTTTTACTTTTGTAATTGAAGACAATATTCCTAAGTATGTTTGTACTATTTTTTATTCTTGACGACTAATGCGGTCGTTATGTTTGCTTTTTATAATTCAACCCATCTTTTTACATTTATTTACCTGCGGGGCTTGATATTATAGTTGACCAATTTTTTTTTGAAAAGTATTGAATATCTGGGATGTTATGCTCATTTTTCTTATCACAATGGATTTTTATTGTCTCCCGAATGTTGACCTATTAACCTGATTGAGGCTACCAAGCGTATATCAAAAGAATATTTTCAGCTCATTTCCTCTAATCGCCTATCCCATATAAAGTCCATTCCATTGCATATTGGGTGGGAAGCTCCTACGTCTTCATCGACTCCACCTTCTTCCCCAGTCTGTCCTTGCAATAAGCTCATTCCTGATGGCTATAACGTTGAGTCGCTTGGCAAAGATATCGTTCGTGGTTTGGTTGACCTTGAATCTGTGGTTGTGTACCTGAGTTCGCTTAACCTTCCTACCCATGTTCAATAATGGGCGTTATCATTGGGCATTCGTTTGAAGTACATGCTTCTAGGTATTAATGACCTCGAAGTGAAGTGGGGAAAACTGTGAAGAAGATTCAAGAAGTTATGTGTGATCTGTGAAGGATTTGCAATGAGCAGAATCATCTTATCCATCGGCAACAGTAAAATATGGTGGAAATGCTTCGCCAACAGGAGGAGACCAGAAACTATGCCGTAAGTAAGACGTGTGAAGCCCACAAGAAACCAGTGATCATTGATAAGAGGTGTACTTTCCTTGACAACTTGCTCGATCGGTTGAAGAAAAAGCAGGATGAATGTGACCACCTTTCAATATCTGCTCTTGGATGGCAAAACAAGTTCGATGAACAGTTTGCTATAAATACCCATCTGTGAAATGAAAATGAGCGGCTCCGTGATGAATGTGAGTGGCTTGATACGTCTGTTAACCAACTTGAGTAGTCTTGTGTTGAGTATAAAGATAGAATTCAGGTTTTCCCTTCGTCATCTTGCAGGGATATTGGTCGTGAAGATCTAACTATGTACTTGGGTGGGTAAAGAATTAACTTGTCAGATGCTTCCTGCTCGCATATTCGGTGCCTAGAAGGGGAGGTACAAAATTTGGCTACCGAGAAAAAGAAATATGAAGAGACTGTTAATGTTATGAGTATGCAGCTGGATCGCGAGAAGTTTGGCCCTATGGATGACTTCAAGGCATACTTTGCTAAACATCTTGGTCATATGGAGCGAAGGGGTCTAATACGCCATCCCGCTTATTTATACATAAAGTGGTGATACAACCACATGGTCAGCGAGGAGCATAAGACTGAAGAGGACTGGCGTAGAGCAGAACGTTCCCATTGTGAGATCGAGCATGGTTATCGTTGCGGTGGTTTGTCCTCTTCTGGATCGTTGCGAGCTTCTAGGCATAGATAGATATCTTATTTAAGCCATTTTCCTGTAATAATCTTGTTGTGACGTTCTGAACTTAAATCTTTGCTATCACTCAATAAGTTGTCTTCCTCCTATTTTTGTTGATTGGTTGAATCTTTTTTTATTAAGTGGAAGTGCAAGATCAATGGCTTGTACAATTAATATAGTGAAGATTCTAGATACATCATTTGCATTTTAAAGGCTTTGGGTTTTGTGACGTGCAAGATCTATTGTTTGATTGTGTTAATTTTTATGAGAAAAATTGTTCTTGTGCAAGATCTATAGCTTGCGATCGTATTGTTCTATGAGTTGCAAGATCCAAAGCTTGTAAGTATCGGTAATCCTGCAAGATCTATAGCTTGCAAGTGTATGATTCACAAAGTTGCAAGATCTAAAGCTTGCAAGCATCGATAGTTGTGCAAGATCTATAGCTTGCGATCGTATGGTTTGCCAAGTTGCAAGATCTAAACCTTTCAAGTATCGATAGTTGTGTAAGATCTATAGCTTGCGAATGTATGATTTTTAAGGTTACAAGATCCAAAGCTTGAAAGCATCAGTAGTTGTGCAAGATCTATAGCTTGCTATTTGCAACCTTATGCTTGACTTTTGGCATTGATCGCAATATGCTACTAATGTACTATCATCTGAGATTTGTAAGTAGAGGACTAAAAATGTAATTGCGGCCCGAAAAGATGGTTTTTTAATATTCACTGCGATAATGTCACGTTGGGAACAATGGAAAGAATGCAACCAATGATAATCTCATTGTTTCTGTATATGTAGGAACTTCATATCCTCTTTCTCAAATCTAGACATAAAAATTTCTCAGATTGATCACATGCCATGTGTTGGGAACACTGGTGCCGTCCAACCTCTCTAGTTTGTAGATGTTAGACTTGTGAGCCTTCGTGACCTTGTAGGGTCCTCGTTCTTTCTTAACACCAGATTGCCAATCTGAAATCGTGTTTTCTTCACCTTCTGATTGTACGCTTTAGCCATTCTTTCTTTATACTTAGCTTTTGTGATCATTGTCAATTCTCTTTTCTCTTCCAGCTCATCCAAGTTTAACTTTATCATCTCCAAATTGTCCTTCTCCATGTAACTGCATACTCAAAGGCTTGAATTGCCAATCTTTACCGGTATCATCGCCTCGTGACCGTAGACCAAACTATATGGTGTTTTTCCCACTGGTTCTCGAACGGTCGTTCTATATAACCATAGGGTTTTGGGTATTTCTTCCACACATCCACTTCACTTTCCTTCAAGTTGCCTCTGAATTCCTTGAACGATGGTCCTGTTCGTTACTTCCACTTGCCCGTTAGCTTGACAGATGGGCCACAGAGGTGAACTTTTGAAGAATCCCAAGCTTTGAACACCAATTAGTGAACGTGCTAATTGTTAGATGTGTAACATTGTCCATGACAATGGTATGTGGCACCCCAAAGCGACACATTATGTTCTACCATACGAATTTTCTAGTTACTTCAGTTGTTACTCGTACCAATAGCTTTGCCTTCACTCACTTTGTGAAAACTCTGATTGCCATAATTAGGAATTTAGCGTTGCCTTCACTTCTTGGGAATGACCCCACTAGGTCAATCCCCCATTTATCAAATGGCCAAGCTCTATATATCCCTTGTAAACTGGCATGTGGCTTATGCGACAATAAAGCGTTGATATGGAAACTCCTACATTTAAGCACAAAGTTGCGTGCATCGTTAAACATAGTTGGCCAATAGAATCCTGCTCGAATGATCTTTCTTGCTATCGTTCTAGCTCCCTGATATGTTCCACACAATCTTTCGTGTTGTATTGATCCTACGCACTTTATCCATGGAGATAGAAAGCCCCTTTTGTACAAGGTCCCGTCTTCATAAGTGTAGTTCATAGAACGTAGCTCCAACTTTCTAGCTTGCACATTATCTTCTAGCAATGTTCCCTTCGTGAAGTACTCTATTAGTGGCGTCATCCCATTTACACCCTCCGTTTAGACTGTTGACACATTAGTTGATAATGTGCTTCTGATTGGAATGACTTCCACTATCATGTCTCCATATTCGCTCAGAGATTCAAATCCAGTTGTTGCTAGCTTACTTAGCGCATTTTGATTTTGTATTTTTGGTTCTTGGTACGTGCTGAATATCGAAGTACTCGAGCTGGGCTATGAGTTGCTGAACCTTCTTTAAATACTTAACCAGCTGTTCTTCTCGTACTTCTTAGTATTCTCGCACCTGTTGGATTACAATTAGTGAATCACTGGATACCCAAACGCTCTTCACTTTCATTCTGACAGTCAGGTCCAATCCACATATCAAAGCTTCATATTCCGCTTCGTTGTTGGTGAGTAAAAACTTGAAGCGGAGTGAGTAACTGTGTTCACCCCTTATGGGTTTACCAGTAGTAATCCTGTTCCGCACCCTTTCCTGCTGGACGCACCATCAACAAACAACGTCCCTGTAAATTCTTCCCACTTTGATGTTCCTTTTTCAATTTTCAGATTATGGTGCATCTCCGATTGTCATTTCTGCAATGAAATATGCTAATGCATGGACTTTGATCGATGTTCTTGGTTGAAATTGGATTTCAGATTGGCCTAGTTCCAAAGCCCACTTCGTAAGTCTGCATGAAGATTTAGGCTTGCTAAGAATGTTCTTGATTGGAAAACCCGTGTAGGCCACTATGCAGTGACTGTGGAAATACATTCGTAACCTTCGTGCTGAGTATATTAAAGCCAGGGTTAACTTCTCTACTGACATGTACGCCTTCTCTGTATTTTGCAATGTTTTGCTGATATAAGAGGCTGGAACCTGATTCTGTCATTCCGGGCGAAGCAAAACTGAGCTGACAATATTCTGCAAGATCACCAAGTATAAGTATAATGTTTCTCTAGGGGCACGTGACTTTAACGTTGGCAACGCTTGAAGTTGCTCCTTCAAACCATCATACGCTCTCTGAAATTCTTCGCTCCAGCTAAACATTTTGGCTTTTTATAAGACTTCAAAGAGTGGGAAGTATTTCTCTGCCGCTTTCGAGATGAAGTGGCTAAGCGATCCCATTAAGATTTGCACCTCTTTGACTGTTCTTGGTTGGGGAAGATTTACTATAGCTTGGATTTTCTCTGGGTTGGCTTTGATTCTTTTTGAGGATACCTAGTATTCTAAAAACTTTCCTGCGCCTACTCCAATTACACATTTCTTAGGGTTAAGCTTCATCCATATGGCTCGTAATGTGTCTAATGTTTCTTTTAAGTCTGTAGCGAAACTACCCACTTTCCTGCTCTTGATAACTATGTCATCAACATATTCCTCAACATTTCATCCTATATGATTGTGAAATACGTGATCGACTACTCTCTGGTACGTTGCCTTAGTATTTTTTTAAAACCCAAATGACATCTTTACATAACAAAATGTCCAAAAGCTTGTTATAAAGGCCATTTTCTCTGCATCTTTCGGATTCATCAATATTTGGTGGCATCCCTTGTACGTGTCTAAAAATGCTAGGGCTTCGTATCCTGGAATCGTTTCAACTAGTTGATCAATTTTTGGCAGATGGTAGCAGTCCTTTGGGCATGCTTTATTCAAATCCAATTCATATTCTCCAACATGTGTCTGATTTCTTTACCATGACTGGGTTCACTAGCCACTTTGGGTATTTGACCTCTTTCAGTATACTGGCCTGAAGGAGTGCTGTAACTTCCTCTTCGATTGCCTTTTGTCTATCGCTAGCGAAGCTACGTTGCTTTTGTTTAATCATTTTGACTGAGTTGCTGATATTTAAGGAATGAGTAGCGATGCCTGGGTCCACCCCTCCCATGTTCTGGACGCTCCACACAAACTTGTCTTTGTGGCTTCGTAGGATTTCTACAACCTTTGTCTTCTTATTGTCTGGAAGATGTTTTCCTATCTTCACACACTTTGAATTATCTTCGCTATCAAGGCTAACTAGCTCTGTTTCTTCTCCCAAGTCTGCTTCTGATATTGACTGCTCTAGTAAACCACCACCTGATATTGTATTAGCCAATTTTTCCTTTTTTCCAATCTTTCATGCCTTCATTGCTATGACCATGCATTGTCTAGTTGTTTGCTAGTTTTCTCTTATAGTCGCGATACCAGCTAGAGTTGGGAATTTCATTACCAGGTGGTAAGGGGACCATATTGCTTTAGCTCTGTTCATCCATGACCTTCCAATGATGGCATTAATCATACATGGGGCATCCATGACCACAAAGTCACACATGATGGTGCAATTTCTCCCACTTTCTCCAATAGTGACAAGCAACTGTATATTTCCCATAAGCATTTCTGCTCGTCCTGTGAATCCTATTAGCGAGGACTGGTGAGCGTCGTTTAACTCGCCAAATAACATGTAAATTCATATCAATACCAATTAGTACAATGCTATACAGGGTCGATCCACGAGAAGCAAAAGCAATAATTATTTTTCCTACTAATTTTGAAAACATTTTGGTGATTCCATCATGCCTCAAATTCAGTGATTTTACTAATACTAAAAATGCAAACGACGACTCTAAAAAAGAGAAATAAATATATATATGAATGATATCGACTAAGAATAACCCATGCTAGTTATTATCGATCATAAGTGCAATAATGAATCAATTCCTACACATCTACCGGCATCGACGGAACTAGGGGAGCGAGGGGGTGCTAGCGCCACCCCTAGGATCCGGTGGCCCAGAATTTAGGCCTAGAGCCACTGGAAGCCACCGGATTCCGCCCCCCCCCCTTGATCCACCGGCGGCCGAATCCGTTTCAGCTTTGCAGCGGCTGAGAAGAAGACAATTTTTTTCTTTTTTTTTCTTTTCAACTAAACAAAACGACATCGTTTTGGCTTAAGTGAAACGACGTCATTTTGTTTAGGTGAAAGCAAAAAAAAATTAAGGCCAATTGGGCTAAAACCCAATTGGCCCAAATAATATTTAAAACACTTATAAAACTCCATAATATATAACCCAATTGGCCAAACCTAAGAATTAAGAAACTCTTGTCTTCCTTCCTCCAAACTCCAGCCAAACCGCAGCCACCACCGCCTGCCGTGCTGCCGTCCGCCGTCCGCCGCCTGCCGCCGTCTCCTTCCTCAACCACAACCAGCGACTGCGTGGTCCGCGTCCAAGCCAAACCAAGGGCAAGGTATCAAGGAGCCAATATATTTTTGTTGTGTAATTTGTATTGAATAACTTGAATTGAATTGCTTATTTGTGTGAAATTGTGAATACTGAATATAGATATGAATAATTTAGTGGTTGTGTTGAAATTTTGAAATTGTGCTAAATATAGATATGAATAATTTGACATATTTAATTTGACATATTTAATTAGACATATTTAATTAGACATATTTTTGAGAAATTGTGAATACTGAATATAGATATGAATAATTTAGTGGTTGTGTTGAAATTTTGAAATAGTGCTAAATATAGATATGAATAATTTGACATATTTAATTAGACATATTTTTGAGAAATTGTGAATACTGAATATAGATATGAATAATTTAGTGGTTGTGTTGAAATTGTGCTAAATATAGATATGAATAATTTGACATATTTTTTGCCATATTTAATTTGACAAATTTAATTAGACATATTTTTGAGAAATTGTGAATACTGAATAGCATATACATATTTAACTTGACATATTTTTTTTATTTTATGTCAAATAGGATATGGATAAATTCTTAATTCGAAGTAGTTGATCATCTATTTTTAAGAGACCGAGTGAACCAAATGAAGAAAGGATTAATGAAGAGGGTAGTAGTCAAAAACATTCTCGTGTTGAGTTCAATTCGGATGATGTTATTATGTAATTCAAAAGCATTCTCGTATTCATATTATTATGTAAGCGTTGTTTGTTAAAAAATTGTTGTTTTTAGCGTTGCAAAAAAAATTTGCCTCTTTTTAGCCCCCCCTAACATTTCCTCCTAGTTCCGCTACTGTCCACCGGTTATAGGAAAGTAGCTAAACTTAACCCCCAATTCTTCCTTACTTTATCAACAGTCAACTAATTATGATTAATTAACTGTATCCCCTACCAAAATGTTTCCAGAAAGTATTCTCTAAACCAGAACACATTTTGATAGCATTAAGTATTAAAAGAACCCGATATAGCAATTGCCAAAGTAAAAGAAAATAGTAACGCACATTCAATTATTCTCTATCTTGCTATTACAGTCATAACTAGTTAGGTGTTTTTCACAAAACTGTGCTACTTACTAATCTCATCCAACAATTACGTATTGGCAAAAATTAAATAGCAGTATTCTAAAAACATTTAAGTTGATCAAGTTTAAACATATTAGAACTAAAATTCAACCAAGAACAATAAAAAATATGCAAGAATCAATTATATAGCAATTAGGTCTCAAGATTTATAAACTAACATTTGTTATTCACTGTCCATATATGAATTATCTCCTCATTATGATTAAACTAAACAAATAAATATTATAAACAAAAGACATATCTAATACAGTTATATAAAATGAACGAAATTTATCAAACCAAAAACCAAAGACCAAAGACCACTGCAGATTTACCTGCACCAGGAAAACAATGGAACAAATGGCAAGGTAATTAATTTGGCAAGAAAAACTATGCAATAATTATGCTGTTTATCAAATCAAAGATGAAAACAAGGAAGCATGACTAACTAATGTTTGCGTTCAAATAATTATAACCAAGAGAAGCAGAATATTGTCTGCTGTTGAAAACCAAGCGAAAATCCCAAAAATAAACTAATGTCTCCCCTGGTCTCGGATGGAAAACAAAAACCACGATTCCTCCTAAAACGGATCTGTATCCGAATATATCTAAAATTCAGGCTAGACGCTCTTCCATCTGTTTGTCTGCGTCTGCGCGTACATATACGCACGCAACAGTTGCAAATCATATCCAGACTCTTTCAAATACAATATAATATTTTTTTTAATTTTGAATTCTGATTTGAAATGATAAAATTTAATTAAATCTTTCAAAACTATCTTCAAGGATATCTCCACAAATATCTTCTTAAATCAGCCAAATATTTTTTTTTTCGCAAAACACTCAAAAATGAGCGAGGATATTGATTAGGGGCTCCCACACCCGAATTTAAAATAGAGATACAAGACTCTGGAGGCAAGATCCTAAGATAGACTAAGAGCTAATGTTTAATCTGAACTCTTGATAGTGATTCCTTCTGTAAGCCCTCCACCCCTGTGTGAAGCTCACGAAGGCCAAACTATCCAGAGTTCACAAACATGCAGAAGATCCGTTACATGAGAGGAACTAGCTACTATACTGATGTTTCCATCTGAATTGAGGAAATAGAGTTTCCCTACGGTTGAGAAAGAGAAGACGCTGTGATGTGAGCATTTCTTCAAGCTGTGAGGAACTTGAAGAATAGTTGCTACGGTTTTGCCTCCATTTTGACTGCGTCATTTACCATAATTTAAATACTTTTCATCAACTTCTTCCTAATTTCTCTTAAGTCCAAAGACTGTGATCTGTTACAAATTAACACCCACATTGCACATTAATCCCGTAAAATCATAATTACTCCCAATAACATAATTAACACACATCAAATATCCACACATTTGAGTCATGCTTGCCCTCAAGTATGAAATGAGAATGAAATCATGTTGTTTATCACAAAGTCCCAAGTATCCCCAACTGACTCTAAAAAAGACTCAAAAGAAAACCAAAAGATACTAACTACAACCCAACAAACAATCAAACTCATCATAACAATCCTTGATTTCTTGATCCATCGACAAACTTTACCTTACTAATAACAAAGGCTCGTGTATAACACACTTGACGCAATCACACTTTTCAAATGACATAAGTAAACTCATCCTCAAATCAATGCAAATAAGCCCTCAACTTAGTCAAAATCAGACAAGCATCAAACATTTCTCACGTTTCACACATTCGCTCTAGATGTAAGGGACAATCACTCAAATATAAGAATTTCACATGGCAGTACTCAAGTCATTCAATGCAAATTAGAAAGGCATTTATTCAAGGTTGTAACAGGGCTAGGGGGAATAAAAAATGAGGTAAGGTCCTAAGGGTTCTAAGCTAAAAATATAAATATACATGCACGCTCATTTCAGCCCAAAATTTCCTCAATCAAAGAAATAATCTTCAGCCATCGTAAAGTGGAAAAAATCTACTCAAAATTGGCTGTATTACTAAGTGTTGGTGCTGGAATTTCTTCACTTTTCTTCATTTTTTTTCTTTCTCATTTTTCTAATTTTTCTATTTTTTTCTATTTTTTTCTGGGCAATCAGACCCTTTTTTTTCCTCTGAATTTTCCAGCACCAAATCACCAATTTTATTATCATTTTACTGCACCTCAGAAATTAGTTCCACGGTCACTTTATACATCGAATTCAAGGTACTCACATATTTTTCAAGCACAATAAGCAACAAATAATCTGAGAAATCAATATAGTCACAAGCATGCATATATAAGGGACACAAAAGAGGGGATAAAAACAGGCTTAGCTTCATTTTTCTGTGGCTCAAACAAAGAAACCAAAAAGGTCAAGGCTTCAAGGGGTTTACTAAAGGAGATGTATGGTAGGAAATATAAGTTGTGGTGTTAAATCCTAATGTCTTTCATCATTTTCACACCAAATAATTCAAATAATGCCATGACTCTCAGAAAAAAAAATTTGATGTAGAGACTGCTCTACTCTAGCTCAAACCTCACTTTTACTGGGCTCAAATGTTCAATTACTTGTCTTTTTTCGTCATCCCAAGTATCATCTAGGCCAATTTACACCAATTATATTACTCATTTACCAAGTAATTTTAGAGGTGTATCAAGTAACCAAACATATCACACAAGAGCTTTATCACTAGCAAGTTCAGTTCATCAAAGAACAATAATATCAAGAATAGTATGCTGAATTTGATTCGACTAAAAAAATCAAAAATCTTTTTGTATTTTTATTAAATGACACAAACATGTAATACTCCTCACACTTAAACCTTGCTTTCCCTCAAGCATGCTTAGTAAAAATGTAAGAAAGAACAAAAACACCTAAAAACTGGAAAAAAATTTCTAAAGAAAAAAAAATCAGGGATGGGGGAACTTATTGGGAGAGGCTAGCCACATTCCGAAGGGCTAAAAGAATCAGCTTATTCTACTCCATGATTTTTTCCACCTTCTACTGGAGGCTTTTGAGGTCCCCATTGATGGATACGAGTGAAATGTGACCTGCAGGAGTAGAAGAGCTTAAGCTAGGATTGCCTGGCGGAGGAAATCGAGGGCACTTGTTAGCATCCAAATAGATCAAATTAGATTCTACCATAGCATTCAGATGAAGAAGACCGGGGGCTTTCACCAATTCCAGCTGAAGTAAACCATCAAAAATCACATTTTTCTCAAGAAATATGGCAAGAATGTGGTACAAAGTGACATGGCAAGTAGTGTGTAGCAATGTCAAGCAAGGCTCAGCCAACCAGTACCCTAAATTCAGTTGTTTATTGGTGTGCATACACCACAAAATGAAGAGGGCTGGTTGACTCACCTTAGCCCAAGAAGTAGTACGACCAAACATATTTTGCACAAGTATAAGATGGTAAATACGCAAGGCGGGGTCAGAAATCCAATGCACAGTAGATACAATGGGGTCATAAACATCAGAGCATGTTGGGGCAAGTAATTTCTAAGAAGCATTGGGATTGAACCCAGGATAAGTCACATAAGTACCACAAAATGCAGACTCATAATCTTCACTCCCTAGCAACTAGACTCAAAGACAAATTCCACTCATCTACAGATAATTGAACCACATTCAGACCTATACGGAAGAATACACTAGGCTCAGATGATGACATGTCATTAGATTTCTCAAAATGGAAGCTCGTAATAAACTCTTCAGCAACTTCTTCATACATAGGCAAAACACGACAATTAAGCAAGGAAGACCAACCAATCGCAGTAGAATAATGGGAAACTCGACCAGCAACATTTGCAACTCTCACGGCTGAATACTCACTTCCTAACCAGCTTCATATTTCTTACCCTTACGCTTCTGCAAGGAATCCCTAAACTTGGGTTCCTGGAACTCCCTGAATGCTGCTAGATCATCCACTTATATGTGAAGGGGAAAATCACTGTAGGTGTGGACTCTAAACTGTGGTGTGGAAGCATTGTCCACCCTTAAACTTGCGGCTGCAGATTTCACCCTCTTGGTGGTTGATGGCGGGCAGTCTGAAATTGGCTGGCTCCTCTTTTCATGCATTTTCTTCTGATGGGCTGGTTTTCCCTTTTATAGTTCTGCCTCCCTACCTTTAGCCTCGGATGGAACACCTTCAGCAGGAGAGGTCAATGACTTATGAACTCCCTTCTTTACCACATTTTTTCGGTGCATGGGGTGACCGTAGGTGGATTTTACTGGAGCTAGTACAATTGCTGATGAAGGCTTGGCTAAATATTGATCTGCAGGTGGAGTGTTTGGGTCGGGTGGTACGTGGTGAAGGTGCGGTGGCGACTGGCTGACGCGTGGAGATGCGTGATAGAGGTGGCTCGGCTTATGGTGGTGAGTCTGGCTCTGGTGATGACGGATCTCCCGCTTCTATGCCTGGGGACTTCATTTCCAACATCGGCAGGGCCGGTTGAGCTTGCTCCATCGGAAAGGACGTCGCTGGCGTGGTATAGGTGACCGGCCGTTCTGGTAGGTGACTGTAGATACTCCGAAAAAGATTCTTGGTTGGCGAGGAGGCTGAGATTAGTGTCGAGGCCTCAGCCGGCATTAGAGAATCAGCAGAAGGAGGAAGCTTCACCCTGGCCACATCTTCTTCCAGTGTTTGGATGGTGGAAATCGGCGGTATGAATGCTCTTTTTTTGGGACGTCTCATGGCGGGATCTGGTGAAGATGGGGGGGGGGGGTAGGTGGTCGACAACGATTAAGGTGGTGGTCGACGACGATTAAGGTAGTGGTCGACGACAGTGGGAAGTAGATTGAAGCGGCAGGTGGTAAGATTTGGAGAAGGAGAAAGAAAAAATGGTTTATGTGTGGCCAACTTGGTAAGGGGAAGAGATAGGGTTCCAGAATTTTGTAATTGCCATCAAGTCCCTCAAGTTGCCTAGTGTTTTGTTTCTAGTCCATTTCCTCCTTAAGCATATGCGAATTTGGGCCTCCATCAGCCCAAATATCACTCCTCTGTATCCTTTAAAACTCTTGGAAATAAGCCCACCATAACTCTTTTGAAGAGTTGATTATTTTTCTTCTTTCACCTACAAGAAAATTGCAAAACAAAAATTATAATCAAAATGCATACCAAAAGAAGCTAAAAAAAATTTCTCTTCTTTTCTGGCTTTTCTAATTTTTTTAATTAAAAAAATCAAATGAAGATAAAGAAATAACTGGGCTGCCTCCCAGTAGCGCCGTCATTAATAGTCTTGGGTCAGACTATAGATGCATCAATTTGGCTGGGTGGTGTTCCGAGGAATTTCTTCCACCGTTTCCACCTGAGAGGAATCATGATACGGATTGAGCCGATGACCATTAACCAGGAACACTTTATGTGTCTCCAAACTTTTAATCTCGACTGTTCCGTTTGGCCAGGCCAAAAACACCACGAACGGGCCTATCCATTTCGATTTGAGTTTCCCGGGCATTAACCGAAACTTGGACTGAAAAAGTAAGACTCTCTGCCCAACCACGAACTCCCTATTCCTCGGATTCTTTTCATGCCACATTTTTGTCCGATCCTTGTACCACATAGCATGATCAAATGCCTCTAAACAGAATTCCTCTACTTCCTGAAGTTGGAATCTCCTGTCCTCCTCACACTTGAGAGGTTCCATATTCACTTGCTTCACAACCTAATATGCCCTATGCTCAAACTCTACTGGTAGGTGGCACATCTTCCCGAACACAAGGCGATATGGGGACATCCTTATAGATGTCTTAAACGCAGTACGGTATGCCTAAAGCGCATCCTTCAACCGCTTGCTCCAATCCTTCATGGAAGGATTTACTGCTCTCTCTAGGATCTGCTTAATCTCTCTGTTTGACACCTCTGCTCGGTCATTAGATTGAGGGTGGTAAGTAGTGGCGAATCGATGGTGAACTTCATACTTCCTCATAAGAGCTTCGATGGTACGATTCTTGAAGTGAGTTCCCTGGCCACTAATGATTGCTCGTGGCACTCCAAACCTACATAATATTGTTGATTTCAAGAACCCTGCAACAATTTGAGCATTATTAGTACGAGTGGCTTTAGCTTCCCCCCATTTTGACACATAATCAACTGCTAATAAGATGTAAACATTCCCAAAAGAACTCGGAAAAGGTCCCATAAAATCCATCCCCCACACATCAAATATTTCACAAACAAGTATTGGCATTTATGGCATTTCATCACATTGAGAAATATTTCCTGTCATTTGGCATCTATCACAATTCTTACAAAATGTGTAAGCATCTTTATGCAAGGTCAGCCAAAAGAAACCACAATCAAGCACTTTACGAGCAGTACGTTTTGGCCCAAAATGTCCACCACATGCATATCAGTGACAATGTAAAAGAATACTACCTTGCTCGTCATCAGGAATGCAGCGTCTAATAATCTGGTCAGAACCAATCTTCCAAAGATATGGTTCATCCCAAATATAATGATTGCAATCAATTTTCAATTTTAATTTCTGGGCACGACTCAGTGTATGTGAAATATCTCCAGTGGTCATAAAATTTACGATATCCGCATACCAAGGATCCGTATCAAACTTACCTGAATTCAGTACTGGCGGCGGGTTCCATTTGGCCAAAATAAACCATGCCGCATCGTACCAGTGTTCTTCGGGAAATGCCTCGGAATGGGAATGTCATTCTAAGGCCTTATCAAACGACTCAAATGATCAGCAACATGATTTTCCGCACCGTTCTTGTCTCGGATCTCAAAGTTAAATTCCTGCAACAGTAGAATCCAATGAATTAATCGAGACTTAGAATCCTTGTTAGTAAACAAGTATCTCAGAGCAGAATGATCAGTATAAATAATAATTTTAGAGCCAAGTAAATAAGATCTGAATCTATCCAAAGTAAAGACAGTGGTCAGCAACTCCTTCTCAGTGGTGGTGTAATTAATTTGTTCCAGATTCAAAGTCTTTGATGCGTAATGAATCACATGGCCTCCTTTCCTGCTTTCTGCCCCAAGACTGCATCAACCGCATAATTGCTTGCGTCGCACATCAACTCAAATGGAAGGTCCCAATTGGGTGGTTGCATAATTGGTGCTGAGATCAAATTGTTCTTCAACAAATCAGAGGAATTCTTGCTCTCTTCATTCATCTCAAAAGGAACATCTTCTTGGAGAAGCTTCGTCAAAGGTTGTGCAATCTTGGAAAAATCTTTGATGAATCTCCGATAAAATCCTGCATGCCCCAAGAAACCATAAACCTCACGAACATTAGAAGGATATGGTAGCTGCTCTATGGTCTCCACCATGGCCATGTTCACTTGGCATGTCCCAAGACTATGCCATCCTTCACTATGAAGTGACACTTCTCAAAATTAAGAACAAGGCTCCTCTTCACACAACGAATTAAGAGTTGTTCAAGATGACTTAAACACACATCATATGAGTCACCGTAGACACTAAAATTGTCCATGAACACCTTGATGATTATCTCAATCAAATTGGAGAAGATACTCATTATACAATGCTGGAAGGTGCCCGGGGCATTACATAAACCAAAGGGCATTCTTCTGTAAGCATAAGTGCCGAAGGGACAAGTAAATGTGGTATTATCCTGGTTCTCAAGGTTCGCACAAATATGAAAATAGCCGCTATACCCATCCAAAAAATAGAAGAAGCTATTTCCCACAAGTTTCCTTAACATCTTATCGATGAAAGGAAGTGGAAAGTGATCCTTACTAGTGGCGGAATTTAACTTCCTGTAGTCAATGCACATCCTCCAACTAGTAACCAACCTTGTAGACACCATCTCTCCCTTGTTATTTTTCACCACTTGCAAACCCAACTTTTTGGTTACCACATTAACATAACTCACCCACTTGCTGTCAGAAATGGGGTATATGATCCCAAGTGAGAGTAGTTTAAATATTTCCTTGAAGACCGCCTCTCTCATGTTGGGATGGAGCTTCCTCTGAACCTCTCTATTAGGTTTGGAATTGTTCTCCAATAAAATGTGGTGCATACAAATGTCTGGAATGATTCTCGAATGTCTGCCAGTGTCCACCCAATGGCCTTCTTGTATCTCTTCAACAAGGCAATTCATCTCTCATCTTGAGATGTGGAAAACTTTGTGTTGACTATTACTGGAAGAGTATCATTGTCACCGAGATAGACATACTTCGGATTTGGGGGCCAGGGCTTTAACTCCAAAATCGGGACTTTCATGTCCGATGGTACTGGTCTGTCGGACGGGTCCGATTTTGCAAAACTGGACCTTGCCTGCACTTTAGAATTTTTCCAAACTTTGGTACTAGACTGTGATGAGCTGGCCTTTTCAGGGTCTATATCAGTATTGAACACCACTTCCTGAGAGTATATTGAGCAGAACAACTCACTGATCTCCTTGTCACTCAAGCCTTGAATATATATATATATATACACACATATATATATATATATATATATATATATCTTTCAAACCTGATGGGAATTGAATTCCCATTCTTTCCTGCAAAATTTTAGTCTCAAGACGTTCTTGGAAAAGAGGTTCAATGAGATCAGTGGAACATACATTCTCAGCATCTCAATACTGACAGTATACTTTTCACCATAATAATCAAGACAAATTGTACCATTTCCCACATTAATGATAGTATTAGCAGTTCTCGGTGATGGACGACCCAACAATACTCCTCTTGTTCCCTGGCCACTAGAATGATTCATTTTTACCACATAAAAATCTGCAGGGTACACAAAATTATTGACTCTCACAAGTACATTCTCCATCAACCCCTCTGGAAACACACAAGATCTATCTACCAACTGAATCACTACTCTAGTGTTAACCATTTCTGCTCCATTTAAAGTTTGATATACAGACAATGGCATCACATTTATAGAAGCTCATAAATCACATATAACATCATCAATCTTCTTATCTCCAATATAAAAAGGTAAGGAAAACATACATGGGTCCTTGCACTTGGGTGGTAGTTCCTTTTGAATTACCCCAGACACCGATTCACCCATTACTATTTTGCTCGAATCCTTCGGCTTCCCTGCTATGAAATCTTTCAAAAATTTTCTAATTAGTGGTAACTTTATGGCCTGCAAGAAAGGAAGGTTAATATCCATTTTCCAAAAATCGATATAAAATCCATATGCTCTTCCTTTTTATTTTCTAATCTACGAGGGAAAAGAGGCAAAATTTCAAGTGAAAGATCATGTAAACTCAACCTCTTACATACCTTAGCTGGCACCTTAAATTTACCTTTATCTCGGGTCTCAGTATGCTCAGGGTTCTCAGAGTGTACGGTGGTTTCATCGCCTTTTTCCTCCGTTACTTGATTTTGAATTTCTGCTGCAGGGTTCAGTTTGGGCAAACCGGATCCTCCATCAGTGAACTCCTTCGCTTCTTTGTTTGCTTATTTCAATGGAAGCGCGCCAACTATCTTTCCACTTCTGAGCGTGACCTGATTTATCATCTCATGAGGGTTCACTTGGACCTGAGAGGGCAATCCTCCGGGTTGCTTCATCCTGAGTTCATTCAGAGAATTTGATAGTTGGATGATTTGCCTATTATGCTCTTCCAATGTTGATTCGGTCTTCTTGGATTACTTCACCATCATGTCCATAAACATATTCATCTTCTCATTCAAAGATTTCTTTTGACCACCTTGTTGGGGTTGGGGAAAAATCGGAGCTTCTCGTTGCATTGGTGGAACATAGGGTCGTTGGTAATGCTGAGGCTATTGCGGAGGGGGATCTTGTTCTCTCTACTGGAAGTTAGGGTGATCCATATATCTTGGATTGAAATTTTGGGGATATGGTCCTCCTTTTTGCTGCCTCTCATTGAAATTTCCGATAGCATTTGCTTTGACATGTTTTCTCCCATGGTAAGAATGTAGTGCGATGTTGTATGGTTGACTGCTCCACACGTATTGCAAGGCCATTCTTGTACAAATGCAACCTTGTCAACGACCTTGGATAGAATTTCTCCATTTTCTCCATTCTTTCCATCATTTCCTTGATCTCATCTTGTTCGGGAGTGGATGTCTCTCCCACATTCTTCAAGATTCGGACTTCATGTTGATCATACTCCTTCTTAGTCCACCAACCTCTTGATGATCTCTCTAGCCTCATTCACTCGAAGGTGAGAAAATCCACTAATACTGGAAGAGTTCACCAAGTCCTTGTTGCTGGATGCCATCCCTTGATAGAAGCATTGGAGCAACTGGCCTTCCTTCATTCGGTGATTAGGGAAACTGTCTACTAATTTCCTGAACCTCAGCCAATACATACTTAATGGTTCATCACACTCCTGCTTGATGCTTGTGATCTCCTTCTTCAAGACATCTATTATTGTGGCTAGAAATTAGTACTCCAAGAATAATTACTTCAATTCTGCACATGTCGCAATGGAGTTGGGAGGCAAGCTCGAAAACCACTGATTTGCTGCTCCACTGAAATTGAATTGGAATGCCACCAATTTGAATTGATCTTCTGTCACGGTGGATGTCCTCTTCTGAACCTTACAAATCTTGACAAATTCGCTCAGAAAATTGTAAGGGTCTTTGGTGCTACTCCCTTGGAACTTTGGAAGTACGTTCATGAAGTTTAGCTTGATTTCAATAGGATTTTTGGTCTCTAGTAGCTGAATATGGAGGGGGTCATCTTCACTATGACCAGTAAGTTCCCACATGTATGGATTGTTTGGGTTCTGCCCAAGATTTAGCTTTTGGCCAACTCCATCCATTTCGATATCCGTTCCCAAATCAGGGGTGGTTGCTAAAACCGTAACGGGTTTGGTTTGGCCAAACTGAAGGGTCTCGGTAGAAACTGCTTTCCGCGCCTTTGTTCGCATTCTGTTATGCTTGGATGTCTTCTCAACTTCCAGGTCGAATATTAAATTCGGCATGGATGATCTGCTCATAAACCAAGCACACTAACACACATATTAGTAGAATTGTTTTTTAAAAAATAATTGACTTACTACTCCCTGGCAGCGGTGCCAATTTGGTAAGCATTGTTTGACTCGCCAAATAACCTGGAAATTCATATCAATACAAATTAGTACAATGGTAAGGAAGGTCGATCCAAGAGGAGCAAAAACAATAATCAATAATTATTTTTCCAACTAATTTTGAAAACCTTTTTGGTGATGCCACCGAGCCTCAAATTCAGTGATTTTACTTATACTAAAAATGCAAATGACGACTCTAAAAATGAGAAATAAATATATAAATGAATAATATTGGCTAAGAATAACTCATGCTAGTTATTATCTATCATAGGCGCAATAATGAATCAATTTCTACACATCTACTGGTTCTAGGGAAGTAGGTACGCTTAACCCCCCAATTCTTTCTTACTTTATCAACAGTCAACTAATTATGATTAATTAACTGTTTCCCTTACCAAAATATTCCTAGAAAGTATTCGCTAAACCAGAACACATTTTGATAACATTAAGTATTAAAAGAACCCGATATAGTAATTACCAAAGTAAAAGCAATTAGTAACGCACACTCAATTATTCTCTATCTTGCTATTACAATCTTAGTTAGTTAGTTGTTTTTCACAAGACTGTGTTACTCGCTGATCTCTTCCAACAATTACGTATTGGCGGAAATCAGATAGCAGTATTCTAAAACATTTAAGTTGATCAGGGTTAAACATATTAGAACTAAAATTCAACCAAGAACAATCAATAACATGCAAGAACCAATTATATGGAGTAACAATTATAAATTAACATTTGTTATTTTCTTCCGATATATGAATTTGCTCCTCATGATGATTAAACTAAAAAATATATATATAAACAGAAGACATATCTAATGTAGTTATATAAAATGAACGAAATTTATCAAACCAAAAACCAAAGACCACTGCAGATTTGCATGCGCAAGGAAAACAATGGAACAAATGGCAAGGTAATTAATTTGGCACGAAAACCTATGCAATAATTATGTTGTTTATCAAAGGGTGTTGCTATTTACACTCCCTAAAGGGGTGTAAACAACCTTGGAGTTATAAATATAAGTTGGGAGGGTGTAAATAGAATAGGATGGCGTGTATGGCTATTTACACCCCTAGTCAAGCACAAAAGTTCGTGCAATCTCTGCATTAATTAATTCTTAGTCAAACATGAATATACTTATAATTGTATATTGCTCGAGCATTGTATATTGCTTTTACCCATATATTTTAATTAAATATTCTAATAAAATTTAAAAATTATCATACGGCTGTGTTTATTAATATTTAATATTTTAATTATACATTATAATAAAAACTATAAAAAAATTATCATACGGCTTTGTTTATTTCTATTTAGTAGTTTAAATTAATAAAGTATTATTTCTCCATAATTTTATTTTTCTAGTACACCTTAATATGTGTTTCGTATTTAATTATTTAATTATGGTTAGAGATGTCAATCCGATCTGACTCAGTGTTGGCGAGAGCACGGTATTCAGACTCAGTGCTAGAGCGAGAAACTGTGGGTTGTTTCTTGGCACTCCAAGAAACCAGATTCCCACCAAGAAAAACTGCATAACCATAAGTGGACCGACGAGTCTCCAGACAGCGAGCCCAATCAGCATCGGAGTATCCTAGCACATCAGGAGTACTAGCAGAACAAAACCGGAGACCAAAATGAAGAGTGCCACGAACATACCACAAAATCTGAGTCACAGCAGCAAAATGGTCATCCCTGGGATCCTGAAGATACTGACTCACCGTGTTGACCGAGAATGCCAAATCCGGGCGAGAGATGGTGAGATACTAGAGAGCACCAACAAGAGAACGATAAAGTGTAGGATCCCGAAATGGAGGACTGGTAGAGCTGTGAAGCTGAGAACCAGTAACAAATAGAGTAGAAACAGGTGCCGTGTCAGACATACCAGCCCGATTCAAAATATCCCGAGCATACTTTTCTTGGCCAAGCAGTAATCCTGAGGAGGTAGGAGAAACTTCAAGACCAAGAAAGTAATGAAGAGCACTGAGATCCTTGATCACAAACTCTCTCTGTGTCCGATCAATGAACTGGCGAAGAAGAGTCGAGTCATTGCCTGTAAGAATGATATCATCCACATACACAAGTAGGTACAGTAACGACGACCCTCTCGAAATGACAAACAAAGAAGTATCAGCTGAGCTGCACCGAAAACCAAGCTGTGTCAGATAACTGCTGAAATGCTGGAACCAAGCCCGAGGAGCCTGCTTAAGACCATAAATGGCCTTTCGCAAACGACAAACATAGTCTGGATGGACATAATCCTGATAACCAACGGGCTGCTTCAATAGACTGGAACATCAAGAACACCATTAAGGAAAGCGTTCTTGATATCCAACTGATAAAGTGGCCAGGAACGCATGGTGGCTATGACGAGAACCGTCCTAACAGTGGAGGCTTTGACCACAGGACTGGAAGTGTGGTCAAAATCAAAACCCAGAATATGCGAGAAACCCTGCGCTACAAGTCTAGCTTTGTGACGCTCAAGAGTGCCATCTGGTAGATACTTGAGCCTATAGACCCATTTGGAGCCAACAATGTTGACATTTGAAGGTCGAGGCACCAAATCCCAAGTGTGCTGACTACGAAGAGCGGCCATCTCATCATCCATGGCTGAAACCCAGGCTGGATCCTGAAGGGCAGAGAGATAATCAGTGGGCTCTGTCTGAGAGAGGAGTGCGGCAGTGAGACCATGAGCAATAATATCCAAATAATCCCAGCGCTGAATGGCACCAGTAGAAGACCGAGTGGCCATCCGATGAGTACGAAGCGGGGGCGACGAAAATGGAGGAGTCAAACCAGCTGATGACACCGAGGAAGATAGAGATGCACTGACCGGAGAGTGGCCGTCGAAAGTCTCTGGAGAAATAATAGCCGATAAAGGCTGAGACGTGGTGGCCGGTGGCTGAGATAGTGGCTGAGGAGTGATGGCCAGCGGCTGAGGTATGGTGGGCGTTGGCCGAGGAGCCGGGTCCAGGTCAACTGTCCAGATGGAAGATGGTGGTGAAGGAGAGGCAGCTGGAACAGGCACAGACACAGGTGTGGTGGCCCCGATCGATAAAGTAACAGTTCCATCAAAAAATGATAAAATCTCCAGATCTGAAATCGAACGATTGTCCGTGGAAGATGAGACATAAGGGAAGAAAGTTTCATCAAAACTAACGTGGCGATATATATATATATATATATATATATATATATATATATATATATGCGCCCAGAAGTCTGGTCGAGACACTGGAAGCCCTTGTGATGAGGGCTATAGCCAATAAAAACACAGGGAATGGATCGGGGTGCAAACTTATCAGTAGCAGTGGCACGCAGGCATGGAAATGCATGGCAACCAAGCGGGTGAAAGAGGGTATATTCAGGCACATGAACAAAAACAACCTTAAAAGGTGATTTTCCACTCAGAACTGAACTAGGCAAACGGTTAATAATGTAAACCGCAGAGGAGAAAGCTTCCACCCAACAACAGTGCGGCACAGAAGAGTGAAAAAGCATCGCAAGACCAGTCTCTGTGATGTGACGATGCTTCCGCTCAGCTCGGCCATTCTGAGCAGGTGTATAGGGCGAGGACATCTGATGATGAATGCCACATGATATGAGATGAGCCTGAAGTCGGTGATTAGTAAACTCGGTGCCACCATCGGTCTGAAAATTTTTAACCCTAGCAGAAAACTGATTCTCAACGAATTTCTGAAACTGGATAAAAGTGTCATAGAAATCCGACTTATGCCGCATCGGAAGAAACCATGTGAATCGCAAAAAATCATCAATGAAACGGCATAATAAGAGAAACCATTGACAGATAAAACAAGAGCTGGTCCCCACAAATCACAATGTACTTTATCCAATAAACCAGTAGCGCGCTTGTTACTAGTGGAAAAGGGCAAATGGCTACTCTTGGCCATCTGATAAGGAGAGCAACTGACAGGTGCAAGCATAGCAGAAGTGACAAAAATAAGGCCCCGTCGATTCAATAACTGCACAGTATCATAAGACACATGACCGAGGCGAGAGTGCCACTGCTCAAAAGAAGCATGAAGCTTTGTAGAGCGTAGTTCGCCTAAAAAACTGGAATCACCCATCTCAAGAAAATAAAGACCAGACCTATGACGGCCTTTACCAATTATCGCCCCTGTAAGCTTGTGCTCAATGGAAAATGCATCGGCATCAAATATAACACGGACAGGTAGATCACGAGTAAGCTTACTAATGGCCAATAAACTTTTAGTAATCGTAGGGACCACAAGGATATCATTAATAGAGAAACTAGATAAATGACATTGGCCGATGTGAGAAATAGATAATGATTCACCATTTCCAACAAGAATAGAATCAGAATCACGATAACGTTGTACCTGATCAAGATGACTGGTGTGAGCAGTGATGTGAGATGTAGCACCTGAATCAACGATCCACTGATTCGACGAAGAATGACGGTTGGAACCATTCAAACTGGCCTGAAAAAACACCTTGTCCGCAATCCAATTAGTGGAGCAATCTTCTCGAGATATAGGGCCCAAATAAACCATAGCAAAGGACCAAAATTGCAATGAAATTGTTTGGGTGCTTACGAGAATTTGAGAATTCGTGAGAAATAGGTTCAACTCGTGAGAAATAGGGTCAACTCGCGAGAAAATAGGTTTAACTCGCGAGAAACAGGTTCAGCTCGTGATAAATAGGTTCAACTCGTGAGAAATTGAAGACCGCAAGAAATACACTTGACGCGCGAGTCCACTCGTGCGTGCCCTTCACGCGTTGGAGATGCCTTCTTCGACTGAGCTGGCGCGTAACTTTCACGCGCTAGAAAATGCACGTGGATCTCGCACTGGAATAACTCACTGCTCTCTGCTTCTGTGAATTCGCGCCGACGAGAGGTTGGAGACGCCGGAGCTGATGGAAGAACTCGCCGCTGCAGACATCGATGTGAAGACTTCGGTCGCTGATGGAAACGTCGATATGAAGACGTCGGGAAGAACTCGCCAGAAGAAATCGAGGCTTTGAGAAGACGCCGGAGGACGCCGCTGTTGGACGGTCGATGACGAGCGCCTGATGCTCGGCAACCGCAGAGAATTCCGATGTCGATGAACCTGTTGATACTCCAGTGGGCAGAAACTTCGCCGCTAGAATTTGACCGGAAACTTTACCGGAATTTGACCGGAAACTTCACCGGAATTTTACCGGAAAAGAGAGAAGGGGGAGGTGCTGAACAGTAAATTAAAATTTAGGGCTTAGGATCAGAACTTGCTCTCTTAATGCTATGCTCTCTTTTTTTTTTCCTTCTAAATTCTCAGTTTGACCTTTTGAAGTTAAAAGGGAAATATACAAATATAACTCTATATATTTGGGAAAGTGCACATATAACTCTGAGAAAATTTTTAGTGTAAAAGTAACCCTAACTACTTTAAATAAGTGCAAATATAATCCTAAAGACTGTATACCGGCACTGACTGATAATTTCCGACTATTGACTGATGAAAAATGACCAAAATGCCCTTTCAACCTAAAGCAAAAAGTTGAAAGACAAACATGTCCCCTTGCTAAACACCACCCTCCGCTAGTATGCCGCCACCGGTCCACCACCACCTTCCAGCCCACCACCTCCCACCGCTTGGGTTCCACCTCCACCTCCTCCCGCCGTCTCACCCCTTCGCTGCCGCCGACCGTGGAACGCTCTTATCATTTTCCCCCACACGATCCACAAATTCCCCCCACGCCAACCCAATTCCATGATTTTTTTACCAAAAACATTCCCCATTCCTTCAGCGCAATTCATGATTTTTTATCCAATTCCATGATTTTAGAAAAAAAGAAATACCACATCACAGACTTCAGCGCCATCACGCCATCACCGCCATGCCGCCACTCCACGGCTAGGCCCAACAAATTTAACAATATATTATGCCATCACCGCCACGCCATCACCGCCATGGAATGAATTTATCAATATATTTAATAAATACATGTTACGACAAATTTAACAATGTTAATTTTACGATAAAAGTGACTTACATTTTTACTTAAATAAGTTACAATGGAAAGGTTAAAAGAGGGGCAAGGGAGTTTAACTTATATTGATGCTAAATATCTAGAATTATAAATTTGATTACAGTTAAGTTATTGCACTGTACCGACCGCAAATTATATCGTACACTAGGGATACGGTAAGAATGATATCCCCATGAAAATTATATTACTGTTAGATTTATATGTCGTAATTATCATAATGGGGAGTTACAATACCAAAAATATAGGGGAGTGGAATACTATTTCATTTATTTATTGGGGATACAAAGTCTAGTGCATCTTTTTTTTTTACAAGATGACTCTAGTGTATTTCGGGTGTACCATATATGAATTGTGTACTGACTATCTCTTTCAATGAGAAAAAAAAATATGAATAAAAAATAAATTTTAAATTACAAAAGGATCTAAATTAATTTTCACATAGGACTTCAAATTGGACTAGCAGTCGATGAGACGCATAATCTTGCACATGATAATGTAGCATGTACCAATTCCAATATCAATGAATGAAATAGGGAACAGATCAAAAAAATTGGATTGTCCCTTACTTTTAGTTTGGATAGAAAATCCATTCTCTGTTTCTCCGGGTCAACCTGGCCTAGGCCCAAAGCTCCCGGAGTCCTCTTCTTCGGAGAAGGGCCGTACAATCTTCTCCCCAATATGCAAGTGGTGTCCTCTTCTTTGCGAAGAACTCCAAGTGGATTGCAATAATAATTGCCATTCAAATGCCTATACTCTCTCCTTCTCATTTCAACCTGCAATTTAACTATATATTTAGTCAATTTTTTTTAATTTTGACCATAAAAATGAATTAGTGTAAAGTGTAAATATTATTGTGTTATACCTTTTTAAATTCGTTCTAACATATATTTTCACAATATTAACTTTTCACAGGATTTAGTTATCTCAAGCACTATATAATAGAAATTGTTTGCTTTTGGATGGTGTGTCAACTGAGGATATTGAAGTCATTTTGACTAACATAAGCCCAAGTTGTCTAAATAACATACAAATATTATAATATGTTACTGATTTCAATTATTTACTATATATAATCAATCGGTTAATAGTATTATAAATTGTTATTGATTTTAATTCTTTACTATATATAATCAATCATAACTTGTTAAAATATATAACTTCTAAAGATATATTTAAAACCATAAATATCTTATTGTACCATATTATATATATATATATATATATATATATATATAAATCTAAAATAACAATATATTTGGATTTTTTATACAATGATATAGTACTTTTGATAGATATATGTACACATATTATTTATTTATTACAAAGACTTGAGTGAGACCGTCTCACCCAAGCTTATGTGAGACCAGGGGTCACTAAGAAATTTTAATTATTTTAGGGACTTAAAAACAATAGTATTATGGAAGATATATATTATATATATATATATATATATATATATATTAGGTATTAATTAGATTTTTTTCATTCTTTCTCTTCCATTTTCCAAATCCCAAAACCGTCTCAAACCGCTTATGCAATTTTCGATTCAAAACCGTCTGAAATTAGTATAAAATCGCGAATCTGTAGGCTACATTGCATCACATTTGATAATCTGGCATCATAGAGGTATGATTTGCTTAATTCGTTCGATTTTGTGATTGATTTTTGGGGTTTTAAGCTCTTCCATTGTTTCCGGTGGTTTTCTCTGTAATTCTTCCCGTGCATGCTATTTATCTACCGTTTATTGTGTGTTTGTGACTTTTGTTTCGTTAGTTTGCAGATATTTTGTTATTATGATGAAATTGAAGGCATCGAAGGAAGCTATAGTGGATAAGTATGAATCGATTGGGGATGAAGGTGTTGATACTTCATCGGCTGTTAATTTGAGCATTTTGAAAGGCGTTCTTCTGATTTTTCGTTCGTTTATGTATAATTTAGGGTTTTTGTGTTGTTTCTATATTTTATTTATATATTATTTGATGTGTTCTTCGTTCTTAGCGATGTTACTCTATTTTTTGTTTGATGTTGCTCTGTTTTATTGACACACTCGACAAGCGTATTAGAGGAATGCCCTATTTTTTATGGTTCTTCAGATAATCCGTGAGTTTGACCGGGATGTGTGATCAATGTTGTTGAGAGCAAGTCTTCTTAAGCACGAGCAGTAGAACCAGATATCTAGGAGGCATTGAGGGGACACGATGTGAAGTTTGCTATTTTTTTCAATGGCTGCCTGGATGGAATTGGTCAAAGAGTTGTTTACTGCATTATTTTTACCATACGGTCTCTCCATGTTAATAGTGAGAAGTTCACAGAAAGAATTTTGGTAATTATGCTACTGTTATTCCTGCATTGACAAGAATTTCGGTAATTGTGCTACTATTATTCCCCGCATTGATTAAGCGAGGCTTGTGAATTTTGTCAAAAAAATGTTTTTATGTTTTCTGATTTTATGGTTTCGATGATATTAAATGGTTGAGAGCAAATTTGTTAGCATGTTTTTGTGTTTAGTTCAAGTTTTGTCGTGGGTCATTAATTTTTTATATGAATATTTTCATATCAATCGTTAAGAATGCTTTTATATATTATGCTGACATTGATATATGATTTTTAGAATATTTGTTCGTGCTGCTCAAGGACTTGCAGTTCATGAGGTACGCTATTTGTGAGAACATGCCAAATTTTTAATTGACAAGTGATTGCTATAAAGTCTCACTTGTATTCATGTTTGCGCCTTTTATTCACATGTTGAGTCTGCACACCTGGAGTGCTTGGAAAACTACATTGCAGAGCTTTCGCTTCTCGAGTATACCATGCTCCACTATGCTCCATCACTTATTGCAACTTTCACGATTTTCCTGGCAAAGTATATTCTTGCGTCTGTAAAGCAACCATGGGTATGTTTTCAATAAATTATGAATTATGCTTGCCCTTGTAGTCATTTTAACCCTAGATTTTTGTTCATTCAACTGACTTTTGGATCATAATTAATGCAGAATTCTACTATGAGGCATTACTTTGATGGTTTCAATACTTTGTTTATGTGTTCATAGCAACTATTTCTATGTTTGATCATATGCATCACAAGGTTTTCGATTAACTATTTGTGTTTTGCATCCTTTTTAGATGGAGTTATAGGTTTATGATCAGTTGAAGTTGTTCAGTTAATGAATTTATTACACTCTTGTGTTGCTACTTCCTTGAATGGTGTGAAATGTGATAAACATCTGTGATATTCAAGTCACTGCCCAGGGAGATATTAAACGATGGTGACATGGTGTGTTTGCCCTTTGTTGTTGTTGAAAGTTACTGAGCATTGATGCTCATTTGTGGCGTTGATTTGAGCTGATTTTCTACCTCTAATTGTTGCCGATCAACGACTGATATCCTGGTAAAATGTGAAGACCAGTCACACTATGTTTCCACACATATTCTCAAGCAATGGCAGCTCAATTCCTATTTGTCAGCAAGTAAAAGGTGAATTTGTTTCTTCACTGCATATTCTAGTTTATATTTTTTTGTTCTTTTTATATATTTAGTTCATGTATAAGATGTCTTTGTTTTTTTCCTTTATGTTAGATAAAGAAGTGAAAATATCGTGACTAGTTTTAGTGGTTACTTATCTTTATATTATGTCAAGTATCTCAGTGTGGTAATGTAGTTCACGTTTAGATTTGTGATCAGATTGCAGAAAACTTGTGTCTCTAATTGCTATTAAACATCGACATTGCTCTAATAACAGGGCTAATTTAAATCTCATGTCTCTCCACATACTATGTGAGGCATATTGAAAAGTTATTCAGCTACATCTTTCTCACGTATACATTAAACAACTTTTTGATTCCTCGACACAAAGAGATCGAGCAGCATTGAAAAGATTAATTTTTTATGTATGTCTATATATTTTTAGTTCACGTATTTAATGTCTTTATTTTTTAATTTGAATTTAGAAATTGAGAGTCGTGTTTTTCGTCGTTTGTACATTGAAATTGTAACAGAAATGGCATCCATTTCATATTTTTTTCTTCTTTTTCTATCTTTAGTTTAGCCATATAGTGTATTTGTTTATTTTTATTTTTATTTGGCTTTTTATTCATCTTCCTTTGTTTCCTCTTTTTTGAATGCATTGATTCTAAAATTGGGGGTGAATTGTGCATTGAAAGAGCAGGCTAAATTGGAGAGGTGTTAACCTTGAAAGAGCGGACCATTTCACACCTTCTTGGTATGCTCAAACCATACAGTCAGAAAGATACAATTAGAAAGAAGAAGATTTGTATGCTCGAAGAAGGAAGAAGGGTATGGGAAGAAGATTTGTATGCTCGATAAAAGAAGAAGATTTGTATAGAAGATTTCAAGGAAGAAGATATATAAAGGAATTGTGAATTATAAATTAGCTCATATGTTTAAAATATTTGTTTATGGTTTTGTTGATTTAGTGTAGACTTTATTTTTTAAAGATAATGATGAAATTTTATAAATTAGTTCCTATGTTTATAATTTAAATTTCATTTGAGGTGGTTTAGTTCATGTGTACATGCTTTTAGTTTACTTATTAGAATTACTAGTTTAAGTATACTATTGGTTAGTTTAATGATTTGAACTTCAACTATTGATGGCTTGCACTTTAGTTTAGGTTTTTAGACCATTAAATGAGCAATTTAAAGTGTTAGTTTTACTATTTACATATTATCTATGAAATAATACTCTAATTTTATTAGATGGCTGTAGTACACTATAAATTTGAATCCCACAAGTCTATATTACTTGTTGCTTTGGTGTCTTTGTACCAAATTCTTTTATCTTTGATTTATTTCTTTTCTTCCATACTTCAATTCTCTTGCTTCTTCCTTTTGACTTTGTGGGAAATGGATCTTTGATTGTTGGTGGTTTAGTGCATGAGGGTTTTCCTACAATAGTGCTTAAATTTTCATTTGCCTTTGAAGTTGTTGAAGCACGAATTTCCTTGACTTTTGTACTTCTACTTCACATGTTTGCCTTTGATGATTCCATCTTTTTTACCTTTATGTATTGGCAATTGTACACCAAACTCCAATGCATTTGACTTTTTCAGTACAAATAATAAATTCTGATAGTGTTTTTGATCTCAAACCCTGTGAAGCAATCCTTGACATCGACTTTGATAAGTCGCTCAAACTGGGGTAAAAATTTGGTCTTGCAAATATTGTATCATTTATAAACTATAACCAGTAGCATATACAAACTCATAAAATCTATGTTTTTGCAGGTAGTTTGTATGTTGGATAGCTTAGTTTCGTCATCCTAACCAGTTATCTAGACATTGATGAATATGCACACATTTCTTCATGTGTTTAAGTATTCACATCGTGTATATATCAAGTTACTTTAGACATTTTAGTAAACTTTAAAATATGAAAATCCTCCTAACAACATTAATCTTATTAAATCAAGACTTCGATTGTTAATTTAGTAATATATAAACACACTAGTTTGGTGTTTAAACAGATTCATCGGGTACATGACATCTTATTTCAGACGTTTCATAACAAAATTCATCTAATAAAATCTAATTCATCAACCAATATATAAACAAATCACTTCGTGTGTTTAGACATTTTAACGTGTATATATCATCTTATATATATATATATCTATATATATATATCAAATTTTGCATAAAAACACTTCTTATGAAATATCATACATTTCATTTCAAAGTCCTTGATGAACTATCTAGAAAATTTTACATTAGTTCATGTGTTCATGCCGTTACATAGTGTATTTAACTTATTACAACATATATTCCATAAAAATTTAAAATACTAAAACCTTTATAACAAAATACATAAACCTACTGGCTACCACTACTTATTACTAAACCTACCGGCTACCACTACTTACTCTGGTAGTGTTGATCTCAAACCTGTAAAGCAATATGTGACATCAACTTTCAATAAGTCGCTAAAATTGGTGTCAAAATATGCTCCTGCAAATATGTATCATTTTAGTACCTCATTACATTAACTATTTTTGCGATTAGTTAGTGTATTGTACAACTTAGTTCGCCCTTCATAAACAGTTATTTAGTCATTGATATATGTGTACATACATTTCTTCATGTGTTTAAGTGTTTGTTTCGTGTCTAAAACAAATTTCTTCGATTAATTCATCATAGCATTTCTTTTATGAAAATATCACAATCCTTGATGAATTATATAGAAATTTTTATACACTTTATTTCATGTGTTCATGAGGTAAGATCGGGTTTTTATATATTACTCCAGACATTTAAGAAAATTTAACATACCAAAATATTTTGAAAATATCCATCTAATCAAATTTCAAACCTTCAGAATCACAATATTTCATGTATTTATTGAGTTACATTGTATATTTAACATATTATTTCTTAGGCTACAGTAAATTTTAAAACATCAAAATATTTTTTAAAAAAAATGTACTAATTGAATTCTAGATATTGATGAATCATCTAACAAAGATTGATCATGTTACTTCATGTGTTAATGCAGTTACATCATTTATTTAATTTGTTACTTTATACGTTCCAGAAAAATTTAAAAGACCTATATCTTCTCAACGAAATGCATATAGCCAAATTCCATACCTTGGCGAATTATCCAGCAGAATAATATCACGTTACTTCATGCGTTCATGCAGTTACATCGTGTGTTCATCATATTACTTCATACGTTTCATCAAATTTAAAACACCTAAATTTTCTCAACAGAATGCATATAGCTAAATTCCAGACTTTGGCGAATTATCCAGCAGAATAATATTATGTTACTTCATGTGTTCATGCAGTTATATCGTGTGTTCATCATATTACTTCATACGTTTCAGCAAATTTAATAACATCTAAATTTTCTCAACAAAATGCATATAGCCAAATTCTAGACCTTGGCGAATTATTCACCAGAATAATATCATGTTACTTCATGTGTTCATGCATTTACATTCAGTGTTCATCATATCACTTCATACATTCCAGAAAATTTAAAAACTCCTAAATTTTCCCAACAAAATGCATATAGCCAAATTTCAGACCTTGGCGAACTATCCATCCGAAGAATATCATATTACTTCATGTGTTCATGAGTTGCATCCAGTGTTCATGCAATTACATACAGTGTTCATGCAATTACACCCAGTGTTCATCATATTACTTAATGCGTTTCAGCAAACACCTTAATTTTCTCAACAACATACATAAAGCCAAATTCAGACCTTGGGGAATTATCCAAAAGAACAATATCATGTTACTTCATGTGTTCATGTAGTTACATTCAGTGTTCATCATATTACTTCAAACGTTCCAGAAAATTTATAAACACCTAAATTTTCTTCACAACATGCATATCACTGAATTCCAGAGCTGGCGAAAAATTCTTTTACAATATGAAAACATTACTTCATGTGTTCATGCAATTACTTCATGCGTTTACATGTATATACGCAATCAAAATCAAACCTGGATGTAAACTTTTTGAATTTTCATATTGAACATCTTTTTGCTTTCTCCCTCATAAAAAACAATTTCATTGCCTTGACGTTTTTCATAGTTTATAACAGCAACACCTTAGATCGTAGATTGCAACCGTTAATTTCACATAATTGAGATCTCAACTATAAATCTAAGATTTTCAACCGTAAATTTCATAATACCTCGATTATTTCACCTTCTCAGATCGTAGAAGCTCTCAAATATGCTCTCCTTTGATCCTTCTATCTCAAATTCACCAATTTAAAGCTAAAATCTTAATTCTTCAGATTTGCGAAAAAAATTGCAGAATTTGATTTCTGAGCTCGTTAGCAAATCTGAATCGATGAATTGTAGAGCTTTGATCATCGATTTGAGATCTTGAATCTGATGTTTAGTAGCTCTTATTCGGATTGAGTTTGAGAAAGAATGAAATTCCTTGATTGGAAAAAAAAGAACCTGACATTTATTTGGGAGGAGAGATAAATTTGGGGTTAACCCATTTTTGTTATAACTCGGTTTTTGCCTCATTTTAGCCTATTTTCCTATTTCGCAATCTGGTCATATTCTTTCAGCTCCATTATCATTATTGCAGCCTAGTCCCTCGTCTCACCATTTGCTATGGTGAGATGGTCTCACATGAGTTTTTCTCTTTATTTATTAATGTATGACAAAGTCTTGTTTTAGAGCGACTAATTGGTAAATGATTATTAGTGAGACTAATAAGGTCATTTGACATTTACTTTTATTTATTGCAATGAGATACATATAATTATGATAAACTTTTCAAATGAATCTCAACATATAAATAATTACTTTTTCAATAATTTGAATGAAGTATTATAAAATTAATTGATTTTTATTGTATTCAATATTTAATGGTTTCTAACTAAATTAATTATTTTCTTCCATAACTAATATAAATTTTTTGGATGAATAAACTTTAAAATTTTAAATAAAACTTAATCTCAATATTTAATTAATGATAAACGATGATACTCTCATTTAATAGTATTGCTTAGCTATCAACCAAATCAAAATATAGTATTGCTTAGCTATCAACCAAATCAAAATACGAATAATCTATCTGATACTAAATGACTAATTTAGTTATTAAGTAACTAACTTAGTTTATCAAATTTCAAATTTCTATCGCACTTATTCCAATAACCTACTCCCCCAATTCAATTTTCACCTATTGACTTTTAACATATGACTGGAAAATGTTTGATCTTTAATATTTTTTATTAAAAATAATTAAAATTTGTAAAAATTAATATTTTAAAAATATATATTATAACGAATTTAACAATATATCACATAATAGTATTTATACTTATATATTAATTTAATTTTAAAGTCAAAGTTAAAAATTTTTAACTAAATAAATTGTTAAATTATAGTTTGAAATGATACAGAAATTACTTTTGAATGGCCATCAATATCATGTTGGGATTTGACAAGATTTTGGGACACACTTATCTTAGAGATAACCTTTCGTTTAATGAATATTATCAGTTTAAAAAAAAGAGAAAAAGATAACCTTTCTAATTTGTTTGAATTGGAGTTTTTTACGATGTTGGATTTTCCTAATATTGAATCAGAT
Source organism: Rubia yunnanensis (assembly GCA_037428765.1). NCBI lineage: Eukaryota > Viridiplantae > Streptophyta > Magnoliopsida > Gentianales > Rubiaceae > Rubia > Rubia yunnanensis. The sequence goes on along the minus strand of CM075069.1, from coordinate 29,998,397 downwards.
GAACATGTCAAATGATTAGTTAGTGTATGGGTGGCAAAATAGATCAGTAGCATGTGGGTTAAATAAGTTGTTTACTGTTAAATTTGGATGAGTATGGGTAAAATGGGTAATGGATTAAATTAATAGTTGAAAAATATGGGTTGGGTGGGTTGAGTTTGTGGGTTGACCGCATATTTACCCATATCGGTAGGTATATGGATCCATTTGGGTCAATATATGGGTTAAAACTTGTGGGTTTTACTCAGATAGGTTGATACATATAAACCCATGTAGTTTCATATATGGGTTGAAACCTGTGAGATTACCTATTTTTAACCCATGAGTTAAATGAATCATGAAATTATTGAGAAAGAGACCAATTTTTTTTTATATATAAAAAAATGACTATGAGATGGCAAACCAGTGTTCCAATCATCTTTTATTGTTGCAGATTAAACCAAACTTATTTAATTCGTTCATATACTCCTTCCTTTCTCTTTTGTTTGTCAATGTAGGTTTATTTGTTGCTATATATTCTATTTACATTAAAGTGGGTGGTTTAAGTGTAATATGTAGGTGAACACATTTTTATTATTTTTTGTTTATATTATTTGTTTGCTTTTTTTTATTTAGTTTTATATCGGAGTATTTTTCTTGAAAGACTGTCTTTTTATAAGTTATTGAAAGATCAAAGTTTAAACTGCAAATTAGAAGAAATCAAGATAAAATTTTTATGTTGCATTATTCGAGTCATAAATTATAACTGTTGCATGTTGCATAACAAATTTTATTATTGCAACTAAAATATTTTACCTTTCTGTAATTCTAACTCAATCTCGTCTTTCCATATGCTTATGGGAAGATGGTATTTTTCAAAACTTTTACCTTTACGGAATGTGTTTAACTTTAATTAATTAATTAAAAAATTAAAATTATGATTAATATAATATTCATGTCTATTATCATATATAATAATTTTGTCTAGTATCTAATGCTTAAAAAAGTTTAATAAAAATATTAATTATAGATTTACTATTCTAATATTATTTATATTTTATAACACGTGTGTATATATATAGAACCACACGAACTACGGAACGAGTCCATCATATATAAAGTGAATTTTTCTCTCTTATAATATTTTCCCTAATTTTAGCGTAGACGTCCAAATTACTAATAGTTTAATCCAACAAATTACAATATTGACTAAGAAATTTATCTCGTCAAACAATTAGATTGACTCATGATAGAATGATTTGGCGTAATAAATTGTATTATTGATATATGAATACATAGAGAGTACAATAGAGGTGTAATAAGGAAAGAACTATAATAATAATAAATCATAATCTAATCAGGAGTCTGATTTAGTCTAACACCCCCCTCAAGCGAAGCGTCGGATGCTCGCCGACGCACAGCTTGGACCTAAAGAGCTCGAACAGCGGACGAGAGAGCCCCTTGGTGAAAATGTCTGCAATCTGAAGAGAAGTCGGAACATGAGCAACGCGCAGCTTTCCGGATGTCACCAACTCACGAACAAAATGGTAGTCGATGTCGATGTGCTTCGCCCGCTTATGCGCCACTGGATTCTAAGCCAAGAAGATCGCACTACTATTGTCGCATAACAACAGTGGAGAACCAGAAAGCAGAACTCGAAGATCACGAAGCAAATGAGTGAGCCAGACCACTTCTGAGGCACTGTTGGCGAGAGCACGGTATTCAGACTCAGTGCTAGAGCGAGAAACAGTGGGTTGTTTTTTGGCACTCCAAGAAACCAGATTCCCACCAAGAAAAACCACATAACCATAAGTGGACCGACGAGTCTCCAGACAGTGAGCCCAATCAGCATCAGAGTATCCTAACACATCAGGAGTACTAGCAGAACAAAATCGGAGACCAAAATGAAGAGTGCCACGAACATACCGCAAAATCTGAGTCACAACAACAAAATGGTCATCTCTGGGATCCTGAAGATACTGACTCACCGTGTTGACCGAGAATGCCAAATTCAGGCGAGAGATGGTGAGATACTGGAGAGCACCAACAAGAGAACAATAAAGTGTAGGATCCCGAAATGGAGGACTGGTAGAGCTGTGAAGCTGAGAACCAGCAACAAATGGAGTAGAAACAGGTGCCACATCAGACATACCGTCCCGATTCAAAATATCCCGAGCATACTTTGCATGGCCAAGCAGTAATCCTGAGGAGGTAGGCGAAACTTCAAGACCAAGAAAGTAATGAAGAGCACCGAGATTCTTGATTGCAAAATCTATGTGTGTCCGATCAATGAACTGGCGAAGAAGAGTCGAGTCATTGCCTGTAAGGATGATATCGTCCACATACACAAGTAGGTACAGTAACGACGACCCTCTTGAAAGGACAAACAAAGAAGTATCAGCGGAGTTGCACCGAAAACCAAGCTATGTCAAATAACTGCTGAAACGCTGGAACCAAGCCCGGGGAGCCTGCTTAAGACCATAAATGGCTTTTCACAAACGACAAACATAGTCTGGATGGACAGAATCCCGATAACCATCGGGCTGCTTCATGTAGACTGGAACATCAAGAACACCATTAAGGAAAGCGTTCTTGACATCCAACTGATGAAGTGGCCAGGAACGCATGGTGGCTATGGCGAGAACCGTCCTAACAGTGGAGGCTTTGACTACAGGGCTGAAAGTGTGGTCAAAATCAAAACCCGGAATCTGCGAGAAACCTTGCGCCACAAGTCTAGCTTTGTGATGCTCAATAGTGCCATCCGGTTGATACTTGAGTCTATAGACCCATTTGGAGCCAACGATATTGACATTCGAAGGTCGAGGCACCAAATCCCAAGTGTGCTGACCACGAAGAGCAGCCATCTCATCATCCATGGCTGAAACCCAGGCTGGATCCTGAAGGGCAGCGCGATAATCACCGGGCTCTATCTAAGAGAGGAGTGCGACAGTGAGACCATGAGCAATAATATCTGAATAATCCCGGCGCTGAATGGCACCAGTAGAAGACCGAGTGGCCATCCGATGAGTACGAAGCTGGGGCGGCGAAGCTGGAGGAGTCAAACTAGCTGATGACACCGAGGAAGATTGAGCTGCGCTGACCGGATAGTGGCCGTCGGAAGTTGCCGGAGAAAGAATAACCGATACTGGCTGAGACGTGGTGGCCGGTGGCTGAGACGGTGGCTGAGGAGCGATTACCAGTGGCTGAGATGTGGTGGGCATTGGCCGAGGATCTAGGTCCAGGTCGGCCGTCCAGATGGAAGATGGTGGTGAAGGAGGGACAGCTGGAACAGGCACAAACACAGGCACAGGCATGGTGGCCCCAATCGATGAAGTAACAGTTCCATCAAAAAATGATGAAATCTCCAGATCTGAAATCGAATGACTGTCCGTGGAAGAGGAGACATAAGTGAAGAAAGTTTCATCAAAACGAACGTGGCGAGAGATATAGATGCGCCCAGAAGTCGGGTCGAGACACTGGAAGCCCTTGTGATGATGGCTATAGCCAATAAAAACACAGGGAAGGGATCGGAGTGCAAACTTATCAGTAACAGTGGCACGTAGACATGGAAATGCACGACAACCAAATGGGTGAAAGAGGGTATAGTCAGGCACATGACCAAAAATAACCTCAAAAGGTGATTTGCCACTCAGAACTGAACTAGGCAGACGGTTAATAATGTAAACCGCAGAGGAGAAAGCTTCCACCCAATAACAGTGCGGCACAGAAGAGTGAAAAAGCATGGCAAGACCAGTCTCTGTGATGTGACGATGCTTCCGCTCAGCCCGGCCATTCTGAGCAGGTGTATAGGGCGAGGACATCTGATGATGAATGCCACATGATATGAGATGATCCTGAAGTCGGTGATTAGTAAACTCGGTGCCACCATCGGTCTGAAAATTTTTAACCCTAGCAGAAAACTGATTCTCAACGAATTTCTGAAACTGGAGAAACGTGTCATAGAAATCCGACTTATGCCGCATCGGAAGAAACCAGGTGAATCGCAAAAAATATCAATGAAAACGACATAATAAGAGAAACCACCGACAAATAAAACATGAGCTGGGCCCCACAAATCACAATGTACTTTATCCAATAAACCAGTAGCGCGCTTGTCACTAGTGGAAAAGGGCAAATGGCTACTCTTGGCCATCTGACAAGGAGAGCAACTGACAAGTGCAGGCATAGCAGAAGTGACAGAAATAAGGCCCCGTCGGTGCAATAACTGAACAGTATCATGCGACACATGACCGAGGCGAGAGTGCCACTGCTCAAAAGAAGCATGAAGCTTTGTAGAGCGTAGTTCGCCTAAAAAATTGGACTCACCAGCCTCAAGAAAATAAAGACCAGACCTATGACGATCTTTACCAATTATCGTCCCTGTAAGCTTGTGCTCAATGGAAAATGCGTCGGCATCAAATATAACACAGACAGGTAGATCACGAGTAAGCTTACTAATGGACAATAAACTTCTAGTAAACTTAGGGACCACAAGGACATCATTAACAGAGAAACCAGATAAATGACATTGGCCGATGTGAGAAATAGATAATGATTCACCATTTCCAACAAGAATAGAATCATAACCACGATAACGCTGTACCTGATCAAGATGAGTGGTGTGAGCACTCTTAATCTTTTAATTTTTATTAGTGTTAACATATAACATTATTACTGTATTTGAGTGAATTTAAGTAAAAGAGAAAGTCTCATGAAAGACAGTCTGTCCATAAGCTTATGCACAGTCACAGTTTACCTTAAATGTTGTAATTTTTTATAAAATTTAAATATTGTATTTTAAAAGTTGAGTGAGTCAACTGACAGTCGGCCTATCCATAAGTTTATGGACAAGTCACTTATTTTTTTACCTTATACACCGCATTTGTTAAATTACATACAAAATTTAGATTTTTTAAAAATATTTTTATATCATATATTTTTATATTTTCAAATTCAAATACATATTATTACTTGTTTTAATTTATAAAATACAATATTTAAATTTTATAAAAAAAATTACAACATTTAGGGTAAAAGCCCATGTAGACTGTCCATAAGCTTATGAAAATGCCGCATTTCCTGAGACTTTCTCAAAAAAGTTAAAACAATTAATAATGTGTATTTGAATATGCAAATATATAAATATATAACATAAAAAAAGATTTTCAAAATTTTAAATTTAGTATGTGATTTAACAAATGCACTGTATAAGATTAAAAATACATGAGCGATCCATAAGCTTATTGACATGCCGTCTGTCAGAAGAACTATTCTAAGTACAATTCGTATACGGTACATTGTGGATACACACATTGCATCCCCAGTAACTAAATTTACTCTACAGTAAAAATTAATATGCACTCCTATAATTTAGGCATATATTTATGTACAAATTCCATTATTCACGCGTACAATATAATACCTGGAGATACAATACTGAACCGCACCCCATGGATATGGTATAATTTGCGCTCTAAGTAAAAAAACTACACAAAATGTCAATTCGTCAAATATCTCAATCAATAAATAAACGTGCAACATATAAAATTTGTACACAAAATCTCATAATTCACTTTTGACCAAGTGGGTGTAAATAATAATAGTCTTTCTATTTGCACCACCCATGCGTCTATTAAACATTTCACCTTTTTACGTTTCCAAAGTTCTTTTCTGCCACATTAAACTAACGGTAACGAAGAATATAACTTTGATCTCATGCCTTGTTTTCTAGTAACTACAATGTGTGACAACAAGAAAAAGTGAAAAACATATACTCCGGGAATGTTTTTCACTTGCGATCAACTCAGCTCACTCTCAGCCGTCCCGGTCGCACTAACACCACAACCATAATTGGAGAGGTAAATCACAACACTCCCAGGTAAAGTATATGATCCTTTAATGTGTTCGGTGCACACAAGAAGTCCCTCCATTGGAGGAACTCTCACACTGCCGCTGCCGAGAGTCAAACCCGTATTCCAAGGGAATTAGGCCATGCACCCAACCACTTATACGATCGTGTGGGTGTGGAATGTTTTTCACTTGCAAGTATACAAGGACTTTCTCTTTCCTCTTTTCTCCGGAAAAAAAGAAAGGGACTAGCTCTTTCCTAATCCGAGTTGCAAGTCTTCATAAGGATTCACTCTATGCCTCTATCCTAATCCGGATTGGGTTTGAAATTAGAATTATCACGACGTCGTATATCTAATAGATTAAATTATTTTTCTAGTCCCTAACATAATAAGATCTTATACCATCTTTTGGTCATTGAGACCAATACTGTTTTCTTTCAGTACCAGCAAATTTAAAATGATTTTCTTAATCCCCAAGATGGTTCTCAAGGTGATTTTCAGTATACTAAATTGTTTTATGGCCCCTAACATATGATCTTATACTATCGGTCCCTAAAATCACCTGAAAACCACCTTAAAATCCCCCATGGGGACCAAACAAATCATTTTGTATTTGTTAGTTGCTGAACAAACGCGGTATTGGCCTTGGGGACCAGAAGATGGTATTGCATCATAGGTTAGGGACCAAAAAAACAATTTAGTCAATCTAATAAATAGGAGGCTTGAGAAAGGGTTTTCTAAAGCTGCAAACTATGGCCAAATGGTATTTCAGGGAGGAAGAAATTGAGAAGCATTCTCCGTCTAGGAAGGATGGGATCAGCTTCAAAAAGAAGAGTCGCATCTTCGGCACCTCTACTGTTGGTATTTACAAGAGCTCAGAATGGAGCTGAATCTGCCTCCCACGACCATAGCAAGCGCTATGGTGCTCTGTCATCGCTTTTATATGCTCCAGTCTCACGCCAAGAATTCTTGGCAGACTATTGCTGCTGCATGCTTATTCCTCGCCAGTAAATTTGAAGAAACCCCGTGTTTATTGGAACATGTTGTTGGTGCGGCTTATATACTATTTTACAAACGCGACCCTCTTTCCGAACAAAGAATTAGAAACAAGTGATTGTATAAACAGTACAAGGAAACTCTCTTACTTGGGGAACGGCTTGTGTTGGCAACAACGGGTTTTTTTACTCGGTATCGAGCTCCCATACGCTCCTCTAGTTGCAGCTGTGTAAGTTTTGGGGATGTTGCATGCTCCAGTGGTTAGATTGGCTTGAAGTTATGTGAATGACTGGGTGTAGACAACGTTTTGCTTGCGGTACAAACCTCATTACATTGCAACGGGGTCACTTTATCTTGCTGCGAAATGTTTGAAGCTCAAGCTAGCTGGCTCAGGGAATGCTTGGTGGATGCAGTTTGAAGTGTCTCCAAAAATATTAGATGTTGTCATCGAGCATATGGTGAGATTTGAGTAGTGGAATCAGAAATGCACGCGGGAATTCATAGGATGCAAGGTGGCTTAACCAGAATGCAGTGCTGAAAAGGCGTCAATGTTCGTACCAAATGGCTCTGATCAATTCATGGGCAGCAAGGTGGCTCAACCAGAATGCAATGCTGAAAAGGTGTCAATGCGTGCATCGAATGGCTCTGTTGATCACCAATCGACGCAACAAATTGTTGTTGAAGATGGTACAAAGAAAGTGGAGGCTTCAAATATATACAAGGCACACAGTGGTGTTGAGGATGAAGATGGTGGGCAAATCATCGGACAATCTGAACACAAGACATCAACAAAGACTTACATTGGATAAGGGAGAGGATGAAGAAGAGGAAACTCAAAAAGCGTCCGGAAAATATGGTGGATCTAGAGGCCCAAGAAATAACTCGGAGGCGACTGGGACGAGGCCTGGATAGAGAGAGAGCTTGAAAGTGGAGTGGCGAAGCGAGGATGCATCTTCACCTAGAGATTGCACATAGGTAATCCAATATGCATTATGAATTTAAACTTGGCTGCGTTGATTTCTAACTTTTTTATTTCTTCACTTGGATATTAACTTTGATTTCTATAAAGATAAAGAGGAATTAAGCTTTCACACTTTTGTATCAACACCTACTTCAAAGCTTCTTCGTCGACCATCAAAATTACTACAGAACTTCTTAACTTAAAATACCAAATCAGACAAAAATGGAATATCCGAACAACTGCAGAAGTGCATGTCACTTAAAGAACATGCAAACACTGCTACAAAATAACTGTTGTGAATAGCTAATTCGATCAACAAGAAAGAAGAGTACAAAAGACAATACAGAGCCACGATCGCCTAAAGCCCGAAAGATACAAGACACTCAATTATTATTTTTTCTATAAGTTCATCAAATCTTAATACTATGTAGTCATCACATCACGAGTTTACCGCCAAGCTGCAATATAGTTGTTTCTTACACAAGTGCGCCACTTCCAGAGCATCCAGCAGAGCTCTTATATATCTTCTGGGCCATTGATATCCTGGAAATAATTAAAGGAACCAAATCAAGACAGTGCCCACGGCCATCTGAATTAGAGTCTAATTAGGCCAACAGAAATTTAGAAATTACCTTGTTCTCAAGAACAGTTCCATCAGGGATTTCCAACTTGGATCCAGATTTAGCAGTAATTGTCACTTTGCCCTAAAGATACACAAAAAGGATATGTTAGTTTGGTTGCAGTGCTGTTACTTCAAGGTCAAATGCCAAGTAGGGAGATGCCGAGATGTTGATTACCTTGAGGACAATACCAGCTCCAAACCAAACATCCCCACTGACCTTTACGCTATCTAGTTCAACAATACTAGGAATGGACTTGAACCGGCCGAGGAAGTTTCCAACCTGAGAAAATAAATGGGACTTAGAAACAGCAACGCCTGAGGAGTTACAATTAATAAGGAAACATGTGATGAGCAAAATTCTAACCTTCTTAAATTCAGGTCCCAATTCAATAGAAGGGTTAGATGGATTAGTCCTGGCCTCATTTCTCACCACATAGCCATCATCAGACAGCTTATAAAGATCCGACTGCAGTGGCCAAGCCAAAACCAATTAGTCGAGAAGAATAATCTATTGTATTCAAAGTAAAATCGGAAGAATATCCACTCCAAACTAACCTGGACCAGCAGCAGATCAGAGGTAGCTTTCACTGGGAGGAAGCGTGATCGGGGGACATTGATACCAATAGCACGGTCAAAAAACTGATCAAAGAGTCGGACACAGAAGTTAAACACAAGAAACGAGGATGAATATATTGCTATGTGAAAATGTGAAATATGTGTATCATTTACCCTAATTGCAGCACCAGCAGCAGTTTCTAGTTGAAGAACTTTAACCCCGTCAACTTCCTGGAAAGCCCAAAACAATTCAGATAACATGTGCTTGAAATGGTTCAAAGCAAATAGTATGCAGTACCTTCGGGTTGGGGATAATCTCCATCTTCAGGGCATCAGCTTCGACAAGTCTTTTAATTGCTTTCAAGTTCACCCATCTACATGACACCAAGCACATATACCAGTAAAATGTTATTCAATTGTATTCTACCTAAAAAGTGGTTCGTGAAACAGACTGAACAAAGATGACTGGCTGAGAAAGTAAGCAAACAAATGACTTACAAATTGTTGGTGTTGAAAATCTTGAACTTCTCAATTGACTTGAATTCATTTACCTGTGAAACAATAGGAACATCAGCATACATTACAAACAGTTTGAACCCTAAGATTCATCCACATACATTGTTTAACTGATTTGCTTTACTATAGAAAAGAAAACCAAAGGATTAAACTTCATATGGACAATTGATCCATATGCATTTATAGCAAGCTGGTTTCAGCTCCCCAGCTAGTTTTAATTAACATGATGTTTGTGGAAAAACCTCTTTTACCTTCCTTAGCTTCGCTTTCCTATATTGTTATCAATCCAAATAGTTTCATCACCATGACATAAAATTTTAGAGATATCATTGTCATAGTATATAAAAACCATTAAGACGCTTTTCGCCATTTGATATAACAACTTAGAACATAATCAACAGAAATTGTCAAGAATGCCAACAGTCGAAAAATCATTCAGTCAACTAAGATGAAGAAAACAAGCAGAAAATGGATCTTACATGTTCATCAGCGACTTGAGCAATTTCCAGGAGCTGAAGCAGAGAGACAAGAAATGGGTCAGTAAGTAAAATTCTGCACAGACAATATTCAACATGCCAGAAAGATGCATATATCCTAGATTTTAGCAATAAATACACTTAATAAATGATAGTAAAAAAAGTTGTGTTTCATTTCAGCCATAATCATCACGAGTATATCAGTGAAGTTTGGCAGATACAAAATGACTATCATCAAGTTAAAAATATATATATATATATATATATATATATATATATATATATACACACACACACATTTAGTTTTCTTAATGTTAGAATGCAAGTACAAATGACTATGAACTTGTGAGCTTTATCCTAGGTAGAGTACCAACTTAACAAGATTACTTATTCCAATGGACAGAAAACAGAATATCAGTAAGAAGCAAAGTACAATTGAATCGACTAGAACACAATACTATGAGTAATGATTAAGATGTCAAAAGCCCTGAACAAAAATAATAGAAAACCTATGCATGTTCAGAAAATGCACCATAAATAAAAAGGAAAAAAGAGAGCAGGAAGTGAGAAATGGATACCTGCACTCTACCTTCATAGGAAATCAGCGTACCACCTTTCACATCAGCCAGTGTTTTAGGAGTGACCTGCGAAATGTAAGACAAAATATGAGAAAGGTTTCAAATGTGATTATGGCAATGGTGCGTGTGTTTGTGTCAGAGAGAGAAGAGGGGGTAACGAATATTAAGAGACTTCTGCCAGAGTAAACTGAATCCACTTAATTACCTCCATGCAGTACTCATTCTTGTTATTGACCAAATGGTTTAATATTTCTGCAATAAGGAATTAAGGAAATAATAACATAGTGCTTCCACAGATAAATACTCTTGTGACATCATATCATCCTCAGAATATATTATAGCATGTGAAACAAGAAAGTAGAAGTCAGGATGAGCTAGCAAAGAAAGTGGAACAAAGGATACTTAGATCAACAATAGCACCCAAATTATCAGAATTGGCAACAAAGACATACTCCTTGCCCTGTCAGAAAAGAAGGATATTTAAACGTGATCTTGGCATTAACAAATAGGATGATTATGAATATTTCAAATACGAAATTTCAGGCTCTGCAAAGCAAAACCTGTGATATCAAAGCATCAAGCTTGCCGCTGTTCATCAAGGATGGAAAGACGTCACCATGGCCAGGAGGATACCTAAACAGGAACACTCTTTAGAACATGGGTAGCATTGAGAAACAGTACAGCATGGATAGAACCACATTCTTAAATCCAGGCACACGTCTCGAGCAGGTTTTGGACAAAAAAATTAATATAAAATTTTAGTTGAACAATGAAATTAATAATTTGAAACTGTGAACAGTAACTTGCACTTCATTATTTCCAATACCATGCTTCTTTGGTGGTATTTCCTTTGCTGGGGAGTGGCAAGAAATCTTCAACCACCAACCGAGGGTATTGACTCTGAGGAAAAAGAAAACGAAAATCTAGTCAATGCAACTGACAAAGAAGAAGAGGAGCAAACAGAATCAAGTTCTAAAGCAGAGGTTATACAGACCTGGTTGAATGTATGAATTTCAATCTTGTGGTGGTTGTATTTTTCAACAATCTGTTTGGTAAAGTAGCAGTGTATCAGTGTCGTTAGAGAAAAATAAAGTACCATTAAGATATGACTTTTGCTGATGTTATTACCTTCTGAGTGTCATCATGTGTATTGAAGGAGTTCATTAGAAGCAAGGGCACATTACATCCATATTTCTTGTTCAATGTCTACATGAATATTCTAATTGTTAAAATTATATTGCAAAGATTAAACACCATAAAAAGTCACCAGAAAGTAATCATCATGAACAAGCAATACCTCAATCTGAATAACAATCAAGTCCAGGAAAGTCAAGCCATTGCGAACTTCAATGACAGACCTACATCAAAACCACAAATAAAAAGCTGTCAAATACCCATGGAAAAAAACAGCAACAATTTTTTAAACATTCTGATAAAAATGGAATTTCACATGGCAAAGTTCTTAATTTGTTCCTTCTAAGTATCGCAAAACAGAAAAGTTGTTAAACAGAGAAGTGGTACATTATTCTGTTACACCGTCTACAAAATGATTCTTAGAGAATCTGATGTGTGGTTTACAAACATGGTTGGAAGATATTGCAAATTCCAACCAGATGACTAGTATCAAGAAGGCCTTAATCTTGACAGTTTCTCAATAATTGATCTACTTCGCTTCCATTACAAAATATTGCTCACATGCTCAACAAAAGTAGATTCTTCATTTGAACAATCTAAATTACATGTACAAAATTTTTAAAAAAAAAAACAGGAGCAAGAATCTCATCCTTTAGCATGCAGAGTAGAAGCTCCAACATATTCTCATAAGAAGAAAACAAGGCATATAAGCGAACCACAAGAAACAAACACATACGAGAAGAGCATAGTTTCATAAGTGCAATCGGAACATATAAAATCTATTGCATTCTCATTCTCTTGTATGCCAACATGTTCTCAATTGAAGAAAATATGACATACTCCGTATAAGTAAAGTACAAGGAACAAATTTATATGAACATAACTATAGCTCCACAATAGCAGAAGATATAAAAACATGAGTACATACTTTGGACCAGTGCATCCCATGGTAGTTCCCAATCCACCATTAAGCTTGAGGACCACAAGTTTGTCCAGAAGCTTCTTTGTCTCCGAAGCATCTGCACTCATCCAACATCCAATCTTATCAGCACTATATACACATAATATAATAAAACTTCCCCTAGTTAACCAAAATCCTCACCTTCAGGAACTGATGACAATGTGTCATAAGGCACTACAACCTCATCAGTGGGTGTCTGGATCTTGCTCCAATCAACATGCTGCGCTTCACCACTACAATTCCCACGAAAAATACAAAGAATTAAAATGACCGCTTACTCTGCATAATTCATCAAAAGCAAACAAAGCCAGCACTAACTCATCCATAACTACATTGAGGAATTAAATCTTCACAGTATCTGATCCATAATAGTCCAGAACAAACTAACAGATGTACAAAAACTACAGATCACAACTAAAGAAATTGAACGTACAAAACTGCAAATCGAAAAGCTGTAAAAAATCACAACACGCAGAATCAATCAAGCAACGATCGACATTCCAGCAAACCAAATCGAGCATCAATTTTCACATTAGTAGATCCACAAACTTGCTGATTTACAAAACTACGTATTACCAAAACTAACCGCAAATCTAACAGAAAAACCGGAAAAATCATGCTCAACAGAGAAATCAATGAGTAAACAAATCGCCGCGATTGACATTCTAGCAACATACATACCTAAGGTAGCGAGAGACGAGGTTGATGAATCCGCTCTTCTCCTTGTCACTGCAAAATCAGGGCTAATCAGATCGAAACGAGAAGCAACCGCTCGGAATTTAGATCAAATGCTTAAGCTACAGTTAACTCACCTGATTTGGCCGAGACTGGCGGTTGCAGATTTGAGCTTGTCGAGCTTCTCAACATCGGCAGGGCTTATCGTCGCAGCTGCAGCCATTGATGAATCTGGAGAATTAGTTTGAATAAAACAGAAGGGTGATCTAGGAAAATGTGAGTGATAAAGGGAGCTTGTGTTGAAGATGATGAGTTCGATCGGTTATATATGATGCATGTCTCGAGACTGTCCGGTAAAAGATGTGGTGAAAATGAGATGTGAGGACACGTGTAAGTATGTAACGGGAATTGGGCCCACGGGAAGAGGATGAATGGGGTAAAAATTTGGGAGAATATTCAGGCGAATATAACTCTCGAGCTAGATTGGTTTATGTCTGTGGGTGATTTTGATTTTTACGGTGGGTGATTTTGGGGGGTTTTCCTTTCTTCGCCTGTTTTGAGAAAGGGGAAAATGGGTTATCTTTAGAAGAAATCGGGTGGCGGGATTGCGACGCAATGTTTTCTGATCATTTTTGGAAAAATCGTAGTATTATTCGGTGTGGTATGGAAATTCGTGCCTTTTTCTTCTCCCATTTTTGTTTCTCCTCTTTAATTGTTATTGTTCTGAAAATGATTTTTTCCTTATTAAAGAGTTCATTAATAAAGATTAACTATAATGATGCATATTTAGTAAGATAGTTTACCATCGAATCTAAGTAAACATGGAAACATAAATGTCATCGTTTTCCCTTACGTTCTCTTTTCTCAAATTTAGATTTAGTTGTGAAAAAAAATTACAAAATCTTGTTTAATAAGGCTCAATAGTTATACGGGTCAGAATTGAATTAAGGCAAAATCTTGGAAAACACTGTCTTTCTAGGCTTATGGAAAGAATGAATTTTATTGGAATAATAGAAAGGTAAAATGTCTTAGTAACAATATTACAATTTTATTATACAACGTGTAGTAGTTATAAAGTTTATAACCCGATTCATGTAACCTTTTTTTTATCTTCATTTCTTTTAATTTGCACTTTAACCTTGGTATTTCTATGCCTTATGGAAAGACCGTCTTTTAAGAGACAGACTCTTGAATTATTGTGGAATTTTAAATAAAAATATGAAGGCTTTGAGGTTTGGGTGTAAATACTTTATTCTTAGAATTAATTTTGTGAATATTGTCATTCTGAATTATAAGAAAATACAAAGCTTTTTTTTTTATAAAAAATTTCGTGCATCGAACAATGTTAATTGGGAGTTCATTGTTATGCCTCTCAAAGATAATATTTATATGCCCAAATTACGACTAACTACTAGATAGTAGCTAGTGGTAAGTAGGGATCATTCACGAGAAAAATGCGATTTTATCAAATGTTGAACGTAGTTAAAAATACGCGAAGAAGTCACTCTAACTGTGTGGTAACAAAGTTGGGTGGGGGTTGAGTTTAGAAAACACTACTACTTTAAGTAACTAAATTAACAAACAATTAGAGCGAACGATGTGAATACGATCACAATTAGCACGAAATTAAGATGAATAGTAACTAAGATTATAACAAGTTTTGGATGCAGTTGGTTTACATTTCTAGTTATCCTTTGACTAAATTGTTTTTTTAGTCCCCTACAAAGTATCTTATACCATGTTTTGGTCCCTGTTTGCAAATCAACCCTCAGACGGTACCAAACAAATTCAGATGATTTGTTTGGGCCCCAAAGGTGTTTTTCAGGGAAAGTCAACGGTAAAATTGGTCAAAATATGTAAAATGACTATTATACCTCTGAGTTTAAAAAAATAAAAAATAAAAATATGTAAAATTGTTCTCCGTCTTCTTTGCTCTATCTTCTTCGCTTCGTCTTCTCTGCCGCCGTAGATTGATCCAAGTTTCCCAAAGGAGGCCACTGGTACTTACAAAATGCTATTGGCATTAGTCCCACGCCACACCTAAAAAGTAAGAACACACACAAAACATCATTCAAGTCCCAGTCAAACAACCCCAAACAAGTAAAATCAACAATTAATTTGCCAAACACCTCTCTCCATTTCTATATCTAAAACAGGGAAGAACACACTGGCCAAATGAATTGCCCCTCTCGTTTTGCTAATATTCGCATCCCTATCTAAATTTGGCAAATGGCAACATTTTGAGGATAACCCTTTATCCAAATTCTCTTCTAATTTTGGAAAGCTCGTGTCTTTATCGACTCCATTACATTGTATGCCGGTTTATTCCCTGGTTTCTGGAGGTGGTTGCTGGTTATGGCTCGCAAGAAGATTAAGATCAAGAGAATCGATAACGCCACGGTGAGGCAGGTGACTTTCTGAAAGAGAAGAAGAGGGATTTTCAATAAAGTTGAAGAGCTCTCGGTTCTTTGTGTTGATGATGTTGCTCTCCGGCGGCGGAGCTTCAAGACCTATGGCAGAGCTTGAAGCTTCGAGACGCCGACAGAGCTTCAAAGGCACCAGAAAAGACCAGTGCTAGCAGAGCTTCCGGCTTTTTCAACAAAAAAAATATTTTATTTGCAATTGAGCCCCTCAACAATATAGAACATTTTTGTATTGACCCCAAAATTTAATTGAAACTTTTTTAACAAGTAAAATTACGAAAATACCCCTAACCATATTGGAAAACTGTTCTGGTTTTCCTGAAAACCTCCTTTGGGGACCAAACAAACCGTTCTAAATTTATTTGGTACCGTCTGAGGGTTGATTTGCAAATGGGGACTAAAACATGGTATAAGATACTTTGTAGGGGACTAAAAAAAATAGTTTAGTCTTATCATTTTATCATCGACTAAGTATCCTATTTTTATGCATTGACCACACAATGTGGAGGACTTATCAATACCTTTCGAGTGAAAACATTTCTCACATCTCCTTGGTTATAGTTAGAATGGGTGATCGGCGCCACACAATAACCCTTACCCTTGGATCACTATAGACGATCGGCGTTATCGAATTCCCCCAAGAATAGCAATAAACATGGAAACCCAAAACAACTATTTCCTATAAGCGAGAAATATCGGGGTAGCATAATTATGTTTCCTAATGACGGCTACAAGGATCGACCTTCATGCTAGGTGTCATTAGTGTGCTACTTCGTTAATTAGACAAAACTCATTTAAACTTATATCAAACCTAAGCAATTCCACCAATAAATAATCATAATTATTTGTCACACCCAATTATAATCTGACATTAACCAACGATAATCACATCGACAAAGAGATTAACTATTCCAAGTTTGACCAAAAACCTAGCAAATAATCAACTCACAATCATTAACTAGTTGTACATCCTAGTCTAAATCATTCATTAATCACAAAACAAAGCATAAAATATGATTGATAACCATAGCACAAAATAGGATAAATCAAATCTCACAAAATCCTATTACTCCGTCCCAGCCGAATGTGCACACTTTTTGGTCAACTTTCTCAGGTCATGTTTGACCAACGATAACTTTAGTTATGTATATTAACGGTGTGTTAAAATTTGATATTTAGAAAATACAGCATGCATAGAATCCAACAATATCTCACATGATGATATTGGTATCTATATACTAGTTGAAATTTATGGTCAAATGTGTCTTGAGAAAGTTGACCAAAAAGTGTGCAGATTCGGCTGGGACGGAGGGAGTACTATAAATGTATATCAACTGCTCCCAAGAGTATAATTAACCTAGATAATTAAAACTCATAACAAAGAATATAAATCTATAAAGAAACATGGAAGAAATTGAAATATAAATGGAAAAACTAGGGTTTGGAGGCCCCAAGTCAGGCTCACTTGAAATGGGGAAGAAGTTGTGCTATTTGTAGTCTAAGGAAAGAGAGGAGAAAATACCAAAAAATTCAATTTCTGGGTAAATTCCGCGGACCGCAATGGAGTTGCTGCTCTTTTCTTAATTCCATCGCTACGAGTGAACATCTTATCCGTTTTGAGAGTTCCTGTAGTCGATTTTATAGTACTTGAGGAGAGGAATCCAAAAATGCTTCCCTTGAAAACCAATTAATCTTGTACCATGCACCAAAATGGGATTTTAACTCAGCTCAATCTTTTACCCTCACCTTCAATCTTCTTTATTCCACCACTTTTTGCAAGTGACCTTCTTCCGGTGATCTAGTCTTCACTTTGAATCCAATCTTCAATCCTTGAACTGATCATGGAAGACTCAAACTAAACATTAAAGACTTCATAAACCAAGGACTTAGGATACAAAATTATGAAATGTGATCCTAGCCCTCTAATTAGTAAAGTTTCCAATTCTCTAAATCAAAACCTACAATATACTACAATTATGAGTATCGGGTGTGCTAAAAGGAGAGTATAAAATGAGCACATCAAATCCCCCACATATAAACCTTTACTCGTACTCGAGTAATCAAGATCTATGGTGGTTTCCTAATCCTCTACCCCAAAGAACATTTGAGCTCTCTAATTGAGAATTTCCCAAAGCTAAAAACACAATGGACTACCCATTCCCCATATTTTAACCTATAAGAAGTTCTACCCAAAAGTACCATAAAAAAACAAAAGTCTAAAAATACTAAAACATCAAACAAAGTAGAATATCCCATTATACGTTTAATCCCACTACCACATTCCCAAGCTAAGTTTCAAACCTTAAAGACTAACAATGTGAAACTAGACCACTCTCATTCTCCTTTTATCATTTTCAACCTCGTGGCCCCTAATCCGCAAATGATCAACATTTTTTTCCCCTCTCATTTATCTCATTTTGCCTAAGAGTCCTTTTTAGATTTTCATCCTAAACACACATCATTTTTCTTTAGGCTCACATCTCACCCACACATTTAACCTCTCACTCTTGCATAGGTAGCCCTTTCGGGTTTTCAACCTATCCGAGCCCCCAATGTTTCCTAAACCGCCTTCTCTTTCAACTTAGTGGGATTTTTTTTTCAAACAAACAAATCAAAGTAGAGCATTGTCCGCTCCCTAGCACTTAAAACACACATTGTCCTCAATGTGAAAGGACATGATAAAGAAATAAGGGTGAAAGAAAAACTCATAACTATGACCTTGAAGGTCCTTCCCGGTGGTGGCAATGCTCACTTCTCAACACATGTTCTCAAACTTCGCTCAATATGCAACTTCGACCCATCCACTACAATTTCACAACTATGCAAGTCCCGATCAACACTCACAAAAACAACTGCTAATAGTACTCATAGGTTGTGGTTTTGGTGGTAGTTTTTGGTGGTGGATTATGGTGGTGTTTTGCGGTTTTAGGGTAGGAGTGTGAGGACAAGGGTGAGTAAATTTTCCTATATTATATATATAAAGTATACACAATAGTCTAATTTAAAAACTCGGGTTGGCTCCCTATAAGCTCCGCATATTTAAGGTCGTTGAAACGATCCTAATGTTATCCATATGGTGAAGGTTTGAATCCTTCAAGAATTCTAAAAGTAGGTGTGGGTAGAGAGGTGTGGGTAGAGAGGCGTGGGTAGAAATCCTTCAAGAAAAGGATTATGTGGAGGTGGAGTTTATCTTAAAGGAGATGGATGGTTTGGGAGCTTGGCATAATCGTTTGGCTCCCCTATTGTCTCCTTAAAGAATTCTAAAAATGGTAGAGTTGGTTCAATCACTGGTGGTGGGGGTGATGATGGCAAGAATAATATTGATGTGGTAATCCAATCAGGCAAGCCAATTGTTGCTCAAGCCGTGAATCTCTTCCCATGCAAAACAAGTCTCGAAAGTGATTCTGGGAGAAAAGCTCTGACGATCAAGTCAGTCCCTCTCTTCAAGAATTGGAATTTCTTATCCAAGTCACACTTACCTCGATTGGTCTCTGTCTTGCCCTCTTTATAGTGTGGTACAAACACGACTCTGCTTCACCTGTATTCACCATTGTGGGTTTGATCGTGGTTCTGATAAAGGTGGGACGTGTCTGAGAGCTCAATCATGGCTCCCACCTTTCTCGGTTCATGGTCCAGCTTCCACCTTTTCTTATTTTGTTTGTGGCCTGTTGTAGAGCCTGTTTATGATTTGGGCTAGCTGCCCAGTGCTATGGAGCTTATGGGTTGGGTATACACTATAAGCCCCTCCCCCCCTCTATCCATGAAGACTGAAAGGCATGAAGCGATGTCATTAGTTGTAAAATAACTGCGAACTGATGTTGTATACAAACAACATGTTTGTCTTTTAGTATTACTCTTGTTGCCATCGCAAAGTGACGTTAGGTTTTTGGCTAAACCTATGACCCAGCTAACTCTTCTGATTTCAAATTTTGAATTTGAATCCCCCTTATCCATGTCACTCGTGCGATAAGGATGACTGTTTAGATTTTATTTTTAAGGGCCGAGATTCGTTCCTCTTTCTTTGCTGCATTGTTCCTATTTTTCTGCCTTTTGTTATTGCTTCATCTCTTGAATAAGGAATTGTAAATGAATAATTTAATCCCGTCATCATTCAATGCGCTGTCCATTCATCTTTTGCCATCGTTTTGATATCTGTAAAAGGTAACCTATTGACCTCCTCTTTTTTTCCATTTCTCCATTGCTATTTAACTATCAAAATTTATTATTCTTCAGTTAATCTCCCCAATTATCGAAATACTCATATTCTCCGGCTATCCCTTGTTCTTCTACCAATCACCACTCTTCCTCCTATATAAGAGTAAGTTTGTATCTAGCTCTATCTCTGATTTCTTTTTTGAATGTGCTAATTTGAATAAGGTATTTCCTCCTCAATTTCTGGTAATTTTACCACCTGTGAATTTACTTTACCAATCTCTGGCCAATGTCTCTGGCGAA
This sequence comes from Rubia yunnanensis, assembly GCA_037428765.1. Lineage (NCBI taxonomy): Eukaryota > Viridiplantae > Streptophyta > Magnoliopsida > Gentianales > Rubiaceae > Rubia > Rubia yunnanensis. The sequence continues at coordinate 29,978,220 of CM075069.1, read as the reverse complement.
CCTTTTGTTGATTTACTTGACCTCTGCCCTGAAAAGTTTACCTCCAAGGTTTGCGACCCTAATTAATGTTTTTATTTCTAACTCTAGGATCACTGTGTATTTGAATGTCTTCCTCTAACCACATCGAATCTCCCATAGAAGATGCTTACTCCGACGGGGATTTCGGTTACGTCACCGGATCCTCTGCTATGGCAGTATATTGATCGAGTTATACTTAGAAGACTAAAAGAACTATTTTTCCTTTTTATCTTCGTCTGAGCTTCGTGCTCATGCAAACTCTGAATGTGTTAGCAATCCTCCTCCTGGATATATCTCCTGTTATTTAACTTATTTGAATTTTGGTCTCTACTTTCCTCTTCCCCCACATGCTGTTAACCTTCTGCGTTCGTACAAATTTGCACTATCCCAGTTTCACTCCAAAGGCATCGCTATATAATGGGGTTTCTCCAAGTGTGTGAAAAATCAAACGTTCCTTTCACCCTTGATTTGTTTCATAACCTTTACCACCTTCACAAAGTAAAAAATACCATAGATGAATTCACCTTTTATCTTGTGATAGCTGGGGTTGAACTTGTGAGTGATTTTCCTAGCAATGTTAGTCCTTGGCGGACAAAATATTTTTTTTGTAAAACTGAACCAAAGTCCCGAATTGGCCCTTCCTTCTTAGAACTACAAAGTTCCCAAAACTAAGCTTCCTGGTTTGAGTGTTCATTTTACTGCTGAAACTGAGATCGTGGTAACACTTTGTGCTTATACACGACATCTCTGCCATGCTGATTCTGATGCAGAAGGTGCTATGAACTGTCATTATTTTGATATGTTGGATCTGTATTTTGTCTTATTTTTTACAAATCTTTGCTTCCTTTGTACGTTCATTTGATCTATGGTGTTTACCTTTTTGTAAACATAGACTTAGCTGAAGGTGCTATCGACAGATCGCTTTTTGATGGTGATGATGGGGAGGTGGTTGGGACCTATGCCCAACTTGACAATGATGCTTCCAACGACACCCTTCAACATGGTGTTAACAAAATGAGCACTAGTACTGCACTTGCCAAGGGCAAGTGATATGAATCTCCTTGTGAAGACTCTGGATTGTGGAATTAAGATTCTTGACAAAACAAGGGAACTCGCAAACCCTAGTGTGCTGCACAAAATCGGAATTCTAGCCCTCAGGGTACGCCTAATTTCGACTTGCTCTCCAACTATCCCGTGGGATCAGATCACAAGGTTTATTGATAGTTAACTAGCCCTTGGGGTTAAGCAACAATGGAAGAAGCTTGCAAGAAACAAGAGTGTGAACTCAAAGGTTTGTATATTTGATTGATAAAAGTGTGTACAAAACTCGAAAATACAACCCCTATTTATAGGGCTAAATTCGTCCAAACCCTAATCCCAATCAGGACGAGATTTGGTAATTTCTGTCAGAAACTGAAAAGAATTATGGCAGCTTTAAGAAGCTAAAACCATATCTAGCTAAAATACCTAAAATAAGCTTAATATGGCCAAAGTCATCCATATAACACCTTGGATGAATATTGCCTTATCTAATCTTACCAAAACTAGTTCTAATCAGAATAAAACTGAATATGCTAAACCCTAATGGACTGTGTTTTTTAAATTTAGCTCTTCAAAGCCCACATGGCCGAGCTATTAGTCCATTAAAACCAATGAAATAATTTTACAACATTTTACAGTGATAACACAACCTCATTAAAAACCCATGGGGGAAAATTATAGTGTTCTTCATAATGTCTTCAATTCTTCGATAGTCTTGAACAATAAATCCAAAATGTCGATGATGACTCCTTCTTCAATTCTTCATCATAAAGGCGACCAATCAAAGCATTTAAAGTAGCATCCTTATGCTCCGTCCTTGACCTAGGCATAGGTCCCGTCATGTTAGTTAGAGGATCCTGACAAAACCTTTAAATGTTTGATCAAGACGTGGAATGTTTTCATTTATGGTGGTAGTCATTTTTGCATCTCCATTATTCCCCCTGTGGTCGAAAGGTTTTGCCCTCGAAACTGAATTGTCTTCAAAGGTAAATGGAGATAAATCAGCAACATTGAAGGTCACACTAACACCATAATGATCTGGTAACTCAATCTTGTAAGCATTGTCGTTCACACGCTCCACCACTTTAAAAGGACCATCTCCACGTGTACTCAACTTAGATTTCCAAGCAATTGGAAACCTCTCTTTCCAAAGATGTACCCAAACATAATCTTCAACCTGGAACCTCATCAACTTGTGACCCTGATTAGCTCTGTCAACATTATGCACATTTGTCCGTTCAATTTTCATGCGCACCTTGTCATGATTGTTTTTCACAAAATCAGCTTTCTATTCTCCATCAAGAGTTCTGTTGAAAATTCAAAGGAAGTAATTCAATAGGTATATTAGGTAGAAAACCATAAACAATCTCAAATAGAGGTAAGGAAGTAGTAGAATGAATAGTGCTATTACAAGCAAACTCTGCAATCGGGATGCCTTTTTCCCAATTCTTCCATTTTTTTTCTAAACTAGGGCACGCAGGAGAGCCCCTAGGGTTCGATTGGTCACTTATGTTTGTCCATCAGTTTGAGGAAGGCTAGCAGTAGAAAACAACAACTTTGTCCCTAACTTATGCCACAAGGTATTCCAAAAGTAGGATATTTAACATCACGATTAGAGATAATGGACGCAGGTATCCCATGTAGCCGAACTACCTCTCTCAAAAATAGATCCGCAACATGTTTTGCATCATCTGTCTTCCTATAAGGAATGGAGTGTGCCATTTTCAAAAATATATTCACCACAAAGATAGAATCATTACCTAACTGAGAACGTGGTAAAACGAGGACAAAATCCATGGAGATATCAACCCAAGGATGTGTAGGAACATGAAATGGAGTATAAAAACCACGAGACTTAGTTTTAGACTTAGCCTTCAAACAATCGATACAAGTCCTACAACCCCAATCAATAGCAAGTGCCATTTTTACCAATAGAAGTGTTCTCGCAACAAGTTATAAGTTTTAAATGCATCGAAATGTCCCATTAAACCAGTTGAATGACCTTTTCTGACAAGTAATTCACGCATAGAACACTGAGAAATACATAACCTATTATTCATAAACAAGAAACCATCATACCAAAAAAACTTTTCATAAGCACCATTTTCGATTGCAGCATAAATAAATAAAAAATTAGGATCAGTCGCATATAAATATCGCACGAATGAAAACCCTAACCTAATGTATTCCAATCGTGTAAGCAAAACATGTCTATGAATCAAAGCATCTGCAACAATATTTTCTTTACCCTTTTTGTAACGCAGCACAAAAGGAAAAGATTCAATGAAACTAGACCATTTAGCATGACGCTTATTCAACTTCATCCGACTCTTCAAATATTTCAACGAATCATGATCACTATGAATGACAAATTCTTTATGCAATAAATAATGTTGCCAAGTTTCTAATGCACGCACAATTGCATAAAATTCTTTATCATACACAAGATAGTTTAGAGCACCCGCCTTTTAGCTTTTCACTTAAGTAAGCTATATGTCGATTCTCTTGCATAAAAAAATACCAATACCAACACCATAAGCATCACAATGAATCTCAAAAATACCATTAAAGTTAGGTAAAGCAAGAACATGAGCATTACATAATCGTACTTTCATTTCATTAAATGCATTCTCTTGACTGTCAGTCCAATTAAATTTCACATCCTTTTAACTAGTTCATTTAGAGGTGCAGCAATAGATGAGAAAACACGCACAAACCGTCTATAAAAACTTGCTAAAGCATGAAAAGAACGTACCTGGTTGGCATTAGTAGGTCGGCCAGGTCTTAATTGCCTCAATTTTGGTTTGGTCAACTTTTATGCCCTCATTAGAGACCACATAATCGAGAAAAACAACCTCTGAAGCACAAAATGTGCACTTCTTGATGTTCACATACAAACAAGACTCACGAAGTGCAACGAGAACCATTTTAATATGCTCATGTTCTTCAATCGATTTAGAATAAATCAAGATATCATAAAAATAGACCACAACAAATCAAACAATAAACTTTCTTAAGACATGATTCATCAACCGTATAAAAGTACTAGGTGCATTAGTTAAACCGAAAGGCATAAAAATCCATTTATACAACCCAAACATAGTCATAAATGCAGTTTTTCATTCATCCCTCTCATTAATTCTAATGTGATGATAACCCTGAGTCAAATCAATCTTAGTATAAATCACATATCCATGCAAATGTTCAAGCATATCATCAAACCTAGGAATAGGATGGAGATACTTAATGGTAATATTGTTAATAGCATGACAATCAATGCACATACGCCAAGCTTTATCTTTCTTAGGAACTAAAAGGACAGGCACAACACAAGGAGATAGGGATTCTCGCACATAACCTTTTTGAAGTAACTCATCGACTTGTCATTGTAGTTCCTTTGTCTCCTGTGGGTTTGCTTTATACGTCAGACGGTTTGGAATAACTAAACCCAGAACCAAGTCAATCTGGTGTTCAATACCTTGCAAAGGTGGTAAACCTGCAGGTAAGGCCTCCGGAAATACATCATCAAATTCCTGTAACATCTTAGCAAACTGTGGAGGAACATGTATAGGAATATCATCACTAGCAAAATAGCTCTCTTTAAAATTCATGATAAGCACATAAGAATGATGAGAAAAAGTACGATTCACATCCCTAATCGATGAAACAATATACTATAATCAATAGGAAGTTTATGTCTCATCATGTAAATTGATGGCAAAGGACTAAGATGTGAAGATAGGATTTTACGCCACTTATTAGAATCATTCTTGAACTTACCTGGATCGGCCACCCTTGATTTTTGGTTGAAATTATCAAGGTTTTTACCTCTATTTTTTTACCTTGTGGCCGAGCTCCCTTAAACCCTGGCTAGGGTTTTGTTTGGCCATGCTTTCATTAATCGCAAACTTCTCTTTGTCGACTTTCATACGTCTCTGTGCCTCTAGCACTTCCACAGGTACTAAAGGTGTCAATGTATACCTAGTTCTATCCTTAATCACAGTGATTTCTTTAGTGTAACCATTATGCATAGATTTACAATCAAACTGCCAAGGCCTTCCTAACAAAATATGACTAGCTTCCACAGGTATAACATCACATAAGATAGAATCATGATATTTTCCAATCTTAAAGTTAATCATGTATTGTTTGTTAACCCTAATTTCACCACAACCATTTAATCAAATAAGTTTATATGGTGATGGATGAGTAGTCACGGGCAATGACAATGATTTAACAAGAAGATTAGACACAGTATTACACAAGAACAACCATTAATAATCAATAATCAGTAAACAATTCTTATCTTTCACAAGGCAATGAGTATGAAAATATTAATTCTTTGTACCTGTGTTTCATCCATTTGAGAGTTTAGAAGTCTCAATGACACGAAGTTTCATTGTGTTTCCGGACCTTGTTCACCATGATCATTTATGATGATCTCTTCATCTACCTGTTCTTCACTACTTTCATACAATTGTGGCACATTCGCATATTCATCTTCTTCATCACCTTCCTCAATGGTTGTTAGCACTCAAGCATGAGGACAATTACTTTGGACATGTCCTCTTTCTTTGCAATGGAAACAAGTAGAAGTATTAACATAAACTGAATTTGACGAAACAATAGTGGTTTTTCCAGGAATTTTCAAAGATTGCTGGGGTGGTGGTGTCATCCTTCTTTCACTTGGAGCATAAGTTTGATTTGAATATGACTGCATTGAACCATGTCCTCCCATGATTGTTACCCTACTTCGGCCAGAACTAGGGTTTTTGGAGTCAAACCCTGGTCTTTGACTGAAAATCTGGGCTGGGGCTTTCTCTGTCGCAGGGTACTCTCAACCAACCTTGCTTTCACCAATAAATTGCCCATGGATATGTGATGTTGAAGCTTGACTGGCATTTGAAGGTTCTCACGCAAGCCTTCAATGAATCAATTTTTGATGAAAACACTGTCTTCTTTCATTCCAACCCTTCTCATGGTCAACTCAAGATCTTGTCTATTTTTATCATCTGTTCGATTTCCTTGCTTCATGGTGGACATATAAGAATGTTGTTCCATCAAGTAAGTAGGTGGAACATGAATTTGGCGAAGCTCGGATCTCAATTTTTCCCAGGTGGAGATAGGTTTCTTTCCGGCAAGATATCGCGACTCTTTTTTTAATTTTCCACCATTCAGCCTCATAGAGTGAAGTAATACTTACCTTGACTTTTTCTTTCTCCCAATAATTTTTTAGATCAAACAGATTCCCAATCTGTCGCTCCCAATCAAGATACTTTACTGGATTGTGTTGACCATCAAATCGAGGGATGCCATACTTCAATCCCTTGATGTCTCGAGCATCATCTGAACCCAAACTAGATCTCTAGTTCCTCTTCACTCTCCTTTGGGAATGAAGTTTACTGTGGTGATGCCTTCTAGAAGACCCTCGGTGTGATCGTCTTTTCGAACCATCATCAGAAATTCATCTGAATTGCCAGAACCATTGAATTGGCGGACATATTTTTGGGATTCATTCCTCTTGGCCGATGATGTAGGTGTAGGTGGTGCTATGCTGTCAACTTTTCTCGCCAATCTTTGCACCATACTCATAAGTGCATTTATTGCAATAGCAAGCCGATTTGGATCATTGGCTTCATTAGGTTTAATTCGATGTCGCTCCCAACTATCTAGAGCCTCTTCGTGTGGATGTTCACCATGCCTGCCATCAGAGGTGTGCATTAATGGCAAATTTTTAGGATCGCTAACAAAAGGCGAGACGATTGGATTTCCGTCCTCCATCTCTGCTAAATTGTTAAGAAAAATAAACGGTTAGTATAAAATTCAACCACCCCTTCCCTTTGTTTATTAAGGTCTCTCACCGAGTGTATAATACATACAACTCACAAGGTGAAGGCTAATGCAAGGGCAATTGATCAATTCACCGTAATTCAAAGTAGAATATGGAGATGAGAACTGCAGAACTTATTTCAAAATTTAAAATTAATTAAACTCAAAATTGGGCTCTACAATCTAGAATTCCAAATTCCACAGAGAATAAGGAACAAAATACAATTTGAGTGGCACGAATTGGAGCTGTAATGAAGAAGTTATAATCAGAACAAGGATGTGTTATATAGGCGACAAATCAGTTCCGAAAATTCAAGTAGCTTTTCCGAAATCAATTTGGATTTGGAATTCAAACCCAAATCCGTTGTGGTAAATGATTTTAATGACTTACTTGCCCCCCCCCCAAGTTGAAAATTCAGATCAAATCTCTTCTCAATTGTCTCTTTTTTTCCAGTTACTCTTTCGATTAGGATTTTGACTTTTCCATTCCTTTTTCAAATCAGATTTCCTTTTTCTTTCTTTTTTTTAGTAACAAATTCTATTTTTTTGTACACTATAAAACACTCACAATCAGAATCTTGTTCCCCAAGTAAATTTTTCGAGCACAATTCCCAAATTTTTGAAAATTGCAAATATGCCCCCAAGCTTTCAAAAATTGCAAACAGGCCCCAAATTTCCAATTTCAAAACCCTAAATTCCGATTTTAAAACCCAAAATCTACTGGTTTCTCTTTTTTTCAAAAAAATTTTGGAACAAATTTAGCCTATATAAAACTTGGAATAAGAAAACTGTGATAACACACTCTCGATTCAAATGAACTTTGAGGTATTCAAGATCGTAAGGATCAAGAATATGACACTATATCTGGAAAATGACATAAGACTCTATTTTATTTTATTTTTGAATATGGTGTAATCAAGAAGCAAAGAACAATTCAAGATTATGGAATCAAAGAATGATAAAGAAAGCAAATAGGATTATAAGCATGCAATAATTTTTAGAAAAGTGGACAAAAATTATCACAAATACATAAACTGTATAAGCTACCTAAAAAATACAAAACCGACTGGGAGGTAAAGGAGGATAATACTTGTTAACGCTCAGACACATCGACGTCTTCCTGACTCAATTGATGAAGGTGAAGGCGGATAGTAATACTGAAGTATCATAACTCTCGGACCCTTCGGCGTCCCTCGACTCTAGATTCAATCCTCATGATAAGAAATATAAAAAAACACAATTAAGATACGACATGAAACAGTTTATAAACCTAAAGTTATTGAAAATAAATAAATGCAAAACCCAAAACCCCTGATGAAATTTTTTTCCACCAATTCATTCGCTTTGCTCTGATACCAACTGATATGAATCTTCTTGCGAAGACTCTGGATTTCGGAATTAAGATCTTTGACAAAAACAAGGGAACTCGCAAACCCTAGTGTACCGCATGAAATTCATAATTCTAGCCCTTAGGGTACACCTAATTTCGGCTTGCTCTCCAACTAGCCCGTATGATCAGATCACAGGGTTTATTGATTCTTAACTAGCCGTTGGGATTAAGCAACAATGGAAGAAGCTCACAAGCAACAAGAGTGTGAACTCAAATGTTTGTATATTTTATTGATAAAAGTGTGTATAAAACTCAAAAATACAACCCCTATATATAAGGCTGAATTCGTCCAAACCCTAATCCCAATCAGGACGAGAATTAGTAATTTCTGTCAGAAACCGAATAGAATTATGGCAGCTTTAAGAAGCTAAAACCATATCTAACTAAAATACCTAAAATAAGTTGAATATGGCCAAATTCATCCATATCACACCTTGGATGAATATTGCCTTTCTAATCTTACCAAAACTAGTTCTAATCAGAATAACACTGAATATGCTAAACCCTAATGGACTGTATTTTTTAAATTCATCTCATCAAAGCCCACATAGCCGAGCTATCAGTCTAATAAACCCAAAATAAAATAATTTTATAATATTTTACAGTGATCATACTACCTCATTAAAAACCTAGTGGGAAAAAAGAGTATAGTGTTCTTTATGATGTCTTTAGTTCTTCGACAGTCTTGAAAACTAAATCCAAGATGTCGATGATAACTCCTTCTTCAATTCTTCATCATAAAGGCGATCAATCAAAGAATTTTAAGCAACATCCCTAAGCTTCGTCCTTGACCTATTCATAGGCCCCGCCATGTCACTTAGAGGATCCTGAACAAAACCTTTAAATGTTTAATCAAGACATAAAATGTCTTCGTTTATGGTGGTAGTCATCTTGGCATCTCCATCAGCAAGTCTACTTAAGGCAGCGAGATGGGTGGAAAATGTCCCAATTATGAATCAAAGGAGAAGAATAATAAGAGGAATATGACTGATGTATTACCGGATCATTTGCCACCTCCTGTAAGAAAAGGGCGTGGCGTCCAGCCTCGCTCTCAAGCCCATGCGCGAACTGATAATCCGCTAGTGGAAAGAACAATACCTGATACTCTCTCTAAACTTTATCTTTCCGATACTTTATCCGTGGTAAGTTCGCTGGTCAATTTGAGTAACCCTCGCTATAAATTGATACCTTTTGTTTAGAATATTGATTATCCCTTTTGTATGTATTTTTCTCTATAAGGTTTGTGAGAGTTTTCAACTTGCGAGTGACTGGCTTTCGAAGTACTCCCATGCTGATGAGTCACTCATTGAAAAATATAAGGCCAAGGAGAAGAAATGCGTGACCCTAGAAACTTCCCTTAAAGCTGCCAGGGAACGGGCGAACAATACTGAGAGGTGTGCCGAGGTCGTGGGGAAGAAAACACCAATCTTCGTTCTGAGCTCAAGGAGATGCGTACCAATGGTCCTGCTTCTCCTAACTATCCTCAAATTCTGGTGGATTGGCTTTACAAAATGAAGTTTTTCTTCAAACTATTTGAGGATGTTTCCAGCTTTGCTCGGACCATTGGTTACTGTGAAGCTATGAAAGACATGCACGAGTGGAACCCGACTGTGACGTTGAAGAGCCTGCCCTCTTTGAATAAGTATACCAAAGCATTGGAAAAATAGAAGGCAATACTCAACAATGGTTTTATTGAAAATATTGTTGACGGTGGACACCCATATGCGCTGCCAACGCATCTTGCTAGCCTTCCTTGTCTTCCCCCTGCAACTGAGTTAAATGGGTGTGGGGTTGATTATCTGGAGAACCTGCCATTTGGCTCTCACACTATTTTCCCCCTTCCTAACTCTTTTTCAAACAAGGCAACCGAGGCTAATGCGAACACTGAAGTTCCTTCTCAGTAACCAAGCCAGGAAGGTGTTGTTATCGTTGCCCAACCTTTACCAACCTCCACCTCTGAAGTTATTTAATTCTTAGTCTATCAGGTTTTTGGATTTTTTTTCTTATAATTTAAGACAATATTTTGGTGTATGTTTGTACTACTTGTATGAATATGGTTATTGATTTTGGTTTGGGCTTCTACTTTTATGACCTCTCATCGCACTTGCTTATATGCAGGGATTCGATATTTTAATTGATCGTAAATTTTTGAAACGACTTGATTTTCTAGGATCTACTGATCGATTTTCTGATCGCTATGAATTTTTACCATCTGATTTTCACTGCCCATTAGATTGATTCGAGCTACTCAATCTTTAACCAAGGAATATGATGAGCTTTTTTCTTCTGATCGCATCTCTTTTATGGAGTCGCTTCCCTTATGGATCGGATGTCAACATTCTATTTCCGATCCTTCGCCATCTTCTTCCACAAAGTGTCCTTGCAGCATGTTTGTCCCCAATGGTTACAATGTTGAATTGCTCGGCAAGGATATTTTTTTAGGCTTGGTTGATCTTGGATCTGCTGGTGCATATAGCGTTTGCTTAATCTCCCTGCCCATGTTCAAGAATGGGCGTTATCTTTGGGCATTCGTTTGAAGTACATACTCCTGGGTATGAACGATCTTGAAGCAAAGTGGGACAAAACTATGAAAAACACTCAAGATGTTGTGCATGATTTACAAAGGGTTTGCAATGAGTAGGTCTTATTCACTATCAACAGTTGACCCTGGTGAAGATGCTTCGCCAGCAGGAGGAGGCTAGAAATTATGTTGCAAGTAACACTCACGAAGCCCATCAGAAGACACTGATCATTGATAAACAATGTACTTGCCTTGACGACTTGTTTAATCGATTGAAGAAAAAGCAGGATGAATCTAATCATCTTTCATCTTTTGCTATTGGTTTGCAAAGTAAGTTTGATGAACAGTTTGCTATCAACACGTTGTTGTAAAGGGACAATGAGGAGCTCCGTTCTAAGTGCGACCGGCTTGATAAGTCTGTGCAACACCTTGAGCAGGCTTGTGTTGAGTACAAAGATAAAGTCCAAGCTCTCCCTTCGTCATCTTGAGGGCTACTGGTCGTGGAGATCTTACTATGGAGATTGATGGGCAGGGGATCGGAGGCTGTCCGGTTGCATGTTTGGTGCTTAGAAGAGAAAGTACAAAATTTGACGGCTGAGATGATGAGATATGAAGAAACCGTTAATGTTATGAGCATAGAGTTGGATCATAAGAAGTTTGCCCCTATAACTGACTTCAAGGCCTATTATGCTAGATATCTTGGTCATATGGAGAAAATCGGCCTAACACATCATCCTGCTTATTTACATATGAAATGGAGGTATGACCATATAGTTAGTGAGAAGCATATGGCTGAAGAAGACCTGCGTAGAGCTGAGTACTCCCATCGTGAAGTTGAGCACAATTGTCGCTGTGGTGGTCGTCATCTTCTAGATCATGACAAGCATCTAGGCGTAGATATATCTCCCGATTTAAGCTACTTAGTCCTTCTTTTTATGCTTTGAATAATTTTGCAGTGATTTTGCAAACTTGCGTGTCCGTTATCACTTAATAAGCTATATTTCATGAAAACTTATTCTAACATCTTCTTGTCTGTTGTACGAGTCATGTGATTGAGTTTGCGAAGTGGCAAGATCTATGGCTTGCATAGTCAGTATAGCGAAGCTACAAGATATATTGCTTGCATATTTAAGAGCTTCGGATTTTGCAATGTGCAAGATCTATGCTTGCTCGTGTCATTGTTATGGGCAAATATGCCTTTGTCCAAGGTCTAATGCTTTCTTGTGTCATTGTTATGGGAAAATATTCCTTTGTGCAAGATCTATAGCTTGCGATGGTAAGGTTTGTGAAGTTGCAAGATCTAAAGCTTGCAAGTGTTGGTAGCTGTGCAAGATCTATAGCTTGCGAGTGTAGGAATTTCAAAGTTGCAAGATCTATAGCTAGTAGTTCGATGTTTATCATGTTTGCATTCGACCTTTGACAATTGAAAGGCCTTAGTGCTTTGGTTGCAATGTGCTGCCGATGTGTTATTATCCACAACTTCCAAGTAGAGAACTAAAAATGTAATTGTAGCCCAGCAAGATGGTTTTTAATATTAATAATTTACGACTGCGATAATGTCGCCTTTAAAACAAAAGGAACAAATTCAACCAATGATAATCTCATGGTTTATGTCAACTAGATGTTTCCTATATTTTTCCCAAATCTAGACATAGTTACTTCTTAAATTTGCCACGTTCCATATGTTAGGACCACTGCTGCCGTCCAACTTTTCTAGCTCGTAACAGTTGGATTTGTGAGCCTTCGTAACCTTGTTAGGTCCCTCTCACTTTGGGTATAGATTTCCTCTTTCTTTCGCCAAGTTTGCCTCATTCTTTCTTAACACAAGATCGCCAATCTAAAATTGTGTTTCTTAACCTTCTAATTGTAAGCTATAGCCATTATTTCCTTATACTTAGCCTCTGTCATTGTTGCCAGCTCCCTTTTTTTCTTCCAATTCATCTAGATTCAACATCATCATGTCCGGATTCTTTTCCTCCCTGTAATTGCATACTCATGTAAAGTAATCGATTGTTGCAATCAGGAATTTAGCGTTGCTCTCACCTTTTGGGAAAGGTCCCACTAGGTCGATCCCTCATTTATCAAATGACCAAGCTCCATATATCCCTCTCAAAGAAGCTTGCAGCTTATGCGACAACAAATCATTGATTTGGAAACTCTTACATTTGAACCCAAAGTTGTGTTTAATGTTAAACGTAATCGGCCAGTAGTAACCCACTTGGATGATCTTGCTTGCCACTGTTCTAGCTCCCTAATGTGTTCTGCACATCCCTTCGTGCATTCCTCTTAAGATTTCACTTGCCTACCCTAGTCCTACGCATTTTATCCATGGGGACAGAAAACCTTTCTTGTACAAGGTTCCTTCTTCATAGGTGTAGTTGTTAGAACGTGACTCCAATTTTTGGGCTTGCACTTTATCTTCCGGAAATGTTTCCTTCACGAAGTACTCTATTAGTTGTGTCATCTAGTTCACACCCTCCGTCTGGATTGTTGGCATAGTAGTTGAAATCGTGCTTCCGACTGGAGCAACTTCTACTACCACCTCTTTGTGTTCACTCAAAGATTCAAATTCAGCCGTTTCTAGTCTACTTAGTGCATCCGCCTTTGCATTTTCTCTTCTTGGTACATGCTAGATGTCGAAGTATTCGAGTTGTGCTATGAGTTGCCAAACTCTCTTTAAATACTTCACCAATTGTCTTTCTCGAATTTTGTAGTCTCCTCTGACCTGCTGGACTATGATCAGTGGATCATTGAATACTCAAATGCTTTTAACCTTCATTCTTATGGTGAGGTCCAGTCCACCTATCAAAGCTTCATACTGTGCTTTGTTGTTAGTGAGCAAGAATTCAAAGCGAAGTGAGTACCTGTGTTCACCTCCTTCCAGGTTTACAAAAAGGAGTCTTTCATCGCAACCCTCTCTGCTAGACGCACCATCAATGAAAAATTTCCATGCAACGTCTTCCCACTTTTATTTCCCTTTATCGATTCCAAGATTCTGTTGCTTATTCACTCTGTGTGTGTCTTTGCTGACCATTTCTGCGATGAAGTCTTCTAATGTCGGAGCCTTGACTGCTATTCTTGGTTGGAATTGGATCTCAAATTGGCTACTCCAACTACACATTTGGTGGTATCCCTTACATGCATCTAAGAATGCCAGGACATCATACCCCAAAATTGGTTCGACTAGTTGATCACTTTTTGGTAAAGGATAACAGTCTTCTAGGCATACTTTGTTTAGATCTATGAAGTCAATACACATTCTCCACCCGTGTTCGATTTTTTCACCTTGACTGGGCTCGCTAGCCACTTTGGGTATCTGACCTCTTTCAATATACCGGCTTGAAGCAGTATTGTAACTTCCTCTTTGATTTCTTTTTACCTATCGCTAGCGAAGCAACGTTGCTTTTGTTTAACTGGCTTGATCGAGTCGTTGATATTCAATGAATGGGTAGCGATACTTGGGTCTACTCCTCCCATGTTCTGGATGCTCCATGCAAAATTATCTTTGTGGCTTCGTAAGACTTCTACAACCCTCTTTTTTTTCATGCATGGGAGATGTTTTCTTATTTTTATGAACTTCGAATTGTCCTCTTCATCTAAGCTAACCAGCTCTGTTTCTTCCCCCCAAGTTCACTACTAATTGTAGATGCTCTAGTAACCTACCATCTGAGACTGTGCTAACCATCTTTGCCTTTTACACAATCTTCACTGCCTTCATCGCGATGACTATGCATTGTCTTGCTGTTTGTTGGTTTCCTCTTACAGTCGCGATTCCAGTTAGAGTTGGGAATTTCATTACTAGGTGGTAAGGGCACCATATCAATTTGTTGCATTCATCTAGGGTATTCCGATGATGGTGTTAAATGAGCTTGGAGCATCTATAGCCACCAAGTCACACACGATTGTACAATTTCTTCCATTTTCTCCGATGGTGACGGGCAGTTGTATATTTCCCAAAGGCATTTATGCTCACCCCATGAATCTTACAAGCGAGGATGTGGCCTTTTTTAGATCAGTTCACTTGAAACCTAACCTGTCAAATCAAATATCTCGACCGCACTTCCATCATCAACGAACACTCTGTGAACTGTTACATTTCCAATTTTAGCTATAATGACCATGGGATCATTTTGAGGCGAAGTGTTAGGTACTTCATCTTCCTTGCTAAAAGTGATCGCCTTGTTTGGACGAAGCCTTTTATCGACAGGCTCTTACGGGGGAGAATACCTTGCCTTAGCCTTCCAAGCGTTGTTTAACAATGACTACATGGATCCATGTATGGACAGGATAACATTCCCTGGCACTTCATCCCCTGCATTATCATTGTAATCCACTGTTGCGGTCATTTTTTTATTCTTTGCCAATGTGGTCGCCATCCCTTGGTTTTTTGCTGGGGGGTTCCTTGTTTTGTTAGCATCACCATACTGGCTTCCTCCTTCCTTTCTATATTGGATTCAGTAGCCACTCTTCAGATTCTCTTCAATTTGTCTTCTCAGATCTCTGTAATACTCAATATCATGACCATGGTCCTTGTGGAAGGCACATTACTACTCCCTGGACCTCTTTTCTGGTGGTGCTAACATAGGTTCTGGTTTGTAAAACAGCTCTTTGTTCGCTTGCCATATCTCTTTCCTTGACTTTGTTAGAGGCGTATCCTGGAATGATGCGCATTGCAGCCTTGGTTCTCTTCTCTTTAAAGGGATGTTTCCCATTCCTTTCTTTATTTGCAAATCCTCCAATTGTTCGCCTTTTGCCTCATTCCTGCTCTATCTTGCGGTTGTTCGCCTCTTTTGTTTGCACATGCTGCTCAATCATCTTTTGTAGCTCTATTGGGTTTTCGAGCATGTTCTTTATTAGTTCTTTATAGAACTATCCTGATCCCATGCCTCCTGTGAATGCTCCCAACGAAGATTGGAATGATGGGTAGCGAACCTGCAAATTCTCCGTGACAAATCTATTATGATACTCCACCGGACTTTCATCACTTTGCTGGGCTATGTTCATATCTGCAATTGTTTTTGTGAATTTTTTTCTTCTGATAGAAGCGGCCTAAAAATAGATCCGACAATTGTGCCCAAGACTTGATAATTCCATTTGGAAGGTCCTCGTACCATGTGATTGTTGTCCCTGACAAGAAAATCGGGAATGCCTTGCATACCAATTCGTTGTCTCATGCTATTTCTATGTGAGTTTAAGAATTCTTTTGAATCTGTGGCCTCATCGTAGATTTTATCATGTAAAGGAATTTTGAAATCCCTTGGCATTTTAAAATCCCGCAGATGTGGCGCTATGGGTGATTTGTTCGTATCATTGTCTACCACTAGTCCCGCAATTCTTCTTCGTACTTGAGATTCTCACACTGCTGACTTGCTCTTTTTTCTAGTCTTGGAGGGCTTGGCTTAAGTGTTGGCAGAAATTGGTTGTACAAACTTTCTCTGTTCGCTTCTAAGAATGCTGCGAAAGCCCTTCTTTCTTTTTCTTGGTTATTGTTGGGAGATTCTGCTTCCTCTTCTACCTCCTCTGTTTCTTCCTTACTACTCTCTTTTTCTCTACTGGGGGAGTGATCCTGGTTATGTATGCTTCTATTGCGTCCAGATGTTTGTTCTTGTGTGTCTGGTGATTATGACTCTTCTCACTTCTGGTGAACACCATTGCTTACCTAATTGAAACAAAAAAATATTTTTCCCCACAGTCGGAGCCAAATGATGTGGTAATCTAGTCAGGAAAACCAATTGCTACTCACGACGTGAATCTCTTCCCCTGCAAAACAAGTCCCAGAAGTGATTCCGGGAGAAAAGCTCCAACGATCAAGTAAGTCACTCTCTTCAAGAATTGAAATTTCTTAGTCTAGTCACACTTACCTCGATTGGTCTCTGTCTTTCCCTCTTTATAGTGTGGTACAAACACGACTCCACTTCACCCAAATTCACCATCGTGGGTGTGATCGTAGTTCCGATAAAGGTAGTTCGTGTCCACGAGCTCGATCGTGGCTCCTGCCTTTCTTGGTCGTGGTCCAACTTCCACCTTTTCTTGTTTAGTTCGTGGCCTATTGTTGAGCCTGTTTATGATTTGGGCTAGCGGCCCAACGCTATGGAGCTTATGGGCTGGGTATACACCAAATATATACTAGCATAGGACAATCACCTCTTCCACAACTACTTTGTCTTCAACAATCAACTCCCCATCCCCTTGAAACTCATCTTCAACTTCCTTTACCACCTCGGCCATCAAGGTAAAAGGATTTGCGCTTTGCTCCGGGCTTGCCTCTATTGTGATGGAAGTTTGCCAGAATCTCTAGCTTCCAAATGGCTCACGGAACATGCAAGTTGGCTTATTTGGGCCTTCAAGTTTTTGAATCTTCAGGAAGTGCAAGCATCTAAATCTTGGACCATATTCGATATTGCTTGCATGAGTTCCTCATTCGAGCTTGAACGTCCTCCTTGAGCATGGGTTTGGGGCATATTTGTGAGCACGATTTCAGAGAACCAAACTCTACAACTTTCGAAATTGAGGCGTGTTTTGTGTTCCCCACTGTCTATGTTGGAATTCAATCTGATTTCAATAACTAAACTGCCGACAAGATCTATTTTGGAAGTAAATGCAAAAAGGTTGCTTGCTCAATGAAGTAATATTTCGAATTCAGAACATCTGTATGGAAATCTGGTCATCATGCCCTGTATTAAAATTTTAGATTGCCATTACAGAGGTTGAGATTAAATTGGGGGAGAAATGATTATTATATCAAAATTTTGGACATCAATTGCAATCATTAACTCATTTGGCACAATTTTACAACGATAATTTCCTTTCCATGAATTTTTTTCAAGTGATTGGGTCCAACCTCATTTCCATAACATAACATTGTCTCATTTATTTTATTTTTATTTGTAAACAATCAAACAATTCAACAAATTACGAAACAAAACAAACGTTACTAATAGAGTTTGCATTGTAATAAACTTTGTACTTCACTTAGTTAGTCTAGTAAACTCATGTATATTTGGGTATAAATCCCGTTCATTGTGTGAATATCAAATCAAAACACTCTTTCCCAAAATCCTTTCTTTCATGGTATCAGAGTCAACTCTCTGAAACCCTATTTTTTCATCTCAGCCGCTGTCCAAACTCACCGCCCACACTGAGCAATTCAGACATCATTATCCACACACCGTCGGCGCCGCCCTCCACCAGCGACACTCCACCGCCGGCGCCGCCTTCGAGCGTCCATGGCGACGACGGACCTTAGCCACTGCAGAGACATCTTGATCATTCTTCTCTCTTCTACCTTCACCCTTCGGATCACCCAGGCCAATCTCTCTGTCCGGCTGTTCTCAAGGATGACAACTATCAGGAGTGGACTACCTAGATGAAAAATTCACTCAAGGCTAAACGTAAATTAGGATTTGTTCATGGTTGCATCTCTCAAGACGATGGTTCCCCTGTTGATTTGATGACTGGTATAGTGTCAATTCCATGCTTATCGGATGGGTTGTGCAATCTATTGATTCGTCTCTACAATCATCCATCACTTATGCCAAAACTGTCTTTGAGCTCTGGAAGGAATTATGTCATCGATTCTCTATCGGTAACGGGCCACGTCTCATTCAGCTTCGTGCAGACTTGGCAAATTGTCACCAAGGTGGAAAATATGTTGCGTCATATTATGGCCCTCTCAAGAAGATCTGGGATAAAGTCCAGACATATGTTCCCCTCCAAGCATGTCTCTGCACAAATTGTACTTGCAATATCACGACCAAACTTCGTGCAGAACGTGATGTCGAGCGTCTTCACCTATTTCTTCTTGGGTTGGATGACTCCTTTGGAACTCTTCGCTCTAGCATTATAGCGCAAGAGCCCCTCCCGTCCATTAATCGTGTTTATGCTTTGGTCGTGCAGGAAGAACGACATAAGACTCTCATGCTCGAACGCGATACTGAATCTGATGGCATGGCATTTGCGGCTCAGGCCAAGTCCATCCCTTTGGCGCACGTTCAGCCTCCCTCTGTGCCGGACCGATCAGCCAGTCGTCCCGTGTCTTCTCACTGTGGTAAGCACACACATGACATCTATAAGTGCTGGAAGCTCCATGGCACTCCTGAGGGGTTCGTGCACTGGTCGGCCATGGTACGCAACCAGGGGGCTGGTCGCAGCCGTGGTGGCCCACCAGTCGCAGTCACCTTCTCGGCACAGCAGCAAGTTCCTGCTCACGCGTCCGACGTCATGTCCCTCCCGAAGTCCGTTACTCGAGGCTCGAATCTCAGCCCCGACTAGTGGCCGACAGTATTACGGATGTATAACACCATGAACACTCCTTCTTCAGATGCTATTGGTAAGCCCTCTCTCTGGATTCTCGACACGGGTGCTTCTTTTCATATGCCTGGAAATCTTGCCATCCTACATGATATTGTCGATATTGCTCCTATGCCTATTAAGCTTCCAGATAATCGTGTTGTTTTAGCAGTCAAGGAAGGTTCTTTGGTTTTTTTCTCAGTCTGCCAGGATTGACCATGTTCTGTATCTTCCGAAAGTGGAATGCAATCTCCTGTCCTTTGCTAGGTTACTTCTAAATGCTCGTTGTTTTGCTTTCTTGACCAAGAAGTTGTGTATACTTTAGGAAATCGATTCAAAGATAGTGATTGGTGTGGGTGAGCAGAGAGGTGTTTACTAGTTGTGGCATTTCTCGGCGGCCGAACGTGCCTGCTATACGACCAAGACCGAGAAGGTGACCTCGGCTGAGTTGTGGCATCGAAGACTGGGGAATCCCTCATTTACAGTTTTAGCATCTTTACTTGTTCCCTGTGCTTCTGTACAGAGTTCTACTCCTTGTGATAATTGTTTTGATTCCAAACAAACCCGAGCTATTTTTCCGCTAAATTCTAATAAAGCCACACACTTGTTTGATCTTGTTCATTGTGCATTTGAGGACCATACAGAATTCCTTCTTCTTGTGGTGAAACTTATTTTGCTACCATCGTTGATGATTACTCTCGTGCTACATGGGTTTATTTAATTAAGTCCAAGTCAGAGGTTCCAAAATTGGTTATGGATTTTTGTGCATTAACTATCACTCAGTTTCAGACACCAGTTCGTCATTTCAGGTCCGACAATGGTACTAAATTATTTGGTCTTATGGCTTACTTTGCTTCCCACGGTATTCTTCACGAGACTTCGTGCGCTTGCACACCTCAGCAGAATGGCAGAGTGGAACATAAGCATTGCCATCTCCTAAATGTGGTGCGTGCTTTACAGTTTCAGGCTGCTCTTCCGATCCAGTTTTGGGGCAAATGTATTCTTACAGCATGCTATCTGATCAATCGCACTCCCACTCTAGTTCTTCAAATCAGACTCCTTTTCATTTGCTTTTCCAAACAGCTCTGAAGTACTCAGAAATTTGGGTCTTTGGGTGTCTCTGCTTCGCCTCCACTCTTCATCGGCCTATAGACAAGTTTGCTGCTCGTATTCGCAAATGCGTCTTCATGGGTTATCCAAGTGGAAAGCAAGGCTGGAATCTATATGATCTTAAATCAGAACAATTTTTCTTCTCTAGAGATGTTGTGTTCTTTGAAGATATATTTCCATTTCAAAGTTCATCCCCTTCTCCGTCGCCCACTTCGACGCAGGTAGACACTCATCTGACTATCTTCGATAGTCCGAATACTTCACCCCTCACGGCAAGGGGGATTTCTTTGCAACTTTCTCCCTCCTCCACGGTCAAGGGGAGCATCCATCCAGACCTAAGCAGCTCATCCACGGTCATTCCGCCAGTGCCGCTCTCGTCTGTCGCCAAACTCGCACCAACCGGCGACTGCTCCTCGCTGCCTGCCGCGGTTAGCTCGCCAGCTAAGGAGGTTATTTCGGAAGTTTGGCGTAGCTCATGCCAACGTCAGCCCAGTGTTTTACTGAAGGATTTTGTATGCAGTTCCATGCGTTGTGATGATTCTCAGTCGATTATCTCCTTCACTCCATATCCAATTAACAGTTTTGTCTCCTCTGCTAAATTTGCTCCTGCTCATGCTCACTTCCTGGCCATAGTCACCTCCGGCCATGAACCAGTTCGCTAGAGGCCATCCAACAGGCTCCTTGGCATGATGCAATGCACGCTGAAATTGAGGCCCTCGAGAGAAATGACACCTGGTCTCTCACAGCTCTTCCTCCTAGCAAGAAGCCAATTGGTTGTAAGTGGTTGTATCGCATCAAGTACAAGTCTAATGGCGATATTGAATGCTATAAGGCTCGTTTTATTGTGTTAGGGAATCGTCAGGTTGAAGGCATTGACTTCAATGAGACTTTTGCTCTCGTTTCTAAGATGGTAACAGTTCGTACATTTCTTTCTGTTGCTGCTGTACGAAATTGGGAACTACACCAAATGGATGTTCATAACGCCTTTCTGCATGGCAACTTGGATGAGCTTGTCTTTATGACTCCACCTCCGGGCTACTCCAATGCGCTTCCTGGTCAGGTATATCACCTACATAAGTCCCTGTATGATCTCAGGCAGGCTCCTAAAAACTGGTTTTCTAAACTTGCGCATGCTCTTCACCAGTACGGGTTTTGCTAGAGATATGTTGATTACTCATTATTCAGTCTTGATCATTCTGGTCATACTCTTCATGTTTTGGTGTATGTCGATAATCTGATTATTGCTAGAGATAGTTCAACTGTCATATCTGCTTTCAAGCAGTACTTGTCATCCTGCTTTCATATGAAGGATCTCGGGATTCTTAAATATTTCTTTGGACTGGAAGTTGTGCGCAATCCATCAGGCATCTTTGTCTCTCAATGCAAATACGCTTTGAAGGTGGTGGCAAAAGCTGGTCTGCTAGGCTGCAAGCACATTGCTTCGCCTATGGATCCAACGCAGGCCCTTGCCAAAGCTTCTGGTACAGATTATGATCACCCTGAGCAGTATCGTCGCCTTATTGGGAAGCTGGTCTATCTTACTATCACTCAGCCTGAGCTCAGTTTTGCAGTTCATACTCTTTCACAGTTCATGCAGCAGCCGAAAGTTGATCATTGGTCTGCAGCTTTGAGAGTTCTACATTATGTTAAAGGCAGTCCAGGACAGGGTTTATTTCTTTTCTCGAGATAGTAGCTTGGCTCTGACTGCCTACTGCGACTCAGACTGGGCAACTTATCCTATCACTCGATGTTCTGTTACGGAGTAGTTTTTCACCTTGGGTATCTCGCCAGTTTCTTGGAAGACAAAGAAACAACACACTATTTCGGGTTATTCAGCCGAGGCAAAGTATAGGGCTATGGCAAAGGCTTGCTGCAAAATCCTTTGGCTCCGTTCTCTCCTTAGCTCCCTTGGCATTTCCCACTCTTCTCCGGTTTGACTCTTTTGTGACAGTCAGGCTGCCCTCCACATTGCAGCCAATCCAGTCTTTCATGAGAGGACCAAACACATTGAGATCGACTGCCATCTTATTCTTGATTTAGTGTCTTTGCGTGTCATTTCTACTCATCGTATTTCCACCTCGGATCAGCCGGCGAACATTTTCACCAAGGCACTAAGACGGGCAACTGTCATCCATCTCAGTTCCAAGTTGGGCATTCTCAATCTTCATGCTCCAACTTGAGGGAGAGTAATAGAGTTTGTGTTGTAATAGACTTTGTACTTCACTTAGTTAGTCTAGTCAACTCATGTATATTTGGGTATAAATCACGTTCATTGTGTGAATATCAAATCAAAAAACTCTTTCCCAAAATCCCTTCTTTCAGTTACAAAGAATTAAGTTTTCACTAAGAATATGGCGGTGATATATTCCTCAAGATTTCAACTTCAAATGCATTGTCACCTATATCCTGAAAGCAAAAGTATTCGTTTTCCTTTAGTTCATATTGAGTTTCAAAATTAAACCAACCGCGGATTAGAAAAACACATTGGTTATCACCTAACAATCGGAGAACGTTTTTACACTGAAGTCGCTCCCCATCTTTCCCTCTATCATCGTTTTAGCCTGTGGTATAGCTCGAGGTTACTCTCCGCCAAATATGATAGAAACTTGAACTTCCTCGAGTATGTCGCCGGATTGAACACTTTCATATAAGAAGGCATTGTGTTTGAACATGGCATTGTAAAAACACAATCGCAATGGCATGAAACTACAATAAAAAATCATGTCCGAGCGATCAATATTTTTAATTGGCCGATTATAAATTAATCGATTAACACTAACCTGGTTGAGAAGTAAAAAAATTCAAGGAACAATCTTTCAATCGTAAAAGGCTCGAGCAAGAAAGAGAGTGACAAATATTGAGGTTTAGTGTACCATCCAATTGTTGATAAAAGTCGTAGGGATTCAAGGTTGGTCAATCTATTCATTTTCAAGACTATCCATTCAATTTCCGAATTTCCGAATGTGAAACTAGCATCTGTCTAAGTTCAACTTCTCGAGAATTGGATTTTCTGAGTAATAGATTCCCAAACCAAATTTGCGTATTCTCATCAGTTGACTGGGATTAGGGAGAATAAATTTCTGAATTTTAACCATTAATCCGACACAAGTTCCAACTTCGGAAGTGGTAATAATTTACGACATAATTTGACAACCTCTATTAATCTTCACATTTAACAACGGTTAGTTGATAACCGTCGTAATTGTTAACATAATACACAATGGGTTGTTAACTACCGTTGTGCAATGGATGCTTGAAACTATCCTTCGATATTCTTCGTTTCTGATTGCAAGTTCCGATTTCGAAACTATGGATGAATGGCAGTTTTGTGCCGATTGTCGCATTTCGGAACCGTTAATGGCTATTATTTTACTAGTGATTTAACACACCCCTCGTGCACATTAGTATTATTCATCGTGCAAACAAATAGAGAAAGGTATCATGGACCAATAAGTAAAAATATATATCTACTGGGCCATTAGATCACCTTTGAACTTTGATATCATATTAGAATCATGAGATTCTATAAAAAAAACCAATTGTACTACTCCTTCTGTCTCAGTCGAATATGCACATTTTTTAGTCAACTTTCTTAGACCATATTTGACCATCAATAACTTTGATTACATATACTACTAGTGTATTAAAATTTAATATTTAGAAACTACATGATGAATGAAATAATTCATATGATGATATTGATGCCTATATAATAACTCGAATTTATGGTTAAATGTGTCTTAAAAAAGTTGACTAACAAATGTACAGATTTATTTGGGACGGAGGAATATGTATATGTTGATGTGACCCATAATTTTATATTATATGGATATAAAGTTTTTAGGACCATTAATGTGAGGTTCTTGACATAAAAGAATTGGATTAGTTACACTATTTCCTTTGTAGATGCGCCCACCGGAAATAGTTTAGCTTGTAAACAATATGCCTCCCTCTGTTTCTTTAATATCACTTTTGGTGTTAGAATTTAGGGGATATTAAATGAGTGGATAAAATTGAATTAAAAGAAGAAAAAGTAAAATGAGTGGATGTAATAATCTTAAACTTTCCATAAATAGAAAATGTCAATATAAAAAAAATATCTCAAATTACTAGTCATTAACATGGAATAAAATACTATCTAATCATCTACTTTTTTTATTCTAACAGTGCCACTATTAGAGAAATGGAGGGAGTAAGTAATAGTTCAACTGAGTCCATATAATAAACCCACCATTCTAACTCAGCAGTAAACCAACGGGACAAAGAAAAAGGCTAATATTCGCCATTATCTTTTCAATGTAATAAATCTATTTGTATTCTTTGATGCTAATTCTTGTGCTCTATTTACATAGATTAAATTTGATGCTAGTTCTTTTATACTGTATTAGCACTAATGAGCAATGACGTTTAATTGGGTCCCTTCTAAGAGTGATGATACATAATTAGGAACTATGTTACTTTTATATATATATATATATATATATATATATATATATATATATATATATATATATATATCGCGCTTAAGACCGACATAAACAAGGGTGCTCTGAGTTGAAGCAACGGTTAAACATTGTTGCCCTAGCATGGCAATTAGATCTTCTGAATCTTGAAGTCTTGAAAGTCGCATCTTCCACTAAATGCAAGGTAACTAAATAATGGTGTTACGTTAAACAATAGTTAAACACTGTTGTGAATAAAATTGAGACCAAATGTTCGAATCTTGAAAACCGCCTCATACGCTAAATGCGAGATCACTAAACATTGATATTGTGTTAAACAACGGCTAAATAATGATCGAGATCACATGTTCCAGTCTTGAAAGTTGCCTCTTACGCTAAATGCGATGCAACTAAACATTGGTATTATGTTAAGAGGTGATTAAACATGGTTGCCTATAACATGGAGATCACATGTTCGAATCTTGAAAGCCGCCTCTTACACTAAATGCGATGTAACTAGACATTGTTGTGTTAAGCTGTGGTTAAACATCGTTGCCAGGAGCATGGAGGTTCGAGTTTCGAAGTTGCCTCTTACACTAAATGCGAGGTACCAAACAAGTCAGTTCTATCTTGTAAGTTGTAACTGAGCAATATTGGCCAACAAAGAACAAGCTGGAGCCTGGAGCCCAGCAGAAGCCAAGGGCTACTTATCCCAGTTCCACCTGACAACGATTTCAGTGACTCCAATACATCCACTTATCTTTACATGCCATTGAAACTAAAATAGCCAAATTTCCTTCCAAATTAGCATGGGATCCATTCACCTGAAGCATTCTTTCTGTTGAAAAACAGAATGATGATGATATGAAACTATCATTGCACATCAAAAATAAAGTTTAGACATTCACTGTTATGGCTAATTACACCGTCCAATGCTAACCTCAACTACACAAGGGTAAGGTTACAATAAGCTCATTACATTTTCACAGTTGAGGAACAATAACCAAACCCGAATGGACACTATTACTGAACCGAAAATGGACACTATTACTGAACATAAAGACAGACAGGCAGAAAGACATCAAATAGCCATGGAGATGAAGCATGCGCTCTCGATTCAGGAGCACACGCGTCACAATCATTCACATCCTCAACTGGCTCCAACCCGTGTCAATGGGAAAAAAATGTTCTGCCGGAACTCATAAAACTGCACAAGCTGATGATCACGTAGCAAGATCAACTACAAACAAAGGCGAGTGCGTTGCTGCTCCTCCCTTTCCTCGCCAAGGGGTACTGCCCGGGCATCCCTATCAGCTATGCATCTCTTGTACGGTAAAAACCCCTGGGTGCGCTTCTGCGAGCTAGCTCTCTGCTTCCAAAACGATGTTCCGTGTCCATTTTTGTTTGAGGGACTCGCTCTTTCCTCATTTCCCAGCATCAACTGACAGCTTTGAGCTTCAAGGTTGCTGTCTCCATCCACATATTGAGATTCAGCGCTAGAGTTGGATGATGATCCATCCTTGAGAGCTTCAGTCTTTCCAACTTCTTTACAATCACTTGGCAGTGAGGCTTTAATTGGGATCACGCGCACTATAGGAGCAGATTCAACCTTTTCATTTTGTCTCGGCAAGCAATATAGTGTAGCTTGTGCACCGAAAGCTAAAGCACCCCATGAACACTCCAACTCAATCCGTGGGTAACTAATGGGAATAAAATTCCACTGTAGAGGGCCTAAAGGCTGGGTTTGTTTTCCATCGATCCCACTGGATGCCTGCACTTTGCAGGCTCCAGAAGTCGAGGAAGATGGCCTGCAAGAATCAGTAACCATTACAGTCTTTCCAAACAGCTTCAAGCACTGTGTAGATGATACTTCAACTGAACCTTCTTTCAAAAAGGAATCCTCTTCTGGAAATAGTTCAAGTTTCTGTAAAAAAAATCACATGCCAGGTTCAATACTTATTCATAATTGGCAAACATCTTTTTTCAGGCAAAAGAAAAATCATCCAAGTGAGAACAGATTAGGATGGAGCAATTACCACAGGAGACTTCTCGTCCTGATTTGATGAGTTGTTCATTTGACTGCTTGATTGAGATGCATTTCCATTTGCTGATGACAAATTAGGTTGCTCTGAGAGGACTAAACCAGCAGAACCACAAACAACTGATGAAATGGGCGACAAGCTGCCCTCCGGGGTGTTGGAGTCTGTTGCGCCTGGAGCATCAGAAGAACAATATGCAGACAGCACGGAAGTAGGAGATTGGTTTTCTTCTGCAGCTCCAGAATGAATTGATTTCTCGATCAACAAAGCAGTAGCTTTGGCAGAAGCAGATACTTTACGAGGATATGGGTGTAACGGTTTCCTCTTTGGGCGTGGTGGAGGAATCTCTATAGAATTCACTGAGTCTGCCTCTCCAGTGTTGGACTCGCGCACAACCTGAATTATCAAAACTAAGTATGCATTAAAACTACTGATACTCATAAGTGAAGCTTATCACAAGTCATAAAATGGTACAACTTATATCTAGGGGCAGAACATGGGTACAACAACAGGAGAAATGAATACTAGTATAAGAGGAGCAAACCTTGGTGAAAAACTTCTGAGCATGACTTCTAATTTGCACAGCAGTTTTTGTGCCCACATGCTCTGTTCACAGATAACACTCTATCATCAGTATACATCATATAGAGAAACTAGACCAAACCAAACAAATCAATCATGCCATCAAACATATCTTCACCTTCAATACGCCTCCAGGCTCGGCCGTACAGCTGCAAAGCCTCAAGAAACTTCTTATGTTCCTCTTCAGTCCACCTTTCTCTTTGTTTGGTAATGGTGTACGGTTTCCTGACCTACATGTCAACAGTCTAATAAATATACAACGCAGAAGTTCATTTCCTTCGCAATTTAAACATCCATAGCCAGTTTATGCACATACCTTAAAAGCCTGGTCATCTACACCGTGAAGTTTCTCCTTCAAATGGATGCTCTTTGTGGAAGAAACATCCACATCCATAGGTACTTGGTTTCGCATACTTCCCGAGTCTACGCTACCATTGTCATCCTATATTATCAAGTTTGAAACAGTGTTACAAAGATCACAACCCTCCATAGACGGACACCAGTTTCACAATCCAAGGTGCTTAACACCATTAATCATGTCTAATTAAAAATTTTCTTCCAAAACATAAATCCAATCATAAATCAGCTTTAAAAGTTCATATACCACATACAAAATAGTAAACTCACTAATCACAATTATCAGAAATCACATCCTTCTTCCTAAACCTCAAACTCAAATCCATTAGTCAAGGACTTCCCCGAGGACTAGCGCATGATTATCGATGGATTTAAAGGCACAAAGTACAATTTCATGCATCACTAAGCAAGGCATAATAATGGTTACCTGTAAAGCCATAGTTGCTGACATCATCAGTTCTTCTTCAATACTCCAATCCAAAAAAGTTAACCTTTTTAATACCGCTGCCTATACCAAGATCAGAGACAACACGAACTTCACAAACCAATCCTATCTATTCAACACACCGACATCTGGATCCGAAAAAGGCAATCCTTGCTCTCAATTCTTCGAACACTGTTTTTTTCCCACAAAATTCTCATACCCCAACACATGCACACTCCAAGATCACAACTTTATGAAATCCCACCAAAAGGGTGCTCAATTCAATAAAAAAAAGCAGAAACAGAGCCAAAAAGAACAGATTTGCCACAAATGGAAAGGGCAAAATGGGGCGAAGCAAACGGCTAGCAGGTGGAGAATGAAGAGAGTGAAAAGATAAGAGGCGGAGATTGAGCCAGAGAGTTCGAGGAGATTGAGCCAGAGAGTTCGAGGAGATTGAGGATGAATAAGAAGAAAAATTTTAGAAAATGAAGGAATGTGTGTTTTTGAGTCCCAGAGACTTGCTTTTGATAGCCAGGAAGGAAAAGGGCGCCACGTCAGAGTGGGCGGAAATGAAAATTAATGCCTTTTCCAGGGCTTTTTTCGGTTTCCAATTTATTTTTCGGTTTTTTATTTAGAACGATCCACAAATGCGTGGTATCTTGTGGTTTAAATTCAACGACCGGACCTAACACGTGGACAGGACTTACGCTTTTTCGTTTTACTGGAAATTTTAGTTATCCGAAGCTTTGAAAAACAAAATCTAACTGGAACGCACACTTGGCTCCACTCGCGGGGCCCGGCGGGTGAAGGCTACTCGCGACGTTGTGGCTTGTACGTGTCGCTTTCGTAGGGTTTTTGGTAAATCTGTGCAAGATTATGCCAGAAACCCATCGGCCAATCGGCCATCGCTATCAGTTGAGTGCCCTGTGCCATTTAAATCTTTCTTGCCTTTATTTATTTTCCTTTTTGACTAAAATCCTCTATTTTCGTCAGTTTATTTTTCGCATTCCATAGCTTTTATACGAGCCACACTTTTTCAATCTATCAAACAGAAGGTTTTACGATATATTATTATTTTTTTTTTTAATAAAAAATCTGGATTTCGTTTCAGGATCTTGAAAACGTTCTAAATTGTTGATGTTGGCAAATAGTACACTCCCTCCACTTTTCTATTAATGTCATCGTATTTTTAGGTGTTTAAGTTGAGGTGAGAAAAAAATGAGTGGATAAAATTAAAAATATAAATTATAAAGTGAAATAAATGAATAAAATTAAACGAATTTTAACAAATATTAAAAATATGTCAATAAAAAAAATTATCAAAAAAAATGTGTCAATAATCAATAAACAGAGAGAATACTAAGCTACACACCTACAGTTCCTTTCAATTTAGTAAATACGTTTTGATTATCAAATTTTAAATTATTTTAAAATCAATTGTAAAACAAATTAATCAGATGAAATCATTAGTTGAGTTTCGGCTGGAGTAATTGTCATATTACCTAAATTAAAATTAATAAAACATAAACTCGAATTAAATTACAATTAAACTAAGGTAAAATCTTGGAAAAATCGTCTTTCCATAAGCGAGGTTTATTTTGTATAGTAAAATATAAAATATTTTAGTTATAATATTAAAATTTTAATATGCAACGCGTAGCAATTATGAAGTTTATAACCCAATTCATACAACCCAAAAATTTTATCTTCATTTCTTCTAATTTAAAGTTTAAACATTGGTTTTCCACTCCTTATAAAAAAACTGTATTTCAAGAGACGTACCGATAAACTAATCAATTAAATAAAAATGAATAAAATAAATGATTGGATAAGTGAAATTCAGTTGAAAAAAATGTGTTACTGTATTTTATTTTTCCGTGAACAAAAGTAATGAAATGAGTCATCTGATTGAATGCCAAACTCAATTAAATGAGATTGTGATAGCACTCAATTGAAGATTCAGAGGATAAACATCAATATCCTTACCACAAAAGAAACTTTAAAATAAGACCGACAGAGTATAAAAAAATAAATTAAATTTTGGAATTGACCACCCATCATTCACTTTCGATGACGTATTTAATTAACTATTCACGGAAAAAATAGATCAAATAGAAGAGTTAATTGATTTTAAAAATTGTAAAAAAAAGAAAAAGAAAAAAAGAAGCACGAGACCGAAAACATCTTAATTAGGCGGGGACAAGAGTGAAGATAACAGGGTCCCAGCCGAGTGACAACAAAAAATATCCACAAAAAAAATATTTGCCAGCAATCTGATAGTTTTTGTGTGACTAGAAAAACACCACAAAATATCTACAGCCTCAAATATACAGAAATTTGAAAAAGCAGAGAGAAAACCGGTAGGCCAGGAGCTGTGGATTACAATCAAAGAAAAAGTGGTTGTGGGGATTTAAGTTTTGAAAAATTAGGTTAATATGCAAATATAATTATATATATTGGAGAAAGTATAGATATAATTATGAGTTATTTTTTAGTGTAAATATAATCCTACCTATTATATATAAGTGCAAATATAACCCTAAAGTCATTATTCCGGCATTGACTAGTCATTTTCGCCCATTGACCGACTGGAAATGATCAAAATGCTCTTCTAACCCAATACAAAATTTTAAAAGATAAAAATGCCTCATCCCCCCATTGTGTGATCTCCTCCGCTCTCCTTCGCTCTGACCACCACTTTCGCTCAAATTTCCCCCTCAACTCAGCCTCGCCTCGTCCCTGCCTCAGCCTCGCTATCGTGTGATCTCCTCCGCTTTGACCACCACCTTCGACCGGGCCAGCTATTCCTCCACCGAAGCCCTAACCACACGCCTCTATCGGCCACCATTTCCGATGCCGCTCAACCAAACGCCGGAAAATTGAGACCCGCCACCCCCTCTCCCCGCTCACCAATCTTCTTCGCGTCGCCGTCCACCGGAAACCCGCCTCTGCCACACCTTCGCCGCCATCGCTTGCTTCAGTGCCGCCGCTAGGCTGCCGGAGCCGGAGCCGCCGATGGTGACTTGCAAGAACAAAAGAGAAGAAGCAAAAATCCACCTGGTGCAAATTTTTAGCTTTTTTTTAGTTTATTTTTAGTTTTCAACTTTAGTTTATTTTTAGGTTAGAAGGTCAAAATAGTAAATTTATTTGTTTTTTTTTATAGGGAAAAAATTGGTTTTTCACCCAATTACGATCTAAATCCGCCGAAAAGGTTATATTTGCACATAACTTATATATCTAGGGTTATATTTGCACATAACTTATATATCTAGGGTTATATTTGCACTTTCAATTATCGCAGGATTATATCTGTATTTTCATCAATTATGTAGGTTATATATGCACTTTGCTCAAAAAATTATGCTGATAAAATTATTTCTTCCTCCATCCCTGCATAAACTGCACAGAATCTTTTTTACGATCTTCAAGAAACATGTTTGATCGTTAATATGTTTAACGCGTATTATAACGGCAAATTAAAATTTGATATTTAAAATTACACGAATCCAACGATATCACATACGATAATGTTATTGGATATAAATCTATTCAAATATGTGGTCAAAATTTAAAATAGTCGAATGTCAAATAGTAAGTGTGTGGCTTATGTTGGGACAGATGAGTAGATAGTTTTAGATGTTTCTTTATTTATCAATTTTAAATAGTTTAATAAAATTTATATTATCTTTATTCATTTTTATTTTTTTAGTTTCATTCACTTATTTGCGTTCTTACTATTCGATTCCCTTCATTTATTTGTTATTTTAAAATATTATTGCGCTCCAATCCTATCATAAATTAGAAAAACAGACTATTTATCTTTTTCGCATTATCATTCTTTAATTTTGCATATGAATTTAAATCTGTAGAATGACAAGAAGAAATTGGCTGAGAAATGAAAAAATAAAGCGATTCAATGAAATAAAAAATTATGTGTGAACAAATAATAGTACTCCCCATGTCTCATCCGAATATGTACATTTTTCTTTTTCGTTTGTACCAGGCAAATCTGCACACTTTCCATGTTAAGAAAATTTTAACATATTAAAAGACATATCTACCCTTAAAAAATTAAAATCTTACACAAAAAATCTTACCATCCAAACCCCTCATTTTAGCCCAAATCCATTATTAGATATTTACCGCCCTTACCAGTTACCACCATCTGAACCCAAATCCTTACCACCAAACCTTGTTCCTGCCCAACTAATTCTCTTTTGCTTCCGGCCATTAATGGAGACGGAGGTCCACATGGTGCAAACCACTTTCTCTGGTCGCACCTTCAGCGGCCTTTAAGACGGCCGATCCTCCTCCGCTTTCAGCGACAGCTATAGCTACAGATCCGGCGAGTTCCCCGCCACGTCGTCGCAGGCCACCGCCTCCTCATCTCCTGCACCTTCGACAAGTCCGATGAATTCATTGCCCAGATGGTCTCCGACCTTAGTTCTCCATCGACCGAGCTGCAGAAGAAGGCTGCTCTAGAGCTCTGCCTCCTCACGAAGAACAAGCCGGAGAATTGGATTTAGATGTAGATGTCGAGGGGCCGCATCTGGGAGGAATAGCCGGAGGGCAGCAATGTGGGTTGGTGTTGCTCTGCTTTGTGCCCAATGGTGGGTTGAACATGTCAAATTCGAGTCTGATGGTGGGTTGCTCTACTTGTGTTTTTGTTGTGAAACTAGTGATGGTTTTTGGATTTCGAGTTTAAATTTTGGTTTGATTTGGTTGCAGAACGTTCAACGTTCAGGTGCAGGCAAAAGAAACTGTGGCGGAGAAATTGAGGCTGAAGCTCTAGCTGAAGAAGGCTAAAGAAGACGAGGACATAATATGCATTTCACAACCTTAAAATTAAAAAAGCAACATTTTCTCCCTCTGCAGGTTCCCTGGGATAGAGGGAGTAATATTCAGGCGTCCCTCTTTAACTTGTATAATAAAAAATTCTCAATTTCAATAAACTTGTTTAACAATAAATATATATAACTACAAACAATGACGGTGCATAAAAACTAGTATCTAAAAACTACATTATCTCATACAAGGCAAAGTCTTGGAAAAGATCATTTTTCCATAGGCATTTTGAAAGACGAGGTTAAATTAGAATTATAGAAAGGTACAAGGTTTTAGTTGCAATGTTAAAACTTTATTATGTTATGTGTAGTAGTTTTAATGTAATAACCCGATTAGTGCAACCCAAAAATTTTATGTTGATTTCTTCTAATTTGCATTTTAAACATTGATCTTTCCATAACTTATGGAAAGACCGTATTTCAAGAGATGTGCTCCTCATACAATAGTGATACGAATATCAAATGCTTTGATGTGCTTTAAATGCTTTGATGGATCAACTTTATGATGAAGAATTGAAGGAGTCACCATCGACATCTTGGATTCATTATTCAAGATTGTCGACGAACCGAAGACATCATGAAGAACACTATACTCTTTTTTCTCAATGAGTTTTTAATGAGGTAGTGTGATCACTGTAAAATATTGTAAAATAATTTTATTTTGGGTTTATGGACTGACAGCTCGGCCATGTGGGCTTTGAAGAGCTGAATTTCAAAAATACAGTTCATTAGGGTTTAGTATATTCAGTTTTATTATGATTAAGTTAGATTTGGTAAGATTAGATAAGGTATTATTCTTCAAGGTTACTTATTGAAGAATTCAACCAGATTACCCTAGATTACCATTAATTTTAGGTATTTTAGTTAGATATAGTTTTGGCTTCTTATAGCTGCCATAAGTCAATTCAGTTTCCAGTTGTGATTAGGGTTTGGGGCAAGATTGTAACCCTATAAATAGGGGGAGGCCTTTGCCTTGTGAGTTGTGAGTGTTATACACTTAGTGAGTAATCTTACTAAATAAAGGGGAAGGGGGAACATTTATTACTAATAAGTTGTTTCTTCTTAGCAAGGATGGCAGATGATCCGTTCGTCCCGCCATTTGTTGGCAGTCCCAACAATCGGCCTATAATAAATGTCATGAATTCCTTAATAAGCAACGTTCAGAGAATTTCTAGGAAGGTAGATGAGTTATCAAATCCAACAACACCTCATTCTGCAAGACAAGTTGAATCTCCTTGTGACATCAAAGGTTTGAAGTATGACTTTCCTAGATTTGATGGTCGACACAATCCTGTGAAATACTTGGATTGGGAGAGACAGATCGAGAACCTATTTGATCTTAACAGCTACCGTGAGAAAGAGAAGATCAAGGTCCCAGAGTATTCTTTCACCCATTATGCCATAGAGTGGTGGGAGAATTTGAAAGAATCAAGATATCTTTCCGGAAAGAAACCTATCTCCACCTGGGAGAGATTGAGAACTAATCTTCGATTACATCATGTTCTACGAACATATTTGATGGAGCAACATTCGTACCTCAGCAATATGAAGCATGGAAATTGCAGTGTAGATGACTACTGGCAAGATCTTGGATTAGCTATGAGAAGAGTTGGCATGAGAGAAAATGATGACTTTATAAAGAATCGGTTTATTGAAGGTTTAAGAGAAAATCTGCAAGTTCTGGTTAAGCTCCAGTATTATGTTTCCATGCAAGATTTACTATTCAAGGCCAGGTTGGTTAAGTCGACATTAAGGCCCAGAAGAAGCTCTAATTTCAACTATGACAGTCAAAGGCAATTCTCTGATTTCAGAAGCCCATATTCGACTAGGGGTTGTAGCAATTCGAACATGGGTTACTGAGGAAATCCTAATTCGACCAAAATCTACTCAAATCCACCATTGGAACCCATTGATCAAAGAATAATCGCAACCAATCAGTCTCTTAGCCAAGATACAGGTAAATCAATTTCTACTTTGTCAGATACAGTTTCTTCTAACACTCCTACATGTTTTCACTGTAATGAATGAGGACATGTTCACAATAAATGTCCCCATGAATGAATTATAGCAACAATGGAGGAGGAAGAAGATGGTGATATGCCTGCACAGTTTGGCACCGAAGAAGAACAAACCGATGACAAAATCCTCATTGTTAACAGAGGTGAGTAAGGTTCTGAAACACAAGATCTTTTTTAGGCGTATTCCACATATGTTGCCAAAATTACTCCCCCACAACGAGCAAGTAATTTTGACCAAAATAGTGTCAATTCCGCCAAAATGACAGTAAATGTCGCCATAGACAAGTTCCAGTTCGACCCTATATGACAGGTAAGTTGCAGAATGATTTTGAAAAGTCGCATAAAATCTTGTCTTCACATCTTAGTCCTTTACTTTCTATTTATATGATGAGCCATGAACTATCTAATGACTTTGGTAAATCGTTTTATGCTTCAATAAGAGATGTGAATTGATCTTTCACTAATCATTCTTTTGTTCTTATAATGTCCTTTAAAGAAAGTTACTATTCCAAAAAAGACATTCCTGTAGATATGTTTTCACGGTTTGTTAAGTTGTTACAGGAATTCAAGGATGTCTTTATAGGTTATATGCTTCCCATTTCGAGGACGAAACTTTTCGATCCGGGAGGGAATGATACGAATATCAAATGCTTTGATGTGTTTTAAATGCTTTGATGGATTAACTTTATGATAAGAATTGAAGGAGTCACCATCGACATTCATTATTCAAGATTGTCGACGAACTGAACACATCATGAAGAACACTATGCTCTTTTTTCCCGCTGGATTTTTAATGAGGTAGTGTGATCACTGTAAAATGTTGTAAAATAATTTTATTTTGGGTTTATGGACTGACAGTTCGTCCATGTGGTTTTGAAAAGCTGAATTTCAAAAATACAATCCATTCGGGTTTAGTATATTCAGTTTTATTCTGATTAGAATTAGATTTGGTAAGATTAGATAAGATAAATATTCTTCAAGGTTACTTCTTGAAGAATTCAACCAGATTACCTTAGATTACTATTTGTTTTAGGTATGTTAGTTAGATATGGTTTTAGCTTCTTAAAGCTGGCATAAGTCAATTCAGTTTCTAGTTGTGATTAGGGTTTGGGGCGAGATTGTAACCCTATAGATAGGAGAGGCCTTTGGACGAATTTAACACCACTTTTATCAATCAAATATACAGCCTTTTGAGTTCATACTCTTTGCTTGCGAGTTGTTCCATTGTTGCTTAACCCCGAGGGCTAGTTAAGTATCAATAAAACTTATAATCTGATCTTGGTGGCTAGTTAGAGAGAAAAATGAGATTAAGCATACCCCGAGAGCTAGACACCTGAATTTCATTCGAGATAGTGAGGGTTTGCAGATCACTTCACTAGATCAATGATATTAATTCCGCAAATCACGAGTTTTCGCAAGGAGATTCATATCAAATAGTATTACTATTACTCATATATTTAAATATGTGGTTCAATTTTAACGGATTTTATTTTATTTTTTAAAATGTTAAGGAGGGACACAAAATCTAGGGAAAGTTTTGGGAAAAACTGTCTTTCCATACGCTTATGAAAAGACGAGTTTACTTATAATAATAAAAAGGTTAAAAATTTTAGTTATAATATTAAAAATGTATTATGTAACGTGCAGTAGTTATAAAGTTTATGACCCGATTAATGCAACCCAAAAAAATTTATCTCAATTTCTTCTAATTTGCAGTTTTAACCTTAGTTTTTCTATGACTTATGGAAAGACCGTATTTCAAGAGATGAACTCCTAAATCTATTATAATTTGTCTCAAATAAAAAAAATTGAAATTGAAAAAATATAAAGTACTCCTTATGGTCTTCTTTAAATGGCCTATTCAAAATGACATGTATTCTTTTGAAAAGAGAAATGAGTGGTGAAGGATGAATTGAAAGTATAAAAAGTACGATGAGTAGGTAAAAATATTCTAGTATTTGCCAAAAGACAAGTTTAATTATAATAATAAAAAGGTAAAAAAAATTTAAGTTATAATATTAAAAATGTATTATGCAACGTGCAATAGTTATACCATTTATGACCGGATTAATGCAACCCAAAAAATTTTATCTCAATTTCTTCTAATATGCAGTTTTAACCTTAGTTTTTCTATGATATATGGAAATATCGTCTTTCAAGAGATGGACTCCTAAATCTATTATAATTTGTCTCAAATAAAAAAAATTGAAATTGAAAAAATATGAAGTACTCCCTGTGGTCTTCTTTAAATGGCCTATTCAAAATGACACATATTCTTTTGAAAAGAGAAATGAGTGGTGAAAGATGAATTGAAAGTACAAAAAGTAAGATGAGTAGGTAAAAATATTCTAGTATTTGCCAAAAGACAAGTTTAATTATAATAATAAAAAGGTGAAAAAATTTAGTTATAATATTAAAAATGTATTATGCAACGTGCAATTGTTATAAAGTTTATGACCCGATTAATGCAACCTAAAAAAATTATCTCAATTTCTTCTAATTTACAGTTTTAACCTTAGTTTTTCTATGATTTATGGAAATATCGTCTTTCAAGAGATGGACTCCTAAATCTATTATAATTTGTCTCAAATAAAAAAAAATTTGAAATTGAAAAAATATGAAGTACTCCCTATGGTCTTCTTTAAATGGCTTATTCAAAATGACACTTATTCTTTTCAAAAGAGAAATGAGTGGCGAAAGATGAATTGAAAGTATAAAAAGTAAGATGAGTAGGTAAAAATATTCTAGTATTTGCCAAAAGACGAGTTTAATTATAATAATAAAAAGGTAAAAAAAATTTAGTTATAATATTAAAAATGTATTATGCAACGTGCAGTAGTTATAAAGTTTATGACCCGATTAATGCAACCCAAAAAATTTTATCTCTATTTCTTCTAATTTGCAGCTTTAACCTTAGTTTTTCCATGATTTATGGAAAGACCTCTTCTGGTCAACTATGCAACTACTCGCTTGTCAGCTCTTCGGGGAGAGAGACTATTGTCTTTCAAGAGATGTACTCCTAAATCTATTATAATTTGTCTCAAATAAAAAAATTGAAATTGTAAAAATATGAAGTACTCCTTATGGTCTTCTTTAAATGCCTTATTCAAAATGACACATATTCTTTTGAAAAGATAAATGAGTGGTGAAAGATGAATTGAAAGTATAAAAAGTAAGATGAGTATGTAAAAATATTCTAATATTTGCCAAAAAATGAAAGTAGACAAAATAAAAATACCACCATAAAATGGAAAGATGGACATCATAAGAGCACTGGAGGAGGGAGTATGGTGATAAAGTAATTTTCCATAATGATTCTGATTAATGATGAAGAATATATGTAGAGTACAAAGAAGACTAGTCTAAATATAACTCTAGCACTAGTCATTAACATGGAATAAAATATTATCTAATCATTTACTTGCTTTATTCTAACACCCCCCCTCAAGCAAAACGTAGGATGCTCGCCGACGCAAAGCTTAGATTTGAAGAAATCGAACAACGGACGAGATAGTCCCTTGGTGAAGATGTCAGCAATCTGAAGAGAAGTAGGAACATGAGCAACATGCAGCTTACCAGAAGTCACCAGCACTGTTGTTGTCGCATAACAACAACGGCATGCCAGAAAACAGAACCTGAAGATCACGAAGCAAATGAGTGAGCCAAACAACTTCCGAAGCAGTATTGGAAAGATCACGGTACTCAGACTCCGTGCTAGAACGAGAAACAGTGAGTTGTTTCTTGGCACTCCAACAAACAAGATTCCCACCCAGATAGATTGTATATCCATAAGTAGAACGACGAGTCTCCAGAAAGCGGGCCCAGCCAGCATCAGAATAGCCAAACACATCCGGAGTGCTCGCAGAATGAAAAACCAAACCAAAATGAAGAGTACCACGAACATAACGCAAAATCCGTGTAACTTCAGCAAAATGATCATCTCTCGGAACCTGAAAATACTGACTCACCGTGTTGACCGAGAAGACCAAATCTGGACGAGTAATGGTGGGATACTGAAGCGCCCCGACAAGAGAGCGATAAAGAGTAGAATCCCTGAACGGTAGACTAGTTGAACTGTGCAGCTGAGAACCAGCAACAAATGGAGTGGAAACTGGCACATCATCGGACATACCAGTCCGGGTCAGTATGTCCCTTGCATACTTCGCCTGGTCGAGAAACAAACCGGAGGAAGTAGGGGAAACCTCAAGACCAAGAAGGTAATTAAGAGCACCAAGATCCTTGATCGTAAACTCTTTGTGCGTTCGAGAAATGAACTGACGAAGAAGAGTCGAGTCATTTCCTGTAAGAATACTGTCGTCGGCATACACAAGAAGGTACAGCAATGCGGACCCCTTCGCCAGAACAAATAAAGAAGTATCAGCCGAGCTGCACCGAAAACCAAGCTGGGTAAGATAGTTGCTAAACCGCTGAAACCAAGCTCTAGGAGCCTGCTTAAGGCCATAAATAGCCTTACACAAACGACAAACATAGTCCGGATGAGAAGAATCCTGATAACCAACTGGCTGCTTCATGTAGACTGGGCTATCCAGAACACCATTAAGAAAATTATTCTTGACATCCAGCTGATGAAGTGGCCAAGAACGCATGGTGGCAATTGCAAAAACTGTCCGAACAGTGGAGGCTTTGACCACAGGACTGAAAGTATGGTCAAAGTTAAAACCCGGAATCTGTGAAAAACCTTGCGCCACAAGTCTAGCTTTGTGACGATCAATAGTACCATCCGGACGATACTTGAGCCGATAAACCCATTTGGAGCCAACGATGTTGGCATCCGAAGGTCGAGGCACCAAATCCCAAGTATGCTGACTACGAAGAGCAACCATCTCATCGTCCATAGCTGAAACCCAGGCTGGA
Organism: Rubia yunnanensis; assembly: GCA_037428765.1. Taxonomy (NCBI): domain Eukaryota; kingdom Viridiplantae; phylum Streptophyta; class Magnoliopsida; order Gentianales; family Rubiaceae; genus Rubia; species Rubia yunnanensis. The sequence goes on along the minus strand of CM075069.1, from coordinate 29,938,441 downwards.
TCCTGAAGAGCCAAGTGATAATCCGTGGGCTCTGTCTGAGAAAGAAGAGCAGCAGTAAGGCCATGTGCAATAATTTCTGAATAATCTCATCGCTGAATGGCACCAGTAGATGACTGAATGGCACCAGTAGATTACCGAGTGGACATCCAATACGTACGAGGTGGAGGAGGCAAAACTGAAGGATTAGAACTGGCGGATAATGTCGGAGAAGACTTGGAAGAGCCGATCGAGTCACGGTCGACGGACACAGCCGGAGAAGGGGTGGCTGTGGCTGGAGGAGTCACCGTGACTGGCGGCAGGGATGGCAGAACTGGCGATGGAAAGACTGGTTCCGGTTCCATCGTGCAAATGGTGCATAATGGCAAATGAGATGCAGCTGGAACTGGCGCAGAGGCCTCATTTTCACCATCAGGATCAATAAAAGCAGAGACATCAAGGATAGATGCTGGAGAGCCCAAAGTTGAAGAAGTGGCAAAAGGAAAATATGTCTCATCAAATCGAGCATGACAAGTAATGTAGACTCTGCCTATGGAAAAATCTAGACAACGGAAACCTTTGTACTGGGATTTGTAGCCAAGGAAAACACATGGAATGCTACGAGGAGATAATTTGTGATCCACATATGGTCGAACAAATGGAAAAACTCGGCAACCAAAAGGATGAAAATTCGAGTAACAAGGGTCCCGACCATATATAAGCCCATAAGAAGAAGAACCATGCAATACAGGAGTAGGCAATCGATTGATCATGTATGTAGCTGCAGCAAATGCATCATCCCAGTAAGAAATAGGCATATGCGAATGAAATAGCATAGTAAGACCCATCTCGGCAACATGCCTATGTATGCGCTCCGCCCTACCATTCTGTTCCTGAGTGTAAGGACACGATATCTGATGGTGAATGCCCTTAGTAGAAAAATGACTCCGTAGATGAGTGTTTAGAAACTCAGTACCACTATCACTCTGAAACACTTTAATTTTGGACGAGAACTGATTCTCCACAAATGCCTTAAATTGTAAATAAGCATCAAAGAAATCCGACTTACGATGAAGTGGATAAAGCCAGGTGAAACGAGAATAATCATCCAAAAATAAAGCATAGTAGGAAAAACCATATGATGATAAAGCAGGGGAAGGTCCCCATAAGTCACAATGAATCAAATCAAGTACATGCGTAGCACGTTTATGGTTCTCAACAAAAGCCAAACGTTAACCTTTCGCCATAACACAGGGGGATCAGGCAACGTGTTTGGGCAACAAAGAAGACAAAGAAACTAGACTAGACTTCTGCAAACTAGAAATAACTGTCGACGATGCATGACCCAAGCGAGCATGCCAAAGCACATAAGATGCCCGTCCTTTATTCTGCTATAAATGCGAGAAAATTTCTGAATCACCTCTATCCAAAACATAGAGACCACCATCACTGTGGCCCCTACCCACAACCACCTTGGAAAATTTGTTCTGGATGACAAAGTTCCGATCATAGACAGCAGATTCTTAGTAATATCAGGAACAACCAGAACATCATAAAGGCATAAATCATCAGAAATTTTAGTATCACCAACATAAGAGATTCGAATAGAAGCACAATTGCCAACAGAATCAGTAGAATTACCAGAATATGGAATGACAGACTCTAAACAAGAGGCGGAGGATGCCATATGACTGGTGGCACCAGAGTCAATATACCAATCAGAAGATTGTGCAGTAGGCTCTAACTGCAAGGATGACTAAAACCGTTCCTCCTGATGAGTGGAGTCTGTATGATGATTTGGACCCTGAGAACCAGTCTGAGCAAGCATCCTATAACAAGTCGCAGCATAGTGACCAGGGCGACCACATTGCGGCCTACCACGACAGCCCCAGCCGAGGACTGAAAACCTAACCTGCTGCCACATCGACCGCCAAAATGGCCACCCCTGGCGGCGTGTGAGCCGTGCGTGCCGCCTCCCTCGCTAACGTGTGATCCCATGCGCGGCCAGCCGGGGTAAATTCGCCTGCTGTGAATGCGGCAGGCCCAGTGGTGGGGGCTGAATGGTCCTGTAAATTTTTTAGAAAAGCCTCGTGGTTTTTGGCACAAGATAAGACATTGGCATACAACAGAGTAGGTGATGAATTAATTAAATGTACAGAAAAATCCTTAAACTCAGTTCCAAGAGCAGTCAAAAACCAAATAAGTTGATCATCATTTGATACAGGAGAACCCATCATAGACAACTGCTCAAAAATATCTTTAAATTGGAGATGGAGTTCATGAACTATATCAGTTTTACGTATACCATGGGCAGCAGCACGAAGACGAAGGACGAATGAAGCACTGCTGATGGAGATGCCAAGACGACTACCACCATAAATGAAGACATTCCAAGACTTGATCAAACATTTAAAGGATATGTTCGAGATCCTCTAAGTGACATGGCAGGACCTATGACTAGGTCAAGAACTAAGCTTAAGGATGCTGCTTTAAATGCTTTGATTGTTCGCCTTTATGATGAAGAATTGAAGAAGGAGTCACCATCGACATCTTGGATTCATTATTCAAGATTATCGATGAACTGAAGACATCATGAAGAACACTATACTTTTTTTTCCCACTGGGTTTTTAATGAGGTAGTGTGATCACTGTAAAATATTGTAAAATTATTTCATTTTGGGTTTATTGGACTGATAGCTCGGCCATGTGGGCTTTGAAGAGCTGAATTTCAAAAATACAGTCCATTAAGGTTTAGTATATATTCAGTTTTATTCTGATTAGAATTAGATTTGGTAAGATTAGATAAGGTAATATTCTTCAAGGTTACTTCTTGAAGAATTCAACCTGACTACCTTAGATTACCATTTATTTAAGGTATTTTAGTTAGATATGGTTTTAGCTTCTTAAAGCTGTCATAAGTCGATTCAGTTTCCATTTATGATTAGGGTTTGAGGCAAGATTGTAACCCTATAAAAAGGGAGGCCTTATGGATAAAAATAACAACCTTTCATCAATCAAATATACAACCTTTTGAGTTCATACTCTTTGCTTGCCAGCTATTCAATTGTTGCTTAACCCCGAGGGCTAGTTAAGTATCAATAAACCTTGTAATCTGATCCTGGGGGCTAGTTAGAGAGCAAGTCGAAGTTAGGCGTACCCCGAGGGCTAGACTCCTGAATTTTGTGCGAGATAGTGCGGGTTTGCAGATCCCTTCACTAGATCAAAGATATTAATTCCGCAAATCATGAGTCTTTGCAAGGAGATTCATATCAGTTGGTATCAGAGCAAAGCGAAAGATCGACTGAGGCCGAAAAAATGAAAAAGAAACAAAGGGGTTTCGAGTTTTGCATTAATTTATTTTTGAATTTATATATATATATATATACTCTTTCGTGTTGTATTTTAACTGTGTTTGTTTGATCTTTCTTACCAGGAGGATTGAATCTAGAGTCGAAGGGTCCGAGAGTTAAAATACTTCGGTATTACTATCCGCCTTCACCTTCATCAATCGAGTTAGGAGGACGTCGAAGGGTCTGAGCGTTAGCAAGTATTATCCGCCTTCACCTTCCGGTCAGTTTCGTAGTTTTAAGTAGCTTAAACAGTTTATGTGCTTGTGATATTTTCGTCAACTCTTCTGAAAATTATTGCATGCTCATAATCCTATTTGTTTTCTTTCTCGTTCTTTGATTCCGTGATCTAGAATTGTTCTTTGATTCATGATTACACCTTATTAAAAAAATTATTCTTGTGTCGTTTTCCATATATATAGTGTCATATTCTTGATCCTTACGATCTTGAATACCTCGAAGTTCATTTGAATCAAGAGGAAGTTGTCGCAGTTTTCTTATTCTAAGTTTTGCATAGGCGATTCTTGTTCCAAAACTTTTTGAAAAAAAAGGTAGCAGATTTTGGGTTTCAAAATTGGAATTTAGGATTTGAAATCTGAAATTTGGGGCAGATTTGCAATTTTCAAAAGTTTGGGGGCAGATTTGCAATTTCCAAAAATTTGGGTAATTGTGACCAAAATTTTTTTCTTGGGGAATAACATTATGTTTGTGAGTTTTATAGTACCAAAAAAAAGGGGAAAAAAGATGAATTGTGGCTGAAAAAAAAAGGAAAGAAAAAGGAATCCGGTTTGAAAAAGGAAAAGAAAAGTCAAAATTCTGATCGGAAGAGAAAAAGGAAATAAAAGCCAATTGAGAGAGGAGTTTTGATCTGAATTTTTTGAATTGGGGGACAAGTAAGTCATTAAAATCCTTTTCCACAAGGGATTTGGATTTAAGTTCCTATTTCAATTTGTTCTTGAATTTTCGGAACCTATTTGTCGCCTATATAAACCAATCTTGTTTTGGTCATAATTCATTCAATACAGCTCCAATTCGTGCCATTCAAATTGTGTTTTGTTCCTTATTCTTTGTAGAATTTGGAATTCTAGATTGTAGAGCAAAATTTTGAGTTTATATATTTTTAAATTTCGAAATAAATTCTGCAGTACTCATCTCCATAGTTTGCTTTGAATTGTGGTGAATTGATCAGTTACCCTCGCATTAGCCTTCGCCTTGTGAGTTTTGCGTGTTATACACTTGTTGAGTGACCTTACTAAACAAAGGGAAGGGGGGGGGCAATTTTTTTAACTAACCGTTTGATTTTCTTAGCAGTTAGCGAAGATGGGGGACGAAAATCCATTCGTCCCGCGTTTTGTTAGCAATCCTAACAATTTGCCATTGACGAACACCTCTAATGGCGGGCGTGGTAGTCATCCACATGAAGAGGCTCCAAATAGTTGGGAGCGACATCGAATTAATCCAAATGAAGCCAATGATCCTGATTGGTTTGTTGTCGCAATAAATGCACTTGTGAGTGAAGTGCAAAGGTTGGAGAGAAAAGTTGATAGCATGGCACCGCCTACACCTACATCATCGGTCAAGAGGGAAGAAACCAGGAAATATGTCCGTCAATTCAATGATTCTGGAAGTTCAGATGATTATTCTGATGATGGTTCGGAAAGGTGATCACGCTGAGGGTCTTCTAGAAGGTATCGGCCCAGTAAACCTCATTCCCAAAGGAGAGTGAAGATTAATTCAGGATCTGATTCAGATTCTGATGAAGCTCGAGATATCAAGGGTTTAAAATATGACATCCCTCGATTTGATGGTCAACACAATCCAGTGAAGTATCTTGATTGGGAGCGACAGATTGAGAATCTGTTTGATCTCAACAATTATCAGGATAAGGAGAATGTCAAAGTGGCACAGTATTCTTTCACTCATTATGCGGCAGAGTGGTGGAAGAATAAAAAGGAGTCGCGATATCTTGCCGGAAAGAAACCTATCTCCACATGGGAGAGATTGAGATCCGAGCTTCGCGAATATCATGTTCCGCCTACTTACTTGATGGAACAACATTCTTATCTATCCAACATGAAGCAAGGAAATCACACAGTTGATGAATACTGGCAAGATCTTGAGTTAACCATGAGAAGGGTTGGAATGAAAGAAGATGACACATTTATCAAAAATCGTTTCATTGAAGGCTTGCGTGAAAACCTTCAAATGCCAGTCAAGCTTCAACATTACATATCTATGAATGATTTATTGGTGAAAGCAAGGTTAGTTGAGAGTACCCTGCGACCAAGGAGGCCACATCCTAGTTTTCCAAGTCAATGACCAGGGTTTTACTCCGGAAACCCTAGTTATGGCCGTAGTAGGGGCCCACCCATGGGAGGAAGAGGATCGGTTCAGACTTATTCAAATCCAACTTATAATCCTACTGAGAGGAGGGCGGCACCACCAACCCAACAGGTTTCAAATATTCCAGGTAAGTCTTCTACTTCTTCATCAAATTCAGTTTCTGTTAACTCTCACACTTGTTTTCATTGTAAAGAAAGAGGACATGTCCGTAATAATTGTCCTCATGCACGAGTGCTAAAAACACTTGAGGAAGAAGATGAATATGCTGATATGCCACCATTGTGTGAAAGTGGTGAAGAACAGGTAGATGAAGAGATCATCATATATGATCATGGTGAACAGGGTCCAGAAACACAAGGTAACTTCGTGTCATTAAGAGTTATAAACTCTTAAATGGCTGAGACACAGGTACAAAGGATTAACATTTTTCATACTCGTTGCCTTGTGAAAGATAAGAATTGTTTACTGATTATTGATGGTGGTTCTTGTGCTAATATTGTGTCCAATCTTCTTGTTAAATCATTGTCTTTGCCTGACTACTCATTCATCACCATATAAACTTATTTGGTTAAATGGTAGTGGTGAAATTAGGGTTAACAAACAATGCATGATTAACTTTAAGATTGGAAAATACCATGATTCTATCTTATGTGATGTTATACCTATGGAAGCTAGTCATATTTTGTTAGGGAGACCTTGGCAGTTTGATCGTAAATCCATGCATGATGGTTACACTAACAAAATTAGTGTTATTAAGGATAGAACAAGGTATACTTTGGTTCCATTATCTCCAGTGGAAGTTTTAGAGGCACAGAGACGCATGAGAGTCGATAAAGAGAAGTTTGCGACTGATGTGCAAATGGCCGACCAAAACCCTAGCAAGGGCTTGAAGGAGATCGGCCACAAGGTGAAGAATGGAGGCAAAAACCTTGATAATTTTGACCAAATATCAAGGGAGGCCATCCCAGGTAAGCCAGGTAAGTCTACGAATGATTCTGATAAGTCGCGTAAAATTCTATCTTCACATCTTAGTCCCTTGCCATCAATTTACATGATGAGACATGAACTTCCTAATGATTCTGGTAGATTTTTTTATGCATCAATTAGGGATGTGAATCGTGCTTTTGCTAATCATTCTTATGTGCTTATCATGCAGTTTAAAGAGAGCTATTTTGCTAGTGATGATATTCCTATAAATGTTCCTCCACGGTTTGCTCAGATGTTACAGGAATTTGAGGATGTCTTTCCGAAAGCCTTACCTGCGGGTTTACCACCTTTGCGAGGTATTGAACACCATATTAACTTAATTCTGGGTTCGGTTATCCCAAATCGCTCGGCGTATAAAGCAAACCCTGAGGAGACAAAGGAACTACAGCGACAAGTCGAGGAGTTACTTCAAAAAGGGTATGTGCGAGAATCCCTATCTCCTTGTGCCGTGCCTGTCATTTCAGTTCCTAAGAAAGATAAAACTTGGCGTATGTGCATTGATTGTCGTGCTATTAACAAGATTACCATTAAGTATCGCCATCCTATCCCTAGGTTAGATGATATGCTTGAAGATTTACATGGATCTGTGATTTATACTAAAATTGATTTGACTCAGGGTTATCATCAGATTTGAATTAATGAGGGAGATGAATGGAAAACTGCATTTAAGACTAAGTTCGGGTTGTATGAATGGATCGTTATGCCTTTCGGTTTAACTAATGCACCTAGTACTTTTATGCGGTTAATGAATCATGTCTTAAGAAAGTTTATTGGTCGGTTTGTTGTGGTTTATTTTGATGATATATTGATTTATTCTAAGTCGAATGATGAATATATTGAGCATGTTAAAATGGTTCTTGTTGCACTCTGTGAGTCTTGTTTATATGCGAACATTAAGAAGTGCACATTTTGCGCTTCGTAAGTGGTGTTTCTCGGTTTTGTGGTCTCTAAAGAGGGCATAAAAGTCGATGAAACCAAAATTGAGGCCATTAAGACCTGGCCGAGACCTACTAATGCCAACCAGGTACGTTATTTTCATGGTTTAGCTAGTTTTTATAGCTGGTTTGTGCGTGATTTCTCATCTATTGCTGCACCTCTAAATGAACTAGTTAAAAAGGATGTGAAATTTGTTTGGACTGAGAGTCAAGAGAATGCATTTAATGAATTGAAAGTACGATTATGTAATGCTCTTGTCCTTGCTTTACCTGATTTTAATGGTACTTTTGAGATTCATTGTGATGCTTTTGGTGTTGGTATTGGTGATGTGTTGATGCAAGAGAATCGACCTATAGCTTACTCTTGTGAAAAGTTAAAGGGCGGTGCTCTAAACTATCCTGTGTATGATAAAGAATTTTATGCAATTGTGCGTGCATTAGAAACTTGGCAACATTATTTATTGCATAAAGAATTTGTCATTCATAGTGATCATGAATTCTTGAAATACTTGAAGAGTCAGATGAAGTTGAATAAGCGTCATGCTAAATGGTCTAGTTTCATTGAATCTTTTCCTTATGTGTTGCATTACAAAAAGGGTAAAGAAAATGTTGTTGCTGATGCTTTGAGTCGTAGACATGTTTTACTTACACGTTTGGAATGCATTATGCTAGGGTTTTCATTCGTGCGAGATTTATATGCGACCGATTCTGATTTTTCATCTATTTATGCTGCATGCGAAAATGGTGCTTATGAGAAGTTTTTTCGGCATGATGGTTTCTTGTTTATGAATAATAGGTTATGTATTCCTCAATGTTCTATGCGTGAATTACTTGTTAGAGAAGCTCATTCAGGTGGTTTAATGGGACATTTTGGTGCTTTTAAAACTTATAATTTGTTGCGGGAACACTTCTATTGGCTGAAAATGACACTTGCTATTGATAGGGTTTGTAGGAATTGTCTTGATTGCTTGAAGGCTAAGTCTAAAACTAAGCCTCGTGGTCTTTATACTCCATTGCCTGTTCCTACACATCCTTGGGTTGATATTCCCATGGATTTTATCCTAGGTTTGCCATGATCTCAGTCAGGTAATGATTCTATCTTTGTGGTTGTGGATAGATTTTTTAAAATGGCACATTTTATTCCTTGCAGGAAGACAGATGATACAAAGCATGTTGCAGATCTATTTTTGAAGGAAGTAGTTCGGTTACATGGAATTCCTGCATCCACTATCTCTGATCGCGATGTTAAATTTTTATCCTACTTTTGGAATACCTTGTGGCGCAAGTTAGGGACAAAGTTGCTATTTTCGACTGCCAATCATCCTCAAACTGATGGACAAACAGAAGTGACCAATCGAACCCTAGGGGCGCTCCTGCGTGCACTAGTTCAGAAGAACTTAAAGAATTGGGAAAAATGCATTCCGATTGCAGAGTTTGCTTACAATCGCACTATTCATTCTACTACTTCTTTATCTCCATTTGAAATTGTTTATGGTTTTCTACCTATTACACCTCTTGATCTACTTCCTTTGAATTTTAAACTGGTTAAAAACCTTGATGGAGAACAAAAAGCTGATTTGGTGAAGAAAATCCATGAAAAGGTGCGCATGAGAATTGAACGGACAAATGCACAGAATGCTGATAAAGCTAATCAAAGCCGCAAGTTGATGAGGTTTAACATGGGAGATTATGTTTGGGTTCATCTGCGGAAAGAGAGGTTTCCAAATGCTCGGAAATCTAAGTTGAGTCCACGTGGAAATGGTCCTTTTAGAGTGTTGGATCGTGTAAACGACAATGCTTACAAGATTGAGTTACCAGATCATTATGGTGTTAGTGCGACCTTCAATGTTGCTGATTTATCTCCATTTACATTTGAAGATGATTCAGTTTCGAGGGCAAAACCTTTCGACCACGGAGGTAATGATGGAGATGCCAAGACGACTACCACCATAAATGAAGACATTCCATGACTTGATCAAACATTTAAAGGATATGTTCGAGATCCTCTAAGTGACATGGCAGGACCTATGACTAGGTCAAGAACTAAGCTTAGGGATGCTGCTTCAAATGCTTTGATTGATCGCCTTTATGATGAAGAATTGAAGAAGGAGTCACCATCGACATCTTGGATTCATTATTCAAGATTGTCGACGAACTGAAGACATCATGAAAAACACTATACTTTTTTTCCCATTGGATTTTTAATGAGGTAGTGTGATCACTGTAAAATATTGTAAAATTATTTCATTTTGGGTTTATTGGACTGATAGCTCGGCTATGTGGGCTTTGAAGAGCCGAATTTCAAAAATAGAGTCCATTAAGGTTTAGTATATTCAGTTTTATTCTGATTAGAATTAGATTTGGTAAGATTAGATAAGGTAATATTCTTCGAGGTTACTTCTTGAAGAATTCAACCTGATTACCTTGGATTACCATTTATTTCAGGTATTTTAGTTAGATATGGTTTTAGCTTCTTAAAGCTGTTATAAGTCGATTCAGTTTCCATTTGTGATTAGGGTTTGAGGCAAGATTGTAACCCTATAAAAAGGGAGGCCTTATGGATAAAAATAACAACCTTTCATCAATCAAATATACAACCTTTTGAGTTCATACTCTTTGCTTGCGAGATTTTCCATTGTTGCTTAACCCCGAGGACTAGTTAAGTATCAATAAACCTTGTAATCTGTTCCTGAGGGCTAGTTAGAGAGCAAGTCGAAGTTAGGCGTACCCCGAAAGCTAGACTCCTGAATTTCGTGCGAGATAGTGCGGGTTTGCAAATCCCTTCACTAGATCAAAGATATTAATTCTGCAAATCGTGAGTTTTCGCAAGGAGATTCATATCAACTATTGTCGTGATAAATCGACTGAAGATTGTCCCAAATTTCCTTTGAAGTGGCACAGTCAGGAAAAACCGCCAAGGCCTCTGGGGTGAGAGAAGAAAAGAGAAGACTGCACACACGTTGATCTTCATCAACCCAATTCTCATAATCAGACTGAGCCTTCAAGTTAGCCTCTATGGGATCAGGCTTGGAGGAGGAGCCTCGAACTGGAGTGGAACTAACTGCCCCTGCGTAGGAGACGGAAGAGGCCGCGGCCAGAGGGCGAGGAGGAGCAGTCGGACAGGGCCTGGAACCATCAAGAAAACCATACAGCTTCTGAGGTCGGAGAACATAACTAGCTTGACGCTTTCACAACAAATAATTGGATGATGACAATTTGATGGTCATCATGTAGAGCAAGGTATTATAAGATAATTTATCGTCAGACATAATGATAGGAGAAAAATTAAAAATTTTGGCAAGGTGGAGGAGGGAAAATTTTCCGGCGGCGGAAGCAAGGAGGAGGGAGAGGTGCGGACGAAAAAAGAGAGTAGGGTTTTAGAACCAGATTTACTCTGATATCATGATAAAGTAATTTCTCATTATGATTCTGATTAATGATAAAAAATATATATAAAGTATAAAGAAGATTAGTCTAAATATAACTCTAGTACTAATCATTAATATGAAATAAAATATTATCTAGTCATTTACATGATTTATTCGAACATTTGACTTATCATGATGAGTTGTCAGGTGCAGGACTTTCCCTATGCACTTTTGAACACGTCACCACCACACTTGCCGCCCGACCTTCAGAAGGCCCGCCACGTGGATTATTTAAGTGCGTTCAAAAACTGGGGTTCAGATTTAGCATGACTCTACTAGATATGGATGCATCCGTTCTGGGCCACATGATTTTTTGTGTATTGGGGTAGGGACCACCAGAGTTAAGAGTGCGACAATTTTCGTGGCCACAAGTTTTTATTTTGGGTTTTATATTTATAGAAAAGTTTGAGGTGTTTTTATATTTCTGGTAAAGGTCAGGGGCGGATATATTGGCGCTTCTCCGGTTGACAGCTGGCACTGCTCAGAATCCTCTGGAACTTCAAGAAGGTACTGGTTTGGTTCACATGAAATCACGACCTAATTATCCAGAAACCCGAAAAGGAGTATTAGTACGTTCCACACGAGTGGTCAGGAATTTAAAAGGAAAAAAAATACTGAAATTATCGCGTTCATCGTAAAATTATGTTAGTAACTTACATTTTTTAATCATGCAAAATTTGATACCGTAAAATGCAAATTAATTCTTCTTCTTCTTCTTCTTCGTGTTGTGCGGGGGATTACGTAGAGGGTGTTGACGATTCTGAATTCTCGCTGGTTGGAAGGAGAACTTTTGGGTGAAAAATGAGTTTGGAAGTTGAATTTGTCAATTTTTTTTATATTGTTTTGGATGAAATTTGAATTGTGTATAGGCAAAGTCTTGGGAAAGACGGTCTTTCCATAGGTTTATGGAAAGACGGGGTTTGATTAGAATAATAAAAGGTAAAAGGTCTTAGTTGCAATATTAAAGTTTTAGTATGAAACATGTAGTAGTTATAAAATTTATAACCCGGTTCATGCAACCCGAAAATTTTATCTTAATTTCTTCTAATTTATACTTTAAACATTGGTCTTTCCATAACTTATGGAAAGACCGTCTTTCAAGAGACAGACTCTTGTGTATAACTTAGGGTGATCGTTTTTTAATTTGCTACTGTAAAATTTATAAAATGATTACTAGAATTTTAAAAATGGATCAACAATGAAAGAGAAGCAAGAAGAATGAGTGCTCTTGGTGTGATATTTTCACATAAAAGAAATAGTTTGAGAGACAAGTTTATAATTAAACTAGAGAAAAATGTTAATATAACACTACATGGCATAAGTGACGATATAACGCTTTTATCCTTAGATACTCAGTGAAAGTGCAAAACTAACTAAATCCAATAAATTTTGGTTGAAATTTGGCGAAAAATATGTTTTACCCCTCTTTAAAAAAAAGAAAAAAGAAGAAAGATCGGTAATCACTATTATGCCCCAATCCCCACCTTCTTATTCACCCATTCTTAACTTCTTCCTCTCCCGTTCTTCTTTAACCACCCACTCCACCAACGCCGACGACTTTTCTCTTCTTATCTTCTTTGCGTACGGCCTTGCACAATGCCGACGTAAGCTTCTTCTTCTCCGCAACGTCGACGTGTGCTTCTTCTTAAATAAAATTATGAATTGGATGGAGTTCTTTTTGAAAAAAATGAAGAAAACTCGAAGGACTGTAATTGCAATTATCAACAGTAGCTCACATGTTGAAATGCGAGGGACGGTTATTTCTTCATATATCTCCTCTGCTTTCTCTCTCTTCTCCCGTTTCTTCTTTTCCTTTCTTCTTCAGATTACACTACTACAAACCAACCCTAATGTAACACTTATTCAAAATGTTACAATAGTTTATAAAGTGTTACATAAACTTTTAAAAAGTGTTACATAAAAGTGTTACCTAAATTTTTAAAAGTGTTACGTTAGATCTAATATAAGATCGCCTAAGGTAATACTTGTAAAAGTGTTACTTTAGGTGCTATTGTAACACTTTGAACCTAAAGTAACACTTTCACATGTATTACCTTAAGCGATGTTACATTAGATCTAACGTAACACTCTTTAAAATTTAGGTAACATTTTTGTAACACTTTTCAAAAGTTTAAGTAACACTTTATAAGCTTTTGTAACATTTTAAATAAGTATTGCAAGGAAAGTGTTACGATAGCTCTAATTTATAGTAGTGTTAATTCGCCACTTTCATTCATGCAAATTTCAGCTATAACTGTTTTATAATTAATTCTTATGTGAATTTACTTGTTCTTGATTTATTTAATTCTTTGTATGTTTAAGCAAGACCAACTTAAATATTATTAGGATATTACTAGATAGTTCCACAAATACTTAATCATTGGAATAGATTAGTAAGTTGCAAGTTCTTGTTAAAAACGGATACCTGATATATATTGTAGAGTTAAGTGCCCATATGACCCTATGTTTTGATCGAAAGTGCCAATATGACCCTATAAAATCCAAAAGTACGATTATAACCCTAGTTGCTCGAAAGTGCCAATCTAACCCTGAGAACCTGAATTTGGCCTGATTTGTATGAATTTATTATTATATCCCTGATTTAAAAAAAATCAAAAATCAAAAATAGAAAAGACTATATTGACCCTGTCTAATGTGAAAACCTAATATTTCCAAAATTCTCTCCCCTACGATTTGAAGCCGCTGCTCCTTCCTTCCTTCACCACATTCACGATCGTTTTTGCCACCACATTTGCGATTTAAAGACGCTGCTCCTTCTTCCTTCACCACATTCGCGCCCAGACCAACATCAAACAGCAACCACTCCTGGTGGTGTGCGTCGGCGTGACTGGCTGGGATTGGAGGAGGCGCCATCATAAGCACAGCCGAGGGAAGGTCAGGCGGGTCTGGGCGTCGCAGGGCAGCAACATCGTGGGCGCGACTGAGGGAAGGTGGATATAGGCGGGGCAGCGGGGAATTGGGTGGGGCAGAGGGAATGCAGATCAGGGTGGGGCAGCATTGGGTCTGGGCTGGGCTAGGCGGATGAAGGTGCTTCAGTGGCGGATGGAGGAGGTGGTGGTGAGGCGGAGGAGAAATTTCTATTACTGTTGCAACAGTACCACACATTGGAGGAGAATAGAGAGGACGCATGTAGAAAATGCGTCCTCTTCTACCCTTTTTTTTGTTTTTTTCGTTTGTTTTTGCTGGAAAAAATGCCAACCTTTTGTTTTTTCGTGCATGGGGTAGGCTGATGTGGCTTGGAGGACGCATTTTGTTTATGCGTCCTCTTGGTCCGGTCAAACGAGCTGCAGCAGGCTGATGTGATGTGGCTTGGCTGATGTGATGTGGCTTGGAGCGTGGCAGGCGCATCAGGAGGACGCATTTTGTATGTGCGTCCTCCGATTCCATTTCTTCCATCTCCCAGCCTATTTAAATAACCTCTTCTCTCCTCTTCCCTTTCTTATCTCTTTCCATTGGCCGAAAATTTTCTGCATTTCTCCCATCTTCCTTCCCGAAATTTCACCAGCACTCTCCTTCGCCATTGCGTTGGTTGTTCTACGCCATTGCTCCAGTTGTTCTACGCCATTGCGCCTGTTCACGTTATCAGTAATGTAATATTATTTTTTGGAAAATCATACATTTTGCTATTGTTTTATTTTGTTAAGGTTTTGTATGAGTAAAATTTGTAATGGATTTGTGGTTGTAGAGATCACAAACGGCCTGAAGTTCGTGGCGTGGACCGTCCTTGACCCGTCGCTGTCCCGCCGTTGACCTCCGTTGACTTCCACATTTGTCACCTTGTCTGTGAGTGTCATACTGCCACCCTTTTTTTCCCATTTTCTTGATGTTAATTGAACCCTAAATAATTTTACGAATGTGTTCCACGATTATGTGTGAGTTGTCGTAGAAAGTTTGTTGATTTTTTTGTTAAATTATAAGCTGTGGAGATCCGAAAATATTTTAGTTAATTTGGATGTGTTGTCTGATTGTGTGTGGGTTTAGTGATTAAGTTTGGTCCGATGCTTTCATAGCGTTTAATGCTCACGCGTGACTATATGAAGTAATTAAATGAATTGTTGACTGATAAATGTATTTAGTTTGTAGCAATAGTAATGACTTTTGAGGATTCTACGGAAAGGAATGTCGGGTGAGAATAAAATAGAAGTGATGTCTTTGCATAATCGTTTACTTATTAATGTATTATGTCTGTGTTAATAGTGCTGTTAATGTGGTCGAATGGAGTACATGTACATATTTGAGGAGGCAATGAAAATGAATGTAGGATGAAAATGAATTAAAAGTTATGTATGTGTGTATTGCAGTTGTACGATGTTTTTGACTGTGTATATGTATAGAGGCGGTCAGATCAAGTTTGATTTCACTGTGGGTGTGTATTATAATCCTCCTATACCGGAGCGAGTTTTGACTCTCGAGAAGAGGTTGAACCACTCAGAATTAGTTGATGTAATTGTCACGAGGCTTGGCATTGCGAGTGAGGGGTATATGTTGAAAATATATTACCGATGTCCTGAACTGATTGGTCCGGTTGTATACTATCGGTGTTATAATGTGGAAGCTGATGACTCAACGGCGTTCTTCTTTAACATTGTTGATCGATTGTCGTTGTCGTCCACGGATTTTTACATTGTTATGGAACAGTTGGCAAGCACTAATGATTGGGCACGGCCAATGACGTTCATGTCGTTATTGAGCAACATGCAGAAATTTGCCGATGTACCAAGCGTACCGCCACCCGTTCATAGCCGGGGTTTAGAAATTGGTGAGTCCAGCCAACCTTGTGGGTATGCTCCCGTGGATTGTGCTCAGTCGTCCACAAGTGGTGGTATGTATGGTATGGACCATGACGAACAGAATGTCTTGGATGATGATTATGTGGGACACGTTAGCGACCATGTTGTTCGGGATGACGGTGGCGAAGACGATGGTGACGAAGGTGAACTTGGCGGTGGAAGTGAGGATGATCGTTCCTTATCAACTGATTCGAATCCTGGGGACGAGGAAGAACAGGTGGTGTGCATGAACAATGTACCCCCGTCGTTTCATATTCTGGCGAATCCGGATACACAGGCCTACTATAGGGATTATGGTGGCCCTGATGAGGATAGCTATGACCCAACTCATTTTGGGTCTGTAGTTTCTACTTACGATCGAGAGACTGGTGTAGTGGATGTGCGTATGCGATTCCAGACGAAGGCCCAGTTGGTTGAAGCTATCTCCAGGTGGAGTTCCATGATGAACAGGGAACACAGAGTCGTGGAGAGCACATCACGCACATGGTATGCGAAATGCAAGGACGTTGTCGAAGGAACTGGGAATTGTGTTTGGGTTGCCAGAGCTTCCAAGAAGGCTTCACATGGCATGTGGGAGATCACCAGATGGGCAACTAGCCATGGGTGTGTTGGTGCTGGTCGATCTACGGGTAACGTGAATCTGACGTCGGTGATGATCGCCCATTCAATCTGCCACCACATTGATGTAAACCCTTCATACACATTCAAAGATGTACAAGCTCAGGTGAAGGAGGAGTTCAATGTCACCATTTCCTACAAGAAGACGTGGTATGCTCGACAGAAGGCAATTGACATGGTGTTCGGAACTTGGGAGGATTCTTTTGAACAGCTCCCAACGTTTATGGATGAGCTAGTCAGGGCCAACCCGAGCACCGTTGTTGATTGGGCTGACGTACCTGACAGAATACACGGTCACGGGCGTAGGAAATTTAAATTTGTGTTCTGGGCATTTAGTCAGGCAATTGAAGCCTTCCGCCACTGCAGGCCAGTCATAAGCGTGGATGGCACTCATTTGAAAGGGGCATATAAGTCCACAATGCTGGTCGCCGTGACGCACGATGCAAATGATTACATCCTCCCCATCGCTTATGCTATTGTCGACGAAGAAACGAATGAAAGCTGGAACTGGTTCATGGGGAGACTGCGTCTTCACGTCGTTGGTGGTGATAGCATGCCAATCTGTATCATATCCGATAGGCATGTTGGACTTATAAATGCGATGACACATATGGAGGAGTGGATGGAGCCGGCTGGATACCATCGAATTTGCTTGCGGCATTTTCAATCCAACTTCCTATCATATAATTCCGGGAAGTTCAAGAATGCGCTTATGAAGACTCTGGTGTGGCAGCTTGGTGGTGCCAGGCGAGAGAGCAAGTGGAGGGAGTACAAGGAGGAGCTGGAGAGTATAGATCCATCTGCTTGGGCTTGGCTGGAACGGCAAGATAGGAGTAAGTGGTGTCTCGCATTCGATGAGGGTGATCGACGTTGGGGAATTCTCACGAAAAATTTGTCTAAGAGTTTCAACAACTGTTTACACCATGCACGCCATCTCCCGATCACAGCTTGTGTAAAAGCGACGTTCGAGCGAACAGTTGAAATGTTTGCGCAAAGGGTTATGGACGCCACGAATTGGAGGTACTTTTTCACTTACGTACCCTTTTTTATGTGTCCGTAGAGCAGTTCATGGATTCTAAAATCTTGTTCGTTTGTCCAGGTCCGTGTTTCCTAAGAGGAACTGGAAAAAGTTTCAGAAGCAGGATACATGGGTACAGGGACATATCGTAACCTTGTTCGGCCATGCGTCGCAGACTTATAGGGTTGTCACAAGGAACATCGATGGGAGCATTAGTGAACGACAGTACACGGTCAAATACCAAAGAAGAGAGTGTACTTTTCGCGAGTGGCAAATATTCTGTTTCCCTTGTTCCCATGCCTTGGCCGTCTGCCAGCATAGACGTGATGATCCTGCTAGTCTATGTGACAGGGTGTATCATACGACCACATATGTGCAACAGTATAGTCAGGGTTTCATGCCTGTACGAGATCCGTCACTCTGGCAGCGTGCCCGTTGGAGGTTGGTTCCTGATGGGGAAAAGTTTTGCAACAGGAGACGTGGACAGTTTACGGAGAGAAGGATAAGGAATCAGATGGATGAGCGGGTGCCGGGTGAATCCAGGGGTGGCCGTAGTCGTGGCCGTACTTAGTATCATGTTGTCATATAGTGTCTGTAATATTACCTCGGTCATATGTTACTTGTTATATTACTTTTGTTCATCAGAATATTTATCTCGTGATGTTATAGCTTATATTTGCCAAATATGTTTGACATGCCAATCATTTCAGTAATTAATTTTCATATATTGTAATTGTAAATAGGGACAACACAATGTATCATTGTCATCCAGGACCCATGGAGGATGATTTGTTGTACCTTCACGAGGAGCATCGTGCCCGAGCATTGTACAATAGCCAGCTAGAGGATGAGGCACTGCAGGTCCGGCGGTGCGATGGGGCATGCTGGACCGCAGGTATGCCTGACACAGTTATGAGCTACGTGCGTGACTTAGGATTCCAGGGACTCCTTGACTCCGCACCGATACGGATAGACCATTCACTCATCACTGCCCTGGTTGAGCGGTGGCGGCCTGAGACGCACACATTTCACCTACCGATGGGGGAGGCTACGGTTACGCTACAGGATGTGGGGATGCTATGGGGTCTTCCGATCGATGGGATCCCAATCACAGGAGTTGACACCAGTAGGCGTACGGAGGAATGGATGGTAGTGTGCACGGACTACCTAGGTGCTACACCTGACCTCGGTGTCATCCGAGGTGGTCGCATTAGGGCAAGCTGGTTGGGAAATTTATTGAACAGTCCGTTCCCTACTCACCCTACTGAGGTCCAATGTCAACAGCGGGCGAGAGTTTTCATTCTACTGCTGGTTGGGGGAATGCTCATGTCAGACACATCTGGCTATCTAATTCCACTGCTCTACTTGTCGGTGCTGATGGACCTAGGTGCAGCACGTCACTACAGTTGGGGGAGTGCCATTCTTGCACACTTGTATCGGTGCTTATGTGACGCTGCAATTCCACAAGTTAAATCCATTTCTGGCCCCCTTGTCTTGCTACAGGTAAATTAGTCTGTCACCCCACTCATTTGTACATAATGTCCACTATGTTACTTTGTATTACATTTAATTTAATTTATGGAACAGTTGTGGGCATGGGAGCGCATACCATCCATCCGACCTGCAGGTGCTCTACCAATATCGGCGCCGATGAATGCTGTTGGGTCCCGGTAGGTGCCGAATAATTCTGGTTTTCAATTTTTAAAACCGTAGTCAATTCCATATACTTGCTAATATAATTCACTCATCACTGCTCGTAGGTGGAGAGCCCCTTACGATTTATCACAATCACCGATGCATGTTTTGAAAGTGTATCGCGATCAGATCACATCGCTCAGTCAGAATCAGGTATGGGCCAACTTGGCTTATGTTCTTCTGATTTCGTGTGAAACATGGTTTTCAGTACCTAACCGCAACACCATCATGTTCTTTCAGTTTATTTGGGAGCCATACACGGCGGATATCATGGGGCAACTCCCGTGGTATTGTACAGCTGGTAGCAACAATTGGCTAGTTTGCGTTGACCTCATTTGCTGGCATGTCGTGGAGTTCCACCACGCACATAGGGTTCTCAGGCAGTTCGGCCTAATCCAGCCAATACCCACCCAGCTGGTCAGTGGGGAAGAGTATAAACTGCTTCATGCTAGAGACCGTCGCGGCAGGTCTGGCACTGATTGGCGTGTCGAACTAAGAAGATGTCTCGTTGCTTGGGAGCAACGATCTGATCGACAAGTAAACCCACTTGGGTATGCAGATCCATATTGTCCCAGCCGTGAATACATGGAGTGGTACTTCCGCAAGACGGTGAGCATGATTGATCAGCCAGGACGGCCTCTAACGGCTACAGAGGGTTTCCATGGAGACGGTGCAACTGCGGAGTACTTGGTATTTCCTACAATCATAATATTGTCAAGAAATAATGCTACAGATTTCCCCTACCTTGCATATCTAACATATTTATCTCGATTCTATAGTTGCAGATAATCACTGAGGTGCACATCAGGTCGAACATTAACTTGGATGGATGTCCCCCACAATTCGCGGAGGCTCTCAGCGGAATCAATGAAGTTGTCACACGGGGTCTACAACATGCGCATCAGGCCTCTAGACTGCAGTACTATCAGCCGTTTGTGCACTGTGAGGATCCTCCCCCTGGTGTGAGATATGCGGACCTCAGAAGCCACCGCCAGGCTCCACCAGCTCGACAGGGAGGTCGGAGGCGACGTCCTAGGGGCCAAGTGGAACACGTTGGTCCATCACAAGCTGGCCCCTCACATGCGAGTCCACCGATTGGCGGACCATCACACGGTGAACCCTCACATTACGGCATGACTCCATCGGAATACACTGCATATGTCACTCCAACAACGAGTCATCAATTCATGTCGCCTGATGCTCCATCACATACGGGTGGTGTTCCATAAGCCTATCGTGAAGAGGCAGGAGACGAAATGGAGGACGAAATAGCAGAGGGAGTTCCACATGAGGAAGTGCATGTACCTACACAGATGGCTATTCCACGACGGACATCCAGGACCGTACGTCCTCCACCGTGTGGAACGGGCGGAAAGCTTTGCAGAGATCGTCATCGTCACTAGGACAGTGTATGCCAGTGAACACTGATTTGCATTACATTTCACACGTACTGTTCGGCTATTGTACATTTATGCTAATTCATACTCATTCTAACCATGCAATACTTCATTCCTACACCCTTATTCAGGACTAGTTACCAAACAGCAACTCACGCTTCCCTAATTTATCGTTTGACTAGATCTCAACATATCATCAGACAAACACGAGTCTACTTATGCACAATCTTCACCAAAATCAATGGGCTGACAAATAGTAAGGTACACATTGCAACATTCAAGGATAATTTAATACTTAAATTCACGACTCGTTCTGAAAAATACACTTCTGTTGAATTCATGACACGATTTTATAATCGGAAAAAATTGAAAAAAAAATGCTGCAATTAAAAAAAATACGCATAACGGTCATTGGGAATAAGAATTTTGCCCACTAATTAAAATTCTCCAGCCGATGGCATCACCCGACCTACCGAACAATTAATTTTCCAAATGCGTCCTCCATTATTTAAAGCTAAAAAAATACTGTTAATACCAAAAAAAAAACAAAATTCCATGATAACGCATTTTAAAAATGCGTCCTCCATTATTTAAATCTAAAAAAAATACTGTTAAAATACAGAAAAAAAATTAGACTTCCTTGAGGACGCATTTTAAAAATGCGTCCTCTACCACTGTAACACCTAAAAAAAATTTGCCGAAATTAATAAAACATCATTTCCTCCATTATTTAAAGCTAAAAAAATACTGTTAATACCAAAAAAAAAACAAAATTCCATGAGGACGCATTTCAAAAATGCGTCCTCCATTATTTAAATCTAAAAAAAATACTGTTAAAATACAGAAAAAAAAATTAGACTTCCTTGAGGACGCATTTTAAAAATGTGTCCTCTACCACTATAGCACCTAAAAAAAATTTGCCAGAAATTATTAAAAAATCATTGAGGACGCATTTCAAAAATGCGTCCTCTAATTTTCTGGACCAAAAAAAAAAAAAAAACGGCAACCTGAGGACGCATTACCCTAATGCGTCCTCAACCATGTTGGCCATTTTACAGAAGCACCATATCCGCAGCCAAAATTCAAATTTTTGCAACATTAAAATCAAGAACTCGAGGGCGGAGATGGTGAGGCAGAGGGCTGAGGATGGAGGTGGTGAGGTGTTGAAGCTAGATTCCAGCGCCGCTCCGCCACCACATCCACATATGCTCCGTCGCCGCTCCATGGGTATGGAAGAGTACGAGCCTCGCGTCATCCACTAGGGAGCTCTGGTACTGCTACATCCTCAATGACACGAAGATCTACTCTGAGCATGCCTTGAAATCCATCATCGATACCGACGATGTCAAGCTCACCATTTGTCTAAATTTGCTGTAATTTTTTAGTGGGCTGAGATTCAAGGCTGGCTGGAATTCGAAGCTGAGATTCTAGGCTAGCTGGGATTTGACGTCAAGCTCTCCATTTAGATTGATTATTCTTTGTTTTTTCTGATTGGCTGTAATTGTTTAGTGGACTGATAGTGCAACAGCGGAGGGCGGAGATGGTGCTGGAGGTGGTGAAGCCAGATTCTGGTGAACTCTAGATTGCCGCCGCCGTCACCAGCGGAGCAATGGTGTGGAGCAGCGGTAGTGGTGGTTTTGGGATGATGAAGAAAAAGAACCCTAGGGGGTATTTTTGTCACTAAATTTTTAGCTTTAAGAATATGGGTATTTTAGTCTTTTTATTAATATATGTATGATTATTTTTATTCACCCAATATAGCATATAATGTTTCAAATATTATTTTTTAAAGATGATTTGATACATATAAATATATATTAATAGTGATATATTTATAGAGTCAATTTCGAAGGTCAATTTAATATCTCAATAGGATTAATTGATGTACGAAGTAGTGATACACTTTTCTTATAAATTTGTTTTGTTCCTTTCGTGCAGTTTTCATGCACATTTTTGTTTTGGAGATTATTTCGTGCAATCGTGAAATTGTCGGGTTGATGGAATGAAAACATGGTTTTTGCGTGCCATTTGTGTGTTTTTGTTGGGTGTATTGACAAAAGAAACACGAATTTATCTTAGAGATGTGAATACACTTGTATTTATCTTTTAACTAGTTCTTGGTGTTGCAGACACATATCTCTCATAACCAAAAACAGAGTAAATCAACAAAGAAAGAATCTGACAAGCTATCTGCAACTAACTATTATGTTATAGCATTCGTTTCTTGGGTTTTGGTGTGTGGAGTTATGGCTAACATTTAGGAAAGTCAGTTCTTTCTCTCCCCAAAAAGCTTACTCCCTTAAAACCATGGGAAAGTGATATAATATGCTCTCTGCTAGGGGCTTGTTCTGGTCAGACATGTTGATTCCTGAAAAAAATCATAGATTTTAACATCTCATCTAACCTTTAATATCTTACTTTCTCATTTTACAGAGTTATATTAGCATTTTCAGATTAAAGGATCATTTTAGCACTTTGTTCATTAATAAATTGCAAACTTAACTGATGTGCACATCAATATCGTGTCCATGTGCAAGAGTTGGATATAAAATAAGCTTTAAAATTTACTTTTGGATGGTTTTAAGGTGAAATATTTTAAATGAAACTTGTTATACAGTTAATACTGCAAAAGGTAGTATGCATTTTAATCTGAACTGTTATGCATGAAAATGCTCAAGTAATTACATAAGCAGAAATGCATGTAAGGCGCGTGGATTTGTATTTATACTAGTTAGATTGAGACTCGTAATTTTTTGCAGTTCAACACATGATTTGTTCAATCAAGCTTAAGAACTTCCGCAATTAAACATAAGCAAAAGATAAGAAAACAGATGAGGAAGTAAAATAAGGCGTATGTGGGCCCTAGAGAGACTTGTGTTCATCACCTTACCTCCAGAGCTCTTGAGAGAGAAATAAGAAATGCTGGCGGATTTGAAGCCACATTTGAAGATCTATGGTACAGTCGTACAAATGTGATTGTAACAACAATTTTTCCTGGTATAATTTTATATCTAGATTTAAGTTAACATTTAAATTTTCATATTTTTGTAATCATCGGAATTATTGTGTAAAAGTAACTTCAATTCTTCCATATATAATCAATTCCCTATATTGATTTAACTAATTCTCTATACCCTTTGGCCTTGGCAAAAAATTTATTTGACTTGATGGATAAGTTTTAGGTTCTTCTATGTGTAGGGAACATGCCAGTTTACTTAGTAGTAAAATAAGACACATAATATATTTGAAGTTGTTTAAGTAGTTGAAAAAAATGTGTTAACTTGATCAGCTATGATACACTGAGAGTCCGTGTGCAATAGTGATTCTCAATTTGCTATCATTATATGGAATATTGGAGTAATTACCTAAAGCAAAAATTATGTGCAACTAGCGAGCATTTTATACAAATTAATTATTACATCCTTATCCTAGTGATCATAGTTTACCTTCATAGCTTTGTGCACTGTAATATGCATGATTACAAATAGTCACCATCTGTGCGAATTTTTGTTCTTCTAAAATCATATACCCCATTCACTTATATTCTCTGTCCCCTAGACTTAGATCCTCCTCTTCGTTGTTACACTGGATCACAAACCTTTAGAGGGGAGTTCGAATAGGGTGTCAGACTGTGTTCGAGCGATCAAAGGCAATGATCAAAGTTGGTCTTCCATCAGTGTCAGCTGAGCATTGAGATCCTCCACCGTGCCCTTAATGCTAAACAGAATAGCACCACCATCATTCTCATTCTCAAGGCGGTTGATGATGTGGCTCACATCGGGAGCTTCCGCATTTCCCAAAAGTGAGAATGCGATGATGCCCACCTCAACGTCACAAAGGGCGCTGAGCTCTCCGGCCATTTTGAAAAGGCTGGAGCTACGCTTGGAGAAGGTTCTAATTTGAATTTGGAACTCAACCTAAGCTAATTTTAACCATTATATTCTATTAATATGTATGATCATTTTTATTCACCAAATATAACATATAATTTTTAATATATTAATTGTTATAGAGGATTTGATACATATAAATATATATTAATAGTAAAATATTTATAGAGTCGATTTCAAAAGTCAAATTAGTATCTTAATAGGATTAATTGATGTACGAAGTAGTGATACAATTATCTTATAAATTTCTTCTATTCCTTTCGTGCAATTTTCATGAGCAACTTGTTTTGAAGATTATTTCGTGCGATTGTGCAATTCCTGAGTTGATGTAATGAAAATCATGGTTTTTGCGTGCCATTTGTGTGTTTTTGTTCTGTGTATTGATACAGGAAACCGAAATTTGTCTTAGAGATGTAAATACACACGTACTTATTTTTAAACAAGTTCGTGGTGTTGCACACACATATCTCATAACGAAAAACAAACTAAATCAATAGAGAAATAATCAGACAAGCTATTTGCAACTAACAATTCTGATATAGCATTCATTTTTTGAGTTTTAATGTGTGGAGTTATGCCCAACATTTTGGAAAGTCGGCCCTTTCTCTTTTCGGAAAACTTACTCCCAAACTCCTTGAAATCATGGGAAGAGATATAATATGCTCTCTGCTAAGGGGCTTGTGATGTGTCCATTTTATGTGCATATTTTGGGACTTTTTGGGATCACTTTTGTGTTTTTTTGTCATCAAGAGCTTGGGTTTACCTTGAAATTCTCTTAGGAGAGGTAAGAGGAAATTTACGCTCTTTTACATTTTCTAAGCGGATTTTGTGTGACAAGGAAACACCATCAAGACTTGAAACTGGAGGCCGTTGAAGATAACCTTTTGAAGACTTTTAAGACTTTCTTTGAAAATTTGAAGACTTGAAGAATGGAAGAAACTTTTTATGAAGAAAGAGAGTTTGATACTAGGAGAAGAAAAAATAGACAAGTTCTGTTTCTAGGCTCAGTCGTGAACCGCGATGACTCGTCACGACTCACGATGAACGGGTGGCCAGAACATATTTGCCTTTCTTTTTGTATTATAAATAGCATTCCATCTTTTCTCTTTCCCCACTTCTCTTCTTCCCAACTTTATACTAGCAAACCCTAGGTTTTTACCCTCTGTCATCTTGTTTTAATCTTTTTTCATGTTTGGATTATTGTTGTTGATTATTATGGATTGTAGTAGCTAAACTAATATCTTAGGAGCAATTGATTGAAGCTTCCAAACCCATGTAGTGAGATTCTTAATTTTGCTCATTGATGAACATTTATTGGGAAGCATTTATTGTGCCACTAATGCTATGTTTTACTTCATTTATGCCATGGGTTGTTTGAGTATATGAAGTGTTTGTATGATTGAATTGTTAGGGTGTTAGGGAAGTGGCCAATTTCTTAGCTCTTTTGACATGAAAATCCAAGAACATGGATTTAGAACTTCTTATGTATAATGTGTTGTGATTCTTGCTAGATAAGTATGCTAATGTGGATTATTCTCATATTTATCCTATAGATGAAAAGAAAGCTTGAACCTTGAATGTGGTTTGATCTAGGGTTAGCCTAATAAATGTTTTGTTTGGTTAAATAACTATGTCTTTGGTAGAAGGCTTGCTGTTATTAAACCTATGGTTCTTCGTGTATAATACCATTGATGAAACATCTTTATGGCCATCGATCACCTAAAATGGTTATCAACGAGGTTTGCAAATGGTCATCGATCGCTTTTGTGAATTACTATTAAGAAGAAATGGATGTTGATCTTCGAATGGGAAGTGATAACATTCCCCATAGGCAGTAAATGTCAATGAATGAGTGAATGACTCTAGGATCTATAAGAGGTTTGGAAGTGAGGATCAATTGCTCCCAAGGCTCCGTTAATTGTTAATTTAATCATCTTTTTAGTTGTTGTTGCATGTTTATCATTGTTCTCTTGCTTTGCTAGTTGTTGTTTTAAAATTTGGTAACTTAGGAAAAACCAACCAAAGCCCCCCACATATATATGCCTATATCTAGTATGTTTTTCGCTCTATATGTTTAAACACTTGAAAAGGTCCTTCTTCTTCCCCCGACTTGTTATTATCTACTTAATTGTAGATAGGAAGCATTAGGGTTTATGAATTTAACTTTGAGAGGTACGGCGATGACCTCCCAAATTTTGACGCCGCTGCCGGGGAAGAGGCATTTATTTTTAAGTGTTTGGGCATATTATGTCTGATTATGTGCTAGTTGTAAATATTTGTTAGTTTGCTTTTATTTTGTTTTCTTAGTTGACTTGCCATTTTCACTTGGCTTAGAGATGTATTGTTCGAGTTCTTAGTGCATGGTTCATACATGATCCTCATCACAAGAACCCCTACACTACAACCCTGAGTTAGAGTTGAATTTGACATGGGCTAGGATGCTTTCTTTGGAAAGTGTGAATAACACCCCTCCTAGTGGCCATTTTGCAGACACTTTTACATCCATGGAACATCAAGATGAACATGCAGGTGACATTCCGAGAGATGGACCTCAACATCCCCCTATGTAAGGAATGGAGATTCCTTTGGGGTAAGCCTTATTGAGGGATATTATGGCCCCCAACCTTGACTAACAACCGATGTGCATTGAGTATCCTTTGGTTGGACCAAATGGGCATTTCGAGCTCAAGATCGGGTTTATAAACATGCTACCTATCTTCCTTGGTAGGCAAGGGAAAAATGCCAACAAGCATCTTATCGAGTTCCCCACGGAGTAGATGAAGACTTCTACAAGTTGAAGGTATTCCCATTCAGATTGAGGGATGGTTCAAGGAATTGGCACCACTACCTACCACCCAAGAGCATCAAAAGTTAACTTGACATAAAGATGAAATTTCTAGCCAAGTACTTTCCGGCCTCAAAGTCTGCCGCTTTGAAGAAGGACATAAGCAACATCCTCCAATGGCATGAAGAGTCTCTTTTTGACTATTGAGAGTGGTTCAAGAAACTTATCACGAGTTGTCCGTACCACGACTATTCAGAGGGAGACTTGGTCTACTATTTCTACAATGGTCTTCTTGTTGAGGACCAAAGACTAGTGAGGAGTTTTTGTGGTGGTACCCCTGGGAACAAAACTTCAACGGAGGCTATGAAGTTATATAAGGAGCTAGCTGAGGATTCAAGGAGCTTTAGCTCGAGAGCCAATTTGAGAAGAAGAAATCCAATGCCCAGAATTAACCCTTCCAATAGTGAAAAGCTTGAGGACCAGGTCTCGGCCCTTACTTTTATGGTGAAATCCTCCGACAATGTGTCACATGTTAAATCTCGTGAAATTTATTTATCGATGCAACCTACAGATGCTTGCCCTACTTTGCAAGATGATTATGTTGAGGAGGTGAGTGCCATGGGGTATCAAGGTGGGCAAGGCTATCAAGGCAACCAAAGCTATCAAGGTTATCAAGGGAATCAAGGGTACCATAACCGGTCGTACAATTCGGGTAATCACGATAACCCAAATCTCCGGTATGGAAACCCCTCAAGGAGGTTAAAATACTCAACAATATCACCCTCCTTAATAACAATATCAGCCACCTCAATAACAATATCGACCACATCAACAACAACACCAAAGGCTTCAAGGCAAGCCCTGAGAGCTCGGGCTTGACAAAAGATTGAGGTGATGCAAGCCATTCATAGGTTGAGTATGAGTGTGGAAAAGGAAGAAAAATTCCAAGATGAATCCAATGCGAGCATAAAAAACTTGGAAACTTAAGTGAGCCAAATAGCACAAGCTTTTGAATCGGATGGAGCCGCGGGAAAAGGGTAAATCCTTTCCAATTGGAGTTGAATCCCCGCCAGAATTCTAGTGCTATCACTTTGAGAAGTGGTAAAGAGGTCAACTCCCCCCTCGGGTGATGAAGTTGTTGAAGGTGAACCTGGAAGGCTTGAAGTGTTTGAGAAAGAGGTAGAAGAAGAAGCCAAGAAATTGGCCAAGGAGCAAGCAAGGAAGGGGAAGAAGAGGGAAGAAGAGATCATTGTTGAGAAATCAACCTCCATTACCAAACCTTCATCCCTCCTCAAAAGAAGGAAAAGGTGGTGGAAATTCCTCCATATGTTTCGGAACCACCGTTCCAGGAAGCTTTGAAGGATAATTGGAGGAAGGAGTCCAACAATGACATCTAAAAAGTCTTTTATAGATGTGAGGTAAATATCCCTCTCTTGAATGCTATTGAACAAATTCCAAGATATGCTAACATTTTAAAGGAATTATGTGTTGTAAATAGGAAACAAAGAGCAAAGAATAAGCTTAAAAATGGAAAAATGAACATGTCTCTACTTTGTGCCAAAGGGAGTTACCCCCTAAATGTAGCAATCCTGGCATGTTCACAATCCCTTGCATGATAGGGAATTTACATTTTGAAAAGGCAATGCTTAACCTAAGTGCATCAATAAATGTGATTCCTTACTCTTTTTATGAAAGCCTCAATCTTGGTACATTGCACGAAACTGGGGTGGTGATCCAACTAGCTGATCGTTCTAGTGCATACCCTAAGGGTATCGTTGAAAATGTGTTGGTTAGGGTGGATTCCTTAATATCCCCCACAAATTTTTATGTCCTTGACATGGAGCATGATAAACCTGCTACCCTAATCTTGTTGGGAAGGCATTTTTTGCAAACTTCAAGGAACATAATTGATGTGCATAATGGTACCCTCACCATGGAATTAGATGGGATTAAAGTAGAGTTTAACATAAATGACTCTATGAAGTATCCTCTTGAAGAATATTCTTTCCATGCTATTGATATTGTTGACGATGTTGTGCAAGATATTTTTGAATTGAATGGTGATGATTCATTGTTAATTGCTTTGGAAAAATGATGTTGAAGACGCATGTCTTGTATATTCCATGAGTACTAACTTGAAGGAAAGCATTGAGGAGTTGAGCATTCTTGAGGAAGTGGTACCAAGCCCTACTCCTCTAGTTTTGGAGGAACCCGAAGAACCGAAATTCCCTCCATCACTTGTGAAATCTCCGGTGATAGAGCTTAAACCTTTTCCAAGTGACCTCAAGTATGTATTTCTTAGGGAAGGGGAGACGCTCCCGGTTATCATTTCAAGCAAGCTTGCCCAAGAGCCAGAAGAAAAGTTAATGGTGATGTTACAGGAGAATAAGGAAGCAAATGGATGGACTATTTATGACATTAAAGGCATAAGTCCATCCACTTGCATGCATAGAATTTTTTCGGAGGAATATGCGAGACCCGTTCGAAAACCCCAACGCCGATTGAACCCACCTATGATGGAGGTGGAAAAGGCAGAATTCCTCAAGTTGCTCCAAGCGGGCATGATCTATCCAATCTCGTATAGTAAGTGGGTGAGCCTAACTCAAGTGGTACCCAAGAAGAATGGGGTGATGTAAGTCAAGAATGAGAAAGGTGAAATAGTGCCCACCCGAGTCCAAAATGGGCGGCGTGTTTGTATTGACTATCAGAGTCTAAATGCGGAGACCTGGAAAGATCACTTTTCATTGCCATTCATTTATCAAATGCTTGAGAGGCTAGCAAGTCACCCATTCTATTGCTTTTTATATGGGTACTCGGGATACTTTCAGGTGGCCATTGGCCCAAAATATTAAGAAAAGACAGCCTTCATGTGCCCCTTTGGTACGTTTGCTTACCGGCGTATGCCTTTTGGGCAATGTAACACCCCCGCTACTTTCCAAAGGTGTATGGTAAGCTTTTTCTTAGAATTTTTTGAAAACTTTGTTGAGGTATTCATGGAAGATTTCACTGTTCATGGTAATTCTTTTGAAAACTGTTTAGCAAATTTAGCACAAGTTCTTAAACATTGCATTGATACTAATCTTGTGTTAAATTATGAGAAGTGCCATTTTATGGTAGGGAAAGAAATTGTTTTAGGCCATGTTGTCTCCTCTAAGGGTATTGAGGTTGACAAGGAAAAGATAGACACGATTATACTTTCCCTTATCCTACTAATGTGCGCTAAGTGCGCTCTTTTCTTTGCCATGCAAGACTTTACCGCCGGTTCATCAAGGACTTTTCAAAGATAGCATCTCCTTTGTGCAAGTTGTTGCAAAAGGAGGTGGAATTTGTGATGGATGAGGGTTGTAAAGGGGCCTTCGATACATTGAAGGAAAGGTTAGTCTCGGCCCCTATCATACAACCCCCGGATTGGTTTTTGCCTTTTGAGATCATGTGCGATGCTAGCAATTATGATGTTGGAGCAGTGCTTGGTCAAAGGGTGGAGAGAGCGCCTCAAGCCATCTACTACGCATCCATGTCTCTCAATGAGGCCCAAAGAAATTACCCCACCACAGAAAATGAGTTGCTAGCGGTGGTAATTTCTTTGGAAAAATTTTGATCTTACTTGCTTTGTACAAAATTTATTGTGTACTCTGACCATGCAGCGCTTTGTCACTTGATGATGAAGAAAGAGGCCAAGCCAAGATTGATTAGATGGATCATGCTTTTGAGCGAATTTGAGTTGGAGGTGTGAGACAAGAAAGGCACGGAGAACCTTGTGGTAGATCATCTGAACCGGTTGCCTCCATGCCAAGATAGTGAGGTAAATTCATCAATAAAAGAGAAACTACGGGCAGAGTTCCCTGATGAACAACTGTTCGCAATCAGGGACCTCCAGCCATGGTATGCTACATTGTGAACTTTCTTGTCTCCGGTAAATTTCCTCCTCATTTTTATGAGGCTCAAAAAGATAAGCTAAGAAGCAATGCTAAATATTATGTGTGGAATGATCCCTTTTTTTGGAAACATTATGTAGATCAAGTTATTAGGAAATGCATCCCTGATAATGGAGTGCATTCAATTCTCACCTTTTGTCATTCTTATGCATGCGGTGGTCATTTTGTAGCTAAAAGGACCGCTAGGAAAGTCTTAGAAAGTGTTTTTTTATTGTCCTACTTTGAATAAGAATGCATACATATTCTACAAGGCTTGTGACAAGTGTCAGAGAGTAAGGAATATCTCATCTAGAAAAGAGATGCTCCAAAAAGCCATGCTATATTGTGAAATCTTGATGTTTGGGGTATTGACTTTATGAGATCTTTCCCTAATTTTTTTGGCTTTACATATATTCTTCTTGCCATTGATTATGTGTCAAACCGGGTTGAAGCAAAACCCACTAGGACTGACGATTCTAAAGTGGTTGCACAATTCCTGAAAGATAACATCTTCTCTAAGTTTGGGATTCCCTGAGATTTGATTAGTGACCGTGGCACCCACTTTTGCAACCAAACCATAGAGGCACTTCTAAAGAAATATGGCATTACTCACAAGACATCCATAGCCTATCACCCTCAGACCAATGGTCAAGCCAAAGTTTCTAATAGGGAAATCAAGTCTGTCCTTGAGAAAACAGTTAACCCTAACCAAAAGGATTGGAGTTCTCGGCTGAATGATGCCTTGTGGACATATAGGATGGCTTACAAGACACTGATAGGCATGTCACCATACCGGTTAGTCTTTGGTAAGACATGTCACTTACCGGTTGAAATTTAACACAAGGCTTATTGGGTGGTCAAAGAATTCAACCTTGATGTAGATGAGGTCGGTTTGCATAGTAAGCTACAATTGCAAGAACTAGATGAGATCTGAAGGGAGTCCTATGAGAACACCAAAATCTATAAGGAGAAGACAAATGCGTGGCACGACAAGATGATCATTAGGAAGGAATTTGGCGTGGGTCAAAAGGTCCTCTCATTTCAATCTCTCCTTCGCCTATTTCATGGTAAGTTGAGGTCTCGATGGATTGGTCCTTTTGAGTTGGTAAAGGTATTCCTATATGGTGTGGTGGAAATCGTAGATCGAGCTAAGTCCAATACCTTCAAGGTCAATGGACAATGTTTGAAACCTTACCACGAGAGTTTTGTGCCAAAAAAGGGAGAGAATGTTGATCTTCTTGATCCGGTTTGTGAGTAAGCTCAAAGAAGGGGAGTAAGTCGTGCCAATGACGTTAAATAAAATTATTTTTGATCATCCAGATTGTCATTCGTGACTTTCTGTTGATTCTATTTAATTTTGAGTTTTTTTTGTTAGTTTCATTATTTTGCTTCGTTCTTTTCATAGTGTGTTTTTCCATGGTTTTGCAGAGATTTGAAGAGCTTGGAGCTAGACTTGCGCATGAAGAAAAGAAATGAGAAAGGAAGGAAGAGCTAGGACATGTGGTAGCATTGAAATTTTTTCTAAGTCCTAGGTAAAATATCCATCGCGAGTCGCGATGAAAACTTTTGGCAATATGTGAGCTCACAGGCTCAAGATATCACGAGCCGTGATGGTTTGGTGGCGACACACAACGAAATTAGGTTAAGAATAAAAAAAAGTTTACTCACTAGCTCAAGATATCGTGACCCACGACAGTACCATAGTGAGTTGCGATGGGCCATCGCGATCCGTGATGGTTTGGTTGTGTCCCACGACCAAATCAAGGATATGTTCTAAAATATGGGTTCTCAGGCTAAAGATATCGTGACTCACAATGGTCAGATTGCGAGTCGCGATGACCATCGCAAGTTGCGATTATTTCATCACGTCGCGTGATGGGGATTTCAGAGCTTTTTAATAGTCAGGCATAACAGACCCTCCTTCATTTCTTTTCCCCAACTCCATTGCAGACCATCGGTCTCCTTCCATTCTCCACCATCTCAACCGCCATCTCCACCTCTTCGGTCACCCACTCACCGCTGCCCTTATCTATATCTACCCCAAACCATGCCCCAGTTCCATTGTACCCACTCATTGCCCTCAAATGGGCCCATTTCAATTGAAGAACACAAAACCCTAAAATTTGGGGGACTTGGTGATTTTTAGAAATCTAGGTAGAAATTGTTTGTGGGCTTAGTTCATTCTTCATCCTAAGCATCTAAGTGGTACATTCCCTCAATTTCTTGAGCTTGAATTGTGATTATGTTATAGAATTGTGAGTGGATTATATATGATGCCTTATGGATTTAGAATTGTTGGAACTTTGTAGATTTTGGTTTGATATTGTGCTTATGTTGAATTGCTTGGGTTGATATGAGCTAATAACTTTGGGAGAATATTGTTCTTATGTTAAGTTGATTAAGTTAATATGGGATAATATTGTGCCTATGTTTAATTGCTTATGTTGGTATTAGGTAGTGACTATGGGATGAAGTTGTGCTTGTGTTGATATGTGATGTTAACTTAACTAGCTGTGAACGTAAGTATTGCCTAACTTGAGATTGTTGAAATTGATTGTGGCCTATGCTATGAATTTGTTGTGTTGGATTGTTGACATGGTTGATATTTGTATACAATTGTTGTCATGCTTTAAGTAGTTTAGCTATGGGACTTAAATGTTAGCATTTTGAAAAGTGTTGATGATAGCTAAACCACTTAAGCATTTTTGAGATCATAAGACATGTCATATTAGATATCTAGCTATGTGAAAAATTCAATGAGTAGGAAATGTCAGCATGATTAATGTGGCATGATTTGTGTTATATATGCAATTATGGATAACACTTGAACTAGTTAGCTTGGACTTGACTGTTATGTTTTGAAAGTTGTGATGTTAGCTAGACTAGTTTGAGGTTAATTATGATTTGAAAATATTGCATCTATATATATATATATATATACCTATTCTTGTGCATTTGAGATATTTGTTGTGACTGTTAGATATGGCCCCTACCAAGAGAGCTAGGGCTCCTTCCCGAGGTACAGGCGCCACCGCTCCACCTCCACCTCCACCGGCTCAGGTGCCAAACCCTGTACCCCCTCCTCTAGACTGGTGCATGGGTTTGACTCTGATCACTAGGTCTTACACAGATAGGTGGAGTGCCTTGGTCACCCGCAAGCCATGGAGACAAGCTTTATCAATGAGACAACACTTGATGTTCTCGGACTGACAAAGCCAATTTGATACCTCCTCGCCAAAGGGGGATTAGATGGTTTCATGGGAAAGAGTGCCCCCACCTACTAGCGATATTTATTGGAGTTCTTATCCACCATCCGAGTATGCAGCATATAGAATGATGAGCCGTGTGAGAGGTACATCACCTTCCACTTGGACGATGTACCCAGAAAGATGACAGTTGTGAATGTCGAGGCAATGTTTGGGTGGAACACATTGAGATCCAGGAAAGGTTGGACCCAGGGGCCCATGAGCACACTATCAAGGATGACATGTCATTTTGGAGCATCATTACAGGATGCCAAAGATCTCCTATAACGAGAGCAGTGTCATCATCCATCCTGCACTCCATTTCATTCACAGGTTCTTGCAAGCACAATGTTATGTCTGTCATAGCCGACGAACATGCCAGACGGTGGTGTTCACTTCCTTTGGCATCTGACGAGTGAGGGGATGAGATATGGACTGTGGGCTGAGTTATGAATAAAGAGGGTTTTAGAGGTAGCTGAGAAGCCATCGGGAAAGATTCTTATGGGGGTATGATTACCCTCCTAGCAGAGCACTTGGGCTTGGTTGTCTCGGATGGTTTCCTGCGCTTAGGAAGACGTTCTTTGTATCTCATCACTATAGAGAGGATGAAGAGGTTTAGATTTATAGAGTCCACAGATGCCACATGCCGCTATCATTGGTTGTATGGGCTGAGAAATGTCACCTTCATGGCACTTCCTCACGCCATAGGACCAAGCTGGAGCCTGATACACCGGTCCAGGATTTGGCGCTAGCACCTGATACTTTATGCAGTCAGGGTTTTGAGCGAAAGCTCAAGAACCTGCCCCCTATCCCAGTCTAGCCCGATGATGGTGCACTACCATTTACCAAGCTACAGGGAGAGCAACATTTTCCCCCACACTAGACAGGAGAGGAGCCGATGCAGGAGGACCATATGCCACCACAGTTCTCACAGCCCCTGCCTGATTTTTATGAGCCCATGATGCAGACTATTCAGGAGGGATTCCGCTGGCAGGACCAGTATCATCCTGGACAGGTTGAGCACAACCTGTTCATCTCCTAGAGCCTTATGGTGATGGATGATGAGGAGATCGAGTATCTCTCATCTGGGATTTCAGAGATACTGTCGTAGGCAGGTGATCCGAGTAGAGCAGCGAGGCACGGGAGTGGCATCAGAGGAATGCATACTGGATGGAGCAGTATTAGCAGACATATGGCAGGGACAACGACGATAATGCTGAGCCATCTCACTCTTTATTGTGAGCTTATTGTTTTACACCCCCAGGCTTTGATTTATATTTTTTGCCCTGTTTTGACTACATTGAGGGCAATGTAGCATTTTAAGTGTGAGGAGGGGTAATACTTCTTTCACTATTCTGCGTTTGGATTTCTTTTCCTAGATTTGGATGCTTTGGATACCTTTCTTTGTTTTTGGGATGTTTTTCACTTGATGTACTTGGATTATCTTAGCTTTTACGTGTGAAAGTTATTTTCTACTTTTTATTGGAAACACACGAAAAAATGGAAAAAAATTGAAAAAAAGAAAATGAAAAAGAAAAAAAAGAATCCCGTTAAGTTGAAAACCTGAGAGGGCAACTTAGACAACATTAGGGGCCCGGATAGGTCGAAAACCCAAATGGGAGACCTAGAAAAAAATGAGAGGCTAAATGTGCAGAAAAAAGGTGAGATGTGTGAGAAAGAAACATGATGTGTGACTAGGATGAAAACCTGAAAGGGCTCTTAGGCAAAATAAGAGAAATAGAGAGAAAAGAAAAAAAAGCTATAATTTCACTAATTTGCTGGCGTTGGAGTCATAAGGTTGCGGTTTCCATATGGATGGATTGGGTAGCTCAACATTTTGAGACCTCTTGGGATTGGGAAATTTAGTGGAGAAAACGAATTAAGTTGTGAAATTCTTGATTGTTGATATACTTCGTTTTTAGGATGATATATTGGTATATAGAAAAGTATGTGTTTGAACTTCGTGCATGCTTTTAGCTTCACTTTGTGCCTTTGGATTTGGGATTGTCAATTCGGGACATAGAAATGTTTTTATGAATATCAATGAATTGATAGGTTGATATGGTTTGGGTAGATTTAGGAATAGGGGTTGTGGGTAACTTCTCATTTGATCTTAACTTTGGCATGTGTGATATTGAGAGTTTTGTTAGGGATTGATTTGGGGGAATAGTAGTTAGGATGGGATATGTGGATTCCTTCGTGTGCTTGAATCTTTTCTTACTCGAGGGCGAGTAAGGTTTAAGTGTGGGGAAGTTTGACGTGTCCATTTTATGTGCATATTTTGGGACTTTTTGGGACCACTTTTGTGCTCTTTTGTTATCAAGAGCTTGAGTTTTACCTTGAAATTCTCTTAGGAGAGGTAAGAGCAACTTTACGCTATTTTACCTTTTCTAAGCGAATTTTGTGTGACAAGGAAACAACATTAAGACTTGAAGACCGGAGGCTGTTGAAGATTACCTTTTGAAAAATTTGTAGAATGTCTTTGAAGATTTTAAGACTTGAAGAATGAAAGAAACTTGTTATGAAGAAAGAGAGTTTGAGACTAGGAGAAGAAAAAATAGACAAGTTCTCTTTCTCGGCTCCGTCGCGAGCCGTGATGAACTCATCGTGGCTCGCAATGAACGGGTGGCCAGAATAGATTTGTCTTTCTTTTTGTGCTATAAATTGCATTCTATCTTTTCTCTTTCCTCGCTTCTCTTCTTCCTGACTTTCTACTTGCAAACCCTAGGTTTTTACCCCTTTTCATCTTGTTTTAATCTTTGTTCATGTTTGGATTATTGTTTTTGATTATTATGGATTGTAGTAGCTAAACTACTCTCTTGGGAGCAATTGATTTAAGCTTCCAAACCCATGTAGTGAGATTCTTGATTTTGCTCATTGATGAACATTTATTGGGAAGCATTTATTGTGCCATTAATGATATGTTTTACTTCATGTATGTCATGGGTTGTTTGAGTATATGAAGTGTTTGTATGATTGAAGTGTTGGGGTGTTAGGGAAGTGGCCAATTTCTTAGCTCTTTTGACATGAAAATCCAAGAACATGGATTTAGAACTCTTTTGTATAATGTGTTGTGATTCTTGCTAGATAAGTAAGTTAATGTGGATTGTTCTCATATTTATCATATAGATGAAAAGAAAGGTTGAACCTTGAATGTGGTTTGTTCTAGGGTTAGCCTAATAATTGCTTTTTTTGGTTAAATGAGTATGTCTTTGGTAGAAGGCTTATTGTTATCAAATCTATGGTTCTTTGTGTATAATGCCATTGATGAAATATTTTTATGGTCATCGATCGCCTAAAGTGATTGTCAACAAGGTTTACAAATGGTTCTTCGATATCGAGCAAAATAAGAAAGAATTCGTCGATCGTCTTTGTGAATTACTATTAAGAAGAAATGGATGTTGATCTTCGAATGAGAAGTGATAACATTCCCCATAGGGAATAAATGTCAGTGAATGAGTGAATGAATCTAGGATCTATAAGAGGTTTGGAAGTGAGGATCAATTGCCCCTAAGGCTCCGTTAATTGTTAATTCAATTATCTTTTAAGTTGTTGTTGCATGATTAACATTATTCTCTTGCTTTGCTAGTTGTTGTCTTTAAATTTGGTAATTTAGGAAAAACCAACCACCCCCTCCACTTACATGCTTACATATATGGCAGAAAACATACTAGATATAGGCATATATAAATATATATATGTTTATATATGCCTATATCTAGTATGTTTTTCGCTCTATATGTTTAAACACTTGAAAAGATCCATTTTCTTCGTGGATGACCCGACTTGTAATTATCTACTTAATTGTAGATATGGAGCATTAGGGATTATAAATTTAACTTTGAGAAGTACAACGACGACCTCCCAGCTTGTTCTGGTCAGACATGTTGATTCATGAAAAAAGTCACAAATTTTAACATCTCATCTCATCTAACCTTCATCTTACTTTTTCATTTTGAAGGGTTATATTGCAAATTTCTTCCTGAATTATAGTCATTTTAGCCCTTTTCTCATTAATTAGTTGCAAACTTAACTGATGTGCACATCAATACCGTGCATGGAATCAAGAGTTGGATACAAAATAATCGTTAAAATTTACTTGCCGACAGAGAGAAAGCGACGATGCCCAGCTCAATGTCACAAAGGGCGCTGAGATCACCGAACATTTTGAAGAGGCCGGGGTTGCGCTTGGAGAAGGTTTTAATTTTAGTTTGGAACTCAAGCTGAGATAATTTTAACCATTATATTCTATTAATATATTTATGATTAATTTTATTCACCAAATATAACATATGATGTTAAAATATTAATTTTTAAAGATGATTTGATACATATAAATATATATTAATAGTGAAGTATTTATAGAGTCAATTTCAAAAGTGAATTTAGTATCTTAATAGGATTAATTGATGTACGAAGTAGTGATACAACGTTCTTATAAATTTCTTTTGTTCCTTTCGTGAAATTTTCATGCGCATTCTTGTTTTGAAGATTATTTTGTGCAATTGTCGTGTTGATGTAATGAAAATCATGGTTTTTGCATTCCGTTTGTGTGTTTTTGTTTCGTGTATGGACAAAAGAAACACGAATTTATCTTAGATATGTAGATAAACTTTTACTTATTTTTAAAGTGGTTCTTGGTGTTGCAAACATATATCTCATAACAAAAAACAGACTAAATCAATAGAAAAAGAATCTGACAAGCTATCTGTAACTAACTATTATAATATAGCATTCGTTTCTTTGGTTTTGATGTGTAGAGTTACGCCCAACATTTTAGAAAGTTGGTCCTTTTTCTCTTCAGAAAGCTTACTCCCAAACTCCTTGAAATCATGGGAAAGAGATATAATATGCCCTCTGCTAAGGGGCTTGTTCTGGTCAGACATGTTGCATCCTGAAAAAAATCATAGAGTTTAACATCTGATCTAACCTTCATCTTACTTTATCATTTTGCAGGGTTATATTGGCGTTTTCAACCAAAAGTTAGAGTCATTTTAACACTTTTCTCATTAATAAGTTACAAACTTAACTGATGTTCACATCAATATCGTGTATGGAATGTGCAACAGTTGGATATAAAGTATGCTTTAAAATTTACTCGCGGTAGAGAGAACACGACGATGCCCAGCTTAATGTCACAAAGGGCGTTAAGCTCGCCGGTCGTTTTGAAGAGGGCGGAGCTGCACTTGGAGAAGCTTTCAAATTTGAATTTGTAACTCAACCTGACCTAATTTTAACCATTACATTCTTTTAATATGTGTATGATTATTTTTTTACAAAATCTAAATACAGGTAAACTTAATAAAGATTTAATATATTGCCCTTAATTAGTTTTATTAGTTTTAATCTTAATCTAATTTTGATTATTTAACTTCAACCCTCATTGTTATGGAATTAGTATTATAGTTGTTATGGAATTAGTGTTAATTAGTATTGGTATTGGAATTGGATTTGTATTCCTACCATAATTGTAGATATAATTGTATTTTGTTACCTTCTCATAACTGGGATAGGTTTCCTGTACTACTATATAATGTATCCTGAATTCATGAATAGAATACAGATTATTACTCTTATTTCCTACATGGTATCAGAGCCTAAAATTCTGAAACCTAAAATAGAAAATTTTCCGTTGCCCTGATCTTTCCCGAGCCGCCGCCGTCCGACGCCCCACGCGCCGCCGCCGAAGCCCACGCACCACCGCCGCTGCACCATTGCCGCCGCTGTCCGCTGGGTTTCCGACGATGACCCGTCAACGACGTTTGCTGCTCGTGTTTTTGATCCGCTGCCGTTCGCTGCCGACCGATGCCACGCGCCGCCGCCTCCTTCACGCGCCGTCCGCCATGCGCCGTCAGCAACTGTCCACCGGTGTTCTTATCCGTCCCTGATTTTACAATATGTCGGGTTCTGATGAACAACCTCATTTTGAGATTCCTGAGGGTACGAAACTTCAGGATCTGAGTGCTAGTGACGTAATTACAGCTTTACTCAAACAGCTGCAATCACAATCTGGTGCTCATGCTGCTTTACCGATTGGTCGTGTGTCGACTGATCCTTACTACATTGGTTCCGGCGATGGTCCAGGATTACAACTTGTACCAATCATGCTGAAAGGACCAAAAAACTACAATGAATGGTCTGATGCGATTTGTTGCACATTCTTGGCCGAACATAAGGTTGGGTTCCTTAATGGATCCATCACAAAACCCCAGGATGATCATCCAGATGCTGCTGTCTGGCCTGGGGTTAATGCTACTCTTGTCTGCTGGATCTCATAGACCCTGGATCCAGTGATACGATCTTCAACAAGTTCTTTCTCTACCGTCAAGGATTTGTGGGATGATCTTAAGGCCCGCTTTATTTTCGCTGATGGAATGAAGCTTATGCAGACACAAGAAGCCATTCAAGGTTGCAGGCAGAATGGTCAGCCCATCGCCATCTATTTTGCCACACTGAAGAAGTTGTTTGCAGATTATCACTGTATGCGACCTCTTGTGGTCTGTATCTGTGAAGATTGCAAGGCTTTATGCCAGTGCAATTTTCAGGCGAAAATCCTCCAAGAGAGAGAGAAGGATTTGATCTACCAATTCATCTCTGGTCTCGACGAAGGTTTTCACACCTTGCAATCCCATATCTTGAGCATTGAGCCACTGCCATATGTCATGAGGGTGTATGCCCTTGTTACTCAGGAGGAGAATCATAGAGCTATCATTCGAGCCCGTGATTCTTCTTCTACATCTATGGCATATGCTGCACGACGTTCGCCAGTGGTTCTTTCTGCCGAAGACCGTAAGAATCTTGTTTGCACACATTGTCGTCGCAAGGGTCATGATAAAGACACCTATTTTAAGATACACGGCTTCCCATAGTGGTTCAAGAAGGGCAAGAAATTGGCACCACCTGATCGGCCATTAGTCAACGCTGGTCAAACTGGTGGCGCCACCGATCTCTCGCTCCCGCCGCCGTTCGCCGGAGCCGCCTTGTCGCCACCAAGCCTGGCGGCAGTAGCCTCCTCTAAGGTCCCTGCTCGCTCCGATTTTGGCCCTGCTCTGTCTGATGACCAATGGAACATGACCATGAACCTGTTTAATCAGCTTCACTCTCCTGGTGATGAGTCTGGTAAGCATACTTTATCATGGATCCTTGATTCAGGAGCCTCCTATCATATGACCGGTGACAAAGGTTCTCTTTCTGATCTTACTACTACTATTGATGCTGTGAATATTTTTCTGCCCGATGGCTCGATGTTCTCCGCTACACAATTTGGATCCATTTGTTTTGATGGTTTTAAACTGCCGCACGTGTTATATATCCCCACATTGCACTGCAACTTACTGTCTTGCTCTAGATTGTTATCTACCCTAAACTATCTAGCTTTGTTTACTGAAAATTATTACATTTTACAGACAATCAGTACGAGGAGAGTGATTGGCGTGGGTGAACAGAAAAGGGGGAGGGGTGTTTTGGCTTCGTCTGCTGGATGCTCGTGTTCGAAGTCCTGTCCTGCAGCCTCTTT
This sequence comes from Rubia yunnanensis, assembly GCA_037428765.1. Classification (NCBI taxonomy): domain Eukaryota; kingdom Viridiplantae; phylum Streptophyta; class Magnoliopsida; order Gentianales; family Rubiaceae; genus Rubia; species Rubia yunnanensis. The sequence continues at coordinate 29,896,536 of CM075069.1, read as the reverse complement.
CTACAGTTGCTTCACTATCCTCTTCTGATTTATGGCATCAGAGTTTTGGTCATCCATCTTCCACGGTGTTTTCTTCTATTTCTCCTAGCAAAATAAACATTCTGTGCCTTGTTCTATATGTTATAGAGCAAAACAACCTAGATATAGTTTTCCTTTAAGTACTACTAATGCTACTGCATTATTTCAATTAATTCATTGTGATGTTTGGGGACCCTATAATACACCATCCTCTAGTGGTGCGTTTTATTTCTTGACAATAGTAGATGATTTTTCCCGAGCTGTTTGGGTTTATTTGTTAGTAGCTAAATCTTAAGTAGCTTCTAGATTTTTAGAATTTAGTGCTTTAGTTAAGAACTAGTGGGGAAGAACCATCCAACGAGTTCGAGCTGATAACGGCACTGAATTCTTGCCTCTCCGATCTCACTTTACTTCATCGGGGATCGTTTTTGAAACGTCTATGGTTGATACTCCACAACAGAATGGTCGGGTTGAAAGAAAGCATCATCATTTACTCAATGTAGCGCGAGCTTTACTGTTTCAAGCCAATCTTCCTATTGACTTCTGGGGAGAATGTGTTCTTACTGCTGCCTACCTGATAAACCAAACACCGACACAGCTTCTCAACGGTCGTACTCCATTTGAGTTACTCTATGGACAGGCGCCAAATTACTCTTCTTTACGAGCATTTGGATGCTTGTGTTTTGCTGCTCGTGTTCCAAGATACCGTGACAAGTTTGCACCAAGAAGCCGTCGGTGTTTGTTCCTTGGTTATCCTGCCGGAAAGAAAGGTTATCGTCTTCTCGATTTGGACTCTCGAGTTATCTTTAACACTCGGGATGCTGATTTCTTTGAAGACCAGTTCCCGTATTCTGCATCTCAGCAATCCGCTTCTACAGATGAACCTGGCGGCGCCACCACTGCACCGCCGGTTTCCTCCTCCTACTCACCGGAACCATACGGCTTTTCCGATCAACCGTCGGCCGCCCTTCCACCGGTCAATGCCGGCGGGTCAACGCGGGTCAACGTCGGTGGGTCAACGCGGGTCAACGCCGGTGGGTCAACGCTGGTCAACGCCGACGGGTCAACGTCGGCTGGTCAACGCCAGTGGGTCAACGTCGGTCAATGCCGGCGGGTCAACGCTGATCATCGCCGGTGGATCAACACCGGTCAATGCTGGTGAGTCAACGGCGGTCAACGGCATCCAACTACCTCCGGCCACCGCCGGCGTCCCACCGCCGCCCGCGGCCGGTCCTCCTCCGCCTGTTGCCAATATTCCACCATCCCCCAGAAAAAGTGTTCGTGCTCGACGTCCACCGACGTATTTGGCTGATTATGATTGTGATGATTCTACTTGTGCTCTTGTTACTGAAGCAGAGTATCGTGCTATGGTTGTTACCTGCTGTGAGTTATTATGGCTTCGGTCCTTGCTGAAAGACTTAGGAGTTTCGCACACTTTTCCTATGAAATTGTTTTGTGACAGTAAATCAGCCATTCACATAGCAGCCAACCCGATTTTCCATGAACGTACTAAGCACATTGAAGTTGATTGTCATGTTGTTCGAGATCTTGTTCAATCTGGCGCTATTGTTACTCAACATATTCGTACGGTTGACCAACCCGCGGATTTGTTCACCAAAGCTCTCGGACGTAACCAGTTTCATTCCTTACTTGGCAAGTTGGGCATTTCTGATGCGCATGCTCCAACTTGAGGAAGAGTGTTATGAAATTAGTATTATAGTTGTTATGGAATTAGTGTTAATTAGTATTGGTATTGGAATTGGATTTGTATTCCTACCATAATTGTAGATATAATTGTATTCTGTTACTTTCTCCTAACTGGGATAGGTTTCCTGTACTACTATATAATGTATCATGAATTCATGAATAGAATACAGATTATTACTCTTATTTCCTACACTCATCAACTATCATTATTCAAGATCAATCCATAATAAAGATTATAATTACATAAACACCCTAGGAATTAGATTACTCTCCAATTACACAAACATCTTAAAGTACTCTTTATGGCTAAGGAGGAAACATCGACCACCAAACATCACGAGAAACGCCACGTTCACGAACTGGTAGTTTCCGGTGGCGCATTTCTCCGCCAATGTGCCTTCGCCGTGTTTTTCCATAACAAATGACATCATATGAAAGAATATAATATTGCATCGCGATGATTCCGTCAAAAAAGAAGTCCAGGCAAAGAATCCCACATGAACTTTGAATTCCAAAAATAAACGTCGAAAGTTTCAATTCTAGAAGCCAATGAAGACACTTTCTTTAAACAAAGCATTTTTGCACATTTGGCAATCACATTCCTACCTAGTCAATGTGGCCGAGCAGATGGTTGACTTCTGGAGGGCAAAGAGCTGGAATTCTACTTCAAGAAGCTTCAGAAGAAGAAGGGCAAGGGTGCTTCTGCTTAGTGGAAGTCCCCAAGTTTGGGTACATGGCACAGCGCCTCTGATATGAACCTACGATAAAGGTCAGTCAGCAAATCTAATATAGTATACCGGAATAACGTAGAATTTCAGTTTTATTTTGCTGTTCTTTGTGTGGACATGAATATCTATTCTTTCACTGGCTGAATCAGATGTTAAAAAATTAGAAATATTTATGTTTTATTTGTGTTAAAAATTTATAAGATATTTTAAAAAAATATTGAAATTATTGGGGAATATTTTAAGAATTATAATTTGTTTAGGACTAAAATTAAATAGTTGAAATCATTTCTTAAATGCAGGTCCAAAACCCTAAATGCAGGTTATATGAATAATATAGTAATCTTTCATTAAGCTTACCTGCATTTAGCAATTCTCAACCTGTTTGGAACCTTACCAACGACTGAATGATTTTTTCAGTCCTCTACTTTTCAAAATACTTGTTTGGTACCTTACACTTGTTTTTTTAATTTTTTTTAAGCCCACTTAACATATTGGTCCGTTAAGAAGGGAGGTAAAGATGTAAAACAAATATTGACTAAGTTAAAACCCAATTTAATTTCCTTGCCTCATTTTTCCTTTGTTGTATGACTTTTGACTTTCCTCCACAAAGAAAACTGTAACAAATTCTAGTGTGAAGATAGCCATGTGTTTGTCCCTACCCGACTTCATCTATTGTCACATTTTTGGAGTTATACCCTGGACATTCTCACCATATTACATTATTATTACATAACACTATCATGCTCAATAGGAACCACATGTCCCAATGCTTCGTGAAATCTCACAGTAATTAAGTATTTCATTAAAATCAACCTCTTAATATCTGATGGTGGTTTTTCTTAAACCCTAGCTCCACGATCGTTTTTCCATCCGGCAATGCTGCTACGACGGAGCCACAGATGGATTCAAACACATCTCTATCCTATGCCCAAGCGATCAACAAAGAATTAAGGAAGGCTCTACATATTGATCCTCCCGACCCACCAAATCCTGATTCTCCTCCAATTGGTGCTCCCTTCAATCCAAAGCCGCAGATAGAACATCTCAGGGAGCCTGGACTACATTTCTATGATGCTGAATGTCTTTGATTGGAAGCACCACTTCGTTGGACACTTGTTGGAAAATTTTCTAGAAGCGAAACCCGAAATTGAGAAGCTGAGGAAAGATTTCCACACACCCGGTTTTAAGGGCTACACCAACATCACTTTGCTTGATAATCGCCAGGTTCTAATTAGCTTTGAATTGCCTGATGATTACTATAGATGCTGGTTACATAAAATATGGAATTTGGGTTCATATTCTATCCGTATGACTAAATGGGTGCCTAATTTCAATCCTAATGTTGATTCATTATTTGCACCTGTATAGATTTCTTTATATGGTCTACCACAACATTTTTTTAACTATTGGTATTAATGTCTATTGGTAATCTTATTGGGAATCCAGTGAGGGTTGAGAAGGAAACATTAAACAAATCTAGACCCCACGTTGCTAGAGTCTATGTTTAAATTGATGTAACAAAACCAGTTTTCGAAAGAGTTTGGTTAAGCTTTAGGGAAATTGGCTTCTGGCAATACCTTGAATATGAAAGTGTACCACATTATTGCTCCAACTACCTCAAGCTAGGCCATTTAGCTACTATTTGCAGGTTTGATAAGGATAACTCAAAATTTTCTGCCTGGAGGCCTAAGGACCTTAACTCTGACAAATCCACAGGTAAGAAACTTAACCTCAAGGATGGACAGGGAAGAGAAAATGGTAAAGGGGGTTGGTACACCGACTTCTGGTCTTTCAGTTAAAGCCAAAATGTTTTTCCCAGTTATTAAAATAAATCATTGCTAACTCAAGACATTCCTTTGACTATAAATGCAGATTTGACCAAACTTGGGAATCAGAACACATCAGAAATAACAAAGAAGGATCAAACTGTTACAATAGTAGATAATTCTAAAGTTCAGGTCCCTGTTCAGGGGTCACAACTTTTCCTAACCCTTCCCTCTACTGGAACTTGTATGTAGCAAAATGTTCATGTTGCCTCTGATAATGTTTTGTCCAACATTAATCAATCAGAAATCATTAATATCTCTGAGATGCCTACTGAAACTTGTATGCCGCAAAATGTTCATGCTACCTCTGATAATGCTATGCCCAACAGTGGTAAATCTGATTTCATTAATAACTCAGAGATGCCTATTATTTCTTCTGCAACTATTGATAAGACTAAGTTTGTTTCAAAATCTCCCAATTCTGATAAGACTGGTTCTAAAACCATTGATCTCCATCAAGCATCTATTGTAAATCCATAACGGGTCACCAATGCTGAATTTAACTCAGTTGTAAGCCCACAAGATTCCTCAACCCAGGATGGAGAAGAATTAATCAAAATGAATAGTGGGGAATCCCCTCTTATGACTTCTAACAGGAAAACTGGTAAAATCTCAGATTGGTCAAATACTGAAACAATAAGACTGCCTAATAATCATAGGACTATTAAGGAAAGTCTTAACTTTGAGTAAATCAAAGCCAGCTTATCTGAATCCCATGCTAAACTAAATTCTATAATTAGTTCTAACTTTGAAAAGATACAAGATACTGATTTAATAACTAAACCAAGAAAATATAATAAACTTCTACCCCTAAAACAGTTATAACCCGTTCATCAATGAATACTTCCAAGACCTCTCAATGATATATTTTGAAATTCGTGTTTGAAATGTTAATGGGATAGGAAACAGTCCTTCCCAAAATAGGATAAAAGATTTAAAAAGAAGGCACGTGATCAAAACCCGTTTCTTAATTGAACCTATGTTAATTGCATACTCGATTTAGAAAACTGAAAAAATTATAGGTTTTAAAAACTCCTTCTTAGATCCAAAATGCAAAATTTGGATATTTTGGGATTATTCAGTCATTCTTGATACCATTTAAGTGGAAGAATAGATTATTTTCACAACAATTTCTCATCCAGATCTAAAACATGAGTGCAAAATGGGCTTCATGTATGCAAAACACACAATAAAAGGTAGAAAACTCTTATAGGACAAAGTTTCTACTTTCAAAAGAGAACCATTCTTCCTAATTGGAGATTTTAATATCATCTCCAAACATAAGGAATATCTGGGACCCTCCAACCCAAACCCTAAGTGCATAAGAAAATTTAATAACTTTTTAATAAACCAAGACTTATCAGACATCCCTACTTCAGGCAGCCTTTTCACCGGGACTGGAATTAGACCTAAAGGCAGGGTATGGAAGAGACTGGATAGAGGAGTTTCAATTAACCTATGGTGGTCTAAATTCAATGCTTCTCATATCCAAGTTTTGGCTAGAGAAAACTCAGATCATACTCCCTTAATCCTACACGATACAGAGAACCATCCCTTTTCAGACCTTAAAGCATTCAAATTCCAGGAATATTGGACTAAACCCCAACATTCATGGAGCTTGTGGAAAAGTCATGGAATACTCCAACAAGGGAAACTGGAATGAGAAAACTAAATTTTAAATTAAAACACTTAAAGCCTTCCTTGAAATCCTGGAATCATGAAGTTTTTGGCAACATCTTTGATGCTGTACAAACTTGTGAGGACCAACTTGTCATAGCTGAAACTGATCTCCAAACCAATGAAAATGATAAAACCTTAACTGCCTTTAATAATGCTAAAGCAAAACTTAAACTAGCCATCTCTAACCAGGAAACATATTGGAGACTAAAATCAAGCCTTAAATGGTCAAAAGAAGGTGATACAAACTCAAAATTCTTCCACCAATCTGTCAAGTCAAAACATAAGAAACAAACAATTGCTTCAATTAAAAATTCAGAGGGTACCGGGATTTCTAATCAAGATGAAATAGGCCTGGAAGTAATTAAATATTATAAAAACTTACTAACTGAGGAAAACTCAGACCCTACAGGTATAACCACCTCTTGGCTCATGGAGAACATCCCTCACTCAGTAACACCAAACATGGATTCCCAACTTCTGAAACAAGTTTCATTGGATGAATTTACAGAAATCTATGGACAACCAATCTGCACCATGTCCAGATGGCTTTTTAGAAGCTTTCTACTATAAATGCTAGAACATCATAAAACATGATGTCCTCTCAGCAGTATATGATTACTTTTCAGGAATTGAGATTCCAAAAGCCATCTCATCCACCTTAATTATATTAATCCCTAAGTAAGAAGTCTGTTCCAGCTTCAAGGACTATAGACCAATAAGCTCGTGCAATTTTATCAATAAAATCTTTTCCAAAACCAATTCTAATAGATTAAAACCTTTTCTACATGACATAATCAGTCCAGAACAATCAACTTTTGTAGCTGGAGGAGAAATTGCAGATAATGTTCTTCTGAGGCAAGAACTTATCAATATTCTTCATTCCAAAAAAAGGAGATACAATATAGTTGTCAAACTGGATATGATGAAAGCATTTGATAGGGTTTCTTGGCCCTTCATTGCTAAAGCCCTTAATCAAATAGGCTTCTACTCAAAATTTATAAACCTAATCCTTAATAACCTCACATCTTCATTCTTCTCCAATTTAATTAATTGAAAGGTAGTCGATTTCTTTCCATCATCAAGAAGTCTCAAACAAGGAGACCCCCTTTCTCCACTCCTTTTTATCTTAATGGCTGAATCATTCTCTAGAAATCTAAAATTTATATTCAGATACTCTAATCTTGAACATTATAAGCTTCCTAACCAAATGCAGAAGGTTACTCATATGTCTTATGCAGACGATACTGTAATTCTTCTTAAATATTCAAAGGTTGGACTTAAAACTATTTTAAGTTTTCTTAAATCCTTTGAATTAGCATCTGGACAAAAAATCAACTTTGAAAAATAAGCTTTATATATTGATAAAAACACCCCTTCAAGAATAATATCTGGGATTAAATCAGAGACAAAAATAATTGAAGGATCATTACTTTTTAAGTAATTAGGTTGCTCTATTTATGTAGGAAGGCCTATGAATATTTATTTCTAGGGATTGATCAATTAAATTAAAGGGAAAATAGATAACTAGCATAATAAAACTTTAAACCCTACTGGAAAAGCTATTCTTATCAAACACGTCATTTCCTCAATACCTATTCATCTAATAGATGTATTGAAACCAACAATGTCAATCATTAACCAGATTCACGAAAAGTTGTCTAAGTTCTTTTGAAGTTCTAATTATGAAAATTCCCAAACTAAAAGAACTTGGAGAACTCATACTAAATTCTGCTATCCAACCAATGAGAATGGCCTTGGTTTTAAATATTTGCACGCAGACCAAAAGTTTTTCTTTAAAACTTTGGTGGAAATTGCAAGAGGGTAAATCCTTATGGGCCAAAATCATGTGGACATTGCTTGATAATCATAAAAATGCAAAAACCTGGATGAGAATAAAAGATGTTGAACAATTAGCACTCCAACACATCCAGGTTAAACTTGGAAAAGGAGAGGTTTCATTCTGGTACTCAAACTGGACTACTTTTGGTGCTTTAGCTAAAAATTGGGATGGAAATGTAGAGATTCCATTCCCAGATATCTCAGCTGCAGAGTTTGTGCAGAACAAATCTCATTACATCCAACTGATTAAAGGCCAAATACCACCACATATCATAACATCTTTGGCCCAGGAAACAAAACTCTTTCCTGATTATGAGGATAGTATGGTTTGGAAGTTAACCAATAGTGGTTCCTTCAGCTTAAAATTTTCCTATGAACTAATTAGAGACACGAAATTAACTATTCCATCCTAAGCATCTCCGGTCTGCCATTTTACCAAACAAAATGAGGCACATGAACTAGAAGCTCTTGAATAGGTTAATAGCACTCTCAGATGTGTTGGGGGGATTTTGGCTTTAACATTCCATCTAGATGCTGCTTTTGTATCAATTCAGAAGAATCTATTCATCACAGTTTTAATAGTTGCGTTGGGATTAGTAAACTGTGGGACATGATAAGCTTTGTGCTTAATTTGAATTCACATTGCTTTGCTTATTTGTGGGGCTTATATTACTACTTCTAGAACAATACTGAGAATCATGATTATTTGCTGGATTTGATAAGGATTGCTCCTTGCATTGTCATTTGGTTTATATGGCGTGTTAGATGCAAATACATTTTTGAAAACACTAAACCAAATCTGGGACATATCTTTAAACAAATTCTGATGCAATTCAATGATATCTTACTGGTTCGTAAAATGAATATTTGCTAGGATCTGTTAGCTTCACTTCCTAGATTAATTAAGGGCAAAACCCTTATTACTAGGAAGTCAATCCAGCTGATTAAATAGAATACCCCTGTGAATATCAAAGTGAACATTGATGGTTATTTTCTAAGCTCTAGAACTGCAGGTATAGGCTGCATTTTAAGAAATAACATAGGTGAGACCATTGCAGCAGCAACAAAGCCAATCAACTCAGAATCTGCACTACGAGCTGAAGCTTTTGCTCTCCTCTGTGGACTGAACCTGGTAAAGAGTTTACATATCAGAGAACTAGAAATAGAATCAGACTCCATAGTTCTGGTCCAGATAATCAACAAACAATACAAGATCCCATGGAGATGTGAAGACACTGTATGGGAATCTTGGGAAATGCTCAAGAACTTTGACTACTCTTTTAATCACATCTATAGAGAAGCCAACTCGGTTGCAGGTAAATTAGGTATTTGTGAATGCAGATATACCTTCTCACATTGAAGTCCGAGTGAAGATAGATGCCGGCTCTACCCCCTATCTTAGAATATGATAGTTTTAGATTTAGATTCCACTCTTATGTATCCCACACTTATTTTTTTAAGGCTACTGAAACTGTTACGTTTACTAGATAGTTATATGTATAGATTTGAGAGTTTCAGTAACCTTTTCCATGAGGTCAGGTTATTATGTCTCCCTTATTTATGTACCTTTTCTTTTATATTAATAAATAGGTAAGGGTCTGCCAAATCCCCCACCATAACAGGTGGTGTTTTTTTTTAAAAAAAGGGACCATGGGAGATAAAAAAAACCCAATTTAAGAAACGCAGGGTAATGCTGTGAGATTTTGGTTGGAACCAGAGACAAAAGTTTAATCTTAACTTGATACTAGAGATATGTTTATGGAATGTACGAAAAAATAGGTGACCAGATCTTAGATTGCGAATATTCTAGCAGTGATCAAGACCAACTCGGAAGAACGTTAAAAAAATGATACACCTCTTCTTCATCGAAACTCCAACCTTTGTTGAACACACTGGGCAAAATACAGGTTTAACTGCTTTACCGCGGGAAGGTTCATCTTCAGATTCGATTGAGTTTCTAGGTCATCTGCCCCATTTCCTTCTACTTCCCAAAATTTGTTACAATTTAGTTTTCGAGGGCTATTTCGTTGGGAGGAAATTCAAAAGCTATACAACAGAGGAAAAATGAGGCAAGGAAATTAAATAGGGTTTTAACTTAGTCAGTATCTATTTATACATCTTTATCCCTCTTCTTAAAAGGACTAATATGTTAAATGGACTTAAAAAATTAAAAAACAAGTGCAAGATAAAAAAAAACATTTTGAAAATTAGAGGACTAAAAAAATTATTCAATCATTTGTAAGGTACCAAAAAAATCTGTTTAAAAAAGTAGAGGACTAAGAAATTCATTCAGTCATTTGTAAGGTACGAAAATTGGGGTTTAGTCTATAACAAATAATGTTAAAAATATTAATTTTTAAAGATTATTTGATGCATATAAATATATATTAATAGTGAAATATTTATAGAGATGATTTCAAAATTAAAATTAGTATCTTAATAGGATTAATTGATGTACGAAGTAGTGATATAGTTTTCTTATAAGTTTCTTTTGTTTCTTTCATGCAATTTTCATGCTTATTTTGAAGATTATTTCGTGCAATTGTGTAATTGTCGGGTTGATAGAACGAAAATCATGGTTTTTTCGTGCCATATGTGTATTTTTGTTTTGTGTATGGACAAAAGAAACACAAATTTATCTTATATGCGTGGATACACTTGTACTTATTTTTAAACTGGTTCTTGGTGTTGCAGACATTTATCTAGTAACAAAAAACAGACTAAATCAATATAGAAAGAATCTGACAAGCTATTTGCATTTAATTATTGTGATATAGCATTTGTTTCTTGGGTTTAGACGTGTGGAGTTACGCCCAACATTTCGGAAAGTCGTTCCTTTCTCTCTTTAGAAAACTTACTCCCAAATTGCTTGTTTTGGCCAGACATGTTGATTCCTTAAAAACACCATAGAGTTTGACATCTCATCTAACCTTCATCTTACTTTCTCATTTTACAGGTTATATTTACACTTTCAGCCAAAAGTTAGAGTCATTTTTATCACTTAGCACTTTGCTCAACAATATATTACAAACTTAACTGATGTGTACATAAATATCGTGCATGGAATGTGCAAGATTCATACATAAAATAAGCTTCAAAATTTACTTGGCAACGTTGAGAATGCGACGATACCCACCTCAACGCCACAAAGAGCGTTGAACTCGCCGACCATTCTGAAGAGGATGGAGCTGCATTTGGAAAAGGTCTTTAATTTGAATTTTTAACTCAACCTGAGCTAATTTTAACCATTACTCCCTCCGTCCAGCTATTTTTGCGGAGAGAGAAAGATGAACTATTTTTAAGGATTCATTATTTAATAATTTATAGCTCATGTGCTGGTGGGGTACTTGTATGTTATTTTCCTTTTACATTTTTTTCTGCCTTAAAATTGGGCCATCCTAATTAAAAAATAAATAAAATCTGGCCAAAATTGGAAATAAAGTGAAGAGTGCAAAAATAGCTGAGATGACCCAAAAAGGAAAGAGTGAAAAAATAGCTGGGACGAAGGGAGTATATTCTATTAATATATGTAAGATTATTATTATTCACCAAATATAACATATAATGTTTAAAATATTAATTGTTAAAGATTATTTGATACATACAAATATATATTAATATTGAAATATGTATAGAGTCGATTTCAAAAGTGAAATTAGTATCTTATAGGATTATTTGATGTACGAAGTATTGATACAAATTTCTTTTCTTCCCTTTCGTGCAATTTTCATGGGCACTCTTGTTTTGAAGATTATTTCGTGCAATTGTGCAATTGCTGGGTTGATGGAATGAAAATCATGGTTTTTGCGTGCCATTTGTTTGTTTTTTTTTTCATGAGCATTGATAAAAGAAACACGAATTTAAATTAGAGATGTAGATACACTTGTACTTATTTTTAAACTGGTTCTTGGTTTTACAGACACACACACACACATATATATATCATAACAAAAAACTGACTAAATCAATAGAGAAAGAATCTGACCAGCTATCTGCAACTAACTGTTCTGATATAGCATTAATTTCTTGGGGTTTGATGTGTGGAGCTATGCCCAACATTTCGGAAAGTCGGTCATTTCTCTCTTCAAAAAGCTTACTCCTAACTCCTTGAACTCATGGGAAACGGATATAATATGCCTTCTGCTAAGGGGCTTGTTCTGGTCAAACATGTTGATTCCTGAAAAAAAAACATTGATTTTAACATCTCATCTAACATTCTTCTTACTTTCTCATTTTGCATGGTTATATTGGCACTTTCAGCCTAAAGTTAGAGTCATTTTAGCACTTTGCTCATTAATTTATGACTAAATTATTTTTTTGGTCCCCAACAAATGTCACAATACCATCCTTTTGTCCCTGAGGCCAATACCGCGTATGTTCAGCAATCAACAAATTATTTTTTGGTCCCATTTTTTAGTAAAGTGAAATTACGACAATACCCCTAAAAACCACTTTTGGGGACCAAACAAATCATTTTGTATTTCTTGGTTGTTGAACATACACAGTATTGGCCTTGGAGACCATAAGATGGTATTGCGACATATATCGGGGGACGAAAACATAATTTAGTCTTAATATATTTCAAACTTAATTGATGTGTACATAAATGCCGTGCATGGAATGTGCAAGAGTTGGATATTAAATAAGCTTTAAAGTTTACTCACCGGCAGAGGGAACGCGACGATTCCCACCTCAATGTCCCAAATGGCGTTGAGCTCGTCGACCGTTTTGAAGAGGCCGGAGCTGCACTTGGAGAAAGTTTTTAATTTTAATTTGGAACTCAACCCGAGCTAATTTTAACCATAATATTCTATTAGTATATGCATGATTGTTTTTATTCACCAAATGTATTATATAATGTTTAAAATATTTATTGTTAAATAATATTTGATACATATAAATATATATTAATCGTGAAATATTTGTAGAGTCCATTTCAAAAGTGAAATTAGTATCTTAATAGGATTAATTGATGTACTTAGTAGTGATACTGTTTTCTTATAAATTTCTTTTCTTCCTTTCATGCATTTTTCATGCGCATTCTTGTTTTGAAGATTATTTGGTGCAATTGTGCAATTGTCGGGTTGATGGAATGAAAATCATGGTTTTTGCGTGCCATTTGTGTGTTTTTGTTTAGAATAGTTAGTGCCATATGTTGATTTTTACATATAATGTTAATAATAGTAATTGTTAAAGATTATTCGATACACATAAATATATATTACTTGTGAAATATTTATGGATTCGATTTATAAGTGAAATTAGTATCTTAATAGGATTAATTGATGTACGTAGTAGTGATATTTCTCAAAAATTCCTTTTGTTCCTTTCGTGCAATTTTCATGTGCGTTCTTGTTTTGAGATTATTTGTGCAACTGTGCACTTGTCGAGTTGATGGAATGAAAATCATGGTTTTTGCATGCCATTTGTGTGTTTTTGTTCTGTGTATTGACAAAAGAAACACAAATTTATCTTAGAGATGTAGATACACTTGTACTTATTTTTTAACTGGTTCTTGGTGTTGCAGACATAAGAACAAAAAACACTTATATTTTTGTTTATTAGAACAAAAAACGGACTAAATCAATAGAGAAAGAATCTGACAAGCTATCTGCAACTAACTATTCTGATATAGCATTCGTTTCTTGGGTTTTGATGCGTGGAGTTATGCCCAACATTTCGGATTGTCGGTCCTTTCTCTCTTCAGAAAGCTTACTCCCAAATTCCTTAAAATCATGGGAAAGGGATATAATATGTCTTTTGCTAAGGGGCTTGTTCTTGTAAGACATGTTGATTCCTGAAAAAAAAAACATGGATTTTAACATCTCATCTAACCTTCTTCTTACTTTCTCATTTTGTAGGGTTAAATTGGCACTTTTAGCCTAAAATTAGAGTCATTTTAGGAGTTTACTCATGAATATATTACAAACGTAACTGATGTGTACATAAATGTCGTGCATGGAATGTGCAAGAGTGAGATATAAAAGAAGCATTAAAATTTACTCGCCTACAAAGAGAACACGACGATGCCCACCTTAACGTCACAAAGGGCACTGAGTTCGCTGGCCATTTTGAAGAGGTCGGAGCTGCGCTTGGAAAAGGTTTTTAATTTGAATTTGGAATTCAACTCGAGCTAATTGTAACCATTATATTCTAATAATATATGTATGACTATTTTTATTCACCAAATATAACATATAATGCTTAAAATATTCATTGTTAAAGATTATTTGATACATATAAATATATACTAATAGGGAAATATCTTTAGAGCCGATTTCTAAAGTCTAATTAGTATTTTAATAGGAATAATTGTTGTACGAAGTAGTGATAGAGTTTTCTTATAATTTTCTTTTATTCCTTTTGTGCAATTTTCATGTGCAATTTTCATGTGCAATTTTGTTTTGAAGATTATTTCGTTCAATTCTGAAATTTTTAGGTTGATGGAATAAAATCATGGTTTTTGCGTTCCATTTGTGTGTTTTTGTTCTGGGTATTGACAAAAGAAACACAAATTCATCTTAGATATGAAGATACACTTGTACTTATTTTAAAACTGGTTCTGGTGTCGCAGACATATATCTCATGACAAAAAACAGACAAAATCAATAGAGAAAGATTCTGACAAGCTATCTGCAACAAATTATTATGATATAGCATTTGTTTCTTGGGTTTCGGTGTGTGGAGTTATGCCCAACATTTCGGAAAGTCACTCTTTTCTCTCCTCAGAAAGCTTACTCCCAAACTCCTTGAAATCATGGGAAATAGATATAATATGCTCTCCGCTAAGGGGCTTGTTCTGATAAGACATGTTGATTCCTTAAAAAAATATATATTTTAACATCTCATCTAACCTTCATATTACTTTCTTATTTTACTAGGTTATACTGGCATTTTTAGCCTAAAGTTAAAGTCATTTTAACACTTTGCTCATTAATAAATTACAAATTTACCAACATACCAAGATAACATCTCCTATTTTTGTAAGCCTTTGCTTCCTTCCATATTTTTGTTCTTTTCCAATTTTTGTAAAACGAAAATTACCAAAAGAAATATTTACAAAAAAGAGTAATTATGGTACAAATTACCTCAGATTTGACAAACACCTAAGTGTTGTCGAAGGCTCTAAAAAGTGGTGGCATCCAACGGCTTTGTAAATATATCTACAAATTGCTCGTGTGTTGGAACATAGACTACTTCCACTTCTTTTCTTTCAACCAGATCTCTAATAAAATGATGCCTTATGTCAATATGTTTGGTTCTCGAGTGCTGAACTGGATTCTTCGAAATATCAATAGCACTTGTGTTGTCACATAGAATCTTCAAAGGGCCTTGATGAATTCCATAATCTTTCAACATTTGTTTCATCCATAACAGTTGTGCACAACAACTCCCTGCTGCAAGATACTCTACTTCTGCAGTAGATAGAGAGATCGAATTCTGTTTCTTGCTATACCAAGACACCAAATTTGTTCCAATAAAGAAACAGCCACCTGTGGTACTTTTTCGATTATCAGCATTACCAGCCCAATCAGAGTTACTATACCCAACCAACTCTGAGTCTTGACTCTTAGAATACCAAACCCCATACTCAGAAGTCCCACTTACATATCGAATAACTCTTTTAACTGCAGTGAGATGAGATTCCTTAGGATCAGCTTGAAACCTCGCACATATTCCAATACTGAAACATATATCTGGTCTGCTTGCGGTTAAATACAATAAGCTTCCAATCATGCCTCTGTATAATTTCTGATCGACTGCAACTCCTTTTTCATCCTTCACCAATTTATCAGAAACACCCATCGGAGTTCGAACTGCATGAGCACTACTCAGACCGAACTTCTTAACTAAATTCAAGGCATACTTACTTTGATTTATGAATAAGCCGTTCTTTCCTTGCTTGACTTGCAATCCCAGAAAGTAAGTGAGCTCTCCTACCATGCTCATTTCGAATTCAGATTGCATAACGGTGACAAAATCCTGTACCATAGAAGGTGAAGTAGAACCAAAAACTATGTCAACAACATAGATTTGAGCAATCAGAAAAATTAAAGCCTTGTAAAGCACAAACAAAGTGTGATCTACTCCCCCTCGACGATAACCTTTATGAAGAATAAAGGTAGTAAGTCGTTTATACCATGCCCTGGGTGCTTGCTTTAGGCCGTATAAAGCCTTTTTGAGACGATATACATGATGTGGATAATAAGGATCTTCGAAGCCTTTAGGTTGTTCCACGTATACTTCTTCATTCACCACTCCATTTAAAAAAGCACTCTTGACATCCATTTAATACAAAGTAAAGTTCACAGAGCAGGCAATAGCTAGTAGAATTCGAATAGACTCTAACATGGCAACTGGCGCAAAGGTTTCATAAAAATCAACACCTTCCACTTGTGTATAACCTTGAGCAACAAGTCTAGCTTTGTTTCGGGTCACTAAGCCATCTGCATCTGATTTATTCTTGAAGATCCACTTTGTACCAATGACATTAATGCCTTTGGGGCGATGAATAAGATACCAGGCATCATTCCTTGTAAACTGACCAAGTTCATCTTGCATTGCAGCAATCCAATATTCATCAAGTAAGGCTTCTTTATAGTTCTTGGGTTCAATGAGAGAAACAAAACAGTGTAGTCCAGCCAGTCGTCGGTAATCAACTCAAGGCACTGATCGAGTGCTTCTCATGGTGGAACCGGGTTGGTCATGTGTTGGAACATGGGTGGCAGTAGCGGGGGACTGTGTTCCAACATGGTCAGCTTCAGCAGGGTTAGGATTCTGTAGCTCAGTTATTGTAGCACGTTGGTGAAAGTCAGAGTCAACTGGTGAATTTTCCTTGTCTGAGTTTTGAGACTGTGTTGGAACATGAGGGTTGCTAGGTTTTTCCTCTACACCTTCTGGTTGTTGTTCCTTCTCTGAATCATCCACAATAACATTTATGGATTCCATGAGAGTGTTGGTTCGATGATTAAAGACTCTGTAGGCACGGCTGTTGATGGAGTACCCTAGAAAAATTCCTGTATCACTTCGATTATCAAACTTTGCCAGCTGTTCTCTATCTTTGAGAATATAACATGTACTCCCGAACACGTGAAAATATGAAACATTTGGTTTCCTGCCCTTCCAAATCTCGTAGGCTGTCTTGCTGGTGAATGGTCGAAGATACACTCGATTGATTGTATAACATGCTGTATTGATTGCTTCAGCCCACCATTTCTTGTGAATATCTTTCTCTACCAACATAACTTGAGCCATCTCTTGGAGAGTTCTGTTCTTTTGTTCTACGATACCATTCTGTTGAGGAGTGATAGGAGCCGAGAACTCATGTTGGATTCCAAGCTCATCGCAGAAGGAACTGAACTGTTCATTTTCAAATTTTCTACTATGATCACTTCGGATTCGAATTATCTTTCCTACTGGGCTCCCCTTTTCAGTTTGTAACTTCACTACAAGACTTCTGAAAACTTCTATTGTATCGGATTTCTCTTTCAAGAAAGCTACCCATGTGAATCTAGAGAAGTCATCAACACATACAAATATATATTTCTTTCCACCTATACTAGGTGTATTAACCGGACCCATCAAATCCATATGCAATAGTTCCAGATTTCTAGATGTAGTAATATACTGTATTAAAGAGTGAGGAGAACGAATTTGTTTACCTTGTTGACATGGTCCGCACACAATTCCATACTTGCTGGTTAAGGTAGGCATTCCTCGTACAACTTTCACATTTGCGATTTTCACCAGTGTTTTATAGTTGATGTGGCTGAGCTTCCTGTGCCAAAGAATTCCTTCATCCTATTTTGATAGCATGCATCGAACTCCTTGTTCCAGCAAATAGCAATTGTCTGATGATCTTATTCTAGAAAGAACCTTGTTTTCTCCATGCTTTACTATACACTTGTCATTCTGAAATTCCACTACCATATTGTCGTCACACAGCTGGCTTATACTTAGCAAGTTTACCTTTAGATCTTCAATAAATAATACACTTGTGAATACTGGAAAGCCTTCAATTTTCAATTCGCCCTTGCCAATTACTCTGCTTCTCTTTCCATCACCAAAGGTTACATATCCGCCATCATATGGAGTAATGTTCGTGAGGTATTTTGAAGTGCCAGTCATGTGGCGAGAACAACTGCTATCAAAGTACCACGAATCACTGGAATAGGCTGTTAGAGAAGTGTGTGCCACCAGACACGTACTGGATTTTTTAACAACCCATATCTTTCTGATCATTTTTCCCATATGAGTATCGCCTGTGTTGGAACACAGCAGAAGTTGTCTTCCTGTCATTTGATCTCTGATCAGTCTTCTGCACTGTTGTTCAGCATGTCCTTGGTACGTACAGTATCTACAGATGAGTGGCTTTCTTTGATACGACATCCCATACTTCCATTTTACTTCTCGAATCCTAGCTTTGAGAGTTACTGGTTTTTCATGCAATTCAGTCTTAGGTTCTTTCCCGTATCCAATCCCGTGTCTATCACCAAAGTTTCTTCCCATATCCAGAATATGATCAAGCTTTGCCTTTCCAGAATTCAATTTAAAGATAGTTGCTTCAGACATCTCGCCCTTTTCACTGCTGCTATCAGTTTCTTGTTTAGTTCTTCATTATGTTTTCCAAGTTCTGCAACCGTGGATCGTAATTATTTTTCACTTTCAATTAGCTTTCTTTTTTCTTCATTCAGCTCTTTGTTCGTGTC
This sequence comes from Rubia yunnanensis, assembly GCA_037428765.1. Lineage (NCBI taxonomy): Eukaryota > Viridiplantae > Streptophyta > Magnoliopsida > Gentianales > Rubiaceae > Rubia > Rubia yunnanensis. The sequence continues at coordinate 29,878,029 of CM075069.1, read as the reverse complement.
AGCTACTTGAACCCACATGGCATACATTTGTTCATATGTGCTATAGATTTCTTCATCACTTACAGACAAATCATCATCTTCATTGCTGTGTGCATCGTCTAGATCTATGTTGGAACATACATCTTTACCTTTGTTCAGTGTGTTGGAACACTGATCCTCTGATATATCATGGACCTTTGTTCCTGAGATTTCTTGTTGACCACCGTCTTTAGCATTCTTGAGAAATTCTTTGTAATAAGTGCAAGTTTTTCAATCTCATCATCGCTGTCAGACTCGTGACTTTCCTTAGCTAGAGAAACTGTGAACGCCAAATCCTTGGAGACTCTTTTTGTAGGTTGCTGGAATATCATCTCATAAGTTTGTAATGAACCCATTAGTTCATCTAGGCTCATGGTGGCTACGTCTCTTTCTTCCTCTATTGCTGCTACTTTCATTACAAACCATTTGGGAAGAGATCGCAAGGTCTTTTTCACCAGCTTAGTTTCTTTGTACACCTTTCCAAGTTGATAAGCCATGTTGGAGATATCTCTGAGCTTTCCATTGAATGTAGCAATGGTGTCGTCCTCCTCCATTTTGAGTTCTTCGAACTTGGTAGCCAGCATCTGTAGTTTGGATTCATGCACTCGACTGGTTCCTTCGTGAACAGTCTGTAGAATATCCCATGCTTTCTTTGCTTGGTGACATGTAGATATAAGCTTGAACTGATTTTTATCAACAGCAGTGAAGATCGCATTAAGTGCCTTCGAATTCGCCAGAGATTCTTTAAGGTCGTCTGGAGTCCATTTAGCCTTGTCTTTGGGTGTTTGACTTGACTCCCCTTCTACTGCCTTGGAACTTGTATCAGCATCTTCTGTAGGATGATTCCATTCATTCTCAACATAAAACCATGCCAGTTCATCCAGCGAATTGATGAAGACCCTCATTCGTGCCTTCCAATAGTTGTAGTTGTTGCCTTCTAGCAGTGGTGGTCGAGAGACTGAAGCTCCTTCTCTTGTCATCATGGTAAAACTGGATCTCACTTTCCTTGAAACAACCAAGGGAACGATAAGTGACTCAGCTCTGATACCAACTGAAATTTAGTTTTACCATTTTTTCTAGTCCTTACTAGTGTGTTCCAACATGACTAATTTAACCAAGTGCATAAAAACATATTACGTAAAAGACACACGACTTGGTTACGCAGTTCGGTGTAATCCACCTACATCTGCGGGGCCTGGCTCAGTTCTAAATGAATCCACTAATTAGAAAGATACAGTACAGAGTACAGTTTACAAAATACTTATCTTTACTAACTATAACGTGTGGACTCTGCTAGCTCCCCTAGCTACCGATCCGCCTTAATCAGACTCCCTCTGATCTCGAACTCCGTCGACGCAGGATCTCCTCCTTCAGAGGAATTAAGGTTTGTGATTATGAACTTTGTGCGGCAGGTCAGGTGTGTTGGAATACAGTGTTCTGACTCTTTGCAACTTCTCGAAAGTCTCAAAAATCTGTGTGCAGATTTTTGCTCTGCTAAATCCGTGAGTATGCAGCCGTGTTTGTCCCAATTTATATCCACAAATCAGATCTGAATACTCCTTGATTATCTCCACAATATTCCTATTCCAAATCTGATTCTTGAAGCATATCCAAATCCCATAAATAAAGGGATTTACCTTATATCATTCTATCTCATATATTCGAATAAATCTTCTCCATATAAGTAGGGATTTTCATAAACCAATTATGCTTCACACGCCTGATATATATAGTCAGATATACGAATTCCATTTATTCCAAACTACTGCAATATTCTGACTTTGATTTCCATAAAACTTTGGCGTAAATATTCTGCACCAGCATGTTCCAACATGGTCAGAATTTCTGTTCAAAATTAATTCACACAAAATTGCCAATAAAATATTTTCTTGCAAACCCATGACTTTACACAACACATGATTTGGTCAATCAAGCTTAATAACATCCGCAATCAAACATAAGCAAAAGAGAAGAAAACAATTAAGGAAGTAAAATAAGGCTTATGTGGGCCCTAGAAAGACTTGTGTTTATCACCTTTTCAAAAGGCGATGCCCTTGCCTTAGGGGCCCCGATCACACCGACACCACGACCCGAGGAGTGTTCATCACATTCCCTCCAAAGCTCATGGTGATCTATGAGAGATGAAGAAGCATTACAGCCGAGAAAGACTTATATACTGTTAGCGAGTTTGAAGGCACATTTGAAAATCTATGGTACAATCATATAAATGTGAAATTAACAACAATTTGTCCAGGTATAATTTTGTATCTATTTTTAAGTTAAGATTTAATTTTTATGTTTTTCTAATCATCAGAATTATTATGTAAAAGTACCTTTAATTCTTCCATAAATAACCAACTCCCTATATTGATTTAACTATTTCTCTATGCCATTTGGCCTTGGCAGAAATTTTATTTGACTTCATGGATAAGTTTTAGGTTCTTCTACGTGCATGGAACGTGCCAGTTTACTTAATAGTAATATAAAGACACATAATATTTTTGAATTTGTTTAAGTAGTTGATAAAAATGTGTTTCAACTTTAACGTGGAACTTGATCACCTTTGATACACAAAGAGTTCGTGGGCAATGGTGATTCTCAGTTTGCTATCTTTATATGAAATATTGGAGTAATTACCTAAAGAAAAAATTATGTGCAACTAGCGAGCATTTTATACAAATTAAATATTAGAAAATGAATAACATTCTAAGCCTATTGATTATAGTTTACCTTCATACATGGAATGAAAATCATGGTTTTTGTGTGTCATTTGTGTGTTTTTGTTCTGTGTATTAACAAAAGAAACACAAATTTAACTTAGATATGTAGATACACTTGTACAAATTTATCATAGATAAGTATTAATGCATCACCCTAACCTGATTCAGATGCATACTTATTGCGTTTGTCTTCGAGCAAGAAAGACTAACCATGCTTACAAGCTCCTACATGTACAATCCATTTCCAAAATGAAAGGGTGGATAGGGGCTCTTTGCCCAACGAAGATTCAGCATGACCATGTTGCGATGGAAGAGCGTTTGGTCTACTTCAGCTCTCGGTTGATGAAAAAGAACCATCTCATATATATCACATCTTATTATGAGTGGTGAATGAACTATACTTACTTTTATACAGTTGTTTGGTTTCTATTGATCAATATGTGATTGTATTGAGGATAATGGGGATTTCATTTTTGTATAAAACATTGGATGGTTACCATCATCGTTCTTCCTTCTACAACGGTGTATTGGTACGATCCATTACATCAAATGCCGCCAGAAACGATTCCATTCACAATTACCAAGGGGATGACATATCACATAATTAACAAGCACAGAGAATTCACGTGGAAAACCCTAAATGTTAGAATTCAATTCGATATTGTATTATTCACCGGCTATTGCCATAAGTACTTATCAGTGTGTTCGTGAACAATTTGTCCGATCGACTAGCATAAGAAACAAATGGGCCAGTGAGAAATTGGTTACTATTGCATGTGGTTGATGAAGGATTTGGTCATGCAAGGGAGGGAGAATCAATTAGATCTACAAAAGGTATCTATTATTCTCACCCGTTGAATCTAATCAATAACATCATATGACTTTGCACAACCTATGTACCTTTTTTGACATTACACCTTGTCGTAGTATTTTAAGGAGTACAGAGAACCTCACACCATCAATTAATTGGAGGAAGTACGCGATAGTTGGGCGAACTTTATGATGGTAAGAAATTTGAAGCATTTACTTAACCCAACAACGACACGAGGAAGTTGGAATAGGTTGATTTTTTTTTGTGAGAAAATCATTATCTAAAATGCCCATTGATACTTTCCAAGGCATTTTTTGACACCTTGATATAGATCTCTATCTAGCTATGGAGTATCAATGACATAGTTCATTTTGTGGGAATTTCGATAACATACTAAGTGTATGGATGGTGTAGTGCTTCTCGTACTGGTTTTTATGCCTAGTTGAATGGTGTATTAAAATTGAATCTGATAGGGCGTTCGGCATCGGGTATTCTATTTATGAAATATTTATTTATGTTATTTATATGAGGACCGACTTCGCACACTAAAAGAGACAATTCGGTACAACAAAACTACAGTATGCGATGTCGCATACTATTATCATTGGCTTACCGATGAGACTTACTAACTGGAAACATCGCACAATGATCCACAAAGCATTGTCAGACATCGCAGACAGACCGACCATGTAATCGTTCTATGCGACGTCGTTGGCACTTCGTTCATCTTATCTGTTATTATTGCGGACATAATTCCAAAAATCCAAAGCAAATACATTAGATTTACAATGGTTCAAAACCGCAGTTATAAAGCATAGTCAGTGAAGTCGGTTAATAAAATATGCAATTTTGGCAAGGTTAAAGAATGTCGCAAATTACAATCAGACAACTTCGACCACCGCGACTTCGCACGCTTGTCGATCATCATTTAGGAAACTTTAGAATTAACTACGGTTATTCTGCAAAATGTCCAATGTTAAAAAACATTATTTACGGTGGTTGAAAACTGTAGTAATATATGTTAGACTGTGAACTCGGAGCATTTTGATGTGATATCGAATATGAATAATAATGACGTCAGAAAGAATATATACGACGTCGTGCAATGTGACCTCGCTGTAAGATGGGATGTCAACAACCCTTACACGTGTAGCGACACTGCACTAACGTCGCCATTGTCGTCGACTCTGTATTATTTACCTCGGTTATTTTTATGAAAAATCAAGGTAAACATGACTTTTTACTTCACCCACATTTACTTCAATTTTTCAGGGGCAAAAAATCGAGGTAAAAAGGGCTGAAAAACTGAGGTAGTAGGTGTTGTTTGTTGTAGTGATAGTGCGCTGAGCTCGCCAGCCATTTTGAAGAGGTTGAAGCTTCGAATGAAGAAGGTCTTTAATTTTAATTTGGAACATAACCTGAGCTAATTTTAAACAATATATTCTATCCATATATGTATTATTTTATAATTCACCAAATATAACATATAATGTTTAAATTATTAATTGTTAAATATTATTCGATACATAAAAATATATTAATCGTGAAATATTTATAGAATCAATTTCAAGAGTCAAATTAGTATCTTAATAGGATTAATCGATGTACGCAGTTGTGATACAGTTTTCTTGTATATTTCTTTTGTTCCTTTCAGGCAATTTTCACACGCAAATTTTTTTTGAAGATTATTTCGTGCAATTTTGCAATTGCTTTGTTGATGAAATGAAAATCATGGTTTTTGTGTGCCATTTGTGTTTTTTAATTCTTTGTATTGACAAAAGAAACATGAATTTAGCTAAGAGATGTAGATACATTTGTACTTGTTTATAAATTGGTTCTTTGTGTTGCAGACATATATCTCATAACAAAAAACAGACTAAATCAATAGTGAAATAATCAGACAAACTATCTGCAACTAACTATTCTGATATAGCATTCGTTTCTTGGATTTTGATGTGTGGAGTTACGCCCAACATTTCGGAAAGTCGGTCCTTTCTCTCGCCCAAAAGCTTACTCCCAAACTCCTTGAATTCACAAGAAATAGATATAATATGCTCTCCGCTAAGGGGCTTGTTCTGGTCAGACAATTTTATTCCAGAAAAAATCATAGATTTCAACATTTAATCTAACCTTCATCTTACTTTCTCATTTTGGAGGGTTATATTGGCACTTTCAACCTAATGTTAGGGACATTTTAGCACTTTGTTCATTAATAAATTACAAACTTAATTGATATGAACATTAATATCATGCATGGAATGTATAAGAGTTGGATATAAAATAAACTTTAAAATTTACTGGCCGACTGAGGGAAAGCGACGATGCCCACCACAACGTAACAAAGGGTGCTGAGCTTGCTAGCCATTTTGAAGAGGACGGTGCTCCACTTGGAGAATTTTTTAATTCGTATTTGGAACTCAACTCTAGCTAATTTTAAACATTATATTCTATGAATATATGTATGATTATTTTTATTCACCAAATATAACACATAATGTATGAAATATCAATTGTTAAAGTTTATTTGATACATATAAATATACATTAATATTGAAATATTATAGAGTCGATTTCAAAAGTGAAATTAGTACCTTAATAGGATTAACTGATGTACGAAGTAGTGATACAGTTTTCTTATAAATTTATTTTGTTCCATTCGTGCAATTTTCATGGGCATTCTTGTTTTAAAGATTATTTCGTGCAATTGTGCAATTGTCGGGTTGATGGAATGAAAATTGTGGTTTTTGCGTTCCATTTGTGTGTTTTTGTTCTGTGTATTGACGAAAGAAACACGAATCTATCTTAGACATTTGGATACACTTGTAATTATTTTTAAACTGGTTCTTTGTGTTGCAGACATATATCTCATAAAGAAAAATGGACTAAATTTGTAAATAAAGAATCTGACAAACCATCTACAACTAACTATTATGATATAGCATTCATTTCTTGGGTTTTGTTGTTTGGAGTTACGCTAAATGTTTTTGGAAATTCGGTCCTTTCTCGCTTCACTAAGCTTATTCCCAAACTCCATGACATCATGGGAAGGAGATATAATATTCTCTATGCTATGGGGCTTGTTTTGGTCAGACATGTTGTATCATGAAAAAAACATTGATTTTAACATCTCATCTAACCTTTTTTTTACTTTCTTATTTCGTAGGGTTATATTGGTACTTCCAGCCTAAAGTTGGAGTCATTTTAGCACTTTTCTCATTAATATATTATAAACCTAACTAATATGTACATAAATATCGTGCATGGAATATGCAAGAGTTTGATGTAAAATAAGCTTTAAAAATTTACTAGCCTGCAAAGAGAACACGACGATGCCTACTTTAACATCATAAAGGGCGCTGAGCTCACCAACCATTTTGAAGAGGCCAGAGCTGCGCTTGGAGAAGGTTTTTAATTTGAATTTGGAACTCAACCTTAGCTAACTTTAACGATTATATTCTATTAATATATGTATGATTATTTTTATTCACCAAATATAACATTGCTTAAAATATTAATTGTTAAAGATATTTGATACATATAAATATATATTAATAGTGAAATATTTATAGAGTCGATTTCAAAAGTGAAATTAGTGTCTTAATAGGCTTAATAGATTTACGAAGTAGTGATACAGTATTCTTATAAATTTCTTTTGTTCTTTTGATTCAATTTTCATGTGCATTCTTGTTTCGAAGATTATTTTGCGCAATTGTCGGGTTAATGGATGAAAATCATGGATTTTGTATGCCATTTGTGTGTTTTTGTTTTGTGTATTCACAAATGAAACTCGATTTTATCTTAGAGATGTAGATACACTTGTACTTATTTTTAAACTGGTTCTTTGTGCAGGAGACATATATCTCATAAAGTAAAACAGACTAAATCAGTAGAGAAAGAATCTGATAAGCTATCTGCAGCTAACTATTCTAATATAGCATTTGTTTCTTGGGTTTTGATTTGTGGAGTTACGAACAACATTTTGGAAATTCGGTCTTTCTCTCTTCAGAAAGCTTATTACCAAACTCCTTGAAATCATGGGAAATAGATAGAATATGCTCTTTGATAAGGGGCTTGTTCTGGTCAGACATGTTGAGTCCTGAAAAAAAATCATAGATTTTGTAGGGTTATATTGGAACTTTCAGCCTAAAGTTAGAGTGATTTTTGTTGAGTTAACCATGTTGCATAGGTATTTTTATTACTATTATTTAGTGCTAGTAAGAGGTTAGAGAAGTTACGTAAGTTATGAACTTAAAGCAAGGCTTTAGTGGTAGGAGGTTGAAGAACAAAAATGCTTGGAATAATAGCCTTTAGTGCTAGTTAGTAGTGGTGGGTGGTTGAAGAAGTTACAAACATGGAATAAGATTCATTGTTTAGCCTTCATTAGTATAGTTAGTGCTAGTTAGTGGTAGGAGGTTATAGAGGTTATGGAGGTTAGAATCTTGTAGTATGGCTCTTCATTGGTTTAGGAATAATTTCTTAGGCATTTTGTAATATATTAATAGGAGAATGAAAAATCAGAAAAGCTGTGTCTTTTCAGCACCAAAACTTTGTCTTCATTTCTTCTATTTTTCTATCATTGTACCAACATTTTGTATCAGCTCAAGGTTGATCAATGGAAATAAATTGATCAAATGCACTAGAGGGTTCACACACTCCACCAAGACAGAGGGGGCGTAGTGCAACCAGGGGGCTAAAAGCTCGTGAAGTGGTGGTGCAATAGGTGTTGAAGGAGAGTGGCAGACCAATGGTGTACCCTATCCTAACTTGCACAAACTATGTTGATTAGGCCCTAGTAATGAGGGTGAATCTACAAGCACAAGGTTTGTGGCGAGCGGATAAGGAAGGGATTGCTGATTACCGTGAAGATAGGCAGGCACTCTCTGCAATCCTACGCGTGGTGCCACCAAAGATGTTTTCCACCTTGTATGTGAAGGACACAACCAAAGAGGCTTGGGACACGGTTAAGACGCAACAAATGGGCATCGACTGTGTTCGCGAAGCCAATGCACAAAAGCTGTGCCGAAGTCGAAACCTTTTCTTTCAAGGATGGTGAGAACGTTGATGATTTTTCCCTGAGAATCACTGGCCTTGTAAATAATATTTGCATTCTTAGTGACACATTGGAGGAGGAGATGGTCAGGAATAAGTTCTAGCGCGTTGTGCCATAACGCTATGAGCAAGTGGCAATTGCAATTGAGACTTTTCTTGATCTAAACATACTCTCATTTGATGAATTGACCGGAAGACTACCTTCAGTGGAGGATCATTTTAGACTCGGTGATTAAAGTGACAAGGGTGGGAAAAATTTCTTCTCACCGAAGAGGAGTGGTGAATGCACCAAAGCCATAAGGAGAAGGGTGAAACCTCTGAAGCTGGTGGAAAGGGCCAGGGCTGCGGCCTGGCTAAGAGTCGTGGTCGTGGAGAATCGGGGGACCAGAAGGGAGGCACCCTAGGGACTCGAGAAAAAGGTCCAAGGAAGGGGAAATGTCATAATTGTGGTATTTATATTCATTTTGCATTTGAGTGTCGCAAGGAAAAATAAGGAAAACGGGATGAGACACACCTAACCAAGATCAAGGATGATCAGTTAGCCTTGCTAATGGTATCCGTGGTTGAGGTGCAGCCCCCAAAGATCACTTGGCAGATGCTAGGTAGCCAGAGTGATGAGGTGCTCCATATTGAGAGTGTCCCGACAAGACCGACCATAGGTAGTGTTAGTCCCGTCAAAGAGGCACATGAGTATGTCTTCCTCAATGAGGAGTATGTGTTTCTAGTTTACGTTGGCGAGGGGGTGTGGTATCTCGACACAGGGGTGAGTAACCACATGATGGGCACCAAGGTGTTGTTCACATCACTTGATGAGACCATGAAAGGCAAGGTCAGGCTTGGTGATAGATCAATGGTAGAGATATGTGGTTGAGGTGCTATGATGTTCTTGTGCAAAAACAAGGAGCACATAGTGCTAACATATGTATATTTCATGCCTAAGTTGAACTGCAGCATTGCCAGTATTGGCCAACGAGATGAAAATGATTGCAAGACTATGATTGAAAATGGGGAATTGTGCCTGTTTGATCATGGCCGGACCTTGTTGGCACAAGTAGCACGAAGCAAGAATAGGCTCTATGTCTTGACGATGGATGTAGTTGCTCTAGTAAGTTTTCTTTCTAAGGCAGATGATGTAGCGTGGCTATGACACGCACATTATAGACACCTTAACTTTCAGTCATTGTACAAATTGGCACAAGGAGGCATGGATGAATGGGTCTCATTAATCGACCATGTTGAGAAGTTTTGTGATGGGTACGCTCTTGGCAAACTACACCGAGTCTTATTCCCGCAGGCCTCAGTGTACCTCACTGCTCAGTGTCTGGAATTGGTACACATCGATATGTGTAGCTCTATCATATTGACCATACTTGGAGAGGGCTGTTACTTCTTGCTGATAGTTGATGACCATAGCCTCTACATGTGGCTAGAAGTGCTCATATCAAAGGATGTGGCACTTGGTTCTTTCAAGAAGTTCAAGGCACGTGTTGAAAATGGAGGTAAGCTCAATACGTTCTGATCTGATCGGGGTGGTGAGTTCAATTCCATTGAGTTTCAAGAATATTACAGTGAGCAAGGCATAAAACATTGCACCACAACGCCATACTCTCCACAACAAAATGGCATGGTTGAACGGTGTAATCAAACGACGGTGGAGATAGTGCGCTGCTTGCTTAAAAGCATGAGTATGCCAGATAATTTTTGGGGTGAGGCGGTGAAGACCGATGTCTACATCTTGAATTGGGCATCGACACTAAGCTTGGATGGGAAAGCACTTTAGGAGGCATGTCATGGACGCAAGCAAAATGTGCGTCATTTTAGAACTTTTGGGTGTGTGGTACACATTAAGAAAGTTAGCCCCGGGGTGAACAAGCTAGCTGATTGCTTAGTACCAATGGTGTTCTTCAGTTATGAAGAGGGATCCAAGGCCCACCGTGTGTATGAGCCAAAAATAAAGAAGCTCTATGTAAGTTGAAATGTTGTGTTCGGGAAGCAGAAGAAGTGGGAGTTGAAGGAAAGGGTGCATGATGCAGTTGTGACCGTGGATGATACCTTCACGGTGGAGTATTTACCTGAGCTTAATGTCTTGGGTGACACAAGCTCTGAAATTCAACAAGAAGCACCTTCCCCACTTGTGCACCAGACACTGAGGCCCGTTTTTGCTAAAAGGGTAGAGTGGAAAACCCCACCAACATGGGATGATGCACTAGATACAGATGCTGGTGTAACATAGTATCGTAAGGTGGCAGACATCTACGACGCAACTGAGGAGGTTGAAATGCCGGTCTTTGTTTCTTAGTCACAGAGGAACCCAATAGTGTAGATGAGGCCCGGGTGAGGTATGTTGGAGACAAGCTATAGATGATGAGATTAGGTCAATATAAAACAATGGGATGTGGGAATTAGCTTCTCTCCCTGTTGGGCATAGAGCTACAGGGCTCAAGTGTGTGTTCAAGGTGAATAAGGACCCAGATTGCAACGTGGTGAAGTACAAGGCCCTCCTTGTGGCAAAAGGCTACGTGCAACACCAAGTAGTGGATTTTGATCAAGTGTTTGCTCCTGTGGCCAGGATGGAAGAAGTGCGCTTGGTGTTGGCTCTAGCCGCGCACGACATGGATGTCAAATCAGCATTTTTGAATAGAGATCTCACTAAGGCGGTTTATGTACACCAGACACCAGGTTACGTTGATCCCGAAAATGAGCACAAGGTGTTTGGGTTGCACATGGCCTTGTATGGGTTGTGCCAGGTGCTGCAAGCTTGAAAATCCCAGCTCGACGCAACACTTCTCTCCTTAGGTTTCCGTCGCTATACATTGGAGCACACAGTGTACCGAAAGACAAGAAGCTTGAATAGTCCACTGGTTGGAGTTTACGTGGATGATTTGATCATCACGGGGCAAGCACCAAAGAGCTAGCCTTCTTCAAAGGAGAGATGCAAAAATTGTTTGACATGAGTGACTTAGGTCTCTTGAGTTACTCTCTGGATAGAAGTCAAACAAGGTGAAAAGGAAATAAATTTATGAAAAAGTTCTTATGCGTCCAAAATTTTTGATGTGTGTGGTATGGAAAGCTACAATCTATGCTACATGCCTATGATGAACATGTTGAAGCTAACTAAGAAAGTTCCAGGGGATGTTATGGACACAACAAGGTACCGCAACGTGGTGGGAAGTCTAAGGATTTTGTGCAATATATCCGCTACGCTATTGGGATACTTAGCAGGTTCATGGAGGAACCCAAGGTGCCGCACTGGGCAGCTGTGAAGCAGATATTGCACTATGTGAATGACACCATTGGCCTAGGATGTTGCTACAAGAAGATAGACATGTTTGAGCCTGATCTAGTCGGGTTATGTGACAGTGACCTTGCTGGTGACACAGATGATTGTAAGAGTACAATAGGGATGGCCTTCTTTCTTGGCTCCAGTAAAGTTACATAGTTGTCCTCGTATCAGAAGGTAGTTGAACTCTTATATTACGAAATGGAGTACATTGCAGCAGCAACAACGGCGTGCCAAGTAGTGTAGTTGAATCGTTTGTTGGGAGAGTTCACCAACCGCAATCCTAGGGTGGTGAAGCTGCTCGTGGACAATAAGTTCGCAATTGATTTGAGCAATAATATGTGCATTACAAACGACGTAAACACATTGACATTCATTTTAATTTCATTCGTGACTGCATTGAAAATGGTTATGTGGAAGTTAGTCAAGTTGGTACAAACAAGCGGATGGCCGACATACTGACCAAATTACTTGGATGAGTCAAGTTCATCAAAATGAGACTAAATCTCGGTATAGTTGAAGTGGTTCCATGCAACATGGTTAAGGGGGTGAATTTTTGAGCTAACCACGTTGCGTAGGTATTGATTATTGTTATTACTACTACTTAGAGCTAGATAGAGGTTATATGAGTTACATAAGTTATGAACTTAAAGCAAGGCTTTAGTGGTAGGAGGTTGAAGAACATAAAAGCTTGGGATAATAGCCTTTAGTGCTAGTTAGTAGTGGTGGGTGGTTGAAGAAGTTACAAACATGGAATAAGGCACATTGTTTAGCCTTCATTAGTAGAGTTAGTGCTAGCTAGTTAGTGGTGGGAGGTTATGGAGGTTAGAAGCTTGTATTATGGCTCTTCATTAGTTTTGGAATAATATCTAAGGCATTTTGTAATCTATAAATAGGAGAATGAAAATTCAGTAAAGCAGTATCTTTTCAACACCCAAACTTTGTCTTCATTTCATCCATTCTTCTATCATTGTTCCAATAATTTTAGCACTTTGCTCATTATTAAATTACAAACTAAACTGATGTGCACATCAATATCGTGGATGGAATGTGCAAGAGTTGGATATGTAATTAACTTTAATATTTACTTGCCGTCAGAGAGAGCGTAATGATACCCAACTCAACGTTACAAAGAGCGTTGTACTAGCCGGCCATTTGGAAGAAGCTAGAGCTCCACTTGGAGAAGGTTTTTAATTTGAATTTGGAACTCAACCTGAGCTAATTTTAACCATTATATTCTATTAATATACGTATGATTATTTTTATTCACCAAATATATCATATAATTTTTAAAATATTATTTGTTAAAGATTATTTGATACATGTAAATATATATTAATAATGAAATATTTATAGAGTTGATTCCAAAAGTCAAATTAGTATCTTAATAGGATTAATTGATGTACAAAGTACTGTTACCGTTTTCTTATAAATTTCTTATGTTCCTTTCGTGTAATTTTCATGCGCATTCTTGTTTTGAAGATTATTTCATGCAATTGTGCAATAGCTGGGTTGATGAAACGAAAATCATGGATTTTGCGTGCCATTTGTGTTTTTTTGTTCTGGGTATGAAAAAAAGAAACATGAATTTATCTTAGTGATGAAAACTAACAAAATGGACTAAATCAATAGAAAAAGAATCTAACAAGCTATATTCTTTTAACTATTATTATATAACATTAGTTTCTTTGGTTTTGGTGTGTGGAGTTATGCCCAAAATTTCGGAAAGTCGGTGTTTTCTCTCTTCAGAAAGCTTACTCCAAGATTCCTTGAAATCATGGGAAAGAGATATAGTATGCCCTCTGCTAAGGGGCTTGTTCTGGTCAGACATGTTGATTCCCGGAAAAAATTATTAGATTTTAAAATCTCATTTAACCTTCATCTTACTATCTCATTTTTCAAGGTTATATTGGTACTTTCAACCTAAAGTTAGAGTCATTTTAGCACTTTCCTCATTAATAAGCTACAAATATAACTGATGTGCACATCAATATCGTGCATGGAATGTGCAAGAGTTGGATATAAAATAAGCTTTAAAATTTACTCACAAAGTGTGTTAAGCTCGGCAGCCATTTCGAAGAGACAGGAGCCACGATCAGAAAAGGTTTTCAATTTAAATTTGGAACAAAACCTGAGCTAATTTTAACCATTATATTCTATTAATATATATATGTGATTATTTTATTCACCAAATATAACATATAATGTTTAAGATATTAATTGTTAAAGATTATTTGATACATATAAATATATATTAATAGGGAAATATTTATAGAGTCAATTTCAAAAGTTAAATTAGTATCTTAATAGGATAAATTGATGTACGAAGTAGTGATACAGTTTTCTTATATATTTCTTTTTTTCCTTTCGTGCAATTTTCATGTGCATTTTTGTTTTGAAGATTATTTCGTGCAATTGTGCGATTGCCGCATTGATGAAATGAAAATCATGGTCTTTGCGTGCCATTTGTGTTTTTTTTGTTCTTTGTATTGACAAAAGAAACACGAATTTATCTTAGAGATGTAGATACACTTGTACTAATTTTAAAATTGGTTCTTGATTTTGCAGACATATATCTCATAACCAAAAATAGATTAAATCAATAAAGAAATAATCTGACAAGCTATCCGCAACTAACTATTATAATATAGCATTCGTTTCTTGGGTTTCGATGTGTGGAGTTATGCCCAAAATTTCATAAAGTCGGTCCTTTCTCTCTTCAGAAAGCTTACTCCCAAACTCCTTGAAATCATTGGAAAGAGATATAATATGTATTCTGCTAAGGGGCTTGTTCTGGTCAAATATGTTGATTCCGGGGAAAAAATCGTAGATGTTAACATCTCATCTAACCTTCATGTTACTTTCTCATTTTGCAAGGTTATATTGACAGTTTCAGACTAAAGTTAGAGTCATTTCAGCACTTTGCTCATAAATGAATTACCAACTAAACTGATGTGCACATAAATATCATGCATGATATGTGCAAGAGTTGTAAGTAAAATAAGCTTTAAAATTTACTCGCCGGCAGAGTGAAGACAACTATGCCCACCTCAACGTCACAAAGGGCACTGAGCTCGCCGAACATTTTGAAGAAACCTAAGCTGCACTTGGAGATGGCTTTTACTTTGAGTTTGGAACTCAAACTGAGCTAATTTTTACCATTATATTCTATTAATATATGTATGATTATTTTTATTCACCAAATATAACATATGATTTTTAAAATATTAATTGTTAAAGATTGATACACATTAATATATATTAATAGTGAAATATCTATAGAGTCGATTTCAAAAGTGAAATTAGTATCCTAAAAGGATTAATTGATGCACGTAGTAGTGATACAGTTTTCTTATAAACTTCTTTTAATCCTTTCGTGCAATTTTCATGTGCATTCTTGTTTTGAAGATTATTACGTGCAATTGTGCAATTTTTGGGTTGATGAAATAAAAATCATGAATTTTGCGTGCCATTTGTGTGTTTCTGTTCAAGGTATTTACAAAAGAAATATGAATTTATCTTAGTGATGTAGACATACGAAATGGACTAAATCAATAGAAAAAGAATCTAATAAGCTATCTGCAATTTACTATTCTTAAATAGCATTAGTTTCTTGAGTTTTAGTGTGTGGAGTTACGTCAACATTTTGGAAATTCGGTGCTTTCTCTCTTCAAAAAGCTTACTCCCAAACTCCTTGTAATCATGGGAAAGAGATATAGTATGCCCTCTTCTAAAGGGATTGTTCTGGCCAGACATGTTGATTCCTGAAAAAATAAATGATTAGATTTTTAACATCTCATCCAACCGGCATCTTACTTTCTCATTTTGCAAGGTTATATTAGCACTTTATGCCTAAAGTGGGAGTCATTTTAGCATTTTTCTCATTAATAAACTACAAACATAACTGATGTGGACATCAATATTGTGCATGGAATGTGTAAGAATTGGATATAAAATTAGCATTAAAATTTACTCACAAAGGATGATAAGTTCGGTGGCCATTTCGAATAGACTAGAGCTACACTCAGAGAATGTTTTTAAATTTGAAATTGGAACTCAACCTGAGCTAATAACCATTATATTATGTTAATGTATGTATGATTAATTTTATTCACCAAATATAACACATAATATTTAAAATATTAATTGTTAAAGATTATTTACTACATATAAATGTATATTAATAGGGAAATATTTATAGAGTCGATTTCAAAAGTGAAATCAGTATCTTAATGGATCAATTGATGTACAAAGTACTGATAAAGTTTTATTATATAATTGTTTTCCTTTCGGCCAATTTTCGTGCTCATTTTTGTTTTGAAGATTATTTCGTGCAAGGCCGCACTGATGGAATGAAAATCATGGTTTGTGCGTGTTATTTGAGTGTTTTTGTTCTTTGTATTGACAAAAGAAACACGAATTTATCTTAGAGATGTAGATACACTTTTACTTATTTTAAAATTGGTTCTTGGTGTTGCAAACATATATCTCATAACCAAAAATAAATTAAATCAATAGAGAAAGAATCTGACAAACTATCTGCAACTAACTATTTGGATTTAGCATTCGTTTCTTGGGTTTTGATGTGTAGAGTTATGCCCAACATTTCGGAAAGTCGGTCATTTCTCTCTTCAGAAAGCTTACTCCCAAGTTCCTTGAAATAAATGGAAAGAGATATAATATGCGTTCTGCTAAGGGGCTTGTTCTGGTCAAACATGTTGATTCCTGGAAAAAATAATCGTAAATTTTAACATCTCATCTAACCTTCATCTTACTTTCTCATTTTACAAGGTCATATTGGCAGTTTCAGACTAAAGTTAAAGTCATTTTAGCACTTTGCTCATTAATAAATTACAAACTAAAATGATGTGCACATCAATATCGTGCATGGAATGTGCAAGAGTTGTGTATAAAATAAGCTTTAAAATTTACTTACAAGCAGAGTGAAGGCAACGATGCCCACCTCAACATCACAAAGGGCACTGAGCCCACAGACCATTTTGAAGAGGCTGGAGCTGCACTTGGAGAAGGTTTTTAATTTGAATTTGGAACTCAAACTAAGCTAATTTTAACAATTATATTCTATTAATTTATGTGTGATTATTTTTATTCACCAAACATAATATATAATGTTTAAAATTTTAATTGTTAAAGATTGATACACATTAATATATATTAATAGTGAAATATTTATAGAGCCAAATTTAAAAGTGAAATTAGTATCCTAAACGGATTAATTGGTGTACGTAGTAGTGATGCAGTTTTCTTATAAATTTCTTTTGATCCTTTCATGCAATTTTCATGTGCATTATTGTTTTGAAGATAATTTCGTGCAATTTTTCAATTGCTGGGTTGATTAAATGAAAATCATGGATTTTGCATGCCATTTGTGTGTTTTTGTTCAAGGTACACGAATTTATCTTAGTGATGTAGAAACACAAAATAGACTAAATCAATAGAAAAAGAATGTAACAAGCTATATGCTATTAACTATTCTTATATAGCATTAGCTTCTTGGGTTTTGGTGTGTGGAGTTTTGCCAACAATTTGGAAATTCAGTGCTTTCTCTCTTCAGAAAGCTTACTCCCAATCTCTTTGAAATCATGGGAAAGAGAAATAGTATGCCCTCTGCTAAGGGGCTTGTTCTGGTCAGACATGTTGATTCCTGGAAGAAAATGATTAGATTTTTAACATCTCATCTTACCTGCATCTTACTTTCTCACTTTGGAAGGTTATATTAGCATTTTATACCTAAAGTTAGAGTCATTTTATCACTTTCCTCATTAATAAGCTGCAAACACAACTGATGTGCACATCAATATCTTGCATGGAATGTGCAAGAGTTCGGCAATCATTTCCAAGAGACTGGAGCTACGCTCGGAGAAGGTTTTTAATTTGAATTTGGAACTCAACCTGAGTTAATAACCATTATACTATATTAATATATGTATGATCATATTTATTCACCAAATAAAACATATAATGTTCAAAATATTAGTTGTTAAATATTATTTGATACAGATAAATATATATTAATTGGGAAATATTTATAGAGTCGATTTTAAAAGTAAAATTAGTATCTTAATAGGATAAATTGATATACTAAGTAGTGATACAGTTTTCTTATATATTTATTTTTTTCCTTTCGTGCAATTTTCATGCGCAATTTTGTTTTGAAGATTAATTCGTGCAATTGTGCAATTTCCGCATTGATGGAATGAAAATCATGGTTTTTGCGTGCCATTTGTGTGTTTTCGTTCTTTTTATGACAAAAGAAACACGAATTTATCTTAGAAATGTAGATATACTTGTACTTATTTTTAAATTGGTTCTTGGTTTTGCAAACATATATCTCATAACCAAAAATATATTAAATCAATAGAGAAAGAATCTAACAAGCTATCTGCAACTAATGGTTTTGATATAGCATTCGTTTCTTATGTTTTGATGTGTGGAGTTATTCCCAACATTTCGGAAAGTCAGTCCTTTCTCTCTTCAAAAAGCTTATTCCCAAACTCCTTGAAACCATTGGTAATAGATATAATATGCGCTCTGCTAAGGGGATTGTTCTGGTCAAACATGTTGATTCCTGGAAAACAAATGATAGATTTTAACATCTCATCTAACCTTCTTCTTACTTTCTCATTTTTGCAAAGTTATATTGGTATTTTCAGTCTAAAGTTGGAGTCATTTTAGCACTTTTCTCATTAATTAATTACAAACCAAACTGATGTGCACATCAATATCGTGCATGGAATGTGCAAGTGTTGTATATAAAATAAGCTTTAAAATTTAATTTCCGGTAGAGTGAAGGCGGTGCCCACCTCAACGTCACAAAGGGCACTGAACTCGCTGACCATTTTGAAGAGGTCGAAGATGTACTTGTAGAAGGTTTTTAATTTGAATTGGAACTCAAACTGAGCTTTTTTTAACCATTATATTCTTTTAATATATGTATGATTATTTTTATTCACCAAATATCTCATATAATGTTTACAATATTAATTTTTAAAGATTGATGCACATTAATATATATTAATAGTGAAATATTTATAGAGTCGATTTCAAAAGATAAATTAGTATCTTAAAAGGATTAATTGATGTACGTAGTAGTGATTTAGTTTTCTTATAAATTTCATTTGTTCCTTTCGTGCAATTTTCATGTGCATTCTTGTTTTGAAGTTTAATTCGGGCAATTGTGAAATTGCCGGGTTGATGAAATGAAAATCAGGGATTTTGCGTTCCATTTGTGTGTTTTTGTTCAAGGTATGAACAAAAGAATTACGAATTTATCTTATTGATGTAGACACACAAAACAAACTAAATCAATAGAAAACGAATCTAACAAGCTATCTACATTTAACTATTGTTATATAGTATTAGTTTCTTGGGTTTTGGTATGTGGAGTTACGCCCAACATTTTGGAAAGTTGGTGCTTTCTCGCTTCAGAAAGCTCACTCCCAAACTCCTTGAAATCATGGGAAAGAGATAGACTATGCCCTCTGCTAAGGGGCTTGTTCTGGTTAGACATGTTGATTCCTGAAAATGTTTTATTATATTTTAACATCTCATCTAGCCTTCATCTTACTTTCTCAATTTGCTAGGTTATATATGCATTTTCATCTTAAAATTAGAGTCATTTTAGCAATTTTATCATTAATGAGCTACAAACATAACTTATGTACATATCAATATCGTGCATGGAATGTGGTAAAGTTGAGCTCAGGAAAAAAAGGTTTTCTGCTCCCTTTATTCTCACCTGAAACCCTACTCTCATCTTCTCATTTTCTGCTGTTCCGGTGATGCCATAATGGCAGAGACGCCGCCGGGATCTGATTCACTCTCTTAAATCCAAGATCTCGATAACGAACTCCCCAAAGCCCTCAATATCCATCCTGAACCAGTAAACCATGGAACTCCATTGAGCATTTAGGCAAACATGTCTTCACTTCACTGATTTGGAATTCCAATGCCTAAAACATTCGCCGGTGGGGCAAACTGTCCAGAAGTTAGTCTCAACTTGATAAACTCCGAAGAAATTTTCAAACAGCAAGCTTCAAGGGTCACTCTAAAATCTCTCTTCTGGATAATTATCAGGTTTTGATTATTGATGATTATTATAGATGATGGTTGCATAAGATATGGAATTTTGGTTCCTATTCTTTGAGAATCACTAAATGGAAATATTTATAGAGTCGATTTCAAAAGTGAAATTAGTATCTTAAAAGGATTAATTGATGTACGTAGTAGTGATACGATTTTCTTATAAATTTCGTTTGATCCTTTCGTTCAATTTTCATGCGCATTCTTGTTTTGAAGATTATTTTGTGCAATTGTGCAATTGCCGGGTTGAAGATTATTTTGGGCAATTGGGCAATTGTGCAATTGCCGGGTTGATGAAATGAAAATCATGGATCTTGCGTGTCATTTGTGTGTTTTTATTCTGGGTATGAACAGAAGAAACACGAATTTATCTTAGTGATGTAGACACACAAAACAGACTAAATCAATAGAAAAAGAACCTAACAAGCCATTTGCATTTTAACTATTCTTATATAGCATTAGCTTCTTGGGTTTTGGTGTGTGGAGTTACGCCAACATTTTGGAAAGTCAGTGCTTTCTCTCTTTAGAAAGCTTACTCCCAAACTCCTTGAAGTCATGGGAAAGAGATATAGTATGCCCTCTGCTAAGGGGCTTGTTCTTGTCCGACATGTTGATTCCTGAAAAAAATTATTAGATTTTAACATCTCATCCAACCTTGATCTTACTTTCTCATTTTGCAAGGTTATATTGGCACTTTCAGCCTAAAGTTAGAGTCATTTTATTACTTTCCTCATTAATAAGCTACAAACATAACTGATTTGCACATCAATATCGTGCATGGAATGTGCAAGAGTTGGATATAAAATAAGCTTTTAAATTTACTCACAATGGGTGTTGAGCTCGGTGGCCATTTTGAAGAGACTGGAGCTACACTCAGAGAAGGTTTTTAATTTGAGTTTGGAACTCAACCTGAGCTAATTTTAACCATTATATTCTATTAATATATGTATGATTATTTTTATACATTATACATAACATATAATATTTAAAATATTAATTGTTAAAGATTATTTGACACATATAAATATAATTGATGTAATACGTAGTTATACAATTTTCTTATATATTTTTTTCCTTTCGTGCAATTTTCATGCGCATTTTAGTTTTGAAGATTATTTCGTGCAATTGCCGCGTTGATGGAATGAAAATCATGGTTTTTGCTTGTCATTTGTGTGTTTTTGTTCTTTGTATTGAAAATAGAAACACGAATTTATCTTAGAGATGTAGATACACTTGTACTTATTTTTGAATTGGTTCTTGGTGTTGCAAACATATATCTCATAACCAAAAATAGATTAAATCAATAGAGAAAGAATATGACAAGCTTCCTGCAACTAACTATTTTGATATAACATTCGTTTCTTAAGTTTTGATGTGTGGGGTTGTGTCCAACTTTTTGGAAAGTTGGTCCTTTCTCACTTCAGAAAGCTTACTCCTAAACTCATTGAAATAATTGGAAAGAGATATAATATGTGCTCTGCTAAGGGGCTTGTTCTGGTTAAACGTGTTGATTCCTGAAAAAATAAAATCATAGATTTTAACATCTCATCTAACCTTCATCTTACTTTCTCATTTTGCAAGGTTATAGTGACACTTTCAACCTAAAGTTAAAGTCATTTTTGCACTTTGCTCATTAATAAATTACAAACTAAACTAATGTGCAAATCAGTATCGTGCATGGAATGTGCAAGAGTTGTACATAAAATAAGCTTTAAAATTTACTCGCCGGCAGAGTGACGGAAACGATGCCCTCCTCAACGTCACAAAGAGCACGGAGCTCGCGTACCATTTTGAAGAGGTCAGAGCTGCACTTGGAGAAGGTTTTTAATTTGAATTTGGAACTCAAACTAAGCTAATTTTAACCATTATATTCTATTAATATGTGTATGATTATTTTTATTCATTAAATATAACATATAATGTTTAAAATATTAATTGTTAAAGATTGATACACATTAATATATATTAATAGTGGAAATATTTATAGAGTCGATTTCAAAAGTGAAATTAGTATCTTAAAAGGATTAATTGATGTACGCAGTAGTGATACAGTTTTCTTATAATTTTCGTTTGATCCTTTCGTGCAACTTTCATGCGCATTCCTGTTTTGAAGATTATTTTGTGCAATTGTGCAACTGCCGAGTTGATGAAATGAAAATCATGGATTTTGCGTGCCACTTGTGTGTTTTTATTCTGGATATGAACAAAAGAAACATGAATTTATCTTAGTTATGTAGACACACAAAACGGACTAAATCAATAGAAAAAAAAGCTAATAAGCTATATGCATTCAACTATTCTTATATAGCATTAGTTTCTTGGGTTTTGGTGTGTGGAGTTACGCCAACATTTCAGAAAGTCGGTGCTTTCTCTCTTTAGAAAGCTTACTCCCAAACTCCTTGAAATCATGGGAAAGAAATATATTATGCCCTCTGCTAAGGGGCTTATTCTGGTCAGGCATGTTGATTCCTGAAAAAAAAATAATTAGATTTTAACATCTCATCTAACATTCGTCTTACTTTCTCATTTTGCAAAGTTATATTGGCACTTTCAACCTAAAGTTAGAGTCATTTTATTACTTTCCTCATTTATAAGCTACAAACATAACAGATATGCACATCAATATCGTGCATGGAATGTGCAAGAGTTGGATATAAAATAAGCTTTAAAATTTACTAACAAAGGGTGTTGAGCTCGGCGGCCATTTGAAGAGACTGGAGCTACGCTTGGAGAAGGTTTTTAATTTGAATTTGGAACTTAACCTGAGCTAATTTTAACTATTATATTCTATCAATATATGTATGATTATTTAATTCACCAAATATAACATATAATGTTTAAATTATTAATTGCTAAATATTATTTGATACGTATAAATATATACTAATAGAGAAATATTTGTAGAGTTGATTTCAAAAGTGAAATTAGTATCTTAATACGATAAAATGTTGTACGAAGTGGTGATACAGTTTTCTTATATATTTCTTTTTTTCCTTTTGTGCAATTTTCATGCACATTTTTGTTTTGAAGATTATTTTGTGCAGTTGTGCAATTGCTGCATTGATGGAATGAAAATCATGGTTTTTGTGAGCCATTTGTGTGTTTTTGTTCTTTGTATTAACAAAAGAAACACGAATTTATCTTAGAGATGTAGATACACTTTTACTTATTTTTAAATTGGTTCTTGGTTTTGGAGGTAGATACACTTTTACTTATTTTTAAATTGGTTCTTGGTTTTGGAGACATATATCTCATAACCAAAAATATATTAAAACAATAGAGAAAGATTCTAACAAGCTATCTGCAACTAACTATTTTTATATAGCATTCAATTCGGGTTTTGATGTGTGGAGTTATGCCCAACATTTCGGAAAGTCGATCATTTCTCTCTTCAGAAAGCTTACTCCCAAACTCTTTGAAATCATTGGAAAGAGATATAATATGCACTCTACTAAGGGGCTTGTTCTGGTGAAACATGTTGATTCCTGGAAGAAAAAATCATAGATTTTAACATATCATCTAACCTTCATTTTGCTTTCTCATTTTGCAAGGTTATATTGACACTTTTAGCTTAAAGTTAAAGTCATTTTAGCACTTTGCTCACTAATAAATTACAAACTAAGGGGCTTGTTCTGGTCAAACATGGTTTTTGTGAGCCATTTTTGTGTTTTTGCTCTTTGTATTGACAAAAGAAACACGAATTTATCTTAGAGATGTAGATACACTTTTACTTATTTTTAAATTGGTTCTTGGTTTTGGAGACATATATCTCATAACCAAAAATATATTAAAACAATAGAGAAAGAATCTAACAAGCTATCTGCAACTAACTATTTTTATATAGCATTCAATTCTTGGGTTTTGATGTGTGGAGTTATGCCCAACATTTTGGAAAGTCGATCCTTTCTCTCTTCAGAAAGCTTACTCCCAAAATCTTTGAAATCATTGGAAAGAGATATAATATGCACTCTGCTAAGGGGCTTGTTCTGGTCAAACATGTTGATTCCTGGAAGAAAAACCATAGATTTTAACATCTCATCTAACCTTCATTTTACTTTCTCATTTTGCAAGGTTATATTGGCACTTTTAGCTTAAAGTTAAAGTCATTTTAACACTTTGCTCACTAATAAATTACAAACTAAACTGATGTGCACATCAATATCGTGCATGGAATGTGCAAGAGTTGTATATAAAATAAGCATTAAAATTTTCTCGCCAGCAGAGTGAAGGCAACAATGCCCACCTCAACATCACAAAGGGCACTGAGCTCGCCGGCCATTTTGAAGAGGTCGGAACTGCACTTGCAGAAGGTTTTTAATTTGAATTTCGAACTCAAACTGAGCTAATTTAACCATTATATTCTATTAATGTATGTATGATTATTTTTATCCACCAAATATAACATATAATTTTTAAAATATTAATTGTTAAAGATTAATACACATTAATATACATTAATAGTGAAATATTTATAGAGTTGATTCAAAAGTGCAAGTATCTTAAAAGGATTAATTGATGTATGTAGTTGTGATACAGTTTCCTTATAAATTTCTTTTGATCCTTTCTTGCAATTTTCATGCGCATTCTTGTTTTGAAGATTATTTCGTGCATTTGTGCAATTGTCGAATTGATGTAATGATAATCCTGGTTTTTGCATGCCATTTTTGTGTTTTTGTTCCGTGTATTGACAAATGAAACGCGAATTTATCTTAGAGATGTAGATACACTTGTACTTGTTTTAAAACTGGTTCCTTGTGTTGTAGACATATATCTCATAAAGTAAAACAGACTAAATTGGTAGAGAAAGAATCTGACAAGCTATATGCAACTAACTATTCTAATATAACATTTGTTTCTTGGGTTTTGATGTGTGGAGTTACACCCAACATTTTTTAAAGTCGGTGATTTTTCTCTTCAGAAACCTTATTCTTATGTCCTTGAAATCATGGGAAAGAGATATAATATGCTTTCTGCTAAGGGGCTTGTTCTGGTCAGAAATGTTGATTCCTGGAAAAAAAATCATAGATTTAACATCTCATCTAACCTTCATCTTACTTTCTCATTTTATAAGGTTATATTGTCACTTTCAGCCTAGAGTTAGAGTCATTTTTAGCACTTTGCTCATTAATAAATTACAAAACAAACTTATGTGCACATCAATATCGTGCATGGAATGTGCAAGAGTTGGATATAAAATAAGCTTTAAAATCTACTCGCCTACAGAGGGAATGCGACAATGCCCAACTCAACGTTACAAAGGGCGCAGAGCTCGCCGGCCATTTGGAAGAGGCCGAAATTCCACTTGGAGAAGGTTTTTAATTTGAATTTGGAACTCAACCTAAGCTAATTTTAACCTTATATTTTAGCAATATATGTATGGTTATTTTTATTCACCAAATATAGCATATAATTTCTAAAATATTAATTGTTAAAGATTATTTGATACATATACATATATTTATTAATAGTAAAATATTTATAGAGTCGATTCCAAAATTCAAATTAGTATCTTAATAGGATTAGTTGATACGAAGTAGTGATACAGTTTTCGTATAAATTTCTTTTGCTCCTTTCATGCAATTTTTATGCGCATTCTTGTTTTGAAGATTATTTTGTGCAATTGTGCAATTGCCGGGTTGATGGAATGAAAATCATGGATTTTGCTTGCCATTTGTGTGTTTTTGTTCTGTGTATGGACAAAAAAAGGCAAAGTTATCTTAGTGATGTAGATACACTTCTACTTTTAATTACACTGGCTCTTGGTGTTGCAAACATATATATCATAACAAAAAATAGACTAAATCGATAGAAAATGAATCTGACAAGCTATTTGCAACTAACTATTCTTATATAGCATTCGTTTCTTGGCTTTTGGTGTGTGGAGTTACGCCCAACATTTCGGAAAGTGGGTCATTTTTCTCTTGAGAAACTCACTCCCAAACTCCTTGAAATCATGGGAAATAGCTATAATATGCCATCAGCTAAGGGGCTTGTTCCGGTCATACAAATATAGCATTTTGTATTTATATTAATTAAATTGAGACTTATAACTTTTTTGCAGTTCAACGCATGATTTGTTCAATCAAGCTTAAGAACTTCCGCAATCAAACATAATCAAAAGAGAAGAAAACAAATAAGGAAGTAAAATAAGGCTTATGTGGCCCAGAGAGACTTGTGTTCATCACCTTCCCTCCAGAGCCCTTGGTGATCTATAAGGGATAAAGAAGCATTACACTTTGCAAGACTTACACATTGCTAGCAGATTTGAAGGCAATTTGAAGATCTATGGAACAATCATATAAATGTGATTGTAGCAACAATTTCTCCAAGTATGATGTGTATTTAGTTTTAAGTTAAATTATTGTGTAAAAGTACTTTTAATTCTTTCATATATAATCAACTTTGCATATTGATTTAACTATTTCTCTATGCACTAGCAGAAATTTTATTTAACTTCATGGACAAGTTTTTGTTCTTCTACGTGCATGGAATGCGCCAGTTTACTTAACAGTAAAACATAGACACGTGATATTTTTAAATTTGTTTAAGTAGTTGATAAAAATGTGTTTCAACTTTCACGGGAACTTGATCATCTATGATACTGAGAGCTGGAGGAGTTCGAGCGCAATAGTGATCCTCAATTGATTACCTAAACATCTTATTTTATAAATTTATACTCCTCCGTCTCATAAATATTGGCCTACTATTTTATTTTCGTTTGTCCCACAATTAATGACATAGGTTGAAAATTACCGATGTTGGAAAGGAATGTGTTGTTAAATTCGTACAATTTACTCTTTATTAACTTTAACAACCTTTAGACTGAATCCATTGATATTTCAAAATATCCCTAATTTTCTACAATTATTATCTTCCACATCATCTCCTAAAACATTATGCCAAAAGTAAATATGAGAGCAGAGAAGTGTCATATAAAAAGGTATTAGTTTAATGTTTATTGCACCATATTTTTTTCCGCCTTTAAATTATATGTTGAAATTGATGTTATGAAAGTCAGCCATGGAAAAACTTAACACAGTTCATGATTATAATTTTAAAAAATATATTGTGAAATTGAAGAAAAAGCCTATTTCGACTTCTTTTATCATAGTTCATGTGTATCAATTTTAGTATTTTATTTTGATTTATCGAAATATATACACAGATATATTAGTAAATAAATCATATATCAGTGAATAAAACATGGCAAAGTCTTGGGAAAGACGGTCTTTCCATAAGCTTATGGAAAGACCGGGTTTGATTAGAATAATAAAAGGTAAAAGGTCTTAGTTGCAATATTAAAGTTTTAATATGAAACATTTAGTAGTTATAAAATTTATAACCCGGTTCATGCAACCCAAAAATTTTATCTTAATTTCTTCTAATTTACACTTTAAACCTTGGTCTTTTCATGACTTATGGAAAGACCGTCTTTCAAGAGACGCACTCATAAAACATACTGCGTATGCGTACTTTTTTCCCCAAACCAAAAAGGATACAGTTTAATCATGTATATCTCACGTGAAAATATTTGGAGTTTGTTGGATCGGAGGAAAACGGGAATGTTGGTCGGGTGTCGAAACTCCCGTCGCTTAGCCATTGGCTCCGTTTGGTATTATTGACATTTTGATTAGTGTTTTTATTGGCTTTTGGCTGTTGGATTTTTGTTCAATCTATTTGGCTGGTTGCCTTTTTCACCTAGCGCTTCCGCCAAATACGAAATGCTAATAATAGTAGCGTTTGACTTAAGCTGTAATTTTACTATTTGACAAGTCAACACTGTCGAACTTTGACCATATATTTGAATAGATATATAAACAATAATATTATCATATGTGACATTGTTGGATTCGTCGTAATAAGTGGTTTCTAAGTATTAACTTTTTATTTGTTGTAATTTTACGTAGTTAAACATATTAACGGTCAAACATGTTTCTTGAGAACCGTGAAAAAATATTCGATGCAGCTTAATATGAGATGGATGGAGTATTATAAATAATTAGATATAAAATTATAATTTTTACATATTTTAAACCTTGCATAAATATTTGAATCGACAAACCATCCACCTCACATAACCGAATTTAACGTTAATCTTTAGATTTTTTAGAATTCAATAGTTTTTTAATAAAAATTATGTGTTATTTAAAAAACTGAAGTATGTTTCAATTTCATACATTTCTTTGATATTCATATAATATTGTAACTTTAATATTTTAAATATAATTAAAATTTCGTATATCTAATGAAAATAAGTCAACTAATATAGTTTATATTTATTCTTTTATATTAAAGCTCATGGTGAGTAATAGTAAAAATATTTTTTTTTAAATTAGTAAATATATTGTTTTCAACATTAGTGAATATGTAAAATAATTGAAAATAATTTATATTAATATTAATGAAAATAACAATAATAAAATATTTAAATAAGTTTATAAATAATGAATGATCACCATGTCCTCAAATGTCATTTTGCATAAAACCGCTAATAGCGAACAATTACATTTGCCAAACAATTTTGTAAACAGCTAGTGGTCAAACAGCATCATAAACAGCTGGTCAAACCAGTTACATGAAACAGCCAACAGTCAACCGCTAATAGATGATTGGAAAACAGGGCCATTGATTATTTAGTTTTTTTTAAAAAAAAATAGTGGTCTAATTCTCATTAATTTTAGGATTGTTACATATATATTGTGTTAGATTTGGGTTGCACAACCCCTAGTTAACAACTAGAATTAATCTTCTTAAACTTGAAAACCATCATCTGGCTCATACAAAGTGGGTGAGTCTCCCACAAATGAATAGGTCAATCCCTAAGAGCTTTCCGGATTGAAGCCCACATGTCTTATTGGTAGTAAGCTACTCGATCCCTGTCTCTAGGCTTCTTCGATCATCGATGGGAGGCGCTGATATGAGTAGTTTTGAGTCCATGTCCATTTTGTTTTGAAACTGAACGGTACTACGTGACTTGATATTTATTCATTGTTGGTTGATATAACCCACATCGGGCTGGCACAACTCCATAGTGAAAGCCTTTTTTGAGTTTGTTGCTGGACTTCTCCAATCAGAAGTGGAGAAAAGAACCTAAATCTCGCCAGAATCGTGAGAGTATCAACAATACACTTAAAAATAAAAACATGTAAAATTAATCTTTACCATGCTTTCTTCCAGGAAAATCATGTTACAACACAAATCTCCTATACCCAAAAATAGATATGGCCCAAGTATTACACTCCAACCATGACATATATATGTTGAACGATGAGACTTTGCGTAGAGTGCGGATAGATTTTTGGGAGAGTTTTCTTTCGAAAGGAGAGAGTTTTTCCTATTGTCAATTGACTCTTGCTATCGTCAAACTTCTTGGATCACATGGCAAGTGAATAGATTTGAGTGAGAGAATTATTTTTATTTTTTTTTATAGTAAGGACTTTTTATTATGAGTCTCTCTGTTAAAATACGTTTTTTTCATAACCGATGAAAAAACTAAGGTTTAAAGTGTAAATTAGAATAAATGATAATAAAATTTTCGGTTGCATAAATCGAGCTATAAACTTTATAACTATTACACATTGCATAATATACTTTTAACATTGCAACTAAGACTTTTTACCTTTTATTATTTTAATTAAATTCCATCTTTCCGTAAGCCTATGCAAAGATGGTATTGCTGAAGATTTTGCCTTTTATTAAATGAGATCGATTACACTTTTTTTAGATCCTTTTCAATTAGCTGATTCAAATTGTATTTGCAAACACATTATTATTTTATAAGGTCTTTTTAACTGCCTTTTCAATTAGGTAATTCCAAATTGTATTTGAAATCACATATTATCCTTAGGGAAAGTCTCAGGAAAGGCGGCTTTTCCACAAGCTTATGGACAGTCTTCAGGGACATTTGACTTAAATGTTGTAATTTTTTTATAAAATTTAGATATTGCATTTTATAAGTTAAAACAAGTAATAATATGTATTTGAATATGAAAATATAAAAATATATGATATAAAAAAATATTTTCAAAAATTTTAAATTTTGTATGTAATTTAAAAAAATACAGTGTATAAGGTAAGAAATAAGTGGCCTGTGCATAAGGAATTTCAAATGTAGTAATTTCTACAGTTAAGGAATTTCAAATGGAAGGAGATAGTACAAGTTTTATGGAATTAGTATTATAGTTGTTATGGAATTAGTGTTAATTAGTATTGGTATTGGAATTGGATTTACATTCCTACCATAATTGTAGATATAATTGTATTCTGTTACCTTCTCCTAACTGGGATAGGTTGCCTGTACTACTATATAATGTATCCATCTTCCACGGTGTTGTCTTCTATTTTTCCTAGCAATAATAAACATTCTGTGCCTTGTTCTATATGTTATAGAGCAAAACAGCCTAGACATAGTTTTCCTTTAAGTACTACTAATGCTACTGCATTATTTCAATTAATTCATTGTGATGTTTGGGGACCCTATAATACACCATCTTCTAGTTGTGCTTTTTATTTCTTGATAATAGTAGATGATTTTTCCCGAGCTGTTTGGGTTTATTTGTTAGTAGCTAAATCTGAAGTAGCTTCTAGATTTTTAGAATTTAGTGCTTTAGTCAAGAACCAGTGGGGAAAAACAATCCAACGAGTTCGAGCTGATAACGGCACTGAATTCTTGCCTCTCCGATCTCACTTTACTGCATCGGGGATCATTTTTGAGACGTCTATGGTTGATACTCCACAACAGAATGGTCGGGTTGAAAGAAAGCATCGTCATTTACTCAATGTAGTGCGAGCTTTACGGTTTCAAGCCAATCTTCCTATTGACTTCTGGGGAGAATGTGTTCTTATTGCTGCCTACCTGATCAACCGAACACCGACACAGCTTCTCAACGGTCGTACTCCCTTTGAGTTACTCTATGGACAGGCACCAAATTACTCTTGTTTACGAGTATTTGGATACTTGTGTTTTGCTGCTCGTGTTCCAAGATACCGTGACAAGTTTGCACCAAGAAGCCGTTGGTGTTTGTTCCTTGGTTATCCTGCCGGAAAGAAAGGTTATCGTCTTCTCGATTTGGACTCTCGAGTTATCTTTAACACTCGGGATGCTGATTTCTTTGAAGACCAGTTCCCGTATTCTGCATCTCAGCAATCCCCTTCTACAGATGAACCTGGCGGCGCCACCACTGCACCGCCGGTTTCCTCCTCCTACTCACCGGAACCATACGGCTTTTCCGATCAACCACCGGCCGCCCTTCCACCGGTCAACGCCGATCAACTCCGGTGGGTCAACGCCGGTCAACTCCGGTGGGTCAACGCCAGTCAACACCGGCGAGTCAACGTCGGTGGGTCAACTCCGGTTGGACAACACCGGTCAACGCCGGCGAGTTAACGCCGGTCAACGGCGTCCAACTAACTCCGGCCACCGCCGGCGTCCCACCGCCGCCCGCCCCTGGTCCTCCTCCGCCTGCTGCCAATATTCCACCATCCACCAGACAAAGTGTTCGTGCTCGACGTCTACCGTCGTATTTGGCTGATTATGATTGTGATTATTCTACTTGTGCTCTTGTTATTGAAGACCCCCCCTCTTCGACTACGTTCCCCCATATGTCATCACTATCCTCAGGTGTTCTCTACCCTCTTACTGATTATGTAATTGTGATAATTTTTCTAGTCTGCATACTAGATTTTTGGGTGCTGTAACTTCTAGTGCAGATCCCACTACTTACTCTGAGGCTTCCCATCATTCTTATTGGCAAGATGCTATGGTTGCGGAGCTCACTGCCCTAGAGCGCAATCAGACTTGGACTTTGTCTCCTTTGCCTGCGCATAAAAAGGCCATTGGTTGTAAATGGGTTTACCAAACGAAGTTTCGCTCTGACGGTACCATTGAACGTTACAAAGCTCGTCTCGTGGTTCTTGGAAACCGCCAGATTGAAGGAATTGATTACACAGAGACTTTTGCTCCAGTCGCAAAGATGAGTTCCGTTCGCTTGTTCCTGTTAGTTGCTGTTATACGTGGTTGGGAATTGCATCAGATGGATGTTCATAATGCATTCCTTCATGGTGATTTACATGAAGAAGTGTTCATGCGACCCCCACCTAGCTATGTGGTTCCGCCTGGTCAGGTTTGTCGCCTTCAGAAATCTCTTTATGGTCTTCATCAAGCCCCTCGGAATTGGTTTGCTAAACTGGCGCAGGCTTTACGGACATTTGGTTTTGTTCAAAGCAAGGCAGATTACTCTTTATTTGTCTTTTCCAGTGGATCACAGTCTTTACATGTTCTGGTTTATGTGGATGATTTGGTCATTGCTGGTAGTTCTTCTTCGCTCATCTCTGCGTTCAAGAAATACTTGGGTTCTTGTTTTCACATGAAGGACCTTGGTTTGCTTAAGTATTTTTTGGGTATAGAGATTGCTAGAAGATCGGAGGGAATGTTTCTCTCGCTAAGGAAATATGCTTTGGACATTCTATCTGATACAGGTTTATCTGCTTCTAAACCAATTGATTTTCTGATGGAGCAACAATATGATTTGGCAAGTGTTGAAGGTCCAGCCTACCATGACCCAGAGCAGTATTACCGCTTGGTTGGGCGTCTGATATATCTAACTATTACTCGTCCTGAACTTAGTTATTCAGTTCATACTCTTGCGCAATTCATGAAGTCTCCTTGTGTTCCTCACTGGCAAGCTGCGGTTCGTGTATTGCACTATCTGAAGAGTCATCCTGGTCAAGGTTTATTTCTTTCTTCCCGTAATACTCTCCAATTGATTCCTTATTGTGATTCGGATTGGGCCGCCTGTCCTATAACTAGGCGTTCCTTATCCGGTTATTTTGTTATGATTGGTGATTCTCCAATTTCCTGGAAAACTAAGAAGTAACCTACTGTTTCTCGGTCTTCTGCCGAAGCAGAGTATCGTGCTATGGTTGTTGCCTGCTGTGAGTTATTATGGCTTCTGTCCTTGCTGAAAGACTTAGGAGTTTCGCACACTTTTCCTATGAAATTTTTTTGTGACAGTCAATCAGCCATTCACATAGCAGCCAACCCGGTTTTCCATGAACGTACTAAGCACATTGAAGTTGATTGTCATTTTGTTCAAGATCTTGTTCAATCTGGCGCTATTGTTACTCAACATATTCGTACGGTTGACCAACCCACGGATTTGTTCACCAAAGCTCTCGGACGTAACCAGTTTCATTCCTTACTTGGCAAGCTGGGCATTTCTGATCCGCATGCTCCAACTTGAGGAGGAGTGTTATGGAATTAGTATTATAGTTGTTATGGAATTAGTGTTAATTAGTATTGGTATTGGAATTGGATTTGTATTCCTACCATAATTGTAGATATAATTGTATTTTGTTACCTTCTCCTAACTGGGATAGGTTTCCTGTACTACTATATAATGTATCCTGAATTCATGAATAGAATACAGATTATTACCCTTATTTCCTACAACAAGCCTTATCAATATAGAGTGAATATTTTTAATTTCTTCAAATCCACATCTCTTCAGTTATTCACTTTTCACCCTGTAACTTATGCAATTCTGCTTTTGCCTCTCTTCCTTCATCCCTGGAAAAATATCTTATAAAATAAGAACATTTTACATTGGAGCACATCGCCTCATTAAAAACCTTAAACTGGAAAACCCAGTGGGAAAAAGAGTACAATGTATAGCTCCTTCTCAATTCTTCACAATCTTTGAATTCCTGCACCAAAAACACCTAAAAGTGCAAATTATATCTCAATAAAATCATAATAATCCCACAAAATATGAACACAATAACACACACATCAGGGAGAGCAACTGCATATGACCTAGAATTCACAGTCATGCCAGGTATTTCTTATAGAATGAAAAATCCACCAATAATTGTGGATGTGTGTATTGATATATATAGTGAGTATAAAAAGTATACAAGACTTAAACAAATATGGAACAGGATGTACACAAAACTAATCAGAAAGGGTATTTCTTTCTTATACTGATTCTAATTGATTTACATTTTATTTCCCCCCTCAAGTGAAGCATGGGACTGGTCACACCGCAAAGCTTGGAATGTAGAAACTCAAACTGAGGACGTGATAGACCCTTTGTAAAGATGTCAGCAAGCTGCAAGTCCGTAGAAACATTAGCAACCTCGAACTTTCCAGAAGACACCATCTCACGCACAAAATGATAGTCAATATCAATGTGCTTAGCTCTTTTATGAGAAACTGGATTCTGAGCCAGGAAGAGAGCACTATTATTATCACACAGCAAAATGGGTGGGGCACACGTCATCACACATAAGTCCCGAAGAAGATTCATCAACCAAGCTAACTTCGCAGTAGTATTAGCCATAGCACGGTACTCGGATTCTGAACTAGAACGAAAAAAGGTAGGTTGCTTCTTAGCACTCCAAGAAACCAGATTGCCACCAAGGAAAATGGCATAACCATAAGTAGACCTATGAGTCTCTATACAGCGAGCCCAATCAGCATCAGAGTAACCCAAAATTGGTAAAGCAGAGGAGTTTATGCGAAACTGAAGACCATAGTGGAGTGTACCACGAACATAACGCAAACTCTGAGTGATAGCTTGGTAATGGTCATCAGTAGGAGCCTACATATACTGACCGACCATATTCACGGCATAGAACAAGTCGGAACGTGTGATCGACAAATACTGTAGCGCACCAACCAAAGAACGATAAAGTGTGGGGTTTCAAAATGGCTTACCGAAAGAGCTGGATAGTTGCGGAAAAACCACAAATGGAATAGCAACAGACGCAGAGTCTTGCATGCTAGCTCACAGTAAAATGTCTCTAGCATATCTGACTTGACCAAGGAATAAGCCATCGGAAGTATGAACAACCTCCAATCCCAAAAAATACTGCAGAGTGCCAATATCTGTAATCTTAAACTCCTGATTAACCCGATCAATAAACTTCCGAATAAGACGAACATCACACCCAGTAAGAATAATGTCATTAACATAAACCAGTAAATAAAGCAAAGAGGCACCATGTGAGAAAACAAAATAAGAAGGTATCTGAAGAACTGCATACAAAACCCAAGCCAATAAAAAATGAACTGAAACGTTGAAACCAAGTGTGGGGAGCTTGCTTCAAACCATAAATGGTCTTGCGTAGACGAAAAACATAATCAGGACGCATAGGGTCTTTGTATCAAACAGGTAGCTCCATGTTAATCGGGGAGTCCAGAATGCCATTTAAAAAAACATTATTCACATCAAGTTATCGCAATGGCCAATTGCGATGAACAACAATGGATAAAACAGTACGAACGGTAGAGGCCTTCACCACTGGACTAAAAGTTTGATCATAATCAAAACCAGGCAATTGCGAAAAACCTTAAGCAACTAACCTCTCTTTGTGCTGCTCAAGAGGGTCATCAGATTTATACTTCAACTGGTAAACCCATTTTGAACCAACAAAATTTGCATGGGAAGGACGAGGAACCAGCTCCCATGTATGTTGAGAGCGTAAAGCATCCATCTTTGAGTCCATAGCAGCAACCCATTCAGGATCGATGACTCTGAGGCTCAGCCTTAGAAAATAAAGCAATCAGTAAACTAGATATATCATACTCAGAAAAATCCGTGTACCATAGAAAACCAGTGCACAGGTGAGTGGTCATCGGATGCCGAGAGAGGGGACCCACAATCAGTGAAGGCATGAAACCCGAGGATAGCATGGATCCCAAAGCATCGGGCATGAAACCCGAGAAATTGGTGACAGCCCACCAGGCTGCAACGATGGCGGCACTGGGGAAACAATGACAATTGGTGATTTCAGTGAAGACGTTGGTGGTAATGGAGGCGGCGTGTGACGTACACGCATGGCCGATGTGGCCGGCGTGTGAGTCGGTGGTGGCGGTGGCTGTGCTGGCTGGTGTCAAATACGTTGTTGGTCACCCTATGGCAAACACATGCAATTTTTTGAAGAACCCTGAGCTTCCATGACAGGTGGAAAATTTGAAATTTCTAAAATAATGGGTGGTTGTGCTGAATATGGTGGCTCAAACACTTTCGATGGAACTGACGAAGGCTCCAAAAAGGTAGAAACATCCAAAGAAGAAAATGTTGTA
Source organism: Rubia yunnanensis (assembly GCA_037428765.1). Taxonomy (NCBI): domain Eukaryota; kingdom Viridiplantae; phylum Streptophyta; class Magnoliopsida; order Gentianales; family Rubiaceae; genus Rubia; species Rubia yunnanensis. Next base: position 29,841,961 of record CM075069.1, on the reverse strand, counting down.
ACAGTATCAGCGTGGGAAGCTGGAAAATAACAACTCATCAAATCGAGCAAGGCGAGTGATGTACTATTTTTTGTAAGAGAATCAAGACATCGATAGCCCTTGTATTGAGAACTATATCCCAAGAAAATACATGGAAAAGTCTGAGGCACCAATTTATGAGGAGCATAAGGGCTCAAATACGAAGAAAATTAAAAACCAAAAGGATGAAAGTTGGAGTAATTAGGAGTAGTGCCAAAAATAACAGAGAGTGGAGACTGACCAGATAAAACTGGAGTAGGCAGCCTGTTGATGATATACGCTGCTGTAGAGAAAGCATCATACCAAAATGAATGATGAAGGCCAGAATGAAAGAGCATTGACAATCTTGTCTCAGTGATGACGATGTTTCTGCTCTGCACAACCATTTTGCTCTGGAGTGTAAGGACATTAAAGCTGATGATGAATGTCCTTAGACGCAACATGTGATCGCATGCGATGATTTAGAAATTTGGTTCCATAATCACTCTGAAATAATTAATGGTGGTAGAAAACTGGTTCTCAACTAAAGCTTCAAATTGCATGTAAGCCTCTACAAAATCAGACTTCCGTCGTAGAGGGTATAACTAAGTAAACAGAGAAAAATCATCAAAAAAATAACATAATAGGAGTAACCAGCTCGAGAGACAATATGTGAGGGTCCCTATAGATCACAATGAACCAAATCAAGTATGTGTGGTGCGCATTTTGAATTATCACTAAAAGAAATACGCTTGCCTTTAGCCATCTCACAAGCAGGACATAAATGAGGCTTGGGCAGCAAACTAATAAGTGAAAACTATCCAGATTTGCTCAAAGATGAAATGATATTGTGAGGTACATGACCCAATCTACTATGCTAAAGTTTAAAAGATGTTTTAGAAGCACTCGATGCAACAAAAGCAGATAAAACATCACCACTATAATCCAAAACATATAAGCCACCATCACGATGACCTTTGCCAATAACATCTCTAGTAGACTTGTTCGAAATGGTGAAAGAGGAATCATCAAAACAAACAGCAGCATTCATATCCCGAGTCAACTTGCTAATAGACAACAAATTTTTAGTAATTTGTAGAACCACCAAAACATCAGACAAGGATAATGAATTAGAGACTCGAGAATGACCAACATGGGTAAAGTTAAGAGCAGAACCATTACCAACAATAAAAATATTGTTACCCGAATAAGGATTCACGCAATCAAGAGCAGATTGAGAAGAAGTCATTTGGTTGGTCGCGCCAAGATCAACTATCCAGCAGGCATGCTATAAAGAGCTAGGAGAAGAATCTCGAGAAACAAAGTGAGGACTTGTCGATGCAAAGTGACCAAATTTCTTACACCACTGACACTTTGTAAAGTCAAGGAATTATTTAATTGGCAATTTTGTGTGAAGTATTTGTGAACTGATATACAGACCATGTTGGAACATGGTGCTGGAGTAGAACTGGAGCAGGTTTTACGCCAAAGGTTTTAACGGAATTCAAGCCGAAACATTGAAGTATTTTGGAATTTATGGTAATTGTATATTTGGCTATATATTAGGCGTGTGAAGCATAATTGGTTTTATGGAAAATCCCTACTTATATGGAGAAGATTTATTCGAATATATGGGATAGATTCAGATAAGGTAAATCTCTTTATTTATGGGATTTGGATATGCTTCAAGAATTAGATTTGGAATAGGAATATTGTGGAGATAATCAAGGAATATTCAAGTCTGATTCATGGATATAAATTGGGGACAAACACGGCTGCATACTTACGGTTTTACAGATCAAAATCTGCACTCAGATTTTGAGATCTTACGAAATTTGCAAGAGCCAATAAACTGTGTTCCAACACTGTCCTACCGCACTAAGTTCAGAATCGTATACCTTAATTCCTCGGGAGGAGGAGATCCTGCGTCGACGGAGTTCGAGGTCAGAGGGAGTCTGATCAAGGCGGATCGGTAACTAGGGGAGCTAGCAGAGTCCACACATCATAGTTAGTAAAGATAAGTATTTTGTAAACTGTACTCTGTACGTTATCTTTCTAATTAGTGGATTCATTCTGAACTGGGCCAGGCCCCACAGATGTAGGTGGTTTACACCGAACTGCGTAACCAAGTTGTGTGTCTTTTACGTTTCACGTTTTTTACACTTGGTTAAACTAGGCATGTTGGAACACACTAGTAAAAACTAGAAAAAGTGGTAAAACAAAATTTCATTTGGTATCAGAGCTGAGTCACTTATCGTTCCCTTGGTTGTTTTCAAGGAAAGTGAGATCCGGTTTTACCATGACGACAAGAGAAGGAGCTTCAGTCTCTCGACCACCACTGTTAGAAGGAAACAACTACAACTATTGGAAGGCACGTATGAGGGTATTTATCAATTCACTGGACGAACTGGCGTGGTTTTATGTTGAGAATGTGGAGTCATCCTACAGAAGATGCTACAAGTTCTAAGGCTGTGGAAGGGGAGTCAAGTCAACAACTCAAAGACAAGTCTAAATGGACTCCAGATGATCTTAAAGAATCACTGGCAAATTCGAAGACACTGAATGCAATCTTCACTGCCGTCGATGAAAACCAGTTTAAGCTTATATCTACATGCTACCAAGTAAAGAAAGCATGAGATATTTTACAGACCGTTCATGAAGGAACCAGTCGAGTGCGGGAATCCAAACTACAGATGCTGGCTACCAAGTTTGAAGAACTCAAAATGGAGGAGGATGACACCATTGCCATATTCAATGGAAAGCTCAGAGATATCTCCAACATGGCTTACCAACTTGGAAAGGTGTACAAAGAAACTAAGTTAGTAAAAAAGACATTACGATCTCTCCCCAAAAGATTTGCAATGAAAGTAGCGGCAATAGAGGAAGCAAGAGACGTAGCCACCATGAGCCTAGATGAACTGATGGGTTCGTTACAAACTTATGAGATGACATTCCAGCAATCTACCAAGAGAATCTCCAAGGATTTAGCGTTCAAAGTTTCTCCAGACAAGGTAAGTCACGAGTCTGACAGTGATGATGAGTTTGAAAAACTGGCACTTATTACAAAGAATTTCTCAAAGATGCTAAAGAAGGTAGTTAACAAGAAATCCCAGGAGAGGTTTGGCGGAAACAGACAAAAGCAACAAGATTCGAACAACAATCGTGGATTGAGATTTGAACAAGGAAATATGCAGTTCGGGAAAAATCAGAACAACGAATCAAAACATGCTGGACGAATTCAATGCAGAGAATGTGAAGGATTTGGTCATATTCAGGCCGAATGTGCTAACACCCGCAAGAAGCAAGGAAGATCATATGTCACCTCTTGGAGTGATGATGAAGATAATGAAAAAGGTGAAGAAGAACTCACAAATAATTATGTAGCCTTTGGAGCAAAGGTCCATGATACACCAGAAGGTCAGTGTTCCAACACACTGAACAAAGAGAAAGTTGTATATTCCAACATGAATCTGGACGATGCTCACAGTGATGAAGATGATTTGTCTGTAAATGATGAAGAGATTTATAGTACATACGAACAAATGTATGCCATGTGGGTTCAAGTAGCTGACAAGAACAAAGAGCTGATTGAAGAAAAAAGGAAGCTAATTGAAAGTGAAAAGGAATTACGATCCACAGTTGCAGCACTTGGAAAACAAAATGAAGAACTGAGTCAGAAATTGATAGCAGCAGTCAAGAGAGCCGAGATGTCTGAAGCAACTATTTCTAAATTGAATTCCGGGAAAGCAAAGCTTGATGATATTCTGGACATGGGAAAGAACTTTGGTGATAGACATGGGATTGGATACAGGAAAGAACCCGAGGTTGAAGTGCTCGAAAGACCAGTAACTTTCAAAGAAAGGATTCGATAAGTAAAACGGAAGTATGGGAAACCTTATCAAAGAAAGCCTCCAATCTACGAATACTGTACGTACCAAGGACATGCTAAACATCAGTGTAAAAAACTGATCAGAGATCAAATGACAGGAAGACAACTGTGTTCCAACACAGTCGATACTCATACAAGAATCAGGAAGATATGGGTTATTAAAAGGTCCAGTACGTGTATGGTGGCACACACTTCTTTATCAGCCTATTCCAGTGACTCATGGTATTTTGACAGTGGTTGTTCTCGTCACATGACTGGCACTCCAAACTACCTTACAAACCTTACTCCATATGATGGCGGATACGTAACTTTTGGTGATGGAAAAAGGAGCAGAGTGATTGGCAAGGGCGAATTAAAGATTGAAGGGTTTCCAGTTCTCACAAGTGTATTATTGGTTGAAGATCTAAAAGGAAACTTGCTAAGTATAAGCCAGCTGTGTGATGACAACATGATAGTGGAATTTCAGAAGGACAAGTGCGTAGTAAAGTATGGAGAAAACAAGGTGCTTTCTGGTCTACGATCTTCAGACAATTGCTATTTGTTGGAACAAGAAGTTCGATGCATGCTTTCAAAGCACGATGAAGGAATTCTTTGGCACAGGAAGCTCGGGCACATCAACTATAAAACACTGGTGAAAATTGCTAACATGAAAGCTGTACGAGGAATGCTAATCTTGACTAGCAAGGATGAAATTGTGTGCGGACCATGTCAACAAGGTAAACAAACTCGTGCTCCTCATTCTTCAGTTCAGTTTATTACTACTTCTAGAAATCTGGAATTACTGCATATGGACTTAATGGGGCCAGTTAATACACCTAATATAGGAGGAAAGAAATATATTTTTGTATGTGTTGATGACTTCTCCAGATTTACATGGGTAGCCTTCTTGAAAGAGAAATCTGATACGATTGAGGTATTTCGAAGCCTTGTAGTAAAGTTACAAACTGAAAAGGGAAGTTCTGTAGGAAAAATAATCCGAATTCGAAGTGATCATGGAAGAGAATTTGAGAATGAACAATTCAGTTCCTTTTGCAATGAGCTAGGGATCCAACATGAGTTTTCGGCTCCTATCACTCCTCAACAGAATGGTATTGTCGAAAGAAAGAACAGAACTCTACAGGAGATGGCTAGAGTTATGTTGGTAGAAAAGGATATCCATAAGAAATGGTGGGCAGAGGCGATCAATACAGCGTGCTATACAATCAACAGGGTGTATCTTCGACCATTCACTGAAAAAACAGCCTATGAGATCTGGAAGGGCAGGAAACCAAACGTTTCGTATTTTCATGTATTCGGAAGTACTTGCTATATTCTCAGAGATAGAGAACAGTTGACTAAATTTGATAATCGGAGTGATCCAGGAATTTTTCTCGGGTATTCCATCAACAGCCGTGCTTACAGAGTTTTTAATCATCGAACCAAAACTCTCATGGAATCCATAAACGTTATTGTGGATGATTCAGAAAAGGAACAACTACCAGAAGCTGTGGAGGAAGAATCGGCCAACTTTCAGGTTCCAACACAGTCTCAATCTTCTGACAAAGCAAAATCCTCAGTTGATCCTACTGAATCAAATGAGCACTAGAACCCGAACTCTACTGAAGACGACCATGTTCCAACACAGTCCCTTCCTACGGATGACCATGTTCCAACACTCGACCGATCTGGCTCCACCTTGAGAAGCACTCGATCAGTACCTCGAGTTGATTATCGATGACTGGCTGGTCTATACTGTTTTGTGTCCCTAATTGAACCGAAGAACTATAAGGAAGCTTTAATTGATGAGTATTGGATTGCTGCAATGCAAGATGAACTCGGCCAGTTTACCAGGAATGATGTTTGGTACCTTACTCCTCGTCCCAAAGGCACTAATGTAATTGGTACAAAATGGATCTTCAAGAACAAGTCCGATGCAGATGGCTTAGTCACCAGGAACAAAGCCAGACTTGTTGCTCAAGGATATACACAAGTGGAAGGTGTTGACTTTGATGAAACCTTTGCACCTGTTGCCAGGTTAGAATCTATCCGTATTCTACTAGCTATTGCCTGCTCTTTGAACTTTACTTTGTATCAAATGGATGTTAAGAGTGCATTTTTAAATGGAGTGGTGAATGAGGAAGTTTATGTGGAACAACCTAAAGGTTTTGAAGATCCCCATTATCCGCATCATGTATATCGTCTTAAGAAGGCCTTATACGGATTAAAGCAGGCACCTCGAGCGTGGTATGAGTGACTTACTACCTTTCTACTTCAGAAAGGTTATCGTCGAGGGGGAGTAGATCGCACTTTATTTGTTCTTGACAAGTCCTCAAAGTTTCTAATTGCTCAAATATATGTTGATGACATAGTTTTTGGCTCTACTTCACCATCTATGGTACAGGAGTTTGTCACCACGATGCAATCTGAATTCGAGATGAGCATGGTTGGAGAATTGACTTACTTTGTGGGATTACAAGTCAAGCAAGGACGGGATGGTTTGTTCATAAATCAAAGTAAGTATGCCTTGAACTTGATTCAGAAATTTGGACTTAGTAATGCTCGTGCAGTTTGAACCCCTATGGGAGTTTTTGATAAACTGGTGAAAGATGAAAAAGGAGTTTCAGTCGATCAAAAGTTATATAGAGGAATGATTGGAAGTTTATTATACCTCACTGCCAGTAGACCAGATATATGTCTCAGTATTGGAATATGTGCTAGATTTCAAGCTGATCCTAAGGAATCTCATCTTACTGCAGTCAAAAGAATTATCAAATATGTGAGTGGGACGTCAGAATATGGTGTTTGGTATTCAAAGAATCAAGATTCAGAGGTGATAGGATACAGTGATTCTGATTGGGCTGGAAATGCTGATGATCGAAAAAGTACCACTGGCGGATGCTTCTTTATTGGACCGAATTTGGTGTCCTGGTATAGCAAGAAACAGAACTCGATCTCTCTATCCACTGCAGAAGCAGATTATCTTGCAGCAGGAAGTTGTTGTGCACAATTATTATGGATGAATCAAATGCTGAAAGATTATGGAATTCATCAAGGCCCCATAAAGATTTTATGTGATAATACAAGTGCCGTAGATATTTCGAAGAATCCAGTTCAACACTCAAGAACCAAACATATTGACATAAGGCATCATTTTATTAGAGATCTGGTTGAAAGAAAGGAAGTGGAAGTGGTCTATGTTCCAACACACGAGCAGTTTGCTGATATATTTACAAAGCCGCTTGATGCCACCACTTTTGAGAGCCTTCGACAACACTTAGGTGTTTGTAAAATCTGAGGTAATATTTACCTTAATCAGTTTTGTTTTGTGTACATATTTTTGTTATTTACGGCTTACAAAAATTTTAAAAAATGGAAGGAGAAAAGGTGTACAAAAATAGGAGTTGGTTAGTATGGTGTGTTGGAAGTTAACAGGAATAAAATTCTAAGTCTATAAGAAATTTCCATTTACAGCTATTTTTATAAGGAAACTAATTCTACTACCATTTATAATCTTTCCTACAAGGAAAAAGTTTTTATTTCCTTAACACCCCCTCAAGTTGGAGCATGATGACAAGAATGTCCAACTTGCAAAGAAGATTATGAAATTGCTAATCATTAAAAAAAATTATCAGTAGTGGTAGAAGTAGCAGCAACAACAGTAACAGCAGCAGCTGGTAGAGCAATATTCAAATTGCAATATTTGTAGGTAATCTCTTAACACTTCAGGATGGTGGGTGTAATAACCAAACCAGGTCCGTCAGAAGTGCCAATGAAGTAGGGGTCAGTCGACAAACGACCAACAAGTATAAGTATCTTAGGGCCAGGTTGCAATTGCAACTGTTTCAGTAAAGTCGCAATTACCTCATAGCCATTCATGTTCTGAAGCACAGTAGCCTCAAAACCAACATCAGTACGGGCCTGTTCTTCAGGATTACTTCCGGAGGCAGACATAGTGTAAAATAAGGTACAAATCAGCAGCAGGTACAATAACCAGCAGATCGGATCGGCAAGACACACCGGCGCATTGAATGAGCGGCGGCGCGTGGAGATCGGTGCAGCGGCGCGTGGAGATCGACGGCGGCACGTGTGATTCGGTAAGGGCAACAGACGGCGACCGCTAGGTCACAACGGCCGTGGTCGATGAATGACGAGCTTCAGTGGTGGCACAGCAGTAGCTCGTGGAGGAACGCGCTATCGTTGGCGGCGCTATCATTGGCGGCGGCAGGAGCTCGGGAAAAAGGCAGTGGAATTTTCTTTTCAAGTTTCAAAATTTTAGGCTCTGATACCATGATAAAATATAGAGAACTTTATTATGGTGCATTGATATCACATCAATGACACACCTCATCAATCATGAGGATTACAATATATAGGGATACAACAAACCAAAATCTAACAGGAAGAGAATTCTAAGTCTATAAGAAATTACCATCTATAGCTAATTCTATAAGGAAACTAATTCTACTACCAGTGCCGCCGCTGTCCACCGGTTTTCGACGACGCCCGTCGACGACGTTCGCTGTTCGTGTTTTTTATCCGCTGTCATTTGCTGCCGACCGACGCCACGCGCCGCCGCCTCCTTCACGCGTCGTCCGTCATGCGCCGTCAGCAACTGTCCACCGGAGTTCTTATCCGTCCATGATTTTACAATATGTCGGGTTCTGATGAACAACCTCGTTTTGAGATTCCTGAGGGTACGAAACTTCAGGATCTGAGTGCTAGTGACGTAATTACAGCTTTACTCAAACAGCTGCAATTACAATCTGGCCCTCATGCTACTTTACCGATTGGTCATGTGTCGACTGATCCTTACTACATTGGTCCCGGTGATGGTCCAGGGTTACAACTTGTACCAATCTTGCTGAAAGGTCCAGAAAACTACAATGAATGGTCTGATGCGATTTGTTGCGCATTCTTGGCCAAACATAAGATTGGGTTCCTTAATGGATCCATCACAAAACCCCAGGATGATCATCCAGATGCTGCTGTCTAGCCTGGGGTTAATGCTACCCTTGTCTGCTGGATCTCACAGACCCTGGATCCAGTGATACGATCTTCAACAAGTTCTTTTTCTACCGTCAAGGATTTGTGGGATGATCTTAAGGCACGTTTTATTTTCGCTGATGGAATGAAGCTTATGCAGACACAAGAAGCCATTCAAGGTTGCAGGCAGAACGGTCAGCCCATCGCTATCTATTTTGCCACACTGAAGAAGTTGTTTGCAGATTATCACTGCATACAACCTCCTGTGGTCTGTATCTGTGAAGATTGCAAGGCTTTATGCCAGTGCAATTTTCAGGCGAAAATCCTCCAAGAGAGAGAGAAGGATTTGATCTACCAATTCATCTCTGGTCTCGACGAAGGTTTTCACACCTTGCGATCCCATATCTTGAGCATTGAGTCACTTCCATCTGTCATGAGGGTGTATGCCCTTGTTACTCAGGAGGAGAATCATAGAGCTATCATTCGAGCCCGTGATTCTTCTTCTACATCTATGGCATATGCGGCACGATGTTCGCCAGTGATTCTTTCTGTCGACGACCGTAAGAATCTTGTTTGCACACATTGTCGTCGCAAGGGTCATGACAAAGACACCTGTTTTAAGATACACGGTTTCCCGGAGTGGTTCAAGAAGGGCAAGAAATCGGCACCACCTGATCGGCCATCAGTCAACGTCAGTCAAACTGGTGGCGCCATCAATCTCTCGCTCCCGCCGCCGTTCGCTGGAGCTGCCTTGTCGCCACCAAGCTTGGCGGCGGCGGCCTCCTCTACGGTCCCTGCTCACTCCGATTTTGGCCCTGCTCTATCTGATGACCAATGGCGCACGACCATGAACCTGTTTAATCAGCTTCACTCTCCTGGTGATGAGCCTGGTAAGCATACTTTACCATGGATCCTTGATTCGGGAGCCTCCTATCATATGACCGGTGACAAAGGTTCTCTTTCTGATCTTACTACTACTATTGATGCTGTGAATATTTTTCTGCCCGATGGCTCGATGTTCTCCGCTACACAATTTGGATCCATTTGTTTTGATGGTTTTATACTGCCGCATGTGTTATATATCCCTACATTGCGCTGCAACTTACTGTCTTGCTCTAGATTGTTATCTACCCTAAACTGTCTAGCTTTGTTTACTGAAAATTATTGCATTTTACAGACAATCAGTACGAGGAAAGTGATTGGCGTGGGTGAACAGAAAGGGGGGGTGTTTTGGCTTCGTCTGCTGGATGCTCGTGTTCGAAGTCCTGTCCTGCAGCCTCTTCCTACAGTTGCTTCACTGTTCTCTTCTGATTTATGGCATCAGCGTTTTGGTCATCCATCTTCCACGGTGTTGTCTTCTATTTCTCCTAGCAATAATAAACATTTTGTGCCTTGTTCTATATGTTATAGAGTAAAACAACCTAGACATAGTTTTCCTTTAAGTACTACTAATGCTACTACATTATTTCAATTAATTCATTGTGATGTTTGGGGACCCTATCATACACCATCTTCTAGTGGTGCCTTTTATTTCTTGACAATAGTAGATGATTTTTCCCGAGCTGTTTGGGTTTATTTATTAGTAGCCAAATCTGAAGTAGCTTCTAGATTTTTAGAATTTAGTGCTTTAGTCAAGAACCAGTGGGGAAAAACAATCCAACGAGTTCGAGCTAATAACGGCACTGAATTCTTGCCTCTCTGATCTCACTTTACTGCATCGGGGATCGTTTTTGAGACGTCTATGGTTGATACTCCGCAACAGAATGGTCGAGTTGAAAGAAAGCATCATCATTTACTCAATGTGGCGCGAGCTTTACGATTTCAAGCCAATCTTCCTATTGACTTCTGGGGAGAATGTATTCTTACTGCTGCCTACCTGATCAACCGAACACCGACCCAGCTTCTCAACGGTCGTACTCCCTTTGAGTTACTCTATGGTCAGGCTCCAAATTACTCTTCCTTACGGGTCTTTGGATGCTTGTGTTTTGCTGCTCGTGTTCCAAGATACCGTGACAAGTTTGCCCCAAGAAGTCGTCGGTGTTTGTTCCTTGGTTATCCTACCGGAAAGAAAGGTTATCGTCTTCTCGACTTGGAATCTAGAGTTATCTTTAACACTTGGGATGCTGATTTCTTCGAAGACCAGTTCCCGTATTCTGCATCTCAATAATCTGCTTCTACAGATGAACCTGGTGGCGCCAACACTGCACCACCGGTTTCCTCCTCCTACTCACCGGAACCATACGGTTTTGCCGATCAACCGCCGGCCGCCCTTCCGCCGGACAATGCTGACCGGTCAACGACAGTCAACTCCAGCGAGTCAATGCCGGTCCACACCGACAGGTCAACTCTGGTCAACACCGACGGGTCAACTCCGGTTAACGCTGGTCACCACTGGCGGGTTAAAGCCAGTCACCGCCGGTGGGTCAATACCGGTCTACGCCAGTAGGTCAACGCCGGTCAACGTCGGTGGATCAACGCCGGTCAATACCGGTAGGTCAATGCCGGTGGGACAATTCTGGTCAAGACCGGCGACACAACACCGGTCAACGGCATCTAACCTACTCCGACCACCGCCGGCGTGCCACCGCCACCCGATGCTGGTCCTTCTCTGCCTGCTGCCGATAATCCACCATCCACCAGACTAAGTGTTCGTGCTCGAAGTCCACCGTCGTACTTGGCTGATTATGATTGGGATGATTCTACTTCTGCTCTTGTTACTAAAGACCCCCCTCTTCGACTACGTTCCCCATGCGTCATCACTATCCTCAGGTGTTCTCTACCCTCTTACTGATTATGTAAATTGTGATAATTTTTCTAGTATTCATACTAGATTTTTGGGTGTTGTAACTTCTTATGCAGATCCCACTACTTACTCTGAGGCTTCCCGTCATTCTTATTGGCGAGATGCTATGGTTGAGGAACTCACTGCCCTAGAGCGCAATCAGACTTGGACTTTGTCCCCTTTGCCTGCGCATAAAAAGGCCATTGGATGTAAATGGGTTTACCGAACGAAGTTTCGCTCTGACGGTACCATTGAACGTTACAAAGCTCATCTTGTGGTTCTTGGAAACTGCCAGATTGAAGGAATTGATTACACAGAGACTTTTGCTCCAGTCGCGAAGATGAGTTCCGTTTGCTTGTTCCTTTCAGTTGCTGTTATATGTGGTTGGGAATTGCATCAGATGGATGTTCATAATGCCTTCCTGCATGGTGATTTACATGACGAAGTGTTCATTCGACCCCCACCTGGCTATGTGGTTCCGCATGGTCAGGTTTATCGCCTTCAGAAATCCCTTTATGGTCTTCGTCAAGCTCCTCGGTATTGGTTTGCTAAACTGGCGCAGGCTCTACGGACATTTGGTTTTTCCCAAAGTAAGGCAGATTACTCTTTATTTGTCTTTTCCCATGGTTCACATTCTTTACATGTTCTGGTTTATGTGGATGATTTGGTCATTGCTGGTAGCTCTTCTTCGCTCATCTCTGAGTTCAAGACATACTTGAGTTCTTGTTTTCACATGAAGGATCTTGGTTTGCTTAAGTATTTTTTGGGCATAGAGATTGCTAGAAGACCGGAGGGGATGTTTCTCTCGAAAAGGAAATATGCTTTGGACATCTTATCCGATACAGGCTTATCTGCTTCTAAACCAATTAATTTTCCAACGGAGCAACAACACGATTTGGCACGTGTTGAAGGTCCAGCCTACCATGACCCGGAGCAGTATCGTCGCTTAGTTGGCCGCCTCATTTATTTGACGATCACTCGTCCTGAAATTAGTTATTCAGTTCATACTCTTGTGCAATTCATGAAGTCTCCTTGTGTTCCTCACTGGAAAGCTGCGGTTCATGTTTTGCACTATCTGAAGAGTCATCCTGGTCAAGGTTTATTTCTTTCTTCTTGCAGTCCTCTACAATTGACAGCTTATTGTGATTCGGATTGGGCCGCCTGTCCAATTACTAGGCGTTCCTTATCAGGTTATTTTGTTATGATTGGTGATTCTCCAGTTTCCTGGAAGACTAAGAAGCAACCTACTGTTTCTCGGTCTTCTGCTGAAGCAGAGTATCGTGCTATGGCAGTTGCCTGCTGTGAGTTATTATGGCTCCGGTCCTTGCTAAAAGACTTAGGGGTTTCGCATACTTTTCCTATGAAATTGTTTTGCGACAGTCAATCAGCTATTCACATAGCAGCCAACCCGGTTTTCCATGAACGAACTAAGCACATTGAAGTTGATTGTCATTTTGTTCGAGATCTTGTTCAATCTGGCGCTATTGTTACTCAACATATTCGTACGGTTGACCAACCCGCGGATTTGTTTACCAAAGCTCTCGGACGTAACCAGTTTCATTCCTTACTTGGCAAGTTGGGCATTTCTGATCCGCATGCTCCAACTTGAGGAGGAGTGTTACGGAATTAGTACTATAGTTGTTATGGAATTAAGTGTTAATTAGTATTGGTATTGGAATTGGATTTGTATTCCTACCATAATTGTAGATATAATTGTATTTTGTTACCTTCTCCTAGATGGGATAGGTTTCCTGTACTACTATATAATGTATCCTGAATTCATGAATAGAATACAAATTATTACCCTTATTTCCTACATATATATATTGTGAGTACAAAGGGTATACAAGATCGAAACAAATATGGAACAAGATATAAACAAAATCAATCAGAAAGAGTATTCTTTTCTTATAATATCAATTAATTTACATCTCTAGTAATTTCAAATGTACCAGCAGGTTCAGGATAACGAGTGTCAGAGAGGGGCCTAACTAGGCATTGCAATCATAGTGGCCGCAAACACTTACAAAATGATCACAAAAAAACACACACTATGAATACAAATATGAGATTATTTGTGTAATGTAAACACCCTTATTACAGAGGGGAACTACATTTTTTTACTTCTCTTTTCAGCTAACTCACTTCCTTTTACAAAAACTACAACTATTTAAATATAACACTAACAGTATCTCCTATATTCTAGCCACAACTCCTACAGTTTAGGCACAACTAATTACACACTCTCCTATACACGTACAAATTTTGTTGCTTTAACTGAGCAACAATTTATTCATGGTAAAACAGTAAAAAACAATTTGACTATCCAACAATATATTTTTCATACTAAATGACTATTGATACCTTGTTATTTTTGTTTCGTGGTAGTAGTCGAAGGTGTTAGAATGATAGACTAATATGGGCTTTGACCCGTTATGTACTAGACCAGGTTCATTGTACTAGCTAGGTTTCACCTCTATTTATTTCCTAATAATCAACGAATCAATTATCGAGGTTTCTCTTCTATCATTGTATCAGAGCAATTCTGATCCTGAACCTAAATTTTTTTTCCTGACCAACCTCTCCCTCTCTGGCCAACTTCCGGTGAATTCCTGGTGATTCCCGGCCAATTTTTGGTGATCCCGACTAACTTTTGGCATAATTCCGGCCAGTTTCTGGTGCCTTTCCAGCGTCAATTTCTGGTGTCTCCCTTTCTCCGGCGACTCTCTCTCTTCTCCGGTGTACCTCCAATGGTTTTTCTCAGGTCTTCAGTGGAGAAATCATCGTCTCCGGTCTTCAGCATCATCTCCGGTCTTTAGTGGTGCCGTATTTGGTCTCTTCCAGCACTGGTCTTCAGTGGCAACCTCAAAGGCATTCTCCTCAAAGTCTCAGGCCAAAGGCATTCTCCTCAGAGATCTCTCTCAGGCTATCTGGTCTGCCCTCAAAAGCCTTCTCTTCGGTCTGCCTGCACTCAAACGCAAGCCCTTGAGCGTGTTAGATCCACCCGCTCGTAGGTGTACTGCCCGTGATTACACGTGCCTGAAGGTGTTCCAGCGTGTAATTACGCGCGCTGCAGGTTATTCCAGGGCATGATTACACACGCCAGCAGGGTTCAACGCTTATTTTCATGCGCTCAGTGTCTTTCTGCGCAAATTTGTTCCCCTGTTTTCTCACGTGCGCATTATGGCTTTTTTTTGTGGTCATATTCCAATTTTAAACATAATGGCTCCAAGTGGAATTTTGGATTCCAGCGCTACAAAACACATGGCATCGTCTCGGGCAGATTGTTCACCTAGTTGGATTGCGGACAAAGTTTCGTTTCTGGGCAGTTTGGATGGTTCCAATCGTCATCATTTGTCGATTCAGTGGATCTTTGATTCTGGTGCTATGTTTCATACCACTTTCAGTACTAATCATTGATAAGGTACAATACTATCATGGTTATGATGTTATTCTTGTTGGCAATGGTTAATCATTATGTATTTATCACATCTATCAATGTCATTTCTCTGGTTTCTCTGTTAATGATGTTCTTGTGGTGCCTAAGATAACTAGACATTTTTTGTCGATTAGTGAGCTTACTCGTGATTTACATGTCCGTGTTATATTTGGTGCTGACGCATTTTCCCTTGAGCGCAAGCATACTCGAAAAATAATTGGTAAAGGCCATCATAGTTCAGGTCTTTAATTTCTTAACACTGGTGATTCCATCTTTTTAGGTTAATTATGCTCTGGAATACTTCAAGCTTCTTTTGAGCATTGGTATGCATGCCTCAGTCATGTGTCTCATGATACTGTTTAGTTGTTGAGTCGATGGGGCCATATTTCTGTTACTTCCACTGCCTACATCTGTTAGTTGCTCTCCTTGTCAGATAGCTAAGAGTAGTCGTCTTCCTTTTTCCACTAGTGACAAGCGCGCTACTGGTTTGTTGGATAAGGTGCATTGTGATTTGTGGGGACCGATCCCTGTTTTATTTGCAGGTGGTTTCTCTTATAATGCAATTTTCATCTATGGTTTTTTGCGATTCACATGGTTTCTCCCGATGCGGCATAAGTCAGATTTCTATGACACATTTTTCCAGTTTCAGAAATTTGTTGAGACCCAGTTTTCTGCTAAGGTTAAAAATTTTCAGACCGATAGTGACATAGATTTTACTAATCATCAACTTCAGGCTCACTTCATATCATGTGGCATTCATCATCAGATGTCCTTGCCATATACACCTTCTCAGGATGGTCGAGCTGAGCGGAAGAATCGTCACATCACAGAGACTGGTCTTGCCATATTTTTTCACTCTTCTGTGTCGCACTGTTATTGGGTGAAAGCTTTCTCCTATGCAGTATACATAATTAACCGTCTTCCTAGTTTGGTTTTTGGTAGAAAATCACTTTTGAGGTTGTTTTTAGTCATGTGCCTGACTATACCCTCTTTAAGTCGTTTGGTTGTCGTGCATTTCTATGTCTACGTGCCACTTCTATTAATAATTTTGCACTGCAATCCATTCCGTGTGTTTTTATTAGCTACAACCCTCATCACAAGGGCTTCCAGTGTCTCTACCAAACTCCTGGGCATATCTATGTCTCTTGCCACGTTCGTTTTGATGAAACTTTATTCCCTTATGTTTAATCTTCTGCAGGCAGTCGTTATATTTCGGAGCTGGAGATTTTGTCTTTTTTTATGGAGCCATTACACCATTGATTAGGGTTGCTCATGAACCTCCTCCTACCTTTGCATCTTCATAGCCATCCTCTTTTGTATTGGCTCCTTGTGCATTTTATGATTCCGATGATTCGACGCCGCTTCAGCCGCTCAGGCTTTGCCTCATCTGGGCTCACCCATTTTTCCCACCAGCGGTTACTCCACCATTATCTCCTCTAGATTCACCTGTTTCATCATCCGGATCATCATCTGGTCCTGATTCTCCTCCTCGCCGTACTCATCAGATGGTTACCAAGAAGCAGGATAGCACGCGTGCCAAGGCAGACACTGATTATGTAGTTACAGGTCTACTTGCTACTATTATGGAGCAGTCTGATCCCCATGATTATCGTGATACGCTTAGGGATCCAAAGTGGATTGGTGTTATGGATGAAGAAATGGGTGTGCTTCATTATCAGAACACAAGGGTGTTAGTTCCTTATCTTTCGAATGTAAATGTTGTCGGTTCAAAGTGGGTTTATCGTCTGAAGTATTGACCCAATGGTATTATTGATCGCTACAAGGCGCGTCTTGTTGCTCAGGGCTATTCTCATATTCCTGGATTCAACTTTGATCACACCTTCAGTCCCGTGGTCAAGGCTATTACGGTTCAAACTATTCTTGCCATTTCTACTTTGAGACGGTGGCCCTTGTATCATCTTGATGTCAAGAATACCTTTCTTAATGGCGTTCTTGATACTCCAGTTTACATGGCGCAGCCTAACGGCTATCAGGATCCTACTCGGCCTGATTATGCTTGTCGCCTCTGGAAGGCTATCTAAGGGCTTAAACAAGCCCCCCGTGCCTGGTTTGATCAGTTTAGCTCATATCTTCGAGATCTTGGTTTTTGGTGTAGCTCTTCAGACACGCCCCTTTTTGTCTTCTCTCATGGTGCCACTTTATTGTACTTACTTGTGTATGTGGATGACATCATTCTCACCGGGAATGATACTAGGGCAATTCGTCAGTTTATCACTCAGACTGATCGGGAGTTTTCGATTAAGGACTTGGGTCTCTCAACTATTTCCTTGGTCTTCAGGTTAACGCTACTCCGTCTGGACTTTTTCTTGGTCAAGCCAAGTATGCACGGGATTTTCTTCGATGGGCCGGGATGTATAATGCTTCTTCGGTGACTACTCCTTTTGTGCCATTGGGAGCCCAACTCTCTACCGTTCTTTGGTTGGCGCGCTCCGGTAGCTGACTATCACTCATCCTAATTTTGCTTTTTCGGTGAAAACAACTAGTCAGTTTCTTCAGGATCCTTGTGAGGATCACTTTGCTGCTGTTACCAGGATTCTTCACTATGTAGTGGGTACACCTCACCATGGTCTCACCTTTCGTTCCCTCTGATGTTTTTGCTTACTTGGATGCAGATTGGGCTCGCTGTCTAGAGACTCGGCGATCGACATATGGCTATACAGTTTTCTTGGGTGGAAACTTCGTGTCTTGGAGTGCCAAGATGCAGCCCAATATTTCTCGCTTGAGTTTTGAATCTGAGTATCCTGCGCTCGCCAACACAGCTGTTGAGGTCGTTTGGCTCTCTTATCTTTTGCATGATTTTTCAGTTTCCTTTGGATGGCTCGCCTCTGTTGTTGTATGATTACAACTGTGCAATCTTCTTGGCTTGGAGCCATGTGGCTCACAAGTGGGCGAAGCACATTAATATCGACTACCATTTTGTTCGAGAGCTGGTTGCTACGGGCAAGATTCGAGTCAGTCATATTCCTACTTCATTACAACTAGCGAACATCTTCACCAAGGGTCTTCCTAAACCCTTGTTTTAGTTTTTTAGATCCAAGCTCTACGTTTCAGTCAATCCGACGCTTCGCTTGAAGGGAGGTGTTAGAATGATAGACTGATATGGGTTTAACCTGTTATGTACTAGACCAGGTTCATTGAACTAGTTAGGTTTTACCTCTATTTATTTCCTAATAATCAACACATCTTCGAGGTTTCCCTTCTATCGGAAGGCATAACTGATTTTTCAACTAAAATATGTGTGTGATCGTTTTGAAATGACTTCACAAGGTAGATGCACATCAATATCGTGCATGGAACGTGCAAGTTTGGATATGGTATAGGCATTAAAATTTACTTTTACATGGTTCTAAGGTAAAATATTTTAAATGAAATTTGCTATACATTTAATATAGCAAAAGGTAGTATACATTTTCATCTTAATTAATGTTTCTGCATGAAATGTTTAAGTAATTACTTGAAGCACAAATACGTGTAAGGTGCGTGCATTTTGTATTTATACTAGCTAGATTGAACTTATAATTTTTTTTGTTCACTTAAGATTAAGTTAATGATTTCAATATATGATTTGTTCAATCAAGCTTAAGAATATGATTTTTTATTTTATTTTAAACTAGCTTAAGAATATAACTATTTCTTCATTATTATTGTCAACACATTCGCTCCTTTCATTCAACTGTAGCCACTATGTAGGAAGGGGGATTAAATGCGATTTTATTGGACCAGAGAAGACACTTTTTTGGTGCCTTCTCTGGTATTTCCTTTGATCTCCCCTCATCAAAGGCGGTTCCAAAAAAATGCCTTCTATCAGAGCCAAAACCACTTCTGAATTCGGAACCTATTATTGAGCTCCCAAAAAAAGGCTGCTGAAAACTTAGGTTTTCGGAAGCAAGCAAATCAGATCAGACAAAAAATAGATTCTCCGGCGAGGCTGTCATTGTACAGATCCAAAACATAATTGGGCTCTTCATTAATCATTAAATATTTGAAGTTACAACATATCTAAAACATTAATGAACTTACAATAGATCAAAAATATTAAACAAATCCAGTTGTAGAGGCGAAGTGTCAGACCAGCGGAGGAGGTGTTGCTGGTGGAGGAGGGAAGGAGCAGTGTCCCGGGTCCGAGAGGGACGGACTCCGGCCGGTGGATGAGCTCCTGGTGGTGGAGATCTTATGGAGAGAGCCTGTGGCAGAGATCTGGTAGAGAGAGGCCAGGGAGAACATCGGGTGGGAGAGACAAAGGCTGGGAGAAAAATTACTAAGACATTAATTAATTTAAGGTTTCTTTATATAGTGACCCATAATTATAGCCCAAGTGCAGCCCATTAAAGATGGACCTGAAAACACTTCCAGTAACAGAACCTCTGTCAAAGACGGTTCTATTGTATAGCCATCTTTAATTGATGTCCATTAAAGGCGGTTCCTCAAGAACCGCCTTTGATCAGTTTCGAACCGCCTTTAATTGGACCCGAAACCACTTTGGAAATTGAAACCTCTTTTGACTCCTCTATCAAAGGAGGTTCTATTGTAGAACCGCCTTTAATTGATGTCCATCAAAGGCGATCAATTTGAACTGCCTTTAATTGAATCCAAAACCACTTCCAACATCGGAACCTCTTTCGGCTCCTCTATCAAAGGAGGTTCTATTGTAGAACCGCCTTTAATTGATGTCCATCAAAGGCGATCAATTTGAACTGCCTTTAATTGAATCCAAAACCACTTCCAACATCGGAACCTCTTTCGGCTCCTCTACCGAAGGCAGTTCCTTAGGAATCGCCTTTTATCACTGCCTTTAATCAAGGCTCTTGGACTAGTGAGTATACATATACAAAGCCATCATGCATTTACAAACTGATTTTAGCCCTTTGTTTCAGGTTTTATTTTTGGAGATAGAACTTCAACAATCAAACATAAGCAAAAAAGAAGAAAACAAAGGTAAAAAGAAACAAGAGCAAAGTGCATATATAACCCTATATAATTGACGAAAGTGCAGATGTAACCCTGCGATAATTGAAACTGCAAATATAACCCCAGATATTTAGGTTATGTGCAAATGTAACCTTTTCTTGCAATTTGATGTTGGATTTAATTAAAAAGACTATTTTACCCTTCCAAAAATAAAATAAAAAGAAAATTGACTATTATTTTGACATTTTTCTTTCAATCTTCGTCGTCTCCAATCTTCTTCTTCTTCCACTCCAATCTTGGTCTCCAATCTCCGCCGTCTCCAAAAACTCCACCTTCTCTGCTCCGGCTCCAATCTCCGTCTCCATTCTTCTTCCAGAACGAGCGGCCGGATGAGAAGAAGATGGCAAGACACCATCAGTCAGAGGAATTGAAAGAAGGCAGGATATGGTCGGGGAAGGAGATAGCACGACGGTGGAGCACGGTAGCGCCGCGGTTGAGCGACAACGGCAGACTGGACCAGCCGATAGTAGTGAGGCGGGGATAGAATATTTAGCTCCAGCAATCTCCTTGGCTGATGGGTCTCAATTTTCTGGTTGATGGATCTCCACAAAACAAAGTCATTGCGACCGCCACCACCGTCGGCGGCTCTATTCTGAGCTCTAACAGTGCTCCACCTCGCCACTGCCGCAAAAGCTCATAACCCATACTGATTCTTCATGTAGAACGTCACTAATGACACTATCCGGTCGCATGGCATTCCCCAACAGGTAATTTTGAATTGAATTGATTACCAATTTTTCAATGTGTGTGGATTGGTTCATTTGTTGAAATAGATCGATCATTTTTTGTGATTGTTGAAATTGCAGGGGGTAATGATCAATGGATAATTCCCCGGGCCAGACATTGAATTTGTCACTAATGATTATCTGGTTATCAACGTCTTCAACAGTTTAACTGAGCCTTTTCTGCTTTCCTGATGAGTTTGAGATCAAATGCATAGCATTTCTGGTTGATGGGTCTCAATTTTTTAGAGCTTAGCTGAGCGGCACCAGAAATGGTGACAGATGGTGGCAAAGGTGGTGTGGAGGTGGCGAGCAAGGAGAGGGGTTGGTGGTGGTGGTTGGCAGAGCTGAGGAGGAGATGGGGCTAGGTTTGGTTGATGGTGGAGCCGGAGCAGTGGTGGTGGTGGAGTGGCGATGGTGGGGTGGGATAGCGGGGCTAGTGGCAGAGCTGGGTGGTGGGTGGTGGTGCTGGTAGATTAGTGGTGTATTGGTGGGTGGTGGGTGGTGGTAGATTAGTGATGGGATAGCGGGGCTGGTGGCAGAGCTAGGTGATGGGTGGTGGTAGATTGGTGGTGGGATGGTGGGGCTAGTGGCAGAGATGGGTGGTGGGGGCATTTTTGTCTTTCAATATGTGTATTAGGTTAGAAGGGCATTTTGGTCATTTTGGTTGATCAATGGCCAAAAATTGCCGGAATAATGGCTTTAGGGTTATATTTGCACTTATATATAATAGTTAGGGTTATATTTGCACTCTTATGCGAGGCCCGAAAAGACTTGTGTTCATCACCTTTCCTCTAGAGTTCTTGGTGATCTATGATGGATCAAGAAGCATTACAGTCACAAGACTTACGCAGTGCTGCCAGATTTGAAGGCATATATGTGGTACACTCGTATAAATGTGATTGTAACAACAATTTTTACGGGTATAATTTTTGTATCTAGTTTTTGAGTCCGTCTCTTGAAAGACAGTCTTGTAAATTAGAAGAAATGAAGATAAAATTTCTGGATTGTATGAATCAGGTTATAAACTTTATTACTGTACACGTTGCATAATAAATTTTTAATATTGCAACTTAGACTTTTTACCTTTTAATATTCTAACTAAACACAATTTTTCCATAAGCTTATGGAAAGACCTTCTTTCCCAAGACTATTCCGTAGTTTTAAGGTAATATTTTACGTAATATATTTTTTTAAAAAAACATACAAATATAACTTATATATTTGAGAAAGTGCAGATATAACACTGAGATGATTTTTAGTGTAAAAATATCCCTAACTACTTTACATAAGTGCAAATATAACCCTAAAGACTATATTTTGACATTGACTAGCCATTTCCGACCATTGACCGACCGAAAATGACCAAAATGCCCTTTCAACCTAATGCAATATCTGAAAGACAAAAATGCCCTCTAACGCCACCACACTAGCATCACCTCCACCACCGTCACTCCACCTCCACCAGCAAGGATGCAAAGTTGGTGTAAAAAATCCCCCTGAAAACTTCATCTTCCTCATCTTAACCCTGTAAAAAACCCCTCTCCAAAACCTCTCCAAAATCCCTCACAAAATCCCTCTCCCAAACCCTCTCCAGACCAACCATGAGCTCAAAAACTTCTGCCTCATCATCAACAACTATCTGATCGAATCTCAGGATAGAATCACGGGGGAGGTGGAGGTGGTGGAGGATGCCGCAGCCGACACTCCACCCATTCCGCCGCCACCACCTCCAGGATGAAAACTTGCTCTCCTAATTTTGTCCTGTCGCCGTCCCATTGCCGAATCTGCATTAAGCCTCGTGAAGATGACCGCCGGAGTTAGCTTCCAGAGGTGCAGATCTGACGTCACCTTCATGCGCCATTCACTGCCGATACACATCCCCACCGTCGTGGCCCAGCCCTGGCACCACCCCCAACACCAGCTGCGTAGAAGCTAGACCTATGGATACACTCACTTTTTTTACGCCAATTTGCAATAGCTCCACGGTCCCGTTACCAAAAAAAGAAGAGCACATTTAATGGTATGCCCTGAAGTCCCTAAATTTGATTATGTATTCAATGCTCGTTGATTTCTCAAACTCATTGACTCTCCCCCCCCCATCAATTTGAGCTCAATTATCAACTCTCCATTAATGGAGACTTCGCCAGAGCAATTCGGAGCCGATGCCATCAACAACCTAACTCCAGATATTCAGCGAATCATTGCTTCAAAGATTCCTCTCATTGCTTCAACGCCGATTATGTCCTTCGCCTAAAGAGCATCGTGGTCCGTCAGAGCTCCGGTGAAACTGGACCTTAAAGCAAGGGGAGAGTTCGAGCAAATTGTCTCAAAATTTTCAATGCATTTCGACTCCCCCAGCCTTGGACCAATAGTCAATTTACAGTTTCTGATGAAAATAATGGTAATGATCCGTCTTTATTCATGACCTCAGTGTTTATTATATAGTAGTACAAAATACCTATGCAAGCTAGGAAAAGGAAATATAATCTAATTATAATTACAAGTAATATTTATATTCCTTAACACCCTCCCTCAAGTTGGAGCATGTGGATCAGAAATGCCCAACTTGCCAAGTAATGAATGAAACTGGTTACGTTCGAGAGCTTTAGTAAACAAGTCCGCAGGTTGATCTGTAGTGCGGATATGATGAGTAACTATAGTACCAGACTGCACAAGATCCTGGACAAAATGACAATCAACTTCAATATGCTTCGTACGTTCATGGAACACTGGATTTGCTGCAATATGAAGAGCAGATTGACTGTCACAAAACAAACACATATGAGCAGTATACGCGACCCCTAACTCTTTCAATAAAGACCTAAGCCATAACAACTCACAACAGGTAACAACCATAGCACGATAATCCGCTTCAGCAGAAGACTGAGAAACTGTAGGTTGCTTCTTGGTCTTCTACGAAACAGGAGAATCATCAATCATCACAAAGTAACCGGAAAGAGAATGCCGAGTAATAGGGAAAGTGGCCCAATCAGAATCACAGTAAGTAGTCAATTGTAACGCACTACGGGAAGAGAGAAATAAACCCTAACCCGGATGACTCTTCAAGTAGTGCAACACATGAACTGCAGCTTGCCAGTGAGGAACACAAGAGGACTTTATGAATTGAGTAAGTGTGTGAACCGAATAGCTAAGCTCAGGACGTGTGATGGTAAGGTATATCAGGCACCCAACCAGTCTCCTGTACTGCTCAGGATCATAGTAAAGCGGGGCATCAACACGCGTCAAATCGTGTTGCTGCTCCATCGGAAAGTCAGTTGGTTTAAAGGCAGACAAACCTGTATCAGATAAAATGTCCAAGGCATATTTCCTTTGCGAAAGAAACATCCTTTCTAGTCTTCTAGCAATCTCTATGCCCAAGAAATACTTAAGTAAACCAAGATCTTTCATATGGAAACAAGAACCCAAGTATTTCTTGAACTCAGAGATAAGCGCAGAAGAGCTTCCAGCACTGACCAAATCATCCACATAAACCAGAACATGCAAAGAAACCGATCCACGGGAAAAGACAAACAAAGAGTAATCTGCCTTACTTTGAACAAAACCATGCTCGTAAAGCCTGAGCCAATTTGGCAAACCAATTTCTAGGAGCCTGGCAAAGACCGTGAAGAGATTTTTGAAGGCGACATACATGACCATGGGGAGCGGCATAGCCTGGTGGGGGTCACATAAAAACCTCTTCATGCAAATCACCATGCAGGAAAGCATTATGGACATCTATCTGATGCCATTCCTAACCACGAATGGCCGCAATAGATAAGAATAGGCAAACAGAACTCATCTTCACAAATGGAGAAAATGTCTTAGTATAATCAATTCCTTCAACCTGGCGATTTCCAAGAACCACGAGGCACGCCTTATAACGTTCAATAGTACCATGTGACCGGAACTTCATCCGTTAGACCCATTTGCACCCAATTTCCTTATTATTCGCAGGCAGAGGAGCCAATATCCATGTCTGATTTTGCTCTAGCGTAGTAAGTTCTTCAGTCATAGCATCTCGCCAATGAGAATGTCGGGAAGCCTCAAAATAAGTAGTGAGATCTGCACTAGATGTTATTGCACCCAAAAATCTAGAATGCATACTAGAAAAATTATCACAATTTACATAATCAGTAAGGAGATAGAGAACACATGAGGAAAGTGACGATGCATGAGTGAACAGAGACGTAAGAGGGGGGGTCTTCAGTAGTAAGAACACAGGCATGATCATCATTATCGTAATCTGCCAAGTAAGGAGGCGGTCAGCGAGCACGAATACTCTTTCTGACAGGTGAAAACTTGGCAGCGGAACCATCCGGAGCTGGAGATACGGCAAAAGGAGATGTCGGCGATGACTGATCGGTAGCGGCCAGCAGCAGTTGACTAATGGCGGCCGGCAGTGGCTGACTGGTGGCGGCCTGCGGCAACTGACTGGCGGCGGTGGATGGTGGCAACGAACCGACGATGGCATGCAGCGACTGACCAGGGGTAGCCACTGACCGGCGGTGGACAGTGGAGATTGACTGGTGGTGATCGGCGGGGATTGGCAGGCGGCGGCCGGTGGCAACTGACCGTTGACAGCTGACGGCGACAGGCCGGCATCGGCCAACGGTGACTGGCCGACGGTGAACGGCAGAATGAAAATTCTGTGTGACTCTGGTAGTGAGCTGGAAGAGATCGGCGGTGATGTGGTGGTGCCTCCGATTCATCTGAAGAGGCCAAAGATGGAATAGCATAATATGGGAACTGGTTTTCAAAAAAATTAGCATCCCGACTAGTAAAGATCACACGAGATTCTAAGTGGAAAAGGCGATAGCCTTTCTTTCCGGCAGGATAACCAAGAAACAGACACCGCCGACTTCTTGGGGCAAACTTGTCACGATATCTGGGAACATAAGCAGAAAAAAAACAAGCATCTAAAAACTCTTAATGATGAGTAATTTGGAGCTTTCCCATAGATCAACTCAAAGGGAGTACGGCCATTGAGAGTTGTGTCGGTGTTCGGTTAATCAAGTAAGTACTAGTAAGAACACATTCTCCCCAAAACTCAATAGGAAGACTGGCTTGAAATCGTAAAGCACGCACCACATTGAGTAAATGGCGTTGCTTTCTTTCAACCCAACAATTATGTTGCAGTGTTTCAACCATAGATGTTTCAAAGATGATCCCAGATGCAGTAAAATGAGATCGCAAAGGCAGAAATTTAGTCCTATTATCATCCCGAACACAGTGTATGGTTCGGCCCCACTGGTTCTTCACTAAAGCACTAAATTCTAAAAATCTAGAGGCTACTTCAGACTTAGCTACTAATAAATAAACCCAAATAGCTCGGGAATAATCATCAACTATAGTCAAAAAATAAATGCACCACTAGAGGATGGTGTTCGATAAGGTCCCCAAACATCACAATGTACTAATTCAAATAATGCAGTAGCATTTGTAGAACTCAATGGAAAACTATGCCTAGTCTGTTTTGCTCTATAACATATAGAGCAGGGTATAGTAGTATTATTTGTGCTAAAATCAAGAGTAGGAACAGATAACAACATTGTAGATGATGGATGACCAAAACGTTAATGCCATAAATCAGATGAAGATACCAAAGCAACTGTCGGAATAGACTGCAGGTAATGAGGACGAACGCGAGTATCCAACAGACGAAGCCAATAAACCCCCCTACTATTCACCCACGCCAATCACAATCCCCGTACTGATTTTCTGTAAAATGCAATAATTTTCAGTAAACAAAGCTAGCCATTTTAAGGCACATAACAATCTAGAGCATGATAATAAATTTGCATCGCAAAGTAGGTATGTAGAGCACATGAGTAAGGGTGACATCATCAAAATAAATAGACCCATATTGTGTAGCAGACGACACAGATCCATCAGAAAGTATAACATTCACAGTATTGGAAGCAATAATAATATTAGTAAGAGAACCTTTATCACCAGTCATGTGATATAAGGCTCCCGAATCAAGAATCCAGGGTAAAGTAGGCTTACCTGACCCATTGTCAAATAACGAATAAAACTGATTAAATAAATGTGTGGTCGTCCTCCATTGGTCGTCAGATAAAGCAGGACCAAAATCAGATCGTGTAGGTAAGCTAGAGGTGGCGACCACCACAAACCCTTGCGGCGATGTCACTACGCCGACGAAAATAGCCATAACACAAATGGCAAGTACAATTAAAGTAATGGAAGAAAAGAAATTCTGCTGAACCAAAGCCAAAAGAAGCAAATGACACGTGCCTCTTGTGTGGCGCATGAAAGACACGCGCTCTGAAGAGAGAAACGCGTGTCGGGCGCAACCGCGTGTGGACTCACGCGCTTCTGGAAGGTCGCGCGCGTGAATCTCACGCGCGCCTCTTTCTGTCTGAAGCTGACACCGGAGTAGATGCCACCGGCTGGACGGAGCTGACAGTGGAGTAGATCGATCGGAGTGGGAGCGGGCCGATCGGAGCAGGAGCGAGCCAGACGAGATGAGAAGGCCGGATGATGCAGAGAAGGTCGGACAGAGCTGGAGCGGGAAAAAAATGGGAGCGGAGTAGAACGGACAGAGCGGAGCAGACCAAGACGGAGCTGGAGCGGGAGAAAGCTGGAGCGGAGCGGACCGGGACGGAGTCGGCCGGATGACGGTGGTGGTGAGCAAGTTTGCGGAGCGAAGAGGAAGAATTTTATTTTTAAATTTTTTGATGAAAGGTAGTCCGGATCGACGGCGTGTGGAAGTCACGCACGGACGATGGCGGAAAATTTAGGACAGTATTTTAAGGTCTTAGGTTTCAGGACTTTAGGCTCTGATACCATGATGAAAATAATGGTAATGATCTATCTTTATTCATGACCTCGGTGTTTATTATATAGTAGTACAAAATACATATGCAAGCTAGAAAAAGGAAATATAATCTAATTATAATGACAAGTAGTATTTATATTCTTTAAAAGTTTCTGAAGAAGGGATTGTGAAGGAAAGAACGGCTGAAGGAGGGAAGAAGATGGGTTAGGTTTAGGGTTATGGGTGTACAATAGTTAATTTATTTTTTTAGTTTCTTCTTTTATTTTTTGGAAGGGTAAAATAGTCTTTTCAATTAAATCTGATATCAAATTACTGAAAAATGTTATATTTACACACATACTAATTATCTAGGATTTTTTTTCTACACTTTCAATTATTACAAAATTATACGTGCACTTTAATAAACTATCTACGGTTATATATTCACTTCGCTCTTTTTCTACCTTTCATGAATAATCAACTCCCGCATATTGATTTAATTCTTTCTCTATGCCCTTTTGGCCTTTGCAGACATTTTATTTGACTCCATTGATAAATGTTATGTTCTTCTAGTGCATGGAACTTGCCAGTTCAGTTAATAGTATAATATATACACATAATATTTTAAAATTTGTTTAAGTTAATAAAAAATTACTTCACGTAGAAATCGATCATTTACGATACGCTGAGAGTTTGTGTGCAGTAATTTTTTTTTTGAATGAAACCATCCGTAGATGGGGGAAATTATATTAGGCCTTCCCAAGCCGTAAAATAGACAAACTAAAAGGAACATAATAAGAATCCGAAGATAAGTTGCGTTATACAATGTTGAGCACTAGGCTCTTGAAGCAACACTTGTTGCTTCCAAAAGAATGATGAAAACTACCGACAGTTCGTGAGAGATTTCCAAAAGCTCTTTGTCTAAGTGGGAGAATGTCAGAACTTATTAGTGAATCTAAAAGAAACACAAGGCAGTTCCAGTCCTCCCACCTAGATAGTAAGCGTATCCTCTACTAATAGTGAATGATGACACAAAAACCTAGCTATTGCAGATGAACTATCCATCCTAGGTAGGATTATGTACATGTTAGAGGCTCGAAATAGAGTGAGACCTGGTGTAAAGACCCTAATGCATCACCATGGCAAGCAACAGTCTTTGTCTAAGATATCTTCGGTTGCACCCATTCCGAGCAAAGCAGCCTGAAAAGATCAACAAAGCTTCTATGATTCAGCCTTTGAGTATGCCTTTTTCCATGTTGTACTCCTACGGTTTGTGTGCAGTAATAAATCTCAATTTGCTATCTTTATATGAAATATTAAAGTAATTACCTAAAGATAAAATTATGTGCAACTAGGGAGCATTTTACACTAATTAATAATTAGAGAATGAACTACATTCTTGGCCTAGTGATTATTGTTTACCTTTATAGCTTTGTACACTCTTATATACATGAATACACATAGTAACCATACTTGTTCTTCTAAAATCATATTAATGTTGATTTATTTTCTCCGCCTCTATACTTAGATCATCCTCTTCATTGTTACAATGGATCACAGACAATGATATTTAGATGAGAGTTCGAGCAGGGCGTTACGTTGTGTTCAAGCAACTTTGATCAGAGACAATAATCAAAGCAAACCGAGCACCTCACTGTATTTCTTCTCTGCCTCTAGCTGGTTTTCGATCAATGTCAGCTGAGCCTGGAGATTCTCCACCGTGCCTTTGGTGCCAAACAGAATGGCCCCGCTTCCATTCTCATTCTCAAAGCGACTAATGATGTGGTTCACATTGGGGCTTCCATATCTTCCCCGACGGAGAGAACACGATGATGCCCACCTCAGTATCACTAAGGGTGTTGAGCTCGTCGGCCAGAAAAGGTTGGAGTTGCGCTCGAATAAGGTTTTTAGTTTGAATTTGGAACTCAACCAAAGGTAATTTTAACCATTATATTCTATTAATATATTGTTGTGCGGAATACTCAAGAAAGAATAATGAAACAAAATAAAGCGAAAAACAAGACACCGAGATTTTACATGGTTCACCAATTGGCTACATCCACAGCCGACCAAGATCGGATTCCACTAGAGAGAAAGGTCAGAATTACAGATTTCCTACTCTCTACCAATCATATCTCTTACAGGTTACAATAAAAGACGAGACACTATATATATAGTCCTCTCCACCTTAAACCCTAATGGCTTTGGGCCCAGAAACAATCTGGCCCAAACCAGAACAGGAGACAGAATGCCAATAACAGCCCAAACAGAGGACATGCTATACTGTCGGCTAATGCGTATTCAAGGCATACCAACAAATCTCCACCTTAACTTGAATCCTCAAAGCAGAAACTCCAGACGCACCATTACAGTGCCAGATGAGCAGACTTATCCCTCCACTCCTGGGACTACCCCACTGGGCAGCTACTGATCTCTGATGTTAAGCAAGTCCAAACAGTGTTGAAACTTGCTATGTGGAACAGGCTTGGTGAACATATCAGCAGGATTATCAACAGTTCCCACTTTCTTCACCCTGATTCTCCTCTCACTTCTCAGGAAATGATATCTGACATCAATGTGTTTGGTCCTCTCATGATGGACCTGATCCTTGGCTAATCAGATAATGCTCAAGCTATCACAATACATAGTAGCCTGATCGTGGTGTAGACTAAGGTCACTGACTAGCCCCTTCAGCCATATACCTTCTTTTGCAGCCTCCGTCAGAGCCATGTACTCTGCTTCCGTAGTAGAAAAAGTCATTGTAGGTTGCAAAGTCGCCTTATAGCTAACAACAGAACCACCCAAGGTAAAGACATAGCCGGTCATAGATCTCCTCGTGTCAACATCCCCAGCATAATCAGAATCAGAATAACCCGTAACCAGGCACTCAGTATCACCCCCGTAAATGAGACCCACATCAGACGTACCTCTAAGGTACCTAAAGATCCTCTTCATAGCTTGCCAATGTTCTCTACCTGGTTGCTCCATGAACCTGCTCACAACACTGACCGCATGTGCTAAGTCTGGCCTCGTGCACACCATAGCATACATCAAGCTCCCCACAGCGCTAGCATACGGAACTCAAGACATATACTCCTTCTCCTCTTCTGACTGAGGAGCAAACATGGAAGTGAGATGGATATTTGCAGCACCAGGAGTGTCAATAGGCTTGGCTGAAGACATGCCAAACCTAGCCAACACCTTCTGAATGTAGCCTTTCTGTGACAAGAAAAGCTTCCTCTGACCTCTATCTCTGAGAATCTCCATTCCTAGTATTTTCTGAGCTGCACCCAAATCCTTCATCTCAAACTCAGCACTAAGAAGACCCTTCAGCTTCTGAACCTCATGCTTACTCTTTGAGGTTATCAACATGTCATCTACATAAAGCACCAGATAAATGAATGACTCATCTCTTAACTTGCTATAGTAGGCACAAAAATCATAGGAACTCCTTGTGTAGCCCAACTCAAGCATGTAGCTGTCAAATCTCTTGTACCACTGCCTCGGAGACTGCTTAAGCCCATATAAAGACTTCTTCAACTTGCAAACATACTTTTCCTTTCCATGAACTTGGAAACCATCTAGCTGAGTCATGTATATCTCTTCCTCCAACTCTCCATGTAGAAAAGCGGTCTTCACATCAAGTTGTTCAAGCTCCAAATCCTGATGTGTCACTATAGCTAGCAACACCCTGATGGAAGTGTGTCTGACCACTGGTGAGAAAATCTCATTGTAATCTACTCCCTCTCTCTGATTGAAGCCTCTAGCAACAACTCTAGCCTTGTACTTGACTCCCTCTGTAGGTGATATCCCTTCCTTTTTCTTGAAAACCCATTTGCAAGTGATACACTTTCTCCCTTGAGGTTGTTGAACCAAATCCCATGTCTGATTCTTCTGGAGGGACTCCATCTCATCTCCCATTGCTACAAACCATTTGTCAGCATCAGTACCTGAAATGGCTTCTCTGTAGGTGGATGGCTCATGAGTATCCACCTCCTCAGCAACCTGTAGTGCATAACCCACCATATCCTCAAACCCATACCTCTTGGGTGGACCAACTTCAACCCTCTTTGGTCGATCTTTAGCTAAGCAATGAATTGTATCTCCTGATGGTTGATGATCTGATGGTGGAGGCTCTGGAAACTCACTTTCTGTCTGTAGCTCTTGATCTCCTTCAAGTTCCTTCAATCCACTCTCACCTTGAGTGACTTGAAGCTCCACCTGTTTATCAATGTTACCAACTTCTGTTGTAGACGTGGACTTCACCATAGATCTAAGCAAAGAGTTTTCATCGAAGACAACATCCCTGCTCAGAACAACCCTCTTCTCGGATGGAGACCAAATCCTTGATCCCTTGACTCCATCTCCATAGCACACAAAGACTCCCTTCTTGGCTCGGGGCTTTAACTTACCATCACTCACATGATAATAAGACTGTATGCCCGTATGAGGTCCACGATTGATCAAGTAGCACGATGTACTCACTGCCTCTGCCCAGAATCTTCTATCTAACCCAGCATTCGAGAGCATGCACCTCGCTCTCGCCAACAATGTCTGATTCATCCGCTCAGCTACACCAATATGCTGTGGCGTATTCCTGACTGTATGATGTCGGACGATCCCTTCATCCCTACAAAACTGATCAAACTCAAACGAGTGGAATTCCAAACCATTATCAGTTCGCAGCCTCTTGATCTTCTTCCTTGTTTGGTTCTCCACCAGAGCTTTCCACTGCTTGAACTTCATGAAGGATTCACATTTATGTTTCATCATGATAACCCAAGTCATTCTGGAGTAGTCATCAATCAAAGATACAAAGTACATGTGCCCTCCCAATGACTCAACTCGGGATGGCCCCCAACAATCAGAGTGGATATAATCTAGCGTGCCTTTCGTTCTATGAATAGCCTTTGGAAACTTGCTGCGGTGTAGTTTCCCAAAGACACAGTGCTCACAGAACTCCAAACCCTTGACCTTGTGGCCACCAAGAAGATCATCCCTCGACAGAATCTGCATCCCTCTTTCATCCATGTGACTAAGCCTCATGTGCCATAACTTAGTCATATCCTCATGGTGAACCTCTGACGATGCAAAATTTTCCGAATCCATAACCGTGGAACCTTGTAGAAGATACAAAGTACCATGCAGAAGACCTTTCAGAACCAGCTTAGAACCCTTGTAGACACTTAGAGCTCCATCTTTCCCTGAATAGATAAAACCCTTTCTATCCAGCAGACTAAGAGAAATCAAATTCTTCGTCATCGATGGAACGTGTCTAACCTCGTTCAAAGTACAGAAACTACCATCATGTGTCCTGATCTTGATCGAACCTGTCTCACAGGCAGTACTGTTAGTCGTAGTAATGCTACCCCTTGTCTGCTTATAAGTCGAAAACCACTCTCTCCTTGGACAAATGTGGTAGGATGCCCCAGAATCTAGGAACCATACATCGGAGTGATGAGTGTGTCCAGCAGCAACCAGAGCAATATCCTCTTTTGAATCAACGTCTCCTTCCGCTAGAGTAGCAGAACCCGATTTGTTTCCTGATTGCTTCATCATCAACTTCTTTGGACACTCATTTTTCCAATGTCCCTTCTCCTTAAAGTACCTACAGATATCACCGGGCTTGGGAACCTTTGACTTCTTACCTCTTTTCTTTCCGCCATTTCCCTTTCCCTTATCACAACTAGTAAACAAACTAGATGCCTGATTATCTGTTCCTGAACTGCTAGCACTATGACGCAACTCCCTGCTATGAAGAGAGGATCTAACTTCCTCAAAAGACACAGAATCTTTCCTGATAATGAATGACTGAACAAAGTTCTCATGTGAAAGCGGTAGAGATACTAACAATATCAAAGCAGCATCCTCATCATCAACTTTCACATCTATATTTCGCAGTTCTAATAACAAAGTATTCAATTGCTCTAGATGATCTCTGGGTTGCGTACCTTCCTGCATTCGGAGACCGAATAGACGTTGTTTCAGAAGCAATTTGTTCGTCAGAGACTTCGTCATGTACAAGCTCTCCAACTTCAACCACAGCTCTGCAGCAGTCTCTTGATCCAAGACCTCAGTGATGACTTCATCCGCGAGACACAGCATAATTGTTGAATGCGCTTTTTCTTCCAGACCCACCATGTTCGAAGTGCCAACGACCGAGAACCCCTTCGTCAGCGGCATCCACAACCCTTGTTGCTTCAACAAATCTCGCATCTTGATCTGCCATAAACTGAAGTTGTTCCTCCCGGTAAACTTGTCTACCTTCACATTCAGTGCAGCCATCTTTCTCTCCGATCAGATTAGAGATCCGACCACCCCAGATTCGATAAACCCAAAAATCCGATAGACCCACCGCGGATCTAACCAGAAGCTCTGATACTAGTTTGTTGTGCGGAATACTCAAGAAAGAACAAGCAAAGAAAATAAAGCGAAAAACAAGACACCGAGATTTTACGTGGTTCACCAATTGGCTACATCCACGGCCGACCAAGATCGGATTCCACTAGAGAGAAAGGCCAGAATTACAGATTTCCTACTCTCTACCAATCCTATCTCTTACAGGTTACAATAAAAGACGAGACACTATATATATAGTCCTCTCCACCTTAAACCCTAATGGCTTTGGACCCAAAAACAATCTGGCCCAAACCAGAACAGGAGACAGAATGCCAATAACAGCCCAAACAGAGGACATGTTATACCGTCGGCTAATACGCATTCAAGGCATACCAACATATATGTATATAACATATAACTTTGAAATATTAATCGTTAAAAATTATTTGACACAGATAAATATATATTAATAGAAATTTATAGAGTTGATTTCAAGAGTCAAATTAGTATCTTAATAGGATCAATTGATGTATAAGTAGTTATACACTTATCTCATAAATTTCTTTTGTTCCATTCGTGCAATTTTCATGTGCATTTTGGTTTTGATGATTATTTAGTAAAACTGCGCAATTTTGGGTTGATGAAATGAAAATTATGGTTTTTGCGTGTCATTTGTGTGTTTTTGTTCTGTGTATTAAAAAAAACAAACTTATCTTAGCAATGTAGATACATTTGTACTTATTTTCAAACTAGTTATTGGTGTTGCACACATATATCTCATAACGAAAAATGGACTAAATCAGTAAAGAAAAAATCTGACAGCGATCTACAACAAACTATTCTCATATAGCATTCGTTTCCTGGGTTTTGATGTGTGGAGTTACGCCTAACATTTCGAAAAGTCGGTCCATTCTCTCTTCAAAAAGCTTACTCCCAAACTCTTTGAAATCATGGGAAAGAGATATAATATGTTGTATGCTAAAGGGCTTGTTCTGGTCATATATGTTGGTTCCTCAAAAAAATCATAGATTGTACCATCTCATCTAACCTTCCTCTTACTAAATATTTTAATCAAACATTTTGGAATTTGTTAATGTTAAATCATTGTACTACTTATCATCATCTTCCCTCCAGAGCTCTTGGTGATCTATGAGGGATAAAGAAGCATTGAAATCGCAAGACTTAC
Source organism: Rubia yunnanensis (assembly GCA_037428765.1). Lineage (NCBI taxonomy): Eukaryota > Viridiplantae > Streptophyta > Magnoliopsida > Gentianales > Rubiaceae > Rubia > Rubia yunnanensis. Next base: position 29,806,875 of record CM075069.1, on the reverse strand, counting down.
ACAGTGTTGACGGATTCGAAGGCAAATTTGAAAATCTACGGTGCAATCGTATAAATGTGTTTGTAACAACAATTTCTCCAGGTATAATTTTGTAACTAGTTTTAAGTTTAATATTTTTTTAAAAAAAATACTTTTCAAATCATCATAATTATTTTGTAAAAGTAACTTAAATTCTTTCACGTTTAATCAACTCCTGCATATTGATTTAATTCTTTCTCTATGCCCCCTGACCTTTGCAGAAATTTTATTTGACTCCATTTCTATTCGCATGGAACATGCCGTTTTGGTTAAGAGTAAAATATAAGCACGTATTTTTTAAAATTTGTTTAAGTTAATGAAAATGTATTTCACGTGGAACTTAATCATATACGCTACACTGAGAGTTCGTGTTATATGAAATATTTGAGCAATGAACTAAAGCAAAATTTATGTGTAACTAGCGAAAAATGTAGTTCAATCTCTAGTAATTACTTTATTATAAAATATTTTTGGTGCACTATTGTATTCATGAATATACGTAGTCACCATCCGTGCGAATTTTGTTCTTCAAGAGCATATAGCCCTTGACTTATTTTCTCTGTCCCGTGACTTAGATCCTCCTCTTCATTGTCACAATGGATCACATACAATGATCATTAGAGGGGAGTTCGAGCAGGGTGTCAAGTTGTGTTCGAGCAGCTTTGATCACAGACAATGAATAAAGCTAATCGAGCGCTTTACCGCATTTTCTAAATAATTTCTATTATGTCACATAACTAAATAATTTATAAAAAACACAATTTCTAAAAAATACAATTTCTAAAATATTATGTCCAAATTTAAACTAAATAATTTCTAAAAAACACAATTTCTTCGTTTTAATTCCAAAATTCATTAAATTCCTAATATTAGATTTCTCCAAATTATTATTCTACATCTTAATCTCCTATACTAACCACCAACCCAACATCTAACCACCAACCGAACATCCATTCTACATTTAACAAAATTCTAACAAACCCCAATTCTAACAATTCCGACAAGTTCAACAAAATTCGAATAGATCGGGCAACAATTCGCACGAAAAGTAAAAAAAATTTCCTCAAAAACTTACGTTTTCCGGCGGGTTTCCGGCGGCGGGCGGCGGAAATGGAGAGAGGGAAGGGGGAGAGAAATGGAGAGAAAGAAGAAGAAGAAGGAGAGAAAGAAGAAGAAGAAGGAGAGAAAGAAGAAGAAGGAGGAGAGAAAGAAGAAGGAGTATTTATAACCATTCTTCCATTTTTTTCTTTTTTTTTAAATTCAAAATACGTGTATTTATACGTATTAGGGCGAGGATAGTAAAATACAGGGCGAGATATAGCAACACCCCATGTTTATTAGTATTCATTATATACTAATTCAAATAAAGTTTGATCGTTAATTAGTTAGAGTCAACTTTGTTATTAGTGTTTATTTATTGAAAGTCAAATATAGTTTGATCGTTGATTAGTCAAAGTCAGCCACGTTATCAGTGTTTATAGATTGAAAGTAAAGTAAAGTTTGACCGTTAACTTGTTAAAGTTGTATTTATGTATACTAAATCAATTAAGGGTTGAACATTAATTAGTTAATGTTAACAAAATTTTCTTATTTGTATATATTAGGTCAGTAAAGATTGATCATTGATTAATTTAACTTAACTTAGTTATTAGTTAAAGTCAACAAAAGAAGTGAACGATTTTGAAAGTTTTAAAAAAATATAGCTTAGAGCGGCTGCGCAGCTGCTCCCAACTCATGAAATTTCTGGGAAAATTATTTGATATTTGTGGCAAATATTTTGAATTCTTTGGCGGAAAATTTGACCTTTGAAAAATTTCGACGAATATTTAGAAGTGTTTGGCGGGAAGATAGAATTTAAAAATATTTAGGCGATTTCTTTGGCGGGAAAATGTTTTTGGCGATTTCTTCGGCGAATTTTTTTTTGGTGCTTTCTTTGGCGGAAAATTTTTTAGCACCGGTTTAAACCGGTGCTATTTTTTATTTTTTAGCACCGGTTTTAAATACAGGTGCTAATTTTTCAAAAATCGGTACTATTTAATTTTTTTGCCTATTTTGTTTACAAAAATCGGTGCTAAATTTTAAATTTTTTGGCGATTCCTTTCGCGGGAAAATGTTTTTGGCAATTTCTTTGGCGGGTATAACTTAAAATTTTTAAAATATTTAGCATCGGTGCTATTTTTTTCCAAAACCGGTGCTATTTTTAAATTTTTAGCACCGGTTGAAAAATACCGGTGCTACTTTTCCCAAAACCGGTGCTATTTAAAAATTTTTGATTATTTCTTTGGCGGGAAAATGAATTTTGAAAATTTTTAGCACCGGTTTTATAAAATCGATGCTCTTGTTTACAAAAACCGGTGCTAAATTTTAAATTTTTTGGCGATTTCCTTGCTGGGAATAATTTTAATTTTTTCAATTTTTTAGCACCGGTTTAAACCGGTGCTATTTTCTTCCAAAACTGGTGCTATTTTTATATTTTTAGCACCGGTTTAAACTGGTGCTATTTTCTTCCAAAACCGGTGCTATTATTTAATTTTTAGCACCGGTTGAAAAAAAAAAAGGGTGCTAATTATTCCAAAGCAGGTGCTATTTAAAATTTTTTGGCTATTTCTTTGGCGGGAAAATGAATTTTGAAAAATTTTAGCACCGGTTTTACAAAACGGGTGCTATTGTTTACAAAAACCGATGCTAAGTTTTAATTTTTAGCACCGGTTTTTAAAACCGGTGCCATTTTTTACAAAATCCGGTGCTATTTTCTTATTTTTAGCACCGATTTTTAAAACCAGCGCTAATATTTTTAAAACCGGTGCTCTTTTAAAATATTTAGCTATTTCTTTGGCGGGAAAATGAAATTTTCTAATTTTTAGCACGTGTTTTTAAAAACTGGTGCTATTGTAAAATTTAGCACCGGTTTTTTTTAAAACTGGTGTTAAAATTAAAAAACCGGTGTTAAATTAACACGAGTTTTAAAAACTGGTGTTGAAATTTTAAAAAAACCAGTGCTATGAGATTTTTAGCACCAATTTAAAAAACCGGTGCTAGAGAGGGGTCTCTGTGGTAGTGATTAGAGGGAAGTTCGAGCAGGGTGTCAGGTTGTGTTCGAGCAGCTTTGATCACACATAATGATCAAAGCTGATCGAGCACCTCGCCTTGTTTCTTCTCCGCCTCCAGCTAATCTCGATCAATGTCAGCTGAGCCTGGAGATCCTCCATTTTGCCTTTGGAGCCAAACAAAATGGCACCGCCATCATTCTCATTCTCAAAATGGTTAAAGTTGTGGTTCACGTTGGGGCTTCCATACAAGAAGGCACTAGTGGAGGGAGGGGCCATTAAAGGTGGTTCTATCATACCAGAAAAGGCACTTTCAAAGTGCCTTCTCTGGTAGTGCCGTTAATCGTGATCAAAAGGTGTTTCCGAGAATCGCCTTAAAGTACAGCAATTAAAGGCGATTGTGAGCCGCCTTAAAAAGGCCGGTGGAACCGCTTTTAATAGGTTCCGAGCTCGAAACCTAAATCCACTCCCTCTGCCCTGGCGGCCATTCCAAACTCGGAATCCTAATTAAAGGAGGTTTATAACCACCTTGGATTGCCATTTTAAACCGCCTTATTGAGGTTCCTCACTCGAAACTGGGTCAATTTGGCTGAACTGGGTGAGTCCTTCCGAGTTCAAAACAGAATCACCTTTAATCAGTTCCTCCATTGGAAGCAAAAATTGGCTCTATTTGCATGTTTGGTTCCTTGTTCGGGTACAATTTTTGGGCCTCCTTTGTAATTTCCGTGGCTTTTTTTTGTTGGTAAGTTTGCACTTCCGAGCTCAAAAATCTAATCGGCCCTATGATTTTGGATAGGTGGATTGCCCTTATGAGTTCAGAACTAAAATCGGCTCTAATGGCAAAAAAATAATTTTCATTGAATTTCCTGGCGCAAAATAGGCCTCTTTCAACAGCCACAAATGTAATTCAATACACGCACGAGCTAACAAAAATATATAGAAAATGCTAACTAAGCAATAATCTATAGATAGGAATATTAATCAATATGATTCTATTCCAAACCTATACATCACAACAAGTTACCTAAATTGTGTTACTCTACCAAGTTAGGGTTCCCAAGAGGATGTAATCGGTTGAGAATGAGATGCCTAGCCAAACAGTTCCTAGCGGTGTTGATGTATTGTTTCAAATTGGGCCTTGTTGCCTTTGGGAAAACCTATTTACATAGTGAGTTAGTTAGAAATATTATTATTGACATTGAGACACTACTAATGTCTATTATAATCAAATGTACAATTACCTTGTCAATCTCAAGTAAATCCAAGTTCACGGCCTCTATGCACTCTATTGTGTACAACATTACGTAATAGCCGCACTTCAATGTTTGTGCTTATTTCTTGTACTGTTTTAAACAACATAAAATTGGTAATGTATAGAAAAACATAAGGTTATCTCGTTGGGAAAAAAGAAGCATACATATTATACCTTGATTTTGACCACCTGAAAATTATTTTCATCAGCTTCGCTATTGTCCTCCATAGCGGACTCCAAAATCTTGACAAATGAGTCCGGTGGTTGGAAGTGCAATGGATCCATACACACGCTTTTTTCCGGAACAATGATGATCAATCTCCAATGATCCCTATACAAAAAATAGAGTGTAATTTTATTAAAATGCGTAAATGATGTTTGCGAACATAATCAAGATTCTAAATATAACCTTTTAATGTAGGGCGTAATGAATAATTTTTTATCCTTTATAACCTTTTAATGTAGGGCGTAATGAATAATTTTTTATCCTTCCTCCCAAGATTTTTGCGAATGTAGTCTATTCTCTCTTGGTTTGTACAGCCGATCTCTTGAGTTATCAACGGGCACATGTATCCGACCCACTTCTTCTTTTGATTGTACATATAATACATGTACCTTGAAATTATGAAATGTTTCGCATTAGTCGTAAACAATTAGAGAAAATGAAATAGTAAACATGAATTTAATATGTAAATATAAATTTTACCCACAAGATGTATATGGACATTATCATCTGATTAACTTGCTCACATTTCCAAAGGTCCTCGAAATCACTCCACATCGCAATGATGTCTCTCTTGGCACCAAATACGCCATTGTTTCCTATGAATGAGTAAGTTGAGTTGCGTTGATGCGGTTGAAGCTAGTTGCATAGCACTTTTACGTAGTGAGGTGCGTCATTTGGGAATTGTGCCCTTGGAAGCGGTTGTCTAATCTTGTCCCGTGTTGTTTGAACTGGTTTTGGTGTCTTTTGGATTGGTTTGGGTGTGGTGTCGACTAGTTTAGGTGAAGTTTTGACCGCCTTCGTGTACTTTAGACCGCTTTCGGCGTTGTTGGCCATTTGACTTCCAATGGTGATCCTTTATGGGATCGGCATATACTAGTCGACGCGGCCACAAAAAGAAACATGCCACTAGCGAAACCAACATTCTTTTATTCTCCGTCCGAAAATGGCAATGGGGCACCCTTTGCCAATGTCTTCTCCAAAGAGGCTCTTGAAAAACCTTCTAGAATGGGTATGTTATAATGATGTGTCATTAATTCATGCAAAATTCCATCGCCTACATGGAGTGGACTAGCACTTATGCCTTGATCTATGTATAGCTACATAAGTGAATTCTACTCGACACCAACTACATTTGTTAAATTTGACAAAAACTTTGAATTAATGATTTGATAAATGTTAAATGTTTACCTTTTTATCACAAACGAGATGGCCTTGTCGTGGTTATCGGCTTCATTTACCATAGTTTCAATAATTGCCTCTCGATTGACCTCAACATCTTTTGGTGAATGGTGTGATCCTCTTGATGGCGGTGTCCAGTTGTGTGTCAAATCATCTAAATTCTCAGGAAGCACAAGGCATGCTTGTTGGATTAACTTCCGAATGAGAGTGTCATGTTGGGCTATTCATTTCTCTTGTTCAAGGGCATGCTTTTTTTGCAAAGTGTGGACACGCGATGATTGTGAATGACCATAGTACTGAGTAATTCCAAATTCCCATAGTACCCACTCACTCCCCTAACATGACCCCGCATGGTCGAGTTTGTTGGTAGCCGCGGAAAGGATGTCATTCTTAAACGTGGGTATGAATTTTCCTTCCAATACATCATTCTTCAATTTCTCCTATGCATTGCAAATACATGAATTTTAGAACATAAATATATGGTAATATGTACACTATTTGAAGGAAGTAAAAAATAGTTGTAAGGTTTGGGTTTTCCAGTTGTTCTGCAAGTTCGTTTTCTTCAGGTTTCTTGTATAGACCCTTCTTGTTTTGTCAGCCTTTGAGGAACCAATCACACCTCTCTATATCATCCACATCCATTGGTTGTATCATAGCCCTTGACTCCTCTTCGGCCATCCCTGCCTCGATTGCATTTTTAACATCCATCTCAAGACGTTTCTCAACATACTTGAGAGCTGCCAAGCTATACCGCCCCCACGGCTCAAACGATGAGGAGTCACATTCAAACTTGCATTGCATTTTTTTTCTTGACTTAAACTCTGCGCACACTTATTAGAGGATTTACATGACTAAAGACAAGTACATCTAAACAATTTTCAAAGTCAATTTCTCTTTACTAATGTTAGAAGCATTCTCCAAAGCCCTTCTCTTGTGGACAGTACATAATTCTTCAGCACTCGGACTCAAAAGTTTCCCATGCCTAACCCCTTGACTTTCCAACCGTTCCTTATGTCTATGAGTTGTAACCCTAACCAAATTGACTTCATTCATGTAATCAGTACAAAGCTCGATGGCCTCCTCTGCTATATACTTGCATCGGGCCTTCTTCACAAAATGCTTGAATTTTTTCATATACCTCTCGAATGGGTACATCCACCTAAGAAACACTGGTCCACAAAGCTTTATCTCACACAAAAGATGAACACACAAGTGGACCATTATGTCAAGAATGATGCGGGAAAATACATTTCCATCCAGTATAACATTTCAACAATCATTGTCTGCAAACGGTCCAACTTTGACACGCTAATGTTTTTGCTACAAATGGACTGGAAATACAAACATAGTTTCGTAATGCACAATCTTACATGGGATGGAAACAACCCTCAAATTGCAATCACATTCAATTCCTGCATCAGATTGTGACAATCATGAGACTTCAACCCAACCAACCTCAACTCCTCCACTGAAACACGAGAACTAATGTTGGAATAATATGCGGCTGGGACCTTAACACTACTAAAGGTGTCATAGTATGATTTCTTCTCCCTTTGTGACATAAAATAGCAAGCAGGCGGTGAGTAACGATTGTCACCTGAACTCACTAGCCCCAAGTTCTTCTTAATGCCCATCTCAACCAAATCTAACCTAGCCTTAAACTCATCCTTTGTTTTCCCATGGGTATTCAACAACGTCCCGATCAAAGAATCACACACATTCTTCTCAATGTGTATGACATTGAAACAATGTCTAACATCTAAATGCTCCCAATATGGAGATCTAAAGAAAATTGAGCATTTCTTCCAATTCCCATCCACCGCCACTTTACGCTTCCTCTTCCCAAAGTCATTGGGAAAATTCTTCACAGTTTCAAAAATCTGAGTGCCAGTTCGTACCACCGGTGCTTGTCTACTAACTACCTCTCCATTGAACCATTTTTTGGCCAATCGCCATGGATGATCATCCAGAAGAAACCTACGATGACCTTGGTATACAGTTTTACAACCATACTTCAATTGGTGGTAATCAGTCTCCCTCTCACACACAGGACAAGCAAAGTGACCTTTAATTGAGTAGCCAGACAAATTACCATTTGCAGGAAAATCATTAACGATGCAAAATAATGTCGCTTTTAACGTATAGTAATCCTCAACACTTCTGTCGTATATCCAAACACCTTGATTGAATAGGGTTAACAAATGGTCAACCAGAGGAGCAAAATACACATCTATGTCATTATCCGGTTGCTTAGGACCCAAAATCATCACAGATAACAACACATACTTATGTTTGATTGTCAGTCGTGATGGAAGATTGTAGATAACCAACATAACACGCCAAGAATTGAGTGTACTACTCATATTACCAAATGGATTCATTCCATCGGTGTATAGGCCAAAACTCAAATGCCGAGTTTCTTCACCAAACTCGAGGTAAAGGGCACCGATTTGTTTTTCCATTTCTCACCATCCGACGTATGTCTAATGATATCATCAGCCGGTCAATCCCTCTCTGCATGCCAACACATCAATTTTTCATCTTCCTTACATTCAAACAGCTTCTGCGAACGTGGAACAATAATTAGGTATCACATCACTTTTTCCAATGTCTTTTTCTTTGTATTAGTTACCACTTCTGCACCCACCGGAATTGCACCCCTCTTCAATTTGTAATGAGACTCACCACATACCCTACATGTTTCTCTATTTTCATCTTCCTTTCCATCGTACAACATATAATCATTCGGGTAAGCATGGAATTTTTTCAATTCCAATCCCATCAGACAAAGAACTTTCTTCACCGCATACAACCTATCCGGCATCATGTTACCTGTAGGGAGAAAATCCGTAAGCAATTCTAGAGTTTTGTTTATCGAATTATCGGTCCACCCAAATTTGACTTTCAAATTCATTATCTTCAGAGTCACACTAAGTACTGAATATTTAGAACCATTGTACAATGGCATCTCTTTGTCGTCAAGTAACGCTTGTAAAACTTTGGGTTTACCCTTGAACTCTCTTGCAATATACTCCGCCATTTCATCGAATTCCGCATTCCCATCTAATTCATCTTCCACATTCGCGTAACTAAAATCTTTCGTCCCAACCGTTTCTCCAACTTCCCTATGCCAGACCCAACGAATTTAGCTAGTTTCAAACCCCTTCATTATGAGATGTCCTCATAATTTTTTTTCCCCAGATACACATTGTTTTTACAATCTTTACATGGACACCGGGCACCACAACACCATTCTTTGAAGCATCCTCAAACGCAAAAGTGAAAATTATTTCAATCAATGACATGTAATTGGGTGATTTTCTAAGATCATTACCAATGAGTTGAATGCAACACGTTCTCCTACAAGTCCATTACAATGGAACTCATTAGCATTATTGCAACATTTATCATAACCCACCCCTATTATACCTAAATACAAACCTTAATTCAAAATTTAAATACGAAAAATCATTAATTCAAGATAATCTCAAACAAAATATTTATAAACAATTCCTACCTTCTTTAATGGAAAATGATGCTCTTTGATGTATGTATTGACTTTACTTCTTCATCAATGGATTGTGAGAGGGAGCAAAATCCTAACAATATTGTTTGCTTTCTGTGTTCAAATAAATGGCTGGGATTTTTTTATATATACACAACTGGTTCCGAGCTTGGAACCAACCTTCATAAAACCCTTACCCCGCTCAAACTTGTTATGGGTTCAGAATATGACCCCTGATCAAATTCCAAGTTCGGAAAGGAAATCGTCTTTTCATAAACGCAGGATGTAGCCTTTTCTGAACTCGAAAGGCTGATCGTCCCCTGTTACAAACTCGGAACCAACCCATTTTAAAGGCGGTTAGACACAACCGCCTTTAATTAGGGCTAATTAAAGGAATTTTAAGTAAAATTGCCTTTAATTAATGTCAATTAAAGGTGGTTATTCGAGAACCACCTTAATATACCAAAAAACTGTCTTTAATACATTTTTGCTGGTCCAGAACAAGGGTTCCGTGTTTGGAACCACTTGACCAAGGCGGTTCCACATTTTTTAGCCCTAAACCAACTTTAATAGGCTTGCCTCTACTAGTGAGGGCTTCCCTGATGGAGGGAATACGACGATGCCCGCCTCAGCGTCACAATGGGTACTCAGTTTGCCGACCATTTTGAATAGGCGGGAATTACGCTTGGAGAAGGTTTTTAATTTGAATTTGGAACTCTTCCTAAGCTAATTTTAACCATTATATTCTATTAATGTATGTATGACTATTTTGATTCACCAAATATAACATAAAATTTTAAATTATTAATTGTTATAGATTATTTGATGCAAATAATTATATATTAATAGTGAAATATTTATAGAGTCAATTTCAAAAGTCAAATTAGCATCTTGATAGGATTAATTGATGTACGAAGTAGTGATACGGTTTTGATATAAATTTGTTTTGTTACTTTCGTGCAATTTTCATGCACATTTTGGTTTTCAAGATTATTTTGTGCAATTGTTCAATTGCCGGTTTGATGGAATGAAAATTATTGTTTTTGCATGCCATTTGTGAGTTTTAGTTCCGTGTATTGACAAAAAACAATCACGAATTTATCTTAGAGATGTAGATATACTTGTACTTATTTTTAAACTGGTTCTTGGTGTTGCAGACATATATCTCATAACAAAAAATAGACTAAATTGGTAGAGAAAGAATCTGACAAGCTATCTGCAACTAAATATTCTGATATGGCATTCGTAACTTGAGTTTTGATGTGTGGAGTTGCGCCCAACATTTTGGAAAGTCGGTCATTTCTCTCTTCAGAAAGCTTACTCTTAAACTCCTTAAAATCATGGGAAAGAGATATAATATGCTCTTTGCTAAGGGGCTTGTTCTAGTCCGACATGTTGGTTCCTGGAAAAATAGTAGATTTTAACATGTCATCCAGCCTTCACCTTACTACTATTTTTATCAAACATTTTGGAAATTGCTAATATTAAATTATTGTAACTCTTATCATCACCTTACCTCCAGAGCTCTTGGTGATCTGTGAGGAATAAAGAAGCATTACGACTTACATAGTGCTGGCCGATTTAAAGGAAAATTTGAAGATCTACGGTAAAATCGTATAAATGTGACTGTAACAACAATTTCTCCAAGTATAATTTTATAGCTAGTTTTATGTTCAATATTTTAACATTGATATTTTTCTAATCATTTTATGACTCTTAACAAATGAGCTAAATGGAAATATACATAAACAAAGGTTAGAAAAAGTAAATGAAAATATGAGGGTCAAAAAGTAAACAACAACACATGGTTAGATAATATCTAATTTTTAAGCTGAACTATATACCTAAATAACCGAACAATTTACCTAAAGGACACATGGCTTTGAACATGCAAAATATCATTACAAGACAAACTGTTAAATTGTAATGGAAAACTAAAGAAATAAACAATGCAACTAAAGAGATAAAAGTCATAACTAACTGATGATGGAATCATCTTCAAAAAATTACAAGTTTCAATCCAACAATTACAAAACAAATCCAAGTACCTAGCAAATAGACCATTCATAATCATCCATAACATCAATTCAACAAATTCAAATATTCAAATCACTCCATAACAAATCCAAATCACATCATTCAAATAAAATCTTAAACTCATTTGTTTGTGGACGTTCCTCCTAGGCCATCTAATTCACCATCTTGAAACAAGTTAAAAGTCAGAAGAGGCTGGTTCTGAGGCTGGTACTATGTCCTTCTCTTCTGTAGGTATGCCTTGAATACTGTAATAGCCGCTTCTGCGACCCTGGCCTGGAATACAACTACATCTACAATTATGATAAGAATATAATTCCAATTCCAATTTGGACTGATGTTGATTTGGGCCGAATTGTGTTTTGTTCCAATCCCAGTTTGTTAGGGTTTAGTGGAGACAATATATAAAGTGTCTCTCTTCTCTCTGAAAACAATTAATTCTGTTCTGCACTTGATAGGTAGAAATCTGGCCAATTTCTTGGCATCTGTAACCTGCTACCTATTATAGTGAATCCGTCTCCCGTGGATGTAGCCAAATTGGTGAACCACGTAAATCTTGTGTCTTGTTATTTTCGTTCATATTTTCTGTTCTTTCTCCATTCCGCACAACAAACTGGTATCAGAGCGGTTTCCTTTTCCGGTGAGATCCGTAGTGGGTGTATCGGATTCTGGGCTCATCAGATCGGGGCTGATCGGGGAGAAAGATGTCTGGGTTGAACGTGAAGATCGACAAGTTTACCGGGAGAAACAGTTTCAGTTTATGGCAGTTCAAGATGCGAGCTTTGCTGAAACAGCAAGGTTTGTGGACTCCGCTGATGAAGGATTTCACAAGCAGTTCTGGCGATGTTGTGAGTCTGGAAGAAAAGGCACATTCGACGATTATGTTGTGTCTCGCGGACGAAATCATCACCGAGGTCTCAGATCAGGAGACTGCTGCACAACTGTGGCTGAAGTTGGAGAGTTTGTATATGACGAAATCTCTAACCAACAAGTTGCTTCTGAAACAACGCCTCTTCGGTCTCCGAATGCAGGAAGGTATGCAACTCAGAGACCATCTAGAGCAATTGAATACTTTGTTATTAGAATTGCGAAATATAGATGTGAAAATTGAAGATGAAAATGCTGCTTTGATTTTGCTAGTTTCTTTACCACTTTCATATGAGAATTTTGTTCAGTCATTTATTGTTGGTAAAGATTCTATGTCTCTGGAGGAAGTAAGATCCTCTCTCCATAGTAGAGAGTTGCGACATAAGGCAAACAATACAGGTACAGAAAGTCAGGCCACTGGCTTGTTTGCTAGTGACGGAAACACAAAAGGCAAGGAAACCGGCAATAAGAAGAAGGGCAAGAAGTCATCTTCAAAGGGTCCTAAGGCCAATGATGTTTGTAACTACTGTAAGGAGAAGGGGCATTGGAAAAGGGAGTGTCCGAAGAAGGCTAGTAAATCTGGGAGTACATCTGGTATTGCTGCTGTGGCTGAAGGGGATTTCAGTTCTGAAGATGATTTTGCTCTAGCTGTTACTGGGCAAAATAATCATTCTAATGCGTGGTTTCTTGATTCTGGGGCATCTTACCATGTATGCCCAAGGAGAGATTATTTCTCAACTTATGAGCAAGCCGAGGGCATCATTACTACAGCAAATGGTGTTGCGTGCAAGGTAGTTGGGATTGGTTCAATCAAGATCAGGATGCATGATGGTAGTTTCTGTACTTTGAACGATGTCAGGCATGTTCCATCGATGACAAAGAATCTTATTTCTCTTCCTACGTTGGATAGAAAGGGTTTCGTCTACTCAGGGAGTGATGGAGTTATGTGTGTCTGCAAAGGTTCTAGGCTGGTTCTGAAAGGTGTTCTGCATGGTACCTTGTATTTTCTACAAGGTTCCACGGTTATGGATTCTGTTAATGTTGCATCTTCGGAGGTTCACCAGGATGATATGACTAAGTTATGGCATATGAGGCTTGGTCACATGGGTGAAAGAGGGATGCAGATTCTGTCGAAGTATGATCTTCTTGGTGGCCACAAGATCAAGAGCTTGGACTTCTGTGAGCATTGCGTTTTTGGGAAGCATCACCGCAGCAAGTTTCCTAAGGCGATTCATAGAACAAAGGGCACATTGGATTACATCCATTCTGATTGTTGGGGACCTTCCCGAGTTGAGTCACTGGGAGGTCACAGGTACTTTGTTTCTCTGATTGATGATTACTCAAGGATGACTTGGGTTATCATGATGAAACATAAGAGTGAAGCTTTCTCGAAGTTCAAGGAGTGGAAAGCTTTGGTGGAGAATCAGACCGGGAAGAAGATCAAGAGGCTTCGAACTGATAATGGGCTGGAATTCTGCTCGTCCGAGTTTGATCAGTTTTGTAGGGATGAAGGGATTACTCGTCATCATACAGTCAGGAATACGCCATAGCAGAATGGCGTAGCTGAGCGGATGAATCAGACATTACTGGCGAGAGCGAGGTGCATGCTCTCTAATGCTGGTTTGGAAACGAGATTCTGGGCAGAGGCGGTGAGTACAGCTTGTTACCTGATCAACCGCGGGCCTCACACGGGTATAGAGTGCAAAATACCTATGGAGTTGTGGTCAGGTAAAGTTGTTGATTACTCCAAGTTAAAAGTTTTTGGTTGTACATCTTATTATCATGTTAGTGATGGTAAGTTAGAGCCCCGAGCCAAGAAGGGTGTCTTTGTGGGTTATGGAGATGGAGTTAAAGGCTCCAGGATATGGTCTCCATCTGAGAAGAGGGTTATTCTGAGCAGGGACGTTGTCTTTGATGAAAATTCTTTGCTTAGATCTATGGTGAAGCCCACAGTTGTGCCAGAAACTAGTGGAGTTGATAAACAGGTGGAGCTTGAAGTCACTCAAGGTGAAAATAGATTGGAACAATTTGAGGTGAATCAAGAGCCACAGACAGAATCTGAGATACCGGAATCTCCACCACCAGATTCTCAACCATCAGGAGCTACAATCCGCAGTTTAGCTCAGGATCGACCCAGGAGGGTTGGAGTTGGGGCGCCCAAGAGATATGGGTTTGAAGATATGGTGGGTTATGCACTACAGGTTGCTGAGGAGGTGGATACTCATGAGCCATCCACTTACAGAGAAGCTGTTTCAGGTATTGATGCTGACAAATGGCTTGCTGCAATGGGAGACGAGATAGAGTCTCTTCAGAAGAATCAGACATGGGATTTGGTTCAACAGCCTCAAGGGAGAAAGGTTATCACTTGCAAATGGGTTTTCAAGAAAAAGGAAGGGATATCACCTACAGAGGGAGTCAAGTACAAGGCTAGAGTTGTTGCTAGAGGTTTCAGTCAGAGAGAGGGAGTAGATTACAATGAGATTTTCTCACCAGTGGTCAAACACACTTCCATCAGGGTGTTGCTAGTTATAGTGACACATCAGGATTTGGAGCTTGAACAACTTGATGTGAAGACCACTTTTCTACATGGAGAGTTGGAGGAAGAGATATACATGACTCAGCCAGATGGTTTCCAGGTTCATGGCAAGGAAAAGTATGTTTGCAAGTTGAAGAAGTCTTTGTATGGACTTAAGCAGTCTTCGAGGCAGTGCAGGTTGAGAGATGGGTCATTCATCTATCTGGTGCTTTATGTAGATGACATACTGGTAGCCGCAAAGAGTAAGCACGAGATTCAGAAGTTGAAAGGACTTCTTAGTGCTGAGTTTGAGATGAAGGATCTGGGTGCAGCTCGGAAGATACTAGGAATGGAGATTCTTAGGGATCGAAGTCAGCGGAAGCTTTTCTTGTCACAGAAAGGCTACATTCAGAAAGTGTTGGCTAGGTTTGGCATGTCTACAGCCAAACCTATAGACACTCCTAGTGCTGCAAATATTCATCTCACCACTATGTTTGCTCCTCAGTCAGACGAGGAGAAGGAGTATATGTCTCGGGTTCCTTATGCCAGCGCGGTAGGGAGTTTGATGTATGCTATGGTTTGCACGAGGCCAGATTTAGCATAGGCAGTCAGTGTTGTGAGCAGGTTCATGGGGCAACCGGGAAAGGAACATTGGCAAGCTGTGAAGAGGATTTTCAGGTATCTTAGAGGTACGTCTGATGTGGGTCTCATTTATGGAGGTGATACCGGGTGCTTAGTTACAGGCTACTCTGATTCTCTATGGGCAGTCCCGGGAGTGGAGGGATAAGTCTACTCATTTGGCACTGTAATGGTGCATCTGGAGTTTTCTACTTTGAGGATTCAAGTCAAGGTGGAGATTTTTTGGTATGCCTTGAATACTGTAATAGCCGCTTCTGCGACCCTGGCCTGGAATACAACTACATCTACAATTATGATAAGAATATAATTCCAATTCCAATTTGGACTGATGTTGATTTGGGCCGAATTGTGTTTTGTTCCAATCCTAGTTTGTTAGGGTTTAGTGGAGACAATATATAAAGTGTCTCTCTTCTCTCTGAAAACAATTAATTCTGTTCTGCACTTAGATAGGTAGAAATCTGGCCAATTTCTTGGCGTCTGTAACCTGCTACCTATTATAGTGAATCCGTCTCCCATGGATGTAGCCAAATTGGTGAACCACGTAAATCTTGTGTCTTGTTATTTTCGTTCATATTTTCTGTTCTTTCTCCATTCCGCACAACATCTTCCATCGGTTGCAAACATCATCAACCATAGCAATTAACTTGTCATTCCATTCCAATGGTGATTCTTCAATTGGTGGTGAGCATCTTGCTGAATCTAAGGTTCTGCACTAGTCCCAACAATTGGTGGCAAGTCTCGCAATGCTTCATCTACAACATCATTCTTCACCATCTCCAACCTCTATTACATATCAGCGGTAACAACTTCAAAGTTACGCTTCACGGTCATCAGGGCCTCATCATAAGCCTACACGGGAAATATATCAACAAATTTATACTGAAACCTGAACAAACATATTAAATACCCAATGAAAGCACAATCAACTAACCATAAAAAGTTCATATATAAACTGAACTAAACTATTAAACACCTAAACAGAAAGATTAAGCCCATGAACTAACTATACTAAACGTCACAATATAAAATAATGAAACTAAAAACCTAAACTAGCACATAAAAATTTAAAATAAATACTGAAACATATAAGAAATCAAGTTAACCACCAGAACTAACACATTAAATACATCAGGTAAAAATTTTGAAACACTTACATTCTTAGCAAGACCTTTAATCCTGGAGTTGGTCATAGTTTCGTGTGGGATTTTAAACGTCAACAGATGATCATCTTCAAGGACATAATCAGCTACAATATCAGGCTAACCTCCAACATCACTCTTACCCCTCTAAACCTCTTTCACTTTTTCGGCACAGCTAATTGGATAGCCCTTCACCATGATGGTCCTGTCATAACCTCATCCGATTTCCAACACCCTCACTCTCTCCCTCAACTTCGCATCAGTCCATTGCTGGACTAGAGGAAGGGATGTTGGCTCCAACACACCACGTGCAGTAAATCGATGAAAATACTAAATGAAAAGGATAAGGGCACAAGCACTACAGGTTTGGTATTCTACATTGCTCTTATACCTCCTAATCATTGAAGCCATTTTATCTAACACAAAACTATACCACTCGAGATTCTTAATCACGTTAACATTTTTAATAGCTTCAAGAATTGTCATATCTACCTTCCCAATATATATAAGAGCTAAAAAGTACGAAGAGCAATAAATAACGAATAGTCTCTAAAACTCAACCCCTCGCTCCTTAAGTTCAGTTATCCTATTTAAAATCAAGTGAAGGTGTATAACATGTTCATTATCACTACCAAACCTAGCCTTATAACTATCCTTAAATTCCATCCCAGAATTTCTCTTTTCCTAACTTTCCTACCAGGGTTTTGAGGCAAGCACAGAACATCATATACACCATCAGTAGTAACAAAGTACCTATCTACCCCAACAAGTTGAACACATGTAGAAGGGTTATAATTACTAACCAACCAAGGCACAATACCCGAGGGAAGTGAAATCTCCAATCTTAGCTTTAAAATGCCCCTGAAACCAATAGCTTCAACATCAGCCTTTTGCTGATCACTGAGAGTAGCGCAGAGATCTGTGATCTTTACCTGCTGGCTTCCAGGCATAAACTTCTTTAAAATCCTGGGAAAAAACATAAGACACTAAGTTAGTAAATATTAAAACAATGCACACAAATACCCAAACTAAAAGATAAAAAGCATCAAGTAAACATACCGTAATTTAAAATAGAAAGTTTAATTAATACACAACCAAATCAATATAAAGTTAAAAAAAGTAACTAATTGTATAATTAAACTAAACAGATAAACAGATTAATAAAATGAACAAGTACATAAAGTATTTATACTGAAACTCTACACATAAAAAATTAAAAGTACAGTAAAAAAAAATACTGAAACACCAAAAGTAAAGGAAAACATACCTAAACTAATAAATTCTAAATCATTCAAATTATTATGCAAAAATTTTAAAACTTAAATATTCAAGATGTATGTCTACACACATAAAGTAAAATCATAAATACATAAAGTAATAAAACATACCTAGAACCATCAGCAACCTCAATTTCACAAACTTGTTTGATATGGCATGTCACACTGGTGTCATCATTAGTGTTCCCTACTAAACATTGAGCAGGAACATTTCTCTTCGACACAGGTCCAGAAACACCATCTTCATCTCCAGCCTCAGCATCTCCAGAAACTCCATCTAGCTTGTGTTTTCCTGCAAAAAAAGATTTCTTCGACGACCCACTCCCATCTCTAGCAACCTCCTCAATATTGTTCCCAGATGGCTTCTTCGCAGTGGGCTTCTTTGCTGCAGGCTCTTTAATTGCAGGAACATTCGCTGCAAGCTCCTTCGTAGGCTCTTTCAATGCAGGCTCCTTTGAAGACTCTTTCAATGCGGGCTTCTTCGCTACGGGATTTTTTGTTGTGGGCTTCACAGCTAGCTCCTTTGTAGCAGGCTTCTTCGCAGTCGGCTTCTTTGCAGCTGGCTTCTTCACAGCAGCCTTTTCCATAGCCGCCTTCATCACAACTGGCTCATTTCTTTTCCCTTCACAAACCTTTTCTTTGCCTTTTTCATTTGAATCCACCACTGGAGGAGGCTGATCAATAAAATCATCATCTTGTAGAAAATCCTCATCAACAAGGTTTCTTCTAGCTATCACCTTCTTCCTAACCCCTTTCTTTGTACATGACCTACAACACACAAATAGAAATAATATATATATATATATATATATATATACTAAATCAAAAACACAAATTAGAAGTCAAGAAATTGATTAAATACCATCATCAGTTTCAGATCTTAATCCTTCAATAATAACTTATATCCCAGCACTTATGTGACTCTTAGCAACAAAAGTAGAATCTACACATTTTTAAAAATTAACAAATACTAAGTAAACATAAAGTAATTATATATACACAAAAACTAATTTGTTAAAAAGTACCATCAATAGCAGAGTGCTTTATTTTTGTGTGCTTGATCCTTCAAATTTGGATGCAATTGTGCATCCTGTGGAATTTGAAAACGATGGTGGAGGACGCATTCTCTGAATGCGTCCTCAAAGTGTTTTGATTTTTTTTCGCAAACATTTTAGAGTAGAATGTGTCCTCATTGTTCTCTTTTATAAAAAAAATTCTATTTAGAGGATGCATTCATATGCTGTAATAATTTTTTTCCGGCTGACTTTCTAGAGAACACATTCTATATTTTTTTAAGTACTGTTCAGAGGACGCATTCTGTGAATGCGTCCTCATGGAGTTTAATTAATTTTTGTAGAAATCTTTTGAGAATGCGTCCTCATTGGTATTAATTTTTTTTTAAATTATCGTTTCAACTTTTATTTTTTCTTGAATTTATGAAATAAATTTTGACTTGCATGTTATTAAAAACGAGTACTGAATTTAACATATGATTTTTTTTATTCAAGAATTTTATGAATGCATCCTCAATATAAAATCTGAGATTTTAATCAGTAAATTATAAAATTTATAAATTATTTTTCTTCATATTTTTGTTTTGGGTGAATATAGCGCATAAGTAGACTAGTGTTTGTTTTATGATATTCTAAAAATTGCAGTATTATATAGTAGGAATGAATATAATTAAGCAGAAATGTACAATATCCGAAGAAGACGTGTTAAACGTAATGAATAATATGTGCTCAATGTCATGTAATGTACTAATGGCGGCCTCTGCAAAGCTTTCCACATGTTCCACATGGTGGATGACGTATGGTGCGGGATGTGCGTTGTGGAATGACCATCTCAGTAGAAATATGTATGGCGTCATCTGGAGCTCCCTTTGTAAGATCCTCCTCCATATCGTCTCCTGTGTCCTGGCATGAACCATACTGGACATGTGGAACACCACCAATATCTAATCGAGCAGTATGCGACATGTATACGTGCTCGCAGTGGGAATAACATATGCAGTGAAATCGGTTATAGTCATGCCAAACTGTGAGGATCCACCATGTGACGGTCCGGCATGACTAGCAGTGGGAGTATGATATGTAGTGAAATTAGACGTAGTAGTGTCATACTGTGAGGGTCCACCATGTGATGCTCCAGGGTTCGTCGGGCACGCGCATGAGGGTCCAGCTTGTGATGAACTAATGTGGTTTGTATGTCCCCTAGCACGCAGTCGTCGACCACCCTGTCGACCAAGTGGAGTTGGACGGTGGCTTTTGATGTCATTGTATCTCACACCAGGTGGAGGTTCCTCACAGTGCACATATGGCTAATGAAACTGCAGTCTGGATGGCTCATGTGCATACTGTAGAGTATGTGTGGCAACATCGTGTACCCCCCTGATCATGTTCGCGATATGTGGGGGACAGTCGTCCAAATTTATATCCAACATGATTCTCATCTGAGACATTGCCTGCAACTACACGAATGAGGTAAATATGTTAGATATTTAATATTGAGGTAATGTATAGTATTATTTGTGAACACTATTAGAGATTTAGGAAATACCATACACTCCATAGTAGCCCCATCTCCATGAAAAACCCCTATAATTGTTTCGGCCCGGCCTGGCTGATCAATTAGGGTCATTATTCTGCAAAAATACCACTCCATGTATTCTTGACTGGGTGTGTACGGATCCGCTGACCCTCCCACATAAAAATGTTGCTCTAATCGATGTTCCCCAGCATCAAGATATCTTCTTAGTTCTACACACCAATCCATTCCTGACCTCCCACGGCGGTCTCTAGTGTGAAGCAATTTATGTTCATCGCTAGTGACCAACTGGATGGGTATTGGCTTGATAAGGTCAAACTACCTGAGAACACAATGTACGTGGTGGTACTCCATGACATGCCAGCTAATGAGGTCAACAGACAATAGCCAACTGTTGCTACTGGTCGTACAGTACTGTAGGAGTTGTTGCACGACATCCTCCGTGTATGGCTGCCAAATAAACTGCACTAATAGGTATGTTTTGTGTTTAGGAGAGGAAAACCTTTATATCCATTATTTCAATGAAAGGTAATCCGAATTTCAATATACCTATCTGTCATGGAGAGATGTCAGTTGATCGTGGTACACTTTCAAAACATGCATAGGTGATTGTGATAAATCGTACTGGGCTCTCCACCTGTTAGAAACAAAATGAATATTATTAGTCATTCCTAGTAATTGCCTTGCATTTTAAAATTTGTCTCCCGAATAATTCAATACGTATCTGGATCCAACAGCACTCATCGTAGCGGTCACTGGTAGTCGTCCGGTCGGACGGATGGATTGTATTCGCTCCCATGCCCACAACTGACAAAAAAATAGAATAAAATATAATATAATATAAGAGGTTACTATCGACAGTATGTACAACTGACAAGATTAACCAACAATGTTACCTGTAGCAAGACAAGTGGTCCAGATATGGATTTAACTTGTGGGATGGCAGGGTCACATAATCACCAGTACAAGTGTGCCAAAATGGCACTACCCCAACTGTACTAGTGTGCTGCACCGAGGTCTATCAGTACCGACAAATAAAGCAAAGGGATAAGGTGTCAGGATGTGTCTGGCATTAGCATTCCACATACCAGCAGTAGAATGAAAACCCTAGACCGTTGTTGACAATCTACCTCAGTAGCATCAACAGGGAATGGACTGTGTAACAAGTCTCCCAACCAGCTGGCCCTTATACGACCTCCTGTGATAGCACTTACGTTCGGCGTAGCCCCTAGGTAGTCTGTGCATAATCTCTGTCAGTTCTTTGTGCGTCGACTAGTGTCCACACCAGTAATTGGCATGCCATCGATCAGTAGACCCCATAGCATGCCAACATCTTGGAAAGTTACGGTAGCCTCCCCCATTGGCAGGTGAAATGTGTGTGTCTCAGGTTGCCAACGTTTTACTAAGGCTGTGACTAGGGAATGATCGATATGGATTGGGGCGGAATCTAACAATCTCTAGAATCCAGCTTCACGCACGTAGCGCATGACTGGATTAGGGATCTAACCAATCCAACAAGCCCCATCGCATTGCCTCACCTGCACTGCCTCATCCTCTAAATGACCATTGTACATAGCACGTGCACGATGCTCCTGGTGCAGGACCAGCAGTTCATTGTCAATGGGTCCAGGATGATACATGGTGTATCCCTGCAGACAATCAGATTCACATGGCAAAATAACTCAGTCAAAGATTTCCAAATAAGTAATGCAATAACGTGTGTACTAATATTCAAACCCAATTGTACAAAAGCTTCAAATACACATAAAATATATCCACATAATTCATTGCACTTAAAAAACTCCGAAAAAATATATTACTGGTACATAAAATAATGTCATACATGGCCAACCAAATATTCAAAATTTGCATATTACATACACAATTCTAATCACGCCCTCGCATACGGACCCCTCTGGAATCTCCCGGAACCTCTCATCCATTTGATTCCTTATTTTTCTTTCCGCAAACCGTCCACGCCTCCTATTGCAGAACTTTTCAATATCGGGAATCAGCCTTCAACTAGCACATTGCCATAGTGATGTGATGGGGTTGATTTTACCATATATTTTGAGCTGATTATTGAGTTAAATGGTTGATTAAATGTTTGGATATTTATGTTATTCATAATGTTTTTGCAGTTTAAAGATTTAGATGTTGTATTGGCAAGTTGTTGCAATCTATGGTCGTTTGTGCTTGGAGATGGAAGAGGAAATAATAATGAAGATATTTGGTGCTGAATTATGGCAATTACAAATATTGTTGGAGAATAATCAGATTGATTTGAAGACTCCTAATTGTTAGGAGAGAATATTGTGATTATCTTTTAGAGTTCTAATTAGATAAGGAAAGACATTTTTTATTCCTTATCTATCTTTTGATTGTAGTAATATTTTGGAGACTTTATTATTTACACATAGAGATATACGGCTAAGAAGAAGAGATATTAGAATTAAGTACACACAGTCCATTGGCGCAAACAGTATTTTGCGGTTTGGGTTTTCCAGTATTTTATTTAGACAATTTTCATTATTTATTTTTATGCTTTTGATTGTTAATTCAATTATGTATTCTAGCTAAATTCTTCCTTTCCGGTAAAGATCAAGGAAGTACCGGCGTCGAGTCTCGTGAGATCTAATTAGTTTTAATACTTTGATTGCATGCTAGCATCTGCTATTCTTGATTATAATGATTATAATTGCTTTCATGTTATTGAGTAGGGGCCAATATTTGATAGCATGTTAGTTAATTTAATGCCAATTGAACCAATCATCCGTAATTGTGATTTCAGTTCAATCAGTGGTAGGGAACAACAGTCTTAATTTAACAATCCGGCGTCCGAGTTTGTTGGTTATAAATTGGGTCTTTCTCATTCTTAATGCTGCTAGCATATTAAATCTATAGAGCGTCTCTTAGGTTATATGTTAGTTAGAGAAATAGTTGGTGAGACGTCCTCCTGATTATCGACAAGGTAAGGAAAGATTGGTTGCTTGCAACTATAACCAATTTGTGTGCATGAATTTAAAGTCATCTTTGCATCAAGGATCGAGATAGAAAGCCAGTATGGAATTGATCGAAACCGGAATCTTCTCATCATAGTTGAATTGTTTTGCAATCTGTAACAATTTCTCATTCTTGTTTTTACTCGATTTTTAGTTTCTCTTATTCACGACCCTCATCTGGTTCTTTTGGTTAAAAATTCGCAAATTAAAAATTAAAGAAAAGGTCTCGCCAATCTCTTGGGAAACGAACCTGCTCGCAGCTATACTGGTCGGTATGCCCATACCGATCACAGAATCCTGAACTAAAAATTCAGCTTAGAGCTTGATTTATTGTCGGTATGCTTGATCTTGTACAAGCATGAAACCCTGACTATATTGTTGCACATATGAGGTCATGTGATATACCCTGTCACATAGAGTAGCTGGTTCGTATACGGCCGGACCAATCAGCTCAGGACAACGTTAATATATTTTCAACTGAACCCCCACACTTGCAATACCAAGCCTTCTGATAATTAAATAAACTAACTCGGAGTGCCTTAACCTCCTTTCGAGAGTCGCATTCCTCCCTGGTATGGGAGGGTCATAATACACACCCACAGTCAAATCAAACTTAATCTGACCCCCTTTATACAGGAACACCATCAAAAACATCGTACAACTACATTATACAAATACGTAACATATAATTCGATATTCGAAATGACTGTATTATTTAGCAACTTATATTCAACTGCTCGAACCCTAAACCGTACAGGATTTCATTATAGTCGGACAACCACCTCATACACTATTATCAATTTTCAAACTATTACACTATCCTAAAATGTGTGCTCATTTACGCCACACTAATTAAACTATTACAACTTTAATACAAACATTAGTAAACAAATCACACATAATCAATTAACACATATTCACGCATCCTCATTCAACACTTTCATAGAATCAAGAAACATAATCACTCAAACTATACACAATCATTAAACACATTCATATCAACAAGATCTTTTCAGAAATAACAGTGTTGCACCAAATTCAATAAAAAAATATATTAGAGGACAAATCGCACATAATCATTCAACGCAGTCATAGAATCATGAATTCTTCAAATACCTTTAGAAAATTCTCAAACTCACAGAGGAGGTGGCGGTCAGCGCCGGTCAACGACGGTCAACAGCGACAGTCAACGGCGGGCAACAGCGGTCTCCGGGGGTGAAATCTACCACGCAAAGACTCCGGCTGCACCAAACGGAGAACAAAAATAAATGATTGATTCAGCAAACGGAGAACCATACGCAGAGCAAAAAAATCACCTGACAACTTTGGGAGCGACAATCGGCGACGAGAATGCCGGAAACGGAGAGCGGGGAACAGTCGGCCGAGCATTACAGCAGCGGTGAGGTGAGAGGATTCCGGCAAGGGGAGAAAACCAAAAGTGAAAACCAAGGTATAAAAATATGGGTTTCTGGTCGAGTAGATGAAGAAATGGAGGACACATTCAATGTGGCATCACGGAAATCATCGCGGATTGAAGGACGCATTTAACGAATGCATCCTCGTCGACGTGGCGGCACGGGATCAGCACCGGATAGGAGAACGCATTCCGTGAATGCGTTCTTATCAACACTGAAATATTTTTTATGGCAAAATCGAGGACACATTTGGGGAATGCGTCCTCTTCAATCCCAGACCCAAAAAAAAAAGAAAATTAACGAGGACACATTTAGCAAATACGTCATCAAAAAATCACAATAAAAAAATGAAAAACTGTGAGGATGCATTTGCCAAATGCATCCTTCGCAACAGCCTCAACTGTGTGCTACTATAGCTACAGTACTAGAAATTTCTCTCAATAGCAACATTTCTTTCAATATGTGCTGGAGGAGACTCATCAACATTTCTTTCAGCAGAAACATTTCCAAGCTCTGATGCAAAACTAAACACCCGAAGCATGGTTCAGTCTTAATATGGGTGGAGCATCATCTCAGGCATAAACGTCAGACAACTAGTGGAGTCCGTGGACGCTTTCCTGTTTGACTGCGACAGCGTGATATGGAAAGGTGATGTGCTGATCAACGGCGTACCCAAAACTCACCATATGCTCCGCTCCCTGGGGAAGAAGTTGGCGTTTGTTGCAAATAACTCCATGAAGTCCAGATCCAATATTCTCAAAAGTTCCACTCTCTTGGCTTCCCCGTTTCCCAGGATGATATCTTTTCATCCTCTTTTGCTGCTGCCATGTTCCTGAAGCTTAATAACTTCCCCAAACACAAAAAGGTGTATGTAATTGGCGAGCAAGGCATTTTGGATGAGCTTGTTGGAATAAAGAAATTATATGATTACATAATATTTTATTCCATATTCATGGCTAGTACTAGAGTTATATTTAGACTAGTCTTCTTTATACTCTATATATATTCTTTATCATTAATCAAAATCATTATGGAAAATTACTTTATCATAGTATCAGAGCAAACCTGGTTCTAAAATCCTTTTTTTTCGGCCGGCCGCCTCTCCCTCCTTGCTTCTGCCGCCAGCGATCTCTTCCCTCCTCCTCCTTGCGCAATTTTTTCTACTCTCATCATATCTGACGAGAAATTGTCTTATAATACCTTGCTCCACATGATAACTATCAAATTGTCATCATCCAATTATTTGTTGTGGAAGCGTCAAGCTGGTTATGTTCTCCGATCTCAGAAGTTGTATGGTTTTCTTGATGGTTCCAGGCCATGTCCGTCTGTTCCTCCTCGCCCTCCGGTCGCCGCCTCTTCCGTCTCCTACGTTGTGGCCGTTGGTTCCACTCCAAGTCGCAGCTCCACCACCAAGACTGATCTCATGGAGGCTTGCTTGAAGGTCCAGTCTGATTATGATCTCTAGGTTGATGAAGATCAACGTGTGTGCATTCTTCTTTTTTCTTCCCTCACCCCAGAGGCCTTGGCGGTTTTACCTGACTGTGCCACTTCAAAGGAAATTTGGGACAATCTTCAGTCCATTTATCACGACAGCAGTGCATCATCCATCCTTCGCCTTCGTGCTGCTGCCCACGGTATATGTAAGACTGGTACAGTTCATGAACTCCATCTCCAATTTAAAGAAATTTTTGAGCAGTTGTCTATGATGGGTTCTCCTGTATCGAATGATAATCAACTTATTTGGTTTTTGACTGCTCTTGGAACTGAGTTTAAGGATTTTTCTGCACCTTTAATTAATTCCTCGCCTACTCTGTTGTATGCCGATGTTTTATCTCGTGCCAAAAACCATGAAGCTTTCCTGAAAAATTTACAGGACCATTCAGCCTCAGCAACTGAGCCTGCCGCCTTCATAGCAGGCATTTTTCCCTTGGCCGGCCACGCGTGGGATCACTTACCGATGAGGGGTGGCGGCGTGGGCAGGGGCCACAGTGATAGTGGTCTCTATGTTTTGGATAAAGGTGATTCAGCATTTTTCTCGCATTTACAGTAGAATAAAAGACATTGGTGAACGTCGTTTAACTCACCAAAATAATCTGCAAACTCTATAGATGAGATTAGTACAGTAGCAAGCAGAGTCGATCCCACGAGGAACGGAGCAAAATCTATAATAAAATTCCTACTAATATAGAACACTTTTGGTGTAGCCACCACGCCTTAATTTTCATATTTATTTAACAGCTAATAATGCAACTAACTAATATAAAACAATAATGCAACTAACAGATATAAAAATCTAGTAAATATATGATGAATGCAATCGGCTCGGAATAACTCACATTAGTTAAACATCGATCATAGGCGCAAAGATAAATCACTTCATATGCATCTATCAGTTATAGGAAAGTAGGTACGCTTAACCTCCCCAATTCTTTCGTACTTTATCGACAATTAACCAATTATAATTAATTAATTGTTTCTCTTACCAAGATGCCTCCGGAAAGTATTCGCTGAACCAGATACACACCTCGATAGCATTAAGAATGAAAAGAACCCGATATAGCAATTACCCAAGTATTCGCAAGTAGTAACGCACACTTAATTGTTCCCCATCTTGCTATTACAGTCTTAGCTAGTTAGCTGTTTTTCACAAGAACTCGCTACTTACTAACCCTTTCCAACGATTACGTATTGGTAGAATTAGATAGCATTATCCAAATAATATTCAAGTTGATCAGGCTTAAATATATCAAGAATAAAATAAACTAAGAACAATCAAGAACACATAAGAATCAACTATAAAACAATTAGGCCTCACGATTCATAAACTAATGCTTGTTATTCCATGCCGATATATAAATTAGCTACTCATAATAATTAAACTAAACAAATAAATAATATAATAATAATTCATAATCAAAATAATAAATTAATGACTAACGAAAAACAAATAACAAACCAGGAAATTGGTTTCATGCATGCAACCTCATGTTTGCACCAGTGTATTTATATTTCTGCGTAACCAAGAAATTGGATACTAAACCCTCCTTTTCTATTCCGTAACTAATTATAAGTCTGCCTATCTCCTCTGCGTGTATATATATTTATATACACCAAACCAAAACCAAATCCAAATCAACTTTTCATTACTTTTCTTCTTATGGAAGAAATAAGGAAATAAGATAATATCTATTATAATTCTAAATAACTAATTCCTACAATTAAGGAATTTTAAATGGAAGGAGATAATACAATCCTCATCGATATGAGAAGTGAATATCTTTAATTCTTCAAATTCAAATCTCTTTAATAATCCACTTTTTATCCCATAACTTCAGTAATTCTGCTTTTGCCTCTCTTCCTTCATCCCTGGAAAAATGTCTTATAAGATAAGAACATTTTCCATTGGAGCACATCGCCTCATTAAAAACCTTAACCTGGAAAACCCAGTGGGAAAAAACCGTTGGTTAAGGGAAAAAGAGTACAATGTATAGCTCCCTCTCAATTCTCTGCAATCAATGAATTCCTGCACCAAAAACACCTTAAAGTGCAAATTATATCTCAATAAAATCATAATAATCCCACAAAATATGAACACAATATAACACACATCAAATATCCTCACACTTGAATCATTCTTGCCCTCAAGTATGAAGTGTAGAATATAAGAGTAATCAACAATCCACAACGTTCATAAATTCTCATTCCCTCATATGACTCTATCTAAAATGACCCTAAAAAGAAAAGGTAAGATAAAAATACAATTCACACAACTAAACAGATAAAAATTCAACATTTAAAAACTCTAGATTCTACTCTTATAACGATAAATTTTCCCCTGCCAAGGAGTAAAGGATCACGTTAACGCACCTGGAAATCATCAACCCTTAAAGTAATTTAAATGAAAATGTTCAAGATCAGAAAATCTAATCATCAATTTAGTCAAAATCGGACAAGCAATGAATATTTCTCACGGTTTCACTCAATCACTCTCAATATATGAAGGACAATCACTCACATAATTCACAAGTTATAACATAGAGAAGTTAATATGCAAATCAGGAAGGTCTTTCTCAAGGGTTGTAACGGGGCTAAGGACCATTCAGATTGGTGATATCCTAAGGGTTCTAAGCTCAAACAATATCGATCAAAATATTATGCATGTTTTCTTCTTCTTCAACCATCATCCATGTATAGTAGACATTCACCAACAATCTTCATCTCATGGCTATTATGAGAAAGCCAAGTAAGATCACAACAAAGTAGGTGCTATTTATTTTTTTCTTTTTTTTCATTTTTTTTCCAGCACCATTCTTCAATACAGTCCAAAACTGGTACTTTTTTTAGAGAAAAATTGCAACATAAAAATATGATTTTTCTCTCTCTCTTTTTTCACAGTTACGTCCCTCCAGTTTGGCCAAACGGAACCCCAGTGTCACTGTTCATAATAAAATTCAGCCTTCATTTTTCTGAAACCGTTCAGTTTGGGCAAACTGGACACATACTCAGTAATGTCATCAACTCAAGAGAACACAATGGATGAATTCATCAACATCAACTCCAAGAACATGCATAATAGGGCCAAGGGAAAGGATAAAACAAGGTTTTGGCTAAATATATAGTAACTCATATCAAAGAACATAGTCAAAGCTTCAAAGTGTTTCACTAGGGGTTAATGTAATTGGTAGGCAATTTAAGCTGTGTGGTTCATCCTAGTGCCTTCCATCACTTTCACACATAACAACTCCAATTATAACAATGTGATCTCTCAGAACAAAGATTGATGTAGAGAGTGCTCTACTCTAGCTCAAACCTCACTTTAGTAGGCTAAAATATTCAATTAAACTCGTCCTTTTTCGTCATCCCAAAAATCATATCAATCAAATTTCACAAATCATAGAAAATCTCATTCAATAACTTCAAGGCATATTAGATTTACCAAGTTTGTTACAATGAAGTTTACAACCGGCAAGGTACTTTTATCAAGAGCCACTAGAATTTTCTCATGTCAAATTATCGACTCAAACAACACAAAAACACATGTTTGACTGTAAAAAAAACTGAAATAAAATATATTTGTTTTATTTTTTCCAAAAATACAAAACAAAACACACAAGAAACCTCCTCACACTTAAACTTTGCTTGCCCTCAAGCAAATAATGCAAAGCTCGTATGAGAAAAGGTTTAACACACAGTCAACATCATTAAAAAAATGACAAAGGAAAAGGGAACTTATAGTGGTGTGTTTGGAAAAATTCCCAATCAAGAGGATAGCGTTTGATCATAGTCAGAGTCTGCCACAGGCCCCCCGTTTGGCCAAATGGAACCCTGCGAGTCCAGCTTTCCAAATGTGTGAATTCTCCATGGTGCAAATTCAAGTACTTCAAATCTGTAGATCAAGAATTGAGATCAGATGAGACATTGAAATTCCTAAAAGATAAAAAATAAAAATAAAAACTTAAAAGAAGAAAGAAAAAAAACTAAGAAAATTGGGTTGCCTCCCAACTAGCGCTTTTGTTTATAGTCTTTGGCTAGACTTTTGGATGCCTTTAATGAATATTTGTTGGGCACAATGGAATTTCTTCCATTAATGCCACCTGAGAAGTATCATAGTACGGTATAAGGCAACGACCATCGACGAGGAATGCCCTTTTTGCATCCATGCTTATAATCTCTACCAGCCCATCAGGCCAAACATAAGCCACTTCGAATGGTCTAGTCCATTTAGACTTGAATTTCCATGACATATGTCGAAAGTTTGACTCAGATATAAGAACTATCTGCCCAACCACAAATTTCTTAGGCTTCAAATCTCTGTCATGCCACAACTTATTGCGCTCCTTGTACCGCATAGCTTGATCAAACCCTTTCAATCTTAGATCTCTCAATTCTTAGAGTTGGAACTTTGTTCCTTCCTCACACTTGAGCGACTCCATACTCACTGGAAGAGTATCATCATCTTCTTGATAATCACTTGAAATTTGAACATTTTCCTCTTCTGGACTTGTAGGTATTTGAATTCCCAACTTGTCCTGCAAAACTTTAGCCTCAAGAGAATCTTGGACAAATGGGTCAGTATGATAAATTGCATTTACATTCTCAGCATCTATAGATTTCTGCATGGGTTTATCAATGTTGAGTGTGTACTTATCACCAAAATAATCAAGTGAAATAGTTCCATTCCCAACATTAATAATGGTGTTTGCAGTTTTCAAAAATGGACGACCCAACAATACCCTTTGTGTTCCCTTATCATTGGTATGATTCATTTTTACCACATAAAAATCTGCTGGGTACACAAAGTTATTGACTCGCACAAGCACATTTTCCAACAACCCTTCAGGACATACACAAGATCTATCTGCCAATTGGATTATTACTCTAGTATTTACCATTTCTGCCCCCTTTCAAAGAATTATAAACAGATAGTGGCATCACATTAATTGAATCTCCTAAATCACACATGGCAGCATTGATCTTCTTATCTCCTATATAACAAGGTAACGAAAACATACCTGGGTCCTTGCACTTTTGAGGCATTTTCTTTTGGATTACAGCTGAAATAAATTCACTCATTATGACCTTACTTGAATCCTTTGGCTTTCCTGCAATAAAATCTTTCAAAAACTTGCTCACAGGCGGAAGCCTTATAGCCTGCAAGAAAGGTAGGTTAATCTCCATTTTTCCAAAGATAGATAGGAAATCAACATAATCCTCTTTCTTTTTAGCTAAACTACGTGGAAAAGGAGGAAGAATTTTAATTGGAGGATCATTTTGGCCCAACCTTGGATTTGACTCCTTGGTTTGATCAAAATGCCCTTGTACCTCACTTTCTGTTTCTGTCGTCAGCCCCTGTTTGGCCAAATCGGGGTCTGCGACAGACTGCTCTGGCCGCTTCTTAGCTCCTTTTGCTGCGGTCTTAGGAGGCAGTGGCTCAAGTTCCTTTCCACTTCTTTACATGATCTGATTGGCCGTCTCTCTGGGGTTGAGTTGCACTTGAGATGGCAATCCAGGTTGCTTCATTCGGAGCTCATTCATGGAATTCGATAAATGGGTGATTTGTCGCGTATGCTCCTCTAAAGTTGTTTCAATCTTCTCAAACCTTTGGTGTTGCTTTTGCATCATGTCCATCATTATGTCCAGCTTGTCATCCATAGACTTCCCTTGAGGAGGTGGTGGATTCTGAGAAAAAGGAGGGGGAGGAGCTCGATGGGGTGGAACATATGGTTGTTGTACTGGATTTCTCGGATCTCGCCATCGAAAGTTGGGATGATCTCTCCATCCCGGATTATAGTAGCTGAGTACGGGTCCCTCTTTAGCTGCCTATCATTCCAATTCCCCATGGCATTAGCTTGTTCATCCTTTGCAAAAGGCATTGTAAAGTGACGTGGCTTGGACTGCAGCAGATGTCACAAGGTTTTTCTTGAGGACCAACTGAGGTGATAGCAACTGTGACCTTATCCACCAACTTGGATAGTACCCTCTTCATCCTGTCCATTCTCTCCTTAAAATCATCTTGGCTTGAGGGCTCTGTTTGTGCCACTTTTTTCAGGATTCGGATCTCATCAGTGTCATATTCCTTCTTGGAATTGATCAACTTCTTCACTATCTCCTTTGCTTCATTGACTCTGATTTCCGAAAATCCACCATTGCTTGCAGTATTCAGCAAATCCTTGTTCGCAGATGTGGATCCTTGGTAGAAATACTGTAGCAATTGCCCCTCAGTGTATCTATGGTTAGGGCAATGATCTACCAATCGTCTGAACCTTAGCCAAAATGTACTCAGTGGCTCATCATAATCCTGTTTGATGCTCGAAATTTCTTTCCTCAGGGCATCCGTCTTAGTGGCTGGAAAGAAATAGTCCAAAAACAGCTTCTTGAGCACATTCCAGGAAGTGACGGAGTTAGGATCCAAGCTCGAAAACCACTGGTTCGCTGCTTCTGACATGCTGAACGGAAAAGCCACCAACTTGAACTGATCTTCTATGACACCAGCTGGTCTTTTCTGAACCTTACAAATCTTGATGAACTCGTTCAAGAAACTGTAAGGGTCTTCATTACTCTTCCCATAGAACTTCGGAAGAACATTCAGCAGTGCAAGCTTTATCTCCACAGGGGTCGCAGTTGCTAGCAATGAGATCGGAGTGGGAGGGTCATCTTCACTATGACCGGTCAATTCCCACATGTACGGATTATCGGCGGTCGGATCAGGCTCTACTCTGTCCCCCATTACAGTATCGGGAACGGATTCAATCTCAGATTCGGATTCTGTCTCGGAAACAACCTCTGTTTGGCCAAACAGATGGTCCGCGACAGATTTCAACTTCCTCTCCCTGGCGAGTTTGTAATTCTTCCTGGCTGTCTTTTCAACTTCAGAATCAAATATCAATTCCTGCTCCCGGGACCTGGTCATATACCAATAACTAAAGAACAAAAAATTAGTAGCAAAATAAATAGAAATTAACTACCACTCCCCGGCAACGGCGCCAATTTGGTGAACGTCGTTTAACTCACCAAAATAATCTGCAAACTCTATAGATGAGATTAGTACAGTAGCAAGCAGAGTCGATCCAACGAGGAACGGAGCAAAATCTATAATAAAATTCCTACTAATATAGAACACTTTTGGTGTAGCCACCACGCCTTAATTTTCAGATTTATTTAACAACTAATAATGCAACTAACTAATATAAAATAATAATGCAACTAACAGATATAAAAATCTAGTAAATATATGATGAATGCAATCGGCTCGGAATAACTCACATTAGTTAAACATCTATCATAGGCGCAAAGATAAATCAATTCATATGCATCTATCAGTTATAGGAAAGTAGGTACGCTTAACCTCCCCAATTCTTTCGTACTTTATCGACAATTAACCAATTATAATTAATTAATTGTTTCTCTTACCAAGATGCCTCCGGAAAGTATTCGCTGAACCAGATACACACCTCGATAGCATTAAGAATGAAAAGAACCCGATATAGCAATTACCCAAGTATTCGCAAGTAGTAACGCACACTTAATTGTTCCCCATCTTGCTATTACAGTCTTAGCTAGTTAGCTGTTTTTCACAAGAACTCGCTACTTACTAACCCTTTCCAACGATTACGTATTGGTAGAATTAGATAACATTATCCAAATAATATTCAAGTTGATCAGGCTTAAATATATCAAGAATAAAATAAACCAAGAACAATCAAGAACACATAAGAATCAACTATAAAACAATTAGGCCTCACGATTCATAAACTAATGCTTGTTATTCCATGCCGATATATAAATTAGCTACTCATAATAATTAAACTAAACAAATAAAAAATATAATAATAATTCATAATCAAAATAATAAATTAATGACTAACGAAAAACAAATAACAAACCAGGAAATTGGTTTCATGCATGCAACCTCATGTTTGCACCAGTGTATTTATATTTCTGTGTAACCAAGAAATTGGTTACTAAACCCTCCTTTTCTGTTCTGTAACTAATTATAAGTCTGCCTATCTCCTCTGCGTGTATATATATTTATATACACCAAACCAAAACCAAATTCAAATCAACTTTTAATTACTTTTCTTCTTATGGAAGAAATAAGGAAATAAGATAATATCTATTCTAATTCTAAATAACTAATTCCTACAATTAAGGAATTTTAAATGGAAGGAGATAATACAATCCTCATCAATATGGGAAGTGAATATCTTTAATTCTTCAAATTCAAATCTCTTCAATAATTCACTTTTTATCCCATAACTTCAGCAATTCTGCTTTTGTCTCTCTTCCTTCATCCCTGGAAAAATGTCTTATAAGATAAGAACATTTTCCATTGGAGCACATCGCCTCATTAAAAACCTTAACCTGGAAAACCCAGTGGGAAAAAATCGATGGTTAAGGGAAAAAGAGTACAATGTATAGCCCCCTCTCAATTCTCCGCAATCAATGAATTCATGCACCAAAAACACCTTAAAGTGCAAATTATATCTCAATAAAATCATAATAATCCCACAAAATATGAACACAATATAACACACATCAGACATGCATCTTATGAGTTGTGGTATGCTCGCTTGGGTCATGCATCGGCATCAGTAATTTCTAGTTTACAGAAGTCTAGTTTAGTTTCTTTGTCTTCTTTGTTGCCTAAACCTGTTGCCTGCGCCCCTTGTGTTATGGCGAAGGGCCAACGGTTGGCGTTTGTTGAGAACCATAAACGTGCTACACATGTACTTGATTTGATTCATTGTGACTTATGGGGACCTTCCCTTGTTTTATCGACACATGGTTTTTCATACTATGTTTTATTTTTGGATGACTATTCTCATTTCACTTGGCTTTATCCACTTCGTCGCAAGTCAGATTTATTTGATGCTTACTTACAATTTGAGGCTTTTGTGGAGAATCAGTTTTCATCCAAAATTAAGGTGTTTCAGAGTAATGGTGGTACTGAATTCCTGAACACTCGCCTACGGGGTCATTTTGCCACTAAGGGCATTCATCATCAGATCTCGTGTCCTTACACTCCGGAACAGAATGGTCGTGCGGAGCGTAAACATCGACATGTTTCCGAGATGGGTCTTACTATGCTTTTTCATTCGCATATGCATGTTTCTTACTGGGATGATGCATTTGCTACAGTTGCATATACAATCAATCGACTGCCTACTCCGGTTTTGCATGGTTCTTCGCCTTATGATCTTCCATATGCTCGTGCTCTTTGCTACTCGAATTTTCATCCTTTTGGGTGCCAGGTTTTTCCATTTGTTCGACCGTATGCTGATCACAAGTTATCTCCCTGCATTATTCCATGTGTTTTTTCTTGGCTACAGTTCCCAGTACAAAGGTTTCCAGTGTTTTGATGCTTCTATAGGCAGAGTCTACATCACTCTTCATGCTCGTTTTGATGAGACATACTTCCCATTTGCTCCTTCTACGCCTTCGGTATCTTCCGCATCCACCCTTGATGTCTCTGTTTTTCTTGGTCCTGATGGTGACCCTGTGATCTTTGTGCCAGTTTCGGCTTCGTCTGACGCGCCGCCATGCACCATGTGCTCGCCGGATTTGGAACCAGCTTCTCCGCCGCCGGTTCCGCCTTCTCTGCCGTCGATCACGATCCCGTAGCCAGCCTCGACCGCATCTTCTCCAACCTTGTCCATAGCTCGCCACTCGGACAGCTCTTCCGAGTCTTCTTCGACGTCGTCCGCTAGTTCTCCTCCTCCGGCCTCGCCGCCTCTGCCTCGTACTCATCGGATGGCCACTCAGTCAGCCACTGGTGCCATTCAGTGATTGGATTATTCGAACATTATTGCACATGGTCTTACTACTGCACTGCTATCTCAGCAGAACCCACAGATTATCGCTCGGCTCTTCGGGATCCAGCCTGGGTTTCAGCTATGGACGATGAGATGACTGCTCTTCGTAGTCAGCACACTTGGGACTTGGTGCCTTGGACTTCGGATTTCAGTATCGTTGGCTCCAAATGGGTCTATCGGCTCAAGTACCGACCAGATGGTACTATTGAACATCACAAAGCCAGACTTGTGGCGCGAGATTTTTCACAGATTTTGGGTTTTGACTTTGACCATACTTTCAGTCCTGTGGTCAAAGCCTCCACTGTTCGGACAGTTCTTGCAATTGCCACCATGCTTTCTTGGCCACTTCATCAGCTGGATGTCAAGAATGCCTTTCTTAATGGTGTTCTGGATACTCCGGTCTATATGAAGCAGCCCGTTGGCTATTAGGATTCTTCTAATCCAGGCTATGTTTGTCGCCTGCGGAAGGCTATTTATAGCCTTAAGCAGGCTCCTCGGGCTCGATTCCAGCATTTTAGCAGCTATCTTACACAGCTTGGCTTTCGGTGCAGCTCGGCTGACACTTCTTTATTTGTTCTGGCGCCTTGTGTATATGGATGACATTATTCTTACAGGGAATGACTCAACTCTTCTTCGTCAGTTCATTTCTCGGACGCACAAGGAGTTTGCGATGAAGGATCTTGGTGCCCTTACTTACTTTCTTGGTCTTGAAGTTTCTCCTACTTCCTTAAGGTTACTTCTCGGCCAGGCGAAGTATGCTTGGGACATTCTGACTCGGGCTGGTATGACCAATGATGCGCCAGTTTCTATGTCATTTGTTGCCGACTCTCAGCTGCACAGTTCCACAAGTTTGCCGTTCAAGGATCCTACTCTTTATCGCTCTCTTGTTGGGGTGCTTCAGTATCTCACTATTACACTATTACTCGTCTGGATTTAGCTTTCTCGGTCAACACGGTGAGTCAGTACCTTCAGGATCCTTGAGATGATCATTTTGCTGCAGTTACACGGATTTTTCATTATGTTCGTGGCACTCTTCATTTTGGTTCGGTTTTTCATTCCGCTAGCACTCCAGATGTGTTAGGATATTCTGATGCTGAATGGGCTAGCTGTCTGGAGACTCGTCGATCCACTTATAGATATGTGGTCTATCTGGGTGAGAATCTTGTTTCTTGGAGTGCCAAGAAACAACCCACTGTTTCTCGTTCCAGTACGGAGTCTGAGTATCGTGCTCTTGCCAACACTGCTTTGGAGGTTGTTTGGTTTACTCGTTGGCTTCGTGATCTTCGGGTTCCACTTTCTGGTTTGCCTTTGTTGTTATGCGACAACAGTAGTGCTATCTTCTTGGCTCAGAATCCGGTGGCGCACAACGGGCAAAGAATATCGATATTGATTATCATTTTGTTCGTGAGCTGGTGACTTCTGGCAAACTGCGTGTTACTCATGTTCCTACTTCTCTCCGGGTTGCTGGCATCTTCACCAAGAGACTCTCTCGTCCGTTATTCGAATTCTTCAGAGCCAAGCTTTGCGTCGGCGTGCATCCGACGCTTCCCTTGAGGGGGGGTGTTAGAATAAAGAAAGTAGATGATTAGATAATATTTTATTCCATGTTGATGACTAGTACTAGAGTTATATTTAGACTAGTCTTCTTTGTACTCTATATATATTCTTCATCATTAATCAGAATCATTATGGGAAATTACTTTATCAGAGCTCAACCTTCAAGGCTTTACTGCCCTCGGAGATCCCGGAGATGGACAAAGACGGTGGAATTGAAGCAGAATGCTCCTTTTCACAATGACAACAATGTTTGAGCTGTTGTGGTTGGCCTTGACCCACACATGAACTACTACAAACTCCAGTATGCAACTCTCTGCATACGTGAGAGCCCGGGTGCCTTTTCATAGCTACCAACCGCGATGCGGGATGTATGGTGGCTGTGATTTGTGGATCCACCGAAAGAGAACCTACTGTAGTTGGGAAACCGTCAACCTTTATGATGAGTTTTCTACTAGAGAAGTACAATATCAGCACTTCGAGAATGTGTATGGTGGGAGACAATCTGGCCGCTGGTATCCTATTTGGGCAGACTGCGGGATGTAAAACTCTTCTTGTTCTTTCAGGTGTAACAAACGCATCGGCTCCTGAAAATCTTTCGACTAACATAATACCAGATTACTATAGCAGCCAGGTCTCAGACATCAAGAGACTGTTTGCAGAATGATTCATATCCACACTACTGTATCATTATTTCTTAGCGTTAAAGGCGCTGCCAATTATCAAGCAAAATTAAACGGAATAAATATGAACAAATAATTCAAATACTAACCACTATGTTCTTGCGGAAGCAGGAGCACAAATAATCATAGGCTTCTCCACAACTGCATAATAGTTAATGTAGATTATAAAGTGCAATCTTCAATCTTAATTAATGAGTAAAATAGCATAACTAACAATTTATAAATTTGAACTAATAAATAACAAAAATAGTTGAAACTCCTATTACTAACCACTTTGTTCAATAATTGTTGAAGGTGGAGGACTACTGATCACGTACGTCTCCACAACTACATCATAAAAAGAGATTCAACTAATAAGTTTCATAACCGAACTAACAAAATGACAGTAAATTATAAAACAATAATTTAACCTGATTGTGTAAGATTTGTTGAAGTTGGATTATGAACAACAGTTTCAACCTCATCAACAACTACAAAAGGCAAACATATAATGTAAATCACAAAAGAAAAGCAATGAACAACAAAAATAAAGAGAAATAAGGATATATTAAAGCATAATACATTGATCTAACCTGATTGTGTAAGATTTGTTGAAACTAGAATATTAAAAAATCAACAGTTTCAGCCTAATCATTAACTACAAAATGCAAAAAAAAATAATGTAAATCACAAAACTAAAGCAATAAACAACAAAAGTTAAAAAAAATCAGAATATATTAAATCATAAAGCATTAATCTAACCTGATTCTGTAAGATTTGTTGAAGCTGGATCATTACTAACAGCAGTTTCAACCTCAGCAGCAACTACAAAATATAAACAAATAATTTAAATCACAAAACTAAATCAGTGTT
Source organism: Rubia yunnanensis (assembly GCA_037428765.1). Taxonomy (NCBI): domain Eukaryota; kingdom Viridiplantae; phylum Streptophyta; class Magnoliopsida; order Gentianales; family Rubiaceae; genus Rubia; species Rubia yunnanensis. Next base: position 29,767,812 of record CM075069.1, on the reverse strand, counting down.
ATGTTGACCCACAGTCACATCATATCCATCTACAATAACAAAACAAAATGAGTAAATACCAAAGGTAACGAACTAAACGGTAAATGTAAATAAAAAACCATAATAAATTAAATTTGCTAGTTTTATCTTGACCCCTAGACATATCACATCTATCTACAATAGCAAAACAATATATTTAAATACCAAATGTAAAGAACTAAACAGCCAAAGTAAAATAAAAAGAGACCAAAATATATTAAATATTTAAATACCAAATGTAAAGAACTAAACAGCCAAAGTAAAATAAAAAGAGACCAAAATATATTAAATTTACCAAGCTTATCTTAAACCACATTCATATCACATACAGTTACAAATAAAAAACAAAATATTTAAATACCAAAAGAAAATCACTAAACAGTTAATGTAAAACAAAAAAATTAAAACTCCAACCAGTAACAGATGATCCAGCAACTCTATCTGGTTTATCCACACCAGATTTACTACCACTTTTGTGCAATCTCTTCACAATATTAGCTATAAAAAAAGGAACAAAATTATCAGCAATAGATAAAGCAATCAATTAAAACCCAACAAAAAATTGGAATAAAATTCAATCATATTTAAATACATGTGGTGTAGTTTTCTGCTGATTTTTTCCTTTTATTCACCAGAGGTTTATAGCCTGAAAATTACACAATCAATTAAAAGAAAATCATAAATATTAATATAATAAATTTACAAACTAACAATATACATACCATCTTTAACTGCCAATCTGGACTGCAATCTACTCGATTTCCTCAAACAAATTCCATCATCTATATTACAAAAGCAATCATGTAAACACTTAAATTAAAAACTGAAACACCTAAAGTAAACAAACAATATAACTATGTATATACACATACAGAATGGCAGTGCAAACAGAAAACACATTAACATGCAAACTAAAAACATAAACAGCCTAACTAAAAGACAGTGCAAACAGAAAACAAGCAAACTAAACCACAACATATCCACAACAAAACCTGAACTAAATACATAAACAACCTAACTAAACACATAAACAGACTAACTAAACACATGAATCTAACTGAAAGACAATGCAAAACCTGAACCAGAGCCTAAACTAAACCACAACAGAGGCACAACAAAGCCTAAATCAAACTTATGAACAGACTAACTAAACACATGAACAACCTAGCTAATTTGATATACACCGCTTCATACATAAACCACAACATAAAATAGAGCAAGATCTGAAAATTCAGCAAAACAGAGCAACACAACACAAAAATAGAGCAGATTCAATAAGAACGAACAGCACATCAAATCAACAAACAATAAAATAGAAAAAATCAAAGAAACCGTAAAAAAACCCAAACAATACAAAAATTAACAAAAAAACAGAAGAAAAAAAACCTTTGAATTCAACTGCGGATGAGGCAGGAACAACGTCATCAACCTCCAGATCATCTTTACTAGCAATTTCTTCGTTCGATTTCATCATATCTACAAAATACCGAAACAAAAATCAGAAACACACAATATAATGCCAAAAAAACACATACACGGCCGGATTTACAGAGATAAATGCCGGAATGAAATAGAAAGCATCAAAAAAAGTAGAAGAAAACAAAAAAACACTAAATATGAAACACAAAATCCAGCGAAATCAGAAATTCTTACATCTACAGAGCCGGATTGAAGAGAACGATGTAATGCCGCTGAGAAGTAGAGAATTTGTAAGGATTTCTGATGGTTGAATCGTGAATTTATAACGATTAGTTTTGAGAGGTTTGAGAGAGGGTTTATGGCGAGCGTGAGAGAGAGAGCAGTTGATTGGAGGAGAGAGAGCAGTTGATTGGAGGAGAGAGAACAGTTGAATTATGAAACTGAAAATGGAAAATAAACTAAAAATATATATGTTATACAGTATTACTTCAAGGCCCCTAGAAATATTTAATTTATGGTGAGCCCTCTGGCTCACCATAAGGTTCGATGAGACGGTCTCACTCAACTCTTTGTATTTAACTATTTACTTACTCAAAATGGTCATTGCTAAAGGAAAGAATTGCATAGTTATAAAATAAACAACCAATCAATGCTTTGGTTTACGTGAATAAGTTGAGAAAGAATCTGACAAGACCCCCTAGAAATATTTAATTTATGGTGAGCTCCTTGGTCTCACCATAAGCTTGGATGAGACGGTCTCACACAATTCTTTGTATTTAACTATATACTTACTCAAAATGGTTTTTGCTAAAGGAAAGAATTGCATAGTTATAAAATAAATAACCAATCTATGATTTAGTTTGTGTGAATAAATTGAGAAAGGATCTGAATCTGCAACTTTTTTTATAAAAAAAATCAGTCATTCCAAAATACTGGGAAAAACGTCCAGCGGCGATTGCAATGAGTGAAATTGATATCCAACCTAACTAACCTCTAGCAATAACTAACATATTGTAAGGATATCTAAATTACATGTCAAGAAGACTGATCGTCTATACTATTACATATCAGAGATCTAATAAAAACTGTAATATCGCCCTTAGGGATATTAACTTGCTTCCCACAAAAATTATGACCAATTGGCATAGAGGAGTGTATCAAGCATCAATGTCACTGCGCCAAACATGGATTTTCTACAATTGTAATACCATTTGATCCAACCACGATCTATGTTGCCCAAACTGTAAACACCTCAAAAAACACAGATCTGGCGAACACAAATTAATGGAAACCCAAAACAAAACCACAAACAAAGTTGCGAACACACAATCTGTACAAGCAGATCGAGAACAAACATTAACATGAACAACTAAATTGAGTTATTAGCATGAATACAACGATCTAATCGATCAGTTCAAAGAACAAAACTAATCTATAAAAATGAATATTACACTAATTCAATAACAAGAACATTAATTAAAATAAATTATGGTTTCCCATCTCCCCTAATGGGAAGATGGGTGAAAAGATTGAAAACGAAGAAAAGCTGCCCAAAGTGGAGAGAAAGAGGTGTGACGGTACAATCGTGCATGATCTAATCATGGGTCGAAACATAAATGCATGGGTCACAAGTTGGAAGGGACACTACAAAAATTATCTTTGTCGTACATTAGGGTGATTATCCGCTCGCCCTCAATGGTTCATACCAGTCGATACCCCAACCATCGTATGAGAGGTAAATTACGGTAGTCCATCACCAGGATTAATGGGTTTAGTATGGACTCGGTGTGCACAAGGGAACCTTGCAAAGTAAGAGCTCCCCACACTGCCGCTGCCGAGTATTGAACCTGGGATCATTGACTTACCCACCCATCTCCCAATCAGTAGGGTACACCCGTAGGTGTCTTTGTAGTGCACTAAGACATTACGGAAGCTTTGATGCAAAAATACACAATTTCAATCAAACTTTATTCCTTCCAACTTAAAAATGTACTCTGTTGAGTATTTGGGACTCAAAAAGCAAGACAAAAGAGCAAATTTATGGAGGATTAGTGACTAGCTATCTGCAACTAACTATCCTGACAGCATTTGTTTCTTGGTTTTGATTTGCTCCATAGTTTAGAGCAACAACCTAGCTGTTGCTCCATAATAAATTACGAATGCAATTTATTATGTAATAAGTATGAGGTACTGCTCGCATGTTGCACGAATTTTGTTATTAAGTTATACTTAAGCCAACGCTTCACACAAAAATGCACGCAACTTAATTACATGTTTAAGTAACTGCTTAAACATTTCATGTAAAATAATTAAGATGAAAATGCATATTATCTCTTACTATATTAATTGTATAGCAAGTTTCATGTGAAAAGAATACATACTTCAAAAGTAGTTTATGCTTTCTTTATATCAAAACTTTCACATTCCAAGCACCATGATGCACAATATGTTTCATATAATTCTATATAATTAAGAAATTAATTGTACTCCCTTCGCTTGAATTGAATCTGCACATTTTCCTTTTCGTCTGTTCCAAGCATATTTGGACACTTTCCATTTTAAGAAAAAATTACCCTAACAAAAGACATATTTACCCTTAAAAAATTAAAAATTTACACCTAAATCTTACCCCACCCACCACTTCTTTCTTTTTCCCAAACTTTTCTCCCTCGGCTCAAATCCTCTCTGTCATAGCCCAAACCCTAGCCACAACCCTCTACGTAACGCAAACTTCTTCAACCTCCTTCAACCCCACTACAACCCTCCTTCAACCCTCTGAACATGGCGGCAATTGGGCACATTGAAGGAGGCAGCGATTGGCGGCGAGGCAAAAAACTTCTTCACTGCAACCCAATTGAACATGGCGGCGGAAAAGAAGGAGACGGCAAGGCGATTGGCGGAGGCCACGAACCCGATTGATGGCGAAGGTGAAGGAGGTGTTAGGGTGATTGGTGAAGGCATAATGAGGTTTTTAAGGTGATTGGCGGAGAGGCGGAAGTGGGAGGCGACAGGGGGAGTCGAGGTGGCGGCAGAGGGAGTCCAGGAGGCGGAGAGGCTCAACAGTGGAGGGAGTTGAGGAGGCGGAGAGGTTCTGATCTAGAGGAAGAAGATGATAGGTGCTAGAGGTTGAAGGCAGGGGGAATTTTAGTCTTTTCACATCTCTAAAATTTAAAGAGAAATTTTCTCTCTCTGCAAAATCCTCTGGGACGGAGGGAGTATGAAAAGTTAGGGAAATAGCTAATTGAAAAGACTTATAAGTATAGTTTTTTCTAAATCAGTTTAGATTCACATTTTAAATTAAATCTATCTTCATTAAACACTAAAACTAAAAGTATAACTATATTTTGACACTTTGACTTAAAGCATACAAACAAAATAAACAAAAGGAAAAGGGTTTAATTATCTTGTTGCCAACAATATGTTATTAGAATATTTATTTAGTTATAGTTTGAGTTAGAGTACTTTAATTTTAATCAAATCATATCAAATGAGTTTAAAAATATAGTAAATTTATACCTAATATTTAGTATTTAATAATTGTTAAATCTTATGTGCGCATGTCAATAGTACTTCTCCTTCCTTCCAAAATTCATACATTTTTTTAATTGACATTTCATTTTGATGAGTGAGAAATTTCATCTAAGAAAAAGTTCTATATAATTGATTTTGAGTATCAAATTCTACTGACTTGTATATTTTAGATTCATCATATTGTGAATTTACATGATTAAAAACTATTTATGGTCGAATAAGTTCTTCCGAAACAGTACAAAATTATGTAGGACAATGGTAGGGTTATAGAAAGGTTATGAGATATATACCAATATAGCTCTTTCTAGTTGAGTTAGTGTCAATACAACTCTCAGATAATTTTAAGTGTAAAAACAACTTAACTAGTTGATATAAGTGCCAATATCAGCCTAAGATATCATTTTTGGCATTGACCGACTTTGACCATATATAAAATGACTAAAATGACCTTTGGCCTAAAACCTAAAAGTGTTAGGACCATTTAGCCCTCATCACCACCACCACCACCACCGCCGACTTGCCACCACCCCCACCCAGCTAGCCCCACCACCGCCCCCTTCATCCAGCCTCACCGTCTTTCATCCCCGCCACCACCAGCCAGCCAGCCCCACCACCACCACATTCCACCCCCGAGTTCATCACCACCAACTATCACTGGCCCAATTTCATCACCACCACCGCCACCACCCCCCCCCCCCCGATTTTAGCACCACCGGCTTCAAGCTCATCCTTTTTGCCTTCAACAAAGGTTATCTCTTTCCATCGTCGTCTTCTAGCATGAGGGTAATCGCTGCCATCTGCCTGTCGTCCAAGTCACTAGAAAAAAACAAGAAGAATCTTATGCCACCGCAATTGTATCTCATCGTCAATGATGGTAGAGATGATAGTCCCCTACCGATACCACTCCGCCTGAAGCCACCCACACTCGATGCCACCCCACTGATACCCCCATTAAACCATAGCCCACCTCGGCGGACACCGCTCGATGCCACCCCACAGACACCCCATTAAAACCTAGCCCACCCCGCCCGACGCCATCTCGTCGACACTCTCATTAAACCCTAGCCTGCCTGCCCAACGCAACCCCACCGACAACCCCATTGAACCCTAGCCCACCCCACCCGAGGTGCCACCCACACGCCGCCACTGCGAAATCCATGATGATGGGGTTCAAACAAAAAAAGGTTTTGAGAAACGACGGAAGAAACGGAGTTTGGGAGTTTCCCTAAATCAGAGAAGAAACGAACGAAGAAGGCGTAAGAAAAATAAGGGGTATGATAGTAATTTTACTTTATTTTCAATTTTTTATTGGGAAAAAATTCTTTTCATGAAATTCTAGCTAAAAGCTACCAGAATGGGTACGTTTTCTCTTACATAAACTACCTAGGGTTATGTCTGCACTTTTAATTATCAAAAGGTTATACTGTCACTTATGTGAATTATTTGGGGTTATATAAGCACTTTTCTTAAAGATTATTGAGAGATTACATTACAAAAATATATATATGGACAATGATAGTGTTACGAGAGATTGTCTAAAATGGTATCCACTTTTAATGGAAATTCACAGTTAGGTACCTGAATTTTGAAAGTTGTCATTTACATTTATGTCTCAAAATGGTACCTTTCAACAAAAAATGGGTACCAATTTAGATCAAAATTGTGCTATAATGGTACCCATTTTAAACTAAAAAGTACATTTTCTGGACATTAATGAAAAAGTGGGTGCCTCTAAAGAACAATTTTGAAAATTGGGTACCAAACTGTGAATTTTACTTAAAAGTGTGTACCATTCTGAACATTTTCTCATAGTGTTATAGAGAGATTTTTGAGAGAGTACATCGTTATTTATATAAAAGGAGAAAATGTCCACAATCAGTGGCGGAACCAGGAAAAAATGTGAGGGTAGGCTGAAATCGCACTGTACTTAAAAAAAAATTTTGTACAACTAAAAAATAAATGATCGATTAACATAATATAATAAGATAAGTACAATACAATAAGTCCTACAAATTCACTACTAAAAAAACTACATTCTAATGCTAGAAGCAGATTTAGGAAGTGGAGGCAATGTAATCCTACGAGGCTCCGAGCTTTGAAAACGTTGCATGATTGCTTCATTCTCAATCTTAACAAAAACCCCTTTCTCAACATAAACCCTCATAACATCATTCAACCATTCATCTCCTATTCTATTACGTAGATCAGTCTTGATTTTTTTCATAGCAGAAAAAACTCGTTCAACTGAAGCAGTTGCAACGGGTAGAACTAATGCCAACTGAATAAGACGATATAGCAATGGAAAGACGACATGGCTACGTGATTCAACCATATGCTGAGCAAAACGTCCTAGATCATTGATCACTGGCCAAGAAGCATTATTATGTCTCACATCACGAATGAAAGTGTTAAGTTCTTGCTCAAGTTGAAGACAATCAATTCGAGAGAAGTCATTCGGATATAGTTCACCAAGGCGAACCAACTTACCAACATCAAAGCTGGAAAATGAATCTCTCGGATCAAGGCATGCAATACAAGTGAGTAACTCCGAGCTTGCTTCAGAAAATCGATCATTCACTTCAACAATCATATTATCCACGGTCTAGAAAAAAAAGAAAAAAACATCAACAAGATAAAAAATACATGTAAAATAGTCTAAAAAAATATATTAAAGTATATAAATTTTAAAGTTTACCTGAAGAAAAATGTCAACGCGATAAAAGTCACCATTGGTTTCCATCTGTCCACGACGTCTAGAACGGTGACGAATTTTCCGTTGATCTTCCATCTGGCATACTGTGATCTCATGTTTCTTACAAAAGGTCTCGACTTTATTCAACAATACCTCAAAACCCCCAGCTCTAAATTCTGTCAGTTCAAGCTTCATTGTCTTCATCAAATGCACGGCTTGTACAATATTTTGATCTCTTTGTTGCAAGACAAGAGACAACTGACTTGTAACTCCCAACAAATGTTTCATCAAAAACATACAAAATACAAATTCATAGCTCTCCATTCTATCCATCAAACCCTTTGCTTTAGAGGCATTTTCAGCTGAATTGCCATACTCACATATATTAAGAAGCACTTGATCAATGGAAGACCACATAACCTCGAAACGAAGAATAGTAGTGTAGTGTGATCCCCAACGGGCATCACCAGGCCGTCTCAAACTCATTTCCTGATTTTTGCCTCTTCCACTAACATTATCTCCTTTTTCCAGTGCCTCCGCAAGTCTATCATGTTCTAAACGATTAAGCATATCTTTTCTAACACAAGAACCCCCAACTAGATTCACGATGTCAACAAGATACGAAAAAAATTCACACACTGATAGAGTACTATTTGCAACACTAACAACAACCAATTGAAGTTGGTGAGAAAAGCAATGGATGTACCTTGCCGAAGAGTTTTCTTTCAACATCAAAGCTTTCAACCCATTAAACTCTCCTCGCATGTTTGAAGCCCCATCATATCCTTGCCCCCTACACCTTGACAACGACAATTTCTTATTTACAATGAGTGTCTTGAGAGCAAGAAACAAAGTGGTAGACTTAGTATCATTCACATGCACAAGACTAAGAAAACGCTCAAGAACACATCCTTGTTTGTTGACATATCGCAAAACAACTCCCATTTGCTCTTTTATTGAACAATCTCTAGCCTCATCAACAAGAATAGAAAATACACCATCTCCAATGTCATCAATGATAGCATCACTTACCTCTTCGGCACAAGCATGTGAGAGTTGTTTTTGAATTAAGGGGGATGTCAACTTGTTATTTCCCGGAGCGTCATGCATTGCCTTAGCAATATCCTCACTTCGATCGCAATACCAATCAACCAATTCAAGAAAATTACCTTTGTTGAGAGAATCAATACTCTCGTCATGACCACGGAAAGCCAAACCTTGCTTTAACAAGAATCTTATCACATTCAAAATCCCACTCAAACGGATGCGGTATGCCTCTTCTACTTCACGCCCATGAACCTCCAAAAAATGTGGGATTCTTTGGTTTGGATTACTAAAGTCCGACAATTTCCCAACGGCAATATGATGCTTACCATTCACATGTTTTTTATGCTTCCTAAAAGAGTTTAGGGCATTCTTCCAAGTTTTCACCCCATCAACACTATAGTCATCATTACTTGTGGGATCCTTAAAAAGATAGCAAGGAAAACAATATGCGGCATCATTTGACACACTATACTCCAACCAAGGAAACATATCAAACCAATTCTTTTGAAACTTTCTATATTCGCTTGAATAAAATGTTTTGGGAAAATTATGGTTCCTAGGTTGACAAGGCCCTCTTTTCACATATTCACACCTCACATTATCTATAATGGAAGCATCATACTCATTTATAGGTTTTCTTAAGGCGGGATCACTTATAACATCATTGGCACAAAATTGTAAACGAGATTGCTTACTACCACTACCACCCTCCTTATTATGCTTATCTTGGGTACCTTCATCACAATCAAGAGCTCTCTTCTTCAAAGGTGGAAATCCTATACTCCGTTGCACTAAATTCTTCATAACCTATCAAACACCAAATTCAACTCATTATAAAACCTACAAGAGTATATGAATATTACAACATGAATACATGATAAAGCCTAAATTATTAATAAATCAAATCAACATGAATACATGATAAACCCTAAATTATTAATTCACAAAATCCCACAAATCACAATTCAAACGAAAATCACAATGAATTGAATAAAAACGAAATTCTCACAATCAAAAATTCACAATGAATTTAAATAACCTCACAAATCACAATTCAAACGAAAATTACAATGAATTTAAATAACCTCACAATCACAATTCACAAATTCGTCAAAATCCCACAAATCACAATTCAAACGAAAATTAAAATGACTTGAATAAAAACAATATTGCATAACTAAAATCAAAATTGAAAAGGAATTGAACTAGAAACAATTAAATTCATGTTTTAAATCTTTCAATTTTAGTTCAAGAGTTTGAATTAAATTGAAATTGAAATTTGAATTTTTAAAATACCTAAATGGGGTATCTTGGCGGTGGGGCCGGTGCCGGTGGTGGCGGACGGAGGTAGCGGGTGGCGGACGACTGGCGGCGGCGGGGCGGCGGCGGCGGCGGGGCGGCGGGGCGGCGGCGGCGGCGGCGGGGGCGGCGGCGGCGGCGGCGGGGCGGCGGGGCGGCGGCGGCGGGGCGGCGGGGCGGCGGCGGCGGGGCGGCGGGGCGGCGGCGGCGGCGGCGGGGCGGCGAACTGAGAGAGGAGCCGAGAGGGAGAGGGAGACTGGGAGTGGCCGAGTGGGAGAGGGAGCTGATTCAGATGGGTTTGGGAAATGTCAAATGTGGACTTTGGCTTTGGATTTGGGGCCTTTGGGCGTTGGGCACTTCCGCACTTGGGCCGTTTGCCTTTTGGCTTTTATAATTTTTTTTTAACTCACCCATACATCTGTAAAATTTTAAAAAAAAAACCTTTAATCAAACGACGTCGTTTGACGTCGTGATTGGGAAAAAAAGGGAAGCAGCAGCTTCCTCCATCCGGCGATCGGGCGGCGCGCCTACGCCGCCGTAGGCGGAAACCACCGCTCCGTCGGCCGGGAACAGTAGCTCCCACCTGGCCGACGGAGCTCAGGGCAGGCGCGCGCCTGCCCCCGCCTGAAGGTGGTTCCGCCACTGTCCACAATGGTACCCACTTTTAAGTGAAATTCACGGTTTGTACCTATTTTATAAATTGTTCTTAAAAGGTATCAATTTTTCATAAATGTCACGAAAAGGCACTTTGTAGTTAAAAGTGGGGTACCATTATAGCACAATTTTGATCCAAAATGGTACCCATTTTTTGCTAAAAAGTACCCTTTTGAGACATAAATTTAAAAAAAAACTAGCTACCGTTATAGGGCAACGTCAGAATTCAGGTACAAGACTTTGAATTTTAATTAGAATTGGGTATCATTTTGGACAATCTTTCAATACTCCCTCTGTCCCAGCTTAAGCGGCAGAGATAGGGAGTTTGTTTCAAAATTTTGAAAGGCATAAGAAGACTACGCTGCCCTTTTGCCTTCTACCTTCACCAGCACCCACATGCAACCCTTACCACCACCACCACCATGCACTCCCAGTGAACAATCATCAGCCACAATAATCATCACCACTAACAATAAATTTACGAACACTCACAATTTACCCATTACAAATCAGAATCAAAATTACAATAAATTCATAAACCCACTACCCATTATATATCACAATTAAATTGATTCATTGCCTTTTCACCGACCACGCCTCCTCCCATCGCCTTCCTCGCCTCCTATCGTCGTCGTCCTTGACTCGTCTCATCACCATTCTTGCCTCCTCTTGCTGTTCTCGCTTGCTCAATTTCCTTTCTCACCTCCTCGCATCGCCTTGGTGGGAGTCGCATACGTGAGAAGGGGAGAGGGGAATTTGAGTGTGAAGAGGTGGTGGTGGTAGCAGTGATGATAACAATGGATGATTTTAGAGGTTTAGCTTAATGGTGGCAGAAGGTTTCAAAGGTTTAGCTGAGAGGTGGTGGATAGTGGCGGAAGAGAGATGTGGTTTGAAGCAGCGGTGGATGGTGGTGGAAGAGAGATATGGAGGATTGATTATGGTTGAATTTTGGGATTATTGTTTAATTCTAGAGTATGGTGGGAACTTGAATTAGGGGCTTGTAACTTGGGCCAATTAAGCCCAAAATAAAATATTTCATCTAGTTACAATATTAAATTATGATGAAATATTTCTAAAATTGAAAAAGTGTATACTTTACGGTGGGACATACCAAAATAGAAAGTGTGTAGTTTAGTATTTTATTATGGAAAGTGTGTAGTTTAGTGTTTTACTGAGGAAGTATAAAAGTAAATGAAAGTACATAAGAAAGCTATAATATATGAGTACAAATTTTTGCCCATTAAAAGTTACCGTGCACATTTTTACATAGGTTAATTTCACGTGCACGCACAAAAAAAACTATTTTTTATACTTGGTAGGTATTTTGATATTGCAAGTACCAAAGAAATATAGTTGAACAAAGTGTAAGAGTTTTATGTGAATTTACTTTCCGAGTTAACTCCTAGAAAAAATGCAAAATACTAATAATATTTATAAAAAAATAAAGAAATAAAACATGTATGAACTATATGCTATGCATTAATTGTATGCCACATATAAGCCTTTCTTTAGTTGATAAGCCTACCCTCCAACAACTCATCTAATATGATTTATTGCATTATCAGCTACTCTGTATTACATTACTTAGTTAGTGCTTTATTTAGTTAATGGAATTGGTCCATAGTTATTACAGGTTTTTAGTTGTAGAACTCGTCAGTATAGGATATTTTTCCTCCTATTTTGTGGGATTGTTTGCTGTGGCGAAATTAGGACAATTTTTTTCTAAACACTTAATTCGATATATTCAAATAAAATCTTCTTAAATATTGAAGTGAGTATAAAATAAACTATTTTTTACAAATCTGACAAATCGCACTTATAATTATTCTATCTTGTTAATTAATGGATTAAAAATAACATAAATAAGATTCTAAAAATAAAATTAGTGAGCAAATCACACGTATGAATCAATTTATACCTAATTGAAATCAATTTTATATCTAAAATTAATTAAGTAATTTAATAACTTGATAAAATAACATACTTAATTGAAAATATATACTTTATTGAGATTTTTTTACCATATCCATCGGCATTAATTTGGATATTGACATTCATCAATAAACAGAGACATTGTCATTCATCAATTGTGCGCCATTCATAACCCCAAAAAGAAAAAGAAAAAGCACACAAAATATTACCAAAAAGGGGTAAATAGTTATGGTTGTAGAATGGGAAAAACAAGGTAGGTTCCTTTCAATTTGCATCAATTTGCATCAATTTGCATCAGAGGAGAGGTTGGACTCTGCCTTTGCCGGTTATGATTGGATTCTTCCTTTGCGGGTTCACTAGCATCGGAGGAGATGCGGCAGTGACCGTCGAAGGAGAGGCGGCGGCGTGGTGGAGTTGTACTGGACTTAGTTGGCGTCGGGGAAGAGGAGGCTGGAGAGTGATTTGGAAAATATTGGATGCTAGGTAGGGTTTGATTTTCCTTGTGATTTGGGGAGTTTGTAATTGGGCCAATTGGGTTTAAGCCCAACTAGCCAACTTTCTTTTTTTGCCTTTGACGAAAACAAAATGACGTTGTTTTGTTTAATAAGGAAACAAAAAAATAAAAAGTCAGAAAGCGGGCATCGTCTTCCTCAAAGCTCCAACCGGAAAAGGGGGATGCAACTAGGTCAAGGGGGCTGAATCTATGGATTCTGATGGCGCTAGGCCTAAATTATGAGCCACCGGATCCTAGGGGTGGCATCGGCACCCCCTCGCCCCCACTGGTTCTTCCCCAGATTGTTTGTTAAGTCTACTTATATAAGTAGTTTTCGAGTCTTAATAAAGGATATATATGATATCCATAATCTTTCTCATTTCCTCTCGTTCTTCGACTCGCAGTGTATAAGCTAAAAGAAGAAGGTTGGCTACGCGGTTGACGAACTTGTAATGGAGAAGTGGTTTTTAAGTTCGCTCAACTAAGTTGTGAGGAGAAGCAGATAAATTGGCGAAATGGTTAGTTGATGTCTACTAGTATTTCTGCTCTACTTGATGAGGAGGATGGTGCCTCTTCACGGGGGTCACTTTGGCAAATGAAGGAGGTGCAGTGAGAGAATGGGAAACCACTCTTTAGTTACCCTCCTTATGATCTTAATGGCCTAACTAGTGTATAACTAGAGACTTAAGCAGCTACTAATAGGTTTGCATATAATGGGTTGTAATTCTTCCTAGGGGATGTTTAATAGTTAGGCAAGTAATTTTGTTGCAATCCTAAATTTTTGTATAGATCTACGATTAATAAAACTTTACACTAATTTTTCTTCTCTTACTCTTTTATATTCATTTGTTTCTAATAGGATGGTACTCTGGGGGTTGTTCTTGTTGCGCGGGCTGAGCGCGCTACCCTAATCCAGGTTTGGGCGCACTGTGCAATTCGTATCCTATTAAAACTTCATTGTGCTATTCCTACACCGATGTTTATCATTTATGAGATTTTAATCTTTTCGCATTGTTTCAGATGCTCACATTTTCTTTATTCTAAGATTGATTGTGCATAATCTCTGAAACTCAATGTTTTATTTGTCTTCTCTTGATTTAGCATGCCTCATTTTGTGGCTAAGAGATTTTTAAGGCCTTTTCCTCTAGAAGAAATTTTATAATTCATTTGCCTATATGTCCATATCATTATATAAACTTGTTGCGATACGGGAGTGTATCTTTGTTATGGGTCCGGCTTAGCGTTGTGAACTTATAAACGTGCAGTTTTTATATTGTTGCGAACTTCCCTGGCATATTGAGCTAGTCTGCTACATGCTGGCCTCCTTGGGTGTGAGAATCATTGGTTGCATACTTGTTGTTCGGGTGGTGCTTCAGGCCTTTCCCAGGGATTGTAAAAACCCAGAAAGAAAAAATAATCCCCACAGATGGCGCCACTGATAAGTGGGACCTCTTCTGAGTTGTGATAGTGAGCCAATCTCTTCAAGCACATGCAAAAATCCCCAAGGGTGGTCCTCGGGGAGAAAACTTGGACACCCAAGTTTTGGTTGTTTTTAATGTGGGTTCTTTCCGGGAAAAATTGACTTATTTGGCTTGTTGTTATTCATCTTTATTTATAGAGCCCAGGTCGTGTGATTGTGGCCCACGTGTCACGCTTTCCTCTTTTAAGTCATGGTCTAGTGGGGAGCTTTGTGGCAAGTAGCATCTTTCTCATTCTTCCAAAAATTGGTGCCTTGAGGCGAAGCGGCATAATCGACATATATGCGTCTAGCTAACTGGTATGTTCAGTGATTACATTGATGCTTAGATTTTTCTGATTGAGACAAGGAGTCATATATGTACCAGGAAGAATGACCAATACCAAGAGAAGAAGGATTGACTTGATCCAGATCAATCCGCAACATACAACAGCCACAACCATGTATTTGGCTTCAGCGGACAAACGAGAGACTGTAGGTTGCTTCTTAATCTTTCAAGAAATTGATGATTTGTCAAGCAATTCAAAATATCGTGACAAAGAGGGATGTGTAATAGGATATGCAACCCAATCTGAATCACAATAAGCTGTAAACTACAACGAGCTCTTGGCGGACTATTAAAGACCCTGGCCTAGATGACTCTTAAAATAATGAAAAACTCGCAAGGCAGCATTCCAGTGTGCCATGTGCGGCTCCTGCATGACCTGAGCAAGAGTATGAACAGAATAACTGAGCTCCGGACAAGTGATAATGAGATAAAATTGGGTGCCCAACTAATCGGTGATAATGATCCGGACCACCAAATTTAGGCCCTTTTACACCATCCAAATCATGTTGTTACTCCATTTTGGGAATCTGTTAGTTTGGCCATTAACAAACTAGAATCAGACAAAATGTCAGGGGCATATTTCGCTAAGAAAGAAACATCCCATTCATACTGCAAGCTATCTTAGTTACAAGAAAATGCTTAAGCGGACCAAGATCCTTCATATGAAAACAAGAACTCAAGTAGGCCTTGAATTCATTTAAGAGAGGAGAAGAAGCACCATCAATAATTAAATTATCAACATAGACAGACACATGGGTTGAATTTTATGTGTAAGAGAATGAGGAGTAATATGCCTTACTCTAGAATAAACAAATCGTATTAGAGCAACATCCAACTCAGCAAATCAATTTCAAGGAAATTCTTTCTCTTTACCCGAGACACCGACTTGTGGAGTCTTGATTAAGGCAAAACGTGCAGACAAGGACATGCCTGTCAGTTATTCAATGATAGGGAAAACCAAAGGTCTCCAATGAAGCGTGCACTTCGGCTCCTTGTTCTTGAGAGAAACTAAGGTCTCACTGAAGCATGAACTTCGGCTCTCTTAGTGGATAGTGATGCTTGTTGGGTTGAAGCCCACACAATTAGATCCTAATATCGATGTTTGGGTTGGAGCCCATCACGAAGAGAATATCTCATATTCAAAATCTGTTCATGGAATCATGAATATATGGTAAACCTATTATGGTAAGATACCTATTGGGATATGAAATAAGTATATTTAACCTAGTATGATTCGGAGAATCTATAGGGATCAACCCCTATAAATATTGAGGAATGCCTCTTTTCTATTCGTTATATTCTCACTGCTTAAAGCAAACATTATTTGTCTAACTTTAGCATTAGGGAATTTTACCTCCCGCACTCATGGGCTCTGTCTTGCATGTTCGGTGTTCAAAAGCAAGATTCGACCACCAGGTCAGAGTCCACCCTGTATCACCAAACAAATAGAAACAAATCAATATCAGCTCTGGAGAACAACAAGAATATCCAACAATATAGAATCGATCAACTAAACCAACACTTTAAAAGTTTACATTTTGAACAAAAGGAATAACAAACCACAACTAGGCCCATAGAGCTGGCTTAGATAGAGAAAATCATGAATATCAAACAATATAGAGTTACGTGCATTAAACTATCACTATTATAAGTTCATATTTTCAAGAAAATGAATAAAAAAACCACGTCCACACAGGTAAACAAGGATGACAATTTCTCCCAAACTCGCCATTCACATCACTCTTATCCACGTAATTGAATAAAAAGTCAAAATAAATGGGCGCATGTGATGGATGAATGGATTATGGTAGGCTAACATTTTTCACATTTTTCACATTTTTCACATTTTTCACATTTTTCACTATCACCCACCTCATCCATCACCTACCTATATGTTTTCATTAAATATTTTAATATATAAATAATATTTAATAGTATCGGTTTTCAAGTAATTATAAATATTGAGTTTTACCTTATATTAAAATAATACTACTCTTCAGTCTGAGTTAATTAGAAAGTCCAACCCACAAATACTTTCTTAATCGCACTTATAGTCTAAACTAGATAATTTCTCCAATCTAAGTACATATACTTTAAATTTGTTGGGTTTTTTTTCAATTACAACATTTAGTTTTATGTATATTATATTAAAATAGTTTCACCCACTAATCACCCGACACACTTGTTTCACATATGAATGTTTGGTGAACGGGTGATGGATGATAGACCCCTGGGTGATGGGTGGACAGGTTAAAACTAAACATGTGGGTGATGTTTCACCATATATGTCTATCAAGTTAGATATGAACGAAGCATATGATTGTGTTGAATGGCCCTTCATGTTAAAGTTTTGCAAGCCATGGGTTTTCACGCACATTTGATAAACGTCATTGAGGGGTGTATATCACATGTTACCTTCTAATTTATGCTTAATGGTGAAATGTTTGGAAAACTAACACCCATAAGAGTAATAAGACGAGGTGATCCTCTTTCACACAACTTGTTTATCATGTCTGGGGAAGTTCTTTCTAATATGTTGCGGCAAAATTGAGAAGAAAGCACATTTCATGTTTGAAAATAGCTCGATTAGCACTAGATCTTTCTAACCTATTTTTTGCTAACGGTGATATTAGGGTATAAGGATAGAATAGACTTTTCCATGAAAATACAATCCATATAAAGAATATTAGTGCTACAAATTTGGTAAGCCACGATTATTTTTAGTACTGAATTATGAAAGTAAGTTTTGCTTACCCAATTTGTAGCATTGTCACCTTTATACTTCCCTCGTCTCAGATAAAATGACACAATTTTCTTTTTCGTCCATCCCACCAAAAATGGCACAGGTTGAAAATTAATTTAAATGACAAATGATGCATTGTAAAATTTCCACAATGTCCTCTATATTGAGCCCACCGTTTTCCCAAAAATCCCACTTTTCACACTTATTCTCTGCCATATCAGCTTGTATGAAAGCACGAGCCAAAAAGCAATTGTGTCATTTTATCCGGGATGGGGGGAGTATATAATTTATATTTACGTGGAAAATTGTATTATCAACTTATACCTTAATAGACGCCTTAATCTTTGGGAAAGCGACCACATATGAAACTATTCAACTGAATCATGTCTTACAAGATTACAAGCTACTGACGGGACAAAAAGTCAACTTTGATAAATAATCTATCTCATTTAGCCCCAATATTATAGCAGTACATGGTATAACATCTTGTCTATTATTGGTATGGTTGAATCAAATGGCCCATATAAATATTTAGAATTGCCTGCCACATTTGGAAGATCTGAAACACTCTCCTTAAAAACATAAAGACAAATGTCTAGAAAAAAGTACAAAGATCGGAACATAAACATCTGTCAAAAGGTGAAAAAGAAGTCCATATTAATGCGGTTTTGCATGTTTTAAATTTCCTGAAATGCTGACAGATAATCTTCATAAGATGTATGTTAAATACTAGTGGGGAAGGTGGGTGGGGTGGGGGAGGTGAATTAGTACATAAATTTTTGTCCAACACAAATAGTTTCAATCCCCACATTACAAAATTATTACTAGCTAATAGCATGTCTCAATGCAAAACAAAATCTTAAAATAACTACTTTCGAACACTAATTATTCCTGTAATTAGAGCAGAGATGTCTCACTAGACAGTTTGCATGACAAATAAATTAAACACACTGATGACTCAATGGTGAAGGAATACAAATATCTTGAGACTAAGTGTTCGCTATAGGAGAGCTCGTTGAAAGTTGCTGAGGAAAAAGTGAAGGCTGCTGAGGAGAAGGTGAAAGCTTGTGAAGAAGAGGCGAATGTTGTTGGGGAAAGTGCGAGGCTCACGGGGATGGAGTCCTTTGAGCTTCATTTTCAATTAGATGATTTGCGAACCAATGGTCCTGCTTCCTCTCAATATCCCCAAGTGCTGTTGGATCGGCTATGCAAGACAAAGTCCTTTTATAAGTTTTTTGAGGATATCTCCAAGCTTGCTCGAAATGTCGGGTATTGCGAGGCCGTGAAGAATGTACGGCAGTGGAACCCTAGATGTGAATGCAAAAGTGTGCCCATTGTGCTGAAGTGCATTGAAACTCTAGAAAGCAAGAGGGCCGACCTAAATCAAGCCTTCATTGATAAGATCGGTGATGGGGGTCATCCGCACTCCTTTCTTTCACATCTTGCTAGTCTCCCTAGTCTCCTATCATTGGTTGAGCTGAAATAGTGTGAGGTGTATTATTATGAAGAACTTCCATTTAAGCCCCGCGCTATGTTGCTACTATTGATCCAGATGCTAACGTGGGTAATGCAAGTATTGAAACTCCTCTCATTCAAGCCAGCGATGGTAATTCCACTTAGCGTCCTAACGAAGATGTCTCTGCAATCGCTGCTCCAGTTCCTCCTAACCCTAACCCCAAAGTTAGTTAGTTTTTAGTATTTCTTCATATACATTGGGTTTTTGGGTTGTACTCTTAAAACAATCTTTTAGTGTTTGTATTTGTTATTTGCACGGATTTATTTCTAAGAGTTGATATGCTTGTTTTCCCACATTTTCTTATCAGCCTTACTTGTGTACAGGGTTTCAACATTTTGATTGATGGTAAATTTCTAAAAAGCTTTGATTTTATGGGACATAATAGCCCTTTCTCTGAACCCATCAGTTTTCTTTGTGCTACTCAATCATTTACTGAGAATGTATAGTGGTCGTATCCTCTGACCTTTTTACAAGAGTGGAGTCACTTCCTCTATGTATGGGGTGGCAACTTCCTCTTCCTTCTGTCCCTCCATCTTTTTCTGCAAGTTGCCCTTGTAGCAAGCTTATTTCTGATGGATACAATGTTGAATCTCTTAGGAAGGACATTGTTCGTGGGTTAGTCGATCTTGAGTCTGCTAGCGCATATAACCGATTGCTTAACCTTCCTATTCGTGTTCAAAAGTGGGCTCTCTATTTGGGCATCTGCTTGAAATATATGCTCTTGGGTATTGAAGATCTTGAAAAGAAATGGGGAATGGTCGTGAAGGAAACTCAAATTCTTTGCGAGTTCTATGCAGGATCCTGAGCGAACAAAATGACCTCATTTACCATCAGTAGCTGAACCTTGCGAAGATTCTCCAGCAACAAATGGAATCTAGGAAGTGTATCGCGAGCAAGACTAGCAATGTCCATCAGAAGGCACTAATTATTGATAAGCAATATGGTCTCATTGATTACCTGCTTGAAAATATTGAGAATAAACAAGTTGAAAATGACCACCTCTCGTCCTCTACTGTTGGATGGAAAAATAAGTTTAACGAAAAAATTTCCATAAACACGCATCTACGAGGAGAAAACAAAGATCTTTGTGTTGAATGTAATCGTCTTGATTCGTATGTTCATCAGTTGGATCAAGCTTGTGCAAACTATAAGAATCAACCTCAAGTTCCCCCTTCGTCGTCATGTTGTATCTCAAGCCATGGTGATTTAACTATTGGTGGCGGTGATCAAAGAATTAGATTGTCAGATGCTGCCCGACCTCATATTCGTTGTCTTAAAGAGAATTTTTAGAATTTAAGGACGAGGATAGAACAATACATGGAAACAATGAACGTTATAAGTATGCAGTTGGATCGCAAAGAGTTTGGTCCTATAACTGGCTTCAAGGCTTATTATGCCAAACATCTTGATCGTATGGGACGAAGAGGTATGACCCATCACCCTGCATATTTACATATGGAATGGAAATATGATCACCTAGTTAGCGAGGAGCGTGAGGCAGAGGAAAGTCACCGCCGAGCTGAGCAACATTCGTACGGTGGCAAACGATCTTCTCGTGAAACGGAGGGCCCTCCTTACAAGGCTGAAATTAATCATCGTCGCAATGGTTTTTCCACTTCTGGACCATCACACTCTTCAAGACGTAGATAGTGTGTCTTCTTTTTTGTTATAGATGATATGATCATCTGTATGTTTTGTTGCTGTTGGGGTTTATGACTCATCTTGTACTTATAACGATTTTGTCCTATCAGTTTTTCTGCCATGTTTATTGATCTTCTGCGATCTTGCACTTTGTAGGCGTATCTGCCTAAATATATTTTTTTTCTTTGTCGAGTTTGCAAAGTTGCAAGATCTATTGCTTTCAATTTGTTTAATTCATGAAGCTGCAAGATTGAAATCTTTCCGGCATCGGTAATTGAGCAAGGTCTATAGCTTGCATTTTTTTGATTTGCGAAGTTCCAAAATCTAGAGTTTACAGGCATTGCCATTTGTGCAAGATCTATGGCTTGCAATTTGTGTGATTCATGCAACCACGAGATCTAAAGCTTGCCAGCATCGATATTTGAGAAAAATCTATAGCTTGTGTTTGTTTGATTTGCAAAGTTGCAAGGTCTAAAGCTCGCAAGCATCACCAATTTTGCAAGATCTATATCTTGCGGTTGTTTGACTTGCAAGATCTAATGCGGGATCTATAGCCCGCTGTTAAATTGCGTTTGTCAAGTCTTAATAAAAAAATAGGAATAACAGGAAGCATAGTCATGGTTCAGCAAAGTGGCTTTTATATTAAATATGTATGATAGCGATGATATCGCGGTGGAACAATGATACTAAAGGAAAACAAGGATAGTATTCTTGTGCTTATACAGGTAGTCACTCATTTTTTTTCTTTTAGACATAAAACCTCCATAAGTTAGTCACATGCCACTTGTTTGAGACTGTTGTGCCACCCATTCTTTTTAACTCATAATTGTTGAACTTATGAGTCTTCGTGACTTTGTATGGTCCTTCCCACTTTGGACATATTTTTCCTCGCTCTTCAGCAAAGCTAGCATAATTTTTTCTAAGCATCATATCAGCAATCTGAAATCGCATTTCCTTCACTTTCTGATTGTACGCTCTTGCCACTCTTTCTTTGTGTTTAGCTTCTGTGATACTTGCCACATTTTTTTGCTCATCTAGTTTGTCTAGCTCTACCTTCAGCACATCTGGATTATCCATCTCCTTATAATTGCTTATCCTGAGACTTGAATTTCCAATTTCTATGGGTATGACTGCTTTGTGACCGTACACCAAAGCATTTGGCGTCTTCCCTGTTAGCTGTCGAATGGTTGTTTTATACGAACATAGCGTGTTCGATAGCTTATCCACCAATCATTTTTTCTTTCCTTCTAATTGCTTCTGTATCCCCTGAACTATGGTCATGTTTGTCACTTCCACTTAGCCATTAGCTTGAGAATGTGCCATAGAGGTAAACTTCTGAATAATCCCAAGCTTCGAACACCAGTCGGTAAATGCCACACTTGTGAATTGTGCGTCATTATCCGTGACAATGGTCTATGGCACTCCGAAGCGACACACAATGTTTTTCCATACAAATTTCCTAGTGTTTTTGGCTGTGACACGTTCTAATAGCTTAGCTTCAACCCGCTTTGTGAAGTAATCTACCACTACAATGATGTACTTAGCGTTGTTTTCTCCTCTTGGGAATGCACCCACTAAGTCTATCCTCCACTTGATGAATGGTCGGGCTCCGTACATTCCTGTCAAAGTTGATTGCGGTATATACGACAGGGAAGCATTGATTTGGCAGCTCCTACACTTGCGAACGAAGTTGTGTGCATCATTGAACATAGTCGGTCAGTAGTACCCTGCTCTATTTATCTTTCTAACTATCGTTCTGGGTCCCTGGTGCGTTCCACATAAGCCTTCATGCCTCTTTTAAGATCTCAGTTACCTTTGTTGGACCTACACATTTTATCCATGGGGACAAGAACCTTTTTTTGTACAACGTCCAATCTTCGTAGGCGTAATTAGAGGAACGCAATTTCAACTTTCTAGCCTCCACCTTATCTTCTGGCAGCATCCCTTTTGCGAAGAAATCCATTAGTGAGGTCATCCATCTTGCTTCATTTTCTTGTATCGTTAGCACCACCGTTGATATGGCTCTTCTAACTGGGATAACCTCTATGATGACATTCCCCTGTTAAGTGAAGGAATCAAACCCTGCAGTCGCCAGCTTGCTTCATGCGTCTGCTTGTGTGTTTTCGCATCGTGGGACTTGTTTTATGTCAAAATATTCAAGCTAGTCTATGAGTTGTCGCACCTTCACCAAATATTTAATCAACTGGTCTTCTAGTACCCCATAGTCACCTTGCACTTGCTGGACTACGATAAGAGAATCACTGGATACCCGGACATTTCTTACTTTCATTCTGATCGCGAGACCTAATCCACAAATTAGCGCTTTGTATTCTGTTTCATTGTTGGTCGGTAAGAATTCGAATTGTAATGAGTGTCTGCGCTCACCCACATTTGGGTCCACTATAAGCAGCCCTGCTCTGCATCCTTCCTTGCTTGATGCACCATCAACGAACAACGTCCAAGCTACTTGTTCCCATTTTGTCTTACCTTTTTTAATTTTGATGCTATGATGAATGCTCGCTTTCTGTGTTTCTTCACTTGACATCTGCAATGAATTCTGCCAATGCTTAAGCATTGATTGCTATTCAAGGTTGAAATTGTATTTCAAATTGACCTAGTTCCAGAGCCCATTTTGCAAATCTGCTTGAAGACTCTGGTTTAGAGAGGATGTTCTTAATTGGGAACCCTGTGTAAACTAATATGTTGTGGCTATGAAAGTAAGTTCTCAATCTTCGCGCTGAATAAACCAAAGCGAAGGTTAGCTTTTCTACAGGTATGTAAGCTGTCTCTACCTTTTGCAGGATTCCACTAATGTAATAAACTAGAACCTGTCTTTGCCATTCCAAGTGAACTAACACAGAGCTGACAGCATTTTGCAAGACTATTGTGTACAAGTACAATGTTTCTCCCGATACGGGCGATTTCAACGTTGGCAACGTTTGAAGCTAGTTCTTTAACCACTTATATTCTCTTTGATAGTCTTTGCTCAAACTAAATTTTCTTGCTTTTCATAGCGCTTCAAAGAGTGAAAAGTTCTTTTCAGTAGCCTTTGATACGAAACTACTGAGCGCTGCCGATGATCCCATCAGGACCTGTACTTCTTTAACTATTCGTGGTTGGGGAAGATTCACTATGGCTTGTATCTTGTCTGGGCTAGCCTCTATAACCTTTGAGGAAAGCTTGTACCCCAAGAACTTTCCAGCTCCCACTCCAATTATACACTTTTTAGGGTTGAGTTTCATCCCTAAGTCCTTTAAAGTGTCCAATGTTTCTTTCAAGTCTTCAGCAAAGTTTCCTAACTTCTTACTCTTGATCACAATATCGTCAACATACGCTTCAATGTTTCTCACTATTCAATTTCTGAATGGCTTGTCAATCACCCTTTGGTACGTTGCTCCTGCATTTTTGAGCCCAAAAGGCATCTTCAAATAACAAAACATTCTGAAGCTCGTTATGAAGGTTGTTTTCTCTTCATCATCTAGGTTCACCAGTATTTGGTGATATCCTTTGTATGCATCCAAGAAAGCCAAGACTTTGTGTCCTGAGATTGCTTCCACCAATTGATCGATCTTTGGAAGAGGATAGGAATTCTTTGGACATATTTTGTTCAAGTTCGTGAAGTCAATGCACATCCTCCAAGCACCGTCAGACTTCTTCACCATGACTGGGATTGTAACATCCCAAACCCATGACCTACCAGCTTAATGCTAGTATCGAGTCGGGTCTAGTATGCTACCAAGAATTCTAGTAGTACCAAGCAGGCAGAGTTTATGTGGAAGCAAATTTAGAAAAAAAATTATACACCTAAATTACTATTATAGTGAAATTGCTAATACAAGTGTTAATCAAGAGTTTCAACTAAATTTCTTCAGACAAAATTTCTAAAAGATCTGATAAGGATCAGTTCAAGTTAATATTTTACATCCTAACCAAAAGTTCTAACGGTCCACCCAGGATCTTTTCTCAAAAGAAGTAAAGAAATCAAATAACTTTTCTCTTACTTTTCTTCTTCACCTAAAAATGGCTTTTTAACTAGGGTAAGCTCCTTGCCTAGTGAGGTTCCATCGCCAGTATTTACCCAGTTGAGTTTTAGTGATCACAGAATAACAAATAAAAAATAGCCACAGAAGTCCTAACACACAATAAAAAGATACGGGTTGTTAATGCCAAGTTGCTGCCAAGTGCCTATATGGTAACTCTGACTAACATACAAGGCATAACCTTTTTAGTAGTGCACAAAGGCTATCAGTCCAGAATTCATTTTTGCCAACCACACCCAATCAGATGTTCAATTACGAGCTCGTATCAGTACAGATGGTTATGCTAACATACCAGATGCTCCATGAGTAGCCGGTCTAATCAGACGGTCTGGTCTGTACCGTTCCCCACCAACTTCGACCGAACTACAATCGCGTTGGGGACCCTAAAATAAGAAATGGGTAATCAGGTAGCAGATAATTCAAGTTTGACACGGTAAGATAAAGTACAAGCCGACCATCCATATAACATATCAGAGCAGTATATGATTCAAGTTTGACACGGTAAGATAAAGTACAAGCCGGTCATTCACAGAATAATATCAAAGCAGTTCATAAATTCAGTTTCACGATAATTGAGCATAGTATGATAAAATACACACTTAATTTAACAGTCAGTATATACCATCATTTAAGTTTAACTTTCATATCTCTCTCTAATGGGGTTCGAGTATACATGGTTCAAGTAAAGAGTAGAAAGGTTCGAGTATAAGGTTTCAAGTACAGAGGTTTGAGTAGATGGGTTGGTGTATAGGGGTTCGAGTACAGGGGTTTGAGTGGAGGATTCGAGTGAAGGGTTCGAGTGGTACTGGTGTTCAAGTGGTACTGGTTTGGGTGGCACTGAGTTCAAGTGGTACTGGTTCAAGTGGTACTAGTTTGAGTGGTAGGTGGTACTAGTTCGAGTGGTGAGGTGCGAGGGGTGAGGTTCAGTTGGTTAGGTTCGAGAGGTACGGGTTTAGTTAGTGAGTTCAAGAGGTAAGGTTCAGTTGGAGAGATTCAAGAGGTATGGTTCGAGAGGTGAACTCGAGAAGTAAAGGTTTCAGTAGTACTAGTTCGATACCTAGGGTTCGAGAGGTACAGTTTGAGAGGTAAAGGTTTCAGTAGTACCAGTTCCAGAGGTAAAGGTTCCATAGGTACAGGTTCGAGAGGTGAGTTCGAGAGGTAAAGGTTATAGTAGTGAGGTTCCAGTGGAAAGGGTTCTAGAGGTGAAGATATCGAGGTTACTAGTTCAAGGGGTAGGTTCGAGATATACTGTTCAAGAGGTAAAGTTATCAGTAGTAATAGTTCAAGACAAAGGTTTGAGATCTATTGTTCAAGAGGTAAAGGTATCAGTAGTACTAGTTCGAGAGATACAGGTTTCCACTGGTGGTTTGAGAGGTGAAGTTTTCAGTAGGGGTTCGAGAGGTGAAGTTTTCAGTAAGGGTTTGAGAGGTGAAGTTTTCATAAGGGGTTTGAGAGGAGAAATTTTTAGTAGGAGTTCGAGGGATGAAGTTTTTAGTAGGTTTGAGAGGTGAAGTTTTCAGTAGGGGTTCGAGAGGTGAATTTAAAGTAGGGGGTTCGAGAGGTGAAGTTTTCAGCAGGGGTTCGAGAGGTGAAGTTTTCAGCAGGGGTTCGAGAGGTGAAGTTTTCAATAGGGGTTTGAGAGAGGATATTTTCACTAGGGGTTCGAGAGATGAAGTTTTCAGTAGGTTCGAGAGGTGAAGTTTTCAGTAGGGGTTCGAGAGGTGAAGTTTTCAGTAAGGGTTCGAGAGGTGAAGTTTTCAGTAGGGGTTCGAGAGGTGATGTTTTCAGTGGGGTTCAAGTGGTGATGGTTTCAGTAGGGGTTCGAGAGATGATGGTTTCAGTAGGGGTTCGAGAGATGATGGTTTCGGTAGGGGTTCGAGAGATGATGGTTTCAGTAGGAGTTCAAGAGGTGAGGTTTCAATGGTGTTCGAGAGGTGGAGGTTTCATTGAGAGGTGCGAGAGAAGGTTCAAGAGAGTCAGGTTCCGATGGCATCATATATTTATATACATATATGTAAACATATACCCAGTTTAACTCAGTTCGTGCTAAGGTGATGCAACACTCACCTTGGTTAGACTGGGCTTAGGCATCCTCCGCTTCTACGTTATCATTGCTCAACCTCCGTTCTTATTTTGGTACTCAAGAAAATATGTTAAGGCTATAATTTTTTGAGACAGTGGTAGCCGGTATTTATACTGATGAGAACATAGGGTTCTAACATCTAAACCTAGAATTTTATCCATTTAACCCTTAAGGGCCTACGTTCACTTGCCCAAAAATTAATTTGGATAAATTTCTCACGCCCGCTTGCTGGCTTTCTCTTCCCATTATATTTTTATTATTATTATAATTTATTATTATGACTCTCTTCCCAACATTTTCTCTTCCCGAATTTCACTTTCCCTAGTTTTACATGACTTCTATTCACCTATCAATCACATCTGTTTCGTTTTCATCCATTCATTTATTTTACTTTTTTATTTATTGGTTTTTATTCTTTTTAATTTACAATACTTAAAATCAATTAAGTATGTATATATATATATAATACAACTATATTCATTGAAATCAAAACAATATTAGAAATGATAACTTTTTTATTTTATTTTTAAAGGAGTATCTGTTTAATACAATTAAGATGAAGGTACAAGGTAAACTATTGGAGATGCTTTTATAAAAAATCTAGATAATCATTTAACAACTCAATTTATCATTTCTTACTTTACTCTTTCAAAATGTGCAATTTGTATATCCCGCTTCCATTCTAATTCGACGTACTATTATTACATTCATCTTTCTTAAGTGAAACCTATACTAAACACCAACACTTTATCATCGTTTGATATTAACTAATATATATTTTTCAATAATTAAGATTATTAAATCAAATTTACTTCGTCCGAGATTAACATCTAGTTAATCCATAATAATTATTTTTTTCCAAATTTATATTTTATAATTAGCACATTGTTCATCTCTATTCTTTTTTTTCCAATTAGAGGGATTAAAAAGGTTCAATTGAGATAACATGATTTGTATCGGAGGTATATTTTATTTATTAATCTAGTTGGGTTCGGGGTTCCACAATCCCCCCCTTCTTAATGTACTTCGTCCCCGAAGTTCACTATAGTTTTACCCAAAATAGAGAGGGTGCCTTCAATGACCTCGGTCAAAACATGGTTCTCATCACTCTCTTTGGCATAAAGTCGGGCCTGCACATTTGGCCTACTACTTCCACCAGCTCCACCCTTCAGAGTCAAATTGATCACAGATAACCGTAACCAAGTGGTTAGAACGAGGACCTCGTCTAAGTTATCGGGACTTCATTATTATGTGTTCATAATTCCCACATTGCAACATCGCAAACACTTATTTGTTTCTTTCTAGCAATCCTATTCTTTATGCCTTCCTTTCCCACCATACAACAAGGGACTCGAGGTGATACTTGGACCACGCCATATGATCCAAGTTTGGTTTGCATCCCTTCTAATTTAAATGTAGACAACTCAAACCCCCCCCCCCGGCATCTATTTATCCTAGGGTTAAAGGAATGAGTTATTGTTTCCACCAAATTTTTTATTACTTTGTCAATTAATCCTCCGTTGAACTTTGACTTCTCCCTGATCTATCCTTGGGTTCTTATCCCTAGCTTGAGTGATCATCAAAGAGTGTAAATTCCTTGGAACTGCAAGTACTTTTACAAAACTTATACACTACTACTATAGCCCCTCTAGATTCTATTCTTAACAAACCCTAAATCATTTAGTGGAGTCACATTCTTTATCCCGTTATGTACCATGGGAGGTTCATTCATAAAGTCAAACCGAGGTTCATAAATGCTTTGATCAATTATCACTAGAATCTTATCTATGTGACCCCGACCCTTCTCAGGGTCCCCTTACGAGTTCTGCCATCTGCGTATGTAGCTTATGTAGGACTTGGATGCCACCTTGAGTCTGAGTCAACTTTTGCATTCTATATCCTACAGCTCTAGTTCCTGTGTCTTGGTATTCCTTATTTGATCGGGTTCTGTGTTAATTGCATCGGTTCTATATCCGTTACTGATTCTCTAGGATAAAGATTTTAGGATTTAAGGTTCCTCATTCCCTAACTAGGATCTATCTCGTCCAATTAGGGTAGGATACTCATTTGATGTTTTAGTTAAGTTTTTATATAAATTTATCTTGATTACATTTAACGGCCTAATATTGCTGCATATGAAGATTCATGTGATGAATAGTGTTTTATTATCCATTTTGGGGTCTAGAATTTTATTATTATTATTTAGGGACCTTTCAATTTAAAATGAGAACCTGATTCAAACTCTGGGCTGTCCATCCCCAAGTGATTCAAAGGTTTTCTCAAGTCAAATGGAAAGGATACCTAAATTTTTATTTTTATTTTTATTTATTTTTCCTTCTTCTCACAATTATCATAGACTTCTGTATTTCAAATTATTTTAGTTCCCTATTAGATAGTGATATCAATAATTTGTTAGTTTTGTAGACAAGGTTCAACCATGTCACGAATCTAATATCTGTGAATGTTAAGTAAATGTGCAGTCTTTTATTAAGTTAAGTTTTGATTTGCCTTTACTTGATTTGAGAAAGCTCTGATACCTCTGTAACACCCCAAACCCACGACCTACCAGCTTAACGCTAGTATCGATTCAGGTTCGGTGTGTTACTGGGAATTCCAGCAGTAACAAGCAGATAGAGTGTATACAGAAGAAAAATTTTAAAAATTCAAAACCTAAATTAATATTACAGTGAAATTGTTAATACAAATGTTAATCAAGAGTTTCAACTAAATTTCTTCAGACAAAATTTCTAAAAGATCCGATAAGGATCAGTTCACGTTAATATTTTACATCCTAACCAAAAGTTCTAACAGTCCACTCAGGATCTTTTCTCAAAAGAAGTAAAGACATCAAAGCACTTTTCTCTTACTACTCTTCTTCACCTGAAAAGGAGTTGTTTAATTAGGGTAAGTTCCTTGCTTAGTGAGGTTCCATCGCCAGTATTTACCCAGTTGAGTTTTAGTGATCATAGAAAAACAAATAACAAATAGCCACAGAAGTCCTAACACACAATAAAAGGATACGGGTGGTTAATGCCAAGTTGCTGCTAAGTGCCTATATGCCAACTCTGACTAACATACAAGGCATAACATTTTCAGTAGTGCCCGAAGGCTACCAGTCCAAAATTCAGTTTCGCCAATCACGCCCAATCAGATATTCAGTTACGAGCTCGTATCAGTACAGATGGTTATGCTAGCATACTAGAAACTCCACAAGTAGCCGGTCTAATCGGACGGTCTGTACTGTTCCCCACCGACTTCGACCGAACTACAATCGCGTTAGGGGCCCCAAAATCAGAGACAGGTAATCAGGTAGCAAATAATTCAAGTTTGACATGGCAAGATAAAGTACAAGCTGATCATCCACATAACATATCAGAGCAGTATATGATTCAAGTTTGACACTGCAAGATAAAGTACAAGCCGGTCATTCACAGAACAATATCAAAGCAGTTCATAAATTTAGTTTCACGATAATTGAGTACAGTATGATAAAATACACACTTAATTTAACAGTCAGTATATACTATCATTTAAGTTTAACCGTCATATTTCTCTCTAATGGGGTTCGAGTATACATGATTCAAGTAAAGAGTAGAATGGTTCGAGTATAAGGTTTCAAGTACACAGGTTTGAGTAGATGGGTTCGAGTATAATGGTTTGAGTACAGGGGTTCAAGTAGAGGATTCAAGTGAAGAGTTCGAGTGGTAATGGTGTTCAAGTGGTACTGGTTCGGGTGGAACTGAGTTCAAGTGGTACTATTCAAGTGGTACTGGTTCGAGTGGTACTGGTTCGAGTGGTAGGTGGTACTAGTTCGAGTGGTGAGGTGCAAGGGGTGAGGTTCAGTTGGTTAGGTTTGAGAGGTACGAGTTTAGTTGGTGAGTTCAAGAGGTAAGGTTTAGTTGGAGAGATTCGAGAGGTATGGTTCGAGAGGTGAGCTCGAGAAGTAAAGGTTTTAGTATTACTATTTCGAGACCTAGAGTTCCAGAGGTATAGTTTGAGGGGTAAAGGTTTCAGTAGTACCAGTTCGAGAGGTAAAAGTTTTCAGTGGCACTAGTTAGAGAGGTAAGGTTCGAGAGGTAAAGGTTCTAGTAGTGTGGTTCCAGTGGAAAGGGTTCTAGAGGTGAAGATACCGGGCTTACTAGTTTGAGGGGTAGGTTCGGGATATACTGTTCGAGAGGTAAAGGTATCGGTGGTACTAGTTCGAGACATAGGTTTGAGATGTACTATTCAGTGATACTAGTTCGAGACATAGGTTCGAGATGTACTATTCTAGAGGTAAAGGTATCAGTAGTACTAGTTTGAGAGGTACAGGTTTCCACTGGTGGTTCGAGAGGTGAAGTTTTCAGTAGGGGTTCGAGAGGTGAAGTTTTCAGTAAAGGTTCGAGAGTTAAAGTTTTTAGAAGGGGTTCGAGAGGTGAAATTTTAAGTAAGGGTTCGAGATATGAAGTTTTCAGTAGGTTCGAGAGGTGAAGCTTTCAGTAAGGGTTCGAGAGGTGAAGTTTTCAGTAGGGGTTCGAGAGGTGAAGTTTTCGGTAGGGGTTCGAGAGGTGAAGTTTTAAGTAAGGGTTCAAGAGATAAAATTTTCAGTAGGGGTATGAGAGATGAAGTTTTCAATAGGTTCAAGAGGTGAAGTTTTCAGCAGAGGTTTGAGAGGTAAATATTTCAGTAGGGGTTCGAGAGGTAAAGTTTTCAGTAGGGGTTTGAGAGGTGAAGTTTTCAGTAGGGGTTCGAGAGGTGAAGTTTTTAGTAGGGGTTCGAGAGATGAAGTTTTCAGTGGGGTTCGAGAGGTGATGGTTTCAGTAGGGGTTCAAGAGTTGATGGTTTCAGTAGGGGTTCGAGAGATGGTTGTTTCAGCAGGAGTTCAAGAGGTGAGGTTTCAGTGGTGTTCGAGGGGTGGAGGTTTCAGTGAGAAGTGCGACAGAAGGTTCGAGAGAGTTAGGTTCTGATGGTATCATTTATATATATATATATATACATATATGTAAACATATACCCAGTTTAACTTAGTTCGTGCTCAGGCGATGCAACACTCACCTCGGTTAGACTTGGCTTGGGCAACCTTTGCTTCTACGTTATCACTGCTCAACCTCCGTTCTTATTTTGGTACTCAAGAAAATATCTTAAGGCTGTAATTTTTCTAGAAAGTGGTAGCCGGTATTTATACTAATGAGAACATAGGATTCTGACACCTAAACCTAGAATTTTATCCATTTAACCGTCAAGTGTCTACGTCCACTTGCTCAAAAATTACTTTGGATAAATTTCTCACGTCCGCTTGATGGCTTTCTCTTCCCAATATATTATTATTATTATTATTATTTATTATTATGACTCTCTTCCCAACATTTTTCTCTTCCTGAATTTCACTTTCCCTAGGTTTACATGACTTCTATTCACCTATCAATCTCATCTGTTTCGTTTTCATCCATTCCTTTCTTTTAATTCTTTATTTATTGGCTTTACTTCTTTTTAATTTATAATACTTAAAATCAATTAAGTATATATATATATAATACAATTATATTCCTTGAAATCAAAACAATATTAGAAATGATAACTTATTTATTTTATTCTTATTTGTAATTACATATGAAAATTACTATTATATAAAATTGTGATAAGTATGAAAAAATATTAGGAAGTTATTAAATTAGTGTTCCTCAATAATTTAAAGGAATATTCGTTTTAGAAGAAGGTACAAAGTAAACTATTGGGGATGCTTTTATAAAAAAATCTAGATAATCATTTAACAACTCAATTTATCATTTCTTACTTTACTCTTTCAAAATGTGCAATTTGTATATCCCGCTTTCATTCTAATTCAACGTACTATTATTCCCTTCCTCTTTCTTAAGTGAAACATATACTAAACACCAATACTTGATATTAACTAATATAATATTTGGAATAATTAAGATTATTAAATCAAATTTACTTCGTCCAAGATTAACATCTAGGTTAATCCATAATAATTATTTTTTCCAAATTTATATTTTATAATTAGCACATTGTTCATCTCTATTCATTTTATTTTCCAATTAGAGGGATTAAAAAGGTTCAATTGAGATAACATGATTTATATCGGATGTATATTTTATTTATTAATATAGTTGGGTTCGAGGTTCCACAGGGATCGCTAACCACTTTGGGTATATGACTTCCCTTATTATGCCAGCTTGTAACAGCGATGTAACCTCTTCTTTGGTTGCTTTCAGTCTATTGCTGGCAAAGCAACACTGTTTCTGCTTAACCGGTTTCACCGAGCTACTGACATTCAACGAATGGGTGGCGATGTCTGGGCTTACCCCTTCCATATTCTGTACGTCCCATGTGAACGTTGTGGCCTTGCAAGATTTGGATTATCTTTGTCTTTTCTTCGGTTGGAAGATGTTTTCCAATCTTTACGTTTGGAGTCATTTTCGGCGTCTCGGTTTACTAACTCTATTTCTTCACCTAGGTCAACTGATTCATCTGAATGTTCTAGTAAGCCTCCTCTTGAAATAGTGTTAACCAGCTTTGCCTTTTCTCCTATCTTTCCTACCTTCATTGTTATAACCATGCATTGCCTAGTTGCTTGTTGGTTTCCCCTAATTGTTGTTATTCATTACCAAGTGATAAGGGAACCAGAATGCCTTATCTCTGTTCATCCACAATCTTCCAATTATAGCATTAAATGTACTTAGGGCATCCATAACCACGAAATCGCACATGATTGTGCAATTTTTCCCACTTTCCCCGACCGTAACGGGAACTGTATATTTCCTAAAGGTGTTTCCGCTCACCCTGTGAATCCGACCAACAATTATGTAGATTTTTTTAAATATGTTTTCTTGAAGCCCAACATGTCGAAGCAATCGACAAATAGAATCTCAACCGAACTACCGTCATATACAAAAACTCTGCGGACAGTTACTTTTCCAATTTTTGCTATGATGACCATTGAATCGTTGTGCGGCGAGGTGTTGGGTACTGCATCCTCTTCGCTGAAGGTAATTGTTTCGTTTGGGCAGAACATTTTATCAACTGGTTCTTGTGGAGGGGAGTACCTTTCCATGGCCTTCCACGTGTTTTTAGACAGTGAATCTGTGGAACCGTGTATAGAGAAGATAATTGTCTCTGGTGCTTTGTTATTCACGTTGTCGTTATATTCTACAGTCACCGTCATTTTTTTATTCTTAGCCATTGTCGCCAAAGTACCTTGGTTTCATGGAGACGGGTTTGGTGTCTTGCTTGTGTCCCCATACTGACTTGTTGCTTCTTTTCTGTACTAGCCCAAGTTGCCATTCCTCGAATTCTCTTCAATCTGTCTCCTTAGGTCCACGCAGTACTCTATGTCATGGCCATGATCTTTGTGAAAGGCACAATAAAACTCTCGTGATCTTTTTTCTAGCGGTGCTATCATTAATGCTGATTCTCGAAATAAATCCTTATTCGCTAGCCATACTTCTTTCCTTGTCTTCGTCAGAGGTGTATCTTGAAATGGAGAACCCTGCGAGCCTAGTTCTCCTCTTCTAAAAGTGGTGTGTACTTTTCCTTTTTTAGGCCAGGTTTTTTTTAATTAAAACCACCTGTGATGGTGGGGGGTTAAGCAAACCCTACCTGTTTATTAATTAAAAATAAAAAGGTACAATCAAAGAGGGGGGCATAAAAACCTTACCTCAGAAGATATCTGATGATCTTTGAGATATATACAAAACCTAAAGCTAACCTAAAAGATCAATTAGATACCAAAAAAAATAACAGCGGGAAAACCGTGATGCGTAGTTGACCTATTTCCCTAGTCTAACATGGGGAATTCCTTCCGCGTCAAGCCGTACTTGTCCAGCAACCAAAGAGGGTAAACCTGCAGAACCATAAAAGTTAGTTACCTGATTACGAGCGGCCAGTTTAGCAAGTGAATCTGCTGGAGCGTTTGCCTCTCTGAAGATGTGTTTCAAAGAGTAGTTTACTCCAGTAAGTAGGTTGCAAATCTCCCTGATTGTTGGCAGTAGCCTCCATGGTATCTTTAGTTGTTGCTGTAGCATCCCAATCAGAGTGCTGGAGTCTGTTTCAATTTCCACCTTTATGATGCATTTGTCACGAACTAGGAGAACACCATGCAGTAGAGCACTGGCTTCGGCCTGCAATACTGAATCAGCTGATATAGCTTTGGAAAGAGCATCTGTAACTTTACCAACATTGTCTTGGATTATGCAATCGATTCCGGCAGTGCCATTCCAAATAAAGGAGCCATCCGTGTTGAGTTTAAAAGCTGATGGACAAGACCATTTGAAAATTCTGGGAGGTCTCTGTGTAAAGGTTTTATGGCGGAACAGTGTAGGTGTTGGAGTGAGCGCCCATTTGATGTCCATTTTGTAAGCTAAAGTTGTGTCATTAATGTGGGATAGGATTCGTTTAAAAATGCTCATGACATCAGGTTTGGTACCTTCGAAAATGTAGGCGCAACGGGCACACACAGGTGCCAGTTAACCACACAAGGAATGATACGTATCAGTTTAGCAGGGAGTTCATTGAAAGAGGTTGAATTCCAGTAGAAATAAAACCTATCCCACAGGAGTTGGAATGTAATGCTAGGCATATTAAAAACTGAGTTAACAAGATTCTAGATTTTGTTGACCTCTGGGCAAGAGTTAAAACAGTGATGAAGAGTTTCTGAGTTATTGAAACAGAAACAACAATGTGACGGTAGGTGAAAAAGGAAATCCTCTAGGACATCAGGTAGGGCAATTAGTCGATTTAAAAGTTTCCAGTTAAATAAACTAATTTTCTTTGGTAGAAGTGTAGACCAGAGATGGGTGAAGGAAGGAATATTTGTTTTCTTACTCCTGATCAGTTCGTAAGCCAATTTGATCAAGAAGGCACCAGATTGGGTAGGTTTCCATATGATGGTGTCCTCATAGCTTGGGAAAAGTTTATGTTCCTGATCCAAGTTTTGACAGATGTGTTCTGGGAGGCAGTTCCTGATTTGATCAAAAAGGGTGGCTTTGTGTTTTATATATTCTGCCACTGTCAAGTTGGGATGTGGGTATTCTGAAGGATCTATTAAATAATCAGTAAGGGGACCTAAGGATGTCCAGTTGGAGTCCCAAAAAGAAATAGAACCGTAACCGATGATGACTCTTGTGTTACTGATGGCTGTAAGGTTTGATTCTTTGATTCTCTTCCAAGTTCTGGAGGTTTTTTGGTTATCACTCATAGACCACATGGTTTTGGCCCATAGAGATTTTCCTTCCTGTAGTTTCCACCACAGTTTGAGTGAGAATGAATCAATTAAAGTGTTCACATTTCTGAAATTTAGTCCATTTTCCTCTGTGGGAAAGCAAAGATTGGTGTAAGATTTCCAGATTCTGTGTTTGTGTTTTTTGTCCGAGTTATTGTTCCAGAAAAACTTGGCCAGGGTTTTGTGTATTTGAGTGATAGTGTGTGTGGTTGGCTTCAGGACTGTTAAGAGGTGGATTGACATTAAGGCCAGAACATGCCTGATTAGAGTTGCCCTTCCAGCAGGGGATAGAAGTTTATTTTGCCAAGTGCTGATTTTGTTTTGGATTGAGAGGAGCATATGTTGGAAGTGGCTGTTTTTTACCCTTCCAGTGAAAATGGGGCAGCCCAAATATTTGAATGGGGTGCACCCTGCCATCATATTAGTATCTCTTTGGATTAGGTTAATGATTCTGTTAGGTGTAGATTTAGATATGTGGAAAGTTGATTTTTCAAAATTTACTTTTTGTCCTGAAGCCAACTCGTATGATTTCAGGAAATTCTTTATTGTTTGAATTCCTTGTTTGGTGTATTTCAGAAAGATAACTGTGTCGTCAGCGTAGGAAAGGTGTGAGGATGATCTCATCCCTCGGGGTAGATTATATGGGTGGATATTCCCATACTTGTATAGAAAGTTAAGGTTTTGGGAGAAAGCTTCACCCATTAGTATGAAAAGTAGAGGGGAGAGGGGGTCCTCCTGTTTTAAACCCCTACTAGCCTGGAAGAAACTACATGATTTCCTGTTTACCAGAATGGAAAATCGTGCAGATCTGATGTTACTCATAATTAGATCAACAAGGGAACTGGAGAAACCTTGTTTGAGAAGAGTACTAGCTAGGAATGTCCATGAAACTCTATCGAAAGCTTTCATCATATCCAGTTTGATTATCATATTATGGCCCTTTTTTTGTTTATGTAAGTGGCTAGATAATTCTTGCATTAGGAGGACATTATCCGCAATCTCCCTTCAAGGTATAAATACAGATTGTTCTGGGCTTATAATGGAGTCAAGATAGGTTTTAAGTCTTGAGGAGATTAATTTCGAGAAGATTTTGTTGGAGAAGTTACATAGGCTTATAGGCCTGTAGTCTTTGAAAGAGGAGCAGACGTCTTTTTTGGGGATGAGGACTATATTAGTTGCTGAAAAGGCTTTGGGGATATCCTGGCCCGAGAAGAAATCATCCACTGCCAATAATACATCGGCTTTTATAATGTCCCAACAATGGTGATAGAAGAAGCCAGAGAAGCCATCCGGTCCAGGGGCTGGGTGACTATTCATATTTTTAACTACATTAGTTAGCTCCTCCATACTGACTTTTTTAAGTAGATTACAGTTCATTTCATTTGTTACGATTTTTGGGACATTCTCCAGTATCCAGGTAGCATTAGCACCGGATGGATCTTGGGGTTCAGCAGTGAGGAGATTGGAGAAGAAATTAACAGCTTCTCTTTCAATTTCCTCTATGTTATTTAGCCAGGTACCATCCTCGTTTTTTATTAGGGAGATTGTTTGTCTTTTATGTTTGTTGGAGATTGATTGGTGAAAGAATTTAGAGGTCACATCTCCTTCTTTCATCCATCTCAGTCTAGATTTTTGTTTAAGGAATGTTTCTTGGTTCTTAAGAGCGAGTCTTAGCTTGGCCTTAGCTAGATTTAGGGCTTGTATGTTAGCAGTAGATTCAAACTATTGTAAATCTTTTTTAGCATTCAGCACTAGCTCTTCACAAAGCTGAACTACATCGAAAACATTGCCAAAAACAGCCTTGTTCCAAGATTTAAGTTCCTGTTTCAGTTGTTTAAGTTTAAAGCTAAATCTTTTCATCCCTTTTAGTGTGGTGTGAGTGTTCCAAGAGTCTTCCACAAGCTTCATGAATGTAGGGTGGGTTATCCAGCATTCTTGAAATTTGAAAGGCTTAGGAGATGTTGTAGAGGGTGTATTTGCTACAGATAGGATCAGGGGTGTGTGATTTGACCCCTCTCTGGATAGTGTTTTGATTTTCGAGTTGGGGAAGTTAGACCACCAAAGGTTATTGGATATACCTCTGTCTAGATGTTTCCAAACCCTTCCCTTAGTTCTCATTCCGGTCCAGGTGAAAAGACTGTCAGATGTTGGGAGTTCAGAAAAATTATTGGAGTTGAGGAAGCAGTTAAAATTCCTTATGCTGTTTTGGTTAGGAATTGAGTTACCCAGGTATTCCTCAGTTTTTGAGATAACATTAAAATCTCCTATTAAGCATAAAGGTTCCTTTTTTAGGGGTGCTAAGGCTTGCCACAATTTGTTCCTTTCAAGGATTGTGTGCTTAGCATATATAAAGCCAACCTGACATTCGGTTGAGAGAGTGGGTGATTTTATTTTAACTAAGAGTATCTGTTCAATGACTAGGAGTGTGTCTACAGTAATTTCCTCATCCCACATTAACCAGATTTTGTTGACTGGATTGGTATAAGATTTACTGAAAGCCAGCTCCCTGGGGATGTTTTGAATCAAATCAGGGCTTAGCAAGGGTTCTATGAGGGCACAGAGTGTGATTGAGTTGTGTCTTTTAATGTTCTTTAGACAGATTTTGGAGGGGTTATTACCTATTCCTCTAATATTCCATACGCATATATTTAGACTAATCATGGATATGTCTTGGATAGGGTCAAAGAGGAACGGGTGAAAACCGTTTTAGGTGTGGAGGTGTAATCCTTTTTAGTGTATTTCCTCTGTTTATTTTTGGGTTCCGTATGGTTGAGATTGAGGATTTTGGTTAGTCTGCCATGTTCAAGGATTAGGTTGGCTTTTATTTCCTCTAATGGAATATTCGATTGTGCCTCCAGTGTTTTCTGATGATTTATGGAGGTGTTAGTGTTAATCCAATCCAGTGGTTTGAATGTTAAAAACTTGGGTGGTAAAGGGGGGGGACTGCTTACAGTTGTTTCTAAAGGGGATGGGGATTCAGCCGGGATAATGTTGCTTGGGATGTCTAATTGGGGTGTCATGTATGTTGTCTTTAAATCCTTACTTGTTTCTGCAAGCTGCATATGGGGTTCAGGGTGGGGAGCCTGCTTGGGATCATGAGTTAGAGTCACATTTTCTATAGGAATACTGTTTTGGTGTTTACCATTGAACTTTTCAATGTCAGTGAAGTTATTTTTTAGCGGAGTTGTATTCAGAGTGGGAAGGTTAGGGGAGATTTGGTTTATTTCGATTTGTGATGGTAGATATGGGAGAACAGTAGTGGGTCCAGTGTTTACAATAGGGTTTAAAGTGGATGGGTCAAAAGTGTTCCCTTGGTTTACAGGTAAATCATTAGCTAGCAGTTGAATATTCGAGAGCAGAGCAGAGGTAGCAGGAATATGAGTTTGAGAAGGAACCTGTGATCCTTGTCTAAGGATCGAGACTTCTGAACTTGTACCTTTATTCTTTAGAGAGGGGTTGAGAACCTAAGAATTCTGCTGAGAGATGTTATCTAATTGCTGCTTGGGAAGGTAACGTGTCTTAGAAGTTTGAAAACTAGTAGAAGAGGTACCATTTCCTTTACCTCTGATCCTTCCCTATTCATCAGTGGAAATGGATTTGTTACCTTCTTTGATTGGATTACCTTGGGGTTTCCAAGGGGAGAATCTGGAGATGTTTTTTTCGAGCCTGCAAACTGTATCTAAGTGTCCTATTTTTAGGCAGTTAGAGCAGTAGAAAGGAACGCCCTCATACTCAATGTACTGCCAGAAACCAACATCTCTAAAGCTAAGCCAAATTCGTTCAAGTCTTGGTTTAGTGACATCTATTTCAACACAGATCCTAGCAACATGAGGTCTAGTTCTATTGATTGAAGCTCTGTCTACCCGGATTGGAGTACCAATGATATTCCCCACAGACATCAAGACATTATAATCAAATAATTGTTGTGGTAACCCATACAGTGAAATCCAAATTGGAACAATGGGGGAGTCAGCATCAGGGTTAAAGTTGGGGACCCATTTGGTGATTCTAATTGAGTAAGACCCGAAATTCCAAATTTTGTGCAGCCAACAGCGATAATAATCATCAGGAAGTGAGAAGGATATCAGAACTTGTTTGTTATCCAAGAGGGTGATCCTGTTTGGACCTTTGAAACCAGCTGTGTGGAAGTCTTTCCGAAGCTTTTCCAGTTGCGGTCAGCTTCACACGAATTTCCCGATCAAAGTCCATTTGAGGGGAGCTTCCAATTTGATACATTCCTCCTCCATGAAGTGGAGGCCCGGCTCTCCCAAATGATCGATTTTAGCTTTGGGGACGAAGGGAGTGTTCAGAGCCTCCATTGGGTTTAGGGGCGGGAGGTTGAGCACTTCTCGAAGTTCTTGGTTCACAGCTTGGGCATATGAGGTCGGAGGCTTGGAGCTGAAATGCAGTGGCTCCGCCATTTGGCAGTGCCGGAGAGTGGGGCAGGCTAGGGCTCAGGTGGAAGAGACGGATCGCACACTCAGTGTGTGTTTTTCGCACACAGTAGGAGTCCAGTGAGTACCAACTTGAGTACCAAACAAATTGAGGCCAGGTTTTTTGTGAATCATCCATTGTTAGATTTTCACCTCGCTCCTTCTCTATCTTTCAATTGTTCGCCTCTTCTGTTCACACATACCATTCAGTTATTTTTTACAATTCCCTTGGGTTTTCCGGCATATTCTTTGTCAGTTCCTTGTAAAACTCTCCGGATCTCATGCCCCTTGTAAAAGCACCTAATGATTATTGAAATGAAAAATCTCAAACTTGTAGGATCTCCATGACGAATCGGTCATGGTACTCCTCTAGGCTTTCATCGCTTTGCTGTACTATATTGTTGAGATCCGCAATCGTTTTGGTGAACTTCTGCTTTTGGTAGAAATGTCCCAAAAATAAATCTGATAGTTGTGCCCAAGACTTGATACTTCCGTGTGGAAGGTATTCATACCACGTAATCGCAGCTCCTGATAGAAAGATGGGAAACACTTTGCAAACTAGCTCTATATCCGCATCCCAGAATCTCATGTTGTTTCTATATGAATGTAAGAACTCCTTTGGATCCGTGGTACCATCATAGAATTTTAAACGTGTAGCAGAAGCTTGAAATCTTTAGGCATCCGAAAGTCTCGTAAATGTGGTGTGAGAGGCGACTTATCTGTGTCATCTTCTGCGACAATGGCACGTAGCTCTTCTTCATAGCAGAGATGTTCTTGTTCTTAATTTTCCCTTTTCTCTAGCCTTGGGGTTTTTGCCTCAGAGTCTTCAAGAATTGATTATACAGATCCTCCCTGTTCGCTTCTAAGAATGCTACGAACACTCATTTTTCCTTATCACAGTTTGGAGATTCTGCCTCCTCTTCTTCCTCCTCTGTTTCTTCTTTACTAAATCCTTTCTCTTTACCAGGTGTGTGATGTTGTTGCTGGTGTGTTCCTTCATTTTGTCCGAACATTTGTTCTTGTGACTGATGGTTGCGACTTTTTTCACTTCTAATGAACATCATTGCTTACCTGAGCAGCCTAATAATGAAAGGAAAAAAATTCCATTCCCCACAGATGGCGCCAAATAATGTAGTAGCCTGCCCAGATAGCCTCTTCTCAGTTCACTTGCTTCGATTCCATTACCTGCAAATGTGGTCCCAGAAGTTATTCTGAGAGAGCAACTCCAATGATTAAGTCAATCCTCTCTTTAAGAAATGGAATTTCTCTATATTATAGAGCTTACCCTAGCTCCTATAGAGCTTGTTGTATTTATAGGCTCATTTCCTTTGCAGTTCCTTGTTCTTAGGAATTTGATAACGTGGTCACGCCACTTCTACCACGTTCCTCAGTCATGGCCTTTGTGTTTGCTGCGTGTCCCATTTTCAACGGCTCACGTTCTCTGCCACGACTTGTGATTCCTATGTTCGCTGCACCTACATGTTTGTTGTTTTGGACCAAAATTATTATAAATATAACTAATCAACATAGTTTTCAAGAATTGCAATAAACATTCAATATCACAAATCAACATAAATTAACACTGCCACGGAGACCCCCCTCTAGCACCGGTTTTTAAAACCTGTGCTAAAAATCTAATAGCACCGGTTTTTTAATTTTTTAACACCGGTTTTAAAAACCGGTGTTAATTTAACACCAGTTTTTAAATTTTAACACTGATTTTTTAAAAACCGGTGCTAAATTTTACAATGGCACCAGTTTTGGAAATAATTAGCACCGATTTTTAAAAACCGGTGCTAAAAATTTGAAAATTTTATTTTTTCCCAATAGCCAAAATTTGTAAAATAGCACCGGTTTTAAAAACCGGTGCTAAATATTTGTAAAATTCTATCTTCCCGCAAAAAAAATCAAAATAGCACTGGTTTTTAAAACCGGTGCTAAAAGGTAAAACTTAGCACCGATTGTTTGTAAAAAATAGCACCGGTTTTTAAAAACCAGTGCTAAAAATTTTCGAGACTCATATTCCCTCCAAAGAAATAGCAAAAATTTTAAAATAGTACCGGTTTTGAAAATATTAGCACCGGTTTTTAAAAATCGGTGCTAAATATTTGTAAAATTCTATCTTCCCGCAAAAAAATTCAAAATAGCACCGATTTTAGTAAAAAATATCACCGGTTTTAAAAACCTGTGCTAAAAATTAAATAATAGCACCGGTTTTTTAAACTGGTGCTAAAGATTAAAACTTAGCACCGGTTGTTCGTAAAAAATAGCACCGGTTTTTAAAAACCTGTGCTAATATTTGTAAAATTCTATCTTCCCGCCATTAAATTCAAAATAGCACCGGTTTTAGTAAAAAAATAGCACCGGTTTGAAAACCGGTGCTAAAAATTGGTATAATCGGTGAATTGAAAAAGAGGCTTGAAGGCTCGAGGGGTTCGAGGGGCTCGAGGGGTTCGAGAGGTCAAAGGGTCGAGGGTGTCAAAGTTCGAGGGGATCGAGAGCTCGAAGGGTACGAGGGGTCGAGGGGTTCAAGAGTTCGAGGGCTCGAGGGGTTTGAGGGGCTTGAGGGGTCGAGGGGTACGAGGGATCGAGGGGCGAGGGGATCGAGAGCTCGAGGGGCTCGAGGGGTACGAGTGGTCGAGGGGTTCGAGAGTTCGAGGACTCGAGGGGCTCGGGGGGCTCGAGGGGGTCGAGTGGTCGAGGGGTACGAGGGGTTCGAGGGGTACTAGGGGTCGTGGGGCTTGAGGGGCTCGAGAGCTCGGGGGGCTCGAGGGGTTTGAGGGGCAAAAGTGGCTCGAGGGGCGAAAGGGGCAAAAGGGGAGAAAGGGGCTCGAGGGGCGAAAGGGGTTCGAACAATTCGAGGGGTTCGAGGGCTCGAGGGGTTCGAGGGGTTTGAGGGGTTCGAGGGGCTCGAGAGTGTTATAGGATTGATTTTAAATCATGGGTGTTATAGTAAATCATGTTTCTAA
The DNA here is from genome assembly GCA_037428765.1 of Rubia yunnanensis. Lineage (NCBI taxonomy): Eukaryota > Viridiplantae > Streptophyta > Magnoliopsida > Gentianales > Rubiaceae > Rubia > Rubia yunnanensis. Next base: position 29,724,277 of record CM075069.1, on the reverse strand, counting down.
TCAGATCTTGATTGATTCTGGACAAGGCATGATTACTAAGCTAGTCATGGTCAGATCTAATATTGGTATACTTCCTGTCAGCAATGGATCATTTTCTAATATTGTTATACTATTGTTAGAGTAAATCATGTTTCTGATCAGATCTTAATTGATTCTGGACAAGTCATGATTACTAAGCTAGTAATGGTCAGATCTAATATTGTTATACTTCATGTCAGCAATAGATCATTTTCTAATATTGTTATACTATTGTTAGAGTAAATCATGTTTCTCATCAGATCTTGATTGATTCTGGACAAGTCATGATTACTAAACTAGTCATGGTCAGATCTAATATTGTTATACTTCCTGTCAGCAACAGATCATTTTCTAATATTGTTATACTATTGTTAGAGTAAATCATGTTTCTGATCAGATCTTGATTGATTCTAGGCAAGTCATGATTAGTAAGCTAGTCATGGTTAGATCTAATATTGTTATACTTCCTGTCAGCAACAGATCATTTTCTAATATTGTTATACTATTGTCAGAGTAAATCATGTTTCTGATCAGATCTTGACCAAATTTGCTATATGTAGACTTCTGCTCAGCCAAATTGGACCGCCGCAAATTACCTTTTTGCTATAAGTAGCCAGCTATATGTCGACCTTTTTGTACAAAGTCTCCAAAATCAATTTTCAACCAACACATAGTAAAAGAGTTTTTTTACGATTTCAGGTTCTGGGGAAGCTAATACATATCCCTCCCATTCATATGGGTTCATGTTTTTTTCAAAAAACATTTGAAAGTATAAAACACTAAAATGACCCAACAAAGCATCATTTTCCTTCCCTCCCAAATTTTCCCTATTCCCTCCATAACCTTAACCCCAAATTTTCGTACCTCTCCCACCCCAACACCTCTACCGATTTTCCTCTTCCCTTCAATAACCTTAACCCCAAATTTTTCCTCTTTCCACCATAACCCTCTACTAATTTTTCCCAAAGATATTGTCCATCCCTTCACCATTTATGTCGTGATTCTACTTCCCAATCTCGATCGCGATTCAAGGAAGCCCAATTTTGGGTTGCAATTCTACTTCCCAATCTCGGTCCCATTGCCGCTGCATTAACCATCGCACGTTACCTCTTTGTTTCCCATCACCGATGATGATGCTCTCCACCACCTCCGCACCGCTCCCCTCTGCCGGAGCTCCCATCGCCGACTGCGCTTACCAATGCACAGGTGAATCTTTGATGAAGTTCCATTCTAGTTCGTTTAAGCCGATGTCAATATACATATTGCTATGATAATTTTTTGAAGCACATGTTGTCAAGTTAGTTATTGGTTATGGTTGGTTTTGGATCTATTTTCTATTTTTCTTCCTTCTGGTTGCTAAAAGTTTGTATCTTTAAATTTTTTTGCAAACTGGGATTGTGTGGTTTCATTATTTCGAGCTGCTTCTCCTTGTCTGCTGTTCCTTTTGTCTTTTGAGCTCAAGTCCTTTACATCAAAGAACCAATCAGTTTTTTTTTGGTAAACTAATAATGTGGTGAAGCTTTTGTCATGCCTATCTTTTGAATTTTGCAACTAAGATATAGGTATATTCTATCTTTAGCAGCAGACTTGTGCATTAGTGTAGTACTATTAGTCCTATACTCCTATCCTTCATAGACTCTAAAGTGATGTTGTCTGATCTGCGTGCCAGAAATATCCATGTAGTCTCGTAAAATCAAATTCTTGCATGAATTTCAGTATTAAGAAAGACATGGGCAATGTTTTTTTCCAGCTATGCTTTCAAATGGTGTGCTCGTCTTGTGTTTTTTGGAAGTTGAAGAGTTTATTTATACATTTTGTGTGAGCTTTTGTCTTGAAGATCTCTTTTCAGTTCATTATATGTGTAATGTTTAAGTGGAACTTTTATTTGGTCTAAATTTGAGGATGGTTTTAAACTTATAAAGTTTTGAATGTGGACAAATAAAAACAAAGCTGAACTTTGTGATTTCTCCATATTAATGTTTGATTCTTTCTTTTACCCGTGCTTTGTTGTCACTGCTTCAAAGAATAGAGTTTGGCAACTAAAGATGGAAATTATTATGTTGCAAGTTTGCCATCTTTAGTTTGGTTTTAAACATCTAGTGTTTTCTTGTTTATATGGTTATAGATAGCCTTGATTTTGGGATAGGATGGTGGAGATTTGATTGCATTAACCATAATCAAGGTGGGGACGTTGCTGCACATAATCAAAAGTTCTCTTCTCTCTGTTTTTTTTTTTTGCTGTGTTATAGGTGGAGGCCTATAATGATGAGAACCCTATGTTCGACTGGTTTGCATGTTTAATTTCTGTGATTTAATTTTGATGGATGTAAATTTGCTCCAGTACTAGATCTGTTATGCATTATTTGATCACTATTACACCTATCGACTTTGTCTTTGAGAACTGATGTGGCATAGGGTGAATTTACTTGGCTTAGATATATAAACAATCAACAAGGTGCTACATTTAAGAGAACGTGAACATGTTGTTTGAGTTAGTTGAATTGTGACCCCTTGTGTGACCTGATGTTCATCATGCATTGCAGTTGCAGGAAGGTAGTGGAAGATGTCCCTCAAGGTGTACATGTAAACTTTTTGAAAGCAGGACAGAGTTTGGATAGGTGGGCACTTGAAGATCTTCAGAGACTTCATGTTGCTGAGGAGTAAGCAGTTGAAGAGGGAGGTGGAGTTGAAATGCATGTGCTGGAAGATGCTGGTCATTGGGTAAGCCAAAGAGAGCTTCTTCTATGAGAATCTTGTATTGGGTTCCAACACATTCTTGGAGGTACTAGTAACGTCACCTTAGCCTAAAACAAAATGAATCATATATCTCGTACTATTGCAGAAACAATACACCCTTTTTATAAGGATGGATGATGTAATATTTTATATAGTTAAGGGTGAATTAAACCATGAATATGCTAGGTTATCCATGGTGGAGACGTTGAATACACTGATATTTTTGCAACGTGCAGGTACATGCAACCCCGATGGATTGTTCAAGATTCTTTCATTCTCATTCCAATGATTTTAGCCACTTCCTGGCAACAGTTCTACTTCAAACAAATATCTCTTTAACCACAATGAGTAATCATTCTTATTGCCCATCTTGTTCTTGTCGATCATTTTTCCAGAATCATTCGATTGTTTCACTAACCACTTGTACCTTTCTTTACCTCCAATTCAGAATCTGGGAATTATAATCACTGCTAATAAGTTCGGTTCTCCCAACTATGTACTCATTTCATCTTTGTTTTTGCAAGAGTAGAGAAGAAACTGAGATTCTAGAGCTATAAGTGAAGGCAGTGCACCATAAATTGTGCTGCGGTAGTTTTATTATTGTATAACTAGGACTATTATTCTTGTCATAGTCGTGCGAGACAAGGTGTTTGTATACATTAATGTGGAAATAAATTATTAATTTTGTGAAGTTAATTTTATTATTAATTTAATGTGGATAAAATTGTTAATTTTGAGTATTTTCCCTTTCTCTGAAAGCGGCAGCGCGCTGCAGCTTTCAGAGGAAGAGATTTTTTTTCGTCGTCGTAAATAAATTAGCACCGATATTTCAACCGGTGCTAACAAAAAAAACCGGTGCTAATTTAGCACCAGTTGAAAACCCGGTGCTAATTTAGCACCGGTTACTTAGGCACCGATTTTTTTTAAAGAAAAAACAGGTGCTAGAACAAAAAAACCGGTGCTAGAGGTGGGTCTCAGTGGTAGTGTAATAACAAACTTCATTAGCAAAACACACAACTGAATATTGATTGTTGATATGTTCCTCACAATTTCAGTCACAAATGTGAAAATGCTAAGCATCATTTTATGTATAAAGAATTCCATTCGATATATTCTGTAAGTTATATTTTGATTTTAAGTACTCGATTACTCTTTTACATTACTCTTTTATATTTAGATTTTAACTTATTTTTTATATCTTGGTTAGATTTTGGTATCAGAGCCAAGTTCTTATTAATTCTCTCATAATTATTAACCTATCAGTAATTGCAAAGTTTAAAGTATGTATTAGAATGTTTATGTTAGGCGGTTTGGTTAGCGTCTGGAGCCTGTTAGTCGGTTGGTCAGCCTAAAGAGGTGGTCCACGCAAGGTATAGACAAAGTCCCTATAAACATAAACCATCCTAATTCATATAGTAAACTGAACAGTTACAAATAGGTTAAGAATGACAGAAAGAATTAAAAGATTCTTGTTCGGAGAATCAAGTCTTCCAAATAGAGTAACTACATCATCTAATATTTTACAAAGTCATGAGGTCCAACATATTTTACCAAGTCAAAGTATTAATTCAATTTATAGTCATGGTATACTAAATTTCAATAAATCGTATTCAGTTAAAATCCATGAAGGAATTATACCAGTGCATCAAGAATTCCAATCAATAAGGTTATTCTCCCAGGTTGCTATTCATAAGTATAGAGAACAAGGATATAGTTTTTTACATTTTGGTTTAATTCAAATAGCTTTACATCCATTAGTAAGATTATGAATTGATACTCCAATATTCATGGCCCTAAGAGATGATAGATTAGAAGAATATAAAAGATTCATTACTAGCTATGATTCAAACCAATATTTGTAATGGAACAATAAGGTTTGATTGTATTCCAAATTATTCAGTTAGCTTAACAGATCCACATATAATGAATTCCTTAAAACTAGACATCCAATTAAAACAAAATAAAATTGTAAGAAGAACAGAACATTTTGTACTTGTCTAGACAAGTACAAAATGTTCAAATTAATGAAGTACAGAATATATTTCAAATTAATGAAGTCATTTATTCCATCAGCCTTAAAATTAAATCTGACAGAAAAAGATGAATCAGTATATGTTACTACTAATTGAGATATTACAAATATAGAGGTTCCAAAACTATTAAAGTGAAATGAAATAACTATTCCAGAAGAAATAATAGCAGAAAGACCAATAAGCATCCAGAGGAATTCAAGGATTACTCAACCTTCAACCATTGAAGAACAAACAGACGGAAAGATATTAATAAAATTTAATAGATCTATGTCTAGTAGGTATATAGGAAGCCATAAGAAAAATCAGGAGTCTAGTAGCAACAATTATCACCCACATAGATATTCAACATCTAACATTCCTCAAAGTTTTCAAGACTAAAAAATTAGATATTCAACTCCCTTACCAGAAATCATTCAAGATTCTAATTCGTCAATAGGATCACCTACATATAGTCAAATGAGAAATTCTAAACTAAACATGATAAATAATATTAAAGAATTTTCAATATATAAAGATTTTTCAATATATAAAGAATATTTAAATAATGACTATTACAGTGTAGAAAATATTACAAATAGACTATGGTTTGAAAAACTAGAAAAAGAAATTAGAGAAAACCTTAAACAAGAATTTTATACATAATTAACTACAAAAGGTATAAGAAAAATGAAATTTTTTATGTGGTTAGAATATTATTTACAAAAAGAAAACATAATTAGTTGTAATAAATTAGAAGACATTCCAATCATTAATGTTCAATCCAATTTATATAAAAAATGGAAATTACAAAATGATTCAGTAGTAAGTTCTATTCATCCACCTTTACAGAATATAGAAATTACTATAGAAAATAAGACAGCAGTAGCATCACCATTCAAATTAGGATCAGAAGGAACAGGAACTGAAACAGTAAAATTAGATGACATTAGAAAGGTTTACCAACAAAATAATTTTTCAAATCAAATATTACATACTATAGCTGACCAAGTAGATTTAATATCAACTAAGTTAGACAATAAACCAGAAAATTTTCCAAATGAAACCTCAAAACCACATTTCCAAGTCTCTTCATTTCCCAAAAGAATGGAGAATACAGTATCATTAGTAAGAAAAGATACTCCTAGGCAAGATGTCCCTAGTACTTTAAAACAAATAGGAGTGATATCCCAAATAAATCTAGAAGAAAATAGTACAACAAGCTCTTCTAACTTTGCATCAGAAGACGAATTAGAAGATCAATTAGAGAGTCAAATAGAGGCTATAGAACAACAGTTTATAGACTATCCCAAATAAAATAATGATAAACCACAGTTACAATTAAATAAGATGCACAGGTTTAGAAATAACTGGAAGAATAATACAACAAAAAATTATTATCCAAGACCTACACCATCAGATATTCAATTTGAAGAATAAAACAATTCATTTAATAGTTATGATGGATCTTCTATATATCAATGGAACATAGATGGAAAATCAGAATACCAAATATTAAATATATTACAAGAGATGGGTATGGCCAGAATGGCCTACAAAGCAAAAATTAATATATCTGAACCTAATATAGTAATGTTATTAGCCACGGGATTTACAGGACAATTAAAGGGATAGTGGGATAATCATCTTATATTAGATAATAAACAAAGTATTGTAAATCATGAATCCGAAGAAGTGCAAGGAGAAGGAGATAATTTAGAATATATTATGGTTCAAGATGGATGAACATACCTGATTTATGTAATATCAATGTATTTTGTAGGAAACCCAGAAAAAGAATTAACCAGATCAAAAATATGTTTAACAAATTTAAGATGACCTTCCTTAACTGATTTCAAATGGTATAAAGATATATTTTTAACTCAAGTCTTAAGACGAACGGATTCAAATTCATCATTCTGGAAATAAAAGTTTATTACAGGATTACCAAATTTGTTCTCACAACGAATAATTACTAATTTACAAAAAACATTAGGAACAGATAAAGTAGATTTCAATATTTTAACTTTTGGTCAAATATTTACTTTTATTAAAAAATAAGTTTTAACATTATGTCAGGACTTAAAAATACAACGCAAATATAGATCAAAAAAAAAGGGGGATCATTTTGCCAACAATTTGGCATCATGGGTATTAAGCCACCATCATCTCAATTCAGATCTAAACATAAAGAAATAATTAGAAACAAAAAATACAAGAGTAATAAATGATTTACTAAAGATAAGAATTTTAATAAGAAATTTTTCAAGAAAAATAATAAGTATAGCCACATTCAATGTTTTAAATGTAAGAAATACGGTCATACAACATCACACTGTAAAACCGAGAAAAATATCAATTCATTAATTTCAGAAGAGCAGGATTTAAAAAAATAAGTTATTAGCATTACTATTAGATAATTCTAGTGATGAACAATCAATTTATGAATCAAGCTCTGACAGCTCTAGTAATTCAGACATGTGTAATTGTAAGACTTCCACATTTAATATGTTAAGTAGTGTCAAAGATAAAAAGTAAATATTATTAGACATGATTAATAAATTCGAAGATTTAGAAAATAAGGCAGAATATTTACTTAGATTAAAAGAATTAATAAGAGAAGATGAAAGACCTAGAATAGAGGAAGTATTTACTTTAACTAAAACAATTAAAAAATATTCAGCACTCGAAAAGAAAAACCCAGTACACTCTAATGATTTACGAACACAAATTAATAAATTAAAAACAGATATTAGTTCCATTAAAAGTGAATTGAAAGAATTAAAAGAAAAAGACTTAGAACTCGAATTAAAACTTATAGGTTTAAACCAACAGAACAAAAACATACCAAGCAGCAGTTCAAACATTATAATATCTCAAGATACTCCACCAGACCAACAATTCTTTAATATCATTAATAGAATAAATATGGGAAATGGTATTCATTAATCACAATTGGAGTAGAAGATTTTAGTACTACTATAGTAGCATTAATAGATAGTGATGCAGACCAATCTTGCATTAGAGCAGGCATAATTCCAAGTAAATACCTAGTTAAAACAAATGAAAAATTATCAGCAGCAAATGGAACTCCAATGATGATTAATAAAAAATTACCAAATGGTTTTGTATTAAATAATTATTATTGTATTAGACAAACATTCTTGACATTAGAAAATATATCACATGATGCAGTATTAGGGAATCCATTTTTATATCAAATAACTCCATTCAAGAAAACTCAAGAAAGGATTAGTACAAAAATATTAGGTAAGAACAAATTCTATATACAAAAAAATCTGGTTATTAAATACAAAACAAAAAGATATTGTATTCCTCAAAGAAGAACTGAGTTATTCAAAAATTGAAGACAAATTAAGTACTAAACTCATTCAAGGTAAATTTGCATAAATAGAAACTACTTTTAGAACACAAGTTTGCTCTAACCATCCCAATGATTTTTGGGATAGAAAGAAGCATATAGTTTCATTACCATATGAACAAGGGTTTGATGAACATAATATTCCAACTAAAGCTAGACATATTCAAATGAATGCAGAATTAATAGAATTATGTAGGCAGGAAATTCAAAGTCATTTAGAAAGAAAATTGATCAGGAAAAGCAAATCCCCATGGAGTTGTTCAGCATTCTATGTAAATAAACAAGCTGAAAAAGAAAGGGGTATTCCAAGATTAGTTATAAATTATAAACATTTAAATAAAGTATTAAAATGAATTAGATATCTTATTCCAAATAAGAGAGATTTGATAACTAGATTATTTAATGCAAAGGTATTTTCAAAATTTGACTTAAAGTCAGGATATTGGCGAATTCAAATAGATGAAAAAGATAAATATAAAACAGCATTTGTAGTTCCATTCGAACAATATGAATGGAATGTAATGCCCTTCAGATTAAAAAATGCCCCATCTGAATTCCAGAAAATAATGAACGATATTTTCAATCCCTATTCGACATTTGTTATAGTATACATTGATGACATATTAGTTTATTCTAATTCGATAGATAGTCATATAAAACACTTAAATATACTACTAAATGTTATTAAGAAAAATGGGTTAGTAATATCAGAAGCAAAAATGAAATTATTCCAAACCAATATAAGATTTATAGGATATAATATTTCTTTAGGAACGATAACACCAATTCAGATAGTAATAGAATTTCCAGATAAATTTCCAGATAAAATAACAGATAAAACTCAATTACAGAGATTTTTAGAATGTTTAAATTACATGTCAGACTTCTTCCCAAAACTAAGAATAAAATGTAAACTTTTATTTGATAGGTTGAAAAGTAAGTCATCACCATGGACAGAAAAGCATACTCAGATTGTAAAAGAAATAAAATTAAAAGCCAAAACACTACCATGTTTAGGTATTCCACATCCAACTGCATTCATGATTGTGGAAACAGATGCATCTGAACTAGGTTATGTAGGGATATTAAAACAATTACATTTAGGAAAAGAATCTATAATAAGATATCATTCAGGAATATGGTCAGCAGCACAGATTAATTATTCAACAGTTAAAAAAAAAGTTTTATCAATTGTTTTATGTATTTCAAAATTTCAAGATGATTTGTACAATAAAAAATTCTTATTAAAAATTGATTGCAAATCAGCAAAAGAAATTTAACAAAAAGATGTTAAAATTTTGGTTTCAAAACAAATCTTTGCCAGATAGCCAGCTATTTTATCAGTATTCGATTTTGATATTCAATTTATTAAAGAAAATGATACTTTCCTTCCAGATTTTTTTACTCGTGAATTCCTTTCAGGAAAGCATGAGTAAACATTCAAGTTCAAGTAGCTCCTCAAATTCAAAAGCAGCACATGATTATGCAGTTCCAAAACCACTAACACCAAAAGTACCTACTTCCGATTTTCCTCCACTTACCTATTTCACAGTAGTCCAGAACCCTTACTCAAGATTAAGTCATACTCCAATCCTCACCTCCAATTATACAGTCCTCACTCCACAAAGACCAAATACTCCAAATTCCATTTTAAAACCAATTCCACCATTCTCTAGCCCTAGCCAGACTTATTTTTGACAACCCAAATATTGAAAATATCCTCCTAACTCAATTCCAGATAGAACCCGATATTCCACAACTCAAAACTTTTGTATCCAATATATTCTTGCCTCAATGTCCATGGTTGGCAGATGATACTCAGAAAACCCAGGACTATTATGAACTTATATTAGTTGATACTCAATCTATAGACATCCAGCACATACAGAACAAACACGGCCCTACTAGAATTGATTAATCTAAGCTCTACATTAAGCAAGTTCTCAAGCCTAGCCATTTCCAAAACATCTATTCCACTCGACCTTTTTCAGTCAATTATTTCCCCACAGGATTCAACTACGCAGATTATATAACAGCCTGGTATAGGACATTCTATATTAGGTCATTTGACCATTCCTAGTTTATTAATTTCCACCAAAACTTCAACGGTGACATCCAATATGGTTCTATAACTGGTGGCTAAAAATAGGACCATCAGAAAGTATACTCCCTACTCCAGTAATAGAAGGTTTAGAAACATTCAAAAAACTCAGTAAATGTAAAATATTTGAGAAACATTTATTCTTCCATTCCATATTCAGAATTCCATGGATCTTTGCCTGGAGCTTTCAAATTAAACCCAAACATCCCAATATGCCCTTTTCCTTAATCCGCCAATTCAAAACAAAATGGTAGGTCAATTACAATTCAGAATTCTGTTCCAAAGAGGCAGTTACTCATTATTTACAGACAGGTGAAAAATTAAAAATTACATTCAAAAAATCAGAAAGCATTAACCATTCAACACAGGTTCTTCCAATTCAAGCATCAAGCCCAATTCAGCTGGCATTAAGGATTCAACCCCAACAGCAGCAGAACCCAATTCACCAGATTACAGAAGACCAAATTCCAAAGATTGGAGAAAATGAAGAATTCACGAAAATATTAGCAATCTATAGACAAGTAAAAAATCAAGAAATCAAGAAAGAAAGCATTCAAGACGAAGCTCCTTTTGGAGGTCCATTGGGACAAGACCCATTCAATTTCTGAATGAGGTAAGCAATCACGATTCCAAGTACTGACAGTCAGTAATTGAGGGCTCCAAACTCCACTCTGACACGCACTCAAAAAGCAAGTCAAAAGTGAAGGGTCCCAGACTCCACTTAATTCAAAAAGAAAGCATAAGACAAACACTAATAGAGGGTCCCACACTCCATTATAACATCCACTATGAAGAGCATTCAACAATAATGGAGTGATAGCTCATACTTTCATTTCAGATTTCAAACTTGAAATCCAATTCAATGTAATAGACTAGAGATAAGCCTCTATAAATAGAGAGGTCTTCATTCATTTAGAAAAACACGCTTGAATGTTCGCCCTAACCTACTTTGTAAAAAACCTCCTCCAGCTACAAGTTCACATCCTTGTACTTCAGATGCCTTTAAGCTTTCCTTTTAACCCTCAGCCTTCCTTTCACGGTTCCTATGTATATGCAATCACCAAATTCCTATTCAATATAAAGAATTTCATTCGACATATTCTGTAAGTCCTATTTTGATTTTAAGTACTTGATTACTCTTTTACATTACTCGTTTATATTTAGATTTTAACTTATTTTATATCCTGGTTAGATTTTGATAAATGCCATGGTACAATCACATGAAAAGTGTGAGGCAAACTTTTCTTAACATTTTGTGGCGCAAAATTTGTTGGAAGAGAGATTGAGAATGATTTGGGAAAACACGTATTGGGAATTAGGAATATACTCAAAATTAAGAGATATTAATTCTAAATTGGATTGAAAAACTTTGGACTTGGCTTGTTTCATTTTATTTTATTTGTTAAACAGGCCCAAAACATGAATATTTGTTTGAAGAAATATGAAAATACAATAATAGCTCAATTCTTAAGAGAGGTCTTATTCTTTGAAACAAGCCCAAAATATAAATATTTGTTTGAAAAACAAGCCCAAATCTGAAGAGAGATCTTCTTCTTCCTTGCTCGCTCGCTCCTAGCGACGTCTTCCCAAACCCAATTCCCGACCGAAATCAAAATCGCATATTTCCAGCAAAATACTTTCTAATCTTTTTCTAGGCGGACCAATTTTTCTCAATCGAGGCGCACGTAGACTATGTTATGGAAATTTTGTGCAAAATACTTTCTCAATCGAGGCGCATGGAAAGTGTGAGGCAATTCCTTAACATGTTGTGGCACAAAAATTCGTATACCTATAATTATACTACTTTCATCGTTCACGGGAATTTACGGGGGCAGTCGCTCCGGCTCGACCCCCCATAGTTCCGCCACCGCAGGGAAGCACTACGACTGACAAAATACATTGAACCAAATGGCTTAAATATTTGTACCCCAAAAGGAATGAACAATCTTAAATCTAAAGATGATGAATTTCAATCTCGTAGAGCTTGGAAAATATTTTAAAATATTCAATTTAACAATGCTCAGAAAATGAGCGTGGCGTCTGCATTAAATATGTCATTACCCATGGCATATATGCAATAACCATTTACCAACATCATTACATTTTAATTCAAGAGATGTCTGATAGAACAATATTGTCTCACTTGTACGCCAGAAGATTCATAGTTTGATCATATTTTCTTCCGTTTTCCACTTGTACGTCAATATAACTTATTATGAGTTTACATGAATGTCAACAACCGATCATGGTATTTTGGATACGTGACCTAACCCTTAAATTAGAAAGCGACACAATTTCTCTAGTTGGATACCATGTAAAAAACTATGAACAAATTATTACATGAAGAAATCCATGACTTAGTACTAGTTCATTGTGTCCAATATTTGATGCATCGGATTGAAGAAACAAAAAATAGTAAACGGCGGGAATATGACACTATTAATGCGATTCATGAAGACATGCCACGACATATACACCACAAATCCAAACTTTCTAGGGAGGGCAATTTATTTGGATGCACCAACATTGCCTAACTACATTCGTCAAGAATGGTACATCGCAACACCTAAAAAAATATAACTACATACGATTGGAACAATCGTACTCCGCGTAAAATGCATAAGCACTTGCAGTAACAATTGGTTTAAGAAGATGTGTAGATTATCATTCATCCCATGACATCATTCATTCATTATAGTGATGCACAATTAGGAATCCATATTGTTCTAGAACAGTGAATGTCAAGACATTTTTTAACTTGTCCACGGAGAATATTCGATCATCGATGTTAACCTCACAAGATCCACTAGTAAAATGAATTCCGAAACGAGCAAATAATATAGCATGTTGATTAGTGCAATTTTTCAGTACTAATTCCTTAACTTTTTATTTTAAATACCATTTATGAATGATTTTTTTTAATTGGTACTTTTCCTTTATAGCAAATACTATATTATTTTCATCATTCAATTTACTTGTTATCCTTTCACTGTCAATTCAACCACTAGTTTTACTTTTTACAAAAACTTGTGCCATCTCATTGGTGCCAATAAGGGAGTATGAAATATAACTCCCAACTTTGTAACTGAGATGGAAAATTAATGAAACAAATTATTTTTAAAAAATATGGTAGACAAATGATATACTACTCCAGAGGAGTAAATATTGCTGTAACCATCTTACAGATCCCGAATATTGATCCCTATTTCACTTTTGGGTCAAAAACAGAAGGAAAATAGCCCCACTTGGAAGGACAAGGCCTAGAAAGAAGAGAAAAGGAAACCCAATGTAAGAAGAACGTAGTCATACACTTCCCCGAACTGTTACCTTCCAAAATGGCATCGCCAACTTTACTCTTTCAAACTCTACTTCTTCTAACTGTAACGGTAACGGCACTCACACTCGCCTCCGCCCACTACCACTCCTCCTCCTCCCCCTCCACCTACACCGAGTGGCGCTCCGCCCGGGCCACCTACTACGCCGCCGCCGACCCTCCCGACGCGGTGGGCGGCGCCTGCGGCTACGGCGACCTGCAGAGGCTGGGGTACGGCAAGGCCACGGCGGCGCTCAGCACCGTCCTGTTCGAGAAGGGCCAGATCTGCGGCGCCTGTTTCCAGGTGCGCTGTGTGGAGGACCTCAGGTGGTGCATTCCGGGGACCTCCATCATTGTCACCGCCACCAACTTCTGCGCCCCCAACTACGGCTTCGAGGCCGACGGCGGCGGCCACTGCAATTTCCCCAATGCCCACTTTGTCTTCCCCATTGAAGCTTTTGAGAAGATTGCTATCTGGAAAGCCTCCAATATGCCCATTCAGTATCGCAGGTGTGTTTTTTCTGTTAAAAGTTTAAGCTAATTTCGAAATGTGCTGGCCTCGCGTATCCGATCGGCCACACACTTTTTAGCGCTCAAATTACAGAGTATGGCAAGATCAAATTTGAAGCAGAGTGGTTTGGTTAAGAAAAATGCAGCAAATTACGTTTTAGGATTTTCCACATTCAACCAAACTGACTGGTTATATTTGATCATACAGCATAGCCGACCTTATGTGGGAGATTTATAGTTGTGTTTAGTGTAGCTATCTTCTCTTCATAAGAAAAACCGACTTATTTTGAAAGAATGCCGGAACCAGCTTTCTCCTTTTTCATTGCCCTCTGTTTTTAAACCCATACTGGATACCAGAGCCTTCGTGGTTTAATGGTGACTGCGATGCCAACAAATACGACCTAAGCCTGCTCATGAAGAGGGTATCCATATGATATTTCTTGATTTCTTGTTCAATGACCTACCCTGGTTTCTTTGCTGTGCTTCAACAGGGTGAAGTGTAGAAAGGAAGGAGGGGTGCGATTCGCAGTGAATGGTGCCGGGATATTTTTATCAGTGCTGATCCACAATGTGGCGGGTGCAGGAGACGTAGTTGCTGTGAAAATCAAAGGCTCGAGAACAGGATGGCTACCGATGGGGAGGAATTGGGGACAGAATTGGCACATAAATGCCAATTTCAAGAATCAACCTCTGTCATTTGAACTCACTGACAGTGATGGAAACACCCTTACATCTTACAATGTTGCCACGAAGGACTGGCAGTATGGGCAGACCTTCGAAGCAAAGCAATTTGATTCATGAGAAGATTATCATCTTTTTCTTTACTTTGATTTTGTAATCATTTTGAGAAGAGGTGGCAATGTGGATGAGAAAGCAAATGATGTTGTAGAATAGGGGGACCTATGCTCATATTTTCTTCCATTGTAAGCTAAGCTTAGAGCTTGAAATGAGAACAAAGCAACCGGCCTGTTTTTGTATTGACTAGTGAAATTCAAGAATTGGCTGCACTAACTGAACAATTTGATGGAACCATGTTTTGTTAGCCTGTTTTCTGTGCAAAAACTCCAATGCACTTGTGAAACATTTTATGAGTGATATACTAATTTAAGTCTTGAATCTCCGGCAATAAATATGTAAACGGATCGAGAAATTCAACTGAATGAAAAGAATAAAAAAAAGTGTACTGGCTTCAACCCATTTAAGTAATTTTCAGCCAAGATTAAATGCATGCATTCTCCAGATTTTCATGATCCCTTCCAGTGAAAATTAAAAAAATCCTAAGCTCTGCAAAAAAAAAAAAAACCCTTCTTCAAAAAGAGGGAAAACCCTTATGTAAGCAGGGAACATCAGAACGAATGGCAAGAAGTTTGAGCAGAAGCTGAATTTTCACCTCAGAAAATTTTCTTGGTGTGCTCACTAAATTAAACGATAAACGCACAAGCTTTAATCATGCTTGAATAGCTTCAAATGAAGCAGAACCAAAACACTCTTTTCTATCAGACAGTGCTGCTTGAACCAAAAATCCCAGAGTAAACAGCCCTCACTTGATCTCAAGTGTCACTTACAACCAAGAATGCCTACACACGTTTTCACACACAAAGACCAACTCGTAAAACAAGCAATCATCTTACAAATACACAGAAAACCCGCATGCAGTGAGAGGCTTGGCATATCTGAGATTGTTACGTGAAGCGTACGTTTAGTTGATAACTATCAGCATCCATAGAAATAATAATATATGACAGACTCCAACTTTAAATCAGCAGATTATATTTGTACAAGCATTGGAAAGTGAAAACAAGCTGTTCTACCACTTTGAGATAAAAACAAGTATTCATATAATTGCCAGTTAATGACAAAAAAGGAAATTTAACCAAGGTAACACCATGCCGCCTGGGGTTTCACAGCACAATAGGATGTAAATGCAGCACCACCAAATCAGTCACTTTCAATTAAGGTGATGTTAACAGTTGAACAAGTAGAAAAAAAATCTAGTCAGTTTCTCCACTTGAAACAACATTTATGCAAGCATAAAATACCACAAGCTTTGGTCACAACCCCAGATCCGATAAGGATCATAATGGCAGTGAATTGAAGTCAACAATCCAGCCTACTCTAAGCACGGCAGGATAGAGGGCACGTCAAAATGAAAATCAATAATAAATAAAGAACGAATGATTGAATATATAAGTCTTGATCCCGTCCCAAACCTTAGGGGCATATATCCATCATATATAAAATCATGCCAGGAAGATAAAGTTACTCTCAAACCTAATTGAAACAAAATGAACTTCTACTTCAGATTGATTTGAGCTCTCTTTTCTATGTTAACTTCAAGCTATAGAACTCCTGCTTTAGTAGACTAAAGCTCTATTATCACTGTTACTCCACAATGAATTAGTAAATTAAATTGAAAAAACAGCTAAAACAGAGCCTTAATGTACAGCATGTAAACCAATATAATGACTTAACATAAAGCCTGATGGATTCTCTTAACCCTTCCATAAAGATTACAAGTGAACCAATCCAAAGCTCCAGAAACCATTTACCCTACCCACCGAACTACGTCATTTGAACAGGTCCCATTTTCGTTTAGACTGCTCAACAGAAGGCCTGAGTTATTATCATATTTAAAAAGTGATATCTAGAGAAATCATTATAAATATTATCAATTATAGACTAAAACATTTTCACTGCTGAAAACAAAATTAAGTAGAGATATCAGAAGCTTCATTCCTGAATAGAAGAAGAGGCCGACTCCATAGACAAGAGAAGCCACAGATAAAAAAACTAAGCTCCTAATGATATGCACCACAGCTTTATACCAACCTTTTTCGGGACTTAATAAACAATACATTCAACACGATATGCACTTCAGCTTCATAAACAATCCCATGGTAATGCATCCCAGCGACAGTACATTGTGATCTCATCTACCACTCAATAACTAGAGAGCCAACAAGAAAAGAGGTCCACCACAGCGGCAGACAAGCTTATATTCATAACTTTGTTCACTGTAAGCAAACCATAGTTCATCAGTCATCTTCTTCCACTTTGCCTCCGTACTTAACATTGAGTTTATCAACCTTCGTTATCCTAACTGTGAAATAAGAGGTGACTACACCTGTGCAGACCTATTAAATTCTAAAGTCACAGCTGACAATGAAAAAATAAAATCCTGCAACATCTTAATATTAACACCATAACATGCAGCACCATTCACAAATGGCATACCCCACAACCCAACACCCACTACAATAACATCTGGAGAAAACCTTTTCTCCCTATACTGAAGTATTGAACCAAACAATCCATCAATTTAATAACAAGGACCCCAAATAGAATCCAACCTCGCCACAATATAATCAACAGTAGAGTGGTAATCTCTCTACCTGCCACATAGACCCCTTCTAACACTTTTGATCTCATCCAATCTCAGTAACAACTCCAATAAAGAAATCACAATTTACCTCACCTGCAAATCACAATCAGTGGTGTATGGCTAGAACATTGGTGGTGGTGGTGGTGGTAAGGGAGCCCAGGAAAGCAGTGGTGACTGGTAATGGTCTAGATGGAAATGCGGTAGAGGAAAGTGTGTTTGTGTGTTTTCTATGATACCTGGCAGAGATGGATTAAGCTAAAGGGATACTGAGCAAATTCATATAGCTTTAGCATGAACTGCAGTCTGCGGATACATTTAAAGGTTATGTCTGTATAAATGTTTAGCACGTTTTAATTACTGGGAGAAATTCGCATGGATTTTATATACAGGTCAATCATAATTAGTTATTCAAAGCATGCAAAAAGTAACATAAACGTGTTATTCATTCCCATATAATCCAAGATGTTCCAAGCAAAGATAAGATAATATCAAACTACTTTAATAAATGACCATTCCATATCTAGCTATAAAATTCCGACCACTAAATTATTAGTCCTCTAAAACAGACGCCTTTTTTCTTCTGTTTTTGTCACCAATAACCACTGTAAGTCCATAGTCGTGATCTTTCTACAGCCAAGTCAAATGTGCAATACAGATATGGAAGTAGAAATTTCTGAAAATACACTTCAGATAGCACTTATCAAGCTATCAGGGCATCGCAAAATTTCCTATCATATTATAATTGGAGTTCCCCCAGGTGACTAAGCTGCACTATATACTTACAAGCGGTACACACACAGGAGAAAGCACATGCAAGAGGGGAAATTTTGAAGTCCAATTTCAAAGAGGCAACAACACAAGATACTTTGTTATGAATTATGGGAGTTGCTTCATCTAACATGGTCATTGTTGGCAATAAAAAGAATGTTCAAGATAAGCATAATTATAGTAGCATGACTAGATCAACAGCAAGTAATGATGATTGTAGTTAATGATTACATAAAAGCTCATAAAATGACAAATAAGAAGAACTGAATTTGTGACTACAATGCGTATAGAGCATATGAGGATTATGTAAAATAAAAGGTGGAGTGGGGCCACTCTATGAAGAAAATAAAAGAATTCGATAGTTATCTTCTCATAAAGTATCAAAATATATATATATATATATATATATATATATATTGCAGAACTATGAATTACATACAATACAAGGTCGGAAGCATGCCACCTTTTTATCCAGAATTCGTATGCTCAGCTTCGCCACCTGAGACTTTTATTCAGAGCTTGCTAAAGCCAAGTGAAGGGTTTAAAGCCAAGTGAAGGGTTATGACAAAGTATTGAAATAAACATTCTTCTAATTGACAAAGCATTTGTCAGAATGATACATATTCTTCTATTCACGTCAGAACAGAAATTTGAAATAAGAGTAGCTTCTTTGACTATAGTATAAGTATGGATACAAATTTGACATCACTGTATGAAAATGTTATCCTTTACAATAATAACAAAACCAAAATTTCTGACCATGTCACTAGGGAAGGCTTGAATGAAGCTTGCATGGAAAATTGAACCAACCAGTAGTTAAAACTCATGGAAAACCCTATTTTGCTCCTCCACGATTCTAAATTCACCTCTTTCCTTCATGTCAACCTCTGCTGGGACTCAAAAAGCAATGCATTCAACATGATATGCACCGCAGCTTCATAAACAACCCCATGGTAATGCATTCCATCAGTAGTGCATTGTGATCCACATCTGCCGCTCAATAAATGGACATCCAACAAGAAAAGTGGTCCCCCGGAATTGCGCACAAGCTTATTTTCATAAATTTGCTCGTCATAAGCATACCACATTTTACCAGACATCTTTTCCCTCTTTGCCTCCGTATTCAGCATTGAGTTTACCAATGTTGGCATCCGTAGCCAAAACATATGAGGCGTCTGCACCTCCACCGGTCTATCCACAAATTCAAATTCTGGAGTCACGGGTAACAACGGCAACACGGACTCCTTCAACATGTTGAGTGAAACACCATAATCTGTCGCATTATTCACATGCAACATATCCCACAACCCGGCACCCATCACAATAACATCAGGAAACTGCCTCTTCTCCCTAAATTCCACCAACAAATCCGTCAAGTTACTAACATAAGGCGCCCAAATAAAATCCAACCTCATCCCTATAGCATCAACAGTAGTACGGTAATCACTATGCCTCTTAAACAGATCGCCACGAACACGATCAATCTCATCCATTCCCATCAACAGCTCTAGCAAAGAAACCACCATCAACCTCGCCTGTGAATCACCCGCCACAACAACCCACGATCCATTCAGCAAAACAGACGCATCAGCTCTACCTAACTTCTGAAACATACAATCTGCCACACGCTGATCAGAATCTACCCACTTCCACGACTTCCCATCACTACTATCATTAAACTCGGAATCTTTATCCTCAAACTCAGTATCATGAAGCCAAGCAATGCAGGAATCACGACTTACAGAAGCTAAAACAGGCGATGAGGGCAAAGATTGCGACGACGACATGAAAATCGAAAATGCTGTAAAATAAGGAGTCAAATGAACACCTACCGCTAATGTAATGAAAAGGGCGCCGCTAAAAAACAGAACTTTGTTTCTGCTGAGGTGCCATCCCGCCATTCCCATGGGTACAAAGAGCACAATACAGGCCGCCAAGACACCGAACTGGACGGCCCCGAACATAGCTCTCAACAATATCCGAACTGGGACTTGGGAAATCCTCGCATTTAGGCCTCAACAGATGCAAATTCAATGGAAAACTAATTTTCCCGCGAAAAGGGTCTAGGGCTTGGGCGTCGGTGGGTGGAGGAGACGGTGGATTGTGAAGTAAGGGAGGTTCGGGAAGGCGGTGGAGATGGTCCAGATGGAAATGGTGCAGCAGAAAAGGTGATTGTGTGCTTCTGCTAACTGACAAAGATGGATTCAGCTAGAGCACAATGGTGACTCAACACCCGATTTGCTTGCGGGAGATGGGGTCGATCAGGATGCCTGATTTTTGTGATTTTCTTTTTCCTCCTTCTTCCTCCTGATACTCGTAGGCAATTTCTTGAAATATCGGCCGACCGACAATTAAAACCTTAAGCTCCACACTTTTACTTGACTAAAAAAAAAACATGTTTGATCCTTAAAATATTTTATTAAGGGTAACTGATATTTATGAAAAATTGATATTTTAGAGATATATGTTATGACAAATCTAGCAAGGTATCACTCAATGGAATTTATACTTATATACCAATTCAACTTTATAATCAAAATTAAAAAATTTTGACTAAATAAATAGTTAAATTATAGGTTAAAATGGGACAGGGGGAGTATTAGGAGTGGAGAATCTAGACGATATATAAAAATCTTTCAAAAAAATACTATATATATAATGGAGAGAATGAAGAGAGAGAAAAGAAAGAAATTTAAGAGTGGAGATATTGGATGTGTTTGATGGAGTTTATAAATTGTTTTATTTATAAGTTAAAAGTATGTTTAACTGGGTTTATAAATTTTTTTATTTTTTTAAACAAAGATCGAATATTATTGCAGGTTACTGGAAAACATCCAGATTAGTTTGAATGCAAGAAATTAGGTGGACAATGCCACACAAATGTATATGTGGAAAGAAATTTGGCCCTAGTTGTTACACAATGAGATGAATAATTCTCCTATCTTGGAACCCAACAAGGAAAGCGGAGATGATGTATACGAAGTAATGAGCGGATATCATGTATCAGGTCCCGCAACTCAAAAGGAATGTCGACTTCATCATTCCCACAAACCATGCGGACGAAAGTAAGTGCTTCGCCTATCAAAAAAGCTTCATGAAAGTGGAGTTCAATAGTATGAAGAAGTGTTTCACGTAATGCTAATGCTTCGGCGTGGAGAGTAGATTGAATGCGAGTACGTCAAAAAGCTTGAGCACGTACAAAATCTCCATTCTGATCAAGAATAAGAACGCTGAAACCCGCTGAATGTGAGGAAGTTGAAAATGAAGCATCAAAATAAATTCGAGCACCATGAACTGGAGGTCGTAGCAGGACAGTGGAACGATGATCAATTGGCAAAGTTCAAACCAAAGATTTGCATCATGAAAACTTTTGAGAGAATGTAGTACTGAAGCTGCAACCAGATCAGCCTCAGAATGCATTTGTTGAAAACATGGAAAATTCCGTTGCCGCCAAATAGAGTCACATAATATCACAAATATTTCAGCAGTGGGGATATCAACAACACATATAATTTTGCAAAAAAAAAAGGCTCAGATTGCTACAAATATAAGCTGCTGAACTGAATGATGTAAACCAGCGACTTGTTAAATTTTGGTTGCAAAATTGCAGACGAAGAATAAATGGCCCGTGGAGGAATCTACTACATTACATAGAGGACAAGTGTTTGGGAGTTGAGCAGCAACTGATCTTGATCTCAGATTGTCATAAGTTGGCAAGTAATCTAAAGCAAAATGCCAAGCAAAGTGTTGTGCACATTTTGGAATACGAAAATTCCACAATCTTTTCCAAAACATGATGCCATCCTTGTGGCGTTGAAAGAGATCAGGTCTGAAGATATTGTGACTGCTCCATCAAGACATGCGTAAGATTGCCTGAAGATGTGAAATGCCACTTCCAATAGTCAGTAGTTCTATGCGGATCCATGGATAATGCGCGAATAATCGAAGCATCATCCGTATGAAAATATTGTTGTAAGAAATCTTTCTTCCAACAGTTAAGACGATGATCAATTAAATCAGACACCAGAGTAATATTATGTGGAATACGATCCGGCATATGAACAAAGAAATCTGGATCGCATGGCAGCCAAGGATCAGAACAAATGATGGTGTAATATCCTTGTGCAATTTGATTACGGGAACCCAGTTTTAGAGCAGTAATACCATGAGAAATACTTCCTCAGACCCAAGATGGCTAATACCCCAAAGATGAGTGCACAATGGACGAAGATGAAAAATATTTAGCTTTGTAAACCCTAGCTAATAGAAGAGAGGGATTGGTAAGTATGAGCCAAGCTTTTTTACTGAGTAGAGCAAGGTTGAAGACTGACAAATCACGAATACCCAAACCTTCTTTTTGTTTCGACCTTGTCATTTTCACCTAGGATACCCAAGGGATTTTTTTCTTATCAGGATTACCTCCCCACAAAAATGATAGAATCATGGAATGTAATTGTTGAGTATAGAGTCTGGAATAAAGAGACAACTCATGGTATATCTTGGGATCACTTGAAGAACCAACTTAATGAGGACCTCTTTACTAGCTTTAGACTAGTTTTTCTCATTCCAACTGGTAATCCTTTAGCGAACACGATCCTTAATGCCCTGAAAGACTTCCATCTCGCTTTGCCTAATTTCATAAGGTAGCCCCAAATACTTACCCTGAGAAGTAACCTCTGGAATTTTAAGAATATCACAAATTCAAAATCTTAACTCCATAGATGTATTGGGACTGAACAGTATCCCAAATTTATCATAATTCACCCTCTGACCAGAGATACTCTCAAACAAAGAGATAGCCCACTATAAGTTTGATGCTTCATCAATCTTTGCTTCACCAAAAAGTAAGGTATCATCCGCAAAAATAAAAAGAGAAATCTTAGGACCATATTTTGATGCACTCAAACCCTTGATTATGCCAAATAGTAACATATCTATAAGAATATTAGAAAAAAAATTGAACAGATAATGAAAAGATAGGGTGATTAAAGGTCGCCTTAACGTAGTCCTCTTCCGAGCTGTAGATGACCCAATTCTCCACCATTCAAAATGAAAGAGAATGAGACCATAGAAATGCAACGAGCAATAAGAGCAATAAAAGAAGATGGAAAACCCATATGAGAAAGAGTATTCAAGACAAAAATCCATTCAACTCGATCAAATGCCTTACTCATATCCAGCTTTACACTCAAATGTCCTTTTAAACCATGTTTTCTCCCTTTCGTGGAATGATGAAACTCATGGGCAATCAAAACATTATCAGTAATCAAACGGCACGGCACAAAAGCAGATTGAGAATCCAAAATAATTTTTTGAATAATCAATTGCAATTTGTTAGCAACAACTTTGGATTTAATTCTATAAGAAACATTGAAAAAACTAATGGGGAAATTGTGTGACCAATTTAGGTTGTGTAACTTTTGGGAGAAAGACAATAGGTGTATGATTCATGGAGGGTTCATAAATACCAGAGTTGTGAAAGTTGAGAGCGAAGGCGGTAACATCATGTCTGATGATTTTCCAAATTTTTTTATGGATACGGGCTCATACCATCAGAACCAGGTGACTTAAATGAATACATTTATTTCACCGCACGAGCAATTTCATCCTCCGTGTAAGGCCCGATGAGAGAATTTATATGTTCCAAAGAAAGGTGAGATTGTAGACGACCCAGAATGAGCGACTGAAGATCAGTTGGAGGATTAGAAGAAGAGAATAGGCCACTAAAGTAATCTGTAATAATGTGTTGCATTCCACCACTATCTGTCTTCAAATTATCTGCATGATCTCGGAGGCCATGGATATGATTTATACGCTGCCTAAATTAAGCAAAGCAGTGGAAAAAATTGGTACTCTTGTCACCCTCTTTATACCAATGTTGTTTAGCATATTGTCGCCAATTAATATTTTTGGCCTCCTGGAGAAGATCATACTCCTTTTGCAATGAAAAATCCGTTCATGGGCCTCTGCGGTAATAGTACCATGCTGCAGATATGATAAATTATGATTTATTTCCTCCAGTCTCTTGGGAATAATAGGAAATCCCGATTTACTCCATTTCATCAACCATACTGAGCAGTTATGTAATTTTTTTTGTAAAACCTTTCGAATTTGTCCAACATTCTTCAACCATTTTTGAACAATCCAAAGACTTGATCCAATGTGCTTCAAAATGAAACCTTGGTCGACATGTGAATTGAGAAGCTATGCAATCTCTGGATTTAAGGTTAACTAGAATGCTCATGTGGTGAAAAAAACCCATAGGAATTCAAGATACCGAAGACCAAGGGAAATGATCCAACAACATCTGGTTATATATAGCCCTTTCTAATCATCCATTCTGAGTATGAGAATCTCGTATCAATTTGTGCCAGGTGAAAGTACGTCCCGAGCAACCTATATCAATAAGACCAAATTGATCAAGAGCTTCTCTAAAACTAAAGATATGTTATTCCGCAAGTAAGTTACTGCCTTGAAACTCATCTTGAGATAAAACTTCATTAAAATAACCCAAGCATAACCACAGTATAGTAGCATTAGAAGCTAAAGATTTAAATTGTTCCCAAGTCGAACGACATCAAGAGACCTGTGGTTCACCATAAAAGCCAGTAACTCGAACGTCTTGACCAAGTAAATGAGCATGAACATCAATATACCGAGAAGAATGAGATTTTAAATCAGCATAAATCTGTTTGTTCCATAACAAAGCCAAGCCACCTGACTGGCCTTGGGAGCCTACAACCACCCCATAAAAATTTAACTATAATTTCAAAGAATCTATAAAAGCTATAGAAGACTTTATCTCACATAAGTAAAAATGAAGGGGTTTCTTTATATGCAACAAAGTGCGCAATTCATGAACCACCTGAGGCTGGCCAAGCCCGCAACAGTTCCAACTAATGAGATTCATAATGATGGACAAAACTGGGACAGAACACCAGTCACTGCCTTAGAGGATGCATCAATATCAGAATTTTCACCAACGCCAGTAATCTCCATCCATCAAGATTTCTTTTGTTGGACTTCACAAATATCAAACTTACTATCACCAAGATCAGGTTTACCTTTAGAGGCTATCATTGCAGAAGTAGAACCATCTATCTTTGCAGGAGTATGGCTACGCAGAAGGCGCTTAAATTTCTTCATAAAATCACTTGCTTCAGGTGCAACATGAATCAGAACCGATACAAGAAACAGATCGAAATAGTTCATCAGTAGAGCGTCAGAAGGAATAGAAGAAGAAACATTCTTCTCCATGATTGTAGAAAATTTGGTTGATGAAGAATTAGGAGCAGATGATTTGAGAACTATATTAGGAACATTTTGAACAGTAGCATGCACATTTTCATTGATAACATTTGGCAGATCAGCAGTAGAAACAATATTAATATCCTCCTCCATGTCTGTTGACAAATAAGCCGAATGCAAAGTAGTATAAGGTTTCATGACAACCACAGCAGGTTCAGTTTTAGATACAATAGGTTCAGGTTCAACCACATCATGTTCAGGTTCAGGCGATGGAATATCCTCCAAAATGACGCTACTATCCGAAACTGGGTGAGGACGATACTGTAAAAATGAGATAAAATATTTTGAAAAGCCTCTTGTACTGGAACAATTAATGGAGGGATAGATGCCCCCAAGGTCATCTTAAAAGTAAATGTTGGAATAGGAAGAAAAACTGAATAAGAGATAGGTAAATCCCTATCAAAGTGATCCATCGGCGAGTCAGTAGCCGATGTTTTCTCAGAAGAATCCATTCTAGGACGACCGGTAAAGGATGAGAAAGGTGAAGTACCTGCTCTAGCGAAGAGACGCCGACCATAGTGCTCACAATTTCTGAATTTCAGAGGTGATGCAAATTGAAAAGGACAACATTTAGAGACATGACCAATCCTTCCACAGAAAGAACAAAATTCAGGAAGTTTTTCATATCGTAGTTACACTAGAATTGAGACTGTAACATTGGCGATCACCATAACCCTTTTCAACAGTTTAGAGATATCAATAGCACATTGAATGCGAATAAATTGTCCTTTAAGAAGGTCATTAGAATTCCTATCAACATCCATAAACCGACCAATACGATGACCAATTCTGACAGCGGCTTCCTAATTCATAAGTGTGGTCGGAACATCCATAGCACGAATCCATAAAGGAACTGAATCAAACGAGAGGCAGGAGGCAACCATTCCAACAAAAGGTTCGTGCAACAACAATATACTTATCAAATAGCCAGGGTTAGGTATCCAAGACTCTGGCTTTGTCCTCAGCATTATCAAACTGAAATAAAAACTCATTTTCACCTAGAGACGTACCAGTTAATGAACAATGCCACAGTTGCTAGAAAAGTTTCATAACTGCCTCAAGAGGAGGTCGCCGAGGGTCTAGTATCTTCCCAACAATCGAAGTCGCAAAATCTGTAGCATTATCATGCAAGCCACTCATGGAAAGCGGATTCAATTCATCCAAAGATAGGGTTAGGTTACCCCATCATTTTTCAAGATTTAAAATTGAAGTCATACGAAATAAAGTAGAGAAATCACAAAGTGTTTGTGAAACGCAGAACAGAAAGAAAAATATTTCCCACCAACCAAAAATAGTAGAAATTATACGTGCAAAGCAAGAAAACCACCGTTGCCGAAGCAAGGAGATAAAGTGTCACAAAAGCGAAGAAATTTTTATTTTTATAAATTGTTTTACTTATAAGTCAAAAGTATGAGTGGAATGAACATGATGGATTAATTAGTTTATTTGAAAAATTATCGGAAGTTCACATAATCCATGTTGATTTAATCATATTTAGGCTGGAAATATGAACAATTATTGTAATCGGTAAGCTGTTCAAAAATATCTCATTTAAAAAGTAGAGAAGTGTGAAGGCTATAAGTTTAAATAAGTTTAAAGATTAAAAGAAGACAAATAAATTTCCTAAGTGGGATATTAAAGATATTTTAAAATTGGTCATAAGTTTCCAACAAATAATGATTTGACTATTAAGAATGGAGTTTTAAAGATAATTTGTATAAAAAAATTTCTATGGCTAAAATGTAGTGTGGTTAAATTTACAACCTTTTGCTTTTGGTATTATTTGTTAAGTCATCACAAAAAAGGATGGGTGTGTTTGCTGATGAATTTTTCTTAAGAAAGAGATTTAGTAATTGGGAAAAAGGCATTGAATGATTTACTTTTCATAATGAGGCTGTGAATAGTTGTCACAGTAATGTAATGATACATCTTGAATATTTTGAACATCAAAGACATAGTCAGATACATGCGTTACATGCAAACGGTACTAGCGCTAAGATTTATCATCATACTCATGTAACAACTATGTTGTATGTGACACGATTTCTTTTGAGACAAGGAGTATCTTTTCATGGACACAACGAGTTTTATAGTTCTTTAATTAGAGAAAATATTCTTAAATTGGTTGATTGATTTTGTCAAAAAAATGAAGACAGCTTAAAAGTTCTTAAGCAAAATGCTCCCTAGTAAACAATCAGATAACTTCCTAGAAAACCATAATGATCTAGCTCGAGTTTGCGCTGAAGATATTACACGTTCCATTATTAGCAGTGACACTATTTTTTCTTTAATGATTGATGAGTCTTAAGATGTTTCTATAAAAGAGAAAATGAGAGTTGTTTTCCACATGTGAATAAAAAAACTAATGTGAGGTTGAATAGTTTATTGGTACTATTATACTTTTACTCAAGTGGTAGAGCCTTGTCAACTTGTTCTACTAACATCCCTATATTCAGACTCAACGATAGCAATTGCAGGTGATAGAACTTGTATTTCCAAACTATAATAATAGCAACTATCACTTGTCCTCCAAATTTCATCCCAGGAATTATATTATCTCTGTTCAAATGATATTTGTGTGTTTGTTAAGATTTTAATGTTTTTTGTGCCAAATACTTTTCGTTAAAACTTTGATTGAAATTTACACTAGCCCATCTGAAAATAATTTTTGGGGCTATTTGTTTGCAAAAAAGTAAGGGATTATGCAAGTGTTGTCATTGAGGATAATTTAAATAAGAGCAAAATACTGATATGACCCTATGGTTTAGAGGTTTGTGCTAATATAACCCTGTGAAGTTGAAAAGTGCTATTGTAGCCCTGTGTTTTGCATCAGAAGTGCCGATGGCACTATTCCGGTGTTGACTTTGTAATTTCCGACATTAATAAAAAACAAAAGGACTAAAATACCCTCAGTCTTCAAATTACAAATCTAATGACTAAAATACCATAGGTTTCTTCCTCTTCACCACTACTATCACCATCGCCGTTTCACTGCCGCCGACCACCACCAACCACAGCCACCACCACTAGCCACCGCCATCACTATCCCCAGTCACCGTCACTACTCATCCCAACCACCACCACCACCACCCGCCCCAGAACTCATCCCAACCACCACCACCACCACCGCTCAACCCTAGTCCCACCACCACCACCACCGCTCAACCCTAGTCCCACCACCACTCGTCCCTAGCCCCGACACCACTGGTCTCAACCACCACCGCCACCGCTCGTCCCTAGTCCCGCCACCACTCATCCCAACCACCACCACCACCGCTCAACCCTAGCCCCACCCCACCACCGCACTCTACCTCTCCCTAGAATGCCGATTGGAAACCCGATCGAAATGCCACTTCGATTCACCTCCACAACTGCTTTCGACTCACCTCTGCCACCATTTTTGCCTCGATTTGCTCTGCCGCAACTTTGCATTTCCAGGTCCGCTGCAGATTTGCTCCGTCAGTGGGGCAAAGTAACAGGTCTGGAAAAAAGGGGAAGAAAGGAAAGGAAAGGAAAATGGAAAGGGAAAGGAAAATAGGGAAGAAGGAGAGGGAAAGGAAATCGAGTTGGTCTGGAAAATGGAAAGGGAAAGGAAAATGGGGAAGAAGAAGAGGAGAAAATCGGGGAAGAATGAGAGGGAAGGGCAAAAAGGGTTTTTTTATTATTTATTTTTAAAATTAGGGGTATATTGGTCATTTTACTAAATTCCGTTCAAATCCAGGCCTCCAAGGTTATATTAGCATATTCTAGCAAAACATAGGGCTACAATGGCACATTCCAACTGCACAGGGTCATATTAGCACAAACTCTCAAAACATAAGGTTATATGAACACTTAACTCTTTAAATAATAGGGTCACCATCAAAACTGAGGAGCAAAAAATTAAAATTGCAATTTCAAATGGCTAGATCGGTGCTTAGGAGTATTGCATAAATGGTTCTTATGTGGTTGTGGGCTTATCACAACACTATATGAGTATTATATGTAACATCAATTTGGTGGACAAATGATAGCTGCAATTATCATAGTTTGGAACGACAAGGTTCTACCACCGGCAACTGCTTTCGTTGAGTCTGAATATGCTTACTTGATTCTTATTTAAGCCGAGGGATGTTGTTAGAACAAGTTGACGAGGCTCTAGCATCTGCTCGTTCTCAACTGCGGCTCCGGGATGGATTTCAATATCAACATCCTCGTTAGAGAAGTGAGGTTGACTACATCGACGATAACTTGGAGGGAGGCATTGGATATGTCATTAACTTGGAGGTGGTGGATTTCAGCAGCAGCGCCCTCGTTATTGAATTTGGGACTTGTCATGGTAGGCTTAGGGTTTGAGATTGGGAGGTAAAATTATCATTTTTCATTTTATGAATTTTAAAACTTAAATGATAGGGGTAATTTGGTCTTTTCATATCAAACCGGCCACGCCCGTTGTTGACTAAATGTTTAGATTAAGGTAGGACTATATTAGTTCTTTTGAAAAATTGGGGGTTATAGATACACTTATCAAGAATTGAGTGTTATAACATGACAGTTTTCAAAAAAATCTATTACTAATTCAACCAATAATTGAATTATTTGGGGAGGAGGAATAAAGTCACATAATTGATACAAGTTTTAGTACTGATAAATTAATAGAGTGAAACCCTAATATGCATTCTTTCCCATTCTAACTCTGATTATAATTAACCTTTTCCTGAAGAATAAAGTATCGACTTCTTACTGCATTCGCCTCTTCACTCTACCTTATCTGGTTGCACTACGCTAAAAATTTATAGGACCTTGTTTGATTAACGAAATACAACAAAACTTTTGATAACCTCTCTAAATCTATATTCTTCACAACAACTTCATATATACTTAAATTTCTAATAACCGTATTAGAGACATCGGTCCCGCATTACTAATAATGCACGTGCACTCTATATTCTGTCTCTTTCGTGCCTTACATTTTCTCTTCTAAATTTTCAATTTCTCGGAAATTTGGTTTTACATAATTAGTTCAATTATTATTATCGTGTTCCAAGATAACATATCTAACTAAATGTGCAGTAAAGAAAAACATAAACACACGAGACTTGGTTTCACAGTTCGGTGAAATTCACCTGCGGGGTCTAACCCTGTTCAGAATGAATCCACTAATCAGAAAGATACAGTACAAAGTACAACATACGTACTTATCTTATTTAACTATAACATGTGAATTCTGCTAGCTTCCCTAGCTACCAATCCGTCTTGATCAGACTCCATCTGAACTCGAAACTCATCACGCTGGATCTCTTCTTACTGAGAAATTAAGGTATACGATTCTGAACTTGATCAACATGTTATGTTCATGTTGGAACACAGACGAATGACTCTGCAATACCTCTCGAAAGATATGAAAATCTGGATGCAGATTTTCTTCAATTAAATCCGTAAATTGCACAGAAGTGATGTCCATCAATATATATACCATGAGCAGATCAGAATTCTTCATAATTATCTCTATAGTATTCCAAATCCATACCTGCTTCTGAAGCATATCCAAATCTCATAAACAAAGGGATTTTCCTTATCTCAAAATATCTCATAATATTCCATAAATCCAATTCCTTAACAATAGAGATTTTCCATAAATCCAATATGTTTCAAACATACACCTAAAATAATATATTGTAAAATCATCAATCTTCCATAAACCAATATCCAAGCAATATTCTTCAATCAATTAAATCCATTTAGGCTTCAACTTGCTGTATGTTACTACATAAAAAGTCTTGTACAAATATAATTCCTCTTCCATTTCAAATAATTTTAATCAAATTATCTGGAGATATAAATTATCAAATCTAATCCTTTAAGGAAAGGAATTAATATATTCCGTCCAAATCTTTTTCACAAAGAATATTTATTGAATCAATTCCGATTTCCATAAATCCAATATAATCCCATAAATATAGGAATTGATATATTCTGAAATTAAAACCATGAACAAAATATCTCATTGGATTTCTTCATGTCATTCCATAAAACTCCAAACATTCCTTCTGTTTCAACACAACAATTTCATATTTGCATAATTTCCACAGACTGCCAACTAAATAAGTATGAACATTACATTCTCTTCTTTTTATAAACAAAGAATGAAATCTATTGAAAATCAAGATGGATCTTCTCATAATTTTCTAATTTTTAAACATGGGACAGTCAATGACATAATGCAAAGTGAAAAAAATAAAATAATTCAGATTTTGCCGGGAAGAAAATAAAAGCACCATGATTTATAAATAATACTCTACTCATTTTCCTAAGAGTGACACACTTACCTTATTGAGATATTTTTTTAAAATGACACACTTTCTATTTTTAACAAGATTTCTATAATTTCATCCACTCATTTCACTTTTTACTTTGTTCGCATTAATCCGAGACCCAGTGTGCCACGGTTATGAAATGGATGAACTATTACTAGAAAGACGATTAATTTTATGATTAAGGTAATAATAAGAAGGTGCGAACTCCATTACCCGGAGTTAAACCCTCCGACTATTAATCGACCAGTTCCTCCTTTTGCTGCGGTTTATGAAATCGTAGGCCCGCAAGTGAGATTTGTAGGATGGAAAAGAAATCAACAGAAGCTCAGAAGTATGTATGGGAAGGAGCCATTCCGCTCCAAATTCATCTCCACGATTCAGAAGTCACCACTCTTCCTACCCCTACCCCTGCCCTGGTATGCTACATCCCATCACCCCCTTCGTGTTTTTTTGTTGATGGGTTTTGACTAGAAATCCATTCTTCTTGTTGGCGAATGTGGTAGTACTGGAACCTTGGATGATCTCGTATTGATACTGTAGTGGGTCTGAAGCTGTATTACTTACTTATTCTGGGCTTACTTGATTTTTTAGTGAGTTGATTTCGTTGGAACAGATTTCAGGTGGTTTGATCGGTATTGCTCTTGTTTTCTGGTTGGGATTTTGGGAATGGGATTTAGTTGGAACTAGGCCCGTCAAACTGGTCGGGTCACCCGTTGGATAATACTATTTTCACTTAATGATAAGACTTAGATAATGACCCATTGGGTTAAAGGATACAATTGAGTTGTAGGTATTGAGTTTAATTGGGTTCGAGCTCGAATATTGTACGAGCTTGAATACTGTACGAGATTGAGCACGAATACTGTACGAACTCGAATACGGTACAAGATTGGGCTCGAATATTGTACTAACTCGAATACTGTACGATATTGAGCGTAAATAATGTACAAACTCGAATACTGTATGAGATTGAGTTCGAATACTGTACGAACTCAAATACTGAATGATATTGAGTTCGAATACGTGTATGAACTCGAATATTGCAAGAGATTGAGCTCGAATAATTTGTTAATTATAATTTGTATAATTTGTGAATTATACTGAATTTTTATGTTAAATATTACATATGCATTTAATTTGGTAATTTTGGATATTTATTTGGTATTTGTTAGGTTCCATTGAGTTAGCATAATATGTGATACATTGATATCAAAATTTAATTATTCTCATCCCGCCCAATCCCAAAAACTAATGAGTATTAATACCCGATCCCATTGGATAATGACAACTTGTAACCCAAATCAAAAGAAAATATTGAATGATATGGTTAATTATATGATGACTTATTGGATAATGACTTATTGGATAATATATTTTAATCCATTGGGTCATATGGGTTATCTCATGAGTTACCTAATGGGTTATCAATTTAATGACCCAACCCATTTATGATCCAACCTATTATGACCCATTAATAAATGGGTTAATTGGATAAAGACCCATTGGATAATGGGTTAATTGAGTTTGGATAATGGGTTGATCCAATTAACCCATTTGACAGGCCTAGTTGGAACAGATTAAGCTCTGGTCCATTCTGATGATGGGCTGTTTTTTTAATGTTTGTTCTGGCTAAGTTATGCTCACTTTCTGAAATGTTAGGCTATTGGGATTATAGCTAGTTGATTTGTCTATGCTTTAATCCTCTACTAAGTTACTAACTGTTTGCGGTCAATGTTGTTGGGTTTAAAATGCATTTCCTACCATTACACTCTAATGAGGCAGGCGTGGTTCTGTCATGTTTGTTGCATTATGGTTTTAGTATATGCTTATTATGATTTTCATACCTATTACAATGGTCATTTGCTATCATTGTTGCTTTGCTTGGGGTTCTTTAGAGAGCATGGTTCTGTGTACAAGAATCTGGACTGAACTTATAAATGGATTAGGATTGGCATAGGTACTGATTCTGGCTGAGAGACACTCTGCATCTCCTTGGTTTTGTTTTAAGATGTCAAATTCCTGCCCTGAGAAATTTTGAATGCTTTACGATTATTGTATTATACACTATTGGCGGCCGGCGGGACTGTATAAATGTAAGTCATTAACATAATACCACGTGCTTAACCAGCCAAGCAGATTGCAGTGACTTAATGGGTGGAAAAGTATCTGAAACAGCTTGATCAGTGACCATCCTGTCTTTACCAGTCAAAGCATTTCGTGTTTTAAAATTTGCAACTGTTGTAATATCATCATGCTTACCTGCAAAGGTGTGTAGTCTATGGCTTAAGAATGATCCTCAGCCCCAGGTGTGACCTGTAGTGTGTGTTATTTTCTGCTTGCCAATGATTAACTCTCCTGATGGAGTTACAGTTTCAGTTTATTTGTTTCAGATTTTGGCTCCTCGTCTAGGGTATCTTCCACTATTAGTGTCACAAATCAAACCTTACTTCAGCAGTGCCCTTCCGCCTGGTGTTGACAATGTATGGTTTGAGTACAGAGGACTTCCTCTCAAATGGTATGGCCTTTTCTAATGACAGATATTACTGTATTTTTTTCCTTTCTCTTACCAGAATTAAGAAAAGCATAGGCACAAGTTGAATTTTATTCTCCTGTATCATAACCTAAGTGTGTCAATCAATAGCAACAAACCCTTTATATAGTAGGATTTACATTGCTGAAGGGGCCTGTATTATTGTTTATATTGTTTATTCAGATCATTATCTGATTATTAAACTTGCTCGTACAAATTGTCAGCTATCTTGTTCTTTTTGGTTACCTGGTAGCTCTCTGTACTACTCTAGCTCTCGTCAATATAACTTTTGAAACAAATGGAAATGCGTCTTCTTCTCATAAGGTGAAGAGGCTTGAAACTTATGCTTATACCCAGGGATGCACTATTGCTTCCAGTATCCTGTAGCAAATTATGTTCTCTAGTGTTTCTCAGTTTATATTTGTTGATAATATCTTCATCTCTCTTCGATTATGTAAACTAAAATCAAAGTGCTTCTGGCAGGTATATACCGACCGGGGTTCTTTATGATCTTCTCTGTGCAGAACCAGAGAGGCCTTGGAATCTCACGGTAGACATTTTATTTTGATAAATGTAGAAACCTTTGAAAACCTTTATTGCCCTTTTGATAATCATGAGGTGAATAATTTGTTGGCACTAGATAGACATTTCTTGATATTCTGTATTTGGGAGCATTTTTGTACTGTAAGTAAATGTACTGTAGAATATTTAAGTAGCTTTGGTAGTTTTATTGTTCAGTTTGAGGTTCATGGCTGTGTTTTCTGTGGTGTGTGTTGGATACTTGGATGTGATTGAAAAAGTGAAAGATGATACTAGTAATGCTTGAGTAAACTGTTATCCTTGATTGTATTACTAGCTTCATGAATATTCCTTATTATGCTCATATCTAGCTTTAGAAACCATGATAATTTACAGTTTCATATTCCTAGAGTAATTGGTTATAACCTTTATAAGTGGTACAGGACCAACCCACAATTGAAAATATTGATATTCAACTCTAGTGTTTGTATGTCAGAAGTTCAAGAGATAGATGATCACATTTTGTACAGTCTGGTGATGGTTTGTTTTCTCACTGCTGTTTCAGGTTCATTTTAGGGGATATCCTACAAACATCTTGACTCCTTGTGAAGGTGAAGATAGTGTAAAGTGGAGCTTCATTAATTCTTTGAAAGAGGTTAGGTACAGTCTCCGTGCTAGCTAATGTCTTTGAAAATCTTGACTTGGAAAAAGTTGTTATGCATATATATGTGCATACTGGTATATGTGTGTCTGAAATTGCCTGCTCACACATGCATAAGTTGTGATGACTAGAGATTTAGCATTTTGAGGCATACTTAGTCTATTGTTTTTTCACTTGCACGGGCATGTTCTCTGTTTGCTATGTCTTAGTATTGTAATAGCAGAAGTTTCACCTTTGGATGGGATCATGGGAAAAGAAGAATAGGGTTTACATAGCATCTCTCTTTTTTTCTGTATGTTAACCTTTTACCTCTTGGTTTTCCATTCAAATCTAATGATACCTGTAGACTTGTTCGGATGGATGAATAGTGGTGTTTACTGTGATGCATATCTTGAGATACTGAGGAAAATATTGAAGAAGAAAATTTGCAAGATAGTTGGTAAAGGGAATTTGATGAAGAGGAGGGTTAGACGCTATTTTACTTAAATGGCCAGTGATTTTTTTTTTGTAGAAGACCTGATGTTGTTCTACCATTTTCCCTACTAATATTTCGACATATTTTAGAAAAAATGATTGTTGGCTGTGAACAAACTTGGACAGAAATCCTGCTACTTGTCTGCTAGAGTAATAGAGCACAAATCTTATCCGCGATGTTACTGGGTTTGATACTTCTATTCGATTTAAGTTAGTGGTGGTTCATATTTCTCTTCCCTCTCTTATAGCCTTGCATGTATTGGGAGCAATTTTATTTTTATTTTTGGTTTTCAGTAGAATATTATATTGTCCAGATCTTACTGAAGGCCACATGCATGTGCAGGCAGCATATATAATCAATGGGAACTGCAAAAATATTATGAATATGTCACAATCTGACCAGACAGAACTCTGGCGCTCCGTCTTAAATGGTAATTTATTTCAAAGACACACTTTTCTATTTCTTGCCTTCTAACACTAGTTCTTCAATATGGCTGATTGAACAGATAGGTAAATACTATTAGGATCTGATACTACACTTGTCGTCAAGTGCCATAATTTTCTTACAACATAGTATTAAGCCCTGATGAATGCTTTTGTTTTTGCTTTTCTTGACCAATTTTGAGGGGGTATATTGATTTGATTTCAATAAAAAAATCTACGATACTATGATATAATGAAGTTCAGATCGTTTTGATCTACTGGCGCTAGTGCTGTGAAAGTTTTCTCATCAGTCCTTGCTTGGGATATGCCACTTGGGATTACTATCTTCCTTGATTGACAATAGTATTCATTTTGTATGAATCCATTTTTAATGGAAGGCATCATTATTTGTCGTGTTCTGCTGAGTGCTGACATGTTTCATCTAAGATTCTAAATACTCCCCGTCTTCTGTTTGTGGTAAAAGTTCATGGGCTAGCAACCGTTACAAGCATATTACACTAATTCTTCCAGTTATCCTGCTCCGTTTGCTTGGTAATGAGTGTTGAAATTTGTTTGTATCGAAAATGGCTATGCATCTTCTCATTGATTGCACATAGAAATATGGAGCAAGATGATAGCAAGTGGTAGAAAATTTTAAATCATGATGCATATGAGTATTTTTTTTTAATCTCTCTATAGATCAGTTGGATTGAGCTGTTTCTTTGTTAGTAATTAATGAACTATTAATCTGATTGAGATGCTATAGTTCTTGCTTTCTGGGTTAATCTTCATCAGTTACATCTCACATTTGAATTTAAAAGCCATATTCAGCTTTGATTTCATAATCAATCTTGGTCAGGTAACCTGGAATCATATTCCCGAGTTGCATTGAAGCTGAAATTCGGCTTCAGTGGGGATGACTTTTCGCTAAAGTTGA
Organism: Rubia yunnanensis; assembly: GCA_037428765.1. NCBI lineage: Eukaryota > Viridiplantae > Streptophyta > Magnoliopsida > Gentianales > Rubiaceae > Rubia > Rubia yunnanensis. The sequence goes on along the minus strand of CM075069.1, from coordinate 29,686,910 downwards.
ACACATCCTCTTTGAAATCTCGGGAAGCTTCCAATGACGCAGATGCTAGTGTACCAACCAAAGGAGGTAAGATGATTTGTAAAGTTTTCTTTTCTGGTCCATAAACTTTTTGAATCAGACCTATGCATTTCTCTATGTCAAGTACGGAATCTTCCAGCCAAGGAAGAAAATTAAGTAATGAAATCCACTTCTAAATTTCTTTGAGATTCCATGCCTAACTTTCTATTCTATAACTATTTATGAGGTTTTTCTTTGACACAGTTGAAGAGAAATTGTGAATTGGAATTTAGAAGCTTGGTTTTTGGTAACTAGATTGGCTGTAATCCTCTTTTGAGATTTCATCACCCCATGTCTTGTTCTACATTCCTCAAATATAGAAAAGGAAATCTTGAATCATGAATTTAAATTTAGAAGCTTTACTTAAAGTAACTAGATTGGCTGTAACTTCTTTTGAGGTGTCATCATTTGTAGCTTGTTCATAGATACTTCCCTCAACCACAGATAAGGAAATCTAATATTCATATTGCAATTCACCTCTGGCCAAGTACCTAAAAAGTTGCTGTAAATGTCTGGATTGCAGTCTTTGAATGCACCCAGATTATATTCTTTTGTTGATTTTATCTTTGAATGCTCATTTGTAGGTCTTAATTATCTCTAAACTTATCATTTGTGCCTCTGGCAGGTAGAATTCCAATTAGATTGTATATCCGAAGTTTCAGTGAAGACTTTGATGATTTAGAAGATGTACCTTACATTGATAGTTGGGACAGCATATCATACCTAAACCGTCCGGTTGAGATGAAAGATGATGGTAAGATAAGTTTTTCTTTTGCTGATCAAAGAAATCACTATTTTGGTTTTTATGAAGTTGGCAAGGGGCTTTTAGTTTCATATAGTGACCTATCAAGTGTAACGTGGCAGTGTGTTTTTGATGGTTTTATTATGAAGAAAACTTGGGCGGTTAGTAGTAGAAATCCTGAAGAAAATGATAAATCTAAATATTGTATAATTGGTTGTTCAGGGAAGTTTGTTTCTCTAAATCTGGAGGCTGAACATGTGGACCCTTGTTCTCTGGGGGTTTCCTTAACCCCCCATGCTTGGTAGTTCTTGTGAAGATTTCATCTCATATCTGTTCTTAAGCTTTAGAAGTACGTTATCTTATAATTTTGGTTAGTGATGATAATGATCAACCACTGATTGCCCCTTACTGTTATATGTCTAAAATCTAGATATGCCTTTGATGTGCTCTTATAGGTCTAAATCTGTGCTTGTCATTAGAACTGAAATCCACTTTTTCAAGGAAAAATTGTTAATGATAGGTTTTTTTTCCCCCAGAATATTCTCATTCACGTCTTACAGTTGCAGGGAAATGCTTCACTTTGGGTGATGCTATAAGAGCACTTCTGCCTGAGTTTTTCCCTTGCAAATCTTCGCCGAAGGAGAGTGTGTGTCAGCTGGATGGGGAGGAAGGTGAGAAATCAGCATTGGAAAAGGCTGGCAATACAAGAGGCATAGATGAAACATTGGACGAACGTATAGAATCTTGCTCTCCATCAGGTACTGCAAATACTGCTGCAGCCGAAGTAAAGCTAATTCGCATTCAAGGAATCGAACCGAAGTTGGAGATTCCCTTTGCTTGGGTGGTAAACAACTTGATGAATCCTGAGCACTTCATTCACATTAGTGTATATGTTAGAGTACAGGAATCCCCTACTTCTTAGAATTCATACCTTCAAATTTTTTTTAAAAAATTTATTGTACAGTGTACAGAATCAAAATGTGATCAGCTTTTGATTCTCATTATTTCATTGACAACTTTGATAGTTCAAGGTGGTGATGATTCTATATCAATGAATTACTTATTCTTTTGAATTTTAATCCGATATTAAGCTATGTGACTGCTGTCTGTATTGCTACGGAATGGAATCGCTCTCACTAGGTTACTAACATGTGTTTTGTTGACTTCATGAGGCCACTAAATCTTCCCCGACAGCATGTAACTTTATTCCTCTTGAGTTCACTTGTTCATGAATTATAAGAGTAGGTTGTTAATTCATAGGGGGTGTCGCTTTTTATACAAAGTGGTAGCAGAAGATTGATGCGTTTGGTTGCAGGTTGATGTACGTATTTCTGAGATTCTTATGGCCAAGGCTTAGTTTATGGTTAAATCTCACTGCTGTTCACGGTTCTGCCAGCAATATATGCCTTTGGGGCAGCTAATATGCCCTTTGCCTCTGCCTCCCAAGTTACTTAAAAGACAAATGCAATATCCACAGCGCCATACTTCTGACGAGCATACCAAAGCTTTTTTGATTCTGTTCTTGTTCTTGATCTTATCAGCAGTATTTGCATAGCAGTTCAAATGGACTCCCCTATATAAATGCTTGGGTGAAACCAATGATAATTCATCAGACTCGACAAAACAGAACTTCAAAACAATGGCGAGCGAAGATGTCGTGCTTCTTGATTTCTGGGTGAGTCCATTTTGCCAGAGGGCCAAGGTTGCTCTGGCAGAGAAAGGCGTAGCTTATGAAAACAAAGATGAAGACCTTTTTGGAGGCAAAAGTGGTCTGCTTGTTTCTTCAAACCCTATTTACCAGAAAGTGCCTGTTTTGCTGCATGGTGGGAAGCCAGTGTGCGAGTCTACCAACATTGTGCACTACATTGATGAAACCTGGCCTGCTCATCCATTGATGCCTTCCTCTGCCTACGGAAAATCGCGCGCTCGCTTCTGGGCTGACTATATTGATAAGAAGGTTTGATAATGTGCAACATTTTGTTTGATCATCATAAGGTATTGCATGAAAGTCCTTCTTAACGTTGTTTTGGGCGCAGTTGTTTGATAGTGGCAAAGCCATTTGGACAGCGAGCGACGATAATGCAACAGAGGTAGCAAAGAAAGATTTCATTGAAGTTCTGAAGTGCTTGGAAGGAGCCCTTTTGGGCAAGGACTATTTTGGAGGCGATAGCTTTGGATTCGTCGATGTCATAGCCATTCCCCTCACCTCCTGGTTCCTGACTTACGAGAAGTTTGGGGGCTTTAAGGTTGAACAAGAGAGTCCCAAATTGTCAGCATGGATCAAGAGATGTCTGGAAAAGGAAAGTGTCGCGAAGTCTGTCACAGAACCTGAGAAGGTATACGAATACGTCGTGAATATGAGGAAGATGCTTGGCATGGCATGATCCCCAGATGCATGGGTGTTTTTCTACCTGTTTGTTTGCTAATAAGAGCTGGAAAAAAAAGGTCCAACATGCCTCATTGGCCTTTCCAGTTCAGATTTGCTCTTGTAGTACTATGTAAAATTTAATTTGTTGACCATATTGTATGTTTCAGTGGTACTGCTTTGCTTTCCCTTTCTTGCATTGGTTGTTGAGGGCCTAAACTTGATTGAATTCAATGATAAATAAGGGACAGTTTTGACTACTCTTAAGTAAAGTTTGATGAACAGAATTGTCAAGGGGCCTATTCTAGTAGATTTGACAAATCTTTTAAGAATGTGGTGTTGGATCACATACATATAGGGCCATTGCTAGGGTTATGAAATGATTCCTCGAGGCAACTTTCTAGCATGTCCCTTTCCCTTTGTCAATGAGAGGGGGTTGGGGGTGGTGTTAAAGGGCACCTAACCTAATGTTTTGGACATTTGCAACTAGCATGTGGACATAAAAGAGCCTGATGAACGTGATACTCCCCCCTCCGTCCCACTCTAAATTACTTGCTGTATTTATTTTTTTAGAGTTAAATTTTATAAACTTTGACTCTAAATCTATAAGTAATTTAGAGCCCAGGTCGGCCCAACTAGCATGTGGGGCATTGTTAAATTTGTCTAAATATCATTTTATATGAAGAATTATTATGTGTAACTGGAGATATTTAAGGTCAAACATGCTCACTGTGAAAAAATAAATAAGCAATTTAGAGTGGGATGGAAGGAGTAGGCATTATGAAGTATCATGTTCTACGTTCTTATTTTTCATTTTTGTCTGTCGCATCTAAAGGTTCATAAAATTTATTTTAGCTAAAATTTATGGCTGAATTTTAATCATTTCATTCAAATCCGTCAGTTTTTCTGCCTCATCAACACTGACATTTTACTGTCTTGATTATTTTCTTTTCATAAATTAAAATCTATAAAGAAAATTAAATAAACAGTGAAAAGATTAATGAATGAATATAAATAATTCCCCTCATCAGATGAAGTATATAAAATAGTATGAAAATTTTGAAGGAATTGGAGTATTAAATAATAATAAAAAAAGGGGCATACAATTGGACACCCCTCATGTGAAATGGCCTACAATATTGTCAACATGTTAGGTGGTTGTGGAGCGATAATATTGACCTATAGTATGTTTTGTTGGAAGAGGCCTTGCACATGGCTCATTTTCCCCATCCATAGCATCTATAACTCTCCTGTCCACTTATGTAACTTCCAAGTTCATGATCATTAAAAGTAGATTATATAATCCTAGTATTAGTTAGTACAAAAAGAAGATTATAAACAGCTGAAAACAAATGTGTCGAGCTTCAATAATTGAAAGATATATCCCACGTATTGATTTTTTACAAAGATAATAACTTATACATAAGGTCAGAGATCACCTCTATTTAGTACCAATTGGTTTTAAGATGGAAGCCCAACAGGGGCGGAACCAGAAAAAAATTACAGGGGAGACTGAAAAATTTTCGACGTCCGGCGTGCAGAAGCGGCGGGACGAGGCAGCTTCTGGCGGCGGCGCGGCGGAGACCTGGTGGCGGACGCCGGACGGCGGTGGCGGACAGCTAAGGGAAATGACGGAGGGAGAGGGAGAGCTTCTGCAGTTCTGCTGCTCTCGCTGTGCCAAATTGCCAATGTTATGTTTGTGTTTGGATTATTGGATTGGACTCCGTTTTTTGCCCAATCCATTTCACATTCAGTTTTTGTTTTTATTTTTTCTATTTTACTAAATCAAACGACGTCGTTTCACTAATGTGAAACGACGTCGTTTTAGTACTTGGCCATTAAAAAAGAAGGCCGCAACGCGGCCTTCTTCTCCGAGCAAACGTCGGACCTTTTCGCCGGAGACGCGCTCGACTCGCCGGAAGATGCGCTCGGCGAACCGGACCGCCTCCTGCTACCTCCGGCCGGCGATCTAGGTAGGGCTGGAGCCCTACCTCGCGTCCCATTGGTTCCGCCCCTGAAGCCCAAGATACCTTAAAATTTAGCACGGTATCAGAGTCCAGGTTGGATTTATTGGGCCGATGTGTGAATTCCCTTTAATTTGGTCTGATATGGGTCGTGGGGTGTTTTTACGTTGACACTTGATGGGGCGTGTTGAAAGATATATCTCACATCGATTTCTTACAAAGATAATAACTTATACAAGAGGTCTTGGGTCACCTCCACTTAGTACCAATTGATTTTAAGATGGAAGTTCAAGATACCTTGAAATTTAACGACCAATCATGCTAACACCAACGAGTTTTAACCATGCTTTCAGACCTATAATTGTAGATATCTCGATGGCAGTGCGCGATCACGGGCAAGGGAGGAAGAAAAAAGAGGGAGAGGAGAAAAGGGGAAATGAAGATGGAGTGGAAGAAAAAAATGAAGCTGAAGAACAAGAGGGAAGGAAGTGCCGTGACTGAGCGGATTGAAATAAGCGACGGTTGTATGATGGTTGGTAATTGAACCGTCGTCACTGCTTGCGAGAGTCGAGATGGACAATGGTTTTGGACAATGATATTTTACACTCGTGAGTGTTTTTTATCATCACTGCTAACTATGTTTTTAGGCTCTAACAGAACCATTTGTTCGATTATCTAGAATTTCAGTGAATGAAATAATCAGGGATAAAAAATGACTTTTTTCTTAATATTATTATTATCAAAAGTGCAATCATATTATATATTTATTTATTTATTTCAAACAATTTTTTAAATACTATTTGCCATGAATATTAATATACCACAATAAATATAAAATGTATTAACTGTCCAAGTTTCCTCATAGATATATAAGAAAATAAAATTTTATTTTAAATTACAAAGATGGTAAAAGTGTCTTTTTTTCCCTCCATTGCTTCTGAGCTCAAATTATTTTACCAGTCGATGTCTTCCTGAACATTAACTCTTGACAAACTGAAAAAAATTGGGGGACATTTTTGTTTTTTCATATATTAAAATACACAATTGATAAATTAAGGGTAAAATCCGTCAATGAGAATGAATCAAATGAATTTTACTATTTTCCAGAGTCAGAGCCAAACCTAAAAACTGGCATTACTCAAATACTCCCTATGTTTCTTTAATATTGACACACTTTCCTTTCTGGGTTGTTTCTTTTATATTAGCACACTTTCCTTTTTTGGCAAGATTCCTTCAATTTCATCCACTCATTCTACTTTTTACTTTCTACCTTCAATTTCATCCGCTCATTTTTTTCACCTAAATCTAAACACCTAAACATATGGTGCCACTATTAATGAAACAGAGGGAGTAAGAAAGGTGTAATTAAGAAATGAGTGGATGAAATTGAATTTAGAATGAAAAAAAAAGTAGAATGAGTCGATGAAAATGAATGAATCTTACCAAAAATGGAAAGTGTGACAAATTCATAAAAACAACTAAAAAAGGAAAGTGTGTCACATCCAACGAAACAGAGGGATTACTTTTTTTTTCAATTTCTTAATTATTATCAATTGAGGAAGGAAAAATAATTTCATTATCTTCATAATTTAAAATATAGCTTAAATTTCTTACAAATTTATAAGAAAATTTTAGTCAATTAGTATATTTAATATTTATTGTCCAATTACTATTCATAATAAATAACAATAAGAAAAAAATTTATTTGTAATGAATGAATTAATATTTTTAATTTATTAGTAGTATCTAATTTTCATTATAATAACTTGAATTAAATAATATTAATATTAAGAGTAAAGTCCTTTTTTATATCGAAATGATTTTTGTTCATTTTAAATTGGCAAAGTCTTGGGAAAAATCGTATTTTCATATGTTTATGAAAAGACGAGATTTAATTAGAATAATAAAAAGGTAAAATATTTTAGTTGCAATATTAAAATTTTATAATGCAACATGCTGTAGTTATAAAGTTTATGACCAGATTAATGAAACCCAAAATTTATCTTCATTTCTTCTAATTTGCAGTTTAAACCTTGGTCTTTCCATGGATTATGCAAAGACCGTCTTTCAAGAGACAGACTCTTTTTAAATTAGTTCACTTTTGATTACTAAATTTTAAAGAAATTAAATAACCTTTTTATTTTTTTATCCTGTTAGAGCAAGTCCAATAGCTTCCATATAATAGGGATTTTCATTTATTATAGGGTTTCTATATGGTTTTTCAACTCCAACAGCTTCCTATCTCGTTCCCTAAAATAGGAATTTGATGAGAGAGAAGATTTGCTTTCATATAATTGTAGAAAGAGAATAAAATAATAGGGAATGAAAATTTAATGCAATTCCAATTGAATGCATCAAATCATAACACAATCTTCATTTTTCTATTAAAATTTAATTCTCATATTTACCTCATCCTTCCATTTCTACTAAAAACTACCTACGACTTCCAGTAAATTCTTTATGGAGAAAACTACTATAATCTCAAACCCGGGATGCTTATTTATATTTTTATGTAGGGTTTTGTCAATAATGATTTGTTTAGATAATTGGAATTAATCTCTTTAGTTTATAGTAGAGGTGGCAAAATAGACCCGTAACCCGCGGGTCAAGTGGGTTGTGTATTGTCAAATTTGGGTGGGTATGGGTAAAATGAGCAATGGGTTAAATAAGTAATGAGTCAAATGGGTAGTTGAAAAATATGGGTTGAGTTTATGGGTTGACCGTGGGTAGGGATGGCAATGAGGCGGGGCAGGTAGGAATTATAGTCACTCCATATCTATATCCATATCCACCTAAATTTTTTATATCTATACCCATCTCATCACCCATGACAGGTACAATACTAAAATTTACACCCACTCCATGTGTATAATCTAAAATCCACCCCGCCCCACACCCACTTGGGTATCCAAACTCACTTCAAATCCATTTATTCAACCCGGCCTATACCTCCAAATAAAACACCTAAAATTATACTTTAAAATAATAGCTAATATTAAAAGTTAATAATATTTATATGAAAATATTTTAAGTAAACATGTGTATTATGGATTAATAATAGTTTATTATATAATAAATTAGTTTGTACATAACGGGTGTAGTGGGGCGGATAAGAACTACTATCCAAGTCCGATCTACTACCCATGATGGGCATCATTTTCATACTCATACCCGCCCCACCCCCCACCAAAACTCCCTCCATACCCGCCCTATTAGAGCGGATGCGGTGCGGCCCTCCACCAAAACTCGACCCACTACCATCCCTAGCCGCTGGTTTACCCATAGGGGTTGAAACCTGCGGGTTTTACCCATATGGATTGATACATAAACCCATATGAGTTTATGTATGGATTGAAACTCACGGGTTTCCCCAATTTTGACCCATGAGTTAAATAGTTTTGCCGTTTTCAACTCGACCCATTTTGACTCATCCCTTTTTTTGACCATCATAAAATGGGTCGAAATGAGTCATACCTATATTTTTAATTACCTATTTTACCCAACTCACATTTGACTTGTTCGCCCATTTGTCACCCCTAGTTCATAGTGTATAATTTTTTAAATTTTTTGGATGTAGTTACCTTTTAGTTCAAACCGGATGAATATATAAGAAGAATACGAAAAGAAAACTAGTTCTAATTAACATCAAAATTTTAGTTTCAAGTTTGTTATATTGATTGTTTTAAAAACTAACTTAAATTTTTATATATATAATATATTTTGAAGAGATTAAAAATGAACTCTTATCTTTAAATGAAAAAGTAACTACAGTGTAATAAATGGATGTAAAATAGGGAAACTGTTGAAGTTGAGTAAAAAAAATACGAAAAATGTTAGTTTTCATTCTCTATTCAAAAGAAAATTTTAGGGAAGCTGTTGAAAATTCTAGAGATCATCATTCTAGTTGGTAGTGATCAGAGATGGATTTTTAAATTAAATAACCTCTAAATTTTTTTGTTCTGTTAAGGTTGTGCAACCAAGGACAGTTGCCCTACCTTTTTTATTTTTTTTTAAAAATTATTAGTTAGTTAAAACATAATCTTTGATCCGTGCCCTGGTTTATTTTAAATTTGAATTCCACCACATTTTTCGAAATTCTAAAATTCCTCAAAATTTCAACACTACCTCCAGAGATGGATACGCTAAATTATATTTTGATCCACCAAATTAAAAAATTTGAAATCTATCCCTGATGGTGATAATAAAAATAAACATTTTATGAAGTTTAGTGATAAAAAAAATAAATGAAAAATAGTTACACGATCAAAACTTAATGGGTGAAATGCATTTATACCCACAAGTCATTTGTTTAGTGTACACATACCCCTCATTTTTTTAAAAGTACACATATACCCCTCCCAAATTTTCTGAAGTACTGCACATATAACCCTCCCTGATTTTTTAGAATGCACACATACCCTTACAACCGGAGATTGGCATTTGAAAAACTGAGGGGTCAGTACTACAAACTAGAGTTATCGTAACACTTTTCTAGCAACACTTATTAAAATGTTACAATAGCTTATAAAATGTTGCTTAAACCTTTGAAAATTGTTACCGAAATATTGAAAAATGTTGTGTAAGATCCAATGCAACATCACCTAAGTTAATATTTGTAAAAGTGTTGCAATAAGTTCATAGTAGTATTGTTAGCACCTAAAGCAACACTTTTGGAGTGTTATATTAGCATTAATTTGTAGTAGTGGGTGTATGTGCACAAATAAGGAACCGAGATTATATGTGCACTTTCAAAAAACTGAGAGGTATATATGTGCACTAAACAAGGAGTCGGGGGTCGCTCAAACTAAAATTTATAATTGTTGGATGATCATTCTTACGCTTTCACATTAAAACAATAACATGAAATTCGGCACTTGCGGACAAGAGCAGGAACACTAAGGGTCTGCCTGCACCATTATCTTCCCAGCCAATACTGCAGTGTGTGTACCAACAATGGTCACCGTTGTTCATTCATGTTGCCTGCCAAACATGCACCACTATTCACTATTGCTCATCAGACATGCATTTAACCATGACAAAAGCTCGTGGACAAGTATAATTAGCTCTTCAAAATGAGTACGGTTTTACTGTAGCATTATCAGAGTTAATGGAGGATCTGCATTGCACATGCGAAGCAAAAAACCACATCGACCTACAAAGAACATTCTTAGGCTTTATTTAGTGCAATGATTATGAGTTTTGACGGCATCGTAGCCCACAATTTCTCGTTAACATTATTTAAGGGAGTTCATAATAGCTTCTTCTGCCAACTACAACTAGGCATTTGTGCAGGCCTATAATGCCCACTTTTTGAACTCTAATTTACATTAAATTTCAACTACTTTAGTGTCAAGAATGTGCATTGTCTACATTGGTACAGTCTAAAAAGTTGACGTAACCACCATAATTGATGGCCTTAACGAGTGTAGTAGATACAATAATGAATAATCATGGCTCCAAAGCACTCAATATTAGTAGCAGTTAATTGGAGTTTTTGTCTTTGTGGAAAATGACCAACCAACAAATGTTTAAGTTAATGAACAGTCCAATGCTCCATGTACCACGAGGACATTTGCTTCTAGAAGCTAACCTTCTTTCTTGTTATCACCGAAGTAACATTTTCATGTGCACATATTCACACAAAACTAAACGTACCCATTGTTTTTTAAACAAAGGAAAAGTGCATGAATAACCCATTATTTTCTAAAAATAAAATAAGGGGAAAAGTGTATAAGTAACTCCATTAAATTTTGAAAGTGCAGATATAACTCTGTAAAATTTGAGAGTGCGAAATTAACTTTAAGTTTTTGAGCAATGGTGCAGATATACCCAAATTGCAATATTCCGGCATTGGCTAAAGGAATTCAGGCGTTGAACTAACTAAAAAGACATAAATACCCATAGGTTTAAATAAAATTTAAATGACCATTTTATCCCTAGACTATGCCGTGGGTCAACGGTGGTCAATGCAAGTCAATGGTGGTCAACAATGGTCAATGCCGGTCAACGATGGTCAATGTCGGTCGCTGCTGCCAGATGATAGTGGTAGATTTAAATCAGTACTTTTATTAATAAGACAGAGTTAGATCAGCCCTTTAGTAAAATATATACATGGTTAACTTAGTACTTATGTAAAAAAAATAGGGTCAGATCGGCACTATCATAAAAAAAATCTCTTTGAGGAGAGCACATTCCTTATAAGTACACCTTTATTACAACTTCATAATCTAATATATCAAAAATACATTTATAATTTTTATGTTAATTTCTAGTTAATTTTCAATACTCCCTTTATTGTTCCAGATAAATTGGCACATTTTAAATTTTGGAAGTCAACTCAATCAATTTTCAACTACTCCCTTTGGTCCTCTAAATATGGCTTCTTATAAAATGGCACAAGGATTTTTAAAAGATGGAATGAGTGGAGGAAGTTGTATTAGGAGAGTAAAAAGTGAATTGAGTGGATAAAAATAATATAGAATTTACCAAAAGAGAAAGGTGTCAAAATAAAAAGATCATCCTAAAATAAAAAAAAGTGAGTCATTTTAAGAGGACGGAGAAATTAGTTTTAATATTTTTATTCACGTGTGTAAAAAAATTATGAAAAAATAATAATTTTAAAATATATGTGATGATGCATCCAATTACATTTAACATGATATAATAGTCTTGCATATATAATAATTGAATTTAATGGTCAAATTTCACTCAGTTTGACTTCCAGATGTCAAAATATGCTAATTTATCTGGGACAGAGGGAGTATAAAAATTCGGTCTCTGTAATAAAAAGTTGATTATGTCCTTAGCAGTATCCTAGTAGCAATATGTGTCGATTTTGAAAAATATGAAGAAAGGTTGTGGCCGGCCAAAAAGAAAGTTGGTCATGCCGACGGTGAGGAGGAGTAGTGCGGTGCAAGATAGGGGCACTAGCACTAACAATCAGGTGAGAATTTGGGGAACAAAAAATGATAATCAATGAAGTAGAAGAAGAGGTGAGAAAGGAATCTGGAGCTAAGATGAAGTCGGACGATGCAATCCAAATGGAGTTGAGAGCTGAGATGGATGATGGAATTGAATGGATGAAGGAGAAACAGACTCAGGATGAGGTAATATTGAATGATGGTTTGAATACAGTTAAATAAAATCTGAAAATGGGTTGTGGGTAGATGTGATTAAGGGGAACAAGGTACAAACGAATGGAATGCAAATTCAATTTAAGCCCATGTAGTAGTTAATGGTGAAATTGAAGTTGAAATAGAAGAAGATGTGAAAACTTAACTAAAATTTTGGGAGAATGCTCTAATTATGTATGCTCTAGGTAGAGAGCTTACTATGTCTTTTGTGAAAAGTTTTATGATGAAGTATTGGTCATTTGTAGCTTTGTCTGAACTGTTTTACAATGAAGAGGGGTATTTTATTTTAATGAAATTTAAGTCCAAGGAAGACATGGATTCACTTATGAGTAATGACACTTACATGATTTATAATATGCCTATGTTTCTGCACCACTGGAACCGATCTTTAAGCTGTGGAAAGATATGATAAAAACCTTGCCAATTTGGATAAAATGGCCTAATCTGCCTTTACATCTATGGAGTGCTTCAAGTTTGGGAAAGATAAGGAGTGTATGGGAAATCCTATGGCAACTGATGAATGCACATCAAGTAAGTTGAGAGTGTCTTATGCGAGAATTATGGTTGAAGTTGATATTATACAGAAAATGAAGGAGACAATTAGTATTAAAGACCTTAATGGGGGAAAATCCAACAAAAAGTGAAATATGAATGGAGACCCCAATATTGTGAATATTATCAGGTGGGAGGACATATTTGCAGGGAAAAGGAGAAACACAAAAAAACTGTGAAGAAATGGATTGTGAAAGCTGGGGTTGGTAAAATTGATAAAATTGAGGAGAAGAATACTGGGGAAACTGATGATGTAGGGATCACTGAAGTTGAAAGGAAAGGTGGAAGTTATGGAAATGATGGGAATGAAAATGTAGAAGAGGGCACTACTAGAAAAAATAAGAGGAAACAGGTGGAAGTGGAGGAGGTAGTACTGGAGATGGAAAAAGTGGAGAAGAATCAATGGAACAAACCTTTGCAACTGCAGATTTGGAATGATCTTGCATATTTGCATGGGCTTGTCCCATGATTGTGTCATGGAATGTAAGGGGTCTCAACAATCCAACAAAGAATAGTGAATTTACTCCCGTCTCATAGCTATGAAAGTCATTATTGTCGTGATAGTAGAAACAAGGGTTAAGCAGGAGAAGGCTGATCAAGTGAGGAAAAGATTCAGCAGTAAGTGGAAATTTGAAGATAACTATACTGATCATTCAAATGGTAGAATCTGAATGTCGTGGGATTGGAGTAAATTGCATGTTAGAGTTATATGTAGCTCTAAACTATACATACATTGTGACATACTTAACCTGAAAGATGAGTAACTGGTTAGTTTGACAGCTATTTATGCTGATAACTTACTCACTCAGAGGAAGAAATTGAAGGGCTTAAATATCAGATTCATGGACCATGGTTACTTATGGGGGATTTTAATAATATGCTCAAAATTAATGACAAATTTGAGGCAATAAGCTAGTCAGGAATGAGTATATTGATCTAGAGGAAATGATGGGCAATATTGAGGTCTTTGAATGTGATATGTTGGGGGATCACTATACATGGAGTAATAGACATAGGGATGGTGTAATACACTCTAGAATTGACAGAGTGTTGGCAAATATAGAATGGTTTCAACAATATCCAAGTGTCGTTATCAAAGTGGACGAAGCTAGAGTTTCTGATCATTGTTTGCTGAGTAATGGTTTTTTGGAAGAGAATAAGAGGAGGAGTAAAAATTTCAGATTTTTGAATTGTATGATGGAGAAGCAGGGTATGCAGGAAATCATAAGGAAAAACTGGGAGATGCCAATCAGAGGAGAAGCAATGTATATTGTATGGAGGAAGCTGATAAGATTGCAAAAATGAGCTAAAGAAAAATATGATTTATGTTATCGGAGTTAAAGGGAAGTTACTGAAGGCTAGAGAGGAACAACTGAATGTGCTAAAGGAACCGAGTAGCTAAAAAATGGATGTTCAGAAGGTAGAAAGAGTAATAAATTGCACACATGAAGTCTTTAAATGGAATGAGATGGATGAATAGATTGCCAGGAAAAAAGCAAAAATAGATTGGCTAAGGCTTGGTGATGGAAATAATTCTTATTACCATGCCACGAACCACAGTCAGAGCTAAGAATAGTCAGGCTGGAAACGGGAAACTAGAGGATGAGAATGGAGATATGATATGTGAGCAGTGAGAAAATTTTGAGCAAATAGTCAAATTTTATGAAAAACTGGTGGGATCAAAGGTAGAAAGTATAAATAGAGTAGATATAAGGGTGCTGAGAAAAGGCAAAACTTTAAATGTTGAAGCAAGAAGGGGACTGGTTAAAGATGTAACTAAACAAGAGATTTGGAATGTTGTGAAGAGCATGGGAGATTTGAAAGTACTAGGTATGGATGTCTTTGGGAGGTCGTCGCCATACCTCTCAAAGTAACTATTTTTAAGCCCTAAATGCTTCCTATCTACAGTTAAGTAGATAATGGCAAGTCTGGATCGTCCACGAGAAGAGGGATATTTCCAGGTGTTTAAATATATGTAGTGGAAAACATACTAGGCATAGACAAGATAGAACTAGGAAGTAGGCAACAAACTAAGAGAATAAAATTTAAAACACGAGTTACGGAACCTTGGGCGCAATTGACTTCCACTTCCAAGCCTCTTATCTATCATTGAACATGCAACCTATTTATTACTTTCACTACTTGTTGTGAAGACTAAACTTCTATCCTTCTTAGATAATAGTTTGCAAGAGTGAGCTCGACATCTCAAGTCAAACTTCACCAATGACTCCCTTAGTTGAAACATGACTAAAAGAATCCCATTGATGATGTTGAACACGAAGAATCAAAAAGCTTGAAAACACTTATAAACACTACACTGTGTCTAAGCATTTCACCAATCTATGCAGATTAGTCCAGAACGTTCAACGTTCATAGACTTCTCTCATTTGCTACAAGGAACAAGCATGACAAAGAGTTCAACATTATCATATTTATCTAGCAATTATCAATCCATCAACACAATCAAAAGCTCTAACTCATACTCTTGAATTTCCTATCAAGAAAAGGGAAAATCAATTCATTTTCCCAAACCCTAATAAGCATATCGTACAAGTACTTCATGTACTCAAGCTTTCAAGAACATTAATGATATTAACAAACACATTCAATGCTCCATAAATGCATAATAGTAAGAGTATTAAATATGCTACAACTTGTTCTTAAGACATGGGCTCGAAAGCCTTAGTCAATTACTCTCAAGAACTAGATTTAGCTACTAAAACCTGTGCTAATTAACAACAATAGTTTAAACATTAATCAAACTAAAACAGTGATGAAAATGGTGGAACCTAGGGTTTGAAAGAGGGGAAATGGGCTCGAAGAGAAGATAGGAGAGAGAGGATATGATTTAGTATTTATAGTACAAAAAAGGCAAAGAAGATTTATGGCCACTCAAAGTTCGCGACGCACGAACTAATCTTCGCCCTTCGTGAAGACTGCAGTCAGCAATCCTAAATTCTTTTCCTTCTTAGTTCAAGTTCTCCTCTTTACTTCAATTTTCTTCCATTCTTCAAGTCTTCAAATCTTCAAAACAAGTCTTCAAAGTCTTCAAAATGTGATCTTCAATGGCTTCCGGTCTTCAAGTATTGATGTTATTTCCTCGTCACATAAAATCTACTTAGAAAAGGTAAAAGAGCGCAAAAGTCGCTCTTACCTCTCCTAAGAGAATTTCAAGGCAAAACACAAGCTCTAGTTGATAAAAGAGCGCAAAAGTGATCCCAAAAAGTCTCAAAATATGCACATAAAATGGACACATCAGTCTTTAACTCTAAAATTTTTAAAAGCAACAGGCAGATTGTGAAAAATGATATTGTGAAGGCTTTGAAGAAATGTTTTGAAGATGGGAGGATGTATAAGGCTGTTAACTGTACAGTAGTTACTTTGATACCTAAAAAGTATATGCAAGGAAGATATTTGATTACAGGCCTATATCTTGTTGCACTACTTTTTATAGGATGATTTCAAAGATATTAACTGCTAGGTTGAGTACATTTATGGAGGAATTAGTAGAATGCCAAGCTTCTTTTGTCCCTGATAGAGGTATTCATGATCATATTCTTTTAGCATATGAATTAATCAGAGGTTATACGGAGAATAGAGGTCTACCAAAATGTATACTACAACTTGATTTGCAGAAAACCTATGGTATTGTTGACTGGAGGGCATTAGAACATATTCTGAAAGAAATGGGATTGCCAAGGAAATTTATGGAGTGGGTTATGAACCGTGTTAGTACAATTTCATATGGATACATGGTAAATGGAGAACCATCCAAAAGTTTAGAAGCAAAAAGAGCAATCAGGCAGGGTGATCCTATTTCACCATTACTATTTTTTCTAGTGATGGAATATTTATACGGATGCCTGCAATAGTTAAAATCAAATAAGAAATTCAGATTCCATGACAGGTGTGATAAGCTGAGTATTAAAAAAATGAGCCTTGCTGATGACCATTTACTGTTATCAAGAGGAGAGAAGCTAGCTATTGAGGAATCGATGAAAGCCTCTCAGAAGTTTACTAAATCTATAGGTTTGGATGTGAATCATTCTAAATGCAGATCATATTATGGTGGCCTGGATGAAGAGCAGAAAAGAAAGATTCAATAAATCACAGGTTTTGATGAAGGTGAACTACCATTCAGGTATCTAGGGATTCCTATAACTACCGGGATATTGTCTGCGCATATGTATCAGCCTCTAATTGACAAAAATGATTGGGATGATCCAACATTGGAGTGCTGGGATGTTGAGTTCTGGTGGCAGGATTCAACTCATAAATAGTGTTTTCTTTGCCATTACAAACTATTGGATGCAATGTCTACCTCTGTCAGAGAAGGTAATTAAACACATAGAAGCTGTATGCAGGTCTTTTTTGTAGAGTGGGAAGGAAAATATAACAAAAAAAAACACTTGTGGCATGGGAGAAAGTATGTAGGCCAAGGAAAGCAGGTGGATTAAATCAGTTTTCATTAACAGAATGGAATGAACCATGTTTGGCTAAATTATTGTGAAATCTGAGTTGTAAGGCTGATAAGCTTTGGGTGAAATGGGTTCATGAGTATTATATGAAGGGGAAGGATATACAGTCAGTTAAAATGCCAAGAAATTGTTCATGGATATTGAAGAGGCTGTTCAAAAGCAAGGATGTGATAGTGCAGATGGATGCTCGGAGGAAGATGACAGATGGTCAGAACTTGAAATTTAAAGTTGGAAAATTTTACACATAATTGAGAGGGGATTAGGAGATGGTGGATTGGAAAAATATTATTAGGTTGAAACTATGCAAGGCCAAGAGCATAAGGATGGGATGACATCACAAGTTGGCAACCAAAGACAGGCTTCATGAGTTTGGGATTGAAACTGATGGAAACTGTGTGTTTTGTGGGGATAAAGAAAGCATGGTGCAGTTGTTCTTTGAATGTGTGGAAACAAAGGGAATCTGGAAGAAAATTTTGAAATGGATGGACATTGAAAGGGAACTAGGTGGATGGGAAATGGAAAAGCTATGGATGGTGAGGCTAAGCAAGGGAAAAAACTGGAGGAACCAGGTTCGTAAAACAACATTTTTTTAAACTATATATGGAATTTGGATGGATAGAAATGAAACATGTTTCGAAAAAGGCAGGAAGGTAAATATTTTTGATAGTATAATTGATTGTATAGTGTATAGATTATGGAAGGTACCAAAACTTAGAGGAAAATGTGCTAAATGAATGCTAAATACCGTATTGGTGGGGGGGGGGGGGGAGTAAGAGGATGGAAAGCTGGATCTTTGATTGCATTATACTTACACTATTTTGTTAATGAGAAGTTAATGAGAAGTTATACTTATTTCCAAAAAAAAAAGTATCGATTTCTAATTACAAAGTTCTTGAATTTTGTAAGGAAATTATTTGCCAAAATTTTGGAATTTCCTTCGCAAAGTTTCTTACTTTCGTAACGAAGAAATACAATTATAAATATATTTATGATAAATTAGGTTATGAATTTTTAATATTTACAAGGAGTGGACTCTCCTCAACAAAAATATCTTTTTTATGATAGTGTTAATCTGACCCTATCATTTTTACATAACTGCTTATTTTACCCTAGTTTTTTTACTGAATTGAAAATCTAACTCTGTTAAATTAATAAAAGTACTTATCTAACCCGAGCCAACGACAGTCCGACGTTGACCACCTTGGCTGGCATTAACTATCATTGACCAGCATTGACCATCGTTGACCAACATTGACCGACGTTGAGCATCTTTATCCAAGGTTGACCGGCGGCAGTGACCGGTGGAAGGGTTTGAGCACTTTTTGGGAAGGGTAATATTGCCTTTTTTCCATTTTTTTAAAAAAACAAAGGAGTATAATGGTCATTTTAAAGAATCCCGGTAAGATTTTGGTTGCCAGGGTTAGCTTGGCACTTTTCACCAAAATATAGGGTTAAATTTGCACTTTCAGATTTTATAAAGTTATATTGGTATTATCAACAAAAATAAATGGTTAAAAATGCACTTTTCTCGATAAACAAAGGATTTGCGTGTCAGCTGAACCAAAGTTGAGTTGAGTTTAGCTGAATTTATTAGAGTTGAGAACAACTAAGAAGAGTTGAGAATAGTTGAGCTGAACTGATTAGCAATGAACTAAACTGAATTAATTTTTTCTGAACTAAACTGAATCAGAATGAAATTAAAATCAAAATTAACTGAACCGAATCTAATTGAAATGACATAGTCAAATTGAGTATAAATGAATTAAATTGATTGAATCAAAATGAACCAAACTGAAAAAGTTGAGCTAAAATGAATCACATTGAACTGAATTAAACTGAAGCGACGTGAGTCAAATCGAACAAAGTTGAATCAAACTGAACCGAACTGAATAAAACTAAATAAAAGTTAACTGAACAAAAAATAATTAAAAGAACGTAAAAGTGAAAATGAAAAAAAGGACAGATTATGTTTTTGAAAATCATTCAAATGTGCTTTTTCTTATTTTTAGCAAAAACCCCCAAATGTAAAGCGTCTGACGTTTCCTTCAATACATCCCTTCACGTGTATACATGAAAATATTCCACGGCTCAATATTTGGCCAAATTAAGTCCCAATATTGATACAATAATCCAACTTAAACTCTGATACAATATCAATAAATAATGAGAATAGTAGTGATTTATCAAATTTGTAGTTCTAAGACTCTTTTATGTATAAATTGTATTCACGTAAAAATATTATATGAGCAGTTTACTAGAAAAAATGATTAACAAGTAATTATCATTTGTGAAATTTTCTCATCATGCTATCATACAAGGGAATAGATCACCAATGGCTATTTGAGTTGTCCAGATGGATATGTTTGGGGGATTTTCTATTTGAATTCTCAAAGCCATCAAAGCCAAAAAAGTCTCCAATGCATAACGTCATTAAAAGTCATTAGTCTAAAGTGGATGCAATTTTAATTGATTCCATCGAATATAGCCTCAATTTTCAGACCCTTATATCAAGGCTTTCGCTTTGATACTTATATATATTTGGCCCAAATTTATTTTTTTATTATTTTCATTGATGTTTTTACCCTATTCAATCCTAGTAGCATTTATAAATAGAATTTTAATACTCAAGTGAATGTTAATTAAATATTTTTAAAATTAAAAATTTATTTAATTTAACAATTTTTAAATAATTAATAATTTAATATGCTAATTGTAAATATGTTAATAATTAATAGAGCCTAGCTGATTAGGGTTGAGAAAAGCTGATAAAGGTTGAGAAAAGCTGAGAAGAGCTGAGAAGAGTTAAACTGAATTTAATGGAGCTGAGAAAAGCTGAGAAGAGCTGAGAAAAGATGAGTTGAGTTGAGTTGATTGGAGTTGAAATAAATCGAACTGAACATGGCATTAGTACATGGTGAACTCCAATAAATTCTTCTTCTTTTTTTAAAAAATTAAACATCCTTATGGAAGGAGAGGGTATTGATAGACACCCCTAACCTTGTAAAAATATGGAGCCATAGTAAAGTTACATTTTGTTGAATGAAGATATTGCCCATATCCTAGACCAAAATTTGTGGTGTTCCTCTTAACTATACTATCCATGACTCAAACTCAACTAAAATTTTATTTACGTATTATATCTCTCATCCACCTACACAACCTACAATCCAATCAATTTAATTCTTTTTAAAGGTTTATTAATGACCCAATCCAACCAAACTTTATCTCTTTATATTATTTTTATACTAAATATAAATAGTATATTTTAAATTATTAATTAAATGTAATAATTTTTAAAAATAATATTTTTGAATTTTGTAAATTAATGTTTAATAATTAGAAATATAATAAACTAAATTATGGAAAACGTTCACCTGTATCACTTCAATACCTAATTTTAAAAAATACATCAAATTATATTACAGGACAATAAAAATTGGATTTGAGTATAAAATAGAAAACAAAACACACACACTCACAAAAATATAACATTGAATTGTGCATTGAACTATGAAAATATTGGTCTCTATTTATAAATGAATGTAGTTTGTTGCAATTAATTTTATTACAAAAATATTTTTTTAAAAAAAAGAAATTAAATCAACTATGTAAACAAGGAGATAAAATGATTAGATTGAATTTTATTTGGCATACTTTCGGCTAATGGGATTGTGACACGTGGCCACATTCCCCAACCCTCATCGTCCAAAAGAAAATCACTTTTGGCCCCATCATTAAACTCGGTTGGGGTGGGCTTTTGATTTGTTTTTTTTCTTTATGCTAAAACGAGGGTGACCGCCCCGATAAACTCGGTCTTATATTTTTCATCTCTTGTGTTAATTATAGTAGGTTGGACCTCAAGTATTATATGATCATTTTGTACACTATTCGAAAGATGGATTACCAAAATAAACAAACTGCTTATCAAGATAATCACATCAAACTGAAAAGTGACCAATAATGAGAAGACTAATGACATTTTACAATTGACTGCGGGCGAGAAACAAGTACTCAGCATGCAATCGATCTGGCTGTGTAACGTGGGCGAGGCTGGCCACGGAAGAAGCTGGTCTTGCCGACAGAGGAGTGGAGTAACATATAACAGGAAGGAAGTGAAGCGGGTACCGGTTAACAATAGATTGATGGAGAGGAGTTGGTGGAAGAAACAAGATCAAATGTTGAGACTATAGATGAAATTTATGTAAAAAAACACTTCCAAAAATGAGATCCATGTGAACGGGGATATAATTGGTGATGCGGAAGTTAAAGGGAAATTGTGGGTAGACGTCATCAATGAAAATCGAGTCTAATCTAATGGTTTGAAAGTTGATTACGTAGCAGGTAGCATTTAGGGTTGTTGATGGGAAAGTTGAAGTTGAAATTTAGCTGGATGAATTAAAAACTGAGCTAGATTACTGGGAAAACTCGTTGATCATATATGTTTTGGGGGAAATCTGACCATGAATGGAGTGAAAAAAAATCATGGTGAAGTTTTGGAAATTTGTTGCAACACCGAAGTTATTGTATAACGATGAGGGGGTACTTTATTATGAGATTCCGATCTAAGGAGGATAGAGATGCTGTCTTGAGAAAGGAACCTTATAGTATCGATGTTTCTTCAGACGTGGAAACATAATTTCTCCCTGAAAGATGACATGGCTACCACACTTCCGATCTGGGTAAAACTATTGAAATTTCTACTTCATCTCTGGGGCTTGAAAAGTCAGGGGAAGATAGACAGTATCATTGGTAAGCCATTGTTTACTGATGAATGCACAACAGAGAAATTCAGAGTGTCTTATGCTAGGATCTTGGTGGAAATTGATATTTCTCAAAAGATTCCTGAAAGTATAGCTATAAAAGACATTGAAGGGAAGGTGTTTAATCAGGAGGTTGAACTGGAAGGGAGACAATTGTATTGTGGTAAGTGTCAAATGAGAGGATATGTATGCCCAGAGGAGAATGGAAAAGGGAGAGTAATGCATAAATGGGAGGTAAAAGATAAAAATGATGCTGGAAAAGGTGAAAGCACGATGGAGAAAAATGAAGTAACTGAGGGATTGACTGTAAAAGAGATATGAACTGGTGTTGAAGGGACTGCTGTCAGTATGGATGACAATGTTTAGACTCTTGTCCAATCACGAAGTAGGGGGAAAATGAAGAAATATGATGAAGGAATGCCTGATACGTGGGAAAACAGTGGAAAAATAAAAACTTATGGTGGACTATATGATGCAGAAGGGAGTAATGGATGAAATGGTACATAACTTAAAGCCTTAGGGATTTGGCATGATCCCTAGGTGACTACAGTTTTGTAACATGATTAAAACATGGAACGTAAGGGGCTTAACTAAAATAGCAAAGCAGATAGAGGTTAAAGCCCATCTTACATGTTTAAATTGTATGTTTGCTATAATTATTAAAAGAATAAATTATTTTTTTGGTCCCTAACACATGATCTTATACCATCTATTGGTCTCTGAGACCAATATCACTTCTTTTCAGTACCCAACAAATTCAAAATGATTTGTTTAGTCCCCAAGGTGGTTTTCAAGGTGGTTTTCAGTAGACTAAATTGTTTTGTGTTCCCTAACATATGATCTTATATCATCTCTTGGTCCCAAAATCACCTGAAAACCACCTTGGGGACCAAAAAAATCATTTTGTATTTGTTAGTTGCTGAACAAACGCGGTATTGGTCTTGGGGACCAAAAGATGGTATTGCATCATTTGTTAGGGACAAAAAAATAATTTGGTCTTATTGAAACTGGAGTAAAAAAAGAACAAGTTGAGATGATCATAAAAGGTTTTGGTGATAACTGGAAGTTTTTGGATAATCATGAGGTGCATTCAAATGGGAGAATATGGATAATGCGGGATTTTAGAAGAGCTGAAGTTCAGTTAAGAAAAAAAATTGATCAAATGATGTTGTGTGAGGTGACAAAAGATGGGGAATTATTTTTCTGGATCACTACAGCTTATGCAGGAAATCAGCTGAAATAACGAAAAGCTTTATGGAGGGAGATAGAAAAATCTTAGCAATGTATCCAAGTGCCATGGATTGTGATTTCGGATTTCAACAATGTGCTGAAAACTTAGGATATGATTGGTGGAAATGAGGTACAGTTGAATGGATTTGTGGGTTTGGAGCAAATGATATTTAGAACAGGTATCAGTGAGTGTGACAGTGTGGGAGAATACTATACCTGGTCTAATAGGCAGGTTAATGGTGCTATGTACTCCAGAATTGAAAGAGCAGTGGCTAACACCATATGGTTTAGAAAGTTTTCGGAAGCAGTGGTGAAGAATATGGACCCTGGGGTTTCAGATCATTCCCTGCTTAGAATAAAAGTATATGAGGAAAAGATCAGGGGGTGCAAACAGTTTATATACTTAAATTGTTGGATGGAGAAGGAAGAGATTGTGTAGGCTATTGAAGTGAGTTGTAATAAGCCATTGAATGTGAGTCCTATGTATGTTTTATGGAAGAAGCGACAGTAAAATGATCTGTATAAGTATACCAGGCAAAATGGCGGGGTAAGGAAAAAGTTGGAGGCAACCTAGGAGAAGCTAGCTGAAGCACATAGAGATTTGGCAAAGCAGAAAATGGATAAGGGGAAAATTACAAGGGTGATTCAGGGGATTCATGGGTGCATAAATAGAATGGAGTGGATGAGACAATAGCAATACATAAGTCAAAAATAGATTGGCTAAGAGTGGAGATAGATATAATGCTTATTTCCATGCTTCAGTCAAAGCTAAAAATAAAGTGGTTAGCATGCTAGAGAATGAGAGGGAAGATGGGACTGTGATCACAGATCAAGCTGATAAGGAGGCTGAAGTTCTAGAGTTTTACATGCAACTCATTTGCAAAGAGGGAGACAGATCAACACTAGAAGGAGAAATCTGATTCAGCCTATTACTATGCAGAAAGTTCAGGGAGAACTAAAAAGCATTTGGAACTTGAAAGCACTAGGCTATGATCGGTTCAATTCATTTTTTTTAAGGACGATTGGGCCGTAGTGAAGGAGAATTTTTTGAAAAAAAGTAAATTGTGTAAAACAGTAAATGGAGCCTTGGTTACTCTTATTCCAAAACAACCTACTGCTGTGAAAGTTAAGGATTTAAGGCCTATATCTTGTTGCACAACATTGTACAAGATTATATCCAAAATCCTTACTAATAGACTCAGTAAAGTGATCAATGAAGTTGTCCAACTGAATTAAGCAGTTTTTATACCGGATAGAAGCATACATGATCACATTATGATGGCTTATGAGCTAGTGAGAGGATATAACAGAAAGTCAAGTAGTTCTAGATGCACAATCTAGATGGACATTCAAAAGGCTTATGACACTTTTTATTGAGATGCAATGGAGGAAATCAATGTGGTGAATGGAGAGGATTAAGGCTGGGGGATCCTATTTCTCCATTACTATTTGTACTTGTCATGGAGTATATGACAAGATGCCTGCAAAGTATTGAGCATAAACCTGGTTTTAAGTACCACCCAAGATGTGAACTATTGCATATTATAAATTTGAATTTTGTTCATGATGTTTTACCATTGTCGAGGGGTGAGAAAGAAGCAGTATCAGTGTTGATGCAAGCTTATCATAAATTAGAAGAGTCAACAAGACTTAAAGTAAGGACAAGTCCAGGGTGTACTTTGGTGGAATGGAGGATGAACAAAAGAAGAAAATATTGACCATTACTAAATTTGACGAGGGTAGTCTCCCATTCAGGTATTTGGGTGTTCCACTTGCTAGCAGAAGCTGATTGTTCAGATGTGCCAACCATTGATAGAAAAAGTTGTTGGAAAAATTAAACACTGGAGTGCTAAAATTTTGAGCTATGCAAGTAGGCTGCAACAAATCAAAAGTGTGCTCTTTTTAGTAACCAACTATTGGATGCAGACATTCCCTATGCCAAAAGATGTTGTGAAGGATATTGAGGCTTTGTGTAGGTCCTATCTATGGAGTGGAGGGGAAAATATATCCAGGAAATTACCAATAACCTAGGAGATAATTTGTGAACCCAAGAACTCAGGTGGACTGAATGTCATTTCACTGATTGAATGGAGTTATGCAAGCATGGGTAAGATATTATGGAATATGTGCAAAAAGTCTGGCAGATTATAGATTAAATGTATCCATTCTTACTATGTAAAGGGAAATGATGTACTAAAATTCAAGTTCCCAGAAAATGGGTCATGATTGGTTAAAAACCTAATTAAATGTAGGAACAGAATGCAGGATATGGAATCATAGTTAAAGCAAAAAAGAGTTGATGAAATTAAGTATTAGGAAAGTCTATCATGGCCTCAAACTGAGGAATCAGAAACTGAATGGAGGTATGGGTAATATGTGTAATATTGGGTAAAACAAGTAATGGGTCAAATGGGTAATTGAATAATACGGGTTGGGCAGGTATGGTTTGCGGGTTAACCGCAAGTTTACCCATGTGGGTTGAAATCCGCAAATTTACCCATATGAGTTGATATATAAACTCATATGAGTCAATATATGAGTTGAAACTTGCAGGTTTACCAATACTGGTTAGTATATAAACCTATATGGGTCAACTCATATTACCCAACTCATATTAGACCCCTTCGCCAATTTGCCACCCCTAACCACTTTTCCTGGGCGAGAACCACGATACATGTGGCTCAGATGAGAACCGACGACGAGATGGCTCGGATGAAAACTGGCTGTGAGAACCAGCGCAGCCAACTGCCAACAATAACTCTCCCGACAACCCCTCCTCTACCACTCCACCTCTAGATCCGACGACCGTCGTCCCGCATCTATCTAGATTTCTAACCGTCCCATATGGATTTCCGCAACTATCTGGTTTTTTGGCTCCACCTCTTCTGGTCTCACTCCCGTCGCTATGGATTCTAGCTCATCCCGGTACCATGGATTTGTTCTCGTTCCATTGCCATGGATTTCAGGGCTTGCACCGTTTCATTTCCTAGCCTTCGGCGACCGAAGGTTCTCCCTCCCAATCCCATCGTCGAAGGAAAACTAATATTGGACTCGGTGAAAACATCATCATGATGGTCAAAAATACTATTGTCATTTTGGCCAGATTCTTGCAAAAATATTTGAGAAGTCGGGCAGAATTTTCGTCAAAAATTGCCCTAATTTTGACCGGGCCACCACCGAAAATGCCATCAAAAATGTTTTTGAAATTCAATCAAAATTTTTAATATTTTTAAACTTAATTTATTTATAGTTTAATTCAAATACACATCACATTATAAACGTACAAATACATGGCGTGATTAGTAAAATACTTGATGGTAAAAAAGTAATTTAAAAAGAAAAAAACCATTCTTCCCACTATGTACGAACCATTGTGGTCCTTTTTTCATTAATACAATTCACGGACTGCGTGCGATTTCCACACAGTGAGTGTGCAATCAGAGTTAACGGCTCTGTACCTTCGTTTCTACAACCTCCGGCACCGCCGATATGGCTGAGCCACCGCCTACCAATCCTCCGATTTCATACGCCCAGGCAGTAAACCAAGAACTCCGCGAAGCTCTCAATCTTTCGCCTCCAAATCACCCTGATGTTCACAGAGCTCCCTTCACTCCAAAATCAAGAATTGATCACCTGGGCGAACCTGGCCTCCATTTCACGGAGGAGGAATGCCTATAATTGGATGACCCCCTCAAATGGACGTTGATTGGGAAGTTCTCGCGCAGCCGGCCACAACTAGAAAAGCTTCGGAAAGACTTTCACACTGCCGGATTCAAAGGTCACAACAACATCACTTTGTTGGATAACAGACAGGTTTTGATATCATTTTCTCTACCTGATGATTATTATCGATGTTGGCTTCATAAATTTTGGAACTTCGGTTCTTACTCTATCAGGATAACAAAATGGGTTCCTAATTTTAATCCCAATGCTGATTCCCCAATTGTCCCAATATGGATTTCCCTCTATGGCCTGCCACAACAATTTTTTTATTATAATGTTCTTATGTCCATTGGCAATATCATTGGAACTCCAATTAGGGTAGATAGGGCCTCTATCAATAGGACTAGACCTCATGTGGCAAGGATTTGTGTTGAATTAGATGTAACTAAACCTGTGCTGGAACGAATTTGGCTAAGCTTTAGAGATATAGGTTTCTGGCAATACATTGAATATGAAGGTGTGCCTTTTTACGGCTCTCATTGCCTCAAACTAGGACATTTAGATACAGCTTGCAGGTTTGAAAAGAACTCATCCAGATTCACACCATGGAAACCTCAAAGTAATTCATTTAAAGAAGGTAATAAAACCATTTCCATTGATGAACAGGGCAGCCATAAAGGTAAAGGAAATTGTCCTTCTTCTACTGGTATTTCTGGTCCAAAGCCACATTTTGTTTATAAGAGTAAAGGTGTTAACAATGTTCAGCAGATGTCTCAGGATACTAACTCTTCACCAGGAGACTCACAGCAGAACAAAGGTGCAAGTTCTGAAGATTCGATCCTTAGACAAGGATCACAGGTTCCCTCTAATACTCATGAGACTGGTAACATATCTCTACATCCTGAAAAACAACTTGTAGTTACTGATATGGCCCTAGGGCAGGAGGATAAGAATGAAGCAAATCAGTTAAAACAGATCGAACCAATTAGCATCTCAACTGTACCTCCCAATTTGAGCTCAAATATCAACAATCCCACCAATGACCACATTATCCCTAATTTTTCTGCACTAAATCTTTCTCAAGATAAAAATAGAGTCCTACTCCTAGGAAAGTCTAATGCTATACAACATCAAAATAAATCTACTGATTCAATCACCTTAGATGATGATCCTGATATGTTGGCAAAATCTGGTTTTAATACACAGGAAACGAAAGGGAGGAATTTATATCCAATGCTAAAAAGAATACCCAAGAAGATATCCAAATCACTAATAACTCTGATGATACTCTTGACTATATAGAAATAAATGGAGGTAATTCCCCTCTTCTATCATCAAGTAAGAAATCTCCCAAACCTATGGATTGGATTAATACAGAAACTTCCTTTAAGCAACAGGAAAAAATTCTGAAACAAAGGAATCTTAACTTAGATGAAATAAAGGCAAATCTAATTAATGATCAGCTAAGATTAAACAATATTCTCAAATTTAACCAATCAGAGGTCAAAAATAAACAGAGGAAGTATACCAAAAAAGACTATTCCTCAACACCTAAAACGGTTTTCACCCGTTCCTCATTGAACCTTTCCAAAACATATCCATGATTAGTCTTAACATATGTGTATGGAATATTAGAGGAATAGGGAACAAACCTACTCAAATTCGTTTAAAAGATATTAAAAGACGTAATTCCATCAAACTTTGTGCTCTAATAGAACCTTTATTGAATCCTGATCAAATCCAAAACATATCCAAAGAGTTAGGTTTTACGAAATCTTATGCAAATCCAATAAACAAAATCTGGGTAATGTGGGATGAGGACATTTCAGTAGACATATATAAAGTGGAAGATCAGGTGGTTATTGTGAAAGTCAAGACTCCAAATCTGTCAACTGAATGTCAGCTTGGAATTATCTATGCTAAGCACACAATCCATGAACGGAAAAAATTGTGGCAAGTCTTAGCAACTCTAAAAAAAGAATCCTTGTGCTTAATAGGTGATTTTAATGTCATTACAAAAAATGAGGAATATTTAGGGAAATCAACTCCTAATCAGAATAGTATAAAGGACTTCAACACTTTCCTTAATGATCAAAACTTCACTGAAATCCCTACCTCTGGCAGCTTGTTCACTTGGACTGGTATGAGAACAAAGGGCAGGGTATGGAAAATGCTTGATAGAGGGATATCCAATAATTTATGGTGGTCTAATTTCCCTAGCTCTAAAATTAAAACACTATCTAGAGAAGGCTCTGACCATACCCCTCTAATTCTATGTGTTTCTAATACACCCTCTATGATTACTTCAAAACCCTTCAAGTTCCAAGAATGCTGGGTAACTCATCCCACTTTCATGAAACTAGTTGAAGATGCTTGGGGAGTACATACCAATCATCAGGGGATGAAAAGATTAATTTTCAAACTTAAACATTTAAAGCAAGCCCTTAAAATCTGGAACAAAGAAGTATTTGGCAATGTTTTTGATGCTGTTCAGATAAGTGAGGATCTTCTGGTTAATGCTGAAAAAGATTTACAACAGGATGAATCCAGTAACAACTTACAAGCCTTAAATCTAACTAAAGCAAAGCTGAAATTAGCTCTAAATAATCAGAAAATATTTCTCAAACAGAAATCAAGACTAAAATGGATGAAAGAAGGTGATGTAAATTCAAAATTCTTTCATCAATCAATTTTAAGTAAACATAAAAGGCAAACAATCTCCCTAATCAAAACTAATGATGGGAACTGGCTAAATAATATAGAAGATATAGATAAAGAAGCTGTTAGCTTCTTCTCCAATATTCTTACTGATGAACCATTGGATCCATCAGGAGTTCATACAACATGGATACTGGAAAATATTCCAAAAGTTGTAACCAATGAAATGAACTCTAACTTACTTAAACAAGTCAGTATGGAAGAGTTAACTAACATAGTTAATTCCATGGATAGTCATTCAGCTCCAGGACCTGATGGTTTCTCAGGATGCTTTTACCGTACATGTTGGGATATTATAAAATCTGATGTCATGTTGGCAGTGGAAGTATTCTTTGTTGGAAAAGACATTCCCAAAGCCATCTCAGCAACTCAAATAATACTAATACCCAAAAAAGATGTATGCTCATTATTTAAGGATTACATACCTATAAGCTTATGCAATTTCTGAAACAAAATTCTTTCAAAAATACTCTCAACAAGACTTAAAAACTATCTAGATATTATAATCAGTCCAGAACAATCAGCATTTGTTTCTGGAAGGGAAATAGCAGATAATGTTCTCCTCATGCAAGAATTCACTAATCACATACACTAAAAAACAAAAGGGTCCAATATGATTATCAAATTGGACATGATGAAAGCATTTGATAGAGTTTCTTGGTCTTTTTAGCCAATATCCTTATCAAGCAAGGCTTTTCCAAAATCCTGGTTGACCTAATTATGAGGAATATCAAATCCGCATATTTCTCAATACTGATTAATGGGAAAACAGTTGGTTTTTTCCCTGCATCTAGGGGTTTAAAACAGGGTGATCCTTTATCACCTATGCTTTTCATACTGATGGCTAAAGGCTTTTCTCAAAACCTTAATTTTCTATACCAATTCGGAAATATTCAGCCTTACAAACTACCCTTTGGGATGAAATCATCATCGCATCTTTCCTATGCAGATGACACAGCAATCCTATTGAAATACACAAAACAGGGATTACAAACAATAATGAACTTTCTAAATTCATATGAATTGGCTTCTGGTCAGAAAGTGAATTTTGAGAAATCCACTTTTCATATATCAAAACACACACCTCAGAATCATAACATTAATCAAAAGGGAAACAAATATGCTGGAAGGAAACATTCCATTTAAATACTTGGGATGTCCTATATTTTCACAGGAAGGGTTAAAAATTCACTCTTCCAGGGCATGCTACATTCAATTCAAAATAAAATCAATCACTGGCAGAATAAGCTACTATCTCCAGCTGGAAGGACAATACTAATTAGACATGTACTGTCCTCAATGCCAATACATCTTATAACTATGTTGAAGCCAACTAAACACATTATAAGTCAAATTCATAAAACCCTTGCTAGGTTTTTCTGGAAGAATAACTCAGACAATACACCGAAAAACAGAATTTGGAAATCTTATCCTAAATTATGTTTTCCTACAGGGGAAAATGGGTTAAATTTCAAAAATTTAAACACACTAACAAAATCTTTCTCACTAAAAATGTGGTGGAAACTTTAGAAAGGAAATTCTTTATGGGCTAAAATCATGTGGTCTATGAGTGACACTCATAAAACTTCCAGAAGTTTGAAAAGAATCAAAGAGATGCAACACATAGCTTTAAGTAACACAAAAGTCCTTCTTGGATCTGGTTCAGTTTCTTTTTGGAGTTCTAACTGGACTTCTATGGGACTTCTAACTGATTACTTACTTAATCCATCTGAGCTTCCATATCAAAACTTAACAGTGGCTGAGTACATACAGAATAGAATTTCTTATTCTACCCACATCAGGAATTGCCTCCCTGATCCCATTTTCCAAATTCTGGAACTGGAATACAAACTATTTCCAAGTTATGATGATTCCCTCATCTGGAAACCTACTCAGACAGGAGATTTTACTGTCAAATCAGCTTATGAGCTGATAAGAGAAAAGAAATTGAAGATTCCCTCTTACACTCATCTGTGGTCTAAACTTTTACCAAAGAAAATTAGTTTATTTAACTGGAAACTGTTAAATAGACTTATAGCTTTTCCGGATGTGCTGGAGGATTTCCAATTTCATCTCCCCTCACGATGTTGTTTCTGTTTTAACGAGTCTGAAACTATCCATCACTGTTTTAACTCTTGTGTGAAGGTCAACCAACTCTGGAAACTAGTGAACTCTACTTTCAGTTTGCCTAATAACACATTTCAACTTTTGTGGGATAGAGTCTATTTTTATTGGAATGTCTCTTCCACTGATGGATCTTTTGCAAAGTTAATCAGAATATTAGCTTGTGTGGTACTTTGGTACCTGTGGTGTGCCAGATGTACCTACATATTTGAGGGTACAAAGCTGGATATATTGATCATTTTTAAACGAATTTCATTTCATTTCAATGATACCTTGTTGGCTTTCAAACTGGACTTCAAATGGGCTCTATCTCATATACCAACATTGCTGAGTCAGAAACCTATAAGACATAGACCAATAAGACTCATTAAATGGTTACTACCTTCAACATTCAAACTCAATACTGATGGCTCCTTTCTTTGCAATGGTGCTGCTGGTATCAGATGCATAATCAGAGATCATGTTGGTCAGGTAACTGTAGCTTTGTCAAAATCCATCTCGGCTGAATCTGTTTTGCAGGCCGAAATCACTGCTCTATTACATGGTATTCATATTGTTCAAGAACGAGGTATCCTGAGTATTGACATCGAAACAGATTCAAAAGTCCTACATGGGATGATACAACAACAACTCAAGATCCCATGGAAATTACTGCCAATGATGAGGGAGATTTGGAATCTACTTCAAGGAATGACTTACTCGTTGCAACGTATTTTCAGAGAAGCCAATGGTGCTGCTGACTCACTCGCAAAGATGGCTAGCCGCAAGCAGGTAAATAACATCTATGTTTCTACAGGTTTGCCTACATTAGTGGCTGGACAAGTAAAGCTAGATACGGAAGGAACTCCTCATGTTAGATTAGAGTAATTAGATAACTATGTACTTATTATTCCAAGGTTGTATTTGTTGATCTTTAGGTTTAGCAGGTTATTGTATAGTTTTCAAAGATCATCAGATGAACTCTCAGAGGTAAGGTATTACACCCCTCTTTTTCTGTATCTTTTAATTTAATTAATAAACGGGTAGGGGTCTGCCAAACCCCCCACTATCACAGGTGAAATTATCTATAAAAAAAAACCATTGTGGTCCTTTCCAAACGAATTTCAGCATTCATTTTAAGTAGAGTCCTAGTAATGAGCGGATCTTTAAAAATTGGTGGACTTGGATGCGAACCAACTTTGTAAGCATTTGATGTTTCTGTTTTATACTCCCTCCATTTCAATAATAGTTACACATTTTCTAATTTAATATATTTCTTTTATATTGATATTTTTTAATTATGATAAGTTTAAGATTATTTTTTTCCTCTCAATTCAATTTCATCTACTTATTTAATATCTATTAAATTATAACGCGCAAAAGTGATGTTCTCTTAATACAGGAGCGGATGGAGTACGTGCAAACAAGGAGGTAGGCTAGTCAAATGGGTTAATTGGATAAACCCGTTATCCAAACCCAATAGATCATTATCCAATGGGTTATTATCCAATTAACTCATTTATTAAATGGGTCATAATGGGTTGGGTCATAAATGGGTTGGGTCATTAAATGGATAACCCATTGGATAACCCATGAGATATTCATATGACCCAATGGGTTAAAATATATTATCCAATAAATCATTATATAATTAACCCAATAAGTTATCATTAAACATTTTCTATTAATTTGGGTTACACGTTGTCATTATCCAATGTGATAAGTTATTAAATGCTCATAATGGAAAATTTTGATCTCCATGGGTCTCAGATTATGTTAATTCAATAAGAACGTAACAAATACCCAATAAATATCTAAAATTACCCAATTAAATGCATGTGTAATATTTAACATAAATATTCACTATAATTCACAAATTATACAAATTATAATTCACAAATTATTCAAGCTCAATCTCATACAATATTCGAGTTCATACAGTATTCGATCTCGTACAGTATTCGAGTTCGTACGAAATTCGCACTCAATCTCGTACAGTATTCGGCTTCATACAAAATTCTCACTCAATCTCGTACAGTATTCGAGTTCGTACAATATTCGAGTTCAATCTCGTACAGTATTCGAGTTCATACAGTATTCGAGTTCAATCTCGTACGGTATTCGAGTTCGTACAGTATTCGAGCTCATCGAATTTGAAAAAGAGTCAGAAGAAATGGTTCGATCCTCTTATTTTCATTTCTCGAACCGAGAGATCCATGAATCGGGATCTTGGTGCATATAGATATAAAGGATCCAATGGGAGCAAGAATTTCCAGGAACATTTGGAATATTTTGTTTCTGAGCAGAAGAGCCATTTTCAAGTAATGTTTGATCAATTACGTATTAATCAATATTTGATTGATTGGTCTGAGGTTATCGACAAAAAAGATTTACAGTATTTGAGTTCATACATTATTCGAGCTTAATCTCGTACAGTATTCGAGTTCATAGAGTATTCGAGTTCGTACAGTATTCGAGTTCAATCTCGTACAACATTCAAGTTCATACAGTATTCGAGCTCAATCTCGTACAGTATTCAAGTTCATACAATATTCAAGCTCAATCTCGCACAGTATTCGAGTTCGTACAGTATTCGAGTTCAATCTCGTACAGTATTCGAGTTTGTACAGTATTCGAGCTCAATCTCGTACAGTATTCGAGCTCAATCTCGTACAGTATTCGAGCTCAATCTCGTACAGTATTTGAGTTCGTACAATATTCGAGTTCGTACAGTATTTGAGCTCGAGCTCGATCCCAAGTAATATTGTTCGTTAGTTTCGTCGAGTTTACAAAGCCAACATATTATATATTTTTTATTTTTATTAAATATAATATAATATAATGTACATAATATTATATTATGTAATATAATATAATGTACATTATATTATATTATATTACATAATATAATATTATGAACTCGAATATGAACAAAACGCAGACCGATTGATAAACAAAATGCAGACTGATTGATGAACAAAACGCGGACTGATGAAACAAAACGCAGTCTGGAAAGTGAGAACTGAGAACTGAGAAAGAACGCGGACTTGATGGGTAATTCACGTTTCACCCAAATAAATGACATATACCCAATTGGTCATTTAGTTCGACCCAATGAATAATTAGTATAGACCCAATGGATAATTAGTATAGACCCAATGGATAATTAGTATAGACCCAATGGATAATTAGTATATACTCAATGGATAATTCAGTATATACTCAATGGATAATTCATTATATACTCAATGGATAATTGGTGTTTTCAACCATTTGAACTTTAAATGGATAATACACGTAACATTTTACTTGGAGTGAAAATTTACGATTAACCGTAATCATTCTTTGATGTAGGCTGAATCGTGTACATAACTACAAAAAAAAAGAAATATTTATTCGAGTGGCCAAATGTGGAAATTTCATTTATTATTTTCTTATGTTCAATAATTTTTTTTAAAAAAAAATCTTCATATTTCGAGATTTTTCAAATTTAGTAAAAATTTCTTAAATACTACTTCTACTTCTTTCATCAAGATCATTTATCAAATTTTAATTGGTTCAAATTAAAATTGATTAAAACATGAACCGAAATCGACAAATATGATGAATCGAGAATTTGATCGTTTATAAGTTGATTATATGTGTTAGGAAAAAATTAAATTATTCGTAATCAAATTTGTGAAAATTTTGTTATCTTATGATATGAAATTATCCACGGGTCACCCGTTATCCAACTCAACTTGACCCACCCAAAATTATCCAACGGATAACCAACTATCCAACCCAACTAAACCCAATAACTACAACCCAATTATATCCATTAACCCAATGGGTCATTATCCAATAAGTCTTATCCAATAAGTGAAATTAGTATATGGATAACGGTTATCCAACGGGTGACCCAACCCATTTGACGGGTCTACAAGGAGGCATGTACGTGCTACATGAGACTTGAGAGGGCACCAGACTGACAAAGAAAATGACACAAAATCCCAAAGGAAGCATGAAACCCTGGATACAGTATAATACAAACAAGGATCCTAGGCGAGGGACGCACAACCACTCTTTCTCAGTGTACCCCGAGGGTCACAGACAGAGCTCCAAGCTCCATGCGGACGCGAAGCAGATGATCAGAGATTTGACAGATTCAGAAACAGCTCCAAGGCATATCAATGCCAGCCTCAGTAATTCGTTTCCGGACCTGCATCAGAACATTAGGCAGGTGTACAATGAGAGATCGGCATATGTAACGGAAAGGCGAGGCGGGCGCAACACGGCGGAGAATTGTTTGCATCTGGCCACCGCGAAAGGGTATGTAGTTAGTCACCGCTCAGCAGGTGATGGCACTCTGACTCATTTATTCATGGCCAATCCCGATGCTGTTGTGGCATTTCGCACGTTTCCGTGGGTTGTGGCCATCGACTCAACATACAAGACCAATCGGTACGGCATGCCATTCATTGAGATGGTTGGGATGTCCCCTTGCAACACAAACTTCTTGATCGCCTACGCAATTGTTGTTGACGAAACGGCAGACACCTATGAGTGGGTGCTGAACGCTCTGAAGAACTTGCTTGTGGATGGACCGTTCCCTGAGGTTGTGGTCACCGATCGGGAGATGGGACTGATTAGGCCACTTCGGACTGTGTTTCCAGAATCGAAACATCTGCTCTGCACCTGGCATATCAACAAGGATGTGGAGGCACGTGTCACCGTGCTGACGGGGAGTAAGAGGAACGGGTCAGGGTTCAAGAACGGTGCATGGTTCCGGATTTGCAATGCGTCCACCGTTACAGAGTACGAAACCGCCGTGGTTGATATGAGGGCTGCATGGTCTTGGAGCGTGGCTGTTATTAGCTACGCTGAGACGACGTGGCTCACACCCCATAAGGAGAAATTTGTGAGGGCATGGACGAACAGATTTCTGCATTTCGGGAACACAACTACGTGCAGGGTCGAGAGTGCACACTCGTCACTGAAAGGGTGGTTACAAACGTCGACTGGTTCACTGGACACGGTATGGAGGCGTGTCGACCTGCAGATAGCCCAGCAGATTACTATGATCAAGACCGGCCTCGAGAAGTCAAGAACGTGTATCGGAAGATTGCACCGCATGGCCGTTTTCAGCAACTTGATCAACAATGTGTCCAAATTCTGCCTGGATAAATTGAGGGTCGAGTACCGCAGGATTGATGCACTGGGAGCACAGGTATATGCTTACTGCGGCTGTGTGCTGCGCTCGACATACGGAATACCGTGTGCATGCGTCATGGCCGCGGCAGTTGCTGAAGGAATCCCCTTGTACTTGGACGACATTCATCCGCTGTTTAAGAGCCTGGCATTGGGTGATCACTCGCAGAGCACGGAGAACAGCTCGAGGGCCGAACAGGATCAGTCGCGGTTCGACACTCTGTTGGAGGAGTTGGCGCGCAGCGACCCTTCGGTCCGACGACGAGTTGCATCCTACGTAGATGCGCAGTTGCATCCGGAGGAGAGCGGCATTGGCGAGCCGGACATCTGTACCAGTGCACGTGGGAGACCAAGCGAGCAGGTCCCCCGATCAAGATCAACCCGACGTTCACCGAGCTACCACGAGCACGTGAACAGGCGATACGGGAGTAGTTCAAGGTCCCCGGGGCGTGCTTCAGGGAGCGGTCGCCGCCACGGTAAGTACAACATGTTTATCTTATTGTTTATCTAAATGTATATCGCCGCCTGCACAAGATATTTATGTTAATGTGTTGTCCTGCAGCGACATTCCCGTTCCTCGAAAGTGTCCCCCACATTGTCAGGCGTTA
This sequence comes from Rubia yunnanensis, assembly GCA_037428765.1. Classification (NCBI taxonomy): domain Eukaryota; kingdom Viridiplantae; phylum Streptophyta; class Magnoliopsida; order Gentianales; family Rubiaceae; genus Rubia; species Rubia yunnanensis. Next base: position 29,649,347 of record CM075069.1, on the reverse strand, counting down.
CATCGGAGGCTGGAACGATGTCGTGAGTGATGGTAACTGTGGCTTCAGATGCGTTGCTGATGCGTTCCACGTAGACGGTGAAGGTGAATGGTCCACAGCGCGTCGGGCAGTATTTAACGAGATATCAACTCATTGGCCCGACTACGTTCCCATCTACGGTTCGCAAAATGACGTTGAACTCGCCAGAGCCCGTATACACCACACCAGCGGTCCATGTGGTCCAGAGCATTGGTTCACGGTCATTGCGGACATGTTTCCCGTCGCCACCTACTACAACACGGTCGTGGTTTTATATTACATTTCAGAGAACGGGTCGGCGGACCATTGCTGTACAGTCCTTCCACTGAGGGCAGGTGGGGGCGAGGCTGGAACAAGTAGGGAGCTGCACATTGTATACGTTCGCAGTGCAAGCCATTTCGTCCGGGTAAACATGAGGGAAAACTGTCCCATGCCCCCCGTGGTTAATCTGTGGACCACGCTAAGGAAGCCTGATGTCGTAGGTTGGGAGTTACCCTTTCGTAGGAGGCTAAGCGCTTGGAGAAGAGCATACTCCCAGAGTAATTAACTGTTGTTATTAGCTCGGCATGTACGCAACCGTTACAGTTATTGCCTACGCGTCGCGTAATTAATTTTGAAAGCGTTGTCGATGCAAAAATGAATGACGCATAAATGTGATATGCAAAAACATAGCCGATTACATAAATGAGCAGAATATGGCACAACTGTGAGGTCACACATAAACAAACATTCGACTAAGGAATGGGTCCATAACCGAGCCTCCGATACTCATCGCGATGACCGAGCAGAGTCGTCATCAACTCCCTCATGCTGGGGTCGCCGAGTCCATCAACGGTCGCCGAGCCAAACGGATCCAGTGCGCTCATCACGTCACTCAGCATCTGTTACACAGGAAACGGAGTTTACAATAACGAGACAATAAAATGTAATATAATTACTCGAAGCAAACAGTTAGTGAAAACTTACCGATAACTGATGATGTGTCCTGTCCGGGCCACTCGCGGCAGCATGTTCAGGATTTGCGATCACTGGGTGCGAATGAGTCGCGTACCAGTCCTCGTAATCCATGGTACACTCTGATTGGGGCGTGGCTACCGGGAACGCCGCAAGCCGTTCCTTGTGCCAAGTGTGTGCCATCTCCCATAGGGTCAACTGCAGCCTCCCTGGGTAGGTCACTGAATAGCCGGCTGGATCAGCCGGGCGGGAACAAGGCTCCGGCGCAATAGCAAGACCCCGCGGTATACCCTGTAGGAGACCGAACTGCCGCACAACGCGATCTGGCATGTACGCCTCCATTGCGTCGAGGTATCGGATCACGCCGCGGTAGTGAGTCCTCCCCCCCGCAGCCCTGACCACGTCCACTCCATATGGCAACCAATCCACCTGCAAAAAGTTTCACAGACATGTTACGTTTCTATGGAATCCGATCTATCTACTACTGTCAGAATAAGAGTAAAAGCATGGAATTCATACCTGGTCGGGCTGTAAGGCATCCAACTGTCGCCTGATGGCACCGAGCCTCCCCGTACCCCTCCCCGATCTAACCCCTGTGTGCCACCGACTGGCGCGACCCGGAAGAGCTGGCAACGTACTCGGTCCCGGCCGAAACATCGGAAAGTACTCGTATATCCATGCTTGGAGCAGCGTGCAACATCCGCATAGGCCGCGCGCCTTGGACCGGGACGCAATTCCCAACTGCAGATACAAACTGGCCAACGTCGCCGAGCCCCACGACAACTGCGACAACTGCGAATCAAGCAGGGGTAGAAGGTTGGCTCTAACCTTATTCCCAGTTTTATCCACAAAAAGCGTGGATGAAAACAGGGTCAGCATGTAGCACATGAATTGGAAGTTCTGGCTCTGCCCCGCCGCTACACACCTCGCTATCAAAGATTGGGCATCTATGTTACCCCCGTTCCAGTCTTCCACGAGAAAGGACTCCACGTCTTTCCCAAACAGTTCGGCGCACGCTTCCTCAATAGTCTCCGCCGAAATGGTACTCGCAACAGCGCCACCATCGATGGGAATGCCAAGAATCATCTCAACGTCATGCATCAAGATGGTCATCTCCCCAAACGGCATGTGAAACGTGTTCGTGTCCGGCTGCCACCTCTCGACAAAAGCGGATATCAGTGCCATGTCAAGGAACTGGAACATAATCGCAGGCAGGTGGCCCAACCCGGTCGCATGTATCCGGGCCTGTGCAACATCGCTCAGTTCGGGGAGCGTGTCGACTAGCTGCTTGCATAGCGGCGACCGAGCATGGCATCTCAACACACCTCGCTCTATACCATTCCAAACGTCAAGCGCGACGTGTCCTCCGAAGCTTGGTATGACGAGGTCATCCTGCGGGCCACCAGCCACTGGTCCCCGCACTAGCCACGTCTCATCGGCGGCGGGTCGCTTCCTCCTATTCCTCGGTGCCATTCCGGTGCTAGGCTCACCGGCATTGCACGATCCACCAGAAGACTGTGCGAATTGACCAGCTCTGTTCCTCACGGTGTGCCTGGCTCCAGCTTCAGCATAACGTTCGATCCCGGCATCCAATGGAACACTCGAACCAGGTTGGCCCACCGGGGGGACATCTGCGGGCAGGTCATAATTCATCTGCCAATCACTTTCATGATGGATACCACCGGGCGCGAGGATGTTAATCTCCGGACCGTCCCATGTCGGCATGGGATCGAATGCACGAACGCTCGGTGGAGAAGGCTGCTCCGCTCCTACATCAAACTCCCGCGGGCGAGGCGACGGTTCATCCTCGACCACGCGGCCTCTAGCCTGTCTCGCCGAGGCACTAACACATCTTCGTCGTATGGAACGACCGTGCCCGTCAGGTTGACCACCAGTGCTCATCTACGACACAAGATATGTAATTAGTATAACAACAAGTGAATCAAACTGATATGATAAGATAAATTAACATACATTTCAACAACGTGTGAACTGATTTTTCGAACAGTGCATCAACGAACTGGAACATTTTTTCTAGTTACAAATTGGAGATTACATAACTAAATAATCTTATTTTCTTACCACTATTATTAACATTCAAGGAAACAATAGTTAAAACATATCGTAACAGTTTACTACACAATTGTTTACATCGGATTACTAAAGTTTGTTTACATAGAACTATATTCTATTATGTCACATAACTAAATAATTTCCAAAAAACACAATTCCTAATCAATAATTTCTGAATAATTTCTATTACGTCACATAACTAAATAATTACTAAATTACCCAATTTCTAAAAAATACAATTTCTCAAACAATATGTCCAAATTTAAACTAAGTAATTTCTACGAAACACAATTTCTTCGTTTTAATTCCAATTACGCCACATACCTAAATAATTTCTAAATTGGCCAATTTCTACAAAATACAATTTCTAAACCATTATGTCCACATTGAAACTAAGTAATTTCTACAAAACACAATTTCTTCGTTTAAATTCCAATTACGTCACATAACTAAATAATTTCTAAATAACCCAATATCTAAAAAATACAATTTCTGAAATATTATGTCCGAATTTAAACTAAGTAATTTCTACAAAACACAATTTCTTCGTTTTAATTCCGAGTATGTCACATAACTAAATAATTTCTAAATAACCCAATATCTAAAAAATACAATTTCTGAAATATTATGTCCGAATTTAAACTAAGTAATTTCTACAAAACACAATTTCTTCGTTTTAATTCCGATTATGTCACATAACTAAATAATTTCTAAATAACCCAATATCTAAAAAATACAATTTCTAAATAAATTCTATTAGGTCACATAACTAAATAATTTCTAAATAACCCAATTTCTAAAAAAAACAGTTCCTAAAATATTATGTCCAAATTTAAACTAAGTAATTTACACAGAACACAATTTCTTCGTTTTAATTCCAACTATGTCACATACCTAAATAATTTAGAACATCACAAATTCTAAACAAATAATTCCTAAGTAATTTCTATTATGTCACATAACTACATAATTTCTAAAAAATCCAACTTCTAAAAAATACAATTTCTAAAATATTATGGCCAAATTTAAACTAAATAATTACTAAAAAACACAATAAGCTTCCAATTATGTCATCATGTCCAATTATGTCATTAATTCCGACAAGCTCAACAAAATTCTAACAATTCCGACAAGTTCAACAAAATTCGAATAGATCGGGCAACGATTCCCACGAAAAAAAAAAAAATTTTCTCAAAAACTTACATTTTCCGGCGAGATTCCGGCGGGATTCCGGCGAAATTCCGGCGAGATTCCGGCGGCGGCGGGCGGCGGCGGGCGGCGGCGCCGGGCAGGGGCTGGAGGCGGAAATGGAAGGGAAGGGGGAGAGGGAAGTGGGAGAGGGAAGGGGGAGAGGGAAGTGGGAGAGGGAAGGGGGAGAGGGAAGTGGGAGAGGGAAGGAATGGGAGAGGGAAGGAGAGAGGGAGGGGGAGGGGTATTTATAGATTTTTTTAGGGTTTTTAATATTTTTTATTTCTTTTTTCTGTTTTCTTTAAATTAAAAATTATTTTATTTTAATTCAAAATACGTGTATTTATACGTATTAGGGCGAGAATAGTAAAATACAGGGCGAGATATAGTAATACCCATATGTCAATGCTCTACATACAGTCTATACCAATAATTTATGCGCCTAGTAGTTGGCAGCAGCAATTAAATTCTTTTGGATTTGTATTTTCACTTTTTTTTTGGTAAAATTTTGAAAAAGACGACATATTCATAACCATATGAAAAAATGGTATTTAATTAAAATAATAAAATGCATATGGTCTTAATTGCAATATTAAAAATTTAGGATAAAATACTGATATGATCCTATGTTTTGGAGGTTTGTGCTAATATAACCCTGTGAAGTTGAAAAATGTTATTGTAGCCCTGTGTTTTGCATCAGAAGTGCCGATATAACCTTTTGGCACTATTTTGGCATTGACTTAGTAATTTTTGGCATTGACCAAAATTAAAAAGATTAAACTACCCCTGTTACAGTAAATCACGTTTCTGATTAGAACTTGATTGATTCTGGATAAGTCATGTTGACTAAGCCAGAGTTCTACTCATATTATGTTTCCTTATAGTACTCTATATATCCTTGTCAACAATACAATAATTGATCACGAGAAATACAATTCTATCATGGTATCAGAGCATGGTCTGATCCAAGAACCTAAAACTTAAAAATCAAGTCGACATTTTTTTCTCTCCCCTTGCCGCAGCCGACTTGGCTTCTCCCATCACTTTTCCAAAAAAAAATTACCTCCCTCCTTCCCTTCCCCTTTCCCAATCAATTGACACACTTCCGGGTGTCTCTCAACTATCCAAATGGCCGAAGAAAAGATTTCATACAACACATTGCTTCACATGATGCAGATCAACCATACCTCTACCAATTATCTCCTCTGGAAACGTCAGGCTGGTTACGTTCTACGGCCTCAAAACTCTATGGTTTTCTCAACGGCTCGACTCCCTATCTAACTCGCTCGTCTCCACCGCCGACCGGCTTCTCCTCCTTCGCGTCAGTCACGACCACTCCTCTTGGTGGCGCAAAATCTGATCCTCGGGCAGCATACTTGAAGGTTGTTGCTGAGTATGAGCAATGGGTCGATCAAGATCAATGGGTATGTAGTCTTCTATTCTCTTCTCTCACTCCAGAAGCCCTTGCTGAGATTCCTAAATGTTCAACCTCCAAGGAGATTTGGGATCATCTTGCTGCAACCTATCAAAATAGCAACACTTCCATCATCCTTTGCCTCTATGCAGACGCTCATGGTATTCGAAAAACCGGTCAGTCCATGAACTCCATGCTAAATTTAAATAAAATTTTGACCAACTGTCTGTTATGGGTTCTCCGGTTAATAATGATGATCAAATAGTCTGGTTTCTTCCTGCCCTTGGTAATGAATTCAAAGATTTTTCCGCTCCGTTGATAAATTGTTCCCCTACACCCCTTTATGCTGAAGTTTTGTCACGTGCTAAGAATCATAAGGCATTTTTGAAAAATCTCCAAGGAAATTCAGTACATGCGTCTAGCCCAATAGTAATTATGCAGATGAGTAGCCCCAACCAACAGCGCGTGGGATCACGCGTCGGCCAGGGGTGGCGGTGCGTGGGGTTCACTAGCCGACAGAGGCGGCCGATCTGGCACTCACCAAGGCGTTAAGTTCGGATCTGGTCTTGGTCAGTTCATGACTGGGGCTGGTTCCAGAAGCGGCCGTCCTCACTGTGCTTGGTGTGGTTGTCCGGGCCATTATGCTGCTACTTGTTACAAGATGTTAGCGCAGACTCGTCGTTCAGACTCCACCCACTTGGCCAAAATTTTTTAGAATTCCCTGCAGTTAGAGCCATAATCTTGTGCATCAGACTGGTATGTTGTTTATGGTGCTACAAGTCATATGGCATCTTCAGGCTCTGGCCTTGACAGTGTCGCACCATATTCTAGTATTTCCTGTGTTTCTGTTGGTAATGGGGCTTCTATTCCAATTTCTCATATTGGTGATTCTCGGATTTCTAATACCTTGACATTGTCTGATGTTTTGGTGGTTCCTGCCATCACTAAAATTTTACTGTCTATTAGTAAACTGACCAGGGATTTAAATGTATTTGTCACTTTTGATGACCGAAACTTTGTGATTCAGAACAAGGTTTCCAAGGCAGTCCTGGGCAGGGGCCACAGTGATAGAGGACTATACGTGTTAGACAAGGGTGACGCAGCACTAGTTTCCTTTTTGCAGCAGAATAAAGGGTGTGCATCGTATGAGCTTTGGCATGCTCAACTGAGGCACGTGCCAGCGACTATCATCTCTGGTTTACAGAGGCCCTGTCTTCTTTTAGTTTCCTCTTTACTACCTAAACCGCATACTTGCGCTCCTTGTGTTATGGCAAAGGGGCAGCTATTAGCTTTTGTTGAGAATCATAAGCGTGTTGCGCACGTCCTAGACTTGGTACATTGTGATTTGTGGGGTCCCTCCCCAGTTTTATCTGAAAATGATTTTTCTTATTATGCCTTGTTTGTGGATGATTACTCTCGCTTTACCTGGTTTTTTCCACTGCATCAAAAATCCAATTTTTTTACACTTACTTGCAGTTTGAGGCCTTAGTCGAGAATCAATTTATGTCTAAAATAAAGATTTTTCAAAGTGACGGTGCATTGAGTTCTTAAATATGCGCCTACAATCCCATTTTTCCTCCAAAGGCATTCATTATCAAGTTTCGTGCCCATACACCCCGGAGCAAAACGACCGAGCCGAGCGTGAACACAGACATGCTGCAGAATTGAGCCTCACTATGCTTTCTCATTCGCATCTACCCTTGTCCAGATGGGACGATGCTTTTGCCACTGCAGTTTACACTATTAATCAGCTTCCCACTCCAGTGTTACAAGGGACATTTCCTTGTGGACTTCTTTATCAGCGTGATCTGATTTACTCGAACTTCCATCCTTTTGGTTATCGAGTATTCCCATATGATCATCCTATGACCCCCTCATAAGTTATCCCCTCGGAGCATTCCTTATGTTTTTATCGGTTACAACTGCCATTTTAAGGGTTTCCGCTACCTTGATCCTTCCACTGGCAAGATTTATGTAGCCCGTCATGCTCGTTTTGACGAAGGCTGTTTTCCTTTTGCCTCATCTTTGGCCTTGACAACTGGTTCCGCTCTCTCGACCTTAGATATTTATACTTTTCTGGACACTGACGGTAATTCTGGCCCACTACTCTCAACCCTTGATCAGCCGTCATCTATACCCTGTGCTATTTGCTCGTCGGACTCTGTTCTGCTGTCTCTTGACCAGTCAACCCCCCTCTCCCATGGTCACTAGCGGCCAGTCCTACTCCCAATGCGGCATCATCTCCGACCACCTCGGTCATTCAGTCCCCGACATCCTCTCCGGCTCCTCCTCCGGCCTCTTCACTGCAGCATCGTATGCATCGTATGCATCGTATGGCCACTAGATCATCCACTGGAGCTATTTAGCATCGAGACTATTCTAATCTTGTGTCTTATGGTCTTCTTGATGCTCTTCTCGTCCAGTCAGAGCCCACCAATTATCGTTCGGCGTTGAAGGACCCATCTTGGGTTGTTGCTATGAATGAGGAGATTGCTGCTTTGTGAGGCCAGGACAATTGGGATCTTGTTCCACGCCCATCTGGTGTCAACATTGTTGGATCCAAATGGGTTTATCAGCTAAAGTATCGTCCTGATGGTACAGTTGATCGTCACAAAGCTCAGCTTGTTGTGCAGGGGTTCTCTCATATTCTGGGCTTCGATTTCAATCATACTTTTATTCAAGTGGTCAAGGCTTCCACTGTCCGGACCGTTCTTGCCATTACCACTATGCACTTCTGGCCTCTTCATTAGTTGGATGTCAAGAACGCCTTTCTGAACGGTATTCTTGATACTCCGGTATATATGGCACAACCACTCGATTACAAGGACTCTCTTCATCCAGATTATGTTTGCCGCTTGCGAAAGGCCATTTATGGTCTTAAGCAAGCACATTGATCTTGGTTTCAGCAGTTCAGCACTTATCTCTCTCAGCTTGGGTTTCAGTGCAGTTCTGCCGACAATTCCCTTTTTGTTCTCTCTCGAGGCTCGTCATTGCTCTATCTCTTGGTCTATGTCGATGATATCATCCTCACAGGAAATGACTTCGGAATTCTTTGACATTTATTAATTGGACACATCGAGAGTTCACCATTAAGGATTTAGGTGCACTCCACTACTTTCTTGGCTTAGAAGTATTACCCACTTTTTTAGGTCTACTTCTCGGTCAAGTTAAGTATGCTCGAAATATTTCACTCGTGCGGAATGTCCAATGATGCCCCGGTCTCTACCCCATTTGTTCCTAGTTCACAGTTACACAACTCTATTAGTCTAACATTTTGGAATCCGATCTTGTATCGATCCCTTATTGGTGCCCTACAGTATCTGACGATTACTCGCCCTGATCTGGCCAATTTCTTCAAGATCCTCATGATGACCATTACGCTTCAGTCACTCGGATTCTTCGCTACGTCCAAGTCACTCTCCATTTCAGCCTCACCTTTCGCTCGACCAGTACTCTTGAGGTTTTAGGCTATTCGGATGCTGATTGGGCTCATTGTCTCGAGACTCGCTGATCTACATATGGCTATGCAGTCTTTCTTGGTGGAAACCTTGTTTCCTGAAGTGCCAAGAAGTAGCCTACCGTCTCTCGTTCCAGCACTGAGTTGAAATATTGAGCTCTTGCCAACACAGCCTCGAAAATGGTCCGGATGACTCATTTTCTTTGCGGCCTTTGTGTTCCGCTTTTGAGCTCCCTGCTGCTGTTATATGACAATAGTAGTGCCATTTTTAGCTCAAAATCCAGTTGCTCACAAGAGGGCCACGCATATTGACATCGACTATCACTTTGTACGTGAATTGGTGGTTTATGGAAAGCTGTGTGTTGCCTATGTCTCCTCCAGTCTTCAGATTGCTAACAACTTCACCAAAGGATTTTTTTGTCCACTGTTTGAGTTCTTTTGGTCTAAGCTTTGCGTCGCCAAAAATACGACGCTTCACTTGAGGGGGGTGTTAGAGTAAATCACGTTTATGATTAGATTTTGATTGATTCTGGATAAGTCATGTTGACTAAGCTAGAGTTTTACTCATATTATGTTTCCTTATTGTACTCTATATATTCTTGTTAGCAATACAATAATTGGTCACGAGAAATATAATTATATCAACCCCTAGCATTCAAATTACAAATCTATAGACTAATTTACCCTAGCATTCATCTCCAAAAACACCACCACCACGCCGCTGCCGCTCCACTACCTCCACTGCCACTCAACCACCACCACTTCCGCTCCACCGCCCCTCCACAGCGCTGCCACCATCGCTGCTGCCATCACCACCGTGTTGCCACCACCACCGACAAAAACACAAATTGAAAACCCTGAAACACAAATTAAAAACCCAGAAACACAAATTGAAAAACTAAACATCAGACGAAGACTCCACCATCACCGCCACCGTACCCCAACATCATTACCCACCGTCGCCCTCGCCTTCCTCATCCCCCTCGACCACCACTACCAATCCACGAAAACCATAGCCCCACAGCTCTTCCCCAACCACCGATTAAACCCTAGCCCCACCGTAATGGCAAATGAGCCCATCCCGCTGCCGTACATCATTCGTCCTCACCGGGAAACGAGCACCGGCGGCAAGCCCAACCCAAACCCCATTGCAAAAAGATCCAAGCCAGGCCCAAACTCCGCCAAAGATACTAATTCGCGAAGAGACATCACCGTAGCCTCACCTTGAGTCGGCCGTTGTTTCACCAGGAAACCCAAGCCCCACCACTGCTACTGGAGGCGCCGACTAGTTCATACGAGGACAAAGAAGAAAAGAGAAGAAGAAAATGGAATCAATGAAGGAGAAGAAAAAAGGAAACATTCTGTGGTTAATGAACAATGAGGGCATACTTATCCTTTTACGTTAAAAAAATAAGGGTATAATGGTTATTTCATGTATTTCCGGCCAAATTCAGGCCTCCAGGGTTATATTAGCACATTCTAGCAAAACACAGGGTTACAATAACACTTTCCAACTTCACAGGGTCATATTAGCACAAACCCTCAAAACATAGGGTTATATGAGCACTTAACTCAAAAATTTATTATGCAGCGTGTAGTAGTTATAATGTTTATAACCTGATTCATGCAACTTGAAAATTTTATCTTCATTTATTCTAATTTGCACTTTAAACCTTGGTTTTTCCATATCTTATGGAAAGACTGTCTTTCAAGAGACATACTATATCTTGAACATATTCTATTATTGATCTATGGTTTACTTTGATTGTAAAATGGATGAATGGTGAATTCGAAAAATAATGACAAGAATTAAATGCATAAATTTTTTGAGGTAATGTGTGGAGAATCGCACACTCATCCAATAATATAAATAATTAAAATACATTAATGAGAAAAACTCCTGTGAGACCGTCTCACCATAGCAAATGGTGAGACCAGGGACCAAGTTGCAATAAGTAGGAAGAGAATTGAAATATAGGACATGGTTGCAAAATTGGAACATAGGGTGAAAATGGGTCAAAATTGGGTTATAACAAAAATGGGCCAACCTGAATTTCTCTCTCCTCCCAAATAACTATCAGATCTCCTTCCTTCCAAAAATCAAGGAATTTTATTCCTCTTCAAACTCATCCCGAATTCATGCTACTAAACATCGAATTCAATCTCTGAAATCGTCAATCAAAGTTATGCAAAATCTCCGGTTCAAGCTCGCAATCAAGCTCCGAAATCAAAATCTACACATTTTTGCAAATCTGAAGCAATCATATTTTGCGACATAATTTTTTGGAATTTTGCACCGAAAGTTCGAAGAACGGCAGATTTCAAAGCTTCTAAGATCCGCGAAGGTGAAATAATCAAGGTAATGTGAAATTTACGGTTGAAAACCCTAGTTCTGTGGTTGCATCTCAATTATATGAAATCTACAATCTAAGATCTTAGTTTTGTGGATTAAAGTCTTAGTTTAATGGTTGGATATACGATATAAGGTGTTGTTATAAACTATGGAAAACGAAGCAATTCAAGGCAATGAAATTGTTTTATACGAGGAAGAAGGCAACACATATGTTCTATCTGAAAATTCAACAAGTTTACATTGAGGTTTAGTTTTACTTTCATATATATAGTTAAACGAATGAAGAAATTGTATGAACACATGAAGTAACGTTTTTATATTGTGGAATTTTTCTGCCAGATCTGGAATTCAGTTATATGCATGATGTGAAGAAATTGTAGGCTTTTTTTAATCTGCTGAATCGTGTGAAGTAGTATGATGAACACTGGATGTAACTGCATGAACACATAAAGTAATGTGATATTTTTCTGATGGACAGTTCCCCGGGGTCTGAAATTTGGCTATATGCAATTTGTTGGGAAAATGTAGGTGTTTTTTAATTTACTGAAACACATGAAGTAATATGAAGAACACTAGATGTAACTGCATGAACACATGAAGTAACGTGATATTATTTTGACGGATAATTCCCCATGGTCTGAAATTTGGTTTTATGCAATTTGTTAGGAAAATGTAGGTAATTATTTTTACTAAAACGTATAAAGTAATATGATGAACACTGGATGTAAGTGCATGAACACATGAAGTAACGTGACATTATTCTTCTGGATAATTCCCCAAGGTCTGAAATTTGGCCACATGCAATTTTTTGAAAAAATTTAGGTGTTTTAAAATATTGTTGAAACATGTGAAGTAATATATTGAACACGTGATGTAACTACATGAACAAATGAAGTAAAGTGATATTATTCGGATCGATAACTCCACTTGGTCTGAAATTTGGCTATATGCAACTTGTTAAGAAAAATGTAGGTGTTTTTAAATTTTCTGGAACGTATGAAGTAGTATGATGAACAATGGATGTAACTGCATGAACACATGAAGTACGTGATATTATTCTGATGGATAATTCCCCCAGTTCTGAAATTTGGCTAGATGCAATTTGTTGAGGAAAATGTAGGTGATTTTAAATTTTCTGGAACGTATGAAGTAATATGAAGAACACTGGATATAACTGTATGAACACATAAAGTAACGTGATATTATTCTTCTGGATAATTCTCCAATGTCTGAAATTTGGCTATATGCAATTTGTTGAGAAAATTTAGGTTTTTTAAAATATTGCTGAAACGTATGAAGTAATATGATGAACATTGGATGTAACTGCATGAACACATGAAGTAAAGTGATATTATTATGATCGATAACTCCCCTTGGTATGAAATTTGGCTATATCTAATTTGTTGAGGAAAATGTAGGTGTTTTAAAACTTTATGGAACCTATGTAGTATGATGAACACTGGATGTAACTGCATGAACACATCAAGTAACATGATATTATTCTGATGGATAATTCCCCAAGATCTAAAATTTGGCTATATGCAATTTGTTTAGGAAAATGTAGGTGATTTTAAACTTTCTGGATCGTACGAAGTAATATGAAGAACATTGGATGTAACTGCATGAACACATGAAGTAACGTGATATTATTCTTCTGGATAATTCTCCAATGTTTGAAATTTATATGCAATTTGTTGAGAAAATTTAGGTTTTTTTTAATATTGCTGAAACATATGAAGTAATATGATGAACATTGGATGTAACTGCACGAACACATCAAGTAAAGTGATATTATTCTGATCGATAACTCCCTTTGGTATGAGATTTGGCTATATGTAATTTGTTGAGGAAAATGTAGGTATTTTTAACTTTTCTGGAACCCATGTAGTATGATGAACACTAGAGGTAACTGCATGAACATTAGAGGTAACTACATGAACACATGAAGTAACGTGATATTATTCTGATAGATAATTCCCCAAGATTTGAAATTTGATTATATACAATTTGTAAGTAATTTAAAATTTTCTGAACGTATAAAGTAACATAATAAATAAATGATGTAACTGCATTAACACATGAAGTAAAATGATTGAACTTTGTTAAATGATACGTCAATATCTAGAATTCAATTGCATGCATTTTTTTAAGAATATTATGGTGTTTTAAATTTAGTGTAACCCAAGAAGTAATATGTTAAATACACATTGTAACTTAATATATACATGAAACATTGTGATGTTGAAGGTCTGAAATTGATTAGTTGAATTTTGTTTTCAAAATATTTTGGTGTTGTAAAATTTTCTTAATTGTTTGATGTAATATATTAAAACAAGATCTTACCTCTTAAACACATGAAGTAAAGAAGTAAAGTGTATAAAATTGATGTATAAAAATGATTTTATGCATTTTATTGAGATGATTTACGTTTTTATAAATTTTTGAAAACGTACAAAGTAACATATTAAGTAAACTGGATTAAAATATGAAATAACATTGAACTTTGTAACAAGATTCATCAATATCTAAAATTCAATTACATGCACAATGTTAAGAATATTTAATGTTTTAAAATTTACTGTAGACAAATAAGTAATATGTTAAATACTCGATGTAACTTAATAAATTCATGATGTATTGTGATGCTGAAGGTCTGAAATTTGATTGGTTGGTTTTTTCCCCAAAATATTTTAGTATTGTACCTCTATGTACATACTTATCAATGACTCAATAATTGTTTATGTAAGGGGAACTAAAATGTAAAACACATGAATTAATCAAAACAATAGTTGATGTAATGAGTTACTAAATAGGCTCATATTTGCAGGACCAGATTTTGACACCAATTTTGACACAAAGACAAGAGGAAGAAGCAAGATAATTAAACGATAGAAGCAAAGAAAGAAACCAAAGACAAAGGAATTTGGTACAAGGACACCAAAGCAACAAGTTCAGACCTATGAGATTCAATTTGACATTGTATTTGTATTATTATTTTGTACCTTTAACTTAAATTATGAGACTGATCATATATATTGTGCTTCAAATACTTTGAACACCTGAACTAAAGAATGAAGATTAATTAAATAAAATATTTTCAAACTAATAAACACCAAGCAACCAGTGTTTGAAACTAATGGTTCTAATAAATAAATTAAATGAAAATATACATGAACTGATGTTAGAATAAGTAAATTAAAATATGAGGATCGAAAAGTAAAACACAACATATGACTAGAAGTTTTCTAATGTTTGAACTAAATAACTAAATAATCAAACAAAACATCTAAATAATCGAACTATATACCTAAAGAACATGTGGCTATAAAAAGAATGACACATGAAGTAACAATCAGAAAACATTGTATATTTGGCAAGCAAAATTTAATCATTCGAAATATCATTACTACACAAACTGTTAAACTTTAATAAGAAACCAAAGCTGAAAACAATGGAACTAAAGAGATAAACTTCATAACTGAGTTAATACTAGAACACCACCATAAAAAACTACGAGTTTTAATCCAGTTACGACAAAACAAATTCAACAACCTAGAAAACATTCAGAATCATACAAATACTAAATCATTCATCATTCAAATACAACAAAACTAAACATTTAAGTCACACCACAAACTAAATCTATTTTTCAATTCCAACAAGTTCTTGCAAACATCTTAAATTCTTATTTGGGGGGTTGCACAGATACAAATGGTCCTTCCAGGTCATCCAATTCATCATTAGTAAAAAAAAGTTAAAAGTCAGGATAGGTTGGTTATGTTTCCTTCTCCTCCAAATGGTGACACATTCATCAACCATAGTACATAATTTGTCATTCCAAAACTCTTGTGAATCTTCAAAATCATCCTGCTGAATCTGGGTTTCTACAGTAGTACCTTCACTTGATTGTAAGTTGCGCGACCCCTCAGCCACATCACCCTTAACCTTCTCCAGTCCCTCATACATATCAGCAATAACAACTTCAAAGTTACGCTTGACAATCATGAGAGCCTCATCATAAGCCCAGACGGGAAAAATTTATCAATATATTCAGAAGTAGAAAAACACAAATTAGAAGTAGAAAATAGATAAATAGATAAATACCAGGAGTGGTTTCATTCCACAGTTCTTCAATGATAACATTTACCTCAACTGTTATGAGATCCTCAATAACAACGATAAACCCAACAACTGGAAACAAATTTAACTAATACTACATACACATTAAGTAACTATATATACACAGTAATTAATATGTTAAATATTACCATCAACGGAAGCATTTTTTTTAAATCTCGGCCGCCCTACCATGAACAGTAGAATCATTTTCAGTCTCTGATGCAAATACAAAAAACTGATGAGTTTAATACCAAAACTAACAATTAATACACAGGAACTGATAAGTCAAAAAGAATAAATTAAAACTCCTAACATTACCACTTTGTTCAATATTTGTTGAAGCTGGAGGACTATTGATCACAGGCTTATCCACAACTACATGATAAAAAAAACTATATATTAATGAGTTTAATACCCGAACTAACAAGCTATGTATAAGAATCAAGCAATATTAACCAGAACCTTTTTAAAATATTTAAACTGATAAAGTATTTATCAAACACTCAATAATAACTATTCAGCATAACAAAAATAAATACATAAACTAAAGACATAAATAATTAAACTACGTACACTAAAATGATATTAACATAAAACATTAACCTAACATGATTCTTTTATATTTGTTGAAACTGGAGGATTATTTACCACAGCCTCAACCTCGGCAACAACTATTCTGCATAATAAAATGAACGCATAAAATAAAGACATAAATAATTAAACTACATACACTAAAATGATAACGTATAAAACACTAATCTAACCTGATTCTTTTATATTTGTTAAAGCTCGATGAATACTAACCACAATCTCAGCCTTAGCAACAACTACATATTACAAAAAAATGGTATAAATAACATAGCTAATTCAACAAAAACAAAAAGAAACCATAAATGAGAAAAAAAAATTACCAAGCTTATCTCTACCCTCATTCACATCACCTCCAGCTACAATAAAAAATCAAATATGTAAATGCTAGAGGTAAAGCAATAAACAATAAAATTAAAACAATATATTATATTTTAACCATTCTCAAACAAATTATATTTCAACCATTCTCAGAAGATCCATCAACTCTAATTGGCTTATCCACACGAGATTTACTACATCTCTTACGCAACCTCTTAACAATATCGGCTACAAAAAAAGAGGAAATTATGAGAAATAGATACAGAAATCAAGTAATAACCAACAATAATGTAAAATAAAATCCACCATATTTGAATACTAGCTGTATTAGGTTTTAGCTGATTCTTTTTCCCTTTAATATGAGTTTTATAATATGAAAATTATTCAATCAATTATCATAAAAATATAAATATTAAATACAAAACTTACAAACTAACAATATACATACCATATGTAGTAGTCAATTTAGATGCAATCGACTGTATTCCCTCAAACACGTAGCATAATCTACATTGAAAGGTAATCACATAAACACAGGAATAAAAAACTGAAACACCTAAAGTAAATAGATAAATATGACTATATACATACATATTCAGAAATAGAAAATATTAAACACCTAAAATTATAGATAAACATGAACTAAACAGATAAAGAGATTAAAAGATGTTGCATATCAAATCATCAAACGACTAATAAGAGGAGCAACTGATATGGAAAACCAAGCAAGAAAGCAAAAGAAGGTTATACCAATTCATATGCTTTCTTATAAATTCTATTAAGAACATCATCATAGTAATGATGCTTCATTTCATCATCGTAGTAATCCTTTTCACTCCGATACAGAAAGAGCTATAAATAAAGAACAAGAGCGTTGCGAGCAGGTACCATAGTCTGGAGGAAGGAATTTTCATGGGGCTGAATTGGGGAAAGATGTCTAGTTTCCATCCAGGTTTTGGCCTTTCCCACTCCTGCAACAATCACATCCAAATTAAAAAAATTAAAACATAAAGTGCAAAGCAGCAGCAAACTGCCAGAAACAGCAATTATTAGAAAGCAATACAACAAATATGACTTACTTACAAAGTTACAAGTTACAACTCACAACTATCAACAAAATTCAGAGTAGCATCAAACTCTCTAATTACAAGATCATATGGTAACATTTCATACCAATAATTATCTCATGTATGAAGACAACAAGAAGATTTAAAACAGCAGCTAGCATATACACCACATAAACCATTCATAACACTATGTTAAGACACTATATTATGCAATACAATACATTATTTAGAAACACAGCATCATCAAATAATTATCAAATAATTAAATAATTCATCAATAAAAAAGAGTTATAACACAAAACCCTAAATAAAACATAAACAAAAAAAATCATAAGGAAACCTTTCAAATCAACAGCTGATGAAATATGAACACCTTCATCCACAGCAGAGCCACACAAAAAACTGAACTAAACACATGAACATGCAAACTAAACACATACACAACCTAACTAAAAGACAATGCAAATAGAGAACATCAAACTAAACAGAGCCTAAACTAAACCACAACAGAGCCACAACAAAACCATAACTAAGAGCATGAAAATTCAAACTAAACACATAAACAACTTATCTAATCTGTTATACACTGACACAAAAAAATTCAGCAAAACAGAACAACATCTAAAAAATCAGCAAAACTGAGCAACATCACCACAAAAAACAGAGCAGCATCAATAAGAACTAACAACACATCAAATCTAGCAACAAAAACACAGAAAAATCAAAGAAAAAGAACACAAAACCCTAACAATACAAAAAAAATATGAAGAAAAAAACCTTTTAATTCAACAACGGATGAGCTAGGAACAACATCAACAACCTTCTGTTCATCTGTACCAGCAATACCTTCCTTCGATTTCATCATACCTACAAAATATCAAACCCAACTAGGAAACACACAATATAAGGCCAAAAAAACACATGCACGGTCGGATTCGCAGAGATAAGCACGTGGAATCAAATAGAAAACAACTAGAAACATGAAGAAAGCAAAGCCCCAAATATGAAGCACAAAATCAAACAAAATCAGAAAATTTTACCTCAATCGAACCGGATTGAGCAGAGCTTTGCAATGACGCTACAAATCTCGAATTTAAACGGATTTCGGATGGTTGAATCGGAGGTTATGGCAAGCAGTTTTGAGAGGTTTTGATGGAGGGTTTTTCGCATTTGAATTTTGGGGGAGAAGAAGAGATGTGACCCAAAATGGAAAGCTAAAATAATTCCTAAAATATCTATGTTATATAGTATTGTTTTAAGGCCCCTGGAAATATTTAATTTTGTAAGAGACCCCTGGTCTCACCATAAGCTTGGGTGAGACGGTCTCACCCTAAGCTTGGGTGAGACGGTCTCACCCAAGTCTTTGTATATATTAATTATAATAAATTGTTGTTTTTCAATCTTGCTATAATAAAAATATGAAAAAATAATATATTTTCTTAGAGAGGAGAGAAGAGAAGAGGATGGTGCAGGTTGCAGAAACACTTACTCCCCATCCCATAATTAATGGCACAAATACTTTTTCATGAGATTCAATGATCATGTTTGATCGTTAATATCTCTATCTACATATAATAATTACGCATATAAAATTGATATTTAGAAAATAGACATTAAGATGGATCTAACAAGATCCTACATGATATTTTTATTATGTATATATTAATTTTTATTTAGGGTCAAAGTTTTTTAAATTTAACTTGGAAAAAATAATTGTGCCATTAATTATGGGGATGGAGGGAGTAGGTTTGAACACTTAAATTTAGCATGAACTAAATATATAATGCCAAACTAGATTAATATCACAAAAATGGGCTAGCATTGTGCCGACACAATTGCAATCAGGGTTCAACCCCTCCCCCCAAACCCCCCGATTGCATTATTATGGGTGTTTTTTTTCTAAAAGATTAATATCGCAAAATTAAAATTTAGAAATAAAATTTAGACTTTCTCAATCACTAACTGACTTAGTTTCAAGATACCATGGCAATGCACAAACGAGATCAGGCAAATCTGGGACATTCTTCAACAAATGCAATGGACTATCTCTCACATCTTTAGAAAAGCAAATAGCATCGCAGATGCTTTGGTTAGATTGGCCAGCGCCAAAAAGGTAAACTCTTTCTTTGTTTTTGCAGGTGTACCAAAAGACATCAAGGGAATGATCCAACTTAACGCGATCTCCCTTGATGCGATCTCCTTTCCATACACTAGGAAATCAAAATAAGTCTTTTGTATTGTTCTTAGATAATTTGAACACTCTGTAATTTAAACATGGCTTTTAGCCCTTGTATCACGTTTTGTGAGTTCCGAAAACCTTAGGACTAGTGTTGAGGACTGTGTATAGAAAATAAGTTTCTCAGACTCTATCCACAGAGGTAAGGCTTTATGTACCCCTCCTTTTTGTATTTTTTCTTTTATATTAATTAACAGTTAGGAGTTTGCCAAACCCCCCACCATAACAAGTGGTGTTTCTTTAAAAAAAGAAAGACTTTGTTTATATTTTTATTTCGAGTAGTATAACTGGAATTAATGAAATTAAATTTATTCAAATTTAATCAAATTGAAATTAATTAAATAGAAATATAGTGAAAATAATAATAGTAGGATTATATTTTATTTTATCAAATTTAAATTAATTAAATTATATTGAATTGAACAAAAGTGATGATAAATAAAAAAATACACAATCTAAATCACTGTAAGTTGAAATTGTATTTATTAAAAAAATGACTTACATATTTAAAGAAGAGGGATAAGCATATTATGCTTTCTTCGATGGTTACACCTTTGAAATAAAGCCGTTTCTTTTAAGAGTCCGTCTCTTGAAAGACGGTCTTTCCATAAATTATGGAAAAACCAAGGTTTAAAGTATAAATTATAAGAAATGAAGAGAAAATTTTAAGGTTGAATGAACCGGGTTATAAATTTTATAACTACTACATATTGCATACTAAAATTTTAATATTGCAACTAAGACCTTTTACCTTTTATTATTATAATCAAACCCCATTTTTCCATAAACCTATGGAAGACCGTCTTTCCTAAGACTTTGCCTTCTTTTAAAATAAGTTTTGAAAAATATATAAGATGGTATCAGGAGAGAGAGTCAATTTTAATGAATCATCTATTCTTATTTCTCTATTATTGACACATTTTTTCTTTTGTGTTGTTTCTTTTATTTTAGCACACTTTTCATTTTTTTGCAAGATTCCTTCAATTTCATCTGCCCATTAATTATACTTTTTTACTTTTTACATTCAATTTTCTCCACTCATTTTGTTCATCTAAATCCAAACAGCTAAACCTATGGTACAAATATTAGTGAAACGGAGAGTATTTCCTTCAACCCCAGTGCTGATATTGGACTAGAAACAATATTTTGGGATTATGTTTATGATCGAAAGCGAAGATTGTTGGAGTAAATGATGTAATATTGTATTCTTATGAAACGGTATATATTATCTTGGATGATTGTGGTAAAATATTTCTTGGATATCAATATCAGTTGGGTTACGTACACTTTTCTTAAATAGTAATTCGACCCTATTACAACATTGTGTTACACGAATTCCCTTCGAGGATAAAACAATCAAGAAACTCTCTTGTTCTAGGCTTAAATCAAGAGAATACTTTTGAGTAACTGTGTTTTTGGTTTCTGTATGGCTAAGAAAATTATGAGAATTTCACTTATGTTTATGTGCATGCATACACATGTTTATATAGGAGATATCCTGAGCAGATGCAACACTTCAATCATGTGGTTGCACTTCTTACACTGGCGCCACAAGCTTGAGCAGATGCAACAATTCATACAGAATACGTAGTTGTCATAATGTATTCTGAAACGATGCATCTTTCCATTCCCACATGCAATGTATCGTGATATCATCCTTATCATTTCCATCAAGAGAAGTTAGACAATACGCCACCACAACAGAATTATAATAAACTCTGAAATGATACATCTTTTCACACTAGGATAAGACGGGTTAGCCATCAGAATTCTGCACACAATTTTAATACTTATCCTATAAATGCAAGCTTGTAGATAGTTTATATAAGTGTGCACTCCATATCACCAAACTTGTTTTGACATCTCAACCTCACAACTACTCGAATCCAATCATACTAGAATAACATGTGTTTCTTAAAACACCAACAAAGGTCTTGACAGAAATTTGGGTCTATCAATCACTTTTTGAATATCAAAATCATCCTCACTCATGAGCATTAAGACTAAAATCTGGACAAAGGCTCAAAGTTGGGAGGATAAAAAATTAACGAAAGAAGGGAAGGAAGTAATGATTAAGGCGGCTCTTCAGGTCATGCCGACATATATAATGTCATCTTTCAAATTACCAGAGACCCTAATCGATAATATCCATCAGATGTATGAAAAGTATTGGTGGGGGAGCTCAAATATCGAAAGGAAAATATACCAGATCAAAAGGCGTAATTTGTGTACCCAAAAGGAATGAGAGATTTGGTCCTTGAGGATAAAAAAAAATTAATCTTTAAATGTATGGAGTTCAACAACCAATCCAACATCATCAATATTTAAACAGCTAAAAGCAAAATTCATCTAAGAACCTCCATGATCGAAGCAACACAAGCTATCACCCACCCTTTGTCCGGAGATCAATTGTTGAGGGGCAAAATCTTTTTCTGAAAGGGACAAGGCAAAAGGATAAGAAATGGTAGTACTACAAGAGTAGAATCAGACATGTGCCTACCAAGACAAAACTCAACAAAGCCTACCTCTCTTCAGACTGATTACGAAGAAGATATCATAGTGAACAATCTCATGGAGGAAAACTGAATGAGATTGAACTTAGAGCTATTTAGAGTAATATTTGACGAAGATGGAGCAAACCTAATTCTTTCAATACCGAGACCACATAACTAATGTGATAATATTCGGACATGGCAATCATCAGATGGTGGTAAATACTCAGTAATATCAGGATACGCCTATCCATTAACTCTGTTTTTAATGATGTTGATCACATGGCGAGGAATAGTAGTGCACCATCCCTCACTGGAAAATATTTGGAATCTATCGGTTCTTCAAAGAATAAGTCACTTTTTACAAAGTATATGCAAGGACCAATTACAAACACCAGCGTATCTTTTCCAAATAAAATGGCCAACAGAGCAAAATTGTCTTACATGTGTACATAAGAGGATGTATCAGTTGAACGCATTTTCTTCCATTTCCCTCTTGCGTATCAAGTATGATTTGCTGCGGATTTGCTTAATAAGATTTATAAGTACCAACAACCATGTGTAACCTTGTGGTTTATATATACACCCACGGGTGTACCCCAGTGGTTGGGACATGGGTGGGTAAGCCAATAATCCCAGGTTCGATCCTCGGCAGCGGCAGTGTGGGGAGTTCTTGCTTTGCAAGGCTCCCTTGTGCGCACCGAGGCAATGCCAAGCCCATGGGTCCTGGTGCTGGGCTACCGTGATTTACCTCTCATACGATGGCCTGGGTGTGGGCTGGTATGGGCCGCTGAGGGCGAGCGGATTGATCGCCTTGTGGTTTATATATCTAATGGTGAAATTAGACAATGAATTGATGTCTGTTGCTTTCCTACTACTGAACCATTTATGATTCCATATAAATGAGCTACTTCATGGTAAATATCATACTCCCCTTGTTGCACTATATTTGCCACATTTTGTTAGTTATTTCTTTTTATATTGACACATTTTCAAATTTTGGCAAGATTCATTCAATTCCATCCACTCATTTTACTTTTTTTTCTTCTATACTCAATTCATTCCACTCATCCTATTTTTTTAAAAATTATCACTTCTAAACTTAATTTAATCCACTCATTTCATTTACTATAAATCCAATCAATTAAATTATGATGCCAAATGCAAAAAAAACAGGGCGAGTAGTTTGATTCATTCTCATTTGGTTCACAAATTGATTCAACAAATGAAGATACCAAAGAGGGTAAAATGATAAAATCCAACACCACGAGACTCAAAAGAATGCATCCATGGCGAGTCTTGAATATTATTATAAATGCGAGGTCCTTATTTATTTTTTATGTGGCTACAACTCCAAACTATACATATTTGGGATACTAAGTTCAAATCGCAAACACCTTTTGACTATATTATAAAGTCAGGTAGTTTGCAATGATTTATTTAATTGGCAAGTTGTGAACTCATTTGGGAAAGAAAAATGTTCCACGTTGAAATATACGTTTAGTCGCTTAAAAGGTTTTTATGGAAGAACAGAATATTGCGATTATATTGATTTATGGAAGTCTGAATATTCTGCAATCTATTAGGCGGTGGTAGAAGCATATTAGGTTTATGAAAAATCCCTACAAATATGGAATTTGATTTATGGAATGTATGAGATATATTGAGATAAGGAAAATCCCTTTACTTGTGGGATTTGGATACGCTTCAGAAGCAGATATGGAATAAGAATAGTATGGAGATAATCATGGAGAGTTTCGATCTGCTCATGGACTGTAAAGGGGACATCACGGCTGCATTATAAGTTGAAACAAATGTTTTCCGTATTAAGTCCCATAGAGGGATGTTCATATATATAGCATAAGGTAACTAGATGAGGATTACAGCAAATATAATCAAATCTGATTCTATACAGTTGGCTAATCCCTACAATCATGCTATACCATATATATATCGCTAACTACCATGTTTACATTCCCCCTCAATCTTAACCGTAACAAGGTTTAGATTGTGTTGTAAACGATCGAGCATATGACGTGTAGCTGGTTTGGTGAACCCATCGGCTACCTGATCATTTGAAGATACAAACCGAATGTCCAATGCTCCTAACGCAACCTTTTCTCGAACAAAATGAAAATCCACTTCTATGTGTTTTGTTCTTGCATGAAAAATAGGATTAGCGGTCAGATAGGTAGCACCGAGATTATCACACCATAGCACAGGAGGCTGAGGTTGACATACACCCAATTCCTTTAATAACGATTGCACCCAAGTAGCTTCAGCCGTGCCATTCGCCAAAGCTTTGTATTCGGCCTCAGTGCTTAATCTGGAGACAGTGGGTTGTTTGCGAGAACTCAACGAGATCCAATCAGACCAAAAAATACTGCAAAGCCTCTAGTGGACCTGCGATCATCCATACATCCTGCCCAGTCTGCATCTGTGAACACACTTAAGAGAGTGGAGTTCGAACGCTGAAAACGAAGTCCCATAGCAGCAGTGCCCTTGATGTATCTCAAGATTCGTTTAACTGCTTCCCAATGTACATCAGTTGGGTTTGAGAGATATTGGCATACCTTATTAACGGCGAAGGTAATATCTGGCCGTGTTAGGGTAAGGTATTGCAAGCCTCCCATCATACTTCTATATTTGAAGACATCATCTTGACTAAAAGCTGTACCACAATCACGAGTAAGTTTGTCGGTTACGGACATGGGGGTTGAGACGCTCTTACAATTCTCCATGTGAGCGCGATGAAGGAGATCAGCAGCATACTTGTGTTGCATCAAGGTGATTCCCCCTTAATTGTAGAGGACTTCAATCCCCAAAAAATAATGCAAACGACCAAGATCCTTCATCGGAATGGAAGTGGACAATGCACGTAACAAGTTGTCAACCGCCGTTGGCGAGGAGCCAGCAATAACAATGTCATCCATGTAAACAAGCATAAAAATAGTGACTGAACCATGATGAAACAAGAAGAGGGAAGTATCAGCTTTAGACGACCGAAAACCAAGCTGATGGAGTTTGTCACTGAGGCGAGAGAACCATGCTCGTGGTGACTGTTTGAGTCCATAAAGTGCTCGGTGAAGTTTGCAAACATGGAGAGGCCGATGTGAATCCTCAAAGCTGGGGGGTTGCTGCATATAAACCGCTTCGTCCAAAAAACCATGAAGAAAAGCGTTGCTTATATCGAGTTGGCGGAGATGCCACCCGCGAGAAACAGCTAAAGCAGGAACCAACCGGACTGTGGCGGGCTTTACAACTGGGCTGAAAGTATCCTGATAATCCACGCCATATTGTTGAGTGAAACCACGGGCAACCAATCTTTCCTTGTGTTTGTCGATGGAGCCATCAGAGTTTTGTTTAACTTTGAACACCCATTTGCAGCTCACAATATTTACACCAGTTGGCCGCGGAACAAGAGTCCATGTGTGATTTTGTTGAAGAGCAGCGAACTCGGCTTCCATGGCAGCCCGCCAAACAGGTTCAGCAAGTGCAAGACGATACGATATGGGCTCGGCAAAGAAGGCTCGTCTGGTCGGATTATACCGGATAGTGCCATCCGTAAATTGTTTGGGAAAGGATTTTCCAGTGCGCAGACGGGTCTTCATGCCGGGCGGAGGGGAAATGGGTGCAGCGGTTGAGCCATCCTCAAAACTAGAGCTGGGAAGTGAGTCATCGGAAGAAGACGCATTGGACTGAGGTGCTGCTCCAGAAGACACCGATGGTGGTTCAACTTGTGCAGGTGAGGTCAATGGATGCAAGGGTTTCATGTGACGGCGAAGTGAACCGCTGCATGCATGCATCCGGAACATGGGTAAAACAATGTTCATGAGCAATAGGCACGGCCAAATGGTGTGGCACTTGTTGCTTAGGAACTGCAGCTGCATCAGAAGGATTAGATAGCAAGGTAGATAAATCATAATTCCGCATTGGACCTTCGACAATTTCCGGTTCAGACTGAGGAAAAGACACAATATCGGAGGAGGACAAAGGTGAGACAGAACGAGAGGAAGTTGAAGTAGCAAAAGGAAAACATGACTCATCAAAGACAACATTGCGAGATATATAGACTCGACCGGTACTTCTGTCTAAACACTTATACCCCTTATGCATGGCACTGTACCCCAAGAAAACACACATTTTTTATCGAAACTCAAGTTTATGAGTGTTATATTTACGTAGACTTGGCCAGCAAGCACAACCAAAAGTCCGGAGAGTAGAGTAATCAGGAGTGATGTTCAGAAGTCGAGTGATAGGTGCAACATTGTGTATGGTACGACTGGGCATTCGATTTATGAGATAACATGCTGTTAGGAAAGCTTCATCCCAAAACCGAAGAGGAAGGGATGAGTGTGCAAGAAGAGCCAAACCTGTTTCAATGATATGACGATGTTTTCGTTTGGCCACTCCATTTTGCTGCGATGTATGAGGACATGAAACACGATGGGAGATGCCCGAACGTTGAAAATAACTGTGAAGGCGATGATACTCACCTCCCCAGTCGGACTGAACTGTGCAAATTTTGGAGTTTAAAAATTGTTCAACATGGTTTTGAAAGGTGTAGAAGACCTGCTCAACATCAGATTTATGCTTGATAAGATAAATCCAAGTAAAACGACTATAATCATCCAAAAAACTAACATAATATTTAAAACCTCCAACTGAGGGTTGAGCTGGTCCCCAAACATCGGTATGAATAAGTTCAAGTCGAAAAGTGCTAATACGAATGGATTTTTTAAAAGCTAACTGATGAATCTTTGCGCGTTGGCAAGCATCACATACAGCAGAATGAGAATCAAAAGAACTGACTAATTTATTATCCTTTAAGATTGATCTAACAATCACAGGAGTAGGGTGACCGAGACGTTGATGCCATTGTAATGGCGACACCTTGACACTAGCCGATGCTTGATGATGAGTGATGGATGAAGAACCACTGAATGGCACGGGATAAAGACCCCCTTTGCTTTTACCGAGTAGAAGAGTTTTCTTCGTGACCTTGTCCTTGACAAAGAAAGCATTAGCATGAAATTCAATGAATACATTATTGTCAGATACAAGTCTATCAACAGAAAGTAGGTGCTTATTTATATGAGGGACATGTAAAATATTTCTAAGAGCAAGTGAATGATTTAAACCGGAAATTGTAGAATGTCCAATGTGAGAAATATGCAAACCTGCTCCATTTGCCACTTGCACCTGATCTTTGCCATGATAGCGATTCTGAATAGACAATCGATCAAGATCACTTGTAAGATGATCTGTTGCACCTGTGTCAATGTACCAGTTTGTATCAACATTATAGCTGCCAGTGGTTGCACTATTTCCGCCTCGGTATTCTTCTGGCTGGTATGCATGGTTGAAACGGTTTTTGCAGTGCAAGGCAATATGGCCATATATGCCACAGACTTGGCAACGAGGTCCGTTATTTCTGCCACGGCCTCGGCTGCGACCACGACCACCGTTGCCACCACCACGGTAGTTGCCTCGAGCATTGTTGTTGGCATTGTTGCGACGAAAGTTACTGGAATCCTGCCGCATGACATTATTAGCGGAAGAGGTGAACTCCGCTGTACTGCTCATCATAGCTGCTTGAGCCTTATGAGCAAGTAAATAGGAGTAGAACTCCGGAAGAGTCACTGCATGTTGGTTGCTCAGTACAGTGACAGCGGTGAAAATATCACCATGGCCTGGCCCTAGACCAGCAAGAATATAGCCGATCACTTCTTCATCGGAAATTGGATGCCCAATGTTTGCCATAGTATCGGCAAGTCCCGTCATCCTGTGATAGAACTCCGATGCACTCATGTCTCCCTTCTTTGTCGTAGAGAGTTGTGTGCGAATCTGAATGGCATTTCCGCGGTGTTGAGCGGAAAACATGGTGTGTAGTGACTCCGACAACGCACCAGCAGTGTCGATGCGAGTAAGCTGAGGCAAAACGTCCTCGGTTATGGAGGATAAGAGACCGCCGAGAATGGCCTGGTCTTGAGTAATCCAAGCAGCCTGCGCAGGATTTGGTACCTCCTTTGCAGCGGCGCCGGCTCCTTCTGTCATCATGGCGGACGGCTTTGTTGTGGTGCCATCAAGAAATCCGAAGAGTTGAACCCCTCGTAGGATTGGAACAAACTGGGCTTTCCATAACAAAAAGTTTGTGCGAGTTAACTAACAAGTGATGGCGGTGGCAATGGTTGAGGAATTTATGATGGAGGTGCTTGATGAAGGTTGTAGGGTTCTGGGATTTTGTGTGGTACTTTCATCGCTGAAGATTGATTCTGCCATGGTTTAGGTTCTGAATTTTGGATCTGGCTCTGATACCAAGTTGAAACAAATGTTTGCCGTATTAAGTCCCATAGAGGGATGTTCATATATATAGCATAAGGTAACTAGATGAGGATTACAGCAAATATAATCAAATCTGATTCTATATAGTTGGCTAATCCCTACAATCATGCTATACCACATATATCGCTAACTACCATGTTTACATTATACTCACGAACTTAGTTGCAAAAATCTGCACACAGATTTTCTATCTTTCCGAGAGTACTGCGAGAGCCAGCAAATATATGTTCCAACATACATAACATGTTGATCAAAGTTCAGAATCATATACCTTAATTCCGTGGGAGGAGGAGGTCCAGCGTCGACGAGTTTCGAGATCAGAGGGAGTCTGATCAAGGTGGATCGGTAGCAAGGGGAGCTTGCAGAATCCACACGACATAGTTAGATAGATAAGTATATTTGTATGGTGTACTTTGTACTGTATTTTTTTATTAGTGAATTCATTCCAAATTGGGCCAGACCCCACAGATGTAGGTGAACTTCATCGAACTGCATAATCAAGTCTCGTGTCTTTATGCTTTATTTATTGCATACTTGGTTAGCCAAGTTATGTTGGAACATAGTAGTACTAATTAAGATAATTCGGTAAGAGTGGGTCTCCTGATAGGCGGCATGTCCATAAGCTTATGGACAGACCACTTATTTCTTACCCTATACACTGCATTTCTTAAATTACATACAAAATTTAAAAATTTTGAAAATATTTTTTTATATCATATATTTTTATATTTTCACTTTCAAATACATATTATTACTTGTTTTAACTTATAAAATGCAATATTTAAATTTTATAAAAAAATATAACATTTAAGGCAAATGCCCCTAAGGACTGTCCATAAGTTTTTGGAAATGCCGCCTTTTCAGAGACTTTCCCATTCGGCAGAACCAAATTTCATTTGGTAGAATATGATCTATAAGGCTACAATAGCCCTACTCTGCACAAATAGCGGAAGTAATGACATTAAAATTCGCCATAAAGGGTTGTGCTACTAGTAATCCGTGTTGTCCAAACGACAGTGGATGATAGATCAAATTTGAGTTTAGTTACATCGGATATTAAATTTGGATTAGCAAACACACAATAACCAAAACCAAAATAGATTCACAGACAACAAAATAGGATAGCATATAAAATAGCACAATTTCTAAAATACAAGTTCATTAGACGTTTTTCATGAAGTACAATTCCAAAATTTGTCACTCTTTTGGATAAATGATGAAATCATTTTTCTTAAAACACTTCCTTAAAAGTCACCAAATATGCAATAAGTATATAGTAGCTCATAAAGCGATGATACAATGTGAATCGTACCCCTAATAAGTATATTCAAATCACAGGCCAATATTGAATAATGAGTCCGTCTCCTGTGAGACCGTCTCATGGTGAGACCAGGGAATAGAGGTAAAATGGGAAAAAAGTAAACTAAATTTGGGGGCAAAAAAACTAATTAAAGTGGAAATGGGGTAAGTGGTATAAAGTGCTAAAAAGCTGAAGGACTAAGTAGCAAATAACATAACACCTAACCCATTACCCATTCTCAGCCCAAAAACGTGAAAAACAAATCAGGCCCAAAACACAAAAATAAAAAACAGGAGAAAGAAAAACAGATCAAACATAGATCTGAACCAAAAAATTTCTTCCCTCTCTCACCGGGACTCCAGACGTTGTTCTTCATCAAAATTCAACCAGTCCAATTTCGAATGAAAAAATCAATCCACATCAGAAATTCACCCGGAAAGCAAGGTACAACTATATTATGTTTAAATTCAACATCAACTGCAACAAATCTGTTGCTAAACAGAATTTCGATATTTTGCAGATTCAAAATTGGATGAATATGGAAGAAGGTGATTTACAGATCGAAAAACAATTAGAAATCATACAATCAACGCAAACACAGAATCCTACATAAGAAAGAGAAACAAATATCAATGATGAACAGATTGTACCTATTTCACAAGGTAAGAAGCTGAACTTTTTGTACTTAAGTATGATGTTCTGTTTTCTGATTTGGAGAGCAGCAGAATGAGTATGTGAACAATTCCATTACGTTTAGCTCCTGTCAAATAAACAATAGAAAAAACTAATTAGTAGCAAAATTCTGATATGAATGAACACATCATGTTGTTCTGTTCTAGAACAGTGTATATTAGTTCTGAATATGCTACAAATTTCATTTAAAATGTCAGACCTTTCAAATTGTAGAGGTCACGTTATAAGAACTTGTTTTTAACAGGATCTGTTCACATTTTGCAAATTGACAAATAACTGGACAATGTACTGATTTATTGCAGCAGTGTTCACTAAATATGACGTGATGTTTTAAATATATGACATGATATTACATATTAGTTGTACATAATCAGAATAACAATTTGCAGAAACATAGTGTGATGTTACTCTTGTACTGCTTGATGTTTCAAAAATATAACATGATGTTCTAGCTCTGCAAAATTATGTACAACTTCTTTTTATAATTTATTTGGAGTTTTCAATTACATGATGACTTATTCTATTACTTTCTATCCATGTTATTGTGTTCTGTGATAAATTAGAGTTTCACCAACTTTGCTATTTTGTGTCGTTAATCAATATTTCAAATCTTGAACTTAGCTGTACTTTCTTATTCTATTATGCATTTGGAAATTGTGTTTGATCGATGTATGTTGGGTTAGGATGCTTTCTTGTAGGAATAACGCCACCTTGCTCAGAATTTTACGTGCTCCTTTTTAATGTTCATGACAATCAAAAGATTTCAGTACCTCAAACATGTCACAATTTATCGTAGAATCTTATGAACTTCTCCTCAGTTCATACAATCTGGCACAATATATAACATGTCGTTACATGCTAACTGAGCCTAATCAGAATAATAATTTGCAGAAAACGTGATGTAATGTTTCCCATATATTGCTTGGTGTGTCAAACATATAACATGATGTTCTACATCTGCAGCATTATGTGTAGCATCTTTTCATTATTATTAATTTAGGGGAGTTTTCAATCACAGGTCTACCAAACTTGTTGGAAATAGATCAAACAGAATCCCTTCAAGGAGTGCAAGCAACTACATGGGAAGAGCTTGAAACATTATACCGTGCACATGCAACTACACTTGGATTTTCTGTACGGAAGTCAACACAAAGACTAACAAGTGAAGGGAAGGTGAAGGAAAAATATTACACATGCTCGCGCCAAGGGAAATCAGTTTCAAACAATCTTGACACCCCGACCCAACAACCACAAAACAAGAGGAGAAAGACAAAAGAATTTCCCATTACAAGGACAGAATGTAAGGCTGCAATCATAATCAAGCTTGTAGATGAAAACATCTATGAAATCAAGCACCACATCACTGAGCACAACCATGAATTTACAAGGAAGGAGTGGCAATACTTGCAGCGTGGTGAGAGGAAGATAGAGGATGAAAAGGCAAGAGCAATTGAGGCTATGGAATTGGCAGGTTTAAAACCAGCAACAGGTTTCAAGTACTTGGCATGCGACGCAAATGGACAAGAAAATGTAGGGCACACGATGAGGGACCACATTAATTATGTCAACAGGTTAAGGATGAAAGCAATTGAAGGAGGCGATGCACAGAATGTGATAGATGAGCTCTACAAAATAGATGGAAGAGATGGGGATTTCTTCTTCAGAGTCAAGTTGGATGAGGACGGTAAACTATCCGCACTTTTTTGGAGAGATGCAATGATGAAAGAGGATTACATGCTCTATGGTGATGTGATGATGTTTGACACCACATACAGGACAAACAAATACAACCTTGTTTGTGCACCGATTGTGGGAATCAACAACCACTGGAATAATGTGATGTTTGGTTGTGCATTTATTGGCGACGAAAAGAAAGGGACTTTCATTTGGCTGCTGGAAACATTCAAAAAGTCAATGGAAGGAAAAGAACCAGTGACAATATTTACTGATCAGGACTCAGCTATGGCATATGCAATCCAAAAGGTACATACCCCAACCTGCTCAGTTACTATGTTGATGTTTCACCATCTGTAAATGATGTTTCAGAATCTGTATGTTTCAGTCCTTCCTCAGTTACTGTGATGTTAAGTTAATTTTTCATAACTCAACATATATGATCATACAAACACCATAAATTCATTTCTAAAAATCATATATGATGCTCCTGTATTATGAAATTAAATTTCATGAAAATTTGTTTGATACTTACTGAAATCAATTTGAACATAAAATACCTATGCGTGATGTTTCAATAGCAGTTGGTAACCTTTCATAAATAAAGTATGTTGTTTCATACTGAAACAAATTTTTGTACCAGGTGTTCAGCAACACAAAACACAGGTTATGTCTATGGCATTTGAAACAGAATGCAATCAGTCACTACGGTAAAGTGAAGAGCGATGAATAATTTCGCATAGCATTCGACCATTGTTTGAAAAAATGCGCAAATGAAGAAGAATTCCAGAGATGCTGGAACTCTATGATGGATAAGTACCAGCTTCATGACAACAAGTGGTTCAAGCGCCTATACGGACTACGAGAGAAATGGTGTACCGCATTGAGCAAAGACTTCTTCTCAGCTGGGACATTATCATCACAGAGAAGCGAAAGCACAAACAAAGCAATCAGCTTCAGTGCAAAAAAAACAACAAACTTGACACAGTTTTTCTCAATCTTTGAAAAAATGGTACACTGCTGGAGAAGCACAGAAACCAGCAAAGAATACAGCGGATCAATAGGAAAACCAAGGTCAGCCGAACAAGGACCTGGACTTCTGAAACATGCAGCTGAAATTTACACACATAAGTTGTACAAGGACTTCGAGGCAGAATGGAAGCTAGCCATGGCAAGTAAAGCAGTAAAAACATTCAACCTTGGATTCGAAGATGTTTTTTAAGTACAACCAGAAAACGACAACACAAAAATGGAGAAGGTTACTTTCAAGAAACAGGATCAAAAGGTGGAAATCAAATGCTCTTGCAAGTACTTCGAAGAGGTAGGTCTGTTGTGTTTCCATGCACTTCGAATCCTGCATTTACAAAACATCACTTCCATCCCTGAAGATTACATCCTCAAGAGATGGACAAAGATGGCAAAGCAAGAAATATGGAACAAGGTGCTCGGAGGAACAGGAACACAGAACAAGGAGATCAAAGGTAAGGTACCATGGCGTCATGATATGCTACGGAAGTACTACAATCTTGTCTTGAAGTGTGAAGAGGACATAGAAACTAGAAGAATCCTTGAAGAAGGGCTGAATAGAGACTCGACTACAATCAATCAAATCATAGCAATCGATACACAAGAGCATTCAGCGACTAATAGTGAAAGAGGTTCAACAACAAAGGCTGCTCCCGAAGTGCTCGATCCACCAAAAATTAAAATAAAAGGAAGAAGTGCAAGAGTGAAAGGTAAGCTTGAAAAAAGGAAGAAGCCAGTCAAAAAGGAATTCGGATCCAAGACACCAAAAGCTCAATTGATATAAAACCAGCTTGTTGGAATATATTTACTGCAATACTGTGATCTTACACACTTATGGAATGATGTTACATTGTTACAGTTTGATGTTTTAGAAATAAGTTCTGATCAGGATGTTAATTTTTTTTCCCATGATATTTAAAACATAAATATACTTCTATTTTGGATGTTAAACTTGTATTCACTACTGTTATTATTTTCTCAGATGATGATTTACAAATATTACCCATTACCCTTAGTTTTGCTGACGATGTCTTACTAGTGTCAAAGGGAGATCTGAACTCAGTTAAAGCACTGATTTCTGCATATAGAATATTTGCTGATTCTATAGGGCTTAAGGTGAATGAGGCTTAATCCAAAGTCTTCTTTGGGGTTGTGGATGATGAGATGAAGAAACAAATTACTGAATACACAGGTAAGGTAGCTTGCCTTTCAGATATATGGGAGTTTCTTTGACGAATAAAAAGCCTAATCTGATAACCTATCAACATTTGATTGAAAATATGGTTGAAAACCTAAAGCATTGGAGCGCAAGAACATTAAGCTATGCGGGAAGGCTACAACTTATTAATAGTCTGTTATTTGCTATTGCCAACTTTTGGATGAAAAGTTTCCCACTACCTAAGGAAGTTTTGAAGTATGCTGAAGCTTTATGCAAGTCCTTTTATGGAGTGGTGGTGAAGTCATAACAAAAAAGGCTCATGTTGCCTAGAGTAAAGTGTGTGAATAAAAGAAAAGAGGGGGCTGAATGTGGTTTCTTTACAAGATTGGAATGATGATGCCAATATGTTAAAGCTTCTTTGGAATTTAACTAAAAAGGCAGATATACTCTAGATTGGATGGGTTCACGTATATTACATACGAAATGGTGATATTAAAAATATAAAATGATCACATGCAACAAAACATAAAACTTCACACCGATAGATCAAAAAGTATAAAATATCACACACTGATTATGACATATCACATCAAAAAACAAAATGATCACAACCCATTAAACAAAACTTCAGACAATGATTGCTCAAAAGTATAAAACATCACACACTGATAATGAAACATCACATCAAATTATAAAATGATCATTTCCAGCAAAGTATAGAAAACTAAAAACAGTTTTATATCATCCCATACTGTCAAACCATAACAATATCACAATTAATCGAATAAAGGGTACAACTGCCCCTATCAAATACTGGTTCATCACACTCAAATCCTAATTCTTATTGATTCCCTTCCCAGCTGGACCTTTTGCAGATGATGCCCCTCTAACTTCTTCAATGCCAAGATCAAATGATGGCGTCACTCCTATATTACTAGCAGCAGCAACTGAAGCAGCAACAGGAGTGCGATTCCTAAAAGCATTCCTTACAATCTCATCAACAGCATCAAATAAGTCAGAGTTATCAAAATCGTCCGAGTCAAAAGTAGGATAATCAGGCTGGGCATTAATAGTAGATACAACATCCTTAGCACTTCCACCCAACTTAGAAACCAAGACCCTAGTGACAACCTCAATATCCCTCTTGAACCTACGGACAGCTTGATCAGCAATCTAGGAAAAAAAAACAAATTATAAAAAGATAACAACAGAAAATTTGAAATTTAAAATGCCTCATACAACATAAGAAACATCAGCTACTGATATTAAAATATCAAAGCTGGTAACACAAAAAGATTAAACTTAAACGTCACATACAAATTCTATAACACCAACTACTGATTGTAAAAAAAATCAATCTGTTAACACCTAAACCACAATTTTAAAACATCTCATAGAAAATCTAAAACATCTAATACTCCTATTAAAACATCAGAATTGAAAAGGTACTTACAGACCCCCCATCTTTCATAATTGCAGCATCAGTAGGCAAATCTTCTGGAAGCACAAAGCTTAAAACTTGCGAGCTTGAACCAACTGCTGTTTCTTTTGTATGACTTCCTTCCTTAGATGTCGCAGTTTCTTTGGATGTCCCAGCATGCTTGGAAGTCACAGCAGGACCACTGCCCACATACTTCCCCATAAAAGTCAAAGGAAATTCATCCTTAGACATGGGGCATGAATCAAAACCTGCCTCAACAATCTTCTTACAATGTTTCAGCAACAAACTAGTGTCCCAGTGACGAATGAAAGGAACTATGGGAGGGCATGGTTTTCCTTGAAAAGGAAACGTATACAAGTAGCAAATCAATGGAACAACTACACACGCATTAACTGCCGAGTATTTAGTAGTTTTATACCTATGCACAACATCACCTAACTTCTTAAGCACATACCCACACCAGTCATAACTCCTAATCTCTGCTACATTCTCAACAACACGAACCAGCTTAAAATCCACAAAGGATCTAGCAGTAGGACTCAAGAAGCTGCAAACTACATACATCACAAACAGTTTTTTAAATTCATCCCCACCTTCACGTAATCCCATCATCTTGTCAAACAACCTCTCACAATAAATGTTACCCAGTTGATCATACCCAAACTCTTCCCTCCATCTCTGCCTAAGTTCTATGCCTTTCCTTTCGCCCTTCCCGGCATTACTAACCTCAGCAACTTCCTTATCACTAATAGGGAGTGCTAAAACATCATACACATCATCGCGGGTTATAAAATACCTATCAGAACCAATAGTTTGAACATAGCTAATTGGATTAAAATTCTGAATCAGGTAGGGAATGATGTCTTTAGGAAGGGAACAAAATTTAATTTTAAGGAGACCATCAAAACCAATCTCTTCCACATATTTTATCTATTTTGAGGTCAGCAAAGAAGACACTTTTTTCAATTCTCCAAGGGCAACACTTCGTAGTGAAGCCTTTCTCAGCACTGAAAAGAAAATTAAAATTCATGAAACATCACATACAAAATTGAAAAACATCAACAAACTAAAAGTAAAACATCAAGTCACATTAAAAAAATCAACATGACACAGTTCATCAAACATCATATGCAGAAATTAAAATATCAGTCACTTCAAAAAAACAGAAAGAAAACTGCCGAGAAAATACAATGCTAAAAAAATAAAAATAACAACTAGATTACAAACATAACTGACACATAAACTGCTCCATATTAATCAACTAGATGCATCAACAAAACTACAATATGAAAGCAAAACATCAAGTCTCACAAAAAAAAACATAAAAACACATAAACTAATAATCACCAAACACATTATTTAAAATATCAACTAACTTTTCATCATCATTAGACACAGCTTGTTTCCCTTTCACTTTCATCTGTTCAAACGGTCTAGAAGACTTCTTCACAACCACCACCTCAGGTTCTGATTCAGAATCAGAACCACTTGCAACATTATTCACAACTTTACCACTCCCCTCCACGCTTTCAGATTCTGATTCAACAGAATGCGAGCTATCTTTATCATTATCATCTTCATCTTCATCTTCCGAAGATTCACTTCTACAATTGTCTTTAGCATCATCAACATTTAAAGCTCCAGCATCTACATTTTCAGTTTCAGGAGCCGTGCAATACACCTCTTCATCTACAAATATTGAAACATCACATCAAAATGGAAAATCATCAAAATTTAATATCTAAAAAGCAGAGGTGTTAT
Organism: Rubia yunnanensis; assembly: GCA_037428765.1. Lineage (NCBI taxonomy): Eukaryota > Viridiplantae > Streptophyta > Magnoliopsida > Gentianales > Rubiaceae > Rubia > Rubia yunnanensis. Next base: position 29,611,668 of record CM075069.1, on the reverse strand, counting down.
CAAAAACTGATAACACAAGATTTATTTTATATTTCTCAGCAACTTTCTTCTTCACATCATCAACTAAGACAAAAAAAAGAAAAAAAAAGAAATCAAACCAGATAATCAGACATTGGCATCATGAAAAACAAAAGATAGAAATCTGAAATGACCAACTATAAAATATTAAACATCATACCATAATTTTAAAACATCAAGTTATTAATTTAAAATAGTACCTTTGCCACTGACACCCTCAGAAGCAACTTTAGGTTTCTTCACAGCCATAGTCTTCTGCAAAGCCCACCTCTTGGCACTTTCACCTCCAACATCATCATCCTTTTTCAATTCATTCTTCAAACTAGCATCACTCCTCAAAATAGGTTTTTTACAATTGCCAACACCAACAGCTAAAAAAAATACATCACGTCAAATTCCATAAAAAAAGAGGATAAAACATTGTAAGGTTGAAAATTTTAAAACAACTAACTTAATTTTGAATACCTTTACCACTGACACCCTCAACAGCAACCTTGGATTTCTTGAATTTTTTCACAACCACAAACTTACGTAACATCCTCCTACAATATGGAATCTCAGGATTAGCAACTTTTTGAGCAGGTTCAGAACCTAATTCAGGTACCACATTCTGCAAATTGGAACCACCGGAATCTCCTGATATTCCATCTTCATAATACAGATTAACATTCCTCTTCACTTTCTGCTTTTGTCTCCTCTTTGTAGGAAAGATTCCTGAAAACATAACAACATCAATACAAATGAATGAAACATTAATATACACATTCAGAAGAGTAAATAAAAAGGTGAAAGACAAACTCTCGGGTTTAGCAGCCTCATCAGCAACAACAAAATCCGGAGGCATAGCAACTTCATTAGCAACCAGTACAGATTTGTCAGCCTTATCAGCTTTTTTAGCAACATCCGGACCAGATTTTTCAGCCTTATCAGAACCATTCAAACTAGAAACAGATTCAGTCAGCACTGTCTCCAAATTGCGTGCACCATCCGGTTCATCTTTATGAACTTCATCATCAGCCAGATTAAGATTTCTTTTAGCTTTCTCTTTCAGTCTCCTCTTCATAGAGGACAGTCCTGAAACAGAAAAGCAGCATAAAATTTAAAATACAAAACATTAATATACATCTTTCACAAAAAATAAATAGGAACAAACAGACCTGAAACCAAATCAACATTAGGATCACCCCTCAGTCGATGTGATTGTCTCACAGCACAGCTAACATTTGCATCTGAAACATTAAATTTAAATTATATAAACATCAGGAAAATATAATGCAACAGTAAGCCCAAACAAATTCAAGGGAAAAAATATACAAATCATCATTTAAAAGCTCATCCAACATCACAATCTACATCACTCCCCTAAGTTGAAACATACAACTAAACAGATACAACATACACTAAATAACATACACTAAATTTAAAACATGATTCAATAAATTTAAAACATCATAGCCTAAACTTGAAAAGGATATAAAAAACTGACATCATACATCATAATGTAAATTTAAAATATCTTTCAGTAACCTTAAAACATCATAGCATGAACTTAAAAAGGGAATCAAGCTGAAAAGCACACACCATAACCTGAATTTAAAACATCATTCAGTAAACTTAAACATCATAGCCAAAACTCGAAAGAATATCAAACTAAAAGGCAGACATCATGAACTGAACTTGGAACATCATACAATGAACTTAAAAATCAACATGTTAGCACAAACCGAAAATGACAAAACATCATTCAACAAACTTAGAAACATCATAGCCTGACTTGAAACCATATCAAACTAAAAAACATCGTAGCCTGAAATTGAAAAAAAATCAAGCAAAAAAACATACACCATAACCTTAATTTAAAACAACATTCATTTAGTAAACATAACACACCATAGACTGAACTTGATAGCATATCAAACTAAAAATTATACATCATGACCTGAACTTAGAACACCATACGATAAACTTAAAAAATCAACATATCAGCTCAAACAAAAAATGACAAACCAAATACTTGAAAACATAGATAACTAAAACTGAAGCACAACACATGAAAGACACAATGGATGAAAATTTACACTAGAAAGACACAAATAGATGACTGATGAACATAAAAGGAGCAAAAAGTAAAACATCAACATAAATATATATAACATCATGTCATAGAAGTGCAACATCACAAAAAGCATAAGTGAAACATCATCAAAAATATGTGATACATCATGTCATAAATTTACAACATCACAAAAGGCAAAAATGAAACATCAACAGAAAAATATTATACATCATGTCATAAAATTACAACATCACAAAGAGGAAAAGAAAAACATCAGCATAAGTATATGGAACATCATGTCATAAAATTACAACATCACAAGTTACTCAACAGCTACAAAATACATTCAAAAATACACACAAAAAACAGAGAAAGAGAATTACCTTCAGCAGGTCCTCGTTTCCTTAGATTTTTTAAGACAGCAGGATGACTAACTTCCTCACAGTCTTTATAGTTCTTTGCAATATTAGCAAGAACATCTAAAGCAGAATCATCGGTAACTTTGTCCTTCAACATCTACAAATCAACAACAAAAACACAAATATTAACATACAAACTAAATGAACCCTAAAATGTCAAAGAAATTCAACACAGAAACCAAATCAATGCAAAAACCCGAAAAAAACAGTAATATAACATCACATGCAAGTAATAAAACACAGAAACAATAAGACCTACACAAAAAACAGAGCAATCCCCAAAATATAGATACACTAAACAACAGAAACCCTATAAACTTCAAATCGAACACATTAAAGCAACATTACACTACACAAACAAAAGAGAAACACAAAATAAGCGAAAGAAACACTCAGAAAACCTACACAAAGCATAAAACATCACATGCATCCAAAAAATTGGGGAAAATTGGGAAAAACAACAAAATACGAACAAAAAAACCTAGCGACTACATTACCTTCGCAGATTAAGCACAATCCTAACTCTTCCAGTCGTAGATCGTTAAAAACCAAACGGAATTCAACAAAAAAACCGAAGGAAACAGAAACGCAGCTTCAATCAGACCAATGCACACTTGAAATTGAAAAAAAAAATGAAGCAATAACCGATTATATAGAAGATTTCTGAACGGGTGAATATTGTGAGTGAACAAACTTGAATACTGAGAAAAACGATTTCGCTTCTTGAAAAAACGAGAATGAAAAATGTGGCCAAACATGGAAAACAAGCCGTTCGACATAATTTATATAATAGGACTAAATTGTAAATTATCAATATTACACATTAAATCCCTAGACTTTTAAAACATCAATATGAAACCCCATCTTAAATTATTTGCAATTTAATCCCTGGTCTCACCGTGAGACGGTCTTATACAAGACTTTGTCTTGAATAATTGGTGAATCTTCAATTTATTTTTCAATAGGAGTTTATTAACATTTACCTCCACTTCTTTAGCACCACTTTCCTTTCTTTGTTTTTGCCGTTTCTTTGTCATGTCTTTTCTTAAAAATAAAGGGTAATATGCAAATATAACTGTATATGTTGGAGAAAATGCAGATATAACACTGAATTATATTTTAGGGCAAAAATAACCCCGACTATTGAATGAAAGTGCAAATATAATCCTATGACCATATTTCTGGCATTGACTAAGAAATTCTGGCTATTGGCCCACTTGCAAAGACTAAAATACCCTTATGTTGAAAGTCTTACATGAGATAGACAATTATGCCCTCTCCACCGACCACCACCACCACCCCCCACCCGCCTGGCTCCACCACCACTTCCATTGCCAGCCCACCACCACCACTCGCCTAGCTCCTCAGCCCTACCCCTTCACCACCTCCTCCATTCTTCCACCATCACCACCAAGCAAAATCACACATCAAATTCGTCCCGAAAATAAAAATCAAAATGCAAGCTCAAAATGCAAAACATGAAACTCTACCAGGAGTAGCGACGGTGTAAGAGGTGGCGGGGCGTACCGGCGGTGGCAGCGGAGCAGATCCCGATCCACGCACCACCTCTCACCACATCGATGCCTTCGCCCCCGACCAAATCGATGCTTCCGTCGTCGACCAAATCGATGCTTCCATCGCCGACCTCTATCTCCAATTCCAGCCGGCAGATTTGCTTCATCAACCACATCTCCGATTCCAACTCCAACGAGGTGGCCTCCATCATCGATAAAATCTTAGCCTTCGCCTCCGCCGTCGGTCTCAGTCTCTGATTCCAGCTCCGGGGAGGACGGATCCCATCAAGGAAGGCTGGTCAGCTCGATTCAAGATCTGGTCGTGCTTCGGAGTGCTTCAACATTCAAGAGCTTGAAGAAGGGCACGCGAGAATGAAGAAAGTGACGTCGAAGCTTCTGGTTATGTCATCCGATGATGTTTGCCTAGGAAGAAACGACGAGAAAAGAAGAAAACAGCGAAGAAAAAAGATAATTTTTAAGTTTTAGGGGATAAATGTAGTTTCAATGTTTTTTTTGTTTTTATATTTTTTTAGAGGGGGTAGAATAGTATTTTCCCTAAATTCTATCGTCCAACTGTTGGAAAAGGTTATATTTGAACATAACCTATATATCTAGGGTTATATTTGCACTTTCAATTATCACAGGGTTATATCTGCACTTTCGTCAATTATCGCAAGGTTATATATGCACTTTGCTCAAAAATAAAATTGTATTAAATATAAAAAATGAGTAACAAAATTTGGAGGTGAACTCCACGAGGAAAAAACTTGTGAATTAGACTTAGGCTATTGCGCCAATCGATGGACAACTCTATTTTTCTGTCTAGAAATCCAACATATTAGCGGATTATCAAAACCCATGATTAATGTTCTAGGAGAAGACCTAGATAAGTTTTATTTACATTTTTTTTGGATAACATTGATAATTGCTTTGGCATCACCCATAATGAAACTAGGCGATAATCTATTTTTGATATGTCCTTAAAGTGCTAAAATAAGTGCAATAATACTTCCACATTTTTTATGAATTATACTTGTCGAATTTGAATGAATTCTCCATATACCTACGAACCATCTATTGCTCTGACATAACATCCCAAACTGGTGTAAGTTGGAGCAGCCGCATCAAAGTATTATGATAACTCTAGGGAGTTTCTTTTCATGTCTTGACTTCTCTAGTTCTCAACCAAGCTACCGAAAATATAAAAAAGAAAAAGAGAAGAAGAAAAGAATGGACGGGAGATCGGAATGGGATTCCTTTTTCTTTTCTCTAATTTATCTTACTCATCCATTTTGAGACAGAATCAATAATCACATGGCGTGTCTCAAAAGAATGCAGTTCCTGTCTTTTTAGCCTTAGTATTCACACATTGATTAATTTGATTTAGATCGGATTATCCGCTTAAGTGACGAGTGCTTCTCTTCAAATATTGTCTTTTCATAAGTCAGGAAATGATCAGGGTTTAAATTATAAATTAGAAAAAATCAAGATAAAATTTTCGAGTTATAAACTTTATAAGTACTACACGTTGCATAATAAATTTTTAATATTACAACTAAAATATTTTATCTTTTATTATTTTAGTTAAATCTCATTTTCCATAAACCTATGAAAATACGATATTTTTCAAAATTTTACCTTTAGGGACTAGGTCCATTTATCATTTTATAAAAATCAGAAAATAACGTATCCGCTGATCGGTCTTCATGATTGCCTTTTAAATTGTTGAATTCTTAATTGTGTATAACAAAGATTTTGAATAAGAAAAGAATTTGCTTTATTTAGATGGTATTTCCATAAGTCATGAAACAACCACAAAAATACTTTAACTTAAATATGTTTGTTAAGGAAATAGAAACTCTTTCCTTGTATTAAAGGTTATAAATGGTTGTTACATTATAGAATTAGTTTCCTTATAAAATTAGTTAACAATTTTCTACTTTCTTAAAAATCTTACATAAATATATTTTTTTATTTTATTTGAATATAAAAATAAATACATAATGTATAAAAATATTTATAAATTAAATTAAAAATCACATTATTTAAAATATAATTAATAATTAAATTTAAAATATATAAATACACAGTTTTTTTTTTTGAAAGAATATTTATAATCAACTGAATTCACACATTCTATTCCACTGATAGGCTTAGATTAGATTAGGAGACACAACCATTTATATTACCTCCGTTTCGTTGGATTTGAAACCATAACATTAGTTATTTGGATTTAGGTGAATGGAATTAAATTTAGAATGGAAAAAAATAGAATGTGTAGATGAAATTGAAGGAATATTGCCATAAATGGAAAATGTATCAAATCTACAAAAAAAAATGTGTCACATCCAATGAAACGGAGGGAATATATATTTCGTATTTAGGCTTGGTGAAGTCTAAATTTTATCCATTTAAATAATTAAAAGAGTCCGTCTCTTGAAAGACGGGTTTTTCATTGCTTATGGAAAGACCAACATTCAAACTATAAATTAAAAGAATTGAAAATAAAATTTTTGGATTGTATTAATCGGGTCATAAACTTTATAACTATTACATATTGCGTAATAAATTTTTAATATTGCAACTAAAATATTTTACCTTTTTATTTTCTAATTAAACTCTATCTTTCCATAAATATATAGAAGACAGTGTTTCCTAAAACTTTGCCTAATTTAAAATACCATCAAAGAAAATGGTTTAACCACCAAATCAAAATTCAATACACTATATAAAGAGCTACTTAGATTATGGAAAGATTACATTTCCTAATACTACTACTCTATATAAAAGGTTATCACATAGGTACCTACGACAATATCTTACTTACAGACATATAAAATTGGTTATAAATTTTTTGTGCGTATCTAAATTACTCTAATATTTATAACTCATGAATAGGTAGGTGTAAGAGAAGTGAGGCGAATTTATAGATATTAAAACACTGAATTGATAGTGAGAAGAAGACTACATCATACAAGTATTATTCCGATTTCAATATCGTATATTTTTATATTTTCATATTCAACTATATAATATCACTTGTTTGAAATGATCTTATGTGAGGCAGTATAAACTCTAGGCAGAGCACTTTCTACACTTCTAACAATATTCTAGCTACAAGGAACTATGTTTAATAAGTTTATAGGGATATATTTCTAATTATTTTACATTAACTTATCGCTAATAACTTTCCAAGGTATCTTCGTCAAATTTTTTCCATCATTTTTCTGCTACCTGCAACCTGCAAAAAAAAATTCAAAATAATATTTTAAAAATGTTTTTAAAATGCAAAAAAAATAATTAAAAACTGCAGCAACATCGGCAAAAAATAGCAGAACATCAACGAAAAATCATAAAACATCAACTAAAAAACTGCAACAAAAAAATATAAATCAAATAAAACAACAAAAATATATAAAAATTCAAATAAAAATCAACATAAAATTGAATAAAACGTCGACTACGACTAACAAAAAAATAACTGGAAATCATAAAAACGTCAACAAAGCTAAATTGTCATTTAAAAAAAACTACAAACATCAACCTATATCACCCAAGCAGCGATTGAAGCACTTATAAGTTGTACTCTAAACAACAATTTGTTTTCATAACACACACAAGTTATAAAAATAAACACCTACAACCTACATTTGAAGCACTAACAAAAATAAAAATGCAACGTAAGGAAAAAAATACTACAAAAAATCAACCATATCATCAAAAAAACTACAAACATCAACTCATAACAAGCAACGATTGAAGCACTTACAAGCAATGATTGAAGCAGTTACAAGTTGCACTTTTAAGCACCAATTTGTTTTCATAACACACACAAGTTATAAAAATAAGCACCTACAACCTACATTTGAAGCACTAACAAAAAATGAAAACGTCAACGTAAGGAAAAAACACTATAAAAATCAATCATATCATCAAAATAGCTACAAACATCAACTCCTAACAAACAACATTTGAAACACTTATAAGTTCTACTCTAAGAACCAATTTGTTTTCATAACACACACAAGTTATAAAATAAGCACCTACAACCCACATTTGAAGCACTAACAAAAAATAAAAAATGTCAACATAAGGAAAAAAAACACTACAAAAAATCAACCATATCATCAAAAAAGCTATAAACATCAACCCCTATCACCTAAAACTCACCCAGAAAATGAAAAACATCAACATGAGAGGAAAAAAAACTAAAAACATCAACAAAAAAGTTACGGTACCTCAAGAGTATAATTTATTTACTCTGAAAATCATAAAACATCAACGATTTTTTTTAAAAAAAAACTACAAACATCAACTCCTACCTCATCCGGAAAATGAAAAACATCAACATAAGAAAAAAAGACACTACAAACATCAACTCCTATTACCAAAACCTCAGTTGAAAAAAAAACATCAATATGAGAAATTTTAAAAAAAACTACAAATATCAATCCATATCACCCAAAAAAACTAGAGAACCTCAACTCATATCAATTAAATTTCACCCGAATAATGAAAATATCAACATAAGAGAAAAAAAATAAAAACATCAACAAAAAGCTACAGTCATCCAAGAATAAAAATTCTTAAAAAAAAGAACCTAGTGGGATTTAAACCCATGTCTATAACCTTAAAGCCTAGAGCAATAACCACTACATCAAAAACTATTATTGAACATGCACTCAATCAAATAATAGTAAACCACATCATGCATATCAAGAACATAAATTCTTCAAAATAAAACCTTAGTAGGTTTCGAACTGCAGACCTCTAATGACTACATTCAAAACAGTAACCACTATACCAGAAAGCTTTTAGTGACAATATACTCAGTCAAAAAACATTTAGCCTCAGTTTATCTCATTGGAAAAAAGCACAAAATTAATCCCCACCTCTCGTAAGCAAAACCTTGTTCGTCGTTGTCAACCGCCGCCTCAGGTCGCCATCCGCCATCATATCCAACGTTCACCGCCGCTAGCGCGTGATCGCACGTGCTACCTTCTTCAATATGCACGTAGATCTCGCCTGACGGAAGAGGCAGAGATGCCGTCGCCGTCGCCTCGCCGTCAGTATACCATAGCGCTGAAATTTGAACGGAGAAGGAGAAGGTGCGATGCCGCTGCAATTTGAATGCTCGAGCACGTCAGCTTCGCGATGAAATCCACCGGAGAAGACCTGAGCAATGCCAGCGATAGAGCATCCGAATTTGCCGGATAAGACTCGAATCAGAGAAGTCTGAATTCACTAGAGAAGACTGAGCGGTGAAGACTAGGGTTTCGGTGCCCTATAAATTCGACTCTCTGTGCGGCATCATCACTAGGCTTCGACAGTGAGGCGGTGAAGGCTAGGGTTCCGGCGGATTCGGATGCAGCGAGGCGAGGAATGAAGACAATTCCAGTGAAATGCATATCTGTGAATTGCAGAGGCGCGGCAGTGGAATCCGGCTAAAGCAGACCGGCGCAGCAGTTTCATGTGGCTGCGGTGGTTACCGGTGACTGAGGCAGTTCCCGACAGAAAAAAAAAGAAAAAAAAAACATCCAAAATTGTGATATTTATATGAACCAATTTTTTTTCTATATTTACAACAAAATTCCTCCAGTTTTTCAATTTCTTTTTTAAAAAACTCATCCCAAATGAAACTTTTTATAATTGCATAAGAAACCCGGCCTAAAGTTCAGGCTGCCTAAAGTAAGACTTTGTGTACTTGTTTTAACCTTTAAAATATAATATTTAAATTTTCAAAAAAAATTGTAACATTTAAAATAAAAATCACTTTGGAGTGTCCATAACCTTATTGAAAGACCACATTTCCTAAGATTTTATCTTTTAATTAAGTGGACAATGAGTTTTTAAATAAAAGTCCCAAGTTGCCAACATACGTGCATGGAAGCTACTATTATTATGTTATTTAATCAATTTAGTAAAATCTTTTCTCAAAAAACTTTTGAATTAAAGTCTCTAATAACACAAACACTACTACTCCCTCCGTCCCAGCCGAATCTGCACACTTTTTGATCAACTTTCTCAAGACACGTTTGACCATAAATTTCAACTAGTATATAGATACCAATATCATTATGTGAGATATTGTTGGATTATCTGCATGCTGTATTTTCTAAATATCAAATAACACACCGTTAATATACGTAACTAAAGTTATCGTTGGTCAAACATTATCTGAGAAAGTTGACCAAAAAGTGTGCACATTCGGCTGGGACGGAGTAATATAATAGATGACTGATAGAGAGACACAGAATAAAGTTTGCCTACACCATTACTCCTCAAAATAGTCCATTCTGAGAATACTTCATGGAGAAACCAAATGGGTCAAACTTTGTTGGAAAATTATGGTTAAAAGGATGAAATTCGTCAACTTTTTGGACTTTGTTTGAGTGGGACTCGAATGGATTTTAGGTCGGTGGATGTCATTTTTGGGTTCTCCTTCGCGAGCACTATAAAATCGACTATTTAAACTCTCAAAACGGATCAAGGGTGAATGAGATATGGATGTTTGAAATGTCACTCTTGAAAGAGAAAAATTAGGTGGAAATTGGCCCAGATTAATTTTTCTTTGGACTGTCCAAAATCCGTATGGACCGCATGGAAGTCTCTGGAAGGCCCAACCGTATAGTATATATGGAATTGCTTGTGTGTAATTCTTAAGAGATAAGAACAAAATGCTTCCATATTTTGTGAGATATCTTGTCTTAAATAAATATGCGGTTTACCATGTTTAATACGATGAAGAATATTTGTGCAAATATTTCTTCCTTTTCCAGCAGATTTGATTTGAGTATTCATGGAATGTCCGGATTTGATGAGTTGGTGATTGGAGAATATTCTTCTCTAATTACAGAAAATCAGAATATCATGTTTCCATGATTAGGGTCTCTTAGAGCAGTATAAATAGAGCCTCTAAGTCATTCAGAAATTACACACCATTTCTCAAGTCCCTCTATATTCTAAACTTGAGTATTCTGTCTGTCTTTCTCGAAGTTTCCATTTGTTGCTCTGTCGAGGTGATAGTCCTCCGGGCCTTGCGGGAATCCGAGGTAACTCTTACGTGTTAATTGTTACCTTCGATGGTTTTATCCTAGGGAACGATGTCCACGATGTGACTCATTCGTTTCAAGGGCAGCGAGTGTTACTCGTGACTCCATCAATTTGTGATTACTTGAAACATGATTTATGCTTTGATTATTTGTAATATAAGCGTTTCGATTGTATGCTTGAATAATTAATAAAAGTTTATTATTCTTGCATATGTTAATTGCTCGTTCAATTTTGTTGTTTAATTTTTCGCATGATATAATCAATATATGTCCAACAGTCTTGAAACGAATGATATCTGTTGATCTATATTGATGCGAAAATTGTATGTAATATATGATTGCATATAGGCGATCCAGAATTTGTAGAATATTGCATGATTGTAACGTAATTTTTCCACGAAATTTGTATGCACGATGGTTACCGCATGATATATTCCAAGTTGATATGCTTGCATGTATTCCAAATTGATATGCTTGCATGTACTCCATATTGATATAGATTGCATGCGCCAGAATATATATGATCCAGAATTTCCAAAAATTACATGCTGGTAGTCAAGTTTAGACTACTGTTTAATATATTCCAAATGTGAGTGCATGCGGAAACATGTTTTCCGTAAATAAAAGGGATGGCATGCAATATTTGTGAATATAATTGTGAGAATCTGATTGCATGCTGGAAATTGAGGTGCATGTCTGCGTAAATATTGATAGGAATGATTAATACGTATGCTAATTGCGTAAATATGCATGCTAATGGTTTTGGTTATTTACAGCAAAATCATTTGAGCAATTTGTTATGTATAATTATTTAAAATATTATACTACGATATTTGAGATTTATACATATATTTAACGGTGGAAATCTTTTGTATGTACGCATTGGTGAATCCGAGTATACACGATTGTATCTATTGGAAGAAAAACTTGGCATGGAGATACAGCAGGATTTGCTTGGCAACATGAAAGAGTCAAGAGTTGTAATCATGGTTTTGCAAACTATGGTACGTATACACGTTAATTAAAGTGAATCATAGCATATGCTATATATACATATATTGCTTGGATTATATTTGATAACCATTTGCGTGAATCTGGATGTGAACAAGACTTTGTTACAAAGAGTGTTATGTGAATAATATTTGCACATATATGTCCAGTACACTAAGGCTATCGAATTTGATAGTAAATGGATTTGGTTATAATAATCCCTTAATTATGTGGGAAAATGAGTTGAGCATGTATGTTAAATTACATGGTGCAATTATGGAAACATGCTAATTCCGTGATATTCATGCTTATGAGATTAAATGTTGATATGGTAAGAAATCATATTTGATTCTTTGCATGAAAGATTGAATTAAATTTACGGGAAAAAATGCCATGAGTTTAAAATATGGGATCAGACATTATTATTCAATTACATGAAAGCAGTGCATATGCTTGGAAATTATGAGACATTTAAATTTCCTAAGCCCTCAAAATGTTATAGTATTTGTTTAAATACTTGATCAAATGTTGAAATACCTATTTTGCATGGTATAGTAATTTGGTTGTGTGGGTTGCTCGTGTTGGTTAAGAGATTTAAAACCACATTTTGTGTGAGAATGTGCTGCTAGTGATTTATGACTTTTATCTGCTTGGTCTGAGAATCGCATGCAATAAAATGGTAAACTTCATTTGTACTTAAACATGACATCTCTCGGCAAGAGTGCAATATATTCGTGCATGAATGAAGTATGTGACATTGGGTTATTTGATCCATGATGTATTTTCGTTCATTTAGGGACTTGATTTAGTTGCATATACAAAAATTTTAGATCTATGTTGTGTCTAAAATTGGGTTATGCTTTTATATGCCATGATTATATTAATTGTTTGGGAAAGTGCCTTTTTGATGCAATGAAAGGTTTGAGAAGGCTTGTCCCAATAATTGGCTATCTTGATTGATCGTTTACGAGCATATGGCTCACGAGTGACAATTGTTAGATTGCATAGATAGAGCATATGGGCTCGAAGTTCAACATATTCTGGTTATTTTGTATGACCTGAAAAATGTGAACATGAAGACATTAGTTTACGACTATGTCTAGGGTATTGGTTCTTGGAAGCATGGTATAAACCCTAAAGCATGAGTTATCATGACTATGCTAAAAATCTTTGATTATTTGTAATCAAAGAATTGAGAGAAAAATCTCAAGAATTTGGTTGGAAAAACTAAGAATCCTGAGAATGGGAATCCCAAGACTTTTGGTCAAATCTCTTGATTTATGGTTGAAAAATCTAAGAATCATGAGATATGGAATCCCAAGACAATTGGTCAATTCTCTAGATTTTTGGTTGGAAAGCCTTAGAATTCTGAGATGAGGAATCCTAATACAGTTAGTCTAGAAACCCCAAGACACGAGGTTTTGAGAAACTTAACACGTGTGGGGATGTTTAATAAAACCAGCCCAATGTGGGGGGTAGACGAAAACCTAAAAATTCAACGACGATATGAATTTTGATAGGTACTTGAAGTGAAAAAGTTGCCACGAGAGATTTGAATCAAGTTGATCAAGTCGGGAGGACTTTAACTCGAACCAAAAGGGTAAACTCGAAATTGAGTCTAGCAATGCACTCAAACTTGAGTCGAGCAATAGACTTGAATGTGTTTCGAGCATAAAGACACTCAAGTTTGATTTGAGTAGTCTGAAAGTAAAGTTCAGTTGTACTGAAACTAGGCTTTAAAATGGGCATGAAATTGTGTGGAGTTAGTAAACTTACACTGCGCCCTAGTGAGAGTTAATCGAATCCTCGATTAATTGATACTACATCGGTTGTGGTATTGGTCATGCGAGGAAGAATGATTAATTGAGATCGGAAAGTTTAGTTATCTCTAATTCCAAGGGAGTTGAAGGAATAAGAGAGACTTTCACGATAAAAGATCAATACATGGAGGTGTTTTGATTGTTGAAAGGATCAAGCCCTAAAAGAAATTTCATGGGTAAGAACCTAGTATTTGATTCATTATTGAACACACGGACTTTTAGTAAGTTGGGTTTGTATATTAACGAAACCACTTACGTGATGCATAGAAAACATATGAGGTTATCTGTGACCATGATGTGAATACATAGAATCCTATGGGGAATGTGATTCACAATGTAGACATTTGCAAGGTCATTTGGTGATTGAAGGAAATCGCTAGAAATGATCAAGCGGTGTGGGGGAGCCTTTAAAGTTGGCTGGCGATCTTTTAAATAAGATACCCCAAGAAGGAGGAAAATAAAACTCCTCATAGAGCCATCCTAAAAGTTCTTTCGAATGTGGGGGTTGGCGTATTGCGAATGTAGTAAAAGGAATACTTAAACAGTATCTTTACTAGATATGCACAATGTTGAAGTGCTATCAATTTCTTGAAATTCACAAGAAATATTATACAGAAACTAGAAATATATCTTGATGGAAAGTGTATTTTGTAGAAGTTTCTGTTAAAGATCCCGATTTATCTTAAATGGACTTAAGAGTCAATAGATAGAATCATTAAGGATCGGGGACAAACCAACGAAGGAAACAAGATTCCATGAAATGACGTTTGTGGAAAGCGGTGATCAATAGAGAGATTGATCTACCATGAGTGCAAATCACTATAGTACTAGTAGATTTGAACAATTAGTAAGTATATTTGTGTACTTGATGGGTATTCTCTAGACATGAGAATGAGTCCAAGGGTGATGGTACTTGCTATCAAGGTTTTGTGAAAGCTACAAGTACATCTAATGGACCTAAATGATTATTTGAAGATTTAGATATTAAGATCTGAATAGAGCAAAATGAAAAGCTCAATGCTCCTAAATTACCCATCATGTGACCAAACTAATTGTTGTTTAGCCAGTGATATTAAATCAATGAGTTTGATGAAGGCGGATATGCTAAGGGACACAGAAAATGACCATGTCATTTATGTCTTTGAATTGGTGGTTTTCTCATTGATAGAAAAAATGATACGATGATTGAGTCTCTTGGAGATATGTGGTATTCAATGGAATGACTCTAAACATTGTGAGTTGCCTTTTGTAAAGGTGAGGTGTGTCTTAAGAAGATAACTCAAGAGTCATTGATAGTCTGATGTACTTATTAAAGTGCACATTAGACAATTCTTACAATTGATAGTAAGATGATACATGAGTAATCTAGAAAAGATCACTGAAAACTAGCTGTGTGTGAGACTCGTGGATATGGCTTGAGTTGTGTAGAGAAATGGTTCTCTCTTGCTAGATTTATAGAGGAATCTAAGTCCATCGTGTTGGACAAAAAATTGGGAAAGATATACCCTAGGATGACCAAAGCACTTTTATGCGTATTGGTGTAGCGTAAAGCTTGTAGCTTAAAGCCATATCGATGATGGTGTGTCTCGACATAGACACTTTACCATTGGACGACTACTCTCTACGAGAATTATCGATGATGACTACGTAAGGTCAATATGATAAGAGTTGTTATTCTTTGACGAAAGAATTCAATCGATTTCTTGACGAAGAAATTGAATCGAGAGTTAGTTGAGAACTCATCGAAAGGAATATGACTAAGTCCAATAAATGGTGGGTTACGTATGTGGACACTCAACCTATGTGACTGGAGATCCCAAGATCTAGGTTCAAAGGGACAACTAAACTGCAAAGACCCATCGCGATCACTGTGGGGGTTTCATACCTCTTGTCTTATTCCTATGATGAAGAAACGGTGATGTGAATGGAGGTTAAGCATTAAATTTCTTTTATTGATTCAAGGCATCGAGTATGTAGTGCTCGAAAGAGCGCAATAGTTTACGGAATTGCTCTTACGCCAAGAATCACCTATGCAAGCGAGAAGTGTGGCCGCTTCGAATGGGAATTGTTGGGACGCAATTCCTTAGAAACCTTACAGAACTAGGCGTGTGCCATGACCTGATTAATGGACACAACCGAGGAAAGCGCAAGGGCTAGGAAAGATGTTTGTGGGAAGTGCATTGTCGTTCACACAAGCGGTAGGGGAAGTTCAAGGATATCGCGTCTACTTCCTAACCAGTGGGCTAAGTGCACTCTCTCATGGGAAAGTTCAAAGGGTGACACCTACTTATCCTATGCAGCATCTATGCCATCGAAATGAATCTATCACCAAGTCAAACTCTGTGTCTGACGTGATTGTTCTGATTCCTACATCAATATCTATTCATGTGGGGGATTGTTGGAAAATGATGGTTAAAAGGGTGAAATTCGTTAACGGTCACATTATTATCTTTTGTAATTGACGAACAAAGATAAGGTTTTTGACAATGTGTGGAATATCTAGGACATTAGTAAGGTGTAGGGTACGACCTAGGGTGGTTAATTTGGACATACCAAAACCATAAACTGGAATACGATTGCCATTACCAACAAGAATAGAACGAATATTGCTCGTAAGTAAAGGAGAAATTAGAGTACCTGCATCTGAGGTAAGGTGGGATGACACTCTAGTATCCATGAACCATTGCAGATCGCAGTTGGGCTGAATGGCCAAGGCTTGGAATGCCTGGCCAAGATCCGTCAGCTGAGGAGGGTCAGCGTCAGCGCTGAAGTTCACCCGACCTTGGCCGTAGCCGCAAGCTTGAGTTGGTGGATGCGACTGGGCAAGGCCTCTTGCCGGAAGGCCATGTATTAGAGCTGGATACTAGGGTTGCCAGGAGGGCTCCCAACCCGGAGCAGTGGGGTATGGCGCTGGAGGAGGGCCCAACTGTGACACCCAAGCGACATCAACATCCATTGGGGGACGACGGAGCTTGGCTTCCGACAGTTGTGCCCTCGATTGCGGCCTCCTCCTCGGTAGGGCCGGCGTTGATTGGAGCCATGGGAGGTGGCGTACAGCAGCGCAGGAGGCGCATACGGCTAGGGCCCAGGGGCCAGCTACGGCGGCACTACAATGGCTTCCACGGGTTCATCTCGGCTGGTGCGAGGGTGCTATTCCAATTCAAGAATGCTACTGGTAGTCTCAAACGTCGACATCATCTGGTGAATGTAGGAGACAACGATATCAAATTCACTTGGAAAACCTCGTACATGTTGAAGCACCAGACGTTGGTCGCTGATAGCAGCGCTGACACCCTTTAATCGACCAACAAGTTCACACAAGCGTTGACAGTATGCCTCAAGAGACGACATAGCTTCAAGTTTCATATTGTTTAACTCCTGCTCCAGGGATGCTGCGCGAGCACCCATATTGTTTGTAAGATGTTCTTTACACAAGTCCACAAGGCGTGTGCAGTTGATTCTTCCACAAGAACCCACGAAAGGAGGTTATCGCTCAATGTTCCGTAGATCCATTGGAGAGCATGTGCGTCGATCTCCCACCATGGGTCAAAGGTTGTATCATTTTTAGCAGGAGGCGGCGTACCGTCGATGTGCGCAAGAACTTTGTAACCCTTGGGATGAAACTTGAACAGACGTACCCAAGAGGCGTACGTGACCTTGATGCCATCTAAGACCCGAACTTTGTGCTGGATATTGGAGACAGTAAAAACAGGATGAAGAGATGATTTTTGCGGTGATGGAGGGGGAGTGGCGTCGCCATTAAACTGCTTGTCGGATGAAGAAATCTGATCTCAGTAACGTTGATAGCCATTGGAAAAGTGCTTCAAAGTTTTGAAGTGGCACGAATTTAATCCATTGGCGGCACAAATTTGAGTTGGAAGGAAATTATATAAAAAAGTGTGAATTTGCAGCGACACACTTTTGATGACTAACTTTGTCGACAAAGTGCTTCAAAGGTGTTTACAGCGGCGGCTATTGTTTAGATAATAATAGAGGTGTTGTTGCCGTAGCAACACAAAAAAAATGTCACTGTCTCACATTGGTGGTAGTTGATAGAGTTACGATTCAATATATAATAGAAAAAAATGCTTTTATAATCCTACCTAATTGACATAAGTGCCAATATAACCTTTCAATATTCAAAAGTGTCAATATAACCATATATAGTTAGTGAAAGTGCCAATATAACCCTATAAGTTTTAAGGACGTGCTGATATAACCCAACAAACATTAGAAATGTGCTGATATAACCCTACAAACATTAGGAATGTGTTGATATAATCCAATAAGATTGCATAATTTGCTGATATAATCCTACCTAATTTCAGCGAACTATGGCGGTCGGGCGAACTATGAGGGTAAAATTGTCCACCCAATTTCAGAGTTAGCCCAAAGGGTATTTTGGTAACTTTACATAGAGTCAACGCTGAAAAATTGAGGTCAATGCCGGAAATGAGGTCCGAGGGTTATATTGACACTTTCATTAACTAGTTAGGGTTATATTTGCACTAAAAATTATCATAGGGTTATATTGGCACTTACTCAAGTAGATAGGGTTATATTGCCACTTATCCCTATATAATATAACTGGTCACTCTTACATAGAACCAATTGATTTTATGATAAGAGCTCATGATTCTAATATGATATCAGAGCCCACGAGCCCGTGACCCCTTTATATCCACATTTGTACGATGATTAATACCGATACACATGAGGGGCGTGTTAGTGTCTCACATTGGTGGTTGACAGAGTGACGACTCTATGTATAAGATCATGGATCACCCCTACATAGTAGTACTAGTTGGTTTTATGATAGGAGCTCATTCTAATAGTACGACTCTATATATAAGATCATGGGTCACCCCTACATACGACTCTATATATAATATCATGGGTCACTTCTATATAGTAGTACCAGTTGGTTTTATGATAGGAGCCCATTCTAATATAAAATTTAGGGTTTAGCTCTAATACCATGTAAGATTGCGTAATCCCGTAATGAGTGATTCATTATCATTTAGTATAAATAGATTGTACAAGGAGTTATACCATATCTACAACTGTGCTAATCTAGGTAACTAAAAATTTACATATTTACGGTATAATATTGTATTATGAGAAAAAAAGTTACTTGCTAATTGAAGAGTTATTAGAAAAAAAAAGTTACTTACTAATTGAAGAGTCATGCTGGACATTACTTATACTATTCCTCTAAACTTTCTCAAACTTAAATGAATTACCTCCTCCGTTTTTTATATTTGTGGCACCACATGTTTATGTGTTTGGATTTATATGGAAAAAATAAGTGAATAAAATTGAATGTAGAAAGTAAAAAGTAAAAAGTAGGGTGATCGTGGATTGTTCAAGTTACGTCTCATCGAGATTAAGTTGGTTGGATGAAATTGAAGGAATCTTGCCAAAAATGAAAATTGTGCCAAATAAAAAAAAACCCATTTATAATAAATGTGCTATAAATAACAAAACAGGAGTATTATTATTACTAAGAAAATTAGGGATCTCATGAACTAAACTTTTAATCTCCAATGATGCTGATTCTGACTCTGAAATTGACATTGCTATAAATGCATAATCCTTGCGAATTATACGCCATTGATCTGCTGTCTTGCTCCAGGCTTAGTGCCCTCCAAGAAGTTTTTGCCTGAGAGCATCTCCAATGATTTACTTTATTTTTTAGTTGTTATTGTATTTTTTACAGTTATTATAGTGTATTTACTTCAATAGTTTGCTCTAAATCTTCCTCTAAATATTATGCATTAATATATTATGAATTATAATTCTAAATTTACACCCTTTTATTGAATAATTACTCACATGTTTGAAATAATTTAATTAAATAAAATTAATTAAAATGTACTATAATTTAAAATTGAAGAAACGTAATGAAATTAAATAAAAAGTGATTATGGTAATTTATATGCTTAATTACTTTTATTATTTTATATTACAGTAAGATTAAAGGCAAAGTCTTGGGAAAGACCGCCGTTCCATAGTCTTATGGAAAGACGGAGTTTAATTAGAATAATAAGAGGTAAAAAGTTTTAGTTGCAATATTAAAAATTTATTATGCAACGTGTAGAAATTATAAAGTTTATAACCCGATTTATGCAACCTGAATCCACAACTCTGCCACGCCACCTCCTCCACCGATCCACAATGCCATCTCCCGCACCACTCCACTACCTCCTCCACCGCTCCGCCACCTCCTCCACCAATCCACAATGCCACCTCCCGCATCACTCCACTACCTCCTCCACCGCTCCGCCACCTCCGCCGTTGCTTCAGTCTGAAAACCCAAAACCCTAGATCTCAAAACCTCCCACACTACCACCACAATTGTCCCACCCTTCCCATCAAAACCTCTCATCCCAACCCATTGAATCGGTGCACCACTACCGGTCGGAGCCTCGATCGCCCGATCTAAGTACCGCCGTCGAACCCTACCTGCTCCACCCATTTCTAACCCGAGCTCCGCCCGCTTAGCCCCACCACACCAATTGCCTCACTCTACCAGTTACCTCACCTCTGCAGCGCCACCCACTAGCCCACCCAAACCACCGCCCCAACACCTCTGCTCACCCCTCTTTCCTGCGACCACTCCATCACACCCAAACACAAACCTCCACAGCCCACCAAACCCAAGCCGCTCCATCATGACCAAATCGCGAGAAGGAAAAGAACAGCGGGGAAGGAAAATAATGGCTGAGAAGAGCGGTGGAAAAGAACGAAGGAAAAGAACAAAGGAAAAGAATGGCGAAGAAGGAAAATGAGAAAAGAAAGAGAAGGAGAAATGAATAAGGAAAATTAGGGTTTAAGGGCATTATAGACATTTCATGTTTTTTTAGAGGAATAAAATAATATTTCACTGAATTCTAGCTGAAATATGATGGAATGGGTACATTTGCACATACACTTACTATTTAGAGTTATATTTGCACTTTCAATTATCAAAATATTATATATGTGAATTTTGTAGGGTTATATCACTAGAGGAGAAGGCTCCATTAAAGAAAGCGTAAGAAGGCAGTTCTGATAGAACCGCCTATGATTGAGGTCCGAAAGCACTTTCGGGTTTGGAACTCCCTCCCAGATCACCGTTTTCATTATAAAGCCGATTCAGAATTAATTTAAGGCAGTTCTAAGTGCTATCCCAGATCACTGTTATTTATTAAAGGCGATTCTAAAGATAAAATCGCCTTTAAATGGGCTCTTTTCAGCCCATACCTTAGGATATTCTATTCCTTTTATTTTTACTCTCTTGTCTCCCTCTTTTCTAGTCCCTTCATTATTTCCAAACCCGCTTACTATTCCTCCCTCTGACTTCACTAATTTTTTATGTCGCCACCCTCTTCCTCCTCCTTCCGTCGTACCGCCTCCGCCAGTGGCTCGTCGTGAAACTCTGACGGTCGCTCATCGTGAAGCTCTGCCGTGAAGCTCCACCGGTCGCTCGTCTGCTCACTCTACCTCCGCCGCTAGCTCGTCCTCCACCTCCTTCTCCGCTGCTCACCGTTCGTCCTCCACCTTCCCTTTATCGTTGACCGCCGTCCGCTCGCCTCCCGCCGCTGAATTTGTTGATGTTTTTTCTGTAGTTTCCGTGAATTAGTTTTTGGTGATGTGTTCTTGATCGATTAATTTTTTTGGGTATGTGTTACTTGTTTGGCTGCAGGAAACCCCAGGTTTTTGACAGTTATTTTTTTGGAAGGTCAGAGATACGTTCCAAGTTCGGAACCAATTTCAGTCTCTAATTAAAGGCGGTTCAAAAATCGCCTTTGATCAAAATTAATCAAAGGCGAGACCAAAGAAGATAATTTGAAAGTGCATTTACTGATCCAATATAACCGCATTTAATGGCATTTTCCTCCACTAGTGTATATGCACTCTTCTCAAGTATTTTAAGTTAAATATTTTACTTTTTATATAATATTTTTTAACACATTCAAACACACTTTATTATATGTTTTAACTTATAAAGTGTAGAGTGCGTCTCTTGAAAGACGATCTTTCCATAAGTCATGGAAAGACCAAGGTTTAAAGTGTAAATTAGAAGAAATTAAGATAAAATTTTTGGGTTGCATGAACCGGGTTATAAATTTTATAACTACTACATGTTGCATACTAAAATTTTAATGTTGTAACTAAGACCTTTTACCTTTTATTATTCGAATTAAACCCCATCTTTCCATAAGCTTATGGAAAGACCGTCTTTCCCAAGACTTTGCCTAAAGTGTAATATTTAAAATTTTTAAAAATATAATTTTTAATTCAAAATATAAAGTGACATATCCATAAAGTTATGAATATGCCAACTTTCCAAAAACTTCTTCATAAATAAAATAATATTACTCCGTCCCAGCCGAATGTGCACACTTTTTGGTCAACTTTCTCAGGTCATGTTTGACCAACGATAACTTTAGTTACGTATATTAACAGTGTGTTAAAATTTGATATTTAGAAAATACAGCATGCAGAGAATCCAACAATATCTCACATGATGATATTGGTATCTATATACTAGTTGAAATTTATGGTCAAACATGTCTTGAGAAAGTTGACCAAAAAGTGTGCAGATTCGGCTGGGACGGAAGGAGTATAAAAGTGGACACAACAATAATTTAAACAACTCACTATGCAAGGCCTTTACTTTCTATTTTCGTTTCCCAATTAAATATTCTTATTTTTTTATTTTGGCTTAAATTTATAACTAAACTTTAGCTTAATCAATATTATTCATTACTTTTCTTGTTACATAAACATGTATAAAAACTCGTGAAACAATGTTAGACGGTAGAGTTAGGGATGACAATGAGGCGGAGCGAGTTCAGACTATAGTCCTTATCCATATCCACCTAAAATTTTTATACTCATACCTGTCTCATCACCTATGATGAGTACAACATTAAAATCCATTCCGCCTCATTGGGTATTGCAATCCACCCATGCTCCATCCTCACTTGGAATTTTTCTACCCACTTCAAACCCATTGTACTTATCGCACTTATACCTTAAAAAATACCTAAATTTTACTTCAAAATAATAATTATGATATTAAGAATTTAATAATTATTCATATGAAAATATTATAGGTAAGATATGTACATTACAAATAAATAAATAAATAAATTATTATATATTAAATTAATATGTAAATAGTGGGTCTAGTGGGAAGGAGCAGGGATGGGCAAACGTGAATTAATATCCATGTACTCACTGCCAATGACGAGTATTATTTTCATATTCATGCCCGCCCCACCTTCATTAAAACTACCTCTATAATCGTCTCATTTGAATGAATGCGGAACAAACCTCCACCAAAATCCAGCGATGGAGTATTGAAAGTGTTTACTCTCTCCGTCTCACCTCAAATTTCATGTAATCTTTTTTACGGTTATCAAGAAACATGTTTGACTGTTAATATATTTAACTATGTATAATATCGACAAATAAAATATTATTTTTTAGAAACTACTCGTTATGACGAGTCCAATAATATCACATAT
Organism: Rubia yunnanensis; assembly: GCA_037428765.1. Taxonomy (NCBI): domain Eukaryota; kingdom Viridiplantae; phylum Streptophyta; class Magnoliopsida; order Gentianales; family Rubiaceae; genus Rubia; species Rubia yunnanensis. The sequence continues at coordinate 29,588,281 of CM075069.1, read as the reverse complement.
AATAACACTATTATTTATATATTTATTCAAATATATGTCAAAGATGAAAGCAGTGATATAAAGTGAAGTAGCATGAAGTTTGGACAGGGCCGGGGGAGCACGTAAGGAAACACCGAATGATTTGAAGTCAATGGTTATAAAAAGTCAAATCAGAGTCTGAAAATGGAAATACTCCAGATGAGCTTGAATTAGGGAGAAACATCCTCAAGAAATCCTTAAGAAAGCAATAATTAGCATGGTTTAATGCTTAACACGTGCGGTTTAGAAGAGAAAGAAAGAAGAATCAATCTCACAGTGCACACAACCCAAAGTAAAGAAATTTGTGAGCATGGCAGCAGTAGAATAGGATGATTACAATAACCAATAAAAATGACAAGTGAAGTGATGCCCAGGGGATCCCACTTTTCTTCTTCTTTTCTTTAACCCCCTCAATTTTGAAACAAACAGTACCAAGCACCAACTCTCTCTTTCTTCTACAGTGCCTTGTGTTAATGCACTCTCTCACTGTTATGCTCTTACATATTCTGGTTTGTCAAGGTTTCATGTTCTTGCAAATTCACTTGTCCTTTTCTCCTCACATTCTTGAGCTCTGCAAATGGGAGATGATCACTTGCTGTCAGCATTGTGCCCTCCTGATAGAGCTGTTGAACAGGTTCTTATTCCCTGCCCTCCAATTTTGTCTTTTTCTTGAATGCTGAAATAAAAACCATTTACTTTTTGGATGATTGTCAAGTTGTGTGCAACTGTGCAAGTCAGGGAACTGTATAATGGGGAACTTGGGATTTGTGTCATTTCAATGTAGGATATTTGATGTCTTTGGAAACCCTTTTGGATTTTGTGTTCTGAATCAGAAAGAGCTTAGCTTTTAGTTTGGCCTTTTTGTTCTCAATGGTGTTTGCCCGTTAGGTGTGTTTTTGCTGTAAAACTTCATTTTGGTTCATATGGCATTTTGTATGAGTCCAAAATGAGGTCAAATTCATTTGCGGAAGATCTAGCTAAACTCATTTCTACCTTATTAAGTACTCAAAATGAGTTTAGATTCATCTCTACCTTATTTTGATGGATGAAAGGCTTTGAAAGCTGTTGGTTGATCCTAACATGGTTAGTTGTTATAGTTATTTCTGCTACTAACTGTAGCTGGTAATTTGTTTAATGGTCCATGATATATAATGCTACCATAACCTAGTTAATGAAGTCTGAAATTTGGAAAAAAACGTTCTTAGTGTTTCCTGCAACTACCCAGCTGAACTCATACCCTTGCCCACCTACAGCCTTTAAATTAAGTAGTAAAAATTAAAGGTTATGAGTTGTGTATTTTTTCTACTGTTCACCTTTTAATAGATGGTAAACATTCTTGAAATTGCTCATCATTTTCACAACTGTGTTCTGACTAGATCCAAGTTGTTTGTTTGGTTTACCAAATCTTGATTTTGCTTTCTTCTCTGAAATTCGGGTGTTAGCATTGTTGTTTCATAGTCAGCTTCATGCAGGCAATTGTATCATTGAAGAAGGGTGCACACCTCTTGAAGTATGGCAGAAGAGGGAAGCCCAAATTCTGCCCATTTAGGCTATCAATGGTAAGTTTAAGAATGTACCACGAAATACATTTGCGAGCTATTGTTTTTTTTAATCTATGGCTTAAGGGTGGATTTGTTTACAGGATGAGAAATCTTTGATTTGGTACTCTGGTCAGATGGAAAAGCAGTTGAAATTAAGCCAAGTAACAAGCATTACTCGGGGCCAAAATATTGTAAGTTACGAACTGGTTCGAATGTTATCGCTCATAATATACTGCCTTGATTGCCATCTGAATGCTCAGCTGAATGGCTTGCAGAAACAAATGCAGCCAGAAAGAGAAAGCCAGAGTTTATCACTAGTCTATTCAAATGGCGATCGCTTTCTAAATCTGGTATAGGATTGAATGCAACTACTTTTTAGTAGCCATCAGATGTTATTATCAATGATAATTGAATAGGACTTGATTATGAACTTCTTGGCTGTGTAGATCTGCAAGGACAAAGAACAGGCTGATTTGTGGTATCTAGGTTTGAAAGATATTATCTCTAGGAATCACCCTCATAGATTTTCTGACACATTGAGAAATCAAAGAGGAACTCAGAGTTGTACAAGTAGCCCGGCTAGTTTCATGCGAATGAAGCAGATCATGGGACTATCAGAAGGAATGGCTAGATCGTCTCAGGTAGATATTACTGAAAACTTAAAACACTGTATAACAACAATGTCAGTTCAATCTATTCTATCTTCTTATACATTAATTTAGCTTGTCCAATATGAAGGTCCACAGTGTAAACGGAAGCCCGGCGCAATCGTTCTCAGAGAGGGGTTCAGATGGACAATCATGTTCTTCTGATAGCTTTTACTCAGAATCAAGTTTGTCAAGTGGGCATAGTATGATAGATTCAGTTTCGACAAGTTCACCTTATTCTGGATCACATGATCAAAAGGCAGGCAACAGGATTCTTGGTCTCAGTCAGCTTGGGAGACCCCCTCATGGATCCACTCATCATAATAAACTAAGGGATCTTTTGATATGGGGAGAAGGCGTTGAAGGAGGATGTTTTGGTGGCGGGGAAGTGCAATGCGATGCATTAATCCCAAAAGTGTTGGATTCCACCACAATGCTTGATGTGCAATCGTTGTCTTTGGGAGCTAAACATGCTGCCATTGTTACAAAGCAAGGTGAAGTCTTCACTTGGGGTGAAGGGAAGAGGGGTAGGCTCGGGCATAAACTTGATACAGATACCGCCTTTCCGAAACTTGTCGCCTCTCTTTCTGGGGTATTTGCGAAATCTGTTGCGTGTGGCGAATACCACACCTCTGCTCTTACTGATTCCGGTGAGCTATACATGTGGGGTGATTCATCTGGGAGAGAAAGTAACAATTGCCATTGGCTGCCTCGAAAAATCTCAGCATTTCATGATGGTGTTTCCATAGTCAGCATTGCTTGTGGCCAGTGGCATACAGCTGCAGTTTCCGCGTCCGGGCAGCTCTTCACATTTGGGGACGGTACATTTGGAGTACTAGGCCATGGGAATGTGTCAAGCTTCTCCCATCCTAAAGAAGTAGAATCTCTTTCGGGCTTTTGGGTGAAATCTGCTGCCTGTGGCCCGTGGCATACAGCTGCAATAGTGGAAGTGAAGACGGATTGTTTTAGAGCAAAGCGCAGAGGTGGAAAGCTGTTTACATGGGGAGACGGGGATAAAGGGAAACTAGGCCATTCTGATCATGGAAACAAGCTTTACCCAACATGTGTGACAGAGCTTGTTGATCATGACTTTGATCAAGTTGCCTGTGGGAATATGTTAACAGTTGGACTAACTAACATGGGAAAAGTGTATGCAATGGGTAGTTCAGTCCACGGACAGCTCGGAAATCCTCACGGCCGCGACAGATCAATCACAATTGTGCAAGGGAAACTAAGAGATGAGCATGTGAAAAAGATCTCAGCGGGATCATACCACGTTGTTGCTTTAACATCCCGGGGGAGCGTTTTTTCTTGGGGAAAAGGCATGAACGGGCAGTTGGGATTAGGCGATACGAGGGACAGAAGCACTCCAACATTAATCGAGGCCTTGAGGGAAAGGCAGGTTGAACAGATCACTTGTGGATCAAATAGTACAGCTGCCATTTGTTTGCACAAGTCTATGGCTACTACTGATCAAACATCCTGTAAAGGATGTGGCACAGCTTTTGGTTTCACTAAAAAGAAACAGAACTGCTATAACTGTGGTCTCCTGTTCTGCCGTGTATGCTGCAGCAAGAAAGCTGCCAATGCATCATTAGCGCCGACCAGAATGAAGCCTTTCAGAGTGTGTGATCCATGCTTCAAGAAGCTTCAGAGGGCGGGTGATTCTGATGGAACGCCTAAATTCGAAGCGCTGCAAAGCCCGAGGCCCTTGTTAGGGCAGCAGAAGACAATGCCCGAGGAGAAGGAATATAGAGGAGAGGCAAGCGGAGCGTGGAGTCGAAAGAAGTTGACAACAAACTCTTTTGATGAGAAGATTCAGTGGGACAAGCATCAGGAATTGGAATTGAGTTCATCTACACTAGGTGGATTGCAGAGATGGGGTCAAGTACCCTGCCCTGAAGTGTTTCGGGTACAATGCACAGTTCAAACAATGGGTCTATCTTCAAGATTACCATCTTTGAGCACTCATTTCCAGGCCTTTCATGCGGTACCACAATCTCCGGTTGTCAATGCTATTAAAGGAGGGAGAGATTTGTCGCAGTTGGATAGAGTCCTTGCTGCAGAAGTTGACAGGCTAAGAGTTGAAGTATGTTCTTTCTACGCGATTCCACTTGATTCGTAACATGTTTTTAGTTTTGTTGGATTCTTCATTTGGTACGTCTAAAACAAAGGTTTATGATTTATTGTTCTACTTTTGAACAGGTTGAAAGTCTTACCAAACTATGCCAAACACGAAAGGAGAAAATCCAAGAATGCCAAGAAAAAGTTGTGGAAGCTTGGGCAATTGCCAAGGAGGAAGCTGAGAAGAGTAAAGCTGCAAAGGAAGTCATAAAAGCTCTTACATCAAGGGTAATCTTCATCCTTTCTAACCATCCGACATTTTTAAGTGCATTTGTGTAGTTTTTTAAGTACTCTATGGGGCATGAACACTTATTCGTCAATGACTACAACCGATGGGAATCACATGTGCATAGACAATGAGAATACACAATGCAAATTGCCACAGCATTTCTGAGTCTTCCTTTCTCGGTGCATTGCAGATTTGTACCATGTCAGAGAAGCTCGCAACTGAAAGGAATGGCGAACATGAAGCTTTTGGTGCAAATTTACTTCAGATAACATGCAGTGGGGCAGCAGCTGATAATCCGAGCCAAAAGAGCTGCAGCCAGGTTGCTATTGATCAATGTGAGGTTATGGAAGGCAGACCTGGCGACAGTTTATGCACTTCTCCAATTATCTTTTCCAGCAGTTTTAAGTATCTCCGTGATAACATAAACTACAATGGAGATGCCGGTGCATTGGTGGAGAAATCCAGTGCGCGTAAAACAGGTCATGTAGGGAAGCAGGGAGTGAATGCTTCGAAGCCTGAAAGGGTAGAAAAGTATCAGCAGGGCGTATATGTCGCTCTTGCAACACTACCAAATGGAGAGACGAACCTCAAGCGAATTAAGTTCAGGTACTCATCCTTGTTGAACCATGTTTTTCTTGCAAATGGTCATTTTATGTGGCAAAGCTGTTTGCGTTAGATGTCGCACTTATGCTAAATGGTTTTGAATTTTCTCAGCCGGAAAAAGTTCTCGGAAATTGAAGCCGAAAGATGGTGGGATGAAAACCAACAGCTAGTGTATCAGAAGTACAAAATTGAGGAATGTTCAGATCATGCAATGTCAATTTGATAATCTTTTTTTCCCTCTAATTTATATATGCAATGGCCTTTAGATTGTGTGGTTTGCTGCAAGGCAGATCTCCATAACATTATTCTTTCATTCAGCTGATCTGCTGCAAAGTTTTGCTTCATATATAGTTCTCACCATGCTCCATGATTTAGTAGCCACTGACACATTTGAAAATGGAGCTTTGATAAGCTTTGGTGTAAAAATCCCAAATCTGAGTCAAATAAGGCAGCAAATGATGTCATTCAACTGTATCAAAATCTGTGCAGCTTGTTTGATTAGAGTAGTGCTGCTGGAAAGTGAATTGTAGACTTTAACCGCCTGCATTATATGATCCAATGCTGTTAACTTTAATCTTTGTAGATTTACTAATTTTGTAACAGTTTTATACATCTTTTTATAAAGGCATCCAAAGAATGTTCAAGATAGTGAAATTGTACTACTCCCTCTACTTCCGGATAAGTAAAGCTAACTCAGCTGTTATTAGCTCAACTTGAGCTGCTGAAGTGCCAAAAATATGTGACCAGTTTTACGAGTGGTCTCCTGACGTGCTTATGCTGACATGCTGGACAAACCACTTACATTTTACCTTATACATTAAATTACATATAAAATTTAGAATTTTTAAAAATATTTTTATATCATATATTTTTATATTTAAATATATATTATGGCAAAGTCTTGGGAAAGACGGTCTTTCCATAGGCTTATGGAAAGACGGGGTTTGATTATAATATTAAAAGGTAAAAGGTCTTAGTTGCAATATTAAAATTTTAGTATGCAACATATAGTAATTATAAAATTTATAACCCGGTTCATGCAACCCGAAAATTTTATCTTAATTTCTTCTAATTTACACTTTAAACCTTGGTCTTTCCATAACTTATGGAAAGACCGTCTTTCAAGAGACGGACTCATATATTATTACTTATTTTAACTTTTTAAATGCAATATTTAAATTTTATAAAAAAAATTACAGTATTTAAGATAAAAATCGATGTAGCCTGTGTATAAACTTATGGCTGAGACTTTCTTTTACTACTATACCTTCTCCTAAAATTTTTAAAAAAAGTTTTACTATTTTAAATAGGAGCATCTTAAATTTGGGGTCTAAATTATAAATATTTTTTTTCGAATTTTTTTTTCTTTTCAAAATAATGCTGAAAAGGGACCGCTATGCAATGTATAAAAAATTATAGAAAACCTGGGCCTCCCTCATTCGTCCCCAAGTGTGCCGATACCGGCCATCCTTGATGAATGCGCCATTATCGCGACTTCAATGCATCGATTCGACACGTCCAACTTTAACTGGCAGGATCTTTCTTTCTGAAGTTCCTTGCGATTCGAAGGATTGGCATCTCCAATGGCCATTTAAAAACGATGGGTGGAGAAAAGGATTTGAAATCCGAGTTAAAGTGACGGTCTCAGGGTTATATCAATTGTGATTATAACGAAATTCAAAATTCGAAATCCGGGATTTAGCGTCGTCTTGGGGTTTACAATGACGGAATCCTTTCGGAATTGGGTCGGCATTAGGGTTTTCAGTTGGACTGGGTCGGAATTCGAGTGACTAGGTGGCCTAGTGTGTTTGAGTCTGATCTTTTAAAGCTCAGATTGAAATAATAATAATTATTATTATTATTTTAAATTGGGTAATAATTCAAATGAGTCCCCTATAAAATATCTTCCCTCCTTTGGTGGAAATTGAACGCATAGCCTCATGGTAGTAGCACTAAACTTCAACCACTACGCTAACATTCAATTCCCGGAACTCGGATTGAAATTAAAACGTATGAAATTTAATTAGTTAAAAAATTAAATAAAATAGCTAAACTAACAAATCATTAAAATTAGAGTCCGTCTCTTGAAAGACGATCTTTCCATAAGTTATGGAAAAACCATGGTTTAAAGTGCAAATTAGAAGAAATGAAGATAAAATTTTTGGGTTGCATGAATCAGGTTATAAACTTTATTACTTCTACGTGTTGCATAATAAATTTTTAATATTGCAACTAAGACCTTGCACCTTTTATGGAAAGACGGTCTTTCAATAAACCTATGGAAATACGGTCTTTCCCAAGACTTAAAATATTAAACAACAAATAAAAACACTAAATTAAAATATTAAACATTAAATAAAAAATATACATATAAAAAAAAAGAAAAGATAAACATCAAATAAAAATACAACTCAAATCCAAAGATTAAACATCAAATTAAAACATTAAATTAAAATAGTTACACATTAAATTAAAGAGTCAGTTCCTTGGAAGACGGTATTTTCATTAGCCATGACCAAGGTTCAAAGTGAAAATTAGAAGAAATGAAGATAAAATTTTTGGGTTGCGTGAATCGGGTTATAAACTTTATAACTATTACACGTTGCATAATAAAATTTTAACATTGTAACTAACACCTTTTACCTTTTATTATTACAATTAAACTCCATATTTTCATAAGCCTATGGAACAACTGTGTTTCCCAAGACTTTGCATAAATTAAAACACAAAGAAAGTACTAAAATAAACATTAAATAAAATAGTTGAACATATACTAAAAACACTGAAAAACACAACAAATTTTAATATTAAAATATCTTTTTTTTAAACAAAAATTAGATAATAACTCAAATGAACCCCCAATAAAATCTCTCCCCACCCCTTACCCTGGTGAGAATTGAACCCATGACCTCATGGTAGCAGCACTAGACTTCAACCGCTAGGCTAACATTCAATTCCCAAATAATATTAAAACATCAAATAACAAATCATGAATTTTGAGACATAAAAGTGTACACTAAAATGAAACATTGATATCGAAAAATTAAAACATTAGTATTTAAATTAAAAAAAAAATCAGTTCACACTATTAGAAAATCAAATATACATTAAATAAAAGTATAATATTTGAAAAGAACATCGATATTAATTTTGAAAATGACTTGGAAAACTAACACATCAATCAAATTGAAAGTATAAATTAAACATTAAAAAAAATAAGATAACAAAATATCACTAACTAGTGTCAAAATGTATAAAGACATTCTTGTATGAATTATGTTGTTTATTTTATTGGGGTTAATTACGATTTTACCAGATGAATGTGCACTTTAGGTATTTTATTTGTCACAGACAACAATTTATGGGCTCTTAGGAGGAAGTTAGTGAGAAGTATGACAATTATGGCCAAAGAAACAGTTAAAATTGGGTGCAGAAAGAGCAATCCGTTGAGCTATTTTGGAGTTGATTTGAAAATATTTTGGACTAATTTGAGGAGATATACTGTGGAGATTTGATTAGATCTTATCTCTCCAAATTAGAATTTAAATTTAGATAGGATTATATTTTATTGGAAGAGTCCATATCGGACTGGCTTGGAGGAAAATAAATAGCGTATTTACATAGAGAGAGAATTAGGGAGTTCTTAGTTTTAGTTTAGTGTTTTTGTTCCAATGTACATAGTATTAGTTTCACGGAATACATTTGGTTGTGATTTATTCCTTTTTTTTTTAAAATTAAAACACCGTAAAGGTGGGGGATTATATAAGGTTCCCCAAGCCTGTATAAAAACATAGTTCATTACAAGAGCGATCCTTGAGGCAACATTGTTGCCTCCAAAAGAGTACCTAGCAGCTAAAGATTATGGCTGATCAATTAGTTTGGATTAACAGATTTGATATGGTAGTTGCGATTTCAAAAGAAAGAATCTCCACCCCGTGTGTTAATTCATTCCCTTGGCCAGGCAACTACATACTATCACTTCAAGATGAAAAGGAACCAGCAGCATAGCAGGTTGCAGCAACAGGAAGCCTTGTGTTTTGAGAGCATCCTTCCCAGCCGAGTCATATACTGGGGTTTGATTGATCTTCACCAGCCGAGAGTGTGATGTGAACCTGTAATAAGCCAAAGAACAGACATCAGCAGTATCTATCCTTTATAGAATCTCAAGCATATCATAAATATTCATCAAAATGTATTTGAATGTGACCAAACTTTGCAGCAATGGTTCGAGTGTCAGTAGTGGTTCGTGATCTCGAGGGGTGCTAGTTCGAGTCCTCGAAGGGTACTGGGTCGAGCGCTCGGACAGTTCGAGTGCTCGAGGGGCGGTGATTCGAGACTTCGAGGGGATAGCAGTTCGAGTGCTCGAAGGGCGGCAAAGGAACCTCGAGGGGTAGTGGTTCGAGACCTCGAAGGGTGCTTGGTCGAGACTTCGAGGGGCTGTTGTTGTTCGAGACCTCGATGGTGCTAGTTTGAGACCTCAGAGGGTACTGGATCGAGACTTCGAGGGGCTGATGTCATTCGAGACTTCGTGGGTACTGGTTCGAACTTCGAGATGCTGTTATCGTTCGAGACATCGAGGGGCGGTAGTGTTCGAGACCTCGAGGGGTGCTAGTTCAAATCCTCGAAGGGTACTGGTTCGAGTGCTCTAACTGATCGAGCGCTCAAGGTGCGGCAGTGATTCGAGACTTCGAGGGGCAAGAAAGTATTTGAATCTGACCAAAATTTGCAGCAATGGTTTGAGTGTCAGTAGTGGTTCGTGATCTCGAGGGGTGCTAGTTCAAGTCCTCGAAGGGTACTGGTTCGAGCGGTCGGACAGTTCGAGCACTTGAGGGGCGCAAGTGATTCGAGACTTCGAGGGGCATTAGTGGTTCGAGTCCTCGAGGGCTGATAATAGTCCGAGGGTTCAAGTGCCCGATGGATCTCAAGGGGGATAGCAGTTCGAGTGCTCGAGGGGCAGCAAAGGAACCTCGAGGGGAGGTAGTGGTTCGAGACCTCGAGGGGCTAAATGTTGTCCCAATGGAAAATTCTGCAAATAACATGATTAGCATATCCAATTCTATCAATGAATTCTAATACTTGGAATCCTAGCTGCATCCAAAGAAATCAGCCCCCTGATTTCATTAGAAACAGAATTCAATTGAAGATCACCATTCGGCCTATTAACCGCAGTTTTGGCCAGAGCATCTGCCACTACATTGCCTTGTCTCAGTGTATGCACCAACTTTATATTTCCAAGACTCAACTTAATTTCATAACATAAATCAAATACGGGCCATGGAGCTTTATATGGATCCATAATATGCATTATAGCTTGTGAACTATCAGATTCAATTAAGCAGTTAGTAGAGGCTAGCTGTAATAGATGAACTCCTTTTTTTATTGCCAAAAGCTCAGCCTCTAACGAACTTTGTGCCTGTATAGAATAGCTTGCCATAGTAAGTACCACACCATTTCCATCTCTGAGAACAAGCCCTATCCCAGTACTATTATCTGTTTTCCAAGCTGCATCAACATTTAACTTATTACCTACTTCTGGTTTGTTCCATCTGACAACAGTTAAAAGAGGTGATGTTTTTGTTGGCCATTTTGGTAATAGACCTGACTGTGTCAACAATCTGGTATCTTCACAATTTGTAAACAATGGCTTAGCATAAAAAATATTGAAAATATACTCCCGTATCCTTGTTATAGTAACTTGAGCATTAGGGGTTATATTTTCAAACATTTTTTCACACCTTGCTTTCCATATAAACCAACAACCCACCATAGGTAAAAGTCTAAATAGGTAAGAATGAAAAGTAGTTTGAACTGGATTTGTGATGTAATATGCTAATCTATTCCAGAGAGTTGAGAAATGTGGAGGAGTTATCCCTAAGATTCCATGAATTTCCTTCCAGATAACAGTAGCAAAAGAGCAGTCATTGAAAAAATGTTGGATGCCATCAGTATTATCACAAAACAAGCATTTAGAAGGAAGGTGAAAACCAAAAACTTTAAGGACATCATCAAATGGAAGAAATGCATTGAGAAGTTTCCACATAAAAATTGGTATCTTTTTCTGAGCTCTTGGGAACCATAACTTGCTTAGAGTAAAAGAGGTACCTCTGTTAGGTTGTATTAGCTTGTAAGCTGATTTGAAGGAGAAGTTCCCTGTTGTCTCAGGCATCCAGATCAGTCTATCAGGTCGCTCCTCCCATATTTTGCACTCCTGCATACCTAAACAAATATCAGGATGTAGCAATGGGTAAATAGATGCAGAAAGATTTGTCCTGTTTTTCAGAAACTGGTTAACAGTGCAGTCCAAAGAGATGTTAGTGAGTTCATAAGCACAATGATCAATTAATGGACCAGAGCCTGCCCAGTTTGATGTCCAAAAGTTACATCTCCCATCTCCTATAATTACCCTTGAATTTCTTTCAGCTAAAGAATTAACAGATTGGATCCTTTTCCATGTTTGGAATTTCCTAGCAGAAGGTTTTAATGACCAAATAAATTTCCTAGCAGCAGGATTTATTCTTCTTTTGGTTTCGTATGTTTTTCTGCTGGGAGCATAGTGATTATTTGGTTGAATTAACCCCTTTGAATTGGACTTTGAATTCTGTACACATGCAGTACATAAGTCCAATGGCAACGGTTTGAGCATTAGTACTTTTGATTTATTTTGGTTGTATACTATTGTTTAGATTTTATATTATTTATTTGTTTAAGTCAATTATTTTATTTGCTTAGAATAACGAGGGTTAGTTTATAATCGTGAGGCCTAATTGCATTATAATTGATTTTTGCATGTTCTTGATTGTTCTTGGTTGAATTTATTTCTAATATGTTTAGGTTTGGCCAACTTGAATGCTTTTACAATACTGCTATCTAATTTCCGCCAATATCTAATTGTTGGATGAGATTAGTAAGTAGTATAATTTTGTGAAAAACAGTTAACTAGCTAAGACTCAAATAACAAGATAGAGAATAATCGAGTGTGAATTGTTATTTGCTTTTACTTTGGTAAATGCTATATCGAGCTCTTTTAATTCTTAATGCTATCAAAATGTGGTCTGGTTTAGCGAATACTTTCTGGGAACATTTTGGTAAGGGAAATAGTTAATTAATAAAAAATGACTGACTCTTGATAAGGTAAGAAAGAATTGAGGGGCTAAACGTAACTACTTCCCTATAACCGATAGATGTATAAGAGTTGATTCATTATTTTGCCTGTGATCGATAATAACAAGCATGAGTTATTCTTAGCCGATATCATCCACATATAATTTATCTCTCATTTTTAGTGTCATCATTTGCATTTTAGTGTTAGAAATCATTCTAAAAATTAAGGCGTGGTGGCATCACCAAAAAGTTTTCTAAATTAGTAGTAAGAATAATTATTAATTATTACTTTTGCTCCTTGTGGGATTGACCCTGCTTACCGTTGCACTAGCTAGTATTAATATGAGTTTGTAGGTTATTTGACTAGTAAAACGATGCTCATTAGTCTCAAAAATTAAATGTGTGAACACAATATTTACCTTAAAAGATCAAAATTCCAGTTTAAAACACATGATTATGAATTCTGAAATAACATCACAAGCTTTGGTATGAAACATCAATCAAGTAGTAAACGTGCAAATTGCGTAGAAATGGGGGAGAATTGACCCGGGATTTTCCCCAACCCATATTTTTGACCCGCAAAATTCTTATGACTGAAAATCATTAATTCCTCAATTTTTTTCATGTCCAACACTCCATCATTATACCAGATCCCTCATTATACCCCAAACTTTTTATAAATTCCATTTGAAATTCCATGTAAAGACTCCACATGACATCAATGGTTTACAATGAAGCCTATCCCAATGAACCTTTTCATGCGGGTAGGTAATAACCATAGTTTGTGACAATTTGTTCATCTTAACGAAAAGGGTTACAGAACATGACATACCCTCGGGATGAGAAGAGATTATTGAGTACTCCATGAACACACACTGAGATCTGGAACCTTTCATGTATGCATCTCGAACCCTAGAATATTTGTCACTATCTTGTCCTTCTTATTTGGAGATTGGCAGTATGCAAGTATATAAGGGTTTGAGGGATGGGGTGGATTGCATTTTTTCAACTATTGCGGGTGAATGACGACAACAGTTGTAATAAATGAAGTTAGTGCATGAAAGAAGGTGGTTATATCGTTTCATTAATGTACCAATGGATGAACTTTTGGATTTCAAAACTTGATTCGGTACAATGACAATCTCTATCAAACACAGTTACAAGATCGATTCGAGTGTTGGGACCAAAAATAGTAACAGGAAACAAATATTTTCTTGATTTCGGACCTGTGTTCCGACTTCAGAATGTACGATAGTTGATTTCAAACCATCCCATGACAATGCATATAATCTCTAAACCTATAGCGTAGAAAATATTTTTTCCTCCCAAGTCTCGAAACTAAACACTGGTATACCAGCGCTCCGATTTCCATTGAATTAATAATATTACATCTTTCCCAATTCATATGTAGGACGTTGGGTAAAGTTACGGGAAAAAAACAAGCCAACTAATCCTCCACCAACTCGATTCGGTGGTCAGATACAACGTCCAATATGTTATGGGAGGAACTAGAGAATGATGAACTTCTGAGAAAACATATTCCTATGCGGAGAAACATAAGACAAAGGGGCCACGAGTGTTCTCTAGAGCCAACAACAAGTTATGAATTATTCAACCAAACAATAGAGGAGCATTATGTTCATTGGGTACGTCAGAAATGCACTGCAATCAAGTTGTTGCCCTAATTTTGTAGTTGATTTAATGTTAGAGAGCTTGATATGGGGTTTTCGTAGTAAGTTTAGATCCCTTATTTTGTGTTTCTTGTTTGAAGAGGACACTCTAGTTAATGCTATCGAGCAGTGGTGCCCACACATGTCCTCCAACCGATGCTGTGGATGGTATTTGGCCAGAGGATGTGTGTACACACCATTGCTCGATAGCATTGACTGGTGTGTCCTCTTCAAAACAGGAACACAAAAATGAAGGATCAAACCTTATTATGAAAACCCCATATTAAGCTCTCCTAACGACACTACTGTAGAAGCATTGGCCGGAGGACCTGTGTTTGCACCACTGCTCTATAGAATTGGCCGGTGTGTCTTAGTCCTCTCAGAATACAAGATAATGTAAGGAAATTATTTATACCGGTCTTTGTCTTACTTGTGGTTGAAAATTATATGCAAATGTGTAACCACTCTCTTATATAGTTTTAGGACCTCATACGCTAATGTATAGTGTAAAGGTGATATGAAGAAGTAGTTGAACACACAAATGGACTTCATCACACGAACACAATTTAAAGGTAGTGCGAGGTACTTATTTAAAATAGTTTTTTTCGTACTTTTGTTTGAAAACTATATGCATGGTACTTATATTCTTATCATTCTCTAGAGGAACTATTGATAGTGTGTCACCTCTTTGATTTTAGATCTTTTCTGCTGACGAAACAACAATATATACAATCGGGGAATTGAAAATAGAGAGAGGAAACTCAGCACCCCAACATTGTTTGATTCCATACACGTAGCATATCCATAGGTATATACCTTCTAACCAGAAGTGTGACATTATGTGTGTCTCAAAGACCCATAGTAGCTCTAATGGATTTTCATTTAAGGCTTAGCAGTATCGTATTTATCTAGAGGAATGGTAAACCTACGTATAGAAATGGTTATCGTACATTTTTTTGTGTTCTTGTATGAAACTATTTGTCTCGTTGTATGATGCTTAATGAATTAACTTAGTGCATATAAGGAAAAAAATTCATCAAACCACAATTTCATACGACAATTCTTCTGACGGGTGTCAATTCGCAAATAATTCTAACTCATGTTTCAAATTTGCAACTACTTTCATCAGTGCCACATTACTTCGCAACAACTATTTCGAGCTGACAAGCGAAACATGAACAAGACTACAAAAACATATCTGATTTAATTCCCAATTTCGGAAGACCCGGCCGTCCCACACTATTCCAGCTTCATGCTCTGGTATCAAAATATATGTTACTCGTCACTCACATTCCAATATCAATATTATTCCAGATGTCATTCTTATATTAGAAATTACCGGATGACCTCATAAAGTTGCCCATTTTGAGAGCACAATTCCAGTTTTCGAACGACAGATTGAGCAACATGGTATACAACTCTTCCGATTCGGAAAGGTTACACGAAAGTTAATAGATAACCACCCACAACGGTTTGAAGCGACGTGGATCGTGCATAACAATTTCCACGGCGGTTTAAAACTACCGTCCAAAGATAAGTGTAACATCGGCCTTCGAGACGAGGGCATGGGGAAACAACCTGTTGTCCTGGGAATCCTAGCCTGCGTGGTTTTGACCTCGTGAACCTCACGAGCCTGCATTGCATAGGGAACCACGATGGCACATTGCTGTCAAATCACGAGTATATATAAAAACACGCCCTCAATGTACAGTAGATGGTAAGCACACAAAGACTAGTTATTCAGTTCATTCTCATATAATTTCTCCCCAGTTTCTTACATAGGCATTGGAGCGGGTAGCAGCGAGAAGCCGGTCCGCCTGACTTCTCTTCTTCTTGCCTGTAGGAGCAAGTACGCTATCATCCAACAGAAAGTAAGTGCCGGATTTCATAGGGCATCATCCCAATAACATGACTGATGCACAGCGGTGCCAGAGACGCCGGACGAAGTACACCGTCTAAACTCGACTTTCACCGTTTCCATAAAGATTTAAGATTTGTTCTTCGCGGATTTCATCAGGGCTTCGTGCATTCGCATGAGATTTATTGTTTGAGTTCAGAGCAAGAGTTATGTATAAAGAATTGTATTTCGGTCCTTTCTTTTCCATTTTTGCGGGATTTCCCCACATTTTATTTCTATATTTTTGACAAAAATGTAATCACATCTACGTGATTTTGTTATTTACTACTTGGTTCCATCTTTATACAACTACTCTGTATATTATGCTGGAGGATCCTATACATTGCAAGTAACGAGGAAAGACGAGGAAAACAATTGCGATCGAAAAAAGAGAGGAAAAAAAGGTGATTGGAATGATGTCGTTTTTGTAAATAAAAGGGTGTAAAAAAGACGAGCATAACCTCGGTTGATATTAGATAGCAAAGAAATCTTATTATATGGTATTTTGCAATAATGGGTGTCAAAAAGACGAGCATAACCTCGGTTGCTGATATTAGATAGCAAAGAATCCTTATTATATGGTATTTTGCAATAATGGGGTGTCAAAAAGACGAGCATAGCCTCGGTTGATACCAGATAACAAAGAATTCTTATTATATGACGCTTTGCGAAAAAGAGGAGAAAAACAGGTGATTGGAACGATGTCGTTTTTGTAAATAAGAGGGTGTATAAAGATGAGCATAACCTCGGTTGATACTAGATAGCAAAAAATCCTCATTTTATGGTATTTTGCGATAAGGGGTGTCAAAAAGACGAGCGTAGCCTCGGTTGATATCAAATAGCAAAGAATTATTATTATATAATATTTTGCGATAAAAGGGTCTAGGAAAGACGAGCATATCAAAAAAATCCTTATTATATGGCATTTTACTATTAGAATGTCAAAACGATGAGCATAACCTTAATTGATACCCGATAGCAAAGAATTCTTATTCTTTGATGCTATGCGAGTAATAAACAATTGGGGAAACAAGAAGATACCTTTTTATGTTCTTTCATGTATAATATTTGGTAATGGATTGTTTAATTCTTCAATTAATGATAAGCTTCCCCCTTTCCTCTTTCATGCAGTGGATTCATATGACGTACTCCCACTGTCCCACCTCAAATTTTATGAATTTTTTTTATTATCAAAAAATATGTTTGACTGTTAATATTTTTAACTTGTATAGTAATGGTAAATAAAAAGGGCAAAGTCTTGGAAAAGACCATATTTCCATAGGCATACAGAAAGACAGGATTGAATTAGAATTATAGAAAGGTAAAAAGTTTCAGTTGCAATATTAAAATTCTATAATGTAATATCTAGTAATAAGTTTATGATCCGATTATTGCAACCCAAAAATTTTATATTGATTTAATTTAATTTGCAGTTTAAACCTTTTTCTTTTCATAACTTAAGAAAAGACCGTCTTTCAAGAGATGAACTCAACAAAAATTTACTTTTGGAAAACTATTTGTTACGATGAATCCAACCATATAACATATAATAATATTATTGTGTGTATATCTATTTAAATATGTAATTAAAATTGGATAATGAATTATAATATAAAGTGAAGTATAAAGTTTGAGACGGGGAGGATATATACAACTGCTCGCGTTCAGACACATGAACAAGAATTGCATTTCACGGATGCCCTCTTTCGGCATCTGAATGTACTTTGCCAGAATAATATAATAAAGAAACCCCACTAAAATACTCACATAGAGTAATTAAATAAAGTTCACTATTTATTATAGGCAAAGTCTTGGAAAAGACGGTCTTTCCATAGGCTTATGGAAAGACGGGATTTGATTATAATAATAAAAGATAAAAGGTCTTAGTTGCAATATTAAAGTTTTAGTATGTAACATGTAGTTGTTATAAAATTTATAACCCGGTTCATGCAAGCCGAAAATTTTATCTTCATTTCTTGTAATTTACACTTTAAACCTTGGTCTTTCCATAACTTATGGAAAGACCGTCTTTCAAGAGACGGACTCTTTATTATATCATCTTTTAAGCATCCTTTTCTTTATTTCGAGTGAGAACCCTTCTTTTTTTGGGTCCATGTAATTAATTCAATCCCAGAATCCTTTATTTTATTAAGCTTCTTATAAATAAATAAAGTGGAAAAATAAGGATATGATGATTAAAATCAGTGACCTTATTCTATGAACAAAGAAAATAATTATGCCATAAATAATAAAATAGAGGGAGTATTTTAATTGACGTGCTTTAAACTGCTTAAATTATTCCTCGATTAATAACAAATCACCTGGTTTGAAATAAAAGGTAACAACATTCAAAAATATATATATAAACTATAAATCCAAGAGATTAATTTCAATCTTCTAAACAAAGCATTATTGATAAAATCCTTTTAAAAAAATATAAATAAACATCCCACATGAAGTTGAGATTGTAGTAGTTTTCTCTAAAAAAATTGATGGAAGTCGAAGGTATTTTTTAGTAGGAGTGAAAGAATGAAGGAAATATGAGAGTTAAATTTTGATTAAAAAATGAATGTTTTGTTATAATTTGATGCATTGAATTGGAATTGCATTAAATTTTTCATTCCCTATAAGTTTTTTTTCCCCTTTCTACAAATATAGGGAATGAAATATTTTCTCTCATCAAAATCCTTATTTCAGGGAATAAGATGGAGAAACAGCTAGAGTTGAAAAACCATGTTGAATCACTATAATAAATGAAAATCTCTATTATAGGGAAGTTGTTGGACTTGCTACACATAAAAGTTCTGGTAGCCATGAAAGCTAGATTTAGAAAATATTGCATAGATAATGAAATTACCTTTAAATTTAAAGGTGGTTGACATTAATAGCATTAAATTTCTAATTCTCCAAATATTTCATTCTCTCTCTACCAATATAGAGAATGAAACCTTCTCTTTCCTCCAATTCTCCATTTTAGAGAACCATATGGAGCATTTGTTGGAGCTGAAAAATGATCAAAATCTCCAAGTATACCTAAAATTTCCATTTTACATAATCTGTTGGAATTGCTTTGGGTTAGAGAGATAAAGACACATGTCGGTGTACAACTTGGTGGAGAAATTATATTTTAGATAAAATGATAACCGACGTCAATATACTTAATTGTAGAAAATAAGGGTGTAATGTTGTGGTTATATTCATGTTCTGGGTACATTATGTAGTGGTACAAAAGACCTTTACGGAAAAGGAAAATGTTACTAATCTAAATACATGTAATATTCGCATAATATTTCTTTTCTTCAATACTTCTCCTCAAGTTGGAGCATGTAGGTCAAGAATTCCCAACTTGCCAAGTAGTAACTGAAACTGATTACACCCAAGAGCTTTCGTGAATAAATCTGCAAGCTGGTCGGAAATGCGAATATGATGAGTAACAACAGTACTAGACTGTACAAGATCTCTGACAAAATGACGATCAACCTTTATGTGCTTCATACATTCATGAAAGACAATATTTGCAGCAATATGAAGAGGGGATTGATTGTCGCAAAACAATCGTATGGGGCAAAATGTACAACACCCAAGTCCAAACGCAAATATTTAAGCCATAATGACTCAAAGCAAGTGGCTGCTATTGCACGATACTCTGCTTCAGCAGTAGAACGAGAAACTGTATGTTGCTTCTTGGTCTTCCATGAACCAAGAGAATCACCGATCATCACAAAATAACTAGAAAGTGAACACTGTGTGAAAGGGCAAGTAGCCCAGTCAGAATCATAGAAACTGGTTAACTGTAAAGAACTACGTGAAGGGGGAATAAACCCTGACTAGGATGACTCTTCAAGTAGTGTAGAACTCGCAGTCCAGCTTACCATTGAGGAACACAAGGAGACTTCATAAACTGAGTAAGCGTATGAACTGAATAGCTGAGCTCAGGACGTGTAATGGTAAGATAAATGAGATTACCAACTAGGCCCGATACCGCTCAAGATCATCATTCAATGCCCCTCCACAAGCGCAATATCGTGTTGTTGCTCCATCGCAAAGTCAGTCAACTTCACAGCCAACAAACCTGTATCAGATAAAATGTCAAGGGAATATTTCCTTTGTAAAAGAAACATCCCATCTGGTCTTCCAGAAATCTCTATACCTAAGAAATACTTAAGTGCACTATGATCCATCATGCAAAAATAAGAGCTCAAGTATTTCTTGAATTGAGAGACGAGCAACGAAGAACTACCAGTAATCACCAAATCATCCACATAAATCAGCACATGCAAAGAAATTGAACCACGAGAGTAAACAAAAAGAGAGTAATTAGCCTTACTCTGAACAAAACAAAATGCGCGTAGATCCTAAGCTAACTTGGAAAACCAGTTGTAAGGAGCTTGTCGCAGCCCGTAAAGAGATTTCTGAAGCTGACCAACTAAGTTGGGGGGCGCAGGATAGCTAGGAGGATGGTGCATAGTCACCTCTTTGTGAAGATCACTATGTACAAAAGCATTGTGTACGTCCATCTGATGAAGTTCCTAACCAAGAATGACTACAATTGACAAAAATAGGCGAACGTAACTCATCTTAGCAACAAAGGAAAATGTCTCATTATAGTTGGTTCCCTCAATCTAATGATTACCTAGAACCACCTGATGAGCTTTGTGACATTCAATGGTATCATCAGTTTGAACTTAGTACGATAAACCCATTTGCATCCAATTCTAGTCTTGTCCGGAGGAAGAGAAGCCATAGTCCAAGTCTCATTGCGCTCAAGAGCATTAATCTCATCAGCCATAACATTGCGCCAATGAGAATGCTTTGACACCTCTGAATAAGTGGTAGGATCTACACTAGATGTTACTGTCCCCAAAAATCTAGAATGTATACTAGAAAATTTATCGCAATATACATAATCAGTTAAAGGATAGAGAACACCTGAGGATAGTGATGGCTTAGGAGTAACTGTAGCAGGAAGGTTTAACAACAGACATGGAGTAGACCTAATCATCCAGATAAGCACGAGGTCGATGATCGTGAACACTTTGTCGAAAATGAGGCAAGTTGGCCACATGAGGTGGCACCGAAAATAGAGTCAGTGGCGAGTCTGGCGATAGAGAAGGTACTGCAATCGGTGGAACAGCCACGGCAGGTGGCAGAGAGGCTACAGCAGGTGACAGAGCGGCCACATCATACCACAGAGCGGTTGTGTCAAGCAGCAGAACGGCCAGCAGCGCTGGCCAACGATTGGTGTCAAAGGCTTCATCAGCCGGCAGTTGGTCCAGCGGCCAAGAAGCATCCGACGTCGGTGAAGGTGATGCCGACGATGAGTTGGTGGCACTGCCTCCAAGTGTCGGTTTGTGACTGTATAGTTTGAACCGGTAGCAAACAGAAACTGGTCTTCATAAAAATCAGGATCTCTACTATTGAAGAAGGTGTGTGACTCTAAATCATAAAGGCAATAGCCTTTCTTTCTAGCAGGATACCCGAGAAAAATGTATCGTCAAACTCTTAGAGAAACTTGTCACGATATCTCAAAATGTATGATGCAAAACACAACCAACCAAAGACTCTCAAAAGCTTGTAGTTTGGAGTGCATCCTTAGAGTAACTCAAATGGTGTACGTCCATTGAGTTGCTTCGTCGATGTCCGGTTAATCAGATATGCAGTAGTGAGAACACATTCTCCCCAAAAATTAATTGGTAGATTAGTTTAAAAGTGCAAAGCACAAGATGTATTTAACAAATAACGATGCTTACGCTCTACACGACCATTTTGCTATTGTGTATTAACCATAGATGTCTCAAAGATAATACTGGATTCAACAAAGTTATATCTCAAAAGCAGAATTTTTGTACCATTATCAGCACGGACACGACAAATGGTGCGCCTAATCCGAGTCTTGATCAAGGCATAGAATTTTATAAATCTAGAAGCTACATCTAACTTAGCCACTAATAAATAAACCCAAACTGCTCGGGAATAATCATGAATCTAGTTAAAAAATAAAATGCACCACTAGAAGATTGTGAGCTAAAAAGCCCCCAAAGATAAAAATGTATTAATTCAAATATAGAACTAGCATTTGAAGAACTCAAAGGAAAACTATGCCTAGTTTGTTTTGCTCTATGACACATAGAGCATGGAATAGAAGTATTATATGTGCAAAAATCAAGAGTAGAAACAGAAGCCAACGCTGTAGAGGATAGATTCCCATGACGTTGATGCCATAAATAAAATAAAATGAAGATGCAGAAACTGAAGTAACTGTCGAAATTGACTGCAGAATATGAGACTAAATGAGCATATCCAGTAGACGAAGCCAATAAACCCCCCTGCTGTTCACCCATGCCACGGTCCTCGTATTGATTTTCTGTAAAATACAATAATTTCAGTAAACAAAACTAGACATTTTAAGGCAAATAACAATCTAGAGCATGATAATAAATGGCATTGCAAGGTAGGTATATAAAGCACATAAGTCAAGGCAATATCTCCAAAATCTATAGAACCATAGTGTGTTGCAGACAACACATATCCATCTAGTAGTAGCATAATAACATAATCAATGGCAGCAGTATTATCAGTAAGAGAACCCTTGTCACCAGTCATGTGATATGAGACTCCCAAATCAAGAATCCAAGGTAAAGTAGGCTTACTTGACCCATGGTCAGAGATAGAACTAAACTGGCTAAATAGTTTGAGGGTTGTACTCCATTGGTCGTCAAATAGAGCAGGACAAAAATCAGATAGGTTAGGAGGGCTGGAGGAGGCAGCCGCTGCGAACCCTGACATCGATGTAACTGAACCGGTGAATGGTGGTTGAGGGTGGCATGGCGCAGAGGTTCTGATGGCTTGAACTTCGAGCGCAACAGCGATTGGCGGAGCTGGCGCCATTTTCTTTGTGGTGTTGGCTCTGTCCCTCATCGTCGTGAACAATTCTGGATAGCATGTGAGCTTGAAACATGTAGCTTGTCGTGACCCTTGCGATGACAATGTATACAAACCAGATTCTTGCGGTCAGCTACAGTGAGAGCTCCGGGTGAAGGTCCTGAAGGTGGTGAGCAACAAGCAACATATGTCAGAGAATCAGTTAAAGATTCATGGATCGAATGGTAACTTTGTGATTCTCATCCTAAGTCGCAATGGCATACACATGCATGACGGATGGCAGCAGGTCTTGAGTGATGACATTGAATTGTAAGGTGTGATAGCCTTCATCTAAACCAAGGAGAAATTTATAATTCAACTCTTTCTCTCGATCATGGAAGACAACAATAGCATAATTACAAGTGCACAATGTTTTGCAAGCTTCACAGGAACAACCCGAGGAGGTTGAAGAGAGTTGTAGTCATTATATAGATTCTTGAGTTTGGTAATATGCTGACCATTTTGCCAAGAGTTCTGAATATCATCACCCATTTACAGAATTTTTGGACCATTACCAAGGGAAAAACGTCCAACAATTTCATCCCACAGCTCCTTAGCAGTGGAAAAGTAAGTCGTAGCAGATCGCAAAGTTGGATCAACAGTCTGTAAGATCCAGCAAACAAGAGTAGCATTCACCCCGAGCCATTCATCAAAATTAGGATCACTATTCAAGGTAATTTTCTCCACCCTTCAATACGACGGGTCAGATGAACAAACCGGGACCGTCAGAAGAACTGAGGTAGTATGGAGAGTTAATAGATCGACCAGAAGGTACATAATGCCCAGTGTCAGTTTGTAATTGCAACTGCTTGAGTAAATATGCAATAATATCGGGGCATTGAAATTTTGTAGCTTATTGGCCTCAGCTTTGGCGGCGATACGAGCATGCTCTGCGACATCAGGTCTGGAACCAGAAGTAGGAATTGACATCAGCGTAGATCAAATCGGCAACATCAATGGTGGATCAAGCAAATCAGCGGTGCGTGGAGCAAATCGATGACAACGCGTGAGGGAGACGCACGACGCGTACAAGGTCAGAAAATGGTAATCAAGATCAGCGCCTGTAGCAGCTCAGTGGAGATGGCGGCGATTGGCGATCTGGCGGTCGGGCGGCGAGCTACAGCAAGACGGCGACGTCGCGTGTGGTGTACGTGCGGTCGGCGGTGGCGACTGTAGGTCGCGGATGACAACAAAAATTTCAAGGTTCAGGTTTTATGATATTTAGGCTTTGATGACATGTAGAAAATAAGGGTGTAATATTGTGATTGTATTCATGATCTGGGGTACATTATATAAAGGTACAAAAGACCTTTATAGTAAAGAAAAATGATACTAATCTAAATATAAGTAATATTCACATAATATATTTTCCCTAAATATTAATTAGTCTGTTTATGAACATCAAGGTTCTGAATAAAAGAAATGGCACTATTTTATATTACACAAAAGAAGAGGCGGAGATGATAAAAGTACCTGAAGATCTCGTGATAGATGATAGGATCAAACAAGCTGAAGAACTCCATTAACTATGACTCGATATTCATATTTACAGCTGAAATGTTTTATTGTAAACAGCTTCTTATCACTTCTAAAGGCATAAGATTGAACCTAAGGAAAACATAAATTCTTGTGCGAGATGGTTTCACAGCGAGACTAGAGATTAAATTGTAAATAATTCAGTGTGAAGTTTTTAATTGGAGTTTTAAAAGTTCAGGGGCTAGGTGTTTAATTTAGTTAATTTACATTTAAATTCAGGTATAAATATTAATATTTAAACTTCTTCTCTCACATCTCTCTCCCTTTTTCTGCAACCCTTTTACTGCAACCGCTCTGCTTCTCTCCCCTTTTCTCTTAGTTCCAGATTGCAACCGTTTTTCTCCTTCGATTCGACCACTCATTTTCTCAGTTTTCTTCCATATTTATCGTGCACAGTGATTCATGATGAACACATGGAAGTTGTGTTTCATTTTCCCATGATTTTTCCAATTTTAGCTTCGGTTTCCGGCGATCGAACACTATACGACCTTAGTGTTGTGTTTATCTTCGAAGGTAGTGACTCTGCTCTATTTTTTATGCATATTTGTTATTTTTTTCGATTTTTGTTTAAGTTTTTTGGTTCATCTCATTTTCTATGGTTTGTGTAGGTTATACTGAGTATTATTGTGCCTATTTTGTGTTATTTGTTCAATATGTAGTTCTATTGTGTTTTATTGTGTGTTCTATTGTGTGTTTTAGGGTTTATCTTGTTCACTGAGTTAATATATGGGGATCACTCTTTTTTTTGTGTTTGGTGAATTGTTCTTATGGAGTTGTACTAATTTTTGTGTTGTTGTTCATGTTTCTTAGATGTCTAAGAAGACTTGCCTCACTTCTGCTTCAATCAAGAAGGAAGGAGTATCTGTAAGTTTTATTATGTTGCAGCACTGATGTTTTAAATACTTTTGTTGATGTTTCTTGTTTTCTGTTTGATGTTTCATGTTCAGAATTTAAGTATTGTTATCTATGTTGGTGTGATGTTATAATTTCAGTGTTTGACGCTTGTAATGTTTTCATGCTTAAGTGTGCAATTGATGTGCAGTTTTGATTGTGTGAAATATCTTAGGATTTTTTACGATTTGTGCTAATTTTGTTGTTGTTGTTGTTGTTACTTAGGTGTCTAAGAAGACCTTCCACTACTGCTGCAATCAAGAAGGAATGAGGATTTGTGAGTTTTATTATTTTTCAGATGTGATATTTTTCATATTGTTATTGATGCTAATGGTTTTCTATTTTCTGTTTGATGTTTAGGTTTCAATTTTCGCTATCTGTGTTGGTGTGATGTTTTAATTTTAATGTTTGATGCTTGTGGTGTTTTCATGTTTAAGTGTGCAATTGATGTGCAATTTTGATTGTGTGTGATATCTTAGGGTTTTGTTATGACGTGTGCTAATTTTTGAGTTGTTGTTGTCTCTTAGATGTCTAAGGATACTTGCCTAGTTATGCTGCAGTCAAGAAGGAAGCTGGATCTTAAGGTTTCTTCTTTTTCAGTTGTGATGTTTCATATACTGTTGTTAATGTTTCTGGTTCTGTATTTGATCTTTTATGTTTATGCTTTAAGTATTGTTATCTGTGTTGGTGTGATGTTTTAATTTAAGCGTTTGATGCTTGTGGTGTTTTCATGTTCATGTATACAACTGATGTTCGATTTTACTATTTTTATATTTTAGTGTGAGTTGTTGATGTTTTTAAATTTTGAGATTGATTTTTTAAATACTGTATGTAATGCTTCTCAATGTAGTTGTCAGTGATGTTATATGTGCTATTGTGATGTTTTAATTACAAATATTGATGTTTTTTTATTATCGTACGTGATGTTTTATATTATTTCACAAGAATACTTTCCAAGTCAGAGCTCTACGATGCCATTAATGAGTTAATTGAAAAATGGTATGCGGAATCATGCTCCTGAAGGTGTTCTCTTTAATAGAGAATCGTAGTAGACCTTTGATCTATGTGTTGATGCAATAGGGTCTAGGGAGTCATCATCTTAAAAACCAACAGGAGAAAGCAAGTCTGTGAAAAATCCAACGGCGAATTTTGGGAAACAAGCCAGGGAAAAAATACAATCGGATTGTTTGGAATGTATTGTTTGACATTTATGTTTCATTTATGATGGTTGATTTGTTATTGATGAGGCATTGGATAGTTATTGGTGTTTTAGGATGATTAGAAATTTTTGGTTTCGGAAGATATGGTATTAAAAGTTGTAGAGCAGGTCGTCTTTCATATCGAGCCATTGAAGCAGCGCGTCGGGCTATAATCGGACACTTCCATCGTGCTATGAGCGGACAATTCCGAAGAAATGGTAAGATATGGGTAAGAGTTCTCGCGGATCTCCCTATTACCGGGAAACCTACAGAAGTAAGAATGGGAAGAGGAAAAGGAAATCCTGCGAGTTGGGTTGCTCGTGTGTCCACGGGACAAATCCTATTTGAAATGGATGGTGTGACTTTGTCAAATGCTCGACAAGCAGCTAAATTAGCGGCGCATAAACCATTTTTATGTTAGGGATTTGTTAGGGCATTTGAATTATTTTGTGATGAATGGTGTTTAATGATTTGATAGTCATGTTGATTGACATTTTCACAGAGTGACGCAAAAATTAAAATTAAAGGTTGCCACATTTATATGCTAACTTTATATGTATTTTGTTTTTCAGTGATGATTCTTTGAATTCATTTGATTTTGAGTTATCAGCGTTTGATGTTTTATGTCTTACATAAAAATGATTAAAATTATTTGTTTATCCATAAATATACATAAACATATACGAATTATCTTACATTTGTAAATTATCAGGTAAAAAAATAGTAACATCAATTGACATAAGAGAAACGTGAAAGAAGTTAATTTAAATGCAATAACAATGGAATGAATAAGTGCAGTAGAGCATATGAAATCATGTTTGAATCAACATCCTCATCAATACATTTTTTTTAAACATTAAACAAAAAAAATTGAATCATCATAGCGTAACAATGTAACATCACAGTATGACAGTAAATAATGATCAACTTCCAACAAGCTAGTTTTAGAACAACTGAGCATTTGGTGTCTTGTAACCACATTCCTTTCTCATTGACTTCTTCCTTTCAAACTTACTTTTTAACTCTTGCACTTCTTCTTTTGGTATTTGTACTTCATGGATCGATGACTTTGGGAGCTGTCTTTGTTGATGATTCTCTAGCATTGTTTGTTGCTAAATGTTCTTGCGTATCCATTGTATTTGTTTGATTGATTGTATATGAGTCTCTATTCAGTCCTTCTTTAAGGATTATTCGAGTTTCTATGCCCTCTTCAAACTTTAACACTAGATGGTAGTACTTTCATAGAAAACCCAAGTGAATTTGCATATGCGTGGTATAATGTTTCAAGCTCTTCCCATGTAGTTGCTTGTAATTCTTGAAGAGATTCAACTTGATGCATCTCCAACAAGTTTTACAAACCCGTGTCTGAAACAAAAAAAAAACACAATGAAATTTGAGCATGCTACTACTCAGGTTTTCAGTGACTTATGATTTTATTAAAACATCATGCCATAATTTTATAACATCCAATAGTATAGGAGCAACATCATCTGTTGTATTTTCTCAATTGCAATTTGAAAACACATTATTTGCGTAATGTATAGGCTTTTCTAATATTCTTTTTTGCAACATCACATAAGGATGTTGCATTATGTAATGCTGAACATGCTCAGTGAATGTCCAGCATGATAATGTATGGTTAAAATATTGGGTAATATGTAGATATAACCCTATATGTTGAAAAAAGTGCATGTATAACCCTCAATTATTTTTTAGTGCAAATATAACCCTAACTATTGAATGAATGTGCAAATATAACCCCATGACCATGATTTGGCGTTGACCAATAAATTTTGGCCATTGACCCACTTGAAAAGACTAAAATACCCTTATGTCCTAAGACTTAGATGAAAAGGACAATTATGCCCTTCACCGCCAGGCCACCACCACCGCCGCCAGGCCACCACCACCGCCCGCCAGGCCACCACCGATCCACCACCACCACACCACCACCGACTGAAGTTCTTCTTGTCCGGGTAACTCAGAACCTCAATAAACTCAACCAATCCGGTGCCAACAAAACCAACACAACCAATCCCAACATTGAATCCGATCCAGGCAAAATTGGTGCCAGGAAAACCACCGACTGAAGTTCTATGGAATCCGGCGCCAGCAAAACCAACACAACCGATCCCAACATCGAATGTGATCTAGGCAGCCCAAAGATTATCCCAAGAAAATAATGAAATTCATAGAACTTAAGTCGGTGATTGGTTGCCTGGATCTTAAACCGAGAAGAATGAAAAATGCTGACCACCTCGTCACTGTAGTTGTTCTATTCTTCAGCTACATCAGCGTCACTGGCTTTGTTCTTTAGCTACATCACCGCCAGAAATCATTTGCCATTGTCTCTGTTCTTTACCATTTCCCAGAAATCCTTCACCATTGTCTATGTTCTTCAGCTACATCACTGCCAACCTCCTCATTCTCCCCCTTTGCCAACCACTTCGGCACCGCATTTTTGAGCACCTCGTCTCCCTTGGAGGCTTCATCACCACCACCAATCCGCTCAACACAGCCAGCCTCATGGAGATCCAGGTTACGCCCCTCCACCATTGGCTCTATCGCCACCAATCCACACCCCTAATCTATGTCACCTCCACCTAGCCCTAATCTCCACCACCCAACCTACCATCA
This sequence comes from Rubia yunnanensis, assembly GCA_037428765.1. NCBI lineage: Eukaryota > Viridiplantae > Streptophyta > Magnoliopsida > Gentianales > Rubiaceae > Rubia > Rubia yunnanensis. The sequence continues at coordinate 29,559,267 of CM075069.1, read as the reverse complement.
GTTTTGCCACTTCGCCACCACCACCATTTCTGGCACCACTCAGCTAAGCACCGAAAAATCAATGAATGAAAAAGAGGCCTGGGAATGAAGAAGAGGGACAAGATGGAGCTAAATAAAAAAAGATCTGGGAATGAAGAAGGGGTAGGATATATTTTCAGTGTTTTTTCAAAAAATTTTTAGAGAGGGTCAAAATAGTCTTTTCATCGTATTCCGGCCTCCAATTACCTGAAAAGGTTATATTTGCACATAACTTGAATAGATAGGGTTATATTTGCACTTTCAATTAGCACTTATATATATCTGCACTTTTCTCTAAAACATCATATCATATATTTGTAACATCAAACATGACAGAAGTAACTTCACATTATGTTTGATGCAAATTGTAATCCTGATCGTGCTCAATCAATTTTTACTATCATGCTATATAGTTAAAACATCGTGCTAATTTCCATGAATATTATCTGCTATAAATCAAATCTTCAGCTGCAAACACTTATTTTCATAATGTGCAAGAGGCTCAAATACATTGTTTAATTCCAACATGTGAAGGTTTAGGCACGAAATTTTCAGCAAATTGATATGATAGTTCTCTATTCAAAGACAAACCAACAACATGTATTGAAAATCATTTGTACAAATCAAACTTTTCAAACACAGTTTGCTGCTCTTCAAATCAGGTATTTGAATCAGGTACCCACATCGCATGTGCTGGTAGTTGAAGTTGTGGTTCATGGATCGACTCAAAAAAATTGGGTACTCGCAATGGGGGTGTCCGGATTGTTCGGTTCGGGTAATAGGGTACCCACTTACCCGTTTAAAGTTGAAGTTTTTATGATAATTATCATTTAATTAGATTTTTAAAATTTGTATTAGTTCAAGAAAAATGTCTTTATGATGATGGCAATGTAATTGAATTTTTGTGACATGTTTTGTACAAATAATTATTACCTTATTATATATCATGCAAAATTTTAGCATATAATGATCACTAATAGTAACAAGTCCATAATCATCATCACCATTCCCTAATTTTGATTAACGTATGAAAATATCACTAGTGGAAAATAGGCCAATTAAAGACAGTTTTACCCAACTAGAGAAGGCACTTTTCAGAAATTGGAAAACATGACAATTTCTCTGGTACCGCTTTTGATCGAATCGATCAAATGCGGTTCCAAAAACCGCCTTCTATCGGACCCAAAATTTGAAACCTATTACTCAGGTCCCAAAAACATGGCTTCCAGAAACCCAGAAACCTAGGTTTCCGGCAGCAAACAAAAGAACCGCTCTAACAAAAGAAAGAACCCGATCTGAGACAAACATATCTAAACATAATATATCAGAGGGAATAAATCATTATACTATATCAGTATACACATATCTAATTATACAAGAATCACAACAGATCTAAACATGAAAAACATAACCAAAATTCCAGATTTGTAAACCACCAATCATAGCGGATGTGGACGCAATGCTACACGGAGGCAGAGGAGATGCGGTTTGACAGAGGCGGGGGAGACGCGGCTGGGCATAGGTGGAGTGGCGCTGGGTGGGAAAAAGGAGTGGCGCTGGGTGGTGGAGGGAAATGAAGGGGGATCAGAGGAAGGATTGCACTAGCGGTGAAGGGTGGAATAAGCTGAGGAGGAGTCAGATGATATAATTTGCGGGGAAAGAAAAATGAAAAGCAAGGGAGAGAAAGCAAGGCAGAGGCGTTTATGCCTATAACAAAAAAAGGAAGTGAAACATTAAACCCTAGTTGTTACTTTATATACTTGGCCATTAAAGGCACCAACCAAAGGGAGTTCTTCAATATAATCGCCTTTTAATTGGCAATTGAGTAGATGTGTAATAAAATATTATTTAAAATCAAAATTAATTAAATATATTAATTTTACCAGGTATTCCGGGTACCAAAAAATAACATTTTTGTGGCCCGGACCCGAACCTGTTAAAATGTAAAATTTCTGGGCCAGGTACCCAACCCTAAAAAATAAAAAAGTACCCCATTATTTTAAACAGGGTAGACGGATGGACGAGTCAGGTATTGCTGGTCCAACAACTTCCCTATAATACGAATTTTTATTGATTTTAGAGATTCTATATGTTTTTTTTAACTCCAACAACTTCCTTATCTCAATCCCTAAAATAAGAATTTGATGAGAGAGAATATTTCCTTCCCTATATGAGTAAAAAGAAAAAAAATTACGGAGAATGAAAATTTAATGCAATTTCAATTGAATGCATCATATCATTACACCATATTTATTTTTATATTAAAATTTTAAGTCTCATATATTCTTCATTCTTCCATTTCTACTAAAAAGTACCTTCGACTTCCAAGAGTTGTTTTTGGGAAAACTACTACAATCTCGAGCTCGGGTGGGATGCTTATTTTTTTTGTAAGGTTTTGTCAGTAATAATCTGATGTCAATAATAATTTTTTAGAGGGTAGGAATTAATCTCTTTGGTTTGTAGTTTATAGTTTATGATTATTTTTTGATGTTGTTACCTTTTATTTAAAGCACATTCTAGGAAAAAACCACCTTTCTATATGCATGTGGAAAGACGGGATTGAATTGGAATTACATAAAGGTAAAATGTTTTAGTTGCAATATTAAAATTTATTATGCAACGTGGAATAGTTAGAAGTTTATGACCCAGTTAGTGTAACCCAAAAATTTTATCTTGATTTCTCCTAATTTACAGTTTAAAGTTTGGTCTTTCCATAACTTATGGAAAGATTATCCTTCAAGAGATGAAGTCTTATTTTAAACTGGGTGAACATATGAAAAGAATACGAAAAGAAAAATAGTTTCTAGTTAACATATAACTTTTAGTGTTAAATTTGTTAAATTAATTGTTTTTAAAAACTAGCTATTAATTTTTATAATATATTTTGAAGTGATTAAAAATTAACTCTAAAGTCTAAATGAAATAATACTATACTTTAATAAATGCAAGATTATGAAAAATAGAGAATATACTGAAATTAAATTAAAAAATAAAGAAATTAATTTTCATTTCCGATTAAATAAAAGTTTATAAAAGTTGTTCGATTTTTTCCGTGAACTTTCCATGCATGCCACCAGGAATCAGTAGACAGTTAGGCACTGTCTAATTCAGCTGAAACAAAGCTGAGTTGAGTTGAGCTGAATTTGTTGGAGTTGAGGACGACTGAGAAGAGTTGAGAAGAGCTGAGTTGAGTTGATTGGAGTTGAGCTGAATTTATTGGAGTTGAGAAGAGTTGAGAATAGCTGAGAAGAGATAAGAAGAGTTGAGATGGGTTGAGGAGAGATGGGAAAAATTGAGAATAGTTGAGCTGAGCTGAGCTGATTGGAGCTGATCTGAACAGATTGTCCTTGAATTAAACTGAACTAATTGTCGTTGAACTAAACTGAATCAAAATGAACTAAGCTGAATCAAAATGTACTGAACCGAATCTAATTGAACTGAGTTGAGCAAAGGCGACCTGAAACGAAACAATTTGGCTAAATCAAACTGAATTGAACTGAATCAAACTGAACTAGACTGAATCATATGAAACTAAAATGAGTCAAAATGAACCAAAATGAATTAATTCGAGTTGAAATAAATCACACTGTACTGAACTGAATCAAATCGAACTAAATTGAATCAAATTGAACTGAATTGAATCAAGTTGAATGGAATTGAATCAAACTGAACCGAACTAAATAAAAATTAAATGAAAAGATAATAATTAAAAGAAGATAACAGTGAAATTATCATTTAGGAAAATAGTCTCATCATGCTAGCATACAAGGGAATAGATGACTAATGGCTAATTGAGTGGTCCAAATGAATATGTTTAGTGGATTTTCTATTTGAATTTCCAAAGTCATCAAAGCCAAAATAACGTCACCTACGCGAGCGTCATTGGAGGCTATTAGTTCGAGGTGGGTGCAATTTTAATTGACACAGTCAAACATAGCCTCGATTAAAGACCCCCATATCGAGGCCTTCGCTTTGACACATATATATATTAGGCCCAAATTTATCTTTTCATTAATTACATTGTAGTTTATACCACATTCAATCCTAGTAAAATTTATAGTTAAAATTTCAATACTCAAGTGAAAGTTAATTAAATAAATTTTAAAATAAGATTTTTAAATTTTATGGCTTAAAAAAATCAAATTATATTATAGTGCTTGCGAAAACACACAACTGAGGTGCAATCGCAACAAAATCATGAAGCGTGGAAGGGGGGTAGGCCAAAGAAGAGGGGGATTTCGTCGATGGTGGATTGGAGTGAGGCATTACAGGAAGAAAGTGCTGAGCTCACGAATCAGGAAGGAGATCGTGATGAGATTGTGGAACAGAGGGACGAAATTGAAGAACCAGTTAACTTGCGATAAAGAGGTAATTTTGAACCCTAAATCTGTGGAAACTGATACAATTATTGATGCTGTTGGGATGGAGAAGCTGTGGGTAGATGTTATTAGTGGTAATAGAATGCAATCAAATGGTATGGACATTGAATTTGTGGCACTTACAATTGTTAATAGGGAAGTTGAAATTGAGATTAAGATGGAGGATGTTAAAACTGAATTAGAGTACTAGGAGAATGCACTGATATTGTATGTGATTGGGAAGGATTTGACTGTGAATGTAATTATGAAGAAGAATTGGGCATTTGTTTCTACTCTTGATTTACTTTATAATGGGGAGGGCTATTTTGTGGCTAAGTTAAAGAAGATACATGACAGAGATGAGGTTATGAAGAGGGGGACCATCCTCAATTTTCAATATGATAGTTTTCCTGCATCAGTGGAACCAAATTTCTCTATAAAAATATATATGGTGAAAATTGTACCTGTTTTGGATCACAATGCTTAAGCCGCCTTTACACCTATGGGGTTATAAAAGTTTGGGGAAGATAGGGAGTGCCGCTAGGAGACCTCTATTTACATATGGATGCACTGCAAATAAGCTAAGAATTTCTTATACTAGGATGATGGTAGAAGTGGATTTATCTCATAAGATAGCTGAAAATGTGAATATAAAGCGTGTGGATGGATTTGTGCTTACTCGGAGTATTATGGTAAAAAATAAACCACTATTTTGCGAGAAATGCCAAATTGGGGGACACAAGTACAAAGAAGTGGAGACGACAGTGGTGAAGAAGTGGCAAGTTAAACAACAAAAAAGGGTGGAAAAATAGAGGAAAAGGAAAAGATGAATGAAGCTAAAGAGGATGGACGAAGTAAGACTGGCCAGTGGACTGTGGTTGGAGTAAAAACTAGGAGAAATGATGGTGGAAGAGAAAGTGGATGAAGAAATGATGTAGGCAGAGAAACATGACATTTTAGTTGGCAATAGCAGTTGACCTCTCGAGGTTTTGGACTGATCCTGGTGAGGAATATAGCTTTGTGCCATGATAGTGTCATGGAAAGTGAGGGGGTTGAATAATGTAGCACAAAATAGTGAGATTAACTCCCGTCTCAATGGAATGAATATCTTAATTGTTGTTATAGTAGAAACAAGGGTGAAGTATGAAAAAAATATAAAGAAGTTAGGAAGAAATCTGGGTGCAAATGGAACTCTGAGGATAACTACTCAGCACTCCAATGGAAGAATTTAGGGTTTGTGGGATTACGGGAGGGCAGATGTTGTTATGTGAAGTAGTAGGTTTGGATGGTAAACTCAGGTTTTAGATTACAACTGTATATGCTAGTAATCAACTCAAAATGAGAGAAATGTTGGAAGGAAATCGAGAACTCTCAATCACACATACAAGGTCCATTGATAGTGATAAGAGACTTCAACAATGTCCTTACAAGACAAGATAAAATTGAGAGACTTCAACAGGGTGGTAGGATTACAAAAGATGAAAAGGGAGGATGGTTCTGAAACTTTTGAGCAGCATGAAATGGAGAATGAGATCCTAGAGTTTTATGTGAAGTTGGTGGGAGAAAAGGCAGAACACATTGAAGGGATTGACCTGGCAGCAATGAGAAGAGGGAAAACACTATGCACTGAGAGCAGAAAACTACTGATTGGGAAAGTTCAGGAGAAAAAAGTCCAGGAGGCACTGAATGAAATAGGAAACTTGAAAGCACCTGGGATTGATGGCTTTAGTGCAAAGCTTTTCAAGGTAAACTGGAAACTAATATGGGAGGATGTGATGATGGAAATAAATGATGTCTTATAGAAGGGAAATTGTATAGAGCAGTAAATAGCACACTAGTGACTCTGATACCTGAACATCCTGCAGCAAAACAGGTAAAGGATCTCAGACCTATTTTTCGTTTTACTACTTTATACAAGATAATCTCTAAGATCATGACCAACAGATTGAGTAGGGTGATTGATGAAGTAGTACAGGAAAACCAGGCTGCATTTGTTCCTGGTAGGAGTATTCATGACCATGTTATGTTAGCTTATGAACTGATAAGAGCATCCATAATGGTAGTGAACTTAAGAAGTACTTCCTAAGTTCAACATCATAAATTTTGATAGAAACTAAGTAAGAACCAACTACCAACAATTGACCTCTTTAAAATAAACACTTCTTATGCCCTTCTTTTTCATTTTAAAATACAAAATAAGTGTCAAATATTGATAGGTTGGTTGTTCACAAATAAAGAGGTACAAACTCCTTAGTTTAGGAGCAACTCCTTATTAAGGAATGGTTCTTAAAACTCCACAATGGTCCTCCTTAAATAAGGAATTCTTATTTAGAAAAGTGGAGTTAATGACCTACCATTGTGGATGCTCTAGGGGGTTATAATAGGAAAACTAGAGGGGCTAAATGTCTGATACAGATGGATATTAGGAAAGCCTATGGCACTATATAATTGAGTGATTTACAAGAGATAATGAGGGAATTGGAGATACTTGGAAAGTTTATTGAATAGGTGATAACATGTGTCTCAACAGTGAGTTATAGATACAGTATCAATGGATCATAAACACAGTTCATCCAGGAAAGAAGAGGTCTGAGACAAGGAGACCCCATTTCTACCCTACTATTCATCTTAGTCATGGAATATATGTGCATATGCTTACAGATGGGAGGCGAGAAAGCTGATTTCAAATTTCACCCTAAATGTGAGGAACTGAAGTTGATTAGCCTTAGCTTTGTTGATGAGGTTTTAATATTGGCAAAGGGGAGGTCAGATCAGTGGAGTTACTGATGGAAGCATATCAGAAGTTTGAGAATTAAAAAAGGTTTAGAGTTAACAAAACAAAATGTAAGGTTTATTTTGGGACAGTGGAGGAAAATCAGAAAAAGCTGACCAGGGACGTTACATTTTTTTTGAAATTAAAACCACCTGTGATGGTGGGGGGTTTGGCAGACCCCTACCCATTTATTAATGAAGAAATAGGCACATGAATAAAACCGTACCTCAGAGTGTTCAAACCGTTGATCTTAGAAAACAATACATAGGCCTATTTTAACCCTAAAGATCAACGGAAACAACATGGAATAGAGTACAGCTGACATTTTACAACGTGGAATAAGAATACAACTTCACTGAGAAAAAGGGGCAAGAGTGACTGATTTGCACCTCAGGGTTGCTTGCTGTTTCCAACCTGCACAGAAGGGATAAAACTAGCGCAGTAATATTTTTCAATATGTAACATTGACAGTACAATATCATGAATCAGCTCTAATCCCAGGGATTCCACATCTGTCTAGATAAAGAAGTCCCTTAAGGAAAGGGGGGGGGGGCTGCCTGCAAGTCTAGATCACCAGAGAAATCATTTGCTAAAGAAAATTTTGCAAGAAAATTAGCTGCATTGTTACCTTCTCTAGGGGTGTGTTGAATTGGGTATATATGGTGTTTCAAGTTCAAGGTGTTGCAGATGGAGAAGATCCTCCATGGAGAATTATTGGGGTTTTGAATACCCTGTACTGCGATTAAACAGTCTGATTCCACCACACATCTATTTAAAATCATCTATGAACAAGTCTCATAGCCACATTGGATGGCTTTGATCTCTACCTGTAAAGGGGATGGAGAATGGAAAGATTTTGCCCTCATTTTAACAACATCCCTATCACAGTTCCTAACTATCACAGCCAGAGAAGAGAGACCCCCTCTAATCTATGTTGCATCTGTATTAATCTTATATCCGGAAAGGGGTCTCTGCCATTTTACTGCACTAAAAGATTTCCTTGTCTTTGTAAAATGTGAGGAATAATATTAGCCTGTGTCCAGTATCTATGCTTGTCTAAATTGCCTATCAAATTATTCACTGAGAAAATTTGATATATCATGCATTTTATTCCTTGAATACAAGCAGCTTGGGAGAAGGACTCATTTTCAAACAAAATTTTATTCCTTCTAATCCAAAGAAACTAAATTGTGACAAGAAGATCAGCAATGGTAATATTGGAGTGAATTTTGGATTCTGCCTTAAAAGATAGATAAAATTCAACTCTACTCTTCAAATTTGCAAAAGATTTTTGTTGGAGCCAAATTGTGACCAGGGACGTTACATACTTTGAAGAGGGAATATTGCCATTTAAGTATCTTGGAGTACTACTAGCTAGTAGGAGATTATCTATCCAGTTGTGTTAGCCTCTAGTTGATAAAATACTAGAGAAACTGAAACATTAGAGTTCACGACTGTTAAGCTATGATGGAAGGCTCCAATTGATAAGAAGTGTGCCTTTCGCTGTCACTAACTATTGGTTACAGTGTTTTCCGATACCTAACAATGTGTTACAACATATGGAAGCTATGTGCATGTCCTATGGGAGCTCGTTTCCATACCTCTCAAAGTGAATATTTTTAAGCCCTAAATGCTTACTAACTATAACTAAGTAGATAGTGGCAAATTAGGGTCGTCCAGGAAGAAGAGGGATCTTCCTAAGTATTTAAACATCTAAAGTGGATATTAGGCTATATATATACATACACACACACACACACACACACACACACATATATATATATCTAAGAGCAAGGAAAGGGGGGTGTTTATGATGCGTCTCGAACGACCGACCAGTCAACAGGCTCGAGCTCCTCGAACCGACCTGCAAAACAATATCCATGGGGGTCCCAGAGGTTAGTCCTTCGATGGCTAAGTCAGTCAAAGAGTCCATATTAGATTAAGATAGAATGAATGAGAAAATGAATGCGTACCTAGTACTTATACCGTAGGTCTTAACTAACAATCTCCTTAATTATAGCCATCAATTACCCTATACATACGGTAATTATTGTAATGCAATATCTCAGATGGGCCGTGATTATTATGGCTCAACATACCTCTTGGGTTTGACCTATATCAAGAGTCCCTAGAAAACTAGATCCCTCTTATTCAAGACCCTGGAGCAACACACTGTGACCAACACAAAATCTCAAAGTTTCTTGGTGATTCGAGATCCTCGAGTCATCCTTACTCGAGACCATACATTCCCAAGGGTATCTCGAGGATGTAGCGATTCAGGATAAACTTTGTTCCATACATTTCCAGGTCTCGAAGGAGAGAATATGGTTTTCTCCTTAAATTCTTTTATCAAGATTTCAAGAGACGCACGTGTTTGGCAACCGCACGTGCTTCTATTCCCAAAGTGGCGTGCAGAGAGAATACGAAAAGGCAGTTGCGTCTTTTCATAACTTTTTAACTTCCCAACATGGATATTATTCATGCTGCAATTCAAACCTATTAACTGCTCCTCTTTTATTCACTTTTCCATTTTCACTCATTTGCAGGAAATTTCACAAGGAAATTTATCTCGGAGCTATTTCTTTCCCCCCTTTTCATCAGCAATCTCATTCTCATCGTCTTTCTTCCAGAAACCAGTAAGTTTTTCCCTCTTATCCTTTTGTTTCTCTATTTCTTTCTTCCTTTTGAAATCATGACCGATTCCAATGAGGGTTCCGTAGAGAGGGGGTTTTTCTGTGAGGTTACGACAGATGAGGAGCGAGTCTGCTCACCCAAGGGAGTAAGATGTAGTTCCAAACATGATTACTCTAATGAGCCGCAACGTGATTTCGACGCGGGGGGGGGGGGGGATTTTCTGGACATTAGAGTACACTAAATTTGGACCCCAGACATGGGAAAACCCTATATGAGAAGGTCCCTTACCAGTGGTAAATTTTTTTTATCCCCCCTCAAGTCCTATTCTCGAGGTCCAAGAGGGGGAAGATGTGTCCCCACAAAGAGAGAATTTACCCCCCAAAGGGAAGGAAGCACCCCATGAGGCATTAGCAATATCTTCAGGAGAAGAGGTGCCTCAAAAGAAGAAAAAAGGGGTATCAAGAGGGGGAAAGGTTAAGACTTCTGTAAAAGAGCCCCCATCCTCGAAGGTGGGAAGGATTATCTCAAAGATTATAGGTCTATTCCCCTTGGTCAGCAAAAATCTCCAGACGTAGATTTCTAGCCTTTTTGAGAGGAAGATACCCCTCATAACCTTCCCGAAGGGAGATCATTCATTTCCCTCAGGCATTTACAATGTGGGCTCACTTTTCCTTTTCCTAATTTTTTCTCCAAACTACTAAAGTAGTTCCAAGTGAGCCCCACCCAAGTCCATCCTAATGTCTTGGTGATTATCATGATGTTCTTATCGAGATGCCACAAGTTTGGTATCAAGCCAAGGTATAAGTTTCTCCGTTTGTTGTATTATGTGTCCTAGAGGGGAAAATATTCCGATAGAATTATTACTTTCACTAGCCGAGAGATACACCACAAGATTTTCACCGTTCCTAGCAACTCGGGCGACTGGCAAAGCTAGAGGAAGGGTATCTCGTTTGACAGTAGGAGGCATAGATTTCCCCCGTGGAATTGGAATGTACAGGTCGAGTCTTCCAAACCCAGGGAATACATTTTCCCTAAGGATATCGAGAAGGATATGCTGAAACTATTATCCACTTCCCTCGATTACACTCCTTTTACCAACCCCAACCAGAGTATCGACGGATTTTCCTGGTCGGCTGTAATCTATGAGAAGTATGTGTATAAAAAGCTTCTGAAGGTGTTTTAATGGAACTCTATTATTATTTTGTTCCTTTATTTTGTATTTATTTACTAACGTCATCTTTGTTTTTTTAGTGGGTCTCAGAGGGTCTTTAAAAAACTGGAAAATATCCCAAGGAACGAATCGAAGCATGGTTAGAGTAATTCTAAGGAGATCCCTGCCCCATCCAATCAGACTTCTACCCCTCCAGTTGGTGGTGGAAGGAATATCCCGCCCTAGAGGGATGCTCAACCCTTGAGCACTAGGAATGTCTGTCAAAGGACAGAAACAAAAAGTGGCTAGATTGCTAGCATCTCCCACCAAGTTCTCCCCTAGACACCCTCTTTGAATGTTGCAACAACTACCTCCCGCACCCTAACTATGGATGAACAATCCCTCGCGACCATAGTCGCAAATCCTCAGGTTATTTTGTGAACTTCTTAAGGTTTTATTACAATATAATTCTATGTGCTTAATGATTGAATTGGTTATGTAGGCTTCCCAGCTTCTCAGCCAAGCTGCTCAAAACTTCTACACTTTTATTCAAGCAGTGACATCTGATCATGGTAAGTTGCTAGAGTAACTAAGCCATTAGATGTCGTGATCTCCAAGATGAAGACGGTGCTCGAGAAGGAGAGGAAGGCGCGCAGGGAGGATAATAAAGCGCTAGAATAGGAGAAGGCAAAGAGGACGAGAGTTGACTCCGAGAAGCGACAGCTCATTATGGAGAAAGATACCCTCGAGAAGAGGGTTAAGTCGGTTGAGGACCCTATTGAGCATGTCCAACTTCTGGAGGCATTCAAGGACAAGTTGCTAAATAGTCCTGAGTTGTTCAATTTCTTTATTGGCCTTCTTGAAATTGCAAAGCAACTGGGTTTCAGTGACCTGGTCGAGGAAACCTTGAAGCCTCGACTCTTATTGTCCTTGTCTGAGGAAGATGCTAAGCTGGTAGATGAGCTTGTCAAACTTGAGCTCGAGGAACTCCTAGACAAAAATTGAGACTGGCAGTCTAGTTTGGTGGCCTGCAATTTGCCCTGATGGACTACATCAAGTCCAAGGGGCAATTTCTTACTGCTGGAGGAATTTGAGCAATTCCCCTTCCAAAGGCCACAGACGAGACCTCCAAGGAGGATAACTCTATGGTTTGTTCTTAATTTGTAAACTATGGTAGTTTTTTGGCCTCCTCATGTAATCTCTTTGTTTTAAATGATGAAGATCTTCTTAGGCTTCTTTAGTTTATATATCTTTAGTCTTATTGTATTTCTCTTCCTTGTAGTTTAATTCATTGAAACTACTCCTGGAAGGCACTTACCATGATCTTTCAAACACTGGCAAAGAGTTGAATGAAACACATAAGCAACTGATGCAGGCGATGCGAGCACTTTCCACATGTAAGGAGGATAAAAAAACCTTAAAGAGTGAAATTAATCAGATCGAAGAGGAACTTAATTTGTGGAAAACAAAAGATCAACCAGTCTTTAAGGATTTGTTAAGGATTTCTTAGCCAAGGAGTCAAATGGGACATATCCTTTGGTGGTGGTAAAAGATCGTGATCCCAAAGATCAAAGCTATGAAGATTTATCGTGATGACTAAATTTGAAGTTTGAGCCTTTGAAGGCGTGTGTTACTAACGCGACTAGGCTACCAGTCGTGGAAGAGCGCCCAACTGCTTATATGGACAAAAATGACAAGTTAAGGGCGCAAAGAGAGAACATCGCCAAACGATATAGGGTTGCTGTGGGGGAAAATAACCCATCTCGAAGAGGAGTTGCTAGCACGGAAAGAAGCTAGTGAAGACCCCTCCTCCCTAGTATGGGAATTTCCCACGAGGAACTCATCTGCAGGAAACATTTCTCTGATAGAGTCCTTTTTATTTGAGAATGCTCTACTCGTAGGAGAGATCGAGGCTTGGAAACTCCAGGCCAAGGACCTTGAGGAGCATATTGCAAAGTTCGAGAAGAAGATTGTCATTCATGAAGTAAGCCTTCGAGCTTACATGCTTTCTTATGGAATTCCCACCCCATATTTGATTAGCAATGATCAACTGCCAAAGTTTCTTCTCAAGGCCTCTTCTTATTGGATCAAGGAGGTCAACATGTATGAGGATGGGACCCATCGACAAAAGAAAGCTTCTGACCTTATTCTTGAATGGTTAAATGAATTGCAATTAAAGGGTCTCTCCCATTCGGTCTATCGCAAGTTTTCTCGACCAAAGGCTTCACCCAAAAGAACTGATAAGAATCCTTGGTCCTCGAATCAAGCTTCTAAGAGGTCTTCCAAAAAAACATGGCCGAAGCAAGGGGTTTTTGTAGAAGCAAGGTAGAACTATTGTATCCCGAGGAAGAGAAAATGAAGGATATTCAAAAAGCTACTAGCATTAAGAGGGAAGAACTTGAGCTTTTGGAAACAAAGTTGAAGGGGTTAGCACATTCCCCAACAAATCTTTTTGAGGAGGGGTTTCCCCCAATTATGTAAATCATCGTTGTGTCATGTCTTGTACAAAAATGTACTTTTATTTATTAATAAGGATATCGAGATCTTTTTGTGAGTCTTCCTCTTTGGAATACAAGGTATTTTTATTGAAAGTAAAGTCCCTAGAAACACTCCCGACCTTTGGGTAGCGCTCAAGGGCTTGAAAAGTTATAACGAGATTTAAGTTGCACTTGTACATATCTTCCATAAATTTTACTTTCCAAATGTCATTACCACTTGCAACTTACCTGTTTAGAAATGCCTCTGCCGGCTTCAATGAGTAGAAATTGAAATGTTCAACAATACAAGCAATTTTACCCAGGTTCGTTGTTTCCACCTACATCCTGCAAATTTTCTCCACTAGTTCATCATTTCAATATTAAAAAAGTACCTCACGAGTGCCGCTTAAGAGAAAAATCACTCGAACATCAGCCATAGCTGAAAATATCATCTAGAGTGCCGCTTATGAGCAAACTACTCGGACATCATCATGAGTGCCGCTTAAGAGCAAACCACTTGAACATCATCATGAGTGCCACTTAAGAGAAAACCACATGAACATCATCATAAGTGCCACTTAAAAGAAAACTACTTGAATACCATTATGAGTGCCACTTAACAGCAAACCACTCAAATACCATCATGAGTGATGCTTAAGAGCAAACCACTCGAATATGATCATGAGTGTCGCTTAAGAGCAAACCACTCATTAGGCTTTCATAGCTGATAATACTTTCTCAAATGGGTAATGTTCCACCTTCTTGGCACTCGAGTACCATCCATCGCCTCAAGGACATAGCTACCTCCCAGATGCGATTTGATCACCTTGTAGGGTTTTTCCCAATTTGCAGCCAATTTCCCTTCGGGTTCCTTTTTGTTTTTTTTTCATTTTTCCTCATTAAAAAGTCTCCAGTGTTGAACAACACCTTCTTTTCCCTCATATCATGGTATCTTCTGATCCGTTCTTTAACCTTTGCTTCTTGTAGAGAAGCTAGCTTTCATTTTTCTTCCACCATGTCAAGATTTAGACACCGATTCTGCTGATTATTCGTCTCATCTATTGCGGCCAAAATCCTTGGGCTAGGAACACCTATCTCTGTAGGAATTACTGCTTCTAAGCCATATACTAGAATGTATGGTGTTTCCCCGGTGGTGGAAGATTCAGCTGTTCGATATTACCACAAAATATTTGGCAGTTCCCATATCCAATTACCTTCTGCCCCTTCGAGCCTAGCTCGAATGCCATTCACTATCATCCTGTTGGTTACTTCCACCTGTCCATTGGCTTAGGGGGTGATAAACTGATGTTACCCTCTAATTAATTTTGTACTTCTTAGACCAACTTTTGAATGGATCTTGAGAAAATTGTGTTCCGTTATCTGTGATGATTGTTCTCAGAATTCCAAAATGGCATATAATATTCTTCCAAAAAAAGGTAATAACTGGCTTTCCCCTTATGTTCGTCAAGGGTTCGGCTTTCACCCACTTCGTGAAGTAGTCAATTGCCATTATGAGATATCTGAACTTCCCTGCAGCTTCTGGAAAGGGCTACAAACTATAAATACTTCTCATCTCCTCCTGGGAAATATGGGTTATGGGAGCGTGTTTTTGGAAATGGTGGCACGCTTGTATGTATATATTTGTGTCATCAAACACCGTTGGCCAGTAGAGTCCTGTTCGAATAAACCACCTCGCTATCGATCTGGCCCCTTGGTGGTTACCGCATATCCCTTTGTGGGCTTCCCTTATGAGATAATCGGCCTCCCGAGGGTTAACACACCAAAGCAACAGCTGCAAGTGACCCTTTATGTATATTACTCCTTCCTGCAGCACATATCTTGGTGCCTTCAACCTTATCCTTCTAGCTTGAATTTCATTCTCCGGCAGGACACCCTCTTGAAGGTATGCCACAATCGTGGTTATCCAATCGTCCGCTACCTCAACTTCCATAATCACATATTCTTCAAAAAATCATTTATTTCAAGTTTCCATCAGTAACTTTTTCTGAGATTGAATTCCCAGGTCCGAGGAAGCAAGCTTGCTAAGGGTATCTGCTGATTGTTCTCCCTTGGGACATGTGTCAAAGTATAAGATTTAAAAGCTTTCAAGAGATTTTGCACTACCTCTTACCTTTGCAAGTTACGCTCCCTGGCTTCATATTCTCCATTCACCTGCTGAATGACTATATGAGAGTCACTGTAAGCCTCCAGATCTTCCACTTTCAATTCCCTTGCTAACCGCAGTCTCGTTATCAGGGCTTCATACCCTGCCTCATTGTTTGTCACTTTGAATACGAAGTTTGATGCATAAGGATAATCTTTGTCATTAGGATTGGTTAATAGATCACCCCGACTCCACTCCTTCCTGAATGTGACGAACCATCCGCATATAGCCTCCACATTTCCTTCTTACGCACCTCTACCTCTCGAATATGATCCTGGTATTGGATGGGCTCTGAGGTTTTTACTATGAAGTTGGCCATCGTCTGGCCTTTAATTGCCACTCGGGGCTGATATCGGATGTCATGCTCCCCTAATTCCACTGCCTACTTAATCATTCTTCCCAAAATTTCTAGTTTTAACACAATCTGCTAGATTGCGTGATTTAGGAGCACTACTATCGTGTGCCCCTAGAAGTATGGTCACAATCTTCTGGCAGCATGTACCAAGGTTAGGGATGACGTCAATTCCGCATGGCCCTTATGGGCTGGGCCACACACGTGCTACAATGGCAATTACAATGGGAAGCAAGGCTGTAAGGTGGAGTGAATCCGGAAAGATTGCCTCAGTTCGGATTGTTCTCTGCAACTCGGGAACATGAAGTTGGAATAGGTTAGAATTAACATGTCAAGAGCCATGTACCTCGTATCCAGCCCTTGCAAGGCACGAATGACAATGTAAATGGGAGTGCTGCACCCTTTCCTTTTCCTTTACTAGTACCACGCTAATTGCCAAAGGCGATGCAGAATTGTATAGGTATAACACCTTCTCTTTATCGGGATTCTAAAGGTAGGTAGCTTCCCTAAGTTCTATTTTAATTGTTTGAATGCTTCATCACATTTTTCAGTCCACTCAAATTTCTTTTCCCTTCGAAGGACATCGAAAAAGGGTAGGTGTTTCTCTGCCCCCTTTGAGAGGAACTTGATCAACACTGCTGGAGACCTCGTAAGTTTTTGCACATCTTTTTATTGATTGTGGAGTTCTTATTCTCATCAATGCTTTGAACTCATTAGGTTCACATCAATACCCCTCTCGGAGACCATGAATCCAAGGAATTTTCCTGCTTCTACACCAATAACACATTTGGATGGGTTTAACTTCATATTAGCCCCTCGAAGCCTGTCAAAAGTCTCCTCCAGATCTGTTATGAATTCCTCGTGGCTCCTACTTTTTACTACCATACATCCACAAAAATCTCATATTCCTCCTGATTTGCATTCTGAATAACTTGTCCACTAACCTCTCATAAGTGGCTCCAGCATTCTTTAGTCCGAACGGCATTTTCTTATAACAATAAGTTCCTACACCTGTAATGAATGATATTTTCTCTTTGTCACCTTCTGAAATAAGTACTTGATGATATCTCTTGCGTGCTTCAAAGAAGGCCAAAATCTGATATCCCGTGATAGCTTCCACTACCTTGTCTATTGGTGGCAACAAATAACTGTCTTTGGGGTAGCACTTGTTCAAATTGGTGAATTCCGCACACATTCGCCAGGCCCTTTCATGTTTGTGGAACATAAATGGATTTGCTAACCATTCAAGGTGGAACACCTCCTCAATAACATCCGCCTTCAGCAACTTTTTGATCTCTTCTTTGATTTCCTAGGTTCTCTCAGGCGCAAACACTCTCCTCTTCTCCTTGACCGGCTTTTTCAAGGGATCTATATTCAACCTCATTAGTGCCAGACTCAAGGGTACTCCCGTAAGTTCAGAAGTATCCCATGAGAACACATCCTTATATTTTACCAATAGATCTTTTAGTCTTTCCTTGATGTCTTTGAGCATCAATTTCCTCATGGCTACTGATCCCATGTCTCAAACGGGCATCTGAACGGTATTGGCAAGCCCCACGTCCATGTGCACTGTTGCTACATCCCTCTATTTTCTTGCCTCTTTCACCGCAGTAAGATTACAACTTTGGGCCACAACTTGATCTCCGCTTTCGTCATCAATGAATACCCTGTTTACCAAAGATGTTCCAATGATCGCTGAAACCACCATGGGGTCAGCATGAGGCGTCTGGCTTAGTACTGTATCTGCTTCCGAGAATGTTACGGTCTCGTCTGGCAGAAAATTTTTAGCGAGGTTCTCCTATAGGGACCCTTCAAGCCTCTGCTCTTATTACGACATTCTAGGATATTTCTCTAACAACGCCATTGATGACATTAATCACTCTTCAAACATGCGGGTTTTCCTCATTCCTGTTATCCTGATTACCCCCTGATGTTCTTGTGGTCTTTCCTTGCTTCCCTCATGTACCCTATCTTGAACTATCTATTCTCGAGGCCTTCTGTCACTTCTACCCTCATTATTCTAATTATTTATTCTGTAGGGCTGCCATTGATTCACTTGAGGCCTGGAGGTGCGATTTGATTTCTGGGCCCTTGCCATCAAAACTGTCCTTCTCGCACGCATCTATCAATTTCCATTCTCAACTTCATGTAATGATTTGTATCATAGCCGTAATCTCTGTGATGATCACAATACCAGTTCGTTGCCCTCCAGGCTATAATTGCACTGTGCAAATTCTGTAAAGGTGGGGGGGTGGTCGAAGCAATCCTCAATGTATACTCAAGATCATTGCAGGGGTTCTTCCTCCCAGTGTTGATGGCATGGAAGTGTATCTCTCGAATGGTGTTCTTATTGGCTCAATCGGTATTTTCCCTCGAGGATCCATATTTCTTCCAGCCTTCTCTATGAGGCGATCTCTTTTCTTCCTGGTTGCCGCTGCCACCTTCGAATATTGTTCCACATCCTCCTGAAGCTTTTGCAAAGTCTTAAGAGTATTTGTGCTCAACTTCTTGTATAACACCAAGTCTTGCATCCCCAGCAGATACCCTTGAATCACCTCATTCTCTGTAGTCTCTATTACGCCTAAACTCTCATCCACATATCGATGGTAAAATGCTTATGTGCTTTCTCCCAACTTCTGCTTTGTTTGATAATCTCTAACAGGGTTTTCGTGGACTTCTTCTTTTGTGCGTATTGGATTAATAATGTTTCACTGAAGTCTAGATAGGAGTAGAGAGAGCCTCTCGGTTACTTGTTCAACCATTCCTGAGCTTTCCCTCAGAGATAACTTCCCACCAGCTTACATGTCAGTTTTTCATCAAAGTTCTTCGAGCTCATCAAGGTTAGGAACATTTGTATAAACTTGCAAGGATCCATCTCGCCTTTGTAAGTGAGGAGCCTTTATGGGGGTTTAATTTCCATTGGCCAGTGAACCCCTTTTATCGGGGCACTGAAAGGTGACCGGCCTACCCTAATGGTTCGATGAACCTGTCAAACTCTCTTAGAAGTGTATCACTTGCATTATTTCCCGGTTTTTGCTGTCTCCCTACCACATTCGAGCCCCTATCGTGGCCTCCAAAGTGCAACGGGTGAATGGGATGGGTTCCCATATACCCAGAATTTGCCCAAGTCTATCTGAAACCCGAGCGTGTTGGCAGTTGCCCATAGGGGTTGTAATGTCCCTGGTTAGCCACTGCCCCCTGCAACCCTACATTTCCATATCCTTAGATACCTGAAGAAGTCATCATCCCATATGCAGCCTCTATTCCTGGGAGTGTGAAGGTTAAAGCAAATGGGGCTAGTGGAGGCACTGGGTACGCCTGACCCTGTGAGTACTCTGCGAAAGAAGGCTGAGGCCTCATGTGTTGTGCCTCTCTTACATAGGTCGGGTAATGGTATGCTATCATAGGCTGAGAAGTTAACCCTATAATCCCTCCCACGGGCTAGGGTGGTAATACCTCATATGTGACTCCTACACCCCTCGAGGGGGGGTAACTAGATACCCTGCTGCTGCAAGAACCTATGCTGCTTGCTCCACATCCTGACTTGGGCATATCCCCCTGCATTCTAATTTCTATGTGTGTTGAACCTATTGGCCTCAATGGACAGATCCTCGGAAACCTCAGTGAACCTTCCGTCCCTATCATCCCCCAGTGCGTGTCCAAGGTACCCTACATCTTGTCTGGTAAATACCTCTGTGCGTATTGAGGGCCCTGCAACATCCTCTCGCTTGGGTACAGCCGTACTTGGAATAAATCCGGCCAAGGCTAGTATCCCTTTGCGTTCTACACCTGGAACAGACTCTGCCTTTGATTCAACCACTGGCATTTGAACATACTTATCGAGGGACCTTGCATCTCCTGGAGGTTTACCATGTCTAACCTTTTGGGCTACACTATACTACCAATTCTTCCACCCTTCAACCTTAATCTTTTACTCCTTCTGAGGGGCTACTGGATCCCGTGCCTTTTGATCTTAATCTTTCACTCCTCTGTGCAACCGTAGACATAAACTCCAAAAAACCCAAATCTGTCTTAGTCGTTCCTCACATCTGGCACCACTTGATGCATCCTGAATGACCGACTAGTTAACAGGCTTGAGCTCCTTGAACCGGCCTGCAATAAAACTGTCCCTGGGGGTCCTAGGGGTCAGTCCTCCGATGGCTAAGTCAGTCAAATAGTTTGTATCAAATTAAGATAGAATGAATGAGAAAATGAATGCGTACCTGGTAATTATACTGTATGTCTTAACTAACAATCTCCTTAATTATAGCCATCAATTACCCTATAAATACGGTAATTATTGTAATGCAATATCTCAGATGGGCTGTGATTATTATGGCCCAACATACCTCTTGGGCCTGACCTACGTTAGTTTGGTTGGTTTTTCTTAAGTAATGAAATTAAAGGCAATCTAACTAGCAAAGTCTTGTAACTATGATAATCATGCAACAAACTAAGAAAAATGGGTGAAAACTACAAAAGATAAAGCCATGGAGGCAATTTATTTTTCACTTCCAAACCTCTTATCTATCCTTGAATCTACAACCTATTCATTACTTTAACTACTTGTTGTGAAGATAAACCTTCTATCCCTCTTAGATAGTAATTTGCAAGAGTGAATTCGACATCTCTTGGAAAACCTCACTAATGACTCATTTAGTCAAGAAATGGCTAAAAGTATCCCTTTAATGGCATTGATTACGAAGAATCAACAAGCTTGGTAACACTTATAAACACTACACCATGTCTAAGCACTGAACCAATTCATGCATTTACACAAGATTAGTCAAGAATGTTACACGTTCATATATAGACCTCTCATATTTGCTACAATAAACAAACATGACAAAGAGTTCAAAATCATCACATTCATCTAGTAATTATCAACTCATCACCATTAGAAGCTCTAACTCATGCTCTTGGATTTCATATCAAAAGAGTGGAAACTTAGCTAATTTTCCCCAACCCTAACAAGTAATCATACAAGCAATTCATATACTCAAACTTCTAAAAACATTAATGCTATTAACAACCCACATTCAAATCTCAATAAATGCACGATAGCAAAAAGCAATAAATACATAGAAAGGATTCTCAAGACATGGACTTGGAAGCCTCAATAAATTGCTCCCAAGCACAAAACTAACTCAGATAATCAAAACCCATAACATAAAACAAAAATCTACAAAGAAGAAGAAGAAGAAAATGGAAGAAATGGGGTGAAAAACTAGGGTTTTGGAGCCCCGATTTGGGCTTGGAAAATGGGGAAGAAAGGGGGGCTATTTATAGCCCAAGTGGGTAAAGAAAAGTCAAAATGATGCAGCAGACGCGTGAGCTGCGAGAGGGATGGAATGAGGCATTTCGCGGGTGTTGGCATGAGGCATAGCGCGTGGGTTGACACAAGGCATGGCGCGGGAGTGCAAGCGCAAGATGCAGTGCGCTGGTGCGCGAGACTCCATGTTGGGCATGCGGTAACGGACTGGAGATGCACGCCACACTTATTTTCCTCGCACACTGGGCGCTAATGGTCTTTCGAGTGGTGCGGGCTGACACGCCTGGTTGAGCGCTAGGCAAGGCCCAGCACGTGGGCGCGCATTGCTAGGCTGAGGGCCAATTTATCTTGCATTTTAGGGGGCACTGTGTAGCGCCTGGGCTACGAGCCCCTGTCTTTTTCACCGGCCGGTCGGTCTCCGCGTCACTACGGGTGAACTGATTATCCATTTTTGGATTTCTTGTAGTCGATTTTATGGTGCTCAATAAGATGAATCCAATAGGCTGATTCTTCTCGGATCATTCTAAGAACTTGATCCAAACTTTCGAGTCACAATTCATGCGCTTCTTTGTCTTCCTTCTTTGACCCTTCACTTCTACCAAAAGGGCTCACGAGCAATCTACAAATTAAGCTCACTAAATGGAATGTAGATGCTCGTAAGGACCAAAAATCATTAGACTAAACATAGGTTACAAAATGAAGGATTTAGATATGAAAACAAAAAGTGCTCACCTAAACCCCTTATGATGTAAACTTGCCTAAATCTAGCAATCTTACAACAAAAAGATGACAAAAGATATGTTAAATTCTTCAAAAAAAAAACATGCATTTGACGTCTCATCATCCTATCCATGGAGTAGGGGTGAAACTATAACAAGGACGGCTCCTGTTTCTTGGGAGAAAGTCTGTGAGCCTAGGAGGACATGTGGATTAAATATTACCGCTCTGAGTGAATGGAGTGTGGCAAGCTTGAGCAAAAACTTATGAAATCTCTGTAACAAGACAGATAGGTTATAGATCACATGGGTCAATGCCTACTACATTAAAGGCAGAAATGTATTAGAGGTGCAATTCCCAAACACCGGTTCTTAGATGTTGAAGAACTTGAACAAGATCAGACATAAGGTACATAATTTGGATGCCTGGATGAGCCAGCTGGGGAAAAATATTTTGCATCAGAAATGTCTATAGGGAACTGAGGAAGAATGGAGCACTAAGCTGGAAAGCTATTTTCTACAACACTTAGGCAAGGCCAAGAGAAAAATTCACCTTGTGGTTCAGCTACCATGGAAGATTAACTACCAAAGATGGGTTGAAGAAGATGAATATACCAGTGGAGGAGGACTGTGTTTTTTGCAATGAAGTGGAAACAATACAATATATGTTGTTTCAATGCTACAAAACAAGCAACATTTGGAGGGTTGTGTTGAGTTGGTTTCAGGTTGATAAAATGCCTGGAAAATGGGAGGATGAACTGAAGTGGATCAGCAGAAATGCAAAGGTAAGTGATGTAAAGCTGAATTGATGAAGCTGGCTAATGTTGAAACGATGTATAACATTTGGATGATGAGGAATGAGAAGTGCTTTAAAGAGAATGTAATCAGGTAGACATTGCAAATAGTATATTGGAGAACATAGTATAGAGAGCATGGATAAATCCATGAATCCGAAGCTTAAAGTTCAATGTGCTAAGCTTATTGTTGATTTTAACTAAGTAGGAAAGTACGGTGGAGTTGAGTTGTACAGGTTCAAGTTTGGAAGTTTTGAATGAAAGTAAATCCTTTTCCGGGAAAAAATTTTAAAAAATTATGGCATTTAAAAATTTGTTAATAAATAATAATATCATATGTTAATTTTAAATGTGCTAATAATTATTTGAGTTGAGTTGAGTTGAGTTGAATTGAGTTGAGTTGTATGAACTTGAGAAGAACTAAAATGAGAATAGTTGAGAATATTTGAGCTGAATTTATTGTAGGTAAGAAAAGAGTTATATTGATCGAAGTTGAAATAAATTAAAGGCCCTAATCACTATCAAATTATTAATTGAATGGGTAGCTGAAATAGTTTGATGGAAATAGTGATTAAGAAGAAATTAAAACGTTAAACTCAAAAAGAGGAAAAGCACAAAAGGATGGATTGATGTAAAGGAAAAGTATGTGGGGACAGCTAACTTGTACCGGATCATGACCAGGAGAACAAAAGCTGCGTCAAAGGATCCTGTCGACCTTTTCCAATCACGTGTCCAAAAGTCGGACCCATCAAACCACCGTAAATTATGGGTGTTGCTATTTCACGTCCTGTATTTTACTATCTACGCCCTGTATTTATACTGTATATATACAATATACATTTAAAAATATATTGTATTTGGAAGATTTTAAATTGGAAAATGTTAAATGGGAGAAGGGAAACCGCCGCCGGGGACCACCGCCGGCCGCCGCCGTCCACCGCCGACCGCCGCCGTCCACCGCTGACCGCCGCCTGGCGCCGCCGACCACCGCCGGGCGCCGCCGACCGCCGCCGACCACCGCCGCCAATGCCGGGCGCCGCGGTAGCGCCGATGCTTCCCGGCTCTGCCGTCGAGCGCCGCCGGAGGCTCCGGTTCGCGACGACCTGGCCGCGACCGGCCGCCGGTCCGTTCGCAGCGGACCGGGCGCGAGCCGGAGCGGCCTCCGCTCGCCGTGACCCTGGCGCGAGCCGGTGCGGCCTCCGCTCGCCGTGACCTTGGCGCGAGCCGGAGCGGCCTCCGCTCGCCGTGACCCTGGCGCGAGCCGGACGGGCACCGCCCTCCGTGACCCTGGCGCGAGCCGGACGGGCGCCGCTCGCCGTACCTTGGGCGCGAGCCGGACGGGCTCCACTCGCCGTGCCCTGGGCGCGAGCCGGACGGGTCTCCGCTCGCCGTGCCCTTGGCGCGAGCTGGACGGGCTCCGCTCGCCATGCCACGGGTGCGAGCCGGACTTGCCTCCGCTCGCCGTGGCCTGGGCGCGAGCCGGAGGGGCTTCCTCTCCCCAACTAGTAATTTCTACTGCTATAAAAGTGTTTCTAAAAATATGAGGAACTCGAAATTGTTACTCTCCAAATTTTTACTCTCCAAATTTTTACTCTCCAAATTTTTACTCCAAACAAGGGTGTTAGAAATTTCATGTCTTCGGAGGTAATTTTACTAATTAGTTTTCTGTCCATAAGTAATAGTTAAATTTATTAATTTTTGCAGTAGAAATTTATGCTCATCTTTGTGTTTTAATTTTTTAATTGTTACGTAAAAATTATTGCACATTTATCTCCTATGAATTTATCTCCTATTAATAGCAGTAACGTTAATTTTGTTGTTAATTTTGTTACGTAATTTTGTTGTTAATTTATCTACAATAATTTATCTCATATTATTATCACATTTTTTTTTACAATTACATGTAAGTTTTAGCTGTTAATAAGAAATGGAGCAGTGCACCATTAAGTCCGTAAGTAGGACAATTTGAAATGGATGAATGTAATTTCAGTTTAGGGAGTTAATTCATGTACGGGACTTTTATAATTGTAATGTTATTTCTTCTAATTTAATTTTATCTTTATGTTTTCACATTTAAATATATGTTTTAACGTTTTAACTGTAATTTTATCTTTATTTGTTCATATTTCAATATATGTTTCTGACGATAATTAAAAATCAAGCAATGCACTTCTTGGTTTGTAAAAGTTATTTATGTAACGTTGTAAGTGTGAGCCTAAATTTATTTCCGGCGGCGGCGGTCGGCGGCGGAAATGGGGAGAAGGAGATGGAGAGAAGGAAATGGAGAGAAATGGAGAGAAATGAGAGAAATGGAGAGAAATGAGAGAAATGGAGAGAATTTATACTACTTCTTTCAAATTTTATTTTTTATTTTCAAAATACTAATACGTGTATTTATACGTATTAGGGCGTGGATAGTAAAATACAGGGCGTGATATAGCAATCCACTAAATTATATGGTTACCGGGGAATACATACAACATTGTATTTTCTACAGTATAGTTATTCTCTCTATGTCTCACTATAAATTGGTTAGTTAGTTTTTGAGAGTTATTTTTTTAAAATTTTAACCGTAAATAACTCTAATTATCTGTAATAATTCTGCATAAAAAAATAATATTAAAAAATAGGTATTAAGATGTATCTAATAATATTTTACATAATATTTTTATTATATAGATTAATTTATATTTACGTCCCAAGTTTACAAAGTTGGACTCATTTAAAAGTAATTAAACAATTTATAGTGAAAAAGAGAAAGTATGCATCGTTACTGATTAGTTAGTTCCCATAAAATGTAGGATGTGTATTATCAAAATATTTTAAATTTAAATTATATACCAATAGTGCTGGTATACCGTTTGCATCATATCCCTAGGATACGGTATACGAACTGTCAAACCACATACAGTTATACTCTTCTTGCTAGGACCCATCAAACTCAAAAGAGTTATTTCACGCACTGTATCTTAATGTGTACTCCCTGTATTTATATTTTAAAAATCTAAAATATATTAAATTTTTACATAAATTAAAAATAAAAAATTTGAATTTAAAAAATATGGGTTATTACTGGTGGTCAAAAACCTGAATTCGATGAAGCATTGATACAACACGTCCTATATTTTAGTTGTTTATGCTTTATACACATGTACAATTATTTAATTTTATGGAAAAAGTAAAAATAAATATGCTTCTTTAAATTTAAAATTTTCATTTATATTTTAAGATTCGAAAATAAATCTATGTTTTCCAGATTTTCTTACATTTTTCCATCATTATTAAGGCAAAGTCTTGGGAAAGATGGTATTTCCATAGGCTTATGGAAAGACGAGATTTGATTAGAATATTAAAAGGTAAAATGTCTTAGCTGCAATATTAAAATTTTAGTATGCAATATGTAGTAGCTATAAAATTTATAACCCGGTTCATCCAACCCGAAAATTTTATCTTAATTTCTTCTAATTTACACTTTAAAACTTGGTCTTTCCATAACTTATGGAAAGACCGTCTTTCAAGAGACGAACTCCATTATTAATCGCTATAAAAATACGGAGTATGTTTAAAAATAGACAAAGTCTTGGGAAAGACAATCTTTCTTAATGCTTATGAAAAGACGAGATTTAATTGGAATAATAAAAAGATAAAAGGTTTTAGTTGCAATATTAAAAATTTATTAGGCAACACGTATTAGTTGTAAAGTTTATAACCCGATTTATGCAACCCGAAAATTTTATTTTCATTTCTTCTAATTTATGGTTTAAAGCTTGGTATTTTCATGACTTATGAAAGACCGTCTTTCAAGAGATGAACTCATTAAAATATGTATTAATTAACATGAAGCTAATAAATGTAGAAATAACATATTAATTAATATGAAATTAAATTAACATAATTTTCAACTACTTATGACAAGATCTAAAACACCATTAAATTCCACATACATACACATCTTGTTTACATATTATAAAAATTACCTAAAATACGAAATTTTAATACTTAATACTATCACGGATGTGAATATAAATTTTAAATAAAAATATAAACTATATTATCAACCACTAATTGTGAAATATAATTTTAAACCACTACTACACATTGTATAATAAAATTTTAATATTGCAACTAAGAACTTTTACCTTTTATTATTTTAATTAAACTCCGTCTTTCCATAAGCATATGAAAAATTGGTCTTTCCCAAGACTTTGCCTTATAATTGTCTTGGAAAAATATTATTACTAATTTACTCTGTATCAATGTAAATGTATGCAAATTTTATTTAACATATATAATATGATTCCAATTAAGATTTGACTTTTTTATTATCAAGATAGTATAATATATGTAAGATGAATTAAACAAACATAAATCTTCAAATAAGATGAGTGGGTCTCCTAACAGGCGGCCCCAGCGGCCTATCCATTTGCTTATGGATAGACCACTTATTTTTTACCTTATACACTGCATTTGTTAAATTGAATACAAAATATAAAAATATTGAAAATATTTTTTTATATCATATATTTTTATATTTTCACCTTCAAATACATATTATTACTTGTTTTAACTTATAAGATACAATATTTAAATTTTATAAAAATTTCAAAATTTAAGATAAAAGCCCCTGTGGACTGTCCATAAACTTATGGAAATGTCATCTTTCTTGAGACTTTCTCAAATAAGAATATAAGCTATCAAGAAGTAAGGCAACAAAATCAACAAAAGGTATTTAATTTTCATATTTGTTCATCAATTATTTTGTAGTTTAGAGTGTTTATATTCTCTACTTTAAATTTGACTTCATAATTGTTTCTTGTTTAGGTCTATTCTCAAAATATGCCGAAGAGAAAACAAATCACTCCTTACTTCACACCTCAAAAGAAGGATAAAATTGTTGAAGATGATAAACAACGTACTACTTTTGTTGAAGTCGTTGAAAGTGAAATTGATCCAATTGTTTCAAGTGACCCGAGTACAGAGCCCCCTCCTCAAAGTACTGCAAAGAATGATGATACCAGTGAAGGTATTTATTCACACAATTTAGTACGTGATCCGACTTTGCGTAAACAAATAGAATCGTATGATTCAAACGAAAAAGATATAGTTAAAAGGGCATGTATTAATTTTGGGCCATATCAATCTATACAAGATTATCCTTACTCTGGTTCTAAAAGTTATCCTCGTTGGTTTCAAAAAGCTTGGTTTCAGAAATATCCTTGGTTAGAGTATTCTCCGACAAAAGATGCGGCTTACTGTTTTTACTATTTCCGGTTTGCAAAAAGTCCAGTTGGGAGGTGTGGTTCAAATAGATTCACAGCTACAGGGCTCCGAAATTGGAAAAAAAAGAGTAAGCAGTGGAAAAGAATGTGCCTTCTTAACACATATGGGAAATGATTCTAATTCAGTACATAACTTCACAGCCAACTGTTTTTATAATCTCAAGAATCAATCAGCTCACATTGAAAAGGTAGTAAAGAAGCAAAGTTCAGAAGAAATTAAGCGCAATCGGTTGCATCTTAAAACATCTATAGATGCAGTTAAGTGGTTGACATTCCTGGCGTGTGCATTTAGAGGACATGATGAACATTCTAGCTCAAAAAACCAGGGAAACTTTTTGGATATATTACAACTTTCGACATCGTATAATGGTGAAATAGATGAAGTTATATTGGATAAAGCTCCACAAAATGGCAAATACACTTTGCCAAAAATTCAAAAAGAGATTCTGCATGTTTTTGCTAGAAAAGTGCAAAGTACAATACGTGAAGAGATTGGTGATTCTAAGTTTTGCTTAATTGTAAATGAATCCAAAGATGTTTCTAAGAGGGAGCAAATGGCCATCTCCATAAGATTTGTTGACAACAATGAGTTCGTAAAGGAGCGATTCTTAGATTTGGTCCATGTTAAAGACACGACTTCTTTGACTTAAAAAAATGAGATTTGTGATGTTCTTTCACATCATAATCTTTATGTTCAAAATATAAGAGGCCAGGGATATGATAGGGCAAGTAATATGCTCGTAGAGTGGAATGGATTGCAAGCATTGTTTCGCAATGATTGTAAATATGCTTATTATATTTATTGCTTGGGTCATCAATTACAACTAACACTTGTTGCTGCAGCAAGAGAGGTGCCTTAGATTCATACTTTCTTTCAACAAAATTTTTTTTATTGTTAATGTTGTTACAAGTTCTTCCAAGCGGCATGATGAGTTGCAGGCTCACCAATTGCATGAAAATGAGCATTTAAAAAGAAATTGAGGAACTTCAGACAGGAAGATGTTTAAATCAAATTGGAGCATTGCAACACTCTGGAGATACTAGACGAAGCTCTCATTTTAAAGAAATATGCAGCTTGTTAAGAATGTATGGGACTACATGTTTTGTTCTCACTAACATTGCTACTGAAAGAGCAACTTTTGCTCAACGAGGTGATGCTTTTAATGAATTAAAATGGTTGGTGTGATATGAATTTGTGTTTATAATTCATCTGGCTAAGGAGATTATGGCCATTACAGATGGACTTTGCCAAGAATTACAACAAAGATCTCAAGATATTGTGAATGCTATGCACTTAGTTTCTACTACAAAGAAGCTGATTCAGAATCTGAGAAAGTATGGATGGGAGAGTCGCTTAGATAATGTCAAATGATTTTGTGAGCAATATAACATACCTATTCCTGACATGGATGCTCCTTATATTGATGTCCTTAAATCTCATCGACAAAAAGGAAGGAAAAAACACACAGTGACAATGGTTCATCATTACCAGCTTGATATTTTTAATGTTGGTATAGATCAACTGATAAATGAGTTAAATGACAGATTCAGTGAACATGTGGCAAAACTTCTCATTTTGAGTGCATTGAATCCTAGAGATGCGTATGTCATTCAACAAGGAGAGTATAACCAACCTAGTTGAGAAATTTTATCCTGAGGATTTTTTCGAACAAGAGAAAATTGATTTGAAGTGTGAACTGCAACATTATGAGTTAGATGTTTCTACTCATCCAAACTTGAAGAATTTATCAAATATTGGTGATTTGTGTCGGGGGTTTGTGACCACGGCAAAGGTAGACGTCACTAGTTTAGGAATGACCTATTAAATGCAATTCTATCGCCAATTTAAAGGCACATTTTTGGTGCCTTTCTATCTGCAATCAATTAGAAACTAAGGTGGTCCAAAGAACCACCTTTAAAAACTGCAATTAGAGGCGATTAAAAACCACCTTTAATTTGATGATAAAATTGCCTTTAATAGGAGAAGAAATAGTTTCCGAATAAAAAAAATAGATGCCGGTTGAGTAACAGATCATTGACACAGCAAAAACAGCACCATGAATAGATTAATTAATCGCAAAGACAGAGCACCAACAGATATTTTACACATAAAAACCAAGCGGTATGAATAGACTACACATTAATAGATCTAAAGGAAAGGAAAAACATTAACAAAGCTGATCCAAAAAAACATTAACAAAGATTAATTAATAGCAAAAATTGAGCACCAAAGCAAAAAAACATTAACAGATCCAAAATCTGGCAGAGGACAAGCCGGTGGTGGAGGCGGAGGGCACTTCAGAGGCGGAGGGCACTTCAGCGGCGGAGCTTCACGACAAAACATAATACACTGAAACTCTAGCGATGATGGCGGCGACGAGCGGCGGAGTAGCTTATACAGCGGGCTTCTCCTTTTACGACGAGAAATCCTAGCGAACCGAGCGGTGGCGATTCTCCTTCTTTTGCGAGCGGACCAATCGAGCGACCTTCTCCTTCTCCGACGATAAACCAGAATGGACCGATCGATCGAGCGGCGGGCTTCTTCTTCTCCGGTGGGTGGTGGAGGGGCTGGAGCGTGATCCAGCGCGGTGGTGGAGGCGGGGCTCAATGGCGTAAAGAGGGTGAGGCGGTGGAGGGAGGGTGAGGCGTTGGAGGGGTGGAGGCGCCGGTGGTTGGGTGTGGTGTTGAAAGAGGAGGAAACAAAAAGGAGAGAACGATCGAGAGAGAGAAGAGAGGAAATAGGGTTGAGGGCTGAAGAGAAATAAATTAGAGAGGTTTGGGCCAAAAAATGGCTAACTATGGGTTTCAACCTACTTTAAAATGAAAAGAGAAGCTAGGAAAGCATTTCAGAACTCGAAAATATGGCATTTCCAAACTCGGAAATGCTTTCGACCTTCAATTAAAGGCAGTTCTAAAGGCGGAACTGTTTATAAAAAAACACTTTTAATCACCAAAAAACCGCTTTAAAATGAAAAGAGCGACACAAACCATTATTTTCGAGCTCGGAAATTGTAACTAAATTTTTTGTTAACCGCCTTCCATTGTTGCTTTTGATAAGAGGCTCTCTACTAGTGTGTGTATCCCTTACTTTATAGACTATTGTGCCTTGTCTTGACTCTTTCGGCATCTACTGCAACATCTGAATGAACTTTTTCAGCCACGAAAATTGTGAAATCATGTCTCCGCAATCGAATGGAAGATAGTCTACATCAAAAAGGATATCATAGAGATATTTAACTTTGATTCGATCATCGATACTTTTTATATGATCAAAGAAAGGAGATCACAATTTAAATAAAATAAGAAGATCGTCAATTTCAAAAGTATCAATTTTGTATTTTCTTTAGCACTAGTTTGTCTATAGTATTTAATTTTTTTGCCCGAAATAATTTACTATCATTTATTATTTTAATGATCCATTAAAAAAATTACAAAAATTTGGTCCCCCTCCTGGTTCCTGCAACCACCGCTCCGCCAAGTTGTCTAAAAACGTAGACCTCTCCCCTGCAGCTTCCTGCAAATCTGGCCGATGAATCCACCGCAGCTCCGTCAAATTCAGAGCATCTTCAATGCAGAGAGAGTTGTCCGTAAATATCGTTTACATGTGTCAATCTTTTAGTGGAACTTCGATGTGACGTAGATATAACTATTTTGATGATGACTCTCGTTAGAACTTTGATCTCCAATGATAACTAGTTTAATAAAAATTGTATATAACGTGTCAATAGAATTTTGGTCTCCAATATTAACTAGTTAAATCAAACTTGTACATGGTGTGTCAACTATTATTTTCATAATATCTTAAAATAAATATTATTAAAATAATATTTAATAATTATACAATTCAAATTAAATTATATCAAAATTTTAAGAGATCGAATCCATTTCTACTACACATTAAATTTATAATCATATAATATTTATAAAAATATGATACTTACAATAATAAACTATGTATTTATAAAATACAATTCGATTTTATGTTTAAAATCATAAATTACTCTATTTTCAATATTTTCATTTTAAAATTTTAAATATTCAAAAAATAAATATTCAAAAACAATTAACTACTACCTTTGTTTCATGGCACCATAACCATATTTGGATTTAGATGAATAAAATGAGTGGATGAAATTGAACTTAGAAAGGAAAAAGTATTATGAATGGATGAAATTGAAGGAATATTTCCATACAAAGAATGTGTGCCAAATTCACAAAAATAACCAAAAAAGGAATGCGTGCCACATCCAACGAGCCTGAGGAAGTAACATACAATATAGTATAATATTTATTTTACATGACACCTAAACTATCAATTTCTTAAGGTAAATAATATTTGATAAATTCAATATCACATTTGTATATCTTTTTGTGGTTTAGTCTATATATTTATGATTTATAGATGATTAATTTTACTTTTTGGAAGTTATTTGTACTGTAAAAGTAGATTAAAATTTTTTTAATGAGTTTTATCATGTTGAATCATGTGTTTAAAAATAATGTGGTTATGGAATTTTTGGTTGTTGTGTGTATATATATTTGCAATTTATTCTAATGGAATGTGTAATAAATTTTTTAATACAAAGATTTACCGTTATGTATAAAAAATTTTAACCGTATGCTGATTTGGCAAATAGCGAACCTCAAATTGATAGTCTGAATACAGAAGGTCACATTGACAATGTCGATTGATTTTCATCCACATCATTGCAACTCCTTTATTTGATCCTTGGATTGGAGAGTAAATTTAGCTTTGAGAGTTCATTACTCTTACGCCGGTAAGAGAAGTTTACCCTATTGAATCTCACCTTGGAGATGCTCTCAGGTTGCATATGACGAATCCACCGCAGCTCTGTCGAATCCAGGTCGTCCCACAACGAATCAACCGCAACGCCTTCGATTTCATTCCATCCAGCGAAGAGGCACCAAATCTCCCTCCCAATCCCATCGATTCTCCCTCTCCTGTCAATAGGTGACGCAAATAATGACCGGAAACATGTTCATGATGGCTGGGAAAACGATCTATCTTCCGTTGAATTTGCCAGAATTGTCGCCTGAGTTGACCTTGAAATTGATCGGACTTTCGCTGGAAATGGGCCTGGAATTGACCTGGACACAACTGTCCATTAGTTGGAAATTGGCTGGGAAAACACCGGTAAATTAAATTAGTAAATTATTATATTTATTTAATATATTTTCATTTTTAAAACTAATTCAGAATACACATAATATTAGAAAAGAATAAACACAAGGCATATTTAGTAAAATATAGGGCGTAAAACAATTCACCCTTTTTACCCCCACGACACATTAATCCGATTAATCTCATCTTAACTCATTGATGACCAAAGGTTTTTAGTTTTTTTTCCTAATCGAGTTTGTTATTTCTACTGTCTTAACATAAATGATGGTGAAATATGAATT
This sequence comes from Rubia yunnanensis, assembly GCA_037428765.1. Taxonomy (NCBI): domain Eukaryota; kingdom Viridiplantae; phylum Streptophyta; class Magnoliopsida; order Gentianales; family Rubiaceae; genus Rubia; species Rubia yunnanensis. The sequence continues at coordinate 29,525,856 of CM075069.1, read as the reverse complement.
AAGTTATAATGAATAAGATTTTAAATCAAATATATAGCAAAGCATTTAACCATTTTATTCTTTAAGCAATAATTTTTTTTAAAAAAAATCACCAATTAAATAGGGTAAAAAGTCAAATTATAATTTTAACAGTTCCATTATAAACTTTTTCTCTGACTTTTCTAAGAAAAGCAGGTCATGTTGATAGTAAAATTTTTTATTTAGATATAATAGAAAATATTTTGCAAGATTTTATTAGATTCATTAATGTGCAATTTTTTAATGTTGGGAAAAATGGATCTTTCCTTCTTTATGTCCCTTGCTTCGCCTAAACCGAGCTTATTGTGTCATCTTGCAATCACTTTTAGTCTGGTCATCGAGGAAGACAAAATCTCGTCTTCTACCAATCCTTTTTTGGGCCGGATCCCACAACCGATACCCGAACTCATCTTTGGATAATCTAAGATAGATGCACTCCTTTGTTTTTGAGTCAAGCTTGGACTGTTCATCCTTAGGAATGTGAACAAAAGCTCAAAATCTGAACACCTCTAGATGGTCATATGCAACCTTTTTCCTTGACCAAATCTCCCCCGGTATGCCTCCATCTAAGGGTACTGAAAGAGACATGTTGCTGGTCTTCATAGCTTCTCTCTAAGCTTTAGGGAGGTCGGCATGGGACAACATGCATCAAACTCTTTCTTTAGTGGTGCAATTCATTCTCTCGCCAACTCCAATTAACTGAGGTGTCTTTAGCAGCGTCTTCTCAAGTAGGATGCCATAGGACTTGTGCTCTTCAAACAGGCTGCAACATTCTTCACCATTATCAGTTCTGAAAGACTTTAGCTTCTTACCTATCTTATGCTCCGCCCTTTGCATTGGAAGTTCTTAAATGCCTCAAACATCTTGTTTGTTTCCAACAAAAACACCTAAACCTTTCTCAAATGGTCATCAATAAAAGTTACAAAATACAATACAACACCAAGAGATCTTTCAATCATTAAGCATACATCAGTGTGGACTAGGTGAAGAATATGCTCTCCTTTATGTGGATATGCTGGTCATACAAAAGAAACTCTATGTTGCTTGCCATCTAAGCAATCAGTGCAAGGGTCAAATGTTGTACCTTTTATGTTCGAGAGGATGTTTCTCCGGGTGAGGATCTACAAAACTTTATCGCTCATATGGCCAAGCCTTTTGTGCCATAGCTCCAGACTTGAGTTCTTGTGAGCAACATTAGCCCCCCCACCCCGAGGAAATTTTCCAAGAACCATGTTGCCACCAGTGATCTTCTATTTTCCATCTCCAAAGTGTCTTTTCATTCCAGCATTGTCGAGCCTCCTTGCCAAGATAAAAATGAGCTGCATTTTTGGAACATGTCTTACATTCTTCATCACGATCTTGCATTCTGTATGTGTCTTCAAGATGTTGCCCAAGCCAACAACACTACCAGTGACTTGATTTCCCATGTTCGTAAAACCTTAGTCTCCACATTGATAGGACTAGAAGAGCTCTTCATGTGGGGTAACATGGAAAGAGGCAGCAGAATCACCAATCTAAAGGTTATTATCATAGGTGAGATTGACATAGTCGTCAATGTCAAGGACATCACCACACTCCAAAGATGAAAAAATAGTGCTCTCATATTCCTTCTTCTTTGGGTTAATTTGGTATTGTTTGACCATTCCATTTTCTTGTCTCTCTTGAGATTGCGACATTCAGCTTTCTTGTGCCCTGCCTTACCACAATAGTAGCAAGTAACTCGGGAATGAGTCTTTGACCGCCCTCATGATTTGTCATGTCAGCCACTTGTATAACTTCAATGTGACTTACATCTACCTTGATTCTCGATCACGTTAGCCTCCAAATATGTTCGATTTCCCCATTCCTTTCTCTGTGATACTTCATTAATTGATTAAGTTTTTAGCGACACCATCCATGGTAAGCTTTTCTTCTGGAACTGAGTTGCTAAGCGTGACCACCAATGTGTCCCAAATTTTACGTAGCGAGCTTAGAAGCAACTAGGCTTGCATCTCAAAATTGATTTTCATCTCAATCTTTGTCAATTGATTCACAAGCTCCTATAAACTATTCAAGTAATCAATCATAATATGTCCATCCTTGTACTCCGATTTGACCAATTTCATACTAACTGGGCTTTGTTCCGTGGTATCTTCTTTTGAATCATGGACTCAAGTTTTGTCCGTAGCTCAAAAAAGGCAGTAGTTTAAGCGGAAACATGTTCAAATAGTAGTGGAAGAATGGGCCATTAAAGACGGTTATATCGGACCAGAGAAGACCCTTTCAAAGTGCCTTCTCTGGTCGCGCCTTTAATCGTCGACCATTAAAGGCGTTACTAGTAACCGCCTTCAAAAATAGCCATCAAAGGAAGTTAAGAAACACCTTTAAAATTCCAAATGAACCACTTTTAATAGGTTTTGAACTCAGAACCTAGGAAACTTCTGTCGAACCATGTACATATCTTCTAAACTTGGAACCTCTTGGGGTTCTGGACTCGGAACCAAAATCGGAGATCATTTTCATTCCTATGGAATTGGCTTGGTTACTTCCTTCTTCAAACCCAGATTTTGGCCCTCCCTTGTAAATTCATGCTTTCTTTTTTTGGGATGAATTTTATTTCTGAGTTTGAAAGGCAAATCGGTTTAGACAATATTGAAGGGCCAAATTACGTTACGATGTCGAAAGTGCATACGACTCGGATGTTAAAATACAATTTTCATTCATATACCTGGCTTAAAATAGGCCTCATTCCACAACCATGATTGTAACACAATACAAGAAAGTATTCTACAACTTGAAAAAAATCTATAGAAAATGATAACTAATCAACTATCTATAGATGGGAATAGAAATCAATACAATTCTATTCCAACATTTCACATGATATTAATGTATCAAAATTGTGTTACTCTACCAAGTTAGTGTTCCCAAGGGTTGCTGAGCGGTTGAGAATGAGATACCTAGCCAAACAATTCCTAGCATTGTTGATATCTTCTTTCGAATAGGGCTTCGTTACCTTTGGAAGAATACGCGAGTAGCAAGATAATGGAAAATATTATGTTAAGATTGAGTCACTAAGAATGGTTAGTAGAAACAAATGTATAATTACTTTGTCAATTTTAAGTAAATGCAATTGTACACTATCAATGTACTATATTGCGTACAACATTACGTAATAGCTGCACTCCCATGTTTGTGCTTCTTTCTTGTATTGATTTAAAACAACATAAAATATGAAAAGTATAGAAACACATAAATAAATCCCGTTGGAAAAAAGAAGCAATTGTACCGTATTATACCTTGATTTTGACCACTTCAAAATTGATATCACCTTCTTCGCTAGTGTTCTTCATAGTCGATGCCAAAATCTTAACAAACACGTCTGATGGTTGGAAGTGCAAGGGATACATCCAATACACCTGTTTCTTCGCGGCTACCCAATATTCGGGGGAACCTTTTCCCGATCCCGTACACGTTTCAGCAAGTCTTACTGTAACTGATTTATCTGGAAATATCTGCACCCATATTTTTCCACCACGACGTACATTTTGTGTCATTGCTTGACGGCCTTCTTCTATCTATTTAGATGTGATCCAAGCAGGTTCAAATGCTCGATGAGCATATTTACCAAAACATATATGATTCCATCGATATGATATTCCTTTCATTCTTCCTCCGTGTTAAGGTTCTTTTGGTATTATAGTTGATGGTTGTTTCTGAATCCTATCTATACTATGGAACTATACATGAGAATTTCTTCTCATGTGGCTCCTCACAACTTTCTTTTAATAAAAAATCGGTTGATATATTTATTTGTTTATAGTTTAAAAAAATTTTTGATGTATTTTGAGATGCAATCTAATCTAGTAGTAATTTGTGTATCTGGTTTTAATAGGTAACTAACCATTTTCGACTCGGTCAATAAGCATCTGTATTCCCTATGTATCCTTTTAAGATCCCAACTTTAACTTAGAAGTTAAAAAACGTAACTTTGACTATCAATATCTTCAAATATATGATTAGAAGTTATGAAATATGATATTAAGAAATGCATGTTACAACGTATCTAATAAGATCTTGCAAAAAATTATCTAATTTATATTTTTAAATTTTTAAAATTTAAAATGACACACTTTTAATTTAGAAAAGTCAAAAATATGTTTTCCACCCTAATTATAAAACTCTTCATGGGTATGGAGATGTTGCTATGATGTTAAGGGAAGAATCTAGACTATCTCTTAGAAACCTCTAAGCAATTATTAGGGTTGTTGGGGTGATGGAAGAGAATTCTAAAGCTTATTTTTTTCAACTATAAATAGAGATGTTGGAGAAGAGTTTATCATTCATTCCAATCTTCTCCAATCCATAGCCACTTTTGTTCCTTCTAATTTTAGATATCCACTCTTAAAGTGAGGAGTTAGAGAGAAGTTTCCATCATATCTAGCTAGTGACTGTTACACCATATAATGCGAGTATCCTTGTAATCCATCCAACTTGTGTGAAGATATTTGTAACCCTACTATAGTCGCATATAGTGGAATAGTTGAACTACATAGTCCCGCAGTTTGTCCCGATCTGGGTTTTTCGTGTAACCAAATTTTGATATCTCTATTTTTTCCATTAATCATCTTAATCACACAGAGGGAAATATCAAATTTTTCCAACAGTTTTATCAGAGCAAGGTTGATCGACATTAGTTTCTTGTGGGATTCAAAATGGAAAAAAAATATCACTCATGATAGAGAAATGTTTGAGCTCACTACGGAGAACTATGCCTATTGGAAGCCCATGATGGAGAATTATCTATTCAACAAAGATTTGTACGAACCAATCATGGAGCAGACCAAGGTAGCGGAGAATATCGTAATCGAGTGGGAGCTCCTAAATAGAAAAGTGGTCTCTATGATTCACAAGTGATAAAAAGGTACGGATTTCACTTTTTCAAATCATTACTATGATGTTTGTGTCATATTTAACAAATGTTAAGGTTCACATGTGTGTGAGCTATGCATTGATCAAGACATAGATGGTAGACCACTCCACCTAGACAATGGAGTTTTGCATGAGTTAATGAAACATCATCACACCATACCAATTGCAGAAAGTATTTCGAGAGTTTCTTTGGAGAAACCGTTGGTGATGGGCCCCTTTGCCAATTCCAAACGGAGAATACAAGAATGTTGATCTCACTCGTGGAATGTTTCTTCTGTGACCTCATCAACTAATTTATACTGATCCTATAAATGACCGACATTTGAAAGTCACACGACTTGCAACACAAAAGTGTTCTAAACGACATCGTAACCGGTCCAAAGAACACCTAAACCGGTCCAAAAAGTGCCAAACTAAATTACACAACTGGTTCCAAGAGCACAAGTCCTTAATGACCACCTTACTTCGTACGAGTGCTATAAAAATGGCTTCAACCACATAACCGCAACTCAACATATGCATTTTTGGGAAACGAATGCGTATTTGGTTGGAAACGGAAAATCATCGCGCTATGGAGTGATTTTGAGAACCTATAAAAATGTGAGCATGTTAATTAGACGATAATTTTCATATACACCTTGTGAGTACATTATATATATATATATATATATATATATTAAATTCATGTTTACTATTCATTACTTTGAACTGGTTTACAACCAATGTGAAAACATTCGTATTTTCAAGGTACATGTGCCCGGTGATGACTCAAGAAATTGGTTGTACAAACCAAGAGGATATCAAGTACATTCGCAAAAACCTAGGGAGGAAGGATAAAAAATTATTTGTTGCGCCCTACGTTGAAAGGTCATAGTTACGATCTTCGTTACGTTTACAAATATCATTTACAAATTTTGTGAAGATAAATTTATTTTTTGTGTTCAGGGACCATTGGCGGTTGGTTAAACTAGGTCGAATACTTTATGAAATACCCGGAGTAATGGAAATTATAGCTACAAGGGCAATTTCAATAGCCACATCAAAAAATGCCTCTATAGACTCAATTCATTATTTTGGAATAAGGGATAAACAAAGTAGAACCAAACTAAATGAAATGGGTCTTGAAAAATTGCAAAATAAATTTTAGACAACAAATATTTCTTTTTTCTTCTCCGTCCTTTACACTGAAAGAACATATTTTTAATGATATGATTCAACCTCAGACCTATTTAAATGTAGCAGATAACAACGGGGTTTGAGAATTAATGTGTATTCGAATCACAAGAGCTAGCAATCGTTGTTATGCTCATATTGAGCATACCTGTAAAGAACTCAAACCTGACAAGGATATGATAATACGACAACGTTGCTGTTGTTATTGATTAAGAAGGAAAACCAAAAGGAATGCAATTTTTTGGTGCGATCGCACTGAAATCAAGACAACTAAATTTTACTAGAATAGTTCATTAGCTCCTGAGATCTTATAAATCGAGATCATGTATAGTTGGAGTACATCAACAACGTGTAATATCTCTATAATGTTGTTTGTTGTTATGGTTATTTATTTTAATAATTCAAATATATATTTATTTATTAAAAGGCAAAGTTTTGGAAAACACCGTCTTTCCATAGGTTTATGGAAAGACGGGGCTTAAATAAATAATAAAAGGTAAAAGGTCTTGGTTGCAATATTCAAAATTTATTATTCAAGGTGTAGTAGTTATAAAGTTTATAACCCGATTCATGCAACCCAAAAATTTTATTTTCATTTCATCTAATTTGCACTTTAAACCTTGGTCTTTCCATGACTTATGGAAAGACCGTCTTTCAAGAAACATAATCATATTAAAATATCCGTAGTGAAGAATTCTAATTCATAGATTTAAGCAATATTATTTATTGAGTCCGTCTCTTGAAAGACGGTCTTTCCATGGGTTATTGGAAGACTAGGGTTTATCCTGGAAATAAGAAGAAATCACGATAAAATTTTCGAGTTGCATTCATCGAGTCATAAATTTATAACTATTGCATGTTGTATAATAAAATTTTAATATTACAAAAAACTTTTATATTTCTATAATTTTATTTCAATCCCGTCTTTAATACCTCATCTTTCCACATACTTATGAAAAGATGGTCTTTTCCAAAATTTTACCTTACTCATTTATCCTTATATATTAGTACATGATTTTGAGATCCCCAGTCAATTAAAAACTTGAGATCAATTTTTTTGGTGAATTGCATTTCACTTACCAGCCGTTAATTTTAATTCAAAAATCACCTTTCAGCATTAGTTATACGTGACAGAGTGATAATCAGGCTTGCAGCTGGTGTAATTATCACATGATCCAAAGCTGTCACATGAATAAGGAATCATAAACCTCTTTTAGAGTATTTGATCAATTGGTGGCTTATAGAGTAATCCCTCTATCTCATTATAACCTGTACACTTTAACTTTCAACAATCACTGAGAACATTTACAACTTTTGAAAAATTGATCTTTTAAAAATATATGTAAAACAAATCTAACAAGGTATCACACAATAATACTTATACTTATATATTAATTTAATTTTAGAGTCAAAGTAAGAAAATTTTAACTAAATAAATAGTTAAATTACATGCACGTAGACTAATATTTTGCTTTCCTTGGCCTTTTTCATGCACAGTTTTGGTGATCCAATCACATGCAAACTCATGATATAAATCCCTTTTTAATCTCCACACATATTTTTAAAGAAGAAGCGTATCATTTCGCAATGCTGAAAATTTTATTTTTTAAAAAATAAGATAGTGAATAAATCCAGTATTTTGACTTTAATCTCCACATATATAATTAGTAATCAAAAGATAACCACACTAGTAGAGAATCTCCTATTAAACGCAGTAAAGGAAGGTGGTTTAAAAAAATTGCCTTTAATTTTCATTTCCGAGCATGGAAATGACCGTCCGCATCCATCACTTGAAATTTAAGGCGGCTTTTTTGTTGATTAAAGGCGGTTTTTCATTAACCGCATTTAATTAGCTCTAATTAAAGGTGGTTATGACTAACCATCTTAAAAAGAGATACTTTACGATGTCGGAAAGTAGGAACGAAAGGGTTTCCAAACTCGGAAAACACGTGGTTTGCATACTACAAAGAGAAGAAACATATTTCGATCTCGTAAATGCATTGTGTCTATTTTCCAAGTTCGGAATTATGTTGTTTGGATCTTCGATCATAAATATAGGGCAAGGTTTCCGAGTTCGGAAATGGCCCTGTGTATTAAAAAAATGCGCCCATTTCCATTAAATGTCACAAAACCCTAAAACTTTGAAGAAGAAGCTCATTCATTACCCATTATTCATTACCCATTGTTGTGCTTGAGAATTCATCATTTCGCAAGGAGAAGGTTACTTTAATCCAAATTATCAAGTTAACCATTTTTTTGAAAAAACTTAAGGTGTATTTAATGCTTCCTATATATCCATATTTACAATTATAATTTGAGATTAGCTATGTTTATGATTATTGTTGAATGGATCCTCATGTGTTGCATTTTAATTGACTTTTAGGAAAATGGATTTAGAGAAACTAATTGGTAATGAGCTTAGGAAATTACCCGAGTAAAATCTATTGGTTGAATCATTTGTTTCGTTTGCATTTGAACATGCTTCTAAAAATAGTTCTTCACCGGAAAGATACCCTTGCAAGGATTGTAGAAATGATGCGTATTTGGGGAGGAAGAAGTTGCGGGAACATCTCATAATGAGAGGGTTCCAAACTCGCTATACTCGTTTGGTATGGCATGTGGAAGTTGTGGAAGCCTCTCATTCGAATGAATTGGAATACACGATGACGGGTGATGAATTAGATGGTAATGCCGAGTATGACGAAATGGTGGAAGATATTGTGAGGGAGTTCAAATGTAAACCGGAGTCGCTACGAGTTTTGATTGATGACAAAGGGATGCATTTGTACAATGGTTAAAAAAAACTCAGTTTTGAATGCAACTCTGCATTTAAAGAACTTGAAGGAAAATTTGGATGGATAGACAAGCTGATGACTGAGGCTCTCTAGTTGTTTAGGGATTTGCTTCTGGAGGGTAATTTAATGCCCAATAGGTTATATGCTGAAAAAAGAATACTATGCCCGATGGGATTTGAATTGCAAAAAATCCATGAATGCCCAAACGATTGTATGCTGTATAGTGGGAAAGTAGATAAAGATCGAGAAACTTTTTGAGTATGCGGCGAGTCTCTGTACAAGTTGAAAAGAGGTACGATTGCGGTGGGTGCAGAAGTTTCATTGAAATCAAAGAAAAGGACACCAAAAAAAGTGCTACGATACCTCCCGATCATCCCCCATTTAAATTAGGTGTATGCTTGCAGGGAAGATGCAAAGTTATTGCGTTAGCTCGCGGATAGAGTCCGACTGGCAGATGATGTGAAAATACATACTTCGAATGGGGAACAATGGAAGAAAGTTGATGCTATCTACCCTGAGTTTGGAAAAATATTCTTGGCTTTTGAGGTTAGGATTGTGTATAGACGATATGAATCCTTTGGGTAACATGAGTAGCACACATAGCTCTTGGCATGTTATGTTGGCATATACAACATTCCGTCTTGGTTGACCATGAAAAGTAAGTATGTGTTGTTGTTTTTGATGATGTCAGGTCCGAAGCAACCTGGTAATGATATTGATGTGTATCTTTCTCCTCTAGTGGATGATTTGTTTACTTTGTTTAATGATGGCGTTCGAGTGTTTGATGGGTTGGTTGAAGATTTCTTCACTTTTAAAGCGTTGTTATTTTGCCCAATTAAAGATTTTCCTGCATATTGAAATTTTTTTGGGTATTCAGTGAAAGGCCACTTTGCTTGTCCAGTGTGTGAGAAGTACATTTATTTTTGTCATTTAAAACACGGTTGTAAGACTGTTTACCAAGGGCACATGCGGTTTCTTCTCGAGGGGCACCCATTGTGATTGGCCCAAAAATGGTTCAATGGGAAAATAGATGCACAAGTCGCACCGGTGCCATGGTCAGGTACACATATTTATGAGAGTGTGAATAATTTGCCCAATGACTTCAGCAAGAAGAAAAGTAAAGCTGTCATTGAAGGAAGTTGGAAGAAATGCTCAATATTTTTTAACCCACCTTATTGAGAGCATTTGGAAGTTAGATATTGCCTTACCGTTATGCACATTGAGAAGAATGTTTGTGATTCTTTGGTTGGGATATTGTTAAATACCTCTGGGTAAACAAAGGACAGATTGAAGGCTAGGCTAGATTGGGTTGAGTTGTTTATTCTGATGAATCTTTCCCCAGTAAGTACGAGTCATGATTGTTATTTGCCCCCTGCTTGTTATTCAATGTTGCAGCCTGAGAAGAAATCTTTTTGTTAGACCCTTAGTAGTGTGAAAGTGCCCGGTGCATACTCGTCCAACATAAGCAGTTGTGTGTCAGTCGAGAAGTTGAGCTTGGGTAGGTTGAAGCTACACGATTGTCACTACCTAATGCAGGAATGGAATGCCATTGTCATTCATTCTACATTTCCTTCTCATTTAAGATTGTGCATTACAAAGCTCTATTTGTTTTAAAATCCATTTGTCACAAAAGTATTAGTGTAATGAAGTTGGATAGGTTGCAAGTTGTGATTGTTGAAGTTATGTGCTGTATGGAAATGTGTTTCCCTCCCTATTTTCTTAGCATTATGGTCCACTTGATCGTCCATTTGGTGCTTGAGATAAAGCTACGTTGTCCAGTTTTCCTAAGATGGATGTACTCATTTGAAAGGTACATGAATATCTTCAAGCACTTTGTGAAAAATTGGTATAGGCCGGATGCTAGTATGTGCAACGATACGTGACAGAAGAGACCATCGAATTTTGCACTAATTACATGAAGCAAGTTGAATCTGTTAGGGTTCCAATCGGTAGCATGAAAGGAGGTTGGAAGGTTTAGGGGTTAGACAGGGCAAATTATTTAGTCCTAGTGCAGAATATTTATGTGCCGCCCATCTTTATGTTCTCCGCAACCACGAGGATGTAGTTCCATACATCGAGATTCATATGGATGCCATACGAGTGAGGCACCCTAATTTCAATAAGGCTTAGGTACTTCAACTGCACACTTCGACATTTGTATCATGGTTGCGGAATCAAGTAGATGTTGGTGAACATCCAACAAAAATTAAATGGTTAGCTCGCAGACCATTAGTGATCATTCTTTCCTACGGAGGCTATGCCATTAATGGTTTTACGTTTGTGACAAAATCAATGGATGATAAGAGTGTTGCTCAAAACAGTGGAGTGTCTCTTGTCTCTGAAGCATTTCATGTTGGAAGTTGTGGTGCTCTAAAGTGTTACTTTGGCACGATTTCTAAAATTTGGAAAATTAATTATGTCAGAATGCGTGTCCCAGTTTTAAAATGTTAGTGGGTAGATATTAACATTGGGCATTGCATCAAGGATTTGGGCTTTACCCTTGTCGATAGAAGTCGGGTTGGATGGAAAAATGATCCTTTCGTCTTAGTGTCTCAAGCGCACCAGGTTTTCTCTGTCAGGGATATTGTTGATCATAGGTGGGAGATTGTTGTCGAAAGGAAATGGGCTTTTTGTTGAAGAAAATGAGTTAGATGAAGTTATTGGATTTGGATTCCATACATCGAGTTATAAATCTTAAGAACTCATGTTGCTCGAGGAGGATAATTGGAGTCTTCATAGTTTCCTAGGCCATAGTGACCATGATGGAGGAATGTGGATTGATGGTAAAGGGAAGATCACAGGTAGGAAGCGTAAGTCAAAGAAGGTGGTGATTAAGAAAATGAAGCATAAGTAGTAAGTTGTCTGATATCAAGTGTAATTTATGTATTTTTTTCCATTGATGTACCTTGGATATTTCACATGCTTCTGCTATTGACGTTATTGCTAAAAAAATTCTTATAAAATTGATAAGAAAAGACATTTAGTACTTGAAATGATTAAAATTTAGTAACAATTGAAAAGTAGAAATCATGCGATAAATTTGGTACAAATACTTGAATCTTTAAAAATCCACAATAAAGTCAAATGTCATAAACATAATCAAGCCTTCAAATTTCATTCTCTAACATCTTCAATGTCGCTAGTTGAAGTCAATCGGTTGAGTCGCTGTCGAGAGCTTGATGCGAGGTGTCACTCATAAGCTCGCTGAGACTTTTTCATGAACCTAATATTTGCCTTCATAGCGTAAAATTCCTTGTGCATCCATTTATAGCAATCCTTGAAGCATTTCAAGTATGACTTTTCAGTACCTACAAAGTATAGCGACCAACATATGAATTATGTAAATAGTGAAGTAAGGATAAATAATCTATAAAATAAATCCTCTCAAACTTATTTATGACTAACCTTCCTCAATTCGTGGCCTCTTGCTCGCCTCAACTTCTTCCATTGGCTTATGATACCACTTCCCATCGTGCAACACCCAACCCTCGTTCTCGAAATATGTCTTATCATAATAATTTGGGCCTTTTTCCTCGGCTTCGATAGTCAACCCCTAAACGCTCCACAAAATGCGGGTTATTAAAGTCCCATATGGTAGGCGAGTCAACACCTTCTTCGACGTTGCAAAATTAAACATGTGCCTAAAAGTAGCCACCTTGGAGTTTATTTTTATACCCTTAATGATTAAATAGAATAGCATAAGGGCTCGGTCAAGTGTCCGCCCAAGGGGACCAAACTCCTATTAAGGATCTCATGTGTAATACGTTGGTCCATGGGCAAAAGCTTTAGATCGAAGGACTCGGGTTTTCTTAAATCAAATCTACTGCGGCTAAAGTACCTCACACTACATTCCATGCGGTCAATGTATGAAGGGTCAACTTATTGCGGCCATTTCTCCCGATGGTAGAAATCATCCAATGGACCATCGGGATCCTTCGGGAAAACAAATTTTGAGTGTAAATATGGGTAGTCTATTATATTATTAATAATTCATTAGTTAAGAGGGATTCTAATACCCCTAACCCTAGTAGCGTAATCCCCATTCCCCACTTCTCACAAATTAGAGTAAAATTGGCAAACCAAATTGAAATATGCTTTTTCATTACACGAAAGAAAATTCTCAACATATTGTTCGCTAAATTGTTTAAAGGGAACATCTAACCCTAGAGCTAAGTACTGTTTGAAATCAACAAGATAGGTATCTAATAACATTGCCTTCTCGCGTAGTGCATCATACCGATTTTGAGAAAATTGAGAAATGGACCTTTTTTCATCAAAGCCGGGATATTGGCTGGTTGAACGAGATCTAGCCATTATGCGTGTGGAACCTCCCCTAGCCATGCCAACTTCTTCTTGGGATTTGAAAAAAATGGAGAAATGGATGGTTTTTTACAAGTTCGTAATTAGGCTAGGGTTTTGAAGTTTTAGAGAAAAAGTTTTAAATCTGTTTGTTGCCCTGTTTTTCTGATGTAGGCAGAACTTTCCGAGTTCAGAAAGTACAATTCGTCCCTTCAATATAAGGGGACGGCGTCATTCCGAGTTCAGAAACATTCATTCATGGAAAATAATTGACGCTTTGTTTTTTCCAGAAGCGGCCCATTAATGGGACACGAGCTCGGAAACATGTTTTCCAGGTTCGGAAAGTTTCTCATGACTATATGATTGAAACATATTAGCATTTTATGAGCTCGGAAAATTGATTTCTTAGTTCGAAAAGTTATTCTTGTCTTTTGGTCTTCTATAGTGGAATTATTTCTGAGTCAGGAAATCCATCCGGACTATAAAATCTAACGAAAGAGGCAATTCGTAACTTGGAAATGCATCCAGTCTTTTGGCCATGTTCTTAATTGAATTTTTTTTTAAAACTCAAGTTCTAGGGCACTAAATAAATACACACACACACACATATATATATATATAACATTCGACAAAATAAAATTAAAAGAATATAGGGGGGAAATAATGCATCAACATAACAAGATTCCATACGAAAAGTCAAATGCATTAACATTAAACTGATTCATCAAAATATTTTGTTTTCAAATCTTAATGCCTTCCAACCAAAGCTTTAAACAAAAAGTAGCACAACCACAAAATATCCATAAGAGATTACAATATATACCAACCAAGCATTATATCTAAGCTAGATTCCCCCCCCCCCAACCAAAGCTAGATCCCCCCCTCGCCTTGGCCAACGAGTTGACTAATGACTTGACCAACGTTCCCGTTATCCCTGCCATGATCACCATCATCATCATTCTCCAAGAAGAGTGGCTCGAAGTTAGCCGGCTTGTCATCTTCACTCAATTCCAATTGGAGACCTTAAGCTTCTAGGAACGCGACATGCTGGGAATGAGCGCGGGTCAACATATCATGCACCTCGGTCAGCTCTGCACGCATACAATCAAAGTACTTGCTCAAGCAAGCCTTCCAACCGTAATCAATATAAATCAAAATTAAATGGATATTATAATTCTATATTTTAAATTGTACTAAAGTAAACTGTTTATCTCTTACGGGAGCTCGATGCTTCTTAACTTTTTGCTTTCGCTTCATGATCCCTCTTTGCAATCTTAGCTTTTTGACCGGGTATTTCACGGTAGGCCCACTTTCTGTCAAAGTCTTGATGGATGTTTTTGTGTTGGAACCAGTTCTTGCATAGTACTCCATCCTTTGAGGCTTATCTTGAGGGATTATTCCCTCCTTCTTTATCATAGAGGTTATCAAACCACCGTAAGGAAGACCTTTCTTATTATTATGTGCGGCCTTCAACATGAATGAGATGACAGAGAATCCCGGGTTTACCTTTTTACCGTCCATGAAGTAGTAAAACACCATGAGGTTAGCAATAGTAGACTCGCAAGTATGGCCACCCGTGGGAAAAATATTAAGGCATATCCACTCATACACGAGACGTTCTTTTACAGTTAAGACACCGATATCAAAACTCTCAGCCTTACCGGCATCAGTCTCCACCCTCTTAAAAAATTTCCTATCCATAGCTTTGGGACTAAGAGGAGTAGCATCGCTCATGCCCGGCCAAACATGTGTGTGATAATTATCGAGGGGACCATCGGGGTCATCGAGCCTTAATTTCTCGACAGTGATGTAGGGGCAATCTAGGGTTGTGTTAATTGTATATATAGTAACATCTACATCTTTCCCATTGACCCTAGTCATATCTCTATTGTTGCTATTTTGACCCAAATTTACATAAAATTGAATCACTTTATCAACATAAACGGGCTCATCCATACAAAGTGATTTCTCACGATGTTGGATTTTAAAATGTTCTAGTAAATAGCTTGGTCCTAAGCTATCAACGTCCGACGCTAATATAACCTTTGAATTGATAAATTTTCTCTTCAAAAAATCAACATACCTTTGCTCGGTGGTATCATTGAAGAAATTTTAGGATTCACCGATTTTCGTGAAAGGACAATAACTCTGATCGCTTGCCTTTGACCTTTAGCCCGTGCCTTATGACTCATTGTCACTAGAATTTTGGGGGTTGTGGGTTTTGAGTTGTGAAATTTGGGAATGTAGGGTTTTGGACAATGAATAATTTGTTACTAATTTGGGGGTTATTAATCTGCCTGTTTTCCCTTTTTAAAAAACAAAAAACCCAAAAAGGGTTTCCAAATTCGGTAGCCGTTCATGTCCTCTACATAGAAGAGGGTACATGTTTACGAGTTCGGAAACATATTTCCAAACTCAGAAATCGTTTCTTACGGGAATAAAATAATGCATAAATGGTTTTCAAATGGGCATTTACTCCCATTTGAAAAACTCTCCTTTCCCCCTTTCTCCCCTCCAATAAAAGCTTCCAAACAAAACTCATCAATCCATTTCATCACCAAAACTCCCATTTGAAGTTTTGAACATTTGTGGTATGTCTACATCTCTTCTAATCCAATTTCTCGCTTCAATTTTTTATTTTCTTCAAGGGTTACATATGATATGTAGGTAGAAGCTATGAAAGAGTATTTCATACCATTTGATTGATCAAAAAGGTAAATATACTCTTCAATAAATAGTTAGGCTTTATTATTTTCAAACATAAATGCGCAAGCTCCCATTTTTTTTTTCATGCTAGCTACGGTTTGGATTTCATGATTTTTATGAATTCTATTTTAAGTGGGTTTTGTTAATTAATGATAAGTTGTGTATAATATTAGGGTTTTGTTTCCTTGGTGGTGGGGGATGATAAATGATGAAAGGAAATTGATAATAAATGGTATAGTGGAATATTTATTGATTGAGGGATGTATTAGTGTGCTTAAATACTAGGTTAATTGCTAGGTTTATGTTGACAAAAAAATTTCCTACAACTAAAAAACTAAATTTATCGTCTATCAAATTTTTTCACTTGCCTAGGGTTTAGTTCAACATTTCCTATAAATGTTAGTAACTTATTTCTTTTCGAGGTGAAGTTATTTTTAGATATATTTGTAAATGTAGCATTCAAAATGACAACTAGGAAACAAACTCATGACTATGTGTCACAGTCTGGTAATGTCGATGCCCCAACAACGGACACGACGTGGGATGAGGATAATGGTACGGGGGATGTAGGAAAACACCAAACTTCTTGTAGAGCATTAGAACGTAGAATGGATAGGAAAGAGTTAACGTCATTGATTTTTAACAAGTTGGGCAATTGTGTGTCGGAGCAACGTGCCAAATGGTCTAGTTGGGTGGCAAAGGTTGGTAGAACAAGGGTAGATATCAAGTACAATACTTGGCATGATGTCTCAAATGAATACAAGGAACCGCTATGTAGGGAATGCAAGGTAGCTCTAGTGAATCATTCTTCTTACATTTTTTTTCTACAATTTTTCTTCACATATACTCCCCCTCCTCATATCATTGTGTTTCATAATCCCCGTAGAGGCCTTTTCAAATTGAAGCACAAGATATGGGTGCTTTGTGAAAGAGGGTTATGTTCATGATGTCAAAGAGTTGGTGTGAACATAAATACACTTTGTCCAGAGATTACATATTTATCGATAAGAAAGGTGATCGCCCATGGGTAACTTATGTGCACATTCAACCCGAGAGCTGGGAGATTCACAAGGAAAGGGCTTTTGAGAATAGTGAAAACATTACTATAACAATATGCAAATTATCAGTGTGATTAATTACATTAAAATTTCTATAGTGTTAACATAACCCTAACATCCAACTTAGGGTACAAGGGGAGTAAAACAACGCATTTCCGGGGAGAATAAAATTCCTCACCGTTTGAGTCATGGGGGTTATAGCTTAGTGGCAATCGAGCTGGTAAAGGAACGTCTAGAGCTAGATGTGCAAATTGCAATAGCGTGCGGGATAATGTAAGATAAGGTAAGGGCTTCTATGCAACCAATTTATGTTGATGACATTGAGAGGTGCGATATATTTCTCTAAGGCAGACAAAACAAGAAGGGTCTATATGTCAAGGATTAAGAGAAACTACTTGCCGAAAGAGTGGTACGTAAATTTTTAGGTAAATATGTTATTAAATTGAAATATATACATGTTATATTAAAATAACAATGGTATATCTATTTATGTTTTCACTTAGGCAAAATTGAAGAATGATCAATTACGAGGGGAATGCATACCAAGGGATAAACATAACATCCTTTGTGAAGCCATGGAAAAACCGGACCATCAGGGCTGGGATGACCCACCGGCAAGCATTCGGGATCGTACAATCCTATGATGGAGTGGAAACCTCGAGAGTCCATTTGTTACAAAAAAAAAGCCAACTCTAAGACAAACGAATTGAGTAACAAGAAATTGTAATTCAGAAGTTGGTCCAACATATCGGGTTAGTTATTTTGGACAATCTAGAGGACTTAACACCCAATTGGACACCGCCATCTAGGGGTTCATGACATTCTCCCGTAGATGTTGAGGTAAATTGCGGGGGCAATTTTTCAAAATCCAAGAATCGGTAGACATGTTCGAACCCAACAACCTCGACAATACCACCCTCGCAATTGAAAAAAGGTATGAAGGATCATTTTCTAAATTATGTCCCTTTAAATTAAGTTTTATATTTAGTACATGGTTTTCCTATGTTTTAGAAATCATGTATGTGTGAACTATACATTGATCAAGGCATAGACGGTAAGTCGTTACATGTAGCCGGTGGATTTTTGCATGAGTTAATGAAACATCATCACTCCTTACCAGTTGCAAAAGGTCTTTCGAGGATTTCCTTGGAGAATCATTTGGTGATGGGCATCCTTTTGCCAATCCCGGACGGAGAATACATGAAAGTTGGGCCTTTCCATGGAATGTTTTTTACTTGGCCCCATAGACTTATGTACGTCGATCCTATCAAGGATGGACATTTGAAGGAAACAAGTCCTCCATCAACAAAATCGGTGATGACAACACCAAAATTGGTCAAATCAACGCCTAAACTGGTGCCAACAACACCAACTAGGGTTAGACCTACATTGGCAAGATCCAACATCCCTTGAGACTTACCTGGCTTCGTACGTGTCCTTTATAACTTGCTACAACCCCATGATCGAAACTCAACATTCAATTCTCAGGAAATGGATGCGTATTCAGATGTAAAAGTGAAATCATGGTGTTATGGAGTAATTTTGAAGACCTATGGAGATTTGAGCAAGTTAATCGAGCCATGATGTCGATCTACACCTTGTGAGTGATTTTATTCATTTTATTTCAAAATTTGATTTAAATTTCACTAACCATTATTACAATTAATACCTACTATGAAATTGTCCAGGTACATGTTTTTTACGAGTAATCAAAAGAAGGGATAGAATGAATACATGTGTTCGGTAATGATACAAGAAATTGGTTGTACAAAACAAGACAGTGTCAACTACATTTGCAAATCCCTAGGCCGGAAGAATAAGTTGCTTTTCGTTGCACCATACATCGAGAGGTTATTTACCACGTTTAATTTCTTTACCAACATCGTTTCTGAAAATTTCAAATAATGAATATTTTTTCTTTTCCAGGGACCATTGGAGACTAATATTGATAATACCCGCAAAGAAGCAATTGTATTGGATGGATCCCCTCCACTTCCAACTGTCAGATGCATTCGTTGAGATTTCAGAATCTGCAATGAAGGAAAATAGTGAGAAAACAAAATTTTCATTTCACGTGGTCGAGATCAAGGTAGGTCTACCAATATGTTCATTTCCCAAATACTATCCTCAATTATTTAAAGCAACAGTCTTAATAATTTATGTTTCTTATACATAGTACAAGAAAAATGCTCAAACTTGGGAGTGCGGCTATTACGTCATGTTATACGCATCCGAGTGCATAGACAAGGTCCAAGAAGATGTACTTCAACTTCATAAGGTAATTGTACACATGCTTAGTGGTAATGTTTCTAGGCAGCCTTTACCAAATAATTAATACTATAATGTTATTTTTAGATATTCAAAAAGGATTGGAAACCCTACTCGCAAGAAGATATCAACAATGCGCGAACTTCATTGGCTCGGCCTCTAATTCTCAATCAGTCACACATACTGGGAAATCTCAATATTGGTAGGGACACTCAAGTTAGATAAAAAATGAACCTTAGAAATGTCAAAATAGATTTGTAGCAATTTCTATTCCTATCTATAGATTATTACTTGGTTAGCGTTATCTATAGATTTTTGTTTAGGTGCAAGATACTATCGTGTATAATTTTGAAATTGTGGCTGTGTATCGAGGTTGCACTACTGGAAAACAGGTACATATGTACCGGTTGACATGTACCAGTGTTGAACTACCGGTGCTAATAATTATCAGTAAAGTCAACCATGAATATATAACCGGTGCCTATAAGTTAATTGAACCAGAACAAAACACAACGGTACTCAATACCAGTACCTATGTATGGAAGGAAGAATAGTTTGGTAGTTTTGAGCATTGGTAAATTGGATACCGGTGCAGAAAAGCGATGTTGTTTCAAAATTTACCCGAGAAATCATAAAATCTGCACCGGTAAACTTAGGAGACCGGTGCATTTGGGAACAAAATGGTGGGAAAAGTTTATGCACTAGTATTAAACTCTGCACCGGTAGAGTTATGCCGGTGCTCAAATTCTAAAAATGCGAGAAATATTAGAGCACCAGTCATATGTACCAGTGCATTTGTGTGAAGCGGGAAATGGGATAAATTTATGCATCAGTTCGATATTTTAGCTTTAGCACCGGTATGCTATTTCTTCATTTACACTTTTTGCACCGGTATTAGTGGTGTGGACCGGTGCTATTGATGCATTAACTACTCACCTACCACCATTTTGATAGGGTAAAAAAAGTATAGAAAATGATTTGGGAGCTCATTAATGGCAATTTGGGGTTGAAGAAGACATTGAATGCTCATAAATAAATTCCCTTGAAGGTACACCATGTTTTGTTCAAATTTATCATTTATGGTGGAATATGTGTGGAATGATATGTTGCAATAAATATCTTTTGAGTTTGAACGTTGTAATGTTGTTTCACATAAGTGGTTGACTTAAATGATGGACCTTGGAAGAAAGATCAATATTCTTTGATTTTCCACACAGGGGGACTCTGGAGGTCCGCTATTGTTTGGATGTGATACATATAGAGAAGAATGTGTGTGAGAGTTTAATTGGTACTCTATTAAACATTCCTGGAAAGATGAATGACATCTTGAATGCACGAAACGACGTACCTACCACCAGCCCCTTATAATATTTCTATAAGCGAGAGGAGGTTGGTCTGTGAGTGCATTGGGGGAATCAAGGTACCATCTAGCTACTCTTACAATGTGAGTTGGTTTGTGAATAATGAATTGCATCTTAATGCACTGAAATTCCATGATTGTCACGTTTTGATGCAACAAATCTTGCCGGTGGCTATCCGTGGTGTCATAGAGGAAGAGGTGATATTCTGCATCATGCGCATATGTTTCTTTTCAACTCCATTTGCCGAAAGAATATTAGAATAAAACAGCTTGATGAGATAGAGCGCGAGGGGATACTTGTGCTTTATTGTTTTGAGAAGTATCTTTCACAGGCATTCTTTGACATCATGGTTCATTTTATAGTCCACATTATCAGAGAAATTAGAATATGTGGTCCCGTTGGGATGCATTGGATGTACCCGATTGAGCAGCACATTGGTTTCTTTAAGGGTTACGTACATAATCGATGCTGACGCGATGCTAGCATTGTCCAGAGGTATGTCACGGAGAAGATCATTGAGAATTGCATTTCAAATTTTCTTGGGAAAATAGCAGTTGGAGTTCCCCAGCATGTGCATAGTGGTAGGAAGAATGGGATCCCACATACGAAAGGTACCTTAATGCTGAGTTGATGAAAGTTCATCTTTATGTTTTGCGTAACAGTAGTGAGACTGCTATGTATGTTGAGGAGCACATGTCAATGTTAGAAGAACTGTATCCCGAATGGCCATTGAACCAGTTGCAACTTGAGCATTCTGCAACGTTTATTAATTGGTTTTATAATTGTTGTATTGTGGACGGGATGTCGTCTAAACTTTATGTGTTTGCAAGGACACTGGGTTGCATGATGAAGAGATACTAGGGCTATGATATCAATGGATACAATTTTTCAACAGTGTCCAAGGATAACAAGAGCACAACTCAGAATAACGGGGTTTATTTTGGAAATTGAATCCATGTGGCAGTCGAGCAAGAGAGACAAAAACCAATTTTTGCTGTCATGGAATTTTATGGGGTTATTGAGGAAATTTGGGAGTTGTATTATGTTGTGTTTAAAGTGGTAGTTTTCAAGTGTCGATAGGTTGAAAATGGTACGTACCGAGATGACCATGGGTTTTACGCTTGTGGACTTGAATCGTGTGGGCTACAAGAATGACAAGTTCATCCTAGCGGCTCAAGCTTGCCAGGTGTTTTATATCTAAGACCCAAGCAATGAGAAGTGACATGTTGTACTCCATGGGAAAAAATACCTTTTTGAAGATGAAATGGGATTACCTGTCAAATTCGACATTGCAGAGTTTCCGTTTGCATTCCCTAGTTTGGAGGACATCGGTGGACCACCCGTAATTAGGCGATCATGTGGGAATGGACTCTGGGTGAGTGAGAATGGTTATATTATGGGTGGTGGTGTTGTCTTGAAAAGGAAAAGATAGGGTGGTTATTAATAACATCGGTCAAAACATTGAATACTGGTGCTACACACTAGAATACTTGCTCTGTTTTGAAGTAGAGTACTAGAAAAATAGAGTATAAGCACCGATATGATACCGGTGCTTAACACTTAAATAGAAAATTTTAGAGTTGCTCTCTAGTCCAACCCGGAATAATGAAATTATTTTTGAAGCAGCTGCTTTGGGCTGCCTTTAAATATTTCCACCATTATGTGAGGTTTATATGCACCGGTTTCTGAACCGGAGCTCTACACTTAGTAAAAAAAATGAATTGTTGCTCTCTGGTCCAATCATGAATAATTAATATGATTTTGAAGCAGCTGCGTTGGGCTGCCCATCTAAAATAATCCTGAATAATTAAAATGATTACGACGCAGCTGTGTTGGGCTGCCTTTCTAAAATTACACCTGTAATGGATGTTGATACTGGTGCTATAAAAAAGTCAAGTTTAACAAAACCAACTAACCATCCATCATTTCATCAAACATCCATAACCTCTTCTTCATATCTACTAAGAGCAAACCCTAGTTCGCCCAGAACGGTGATTGTGGTTGAAAGAGGCACTGTTCTTTCACTCCTTAAAGATTGAAATGAATTGGAAATGTTTTACATTTGTGCTTGAAACTTGTTTTCTGTAGTTCATATCTAAATACCGCAGTTTCCCATTCAACTTTGATTCTATGTGCACTTTGTTTGGTTATTATCAATGTTTTATAATCCCTTATGTGGTTGTTAAAAATAGATATCCTTGTTGTTATAGTGCAAATGTACAATCATGTAATTCAAATATGGTTGAACTTTTGGTAAATTTTCAATGCAAACAAGGTGTTTGATAAAATGCCTCTATGACAATGTATTGGATGGCCCCCAAAACTCAAGCTAAGAGGCCTTGGAAAGAAGGGTGTTCTTCACCTTCATAAGATTTGTACTTGAGGATGTCAGAGGAGAGATTTGTGTCCGATGAGGCGAGGTTGTTGGCCCAAAGTTACTGAATACGGAAGCATTATCTGGAATGTTGAATTGAAACAAATTCACCATTTCAAGAAATTATTCGTCAGTTGGGATAGGAAAAGCTTTGTGCTACACCTCCCGCGTTCAACTTGACCATCGTTGTCGAGTTCTATAGAATTTTGAGGTGTGGGAGCACGGACAAAGTTTTATGACGTGGCAAATATGTCCCTCTCACCCCTAAAGCCATCAATGAACTGTACGGATTGCCCAATGTTGAAATGATGACGTTGGCGTTGATCAATGAGGACGATGATATGCATGACGAAGTATCGAGAAGATTGGTTCAGTGCATCACAACTGAAGGTACCAATGTGGATGCTCTTGTGTTCCCTGGGTGGACAAAAATTCCGAAGAAATCACTAACCCTGGATATGAACCCGTGGTATTTCTTTGTAGCCTCCTGTATCGACCCTGTCACAGTGAACAGTGAAGTGCACAAGATGACGATAATCAAGTTGTGTGCCATTAAAAAAAACTCCGTTGGAATTTTGGGGAGGGAATTCATTAGGCACTGACTGAGGACAAGGAGAAGTCTGGATCCTATGGTTTTTGCAGTCTTATTTCTTCACTTTGTGCAATTGCAGGTGTACCTAACTATGAGATCGACATATTTGGTCATCAGATGACTCAAATTAGTGGTGAATCCTTCTGCAAGAATTTTCCTCCTACCTCCGCGACGTTGATTGAATCTAGGGTCTCCACACTTGAGATTGGAATTGAAACTCTGTGGATGGATTGCCAATTCCAAAGGAGATGGTGTGACCACATGGGGAAAGTGATGAGCTACCAATTTCCTGAAGCCGTGAAGGCAGACGATCATTTCTCGTTACATGATGATAACAATGCACCTAGAAACGAGGATGTGGAACCATTCTCCCATTATTATTCATGAATTGTACTAATATATTTGATCATAACTTGACAATTACCCCTGGCATGTCCCGTAACATTGCTTATGATATTTTAGGATAATAATTATTTCTCTATGAACTTCTTTAAAAGTTTCCATTCCGTATTCGGACAGTTCTTAGAAAGTAAATCATAAAGTTAAAGTAGCCCAATGCAACTGGCTTTTATTTTTTAGCATTGGTACTTCGAATCGTAGGCCCCGGTATAGAAATTTTGGGCACCATATTACCACGAAATGTACTACAACGCCATTTTTTTAGTAATGTAAAAAATAATCTAAAATTATGTGTATAAGAGATTGCATTAAATAATCCTGAATACCAAGATTTAAGTGCGTTGGAGTTGTGGGAACACTTGAAACAGCAGTTGGGGTCACAATGTAATAGTCCAAAGCTATGAAGTTTCTATTCAAATCTCACAAAGGACAACCTTCCCTTCACCCCAAACAAGTCCAGTTGACAAAAAAAAATCGATTCCTAAAAATTGAATTTCCTTTCTTCATCGCCAATTTTGTCTTTTGACAATTCCAACTTTCTTGGATGGACTAAAATGCAAAAAAGTAAAAGGTTTGCTCTTAACTCCAAATCAAAATCCGCTCGAATATTATGGTACAATTACACCCCATGATGTGTCCTACAACCAATAATTTAATATCACTTATAGGTTCAGAGTAAGTCTCCATAAAAGCCTGAAATCTCAAAGTTAACACTACGTAAACATCTCTTACTTGCTCTCGAACAAACACTAGCGCTTTAGCTCATGTGCCAGCAAATGAATAATTATTTTAATTCTTCATTTTTATCCAATGAAATGAGAAATCATGGGTGTGGTGCAAGGGTAAGTTAGCGTAATTGGAGCGTTTAGTTGGATGTCCTTTTTGCAAAAAAAAAAATAATAATTCGCCATCGGGACTACAATCGGTGTAAATTAATCTTTTGTACCTGTTCCCAGGCATCTCAGATACCTACTTAATACATGTGAAGTAGCAATACATGGTCATAAACCTTTTAGAAACTTATTGGGCACTAATGTAATGTTATTAAAGTATCTAATCTCTCCCATTTTGAATGAAAATTTAACGTGTACACAATCACACACACAGTTTTAAACTGTGATTTAAACATTAATTTGGTCAATTTTGTAATCCAACTAATCCCAAAAAAGTGTGGGGGTGAAAAACATAATAAATCAAAGTTGTAAGAACTTTTAGAACCGATATTATGTTTAATATACCGGTGCTACAAATTTTGTGGGAAATGAAAATAAATTGAAATTTTCGAACTCTTGAGGTGGTAAAATTAAATTTTGTTAGCACCGATACAACTATTTTTAGGCACCGGTGTAGTAAGCTGGTGCTCAACACTTAATAAAGTATAGGTCATTTCCTCTCTGCTTTGTGGAGATCTCAACACTTAGAAATTTTTTAATTGAATGGCTCTTCGTCCATTTCAAGATATAAAAAGTACTGACAAAGTAGCTGTTAGCAACTGCGTTTTGTTCAAAAATGTATTAGTTTCAATTACAGGTGCTCAACACTTAAAAAAGTTTTAAGCGCTTTGCACTCTATCCAACGGTTCAAAATATATTCTAAGCAGCTGCGCGCAACTGCATTGACTAAGTAAAGGCACCATTATTTTTGTTGTATCGGTGCTATTAACAAACATATAAAACATCCACAGACGATTCCACTTCCACAACCACCTCCTCCATCGACGCTCCCACTTCCTCCATCGACGCTCCCACTTCCTCCACTGGCCATCTTCCACATCTCCTCCACCACCGGTAATAACTTCATCCACTGCCACCACCCTAACTTTCTGGCCATCTTCTACATCTCCGCCATAACTCTCTGGCCATCTTCAGCATCTCTGCCCTAACTCACTGGTCATCTTCCACCCCTGCCCATCAGTCCCTCCACCATCACCCTTCAGACCACCGCCCTAGGTCCAGTCAATCTCAAGCCTTACCGCATTCCTTAAATCTTATTTCAGAAGTCCCCACCACAGCCATAAGTCCAACACCTTCTCCACCACAGCCGTAAGTCCCCGGACTCGCAATCCTTTCTCACCATTCACCGAAAATTATTTTATCGCCGGGGACAATTGCTCATCGCCCTTCCATTGATAGACCTCTGTCGTCAGCTATCGTTGACCATCTACGTCGTTTGCCGCTATGAGATTGATGGACCTCTGCTGGTCCTGCGCTGCACAAGCAATCACTTGGTATTGAAAATTTCCCCATCTCATTCAAGGTGAGTTTCCACTATTGTATTGTGAGTTTTTCTTATAATGTGATTTCGTTGTAATGTGATTTTGATTGAGAGTTGTGATTTGTGATTTATGAGTAATGTTTTTTTATTTATGGATCCTATGTAATGTGATTCCGTTGTAATGTGGTTGTGATTGTGAGTTGTTATTGTAATGTGATTCCGTTGTACACTTAGATTGTGATTGTGAGTTGTGATTGTGAGTTGTTATTGTAATGTGATTCCGTTGTACACTTAGATTGTGATTGTGAGTTGTGATTGTGAGTTGTGATTGTGAGCTGTGATTCATGATTTGTGAGTAGTGCTTTGTGATTTGTGATTCCATTGTATTGTAATTCTGTTGAGTTGTGATTTGTGATTCCGTTATAATGTAATTCTGTTGAGTTGTGATTTGTGATTATGAGTAGTGATTTATGATTTGTGGAATGTGTATTGTGATTTGTAATGTGATTATGATTTGTGAATTGTGAATTGGATATCGTTATTTGTAATGTGATTGTGAGTTGTGATTTGTGAGTTGTGAGTTGTGATTTGTGAATTGTGTTTCAGAATAGTGATTCTACTAAATGAATTCCTATCTTGTGAATCATGACTGTAAAATGTGAAAGTGATTTGTGTATTGTGATTGTCAATTTGCGAATTGTGAGCAATAAATTGTGTGTTGTGAAATTCCTCTTCATCAATTGTTAGGTTCTCACACATTTAGTTTCGTTGTCCTAAATTAGATGTCTCCAAAAGGTACAAAATTGGTTGCAAATGGGAAGAGAAACATGGGTTAGGAAGCACCAAAAGTCGTGGGTGATGCTGACACAACCACACGTCTTGGACGATGCTCATATCACAACCACCACCATTCCACTAAGATTACAAATCGAGGAACCCGATGAGACTACTGAAGAGCATGCAGCCAATGAAGAGCCTCTAGCCTGTACACATGATGAAGAGTCTCCATTCACCGAGGAGGGGACCGTGAAGGATGATAGGACAGATGATGTGACCAAGGCGGGGGGAAAGCATGAAAAAACCTTTGACAGTTTTGAAATTAGATAGTGGTGCAAAATGCATGGTACAACCACATGCCAGTTAGTAATGCTAGGGAAGGAGAATAAATCGGTGTCGGTACAATTCAACCTATCCGACATAGTCTGCATGAAGAATTGGACCGCTTGGACTGCATAATGTAACTATGCATTCCGGCGGTGAATCAAGTTCGAGACACACAAGCACTGGAATAACATCCCCAATGACACTAAGGAGGAGGCTTGCAAAGACATCTTGGTGAGAAAATTTCATAACATATATATATATATATATATATATATATATATATATATATCTTTAAGTGTATAAGTTTACCTTATTAGCTAACATTAGTTCCCATTTATTATCGTTGACTACAAGCTAACATTGTTTTTTCTTTGTTTTTCCAATGCATGCGAGCTTTAAGTTTGAGCACACCTTAACCCCCAAATAGCTTGAAAAATTGAAACAGATTGTGTACGTTGCAGCCGGCAATGCCCACCACAATTAGAAATCAAAGGTTTCAAAAAAATTCATTCATCAGGTGGCAGACGACACACAAAAGTTAAAGTACCAACCGCGGGACAAGTACAAATGGATGGAAGAAGAGGAGGGGCACATGTTCTACAAAATGAGGACAACACCTGAATTTAAGGTAAACTGTATATTAGCATTAGTGTATTCACAACACAGTTTCATTTCGATTTACTTATGTGAATTACATTGTAATAATGTAAATTTTTTTGCTTTGGATAGAAAATAAGTGCCACTAATAGCGAGCACTCAAAGGAAAAATTTTACGCACATCAGACTGGACGGAGCTGTCACCGGGTCACTCAGGAAAGGTTCATCGAGAAAAGAAGAAGAGAGAATGAAACTGGTTGTGCAGGGGTTGACGGAGGAAGAGATCAAGACTGAGCTTGAGAGCAAGGAGTTCAATGTGGATAGGTCCCTGGTGTACCTTGAGTCTATCAAGCTAGCGGACAAGACCACATACACTAATCCCGTCAACCGAGCCATTGCAGAAAATATTGTACGTTTTTTCATATAAATTGGTCCTTCCAATGTTGATAATGTACTTTTAATGCTCTTATTATTTTTTTAAGTTTGTTTAATGTTTATAATTTATGCCCTATCGTAGATAAGAATGAATGAGGAGACTGCTAGGACTTATTAGTCCTCCAACCTGGGGAGGACATACTGATAAGGGCAACCGGTAAGCAGGGGCTTTGTTTGGCAGAGCTGCGCTTATAAGCAAATCTAGCTTATTTTGAAAGTAGAGAAAGAACAACTTCTACTTTTCCTCCAAAAATAGCTTCTACTTTTCAAAATAAGCTAATTTTGAGCACTTTACAAAACACTAAAAAATGTTTTGCTTATAAGAAAAGTAGCTTATAAGCTCTGCCAAACAGAGTCAGAATCACCTAGGGAGGTATAGGGGTACTCAAACGGACCTCCTTAAAGATGTTGAAGTACCCCGTCTGTCCCGCAACAGAAGCAAATGCCATAGTAGCTTGTCCCCCTCTCCAGTAATCCAAAGAAGCAAACTGCAGACCAACCAGTGGTGAAGGTAATGGTGCCATACCTTGAGTAGCTAGTCAAGGGGATCACATCAGCGGGAAGAGTCCAAATGTCAGTGGGCCTGGATGATCCCAAGTCCTTCATTGAAAAGGCATTGGCCCAAGTAAGCGTGGCCAATACAAAATCTGATGGTGCTCCAAGCGATGAAGAGGACGATGAGGAGGTAAAAAATGAATTACAATTCTTAATTATTTATTTCATCAATTAGTTGGTCTTTTACGAATTATAGTTTAAATATTTTATAACCAACGAAATTCTACGATGAATGACAGAATAGGGAGAGGGTGAATTTTTTCGTGAAGCAATTAGACGGGTCAAGAGCCCTGGTGGCGAAGGGATTTCTCCAAAGAAAGCACCAACCCATTATTCATCAAGTGGAATCGCTCGTGTCCGGGTATCTGAGCTAGTTTTCCATGCCAAAGTGGGTTTCCATCCACTAGCCACACATTCGTTGATGTCGGAGAGGCTCTTGGACATGTCTTTAAGTGGCCAAAGAATTTGATCAACCAATATTTGGATACCCCTGACGAACAAGAGAAGGATGTGCCTTTCAATGACTGTGTGGACAAAGATGTGAATTCCTTGACGTCCCCGATGATAAGGTATCTCAAACAAACTATTCCTAATATATATTTTATTATTAATATATTCTAAGTAATAGAATGTAAGTTTGTTCAAATTACATTCTCACTACTTTGTCCACGCAGCCTTCCGATTCGACCACAAGTTACAGGCCGGGGGGAAAAAGGACATGACACCGATCATGCTTCTGAAATTGGTAATGCTATCATAGCTCGTGACGAAATCCAATATTCTATTTGGAAATTTTATATATCACTGAACACATTTTTTTTACTAACTACATGCAGATTAAAAACAACCGCGCTTTAAGGGACTATCCAATTATGATGGAGTTCATCAACCTGTGCAATGAGAAGGCAACAGAAATGAATGTTACGGGGAAGGTTGTGTATTACAACAAGTTTCCTGTATCTACATTTTCCAAACCATGCAAAACTGCCATTTGCATCCAGCAACTATTGGAGTTTAGAGGCAAGCTTGGGAATTGTTATGGCATAACATGGATCTCGAATGCACAGCTAGATTTGTGGATGGGGTAAGTTCCAAACAATTCAATTCATGTTTCTCGTTCGTTAACATATTCATGTCATAAATTGACTTGTGCTCTAACAGGCACCTGTGGAGTAATATGGAGGCCACGAACAATGGCAGAATCCAGTTTTGTGTCGCCAACATGGGAAGAAATGACAACTTATTTCAAGACAGTGACATAGATAACCGGGTTGCCCTCATCTGGGACTCGATGAAGGAATCAGACGCCGCCATTTATTTGGTGCCCTACCTGAGGAGGTCAGAAAAATTACAATAAAGTTTAAATTGATATCTGTTTAGTAAAATTTAACTTAAAGATTAAATTTTAAAGTACTAACGCATGTCACATTGGTTTCTCATCATCATTTATCCCGAAATTAACCATGTCTTCACATTGGATACACTCACCGGTGGTATTAAACCTGATGATTGCACTGGAACACAAGTTCTTTCCAGGTATTACTTTCAATTCAATAAGCCTACTTTTTTCGACAATAGTATATTCAGAGTTACTAATTCAAATAAACATATCACAGGCTTGCATGTAAATATGAGTGGTTGAAAAGGAAGAATGAACCCTTACATGATTTCAGCCGGGAAATAACAAACATCAACGTAAGTATTCAACATAAATAGTTACACATACTTCATACTTTTTCTTCTTTCCGTACACTGACTATACATTATCGATTCTTTTATTCCACCTTAGTACTGAGAACAAGGAAGTAGTTGGGAATGCGGCTACTATGTCATGCAATTCCTTAAGGGGCTCGCCCTGAAGGCAGCTTCCAAGAATCCACTTGACGTAAGTATCAAAACTCCAAAACAAATAACATAATATGTGTCTGGCTTTTGTTGCAGTAACCCCGTCATACTAACTGACATTTAATCTAATCGAACCGCATATTTTTCTAGAGAACTAAGGTCAATACAGCGCCTACGAACTTCAGGAGATGGCAGGCAAATGTTGCGAGGCATGGATTAATATGTATGCAAAAGAGGCCAAGAATGATCTCATTCAATTTTTTTATTGATATGTGTGGATGGGTGATGGAAATTTGTTGGTTATGGATTGATATGACATGGGTATTAACATTAACATTTCATGATTTCTTTTCTTGTACAATGTGTTCATTCGTATTTACATCATTAGCATACTGATAATTTTTTAGGCAGTTCAATGGGATTTATTATAATCCCCTTTTCCCCGTGGTTGATCCGGGATGACACAAGAATTTAAAAATTGACCTTGCAATTTTTTGTCAAAATTAGCACCGGTTGCAAACTCAATTCCATACCGGTGCTATAAATTAATACCCACCTACGAAACCAGTGCCAAAATTAATACCCTCCTACCGGTGCTATTCTTTCAACTACCGATTCTAAAAAAACTACATGGTAAAAAAATTCACTGGTATCTAACTATTACCGGTGCTAAAAATTGAAGATCCACATCTTTTTGTGATGGTGCTACTTTATCATTTGTCGGTTCAATTTCTCCACTTCCAACCCAGGTTTAAATGTACCGAAACACATCCAAACAAGTGCTATGAAATAAGAACTGCTATATATCCTTATTATCGGTGCCCAATAACTGTACCAAGGCATGCCTATTTGTGTACCGGTTGAACAATTTTTGTGCACCAGTACATAACATACCGATTCTCATCTTTAGCACTGGTATGTCCTACCGGTGCTATTAACTATCCCATTTGAGTGCTATTAACTACCCTCGGGATAGTTAATAGCACCGGTCAAAGCCTCTACCTTTCTCTCTCTTAAAAACTCAACTTTTTTTCTCCAATCTTCTATTCACCATCTTCCCACGTATAATGGGGAGATGTGGAAACAATATTTTTTTTCAGTTGAACGTTTATGTTATTGAATAAGTATGGATTTTCATACATTAGTATTGTTCTTTGGCCCGATATATTAGATTGTTGATTTCATGATGATCACTAGTTTTAGTTGATCGTATTTTTGTAATTTGGTTTGTGATTTTGCATTAGGGTTTTCATTAATTTGGATGAGTCAGATCTATATTTTTTTAAGGTGTTTAACAGATTGAACAACATAAATAATATTTTAAATCAAGTGGTGTTAGTTTCTCAAAGATTCCTCTTTGACAAAATAATTAATGTGTGATATCCATTAAATGCGAAATCGCCTTTATAATAAGGAAGAACCAATATAAAAGGGTTCCAATTCAGAATTCCTTGCCAGGACCGCATTTGACTGTTTTCTTTAATGAAAATGAAAGCACTAATGTTACGATACTAGCTCGTACCTTTAAATATAGTATCACAAACCAAAATTGATTTGGTTTGTCCAGTAAACCTATATTCATATTGAGTGAACAGTGGCTATGAGTCCCATATAATTGGTAAAGGATGAAACGATAAATTAATATTCCATCCTACCATTTCCATTTGTAATTTAATTATTCATCTAGTCAAAATTTCCTAATTTTAACCATAAAATTGAATTGGTATATAAGTATAAGTACTATAGTGTGATACATTGTTAAATTCGTTATAATATATATTTTTAAAATATCAATTTTTTACAAATTTTATTCATCTTTAATGAATTATATCAACACACAAATAATTTTTTGATCAACGGTTGAAAGTTAAAGTGTGAAACTTAAAATGGGACGAAAGAAGTACATAAAAATACTACACTTCTACCTAAGACCATTTGATTTTATAATAAATGTATATTGACTATGATTGATATATGTAATAGCACTTGAGAGTTGATTAACTAAGGGAGATCAAAATGAAGTTGTAAGTTGCAATACTACCTTTCCCCCATATTAAACTTCTTACTTTACGTTATGCCACTATCCATAGTGGCAGAATATTGGGGAATCGGAGGGTGTCTGGTCTTGGACAACTTTTTTTTTACCATTAGTATTTTGTGTTTTTCTTGTGTTTTCTTTGTTTGTGTATGGTAAAAAAAAAGGTTGTGGTCCCCCAAAATAATTTATGGCCGCAAGATATACCATATAGTTGTACTTAAAAAAAAATTAGAGTCCAACAAGAAATAGAATTCCTTTTTATTTAATTTTACCTTTAATATTTATCTAAATTATATTTAGTTTTTATTTAAGAGTAGGTCTCCTGACATGCGGCCTGTCCATGAGCTCATGGACAGGCCAGGAACCAATTTGCAATTATCGCAAATTAATCAAACCTTTCCTTCCCCAAACCCTTGAAGCGCGACTCATGCTTGCCAGATTTGAAGAAATTACAGCTAAAATTTCCATACCCTGTCGACACCGGCGACACCGAATCCTTCCATCGTCCTCCACCCGGCAACACTGCCTCCGACTCTGGCGACCCTGCATCTGTCTCCGATGACCATGCATCTGTCTCCGGCAAGAAGGCGGTGGAAAGGTTCCGCCTTTTTTCCTGGAAGAATTTCCCAATGGCCGGGATCTCCGGCGGCGGCAGGGAGCGCGAGTGGGGATAGTCACGTGGGGAAGTACTAATTCAATCGTCTGCCGTTCGCCGGCAAAGACGGCGATGCGTAACTGAGGCTGGTTTGCGTCACCATCGGCGTGTCGTTTGTCGGAATGAGCTTTACAATGCAGATGACGTTTCTCGGCAGGCTCACCTTTTACAAGAGGTTTATCAGTGATGATTTTTTTGTTTGATATTTTTGTGTTTGTGGTTTTAATCATGTTCTTATATTTTTCTGTTTTACATATCTTAGTTGTCTAGGAAAGTTGTAAATATGGGTGAATTGCGTAGGCTGTTTTTACTACTAGTATTATTTTGATGTTGTTGTTTGGGGAGATTAAGGTTCGTGGGAAATTGGAATAGGTTGGATTTGAGATGATTGATGCGTTTGCGGAGGCTGTTGGGATTCTGATGGATAATGTCCATTGCAAAGTAATTTTTGGAGAAGGTTTCTTGCTGTTCTTGAATCTAGTTGAGTTTGTTTGTGTTATTGTTTGTTGTAGCTTGATCTTTGGAATCTGATTTTTATCTTTTTGACTATGGAAATTCAGGTTTTGTAACTGGGGCTCCCCTTTTCCTTGCAAAACTGCAAACGAATATGAATCTGAGTGGTGAATCTATGAGTGGCTGATGTTTGCTTCACGGTTTCTGAATTTGCATTTTCTTTATGATTTGTAACTTTAGTTTTTCCTTTAATTTAGCCGTATTATATATGTGTTCGTTTCAATTTTTTATTGACTGTATATCATGGCCAATAGGTGCACTATGCAACATTGTGTTTCTCTTTGATCCCATCTGCAACATGTTATCGTTTCTTGTTAGTCCCTCAAACTTACCAACAATATGACCATTTGCATAGGTTTCAGTTCAGGATGTCATATGTGTGATGAGCATAGTCGAATGATTGTGTCCTGCCTTCCCAGTACCTTGGATTCTTGGTTTTCACTGTATGCCTTTAAGTTGGAAGCTGGCCTCGGTTTTGAGGGACCTCTTGTATGGATATGAGATTTGCTCGTGTGGCTTAGGGTCCCTGCTTGCATTCATCATGCTTTTCTCTTGAAGTTTATGGTTTATTTCATTATGCCCTTATGAAAACCCGAAGCTAAAATGTATACAGAGTGACACATTTGATGAGCAAAGAACCTATATTGACAAACTGGAATTAGAAAGCTATTGAACTACGAATTAGAAATGTTACCCTAGACAGGATATTGTTGACCAATTAATATCCACAGAGAAGCCTCAGTTTGGCCTCAGTTTAGCAATATTTTTCTGACCAGCCATATCAAGAGTTCATCTTTGGGTTGTGAATAGAAGAATCAATCCTTATTTTGCTTAGTCTCTTCTTTAAATGTGTACTCTTATAGGCAAATGATGAGTTGCTATACCATTTACACCATCGTCAAATTATCGTATCACACGTAAAAAACCAGTAAGAAGTCTTTTTTGGCACTCCTTTGTTCGTTGTTGACGGTTGGATATATCCTTTAGCTTGAGTTGAAGATTCCTCGATGATAGCGGAAGATGTTATGTTAACGGCTGTCTATTATGTTTGGTTTTATTCTATGCACGAGACAATATGGTATAGTTAGTGAATGTTGTGTTTGTGTGTTTGCAGGTTGATATGTTCTTCAACATGGAGCCTGAGGAGACCAAGGAGGCACAAGAAGAGGAAGCTCATGTCGCTGATTATGAATACAATGCTAGAGGAAGCTCCAATGCCGTGAGCACTAGGGATCTAAAAGATGTTGCGTATTTGGAAGTTTGGATATTGTTGTTGAAACTTCTAGATGTATGAATTCTAGAGCTATGAACATGTAACATTGTCATATTAATTCTGCATTAATTACTTTACAACATGTATTGTTTAAATAAACACACGCATATGATTCCTTAAAAGTTCATTGTCATCCTTGTCAGAATCCTCCTCGTGTCGGAACTTCTTGTGTAGTCTATTGTTTAGTGTTGTCTGATTCCTTAAAAGTTAAAACTTGAAAAAATATAGATCCAACTCCTGAAAAAAAATCATACATACTGGATATTAACAGTTGCAGCATATAAGCATACATGTACAATTTCTAATTCAAAACGACAATAACCAACAATGAAAGTAAAAGTCAAACACAATAAAACTAACAAGTACATACTGGATTCTAACAGATGCAATATATAAGTAAACCGATGCAGTTCTAAATTCAAAATGAACAAACAACAATTTTTTATAATAAAAAATAGTCATACACAACACAACTAACAAGTAAATACGAGATACTAACATATGCAACATATAAGTAAACAAATGCAACTCATTATTCAAAACACACAACTAACAACAAATGAAAACAAAAGGTCATAGACAGTACAACTAACAAGTACACATTTAATACTAACAGATGCAACATATAAGTAAACAGATGCAGCTCAAAATTCAAAACAGATGCAACTCGAAATTCAAAACGTACCACTAACAACAAATGAAAATAAAAGATCATAGACAGTACAACTAACGAGTACACATTGAATACTAACATGTACAACATATTCGTAAATAGATGTAACTCGGAATCCAAAACGAACAATCGGTACCACCTGGTTTTCAAAGACAAATGAAAACAAAAAGTCACGCAGTACAACAAACTAGTACACACTGAATACTAACAAATGCAATATGTAACTAAAAAAATACATCGCTAATTTAAAATGATCAATCAACCACAAATGAAAAGAAAATGTCATATTCAATACAACTAATTAGTACACATTGAATACTGATAAATGCAACATTTAACTAAACAATTGCAGTTCATAATTCAAAATGAACAATCAACAATAAATGGAAAAAAAATGCCATACACAACAAAACTAAAAATGTCATACACAACAAAACTAACTAGTACAAACTAAATGTGAACATGTGCAACATATAACTAAACAAATACATACAATAATGTCTACACCACCGTACGTTCCCGACAACATTTATTGTGCTTGTCCATCAATCATTTCCAAGCGCATTCATCTTTTCAATGTGCGGAACAAGATCCTTATTTTCATCACAAAGCAAGGGCTGCTCTTATGCAGTGCAAAATGTGCCTAGCCAAACACACGTGTGTTTGCGTGGATCATGAATTTCAACAACCCACTTGCCCCACAGTCTCTTCCTTACTCCTCTGTAGATTCTGTTGTTCCCTAAACGTCTCAAAAAAGTGTATCTATTACATTCAAAATTAAGAAAGGATCACAGTACTTGCAAACATGGAGAAGTATGAGATAGCTGGACATATAAACTGGGTTTCAATGAAACTCAATGATAAATGACTAACCGAATGAACAGTTCATTGAAAGCTAAACACAAACAGGTAGCGCGCACCTGAATCTCGTGCATTAGTTACTGAGTTTCGCTCTCCAAGCCTTGAAGACAGAGAAAGAAAATGAGTTCCTCACAATCATTTAAACTAAATCGATCAACATATGAGTCAGTTGAAGAGATTTCACTCAGCGGCCGTTCTCTGTTTGGGATCCGGCAAGCTCCGTATCTCGACGTTGGCGATTCAGGCACCACACACCGATTCACCGGCAACTTCATCGAAGCTCTCATAACAACGATTGGAGAATCATCCTCGTACCATAGGCCGTTGTTGCCGTAGACGAAGTTCCGTTGCTCCGCCGGCCGCCGGACTTTTGAATGCATAAGCCCTTTCAGCTGAAGTGCCTCCAATATTTCAATTAACTGGTTTTAATTGCAAGCAGATCCACAATTTCAATTAACTGGTTTTAATTGCAAGTAGGTCCCCGGCCTGCCTGTCCATAAACTTATGTATAGACCACCTTTACTGGGACTTTCCCTTTATCTAATTATACGCAAGTTGGACGGGACGTATAATGTTAAATGTGATTTCAAATTTCCAATTACAAGTATAGTACTAACGGAAAGCATGTTTTTGTTTAATAATCCAAGTTGTACACAGTACTAGTAGTATAATCGCAACAATATAATATTAAAGGTTAAAGTTGATTTTGATTCCAATTACAAGTTGCACTGTATACGTACGAAATTGATTTAATAGCAATAATATGATTCTAATTAAGATTTGGTTTTTTCTTAAAAAATCAACTAAATGTATTTAATTTTCATATATTTTTTAATCAATTATTTCT
This sequence comes from Rubia yunnanensis, assembly GCA_037428765.1. Taxonomy (NCBI): domain Eukaryota; kingdom Viridiplantae; phylum Streptophyta; class Magnoliopsida; order Gentianales; family Rubiaceae; genus Rubia; species Rubia yunnanensis. Next base: position 29,488,292 of record CM075069.1, on the reverse strand, counting down.
GTTGTGTCTTAACTCGACTCTTCTGCCATATACTGCAGCATCTGAACGAGCTTATTCAGCCATAAAAATTGTGAAAACATGTCTTCGCAATTGAATGGAAGATGATTTTTTGCTAGATTATTTGTTGGTCTATGTCGAAAAGGATATTGTAGAGACATTAAATATTGATTAGATCATTTTTTTAATATGATCAATGGGAGAAGTGCACAACTTAAATAAAATTAAGAAGGTCTTCCATTTTAAAAATATCAAATTTGTATTTTTTAGCACTATTTAATAATTAGTATTTGATTTTTTGTCTTTTAAATGATATAATCTACTATGATTTGTTATTTAGTGTTTGACTCGAACTTTTTTATATATAACTTCGATCCCGCCCCTGACTATCCAGTGCTCACCTTTGACTACGTATTTGAATAGATTTATAAAAAAACAAAGTTATTATAAGTGATATTGTTGGATTCGTCATAACGAGTAGTTTCTAAAAAGTAATTTTTTATTTATCAATATTATACGTAGTTAAATATATTAATGATCAAATATATTTTTTAGTAACAGTAAAAAGATTCCATAAAAAATGAGGTGGGACAGAGGGAGCGACAAGTAGGAAGATGGAAAGGGAAGAAATGATTGGAGAGGAAGCATGTGAAAGGAACAAATAGATTGCAGAGATTGGAGTTGAGAAAGCCGCCAATTGGATTTAGGTATTCTCTGTTTGGTTGGTTGGTTAACGTAGATACTTCCTTAACCACCACCGTAGGACGTAGAGAGATCGACCGGGTTGGGCAATGCATCAAATAGGGTATTACCACGTGGACTAGGCAAGCTCAGATTCCAAGAAAACACATCTTCCAAGCATGGCATAATTTTCTAACTATTACACACAACAAACACCAACTTAATCATAAAGACAACATTAAATAACCACACTCTTGACCTAAATCTATATGGTGAAAGAGGTTTTTTTTACCTAAACTACGAAATAATCATGTTTAATTTAGGATATGATATTTAACGATCAAATATGGTAAAAAGTAAAACATCTAAGTTAAAATGCATATTGATTATTTTACTAGTGTAACTTATGGACACAATTTTTTTTTGAAGACTAATTCCTCTTGATCTAGGTATGATTGTTTTCGACTAAATTGATGAGTTGAGTGAATTAATTTGAATTGATTTGAACCTTGTGCCCATGCGACAAGTCCATGCCCAGAAGTTAGGTAGCAGTGCAAAGGTGGAGCTTACCCCGAGTCAAATGAAGATGCCGAAACAAGGGTGCAATTTGATCAGTTAATCCATACTTCCGGGACATGGATCGTTTGGCCACCATGATGGCCACAACCACCAAGATTAGGTTAACCCGCGATGCCAAGGACGTGGGTCGCTCTGTCACAATGATACACATGACCACCACGATCTGGGAAATGGGGACCACGACTACTACAACGGCTGACTAGGCCTATAAATAGAGAAAATTATGAGGACGAGAGGCATGCTCTAAGAACCCCCCTGAGATACACACTCTCGACAAAAAATACTAAATAATGCATCGAAACCCTCTCCTCATAACCAATCCATTTATTTAATTGCAAGAGTTTAGGAGTGAAGTGCCGACACGTACTAGTTTTTTATCACTGCCTCATTCAAAAGAAATCACCGCATCAAAACCGAATTAAACTTCATATAAATTAACAACTACTTAAATTTGTTTAATTGATTTGAATTGAAACGAATTGCAATTAAATTAATAATAACAAAACCTTAATTTATTTAATACTAATAACAATAAAATATTCGGATCACATTGCATTGCATGGGAATGTTTTGTTATCCAGCTTGAGAAGAAAGACAAATTAAAGCAACATTTGATGGGAAAAAACAAATATAAAGACAATAAAGTAAGTTTATAGGGGTGGCTGCCTCCCCCTTGTTTGCTTTTAGAGACTTCTTTTTGTCCTCTCTCTTACTATTTAGGACCGCCTCCCATCTTCATCTTCATTCCCTTCCTCTCCATCTCCTCCTCCTCCTCGAGTGCCCACCACCCTCTTCTCTCATCTCGATCTAGGGATCTTCTTTCCGAGGTTCCTCTTTTTCTTGATTCTTCTCTTCTATCGGCTTCGTTCCATCAGAGGCCAGTGTCTGGTGGTGGTGTTTCCTAATTTAGTCAGGTCGAGAAGCTAAGGAGAGTTTACGCGATCATGGCACCGGTTTCATTGCCGCCCGGCTTCCGGTTCCATCCTACCGACGAAGAGCTCGTGGCGTACTATCTCAAGAGAAAAATCAATGGGAGGGTGATTGAACTTGAGATCATCCCTGAAGTTGATCTCTACAAATGTGAGCCTTGGGATTTACCAGGTACATACGTTACAGAATTACCGGTCCTTTGTTTATTTTACCAGGTACATACGTTACAGAATTGTCTGGAAGTGTTAATTAATTGCGGTGTGGTGTGCACGCAATTCTAACTAGGGTTGCAACAAAAATATATGCATTAAAATCTGAGAAGAAGCAATAGACATTGATTGATTTGCATTAAAGAATTCATGTTGCTTCAGTGAAATGAATTCCTAGTCGAATGATTTTCTCATGGTTTTCCGAAATGGAAAGCGAAGCAGTCATATGTAAAAGGTTACTTGCAAGTAAGAAAGTGAGAACCAAGAAAGGTATATATTTATATTAATTATGAAATTTGGGTTTTACAAACTTAAATTAATCACGTTTTGGCCATCAAACACCATTTCCCCCCTGTTCCAATCAATGATATTAATGCGTGTTGTGACCCCAAGCCCAAAGCCCAATATCGATCCAGTTCAGCGAACCCCGTGATCTGCAAAAGGGAGATAGACTCCGGAGAATCTGGGGTGAGATTCTCCGACGATCTAGTCACCGATTGGTAGAAGGGAAAAGCAGGTAATAGAGTGTTACCTAAAATAAAGAGATGTATCTTCCTATTTATACTCTTCTAAAACTCTAATATCATTGGTCTATGAACTAACCTTTTCTATCTTCTAGTGAGTGGTCCAACAGCAAGCCCACTTAGGTATGTTTTGAGTCTTAGGCCTCATTCTGGACGATGAGAATTTTAGCCCATATAGGTCTTAATTCTACGGTGTTATCAGATACTCTCTCCGTTCCAACCAAATCTGCACAAAATCTTTTTTCCTGTGAATTGTCGAACTTTAACCACATATTTGAAAACATATATGAATAGTAATTTTATCGTATAAAATATTGTTACATTAGTCATAACATGTAGTTTCCAAACATTAATTTTTTGTGCGTTGATATTGTTTGTAACAACACATATTTATAGTCAAACATGTTTAATGGAGGCCGTGAAACAAATTTTGTGCAAAATTAGGTTGGGACGAGGGGGTAGGATAATTAAGACTTCATTTTGCAAGTCTTATAGGTTAATTTTTTTCATCAATGTACAAGATTTATAAGAGCGTCGATCCCTCTAATCTTGCAGTTGTCTTTTGGCATGATTTCTGAGCTCATCATGTATGTCCTCACTAAAGGATGATCATAGTACAGAAATATATAAATATAATACTCTTTGCATATATATCGAAACTTTAATCTTGAACAGTCAAAAGAAATCTTTATTATTAACCCATAATTACGTTCTTATGTTGCTTATCTGTTGGTCCCTACATCTTTTAATCTTCTATTGACGCTTAAAGATATGTACTTAGGGGGGTCAAAAAGGAAGAACAACATGATTGCATTGTCCCCTTGAGATCTTTGTTTTCCATCTTCTTCTTTTCCCTTTTATCAGTTTCCCTACAAACAAAGTGTATATTCTCTTCTTCTTTCTTTTGATCACCAAAAAACAATATAAAACTAAAATCATTCCATCTTCTTTAACAGGGAAATCATTGCTCCCAAGCAAGGATCTTGAATGGTACTTCTTTAGCCCCAGGGACCGAAAATACCCCAATGGCTCGAGGACTAATCGCGCCACCAAAGCTGGGTACTGGAAGGCCACGGGCAAGGACAGAAAAGTAAATTCCCAAGCACGAGCCGTGGGAATGAAGAAAACCCTAGTTTACTACAGGGGAAGGGCACCCCACGGAGCTCGAACGGATTGGGTCATGCATGAGTACCGTCTCGACGAACGCGAATGTGAAACCAATGCAGGTCTACAGGTACAATTCCCACAAACCCCTTGTTTGATTCAACGCTGTTTTCAGTTGACAAAGTTATAACTCAATATATAAGATCATGGACTACCCCTACATAGTGCTAGCTGGTGTTATGATTGGTGTCCATGATTCTAATAAGCCCTAGTTTGATTGGACGATGTTTTCAGTACTACAAACACGACTATATAATTCGATACATTTTAAGTTGCAGGATGCATATGCACTGTGCCGCGTGTTCAAGAAAAGCTTGAACATCCCTAAGATCGGAGACCATTATGGCGCGGGGCCAGTGGCTGCTGCCGTGACAAGTGACCGTTCTTCGAGCATCGGACCATATTCCGATGACCTAGAGAGCTTTGTGGACTATACAATGCCGTCAAACAATAACGCCGCCGTTAGTCAAAGCTCCAACTTTGGAATGAGATCATTCGGTGGTAGTTGCTCATCCAACGTTAATGTCCACGGTTCTCCGTCGATGAATCACGGTAATAACAATAATAGTAGCAGTCCAAGCGATACCAGATGGATGCAGTATTTGTCGGACGAAGCATTCAGTTTCCCCACCAATCCTTCATTTCCAAACCATGGAAGCATTTCCTACCCTCCATCAAAGGTACTGTAATAATATCTTGCAGTACAAAGCAGTAGAAATTACGAGGAGTTTTCGCCTTATTCATGAATTCTGTTGTGTAGGTTGATATTGCATTGGAGTGTGCGAGATTACAGCATAGGTTTACATTGCCGCCATTGGAGGTGCAAGATATGGCAGCGCCGGCACAGCAATCAAGTTACAGCATGCATGGAAATCAGGAGACGAGTCAGCAGGACATTGTGCAGGAGATCCTTTCTGTTGCTCAAGCTTCTCAGGAGTTCATGAATCAAGACATGAGTGCGGCTAATTGGGGATCAGTTGGAAATATGTATGCCAGTAATTCGAACACTCATCACGACTTCTCCTTCGCGTCTCCCCACAGCCACATGCCTGTTGAAGATGGTGGCTCCTTCAAATACATGGATCAGTTGAGGGATGAAGACACTAATTTCATGAGGTCCATTGACATTGGAGGGATGGATGAAGACTTCAAGACTGAGAGGATGGTCGAGAATCTGAGATGGGTCGGAATGTCAGACAAGGATCTTGAGAAGGTAACAAAACCCGTCTGATTTTGATAATGTTCCAGTCCCTATATATTTTTGGGGTGTACGTGATATCTTACACTAATAAAATATGTCCTTTTCACTTTATTTATGTTTTTCATAATTTGTTACGATTGCCAATTTGCAGTCCTTCATGGAGGATTATAAGACAGTTCCAATTGAAAACATATCAACTTTCCAAAGAGAAGGGAATATGGTTCAAGGTTAGCATCTTTCACACAAATGGATCGGCTTCTTCTTTTGATTCCCTTCTATATTTGAATATTAATATTCGTAGACGTGACTCAGGAGAATCTAGCAGCCACCGGAATAACTTGAACGTCACGGAAACGAATGCTAGGGATCATGAGTATTCTCTCGGATTCGGAAGCATTGACAATAATGCAAGTGGTGATCACGACAACTTCCCAGCTGATGGAGATGTGGATGACTTCGAGGTGTACGAGAAGGTACAAGTGAGCCACGGCATGCTCATGTCGACCCGACAATCCGCCAACACCTTCTACCATCAAATCATCCCCTCGAAAACAGTTCGAGTTCATCTACACCCCATGATTGCTCACCAAGATTTACCAGTCGTGAAATGTGAAGATTCGGCTTCGCTAGCGTCCCACGCTAGCATTGGTTTTTCGGGGAAATTCACCGCGATTTCGAGAGGGTGGAGGAGGATGTCAGTGAGGACTTTCATCAGGATGGTTGCAATTCTGAATGTTTACTTGATTGTCTTCGGACAATATTTGGAGGACAAAAAGGAGGAAGAATTTCTTGGTGTTGATGGTGATGAAGATCAAAAGGAGTTGCCATATTTTGAAGAAAAGGGTGGAAATCAGAGCAAGATTTGGACTTACCTGACTGTGACTTTGGCACTTTGTACGTTTTGGGTGCACCAAAAAATCCCTGCATCTTGACTGCACAAACTGCTATACTTAAAGTAGCTAATTTGATTAATTCTTGATTATTCATACTCTAACAAAAGGCACTAGAAATTGAGGTACACTAGTTCACCACTTTTCGTCATATTGTCTTTGACAGGTTTGTAATTTTTTCCCTTTTTTATTGGTTATTCTTCACATCTGGGATGATGTATACTGTATACTCATATCTATATACTTGTACCATTTAATTAAGTTGTCCTCCCTTTGCCTCACCACTATTTGCACTCATGCTTTTTTCACGCTATTCACTGTCAAAGTTTAATTGCATATTTGAACGAATATATGAACAACAATATTATCATGTATGATATTGTTCAATTCATCGTAACAAATGGATTCTAAATATTAAATTTTTATTTTTCATTATAATATGTAGATAAATATTTTAACTGTCAAACATGTTTATTGCATAATAATAATTGCAGTGCAAATAGAGCAGGAACAAAGGGATTACAAGATATGTGCCCGACACATTATTATATACATATAACATCTTTAACTTTATTCTTCACTGTGTCACTGTGTGCCATGATATATTTTCTTAGCTAAGCTGTTGCAATTCATTGCAATTCTTTAGACATTCTTACTCTATTTTATATTATTATTATTACATCATTAAAAAAATCGCATATAGTGACGAGTGAAATTCGTTACTAAAAGGCCCAAAATCGTTACTAAAATTCTTTAATCAATAACAAAAAAAACTGTCGTTATAAAATCGTAGATAAAAGATCGTAACTAAAGGGACTGATGATGACTTATATTGTTCACTCGTCACTAAATATTCTATTTATTAACGAACCTTTATTCTTCTCAAATCTTTGTGACGATGTTTATTACTACAAACTCGTCATTGCTGGAACCAATGCATAAAAGATTTAAAACTACTCCCTCAATCCCAACTCTATATTTAGAGAGAGGAAGAGAGTATTTGAGGGGAGATTATTTAAAGACTGAAGGCCCATGTGGCAGGTGAGTTTGGATGTTTGGAATTTTTTTCTTTTATTTTGCAATCTGATTACTCCCTCCGCCCCGAAATAAATTGTAATGGAAAAAAAATATTCAAATTAAAAAAGTTTTAACTACATATTTGAATAAATATATAAACAATAATATTATTGTATGTGATATCATTGAATTCTTTATAACATATAGTTTCTAAAAAGTAACTTTTTTATTGCCGATATTATACGTAGTTAAATATATTAACGGCAAAACATATGTGTTGAAAAACATAAAAAAAAATTCTCTGTAATTTAATCCGGGAGGAAGGGAGTAATAATTTGGTGGGCCTTTTAACAAGCTCTGGGCTTGTAATTCCGCATGCCCAAACATATAAAACTGGAGGGAAGTGAAATGTTTGTAATTTCAGTCTAAAATTCAAATTTTCAATTAAAGAGCCAAGAACATCCAAAAGGCGATTAATCAGCTCGCCCTCAACCGCCCCGGTCACCCGACACCACAGGCCTTACCGGAGAGGTAAATCACAGCACTTCCATAGCTGAGCACATGACCCTCGAATGTGTTCGGTGCGCACAAGGAAGCACTCCCACACTGCCGCTGCCGAGATTCGAACCCATGCTTCCAAAGGCATAAGTCATGCACCCAACCACTTGGGCGATCGTGTGGGTGTGGAACATGTACTCCCTCCGGTTCACTAACGTTGTCTCCATTGCTTATGACACTCGGATTTAGGAGAACCTTATTTTAATGCCTGAAGTGACTGATTAGTGGTGATGCGTTGTCTTATTTAAAGGGAAAAAGCTACTAACTTAGCCCTCAAATTGGAAATTATGCAAAAAGGTGAAGGGTAGCTTTGGGTTTTTACTTTATTGCCCCTTCCAAAATAGGGTATATAGTAACTGAGCCAATGTTTAAAAACCTTACTAATAAAGTAAGTGAGTCAATCTTAAAGAACCAGAGGGAGTATAGTAAAATAAATTAGAAATTGCTAGCCACGAATTTTCTACCCACCCCTCTTACATTCACTAGTGGAGGCTGCCTGATTAAAGACATCGCTCAAAGGCGGTTATGGTGCAACCGCCTTCCTTGAAGACTTCCGATCTCGGAAGTAGGGATTTTCATATCCGTATCATTTTGGAAGGCGGTTTGAAGAAGTAAAAAGGTGGTTATATAATAACTGCCTTTGATCGTCTTTAATAGAATGCGGCTATCTAAAAAATTTCATTTAATTGGAACCAATTAAAGGCGGTTGCGCCAAACTGCCTTCTAGTGACTATCTTCCGAGTTCAGAAAAAGGGGACGATTTTTATCCGAGCTCGGAAGGTCATCTTATCTTTTGTGAGGAAGTGTTGAATACATTTACGGTCTCGGAAGTTCAAATCGGTTTTCGAGTCCGGAACCCACATCGGTTCTGGCGTGAAGGGAAGGGACACTGGTTCCGATATCGGAACAAGGTTGTCGGGCCCTATATTAACTGTGTTCTAGGTCATTTATTTTTCAATAACCTTTTTCATTGAACCAAATTTTGTCTTATGGGCTACTGAAAAACTATTGTAGAATCCATTGGGGAGGATCAAAGGTATGCAATTCTTCCTCAATTGTGTTATATGTATGTGATTGGTAGATAAATGAGTTTGTTTTAGAAGTTATGAGTATTGTCATTTGAAATGGTTATTATTTGTTGCGTTTGTGATTGGAAACAATGTGTTGTGTTGAATGATGGTCATGTGGGTGATCATCTTACTTTATTATAGGTTTTGAATGGATCGAATTGAATTGATTGGTAAAGATAGAGACAATCACCCGATTATATTCCTTTGGTAGAATCCTTTCTTGTTGTAGTATTTGAACATGCGTCTAAGAATGGGGTGGTGTGAGAATGTTGCCCATGTAAATATAGTAGGAATGATGCATATTTGGGTAGGAAGAAGTTACGGGAACATCTCATCATACGAGGGTTTCAAACTAGTTACACCTTGTGGGTGTGGCACGGGGAGGTTGACGATGTTGGGGTAACCGATGTAGGAACTAAAGAATCTGATCACTATGATGTAAATGAAGGGTCTGATGAGATGGTGGAGGACGTTGCTGGAGAATTTCATGGGAAATCCAAAGTGCTAAAAGCTTTGCATAACGAAAATAAGATGCCTTTGTATAGTGGTTCAAAACATTTGGTTTTGAGTGCGACTTTGCTAATGATGAATTTGAAAGAAAAATTGGGTGAACGGCAAAGAGATGACAGAGACTCTAGAACTAGTAAAGGAATTTTTTCTGGAGCGTAACAATTTGCTCGACCGTCTGTACGCCACAAAAAGGATTCTTTGTCCTATGAGAATTGAATTGAAAAAAATACACGCTTGTACCAACAATTGTATGCTACATAGAGGCTCAGAGGATGAGGACCAAGATCGGTGCAGGGTTTGTGGTGAGTCTCGGTAAGTTAAAGTGAGGCAAAATTGCGGTTGGTGTGAAAGTTGCTTCAAACAAAAAAAAGGAACCCAGAGAAAGTGTTTAGGTATCTCCATATTATTCCACAGTTAAAGAAGTTATTCACTTTGAAGGAAGATACAAATTTGTTGCGATGATATGCGGAAAGATACCATCATGCAGATAGATACCATCTATCGAATGGCGTGATTCGGCATACGTCGGACTGTGAGCAGTGGAAGAAGCTTGACACTTTGTACCCTGAGTTTGGTACAGAGCCCTGACATTTGAGACTTGGTCTATCTGCAGATGGAATGAATCCGTTCGGTAATATGAGTAGCACACACAACTCATGGCCAGTTATGGTGGTGATTTATAACCTCCCCCCGTGGTTGAGAATGGAGCAAAAGTACGTTTTGTTATCTTTGATGATTTTTAGACCTAAGCAGGCCAATAATGATATCAATGTCTACCTTGCCCCTTTGGTTGATGATTTGATGTAGTTCTTCAACGAAGGTGTTAGAACTTACATTGGTAGTACTGAAGATTATTTTGAACTGAAGGCTTTGTTGTTTTGCACCATTAATCAAGGTACTCGGTCAAAGGACATTACGCTTGTCCTGCTTGTGAAAAGAATAATTCTTTTTTATCAATTGAAGCACAATTGTAAAACCATTTACCAGGGGCATAGGCGGTTTCTTCCCGAGGGTCATTCTTGGTGCTTGGCAAAAAAATGGTTCAATGGGAAGGTGGAGAACACTGAGGAACCGCTACCAATAATGGGGGTTGATATTTTTGAAAGAGTAAGGGAGATTAATAATGATTTTGGGAAGAGGGAGCGTAAAGTTGCAAACGAAGGGAGTGGAAGAAATGTTCCATTTTTTCAACCTTCGTTATTGGAAGCACTTAAACGTAATATATTATCTCGATGTAATGCAAATTTAGATGAATGTGTGTGACTCTTTGATTGGAACTTTGAATACCCCTAGTAAACGTAAGGATGGGTTGAAAGCTCGGCTTAACTTGGTTGAAATGAGAATTAAGAGCAATTTGGGGTCGGTCGCAAGTGGTGATGATTGTTACCTTTCAGCCGTTTGCTATTTCATGTCTCAATCGGAGAAGAAATTGCTTTGTGGGACCCCAAGTAGTGTTAAGATGGTGGGGGCTTATTCATCTAACATAAGTTTATGCGTGTCTGTGGAGGAGTTGAAATTGGTTGGTTTGAAATCACATGATTGCTAAAACCTGATGCAAGAGTTGAATGTCATTGTCATTAGGTCACCATTTCATCCTCACATTAGATAGTGTATTGCTAAACTGTGTTTGTTTTTCAAGCCAATTGTTCCAAAAGCATTAGTGTGGCTAAGCTTGACCGGTTGCAAGCGATGATAGTCGAATTTCTTTATCGGATGGAGATGTACTTTCACCCTTTTTTTATATAATGGTCCACTTGATAGTTCATTTAGTCTTTGATATCGAGTTGTGCAGACTGGTATTCATGAGGTTAATGTACTCTTTTGATAGGTATATGAAATTCTTTAAACATTTTGTGAAGAAGGTATAGACCGGATGCAAGTATTGTGCAACGTTATGTGGCGAAAGAGGTCATAGAGTTTTGTACCAATTTTTTGAAGGATATTGAGTCTGTTAGTGTTCCAAATTCTTGACACGAAGGGCGAGTACTTGGCAAAGGTTTGAGACGGGGAAAACTGATGAACCTGATGTGTGTTATATTGTGTTCATATTTTGTGGGATTATTATGATTTTATTAAGATATAATTTGCACTTTAAGGTGTTTTGGTGCAGGAATTCATTGATTGCGGAGAATTGAGAGGGAGCTATACATTGTACTCTTTTCCCCTTAACCAACGGTTTTTTCCCACTGGATTTTCCAGGTTAAGGTTTTTAATGAGGCGATGTGCTCCAATGGAAAATATTTTTATTTTATAAGACATTTTTCCAGGGATGAAGGAAGAGAGGCAAAAGAAGAATTGCTGAAGTCATGAGGTGAAAAGTGAATTATTGAAGAGATGTGGATTTGAAGGAAATAAATATATTCACTACCCATATTGATAAAGATTTTATTATCTCCTTCCATTATTCCTTAATTATAGGAATTAGTTATTTAGAATTAGGAGTCCGTCTCTTGAAAGACGGTCTTTCCATAAGTTATGGAAAGACCAAGGTTTAAAGTGTAAATTAGAAGAAATTAAGATAAAATTTTTGGGTTGCATGAACCGGGTTATAAATTTTATAACTACTACATGTTTCATACTAAAACTTTAATATTGCAACTAAGACCTTTTACCTTTTATTATTCTAATCAAACCCCGTCTTTCCATAAGCCTATGGAAAGACCGTCTTTCCCAAGACTTTGCCTAGAATTAGAATAGATATTATCTTATTTCCTTATTTCTTCCATAAGAAGAAAAGTAATTAGAAGTTGATTTGAATTTGGTTTTGGTTTGGTGTATATAAATATATATATACGGAACAGAGGAAGCGAAGATATTAATACAGAGGACGGCATGCAAATTACTTGGCTTTGGATTTGTTGATTTCGTTAGTTCAGGTTTTCTATACGAATTACTTGGTTCAGGTTTGTTTGTTTTTCGTTAGTTAGTATTTAGTTTATTAGTTAATTATGTTTAATTATTATATTATTTATTTGTTTAGTTTAATTATTATGAGTAGCTAATTTATATAACGGCATGGAATAACAAGCATTAGTTTATGAATCGTGAGGCCTAATTGTTTTATAATTGATTCTTATGTGTTCTTGATTGTTCTTGGTTTATTTTATTCTTGATATATTTAAGCATTATCAACTTGAATATTATTGGGATAATGCTATCTAATTCTACCAATACGTAATCGTTGGAAAGGGTTAGTAAGTAGCGAGTTCTTGTGAAAAACAGCTAACTAGCTAAGACTGTAATAGCAAGATGGGGAACAATTAAGTGTGCGTTACTACTTGCGAATACTTGGGTAATTGCTATGTCAGGTTCTTTTCATTCTTAATGCTATCGAGGTGTGTATCTGGTTCAGCGAATACTTTCCGGAGGCATCTTGGTAAGAGAAACAATTAATTAATATAATTGGTTAATTGTCGATAAAGTACGAAAGAATTGGGGAGGTTAAGCGTACCTACTTTCCTATAACTGATAGATGCATATGAATTGATTTATCTTTGCGCCTATGATCGATGTTTAACTAATGTGAGTTATTCCGAGCCGATTACCTTATTCATATATTTTATAGACAATTATATATTTTAGTTTGCATTATTATTTCATATTTTATAGTTGCATTATTAGTTGTTAAATAAATCTGAAAATTAAGGCGTGGTGGCTACACCAAAAGTGTTCTATATTAGTAGGTATTTTATTATAGATTTTGCTCCGTTCCTCGTGGAATCGACTCTGCTTGCTACTGTACTAATTTCATCATTAGAGTTTGCAGATTATTTTGGTGAGTGAAACGACGTTCACCAAATTGGCGCCGTTGCCGGGGAGCGGTAGTTAATTTCTATTTATTTTGCTACTAATTTTTTTGTTTTTTTAGTTATTGGTATATGACCAGGTCCCAGGAGCAGGAATTGATATTTGATTCTGAAGTTGAAAAGACAGCTAGGAAGAATTACAAACTCGCCAGGGAGAGGAAGCTAAAAGCTGCGGCAGACCCTCTGTTTGACCAAATAGAGGCTGTTTCCGAGACAGAATCCGAATCAGAGATTAAATCCGTTCCTGATACTGTAATGGGGGACAGATGAGAGGCAGATCCCAATGCTGACAATCCGTACATGTGGGAATTAACGGGGCATAGTGAAGAAGACCCCCCCACACCAATTTCTTTGCCAGATGCTGCGACCCCTGTGGAAATAAAGCTTGCACTGCTGAATGTTCTTCCGTAGTTCTATGGGAAGAGTAATGAAGACCCTTACAATTTCTTGAACGAGTTCATCAAGATTTGTAAGGTTCAGAAAAGACCAGCTGGTGTCACAGAAGATCAGTTCAAGTTGGTGGCTTTTCCGTTCAGCATGTCAGGAGCAGCGAACCAGTGGTTTTCAAGCTTGGCTCCTAACTCCGTCACTTCCTGGAATGCGCTCAAGAGGCTGTTTTTGGACTATTTCTTCCCAGCCACTAAAACGGATGCCCTGAGGAAAGAAATTTCGAGCATCAAGCAGGAGTATGATGAGCCGCTAAGTACATTTTGGCTGAGGTTCAGACGATTGGTGGATCGTTGCCCTAACCATCGATACACCGAGGGGCAACTGCTACAGTATTTCTACCAAGGATCCACGTCTGCGAACAAGGATTTGCTAAATACCGCAAGCAATGGTGGATTTTCAGAAATCAGAGTCAATGAAGCAAAGGAGATAGTGAAAAAGTTGATCAATTCCAAGAAGGAGTATGACACTGATGAGATCCGAATCCTGAAAAAGGTGGCACAAACAGAGCCCTCGAGCCAAGATGATTTTAGGGAGAGGATGGACAGGATGGAAAGGGTACTATCCAAGGTGGTGGATAAGGTTACAGTCGCTAGCACCACAGCCGGTCCTCAAGAGATACCTTGTGACATTTGTGGCACCTTCGGCCACGTCACCCTGCAGTGTCATTTTGCGATGGATGAGAAAACTGTCCAGGCCAATGCAATGGGGAATTGGAATGATAGGCAGCCAAGAAGGGACCCATACTCAGCTACCTGTAATCCGGGATGGGGAGATCATCCCAACTTTCGATGGCGAGATCCGGGAAATCCTGTACAACAACCATATGTTCCACCCCATCGAGCTCCTCCCCCACCTTTTTCTCAGAATCCACCACCTCCTCAAGGGAAGTCTATGGATGACAAGCTGGACATAATGATGGACATGATGCAAAAGCAACACCAAAGGTTTGAGAAGATTGAAACAACTTTAGAGGAGCATACGCGACAAATCACCCATTTATCGAATTCCATGAATGAGCTCCGAATGAAGCAACCTGGATTACCATCTCAAGTGCAACTCAACCCCAGAGAGACGGCCAATCAGATCACATTAGGAAGTGGAAAGGAGCTTGAGCCACTACCTCCGAAGATCGCAGCAAAAGGAGCTAAGGAGCAGTCTGCAGGAGGCCTCGATTTGGCCAAACAGAGGCTCCCGGCAGAAAAAGAAAGTGAGGTACAAGGGCATTTTGACCAAACCAAGGAGTCAAATCCAAGGTTGGGTCAGAATGATCCTCCAATTAAAATTCTTCCTCCTTTTCCTCGTAGTTTAGCTAGAAAGAAAGATGATTCTGTTGATTTCCTATCTATCTTTGGGAAAATGGAGATTAACCTACCTTTCTTGCAGGCTATAAGGCTTCCACCTGTGAGCAAGTTTTTGAAAGATTTTATTGCAGGGAAACCTAAAGACTTAAGCAAGGTCATAATGGGCGAGTCGGTTTCAGCTGTAATTCAAAAGAAAATGCCTCAAAAGTGCAAGGACCCAGGTATGTTTTCCTTAACTTGTTATATAGGAGATAAGAAGATCAATGCTGCCATGTGTGATTTAGGAGCTTCAATTAATGTGATGCCACTATCTGTTTATAATTCTTTGAAAGGGGCAGAAATGGTACATACTAGAGTAATAATCCAATTGGCAGATAAATCTTGTGTATGTCCTGAAGGGTTGTTGGAAAATGTGCTTGTGCGAGTCAATAACTTTGTGTACCCTGCAGATTTTTATGTGGTAAAAATGAATCATACTAATGATAAGGGAACACAGGGGGTATTGTTAGGTCGTCCATTCTTGAAAACTGCAAACACCATTATTAATGTTGGGAATGGAACTATTTCTCTTGATTATTTTGGTGAAAAGTACACACTCAATATTGATAAACCCATGCAGACGACTGTAGATGCTGAGAATGTAAATGCAATTTATCATACTAACCCATTTGTCCAAGATTCTCTTGAGACTAAAGTTTTGCAGGACAAGTTGGGAATTCAAATGCCTACAAGTCCAGAAGAGGAAAATGTTCAAGTTTCAAGTGATTATCAAGAAGATGTTGATACTCTTCCAGTGAGTATGGAGTCGCTCAAGTGTGAGGAAGAAACAAAGTTCCAACTCCAAGAATTGAAAGATCTAAGATTGAATGGGTTTGATCAAGCTATGCGGTATAAGGAGCGCAATAAGTTGTGGCATGACAGAGATTTGAAGCCTAAGAAATTTGTGGTTGGGCAGATAGTTCTTTTATCTGAGTCAAACTTTCAACATATGTCATGGAAATTCAAGTCTAAATGGACTAAACCATTCGAAGTGGCTTATGTTTGGCCTGATGGGATGGTAGAGATTATAAGCATGGACGCAAAAAGGGCATTCATCATCGATGGTCATCGCCTTATGCCGTACTATGATACTTCTCAGGTGGCATTAATGGAAGAAATTCCATTGTGCCCAACGAATATTAATTAAAGGCATCCAAAAGTCTAGCCAAAGACTATAAACAAAAGCGCTAGTTGGGAGGCAACCCAATTTTCTTAGTTTTTTTTAAAATTTTTTTATATATTTTTAGGAATTTCAATGTCTCATCTGATCTCAGTTCTTGATATGCAGATTTGAAGTACTTGAATTTGCACCATGGAGAATTCACACATTTGGAAGGCTGGACTCGCAGGGCTCCATTTGGCCAAACGGAGGCCTGTGGCAGAACCTGATTATGATCAACCGCTTTCCTCTTTGTTGAGAATTTCTCCAAAACCCACCACTATAAGTTCCCTCTTTCCATTTTTTTTTTATGATGTTGAATATGTGTTAAAACTTTTCTCATAAGAGCTTTGCATTATTTGCTCGAGGGCAAGCAAAGTTTAAGTGTGAGGAGGTTTCTTGTGTGTTTTGTTTTGTATTTTTGGAAAAAATAAAAAAATATATATTTTATTTCAGTTTTTTTTACAGTGAAACATGTGTTTTTTTGTGTTGTTTGAGTCGATAATTTGACATGAGAAAATTCTAGTGGCTCTTGATAAAAGTACCCTGCCGGTTGCAAATTTCATTGTAACAAACATGGTAAATCTAATATGCCTTGAAGTTATTGAATGAGATTTTCTATGATTTGTGAAATTTGATTGATATGATTTTTGGGATGACGAAAAAGGACGAGTTTAATTGAATATTTTAGCCTACTAAAGTGAGGTTTGAGCTAGAGTAGAGCACTCTCTACATCAATCTTTGTTCTGAGAGATCACATTGTTATAATTGGAGTTGTTATGTGTGAAAGTGATGGAAGACACTAGGATGAACCACACAGCTTAAATTGCCTACCAATTACATTAACCCTTAGTGAAACACTTTGAAGCTTTGACTATGTTCTTTGATATGAGTTATTATATATTTAGCCAAAGCCTTATTTTATCTTTTCTCTTGGCCCTATTATGCATGATCTTGGAGTTAATGTTGATGAATTCATCCATTGTGTTCTCTTGAGTTGATGACATTACTGAGTATGTGTCCAGTTTGCCCAGACTGAACGTTTTCGAAAATTGAAGGCTGAATTTTATTATGAACAGTGACACTGGGGTTCCGTTTGGCCAAACTGGAGGGGCGTAACAGTGAAAAAAAAAGAGAAAAAATCTTATTGTTATGTTGCGATTTTCCTCTAAAAAAAGTACCAGTTTTGGAATGTATTGAAGAAGAATGGTGCTGGAAAAAAAAGGAGAAAAAAAAGAAAAAGAAGAAAAAAGAAGAAAAAAAAAAGAAAAGAAAAAAAAAGAAAAGAAAAAAATATATAGCACCTACTTTGATGTGATATTACTTGGCTTTCTCTTAATAGCCATGCGATGAAGATTGTTGGTGAATGTCTACTATACGTGGATGATGGTTGAAGAAGAAAATATGCATAATATTTTGATCGATATTGTTTGAGCTTAGAACCCTTAGGATCTCACCAATCTGAATGGTCCCTAGCCCCGTTACAACCCTTGAGAAAGACCTTCCTGATTTGCATATTAACTTCTCTATATTATAGCTTGTGAATTATTTGAGTGATTATCCTTCATATATTGAGAGTGATTGAGTGAAACCGTGAGAAATATTCATTGCTTGTCCGATTTTGACTGAATTGATGATTAGATTTCCTGATTTTGAATATTTTCATTTAAATTACTTTAAGGGTTGATGATTTTCAGGTGCGTTAACGTGATCATTTACTCCTTGGCAGGGGAAAATTTATCGTTATAAGAGTAGAATCTAGAGTTTTTAAATGTTGAATTTTTATCTGTTTAGTTGTGTGATTTGTGTTTCTATCTTACCTTTTCTTTTTAGGATCATTTTAGATAGAGTCATACGAGGGAATGAGAACTTATGAACATTGAAATTATTGATTACTCTTATATTCTTAACTTCATATTTGAGGGCAAGCATGATTCAAGTGTGAGGATATTTGATGTGTGTTATATTGTGTTCATATTTTGTGGGATTATTATGATTTTATTAAGATATAATTTGCACTTTAAGGTGTTTTGGTGCAAGAATTCATTGATTGCGGAGAATTGAGAGGGAGCTATACATTGTACTCTTTTCCCCTTAACCAACGGTTTTTTCCCACTGGGTTTTCCAGGTTAAGGTTTTTAATGAGGCGATGTGCTCCAATGGAAAATGTTTTTATTTTATAAGACATTTTTCCAGGGATGAAGGAAGAGAGGCAAAAGAAGAATTGCTGAAGTTATGAGGTGAAAAGTGAATTATTGAAGAGATGTGGATTTGAAGGAAATAAATATATTCACTACCCATATTGATAAAGATTTTATTATCTCCTTCCATTTAAAATTCCTTAATTGTAGGAATTAGTTATTTAGAATTAGAATAGATATTATCTTATTTCCTTATTTCTTCCATAAGAAGAAAAGTAATTAGAAGTTGATTTGAATTTGGTTTTGATTTGGTGTATATAAATATATATATACGGAACAGAGGAAGCGAAGATATTAATACAGAGGACGGCATGCAAATTACTTGGCTTTGGATTTGTTGATTTCGTTAGTTCAGGTTTTCTATACGAATTACTTGGTTCAGGTTTGTTCGTTTTTCGTTAGTTAGTATTTAGTTTATTAGTTAATTATGTTTAATTATTATATTATTTATTTGTTTAGTTTAATTATTATGAGTAGCTAATTTATATATCGGCATGGAATAACAAGCATTAGTTTATGAATCGTGAGGCCTAATTGTTTTATAATTGATTCTTATGTGTTCTTGATTGTTCTTGGTTTATTTTATTCTTGATATATTTAAGCATTATCAACTTGAATATTATTGGGATAATGCTATCTAATTCTACCAATACGTAATCGTTGGAAAGGGTTAGTAAGTAGCGAGTTCTTGTGAAAAACAGCTAACTAGCTAAGACTGTAATAGCAAGATGGGGAACAATTAAGTGTGCGTTACTACTTGCGAATACTTGGGTAATTGCTATGTCAGGTTCTTTTCATTCTTAATGCTATCGAGGTGTGTATCTAGTTCAGCGAATACTTTCCGGAGGCATCTTGGTAAGAGAAACAATTAATTAATATAATTGGTTAATTGTCGATAAAGTACGAAAGAATTGGGGAGGTTAAGCGTACCTACTTTCCTATAACTGATAGATGCATATGAATTGATTTATCTTTGCGCCTATGATCGATGTTTAACTAATGTGAGTTATTCCGAGCCGATTACCTTATTCATATATTTTATAGACAATTATATATTTTAGTTTGCATTATTATTTCATATTTTATAGTTGCATTATTAGTTGTTAAATAAATCTGAAAATTAAGGCGTGGTGGCTACACCAAAAGTGTTCTATATTAGTAGGTATTTTATTATAGATTTTGCTCCGTTCCTCGTGGGATCGACTCTGCTTGCTACTGTACTAATTTCATCATTAGAGTTTGCAGATTATTTTGGTGAGTTAAACGATGTTCACCAGAACCCTAGTGCGGAAGATTTGTATGCGACACACCTTTCTGTACTTAGGAACCATGTAGATGTTGTTCTGTATATCGAGATCCACATGGAGGAGATAAGAGTTATGCATCCTAAGTTTAATGAAGTGTGTGTTTTACAACAACATACAAGCACATTTGCTTCATGGTTATGAGGTCATGCAGATATTGGTGATCATTCGCGTATTTTGAAATGGTTGGCTCGTAGACCATTGGGCACTGTACTGTCATATGGAGGATACAACATAAATAGGTTTACTTTCGGTACAAAAGCAATGGATGAAAGGGTGTATCCCAAAGTAGCGGGGTGACACTTGTATATGAGGCCCTTCACGTTGTGAGTGCAAGTGACGACAATCTCATGTACACGCAATCTTGTTACTTTGGCATTGTAATTGACGTTTGGGAGCTTGATTATGAAACTGTTAAAGTTCCTGTGTTTAAATGCCAATGGGTTGATGTTAATGACGGTTAATGTATTTAGGATTTTGGATTCACCCTCATGGATCTTAGTCGAGTGGCTTGGAAAAAAGATCCATTCATATTGGCTTCAAAACTTCACAAAGTGTTCTTTGTGAAAGACCTTGTTGGCCCTCATTGGGAGATAGTCGTTGAGAGAAAAAGAACTTTTGTTGAAGATTATAAAGGTGGGTTATAATTGGCTTTGGTTGGTACACAGGGAATGGATCATATGGTGAAGATGTTACACTTGAGGAGGATGATCTGAGTTTACATGGCTATTTAGGGCGTACTGATCATGATGAAGGTGTTTGGGTTGGCCGCCAAGGAAAGATCATGAAGTGGAGATGGAAGCAGAAAAAGAATGGAAAGAGTAATAAACAAACCTATGGTTTGATTTATTTAGTCCTTTTTGTTGTTGTTGGTGCTTTGTAATAAAAAAGGATGGAAGAGCTTCCGGTTCCGAAACCTCGTCTTGAGCTATGGTCAAAAAACTATTTTAGCTCATTAACCTAGTGTTTTAAAATTTACAAATATTATACTTCTACAAAATAGTCATCACGAATATTCATCACAAAAATCAAACATAAAAATATTCATCACAAAAATTGTTTGTCTACAAAATAGTCATCCCAAATATTCATTGCCGAAATTCAAATATTAAAATAGTCACCACAAATATTCATCACAAAAAAAAAGGTTTTCAGGCCATTCAACGATTAAACCATCACACTTAAAACCCTCCATCCCCCCGGGATCCCGAAG
This sequence comes from Rubia yunnanensis, assembly GCA_037428765.1. NCBI lineage: Eukaryota > Viridiplantae > Streptophyta > Magnoliopsida > Gentianales > Rubiaceae > Rubia > Rubia yunnanensis. Next base: position 29,467,489 of record CM075069.1, on the reverse strand, counting down.
TCGACTCCAAATGGCTTTGCAAAGCACGTTGATTCAGCTCCAACTGCAATATCCTTTCCCTCATCTGAGAAAGTTTCCCTCATACCCATTTGTATCATGTTCTAAAGCCTTTCAAGAATTGAGATTAAGGTTCCTCTGAAATTGGTTAATAAGGAAAAACCATGCATTGCTTCTCTGCTAACCATACTTATTACAAAAATTAAAAGAATTAAAACACCTATAAATGAATGGAACAGAGAAAAATCTAGAGACATTTTACAAAACATAAAAGAAGTTGGGAACAGAGTCAACCTTGCAGAAGAAAAGTATGAAAATCAACCAACCCAACATAATCTGATTAAGGTGAAAAGGGACAATGTTATCCTATTAAGATCAATTAAAGAATACAACACATTTTGAAAGCAATTCGAACGGTTGATTTCCGACTTTCCATCCAAATCATCAATGACGAATCCTAATTGGAATCAAAATCAATGATAAAATCAATAAAAATTCACTGCCTCTTTGTTAGATCGGTTTAACTAGTGTATTTCGGTTTCATTCGAAAAAAATTTATTTTTAAAATACGATAATACAACATGTACTGCTTAAATAAAAATACACATTTGATTAAAATGTCAACTCCTTTTATGAATAGAAAAACTTTGTCAGGAGGTGGTGCATAAGTTACCTTATGAATCGTTTCAATTTCTTAAAGCATGCATATGTTATCCGACAACTAGTGTTTGTAATAGTACATGGAACAAAGATTACATAATCTTCTAGTTTTTCAAATGTTCATATAGACTGCATTTGATACCTTACAACATGTATCAATCACATTAAAATCTGTATTTGTTTTCAAACACATTGCTAGCGTGAAAGCAACAAATGTAGAAGCATTTCATACTTTGTATAAAAAAAGATTCAAATATTGTCGGTTTCATATACATGAAGGACTCTAAACATATGTACAGAAGGGATGATATGGGATAAATACTACAAGTGCTAATGTATTGATTAACCAAATAGCTCTAAAGGCGACATTATCAGCCTTATTACTTGTTAGATCCTGAAGGTGGTTCTGCAACAAGAAAAACAAGAGCAAAAGAAAGGATTTGATAGTAAAAACTTGAGTGTAAAACTAAAACATACACAGTGTACGTAGGATATGAAAAGAGCATTGGTAGATACTCGAGCTATTTTGGGGAGCTTTGTATCTTGAGGGATGAATTGAAGACCTTGTTTGGTGGAAATCTTGTTGAATTGAGAGACACCCTAAGCATTTGGGCTGGTTTGGGAAAATTCACCAAATTGGCTTACAATTTTATGCATCACCAAAGATTCCCAAGAGTCTGTGAACAACCAAATCAACCAAGAGATAGGCTATACAATACCATTTGGAGGGGCTTTATCCCACCAGAATTCTCGTTCATTACTTGGTTAGCCACTCTTGGAAGATTACACACCAAGGATAAATACCATGAGGGGGAAAATAAAGCAACAGATCAGATTTTCTCTCTTTGCAACATAAAAGTGGAAACAAACAACCACTTATTCTTTTGTTGTGAATTTTCTTAAACGGTTTGGAGTCGGGTGAGGGATTGGATTGGCCTTAGAAGGAGGACTTTGTCAATTACAAGCTCGGAAAAGTAGGTCAAAAGACAAGTTAAGGGTACAAAACTATGGAAGAAACTTGGCCCATTAGCATTAATCACATCGGTCTACAGTATTTGGAGTGAAAGAAATAAGGCAATGCATGACGGTATACAACCAAGCTTGGCAAGGGTAAATAAACTCATTATCAACGATTGCTACATGGTTCTAAACCGTATTTTCCCAGAGGAACGCCTATAATGATTCTCATCGTGAATGCCTCACGGTTTTCTGGCCCCACGATTTCATGGCTCCACGGTTTTTGGCTCCACGGCTTCCTGACCCACAGTTTATAGCTTTACGATTTTGATGACACCACGGGTTGTATGGGTTTTCTGACTAAATGGTATGCCGGCGCCACAGTTTTCTGGCTCCCCGTTATGTTGGCGCCACAGTTTTCTAGCTCCACGTTATGCTGGCACCACGGTTTCCTAGCACCACGATATGCTGGCGCCATGGTTTTTTTAGCCCCACGATATACTGGCGACACAATTTTCAGGTGGAGTTTGGAATGATGCCACGGTTTTTCTGGCCCCACAGTATGATGACGCCACGGTTTTAAGGCAAGTTTTAGGCTAAGTCAGCTCAGGGGCGTTTCTACATCACGGGCAGAGATATTCACCAAGTCTATGCCCACGGATCGTGATGTAGGTCAGCACCATGGTCTTGACATAACTGCAATTTTTTGGGTGGAAGTGCTATTTTTTGGAATGTTGGATATTTCAGCACAATCAAGGTCGAGAGGGAGGGTACACAGCTTGAAAACCATTATCATTTTTCTTGTGATGAATGGCCATGAAGGGTAGCAGTATAATTTTCAATACTTTATCCTGTTTATGTCATCTATGGTGATGGCTAGCATGCAACTTAATCCTTATGAATTAACATAATTTGCGGTTCACCCGTAATAAACATGGTAAAGGGATCTCATGGTTGGAATGTACGTTCCTCTCATCGACTTCCTAGCCTAGATTCCTACTAAGGATTTGACATATATTATGCATCATATGCTTGCGCAACACTTTGTGTTAAACCAACATAGAGTTGTCCATTAGCTCAAAATGGAATGAGCAGTTGCAGAATTGCCACACTTAACACACGCGGTACAAGTTGTGTCTGTTCTCCACATCATTTTGGAGGTTATTCTTTTGTGGGGGTACACGAGAGCACTTGGAACTGCCTTTGTTTGCTCTTTCCCCTTCAAATAATCTCAGTCCGTACAAAAGAGAACGTATTGAAGGCCAACAACACTCCTCGTTCTCCATCTTAGAGGTGTATATAGTAGAAGCTGCTCCTTATCATGCCAACCAATGGCACACATGTAATCTCAGCTTCACTCGGATTACATCACTTCGACTACAATTGTTGCATCACTTAAGGTTTTCCATTCAATACCCGAGTACAATACACTCAGTTTCACTAGAAACAGAGTTTAGCCAATTCATTCACAGCTGAAACACACCACCTGTGCATGGAATAGGATGGCCTGAAAACACCAGTACACTGGCGGCTGCACTCTTACAATTTTTGAAGACCCGAGACAACAACACTCAGCTACGAATAGGATGGTGGTTTTGGTGAGTGAAGGGCCAATACTCTTTCTAGTTGGTATGAATGGATCTTGATTGGCATTTCAATCTGGACTCGCATTATGATGTTGATTGTGACTTTGTCGGCTTGTAGAGAAGGCCTCGCATGTATGAGGTAGAAATGGATTTTATGACTTGGGTAGTGAGTTTATTCTCATCCCATTTCCATACTTCATGCTTTTTCCTCTTGTTTTCCCACTCACTATTGGGATCTGCATTTAGTCCACCCTAGATTTTCACTAGCTAGCTAGGGTTTATCATGTAGTTTTTTGTATTATGCGGGGGTGCAATGAAAATTCACCCCCAAGGACGTTCCACGACTTTTCTATTTACCATATTCACCCTCAAAAAGAGCATTGGATTACATGTAAGCATAAGTGTATCCATTATTCACTGAACATAAATCTTCCATGAGGAAACTTACAATTATAACAATATCCTATCTATATTAACTATCAGTCTCTAACACAATGAATTAATAATCTATCTTTAAGGGCAAATCACCTTCGAATTCCTCAAATTCAATGTCATCTTCATCTGGATCCTCCTTGTGTTGGAAGGTCTTGTGGAATCAGTAGTGGTCCATCAACCATTTTTTGTAGCAAATTTTATTTTCTTTTCATCACTTTTGGGTGTGTTGTTCGGAGGCTTACAATAAGAGAATACATCGAAATCAGTGACGGTGGAGGTTACGAGGGAAAAGTCACGACGGTGGTGTAGGTGAGGGGAGATGGAAGTTACGAGAGAGGAAGATGCAGTTCTGGAGAAGGAAATAAAAGAAAATAAAAGTTTTTAATGAAAAATGGTACTCCCTCCGTCCCAGGGGAATATGCAGAGAGAGAAAACTCTGTAGATTTTTTCCCCTGGGCCCCACTCTACTATGTTTCCACCCCTCCCTCCCCCCCATGTGCTACTGCCTAAACCAAAAAGTGGAGAAAATTTAGGGAACTTAGGAGGTTAATGTTTCCCTTATTTTTATTAATTGTGCCTTTCCAGCTGTTTTAGCAAGCCGAGATGGCGCCAAAAAATCATTCCTGGCAACTGTTCATTCACTATTACAGATCAAAAAAATTTACAACCAAAATATGAACCTCTACTCTATAAATACATACACATACAAGGCACCATAATGTCTACAAAATCTGGAAGTTCAAAAGGTGATAAAACAAAAAGTTTTCCCTGGAAAATTTCTGCTCCATTCACAGCATCAAACCACCCAATAAAAATTTGGGTTTGTTGGGTCAGGTATAGTTTTACACTTCATCGAGCCATCCCGAGTCACCCGAGGGTTCTGGTTGCTCTCAGTGTTTTGCATCTTCCCATTTCTCATTGGGTTTTTTTAGGTTCGATGCGGAAGAATCTTACAAACGAGGAGATGCAACATTTGGTGAGTTTTTATTGGAGCATCACAAGGATGGGAAGCTTTTGTATTTGACACGGTTGGAGGCAGCACCAATGTTCGATTGTACAATACGAACAGTGAGCATCATCTGGGATCTTGCTCGAGCTTACATGCCACAAAGAAGACCTCTTGATTTGCATCATCGGATGACGGGCCACCCTCCAAAGAACAAGAAAGAAATCAATTTTGATGATTTGATAGCATTGCCTGCATTGAAGAGGGGCACAATTAGGAGAACATCTAAAGCACTAAGAATAGGGAAGAGTAGTGTTCAACGGGCAGTGGCATCAAAGGTGATAAAAAGCCATACAAACAAAATCAAACCAGCTCTCACAGAATACAACAAGGTATCACGTATGTGGTTCGCTTTAGAAAAGCTAGATCCTGAACTAAGATTCAGATCAATGGACCATGTCATACACTTAGATAAAAATGGTTTTTTTAAGCAAGGAAACAGTTAGGTACCCGCTGGCCCCGGATGAACCGGATTCGTATCGTACAGCTAAACACAAGTCACATATCCCAAAGTTAATGTTTATATGTGTGGTCAGCAGACCTATATGGGAGGAAGATGGTGAACCGTTATTTGATGGTAAACTAGGCATATTTCCATTTGTTCAAGATAAGGTAGCAATAAAAAATAGCAAGAACAGGCCAACAAGGACAGTGGAAAAGGCTCCAATGCCAAAGATCACAAGAGATGTCACAAGAGAGAAGCTAATCATAGAAGTCATCCCAGCAATCAAGGAAAGATGACCATCACACATATTGGTAAATTCGTACAGATTTAGCAAGACAATGCAAAACCACACATATTCAACTGTGATCCTGATTTCAGGGCAGTAGCTGAATCAGATAGTTCTACCATACATTTAGTCAGCCAACCACCAAACTCACCTGACTGCAACATCCTAGAATTACGATTTTTAAAATCCATTCAAAGCTTACAACAAGAACAGACATCATCAAGTGTGGAGGAGTTAATGGAAGCAGTGCAATCAACATATAAAAAAGGAAGATGCAGTCACTTTGAACAAGGTGTTTCTCACACATCAACTATCAATGATAGAAATACTAAAAGCACGTGGGTCAAACAACTACAAGATGCCTCACATGAACAAGGACAAACACATAAGAGAAGGAACTCTGCCAAGATCACTACAAGTAAGTGAGGAGGTTGTAAGGGGCAGCATTAAGTATCTAATCACTAAAGAAGCAGTAGATGAAATGGTGCTGCCACTTATGCATGCCTTAGGTTATAGACCTTAGATGCACAATTGTAAACATTTTGGGGGTTGGTGTAATGTCATATTTTGTAAGCTAAGAACATCCCACTTTTGGTGTGAATGGGATGTTCTGAGACCAACCCCGGTTAAATGTTCTTTTTTTAATGAAATTTAACCTTTTTTTACATGCATTCTTTTCTTTTTCATATTCAGTTATTACCACAAATGACCATATTACAGCCAGGCAACAATCATGGATGATGCACAACTACACTCAGGCTACACTCACACTTCAACGAATCAGCAAGCTACACTCAGGCTACTCGAAGGCTTCAACAAATCAGCAGGCTACACTCAGGCTACTCGAAGGCTTCAACAAATTAGCAGGCTACACTCAGGCAACACTCAGGCTACACGGAGGAGTGAACATCACTGTTATGTTCAAATAGACAACAGAGGTACAAGATGCTCAACTACACTCAGGCTTCAACAAATCAGCAACATTCAGAGAAGATGCACAACTACAAAGGTTTCAAACACATATTCACATATATCCTCGAACCCCTAAAGCAATTAGGGGTTCTCGCACATAAATATGCATGCTTGTTACACTAAAATCTGCTGAAATGTAGACATTAATATCACAAATATATCATCGAGCCACTGCAACAAGCAGTGGCTCTCTCACATAACACGTAAAAAGGTACCAACATGGAAGGAGCAATGGAACCTCATTCGAAGACTTATTTTTCCTTCAGTACTTGTAATCAATTAAGGGAAGATGAGCCTAGTTTTTATTCCATTTCTTTGTATTCATTTTTTTTACTGTAACAGAACAATCAATGGATAGGGATTCACCAGTACTGGTCTGCAAATCAGGCAGAGAACACAAATGTTAATATTATGGAAATAGCCACCCCATCAACACATATGTGGCAATAATCATACAAACCCTAACAATCGTGAATTAGGGACTTATCTTTTTTGTGGTTATTTCTTCGGCCATGACCGAGACCTGTCAACGGACTTTGATGCATGTATATTTGTCAGAATATGCAAGCAGAAAACACAAAAGTTAGAATCAAGGACAAAACTAAACCATCCACAACAACGACGCTAAAATCAAACAAACCCAATCAATATGAACTAGATGACTTATCTTTTTTTGGGCCATTATTTGAAGAAACGCCATCGGATCTAGGGTTTGCGCCGCCTGGCATCGCGCTCCTCCCTCAACCAAGGACATAACAGATAAAACACCCCGTTGCTGCCGTATATGGTGTCCTCTAGGTCATCTGGAACATCCGTGTCCCAGGGGAAGCGCGTTTCCTCGGTGACGGGCCCCGAACCTTCACCACCAGCAATTTCCCGACTAGAAGGCACCAAACCCTGCTTGTTGTGGCGCATTTCAACAACTTTTTCACCAAGCAAGTCGTCGGTGGGAGATTTAACATCAATCCGAGGCTCAACGTCAAAAACCTCCAGGCGGAGGTGGCATCATCCGCCTCCATCTCAGGGACAAACTCTGATTTACTATATGAATCGGAAACTTAGAATAACGAACAACCCCCAGCATGATTGACTGGAGGAATTGGTCTGAAAAGACATTCCAAACCTATCAAATCTCAGCGACAATAGGGGGAAGATGGATGAAACAGAATGGATCTAACAATAACAGATGAAAATTACAACCGAAATTGGGGGAATATGGTCAAAAGTAGGAACTAGGGTTTCAGGAGTTAGAGGGAGAGAGAGAGAGAGGAGCGTCTGAGAGGAAGACAGATGAATTAATCGAGGCGTGGGAAAGTGTTGGAAGAAATAAGGAAACCACAACTTTTTTATATTCACCAAGAAGCATTCATTGGTTATTACTTTTGGTGGGGAAGTGATAAGATCATCCCAGATCTTTATTTTGGATGGAAAACGGTTGGGAATATGGAAGGGTTTGTTAAATATCAGAATGGGGTTTGGGTATTTAGGTGGATTAGTTAAGTTGTAAATGAGTTTAGTTGAATGGATTTGGGCCCAATTAGGATAAGTAATTTTGGGTTATTTGTAAAACTAAAAAAAGACTTGGGGAAGCTTGGGGAATTCAGGCCCTTTTTTTTTTGCTAAATAGGGAGAGAAGCAAAAAGAGTGCAGATTCCCTGGGACGGAGGAAGTATTTATATGAGCCCACTGTCAATAAAAAAATGAAGCCCATTTTACAATAGAGTACCTGACCTATAGTATTTCTTAAAAAATGTGACCTTTAAAAAAGACTCTCTTACGAACAATTACATTGATCAGCTAACGGCTGATTAACGTCATTTGCAGGGCAGTTGCCAGTTGTCAACTTGTGATGATAAGAATTAACTGAAACTTAATTCTAATTCTGGTCCAATTCGGTATCCATTTAACTCACCGAATGCTAGTGGCTTTGGCAGCGGCTGTAAAATGCATGCGTGCTAAATATAGTGCAGCCCACATGGAGAATGGAGATGCAAACGAAGAACGGCGGCGAACATGTGAAAAGAAGATGACAAAAGCTATTGGCAAATAATTCCCAGTTCACGGGTTGGGATAAACTTTTAAGCCACTCACAGCACACACAATTCCATCTCTCACCTTCCCTTCTCTTCTGCCCCCACCGCCATTATTATGAACTTCATGCTAATAAGGCCTGAGATCAAAAGGGATTCTTGATTTTTGTTCTATGCCTTTGCTTCCAATGTTATGTCCTTGGTTTCACATCTTTTTGTTCTTTTCTTGGGTGGGTTTTCCCGCAATTGCTTCTGATGTTTCTGCTGCCAATCCTGGGAACATCTCCAAGGTGGAGGATTCTGTGTTTTTTCACATTTACTATGGCCAGACTTTCAAGGTCATCAAGAATGGCTTGGATGGCAAGAGCTATCTGCTCATTCAGGTATGCATAACATGTGTTCATGTTGTCTTTAAATCTGTGGGAAGAAAATGTGAAAAGACTTCAAATTCTGATTGTGACAGAACAATACAAGAATGGCATCTAGAACCAAATACTGCACATCAAGAATCAAGTCATTTGTGATCCCACTGTCCAACTATTCCATTGACACCGTGTTTTTCCCAGGTATGTATCTCCGGTTTAAATCTAAATTTACATCCATGTCTGTATGTTTCTGATGGCCTTCATCTTTTGCCAAATTGCAGTTTCTTTCTTTGAGGTGAGGCCATTTGGATTCTATGCCATTTCATTGTTTCGTTGAGAGGTATCGAACTTTAGTTTTTGCAATGGTTCTTGATTTCGTGTCGTGCGAACAGCTTCTTGGCTTGCTAGATGGCTTGAAGGGCATAACTTCGGACTTGGTAGCTTCTCCATGTGTGCACAAGTTATTAAGTGACAGCCAAATTGCGATGGTGAACAAGACTGATCCGGCGCAACTATCGCAGTTTTCAGCTCACTTCATTTGCAACACTGATCAAGCACAATCTTGCAATTATGCGACATTTGTCCCAGTCGGTGAAGATGCCCCTCTACAAGTATGTCCTTTTTCATATCTTGCCTGATAAATTTGATTGGATTAGGGGCAGTTAGTTCAGTTAATCGATGATATCTGCGTGCGTTGGTTTCAATGTCAGAGAGCTGAGTGGATCAAGTACTTGGGGTCGTTCGCAAACATGGAAACAAGAGCAAATCAGATCTATGATCAGGTCAGTTAGGAAATAAGCCTATCACTAATGTTACATTTGAGGTCACCCTCAATTCTGTGAATTTGTGGTGCAGATTAAGGAGAACTACATGTGTCTGATGGGATTGGCAGCTGACAAAACCATATTCTTTAAACCAGTTGTCGCTTGGATGGAGTTTACCAGTGAAGTAAATTGCATACTGATTTTGAAACCACATTTTGAAGCAAAATTCTTTTTTAGTCTTCATGCAACTGTATGTCTGATTGATTCTTCAGGGAGTCTGGCAATTCACAAAAGAGGCTTACAAGTTAAAGGTACTCGCAGATCCAAAAGACTTCACGTTCGAGCATTTCCAACTAATTGCTTGAAGTTGAGTTGATGAAAAGTGAAAGATGATGATGAAATGTGAATGTTTCTTGCAGTATATTGACGACGCTGGGGGAGTAAACATCGATGATTCCATCAACAAAATGACGTATAACATTTCAGAACCTGATGATTTGGAGCAATTTCATGCTATTTTGTGTGTAAGTTTTGATTATTGTCTCGCCAGTGTAAAACTTTTTGGACTGAATTATCAATGACTGAGTGTCCCCTTGTAGACTGTAGATGTGGTGATTGATGAAACCTACAGTCCTGATCCCGTGTCTTATACGCTCTCGACCTTCCTCCAAAACACGTACGTGGAAGATCACGCATGCTTCGACTTTCTAGCGAATCAGAGCTTGTGGAGATTCGACAAAAGAATCCAAAATTCAACCGTTCTCGGTGAGGCCTTCTTTCGTGTTACATTTTCCAATTGAGAAACATTCAGCTTTAGAGTATTTTCTATGTATTTCTGACTCATTGTATGTGTTTGTTTGCTTGTTCAGTGCAAGACTGGTATGACGGAGCAGTCTCTCAGCCTCAAATAGTGTTGGCAGACCTAATTGAGGCTTTCTTTCCATCTGGACAGTTTAACACAACTTACCTAAGAAATATTGCTAAGGTAGGATCTTATCCCATGTTTATTGGCAGGTGTCTGCGAATTCATTCAAACAGCTAAGATCGCTATTTTTACACGATGCAGGCTGAAGGCGTAATGAATATCGGCCCTGAAATGTGTTCTAGAGATGCTTCAACTCCAATGGATCCAACAATCATAACTTGCTGAAGCAATTGATGGATTAGGAAGCTTAGGCTGATTTCCTCGATTTTTCGTGCATTTTTGGAGTTTTTGGTCATCTTGTTATACATTTCATGTGCATAGTTGAACTAGAATTGTTTTTCATGAGAATGTCCCATGGAAAACATGTTTCATCAGCAGTTCACACCATTCATGTTTATTTCAAGAGAAGCATGATCATAAGGCCAGCTTCTCATTTCCTTCAATCACATTTTCAACATGAAACCATCTCTCAAAAGCATGAAAACTGAAATGAAAGTTACCAACAAGAAGTTAGCTCTACTCTTCTGATATTGCCTAAATGAGGAAGCAGCAGTTTTTTCTCATCTCATTGCCCTCCTTTGCTGTACTTCTACTCATGTTCATTTTCCTATTCACTTTCCAACCAAAGCCTCCCATTTCAACTCCATCGGACGACACAAACCATATGCAGCCACAGTTTAGCCTCCTGATAGGGATCCTCACCCGGGCAGACTCCTATGACCGGCGCCATATCCTCCGTCTCATCTATGGGACTCAATCCTCCACCATAGCCAAGATTGATGTGAAGTTCATCGTATGCAAACTCACCAAACCCGAGCAGCGGACCCTCATAGCGCTTGAGATCATGCGCTATCAGGACATCATCATACTCAACTGCGCTGAGAACATGAATTCAGGCAAAACCTACACTTACTTCTCAACTCTACCAAAGATTCTACCACAGCCTTATGACTATGTCATGAAAGCCGACGATGATCTTTTCTTGAGGCTTGTACCATTGGAAACATCCCTAAAGCCATTGCCGAGATCAGATTTTTACTATGGTTTTGTGATCCCTTGTCCTAGCTTGGATCCCTTCAAAAACTACATGTCAGGGATGGGATACATTCTTTCATGGGATCTGGTGGAGTGGATTCGGGATTGGGCGCCTCTTGCGAATGACACTTTTGGCCCTGAGGACAAGCTTGTGGGGAAGTGGCTGGATATGGGAAACAAGGCTAAGAACAGGTATTCTAACAAACCAGCAATGTATGACTATCCTGGTACTAATGGAAGATGCTCCCATGATCTTATCCCAGATACAATTGCAGTTCACAGGTTGAAGAAATGGGATCAATGGATGCATGTTCTGCATTATTTTAATGTTACTAGAGAAGTTGAAAATTCCGGTGTTTTAAACTTATGATTGCAATACATAAATTACAAATCAGGTTTTCCTGAATGTAATGTTACAATCCAATCTCTAGGTGTTTTGTACACAATAGATGACTGTGTGGAAGTGATTATTGTTCTTTACATTTGGAAAAATCAATAAATTTGAGAAAGTTTGCATAATCAAGGAAAGGCGTAGAATTTTGAGATCCAGCCAAGCTGTTAAGATTAAGCTCCAAATAACCTGAAAAATAAAGAAGTTTAATAAGATGTTAATTAGACTTCACTCTCTCCACTTATTTTACTTTCATAATCACAAATTCAATTTCTTGACTCATTTTACTTGCCATAAATTCTTGTGTCATTTTAAAAGGTGTCATTCTTAAGCAACCGGAAGAGACAGTAGTCATCTTGATCTCTTATGTTTTGGCCGGTGTCAGAAAAAAGTGACCAAAATGACTACGATCCAAACAAAGGGGACCAAACCGATAAATTTTTCCCCGGAAGTCACTGAGCAAAAGTTACCTTTGCAAAGTGGATCTGCGCCTGAAAAAAAAAAGTAAGATTCATGTTAGCCATAATGTTGAAACAGCAAGAAATCCCTGAATGCAAATTGGAAGATTTAAAATTCTTTCAAGTTGAAAATCATAATGTCTTCTTTCTTTCATAACAAACATAGCTAGTAACCATACCTTTCTAGGGGCTTCGGCTTAGGTTTCTCCTCCATCTCTAGCTTTGGAGTTTCATCCCTTTTCACTTTGACATTGTTTGCCTATTGGAATGATATAGCAAGTACATAATGAACACTTAATCACAAAAAAAGAAAGTAGAGACATCGACGATGCGAAACAAGGATCATATGTTACCAAGCTCCTGAACTGAAGATTGTAAAAGGCCTGAATATATCTTTGCTTGGCTTGTTTCTGATCAATATTCAACTGCCTCCAGAAGCTATATATGCATCCAATGTTCAAAAACTTGTCGGCATAGATCTTCCAAGTGTAGCTGCAAAACAAGAAACCAGTTAGAATAACTGAATTCTGAAACACTGTCTCACTTTCATTTAATGTCTGAATCAGCACCATTCGTTTATGCGCTGAAGAGCCTGTGCTGAAATCCTGTTCCAGTATTCAGGATCCCCCCTGCACTTCTGGAAGAAGTCTGCAATCTTGTTGCCTGCCTCATCTCCATGGCCGGGATCGATGAGAAAGCCGGAGACACCATCCACTATGATCTCAGTCGGGCCCCCATGATTTGTCGCAAATGTTGGTAATCCACAGTTCATGGCCTCAATCACAGTTAGGCCAAATGCTTCATACAGAGCTGGCTGCACAAACGCACCTTTCGTGTCTGCAATTGTCCGGTAGAGCTCGCTGTTCCTGTTTCTGTCTTTCTGAGCTGCAATCCATCTCATCTGCCCCTTCAGACCGTACTTTTGAATCAATATGTGCATTTTCTGTATTTCAGATGTTTCTTCTCTGTCTTTGGACTTAGTATGGTCGAAGAATGCACCGACTATCACAAGATTCACTAAGCTTCTTAGTCTCTTGTTCTTTCCATACCACTCTGTCAATCCAGAGAGATTCTTGACAGTATCTAGTCTTGCCATGGAGAAAATTATTGGCTTCCTCCTATCATCCAAGAAGCCACTGTGGAGAAAAAATAATAGCATTAACTTCAGCCAGTTTTTCGCTTTCTTAGCTCTATATGTAAAGCCAGTGTGGAGTATCTTACATGTGCTCTTCATTTTCAGCTTGGCTAAAGAGAAGTTCTTCAATGGCGGGACGGAACTGTGTTAGCCTTCGCTGCTTTTCAGTGTGTGGGAAGTAGACAGACTGATCAGCCCCGGGAGTCACGACGTTGAACTTGAGATCGAAGACATTGATGCCGGAAACAACCCTGTAAAGCCCTGGAAGCGTAAAAGCTGCATGGCTCTCATATTGGCCTGGCCTATCTTTGCTGCAAATTGCAAAAAAGAACTTCAATTAATCCTACATTTCAGTACTCTTAGCATCTCTGATCTCAAGTTTCTTGCCTTCCGGCAATTTCCTGGTATGTGCTGGTAATGATGAAATCTGCTGCATTCATTGCAATCAAATCAGCTGTGAATTGGCATGAGAAATGGTATTTGGGATCCAGTTCTTTCCACTTGATGTCTGAATCTTCATATTTTGTCTTCTCCAAGGCATGTGCTATTGTTCCCTATTCAAAAGTGAAAGCATTTTTTCAATGACAATGGTTGCAAAACTGGTGGAATCAGGAGGGAATGGAAAGATGTACATACCAGTGGAACTCCAAGTTTATTGGCCATCAGCGACGCGACCAGATTCCCATCAGTATAGTTTCCAATGATCAGATCAGGTTTTCCTTCCATCAGTTCAATGATCTTGTTGGAAGCATCCTGAGTGTATCTCTCCAAGTATGGGTAAATTTCGAATCTTGAAGTCCATTGAGGAACGACTCCATTTTCTGTTGTAAATGGCACTCTCAAAATGTGTGAGTGCTTTGTTTTGTATATTGGTTCAAGTTCTTGGTTGCATTTGGTTCCCTTCGCATCAGGAATCAACCTAGTAACCTGCATTCAGTAACTAGACATGTTTATTATCCACCTTCTTTTGGGCACGGAATCTTATATAAGAGTCAGTGTAACACTTACTTAAAAACCGCGCATCAAACTATTAAGCTACTTTACTTATAAGTTAAGCAATTTTTGGTGTTTTGTAAACTGTGAAACAAAGCTTATTTTAGAAGCAGAAACATATTTGGAGGAAAAGCATAATCTGATCTCCCCTTCTTTCAAAATCAGGCAGTTCTACTTATGAGCACGGTTCCACCAATCACAGTCTAAGAGTGTTGCAGAAGATCCGCGAGAATTTGTAGAGAGATGTGGGGCTTACCACAAGGATTCGAGGCTTGACATTAAGGCCTTGTTGCTTGATTCTTAGAAGCAAATCCTCCTCTAAAGCCACAACTTGATCCAAAATATAAACCACATTGCCCCCAGTGTCTGGCAAGCCAAGAACATCTGATTGGCCAAAGTATCCACGCACAGAAAACAGGACCAAATTGAATATTATAGGAAGCCTTCCAAAGAACTTTTCCACATTCAAAGGGTCTGGAGCCTGAAGAACCTCAGAGATTGATCTCATTGTGTCCTTAACTCTCTCAGCCGTGTCGCCCCACCCCTTCTCGAATCCCCTCTCCTTGAACCTGTCAAATTTTCACCTGAGCTCAAAGTTCTAAACCATTCTGATGATTGATGAATGCCAGAAGAATCACCTGAGCTCAAAGTTCTGATATGGCGTATTACTCGGGAGCGCGGAAAGGGCTGCATCTGCTTCTATCAATGCTGACTGAAACTTTGCAGCTGTGTTGAGGGTCTCATTTATCATAAGTTTCTGAAAGTCAAAGGAGGAAATATACATCAATTAATATATCTTTGTGACGTCTGTTGTAGCTTATCTGTTTCAAGTTCTTCATACTTCTCCTTGACGGTTCAATGAAAGTAGATAATCCACAAGGAGTTGTGCACTTCCAGGACCACCATTTAGCTTTGAGGACAGAAACTTTGAGACATAGTTGACTCCTTTTCCAATAGATGAAGATAGGGTGAGGTGAGGTGTAGAAAAATCCATTGCTCCGAAATCAATTTCAAGTGCATTTTCATCATTTGCCCTGCATTTTTTAGCTATGCATGATTTAATAGCTGAAAAGAAACTATCTTGCTGAGACTGAAACTGTCCAGTTTTACGCGTTATGTACCAAGTTTCATCCAATATTGTTTCCTTGAACTTCAAGAAATCCGTAGCTGTGATACCATCAACAGAAAGGTCATTTGCATTGACTTTAAAAAACTCCCAGAATCCAGGGTTCGGCCTAATGGCGAAGGCGACATATGGAGGGATAACTGCAGCCTCCTGAGAAACAAACATGACAGAACAGCACAGAATGATGCGATTCATTGTCATAGAAAACCACCAACATAAAGCCAAGAAATCAAAAGGATACCTTAGTAGTGCACAAGATGTATCCAAGTCGGCCATCCAAGACTTGGTTTCTCTCAGTAGGATCATCTATGACTTGCTCCATTTCATCCATCAAATGTTTTACCCTCATCAACCGCCTCCCTTTCTCTGTGTACTTCGCGAAGCACTGCCTCACGTGGCACTGGCTCTGGCGTAAGGCCTCGGGCATGGTGTCCAGCACATACTTGGATCTCTTCAGGGCTGGGGATGAAGAAGAAGAAGCCATAATGTATGGTTTTTTTGTTTTGTTTGTAATGTGCTGAGTACTTTGGAGACTTATAGGGGAATGGGATCTTGTTTTTGTGTATGATGGATCATGTAGATGGGAATAAGTAACTAATTTGGGTGGTAAAATGGATTGAAACAAGGCAAGGTAGGAGGAAAGACAAGCATTCTTTCTGGTGCAAATTAAGAAAAGAATTTTTGGTGTATACAGTAAATCTTTTAGCCATTGGGATGGTTAAGAATCATTGATGATGCCTGGGCTCGAGCCCTAATCGACACATGGGTCCGAGGCCCGGTCTATCACTAATAGAGTTGTTAATCTCTAAATCGAATCGAGAACCCGATATGTACCGACACGATCGAATCAAACTGAAATTCGATCTGATCCGACAAATATTCATTCGAACCCGATCTCACACGACCAAACCCAAAATTCAATTTTGACCCAAGAAATATTGACACGTACCTGAACCCAACACGACCGAATTCGACCCAAAACCCTAATATGACCCAATAATCTGGACCTGAACCCGACTAGAACACGAACTCGAGATCAACCCAAACCCAATTCAACCCAATAAATATGTTGGAAATATATTGATTATATCATGCGGAAAATTAAATAACAAAAAAGTTGAACGAGCAATTAACACATGCAAGAATAATAAAGTTTTATTAATTATTCAAGCATACAATCGAAAAGCTTAAATTACAAATAATCAAAGCATAAATCATGTTTTCAAGTAATCACAAAGTGATGGAGTCACGAGTAACACTTGATGCCCTTGAAATGAATGAGTCTCGTCGTGGACATCGTTCCCTAGAGTAAAACCATCGTAGTTAACAATTAACACATAAGCGTTACCTGGGATTCACGCAAGGCCCAAAGGACTATCAACGACAGAGAAACAAACGAGACTCAAGTTTACAAAAATGAGGAACTTGAGAATGGTGCAACTTTTCTGACCGACTTAGAGGCTCTATTTATACTGCTCTAAGAGACCCTAATCATGGAAACGTGATATTCCGATTTTCTGTAATTAGAGAAGATTATTCTCCAATCACCAACTCACCAAATCCGAGACATTCCATGAATACTCGAATCAAATCTGCTGGAAATGGAAGAAATATTTGCACAAATATTCTTCATCGTATTAAACATGGTAAACACATATTTATTTTAGAAAAAATATCTCACAAAATATGGAAGTATTTCGTTCTTATCTTTTAAGAATTGCACACAAGTAATTCGATATATACTATGCGGTTGGGCCTTCCAGAGACTTCTATGTGGTCCATACGAATTTTGGACAGTCCAGAGAAAAAAATATTCGGGGCCAATTTTCGCCCATTTTTCCTCTTTCAAGAGTGACATTTC
Organism: Rubia yunnanensis; assembly: GCA_037428765.1. NCBI lineage: Eukaryota > Viridiplantae > Streptophyta > Magnoliopsida > Gentianales > Rubiaceae > Rubia > Rubia yunnanensis. Next base: position 29,450,062 of record CM075069.1, on the reverse strand, counting down.
AAACATCCATATCTCCTTCACCCTTGATCCGTTTTTAGAGTTTAAATTGTCAATTTCATAGTACTCGCGAAGGAGAACCCCAAAACGAAGCCCAAAAAGTTGACGAATTTCAATCTTTTAACCATCATTTTTCAACAATCCCCACATGAACAGATATTGATGTAGGAATCAGAACAATCACGTCAGACACGGAGTTTGACTTGGTGATAGATTCATTTCGACGGCATAGATGCTGCATAGGATAAGTAGGTATCACCCTTTGAACTTTCCCTTGAGAGAGTACACTTAGCCCACTGGTTAAGAAGTAGACGCGATGTCCTTGAACTTCCCCTACCGCTTGTGTGAACAACAATGCACTTCCCACATACATCTTTCCTAGCCCTTGTGCTTTCCTCAGTTGTGTCCATTAATCAGGCCATGGCACACGCCTAGTTCTGTAAGGTTTCTAAAGAGTTGCGTCCCAACAATTCCCTTTCGAAGCAGCCACACTTCTCGCTTACATAGGTAATTCTTAGCGTAAGAGCAGTTTCATAAACTATGCGCTCTTTCAAGTACTACACACTCGATGCCATGAATCATTAAAAGCAACTTAATGCTTAACCTCCATTCACATCACTGTTTCTTCATCAAAGGAATAAGACGGGAGGTATGAAACCTTACAGTGATCGCAATGGATCTTTGCAGTTTAGTTGTTCCTTTGAACCTAGATCTTGGGATCTTCAGTCACATAGGTTGGGTGTCCAAGTATGTAACCCATCAATTAATGGACTTCAGTCCTATTCCTCTCGATGATGTTTCAACTACCTCTTGATTCAACCCTTTAGTCAAGGGATTGGCTATGTTGTCCTTCGACCTTACATAGTCAATTGTGATCACTCCAGTTGAGAGAAGTTTTCTTATGGAACTATGTCTTCATCAAATATGACGAGACTTCCCATTATATAGCATATTTTGAGCCTTTCCAATAGCAGATACACTATCACAATGTATACATATGGTTGGCACGGGCTTCGGCCATCTTGGAATGTTCTCGATCCACCATCATTTTCCAACAATCCCCCACATGAATATATACTGATGTAGGAATCAAAACAATCACGTTAGACACGGAGTTTGACTTGGTGATAGATTCATTTCGATGGCATAAATACTACATAGGATAAGTAGGTGTCACCTTTGAACTTCCCTTAAGAGAGTACACTTAGCCCACTGGTTAGGAAATAGACACGATGTTCTTAAACTTCCCTTACCACTTGTGTGAACGACAATGCACTTCCCACAGATATCTTTCCTAGCCGTTGCGCTTTCCTCGGTTGTGTCCATTAATCAGGCCATGACACACGCCTAGTTCTGTAAGGTTTCTAAAGAATTGCGTCCCAACAATTTCCTTCAGAGTGGCCACACTTCTCTCTTACATAGGTGATTCTTGGCGTAAGAGCAGTTACGTAAACTATGCGCTCTTTCAAGTACTACACACTCGATGCCATGAATCATTAAAAGCAACTTTAATGCTTAACCTCCATTCACATCACTGCTTCTTCATCGTAGGAATAAGACAGGAGGTACCCCCCACAGTGATCGCGATGGGTCTTTGCAGTTTAGTTGTCCCTTTGAACCTAGATCTTGGGACTCCAGTCACATAGGTTGGGTGTCACCGTACGTAATCCATCATTTAATGGACTTCAGTCCCATATCTCTTGATAATGTTACAACTACCTCTCGATTCAACCCTTTAGTCAAGGGATCGGCTATGTTGTCCTTCGACCTTATATAGTCAATTGTGATCACTCCAATTGAGAGAAGTTGTCTTATGGAACTATGTCTCTGTCGAACATGATGAGATTTCCCATTATATAGCATATTCTGAGCCTTTCCAATAGCAAATACACTATCACAATGTATACATATGGTTGGCACAGGCTTCGGCCATCTTGGAATGTCCTCTACGAATTGAAGGAGCCATTCAGCCTCCTCACCCGCCTTGTCTAAGGCAACAAACTCTAATTCCATTGTGGATCGAGTAATAACCATTTGTTTAGAGGACTTCCACGAGACTGCTCATCCACCTAGTGTAAATACATACCCACTAGTAGATTTCAAATCCTTTATATCGTGTATCCAGTTTGCATCACTGTATCCTTCAACTACAGCTGGATAACTCGAATAATATAGGCCATAATCACGAGTAAAATGTAGATATCTCAGTACTCTAGTTATCGTTTTCCAATGAATCATACTGGGTTACTCGTGTATCTACTCAACCTACTTACAGTGTAAGCAATGTCTGGTCTAGTACAACTCATCAAGTACATTAGACTTCCAATAACTCTCGAGTACTCCACCTGATTAATAGCCTCCAAATTTTTCTTTCTTAGATGAAAATTTGGATCTATTGGAGTTATCACCACCTCTGAGTCATTCTTGTTGAATCTCTCAAGGATTTAATCTACATAATGAGACTGGGTTAAGGTGATACCATCAGAGCTTTGGATGATCTTTATCCCCAAGATCACATCCGACAGTCCTTTATCCTACTTGTCAAAATGAGAATTCAACATGTCCTTGGTAGATTTGATCATCTTTTCATTACTACCAACAATGAGCAAGTTATCTACATTTAAACATAGGATTACATATCCATTTTTCGTGTCTTTCACGTAGACATACTTATCACACTCATTAACTTTGAAACCATTGGCAAGAACGGCATGGTCAAACTTTTCATGTCATTGCTTTGGTGCTTGTTTGAGACTATACGATGATTTCACCAACTTGCAGATTTTTCCTCCTTGATCGGGAGCCGTAAACCTCCCAGGTTGCTCCATGTAGATTTCTTCCTCTAAATCTCCATTCAAGAAGGAAGTCTTCACATCCATTTGATGAACCTCAAGCTTACGCAACGCGGCGATAGCAAGTATCATTCTAATGGATCTTATTCTAGTGACCGGAGAATAAGTATCAAAGTAGTCAAGACCTTCCTTTTGTCTATAACCTTTGATTTCAAGTCTCGCTTTATACTTGTCAATCGAGCCATTTTCTCTCATCTTCCTCTTGAAGATCCATTTGTAGCCCTGTGGTTTACACCTCGGAGGTAAGTCCACTAGATCCCAAGTATGATTATGTAGAATTGAGTCAATTTTACTTTTAATCGCTTCCTTCCTCATAGGCCCCTCAAACGAATTCACAACTTCTTTATAGCTTTGTGGCTCGCTTTTAAGCATAAATGTTAGATAATCAGGACCAAATAAATTTTTGGTCCTAATCCGTTTACTTCGTCTAGGTTCATCCACTTCCTCCTCTTAATCCTCAAGATCGTCAGGAATTACTATGCCTTCCTCTAATGACTCAATGGTCATCTTCGATGATTCGGCCCTTTCCTTGGTAGGGAACACATCCTCAAAGAAATTTGTATTTCTTGATTCCATGATCGTGTTCTTGTGAATCTTGGGATGATGAGATTCATGTACAACGAAGTGATAAGCACTACTCTCATGTGCATATCCTATAAAGATACAGTCAACCATTTTAGGTCCAATCTTTAACTTCTTGGGGGTGGGATCAACACCTTTGAAAGGAACCCCCACATTTGCAAGTACATAAAAGATGGCTTCTTGCCTTTCCACAACTCATGGAGAGTTGCTTTCTCATCCTTACAAGGTATCTTATTCAAAAGATAGTTGGCTGTCAAAATAGCCTCCCCCCACATGCTCTGTGGCAACCCAGAACTTATCAACATCGTATTCATTATCTCCTTAAGAGTGCAATTTTTACTTTCAGCCACACCATTAGATTGAAGTGAGTAGGGGGCAGTGACCTCGTGAATAATGCCATGTTCAGAACAATAGTCCCTAAATGGCTCTACATATTCACCTCCACGGTCACTTCTAATCACCTTGATCATCTTATCAAGTTGATTTTCAACTTCCGTTTTGTAGAGAACGAATTTCTCAAATGCCTCATCTTTTCTTCTCAGTAAGTACACATAACAGTATTTCGTGCAATCATCCACGAAGGTGATGTAATATTTGTTACCTCCTCTTGTTTGCACGAAATTAAGATAACAGATATAGGTATGTATCAACTCAAGAGGTTTCGTGTTTCGTTTAACTTGTTTGAAAGATGTTCGAGTCATCTTAGCGTTAACACAAGTTTCACATTTATGATTTGCATCAATTTTCATGTTAGGTATATTCTCCATGTTAATTAATCTTCTCATCGAATCATAATTAACGTGTTCTAGCCTACCATGCCATAAATTGGAATACTCAATCATGTAAGCAGAAGAAGAAGCATTCATTTCATCTTTCTTAGGAGGTACAACCATGGTGTTCAACTTGAACATACCATCTAGCTCATAACCTTTGCCTATAAACATACCTTGCTTTGACAAGACTAACTTATCAGACTCAAACACTAGCCTAAAGCCATGGTTGATCAACACAGAACCGGACACAAGGTTCTTACGAATGTCTAGTACATACAAAACATTCTTCAAAGTCAACTCTTTCCCAGACGTCATCTTCGGCACCACAGTGTCACGCCCTTTCACCATGGAAGTTGCAGAGTTGCCCATGTAGATGGTCTCTCCATTTTCAATTGCCTTAAAGTTTGAGAACACTTCCTTGACATAGCAGATGTTCTTAGTAACACTAGTGTCAATCCACCATTCCTTTGGATTGGAGTCTACCTTTAGAAATCACAGCACACAGATTGATGTTATTCACATCTCGTGCAAGATTTTCAACTATGTTGGCCTCATTCTTGGCATTCTTTGGCTTCTTACACTCGGAGGACTTGTGGCCAACGAAGTTGTAGTTGTAGCACTTGCCAGTGAACTTCGACTTCTTCAAAACTCCACCCTTAGTTCCCAACTTGGATCCCTTCTTTGCCTTGGGCTTCTTCAACTTGGAGCTTCCACCAACCTCCACGAGATTGGCTCTTGCCACAGGCACAGATCCATTCATCCTCTTTTCAGAGATGCGGTTATCCTCCTCAACACGAAGCTTTTGGATCAGATCCCTCATGGTCATCACATTTCGCTTGTGTTTCAAATAACTCTTGAAGTCTTTCCAACTTGGAGGCAGCTTCTCGATGATGCAATAGACTTGGAGAGTCTCGCACATTGTCATCTTCTCAGCTACCAACTCATTGATCATCATTTGAAGCTCTTGAGCTTGACTGACCACAGACTTGGCATCAATCATCTTGTAGTCGAGGAACTTGCCGATGACCCACTTCTTGGATCCAACTTCCTCACCCATGTACTCTTGGTCAAGAGTTTCCCACAACACCTTAGAAGGCTCATTCACCTGATACACATTCCAAATGGCGTCGTGAAGGCCATTCAAAATGAGGTTACGACAGATATACTCCTTAGAGTTCCACTCCACCGTAGCATTTTGAACTTCCTCAGTATTTTTCTCATCCACAACTGAACGATCTTCGTGAACGTAACGTTCCAAACCCATAGTGGACAAGTAGAAGAGCATCTTCTATTGCCACATCTTAAAGTTAATACCATTATTGAACTTCTCGGGTTTCTCAGCATGAGGAACAACCACAAGAGGCATCGCCCTAGGGGTAGTCTTCGCAGCGTCATTGCTCGACATGGTTCTAGGATTCATCAATGTGTACATACAAAAATTATTCATCATTAAATATAAGTACACATCAAATATCGTATATAATATAATACATAACAAATTGGTCAATATGATTTTGTTGTAAGCAACCAAAATCCAATAAATTTTCAATGTCATAAGAATTTCCAAAATAAATTTTCCGCACAAATTAAGCATGCTATCTGTTTCCGCACAAATTTTTGCTCTCATCTTCCGCACAAATTAAGCTTAACAAACTAAGCATGCTATCTTTGATTTTTGTTATGCATGCAATGTCCGTATGCAATATATATGGTAATCACGTAACCATATGGCATGCAATAACATAAATTTTGGATGCACTTTTTAAACGTTACATCGGAGCTTAATTTCGTACATATTTAAGCACACAATTTTTGCAGTTTCCATACATATGTGAAGTAAACAATTTTGCAGATTCAGGCATGCACCTTTATCGCATAATCAAGTATGCACCTTTCAGATCAATATAATTCAATAAATTTCATTCGTTTCAAGACTGTTGGAAATATATTGATTATATCATGAGAAAAATTAAATAATAAAAAATTGAATGAGCAATTAACACATTCAAGAATAATAAACTTTTATTAAATATTCAAGCATACAATCGAAAAGCTTAAATTACGAATAATCAAAGCATAAATCATGTTTTCAAGTAATCACAAAGTGATGGAGTCACGAGTAACATTCGCTGCCCTTGAAACGAATGAGTCCCATCGTGGACATCGCTCCCTCGGGTAAAACCATCACAAGTAACAATTAACATTTAAGAGTTACCTGGGATTCACGCTATGCCCGAAAGACTATCACCGACAAAGAAAGAAAGAAGTGAGACTCAAGTTTAGAAGAAATTAGGAACTTGAGAATGGTGCGAGTTTTCTGACTGAATTAGAGGCTCTATTTATACTGCTCTAAGAGACCCTAATCATGGAAACATGATATTCTGATTTTCCGTAATTAGAGAAGAATATTCTCCAATCACCAATTCACCAAATCCGAGACATTCCGTGAATACTCAAATCAAATCTGCTGGAAATGGAAGAAATATTTGCACAAATATTCTTCAGCGTATTAAACATGGTAAACCGCATATTTATTTAAGACAAGATATCTCACAAAATATGGAAGTATTTCGTCCTTATCTCTTAAGAATTACACACAAGAAATTCCATATATGCTATGCAGTTAGGCCATCCAGAGACTTCCACGCGGTCAATACGCGTTTTGGACAGTCCAGAGAAAAAAATATTCGGGGCAAATTTTCACCCATTTTTCCTCTTTCAAGAGTGACATTTCAAACATTTATATCTCATTCACCTTTGATCCATTTTGAGAGTTTAAATAGTCGATTTTATAGTATTCGCGTAGGAGAACCCAGGAATGACATCCACTGACCTAAAATATATTTGGATCCCACTCAAAACAAAGCCCAAAAATTTGATAAATTTCAACCTTTTAACCATCATTTTCCAACAAAATCAACTATATAACCCTACGTGTAATCAACCCAAAACAGATGTAATAATAAAAATTCAATTAGCATTTAATATGGAACCAAGTCAACTTGGTTATGCCTCAAATTTATAAATTCTTTAGACATACTTATTAGAATAAAGTGAGGCTTTTATATATTACGAGTTTATAGATATGATTACTAGTGCGTAAAGTCAACTCATAATAAATCTGAATACGTAAGATTAAGTTAAAAATGCACACAACTAAATTTATAAATCTAATGAATAATAGTCAAATAAAGAGGGATGTCTAATTAAAATTATGGTTTTGAATTAGTAATTATAGAGATTCAACTAAATATTAATTTCAAAAATCAGTTTGAAAAGTATTGTAAAAATAATATTTAATAAATTATCAAAAATTCTTGTTATAGACCGAGCAACTGTTCGGTGATGGTATTTTATAATTACTGGGACTAATAAGAATATTTGATGTTAAATTTTATTCAGTGAGATAAATATAATTACGATAACCTTTAAAATGAGCTAAGCATATAAATAATTAATTTTTAAATAACTTGAATGAAATATTATAAAAATAATCATTTTATTGTATTTAATATGTAACGATTTCTTACTGAACTAATTATTTCACTTCATTACTCATATACTTTTTATTAGATGACTAAACTTCAAAACTGTAAATAAAATTATTTATTTTTAATTTAAATGTAAGATACAAAAATTACATAAAAGTATTCATAATTTTTTAATTAATAAAATTGCACAATACGCGATGGGACTCCATTAGTTTTTTTAAAAAAACAATTAGAATCAGAATATGTATTACAACACAAAAATGCACTTAAGTATTTTTAAAATGAATTGAATTCAATGAATACTCAACACTGCTATTCAACTAAGATAGTAGGCACAAAAGCGCCTCTAACAAATTTATGGAAAATTACGTTATGACCCAAAAATGTTACGACATTATCCTTCTCTCCAAGTTACACAATTTTTGTTATTCTTGCATAAATATAGAAATAAAAAAATGTTTTTTTGTGAAATGTTGGAAAGCACTAGTACATGTTCTAGAGTAACTTAAAGTTGATTGCTTAGAAGTAAGAAAGAGAAATTGAAAAGGATTATAGATATGTTCTTGTGCCAAATTGTTGATTAATGTTCCGTTACGAACTTGAAAAATACAATGGGGTGTATAGGATATCATCACGTTAGAGCGGATTTCAATTTGGAGTTACGAGTAAAGTTTTTGCCTTTTGTACTTAGGTCCCTCCAAAAAAGTTGAAATTGTCGAATCACAAAATTAGCGATTCCAAAATGCAATTTAATATGTACGATTGCGACTTTGCAATTTGGGCATGTATGAGTGAACATAAGGGCCTTGAAAGTCAACATTGAATAGTTCTACACAGTCTTGAAAAATTACATTGTAGTCTAAAATTGTGTTACACCATTATCCGTTGCTCCAATTTTTTTTATTCTTCCCTAAATATAGAATTATTAAATTAATGATTTTTTGGTGAAATGTTGGTAAACGCTAATATATATTCTAGATTAATTTAAAGTTGATTACTTAGAAGTAAGAAAGGAAAATCGAAAATGATTACGGATATGTTCTTATGCTTGATTGTTGAAATATTTTGTTACGTACTTGGAAAATGCAATTGGGGTGTATAGGGTAGCACCATTTTTTAGCTGATTTTAATTTGGAGTTACGAGTAAAGTTTTTGCAGATTGCACTTAGGTCCCCCCAAGAAAGTTGGTGTTGCCGATCACAAAATTGCAGACACCAAAATGAAATTCAATAATATACGATTGTGAATTTGAAATTTTGGCATGTATGGGTATTAAGTGAACCAGTACTGGATTTATTCATGGGTATCAGTATTTTGTTTCATTTACCAGATTACCGATGCCTATGAAATTCCTAGCACCGATATTGCTCTCCCAACAATGACATACTGTGCTTATATTCTTGATTTCCATTAATGTATAACTAAAAGTTACAAGTTACAACGAAACAAAACCTAATAATTGTGCAGTTGTAGCAATAATATTATTGAAATATAACCTAAACCAACCCAAATTTAATTGGGTAGCATAATAACCCGGTCTAAAATGAACCAACTCAAAATATATCTGAATCCAATATGAAACATTATAAAAAATAACTGACATGATCAGACCCGAACAAAACTTCAATAAAAAAAATGACACGACAATAAGCCGATCTGATACAACCCAACACTATTCTGACCCAACCCGACCTAACTCGAGTATAAAATTACACGATAGTAACCCAGACCGATATTAACTCAACTCGACACGACCCCACCCGAGGAAACAAACTGACACGTTTTCAACCCAACACGATAGTATCCCGACCCAACCCAACCCAACCCGACACGACAAATTAAATCAACATATTTCAACACGACACGTTTCAAACCCAATACGAACCTGACACGATAACCCAAATTGACAGCTATAATCACTAATAATCAGGCCTCCTCTCGATGGCCTACATCCGAAAATTACAATTGACATCCAAATGAAGGTCAAACCTTACTACCTATTCCACAAGAAAATAAGATCCTAACTCTAACTAGGGACATCATGATTGACCGCCATGTATATATGTATGTATGTATATGTGTGTGTGCACGCGGGGGAAGGGATCAATTGACACCCTAATTTTAACACCAATTTTTACGCCAAACCATAATCATCCATCTAATCTCATCGATTCATTAATACTAATTTTAACTAGATTGAATTAATCAGTAAAAATTACCCTTTTCTTCTCCCGCCCTCCTGTTAGTTCGCATCATCGTAGAGAACTCCTTTCGTTCCCCCACCAATCACCACATAGTAGTAAATGAAATTTGGTTTTACCTAATTAATTCAATAATTACTATTGTGTTCCAACATAGCCTATCTAACCAAGTATGCAATAACGTAAAGCATGAACACATAAGACTTGGTTACGCAGTTCGGTGAAATTCACCTACATCTGCGGGCCATGCCCAGTTTAGAATGAATCCACTTATTAGAAAGATACAGTAGAAAGTACACCATACAATATATTTATCTTAACTAATTATAACATGTGAATTCCGCAAGCTTCCCTTGCTACCGATCCGCCTTGATTAGACTCCCTCTGACCTCGAAACTCATCGGCACTGGATCTCCTCCTCCTAAGGAATTAAGGTATATGATTTTGAACTTGATCAACAGTTTAAGTTCACGTTGGAACACAGACGAATGGCTCTGTAGTACCTCTCGAAAGATAAATATCTGGATGCAGATTTTTCTTCAATTAATCCGTGAGTGGCACAACCGTGATGTCCATTAATATATATATATATATATATATATATATATATATATATATCATGAGCAGAATGGAACTGCTTCTTAAGCATATTCAAAACCCCATAAATAAAGAGATTTTCCTTATCTCAATTATCCCATAATATGACATAAATCCAAATCCATAATTATAGGGATTTTTCATAAATCCAATATGGTTCAATCAAACGCCTAAAATAATATATTGCGGAATCTCCAATATTCCATAACTCAATATGTAGGCAATATCTTAAACTAATTAAATCCTTTTAGACTTCACATTTCCATTTGCTTCAACGTGGAAAGTCTTCTTACGCATGCAGTCTTGTGCAAATGTAATTCCATCTCCAAATAATATTTTGATTACAATCAAATATCTTGGAGATAAGAATTACCAAATCTAATCCCTTTAACTAAGGAATTAGAATAACCAGGATATCTCATCCATATCCTAAAATATTCCAATTCCATAACATTAATCCAATCCCACAGACATAGGAACTGATATATTCTCCAACTCAAATACAACTTGGACGAGATGTAGGATTCAGTGTTCAACTTTTCCTTATTCCACCAAAATTCCTTCTTTGATGTTGCAACTCAATAATACCATATTTATATAATTACCACAAATTGTCAAATAACCAAATTTGGACTTTACAGTAATGTAGGCTATTCATGCACATACATTGTATCTGAAGTGCATGCTCAACTGCAAAAAAAAAAGAAGCCAATATGGTACAATCACAGAAAAATTAAATCACAGTAGCCTCATTCGAGTGTAATAGGTAATGCACAACAAAATTTTAAGCATAAGATAAACATACATGAAATGCAGATCGTACTAAAGGCAGAGGGAGGAAGGAAGTAGTCATATAGCAATCATTGGATCTTCGTTCATCATCATTACTGCATTTTTAGTTTGGAAATGCTTTATTAAACACAGAGGTATGACAAGACAACTAGTATCTATGACACATTCACACAAAGTGTCCAACAAACAAGATGCTAACTAGATTACCACTATTATTTGAAGCAGAGATAATGCATAGAATGGCTATTGTCCTCGACAATTAGGATCCGTCGAAGATTGAAGAACTGTCATTGTATAGTTTCGAGATACTACCTAAAGCAACTGATAATTTTCACTCAAAGAATGAGCTAGACTGTAAGGGAATAACAATGCCACTAATAATCATATATTAACCAGTACCAAAAACCATGCATTTCAATTTTCAAGTGCATTTAAGGTTGATTTTGAGAAGGTGGATTGGAGAGGGTACTTTAACAGTATGCTTTGGAACCTGAATTGCTGAGAGCTAGAGAAGTCGATGATCCGTGATAGAATAGATAGAATATCCTGACTGATTTTAGATTAATTAGGATTGATACTGTACACATATAGAACAGTCTAGGTTTGATGTAATTAGCTCCTTGTACTCTATTTATTCTATCTATGATAGACACACCAAATATGGTGAATTACACATTTTTATGGTATTAGACAGGTTTCATTTTTTTCCCTCATCTTCCGCCATTTTGAAAAATCTTGAACCTTCAAAAGTTTCAATGGAAGACAACCAATTGAGCTACTCTACCCTTATTCATATGTTGCCGATCAAGTTAAATTTCAAAAACTTTCTCTGACTTCTTGGATGTCTCAATTCCAAAGCCAACGGTTGCAGTCAGGGGTGAATCCCCGGCTGGCCGTTCTTCTCAATCCAACAACGACGATGTCGCAAAATCCAAAGCTTCATTCAATACTTGGGTGGCATAAGATAAATGACTCCAAGCATTGCTCCGGTCATCGCTCACCGAGGAGGCCATGTTGGAGACCATTGGTTGCGGCACGGTGAAGGAGAAGTGGAACTCTCTTGCAGTGGCGTTCGACAACGTCTCGGCATCCCGCGAACTTCAACTCTGGGATGAGCTTCATACAATCCGGCGTGGATCCTCGTCGTTGATGGATTTTCATCGCAGGTTCAAGGTTGTTCTTGATGGACTCGCAGCCATGAATGCTCCAGTCCTGCCCAGAGATCGTGTCATGATTTTTCTGCAAGGTCTTGGCGCTAGATTCAGCGAATTCATGAGGGTCCAGTTGGCCCATACACCATAACCGACGTACTTCGATGTGGTCGCACGAGCCCGCCACCATAAAATCTTCATCCAGTCTTCCTCCGGTGCGGGAACCGGCTCAGATTTCATTCCAGAAGCTTTTGTCGCCACGTCCGCAAGTCTGTCCAGCGGCCACAGTTTCTACTCGTCGGCGCGTGAAGCCCACGCACCGCCCTCAGGCGCGTCGACCACGACGCCCAACCGTGGGAACAGTTCCGGTCGGTCAGTCTGTTCTTCAGGTTCTGGTGGTGCAGGTTCTGGTCGCAGAAGACGTTGGAATCCAAAATGCCAAATTTGCCACAATTTTGGTCATACAGCTCCACAGTGCTCCGGGCTCTCATCGGCAGCTCGTCGCTCTGAGACCGCCCATCTTGCTGAGGCCTTCCAGTCTTCTGTCTCCCTTGAAGATTCAGCTTCAGATTGGTATCTGGACTCCAGCGCAATGAATCATATGGCTTTCACTTCCTCTGGTATGTACAGTGTTGTCCCCTATTTTGGTAACCATTCCGTCACTGTTGCTAATGGCCGTTCCATTCCTATTTCTCATATTGGACATTGTCGGTTTTCTCGTAATTTGTCGTTATCTGATGTGTTGGTGGTCCCTGATATTACGAAAAATTTGCTTTCCATTAGTAAATTGACAAAGGATATGAATGTTGTGATTTCTTTTAATGAGGATTCATTTGTGATCAGAACCGGTCCACAAAGGAGGTCGTGGGCCAAGTTCGATGTGATTGTGGCCTTTATGTGCTTGAGAAGGGTGGAGTTATTTTTGTTGCTCATGTTAAAATCAATGAACATAGAGCTTCTTTTGATGTTTGGCATACTAGACTAGGGCATACTTCCATTTCAGTTATTTCTTTGTTAAATAAATTGAACCTTGTTGATGTGGTTTCTTTACCGCCTAAACCTGCACTTTGTTCGCCTTATGAAATGGCGAAAGGAAAACGGCTTTCTTTTGTGGACAATCCTAGACGGGCACAGGTTGTCCTCAATTTAGTGCACTGTGACTTGTGGGGCCCTGCTCCAGTTTTATCTGATAGTGGATTCTCTTATTATGCCATTTTTGTTGACTATTTCTCACGATTTAACTAGTATGATCCATTGGCACGGAAATCAGATTTTTTTGAGACATTTTTGCAGTTTCAGAACTTGGTTGAAAACCAATTTTCTTGTTCAATCAAGGTGTTTTAGAGTGACAGTGGTACATAATTCACAAATGCACGCCTACGATCCCATTTTTCAAATAAAGGAATCGTTCATCAGATTTCTTGTCCATCGACACCGGAGCAGAATGGTAGGGCGGAACGTAAACACCATCATTTTGCATAGATGGGATTATCAATGCTTTTCTCCTCTAGCTTATCGATCTCGTACTGGGATGTTGCCTTTGCCACTGCTACCTACACCATCAACAGGCTTCCCACCCATGTTCTTCGTAATGCCTCACCATATTCTCTACTATATGGTCGCCATCCAGACTACTCAAACTTTCACCCATTCGGATATCGGGTGTATCCTTTCATTCGGCCATTTGCTCCTCACAAACTGGCCCCTCGCAGCACTCCATGCATATTCGTGAGATATAGTGCTCGCTATAAGGGGGTTTTCTGTCTGGATCCAGTCTCTAAGAAGGTATATCTCACTTGGCATGCCCACTTCAATGAGTCTTCTTTCCCATTCGCGAGTGATACTACTCGCACTACCCCAGAATCATTGAACATCTCAACGTTTATTGATTTTGATGAGTTGTCTAGATCCCCTGCTGCCCGTCTACCACCTACTCAAAATTCGTCTGGGTCAACGACCCCGACACCTATGTCTCATTTGCGGCTATCCCCGATTGACGTTCTACTGCCTCCTCCATCTGTTGTGAGTTATTATGGCCACTCGTTCTTAGACAGGTAGTCACACAGCAAAACAGTATCCAGACTATGTGATGTCAGGGCTTCTTGCGGCATTACTAGCACAGACTGAACCTCGAGGGTATCGATCTTCCCTTAAAGATCCTCACTGGGTGGCCGCTGTGGATGAAGAAATGGGTGTTGTTTGTCAGCAACATACTTGGAATCTTGTTCCACACCCTACTAGTGTCAAAATCGTTGGCTCCAAATGGGTTTATCATCTCAAGCATCGCCAGGATGGTACCATTGATCGGTACAAGGCTCATCTTGTTGCGCATGGATATTCTCAGTTTCTAGGCTTTAACTTCACTCACACTTTTAGTCTGATCATCAAGGCCTCCACAGTCAGAATTATCTTATCTTTGGCCACTACTTTTACTTGGCCCCTGCATCAGTTAGACGTTAAGAATGCATTTCTTAACAGTCTTCTTGATGCACCAGTTTACATGCAGCAACCGGCCGGTTACACTGATCTCGTTCATCCTGATTACGTATGTTGTCTTCGCAAGGCTATCTATGGTCTCAACCAAGCTCCTCGGGCTTCGTTTCAGCAATTCAGCTCCTATTTATTTCATCTGGGATTCCAATGCAGTTCTGCCGACACTTCCTTATTTGTGTTCTCCCATGGGATCAAAGATTCTATACCTACTCATATATGTGGACAACATCACTCTAACTGGCAATGATCCTATTCTCATTCGCCGGTTCATCACCCACACTGATCGTGAGTTTGCCATTAAGGATCTTGGTGCACTTCACTATTTTTTTAGGATTGGAGGTCTCTCGATCTTCATCTGGACTTTTTTAGGGGTAGGCTAAGTATGCAATGGAGATACTTCAGCGCGCATGCATGACAGATGATGTTCCTGTTTCCACACCTTTTGTTCCTGACTCTCAGCTTCATAGCACTTTGGGGTCTGAGTTCTCAAACCCCAAGCTTTATGCTCACTGGTCAGTGCCTTGCAGTACTTGACCATCACTCGCCCTGATCCCTCCTATGCGGTCAACTCTGTTAGCCAGTTTCTCTAGTCGCCTCGAGATGATCACTATCAGGGTGTCACTCGTATCCTTCGGTATGTCCATGGAATGCTTCATCATGGTCTATCTTTTCGACCATCTCATAGTGGTTTTTCCCTTCAGAGCTACTCTGATGCTGATTGGGCCTGTTATCTTGAGACTCGGTGTTCCACTTATAGCTATGCTATTTTTATTGGGGGAAATCTTGTTTCTTGGAGTGCTAAGAAGCAACCAAAAGTGTCTCGATCCAGTTGTGAGTTCGAGTATCGCGCTATGGCGAATACTGCTGCTGAACTTACCTGGGTGTGCAATCTGCTTAAGGAGCTTCGGGTTTCCCTTTCGTCGTCGCCTCTCCTACTTTGCGACAACAGCAGTGTCATTTTTCTTGCTCAAAATCCAGTTGCACATAAACGGGCCAAGCACATAGACATCGACTACCACTTCGTTCGTGAACTTGTTGCCTCTGGTAGGCTCCGTGTTAGTCATGTTCCATCCTTTTCTACATGTTGCTGATATTTTCACTAAGGGTCTGTCTCGTAATCTTTATTATTTGTTTCGTTCCAAGCTCTGCATATCCTGTAGTCCTATGCTTAGCTTGAGGGGGGTGATAGAATAGATAGAATATCCTGATTGAGTTTAGATTAATTAGGATTGATACTGTACATATATAGAACAATCTAGGTTTGATGTAATTAGCTTCTTGCACTCTATTTATTCTATCTATGATAGACACACCAAATATGGTGAATTACACATTTTCAATCCGAGTAAGATGTTCCTGAAAGCGCTAACCAGAGCGGTGGCGCTGATGTTTTACTCTTACTTGATCCCGCTGCTCGTCAGAACCGGAGTAGTGCAGTCTGATCGTTTGATTGGAGCGACAGCCTGGATGCATGTGTTACATCCATTATTTTAATGTAACTAAAGAAGTAAAAAATTCTAGTTTTTTTTTTAAATTTATGATTGCAATTATTATTGACATGAATTACAAATCAGGTGTTCTTGAATGTGATGTTACAATCCAGTCTTTAGATGTTTCATACACATTAGATGACTGAAAATGGAATTGATTATTGTTCTTTACATTTGGAAAAATCAATAAATTTGAGAAAGTTTGAATAATCAAGGCAAGAAGTAGAGTTTTGAGGTCCAACCAAAGCTACTAAGATTAAGCTCCAAATAACCTGAAATATAAAAAAGTTCAATAAGATGTTTTCTTAATTTAAATGCAAGCTTCACAAGATCTTATCGCAGCTATGTCCTCGTTGTACTCCCGCCGACTGTTTAAGGGTGTCACACTTTTTTTTATTTAGACGGTTTTTTAAGAGTGACACTTTCTTATTTTTTGTATAATTTGGTTTTACCTCCTCCATTCATTTCACTTTTTTCAATCATCGGTTCAATTTTTACTACATATTTCATTCATCATAAATTCTTGCGACATTTCAAAGGGCGCCACTCTTAAGCAACTGGAAGAGAGAGTAGCCATATTGATCCCTTATGTTTTGGCCAAAATGAATACACTCCAAACATAGAAGAAGTAACTGATCAGAAGTTAGTAAGTTACCTTTGCAAAGTGAATCTTCGCATGAAGAAAAAGTAAAATTTTATGTTAGCCATAATGTTGAAACAACAAAAAAATCCCTGAATGCAAATTGCAAGAATTCAAATCAGATATGCAAGCTTTAGTCTGTATTTCACTTTCAAATTCTTTTCAAGTTGAAATCTTAATGTCTTCTTTCTTCCATTATCCCATTCCATGACATAACTAGAAATCATACCTTTCTAGAGTCGTAGGCTTAGGTTTCTCCTTCATCTCTAGCTTTAGAGTTTCATCCCTTTTCACTTTGACATTACTTGCATGTTGGGATGTCATAGAGTAAGAACATAATGCATACTTAATCACTGACAAGAAAGTAGAGACATCAACGATGCGAAACAAGGATCATATGTTACCAAGTTCCTGAACTGGAGATTGTAAAAGGCCTGAATATATCTCTGCTTGGCTTGTTATTTATCAATATTCAACTGCCTCCAGAAGCTGTATGTGCATTCTATGTTCAAAACCCTGTCTGCATAGATCTATCATGTGTCAAGAAACCAGTTAGACTTACTACATTCTAAAACATTGTCTCACTTTCATTCAATGTCTGAATTGGCACCATTCGTTTATGTGCTGAAGAGTCTGTCCTGATATCCTGTTCCACAAATTAGGATCCTCCCTGTACTTCTGGAAGAAGTCTGCAATCTTGTTGCCTACCTCATCTCCATGGTCGGGATCAATGAGAAAGACGGAGACTCCGATAGAATGATTTTCCATAAGGAATTGTATTATTGATGACTGAATATATAAAGAGTACAATAAAGGTGTAAGAAAGGAACTCTAATTATAATAAATCATAATCTAATCAGTAATCTGATTTATCCTAGCATCCCCCTCAAGCAAAGCGTCGGATGCTCGCTGACGCATAACTTGGACCTGAAATACTTGAACAGCGGACGAGAGAGCCCCTTGGTGAAGATATCCGCAATCTGAAGAGAAGTCGAAACATGAGCAACACGCAGCTTTCCAGATGTCACCAACTCACGAACAAAATGATAGTCAATGTTGATATGCTTCGCCCACTTGTGCGCCACCGGAATTTGAGCAAAAATGATAGCACTGTTGTTGTCACATAACATCAATGGAGAACCAGAAAGCGGAACCCTAAGATCATGAAGCAAATGAGTGAGTCAAACCACCTCTAAAGTAGTGTTGGCGAGAGCACGGTATTTAGACTCAGTGCTGGAGCGAGAAATAGTAGGTTGTTTCTTGGCACTCCAAGAAACCAGATTCCCACCAAGATAAACCGCATAACCATAAGTAGACCGATGAGTCTTCAGACAATGGGCCCAGTCAGCATCAGAGTATCCTAACACCTCAGGAGTACTAGAAGAACAAAAGCTAAGACCAAAATGAAGAGTGCCGCGAACATACCGCAAAATCTGTGTCACTGCAGCGAAATGGTCATCTCTGGGATCCTGAAGATACTGGCTCACCGTGTTGACCAAGAATACCAAATCCGGACGAGTGATGGTAAGATAGTAGAGAGCACTAATAAGAGAATGATAAAGTGTATGATCCCAAAATGGAGGACTGGTAGAGCTGTGAAGTTGAGAACCAGCCACAAATGGCATAGAAATAGGTGTCGCATCAGACATACCGGCCCGAGTCAAAATATCACGAGCATACTTTGCTTGGCCAAGAAGTAACCCTGAAGAGGTAGGCGAAACTTCAAGACCAAGAAAGTAATGAAGAGCACCAAGATCCTTGATCACAAACTCTCTGTGTGTCCGATCAATGAACTAGCAAAGAAGAGTCGAGTCGTTGCCAGTAAGAATGATATCGTCAATATACACAAGTAGATACAATAGCGACGAACCTCTCGAGAGGACAAATAAAGAAGTATCGGTTGAGCTGCACTGAAAACCAAGCTGTGTCAGATAACTGCTGAAGCGCTGGAACTAAGCCCTAGGAGCCTGCTTAAGACCATAAATGGCCTTTCACAAGTGACAAACATAGTCTGGATTAGCATAATCCTGATACCCAATGAGCTGCTTCATGTAGACCGGAACATCAAGAACACCATTAAGGAAAATATTCTTGACGTCCAACTGATGAAGTGGCCAGGAACGCATGGTGGCTATGGCGAGGACCATCCGAACAGTGGAGGCTTTGACCACAGGACTGAAAGTGTGGTCAAAATCAAAAGCAGGAATTTGCGAGAAACCCTGCGCCACAAGTCTAGCTTTGTGGTGCTCAATAGTGTCATCTGGTCGATACTTGAGCCTAAAGACCCATTTGGAGCCAACAATGTCGACATTTGAAGGTCGAGGCACCAAATCCCAAGTGTGCTAACCATGAAGAGCGGCCATCTCATCATCCATGGCTGAAACCAGGCTGGATCCAGGAGAGCAGAGCGATAATCAATAGGCACTGTCTGAGAAAGGAGTGCAGCAATGAGACCATGAGCAATATCCAAATAATCCCAGTGTTGAATAGCACCAGTAGAAGACTGAGTAGCCATCTAATGGGTACAAAGCTGCGGCGGCAAAGCTGGAAGAGGCGAACCAGCTGATGACACCGAAGAAGATCGAGCAGAGCAAACCGGAGAGTGGCCTTCGAAAGTCACCGGAGAAAGGATGGTCGAGACAGGCTAAGGTGTGGTGGTCGGTGGCCGAGGCGTGATGGTCTCTAACTGAGGTGTGGTGGCCGGCGGCTGAGAAGCAGGGTCCAGGTCGGACGTCGAGATGGAGCATGGTGGTGAAGGAGGGGCGGCTGGAACGGGCACATGCATGGTGGCCCCAGTCAATGAAGTAACAACTCCATAAAAATGATGAAATCTCTAGATCTGAAATAAAACGACTGGCCGCGGAAGATGAAACATAAGGGAATAAAGTTTCATCAAAACGAACGTGGTGAGAGACCTAGATACGCCCAGAAGTTGGGTCGAAACACTAGAAGCCCTTGTGACAAGGACTGTAGGCAATAAAAACACACAGAATAGATCGCGGTGAAAACTTATCAGTAGCAGTGGCACGCATACATGGAAATGCACAGCAACCAAACAGGTGAAAAGTGGTATAGTCATGCACATGACCAAAAATAACCTCCAAAGGTTTTTGCCACCAAGAACTGAAGTAGGCAGACGGTTAATAATGTAAAATGCAGAGGAGAAACTTCCACCCAATAACAGTGCGGCACAGAAGAGTGAAAAAATATGGCAAGACCAGTCTCTGTGATGTGACGATGCTTACGCTTAGCTCGACCATTCTGAGTAGGTGTATAGGGCAAGGACATTTGATGATGAATGCCACATGATATGAAATGAGCCTGAAGTCGGTGATTAGTAAACTTTGTGCCACCATCGGTCTGAAAATTTTTCACCCTAGTAGAAAACTGGGTTTCAACGAATTTCTAAAATTGGATAAATGTGTCATAGAAATCCGACTTATTCCACATCGGGAGAAACCATGTGAATCTCAAAAAATCATCGATGAAAATGGCATAATAAGATAAACCACCGATAGATAAAACAGGGGGACAGTCCCCACAAATCACAATCCACTTTATCCAACAAACCAGTAGCGCGCTTGTCACTAGTGGAAAAAGGAAAATGGCTACTGTTGGCCATCTGACAAGGAGAGCAACTAACAGATATAGGCATAGCAGAAGTGACAGAAATAAGGCCCCGTCAATTCAATAACTGAACAGTACCATGAGACACATGACCGAGGCGAGAGTGTCATTGCTCAAAAGAAGCATGAAGCTTTCTAAAGCGTAATTCTCCTAAAAAGCTAGAATCACCAATCTCAAGAAAATAAAGACCTTAACTATGATGGCCTTTACCAATTATCGTCCATGTATGCTTGTTCTCAATGAAAAATGCGCCGGCATCAAATATAACACAGACAAGTAAATCACGAGTAAGCTTACTAATGGACAATAAGCTTCTAGTAATCTTAGGAACCACAAGAACATCTTTAATAGAGAAACCAGAAAAATGACATTGACCGGTGTGAGAAATAGATAATGATTCACCATTTCCAACAAGAATAGCATTAGAACCACAAAAACATTGCAAATTATCAACATGGCTGGTACGAGCAGTGATATGAGATGTCGCATCGGAATCAATGATCCACTGATTCGACGAATGATGAAAGCTGGAACCATCCAAACTGACCTGAAACAAAGCTTTGTCCGTAATCCAATTAGCAGAACAATCTTCCCGAGATGAACATGCCAAATAAACCATATGAAAAGCTGTAATAGAGTGCATAAGCCCTAAAATTTTAAAAAAAACAGCAGGAATCAGAAAATCAGTGCGCAATGCGCGAACAGTGTTGTGGGTGCATGTTTAACACGCACTGGAAGGTATCTCTCTGGCTGAAGCTGTGGCGCGTGTGATCATGCGCTGTTGAAGACGCGTGAATCTGAGCTGTTGATTCAGCTCTGCTTTGTTCTTTCGGTGATTAGAAATGACAACTACGGAAGTCTGGGACATCCGGCCGCTACAATATAATGCCAGGACTCAATTCTAGGTCACCGGAAATAGCTTTGCAGCTACGATTGGGCCAAAACAGCTTTGCCACTGCGAGCCGGGAAGAGGCCTGAGAGAGAGAGAACGACTGGTAGCCGGAATTATTCGTTGGAGGTGACCGTGCAGAAAACCAGAGAGAGAGCCGTTGGAGGTGTACCAAAAGAGGTGACCGGAAAGAGACAAACGGGAAGGCCTGGGATGCCGAAAACTAGACTGAGTATAGTCGCCGAAAAATTTCGATGGTGGCCAAAAATTGGTAGGGATTTGACCGGAAGTTTCCGAAAACTAGCAGTAATTTGGTCGAAAAATAAAATACAATATTAGGTTAGGATCAGAACTTGCAATGATACCATGATAGATTGATTTTCCGTAAGGAATTGTATTATTGATGACTGAATATATAGAGTACAATAGAGGTGTAATAAGGAAAGAACTCTAACTATAATAAATCATAATCTAATCAGTTATCTGATTAACCTAATAGACTCCATCCACTATGACCTCAGCCGGACCCTCTTGATTTGTCGCGAATGTTGGTAATCCACGGTTCATGGCCTCAATCACAGTTACGCCAAATGCTTCATACAGAGCAGGCTGCACAAACACGCCTTTTGCGTATGCAATTGTCCGGTAGAGCTCGATGTTCCTGTTTCTGTCTGTCTGAGCTGCAATCCATCTCATCTGCCCCTTTAGGCCATACTTTTGAATCAACATGTGCATTTTCTGTATTTCAGATGTTTCTTCCCTGTCCTTGGACTTGGTATGGTCGAAGAATGCGCCGACTATCACAAGATTCACCAAGCTTCTTAGCCTCTTATTCTTTCCATACCACTCTGTCAATCCAGAAAGATTCTTGACAATGTCAAATCTTGCCATGGAGAAAATTATTGGCTTCTTCCTATCATCCAAGAAGCCACTGTGGAGAAAAAGTCATAGCATTAATTGCAGCCAGTTTTTTTTTTGCTTTCTTAGCTCTATATGTAAAGCCATTGTGGAGTACCTTACATGTGCCCTTTATTTTCAGCTTTGCTAAAGAGAAGTTCTTCAATGGCAGGACGGAACTGCATCAGCCTTTGCTGCTTCTCAGTGTGTGGGAAGTAGAAAGACTGATCAGCCCCGGGAGACACGATGTTGAATTTGAGATCGAATACATTGATGCCGGAAACAACACTGTAAAGCCCTGGAAGTGTGAAAGCCGCACGGCTCTCATATTGGCCTGGCATATCTTTGTTGCTAATGCAAAAAAAGAGATTCAATTAATCTTGCAAAAAAAGAACTACTCTTAGCTCCTCTGAAATGCATCTTTGATCTCTAGTTTCTTGCCTTCCGTCGATTTCCTGGTATGTACATGTTTTGATGAAATCTACTGCATTCATTGCAATCAAATCAGCTGTGAATTGGCATGAGAAATGGTATTTGGGATCTAGTTCTTTCCACTTGATGTCCGAATCTTCATACTTTGTCTTCTCCAATCCATGTGCTATACTTGTTGGAAAATGATGGTTAAAAGGTTGAAATTCGTCAACTTTTTGGGCTTCGTTTTGAGTGAGACCCAAATAGATTTTGGGTCAATGGATGCCATTGTTGGGTTCTCCTTCGCGAGTACTACAAAATCGACTATTTAAACTCTCAAAACGGATCAAGGGTGAATGAGATATGGATGTTTGAAATGTCACTCTTGAAAGAGGAAAAACAGGCGAAAATTGGCCTTGAATATTTTTTCTCTGGACTGTCCAAAACGCGTATGGACTGCATGGAAGTCTCTGGAAGGCCTAACCGCATAGTATATATGGAATTGCTTGTGTGTAATTCTTAAGAGATAAGAACAAAATACTTCCATATTTTACGAGATATCTTGTCTTAAATAAATATGCGATTTACCATGTTTAATACGCTGAATAATATTTGTGCAAATATTTCTTCCATTTTCGGCAGATTTGATTCTAGTATTCATGGAATGTCTCGAATTTGGTGAGTTGGTGATTGGAGAATATTCTTCTCTAATTACAGAAAATCAGACTATCATGTTTACATGATTAGGGTCTCTTAGAGCAGTATAAATAGAGCATCTAACTCAGTCAGAAAACTTGCACCATTCTCAAGTTCCCCATTTCTTCTAAACTTGAGTCTCCCTTCTTTCTTTCTCTGTCGGTGATACTCCTTCGGGCCTTGCGTGAATTTTAGGTAACTCTTAAATGTTAATTATTTCCTGCGATGGTTTTACCCTAGGGAACGATGTCCACGACGGGACTCATTCTTTCAAGGGCAGCGAGTGTTACTCGTGACTCCATCACTTTTTGATTACTTGAAACGTGATTTATGCTTTGATTATTTGTATTTTAAACTTTTCTGTTGTATGCTTGAATAATTAATAAAAGTCTATTATTCTCGCATATATACATTGCTCGTTCAATTTTGTTATTTAATTTTCCACATGATATAATCAATATATTTCCAATAGTTTTGAAACAAATGATTTTTGTTTGTTGAAATCGCATATCGAATGCTTGAACGAAATTTGCATACAAAATCCTCAAAGTTCAAACGAAAATTGTATACCGTATTTTGTTCGAGTATATATATAGATGCTGCTTTGATTGAAATATGCACGAGTGCATAAATTTTGGGCATGCTTGATTGTGTCTTACAAGGAAAATATACATTCCAAGAGTGCATGCCTTGATTTAGCAAGTGAAAATTGCATGTGAAAAAAATAATTGTGCATGTAACACACGTAACATGCATGAAAAAAAAATAATTGTGCATGTAACACACGTAATATGCATGCAAAAAAATAATTGTGAGAATATGATTGCATGCTTTGATTTATGGAATTGTATGATATGGATATCCATGCTCTAATTAGTTTGTATTTCAAATTTTGTTGGTTTTGGTTGTTTACAACAAAATCATATCGAGCAATTTATTGTGTATATTAATTTAAAATATTTATATGTGATAATAAATGTGTACATATATTTAATAATGAATAATCTTTGTATATACACATTGTTGAATCTCGGAACCATGTCGAGCAATGATGCTGCGAAGACTACCCCTGGGGGGACGCCTCTTGTGGTTGTTCCCCATGCTGAGAAACCCGAGAAGTTCAATAATGGTTTGAACTTCAAGATATGGAAACAGAAGATGATCTCTACTTGTCCACTATGGGTTTAGAACGTTACGTTCACGAAGATCGTCCCGTTGTGAATGAGAAAAACACTAAAGAAGTTCAAGATACTGCGGTGGAGTGGAACTATAAGGAGTATATCTGTCGCAACCTCATTTTGAATAGCCTTCACAACGCCATTTGGAATGTGTATCAGGTGAAGGAGCCTTCTAAGGTGTTGTGGGAAACTCTTGACCAAGAGTATAGGGGTGAGGAAGTTGGATCCAAGAAGTGGGTCGTCGGCAAGTTCCTTGACAACAAGATTGTTGATGCCAAGCCTGTGGTCAGTCAAGCTCAAGAGCTTCAAATGATGATCAATGAGCTGATAGTCGAAAAGATGACAATGTGCGAGACTCTCCAAGTCTATTGCATCATCGAGAAGCTACCTCCAAGTGGGAAGGATTTCAAGAGTTATCTAAAACACAAGCGAAAGGTGATGACCATGAGGGATCTGATCCAAAAGCTTCGTGTTGAGAAGGATAACCGCATCTCTGAAAAGAGGATGAATGGATCTATACCTGTGGCAAGGGCCAATCTCGTGGAGGTTGGTGGGAGCTCCAAGTTGAAGAAGCCTAAGGCACATAAGGGATCCAAGTTGGGAGCTAAGGGTGGAGTTTCGAAGAAGTCGAAGTTCACTGGCAAGTGCTACAACTGCAACCTCGTTGGCCACAAGTCCTCCGAGTGTAAGAAGCCAAAGAATGCCGAGAATGAGGCCAACATGGTTGAAAATCTTGCACTAGATGTGAATAACATCGATCTGTGTGACGTGATTTCTGAAGTAAACATGGTGGACTCCAATCCAAACAAATGTGGATTGACACTAGTGCCACTAAGCACATCTGCTCAATCAAGAAAGTGTTCTCAAACTTTAAGGCAATTGAAGATGGAGAGACCATCTACATGGGCAACTCTGTAACATCCAAGGTGAAAGGGTGTGGCACTGTGGTGTTGAAGATGACGTCTGGAAAGGAGTTGACTTTGAAGAATGTTTTGTATGTGCCAGACATTCGCAAGAACCTTGTGTCCGGTTCTGTGTTAACCAAGCATGGCTTTAGGCTAGTGTTTGAGTATGATAAGTTAGTCTTGTCAAAGAAAGGTATGTTTGTAGGCAAAATTTATGAGCTAGATGGTATGTTCAAGTTGAACACCATGGTTGTACCTCCTAAGAAAGATGAAATGAATGCTTCTTCTTCTGCTTACATGATTGAGTCTTCCAATTTATGGCATGGTAGACTAAGACACGTTTATTATGATTTGATAAGAAGATTAATTAACATGGAGAACATACCTAACGTGAAAATTGATGCAAATCATAAGTGTGAAACTTGTGTTGAAGCTAAGATGATTCGAACGTCTTTCAAACAAGTTAAACGAAACACGAAACCTCTTGAGTTGATACATACCGATATATGTGATATCAAGTTCGTGCAAACAAGAGGAGGAAACAAGTATTTCATCACCTTCATGGATGATTGCACCAAATACTGTTATGTGTACTTGCTGAAAAGCAAAGATGGGGCAATTGAGAAATTTGTTCCCTACAAAACGGATGTTGAAAATCAACTTGATAAGAAGATCAAGGTGATTAGAAGTGACCGTGGAGGTGAATATGTAGAGCCATTTAGGGACTATTGTTCTAAACATAGAATTATTCACGAGGTCACTGCCCCCTACTCGCATCAATCTAATGGTGTGGCTGAACGTAAAAATTGCTCTCTTAAAGAGATGATGAATGCGATATTGATAAGTTCTGGGTTGCCACAGAGCATGTGGGGGGGGGATATTTTGATGGCTAACAATATTTTGAATAGGATACCCCGTAAGGATGAGAAAGCAACTCCTCCCATGAGTTGTGGAAATGCACGAAGTCGTGCTTTACGTACTTGCGAATGTAGGGGTGCCTTGCGAAGGTATTGATCCCACCCCCCCAAGAAGTTAAAAATTGGACCTAAAATGGTTAACTGTATCTTTATATGATATACACATGAGAGTAGTGCTTATCGCTTCCTTGTACATGAATCTCATCATCCCAAGATTCACAAGAACACGATCATGGAATCAAGAAATGCAAATTTCTTTGAGGATGTGTTCCCTGCCAAGGAAAGGGACGAATCGTCGAAGAGGACCATTGAGTCACTAAACGAAGGCGTAGTAATTCCTGACGATCTCGAGGATTAAGAGGAGAAAGTGGATGAACCTAGATGAAGTAAACCGACTAGGACCAAAAAATCATTTAATCATGATTATCTAACATTTATGCTAGAAAGCGAGCCACAAAGCTATAAGAAGCTGTGAATTTGTCTGAGGGGCCTATGTGGAAAGAAGCAATTAAAAGTGAAATCGACTCGATTCTACATAATCATACTTGGGAGCTAGTGAACTTACCTCTAAGGTGTAAACCGCTGGGCTACAAATAGATCTTCAAGAAGAAGATGAGAGCAGATGGCCCGATTGACAAGTATAAAGCCAGACTTGTAATCAAAGGTTATAGACAAAAGGAAGGTCTTGACTACTTTGATACTTATTCTCCAGTCACAAGAATAAGCTCCATTAGAATGATACTTGCTATCGTCACATTGCGTAAGCTTGAGGTCCATCAAATAGATGTGAAGACTGCCTTCTTGAATGGAGATTTAGAGGAAGAAATCTGCATGAAGCAACCTGAGGGGTTTACGGCTCCCGGTCAAGGAGGAAAAGTCTGAAAATTGGTGAAATCATTGTATGGTCTCAAACAAGCACAAAAGCAATTGCATGAGAAGTTTGACCATGTCGTTCTTGCTAATGGTTTCAAAATAAATGAGTGTGATAAGTGTGTCTAAGTGAAGACACGGAAAATGGATATGTAATCCTCTGTTTATATGCAGATGACTTGCTCATTGTGGGTAGTAATGAAAAGATGATCAAATCTACCAAGGACATGTTGAATTCTCGTTTTGACATGAAGGATATGGGACTGGCGGATGTGATCTTGGGGATAAAGATTATCCGAAGCTCTGATGGTATCACCTTAACCCAGTCTCAATGTAGATAAAATCCTTGAGAAATTCAACAGGAATGACTCAGAGGTGGCGATGACTCCAATATATCCGAATTTGCATCTACGAAAGAAAAAATTGGAGCTATTAATCAGGTGGAGTACTCGAGAGTCATTGGGAGTCTGATGTACTTGATGAGTTGTACTAGACCAGACATTACCTACACTGTAAGTAAGTTGAATAGATACACGAGTAACCCCAGTATGACTCACTGGAAAGCGATGACTAGAGTACTGAGATATCTACGTTTCACTCATGATTATGTTCTACATTATTCGAGTTATCCAGTTGTAGCTTAAGGATACAATGATGCAAGCTGGATACACAATATAAAGTATCTGAAATCCACTAATGGGTATGTATTTACACTAGGTGGAGGAGCAGTCTCGTGGAAGTCCTCTAAACAAATGGTTATTACTCAATCCACAATGGAATCCGAGTTTGTTGCCTTAGACAAGGCGGATGAGGAGGCTGAATGGCTCCTTCAATTCGTAGAGGACATTCCTAGATGGCCGAAGCCTGTGCCAGCCATATGTATACATTGTGATAGTGTATTTGCTATTGGAAAGGCTCAGAATATGCTATATAATGGGAAATCTCATCATGTTCGACGGAGACATAGTTCTATAAGATAACTTCTCTCAATTGGAGTGATCACAATTGACTATGTAAGGTCGAAGGACAACATAGCCGATCCCTTGACTAAAGGGTTGAATCGAGAGGTAGTTGTAACATTATCAAGAGATATGGGACTGAAGTCCATTAAATGATGGGTTACGTACGGTGACACCCAACCTATGTGAATGGAGTCCCAAGATCTAGGTTCAAAGGGACAACTAAACTGCAAAGACCCATCGCGATCACTGTGGGGGTTTCATACCTCCTGTCTTATTCCTACGATGAAGAAGCAGTGATGTGAATGGAGGTTAAGCATTAAAGTTGCTTTTAATGATTCATGGCATCGAGTGTGTAGTACTTGAAAGAGCGCATAGTTTACGTAACTGCTCTTACGCCAAGAATCACCTATGTAAGAGAGAAGTGTGGCCACTCTGAAGGAAATTGTTGGGACGCAATTCTTTAGAAACCTTACAGAACTAGGCGTGTGTCATGGCCTGATTAATGGACACAACCGAGGAAAGCGCAACGGCTAGGAAAGATATCTGTGGGAA
The DNA here is from genome assembly GCA_037428765.1 of Rubia yunnanensis. NCBI lineage: Eukaryota > Viridiplantae > Streptophyta > Magnoliopsida > Gentianales > Rubiaceae > Rubia > Rubia yunnanensis. The sequence continues at coordinate 29,421,099 of CM075069.1, read as the reverse complement.
GTGCATTATCGTTCACACAAGTGGTAAGGGAAGTTTAAGAACATCGTGTCTATTTCCTAACCAGTGGGCTAAGTGTACTCTCTTAAGGGAAAGTTCAAAGGTGACACCTACTTATCCTATGTAGTATTTATGCCATCGAAGTGAATCTATCACCAAGTCAAACTCCGTGTCTAACGTGATTGTTTTGATTCCTACATCAGTATATATTCATGTGGGGGATTGTTGGAAAATGATGGTTAAAAGGTTGCAATTGGTAAACTTTTTGGGCTTCGTTTTGAGTGGGGCCCAAATAGATTTTGGGTCAATGGATGTTACTTTTGGGTTCTCTTCCGCGAGTACTATAAAATCGACTATTTAAACTCTCAAAATGGATCAAGGGTGAATGAGACATGGATGTTTGAAATGTCACTCTTGAAAGAGGTAAAACATGCGAAAATTGGCCCTGAAAATTTTTTCCCTAAACTGTCCAAAATGCGTATGGACCGCGTGAAAGTCTCTGGAAGGCCTAATTGCATAGTATGTGTGGAATTGCTTTTGCGTAATTCTTAAGAGATAAGAACGAAATACTTCCATATTTTGTGAGATATCTTGTCTTAAATAAATATGCGGTTTACCATGTTTAATACGCTGAATAATATTTGTGCAAATATTTCTTCCATTTTTGGCAGATTTGATTCGAGTATTCATGGAATGTCTCGGATTTGGTGAGTTTGTGATTGGAGAATATTCTTCTCTAATTACAGAAAATCAGAATATCATGTTTCCATGGTTAGGGTCTTTTAGAGCAGTATAAATAGAACCTCTAACTCAGTCAGAAAACTCGCACCATTCTCAAGTTTATCATTTCTTCTAAACTTGAGTCTCACTTCTTTTTTTCTCTGTCGGTAATAATCCTTCGGGCCTTGCGTGAATCTCATGTAACTCTTAATTGTTAATTGTTACCTGCGATGGTTTTACCCTAGGGAACGATGTCCACGACGGGACTCATTCGTTTCAAGGGCAGCGAGTGTTACTCGTGACTCCATCACTTTGTGATTACTTGAAACGTGATTTATGCTTTGATTATTTGTAATTTAAGTTTTTCGATTATATGCTTGAATAATTAATAAAAGTCTATTATTGTTGCATTTGTAAATTGTTCGTTCAATTTTGTTATTTAATTTTCTGCATGATATAATCAATATATTTCCAACAATAGTCCCCTGTTCAAAGTGAAGCATTGTTTAAAGTGAACAATAGTTGCAAAACTGGTGGAATCAGAGGAGGGAATGAAAGATGTACATACCAGTGGAACTCCAAGTTTATTGGCCATCAGCGACGCGACCAGATTCCCGTCCGTATAGTTTCCGATGATCAGATCAGGTTTTACTTTCATCAGTTCAATGATCTTGTTGTAAGCATCCCGAGTGTATCTCTCGAGGTACGGATAAATGTCTAATCTTGAAGTCCATTGAGGAATGACTCCATTTTCTGTTGTAAATGGCACCCGTAAAATGTGTGAGTGCTTTGTTTTGAATATGGGTTCAAGTTCTTGGTTGCATTTGGTTCCCTTAGCATCAGAAATCAAACTAGTAACCCGCATTCAGTAACAGCCTTCTTTTTTAGGGCACTGGATCTTATATAAAAGTCAGTGTTAACACTTATTTAAAAACCACCCGTCAAACTATTAAACTACTTTACTTATAAGTTAAGCAGTTTTTTGTGTTTGGTAAACTGCTAAAATAGTGCTTATTTGGAGGAAAAGCATAATCTGATCTCCTCTGCTTTCAAAATTAGGCAATCTCACTTTCAAAATTAGGCAATCTCACTTTCAAAATTAGGCAATCTCACTTGTAAGCACGGCTCCACCAAGCACAGTCTAAGAGTGTTACAGAAGATTCGTGAGCATTTTTAGAGGGATGTGGGGCTTACCACAAGGATCTGAGACTTGGCATTAAGGCCTTGTTGCTTGATTCTTAGAAGTAATTCCTCCTCTAAAGCCACAACTTGATCCAAAACATAAACCACATTGCCCCCAGTGTCTGGCAAGCCAAGAACATCTGATTGGCCAAAGTATCCACGAGCAGAAAACAGGACCAAATTGAATATTAATGGAAGCCTTCCAAAGAACTTTTCCACATTCAAAGGGTCTGGAGCCTGAAAGACCTCTGAATCTGATCTCATTGTGTCTTTTAACTCTCTCAGCAGTGTCGCCCCACCCCTTCTCGAATCCCCATTCCTTGAACCTGACAAATTTTCACCATCAGTTCTAAACCATGCTGATGAATGCCAGGCAAAAGGAGTTTTCTTCACCTGAGCTCAAAGTTCTGATATTGCGTATCACTCAGGAGCGCGGAAAGGGCTGCATCTGCTACTATCAATGCTGACTGAAGCTTTGCAGTTGTGTTGAGGGTCATTGATCATAAGTTCTGAAAGTTAAAGGAAGAAGCAGAAATCAATTGATAGTAGTAGATGGTTCAATGAAAGTAGATAATCAATTGATTAAATTTGTGATATCTGTTATAGTCGATTCAATTTAAGTTCTTCACACTTCTCCTTGATGGTTCAATGAAAGTAGATAATCCACAAGGGGCCTGTGCACTTCCAGGGTCAGCATTCAGCTTTGAGGACAGAAACTTTGAGACATAGTTGACTCCATTTTCAATAGATGAAGATAGGGTGAGGTGAGGTATGGAAAATCCATTGCTCCAAAATCAATTCCAAGTGCATTTTCATCATTTGCCCTGCATTTTTTTAGCCATATCATGTGATTAAATAGCTGAAAGGAAACAATCTTGATGAAACTGAAACCATGAAATGCCTAAAAATCCATAGTTTGACGTGTTATATACCAGGTTTCATCTACTATTGTTTCCTTGAACTTCAAGAAATCCGTAGTTGTGATACCATCTACAGAAAGGTCATTGCATCCAGAGGCGGAACCAAGATTTTTTTTCATGTGGGACTGATCAATGCTACTCAAATTTAAATTTTAAAAATTAAATAAAAAATAATTTTAAAATAGTATATAATTTAATAAATCGAGTACGATACAATAAGGTTTTCACAAGTTCACTAAACTGCTAAAATAACTACTTTTCTAATGCTCGAATTACTAGAAGTAGAACTAGGAACAAGTGGGGGCAACAAATACCTACGAGACTCCATGCCTTGATAACGTTGAATAATTGATTCCATCTCGATCTTAAAAAAATTATTTTTCTCAATATACACTGTCATAACATCATTCAACCATTCATTTCTCATTCTATTACGAAGATCAGTCTTGATATTCTTCATGGCAGAAAAAACCCGTTCAACTGAATCTGTTGCAACTGGTAGAACTAATGCTAACTCAATAAGACGATATACCAATGGGTAGATTACATTGCTACGTGATCGAACCATATGTTGAGCAACACTTCCAAGATCATTGATGCCTGATTAGGCATCATCATCTCTCACACCATTAAGGAAGTAATTAAGTTGTTGCTCAAGCTCAACACGATCAATTAGGGAAAAGTCATCCAGATAGAGTTCAGCAAGGCGAAACAACTTACCAACATCAAACGTGGAAAATCTTACTCTCGGATCAAGGCATGCGATACAAGTGAGTAACTCTAAGCTTGCTTCAGAAAATTAATGATTCATTTCAAGAATCGTCCTATCAACGGTCTAGTATTGAAATAATAAAAAATAAAACAATAAGATAAAAAATACATATAAATTAATGTAAACAAAATAAATTAAATATGTAAATATGAAAGTAGTACCTGAAGAAAAATACAATCACGGTAGAAATCATGTTTGGTCAATATTTCTCCACGTTGCCTAGAACGGTGACGAATTTTCCATTGTGCTTCCATCACCTCTAATGTGATCTCATGCTTCACACAGAATGTTTTGACTCCATTCAATAATTTATCAAAATCACCATCTCTGAATTATTTTCCATTCAACCTTCATTATATTCATCATTCGCACAGCTATTGAATATTTTGATCTCTTTGTTGCAAGGCAAGGGACAATTGACTTGTAGCTCCCAACAAATGCTTTATCAAAAACATACAAAATACTAATTCATAGCTCTCCATTCTATCAATCAAACCCTTTGTTGTAGAGGCATTTTCATCTACACTGCTATGCTCACAGGTAATAAGAAGAACTCAAATAATAGAAGACCACATAGCCTCAAAACGAAGAATAGTAGTGTAATGTGATCCCCAACGGGTATCACCAGGCCGTCTCAAACTCATTTCTTGATTTTTACCTCTTCCACTAACATTCTCCCCACTCTCCAATGTCTCTACAAGTCTAGCATATTCTAATTGCACAGGCATCTCTTTTCTAACACATGAACCTCTAACTAAATTCACAGTTCTAACAAGATACCAAAAATTCACCCACAGATAGAGAACTATAGGCAACAAAAACAACAACCAATTGAATTTGGTGAGAGGAACAATGAATATACCTTGCAGAAGAGCTTTCTTTCAATATCAAAGCTTGCAATCTATTAAAATTACCTTGCATATTTGAAGCCACATCATATCCTTGACCTCTCAACTTTGACAAGGACAATTTCTTATCTACAAATAGTTGCTTAAGAGCCTCCATCAAAGTAATAGTTTGAGTATTGGAAACATGCACAAGAGCAAGAAAACGCTTAACAATGCATCCTTGCTTGTTGACATATCTCAAAACAACCCTTATTTGCTCTTTTAGTGATGCATCTCTAGCCTCATCAACAAAAAGAGAAAATGCACTATCTCCAATGTCATTAACAATAGCATCAGTTACCTCACCCGTACAAGTACTTGAGAGCTGTTTCTGAACTTTGGGGGATGTCAACTTGCAATTTCCGGGAGCATTTTCATTCATTACCTTAGCAACATCGTCACTTTGCCTGCAATACCAGTCAACCAATTCAAGATAATTACCCTAGTTGGATGGAATCCCAACTCTCATCATGACCATGAAAAGTCAAACCTTGTTTTAACAAGTATCTTGTCACACCTAAAGCTGCAGTCAAATGTGTGTGATGTGCCTTCTCTGCTTCAGTAACATGAGCGTCGAAACAATGTAAGATACTTTGCTTTTGAATGCTAAAATTTCTCAATTTGATTGTTGCACCATGATGATTTCCATCCACATTAGTAGCATGCTCCTAAATAATTTAAGGGCATTCTTCCAATTCATCATCTCATCTAAAGTATATGTCGTCTCCTTTGCTGAATTTTTAAAAAGATAGCAAGGAAAACAAAAGGCATCATCCTTTGAAACACTATACTCCAACTAATCAAATTCATCAAACCAACCTTTTTTAAAACTTCTAAATTCAACATTGAACAATGTCTTGGGAAAAGTATGATTCTTAGGTTGGCAAGGACCTCATAATATATATTCTCTTAGCACTTCATCTCTAATAGAAATATCAATCTCTTCAATAGGTTTACGTAGCCCGGGATCACTTATAACATCATTCCGATTGAATTCTACGCGAGATTTTTTTTCTACTACTACCCTCTTAAATTGTGCCTTTGTTCATTAGGTTCATTCGATCTCTTAAAAGATGAAAATCCTCTACTTCGAATTAAAAATTTGTCCATAACCTATTAAATATCAAATAGGGAAAATATATAAATTGAATTCATTCTTATAAAATCTAAAAGTATTATGAAACAATAATAAATTATAATAACAAATAATTTATAAAAGCATATTCATCTAAATTTAATTTAACAAATATCCCTAATTCCATAATTTATCGATTTCACATAAATAATAAATCAAACAACTATAATGTATACATGTGCAATTCAATTAATACAATCATATAACTTCAATTCGACATCCAATCTAAAAATAATATTCATATAAATTAATTTTTTGAAGGAAAAATAACATAAACAATAAACCCTAAAATTAAATTACTTCTTTCAAGTCATAAACACAAAGAGGAAACTAGATGAAGAGGAAAATGGGGGGCTGGAGGAGGAATGGTGGTGGGGCGGCGTCCGGAGTCTCCGGCCGGTGGCGGGACTGTGGCGGTGCCCGGAGCTGGAGGCTGGAGCAGAGCTGGAGGCGCCGCCCGCTGCTCCTGCGTTTTTGGCTGAGTGAAATGCTTGTTTTTTCACTCCATTTTTTGCTCCTAAGTTTTTGGCCCAATCCAAAACTTAAATTTGAATTTCATTTTTTTTCTTCAGTACTAATCAAAACGACGTTGTTTGACTTGAACCAAAACAACAGCGTTTTGATAAAATATGGGCCAAAAAAAGGCCTTCAACGGCCTTCTTCTTCGACTCCCAGTGGCCGGAAAATAGAAATTAAGCCAAAAAAATGCAGCTCCCAAACTCTGAACATCGAGAAGCGCTACTGACCACTACTACCATGACACCGGAATCTCAGGTAGGGTTGGAGCCATACCACGCACAATGGTAGTTCCGCCCCTGTGAGTAGGGACGGAGGGAGTACTTGTGCTTCCATCAGCCCACTTCTCGCATCTATATCTTGAGGCACGTCATCTTCAATAAGGTCTATTCGATTTCTCACTTGAGCCTATAGCCCAGTCAGCCGCACCACTGGAGCCAGCTTCTTCCACCATATTAGACCATGCCGCTCACATCTCCTCTATGCCCCCCTGATTACCCACGTCCTAACTCATCTTCCGTTGTTTCAACATTATCCATGCCCAGTACTTCACAATCCCCCCCATAGGCCCGTCAAAGTCAAATGGGTGATTTGGACAACCCATTATCCAAAGTTAATTATCCCATTATCTAATGAGTCAATATTCAATTAATCTATTTTCCACTGAGTCAATATTCAATAATCCATTTATTAAGCGATATAACGGGTTGGATCACAAATGGGTTGGGTCATTAAATGGATAACTCAATGGGTAACCTATGAGATAACTCATGTGACACATTGGGTTATCCAACAAGTCATTATCCAATAATTTATTACGTAACTAATACAATAAGTCATTATCCAACATTTTCTACTTTTATCTAATAAGCATTATGCAATTGATTTGAGCTCGTGTTTGAGCTCGAATTTGATCCATGATTAAATATATTTTTAAATTTTCTATATACATTATTATATATTGTATTTAATAAATATAACAAATATATATTGTGTTGGCTCGATAATCTCGACGAAGATAATGAATAGTATTGGTTGAGCTCAGTTTCAAATACTATTCGAGATCGGCTCGAGTTGGGTTAAATCAAATTCGAGCTCGGATGATTTAAAATATTTTAAGATTGAGCCAAACTCGAACAACTCTTAATTTGAGCTTGGCTAGTTTAAAATATCTTAATCTCGAACTCTTTTGGCACTCAACCAATCACAATAACATACAGTTGCCTCCACGTTTTCAGGCAAAAGTGAAGTTCGGAATGTGCCTAAATTTCTTCCACCATGACTAAAAATTATTCAAAAGCCACAGTTGTAATTGGAATACTCAGACAAACAAAACTGCCCACAATATACAATACAGCTCGTAAAGAACTAAACAAAAATTTAATTGAATTACAAATAATATACTCCCTCCATTCCGGAATAATGACACCTACACTTTGGACTCGGTATTTTATGCAAGTTGATGTAGCAGAGAATAATCGTGAAAAAAGTAATATTGAATTATAAAATTCAATTTTTGCATAAAAAGTAATAGTCTCATGTATTATTATTTTTGTAGATTTGTTGTATAATTAAAATATATTTTTTAATATATTATTACAAATTTACAATACCTGTTAAAAATAAACTTGAAAATATTCCGCTAATATTTTTGGGCAAGGGAAGTCAGTATCAAAAGGAAAAGAAATCGTGATTAATTTTTTAAAATGAATTAGAAAATTGCATATAATTTATGGAGGCAAAGGAAGAAGAATACAAATTCATGATTGAGAAAATTCCGAACCTTCATTTTTGTCCAAGTAAATACTGCGGTTTTCCTGGTACAACAGCTTGTTCTGAAAGGGTAAACTAAGTATGGACCCAATTAAATGACTAACACTTAATGGGTCACTTAGTTTCGATCCAATGGATAATTTTATTTCGATCCAACGGATAATAAGTGATTTCAATGAATAAGTGTTGGTTTAAGTGTTTTTCAACAGTTTAATTGAATAAGTCTCAGCTCAAGTGGCCAAATATTGGGAATCATTTATTATTTTCCTATGTTCAACTAAAGGAAATATTTTTAAAAATTTTCATATTTTTCAGAGGAGATATTTCTGATTTAGTAAAAGGTTCTTAAATACTACTTCTTTCGTCCGGACCGTTTATCGATTCTTAATTGAATCAAATTGAAATCATTTAAAACATGAACCAAAATCAATAAATATGATGAATCGAGAATTTGATCATTTCTAAAATTATTAAATTTGTTGGGAGAAAATTAAATTACTCGTGATCAAACTTGTGAAAAAATTGTTATCTTATGATAAGAAATTATCCACGGATCACCCGTTACCTAACCCAACTCAACCCGACCCAAAATTATTCAACAGGTAACCTGTTATCCAACTCAACTCAACCCAATAATCACAATCCAAGTTTTTTCTTTAACACAATGGGTCATTATCCAATAAGTGAAAAATAATAAATGGATAATGATTATCCATTGGGTGACCTGACCCGTTTGATGGGCTTACCCTCCCATCAGAGCCCCACAATTAGTTCCTGCACCAAAAGTTCTAGACCATGCCACTAATGACCTGCAGAAAATAATCAACACATCGTGGTCAGAAGGGCTAGCACAAATTCCCTCAAGCCCAAATATGTCCATACCTCCATCATTGATTACACCCCTGTTGAACCTCGAATTGTTGCTCAAGCCATGAACCACACTTGTTGGTTAAATGCAATGAAGTTAGAGTATGATGCTTTAATGCAAAATAACACTTGGTACCTTGTCTCTAGTCCTTGTAATATTAATCTAGTTGGTTGAAAGTGAATTTTCAGGATAAAGCAACACTCGGATGGATCAATTAAATGGCATAAAGGCTCGCCTTGTTACACGAGATTGCATCCAAGAAGAAGGAGTCAAATTCTTTGACACCTTCAGTCTGGTAATTGAGCCAACTACCATCCGTCTGGGGCTATCTATCGCTCTTTCATGTGGATGGAAAATTTGGCAATTAGACATCAATAACACATTCTTGGATGGTGATCTATCAGAGGAAGTTTATATAGAGCAGCCCCGAAGCTTTGAGGATCTATCCTGCCCTAATCATGTATGTCACTTACGCAAGGTCATTTATGGCTTGAAGCAGGCACCACGGGCTTGGTTTACCGAGATCAAAACTCACCTCACCACGCAGGGCTTCTGGGCTTCTCGGTCTAGCAAATCACTGTTTGTTCACTCCTCCACCCTTGCCACTCTTTATATACTTGTTTACGTAGATGATCTCATTATCACAAGGGACAACATTCAGTTTATGAAGCAGGTTATTACTTAGTTGCATAAGACTCTTGCCCTTAAAGACCTTGGAAATTTGAACTACTTCCTCGGTGTACAGATTTTTTTGTTCCTACTGGTTTTACTCATCCCAAAGTGGATACATTCAGGACGCACTTGTTCATAGCAAAATGGAAGATTCCAAGCCGGTCTGGACTCCTGTTGATCCATCTTCTCCCATGATCAAGAATGGCAACCCCTTTTTGACCCAAAGCTATATGGGCAAGTTCTTGGATCCCTTCAATATACTATCATAACACACCCCCAACATTGCCCACACGTAGTAAATGGAGTTTGACAGTACATGCATTCTCCTATAAATCTGCACTAGCAAGATGTTAAGCTCATCTTGAGATACTTGAATGACTTTGGACCATTTTCTGCATTCCATCCTACCACTGTTGTCTCTTTGTTGGCATATCTAGATGCAGGTTGGGTTTCTGACAAGGATAATAATCGTTCCAAATACGGCTTTAGATCGCTTCATGGCAACAAATTTTATAAGCTTGACTTCCCACAAACAGAGAGTGTTTGCGAGGTCAAGTACAGAAGCAGAATATAGAGCACTCACGTATACTTCAGCTGAACTACTATAGATAGTTCAGCTACTCCAAGATCTTCGAGTTTCTCTTTGATAACCCCCTATGCTTCTCTGTGACAATATTGGATCTACTTTTATATGCAAGTGAAAGAATGATTTCCCGTGAATGATTTGTCGTTGAGAGAAAGAATAAATAGACAAGATTACATAGATAGAATTGTAGTTAAAGAATGACTCTAGTCTAGTCATCATTCTTATCTTGATTTAGTCATCAATCTAACTTATCTAACACCTTCCCTCAAGTGAAGTTTCGGATGCTCAGAGATGCAAAACTCGGATCTAAAGATTCAAATAGTGGATGAGAGAGACCCTTGGTGAAGATGTCCACAACCTAAAAGGGAAGTACGTGCGATTTGTGTGCGAAACACACACTGTCACTGTGGATCTTCTTCTTCATCTCATTTCTGCTCTTCTAACTGTCACTGTGAATCTTCTCTTATTCTATCTGCTTCACAGACAACGGCTATATCCCTCTGGTGGAAGCCGTTGCCACCTCCGGTATGGCGTCACCGGCGCTTATACCGAATCCCGACACTAATCCTACTATGACTACGATTCATCCTATCCCCCAAATCCCCAAAAGCTTTGCTCAGGCCCTAAATTCAAAACCATCGCCATTACTGATGTCACTTCCTGATACCCCCAATTTACATCCCGTTACAGAATTTAAAGGGAAAGTAGCGTATATTCTTCCTCCAGAGGAGGGAGAACTGCTAGCTGCGCATTATCAGAATGCGCTGGTTGGGAAATTTCTTCGGGGGAAACCAAATATGGAGGCTATTCACATGGCTTTTAAATCGATAGGTTTTAAGTCTAAATTTCAATTGGGTTCTATCGATTACCGACATATTCTTATTCGTTTTCAGGAACAAGAAGATTACCAACGGTGCTGGATTAAAGGGCAATGGATGATCAATGGATTCAGCATGAAGGTTCAAAAATGGACACAGGATTTCTCGCCGTCAGTGGAATCATCAATAGCACCGGTTTGGGTTACTTTCCACAAACTCCCAATTATGTTCTATAATAACTCAGCAATTATGGGAATTAGTAGTCAGATTGGTCGTTTTCTTAAGATGGATGCGGCAACAATTGCTTTAACCCGACCCTCGGCCATTAAAGTTTGTGTAGAGATAGACCTGTTAGCATCACTTCCTAGTACAATTGTTGTAGGAGTTGGAAATAAGGTGGCTGAATATCCGATAGAATATGAAGATTTGCCTACTTATTGCTCACATTGTAAGATAACTGGTCATACTAGTAATAGATGTAACTTCTTACATCCTGAACTAAGGAAAAAGATGGAGAAAAAGAAGGAAGATAAACAACCTAAGGGAGCTAAAGGAGAACAAACAATAGCACAAAGAGTCCTAGTTAATCTAGAGGGCTCCTCTGATTTAACAGTATCACAAAAAGAAAAGGAGTTTCAGGAACAGAAAATTAATACAGAGGGAAATAGAAGTCTGAGCACTGATCTTGGTCCAATTAATATCAAGAAAAAAGCACCTTCATTCTACTCTCTTGATGATATATCTAAGCCTATAACCACAACAGTTTGGAGGAGAAAAACAATACACTCTGAAGTTATTCCAATTCAGGAAAACACTTTTAAACCGAACACAGTTTCTATTTCTAATGCTTTTAATATATTGGATAATCTCAGTGAGGATCAGGACCAAGAAGGGGAAACTCTAGAGATTTTTCATGAATCTTTGGAGACACATGATAATCCAGTAATTATACTTTCTGAAGAACAAGTAAACAGGAACATAGTTTTAGGTTCAGGTGAAGAGATAGAAAAACAAGGACTTAATCAGGAGATTTCCACAATAATGGTAGCTGAACTGAATTATCAAGACTCTGATCAGATTAATTTAGAGCTAAATGCTGTAGAGGAGGAAAACTTAAAGACAAATGATCAGATTAATTCAGAAGAGGAAAATTTAAAGCTAAATGAGCCTGAGCTAAGCCCTGTAGTTGGAAAAAATGGAAAAGAAACAGGTAAATCAGGGAACAAAGGGAAAAATTCAGCTAAGACTGGTAGGAATCTTAGATCCACACAAAAAGCCATGCCAAAAATTTTTAAATGATTAAACACACAATTATAGGAAATATACTTGTTTGGAATGTTAGGGGAATAGGTACATCCTTGGATAGACTTAAGATCCTAAAAAACAAACATAAACTAGACATTTTGTGCTTAATCGAACCATGGCAAGATAAACTCAAAATTTCAGAATTTAAACATAATATTGGTTTTAGAAATGCTTATCCTGCTCAGCATGCTAAAATTTGGTTATTCTGGAATGAAAATTTCAATATCTATATTGCTGATGAAACTGACCAATATGTGAATGTTAAAGTTACTGATGTGGCCTCCTCTAGCACTTGGAACTGTGTTTTCATTTATGCAAGTGTTCATAGGCAAATAAGAGAGCTTTTATGGTCTGATTTAAAAGGAAAACAAGAGGCTAACACATTATATATAGGGGACTTTAACACTGTGACAACTGTTAATGAATACAAAGGCAGAAAGTCCACTCCAAAAAAAAGTATGAAACAGTTTAATGGATTTCTTAGTTTTATGGATTTGCATGAAATTCAAACTGTAGGAAATTCTTTCACATGGAGTAATAACAGGTTTAAAGATAGATGTAAGGACCTTATATTTCAAAGACTAGATAGGGGAGTGGCAACTTTAGACTGGTTTGATCTATTTCCTAATAGCTCAATTCAGGTTCTAAATAGAATGTCATCAGATCATGCTCCTCTTCTACTTTCAGTTCAAATTGCTGAAGAATTAGCACCTAGACCCTTTAGGTATCAGGAAATGTGGTCGAATAGAGAGGAATTTCAGAAGTTAGTAATGCTTAACTGGAATATAGATACTCCTTTCACTGGTATGTTTAGGTTTGTAGCCAAACTTAAGAGGCTAAAGTTGGAAATTAAAAATTGGAACAAAACACAATTTGGTAATGTGGATCAAAATTTGGACCAACAGGAAAATAGAGTTACTGATTTGGAAAAAGCTTTCCAGCAAACTCATGATCAGTTAATCCTAGCAGAACTTAATAAATCTAAACAAACACTGATGAGGGCTCAAAAAGAAAAAAACATTTTTCTCAGGCAAAAAGCTAGGTTAAATTGGTTAAAATATGGAGATGCAAATAATAAATTTTTTCATCATTCAATTAAAGAGAAGAGAGCAAAGGCTAGAATCTGTAAAATAAGAGATAAACATGGAATATGGATTACTGATCCTACCTTGATAAAAGATGAGGCAGTGAGATTTTATACTGACCTTTTGAATGAGGATACATCTCAGAAACAAGGTACTTATTTTCAGCTTTTTCTGAAAGAAATACCAGCAGTAATTACAGATCAGGATAATTCCTCTCTTCTGTCTCCATTTCTAATTAAGGAATTACAAAGTGTAGTCTTTGAACTTAATAGAAATAGTGCACCTGGACCGGATGGATTCTCTAGCTCTTTTTATATTACTTTTTGGGATACAATTAAAGAGGATCTCTTAGAGGCTGCAAATGATTTTTTACAAACTGGAAATATTCCTAGTGCAATTTCTAGCACCTGGTTATTTTTAATCCCTAAAAAACAGGTCCCAGTTAACTTTTCTGATTTCAGGCCTATTAGCCTTTCAAATTTTGTGAATAAGGTTTTCTCTAAGTTGCTTATGGATAGGATTAAACCTTATATGTCACAAATAATATCTTTGGAACAGAGCGCATTTATGAAAGGGAGGGATATATCGGATAATACCATAATGATGCAGGAAATGACTAGAATACTCTCTAGGAAAACTAAAGCCTCAAATTTAATAGTTAAATTAGATATGCAAAAGGCTTTTGATAGAGTTTCTTGGTCTTTTCTCAATTCAATTCTTCTGAAATTTGGTTTCCATGGGAGTTTTGTCAACAGGATAATGCAAAACATATCTTCAGCACGGTTTTCAGTTTTAATTAATGGTTCTGTTGCAGGTTTTTTTGCTTCTAATAGAGGTATCAAACAAGGAGATCCCCTTTCTCCTTTTTTGTATAACATCCTTTCAGAAGCTTTCTCTCGGGGCTTAAAAAAACTTTTTAGTTTAGGTTATCTAAAGTATTTTAGCCTGCCTAAAAACTGTTCACAGATTACACATCTAATGTATGCGGATGATACGGCTGTTTTCCTTAATGGAAATAAAAAAAATCTGGAGAGGTTTAAAAAGTTTCTTACAGCTTATGAACAAACAGCGGGACAAAAAATAAATTTTTCTAAATCTAATTTTTTTGTTGCTCCAAATACTGCTATTGATAGAATACATGCACTGAGCAGGAATCTAGGTATGACTAGAGGCAGTTTTCCTTTCACCTACTTAGGTATCCCCATTTTTTCAGGTAGAAATAAACAGATATATTATTATCCCATCTTAGAGAGAATGGAAAAAGCTTTAAATAATTGGAAGAATAGGTGGTTAAGTACTTCAGGCAAAATTATCCTTATAAACCACTGTTTTCTCTCAATTCCTACATATATGTTTTCAGTTCTAAAGCCACCTAAGGTAATTATAAGAAAAATGGAGAATATGGCCTCAGGTTTTTTCTGGGGAGATGATAACTTAGTACATAGGAAAAGATGGAGGTCTTGGCTTAGAATGAGTTATCCTACCCATGAAAATGGTACAGGATTCAGGGATTTACATGCCATTATTAATGCTTTTTCTTGCAAGCTTTGGTGGAAATTGCAAGTAAATAACACTCTCTGGGCAAATTATTTATGGACACTACCAGATTCATATAAGAAATCTAATGTTTGGAAGAGAATCTGTCAAATAACTGAACTAGCTAATGGTGTGTCTAGAGTAATTTATGGAAATGGAGATTGCTCTTTTTGGAATGCAAACTGGACAGGAAAAGGTGCTTTAACATATGAATGGCCACAAGATGAGGCAATACCTTTCCCAGACATTCCTCTTAATACTTTTGTGATGAATAAAAACTCTTATCTTCATTTTTTGGAGCCACATTTGGCTACCAGTACAATGTTACTCTTGCAGGTGGTAACAATTTCTCATTCACATGAGGATAGGCTAATATGGACAGCTTCAGCAAATGGAGATTTTAACACAGCTTCAGCCTATAACATCTGCAGACAGAAAGGAGTAACTATTAGGCATTTAAATAAGGTATGGTCATCCTTTATACCTGCCAAAATGTCAGTTTTAGTTTGGAGAGCCCTTAATGGAATTTTACCCTTCGATAATATTATTTGTAAGTTTGGTTTCTCTCTAGCCTCAATATGTCCCATGTGTAGAGTGCACTCAGATTCTCTGAATCACTGTTTCAATTCTTGTGCTTTTGCCACTGCAATCTGGAAAAAGGTCAATGATGTCCTGCAAATTAATCAGCCAGTTTTTGGTAATTTTAAGAATAGAATTGATTTTTATCTGTCTATCAGAGCTGATTCTGTGATCTGGTCTAATTTGATAATAGCTTTTACAATGGTCACAGCATGGTCAATATGGAAATATAGGAATAAGATTTTGTTTGAGGATCAATCATGCTCTGTGGATTTATGCTTTTTGAATGTTAAAGAACAGGTTTACCAGATCTTTGTTGCTAATCCGCAATATGGTAGCCTAGAGAAGCATCAGCACCTAATACAAAAGGAAATCATTCCTGCTCCACATCAGAAAAAAAAGACTTTAATTACAGCAGTAAGATGGGAAAAACCAACAGTAGGGTATAAGCTTAACACAGATGCAACATGGAAATCTGATTGTGAATCTACAAGTGCTGTTATAATTAGAGACTGGAGGGGAGAGGTGATTAATTTAAGAGTCTATCACTTTAAGGCTGATTCACCTCTACATGCAGAACTTATTGGAATACATTATGCTTATCTCCTAGGCTTAGAGCTTGATCTTTTAACCTTCACAGTAGAGACAGACTGTTTCAATGCGGTTAAGGGATCCCAAAACCCAAAAAAATGTCACTGGTCAGTTTTCTCTTTATGCTGTACTTTGAATAAATGGAACAAAGGAACTTTGATTCATTACATTCCTAGGGAGGCAAATGTAGCTGCAGATTACATGGCTAAATATGCTAGGAAAAGGAACATAACTGGAGATGTTAATCTAGAAGATATTCCCTCTTTTTTAAAAGGTTTGCTTTATTTGGATAGAGCTGGTTTATATGGAATCAGAATTGGAACTTAGGAACATAGCTAAGAGTCAATCTTCGGCTGAAGCTTTTAAATGGTTTTTATATCCATCTCTACTGGATACTGCTCGCTTTTTGTTTTTTATGCATTTGCAGGTGGAGAAGACTAAGAATGGAAACACAGGTTTAACAAATTTTGAACAGAGGAAGACACGGATTGCAGTACCAACCATATGCTGGGAAGGAGGATACCTGGAAAGATTTCCCTACTGCATAAGCATTTGCAGGTGGAGAATTTAAGAATGGAAAGATGGTTTTCACTGATTTCTGAACAAAGGAAGAGAATGAGTGCAGTACGAAGTTATCTGCAAGACTTTTTGCAGTTTTTTTGTTATACAGTACCAACTTTTCTCTCAAGTTCTATGGTTTTTGGGTCAGAAATCATCGACAAATAGAAGTTTCGTTTTGTACGACTCTTCGACCTGTTTGTGATGTCTCGGCTAAAACCATAGACTACATAGAGGATGTCCGTTTTTGCTACCAGTAGGATAAAAACAAATAGGCTACAAACTAGTTTTTTTTTTAAGTTTCACATTCTAAGGAATGATATTTTGTATTTGAACATTATGCGCCTATTGGCATATCTAACGGTCTGGGGAGCCAATATATACCCTCCATCTCAGGATGGTTTTAAAAAAAAAAAAAAAAAAAACCTAAAAGGGAAGTAGGAATATGAGCAACGTGCAGCTTTCCAGCCGCAACCAGCTCCCAAACACAATGATAATCAATGTCGATGTGCTTCATTCGCCTGTGAGCAACTGGGTTCTGAGCCAAGAAAATCGTACCACTGTTATCGCATTAACAGAAGTGGAGAACCATAAAGCAGAACATAAAGATCTCGCAGTAGATGAGTTAGCCAAATAATCTCGGAAGCCGTGTTGGCGAGAACACAATACTCAGACCTTGTGTTGGAATGAGGAACAGTGGGCTGCTTTTTGGCACTCCAAGAAACAAGGTTTCTGCCAAGAAAGAGAGCATAACCATAAGTGGAACGTCGGGTCTCAAGACAGTGAGCCCAATCAACATCGGAATAGCTCAACACCTTGGGAAAGCTGGCAGAGCAAAAAGAGACGTTGAAGTGCAAAGTGCCTAGAACATATCGGAGAATCCAAGTAACTGCAGCAAAATGATGAGGGCCCTGAAGATACTGACTAACCGTGTTGGCCGTAAAAGCCAAATCTAGATGACTAATAATCAAATACCAGAGAGCCCCCGACCAGAAAATGATAAAGCGTTGAATTCCCAAATAGATTATTGATGCTATTGTGGAGCTGAGAATCAAGCACAAATAGAGTGGAAAATAGAGCCATATCAAACATCCCGGCATAATTAAGAATATCCCTTGCATACTTGGCTTGGCCAAGAACAAGACCTGAAGGAGTGGGTGAAACCTCCAAGCCAAGGAAGTAATGAAGAGCACCCAAGTCCTTAATGGGAAACTCCCAATGCATGTCATCGATGTAAACCAACAAATACAACAACGACGATCCCCGAGACAGAACACATAGAGAAGTGTCGATCGAGCTACACGGAAAAACCAAGCTAAACCAAGTAGGTGTTGAAATGCTGAAACTATGCCCGAGGGGCTTACTTGAGACCATAAATAGCCTTCCGCAAGCAACACTCATAATTTGGGTGAAGGGGTACTTGTAGCTGACTGGTTGCGCCATATAAACCAGAGAATCGAGCATGTCGTTGAGAAAAAAATTCTTAACATCCAGTTAATGAAAAGTCCAGGAGCGTATGGTGGCAATAGCAAGAACTTTTCGAATGATAGATGCTTTGACCAAGGGGCTGAAGGTGTGGTCAAATTAAAAACCATGGATCTAAGAAAAATCTTGTGCCACGAGACGGGCCTTATGGAGATCAATCGTGCCATCAACACTATACTTCAGTCGCTAGACCCGCTTGGAGCCAACAATGTTGACATCCGATAGTCATGGAACCAAATCTCTCAGGTGTGCTGTCCATGAAGAGCCGCTATCTCATCATCCATAGCTGAAACCCAAGATAGATCCTGAAGGGCTAAGCGATAATCTGTGGATTCTGTCTAAGCAAGCAAAACGGCAAGAAGACAATAAGCAACAATGTTAGAATAATATTTTCACTGAATAGCTTAAGTCCCAGACCAAGTAGTCATCTGATTAGGATGAGGACAAGGTGGAGAGATCGGAGGAGCAGTCACGGCCGGCAAAGGGGCTGGTAAGGTGGCCGGCAAACCGGATGGGCTTGGCGGTGAACTGGGTGAGTTGGTTAATGGCGAGATAGGCGGAGCAAGATGTGTTGGAGCAGCCACTGGATGGTCTGAATTGGTAGAGCAAGTAGAATAAGGTGTCGTAGTCGGTGAGGATGATAGCATCGATGAGCCAGGAGGGCTGGCAATCTAAGTGACAAGCCGATCAAGAGGAGATGCCACCATGGAAGAATCAAGAATATCAGCTGATACATCAGGGGGATCAAAAAAAGTAGAGATATTCAGAGAGAATGGAGATACTGAAGTAGAAACATCAGCATAAGGGAAGGAAGTGTTTTCAAACCGAGCATGTTTAGTGACATATATCTTTATGACATAGGATCCAAACCTCGATATCCCTTGTACTGTGAGTTGTACCCAAGAAAGATACATGGCAAACTGCGAGGAGCAGGTTTGTGAGCTGCATATGGACGAAGATAAGGGTACACACGACAACCAAATACATAGAAGTTCGTGTATATGGGAACCCGACCATTAATAACTTCATATGGTGATTTTCCACCAAGAATGGGAGTAGGCAGCCGATTAATGGTATAAGCGGCTACAGCAAAAGCATGAGGTCAGTAGGAGAGGGGGACATGAGAGTGGTATATCATAGACAAGCCCATCTAAAAAAAACTGACCGTTCTACTCAAGGGTATATGTGCAAGAAATATAATGGTGAATGTCATTTGTCTGAAAGTGAGAGCGTAAACGACCATTTACGAACTCATTCACCCCCCCACCCATCACTCTGAAACACCTTAATGGCGGAAGAGAATCGGTTCTCCACAAAAGCCTCAAACTGGCGATAAATCTCCCAAAAATTATATTTACGTTTCAGTGGGTAAAACCACGAGAGTGAGGAATGATCATCAAGGAAAATAACATGGTAGGAGAAACCATCAACATATAAAATTGGAGAGAGTCCCCATAAGTCATAATGAACTAGATCAAGTATCCTAGCAGCATGTTTATCATTTGTATAAAAAGATAAACACTTCCCTTTAGCCTTTTCACACACATCACAAAGGGTGGGCTTCGGCAAAACTAATGAGATAGATAAGATCCAAAAGCACAGAAACCAGAAATAACAGAATGCTAAACATGACCAAGTGTAGCATACCAAGTTTCAAAAGACGCACGCGACTTATTGGCTTCCATTGTAGATAATAAAGCAGGTACGCCATCTTCAATATGACCTTGACCCAAAGCTTCCCTAGTGATTTTATGTCGAATACTAAAAGAGTGATCATCAAAGCAAACAACACAGTTAAAATCCTGAGTTTATTTGCTAATCGAAAGCAGATATATCAAGCACAATAAGCACATCATGCTGGGATAGAGATTTAGAAATCTGAGAGACACCGATACGAGTAATAGAGAGTTGAGTACCATTATCAACAGTGATAAAGTCACGACCATTATAAGGTGTCATATAATCAACAGTACTAGAAGACGATTCCATATGTTTGGTGGCACATGAGTCAACAATCCACTTTGAGCCATAATACTTACTACCGACAAAATGGGCCATAATGCAAATTATAAGAAAACCAATTTGTAGCAAAGGTACAATTGACAACTTGGTCAAACTGAAGCAAACTAATGCACAAGTGAAGGCTGATGAGCGCGTAAAACTGACGCGCGAGTGATGCCACGCTCACGTGATGATAACGTGTGTGAAGCTACTGCAGCTGACGAACGTGTGAAGAATGGTGAGTCTCGCACGATTCAACGCACGCAAAAGTAAACCTTTCTTACTCAAAATTTCTAAACTTGCTTTTGCACGATACTCACTTCTTGAAATCTGGACTTTGCCTCTTCGTTCTGCCGATCGAAAGAAATAGACGGTAGTGATAGCCGAGGAGGAGAAGTGTTAAGGAATTAGAATTAGAATTAGAATTAGAATTGTATTCTTACCATAATGGTAGATGTAATTGTATTCAATTACCTTTTCCTAGCTTGTATAGGTATCATGTACTACTATATAATGTATTCTGAATTCATGAATACAAACACAGATTATTACCTTTATTTTCTACATGGTATCAGAGCCTAAAACCCTGAAACCTTAAACAGAAACATTTTCCACTGCTCTACAATTTTCGAGTCGCCGCCGCCGACCATCACGCACCGCCACCCGTTTTGTCACGCACCGTCCATAGCTGTTGCAGCTTCCCACCATTCGCCGACAGCCACATAGCTAAAGGGCAAGTCTAACTTGAAACTTGATGTCAAGATATGCAATTCCATCCTTACCCAACGCCCAAGTAAGTACGCATGCAAGTTGATCTGAAAACGATTACATGATTTGACCTTAACCTGATTACATGATTCTTGCTGTTAGGATAAATCAGATTGATGACTAGATCATGATAAAAACGATTACTAGACTAAAGTCATTCTTGAACTACAATTCTATCTCTGTAATCTTGTTTATTTATTCTTTCTCTCAATAACAAATCATTCACGAAATGATCTAAAAATGATTACATGCTTTGACGTGCTTTGACCTTAACCTGATTACATGATTCCTGCTGTTAGGATAAATCATATTGATGACTTGATCATTATAAAAATGATTACTAGACTAAAGTCATTCTTGAACTACAATTCTATCTTTGTAATCTTGTTTATTTATTCTCTCTCAATAACAAATCATTCACGAAAATCATTCGTATCAGAGCCTCACCTTTTCCTAGCCCTGATTCTTTCCCCAACTGATACAGTTCTTCCCGACCGTTTCTTACTGGCCAAATTTTGGCCAACTTCTGGCAAATTTCTGGCAGTCTCCGGTGATCATTCTCTCCCCAATCGTTATCTGGCAAACAAACCAGCGTCTTTATCCTTCGGCGCTTCTTCTCCAGTCATCCTCTTCGGCGTTTCTCTCCGATCTTTGGCATCGTTTCCTTCTTCTCTCTGGTCATCACTTCCGCCAGCTCTTCTTGTTAAGGAATTAGAATACAATTATAGCATAGGAGAGGAGTGCTGTAATTTTATTCTATCCAGAATTCATGAATACAAACACAGATTATTACCCTTATTTTCTACATGGTATCAGAGCCTAAAACCTTGAAACCTTAAACAAAAAAAATTCCAGCAGCTCTACAATTTTTTAGCCGCCGCCACCGACCATCATGCGCCGCCGCCGCCGACCATCACGCACCGTCCGTAGCTATTTCCACTTCCTGCCATGCACCGACAGCTACACACATCATCCATCGATTTCCGTCATCGTTCGTTCCTCGCCGATCGCCGCTCGTCTTCGTTTCGCCGCCGCTGGCCGAACTCTTCACGTGCCGCCGCTTATTTGCACCGGTGTGTCCTGCCAATCCGATCTGTCGCTGGTTATTGTACCTGCTCCTGTTCTGTTCCTGATTTTAGAACATGTCTTGTTTTGAAAAATAGACTAGTTTTGATGCTCCTGAGGCTTCGAAGCTTCAGGATATGAGTGGTTATGATGTTATTGCAGCTTTACTTCAGCAGCTGCAGTTGCAACCTGGCTCTCGGACTACTTTACCGATTGGTCGTATGTCGACTGATCCTTACTTTATTGTTTCTGGCGATGGTTCAGGTTTACAACTCATACCGACCATGCTGAAAGGTCAAGAAAATTACATGGAATGGTCCGATGCGATTTGTCGCGCATTCCTTGCCAAGCACAAGATTACCAAACCCCAGGATGATCATCCTGATGCTGCCAATTGGCCTAGGATTGATGCTACTCTTGTCTGCTGGATCTTGCAAACCCTGGATCCGGTGTTGAGATCTTCTACAAGTTTGTTTGCCACAGCCAAGGATCTGTGGGATGACCTGAAGGCATGATTTATTCTCACAGGTGGTATGAAGCTTTTGCAGAAGCAAGAAGCCATTCAAAGTTGCAGGCAAAACGGTCATCCCATCGACATCTACTTTGCCAAACTGAAGAAGTTGTTTGTAGATTATCACTGCATGCGACCTCCCCTGGTTTGTACCTGTGAAGATTGCAAAGCATTATGCCAGTGCAATCTTGCTGTGAAAGTCTTCCAAGAGAGAGAGAAGGATTTGATCTACCAATTCATCTCTGTCATCGACGAAGGTTTTCACACCTTGCGATCACATGTCATGAGCATTGATCCAATGCCATCTGTCATGAAAGTGTATGCCCTTGTTGCTCAGGAGAAGAATCATAGGGCTGTCATTTGAGCTCGTGAGCTTTCTTCTAACTCCATAGCGTATGCTACCCGATGTTTACCACCTGTAAGTTCTTCGCCAGTTGTTCTTTCTGCAACTGACTGCAAGAATCTTCTTTGTACCCATTGTCGTCGCACGGGTCATGATAAAGATACCTGTTTCCAGATACATGGTGTCCCAGACTAGTTCAAGAAAAGCAAGAAATTGGCGCCACCTTCCCGGCCATCAGGCACCACCACCGGTTTCGGAGGCACCGATGATCTCCCACTCCCACCATCGTTTGCCGGAGCTGCCACATCGCCGCCAAGTCTGGTGGCGGCGGCTTCCTCTTCCGGCAGTGTCCCTGCACATTCCGAGTTCGGCCCTACTCTTTCTAATGACTAATTGAGCTCTACCCTGAACCTGTTTAATCAGTTTAATTCTCTTACTGGCGATGAGTCTGGTAAGCCTACTTTACCATGGATACTTGATTTGGGAGCCTCATATCACATGACTGGTGACAAAGGTTCTTTTACTGATCTTACTACTACTATTGATTCTGTGAATGTTGTTCTGGCAGATGGCTCGGTATCATCAACTTCGCAATATGGATCTCTTTGCTTTGGTGACTTTATTCTGCCGCATGTTTTATATATACCTACATTGCGATGCAACTTACTGTCATGCTCTAGAATGTCATCTACCCTGAACTGTCTAGCTTTGTTTACTGAAAATTATTGCATTTTAGAGACAATCAGTATGAGGAGAGTGATTGGCATGGGTGAACAAAAAGGGGGGGGGGTGTTTTGGCTTCATCTGCTAGATGCTCGTGTTCACCGTCCTGTCCTGCAGTCTCTTCCTACAGTTGCTTCAGTATCTTCTTCCGATTTATGGCATCAACGTTTTGGTCATCCATATTCCACGGTGTTGTCTTCTATTTCTTCTGGCATTAATAAACATTTTGTACCCTGCTCTATATGTTATAGAGCAAAACAGACTAAACATAGTTTTCAATTAAGTTCTACAAATGCTACTGCATTGTTTCAATTAATTCATTGTGATGTTTGGGGACCTTATAGAACATTATCTTCTAGTGGTGCATTTTATTTTTTGACTATAGTAGATGATTATTCCCGAGCTGTTTGGGTTTATTTGTTAGTAGCTAAATCTGAAGTAGCTTCTAGAATTTTAGAATTTAGTGCCTTAGTGAAGAACCAGTGGGGCAGAACCATTCAACGAGTTCGGGCTGATAACGGCACTGAATTTTTGCCTCTGCGATCTCACTTTACTGCATCTGGGATCATTTATGAGACATCTATGGTTGATACTCCACAACAGAATGGTTAAGTCGAAAGAAAGCATCGTCATGTACTCAACGTGGTGCGTGCTTTACGGTTCCAGACCAGTCTTCCTATTGAATTTTGGGGAGAGTGTGTTCTTACTGCTGCCGACCTGATCAACCGAACACCGACTCAGCATCTCAACGGTCGTACTCCCTTTGAGTTTCTTTATGTGAAAGCTCCAAATTACTCATCCTTACAGGTTTTTGGATGCTTTCGTTTTACTGCTCATGTTCCCAGATATCGTGACAAGTTTGCACCATGTAGTCGGCGGTGTTTGTTCTTTGGTTACTCTGCTAGAATGAAAGGCTATCGCCTTTTTGACTTGGAGTCCCAAGTGATCTTTAACAGTTGGGATGCTTATTTCTTTGAAGACCAGTTCCCGTACTCTGCAACTCCGACATCTGCTGTATTCGATGAACCTGGCAGCGCCACCACACCACCGCTGGATTCCTCCTCCTTCTCGCCGAAGCCGCACAGAATTTTGGTTCCACCTTCCGCTGCCGATCCACTGCCGTCGGTAGCCGTTGGCCTTCCGCCACCGGCCAACTGCTGCTATTTGCTGTCTTGCCGGTCACCGCCGGGCAATCACCGCCGATTAATGCCATCCAGTCAACGCCATCCAGTCAATATTGATCGGTCAACGCTGGTCAATGCCGGCCAGTCACCGTCGGTCGTCATCGGCCGGTCAACGCTGGCCGTTCAACGCCGGCCTACCTTTGCCGTTCACTGTCGGTTCTTCTCCACCAGTTGCCGCCAATGCTACATCCATGGTTTCTAC
Source organism: Rubia yunnanensis (assembly GCA_037428765.1). Taxonomy (NCBI): domain Eukaryota; kingdom Viridiplantae; phylum Streptophyta; class Magnoliopsida; order Gentianales; family Rubiaceae; genus Rubia; species Rubia yunnanensis. The sequence continues at coordinate 29,396,317 of CM075069.1, read as the reverse complement.
TTTACCAGCTTCTCTGGTACCGGATAGTTCCGCTACTGAGTTACCACCTGCAAGACAGAGTGTTCGATCTCGTCGTCCTCCACCGTACTTGGCAGACTACAACTGTGATGATCATGCTTGTGCTCTTACTACTGGAGACCCCCCCCCTCGACTACGTTCCCTCATGCATCGACACTTTCCTCAGGTGTTCTCTATCCTCTTACTGATTATGTAAATTGTGATGATTTTTCTAGTATGCATTCTAGATTTTTGGGTGTTGTAACATCTAGTGCAGATCCCACTACATATTTCGAGGCTTCCCATCATTCTCATTGGTAGGATGCTATGGCTGAAGAAATTACTGCGCTGTAGCGAAATCAGACATAGACTTTGTCTCCTTTACCTGCGCATAAGAAGGCAATTGGGTGCAAATGGGTATACTGGACAAAGTTTTGTTCAGATGGTACTATTGAACATCATAAGGCGTGCCTCGTGGTTCTTGGTAATCGCCAGGTTGAAGGAATTGATTACACTAAGACTTTTGCTCCGGTTGCAAAGATGAGTTCTGTTCAATTATTTCTGTCTGTTACAGTTATCCGTGGTTGGGAACTGCATCAGATGGATGTTCATAATGCCTTCATGCATGGTGATTTGCATGAAGAAGTGTTCATGCATCCTCCGCCTGGCTACGCTATTCCGCCTGGCTACGCTATTCCGCCTGGTCAGGTTTGTCACCTTCATGAATCTCTTTATGGTCTTTGTCAGGCTCCTAGAAATTAGTTTGCTAAACTGTCTCAGGCTTTACGGGAATTTGGTTTTGTTCAGAATAAGGCCGATTACTCTTTATTTGTCTATTCCCTTGGATCAGTTTCTTTACATGTTCTGGTTTATGTGGATGATTTTGTTATTGCTGGTAGTTCTTCTTCGCTCATCTCTGAGTTCAAGAAATACTTGGGTTCTTGTTTCACATGAAGGACCTTGGTTTGCTTAAGTATTTTTTGGGCATAGAGATTGCTAGAAGACCGGAGGGGATGTTTCCCTCGCAAAGGAAATATGCTTTGGATATCTTATCTGATACATGCTTATCTGCTTCTAAACCAATTGATTTTCCGATGAAGCAATAACATGATTTGGCACGTGTTGAAGGTCCAGCCTACCATGACCTGGAGCAGTATCGACGCTTGGTTGGGCATCTGATATACTTGACTATCACTCGTCCTGAACTTAGTTATTCAGTTCATACTCTTGCACAATTCATGAAGTCTCCTTGTGTTCCTCACTGGCAAGCTGCTGTTCGTGTGTTGCATTACCTAAAGAGTCATCCTGGTCAAGGTTTATTTCTCTCTTCACGTAGTTCTTTACAATTGACTGCTTATTGTGATTCAGATTGGGCTGCCTGTCCGATTACTAGGCATTCTCTATCTGGTTACTTTGTTATGGTCGGTGATTCTCCGGTTTCCTGGAAAACCAAGAAGCAACCTATTGTTTCTCGGTCTTCTGCTGAAGCGGGGTATCGTGTTATGGCAGTTACCTGCTGTGAGTTGTTATGGCTTAAATATTTACTAAAAGACTTGGGAGTTTCGCACTCCTCTCTTATGCGATTGTTTTGTGACAGTCAATCCGCTCTTCACATAGTGGCCAATCCAATTTTTCATGAACGCACCAAGCACATTGAAGTTGATTGTCACTTTGTCAAGGATCTTGTTCAATCTGGTGCACTAATTACTCAACATATTCGTACTGCAGACCAGCCTGCAGATTTGTTCACTAAAGCTCTCGGACGTACCCAGTTCCATTCTTTACTTGGCAAGTTGGGCATTTCCGATCCCTATGCTCCAACTTGAGGAGGAGTGTTAAGGAATTAGAGTTAGAATTGTATTCTTACCATAATTGTAGATGTAATTGTATTCTATTACCTTTTCCTAGCTTGTATAGGTATCCTGTATTACTACATAATGTATCCTGAATTCATGAATACAAACACAGATTATTACCCTTATTTTCTACCTATTAAGTTTATAAATTTAGAAGGAAAATATCATCTGCAATTAAACACTTTTAGTTAGAAAAAATCATTATTTTATATTATTTAGTTAATAAATTCTGATTACGTAATGCAAGATTATGCTATTAGAGGGAGTAGATTTTAGTAATTAAACACTTGGGTTTTAGTGCAGTCCCTGTTTTCGCATCAGAATGGTTTTTCCGTCGTACTGTCACATACAAGATTATGCATATTCCACTCGATCGATCAGTTCCCCTTTTCTTCGCACAAAAACCACACGCCTCCACCTCTAACCCTAGGAAAAAAACTTAGCCCACCCAAATTGTGTTTCCCGCTCAACCTCTCTCACAATTGGTGCCCAAATCGGATGTCAATCCCTCCCCGATTCTGACGGAATTCAACGTCAAATCTGCAACTTACCCCTAAACCGATGGACTATTTATGTGAAACACAACATCGTATAGAGTACAAATCTGAAGAAAGGCATTTTGTGTTAGTTCTTGGAGAGGTAATTTTCAAAATCTATTGTCTATTAATCTGCTGATTGGTTTCATCTTGGGTTAATCTGCTGATTGGTTCCACTGCATTTTGCGATCCTATCACAGGGGACCGTGTCGGTTATAATTGGGTCTATCTTTAGGATTATAATTGGGCACCAAAATTTCCATTCTCTCATTGATATTAATGTGTTTGTTTTTCCCCTAGTTTGTAGTTAGATACTGGAATGGTTTCAAATGTTAGGGGTTCAATTCCAATTTCATAAAGTTTTTGGTACTAGTGATTGGCGACTGGACATGTAACTTGTGATTGTTGTGTTGCAGTATAATACACAAATTTAGTTTCCCACCACTGTCCAGGGATATTTTGATTAAACTGCAGCTATGTTTGAAAATTCATGGTATTGTATTGTAAACTCATGGTAAATTCATGGTTTGGAGTATGCTGTTATTTTGACTAAATGGAGTCTGTAAATGGGGATCAAGGCTGGGGAACAGTTCAAAATTTGTAGTTTTTCTATCAGTGCTTTGCCATAAATTGCATATGGCTGGGTTTATTGATTTCAGTTATAAGGTTGTGTAACTTGTGTTTATTGGTGGAATGTTGTACTTTGTGCTTATTTTTTCTACGGGTGCCAAAACAAGTTTTGAAATGGTGATAATATTAAGGATCTGTACTCTTGACATTATGTTGTTGTATACTGATGATAATTAATCTGGTTCTTTTCAATTTCAGAAATGCCTCTGAAGGGACTCAAGGTTGATGTCAAACAATCACGTGCCCGGCTTGAGGGTGAGCAAGCAAGTGCAGGTTCAATTCTGAATCCCAAAGGTCTGCACGATAATGTAGGACGCTATAGTTTTCAAAATAGGGGTGTTCAAGACGATGTTGCACGAAAATTTCTTAATAGCATGGGTCTACAACCAATCATGGATAGTTTTGGTCCTCATCCAATTCTGAATGGCGAGGGTCAGTATCCAATCTTTTTTTTGTTCTTATTTTACTTAGCGATTTTTCTTTTTATTCACATTAAATGTCACTAATGTAGTTAAGGGAGGAAGTGCTCGTGTCAACCAGTTGTTTGCCAACCATGATGAGGGTACCAAATATAATGAAAGTGGACAAGTGAAAAAGAAATGACATATTATCCTTGACTTCACTAGTACTAAGACCACATATTATTAGTATTCCAACAGTTTGATTGTTTCAAAATAATTTTCAGTCTCATTATATTCTTACTAACATTTTCATTGCATGGTGAAATTAACTAGCATGTTGGTAACCAAAAGGTGGCAACTGATCATGATTCCCCAACAAATGGTAGCTTTAAGGAAACTACACTACATTAGACCACTGAGAACAATCCATATCTTCATGAAAGTGATGTGTCAAAAGGTGTACTTTACTTATTATAAATTTATAGTTTCCACCAAATTTATATTATAGGATTATGATCATAATTAAATAAAATCAATGTTGAGCCTAATTAATTCTAGACACATTTTTTCCTTGTACAGTTGGTTCTGACCATGAAGTCATTAACCAAAAGATGGCAAATGACAATAGTTCCCCAACAAATGACGGCTAAAAGAAAACTACACCAGATCATTCCAAACAGATCACTAATAACACTTCACATGTTGACAAACGCAATATGTCAAAAGGTAAATAATTCTAATACATTAGTAGAAAATGGATGTTTCTTGAATCTCGTTATGTATCACTGGTTTTTATTTTGGTTCCATTTCCAATGTGTTTAGTTTGTTAATTATTTGTGGTGATGATGGCTGGTTTGCATTTGCTAAGGAGATATATCAAGCAATTGATTATTTTATTTTGTAAAACTTGAAATATTTAATCATGTATGGCCGTAAATGTAGGAAACAAAAAGAGAGGAAAAACACACATGCTACATATTTGGGGTCGTGCATCTATTCTACCCCCAATCAGTCTTGAAGTCAATGAGAATGGGGCTCATATAGGAAAGGAGGTTGTTACCTTTGCTGAATGGTTGGGTACGAGAAATGGACAATATTGTCCCCTTGATGTAGTTACTTAGCACAAGATGCATGAACAAAAGAAAAAAGATGTGTTAGATCTCATCAAACTTAGAAGATAAAAAAATGGTTCTGTGTATAATAACCTCATTTTCATTGTGTCATAATCTATTTACTTTGAATTGTTGTGCAGGCACGATTTGACATCACTCTTGTGGACGAGTCATTAGTTCTATCCTCAGTTGCTTCCAAGTGGAGATCGTATAAATCTTACTTTAAAACAAAGTACTGGTCTCCAAATCACACGGAATATAATCTTGAAGGTGATGACATAATATTAGTATCCAAAGAGCAATGGTTTAAGCTTTTAGAACATTGGAACAAAGAAGATACAATGGTGGGTCTTCTACATGTTATGTTTTTCTCTTTTTTAAATTTCTCTAAATTTCATGACAAAGTGCCACCACTTTGGTCATTTTAATTTCTTATAGGAACTATGTTGGAAAAACAAAATAGCAAGATCAAAAGGATGTATGAATCAAGCAACGGGGAAGCAGTCATTTGCTAATGTTTCTAACAAACTGGTAACATTTTATTTTATTATTTCTATGTTATGTTTATTATAAAAATCACTATAATCTAAAACTAAATAAATAGGAGGTGAAAACTGGTCACAAACCTTCTCGTGCTGACTTGTTCTGGGCGTGTTGTAGTAGGAAGAAGAACACTCTTGAGGATGTTTCGCTAGCTTGGGTTCGTTTTATTTTCATTATGATTTTTTTTATTTTCATTATTTAACTTGGATATATATTGTATCCCTTAATGTTTATATTTTTTAACTTTTTTTCACTCGTAGACTAAAATGCAAGAGTTGATAAATCGACTTCCCGAGGGAGAAGAAGATATCATTGCTTCAAATGATATTTATGCTCAAGTACTTGGTGAGAACACTCCAGGTGGCATTAGAATGTTAGGTTCTGGTGTTTCCCCCTCTGATGTATGGAGAGATGTCCCAAATCACAAACCAACAAAGCGGCCAATGTTGGCACAAAAGGAAAAATTGGTCAAAACTCAAAAGGAAATGCAGATTTACGTGCTAAATTACAGATACAACAAACTAATCCCAGCAATCAAAACACTGCCCATTTGACTCAACAAAATTCTAAGGTACATTATATATTATACATTTATATGGTAATTGTTTTTTCCAAACAATTTCTTAGTATTATAACTTCAAGTTCATCGTTTCCATGTCTTGTAAATGTTTCGTAGGTTGGTGCATCTTTAAAAAGTCTCATGGACCCACTAGAGAAGTTGCAAGGGGATATATTCACAATGTGGATGCAACAAAGGAGGTTGGTGGACAAGTTTTGGGACCAACTTTGTGTGAGGTACTTGTAATTGTGGTGCTACATGGTGAAGAACATCTTGTTCGTCCTTTTGAATTCTACTCTAAACTCGAAGAGACCATTGAAGTACCAACTACTTGGCCAATCATGTTGGTACGCCACCTATCTTTTAAGATAGGTTCGATGTTTGTTAGTCCAAATATTTTTTTTGTTAACTTCTAAGTGATTATTTATCAATTTTCTAAACATGTATAGAATTCTTAGTATTTTTTTACTGATTAATAGGTTGTACTTTGCATGTGGCATATTCTATTATGTACATGGGTACAAATATGAATTCTGAACACTTATATCATTTTTTGTGCAGGTGACACGCGCTCAACGGATTTGATAACTATTTGAGAACGATTTGGAAGATTTACTGCATACTCTTTTTACTGAACATTTTTTTAATTAAGAAAAGACGAAGTCTTGTGTAAGACCGTCTCACGATAAGACCAGAGATTAAATTGCAAAGATTTCAAGATGGAGTTTCATATTGATGTTTTAAAAGTTCAAGGATTTAATGTGTAATTGTGATAATTTACAATTTAGTCCTATTATATAAATTCTGTCGAAAGGCTTGTTTTCTAAATTTGGCCACATTTTTCATTCCCGTTTTTTCAGGAAGTTCAATCGTTCTTTCTCAGTATTCAAGTTTTTTCACTCACAATATTCAACCGCTCAGACTTCTATATAATCGGTTATTGCTTCATTTTTTTCAATTTCAAGTGTGCATTGGTTGGATTGAAGCTGTGTTTCTGTTTCCTTCAGTTTTTTTGTTGATTTTCGTTTGGTTTTTGACGATTTACGACTGGACGAGTTTGGATTGTGCTTAATCTGTGAAGGTAATGTAGTCGCTAGGGTTTTTTGTTCGTATTTTGTTATTTTTTCCAATTTTCCCTAATTTTTTTGGACGCATGTGATGTTTATGCTTTGTGTAGGTTTTCTGAGTGTTTGTTTCGCTTATTTTGTGTTTCTCTTTTGTTTGTGTAGTCTAATGTTGCTTTAATGTGTTCGATTTGAAGTTTATAGGGTTTCTGTTGTTGAGTGTATTTATATTTTGGGGATTGCTCTGTTTTTTGTGTAGGTCTTACTGTTTTCGTGTTCTATTGCTTTCATGTGATGTTATATTACTATTTTTTTGGGATTTTGCATTCAATTGGTTTATGTGTTGAATTTCTTTGACATTTTAGGGTTCATTTAGTTTGTGTGTTAATATGTGTGTTTTTGTTGTTCTGTAGATGTTGAAGGACAAAGTTACAGATGATTTTGCTTTAGATGTTCCTGCGAACATTGCAAAGAACTATGAAGACTCTGATAAAGTTAGTCATCTTCCTGTCATAAAAAATCCAAAGAAACTAGGACCTACTGAAGGTATTTTCTCTTTCTCAATTTTGGCGGGAATTTTTGAATGTATTTTATTGCTGTTGAGTAACTTGTGATGTTGTAATTTTATGACATGATGTTTCATATACTTCTGTTGATGTTTCACTTTTGCTCTTTGTGTTGTAATTTTATGACATGATGTTTCATATATTTCTGTTGATGTTTCACTTTTGCTCTTTGTGATATTGTAATTTTATGACATGATATTTCATATACTTCTGTTGATGTTTCACTTTTGTTCTTTGTGATGTTATAATTTTATGACATGATATTTCATATATTTCTGTTGATGTTTCACTTTTGCTCTTTGTGATGTTGTAATATTATGACATGATGTTTCATATATTTCTGTTAATGTTTCACTTTTGCTCTTTGTGATATTGTAATTTTATGACATGATGTTTCATATACTTCTGTTGATGTTTCACTTTTGCTCTTTTCATATTCATCAGTCATTTATTTGTGTCTTTCTAGCATAAATTTTATCTATTGTGTCTTTCATGTGTTGTGTTTCAGTTTTAGTTATCTATGTTTTCAAGTATTTGATTTGTCATTTTTTGTTTGAGCTGATATGTTGATTTTTTAAGTTTATTGTATGATGTTCTAGGTTCAGGTCATGATGTATAATTTTTAGTTTGATATGCTTTCAAGTTCAGTCTATGGTGTTTTATGTTTACTGAATGAATGTTGTTTTAAATTCAGGTTATGGTGTATGCTTTTTAGCTTGATTTTTTTTCAAGTTTAGACTACGATGTTTTTTAGTTTGATATGTTTTCAAGTCAGGCTATTATGTTTCTAAGTTTGCTGAATGATGTTTTGTCATTTTTGGTTTGTGCTAACATGTTGATTTTTAAGTTCATTGTATGATGTTCCAAGTTTAGTTCTTGATGTCTGCATTTTAGTTTGATATGATTTCGAGTTTTGGCTATGATGTTTAAGTTTACTGAATGATGTTTTAAATTTAGGTTATGGTGTATGATTTTCAGCTTTAATTTTTTTAAGTTCATGCTACAATGTTTTAAGGTTACTGAAAGATATTTTAAATTTAGTTATGATGTATGCTGTCAGTTTTTTATATCCTTTTCAAGTTCAGGCTATGATGTTTTAAATTTACTGAATCATGTTATAACTTCAGTGCATGAACTTGTATGTTGGATGATATTTTATGTATGTTGTATCTGTTTAGTTGTATGTTTCAACTTAGGAGTGTGATGTAGTTTGTGATGTGGGATGAGTTTTTAAATTACGCTTTGTATATTTTTTTATCTTTGAACTTTTTTTATATTACTGTTGCATTATATTTTCCTGATGTTTTTATAATTAAATTTAATATTTCAGATGCAAATGTTAGCTGTGCTGTGAGACAATCACACCGACTGAGGGGTGATCCTAATGTTGATTTGATTTCAGGTCTGTTTGTTCTTATTTACTTTTTGTGAAAGATGTATATTAATGTTTTGTATTTTAAATTTTATGCTGCTTTTATGTTTCAGGAATGTCCTCTATGAAGAGGAGACTGAAAGAGAAAGCCAATGAAAATCTTAATTTGGCCGATGAAGATGAAACTGATGAAGTTCATAAAGATGGACTGGATGGTGCACGTAACTTGGAGACGGTGCTGACTGAATCGGGTTATGGTTTGGATGGTGCTGATAAGGCTGACAAATCTGGTCCGGATGTTGCTAAAAAAGCTGATAAATTTGGTTTGGGTGTTGCTGATAAGGCTGACAAATCTGGACTAGTTGGTGTTGTTGCTATGTCTCCGGATTATGTTGTTGTTGATGAGGATGCTAAACCCGAGAGTTTGTCTTTCACTTTTTTATTTACTCTTCTGAATATGTATATTAATGAATCATACATTTGTATTGATGTTGTTCTGTTTTAGGAATATTCCCTGCAAAGAGGAGATAGAAGCAGATAGTGAAGAGGAATGTTAATTTGTATGATGAAGATGGAATTTCAGGAGATTCCGGTGGTCCCACTTTGCAGAATGTGGTACCTGAATTAGGTTCTGATCCTGCTCAAAAAGTTGTTGATCCTGAGATTCAATATGATAGGAGGATGTTGCGTAAGTTTGTGGCTTTGAAAAAATCCAAGAAATCCAAGGTTGTTGCTGAGGGTGTTAGTGGTAAAGGTATTCAAAATTAAGTTGTTTTAAAATTCAACCTTCCAATGTTTTATCCTCTTTTCTTATGGAATTTGACATGATATATTTTCTTTAGTTGTTGGTGTTGGTAATGGTAAAAAACATGTTTTGAGGAGTGACGCTAGTTTGAAGAATCAATTGAAAAAGGATAATGATGTTGGAGGTGAAAGTGCCAAGCGGGGGACTTTGCAGAAGACTCTGGCTATGCGGAATACTCCGGCTGTGAAGAAACCTAAAGTTGCTTCTGAGGGTGTCAGTGGCAAAGGTAATGTTTTAAATTGATAACGTGATGTTTTAACATTATGGTATGACGTTTCATATTTTGTAGTTGGTCATTTCAGATTTCTATCATTTTTATTCATGATGCCAAGGTCTGATTATCTGGTTTGATTTCTTTTCTTTTTTGTTTGTCTTAGTTGATGATGTGAAGAAGAAAGTTGCTGAGAAATAAAAAAATAAATCTGGTGTTAGAGAGAAACAAGCTTCTGGGAATGCGGATGAGGATGATATCATTTTTACTAGTATGATTTAGAAAAACATTTTTAAATAGCTCTGCCTTTTAGATATCAATTTTTGATAATGTTCCATTTAAAATATCAACTAACCTTTCATCATCATTAGACACAGCTTGCTTCCCTTTCACTTTCATCTGGTCAAACGGTCTGGAAGGCTTCTTCACAACCACCACCTCAGGTTCTGATTCAGAATCAGAACCACTTGCAACATTCACAGCTTTACCACTCTCCTCCACACTTTCAGATTCCGATTCAACAAAATGAGAGCAACTTATGTGTCAGTTATGTCTGTAATCTAGTTGTCGTTTTTATTTTTCTAGCATTGTATTTTCTCGGCAATTTTCTTGCTATATTTTTTCAGTGACTGATGTTTTAATTTCTGCATGTTTTAAAATTATGTATGTGATGTTTCATGCATTTTTAATTTTCTTTTTCAGTGCTGAGAAGGGATTCACTACGAAGTGTTGCCCTTGGAGAATTGAAAATTTGTCTTCTTTGCTGACTTCAAAACAGATAAAATCTGTTGAAGAGATTGGTTTTGATGGTCTCCTCAAAATTAATTTTTGTTCCCTTCCTAAAGACATCCTTCCCTACCTAATTCAGAATTTAAATCCAATTAGCTATGTTCAAACTATTGGTTCTGATAGGTATTTTATAACCAGTGATGATGTGTATGATGTTTTAGCACTCCCCATTAGTGATAAGGAAGTTGCTGAGGTTAGTAATGCGGGGAAGGGCGAAAGGAAGGATATAGAACTTGAGCAGAGACGGAGGGAAGATTTTGGGTATGATCAATTAAGTAACATTTATTGTGAGAGGCAGTTTGACAAGATGATGGGATTACGTGAAGGTGGGGATGAATTTAAATAATTGTTTGTGATGTATGTAGTTTGCAGCTTCTTGAGTCCTACTGCTAGATTATTTGTGGATTTTGAGCTGGTTCGTATTGTTGAGAATGTAGCAGAGATTAGGAGTAATGACTAGTGTGGGTATGTGCTTAGGAAGTTAGGTGATGTTGTGCATAGGTATAAGACTACTAAATACTCAGTAGTTAATGCGTGTGTAGTTGTTCCATTGATATGCTACCTGTATAGGTTTCTTTTCAAGGAAAACCATGCCCTCCTATAGTTCCTTTCATTCGTTACTGGGACACTACTTTGTTGCTGAAATGTTATAAAAAGATTGTCGAGGCAGGTTTTGATTCATGCATGTTTAAGGGTGAATTTCCTTTGACTTTTATGGGGAAGTATGTGGGCAGTGGTCCTGCTGCGACATCCAAAGAAACTGTGACATCTAAGGAAGGAAGTCGTACGAAAGAAGAAGCAGCCGGTTCAAGCTCGCAAGTTTTATGCTTTGTGCTTCCAAAAGATTTGCCTACCGATGCTACGATTATAAATAATGGGGCGGTCTGTAAGTATTCATATCTTTTCACTTTTGATGTTTTAATAGGAGCATCTGATGTTTTAGATTTTCTATGAGATGTTTTAAGATTGTGGTTTAGGTGTTTACAGATTTGATGTTTTTACAATCAGTAATTGGTGTTATAGAAATTGTATGTGATGTTTAAGTTTAAACTTTTGGTGTTACCTGCTTTGATGTTATAATATTAGTAGTTGATGTTTCTTATGTTGTATGAGTTTTAAATTTCAAATTTATGTTATCTTTTTGTAATTTATTTTTGGTTTTTTTCCTAGGTTGCTGATCAAGTTGTCCGTAGGTTCAAGAGGAATATTGAGGTTGTCACTAGGGTCTCGGTTTCTGAGTTGGGTGGAAGTGCTAAGGATGTTGTAGCTACTGTTAATGCTCAGCCTGATTATCCTCCTTTTAACTCAGACAATTTTGATAACTATGAGTTGTTTGATGTTGTTGATGAGATTGTAAGGAATGCTTTTAGGAATTGCACTCATGTTGCTGCTTCAGTTGCTGCTTCTAGTAATATAGAAGTGACGCCATCATTTGGTCTTGCCATTGAAGAACTTAGAGGGGCATCATCTGCAAAAGGTCCAGCTGTGAAGAGAATCAATAAGAATTAGGATTTGAGTGTGATGAACTAGTATTTGAGATTGTTTTTATGAATATTTGTTGGTTTGAATAGTTCATTTTTAAAGTTAGGGATTTGATAGGGGCAGTTGAACCCTTTATTCCATTAATTGTGATATTGTTATGGTTTGACATTATGAGATGATATACAACTGTTTCTAGTTTTCTATACTTTGTTGGAAATGATTATTTTATAGCTTGATGTGATGTTTCATTATCAGTGTGTGATGTTTTATAGTACTTTTGAGCAATCATTGTTTGAAGTTTTATGTTTAATGTGATGTGATCATTTTATTTATTTGATGTGATGTGTCATAATCAGTGTGTGATTTTTTATACTGTACTTTTAATCAATCAGTGTAATGTTTTATGGTTTGTTGGTTGTGATCATTTTATATTTTTTATGTGATGTTTCATAATGATTGTGTGATATTTTATATTTTTTATCAACCAGTGTTTCAAATTTTACATTTTCGTATATTTTTTCTAAAAAATACTTGGTCATTCATAAGATAGATTAAGACTTACGAGGCAATTTTTATTTGTAAATCATCATCTGAGAAAATAATAACACCAGTTCATAGAAGTCTTAACATCCAAAAATTCAATCCAATAACATTAGAATGTACTAGGGGTCTCCAGCACTGGAGACAGTACACATTCCATCCCTCGAGGTTACGCCATCGACATCTATAGAGAGGTGTACAAGCCCTCGAAGGTACACCACTCCTCGAGAGGTCACACATCCATCCCTCTAGAGTACACCAGCCCTCGGAGGTATATCACCCCTCGAGAGGGGTATACCACTGACAGAGTCGAACCATCTACCCTTCGAACGTCGACTATCCACCCCTTGAACATCAACCATCCACCTCGAGGAATGTTGATTCGAGGCATCCTCCCTCAACCCATCAACCATCCCCCTCGGCACCACTCGAATCATCCACTGCGCCATGCACCCCTGGTTGATGCCATTCGGCTCAAGGCCTCCCTACCACTTTGACGCAGCGGAACCCCGATTTCAATTGTTGATTCGACGCACGAATATCCAATTGGAAACCCTTCTGAAAATCTATTGATTCAACATAGTCGAATGCTAGATTCAGGCATCAAAAATCGAATTCAACAGGAACCCGAATTTGGAAAAAAAATGAAAGGAGAAGCTTCTTATGTATTCTATTTTTTTATTCAAACGAAATGAGGCTATATATAGCCCTGCCCCTAGAAGCCTAAAGGTTTAAAACTGAAAACCTTCTCAATGGGTTTTAAGAAGGCCACTTAAAATAAAAACCCAAAAGGTTTAAAACTTAAAACTAAGAAAACCAAAGGTTTAAAACAGAAGGTCCGCATCAATGGTTCATCAATGATTTGTTCATCAATGGTCTGCATTATTCCCTCCGGGGTGGAAAGAGTTAATCCTCGAAGTCTGGTCGGCGTCGTCATCGGAGGAGTCGCCATGGAACGGGAGAAGATGCTTCACGTTGAACACATCGGCCGTGCGGATGTGGCTCGGGAGTTTCAACCGGTAAGCATTGGGGTTTATTTTCTCGGTGATCTCTATAGGGCCAATCTTCTTGGCAGCAAGTTTGTTGTAGTCACCAACGGAGAAATGCTCCCTTGTCAAAATAGCCCAAACGAAGTTGCCTACGTCGAATTCGACATGTCGATGTCGTTGATCGGCGTGCTGCTTGTAGCGAGCGTTGGCAGCGGATAGATTGTTGTGCACCATCTTGTGTACATCGAGCAGCCCCGAAACAAAATCGAAAGCTTTCCCATGGACCTTGGTGTTGTCGGGCAGGGGCAACAGGTTAAGCGGTCCGCGAGGCTGGGCCGAGTAAACTATCTGGAAGGGACTGAAGCCCGTGCTCCGGTTGACGGCATGGTTATGCGCGAACTCTGCTTGACTTAGCTTGTGATCCCAACTTTTCGGATTGTCCCCAACTAGGCAGTGGAGAAGGTTACCGAGGGAACGATTAACCACCTCTGTTTGTCCATCGGTCTGCGGGTGATAGGCGCTACTAAAATTGAGTCTCGTGTGTACCATTCTCCACAAACTATGCCAAAAGTGGCTAAGGAATCTTGTGTCGCGGTCGGACACGATGGAGACGGGAAGGCCGTGGAGACGGTAGACATCACGGAAGAACAACTATGCCACGTTCACGGCGTCCGTCGTCTTCTTGCAAGGAATGAAATGCGCCATCTTGGAGAACCGGTCGACCACAACAAAGATTGAATCGTTGCCACGCTGAGTACGGGGTAGACCTAACACAAAATCCATACTAATATCAGCCCACGGTCGGGAGGGAACGGGCAGCGGCATATATAACCCGGCATTGGTGGTAACCCCTTTCGACATCTGACAAATACGACATCGCTGCACGAACTTCTCGACGTCGCTACGCAATCCGGGCTAAAAGTACGAGGACTGTTCAAGTTGCAAGGTCCGATCTCGACCCACATGACCCTCACCATGAAGCTCCTGGAGAATCTGTAGACGGAGAGAACATTGAGGCACACATAATTGATTTCCGCGGAAGAGAAACCCATTGTGAAGCAGAAAATCATAACGTTTGCCGGATTTGACATCTTCGAGGATTGCCGAGAAATATGGGTCGGTGAGGAACAAATCCTTGAACGAATCAAACCCGTGTACCTCGACTCTCATGGTGACTAATAAACTGGACCGGCGACTGAGGGCATCGGCAACGCGGTTGGTGACACCCGCCTTGTGCTTCACGACGAAGGTGAATCCTTCAAGGAAAGCAACCCACCTCGCGTGCCGAGCTGATATTTTATCCTGACGGTGGAGGTGTCGGAGGGAGTCATGATCGGTGTACAGAACAAACTCGTGCTGAAATAGATAATGCCTCCAGTGCTTAACGGCTTGGACCACTGCGTAGAACTCAACGTCGTAGGTACTGTAATTAAGCCGGGCACCCGAGACCTTCTCGCTATAGTACGCGACGGGCCGTCCACTTTGACTAAGAACAGCCCCAATGCCAGTCTTCGATGCGTCCGTGTGCAGCTCAAACGGCAGTGAGAAATCCGGGAGGACCAAGATAGGCACGGTTGTCAGGCGTTCTTTGATCCGAATGAAAGCTACCTCGGCTTCGCTTGTCCATCTAAACTGGGTGCCTCGCATGCAATCTATGAGCGGAGCCATGAACTCGCTGAAGTGTGGGACAAAATGCCTATAAAAGGAGGCGAGACCATGAAAGCTCCGTACCTCCGTGATTGACTTCGGTCTAGGCCACTCCCGAATTGCCTCGACCTTCGCCCCATCGACTTGCAATCCATCACCCGAGATAATATAGCCCAAAAATAGAACTTTAGGCGTCATGAATATTCACTTCTTCATGGCGACGTAAAACTGTCCAGCCCTCAAAACACGAAGTACCTCCCGTAAGTGCTCAAGGTGCGCAGCCGGGTCGGCGCTTTAGATGAGAATATCGTCGAAGTAAACGATGACAAAGCTACCAATGAACGGTCGTAGAAGCTGATTCATCACCCGCATGAACGTGCTCGGGGCGTTAGACAAACCGAACGGCATCACCATCCACTCGTACAATCCCTCGCGCATCTTGAACGCTGTCTTCCACTCGTCACCGGGTCGCATACGGATCTGATAATACCCGCTCTTCAAGTCTAAATGCGAAAAAATCTTGGCGCCACTAATCTGATCCAGCAAATCGTCGAGGCGTGGAATGGGAAAGCGGTACCTCACTGTAATTTTATTGACTGCCCGGCTATCCACGCACATCCGCCAAGAACCGTCCTTCTTCGGCGTCAATAAAGCAGGAACGGCAACAGGGCTCATGCTTTCCCGAATGTACCCCTTCGCGAGCAACTCCTCAACTTGTCTCCGAAGCTCCTCGTGCTCACTCGGACTCATCCTGTAGTGTGGTCGGTGGGGTAGAGTTGCTCCCGGTTCCAAGTCAATACGATGCTGAATATCACGGAGTGGAGGAAGTCCGTCAGGCAGCTCGTTGGGGAAGACCTCCGCAAACTCAGTGAGTAATGGAGCAACCGCAGTCGGGATGGGGCTTGCCTCAGGAACTTCCTTACCGAGAATCACATATAGCACGTCGGAAGTCTTCATCTCTTCACCGAATTGCGCCATTGTTAACAGGGTCGTAGACTTCCCGCTTGCCCTCTCCCCGGAGCTGCTTGGAACCACTTTCTCAATGGGCTTACTTGGCACCAAAACGATCTTCACCCCGTCAAACATGAAGCTGTAAGAGTTAGCCCGACCGTCATGAATCACCTTCCTGTCAAACTGCCATGGCCGACCAAGCAACAAATGACACGCATCCATGTTCACCACATCACACCAAACCTCGTCACGGTATTTCGCCCCAACAGAAAATGAGATCAAGGCGCGTTTCGATACCATCACCTCACCACCACGCTTCAGCCAAGCGAGCTTGTATGGTTTCGGATGCTGCTCGATTTTGACATTCAGTTTCGTCACCGCCTCCTCCGAGACAATGTTTTCGCAACTCCCCGCGTCGATAACAAATCGGCACACTTTACCAAGAACAGTGCATGTCGATTGGAAGATGTTGTGTCGCAGCCAATCCTCTTCCGGTGCCTTGGGCGTTAAGCACGATCTACGCACAACCAATGACAATCCCACATCTCCCTCAACGAACTCCTCGTCATACACGGGCTGGTCAGACAAGGGCTGTTCGTCGGCTTCCACATCCTCTAGTCGGGCTCGTCAAGAATAAGCACTCTTTTTCCGGCCTTCCGACAATCAGCCTGTCGGTGACCTTTCTCCCCACACGAGAAACATTTGATGGCGCTTACACTCGCTGCCCCACGCGTGAAGCCAGGGTTTGCTAGCTTTTCCGTAGCGGATGTGGTCGGTCCGGGAATCACAGGCGCGTTCCGCCGGGTGTTAGCAAGCGGGTTGGTAAATTGGGCAGTGGTGCTGCGGCGTGCTTGTCTCTTTGCTGTAAGGGCTCGCTGAAATGCCGCGGCAATAGAAACCGGATCAAACATGTTGACGGTTTCCAAAAGCTGAAGCCTTAGACCACCGATGTACCGCGCGACAAGCTGATCTTCGGTTTCTTGCACGTCATTCCGCGCTAGCAACTCATAAAATTCGGAAGTGTACTCATCGACCGTACGAGTTCCTTGCCGTAAATTTTGCAAGCGTTGATACATTAGCCTTTGATAATTGTGGGGGAGGAACGCCGCCCGGAGGTGCTTCTTTATCTTCTCCCACGACGTAATTTTTGGCTTGCCCACTCGACTTCGGGTGATTTTTAATTGCTGCCACCACGCCGTTACACGGCCTCGAAGCCTCGTTGCAATTAGCGCGACTCGCCTCTCATCGGAACTCCCCAAAATTCCAAAATTTCCTCGACCGTTGAGAGTCAATCGAGAAACTCCTCTGCTTGGAGACCGCCGTGAAATTCGGGAATATCAGTTTTAATCCCTGATTCCCACCGCCGATCTGCACCCTCATAGACCCGCTGGGGCCGGCGCTAGAACGGTGGTTCTTCATCCAGCGTCTCCTCATCTTCCGACGACTCTGCCACAGAACCATGCGTCGAGCATTGAGGAGGGCAGCCACTCGCTGAGTAATCTCGTCCACCATCTGCTCCGTTCATTCCTCGATAATCCAACCAACACGCTCCTCGAGCCGGTCATCTTCGTCCCTTTCTGGAACCTGGTCCGCTTGCTGACGCCGTTGAGCCGTCCTACGCGGTGCCATGGCCAAGATCCTCACGCTAGCTCTGATACCAAACTGACGCAGTGGAACCCCGATTTCAATTGTTGATTCGACGCACGAATATCCAATTGGAAACCCTTCTAAAAATCTATTGATTCAACACAGTCGAATGCTAGATTCAGGCATCAAAAATTGAATTCAACAGGAACCCGAATTTGGAAAAAAAAACTGAAAGGAAAAGCTTCTTATGTATTCTGTTTTTTTATTCAAACGAAATGAGGCTATATATAGCCCTGCCCCTAGAAGCCTAAAGGTTTAAAACTGAAAACCTTCTCAATGGGTTTTAAGAAGGCCACTTAAAACAAAAACCCAAAAGGTTTAAAACTGAAAACCAAGAAAACCAAAGGTTTAAAACAGAAGGTCCGCATCAATGGTTCATCAATGATTTGTTCATCAATGGTCCGCATCACAATTGAACCATCCACCCCTCGAACATCAACCATCCGCCTCGAGGGGTGTTGATTCGAGGCACCCTCCCTTGAATCATCAACCCTCAAGCTCCTGGAACCATCAACTATCCCCCTCGAGGCATAATCCCTCGACCTATCAACCAATCGCCTTGGCACCACTCGAATCACCCACCCCTCGAACATCAACCATCCGACTTGGGAGGTGTTGATTCAAGGCATCATCCCTCGATTCATCAAGCCTCGAGGCCCTGGAACTATCAACCATCCCCCTCGAGGCATCACCCCTTGACCCATCAACCATCCACCTCGCCACCACTCGAAGAAACACCCCTCAAACCGTCCACCATGTCTACTCGAATCATCTACCCCCTCGAGTCAACTCGGACCTCTCCACTCTAACATCTACTCAAACCCTAACCACTCAAACCCTTTCCACTCGAATTCTCTATTCGAATCCTCTCCACTCGACCCTCACCACTCGAACTCTCACCACTCGAATGCTCACCAATCGGCCCCTCACCACTTGAACCCAGTACCACTCGAACCCTCTCCACTCCAACCTCTCTACTCGAACCCAGTACCACTCGAATCCAGTGCCACTCGAACACTCACCCCTCAAACCAGTACCACTCGAACCCTTCCCATTCGAACATTAATTCGAACCCTCTCCACTTGAACCAGTACCACTCAAACTAGTACGTCTTGAACTTTAGGTTTTAAATATCATGGTAAAAAAAATGAACATCCTGATCAGAACTTATATCAAAAACATCAAATTGTAACAATGTAACATCATTCCATAAGTGTGTAACATCACAGTATTGCAGTAAACATATACCAACAAGCTGGTTTTATATCAATTGAGTTTTTGGTGTCTTGGATCCGAATTCCTTCTTGACTAGCTTCTTCCTTTTTTCAAGCTTACCTTTCACTCTTGCACTTCTTCCTTTTGTTTTTATTTTAGGTGGATCGAGCACTTCGGGAGCAGTATTTGTTGTTGAACCTCTTGCATTATTAGTTGCTGAATAATCTCGTGTATCGATTAGTTTGATTTGATTGATTGTAGCTGAGTCTCTATTCATCCCTTACTCAAGGATTCTTCTACTTTCTATGCCCTCTTCACACATCAAGACAAGATTGTAGTACTTTCGTAGCATATCATGATACCATGGCACCTTACCTTTGATCTTCTTGTTTTGTGGTCCTGTTCCTCTGAGCGCCTTGTGCCATATTTTTTACTTTTCCATATTTGTCCATATCTTGAGGATGTAATCTTTAGGGATGGAAGTGATGTTTTGCAAATGTAGGATTCGAAGTGCATGGAAACACAACAGACCTACCTCTTTGAAGTACTTGCAAAAGCATTTGATTTCCACCTTTTGATCATGTTTCTTGAAAGTAACCTTCTCCATTTTTGTGTCATTGTTTTCTGGATGTACTTCAAAAACATCTTTGAATCCAAGGTTGAATGTTTTTACTGCTTTACTTGCCATGACTACTTTCCATTCTGCCTCAAAGTCCTTGTACAACTTATGTGTGTAAATTTCAGCTGCATGTTTCAGAAGTCCAGGTCCTTGTTTGGCTGACCTTGGTTTTCCTATTGATCCGCCGTATTCTTTGCTGGTCTCTGTGCTTTTCCAGCTCTGTACCATTTTTTCAAAGATTGAGAAAAACGGTGTCAAGTTTGTTGTTTTGTTTACACTGAAGCTGATTGCTTTGTTTGTGCTTTCACTTCTCTATGATAATAATGTCCCAGCCGAGAAGAAGTCTTTGCTCAATGCGGTACACCATTTCTCTCGTAGTCCGTATAGGCGCTTGAACCACAGGTTGTCATGAAGTTAGTACGTATCCATCATAAAGTTCCAGCATATCTGGAATTCTTCTTCATTTGCGCATTTTTTCAAACAAGGGTCGAATGCCATGCCATATTCTTCATCGCTCTTCACTTTACCGTAGTGACTGATTGCATTCTGTTTCAAATGCCATAGACACATCATGTGTTTTGTGTTACTAAACACCTGGTACAAAAATTTGTTTCAGTATGAAACAACATACTTTATTTATGAAAGGTTACCATCTGTTATTGAAACATCACGCATCGGTATTTTATGTTTAAATTAATTTCAGTAAGCATCAAGCAATTTATCATGAAATTTCATTTCATAGTATAGGAGCATCATACATGATTTATGAAACATCAACTTAACATAACAGTAACTGAGCAGATTCTGAAACATCATCTACAGATGTTGAAACATCAACACAGTAACTGAGAAGGTTGCGGTAAGTACCTTTTGGATTGCATATGCCATAGCTGAGTCCTGATCAGTAAATATTGTCACTGGTTCTTTTCCTTCCATTGACTTTTTGAATGTTTCCAGCAACCAAATGAAAGTCCCTTTCTTTTTGTTGCCAATAAATGCACAACCAAACATCACATTGTTCCAATGGTTGTTGATTCCCACAATCGATGCACAAACAAGGTTGTACTTGTTTGTCTTGTATGTGGTGTCAAATATCATCACATCACCATAGAGCATGTAATCCTCTTTCATCATTGCATCTCTCCAAAAAAGCGCGGATAGTTTACCGTCCTCATCTAACTTGACTCTGAAGAAGAAATCCTCGTCTCTTCCATCTATTTTGTAGAGCTCATCTATCACATTTTGTGCATTGCCTCCTTCAATTGCTTTCATCCTTAACCTGTTGGCATAATTAATGTGGTATCTCATTGTGTGCCCTACATTTTCTTGTCCATTTGCATCAAATGCCAAGTACTTGAAACTTGTTGCTGGTTTCAAACCTGCCAATTACATAGCCTCAATTGCTCTTTCCTTTTCATCCTCTATCTTCTTCTCACCACACTGCAAGTATTTCCATTCCTTCCTTGTAAATTCATGGTTGTGCTCAGTGATGTGGTGCTTGATTTCATAGATGTTTTCATCTACAAGCTTGATCCTGATTGCAGCCTTACATTCTGTTCTTGTAATGGGAAATTCTTTTGTCTTTATTCTCTTGTTTTGTGGTTGTTGGGTCAGGGTGTCAAGATTGTTTGAAACTGATTTCCCTTGGCACAAGCATGTGTAATATTTTTCCTTCACCTTCCGTTCACTTGTTAGTCTTTATGTTTACTTCTGTACAAAAAATCCAAGTGTAGTTGCATGTGCACGGTATAACGTTTCAAGTTCTTCCCATGTAGCTGCTTGCACTCCTTGAAGGGATTATGTTTTATCTATTTCCAACAAGTTTGGTAGACTTGTGATTGAAAACTCCCAATTATTAATAATGAAAAGATGCTACACACAATGTTGCAGACTTAGAACATCATGTTATATGTTTGAAACACCAAACAACATATGAGAAACATTACATCACGTTTTCTACAGCTAAAACCTGAACAAAGAAGCCACATATAATTTTGCAGAGTTAGAATATCATGTTATATTTTTGAAACATCAAGCAGTACAAGAGTAACATCACACTATGTTTCTGCAAATTGTTATTCTGATTATGTACAGCTAGTATGTAACATCATGTCATATATTTAAAACAACATGGCATATTTCATGAACATTGCTGCTATAAATCAGTACATTGTCCAGTTATTTGCCAATTTGCAAAATGTGAACAGATCCTATCAAAAATAAGTTCTTATACCTTGAACTGTACTATTTGAAAGCTCTGACATTTTAAATGAAATTCGTAGCACATTCACAACTAATATACATTGTTCTAGAACAGAGCAACATGATGTGTTTATCCATATCAGAATTTTGTTACTAATTAGTTTTTCTACTGTTTATTTGACAAGAGCTAAACGTAATGGAATTGTTCACATACTCAGTCTGCTTCTCTCCAATTCAGAAAATAGAACATGATACTCAAGTATAGAAAGTTCGGCTTCTTGCCTTGTGAAATAGGTACGATCCGTTCATCACTGATATCTGTTTCTCTTTCTTGTGTAGGATTCTGTGTTTACGTTGATTGTATAATTTCGAATTGATTTTCGATCTGTAAATCACCTTCTTCCATATTCATCCAATTTTGAATCTGCAAAATATCGAAATTCTGTTTAGCAACAGTTTTGTTGCTATTGATGTTGAATTTAAACCTAATCTAGTTGTACCTTGCTTGCTGGATGAATTGCTGATGTGGATTGAATTTTTCATTCAAAATCGGACTGGTTGAATTTTGATGAAGAACAGCGTCGGGAGGTGTGAGAGGGAAGAATTTTTTTGGTTCAGATTTGTGTGTTTGATATGTTTTTCTTTCACGTGTTTGTTGTTTTCGTGTTTTGGGCCTGCTTTTTTTCACGCTTTTTGGGCTGCTTTTTGGACCGTCCCTCAGTTTTTTAGCACTTTACATGATCTACCCCGCATCCAGTTCTATTAGTTTTATGCCCCCGAATTTAATTTTCTATTTTCCTATTTTGCCTCTAGTCCTTGGTCTCACCATGAGACGGTCTCACAAGAGACAGACTCTTAAGAAAATTATGTCTTTGAAGATGTTCATTATGATATTCATTTTATTTTATCGAATCAACATTGATTTATTTTAATTAATTTATCATTAATATGAATTGTTCCTTTTTTTATATAAAGCATGTTTAATTGGTGAAAAATAACTTGAGATAATAAAGGTTATATGTTACATTTTAAAAAAAATTAAAGGCTTACAATTGTCACAATAATTTATTTATTTTATTTTTAAAACAACATTATAATCTTGTTATGTATGCTTTCAAATGTCACATTTCACAAGTTTTCATTTGTCACATAAAATTACGTTATAAAGTGTAATATTATTTAATTCATACAACATGTTACTTATGATAAGCAATGTACATATTTGGACATAGGCTAATGTGCTTTATTTGTATAATTGTCACACATTTAATTGTTTTCCTTTGTACTCAAATGAGACATCCTATTAATGTGTTATAAACACTTTTAATACAACACAAAATATTGTCCATTGTATATTATAATGTGACAATTGCATGTGGGGTTTTACTATTTTTTGGTGACATTCATAAACATATCATCTAATGAGATCTATTGGGGCATTAAATTATTGTGCTAACATTGTCCAAGTAAAACACAAGTTAGTGTTGTGTTACCTTATCTATCCCTACATCGTTGTGTGTTGGAACAAGATACCTATCCCCACAATATTCATTTTCAAATTTCACTAATTTTGAAATGATAATTACTTATCATCACACTTATATATAAGTACAATATAATGTGTTAGAACATTATATCTATCCCAACATTATTATATATATTTTCAATAATTTAACTAAGATCCAAAAATACTTATCACAATACTGTAGACCTATAATAGCACCGGCAAAAGTCACACATTAAGAAAGTGTTGGAATACCAAAAAGTTATATTATATGTGTATTTCCGTAATAATTTTCGTACAAAAAGACGCATATAAAAAAATTGCACTGTTTGAGCTCTATAATTACATTTAAGGGAAGACAATATGTCAATAACTCTTCTTGGCGGCCACTAGCAGGGAATTGACTCCAAGTAGTCAGCACAGCTAATTATTAAATTATTCTTTCCAGTTGAAACCATTCTCTATCTAATAAAAGGCTATACCTTGCACTCAGGATCCCGGTCGCACTAACGTCACAATCATTATCGAGGAGGAAACTCACAGCAGACACCCGGGCCACACCCCTGATCCACGATTATACTCGCTGACCACAAGGAACCCTTCTATTTGGAGAAATTCTCACACTGCATTTAGCGAGAGGCCTAACCATTGGGCCAAATCTACGGTAGCGGGATTGAAACCAGAGGCCTAACCATTGGGCCGATCGTGTGGGTGTGATTCTCTATCTAATAAATTATTACTTGAAGCGGTTTGATGAAGAAAATGAGAAAACAAACATCTCCATTGTTATTCCTTAAACTATTTAGGTTAAAAGTTAACATTTTCATAAATGAATTTGTTTCTAATGAGTTCCAATAAGTTGCACTCTTGTTCTTTTTTACACTATTCTCTATTAAAGTTTGACTGCATATTTGAATAGATATATGAATAACAATATTATCATATACTCCGTATGATATTGTTCAAATCATCGTAACAAGTAGTTTTTAAATACTATCTTTTTATAAATCCAGATTTTCTTTG
This sequence comes from Rubia yunnanensis, assembly GCA_037428765.1. Lineage (NCBI taxonomy): Eukaryota > Viridiplantae > Streptophyta > Magnoliopsida > Gentianales > Rubiaceae > Rubia > Rubia yunnanensis. The sequence continues at coordinate 29,372,057 of CM075069.1, read as the reverse complement.
TCAGCTAGATTTTCATTGTCATGTTGCGGGTTATAAAAATCATATTAGGGTCATAACAATTATTCGGACCTCATCCCAGATTCTGGAAAATGAAAATCCACGGTTTTAATTTTGCCACCTTCTTAGAAATTCTGTGTGTTCTTTCTATACTTCCATGATAGTTTACCAGTTCTTCAACAGCCTTAGTCTAGCTGATCGTGCTCTATTATTACGCTAGTTGTTAGTCTATTAAAGTAGTGCCTTGGGATATGGAGGTTGTTAGCACACTTGAATCTTTCTTGCATATAAGGAGATGTAATCTTCATTGAAGAATACACAACAGTTCATTCAATCGATTCCTCTTCCATAAGGACAAGCTTGTGGGGAAATGGCCAAGAACAGGTATTCTAACAAACCAGCAATGTATGACTATCCTGGTACTGATGGAGGATGCTCCCATGATCTTATCCCAGTTCACAGGGTGAAGAAATGGGATCAGTGGGCTGCATTGTTTTAATGCAACTAGAGAAGTTGAAAGTTGCAGTTTTTTTAAATTTATGATGATAGCAATTGGTATTGGCATGAATTACAAGTCAGGTTTTCTTGAATGTATCAGTCTTTAGGTGTTTCGTACACAATAGATGGCTGAGCGTGGGATTGGTTATTGTTCTTTACATTTTGAAAAATCAATAAATTTGAGAAAGTTTGGATTATCAAAAGCAATTTGCAGGTCCAACCAAGCCGCTAAGCTTAAGCTCCAAACAACCTGAAATGTAAAACAAGTTGATAAATTCTTGTGTCATTTCAAAGGGTGTCACTCTTAAGCAACCGGAAGAGAGAGTAGCCCTTTTGATCTCTTATGTTTTGTCAGGTGTCAGAACAAAAGAGACCAAAATGACTACGCTCCAAACCGGTAAATTTTTCTGCCGAGAAGTTGCTGAGCAGAAGTTACCTTCGCAAAGTGGATTTGCGCCTGAAGAAAAGTAAGATTCATGTTAGCAAGAAATCCCTGAATGCCAATTGCAAGATTTCAAATTCTTTTCAAGTTGAAAATCACAATGCCTTCTTTCTATCATAGTAAACATAACTAGAAATCATACCTTTCTAGGGGCTTAGGCTTAGGTTTCTCCTTCATCTCTAGCTTTGGGGGCTCATCTCTTTTAACTTTGACATTATTTGCCTGTTGGGATGTTACAGAGTAAGAACATAATGAATACTTAATAGTAACAGACAAGAAATTAAAGACATCGACGATGCGAAACAAGGATCATATGTTACCAAGTTCCTGAACTGAAGATTGTAAAAAGCCTGAATATATCTCTGCTTGGCTTGTTTCTGATCAATATTCAACTGCCTCCAGAAGCTGTATATGCATCCCATGTTCAAAACCTTGTCGGCATAGATCTTCCACGTGTAGCTGCAAAACAAGAAACCAGTTAGAATAACTGAATTCTGAGACATTGTCTCACTTTCATTCAATGTCTGGATTCCGCACCATTCATTGATGCGCTGAAGAGCCTGTGCAGAAATCCTGTTCCAGTATTCAGGATCCTCCCTGCATTTCTGGAAGAAGTCTGCAATCTTGTTGCCTGCCTCATCTCCATGGCCGGGATCAATGAGAAAGCCGGAGACTCCATCCACTATGATCTCAGCTGGACCCCCTTGATTTGTCGCGAATGTTGGTAATCCACAGTTCATGGCCTCAATCACAGTTAGGCCAAATGCTTCATACAGAGCTGGCTGCACAAACGCGCCTTTCGTGTCTGCAATTGTCCGGTAGAGCTCGCTGTTTCTGTTTCTGTCAGTCTGAGCTGCAATCCATCTCATCTGCCCCTTTAGGCCGTACTTTTGAATCAACATGTGCATTTTTTGTATCTCAGATGCTTCCTCTCTGTCTTTGGACTTGGTATGGTCGAAGAATGCGCCGACTATCACAAGATTCACCAAGCTTCTTAGCCTCTTGTTCTTTCCATACCATTCTGTCAATCCAGAGAGATTCTTCACAGTGTCCAATCTTGCCATGGAGAAAACTACTGGCTTCTTCCTATCATCCAAGAAGCCACTGTGGAACAAAAGTCATTCCATTAACTTCAGCAAATTTTTCGCTTTATTAGCTCTATAAAGTTGCGTGTCTTACATGTGCTCATCATTTTCAGCTTTGCTGAAGAGAAGCTCTTCAATGGCGGTATGGAACTGCGTTAGCCTTCGCTGCTTCTCAGTGAGTGGGAAGTAGACAGACTGATCAGCCCCGGGAGACGCAATGTTGAACTTGGGATCGAAGACATTGATGCCGGAAACAACCCTGTAAAGCCCTGGAAGCGTAAAAGCTGCATGGCTCTCATATTGGCCTGGCCTATCTTTGCTGCAAATGGCCAAACAGAACTTCAGTTAGTCCTGCATTTCATTACTTTCAGCTCATCTGGAATGCAACTTTGATCTCAAGTTTCTTGCCTTCCGGCGATTTCCTGGTATGTGCTGGTGATGATGAAATCTGCTGCATTCATTGCAATCAAATCAGCTGTGAATTGGCATGAGAAATGGTATTTGGGATCCAGTTCTTTCCACTTGATGTCTGAATCTTCATACTTTGTCTTCTCCAATGCATGTGCTATTGTCCCCTACTCAAAGTCAAACATTGTTTCTGTGAACAACAGTAGCAAAAGTGGTGGAATGAGGAGGGAATGGAAAGTGGAAAGATGTCCCTACCAGTGGAACTCCAAGTTTATTGGCCATAAGCGAGGCGACCAGATTCCCATCAGTGTAGTTTCCGATGATCAGATCAGGTTTTCCTTCCATCAGTTCAATGATCTTGTTGGAAGCATCCCGAGTATACCTCTCCAGGTACGGGTAAATGTCGAATCTTGAAGTCCATTGAGGAATGGCTCCATTTTCTGTTGTAAATGGCACTCTCAAAATGTGTGAGTGCTTTGTTTTGTATATTGGCTCGAGTTCTTGATTGCATTTGGTTCCCTTCGCATCAGGAATCAACCTAGTAACCTGCATTCAATAACTAGACATGTTGATTATCTACCTTCTTTAGGGAACTTCTTAAACAACCGTTTGTCACACTGCTAAACTGCTTTACTTATAAGTTACGCAGATTTTGGAGTTGGTAAACTGCTTAAAGTGCTTATTTTGGAAGCAGAAGTCATATTTGGAGGGAAAATAGAACATGGTCTACCCCTACTTTCAAAATAAGTCAGTTTTTCTTAGCACAGCTCCACAAAACACAGTCAAGAGTGTTGCAGAAGATCCATGAGCGGTTTTAGAGAGAGATGTAGGGCTTACCACAAGGATTTGAGGCTTGACATTGAGGCCTTGTTGTTTGATTCTTAGAAGCAATTCCTCCTCTAAAGCCACAACTTGATCCAAAACATAAACCACCTGGCCACCAGTGTCTGGCAAGCCAAGAACATCTGATTGCCCAAAGTAACCATGCACAGAAAACAGGACCACATTGAATATTATAGGAAGCCTTCCAAAGAACTTCTCCACATTCAAAGAGTCTGGAGCCTGAAGAACCTCAGAGATTGATCTCATTGTGTCCTTAACTCTCTCAGCCGTGTCGCCCCACCCCTTCTCAAACCCCCATTCTTTGAACCTGTCAAATGTTCGTGCCACTTTACCATCAGTTATAAACGATGCTGATGATTGATGATTGCCAGGAGAAAGAAGTTTTCTTCACCTGAGCTCAAAGTTCTGATATGGCGTACCACTCGGGAGCGCGGAAAGGGCTGCATCTGCTACTATCAATGTTGACTGAAGCTTTGCAGCTGTGTTGAGGGTCTCATTTATCATAAGTTTCTGAAAGTCAAATGAAGAAACAGAAATCAGTTAATATGGACTCTTTGCAATGTCTGTTATAGTCGATTCGATTCGAGTTCTTCATACTTCTCCTTGATGGTTCAATGAGAGTAGATAATCCACAAGGGGCTGTGCACTTCCAGGGCCAGCATTCAGCTTTGAGGACAGAAACTTTGAGACATACTTGACTCCATTTCCAATGGATGAAGATAGAGTGAGGTGAGGTATGGAAAAATCCATTGCTCCGAAATCAATTTCAAGTGCATTTTCATCATTTGCCCTGCATTTTTGAGCCATATGTGATTAAATAGCTGAAAGGAAACAATCTTGATGAAACTGAAACCATGAAATGCATAAAAATATGTAGTTTTACGCGTAATGTACCAGGTTTCATCAACGATTGTTTCCTTAAACTTCAAGAAATCCGTAGCTGTAATACCATCAACAGACAGATCATTTGCATTGACTTTAACAAACTCCCAGAATCCAGGATTTGGCCTAATGGCGAAGGCGACGTATGGAGGGATAACTGCAGCCTCCTGAGAAACAAACATAACAGCACAGAATGCTGCGATTAATTTTCATCGAAAACTATCAACGTGAAGCCAACAAATCAAAAGGATATATACCTTAGTAGTGCACAAGATGTATCCAAGCAGGCCATCCAAGACTTGGTTTCTCTCAGTGGGATCATCAATAACTTGCTCCATTTCATCCATCAAATTGTTGATCCTCATCAACCGCCTCCCTTTCTCCGTGTACTTAGCGAAGCACCGCCTCATGTGGTACCGGCTCTGGCGCAAGGCCTCGGGCATGGTGTCCAGCACAGACTCGGACCTCTTCAGGGCTGGGGATGAAGAAGAAGCAGCCATAATGTATGGATTCTTGGTTCTGTTTGTAATGTGTTGAGTACTTTGGAGATTTATAGGGGAATGGGATCTTGTTTTTGTGTATGATGGATCGAGTAGATGGCAAAATGGATTGAAACAAGGCAAGGTTAAGGTAGGAGGAAAGACAGAAGCATTCTTTCTAGCGTAAAGAAGAAAAGAATTTTTGGTGGCCAGAGGAAATCTTTTAGCCCTTGGGATTGGTTAAGAATCATTGTTTCTTACACAATCAAATTAAATACCCTTCTTTTGCATTCAGGATATGCGCGCCAAAAGTAACTGATCTCAAATTGCGGAAGTATTGCTCCAGCGCAAAGCAAACTGTGTGCCTGTTAAAAGGAAAATGCATCTTTATTTTCCTCCTCTGTATAACTAGTGAACACAGTGATTACACCAGGTAAAGTTCAGACTTCAGACTTAGAGCACCTTCACTATTTTTAGAGACCACTCTAGAGATCAAAAATGTCAACAGTGGTTGTCTCAAGAGCGGCTCTTAATAATTGGCCGCTTCATAGTCTCTTGCTAAGAGATCACCCAAGAGCCCACCTTATTTTTAACTTGTTTTTTTGTTAGTAATAATAGGTCAGACTAGATCAATATTTCGATTGTCAAATTGTAATAATTGGTCCAACTAGATTAATATTTTGTTATTTAAGTATTTTATATAATTTTTCTAGCCGTTATAATTGATTTTTGCTAATGTAATATTTTTTAAATAATTTTCAGAAAATTAATTTCTCTTATTATTTAATTTTTAAAATAATTTCTTGAAAAAAAATCTAAAGTAATTTAATTTTTTTTACAATGAATGACGATATATACAAGACAAAAAAATGATACTTAATAAATTTTGAAAAAAGCAAAATTCAATTTTAAATATTATAATGTATTATTAAATTTCACCTTCAACTTATGGCAAAATCTTGGGAAAGACGGTCTTTCCATAAGGTTATGGAAAGACGGGGTATAATTAGAATAATAAAAGGTAAAAGATGTTAGTTGCAATATTAAAATTTTAGTATGCAACATGTTATAGTTATAAAATTTATAACCCGGTTCATGCAACCCAAAAATTTTATCTTCATTTCTTCTAATTTACACTTTAAACCTTGGTCTTTCCATAACTTATGGAAATACCGTCTTTTAAGAGACGGACTCTCAACTTATTGTGGGTGGACAAATTTATTTAAATTAAACGTAAAAATTTAATTAGTAGGATAGAGAAAATCAAGTGGCGTTCATGAATAAAATAAAGTGGTCTCTTAGTCACCTCCGCCAGGCTTCCTCCTCTCTTCGTCGAGTGTTCTCTCTTCCTCCGCCAGGCGTTCTCTCCGATCAGCCTTGTCGCATCCGCCCGCGCTCCTCGTCACCTCTTCCCGCCGGTAGACGCGTCGCCTCTGCCTTAATATTGTATCTGATTTGTTTATTCATATGATTTGTCTTTATTTATTTGATTCCTCTAATTTGAAATTCTACTGATGCCGCATCAGTTAATTTGATTCCTACAGTTTTGATTCCTTTGATTTGATTCCTACTAATTTGTCTCTGTCAGTTTCATCTGGCCTATGCGTCAGATCTACTTTCTTTTGCCGCTGGAAACCTTTGTTTTTTTGGACTCCAGAATTAGGTTTCGAGTTCCGAACTCATTTCGATGAAGGTGTAGGTAAATAAAAAAAACAATGAGTGTCGATGGGAATGAGCACATTGGCCCACTCCCGTCAATACAACAAAACGTAGTACACAACCCCTGGTCTAGATGCTATGTCCAGGGGACCTAGATGCTAACCATTTCGTGGTGACAGGGGCCTGCAGAAAACCAACCAAGAAAATATAGAGGGCGTGAGAACAAACTCACTAGTCCCTCACTACATGCAGCTTCTGCCTTAACAAACATGCCTCAATGCAACCGAGCATGAATGTACTCTGCTAGTGATGCAAAACCGGTCACTAATGAACATGGCTATCTCCATTCAACCGGTAGAGTTTATTAGCTCTTGGGCCGTGGTTTGTTCCCCACGACTATCTTCATAACTGTCGCTAAAGTGCAGCGTCAGCCTTCCGTAACTGTCGGCTTTAGGTTGACCCAACAGCCACGAGTTAAACGCCAGCCATGAGTTAACCGCCAGCCATAGTGAACCGACGACCTTCCAAATCGAGAAAGTGGTCTCGGTCTTCTGTGAACCTAATGAATGAAGTAGTATGTCGTCTCCAGGAAGAGCTGGCACATCGCTTTTACCATGTACACCTCTAAGATGAAGATAAAGAGGTGTTATTGGCCTTCAATAACGATTTATGGATGAGAGTCGAGGTTTTCTCTCTGGGCCTGAGAACAGGTTGACCGTGATCGGTAGCGCTCCCAGGTTTCCCGCAGATAGACCTCCTAATGATGAAGAGACCGGGCATGACTTCTACAACGCACACCCCGCGTAACATTTTTGTAACCACCCCCTCCAGTTCAGGCAAATGGATAGCCTAATGCCATATTACAGTGCAACACATGTAAATCGCGCAACCATCGAATCCAAGTAACAACTAGCAATGGGTTAATTAATTTTGCGTACGCTAATTAATTAACCCCCTACCCGACTTGTATGGCCTTGCAACCAAATGAGGTAAGGCCGTGCAACCAAATGAGGTAAGGCCGTGCAACCAGATGAAGAAAGGCTACACAGAAGGCCAAAACTCATAGATAGAGTTTTAATTTTTTTGAACCGGTCGCCTCCTTTAGCAGAATACACGAGCCACTCGAGTTGGTGCACCACTTGAGAGAGTGTTCCAATCGAAAGAGTATACCACTCGAGAGGAGAGACCGTTTATCTCTCGAATCTTCTACCTCTCGAACCATCCACCTGTTAGATCATCCACCTCTCGAACCATCCAGCAGTCGAGAGTTTTCCATCCACCACGAGAGCTGCCACTCAAGAGTATGAGCGTGTACGTCATCCACCTCTCGAAGTCACGGTACAGGAACCTCCACTTGAACACATAACATAACTCGAGAGTACACGGGAGGGACACCGTCTACCACTCGAGAATATAGCATCCACAATTCAGGAGAGTTTACCATCCCCGATATTCCTTTGAGGAGTTAAACCATCCCTCGAGGGGTCAAACCAATCCACGACAGAACACTATCACCCCTCAAGAGTATACCATCCACCACTCCAGAATACACCAGGCCCTCGAGATAACATCCTCCTTTCGAGTCATCCACCTCTCGAACCCGTAGTACTCTATCCACCACTCGAGAGTACTTCTCGAACCCGTAATACATCATTCACCGCTCGAGCCCATTGTGATAGGCGCCTACCCTCGAACCACCCACCTCTCGAATCATCCACATCTTGAATCATCCACCTCTCGAAGACATAGTTACCCACCACTTGAGGGTACATGTCGGCGCTCGAACCCACTCGAGGGTACATGTCGGCCTGCATCCACCTCTCGAATTGCTAGTACGGGAAGCACTCCTCGAGAGTACACGAGACCTCTCGAGAGCGCAATATGCACCATTTGAGAGGGTACGCCATCCACGATACGTGAATCCAATCAAACCATCATTCCACCCACCACTTGAACCACCACTTGAGGGAACAAGCAGCTAGGGTTTAAAACCCTTGACCCGACCTTCTCCCTTAGCGGGTCGTATAACCCGGCCACCTTGAACCGGGTCGAAACCCTAGGGATTTCAGCCCCATTTCTTCTTTATCAGGTTTAGCAGCCCGGCAGTGCTCCAAAATGGGTCGAGCTTTCCAATTTGTTTCTTCGCCTGATTCCTGACTTACCGTCACCGGTTAGTTGCCGAAATCTGGTAAAAAACTTCCAAATAATCCATCCATTATGAAAAATATGCTCCTCCATTCATCTTGATCTGGGCATTATCATGAAATTGAAAAAATGAGGAAGACACATTGGGCAAATCACCGTTGATGATTCTGATTAAACCAATTTACCATAGCTAGAGGGGTGCAGGGATCTGAACACATAGCAAATTATCTCTAAATTTATGTTTTGAATCTGACTATTCCCAATACATCAACCCCATCTAACACTAACATTCAAACACCTAAAATCTTGAATTCCATATGGGTGTTCATCAAACAAGAAAATAAATCTGAGTTCTTGGCATAAAACATAGCAATTTGGTCGAAGGTTCCAATTAAAACAAGCAAGCAAGGCCGAGGGTGACCGGCATCTGAACACAAGCAAGGCCGGGGGGTGGCCGGGATCTGAACACAAGCAAGGCCGGAGGGTGACCGGGATCTGAACACAAGCATGGCCGGTGAGAACAAATCTTACATAAAAAGATGCCCCGGAAACTCAGAGCTGTAAGAGAGGAACTGGAAGAAAAAGGCTCCTATGTTCAGGAGAAGGACTGCGTCATTTTTCCTCCAGAGAGTTTTTTTCTAGAGAGCGAAAAAGCGTATCCTCACTTCTGAGAGCTCTGCGTTTCAGAACTCATTTCGGATCTAATAGAAGGTGGTTCTCAAAACCGCCTTTGATCAGAACGATTAAAGGCACGACCAGAGAAGGCAATAGCAAAGTGTCTTCTCTGGTCCAGTAAAACCGCCTTTAATAGGTCTTATTACCACTAGTACCCCCCTAATGGGGGTTCCAAATGGGTTCCTCAATTGGGGGAACGGCTCTTCGGTTGGTGCTAAGGCCAACCGTTCCCACCGCATTTTTTTCAGACATTCACGTGCTGCTGGACCCACGTGTCAGCGCGAGCAAGTTTGTTTCACCCAGCTTGCCATGTGTCGCCTCTAGATAGGGACACGTAGCAGCTGGCTATATGTTCTTTTTTTCCAGCCTTTTTTTAAAATTTCAAACCCTTTTAATTTTAATTTCCCACACTTTTTAAAATTTTTTTAATTTCCTGCCCTTTTTAAAATTTTAATTTCCAACCTTTTTTAAAAAATATTTCCTGCTCTTTTAATTTCTAGCCCTTTCAAAAAAAATTCCAGGCCTTTTTCAAAAGAATTTAAAAACAAATTTGTATTTTTAAATTTTAAAAAATTAACGACTGTAAAATAAAAATTAAAGAACAAAATCATAAAAAAAATTAAAATATGAAATTAAAATACAAAATTGAATTAAAAAATCACAAATATATTAATGAATTTCACATTTCATTTTATTTGGGTGGACAATTTTATTTAAATTAAATATTAAATGTATAATTAATGAGTAGGATGGAGAAAATCAAGTGGGGTCCAAGAAATGGTTGCAAAAGGATTTCAACCATTGTAGAGAGGAAAATTGAATAGTTTCTTTGTGGTTTTAGTTACTGAGATGGAGGAAAGATGTTGAATATTTAATTAACTGAAACTAAAAGAGGTGTTGCAAAAGAGTTTCACCATTGCACGTGCTCTTACCATTGTGAAGAAAAAAAAAAGGATGATCTCTTAAGTGATCTCTTAGAGTGAAGTGGAAGAGAGTGATTGAAAGAAATAATGTATTTAATTAGTAATAGACCACTAGCGGTCTCTACCTTTGCACTTGGTCTTACCCCTTTCTCCCAACTAGGGTGAACATTCCAAATTGAAAAATCGAACCAACCAACCATACCAAATATGCAATCAATCATATTTTTAGTTTAATTTTAGTTATTATTTTAAGAAAATAAAATGTATGAAGCAAAGTTTTGGGAAAAACTGCATTTCTGTAGATATATGGAAAGACATGATTGAATTAAAATTATAGAAAGGTAAAAGATTTTAGTTGCAATATTAAAAAATATATATGCAATGTGCAGTAGTTGTAAGTTTATGACTCAATTAATGCAACCTGGATTTTTTATCTTGATTTCTTTTAATTAGCAATTTAAACCTTGATTTTTTTCATAACTTATGAAAAACCCATCTTTCAACGATGGGCTCAATGTATGATTAAGGTAACTATTTTAAACATAAAACTTTAAATTAACCAGTATACATAGTGATATGCCCAACTTGCATACAACAACCCGATCCACAATGTGAAATTTGCGGGTCCCAACTACTCTAATGGCCACAAGGCTCACAACCAATAAGATCGTGGTTATACTATATATCTAAAAAGTGGGTCGTTTGGTCGGCGATATGTCCATGATCACCACATTTTGAAACCATGCACCACATTCGTGGCAGCAACTCGCCAAGTTTATAAATAGAGACGACGTTGGGAGAGCAAGGTAAGTTGTAAAATTTAGAAATTATACTTGGGAGGTTGTCGCCGTACCTTTCGAAGTTATAATTTATAAGCCCTATATGCTTACCAAATACAATTAAGTAGATATTGGCAAATGGGGGTCGTCCACGAAGAAGGGGAATTTTCTTAAGTGTTTGAACATATAAGGTTCATATTAGGCTAGAAGAAGATATATATAGATATATAAAAGCAAGTGAATGGAGGGGGGTGGTTGGTTTTCCTAAGTTATGAAATTAAAAGACAAACTAAATAGCAAAGTTAAGTGACTATGCTAATCATCAACAAACTAAGAAAAATGGGTAAAAACTACAAAAGATAAAGTCTTGGGGCAATTGATATCTACTTCCAAACCTCATGTAGATCATTGAAACATTCACTCATTCAATCACATCTGTTACCTATGGGGGAATGTTATTACTTCCCATTAGAAGATCAACATTCATTCCTTCTTAGTAATAATTTGCAAAGACAAATAACAACCATTTGCAAACCTCGTTGATAATCACTCTAAGCAAACCACACCATAGAGGTATTTCATCAATGGAATTTCACACGAAAAACCATAGATTTGATAACAACAAGCCTTATACCAAAGACATAGCAATTTAACCAAACATAACATTCATTAGGCTAAACCTAGAACAAGCCACATTCAAGATTCAACCTTTCATTGCACCTATAAGATAAATATGACAACAATCCACATTAACACACATATCTAGCAAGAATCATAACACATTATGCACGAGAAGTTCTAAGTCCATGTTCTTGGATTTTTATGCCAAAGATCTAAGGAATTTGTCACTTTTCTAACACTCTAACACTTTAATCCTACAAACACTTCATATTCTCAAACACCCCAGGGCATAAATGAAGTAAAACATAGCATTAAGAACATATGAATTCTAAATAACAAAAGCTTCAAGAACAAGTGAACCAATCTATTAATTGACTTAACTACTTGTTGTGAAGATAAATCATATATCCTTCTTAGATAGTAGTATGCAAGAGTGAATTCGACATCTCTTGTCAAACCTCACCAATGACTCCCTGAGTCGAAATGTGACTAAACGTATCTCATTGATGGCATTGAGCACGAAGAATTAACAAGCTTGGCAACACTTATAAACACTACACCGTGTCTAAGCATTTAACCAATTCATGTATTTACACAAGATTAGTCAAGAACGAACGACATTCATAGACTTATCTCATTAGCTACCTAAAACAAACCTGACAACGAGTTCAATATCATCACATTCATCTAGAAATTACCAAAAAATCAACATCATTTAGAAGCTCTAACTCATACTCTTGGATTCCACATTAAAAGAGGGGAAAAATAGCTACTTTCTCCCAACCCTAACAAGTAATTATACAAGCAATTCATATACTCAAACTTCTAACAACATTAATGTCATTAACAATCCACATTCAAAGCTCAATAAATGCACAACAGAGAAAGAAATAGATAGATAGAAATGATTCTCAAGACATTAGCAAACAAGTCTCAATCAATTGCTCCCAAGTACAAAACTAAGCTAGAGAGTTGGGGAAGAATGGAGTGAAAAGCTATTTATAGTACAAGGAAAAATAGGAGTAAAATGCAAGTTACAGGGAAATTATTACGAGTCATGACTCCTCCGTCTTGAGTTACGACCAGATCAAGAAATTGTGAGCTCTCAGGTCAACATTTCGCAAGTCGCAACACACTTGTCGCAAGTCACAATGGGAAAAAGTCACGTTTTGTTTTGCTTCCTCCGGGGGAACCGTTGATCTATTTTGGGAATTTTTGTAGTCAATTTTATAGTACTCGAGAAGAGGAATCCAATGGTACCACCCTTGGAGGCTGATTTTGCCTAGGAGCCCTCTCGGATTTTTATCGTAGCTTCACACATTTTTCTTTTTCAATACTCACCCTCACATTTTTTCCTCACCATGTGGCCTCTCATTTTTGCATGGGTCACCCTTTCGGGTTTTCAACCTATCCAGGCCTTCCACTTTTGCCTAAGTTGCCCTCTCAGGTTTTCAACTTAACGGGAATTTGTTTTTCTTTTTTTAAATAAAACAATTCAAAAAGGAGCATATGCACACTACAATACAATACAATGAGATATATTTCTCTTACCCCCCTCCCCCCCACCCCCACCCACACTTGAAACACACATTGTCCTCAATGTGAAAATGACAAGATAAAGAAATAAGGGACAATGCTTACTTCTCAATGAATGTTCTCTCCTCCATGTTCTTCAACTCCGCCCACTATGAAACTTTGATTCATCCACTACGATTGACTGTACTCGGTAGGTGCTAAATGTGGGATGTTATGTGTAGTGTAGTGTATGTTGTCGATACAGTATGTTTGATATGATTTGAACAATGTATTTGAAGGTGTTTTATGCTATTTGAATGGTTTCTCTAGTTGTTTTTGTTGTCTAATTCAATCTTTTAGAAAGGACGTTCAATGCAGTACATCTTCGAAGTTAGAGTTGTTCATTAGAATGTTGTGAAACTAGTACTGATCCAACCCTGGGTTTTATTAAGTAGTGTTGATCTAACCTTATTTTTTTAATTTAATGTTGATCTAACCCTACCTTTTATTACTTGGTGTTGATCTAATGCAATCTTGTATTAGCTTGCTAGCATCGCTAGTAAGGTGATCATGGGTCGGGTCTAGCAAGACTGAAACCCGACCCTAAAAGAATTAGTTAGACCTGAACCCGATCCGGACCCGTAGGGTCTAAAATTTTAGACTCATATTCAAACCCGACAGGTCTAATGGGCCTTGGGTCCGAAACAAGTCCTATATGGGTTTAATTTTCTAATTTTTTTCTTCACTAAATAAAACATATACTATTATCTTAAATACAAATAATTCAAATTCAATATGCACATGAGTTAATTCTTCAAGGAAAAAGAGACAATCCATAATATTTATTGAATTGAAAATAAAAAAGACAAAGAGATTATTAAAGTGATATAAAAATCAGGGTAAAATTATATACTAGCTAGGGTTATATGTGTCTACGAGTTGGTTTTGGGCGGATTTGGGTCTTAATATTTTAGACCCGGGCCCAGATCCATTTTTCTAAGTTTTGACCCAGACCCGGAATCAATGGGTCAAAATTTTTTGAACCCATACCAGATCCAACTGGCCTAAACTCGGTGGGTCTAGGTCGGGTCCAAGACCCTTGCCCATCCCTAATCGCTAGATTATGTGAGGAGATATTAATTCTTTTTTTGAATGTAAGATGTGTCAGTTGTTGGTTGTCCTAACAAGGAATGTGTTTATGTAGGTGGGATGTGCTATGATATCCACACCACAACATGTTGTTGTTGTGCGGACATTTGATCATATTTTGAGTAAAGTGCTAAAATGACCCTAAATTTAGGTTAAAAGTGTCGATATAACCCTAAGTGTCATCGAATTCAATTTTCAATGGGAAATTTGGCCAAAATTTATTGAAATGATCATTTTACCTCTGAATAAAAAAAAGAAAAAAAGGGATGGGGTTCACCAACCGATTCCAATTCTACTAATTCTCAAACTCATCGTCGTCAAGCCTGTCACTTCACCGGTTGTCAGAGATGGGGTTCCACGCCGCACGCCTCCATCGAGCCCAGCCTCTCTACTCATCCCTCATCCACAACAGTCTCCACACCCACTAACCAATTCTATCCATCGCCTCTACCATTTCCCCCGCTTCAAACCCTAGCACTATCGGGACTTCTCCCATTGCCGGACTGCAATCATTTAGACACTTTAGATTGTCTCTAGTGTCGTTGTCATCGTAGAGGCAACCTTTCAACAACAAGAAGGGGAGGGAGAGCTAGGGTTCTAATCAAAGGGGGGAGAGGGAGAGGTAAAGTTCTTCATGGTGGTGGTGGTGGGGTAGTTCTACAGGGTGGCGGGTGGTTGAGGTGGCTCTACATGGTTTGGAAGTGGTGGGGTGGTTCTGCGGTGGTGGCTGGGTAAAGAGGTTTGATGTAGTGTGCTGGATTTCAACAGTGGTGTGCTGAGGTGGAGCTTCATAGGGTGGTGGCGGGTGGTGGCTGGGTAAGGTGGGGTTGGAGAAGAAGATTATAATGATCGAGGGTATTTTTGACATTTCATATTTAGGCAACAACCAATTATCTTTAGTCAACGCTGAAATTAGATTAAAAGGTTATAACTGCACAATTTGCATGGCTATATTGACAATTTCAATCTAAGGTTAGGGTTAGAAGTGAAAAATCCCAAATATTTAAGAGAAAAGTGCTAAAATAGCCCTACATTTTCGTTGAAAGTGCAAATACAAGCCTACAATCTCAAAAGGTCCAAATCTAAGTTTTAACTCCGCTAACTTTTTAGTCAACGTTCATTTGGCAGGATTTTGTGAAAAAGATGATTTTGCCCTTGAATAAAAAAAAAATTTTAAAAAAGAGAAAAGGATGAAAACCTTCCCTTCCCCATTTCTTTCTTACACAGTCGTGCACCGCCACTGTTTCTTTCTTCCCTCGTTTCTTTCTTCTCTATCCTTCACCTCTGTTTGTTTTTTCCATAGCGATTTCTTCTTGATCTTAATCATCTGAAACACCTCCACAGATAATGAACCATCCTCAACGCTATCTTCCACTGGTTTGTTTCCATCCAACATATCGAAAGCTGAAGGAATCCCCTCAAGCAACAAACATATCATCTTCAACACCCCATAGTTTCCCCATTTTCACCTTGAGCTTCTTTGTGAGCTTCTTTTCCAATTTCTAATCATCTGCAGCCAAAACATTATCTCTTTCCATTTCCATCTCAATATATTCATCAAACTTAGTTTTTTTTACTTTTTTACTCTTCCCAGTCTGTTTGATATCTAGTGAAGCCAACTTTCTTGATGATGGACCCATGAATCAAACTTCTTCTTGCTCTTTGTTAAGCGAGCTTCCTTTCTGCGCACTTTGCGTGACTTTTCACTAGTACTCTCCTCTGCCACCCAAACACAAACACATTAAGCTACATTATTTCACCCACGAAAGCATGAAAACATATCAGAAAATTGGAGAAAAGAATCCGTACCTATTCTGTAATGGTCGGGGTAACCAACGAGAGTGGTGACAGGGTAACATCCGAGGATCTGATGGCGTGTGGGAAGAAGAAAACCCGTGGGACAGGATGGTGGAGCATGGCGGTGACAACGGTGGAACACAACAACGACAACGTTAGATTTTGAAGAAGAAAGATAGGTATGTCATAAGGGTTATTTTTTGTCGTTTCAATTTATGGTTATGCTTGAATTCATTTGGTCAATGTTGAAATTATGGAGTTTGGCTATATCGGCACAAAATTTTTGAAAGTTATGGTTAGATTGACACATAAATAACTAGTTAGGGTTAAATTTGCACTTTCTATGATTGTAGGGTTAGATCTATGATTGTAGGGTTAGATTGACACTTTTAGCCTAAAGTTAGGGTTATATATGTATTTTGCCCAGTATTTTTTTTAATAAAATCGCACGATTCACAAAAGTATGTTTTGAAAATACTCCTTCCTTCCCACCTCAAGTTTCATGGAATATTTTTCACGATTATCAAGAAACATTCTTGACTATTAATATGTTTAACTACGTATAATAACAGTAAACAAAAAGTTACGTTTGGCAAACTACTTGTTACTATGAATCTAACCATATAACATATGATAATATTATTGTTAATATATTTATTCAATATGTGACCAAAGTTCAACACCGAATAATGACATAAAGCGAAATAGGAAGTTTTGGGGTGCGACAGTGGAAGTAAGTGATCACGTGAGGCAGGCCGCATATCGCACGTGACGCCCCCCATCCAACTTAAATCAAGTACTCACTAGGGCTTACTTAAAACCCTAAGCGCCGCCTCACGTGGTCCGGCCCATAGAACCCTCCCCTGTCTCCAACCTCTATAATACAACCTCTGCCGCCGCATCTTCCCACAGCACACACTACACAACACACACCAACAGAGTGATTTTCTTTATCGAGATCTGTTGCGTCGAAATACTGATTACCAGCGCTGCTTCCTTCAGGCGTTGAGTATGAGCCGACGCCACATCAGACTCTCCGTCTCTGCTTTCTTTATTTTAAGAAGCTCTTCCATTGATCTTCTTAAAACCGGATCCGGAGATATTTTCAGTCTCTTCATGTTTGGATCAAATTAGTGGAGATGGAGGTGATGATTTTTTCCCCAGATGATCGAATCTGAAATAGCTGAGCGCTTTTTTGTATTTTCTCCTCCTTCGGGAGAAAATCCAAGCTAGATTTATCTGATCCATCTCTCTGTGATATGGTATATTGTTTTCCGTTTTTAGAAATATTTTGGTTCCATTTGTCTACGATGAAAGTTATGGATAATGGAGGTGATGACTTTTTCCCCAGATGATCGAAGCTGAAATAACTGAGCGCTATTTTGTATTTTTTCCCTCTTCGGGAGATAATCCAAGCCAGATTTGTCTGATCCATTATTTCTAACCAATTTTGTAGGATTTAATTTTGAGTTTTTTTTCATTTTTCAAAAAATTAATTTCGGAATTTTTTTTTCTTGAGGCGATGGAGGTGATGATTTTTTCCCCAGATGATCGAATCTGAAATAACTGAGCGCATTTTTTGCATTTTCTCCTCCTTGGGGAGAAAATCCAAGCCAACCTTGTCTGATCCATCGATTTGCAGATTTTAATTTTATTTAGTTTTGAACTAATGATTCGATTTTTTTTAGAAATAGTCTTAATGGGTTGGTGTTCTCCAGATTATTGAAGCTGATACTATTCTAGTAATACCTTTTGGAGAATTATAAGCCAGAACGCTGGAGTTTTTTGGTCTACATTGAAAGTCTAAACTTTCAGAATTGAACCAAATAAAATTGACATGGATGGGTTCAGTTGATTAATTGTAAAGTGAGAAGAACACCCTAACTAATTAATGTTAAGAGTTTTGGAATGGCAAATAAGGTGGCGACTCAGTAGGCGGAGGAACGGAGCAAACGGATAGCGGAAGCCCTTACATAGGGACGGGTGATCGATCATGGGATGGTCTAAGACAACAAAAGTCCTTGTATATTGGAGCTATAGCCAAAAGGAAGGTGATATGTAGTGTTGTCAATCACTAACCGAACCTAGAATCCGAAATGGACTGCGAACTTAACTTGAAACTCGATTGTGACCTGAGAAGTATTGACCTAAACCCGAACCTGACACGATTGAAATTTACCTGAAACTCAAATCTTACCTGAGAAATATCGACTTGAACCAAAAATTTGACACGATTGAACTCAATCCAAAATCTAATTCTGATCCGAGATATATCGACTCGAACCTGCACCTAATATGATCGAACTCAACCCAAAATATGAATTTGACCCGAAGAGGGGAAATCCACGAAAAACGTGAATAATTATCAACACAAACAACAGGATGAGCAAAACCATCCTTAGATAAAATGGAGGAAGAACCCCACAAATCTCAGGGAACCAAGTCAAGAACATGCAAAACATGTTTAGAGTTTTCAACAAAAGACCGTTGTTGACCTTTTGCCATAACCTGCAACCATGCATCCGCTGTCTCCGCGAGCCTGAAAAAGATAAGATCGATCAATTTCTCCTCAGTCTAGATGAAGGCTATCACACCTTGTGATCCTACATCATGATATTTGATCCATTGCCACATGCGTGTCTATGCTCTTGTTGCAGGAGGAGAATCACAAAATCGTCATTCGGTCTCGCGAGCCGTCTTCTGACTCTATGACATATGCTGCACGACACCCACCACCTTCCGAATCTTCGACAGTTATCCTCACTTCAGCTGATCGTAAGAATCTCGTTTGTATGCATTGTCATCGCAAAGGTCACGAAAAAGCTTCCCGTTTCAAGCTCACAAGCTATCCAGAATGGTACACAGAGATGAGGGAGAGAGTAAATGCCTCCCAGAAGACGATGCCAGCTCAGCCGATTACCACCACCGGGAATGACGTTCCGGCTGCCGGCGTCAGTCTGCCTCCACCACCACTCGCCGGTGGTGTGGTGGCGCCGCCAGGTTTTGCGGTGGTGGCTTCCAATAGTGCCTTACCCGTTCTTATTTTGACTCTACTCTGTCTGACGACCATGGGTCTGGTAAGTCTACTTTACCCTGGATTCTTGATTCGGGTGCCTCATATCACATAACTGGTGATAAGGGTTCTTTTACGGATATTACTACTGCTATCGATTTTGTGATGTTATACTGCCTGATGGATCTGTGCCATCTGCTACACAATATGGTTCTATTTGCTTTAATGATGTCACCCTTATTAAGTGCTCTACATTCTTACTTTACTATGCCATTTATTATCATGCTCCAGATTGTTATTTGCCTTAAAATGTCTTGCTTTGTTTACTGAAAATTATTGCATTTTACAGAAATTAGTAAGAGGAATGTGATTGGCATGTGTGAACTGGTGTGGGGGGTTTATTGTTTCGTCTGCTGGATATTCGTGTTCGTCCTCATATCTTGCAGTTTATTCCGACAATTGCATCCGTTTCTTCATCATATTTATAGCATCAGCTGTTGGAATAGTGGCCTTCAATCAATGTGCGTTTTCCATAAATAGTTGGAGGATTAATTACAGAGATAATTAATTCAGTTATATTGAGTGATCAAAATATTTAGCTGGAAAGCATTTTCGATCAGCTAGCATCAATTATATTGGGCTTGCAACATATTATGACTTAACCTAGAGGGTCACACACAAGACATGAAATTAGATAAAAGAAATTACTTTTGGGCTAGGAGCCCAGATAATAATTATATGAGAAATGAGTTTAGAACTCATTAAGTCTAATTGGGCTAGGCCTAGATTGACTTGGATTAGGCTTTCTTGGATTAATGACTATTCAGTATAAATAGATATTTTACATAAATGTTCTACAAGACAATATTATATTCTTGGCCGTTTCTAGACGTTAGGAATCAGAAACCAATCCAATCATTCTCAGAAAATAAACCTCACTGTAAAGAGGAGAAGAAAGATGAGGTCTTTGCTTGCTGATCTATGTTCTAAGCTGACGGTGGAGTAGGCAGTTCGATCGTGCTGTGTGGATACGTATAGAGGAATCACATATGAGATTCTTGTCCTCGTGGTTGATCGAATCTGACGCTAAAGCACGCTTCAAAGGTAATCTAAACTCTTAGATAGATTCGAATTAATTACATGCATGAGATCCGAGATAAAATGATTAATTTTCCGCTAAATTAGATTTAATCAATTCCCAACAGTGGTAACACATCCTCTTGCATGTTTTGGTTTGATCTAAACAATATGCGAATTAGATTTATATAATATGGTGTTTATATTCATGTTCATGTTTTAATCAAACCAATTATTGGATAGTTTAATTTGATTTAAACCCACCCAAAAAAATTTATTACTTTTTTTATTAAAAAAATTATTGTTCATTGTCAAGTTACTATTCACCATTGGAAAGTACTGTTCACCCGCCACCGGGTTGGTGGCAGCACGATAGCATCAACGCCCATGGAGGCGGCTGCTGAGACAAAAGGGTAAAACCCTAAATCAAATGTATTTGGGCCATGTTATAATTAAGTGGCTGGGCCACATTATTAATTATTCTGTCATAAACAGAGAAATCACAACCAAACTACCGAAAGAAACCTTTAGAGTTATGAGACAAGAAACTATACAATCTTATCAAAATACAATTGATGAATTCTACAGACTGCCATCTTCATGTTTATATCCTCCACCCCCCCAAACTGCTCCTAACCACCCCGTTATAACAGATTTCGCTCCTATCTTACTATCTTATTGTTCTGTTGCAGACGTTATGTTTAACAGCTCATCTCCTACTTCAGTCATTTAGAAAAACTGTTTTACCCTCCAGGATCATGACAAATCACCCTCCTTAGTTTTAAGCTTGTCCTCAAGCTTGGAATGCTGCAAATTGGCGCAATCAGTTTGCATAAACTTTGATGTGGCATTTTGCAATTTGCATAAACTTTGCTTCACCGTTTTGCATGAACTTAGACTCACCATCTCTAAGGCAATAATACAAACAATGTACAAAGATGTCACTGCTTGAGCATAGACCTCGTTACCATAATATTGCAATTTTTGTTTCCAAAGAGGAAATAATATTGAAACTTCCCATGATGTGTAGATGTGTAATCTAACAAAATCTGTAGCATTTCTCCAACTTTGCATGGCACTTGAACTCTCGAACCATTTTGCATTCCCAAGCACCTTCTTTTCATGCAAGAAGGTTTTGTAATGTCCCTTGAGTGAATGAACTGATGTACGGCTAGGGTTTTCCATGTCAACTTCTCCTAAATTTCCCATTGAGAACGCATCATAATCTGTAGGCATGAAAATTTTAGTTGAGCAAACATTTGGATCTTCATCACCAAGCATATCAATTACACACAATTCTCCTTGCCCTGGTTACAATTTATTGTCATTATTTGAGTAGAACACTTTGATACGATCAGGTGGAGTTTTAACTGAAGTCCTATTTATGCTTGCAATCATTCCAAGTGATTGTAGATGCTGAACTCTTTGACCATCCGGGAATTCATGCTCCACTTTGTTACTTGTTGCATTATGTTCATCCATATTCCCAATGATCCAGCTCATTTGATTCTGACTTTCTTACCTTTGTTTATTTTCAACCTAATTGGTGCTCATAATTTTATCACCGAATTTCCTGAGTACGCCATCGGAATAACCTTCATGAATTGCTTCTATAATAGGATAATCCCACAAAACAAAATGGTTAAGCTGATCATCAGCTGTATTTAGCTTAAATGTTGGATCAGTAAAGTTTTTCAGGAAGTTTAACAGCTCATCTGTAGAATTCCCTCCCTGTAAAGACTCAATTACACCTATAGTTAGATCCCAAATACTAACAAAATCCCAATCATCTAAGCACGTCTCTAATCTCATTCCCATTTTCCCCAGAAGCATGGAATTATAAACACCCACTTCACCCTCAAATTCCCAGTTAACCAGTATCAGAACATGATCACCGGATAATCTCCACATTATTCCAGAATTCTCAGCTCTAAATTCAAACTTTAACAAGTCAATTTTCTCTTGAACATTGACAAAGGAAACTAAAGTTCCTCTTTCTACCCCAAAAACTGCTCCAAATGAACACCCATAACATTCTTCCAGGATACCATATTTCAGTGAAACTATGCTTAACCCGATTTGTTGACGAATCGCATAACAAATCCTATTTCTATGATGAACTAAGATATCACCTATCCTTTCAAGCTTTTGTATCCCAAGACAATATTTGAAACCTTCATTAAGGTTTGAACCACACCAACTCGAACAAAATATCAATGCTGCAATATTGAGAATCTCATGGATCTTCTCCTCTTGGTGTAGTGATGCTGGGCAAAAACATAGAATGTCCTCACAAATTTTAATAATTTCGTCCACCCCAAGTCCTTGTAATAAACTTTGGCTATAACCATAGATTGTACTGATTTATTGGTATTGCACCTTTGGTGATGTAATACCTCTAAAGAAATCTCCTTATAGGGTGATAAAAGTTGAACAAATTCTATTTCTACCAAACCAGTAACACTATACGAACTTCTATAATTCATTTCAATAATGGCCGAATCAAAACATTTTGTAGATTTCTCAAAGAAACTCCAACACCCCTCAAACCATTCTTTGTAATAACGAAGATAGATCACCCTCGGCTGCTTATTACTACTACAATTTGAGTGAATTTTTTTGCAAGAGTGATCTAAGACGCGAGTAATCAATTCCTTTCTTAAAGAAAATTGTTAGTTCAACCCAGAACCAAGATACAATCTTCAGATATCCCACACAACATACACTCCTACAAAATCCCTCAAGAATACCAGGATCATAACACATAATAGGTTCAACAAATCTACTATCTTTATCATTCATTTCTATACTCTTGTGAAAAAGCCAATAACCATTCAAGAATGCACATAACTGTACAACTCCATTCCCAACAGAACCATTCTTGTGGTCTAACTTAACATCCCCATCAAAATCTCTTACAGAATCAACCCAAAATAATTTCTCTATACTATCAGTGTGATTTGAATCATTTGGAGATAACCTATCAGACTTGAATTTCAACACAGAATCATCATGAATTTCACTTTTATCAAAAGAGTTGAGATCATCTTTACCCAGAGAAGTTTCATGATGAATCAGCTTCTGAAAGTAGGAGTTGGAATCTGGAGCCAAATTTTTTTTAATAAGAAGTGATGTCCCCTCGCTTCCTTCTTCCAAGAATTATGAATGTTCATTTTCGAAGTCACCGTCATCTTGAGCAATCTTGACTAATTTTGATTCCTCAGAAGCCTCTGCCTCTCTCTGTATATAGAGCTCATTAATTTTGTTTTCAGAACCAAATCGATAAATTGCCATATCTAATAACTCTTTCCATGTAACAGAACCTTGATAAGATGTGATCGAATTGTACTAAGATACTGCCCGACCTTCCAAATAAGGATGAACTAGCTCGAATCTTTGACCCACCAAAACTGAATTGAGGTTGAAAAATTCTTCTATTTTGTTCACCAATTTCTTTGGATTCTTTCCAGAAAATAACGGAAAATCCGTTGCTTCAGTTGTAGACTCCGTTTGCATATGAAAATCATCAATCTTGTGTACCTGCTCGTTATCTTCCTTTTGCTAAAATTGGTGCAATTCTTCACCATTGATCCGACATGGAGTCAAAGGACCTTGAGGATCTGTATAAAAAATGCTTCCTCGGCTCTTTGTCATTGACCACAATACTTTGATCATCACGTCCATCTTCTCTAACATATCCAACAGTGAGAATTCCGTCATTTTTGGCCAAGAATTATCCTCTGTTTTCCGAGGACCGCCTGCTCTACTACCACTTGTCATGAACAGAGAAATCACAGAAATATTACCAAAAGAAGCCTTTAGAATTAGGAGAGAAAGAATAGCTATATTTCAACTCAAGAAACCATACAATCTGATCAAAATACAATTGATGAATTCTACTGACTACCATCGTCACGTTTATATCCTCCTAATCCCCTAACTGCTCCTAACCACCCCGTTATAACATATTTTGCTCCCCTCTTAATGTTCTGATGCAGACGTTATGTTTTAACAACTCTTCTCCTGCTTCAGTCATTGAGAAAGACTGTTACCCACCAGGATCATGACATATTCAGCCATATTTTTATCTCTGGGCTTGGCATGGTCTGGACGACCCAGATTGGGTTCTGGTCTAGTTCAGGTCTAGCAAGATCAACTAGTTCGGTTCTAGGTTGGACAGAGCTGTCGGCCCAATCTTTAAAAAATAATTTTAATTAAAATAATTTTAGAAATTTTAAATTTGAACTGGCCTCAGCGGGCTAGTTTCTTTTGAATTTAACTTTTGAGCAGGAGTAGTTTTAATTTTAGAAATTAAAATTAAATATGAACAAAGTTTTAGTAATTTTAATTTTCTAAATTAAAATAAAATATAAATATTTTTTATTAATTAAGGCATTGGATGTGCTTGATTATAAAATTTAATTATTTTATTAATTTAGAATAATATATATTAGGTGATAATAATTAAAGTTGATATTTTAGAAACTAGTTAACTTAATTATTTTTGGTACATGGATCGTCTAGTATACCTACTTTATTTAATAATTTAGAATTATTAAATGTGGCAAAGAATAATGATTAAGGTTAATAATTTTAAAAATTAGTTAACTTAATTATTGTTGGTATATGGACTGCTTAATATATTAAGTTCTTTAATAATTTATAATTATTAAATATGGAAAAGGAAAATAGCTAAGGTTAATAATTTTAGAAATTAGTTAACTTAATTATTTTTGAATGGTTAATTAATTATGTGATTTTATCCCAATTTATTTTTATATGTAATGTGGTCATTCATTACAAATGAATGTATGCATATATGAATTGGATTCAGTGTAGGGTAATAAGTCACTAGTATGACCCAACTAATTGAAATACGGTTTGCGTGCCGTTTATTGAGTATTGTAATTAAATACGATTTGCGTGTTGTTTGTTGAGTATTATAATTAAATACGGTCTGCGTACCGTTTATTGCTATGTTGTAAATTTTTAATTTTATTATTTAAGTTGAAATAAATTGTAAGTTCGATGAGAAGATAGAAGAATGAGATCCAACAGACAAGATGAAGAGTTTGTCAAGATTAGGGGGCCATACTAGGATCACTTTAGATGCATTTATTTTCACATTATAAATGCATGCGATTGTTTTATGTGTGTGAGATGATTATGAAGTTAGTTCACTAATGATCAAACCAACATAACGAACCAAGGTCCCAAAAGTAATAATGAGCAAAAGTTTTCCTTTCCGAAACAAGAACACCCATTAAGCCCTCAATCACTAGTGACAGACTTCGCCAAAGCGATAGTGGCACTTCTAATCTTGGGGAAAATGGGGGTAGACCTAGTGAAAGGGGTCTACATGTTAGTTTTGGTTTGCTCTTCAATATCAGTGAGAGGTCCTCAGATGTTGAGGCAAAAGGAGATAGGTAGTACATTGGATGTACCCTATTGACCAAGAGTAGTATTGGACACTATTAGCAATGAGATTGCTTACCTAAAATCAAAGGAATCGAAACAAGCCAAAGCATGCTTAAGACCCTGTGATTTTGAGGGTCTTGGAATCATTTTATTCATGGGACTAACATGGATAGAATAAAATATTGAATAACTCCTAATAAGACTTGTATGATTTTCTTCAAGTTATTCAGTTTAAACAGTTTTTCTTGCATTTATTTATATTGTAGCATTCATGTATAACAACAAACAACAACTCTTCTAATTTGCGTTCGATCCTTTGGAAGGATGAATTGAACGGTAGTAGCTTGGAAAATGAGCTTGATTATAGTTCTAATGCAAGAAAAGAATGATTGTTTCATTAATATTCAAACCCATGATGTCAAGTGTATTATGTTGAATAGTATGAGTCCAGAATTGCAAGGCAAGTTTTGAACTTAGATATTCACAACATTAACTTGGAGCTCTGAGATATGTTTCAGGAGCAGGTCAGGGTTGAGAAGTTTGAGACCTTTAAGACCATTCTTGATTATAACATCAAGAAAGAAAAACTACTAAGATCTTATGTTTTGAAAATATTTGGATTATTTGATAACATAGAGGTACTTGGTTTTGCCTATGGCTGAGTTGGCCCCTGATATTTATCTTCATTCACTCCATGATGGTTTGGAACCATTTAAGTGGAAGACTTTGACAAGCTGCATGAGATGCTTAAAATATGCCAAGTCAATTGTCAAGATTCAGACCAAGAACAAGGTTCTTTTGGTGCAAAAGAAAAAAGGATCTGAATCAGAAATGGAAGAATGAAAAGTGGGATAGGGCAAGAGTAACCATAGTACCCATGCGCCTAAGACACAACATTTTTTTTAATTTAAAGACCATCCGAGGATGGGGGGACTATATTAGGCTCCCCGGGCCCAATCTAGTTAGCCAAAATTGGCGCTTGTGATTGGTAATTACAATTTACAAAAATATCATCCCTATGATGAGTCAAAATATCATCCCTATGATGAGCCCATAGCTAAAAAAATTCCTAAAACAAAATGCTTCCAAAAGCGGTGATTTCTCCTAGAAAAAGGAAGGCTAGAACTTGTAATACGATCTAAAACCATCTAGCTAGTACCCCGCGAACAGGTTGGAGAATCGAGCAGTTCAAGACTCCTATTTGTCAACGATGTACTAGCCAACATGAAAAGTCTGGCCAAAGGTCTGTAGCAATTTTTCAGTTACATCTCAACACATCTTAGCTGATTGATCATGAGGAATGCACAGACCTTTGGCCAGACTTTTCATGAGAACTGCCTTACCTCATGAAAAGTCTGGCCAAAGGTCTGTGCATTCCTCATGATCAATCAGCTAAGATGTGTTGAGATGTAACTGAAAAATTGCTCCCCTGCCTTTATGCTTGCATCCGGTAGATCTGAAAGAAGAAAGGGGAAGGAAACTAGCAGTATTTGGAATAATATAGAGAAAAAAATCTTGCATATATGAAGAGTTGAAAGCGAAAAAGGTACTCTTTTAAACTAAACGAAATGTTTCCTATCTAATTAAAACATGGATCCCTACGTGATTCAATACGAATTGCTGGAAAACTCACGCAATCAAGTGCTAATAAACCCCTGAGGAAGGGGGGAATAGAACTGTGGTCTAAATCTCCATGTAGGAGGTTTTCCCTAGCAAATTTAGCCAAAAAATCAGTGGCCAAATTTGCTTCTCTAGGAGTATGTTGAATCAAAATAGAGCCTTGTATTACATTTAGGGCACTGCACATGGAGTAGACTCTCCATGGGCAGGAGAAAGGATTCTGGATACCCCTAACAATATATAAACTATCTGATTCAATAATACAGTTCTGTAAAGCAAGTTCAGAACAGATGTCATATCCACTTTGTATAGCAATTAATTCAGCATGTAAGGGTGATGGACAGTGGAAAGTACTGACTCTCATTTTTACAACAATTCCCTTCCTATCCCTCACAATTACAGCAGCAGATGAAAGACCTCCAGAAATCCACGATGCATCAGTATTGATTTTGTATCCATGTATAGGTTTCCTCCAATGGACCTTAGTGATAACATTTTTCTTTTTCTGTAGTATATGAGGTACAATGTTATCCTGAATCCAATGCTTATGCCTATCCTTATTACCTATTAAGTTATGTGCTGTAAATATTTGATATATCGAATCTTTAATTTCAACAGCACAGGCATCATGTGAGTATGGTCTATTATCAAAAAGAAGTTTGTTCCTATGGGTCCACAATGTCCAAATTGTCACCAATAGAGCTGCAATGATTATGTTTCTGTGTACATTAGAATCAGCCCTATATGATAAGTAAAAATACACTCTACTTTTTAAGTCCCTGAATTCTGTACATGGTAACCGCAATAAGGAATGCACACTATGCCAGACAGCACATGAGGAGGTGCAAGAATTGAAAAAATGATCCAAGATGTCAGCACTGTTCTTGCAGAGAGGACATATCGAAACAACAGAAAAACCCATCCTGCTTAAAATGTTATCAAATGGAAGTATATTGTTTAGGGCTCTCCAAAGTAAAACAGACATCTTTCTAGGTATGAAAGGAGACCATACCTTTTTGAAATGTTGAATCAGGGGACCTCTCAGTCTTAGAACATTATAAGCCGAACTTACAGTGAATTTCCCATCAATTGTGGGAGTCCATACCAGTTTGTCTTCGTGACTGAATTCCAACTTTACATCCTGTAAAATAAGAATGATATTGGTAGCCAAATGTGGCTCCAGAATTGGTAAGAGAGCTATTTTGTTGTTAAAAAAATCCCTGAGAGAGATAGACTCGAAAGGAATATCAATATTCTCTGGCCAGATATAAAAAAGTGCACCGTTGCCGATCCAGTTAGCATTCCAAAATGAGCAATCACCCCGACCAAAAATCACTCTGGATAAACTGTTTGCCACGGCTGTTATTTTTGTGATTCTGCCCCATATGTGTGATTTTTTGTAAGAGTCAGGCAAAGACCATAATAGATTTGACCATTGAGTGTTATTAATTTGTAGCTTCCACCATAATTTACTAGAAAATGCATCTACTATAGCATTTATATCCCTAAAGCCTATACCATTTTCTTCCACCGGAAAACTCATTCTTTTCCAAGACCTCCACATTTTCCTTTCAGAAAAATCAGTTTTACCCCAGAATAGATCTGATGCCATTTTTTCCATTGTTTTTAAAACTATCCTTGGTGGTTTTAATACTCCAAAAATGTGTGTTGGGATTGAATGCAAAACATGATTAATCAAAATGATTTTACCAGCTGAACTCAACCACCTGTTTTTCCAATTGTTTATCAGTTTCTCCATTATTTCAATTACAGGTAAATAATGCACCTTTAAATTGCAACCTATAAAAATAGGAATACCAAGGTATTTGAATGGAAAAGAGCCTTTCACCATCCCAAGTATTCTCCTAACAGACTGAGTGTAATGTGAAGGTGCCTTATGGGAAACGAAAAATTCAGATTTTGAAAAAATAACTTGTTGACCCGAAGTTTGTTCATAAGCATTTAGAAAAAGTTTAAAACGCCTTAAATTTTTAGTCTCCGTATTCAGAAAAACTGCAGTGTCATCAGCGTACATGAGGTGAGTTAGGGGTGTACAAACATTAGGGAGACTAAAATATGTTAAATATCCCGTGGTGAACATTTTCTTTAGATCCCTCGAAAATGCCTCAGATAATATGTTGTACAAGAAAGGAGATAGAGGGTCTCCTTGCTTAATCCCCCTAGTAGAGCTAAAGAAGCCGGATGTTACCCCATTTATTAGAACAGAGAAATTTACTGAAGCAATATTATGCATAATTAGTCTCACAAATTTCCCATGAAAACCAAACCGAAGGAGCATAGAGTTTAGAAAAGACCAAGAAACCCTATCAAATGCCTTTTGCATATCAAGTTTTACAATGAGATTAGGAGTCTTTGATTTTCTGGATAATAATCTAGTCATTTGTTGCATTAGAATCACATTATCCAAAATGTCCCTCCCTTTGATGAAAGCACTTTGTTCCGGTGAAATCAATAGTTGCATTAAGGGTTTGATCCTCTCCATTAACAATTTTGAGAAAACTTTATTAACGAAGTTGGATAAACTAATTGGTCGAAAACCTGCAAATGTGTTCGGAATAGGTTTCTTTGGGATTAAAGTGAGCCAGGTACTAGAAATGGCTTTAGGGATTGTTCCATTATTTAAAAATTCATTTGCATCTTGTAATAAATCTTCCTTAATGGTTTCCCAAAAAGAGGTGTAAAAGTCACCTGAGTAGCCATCAGGGCCTGGTGCACTTGATTTGTTAAGATCAAAAACCGCATATTTCAATTCCTGAAAGCTAAAAGGATTAAGCAACTGGATGTTCTATTGATCATTTAAAACTGTAGGGATTTCTGTCAAAAAGTTATTAAAGTAAGTTCCCTTTTTTTGTGAGACATCCTCAGTAAGTAGTTCCTGATAAAATCTAATACCCTCTTCTTTAATCAGGTTTGGATCAGATATCCATATTCCTTTTCCATCTTTTATTTTTCCTATCCTGGCTCTGGCTTTTCTTTCTCTAATAGTGTGATGGAAGAAATTAGTGTTTGCATCTCCGTGTTTTAACCAATTTAACCTAGCCCTTTGCTTCAGGAAAATATTATGTTCCTTCTGAACTCTGAGAAGAGTGTCTTTAGATTTCATGAGTTCCATTAAAACTGATTCATCATGTGTCTGCTGAAAAAGGATTTCCAATTCATTTACTTTTGATTCAGATTGGACCAGATTTTTATTAACATTGCCAAAAATATTTTTGTTCCAATCCTTAATTACAAACTTAAGTCTCTTTAGTTTGTGAACAAACCTTTGCATACCGGTTAGGGGGGAGAATAGGTTCCAGTTAGATTCCACTAAATCTTTAAAATATTTTCTATTTGTCCACATTTCCTGGTATCTAAAAGGTCTTGGAGCCTGTTCAACTGCTGATTGGATTGATAGTAATAGTGGAGAGTGGTCAGAAGTCATTCTGTTTAGAACTTGTATGGAACTGTTTGGAAAGAGATCTAGCCATTCTAAATTACTAACACCTCTGTCTAATCTTTGAAATTGAAGATCCTTACATTTGTCCCTAAATCTGTTATTACTCCAAGTAAAAGAGTTACCTACAGTTGGGATTTCATGCAAATCCATAGTGGTTAAAAAGTCATTAAATTGATTCATACTTTTTCTAGGTGTTGACTTTCTTCCTTTATATTCAGAGACCGAGGTTACTGTATTGAAATCTCCTATGTATATGGATGGATCAGATGTTGATGCTTTTAAATCAGCCCATAAAAGTTCCCTCGACTGTCTATGTACACTAGCATAAATAAAGAAAATATTCCAATTGAGAGAGGTGGCAATGTCTGTAACTTTAGTCTGCATATACTGATCAGATTCATTTAAGATGTCTAAACTAAAAACATGATTCCATAAAATCCAGATTTTAGCATGCTGGGCATAGAGTGCATTACTATAACCAAGTTGATGCTTCAGAGTGCTTAAATTCTGGTTGTCATGCCATGGTTCAATTAAACATAGAATGTCTATCCTATGTTTCAAGTTGAGATCCTTTAGCCTATCCAAAGAAGAACCATAACCCCTAACATTCCATACTAAAATATTCCCTATTTTTGTGTATTGTATCATTTAAAACTAGGAGGGGTTGCCTTTTGTGATGATCTTAGTTTCCTTATTTTAGGCACTGTGACATTACTATTTTTGCCCTTCTTGTCTTCACTTTTCCTCAAATTATCTGATGTAGAGATACTTACCTCCGATTGAGCTACTTGCATTGCATTTCTGTTGTGTTCCTCGGAGGGGGTTTGATCTTGGATAATAGGACATGGTACTCGCACTTCAAGAGCACTCGTTACTGCTTCAGTTGTTTGGTCATCTGGAACCCTCAGAGCTGCTTCAGTCTGGGCTGTCACGACATCCTGTGATTCCAGGGTCTCATGGAAAATGTCAGCAGCTTCATCCTCTTGGACAGCAGGGTCATCTTCCTGTAAGTCAATTAAAGTGTGGAAAGCATTTGATATAGTAACCATATTCTTTTTAGTTATCTCTTCCTGGATGGGGGGAGTTCAGTCTGTTGAGATTTTTTCCTCCAAAAAAGATTTGTGATAGGTTTAGAGATATCATCTAGAGAGTAAAAAGGCTTATTTCTTTTAACATGACTAGGTCTGAATGAGTTTGTATTATTATCCAGAAGAGAAACAGATTTCAAATTCTGAAACTGGAAATAAGTTTCTTTTTGTGAAACTGATAGATTAGAGTGACCTTCCATATCCACTGATACTTTAGATGCATTACCTTTGTTTTTCTGAGTATCAACAGTCAGAATATCATCAAGAACTGCAGCTTGTCTAACCTTGTTCACTTTGGTTTCAGCTAGGTTTTTACTACTTTTCCTCAGTTCAGGGTGCAGGAAGTTACAATTAGACTGGCTGTGACCTATTATCCTACAGTGAGTACAGTACAAAGGCAACTGATCATATTCAATTGGATAATCTGCTACTTTAAGACACAACATACAACTAGGAAGCAGAAAGTTGAAAAGTCTAATATGTCCCAATACTTCTACTGAAATGACACATACCATTAGAGAGGATATTGCCTCTCGTTCTTAGAGGAAAAAGAATGGGCGAGTATGTGACATTGCAGTTACATACGTCACGAACAATCTCTGTCGTTAATAACTCTACTGATGGGTTTGAATACCTCATGTGTTTCTCACAATTTCAAATTTTTGGAGAGAAAAAGTAGGAGTTAATATTGATGAGAGGTCAACCTACATGGGGTAAATGAAGCAAAGGGTTGCTCCATTAACCGTAGGAATTTACAGTTTATCTATGCCTTATAGGCTTACACTGGGTCATATAATAATTATTTTGATCTAAGTGTTACTAGAACACATTTATCATTTTTGTGTTGAACATGGGAGGTTTTTGTTGTCATAGGAGCAATGGTTGTTCCATTTTAAATGGATGTGTTTTGGTTTTGCAAAATTAGACAAGTGTCTTCATATGCTTGAAACAGATAAACATGTTTATGATGTAAATATCAAAAGGGCTAAAAACAAATTATTCTAGTCCGGAGTACTTCTGGAATTGTCGATTTGGCCACAGGAACATAAAGCACATACAGTGACTCCGGCGAGAGGGTACAATGTAATCATTTGACTTGGAGTCGATTGAAACCTGCAAATATTGTGATGGTAAAATGACAAAATCACCCTTCATAGTGATGGATGATGGAGCAAGTGAACTATTAGGTCTTATTAACAAATTGTTTTGTAGACCAAAATGTATTCAATTGCAAGGGTGGATTCATGACTCCATTAGCTTCATCAGCTATTTGAGTGGATGTAGTTGTTTGCTTGATGTCTGTTTGATGTGAGGCAAGTCTGATTCTTTTGAGAAATTTAAGGAATTTCATAATTAATTTTATAATATACTTGGCAAGAAAATTGAAACACTTCAATTGGATTGATGTGATGAATATTTGAGTCAGGAATTTGTTCACCATCAGAGAGAATGTGACATTATTTCATAATTGAATCATGTAGGAACACCTTAATGAATGGTGTGTCCGAAAAGATAAATGATACCTTATTTGATATGGTTAGTTCAATGATGAGTCAAGCCAGTATTCCAGCTTTCTTATAAGGGATATGCTCTTCTAAAAAGGTAGTGTTCACACCGAACTAGGCATTGTCTAAAGCGGTAAGAATGACAACATATGTGATATGTCTTTTTTTAGATTAAACAATCCGTAGATGGGGGAAATTATATTAGGCCTTCCCTAGCAGTGAAAAGGACATAAAACAAAAGAAAGATGAAGCCGAAGCTTAGTTAAGATATACAGAGATGAGCACCCAGCTCGTGAAGCAACATTTGTTGCTTCCAAAAGAATGGTAGTAATGTAGGTGTGATGTGTCCATTTTAGGCGCATTATTTAGTAGTATTTAGGATCACTTTTGTGCTCTTTTATTATCAAGAGCTTGTGTTTTACCTTGAAATTCACTTAGGAAAGGTAAAAGCAACTTTGTACTCTTTTACCTCTTTTAAGTGGATTTTGTGTGACAAGGGAAGAACACGGAACCAACGAAGACCGGAAGACATTGAAGACTATACTTTCGAAGACTTTTGGATACTCACTTCGAAGACATGAAGACCGGAGGCCGTTGAAGACCATTTTGGAGCTGTTGAAGACTTGAAGAGTGAGAGGGATGGCTATGAAGAAGACAAAGAAACAATGCAAAAACTGTGGCTGCCGTCGCGACACCATCGCGAGCCGGGGCATCGTCGCGAGTCGCGACGAACACCGTCGCGAGTCGCGACCATCGGGCGGCCAGAAATCAACTTTATTTTCTTTGCACTATAAATACCATCTCTTTCCCTCTTCTTCTCCAAGCTTTTCCAGGCGCGTTTTCTCTGGTTTTGGGCGCCAATTTTAGGTTTTCTTCTTCTTTCTTTTCTTAGCTTTCTCTTAGTTTGATTATGTCTTTTGTTGTTGTTCTAGAGTAGTTCTTGCTCTTGGGAGCAAAGGATTGAAGCTTCCACTATCTATGTAGCAAGAATTCATTTTATCTATCGATTTGGTGTTTTTGCTATTGTGCATTTATTGTGCTTTGAATGTTAATTGTTGATTGCATTGATGTTATTGAGAGCTTGATGATATGAAATGCTTGGATTAATTGCTAGCTAGGGTTTGGGGGATTTGGGTTAATTTCCCCCCTGTTCTTGTTAGCAATGTGAGAGTATGAATTAGAGCTTTCGATTGGGTTAGTGTGTTGACAATGTGCTAGGCGAATGTGATTGATGTCGAACTCTTCGTCATGTTCGTTTGTGTAGCAAACGAGAGAGTCATATGCTCGCGGATGAATGTGCGTTGCACGTTCATCCAATCTCGTGTAATTGCATAAATTGGTTCAATGCCTAGTCACGGTGTAGTGGTCATAGGCATTGCCAAGCTTGTTGGTCCTTCGTGCTAAATGCCACCAATGACACCTTGAGTCGTGGTCGCGAATCGGGAGTCATTGGTGAGGTTTGACGAGAGATGTCGAACTCACTCTCGCAAACTACGAACTAAGAAGGATAGGAGTTCAGTCTCCATGACAAGTAGTTGAAGTATTGAATAGGTGATTTAAACTCATTCCTGAAGCATTTGTTGTTTGGCGTTTATGTATTCTTGACGGTGTGTTTCGCTGCATGTGTGCCATGAGTGGTTTGAGCATAGGGAGTGCTTGTGTGGTTGAATTGCTTAGGTGTAGGAACGTGACGAATTCCGTAGCGCCTTTGCATGAAGATTCACGAGCATGAACTTAGAACTCCTTGTGGTGTGTGTGTTGTGGTACTTGCTAGATGGGGTATGTGAGCGTTGGGTCATGAATGCTATATGATGGAATGCGTGAATGATTCGATGAACTGCATTAGATGTGGAAGTGGATATCCGTTGCCCCCAAGGCATTTTATCTTTGTAGTTTAAAACCCTTTTTCTTTAGTTTCGTTTGATGATTAGCATAGTCACTTGACGTTGCTAGTTATCTTTGTTAACTTAGGAACCAACCAACCAACCCCCCTTTTTATATTGCTTTTAAGTGTGTGTAAATATAGTTACTCCTAGCCTAGTATATCAACCATTTGTGTGCTTAGACGCTTAGGAAGATCCCTCTTCTCATTGGACGACCCCGATTTGCCACTATCTACCTAGCTGTAGAAAGTAAGCATTGAGGGCTTATAAATTATCTTTTGGCGCGCGGGCGTGACGACCGCCCGCGCCTGTCAAAATGGCGCCGTTGCCGGGGAAGAGGCGTTTATTCTTAAGTATTTAGGTGTATTTGGTTGTGTATTAGCTAGTTGTTTTATTTTCCACTACTTGGTGGTTGTTTTTGTTCGGAGTAGGTATTGCTCGAGTTCTTGGTAATCTATTTTATTGAGAATCCTTGCACTATGATTCCGAACTTTTGAAAAATAAAAAAAAAATTTAAATTTTTTTTTTCTTAATGGAGCGTCTCACCTTGAGGGAACTCATGATGAGAAGAGAGGCTCAACAAGCAAGGTTTTGTAGGATGTGTCATTCCGATCATCCTACCGAATCTTGCCCTTTGTTGTGGGAGGAGCACTATGACCGAGAAAGAACCCTTGGTTTCCAAAACCATGGGCACTATGAAGAGTGCTATCAAGAGGTAGGAGATATTGGTTTTCAAGGGCAAGAAGCTCATGAATGCTATCCATACCACAACTCTTACAATCCGGAATGGAGTGGTAGTCCGGATTTGTGGTATGAGAATGAGCCGGAAAACCAATATTACGAGCAACCTAGTTGGCCATCACCACCCTATACCATACCCCAAAACCAAGCCCAACAAGGAAGTTCAAGTTTGACACGTGAGGATTTCTTAAATACCATAGCAAACTTGAACTCCTTTACTAGTGAGGAGCCGGATACCCAGCTCTCCGCTAGTGTTGAGGCCATTGAGGGGCATGTGAGGAACATATTAGAGGTATTGGCCCGCATGGAAGCTCGTGATTCCGAAAACACACCATCCCAACTTGAACTCGATGATTCGGTGAGTGAAGTCACCAATAAAAATGATTTTGAGTTTGAAAGGGATGAGGAGTTGGTTGTAGAGGATAGAAAAATGGAGGAAGAGGTGATAGTGCTACATTATCCATTAGCATTGTCACCCCTTCTCCCACCTAGTGAACCAACTCTAATATTTTCGGAAGTTTTGAGGGAAACGAGAGAGGAGCCAAAAGACTATCCTAAGCTCCCTAACCACTTAATTCCCTTTGAACCATCTCCACCTCCACAAGACTTTCCTCTTGGAAGTTTTGTGCCCCCACCTCTCTTATTTTGGATGCTCATGGTGAAGAACTTCAAGCCTTCACCATACGGATAACATTAGGGTCGTGCCGACGACCTTAAAAATACGGAGCTTCATCGTGCCGACGACGTTAAATAAATTCGGCATTTCTTTTAGTTTTTGTTTCTTAGTTTGTGTTTCTTAGTTTGTTTTTGTTGTTGTTTTGTTTTGTTCTTTTTATGGCATGTTTTTCTATGATTTTGTAGCAACATGAAGTGCATTGCAATGAAGGAGATGAAAGAACGAGATCAATGAACGAGGGAAGCAAGCTTGGACAGTTGGTAAGAAAACGAAAAAAATTTTAAGCCTGGGATACCCTGCCGTCACGAGTCGCGATGGGCTTCGTCGCGAGTCGCGACGAACAGGGGAGCAAAATCCACTCCCAGCGCCAACTTTCCGCGAGTCGCCCTGACGTCGCGAGGCTCGTCGCGAGTCGCGACACCCTTCGTCGCGAGTCGCGACGAGCTCAGAAAATATTGAGCTCCCGGACTCCACTTTCCGCGAGTCGCGATGACTTCGCGAGGCTCGTCGCGAGTCGCGACCTACTCCGTCGCGATGAGCTCAGAAAAATTTGAGCTTCCGGACTCCACTTTCCGCGAGTCGCGATGACTTCGCGAGGCTCGTCGCGAGTCGCGACACCCTTCGTCGCGAGTCGCGACGAGCTCAGAACATTTTGAGCTCCCGGGCTGTACTTTCCACGCGTCGCGATGGCGTCGCGAGGCTCGTCGCGAGTCGCGACGAACCTCGTCGCGAGTCGCGACGTGCTCAGTAACTTTTGAAAATTTTTTTGAGCCCGGATTTCAAGTTTCCAAGCTTCCAAGTTTTCAAATGATTTTAAACATTGCATAATCCTTCCTTCTTCTCCACCCAACACTCCCAAGAACATCACATACCTCTCATTTCTTCCACCATCCTACATATATTGGCATATGAACATTCTTGCATCTTTATAGTACACTTGTTGATTGTAGTATGCCGACTACATCATTGTGACCGTAAGTTCTTAACCTATAATGATGCTTTTATACATGTCAATATATGTTGTATATTTTTCATGCATAATCTTATAGTGGTGATTGAGGGTTGATTGGTTGTTCTTTGACAATACTATGGTTATTAACTCTTGATGCTAAACCTAGTATTACATATCCTTATGTACTTGTGAGTTTAATGTGTTCTTCGTGGTGTAGTCTTGATCAAACGGCGCCATGGAGAAAATGTTTTTCTCGAGGGGTGAGTTCTTCTACGGCATTTTTGCTCACCCTTCCGGTTCCGAAACCCATCTCGGGACCATCCAAGTACTTGGATATCGCCATATCACCGGCGAATTGCGGAGACACGGGTGTCACTCTAACTCCCTTACCTTGATTTTTATTCTTCTTGCCTTACGTGTTTACATTGAGGGCAATGTAATGTTTTAAGTGTGGGGAGGGGTTAGAGGATTCAATGCATGCTAGATTGTTTTGGAATGCTTTTTGCTACTTTTCATTGGAAAAACATGAGAAAAAGAAAAAAAAATATAGAAAAACAAAAAGAAAAAAAATGAAAAAAAAAAGAAAAAGAAAACCCGCTAAGTTGAAAACCCGAGAGGGCAACTTAGGCAACATTGGGGGCCCGGATAGGTCGGAAACCCTTAAAGGGCGGCCTAGGCAAAAATGAGAGGCTAAAATGTGCGGAAAAAGGTGAGATGTGAGCTAAAGAAACATGATGTGTGGCTAGGATGAAAACTCGAAAGAGCTCCTAGGCAAAATGAGAGAAATTGAGAGAAATTGAAAAATGCTATGATTTCACTCACTTGCCGGCGTTGGAGTCATAAGGTTGCGGATGTCACACGGATGGATCGGGTAGCTCAATATCTTTAGACCTCTTGGGATTGGGTAGCTTAGTGGGTTAGGAAACGGAGTATGGTTATGAAATTCTTGATCTCTTTCTACTTCGTTTTTGGTTGATATATTGGCATTAGGTGAAGCATGTGTTTAAAACTTCCTCTATGGTTTTAGCTTCATTTTGTGTCATTGGATTCTGGGAATATCAATTCTGGGCTGGGAAATATTTTTATGGGTAGTGAATTGATAAGTGGTAGGTTTGGTTAGATTTAGGATTGGGGATGTGTGTGTGCAAAAATTCTCATGTGAGCTTTTATTTTGGGATTTTTGAGATTGAAAGTTTTGGTGAGGCTTTGATAGGGGGATTAGTTTAGGTTTTGGGATATATCATTTACTCCGCATGCTTGAATCTTTTCTTACT
This sequence comes from Rubia yunnanensis, assembly GCA_037428765.1. NCBI lineage: Eukaryota > Viridiplantae > Streptophyta > Magnoliopsida > Gentianales > Rubiaceae > Rubia > Rubia yunnanensis. The sequence goes on along the minus strand of CM075069.1, from coordinate 29,333,453 downwards.
CGAGGGCGAGTAAGGTTTAAGTGTGGGGAGGTTTGATATGTCCATTTTGTGTGGTTATTTTGGGGGTTTTAGGATGTGGATATGCCATTTCCTCCGTATGCTTAAATCTTTTCTTACTCGAGGGCGAGTAAGGTTTAAGTGTGGGGAGGTTTGATGTGTCCATTTTAGGCGCATTATTTAGTAGTATTTAGGATCACTTTTGTGCTCTTTTATTATCAAGAGCTTGTGTTTTACCTTGAAATTCACTTAGGAAAGGTAAAAGCAACTTTGTACTCTTTTACCTCTTTTAAGTGGATTTTGTGTGACAAGGGAAGAACACGGAACCAACGAAGACCGGAAGACATTGAAGACTATACTTTCGAAGACTTTTGGATACTCACTTCGAAGACATGAAGACCGGAGGCCGTTGAAGACCATTTTGGAGCTGTTGAAGACTTGAAGAGTGAGAGGGATGGCTATGAAGAAGACAAAGAAACAATGCAAAAACTGTGGCTGCCGTCGCGACACCATCGCGAGCCGGGGCATCGTCGCGAGTCGCGACGAACACCGTCGCGAGTCGCGACCATCGGGCGGCCAGAAATCAACTTTATTTTCTTTGCACTATAAATACCATCTCTTTCCCTCTTCTTCTCCAAGCTTTTCCAGGCGCATTTTCTCTGGTTTTGGGCGCCAATTTTAGGTTTTCTTCTTCTTTCTTTTCTTAGCTTTCTCTTAGTTTGATTATGTCTTTTGTTGTTGTTCTAGAGTAGTTCTTGCTCTTGGGAGCAAAGGATTGAAGCTTCCACTATCTATGTAGCAAGAATTCATTTTATCTATCGATTTGGTGTTTTTGCTATTGTGCATTTATTGTGCTTTGAATGTTAATTGTTGATTGCATTGATGTTATTGAGAGCTTGATGATATGAAATGCTTGGATTAATTGCTAGCTAGGGTTTGGGGGATTTGGGTTAATTTCCCCCCTGTTCTTGTTAGCAATGTGAGAGTATGAATTAGAGCTTTCGATTGGGTTAGTGTGTTGACAATGTGCTAGGCGAATGTGATTGATGTCGAACTCTTCGTCATGTTCGTTTGTGTAGCAAACGAGAGAGTCATATGCTCGCGGATGAATGTGCGTTGCACGTTCATCCAATCTCGTGTAATTGCATGAATTGGTTCAATGCCTAGTCACGGTGTAGTGGTCATAGGCATTGCCAAGCTTGTTGGTCCTTCGTGCTAAATGCCACCAATGACACCTTGAGTCGTGGTCGCGAATCGGGAGTCATTGGTGAGGTTTGACGAGAGATGTCGAACTCACTCTCGCAAACTACGAACTAAGAAGGATAGGAGTTCAGTCTCCACGACAAGTAGTTGAAGTATTGAATAGGTGATTTAAACTCATTCCTGAAGCATTTGTTGTTTGGCGTTTATGTATTCTTGACGGTGTGTTTCGCTGCATGTGTGCCATGAGTGGTTTGAGCATAGGGAGTGCTTGTGTGGTTGAATTGCTTAGGTGTAGGAACGTGACGAATTCCGTAGCGCCTTTGCATGAAGATTCACGAGCATGAACTTAGAACTCCTTGTGGTGTGTGTGTTGTGGTACTTGCTAGATGGGGTATGTGAGCGTTGGGTCATGAATGCTATATGATGGAATGCGTGAATGATTCGATGAACTGCATTAGATGTGGAAGTGGATATCCGTTGCCCCCAAGGCATTTTATCTTTGTAGTTTAAAACCCTTTTTCTTTAGTTTCGTTTGATGATTAGCATAGTCACTTGACGTTGCTAGTTATCTTTGTTAACTTAGGAACCAACCAACCAACCAACCCCCCTTTTTATATTGCTTTTAAGTGTGTGTAAATATAGTTACTCCTAGCCTAGTATATCAACCATTTGTGTGCTTAGACGCTTAGGAAGATCCCTCTTCTCATTGGACGACCCCGATTTGCCACTATCTACCTAGCTGTAGAAAGTAAGCATTGAGGGCTTATAAATTATCTTTTGGCGCGCGGGCGCGACGACCGCCCGCGCCTGTCAAGGTGCTAGTTAGAGGATTACAGAAACAGTTAGGCTAAGTAATCGATCCTCGAACTTGTTGGTGAATCGAGTAAACGAAACACAAATCAGTCAGAGACATCGCACTTAGACTAAGGAGCTTATCCTCTACTAATAATAAAAAGACTGTTAGTGGAGCAGAAAGATAGAACTGTATCCGAGGGATCTTCTTCAATTAGGAAATGACATCTGGTTCCATTTGGATCATTTTAGATCAGTTTGGCCAGTTATGAACAGTTAAGCTCAGCTAAATCAAAGGAGCAGTGAATCCACCCGAGCATGATAGCTGCAAAAAGAGATTTTCATCCTATGCTTGTTGTTGCCCACACACTGCAGAAAACAGCAAATATCCACAAAATCAGTAGCATCCATTCATTGAGACAGTCTTAATGAGGGTGTTCCCAACTGATCTAATCTAATCAGACCTCTACAATTACAAGATAGCATTTGAAGACTGTTGAAAGAGCAACTAGTCTGAGCAGAGAGACAGGCCTTAGCTAAAGAATCAGCAACCAAATTTGCTTGTCTATGAATATGCAGTAAAAACATATCACCCAATGCTTGGTGAATTTCATCTACCAATTGAAAAAGTTGCCAGTTTGCATGCAAAGGATCAACAGCACAGTGGACAGCATTTAAACATCTGATTCAATGAATACAGGAGCAGAGAGTTCTACACCAATATGAAGAGCAAATCGCATTGCCCTTAGCTCAGCTTCTATAGGAGAACTTGCCTGAGTAAAACTAGTGTGAGCCGAGATGAAACTACCTCTAGGATCTCTGATAATCAGTCCTATTCCACACATGTTTGTGTAGGCACACCATGCTACATCAACATTAATCTTATACCCCTTATTTGGCCTTTTCCAAGCAATTTTGAAAATCTTTGGTTTTGGAGCAGATTTTATCAGAGGTAAGAATGAGTGATTTTCAATACTTAAGTCTATTGCAGAGTTAATGTAGACTGGTTTGACACAGAAAGTGTAGAAAATTTGTTCCCTGATATGATTTAGCACTAAACCCCTTATTGGCAAGACAGACTCATGTATGCATTTGTTTCTCATTTTCCAGAGATTCCAACATGTAATTAGAGATGCAGTTCTAATTATTGTTGAATGCAAGGAGCTTAAACCTGGATAAGTTAGATAGCATGAAATTCTTTCCCATATAGAGGGGAAAGATCTGTCCCTAATACCCATGAATTGATGCACAGTACTCCAAACATGTATAGAAAAGGGGAAGGAATTGAAAAAATGATCTAAAGAGTCCACATGATTACTGCACATACAACATTTAGAAGGCAAGCAAAATCCCAGTTTTTGGAGAACATTATCAAAAGGTAAGTACGAGTTGATCAGTTTCCACATAAAAATTGACACTTTTTTTTTCAATTCTGGGAGTCCAAAAAAGTTCAGTCGAAGCAGTAGTACCTGACTGTGAGCTGAGCAGGAGATATGTGGATTTAAATGTGAATTCTCCCTTGATACCAGGCTTCCATATAAGCCTGTCGCTTCTGTGTGGAGATAGCTTAGATTCCTGCAAGAGAGAGATGGCATGAGGGGGAAGTAAATGGGAAATTCTCTGGATCAAAATAGATTTATTAGAGATGAAATCTGAAACTGTACAATCCTCCGAAATATCTACATGGTTTGGATCGCAGAGATCTATGAGAGGTCCTATATCTAACCAGTTAGAGGTCCAAAAATTACATTCACCCCTGCCAACAATGACTCTTGAATTTGATTCAGCCCAAGCATTAAAGGTGCATATTCTTTTCCAGTTAGAGGAAGATCTATATGAGGGTGACAGGGATGCAAGAAAATATGTCCATAAAACCTCAACCTTTTGATATTTCCACCATAATTTAACAGAACAGGTATATATTATGGAGTTTATTAATCTGAAACCTAGACCATTTTGGTTAATAGGGAAACAAAGAGCTTCCCATTTTCTCCATGGTCTTTTAGGTTTCTGATCAATATACCCCCAAAAGAATCTGCTTAGTTTTTTTTTCAATGCTAGAAACAGTCTCTTTGCTAGGTTTTAGGACTGACCAAATGTGTTGGGGAATAGAGAAAATGCAGGATTTTATCAGTGTGATTTTTCCCCTTGTAGATAGCCATTTATTTTTCCAACTACCAATCCTGTTATCAATCTGTTCAATTAAAGGCTGTAAATAGGTTCTATGTACTGCACCAGTAAAGATTGGCACACCCAAATATGTAAATGGAAGGCATCCAATTTTCATACCAAGAGTCCTCTTTATTTTGTTAACTGTGTGAGCAGAGGCATGCTTTCCGATGTAAATATCACTTTTACCATAATTTATTTGTTGACCAGTGACATCCTCAAAGGTAGATAGGAAAGCTTTAAATCTAACCAATGTTTTTTCCTCGGCCTTTAAAAAAACTACTATATCATCCGCATAAGATAGATGAGAGATTTGTAGAGAGTTACCTGGAAGGTCATAGTAGGCCAGTTTACCAGTATGAAAGATATAAGCTAAACTTCTAGTAAATGCCTCAGAAAAAATGTTGAGGAGAAAAGGAGAGAGGGGGTCTCCCTGTTTGATACCCCTCGTATATTGAAAGAAACCAGCTGGCTTACCATTGATCAGGATAGAGAACCAAGCCTGTGATAAATTATTCATGATGGAAAATATAAATCTAGCATGGAAACCAAATTTAGCAAGTACACTGTATAGAAAGGACCACTTAACCCTATCAAAAGCCTTCTTAAGATCTAATTTAACAATGCAATTTGGTTGCCTTTGCTTCCTATTCAAAAATCTTACCATTTCTTGTAAGTAAATTACATTGTCCGAAATATCTCTTCCTTTAAGAAAAGCAGTTTGGTGTGGAGAAATGAGTTTTGGCATTAATGGTTTAAGTCTTTCTATTAGCATTTTTGAACAAATCTTGTTAACTACATTGGAAAGACTTATTGGCCTGTAATCATCAAATGAAATTGGTGTTTTCTTCTTAGGGATGATTGCAATCCAGGTACTACTAACACCCCTTGGAATGTTTTTCCCATCAACAAAATCCTGAACTGCAGCTAGTAAATTAGTAGAAATTATATCCCAGGATTTTATATAAAATTTGGATGTGAAGCCATCAGGACCCGGGCTACTGTTTTTGTTGAGACCAAGTACAATTCCTTTTAGCTCAGACATAGTGACCGAGTGCATAATATTTTCATTATCTTGTTGGGTGACCAAGTTAGGAATCTGGCTGAGAAAGTGAGATCTGAACAAGTTACATTCAGGAGAACTATCATCTGTTAAGAGGCCTTGATAGCCATAGACCATTACTACTTTTGATTTTTGTAATCTTTAATCTACTTTTTCTTTCCTTGACTGAGTTGTGAAAAAAACTGGTGTAGTTATCTCCCTCCTTTAACCATTTAATCTTTGCCTTATGTTTCCAGAAGCTTTTCTGTTCTGCTAAAGCTCTAACTAACTTTGCCCTAGCCTCCTTAAGTTTGACCAAGTTGACCACATAAGCATTCAGATCATATATTTGCTCCTGAGTCTGAAGAGCAGTTTCAGCCAGCACCACATTATCATGAATATTTCCAAAATGCTCCTTGTTCCAGATTTTTAATTCTTTTTTCAATCTTAAGAGTTTAAGGTAGAAACCAAGCATTCCTGAGTGATATGCAAGGAAGGATTCCTTGAAAGTCTTTTCTCTTAAATATTTGAATTTGCGAAGCATATGTGAAATGAGGTTTCCCAGTGAACTTGCACCAAGCCTGATGAATGTCTCTTTGTGGGATATCCGAAAGAGATAAAGGGGTAGTACTTATACAGTCATTCTGAGAACTGTGTTTTGTTGCTCGAGAATGTTCCCTTTTGGAGAAGTATCATCTTTCCAAAATGACAAGTGGGAGGAATTTAAACTTCAAAAATTTTTGGGGTGAGCAACAATCAGTTATGGAAACATCGATCCCTTCATGTGAAGTGGTGAAGATGAATAAGAGAAAAGTCTTAGAGATTGCTGAAAATGCTCATGCCCTAGTTGGTCAGAAAGGTATAGGATTCGGATGAAGGTACATTTATGTCCTTGCGACTAAAAATTATGAAATCATACTTTTAGAAAGTGATGAACCTATGACTTAAAGTTAAGCTTTGACAAGCCCTAACTCCGCAAAGTTGCTTAAGGCCATGAAATTCATAATAGACTCTGTATGAAAACCAAGTTTGGAATTTGGTTGAATTACTAAAAGGTTAAGACTAAAATGATGGTCATCAAAATGAAACCAGGCATTTATATTTTCAAGGCTAGACTGATAGTTAAACGGTATAAACAAGTATGTGGGATGGATTGTGATGAGACCTTTTCTCCAGTTGGAATGCTTTAATCTATTTGAATTTTCCTAGCATTTACAACTCATTCTGATTTTGAGATCTGGAAAATGGAGGTCATAACCATCTTTCTTAATTGGATTTTGGAAGAAGATGTGTATGTGGCACAATCTAAGAGTTTTATAGGCCAAAATAGTTGGGAAGGTATGCGAGCTTCAGAGGTGTATTTATGGATTGAAGCAAGTATGAAGGAGTTGGAACTTACATTTCAACAAAGCAATTAAGAGATTGACGTTCAATGAAATGTTAATGAATCTTGTGTATACAAAAAGGTTAGTGGGAGCAAGATTTCATCCCTACTCATATGTTGATGACATTGGAAATGACTGACCAAAGCTGGATTCTATGAAGACTTAGTTTGGAAAGTGTTTTGCGATGAATGACTTAGAAGGGATAAAGTACATCTTGGGCATCAAGATCTACACAGGTAGATCAAAGAAGATGATTGACCTTAAACAAAACACTTACTAGGTAAGGTGTTTGATAGGTTCAATATGAAAGATTGTAAAAAGATCTTTTACCCATTATTCATGAAAAACTCTTAGCAAGACTCAATGTTTATCGAAATCTAATGAGAAAAAGAGAATGAGTATGATCGCTTATGCATATGCAATAGGGTCTATCATGTATGTTATGATATGTACTCACAGTTATATCTCGTATTCTTAGAGCTCATCGATGAGATATAAAATAGACTAAGGTGGGGTGCATTGGTGTGCGACTAAGAAAATGTTTTAGCACCTGAAATGGACTAAAGATAAATTCTTGGGTCTATAGTGAAAATGAGTTGGTTGTAAAAGTGCAAAGTAAGACGCTGTTGATTTTACAATTGAAGCCAAGTATATTGTTGCTTTGGATGCTGCATAGGAAGGTGTTTGAATTAAGAAATTCATCAGTGAACTTGATATGGTCCCTGTCTTAGTTGACGCAATGAAACTCTATTCAGAAAATGATAGAGTAATCGCTTTGGAAAAATGAGCAAATGGAACCCAATGAGTTCAAATTTGCCCTCAGAAATTATGCATTCTTTGAGAATATGTCAAAAATGGTGAAGTTGTTATATGCAAGTGAGAAAGGATGACAAATTGTATCCGGAATCTAAACCTCTTACACAAATGGAGCCTAGGGCTCACACATTTGTGATAGGAATCTTGCACTTTGGATAGTGGCTGTGACTTCTGTGATGTTCTAGTTATCATAATTTTGTGATTTTAGTCATTGAAGATTGAACCGTTTAACATATTATGAAATTATCATTTCATATTCATTTAACTTGGTTTAGTGTTGAATAAAACTCCAAAAATCAATTTACATATCCAAATAGGTTATCAAGAATATGACTTGGATAATGAAGCCTTATTTAGTGAACTAGAGTGTAAGATTGATTATGTCCCTACTTTAGGTCATTAAGAGTGGACACTCATGACTGAAGAAAACTAGTTTGCAAGTTGATTCACGGATTTTTTTCATGGGCTGAAGGATGTGGGATGTTATGAATCGATTTCATGGATGCAAGTTGGGAACTTGTATTGGACAGACCCGCCATGAGAATACTTTAAGATATTCATAATGCCATAAGTATGTCTCATTGACAATAGGATTGCATTCATCATACCTAAGTAATTCAATGTTTGCTTGCTTGTGGATTGGTGTACCTTGAGGCTGTCAAATGTCGCACCATAAAAGGAGATTATAAATGCAGTTCTTGGGTTGCCATGAATCGAGTGGATAAAACTTGAATGTACAAGAGTGGAATTGCCCTCTCCTTCACATGGGATTATTGTCTTATGGACCTCTCAGAGAGTTGGGACTGTAAAATGCATAGCCGTGCTTAGGTGGATTAAAGATTCATAATCTGTCTTCACAATTTGACTCGGGAATTTGAGAAATGCAGTTGAACTTGATAAGGATGACACGTTATCTTACATTATGTTCTGATGAAGACATTAAGTGACAAATGAATACGAATGCACACTTGTTCTAAAGGACAAGTGGGAGATTTTTGGAATTGTGTCCTCCAGTCAATGTACATTTTCCATAAATAGTTGGAGGATTAATTAAAGAGATAATTAATTCAATTATTATGAGTGATTATAATGTTTAGCTGGAAACTACTTTCGATTAGTTAGAATCAATTATATTGGGCTTGCAGCTTATTATGACTGAACTTATAAGGTCACACGTAAAACATGAAATTGGATAAAAGATATGACTATTGGGCTAGGAGCCCAGATAGTAATTATATGAGAAATGAGTTTAGAACTCATTAAGTCTAATTGGGCTAGGCCCAGATTGACTTGGATTAGTCTTTCTTGGACTATGACTATTCTTTATAAATAGATATTTTACAGAAATGACCAGCAAGATAATATTAGATTCTTGGCCGTTTCTAGACGATAGAAATCAGAAACCAATCCAATCATTCTCAGAAAACAAACCTCACCGTAAAAAGAAGAAGAAAGATGAGGTCTTTGCTTGCTGATCTATGTTCTAAGTTGATGGCGGTGTAGGTGGTCCGATCGTGCTGTGTGGATACTTATAGATGAATCACATATGGGATTCTCGTCTCTTTGGTTGATCGAATCCGATGGTAAAGCACGCTTCAAAGGGAATCTAAATTCTTAAATAGATTTGAATTAAATACATGCATGAGATCCGAGGTTAGATGATTAATTTTCTGCTAAATTAGATTTAATCAATTCCCAACATCAGCGTCTTGGACATCCTTCCTCGAGAGTGTTATCTTCTATTTGTACACCTGATTTTAGCACAAATAATTCCTTTGTTCCTTGCTCTGTGTATTTTAGAGCAAAAAAAACTAGACATAGTTTTCCTTTGAGTTCTTCAAATGCTAGTTCATTGTTTGAATTAATACATTGTGATGTTTGGGTCCTTATAGAACACCATCTTCTAGTATTGCATTTTATTTTTTAACGATAGTTAATGATTATTCCCGATTTTTTTGGGTTTATTTATTAGTTGTTAAGTCAGATGTAACTTCTAGATTTATTGAATTTTGTGCTTTGATTGAGAATCAGTTTTGGCGCTCCATTTGTCGTGTCCATGCTGATATGGTACTGAATTTCTGCCTTTGAGATTATACTTTGCTGAATCTTGGATCATTTTTGAGACATTTATGGTTGATACACCATAACAGAATGATCGTGTTGAGCGCAAGCATCATCATTTGTTAAATGTGGAACGTGCTTTGTGTTTTCAAGCTAATCTGTCAATTGACTTCTGGGGAGAATGTGTTCTTACAGCAGCTTATTTGATTAACCGAACACCAACAATGCAACTCAATGGTCGCACACCATTTGAGTTACTCTATTGACGAGCACTAAATTACAATTTTTTTGAGTATTTAGATGCTTGTGTTTTGCTTCTTACATTCCCAGATTATGTGACAAGTTTGCTCCAAGAAGTTGCCAATGTTTGTTTCTTGGATGCCCTGCTAGAAAGAAAGGCTATCGCCTTTATAATTTGGAATCTCATACTCTCTTCAACATTCGGGATGGTAACTTCTTTGAAGACCAGTTTCCGTATGTTGTGACCTCTGATTCTCCGCCATCGGCTTCACCAGTGCATACCAGTGATGCCACCACCTCACTGCCGATATACCGCCGCATTCTCGGACGCTTACCCAAAGTTGGCCATTTCACCGCCCCCAGAACCATTGTCGCCGGATGCAGCCTTTAGCCCAGATCACCAGCTTACACTATCGCTGGTCGATCTAGATTCTCATGCATTTCACGCACTGTCGAATGCCTCACGTGCCGCTAGATTACGCGTCGATCTTGCCAGTGCCGCCAACTGCTGCGGAGACTCCTGCTCCGACCTCCGCCGACCACCACCAATCCATGCCCGCTCCGCTGCCTGCCTCGTCGGTTACCCCAGTGTCGCCACCTACCGCCGAGCTGCCTCCTTCCCAATAAAGTGTTCACAATCATCGACCTCTTACAATTTGGAAGACTATGTCTGCTCTGTTACTCATATTGAACCCCTCTCTCCCCAAATTTCTACGATCACTCCTGCGTCATCACTATCCTCAGGTGCTCTCTATTCTCCAACTGATTTTGTAAATTGTGATAAATTTTTTAGTACGCATTCTAGATTTTTTTGTGCAGTAACTTCTAGTGCAGATCCCACCAATTACTATGAGGCATCAAAGCATGCTCATTGCCGTGATGTTATGGATGATGAGACTAATGCTCTTGAGTGCAATAAGACATGAACTCTGGCTTATCTACCTCTGGATAAGACTGTGATTGGATGCAAATGGGTTTATTGTACCAAGTTCAAGTCTGATGGTACCATTGAACGTCACAAAACTCGTTTGGTAGTTCTTAGGAACATCAAATTGAAGGAATTGACTATACTAAGACTTTTCTCCTGTTGCGATGATGAGTTCAGTTCACCTATTTTTATCAATTGCAGTCATTCGTGGTTGGGAACTTCGTCAAATAGAAGTACATAATGCTTTTCTACATGGTGATCTACATGAAGAGGTGTTTATGCGCCCTCCCCCTGGCTATCCTACACCTCCTAGACAGGTATGTCGCCTTCATAAATCTCTTCATGGTATTCGGAAATCCCCTCGCAATTGGTTTTCCAAATTGGCTCGAGCTTTGCGCGCATTGGATTTGTTTAGAGTAAAGCAGATTACTCTCTCTTTTTTTCTCCCATGGCTCAGTTTCTTTGTATGTGCTTGTTTATGTGGATGATTTGGTTATTGTCGGTAGGTCTTTGTCACTTATCTCCGAATTCAAGAAATACTTGAGCTCTTATTTTCACATGAAAGTTCTTGGCCCGCTTAAGTATTTATTTGGTATATAGATTGATAGAAGATCAGATGAGATGTTTCTTTCATAGTCAAAAATATGCCCTGAACATTTTATCGAATACGGGTTTATCAGCCTCTGAAATGACTAATTTTTCGATGAAGCAACAACACGATCTGGTGCGTGTTGAAGACCCCCTTTATAATGATCCTTAACACTACCGGCGCATGGTTGATTGACTGATTACCTCACCATTACACGTCCTGGGCTTAGATATTCAGTTCATACACCTTCTCTATTTATGAAGTCTCATTGTGTTCCTCACCGGCAAGCTGCGATTCAAGTTCTTCACTAGCTGAAGTGTCATCCTGGTCAAGGTTTGTTTCTCTATTCACGTAGTGCATTACTATTAACTGCTTATTGTGATTTTGATTGGGATGCATGCCCTATTACATAACGCTCTTTTTCTGGGTACTTTGTGATGAATGGTAATTCTCCAGTTTCATGGAAAACTATGAAGCAACCTATGGTTTCTCGGTCTTCTGCAGAAGCGGAGTATCGGGCTATGGTTTTTACTTCTTGTGAGTTGTTGTGGCAAGCCTTTACTTAAGGACTTAAATGTTGTGCATTCTGCTCCTATGCGACTGTTTTGTGACAGACAATCTTCTCTTCATATTGCAGTAAATGTGGTGCTCCATGAATGTATGAAGCATATAGAAGTTGATTGTCATTTTGTCTGTGATCTTGTACAATCTGGTACTATTGTTACTCTGCATATCTGCACTTTAGATTAACCTATAGACTTGTTTAGCAAAGCTCTCTGACGGAATCGATTTCATTCACTACTTGGCAAGTTGGGCATTTCTGATCTCCATGCTCCAACTTGAGGAGGAGTATCAAGGAATATAAATCTTACTTAATGGTAATTAGATCATATTTCGTTTTCCTAGTTTATATTGGTCTTTTGTACCATTATATAATGTTCTCCTGATCATGAATACAATGACACATCATCACCCTTATTTTCTACATCCATGTATGTTAATGTGATAGAAAAAATGAAATTAAAATAACTGATAAAATTTAAGTTGAATAAAAAATAGTTAAAACAAGAATCAATAAATGAAACTAAAAGGTAAAATTTCTTGATAAGACGGAGGTAGTATATATAGTTACAAAGAGCAGAAAAATGAAAGACGATTATATGGTGGAGAGAGACGAAACCCTTTTGCTTTCAACGAACGAAAGCAATCTTGTCACTAGAAAATTCTTCTGGTCACCGGAATTGACCAAAATCAAAACCCAAATTAATAATTGATCCAGTCCGTAGCCCAATAAGCCTAAGTTAAACGAGAGGGCGTTACTTGCAAGGAATATCAGAAGACTTATCAAAGGATGGAAAAGTGGATTTGCCGGCGAGAAAGCTGAAGAACGCAAGGGTGGTTCAATTATCCAAGACAACGGAAAAAGGCATTGTAACATGCAAGGAAGCTGATTGGTGGAGTCTGGAGATCAACTGGTTGGACGTAGTGATATAAAGACGTGTTAGGTAAATGGTTTGTCTAATTATAGCTTGAAAAGACTTAGTCTTGAGAACAAAAATTTGGGGACTAGAGATCACCATTAAGATACACGCATGAAGGGTCGGTTAGGGGGTGCAAAAAGGGGATTCAAGATGGGATAAGCAGTAAACATAACCCAAATCTCTCATTACCCCAGTACTATCCCAATATCACAGCCCATAATAAACACCCACATCCAAAGTCCAGACGGAGGATTGAAGTACAAAATGAATGGGAGGTTATCAGATGGTGATTCCATAATGCAGTGTCCGACACACAACTCAGAATATTTTGAGGAAGAAAGTGAACCAGATGTGGGTCAGGTGAATCCAATGTTCTTGTACAGGCATCACTGTCTTGGAAGTCACAATTAACTTGGAAGATATTCAGGAGACAATGGCACTAGATGGACATTCTGTTATCGGTTTTTGGCTTGACTATAGAGACTTTAGGCACTGGAGGATGAATCAGTACCCGAATGACCATTCTGTTCTCGTTAGTCTATTGTTGATTATCTTACTTATCATAAATTTTTGGTTTTGCATACTCTGTTTTTGGCTGTGACTGATAGCTCAGACCCTGCTACCTATTCTGGGGCTCCTCGCTATCCCCACAGGCAAGAGGCCATGTTTGATGAACTTAGTGTACTAGAGCGGAACAATACCTGGGTTCTATCTCCTCTCCCTGCTGACAAACATGCTAGTGGTTGCAAATGGGTGTATCGGACCAAGTTCAAGTCTAATGGCTCTATTGAGCGCTATAAAGCTCGCCTTGTTGTTCTTGGCAATCGACAGATTGAAGGAACTAATTTTACTGAGGCTTTTGCCCCGGTCGCTAAGATGAGCTCTGTTCGTTTATTCTTGGCCGTTGCTGCAATTCAGAATTGGGACATTCATCAAGTGGATGCTCACGATGCTTTCTTACATGGTGACTTGGATGAGGAAGTCTATATGTGTCATCCACCAGGTTACTCCGTTCCTATTCCGGGTTTGGTCTGCAAATTTCGCAAATCCATGTATGGTCTACGCCAGGCTCCCTGCAATTTGTTTGCGAAACTTGCTACTGCTCTACGTACTTTTGGGTTTGTTCAGAGTAAAGCAGATTACTCTTTGTTCACTTATTTGCGTAACGGTGTTACCCTGCATGTCCTGGTTTATGTTGATGATATGATTATTGTTGGCTCTTCCTCGGACTTGATGATCGAGTTCAAGAAGTATCTCAGCTCATGCTTCCATATGAAGGATCTTGGTGCTCTGAAGTATTTTCTAGGCATTGAGATTGCTAGGAGACATGATGTTATGTTTCTTTCACAACAAAAATATACTCTTGACATCTTACATGAAGCCGGATTGCTAGCTGTAAAGCCTACAGATTTTTCGATGGAACAACAGCACAATTTGGCTCGTTCGACGAGTCCTCCACATCCTAATCCTGCGCAATACCGTTGTTTGATGGGGAAACTCATTTATTTGACTATTACACGACCGGAACATAGTTATTTAGTCCATACTTTAGCGCAATTTATAGAGAAGCCGCACGTCACGCATTAGCATGCTGCCCTCCGCGTCTTGCACTATTTGAAGAGTCATCCTGATCAAGGTTTATTTCTTTCTGCTCTGAGTTCTCTACAGATGTCAACTTTCTGCGACTCAGATTGGGATGCTTGTCCATTTACTCGACGTTCCTTGACAAGATATTTTGTTTTGCTTGGTGAATCACCCCTATTGTGGAAGACTAAGAAGCAATCGACGGTTTCTCATTCTTCCGTTGTAGCTGAGTATCGGGCTATGGTTGTTGTTTGTTGTGAGTTGATATGGCTTAAGTCCCTTCTTTGAGATTTGGGGGTTGGTTATTCTTCTCCAATGCGTTTATATTGTGACAGCCAGGCCGCCCTCTATATTGTAGCAAATCGTGTATTTCATGAGAGGACGAAGCACATTGAGATTGACTATCATTTTTTTTTGTGATTTGGTACAGTCCAGAGAAGTTGCTACTCATCATATTCGCACTTCCAGTCAACCTGCAAATTTATTTACTAAAGCTCTTGGTCGACAGTCATTTCAGACTCTTCTCGGTAAGTTGGGCATTCGTGATCCACATGCTCCAATTTGAGGGGGAATGTTAAGGAGATATTTTGTTATATTCTATGTATATCTTGTACCATAGTTAGAATCATTTTCCATTTGTACTTCTGTATATGGTGCCTTTATATAGCACCCTCGTACCATCAATAAAAACACACATTCATATTTTACAATATTTTACAAAAGGTATCAAGGTTTTTGTGTTATTAGTCTTAATTCAGCTAGGGCAAGATTATCAGTACTTTATAATATGCCATATATGATTGCGAGGGGCATATTTGCATTTCGTAGGTGGAACCCAAACATCCCTTTATGTAAGGTGAAGCTTACCAAAGTTAGGGTTGGAATTAGATTGCTTGGCCTTCCAATAGTTTGTTTTAATCGTCCGGCAGCCGAAAAGATTGTTAACTTCATTGGTGACCTGGTGGATGTGGATTTATACCAAATTTCAGTGAAGGATTTGAGGTATTTAAGAGGTATTATTAGGTCAATCCAAAGAATCCATTAGTCCCTGGAGTTTATATCAAGATGCCAGATAGACACAGATACTGGGTGGAGTGTAAATATGAATGAGTTCACAAGTTTTGCAGAAAATGTGGACCGATTGGTCATCCGTTAAGAAGATGCCCAATAGAGAACAATGGCTCTTTGATTCAATTTTTGGACCATAGGTTTTTCCAGCATAATTTGGAAAGAGGGATGCATATCTACTATGATGGAAATGTGGAGTTATTTCCAACCACTCTCAAAGTGCATAGACATCAGCTGCATAAAAGAAACAACACATTTCCGGCAGACTTTATGGACTTCCAGAGGGTATATTATCATAGCCTAAATGAAGACACTATACCAGATGGTTTTGAGTACGCTGTCAAAACTAATGATCTTTCAATCAACATGATGCCGGAGGAAGAATCAATGCAGGAAGATGCAGAGCCATCAGTGCCTCCAAGATTTGCAAAACAAGTAAATCAGGTGGCAGATCAGACTCAGGTACAAGGGCAGGCGCTAGAACAGCAGCAACAATAATATCAAGAGCAGCTTCCAAATGGCTATGTGGACCATCCGATAATCAATGAGTCTCCTATTGATTGGGAGGAGTTAGTAGCAGGTGGCAGTATTGGACCTTATTGGGGAGAAGAATACAATTTTTTTGAAGCGGTTACTGGAGGACATGCAGGTGAGGCACAACAAGAATCTAGTAGTCCCAGACATGAAGAGATAGAGGTTGAAGTAGTACACTTTTTGCCTTTGGAACCGGTGGTCATAAAGAACAACCTGAGGAGGCAGCTAGCTCTTGAAACACCGATTGTGAAGGTACCCTGTGATAATGAGATACTATGTGTGTCAGCGGTTGATGTAAATGATAAAGGTAAATGGTAAGTGACCAAAGATGGAGAAGACCTGGTTTTTTCTGCTATTCAAGAAGAGGGAGAAAAAGTTGGGGATGGGGGAGATCAATAAGAATTACATAAATCTTGAAAGTGTAGTTTCTTTGATCCCCCTATCATTGTGACACCAAATGTGCATTATTCGGAAACTATCTAGAATAAAGGAGAGAAGATATTCTATGTGAACGATTCATCTAAAGAGACCAAGAAAACTACAATTGTGGACTTAAAAGGTATTGAGGAAAGGAAGGAGAATGAGAAGGATTTCAAATCCAGGAGCAAGTCCAGGGGAAAGAGGCCATGTCTATCATAGGGGCCTTCAAAGAAGATCGGGAAAAAAGAGGAGGAGTAAGGTGAATAAGGTCAAGGATTGGCTAAGCAAAAGATCAGTTAAATGCAGGCAGGGGGCTAAAGTGAACACTATAGAGAACAACATGATACTAACACATTAAGGGGAGGATCAAAGTTGGGAATTGGAAGATCAGACATCGGCATTAAAGGAGTTACATCAAGAGGATATGGTGGCATGGAAACTGGAAAAAAAGCAAGGAATTGAGAGTGACAAAGAATAAGGGACTCAAGAGGAGGAGAAGACCAGGAAGAGGCTGAGGGCGGAGCTGGATGATACAGAGTCTATAAACACAGTGATTCTAACCAGCTAGAGAATGGGGACGTTGGCTTTAAAAAAGCATCGAATTCAGGAGGAATTTATTGTTATGCCAATGATCAGTTTCAACAAGAAGAATGCAAAACTCAGGAAAGCAAAATCTGTGGATTCTAGCAGGGCTGTCCCAAATCAGCCTGCCAACCAGATATGAGGACCCTAATATGGAACTGTAGGGGCCTTAATAATGAACTTACGAAGGCAACGCTAGCCAGGTTACTGAGAGTCCATCAGCCCCAAACCCTATGTTTGTTGGAGACAAATGCAACGGTAAACTATATGGAGAAATGGCAACAAATAACAAGGTTTTGGAATGGCTGGCATATTTCGGCGACAGGGTCAGCATGGGGAATTTCTCTGTTATGGACATCTTATGTTAATTTAGAAGTAGTTAAATCTAGTAGCAATTATGTACTAGCAAAGTGTCCAGGCCAGCAGGGTCTTTATAAGTTCCAGTATTTTGTGTATTGCCACCTGGAAGCTAGTAGCATGGTTGGCATCTGGAATCATATTAATGAAGAAATGCCTAGTTCGAAGTATCCCATTGTGTTTTTATGTGATTTTAACCAAACCCTATCATATCAGGACAAATTAGGAGGAAACAAGTTTCAACACACAGACAATTCACAGAAGTTAATCCAAATTTTGGAGCAATATAGGTTTACTGAGCTCATATTTCAAGGGTAGAGATATACCTGGAAAAATTAGGGACAGACACTAAATTGTATTTACCAAAGGCTTGATAAAGCCTTTGAAAATGAGGCGCTGCGACCCAAGTCTCCAATGGCGTTTCTGAATAATCTACCAATGGTCAACTCGAATCATAGCCCCTGCATACTAAATCTGCAGATCCTAAAAGGAAGAACAAAAAGACATGTCAGATGTGAGGCATTCTGGATTCATTGTCCACAATCACAAACTGTTGTGAAGGCAATATGGAACGACCAAGCTGATAGAAGTACAGATGAGGATATTCTATCATATAATTTGCAGCGCTTATTGTAGGAACTATCTAAATGGATCAGGCACCATTTTGGGAATATGGATGAAAGAATCGGGATTTTAACAAAAGAATTAGGAGCAGCACAGTTGCAATTGCAGAGTGGACAGTTGGATGAAGGGCTAGGCCAAAGCAAGGAACATATACTGACTAAGGTTACAAGCATTCGAGACCTTTTAGAGGATCTCATAGCCAAACATTCAGATTACTAGCAACAAAGAGCCAAGCTATTATGGGTCACCATGGGAGATAATAACACTGCCTTTTATCAAAAATGGGCGTCAAGGAGACAAGTGACAGATACAGTTCTAGCTTTAAAAGTTGAGCGGAGTTAATGGTGAATTCACAGGAACAGGTTCAAGACATGGTACTCAGACATGTGGCGATAACTTATACTCTACCGAAGAGTTATCCTCCGTTGTTGGGATATGAGGAATCTCCTCAACAAGCATTTCAGCATAACAATACGGCACTCACGGAGGATCAAATTCAGAAGTTGAATAACCTGTTTGATAGGACAGAGATATGGCAAGTGCTCAAAACAATGAAGCCCTGGAAAGCTCCGGGGGTAGATGGAATACCGGGATTTTTTAAGCACTATTGGCATCAGGTAAGTGAAATATTAGTTTGATAAATACTTGGTATATTGAATGGATAGAGTATGCCCTATGGTTGGAATGAAATTCTTATAACTCTAATCCCAAAGAAAAAAACCACTTGAGAAAGCAGAGGATTTCAAACCCATTGCTCTTTGTAACATAATGTATAAGTTTGTTGCCAAAGTATTTTCCAGAAGATTGGAAAAGGTAGTGAACTCCTTGATTAATTCAGAGTGGGCTGGTTTTGTGAGAGATAGGAATACTGCAGAAAATGTTTCGATTGCGTCAGAAATGATAGAATTCTTAAGAAAGAAAAACACAGGCAGAGTTGGACTGGTGGCCATTAAGATTGATATGAGTAAGGCCTATGATAGAGTTTCTTGGGATTTTTTACAACATGCCTTGACCTCTATGAGGTTCCCACATAATTGGAAAAATCTGATCTTACAGTTTGTGTCGATAGTTACGATGGAAGTAAAGATGAATGGTTGGCAATCCAAATTTTTTCATCCTATCAGAGGATTGAGGCAGGGGTGTCCGTTATCCCCCTATTTGTTCATCATATGCCAACAATATTTTTCCAGTCTGTTGAAATATAAGGTACAAAACATTGATGGTGGAGGTTTTTAAGCTGGAACAAGAGCACCAAGGATTTCCCACCTCATGTATGCAGATGAAAGTATTTTATTTGTGGAGATAAAGGGACAAGCTATCAGGAAATTAGCCAGAGACTTGGATATTTTTGAAAGATATTCTGGATGGAGGGTAAACTTTGCAAAATCTGCAGTAGTGGTCAGTCCTAACACATCTTTGCAGGATGAAAGGTTTCCAAGGTATAGCCTTAATATTCCTAATACAGGCTTAGGAGGGAAATATTTAGGTTTGGAAATCATGTCAAGACAGTCCAGAAAATAGGTGCACCAAGAAATTCTATGGAAGATATCAGCAAAGCTTGACACATGGAAGGATAGGGGGTCGTTCTTGGCGGGAAGAATAACACTAGCTAAGCATGTCATGTCGACAATGTCATTGTACACAATATGGATATTTAGAATGTCAAAAACTATTTTGCATGATATTGAAAAAATTATAGCCAGGTTTATATGGAAGGGAGAGCTACAAGATCGAGGTATTCACTAGCTATCACGGGAGAAGATGTGCAAGCCAAAAGCACAAGGAGCACTAGGTTTAAGATCAACAAAGAAAATGAACCAAGCCCTGTTAGATAAGTATGTTTGGAGTATTCTACAGGAGAAGGACTCTTTGTTTGTCATATTATTCAAGCAGAAACATTACTCAACCATTCTGGTACTACAACAAAGGGGAAAAATATCACTCATTGGTGTGGAAATCAATATTGTGGGGAAAAGAGCTGCTAGCTTCCAATGTTCAATGGGTAGTTATCATAGGAGACATCACTCCAGTTAGTGAAAATTGGAACCAGGCAGAGCAAATACACAGACACATCATACTGCACAGAATCACACATCAGTCGAAGTTGGACACCTTGTTGACAACAATAAACAGTGGAGGCAACCATTGCTCAGAGTCATATACACATACCATATAGCCGGAAAAAATGTTAAAATTCACATTCAACTACATCCAACTCAAAATGATAAGTAGGTATGGCCACACACAATAGATGGGGAATATTGTGTCGGGTAGGGTATAATTTACTGTAAGCCAAGAACAACCGACACATCAAGGACAGAAGTAAACCAATTGGAAAAATTTTTGGCATCTCAAATTACCACATAAGATAATAATACACGTATGGTGTATTATAATAATGCCTTACCGAATGCAAGCAATCTTCATCATAGAAACATATTACCATATCCATATTGCCAGGTTTGCAATCAGTAAGTGCCAGAAGATACGGAGCATACCTTTTTGCAATGTGGTGATGCACAACGAGCTTGGCGGGTTTGATTTTTCCATTGAAAATCCGGTGCCATTTTAAGAGTGGTTCTAGACGTGGTTTCGTGATGCCCTGGATGAGGAAGCTCGCAGTCTATCATTTTTTTACCCTGGAAAATATGGAAAAGCATAAATCAGAGGGTGTTTGATGCTAAAGATTGCCCACCACAGATAGTCAGTCAAGCTATAAAAGACCTAAGCATACATCATCATCGAAGGCACATAGTAGACATAGAGGATATAGAAGTGAAACCGGAGCAGAGAAATCAGAATATCCAACAATACCTCAATTGGGATTCACAGATTCCACTGCTCAAGATGGGTGGAGCCTTTTAGAGTAATACAAGCCACACGGTAGCAACTTGGACAATTTTATCGTGTTCTCGGGATTGGCCTCAACATACAAAAAGCATTTCCCAGCACAATCGTAGGAGCGGAAGCAGCCGTGTGTTTCAAGATTTTAAAGATGGAGAAGCAATTAGGTCTGAATTGGATAAATGTACAGTCTGATTGCGAGGTTCTAGTTAAGCTTATGGAAGATGAGACAAGAACACCGCCATGGTTGATTTCTCAGGTAATTCTGGAGTTAAGGCAATTGGGAAAGTGGTTTCACCATATTTCCTTTATTGAAGTTCTCAGGGCTCATGTAATGAGAGAGCATAATATTGTTCATGGTTTCAGTTTTAATAGTACAGCATGCTTAATATGGTTACTATATAAAAGGAATACTTGGAAATGGCACGCTTGTGTCAACCGTTGTCAGGGGCATAGTGGTCATTTCCAGGGCAGGCCGAACGTGTTCTCCAGGCTGTGCTCTGAAGTGGCCGCCCAAAATGACATCATTTTGGGCAACACTTTTGTCGTTTAGTGCATCCCATTTGTCAAAAGTTGCGGTGCCTCCATGTGCTGTCAGGTGGCTGGCCAAAATGACGTCATTTTGGTCACCCATTCCAGGGATAGAGTTCTCGGCCCTCAAAGGGGTGGAGTCTTCTGTCCTCAAAGGGATGGTGTCTTCTGTCCTCCAAGGAATGTAGTCTTCATTCCTTGAAGGGATAGAGTCTTCAGTCCTCGGAGGGGTCGAGATATCAGCCCTCGAAGGGATGAACTCTTCTATCCTTGAAGGGGTCTAGCTCTTAGCCCTCGAAGGGATGGATTTTTCATTCCTCAAAGGGAAGGAGTCTTCATTCGTCGAAGGAATGGAATCTTCTGTCCTCGAAGGCGTCAAGCTCTCAGCCCTCGAAGGGATGGACTCTTTTATCCTCGAATGGGTCCAGCTCTCAGCCCTCGAAGGGATTGAGTCTTCGATCCTCGAAGGGATGGAAGATATCTCAGCCCTCAAAGGGAAGGAAGATATCTCAGCCCTCAAAGGGATGGAGTCTTCAGTCCTCGAAGGGGTCTAGATCTAAGCCCTCGAAGGGATGGAGTCTTCATTCCTTGAAGGGGTCGAGATCTAAGCCCTTGAAGGGATGGAGTCTTCAGTCCTCGAAGGGGTCGAGATCTCAGCCCTCGAAGGGATGGAGTCTTCATTCCTTGAAGGGGTCAAGATCTGAGCCCTCGAAGGGATGGACTCTTCTATCCTCGAAGGGGTCTAACTCTCAGCCCTCGAAGGGATGGAGTCTTCTTTCCTCGAAGGGGTCGAACTCTAGGCCCTCGAAGGGATGAAGTCTTCTATCCTCGAAGGGGTCTAGCTCTTAGCCCTCGAAGGGATGGACTCTTCTATCTTCGAAGGGGTCCAACTCTCAGCCCTCGGAGGGATTAAGTCTTCAGTCCTCGAAGGGATGGAAGAGATCTCAGCCCTCGAAGGGATGGAGTCTTCAGTCCTTGAAGGGTTGAGATCTCACCCCTCGAAGGGATGGAGTCTTCATTCCTCGAAGGGGTCGAGATCTCAGCCCTCGAAGAGATGGACTCTTCTATCCTATAAGGGGTCTAGCTCTTAGCCCTCGAAGGGATGGAGTCTTCTTTCCTCAAAGGGGTTGAGATCTCAGCCCTCGAAGGGATGGAATCTTCTATCCTCGAAGGGGTCGAGATCTCAGCCCTCGAAGGGATGGACTCTTCTATCCTCAAAAGGGTCTAGCTCTCAGCCCTCGAAGGGATGGCTTTTTCATTCCTCGAAGTGATGGAGTCTTCATTCATTGAAGTGATAGACTATTCTATCCTCGAAGGCATCGAGCTCTCAGCCCTCGAAGGGATGGAGTCTTCAGTCCTCATAGGGGTTGAGATCTCAGCCCTCGAAGGGATGAAGTCTTCAATCCTCGAAGGGGTCGAGATCTCAGCCCTCGAAGGGATGAGGTCTTCATTCCTCGAAGGTGTCGAGATCTCAGCCCTCGAAGGGATAGACTCTTCCATCCTCGAAGGGATGGAGTCTTCATTCGTCGAAGGGATGGACTCTTCTTTCCTCGAAGGCGTCGTGCTCTCAGCCGTCGAAGGGATGAACTCTTCTATCCTTGAAGGGGTCCAGCTCTCACCCCTCGAAGAGATTGAGTCTTCAATCCACAAAGGGATGGAAGAGATCTCAGCCCTCGAAGCGATGGAGTCTTCAGTCCTCGAAGGGGTCAAGATCTCAGCCCTCGAAGGGATGGAGTCTTCATTCCTTGAAGGGGTCAAGATCTCAGCCCTCGAAGGGATGGAGTCTTCAGTCTTCGAAGTGGTTGAGATCTCAGCCCTCGAAGGGATGGAGTCTTCATTCCTCGAAGGGGTCGAGATCTCAGCCATCGAAGGGATGGACTCTTTTATCCTCAAAGGGGTCTAGCTCTCAGCCCTCGAAGGGATGGAGTCTTCTGTCCTCGAAGGGATAGACTTTTCTGTCCTCGAAGGCGTCGAGCTCTCAGCCCTCGAAGGGATGGACTCTTCTATCCTCGAAGGGGTCCATCTCTCAACCCTCGAAGAGATTGAGTCTTCATTCCTTGAAGGGTTCGAGATCTCAGCCCTCGAAGCGATGGAGTCTTCAGTCCTCGAAGGGGTTGAGATCTCAGCCCTCGAAGGGATGGAGTCTTCAGTCCTCGAAGGGGTCGAGATCTCAGCCCTCGAAGGGATGGACTCTTCTATCCTCGAAGGGGTCTAGCTCTTAGCCCTCGAAGGGATGGAGTCTTCTTTCCTCGAAGGAGTCGAGATCTCAGCTCTCGAAGGGATAGAGTCTTCTGTCCTCGAAGGGATGGAGTCTTCATTCCTCGAAGGAATGGAGTCTTCTGTCCTTGAAGGGATGGAGTCTTCTATCCTCGAAGGGGTCGAGCTCTCAGCCCTCAAAGAGATGGACTCTTCTATTCTCGAAGGAGTCGAGCTCTCAGCCCTCGAAGGGATGGAGTCTTTTGCCCTCAAAGGGATGGATTCTTCTGTCCTCAAAGAGATGGAGACTTCTGTTCTTGAAGGGGTTGAGTTCTAGGCCTTCGAAGGGATGAGTTCTCATCCTTAAGGGGTTGATTTCTCGGCCCTCGAAAGGATGGACCCTTCTTTCCTCAAAGAGGTCGAGATCTCAGCCCTCGAAGGGATGGAGTCTTCTGTCCTCGAAGTGATGGAGTCTTCATTCCTCGAAGGGATGGAGGCTTATGTCCTCGAAGGGATGGATTCTCCTGTCCTCGAAGGGGTCGTGCTCTCAGCCCTCGAAGGGATGGAGTCTTCTGTCCTCGAAGGGATGGAGTCTTCATTCCTCCATCCCTTTGACGATAGAGACCTCGACCCCTTCGAGGGCAAAAGCCTACATCCCTTCGAGGGACTAGATCTACCCCTTCGAGGACAGAAGCCTCCATCCCTTCAAGGCCAGAAGACTTCATCCCTTCAAGGATCCCCCATCTACCCCTCAAGTCTTCCACCTATTGAGATGTGCACATTCGAGAGGGACCCATTCTAGAGGTACGCATTCCCGCTGACATTGTTCCCCTCAACGAATAAATAAATCATGTAAAAAGCAAATATTATAAACTTTTTTTATAATATTACTAAAGAACGTGACAGAAGACGCGCGTTGCCGGATACCTTGTTCACTGGTATTCTCTTTACCTTTTGGAGTTCTCATAATCTCCCTAACGCCATGTCAAGGTCATGACTATCATCAATTTACAACATATTTTGAACCAATGATGCCAAAGCCTTTCAATCATGGGCTCAACACTTCAGAGTACTTCGCACACACCTTCACTCCAACCAAGACGACACCAACGCCCGGGAAGAGAAAACCACTTGATTCAGTTCACCGAGAATTGTCACCATTTCTGAACAAGGGAATCATACCCCTGGGAAGCAGAGGTTAATAAACTTTTTAAGAGCAAGTCAGAGAAAAAGACTCCCCAGATTCAAGGGCCGATAAACCTGCAAAAAAGCCTAGCACAGTCTTTGAGACTTCAGAATTACCACTGCAGAGCACTTCACTGAAGACTCCATACAAAAAAGGCTGAGATCGAGGACCCCAGAAGATGCGCTGTCCGGAATACGAGGACTAAGTCGTTATAAAGTACTTTATGAAGGATTGAATACGTGCCTCGAAATGACCTTGCTATCATAGGATTCAGCATAATTTTCCCGGCTCATGTTTACAAGAAAAATGTGAAGAGAACGTGGGGGCGCCCCCGAGACGGCTCTAGCCTCGAGATCGTCGCTAGTAAATCTGTTGTGTTATTAATTTATCACTATTAGAGATCGTCGAAGGGATGGAGTCTTCTATCCTCAAAGGGTTCTAGCTCTCAGCCCTCGAAGGGATGGACTCTTTTATCCTTGAAGGGGTCTAGCTCTCAGCTCTCGAAGGGATGAAGTCTTCTTTCCTCGAAGGGATCGAGCTCTTAGCTCTCGAAGGGCTGGAGGCTTCTATCCTCGAAGGGATGGAGGCTTCTATATTCGAAGTGGTCTAGATCTCAGCCCTCGAAGGGGTGGACTCTTCTGTCCTCGAAGTGGTCTAGCTCTCAGCCCTCAAAGGGATGGACTCTTCTGTCCTCGAATGGGTCTAGCTCTCAGCCCTCAAAGAGATGGAGTCTTCTTTCCATGAAGGGTTCGAGATCTCAACCCTTGAAGGGATGGAGTCTTATTTCCTCGAAGGGGTCGAGCTCTCAGCCCTCAAATGGATGGACTCTTTTATCCTCAAAGAGGTCTAACTCTCAGCCCTCGAAGGGCAGGAGGCTTCTGTCCTCGGAGGGGTCGAGATCTTAGCCCTCAAAGGGATGGAGTCTTCTGGCCTAATTTGTCAAAAGTTACGGCGCCTCTATGTGCAGGTACAGGAGCTGCCAGATGGCCGACCAAAATGACGTTGTTTTGGGCACCCATTCGAGGGGTAGACTTCTCGGGCCTCAAAGGGAAGGATGGACTCTTCTATCCTCGAAAGGGTCTAGCTCTCAGCTCTCGAAGGGATGGAGGCTTCTGTCCTCAAAGAGGTCGAGTACTCAGCCCTCGAAGGGATGGTGTCTTCTATCCTGGAAGGGGTCGAGATCTTAGCCCTTGAAGGGATGGACTCTTCTGTCTTCGAAGTGTCGAGCTCTCAGCCCTCAAAAGGGATGGACTCTTGTATCCTCGAAGGGGTCGAGCTCTCAGCCCTCGAAGGGATGGAATCTTCAGTCCTCGAAGGGGTTGAGGTCTCATACGTTGAAGGGATGTAGTCTTCTTTCCTCGAAGGGGTCGAGCTCTCTGCCCTCGAAGGGATGGAGTTTTCAGTCCTCGAAGGGGTCGAGCTCTCAGTCCCCGAAGTGATGGAGTCTTCAGTCCTAGAAGGGGTCGAGCTCTCAGCCCCCGAAGTGATGGAGTCTTCAGTCCTAGAAGGGGTCGAGGTCTCATCCCTCGAACGAAGGGAGTCTTCTGTCCTCGAATGGGTCGAGGTCTCAACCCTCGAAGGGATGGAGTCTTCAGTCCTCGAAGGGGTCAAGATCTCAGCCCTCGAAGAGATGGACTCTTCTGTCCTCGAAGGGTCGAGCTCTAAGCCCTCGAAGGGATGGATTCTTCTATCCTCGAAGGGGTTGAGCTCTCAGCCCTCGAAGGGATGGAGTCGTCAGTCCTCGAAGGGGTCGAGATCTCAGCCCTCTAAGGGATGGACTCTCCTGTCCTCGAGGTGTTGAGCTCTCAGCCCCCGAAGGGATGAACTCTTCTATCCTCGAAAGGATCTAGCTCTCAGCCTCCATGTGCGGGTATAGAAGCTTCCAGGTGGCCGACCAAAATGACGTCGTTTTGGGGACCCATTCGAGGGGTAGAGCTCTAGGATCCCGAAGGGATGGACTCTCAGTCCTCGAAGGGGTCCAACTCTCAGCCCTCGAAGGGATGGACTTTTCTATCCTTGAGGGGGTTTAGCTCTCAGCCCTCGAAGGGATGGACTCTTCTATAACGTGGGATATTGTTATCCACTTGTCAATTACATGTATAATTGGTACATTTATAGCTTAAATTACAACTCTTTTAACATTCCTATAGAATTTTTATAATTTGTTATCAAGCTCACCGTGCAACGCGCGGTGTAACCAAACTAGTGTAATAGAATAGAAATGGTTCCATCAAGAAAAAAAGATAATTATTAAGGCTTAGTATCTGGAAAAAAAAATCTAAAAATTTGGCAATATTTATATTTCTTACATTTCACGTGTTCTTTCATGCTTTAGATTGTAATTCACTACGCATTATATTTTATGTGAATGGGATGATTGATACTTTTTTATGACCGAAGTTTCATTGAATTAGATGGTATTATGTGAAATTTTATTAAATTTGATTGTATTTTGTGTCTTATAATTATTGAAATTAATATTATTAATAAATATTTATAATAACAATAGGTCATCGGAGTTCAAATTTGCTTTAACCCATTTTGAGCCGATCTCGAATAGTATTTGAAATTGAGCTCAACTGATAATACTATTCATCGACGAAAATCATCTTCGTCGAGATTATCGAGCCAACCAACTTAATGTAATATATATTTCATATATTTTTACTATATATAATATATTATAATGTACATGAAAATTTAAAAATATGAAAATACATTTAATTGTGGATCAAGTTCGAGCTCAAATACGAGCTCGGATTAAGATTTTACAGGCTCAATCAAACTCGAACATGAACTCGAGCCAAATTAGTTTCACTCGAGCCCGACCTCAAACGAAGATTCGATAGTACGGCCGATCGAACTCAGGCCGAGATCGAGGTTGGGATATTTTAAATGAGTTGAGCTGAAACTAAGAATTTTTTTAATCTCGGCCAGACTCGACAACTCTGGCCTGGAGCACGGCCCGATAACCTAGATTAGAAGTTCAAATTATGACTAACCCTAACTCATAACGCATCCATAGTAACTCAAGGTTGAAACCCAAATTGACTAACTCGAGGTAGAGGAAGACGAATAAAGGAAGAAATGTTGAATGATAACTTATTGAGTTAATTACATAGTAACTTATTGGATAATATATTTTAGAGAAAAATGATTTTATAACCCTATATACTTGACATAAGTGCCAATATGACTTCCAGTGTTCGAAAGTGTCAATATAACCCTAGATAATTAGTGAAAGTGCCAATATAACCCTCCCCAGCAACTTTTAGCTGGAATTTTATAAAAAAAATATATTTTTGCCCTTATGAAAAAAATAAAATACCAAAAATGGGAAATTATGTTATTACCCTTAGAGTCATTAATAACCCAAATATTGTCGTCGGACCGCCGTCAGAATGTCGCCACAATAGGTAGGGTTATATAAGCCCATTATGATAACTGGTAGGGTTAAATTAGCACAATCTGAAAACTTATAGGGTTATATCAGCACATACTATAGAATATAGGGGTTTTGATGATATTTTATTGTGATTCATCCAGATTGATGATTGGATGACGTTTGGTGTTGTGTATGGTTGTTATTTTGTTGTGTTAATCGGTATAGGGTTTTTAATGTTGATGAGTTTTAAAATGAGCCTATGATGTGTGATATTGGTATATAATATGAATGATGGTGTTATGATGTCAAATTTTATGGTGTATAAGATATTGTTATGATGTGATAATGTGGTTGCCCTTTAAGGTCAACCGAGTATCACACACTTAACTTTTATAATATGTGTTGATATAACCATATTAGTTTTAAGAATGTACTGATATAACCCTATAGGTTTACATAATGTGCTGATATAACCCTACTTGTTACGGTGGTGGTGCAGCAGTGGCCTAGCAGTGATCCGATGAACTATAAGGGTAAAATTGTCCACCCCATTTCATATTTTGTCCCAGAGGGTATTTTGGTCCATTTACATAGAGTCAATACTGGAAATTCGAAGTCAATGTCGAAAATGGGGTCTGATAGTTATATTGACACTTTTATTAACTAGTTAGGATTGTTTATGCACTAAAAACTATTTCACGATTATATTGGCACTTACTCAAGTAGGTAAGGTTATATTGGTATATATCCCTATATTTTAACACATTGGGTCATATGAATTATCCCACAAATTATTCATGGGTTATTCATTTAATGACCCAATCCACTTATAATTCAACCCATTATGACTCATTAATAAATGAGTTTATTGGATAATGACTCATTGAATAATAAGTTAATTGGGTTTGGATGATGGATTGATCCAACTGACCCATTTGACATGATATATACATACATATGTATATATGTATATAGGGGTGGGCGTGGTTCGGTTTAATCGGTTTTTGATTTATTCGGTTCAGATTATTCGGTTTTGCCCCTAAAAAACTAAAAACTGAATCCGACCTGAATAACCCGAATCATCCAAACTGAATTTGAAATTCGGTTTCTGTTTGAAACCGAATTCAACCCGAATAAACCGAATTAATTTTATATTTTAAAAGATAATTACTAAAATCATATAAATTAACTTTAAATTAAATAAAAATGTGTAATCTAATTTCTATATCATCAAAATCAAGTTTTCAAAATAAAAAATCCAACAAATACAATACAAATTCAACCATAAATATTTTAGCATTATATTTAAGATTAAAGAAAAATAGTTCATTTTAATATTCCTCTTCAAAGTTTTCACATTCTTCAAGCCTTCAAGCAATCCACGTTCATATTCACTTTCAAACACTCCACAAACTTACTTAGGTTTTAGAGTTTGGGGATAATTTTTAAATTTAAAGATTGGTCATCCAACTTAAATTTATTTATAAATTAAATTTTGTTGTTTTAAAATTTAGTTATTATATATATAATTTATTTAATTAATTACAAGTCGGTATTTGGTTCGAATTTTGGTTTGAGTTTTAATATTCAAAACCAAACCAAAAAACATAATTGGAATTCGGTTTATTCAAATCGAATATCCAAAAACCGTATATTAAATTCGGTTCAATTTATTCAAATTTGGATAATTCAATTTTCGGTTCGGATTTCAATTTCCTTGCCCACCCCTATATGTACATATATATATAAATACACATATACTTGTGTATATGTATGTGTATATATATATATGTACATATATGTGTACATACACATAGCTGCATATATGTGTACATACACATAGCGGCATATATGTGTACATACACATAGCGGCATATATGCGTACATACACATAGCGGCATATATGCGTACATACACATAGCGGCATATATGCGTACATACACATAGCGGCATATATGCGTACATACACATAGCTGCATATATGCGTACATACACATAGCTGCATATATGCGTACATACACATAGCTGCATATATGCGTACATACACATAGCTGCATATATGTGATTAGTTTTTGAACCAATTATGTATACATTCAGGTAATGTCTTTATTTTTTCCGACCAAACTTGAACTTATTCTTTTGAACTTCACCTCACTTTAAGGGATCTCTTGAACTCATTCTTTTGAACTTCACCTCACTTTAACCTATGTGTATACACATACCCTTGAACTCATTCTTTTGAACTTCACCTCACTTTAACCTATGTGTATACACATAGGTTAAAGTGAGGTGAAGTTCAAAAGAATGAGTAACCTCACTTTAACCTATGTGTATACACATAGGTTAAAGTGAGGTGAAGTTCAAAAGAATGAGTAACCTCACTTTAACCTATGTGTATACACATAGGTTAAAGTAAGGTGAAGTTCAAAAGAATGAGTTCAAGGGTATGTGTATACACAGGTTAAAGTGAGGTGAAGTTCAAAAGAATGAGTTCAAGGGATCCCTTAAAGTGAGGTACACATAGGTTAAAGTGAGGTGAAGTTCAAAAGAATGAGTAACCTCCCATTCCAATGATACACAAGCTCACTCCCATTCCAATGACACACAAGCTGATTGCTGCCCAGAAAAGCAAAACCTGATGCAACAACAAGCCAACCATTCTGTTTCTGTCAGCCTTGATGTTTCTGCTGTTGTAGAAGCAGAGGATCAGCAGAACATCAAAAATCAGAAAATCCCTCAATTTTTTTCTGAAACTTTTGAGCACAATTTGACTGACTCAAGCCTCATCAGTAACCCTTACAAGCCACTCGACTGGATAAACACTGAAACACCTACTAGAAAACCGGAAAACACCTTAGAACTTGACCAATTTAATTTTGAGGAAATTAAAAATATATTACTTAAAGATCAGATAAGAATTAACAAAATTCTCCAAGCTAACCCTAACCAAACCACTATTAATCAGAGGAAACATACGAAGAAAGATTATTCCTCAATACCAAAAACGGTTCACACCCGTTCCTCACTGAAACTTTCCAAAACCTTTCCATGAATAGTATCCACATTTGTGCATGGAATGTTAGAGGAATAGGAAATAACCCAACCAAAATTCGTCTTAAACACATCAAAAGACACAATAGGATAAAAATCTGTGCCCTAATGGAACCTCTGCTTAGCCCTGATCAAATACAAACAGTCTCCAGAGAGCTTGGTTTTATTAACTGCTTTGCCACTCCCATCAACAAAATATGGATAATGTGGGATACTGATATCTCCATAGATTTAGTAAAAGTAGAAGAACAGATGACTACTGTCAAAATCAAATCTGCTTTGCTATCATCAGACTGTCAGGTTGGATTCATTTATGCTAAACACACTATTCGGGAAAGGAATGAACTGTGGCAAGCCTTAGCACCTTTTAAGAATGAATCCCTTAGTCTGATAGGAGATTTCAATGTCATCAGGACAAATGAGGAATATCTGGGGAACTCCATACCCAACCAAAACAGCCTAAAAAACTTTAACTCCTTTCTAAATGATCAGAACTACACAGAAATCCCAACCTTTGGCAGTTTATTCACATGGACTGGCATGAGATCCAAAGGGAGGGTCTGGAAACGCCTCGACAGAGGAATTTCCAACCATGAATGGTGGCACAGGTTTCCCACCTCAAAAATTAACACACTCCCCCGTGAAGGCTCTGATCATACACCACTAATCTTAACTGTCTCAGACACACCTCCCTTGAACTCCCCAAAGCCTTTCAAATTTCAGGAGTGCTGGGTAAATCATCCAACATTCATGAACCTGGTAGAAAAATCGTGGAATACACCAACTCATCTCAATGGAATGAGTAAATTGGTCTTCAAACTTAAGACCTTAAAAGCATCGTTGAAAATCTGGAACAAGGAGGTTTTCGGAAACATCTTCGATGCTGTCCATGAATGTGAGGAACGCTTGATGCAAGCTGAAAGAGATGTCCAGCGAGGGGAATCCATTATAACCATCCAAGCTTTAAGCCAAGCACGGGCTAACTTAAGAATAGCCCTCAAAAACCAGGAAACCTTTCTCAGGCAAAAATCAAGACTTAAATGGATGAAGGAGGGTGACGCCAACTCAAAGTTCTTTCATCAATCTATCTCAAACAAGCATAAAAGGCAAACAATATCCATGATAAGGAATAAAGATGGTAACTGGTTGCATAAAACGGAAGATATTGAAAGGGAAGCAATCAATTTCTATACAAATCTCCTCACTGAAGAGACACTTGATCCCTCAGGTATCAACTCAGCATGGATTCTGGATAATATACCAAAAAGTGTAACACAAGAAATGAACAACCACCTCCTCAGACCAGTTAACATGGAAGAGTTAACTAACATGGTCGCTTCCATGGATAGCCACTCTGCCCCGGGGCCAGACGGTTTCTCTGGCTTTTTCTTCCAACAATGCTGGGAATTTATTAAGCAGGATGTCTTGGAAGCAGTGAAAGATTTTTTCACCGGAACAGCAATCCCAAAAGCAATCTCATCGACACTCATCATACTAATTCCTAAAAAAGAGATATGCTCATCTTTCGGAGATTACAGGCCCATAAGCCTAAGCAACTTCACGAATAAAATCCTTTCCAAAATAATCTCATCCAGACTTAAAGCCTACCTTGATATCATAATCACCCCAGAATAGTCAGCCTTTGTATCGGGTAGAGAGATAGCTGACAATGTCCTCCTCATGCAGGAATTCACAAATCATCTCCATTCCAAAGCTAGGGGACACAACATAATCCTCAAGCTTGACATGATGAAAGCATTTGACAGAGTATCGTGGACATTTCTAAAAAACACCCTATCTAAATTGGGTTTCTCCTCCATCTTGGTCAATCTCATCATGGGAAACATACAAGCCGCACACTTCTCAATCCTGATCAACGGTAAATCTGCTGGATTCTTCCCGGCCTCCAGAGGTTTAAAACAAGGGGACCCCCTCTCCCCCATGTTATTCATTTTAATGGCCGAAGCATTCTCCCATAACCTGAATTTCCTATACCAGTACGGGAACATCCACCCGTATAAGCTTCCCAGAGGCATGAAACCTTGCTCACACCTCTCATATGCTGATGACACAGCAATCTTTATGAAATATACGAAGCAAGGACTTCAAACAGTTATGAAATTTCTGAAATCATATGAGTTAGCCTCTGGACAGAAAGTCAACTTTGAAAAATCGACCTTCTTCATCTCAAAACACACACCCCACAGAATCACTCATCTCATTAAAAGTGAAACAAAAATGATGGAAGGATCCACACCCTTCAAATACCTGGGAAGCCCCATTTTTGTTGGCAGAACCAAAAATGCCTATTTCCATAACATGTTACTCTCAATCCAGAACAAAATCAACCACTGGAATAATAAACTCTTATCTCCGGCCGGAAAAGCAACACTTATTAGGCATGTGTTGGCATCAATGCCAATACATCTCCTAACTGTTTTAAAGCCAACCTCACACATCATAACCCTCACTCACAAGGCTTTGGCAAAGTTTTTTTGGAACAACAACCTTGATAACACCAAAAAACATAGGACCTGGAGATCCTACTCTAAACTTTGCTTTCCTCTGTTGGAAAATGGCCTTAATTTTAAAAACCTTTACACACTAACTGAATCTTTCTCAATCAAACTTTGGTGGAAACTCCAGAGTAAGAAATCCTTATGGGCTTCAGTATTGTGGTCGATGAGTGACAACCAGAAAACCTCTAGAACCTGGAAAAGAATCAAGGAGGTAAACCAGATTGCAGTAGACAACACAAAAGTCATACTCGGGAATGGATCTGTCTCCTTCTGGCATTCCAACTGGACATCTATGGGTCCACTGTCTGACTCTCTGATCAACCCCCAAGTTTTTCCCCACCAAGCACTCACAGTAGCTGAATACTTCAACAATAAAGCCACAATCTCTGACCAGATCAAACGGGCAATACCTGAACATCTTTTCCAATGCCTGGATTCTGAATATCACATTACTCCCGGCTATGATGATACTCTCGTCTGGAAACCAACCCAATCAGGTAACTTCACAGTTAAGTCGGCCTATGAACTAATCAGGGAAAAGAAAAACAAAATCCCATCCTACAGCCACCTCTGGTCACAACTGTTACAAAAAAAAATCTCGTTATTTAACTGGAAACTCTTGAACAGGTTAGTTGCTTTCCCTGATGTCTTGGTGGATTTCAATTTCCATCTCCCCTCCAGGTGTAGTCTATGCTTGTGTAAATCAGAATCTATACACCACTGCTTTAATTCTTGTGCGAAAGTACGGCAACTCTGGAAAATGGTGAACTCTACTTTCAATATGCCTGACAACACTTTTCAACTCTTATGGGATAGGTTTTACTTCTACTGGAATTTCCAGTCTCTTGACAGACCCATCACCAAGCTAATTCGTATTTTACCATGTATCGTGAATTGGCACCTGTGGTGTGCTAGGTGTTCATATACATTTGAGGGCACAAAACCGGATGTTATGACCATATATAGGCGTATTCTGTATCATTACAATGACATCCTTTTGGCCTTCAAATTGGATTTTACATGGGTTATGTCAAACATCCCTAAGTTGTTGTCCCCGAATTCAGCCAAACAAAAGCCACCTAAAATTCTAAAATGGTTACTGCCTTCGGCATTTAAACTGAATACGGATGGATCTTATCTTAGCAAAGATTGTGCGGGAGTTGGGTGTATCATTAGAGACCATATAGGCCATGTAGTAGCAGCTCTCTCTAGAACTGTTGTGGCAGACAATATCTTGCAGGTTGAAGCTCTGGCTTTGCAGCACGGACTCCAGCTTACTAGGGACAAGGGCATATCAAGCGTTGACATAGAAGTGGATTCAAAAGTACTGATAAGCATGATTAGACGCCAGTTCAAGATTCCATGGACACTCCTGCACACGATCAGGCGGATCTGGGAACTTCTTCAAGGACTCAAATTCACTCTCAACCACACCTTCCGGGAAGCAAATGGAGCAGCAGACATTTTAGCTAAAATGGCCAACCGGAGCCAGGTTAGTAACTTATATAATTGTGCAGGTTTACCTCCACTGCTGGCAGCCAAAGTGAAGCTCGATGCGCAAGGCATTCCGTATGTTAGAGCAGGTTAATCTCAGCCAAAATGTATCATTATGTATCAAACTGATCTATGAGAGCCCATAGACTAGATATAGCATTTTTGTATTAGGTTTAAGGGCTCATCAGATGAATCAGTCGAGGTCAGGTATTAAGCCCCCCTCTTTCTTTTTACTTTTCTTTTAAATTTAATAAACGGGTAGGGGTCTGCCAAACCCCCCACCAACACAGGTGGTTTTTCCTTAAAAAAAAAAAAAAACCTATGTGTATACACATAGGTTAAAGTGAGGTGAAGTTCAAAAGAATGAGTAACCTCACTTTAACCTATGTGTATACACATAGGTTAAAGTGAGGTGAAGTTCAAAAGAATGAGTTCAAGGGTATGTGTATACACAGGTTAAAGTGAGGTGAAGTTCAAAAGAATGAGTTCAAGGGATCCCTTAAAGTGAGGTGAAGTTCAAAAGAATAAGTTCAAGTTTGGTCGGAAAAAATAAAGACATTACCTGAATGTATACACAATTGGTTCAAAAACTAATCACAAATCCATATGCTCTAGTTCTCTTGGGAGCCAAATGGGGGTTTCACGCTGGCTCCAACAAACGTGAAGGGGGCCTAATTTCGTTCGATTGTAACCTCTCTGTCTCCACTTTCCAGATTATGTGTCTCACCATAAAACGGTTGTCCTCCAGTATATACAAGATTTTAGCTGCATCTCATGTTTCCTCCACATTGGATTTCGAATTACATATACTACTGTCTTAACACTTACTGAGAAAATGTCACCACGAGTGTTTCCCAAAGAGGTAATGATTACGACGCTGATCAAATGCCCCCAGAATGATCGTATTGCCCGTGTCAAAAGAAAATGCTAACCTTTTCCTTAAACCTGAGATGCAGCACATAGTTTCCTCTTGTAGTTGAGTCTCCACTCCACAGCTAATTTCCATCTAGAGAGAGACCCTCTTGTCTTGTTCGATATGCACTGGTTGGTAAAATCTTCGGCATTAACCACATGGATACTTTGAAGGAAATCGTGTACTTGACTGGTGCATGAAGGTGAAACATTTTCAAGTCCCAACTCAGGAAGACCATCCTGAATTTTGTCGTCGATGATGCTAAGCATTAGCTCGTCTTCTTCCACAGTTGTCGCCAAATCGTACAAAATATTTTCACACTTCTTTGTTATCCATGTCACAACAGTGTTCTCGTTCTCTGATGAAAGCTGCTCCCCTGAGTATGCAAGATGTCCTATTGAACGCCTTTTGTTTGCAGGAGTTGCCCACAACCGCATAACAGCGAGTAGAGCAAATGATGGCTTTCCCCCTTGATCGATATATAACACTTCTTTAGGCCAAGGACACAAAGAATACATGTCGGGTTCCAACGGAATAAAAACCTTATCATTTGGGTTATCGTGTAGAAGAAATCCGTAGTGTTCAAGCAGCTCCAAATTTGTGTACATGCCATAGCTCAGAAGAACCTATTTCATGGAAATACATGGATAACCACAACAGACCATTAGCTGTTAGGGGACTCTTTTTAATACACAGATTCGAGTTTTCAAATACAGAAGGCTAACAATCGTCTTCTATGTTCCCTTCACAATTAAACTCAAACGTGATTCTTATCTTTAAGTAATTATTCTTCTTTTGAAGATACCAGAGACTCAAAAGACCAAATTGGGTCCGACAGCAAATAGTCAGAATTTGCAAAAGAAAAACTCCTGTTGCCACTTGGCATAATGTAAAAGTAGCCAGAACCTTGAATTGTTAGCGTTTAGAAATGCAAATATCATATGGTACACCGGGGGTACAATGTGGACTGTAACCCTGGAAAAAAAAACTAAACTTTAAACCATGGGTAGTTTTTTTCAAAAAAAGAGCTAACCGTTCAACTTAATGAGGAAATAATTGATGAAAAATAACTAGACTAAAAGGCAATGATGTCATTATATAAAGACCATATTCAGATTAACTTCTTCAAGCTTGATAAAATTCGAAATATAGATCAAAACCCATTAGAAAAAGAGACAATTACTATGCTAGTTTTCCAAAACATAGCAAAAAATAAAAAAGATATTTGTAGCCATACCTGCTCTCCCTCTCTATAGTTTCGTCGAGCATAGAAACAATAAGAAGCAGCGTCCTCCTCATATCCAGCATCAATTAATCTATCTGCATTGGCATCAACAGCCCTTCCAGAGTGCATTGAAATCCCATTTCCACAGGTCCCCATTGTGTCACAATCATATTCTACCTCCATAGGCGCAGCATAATTAAAGAAGTCTCCAACCGGGGTTAAACAACCGGCCTCATCCCATGGAATGTGCATTGTACGTGAGGATATCTTCAAGAATGAACATGATGATGATATTTCAGTCAAAGACAAGAAATGCATCTATTTAATCTACATGCTCCTCAATCCAATTCCCTGAGATGAATGCACAATTAGGATTAAAGCTCCAAACAATTAAAGTAGCAGGCGCTTACAGTTGCAGCAGCCCATAACCAAGCCTTAAGGTTCAGCAAAGAAGGCTTAAGCCTAAGTTCAGGCATAATCAACCTAGCTTCTTCCCACTCTGATTTTGCATTTCTGGTCGCCTTTTCTGCAGCCCAAACAGCTTCATCCACCTGCAATCGCTCAAATGCTCTCAGTGACCAAAATGTAAGCCTCATACAACAGCACCACCTAAGATTCACACATTCATTCATATTCGAAAAACTACGATGGTTAGAAGCTAACTTGCAAAGCTTGTATCTCAAATTGAGCAAAACCTGCTAGCGTATTGTAACTTCGAGGCATTTGCTTCAAGTAAGGATACCACCAAGAACTTCTCCCCTTGTTAACTTCATTCAGCAATGCAATTGCTAGTATCTGCACCAAAGCAGCATCCATCAAAACCAATAAAAATGAACTTATTCATACTCATCAGTAACATGTTCAAGTACTTTGCAGAGGAATCATGCACCAAAACAAGAAAATTCCCTGAAAAAGAGCACCTGGGAGGAAGAAAGAAAAGGGTGCCTTCCTATAAAAGCAGAAAGAACGCGATTTTGCTTCATCAGCGCCTCACTTGTCATCAGGGCTCCCCTCGGAACTCTCAAAATCAGCTCCCCTTTTCTAAGATCACGGGCAGCTGCTAAACCCCTTCTGCTTGGATTCACATTTGAATATCAAAAATTGAACGCTATACGCACTCGAATACATTGTCCGTGTAAACATTGAGCTTTTAAAAAAAGAAAGGAAAGTTAAAGAACGTACCCGCCGGCATGAGGGAAGTGGGAGACGCATAGGGAGTGGCCCAAACAAGAGCGGTTTCCCGGCGGGGACGGGGAGTCTGATATTTTGAGCTCCACCGCTGCCCATTGGAGGAAGGCTGCGAGGTCTTCTTCTTCCGCCATTGCTTTTCTGTGCTCCTCCGCCGCGGTGGTGACACTGGCGAGGCCTTTAGCTTCTGCGCGGGGGGCCTGGCTAGTGAAATTTTGGGCTTAGCATGGGCCAATTATTTCCCCAGCACGGATCAAAGGAATTTAAACAATTCCATCCGGTCTTCAACACCGGCTCTGCGGCTCTGCTACACTTATAATTAACGTTGACTTATTCTAAAATCAGGAAATGCGGCAATTTCATAAACTTATGAACAGTGCTCGGGGGCATTTGACTTAAGTGTTGTAATTTTTTATAAAATTTAAATATTGCATTATATAACTTAAAACAAGTAATAATGTGTACTTTAAGGTGGGAATATAAAAATATATGATATAAAAAAATATTTTCAAAAATTTTAAATTTTGTATGTAATTTAAGAAATGCAATGTATAAGGTAAGAAATAAGTGGTATGTCCATAAGCTTATGGACAGGCCACCTGTCATGAGACCCACTCTTTTAAAATTAAGGGGAGAACTTTCACGCCAAATATAGTTTTTTCTTTCAAAATAAACTACTTTTTAGAGATTTACCAAACACTAAAAAAATGTTTGGCTTATAAGCACATCAGGTTAAAGCTCTACCAAACAGACCCACAAAGTCTTTTAAAATGTAAAATTAGCGGTGAGTATTGAATTTAGAGGATAAAATTGAGTGAATGAAAACAATTTTAAAATTTGTCAAAGAGGAATGTTCCATTAAAAGAGCCATTTTGAAAAGGAAAGAGTTTCAATATTAAAAGATCGAGTGAGTAGTTTGTATTGAGAATCAGAGTTAAGAATGAAAAGAAAAAGAAAAAAAAAGCAAAGAATAGGGATGAAATATTTAGTTCTTTGATTTGAATGTATACTTATAACTAAAAGAGTAACTTTTTTTATATGTGGCACTCCCAAATATTGTCACATCATCTCACCACATCAACTTTCCTCAATTAATTATTCAATGACTAATTTCTATGTTTAATTTTTTTTATTACGTAATATGCAAATATAACTATATATGTTGGAGAAAGTATATATATAACCTCGAGTTGTTTTTAAGTGCAAATATAACCCTAACTATTATACATAAGTGCAAATGTAAACCTAAAACCCTTATTTCGGCATTGACTAGCCATTTTCGGTCATTGATCAACTGAAAATGACCAAAATATCTTTCTAACCTAATACAAATTTTTAAAAGACAAAAATGCCCCCCACAACCACCACCAATTTGTCATCCCACCACCAATCACCCTGCCACTGCCACCACCCTCACCCCGCCACTGCCACCACCCTCACCCCGCCACCACCACCACCACCACCACCCCCTCCACGAGCTAGCACCACCAACCTCATTCTTCACCAGAATCATTCTTGTTCCAGTTTCCCTCCTTCCACTTCCCCGTCCTCCAAAACCACCTCTACCACAAAATCCTCCCCCGTCAGATCCATCACTACCACCAAAATCTCCCCTGGCTGACCCACCTCTATCTCCAAATCCACCACGTTCTGAACCTCCTCTGCTCATAAACCCACCTCTTTCTTGTCCCTATCTTCCACCTCGCCCTTCCCTCTAATTTCCACTTGCTCTTCTATCATCAAAAGAATCATTTTGTTCGGCCTTGTCACTGAAATTACTATCTAGTTTCCAATTGCCCTTGCTACTCCAAGAATCATTTTGTTCGGCCTTGTCACTGAAATTACTATCTAGTTTCCAATTGCCCTTGCTACTCCAAGAATCATTTCCACCAACATCAATTGCTCCACCCCACTTACTTTGACCCCAACCTGCAGAAGAACCACCAAAATATTGACATCAATCTTTTGAAATTATGTATTATTCATTTCGCATCCTGGTTTTGCATCCTGATTGCGAAACCACTATACCAATTTCAATGCTCCTTTTTTTAGTAAGAGAAAAATGGAATTTGTAGCACAGTGGTGGCAGAATTTGTAGCACATCTTTGGCGGAGCAGTGGAACTTCAGAGGTGGGGCTCGGTGTCGGATGGGTCGCAGCCTTTTGGAGTCGCTGGAAAGATCGGGACTGCCCAAGAACTTCTTGGCCGTGACTTTGGTGAAGACAATGGTGGAGGGATGGTCGGAAGCTCCCAATATGCCGACCGTGGCTCTCATATCGGTCCCAAGGGATTGAGGCAGGTGAAGAAAAAAATCTCAGAGGAAAATCCTCTTCCTTTTTAGGATTGAGTGGGAGGGATGGGTGGCATTTTGGGTGAAAGAAACAACATGGAGATGGTGTAGAGAAGAAGAAGCAATTAGGTTAGAAGGTTAAAATAGTAAATTTATTTGTTTTTTGTTTTATTAGAGGGGTAAAATTGATTTTTCACCTAAATCCAATCTGAATCCGCCAAAAAATGTTATATTTGCACATAACCTGAATATATAGGGTTATATTTGCACTTTCAATTAGCACGGGGTTATACATGCACTTTTGTCAATTATATAAGGTTATATCTGCACTTTGCTCTTTTATATTTAATGTTTAACGATTGTTGCATTTAATATGTTTTTGTTTTCAAAATATTCTGAACCTTTAAACGAGGACCCTCTCCCTTCTCCTTCATCATTCTTCTAGAGAATTCTAACTGTCCTTTTCTCTGTTATTAATCCTTTTGTCATTTATTAATTCTAGCTTATTAGCATTCTCCCAATCGCTTCGTCTTTTATCTGCTAGGTATCCCTTCTTCTTTTCTTTTTTGTCTTTCTACATACATTTTTTTTACATATGATCAGTTCTGATTGTTGAATTGCTTTCGAATTCTAGATCAATTCTGATTGTTGAAAGCATTTTGATCATCTCACCAGCTCTGGAATTCTGCAGGCTAAGGCCTCATCGGAGGAAACTGGAAAAATGCTCGTGATGCCAAACATTTTGAAGTATTCCCGTGATTTAATACTATCCATTACTAAAACATTTTTATTTTTATACTATTTAATACTGTTTGGCTCTGGCATGTCCTGGATCCTGCTACAAATGTCTACGATTGTTGCAAGTTTCCATGATAGGTGTGTTGGGTTGTTGAAGCCTCTGCGCATATTGGGTCTTCCATTGAACAAGAGGTGAGTGTTTTTTCCCTTTGTTTGATGCATTTTTTTTATTGGCTGTACAGAAATGCAAAATGTAGATTTTGGGCAGATATTTGATTTTTTGATGCAAAGATGAAACTTATAGTGATTATTTTTGTGAATTCGTGAAGTGTAGTTTAAGTATAGTTTCCTCAACAGTTCCTTAGTAATCAGTTGTCCACACTCCAAAATATGATTTTATATTTTAGTTATGAAGCTTTCACCCTTCTCTTTTATGCTTACTTACTGTATCTTCTATTCAATTGGTTGGCATTGCTCTCACTAACAACGTATGATGATGCTTCAAATGCCGATTTCTTCAGGTTAGGATCCAAAATTTTCTGGAATGGAGAGATAGTCCCAGAAAAATGTTAGCTCTGTTGAGGGTCAAGAGCATTTGATTGACAATGCAATTATAATCAGAAAACATGTTGAGAGTCTTCTTTAAAAGAACAGAGTTTCTGAGGCACAGAGGCTAAAAAAGTGATAAATTCAAGCCTTGGGGCAAAGATAAGCAAGCTAAGGTTTATTCATCTTGCTGTTTTATGGGTTTGAGAGTTTGGAATCTTCGTTAATTAGTTTAATTATTATGTTATCTTCTATTTTGCAGCTAGGATGTTGACTTATAGACCTTCTAACTGAAACTGCTTATGTGCAACA
Source organism: Rubia yunnanensis (assembly GCA_037428765.1). Taxonomy (NCBI): domain Eukaryota; kingdom Viridiplantae; phylum Streptophyta; class Magnoliopsida; order Gentianales; family Rubiaceae; genus Rubia; species Rubia yunnanensis. The sequence continues at coordinate 29,291,163 of CM075069.1, read as the reverse complement.
ACCAGTTACTCAGCAATCAAGTGATAGTCAACCAAATTTTATACTAGCATTTAGGCATATCGTAAAATTTTCAACAAGAGAGCCAGGGTATTCAATTCTATCTCTCAATCATATAATTTTTTTCATAAAATATTTTTGTGGCAAGTTGCAAGATGATCTCCAGCACGTTTTGCTAGACGATTAGACCAAGTCCAAGTTTGTTAGTAGTCAAAGATTGAGTCGTTTGGATAGAAGATTCTTGTGTAAATTTCTTCTACAAATACAAGTGAATAGAAAGAGTTTTGACGAGGACTCAATTAACTCAAACTCAGCTTCTTACATGGTATCATACTTCTAAGAAAACACCATATTCTTCGTTAATTTTCTTTCTCGATCCACAGATAGCCTCTGACTCTGGCTCCCACTCTTCCGCCAGTGATGACAACGAGCAACCATACCCTACCACACCACCTGCCACCCCAAGCTTTCATTCGGCACAATCTGTGAAAAATATCTGCAGCCAAATACCTCTAATTCTTGACTTACAGAAAGTACAATACCACACTTGGGTTGAGCTTTTACAAATTATTGCTCGCACACACAATGTTCTTAACCACATTGATGGGTCTTCTCGCCCGACCAACGTTCCCGAGGACAAGTGGAACCAGCTCGATGCCATCGTCCTTAGTTGGATATAAGGCACTATCAGCAAGGATCTCCTCCTCACTATCATTCAAGTTAGTTCTTCCACTCATGATGCTTGGCTTCAAGTCACGGGCATTTTCCTTGACAATCATACCGCTCGGGCAGCCGATCTTGAGAGTCAGTTTATCAACGTCCGTAGTAAAAAAAATAAGGGTAATAATGTCTGTATTCATGATCTCAAGGTACATTATATAGTGGTACAAAATACCTATACAAGCTAGGAAAAAGAAATAGAATCTAATTAAAATTACAAGTAATATCTACATTCCCTAACACCCTCCCTCAAGTTGGAGCATGGGGATAAAAAATGGCCAACTTGCCAAGTAATGAATGAAACCGGTTACGTTCAAGAGCTTTGGTAAACAAGTCCGTAGGTTGATCAGAAGTGCGGATATGATGAGTAAAAATAGTACCAGATTGCACGAGATCCCAGAAAAAATGATAATCTTCTTTGATATGCTTCGTACGTTCATGGAATACTGGATTTGCCGCAATATAAAGAGCAAATTGACTGTCACAAAATAAACGCATAGGAGAAGTATACGCAACCCCCAAATCTTTAAGTAAAGATTTAAACCATAATAATTCACAACAGGTAACAGTCGTAGCAGGATATTCTGCTTCAGCTAAAGACCGAGAGACCGTAGGTTGCTTCTTATTCTTCCAAGAAACCGGAGAATCACCAATCATCACAAAGTATCCAGAAAGAGAACGCTGGGTAATAGGACATGCAGTCCAATCAGAATCACAGTAAACAGACAATTGCAACTTACTACGAGAAGAGAGAAATAAACCTTGACCAGGATAATTCTTCAGGTAGTGTAAAATGCGAACAACAGCTTGCCAATGAGGAACACAAGGAAACTTCATAAACTATGCAACAGTATGAACCGTATAACTTAGCTCAGGTTGAGTGATGGTGGGGTAGATCAGGCACCCAACCAGACGCTGGTATTGCTTAGGATCATGGTAAGGTGAACATTAAACACGTGCTAGATCGTGTCGTTGCTCCATTGGAAAGTCAGTCGATTTAGAAGCAGATAAACCTGTATCAGATAAAATGTCCAAGGCATATTTCCGTTGAGAAGAAACATATCACCCCGGTCTTCTAACAATCTCTATGCCCAAGAAATACTTAAGCGGCCAAGATCTTTCATGTGAAAATAAGAGCTCATGTATTTCTTGAATTCAGAGATAAGCGACGAAGAACTACCATCAATAACCAAGTCATCCACATAAACTAGTACATGCCAAGATACCAAACCACGGGAAAAAGTAAATAGAGAGTAATTTTCTTTACTCTGGACAAAGCTAAATGCACGTAAAGCCTGAGCTAGTTTTGTAAACTAATTGGGAGGAGCCTGGCGAAGACCATAAAGAGATTTTTTTACGGCGACATACCTGTCCAGGAGGCGCATGATAGCCTGGTGAAGGTCGAATGAAAACCTCTTCATGCAGATCACCATGCAGGAAAGCATTATACACATCCATCTGATGCAATACCCAACCACGAATAACTGCAATGGACAAGAACAAATGGACTGAACTCATCTTCGCAACCAGAGCAAATGTCGCAGTATAGTCAATCCCTTCAACCTGGAGATTCTCGAGAACCACTAGGCATGCCTTATGACGCTCAATGGTACCATCAGATTTGAACTTCGTACAGTAAATCCATTTGCAACCAATTGCGGTATTGTCCGGAGGTAGAGAAGTCATAGTCCAAGTCTGATTGCACTCAAGTGCAGTAAGCTCTTCAGTCATAGCATCTCGCCAATGAGCATGCTTAGACGCCTCGGAATAGGTAGTAGGATCTGCACTAGAAGTTACTGAACCCAAAAATCTATAATGCATACTAGACAATTTATCACAATTTACATAATCAGTAAGGGGATAGAGAACATATGAGGAAAGTGAAGGCGCATGAGTGAATGTAGCAGGGGGGGTCTTCAGTAGTAATAGCACATACATAATCATCATCACAGTCATATTCTTCCAAGTGAAAAAGAGGTCGGCAATTTTGGGTACTCTTTCGGAGATGAGGTGGCTCGGTTGCGAAAAGAGGCACCGGACTAACCAGTGATGCAGGCAGCGGAGCTAGCAGCAGGCGATGGCGGACATCAATGTCCAGTGTCGGAGATGTAGCATCAGGTGGCGATGCAGTAGGCGAGTTAGGAGATGGTGGCGCGTGAGGTGCATTGTCGACAAGAGCGTGAGCCATGTGCGGTCGTGCAGCAGCGTCAACACTGGCAGTGTGGCATCAGACAAGACCTGCAAAGTAGTGGGCCGGTGATCGAGGCCGGATAGCTGGTCTGACTGAACAGGCGGATCAACAGTCAATGGTATAGGCAGGATAATGACCAGCGAGTAAGGCTCCAGTGGAGGCGGAGGTGGTGGAGGCTGTGAGGTGGTGGCACCGTCAGGAATCACTGAGGCCGGTGTCAGAGTGACTGCATATGAGAACTGATCTTCAAAAAAATTGGCATCCTGACTGTTGAAGAAAGTGCGGGATTCCGACAGGATAACCAAGAAACAAACATCGCTGACTTTTTAGTGCAAACTTGTCTCGGTATTTGGGAATGTAAGCAGCAAAGCACAAGCATCCAAATACCTTCAACGGTGCGTAATTTGGAGCTCGTCCATAGAGCATCTCAAATGGTGTATAGAGCATCTCAAATGGTCCATAGAGCATCAAATCACGAGCCATATTCAACAAATGACGATGCTTGAGCTCTACACGATCATTCTGTTGTGGTGTATCAGCCATAGATGTCTCAAAAATAATACCGAATTCAGCAAAGTAGGATCTCAGGGGCAGAAATTTCGTACCATTATCAGCACGAACACGGAAAATGGTGCGCCTAAACTGTGTCTTGATCAAAGCACAAAATTCTATAAATCTCGAAGTTACCTCTAACTTATCCACTAATAAATAAACACAAACAGCTCGGTAATAATCATCAACTATAGTTAAAAAATAAAATACACCACTAGAAGACGGGGGACAATAAGGCTTACAAACGTCACAATTTACTAATTCAAACAAAGAACTAGCATTTGAAGAACTCAGAGGAAAGCTATGCCTAGTATGTTTTGCTTATAACACGCAGAGCAAGGAATAGAAGTATTATTTGTGCTAAGATCAAGAGTATGAACAAAAGACAACATCATAGATGATGGATGTCCAAGACGCTGATGTCATAAATCAGATGAAGAGACTGACTCAGCTGTCGGAATAGATGGCAGGATATGAGGACGAACATGAGTATCCAGCAGACGAAGCCAGTAAACCCCCCTTTATTGTTGACCCACGCCAATCACAGTTCTAGTACTGATTTTCTTTAAAATGCAATAGTTTTCAGTAAACAAAGCTAGACATTTAAAGACAGATAACAACCTAGAGCATGATAATAAATGACATCGCAAAGTAAAGCACATGAGTAAGAGTGACATCACCAAAGTAAATATAATCATATTGTGTAGCAGATGACACAAATCCATCAGGCGGTATAACATTCACAGAGTCAATAGCAGTACTAATATCAATAAGAGAACCATTGTCACCGGTCATGTGATACGAGGCTCTCTAATCAAGAATCCAGGGTAAAATAGACTTAAATGACACATGGTTGGATGGGTAATGTAATTGATCAAATAAATAAAGGGACGTACTCCATTGGTCATCAAATAGAGAAGGGCCAAAATCAGATCGGGCAGGGGAGTCGGAGGCCGCAACCGCAAATCCTGGCAGTGAGGTAATGACGCTAGTATTACCTCGCTAGTGAGCAGCGGCTGAGGGTAGCGGCGGGTAACATATTTTTTGCAAGATTTCTTCAATTTCATCCACCCATTCTACTTTTTTTACTTTCTACGTTCAATTTCATCTACTCATTTCCTTCCCATAAATCCAAACAGCTAAATCTATGATGACACTAGTAGTGGAACGGAGGGATTACATTCCTTAACACTGTTCAGAGTCTTTTCCCTCCGTCTCAGCGTACTGCCAACATCTGAAGTTTTTGGCAAATCAGCTTGGAGACGTCGAGGCTCCTGTCAGTGAGCAACGACTTGTTTTGCAACTTATAAACGGTTTGTCCTCTGCTTACGACACCGTTGGGAGCATCATAGGTCAGATGACGCCGCTGTCTTCTTTTTCTGTTGCTCGGGGCATGTTAACACGAGAGGAATCTCGCCGGACTCACCATTTGGAAGGGACGCATGCCTTGGTTGCTGTTGGCAGATCGCGCCCAACACCGACCGCCGTTGAAGCTGGTTCCCACCGTCACGACAACCACCGCTATAATGGTCACGGACGTCAGAACAATGGAGGTAGCTACGATCGACCGCAGCTGACCGGAGAACGTCCCCGTCAGAGCTCCACCGCTCCGCCACCCTGGTACCCGCCGGTGCAGAGCCCCTTTTGGCCGAACGGCTGGGCGCCGCCTCCATGCCCATATCCAACAAGCCCTGTTGTGCCTTCTAATAATGCCACCCGCTTTTTCCAGCAAAATAGCCAAGGCATGGGACATGCCCTAATTGGGTCACAACCCTACTTGGATTTTAATTCTTTTGGGCCACAGCCACAGGCCCAAGACAATTCTTTGGGCAACAACAAATGGGTCTAAATAATTGTAGGCAACAGAATCATTATCCACGTCACTCAAGCAGCCCTCCGACAATTGGTATATGGACACCGGTGCATCATCCCCCTAGACTATGGATTCAAGTGTCCTTCAGACCTATTTTAATTTGAATACTTTATCTCCAATTTATGTCAGTAATGAAAATACAATTCCTGTTGTTGGTTAAGATTCTGTCACCCTACATACATCCCCTTCATATCACCTTAAAAATGTTTTGCACATCCCAAATATCGTCAAAAATCTTGTTTCAGTTAGAAATATCACTACTGATAACAATGTTAGGGTTGAATTTGACCTTGTTGATTTTTCTGTAAAGGACCTAGAGTCGGGGATAATCAAAACGAGATGTAATAGACATGGGGATCTGTACCCGGTCACCGCTAACAACCTGCCGACCACCACCCTTATTGCTCCCCAATCTCCGTCTTGGCATGCTCGATTAGGACACCCGAGTGAACATGTTTTGGGCATCCTCGAGCGTAGATTTCATCTTTTTAATAATGCCTCTTGCTCGGTTATTTGCTCGACTTATCAAATTGTTAAACACAAGTGTCTTCTGTTTCCCCATTCTCGTACTGTTACATTCATGCCTTTTGATATTATTCACAGTGATATTTTGACTTCTCTCATTGCTAGCACTAGTAGTTTCAAATACTATTTGTTGTTTTTGGACAATGTTTCTAATTTTATTTGGATTTTTACTCTTAAACACAAATCTAACACATACCAAAAATTTGTGATTTTTCATGCCATGGTCTAAACACAATTTCAACGTAATGTCAAAACTTTCCAATGTGATATGGGAGGCGAATTTGATAATCAGTTATTCCACGCTTTCTGTGAACGAAAAGGAATGCTAATGCATTTCGCATGCCCTCATACCTCTCCTAAAAATGGTAAAGCTGAGAGAGCTCTTCACACTCTTAATGGCATTACTCGTACCCTGCTTACACATGCATCCCTACCCCCTCGTTTTTTGGTGGAAGCCCTTCATTTGGTCACTTATCTTCACAACATCTTACCCTAAAAAACCATACATAATTCCACAAACACTCTTCTCCTCTATCACCGAGAACCCACATACACTCATCTTATAACATTTGGATGCTTGTGTTATCCCAACACTTCCACCACCACTCCTCACAAATTGATTCCCCGATCTGTCTCATGTCTCTACCTTAGTCCCTCATCAGATCATATGGGGTCTCATTGTTTGGTTCTGGGCTCACATTGTGTCCTTACCTCCCAACACATCGTATTCGATGAAATGACATTTCCTTTAGCCCACCGGTCCAAGATCAGCTCCCCTTCCCACACTGAGGTTCTCTCGCCCCTTTTTGCCAATCTCTTCCATAATCTATCCCTGTCTCAACTTCCACCCACTCCAACAACTTCCTCATTATCATCAAACCAAACCCCACCGCCGCCCTCACTACCCATGACTCCTACTCCCCCCCACCCTCTTGTCACCTCATGACAACAAGCTACCAAGCTGGCATAGTCAAACCCGAACCCTGTAAAGCCTTTTGGCATCACCTCCTTCTATTTAACCTCTTCCTACCTCACCATTTCGTGCCCTGTAGGATCCAAACTGGCAAACCGCCATGAATGATGAATTTAGTGCTCTTATTAAAAATGGTACTTAGGACTTGGTTCCAAAGCCGCATGGTGCTAATATTATTCGTTGCATGTGGCTCGTTAAGCATAAGTACAGGTCTGACGGTACACTGGAGATATATAAGGCTCGTCTGGTTGTTAATTGTAAGTCCCAACAGGTTGGAGTTGAATGTGATGAGACGTTTAGTCTACTAGTGAAACCAACAACCATCCGCCTTAGTCTCATAATTGCTCTATCCCGCTCATGGCCTATTTACCAGTTCGACGTGAAGAATCCTTTCTAGCACGGTGGTTTGCATGAAACTGTATATATGCATCAGCCATCTGGATTCTCTGACCGGCATCGCCTTGGCCATGTTTTTCTTCTGCGCAAGTCTCTATGGTTTAAAACAAGCACCACGGGTATGGTACCACCGTTTTGCCACCTATCTCTCCAAGATTGGATTATGTGGAAGTCAGAGTAATCTCTCGCCGTTCATTTCTAGCTCATAGAGCGAGACGACCTACCTGTTCTTATATATCGATGACGTCATTCTAACAACCTCTTACACTACTCTCCTTCAACGCCTCACTAATATGCTTGGAAATGAATTTGCTATGACCGGTCTAGGTCCCTTGAGCTACTTTCTTGGTGTTTCTGTTACAAGAACCCAGTCGGGATTGTTCTTCTCCCAATAGAAGTATGCCAAGGATATCATTGATCGTGCCAAGATATCATTATGCAAGCCGGCTATTACGCCTATCGACACCAAGTCGAAGTTGGCTATTACTTTCTCTCCATCATGCTACTCTTGTCTACTGCAACAACGTCTTTTCCGTGTATCTCTCGTCCAATCCAGTGCAATATTAATGCACAAAACACGTAGAGATTAACTACACTTTGTTTGCGATAAGGTAGCTCTCTGCCAGGTTCGTGTCCTTCATGTTCCATCGACTCACCAATATGCCGATATCTTCACAAAGGGACTTCTATCTCCTCTATTCCTAGATTTTTGGTCTAGTCTTTGCATTCACACAGCTCCCGCTTCAACCAAGGGGGAGTTAGACGACTAGACCAAGTCCAAGTTAGTTAGTAGTCAAAGATTGTATTGTTAGTCAAACATTGGTTTGTTAGGATAGAAGATCGTGTGTACATTTCTTCTATAATTACAAGTGAATAGAAAGAGTTCCGATGAGAACTCAATCAACCCAAACTCAGTTTCTTACACTTTTAAGTTCTATGCTTTTTTTACTGATGTTAGAACCATCGAAGTTGTATGTGTTGGTTGAAGCTCTATCTTCTCTAAATTTTCCTTTACACTTTCTCCCAAAAAAAATTAAAGTTCATGAATGCATACTTTTGACTTTACAACCTCGGTTAATTTTGTAAAAAAAATAAAATTAGATTGTTAAGTAGGTATTGAATTCTCTTATTTGTGAAATTGATTTCTTATATCATGATCATGAAAGCACTATTAAACCCTGGAGACTACCTCTGATTTAGTTGGATATTATAGAGTTGTGGGATCACTTATGCAATGGATTGAGAGAGCTGGGTTTGTCTAAGTGTTTATTCTAGCCGACACAACTGACGCACACAAAGGATTCAAGACTTCAGGTTATTAACTTTTTTGTTATGTTTATTTAACATTGCCCCTTAATTTGTACAGGAGTGAGTTTAAAGGACATCTTAAAAAAGAATGGCATGGATATACGGTTACTTCATGCAATAGCCTATGTTAGACCTTGGGTTGAATCTCTGTAAAGTATTCCTTTGGCTATATTTGCTCGTTATTATTAGAGCAACAGAGAAGGTCAAGTGGGAGATGAAAATTGTTCGATTGGCTGACTATCTACTGTAGTATCTTGCTCACTGAATATGCTAATAAGTTTGAATGTGTTCTTTTTGTTACTCTATGTATCTAAGATGATGAATTAATATCTATTTTTTCATATATGGTTTCATAGTTCCTACTTTTTTAAGCTAAGATATTTTGTAGTCTTCTGAATTCCAATTTTCCATCCATGATTGAAAACTCATGGTACTGACTCGAAGAAGTCTCTTCAATTTGAAATTTTCATTCAGGAGTTGGGCAGAGCGGCTTTGACATTCATGGTTGTGTAAGGAAAACAATACTTTTATGATGGCTAAGGAGTTTGAAGGATTCGAATAGTACCACTCTATACTGGTCAAGTTACATTCTCTTTTACTTTGTCCAAGTTGATGTTTTCTCTTCTGGGATTGTGATGTGTGAGATTCTGATTGATAATGAGCTTTATGCAGGTATACATTATGGAGCCATCATGGATTTGCCTCAATTTCCTTGCACTTCTCTATTTTATCTCTCATTTGAATGGTACAAGTTCATGTAGTTGGAAGGTTGAAATGGTCTTTTGCTTTGACATGTAGTTATAATGTTCTTCATGTTAATTGTCTCAAGCATAAGAAATAACAAAAACTCAACTTTCCATGACCTAGAGAATGATCATAATCCTCGTGCCAAAATTTTCATATCCACATAGTTGTTATAAATGTAGTAGATGGTAAAGCCTTTGAAAAATAGGTAAGCAAAACATTTCTGTAAATTGGAACAAATTAGAAAGAATCTGAAATGCTTCCATAGCTAATGTGAACACGTGCTAGTATCATTTTTATGCCGACAAAGCGAGTGATGGTAAAGCTTAGAATTGTGGTGCTGTTGATAGGCATTTTCACATATGGCATCCTAGATTTAACAGAAGTTTGGAGCAAACCTTGAGGTGGATATTCCAATTAAGTATCTAGGATTCTTTCTTGATGATGATGATGATGATTAACTTGAACACATTAAGAGGGAATGTAAGGTTGGGTGTATGCTAACAAGCGAGGTTAAACAACAACTTATTCATGTGCTAAATGGAGTTGTAGAAAGGCCTAAAAGGCCTTGTGCTGCAGTGAATGATGAGATGGTAGATGCATTTATGGTCGTACGGCCCTCTTACCAAATATATTCCGCTAATTTTTGGATGTTTGCTCTTAAACACCATTTGGTGCTTTTAGAGGAGCTAACATCATCCACTTAATTTAAACTTATTTGTGGGAAAGGATAGTTCTTGAGCAATATAGAGTTAGCTACAATAATTCAAATTAGGAGATTGAAGCTTTACACATATTTTAGACCAGTATACTTTGCACATGAAGCATACAATTTAGAAACATATTTACTAAATACATTATGGAAACATTTGATAGTAAAAAAAGAAACGTGCTGAACATTTATGAGGAAGTTTGCTATTGACCATTGCGGAAGATGTTTGTTGTTGCACATTTGGGAAATTTTGCAAATGTTCTCCATGGAACCTTGTTGTTGCATTTCTTCACGCTGCTGCACATTTTGGAAGAAATTTGCTGCTACACTTCATAAAACCTCACGAGATATTTTGCCATACATTGATTTGGACTATGTTTGCTGTTGTTTGCCAAAAGAAGAGCTCCCACACAAGAGCATAGGCTGCTTACAATTCAACAGTTATACCTCTAAAGGAATACCTTATTTTAATCAGATACTTCCTAATGTTTCAATTCAACCAACATCTAGTCAGTTTATTTTTAAATTAAATGTATAAATTTATTCTAAATACTACATCGTGTACAATTGTCATATAGATATAACAAAATTTTATTATTTATTATAATTATAAATTATGTTATATCAATTATTCATTTTCATTCATAAATGTGTGCATCGGTACGTGTATTATCTAGTTTTTTATAAACAAACAAATTGTTACTTCTTCTAAAGTGTGCTCTTAAAACACTCAATTGATAGCTGGTGCTAACTAAATCTAACAATTTGAATTTATTGCATAACAGGAGAAAAATAACAGCTGGTATCTGAGTGAAGGGATGGCTTTCTGAGATGCTATTATTGTTATGAGGTGATCTATAGTTTTTAGTAAAAAAAAACTCCTTAGTCCTTGGTCTCATGAAAATCTCTTCATGTAAGTTTGAGCGTGTCCTCCAGCTTTGAATTTCGGAAATTGATTGCTTAGGAAACTACTTTCCCTCCAAGATGTTTCTTCATTTGGCAAGTCCTTCCATTACACAAGCCATTAAGCTTGTTGCTTGTTATCAATTTGTGACACAATCAAAAAATCTGAAAATCCACAAGAACGAATCTGTAAGAACAATCTAGGATTTGCAAGCACAAACCCTGGTTTTTAAGGTCTGGAATCCCAGGAGAGAATAATCTCGATATATTACAGAATGAAAGATAAATTATTCCAGCAGTACAAAAGTTCCTTAAATGCTATAATGAAACATAGAAAATAAAACAAAAAAACGACAAGTTTTATAATGTTGTTTTGAGGCCCAAAATGATTTCAAACAGCTGAAAGGACTTCCTACATCTTTATCATCTCGCTGCTATTCTAAAAAGTATTACAATAGTCATTCTGACATGGTACTTCAAATCTACGATCCCGAACTAGTTGAACCTTTGCGGCGATTTCAATTCTCTCCGTCAGACATCCTACATCAGGTTGAAATTGACAAATCATATCAGAATCTTACTGTCAATATTGCCAAAATTTCAGTTGTTTAAACAACTTTTAACTCAAATCTCTCCTACACCAACATTGGAGAGAATATGGAAACCCAATAAAGTTTTTCAGAAAAAAAAAGTTGCTGGAAATATGTTAGAGGCAATAAGATCTAGCACCGTGAAAGAAAAAAAAACAAAATTTCAAATTGTAGAGAAAAAGTAAAATAAAGTAAAACAGAAAAATCTAGGGTTGGGTAAATGGGAATGGTTTGATGCAATTGGAGTGGGGGTTTCTTGTCTCTCGTAAAATCTAGAATACGTCGATGACTAGTGTTGTATTTGGGGGACATACGTGCTGGAACTAATGTATGTTTTTGCAGTGGTTGTCCTCCAGAGCTAAGCCCACCAATACCCTTTGAACGGAGTTGTTACTAACACCTCCGAGCAGCGTCTAGACTGATTAGATACAAAGGGGTGTGCTCGCATTTGTTGTCAAAAAGCAACTTAAAATTTGACATTGGATCTGTGGTGGGGGGCCAGTGTATCGATAAGGATGGACGCTACTTATGAGAGATGGAAGATGCAATTGAGGACATCTATTTGGAGCTATGACATACCTAGAAATCTTCAGCCTATGGCTTGCAGCAGCGTCCCTGTCTTGGTGTGTGCCTGGCGACTGTGAGCGTAACCCCCAAAGTGTGGTGGTAAGGCTAAGGTTGATGGAGACCTGGGTGAGGGAGAGGTATGAAAGAGGGGGTGACAGTGATGAGGTTGAGGGAGGTGGCAACAATAAGCTTGCAGTGTGGGTGTGAGGTTATGGTGGTGGTGGGGTATCACGAGTTACCCTCGTTGGGGTTAACCGTGCAGCCTAACTGTGCTATAATACTAGGACTGTCGCTTATTTTCCACGTACGTCGCACTCAACTTGGTTGCTCCCAGCACACAAGCCTTTAAAGGGATGTGGACAAGTATACAACAGAAATACACACATGAGTTTAGAAAGGGAGCAAGAGTTCTCAAACGCGAACGAAAGCAATATAAGGCCCAGACAACTTTGGGGAGCAAATGCTTGTTTTCAATATATTGCAAAGGTAACCAGATGTGAGTAGCTTAGTACTCCACATATATGGTGTACAAAAGTAGTTACATGTGACAGCTACAAGAATGAAAGAAGGTCAAAGAAAATAGAGGCACGCATGCTTGGACCTCCAAGAAAGAAACTAAGCTAAACAACTAGCTAAGTTACTACAAGCAAAAGAGAAGACTTCTGGGAAAAGGAGCTAGAGACAATTCTTCTTGGGCTGTCACTCAACACTTAATGTGATGGCCTAACGGGCAACCAGGCGTTGTATGCACAAGCATTGGGCATGAACTGCTCGGGCATTTTTCACCTCATCACGGGCGCAGAGGGGGGGTATCACGGGTCGAGAGCTATTAGGCGGGTGGCACTAGATGACCCAGAGTTTTCTGTGTAGCGGTTTAAAGAGACTGGTTCGCAAGCACGCATTGAACGGAGTGGCACTGCAGCACGTTTGTGGCATGCATGCAGGAACGGAGTTGCGTTGAGGTTAGGTGATAAGTCTGACCCCGTAAAACGGAGGGAAGCGGCAACCTCCCCTCCAATGGTGGAGGTAAAGGGTGAGGATATAATTTTTTAAAATTGGAGTTTTTTTGCTACGTTCTAGAAAAAAAATTGAGCTCAAGAAGCATGTTAATTTTTTTAATGAAATATATTTAACTTCAAATTCGAGTTATAAATTCATAATTGTACCATATATCCCGTGGTTCGAGTCGCGATTAGTTGATCGGAACACAAAATTTGGGGTTATGTTGGTATGCCTTGAATACGTATTAGCCGCTTCAAAAGGTTGTTACGGGTCGGGGGTCCAGGGGGGCGAAGACGGGGGGTCCAGGGGGGCGTAAACGCCCCCGGCCCGATGGTATAACATGTCCTTTGTTTGGGCTGTTATTGGCATTCTGTCTCCTGTTCTGGTTTGGGCTAGATTGTTTCTGGGCCCAAAGCCATTAGGGTTTAAGGTGGAGAGAACTATATATAGTGCCTCGTCTTTTATTGTAACTCTTGGAAAAAGAGATATGATTGGTAGAGAGTAGGAAATCTGCAATTCTGGCCTTTCTCTCTAGTGGAATCCGATCTTGGTCGGTCGTGGATGTAGCCAATTGGTGAACCACGTAAAAATCTCGGTGTCTTGTTTTTCGTTTTATTTTCTTTGCTTGTTCTTCTCGGGTATTCCGCACAACAAGTTAGGTCAGACTGGGTTGGGTTAATTTGGGTTTATGTAATTTTAGGTAAGGTTGACGCGAGTAAAAGAATTTTTTTGACCCCACTAGAAATTTATATATATATATATATATATATATTTTAATAAACGGGTTAGTTCAGGTGAAAATCCAACCAAACCAAAATGGTCTGGAGGAATCTAGCCAGGGCACTTTTGTTTATGTAATTTAGGATAGGAATAGGTCATATGACAGATTGGATCGGGGGTTGATTTACATGCGATTTCCAAAATCACATATACTCTTCTGACCCAAATAAAATGACATAATTGTTGTTGACTCATTCTTTTATAAAAACTGATGTAACAATGAATAAGTGTGAAAGAGCATGAATGTTTTGGGAAAACAATGGGTTTAATCTGAAGTTGTTGGAAGTAAAAGTGAATATTGTAAGTAAAAATTTTACAACATATCTTTTTCCATTTTAGTTAATTTTCAAATTGTGTCATTTTTTTAAAAACAGGATAAAAAGAAAATTGTACCATTTTAGCTGAGAAAAACATAAGTCATTACAAGTCAAAACCTTATCCGATAAAATCAAAACGGTCAATACAATTTAGATCCAAGTATAAGTATGCATTTTTTATCGGGCCGAGTCATGATTGATCGAGGTCTATCCAGTCATTATCCCAACTGCACATAATCTGCATCGAAGGGGAATGATAGAAACCCCCCTCGTGCACACTTTGCCAAAAGGGACTGGGGGAAAGTTGGTCACTAACTACTGAAATGTGTAGTAGCACAACGGGTATGGAGATCCTCTTTTCTAGGGTTTTATTTTCAGCATGGTGCATCCCAAAATTTGCTACGTGGTTTTGGGATTGGTTATTGAGATTACCAGACATGGAAGCCACAAGGTTATCCATTAATACAATTTGGCAAATCTGGTTACAAAGGAACATGAATGTGTTTCATAACCAAGACAATGAGCCAATTTTTTGGGTGAATATGGCATATGCCAGCGTTAAAGTTGATCGAAAGTGCGAACACCACTCAGATATAGAAGATGTGTAACTTAATGTTCCACTCAATCAAGAGCCGCAAAACAACATGCTCTATCATCCACAAGCCCCCCAACGCTAAAACTGGATGGTTCATTTTGGAAGCCACAATATCACGGTACTGCTACAAGAACTATTATTCACAGGTTGCAGGAACAAGGTATAATGGAAGTCAAGCATTTACTGGTGTTCTCAGCACTTGCAGCATAAGCCACAACCTGCCTTAAAGGAATACAACAAGCGCTCAGTATAGGAATATTAGAATTGCAGGTTTGGTCTGACTCAGAAACTCTCATCAGATTAATGACAAATAAGGACACCAGACCACCAACGGAAGCATCGATAATAATCCTCAACATTCGTCAACATTGTAAACGATTTCGATGAATTAGTTTCAGGAAAGTTCACTGAGGTGTTTATTTCTAATGAACACAACGATGCTAACCGACTCAACTGTCGGGTAAATGGTTGTAATATTACTCATCTAGCCTAATAATATATGTGTGTAGAGGCTATGATAAGGAAATAGAAATCATTTCATTGTAGGAAAGGCTATAACTGGTAGGTACCTTATAGAATTAGTTTCTTTGTTGGTTAGATTAGATGGTAATTTCCTTATAGACTTTAAAATCCAATTCATGTTACACTTTAGTTTGTAGCCCTATGTATATATTGTAATCATCATCATTTATGAGATGCGTCATTGATGAGATATATCAATGCACCATTGATTAACCCGATTATATTTTACATGGTATTAGAACTTTTATATTTTCTCATGGTATTAGAGCTAAAGATCCTGAAACCCTAAAATCCTAAAAGCCTAATTCTGACCGGAGTTGATATCATTCTCGTCGCTGATCGCCGCTATCTGCTGCCGTAATCCGCTATAGATTTACGTTGTTGCCACCTAAATTTTTGTTGTCATTTTGTTGTTGTGGTCGCCTACTGCTTGCTGATATCTTCTATCGCAACGCACCAACTTTTATTGCTATTTCGTTGTTGTTGACGTCCGCTGCTCGCCGCTATCTATTGTCCCAGCCCACCGATCAACTCCTTTAACATAACTGCCGATTGATTTCTACCGATCTCTAACATCCGACTTTTGTTTCCGTTTCGTTGTCACTGTTGTTCGTTACTCCAGTCAACTCCTTCAACGTAACCACCGATTGACTTTTGTTGTTGTCATCCGTCGCTCGGCATTTTCTGTTACCGCAGCCGACTGCTTTCTGCCGATGTCCAACATGCCGAATCCCGAATCCAAATTCGTGGCCCACCATACCATTCTACCGTTGTCGTCACCGCCGTTACGGATTACTTCTATTACTACTGAAACATGATTTTTTTTTTAGAATTTTAACAATTAACAATTTCATAATCTTCTTCCAAGTTGGGCATCCTTATTCATCATACTCCAACTTGAGGGAGAGTGATAAGGAAATAGAAATCATTTTCTTGTAGGAAAGGTTATAAACTGTAGGTAACTTAAAGAACTACTTTCCCTGTAGGTTAGATTAGATGGTAATTTCCTTATTAACTTTATATTCGTATTCATGTTAAAATTTAGTTTGTATCCCTATATATTGTAATCATCATAATTGATAAGATGTGTCATTGATGAAATATGAATGCATCATTGACTAACCCGATTATATTTCTCAAGGAGCTTTTAAATTTTATCAGGTTATCTAAAAAAAAGTCATTAAATTTTATCAAATGGGGCTTAAGACTGTAAAATGAGCACGTGACACGAGATTGTACGCAAGCAGATAAACTGATCTTTCGTGGAGTCTATGACTTAAGCAAGATCAAGTAATTAATTAAACTAATGAAACCCCTAATTTCCTAACCGAATGGGAATGAGAGAATTTGGGGTCAATATTTCACCGCCCAAAAACCCAGTGGAGAAAGGGAATCTAGCCAATGGATCGAAAGGATATCCAGTTCACAATTTTAGGAACCAATTGGGTTTCAATTCCACGTCTGCATTCCTGAGAGGGGACAATATTTATGTAATCTATTGTTTTGCTTTTTTTCAAACAAATCTATTGCTTTCAAATACGACGCAATACGCCGAACGGAGGGCTTCTGTCAATTCCTTGCTTTCTTCGCCCTTTCTTCCATGTTCTACTGTTTTCTTCTTCTTCTTTTTATTATTTAATAAAATATATCACCACATCACAAAACGTCAATCTATAAGATTTGCTAAAAGATCAAGTAAATAGCGACAACGTAAGGTGTTAAAATTGCTTAAATATATGCTTCATGATATTGAGTTGTAATACTTCTGATCCTTTTATATTGAAAGAGAAGTTTGTTTTGCTTTAAAACCTGGTTTTTGAAATTGAAATGATTTAATTTTAATTTTTTGTCAAGCATGTAGTAAGCTATATTTATCATGTAATATGCACATGTACGGTTAGGGACATCCGTTCGAAATTAGTTTTATTCCAACCCCGCATTGATGTTACTTCATCCTAAAAATGGGGCCATTTATAATTCATGATTGAATTTCTGTTTCACTTAAATTCTAAACGTTTATACCAAGTTGTTTAACAGTTTAGTGTTGAAACACCAAGATCAGTTTGGTGTTAAAACGCAAAATGAAATACACAGTGCACACACAACTTGGTTACGCAGCTCGGTGCAAATACACCTACGTCTGCGGGGCCTTGCCCAGATCAGAAACCATCCACTAGAAAGCAGTCTTTAGTACAAGAAGCTTAACTTAAATACCAATCCATTGCTAACCTATTGAGTGGATGTTGTGAGATCCCCTCACTGCCAATCCTACGCCGTTGAACCCTCACGATCAACACGTCTCTCTGGATCTCCTCCTCCCGAGGAATTAAGGCTTCCTTGTTTCTGATATTTACGAACTTGGTTGGTTGATTTGACAAACCTCCAAAAATCAGAGACGAACAGCTCCAACAACGTATCTCACGTAGAGATGAAAACTTGGTTACTTCGTCCGCTGTTTGCGTTGTATCTCTTCGCTTTTATCACCTACGCACTCCTTCCTTGTGCGTAACTCTTTCCTTGTCTAACTTTACCAAGAATAGACTTCTAGACTAAGGAAAGATCTAATCCTAATCTGGTTTTAAAATGGACAATCCTTTATTAACAGGACTTGTACCATAAATAAACTACTTAATTAATTCCTAACTATTACAAGGAATATTTGTTTGCCAGAAATAGATTGCCACGAAATCTACTTAATTAATTCCTAACTATTAAAACCTTATCTACCTACAATCTAATGTTATCAGAGCAAGCAAGGGTAAAAGAGAGAATCATATTTCTTATACAATACTACTAAATTTTGGCCAGCTATATACTTGGGGTTTGGGGTGTTTTGGAATATTTAATTATTTTAAACTAGTTAAAACAAGATAATTAGAAAAAGGATTTCAAACCAAAGAATAAATTAGTTCATCCTACAATTTCCACGCGTTAGCTTCATATGGTGATCTTAAGTTCCAAATTCATCTGATTCCTATATATTGTTCTTATTCCCTCACCACATCATCGAAAATACATTTATTATTATCTCTGATCATGATGCACCCGATAAATGATCTCCTTAATAATTGCATTAGATAAAGAACTAATAAGATCATGACCTAGCGTACCTATTATTGGTATCCTTGCGATCTAAATTATCAATCATTATCCAAATGAAGGTCGTCATTATTCATACTTCTCTAGACTCATGACTAACTTACTCATTAGCAGTATGAAATTATATAATAGATCTAGGTGATCATCTTACTTAATTTAAAAGCAGGAAGACCATATACTATGTTTTTCCTTCAAAATAGTCTATACTTTTAAAATAAGCAATTTTTTAGGAGCTTACCAAACGCTAAAAATAGCTTAGCTTACAAGTAAAGCGGCTTATTAGCTCTGCCAAACACACCCAAAATAAACTGCTTATAAACACAGCTCCGCTAAACACACACTACAAAAAGTAAATTAATCACTTAACCGATCAACGAAATCAATTATCATTTTTTCAATAAGTCAATGATTAAATTAGCACCTTTAAAAGATCATAGACACTTTGAATAAAAGTAGGAAACTCAAATGCTCTTTTACGAAAAATTCACAATAGTGTAAAATCCAAAACAACTTTATATTTTTTTAAACAACTTAAGGTCTTGCATTTCGCCTTAGAATAAATACCCACCCAAAATATTTTTATCAACATATTTTGCAAATCCAAATTAAAATTTAGAATTTTTCAAAATCTAAACACGGAGTTTACATGGCACAAAATAAGTACCTGAAAATTAGTGCCCATAATACTTGGTCAAAATATATAATTTCAGTTGACATATGATGCATGGCATGAGCTAACAAAGCACATGCAGAAAACAATAATTAAAACGAGGTATTCTTCAATCTTTTCTTTTTTCTTATGTAAGCATCACATTTTGTATTTGTTTGATCGTTCTGTTGCCAGGCCTTACAACAGAAAAGTGATTTTAAATTGACACTACAAACGGTCCAAATTCATCAGAAACTACGGGAAAGCGGGAAAATTATTGACATTTAGTTCTCAATAATTAATGTCCATCCCCTTCCAATTTCCGAGACTGTCTATGCCGTCGAGAATTAGAATTACTCCCTCCGCCCGAATTGCATAGTCCCTCCGGTCCACTAATAATGAATTATTTTTTTTTTTGGATAATTTTTTTATATTAGCTCCTTCCCCTTTTAGTAAATTCTACATTGTTTTTATTCACGCATTTTACTTTTTATACTATCAATACAATCTCTACCATTCATTTGTTTTTATAAAAAAGTTTGTGCCCAAAAGTTGGGGTCATAATAAAAGAACCAGAGGGAGTAAATTTTTTATTATTATTATCAAGAATATGTTTGACCGATAATATATTTAAAAATATATAATATAGATAAATAAAAAGTTACTTTTTAGAAACTATTCTCCAGCATATTACATGCGATAATATTATTGCTTATATACCTATATAAATATGTGATAAGAGTTTGATAGTGAATAATTTCAAATAGTAAAGCGTGCAGTTTAACCTGGAGTTTGATAGTGAATAATTTCAAGTAGTAAAGCGTGTCGTTTAACCTGGATGGGGGAAATATATAAAATCCTTTCTGGGTTTTCAGCCTTTCATTTTTCTTGAAAACTTTGCATCCTTTTCACATTTTTTTTTAATGAACTTCCGGAGTAAGTGAAAGTATGAGATGTGATCAAGTTAAAATAGATAATTTATAGATATTATATAAGGATAAAATTTTAAATGGAATTTATAGAAAGTTTACGAAATAAGGGATTTGAATGTAAATATTATTTTTGTGGGGTGTTGGATATAAATAATTGGGAAATTAATAATTTCTGGATCATAAAAATTCCGATGGTCAATAATTAGGGTTGGAGAAATTTGTTGTCAGTTTGTCCCCTATTTTCGCACAATGCACGTTTATTTACTACCAGATTTGATGTTTCATTTCAGTCAAACCTTGTGATGTATTTTCAGAACTTATTTTCACTGCAGTCAAGTGTTTTAAAGTGATTATTCAATGTTTTAATTTAAAATTTTGTATTTTATATGTTACGACACTTTACACACTTTGACATTATTTTATAATTTTTACTATTTTAGTTTTCAAAATTTTGACTTATAATGGGTTGATGCGTCAACTTTATGGCTTGTCCTTTTTACAATAAAATTTACATTTCTTCTTCAATTTTTTTTCTAAATATTATATTTATATTTAATATATGTCTTGATATTTCAATAGTATGAATTAATTTTTTATTTTTTAATACTAATGTTTATTTTTTCGATATTAGTGTCACACTTTGGTGCATATTTCATGTTTAAAACTCACGTGTGCTTTTATTTAATTTTTAACTATTTTTATGTGTGTTTTTATATTTTTATTTGATATTTAAATATCGTAATTTGATGTGTATTTTTTTTATTATATGTTTAACTAATTTAATTTAGATGCCTGTTTTTAGTATTTTTATTTGATGGTTAACCATTGCAATTTGATGATTATTTTTAGTAATTTTATTTGATTTTTAATTTATAAATAAAGTGTAACATTTGATATTTAACTAGATTAATTTAGAGTATTTTATTTTTTTATTTAATGCTTAAATATTTTAATTTGACTTTTTAGTGATTTTTTTGTTATTTTAAATGATATGTTATTATTTGTTAGTAATACGGTTAGAATCTGACCGATATCTATAATTATTATGATACTGGGGCTAATGGGCTGTTTAGTTCGAATAGGGAAAGAGAAAGAAATCAAGAATGAGAAAGGGAAAAAAAGGAAATAAATAACCCTTATTTTTAAATTTTTTTTGGTTCAGCTATGGAAACTGAATTAAATTCTTCCTCGTTCTCTTTGTTACTGTCTGGTTTGAACTAGAGAAACAAACATTAATTTCCAATAAATAGTTAAATTTTAAAAATCAAACATAGATTATTCAATATCAAGAATCATATTAAACCTAAATATTACCATCACCATTAAAACCAAATAAAGACTTAACATATTGTATTTTTAACTGAGTATGGCAGATGTAAGATATTCAATTTGTTTGGTTGATCTTTATACTATGATAATTTTTATATTTAAAATAATATAATTATTGTTTATAATACAAAAAGTGTCCGTCTCTTGAAAGACGATCTTTCCATAAGTCATGGAAAAACCAAAGTTTAAATTGAAAATTAGAAGAAATGAAGATAAAATTTTTGGTTGCATTAATCGGGTCTGTAAAATATGAACGTGTGTCTTCATTGATGGTACAAGGGTACAATATATAGACAGTCTTTACAGAGTAAATAAAGGAAACTGATTTTATCTATGGTGCAATAATATTGCAGAAGATATTCACAAAATATCTCCTACATTCCTCCTCAAGTTGGAGCATGTAGATCTCGAATGCCAAACTTGCCAAGCAAAGTCCGAAATGTCTATCGTCCAAGTGCCTTCGTAAATAAATCTACTGGCTGACTAGCAGTACGAATATGATAAGTAACCACAGCACCAGACTGTATCAAATCACGAAAAAATGACAATCAATGTCAATATGCTTCGTCCTCTCATGAAAAACTAAATTAGCTACAATATGAAGAGCAACCTGACTATCGCAGTACAAACGCATTGGAGGGATGCGCCACTCCCAACAATGAATGAAGAAATGAATTGAGCCATAACAATTCACAACACGCGACTGCCATAACAATTCACATCATCTCGCACCAAATTGTGCTATTGTTCCATGGGAAAATCTGTGGGCTTAGCTACCATTAAGTATCAGACAAAATATTCAAGGCATATTTCCGCTAAGACTAAAACATCTCATCAGGCCGACGAGCGATCTCAATGCCTAAGAAATACTTCAGGGCACCAAGATCCTTCATATGAAAACAAGAGAAAAAATACTTCTTGAACTCGGACATCAACGCAAGAGAGGAACCGCAATGATAAGATCATCAACGTAAACCAATACATGAAGAAAAACACCATCCTTCAAGTAAGAAAACAAAGAGTAATCTGCCTTACTCTGAACAAACCCAAAAAGGCGAAGAGCAGCAACAAGTTTAGCAAACCAATTCCGCGGAGCCTGGCGTAGACCATAAAGAGATTTCCAAAGCAAACCAACCCAGACGTCAGAAGTGTATAACTAGGAGGCGGACACATGTACACCTCCTCCTCAAGATCACCATGCAAAAATGCATTGTGAACATCTATCTGACGAAGATCTCAACCACGAATAGCAGCAACAACCAAGAAAAATTGAACTAAACTCATCTTGGCAACATGAGCAAATGTCTCAGTAAAATCAATCCCCTCAATCTAACGATTACCAAGTACAACCGACGGGCCTTGTATCGCTCAATAGAACCATCTGACTTAAACTTAGTCCGATAAACCCACTTACAACCAATAGCCTTCTTGCCAGGAGTAAGAGGAACAAGAACCCATGTATTATTCCGCTCGAGTGCATCAATCTCTTCGGACATAGATGCACGCCAATGAGCATGGCTATAAGTATCATATGAAGTAACCGGATCAGCAGCATCCGTCACTACAGCCAAAAATTTAGAATGCAACATTGAAATATTACTACAAGAAATATAATCAGCAATAGGGTAATGCGTACGTAACAATGGTGAATCGGATGATGCAAGATCAACAGATGAGGGTTTCATAGAATGAGTAGAAGTGCAAATGTAGTCTTTAAATTTAGCTGGAGGCTGACAAAGATGAGTGGTGGGAGGACGAACGGCAGATGGAGTTGCCAGTGGTGAGACGGGCTTGGCAAAAAGCGACCACACGACGGGCTCAGAAGGAGACCGCCGCGCATTAGGCTCAGCAGGAAGCGGTCGCTCGATGGGAGCGGCAGAAGGCGGTCGCGCTGAAGGTGCTTCCACGGACTGCCAGAGCTGGAGCTCAAAATGAGCTGGCCACGGAGCGGTACCTAGGCGGCCGTGGGCCTGGCACCACAGATGGTCGCGGCTGAAGCTCGGAATGAGCTGGCCATGGGTCTGGCACCACGACAGCCATACCTCGAAGTGGGCTAGCGCGGACCTAGCACCATGGACGGCCGCAGACCTAGCTTGGACGATCGCGAGATGGGCAGTGCTGGCGGTGGCCGGCAAATCTTAGTGGCGAGAGGGTGAAGCTCGGGATGAGCTAACCGCGGCTGATCAGGATTGTGTGGCTCTACCGGTTCAAACGACTCAGGAAATGAGTCATTAACTACGGAAAGGGACAGAGATTGTAGTGGACCAGCAGGTAGTGTTTTCGCAGAAATAGGTGCAAAATGGAAACAATCTTCATGATATATCACATCCCGACTGTCAAACATAGTGCGAGACTCCAAGTCGTAAACACGCCAAGCTTTCTTGTCAACAGGGTAGCCAAGAAAAATGCACTTCCAACTTTTGGATGCAAACTTATCACGCGGCCGTGGAATCTGAGAGGCAAAGCACAATGAACCGAACACACAAAAATGGCTGTAATCTGGTGCACAACCGTACAGAAAGTGATGAGGCGTTCGACCATCTAACACCGGTTTGGCATGCGATTGATGAGGTAAGATCCTGTAAGAATTCATTCTCCCCAAAAGTCGATAGGGATATGAGCTTGGAAACGAAGAGAATGAGAAACATTAAGAATATGTTTGTGTTTCCGTTCCACACGCCCATTTTGCTGAGATGTGTAGACCGTGGAGGTCTCAAAACAAACACCTTTCTCCAGAAAAAAATGATCCAAGGGGCAAGAATTCGGTACCATTGTCTGCCTGAACCCACTGAATGGGATGGCTAAACTGTGTCTGAACAAACGCAAAGAACTCCCTCATCTTCAATGGTACTTGAAACTTAGAAACTAATAAGTAAACCCAAATAGCTCGGGAATAATCATCATCTATGATAAAAAATAAAAATGCTCCACTAGAAAATGATGAACCATAAGGCCCCCAAACATCACAATGAATAATTTCAAACAAAGTACTAGCCTTAGCAGAACTAACAGGAAAACTATTTCTAAATTGTTTTGCCCGATGACATACAGAGCAGGGAACAGATTTATTAAAATCACTATTATGTAAAGAAATAGTTGGGATAGAAGACAACACCGAGAAAGAAAGATGCCCAAAAAGTTGATGCCATAAAGCAGACGAAGACACTGTAACAGCAACGTATAAGGACTGATGTGTAGACCTAGAAACTCCCAATTTGCGCAACCAATAAAACCCTCCTCGTTGTTCACCCACGCCAATCACTGTCCTCGTGCTGATATCCTATAGTACACATAATTTTTCGGTAAGCAAAACTAGACATTTTAAAGCATCAGTTAAACGATAGCAAATTGCATCGTAATGCCGGAATAAAGAGAACATGAGTCACGAAAATATCACCAAAACAAATTTTGCCATGTTCAATAGCAATTGAAATAGAACCATCAGGAAGGACAACATTAACATTTGCAACATCCTCAATGTCATAAAGACGATCTGTAACACCCACAAACTTTGACCAACTTGCTCAAAGCAAGTATCGGGTCGAATCTGGGCATGATACCAAGAATCCAATGGATCAGATTACTTACATGCAGTAAAGAGTAATAAAGATTATGCAGAAGTGATTTTAGAATTCAAAATCCTTACTATTACAATGAAAGTCTTATAATAATTATTTTACAATGGTTTAAAGATACATAAAAGTAAATGGTTTAAAGGTACATACAAGAAAAAGATTCTAAATTGGTTTCTAAATTTAAGGGTCCCTCTAGGATCCTATCCCAAATGAGAAGTAAAGGTGTCCCAACAAGCTCTCTCTCTATCTGCTCACCTACACTTGTTGGGGTTTATTAGATTAGGGCAACCTCCTTGCTTAGTGAGGTTTCATCGCTAGTATTTATCAAGTGGAGTTTTAGTGATCACATAGTGAAAAATAGCCACGTAAATCCTAGCACATAGTAAAAAGGATACGGGTGGTTAATGCCAAGTTGCAACCAAGTGCCTATGTGGCAACTCTGAATAACATACATGACATAACCTTTTCAGTAGTGCCCAGAGGCAATCGGATCCAAAAATCCATTCTTGTCAACCACGCCCAATCAGTGTTCAATACGGGCTCGTATCAGAAATCAAATGGTTATGCTAGCATACCAGAAATATCACGAGTAGCCGATCTAGTCGTACGGTCCAGTCAATACCGTCCCGCCGACTAAAACCAACTTCAATCGCGTCGGGGACTCCGATAAACAAAGACATGTAATCGAGTAGCACACAATCAAATTTGATAGGGCAAGATAAAGTACAATTGGGTCATCCACATAAAATATTAGAGCAATTAATTCACTTAGTTTCACAATAATTAAACATAGTGTGATAAAGTACACAATGTTTTTAATTAGTATGAAACCAAATAATAGACATGAACAAAAACTGAATTTTAATAAACATTTCATGTATTATATATTTTCATCAAATAATACATTTAAATTTAATAGGCTTAACATGCAATAATAAAATTTAATTCAATTTGTGGTAGGGTGATAAAAACACTCACCTCAAATAGGCGGATCCCTTTTGTATATACCGCAACTCCATTGTAAATTAATTTGTACTTCTAAATTTACTTATCCTACTTGTAAATGGGGTTGGTTTCTTCAGAATTTAATATGAAAATCTGATGAAATCAACCCTCATTATGTTATAATCAGTTGTAAGAGAGAGCTATGAAAATGATGGCTGACTGGCCTTTGAAGGGAGAATCATATACTCCCTCTGATCCTCTATTTATGTCTCTTTTTTTCTAGAATTTTTTAAGTCATTTGTTTGGTCATCGATAGCTTTTGTTACGTACGATAAAATATTATAAAATATTATTTTTTCAAAAATTATATGTTACAGAGAATTCAAAAACATCTCACATAATAGCCATCACCGTATATAACAGAAGTTATCGATGATGAAACATGCCTTGAAAAATTATCTGATCCCAGGGGCCATAAATAGAGGATAAGAGGTAGAAGCATAAGAGCATATGCAATGGTAGAAATCGCTACCGGTTTCTTACCAATTAAATATATTATTTCTCTCATTCTCCCTCTTCCACCTAATCTTAAGAAACCACTTAAGAAATCACTCTTTTTTATCCTCACAATGGTAAGAAACCACTTTTGACTATTCATTGACCCCACTTGATTTTCTCTATCCTACTCATTAATTTTACCATTAGCATTAACATTTAATTTAATTTAATTTGTTCACCAAAAATAAGTTGAATGTGAAATTTAACAATACATTATAATTTTTATTAATAGAATTTCATTTTATTTAAAAAGGTATTAAATAATTCACTTTTTTTTATTTATAATTTTTGTGTTTTATCATTCAAAAATGAAATGAAATTTCTTTTTTCTTGTCATGAAATTTTTGAATATTTTTTTGTCTATAATAAAGAATAAGATATATTGATTTTATAAAAATAAGTTTAAAACATGACATTAGAAAGACCAATTATAACAAGAAGATAAATTACAATAAATACTTAAATGATAAAATATTTGATCTAGTCCGGCCAATTATTACAAATTGAAAATAGAAATAAGGATTTCTGACCAATTATTACAAATATGAAACTGAAATATTGATCTAGTCTGACCAATTATTACTAATACAAAATAAAAAAACATGGATGATAGAACCATACCGACATGCTAATTTTGACCACCCAAATATTGGTACAGATGTTCAGTTAGGTCGTTTTTCAATTGGTCATGTTTAGCTCTGTTGCGTACTTCCCTCCAATTTTGTCTAAAAGTCGGTAGATCAGCATGTCACTCTGCGTTGTAATGCCAAGGAGAGTCGTCGATTTGGTCATAATCACCTGGTTGAACCCGCAACCCATAGGTATCTCTTTCATCTTCGACTATCATGTTGTGCAGTATGATACAAGCTATCATAATTTCACCCATCGTTTCTATATTCCAGTACTTGGCTGGGTTACGGATCACGGAGAACAGGGCCTGTAAAATACCAAAAGCACGTTCGACGTCTTTCCTGTAACTCTCATGACACTTTGTGAACAGTTGTTTCTTGGGGTCATTTAGAGTCGTATACGCTGGCATGAAGGTCGCCCACTTAGGACAGATTCCACCAGTAAGATAGTACCCTTGATCGTAGCTGCGACCATTGACTTCATATGGAAAACATGGAGCCATTCCTTCACATACGTTATCAAACAAAATGACTTGTCTTAGACGTTGATGTCATTATTTGACCCTGCCATGCCAAAAAATGCATGCCAAATCCATGTATCGTATGAGGCCACTACTTCTAATATAATTGAGGCACGCCCATTTCTACCCTGAAATTGTCCTTTCCAACCCACGGGGCAGTTTTTCCATTCCCAATGCATACAATCAATACTACCTAACATACATGGAAATCCACATCCACGAGCTACATGCATAAGCCGTGCAATATCGTCTGGGTTTGCTGGTCGGAGGTATGTTGGACGGTACACGACAATAATTACTTTGACAAAATGAGCCACCGTTTCTCTGACCGCTGTTTTTCCCATCTGTTAGCTTTCATCCAGTTGGTCATATGCACAACCATATGCCAAATGGCGCATTGCCACAATGCACTTGTGGAGTGGCGAAAATCCTTGATAACCAGTTGCATTGGCCCTTTCTGAAATAGGGATCGTGGTTGGTGATATCTTCCAGTATACGCTCGAATAAATTTCACCGCATGCAAAACCTAGTACGAAAATGTTGATCATCGTACATTCTTTCAGGGGGTGGAGAAAAATATTGCCTCTGGAGTACTTCCTGTGCTCGCAGACGGTCTCTTCTTATATGATTTCTGGTTTTCTTTGGTAAGGTTGAAGAAGTTTGAACACTCTCATCCTCAAAGGTTGCGTACAATTGTCTAGCCATTTCTGGCAAATTCATGACAAAGTTAATCGTCTCCAGATCGGTATCGGGTAGAAAATCGGGAATATCATAAGTATTTGTGTTTGATGATTCTCCAAAGTGAAGGTCATCATCGTTGTTGGGGGAGGTAGAGGAAGACATAGTTGTGTAGAAGAAGGAAAATTGGGAAGGTAGAGGATGACATAGTTGTGTAGAAGAAGGAAAATGACCCCTTTATATAGAACCATCACATGTGAAAACCGCATTGGATTTGTATGTCGGAATCTTTGAAATTGATGAATTCGACCCACGTGACTCGATGGGACTTGTCAATGACAACCGCATTGGATTTGTATGTCGAAATCTTTGAAATTGATGAATTGGACCCACGTGACTCGATGGGACTTGTCAATGACAACCGCATTGGATTTGTATGTCGGAATCTTTGAAATTGATGAATTCGACCCACGTGACTTGATGGGACTTGTCAATGACAACCACATTGATTTTGTATGATCTAGTCTGACCAATTATTACAAATAAATTATTACAATCAATTCTGACCATAGACTACCCCGATTAATTTATCTCGTAGTGCTTCCTCTGTTGTGCTCAAATCTTCCCTTTGCATCAGAGTATTAAGGAGTCTAGTGTTAGCTACATAAACTTCGCCTCTGATTGCATTTGGACGAACTCCCGTTGCGCTATGTTATACTTCATTTTAGCTCTTTTGGTACCTGCAATATTTTCAGCATTCTTAGAAGCTTCTTCGATTGTGGCCATACACTGCATTTGTTGTGATTCTTTTGATTGCTCATCATCTGTTGTTCTTCGCGTTGCCTTTCCCTTTCCCCCTGCCTTGCATTTTGCGGCTTTCACACCAATAGGCCTGGATGGATATTGCGTTGTCTGAGCATCATCGCTACTACGGGGCGTTGATGGCACCCGTGGTGAATATTCCCGTCCATTAGTGTCCTTTGGGCCATAATGTTCCATAAATTTAGGGTTAGTCTTGCACAATTCAAAGCAATGAAAGAATAGAAACTTTTGGCCATCATTTTCATCTACATACAAATTCATGGCCCATGACTTCATATCTCCTTGGCTGGAGCCACTCCCAATCCGACTGTAGTGCCGTGCGGCTTTACTTTCCCATCCCACATATTTGGCGATATCATGAGAAAGTTTTTGCCACCTAGCCTTGCACGACTTCATTGTCTGGTTGCATTTTGCATACTTATTCAAATCGGATGAATTTTGTGCCAAAACACACTAGCATTCTTCCCCGTACCCATTATACAATCGGTGGAATTATCAAATCAAGAGCTACATAGAACATTATCAGCTTCTACAGTCCAAATCTCCCGGTCACTTTTCTTCTTCGTATCCTTACTCCCGCACACTAGTGCAAGGTCATCGCTTTCTTCAAATTCTGTTATAATATACGAACAAATTAAATATACGAATTTGTATGTATAAAGTAAAAAGAGATGCAACGTTGTTGAATTAAATATACTACATTGTTAAATAGAGCCAACGAAAATAAATTATGCACATTTCATAATTTAAATAATAAAAAAAGTAATACTATTTAATATATTGTGATTTAAATACTTTAAAATAAATACTACGTGTAAGTTAACAAAAATTGTTTACACATAAATGAACATGTATAGTAAATATTGATGTATTTTACGTATGTTTACATATAAGCACATGAACTATTTTACATTTAATAAATACTTTTATCCATTTGAATAATATATCGAATATACTAATTTTAAAATATAACATAAATAAATAAAGGCAATAAAAATTAATGATGAACTAGATTCTTCATAATTAAAATATAATACATTAAGACAGGGTTTACCATCCAGAACTTCGTGACTTCCAAATTGACGTCCATGGTCATTTGCAAAAATTTGACTCGGTGAACCCCGACCTCCTTGGTATCAAAATGATCCCGATTCGTTAATTGCCTCAAGGTGTGGAGAATGAAAGTTTGGACTATAAAAGTTCGGGTAGGAATTTTGCGATTGGGCGTTAGGATTTTGGGAATAGTGGTTCGGGTAAGGATTGTTCGTGTATGCATTTTGGGAAGAGTTATATTGATTTTGGAAATTCATGTACGAATGTTGGGAATTCATATAAAAATTGGGCGGGATGTTTGGCGAATTTTCATAAAATTCTGAATTTGAAATTGGACGAATATTCGGATTTTGGGATAAATTTTTGGAATTAGAAGAATTTGGAATTACCTTATCTTTCTCATTCGACGGTCTTTGCGAATCCATTTAAAAAATT
The DNA here is from genome assembly GCA_037428765.1 of Rubia yunnanensis. Taxonomy (NCBI): domain Eukaryota; kingdom Viridiplantae; phylum Streptophyta; class Magnoliopsida; order Gentianales; family Rubiaceae; genus Rubia; species Rubia yunnanensis. Next base: position 29,260,671 of record CM075069.1, on the reverse strand, counting down.
GATAACAAAGTGAATATTGGAGACAAATTTAGGAGATGAAAGATTGAGGTAGAAGTGTTGGTATTGAAAGTGGTGTGGTTAAATTGAGTGAATTGGCTCTATTTATAAGTAAAAAAATGATCTGTTGGAAAATTTTGAACACATTTAAAGATCTGAAATTTGATTTTTTAAAAACAAATTTACAATTTTTTATAAAAAATAGTCGTTGGAACACGTGCCCCATTTAAAAATGGAAAGCAGAAGTTACTGTTGAGATGGGACACATGTTGCCATATAAGTGAGACATGTCTCCCACTCATTTTTGTTGACCTGTGTCCGACAGCAGAAATTTTAAATCCGGTGGACACGTGGCCCAACCAGAAGGTGCCACGTGTCAACGGATTTAAAACAAAAAAATCTGCATGTGGGACACATGGCCCAATGCATGAGTGACATGTGTCCCACTTAGACAAAGAAAAATGGGCCGCAGCATGCGGCCCCTTTGCCATGTGCGTGGCCTAACACGCTGACACTGACCGGTTTCTTAACCGATTCCCTACTTGGCAACTATGAGCCTATTTCTTAACAAAAAATCGACCTAAAAATCACCAATATAAGTGTATTCAATTTTTAGAGCAATTTTTTAAATTTAAGAAAGCCTACTGCACTTGCTTTAAGATCGATTTATGCTATACAAGGCTCTATGCCTCTTGTCATGTTGTATATATCTTAAGATTTTCAAAGGCTGAATGGCCTTGTGTTGAGGGAAAATGGGGCACGTTCCCAAGGGCGGGGACACGTGTTTGTTTCTTAAGAATTTCAAAGGCTGAATAGTCATTCCTCTTACTCCCTCCGTTTCATTTGACATAATAGGTTTAGTTTTTTTTTAAACTTGAAATGTGCGAAGGAAATTAAGTGAGAGAATAAAAAGTTTAATGAGTAGTTAAGAATAATGTACTTTTTGTCATAAAAGAAAATGTGACAAACTTAGAAAAACATGCAAATATGATAAATGTGCAAAATTTAAGAAAACAGAGGGAGTATACATATATTTTGTTGTGTTTTGTTTTCTTGAATCATATTTAATTACTATTTAATTATAAATATTATATTTATTATTTTAATTTTAGTTTTAATTTTAGTTTTAGTTTTTTTTCTTACATTAATGTAGTATTTAAATTGTGTTATTACTAGTATTCTTTTCCACTTTCATGATTTGAAATGGATCGACAGTTATAAATCTATTGATTTAAGTTGTAATTTTGTGACTTTATATATTTTTTAATAATATCATATTAATTATAAAATTTTCAATATAGTTAATTATATAACTATTACATTGATAACTCAAATTCCTACTTTTTAATGTGCGAATTTTATTTCTCGCTTTCTTCCCATTTTGGCGCATATAATTAATTACCTATTTCCTTTGCTTTCATATTTATTTATTGAATAGATATTTTTGGCTAGTGTCATAAAGACGATCATATAATAAGGTTAACATTTGACATTATTTTTAAAGTTCAGTATTATTAAGAGTGTTATGGAATGTCAAAATTTTGTAATAAACTCAAAAGGCTCAAAGTTTTTCTTAAACAGTGGAATAGAGAGGTATTCAAAGATGTTTTTCAAAACATAAAAGAAGCAGAGCAGGAGGTAGACAGACTGGAGACTGAGAATGATGAACTTGATAACCTCTTAACCCTAGAAGCTCTCAATACTGCTAGAACTAAACTCCTAACCAAAATCAAGGAGAGAGACACCTTCTGGAAACAAAAGAGTAGAGTTAGATGGATGAAAGAAGGGGACTGCAATAGCCAGTTCTTCCACAACTCTGTAAAACAGAAGCACTCTAGACTGTCCATACAAAAGATTAAGGATGAGCATCAGAACTGGTTAACTGACCAGGATGCTATTGGAAGTGCAGGGGAAAGATTTTTTAAAAATCTTCTTCAGGATGAGAATACAGACATGCATGGTGAAAACCTAGCCTTCTTTCTCAAAGACATTCCATCCTTGATTACTCCTCAGACCAATACAGAGCTCTTGAAACCAGTTACTACTGATGAGGTCAAAGCAGCAGTATTTAGTCTAGGAGAACACAGTGCAAGTGGACCTGATGGCTTTCATGGACTGTTTTATAGAAACAGTTGGGACATCATAGCCCAAGACCTTACTGAGGCAGTAAGAGATTTTCAAGCTGGTAAACCAATTCCAAGGGCAATGGCATCCACTCATATAGTCCTTATCCCCAAAAAACAGCACCCCTCAACCTTCAGTGATTTCAGACCAATCAGTCTCTCAAACTTTAGCAATAAAGTTTGCTCCAAGATTCTGATGGAGAGGGTAAAACAGCTGATGCCCTCACTTATATCAAGTGAACAATCAGCATTCCTTCAAGGGAGGGAAATAGCAGACAATGTTATCCTGATGCAAGAATCTACTAGATTTTTGCAGAAAGATAAAGAGTGTCTCAACCTTATCCTCAAATTAGACATGACAAAAGCTTTTGATAGAGTTTCCTGGACTGCTCTAAATTCTCTACTGCTTCAACTGGGATTTCATGGCTCTTTGGTTAGAATACTTATGTCTAACATTGCATCTGCATGGTTCTCAGTCATAATAAATGGAGTATCTTATGGTTTCTTCAAGCCATCAAGAGGACTCAAACAGGGTGACCCCCTGTCACCTTTTTTGTTTAACATCTTGACTGAACTCATGTCTAGGAAGCTTCATACATTATTCCAGTCTGGTACTTTAGCTAGGTTTCATCTGCCACAGCACACTACCCCACTTACACACCTGATTTATGCTGATGACACATGTATTTTTCTTAAAGCAACTGACAAGTCTCTCAAAAATTTTGCTGCATGTATTACTTCCTTTGAAATGGCAACTGGGTAGAAGGTAAACATGCAGAAATCCAGTTTTTACACAGGTGACAAAAGCAGTAGAGCACAAAAAAGAAAAATTAAGAGCATCCTGGGAATGCAGGAGGGTAGTTTCCCCTTTAAGTATTTAGGCTGCACTATCTACAAGGGTAGAAAGCTAAATGCACATTTCCATGGCCTCCTAGAAGCTGTAAGTGCTAGAATACATACATGGAACTCAAAATGGTTATCCAGAGGTGGAAGGATAATACTAATTAAGTATGTTCTTTCCTCTATACCTCAACATGTATTTGCTGTGATGCAGCCAACAAGTTTCATTCTCAGAAAAATTGAAATGCTATGCTCAGATTTTCTATGGGGGGAAACAGAAGGAAGGAAGCATAAGCATTGGAGATCCTGGGAAAGAATGGCTTTCCCAGAAGAAGAAAATGGGATTGGTTTAAAAAATTTAGACTCCACTATAGATGCATACTCCCTCAAGTTATGGTGGAAAATGCAGCAGGGCACAGCACCTTGGACCAAGTTTCTTTGGTCCCTCCCAAGCCATAGAAGAACTTCTGATGCATGGAAGAGAGTGAAGTCAGTTTCTGACTTTGCAGAAAACCATACCAGAATAGTTTTAGGAAGAGGTACCTGCAGCTTTTGGGGTTCCAATTGGCTAGGTTATGGAATTCTGATTGACAAGTTGGGTAGTAGGGGCCCCTTGCATCCTGATCTGACAGTTAGAGATTTCTATACTAACAAGGCACCAATACTATCTTTTCTGGCACCATACATCTCTGCTGATATTTTACAGGAGCTGCAAAAGGAGCAAAGGTTCATTGAAGATGAGGATATCATGGTCTGGACACCAAGTCCACAAGGTAAGTTTTCGGTTCAAAGTGCTTATAGAAGCCTGAGACACAGGCATAGAGAATCTACATCATTGAAGAAGGTACAGTCTCTAAACCTACCAGTGAAGATCTCATTTCTTACTTGGAGAATTCTTAACAACTTGATGCCTATGGATGATATGCTTACTGATTTTGGGATTGTTAATGTATCCAAGTGTCATTTCTGTGAGCATGAGGACACTTTGCAACATTTTTTTAACACATGCCCCTATGCTTCTTTCATATGGAAACAAATGCATGCTATTTTAGAACTACCACAGGTTCATTTTGTTAATCTATGGGACAGATTAACAACTTACTGGAATATTACACATCTGTCAAAATTGCATAGTTTTCTGTGCTGCTCTCTGCCTTGTTTAATTCTGTGGGAACTGTGGAAAGTAAGGGGTCAGGCATTATACCAGGGTGTTAAGATAACCCCTCTACACACCTGGAATCAGGTTAAGGCAAACTGTAGACTTATCTCTATAGCTAGACCACTTACTTCTGGCCATCTCTCTGATAGCATATGGGTTCAAAGAGGGTTAATTTCTGTTCTGAATCCACCCCCACCTACAAAACTAATCCTTATCAAGTGGGAGCCCCCTGATAGTGGTTTCAAATTGAATGTTGATGCATCTTTTAAACAAAACTCCTCATCAGTAGGGGGGCTCATAAGAGACACAGGGGGTAGATTCAGATTTGCATTTTACAAACTAACACAGGGTGTTTCCCCTTTGCAGGTGGAGCTTTAAGCAGCCCTACAGGGCATTCAACTGGCAGTGGAAAATGGTTTCAATAATGTCTCATTGGAGATGGATAGCCAACTTGCAGTGAGCATCATCAATGGTAAATTAGAGCCTCCATGGAATTGTCTTCAACTGGCCAGACAAGTGGCTGACTTAATGAGGCAGAACAGTTTTCGAGCTTCCCATATCTACAGAGAAATCAATGGACCTGCAGACTTCTTAGCAAAGTTTGGACAACAGAGGATGGAATCACAGCATTTCACTGATCTCAGAAGCATCCCACAACTGAGAGAAAAGCTCTTGAAGGATAACCTACACTCTTGGAGAAGAATCAGGGCATAAAACAGGACATGCTAGGCTGGAGTGTAATTCGACACTAGGGGTTGTGGAGTCTTACACAAACAGAAGGGCTACTCCTGTTTTCTCTCTGATTTGCATAAATGCCTACAGAAACAACTCTTCATTCTTTTGTACAGGCTTTCTTTTGTTAATGGCATATGCCTATGCCTGCTCGAATTGGTACAACTAGTGTCCAATTCGCCCATGTATCTAGCTATCTGACTAACTCTATGGGAATTAAATCCCAAGTTGGAGGCTTGGGGAGCCATAAAAAAATCCCCCCACCTAATGGTGGTTTAATTTTAAAAAAAAATAAAGTTCAGTATTATTTAAGTTAAAATTATAGCATGGCGTAATTAAAGAAAGAAAATAAATAGGATTTTTCCAGTTTAAATTTAGCTATTAACTACATATGGAATTCATTAAGGTCGGGGGTTCACAAGATCCCTGTCTCGTGTCATATAATACGATGCACCGGTATCAAGAATCCACGGTAAATCAGTCTTACCTAACAATATCTCATAGGTATTTAGTTTAGAGAACATGTTTAAAACCGTACTCCATTGCTCCTAGGACAGTGTCGGGCCGAAGGTAGATCGATCGAGTCCAAAACGATGGTTGTGGCGATGGCGCTCGCAGGTGGAGTGGCGGTGGCCTCGACGGGAGCCTCAGCCCGAACATCAAGATTTTCAATCACACCCTGATTGAACGGATCCATTGGACATGCGGGGCGTGGGCGAGCGGAGTGGCCACATGAAGGTGGGTAGCGACGGCGGTGGCGGCTGGTAGCTGGACGACGGCGGTGACTGGCACGACAACGACGAAGAGAGAAGTGAGGGCAGCGGCGGCGGTCTTGCGAGTAAGGAAAATTTTTAGGATTCTAAGAAAATATGCTATGATACCATGTAAAATATGAACGTGTGTTTTCATTGATGGTACAAGGGTACAATATATAGACAGTCTTTACAGAGTCAATAAGGAAAATGATTCTATGTAAGGTACAATAATATTGCAGAAGATATTCACAAAATATCTCCTACATGGTCATAAACTTTATAACTATTACACGTTACATAATAAGTTTTAATATTGCAACTAAATTCTTTTACCTTTTTATTATTCTAATCAAACCTCATATTTCCATAACCCTTTGGAAAGACGGTCTTCCTCAATACTTTACCATATAAAAATAATAAATTAAATTATTTATATAAGAAAATTATAAATTCATATTGAAATATTATAACTATCATTTATAGTATTATGAAATAATATTATTTTTTAAAATCATATCAATAATAATTTTAAAATAATATTAATATTAATATTAATATTATTAATATTCGATCTATATAAGGCTCAAAAATTAAAATTAAAATATTAATTTTTTATGCATGAAAATAATTTTTTCCTTAAATTTATTTAAGTTAAAGCTTAACATTACTAATTAATTTATACTGTTTGTATTATATAATTATAAAATAATAGCATCATGTAAAATAATATATTTATTTTAATTAATATAACTATTATTCATAGTATAAAGTTAAAAAATAATATGTTTTTTTAGCTTAAAAAATGAGTTCATGTGAAAATTATTGTTTTACTTAAATTCGGCCCATACGCAATTCAAGAAATAAAATTATAATATTTTTATTGAAATAATAATAAATTTTTTGATAATAAATGTAAAGTATAATCTTGTCTTGGATCTGAGAAAATAGAGTTCACGGGTCGCTTGAAAATGGACGATGATGTGAAGGTTTGATGAAGAAGGAAGTTGAGGAATCTCAATCCCAGGGCAAGACTAGGGAATCATGATACATCCAATTAAGAGAATTGTAAAACCAAAATTAGGGAAAGGGAATGATAAAAGTACCAAACCAAACACTAACTAAGGGAATCAAGTTTTTTGATTCCCTTTCCTTTTCCTGATTCACCCCAACCAAATGCCCCCTACATGATGTCTAGCCTTATGGCAGTCCGAAATTTCAAATTCAAAATATGAGTTTCATTTTGAACCTAGCGACTGTTATCTTAATCAACGAATTTGATCCGCCAGCTCTGCACAACCGTGTGGACAATGTTGCGAGGTTTAATGATGGAGGACGATGGCAAAATTAGTCAACATCCGGAACCGCGATTCACGTACACTATTATCGTGAGCAGCAACGATGGTATTTCCAACCCATCACAAATCCAAACGCTACCGCGATGGATAACTTTTATTAGTGATGGCGGTTGACTGTGTGAGTTACGTTAGTTCGTTCTCTTCAACATTGTTGAGCGATGGTAGCAATGGAATAAGTTCGAGTTAGGGTTTCACCATGGAATCGAGCGGTGTCTGAATTTTCCAATCGAAGATAGAAGATCTAAGAGTTTTTGGAATCTGGAAGTCGCCGTCAACAAAGTTTGCTATCAATGGATTTCTTCGCGGATTTCTCCATTTCATATTTCAATGTCACCGACATTCTCCATCGTCAATTGTTGGAGGGCGGACCATTCATCAAAATTTAGTTACCTCTTTCTTTTCTTTAATTTGCACTCTAACCCTAAATTTTAGCCTCGTATTTAAAATTGACCCCCAAGTCAATAATAATTATAATTTGACCTCTCAAATTTTAAATGCTCCTGATTCATAATTCACTAATTATAATCAACCTTGATCTTAAGATAAAATGGTTTCCAGGAGATGAACTCTACTTTGGGAGTTGTTGATGTGCATTGAGAAAATACCATATGATTACATTACTATGGGTGTGTTTGGAAGGAATTACAAGTGTTTTGCTAATAAGTTAAGCAGATTTTTAGTGTTTGGCAAACTGCTAAAAATGTGCTAATTCAAGAAGCAGAAGCTCTTTTTTTGGAAAGAAGATTCTGGTTTCCCCCTACTTTCAATATAAGGCAAAATAATCCAGTTTTGCTTATAAGCACATATCTGCCTAGGGATGGCAATGAGGTGGGGCGGGTACGGATTATGGTCGCTCCATACACATGCCCACCTAAAATTTTCATACATATACCCGCCTCATCACCCATAATGGAAACAAGATTAAAATCCACCCGCCCCATCGGGTACTATATAAAATCCACCACGCCTCATCACTCACGTAGGTCTCCTTACCCACTTCAAATTGTTGTACTCACTCCACTTATACCTTCAAAATAACTGAAATTAACTTTAATATCAAAATTTTAATTGTTATTTACATTAAAATATTATTAGATAAGATATGTGCATTATAGATAAATAATAATTTATTATATATTATTAAATTAGTGTGCATATAGCACACTAGTGGATGAAGGCCTATTAAAGACAATTTTATTGGACCAGAGAAAAGTACTTTTCAAGTGTCTTCTCTGGTCTTGCATTTGATTGAATCGATCAAAGACGGTTCAAAAACCGCCTTCCATTGGGATCCGAAATAGGTTCTGAATTTGGAACCTATTTCTGATGTCCCAAAAAAATATTTGATTGGTTTCTGGTAGCAAAGCAAACCCCTCAGATCTGGAAACCAACAGACAACAACAATAGGAACCTTAAAAATACAGCGAATGAGAACGAGAGGGGCGTCAAATTTGAAACATTTCTGAACGCTGGAGCTTAGGCTGAGGTGGAGACAGCTTAGGCTAAGGCTTTATCGACGGCCTAGGGCTGAAGCGAGCGGCACATGGAAGAGACCCAGCAGAGGCAATTGACCAGCGTGGTGGAAAGGAAGCGGTGTACGGAGGAGACCTGGCGGAGGTGACAAAGCGACGGCCTAGGGCTAAAGCAGCGGGGGATGACAGAAGAGAAATATGAGAACGACAGAGGAAAAAAGAGAGGGATGACGACGGAGTAGTAAAGGGGGGACGAAGGCGGAGGAGAAAAGGTGTGGGGGTGTTGTGGAGGAAGAGAAAAGGAGGGGTGGGGGGACGGCGGCGGAAATCAAAGCCAAGTGAAGGGAATGACAACGCAATAATGAAGAGAAAAAAGTGGCATATTTTGCTTGGAGAAAATGGAAGGAAACTAATAAGAGAGGCAAAAATAAACTAAGGGAGAAAAATCTAAATTGTTTTTTTTGTCCCTAACATATGATCTTATACCATCTTTTGGTACCCGAGATTAATACCGCTTCCTTTCAGTACCTGACAAGTTTAAAATGATTTGTTTGGTCCCAAAGGTGGTTTTCAATGTGGTTTTCAGGTGGTTTTGGGAACCAAAAGATGGTATAAGATCATATGTTAGGGACAAAAAATAATAATTTAGCCTACCTGACAATATCCCGAAATCAGGTTTGAGGACCAAACAAATCATTTTGAATTTGTTGGGTACTGAAAGGACATGGTACTGGTCTCGGGGACCAAAAGATGGTATAAGATCATATGTTAGAGACCAAAAAAATAATGTTGTCTTAATAACACTATTGATATCTATAAAAAATAATGTTGTCTTAATAACACTACTGATATATATATATATATATATATATATATATATATATACTTGGGCCAAAATGAAAACAAAGACACCACATTAAAGGCGGTTGTTCAATTGAGCCACCTTTAGTTGATGTCCATTAAAGTTGGTTCTTCTAGAACCGCCTTTAAACAAAAAAAAGTATCTCTAAAATTTTCGATGGGAAGTTGGGAGGGAGTTCCGAACTTGGAACTCCTTCTGATCCTCATTAAAGACGGCCTCAAGAACCGCCTTTAATGATGTGCCTTTAATCAAGAATTCTCCACTAGTGGCAGATCTAGTGGGGCAGAGTGTAGAGGGGGCGAGTGTAAACTAATATCCACGCCGACTCATTACTCATAGTGGGCATTATTTTTATACTCATACCTACTTCACCCCACCAAAATTACCTCCATACTTGCCACACTAAAATAGATATGGGACGAATTTCCATCAAAATTTGCCTCAAACACACCCTATAAGTTTCAACTACAGGCAAATAACCTTGCAAAAGAAAATAAATTGTTGATTAAACCGCGGGATGGGTTGCAATTTGCATTAGGCACTAGTGGACCAGGTTTTGGGGGGCAAAAGGAGACGAAAAAGGGTGGGAAAGTGCAAAGAGAAACGTGTCAAATGGCGCTCCTAAAACTCTTCTAGCCCAACATGTGGACCGTGGACAGCCAACTACGTGCCTTCCAATTTGATTACGAGGTTTCCCAACTACTTGTCCCTCCTAACATTTCACTAATTATTGCTCCATATCTAATGTTAAGCAGGTTTATTATATCACGCAAACACGACACTGATTCATTGATCCTCTAGTCTAATTTAATATGAGAGCAACGACCAATAAAATTTATAGCTCAAACATTACATACCATGACATTATATGAATGATGATTATAATGTTTGGAAAAAAAAAGTAAAGTGAATAAATAATTCTATTAAATTTTAAAAGTATAGAAATAATTTTGTAAAATAAGTTTTTGTAAACTTGTCCAGTTATACCCATTTTTCCAATTCCGGCGTTGACTCAGTGAAATCAACGGTTGACCAAGTATGAAAAGACAAAATTACCTATGGAATCAAAACTGAAAATGTAATAACAAGTCTACTCCTAGACTTCTTCTTCTTCATCTTTGAAGGAAAGTGCAGATATGATCATATATAATTGACGAAAGTGTAAATATAACTCTGCACTAATTGAAAGTGCAAATGTAACCCTATCTATTCATGTTATGTGCAAATATAACCTTTTTAAGCAGTTGGAGGTCGGAATACACTGAAATGATCAATTTACCCCTGACGGTTTTGTTAAAAAACTGTAAAAAACTGCAATTTAACAATTGATGATATTACCCACATGGTCATTAATACCCCTTTTGTGTCTTCCATTCCTGCCCCGCCGGATCTCATTTGAGTATGTTTTCAACCTTATCTCATCCCGCCGTTCTGCTTCTTTCATCGTCACCCATCCCGCCGTTTTCTTCTTCTTTTCACTGCTCTCATCCCGCCGTCCTTGCATTTGTAACCGTCGTCGGTGATATATTTTTGATTCTTCGCCGTCTGAAATCTCTTGCCGCCTCCGCCGTCTGGTATCCCTTACCGCCGCTGCCAACTTAAAAAAATTCAATCTCTAGTTGAGTTGTTTTAGCGGAATTGGGGTTATATTATTTGGGTAGTTGGTTGCTGAAATATAACACTACTTTTTAAAGTTTAAATATGGGCTTCTTCTTTTCTTTGAGATGTTTTCCTAAATCCAACATTCTTTAGTCTTCAGCGTACTGTTTTAAAGCTAAGAAGAGATGGATTTGGGATTTGTTTCAACATTTTCTTGTTGTTTAGACGATGAAGAGTGTTTCTAATTTATTTCTACTTGTTTTGATGGGATCTAAAAAAAATGTTTGCCCAAATCGCCTTGTTCTTTGGTTGTAGGCTGGCTGAATGGGGGGCGTTGTAGCGGGGACTAGTTGGAAGGAGTGATGTTGATGGCGGGGGCTAGAGGGGTGGGGAAGCGCTAGCGGCTGGAGGGTGGCAGCGGCGCCGACGAGAGAACAGCGAATGGGAGAACAACGAATGGCAGATTTTTTTTTGAAAAGAAAGGAAGTTTTGATATTGTTTTTGTGGGGCCACATTAATAAGGGCATAATTGTCCTTCTCATTTAAGGCTTAGGGGAGAAGGGTATTTTAGTCTTTTAAAGTGGGTCAATGGCCGGAATTTGTTACTCAACGCCGGAATCATAGTTACCGGGTTATATTTGCACTTTCATTCAATAGTCAAGGTTCTTTTTGCACTAAAAAATAATTGAGGGTTCTACCTGCATTTTCTACAACATATAGGGTTATATCTGCATATTACGCCCATCTTTAAACACATATGTTCGCCACCACCTGACGTTGCTCCGCCGCTACATACACCCACTGCGGCGCCACCTGCCACCTCTACCAAGGATCCCCACTCCCGCCACCCTAGCCCCGCCGCCCACTATCTCTGCCTAAAAACCCCATCCCCGCTGCCCACCACCCTACCTCCACCGCCCATAAACCCTAGCCACACCAACCATCCCCGCAGCCCACCTCCGCTCTAACAAGGTCAATATTCACGCAACTGATGTCGTTTTAACACAATTCAAGTTCTCCACAGCAAACAACACAATGTACTATGACCTGACATTGAACTTGGCAGTGCAGAGCCCGAATAAGAGGATCAGGATCTACCATGACGGCATCGAGGCCAAAGCGATGTACGAAGGTCAACGACTGAAGATAGTGGAATTGGATCCGTTCTACTAGGGCCACAAGAATACCTCTGAGTTGTTTGTCAGCGCACAAGTATACTAGTTTCGCTGTTGTGAAAACCGTCGCTCAAACCCGCAGAAAACTTCACCACCGCCAGGAAACAAAAGAGCCAGCTGCCCAGACCACCACCTCTGCCCTAAACCTTGTCGGAGTAGCGCCCAATTCCGCTACCTAATTTTGTCGGGAAATGAAAGAGCTCCCATTTTCCCATTTCCCATTTAACGAGAGGAGCTCTTTTCCCATTTCCTATTTTTGTTTTTTTAAAAAGTGGTAGCGCATTACTGTCTTTTACAATAAAACTGTTTTTGATTTTTAAAATTGAAGGTTATAACGGTCATTTTGATGACTTCCGACCAATTTGGCTATTGAATTTTAAGTAAACTAATTCCAGGGTTAGATTTTCACTTTCAGATTTTACAAGGTTATATCTACACTTTCGAACAAAACATTGAGTTAAGAACACACTTTTCTCAAAAAATAATGTTATACATTTCGGGATGAATGTAGTTATACAAGTGTCAAGCAGTGCATGTACGATGCATAACCCTACTATTTTGGGTAGTAATCATTTACACAAATAATAGGTGAACAACCTGGGGTTTCCTGAACTTCCTCCATCGTTCACTTTTGGCCCATTGTTTTTTTAAATACTTTTGACCCATCAACTATCAGAATTGTTGAGTTGTGGCCCTTCCGTTCAATCAAAGTGTCAAGTTTGGTAAAAACGTCAATTTCAAGGGTAAAATATTAATTTTCAATATTCCCTTTTCTTTTCTCTTTTTACTTTTTTTCCTTTTTCCTTATTTCTTTTTCCTTTCCCTCCTCCTTCCCCTTTCTCGCTCCCGACTCCATCTCTCCACCACACCCACCAGTAGCGGAACCGAGGGGGGGGGGGGGGGGGCGAGCCGGTGTGGCTACCCTGGCTCAGTTTCGGCAGTTAAGGCGTGAGTTTTTGCTTCCCCTGAAAGTTCCGCCCTCCTGGATTTTTTGCTCCGCCCCCGTTCTTCTCAGAATTTTGGGGAAGAAAATATTTTTTTGTCAGTATAGTTCAGCCCCTCCTCAAATATGTTCTTGGTTCCGCCATTGACACCCGTCATCGTCTCACCTCCACCACTGCCTTCGTCCCTACAATCGGCTTCCTTCACCTTAGTTATCTACATTCTTAATCCTCCCCTTCATCATCCGTTTTGTACTCCACCCCCACATGCTCCCTCTCTCACCGCTGGCGAGTGGAGCAGAGTGGTGGGTGGTCGGAAGCACCGATGCAAAGGGTGTAGGTGGCGGCAAAAAGTGACGGCAGGATGAAAGGATATTAGACGAATGACTAGGATGGTGGTGGACCCGTCATCGACAAACCCTATATCAATTTCGGGCCGGTGATAGAAGGACTAGGATAGTGGTGGGCTCGCTACGGGATGAATGGCTGGCCTAAGATTTCTTCGAGGTGAAGTGGAGACGATAGTAGGGTTTAGGGTGGGATGGGTAGTGAAGGGGGCTTGTGCTAGGATAGTGTGCGGGTGGTCAAAGAAGAAGGTGTCAGGAGGGTGGTTAGGGTTGAAATTTAAAACAAATGCAGAGGGTTTGTAATTAAAAAAATAGGGAATGCATGTAAATAAAAAATGCAAGGGGGATAGGTTAGTAAATAATAAAGATGAAAAGTTATTTTTATCCTCAATTAACGGAGAAAACTTTAGAGTTAATGCTTTGAGTGGACAAAAGTGTCATGACTCACCAGTTCTGTTAATTATAGGATCAAAAGTGTTCAAAAAAAAATAAATAGTAAAAAATGAACGATGAAGGGAGTTCAAAGGCCACCCAAGTCGTTCACCCAAAATAGTAATGATAGGTGTTAATGAACCCAAAATTTGATTTAAAGTTACAGAACTTTTAAATGGGATTATTTTATGATAAGTAATTTTTCAGTTTCATTTAAATTAAGAGCAAATGATTTATGTGGCTCATGAACTATTACCATCATCCACCTTTGACCCTTCAAATTTTTCCCAAACACTTTTAACCCCTGAACTTACAAACCTGGTGAATTGTGGTCTTTCCGTCATGTCAAACCGTTAAACTTGGTCAAAACGTTAATTTTAAGGGGGAAAATTGACATTTTCCTTTTTCTTTTATCTCTTTTCCCCTCTTTAATTGCCTTTTCATTTTTCTTTTTTCCTTCCCCTTTCCCTTCACCATTCCGCCACCTCCACCCCTAAACCCTAATTCCAACACCACCGTCCACCACCGGCAACCTCCCTCCACCACCACCATAGGTTTGCCGTCACACCGAACTTCTGTCCCCAATGTCTTCTCCAGAAAGTTCCCAGGCAATCGTGATTCCAACTTCAACACCCAGTCGAGAGATACCCGAAGAGCCTTTGTCGGGACCCCAACTCCATCACCCTGTCGTAAATTCCGTCTCTACATTGTTTGAATCTTTCTCAGAGCTTTTCGTTTTATGTTTTTTGAATTTTTTGGAATCCGACTGAAAACTGTTGATGTTAGGATAAATCAGATTACTGATTTATTATGATTAGAGTTCTTTCCTTATTACACCTCTATTGTACTATATATATATATATTCAATTATCAATAATACAATTCCTTACGGAAAATTATTCTATCATGGTATCAGAGCAAATTCTGATCCTAAATCATTAATCATAAATTTATTTCATTTTCCGTTTGATCAAGGCAACTGTTTCTGGCGATTTTCTGGTCAAATTCTGGCAACTTCCGGTCATCTCCTGATCAAGGCAAACTATTTTCGGAGAATTTCTGGCCAAATTCCGGCAGCTTTCGGCCATCTCCCGGCAGCCTTCTTCGTCCATCTCCCGGCAGCCTTCTTCGTCCAACCTCCTCTTCACCGACGTCTCTCACCCCGACGTCAGTAGAAATCATCATCTTCCGGCTTCCTTTCTTCAACCAGCGGCGTTCTAGCAGCGGTATTCATCTACGGCGTCCTCTTAATTTTCATTCGCTTCGTCACCAGCAAACTAAAGTTTCTATTTTTT
Organism: Rubia yunnanensis; assembly: GCA_037428765.1. Taxonomy (NCBI): domain Eukaryota; kingdom Viridiplantae; phylum Streptophyta; class Magnoliopsida; order Gentianales; family Rubiaceae; genus Rubia; species Rubia yunnanensis. The sequence continues at coordinate 29,245,587 of CM075069.1, read as the reverse complement.
TGGCGATTTCTTGCACGTCGGTCTTTTTCCAGCAACGCCTTCTTCCAGCGGCGAGTTTCCATCTTCTTTGCTGTGCCACCGACGTCTTCATCAGCAACATCTTCCATCTCCTACGGCGAGATCCACGCGCCCGGTTGAAGAAGAACCCTCCAGCGCGTGAAGGTTATGCGCGAGTTAACTCGCGCAGCAGGGAGTTTCTCGCGAGTTGAAACTGTTTCTCGCGAGTTGAAGTTGTTTCTCGCAAGTTTAAGCTGTTTCTCGCGATTTGAGGTGCTTTCTCACGAGTTGCTCAAATTCTCGTCAGCACCCAGTCAATTTCTGTGCAATTCGATCTGTTGTGCAATTTTTGGTCTTTTACTATGGTTTATTTGGGCCCTATATCTCAGGAAGATTGCTCCACTAATTAGATTGCGGACAAGGTGTTGTTTCAGGCCGGTTTGAATGGTCCCAATTGTCATTCTTCGTCGAATCAGTGGATCGTTGATTCAGGTGCTACATCTCATATCATTGCTTGCACCAGTCACCTTGATAAGGTACAATGTTATCGTGGTTTTGATTCTATTCTTGTTGAAAATGGTGAATCATTATCTATTTCTCACATCTGGAAATGTCATTTCTCTGGTTTTTCTATTAATGATGTCCTTGTAGTCCCTAAGATTACTAGAAGTTTATTGTCCATTAGTAAGCTTACTCGTGATTTACCTGTCCGTGTAATATTTGATGCTAACGCATTTTCCACTGAGCCCAAGCATACATGGAAGATAATTAGTCAAGGCCGTCATAGTTCAGGTCTTTATTTTCTTGAGACTAGTGATTCCAGCTTTTTAGGCGAATTACGCTCTGGAAAGCTCCAGCCTTCCTTTGGCCAGTGGCACTCTCGCCTCGGTCATGTGTCTCATGATACTGTTCAGTTGTTAAGTCGACGTGGCCATATTACTGTCACTTCTGCTACGCCGGCATCTGTTAGTTGCTCTCCTTGTCAAATGGCCAAGAGTAGCTGTTTACCTTTTTCCACTAGTGACAAGTGCACTACTAGTTTGTTGGATAAGGTGCATTGTGATTTGTGGGGACCAGCCCCTGTTTTATCGACAGGTGATTTTTCTTATTATGCCATTTTCATCGATGAATTTTCGCGATTCACATAGTTTTTCCCGATGCGGTATAAGTCAGACTTCTATGAAACATTTATCCAGTTTAAAAAATTCGTTGAGTTCTACTAGGGTTAAAAATTTTCAGACCGATGGTGGCACGGAGTTTACTAATCATCAACTTCAGGCTCATTTCATATCATGTGGCATTCATCATCAAATGTCATCGCCCTATACACCTGCTCAGAATGGCCGAGTTGAGCGGAAGCATCGTCACATCACAGAGACTGGTTTTTCAATGTTTTTTCACTCTTCCGTGCCACACTGTTATTAAGTGGACGCTTTCTCCTCCGCGGTTTACATCATTAACCGTCTGCCTAGTTCAGCTCTTGGTGGAAAATCACCTTTTGAGGCTGTTTTTGGTCATGTGCCTGACTATTCCCTCTTTCACCCATTTGGCTGCTGTGTATTTCCATGTCCGCGTGCCACTGCTACTGATAAGTTTGCACCGCGATCCATTCCATGTGTTTTTATTGGCTACAACCCTCGTCACAAGGGCTTCCAGTGTCTTGACCCCACTTCTGGGCGTATCTATGTCTCTCCCCACGTTCGTTTTGATGAAACCTTATTCCCTTACGTCTCATCTTCCGCAGACTGTCGTTCTATTTTGGATCTGGAAATTTCATCTTTTTTATGGAGCTGTTACTTCACCGATTGGGGCTACCACACCTATGACTGTTCTAGCCGCCCCTCCTTCACCACCATGCTCTATCTGGATGGCCGACCCGGACCCAGCTCCTCGGCCAACGACCATCACACCTCAGCCGCCGGCCTTCACGCCTCAGCCACCGGCCACCATATCTCAGCCAGTATCGGCAGTCCTTTCTCCGGTGACTTTCGATGGCCACTCTCCGGTAAGTGTAGCTCGATCTTTTTTGGCGTCGTCAGTTGGTTCGACTCCTCCAGCCTCGCTGCCCCAACTTTGTACCCATCGGATGGCTACTCGGTCTACTACTGGTACCATTCAACGCCGGGATTATTTGGATATTATTTCTCATGGTCTCACTGCCGCACTCATTTCTCAGACAGAGCCCACTGATTATCACTCTGCCCTTCAGGATCCAGCCTGGATTTCAGCCATGGATGATGAGATGACCGCTCTTTGTGGTCAACACACTTGGGATTTGGTGCCTCGACCTTCGAATGTCAACATTGTTGGCTCCAAATGGGGCTATAGGCTCAAGTATTGACCAGATGGCACTATTAAGCGTCACAAAGCTAGACTTGTGGTGCAGGGTTTTTCGCAGATTCTGGGTTTTGATTTTGATGACACTTTTAATCCTGTGGTCAAAGCCTCCACTGTTAGGACGGTTCTCGCCATAGCCACCATGTGTTCCTGGCCACTTCATCAGTTGGATGTCAAGAACGTTTTCCTTAATGGTGTTCTTGATGTTCAAGTCTACATGAAGTGGCCTGTTGGTTATCGGGATTATGCTCATCCAGACTATGTTTGTTGCTTGTGAAAGGCCATTTATGGTCTTAAGCAGGCTCCCCAGGCTTGGTTCCAGTGTTTCAGCAGCTATCTGACACAACTTGGTTTTCGGTGCAGCTCAGTTGATACTTCTTTATTTGTCCTCTCGAGAGGGTCATCGTTACTATACCTACTTGTGTATGTGGACGATATCATTCTTCCAAGACAATGACTCAACTTTTCTTCGCCAGTTCATCGATCGGATACACAGAGTTTGCGATCAAGGATCTTGGTGCTCTTCATTACTTTCTTGGTCTTGAAGTTTTGCCTGCCTCCTCAGGGTTACTTCTTGTCCAAGAAAAGTATGCTCATGATATTTTGAATAGGGTCGGTATGTTAGACGCAGCACCTGTTTCTACCCCATTTTCGCTGGTTCTCAGCTTCACAGCTCTACCAGTCCTCCGTTCCAGGATCCTACACTTTATCATTCTCTTGTTGGTGCTCTCCAGTATCCCATCATCTCTCGCCCGGATTTTGCATTCTCGGTCAACACGGTGAGTCAGTATCTTCAAGATCCTAGAGATGACCATTTCGCTGCAGTGACACAAATTTTGCGGTCTGTTCGTGACACTCTTTAATTTGGTCTTAGCTTTTGTTCTGCTAGTACTTTTGATGTGTTAGGGTACTCTGATGCTAACTGGGCTCGCTGTCTGGAGACTCGTCAGTCCACTTATGGTTATGCGGTCTATCTTGGTGGGAATATATTTTCTTGGAGTGCCAAGAAATAGCTCACGGTCTCTCGCTCTAGTACTGAGTCTGAATACTATGCTCTTGCCAACATTGCTTCAGAAGTGGTATGGCTCACTCATTTGCTTCGTGATCTTTGGGTTCCACTTTCTGTTTCTCCACTGCGGTTATGCGACAATAGCAGTACTATCTTCTTGGCTCAGAATCCGGTGGCGCACAAGCGGGCGAAGCAGATCAAAATTGACTACCATTTTGTTCGTGAGTTGGTGACATCTGGAAAGCTGCGCGTTGCTCATGTTCTGACTTCTCTTCAAATTGCAGACATTTTCACCAAATGGCTCTCTCGTCCACTGTTCGAGTTCTTTAGGTCCAAGCTGTGCGTCGACGAGCATCCGATGCTTCGTTTGAGGGGGGTGTTAGGATAAATCATATTACTGATTAGATTATGATTTATTATGATTAGAGTTCTTTCCTTATTACACCTCTATTGTACTCTCTATATATTCAGTTATCAATAATACAATTGCTTACGACAAATCATTCTATCAGTTGCGAATGTCTATTTCACCGGAGACGTCTGAGAGATATTCCGTCGGCATCTCGACATCATCGTGTATTTGTCCGACCCAATGGATGAGGGCTCGACCATTCCGGCGCGCACTCAGATGACAGCGTTATAGACAATATCCGTTGCGTCGATCTCCGCCAACACCTCCACGTCGTACAACACGTTTCTGGACAAGTTGGCGGCGTTCAAGACCTCTAATTCATTCGCGTCAATTCTGCTCCAGCCAATTATGAGGTCCGGTCCGTTTCCCCAGGTCTAAGGATCTAGGCCCATCGAGAGAGGGTTCTTATCCTGGCAGATTGAACGGAGCTTCATTTTCGGCCCGTTGGAGACCTAGTACAATCAGCTCCAGAGGTACAGACCAAAACGCAAGAAATGGTCCATCATAAGAAGCTTCAAGAAGGTTATCCACAAAAAAAGAAAATGAAAAGGAAATTAAAAAAGAAAAATAAAAAAGAGTCAATTTTGCCCATTAAAATTAACGATTTGATCAAGTTTAATGGTTTGACCTAACGGATGGCCGCAATTCACCAATTTTGTAAGTTCGGGGGTCAAAAGTGTTGGAAAAAAATGAAGGACCAAAGGTGGACGATGGTAATAGTTCGAGGGTCACAGAGGTCGTTTACTCTTAAATTAATTGAATTACTTTTGAGTTTTAAGGACAAGTCCAACAAATTCTATCAATATATATTTTACTTGTTTTTAGATATCTTAGTTGAAATCAAAATTTGCTCTAGTAGAGAGAGTAAATGTAATTCATAAAATGTTCTAATTAATACCATAATTCATTTACAACTTAAATTAAACCAATTTTTTCTTTATGGTAAGAGATTTTGAATATAAACTCTTAGGCCATGTTCTCTTGAACTTATCTGAACTGATTTGATTTGAATTGAAATGAACTGAATTGAATTAAACTGGACTAAAATAAGTGTTTTGAGAAATAGTAATGTATGATTAAATTAAGTTAAATTTCACCCAAACTTTACGTTGAACTAAACTGATTTGAACTGAACTGAAATTTAGATAAACATCAAAGAATAGGGTTTTACACTTTCTATTCTACCAAAATTGTCACAGTTTTTCACGGTGTTCAATGAACATGGTCAACGATTAATATGTTTTATTACATACAAATAAATTTGGTTAAAAACTAATATCTAATATTTTACTTGTAACAAATTTAACAAAATTTCACATGAGATAACATAATTCATTGATATATCAATAAAATTTGAGTCAAACTTAAAAGATTTGACTCTGAAAATGTAAATATCTTATTTCAAGAAGAATGCTGGGAATAAATTCAAATCCTGTCGGACCAATCGTTAGAATAACAAATAAAATTAAACGTTTGCAACCTTTCGTTCTTCTTTTCCTTTTGTTTCCTTTTCTTTAGAGACATTTTAGTTTTTGAGAAATTAACTTAAGAAACATAATTAAAAAGAAAATAGGATCTAATATTTAATTCTTATATTCGAAAGATTAATTGCTTAATTTTTTATAACTCATCGTCAAAATTTTACATTGCCGTGCTCTAATACTCCCTCTGTTTCACTAAGAGTGTCACACTAGGTGTAGGCTCTTGAATTAAGGTAAAGAAAATGAGAGGTTGAAATTGAGTGTAGAAAGTAAAAAGTAGAATGAGTGGATGAGATTGTAGGAATCTTGACAAAAATGGAAAGTGTGTCATTTAAAAAAAACATCCTAATAAGGCAAGTGTGCCAATCTTAGAGAAACGGGGGGAGTATTTTTTAAAAACTTAGTAGTCATTATTTTAAATATTTCAAGATAAATATATTTATTGTTTCTTAAACTAATCGTTATAATTTGGGTGAATTACCTAAATGACCCTGCTCCTATAATCTGGGAGTGTATGATTTTAAAAGTGTCAATATGACCCTCAACCTTTCAAAATTAAAGAAATAACCCTAAGTTTTCAACAAAAAATAGGCCATCTAGGGTTTCTCTAGATAATCCACGAAAGTGCCAAATTACCCAATCCGGTAACTTTTTTGCCAGAATTCTCAATAATGATAGGTTTGCCCCTCGGAAAAAAAAAGAGTTAAAAATCCAAAAAAAATGGACTATCGGTTATACCCTTCATATGATTCATATCCCTGTGGGTTAGATCAATACTTTCTAAAGAAACTTAGGGTTAGTTCAACACTTAACTCAATAAGCACTTTACTCGGCACTTTTCGACATTTTGTACTCGAATCGAAAACATGTTAGCAGAGCCTTTTCCCTTTGACGTTGTCTGCTCTCCTGGATTTTGATTAAGCCTGCGTGATCCAGTTGGTTGGGCAATGAAGTCGATTGGACAAGACCTTCTTCTCCTATGTAATTTCCTTTTTCTAGACACCGTCTGCAAGCAGTGAGGAGAGAGTAGATTTTTTTCCATGTTGGAGCCACATACTATAGCTCATTCTTCTCTCCTTTAAGATGGCGAGATATCGTTCCAAGAGATGTCAGGTGTTGCGGCATAAGAGTCCAATTGGGAGCCAGTTGAATAGGGCACGATAGCCTTATCATTGCGAAACAACTCGAGACTGAAGGCAAAAAGCAGAAGAGGGATCAAGCAAGCACTTGTTTTTTCCCGACAAACTCCCCTACACATCAACCCAACTCAGTTCCCCAGGAATTCAAAGATTAGTTTCCCACAAATTGAATCTAGGGTTCGTATATCATGAACAAAGAACATGAAATCGGGTTACCTTGGATCCATTTTTTTTATTCTGTTCTCAGAGGGAATGGGGACAAAATCGTTGGTCTGAATCGTTACGTGCGCATCTCCTAAATAGTGGCGGGATGACGGAGGGCAGAAAATTTTGAATGGAAATATTGGTTTTAAACGTTAAAACCAAATTTCAATGGGGCCCACATTAGTAAGGGTAAAAGAGTCCTCAGAAATTCAGTTTCCAGCATTGGGGGTATTTTTGTTTTTTCGAGTCCAGTTAAAACCGACTTTGTTAGAATTAACGACGGCAAGGGTACCTTAGGGTATTTCAACACTTTCGTTGAAAACATAGGGTTGTTTCTTTACTTTTGAAAACTTGAGGGTTATATTGACACTTTTGAAATTGTATAGGGTCATTATGGTATTTCACCCTAGATTATATTTTTGTGTTCATAATAATCACTTGATTTAGTTGTTCACGTCGATGCATTTTATCCAATTGATTGTACAAATCACGTATTTGTGATTTCATATGTAATTTTGTATTGGGAATTCTATCTATTTGTATGGGTCCTTTTATGTCTTTCAATATGTTTATAGTTTGACCAACATATATAGTGTTTTGGATCAAATGGTGTTACAAATGTTGAAAAACCTTGTTTGATATAGTGATATTGATACGTAATACGCCTCTTTCTGCCAAATGATCATGATTTTTGTGGGAAGTAAGTTAATATTCAAATAAAAATATTATAGTTTTTATTGGATCTCCAATCTAAAATAGTAAATCCGGTCAGATTGACTGTCACACAATTAATATTCTTGTAATAGATTAGTTATTGTTAGTGTCTAATTACACCGTATAGTAATTCTATGGGTAAATTACATTTATAACCCTAACTTTTGACTAAAATTGTCAATATAACCTTGCATCTAACCCTAACTAATTATCAATTGGGCAATCTAACCCTAACTTTTGATCAAATTGTGCTAATATAACCAAACTTCCTCATTTCGACATTAACCCAATAAGTTTAGGCATTGACCATAAAGTGAAATGACCAAAATGCCCTTTAAACAAAACCTAAAAATTTAATACCCATTATACCCTTATTTTTTCACCCTTCTCTTTCGCTCCAAATCCCTCCCCACCCCAACCTGAACCCCACCTCCACCACCCTAACCCCACCGCCGCCGGTGATGACTAGGCTGAGTGGCGGCGCTGGACGGTGCTGTTGGAATAGATCTGGAAGTTAAGGCGCAACTTTACTTTTCTATCGGTGGAGCTGAACGGCGGTATTGAATCACCGGAGAGGCTGGTTTCGCTGTCTCCCCCACCTCCACCACCCCAACACCGTCGCCGCCTGCTCCACCTCCCTGCCAGCTGCTCCAAATCCCTCTCCAACCTCCGCCACCCGCTCTGAATCCTCCGCACACCACTATCAACCTCCTCCTCCTAAGAAATTGGTTAACCTCGCGAGAAATTTAACGAAGGCGCAGAGCTGGTAGTCATTAGGAAAGACGAAGACGACGAAACTGGCCTAGGAAGAAGAGAAACAGACCTGGAGTGATAGCTGATGGAGCCGGCGGCGAAGCACTTGGATTTGTGAAGTTTTGGTGATGGAGTCAGCGCGCTGAGAGCATCTCCAATGCGGGTTTCGTTAGAGTAAACTTTAATTGCCACGTAAGATTTACTAACGCCTATTATTAAATTTAATCTCCAATCCAGGAGTCGGAGGTGAACGTCGATATTACGTGGCTAAAAATATAAGTGACCCCATCGAAATGGACTTCTATTCTCCGAGGATGATATCGAAGGCCGCACTTTGCCAAATCAGCCAAAAAAAACAAAAATGCCTTATTTAATTTTTTTATTGGGTAGATACTTTGGTGTTTTGATGTAGTTTTGTTTGGAAAAATTCCCAAATTCACGTTTACCATAATTTTGTACACCACTAAAAATAAACCAAACTACATTGGAAAATGAAATGGCAAAATTAATTTTAAACGTTGATTTATTTTTATATATAAAATAAAATAATAATTTAAAGAGATTTAAAAATATTTTCAATATATGTGGTTATATATATATATATAAAAATTTATACTCAAAAAATTATAAGTATTAGTCTATTAACATTAGAATTCAATTTTTTTTTTCAAATTCTAAAAAGTAACTATGAATTTATAGGTTATAAAATAATTGAATGATGTATTTTAATAATAATGAAAAATCACATGTTAAGTGCAAAATTTATTCATTTGTATTTAATAATATATAAATAATAATGATGCATATATTATAGATTGGCAAAAATAAAAATTAATTTCAATTAATTTTTGTTTTTTACTCTTTCTCCATAAAAGTAAAATTGAGACATAAATTAGAAAGTTTCTTAACTCATTGTCTATTTAATAATTAGTTAATTTAATTAGAACAACAAATTAATTTCTAGAATAGAATCAATTTTATTTTAAACATGAACTAAAAATAAGTTAGTGCCGATTAATGTTATACTCGAGTTCATAAAAACTATTTTATTGAACCAATATAATTATTTATTCTCCATCGTTACTCTTTTTTTTAATAAATCCACCTTTGATGGTGGGGGGTTAGGCAGACCCCTACCCGTTTATTAAATAAAAGAAGGATACAAAGAAAGAGGGGGGCTTAATACCATACCTCTGGGGATTCATCTGATGATCTTATAATCTAAACATAAATCTATTGTTAACCTGAAGATCAACAGAGAAAAGTTCGTGGCCTAAAGTTACATGATTAATTGATTACATTAGCCTAACATGAGGAGTTCCTTCGGCATCAAGCTTGACATGTGCAGACACTAAGTTGGGCAAATCTGTCGAACCGAAAAGATTGTTTACCTGTTTGGAGCTGGCTAGTTTTGCGAGGGAGTCCGCAGCTCCATTAGCTTCTCTGAAAGCGTGATGCATTGAATAGTTCATTCCTTTGAGAAGATTCCAAATTGCTCTGATCATGGGAAAAATCTTCCATGGTATCTTAAGTTGTTGTTGGAGCATCCCGAGCAGGACTCTTAAGTCAGTTTCTATGTCAATGACAGTGATCCCTCTGTCATGGGCGAGTTGAATACCATGCAACAGTGCTATGGTTTCGGCCTGCAAAACAGTTTCACCTGGAATGGATTTTGACAGAGCAACTATTACATGACCAGAATGGTTCCTGATTGTACATCCAATGCCTGCAGTCCCATTGTTAGTGAAGGAGCCATCAGTATTTAGTTTGTAATTATGAGGCAGTAGCCATTTAATGATTCTGATAGATCTATGTTTCACTGGTTTGTGGTACAGCATCTTCGGTGTATTAGAGAGATCCCATTTGCAATCTAGTTTGAAAGCTAGGAGGGTGTCATTGAAGTGATAAAGAATTCGTTTGAAAATGATCTGCATGTTTGGCTTTGTACCCTCGAATAAATATGAGCATCTGGCACACCACAGGTACCAGTTCACAACACAAGGTATGATACAGATCAATTTTACTGATGGGCCAGTAGTGGAGGTTACATTCCAATAGAATAGATTCTATCCCAAAGAAGTTCGAAAGAGCTATTTGGCAAGTTGAAAGTAGAATTCACTCTTCTCCAGATCTGGTCTACTTTTGTGCAAGAGTTGAAATAGTGGTGAATTGTTTTGGATTCGGTAAAACAGAAGCAGCATTGTGAGGGTAGTTGGAAATGGAAGTCCTCTAGGACATCTGGAAAAGCAACAAGTCTATTTAAAAGTTTCCAATTAAATATACTGAGCTTCCTCGGTAGTAATTTAGACCAAATATGGGAGTAGGATGGAATTATTATTTTCTTGGAACGGAGCAGCTCATAAGCTGATTTAACGGAGAAGATTCCTGAGTTACTTGGTTCCAGATTAGGGAGTCTTCATAACCTGGGGATAGAGAGTAGAGTAGGTCCAGGTTTTGTAAGATTTGGTCTAGTAGATGATTCCTTAGCTGGGCAGAGTAGAATGGCTTATTTTGTAGAAATTCAGCCACTGTTAGGTCGTGAGATGGGGGGTCTGAGGGATCAGTTAAATGATCAGTTAGTGGACCCATAGAGGTCCAGTTTGAGCTCCAAAAAGAAACTCGTTCTAGGATGGTTTTGGTGTTGCTAAGCGCCGTGTGATTAATCTCTTTGATTCGTTTCCAGGTTCTGGAGGTTTTATGTGTGTCAGTCATTGACCACATGGTTTTAGCCCATAACGACTTCCCTGTTTGTAGTTTCCACCACAGCTTTAGGGCAAAGGCTTTTGTCAGTGTGTTCAGGTTTCTGAAGTTGATGCCATTTTCTGCTGTGGGATAACACAGGTTAGGATATGACCTCCATGATCTATTTTTCTGTGAGGTGTTTGATTTATTTTGCCAGAAAAACCGAGCTAGAGCCTTATGAATTTGGTTGATGATATGTGTGATTGGTTTTAAAACTGTTATGAGATGTATTTGCATGGAAGACAGAACGTGTTTGATTAAAGTTGTCCTTCCTGCAGGAGAAAGAGTCTTATTGTGCCAAAGGTTAATTTTGTTTTGCACAGACTGTAACATGCCTTGGAAGATTGAGTTTTTTGCTCTACCTGTGAAAATGGGGCACCTCAAGTATTTGAAGGGAATGGATCCTTCCATCATGGTTGATTCTCTTTTGATCGAGGAGACGATTCTGTTCGGAGTGTTTTTTTGATAAATAGAATGTTGATTTCTCAAAATTAAACTTCTGTCCAGAGGCTAATTCGAAAAATTTCAGGAAGCTCATTATCGTGTGTAGTCCCCGTTTGGAATATTTTAGAAGAATTTCTGTGTCATCAGCATAGGACAGGTGCGAAGAGGTTATCATCCCCCGTGGAAGCTTGTATGGCTGAATGTTTCTGAACTGGTATAAAAATTTTAGGTTATGTGAGAAGGCTTCAGCCATAAGAATGAAAAGCAGGGGGGATAGTGGATCCCCTTGCTTTATACCCCTGGATGCAGGGAAGAAACCTACAGTTTTTCCATTGATGAGTAGAGAGAAGTACGCAGACCGGATGTTCCTCATAATTAGCTCGACAAACACACTGGAAAAACCTTGTTTGAGAAGGACCTTAGTTAAAAAAAGGCCATGAGACTCTATCGAAGGCTTTCATCATATCCAGTTTGATTATCATATTGGTTCCTTTGGTTTTCGAGTGTAGGTGGTTAGTGAATTCTTGCATGAGCAGAACATTATCTGCTATTTCTCTTCCAGAAATGAAAGCAGATTGTTTCGGGCTGATGAACGAATCGAGGTAGACCTTGAGTCTCGTTGAGAGTATTTTTGAGAAGATTTTATCTGAGAAATTACATAGGCTAATGGGTCTGTAGTCTCGGAAGGAGGAACATACATCTTTTTTGGGTATTAAAATGAGTTGGGTTGATGATATGGCTTTGGGAATATCTGTCCCAGCAAAGAAATCTTCCACTGCTAGCAGGACATCGATTTTTATAATGTTCCAGCACTTCTGGAAGAAGAAACCAGAGAACCCATCCGGGCCTGGCGCTGAATGGGCATTCATAGAAGTAACTATGTTAGTAAGCTCTTCCATACTGATTTGTTTGAGTAGGTTCGAGTTCATTTCATTTGTTACTACTGTCGGGATGTTCTCTATTAGCCATGAGGTATTAATTCCTATTGGATCTGATGGTTCATCAGTGAGAAGGTTGGAGAAGAAGCTGATTGCTTCTTTCTCAATATCTTCAATAGAATTCAACCAGGTTCCTTCACTTGATTTGATAAGAGAGATAGTTTGTTTTTTATGTTTGGATTGGATTGAATGATGGAAGAATTTGGAGTTAGCATCACCTTCTTTCATCCATTTAATTCTTGATTTCTGCTTTAAATAAGTTTCCTGGTTATTGAGTGCCATTCTCAGTTTCGCGTTAGCTAAATTTAAGGCTTGTTGGTTTTCAATGGATTCATGGAGTTGTAAATCTCTTTCAACATTGAACACCAGGTCCTCACTGAACTTTACAATGTCAAAAACATTGCCAAATACCTCTTTGTTCCAGCTTTTAAGTGACTGTTTTAGATTTTTAAGTTTGAAAACTAGCCTTTTCATCCCTTTGTGGCTTGTGTGAGAGTTCCAAATATCTTCCACTGGCTTCATGAAAGAGGGGTGAGTAACCCAACATTCTCCATCATTACTCTTGTCAAATAATTAGATGCATCCAAAATATAATTAATTGTATGAATATAATACTTGTTGAGATCAAATATAATATTAAAATACAATTTCAATATTATATATATACACATCACATAATAATTGGGAGTTTGTAGCATATCCATGTTATATAATAATTATTTATTTGAAGTTTGGATTGGAGAATGATTTCAAACGAGACTCACGGTCGAAACATTTAATATTACGTCAGACTGAAGGTGAATCGATGTTCCAATCAGATTCTACCATCTGTACCCGTTAAATAAAGAAAATCCTCCCTCCATTGGAGGTGCTGTGAATGTGCCACAACTAAGTTCAACATCACTAGAAAGAAGGAAATAGGGAGCAGTTTGGTATATTAGTGTTTTTTTACTTTATTTTTATTTCTTTTAAATCAAGGTAAAATTGTCATTTCATCAAATTCTGGCCAAACAACCGTTGACTAAAAAATCAGTCAACTCCAAGGTTAGATTGATACTTTCTCAAATTGAAGGGTTATATTGGTATTTTCATATAAAAGGTAAGGTTATTTTAGCATTTTTCTCTAATTTTATTCATTGTAATGAATGTTGAGCATTTGTTCCAACATATACATTGATTGTTTGAACTCCCTCCGTCGCACCTCAAATTTTATAGAATTTTTTTCACGGTTATCAAGAAACATATTTGACCGTTAATATGTTTAACTACGTATAATAATGGCAAACAAAAAGTTGCATTTGTGAAACTACTTGTTACGATGAATCCAACCATATAACATATGATAATATTATTGTTTATATATTTATTCAAATATGTGGTCAAAGTCGGATACTGAATAATGACATAAAGTGAAGTAGGAAGTTTGAACTGGGACGAGGGGAGTATGAGTTGTTGTAAGGAAAAATAGGGTTTGTTAATGATTTTCGGGCGTTACTATATCACGCCATGTTTCTTACTACAATACGCACAAATACGTATTATATACTCCTCCCGTCCCACTCTAAATTATTTATTTACTTTTTGGAAGTCAAAATTTGAAAACTTTGGCTCTATATATAAATTAATATATAATAAATAATAAATATATCATGTGAGATGTTGTTAATTTTGTCTTAATATCTATTTTCTAAGTATCAATTATTTATGCGTCATTATTATATGTAACTGGAGATGTTTATGGTCAAACATGCTCATTGAAGACCGTGAAAATATATATAAACAATTTAGAGTGGGACGGAGAGAGTATGCATAATATTTAATTTAAATTATAAAAATAAAAAAAATTAAATATTCAAATCTTCTCTCACCACCGTCTTTGTCTTCCCTGCCCCTCGTCAGCTGGTGGAGGCGCCGCCCTTTTTCGCCAAAAATCAAACCATCACCACCTTCACGATACTACTGTCTGAACCCCAGCCCAGTCCACTCGTCTTTCCGGCCACCCCCACTCTGATCCGGAGCCCTTTGTCTCCAGTCAAACCCCCTCAGCCCCTTCTGAAAACCCAGCCCTTTCAACGAGGCGGAGGTGGAGGCGGGCGGATGAAAATCAAAGTTTTCCACCGACGAGAACTTGAAGTTGGGCTCATCTGTTAGGGTTTGTCACCTTATCTTCCTCGTTTTTCCGACGAGGAAAACCCGCTGGCTATTTGAAACGCGAGACGGTGAAACAAGAGCATGAACTGGGCAGGCTAGTGAAATGAGAGCTGGGTCAGGCTGGTGAAATGAGAGTGGGAACCGGGCAGGGCGACGAGTGCGGAAACTAGGGAGGGAGACGAGAGCGGGAACCAGGTGAAGAATGGAGAACCGGAGAGCGGGATGAAATAAGAGTCGGGCGACCAAAGATGACATTGTCCCTGGGATGAGAACGGCTGGAGATGGTAACCATATATGGCGACTAGAGATGGCAAGATCTGAAACAAGGACGACCAGAGATAGCGACCCACACCGGAGTAGACGCCGGGAACTTGGAGAGGATTCCGGTGGACCCCTATGGACGACCACCTCCACCGCCAGTGAATACCATCCGACCACTGTCCTCCACCGCCGTAAGCGAACACCCCCAGCGGCTGTGCTCTAAAATTTTGGTTTAAAATAAAATTTTTTATTATTAATTATTTTGTATTTTTATTCTTTAAATTAAATTCAGAAGAGATATATTATTTCAATAGTACAAAAATGGTGTGATATAGCGATTCACTTTTTTTTAGTCCTGCAGATTTACTAATATTGAGTCACTTTCTTTTGACACTTGAATTTAGAAAATGTAGAATTAGTGGTGAAAAATGTTTTGAAAGTGTGAAAAGTAAATTGAGCAGATAAAAATTAAAAAAAAAGAAAAAACTAATGTAAAAAAATATCCAAAATAAAAGGTGAACCAATGTTAGAGAATTGAGTCAGTAAACAGCCAGCCGATGGGGTTTTCAATCTAGCACTTCGTATTGTGGGCTCCACTAACACGACTAGTTTGGACCAAAAAGCGAGTTGCTTTAGTCCAATGATATGCTTACACGCGTGCAAACAAATCGCGCTTTTAACAATCTCAGTATGATAGCCTTATCGTCAGCTGATTGGGTTATAATTACACGTGGCTGCTTTCCTTGAGATCCCAGTGGATTAGTAAGTGCTAATAATTAACTAATTAATTAACTAATGACACTTCCATGTTTGCATGAACAGCATTAAGTTTAAAAGGCAATTACCGTTGTCAAAAAACGAAGCAATTACAATTGAGAAAGTTTGAGGAAATGTGGCATTTTCATAAATTTATGGACAGTGGAAAGTGACTTTTATCTTAGAGAAAGTCTTAGGAAAGGTAGTCTTTCCATAAACTTATAAACATCACATGAGACTTTTACCTTAGATATTGTAATTTTTATAATAATTTAAATACTCCATCCGTCTCGGATTAGATTGCACAAGATTAAAGATTCAGTCAAACTAAGAAAACTTTGACTACATATTTGAATAAATATATAAACAATAATAGTGTTGTATGTGATATCGTTGGATTCGTCATAACAAGTAATTTCTAGAAAATAATTTTTTATTTACCGACATTATACGTAGTTAAATATATTAATGGTAAAACGTGTGTATTGGAGACTGTGAAAAAAATTCTGTGTAATTTAATTTGGGACAGAGGGAGTAATGTATTTTATAAGTTAAAACGAGTAATACTATGGAAAATATAAAATCATATACTCATTCTGTTTTCTTATTTGTATGTTTTTCTAAGTTTGTCACCTTTCATTTTATGGCAAAACGTACATCATTCTCAACCATTCATTAAACTTTTTACTCTATTCACTCATTTCAACTTACGGAAAAAGAAACAACACCTAAACTTATGATGCCAAATATAGTGAAATGGAGGGAGTAATATAAAAAATATTTTCAAAATATTGTTGTAATTTTAAAAATACAATATATATAAGGTAAAAATTAGTGGTCTGTCCATAATCTTATGGGCATGCCGCCTGTCAGGAGATTCACTCTTGGAAATTGATTGGGTGTTACTAAAGTACGCCCTGTATTTTACTAGTTCTCGCCCTAATACGTATATATGTGTATAATGCTAATTTTAAATTTTAAAAAACTGAAAACAAACCTTCAATTTTCCTTTGCACTTCCATCGCTATAAACCCTGATTATGTAGCACCGGCGCCGGTGCCAATGCTTGAAAACCCAAATCCATCTTCCTGCTAGATAACCCAGACCAATCACCAGCGGCGGCAACCCGGCCACGCCCTCACCCCAACCTTTCTCCGCCCGCCTCATTTTTCCAGCAAAGAACCAATGAGAACATGGCGAAGGGGTAAACGAGGATGGGGAACTGAGAACGAGGACGGGAAACTGAGAATGAGGATCGGGAAACGAGAACTGTGGCGACGGGGAAAATGAGTATCAGATCTGTGATGTCGAGGAGAACTAGGAAACGAGCGCACGACAATGAGAACCCAGACCGACGGCATCGACGAGAACCCAGACCAGCGACGTCGACGAGAACCAGGAAACGAGACCGGGGTCGGGCTGAGAACCTGAGAATCGCCACCTGAGAACCTAAGATTCATGCTGTGGAGGAACTGGGATTACAACTTCCACCATTTTGCTAAGATTTTTCAACAAAAAAAATCACCAAAAAAGCGCCGAAAATGTCGCCGGTAAATTGCTCAGTTGCCGGTAATGTCGCCGGGAATAGCCCAGACTTGGATACCAAAAATTATCTATATAATTATTAATTATTTCATTTATTCATTCTTTAAAATTAATTTAAAATACTTATAGTATTCTAAATGTACAAATATTGGGCATGAGTAAGTAAAATACATGGTGTGATATAGCGATTCACAATTGGTTGTTGGCTGTCACGCTAGTTGATTTTATTTGTTAATTTGTTTTTAAATATTAATTTTAGAGAAAGTCTAATGTTACATCGACTAACAGTTATACCAATGAAATACCTCTCTTATTAATAACTTTTAGCGTCAAATTATAATTATTTATACATTGTGATACATTGTTAAAGTTTTTAAAAGTTATAGAAACCTCGTTGAAATGAATAAAAATAAACACCAAATCACCTCATTAGCTAAAACAACTATAAAATAATCCCATCTAACGAGTAGTCGGTCTAAAATAAAATTTCGTGTTAATTTTATGATCATTTAACCAATAAAACATAAACTCCTGTTTGTTTTAGAGAACGAGTTTATATATATATATATATATATATATATATATATATATATATATATTAGGCCGACTAACGGTTTAACAGTTAGACCAATCAAGAAAAAACTCATTTCATTAACTTTTAGGATCAAATTATAATTATTTATACGTTGCAATACATTAATTTTTTTAAGTCATAGGAATCTAAATATCGTTGCAAAAAACAAAAAACAAACATCAAATCGTCCTATTAGTACATCATTATAAAATGACCACGTCTAACGCTTAGTCGATCTAAAACATGACTACAGAGTATGTGATATATATATATATATTTATATATATATTAGTCTCCTTATGGACTTGCCACTGTATTGCATCTCAACCATACAGACAATCTTCCCTATCACAAATTAGAGATCTAATAAAGGTATAATATCGCTCTAAGAGTTATTAACTTATTTCTAGCAAAAATAATGTTTGCTTGGTAGAGAGGTTATTAACTTATTTCCAGCAAAAAATAATGTTTGCTTGGTAGAGAGGTTATTAACTTATTTCCAGCAAAAATAATGTTTGCTTGGTAGAGAGGTTTTTAACTTATTTCCAGCAAAAATAATGTTTGCTTGGTAGAGAGGCTTGCTTCATTCATTAATACCACCTTGCCAAATACAAATTTACTTCACCCGTAAAGCCACTTGATCCAGAGTTTGTACAATTATTTTATTAAGATATAGAGTACGAATATGATTAAATTTGATTCCAAATCAAGAGCAACAAATTGGATCACAAACACCGCTATGAGAATGAACTCCAAGCAAAAAGAAAGAAAGACCATACTTATTAAAAGAAGAAAACTACACGATTACTAAGTGGGAAAAACTCCATATGTAAAAATAAATAAAAAGTAAAATAAAATACAAAAAATATTTAGTATAAAAACATTTCCTTCACCCCCTACTGGGAGGGAAATGGAGGAGGGTGAAGAATGTTTCAAAAATAATAATCGTTATTATAATTAAATAGTAATTAAAAATAAAATCTCTTCATTATACACAAAAATCTTTTTCTTTATAAATAAATAAAGTATTTAAACAAAACACTTAGGTCATGTTCTCCCATATTTATGTTTTGCATTTCAATTCAATTTAGTTTAATTAATTTAAGTTCAACTTATTTCAGTTCAATTCAGATTTAAAAAAAAAATTAAATAGTCGAAAGAAATGAGACGAAATTTACTGATGCAATTTAACTTAAATTGGTGCAATTTAACTTAAATTGGTGCAATTTAACTTAATTTAGTAATACATTATTATTTTTCAACACACTTATTTTCACTTCAGTTTAGTTCGGTTTAAATCAATTCATTTCAAATCAGATCAGATCAAATCAATTCAGATCAATTTCAGAGAATATAGCCTTAATGTAGAATGATGGATTAACTCTTTATATGGAATGAATTTACTATTGTGTAATGTCAAAGTTGTAAAAAATTAACTAACATTCTCAATATAATATTTTTTGTTCATGTGGAGGTTGTTTCTCATTACATTGATTAAAAATTAGACCAATCATAACAAAATTTGTTAGTGTACCTTTTATTATTAAATTATAATTATTTATATTTCATAAAATATTTTCAAATTATGTGAGTTTTATTACAATAAATGAATATCAAATTATTTCATTAGCAATATTAATCAATAAATGATTTTGTCTAACGGTTAGACGATCTGAAATAATAATTTGCGAAACAAAAATATTATACTCCATACCTGCTTGTCTATTTTACGTAAATAATTTTATTTTTAAATTTAATCTCCCTACCTGCTCATGATTATGTTACTTCTAACACCAAATCTTGTTTTAAGCGATCTAAAGTTTAGGCATTGATCCTTTTACACTTATTAAACATTGGGATATATACAAATGATAAAATTATTTTTTTAGTCTCTTACAAAGTATTTTATACCATGTTTTGGTCCCCTTTTGCAAATCAACCCTTAGACGGTACCCAACAAATTCAAAACAATTTGTTTAGTCCCCAAGGGTGGTTTTCAGGGAAATTCAACGGTAAAATTGGTCAAAATATGTAAAATAACCATTATACCCATGAGTTTAAAAAAAGAAAAAGAAAAATCTTCTTCTTCTTCTTCGTGCTTCATCTCCGCCGCTGCCACTTCGTCTCCAGAGATAGTACCCCACGATTTGTTTCGTCTCCGCTCCGCCGGCGGCAGGAATTTGGGGTCTTCGCCGCTTCGAGGACTACAGTGAACTTGGCTAATGGCACTGTCAAGCTTGAGAGCCACCAGCGGCAAAGTGGCTCGATGGCAAAGCTCTTTGAGAGGCGAAGGCGAGCTTCGAGGGCCACCACCAGCGCACGACTCTGGAAAGTTCGAAGGGCCTTGGAAACCGATAGTGAGCTGGGTTGAGTGGTTGATTCCAGTACTCCACAAATTTATTGTCAAGCCCTCATAAGCCATAAATGAGCTCAAAAAACCATCATTTACTGGGTGTTGGCGTAGCTTACTTTGAGGAGGCCCATCGAGTAGCCGCAGAAGATGGCGAAGCTCGAGTTCGAAGGTGGAGCTTCGAACTCCATGGAAGCCGACTTGATCGACGAACTGGGAGTGACGGTGCCAGAGGTGGCAAACTCGAAGGGAGTGTCGAACTATAGAGGTGGCGTCGAACTTGAGGGATTTGAACTTCATGGAAACCGATGGCTAGTTCGTAAGCACCGACGAAAGGCCACATCGACAGCGGAGAAAAATAAAGAAAAAGAAAATTTAAAATTAGGAATTTTGAATTGAAAATATTTTTTAATTAGTAAAATTACCATTATACCACTGGCTAAACCGGAAAACCACATAGTCTTGCCTGAAAACACCTTTGGGGACCAAAACATATCGTTTTGAATTTGTGGGGTACTGTCTGCAGGTTTATTTGCAAACGGGGACCAAAATATGGTATAAGATACTTTGTAAGGGACTAAAAAAATAATGTAGTCTACACAAATATAACCATATATAATTCAGTAAGTGCACATATAACCCTATGGTAATTCAAAATGCAAAACAACCCTAACTACTTAATGAAAGTGCAAATATAACCTTAAAAAATATATTCCGGCATTGACTGTTCATTTGCGGTCACTGACCGACCAAAAATGACCAAAATGCCCTTTGGGCTAAATACAAAATTTGAAAGACAAAAAATGCCCTTTGCCCCGTGGTGTTCGGCCACCTCATCTGATGCCACTACCGCCGCTGCTCCACATCTACCACCTCTGCTGTCACCTCCTCAACCGCTCTGCCACACCACCACCTCCTCATCTCTTCGCCACTACCATTCCAGCCCCCACCCAGCCCGTCTTCTTAAAACCCTCGCTTGCCACCCATCTCAACCCTTCTACCATCTCAGCCTACCACCACCCCCCTACTCGTCCCGTCGCTCCCCAACCCTTCCTCCCCTCTGCCACCATCTAAACCCTAGCCCACCCCTATCTCAGCTCTTCCTCCTCCTCTCTGGCGGTTTGCCGCTGCCTAACCCTTCCCCCTCTTCCCATCACTTAGCCTTGTCCCACCACCCATCTAAACCCTAGCCTGCCACTATCTCCCTCTCCTTGTCCCGCTTGAGCTCTACCATCACACCACCATCCTCGTCCTCCGTCGCTCCACAACCATGTAAAACGGCCCAAAAAGCAAAACCATAAATCGAATCGGCATAGAGGGGTGTAAAAATCGACATCAGCGGAGAGGAGGAAATGAAATAGCGGAGAAGGAAAGAAAGAGAAGGAGGAAGGAGTAAGGAATATAAGGGTTTAGGGGCATTATGCACTTTTATTTTTTTCGTTTTTTCGGAGGGTTATATTTGCACTTTTAATCATCAAAATGTTATATTCACACATATGTGAATTAGATAGGGTTATATATACACTTTTCTCTTAAATATTTTGATTGGATGAGATTCTTTTTAAAAGCTGTAAATACATTTAGGAAAGATGAGGTTTTGTGTTATTATCTTTACCTAAAATTTAGGCCACCTCACTTGAGATTGGCTCCTACGTCTAAATGATAAATGTAAAAATAAAATAAAGTAACAAACTAATTTCATATATTGAAGGGGTACGAATAGTAAATATCTTTCGGAATTATAACCTTGATTACTGAATATAAAATTAAATTATACAGACAAACTTTGACTACACAGTACGGTATGTATAAAATGGTAATATTCAACAACAGAGATGTGGTCTAAATTATTAAATAGAGAAGATAAATTTATATGATTGTATACAGAAAGATGTAATAGACATAATAAACACCATGTTGAATTGTAAAGCTTATATGGCAATGAATTTATTCCTAAAGATTCGAAATACGAAATTAATAACATATAAAATGACTTCAAACCATGTGATATACCTAACTAACAAAAACTTGTTCGAATTATAATTTGAATCAAAAAATTATTCTTTAAAATTTTACCAAGTGATTACAAATTTAAATTACATCACAAAATCTTATTTTAAATCGACTAACAGTTAGATGAAGTCATTTTATAATTAGTACAATTAATAAAAAAAAGATGGAGTCATTTTATAATTTAAACAATTAATAGGGTGATTTAATATTTATTTGTAATAATTTCAACGAAATATCTATAATTATTAAGTTTTTTAAAAATAAATCTCTGCATATAAATAATTATAACTCAACGTTAAAAATTATAAAATTAAAATTATGACAATTGATCTATCGCAAGTCGATCTAACGAGAGATCTTTTCAAATTACATATCTTTCATAATATATAACATATATAATAATTAAACTATTTTAAATGCTTGATAAATGAAAACTCATTCAAATAAAAAGTCATAGATCAAACCCCTTTGAGGATGCTTTAAAATTAAACCATATACAACCATCAGCTATGATGATTGGCGCAGCTGGGGCCATGAGTGCAAATTTTATACAAAGATTTAAAGTGTAAATCAGAAGAAATTAAGATAAAATTTTTGGGTTGTATGAATTGAGTTATAAACTTTATAACTAATACACGTGGTATAGTAATTTTTAAAATAAACACATGTTTAGGGGGAAAATGTGGTTAATTAGCAAAAAAAACAGTCTAGATGCATGGGCCATATCCAGGTGGGAGGCAAGTTACCATTGGAGCCATAAGTTGCCATATATGAAAAAGGGAAAAGCCTAATAAATTGAAGCTGAAACATGAATCACTCAAATTCTCATACTATCCAGCCAGCATATGAGAACAAGAAGAACGTGTATGGCATACAGTATTAATGCCACAAAAAGCTCACAAAAACACTAGAAAGCGCGCACAAACACACACTCAAAAGCCCAATTCTAACTCTGCAGCCAAGTTCTTCTTCATTCAGTTTCTGGGTAGAAGTTGAACATAGCTGTTAAAGGGCCTTTTTTTTGAGCATTTCTTGTTGAGTTCATCATTCCATTGATGTTGATGCCTTAAAAAAAATTAACAAGGTCCCAATTCAATTCTCCTTGTATCTGTTGGAGGGCTTCTTGGAATTCCACTTCAACAGGTTGGTTGGTTTTCACCCACTTCTTGGTTTTCTTTCTTACTTGTACGAAATGGAAGTGCTTTGTGTTGAATTGCATTTGCTGTGACTAATCTATGGCTGTGATTTGGTCCTGAAATAAAGTTTGGGTGTTTTTTCGATTTTTCCCTCTTGTGGATAAGTTTTGAGTGTATGGACGGTTGAAAGTGAGATTATTCTAGTGTGGTTGACCCCAAAATAGCAAAAAGCCCCATGCTTGAGTGTTTTTGTTTCCATAGGAAACCTCTCACCACATCTTGAACATGTTGTTGGTTGCCATCACTTTCTCTAGGAGTCATAAGATGATGTTGTTTGTGTGTGTTGACTATCATTGTACCTTTTTCCTGAGTTCTTATGGCTCACTGTTGCAGTGTGGAGAGCCCAGAAACAAGTAGATTTTGCTGTCTGAAGTTGCTGAAGGCCTTTGAGTGATTGAGATTATTTTATACCTTCATCTTAGGAAGAGTCAAGTGGGATTAAACAAAGTAAAAAGTACAAAAACCTTTGATTAGTTTAACCTTGTCAAATCGCTATGTCTGTTACTCTGTTGTGGGTTGTTTCCCCTAGCCATGAGGCCACAAACGGCATTGCGGTCTTGGAACCCCTCAAGGATGGGAAAAGGCTTCTTGGTTCATCCAGATTTTCCTGCAAAGGTAGATTCAGCAAGGGTAAGCAGGCTAAATGGTTTTCAGGATGCTTTAATGCCGATTTAGGATACTCAGTCCCAGGCGGGCGTAGACTGGGGAACAGTAGGAAAGTGTCTGTGCTTTCCAGTTTGGTGGCTAGCCCAGCTGGAGAAGTGGCTATGACTTCAGAGCAGAGGGTGTATGATGTGGTGCTGAAGCAAGCAGCCTTGGTTGATCATCAGCTGAGATCTCGAGAGAGTTTGGAGGTCAAGCCGGATATCGCGCTTCCTGGAAATTTAGGCCTTCTGAGTGAAGCTTATGATCGGTGTCGTGATGTTTGTGCGGAATATGCCAAGACATTTTACTTGGGTTAGCTCTTTTTTTAAACCATTTTTAAGTTAAAAGGAATTGAATTAGGGGTGTCGAATTTGATTTATAAGCTCTTATATGTTCTTCAATGGAAGTCTGGTCTCTAAGTTCTGTTATACCCTTTTCAGGAACTCTGCTGATGACACCTGAGCGGCGCAGAGCTATTTGGGCTATATACGGTGAGTACCAATATAGGGACAATTCTGATAAGGATAATCAAGGTGTCTATTGATGATGGATAATGTTTGGTTTACTAAATAAAATTTCTAGCTTGTTGTATCCACTGTTCATGAGTATATAATCTGACATACTTTAAACATTCACAAATCCAGGGTTTTTCCAGAAATGAAACTATCCAAAGTTTTCTTCATCATTTTGTGACGATACTTATGTTAACAACTGAATCTCTTTGTTCTCTAGTGTGGTGCCGGAGAACAGATGAGCTTGTGGATGGTCCTAATGCATCGCACATTACTCCTACCGCTCTGGATAGGTGGGAAGCAAGGCTGGAAGATGTTTTTAGAGGCCGTCCTTTTGACATGCTCGACGCTGCTTTAGCTGATACCGTCTCCCGATTTCCTGTTGACATCCAGGTCAGCATAAAAGTAACATGTTTCTTCCTCACAGTACGTTTAACATTCTGCGGTGTATAAATGTTTCACACTACTATTCTGCTCTTCAGCTTTTGCTTTTATGAAAAAAAATTCATTTCCTATTACTCACTTCTTTGTTTGAAGACCTGCTTATTCTTACATAAATCTCAACATGTTATTGGATGCTTTTGGTTATTTTACAGAACAGGTCTTTGTTCTTAATTTTATTATCAGAACAGGTTGCTGTTGGTAGGTAGCCAAGCTTTAGTGTTACCTTAAAAACTGGCAAAGCGGTTGCTTCTTTCTCAATTTATTGTTTGGATAGAAATGTAGAAGTTATACGTGTATGATTCTTATCAGTTTTTTTCTTTAGCTGACATGTGGATCAGAAGTCATTTTCACACATTGGTTTCCAATGTTTGATTATCTTTCTCACTATCAAAATGTTTGTTATGTGGAGAAACCTCAGTACTTTAATCAAGGGTTCCCATGAAGTCTTAGTGCTAATGACATAAAAGATCCTTTAAAATCACATATTTGATTGACCCTTATTCTTTAGGCAGTGCTGTTTGTGTTCACTCCTTAGAAAGCTTTTTATAATCTCTAGTAGAATTACCTCGCTGTAGTTACGTAGGCGCTTACTTTGTGTCATGACACCATCATTTGCAGCCATTTAGAGATATGATTGAAGGAATGAGACTGGACCTCAAGAAGTCGAGATACAAGGACTTTGATGAGCTCTACCTTTACTGCTACTATGTTGCCGGTACTGTTGGATTAATGAGCGTGCCAGTTATGGGGATTGCACCCGAATCAAAAGCACCAGTAGAGAGCATCTACAATGCCGCTCTGGCATTAGGGATTGCTAACCAGTTGACTAACATACTGAGGGATGTTGGAGAAGAGTAAGTGCAAGTATCCAAACGGCAATAATTAGCTGCAAATGCCAGAATTCAGATTTCTAATCTTTCTTTCTTTTGGCTTTGCCTCAGTGCTAGAAGAGGAAGGGTGTACTTACCCCAAGATGAACTGGCACAAGCAGGGCTTTCTGACGACGATATATTTGCTGGAAAAGTGACTGATAAATGGAGGATTTTCATGAAGAAGCAAATCAAGAGAGCAAGGAAGTTCTTTGATGAAGCGGAGAGTGGTGTCACTCAGCTCAGCTCAGCTAGTCGATGGCCTGTGAGTACATATCCAGTACCCTTTAGGTACACTGAAAAACTTTATGAAACAAAGGCTTATGCACATCGTTATGGATGCAGGTTTGGGCATCATTGCTGCTGTATAGGCAAATACTGGACGAGATTGAAGCTAACGACTACAACAATTTCACAAAGAGAGCTTATGTTAGCAAGCCGAAGAAGATAATCGCTCTGCCTCTTGCATATGCCAAGTCTATAGTGCCTCCAAGAACGCCGACACCATCTCAGAACAAGGCCTGAGCTCAATTCCATGAATATACATATACGCCTGAACTCCATGAGAGCTATAGAATGATTAGTTGATAAAGAAAGAAAAAGATGTGTAAATGAGTGGCAAGTTCTGATTAGCCAGAAGAGGTAGATAGGGGAAATTTATTCTGAAAAACTGTATGTTTCTCTGTGTACTGCCATCCCCCCCATAAGAAGATCTAATGTGATGAATGTGTCATTGCTGAAGTCAGTTAGGGACGAGAAATGCTCAGAAAGTTTGGCGCTTTGGTTAGTTTTTAGCTGTGGTGGCATTCAGACGGCAAGGTTCTGTGCAAGTTGTTGAAATCGATGACATTATATGATTCAAATTTTATAACATGAGGTCTCACTTGGCAACTTGCATGCAAATGTTGTATTCCCTCTCTTCTTGTTTAAGGTTTCTTCTGATTTCCTGAAAGTCAAAATTGTATAAATTTGGTAGTAAAATTTCATCATCAATATGTCAATCAGAATAATATTATATAAGATCGTATTGACTTATATTTTTTGATTATATGTACACACGCAAAGAATGAACAATTGTGTTTTTAACTAGAAAAAAACTAACACATATTTCCTTAAATTAAAGGAAAGCCCCTTTGACAACCCAAATAAATTTTCACCCTATCAACTTAACAAACAACCACATCAAATTTTTTTTAAAAAATCGAAGCAAGTAATCCTAACGAGCAAGACACTGGATCCAATGGGTTAGGCAGAAAACACGAAGATTTGGATTACCTACAAGATCATTGGGGTTTGGACACTCAATGTCAAGATAATGCCTTTTTGGCATAGTTTCTAAGAACACAACAACGAGAGATGGACAACAAGAGATACATTGTTAATGTCCAGGAAAAACTGGACACAGACTGCACAAGAGATACACTATGTTCTAGGGAGGGTTCCACTACACAGTGGAAAATGACCATGTGCTGATTCAAATCAATCAGGGGGATGTAACCACAGATGGAGGGACATGGAGAAGGACAGATAAACATACAGGTCCAACCACCACAATTAGCCCATAAAAAATGGCCACGTGATAACAGCTTGGACTTCACTCAGAAGAAATCAGACATCCATGACACACAAAATGCATTTCCTAGCTCAATCACTAAGTAGTTGCCTGCTTGTTGGGGCTACAGTGTGTAAGACAGTTGGGGTTACCAGAATCTATGTAATCTCCAAACGCCAAGTTCCACTCCAACTCCTGACAGAGCAGGATAAAAAACTCACGAAAAATCGGCGTACCAATCGGAGATATAACACAATTGTGCGGGAGTTTTTAGAGACTAAAGTTTTGTCAAGGTTCAAAGATCGCTGTTGGAAAGGAACACAAATGCACAAACGCGATAAATTGTAATAGTATAGGCTATTCCTAAGCTTAATTATCTTACTATAAAAAATTAAACAAACCCCATCCTGACCTAATTGTTTTTGATTTAAAGTTTCATGAGAGCTGATGTGGTAGATAATTATAGTAGAGTAGTAGTGACGTATTGGGATAGCAGTGGATTCAGTCTCAAACTTGTAAAACTAAAGAAAACACTGTGAAAATTTAACAAAATATTCTGTCATTTTAAGTAACTTTAAAAATATATCTTGTGGGACGAACGAAAATAGAAAGTAATTAAATATTGAGATATATACCGATATAACCCTAAGATAATTTTTAGTGCAAAATAACTCTAACTAGTTGATAAAATTTCCATTATAACCCTAAGACATCATTTTGGCATTGACCGTCGTTGACTATATGTAAAATGACTAAAACGCCCTTTAACCTAAAACCTAAAAGTGTGTGGACAAATTTACCCTCAGGCCACCACCACCACCAGCAGCTTACCGCCGTCCCACCATCATCACCAGCTTACCACCGTCCCACCACCACTCCAGTCACCACCACCGTAGAACTACCCCGCACAACCTCTCCTACTCTTCATCCTACCTCCACCACCAGCACCACCAGCATCAGCACCCTTCCAGCCCCACCACCACCACCTTCCACCCTTAACACCACCGTGAAACCCTAGCCCACCCTACCACCACCACCGGAGCTCATCTACTTCCCTTTCCATTACCTTCGGAGCTCCTCTTCCGCCTCTTCCATAACCTCCGGAACTCCTCTGCCACCTCTTCCACAACCTCTGGAGCTCCTTTGCCACTCCTTCCATCACCTCTGAAGCCCCTGAAACCACCACCGAAACCCTCAAGCCACCACCCCCGATGCCCAACCCCCATCATCGAAACCCTAATGCCACTAGCACTCTCGCCGCTCCCCTCGAGATCTCAGAAATTTTTCCGGTGTTCACTGATGGTGCGTAGATCGGCGGAGGTGGAGCACGAACCGTAGACGACGGCGGTGTTTGCTGGTGTTCATCGGTGGATTGTAGACGGCGGGCTGGTAAGCTGAGTGGTGGCTTGGGCCAGCGCCGCTGGAATGGCCGCTGGGCGGTGACTGAGAACCGATGGTGATTGAGAATAAAGGAGGCGGAGCACGAACCGTTTGGTGCATCGAAATAGGAGAGAATTGGGTGGCCAACGAAAGAGAAAGAGAAGAATCGTAGACGGCGGGAACAACGAAAGAGAAGAGAGAAGAGGGTGACCATAATTTCACTAGGGTTAGGGGTAGAACTATCATTTTTCTTTTCTTTTTATTTTTTGAAGGGGTAAAATCGTTTTTTCAATCAAATCCGACTTTAAACTGCCGAAATGGGTAAAATTGCACTTACATCAACTATCTAATGTTATATTTGCACTCAATTATCAAATAATTATATTGACACTTATGTAAATTAGATAGAGTTATAAAGACACTTTCCTCTTTAAATATTTATGGGGCGGGGGGTAAGTGTTATTGGCTGAGAATGGTGAAGTGGAAACACATGGTGCGGGTGGCAGGCAGTATATGACCAAACTTAACTTCATCAATCCGCACTCAACTCCACTGAACTTCTCATAGTGGTGTATTATCAGTTGACTAATCTTCATATTAACGTACGATCAGTTTCACCTAGTAGTAGAAAATTAGCACTTTCTCATCTCAGTGTTGGTTCCGAAGATTATGTTTCCTCGATCATAACCATATTACTGAAAAGACATCCACAATAATAACTTGCGGAATCACAAAACCTACCACTTGAGGAAATGTGAATATTTTTTCAAGCAATATGTAAAACAGTTGATGTCTGATAGCCGATAGGCCATAGCTTGGTAAATTCAACTGGTTGTTTAAGAAGGTTCAATTCCAAACAAACTTTAGAAAATAAAGTTATTACAAGAACAAAACAAATTTCAAATTGAAATAGTATAATAAGCGATTAAAGAAATTACGCTCGCAACCAAAGTAATCCCCCAAATTCAATATTCACCTTTTGACTTTTAACAATTGATTTGAAAAATATTTGATCATTAATATCTTCCATTAAAGGTAATTAAAAGTTGTAAAAATTTGATATTTTGAAAATATATGTTAAAACAAAACTAACAATGTATCACACACTACTATTTATACTTATATACCAATTCAATTTTAGCGTCAAAGTAAGGAAGTTATAACTAAATGAATAGTTACAATTGCAGCTTGAATTGAGGCAAAGAGAGTAAAACAAAATTAAGAGAAAGACTCGTATAAAACTGTCTCACCATAAGTTGTGGTAAGACAAGGAACTAAGTAAACTTTAAAAATTACTGAAAGTATCTCATGCCATCCTTCATCATACAATAATGGTATCTAATTATACCACGTGAATTCTGCTAGCTCTCATAGCTCCCGTTCAGCCTTAATCAGACTCTCTCTGACCTCGAAACTCGTCGGCGCTGGATCTCCTCCTCCTAAGGAATTGAGGTACACGGTTCTGAACTTGATCAACAGATTACGGTATGTTGGAACATATGAACTATGGATCTCGCTGTACTCTCGGAAAGATAGAAAATATGGATACAGATTTTCACAAATAAGGTAGTGAGTTATGCGGCCGTGATGTCCTCTATAAATAGTCCATTGAGCATTTCAGACTTCTCTAAGATTATCTCCACAATATTCTCATTTCTTATATGTTTCTGAAGCATATCAGAATCCTTTAAATAAATGGATTTTCCTTATCTTAAACATCCCATAATATTCCATAAATCATTCTCCATAATTATAGAGATTTTTCATAAACTCAGTATGCTTCAAACACACGCCTAAAATAATATATTGCGGAATCTTTTATCTTCCATAAATCAGTATTTACGCCATATCACCAATCGACTAAATCCTTTTATGCTTCAGCTACCCGTATGTTCCAACATTGAAAGTTTTTCCTTTTCAAATTTGTTCACAAATGCCAATTAAATAATCAATGAAATCCATATGACTTTACAATCACCACCTTTGGCATTTTGTAGACCCAACCATTTTGGAATTAAGAGCATCGAGAAAAACTTCAAATCTCACAACATAACACTAGTAGAGACCAGCCCAACAAAGGCGGCGATAGAAGGCGAGTTTAAAAAAAAATGTGGAACTGCCTTTAATTGAGGAAGGGGTTTCGAGTTCGGAAGTCCCTCCCAGGCAATTTAAAGACGGTTCTAATTAATCAAAGGCGGGAATGCCTTTAATGGTGATCAATTAAAGGTAGACCCGCCTTTAAAATTACTTTTTTTGCAGGGCTGAAAGCACTTACGAGTTCAGAAGTGCTATCCCAAGGCACCTTTTCATTTTAAATGTGTTTCTATATAGAACCGCCTTCAATGGACTGGCCCAAGAACCCCTATGGCCTAAGATCTCCTAACTTTAATCTTACTTAGGTTTTTCATTTTACTTAGTTTTTTCAAGATCGCCTCTAATCGACTCCAATCGGCCTCCCAAGATCTCTTTCAATCTCCAATCAGTTCTCCTCCCACCAGCACCTCCCCCCGCCGCCACCTTACTAGTCACCCCTGTTACCTCTCACTCCACCGCTGCCTTACCCTCTGTCGCCTCTACCCTTCCTCTCCTCTACCCATTTGACGCCTCTAACCCCACCGTCGACGTCGGATGCCTCACTGGTGAAGGCCATTGGCACCACGCCCCTGAAGACCACCAATTCCACCGTGCCTCTGAAGACCACCAATTCCACCATGCCACTGAAGACCCTCAGCCGCTGGTGTTGCTCCTCCACCGTTGAAGATCCTTCTCTGTCGGTGTTGCTCCTCCGTTCGCTGAAGCTTGTCGGATGCTCTTCGTTCGCTCCCACCGTCCACCGCTCCAGTCCCCGCTGCTCCCCCGCTCGCTCTCGTCATCCGCCGCTCCTGTCCCATCTGTCCGCCGATCCTGTCCCCGCTGTCCTCCACTTGCTCTCTCCTTCGCCTTTGCTAATGGGTTTCATTTGTTTGAGATTTCTTTAAGTTTCTTTTTTGTTTGTTTTTTTGCAGTAATCATGTTTATTTTGTTTTGTGATTTCGGATGTGGTGTGCTCCGTTGGATACAGATCTATTGCTTCGCTGTCGAAAACATTAGGTTTCCGACAACTCTTTTTTTTGGAAGGTTAGAAATAGGTTCCGACTTTGGAACCCATTTCAGACCCTATTAAAGGTGGTTTTTTAATTGCCTTTGATCGATTTTGATCAAAGGTGGAGCCAGAGAAGGCGGTTCTAAAGTTCCTTCTCTGGTTTGATAGATCTTCCTTTAATCACCCCTTCCTCCAGTAGAGTAAGTCTTCTAGAAATTCCCTTATGTTGGAACATATACTAAAAATTGAATATGAATTTATAATAATACCACAAGAAAACTAGAAATCCAGAGATAAATTCAGATGCAGACCATAAAAAATAATATCCAAAAATCTCCAAAATATTCTCCCCTCGGGATCATGAATATGTCTAAGATAAAAAAAACACATAGAAAGCACAAAATATCAATAAAAATCTGCTCCCCGTGAAACCAACAACTGATCTATGTTGAAACATATATAGTACCGAAACTTCAATCCTGTTCAGGAGTAGCAACTTGTGCTTCCCGCAGAGCTTTCTCTGCTTCAATCTTAGCCTTCTCTGTTTCCAAAGTAGCAATATGAATAGCAATAGCTCCCAACCTTGCCTGCATAGCCATTAGCTTGATCTTTTTCTCATCATCAGCAGAAGTACAAGCCTTAGTATTTCAAGGTAGATCCTGCATTTGTCTCATTCTAAAGGTCTTCTTGTTAGGCTGTAGAGGTTCATTTTTCACAATATGATCTTTAGGCTTAGCCTTTACTCTCTCACTTCTTACCAATGCAGAGATGATACACATATAAACTAGTGCATGTTTGGCATTTGGAGAGATAGCCTGTCTCATAATACTTTACTGAATAAACAGATAAAATTTGACAGGTTTCTGTGTTTCAACGCAGCACAACAACTTTGCCATTTCTCTTGTCATATTTTTAGTGTTGGAAGAGGGCATTCAACAATTAACTGCAACCTGGTAGAGGCTGAAAAATCTAAATGATAGGTAGGAGGCTTTGGAGTATCCAGTGGGTGGCTACTCAGTCTTGAACCCACTGAAAAAAACCTCTAGAATCTTGTCATCAGTAATATCCAAATATTTAGAGAATACTCCTTCAAACTTTGGAATTTCAGCCTCAATAACTTGTTAATCTTTGCAGCAGAAAAATTAATTACCGTGCCTCTCACAAATACCCTATCACACTAGGGGGAATCATTCTCTAGATTTCCAGCCATCAAGTTTGAGTAAAATTCACACACCAACTTCTTGTTGTAATTGTGATTTCATATTTCATCCCAATACCTTTCAGGGAATCAGAAAATCCCCTCTCTCTATATGCAATTAAGTCAACTGATCTCTCAGAAATAATCTATCTTTGAGAGAATACCTTTCCATTCTCCTCACAATTATCATTATAGTAAAGATCAGAGAGAGTATCACTTATTGAAGAAGGAGGCAATACAAAAAATTTTTTTGGTGCAGTATATGTTTTCTTCTTGGACTTCTTGGTTGGTGGAGATGGCTCAATTGCAGGCTCCTTTCTCTCAGCCTTTCCTAATCTGTTCTGGATGAACTCATCCAAGACCTCATCACTGGAGTAGGTTAGGTTCAGTTCAGTCTCTTCATCACCAAGCGCAGTGACTGCTGCTGCTGCATCCTGTGTCCCAACATGCTTTGACTCCTTAAGCATAAGATCATCTCCCCCTGTCTCTCCTACCTATGAATATTCCACATCATCATAGGCACTACCTCTATAATCATCAACAAACTGATGGGTTTGACCATCTATATCAGCATCTGTGAACCTCATTCCAGGCTTATCAATCTCCATATCCTCAGCAGCTTTGACTCTGCTCTCTGTGTTGGAACATACCCAACACTCCTCTCATCATCACTATCATCAATCTCTATTAATGAGGATTCTTTTAGCACAACATTCCTCTTCCCAACTTTATGATCAAAAGGCTTTATTGAGGGCAAACTATCATAACCTTCAACTTCTTTGCCTTCTCCTTTTTCTCTTAGATTCCTCTACCGCATGGGTTTCAATATCTTCTATCTTAACATGACACGCTGAAGTAGCAGTACTGTACTCAGTAAAATACTCCTCTTCATCTGTCTTAATAACACAACCCTTAATCAACCTTGGATTGTACTCTTCAAGCTTCTTAATATCATCAAATTCTCTCGTGACTAACTCATCCTTATCCACTTCAAACAAACTCCCCTTAAAATTCTTAAACCCAGTTAAATCAACCGCCATATTGTTCAGCCTATGCCACTACAAACATTCCAACACAGGAACTCCATACCATTAATCTTAATCATGGGAGCACTAGGAGGATCAGGTTAAGTTACCTTAAGTTTTTAGGGGATGATCATGAGTGGACCAGTTGGCCCCTGAGTACTTTTGTTGATTAGCATGATGGCTTGGCATGAATTTTCTTGAGTTCTTTGTGCAGCCATTGTAGTGTATTATGGGCTAGAGATATTGTGTTTCAACACATCACAATGTCTGTAAGGGATGATGATATCGATTGAGCAAAGAAATCCCAAATATTTTGGCACTAATCTATTTTGCAAGGCTTTCAAAATTTGAAAAATGGCAAGAGACAAAATATATGGTAGCCGAATAAGGAGGGAAGTTGGAGAGTTGGAAAAATTTGAACCAAGAGTTACTTCTCCTCCTTTTTCACCTCATTAACCGTGCAACTTTTTCCCATTTCCAAGAGAAGCCATGATTGTCTTTTCCCACTTGTCAACTCATGTCATAACTATTTCCACTTCCAACATAGCTTTTGTTCTATTTTATTCTTTTTAACTTTTTGTGTTTTTATGATTTTTCTGTACACAAAAAATAAAAAGTAAAAAATCTACAACTAACTGAATGCTTAAAGAAATACATCAAATATGACATACAACTAAGTGTTGTCTGAGGAGCTCAAACGTAGCAATGTCTAATGTCTTGGTGAAAATAGATGCAAATTGCTCAGATGTTGGAACATAGGCAACCACCACTTCCTTCCTTTCAACAAGATCTCGAATAAAATGGTGCCTTATATCAACGTGCTTTGTTCGAGAGTGATGGAATGGATTTTTAGATATATCAACTGCACTTTTGTTGTCACACAACAGCTTAATAGGTCCTCCTTGAATTCTATAGTCATTCAACATTTGTTTCATCGATAACAATTGTGCACAACAACTTCCAGCAATAAGATATTCAGATTCAGCAATTGATAATGAGATCAAATTTTATTTCTTACTATATCAAGATACTAAATTTGTACCAATAAAGAAACACCCACTTGTGGTACTTTTACCATCATCTGCATTACCATCATAGTCAGAATCATTGTACCCAATCAGATAAGAGTCTTGATTTATGGAATAACAGATGCCATACTCAGAAGTCCCACTTACATATCAAATTATTCTTTTGACTGCCGTTACGTGAGATTCCTTAAGATTAGCCTAAAATCTAGTACATACTCCCATGCTGAAACATATATCTTGTCAGCTTGCAGTTAGATACAATAGACTCCAAATTGTACTCCTGAACAGTTTCAGATCAACTCCATCAACTTTCTTACCTTTCACCAGTATGTCTGTAACTCCTATAGGGGTTCGAATAGCTCGACAATTGTTTAAACCGAATCTCCTCACCAAGTTCAATGCATACTTACTTTGATTTATAAACATACCGTTCTTCTCCTGCTTTACTTGAAGCCCTAGAAAATATGTGAGTTATGCAACCATACTCATCTCAAACTCGGCCTGCATCAAGGCTACAAAATCCTGTACCATAGATGATGAAGTAGAGCCAAATACTATATCATCAACATAAATTTGCGCAATCATAATTTTTGATGATTTTTAAGCACAAATAAAGTGCGATCTACTCCCTCTCAATGATAACCTTTCTTAATCAGAAAGTTAGTTAGTCGCTCATACCATGCCCTTGGTACTTGCTTAAGACCATAGAAGACCTTCTTAAGTTGATACACACGCTGAGGGTAATAAGGATCCTCAAATCCTTTAGGTTGTTCAACATACACGTCTTCATTAACCACACTATTTAGAAAAGCACTTTTGACATCCATCCGGCACAGAGTCAAATTCACAGTGCAAGCAATAGCGAGTAAAATCTGAATAGATTCTAACCTGGAAATTGGTGCGAATGTCTCATCAAAATCAACTCCCTCAATCTGAGTGCATCTTTGAGAAACCATTCTTTGCTTTATTTCGAGTAATTTGACCATTAACATCAGATTTGTTCCTGAAAATCCACTTGGTGCCAATAACATTCACACCTAAAGGATGAGGGGTAAGATACCATACATCATTGCGTTTAAACTACCCAAGTTCTTCTTGCATTGTCACAATCCAATATTCATAGAGTAAGGATTACTTGTAGTTCTAAGTTTCAATAAGAGAGATGAAACATTTTAATCCTACTAGTTCTATGTAGTTTACACGAGGGATATATCGAGTTCTCCTTATACTTGGTTCTGGTTGTGCTTGTGTTGGAACATGTGGTGGTACAGTGGGGGAAGATGCTCTAATATACTCAACTTCTTCAGGTTCATCAGGATTGTCTGCCTGTTTCGATGTTCCAACATACTCTGGCTGGTCAGGCTGAATGTTCTATGTTAGAACATGGTCTCCATCCGGTTCATCTTCTCTTTCACTTGATACTTGTTTGTATTAAGATTCATCCACAATGACATTTATGGACTCCATGACAGCATTTGTCCGAAGATTGTTGACACAATAAGCATGAATGTTCACAAAATATCCAAGAAAACTCCCCAACATTACCACAAATGTCAAATTTTACTAGCTGTTCTCTATCTGTGAGAATATAACACTTGCTTCCAAACACATGAAAGTACGAGACATGTGGCTTCCTGCCTTTCCAAATATCTTATGAAGTTTTTCTTATGAATGGAAGAAAATACACATGATTTATCATATAGCAAGCTGTATCAATGGCTTCTGCCCACCATTTTTTGTGGATCCCTTTCTCGGTTAACATTACTCGAGCCATCTCCTGAAGAGAGCTGTTCTTCCTTTCCACAATGGCATTCTGCTGAGGAGTGATTGGAGCAGAGAATTCATGTTGAATGCCAAGTTCATCACAGAGATCACTGAATTGAGAATTTTCAAATTTCTTGCCATGATCACTACAGATTTTGACAATCTTTCCTACTGTACTTCTTTTTTTGTCTGCAATTTTATCACCAGGCTTCTAAAGACATCCACAGTATCTGAATTTTATTTTAGAAAAGCTACGTAACTGTATCTAGAGAAATCATCAATGCATATATAAATATACTTCTTGCCACTCACACTAGGCGCATTGGCTGGACCCATCAAATCCATATACAGTAATTTAAGGTTCCTTGAGGTAGTGATATACTGAACTGAAGAGTGGGGAGATTGAATCTGGTTACCTTGTTGGCATGGTCCGCTCACAATCCCATTTTGCTTGTGAGTGTCGGTATACATCGTATTGCCTTCACATAGGAAATTATCACTACGGTTTTGTAGTCGATATGACGAGCTTTCTGTGCTAAAAGGTTCCTTTATCTTGTTTTAAACTCAGACATTTCACTTTATGCTCTAGCAGATAACAGTTGTCTGATGATCGAATACCTGGAAGAGCTTTATCTTCACCATGTTTCACTATGCATTTGTCATTCTAAAATTTTACTGTCATATTGCCATCACACAATTGACTGATACTCAATAGATTCGCTTTCAGGTCTTCAACGAACAAAACACTAGTAAAAACAGGGAAACCTTCAATATGCAATTCATCTTTTCCAACCACTCGGCTCTTTTTTCCATCGCCAAAAGTAATAAAACCACCATCATATGGTTTACTGTTTATGAAAAATTCCCAAGTTCCAATTATGTGATGAGAGCACCCATTATCAAAGTACCACGAGTCTCTAGAATGTGCAATACGGGAAGTAAAAGCAACACGGAAAGTACTAGTGCTTTTAATAACCCATACCTTTCTAACCATCCTTGATAGATGATCATCGTCTATGTTGGAACATGTAGACAGCTGTCACCCAATCATGATGTCTCTGAGTAATTTGAGGCATTTTTCCTCAGTATGGCCTTGATACTTGCAGTAGCTACATATGAGAGGTTTGTGTTGATGAGTCTTGATAACTTTTCTCTTTATCTTTTGAATCCCTGAATTAAAATCTACTGTGATATCCGGTGGATTGTCACAGCCAATTCCTTGTCGATCTCCAAAATTCTTTCCCATGGCCAGATGATCATCAAGTTTTGGCTAACCTGTGTTTAACTTGGTAATTTCCGTTTCAGCCATCTTACCTCTCTTAGTTGTTGAACTTAGATTCAAATTTAATTCTTCAATCTCTCTTCTGAGTTCAACAACTAGAACTAGCAACTCTTTCTCCTTCTTAGCCAGTTGATTTTCTCTACCTTCAATGATTTGTTTGTATCAATAACTTTTATCCACATGTCATACATTTTTTTCATATGCAGTGTAGATCTCTTCATCACTCACAACTTGTCTTCATCATCACTGGAAGTGTCATTGGAACCTGTGTTGGAACATACAACCTCATCTTTCTTTGACATTTTGGAACATACATCATTATCTATTTCATTGTGAACTTTTGCTCCAAATACCACATAATTGCTTGTAAGTTTCTCTTCGTCTTTCTCATCTTCTTCATCTTTACTCCATACTGTGACGTATGACTTTCCTTGCTTTTTTTGGGTATTTGCACATTCATCCTGGATGTGACTATAACCTTCACATTCTTTTCATTGAATTATGCCAGGCTGCTTTGTTTCACTACTTTGATTTCTAGAGAACTGTTGATTTCCTTGTTCCAATCGTGTTCCACAATATTTACCAAAGTCTTGTGCTCAATGTCTGTTGCTACCAAATATCTCTTGTGAATTCTTATTTATTACCTTCTTCAGCATTCTTGTGAAATTCTTAATGATAAGAGCAAGTTCTTCAATACCATTATCACTGTCAGATTCATGAATGACCCTTGATGATGAGGTTTTGAAGGCTTACTCATTCTAGGCTTTCTTTATAGGCCGTTCCATTGTCATCTCATAAGTTTATAGAGTTCCCATTAGTTCATCTAAGGTCACGATGGCTATATCTCTTGCTTCTTCTATTGCTACAACCTTCATAGCAAATCTTTTAGGAAGTGATCTCAAGGTCTTTTTCACCAATTTTGATTCCTTGTAGACTTTCCCAAGTTGATATTCCATATTGGAGATGTCTCTGAGTTTCCTATTAAATATAGCAATAGTGTCATCCTCCTCCATTTTCAGTTCTTCGAACTTAGTAGCCAACATCTGTAGTTTGGATTCACGTACATGACTCGTTCCTTCATGAACAGTCTGTAAGATATCGCAAGCTTTCTTTGCCTGATGACATGTAGAGATGCGTTTAAACTGATTTTCATCCACCGCTGTGAAGATAGCATTCAACGCCTTTGAATTTGCTAATGAAGCCTTCAGTTCATCTGGAGTCCAAGTAGAGTTATCTTTGAGTTTCTACTTCTTCGCACTTGATTCTCCTTCTTTCTCCTTTGAGCTAGTTTCAACATCTTCAGTTGGATGAATCCATTTTTTTCCCAACAAAGTGCCATGCTAGTTCATCCAGTGAGTTAATGAAAACTCTCATGCGTGCCTTCTAGTAATTGTAGTTTGACCCTTCTAGTAGTAGTGGCCGAGACACCGAAACTCCTTCTTTGGTCGCCATTGGTGAAAATGGATCACACTCTCATTTTCTAAACCAAGGAAAAACAAGTGACTTATCTCTGATACCAATTGAAATTTGGTTTTACCTAATTAATTCTATAATTACTCTGACGTGCCCATTTTATG
Source organism: Rubia yunnanensis (assembly GCA_037428765.1). Classification (NCBI taxonomy): domain Eukaryota; kingdom Viridiplantae; phylum Streptophyta; class Magnoliopsida; order Gentianales; family Rubiaceae; genus Rubia; species Rubia yunnanensis. The sequence continues at coordinate 29,206,213 of CM075069.1, read as the reverse complement.
TGCATATTTTAGTACTTTTTGGGATTACTTTTGTGCTCTTTTGTTATCAAGAGCTTGTGTTTTACCTTGGAATTATTATAGGAGAGGTAAGAGTGACTTTACGCTCTTTTACCTTTTCTAAGTGGATTTTGTGTGACAAGGGAAGAACATGTAGACTTGAAGACCGGAGACCATTGAAGATAACCTTTTAAAGGCTTTGAAGACTTGCTTCAAAAATTTGAAGAATGAGAGGAATTACTGTGAAGAAGAGTGCTTGCTACAAGAAGAAGAAAAAAAAGATAAGATTATGTTCTGGTGCCCGCCGCGAGCTGCGACAAACCCGTTGAGAGGCGCGATGCACAGGTGGCCAGAACACAACCTTATCCCTTTGTACAATAAATAACATTTTTTCTTTCCTCTCTTTCATACATCATCTTCCACCCGACTTTGGCACCCTAGTTTTCCACCATTTTTATCTTTGATTCCTCTTGTTTTATGTTTGATTTGTTAGCATTAATTAATATGAACTCTAGTAGCTAAACTGATCTCTTGGGAGCAATTGATTGAAGCTTCCAAACTATGTGGTGAGATTCTCTATTTTCTCATTTATGAGCATTTATTGGAGAGCATTTATTATGCCATTAATGTTGTGTTTTGTCTCATTTATACCATGGGTTGTTTGAGTTTATGAAATGTTTATATGATTGAAGTATTGTGGTGTTAGGAACGTTGCAAATTTCTTAGCTCATTTAACATGAAATCGAAGAACATGGATTTAGAACTTCTTTTGTGTAATGTGTGATGATTCTTGCTAGATAAGTATGTTAATGTGGATTGTTCTCATATTTATCCTATAGATGCAAATAAAGGCGGAAACTTGAATGTGGTTTGTTCTACGGTTAACTTAATAAATGATTTGTTTGGTTAAATGACTATGTCTTTGGTAGAAGGCTTGTTGTTATCAAACCTATGGTCCTTCATGTGAAATGCCGTTGATGAAATTCCTCTATGGTGTTGTTTTTCTAAAGTGATTGTCAACGAGGTTTGCAAATGGTCGTTGTTTGTCTTTGCAAATTACTATTAAAAAGGAATGGATGTTGATCTTCGAATGAGCAGTGATAACATTCCCTATAGACAAAAAATGTAATTGATTGAGTGAATGCATCTAGGATCCATAGTAGGTTTGGAAGTGAGGATCAATTGCCCCCAATGCTCCGTTAATTATTATTTACATAATTATTTAGTTGTTGTTGCAAATTTGGCATAGTTCTCTTGCTTTGTTAGTTGTTGTCTTTCAATTCATAATTTAGGACCAAAATCAACCCCCCCATTTACATGCTTATATATGTGCTTATATCTAGTATGTTTTCTGCTATACATGTTTAAACACTTGGAAAGATCCTCCTTCTCATGGACGACCCCGACTTCCAATTATCTACTTAATTGTAGATATGAAGTATTACGGCTGAAACATATAACTTTGAGAGGTACGACGATGATCTCCCAACTAACGTGTTCCAACATAACATGTCTAACCAAGTATGCAATAAGGTACAACATAAAGACACAAGACTTGGTTACGCAGTTCAGTGTAATCCACATACATCTGCGAAGCCTAGCCTAGTTCAAAATGAATCCACCAATCAGAAAGATACAGTACAAATTACACCATACAATTATACTTATCTTGTCTAATTATAACACGTGAATTCTGCTAGCTCCCCTAACTACTGATCCACCTTAATCAGACTCCCTCTGACCTCGAAACTCATCGACGCTGGATCTCCTCCTCCCGAGAGATTAAGGTATATGATTCTGAACTTGATCAACATGTTACAATATGTTGGAACATACGAATTCTGGCACTCACAGTACTCTCAGAAAGATAGAAAATTTGGATGTATATTTTTGCAATTAAGTTCGTGAGTTTTGTAGCCATGATGTCCTCTATAAATAGTCCACTGAGCAGATTGGAACTCTCCAAGATTATCTTCACAATATTGCCATTCCTTATTTACTTCTGAAGCATATCAAAATCCCTTAAGTAAAGAGATTTTCCTTATGTTTCAAACACACGCATAAAGTAATATATTGTGGAATCTTCTATCTTCCATAAATCAATATCCACACAATATCACCAATCGACTAAATCCTTTTAGGCTTTAGCTTTCTGTATGTTCAAACGTGGAAAGTTGTTCTTTTCCAAATTAGTTCACAAATGCCAACTAAATAATTAATGAAATTCACGTGACTTGTGTGGATTTGATGAAAAAGGAAAATGAAAGAGTTAAAAACTATGTGATATCAACCTTCGTTAAATAAAATTTGCCTTTTAAAGCTGTAATTGTGATATAGGATTGATCTCTACATTTTTAGATGGTCAATTAAACATATTCAAGTAAATATAATTCATATATAAAGAGTGTAGGACTACCAATTGGATAAGACATAATTATTCTCAATATTCTGTAACATACTGATATCAAAGTCCAAGTTGTAATTGGGCACAATATTGGGTCGTGGAGTGTTTTCACGCTTGCATGTGAGATGGCGCATTGATATTTCCACTTTGATTCTTTAAAGACTAAATGACTATATATAAGGTCTTGGGTTACTCCACTTAGTACCAATTGATTTTAAGATGAAGGCCTAAAATACCTTGAAACTCATTATGTACACATCGTATTTGATTAACAATTATCTTAAGAACTTCCAAGACATTTTGAAAGAGACACTGACTTCAGAAGTGCATTTTCGAAGGCACTTCCTCCATCGGAACTGGTGTGGGGTGCACTGAAGTATAAAAAACCCCTAAAACATATTCCACCATTATAATATAGTGCAACCATTTTTTCCTTTCACTCTTCAAAATTTCCTTTACTTTTTTTTATAAAAAAAAATCATCTCTAGGACGAGAGTTTACAGGGTTCCCATCCCTTTTTTATTGAGGTCAAATTTGCACAATGTGCAATTACAATATATTATATTGTATTAATCCAATTACATTGAGGCGATAGTTACATATTACAACTATAATCCAAGGCCTCAACGACTAAAAGAGAGATATACAAAAGCACTAGTTGATATTGAAATACTAAACAAAGTCCTATGTTGCAATGAGAATGGCAAACCAAAGAGAAGTGGTTGTCACTGTGTAGCCATAGTGTAGTTACAAAAATTTGACTCGAGACTACCATCCGAACCAATCACATTGAAGTATCAAGATGCACGAAAAATGTTCTATCCACGCTATCAAACTTCAAAGACAATCAAAACAAAGCAAATTTCAAAGACAATCCAAACAAAGCAAATAAAGCACACTCCAACTAAAGATCCGGTCAGTCTCCATTTAACCCGTTAAGACCATTTTCATAAACTAGGAGGCTAAAACCAATAATTTTAATTTCCAAAAATATTTTTCATCGGTGTAAAGAAATCACTTATTAAGCTTAGAATTATTTCTAACCTAGCCCCGCAAGGTTTTAAAGACCAATTCAATCGAATTAACAATTCTATCTTTCCGTTCATTTTCCAATTTTTCCTTTCATTCTTCTTTCTTACTTCTCCCCCTCATTCCCCAAATCTAACACTCCCCCTTTCCTTTTGAATTTGAATCCGTGGCGCCGACTTCAGATGAAGAATGTGTGGTGAAAAATTCATATTATCTTGGTATGGTTTCTCATCCATTTTGAATTTTTTATTGGTAAACCCACCTACAAATTTTGATGTATGTTACCATTCCAGGTGAATTGATAATTAATTTTTTAATGATTATTATTATGAGTTTGATTGTAGGTGAGTTTGATATGAATTTATGAGATGAGTATTACGGTGGCTGTGTTGTGTTGAAGATGATGATGCCGATCTATGTACATATGAAGAATGAGATAAAATGGCAAATTTTAAAAAGGCTGACTAACGGATAGAATTACTGTATCTATGTGCAAAAATTAGTGCGAAACACACACAACACTCACTGTTCTTCCCCCCCTCACCTCTGATCGGTTTCATCAGTCCGAATTAGGTCCAATTGTCCCCGACTTCTTGTTTCCATGGCGGCTCCTCCACCTGGAGGCAGCCCGCTATCGGCCTACGCCGACTGCCTCAAACCAAAGAGAAACCCTGATGGCAAACCATACCCCAAGCTCCAGAAATTGAATCTCAAACCTCAGCTATCTTACAAAGGGGAACCATGCTGCTTCTTCACGGAGGAAGAAATCGACCTCATCGCTGAACCATTCAATGACGCCCTAGTTGGAAAATTTACCAGAGGCCGGCCAACATTGCCATTTCTCCAGCACCATTTCCAGACAATCGGATTCAAAGGGGAATTCAAAATCACCGCTCTGGATGCGAGGCATGTGAGAATCACCTTCGACCTAGATGAAGATCTGCATCGCTGCTGGAGCAGATACACATGGAATCTTGGAGGATCTGTAATGAGGATCCTAAAGTGGACCAAAGATTTTGACATCGATGAGGAGCCCCCATTCGCACCCATTTGGATCAATGTTGAGCTACCGCCGACGCACTTCTTCCACCCTGACGCCATAGAAGGTATTGGTGAGTCTCTAGGTAAGTTTCTATATGCTGATACCCCAACAGAGAACTTATCGAGACCTTCCACAGTCAGAATGAGCGTAGAGTTTGATCTTAGGAACCCACTTCCGGGCAAGGCTAGACTTGGGACCCTGAGAAAACATAAGTATTACAATATCACCTATGAGGACCCCTCCCTTTATTGCAAGGATTGCAAGAAACTGGGTCATAATGGGTCAAACTGCAGAATGAGGAATGGGATAACTTCGGCTACAATACAAGCAGCTTCACAATCAACCTCTGGTGCTACTAAGAACTCAGCAAAGGGGCAAGTATCAAGAGGCCAAGTCATAATCAGTGGTGCCCCAAAGAAACCTCAACAACACCAAGAAATCAGAAAGAAACCTTTGGAGGTCTGGAAAAAGAAAGAAGATATAGACCCTCACACTATCCAGGAGGAGGAGGAAGATATTTTCCTGGATGCCATCACCATGGAGGAACCAACTTTAGATAAAGGAAAGGGAAAGATCATTCATGATTCCCCCTTTCAGTCACCAGCCAAATCGGGTCCATCAAAGATTGGAGGTTCTGTGGATGACTTCACACCACCATTGAGAACAGGTAATTCTGGTCAACTTATATTTCAAACTACTAATCGCTTTCAACTTTTGGATAAGGAGCAGGATAATGTGGAACAAGCAGAGGAGCAAGCTGAAGATCTTGAAATGGATCTTATGGAAGTAAGCATCCAGAAAGAGGTTTCTCTGGTCAATGCAGAAAAGAATCTCATCAACCAGGTTCCACCTCCACCTTCTTCTTCTAAAAGAAACACAAACAATTCTTCTTTCAAATCTTCACGTGATATGAACGAGGATGATAACATGATTGTTAGTGATAATGTGAATGTGACAGTGTTAGAGCATATAGGGAATGCTGTTGAGCTAACAGAAAATGATTCGCATTTGATCGAGAATGTATCAAACCCCATCACTGTAGTCAATATACCTGAAATAGAGCTTGAGAATGCAACTGCTAATATAGACGCTCAGGATGTAAATGTGGTGCACATTGAGGATGTGGAGCCCATGAATCATAATGTGGCCACCCCAATTGTCACTTCTTTACAAGTTCCTTCTCAAATTTCTGTTGCTCACTCTGTGCCCTCTGAGTATGCTGTACCCAATACACCCAATGTAGATCAGCAGACACATACTGGCAAGGTTGAGAAGAAGAAACCTACTTTCTTCTCTCAACCGAACAGAATCAGTTCTAGACTAGCTGCCAAACAAAACATTTCCCATGAATTGTAAACTCTTAACATGGAATGTAAATGGATTAACCACCTCTGTGGAAAGAATAAAAGAATTAAGTTTAGTTCATAAGCCTGATATCTTAGCCATTATTGAACCTAAACAGAAAATTAACACCCTGGATGGCTTTACTAAGATATTACAATTTCACTCTAGCTTAGCATCTAAATCAGGGAAAATATGGATTTTGTGGAACATTAATATACACACCCAACTAATCCATGATGACCCAAATTTTACAGTACTTAAAATTGAAAACCAGAATCCAGGAAATGTCTGGTATCTAATTGTTGTTTATGCTGAACACTCTAGGCTAGGAAGACAAGAGATGTATGGTAGAATCCTAAACTTACCTTCCTTGCCATATTTCCTGGTAGGAGATTTCAATGTCATTAGAACTCTTTCTGAATATAATGGTTCTTCTAATCCTAAAATTGATAGTATAATGGATTTTGATATCTTTATAAATGCTATGGAACTGGAGGAACCTCACACAGTTGGGAACATTTACACATGGGCTGGGTACAGATTAAAAGGGAAAGGAATAAAGGTTAAAGAAAAAGTCTCTAAAAAGCTAGATAGAGGTTTAGTCAACCTGAAACTTAGGCAAATCTACCTAAGCACCTCAATCCATGTACTGAATAGGACCACTTCAGACCATTGCCCCCTCTTAGCAAGCTTTAATAATCAGGCCAAAATCTACCCAAAGCCATTTAGGTTCCAAAATATGTGGTACATGAGAGAAGGATTCCAACAGGTTCTAAGAAATAACTGGGAGCAGCCTATAGAATGTTATGGCATGTTAAAATTCTGTAATAAACTCAAAAGGCTCAAAATTTTTCTTAAACAGTGGAATAGGGAAGTTTTCAAAGATGTTTTCCAAAACATAAAAGAAGCAGAACAGGAGGTAGATAGATTGGAAGCTAAGAATGATGATCTTGATAACCCCTTAACCCTAGAAGCTCTCAATACTGCTAGAACCAACCTCCTATTCAAAATTAAGGAGAGAGACATTTTCTGGAAACAAAAGAGTAGAGTTAGATGGCTGAAAGATGGGGACTGCAACAGTCAGTTCTTTCACAAGTCTGTAAAACAGAAGCACTCTAGATTGTCCATACAAAAGATTGAGGATGAGCATCAGAACTGGTTAACTGACCAGGATGCTATTGGAAATGCAGGGGAAAGATTTTTTAAAAATTTCCTGCAGGATGAGAATACAGACATGCAGGGTGAAAACCTAGCCTTTTTTCTCACAGATATTCCCTCCTTGATTACTCCCCAGACCAACTTAGAGCTATTGAAACCTGTCACAACTGACGAGGTCAAAGCTGCTGTCTTTAGTCTTGGAGAAAACAGTGCAAGTGGTCCCGATGGTTTCCATGGGCTGTTTTATAGAAACAGTTGGGACATCATAGCCCAGGACCTTACTGAGGTAGTAAGGGATTTTCAAGCTGGTACACCAATCCCAAGGGCAATGGCCTCCACAAATATAGCCCTTATCCCCAAAAACCAGCAACCATCAACCTTTAGTGAGTTCAGACCAATCAGCCTCTCAAACTTTAGCAATAAAGTTTGCTCCAAGATACTGATGGAAAGGATAAAACTACTGATGCCCTCACTTATATCAAGTGAACAATCAGCATTCCTTCAAGGGAGGGAAATAGCAGACAATGTCATCCTGATGCAAGAGTCTACTAGATTCTTGCAGAAAGATAAAGAATGTCTCAACCTTATCCTCAAATTAGACATGACCAAAGCATTTGATAGGGTTTCCTGGCCGGCTCTTAATTCACTTTTGCTCAAACTGGGATTCCATGGCACTTTAGTTAGAATACTTATGTCTAATATAGCATCTGCATGGTTCTCTGTTATCATAAATGGAGTTTCTTATGGTTTTTTTAAACCATCAAGAGGTCTCAAACAGGGTGACCCTCTGTCTCCCTTTTTGTTTAACATCTTGACTGAACTCATGTCCAGGAAGCTCCATACCTTATTTGAATCTGGTACATTAGCTAGGTTTCATTTGCCACAGCACACTACACCACTTACACATCTAATCTATGCTGATGACACATGTATATTTCTTAAAGCAACTGATAAGTCTCTTAAAAATTTTGCTGCATTTATCACCTCATTTGAAATGGCAACTGGGCAAAAAGTAAACATGCAAAAATCCAACTTCTACACAGGTGATAAAAGCAGTAGAGCACATAAAAGTAAAATTAAGAGAATCTTGGGAATGCAGGAGGGTAGTTTTCCCTTTAAGTATCTAGGCTGTACCATATATAAGGGTAGAAAACTTAATGCACATTTTCATGGAACTTTAGAATCTATAAGTGCTAGAATAAATACATGGAACTCTAAATGGATTTCTAGAGGGGGAAGGATAATACTTATCAAGCATGTTCTCTCCTCCATACCCCAACATGTATTTGCTGTGATGCAACCAACTAGTTTCATTCTTAGGAAAATTGAAATGCTATGCTCAGATTTTCTATGGGGGGAAACAGAGGGAAGGAAGCATAAGCATTGGAGATCTTGGGAAAGAATGGCCTTTCCAGAACAAGAAAATGGGATAGGTTTTAAAAACTTAGACTCCATTATAGATGCATACTCCCTTAAGCTTTGGTGGAAAATGCAGCAGGGCAATGCACTCTGGACCAAGTTCCTTTGGTCTCTTCCAAACCACAGAAGAACTTCTGATGTATGGAAGAGAGTGAAGTCAGTTTCTGACTTTGCAGAATCCCACACTAGAATCATTCTAGGAAATGGTACCTGCAGTTTTTGGGGCTCAAACTGGCTTGGTGATGGAATGCTGATAGATAAGTTAGATGGAATCAGGCCTTTGCACCCTAACCTGACAGTTAGAGAATTTTACACTAATAAGGTATCAATATTAGCTTTCTTGGCACCATACATTTCTGCTGATATGATACAGAAGATGCAAAGGGAGCACATTTTTATTGAGGACAAGGACATCATGGTATGGACCCCAAATCCGCAAGGTAAGTTTTCGATTCAAAGTGCATATAAAAGCTTGAGACACAGGCATAGAGAATCTGCATCACTGACGAAGGTACAATCTCTAAACTTACCTGTGAAGATTACCTTCCTTACTTGGAGAATCCTTAATAATTTTATGCCAATGGATGATATGCTTAAAGATTTTGGGATTATTAATGTATCAAAATGTCCTTTCTGTCAGCATGAGGATACATTGCAACATTTTTTTAACACATGCCCTTATGTCTCTCTCATATGGAAACAAATGCATGCTATCTTAGAACTACCACAGATTCACTTTGTTAATCTATGGGATAGATTAACATCATACTGGAGTATATCACATCTGTCAAAACTGCATGTTTTCCTGTGCTGTTCCCTACCATGTTTAATTTTATGGGAATTGTGGAAAGCTAGGGGCCAGGTACTATACCAGGGTGTTAAGAAAACTCCTTTACACACCTGGAATCAGGTAAAGGCAAACAGTAGACTAATCTCCATAGCAAGGCCACCTGCTTCTGCCAATCCCTCTGATTGCAAATGGATCCAAAGAGGACTAATCTCTGTTCTGAATCCACCCCCACTAACAAGACTAATCCCCATCAAGTGGGAACCCCCTGATATTGGATTCAAGTTGAATGTTGATGCATCCTTTAAACAAAACTCTTCGTCTGTTGGGGGTCTTATAAGAGACACTGGGGGAAGATTCAGGTTGGCATTTTACAATCTAATACACGGGGTTTCCCCTTTGCAGGTGGAGCTCCAAGCAGCCCTTCAGGGCATCCAATTGGCAATGGAACACGGCTTTAACAATGTCTCACTGGAGATGGACAGTCAACCTGCAGTGAACATCATTAATGGCAAATTGGAGCCTCCGTGGAACTGTCTTCAATTGGCCAGACAAGTGGCAGATCTGATGAGGCAGAACAACATCCGAGCTTTCCACATCTACAGAGAAATCAATGGTCCTGCTGATTTTTTAGCAAAGTATGGACAACAAAGGAGGGAATCACGGCATCTCACTGATCTCAGACACTTTCCACAACTGAGAGAGAAGCTTTTGATGGATAATCTCCACTCTTGGAGAAGAATCAGGGCATAACACAGGTTTGGCTAGGCTAGGCTGGAGTGTAAGTCGACACTTGGGGTTGTGGAGTCTTACACAAACAGAAGAGCTCCTCCTGTTCCCGGATTTGAACACACGAATGGAGAGTCACTCTCCACTTTCTTTTTGTACAGGCTTCTTTTGTATATGGCATATGCCTATGCCGCTGTAACTGTGACAACTTTTGTCCAACTTTTGTCCAATTCTCTCATGTATCTAACTGTCTGATAAACTCTATGGGATTTAAGCCCAATTTGGAGGTTTGGGGAGCCATAATAAAGTCCCCCCACCTATTGGTGGTTTTTTTTTTAAAAAGATAAAATGGCCGAGAAAGCCCCAATTTTTTATTAACTTATGAGGCAAGTTCTGAAGTCAGAAGTAATTTTAGACTTATTTTTCTAATCTCTGGCAAAAGGCGATCAATCCGCTCGCCCTCAGCGGCCCATACCAGCCCACACCCAGGCCATCGTATGAGAGGTAAATCACGGTAGCCCAGCACCAGGACCCATGGGCTTGGCATTGCCTCGGTGCGCACAAGGGAGCCTTGCAAAGCAAGAACTCCCCACACTGCCGCTGCCGAGGATCGAACCTGGGATTATTGGCTTACCCACCCATGTCCCAACCACTGGGGTACACCCGTGGGTGTTTTATTTTTATTTTTTTTCTAATCTCGGAACAATAGATGTTGGTTAAAAATATATTTCCACAGTGCTAGAAACTATTTTGGTTTGTTCATTTTTTTGTCTGCGTGGGAATTCTTTTCCTATCCAGAGATTTTATTTCCTATTTCTATTTGGAAAATTTTTGGGAAACACCATTTTTCTATAGGTTTATGGAAAGATGGAGTTTAATAAAAATAATAAAAAGGTAAAAAGTTTGAGTTGCAATATTAAAAATTTATTATGCAATGTGTTGTAGTAATAAAGTTTATAACCCGATTCATGCAATCCAAAAATTTTTATCTTCATTTCTTCTAATTTATAGTTTAAACCTTGGTTTTTCCATGACTTATAGAAAGATCGTATTTCAAGAGACGAACTCTTTCTATTTAGATAAAAATTCAGTTTTTGACAGTTTTTTATTTTATTTTATTTTATTTTAGTAGAACTAGATTGTATATGATAATTCTTACATTCCTTTTCTAGTTAACTTTTACAAGTATTTAAAGTTTAGGTCTATCATAGATTTAGATGTCTTAGAGTTCATGTCAGTTTTTCTTTGAAAAATACATTATTTCATATTTTCTTTGAATTTTGCGATGGATAATTAAACTTTTAGTTTTATCTGCTGATTAAAACTATCGTGGATTTCTCAGATTCCAAACTTTTGTTCCATATTTCTATTATTTGTATTAGTTCTCTTGTTCTTGAATTCATTAATATGTGTTAGTTTATATAGCACGATCATATAGGTTAATTATATTATTCATATTTTAATGATTTATATGTCATAGACACTATATTTCTTAAAGTAGCAATTCATGATTGCATGATTGTGGCTGACTTATGTGTATTGTGAAGAAGAATTAATTGCATGTTAATATTAAAAAAAAGAATTTGATTATTATTGCATGTATATCATATAATTTCTGTTCTTATTGATATTGTTTATTGAGTCTTCACTGCTTGAATAAATTAATAATAAAATTTTTATGATCTATTTGTCTGATAATTATACTTAGTGGAGATCTCCTTACAAGTGGTTTGTCGTTAAGTTATGGACATTCCATTGTATTTTTTACGTATACACTGATTTATTAAATTAAATAATAAAATTTTAAATTCAATAAACTATTTAAACATTAAATATTGTAGTTTTTATGTAATATTTCTTTTTTCACATTCAAACACACCTTATTACATGTTTTAATTTATAAAATACTATATTTATGTAAGAAGCATGGATTTCCATCGTAAAACAAAATTGTACTATATAAAGGTGACTCATAATTGTATATACTAACCAATTGATTTGTCAGCCATCATTGTGGGACTCTCAACAATTTAAATTTAAAAATACAAATTTTAAATTAAAAAGTAAAATGATTTGTTAAAAAATATATGAACATTCCACTTTTCCTGAAAGTTCCCTTCATATTTATTGGTGACTTGGAAGAATTCGGGACCATAGTTGACTCGAATATAACTTTAGTTGTCCTTCTATTACTTAATGTTAAATAGAGTGGGTCTCCTGACAGACGGCCTGTTTGATGTATCTGAGGATCGATGCAAGCCCACCTCTGATCTTTCAGCAATGATCCACCACCTGTGAAAGAAACAAGTCTTGGAGTATTCTGGGGGAATATACTCCAATGCCAAATTCAGTCCCCGAGCACTCGAATTAAGAATAGTGAATGATGCTAAATAAATGACATACCTCTACCTTTTATACCTTCCCAAGAACAGTTGCCTAAACCCTAAATGTAACTAAACCCTAGGCCCCTTTCCAATGAGGCCCAATCCCCAACCTGTTATGAGGCCTTGTTGGGCTGCCCTCAGGTTGGGTGTTAGTCTCTACTGGCCCAACGAAACTTAGCTCGTACATCATCAAGAGCCCCCAGAAAATCCAAGTGATCCTTCTGACATCAAGAGCGTGTTTTCTCGGAAGATCCTACTAATTCGATGCCTTGGAGGTCCGTACCTTTGAATGATCTAAGCTCGAGGCATGGAGCAACATTTTTCGTATTTCCTTGAAGTCCATGGTTGTTGTAACTGCCTGAGTTTCGAGCTTCCTCACGCCAGCTGGAAACTTGGGTTTTCTTAAAAGGTGTCCTTAATTTTTCTAGCTTTCTTGAATTTCAACAGACGTGCGTGTGAGTTGGTGTAGGCGGGAAAGTAGGGAAATAAGGGCGCATGGGTATGTTATTAATTAGATTCTTTCACACTCCCCCACGCCTTTTCAAAATTTCCCTTCCGCTAGGTAATCATTACCCCATTTTCTTCTTTCTCTTCCTCTCCCTTTATTTCTCTAAAAAAACAGCTCTCTCTCTCCCTCCATTTAACTTCTTCTTTTTTGCAGGTTTAGTTTTCACAACTTCTCAATTTCTCTTCAACTCCTCCTTCCTCCTCAACTTTCAGCCCCCACTATTTACGAGTAAGTTCTTTTAATCACGGTTTCTTCTTCTTTCAACCCGATCTACTGTTTGAAAACCTTTCTTCTCCTAAATCCCTACCTAAATCATTTTTTGCCATGGATTCTGACTGTCGTGTCAAGTTGGGAGAGTTTTTTTTTCCAAAAAGAACGGTCTCGAGAGGTTTGGAATTGTGGCCTGAGTGTAATGTTCCTCCATAATCTGGAAAAATTTTGGTAGATGTAGATGGGTCGATTTCGGGTCAGCCCGAGGAAAATACTATGAAATTTGGCTGGTTTATTGTTGGTGGTACTTTCGAAGAGGGGGAATCCTCTATCATAGGGCAATAGAAATCTAACCCCAATGTGCCAAATATGGTTATCTCCTATGTCCCCTTGAAGAGGAAATTTGTGGTCCACAAACGTCGATCCAAAGGGGAATCATCGAGCAAAGGGGGCCAAAGCTCGGAAAGGGTATATGTCATACCCCCAGAGGTAGAAAAAAATTATAAAAGAGGTCACTTCTTACTAACAGATCCCCTTAGATGCCAAACTTAGAGTTTTAGAGAAAGATGAGTCCCCATCCTTTTTGCACGTGGGGAGGCCTATTACCTATAGCTGGCACCTTTGAGCTTGGTTAAGCTTCCATTTTCCTCATTTTTTGAATGATTTAATGGAAGAGTTCGATGTCAATTTGGGTAAGTTTCATCCCAGTGTTATTGTTATCATAATGGCTTTTTTAGTTCGATGTAAGGACGTTGGAGTTACCCCCGATACGACCTTTTTCGAGCCTTATATGGCTTATGCACTAACCGTGATGTGAAGGGCACGTACACTATGTACAATAAGACATCAGGTAGAGGTTTATTTTTCCCTCTTCGAATAACAAAGGGTGGCAAGATAAGACCTTCACTTTTGACTGTTTGTGAGAATATCAAACCCCTCGGTGGAACCCCAATATGGTGGTCGAGGCCATAAAGAAAGGGGGATTCTCTATTCCAGACCATAAAAGTGAAGGCGTGGTTTGCCTTCAGGGCCCCGTGGCTTTGGAGTCATATTGTATTGCCTCGATGTGTTGGTTGGGTAAAGCCTTTCGTTTGGCAGCAATGGGTGTCCGAGGAAATCTACACATCCGTGGCTCTCCGAACCCTCGAATGAACAGTCCAAAGGGGACCTTACATTGATTCCCGCTTTAAGAATGCTACGAATGAGAAGGGGTCTCCTCAACGGCAAGATAACTCTGAACGCATTCGAAATGAGAAAATTGCTTTGCATGCTTATGAAGGTCTTCACGGCAACACATTTTCTTTCTTTCCATCATATATTTTGCCTATTTTGTTTATCAGAATTATAAAACTTGTGTTCTTTTGCAATGGAGAATGACATCCTCAATGACCTTTGGGATGACTTGGCCGAGACTGCCACACAAGCTACCTTCGAGACTTTGATGGAGAACGCTAAGTCTCCCCTGAACAATGTGAGAGACCGGTCACTCTCTCCCTCCCGGGAAAGCCTCAAGAGACTTAGGGTTGACATTGATACTTCTCGATTAAAAGAGTTACATTTGGGTGACATTATTGATCTACCCCAGTCTGTGGAGTTCTTGGGGGACGCTGGTTGCGATCCCTCGGAAAGCTCTTATTTGATTCTTATATTTTTTTCACTATTTTCTTATCTTTGTTGTCACATAGGTGTTTGCTGCTGTCCAATCGTGCCTTGATACTTAGAGCATCTTTTTGGGCCTCGTCCTTACTTTTATGTGAGGTCTGCTCGAGGCGGTAGCTGAGGCTGCCCATTAAGAAGAATGCTCTAAGCTTGAAGAGGAGCGCAAGTCACTCAAGTCAAAATCTGAAGGTGTGGACATGAGGCTTGAGAGAAAGCTAAAGAAACTAAGGGATAAGGAGAAAAAGGTATCGAAGAAGTATCAACCGGAGACTCAGCATGCCTTACTGGAATGCTTCACCAACAGGTTGATGAACTCCCCTGAGGTTTACAAGCTTTTTGTTGATATTATGAAATCCTCGAAAAAGCTGGTTGCGACGATATAGTTGCTCGTCTGACCCCATCTTTCCCTCTTGAGTTTGCTAAGGGTATTTGAAAATACATCGGTGATAAAACGAAGAGGCGTCTAAAGTCTCGGTGGAATTGAGCTCGTAGTGCAGGTGGTCTCAAGTTTGAGTTTCTCAATCTCATCATGGAGTCGAAGAATTTTCTTACTGCTGACGAACTTCAAGGGATTACCCTCAAGACCCCTGTTAAGCCCCCAGGGGGTAAAAACTCTCAACATGCTAGTTCATCGAGGAGTAAGGGCGAACCATCTGCAGTTGCCCAAGAGGTTCAAGTAGCAGTTTCCCAGGAGGTTCAAGCTGCAGCCACTACTGAGGACGTTCACCATAGTGTAGGTCAAAATGATGTATGAACCTCTTACCCTCGAGTGTATTCTCGAACGAAGACATGAATGAAATTTCTTTTTGGGTTTTGATTACCTTTGCCTTTTATCTTAGTGTCTATCCTTAAGAGATGAATTGGAAAGAACCCAACAAGATTTAACTAAGGTTGAGGCCAAATTGAAAGGTAGGTATCGAGCTAAATCGGTTGACCCAAGACTTATCCCTTGCAAATAAATAATTTTTGTCTTGGTGTGATAATAGCCATCCCTTGATCCAAAAGCTTCTTAAGAAGCGCAGAAGGGTTCACTACCTAGTTATTTGGTTGTGGCTCTTGGTATTGTCGAGAAGGCCTGTAATTCTATCGAAATGCTACATCAAGAGGTTTTTCGTGAGATGATGAAGGAATACCCTACTCTCTCCCACTGCCTTACTAACGCCAGGTCAAATTGCACTCTGAGTAGGGGAAGGGATGTTGTGGTCTATTAGAAGGAAACTATGAATTACAAAGCTCAAGTTGGCAAAGTGGTCACACAAAATCTAGGTCTCAAAGAGGAGATATCTCGTCTTAAAAGGACCATCGATGACAACACTCAGCTTTGTGGGTATCTGGCAGTCCAAAATTCTAAGCTCCAAGATCATGTGGTTGAACAGACCTCTACCATCACCGCCATCTCCGACAGCCTTCAAACGCATGGGCTATTGGATGACATCCTTGATATGGGCCTTATTAATGACATACCCAAGTTTCCTATGACCTCAAAAACTACGTGATAGATAAAGGTTTAAATAGAGATCTTTCCTATCACGAGGTGTTCGGCCCAGTTCATGAATGACTTGTCCATGTTCGGCCTTCATTTCCTGCTAGCTCTCGACAAATAATTCCTACTCGGAAGAAAGGTATGGCTAGGATCTCTAAGAAAAGAGGGTCTAAAAGTGCTCGACCTATGAAAACTACCGCTGAAGATGTCCCATCAGCTTCAACGGCTGCCCGTTATAATCAGGGGGGTATCACTTGGCTTCACCTTCTGGAGGCTTCGCCTTGCCTTGATTCCATGTCAAAGGCGTACCACTCGGGCCCCGAGCCTTTGGAAGGTGAAGCCCATCATTTGTTTAAAAGGGCTACGTGATTTAAGCCTGGGACGATCCAATGGTCGAAATGAAAGTTGTTAATAAGTAATCTTATAGTGAATTTTTTTGGTGGCGTTTCATAAGAACTTAAAATGTATTGTAATCTTGATTGTATTCAATCTTGAGTTATCGAGCTTAATAATTGAAAATCAACACTAGCGAGTTTTTCCAAACACTGCTATATTAGCGCGAGTGAAGATAAAATTGGTCTTATCGACACAGACAGTCGAAACTGGTTTTACCAACACAAACGAAGTTATTGAACTTGGTTTTTTAGGAGCAAGGGGTCAAACTTGGTCTTAGCGACACAAGCAAAGTTATTGAAATTGGCATTTTCAGTCCAAGCGGTCGAACTTGGTCATATCGACACAAGCAAAGTTATTGAACTTGGCTTTTTCAACTCATGCGGTCGAACTTGGTCTTATCGACACAAGAAACAGTATTGAACTTGGCTTTTCAGCGCAAGCGGTAGAAACTGGTCTTATCTACACAAGTGAAGTTATTGAATCTGGCTTTTTCAGCGCAAGCGGTCAAACTTGGTCTTATCGACACAAGAGAAATTATTGAAACTGGCTTTTCAGCGCAAGCGGTTGAACTTGGTCTTTTCGACACAAGAAAAGTTGGAGATTCTTTGGACGCCAAGGCATTTTAATTCTACAAACTCATGCATGTACCATACAAAATTGAGTAAACGCTTGCAATATAAGAACATATTACAAAACATCACAACTGGTGGTACTTTCGAAGGTTGGCTATGTTCCACCTTCAGGGTATCCATTCTCCATTCATCTCTCCCAGTGCATAACTTTCTCCTGGGTATGCCTCCAATATTCTGTATGGCCTCTCCCAGTTTGGGGCAAGCATCCCCTCAGGCTGTGCTTACTCTTACCGTTATTTCTCATGACAAGATCCCATTTTTGGAATTGCACATTTTTCACCCTTCGATCATGGTATCTTTTGACCCTTTCCTTCACCTTGGCTTCGTGGATTGCTGCTAGCTCTCTTTTTTCCCCCACCAGCTCCAAGTCTAATCGTCGATTATCCTCATTTCCCTCTCCATTAGTAGCCATTACCTTCGGGCTTGGAAAGTAGATTTTTGCCGGAAACACAGCCTCGGAGCCGTAAACCAAACTGTACACCATCTTGCTAGTGGCAGATGACTAGACTGCCCGATACACCCATATTATGTTTGGGATTTCATCGACCCAGTTCCCTGCTGCTCTCTCCAACCTTGCTTTGAACCCATTCACAAGTGTTCCATTGGTAACTTCAACTTGGCCATTTTCATGCATGTGGTACACTGCTGTCAACTTCAGTTGAATGTCAAATTCCTGACAACAACCTTTGAGAGGATCATTTACGAACTGCCTACCATTGTCAGCTATGATTACTTTTGAAATCCTGAAGCGTCAAATGATCTTCCTCCAGCGGAATGATACAACAGATTTTCCCTTTATATTTGCCAGTGGTTCAGCTTCAACCCACTTAGTAAAGTAATAAACAACCACTATCAAATACTTAAACCTCCCCGGTGCCTCCAGAAAGGGCCCAACCAGGTCGATCCCCCATTTTTCAAATTATATGTTGATCATTTCTGTCTAGGGGATGTGGATCGTTGGTGCATGCCTTTGAAACCGATTGCAAGCTTGGATATATCGATTGGCGTTGTCAAACATAGTGGGCCAATAATATCCTGCAAGGATATTCTTTTAGCCACCGAACGAGCCACCTGATGGCTACTACAAATTCCTTCATGGACTTCCTTGATCAAGCTATGTGCATCAACTGGTGTAACATATCAAAGCAAGGGTTGTAGGTAACCCCTTCGATATAATTTTCCATCCTGTATTACGTACCTGGGCATCATGAGGCAAACTTTCTTGGCCTGGGCTGATCCTTCGGGGAGAATTCCCTCCTTGAGGTATTTAACAATGCGGGTCGTTCACATTTCACCTTCATCGATCACCTAGATGATTAGTTCTTCAAAGCTTCGATGGTACAATGTTTCGAACAAAATCTGCTTATGTGACAACCCTCCTAAGTCGGAGGAGGCTAGCTTACTAGGGGCATCCGCCTTGTGATTTTTATCCATGGGTATTTGAGTCAGGGTATATGATTGAAAACACTTCAACATAGGCGAGAATAACTCCAGGTAACATTGGAGGCTAGGCTCCCTTACTTCATTCTCCCCATTGACATGCTGTACCACTATTTGAGAATCGGTGAACACTTCTGCATTTTCCACTTTTATATCTTTAGCCAACTGGAGCCCGATGATTAGAGCTTCATATCAGCTTCATTGTTTGTAGCCTTGAATTTAAAGTGTAGGGCATAAGGGTAATCAGTGCCATTAGGGCTTGTGAGCAGCACACCTGCTTCATTTCCCATGAGTGCAAAAACCTGTCAACAAACAACCTCCATGTTTCTCCCATTGGAATATCTTCATCTATCTCAATCACCTCCTTCATTTCTACAATAAAGTCAGTGAGGGCCTGGCCCTTAATCGCAACCCTTGGTTGGAATTGAATATTATGTTAGCCTAATTCCACCACCAATTTCATCATCGTTCGTGAAACTTCGGATTTAAGGAGTATCTTCCTGATGGGGAAATTAGTCACCACTACTATTGTATGACCCTGGAAGTAGGGAAGTAGTCTCCAAGAAGCGTGGACTAATGTTAAGACCAGTGTTTCAAGGGCAGTATACCGTGCCTCTGATTCATGTAATGCTCGAGTTACAGTATATGAGGTGCTGCTGTTTTTCTCTTTCTTTCACCAGGACAACACTAACAGCCGAAATTGAAGTGGAAATGTAAAGATACAACACCTCCCCCGTATCATGCTTCATCAATGTTGGCAAGGCTCAAATGTGTTCCTTTAGCAATATAAATGCCTTCTCGCAATCCTCCGTCCATTCAACATTTTTGGCCCCTCCCAGGACATCAAAGAAAGGTAAGTTCTTCTCCGTACCCTTCGATAGGAAGTGACTCAAAGCTGCAAGGCATGCGATTAGTCTCTGGACCTCTTTTACAATCTTTGGGATATTCATATTCATCAAAGCTTCCACCTTTTCTGGATTCACCTCGATCCCTCTTTCCGATACCATGTAACCCAAAAACTTTCTAGCCCCCACTCTGATAACACATTTGGCAGGGTTTAGATTCAAATTTTCCCTTCGTAATTATGCAAATATTTCTTCTAAATCCTTCAAGAACTAGTTATAATCCCTTCTCTTTACCACCATGTCATCAACGTATATTTCCATATTTCTCTCAATTTGCTTCTTACACAGTTTAACTACCAACCTCTGATAAGTAGCCCCAACATTCTTCAAGCCAAATGGATTTTTTTATAGCAAAAAGTACTGACATCCGTTATGAGCAAAGTCTTTCCCTTATCTTCTTTTGCCATTAGTATCTAGGGATAGCCTTTGTGTGCATAAAAAAGTCTAAAACCTGGTATCCCGCTTATTACTTCTACGAGTCTGTCAATTGAGGGGATGAGATAGCTATCCTTTGGACAAAACTTGTTCAAATCAGTGAAATCAATACCAAGTGCCACACGCCATTGTGCTTCGGGACCATCACTGGGCTAGCGAGTCACTCTGGGTAAAACACTTCCTCGATGACTTCTGGCTTGGGGAGTTTATCTACTTCCACCTTATAGCTTCAGCCCTCTCGGGGGAAAAATTATTCTTTTTTGCTTGATGGGCTTTATCAAGGGGTCGATATTTATCCTGTGAAGGCCAACTCTACGGCACTCCAGTTAAGCCTGACGTATCCCAAGAAAATACATTAGAACAAAAATCGAGCAGGGTCCACAGTTTGTTCCTCGTCAACTCTGGTATCATCTAGCCAACAACAATCAAGCCCAAATTTTAAACTGGAATCTATTCTGTATCAGTTGGTCGACCTTCTCCATGGATCGATGCTACATTTTTTCCCTTCTTTGCTCCTTTCACAGCTGCAAAGTTGTAATTTTTTGCCACCATATGGTCTTCTCGAATACACGCCACCTCATTATTCGTTGGGAATTTCATCATTAGATGGTATGGTGACCATACCGCTTGAGCCTGACACATCTAGAGCCTCCATAGAATCACATTATAAGGGGAATAAATAATAATGACCGCAAAGCTACAATATATCGTTACTTCTTTTTCTCCATCTGCCACATTGACTGGCAAGGTAATCTTCCCAGAAGGTATACCGTCTTCCCCGTGAATCCTGACAAAGAAGGCGTGAATTTTTTCAAATTACCTTAACCAATGTCCAGTTGGTCGAAACAACCAATGAACATGATCTCAATTTCGCTTCTATCGTCAATGAAAACCCTTTTGATCAATGAGGTTCCATTCACCATGGAGATCACCATTTGGTCTACATGAGGGGTTTAATTGGGGACTTCTTTTGCTTTCGAGAACGTGATTGTCTCGTATGGTTGAAATCTTTTGTGGGATGGCTCTCCTACTGGGACACACCTTGAATATGCTTTCATTATGGTATTTAAAGATCTTTCACCGACCACCATGTTGATAACATTAACCACCCTACGAACAATTGGGTTTTCTTCATTTAGGTTTAGATTTCCCATGGATTGATTTTGATGTGGCTCTTCTAAGTGCTCCTACCTCCTAGCCTAGGGGGCATGATCAGCTCCAGGGTCAGGAGGGATGTTCCTCTTGAAAGGCCGCCGGTTTCCTCGATCATTTCTGTGCCTCAATGGACCATCTTGAAGGGGTGGTCGATGAAGGTTACATTCCTTGAGAAGGCCTTCCCTTTCACTCCTCCCAATCTCCATTCTGAGGTGACCGTAGTATTTCGTATAGTGACCATAGTCTCTATGGTGATCATAGAACCTATTTGTGGCCCTCCATTCCACTATGACTTAATATGATCCATTCAACAATGGGGAGGCTCGAAAAAATCCTCGATGAATACTCCAAATCTCGCCTGAGTACACTGCATGTGTGTGAACTTGTCAAACCTCCCCCTCGATAGTTTCATCAGCCTCTTTCCTCGATCACGAGATTTCACGTGCTTAGCCATCATTCCTTCCCTTTTTTTTCTGGTCGCCTCCTCAACCTTCGAGTGCTGCTCCATCAGCTCCTAGAGCTTCTAGAGTGTTTTGGGTGTTTTGACGTTAACTTTCTGTACAACTCCAAATCTTCCATCCTTAGCAGGTATCCCTGTATCACTTCATTCTCCGTACCTTCGACTAGCCCCAGACTCTCATTGACATATCTATGGTAGAACACTGCAGTAGATTCCCCTGGTTTCTGCTTGGTCTGATACAACTCTGTCAACATCCTCGTAAACTTCTTCTTTTGGCAGTATTTGCTCAATAACACCTTGCTAAAGTCTCAGTATGACTACAAGGATCTCCTGGGAAACTTATTGAACCACTCTTAAGCCTTTCCTCGGAGGTAGCTACCCACGAGCTTGCATGTTATCTTCTCATTGTCCCAAGAGTTCATTAAACTATGAAATGTTTGAATGAACTCCTATGGATCCTAGTCTCCCCCATAGATTAGAAGCCCTTCTGGTGGCTTTGTGTTAACCAGCCATCAACATGTTGTTATCACCAAGCTGAAAAGGGACCCTGCTATTTGCCCTGTTGGCACTATCACCCTGTCCAACTCCCTTCCTAGGGCATCCCCAGTTTCTTTGGTCGAAGGGTTTCTGGTCTGATTTTGGCCTCGATAAGGATCTTCATATGGAAAGTTATAAGAAGGTTGAGCCGCTATAGACCCTGGATGGAATCCAACTCCCATACATTATGGGTTTCTGAGGGGTATAGGCCCTTGATCATAATAGTCACATCTTCTATAACCAGCCATGTGATTCATCTGACCTTCGAACCCCCAATAACGAGATGAACCTTTGCCTCTATTCAGTCCCTGGGAATGTGGGCACACCTGACATCAAATAGTGTATCTGCATATTTTTAGGAAATAAAGGTTGCGGCCTTTGCTGAATGGGTTCCTGATATCCCAAGTACGAGATCCCTATCATCTAGCTTGCCAGGGGCAAGGCCCTTACCTACTCTAAATGTACTGATGATAGCACCACCCCGATGATCTTGGAGCGGCCGATGGTGGGACGACCTGGTATCTCGCCGCTATTAGCATCTACGAGATTTGATCAAAGCTTGGCTATTTCTCCCATTATATCCTCTACGCTCTGATTTCCCCCAATTCCCCTCTCATAATCTTCGATATGAGAGTTGCCAGAATATTCAGCGAAATGATCTTCCACGCCTCTCGATCCCTACACAGGAGAACTAGGAATCATGGTGGAAATCCCTACTCATGGTTTGATAGTAACCTCTTGCTCTATAGATACCGCATCCACCGCATGTGGCCCTTCAATGGCTGCCACCAAACTAGGGCTCACCAATGCCTCTATCAGATTTCCCCCAAACTCTGGGTTTTCGGGGTAGTAACCATCTTCTTCCGGTAGATGGAATGTGCCTTATCACTTGCACCTGCTCCTTTGATGTTCAACTGCTCACTCCTTTAAGTGGTGGTTGTAGAAGTGGGCATACACCAAGAGATCTGGATCTGACTTCCAATCAGTCCCATTGGGCGTACCAATTGATATATCCAAGAACCAATCCAACCCCACCTCTGATCTATCAGTGACAATCCACCACCTACGAAAGAAACAATCCCCGGTGTATTCCGAGGGAAGAGACTCCGATACCAAAGTTAGTCTCCAAGCAGCCGGATAATGAATAGTGAATGAATCTAAATAAATTACATACCTTTACCTTTTCTACCTTTCTAAGAACTGTTGCCTAAACCATAAATTTACCTAAAACCTAGGCCCTTTCCCAATGTTGCCCAGTCCCCAACCTGTTACGAGGCCTTGTTAGGGCTGCCTTCAGGTTGGGCTTTAGTCTCTACTGGCCCAACGAAACCTTATTTTGAACATCATCCATGTTCATAAGCTTATGAACAAGAAGGGACCTATTTGCAAATAATGAAAATAATATGAAAAAAGCAGATTCAGATCATAAGGTTAGAAATGAGTCACACACAAAACACACCTCGAAAACCTTGCCTAATCGTTTCTTCCTTCTTCTCTGATTCTGATTTCTCTCCTTCTTCTCCAATTTCTCTGCTTCTTCTTCTCCAATTTTACTATTTCTCTGATGTCTTTCGGTAATAACCAACACCTTTCCAATTAAATTGAGGAAGAAAGTTGCGAATTAGAAGCATATCTATTGCTAAATGAGATTCAAACCGACCAAATTTCAACAACTTTAGTCATAAAAACTAATGCATTTGATTCAGAACATGCTGAAGAAAACGCGATCGAAACAAGCGAGATTCAGCTCTAAACAAATGAAATTCAGTTACAAGAAGCTAAAATATTACCTAATTCCATTGAAGTTATGAATTTCTCTCATCGGATTGAAATTATATTATTGATTTTCAATCGATGTAAATATAACCATTTTGAAACTTCTGAATATTGAAATTTGACTGCTATGAACATATATGAACATGTGGAAACATTAGCACTATAAACAACATGTTTCTGAGAATTTTCGTATAGTTTATGAATTCATTAACCTAAATCATATGTAGTTTACAATAAAACTTGCATTAGATTAAAATGAACAAAATACATAGAATGCATTTATCAATTTCAACTTTTGACAAACTTCTGCATTGTTCATTTTATAATATGTACAAAATACACTAAACTTTGTATATGTTACACTAAAAAAAGTATTTGTTATGGTGATCAGAACATAGTTTCTATAATTGTCTAATTTTAAGTAACTTCCTGTAGACGTTGCATAAATCACATTAGAATATGCATATCTTACATTACAAATTGTACTCATTATTGTTACAGGTACAAACTTTCTAAATTTAAATGAAATTAATGCTAGTGAAAATTCTACCGGCGTAAAAGTAAAAAATTTAGAAGCAAGACATGCTACGTATAAGAAGCATGAAAATGCTATTGGTTTTAGCTACATGAAAGACTGTTAACGTCTAAATGACAAAAGGCAGATTCATGAAAAGTACTACAAGTGCTCTTGTGGAGGCCAACCAAAAAGATTAATACCCAGCATTATTAGCCATGTTCCCTGCATGGATAATGAAATTCATTTTGAAAAGAAGAAGAAGAGAAAGAGAAATGATCTGATTACAAAAATAGGATGCCTAGATGAAATTAGAGTCAAGCTTGAGCATGATCATAGAACACAACCATGAGTTAACAAGACCAGCCTGGCAGTATCTTAGTAGGAGTGAACAGAGAATTACAGAAGACAAAGGCAAGGTCATTACATCAATGGAACAAGCAGGTTTAAGACCCACTGTAGGATATAAATACATGGCTTTTGAAGCTGGTGGAGAAGAAAATCTAGGGCATACGATGAAAGACCACCTCAAATTTTTGAGTTGACTTCGAATGAAAGATATCAAAAGTGGAGATGCTCAGAAATTTGTTGATAAACTTCGGGAAATAAATGACCAAGACAAAGATTTCTTCTTCAAAGTCAAGTTCGATGAAGAGACATGACTATCGGCAGTGTTTTGGAGAGATTCAATGATACTGGAGGACTACGAACTCTACGAGGATGTTACCATATTTGACACTACATACAGAACAAACAAGTATAACTTGATTTGTGCGCCAATAGTTGGAATCAACAAACAATGGAACATAACAATGTTTGCTTGTGCTTTTATTGCAAATAAGTTGGCTGATACTTTTGTTTGGCTCCTCAACACTTTCAAGAAATCAATGGAAGGGAAGGAACCAGTCATTATATTCACAAATCAAGATTCTGCAATGGGCAAAGCAATAAACGAGGTATGTTACTTACATATCTGAACACAGAATATGGTGTGTTAGAAACAACAACTGTTACCTTATAATATGTATTGAATAGCTTATAAGCCTTACTGATTACTTTAAAACACAGATAACCTGAAAATGTTGCAGCTTCAAAAATTTGTTACTTACAAATCTAAAAATTGAATAGGGAATCTTAGAAATTGCACTTGTTAGAGTAAATTATGTATAACTTATGTTATATGACAAATTAGTTACTTAAAAATATATACATTAACCAACTTTCATTTCTGGGTACAAATTTCAGGTCTTCAAGAACACAAAACACGAGTTGTGCTTATGGAACATAAAACAAAATGCAATCCAACATTTTGGAAAATCAAAGAAAGATGAATCATTTAAAAATGCTTTAGACTATTGTATAATTGGGTGTTGTGATCCAGATGAATTTGAAAAGAAATGGAACTCAATGATTGCCAACTACAAGCTGGCCAATAACATATGGTTTCAATGGCTATACGACATTTGTGAGAAATGGAGCACAATATTCAGCACATATATCATCTCTGCAGTCATTCCATCGTCACAAAGGAGCGAAAGTACCAAACACGCCCTATGCTTCACTGCAAATAAAACAACTACACTTACTCACATCTTTGAACTCTTCAACCAAACTATAAAAAAGTGGAGGAGAGAAGAAGCAGACAAGGAAAATACATGTACAAAAGCAAAGTAGGTATATTTACATTCAGATTATTTAAAATCGATGGGTATTACTTTTCCTAGGGCCCAAAACTGTTAACTTATAATATGCATTTGTTTCTCAACTACTAGGCATATGCAAATTTGGTTTAACATGTTGCAAATGTTTACACACTTGCATTATACAAAGTATTCAAAAGAAATTTTCTCTAGAAATAGCAACTAAAGTCAAGGAAGTGTTCTCAGAACCAGCGTTAAAGAAATATGAAGTCAGCTTAGAACATGATGAGTCTAGATATGAGACAGTGAAGTACAAAATGGAAAACAACTTAGTTAAAGTGCAATGAAAATGCAAATGCTTTGAAGCGTCAGGTATGTTGTTCTTTCATATTCTTAGAGTATTGCACCTCAACTCTATCACTAAAATCCTAGATAAGTACATTCTCAAAATATGGACAAAAAGGCCAAAACAGAAATATGGGACAAGGTTCTTGGTCAAGGAAAACAATAATTAGAAAACATCAATGGTGTAGTTTCATAGAGAGATCATATGTCCAAAAAATTCTACAATCTAGTTATGAAAAGCGAAGGAAACTCAGAAGCTAGAAGAACTCTTGAAGAGATATTTGACACGTGTTCAACAAGAATAGAAGAATTGTTGGCTTCAAAGAAAAATGCCATTGACCAATCAACCACAAGTAGCCAATGCAACTCCACTATAATATGTGCACCTAAGGTACTTGATCCAGCCCAAGTGAAGACAAAAGGAAGAGGAAAAATGATAAGTCAGGCTTGGAAAAGAAAAAACCAAGGAAGAAAACTACTGAATTTGGCAGAAAAACACTATATGCAAAGACACTGTAAAAATAGGATTGTTTAGGATACATATTCCATTTATTTACCTATATATTGTATTTTTTCCCCATTAACTTAAAAGATTGTATACACTGAATAACATATTGTATGTTTTGTCTTACAACCATAACTTTTTAACTTATGACTTGCATTGGTTTTGTTTGCTTAAGAACCAACCTTTGTTAAGAGACTTGTATTTTGTTTCACATAATTTTAGTGATATGAAATCATTGAATACATGTAGAATTAGTTAGCTTACATCTGTAATTTGTTTTCCTATAAGCTCAGCAAATCAACACAATGAACCACATAACATAACTAAAATGTAACTTAGTATTAATAAGCATACAAATAGTACTTCTTAACATTCAACATGCATTTGTTTCATACAACCTTCATCCATAAAACAAATCCTAAAACAGCTCATCAAAGTCACTTAACCTATCAACCATAAACCAATCAGTCACAAAATAAGCTGATTACAAATCACCCACAAACGATTAAAAGACATCAAAGATACATGTCATCAAATCCATCAATCCCTAGGGAGAATGAAGAAATCGAGGAACATGTTTTCCTCATGAATTCTCCAACCATCCCACTAGTGTAGGAAGGGCCTATTAAAGGCGGTTATATCGGCAAATTAAAGGAAATTTTTTGTGCTTCTAATGGTTGTGCCTTTAATATAAGGCGGTTACCGGATTCACCTTTAAATATTGCAATTAATGACGGTTAAAAACTGCCATTAATTAGCCACAGGAACCATATTTAATTTGTTTCCAAACTCAGAAATTATGGTCTACTCGTCGTACCTGTGCTTCTTTTTCCGAGTTCAGAAACCCTTCCATTTCCAAACTCGGAAACCTAATATAACTGTGCTTCATCTCTTTACGGAAAGAAAAATTGTTTCCCAGCTCGTGTGGCATTTTCGATCTCTTTCTGGAAATTTTTGGCTAAGCATTTAGTGGCATTAAAATGTTTCTGAGTTCAGATACTATGTCAGCTCCGTATATTCCGAGTTCGTAAAACTGTTTCTGCCCTTTGCAAAATTTACATAAAAGGGACGAAAATGTTTTCGGACTCGGAAATCCATTATGGTCTTTTGGTAAAAATTTTGTTTCATTAGAATTACCGGCACAAAAATAACCTCGATATATAGCCACAATTTAAATACAATAAACGTTAATGTCTTGCCCCTAAACAAAAATCTATAGATGATGCTAACTAGCAATAGAACTCACTAACCAAGCAATAATCTATAGATAGGAATAGAAATTGCTACAAATCTATTCCGACATTTCTAAGGTTCATTTTTTATCTAACTTGAGTGTCCCTACCAATATTGGGATTTCCCAGTGTGTGTGACCGATTGAGAATTAGATGAAGAGCCAATGAATTCCGCACATTGTTGATATCTTCATGCGAGTAGGGTTTCCAATCCTTTTTGAAAATTTGAAAATAATATTATAGTATTAAATATTTGGCAAAGGTTAGTTAGGAAAATTACCACGTTCAAATGTACAAATACCTTGTCAAGTTTAAGATCATCTTCCTTGACCTTCTCCACGCACGCGTATAACATGACGTAATAGCCGCACTTCCAAGTTTGAGCATGTTTCTTGTACTATATGCAAGAAACCTAAATTAATAATACTAATGCATCAAATAGCTGAGTATAGTATTGAGGAAATTAATATATTGGTAGACCACCTTGATTTCGACCATGTGAAGCAAACAATTTGTTGCTCACCATTTTCTTCATTGCAGTTTCCAAAATCTCAACGAATGCATCAGATGGTTGAAAGTTGAGGGGATCCATCCAATACACTCGCTTCTTTGTGGGTCTCAATATTAATCTCCAATGATCCCTGAACCATAAAATTAAATTATCATTTAAAATTTGTGAAGACGATGTTGGTAAAGAAATTGAACGTAGTAAGTAATCTCTCGATGTATGGTGCAACAAAAAAAACTTATCTTTACGGCCTAAGCATTTTCGAATGTAGTTGATCCTCTCTTGTTTTGTACAACCAATTTCCTCTATCATCACCGGGCACATGTATGCAATCCATCCATTCTTTTGGTTACTCGTAAAAAACATGTAACTGGACAATTTTAAAGGTCACATATATGCAATAATGTTTAGAGTAATTAAAATTGAATTTAATAATAAAATTAATAAAATCACTCACAAGGTGTTGATCGACATTATCACTTGATTAACTTGCTCACATCTCCAAAGGTCTTCAAATCACTCCAGAACGCTATAAATTCACATTTGCATCCAAATACACATTCATTTCTCGAGAATGTGTATGTTGAGTTTTATTCACGGGGTTAAAGCAAATTATAAAGGGCCCGTATGAAGCCATGCATGTCTCAAGGACGTTGGATCTTGCCAATGGAGGTCTAACCCTAGTTGGTGTTGTTGGCACCATTTTGGGCATCATTTTGACCGGTTTTGGTGTTGTCTTCACTAATTTTGGTGATGGAGGCCTTGTTTCCTTTAAATGTCGATCTTTGGTAGGATCGGCGTATATAAGTTTACGGGGCCAAGGAACATTCCCTGGGAAGAGACAAATTGTTTTTGTATTCCCCGCCCGGGATTGGAAAAGGTGAGCCCATCACCAAAGTATTCTCAAACGACACCCTTGAAAAACCTTCCGCAATTGGTATGGAGTGATGATGCTTTATCGCTCATGCAAAACTCCATCGGCTACATGTAGTAGCCTACCGTCTATGCCTTGCTTAATGCATAGTTCACATGGACATGATTTCTAAAACACACAGAAAATAGTTATTAAATATGAGACTTAGTTCAAAGGGTCATAATTAACGTAAACAGAATCCTCCGTACCTTTTTTTTTCCAATTTCTAGTGTAGCATTGTCTTGGTTGTCGGGTTTGAACAATTGCCTATCGATTCTTGGATTTTGAACAATTGCCTATCGATTCTTGGATTTTGTACAAGTGCCCCACGATTTACCTAAACATTATTAAGAGAATGTCATGAACCCCTAGATGGTGGTGTCCAATCGGTCGTTAAATCCTCTAAATTGTCCGAAAGAACTAGCCCAGTGTGTTGGACCAACTTCTGAATTACAAGATCTTCTTGCTCAATTCATTTGTCTTGGAGTTGGGATTTTTTTGCAACAAATGGACTCTTAAAGGTTCCACTCCATCATAGAACCGCATGAACCTGAATGCTTACCGTTGTGCCAAGAAATTACCCACACCTTTATTGCGGCCCAAATGGTTGGGTTTTTCCGTGGCTTCACAAAGGATGTCGTGTTTATCACTTGGAATTAATTCCCCTCGCAATTGATCATTCTTCAATTTTTCCTAAGTAAAATCATAAATATATATAACTTAGTTATTTCCATATAAATTAAATATAGTTCAAATTAATAATGTATTCACCTGGAAAAAAACGTACCACTCTTTAGGCAATTCGTTTCTCTTCTTCCTTGAAAAATTCACCCTTTATGTTTTGTCGCCCTTTGAGAAATATATCACACCTATAAATGTCATCCACACTAATTGGTTGCACCAAAGTCCTTGCCTCATCTTCCATCATCTCGCCTGCTATTGCCAATTGCACATCTTATTCTAGACGTTTCTTCACTAGTGGCATTGCTGCTAAATGATAACTCCCATGATTCAATCGGTGTGGAATTTTATTATCCCATGCAACGTATTGTTTTATATCCCTCGTACCCTAAGTTGGATGTTAGGGTCATGTTAACACTATAGAAATTTTAAAGTACGTAATTAATCACACTAATAATTTGCAATAGTTATTACTAACATTTTCACTATCCTCCAATGGCCTTTTCTTGTGAATCTCCCAGCTCTCGGGTAGAATGTTTGTGTAAGTTTCCCATGGGCAATCACCTTTCTTATCACTAAATATTTAGTCTCTGGACAAAGTGTATTTATGTTCACGCTAACTGTTTGAAATCATGAACATAGCCTTCTTTTGCAAAACGCCTACATCTTGTGCTTTAATTTGAAAAGGCCTCTATGGGGATTACAAAACACAAGGATATGAGGGGGGAGAGTACATGTAACGAAAAATTGTAGAAGAAAAGAGAAGGGAAAATGATTCACTAAAGCTACCTTGCATTCCTTCCACAACACATCCTTGTAATAATTTGGGACATCATGCCAAGTATTGTAGCGGATATCTACCCTTTTTCTACCGACCTTTGCCACCAACCTAGACCATTTGGCGTGTTGCTCCGACACACAATTAATGAAATTCAATAACATTAACTCTTTCCTAGACATTCAATGTTCTAATTCTCTACAATGTGTTTTCCTACATCCCCCGTACCGTTGTCCTCATCCCACATTGTCTCCGTTGTTGGGGGATTGACATTACCAAACGGTGACACATCGTTACTAGTCCGTTTCCTAGTTTCCATTTTGAATGCTACATTTACAAACATACCAAAAAATAGCTTAACCCCTGACAAACATAAGTTACTAATATTTATAGAATATACAAAATATATAAGACGATGCTTTTTCCATTCAAGATCATGAAGCAAAAAAAAAACTTAGCAATTTAATAACAAACCCCACTTAAAATACAACTCATTGGAATCACAAAATCCAAACCCTAGCTATCACTAATAAGTTAATATTTGGAATTGCTCATTTATGTATGAAAATAATAAACCCTAGCATGAAAATGAAGACTAGATTTACCTTATTGATCAATCAAATGGTATTTGATGTGTCCATTTTATGTACATATTTTAGTACTTTTTGGGATAACTTTTGTGCTATTTTGTTATCAAGGGCTTGTGTTTTACCTTGAAATTCTCTTAAGAGAGGTAGGAGCTACTTTACACTCTTTTACCTTTTCTAAGTGGATTTTGTGTGACAAAGGAAGAACATAGAGACTTGCAGAACAGAGGATGTTGAAGATCGCCCTTTGAAGACTTTGAAGACTTGCTTCAAATATTTAAAGACTTGAAGATCGCCCTTTGAAGACTTTGAAGACTTGCTTCAAATATTTAAAGACTTGAAGATCGGAGGCCGTTGAAGATCATCCTTTGAAGGCTTTGAAGATTTGCTTCAAAGATTTGAAGACTTGAAGAATGAGCGGAATTATTGTGAAGAAGAGTGCTTGCTACAAGAAGAAGAAAAGAAGACAAGGTTCTGTTCTGGCGCTCATCGTGAGTCGCAAAGACCCCGTCGCGAGTCGTGAATCACGAGTGGCTAGAACACAACCTTATCCCTTTGTACTATAAATAGCATTTTCTTTCCTCTCTTTCATACTTCTTCTTCCAGCCCGATTATGGTACTATTAAAACCCTAGTTTTCCACCATTTTAATCTTTGATTTCTCTTGTTTTATGTTTGGTTTGTTAGCATTAATTACTATGTACTCTAGTAGCTAAATCTATTTCTTGGGAGCAACTGATTAAGAACAATTTGTAGCGTATTTAATACTCTTACTATTATGCATTTATGGAGCATTGAATGTGTTTGTTAATGTCATTATTGTTCTTGAAAGCTTGAGTATATGAAGTACTTGTGTAATATGGTTGTTAGGGTTTGGGGAAATGGGTTGATTTCCCCTTTTCATGATAGGAAATCCAAGAGTATGATTTAGAGCTTTTGATTGTGTTGATGGATTGATAATTTCTAGATGAATATGATGATATTGAACTATTTTTCATGTTTTTTGCTTGTAGCAAATGAGAGAAGTCTATGAACGTTGAACGTTTCGACTAATCTTGTGTAAATGCATAGATTGGTTAAATGCTTAGACACAGTGTAGTGGTTATAACTGTTTCCAAGCTTGTTGATTCTTCGTATTTAATGCCATTAATGAGATACTTTTAGTCATGTTTTGACTAAGGGAGCCATTGGTGAGGTTTGAAAAGAGATGTCGAATTCAATCTTGCAAACTACAATCTAAGAAGGATAGAAGTTTAGTCTTCAAAACAAGTAGTGAAAGTAGTAAATAAGTTGCATGTTCAATGATGGATAAGGGGCTTAGAAGTGGAAGTCAATTGCGCCCAAGGTTTCGTTAATTGTTGGTTTGATCACCTTTTAGTGTTGTTGCATGCTTTACATATTTAACTTGCTTGATTTGTTAACTTGTCTTTCAATTCATAATTTAGGACCAAAACCAACCAACCCCCTCCCCCCCATTTACATGTTTATATACATATATGCTTATATCTAGTATGTTTTCTCCTATATATGTTTAAATACTTCGAAAGATCCCTTTTCTCATGGACAACCTCGACTTGTCATTATCTACTTAATTGTAGATATGAAGCATTAGAGCTTAAAAATATAACTTTGAGAGGTACACTGATGACCTCCCAAATTTTAGCGCCGCTGCCAGGGAAGAGGCATTTATTTTTAAGTGTTTGGGCATATTATGTGTGATTATGTGCTATTTGTAAATAATTTTTAGTTTGCTTTTGTTTTGATTTCTTAGTTGACTTGCCATTTTTTCTTGGCTTGGAGATGTATTGTTCAAGTTCTTGGTGTATGGTTCGTAAGCGATCCTCTTCACAAGAACCCCTAAACTACGACCTCGAGTTAGAGTTGAATTTGAGATGGGCTAGGAGGTTCTCTTTTGAAAGTGTGAATAACACCCCTCCTAATGACCATTTTGTGGATACTTCTACTTCTATGCAGTATCAACACGAGCATGTAGATAAGCATCCCGGAGGAGGGCCTCAACATCCTCCTTTCTAAGGGAGAGCTCATCTTCTCCAAGGAAGGGAGATTCCTTTGGGGCAAGCCTTGTTGAGGGACATTATGGCTCCCAACCTTGATCAACAACTGATGTGCATTGGGTATCCTTTGGTAGGACCAAATGGGCACTTTGAGCTCAAGATCGAGTTTATAAACATGCTACCTATCTTCCTTGGTAGGCAAGGGGAGAATGCCAACAAGCATCTCACCGAGTTCCATTTTTTGTGTGGTGGCACGGTCCCCCATGGAGTAGATGAAGACTTTTACAAGTTGAAGGCATTCCCATTCACATTGAGGGATGGTGCAAGAGATTGGCTCCACTACCTACCACCCAAAAGCATCAAAAGTTGGCTTGCCATGAAGACAAAATTTCTAGACAAGTACTTCCCGGCTTTGAAGTCCACCGCTTTAAAAAAGGAAATAAGCAACATCCTCCAATGGAATGAAGAGTCTCTTTTTTACTATTGGGAGAAGTTCAAGAAGCTTCTCGTGAGTTTTCCTTACCATGGCTATTTAGAGGGAGATTTGGTCTACTATTTCTACAATGGTCGTCTTGATGAGGACTAAAGATTAGTGAGGAGTTCTTGAGGTGGTACCCTTGGGAACAAAACATCAACGGAGGCTATGCAATTATACGAGGAGCTAGCGGAGGAGTCAAGGAACTTTATCTTGAGGGCCAACTTGAGAAGAAGAAATCCAATGGCCACAAGTCACCCCTCTAATAGTGGAAAGCTTGAGAACCAAGTCACGACCCTTGTTTCTATGGTGAA
Source organism: Rubia yunnanensis (assembly GCA_037428765.1). Classification (NCBI taxonomy): domain Eukaryota; kingdom Viridiplantae; phylum Streptophyta; class Magnoliopsida; order Gentianales; family Rubiaceae; genus Rubia; species Rubia yunnanensis. The sequence continues at coordinate 29,171,818 of CM075069.1, read as the reverse complement.
ATCCTTGATGACTAAGCTCGAAAATGTTCCACATGTTAAATCTTGTGAAATTTGTTACTCGGCGCATCCTACGGATGATTTCCCTACTTTGCAAGATGATTATGCCCAGGAGGTGAGTGCCATGGGGTATCAAGGTAACCAAGGCTATCAAGGCAACCAAAACTATCAAGGCTTCCAAGGTGCGCAAGGATATCAAAGAAATCAAGGGTACCAAGGTGGCCAAGCCTACAAAACTGGCCTTACAATGCAGGTAATAGAGATTACCCAAATCTCCGATATGGAAACCCTCAAGGAAGCCAAAATGCTCAACAATACCAACCACATCAACAACAATGCCAAAGGCTCCAAGGAAATCCCCAAGATCGAGGGGGAGAGCTCGGGCTTGACAAAAGATGAGGTGATGTAGCCATTCAGCAGTTGAGCATATGCACGGAGAAAGGCAAAAAATTCCAAGATGAAGACAAGGCAAGCATCAAGAACTTGGAAACTCAAGTGAGCCAAATAGCATAATTGATTAATCAGATGGAGGCCTGAGAAAAGGGCAAAATACCCTCCTAACCGGAGATCAACCCTCTACAAAATGCTAGTGCTATCGCTTTGAGAAGTGGTATAGAGGTTGGTACTTCCCCAGGTGATGAAATTGTTGAAGAGAAGCTTAGAAGGGTTGAGGTGTTTGAAAAAGAGGTTGAAGAAGAGACTGGGAATTTGACCAAGTAGAAAGCAAGGAAGGAGAAGGAAGATGAGGTTATTGTTGAGAAGTCAACCTCCATTCCAGAACCTTCATCCCATCATCACAAAAAAATCAAAAATGGTGGAGATTCCTCCATATGTACCAGAACCACAGTTTTCTAAAGCTTTAAAGATGAGGAAGAAGGAGGACAACAAGGACATCTACGAAGTCTTTCGTAGATGTGAGGTAAATATCCCCTCTTGAATGCCATTGAACAAATTCCTAGATATGCTAAATTTCTTAAGGAATTATGTGTTGTGAATATAAAACAAAGAGCCAAAAATAAGTTGACAAATGGGAAAAATGAGCATGTTTCTGCCTTGTGTCAAAAAGAGCTACCCCCTAAGTGTAGCAATCCCGACATGTTCACAATCCCCTGCATAATAGGAAATACACATTTTGAAAAAGCCATGCTTGATCTAGGTGCATCAATAAATGTGATTCCTTACTCTTTGTATGAAAGCCTCAACTTGGGTACTTTGCACAAAACCGGGGTGGTAATCCAATTGATCGATCGTTCTAGTGCATACCCTAAGGATATTGTCAAGGACATGTTGGTTAAGTTGGACTCCTTAGTTTTCCCCGTGGATTTTTATGTCCTTGACATGGAGCATGACAAACATGACACCCCAATTTTATTGGGGAGGCCATTTTTGTTATAGGACAATGATTGATGTTCATAAGGGTACCCTCACCATGGAATTTGATGGAATAAAATTAGAGTTTAACATAAATGGCTCTATGAAGTATCCTAGTGAAGAATATGCTTGCCATGTCTTAGATGTTGTTGAATATGTTGTGCAAGATGTTTTTTAGCTAAGTAGGGATGATTCCTTGTTAGTTTCTTTGCAATGTGATAGTGATGAGGCATACAATGTATATTCTATGAGCACTAACTTGAAGGAATGCTTTGAGGACTTGAATATTCTTGAAGAGATGAAACAAAGCCTCTCAAACCCTCCCCTCTACTCTTGGAGGACCCAAGGAACCGGAATTCCTTCCATCACTTGTGAAGGCCCCGGTGAGAGAGCTTAAGCCTTTTCCAAGTGACCTAAAAGTATACATTTCATGGGGAAGGGGAGACACTCCCAGTTATCATTTCAAGTAAGCTTACCCAAAAGCAAGAAGAAAAGTTAATGGTGGTGTTATGGGAGAATAAGGAAGCACTTGGATAGACTATTGCTGACATCAAAGGCATAAGTCCATCCACTTGTATGCATCAATTTTTTTGGAAGAAGATGCAAGGCCCGTACGACAACCCCACCACCTTTTAAACCCACCTATGATGGAGGTGGTGAAGGAAATCCTCAAGTTGCTCTAAGTGGGTATGATCTATCCAATATCGGACAGTAAGTGGGTGAGGCCAACTCAAGTGGTACCCAAGAAGAGTGGGGTGATGGTAGTCGAGAATGAGAAGGGTGAAATGGTGCCCACTCGAGTCCAAAATGGGTGGCGCATTTTCATTGACTACAAGAGGCTATATGCGGAGACCCAGAAGGATCACTTCCCGTTGCCATTCATTGATCAAATTATCAAGAGGTTAGCAAGCCACCCCTTCTATTTCTTTTTTGGATGGATACTCAGGGTATTTTCAAGTAGCAATTTCCCAGGAGGACCAAGAGAAGACTGCCTTCATGTGCCCCTTCGATACGTTTGCTTACTTGCGTATGCCTTTTGGGCTTTGTAATGTTCCCACCACTTTCCAAAGGTGTATGGTAAGCATTTTCTTAGAATTTGTTGAAAACTTTGTTTAGGTATTCATGGATGATTTCACCATTCATGGTAATCCCTTTGACAACTGTTTAGAAAATTTGGCACAAGTTCTTAAATGTTGCATTGATACTAATCTTGTGTTAAATTCTAAAAGTGTCATTTTATGGTAGAGCAAGACATTGTCTTAGGACATGTTGTCTCCTCTAAGGGTGTTGAGGTTGACAAGGCAAAGATAGACACAATTCAAACTTTACTTTATCCTACTAATGTGCGCGAAATGCGCTCTTTTATTGGCCATGCAGGATTTTACCACCGGTTCATCAAGGACTTTTCAAAGATAGCATCTCCTTTGTGCAAGTTATTGCAAAAGGAGGTGGAATTTGTGATGGATGAGGGTTGTAAAGGGGCCTTCGATACATTGAAGGAAAGGTTAGTCTTGACCCCTATCATACAACCCCCGGATTGGTCAATGCCTTTTGAGATCATGTGCTATGCTAGCGATTACACCGTTGGAGTGGTGCTCGGTCAAATTTTGGGGAGAGCACCTCACGCCATCTACTACACATCCATGTCTCTCAATGAGTCCCAAAGAAACTACTCCACCACAGAAAAGAAGTAGCTAGTGGTGGTATTTTCTTTGGAAAATTTTTGATCTTACTCATTTGGTAAAAAGTTATTGTGTACACTGACCATGCAACACTTTGTCATTTAATGATGAAGAAAGAAGCCAAGCCAAGATTGATACAGTGCATCCTGTTTTTGAGTGAATTTGAGTTGGAGGTGCGAGACAAGAAGGGTGCGGAGAACCTTGTGGCTGATCATTTGAGCCGGTTGACTCAATGACAAGACATTGAGGTAAATTCCTCAGTGAAGGAGCAACTACGGGAGGAGTTCCCCGATAAAAAATTGTTCGTAATTAGGGACCTCCAACTGTGGTATGCCGCCATTGTAAATTTCCCCGTCGCCGGTAAATTCCCTCCTCATTTTTCTAAGGCCCAAATGGATAAATTGAAGAGTGATGCTACATATTATGTGTGGGATGATCCATTTTTGTGGATACATTGTGTGGATTAAGTTGTTAGGAGATGTATCCCCTATAATGAAGTACACTTAATTGTTTTTTACATTCTCATGTGTGTGACGGTCATTTTGGAGCAATGAGGACTGCTAGGAAAGTCTTAGAAAGTGAATTTTACTGGCCTACATTCAATAAGCATGCATATACCTTTTGCAAATCTTGTGATGAATGCCAGAAAGTAGGAAATATCTCCTCCAGGAATGAAATGCCCCAAAAGCCTATTTTGTATTGTGAAATCTTTGATGTTTGGGGTATTGAATTTATGGGACCTTTCCCTAATTCTTGTGGCTTTACATATACTCTTCTCGCCGTTGATTATGTGTCGAAGTGGGTTGAAGCAAAATCCACTAGGACTGACGATTCTAAAGTGGTTACAGAATTTCTAAAAAATAACATCTTCTCTAGGTTTGGGGTACCCCGAGCCTTGATTAGTGACTATGGCACCCACTTTTGCAACCGGACCATAGAGGCACTCTTGAATAAATATGGCGTCACTCATAAGACATCCACCACCTATCTCCCACAAACCAATGGGCAAGCCAAAGTTTCCAATTGGAAAATCAAGTCCATCTTTCAAAAAATAGTTAACCCTAATCGGAAGGATTGGGGTTCTCGGTTGAACGACGCCTTGTGGGCGTATAGGATGACTTACAAGAGACCGATTGGTATGTCACCATAACGGTTAGTGTTTGGTAAGCTATGTCACTTACCGATGGAAATTCAACACAAGGCTTACTGGGCAGTCAAAGAATTCAACCTCGATATAGATGAGGCCAACTTGCATTGGAAGCTACAATTTCATGAACTAGATAAGATCCGGAGGGAGTCCTATGAGAACGCCAAAATCTATAAGGAAAAGACAAATGTGTGGCTCGACAAGATGATCATTAGGAAGGAATTTGACGTGGTTTAAAAGGTCCTCCTATTTCAATATCGTCTTTTCCTATTTCCCGGTAAGTTGAAATCTTGATGGATCGGTCCTTTTGAGGTGGTGAAGGTATTCTTGCATGGTGTAGTGGAAATCCTAGATCGAGCTAATTCCAATACATTCAAGGTCAATGGACAACATTTGCAACCTTACCACGAGAGTTTTGTGCCAAAAAATGGAGAGGGTGTTGATCTCCTTGATTCGGTTTGTGAGTAAGCTCAAAGAAAGAGGGGTGAGTTGTGCCAACTACGTCAAATAAATTTGTTTTTAATCATCTGGATCGACATTCATGGCTTTTCGTTGATGTTGTTTGGTTTTGTGTTTTTGTCGTAAGTTTCATTATTTTGTTTTGTGCTTTTCACGGCCTGTTTTTCCATGATTTTGTAGCAATTTGAACCCAAGGCATTGGACAGATGAAGGGATAAATGCTTGGAATCAAGAAGGAAAAGTTTGGAAAGGAATCAGATTGAAATTTTTTCTAAGTACCAGGTAGGCTGCCCGTCGCGAGTCGCGATCACCTTGTAGCTAGTCGCAACGGGATTAGAAAATTTAGACAATTTTGGAGCCCTCGGGCTCAACTTTTTGCGAGCCATGATGGCCGCATCACGAGTCGTGATGGATCATTGCAAGTCATGACGATTTGGTCGCGATTGCGACCAAATCAGAAAGATTTTGCAAAAATAAGAACTCCCAGGTCCACTTTTTTGCGAGTTGCGACAGTCCCATTGTGAGTCACGATGGACCATCACGAGTGGCAATGGATTGGTTGTGAGTTGTGATGCGAGCTTTAACCGGAGGTGTTTGTTGACCTACCCATTGCGAGTCGAGATGAGCGTACATGCCTGTTTTAAAAAGCGAGCAGATCTCTATCAAATTGCCATTTCTATCTTCTTCCCTTCATCTCCTCATCCGCTCCACCAATTACCACCAATCTCTGCCCACCAATCACCGGCGCTCCACCCTAAATCAACCCTACACCACTCCCCAATCCATCATACCCAATCTCTACCCGTAAATCAGCCTAATTCATTGAAGAACACAAAACCCTAGAATTTTGGGGTTATGTGATTTTTATAAATTCAAATTTCAATTGTTTATGGGCTTAGTTCCTTCTTCATCCTAAGTATCTAAGTGATATGACCCTTACCAAGAGACCTATGGCTCTTCCACAAGGTGGGCGCACCTCCATCTCCACCTCCGCCACCACCTCCGGAGTCGAGCCCTGTACCTCCTCCTGATAGGTACATGGGTTTGACCCGGATTACCAGGCCCTATGTAGAGAGATGGGATGCCTTGGTTAACTGCCAGTTAAAGGAGACAAGTTTTGTTGATGTGCCCACACTGAAGGCTCTTGGGCTAACCCAGCCAGTCCAATCTCTCCTAGACAAAAGAGGGTTGGTGGGTTTCATGGGGAAGAGTGCCCCATCCTACCAGCGATACACACTGGAGTTCCTATCCACAGTTAGGATATGCAGCATGAGGGTTGATCAGCCCTGCGAGAGGTACATCACTTTCCACTTAGATGATATACCCTGAGAGATGACCATTTCGCAGATTGATAAAGCCTTTGGATGAGACACAAGTGAGATCTGGGTGAGGTTGGACCCATAGGGCCAGGACCGACCGATTAAAGACAACATGCATTTTTGAAGTATCATCAACATGAGGGAGAAGAACTCCTACGACAAGAGCAGTGTCATCATCTATCCCGCACTTTGTTATGTGCGCACACTTTTGGCTGGCACAGTGCTTTGCTCGGCGAAGCCGACGAATGTGTTGGACAATGGCATTCATTTCTTATGGCACTTGACGAGTGTGGGGCTGGGATATGGTTATGGGCCGAGCTGTGGATGAAGATGGTCGTAGAGGTGGCTGTGAAGCTAAAAGGGAATATTATTGTTGGAGGCATAATCGTCCTCTTAACGGAGCACTTAAGATTGGTCTCACTGGCTAATGTTTTGCACTTGGGGAGGTACACTTCCTAGCTCATCACTGCAGAGAGGTTGAAGCGATTTGAGATGCTTGGCACCACGCAGATTACGTGGGTCTTTCGCTGGTTATATGGCGCTGAGAAGATCACCTTCATGGCACTTCCTTAGCCCAACAAGATGAGGTTGGAGTTTGATACACCCTTGGCGGACCTGGTGATTCCACCCGACTCTTCGTGCAGAGAGGAATTTCAGCGCGAGCTCAATGACCTTGGTCCAGCCCTTGTTCAGCGTGACAATAGTAACTTGCCTTTCACTGAACGACAATAATAGCATTCTCCACAGCCTCCATTAGTTATCAAGCCTATGCAAGAGTATTATGTGCCACCTCACTACTGTCAGCCTCTGCCTGACTTCTATGAGCGTATGATGCAGAGTATGCAGGATGGATTCTGCCGCCAGGATAACATGATATTGGAGCACAATGTTTTTGTCTTCTAGAGCTTGATCAACATAGATGAGGAGATTGACCATCTATCAGCTAGCATTCATGAGATGCAGTCTCAGGCAGGTGGTGCCTCATGCCCTAATCTTGGAGCAGAGAGGCATAGATCTAGGAGGTAGAGGAACACAGATTGGCTGGCTCGTTATCAGCAGCGTTATTTTTGTGGTGGTCATTCTTCCTCACAATAGTGATTGTGAGCATTTTATTCTTACCCTTTCCATACTTCTTCTCTTTGTATGCTTTTGCCTTATTTTTCTACATTGAGGGCAATTAGCATTTTAAGTGTGGGGAGGGGTATTTACTAATTTCACTGCTTGGTTTGGGGATGTTTTTCTAGACTTGCTACGTTTGGGATATTTTTTGCATTGTTTTGGATTCCCCCCCCCTTTTGTTTTAGTGATGCATTTGGAAAGCACTTTTCTACTTATTGATTGGAAAAATATGAAAATTTTGAAAAAAAAAGAAAATGAAAAAGAGCAAAAAGAAAAAAGAATCCTGCTAAGTTGAAAACCTGAGAGGGCATCTTAGGCAACATTAGGGGTCCAGATAGGTCAAAAACCTGAAAGGGCGACCTAGGTAAAAATGAGTGGCTAAATGTGTGGAATAAGGTCAAATGTGAGCCAAAGAAACATGATGTGTGGCTAGGCTGAAAACCCGAAAGGGCTCTTAGGGAAAATGAGAGAAAGAGAGAAAAAATGTAATGTATTCACTAATTTGCCGGTGTTAGAGTCATAAGGTTGAGGTAGCCATATGGATGGATTGGGTAACTTGACATCTTGGGACCTTTTGGGATTGGAAAATTTAGCGGGGAAAACAAAGTAAGTTATGAAATTCTTGATTGTTGATATACTTAATTTTTAGGATAATATATTGGTAAAAAGTGGAGTATGTGTTTGAACGTTTTGCATACTTTTAGCTTCAACTTGTACCATTGGATTTGGGATTGTCAATTCAAGATTTGGAGATGTTTTAGGGATATCAATGAATTGATATGTTGATATGGTTTGGGTAGACTTAGGAATGGGGGTTGTGGGAAACTTCTTATTTGATCTTAACGTTGGGATGTATGATATTGAGAGTTTTGTGAGTTATTGACTTGGGGGAATAGTAGTTAGGATGTGGCTACGTCAATTCCTTCGTGTGCTTGGATCTTTTCTTACTCGAGGGCGAGTAAGGTTTAAGTGTGGGGAGGTTTTATGTGCATATTTCAGTACTTTTTGGGATCACTTTTGTGCTCTTTTGTTATCAAGAGCTTGAGTTTTACCTTGAAATTCTCTCAGGAGAGGTAAGAGAGACTTTACGCTCTTTTACCTTTTCTAAGTGGATTTCGCCTGACAAAGGAAGAACATGGATACTTGAAGATCAGAAACCGTTGAAGATCACCTTTTGAAGACTTTGAAGACTTGCTTCAAATATTTGATGACTTATAAACCGGAGGTCGTTGAAGATCATCCTTTGAAGACTTGCTTCAAGGATTTGAAGCTTGAAGAATTAGAGGAATTATTATGAAGAAGAGTGCTTGCTACAAGAAGAAGAAAAGAAGACAAGGTTTTGTTCTGTCGCCCGTCGTGAGTCGCGACACACGGGTAGCCAGAACACAACCTTATCCCTTTGTACTATAAATAGCATTTTCTTTCCTCTCTTTCATACTTCTTCTTCCAGCCCGATTTTGGTACTATTCAAACCCTAGTTTTCAACTATTTTGAGCTTTGATTTCTCTTGTTTTATGTTTGGTTTGTTAGAATTAATTAGTATGTACTCCAGTAGCTAAATCTAGTTCTTGGGAGCAATTGACCGAGACTTCCAAGCCCATGCATTAAGAACAATTTGTAGCCTATTTAATACTCTTACTATTATGCATTTATGGAGCATTGAATATGTTTGTTAATGTCCTTAATGTTCTTGAAAGCTTGAGTATATGAAGTACTTGTATGATTTGTTTGTTAGGGTTTGGGGAAATGGGTTGATTTCCCCTTTTCTTGATAGTAAATCCAAGAGTATGATTTAGAGCTTTTAATTGTGTTGATGGATTGATAATTGCTAGATGAATATGATAATGTTGAACTCTTTATCATGTTTGTTGCTTGTAGCAAATGAGAGAAACCTATAAACGTTGAACGTTCTCGACTAATCTTGTGTAAATGCATAGATTGGTTAAATGCTCAGACACAGTGTAGTGTTTATAAGTGTTGCCATGCTTATTGATTTTTCGTGTTTAATGCCATCAATGAGATACTTATAGTCGTGTTTCGACTAAGGGAGTCATTGGTGAGGTTTGACAAGAGATGTCGATTTCAATCTTCCAAACTAATATCTAAGAATGATAGAAGTTTAGTCTTCACAACATGTAGTGAAAGTAGTAAATAGGTTGCATGTTCAATGATGGATAAGAGGCTTGGAAGTGGAAGTCAATAGCGCCCAAGGTTCCGTTAATTGTTGGTTTAATCACCTTTTAGTGTTGTTGCATGCTTTACATATTTAACTTGTTTGATTAGTTAACTTGTCTCTCAATTCATAATTTAGGACCAAACCCCCCCCCCCCCCAATTTACATGCTTATATATATGCTTACATATAGTATGTTTTCTCCTATATATGTTTAAATACTTGGAAAGATCCCTCTTCTCGTGGACGATTCCGACTTGCCAGTATCTACTTAATTGTAGACATGAAGCATTAGGACTTAAAAATATAACTTTGAGAGGTACGGTGATGACCTCCCAGTATTAGACACTTCTCCTTAGCTTCTCCCTACATTAAAAAAAAGACCCATGTTAAAAATAAGAAATTTTAAGAGGGAGGTTTGAGTAGAAGAGATGAAGACATACCTCAAATCATCCACACTTCAAATGGGAGTTTTGATGATGAAATGGATAGATGAGTTGGGGTATGAATGTTTTTTGGAGGGGAGAAAAGTGGGAAGGGCGGGTTTTTCAAATGAGAGTAAATGCCCATTTGAAACCCTTTCCTCGTTTTTCATTCCCGACACAAAGGGTTTCCGGACTCAAAAACATTTTGTCCCATCTATATGGATGACAAGAAAGGTGTCCGAGTTTGGAAACTTTTTTTGAATTTTAAAAAAGAAAAATGGGCAGATGTTAAAAACCCCAAAATCAAAAACGATTTTAACATTCTCTTGAAACCTACAATCCCAAAACCCCCAAACCTTTTCCCAAATTTCACAAACCAAATCCCCAAACCAATTCACCATGAGTCGCAAGAGCACCGTCTGTAAGTCAAAGGCAAGTGATCGCAGTCGTCGTCCTATCGTGGAGATTGGTGAATTGAGAAAGTTCTTCAATGACGATGCCAAGCAAATGTATGTAAATTTTTTTTGAAGAGAAAGGTTATTAATTCAAAGGCTATATTATCTTAAGATATTGAGGAGTTAGGATTAGGGTATTTTCTAGCATGTTTTAAAACCCAACATTTGAAGAAACTTCTTTGTATGGACGAGCTCGTACACATGGATGAAATGATTAAGTTTTATGCAAATTTGGGTCAAAGTAGAAACAATAGAGATATGACTAGGGTTAATGAGAAATATTTATCGGTGACTATGTATACAATTAACGATGCCCTAGATTTCCCCTACAGCACCCCCTAGAAATTAAGGCCTAGTGACCCCAATGGCCCCCTCAATATCTATTATACACATTTTTGGTCGAGTGTGAGCGACGCTACTCCCCTTTGTCCTATAGCCATGGATAGGAAATATTTTAAGAGAGTGGGAGCTAATGCGGGAAAAGCGGAGAGTTTTAATATCGGTCAATTAACCGTAGATGAGCTTATTATTTATGATTGGATATGCTTGATCGTTTTCCCCACAGGTGGCCATGCATGCGAGCCGACTATTGCTAACCTCATGATGTTTTACAATGTTATGGAAGGTAGAAAGATAAACCCAGGGTTTTCCATCCTCTCTTTCATGTTGAAGGCCGCACAAATGAAGAAGAATGATCTTCCTTATGGTGGTTTGATAACCGTTATGATAAAGAAGACGGGCTTAATTCCGCAGGATAAGCCTTTGAGGATTGATTACTATGACAAGAATTTGTTCCAACACAAAAACCTCCATCTAGCCTTTGACGACAAGTGGAAACAATGTGAAATACCCGGTTGAAAAGCTAAGATTGCAAAGAGGGCTCGCAAAGCAGAAGCAGAAAAGGAAGAGGCCTCGAGCTCCCATAAGAGATTAAATAATTTACGTAATTACAATTTTAAATATTTTATTTTTATATCCATTTGATTTTGATGTATATTGATTTCCAGGCAATGGCAGCGGTTGGAAGGCTAGGTTGACAAACTACTTCGACTCTATGCGTGCGGACTTGACCGAGACCCACAAAATGTTGACCCATGCGCATACCTAGCATGTCGTATTCTTGGAATCTCAGGGCTTGCAATTGGAATTGAACGAACATGACGAGCCACCTAACTTTGAGCTGGTCTTCTCTGAGAGTGAAGATGATGATATGATGATGGTGATCATGGGAGAGATGATGAGAACATTGCGAGCCAAGAATAGGGTGGGAATGGAATCTTTTAAGACTTAGTTGTTATGATGTTGTGGAAAAAATTGGATTATGTTAGAGAAGTTATTTGGTTTTAAATCTCTAGTATGTAAGTTTTGGATGATGGTTTACATTTAAATTCAAGTAGTGGCTTTAATTCAAAATTGTAATGCACGAAATTTGAATAATATTGTTGTTAATGGATTTTGTTTACTGTTTGGTAGATGAAATTAGTGGTTGGATAGGTGACATTTTTAGGTTCAAAGTTTGTGAAATCTGAAAATGACCAAAAGATAGGAAGAGTTTCCGAACTCGGAAACTCTTATGCCTTTGTAATTTTCGACCGGAACATTTTCTGGATTCGTAAACATAGGAGTTAGTTTGGCACCTTTGGCCCAATAAGATTTCCAAGCTCGGAATTATAGTTCACGAGCTTGGAAAAATGCGACGAGTTGAAGATCAATAGACATGAGTCACTTTCCGAGCTTGTGTGACAATTTCGGGCCGAAACTGGAATTTTCAAAGCATGCTTTTTTTGAGATATTAAACATTTCCAAGCTCGGAAATGGTTCGTGTCTATTTATTGAAGAGATAAAATATACTTTCCTAACTCGGAAATTATTCACTATATAAAAAAGGGTATGAATCAAACTCACAAAATCGATCCCCAATTTCCAAACCTTAGCCTACATTCTGAACTCGAAAATGCCCTCAAATTCTTCCATTTTGAAAACTCAATCAAGTATTTGGCATGGCTAGGGGTGGTTCAAGCTGCATAATGTCTCATTCTCATTCAACTGGCCACAATCCCAGCTTCGGTGATACAAGGTTTGTCTCTAAATTTGTGCAAACTCAGTATGATGCATTTAGTGAGAGGGCAAAGTTATATAATCCATTTCTTGTGGACTTTAATGCGTATTTAGCTTTAGGGTTGGCCAATGCCCTAAATCCAATTAGTGAACAACATATTGAGAATTTGCTTTCGTGTAGTGAGAAAGCGTATTTTTATTTGACATGCCAATTTTAAGCTAATTTACGAGAAGTGGGTAGTGGGCATTATGCTACGAGGGTTTGGAGAATTGACATCTCACTTAGCCAATGGATAATTAATAAGAGATCAGAGTGCCCGTACTTGGTCCTAGAATTTGTTTACCCGGAGAACACTGATGGTTTTTTTGATGATTGCTACCACAGGGAGAAATGGCCTCTTGAAGTTAATCCTCCCTACATTGACCCCGTTGAGTGTAGCGTACACTACTTCAACCACAATTGAATGAATTTAGGAAAACTCGAGTCCTCCTATTTAAATATTCTCTCCATAGATCAACATATTACATATGAGATGATAAATAAGAGTTTGGTCCTCTTGGGCGGGCACTTGACCGAGCCTAATTACCCAACCCTTATGCTATTTTATTTAATCATGGAGCTAGAAAGATCAACCCTGGGATGGCTATTTTTAGACATATGTTGCATTATGCAACTTTGAAGAAATTATTGACTTGCCTACCGTATGGGAGTTTAATAACTCACATTTTGAAGAATGTTGAGGGGTTGACTATCGAGGGGGAGGAAAAAGTCCCAAAGTATTATGACAAGACTCAATTCGAGAACAATGGCTTGGTTTTGCACAATGGGAAGTGGTATTATAAGTCGGATGGGGAAGCAGAGCAAAGCAAGAGGCCACGTATTAAGGAAGGTTAGTCACAAATGTGTTTACGATGATATAGTTTATACATTGATTATATTTTATTCTCTATTTATATAATTCAAATCTTGGCCGTTCTATGTAGGTACCGAGAAATCATACTTGAAGGGCTTCAAGAATTTCTACAAATGGATGCGCAAGGAATTTTGCGCTATGAAGGCAAAAATTAGGTTGAATGAAAAGTCTTAGCGAGCTTATGAGCGACATCTTGCATCTAGCTCCCGGCAACGCCTCGACTGATCGACTTCTACTGGCGCCATTGAAGATGTCAATGAATGGATTTGCAAGACTTGATTATGATTATGAATTTGAATGAATTTTTGAAGATTTGTGGGATTGTTAAGTTCTAAGACTTTATCTTTGGTTTTCTATGTTAAAATTATTTTGGAATTTAAATTATTGGAATTTAAATTATTGGAATTTAAATTATTGGAATTTAAATCATTTAAATTTAAATCATTTGAAGTCCAAGGTACAAGAATGAAAAAAAATCAAATTGCACTTGATATCGAAACACTTACTACTTATGCTTCCTTTTCTTGATCATGATCTTCTTCGACTTCCACTTTCTAGACTGATCTTCCCCTTACCGTTGATCCACATACATTCTTCATGGTCATTATGACCTAGGAAATTATGAAGGCTCTGATCTTCCTCCTCGAGCAAAATGAATTCTTCTGATCCACAACTCGATGTATGGCATCCAAATCCAATTATTTCCTCTAACTCTTTTTCTTCAATGAAATCACATTTCCCTTCAATAACAATCTCCCATCTAGGATCAACAGGATCCCTGACATAGAAAACCTGGTGCGCTTGAGAAGCCACTATGGAAAGATCGTTCTTCCATCCAACCCAACTTCTATCGACAAGGGTGAAGCCCAAATCCTCGATGCGCTGTCCATTGTTAATATTGACCCACTAACATTTAAACACAGGGACATGCATACTCACATAGTAAAGCTCCCAAAATTTAGATATTGTACCAAAGTAGCATTTTACGGCATACATAGGATTTTCATCACCACCCCTTCTAACATGCAATGCTTTGGTGACAAGAAACACTCCACTGTTTTGAGTGAAACTCTTATCATCCATTGATTTTGGGGAAAACGTAAGACCATTGATGTCATAGCCTCCATAGGAAATATCAATCCCCAATGGTCTATGAGCCAACCACTTAACTGTCGTTGGATGTTTACCGACATCTACGTGATCCCGGAACCATGATGAAAATGTAGAGGTGTGCGATTGAAGAACCTGAGCTTCATTGAAATTAGGGAGCAACAGCCGCATGTCATCCATATGAATCTCTATGTGCAGAATTACATCCTCGTGGTTGCGTAAAACATAAAGATGTGCGGAAATCTTCCGCACTAGGGATAAATAATTTTCCCTATCTGACCCTAAACCATCCGACCTCCCTTCATGTCTACCGATTGAAACCCCAACAGATTCAACTTGCTTTATATAATCAGTGCAAAACTCAATGGCCTCTTCCGTCACGTATTGCTGCTCAATACTAGCATCTTCCCTATACCAATTTTCAAAAAGTGCTTGAAGATTTTCATACGGGTACATCTATCTCAGAAAAACTGGACCACATAGATTTATCTCACGCACCAAATGGACGATCAAGTGGACCATAATGTCAAAAAATGAGAGAGGGAAATACATTTCCATACGGCACAGAACTTCAACAATCATTACTTGTACCCTATCCAACTTTGATACGCTAATACTTTTGCGACAAATGGATTTGAAAAACACAAAGAGCTTTGTAATGCACAATCTTACATGAGAAGGAAATGTAGATTAAATGGCAATGGCATTCAATTCCTAAATTAGGTTGTGACAATCGTGTGACTTCAACCCACCTAACCTCAACTCCTCCACTGACACAAAAGTGCTGATGTTAGACGAGTATGCACTGGGCAGTTTCACACTACTAAGGGTCTCACAATAATATTTCTTCTCCGACTGCGACATTGATAGCAAGCAGGGGTAAAATAACAATCATAACCCGCACTCACTGGTGCAAGATTCTTCCAAATACCCAAATCAACCAAATCTAGCCTAGACTTAAATCTGTTCTTTATCTTCCCAGGGGTATTTAACAACGTCCCAACCAAAGAGTCACAAACATTCTTCTCAATGTACATAATGTCAAAGAATGTCTAACTTCCAAATGCTCCCAATAAGGTAGCTTAAAAATGAAGCATTTCTTCCAACTTCTGTCAACGATAACCTTTCTTTTCCTCTTCCCGAATTCATTGGCCAAATTCTTAACACTCTCATAAATCTGTGTACCTAATTGTGGCATAGGTGCAACTCGTGTCTTCACTTTCCCATTAAACCATTTTTCGGCCAATCGCCATGGGTGCCCCTCGGGAAGAAACCACATGTGCCCTTGGTAAAAAGTCTTACAACCATGTTTTAATTGACAAAAATCAGTGTCTTTCTAACAGTCTGGACAAGCTAAGTGGCCTATCACAGAATACCCAGACAAATTCCCATATGCAGGAAAATAATTAATTGTGCAAAATAACAACGCTTTAAGAGTGAAGAAATCATCAACCAACCCATCAAACCCTCTAACACCATCATTAAACAAATTCAACAAATCCTCCACTACAGGAGCAAGATATACATCAATATCATTACCAAGTTGCTTCGAACCTGATATCATCAAAAATAGCAACACATACTTACGTTTCATGGTCAACCAAGACAAGAGGTTGTATATCACCAACATAATAGGCCTAGAGCTATGTGTGCTACTCATGTTACCAAAAGGATTCATACTATTTGTACACAAACCTAATCTCAAATGCTGAGATTCTTTGCCAAACTCCGGGTACAATACTTTCTTCCGTTGCTCCTCGTCCAAAGTATGTCTTATGACATCATCTACGGGTCGGTCTCTATCTGCATGCTAATGCAACAACTTAGCATCTTCCCTACAAGCATACAACTTCTTCAAATGGGGAATGATCAAGATGTACTATAAAAAAATTTCCGGTGTCCTCTTCTTTGATTTCAATGGAACTTCCGCACCCACCGTAATTGCACCTCTCTTGAACTCGTACCGAGACTCAATGCATACCCAAAAAGTTTCTCGATCTTTATCTACTTCCCCTCTATAAAACATAAAATCGTTCGGGCATGCATGCTTTTTTTGAAATTCCATTCCCATTAGGCATAGCATGTTTTTGCAGCATATAACCTATCGGGCATTAAATTACCCTCAGGAAGAAAATCCCTAAACAACTGGAGAGCCTTGGTAATCGACTTGTCTGTTCATCGAAACTTTTCCTTCAAGTTCATTATCCGCAGAGTGGCATTCATAACCGAGTTTTCCAAACCATTGTACAAAGGCATCCCTTTGTCGTCAATCAAAGCTTACAACGACTCCAGTTTACCTTTGAATTCCCTTGCAATGTCTTCCACCATTTTGTCAAACTCGGCGTTACAATCTAATTCATCACCCACCATCGTGTCCTCTAATTCATTAGAATGTTATGCTTCTAAAACCTCCTCATGTCATACCCACAGAGTGTAGTTAGTTTGGAACCCTCTCATTATGAGATCTTACCACAACTTCTTCCTCCCTAAATAAGCATCATTTATACAATCCTTACAAGGGCATCGTGCCCACGAACAAATTTTTTAGAAGCATGTTCAAAAGCAAACAAAGAAAATGATTCAACCAATGACATGTACTCAGTTGATTTCCTTAGATCATTACCAATTGTTCATCTCAATCTATTATCGTAAACGTCATTTAAAATGCAACACATGAGGATGCATTTAACAATATTCATAAACCTAGCTAATCTCAAATCATAATTGAAAATATGAACATATATGAAGCATTAAATACACCTAAAATTATTTGAACAAAATTGTCAACTTCATAATTTGGATAAAACTAACCTTCTCCAAGCACAAAACCTTGTCCTCAACAACGGGTTAGGAAAAAAGAGCTTCTTCTTAAAAGAATTAGGGTTTTGTCGCATTTAATGAAATTAGATGCGTTAATTTTTTTTATATACGTGTCCATTTCTGAGGTCGGAAACTATGTCCCATACTATATAAGACGCGATACCACTTTCTGCGTTTGGAAAGTGGACACGAAGAATTTACGTTTCTGAAATCTATTTCCTCTATTTGTAATACATAAACTCTGTAATTTCCGATATCGAAAATCCATCAGTTCCATATCTCAGAGTTTTTAAATAATCATTTTAAAGGTGATTAGGCATAACTACCTTTAATTAGGGTTAATTAAAGGCAGTAATGCCTTGAATCACCTTTAGTTAGCCCTAATTAAAGGTGGTTCATGGAAAACCGCCTTAAATAAACAAAAAAACTGCCTTCAAAATTTGTAGGGGGACACGAACGGGGGTTTCTGAACTCAAAAATGTTGATTAAAGGTGGTTCTCAGCGAACTGTTTTCCATTGCTTCCTTTAATAGGCTTTCCTCTACTAGTGTCATATCGACCAGCTCATGCGTCATCGTGTCTTCCAAAAATTCTTGTGTGGTCATGACATACTCAGGATCTTCATTTGCGCATTTTTGTTATGGTTGTGGTTGCACAATGGGACTAGCATTTGCTCTCTTAAGATTATGCACCAAGACTCGCGTAATAACTTCTATGTCTCATTTGAAAACAAGACAGGTCCTATGAACAGGCTGAGAAAAAAGCACAAACATCAATCCAACAAAAAAATAGAAACTTCTAAAAAAAAGAACTACAAACTGCATAGGTTTAATTAAAACTATCATAAGTTTGAATAAAACATGCACTAGTTTTAAATACGTATCAAAAAAACAAAAAAATGACAAAAAAGAACTTACATTAGCCTTTTTGGTCATTAGACCACTTGGAATGCGATATGAAATGGTTCCTGGCTCATGAGCAAGGCCATCAGATGCAACGTTTCCGAACTCGGAAACGTTAATTAAAGGCGATTCTTAGCGGATCGCCTTCCATTGTTTCCTTTAATAGGCCTTCCCCCACCAGTGTCCTATCAACCAACTCATGTGTCATCGGGTCTTCCAAAACTTCCTGTGTGGTCGTAACATGCTCATGATCTTCATTTACGCCTTCTTGTTGTGGTTGTGGTTGTGGTTTTGATTGCACAATGGGACTAGCATTTGCTCTCTCAAGATTATGCACCAAGACTCGCGTAATAACCTCTATGTCTCATTTGAAAACAAGACAGGCCCTATGAACATGCTGGAAAAAAAAGCACAAAGATCAGTCCAGCAAAAATTTAGAAACTTCTAAAAAATATAAGAACTGCAAACTACATAAGTTTAATTAAAACTGTCATAAGTTTGAATAAAACATGCACTGGTTTTAAATAAGTATAAAAAAAAAGACAAAAAAGACTTACACTACTGGCAGCTCTATCAATTTTTTGGTCATCAGACCACTTGGAATGCGATATGAAATTATTCTTGGCTACTGAGCAAGGCCATCAGATGCAATAGTAAGAGTATAAAGCCCCTCAGAACCAACATTCCCATTGTGAATTCCCTCAAATTCCTGGTTCCTACTTTTCTCTTTGAGTCTGCCATTCTCGTTCAAAGGATACCTGCCCTCAACCATAACTCCCTCGTCCACCTCTTCTTTGCAGCTTTACAACCACAACGACAGAAGCTCGGTGACCTCCACTTCCCCACCGATGAGACCACAGCGACAGAAACTCTTCTGCAACTTCGACGACAGAAACCCTTTTGCAACTTTGGCTACGTAAACTCTTCTGCAACTTTTTAATCCAAATTATTAACCTAATGTCGGTCAATTAGGCTCCTACATGGTCAATCCTTCCCCCACTCAGAATCCCCCTTTCACTCCGCCCCAGCCTCCGTTATCTTTTCATTTTCTCGTGAAATTTACACCTGGCATCGAGATTAGGGTTTCTTTGAAGCCAAAAATTAGATTACTCTGCCGGTAAGATTGATTGTTTTCCCCCTCTTTTGATTAATTGGCGCCATGGTTGCAGAGTCGCTCGTACAGTTTCTTGGTTGCGGTGCTCTTGATCGGCGGGATGGAGTGGAAGTAAGGCTTCACAGGGGAAGAACAAGGGATTCATAGGGGAAGAAGACGGTCTTCCACCGGCGGGGAAGAGGTTTCAGCGGTGAAGAAGATGGTTTTTTTGTTGTTTATTTTTTAAAAAAAATTAGGGGTATAATGGCCATTTTATAGATTTTGACCAATTTTACCATTGACTTTACCTGAAAACCACATTTGGGGACCAAACAAATCATTTTGTATTTGTTAATTGCTGAACAAACGCGGTATTGGCCTTGGGGACCAAAAGAAGGCGTTGCTTAATATTTAGGGGACCAAAAAAATAATTTAGTCTCTACCAGCACCTAACTCAGCCCTCCATCTATCCTTAATATTAACATCCTTAGACACACATCTCCCATTATTCCTAACCAAACCCACAGGACACCCCAGAATCCTAGGAATACAAAATATATCATACACATCATCTGGGCTAATATTTTACCTGCAACTAGCTATTTCTTGAACACAAACCACGGGATCAAACCGGAAACCAGCCAAGGAACAATTCCAACAAGGAGAGATGAAATGTTGAACTGAAGAAGCTCACCAAAACCTATTTTTTCAACATCAATCTTCTGGTCAGGAGTGAAGATTACGGACTTCAGCTTCGAAGGATAGCAGCCAGTAGAGAGTTTTTTAGCAAACCTAAAAAAAATGAATATGAAAATAGTAAGCATACATAGTTTCAAAAATTACTAATAAATTCAGGATACTAATTAATATACGCAAAACGTAAGTTTAAATCTAATAAACAACGATCAATTATTAAACAACAACCAGTCACACATGATACATTTAACTAGGGCGTCATGAATATTAACATATGCAATATTTAAGCAAATAAATACAGCTTCTAAAATAACATTCAAGACAAATTGTTTTTTGAAAAAGAACATTTAGATAGGCATAAATAACAAATACACTATGAATATTAACATATGCAGCATGTTAAAAAATAAATACAGTTCTTATCAACATGTAAGGAAAAAAACTAAAGATATGCAAAGTATAAATAACAAGTAAACCCTTAATATTAACAAATACAACATTTTATGAAACAAATACAAGTTATAATATATTAAAATAATACTGTAAACAAAACAGAAAAAAAACTTATGTGTTACACTCCTCATCAACACATTCAACAACCTGTTTCTTCGGACGATTACACTGTTGTTTAGCAGGCTTTTCCTCAACAACAACCATTTTTCTAGAAGCTGATGCTTCACCAACCAAACTATCCGATATGCTCTTCACACTAGATTTTTTATCAACTTCAACATCAGGTTTCTTCGACTTCACCTTCACTTTGTCACTAGACATACCACCAACTTGCTTCTTTGTCTTGTTCACCACCTGAGCAAGGGATTTAACAACTACTTCCTTTGCCTTCTTCTTCAACTAAACAGCTAGAGATTTACCAATAACTTCCTCCCATTTTTGCTCGACTGGCCAGCTGTGGACTTCTATTTCAGACCAGTAGGGGTCTTCTACTTTGGACTTGTAGACACTCCCTTCTTTTTCTTACTAGCTGGGGACATTTCCTTCTATCCTTCAAAAGAGATGACCATATCAGGTGCAAAATTCTCACTCTCATTCCTACTCAAGTCACTAAAACATTATTCTACAAACACATTAACTGCAACATCATATAAAGAATCTTTCTCCATAACACCCTCAACAACCTCAACACTACTGGGACCACCTTCAACACCAATTGAGCCTACATCTTTAGACCCTTCATGAGTAACTCCAACCCCTTCACCACCAACACTAACATTTTCAATCATTGAATCCAAAACCTCGTTAAAAGCTTCCTTCACTACCCCGGCTACCAAAGAACCCTCATCCTCACCAGCCACCTCATCAAATGAATCCCCACCCTCACCAACCTCTGAACCCTCACCAGCTTCCTTCACTACACCAGCTACCAAACCCTTATCCTCACCAGCCACCGCATCATCCAATGAATCCCCACCCTCAATACCTTCAAAGCCCACCCTCACCAACCTCTAAACCTACACCTTCACCATTGTCATCAACACCAGCTGACTCTCCACTCATTCGAATAACATCACTCAGTAGAGTGTCATAGTAAAAATCTCGAGTTGATCAACCTTCACCATCATTCGGCTTCTTTTCATCCTTTTCTTCGTTGCCTCCTTAGGAATAGCAGCAATTGGAACCTGTGGAGTAGAAACACCACCTATTCTAGCAGACCTACATGCCAATGCAGCTACTACACAAAAAATAAAAAACACAAATTGTATAAGAACGTATTAAAAAAATAAACATAATCACATAAATGAAATGCAACATATGAAGGAAATAAAATACCCTCCAGAAGCATAAGGTCGCTAAATCTTCTTCAGCTCATTTTGAAGAGAAGGTCCATGCTTCTTTTTAGATTTCCTTACCAGCGGAATAACATCTAAAAAACTTAACACATTTACGATATATAAGAACTGAAAATAAATAAGTGAATATCATAACCTCGCAGATCTCCCGAAGGCAATTCATAAATTTAATACCAGAAATATTACAATCAGCTTCTACTCTCTCAGGTTCTACATTTGAACTACACCTTCACCTCCCTCAGAAACACCTAAAAAATCATATACCACACAGTCATGAACAATATATGCATAACTTATTAATCATTTAACTAACATTTTTTTTTTGCAAAACTAACAGTCATTAAGCAACATATATGAGACACACGTTATAACTAACTAATGCATAAAGTATACTAACATATTCAACTTGTAATGAAAAAAATACACGCTCTCAAATCAGAAAAATAAAATTACTAATAACAATTTCATAGTTTTAAAAATAACATATGTACAACATAACTAAATTAATGCAAATTAAAATATAATATTTTAATTTTTAAAAAAACTAACCGTCAATAAGCAATATAATCAATGACACACACATGGTGTAGCTAACCAATACATACATTATACTAACATGTGCAACTTGAAATGAAAAAAAAATACATGCTATCAAATCAGAAGAATAAAAAGTAATAATAACAATTTCATAGTTTTAAAAATAACATATGCAGAGCATAGCTGAACTAATGCATATTATAACAATCAGTAGCCATTATACAGTAATAATACATATGTTATACTAACACATGCAACTTATAAAACAACAAATGCATGTTATAAAATAGAGTCAAAACATGCAGATCTGACTTATAAATAAAAAAAGTAAGCATGCTCAAAAAAAGTCAACAACAACAAGACTGAAAAAAATACACATATACACACAAGTAATCAAACATGCGAAACTCCAAATATTCAAAATGAAAAAAATGAACTAGGAGAAGGAAAAGGCTCAGTGAACTTCTCTGCTTTGGGAGAAACCGACTTCTTTCCCTTCGTGATGTCACCACTAGCTTTAGGAGGAAGACCTTGAACTTTTCCCTTAGCCCTACCCATAGACTACAACAAATAAGCAACAAATGCGTTAAATCGGAACATTTTTATTTTTTTTTAGTGAAGGAAGATGTCTAGGTTGTTTGGTCTTTATATTAATAAAGTTAAATCCCATCTCCCACAAAATCTCCCTTTAGATGACACTAACTTTTAATTTCATTTTTGCTGGGAATATTTCAAATGTCAAATAAAATTATCATATTCATATTGAGTAGGAAAAACCAAGGACCTGAAGAAGCTGGTCTCCTAATATAGGTAATCAGAAACCATATAGGAGGTAGAGAGAATTCATCACCAACTCTTTCCACTGCCAAGTGTCCACGAGAAGCTTCTCAAAAGCCTAGGCCATATACAGCACCCCTGCATAGCTTGAAACAAAAGTTTATAGCACGACCTGGATAGAAACTCTCTATATGAGACCCTGGCGTTGCAGATCAGTGTAGGTCTTCTTGTTGTAAATGTTACCCTCCTGATCTTCATATTCCTCTTCAGGATCTGGGCGCCATTTGCTCACTCCTGATCGTTCCTGAATCCTCTCCCAAAGTTGCTTGGCTTCATCAATAGATGTGATCTCATTGAAATTCTTTGTATTGGGAATGCCAAGGCATCTCATCCCATGCTGATGCCTCCCTTCCTTGAAATGCCGTTCATAAGCCCTGCGTCCCCAGTAACTGTAATTTCCACAAATCTCACACTTGAATTCCTGACCAAGCCCGTGAAGCTTGTATAACCAGTATGGTACTGGCTTTCCATCCCATCCCATAGGTAACTTTAAGGGATTATAAATCTGCTGATCCTCATCATCACTCTCAGATTCTGCTTGTACCTCATCCTCTTCGCGTTCCTTTTCTATTTCCTCATACGTCAAAGCTTGCTTTTTAACTATATTCTCCCTTGTCCGCGTAATTGTTTCTTCCAATAAACCACACAGCTTTTGCAGTTTGGCTTCCATCAGTGCTACCTCTTTAGCATCTTCAGAAGGAAAGGCACCATTCTGTTCTGATGTACGATGACCTTTGACAAAATGTTTCTTATCCAACTTCTCAAGAGGTGTATCCTTAGTCAAGAAAAGCCTCTCTGCACGCTGCTGAACTGTACCTCCCGACTTTAGACATAAAGCAGCCAGAGCCTCCTTTAACTTTTCAGGTCCCACTTCAAGCAACTCTTCAACAGTAGAATAATAGTCAAGGTCAATCACAGAGTGTTCAGCTGACGCATGTCCATTTTCTTGACTTCTGAAATTCAGTTCCACCTAAATTTTATACTTTTATGACAAGTTGTTTAACAGTTTGGTGTTAAAATACGGAGTAAAAGACGCAGTGCACACATAACTTGTTTACGCAGTTCGGTGCAAATACACCTACGTCTGCGGGGCCTTACCCAGATCAGAAACCATTCACTAGAAAGCAGTCTTTAGTACAAGAAGCTTAACTTAAATACTAATCCATTGCTAACCTATAGAGTGAATGTTGTGAGATCCCCTCACTACCGATCCTACGCCGTTGAACCCTCACGATCAACACGTCTCTCCGGATCTCCTCCTCCCGAGGAATTAAGGCTTCCTTGTTTCTGATCTTTACGAACTTGGTCGGATGAATAAACACTCCTCCAAAATGCCACAGGCAGATCGCTCCAACACTTCTCACGTAGAGATTAATTCTTGGTCGCTTACCGATTGCGTTGTATCTTCTTCCTTTTATCATCTTCGCAATCCTGCCTTGTACGCAACTCTTTCCTTGTCGAACTCTACCAAGAATAGACTTCTAAACTAAGGATATCTAATTCTAATCTGGTATTTAAATGGACAATCCTTGTTCAATAGGACTTGTACCATAAATAAACTACTTAATTAATTCCTAACTATTACAGGAATATTCGGCTACCAGAAATAGATTTCCACGAAATCACATATTAATCTTCACAATATTCTGTTCTGATCACATGATTAGCTTCCATAATTTGCTCCATAAATCGTGGCTAGAAAGCTGCTGTCTGGAAAAACTGGATAGCAGTGGTGTTAAAACACCATATCACTAGTATTCACAATATGCCATAAATAAGTCCAACTCCCGAGGACTCTACAATCTCCCCCTTGGCATATTGGTGAATTCATCAGCACAAATAACATAGACAACCAGATAGCACAATTATCCAAATATCCATACCAAAGCAACAATCAAATTCCGAATTCCAAACATCTACATCATGCAAAGTCAAAATCATTCAAAATCAAAATTCTGCTGTCAAGTTTCTCCCCTGAATTCATTAATATGTCAAGAAAACTATTTATTCCAAAATATCATCTGAATCCTCTGAACCATCATCCTCTGAACCATCAGCATCCGGAGTTGCTGCAGCCAGCAAATCTCCTCGCTCGGCCTCTAATGCAGCCAACTCCCCCTGAATCTTCACTACAGCAGTCTGATGGCGCTCAAGCAGTTCCTGACACACTGCTGCCCTTGCCCCAATAGCTCTCAACCGAGCCGCACCAACATCCGAGCACGCTGTTTCCGGAGGTGTCTAGGGTAAATCCTTCACAATTCGACCACTCAAGGTTCTAAGGGTCGGCAGTAAGGCTTGAGTAGGAATCACTTCATCAGACTCCCTTGTAACTACACCCCCTTGTTGCAGCACCATTGTGATGACACGTGGATGTACCAATGCTTCCTTCCTAGTCTTTTGAGCACAGTCCATGATATCGTTAAACACCAGCCTTCCCATATTGACCTTATGCCTTGCTCCCAGACTATATAGAAGTGTAGCCATTTCTTTGGTGACACTTGTGTTATTGACTGAAGGAATCCAGTTGTGTACTGCTACCATATACAAGCAATAATATCTGGAGGTGAGATTGGATGCAGGTATCTGTTGTCTACCAGTCACTGGCCATGTACTTTCCACACCACCTGTAAGCTCCACTGCCACTTCATCAAAAGCTTCTGGCATCTGGTGTTTAAACACCGACTGGTCATTCCTGGAAGTGCCACGCCTCAGACATTTATTCACAGCCTCTGGGGAGAACTCAACAACTTCCCCTCGCACATACACCCTATGGAACCAAGGGGAATCTTCATCCTCACACTCTTCTTTCAGATTAGAATAAAATTCCATCACCATTTGCTTGTTGTAATCCACAAAGCATGTAGCAGCCTTCACAACTCTGAGGTATTGTAAAAAATCAGTGAATCCACAATCTCTATATTTCTCGGAGTTAGCTAGCCTTTCTGCCAATATTTTTCTCCCACAGATGAACTCCCACTTTTCTCTGCTAGTCTCATCATAAAACTCAGGGCTAATTGCATTACTTACCTCAGGTGCAGGTAGTGCCTGAGACTCCTTTTGCTCAACAGATCTCTTCTGCCGGTCTGCACGTAACTTCTTCATTTTCAGCCCAATCGGCTCATCAATGTCCTCACTAGTGGCCATACTCTTATCTCTGCACCTCTTCGACCTTCGAGCCCCCTTGGAAGCAGAGGACGCACTATCCCTGGCCTTCTTTGACATCTGAGTGGCATGCATTTCCCCAGACTCTGTTGGTGTTTCAACACCCACCTCATTACTCTTCCTCTTGAGTCCACGTGTCTGTCTTATCTCTGATGGTGTTTCAACACCAACATCAGGACCATCAGGAGTTTGCCCCCTCTCAGCCAGGTTCACAACTGGTTTTTGAGTACCAGTACCAGGCATATCAGCGCCATCTACATTCTCCACAGCAATACTTTCATCATCTTCCTTCTCTGAATCGGACTTCAAAAACTCTGAAAGAGATTCACTCAGCACAGAGGCATTCTCTGGTTCATTCATCATTGAAAATGTCTCAGCTTCATCAGCTCCCCCTGCACACCCTGCCTCCTCTTCACTATCACTGATCTCCACCACTGGGATGGGCAATCTTCTCAACAATTCTTGAAGCAGGAACATAGACCCATTAAAGCACTCTACTTCTTTGCCACTTACTCCAGAAAAAGCAGTGGATTTAACCACTTTAACCCAGGGTTGCACAACCACATCATCCCCTAGGCTTCTAATAACAGGCCTGTGCAGAGAACCTATTCTCGTATAGATGGTAAAAAACTGATCTATTTCCTCACCTACTTTGTACTGTTCACCAAAATCTACTCCAACTAATGTAGCATCGAATTACTAATTTCACTGATTTCTCCAATGCCACCGGTTAATAGTTCTTTCAAATCAAATCCATTTATCTTTCCATGCAAACTCTTGAATTTCCGAAGATCAACATAATCTCTATTCTGAACCATCCATGTAATAAATTCCAGAACAGAGTAAAAGTAAATCCCGTCATGGACAAACGAATGGTCAAACCTGGCCTTAGGGCGTCGGCGATTTACTCCATCCCACTTAGTTACCCTCTGTTCTCGACCTCCAGGGCACTCTCCCACGTCTACATCGGGGTCAAGTTCTTCGAACCGAGGATTCTCCGGAACTTGCACACTCGAGAAACCCCCAAACCATCTCTTGAAGGTAAAATTCACCATTGTCGACTAGGTTTTGTGTGGGATATGCGGTTTCTGGGATTTTGAAAATTTCAGTTTGCTAGGAAAACACTTGCGGGAGCTCTGTTTGGGAAGATGAACAGTTGAAGAACTTGAATTTGTGTGGGAATCAACCACTTGTCACTTTCAATTTCCTTTTTCGAAAACCAAAAAACCACTCTGCTTTTTCTTCTTTCAGAATACATCATGCGCACATTTAAGCCCATCAACATAACTTTCTGGCCCAAGGTTAGCCGGTCTGATCCACTTCCCAATCAAGCTAATTTTTTCAGTACCACTCGCCCTCAGTGTTTAAACACGACTTCTCACATTTTTGAGATTTTCGATTTTTCTAATTTTTTTTTTTAAAAAAATAAATAATACAACATTATGGACAGATCTGGGTACCTTACATTTGACACACACCCAAGTGCTATCTGAGGCCTTCAAAAGTCTCGCCATCCAGAGGCTTTGTAAAAATATCAGCAAGTTGTTCTGAAGTTGGGACATAATGTACTGTAACTTCTCCTTTTTCGACCAAGTCTCTGATAAAGTGATGTCGAATATCAATGTGTTTTGTCCTAGAGTGCTGCACAGGATTCTTGGAGATATCAATGGCGCTTTTATTATCGCATAATACTGTCAAGCTCACATCGTCGAATCCATAGTCTCTCATCATCTGCTTCATCCATAATAGTTGCGCGCAACAACTACCTGCAGCTAGATATTCTGCCTCTGCCGTAGACAATGATATAGAATTCTGCTTCTTACTGTACCAGCTGACCAGATTTGATCCAGCAAAGAAGCATCCACCAGTGGTGCTCTTACGATCATCGGCATTCCCTGCCCAGTCAGAGTCACTGAATCCCACTAACTGCGAATCCTTGTTCTTAGAGAACCATACTCCATACTCCACTGTTCCACTTATATATCGAATAATTCTCTTCACAGCTGACATATGTGATTCCTTTGGATTAGCCTGGTAGAGAGCACAAATTCCAACACTCAAACAGATGTCTGGTCTACTTGCAGTTAAATATAATAAGCTGCCAATCATACTCCTGTACAATGTTTGGTCAACACTTGGACCCAACTCGTCTTTTGTAAGTTTATCAGTGGTAGCCATTGGGGTGCGCACTGCCTTAACACTTGTAAGTCCAAATCTTTTGATCAAATTCTCAGCATATTTTTATTGGTTGATGAACAGGCCATTCTTCTCCTGAGTAACCTGCAACCCCAGAAAATATGATAGTTTACCTACCATACTCATTTCGAACTCTTTAGTCATTAGGTCAACAAACTCCTTCACCAATGCTGAAGAGGTAGAACCGAAGACAATATCATCAACGTAAATCTGTGCAATTAGAATATTTGTCCCCTTATGCAGCACAAACAGTGTACGATCCACTCCCCCTCGACGATAGCCCTTCTGAATCAGAAAGGTTGTCAGTCGCTCATACCATGCACGGGGTGCCTGCTTGAGACCATACAAAGCTTTATTCAATCGATAGACATGGTCAGGAAAATGTGGGTCTTCAAATCCCTTGGGCTGCTCCACGTAAACTTCCTCCTTCACTAGACCGTTCAAAAATGCACTCTTGACATCCATTTGATGAAGAGTAAAATCCAGAATACAAGATACTGCCAACATCAACCGAATTGACTCCAATCTGGCTACGGGTGCAAAAGTTTCATCAAAATCAACCCCCTCTATTTGTGTGTAACCTTGAGCAACAAGTCGAGCCTTATTTCTTGTGACGTTACCATCTGCATCAGATTTGTTCTTAAAGATCCACTTGGTTCCGATCACATTTACATAAGCAGGCTGCGGGGTGAGGTACCAAACATTATTTCTTTCAAATTGCTGCAACTCTTCTTGCATCGCTGAAATCCAATACTCATCAAGCAATGCTTCTTTGTAATTCTTGGGCTCAGTAAGGGAGATAAAACATGATAATCCTGCCAATTATCTGTAATTTACTCTTGGCTGATCCCGTAACTGCATGTGTCTGGTTGAACTCTGGTCAGATTCACGTGCTACTGTTTCCGGAGTTTCAACACCGGTTGAATGTGTTGGTGTTTCAACACCAGTAGGATTTACTGGATCGAGAATATCAGTTTCACCCAAAGTTTCTTCTTCTGAATCATCAACAACCACATTAATAGACTTCATGACTGCTCCAGAGCATTGGTTAAGAACTCGAAAAGCTCGCCTGGTAGGAGAATAACCCAAAAATATACCGATATCACTTCTAGCCTCAAATTTAGCTAAGGGCTCTCGGTCTTTAAGAATATAACACTTACTACCAAAGATATGAAAATACGACACATCTGGTTTCTTCCCTTTCCAGATCTCATATGGCGTTTTCTCAGTAAACGGTCGAAGATATACTCTGTTGATAGTGTAGCACGCTGTGTGTACCGCCTCAGCCCAATATCTAGCATGAATTTTTTTTCGGCTAGCATTGCTCGTGCCATTTCCTGCAGCGTCCGATTCTTCCTTTCAACTATGCCATTTTGTTGTGGAGTTATGGGGGCAGAGAACTCATGGTGTATACCAAGTGTCTCGCAAATGTCATGAAACTTAGAATTTTTGAATTCTTTTCCATGATCACTCCTGATGCGTGCAATTCTTACTTGAGCGGTTCCTTTTTCTACATGTAACCTGTGCGCCAAGTTTTTGAAGACATCAGCCGCCTCTGACTTCTCTTTGAGAAATGATACCCACGTATACCTCGAGAAGTCGTCTACACAGACGAATATATATTTCTTCCCTGCCACACTAGGGGTATTGACTGGCCCCATTAAGTCCATATGCAGGAGCTCCAAAAGTCTTGAGTTGAAACATCATGCACGGCGTGGTGTGGTATGCAGATTTGCTTTCCTTCTTTACACGACCCACAAACAACCTCCTTGTTTTCACTAATTTCAGGAATTCCTCTGAATGCATTTAGTCTGGAAATGCGCGCTAAGGATTTATAATTAATGTGCCCCAATTTTCTGTGCCAGAGAGTACTTACTTCCTTCTTTGAACTCAAGCAGGTAACAACTTGATCGAGCAGATAACAATTATCCATTGATCTTGATCCAGTGAATACTCCAGTCCCATGGTTTACTACACATTTCTCCTTGTCGAAAAACACTGTCATTTCATTGTCACATATATGGCTGATGATCAACAAGTTTGCCTTCAGTCCTTCCACTAGTAACACATCTTGAAATACCGGAAGCCCTTTGATGGCTAGTTCACCCTTGCCGATTATTCTACTGCGTTTTCCATCACCGAATCGAACATGTCCACCAAATCCAGGTTTAAATTTCCGCAAGAATTCAGGTACTCCAGTCATATGCCTTGAACAAGCACTATCGAAATACCAAGAATTTCCTGTATGCGCCCCAAAACATACAAAACTTGAAAAACAAACATCTTGAGTTTTACGAATCCATACCTGGCGTGTAGGTCGAGCGGTGTGATGTGGACTTTGGTTATTACGTGTGTTCAGAAATCTGGTTCTGTATCCACCAGTGTTGAAGTGGTGCCTTGTATCATACCCTGACACGGTGTCGAATCTTCGATCTGCTGAGTTGAAAGACAGTGTTCGAAGCAACTTAAAACATCTATTTCTCACATGTCCTTGCGCTCCACAGTATCCGCATCGTCTAATCCTTTTGGTAGGACAATTTCTCTCGATTATTCTTGGAGCTGGCGCACCTTGATCTGCCTTGTTACTAAATGTATTCACCGGTGTGGATCTTTCATAACCAATTCCATACTTGGTCGTCTGTCCCATTCTTAGACAATCTTCGAGCGTAGCTTTTCCTGTATTGAGACGTCTGATAGATTGTTCTGCTGCCTCTGCTCGTTGCTCCATTTCAGCAAATTCCTTCTTAATTTGTTCCAGTTCACCGATTGCCGTTACCTTTTCACGTTCCTTCATTTTAGTTTCTTCAATCAATCTCTTGTTTTTAGATTTGAGCTCTTTGTTTTCATCTGCCACTTTTAACCACATCTTGTTCATTTCCATACTTTCCTTGCGAATGTCTTCATCACTAATGCTCCTAGCCTCTTCATCTGAGCTACCACTCTCATCTTCATTCAGTCCACTGAGACCTTCCTCGAAAGAATCTTCTAACTCCACCACTGACACACCAAAAGCAACATGATTGGTATACTCCTCTCCATCCTTACAATCATCTCCTATGTCATCATCACTCCAGGTTGTGACATACGATTTTCCTTGCCTTTTAAGTGTATTTGCACACTCAGCTTGTATGTGCCCGAAACCTTCACACTCTCTGCACTGAAGTTTCCTGTTCAAGTTTGGATTTGTTGACTTAAACTTTGGTGTTTCAACACCAATTGCTTGGCCAAATCTTGGAGTGGAGTTTGAATTTGGATTGCTGTTCCCACTTGACTTCTCTTGTGGCTTCCAGCCCATCTTCTTCATAAATCTGGAGAAGTTCCTGGTTATGTTTGCAATTTCATCGGACTCTTCATTATCTGAGTGATCTTCTGATTTTTCAGAGGTTCTGCTTGAAAAAGCCATCTCTTTCTTTCTAGCTTTTGTTTGCAGCATTTCCATCTCATAAGATTCCAGTGATCCCATAAGTTCATCAAGTGTCATTGTCCCTATCCTTCCATTTTCATTAATTGTTGTGGCCTTCATGTTGAACTGTGGAGGTAACGATCTCAACACCTTCCTAACAAGCTTTTGATCTTTGTACTTTTTGCCGAACTGAAAAGCTTTGTTTGCAATATCTCGAACTCGTCCATTGAACTCAGAAATAGTCTCATCTTCGCGCATCTTTAGTTCTTCGAATTTTGACGTGTAATACTGCAGCTTTGATTCTCTGACGGAGCTTGTCCCCTCATGATAAGTTTGTAATACATCCCACGCTTCCTTAGCAGTCTCACAGTTTGAAATCATCTTAAACTGATCTTCATCCACTGCCGTAAAGATGGCATTCAAAGCCTTTGAGTTGGACACGTGTGCTTTATGCTCCTCAGTAGAGTATTTGGAAAATGGTTTAGCCGTCAGTGAGCTCGATCCTCCAGCTTCGTCACTTGTAGGTGGAGTGTATTGATTTATGACATAGTTCCAAGCTTGATCATCTAGTGCTCCAATAAACA
The DNA here is from genome assembly GCA_037428765.1 of Rubia yunnanensis. Lineage (NCBI taxonomy): Eukaryota > Viridiplantae > Streptophyta > Magnoliopsida > Gentianales > Rubiaceae > Rubia > Rubia yunnanensis. Next base: position 29,139,553 of record CM075069.1, on the reverse strand, counting down.
CTTTCATACGTGCCTTCCAATAGGCATAATTTCCTTGTTCCAGCAACGGTGGTCGCGTGACCGAAGCCCCCTCCTTTGGTGCCATGGTGAAACCTGATCTCACTCTCCCTGTATAGGGGTCAGCAAGTGCCTTGCTCTGATACCAATTGAAATTCAGTTCCACCTAAATTCTATACTTTTATGACAAGTTGTTTAACAGTTTGGTGTTAAAACACGGAGTAAAAGACGCAGTGCACACACAACTTGTTTACGCAGTTCGGTGCAAATACACCTACGTCTGCGGGGCCTTGCCCAGATCAGAAACCATTCACTAGAAAGCAGTCTTTAGTACAAGAAGCTTAACTTAAATACTAATCCATTGCTAACCTATAGAGTGAATGTTGTGAGATCCCCTCACTACCGATCCTACGCCGTTGAACCCTCACGATCAACACGTCTCTCCGGATCTCCTCCTCCCGAGGAATTAAGGCTTCCTTGTTTCTGATCTCTACGAACTTGGTCGGATAAATAAATACTCCTCCAAAATGCCACAGGCAGATCGCTCCAACACTTCTTACGTAGAGATTAATTCTTGGTCGCTTACCGATTGCGTTGTATCTTCTTCATTTTATCATCTTCGCAATCCTACCTTGTACGCAACTCTTTCCTTGTCGAACTCTACCAAGAATAGACTTCTAAACTAAGGAAAGATCTAATTCTAATCTGGTATTTAAATGGACAATCCTTGTTCAATAGGACTTGTACCATAAATAAACTACTTAATTAATTCCTAACTATTACAGGAATATTCAGCTACCAGAAATAGATTTCCACGAAATCACATATTAATCTTCACAATATTCTGTTCTGATCACATGATTATTTTCCATAATTTGCTCCATAAATCGTGGCTAGAAAGCTGCTGTCTGGAAAAACTGGATAGCAGTGGTGTTAAAACACCATATCACTAGTATTCACAATATGCCATAAATAAGTCCAACTCCCGAGTACTCTACAACTTCCATTAGCCCACCCTTTGACTCTGCCACTCGCCCATTCCTCTTCAAACTCGGTAGTTACCTTTGAGAACATTCTGTCAATATCTTGCAAAGGTTCTGTTCTCTCAATGAAATAAACCAGATACTCCAATAGCTTCTGCAAATACTCCCGGTATTGCCTCATAAACTTAAACTTGCGCGGAAGCTTCTGTGGTTGGTTAAAGACATCAAGATATGCAGTGTACTCCATTGGCTCTCCAAATTTAGAATTATTGAAGTCATTGTACAGCTCATGCAAATCGAGATATCGTCCCTGAGCCTCCTCTCCACTGAATTCAATCTGTGGTTCCTCCTTCAGAAGCTCTTCATACTCATCATTAACATCAACCACGCGCGCAGCAGGATGCCGCCGGTGGTACTCGCGAATCTCTTTCAGCCTATCATAAAATGCACTGAATACGTTTGTGCCAGTGGCAGTCTGTCCTCCGAGAGCTGCAATTTCATCCTTCCTAGCATTGTCCTTGTCTTCGTAAATCTCAACCAGTTTGTTAGTAGTCTCGGTGATTTGATCGATCATGTGACGGACGCGGTGGCTCTGGTGGAGGCGTTCTCTGGAGGTAGGAGGCTCCGCCTGCAGATCCTTCACGATGAGCCTCTCGAACCGCTCAACCTCCTCGTGCGACGCGCGCGTCACCTCGAGTAGAGTCGACGACATTGCTGTCCTCTTCTCTCGCCTTCTACGGCGAGTTCAGAAACCTAGGGTTCCGGTGGTCGCCGGAGGCTAAGGCTCTAGAATCCAGAAAGACGTATACGGCGGGGATAAATCGGAACATCGAACAATTATTAAACATTAAAATTAGAACGATGATCAATTATTAAAATCTAGAATCGTTAAAACGCAGAAGAAACAAAGAGCTTACTGATATTGCTCAAAAGCTACTGACAAAGACAAAGAAATTGAAGTCGAAATCGGCAAGGAAGTTGAATGGCGAAGAAAATGCATAAAACAGTGAGGAACTTGGAGACAAAACAGCGAGGAAGTTGCAAACAAGAAATGGCAAAAAAGTTGCATTTTACAGAGAAAGCGAAAGAATATGACCGCTGAAAAAAGTGAGGAAGTTGGAGAAGAAAGTAGTAAGTTTCGAAATAACAACTGGAAAGAAAATCTTAATTAAATTATAATTTATAATAACTACATAATTTCTAATTAATTACTATCGGAACCCCATTTTGCAAATTAGTCCCTGGTATGTCCAGAAGCTTATGGGCATGCCGTCTTTCCTAAAACTTTCTCTGTTAATCATATATCAAATGATGCACTACTAAATTTGAAATCCTATCTCCATCCCTTGTACAAAGGGAATACAAATACTCCTGATCCGTTCTCTTGTTTATGTCACGCTAGGTTTAGCATTTTGGATTAATGTTACATGTATGAATTGACATAAAGTTGATAGAAGTGATTAGTTTGGACATAAAGTTGTGTATGGTGTCTTGTTAATTGGTAAAAAAAATTAGATTTTCTAATGATAAAAATCTCATTAAGACGAATGTGTCATTTATAGAGGAACGAGGGGAGTATCTTAAATAAATTGAGATGGTCAGCAATGAGATAGACTAAACTTTAGGCAGGGAGTTTTTTGAAAAAACTAACACAAAATTTCATCTTCCCAATTCTTTCTCATCTATCTCCTCATCTCCACTCCGACCTGCAAGCTGCAAAAAGTCAAAGTAAATATCAATGAAAAATTGCAAAACATCAAACAAATAATAAACATCAACCAAAACTAATAAAACATATACAATCAAGTGGAAATATAAAACATCAATTACAACTAACAAGCATCAACTTAATCGTCAAATTAAAAGGCTTAAAACATCAAATTAAACTAAAGAAACATACAATTTTAACTGAAAAAGCATAAAATGTCAACATCAAAACTTAAATTCTCAAATTAAATATCAACTTCAAAACATAAACCTCAATGAACTACACGTAAACGTCAATTGAAAGTGTAAACACTAAAAAATGTAATAAACTAAATAGAATAAACATCAACCACAACAACATAAGCATTAAAATATTGACATAAACATATAAACATCACTGAAAATGTAATGAACATCATCAACTAAATAATTACCTAAACAAACATATAAAACATCAATTGAAATAAACCTCAACAAACAATGTGTAAACATCGACGAAAATAAATCTCAACAAACAATGTGTAAACATCGACGAAAATAAATCTCAACAAACAACGTCTAAACACAAACAAAATTAAGACTCAACAAATTACGCGTAAACATCCAATGAAATAAGATTAGTATTCAATTACCGAGCTAAATTGAGAAGTTTTGATAAACCGCAGCCTGCCCTAGACTGCACTTTCCGGCTTTTCCCCCTCTGGATTTTCTGGGCCAAAATCCAACGTTTTGATCTTCCCTCCCCCTCTCCAGCCTCATAAATTATGCCTGCAACTGCACTTCCATCAGAGTTGAAGCCATCGAACTCGCCATCCTACGTCTTCTAGTTGTTGCCGTCTAATCTCCATGCGTCCCCATCAGGGGTGACACCCTGGTCCACATCGCAAGGTCCTGCTACAACGTATACCTCAGCGGTTGCAGTGGAACCTACCAGATCAGTGCCAAGTCGGTGCTTGCTCAGATGATACTCACTGTCTTCTCTAAGGTGGTGCACAATTCCATGGCTACCCCCTTAAACACCATCTTCAGGGCAACCCTCATCGATTTCATTGGCCGAAACTAGAAGAAGGGACACTCCATTCATTTTTCCACCCACCTCGGCGTACTCTGAGCGGTGGAGAACCGGCATTCCTCTGCTGCGAATCCCCAGTCAGATTTGGGTATTGGTACTCTGCTTGACAATGGGGGAACCAGAGATTCCGGCATGAGCACGGCGCAACAATTCTCTAGAGCTCAAGGCGGTTGGAAGGGTATTGGATTAGGATTTCACAAATTTTGGTATATATATATTATTAAACTTTTTAAAAATTGCACGATAGATCTCAAAATTGATTTACAATTTTTAAAAAGAACCCCATCCCAATTAAAATGCGTAGTAATTGTGTAATGATCCTGCCTAATTTTAGATGGTGTAAAACAAGACTTGGTGAAATAAAATAAGTGATAAAAAAATATAACACAAACACATAAATGTAAGACGATTAGATATTTACTGAGATGCATCTGAATGTACCTACCAGTCTACCACTAACCACCGGCAATTCTACAAATCAATACTACTCCACTTGCCATTGCCAACCACCAGGCAAACTCGAAAGCCAACACTTGAAGCTTAACGTACAATATACCTGGCTTACCGGGCAAATGATCCAGATACGTTCCATCACGTGGCAACCCCCAGTTCAATAATTCAAAGATCATTTGGTCGTATAAAAATAAGATGAAACAAGAAGCATGGATCACATATACGAGCATAATCCTTAATTTCTCAAAGACCAAAAAAAAATGGGAGTGAAAGTTTACGGGCCTGTAACAGCAGGTTGCCCTCAGCGAGTGATGGTTTGCCTGTACGAAGTGGGCGTAGAGTTTGAAACTGTTCATGTTGACCTCGAGACCGGCGAGCAAAAAAGCCCTGAATTTCTGCTTCTTCAGGTCTATTTCAAACTCAAATATTTACACATATTTCTGAATTCCAAGGATTTTAATGTCATATTCTCTGAATTTTGCAGCCTTTTGGACAAGTCCCGGTCATTGTGGACAACGATCTCAGGCTATTCGGTATTATACATCATTTCCTAAAGCATTCTTATAATTCTGAACTGAATCGAACGTGACCTTAATCGGTTGACCAACAGAATCGAGAGCAATTGTAAGATACTACGCATCGAAACGCGGCCCCAAGCTCCTCGGCACAACCCTAGAGGAGAAAGCTCAGGTGGATCAATGGCTGGAAGTGGAGTCCCACAACTACAACGACAACATCTACGCCCTGGTTCTCCAGCTCGAAGTGCTCCCCAAAATGGGTGCTCCAACCGACCCGAACCTCGTCCGGGAACACGTGGAGAGGCTGAGCAAGGTTCTCGATGTGTATGAGGAGAGGCTGTCGGAGAGCAGGTATCTGGCCGGAGATTACTACTCCATCGCCGACATGTGTCACCTCCCGGGGACCAGGTTCTTGATTGAGGAAGCTGAAATGGGGCATTTGATTATGGAGAGGAAGAATGTGAGGGCGTGGTGGGAGGATATCTCCAGCCGACCTGCATGGAAGAGTGTGTTGGAGCTGATCAAGTCTTGTGGATCTGATCATCATTGATCGTTGTGTTAGAATTAAAGATTGGAATTTGAATTTGCAAGTTGTCTGTGTGTTGGAGTTTCTGAAGAGGTTTTATTCTGTTTCTTGACAAAAGTAGTGACCGAATTTGAACTAGTGGCCGTTGTGGAGTTAACAACGTAAATAGTCTTCCAAATGGGTACTGATTATATCAGCTCATCGATTTCAAATGGACCAAATTCATATGTCCAACATTCAAAATCACGTCATTTTGTTGGGTTGGACCAAACTAACGTTATTTTGTTTACTACTAGATACAAAACCAGATATGTTGTGAACTGGACGGCCTTATAAGGAATTATGTCTTTATGACTTTACCCTCTTGCACTATGAGGATGATGTTTTTATACAACAGGTTTTTGAAATTTTATCATAAAATCAAGAGCAAATGACTTCTGTGACCATTGAATTATCACTATCGTTCACCTTTGGCCCCTGGACTTACAAAACTGGTTAATTGTGGCCCTTCTGTCAGGTCCAACTGTTAGGGTAGGTTTTCAACGTTAATTTTAAGGGTAAAAGTGACATTTCTCATTTTTCTTTTATTTCCTTTTTTTATTTACAAACTTAACCCCATGCTTCTTTTTTTAATTACAACTCAGCCCCTCCCCATCTTAATTTAATTAAAAACCAACCCCTCCCCCATTTTAATTTAATTACAACCAAGCCCCAACCCATCTTCACCCTGTCCTTCAGCACCACCTCTGTGCCACCCTGACCTCCAGAACCACCCTTGCACCACCGTCTTCCCTCATTCCCTCCGCCTCCACGCTCGGTGACACCAGCCCCGTCGTACCTTACTGCCTCTCCGCCATTGTGTCCATCGAATCGCCGCTCCCCGTCGACTGTCGGCGCTTACCCTTCAAATAGCCGCTCCTAGTTGAATCGCCTCTCCACGAACCCCTCGGCCACATCCCTGCTCAGCTGTACGCTGCCATATCTTCACTGTCCTCAGGTTGCTAACGTTTTTCCACCGGCGTATCTCGGGCGGTGCCGGTTGGAGAAGCGGGAACTTGGAGGGGCTGACGGAGTCAACGTTTCCGGGTATGCGGCATTGCCGAGGAAAGGAGGATGAGGTACTGGATGCAGCGGTGAAATAGGACGGGGAAGTGCTGTTGGGGGAGCGAGGAAGGGTTGGGAAAGGGAAAAGGGTGGAGTGTGGGAAATGAAAAAAAGAAAAAGAAAAAATGAAAATATAAAAGGAAAGAAAAATATTGGAAATGACTATTTTACCCCTCAAAACTTATGCTTAGACCAGACTTAATGGTTTGACCTGACAGATGGGCCACAATTCACCAGTTTTGTAAGTTCATGGGCCAAAAGTGTTGGAAAAAAATTGGAGGCCCAAAGGTGAGCGATGGTGATAATTCAATGGCCACAGAAGTCGTTTGCTCCAAAATCAATTGAAATATGTATAGTTGATTCACAAATTTATATATTAAAATATAACTTAGATTACAAATAATGTGGACTTTAACTCATCTCTCCACGTACAACGACATTATTCATCACACAATATGAATACTAAGAGATCTAATACCATATTAAAATCATGGAATGACAATTGGATGAATTTTAATAGATATTCATCCTGCATCCATCCCAATAGACGGAGATGAAGGTTTTTTTTATAGGTACGAGTACGAGAGTAGGTAGAAATGAGTATAAAGTTACCATAATCTGCACTCGTCACGCTCCATTGTCTTTCCAAATTGTTTTAATCTTTGAACAGATGATTAGAGTCAAGCATTGCGAGAAAACACGGGTGCAACGGAAGATAGCTCAAACAAACCTCTCCTAAATACTCTGTGTAAGATGGCATTTTTTTTATTTATAAACAAGTAGAAAATAAATGCTGCAAAAACACTACACAATTTTAGCGTGGAAAACCTCCTCAAACCAAGAGTAAAAACCACGGGGCTCATAAGCTACTTAAACTCTTTACTATAATCAACAATAATGGGTACACAAGTTCTCCCTAGCACCAATTGGAGCCATATAATATTTCATCAAGATATCAACACCTATCTTGGTAAATAACAAGCACAAGAGAGATCTAATCAAGGTAGAAACCACACTGAAACACCAACCTGGAAAGCTCAAAATCAAGTCTCCTTTGTTTAGAATATGCCCCTAAGGCTCATGAAAAATATACCCGAAATCATAGTGATCCAAGGATTTAATCTCAAGAATGAACCGGAATACTGCGGTTGGTCTGAGGTTTTAAACCCTGCCTGAATTTCTCTTCTCTCCTATCTCTTTATTATTTTCTTTCTACCTTACTTTTTTCTAGAGGAATCTGAAATACCCCTAAGCCCTAGGTCAAGTATTAATTGAGTCAAAAGTAGTAGGCCCGATAAACATTCGGATCAATACTCAAATCTTCTCCAATTAGGAGGCGAAACCCAACATCTAGGTCTGATTTTAAAGTGACTTAATTTGATCCTTAAGTTCCACCTTTATTTTTTTTAAGGCCGACGGTGAGGTGGTGGCGCCGCCGGGATGCATTGATGAGGTCAATGTCGGAGTGACTACATACGAGAACTGGTTTCGGCATCTCGACTGTTGAAGAAAGTGCAGGATTCCAAGTCATAAGGGCGATAACTTTTCTTTTCGGCAGGATAACCAAGAAACAAACATCGACGACTTCTTGGCGCAAACTTGTCATGGTATCTGGGAATATAAGAGGCGTAGCACAAGCACCCAAAGACTCGCAAAATCTTGTAGTTTGGAGTGCGTCCATAAAGTAACACAAATGGTGTGCGTCCGTTGAGTTGCTTCGTTGGTGTCCGATTAATAAAAAATGCAGTAGTAAGAACAATTCTCCCCAAAAATCAATAGGTAGATTAGCTTGAAAGCGTAAAGCACGAGCCACATTTAACAAATGGTGATGCTTGCGCTCTAAGTGGCCATTCTGCTTTGGTGTATAAACCATAGAAGTCTCAAAGATGATGCCAGATTCAGCAAAATAAGATCGCAAGGGTAGAAATTATGTACTATTATCAACACGAACACGACAAATGGTGCGTCCAAACTGGTTCTTGATAAAGCACAAAACTCTACAAATCTAGAGGCTAAATCTGACTTAGCCACTAATAAATAAACCCAAACAACTCGGTAATAATCATTAACTATAGTTAAAAAATAAAATGCACCAGGTGAGCTATAAGGCCCCCAAACATCACAATGTATCAATTCAAACAAAGAACTAGCGTTTAAAGAGCTCAAAGGAAAACTATGTCTAGTATGCTTTGCTCTATGACACACAGAGAAAGTTATTGATGTATTATTTGTGCTAAAATCAAGAGTAGGAACAAAAGACAACACCGTAGACGATGGATGACAAAAATTTTGATGCTATAAATTGGATGAAAAAACTGAGGCAGCTGTCGGAATAGATTGTAGGATATGAGCGGGAGTCGGCCGGAGTAACTCGCCGGAAACTGAAGCAAACAAGCTCCCCGGAAAAGGAGGATGTGGTCGAGCGTGGCGAAGAATATGGTCGGCGGAGCGAAAGAACTGGTCGGCAGCGCAACAGAATTGCTCGTCGTCAGAGGCGCAAGCCTTGGCGGCTGCGAAAACTGAAGCAAAGATAGGGCTAGCGAGATCTGATCGGAGCGCAGGTGAGCTGAGCCTCGTCGGCGGGCTGAATCAAATTCTTTTTTTTAATAACGGAAAGGCAATTCGGATCGGCAGGGCAGGGAGGTCACGTGCGAACGACGGCGACGTCGTTTGTAGAAAATTTAGAACAAGAATTTAGAGTTTTAGGTTTCAAGATTTTAGGATTCGATATCATGAAGGAAATAAGGGTAATGATCTATCTTTGTATACATAATCTCAGGGTACATTATATAATGGTACAAAATACCTATACAAATTAAAAAAAAAATCTATTACAATTACAAGTAATATCTATATTTCTTAATATCAATAAACAAAACATGTACCCAAAGACCCGGAAGCCAGAGGAGTGGGCCGGATCAGCCACTTGGAATTTTTACTTGGACTACATTCTAACTATTGTCGTTATTTTAAGAATGATATTTATATATTAAGCTAAAACTCAGCCAAATAGTTTATTGTTTCCAATATTTCTGATTAAAAAATTTCAACATTATTATTTCTGAATATTACATATAAAGAAGGCAAAGTTTTGGGAAAGACCTTCTTTCCATAAGCTTATGGAAAGATTGAGTTTAATTAAAATAATAAAAGGTAAAATATTTTAGTTGCCATATTAAAAATTTATTATGCAACATGTAGTAGTTTTAAATTTTATAACCCGATTCATGTAAACCAAAAATTTTATCTTTATTTCTTCTAATTTACACTTTAAACGTTGATCTTTTAATAAGTTATGGAAAAATCCGCTTTCACGAGACGGACTCTATAAAAAAAGACCATCAGAGAAAGAAATACAGAATTCATTGATCATCAATTAAGGTTGAGAACCATTAAAAGTACATTATAATCGATTGCTAGCACAAATTAAAATCGGAAGTGATCAAATTTAAATATTTCACTGTGATAAATGAGAGAGATCATAACACATTTCTAACCGGATTTAATAATTATCGACACAGTTTGTATAATAAAAGAAAAGAAAAGAAAGAAACGTGGACCATTTGGACGCATGTGGCTACGCAAAAGGCAACGTGGCAAATTGGTGGATGATCAAGGGCGGCGGATGGATCTCAAGTAATCTTCAAGAGCTTCTATCTGCTCCTTTGATGGAGGCCTATCGTTGTTCTTCATGGATCTATGAATGTCGTACGTCGTGGAAACCAAAACCAGAAGCCTGATAATAACAATCATTCCACCCCACCAATTAAACCTCATCGAAACTAATTTAATGCATCTATCTCGAATTCCATGCAAATTGTTATAGACAAGAAGAATACCCAGAAGCAGAAATGATTAGTTGCCTTGGACAAATGGTTTTCCCAAACATCTTCATCTCCTCCGACACACTCCCTTCTCTTGTTCTGGTTTTGCAATTCCAGGGTTTGAATTTTGGTCTTCGTTTAAAACTGAGGACACACAATTGCAATAACTACAATTTCCAGCCTATGGCCATGGGTGAGCCCACATATAATAGTCCAGTAAGTGTTTGGACTGGACTTGATGGGTATCATATGTTTTAGTAAGTCTTAGCCCAAAAAATAGATGACAGAGGTTCACTCATAACTCATGACCTTTGAGGTTCAAGAGTTACTTTTTTAATATGGGTTCTTTGAGCTTGTAATATTACCAAAAAGAACATGGTTATTTGGGCTAATTTCCCTCTTTTCCATTACTTTGGGGGTAATTCCTGCATGAAGAATCCACCAAATGCTCGGTATATGGTACTGTCAAAAAAGATGAACAGTAAAAAGTTTAAAAATTACATCCCCAAACAAAAAAAAAATCTAAATGTCCTAGTCTATAAATACAACTCAAAACACATGAAAAATTCCAAACTTCTTCAAATACAATAACACTACTAAAAATCCTTCTAAACCTAACATCTACAAACCCCAAAAATACTCAAATTTTTTATTTTTCAGGGAACCTGATCAGCACCATGTCGCATACTTTAACCAATGCATTTAGCATGATTTTAAGTTACTTTTGGTTGGCGATTTGGCAACATTAGTTGAGTTTACGACAAGTGATTTAGACAACCATGTTCGATTTTCTATTTTAAATCCCACATTTTGTACACTTAATTAGTGATTATTGACATATCATGTTCACGTGCTCTATGGTCTTCATTATAAGTACTTTTAATAGGTCGTGAATGCTATCTATTACATTACATTCTTGCGAAGATCGTTTGCTTTTAACGGTACAAGATTTGAAGGCCATTCGCATTGAATGGTAGTAGATGAAGGCCACGAGCATCAATGCATGGTAGAAGGAGATCGAAGCCAAGGATATGCGGCTTCGAAGTTCAAGACGGCAAAAGGTGGAAACGGTGAATCATGGTCCAAGGAGTGTTGCCTCAGTACGATAATGATCCAGGAAGAATTAGCCTTCAATACTGGTTCCATTGGATTTGTCTTCTCGAGTAATAAAACCGACTACTAGTACTCCCAATTCAGACCAACGGTTCACCCGTGGCAAGCAAACGAAGTTCAGCCGACGAAGGACCAGTGGCCCATGACAGCCTGCGCTACACAAAGCATCAGCGCCCTGTGAAGAGGCCCACGGTCCGCCTTAGTCGTAAATACTAGGGCGCCGATCCGTGAAGAGGAGACCAGGTCGTGAAAACTTCTGAGCAAAAACCTTGGTGCTGCTCGCGGTACGTGAAAACCTTCACGGACCGTGGCACGAGCCCGGCTTCACGGGCTGTGGCTTCCCACGGCTATGAATGTTCACGGACCGCGCCAGATCTAGCGGTCCATGCTTGAAGGCTTCATGGACCGTGGCATTTGTGCTGGTTTGTGAAACCTTGGTGGTTGACCGTTTTGGCTATAAATCTCTCAATTTTCATCCAATTTCCCTCTACCATATATCAAAATATTCGTCTTTCTAAGATTTATCCAATGCACTATAATTCCGCTCAAGATGATTTACAGATTTGAGCAGTTTATTCGAGAAAGGTTCAGCGGCTAAAGGGAAAGAGTGCCTAGGGTTTTGCTATGTTTGGCCTATTTTGGGCCTATCTTTAGGCCCAATATCCTATTACTATATATAGGAGTCTTAGTCTTCTACTAAACCCTAAGTAGAATAGATCTAGTCATAATATAGATTAGTTTCTCTCTTTAGTTTAGAGAGAAGGAAGATGAGAGTTCTTCTTCTCCTTCCTTTTTCTTCTCTTTCTCTTGCCTTTTTCTTTTTTTCTTATTTTCTTAGATCCATGGCTTCTAATTCTATATTTTTCATGGATCTATACTTTTTAGAGTAGTTAGTTAAGCTTGGGACACATTTGGCACATGTGTATTTTTTTATGCTTTATGAGATTCCTTATATTCTATCTATCTTTTTTGTGTTTATGATATTGTTGTGATTGTTCTTGAATGTGACAAATGCATGAACACTACACCACATATGAGCACACACTTTGGGCTATGTTCATGTATGGTGCCCTTATTGATGCCTCATTGGGAAGAGAAACCTGGATGTTTGAATGTGTTGAGGGGAACGATTCTACGTGAGTGTATGCATGGGAGATTCAAGGTAACCCTAATCCGCATACCATCACACCAGCCTTAGCTGATCACTTAACCATTTTTTGATAGGTTACGAGTAGAGATAGTTGATAGTAGCAAGCTAGGTGTTGTGTTGAAACTCTAGTATCACATATAAGGTGTCTATGTACCTAAGGCCTCGCATATAGAGGACCACTAGGAATTAGTGCATTCGTGGTGGAAGCCCAGAACGTAATAGCATGGGGAGAAATAGAACCACAACAACGGTCGGACCTTGTTGTGCTCCCCCAATTACGATGACGGTGTCGATGGAGGGTTGCAAGCGCACCCACCGTGACAGGGATGGGGAAGTGTATGCTATCGACCACATCACGTGTTGCAAACACATTGATAGGTCTTTTGTATATCTATATGTGAATGAATCAAGAATTGAAGCATTAGAACTACCATGTTGCTAAATTAGTCTCAAGTGCCTAGTATAAATAGTTTCATTGTTTGTGTATTTCATGCTTGTAATTGTTAGTTGAAAATACCAAAACTCGAGCGTGTGATGACCCGTACAAGACTGTGTTTTGACTTTTACTTGAACCCTAGCATCTCTATGGACAGACCCAGGGCTTTCCACTTACTACCCTTTGGTAGCCTAGCAGCGAGAAACAAGTGCATAATATAAATCTTATCTTTGACCATCCCACAGGACTAGTGCCTCAGCTTGGGTTAGTTAAATTGTGCTTGCAGTGACTGTATAAATGACCCTGGGTTGGGGCGGGTCAAGTTTTGGCATCGTTGCCGGGGATGCTTTCCCGTTCAAGTATTAGTTGAGCATAGTGTGCTATTGAGTAGTTAGTGTTGTTTTTATGTTTTTTCTTGTTTGTTTTTTGCCAGAGTAGGTATTGCTTGAGTTGTTGGTGAAAGCCGAGAACTCTTGCACTACGCTTATGAGTTTTGTATGTTTTCTTTGTTGGTTCTTAATAAAAAAGAAGAAGAAAGTGGGAAAGCACTCAACGGTGGGTACTTTGTAGGGTGTGTCACTACGATCATCCTATAGATTGTTGCCCAAGGTTGAGTGAATATGGGTGAAGAATGGCTCAATGAGTAATAATTTGTAGGATAAGTCATCGCGACCACCCTACAGAGTCTTTCTCTTGGATGAGCGACTATGAGAGAGAGGTAGGAGTTGTTGGTTCCCAAGGCCGATGAGATCAAGATTGTTACACATACCACGACTCTCCAAATTTGAGGTTTAGTGGTAACTCAAATTCGTGGTATGAAAATGCATTGGAAAACCAACACTTTGGGTTAGATAGTTGGATTGCACCAACTTACCCAATGCCCCAAAACCAATCCCTAGGATTGGTTCCCAAATTGGATTGTGTGGAAATTTTGTAAGCTATAGCTAATGTGACCAAGAGTAGTGATTTACTCCAATCACAAGTGCTTAGTGAGATTAGCGATTGGGAACTCAAATATTCTCAAGCATTGAGAAAGTTGGCAAGTGCTTAATTTGATGAATAGGGTGAGCCAACTTGAAACCCAATATTCCAAAAATGAACCATTCCTAGTTGGATGTGAAATTTTGGTAGATAAATCTAAATGGGATGTGGAATAGTTTGTTGAGAGTGAAGATGTTGAGGAAGGGGTGATTATACTCAATTTTCCATATTGCTTACTTTCACCCCTACCTCCACCTACTCCCACATTTTTGGAAGCCTTAGAGGAAACCATAGGGAAGCCAATTGAATATGCTAAGCTTCTAAACCACTTATTCCTCTAAGGTTGACTCCTCCTCTACTATATCTTCCTCTTGGAAGATTCTTACCCCCACCTTTCCATGTTTGGTTGTCCATGATGATGTGGTACAAACCCACACCACATGGATAACATTAGAGTCATGCCGATGACCTTAAAAATATGAAGCTTCTCGGGAGGCAACCCGAGCTTTGAAAAAATTATATTAGTTTGCTATTTTTTTTTGTGTTTTCCTATTTGTAGCTTTCCTTTTGTTTTTGGGACACTATTACACTTGGTGTGCATGTTTTTTTTGTAGGAAGCATATGATTCTTGGAGGAAGGTGAGCAAATAGGGAGTCCATCTCATTGACCATATAGACGTACAGCTCAAAATGGTGGACAGGAAGGAGAACCAAACCCCAAGTTCATGGGGCGTGTAGACGTGCACGACCCATGAAGCTCACATACTTTCCTACACCACCGAATCACCATTTCTTTCCTACCACCACCCTACCACCACCAAAGTACCACCCAAAACCCACCTACCCTCAAAACCCTTGAGACACACGCATCGAGGCCTAAGAGGTAACTCTCCATTGTGATTCAATCCTTCATTCGATTTGTGATGCATGATAGTTGTTAGATTGATCTTTTTTTATTAGAGGTTAGGGGTAGTATATTGAGGGTGATGGTAGTTTGTTCTTTACATTCCATGATTGTGCCATCAAGGGTAGATTTTAGTGTTATTTTTCATTATAATTTCTTTCCTACATCTTTCCCTTAACATGTGTTCTTTGATTTTGTATATGCATTAAGGATAATGCAAGCATTAAGTGTGGGGTGGGGGATTGGATAACACTTCTGATTTTTGGTTGTTTCTATGCAGCTAATCGCTCTTCTAAGAGCATTTTGAAAACTTTGAATTTTTCTTTAAAACCTGGACAAGTTGAAAACCCAAAGGGCAACTTGGGTAACATTAGGAAAAGCCCGGATATGTCGAAAGGCCTAGGTAAAAGTGAGTGGCCTAGCCCGGATAGACTTACGAGTCTAGACAAAAATGAGAGGTCGTGTGGAAAAAGGTGAGAGGTGAGCACATTTTATGGGATAAAGCTAGGTGGAAACACAAAAGGGCGCCTAAGAAAAATGAGAGAAATTGAGAGGAAAAAAAAGAAACAAGAAACTAGGTTGACGATACATTGGACTCCTAGTTTGCAACTAGGTCAAGAATCTAGATTTATCCCTATGTTGCATGCAAACAAGTCGACGGCTTTTGGATTTCCTTGGTGGATTATTTTTACTTGAGGACTACTCTTTGATTGCTTTTGGGACTACTTTGGGGAAATCAAGCTTAGATTTATTCTTATCTTTTGTCACTTATCTTTTTTCCAAACACATTTACTTGCTTTGGGTGGTTTGTTTGCCTTAGGAACTTTGGGGAGTGTGAGAGTTGTGAGATTTTCATCTTCTTGGGGAACTAGGGTAGCTTGGGAATAAGTTGGATGCATTGACTATTTTTGCATGCTTCATTTTGCTTGAACCTTTTTATTTGATTTTATTTACTTGAGGACGAGTAAGTGTTTAAGTGCGGGGAGTCTGATCTGCACCATTTTGCATGCTTTAACTAATGCATTTACATAGTGTTTAGTTACTTATGATTGGCGGTATGGCAACATTAGTTGAGTTTACATGACAAGGGGTTTAGACAACCATGTTCGGTTTTCTATTCTAAATCCCATGTTTTGTACACTTAATTAGTAATTATTGACATATCGTGTTCACAGGCTCCTTGGTCTTCATTATAAGTACCTTTAGTAGGTCGCCCTTGAATGCTATTTGTTACATTATATTCTTGCGCAGGTTGCTTGCTTTTTACAGTAGAAGATTTGAAGGTCATTCGCATTGAATGGTAGTAGATGAAGGCTACAAGAATAAATGCATAGTAGAAAGGAGTTGAAGCCAAGGATAGGCAGCTTCGAAGTTCAAGACGTCAAAAAGGTGGAAATGGTGAATCATGGTCCGAGTAGTGTTGCCTTAGTCTGAGAACGATGCAGGAAGAATTAGCCTTCAAAGCTGGTTCCATTGGATTTGTCTTCTTGAGGCTGGTTCTGTGCTACA
Organism: Rubia yunnanensis; assembly: GCA_037428765.1. Classification (NCBI taxonomy): domain Eukaryota; kingdom Viridiplantae; phylum Streptophyta; class Magnoliopsida; order Gentianales; family Rubiaceae; genus Rubia; species Rubia yunnanensis. The sequence goes on along the minus strand of CM075069.1, from coordinate 29,123,277 downwards.
CTAAGCATCAGTGGCCCATGAAGATACCCATAGTCCGCCCTACACAAAGCAACAGCGCCGGTCCGTGAAGAGGAGGTCGGGTCATGAAAACTCCTGAGCAAAAATCTTGGTACTGCTTCACGGACGGTGGCACAAGTCCAGCTTCACGGACCGTGGCTTCCCCCAACTATGAATGTTCATGGACCGCACCAGATCTGGCGGTCCGTGCTTGAAGACTTAACGGACCGTGGCATCCGTGTCGGTCCATGAAACCTTGGCGGCTGGCCGTTTTGGCCATAAATCTCTCAATTTTCATCCAATTTCCCTCTACCATATATCAAAATCTTCATCTTTCCGAGCTCTATCCAACGCATTATAATTCAGCTCCAGGTGATTCATGGATTTGACCAGTTAATTCAAGAAAGGTTCAGCGGCTAGAGGGAAAGAGTGACTAGGGTTTTGTTATGTTTGGCCTATTTTGGGCCTATCATTACGACCAATCTCCTACTACTATATATAGGAGCCTTAGTCATCTACTAAACCCTAAGTAGAATAGATCTAGTCATAATGTAGATTAGTTTATCTTTCTAGTTAAGAGAGAAGGAAGAGGAGAGTTCTTCTCCTTCCTTCTTCTTCTCTTTCTCTTCTCTTTTTCTTTTTTTCTTATTTTCTTAGATCCATGGCATCTAATTCCATATTTTCCATGGATCTATACTTTTTAGAGTAGTTAGTTAAGCTTGGGACATATTTGGCACATGTGTAGTTTTTTATGCTTTATTAGATTCCTTAAATTCCATCTATCTTCGTGTTTATGATATTATTGTGATTGTTCTTGAATGTGAAAAATGAATGAACACTACACCACATATGAGCACACACTTTGGGCTATGTTCATGTATGGTGCACTTATTGATGCCCACTTGGGAAGAGAAACCTGGATGTTTGAATGAGTTGAGGGGAACGATTCTGCATGAGTGTGTGCACAGGAGATTAGAGGTAACCCTAATCAGCATACCATCGCACCAGTCTTAGCTAATTAATTAACCATTTTTCGATAGGTTACAGGTAGAGATAGTTGATAGTAGCAAGCTAGGTGTTGTGTTGAAATTCTATTATCACAGATAAGGTGTCTATGAACCTAAGGCCTCGCGTATAGATGATCACTGGGAATTAGTACATTCGTGGTGGAAGCCCGGTACGTAATAACACAAGGGAGAAACAGAACCACAACAACGGTCGGACCTTGTTATGCTCCCCTAATTACGATGGCAGTGTTGATGGAGGGTTGCGAGCGCACCCACCGTGACAGGGATAGGGAAGTGTATGCCATTGACCACACCACGTGTTGTGAACATACTGATAGGCCTTTTGTATGTCTATATATGAATGAATCGAGGATTGAAGCATTGGAACTATGATGATGCTAAATTAGTCCTAAGTGCCTATTATATATAGTTTACTTTTTACTTGTTTGTTTATTTCATGCTTGCAGTTGTTAGTTGAAAATACCAAACCCCCCCCCCCCCCATGTTTGCATGTTTACATTAGTAGCTATTCATTTCAATCATGAGGATTGACAACCCGCACAAGGTTGTGTTTTGACTTTTACTTGAACACTAGCATCTCTGTGGACAAACCCAAGGCTTGCCGCTTGTACATTTTGGTAGTCTAGCAGCGCGAAACAGGTGCAGAATATATAACTGATCTTTGACCATGCCAAAGGACTAGTGCCTCGGCACGGGTTAATTAAATTATGCTTGTTGCATCCGTATTAACGACCCCGGGTGGGGGTCAGGTCAGATCATATTTAGGTTCTGCATATCATTAGAGCCCTCTAAAGCAACCTGAAGAAGCTGGTTTCTCCTCTGATATACTGCATCTTCCTTTCATCACTGGATTTCTTTTGTTCATATCAGAGCAACATGCATGTGATGAATTTGATGAACAAGGAGAGGCGGCATCTTGAAAATTTTTTATTGGAGCATAATCAAAATGGGAAGATCAAGCACACAAAAAGGGTCAAGGCAACAGTTTTGTTTAGCTGTTCACTGAGAACCAAGAGCAAAATATGGGCACGAGAAAGAGGCTAACTTGCTTCTGGACAACCACTAGACTTGCGTCATAGGATGGATGGGCATCCTTCACACAACAAGATCATCATTAAATTGGACGCTTTAAAAATCTTTGCTTGCGAATTCAAGAGGAATAATAAGAGGGACAACATCAGGTTTACAAATCAGAAGAGTAGTGTTCAAAGAGAAGTAGCATCAAAGACTATCAAGATACACACCAACAGTATAAAACCAAGCATTGAAAACACACAACAAAATCTTGAGGTTGGTATTTTGCTTGTTTTTGTTAGATGCACAGCTACAGTTCAGGGAAACCAGTCTTACCTTAACTCCAACATTGATTAATAGACAAAGTGAACTTCAAGGACCATATTTTCTCTTTCAAAGTTCGCGATCCTTGGGAGAAGTCTCGAAAGATTAATTCCTCCCTGGGGACCTTTATGGTCTTACTGGCGATCACATCTAGAGACTTAAGTATCTATTTATGTAATAAGTTCGTGGATAATCATTTTTAATTCTTTCTAAAGGAAGCTTTGTAGCTGAGCAAGAAATATTGTACTTATTGAGAGTGTTATGAATCCTCTTGTTTCATAAGTATTAATGTTGTTCAGATGACGATGATGTCGCATTGCTTTTATTAAATTTGCCTAGGTTATCTTTCTTATATTTTTACGTAGGCTGTAATCTAGTTGTTGTTCCTGGAACTTTTTTTGTTTTTTTATAAGTTTTTCGTACTTTTTAAAATTTTGTGGCACAGACTGAACGTGCTAGTTTAGCGATCTTAATTGGGGTTTGAAAAGGATCGTATGAACCGCGACCATATGACTAATAACGCTTAACTGCGGTATTTCTACATCCATGTCTAGTGTTCGTGTCATGTACCTCGAGTTTTTAGTTGTTACTTCTTAAGTATTCCATGTAACTCCTAACCATTTGATCAAAGGAATGATTGTTCCTAGGTTAACTAATCCTAGTCTCTTATCTATTTATTCTTGATTTGGTGCATATATTTTCATGGTTACGCAACCCATAAAATATTGGTTCCGTAAGAAAATTCAATCTCACCACTTGTTGTAATACATATATTTTTCACATTGAGCTAATTGTAACACGGGAACATGCCTTTGTTGCAAGTCATCTTTTAGTGCTGCGAATTTACAATTGTGCAAACATACAATATCTGAGAGCTTTCCTGGCATAGCGTGCTATTTTTCCACTCATTGGCTTCCTTGGGTGTGAGAACCATTTGCTTCCTCTGCGTGTCAGCAATATCGGTGGTAGCTTTGGGATGAGCGTTGGCCTTTTCCGGGAATTTTTAAAACTTAGAAAGAAAAAAATTGATCCCTCAAACGATGCCACCGATGCGGAAATTTATTTTCAAGTAATGATAATACCCAGTATAATTAGCTCACTGTGAGTCCCTGCTTCTTAAAATACTTGCAAATGGTCCTCTGGGTAGCCTCGAGGTAAGAAGCTCTAACACTCAAGTCATTACTGTTCTTGCCTATGCATTTTGAGAATAAGAAGCCACTTACTTTGTCTGTTGTTCTCTGTCTTTATTGATAGAGTTTCGATCGTATGATCGTGGCCTATTTCTTGAGCTACCCTCTTTTGGACCGTGGTCCAAGAGTCATCCTGGTCAAGATCTTTTCTCTTTTATCCTAGTTCATTATAATTAACTTTCTATTGTGATTATGAATGGGCCGCATATCCGATTACACAATGCTCTCTTTCTAATTATTTTGTGATGATTGGGGATTCTCTGTTTCATGGAAGACGAAGAAGCAACCTACCGTTTCTCGTTCTTCTGCTGAACCTGAGTATCGTACTATGGTTGTGACTTTTGTTGAGTTATAATGACTTAAGCTTTTTACTTGGGACTTACGTGTTGTGCATTATGTACCCTTGTGCCTAATTTGCGACAATCAGTCTGCTCTTCATATTGTGGCTAATCATGTCTTTTATGAACAAACGAAGCTTATTGAGGTTGATTGTCAGTTTTACGAGATCTTGTGCAGTCTGGTGCCATTGTTACCCATGATATCCGTACTTCTGATAAGCCAGCAGATCTCTTTACTAAATCTCTTGGGGGTACTTGGAATCTGCTTAACAAGTTGAGCATTTTTTATCTTCACGCTCCAACCTGAGGAGGAGTGTTAAGGAATAGAAATATTTTTTGAATATTACTTGTGTATAAATTAGAATAATTTTTCTTTTATGACTTTGTATAGGTCTCTTGTATCTCTATATATTGTAACATAAATCATGAATACAACCACAACATTATTTCCTATACATTTTAGAAGTTTTTTAAAGTCATTAGAATTTCGTTGCAATAAATAAAAATAGATATCAAATTACCCTATTAATTACATCAATTATATAATGGCCGTTTAAATTTTAGTCAATACATTAAAACAAGACTTTGTGGAGAAATTTAAAAAACAAGACTTTGTGGAGAAATTTAATTTGTAAATTGGATTGAAACAAAGAAAAAGGAGCTGTAAAAGTCATTTTTAAATGGGAAAGTCGCAGAAAAGGTGGCCTTTCCATAAGTTTATGGACAGTCTTCAGGGGCATTTGCCTTAAATGTTGTGATTTTTTATAAAATTTAAATATTGCATTTTATAAGTTAAAACAAGTAATAATATGTATTTGAAAGTGAAAATATAAAAATATATCATATAAAATAATATTTTCAAAAATTTTAAATTTTGTATGTAATTTAAAAAATGCAGTGTATAAGGTAAGAAATAAGTGGCATGTCCATAAGCTTATGGACAGGCCGCCTGTCAGGAGACCCACTCTTTTTAAATAGCTTATACTACTACCTCCGTCCCACTTCTTTTTGTGCAATTATTTTTTGCACACTATTTTCTATCAAAGTTTAACTGCATATTTGAATAGATGTATAAATAACAATATTATCGTATATGATATTGTTCAAATCGTTGAAACAAGTAATTTTTAAATTTTAAATATCTATTTACCATTATTATATGTAGGTAAAAATATTAACGGTCAAATATTTATTTTCTACAATGTGCAAAACGAAGTGAGATAGAGGGAGTACCAAACGTCGTGTTGACCTCACAGCTGACTACCAGTTGTGAGTGCGCCCATGTCATCATGAAACCCATGCGATTTATAAGAAAATATCATGAACAAAGACTTTGTAATTTTAAAAAAAACTTTCATTTTAATTTATGAAAATTTTGGTTGTTAAAATAAATTATAATACTGATTAGATTATGATTAGTATGATTAGAGTTCTATTCTTGTTCTACTCTATTGTACTCTTCTATATATTCAGTCATCAATAATACAGTTCTTGGCGGTAAATCATTTTATCATAGTATCAGAGTCTCTTATGATCCAAAACCTAAAACCCTAAAAATCTTCTCCTTTTTTCGGCCGCCTACCCCTCTCCAAATATTTTTCTGATCGGTCATTCCCTCTTTCATGATTCAATTTTCCAGTGCCCTCCCCTCTTTTATCATGGCTCAAGAAATTTTTTTCCTATAACACTCTGCTCTAGATGATACATATTAAACTCACTCCATCCAACTATCTGCTCTGGAAGCGTCAAACATGTAATGTTCTTTATCCTCAAGGTCTGTATGGTTTCATTGATGGTACAAAGGCTCGTCCGTCTCTCCCTCAATAGCCGCAGACTCTCTCCTATGCCCTCACCATCACATTTCCTCCAAGTGGTTGCAAGGTTGATCCCAAGGCGTCTTATCAGAAAGCAAAAGAAGAGTATGATCAATGGATTGATGAAGATCAACGTGTTTGCAGTCTCCCGTTCTCCTCTCCCTCTGTTGAAATTCTCGCAAAACTCCCAGATTGTGCCACCTCCAAAGAAATCTGGGACAATCTTGCTCTCATCTATCAGAACAACAATGTTTCCACCATTCTCCACCTTCATACAGATGCACATGGTATTCGCAAGTCTGGTTCTGTTCATGAACTTCATCTCAAATTTAAGGAGATTTTTGAACAACTGTCTATCATGGGAAATCCAGTTTCAAATGTTGATCAAAATATATGGTTTTTGAGTGCTCTTGGTCCTGAGTGTAAGGATTTTTCTACTCCTTTGATTAATGTTGTCCCTACCCCGTTATATGCAAATGTTCTTGCCCGTGCCAAAAACCACGAGACTTTTTTGGTGAGTTTATAGGGACAACCAGGACCAACCGCTGGGCTAGTGGCATTTTAGACCAATGACTCACCCCAAGCCGGCCTTGCATGGGATCACACGCCGACTCGAGGAAGCCATGTGTGGCCTCCACGCGGCGGCCGAGGCAGCATATCCGGTGGTAGGCACAGCGATCGACAACCTTGGTCGGGTTCTCAGGCGGCTGGTTTAGTCCCTGGTCGTGGTCGTCCTCACTGCTCCTGGTGCGGACGACTCGGTCATTATGCTGCGACATGTTATCAGATGCAAGCATAAATTGGTCGTCCAACAAGTACTCACTTGGTAGAAAACCATCACTCTTCTTAGCAGTCAGATAATTCATCTCGCATGTCCGATTGGTATCTTGATTCCGGAGCAACTAGACATATGGCATCTTCTGCCTCAGGCCTAGACAATGTCACTCCTTATACTGGTAAATCTCATGTTTTTGTTGGTAATGGTGCTCCTGTTATGATCTCTCATATCGGTGATTCTAGAACTTCTGAGCACTTGTTTGATATTTTGGTTGTGCATGATATTACTAAGAACATATTTTCTATTAGTCGGTTAACTAAAGATATGTGTGTCTTGATTACATTTGATGATCGGAACTTTATCATTTAGAACAAAGTAACCAGGGCCATTGTGGGCCAGGGGCACAGTGAGGACGGACTGTACGTTTTGGACCGGGGAGATGCATAATATGATTAAGTTTTACAGCAAAATAAGAGTCGAGCTTCACACGAATTGTGGCATGCACGCCTAGGTCATGCTTCTAGTGCGGTTATTACTAGTTTACATAAGTCTGGTTTGCTCTCAGTTTCTTCTTTGTTGCCAAAACCGCATGCCTGCACCCCCTGTGTTATGGCGAAAGATCAATGGTTGGCTCTTTTTGAGAACCCTAAACATGCTGAGCATGTTCTTGATTTAATATATTGTGATTTATAGGGTCTCTCTTCGGTGTTATCTGGCAATATTTTTGCTTATTATGCATTATTTGTGGATGATTTTTTGAGATTTACTTTGCTATACCCTCTTCATCGCTAATAAGATTTTGTTGATACTTACTTGCAGTTTGAGGCTTTTGTTGAAAACCAATTTTTAGCAAAAATCAAAGTTTTTCAAAGTGATGTGGCACTGGATTTTTGAACACTAGACTTAGATCTCATTTTAAGGCGAAATGTATCCCTCATCAGGGTTCATGTCCATCTACTCTGGAACGGAGTGGGCGCGCAGAACGCAAGCATCACCATGTGGTTGAAATGGGTCTCACGATGCTTTTTCACTCACATCTTCCAATTTCCCGTTGGGATGATGCGTTCACCACTGGTGTTTACATTATCAATAGGTTGCCTACTGTAGTCCTGTAGGGATCGACACCTTATGGTCTTCTCTATCGTCGGGATCCTACTTATTGTAACTTTGATCCATTTGGTTGCCGGTTTTTCATTATGTTCGTCCATTTGCTAATCATAAGTTGTCTCCCATCCTTTCATATTTATCGGTTACAACTTGCAGTATAAAGAGTTTCGGTGTCTCGACCCTTATATCGGCAAGGTCCATGTTACTCGACATGCTCGATTTGATGAAACTTATTTTCCTCTTGCTCCAGCATCAGGAACTAGTTCTCTCTCTTCAGGTTTTGATGTCTCATCATTTATTGATCTGGAGTCTATGACAGTACCACTAACTTCTCAGCCATCGCCATAGTTTCAGCTGCTTGACAATGAGCTGCCACATCATCCAGCTGCTTCAAACATGGTTTCAGCACCGCTGCTCTGTGTAGCATCCGCACCATGGGCTCATGTCTCGCCCGCGTCCCATTCTGGCATCTTGGTCTTGCCCCGCGTTAGTGCTACAGGCACGCCTTGTGCAGGTGCCACGACCACGGCTCGTCCCAGTGCCACGGCCACGTCCCACGATCACGCCACGGTCCCATCCAGTGATGTCATCTTGGATGCATCTCACGATGGCACCATGGCCGCATCTCATTCTAACATCTTGTCCGTGCCTCAGGTCTCGAGTCAGCCGCCGTCAAGGACTTCTAGCATGGTCATTCGATCTTCTACTGGTGCTATTCAGTGATGGGATTACTCAGATATTCATGCTCATGGTCTTCTTGCGACTCTTCTTGGTCAGAAGGAGCCGACTAATTATCATCTTGCACTTCAGGATCCTTCTTGGGTTTCTTCCATGGATGAGGAAATGACAGCACTTTGTAGTCAGCATACTTAGGATCTTTTTCCACACCCTTCGGTGTCAACAATGTTGGATCTAAATGGATTTATCGTCTAAAGTACAAACCAGATAGTTTGGTTGATCTCCATAACGCTCGCTTGGTATCTCAGGGCTTCTCTTAGATTCCTAGTTTTGACTTTGACCACAATTTCAATCCTGTGGCTAAGACTTCTATAGTTTGGACAGTTCTTGCTATTGCTACTATGCATGCTTGGTCTCTTCATTAGTTGGACATCAAGAATGCTTTTCTCAATGATGTTCTTGATTCTCTGATTTTTATGGAACAACCTGTTGGCTATAAGGATCCTGCTCATCTGAACTATGTTTGTCGTCTCCGCAAGGCCATTTATGGTCTGAAGCAGGGGCCTAGAGCATGGTTTCAGCATTTTAGTGCCTACCTTCGGCAACTTGGTTTTTCGTTGGAGCTCTTTTGATACTTCATTATATGTGTTTTCTCATGGCTCATCCTTGTTGTATTTGTGTGTTTATGTTGATAATATCATTTTGACAGGGAATGATTCCACTCTTATTCGACAGTTCATTGATTGCATCCATCAAGAGTTTGCTATTAAGGATTTGGATGCCTTGCACTATTTTCTTGGCCTAGAGGTCACACCCACTACATCAGGACTTCTTCTAGGTTAAACAAAGTACACTTGGGATGGTATGTCGGATGCAGTGGATGTCTCTACGCTATCCCTGTCGAATTCACAGCTTCATAGTAGTACGAGCCCCTAGTTCAAGAATCCGACGATGTATCATTCTTTGACTGGTGCTATCCAGTATCTGACCATCACTCGTCCAGACTAATCATTTGCAGTTAACTTTGTCAGCAGTATCTTCAGAACCCTCGGGAGGATCATTTTTTGGCTGTCAATCAAATTCTCTGCTATATCAGAGGGACTCTGCACTTTGGCCTCAGTTTTCGTGCATCATCTTCCTCTGAGGTGCTCGGTTATTCTGATGCAAATTGGGCTAGATGTTTGGAGACTCGTCGTTCTACTTATGGTTATGCTGTCTTCTTAGGTGGTAACTTGGTTTCTTGGAGTACGAAGAAACAACCCATTGTATCTAGTTCTAGCACGGAATCGGAGTATCGTGCGTTGGCCAGCACTACTTTTGAGGTTATCTGGTTGACTCATTTGCTTCGTGATTTTCATGTTCCTCTGTCTGATGCACCTCTCATGCTTTGTGACAACAACAGTGTGATCTTCTTGTCTCAGAATTTGGTGGCTCACAAGCGGGCAAAGCACATCAACATTGATTACCATTTTGTTCGCGAGTTGGTCTCTTCAAGCAAGCTTCGTGTTGCTCATGTTCCAATATCTCTACAGATTGCGGACATTTTCAACAAGGGTCTCTCTCGTCCCTTGTTTGAGATTTTCAGGTCCAAGCTATGCATCTCTGAGAATCTGACGCTTTGCTTAAGGGTGTGTTAGAATAAATTAGATTATTGATTAGATTATGATTAGAGTTCTTTCCTTATTCTACCTCTATTGTACTCCTCTATATATTTAGTCATCAATAATACAATTTCTGAAGGAAAATCACTTTATCAATGGTATATTTACAATTTTATAAAATTTTGGGATATGAAAAGGTGGAGTTTAATTACTCCCTCTGTCCCATCTCAAACTGCACACTTCACTTTATGTTACTATTCACTGTTCAATTTTGACAATATGTTATGTGGTTGAGTTTTCTGTAATAAGTAGTTTTCCAAAAGTAACTTTTTATTTACCGTTATTATACGTAGTTAAACATATTAACGGTTAGACAAGTTTCTTGATGAGCGTAAAAAAGATTCTATGAAATCTGAGCTGGGATGGAGGGAGTAGAATAATATGAAGTTAGGAGTATATACTTTGCGGTAACTACGTACAAGTGAAACATTTGGGTTTTGATTAGAAACATTCCATATATAGAATAAAACATGTACTTCATCTGTCCCAGCTGAATTTGCACCCTTGCTTTTTGAACACTCTTCTATATCAAAGTTTGATGGCATATTTAAATAAATAAATGAACAAAAATACTATCGTATATGATATTATTTAATTCGTCGTAACAAATAGTTTTAAAAAAATAAATTTCTATTTTTTATTATTATATGTAGATAAATATATTAATGGTCAAACATGTGTCTTGAACATTTGAAAAATGCAAGAGTGCAAATCTAGCTGGGATGGAGGGAGTAAATCAAAACTCATATTCAATTGTAGGTTTATCCCAATAGCTTATATATAACCTGAATTTGACCTGGTTTCAAATTTCTTTAACTCGCGATTTTTTTTGTCTTTTTGTGATAAAATTGTACTTAAGTATCTGGTATTTCCATAGCTAATGAAAATGTTGTCTTTCAAGAGACGGACTCTTAAAACTTAGATAAAGACTTGGGAATTCCATAGGCATATGGAAAGAACGAGTTTAAATGGAATAATATGACATTAGGGGTTTATACTCTGTAATAACTGCAAATGAAACATTTGAGTTTACCCAAAAAGTTTATAACCCGAATTTTAGTTGATTTAGTCTCCGAATTTTTCATCTTTTTTGTGATAATGTACTTGAGTCACTGGTCTTCCCATAGCTTATGGAAATACAGTTTTTCAAGAGGAGTGGTACTTTTAAATTTAATAGTTTTTGAATATTTAAATATTTATATCAAATTTATTATATTTTAATTTATATTGTATACACATTGATACTTAAAAATATAATATTTAACTTATAATGTATAGTGACTGTTTTATAATTAAAGATTTACCGCATTTCTTAAGATTTAATCTAATGGATATAGGTTTGGAGGATGTCCGGGTTTGTACTATTATCTGTAAGTATTTGCGTCGCTTTTGTTCACGTTTTATTTGGCACTAAATTTGAAAGAGAAAAGTGCATATATAACTTTATATAATTGATAAAAATGAAGATATAATTATGTAATAACTGAAAGTGTAAATATAACCCTAGATATTGAGGTTATGTGCAAATATAATCTTCTCCGGCAGATTTAGACCGGAATTTGGTGAAAAGACTATTTTGCCCCTCTGTAAAAAAATAAAAAATTGAAAAAGTATTTAAAATATTTTGCCCCTGCTCATTTTCTTCTTCATTTATCTTCGTTTTCTGTACCTTCCCTTTTCTTCTTCATTTATCTTCGTCTTCTTCATTTATCAGAAAAATTGAATCGGTTCTGCACTTTCATCGATTTTCCAGCGCTTGGTTGAGCGGCACCGAAAATGGTGGCGGAGGTGGCATGAGCCTAGAGTTTTGGTGGAGGGCTACACGAATCGGCGGTGGCGAATCCCATGTCCTCGTCAGAGCGAGCCACTGTGCGTGGTGGCCGGAGAAAAACACGAATCGGCGGTGGAGAAGAATGGCAGCGGTGATGGGGGGATTGGGGAAGGCCAATTCGTGTGGCTAGGGTTTTAGGCAGCAGCGGTGGAGAAGAATAACAGCAGTGGAGAAGAATGACGCGGTGGTCGGAGAAGAACACGAATCGGCAGTGGAGAAGAATGGCAATGGTGAGGAGAAGAACTGTTTCGTGTACCTATGGTTTCAGACGGCGGTGGTTTCAGGCGGTGGCGGTGGAGAAGAATGTCAGTGGTGGTGGTTGGAGAAGAACACGAATTGGCGAGGAGAAGAACCGATTTGTGTGGCTAGGGTTTAAGGCAGCGGAGGAGGAGATTTAGCTAGGGTTACAGGTGGAAGGAGAAAAGAAAATGGAGTGGTGGTTTTAGAAGATTGGGAGTAGAGGAGGATGCGGTGGTGGTACTTTCCGACAGTAACAGTGATCTTTTCCGGCGGCAGCGAGTTCAAAGGGCAGAGGCAGCAGTGATTTCAGAGGGCTATAGGGACATTTTTGTCTTTTAAAATTTTGTATTAGGTTAGAAGGGCATTTTGGTCTTTTTTGGTCGGTCATGACCAAAAATGGCTAGTCAATGCCAGAATAATGACTATAAGGTTATATTTGCACTTATATATAATAGATATGATTATATTTGCACTAAAAAACAACTCATAGTTATATTTGCACTTTCTCCAACATATATGGTTATATTTGCATATTACCCAATTTAAAATGATGAACTTTTATGCATTCACACTGAATATTTTATTTTATTATGAGAGTCTCGGGAAATGCGGCATTTCCATAAGCTTATGAATAGTCCACAGGAACTTTTACATTAAATATTGTAATTTATTTATAAAATTTAAATAGTGTATTTTATAATTTAAAACAAGTAATAATATGTATTTTAAGTGAAATTACAAAAGTATATGATATAAAAAAATATTTTCAAAAATTCTACTTCCTCTGTCCCAACTAGAGTTGTATTCTTGCTTTTTGCACGCCGACAAGATACATGTTTGACCGTTACTATGTTTATCTACGTATAATAACGGCAAACAAAAAGTTGATATTTAGAAACTACTTGTTACGACGAACTGAACAATATCATATACGATAATATTATTGTTCACATACTGTATCTATTCAAATATGTGATTAAATTTGATAGAGTATAGTGTTCAAAAAGTAAGAGTGCAACTTCAACTGGGATGGAGAGAATAAATTTTGTATGTAATTTAACAAAGACAAAGTTTTGGGAAAGACCTTCTTCTTCCCATAGGTTTATGGGAAAATGGAGTTTAATTAGAATAAAAAAAGTAAAAGGTTTGAGTTGCAATATTAAAAATTTATTATGCAACGTGCTGTAGTTATAAAGTTTATAACCCAATTCATGCAACCCAAAAATTTTATCTTCATTTTTTCTAATTTGCAGTTTAAACCTTGATATTTCCATGGCTTATGAAAATACCGTCTTTCAAGAGATAGACTCTTTAACAAATGTAGTGTATAATGTAAAAAATAAGTGACTTATCCATAAGCTTATGAACAGACCGCATGTCATGAGATCCATTCTTTTATTATTATTACCAAAAAGTAATCAACACGTTGTAATTCAAAAAACAAAATAGTAGGACGCGCATTTACTAATATTTAAGATGATACTGTAGCATTTCAAAATAAATTACTAGGACGCACAATTACTAATACTCCATCCGTCCCAGCCGAATCTGCACACTTTTTGGTCAACTTTCTCAAGACACGTTTGACCATAAATTTCAACTAGTATATAGATACCAATATCATCATGTGAGATATTGTTGGATTCTCTGCATGCTGTATTTTCTAAATATCAAATTTTAACACGCCGTTAATATACATAACTAAAGTTATCGTTGGTCAAACATGACCAGAGAAAGTTGAGTAAAAAGTGTGCAAAGTCGGCTGGGACAGAGTAATATTAAGATAATAATGCAGCACTAAAATATTACAGAGAGATGATCTAGTGGTACAGAAAATGGGAAAAAAAAGGTACTAGGTAGATGGATTTTTCGTTCAATCCAAAGATTTCCATTCATTTTCTGAGTGAGAGATGCAGACTGATCTGGATTTTTGTTTTCTTGTGTTTTGTTAAGCATTCAAACTTGATGACGATTTCCTCTTTAATTAATAGGGGCCCCTGAACTTTCTTCTCTTACATTTTTAGTACCTTATATTTTTTTTAATACTTTTGGCCCATCAACTAACAAAAGTACTGAATTGTAACCATTTTGTTTGATCAAAACGTCAAATTCAATCAAAACTGTTAAATTTAAGGGCAAAATGATCATTTCACAATTTTCCATTCCCTTTTCTCATTTTTCAATTTTCTTTTCTAATTTTCCTTTTTTTCATTTCATATTTGAGAAACCCCTATGTTTTCTCAATCCTTTGCCTCCAGTTCTGTTTTCACGAAACCACTCCGCCTACAGCCCTCTTCCAATGCCATTTTCCAGTCAAGTAAATCGCCGGCGAGCACTCATTTCGTCACACCACCCTACGCGCTACCGCCTCGCCAAATCAGCGCCTCAGCAGTTCCGGCGAAAGCTCCACACACAACGCCTCCTCTCATCAGTCGCTGGCGGAAACGAAAGCACCATTGGGGGAGCTCTGCTACAGCTCGAGATCGCACCACCACCGCCGGCGAATCCTTACCTTCGCAGTAGCTCCGGCGTTCACCAAATTGGCGTCGCAAAACTGGAAAAATCTTGGTGAGTCAACCTTCAAGTCGCCACCCAACCTACGTTAACCTGGGATGCCGCTAGCTAGGGGAGACCGAGGCTGCTCGGCATATGCTAATCAAATATGAAGCAACTTGTCGGCGTAAGGGAGCCCCCGATGGAGAAGGTGGAAAATTGAAGAGCTCATCTTGTCGGCAAGGGGTGATAGGTCTAAGGGCAGTTACACAATATCGAAATGCGCTGGAATCGAATCCTCTCGGACGGAAGGGCTACGATTAAGAACTTTTGTTAGTTGAGGGGTCAAAAGTATTCAAAAAAAGATAAGGGTCTAAAAGGGTAAGATGGAGGAAATTCATGGACTCCTATACAAGAAAACGTTGAAGTCATTTTCTAAAACTCAATTAATTAAAGAGAATCGTCATCAAGTTTGAATGCTTAACAAAACACAAGTAAACAAGAATCTAGATCAGTCTGCATCTCTCACTCAGAAAATGAATGGAATCTTTGGATTGATTGAAAAACCATCTACCTAGTAGAATAACTATGGTTCCGAGTTCGCAGACTAAAACTTTTAACTGTGGTTTAGACCGCGGTAAACTATATTTTTTTAAATCGATTTTGTAGTAGAATAACTGTGGTTAATTATAAAGTGTTGAACTGATCATCGACCACAAGGCGAAGCCGTGAACGTCGATGTCGTTAGTAAAAATTTATGGTGTTGATATTGAGCGTATGCGAGATTGCATTATTTAGTAACCGACTTCGCAGACTATGCTTTTTAACTACGGTTTATAACAGTGGTAAATTAATTTTTTTGGCATTAGTTTTTTTGGCAGAATAATCGTAATAATTAAAAATGAGACGAACGAATAATGAGCGACGCCGGAGAGGACGATTGCATTGTCGACTTGGTAAATAGAGTGCGACGTCGGTCTAAACAATTTTGCATTAGGCGACATCAACTGATAGATGATGTGGAATTTCAAAAAACACGACGTAATTTTATGGGTCTGACATCGGACGTATATGTTCAATTAGGTGTAATTTCCTGTGTTCTACGAGGTGCTTGCGCTGTTGGAATCCGCTTTGTAGTTTACAGTGAGATTTTGCTCAATTCAAGGTACCGTCAGTAACACAATGATAACTGTGTGCAATGTTGCTTGATTTTGATCTGCTGTACCGAATTGATTATTATACTCTACGACATCGGTCCTCATATAAATTACAGAAATATAAATTTTCATAAATAGAAGACTCGGCGTTGAACGTCCTTTCAGATTGAATGTTAATACACCATGCACAAAGCATATAGACAAGAACAAGAAGCACTACACCATCCATACACAAAGTATGTTATCAAACTTCTCACAAAATGAACTATACCATTGATACTCCATAGCTAGCTAGGGATCTATATCAAGGTGTCAAAAAATACCTTGGAAGGTATCAATGGTTATTTTAGAGAATGATGCTCTCACCCAAAAATCAACCTATTCCAAGTTCCTCATGTCGTAGTTGGGTTAAGTACACACTTCAAATTCCTTTCCATCATAAAGGTTGCCCAACTATCGCATACTTCCTCCAATTGCTTGATGGAGTACGGTTCTTAGTTCTCGTAACAATACTACAACAAGGAGTAATATCAAAATTGGTACATAGGTTGTGCAAAGTCGTGACGTTATTGATTAGATTCAATACGTGAGAATAATAGATACCTTTTGCAGATCTAATTGATTCTTCATCACAAGCAGAACCAAATTCGTCATCAAGAGCATGCAATAGTAACCGCTATCTGAAACAAAATGAGAATACTGAAACTCTAACTAATTACAATAGAGCTAAAAGTGAACTGTACTTAGCCTCAAAGAACCAAGAAACATATTGGAAACAAAAGTCAAGGGTTAAATGGCTAAAAGATAGAGATTTAAATACAAAGTTTTTCCATCAACAAGTTAAATCAAAACATATAAGACAAGCTATCTCTTCTATCGAGAATGACACTGGGGACGGGTTATACGATCATAGTTCCATTGGAGCTAAAGCATTAAAATTTTACTTAAGTCTTCTATGAGATGATCATCAAGACCCCTTTGGTATTAACACAACAGTAATGTTGGAAAATGTACCCAACTTCATTACTGAAGAAACTAACCAACAACTAATTAAACCCACCTCTATTGAAGAAATTTCAATCATTCTCAAGGACATGGATACTGATTCTGCACCAGGTCCTGATAGTTTCCCCGGTGCATTCTATAAACACTGCTAGTCCATGATTAAAAATGATCTAATAGAAGCCATTAATGACTTTCTCAGTTTAAAACCTATTCCAAAAGCCATCTCATCTACTTTAATCACTCTGATTCCTAAAAAGAAAGTTTGTGCCTCTTTTAAAGACTTTAGGCCTATAATTTTATGCAATTCCATAAACAAAAATCTTTACTAAACTTATAACTCACAGACTAAAACCTATCCTACATGATCTGGTCTATCAAGAACAAACAACATTTGTGGCTGACCATGAACTGGCAGATAATGTACTCCTCATGCAAAAAATGAAAAATTATATTCATTCAAAACAACATGGATTCAATATAATTATAAAACTTGACATGATGAAGGCATTTGACAGGGTTTCCTGGGATTTCCTCTCAAAGCTCTTTAAAAAAATTGGTTTCTCTGACCATCTCAACAAGATAACCATAAGAAACCTGAGAGCTGCTTATTTCTCCATCCTAATCAATAGAGAACCCTTTGGTTTCTTTCAATCTTCTAGAGGATTAAAGCAAGGAGATCCACTGTCTCCCTTACTTTTCATCCTTATGGCAGAAGCTTTTTCAAGAAGCTTAAACTTCCGATTCCAATATGCCAATATTGGATTCTACAAGCTTCTAGGATCAATGAACCTTATAACACATCTTTCTTTTGCAGATGATACTGCAATTTTTTTAAAGATACTCTAAACAAGGTATCGAAAAGTTAATGGGTTTTCTAAAAATCTATGAAAGAGCATCTGGACGGAAAATTATTTTTGAAAAATCTTCTTTCTACATTTCAAAGCATGCTCCCCTAAGAATCAAATTTGTAATCAAAACAGAATCAAACATAATGTCTGGTTCTATGCCTTTTAAATACCCGGGCTGTACAATCTTAACAAGAAGAAATAAAAACATATGCTATCAAAGCCTATTGGATTCTATCAATTCCAAAATCAATTCATGGCAAAACAAAAATATTAACCAAGCTGGAAGATTAACTTTAATAAAAACACGTTCTTGCCACAATACCCTTGAATATTCTAACAGTTTTAAAGCCTACACAACATACCATTGATAAGCTTCATAAAGTGTTTGCTAAATTTCTATGGTATAATCAAGACACGGGAAATAATAAAAGGAAAATTTGGAGAAGTTATACAAAATTAGCTCTTCCAAAAGAAGAAAAAGGTCTAGACCTGAATGACTTAAACACTATGACATGGAGTTTTTCCTTAAAGCTTTGGTGGACGATTCAACAAGGAAAATCCCCCTGGTCACAGTTTATGTGATCAACACCTGACAACAAGAAAACCTCTAAGTCATGGAAAAGAATCATAGAGATTCAGGACTTAGCTATTAATAAATCCTATGACCAAATTGGTAATGGTGAATCATTCTTTTGGCATGCAAATTGGACTAAGTTAGGACCCTAACAAAATACTAGCCCTCAGAAACAGATCTACTTCAACCATACTTGTCTACTACAGACTTTCTGAGCCAACATAATTACTATAGCTCCCTGCTTCAAAGACCATAATTACTATTTCAGACTTTCTGGGCCGTTTCCTCTTACCATGGTTAACGACTAAAAGACCGAAAAGTAGAGTTCAATAAACACAAACTTAAATGATGAATGCAATACAATATTTCATATGGACACCTTAATTATGGACATGAAATCCACACTAAGCATTTTAACATAGGAGGTAACATTCACTAAGGAGATAATACAAGACATAGTCACCACACCACCACAAACATGTCACTCCCTTGCATGGTACACAAAACACATAATTCATGTAGTGTTTCCTCACCATAACAAAATAATGAAAATGAAACATTTGATGTTATCTCCATATCAAATAACATATATTATCATGCTTCCACATGTTGTACGCCATATACATTTAAAAAAATGACATCTTGAATGAAAACATAATAACCCTACATGTATATTGTCCACAATATAAAAGATAAAGGAATGAAAAAGAAAGAAACATAGTAATTTTAAAAACTGTTTCAATAATCAATCCTAAGGGATGTGGTAAAAATTTTTTTGGATCAAGTATAGATAGAAAGGTGGTTGAATCCCCCACTATGATGACCTCATCATGTTCCATTTGTTTCTCCATTTGGGTTGAATAGGGTTATGGTGGATTTGGGGTGTTTGGTGGTTGATTTTCTAGTGGTGAAAGGAAATGGAGATGATTGATGGATGGGGCAATTCGGGCAATAAATGTTTTTTCAAAGAGTTTTGGGTTCTTTTTACCAAGTATGACGCATAAAAGTACTCTCCCACTAGTAATGCAATGTTGCACGTCTCTCGCAACATGTCGATCGATTGCACTTTAGGTCTCCATTTGGGTCAAAATTGGCCCAATAGGCCCATCCATGTTGAACGTCCGACCTCGCAGATATGTTGATCAATCATCGGCACATATGATGGACATCGCAATCTCGATAATAGATACTGTTTATTTCCAAGTCTTAGGCTTATGGATGGACCAAATGGCCCATTACCCTGGAATGATCGACGTCGCGCTGCGTTCGTCCTTTAGTCGCTAAGAAAGAATGATTGTGCGATGTCATATTTTATGTTTTAAATTTATTTAATTTATATGAAGGGAAAATAAATTACTCACATAGTGTTTCCATTGTAAAACAAGTTTTTTGGAAATCTAATACACATTTGTGGGTTTGAACGTTACCTGTTCGACGAGTTATTGTTGTTAAAGACCTGTAAATTCCTTACCCATGTCATTTGAGGCTAGAGCTTCATGACATCGCAGTTATATAGGGATTTCATTAGAAGCCCACGAATATCAACCTCATTACGTGAGTCAGCAAGATAGGTGAGGGTTTGACAATAACTAGTTGAATGGCTAAGATTGTAGAAGGCTACTATGTATGTTAGTCAAGCATATTTGATCTTGCTCTAGGCCAAAGGTTATCGCCGCTTTCAATTAAAAAATGGTGTTTTTTAAGCACAAGATATTCAACCATATTACACGACTAAGGCTTTCACAATATCACGTTCTTCATACATGGTGGTTTAAGGCAAGATATAGCCATTCACATAGGAGTAGCTTATATTTCCCAGCTTAGTTGATTACATAGTATTTTAATTTAAGCCCCATGGACTACGAACCTCATCAAATGGGTGGGGCTATTAGAATTACTGGTTTGACGATTATATATGGTGAAGCCCTGTCATAGCAGATTTTAGGTGAGGACCATGGATTATTTTCATTTCAAGCAATTACTTAGGATTTCACTTCAAGAGACTGATAAGTCAACCCTATCACACGAGTTAGTGTTCAAACATTATCCTATCAATGATAAAAAGGACATCTGTAGTCGTATAAGTAAGGTTTTCGATAATGAAGAATTTAGAGGCTAGGACTTAGCCATATTAAATATTTCTATTTTAACGATGATTTTACTAATAATGGTACTAGTTAATACTATTTCCATACCATTTGTGTTGGCCCTAGAAAATGGGCTAGCATTTATTGATTTGGGGATGAAAGGCTTATCCATTGAGTGCGACATCGCAGATATATCGGAAAACATTCGGTTATATTGACATTAATGTGTGATATCGAGTCATGTGGTTTGAAACCACTACTGGAAAAGCCCGCCAAAGTTTCAACAACTGGGCCGGTTGTACAATTCTGCCCAATTTTATGTCTTTACAACTTCACTTACATGTCGGTCAACCTTTGGTCTTGTCTAACTTACCTGCGACATCTCTAAATTACGATTCAATTCCATCTTATCCTAGCTCACCAAAATTGTTTGGGCCCCAGGTCAAACACCTGGCCCAATATGTATGATGTCCGATGTTGCATTGCATTTGTCATAAATGTCGGCCAATACGAAGCAATCGTCGATGTCACATATTTGCTTCAAACGGCATCATTCGGTGCCTGATATAGAGACTTCCCACCCTCAACCCAACCACATTCTTAACCTTGACGATGCACCTAAACCTTCACCACCGAAAAAATGATTCAAAAACCGTCGAATCCATAAAAAACCCGCAGACATTGACATGTAAATCGCTAATAAACAGTTGAATCATTCCCATTCAACAAATCATAGCCACAATCAGTTCGAAGGGAACCCTAGCGAAGGTAACAATCATGTTAATCATTTTCTCGCTTGTTTGAAGTCTTTCTTTTATTTAATTCCTTCCAAATATGTTGTTTGTACTTCAATGCAAATTAATACGGCGTTGTTTTTGGGGTATCTGACTTATTTAGGATTAGGTTCATCTCGTTTATGGGTTTTGAATTTGTGTGTTCATGCTAATGGGGAAATGTCTGGGTGTGTTGTTGATTATTTTGCTTGAATTCATAAGGGTTTTAGTGATTATTTTGCTTGATTTCATGTGGGTTTCTAGTCTGAATAGTACACTTAGAACACGTATAAAATGGTTCGATAAGGCATGCAATTTTTTACATTCATACTTGCGAATCCATGACTTCGCAAATGACCTATCAGCTATGTTGATGGGTCTGCACAGTGCATTTGAACTGGACCTTCAATTACATTCTAGTGCAATGTCTACTATGTTGTACTAAGATTTGCATTTTTTTCTATTCAATAGATTTCTCCAGTGAAGCAAACAATGAAAAGGGGCAAGGGACAGAAACACGTAGCAGGTTCATCCTGCTCCAAAACGGAAAGGAAAATGAGAAGCGTTTTGAAATTGAGGCACTGGAGGGTAAAAGAAGTTAGGGCCATACGAGCTGAGGATGTGGAGCGGCTCCACTTGGACGTTTTTCTTAAAGCATTCAAACCTTTAGGAATTGTGGGGTTGATTTGTCTCAACAAGCCAACCTATGAAGTAGAGGTGAAGGAGTTCTACTCCAATTTCACTCATCTAACTGCCACAAACTATACCACATAAGTCAACGGGGTGAATATGGTACCGACAGTGGAGGTGATCAATGAGGCGATTGGATGCACATTTGGAGAAGATGATCAACCAGAGGTTGTGCCAATGCAAATATACCACAGGGGCGCGTATCCTTCTAGGGTCAACGAGGATGATCCGGTGGGGGCTCCCAACCCAACCATATGATGAAGTACTTTTAAGACTAAAGAACGGGACCATAGGGCCGAGGCAGGTCAAGATTGATGTACTGGATCTTGCTGAGAAAATGATATACAATATGATTGTAAAAGTAGTAATCCAGGCCGGGCATCCTTTTGAGTGCACTATCAACGGGGCGGTCTTGTTTTACCACATTGCAGCGAATAAATTAGTCGACCCTGGTTACACCATCATCAATGAGATGCACACGGCCTCCCTTGCTCCGAAGATCCGGACCCTCCCTTACGGTAACGTGATCACTGCCCTGATGGAGAAGCAAAGTGTTATGATCAAATCTACAGTGAAGATTCAACCGAGGTACTATGATAATAGCTACTTCGACAAGAAGTACTGGCATTGGGAGGCGGGGACATGGATTGATCGCAACATCCCCATGGCCAATCTTGAAGTTCTAGCCCAGGCCACGTTCAACAGTACTCCATCGGTATCCGCACCATCGCAACCCCAAGCTAACACTCTTGTCCTACGATCGGGTACAAATTTGATTTTATTCCCTTTCGTTCCTAATTAAATTATGAGCTTTAAATTAAATTAACAATTTATTTTTCCCTAAAGGACTTAAAAATAGTTCCTAGGCAATATTCATGAGGGATATGGCTGAGACAAAGGCTATGACACAATGCACATACCACTATGTCCGACATTTGATATCCGACATAGCGGACCAAAAGAAGATGTTGGCTGGTGCTATCAATGCACCTCGTGTCCCCCATATACACTATAAGAAAAATGACCTTTTAATTTGCCCCTTTTATCTCAGTTTTCTTTTGTTAACCCCAAATAACCGAGGTAAAAAGTTCTTTTACGTAGGTTCTTTCTTTATCCAAAGTAAATATATTTTACCTCGTTTAAATAAACCAAGGTAAAAAGTACACTTTTTACCACAGTTTTGAAAAAATTGAGGTAAAAAGTCTGACATGACCGACATCACACACATGTTATGCTTACCGACGTTGGTTGTTTTTTTTACCGATGTCGCATGTCACTCTTGCAGACATGAATGACCAACGTCACACGCATGTCTGGCTTACTGACATCGGTTGTTTTTGTGACCGACATTGCACGTCGCTCTTGCATACATGAATGACCAATGTCGCATGCATTTCGCTTATCTACATCGCTTATTATTGTGACCGACGTCGCATGTCCCTCTCGCAGACATAAAATAACCAACGTCGCACGCCTTTCTCGCTCACTGACATTTTTTTACCGACGTTGCACGTCACTCTCGCAGACATGGTACTTATATGTATATGAATAATTAGATAACACCCTAGAAATATATATATATTTATTAATAATGTAATTTATTTTTTAACAAAACTGAAATATAATTTTTAAATTTTTTATGCAACTCTATTTCTTTTGAATTTTAAAAGATTTAATAATTATACTTCCCATTTCTCAATTTGCAAATTTTATAATTATACTTTTAACTATGACTTTATGTTTATATTTTCAAATGAAATAAATTAAACTTAGAGTTCGAGTAATACATGATCGAAGTCGAATATAAATAAATAAACTTTATTTTTTCATAGAATAAAATTTTATATACTACTTATTTTAAAATTATGAATAAGGAGTATATAAAATTTATTTGGTGAAAAATAGAGTTTATTTATTAATACTCGACTTCAATCACATATGACTTGAACACTATATTTAGTTTATTTCATTTGACACGTGGCTAGTTCCAAGAGTGATACATGTTAAAGGTGACGTGGCTAAGGGTTGCTCTTTTTGTATTTCCCATTTGACACGTGGTTAATCTCTTCATTACTTCAATGTAACCAACTCTAAGTTACTCTAGAACATGTACTATCACTTTCCAACATTTCACCAAAAAAATCATCTATTTAATATTTCTATATTTATGCAAGAAAAACAAAAATAATTTATTTTGGAGCAATGAATTATATGGTAACACAATTTTGGCCCATAGTGTAATTTTTCAAGATTGTGTAGAAGTAATCAATGTTGACTTTCGAGGCCCTTTCGTTTACCCATACATGCTCAAATTGTAAAATCCCAATTGTATATTATTGAATTGCATTTTTGTGTTGGCAATTTCGTGATTCGACGACTCAAACTTTCTAGGAGGAACCTAAGTGCAATAAGCAAAAACTTTACTCGTAACTCCAAATTGAAATCCACTCGAACATTATGCTACCTTATACACCCCAGTTGTATTTTCCAAGTCAATAACATAGTATTTATCAATAAACATGCACAAGAATATATCTGTAATATTTTCCGATTTCCCTTTCTTATTTATCAATAAACATACACAAGAATATATTTGTAATGTTTTCCGAGTTTCATTTCTTACTTCCATGTAACCAACTCTAAGTTACTTTAGAACATGTACTGGCGCTTTCCAACATTTAACCAAAAAATCCATCTATTCAATATTTTTATAATTATGCAAGAATAACAAAAATAATGCATTTTGGATCGATAGATTATAGGGTAACACAATTTTGGGCCATAACGTAAATTTTCAAGATTGTGTAGAAGTAATCAATGTTGACTTTCAAGGCCCTTTCATTCACCCATACATGCCCAAATTGCAAATTGCAACTATCATTTTGGGGTTACCAATTTCGTGATTCGACAACTCCAACTTTCTTGGAGGGACCTAAGTGCAAAAAGTAAAAACTTTACTCGTAACTCCAAATTGAAATCCGCTCCAACGTGATGCTACCCTATACACCTCAATTATATTTTCCAAGTCCGTAACATAGTATTTATCAATAAACATGCACACAAATATATTTGTAATATTTTCTATTTTCCCTTCATTACTTCTATGTAACAAACTCTAAGTTACTCTACAACATGTACTAGCGCTTTCCAACATTTCACCAAAAAATTTATCTATTTAATATTTTTATATTTATGCCAGAATAACAAAAATTATGTATTTTTGAGCAATAAATTATAGGATAACACAATTTTGGGCCATAGTGTAATTTTTCAATAAAGGGTCAACCCTTATTTGACTCTTTATACATAAACACTAATGAAATATTTGACTTAATTGATCAATGGTCAACCCTTATCTGACATTCTATACATAAACACTACTAAAAGGTTTGAAACAAATGAACGGCCACCCCTTAATATTTATCCAAAAACTAAATTATTTTTTTAGTCCCCCACAAAGTATCTTATACTATGTTTTGGTCCCCATTTGCAAATCAACCCTCAGACAGTACCCCACAAATTTCAAGCGATATGTTTTGGTCCCCAGGGGTGGTTTTCAGGCAAGACTAAGTGGTTTTCCAGTATAGCCAGGGATATAATGATAGTTTTACTAATTTTAAAACATTTTCAATTAAAAATTCCTAATTTTAAAATTTTCTTTTTCTTTAGTTTTTCACCGCCGCTGCTAATTTCCACCGCCTTCTTCACCGCTGCCAATTTCCACCGCCTTTTCCGCCGCTGCCAATTTCCACCATCTTCTTTGCCGCCTTTAATTTCAAATGGCCCCGATTCACCTGAAGCCCTACTCCAGACTTGGTTCAAAACAGGGAGAAGTCAGCAAGGATGAAGTGACGGAGAAGGTGGCAAAGAAGACGAAGTGGAGAAGGTGGCAAAGAAGACGAAGCGGAGAAGCGGCGAAGAAGACAAAGCGACGAAGAAGCGGCGGAGAAGACGAAGCAACGGGGGAAGGCTGTGGCAGGCGGAGAAGACGAAGCAACGGAGGAAGGCTGTGGCAGGCGGAGAAGGCGAAGCAACGGGGGAAGGCTGTGGCAGGCGGAGAAGATGAAGCAACAGCGGAAAGCGGTGGCAGGCGGAGATGATGAAGCGACGGTGGCAGATGGCCATGACAGGGCTTAGGCGGAGAAGACGAAGCTTAGCGGAGAAGGCAGCGAAGAAGACGAAGCGGAGAAGCGGCGAAGAAGACAAAGCGGAGAAGCAGCAGGAAGATGAACCAGAGAAACGGCAAAGAAGATGAAGCGGTGGAGAAGGCGGTGGCAGGCGGAGAAGACGAAGCGACGACAGTGGATGGCCATGGCAGAGCTCCGACGGAGAAGACGAAGCATAGCGGAGAAGACGAGCGAAGATGACGTCCCCATTTTCTTTTCATTTTTTATTTTTAAACTCTATAATGGTCATTTTACACATTTAAACCGGCTTTACCGTTGACTTTTTCTGAAAACCACCTTTGGGGACCAAACAAATTGTTTTGAATTTGTTGGGTAACGTCTAAGGGTTGATATGCAAATGAGGACCAAAACATGGTATAAGATACTTTGTAGGAGACTAAAAAAATAATTTAGTCTTATCCAAATTATATTTGGAAAAAAGGTTTTAACAACTTTGTTTAATAAAAATATTTTGGTTCAGTTTAAAACTTAACCTAGGATGATTACTTTATTTGATAGATATATAATTATTTTATCCTATAAAAACTAAACCTTTCCATATGCCATTTTATCATACTCAATTGAGAATAACCTATGATGATTACGTGTGCCGAGTATGTAACATTATCGTAATTAAATATATAATTATTTGTTCTATAAAAATTAAAAGTTAACTTGATATAAAAATTTAATTTAGAACGACATTATAAATTTTAAAAATAGATTATATTCATTAATAAAAAATAATGCACATAATTAATCAATTTATCCAAATATTAATTATACCATTGAACAAATTAAATTAAAACCTTGATTTATTTCAGCCCAATCTAAATCAAACCCAAAATCTGACCCAAAACATAGTGACATAAATATTAAAACCCTAGTCTTCCATTACTTTCTACACCGCCTCCCTCTCCTCTATTTCTCACTTCAGATCTGACGCTCTCCCACCCGCCCCCGGCGCCATCCCACTCGCCTCCACCGCGCCCTGCCCTCTCCCGCCCACGTCAGCCGCTTCCGCCCTCCAACTCTACGGCACCACCAGACTCGCCACCAGCGCTCTTCCGTGGTGCCACCAGGAGGTTCTTCGCCACGCCACTAGGAGGTCCTCCACCGAACCATTAGGAGGTCTTCTGCCGCATCACTAGGAGCTCACCCGCCAATCCATCAAGAGCATCTCCGACGCTCAAACAGTAGCTCCTCCGCCGTGCCACCAGACGTGATGAACATGCGTCTCGTGCGCCACCGGCTGTGAGCAGGTGCTCAATTGATTCGATGTATTTTGGTTTGTTTTGTATATTAGATTAGGTGTATTTTGTAGATTAGATTTGTTTTATTGTTTAAATCCATTTTGTATTCTGTACATCCAATTCGGGTACTGTAAGTTTAATGTTGTAATTCTGATTTGGCCGCTATAATATGGCTGGAAAATGATAGGTAATTTTGTCGGAAAAGCTTCAATTGAATTTGAACTACCAAAAGTATAATTGACGTCGATTCAACTTTTGGTAGTTTTTTTTTAAAATTCCATAATTGAAACTTGTGATGTCGCATGAATGTATGTTACCCTTTTACTGTGGTTGCGGTTTTTGTTTGCACGATGGCTTTTGTAAACTTACCTTTTTCACCTTGGTTCTTTTTTTCATAAAATTGAGGTAAAAAATATACTTTTTACTTCATCTATATTTACCTCGATTTTTTGAACTAAAAACTGAGGTGAAAATCCCTGCATATCGAGGTAAAAAGTGTCGTTTCTTGAAGTGATGGCTGCACATGGAGTTGAGGCAAGTGTTGACGAGACAGAGGTGGAGGTGGATGACGATGGGACAGAGGGGGATGGTGCTAAGGAGGATGCGCATGGGGCTGAGGCAAAGGAGCTGCAGGTAAGGAGGATGTCCTGGCCCACAATGATGATTGATCAAGCTCTAGCATGAGTCCGTCTCTTGAAAGATGATATTTTCATAAGTCATGGAAAGATCAAGATTTAAAGTGCAAATTAAGAGATGAAAATAAATATTTTGGGTTGCATGAATTGAGTTATAAATTTTATAACTATTGCACGCTGTATAATAATTTTTTAATATTGCAATTAAGATCTTTTACTTTTTATTATTCTAATTAAACTCCGTCTTTCCCGCAAATGATGGAGTCCGATCGAGTGAAAACTGTGAACGACTATGGGAATAATTCATCCGAAGAAGATCTCAACCCTTGGGTTTCACCATAAGAATGATGAATGTTTCTTGGATTGATGATTGTGTGTTATATGGTTGTCTTTGAACTTAATGAATTTTCTGCCTTTTGTGATATTGTATGATGTTTCTTGGACTTAATGATGGTGTGTTTTAAGGTTTTATTTGGATTCCATGCATATTAGTAATAATTTTTATTGATTTTAATGGTTTAATGATTTCTTGTTATATGGTATTCGATTACATAACATGTGGTTGGCTGTGGTGAACTTGGAATGAGACCTTTAGTTGGATCATTCCTTGTTCGGGCTTAATTTGCTTAGTAATGATAATTTGGAGGTTAGTTGTACACATGCATCACACTATATTTGCACACCATAAGGTTGGTGAGGCCGAGGGTTTACCGATTAGTGGGCGACTTTGCATGAATTAAGTGATGTAAGCTGATTTAGACACAAACTTTAATCGATGGGTCGGTACGACATCGCCGTGAGTAATTCTCTCTTATTGAATTACTCACCAACTAGTAGTGCGTGTTCGTTTGCTCTATTTCACAGTCAATCTCGAAAAATTGCAACTTTATATACATAGTGTCGTACTAATCAATTTGTAAACCGACTAGCGTGTGAGGTCGATTTATAACTTCTCGTACATAATCATAGCTTCACTTTTGGGTTAAAATGGAAAGAAAATTGATTTACCAGTTACATTATAACATGAACAGTCACATAAACATCCATCAAGGCTATCTAAAATGATGTGTAAACCCAGTCTATGTCTTGTTCTTCAGCTTCTTCAATTTGGGGTGCCTTTCAATCCACACGCCTTCTTCGTGGTCCCTCTTCAAAGCTAGCTCCACCTCATAGATCTCATCATGCCTAACGTTGCTGGTGCTTGATAGAGTGTGTGAACTAATGTCGGACAGTGCAGATGGACAAGAATATCCACAAATTGAATTTTCCCATGAATGATCACTGCCTTGCTAGAATCACGGGGATCAATAACATAAAATACATGTGTAGCCTGTGAAACAAGAATGTAAGGATCACCAGTAGAATGTGTCCTGCTCACATCGATGACTATAAAGCCTAGGTCGTCCACCAATACACCGGTATTGTTATCAACCTATTTGCATTTTAAAAGTGGTACCCTGATACTTGTGTAGACGAGTTCCCACATTTCCTCAATCACGCCATAGTAATACTTGTTCCATACACTAGATTCTTATCCTTTGCACTGCTTACATGTAAATCTTCTGCAACTAGACTGACACCACTATTTTGTGTAGTGGTGTGTCCCATTCTAGGATTGAGAAGGTAAACTCATTCATGTCATAGCCCATGAAGGAAATCACAATTGCAAAAGGCATGAAGGCAAACCAATTCAAGGTGTCACAATGACTGTCTTCGACCACTGTATGGCGTAACCATTCAATGAAAGTGTGATTGTGTTCACCAAGTACTTGCTTCTCCGACCAACCAGGATGCCGCTCCTTGATAGTGGCCATGTGCATATCCACGTACGGGCGAACCACATCTGAGTTTTGAAGGACATATAAGTGTGCATTCATCAACTTGTTGGGGGTTAATAACCTAGTAGTTCCTTTTCACAAACCTTTTCCACCCACTCTATCTGCATGGTCGATTTTGGTACACCAACCGACTCCTCATTCTTCAAGAATTCCATACAGTATTCTACAACCTCCTCGGTCACATACCTCTGCACAATACTAGCATCCAGGTGATATTGATTTTTCAAATAACCTTTGAATATCTTCATATACCTCTCGAAGGGATACACTCATCGATGATAAACAAGACCACACATCAATATCTCCCGTACAATGTGAACCAACAAGTGCACCATAATGACAAACAAAGAAGGAGGGAAATACATCTCTAACTTGCTCAACACGATTACTATTTCCTCCCACAGTTCCTCCAATTTCCAACGCCTAATCCCATTACTACAAATTGCCTTGAAGAAGTGGCACAATCGGGTAATGCACTTTCTGATGTGAGTTGGCAAGATGGATCTGATCGTAACCAGGAGAAATTCTTGAATCAAACATTATGAATTGTGTGATTTCATATCACCCAATCCCAATCCCTCATTTGATACTAGATTGCTAACCCTAGAAGAGTAGTCCATCGGGACAACCACACCTTTAAGGAAGGAACATATCATATCCTTATCATGTTTTGAAAGCATGTAACAAGCAGCAGACAAGTACGTCTTTGATCCTCCATCATCGGGGGCCAATTCAAGTCTAATTCCAATTTCAACCGTATCTTTCCTTGACTTCAAACCATCATATGTCTTACCCAGGATATTCATCAAAGTACCAACCAAATTATCACACACATTCTTTTCAATATGCATCACGTCCAAACAGTGTTAGACGTCAAGGGTCTCCCAATACGGTAGTTCAAAAAATGGAATGCTTCGTCCAACTACCCGTAACCTTAGGTTTCCTCTTCCTATTTCCAAAGTCATTTAAAAAATTATGCAACATGTTCGAGATTAACGCACCTGTTAATACGGGAGGAGGGGATGCCAACTCTTCTTTGCCATCAAACTCAACACACTATTTCCTTCATCGATGAGTTGTTGGAAGCCATCTCCGGTGCCAAAGATACATTGTCTTACTTCCATGCCTCAACTGACAATAATACGTTCCTTCCAAACAAATAGAGCATGCTTTGTGACCTTTAACAGAATAGCCAGACAAGTTTCCATATGCGGGGAAGTCACTAACGGTGCAAAACAACATGGCTCTAAAATCGAACGACTCCATTTGAAACCCATCATACATTCTCATTCGAGGACCCCACAACTTTTTTAGGTCATCCACCAACGGGGATAGGTACAGATCGATATCGTTCCCCAGTTGCTTAGGACCAGAGATCATTAGAGACAGCATAATGTACTTCCTTTTCATGCACAACACTGGGGGAAAGTTGTAAATCAGTACCATCACCGGTCACGGACTATGATTGTTGCTCATAATACCGAATGTTTTATTTCCATCCGTGCACAAACCAAGCTTCAAGTTATGTGGCTCATTCCCAAATTTGGGAAAAGGCTACATTTATCTTCTTCCACTGATCACCATCGGCCAGATGACTAATGACTTCAGGATCAACCACTGTCTGATCTGCATGCCAAGTAAAATTCTTTGCATTCTCGGGATTGTCAAACAATCTTCTGAATCGAGGAATAATAGGTGGATACCAAATAGCCTTGTCAGGAACCGTCTTTGTCCGGTGATTACCAATTTCTCCATCAACAACCACTACCTTCAATTTATCCCTTAGAGCATTGCATTTCAGGCATTCCATCGCATCCAAGTGATCTCCTCTATACAAGATACAATCATTCCAAAAAGCATGTATCTTATCATAATCCATGCCCATCGGACATAGTACTTTCTTTGCCTCATATAGCATTTCTTGTATTCGATTGCCATCTGCAAGCATTCCTTTCAACACTTTCAACAAACCGAAGAACCCAATATCACTATAGGAATACTTAGCTTTCACATTCATCAACTGCAACGTAGCCTTCGATACTGTCATTCCTTCAGGGCATCCATCATATAGAAGTGTTTCATTAAATCCTTGCAATTTTGAAAGTCTTTTAGGATTGCCTGTATAGTTCTTGACAATCTCCTCAACCAACTAATCCATCTTATCATCTTTCTTGGCCTCTACTTCATTTCTAGTATGATCATCCATGTTCTCCCCATGCCAAACCCAAATTTCTTATGTAAGATCAAAACCATGTATAAAGAAATCATCCTTAAACCCAATTGCATCTTAATGAATAACAGTATTCCGACACTTCTTGCAATGACAATACACATACGACAAATTCTCCTTCGCACCATTTGCGAATGCATATTTAATAAAGTGAGCCATAAAATATTGATACTCCATGATGCACCCCAATTTACCACCACCGCTGCACCGTCGTCCATGGCCCAAATCTGTAAGACAAAGCCCCCGGAGGTATCCTGGGGGAAGAGGCTCCGACGACCAATTGAGCAAACAGAATTAAAAGAGTGTAATTAGAAATGAATAATTGAGTGTGTAGGGTTAACTTTATCCTTTATATAGGTTGGAAAGTAGGGTAACTATTTTGTTTGCTTGTGAAGACTTCTCCTTTAAGCCAGCCCAAAGGTCATTACCCAAAGGGTAATGTTATGAACATAAACCGGCCGTACTTAGGCACTTGGGACCAGTACGAATTTATACATTATCAATAAGCCCCTAGAAAGTTGAGGGTTTGACCTTTGAATTTATCCCAAAGTCCTGGGTTCGAACCCCTGCTCGCATCCACGAATTTGATATTTTGCCATTTGACGGGGCAGCTTCGAACTGACGATCGAGTGAGGGTTTCCAAGATCCTATAACGCTCTAGGGGTACAATTTTTGTGCTCCTCCAATGCATTAAGGGTCCATTCCAGGTTAGCTACGAATTTATTGTTCGAGCGGATCAATGTGTGAAGGGTCCGACTCTCATCTTTCTAATCTATGTTAGAGCCCAAGGGTCTGGCTTCAACCTCATTTACTTCTCGGGGGGCCTTTAGGCCCTAGAGGTTCTGAGTAGAGGGTTCGACCCTCGGTCTTCCAATTTGTGTTGGGATCCGAGAGCCTACGAGTCCCAGTAGTCAGAAGTAGGGGATTCAACTCTCATCCTTCTAATCAGTGTTAGAGTCCGAGGGCGTTTGCATCCTAGTATTTAGGAATAGGGGATTCAACCTCCATACTTCTAATCTATGTTAGAGTCCAAGGGAATTTGAATCCCAGTATTTAGGAATATGAGATTTGACCTTTGGCCTTCTAATCTAGGTTAGAATCGGATGGCATTCAAATCCTAGTATTCAGGAATAGGGGATTCAACCTTCGGTCTTCTAATCTGTGTTAGAATTCGAGGGCGTTCGAATCCTTATATTTAGGAATTGGGATTTAACCTTTGACCTTCTAATCTGTGTTAGAATCCGAGGGTTCAATTTCAAAATGATAAGTAGAAAGGTCACGAGGGCTTGATGCTCACTCCCATTTCTAAGAGCGTGAGGTCCAGGTTGGGTTCCACGTGTGCCACTTTCCCCATAAATGCCTTGTATTTCTCGACCACACGGTCCATTTACCCACGTACTTACTTATTATGTGGCTGCCCGAGATAATTATTACCCTCAATTCCTTATTCTATATAAGGTGTTTCTCAGCACTTTACTTCGCTCTTTACTCAAAGCAATTTTCAAATTTCAAACTTCTTTCCTCTCTTTTAGAGAAGCTCAAGGTGTTTTCTCCTTACTAGCATTTTCAGAGAACTCCGGCCAAACACCTGCTAAGAACCAATAAGCCCTCCTTACCTGATCTTCTTTTTTTCCCTTACTAAAGATGTCTCAAACACCATTAGTGGGAAAGAAATCCATCCTGACCTATTTTCCGGCCGCTTCCCCCACCGGTAGTGTCAAGGATTCCCATCTTCAAGATTCTAGCATCGTTCCTTTATCGGGTGCCGGTTCCCATTCAGTTGTTAGAGAAGGCAGAGGAAGCTCTGCCAGTTGCTTGGTGCCACCCTAGGTTTATCGTTGCAAGTGGGTTACATAGAGGTTACGAATTTTGAGGGAGGCTAGGGTTCAGGAGGATAAGGAGGGTTACCATTTCTTCTTTGAGAAGATTCTGACCCCAGTTCTCGAGAGCCCCGAGCCAATTGCTAAAAAGATCTCCAATTTGCTATCTTCTCTGCCCTCTTGGATTAGGATTCCAGAGGACTTATGGCTAGAGGTCCTTTGGGAAGATGAAAACCCTAGGGATAAGATGCCTAGTAGGTGTGCCGTCTATGAGTGTCATCTCAGATTCAAGCTCCATTTTCTCTCCCCCCATCCTCTCTCATCTTCTCCTAGAGAACCAGATTAACCTAGCCCAGCTCTATTCGAACGTCATACTCTTAGTTATGGCATTTATAACTCCATGTAATAACTTAGGTATAACCCCTAGCTACGAGTCTTTTAGGTCCCTGTAATGTATTTCTACTAGTAAACCTGTGATGCACGGGGATACGAAACTTAGGAGAATTATAACCCTTAGTAACAGGTTTTTGGACCACCCCATAAAAATCTCCCCGAACTGCAAAGGGTGGCACAGAACCCCCATATACACCTTTGAGAATGAGGCAGAGGAGTACTATGCACCGTGATGGAATTTAAATCCTGAGTACGAGAATGCTACGACTTATATTGCTCCGGAGAGTGTAGTGGCAGATAAAGATCGACTGTTAAGTGATCCCCTTGACATTTCGAAGAATTTTGATTATGTTTCGAAGGAGGAGGTTTACGAGTGGAGCTATAGCCAAAAACCAGTTATGATCAAACCCTCCCCCCTCCAGCTGAATCTTCGAAAGCCCCTTTAGGCAAAGGAAAAAGAAAGGCGGTTGAGGGTGATAAGCCTAAGAAGACTAAGAGAAAGGCCCCTTCGGTTGCTGATGATGGAGCCCCAAAAAAGCCAAAGAAAAAGAATGCAAAAGTTGACCCTTTTAAGCATGTCGAGCCTATTTCAAGGCCCACCGAGACTACTTTGGAGGCCCTAGGGCCAGGTAACCCTGCAGGAGGCCCTTCCAAGAGTTCTCCCCCCCAAACACGAAGGTGTTTGCGGCATCTTAGCTTTTTTCTTAACTAAGATTATCTTCTTTTTATATTTTAAAATAATTTTCCTTTCTTTTGTGTTATTCAGTGGACTTTGTTAGCTTTCTTGGTCTGGGAAACAAGAATGAAGTGGAGATGGGTTTTGAGGAAACCTATCTGAGGGTTCACTTCGAGCACCTAGTCTAGGCGCCAATCCAAATGGAGACCCCTTCAGAGGTCTAGATGGAGGCCCATGGTAACTCAACAAGTTCCAAGCGGGATCATGAGGGTTCTTCTTTGCACAACCCTTCTTCTCAAAAGCAGTGGGCTGTCATCAAATCCCAAGTTTGTGGCTCAAAAAACTTCAAGTCCCAGGCTAACCTTTTTCTGGGGGAGGGTAACCCAACCCCTTCGGGTGGGAGTGATCGTACCCTGGCTTCCATTCCGGAGGCAGCCATCATCTCAATTTCTTTGGACTCAGTTTTCTGAACCTTTGTGGCTAAGGCCAAATCCAAGGGTGGGGCCAGGGTGAGTGAGCTTGAAGAAGAGCTGAAGAAGACTGTCTCCGACTATAAAGTGAAGTTGGTGAAAGTGGCCTCCAATTGATCCGCCTCCACCCGGGGTCGTTAAAATTGTATCTTAGAATTAACCCGAGCGGAGGCTTTTGGGAAGGTCAAAGATAGAAATCTATAGTTCTGCACCCGTTCTCACTGCTACACTACCTAGAGGGTTGTTAGCGGTAATCCCTGAGTTTGTCCTTGGAGATGCTAGGGCTCAAGTATCAACTAAAAACAAAACCTCGTATGGGTCTTCAATCCGTACGAGTGAAAGGAATAGCTAGTAAATGCAAACACAAAAGGGTTTGGATTTTCAATTTAACATCTACAAATCATAAAGATAAAAAGAAAGTAATCTAATTAAACTAAGCACTTGGAGAA
Organism: Rubia yunnanensis; assembly: GCA_037428765.1. Taxonomy (NCBI): domain Eukaryota; kingdom Viridiplantae; phylum Streptophyta; class Magnoliopsida; order Gentianales; family Rubiaceae; genus Rubia; species Rubia yunnanensis. The sequence goes on along the minus strand of CM075069.1, from coordinate 29,087,720 downwards.
TCATTGCGCAACATGATTAATCTAATGTTTCGATCATCGATTCCTTCACATGTAAGATTTACTAAACAACCTAATAGAGTGTTCATAACACGTGGTGTGGCCGATGTCATACACTTCCCCGCACTTATCACGTTAGGTGCGCTCGCAACACTTCATCGACACCGTCATCGTAATTAGGGGAGTACAACAAGGTCTTACCATTGATGTAGGTATATTTCTCCCCCACGCGATGAAGTCCCAGGCTCCCACCACGAATGCACTACTTCCCCCTGATCCTATCTACTAGGCCATGGGGTCGTCAGCACCTTATCTATGATACTAGAGCCTCTTTCAGCCCTAGCTTGATAATTTTTAGCTATCTCTACCCACAACCTATCGGAAAACTTTACGTAATCAGCTAAGACTAGTGCGATGGAAAGTAAGTCAGATCAATACTTGAGTCTCCCGTGCACACACAAACACAGACGCAGCGTACTACCTTACCCATTGTAACATCCAAGTTTTTCTTCCCAAGAAACATCAATATTTGCACCATACATGAATATAGCTCAAAGTGTGTGCTAATGTGGTGTACTATTCATGCACTTCAAACATTCAGGAACAATCATAATAATCTCATGAACACAAAATTAGGATGAACTAGAGAATCTCACAAAACATAAGTTAAATCACTCGCTACAAATTATCCCCATGATATGGAAACTACTCCATAGATATGGAATTCAAATATAAATTTGAACTCCACAGCTAGGATGAACACGAAAATAAAGGGAAAGACAAGAAAAAGAGGAGTGTTTCTCTCTCTAAAAGTTTCTCTCCTAATAGGTTATTCCACTTTTTACATGTTTAACCAAGTACGCTAAGGCCATATTTATAGGAGAAGGGGATTGGGCTAAAGTGACAAAATCCTAGTTCAGCTGTCGCCCTGCGCGGACTGTCACGGATGGCGCGGTCCATGCCATATACTTGTCATGGGAAACACGATTGTGCACGGGTTGTGCTCTTTCATCCGGTGTAGGCCGCGTTGCTTCATCTGGTGTGGGGCTGCAGCACAGGGTCTGGCGCGGACCATGACCGTTAACGCAGACCGCTGTTTGTAGGCTGGATTTGGAACTTCTGAACCACGGGGCGCAGGTTTTGGCCTGGGGCACCTTCTGGAGGCACGATCTACTCAAGAAATTGGTGTGGGGCACATACTTTGGCCCAAGCCGTAGATTGGTCTTGGAATCCTGAACTTGGAACGGTGCGGGCCGTCGTGAATGGGACGGTCTGCGCCCATACTTAGCCAATTTTTTAGCGAAGTCTTGAACTCGTGCTGCCTGGGCTGTGAGATTTGGCGTAGTCCGTGCCATTGCCTCATGTTGGAACTGTTAGCATGGGATGCCTTCTTTGGCACGGGCTGTTGGTGCCTAACCATGAACGGCCCACGCCGACCCATAGTACCTTAGCCGGCTGAACTTTTTTCCTTCGCTACGGGTGAACTGTTGGTCTGATTTTAGAGTTCTAGTAGTCAATTTTGCAGTGATCGAGAAGAAGAATCCAATGAAATCAGCCCTGAAGTCTAATTATTCTTGGATCTTTCTCATACTTTGGAACAACCCATCGGACCGCAATTCCCCGTTTCTTCATTGGCCACTTTGATCTCCGTGCCGCCTATCTTTGACTCCAATCTCCTTCTACCCCACATTGATGTTTGTGGCCTTTGTGTACTACCCTTCTAGAGGTAAATGTCCATTGGTCTCTTCTACTATTCTTGCAAGTGACCTTTAATATCTTCTACCACCATTACGAACGGTCTTCACATAGAATGTAACGAAAAAGTACCCATGGGCGACTTACTAAAGATGGTCGAATGGAAGTTTTAGGTGCCCGCGGATACAAGATGTCCATTAGTACTAATTAAATCTACAAAATGCGGGATTTAGACATGAAAACCAAACATGGCCATCTAAACCCCTTGTCACGTAAACTTAACTAATACTTGCAATCCGCCAAAAAATATTCTAAAAAATATACCGGATGCAACGGTTAATGCACGCAAAATGAAGCACATCAAACTCCTCACACTTAACCCTTTACTCATCCTCGAGTAAACAAAGACAAGACTAAGAATTAAGTGAAATGTAGCGTGCAACCATAAGTTAACCGAGGCATCCCATTTAGTCCTAGATTACCATGTTTCCTCCAAAAAGAGTAAGAATCTCACAACTCTCACACTCCTCGAAGAATACAAGCAATCTAACCACCCAAAAGTAAAATGTGGAAAAAGGTAAGCCAAGAAGATAAGTGTCAAGCTAGCTTACTTTTCCGAAAATGATTCCTAAAGCAATCCAAGAGTCGTATCCCAAAAACAATCCACCAAGGAAATTCTAGAGCCGTCGACTTGGTTGTAGCATAGGGAAAATTTGTGATTCTCGACTTAGTTACAACCAATGAGTCAAATGTATCGCCAACCTAGTTTTTTGTTTTCTCTGAATTTCTCTCATTTTGCCTAAGAGCCCTTTAAGGTTTTCATCCTAGATTTAACACACAAAGGGTACTCACTTCTCACATTTTTCCACACGGCCTCTCATTTTTTCCTAGGCTCATAAGCCTAGCCGGGCCTAGCCACTACAAGAAAAACCATCTTTAGTGACAAGGCAAATCTGTCACTAAAAGCCTAATTTTCGTCACTAAAGTCCTTTAGTGATGAATAAAGTGTCGTCAGGGAGTCGTCGATATAGGGTCGTAGCTAAAGGGTATGTTGACGAATTCAAAGTTCATTCGTCACTGAATTGTATATTTAGTGACGAAAAAATTCTCGTCACTATCATAGTTACAAAATTGGTTGTCACTGCTAGGCCATCACTAAAAGGTCTAGTTTTGTCATCAAAGGGGGGATTTTTAGTGACAAATAGTTAGTGACCCCAATTTATCGTCACTACGAAGGTTTGGTCAAACACTTACCGACGTATAAATGATCACTGATTATACCATTTAGTGACAAAATTATGTTATCGGTGATTATATGTACGAGCAACGAGACTTGTTCGTCAGTGTTAAATCGATGTAGTGATGAGATTTATCATCGGCATTGATATGTTTTAGTGATGAGAATTAGTCGTCAATATTTACATGCTATAGTGACGAGAACATGTCTGTTTCAGCGACGGGAATAAGTCGTTGGTGTTAATATGGTTTAGCGACCAATTATAGTGACAAGGATGAGTCGTTGGTGTTAGTACTCTTTTGTGATGAAAATAGATCGTCATTGTTAATTTCCACGAGCAATGGTGATGAGGATGAGTTGTAACTGTTGATATGCTTTAGTGAGAAAAATATATCGTTAGTGTTGATATGCTTTAGCGACAAGAACGTGTCGTCAGTGTTAATACGCTTTTTGCAATCATTGATGATGCCAATGCAAGATTCATTGTTAATATGTTTTAGAAACTATTCATAAAATAGACTCACCACAACCAGCTATCATCATCAAACATCAATATGAAAGTGAAATAATATTGACAAGTTATCCTAACAAGCACTTCACTAAAAAATAATTCGGATATAACACATCCAAAAATAATACACAATGCAAGACTTCTCGTAGTAAAAATAATATTGGCAAGTTATCCAAAATTAATTTATTGAAACAATTGTGATAATACTAATCTAAAAGATTGCAAGATGTCTGGTAGTTCCATGAAAGTGTACATCGAGGTGTCTGGAGAAAAACAATGGGAGAAAATAACATCAAAATAATAAAAAATATTAACCATTACAACTAAACACACAAATGAAATCCTCATATTCCACATTTGATACGGTTAAATAAGCTTTTGAAACATTCAAAGTTAAAGGCTACATTGCTTTGAGTTTGCAAGAACAGAGTAGTGCAGCTTTTTTCAGAAAAGAAATGATTTTCTATTCACTTTCACTGTCATCCATGCTCCACCTTTCCTCATTGTGATCTTGGTTGTGACAATCACTTGAATCATCATCTTCATCATCAGAGAAGAAATATTCATCATCATCGGGGGCTGAACTACCATTAACATTAATAATGGAAAGATTCTCAGTTATCCTAAATAGTGAAGACCCTGTTAGAGTGAAACCTCCATAACTTATGAGGGTGTATTATGAAGAATAAATAGGCAAAATACAAGGAACTATAGTTAAACTCATTTATGGTCTTTGACCCTTCAGCTATCTCTAATATCCCCCCTCAAGCGAAGCGTCGGGTTAACCGAAACGCAAAGCTTGGAACAAAAAAATTCAAACAATAGCTTTGGAAGCCCTTTCGTGAAAATATCCGCAAGCTGCAATGAAGTGGGCACATGACTGACTCGAAGCTTCCCAGAGGCAACTAACTCCCGAACAAAATGGTAGTCGATGTCGATGTGTTTCGCCCGCTTATGAGCAACAGGATTCTGAGCTAAGAAGATCGCGCTGTTGTTGTCACACAAAAGAAGAGGCGAACCATCCAGCGGAAAATGCAACTCCTTCAGAAGGTGAGAGAGCCAAATGACTTCAGCAGCCGTATTTGCAAGAGCGCGGTATTCAGACTCCGAGCTCGAGCGCGAGACAGTGGGCTGCTTCTTGGCACTCCAGGACACCAAGTTGTCTCCCAAGAAAACAGCATAACCATAGGTCGAACGACGCGTCTCCAAGCAGCGAGCCCAGTTAGCATCGGAGTAAGCACAAACATCAGAGGATCCTCCCGTGCGGAAAGTGAGACCAAAGTGGGGCGTTCCAGCCACATACCGAAGAATCCGTGTGACAGCTGCAAAATGATCCTCCCGAGGATCCTGAAGGAACTGACTGACAGAGTTGACAGCAAAAGCCAAATCTGGACGGGTGATAGTCAGATACTGAAGGGCACCCACCAGAGATCGATAAAAGGTAGGATTACCAAAAGGAGCACTGGAGCTGCTGTGAAGTTGTGAGAGCGGAACAAACGGAGTGGTAACCGGAGATGTGTCAGTCATGCCTGCTCGAGAAAGAATATCACGAACATACTTGGCTTGCCCAAGAAAGAGACCGGTAGGAGAAGTGGATACCTCAAGACCAAGGAAGTAAGTCAGAGACCCTAAATCCTTGATGGAAAACTCCTTATCAGTCCGAGAGATGAACTGGCGAATGGCACCCTCATCATTGCCAGTGAGAATGATGTCATCAACATAGACCAGGAGATACAGTAGTGTAGAACCCCGAGAGAAAACAAACAGAGATGTATCTGACGAGCTACAAACAAAACCAAGCTGACACAAAAAAGAGCTGAATCTATCAAACCAGGCTCGAGGAGCCTGTTTCAGGCCATAAATAGCCTTCCGAAGTCGACAGACATGAGTAGGACAAGCAGGATCCTGATAACCAACAAGCTGAGCCATATAGACCGGTGTGTCAAGAACGCCATGGAGAAACGCATTCTTGACATCAAGCTGATGCAAGGGCCACCGTCGTAGAGTAGCTATAGCAAGAACAGTCCGAACTGTGGCAGCTTTAACTACCGGACTAAACGTGTGATCGAAATCGAAGCCAGGAATCTGCGAGTAACCTTGAGCGACCAGACGAGCCTTGTAACGATCAATGCTGCCATCAGGTCTGTATTTCAAGCGATAGACCCATTTTGACCCAACAACATTGACATTCGAAGGGCGAGGAACCAACTCCCAAGTGTGCTGTCTTCTAAGTGCATCCATCTCCTCATCCATGGCACCTACCCATTTCGAGTCCCGACGAGCTGCACGATAGTCGCGAGGTTCAGAATGATCCATAACCGCATCCATATCACAGGAAGAAATCTCGGACATTACCTCAACCGAGACAGAAGAGAGAAGAAGACAACAAAGCTTCTCGTCATCGATAATCCACTGGTCATAAGCCGCCTTGAGTTCCTCATAGGCTGCCTTGGAGGAACCAGTAGGGGAGGATGAGCCGGCGGCCTGAGCATAAGAGACCCGCAACGGAACCGGAGGGCAAGGATTCGAACCATCAATATGGCCCAAAAGCCGCTGCGAACGAAGAAGGTGGTGGACTTGCTTCCTCCACATCATATAGTTTGAAGCATCCAATTTGATTGTGAGAAGGTGAATCATATTACTGTAGGTGAGTTTATCATCGGTGGCCATCTTGTAAAGAACAAGAGTGAAGCAAAAGAAGATAAACAAAGAAGGAAATGGATGAATTTGAAACAGAAAGGAAGAGAAGAAGACAGACGCAGCTGCCAAGGAAAAGAAAGGACGTCTAAGACGTTCTGGCTGATACCATGTTAGAGTGAAACCTCCATAACTTATGAGGGTGTATTATGAAGAATAAATAGGCAAAATACAAGGAACTATAGTTAAACCCATTTATGGTCTTTGACCCTTCAGCTATCTCTAATAGACCCACCTATATCTAAGTCTACAACAAGCTTTGTATTCAGTTCATCCTCTTGATAAAACTCGTTGTCTAAAACATCATTGGCACAGATTGAACCATCAAACATACTTCGAGCACTACATGTCTGAACAATATGCCAATTATTGCCGAGCTGAACACCTTCTTGATATGCAAGAATATATGGTTGATTCGCATACCATATACGACTAAAATTCAGAAGTTTTAATCCACTTTCAGGGTGAATTTTCATTCTAGAATTATTTCGGGTGTTCCACCCATCGCACTTGAATAGCATCACTTTCTTCTTTCCCACTATGTATTCAACTTCAATAATGTCTTGAACAACACCAAAAAAAGTCTATCAAATTATCTTCGTGCTCTCCTTTAACCAAAACACCACTATTATGTCTTAAGATCTTTTTCACGACATTGGGTTTGAAATTTAACCAGATCATTTATCAAGCAGCCACGGTAACGATTAATTTTATAATCAAGTCCCAATGCAAATGCTCGAAGTTCATTAGGATATAACTGGATACAGATAAGATCTAATTAAAAAACTATTTTAATATGAAATAAATCAATATGTCTTAAATCAATATGCAATTAATTGCAAGCTTACACGACCTGGAACCATAATGCAAAATTTTTTATCATGCTCTTCATCAATATGCACACATCCCTCCCTCTCAAGTACCAGCTTATGTTCACTGCATACCAAAAGAAAAATGATTATATAGTATAAAATTCTACCAAAATTAATATTAAACATATTGTATGTTGTGCAATCAACCTGTAATTCTTATCATTTCATTCATATAATTTTTTATAGATTTAATGTATATTATACTATTTAGTCCACATGCTATGCTCCATACATTACATAGCTTGATAAATAATATATACATACAACCAAAGAAAAATGGTACTGGAAAAAATTGTTGGTGTGTGTGTTAATGTTATTTTATATTTTTTTAGCTGCATGTATACTTTTCAAGATTATGCAAGAGAAAGGAAATATATATGATTCAAAACTAACCTAACATGAATGATTTAACATTGATACACAATTTGCAATCAAAGCGAAAAGAGGGATACAGTACCAATATAATTTACCATTTCTTATTATATACAGATTAAGTACGTGATTACCAAAAGCTCCACCAAATTACAATATCAGGTTTAAGCCATTCTGACTGATAAAATATAGGAAATTAGCTCTACAATATCATGTCTTATTCTCTTTAGTAATCTTAATCTGCACTACTTCAGTAAACATTTTTACTTAAAAACTAATATTCTATTGAGTCAGTCTCTTGAAAGGTGGTCTTTCTATAAACTATGGAAATACCAAGGTTTAAAATGCAAATTAGAAGATATGAAGATAAATGTTTTGGGTTGCATGAATCGGGCTATAAACTTTAGAACTACTACATGTTGCATAATAAACTTTTAATATTGCAACTAAGACCTTTTACCTTTTATTATTCTAATTAAACCCCATCTTTCCATAAACCTATGGCAAGACGGCCTTTCCCAAGATTTTTTCTATTCTATTTATATATATATAATATTAAATTTTGGAACAACCTAAACATCTATAAGATTATATTGCACCAATCTTTTGAGGTAAAAGTGTAATGTTATTGTTAAAATAAAAGACTTACCGTATGTGATCTTCTATTTCATCACAGTTGTTTAACACAATACTAGGAACTTTTGCCAACTCCAACCCACTCAGTGTTTCATAGTTTGGTGCTCCCAGAGGACGTCATGTTCCAAAAAATACAGAGAGTTTCCCTGCTGGTTCTATCTCAGAATAATTTCTCTCAACTCGATTGAATTTGGTGTCGACATTTGATAAATATTTCGAGCATAAATTGAGACACTCTTTATCTATGTAATGCTCTCCGATGCAACCTTCCGGTCGAGCATTGTTGTTGACATATCCTTTGAACCCACCCATGTTCCTTACATTGAGTGTTACAAATAATATGATATTGAACAAGTGAAAGTACAACAATACAATAAATGGAGCACAGTATGAAATTAGTCATGTACCTCTCAAAAGGAAACATCCATCAATATTGTGGTGGACCTCTCATCCTTGCTTCATATAGTAAGTGAACTAGCAAATGTGCCATGATATAAAAAAAGGAGGAAATATTTTCTCCATCTTGCAAAGTAACTTTACAATATTAATGTCTTCCTCTCCCAAAACATGTGCTAGAAGTTTTTGAGCACACCTTCTGAATAAAAGAACTGAGTCCGAGTATAATTTGTCGAGCATCTTTTATCAAACTACCCTCCTTTACTGCAGTAGGCAATAATTTTTGTAGTAAAATGTAAAAGTCATGGCCTTTTATATTGGACATTTGAAAATCGTCATCCTTTACACATTGAGATATGTTGGAAGCAAATCCACTGGGATACTTGACTGTAGATAAGAATTTAACCACCTTAATCTTCTCCACTTTTGTAAATTGGTAACAAGAATAAGGCATATGAAAGGGAGCAACATTAGTCTTTAGGTGTAACTCTGGTTTCAATCCCATGTTCATCAAATCCTTGCGAGATTTCCATGTGTCTTTGGTCTTCCCCGATATGTTCATGATAGGCCAAACAAGCTCTCCACAACATTTTTCACTATGTGCATAATATGAAGATTGTGTCGCAATCTCAAATCTAGCCAATATGGGAGCTCGAAAAAAGGCACTAATTTTTCTCCAATTGCCTGCAGTGTCACTTCGCTTTCGCTTTCTTTGCCTCCCTTGTTCATCTAATTTTCTTAACAAGATATCTTCCAAATTAAGCTTATTCAAGCCATTCCAACATAACTTTGAAGAAAAAGTTCCACAAAAGTACACTATCATGTGTAACCAATTCTAACTAATAACATATAAGAATTTAAGTCATTCTAACTAGCAAAATAGACAAATCTATAAAAGATCCAACAAGATAACATTAATACACACTCGTGATTCGAGAACATAACTAAGAATAAAAAGTTTTACAAGATTACAATATCATGTTTAAGCCATTCTAACTGATAACATATAAGAATGTAAGTTATTCTAACTTATAAAATATTAGAATTTAGGTTATTCTAACTGATAACATATAAGAGATTAGCTCGTGATAACTAGTAAAATAGATCAACAATGGTGATCCAACAATGAAATCAATGAGCATCAACTTACGGACAAATGACAACTGATTTTTATCTGTAGTCAACTGTAGCAGAAACTGCTTGTGATAATGATTACAACTTTGTATTCAATTACCCTAAAAACAAAACATACGAGTGGTATTACATACTGGTAAGTAGTCCAACTATTGAACACAAAACAATGTAACGTGACCATTCACATGCATTTTGAATTTTTAACCCCAAATTGAACAATCAGCCTTGTAGAAAATTTTCCCTTTCCGGCCTAAAATTAGCACAAATTGAGAAGCCGGAATATGATTCAAAACTTACCAAACAATAATATTTTCACTTGGATACACTGAAACGAACAATGGTTCAAAGCGGAAGAAGATCGGTGGAGAAAATTCTGTAGTTTCTTAGGAAGGTGGAGCGCTCCACTGTACAAACCCAATTCCAATTTTCCCACACCCACGGGTGTACCCCAGTGGTTGGGAGATGGGTGGGATCGCTAATTATCCCTGGTTCGATACTCGGCAGCGGCAGTGTGGGGAGCTCTTGCTTTGCAAGGCTTCCTTGTGCGCACCGAGTCTATGGATCGGCCCATTGGTCCTGGTGTTGGGCTACCGTGATTTACCTCTCATACAATGGATGGGGTGTCGACTGGTATGGGCCGCTGAGGGCGAGCGGTGATCGCATTTTGCCAATTCCCATTTTCTCTTTATTTAATTTAACTCGTATATGCGCACACCCACCATAAACCTAAAAACGCATCACCTCTCACACGCTTCAGTTTGAATCCCTTCATTAAAAATAAGTTAGGATTAAATAAAAACTATTTATTTATATATAAAATTAACAATCAACTACTTTTAAAAATAATTGTTTTAAAAATATATATTACGATATTAGGTTAAGTTATAAATTTTTTTTTTCTGTTTGTTGCATAAACATCTCAAAATAAATTATACCATTTACGAACAAAATCAATTGATAAAATAAATACAATTGAGTGTATATAAACTTAAATATTACTCTTTTCCTTAAAATTATTGTATCTTCTATTATTTTAATTGAGGCCTACTTGAAGGCTAAGTCTGATAATGATCTCTGGGTTGATGAAGATCAACGTGTGTGCAGTCTTCTTTTTTCTTCTCTCACGCCGGAGACTTTGGCGGGTTTACCTGACTGTGCCACTTCCAAGGAAATATGGGACAATCTTCAGCCCATTTATCATGACAACAGTGCATCAACCATCCTTCGTCTTCGTGTTATTGCCCACGGTATACGTAAGACTGGTACAGTTCATGAACTCCATCTTAAATTTAAAGAAATTTTGAGCAGTTGTCTATGATGGGTGAATGATGATCAGATTATTTGGTCTTTTACTGCCCTTGAAACTGAGTTTAAGGACTTTTCTGCACCTTTAATTAATTATTCGCCTACTCCGTTGTATGCCGATATTTTATCTCGTGCCAAAAACCACAAATCTTTTCTGAAAAATTTACAGGACCATTCAGCCCTAGCCATTGGGCCTGTCACATTCACAGCTGGCGAAAACCCCTCTGTCGATCGTGCGTGGGATCACGTGCCAGTGAGAGACGGCGGTGCATATGGTTCACGCGCTGCCAGGGGTGGCCATTTCGGAGGTCGACGAGGCGGCAGGTCCAGCGGTCAGTTCTCGGTTGGGGCTGGTCGTGGTTGGCCGCAATGCACTTATTGTGGTCGTCCCGGTCACTATGCTACGACGCGTTACAAGATGCTTTCTTAGACTGGTTCTCAGGGTCCAACTCGTTATACATACTCCACTAATCTGGCTGAAAGTTTTCAGTCATCTCTGCAGTTAGAGCCTACTGCACGATCATCTGATTGGTATATTGACTCCGACACCACAAGTCAAATGGCATCCTCCGCCACTGGCTTAGAGTCTGTTGCTCCATATTCTGGTAATTCTCATGTCTATGTTGGTAATAGTGCTTCTATTCAAATCTCTTATGTTGGTGATACTAAGATTTATGATGATTTATACATGTATGATGTTCTGGTTGTTCCTGATATTACTAAGAATCTGTTGTCTATTAGTAAACTGATCAGAGATTTAAATACTTTTGTCACCTTTGATGATCGGAACTTTGTCATTCAGAACAAAGTTTCCAAGGCAGTCGTGGGCAGAGGCCACAGTGAGAGTGGTCTCTATGTTTTGGATAGAGGCGATTCAACATTTTTCTCGTATTTACAGCAGAATAAAGGACGACCATCTTACGACCCTTGGCATGCTCACTTGGGTTATGCACGAATGGAAATTATTTCCAGTTTGCAGAAGTCTAGTCTAGTTTCTTTGTCTTCTTTGTTGCCCAAACATGTTACCTGCTCCCCCTGTGTCATGGCAAAAGGTCAACGGTTGGCTTTTGTTGAGAACCATAAACGTGCTATGCATGTAATGGATTTGATTCATTGTGACTTATAGGGACCTTCCCCCTATATTATCGTCGAATGGTTTTTCGTACTATGCTTTATTTTTGGATGATTATTCTCGTTTCATCTGGCTTTATCCACTTCGTCGCAAGTCAGATTTTGTTTTTGCTCACTTACAATTTGAGGCATTTATGGAGAATCAGTTCTCATCCAAAATTAAGGTTTTTTAGAGTGATGGTGGTATGGAGTTTCTGAACACTCGTCTACGGGCCCATTTTCCACTAAGGGCATGCACCATTAGATATCGTGTCTTTACACTCCGGAACAGAATCTCCATGCGGAGCGCAAACATAGGCATGTTGCCGAGATGGGTCTTACTATGCTCTTTCATTTGTATCTGCCTATTTCTTACTGGGATGATGCATTTTCCCGCAGGTGCATTCACGATCAACCGACTACCTACTCATGTACTGCATGGTTCTTCTCCTTATGGGTTTCTATATGGTTGTGACCCTAGATTCTTGAATTTTCATCCTTTTGGGTGCCAGGTTTTTCCATTTGTTCGACCATATGCAGATCGCAAATTATCTCCCCGCAACATTCCTTGTGTCTTCATTGGCTACAGTTCACGGTACAAAGGTTTTCAGTGTCTAGATTTTTCTACAGGCAGAGTCTACATCACTCGTCATGCTCGATTTGATGAGACATACTTTCCATTTGCTACTTCTTTAACCTCGGGCTCTCCAACATCCGCTCTTGATGAATCTGCTTTTATTGATCCTGATGGTGCCTCTGCGGCCCTTGTGCCCATTCCTGCATCGTGTCCCTTGTCACCATGCACCATTTGCATGATGGACCCAGAATTGGCTTCTCCATCGCTAGTCCTGCCTCCTCGGCTGTCGGTCACGGTGACTTAGCCAGTCTCGGCCACCCCTTCTCCGGCCTTGTCTGTCGGTCGCCACTCAGCCAGCTCAGTTGGGTCTTCTTCGGCATCATCTGCTGGTCCGACTCCTCCAGCCATGCCGCCTCTGCCTCGTACTCATCTGATGACCACTCGGTCAACCATTGGTGCCATTCAATGACGAGACTACTCGGACATAATTGCGCATGGTCTTACTAATGCACTTCTTTCTCAGACCAAGCCCTCTAATTATCGCTCGGCCTTTCAAGATCCATCCTAGGTGTCAGCTATGGACGATGAGATGGTTGCTCTTCATAGTCAGTACACTTGGGACTTGGTGCCTCGGCCTTCGGATGCCAACATCGTTGGCTCCTAATGGGTCTATTGGGTCAAGTATCGCCTAGATGGTACTATTGAGCGCCACAAAGCCAGACTTGTGGCACAGGGTTTTTTACAAATTCTAGGCTTTAACTTTGACCATACTTTCAGTCCTGTGGTCAAAGCCTCCATTGTTCAGATAGTTCTTGCAATTTCCACAATGCATTCTTGGCCACCTCATTAGCTGGATGTCAAGAACGCGTTTCTTAATGGTGTTCTGGACACTCCAGTCTATATGAAGGAGCCTGTTGGTTATCAGGATTCTTCTCATCCGGATTTTGTTTATCGCCTGCGGAAGGCCATTTATGGTCTTAAGTAAGCTCCTCAGGCTTGGTTCCAGCACTTTAGCAGCTATCTTACACAGCTTGGTTTTCAGTGCAGCTTAGATGATACTTTGTTATTTGTCTTGTCAAGAGGGTCGTCGTTACTGTATCTCCTTGAGTATGTGGACAACATTATTCTTACAGGGAACGACTCGACTCTTCTTCGTCTGTTCATTTCTCGGATGCACAGAGAGTTTGCGATCAAGGATCTTGGTGCTCTTCATTACTTTATTGGTCTTGAAGTTTCTCCTACCTTCTCAGGGTTACTTCTTGGGCAAGCAGAGTATGCTTAGGCTATTTTGACTCGGGCTGGTATGACTGATGCTGCACTTCTTTCACTGACAGAGCCCACTGATTATCGCTCGGCTTTTCATGATCCAACATGGGTTTCAGCTATGGACAATGAGATGGCTGCTCTTCGTAGTCAGCACACTTACGACTTGGTGCCTCGGCCTTCGGATGCCAACATCGTTGGCTCCAAATGGGTCTATCGGGTCAAGTATTGCCTAGATGGTACTATTGAGTGCCATAAAGTCAGACTTGTGGCGTGGGGTTTTTCACAGATTTCAGGCTTTGAATTTGACCATACTTTTAGTCATGTGGTCAAAGCCCCCACTGTTTTAACAGTTCTTGCGATTGCCAACATGCGTTCTTGGCCACTTCATCAGCTGGATGTCAAGAACACCTTTCTTAATGGTGTTCTGGACACTCCAGTCTATATGAAGCAGCCCGTAGGCTATCCGAATTCTTCTCATCTGGATTTTGTTTGTCGCCTGCAGAAGGTCATTTATGGTCTTAAGTAGGGTCCTCAAGCTTGGTCCCAGCGGTTTAACAGCTATCTTACACAGCTTGGTTTTCAGTGCAGCTTAGATGATACTTTGTTATTTGTCTTGTCAAGGGGGCCATCGTTGCTGTATCTCCTTGTGTATGTAGACGACATTATTCTTATAAGGAACGACTCGAATCTTCTTCGTCAGTTCATGTCTCGGATGCACAGAGAGTTTGCGATCAAGGATCTTGGTGCTCTTCATTACTTTCTTGGTCTTGAAGTTTCTCCTACCTCCTCAGGGTTACTTCTTGAGCAAGCAAAGTATGCTCGGGCTATTCTGAATCGGGCTGGTATGACTGATGCTGCACTAATGTCTACACCATTTCTGGTCAGTTCTCAGCTACACAGTTCAACTAGTCCGCATATCCAGGATCCTGCCTTTTATCGCTCTCTTGTTGGGGCACTTCAGTATCTCACCACCACTCGTCTAGATTGGGATTTCTCAGTCAACACAGTGAGTCAGTACCTTCAGGACCCTAGAGATGATCAGTTTGCTGCAGTTACACGAATTTTGCATTATGTTCATGGCACTCTTCAATTTGGTTTGGTTTTTCGTTCTGCCAGCACTCCAGAACTGTTAGGATATTCTGATGCTGACTGGACCCACTGTCTAGAGACTCATCGGTTCACTTATGGTTATGTGATTTATCTGGGTAGGAATCTGGTTTCTTGGAGTGCCAAAAAACAACCCACTTTTTCTCGCTCTAGTACCGAGTCGGAGTATCGTGCTCTTGCCAACACTGCTTCAGAGGTTGTTTGGCTCACTCATTTGCTTCGTGATCTTTGGGTTTTTCTTTCTGGTTTGCCATTGCTGTTATGCGACAACAACAGTGTTATCTTCTTGGCTCAAAATCTGGTGGCGCACAAGCGGGCAAAGCATATAGACATTGATTACCATTTTGTTAGTGAGCTGGTGACATTTGGCATGCTCTGCGTTGCTCATGTTCTAACTTCTCCATAGATTGCAGACATCTTCACCAAGGGGCTCTCTCATCCGTTATTCGAGTTTTTCAGATTCAAGCTGTGCATCAGCGAGCATTCGACGCTTCGCTTGTGGGGGGTGTTAGCATAAAGCAAGTAGAAAATTAGATAAAGCATGGTGACTAGGCCTAGAGTTATATTTAGACTAGTCTTCTTCGTACTCTATATATACTCTTCATCATTAATCAGAATGACCATGGGAAATTACTTTATCAATAAATTTTATCTTAGCTTATTAAATTATTTTATCTCATATTATTCAAATTCTTATCAAATAATATTAATAAACGCAATTATTTATTGTATGATCATCCTTAGATTGACTAAAATAATCTTATCTTATTCGAAATAGAGTCCGTCTCTTGAAAGACGGTTTTTTATAACTTATGGAAAGATCAAGGTTTAAATTGTAAGTTAGAAAAAATGAAGATGAAATTTTTGGGTTGCATTAATCAAATCATAAACTTTATAACTACTACACATTACAAAATAAAATTTTAATATTTCAATTAAAACCTTTTTATTATTCTAATGAAAACTTGTCTTACTATAAACCTGTGGAAAGACGGTCTTTTTCAAAACTTTGCTTCAAAATATATTAAAATTAATCTTAATTATTTGTAAAGTCAGGTAATCACTCTGCCTTTTGGTATTGCAAATAAATAAATATTTTTAATCATTTATTTAATTTATTGGATCTAAAATATATGTCAAAAGTCACAGTGCATTATTTATTTATTATATTTAATAAGAAAGTTTGAAATCACAAGTTTAAAAATTTTAATCACTGCTATTTCCATTTTGTCCACCAATGAAAGGTTTATTAAATAATGGGAACTTCGTGATTCAATTCTAAAAACAATATGTACAAGCCTAAATAGACAAATAAAGATATTGGTGAATATCGCTGACATAGAGTCTAACTTATTGATTTTTTTAGAAAGTTCAGAAGGACTTGATCATTGATTAGTTTTTATACATAGTTAATTAACTGTTCACTATTACCTATACAAAGTTAACCCAACTATTAGTGTTTATAGACATATAAGTAAATGTTGACCACTAAATATTGGAATTAACCTAGTTGTTAGTGTTCATAGAAAGTTAGGTAATAGTTAGATGTTAATTTCATAAAGTCAATATAGTATTATGTATTTTATAAAGGTAAGTACATGAAGTACCCGTTGGTTGTTGATTATATAGAGGCAGCCATGTTACTAGTGTTTATATATAGTTAAGTACTTGTTGGTTGTTTATTATATAAAATCAACCAAGTTATTTGTGTTGTTATATCACTAGTAGAGGCAAACCAATTAAAGGCGCCTATTAAAGGCGGTTTAGGGCAAAAAAATGCGGAACCATCTTGGTCAAGCAGTTCCGAAACTCGGAACCCTCTTTCTGGTCCAATAAAATTGTATTCAAGGCATCTTTTTGATATTTTAAGGTGGTTCTCCAATAACCATCTTAATTAACGTTAATTAAAGGTAGTTTTAGTTTAAATTACTCTTAATTATCCCTAATTAAAGGAAGTTGTGTCTAACCGCCTTAAAAAATGGACTGGTTTCGAGTTCATAACAGGGGACAGACAGTTTTCCGAGTTTGGAAAAGGCTCCATTATGCATTTGTGAAAAGACGATTGTTATTCTGAACTCGAAATGTGATCGGGGGTCCTATTCCGAACTCGAAACAAGTTTGAGCAGGGCAAGGGTTTGATGAAGTTGAGTTCCGAGCTCAGAACTGGTTATGTATATAAAAAAAATTGCGGCCATTTATTTAAACTCAAGAAAACAAAAACATTGTTAGGGTTTTGCTCCCTCTCAAAATCCATTGATATAGGAGTAAAGTCAATATATAAATCGAAGAGCAACATTTTCCATTGAAGAAGGTATGAGTTGTTTATATATATATATTGTTGGAAATTATCTTGAATTTATGGTTTTTATATTAAAATTTTGAATTAAGGTTTGTATTTAGGTAAAATAGGGGTGGGTTATGATCAATGTTGCAATAATGCTCATGGGTTCCATTTTGATTGACTTGTAGGACAATGGATCAAATTGAACTCATTGGTAATGATCTTAAAAAATCACCCGATTACATGTCACCCGATCAAATTGAACTCATTGTTACGTTTGAGGATGCTTCAAAGAATTCTATGATAGTAAGGTTTCTTACAACCCTAGCTTGCTACTAAGCATTATCTTTACCCGCAACCTATTGGAAAACGTGACATAATCAACTAAGTCTGGTGTGATGGAAAATAAGTCAGAGCATTTTTCGGGTCTCTCATGCACACACTCATGCAGATGCAACGTACTCCCTCACCCATTCTAACATCCGGGTTTCTCTTCCCAAGGGGGCATCAGTATTTGTACCATACATAAATACAGCCCAAAGTGTGTGCTTAATGTGGTGTAATATTCATGCAATTCAAACAATTAAGAACAATCACAATAATATCATGAACACAAAATTAGGATGAATCTAAGGGATCTCACAAAACAAAAGTTCAATCATGTGCTACAAATTATACCCAAGCTATGGAAACTACTCCATCGATATGGAATTCAAATATGAATTTGAATTCCACATCTAGGATCAAGACAAAAATAGAAGGAAAGAAAAGGAGAGAGTGTTTCTCTCCCTAAAATTGCTCTACAAGATGAATTTAAAATGATCTAACCTCTTTAACCTAGTAGACTAAGACTGTATTTATACGAGAAGGGTATTGAGCCTAAAACTAGGCCCAAAATAGGCCAAAAAGTGAGTAAACCCTAGTTCAATCGCCGCCCGGCACGTGGTTTTGCTTATGGCGCAGTCTGTGCTATGTACGTGTCACGTGCTGCAGGGTCTGATGTGGGCTGTGCTTGTTCATATGGCGCATGGCGCTAGAACTTGGCATGGGCCATACCTCTTCATCTGGAACGGGCCTCGCCACATCACCTGGTGCGGACTGTGGCCTTTAATGCAGGCCACAGTCAGCGTGCTGGATTTGGACTTTCTGAGCTGCGGGGCGCGAGTCTTGGTACGATCCATCGTCAGTAAGCTTGGTCTGCTTAGAAATTTGGTGTGAAGCGCGGCCTTTCGCGCAGGCAGTCATCAAGAGCATTCGTCTGCTTAGAGACTTGGGGTGGGGTGCGGCCTTTGGCGTGGGCTATCGGTTCGCTTGGCATCTTGGACTTGGAAAGGCTTAGGCCATCGCGAATGGGACAGTCTGCACCCATACTTAGCCGATTTTAAGCACAATCTTGAACTCGTGTGCGCATGATATAAGAATTGGTGCGGTCCACACTATAGCCTTGTGTTGTACACTGTTGGCACAGGAAAAATCCCTTGGCATAGACCATTAGTGCTTAACCATGAACGGCCAGCGCCAACCCATGGTACCTTAACCGGCTAAAATTGTTTCCTTCGTGATGGGTGAACCGTTAGTATGATTTTAGAGCTCTAGTAGTCAATTTTGTAGCTCTCGAGAAAACAATTCCAACGGAATCACCCGTGAAGGCTAATTCTTCTTGGATCATTCTCAGAATATGGCACAACTCATCACACCACAATTCCCCATTTCTTCATTAGCCATTTTGATCTATGTCGCCGCCTATCTTTGATTCCAATCTCCTTCTACCACACATTGGTATTCGTGGCCTTCGTCTACTACCTTTTTTGCTTGACTGGATTTTGGTGGGGTCCACATTTAGCTTGTGGACCATCAGCTATTTTGGTACCCCTGTGAGGTCGAAGGTGTCCCATGAAAACACGTTGACATATTCGTCCAAAGGGCCTTTCAACTTCTTTCTCGCTACGGGTGGTATCATTTTTCCCACGGGCCTTTCCTTTTTGTTGAATGGTCATTGGATCTGTGTCCATAGGAGGCCATTGTCGTACTTCTCAAAATTAATATTTATAAGCCCTAAATGCTTACTATATGCAACTAACTAGATAACGGCAAGTCGGGGTAGTCCACGAAGAAGAGGGATTTTCTCAAGCGTTTAAGCACAAAAGGTTGCTATTGGGCTAGGAGTAGATATATATACACACATAAAAGCAAGTAAAATTGGGGGTTTGGTTGTTTGGTGGTCCTAAGTTATGAAAGTTAAAAGACAAGACAACTAGCAAAGTCAAGCAACTATGCTAAGTCATCAAACAAAACTAAAAAAAGGGTTTTAAAACTACAAAAGATAAAGCCTTGGGGGCAATCGATATCCACTTCCAAACCTAATGTAGATCATTGAACCATTCACTCATCATATCAAAATTATTACCTATGGGGAATGCCAATGGAAGATCAACAATCATTCCTTCTTAAGAGTAGTTTGCAAAGACAAACAACGACCATTTGCAAACCTCATTGATGATCACCCTAGACAAACAACGACCATAGGGGTATTTCATCAATGGCATTATACACGAAGGACCATAGATTTGACAACGACAAGCCTTCTACCAAAGACATATCCATTTAACCAAACATAGCATTCATTATGCTAAACCTAGAACAAATCACATTCAAGGTTCAACCTTTCATTGCATCTATAGGATAAATATGAGAACCATCCACATTAACATACTTATCTAGATAGATTCACAACACATTATGCACAAGAAGTTCTAAGTTCATATTTATAGACTTTCATGCAAAAGAGCTAAGGAATTCATCACTTTCCTAACTCCCTAACACTTAAGTCATACAAACACTTTCTATTCTCAAACAACGCATGGCATAAATGAAGTGAAACATAGCATTAAGAATAAATGAATGCTAGATAACAAAGGCTTCAAGAATGAATGACAAAATCTATTCACTACTTCCACTAATCATGCGTTTACACAAGATTAGCCAAGAACAATCGACATTCATTGACTTCTCTCATTTGCAACCTAAAACAAACATGACAACGAATTCAATATTATCACATTCATCTAGCAATAATCAACACATAAACATCATTAAGAAGCTCTAACTCATGCTCTTGGATTCCACATCAAAAGAGGGGAGAATCTGCTACTTTTTCCCAACCCTAACAAATAATCATACAAGCAATTCATATACTCAAGCTTCCAACAACATCAATTCCATTAACAATTCACATTCAAATCTCAATAAATGCACTATAGCAAAAGCACCAAATATATATATATATATATATATATATATATATATATATATGGTTCTTACTACATAGAAATGAAAGCTTTAATCCATTGCTCCCAAAATAAAACTAAGCTAGACAATTAAAAGACATGATTAACCTACAAAAACTAAGAAAAGAAAGAAAGAAAAACTAGGGTTTGAACCCAGAAAAATGCAAGCAGAAGAGGCTGGATTCGTGTCTCCAAGAGGAGAGGATAAGGTGAGTATTTATAGTGCAAAAGGCAAGAAGAGTTTCTAATGCCTCATCCATCGCGAGTCGTGACGTGCTGCGACGATCTCGCGATGGACTCCAAGTCCAGCACCATTTCTTCTTTCTCCTTTTTGTTTCATATCCTTCTCTTCCCTTCACTTCTTCAATTCTTCAAATATTTAAAAGCTCAATTACAAGTCTTAAAATCTTCAAATCTTAACAGGTATTCTTCAAAGTCTTGAAAGTCTTCAAACAAATTACCTTGTCACACAAAATTCTCTAGAAAAGTAATTAAAGCGTAAAAGTCGCTTTTAATCCTCTTTAGAGAAATTCAAGGCAAAATGTCCCATTTAGAGCACAAAAGTCTACAAAAGTGAATCCTAAAAGTCCTGATATAACCGTATAAAATGGGTACATCGGTCCATGGGTTTGATTTCTCCATTGATTTAAGCCACCATGTCCTCCTTTTTAGCTACTTTTAAAGCTATAACCAAACAACTCCTAGCCACATGCTAGTCTCCCCTCATGCCTACTATCCCCATCCTGGTGGGGAACTCCATTGTCAAGTGATAGAGGGACCATACAACTTGCGCCTAGCATATCCAGGGCCTTTTGAGTATCACATTGTAGGGGGATATGTCATCAATCATTCTGAAGCTGGAGTCGATTATGACTTCTTTGTCTCCATCAGCTACTTTGACTAGGAGGGTCACAACACCTAAGGGTAGCACAATTTTCCCCGCAAAACCGGATAAGGGTGAGGTTGTTCTCCTCAAACTTTTGCGCCCGAGTTGATCAAAGCAATTGGCAAGCATTAATTCCACTCTGCTACCACCATTCATGAACACCCTTTTGACATAGCAGTCTCCAATGGTTGTGTGGATTACCATTGTGTCCGTATGGGGGGTTCGGCTTGGCACTAGGTCTGTTTCCAAGAAGGTGATTTCTTCTTCCATTCAAAACTATTTCTGGAAGGGTTATCCAGGGGCACGTATTTGGATTGAGCTTTGATGATGGTGTTCGAAGACTGGTCACCTACCACTCCATTGATGAAGTTGGTCACCTGATTAGCCGCGTACCTCTAATTCCTGTTGGGCTGAGCCTCGGCGTCAGGCCAGGAATTTTCTCTTATCTGGTTCCCAGCTTGCTCCCCATTGTTTTCCCTTCATTCTCTACCACCTCGATTGGCTCTTTTCTTACCTTTCTAACAGCGTTTTCCTTGTCCCTTCGAGGAGGTTTCTCCTCTCGATCTTTCAACGTAGTCTGGGAGCAAACCCCCTCTTGTGCATATTTCAATTTCCTGCTTTAGGTGAGTGCACTTATTTGTATCGTGGTCTTTCTCTTTGTGATAGTCACAAAACTTGAGCGAATCATTTTTCCTTTGTAGTCACTTCCGGGAGGGAGGCTTCAAAACAACCCCTTGTGGATGGAGTGTATTTCCATCAGGGACTTGGTTTGGGAGACATAGCCCTAAAAACCTTTCTTCAAAGGGTCGGTCCTCCTTGATATCGATTCAGAGGTTTTAGATCCCTTTTCACCCCATCTGCCCCCCTCCTGCTTCCTCTTCATGGATTCTTTGGTCTTCGAATGTTGTTCCACGATTTCTTATAGTTGTTGTAAGGTTTCTGCCTTCTTCGAGACCAACTTCTTGTACAATTCAAAGTTGGACATCCCATTCATGTAGCCAAGGATCACCCCATCCTAGTACGATTAATCACACTGAGAATCTTGTCCACATATTGATGATAGAATGCCTCCCTCAATTCGCTGGACCTCTGCTTGTTTTGGTAGAGCTCAATTAGGGTTTTTGTAAACCTTTTCTTTTGGAAAAAACTTTTCCAAAATGGCCCTTCCAAAGTCTCTATACAAATGTATTGACCCCCTGCCCAACTTGTTAAACCATTCGTGTACTTTTCCTGAAAGGTAGCTTCCTACCAGCTTACATGTCTGTTGTTCATTGAAGTCTCTCGAATTCATCAAAGGAAATTTTGTATGAATTCCCATATGTGGGGAGCCTTTCACGTGGTTTCACCTCGTTGGGCCATCGGGTGACTACGATCGCGGGCCTGAAGGGGGAAGCTGTGATTGGGCCTGAAGGCCCAATCAACCTATCCAGCTCCCTGGTTAAAGCATCGCACGACTCTCCTCCCATCTATGGGTTTCCATATTGACTTGGCCAGAATGAAGCGTCAAAGCTGGGGATCTAGTTCAAGGCCATGTATTCAGGTCGTGATCCTCCCACAGTCAAGCTGTAGTACAACTATTGTTGCCCTTAGTGATAGGGGTCGTATAAAGGAATTTCTGGTCGGGACCATGAGTACATCTGGTTCTTGAAACTTGGATACAGCCCCATCGGTCTGGCCATCGAATATGGGATTCCTCAGCTAGAAATGGGAGGCATCGAGATGGGCATAGAGTATGCTATGTTAGGGAACATTGGTTGGGGCCGGTCTTGGGCCCTAATGCCCATTTGATAACATACTCCTGGAGGGCCTGCAATCGGAACCTTGGCTACAACGCCATGGCCATTAAAGGTGGGGGAATCACCTACTACTGGACCATCCTCTGATGGAGAATTGGGGGCTCCACCTGATAGTCAGTGGATCTGAGGGTTTGAGCTAGTTGTGCTAGGTCCTACTACGATGAGAGGAACATATTTTATGTGCTCCTTGTTGCTCGAGCAGCCTTTCTCATAGCCTCTGTTTGCAAATTCGATGTAGCTTCCGTGAACTGCGGCTCATCCTCCCTTAGTCGGGGCACCTGACTTTGTGACGTAGGGGATTTTACACCTCCTACCATGGCTCAACACTGACTTCCATGTTTTGTGGAGGAACGTCAGCTTCCGTCCGAGACCCCTCCAGTTCCCTTATTGCCGGGATCTGGTCTTGGCCAACCTCTATGAATTTTTTACCGGTGCTTGAGGGGATAGGGTCTGATGCGCCCCAATTTACCGGTGCTTGAGGTGTGCCAACTTGATGCCCCCCAATTTACCGCCGCCACTGCGTCATCATCCTTGGCTTGAATCTATAAGACAAAGCCCCTGGATAGAGGCTCCGACAGCCAAGTAAGAAAATAGAATTACAAGAGTGTAAGAAGGAATGAATAGTTGAGTGTGTAGGGTTACCTTTAGCCTTTATATAGGCTGGCAAGTAGGAAAACTGATTTGTTTACTTATGGAGCAAGTACTTCTCCCTCGGGCCGGCCCAAAGGTTATTACCTAAAGGGTAGTGTTATGGACATAGGCTGGCCGTACTTAGGCACTTGGACCCAGTACGAATTTACACATTATCACTCCACACTCGTATAATCTTCATCAAAATAATGGGTTTTATAATAGATATTCCTATATTACAACAATAAGTACACATTGTTTAACATCCTGACCCACCTCGACTCGGGGTCGTTAACACAATTACAGTACTGCAATCAATTAACCCGAGCTAAGGCACTGGTACCGTGGAATGGTCAAAGATAAGATTTATATTATGCACCCATTGTCGCTGCTAATGCTACCAAAGGGTGGTAATTGGCAAGCCCCGGGTTTGTCCATAGAGATGCTAGGGTTCAAGTAAAAGTCCAAACACAACCTCGTGCGGGTCATCAATCCACACGAGTGAAAGGAATAGCTACTAATGTAAACATGCAAACTGAATGGGGGGTTAGTATTTTCAACTAACAACTAATAAGCATGAAATCTACAAGCAAGTAAACTATTTATACTAGGCACTTGGGACTAATTTAGCTACATGGTAGTTCTAGTGCTTCAACCCTCAATTTATTCATATATAGACATACAAAAGACCTATCAGTGTGCTCACAACACGTGGTGTGGCTGATGGCATGTATTTCCCCATCCCTGTCACACTAGGTGCGCTCGTAACCATCCATCAACACCACCATCGTAATTAGGGGAGCACAACAAGATCCAACCATTTTTGTGGTTTTGTTTCTCCCCCGTGCTATTATGTCATGGGCTTCTACCATGAATTCACTAATCTCTAATGGTCCTCTATACGCGAGGCCTTAGATTCATAGGCCCCTTATCTGTGATACTAAGGTTTCAACACAACACCTAGCTTGCTATTATCAACTATCTCTACCCATAACCTATCAAGAAATGGTTAAGTAATTAGCTAAGACTGGTGTGATGGTATGCGGATTAGGGTTACCTTGAATCTCCCATGCACACACTCGTGCAGACTCGTTCCCCTCCACTCATTTAAACATCCATGTTTCTCTTCCCAAGGAAGCATCAATAAGTGCACCATACATGAACCTAGCCCAAAGTGTGTGCTCATATGTGGTGTAGTGTTCATGCATTTGTCATACTCAAGAACAATCACAATAATATCATAAACACAAAGATAGGTGGAATTTAAGGAATCTCATAAAGCATCAAAAGCTACACATGTGTCAAATATGACCCAAGCTTAGCTAACTACTCTAAAAGGTATAAATCCATGGAAAATATGGAATTAGATGCCATATATCTAAAAAAATAAGAAGAAAAAAAAATAAGAGAAAGAGAAGAAGAAGGAAGGAGAAGAAAAACTCTCATCTTCCTTCTCTCTTAACTAGAAAGAGAAACTAATCTACATCATGACTAGATCTATTTTACTTAGGGTTTAGTAGAATACTAAGGCTCCTATATATAGTAGGAGGAGATTGGGCCTAAAGATAGGCCCAAAATAAGCCAAACATAGCAAAACCCTAATCACCCTTTCCGTCTAGCCGCTGAACCTTTCTCGAATAAACTGCTCAAATCCATGAATCATCTAGAACTTAATTATAGTGCATTGGATAGATCTTGGAAATACGAAGGTTTTTATATAAGGTAAGGAAATGGGATGAAAATTGAGAGAGTTATGGCTAAAACGGTGAGCCGTCAAGGTTTCACGGATTGACGCGGATTCCATGGTCCACGAACATTCAAGCATGGGGTACCAGATCTGGCGTGGTCCATGAACATTCATAGCCGCGGCATGCCACGGTCTGTGAAGAGGGGCTCGTGCCATGGTCTGTAAAGGTTTTCACGGACCACGAGCAACACCAAGGTTTTTGCTTAGAAGTTTCCACGGCCCGGCCTCCTTTTCACGATCCGCGAGTAGCATGGGTGTTTGCTCAGAACTCTCATCACGGTCTGTAAAGGTTTTCACAAATTGACTCCATATTGAGCCAAATTTCTTCAAGTCTTCCATCTATGCTTCACGGCCTAGCTCCATTTTCATGGATCAGTGGTGTTGCTTCATGTAGGAAGGACCGTGGGCATTTTCATGGGTCGTTGATCCTTTGTGTAGTGCGGACTGTCATGGGATGTTAGTCCTTCATCGATTGAAATTCGTTTGCTTGCCCCAGGTGAACTGTTAGTTCGAATCGGGAGTTTTAATAGTCGATTTTGTAGTGCTCAAGAAGACAAATCCAATGAAACCAGCCTTGAAAGATAATTCTTCCTAGATCATTCTTAGACTAAGGCAACACTTCTTGGGCCACGATCCACCGTTTCCAACTTTGGTCGTCTTGAACTTCGAAGCTGCCTATCCTTGGCTTCAATCTCCTTCTACCACTCATTGATACTTGTGGCCTTCATCTACTACCATTCAATGCGAATGGCCTTCAAATTTTCCACCGTTAAAAGTAAACGGCCTTAACAAGAATGTAATGTAACAAATAACATTCACAGGCGACCTACTAAAGGTACTTATGATGAAGACCAAGGAACTCGTGAACACAATATGTCAATAATTACGAATTAAGTGTGCAAACGTGAAATTTAGAATCGAAAACCGAACATGGTTGTCTAAACCCCTTATCATGTAAACTCAACTAATGTTGCCAAACCGCCAACTAAAAGTAAATAAAAACTACGTTAAATGCATTGGTTAAAACAGGCATAATGGTGCAAATCACATCCTATATCTTAGAAACATATGCATATACTTACATTCATTCAATTCATGGATTCCTTACATATATATATATAATACACTTACATTCATTCCGTTCATGGATTCCTTGCATATATATACACACACACACATATGTGTCTATGAAAAACCTTCATTATCATGCTCCCACAGACATATACTTCCTCCGTCCCTGCCATTTCTGCGAAGAATCATTTCACGGTCTCCAATAAACATGTTTGACTATAAATATGTGTAGCTACAGACAGTAACGACACATAAAAAATTGATATTTAGAAACTACCTATTACGAAAAATATAACCATATCTCATACGATGAAATTATTGTTCATATACCTATTCAAATATGTGGTCAAAGTTCGGCATCTTTGATTAAAAAAAATTATGTGCAGAATAAGCTTGGACGGAGAGAGTATATAACATCAACCATATATAATTATGCAATGCCTACATTCAATCAACCCATAATTACACACATCATATCAATCGAACTATAACCTAGAACCCAATTGCAGATGAAAATACAAATTGAGGAATGAAATACTTACTTGCTACTTGAGTGGGGAGTTATATGACAACCACAACCCTATAGCCCTCCTTCAATAATGAGGAATTGGATTTTGTAGAACCATCTTCAATGGGGAAGAAAATTTAGGGAATTCGGATTGAAAATGGTCAAAGGATCAAATAATACTGACCAAATCCTGACAGATGCGACGTCGCTCTTTATCGTCATTAGATATTTGGTCAAAACTATTATAAGTGCAATATTGGTAATCTCATGAATGACTGATATTGCATTGACATACGCACGTTGCCGACGTTGCACCAACGTCGGTCATACTTTTTACTTTAATTTTGAATTACATTTACCTCGGTTACCATAGAATCAAGGTAAAAAAATAGATTATTTGCCTCGGTTTTTTATAACCGAGGTAATTAATATTTTTTACTTAAAAAAAGAACTGAGGTAAAAGAACATTTTACCTCGATTTTTTTGGGCTAAGGCAAAAAACTGAGTTAAAAGGGGCGAAGTAATAGGTGTTGTTTCTTGTAGTGTTGTGATGTGTGTTATATTGTGTTCATATTTTGTGGGATTATTGTGATTTTATTGAGATATAATTTGCACTTTAGGTGTTTTTGGTGCATGAATTCATGAATTGTGACAAATTGAGAGGAAGCTATACATTGTACATTTTTTCCCTTAACCAACAATTTTTTCCCACTAGATTTTCCAGGTTATGGTTTTTAATGAGGCAATGTGCTCAAATGGAAAATGTTCTTATATAATTATATTATAAGACATATTCCATGGATGAAGGAAAGAAGACAAAAGCAGAATTACTGAATTATGGGGGTGGAAAGTGAAATATTGAAGAGATTTGTATTTGAAGAATTAAATATATTCACTTCTCATATTGATAAGGAATTTATCATCTCTTTCCAATTTAAATTCCTTAATTTTAGAAATTAGTTCATTAAAGTTAGTATAGATTTTTTAAATATTTTATTTCCTTTTCTTTCGGAAGAAGAATCCGAATTCAATTTTGTTTTGGGTTTTTGTGACCGTGTATATATACACGAACAAACACTTTGCGGAACGGAGAATATATACAGTTTTAGTTTTAGATCTATTAGTTACGTAATATTTTTTTGGTTGCTTTTACGTAATCTTTCAAAAAAAAGTTGCGTAATACTTTAGATAGGTTTTAGTTAAAAAAAACTTACGTAATACTTTAGATAGGTTTTAGTTAATGAGTGGGTCTCCTGACAGACGGCTTGTCCATAAGCTTATGGACAGGCCAGGGACCAATTTGCAACATAGAAAAAATTAAAGAAATTCGGGTCATAAATGAAAAATGGATCCCCAAATTTCAATTACTTCCTCTGTTTCTCTGCGCCGTTTACTGTCTCGCCCGGAGTTCTTCTGCCACTGGGACCCCACCTCCACGATCTCCACCAGCACCAGAACCCGTCTTCTTCCACCAGCACAGCCTGGGACTCTGCCACCGGCACCAGCTGGCTCAGCACGAACACCGACTTGTCCACCATCAACGGCTTCATGATCCAGGCCTATAGGGCTCACACCTTATTGTCCTTCACCGAGCAGACCGAGAAGAGCGACGTGGATGCTTTTGAAGGAGGGAGTTGTTGGAGTCAATCCTACTGACACTGTGTAAGCTACTCTACCACTTTTCATTTTCATTTTGATTTTCCTGACTTCGATTGTGGTTGTTTTGCGCATTCTAAAACTGCTTCCAGTGTTCATTAGATATCTAATTTTGTTCAGTTGGAAATGATCATCTAATTGGTGTCGATAATCTAGAGATCTGTCTGATGGTTGCTCAGATAGAGTATGGTTTTGTTGATAGGTATGCAATGGTTTGTGAACTGAGGAGTCAATCTGCCATTGAACGTCTCTGTAGGTAGTAGATATAATCTTCTCTAGTTTGATTAGGATTATATTTTTCAAAAATCATGAGTGTTTTATTTTGTTCTATGCAAATTGAAGGATATACAAGCCTCAAAGGCAAGTCAAGAGTGTTTCTTTTGCACTTTATGGCCACTTTTTAGGATATAAAGTGTAGTCTTACCCAAGACTGCATTATCCTTGCTTTTATTCTATTGTAATGTCCCCGTGGAAACAATCAAGGCCATACAGACATCTTTTGAGCTGTCAAACATTGTTTGTCAAACATTATGTCGCTCCTTCTGCTCTACTTCTAGCACACTTAGTCAGTGGTGGCGTAATATTCTCATACATAAAGATAACTCATAAAGTAATCCTGGGGAAGATTTTATGCTTGTTTTATTTGTAGTTTTCAGCTTCATAACAAAAGTATATGTACTCTATTGACACCTTTTGCATTTTCAATGAATGGCTTTGATATCTTTCCTGTTTAGATTATAATCGTGTTCCTTCTACTCATGAATGAAGTGATGTTCCCATATTCAATTTTTAATTACTGTGAGAATAAAGATGGATAGTATGAGTTTATGATTGTAACAGAAATGCTGAATTTTCTAGTGTGCAGTACACCTTTATACTAATAGCAAGCAAGGAGCTACCTAAGCAATGTACGCAATATGGAACTACGACAGCAAAGTATGTAACTAAGAAAAATATAGGAATTTGCATGCCTGTGATCCAGTTTGTCAAGCACTTCTGGAGAAGTTGGATGCTCCTTTGATAGCCACAAGGTAGGTTGGTTACTTGACCAATGACTAAAATATGGCATCCACTTCATTCACAAAATCACTCTTATTTCATTCACATATTATAGCCTTGTTGGAGATTGTATTTGGCTCAATCATGAGTGTTCATATGGTTTTTCAACATTTACAAGAATGCACAGGATCTGATCACTTCCATCCCCAAACTCCATATCCTCTTGTAAATAGTGTTTCAAGAATGCACAAAATCTGATCTTTTTCATCTTTGCAGCTCGAGGGCCAGAGACCTCAATAGTCTGGCCAACAAGAATGACCATAATAGTTGGCATAACAAAAGGGCTTTCCTTCTTACACACAAAGGAAAGACTCATCCATGGCAACCTGACATCAACCAATGTACTCCTCGACAAACAAAAGAACTCGAAGATAGCAGATGTAGGACTCTCCGAACTGATGACAAGTGTTGGAAACACCAATATCATAGCCATCGTGGGTACTTTAGGCTACCACGCACCCGAGCTTTCCATGGTGAAGAACGCCAACACAAAAACCAATATTTTCAACCTTGGCATAATCATACTGGAGCTCCTGACTGGGAAATCCCCGAGTGAAGCGAATGATGTTCTTGATTTGCCTCAGTGGGTGGCTTCCATTGTCAAAGAGGGGGGACTAATAAATTTTTCAACGTGGAGCTGATGAGGGATGCTTCCAATATTGGAGATGAGCTTCTGAATACACTGAAATTGGCTCTGCATTGTGTTGATTCGACACTGGGAGCGGGGCCAGAATGTGATTGGGTTCTTCAGAAACTGGAGGAGATCAATCCTGAACTAGCTTCTTATTTGGCTGGGTCTAAAGTGGTAGCAGTAGAGCTGTCGGCAAGGGCCAAGGATGGGATAGCCATAGTAGGGGCAACGGATCATGCCTCAGGCAGCAACATCACCACATGCATCATTCTGGTGCAAGATTATACTACAGCAGAAGGAGATAAAAATGCACACACTGCAGATGCATTTTTTTCATGATCCTACTCCTGAACTAATTACTTTTTTTTAATTAAAACCACCTGTGATGGTGGGGAGTTTGGCAGACCCCTGCCCGTTTATTGATTAAAATAAAAGGTACAGAAAAAGAGGGGGACGTAATACCTTATCTCTGATAGTTTATCTGAAGATCTTTAAAAAACTATACATTGACCTGATAACTAACCCAAAGATCAACAGATACAACCGTGGAAAAATAGATACAAAGTTTTCCGAATGACTATTCTAGTCTAATTTGAGGCAAACCTTTGTGGCAACTCTTTGTGGCAAACCTGCAGAAACATAAACGTTATTTACCTGATCTCGGCTAGCCATCTTTGCAAGGGATTCAGTGGCTCCGTTTGCTTCTCTAAATATGTGTTGCATCGTATAATCCATATGTTGAAGCAGATGCCATATCTCTCTCATCAGCTGTTGCATCTTCCATGGGATCTTGAATTTCTTTTGTACCATTCTGAGAAGCATTTTTGAGTCAGTTTCTATTTCAATGCTTCTGATGCCGTGCTCTTGAGCTAGGTATATTCCATGTAATAAAGCTGTTGATTCTGCCTACAAAACTAATTCATCCGAGAAAGACTTGGATAAAGCAATAATTACCTTACCTTTGTGATCTCTAATGATACAACCAATACCTGCAGTACCAGTGCTAAGACAAGAACCATCAGTGTTGAAAAAAAAGTCATTCACAAAAGGTCATAGACAGTACAACTAACAAATACACATTAAATACTAACAGGTGCAACATATAGTAAGCAGATGCAGCTCGTAATTCAAAACGGACAATCAGTACCACCTGTTTTTCAACGAAAAATGAAAATAAAAAGTCACACACATTACAATAAACTAGTACACACTAAATAATAACAAATGCAATATGTAAATAAAGAAATACAACTTCTAATTAAAATGATCAATCAACCACAAATGAAAAGAAAGTGTCATACTCAGTACAACTAATTAGTACACACTGAATACTAATAAATGCAACATATAAGTGAAAAAATGGTGTTCCTGATTTAAAATGAACAATCAATGACAAATGAAAACAAAAAGCCATACACAATACAACAAACTAGTACACACTGAATACTAACAAATGCAATATGTAACTAAGCAAATACATCGTCTAATTTAAAATGATTAATCAACCACAAATGAAAAGAAAAGGTCACACTCAATACAACTAATTAGTACACACTGAATACTAATAAATGCAACATATAAATAAACAATTGCAGTTCATAATTCAAAATGAACAATCAACAATAAATGAAAGGAAAATGTCATACGCAATAAAACTAACTAGACCACACTAAATATTAACAACTGCAACATATAACTAAACAAATGCATACTATAATATCTCAACCTCTATATGTTCCCGGTATCTCTGGTGCTTGTTCGTCAATCATTTCCCAATGCATTCATCTTTTCAGTGTGCAGAACAAGATCCTTCTTTTCATCACAAAGCCAATAGTAGAAACAAAATGCAGTTCTTATTTCAAATTATGTTTGACAACACGGAATTGCTTTTGACAGGTACCATAAATTCATAACTACAACCACCGCTAAAATTCAGAACCGCAACCAATACAACGCCAAATCATAAATAACACCAACTCCTAAAAGAAAGCTACTTGCTCTGGCGGCGGGAGCGGAGAGTTATCGGCAATGGTGGGGCACAACCTTCACTATCCAACAACATATAACAAGCAAACATTTCATAAGAGATGTTTTTCAAAACTTATGTTGTACTAATATCATCAATCAAAAGACTCAATCCAATAAACATGGAAGCAGGTCCAAGTGTAGGCATACGAGCAGCATCAACCACGATCGGCTCATTAAATATGTACGACTTCAAGACTTCAGTCAATGTCATTTGAACCAAAAAATTATAAGAACCAGTCGGCGATTCTTGCATTCAAAGAAGAGGACTGTAGGACCAAGTTCAACTCCTTCTTCCTTCAGGCCTAATCTTTCCTGGAAGATAAGAGTGATGCATCAGTACTGAACTCGACAGTATGACAAACAGAGAATTAAGATAATCTAACACCGCTGAATTCAACAAAAGAAATTGTAATAAAAAATTGTGCAAATCATACCATAATTTCACACCTGCCTTTAGTTTATCAGTCCAAATTTAACCAAGATTTTGCATAAATCAGTTGACCATTTGTCATTGAAATGAAACACAGACATCTCATAAATTAATTAACAACAATATTCAACGTGTTTACTATATCACAGAAGCAACTTATATGAAATGATACCATTTCACAGGACTCAAGACAGTCTGAAATCATTAATCTCTAAAGGGATAAACATTACTTCATGAAATCAGGCAAGAACACTGGTATTTCATTAACAGATTGATTATAACAGATTCACCTGGCAAACTGAATCCCAAAAGAAAATAGAACCATATTCAAACCCTACCACGTACTAGAAATATACATCCACTCAGTACTCCTATTATCATAAATAATATAAGGCTACTGAAACCCTAGAAAACCAAATAACATTTATCATTTCAATTAAGCCCTCTTTCCTCAGATTCTCCTAGCCAGCTATGTATCCTTAGCCAGTTGTAATTGCTATTCTACCTCGAATAGAAATTACATCAATTAATTATAATTATGAAGATTAAAGTTGTTTAATTGAAGATCTTTAGATACTTGAAGTTATGGAGATCTGAATTGAGTGTTCAAATTTTACAATGCTGTGATTCAGTGGAAAAAATAGAGGAAGAGAACTTACAGTCACGGAAGACGATGTTGTTGCCTTTCTGAGAGAGAACAAAGAACCTAGAGACGTTGTTCGCCATCGTTGTGCTTCGTCGTGGATGCATCTCCAGATCAGAGCTCAGGCATCTTCATTTTCTGCTAACCAGCTCCGCCGCACACTTCTTTCTCTGGACATCAGAGTCTGAATGCCTCACCATCGCCATAGACAAATTTGATTGGCGTGACACAGGTTGGCGAATTTGATTCTTGTGATTCTGCTGGAGTAAAGCTTCGTTGTTGAGTGGTGGAGCAGTGGTAGTTGGCATCGGAGCGATGGTATTTACCAGCGGTTTCCGGGTTTGAAAACAAAGGAAGAAGAAGAAGGGAAAATAAATGAAAATTGTGAAAGATTTAATATTTTTATAGTTTTAATATTTCAATCAGGTTTCTGGCCTGTCCATAAGCTTATGGACAAGTCACCTTTCCTGAGACTTACCCTTAGTTAATTATTATGTTTTGGTTTCAATTTTCTGAAGACATAGACTTGGATGCAGCGGCTTCTTCCGGTTTGATTATTGTTTTCATTTTTTTATTATGTTTTGTTTTTATATCATTTATTTGTATAGTTTAAAAGAAAAGTGTGTTTTTCATCCAACGTTTTGAGCGAAAGTGCAGAAATGACTTTGTAAAATTTGAAAGTGTAAAATTAACCCTAGAAATCGTTGACCAAATTGTCAATAGCTAATTTGGCAGAAAATTGGTAAAAAGACTATTACACCCCTGATTTAAAAAATTGAAAAACAAAAAATGGGAAAAGACTAAAATAGCCTCCCCTTCTTCTTCTTCACATTGTTCTGACCATCCCATTCTTCCCTTTCTTCAGATTTACAACTATCCCATTTTTCTCGTTCCTGAAAACCGCTGCCTACCTCAATCTACCTCAATCCCCTTCACACCCTATTTTCTCATTTTTTCCTCCACTGCTTGGGACAGGGTACGGGGGAAAAGAACAGGGGACAAGCGGTTGACGAGCGGAGTAGCTGATCTAGGGCTGAGCGGCAGACGCACAACAGATAAGTGGTGTTGGTAGGAGACGGGCAATGTTGGTGGAGGGCTTTTTGTGTAAATAGGTAAATAGTATAGACGGTGGAACCCACGGTAGAGCCCTAAAAGAGCCCTACCAAATACAAAAAACAATCCAACCCTAGGCTGAAGACCTAGGGAAAAAGATGCGGGGGGGATACCCAGATGGGTAAACCCCCCCCCCCCCCCCCCACAAATTTTTTCAAATAAATACTAACCCTAAGCTAGAAAGTACTAAGCCTAGGGAAAAAGAAACGCAAGTCCAGATGTGAATCTGGACCTATACATAGCAACCAGAAATGTGTACTGGCTCTTCATATGAAAACCTCATCGCAGCCGAGACTTGGGTCTCGGGTCTTGAAGAAGAGGAATAATGTAGAGGTCGCCAGTAGTAGACAAAAAGCGTAGCCGAGTGTGGTGTACTCGGGTCTTGAGTGGTCGCCATGGTGTGTTGATGTAGAAGAATCTGAATGAAGCTAGGACCGCCAATGGAGGAGCAGCTTCTACCATGTACACCCCTAAGGTGAAGATAGAGGGGTGTTATTGGCCTTCAAACGTTCCCATGGTAAGCGTCGAGGCTATGTTAAAGGGCAAGACTGTAGTAGGCCGTGCCAATGGCTCTTGTGGATCCCTCTGAACAGTAGCCCCCATAATAATGGAGAGAACGGACACAACTTAAACGGCGTGCGTCAAGCCCGGCGATTATGTAATCGCCCATTCCATTTTGAGAAAATGGACAGCTTTATGCTAATTTAACACAAAAGTGTAGCGTGAGCATAGAGCGCATAATGACCGTCAAGTCCAAGTAACAACTAGCAGTGGATTAATTAATTTCGCGTATGCTAATTAATTATCCAACTACCCAACTCCTATGGTCATGCAACCAAATGTAGAAAGGCTGCTCTCCCACCCTCCGAGAGGAAAATGTGTAATTATCCCCCAATACAATTTTAGCCCAAAGAGAAAACCAAAACCCAACAAAAACCTCAAATTAGAGCCCAAGATTGAAGCAAATTCAGCCCAAGATTAGGCTGAAAATTCCCAATTTAATTTGGCCCAGAAGACCTTGAATTCGGCCTACCCGTTTGATTTATCCTCTCGGCCCAGCAGCTTCACCTTTCGGCCCAGTAGCCCGGCGGCCCAGTACCCTTCAGCTAGGGTTTCAACTTGACCGCAGCCGCCCCTTGTGGAGAAGCACTTAACCGGGTTTAATTCGGGTTATAACCATGACCCATTTCTTCATGTATTAAATCCGCAATCAGCTTCTTTTTTGGCCCAGGGCTTGATTTCTTTTGGCCCAGCAGCTCGGGTTTCAGTCCAGCAGCGCCATTTCGTCAGCCCAGCTCGGCCTAAGTCAATTTTTACGCGACCCGGTTCCTTTAACCGGTCTCCAATCGGGTTATAAGAGAACCCGGGTCCCTTATGTAATTCAGCCCAGCAACTTATTTAAACGGCCCAACCCTTGGCCCAGCAGCTAGGGTTTAACCCTAGATACGGTTGCCTCCATAACCGGGTCATATGACCCGGCCGCCACCAAACGGGTCAAAACCCTAAAAGAGCCTTCAACCCGGTTCGCCTTATTCGGGTATGACGACCCGACGACGCTCTCAAGCGGGTCGAGCGCCTAGATCCACCTTGCTGCCGGACTCGCGGTTTACCGGTGCCGGAAACCCGTCGGATTCTGGAAAAACCACCGGAATCCGCCAAAAAAAATTGCAATACTTTCCACCTAAATCTGGGCACTCTTCCCTTATGAAATTCCGACCGGGTTTAGCATGTAGAACTAGAAAATATCACCTCCAAATTCAAGCATGCTTTTTCCGACCGAAAAGTTGCCATTTACCTTGCCGGAAACGCGGTTTTCCGGCGAGCAAGAACAACACAATCAACACTCATGTATTATCTTTTCCAACCTTGAGATGCATCTCAAGCATGAACAAATACGAATCCGAGTCTAGGGGCAAATAATCGAGGCTATTTATTGCTTCCCCATCACCGGAATAGCATTTTTCCGGCGACCTCCAATCGGAAAATCCGAAAAAAAACCAACCTCCAAATTAACTTCAAATCCAAAATTTGCCAAATATTTTCTGATCGGATGTTGCTTAACCAAAACGAATCCGAAACCTTCAAGGCACGATAAGCATTATAAACCACCGGAGAAATTTTTCCGGCAAACCTGACCGGAAAAATCTAGCAATCGACATCCAAATAATCCAACATGTACGAAAAATTTGCTCCTCCATTCATCTAGATCTGAATACTATCATGAGATTGAAACAACGAGGAGAAAACCTTGGGCCTATGGTCGTTAATGATTCCAATTAAACCAATTAACTCCAAACATCTGTCTTGAATCCGACTAATCCCAAACCATCAACCCCATCAAACAATAACATTCAAACACCTAAAATCTTGAATCCCACATGATTGTTCATTAGTCAAGAAAATAAATTTAAATTCTTGGCATGAAACATAGCAATCTGGTCGAAGTTCCAATTAAAGAAGACAATCATGGACAATGGGGCATCTGATCACATGAATGCCCTCTCAACAGATCCATCATGAACTCTTCCAAATACTAAAAAATTCATGCTTCAAATTCATCTCTACTCTCAATCCAACATGAACATCACATTGACTATCCACCATAAACAAATAATCTTCCATACAAATCCACACAGATTCATCATAAATAAACCCCTCATCAATCATCCAGATTAGATCTATCAACGAAAGATTAAAACTTACTTGGAACAATGATAGATCTTCATCAAATACGCTCCATCCACAACTTCAAGATCGAAAAATCTGATCTTCACCCAAAACCTCCAGATCCAAAGATCAAATATTCAAATTCAATCACAAATCATACCTCGAAAGATGCCCGGAAACTCTGAATCGTAGGAGACAAACTGGAAGAAAATCGGCCCCGGTTGTCCGGAGAAGGGCTGCGCCCTTTTTTCTCTCCAGAGAGAATTTTCTCTCACTTTTTTCTCCTCGGTGGAGGGCTTTTCATGTCAGCGTGGTGGAAGGGTTGGATACAATTACTCGTGGCAGATGAACGGTGGTGGTGGGGGGCTCTTCTGTCGATGGTGGTAGGGCTGAGTGGCTAGGTTTTTGGTGGGGGGTTGGGCGTTGTGGGGTTAGGGTTACGAAGGTGGTGGGATTGTGAAGGTGGTGAGGAGAGGTGGTGACGGGGCTCTTCTGTCTGGGCTGTAGAAATTGCTTTTTTCCTGTAAATCTAGGGTTTTACAGAGGGCTACAAGGATTCAAGGTGGTGGAGTGGAGGCGGACGGCAGCGGAGCTAGTGGCGGATCTTGGCTGAAAGTGGTGGCAGCTGAAAGTGGTGGTGGGTCTAGGTTATCAGTGGCGGAGCAGGCGGCGGACGGCAGCTGACGACGATGGAGCTGGTGATGTGGAAGGTTTGAAAATGAAGAAGGAGAACTTAGGGGTATTTTTGTCATTCAAATTTTTTGTTTTAAGGGTAGGGATATAATTGTCTTTTCATAAATAATCAATGCCAGAATAGTGTAAATTGGGTAAAATGGCACAATTTGATCAAAAGATATGGTTAGTCCAAACTTTCAAATTATGCAAGGTTATATCTACACTTTCTCAGTTTAATAGGGTCACTTTTGCACTTTTCCCTTAGTTTAAATATTATGAGTAGCCAAATTATATATCGGCATAGAATAACAAGCATTGGTTTATGAATCGTGAGGCTTAATTATTTTATAATTAATTCTTATGTGTTTTTGATTGATTTTGGTTTAATTTATTCTTAATGTGTTTAAGTTCGGCCAACTTGAATATTGTTAGGATATTGTTATATAATTCCACCAATACATAATCGTTGGAAAGGGTTAGTAAGAAGCGAGTTCTTGTGGAAGTTATACAGATAACTAGTTAAAACTGTAACAGCAAGATGAGGAACAATTAAGTGTGCATTACTCTTTGCTTTTACTTTGGTAATTGTTGTATCAGGTTCTTTTCATTTTTAACACTATCAAGGTGTGTATATGGTTTAGCGAATACTTTCTGGAGGCATCTCGGTAAGAGAAATAATTGGTTAATTATAATTGGTCAATTGTCGATAAAGTAAGAAAGAACTGAGAGGGTTCAACAAATGCTTGTCATCTTATAACTGATAGATGCATATGAATTGATTTATCTTTGCGCCTATGATCAACGTTTAACTAATGTGAGTTATTTCGGGCTGGTTACATTCATCATATATTTTCTAGATTCTTATATTTGATATTTTACATTTTATTTTATATTTCATATTTGTTAGTTTGCGTCATTAGTTGTTAAAAAATTCTGAAAATCAAGGCATGGTGGCTACACCAAAAGTGTTTTATATTAGTAGATAATAATTATAATTATTAATCTGTTCCTCATGGGATTAACTCTGCTTGCTACTGTGCTAATATCATTTTTAGAGTTTGCAAATTATTTTTGGTGAGTGAAACGATGTTCACCATGTTATAATTGATCATTCTTCAATTTTTCCTAAGTAAAAACATAAATGGAGAAACGTTTGTTAGTTTGATATACCCTAAATAGACTGCAACTTGATAATAGATTAACTTAAACATTTACGTACCACTCTTTCCGCAAATTTTTCTCTCTCTATATCCTTGACATACACACCATCTTTGTTTCGCCGGCCTTCGAGAAATAGATCACACCTCTCAATGTTATCCACATTGATCGGTTGCACCGAAGCCCTTGCCTCATCTTCCGTCATCCCACACTCTGATGCAATTTGCACATCCTATTCTAGACATTCTTTCAATCGGTGAGGAATTTTATTCTCCCCAGTTGTGCGTTGTTTTTCTTCTCTTGTAACCTAAGTTGGATGTTAGTTTCATATTGTCACTATAGACATTTTAATCTAATTAATCACACTAATAATTTGCATTTTTTTACTAAGGTTATCACTATTCTCTAGTGTCTTTTTCTTGTGAATCTCCCAGCTCCCCGGTTGAATGTGCGTGTAAGGTACCCATGGTCGATCACCTTTCTTATCGTTAAATATGTAGTCTCGGGACAAAGTGCATTTATGTTCCCGCCAAATCTTGGACATCATGAACATAGCCTTCTTCCACAAAACACCCACATCCGGTGCTTCGATTTCAAAAGGCCTCCACGGGTATTATGAACCACATGGATTGAATTATGGGGAGTGCATGTAAATATAAAGTGTAGAAGAAAAATAATGGGAAAATGATTCACTAAAACTACCTTGCATTCCAACCACAAGGTGTTCTTGTAATATTTTGGGACATCATGCCAACTATCGTAGCGGATATCTACCCTTTTTCTACCAACCTTTGTAACCCAAATAGACCATTTAGCACGTTGCTCCGACACACAATAGCCCAACTTGTCAAAAATCAATGATGTTAACTATTTCCTTGCCATTCTATGTTGTAAGGCTTTACAATGAGTGTTGTGTAGTCCTACATCCCCTGATCTATCATCTTCATCCCATGCCAGGCCCGTTGTTGGGGGATTGACATTTCCAGAAATTGACACATCATGATGAGTTTTTTTCCTAGTTGTCATTTTGTATGCTACATTTACAAATATACTAAAAAATTACTTCTTGCATCATCAAGTTCACTAATATTTAAAGATAGATAGAAGATACCCAAAATTTTAGCGCATTTTATAGATAAAAGACTAATTAACCATTGAAGTTTAAGCACAATCATATTTAACCAATTATTTAAGCACTCTAATACCTAAGCCAATCAATAAATCTAGCAACATAACATTTTTTTTTCAAATTTAGTGCATCATTTTATCATCCAACACCATTTAGGCACCCATTCCATAATATATTAGACAAATTGTATTTAATAATAAACCCTGCCTAAAATAAAACTCATAAGAATCACAAAATGTGAACCCGAGCTAACATCATAGAACAAAATTTTGAGTTTGGTCATTTTTGTTCCAAAATAATAAACCTTAGCTATTGACTGAATAGAAGATTTGCCTTTTTGATCAATCAACGGGTATGAAATACTCCTTCATATCTTCTAACTATTCACCAAACAAAACCCTTGAGAAAATGAAAATAAAAAAGAAATGAGAAATTGGAGTAAATGAGAAACAGGATGGAAGGCATACCTA
Organism: Rubia yunnanensis; assembly: GCA_037428765.1. NCBI lineage: Eukaryota > Viridiplantae > Streptophyta > Magnoliopsida > Gentianales > Rubiaceae > Rubia > Rubia yunnanensis. The sequence continues at coordinate 29,046,943 of CM075069.1, read as the reverse complement.
ATATCATCAAAAGATGAAATCTTGAAGTGGTGATGGAAGGGAATGTGATGTAGGGTTCGAGAGGTTTTTGGGAGAGGGAAATGGTGGGAAAGTCGCGGGTTATTCAAATGGGTATTAAATGCCCATTTGAACCCCCACCCCTTTGGGGTTTTTTTTGTGATGAAAAGGGTTTCTGAACTCGGAAATGGGTATGAAAACCATTTCCAAACTCGTAAACCACTCGTCTCTTTAATAAATTAGACCAGAACCATTTACGAGTTTGGAAACCCCTTTACTATTTTTTTAAAGAAAAAAAAAGCAGAACGGGCAATTAAAATTTATCCCCAAAGAAACAATCCTCGATTTCCCCTCAACCAAACCCCCAACACTCAAATTTCAATTCGCTCAAACCCTTCACCCATTGAAAATGAGTCGTAAGAGCACATGTGCTAGGTTTAAGGCAAGCGATCAGATCCATCGTCCATTCACGGAGATTGGTGCATCACAAAAATTCTTCAATGATGGAGCCGAGCAAAGGTATGTCAATTTCTGTAAGAGGAAAGTCATAAATTCAAAGGTCTTATTAGCATCTCATATTAGAGGACTAGGACTAGACAATTTGCTAGCACATTTCAAAACCCAGCATTTAGAGAAACCACTTTGTATGGATAGGCCCGTTCATGTGGACAAAGTGAAACATCTTTATTCCAATTTGGGCAAAGTAAGAACAATTGTGATGTTACTAGGGTCAATGAAAAAACTGTAAATGTGACTAAGTATAGAATTAATGCCGCCCTAGATTGCCTTACACTAGGGTCTGATGACCCCAATGGGCCCTAGAAATTTATCACACACATGTTTGGTCGGGCTACTTTGTCCTGTCGTTGTGGCTAGGAAATATTTCAAGAGTGCAAGAACTGATGCGGGGAAATCAAGGAATTTTAGTATCCGTGTGTTGACCATAAAGCAGCGTCTTGTCGATGAGTGGATATGTCTAAATGTTTTGCCCATGGGTGGCCAACTTGGGAGTCAACTATAGCTAACCTCATGATGTTTTACTACGTCATGGTGGGGGTCAAGATAAACCCTGGCTTTGCCATCATCTCGTTCATGTTGAAGGTCGTGTAGACAAAGAAGAAAGATCTTCCCTACGGTGGATGATAACCGCTATGTTGAAGAAGGAAGGTGCGATTCCTCCGGACAAGGCTCTTCACTTGGAATACTATGACAATGCATGGTTCCAACAAAAATAGCTCTATCTCAAGTTTCACAGCAAGTGGCAGTTCCGGCCAACACCCGATCAAAAAGCTAAGAGTGCGAAGAGGACTCGAAAAGCGGCTGAAGATAGAGAGGAAGCATCAAGCACCCGCACGTATACATGATTATAATTTATATACATTAAGTGTAATTGAATAAATAAAAATTTTATGTCCATTTAATACTTGTCGATATTGATTCACAGGTACCGACAACAGTTGGAAGGCTAGGTTGAGTAAGTACTTTGACTATATGCGTGCAGACGTGACCGAGACACATGAGATGTTGACCCGCGCTCATTCCCAGTATGTCACGTTCATGGAATCCCAAGGCCTCCATTTGGAATTGAGCAAAGATAACGAGCCACCTAACTGTGAGCTGGTTCTCGAAGAGTGATGATGATGCTGATTATGATGGTGATAGTGGTGGGGATGATAGGGATATTGGTCTAGGTGGAGAAGAAAACCTTAGGGGCGAAGACGCGGGTGGGGCTCTAGCATTGATAATGCTTAATTAGGCTATGTTGAACAATATTTGAATGTAATGACATAATTGAATTGTTTAAACCTAGGATTGGAATGGTTTTCTTCTTTTTTTGCAATTGTCGTTTTAAGATAATCGATGAATTTAAATGGTTAGAATATTTTTGTTTTGGTTAAATGTTTGTTTCTCTTTTGGTTTGAAAATTGATGTAGTTTTATTCCTTTTGGTTAAAATTTAAAGAAGATTAAAATGGCTAGATACTTTGTGGAATTTATTTTTGCCAATTTGACCTGAAGTCCGGACAGGTTATCAAACTCGCAAACGTTTCTTTCCTTTTCATTTATGGAACGGAAAAATTTACAAGTTTGGAAATGAGTCGTGTGGTTTAGACATGACGAAATGATATACTTTCCATGCTCGGAAACTGTATTTTTGAGCTTGTACGCCATTCCTGTTCCCTCTCGGATTGAAAGGAAGCGTGCAGTTATTTTTCTTCATTTTTTGTTTCCGAGTTCATTCGTCTCCATCATACTAAGATACGAATAGTTGTTTCCAAACTCAGAAATACCTTTGCATATAAAAGAAACTTGGCGATGATTCATTTCTTCCTATTTCCCCCAAATCCCTAAACCTTGGCAGTTTTACGAACTCGCAAATTCGCCCCATATCATCAAATCCTACTAAACCCACAAAGTTTTTTACATGGCTAGAGGAGGTTCAACCCGGAGAATCCATAGATCTCGTTCAACTGGCCACAATCCCATATTTGATGATAGAAGATTCGTTTCTCAATTTGCTCAAAATTGATATGATGCACTACATGAGGAGGGGGAGTTACTAGATACTTATCTTGTAAATTTTAGTGAGTTCTTAGCTATAGGATTGGCCGATCCTCTAAACTAATTTCATGGTCAACATGTTAAGAAGTTGATTTCTTGTAATGAAAAGCATTTTTTTACATGACTTGTCAATTTTATGCTAATTTGCGTGAAGTATGGAATGGGGACTACGAGACTAGGTTTGGGGGAATTGACATCCCGATTAGCCAATAGATTATTAATAAGCTATTAGATTGTCCACACCTATACCCAAAAAAAAATTCAAGAGGATTTAGATGGTTTGTTGGATGATTGCTACCATAGAGAGAAGTGGCCTCTAGAAGTTGATTATCCCTACATTGACCTCGTGGAATGTAGCGTAAGTTACTTCAACCACAATATATTGGATTTGGGAAAACCTGAGACCTTTTATCTAGCACTTTTGCCTATAAACCAATGTATTGCGTATGAGATCATTGCTAGGGGTTTGGTCCCCTTGGGCAGACACTTGACTGAGCCTAATTACCCCACCCTTATGTTATTGTATTTAATAATTGAGGGTAGAAATATCAATCTTGGGGCGTTTATTTTTAGGCATATGTTGCACTTTGAAGCTTTGAAGAAGGTATGGACACGCCTACCATATGGGATTTGATCACCCTCATTTTGAAGAATGTTGAGGGGTTGATTTTTGAAGGTGAGGCAAATGGTTTGAAGTATTTTTGACAAGACGTACTTTGAGAACAAGGTTGGGTATTGCACGATTGTAAGTAGTTTTATAATACCACGGAAACTCCTGAGGAAAGCAAGAGGCCACGAATTGAGGAAGGTTAATCACAAATGAGTTTACATCAATTTAGTTCATATATTGTAGGTCTTGTTTATGTTTTCAATATTTTTTAAAATAATTCATATGTTTGTCGCTATACTTTGTAGGTACTGAAAAGTCTTACTTGAAAGGCTTCAAGGATTGCTACAAATGGATGCGCAAGGAATTTTGGGCCATGAAGGCGAAGATTAGGTTCATGGAAAATCCCTGTGAGCTTATGAGCGCCACCTCGCATCAAGCTCCCGACCATGGCTCAATTGATCGACTTCAACTGGAAACATTGAAGATGTCAATGAATGAAATTTCTAGACTTTATTTTGTTATTTTTATTTGAGGTTATTGTTCAATTTTTATATTGCTTGTACTAGACTTTATCCAATGATTTGTAGTTTTGAATTTGAATAATTTTAAGTACTAAATTTCTTTTCTTTGTTACTAAATCTTATAAGGATTTGTTTACCAACAATTTCAATACTAAAATCATGTGAATTATCCAAGGTACATCACTGAACAAAAGACATAAACTACACTTGAAATTGGACAACTTAATACTTATGCTTCCTTTTCTTGATCACCACCTTCTTTCATCTTTGTTTTCTACGTGTGATCTTCCCCTTACCGTTGATCCACATTCCTTTATCGTGGTCACTACGGCCTGGGAAACGGTGAAGACTCCGATCATCCTTTGCGAGCAACATAATTTCTTCAGATTCAGAATGATGTATGGCATCTGAATCCAATTACTTCCTCTATCTCATTTTCGTCAACGAAAGCACGTTTCTTTCGACAATAATCTCCCACCTAGGATCAACATGATCCCTGACATAGAAAACCCGGTGCGTCTGAGGCACCAATATGAAACGATCGTTCTTCCATCCAACCCAACTTCTATCGACAAGGGTGAAGCCCAAATCCTCGATGTGTTGTCTGTTGTTAATATCGATCCACTGACATTTAAAAATAGGGACACGTATACTAACATAGACAAGCTCCTAAATTTCTAAAATTGTGCCATGTGGCATTTTCGAGCATATATAGGATTGTCATTACCCCTACTTTCTACGTAAATGCTTCGGGGATAAAAGACGCTCCACTGTTCTGAGTGACACTCTTATCATCCATCGATTCCATGGAAAACGTAAAACCATTGATTTCATAGCCGTCATATGAAAGAACGGTCATCAATTGTCTTCGAGCCAACCATTTAACTTTTGTTGGATGTTCGCAAACATCTACATGATCCCGCAACCATGATGCAAATGTCGTAGTGTGCAATTGGAGGACCCGAGCCTCATTGAAATTTGGGTTCTCCACTCGTATGAAATCCATATGAATCTTTATGTATGGAACTACATCCTCGTGGTTGCATAGAACATAAAGATGGGAAGCACGTAAATCTTTTACACTCGGGCTAAATAATTTCCCCTGTCAAATCCCTACACATTCCAACCTCACTTCATTTCTACCGATTGGAACCCCAACAGATTCAACTTCCTTCATATAATCAATGAAAAAAATCAATGGCCTCTTCTATCACATATTGCTGCACAATACTAGCATCTAGCCTATACCGATTTTTCTCAAAGTGCTTGAAGATTTTCATGTACCTCTCGAATGGGTACATCCACCTTAGAAAACCCGGACCACATAGTTTTATCTCCCTCACCAAATGGACGATCAAGTGGACAAACAAAGCTTTGTAATACACAATCTTACATGGGAAGGCAGTGTCGATTGAATGGCAATGACATTCAATTCCTGCATTAGGTTGTGACAATCGTGTGACTTCAACCCAACCAACCTCAACTCCTCGACTGACATACAAGTGCTGATTTTGGAAAAGTATGCACCGAATACTTTGACACTAGAAAGGGTCTCACCGAAGGATTTCTTCTCCAACCTCGACATTGAATAGCAAGTAGGGGGCAAATAACAATCACCACCGGTACTTACTGGCCCTAGATTCTTTTGAATACCCAACTCAACCAAATCTAGCCTAGCCTTCAATCCATTCTTTGTCTTCCCAGGGTTATTTAACAATGTCCCAACCAAAGAATCACACACATTCTTCTCAATGTAAAAAACGTCTAGCAATGTCTAACATCCAAATGCTCACAATAAGGTAGGTTAAAAAAATTGAGCATTTCTTCCAACTTCCTTCAATGACATCTTTTATTTTCTTCTTACCGAAATCATTGGGCAAATTCTTAACACTTTCATAAATATGTGTACCTGTCTGTGGCACCGGTGCTCCTCTTGGCTCTACTTTCCCAAAGAGACTTTTTTTGCCAATTGACATGGCTGCCCCTTGGGATGGAACTGCCTGTGGCCTTAATAAATTGTCTTACATCAATGTTAATTGAAAAATAAAAAAAAAAGTCAGTGTCTTTCTCACACGGGACAAGCCAAGAGGTCTTTCATAGAATACCCTAAAAAATTCCCATATGTAGGAAAATCATTAATTGTGAAATATAAAAATGCTTTAAGAGTGAAGAAATCTTCAACCAAACCATCATACATTTGAACACCGTCGTTAAAAAAAAGTCAATAAATCATCCACTAGAGGAGCAAGATACACATCACTATTATTACCGAGTTGCTTTGAACCTAATATCATCAAAAACAACAACACATACTACAGTTTCATGGTCAACCAAGATGGAAGGTTGTAAATGACCAACATAACAGGCCAAGAGCTATGTGTACTACGCATATTACCAAAAGGATTCTACCGTTGGTACACATTCCTAACCTCAAATTTTGAGAGTCTTTGCTAAACTCGGGGTATAGACCATCGACTTTCTTCCATTACTCGTCGTCTGAAGTATGTCTTATCACATCATCCACAAGACGAACCCTATCTGTGTGCCAACGCAACAACTTTGCATCTTCCCTACATGCATACAGCTTCTTCAAACTAAGAATGATCGGGAGGTACCATAACATTTTTGCGTGTGTTTTTTTCCTTTATTTCAAGGGAACTTTCACACCCGTCGCAATCGCATCTCTCTTCAACTTGTACCGAGACTCGCCACATACCCGACAAGTTTCTCGATCTTTATCTACTTCCCATATACAACATACAATCGTTTGGGCATATGCATGGAATTTTTGCAAATCCAATCTCATTGGGAATAGTATTTTTTTCGAAGCATACAACCTATTGGACATTAAATTAACTTCGGGAAGCAAATCCCTAAACAACTCGAGAGCCTCAATCATTTATTTATCTGTCCATCCAATTTTTTTCCTTCAAGTTCATTATCCAGAGAGTCGCACTCAAAACTGAGTGTTTCAAACCATTGTACAAAGGCGCCTCTTTGTCGTCAATCAAACTCCATGTTTCCATCTAATTCATCACCCACCATCCACATTGCCATTTAATTCATCACCCACCATTGCGTCCTCCAATTCATTTGTATGAGAGGATTCCACAACTTCCCTATGCCATATCCAACGAGTGTAGCTTGTTTAGAACCCCTTGATTATAGATGTTCCCACAACGTCTCCTCCCTACAAACACATCATTTCTAAAATCCTTGTACGGGCATCGTGCCCGCGAAGAACCATTTTTAGAAGCATGTTCAAATGCAAACAAAATAAAGTATCCAACCAATGGCATGTACTTGAGTGGTTTTCTAAGATCATTACCAATGGGTTCATCTCAATCAATTATCCTAAAAGTCAATTATAATGCAGCACATGAGGATCCATTCAACAATAATCATAACTCTAGCTAATCTCAAACCCCAATTGTAAATATAGATATAAAACATTAAATAAACCTTATAATATTTCAAGATCGTTAATTACATAATTTGGATAAAACTAACGTCCTTCACTGGCAAATGATGAACTCACAACTACAAAACCTTTTCTTCAATAGTGGGGAAGAAAAATTTGGGTTTTGTGGCATCAAATGAATTAGGCAAGTTTTTCTTACATATGCAGGTTCATTTCCAAACTGGGAAATGGTATTCATATTTATTAAGACACGATCAAAATTATTCCAAACTCGGAAATTGGACATGAACATATTACGAACTCGGAAACATAGTCTTCTCTTTGTAATGTGGAAACCATGTGTTTTCCGAGTTCAGAAACACGTTCGTGTCTCATTTGCGATCTCAGAAAGGGTCATTTTTTAAGGAGGTTTGTCATAACTGCCTTTAATTTGGGTCAATTAAAGGTGGTTTTACCTTGAACCACCTTCAATTAGTCCTAATTAAAGGCAGTTATTCAAAAACCACCTTAAATTGAAGAAAATCCGCCTTTATTTTCATAAGAGGGGTCCCAAGAGCAATTTCCGAGTTTGGAAATGTGTATTAAAGGTGATTCTGGGCAAGATTTTTAAAACCGCCTTCCATTGCTGCATTTAAATAGAGGCTCTCCACTAGTGGTCTGACCCCTCATAAATCTTTCGGCCGCGGCTTTTAAAATACATTGGGGATGTATCGAGTACCATCCCATTTGAGCGAATTTGAAATTGAGTTACGAGTGAACTTTTTTTACTTTTTGCACTTAGAACCCTCCAAGAAAGTTAGAGGTGTCGAATAAAAAAGATGGCGACACAAAATTGTAATTCACCAAGAGACGATCGTGACTTGCCGATTTGGGCCTGAACGGAGGGGTCTCAAATCAAAACAATGATAATTGTACACATTTTTATTATTATTACACTATGGCCCCCAAATTTTACTAACCCACTCAACAAATTTTTTTCCACGTCTAGTTGGGACCTTGGTTGACAACGTATTCCATGGTGTGTACGGTCAACATGTGAATGGTAATTACGTTATGTAGGCCATCTATATTTGTTATTGCAATTAGGTCCTTATTCTGTGCGATAGGGTTAAGGCGTTTTCCATCGCTCCGAAATACATGAATTTTCATATTCTTGCCTAATTATGAAAATAAAATAATAAATCATTTTTGTTGATGGAATGTAGAAAAGCGCTAGTATGTTTTCTAAAGTAAATTATAGTTGATTATAAATAACAAAGTGAAATTAGAATCACTTATCGATTTGTTTGTGTGCCCGACCTCTCATAAATCTTCTGATCCAGACTTTGAAAATACATTGGTGATGTATTGAGTACCCTCCCGTTCGAGCAAATTTGAATTTCGAGTTACGAGTAAACTTTTTTACTTTTTGCATTTAGATCTCTCCATGAAAGTTGGAGGCATTGAATCACAAAATTGGTAACGTCAAATGCAATTCACCAAGAGACGATCGCAACATGTCAATTTGGGCCTGAACGGGTGAATAAAGGGGTTTCGAATCAAAACAATGATTACTTCCACACATTTTGTTACAATGATACGGTGACCCCCAAATTTTACAAACATACCATTCTACACTTTAATTAATGAACCATCTCACCCAAAAATTCACTTTTTACCAACCAAAAAAAGGGCAGGTAAGCTTTAAATACACTTCTAGCACCGATATATTATCCCTGATACCGATGCTAGTTATTTCCCCGCCAAATTTTGCACGCCAAAATTACTATTCTGGGTTATAGGCACTGATAATTGCACTTTTTCTGCCATTTATCCCAATATCGATGCTAAAAAATTACCCAACTAGAAACTTTTTCTTCTAAGGCATCAGTAATCTGAGAATTGGTGCTGGAGTTATTCATAGGCACCGATATTTTTGTTTATTAGCCCCATAATTAGTGCATAAGATATTCCTAGCACTGGTGTTGCCCTGTCAGCAATGACATATCAGTACCTATGTACCTATTATCTAGTAGTGTGGTGAACTCATAAAAACCTGCTTATTTTAAAAGGCAAAGTTTATTTTGGGTGAGAAAGCATATGCCAATATCCCTTTTTTAAAAAAAATCAGTATTGCTTATAAGCACATCTCCACCAAATACACTCTTATAGGTGCTTTACTTGCTAAACACTTTTTAGTGTTTGATAAACAGTTAAAAAATATTTATTTTAGAAGCAGAAACTATATTTGAAGCAAACGTAGAAACTAATCTCCCCAACTTTTGAATAAGACAGTTATTTATAAACGCAATTCCACATAACACGCATGTTATCACGAAAAATATGTGACAGCTGTCTGGATTACTAGATTCTTCTTCGTGCATATAATTATTAAGGGAAAGTTTTAGGAAAGACGACATTTTCATAATTTTATGGACAGTTATCAGGGATATTTGCATTAAATGTTGTAATTTTTTATAAAATTTAAATATTGCATTTTATAAGTTAAAAAAAGTAATAATATGTATTTGAAGGTGAAAATATAGAAATATATGACATAAAAAATATTTTCAAAAATTTTAAATTTTATATGTAATTTAAGAAATGCAGTGTATAAGGTAAGAAATAAGTGGCCTATCCATAAGCTTATGGACAGGCCGCCTGTCAGGAGACCCACTCAATTATTAGTACTACAAGATATATAGTGCGACTTAGAAAATTGGGAAAGTCTCAGGAAAAACGGCATTTTCATAAGCTTATGGACAGTCCTCAGGGGCATTTGCCTTAAATGTTGTAATTTTTTATAAAATTCAAATATTGCATTTTATAAGTTAAAATAAGTAATAATATGTATTTGGAGGTAAAAATATAAAAATATATGATATAAAAAAATATTTTCAAAAATTTTAAATTTTGTATGTAATTTAAGAAATGCAGTGTATAAGGTAAGAAATAAGTAGTCTGTCCATAAGCTTATGGACAGGCCGCCTGTCAGGAGACCTACTCTAGAAAATTACAAACATTTTAATTCGTAAGTGTATATACTAATTCAAATAAGGATTCACATTAGTTAAAATTAATTTAGTTACTAATGTTTATATATATAAAGTTAAGTAAGGGTTGACCGACAGTAACCCGACCCGAAAATAACCCGATCCAAATCAATCCGACCCGATCTGATCCAAGAAAAAAATTACACGACAATAACCCGACACGACTCGACTCGAAGAAAAAAACTGATCCATTTCAAATTGATACGACAGCAACCCAACCTGACCTAATCCGATCCGAAAAAAAAATTAGCATATTTCAATCCGACATGACCCAACAACTAAAAATTAACACACTTTTAACCCGGCCTTAATATGATCACCCGAACTGACAAAGAAGAATATTGGAAAATGGATGGAAATTTTCCACGGATTGAATCCATGCTAAAAGGAAGACTTTGAATTCCTATTCGATTCATAAAGTATTAATATACATCTGGAAACCTGTTACTCCCTTACATGGACAAAATACTATTTAATTACATGGGGGGAACCCTTTAACTCAGAATTTCTAGTTGTTGCAGGAAATTTACTCAGTCAAAAGATTATTCCACTCCGGGTCATTACTGCCTTTCTTTTCCTATATTTCAAAAAGAGCAGTCCCAACAGAGGTGGTCTATCCATAAAATTATACATTGACTCCTAATTTTTTTATTTTAAATTTTTAAAAAATTTAAAATATATATTATATATAAGTTAAAACAAGAAATAATGTATATTTGAATATAAAAATATTTTTTAAATATTTAAATTTATTATGTAATTTAACAGAAGCAAAGTTTTGGGAAAGGTCGTATTTTCATAAAAAAATGGAGTTCAACTAGAATAATAAAAAGGTAAAAGATTTCAGTTACAATATTTAAAATTTATTATGCAACGTGTTGTAGCTATAAAGTTTATGTTTCGATTAATGTAACCTAAAAATTTTATCTTGATTTCTTTTAATTTGCCATTTAAACTTTGATCTTTTCATAACTTATGGAAAGACCATCTTTCAAGAAAATAATTCTTTAACCAATGCAGTGTATAAATTTTTAAAAAAAATGGAATTGCATGTCCATAACTTACTATTAGAAAACCTACTCTTCCATAAATATATCAAGTGCCTTTTAAATATTTGCAGTTGACTTATAAAGAATGTGCATATATACACTTTTCAACCATTCAATTTGTTTGTTTAAACAGCTGGAGTCGTAACATTAAACAATTAACCAGCGACTATCTAGCAACTACAGAGCCTTAGTGTAGCCTTTTCATATAATCAGTACTACATATGAAAATTAGACTATTAAAAACAATGACATTAACGTAGTAGTATTAGAGTGCAGAAAATAGAATATAACGAGCATTGAATTAATTTTAAGAAAAAACTAGCAGAGTACCATTGCTTATTATGCAATATTTTTAATTAAAGTATTAGAATTAAATTTTATGTACATATGTTGTGTCTTATATTTAAATTGAAAACAAAGTCATTTAAAATTTTAAAGTTTAGTCATCTAAGAAAAACTATATAAATAGTTAAAAAATTGTTAAATATTGAATACAATAAAATTTGATTATTTTTATAATATTTCATTCAAATTATTCAAAAGTAAGTATTTATATGTTGAGATTCATTTTAAAAGAATATCATAATTAGATTTACACAAACTCTTCTTTTAGGCAGTCTAAACTTTAGGGTGGAGATTATTGCAATTATAAGAAGTTTCATTTGGGCTGGGTTTTTTTTTAAATGCTGATAAATCTAGGGAGCTCTCGTTTAAATATCAAAATACTGTAAATATCATAAAAATATGCAGAATTTTCTTTTTCAATTTTTTTAGCAACCAATTGGAAACCGCCTCCTCCCACCGGAAATTGCAGTCAGCGGTTACTGCCGTATATTTGCCAGAATCTGTCGCCGCTGCCGATTTTCTCTATCCGGCAGCTTCCATCGGCGATTCCACTGGTGAGATCACCATTGCAGTTCCCACTCGTGGAGAATGTCCCCATAGGCACCGATAATTTCCCACCATAAGCACCGTATTTTATGAATTTTCATACTGGTGCGTATTTGAGCAATGCTAGTAATGTGGTACATAGGCACCGGTATGTGTTACCAGTTCTAGATATTTATGCCAGCACCGGTATGTGTTACTGGTGCTAGAAATTTATGTCAGCACTGTTATGTGTTACCAGTGCTAGAAATTTAACTTGCACCGACTTTCACTTCCATGTGCCCAATTCCTCCCCCCCCCCCCCCCACAACCATACGCACCGGTTTGGAAATGTTCAAAGTACCGGTGCTAGAATTTGGGAAACAAATAAAAAAATACAGCCAGCGATTTTAAACTCACTGGCTGGAAAAAGACCTTTAAGCCTTAATATAGTTCGTCATTCAATCAAAACGATCAACATGTTACTAATTCTTATGCATTTTAAAACACTTTCGTAACGAAATAAGCGTTACGTAATTAGAGTGCAACACATGAATCGAAGGCAACCTATACAGTGCCCTTTAACTAATGCTTATAATTTAAATGTCGAAATGAAGCGGTTCTCGGGTAACCGTAGCAAAGAGTGTTTAAACAAACCATGTCAAACACTCCTTGCTCTGGAGGCCCGTTAACTGTAACATCTCCACAGTTTAAACATTAACTACAAATAAACAAATATACCAACAAATTCTGCATAATTTAAATTACAAAGTTATACAACAAAACAATATCTATCCTTGCTTCAGGGGAAATATCTATCCTGCACAAAATAATTAATTGTTTTCGAACAAAACACTTTCAAATGTCGTAATGATGCAGCATTTAAACACACTAAAAGAGGCACGGTGTGCTTACATATGTCTTATCAATGAACACACCATGCCTCTTCGTGGCTTACACATTACAAAAGTTCCACATTTGAAATACAGGAGTTCTACTAAAGTCGTAGCTCCTTTGCAGAATAGAAGAAGCATAACTTAGTTAAAGGGCACCACATGAATGGAAAGCAATTACAGTGCCATTAAACTAATTCTGCCTCCATTAAACTTGTTCTACAAATCAATAAGTATTATACAATTAGAGGGAAATTTATTAATCGTACACAACATATTCAATGCCCTTTAACTAATGCTTAGTAATTTAAAAATGTCGAAATGAAGCAGTTCTCGGGCAACTCAATCAAGGAGTGTTTAAACCAACCATATCAAACACTCCTTGCTCTGGATGCCCATAGACTATAACATCTCCACAGTTTAAGCAAACCTTGTCAAACACACCTTGCAGTCACAAACTAAGCTACAAACGAACAAGTTCTACAAATGGAATGGAAGGCTACAAAATCTCCACATTTGAATAAGACCACATGCACTTCACTAGGCTACACCTACTAGTATCGCAGTACATAAGTGAATAAGATACATAATAAAGAAACCTAATTCCAATCAACGAGACCTAAGGAAGCCAATGAATACCAAATTCAAAACTTCCCTACAAAAGCAATCGAATAGCAACGATAAAAAAATAGCATTAAACAAAGAAAACAAAGCCAACAAACCATTTTTTCAGAAAGAATCAACAGTAATCTTCAATGGAATCAAAAATAGACGTACCTTGTAATCATAATAAATTAAAATAGCGTCTCTTGTATATATTTCTTCACCCCGTCTTTTTGCAGCTTCTCTCGTGAACTAGCTTCATGAATAAAGGCATTTTAAGAAAACACAAGAAATATATGGAGGCTTCAACAACACAAATATGATCCCTTAAGAAGACTAGCATGAAAACAAAGGAGGGTGTCTGTATGTCCTAAATTCAAAGATCACGCACAATAGTTAAAATTAAATTAGAGTGAAGCACTCACAACTTGCAAAACAGTAATAATAGGTAGATTTTAGCTCTTCAATAAAATCAAGTAAACTGAGAGATGATAAAAATGTACTCTCCAGTGAATAAAAAAATGACTTCCTCTGAAATAGCAAATATTAGCAGAATCATATAGCAAATTAAGGGCAGAATATGAACAAGTAAGCTAAAAACTGAAATGAAATTGTTTTAAAAAATCAAAAATCTACAAACAAACAAGAACAAGATAATCCCCCCTATCATAGATATCCCTGACCTACTAATAACAAAAACTAGATATCTAACCTTATTTCCAGGTAGATACACACATGTACATAATCATATACAAAAACTACAACTCTATAAACATCATTAAAAAAAGTGAAGAACTTTACAATCAAAACACCAAAATAAAACATCATTACCTTACCTCTGATTTTCGATATGAGATCACGCACAGTAGAATCCAACAATGGGCTTGCCGATGTGAATTCACGCACAGTAGAATCCACACACAGGGGCAGTGATGGTTGGGTTGCGGATGTGACCAGGTCCTTTAGCGGTTGTGCCTGGTGCTGTCGTGGTCTTCCCTTCCATCAGCGGTGATGTCGGAGATCTTGGCGGCGGCGGTGGTTGGCTTTTGTGGCGGCGACTGTGAGGGAAAAACATAGGGTTTGAATGAAAAATAAAGTGGGGAATATAGTAGGGGTTCAGGTTTAACGGTTGAGTTTTAATGAAAGGGAATACTGAACGATTCAGATATACGTGTCATCTTAGCATCGATAGAGATAGCAGAATACCGGTGCCTACAGAATATAACGCTGCTGCTTTAGGCTGCGTATATTTGAAAAAAAAAATTCAGCATTTTTAGAACTCGAGAGCAAAGAGGAAAGTTTTTCTAAGTATCAAGCACTGGTATAGTTACCGGTGCTACAAGCAGTCGTCCCGGTGCTCATATTTGTAAATGCACCTGCCTCAGGTTGCTTCGGAATTTTTTTTAGAAACAGAGAGGAATGGAGATAAAAAAATTTCTAAGCACTGGTAAAGCTACCGGTGCTATAATTTTTCAAGTGGTGCTAAAATACCGGTGCTAGTTATATACTTTCCAAAAATTTAAATTTCACCCCAAACTGTTCATCCACTGACCATTATCATCAAATTGTTTTTTGGTTAATGAAGTTAAGCAATTAGATTCATAAGAAATCAATTAAACATTATGTCATTCCTGTGTTTGGAAATTGTGTATGACGGGTCCCCAAAATGGATATGTATGTAACTTTGATAAAATTGTACTATCGCCCAAAAATGAGTTACATTGTCATTTTTTATCGAATTTATTTCATATTAGGTTTCCATGGGTTAATTGAAGTTTTGAAATAGAAAAGTGACTTTTAGTGAAAATTGTTAAACCGCTAGTGCAAGCGAATATCTTACTATAGATGACTATGAAGTTATAAAGTTCTAACGGGGAGAATTATTGGTAGTATTTTGTGAAGATATATTCATAATTTTTTTTATTAAGTCTTGGTATATACTTTACAGATTCATAATGTAGCGGATTTTAATTTGGACGTTCCAGTGAACTTTTTTACTTTTTGCACTTAGGTCCCTCTAAGAATCTTGAAATTGTTGACAACCAAAATTGGCAATTCCATATTGAAATTTTATAATTTAAGTTCACAACTGTGAGATTTGGCCATGATTGAATAAACATCCCCGAAATGGACATGATTGCATAATGCTAAAATTGTATTATTGCCCAAATTTTCGTTATGTACAAATAGCACTGGTTCTATACCGGTGCTACAACCTAAAAACCATACCGGTGCTACAATATTCCTATTTCCCTCGTGAATTTTCCATTTTCCTGCTTGATTTGTATGGAATAACAGGTTTTATGCACCGGTACATGCATAACCGGTGCTCACAGTTATCTCTTTTGTTATTCATTTTCAAAATTGCACCGGTATTGAGCACCGATTTTAATGTTTACCGGTACTTTAAGTTACAAAGGCATCGGTACTTCAACATTCGTATGTTTATACCGGTGTTGTAAATTACAAAGATACCGATACATCGTTGTTCATACGTTTATATCTATGCTAATGGTTAAATTAACATCGGTATTAGGGCACTGGTACCTTCGTACCGATACCTATGCACCTATATTCTAGCAGTGTCCACTGGTGTTCTGTTGCAATTTCGCCGGCAAGATCTCCATTTTCTGGTGCTTTTCGATGTCTACCACTTTCGCCGGTTGTGTGATCGATGATAGCGCAATGTCCGACGTTTTCGATGAGATCTCCGTTGATCGGCGATTCCTCGATGTTCGACACTTCTCAATTGATCAACGATACTGCCTGTTAGGTTTCCCGACAATTGCGCCGCTATTATTTTCATCAATTGCACCGCTGCCGAGCTTTGCTAGGTTTTCCGATGATGGACTGAGGTTTTCCGCCTTCTGTCAAGCAGTAGCATATGCGACAAGTAGAAGAGGTGGCGGCAAGGCATTCGGCATTTCTCATTCAGGCGCATCAGATCCACGTACTCGGTGAAGGAGAAGAATGCATGTGCAAACACGTGCGGATGACGGCAATGTCGGTGGCGGCAGACGACGACCTGAGGCGGCAGGCAGACGACGGTGCTGGCGCACTGAGGTTCTGCTTCATGAGGTGAGATTAGTATTGTGTTTAATTTTCTTAAAAGACTTGATGAGGTAGAATAATTACTTGACTGAGCTTTTTGTCAATAACGTTTGTTTGGTCTAGTGGTTAGCACTCTTGTTGTTGGGATTGAGGTCTCGAGTTCGAATCTCTGTGTAACCTTTATTTTGAATAATTCATATTCTTGATGTACATGCTGGGTTTTAATATTATTTGACTGAGGTAATGTTCAATAATAGTTTTTGGTGTAATGGTTATTGCTCTATGTTTCAAGGTTAGAGACCTATGTTCAAACCTCACAAGGTTTCTTCTTTTTTTTTGAAGAATATTTATTCTTTAGTTATTATAGTTTTTTGTTGATATTTGTAACTTTTTTTCTCTTATGTTGTTATTTTTCATTATTCGGATGAGATTTAATTGACATGAGTTGAGGTTTTGCAGCTTTTTTTGGTAATATGAATTGATATTTGTAGTTTTTTAAAATTTTCTCATGGTAATGTTTTTCATTTTCCGGCTGAGGTTTTGGTAATTAGAGTTGATGTTTGTTGTATTTTCCTTCTTATGTTGATGGTCTTAATTTTTCGGATGAGGTTCAGGTGTTATGAGTCAATGTTTGTAGTTTTTTTTAAAAAAAAATTGTTTATGTCTTATGATTTCCAGAGTGAGTAATTTATACTCTTGAGGTACCATAACTCTTTTGTTGATGTTTTTAGTTTTTTTTCCTCTCATGTTGATATTTTTCATTTTCCAGATGAGTTTTAGGTAATAAAGGTTGGTGTTTGTAGCTCTTTTGATGATATGATTGATTTTTTGTAGTATTATTTTCCTTATGTTGACGTTTTTCATTTTCTGGGTGAAGTTTAGATGATAATAATTGATATTTTTAGCTTTTGGGTGATATATGTTGATGTTTGTAATTTTTTGAAATGATAATTTAGGTTTGTTGATATTTTTGTGATTTACAGTTGATTTTTTCTAGGTCGTGGTCAACATTTTTTTCAATTCTTTGTTGATTTTTAATATTTTTATGTTGTTTTATTTGACTTTTTAAATATATGTTTTGCTGCAATTTTTTAGTTGGTGTTTTATGATTTTTCGTTGATCTTTTGCTATTTTCTATTAATGTTGTTGTAGTTTTTTGTTGTATTTTTTAATTGATTTTTACATTTTTTCTTAAATATTTTTAATTATTTTGAATTTTCTTTTGCAGATTACAGGTGGCGGGAAAATGTTGGAAAAAAATTGGACGAAAAAAGCCCTGAAAAGTTTTTTGCGATAGGTCCCTGTCAAATAGTTAGAGATAGGTCCCTGTAAAATTATTAGAGATAGGTCCCTGAAACTATGATATTGTTAGAAATGTATAAAGTCCCATGCCTAAAGATTAGGCTGCATCACAGGAGATCACCTCTTAGATTTATCTCATTGCAATAAATAAAAGTAAATATTAAACTATTTTATTAGTCTCACTAATTATAAAATATTCCCATTTAATCATTAGTAAGTCTAAAACAAGACTTTGTCATATATAAATAAATAAATATTAGACTAATTGTTTGGGTCTCTAACATATGATCTTATACCATCTTTTGGTCCCTGAGACCAATATCGCTTTCTTTCAGCACCCAACAAATTTGAAATTATTTGTTTGGTCTCCAAATCAGATTCCGAGTGGTATTCAGGTAGGCTAAATTATTTTTTTGGTCCCAACATATAATCTTATACCATCTTTTGATCCCAAAACCACCTGAAAACCACCTTGGGAACCAAACAATTCATTTTGAATTTGTTTGGTACTGAAAGGAGACGATAGTGGTTTCGGGGACCAAAAGGGACAAAAAAATAAGTTAGTGTATCCATATTTCTATCAAAAGTACTCTATCAATGTATAAATATATCCGAACATTTTTTTATTTCAAATTATGTATTTCTTAAGATTTTCTTCTGTAATATATATATATATAGTAAAATGAGATATTTATAATTTATTTATATTTTAAGAAGTTTTATATTTTAACTATATAGTACAGAATTAAAATCAATAACATATTATAATATTAGCATGTTATTTATAAAAAAACTGAATTTAGCTTAATTAAAATGACTTCAATATCCTCATTTCACAACAACATCTAAACGTAAACTATTTCTATTGTGTTTTGGAATGCGTTCAGCGAATTATAATGGGTGAAAATGGACGATCTGAATTATGACCATACTGATATACAATTACGTCAGCTGTAATATTAGTATGTGATAAATTTTTATATCTATTTCAAATAATATATATTATTGGTAAAGTTTTGGGAAAACAGTCTTTTCATAAGCTTATGGAAAATTTTGGTTTAATTAGAATAATAAAATGTAAAAGGTCTTAGTTGCAATATTAAAATTTTATTATGCAACATATAATAGTTATAAAATTTATAACTCAACTCATGCAACCCAAAAATTTTATCTTCATTTCTTCTTATCTGCACTTTAAACCTTGGTCTTTCCATGCCTTATGGAAAGATCGTCTTTCAAGAGACGGACTCTCAATTATATATAAGAACAAATTATTATAAGGCAATTTTTTTGGAAATTCCGTCTTTTCATGTGATTAAGGAAAGACAGAGTTTAATTAAAATAATAAAAGGTGAAAGGTCTTAGTTGCAATTTTAAAAATTTATTGTGCAACGTGTAGTAGTTATAAAGTTTATAACCAGATTCATGCAACCCAAAAATTTTATCTTCATTTCTTCTATTTTGCACTTTAAACTTTGGTCTTTCCATGAATTATGGAAAGATCGTATTTCAAGAGACCAACTTTTATTATAATCGTGAACTAAAATTGACATGAATGGTAACCTTAATTATACTACATCTAACAAGAATAAAGCCACACCTCATTTTCAAACTACGTAATATTCTTAGCAACACAAATATTTTACTTATTACTATTATTAATCAACATTTAAGGGTGTTGTATAATAAATCATGATGTTGAGGCATGAATTAAATCGTCCTTAATTAATTAGCCTAGTTGATTGTGGAAAGAACCTTTGGTCAGAAGCAATTTTCTTGTTTCTAACTAACCAAATTAAAATGCTTGAGTAGATTAATTAAATACAACTTGAATTAGGTTGGAATTAGAAATCAACTCAAAGTCGTGAAGTTCATGTTTTACTAAACAAAATTCAAGTCTAACTTTCGTGTACCAGAGGACACTGAGGTTATTAGGTGTAGAAATAGACTAAATTTTAGAAGTGTGATTTTTTTAAAAAAAATTATGGAATAAAATTACTACATTTTTAATTAAATATTATTATTTTAAATTTAAATGTTACAATTACACTTAATCGTGTAAGAAGATGTGTTTTACTATAATAATATAAAAAATATTGTGTGTAAAAGGATAAGTTTAAATATAAATATAGGATTAAACTAAAAAAAATTATGATATTTAATTTAGAATACAGTGATTTTTTTATCGTTTAAAATAATCATTGTTGATGGACCTTCACGTAGAATTAAACACTTGCAAGAATATGCTTCGTGATCAAGTAAGTTGTAAAGTCTACATTTATCTAGTTGGCAATTGTGGAATTTATGGCAAAATAGAATTGTTGTGTTGAAACATCAATGAAGTGATGTTTGGAGTTTTATGGAATGACATGAAGAAATCTGATGACATGTTTTGTCCATGGTTTTAATTTCGGAATATATCAATTCCTATATTTATAAAATTGGATTTGATTTATGGAAATTGGAATTCATTTGATAAATATCCTTCGAGGAAAGGATTTGGACGGAATATATTAATTCCTTTCTTTAAGGGATTCGATTTGATAATTCGTATCTCCAAGATATTTGATTGTAACTAGAATTTTGTGTGGAGAAGGAATTATATTTGCACATGACTCGTGTGTATCATGATTGGAGATAGAATCAACTTCATGCATACGAAGACTGTCTATGTGGGAACATATGAATTCTGCCTCTCGCAGTACTCTCGAAAGATATAAAATCTGTATGCATATTTTTGCTATTCAAAGACTGTCTATGTGGGAACATATGAATTCTGCCTCTCGCAGTACTCTCGAAAGATATAAAATCTGTATGCATATTTTTGCTATTCAGTCTGTGAGTTAATGCAGCCCGGATGTCCTCTTTATATAGTCCATTAAACATATTGGAATTACCATGATTATCTCCACAATATTCTCATTCCTTATCTACTTCTGAAGCATACCTAAATCTCAAGAAGAAAAGGATTTTCCTTATCTCAAATATCTCATAAATCTTTTTCTATAATTATAGGGATATTCCATAAACACAGTATGCTTCTACCACGCGCCTAAATCAAAATTGCCAAATATACATTCTTCCATAAATCAATATCACCGCAATATTCTGTCATCAGTTAAATCCTTTTAGTCTTTAGATTTTCGTACGCGTTAAGTTTATTCTATCTCCAATCCTGATACGTTTGAAGTCATGTGCAAATATAATTTCTTCTCCATATAATATTCTGATTACAATCAAATCCCTTGAAGATAGGAATTATCAAATCCAATCCCTTAAAGAAAAGAATTAATATATTCCGTTCACATCCTTTACACCAAGGATATTTATCAAATCAATTCCAATTTCCATAAATCAAATCCAATTCCATAAATATAAGAATTTATATATTCTGAAATTAAAATCATGGACAAAAAATCTCATCGTATTTCTTCATGTCATTCCATAAAACTCCAAACATTTTTCCTTTGATGTTTCAACACAACAATTCCATATTTGCATAACCTGCTCAAATTACCAACTAGATAAATCTAGACCTTACAATCTCCCCCTTTGACATTTTGTGGACCAATCACCTTTTGGAATTTCAACACAGAGCTTATGCAAATACGGACATCAACCTTGAAAACTACTCTGGACGTTGGAACATGGAAACATAACATCTCCCCTTGAATTCCAAATCCCCTCAACATCCAGGAATAATAAGCACGTTGTAACATCAACTCAACAGAGCCAATAAAGTCATAAAAAAGAAATCCAAAATATCTCCCCCTTGGTACCATATCCAATAGACACAGATAACCAATATACGTAGCTCCCCTTGAAACAAATATCTGGCTTATGTTGAAACAAAGCCACATCAAAACCTTCAAACCTCTTCAGGAGCAGCTATATGTGCCTCTAATTGTGCCTTCTTCTTTTTAACATTATAAGTTGTATCCTCATAATTCCATCATGCACATGTCTTTGATCAAATGTCATCTTGTTTGATCGTTTCTCAAGTAAGAGTTTAGTATTTCAAGAGGGAATTCTACAATTTATAATAATCTAGAATAGACAGAAATACTTAGTAGTCAAGCTAGATGTAGTAGCATTCCCTTGAGTGGCCACTGAGATTGAAATCCTCCAGTAATTTCTTGCTTCTGATGTAAACTCTTTTGTACCACTCAAAAATCTGGATCAATGTTTCCTCCCTTAAAATCCTTGTATTATCCCGGTTGTACTTCTTGTAGATTGAGGCAGCAGTCTTGAGACTCAAACAGTCCAGGTAGGCTGTAAATCCACACTCCTCATATACACCTAGATCAGTTGTGCTCTCGGCTAAATTCCTCCTAAAAAAATATCACATCTCGCATGGTAGTCTGTATCAAAGAATAAAGAACTAAGTGCATCATTGTCTAAGGGAGCTGCCCTTGAACGATGTTCTCCTTTTGATTTAATCTTCTTATTGGTGATTGTGCTTATTCTTTCACTGATTGTACAGTCTGATCAGTAGTGCCTTCAATAATCTGCTCACCTTGTGTTGGAACATCAGTCACCGATGTTGGAACATAGTAGCTCTCAGCTTCACCCTCTTTCTCTGATGTTGGAACATCATATCCTGTCATTGCTTCATAATCAACACCCTCAGTCTGTATTGGTGTTGGAACATTACCGTGCTCCTTTATTTCTATGTCCACATTTTCTCTACATGTCTCCATGCTCTCAAATCTGACAAACGCCTAAGTGTTGTCTGAGGAGCTCAAACGTTGCAGAGTCCAGCCAGTTCAATGAAGGCTTAAAAGTTTCTAATGTTGGAACATACTTAACTACCACTTCTTTTCTCTCAACCAGTTCTCGAATAAAATGAATGCTCATATCAATGAGCTTTGTCCGAGAATGTTGTACTGGATTCTTTGAGATGTCAATAGCACTTTTGTTGTCACATAACAGTGTTACAAGCCCTTTGTTTAATTCCATAATCACTCAATATTTACTTCATCAATTATAATTGTGCACAACAACTTCCACCAATAAAGAAACATCCACATGTGGTGATTTTACGATAATCTGCATTACCGCCTCAACCACTATAACCAACTAGATAAGAGTCTTGATTCTTAGAATGTCATATTCCATACTCAGAAGTCCTACTAACATATCGATTTATCATTTTAACTGCAGCCAAGTGAGCTTCCTTAGGATCAGCCTAAAATCTTGCAAATACTCCCACCATAATCATCTCAAATTTGTTCTGCATCAAAGTCACACTATCTTGTACCAAGGATAGTGAAGTAGACCCAAAAACTATATCCAAAACAAGCAAGGTGTGATCTACTCTCCATCGACGATAAGTTTTGTAAGTAGGAAAGATAGTGAGTCGCTCATACCACGCTATTAGTGCTTGTTATGATCCATACAAACCCATATTGATCCATATACTTCCTTATTAACCTCACCATGTAGGGAAGAACTCTTGACAACTTTTTGGTACATCGTAAAATTCATAGTGCAAGCCATAGCAAGGAGAATGTGAAAATATTCTAACCTGGTAGCTAGTGCAAATGTCTCATAAAAATCAACTCCTTCATCCTACGTGTAGTCCTGAGCAACTAACCTTGCTTTATTATCATTGTGTTCGAATTTCCCAAGTTCTTCTTGCATTGCCACAATACAATACACATCAAGTAGAGTCTGCTTGTAATTCTTGGGTTTAATGATGGAGAGAAAATATTGTAAAACAGCAAGTTACATATAGTTAACCCAAGGGATCGATCTAGTCATTCTTCTGCTTGAATCAGTCTGCACAGATGTTGGAACATGGGAGAATTTTTTGGGAGGTCGGTGTTCCAACATCGCTGAAGTTATAAGACTCATCAGTTTCATCTGTAAGATCTACCTCATCTGATGTTCCAATGTCATTACATCCCTGATCTGAGAAATCATCTGATGTTGGAACATGGTCACCCGTAAGATCTAAATCATCATATTCGACACTCAAGCATTTCACTTCTTGTTCCAACAAATAACATTTGCCTGATGACCGAATACCAGTAAGCACTTTGTTGTTGCCATATTTCACTATGCACTTCTCCTTATGGAATTCCACAGTCATATTATTATCACATAGTTGACTGATACTTAGGAGATTAGCCTTTAGATCTTCCCCCAACAAAACACTAGTGAATACGGGGAATCCTTCAACATACAGTTCACCTTTTCCAATCACTCGATTCTTCTTTCCATCGCCAAACGTAACAAAACCACCATCATATGGTTTGATGTTTGTTAGAAATTCCTAAGTTCTAGTCATGTGGCGAGAGCAACCACTATCAAAGTACCACGAGTCTCTAAAATGTGCAATAAGGGAAGTATGAGCAGTAAGACAAGTACTAGTGCATTTAATGACCCATACCTTTCTGACCATCCTTGATCGTTGGACATCGTCTATGTTGGAACATACACACAGTTGATGTCCAGTCATGATATCCCTGAGCAATTTCATGCATTTTTCCTCAGTATGGCCTCGATACATACAATAGCTACATATGAGAGGTTTGCGTTGACGAGTATTGATCACCTTTATCTTTATTTCTCGAATCTCCATCTTAAAAACAATTGTGCTACCCAGTGAGTTTTCAGGTATTAGCACATTCAATTTGGATGTGGTCGTATTCTTCACATTCTTTACATTGAATTCTTCCAGACACCTTTGCTTCACCACCTTGATTTCTAGCGAACTGCTTATTTCTTTGTTCCAATCATGATCCATGAATATTACCAAGGTCTAGTGCTCGAGGTCTATTCCCACCAAATCTTTCTTGTGATTTCTTGTTTACCACCTTCTTCAGCATTCTTGAGAAATTTTTAGTGATAAGAGCAAGTTTTTCAATTCCATCATCACTATCAGATTCATGGATGACCCTTGATGAAGAGGTTTTGAAGGCCAACTTCTTCTGGACTTTCTTTGCAGGCTGTTGCATTGTCATCTCTTATGTCTGTAGTGATCTCATTAGTTCATCTAAGGTCATGGTGGCTACATCTATTGCTTCTTCTATTGCTGCTACCTTCATAGCAAATCTTTTAGGAAAAGATCTCAAAGTATTTTTCACCAATTTTGTTTCCTTGTAAACTTTCCCAAGTTGATATGCCATATTGGAGATGTCTCTGAGTTTTCCATTGAATATAGCAATAGTATCATCATCCTCCATCTTCATTTCCTCGAACTTTGTAGCCAACGTCTGTAGTTTGGATTCACGTACACGACTGCAAGTTCCTCGATCTACTCAATGGACTATATAAAGAGGACATCCCAGCTGCATTAACTCACAGACTTAATAAAAAAAATCTTCATACAAATTTTATATCTTTCGAGAGTACAGCGAGAGTCAAAATTCATACGTTCCAACATGCGTAACCAGTTGATCAAGTTCAGAATCGTATACCTTAATTCCTAGGGAGGAGGAGATTCAGCGTCGACGAGTTTCAAGGTCTGAGGGAGTCTGATCAAGACGGATCGGTAGCAAGGGGAGCTTGCAGGATTCACACGTTTAATTAGTTAAGATAAGTATAATTATACGGTGTACTTTGTACATTATCTTTATAATTAGTGGATTCATTCTGACTGGATTAGGCTCCGCAGATGTAGGTGAATTTCACCAAACAGCATAACCAAGTCTTGTCTCGTAATACTTACTTTGTTGCATATTTGACTAGATAGGTTATGATAGAACAAAGTAGTAATAATTAAATTAATTAGGTAAAATTAAATTTCATAAGTTTCCAATGGAAATTAATCTGTAACTTTCTGGGAGAATGCATGGCCAATTTCTTTGAGAAATCCAGTCTTCTTCTTGTTCTTTATTCAAACGTGGAAACTTTGTGGAAAATCGATTAGATCAAACTCAAGAGAAATTTCTGACAAATTTCTTTTTAAAAGTGCACAGAATAATATGGTCGGCAAAAATCATAAATCAGAAGAATTTCTTGTGATATTATACTTTTCATGTCTAACATGGAAATTAAGTCGAAATGGTGAGTCCCTTTGGTCCATTTTCAGGTGTCGGGCAAAATAATCTGTGGAAACATATGAAGATGGTCCAATTATGAGAATTGAACAGAAAATAAAACACAACGGGACGTTCCTCCCGGAGTCCCAGTACTTTCAAAGAGATAACGTTGTCAATAAATTTTCTTTACTGTCATGTAAATAAATTAATGAAATGTGAAAGTTTTATATTAGACTAACGGTTAGATCTGTTAAGATAAATTAGATTACTGATTAGATTATAATTTATTATGATTAAACTTCATTCCTTATCACACCTTTATTGTACTCTCTATATATTCAATTATATATAATACAATTCCTTACGGTAAATCATTCTATCATGGTATCAGAGCAAGTTCTGATCCTAAACTCTAAACTCTAAAAATATTTATATTTTTTTGACCCCTCTCTCTCTCTCTTCTCCGGCAGCCCTTTCCAGCGTCTATTTTCCGACCAAGTTCAGGTTAGTCTCCGGCGAATTCCCAACATATTAGGTCTTCTTCTCCGGCCATTAATTCCGGCAAAAGCTTCCCTTCAACACATACCCGTGTTCTCTCCGACGTCATCCTTCTCTCCGGGGGTTTACATATTCATCATCTCTAGCAATGTTTGGGTGTTCAAGCACATATTTTGGGTGCGCGGGAAGAAGAGCCGTTCCTGTGCGAGAAGGATGTCCGTGGCTGCGCGGGAAGAAGATTGGTCATCCGTGGTTGCGCGGGAAGAAGATATTTGGCCGCCCGAGGCGCGTGGGAAGGAGACGGGACGTCCGTGCGTAGCCAGCGGCGGCCGGGGCCATCTGGGGCGCCCGTTACTGCCGAGCCCGAGCCATAACGGCCGGCCGCGAGATCGCGTGAATCCATGCGCCCAAGTCCAGTGCGTCATCTCACGCGCGCGTGATCCACACGCGCCCACTGAGACTAGCAGCCTTTGTCTTTAGTAGGCGCATTGCGCGCTCAGTTTTTTGCTCTAATTTCTTTATTTCAGCCCCTCCTATGGTTTATTTGCTGCCTTTGTCTCTGGAAGATTGTTCTGCTAATTGGATTACGGAAAAAGCTTTGTTTCAGGCCAGTTTGAATGGTTCCAACCGTCATCCTTCGTTGAATCAGTGGATCGTTGATTCTGGTGCTACATCCATGTCACTACTCATACCAGTCATCTTGATAAGGTACATCGTTATCGTGGTTCTGATGCTATTCTTGTTGGAAATGATGAATCCTTATCTATTTCTCACATCGGTCAATGTCATTTCTCTGGGTTTTCTATTAATGATGTTCTTGTAGTTTCTAAGATTACTAAAATCCTATTGTCCATTAGCAAGCGTACTCATGATTTATCTGTTCATGTTATATTTGATGCCGATGCATTTTCCATTGAGCACAAGCATACAGGGATGATAATTGGTAAAGGCTGTCATAGTTCAGGTCTTTATTTTCTTGAGATTGGTGATTCCAGCTTCTTAGGCGAATTACGCTCTAGAAAGCTTTGTGCTTCTTTTGAGCAATGGAACTCTTGCCTCGGTCATGTGTCTCATGATAATGTTTAGTTATTGAATAGACGGGGCCTTATTTCTGTCACTTCTGTTATGCCTGCATCTGTTAGTTGCTCTCCTGGTCAAATGGCCAAGAGTAGTCGTTTGCCTTTTCCACTAGTGACAAGCGTGCTACTGGTTTATTGGATAAAGTGCATTGTGATTTGTGGGGACCGACCCCTATTTTATTTGTTGGTGGTTTCTCTTATTATGTCATTTTCATCAATGGTTTTTCGTGATTCATATGGTTTCTCCCGATGCGGCATAAGTCAGATTTCTATGATACATATCCAGTTTCAGAAATTCGTTGAAACCCAGTTTCCTACTAGGGTTAAAAAATTTCAGACCGATGGTGGCACAGAGTTTACTAATCACTGACTTCAGGGTCACTTCATATCATGTGGCATTCATCATCAGATGTCCTCACCCTATACACTTGCTTGGAATGACCGAGCTAAGCGGAAGCATCGTCACATCACAAAGACTGGTCTTGCCATATTTTTTCACTCTTCTGTGCCGCACTGTTATTAGGTGGAAGCTTTCTCCTCTGCAGTTTACATTATTAACTGTCTACCTAGTTCAGTTCTTAGTGGAAAATCACCTTTTGAGGTTATTTTTGGCCATGTGCCTACTCTCTTTCACCCGTTTGGTTACCGTGCATTTCCATGTCTGCGTGCCACTGCTATTGATAAGTTTGCACCGCGATCTATTCCATGTGTTTTTATTGGCTACAACCCTTGTCACATGGGTTTCTAGTGTCTCGATCCGACTTCTGGGCACATCTATGTCTCTCACCATGTTTTTTTATGAAACTTTATTCCCTTATGTCTCATCTTCCGCAGCCATGCGTTCTATTTCAGACCTGGAGATTTTGTCATTTTTTATGGAGCTGTTACTTCATCGATTGGGGCCACCATGTCTGTGTCCATTCCAGACGCCCCTCATTTACCACCATGCTCCATCTGGACGGCCGACCGGACCTGACTCCTCTGCCGCCGACCATCACACCTTAGCCACCGGCCACCACGCCTCAGCCGTCGGCCACCACACCTCAGCTATTGGCCCCCATGCCTCAGCCAGTCTCGACCATCCTTTCTCCGACGTCTTCCAAAGGCCACTCTCCGGTCAGCTCTACTCGGTCTTCTTATGCGTCGTCAGCTGGTTCGATTCCTCCAGCTTTACCACCACAACCTCGTACCCATTAGATGGCTACTCGGTCTTCTACTGGTGCCATTCAGTGCCAGGACTATTCGAATATTATTGCTCCCAGTCTCCTGTTGCACTCCTTTCTCAGACAGAGCCCACTGGTTATCGCTCTGTCTTTCAGGATCCAGCCTCCGTTTTAGCTATGGATGATGAGATGGCTGCTATTCGTGGTCATCACACTTGGGATTTGGTGCCTCGACCTTCAGATGTCTACATTATTAGCTCCAAATTGGTCTATAGGCTCAAGTATTGACCATATGGCACTATTGAGCGTCACAAAACTAAACTTGTGGTGCATGGTTTCTCGCAGATTCTGGGTTTTGATTTTGACCACACTTTCAATCCCGTGGTCAAAGCCTCCACTGTTAAGACGGTTCTCGCCATATCCACCAAACGTTCCTAACCACTTCATCAGTTGGTTCTCAAGAACGCTTTCCTTTATGGTGTTCTTGATGTTCCTATCTACATGAAGCAGCACGTTGGTTATCAGGATTCTGCTCATCCAGACTATGTTCGTCGCTTGCATAAGGCCATCTATGGTCTTAAGTAGGTCCACCCGGGCTAGGTTCCAGCATTTCAGCAGTTATCTGACACAGTTTGGTTTTCAGTGCAGCTCAGCCGATACTTCTTTATTTATCCTCTCGAGAGGCTCGTCATTACTGTACCTACTTATGTATGTGGGCGATATCATTCTTACAGGCAATAACTTGACTCTTCTTCGCCAGTTCATCGATCGAACACACAGAGAGTTTGCAATCAATGATCTTGGTGCTCTTCATTACTTTCTTGGTCTTGAAGTTTCGCCTACCCCCTCAGGGTTATTGCTTGGCCAAGAAAAATATGCTTGTGATATTTTGAATCGGGCTGGTATATCTGACACGACACTTGTTTCTACCCTATTTGTCGCTGGTTCTCAGCTTCACAGCTCTACCAGTGCTCCATTCCGGGATCCCACACTTTATCATTCTCTTGTTGGTGCTCTCCAGTATCTCACCATTTCTCACCCAGATTTGGCTTTCTCGATCAACGCGGTGAGTCAGTATCTTCAAGATCCGAGAGGTGACTAGTTCACTGAAGTAACACGGATTTTGCGTTATGTTTGCGGCACTCTTCATTTTGGTCTTAGCTTTTATTTTGCTAGTAATCCCGAGGTGTTAGGGTACTCAGATGCTAACTGAGCCCACTGTCTGGAGACTCGTCGGTCCACTTATGGTTATGCATTTTGTCTTGGTGGGAATCTGGTTTCTTGGAGTGCCAAGAAACAGCTTACTGTTTCTCGCTCTAGCACTGAGTCTGAATATCGTGCTCTCGCTAACACTGCTTCAGAAGTGGTATGACTCACTTATTTACTTAGTGATCTTCGGGTTTCTCTTTATTGTTCTCTACTGCTGTTACGTGATAATAGCAATGCTATCTTTTGGCTCAGAATCCGGTGGTGCACAAGTGGGCGAAGCACTTTGACATTGACTATCATTTTGTTTGTGAATTGGTGACATCTGGAAAGCTGCGCATTGCTCATGTTCCGACTTCTCTTCAGATTGCGGACATCTTCACCAAGGGGCTCTCTCGTCCGCTGTTCGAGTTCTTCAGGTCCAAGATGTGCATCGGTGAGCATCTGATGCTTCGCTTGAGGGGGGTGTGTAGGATAAATCAGATTACTGATTAGATTATGATTTATTATGATTAGAATTCTTTCCTTATTACACCTCTATTGTACTCTCTATATATTCAGTTATCAATAATACAATTCCTTACGGCAAATCATTCTATCAAGATCAATCATGAAAGATCTCGCTTCAATAACTAATAGAGTCAAATTATTATTATTTATACATTGTTATACATTTTAAAAGTTTTTAAAAGTTATATGAACCTCTTTGTAATAAATAAAAAAATATACATCAAATCGCCTAATTACAGTGGCGGAACATTGGGGGACCAGGGGATGCGTAGTCCCCACCAACTTATTTTTTACAATGGGTATTTTATATTTTTCTTGTATTTTGTTTATTTTTTAACGGTAAAAATGGTTGTGGTCCACCCACCCACCTCAAATAAAAATTACCGTAAAAATATACGTTAAATAATGAACGCAACATCAATGTTTAAGAAGAAAGTAGTTTAAAATGTTAGGATTTTTTATTTGTAATTGTAGAGTTCAAGAAGAAATAAAATTTCTTTTTATCTAATTTTACCTTTAATATTTCCAAAATAACTGCAAAATATATGTAGTGTTTTGTTTGTTCTTTATAATAAAAAGGATATTGTAGAGACATTTAACATTGATTCATACTTTTTATATGATGAAAGAGAGGAGAGCACAAATTAAATAAAAATGAGAAGGTCGTCCATTTCAAAAGTATCAATTTTGTATCTTCTGTGGCACTAGTTTGTTTCATTATTTAATTTTTTGTCCTTTAAATGAAGAGTTCGTCTCTTGAAATACAGTATTTCAATAAGTTATGGAAAGACCAGGGTTTAAATTTCAAATTAGAAGAGATCAAGATAAAATTTTGGGTTGCATTAATCAGGTCATAAACTTAAAACTTATAACTGATGCACGTTGCATAATAAAATTTTAATATTGTAACTAAAATCTTTTGCCTTTCTATAATTCTAATTCAACCCCATGTTTCTACATGCCTATGGAAAGATGGTGTTTTCCAAAAGTTTGCCTTAAATGAATTAATCAATTATGATTTTCAATTTGATGTTCAATTCAAAAAAGTTTTATACAATTTTGGTCCCCCATATGAAATTCCTAGTTCTGCCCCTGCCTAATTAGTTACATCAACTATAGAATGAAAATATTCAACAGTTAGTCGGTCTGAAACAAGACTTTGTGATGTTAGATAGTATTTAGAGTAAAGTGCGTTTTTAACCCTAGGTTTTGGTGAAAAAATGTCAATCTAACCTTGAACTTGGCTGACTAATTGTCAATGGTCAATTTGGCTAGAAATCAATAAAAAAAAACTAGTCTACCCTCATTTCTTATTGCCTAATTATTTCCCTTTTTTCTTTATTCTCATTTCTCTTTCTTTTCACCTTCTCCGACAAGAAGGACGAGTGTCACCGCCTCCTCCAACACCACTTACCTCTTTGTCAAGCTCCAACTTATACCTCCTCCCGTCGCCGACGAGAAGGGCGATGTTCCCGTCGAATTTCGCCCTAGAGGCGTAGTAGCTGGCAACCTCATCCTACTGAACTTCCCGTTGAATTTTTCCCATCAAATTTTACGTGGAATTATGACATAGTAGCCGTAGATGGGCGCAGGACCCAGCCTGAATTAGGCCTAGGAGAGATCCTAGCTTACGGCGGCGGTGGCACCGCCACTGGAGGGAAGCGAAAGAGTGTCGTGGGACCAGGTGGTTGCGTGGGTTTGTGGAGTGGGGATGCTGGTGGGGGTGGTGATTTAGGAAGAATAAGGAGAAGAGTCAGGGGTATTTTGGTTATTTTTTGGGTCGACTCCTGATTTTTCAAGTTCAACGTGAAAATGGTAATTTTGGATATGACTGCACAATTTGTTAACAAGTTATGATGAATGTTGCGTTTTCATCAAAAAATTATGGTTAATTTTTATTTTTAAATTTTACATGACTATATCTGCACTTTAGTAAAATATTAGGATTAAAAATGCACTTTATCCAGATATTTATTTCTTATAAAATACTAATTCTGTTATTGGATCGGGTAATAAGCTGACCACAGGGAAAGTAAGTAAAATTTCAAGCAATTTTAGAGTGCGAAGTTTCGCATGGAATTTACGGTGAAGGATATTAATAGGAAAAACTGGACGTAATTGAGTCCATTTTCAAGTCTGAAATCTGCTTGTAGCAAATATGGAATTGAGACCAGTTTCAGTTTAGTTCTCACTTCTTAGTAAACACATCAAAGTGATGCATAAATACGCGGGCCCGCTTGTACAAGACCATGTGTTTTACACGTAAAATTGTGTACACATACTGCCTTTGTCCCATCTCAAATTTTAAGGAATTTTTTTTACGGATCAAAATATATATTTAATTATTAATATGTTTAATTAGGTATAATAACGATAAATAAAAAATGTACTTTTTGGAAAACTATTTGTTACAACAAATTCAACCATATAACATATGATAATATTATTGTTTATATATCTATTCAAATATGTGATCAAAGTTGAATAATGAATATTGACATAAAGTGAAGCGACAAGTTTGAGGTGGGACGGAAGTAGTATACGTTTTACCAAAGGAGAAATAAAGTGCTTTTTCTATAAATGGGAAAAACAAACTTTATGTTCTATCACAAAGGAAACGAAAGAGTCTCATTTCAATATACGCATGCAAATAGAAATTGGCATGCCACAACCTGGCATCCCAATTGACCAGGGTAATGTGTGTAATTAGGGTTTAACTCCCCTCTTTGTGGAGTTGATTATGATTTTTCTATGTACACACTTGATTATTGGGAGGCTCACATCAGTTTGTTGTATGGGACATATCATTGTGTTAGATACTGTAAATGAAAGTGAATTGTAAAAAAAATTGAATTATTATTTTATTTTTACGTTACTTCTCATGGAAACACATCATTTCAAACCTCCTAGTTATGTTTTCTTTCCAACAACATTGCACACTTTCACACAATTTTATCACAGTGGGAAAGCTTCAAGAAAATGTTAAATATATACTTTCTATTTTCAGTCATTAATATGTAAAATGAATAAACTAGTCGTGAATCGCTCTAATAATTAAGAATGTCTATGATTAAAGAAACAATGAAGCGCGTTGGGTAGTTACAAAGATCCCTCCAGGTTCACACCGGAAATAAGCCAAAAACAGTCCTTTTAAAAACCACGTGCATTGAATACTTAGGAGAACCAACTAACAACCAGCAATTCGGATTTTAAGGTTCGGAGTCTTCGCCCTTTCTTCTCAACTTACTCACATGGTTGTGTTTTTATTGAATTTCCAAAGCTCATTGTGTACTCTCTTTTTCACGGCTCAAGATCTTCTGCTACACTTTTATGTATTACTGTGTGTTACACCAGTTAGATTCCGCCACGTGTCCCTCCTAAATTAGCTAAAATTAGATAAAAATCATTAACCTAATTTTAGCTAATTTAGGAGAGACACATTGCAGAATCCTATTGGTGTAACACACAGTGATACATAAAAGTGTAACATAAGATCCTGAGCCCTTTTTCACTAAAGAAAGTGATCTTTTATTCTATAATTTCTACCTATTAAAGATGTACTTGTTTTGAGGCCTTGTCAAGCTGCTTCTGAATAAAAGTAATATTTTTAATTATATGAATCAAATTCTGGAATTGCAAAATGTCACTTTGTATACATATAAATTCCGGTGCACAAATACCAGTGGGGAATTCATTCTACATTGGTTCATTATAGCGTATGTATAGCGGTGTAAAAGTAAAATTTTTTGCATCATAAAATAAATCAGTGTAGAATTAATTTTTGCACCGGTATTTGTAATCGGTGTAAAAATTTTGAAAAGTAAGGGGGCACATAGTAATCGCACCGGTACAGTAAGATTGGCCGGTGTAAAATGTTTGCACTGTACGATTAAAGTAAACTAATTTAAAACTAAAATATTTACACTAATAAGAATTATAACACTAGTATTTTTTTTATAATAGCAATAACTTTTTGTATCAGGATTGTTATTGCACCGGTATTAATTTTGCACCCATAATTTGTACACCGGTATTTTTTACACCGGTAATATTTTAATAATTTAGAATAAAATATTTAAATTGCACTCGAGTTTTACACCGGTACTTATAGTCTATACTGGTGTATACGATGAGAAAAAATTGCAATGCCCAATTTGTTTTCCGGTGGTCCCTCCCGGACCATTTCCGGGACAACAACAACCAGAAATACTTGAATCGGAACTATTATAAATTAAAAAATCTTTGAAATTGTAAGAAACTTTAAACACCTAATGGCGAAACTTTAGAAAATGTTGATCGTAAAACACGTGAACATTACTGAAACACGATGAATAGACGCAGTATCTTGAACATGAATGGAAACAATCTAAAAAATCAAACAACTATAGTATAACCAAACACCAACAGTTGAAATCTAATATCATCAACCACAGAAAGTCAACCATCAACCAATTATGTTGTTTTTATCATCTAGAAGTTTCAACGTAGTGTTCGCCTAATGCTGGTACTCATTGAGCCAAGGCCCACACCATCTCTCAGTAATACCTTTAATTTCGTACACATGGTACAACCCTTTGCCCTCTGGGAAGATCTGTCAATTCTAAAGTTACAATGTTAGTGAACAATGTTGCGTGTAAAAGAAATTTATAAGAACATATTTTGAGATGTAAGTTTTACCTCCAAGATATTGATTGCCCTCGGGTGATTAACAAATTCTTCCATGAAGAGTATGATGGAGTACCCGCATTCCCATGAACCATTCTAGGTTTGGTACTGCACAAGAAAGGTAAATGACATTACTAACCTTTTAACTTAATGACCAGTGGGATAAAATGACAGAATGACTCACCTTAATGTTCTTGATTTCCCAAGTGTAGTCGAGTTCTGGCTCTATCTATCTCTTCTCCCTTTGGTATGTGTATGCAAGCCTGTAAATGAAAATAGTTACTTCTCGTGTATAACAAAACTAGGACTTAATGATTGATTGATTAAAATACCTGGAAATGACCTGAGTTCGCACAAGTTTATATCTTTGATGCCCCTCGTCAAAATGTCCAGCGTGAAAACTCCTCCGTTCTGGGGCGGATAATGATGAGGTGCCAATGATCACTGTCAAAAAATTAGGGTAATGATTTACTGAAATGGAATAGGTTTGATATGTAAATGTTAAATCTGGGAACAAATACTTACATTTTGATGTAAGGGACAATGTAGAACTCAGCATCTGTTGCCTTCATTGTATCCTAGATGAGGTTGAAACGAAGTTCGACCTCCTGCTCAAAGTCGGACAAGTTCCCACAGTTCGAAGGGTATAATTGGACGCATCTTGCATTATTTTCCCATATTTTCTCCAGAGGTGCCTGGCGTTAATGATACTGAAAATGAAATACTAATTGATTTAAAATTTCACATAACGCTGTGAGGTCTGAAACTCACCCCATCCACACATCGATTTGTGCATTATCGATCCAGGTCATTGAACGCAAATTCCCGAGTCCCTTCCCGTACTAGACCAGAACATATATTCCAATACCACATGTGCAATGACGTGCAAACATCGATGGTCTGAAGACTAGAAAGAACATGAAGTCCTTGTTCTTAATCATTTCTAGGATAGCGGCATTTGCTTCACGTATGAAGTGCACCATGATGGGCCAATCTGTCAGGTCCCATTTGCTGATAATCTGCAGATGTAAAATTATACAAATTGATCACTTAAGTATGTATAATTGAACTATCATAGTCAATGAATAATAAATGTGCGCATTTAAGTGAAGCACCTGTTTTGGTACCCTCTTAAACTTTAGTCTTGCTGATGGCCTGAAATTAGTGCTCGATTGGGATTTTTTCTCGGCATCACCCTGTTACACGGATTAATGAATACGTTTATGTAAATGTAATTGCATGAATTGAAAAATAATGTGTTACAATAATGTACCTCATCGTCGGTGGTGAGAATCATAACCTCTTCCTCGTCATCGTCCATATCCATGCTGACATTGTCATCATCAATGTCACTTGCTTGCTCGTCTTCCTTGCCTATCAAAGACACCAGCCAATCCACAATCTATTTAGGGCCCCTCCAACATTATCGAAGTGGTGGTCTGTCGAGGGCAAACCCTCCTCACGACGGTAGACTAGCTCGCATGCTCTCATGCGAGCTACACTTCCTTGTTGGGCATCCCGACGATGAGATACCTGTCGCAACCCATGGGCAACCATTTTCTTCTTCCTAACAATGTCTTTAATGTAAATAGTCACGCGTTCTCCATTATGTTTGAAAAGAAGTTTAGTAAATTGATAATTTGGTTGTCGTTATTTCAAGATGTGTAATTCATTGAAAACAAAAAACATATATTCATAAAGGCGTACCTCCTCATCTTCTTCTCCGTCACTAGGCTCTTCACCGGACTTTGTAGCAGCTGCAGCAGTGTCATCCATCGCCTTCTCGATAAACTTCTTGGGATTGTCAAGGCTTAGCGGAATCTGAACCTCTTTCGATGTGTATAACTATGCCTTATCCTTGTTTTCCTCAAGGTAGACAAGGGATTTGTTCGGTGTGAACTCCTTTTGATTGAGTTGTTGCTCAATCTCCTCCTCAGTGAATCCCTTAGCGGTCAACCTCATTCTCTCTTTTTTCTTCAGCTCCTCAGCCAATTATCGCGGATGTGTCGATTACTCTTTCTGCCAGTGTGGTGGGTGTAATTCTTACCCTCGTTGCATTTAATATTTGTCTCTCTAAGCTTCTGATATCGCATTAAAAAAATAAGTTTAGTAGAATTTATGGGCAACAAAGTTTATAATAAGTATTATATTTTTTTATCATACCTGAAAATCTGGATGCCACTGCCTCTTCTCAAAAAAATGCCATTCGTCTTCATCCATTCACTTGTACTTCTCCCATGCTGGCACTCCTGATTTGTTGATACATTTGTCCACGTCATGGATGAACATGTTTGCTATTTTTGTCTTCCAGTTACTATGTTAGTCTCTTGCCCTATCTGTACAATCCTGCTTGAGTATTTAAAGTTGGGCGTCCGTCATCGGGGTTTCAATTGTGAAGCTCTCATGAAACAAAACATATGAGCATGCATGTCATTAATCATGTCTTCACTATGACAATACTAAAACAAATATTTTTAAACTTCAATCGTAGAAAGTCGTACCAGAACATCCTTCCATGACTCTTCCTTCACATCTTCAGGGACATCGCACTAGTGTTCGCAATGGCCAAATCTGATGCGGCACCGAAAAGCGTAATTTCCATAATATTTCCACGCTGACAAATTCTTAATGCATACTACTTGATCTCCACCGAACTCAAACACAACAGGAGTTGGTTTGTTGTGCTTTGCAATCATCACAAATTGGCATGTGCTAGTTCCTTTTCTCCTCATATAACTTCTGATCTGAAACATGTCCCATCCCTCTTAATTTTTGCCTCCAGCAATTGACAACTCGTTGTCCACTTCATTAACAGTTGGCCTTGATTTGACAGTGCTTTTTCCCTTTCCCTTTCCCTTCCCCTTGCCAACTGGTGATATGGCCACCACTTCACCCGCATCTTCTCCCTCATATCCTGCAATCCCATCACCATGTGTCGAGGGTACTTCCTTCTCTTCACTAGTCAAATCATGTTGTTGCATTACTCTTTCCTCAAACTGTATCTTCAACGGTATCCTTTTTGTAGAATGTTCTTATTCCGCCAAATCAACCTCATCATCGACCACGTTGACCTCCTCCTTCTTCTTTCCTACTTGTCGCTTCCTCTTGTTGATTAATTTCCCCTTTTTCGACGGCATCTACAACAACAGAATAGAAAATTGAACAAAATATAAATAAAACTACATTTCATATGGCGTGGAAGTTTATATAACACGATATAGAACTTGAACGAGCAAGACACGGAACTTGATACAACTATTATTAGATACCAAAAATCCCAATAGATTACGAAAAGAAAAACTGGTTCCACATATATGCAAATAAATACATTACGATCATGTTCATGCGTTTGTAGTCACATCAGGGTTACGGAAGGACCTGTAAAACCAACAGTGAAATTTTGCACTATAATTCCCAAAACTGCACTATTGCCCCAAATTTTATATGAGGGACCTCTATAGCTCCTAATCCTATAATTTATTTTCTTATTCTAACCATTCATATAATATAATAAGCATTAAGGCCAACTGCAATCGGTCTACAATTTATACCAATCGAGAGTAATATAGTGCAATAATTACCACAACAAAGAGTAAAAATGTTGAAGTCAACCCATCATTAACCTAGTTATTATCGAAATGGAAAGTGTCAGATAGTCTAAGTGCAAAAAGTGGATGTTTGGTACAGAATCTTCCCTTCTTAGGTACTATTACAAGTTTCCTACAAGTAATAACGAGAAAATGGTTCGACATCGTCATATTCTCTTATTGCATCACCTAGATGGGTACTTGTACCAACATCCATGTTCTCCATATTGCCTTTATGGAAGGTAGGGAAATTTCCAACTGCTTCCACGACGTTAGGAAATTGATATGTCATAACATTAACCATATGGTAAAACCAGGATCTTTGAAACTTTGATTCTTCAAGCAAGTTTGCTACACTGACCTCCAAAGCACCGACTCTGGAATCAATAGTAGGGACAAGCATGTTAAATATTTGTCTATAGAAGGATTCTACACAAATCTTACCCATTGGTTGCCCAAATACGTCATGTGGACGGGACTTAACTCCCGCTCTTGAACAAAGGGCAGAGATGATACTGCAATAGGCATATGATCCAGCCTGATCCCGTTCCCTCTGCAACATCGGACAAATTCAACAACCAACATTATATCAAAGCTCCTTCTTTATTGCATACAAGAAGGTGAGGCAAATTTTGTGGACTTCTGTGTTCACAGTGACTGGGTGGATTCTAGATGCCACAAAGTGATACCACCCATTCATTTCTGTAGTTAGAGTCTTCTTAGGTATTTTGCTCCAACGTGGTTTGACGAGCTCATCTTTATCGGTACCTGGCCTAGTTACTGCCCTAACTATTTCCTTCTCAATTGGTTGTGGTAAAACGTAGCTCTCGTCACCTAGAAAATGGAATGCTAGAAACTTGTCCTCGTCGTTTAGAACATCGGGCAACCCAAACAACCCATTTATAGCTTCTGGTGTGAGAGGGAGAGTTTTACCTCTACAATAGACCTGACTGTAGTTCGGGCCACATTTCAAATTTGCATAAAACTCACTTACAATGCTCAGGTTGAATGATTGCGGTGTCTCACGAAATTTTTCCAACCCAAGATTGCGGATGGTTTTTTCAAATGTGGGGAGATAATTCAATACCTCTCTCAATGTGATGGTGGCATCCTTTGTATGATTCATGGACCAACCTAGCCTCTTCGGAGAAAAAGGTACCATCCGGGTAAGTGTGCGACGACACTTTCAGCATAGAAAGAGACAATGAATGGTGTATCCTTTTCAAATTGGATTTGGGAGGCATTTCCTAAAAAACACATTGAAGCATTTTATCAAACACCTTACATGCAAGTCAAGGTATTCACCATGTCACATCCTCAATGAATGTAGTTAAGATACCAGTGTTAACTAATTATATGGAAAGGGTATTGAAGTGATTTACCTGACTCTATTGGCACCCTAGTTGGATTTAAAAAATATGGGCACTGAAGGAGAGGATATGTAGTAATAGATCCTCAATTCCTTTTCTAGAAATGGGGAACTAGAAGGGATTTAAAATAATCCCATTTTTTATACCGGTAAACTAGATATGCCGGTGTAAGATTTGGAATAAAGGACGGGTATGAGTACCGGTGCGTATGTACAAAACAGAGTACCTCCTCTATTTTTCTACACCGGTATCTGGATATTTTACTGATGTAGAAACACTGCCTCTTTAAAAAAATGTAGTACATATACCGATTCACCGATTCAATTCATAAACATATACCAAATGAAAACACTTATCATACCAAGGAATTCTAAAATATTGAGGAGTCCAAATACATTGCACGCTAATTTGTTTCATAATCAGATGATTTTCACACAAAAAATTGGTTGTAAAACAAAAAATGGCATGGAAAAATCTATCGTTTCCGCTTCAACACATTGTCACCACCTACTATTTAACCTCTCTCATCAACCCACAACGCATCACCATGAGAACTCCGACCCACCATAGGTCCCCCAACATCCTCCAAACTAGGAATTACTGATGGAAACTCAAGACTCTGAATTATGACTGGTTGATCAATTTCGTCTTGAATGTAAATCTTCTTTCCATGCAACACCAAATGATACTTTCATTTGAAGGGTCCTTCATATAAAAAACCTGTCGTGCCTGGCCAGCTAAGATGAATTTTTCATCTTCATATCCTACACGATTCAAGTCGACCAACATGAAGCACATGGGCTTCTCAACTACGACACCGGAAACATGTTCCACCCAACGACACTTGAATACAATAACCTTGAACTATACATAATCCAACTCCCAAATTTCTTCAATCACCCCATAGAAAGGCATCATGGCAACAACCAGATATTTATCTCTCTTTCTTGCCTGCCACATGGATTCAGATTCGATATATACGCCAGTGTTTTGCATCGTGATCTTCTCATTTTTCTCCATTCATTACCAAGGTACTGTCTTACGGTGCATTTTGGCTTCCTTGTAAATGCCCTTAGCTTATTGGGCATCCCTTCGACATTGCAAGATTGTAAAACCAGTTAACAAACCTTGAAGGATGTTCTACCTGTAGTTTATTCGAGGGCCAGTCTAGATGAATCTCTTCCAACTGGGAAACATGCTCTTCAACATTTTTTGCGATCTCGCTACTGTTACGTAATGCATACGTGTGAAGCATCATCAACTCACCATGAAAGGGTGTATGAAGCGTACCATTAAACTGTGGAGTCTCATTCCGCCTTTCGCAGTGGGGTCCACCCGGAACACCAACCACTCTTTTTCCAACCAAGTTTGATGTACAATACTCGATTATCTCCCCAGTGACGTACCTCTGAACAATGGAGGCATCAGACCGACTACGATTATGAATGTAACACTTGAAAACAACCCTCGGATATGAATGTAACACTTGTTGTCGACTAATAAATTTCCTGCATATCGAGCTGAAGAAGAAACACAAGCACATAATTGAAAATATAACTTCCTTATCCAAACACCCTCGGATCGCAACGGGCAAAAGTTGTTGCATAAGGACATGACAATCGTGTGATTTCAAAGCATTAAGACGCAATTCATCATTCACAAACCGACTAACATTAGAGGAGTAATCGGACGGTACCTCCATTCCTTGGATGCTCTCACACACCGATCTCCTCTAAGAAACATATAAATTGTAAGGAGTGGGAGGTAGGTACGTTCGCTTCCCTCTTACCTCCAATGCCAGATCCAGCCGTACCAAGGTCTACTAAATCTTTCCTAACAATCAAGCTATACTTAGTTTTCCCAAGAATTTTTACAAGCATGCCAATCTGACTCTTACAAATGTTCTTTTCGATATGCATCACATCCAAACAATGGTGAACCTCCAAATTCTCCTAGTATGGAAAATTAAAGAAAATTGATCTTTTCTTCCATGGTCTGTCTACAATCCCACCACCCTTGGATAACTTCTTACCATGAACAATTGTCAATTTCTTCACCTTGTTGTGAATGGCTACACTAGTCAATGGTTTGGGTGCCTTTCTCCTCTCCTTCCCACCAACGAATGCAACCGTGTTATCCCGCAACTTTTGCTTCAACGGCAGGAATTTACGGTGGCCCAAATAAACAGTCTTATGCTCATTTTTCAACTAATGGTAATCTATCTCGTCCTTACAAACTGGGGAAGCCTTGTGCTTGGAAAGGTTACCATATGCTGGGATTCATTTATAGTACAAAAAATAATCGCCTTCACTGTAAACTCTTCACCACTAAAATCATCAAACATTAAGGTGCCAACCGACCATAGAACCTTCAAATCTTCTATCAGAGGAGCAAGATAAGTGTCTATGTCATTTCCAGGTTGTTTTGGGCCTGAAATCAAGATCGGCATCAGCACATATTTTCTCTTCATGCACAAGTACGGGGGGAGATTGTAAATGGCAAGCATAACCGACCATGAACTATTTTTCGATGACATATTACCAAATGGGTTCATACCATCAGTACACAAAGAAAATCTCAAATTCCTAGGTTTGGATGCAAACTTTGGATACATCATATCAAATTTCTTCCATTGGTCGGCATCAGCCAGGTCTCGAATCATATCTTTTTACAACCTCCCCTATCTACGTGCCATGTCAAGTTATTTGTATCCTTATCATTATTAAACAACCTTCTCAGCCTTGGAATAATTGGAAGGTACCACATACATTTGGCGGGCACCCACCTCCTCACCGACACAACATGCTCTCCACCAACACCACATTTCTCTTCTTCTTATAACGCGACACATTACATACCAGACAAACAATCTTATCATTTAGGTTGCCTCTATATAAAATAAAATCGTTCGGACGAGAATGTATCTTTTCATACTCCAATCCCATCGGACACAAAATTCCCTTAGCTTCATAAAGGTTATCTGGAACCCCATTTCCGGATGTAAGCTTATCATTCAAAAAACTTATGCAATTTATTCATGCTAGTATCACTCCATGACCCAACAACTTTCAAATTTAACAACTTCATCAAACACGACATGACCGTGTCTTCCGTATGGAAACAGGGATACAATGGTATAGCCTTCTCACCTCGGAAGTTAGCCAAAACCTCGAACCTCCCTCTAAATTCATTAACCTCCTCACACATGTCATCCAACATAGCATCCCCGAAACACTGTCCCTCACTACTAACTCTCACTTCCGGTGGTGATTTTTCCCCATGAAAGATCCACACAACATAATCTTTCGCAAATCCTAGCTATACAAATGGAGTTTCAGCATGTATTTCTTATCAGTACGAGTTCGATTTCTACAATCACGACAGGGATATAATATTCGCTGCTCATGACTAAATGCATGCTCCAAGAACTCATCCACGAACATAATATATTCATGGCTCACCCTACTAACGTTGGCATACATATGCTTATGTCTCTCGATGGCACTATACAACTCTATATATCAATAAATGTCCAACAATCAAACTTCAACACATTTAATACAATAGAATTCCATGACAATATATGAATCATGCAACATCATAAATGCACAACATACACCAATATTTCATATTACAATTACAATATTCTTAACATGTCCAACATCATAAAAATCAATAGCCATAGCATATAACTACATCAACCTTGAGTAAAAATCACAAACTAATATCAACAATTCTACCTCAATCACCATCAAATGATCAAACACACAACAATATATCTCTACCAACCAAAACCATATATGAAATCATTAATATCCATAAATATAATTCAAAACATGGTACCTTTAAGGGTCTTCATTTAGAATCATTCAATGCCTTCATCAACCAAAAAACACCATTAACGAACTTCCTCTCCCAAAAATCCCATTTTTAACCCTCCAAAAAAAAGGTGGTAGATAAGCATTTAATGCGATTTTATACACCAGTACACAAAGTGACTGTTGTAGATATTTAGCCTTTTGGTAGATTTTTTGGATATATGCACCGGTAAGTTCATATTACCGGTGTAAAATTTTACTTTTGGCGCTAAAGTACTACAAAATATGCAATTGGTATACACAGGTAATCCAGTAGAGGTGTAATAGAGAGTAACTGCACCGGTCATAACAACTTGCACATTGACTACCAGTGCAAAGTTGGGGTTAATCTACACCAGTTGACATATTTACCGGTGTATTTGTATTCAAAGGCACTGGTACTGATGTTTACATATTTTTTACCGATGCAATTGTGTATATTTGCACCGGTATCCTATGCTCAGAAATTTATACCAATGCGTATGTACTTGTTTTCCAGTAGTGTATCTATCATTTTATGATGTG
Organism: Rubia yunnanensis; assembly: GCA_037428765.1. Lineage (NCBI taxonomy): Eukaryota > Viridiplantae > Streptophyta > Magnoliopsida > Gentianales > Rubiaceae > Rubia > Rubia yunnanensis. The sequence goes on along the minus strand of CM075069.1, from coordinate 29,002,588 downwards.
TTATGTCGTGCTGAGCAATTAAAATAGAGTTAACGGCCTATTCATGGGCACACACACTTCGTGTTGATCGTGTCAGACACAGAGATTGAGTTGTGTTTGTGTTTGACTAATAGGAAAGACAGATCAAATTTATTTTATTTTCATCGATGTTGAAAATTATATATCTTTAAAGTGAATAAGTTGAAGATATTTGATTAGCGTATCATTGAAAATTGAAAATTAACACTTAAAATTTTTAAAATGTGGTTATGAGCACTATACAAGATTTAATATTAGCCTTAAAAAACTGGGTTATCAAGTTATCATTGATAGTTATGAATTGTACTTTTGTCTAGTATCTCTGGTCTTGATAATTGTCTTCTCTAAAGTAGGAACCACTCATAGAAACCAAATATTATATAGTTTTGTAGTATTATGTAGTTAATTATAGTTACTTGAGAATTGTATTATTATTAATAAGATCAAAATATTTGATATAATTATTTGAGAATTAAGATTATATTGTAAGATCTATCCTTTCTGCCTGATTTATACTGAATCGAATTGAATTAAAATGAACTGAACTAAAAATAAGTATTAAAAAATAACAAATCATACTATATCGAAATTTATAAAATTGCATGACACACACACATATATATGTGTGTGTGTGTATATATATATATATATATATATATATATATATATATATGCACTAACTTCTCATAAATGACAAATCACTTCATTACTTACATCAATTATAAATGAGCTCATTCAATTGTCAGAGGCTTGGGTATCATAATAGCGCTTAACATTAAATTACAAATGTGTAACCTTTATGTATAAACAAATAGAAAGGACCATGGGCGCTTAACATTCAATTGTTGGAGGCTTGGGTATCATACGACACATACGACTAGTTCAACTTTAACCACTGGAGGCCGATCACAATATTCATCACCCATTGTTGCCTCTTGTTCGCCGATCTCCAACACGACAATCGGTATGCTGCGTCAGATAAAAACTTCCTTGGTCGGGATCTGACTCTTATTTGCCGCTGGAGTCGCAGACAGCAAGGCCATATCTCTGACGGAAAGAGGGAACGATGGTGAAGCGTCGGTGAAAAAATAGGGTACATCGGTGGAGCAGTGTTCATTCGTTTTTTGTCATTGACTAAAGACAAGTGTTCTTCATAGTCTTCGGGGATATGCAGGTACTGGGGTAGAGGTGATGGGGCGGGATCGGGGTTAGGGGGGTCGCCGGAGAAGGTGGTGGTTTGTGGCGCGGCCTCCACAAATCTTGAAATAGTGTTTTAAAAAGGTAGAGAGAAGTGAGGTTTTTTCCTAGAGGGAAGTTTTGCTTTTATTTGATGTAAGTCGTTTTTGGCATTCTCCAAACCCCATCTACGACGGTTGAAATTATTTTTAAAATTTATTCAACGTTAACGACTAGTCAGTCTAAAACAAGACTCTTGTAAAAAATAATGAATAAGAGATAAACTTGTACCAATAAATAAATGGAGAGAGTACAAAACAAAAGCAAAAAAACAGAGATCCAGGCGTCATGTGACAGTATCACTGTGGTGGATCCGTTATACCGCAGGCTCTTTCGCCGGATTTCGGAAGGGTATCACTCATCATAAAGTGAGTCAACGATCACATGAGTGAAAAGCAGACTTTAGTAATCATGTGCTTCCGTCTCTTTCGAATCAATTTTATATTTTTATTAAATATTTTAGAACATATTTAGTTTTAGTAACATACAAGAATAGCGTGTATAAAAATTTGATCTAATTATACATTTCTGATCAACACTAATGTAATTTAAAAAATGAAAAGTTTGAATTCTAAGCTAAAATATGATCTGCCTCAGTTAAATTAATATTCTTTAAAGAGTAAGAGATTAATGATATGTTTAATGGAATTGTACTCACCATAAGTATAATTGACTTATTTTTAAAAGTAAAAAATTCACTTTTAGTTTTCTTCTAAAAATATATTCTGCTTTTTAAATGAGCAGTTTTTAAAGAATTTATCAAACACTTTATAAGCCATTTCACACATGACCTTAAACCAATTTCTCTTTCTTTATTGAAAATATTTTTGCATAGCTGTACAAGGGTTATGGCCGTTTCCGCAATTCGAATGCCCTGTACTAAATTTCAAAAATGGATAAAATATTGTATAAGACTGTCTCATATCGAAATCAAAGATTGATGTGCAATTTAATGAAATTTAACTAGAGATACGTTCTAAATATAATTAAAGAAAGTTAGGAGATTAAGGAGAGATCTGGGTGCAAATACCATACTTTAGAAGGCGTTGGGCATAAATAATTGAGGAATTAATAATTCTTGGTCATAAGAATCTCGCGGGTCAGAGAAATTCGCAAATCAATTTTTCCCCACTCCGCGCAATGCAAAAGTTCGTACAACCAAATTTGATGTTTCATTTTCAATAATTGATGTTTCAACCAAACATTGTGATGCTATACTAAAAGTCATTTTTTTCCCCACAAAATAATGTGTTTTAAAGCTAATTTTGATCTTATAATGTAAAATCTTGTGCTTATATGTTAAATTTTCCACACTTACCTATTTTGACACTAGGTTGACTTTGGGATATTCTACTATCTTGATTTTGAAGTTTTGATTTTTTTTTCTTTGATTGATGTGTTAACTTGTCAGCATGTCATTTTAAAATTTGATATTGATGTCTCTTATTTTTTGTTATTAAATTTTTATCTAATGTATTTTTGATGTTCCGATAGGGTAAAGTCTTGGGAAAGGCAGTCTTTTCATAGGCTTATGGAAAGACGTGGTTTAATTAGAATAATAAAAGGTAAAAGGTCTAAGTTACAATATTAAAATTTTATTATGCAGTGTGAAGTAGTAATAAAGTTTATAACCCGATTCATACAACCCAAAAATTTTATCTTCATTTCATCTAATTTACACTTTAAACCTTGGTCTTTCCATGACTTATGGAAAGACCGTCTTTCAAGAGACGGACTCTTTGGATAGTGTGAATTAATTTTTAAAATTTTAATATTGATGTTTTATTTTATTTTTTATGCTAGTGTCACATTTTGGTGCACACTTTAATGTTTTAAAATTCATGTGTATTTTTGTTCAGTGTGTGGATTAATGTTTCAATAGTGTGAATTATTTTTTAAAATTTTAATATTGATGCTTATTTTGTCCGATATTAGTGTCACATTTTGGAGCATACTTTGATGTCTTAGCAAAACAGGTTCCCGGCGATAGTTCATCCTTTGAAAAACCAGCGGATTCCGACAATGATTATACGCAGAATCCCGATGAAATCTGGCAACAAAAATACCTCCGAAACCAGAAGAAATCTGGAAAACTATTAAAAGTATGGAACACGTCGATAATTTTCATCTCACTGAAAAATTCGAATGGCGATACCCTAAAAATTTGATGAGGAATATGCCAGCAAAATTGGACGGTGATACCTTCGAAACTCAAAATCGTTGCGAAGAAACCACCGGAAACTATGAAAAGAAGGAATCACTGCGAGACCGGACTGCGAGACAGAGGTGGAGAGACCGGAGGAGAAGTCGCAGCCGCCGAAGGGGCTGGTGAGGTGTTTAGTGAACCGGGTGGGCTGGTCGGCGAATTAGAAGAGCTGGTCGATGGTGATATGGGTGGAGCAGGATGCATCAGAGCAGCCACTGGATGGTCTGAATCGGCAGAGTAGATAGAACATGGAAGAAGTAGGAGGAGATGCCACCATGAAAGAAGCAAGAATATCAGTTGATGCATCAGCGGGATCCAAAAAAAGTAGAGACATCCAGAGAGAACGGAGATACTGAAGTAGAGCTATTGGCATAAGGGAAAGAAGTGTCATCAAACTGACCATGTCTGGTGACATACATCTTTCTAGACGTAGGATCCAATCTTCGATATCCCTTATACTGGGAGTTGTACCCAAAAAAGACACAGGGCAAACTGCGAGGAGCGAGTTTGTGTGCTGCATATGGATGAAGATAAGGGTACGCACGACAACTAAATACATGGAAGTTCATGTATATAGGAACCCAGCCATTAATAACTTTATGTAGTGATCGTTGGCCAAGAAGATGAGTAGGCAGCTAATTTATGGTATAAGCGGTTGTAGCAAAAGCGTAAGGCCATTGAGAGAGATGAACCTGAGAGTGGTATAACATAGACATTACCATCTCAACAATGTGGTGGTACTTGCCTTCAGCCCGACCTTTCTGCTCAGGAGTATATGGGCAGGAAATTTGATGGTGACTGCCATTTGTCTGAAGTGAGATCATAAGCGACCATTTATGAACTCAGTCCCCCCATCACTCTTAAACACCTTAATGGTGGAAAAGAACTGATTCTCCACAAGCCTCAAACTAGAAATAAACATCCCAAAAATCATATTTGCGACGCAATGAAAAACACAAGAGTTGGGAATGATCATCAAGGAAAATAGCATAGTAGGAGAAACCATCAGCAGATAAAATAGGAGAAGGCCCCCATAAGTTATAATGAACTAGATCAAGTACCTTAGCAACACGTTTATCATTTGTATAAAAAGATAAATGCTTCCCTTTAGCCTTTTCACACGCATCAGAAAGGGTAAGTTTCAGCAAAACCGATGAGACTGATAAAGATCCAGAAGCTCGCAAACCATATATAACGGAATGCGGAACATGACAAAGTCTAGCATGCCAGATTTCAAAAGACGCACGCGACTTATCTTATTCCACAGTAGACAACAAATCAGATGCACCATAGTATAAAACATAAAGCACATTTTCACTATGATCGTGACTCAAAGTTTCACTAGTGATTTTATATTGAATAATAAATGAGAGATCGTTAAAGCAAACAACAACATTAAATCCCAAGTTAATTTGCTAATAGAAAGAAATTTTTTAGTGATATTGGGAACAATAAGCACATCATAAAGAGACTAGGATTTAAAAAATTGAGAATCACCAACATGAGTAGGATGTTGAGAACCATTACCAACATAAAACGCAGGCATAACCATCATAAGGTGTCATGTGATCAACAACAGTGGGGGACGATGCCATGAGTTTTGTGGCGCCATAATCCACATTCCATTTTGAGCCATAATGTTTGAATCTTGAAATACCACCAAAGTGTACCATAATACCAACAAACAGAGCTAAGTGTGCATGGGTACTAACACCAGTGGAGGATGCTTCATTAATGGCAGCATTAGAAGGCGATTCCGCGAGAATTCCTTAAAATCGCCTTCTAGATTGTGGGTGATGGAAGGTGATTCTGTCGAAGTGACTTTGTACGTGACTGGTTCCGAGTTCAAAACAATGGCACAAATGTTGTTCCGTATCCAGAATTGGTCTGTTTGCGTCATAATAAAAGGAATGACTTTTCTTCCAAAATTGTAAGCTCTGTCGGTTAGAAGTTCCGTATCCGGAACAATATCGTACTATCTTTGTCTTGACATTATTAAGATCCAATTGAAGTTCCGATATCATAACTTAAACTAGCAATAAATGCATCTGACCAATCCCATTTTCATATGGAGAAAAAAGTTGAAAAGTTAGGGCACCCTTTGGAAGGAAAAGGTAAAGGTAATTCTACATATACAAATATTCTTACCTAATTGGAATACTGATTTTATTATTGTGTTAAGTGTTGTAATGTTTTGAATTAGGGTTTTATTTGAAATCTTTCTCACAGGAATTGTGCTACATATATGATTGAATGTGTGTTGATGTAATTTTCATTTAGTTAATGGATAGAACCAGACTCATCGAGAGCGACCTTAGGACATCACCCAATTACATTCATTTAATGGATTCATTTTTTGTGGTGGCATGCTTCCAAAATTGGGGTCGTGCGTGAATGGTGCCCATGCAAGGATTGCAGAAACGATGCTTATTTAGGGAGGAAGAAGTTGCGTGAACATCTCATAATTCGAGGTTTCCAAAGAAGTTACACTTGTTGGATATGGCATGGGGAGGTACCGTCGGATATAGGTGGAGATGTTGGAATCAAGGAAAGGGTTGAATTAGATTGTGATGATCGATTTGATGAGATTGTGAAGGATGTTGCTAGAGAATTCCATGGTAAACCTGAGGTCCTAGAGTCGTTGCTTAATGAAAAGAATTTCCCATTGTACGTGGGGTTAAAACATTTAGTTTTGAGCGCAACGTTGAAAATCATAAATTTGAAGGCCAAATTTGGTTGGACAGTAAAAGGGATGACTGAAACTTTGGAATTGGTTCAGGAATTGCTTCCTAAAGGAAATCAATTTCCTGAGAAATCTTATACCGCAAAAAGAGTTCTTTGTCCCATGGGTCTAGAATTAGAAAAAATCCATGCATGTCCAAATGATTGCATGCTATTTAGGGGGGAAGAAGGATGAGAATCTTGAAACATCCAGGGTATGCGGTGAATCTCGGTACAAGTTAAAGCGTAGTGAAATTGATGTGTGTGCGGAGGTGGAGACCATTTCGAAGAAAAAGACACCCACTAAGGTATTATGGTATCTTCCAATAATTCCATGGTTGCAAAATATTGTTTGCTTCTAAAGAAGATGCAAATTTATTGTGATGGCATACAGAAAGAGATCATATGGTGGATGATGTGATAAGGCATATACCAGAGTTCGAATCGGATTCCCAACATTTGAGGTTAGGATTGTTCACTGATAGAATGAATCCAATTGGCAACATGAGCACCGTATACAGTTCTTGGCCCGTAATGTTGGTGATATACAATCTATTATTGTGAATGATAATGAAAAGAAAATACATTCTCTTGTTCATGAAGATTTCAATCCCAAACAACCTGGAAATGCAATTAATGTATATCTTGCGCCCCTAGTGGATGATTTGTTGACGTTGTTCAAACATAGAGTCCGTACCTACGATGTTGTTGTGGATGACATTTTCACAATGAAGGCCCTTTTGTTTTGCACCATTAATGATTTTCCCGCTTATGAAAATTTGTCGGGATATTCAATGAAAGACCACTATGCATGTCCGGCTTCTGAGAAAGAAACATCATTATTTTCAACTTAAGCATGGTTAAAATACGGTCTACCGGGGACAGCGACATTTTCTCCCCTAGGGTCATCCGTGGCATTTTTCCAAGAAATGGTTCTATGGCAACACAGAGTTGCGAGGTGTGCCTGTATAGTTAACCGACGCCGAGGTATTTGAAAAAGTTCCTAGATTGCCTAACAATTTCGGCGAGGGAAAGCGGAAGTTGGCAATTGATGGTAGTTGGAAGAAATGCTCAATCTTCTTTCAAATCCCTTATTGGAAGGATTTTGATGCCAGACACTGTCTTGACGTAATGCACATAGAGAAAAATGTATGCGATGCTTTGATTGGAACACTTTTGAATACTCCTGGTAAAACAAAAGATGGATTGAAGTCTCAACTTAATTTGGTTGACATAGGTATTAGGAAAAATCTTGGTCATGTGATAGAGATGCTTGTTACCTCTCTCCCGCCTATTATTCAATGTTTCAAATAGAGAAGAAGTTGTACTATGAGATGCTGAGTAGTGTGAAAGTGCCTGGGGATTTTCCCTTCCAATATCAGCGCTTGTGTTTCACTAATATAGTTGAAGTTGGTTGGATTGAAATCGCATGACTGCAACAACTTGGTGCAGGAACTGAATGCCATTGCGATTCGGTCTTCGCTGCCGTCCCATGTACGATTGTGTATTACTAGGCTATGTATGTTCTTTAAATATATATGTTCAAAAATTATCAGTGTTGCAAAGCTTGATCGGTTGCAAGCTATGACTGTAGAAGTATTGTGTCGAATGGAGTTTTATTTCCCACCTTCGTTTTTTGACATAATGGTCCATTTGATAACTCACGTGATTCGGGAGATTAAGTTATGTGGTCCTATATTTTTAAGATGAATGAATCCCTTTGAGTGGTACATGAAAATTTTCAAGCATTTTGTGAAGAATAGGTATATGTCGGATGCAAGTATTGTGCAATGGTATTGTACTGAGGAAGTAATTGAATTTTTTCTGGTTATATTAATGAGATTGAATATGTGGGGGTTCCCAGTTTAAGGCATGACGGGTGGTGAGATGGTATAGGGGTTTGATAGGGTAAGCTACTAAGCCCCTCTACTGAGGATTTGTGCACGACACATTTGTATGTTCTTCGGAATCATGAGGATGTCATTCCATGTATTGAGATTCACATGGATGGAATCCGAGGGTTGAATCCCACTTTCAACAAAGCACGAGTTCTTCAACAACACACTCAAACTTTTGCTTCTTGGTCACGATGTCACGTGGCATCTGGTTTGCATTGAGAAGCAGTCAAATTGTTGTCCCGGAGACCATTGGGTACAGTTCTATCTTTCAGGAGTTATAACATCAACGACTTTATGTTTTCTACAAAATCAATGGATTATAAAGGAGTTTCCCAGAATAGTGGAGTTTCACTCATTTCCATAGCATTGCATGTACGTAGTATGGCCGACAACAATCCAGTATATGTACATACGTGCTACTTCTGTACCATTACTGAAATATAGGGCTCGATTATGTTACAATGAGAGTGCTGGTTTTTAAATGTGAATGGGTTTGACAAAAATAGAAGATTTGGGATTCACACTCGTGGACCAAAGTCGGTTGGGTTAGAGAGAAGATCAATTTATATTGGCCCGTCAGGGTCATCAAGTTTTCTACATGAAAATCCCATCGATTCCCAGTGGGAGATTGTGGTTGAGGGCAAAAGGGCTTTCGTGGAGGATTTTGACCAAGAAGATGTGACTGGTTTTGGTGCAAACAGTGGGCTTGGTTCAAATGAAGAAGATTTTCTCCTCGAAGAGGATGATGCTAGTTTGTATGATTTTGTTGGTCGCACAGACTACAACAAAGTCGTATGGGTCAACACGCGGGGAAAGATGACTAAGCAGTGGAATGTACCAAAAGGCAAGATGAAAAAAAGGAAGTGTAAGGTAAACCTTTAGTTATGTTTTGGAATTTAACTTGTAGTTGACCATTGTCAAAGAAAGACATCCAAGCTCGGAAGCTTATCTGGAGATGTGGTCATCTTTCTTTTTTCCAACCTTTACCAGTCAAGAACAAGTTTTCCTACATTGCCATTACAGCTATATCTCTAGGAATCACACAAAATTAAAATGGAAAGCCGATTGAATTTAAACACAATTCCAAATATTTGAATGTCAAAAAGATTAGGAATCAAAACATCTGAGTTTACATAAATTAAACAACCAAATCCCGGGTCTAGAGTAGGATGAAATTGTACATTACAAGGAATGCATTCTCTTCAGGGTGGTTACGTGGATTCTTTTAGAGCTCTCGCGTAACCTCTTTGCTTCCGCTCTAGGGTCCATGCACGCTTTCTCAATTGGCACACTTTATCGCGAACCCATTTGTATACGTTCTTCATGGCCTTCATAAATCCAGGGCCGAACTCATCTAAAAAAGGTAATTTGTTAGGAATACATAACTAATAAAGACATAGTTGTGTATTTTTACAATATTCTATTGGAATTATATTACCTTCCTCAATTCTACAACTCTTGCTTGGAACTCGGAACTCAAGTTCCGGTCTCAAAACTAATTCTGTCACCTAAAAAAAAAATTTGAAGATAAATGGTCAGTCACACAGATTCAGATCAGAGAACACATAAGAATTTGGAACTCATGTTCCGGTCTCGGAACTACTTCTGTCACCCAAAATTTTTTTGAAGACAAATACTTAATCACACAGATCAGGATCAGAGAACACACAAGAATTTGGAACTCAAGCTCTGGTCTCGGAACTAATTCTGTCACCTAAAAAAAGAAAATGACCCAATAAGCTAAGCATCGCAGATTGGGATCAAAAAATGAGTAAGAAAATGGAAGTACTGTTACGAGATTGGAACTAAGACTATCTAAAAGTATACGTTACTGAAAGACAATGTTCTGATATCTGAACTGACTATGTCTACGAAATTGTCAAAGGTCAGACTTAGTTCCGTACTCGAAAGATGTTTGGAAACTTTGGTAAAAATTGTAATGCTCTTCTTTGTAATTGTAATCCACAAATTCCTTGATAAAATTACACAACTATAGAACTACTTGACCAAAAATAGTTTGAAATTACTAAAATTATGCATTAAACCCATCCTCGGATTGTTGAACAAGATAAATAATCCAAACAAGTACAAGGTAAATATAGAAATCAAAATATTCTGAACCAATAAAATGAGTAAATAATCTGAAAACCTAGAATCTAGTACAAATCAAGTCTTTTGTCATCAAATTAATCATCCTCTTCTTCATTGTCGAAGTCCATCCCACCTAACTCCAAGTTAGATTGCTCATCAGTATCGTCACGCTCCTCCTCCACCTCGTTCTCCTCCGCATCATCACTATCATTGCTAGAGTACTCTGGTTTGAAATTGTGCATGGAGTCATCGTTGTTGAGCTCGATTTGGAGACCTGTGGATTCAACAAACTTGCTATGACGCACTTCTGCGGCTGCCACTCCATTGTTAGCCGAACTAACATCCTTCTTGATGCATGATGTGTCCGTTTTATGTGCATATTTTAGGACTTTTTGGGATCACTGTTGCACTCTTTTGTCAACTAGATCTTGTGTGTTGCCTTGAAATTCACTTAGGAGAGGTAAGAGCAAATTTTGTGCTCTTTTACCTTTTCGAAGTGGATTTTGTGTGACGAGGAAATAACATCAAGACTTGAAGACTGGAGGCCATTGAAGATCATTTTTTGAAGACTTTGAAGATTTGCTTTGAAGATTTGAAGACTTGAAAAATGGAAGAAAATTGAAGTGAAGAGGAGAATTTGAACCAAGAAGGAAAAGAATTTAGGAATGCTGATTGCAGTCTTCACGACGGGCAAAGATTAGCTCACGCGTCGCGAACTTTGGGTGTCCAAAAATTTTCTTTGCCTTTTTTGTACAATAAATACTAAATCATATCATCTCTCTTTTACCTTCTCTTCTAGCCCATTTTTCCTCTTTCAAACCCTAGTTTTCTACCATTTTCATCCTTGTTTTAGTTTGATTAATGTTTGAATTGTTGTTGTTAATTAGTATGGATTGTAGTAGCTAAATCTAGTTCTTGGGAGAAATTGATTGAAGCTCCCAAACTTATGTGGTGAGATTCTCTATTTGCTCATTTATGAACATTTATTGGAGAGCGTTTATTATGCCATTAATGTTGTGTTTTGCCTCATTTATACCATGGGTTGTTTGAATATATGAAGTGTTTGTATGATTGAAGTGTTATGGTGTTAGGAAAGTTGCAAATTTCTTAGCTCATTTGACATGAAATCAAAGAACATGGATTTGAACTTCTTGTGTATAATGTGTGGTAATTCTTGCTAGATAAGTATGTTAATGTGGATTGTTCTCATACTTATCCTACAGATGCAAAGAAAGATTGAACCTTGAATGTGATTTGTTCTAGGGTTAGCCTATTAAATACTTTGTTTGGTTAAATGAATATGTCTTTGGTAGAAGGCTTGTTGTTATCAAACCTATGGTCCTTTGTGTGAAATGTCATTGATGACATGCATCTATGGTGTTGTTTGCTTAGAGTGATTATCAACGAGGTTTGCGTATGGTCATTGTTTGTCTTTGCAAATTACTATTAAGAAGGAATAAATGTTGATCTTCAAATGAGAAGTGATAACATTCCCCATAGACAATAAGTGTAATTTAATGAGTGAATGAAACTAGGATCGATAAGAGACTTGAAAGTAAGGATCAATTGCCCCCAAGGCTCCGTAATTGTTGTTTTAATCAACTTTTTAGTTGTTGTTGCATGATTATCATTGTTCTCTTGCTTTGCTAGTTGTTGTATTTCAATTCATAATTTAGGACCAAAACCAACCCCCCCCCATTTACATTCTTATAAATATATGTGTGTGTGCGCGCTTATATCTAGTATGTTTTTCGCTATATATGTTTAAACACTTGAAAAAATCCCTCTTCTTCGTGGACGATCCCGACTTGTCATTATCTACTTAGTTGTAGATATGAAGCATTAGGGCTTATAAATTTAACTTTGAGAGGTACATCGACAACCTCCCAATGCATGCAAAGTATTTTTGAATGTTGTCATCCAACCCCTCGGCTCACCTGTAACATAAACAAAATTATAAAAACTATGTATTAGGGGTAATGTGGATGCCCAATTTGTTTAAATATTTTTTAATCAATGTACTTACGTGACTTTGATCCTTCAGCCTTGTCCAATGAATCTCCCCTTGCTCGCTTGGCGGATTTGGCTTTTTTCCCTGGAATGTTCTTAACTTGCCATTTCTTGTCTTCATATAGAACCAAATGCTTATGATCAAACCATGACTCATCGTAGTAGGTAAAAAAAATGGCTACGGGGATCACTTCCCATTTTTAATCATGGCTGTTATTAAACCGCCATATAGGAGATCTTTCTTTTTCCCCGCAGCAGCCTTCAGCATGTACATCAAAATGGTGTAACCTGGATTTAATTACACCCCCTCTACGGTGTAGTAGAACAACATCAAGTTCCCTATGGTCGACTCACACGCATTCCCACCTGAGGGGAGAATATTCTGGCAGATCCACCCATACACTATCATGTGCTCAACGCTCACCCAGGCACTAGCCCAGTACGATCAAAATATTTTCGAGCCATTTCTACTGGACACAGAAGGGTGAGTTCACTAACGGAAGGCCAATTTTATTGGTGAAATATCTCAATTGGACCCTTACTCCCATTAATCGAAGTAAGTTTGCTAGCATCAGTGTACTCGCAACCTAGGGCTTCATTTATTGTAAATTTTGTAATGGGAGTTGTTATGCCATTTACCATTGTGAGGTCTCTATTGTTCCTACTTTTACCTAGATTAGCATAGAGTTGCACCACCTTGTCATAATGGACTTGCTCATCTAATTGCATTAACTTATCAAAATGTGAGGGTTTAAAAAATTCAATCAAATATCCTAGGCATAGAGGCTCAATATCCAAATTAGAAATTACTCGTGGATTGCAACATTTCCTTTTCTGAAATTCAACGTACCTACTTTTGGCATCAGTATTGAAGAACAACTCTGATTCCCTCCATTTCTTGGCAAGGTGATAACTCCTTGATGCCTCATCACCAAATCCACCGCCAACACCTCGACCTTTACACCTTGGCGTGATTGATTATGGAAATTTGAAAGTGAAGTAATTTAGGGTTTGAGAATCGCTTGGAAGAAGGGGATTTTTCACCTTAGGCAAATCAAATATGATTTTCCCGTAGGACAAACCAGGTTCCGAGTGAGAAACTTAGTTTTAAACTCGGAACTGACTTTTGGCCATAACACATCAAAGGCGGTTTTCAAACGGGTATTTAATACCCATTTGATAAAACTGCGAATTCCCTCCATTTTCTCCAACAAAAAAAACCTCCTCCCTTCTTCCATCTTTCCTTGAATTAAAATTTCTTAACCCAATCTTCATCTATGAATATAAATACATCAAACCCTACTACATATGTGATCTAGACATCCAATGCCCAAGATTATTTACAAAAGCGAAGGTAATCCATGGGCTAGGGTTTTCATGGCTCAAGATTGTTCTACTTTAAATTGTTTTTATGAAAAGGCAAAAATTTCACCATCTCCCCTTGTTTTACATAGGGTTATTATACCTTGATATATTCATGGTGTTATTTTATTTCTTCATATATGTGATATATAGTCTTGCAATTTGCTAAAAATAAAACCCTAGAAGTTTATGATTTTGATGTATGTTCTTAGATAGTATAATGTCCTGGAAGAGGACTCGTGATGAACATGTGCATAAAATAGGAGGAAATTCACAAAATCTAGCCATTGATGAGGATGAGGGGTCGGAGGTGGGGGCATTTGCTAGAACACATTGTAGAACATTGGAAAGGAGGATGGCTATAAAGGAACTAACTTTGTTGGTTTTCATCAAATCCGTAAAGTGTATATCAGAGGAGTGAGCTAAATAGTCTAGTTGGATAGGGAAGGTCAGTAGAATAAGGGTAGACATCAAGTACAATAGTTGGCATGAGGTTTCTAAAGAATTAAAGATGTCCTATGGACGGAGTGCAAGGTACCTACAATTATATTAGCAAAATTGAAATTATTTAATAACAAATGTTCCTAAATAATATCCTACATTAATATTTGAAAATAACTTTAATATCTACCCACGTAGAGACCATTTGAGTTTGATGCTCTGGATATGAATGATTAAAGGAAAAGGGCAACGTCCATGATGACGAAGAGTTGGAGGGAGCACAAATATACCCTATCACAAGATTTCATATTTTCTAGGAAGAAGGGGGATCGTCCATGGTTGATTTATACATGGTTGATTTATACACATATTCAACCCGAAAGTTGGGAGATCCACAAGAGGCAATTTTTGGAGAGTGATGAAAATGTGAGCCTAAATAAACGTTGCTAATTTTTATTTCAACACTATATATTTGATTTATTTTAAATAATTACTATTGCCTACAAATGTAGGGTGTGAGGAGTGAAAAATGATGGGTTTCAAAGGAAAACATAACCCCTCATCGTAAGAGTCATGGTGGATATGGATTGGTGGCCCTACAGTTAATTAAGTAACGTTTTGAAAGGGATGTCCAAATAGAAATTAGCAAGGGAAATACCGAGAAGGAGGCAAGAGCATCGGTAATACCCATGGATGAGGAAGAGATTGACTAGTGCGATCTATTCCTGATTAGCCATCAAAACAGTAAAGGTGAATATGATAATGAACCCAAGCGAGAAATTACCAACCGAGTGGTAAGAACCTGTAATGTTTTTTCTATTTTAAATTGAAGCCCAAATAATAAACTGAATTTTTTTATATAACACTCCTGTATAGGCTAAATTAAACAAGCACAACTGGAAGGGTGATTCATTGCCACGGGTAATCACGACATCCTCCGCGAGGCTACGGAAAAAACCCGATCGCCCAAGGCGTGTAAGAGGTGTTGGATCATTCTTATCACAGAGGGATACTTTCAAAATTCTCCAATCGTTCAAGAAGGCTAAACCATCCCGGGTTCACGTATTGTGGAAGAAAGCTCTAGTACGAGACAAAAAGATTGAGGAACAAGATATCTTAATCTGCAAGTTAATTATACACACCGGTCTCCCCGTACCCAAAAACTTAGTTGATTTAACACCTGGTTGGACTCCACCTTCTAGAGGATCGCGCCACTCACTGGGAGATGTAGAGGTTAACCACAAACTTATTCAACCTCCGCAAGAGGATGATGTCAATAATTTTGACCTCGCCATCATGTCCGCCAAATAAACGTCCAAATTTTATATTTATAATCAAATTCAATTTGATTTACCTTCATTTATTTCACTTACTTATTTTTTTTCCGTTGTAGACATTACACTTGTGTGAGTTGTACATTGATCGTGCGGAGAATGGTAGGCCGATCCACGTTGCCGATGGTATTTTGCACGAGTCAATGCTACAACATCACTCTATTCCAATTCGAGATGGGATATGTAGAGTCTCACTTGAGAAGCCACTACGCTCTATTGCCAATTCCAGATGGCTAGTTCAAGCACGTGGGAACCACCGAAGGACTTTTTCTCCTATGGCCTCGTCTCCTAATGTATGTGGACCCTATAAAGGATGGCCATTTGAAGGCCAAGCCTAAATCGGCACCAGGAATAGTTCACAAAACACCGAAGGAGGTTAAGCCCACACTCACAAGGGCACAAGTTTTGAAGGAATCACCGCACTTTGTTAGAATCTTTTATGATTTGATTGGCGGACACCAAGTCAACTAAACCTACACATTTTTGGGCAATGAATGCGTATTTGGTCAAAAGAGAGAAATAATTGCCACATGGAGTGACTTCGAAGACTTGTGGGGGTGTGACCAAGTCAATTAAACCATAATGTCCTTATACGTACTACATAATTTCATAATTGGTAGGAATCATTTATTAGCTTTAATATTTTTACAATTAACTTTTTCTCATTCTATTTGAAAGGTACATGTATTATTTTGCAAATCAAAGGGAGAAAGGATGGATAGGGTACTTGTGCCCGGTGATGACACAAGAAATCATAAACACGGTCGAAGAGCGGGTCGACTACATCCACAAAAGTCTTGGATGAACAAATAAAAAAATATTTGTCACCCCATACATTGAGAGGTAATGGTCAAATATCAAATCTACTTAAAACAACATATTTTTTGGATAAATTTTAATGTATCGCATTCTTTAAGGGACCATTGGAGATTAATATTTATTATCCCAGAGAAGAACCGTGTTTGTTTGATGGATCCTCTACATTATCTAGCGTCCGGGTCATTTATTAACATTTTGGATGCTTCCATCGCTTTTTCCACCGAATCTACTACAAAGGGTTTGGAGATAATTGAGATCAAGGTGAACCTTTATTTTTCATGTTCACAATTCAATTTGAGTCTAGAATTCTTTTTGTTTCAATAGTACAAGAAACAAGCGAAGAATTGGGAGTGCGGGTATTACGTAATGCTATATGCAGTGGAGTGTCTTCAATAAATCTGTATGGATTTTCTTAAAATCAACAATGTAAGATTTGAATTAGGTATTCTTCCATTTATTCAACGCTACAGGTTTATTGCACATATGAACAACATTCCCAAATTCACATAATTTTTAAGAGGTTGAGAAGCCATATTCACAAACTGATATCAAAATGGCATGAAATTGCTTGGCAAGGTATATTAAACGGCCGTTTCAATTCCATTGGAAATCCCAACGTAGCGGTGGTATAGGTAGGTAGTATATATAAAGACATTGTCATTGGAATAGATTTGTCAGATTTCTATTCCTATCTATAGATTGTTGCTTCTCTAGCATAGTCTATAGTTTTTTATGGATAGTGTAGAAATGACAAGTTATTTTGTTGTATCTTGACCTGGTATTTGAGGCTTTCATATAGCCAGATTATTGAAATTGCACCATTTTGACCATAATTTCCTAATGGTATTCAGAAATCAGAACATCTATCGTTGCTTCTTTGTTTTATTTTCAAAGAACGGATTAAATGTTATGAACTCGGAATGAAAGATCAGAAAACTGTTCCGAGTGCAGAACGTAAAATATAGCATTTAATGATCAAAACCAAAAACATCACAGACTGGGATCAGAAAATACATCAGAGCTCGGAAACCACATGACTTCCGAGTTCTTAACAAATCTAAATATCTTATACAAATCCTTACGTTCTGAGTCTTGGACCTATTGATACATCCGAGGGTTTAAAGGTCGTTTTGAGTCTGTAACAACCCCAACGATCTGACAGTGTGACTTATGTTACGAGTTCGCAATAGGAGTCCTGGTCTGATGGAAACCAGGTTGTTACGAGCTCGAAACAGATCGAACGTAGCTCCACCCTATAGGTAGAAGGCGGCTTTGAACCACCTTCCATTGATGAAATAGAAGGCGGTTCCAGGTGCCGCCTTCTATTGTCATATTGAAAGTTACGTCTATAGAAGTCACCCCTAGAGTGACTTCCATTGTCAAAAGGAACGCCTTTAATAGAGGTGTCTCCACTAGTGCAAAGTGTGCATATGACTCTTGGAGGCAACGGTTGCGCGTTAATAGGTCACACTCTAAGGGATATACTCATGCATGAAGCAGAAGCGCCAAAAAAGGGTGACGCACCTGAGATGCGAATGGCTACCTTTGTCTTTGATGAAAGTGGAGGACACAGACGAAGACCATTGTCACTGTTGGAACTGGAGGAAGCCGGAAATTGAAAAATGTCGGTGGAAATGCGGATGAAGGCCTTTGTCGCCGTTGGAACAAGATGACGCCATAGATCAGGATACACTTTAACCACTGCTGGAGAATGTCAATGGACTGGACTCGCAAGATATGGGAACCCAAGAGAATTGTGGGCCACCGCTAGAATTTTCCGGAGAAGGAACACCCAAACGCCAAAGGACTGTTACTCGCCGGGGAATGGGAACTCAAGAACACAACTTGTTGGAGAACAAGAACGTCAACCACCGAGAACTTGAGAAGGAAGTAGCATCGAAGAAAGGTGGTGAAGAAAATTGGTTGTTCAGGGGAAGGGAACAATCGTTGGAGGCTGCCGGAATTTGAAAGGAAAAAGGTGAGAAACGGGAAGGATTCCGTCACCGGGAAAAAATGGAGAGGTGGCGGTTAAAAACAATTTTGGGTTTAGGTTGGATTAGACTTTGCTCTAATACCATGATAGAATAACTTCCCATTATGAATTATGTATTGCTGGAAAGAATGAATATTGTACAAATAAGATAAGAAATACTAGTACTGAAATAACTCTAGTCTAGTCATCAAACTCTATCCATATCTAATCAGATATTTGACTGATTCTAACACCGAGGGCGATGCAATTTTTATTGGATCTCTAATCTGTAATAGTACAGACAATCAGTCTGGTTGATATGTAATTTAGATATCCTTCAATATGTTAGTTATTGCTAGAGACTAGTTTGGTCGGATGTCAATTTCACTTATAGTAATTGTTGTTGGCATTTTTCCCTACATCTTTGAATGACTTATTTTAAACATTAAATAAAATATTAATAATAGTTCTTATTATATACTATATCTCAACATTATCATAAAAATTAAAGACTAAATTATGTTTTTTGGTCCCTTACATATTTACCAATACATTCTTTTGGTCCCCGAGACCAAAACCGTATTTAATCGGTCAGTAATATTCTGAAATTGATTTCTTTGGTCCCCGGAGGCAGTTTTCTAGTAAAGTCAACAGTAAAATTGGTCAAAATATGTAAAATGACCATTATACCCCGGAGTTTTAAAAAAACAAAAAAGGGACTACTATTCATCTTCTCCAACGTCAGTTCATTCACCGCCAATCCACCAGACTCCGTCAAAATCTACTCAATCCGTTCATGTCCACTAGAGATTAGACCACGAAAATTAGACCAATTAACTGTCGATTTGCTCAATATGTTGTGTAGTTAATCTGCTCACGAAGATTTCAAGTTCTAAACACAAAATCTGCTCAATCTATTTGGTTGAAATCTTCTCAATCCTAACACACAAACGCAGTTCGTCGAAATTCATAGCCAACGCCTCTGCTCTGAATCTCAGCTACAACGCTCTGAATCCATACCTAATTCTCTGAATCTCACCCACTTTGAATCCATGGCCAACGCCTCTGCTCTAAAACTTTGACCACCGCCACTCTGAATCTCACCTACAATGCTCTGAATCCATGGCCAACGCATCCGCTCTGAATCTCCGACCGCCACTGCTCTGAATCTCCCCTACAACGCCTATCCACCGGACTCCATCACTGTTCAATGAAAATTCCTCCAATACCTACAGTCACGGGTGGAGAGACCAACCAAACTTTAGGTGGAGAGATGATCAAGCTGGGAAATCCAATCCCCAAGGTGGTCCTCAAGGCAGCTGAGGTGGGTATCAACCAAAGCAGCAAGGAAGACAACCCCAATAGCAAGGAAATCAAGGGCACAACCGAGCTCTACAATAACCCTACCCAAAGTATGAGGGGTCATCTAATCCTCGAGAAGGGAAGTCAAAGTCGAAGCATAAGGAACTCTTACATGCTATAACCAACATGGTCGCTAACTTGGAAGAACGGACCAAAACTAGAATTGTGGATGTGGAGGACCGCTCTTCCACAAGATTCAAGAGCTTGGAAGTCCAAGTTAGTCAAATAGCATCCTCCGTGGCACAGTTGGAAGCTAGCAATTCCAGGAAAGTTCCTTCACAACCTGAGTTAAACCCCCAACCTTATAATGCTAGTGCCATAACCTTGAGGAGTGGAAAGGAGACCAAAGATCCCGAGAAAATTGTGAAGGTCAGGAAGGAGATAAAAGAAGATGTTTTGGTGAGAGGAAAAGAGGTTGATGAGGAGGTGGTCACTCAACTACCAGAGAAGCACGAAATCGAGAAGGTCCTTCCACCACCACACTTTTTTAGGTCTTCTGCAAGTGTGAGGTAAATATTCCTCTCTTTGATGTCATTTACCAAGTGCCTAGGTTTTCTGAATTTCTTAAGGAATTGTGTACCCCTAGAAGGAACAAAAATTTTAAAAATGGCAAAAAGATAAAAATTGGTGGTCAATTGTTGGCCCTTTTTCAAAATAAACTTCCCCCATTATGTGATGATCCCGACATGTTTACCATCCCTTGCATCATAGGTGGTAAGAATTTCCAAAATGTCATGCTAGATCTAGGAGCATCAATCAATGTGATTCCATACTCTTTATATGAATCCCTAGATCTTGGGAAATTGCATGAAACTATGGTAGTGATCCAGTTGGCTGACCGTTCTAATGCCTACCCTTGGGGATTGTGGAATATTTGTTGGTTAAAGTTGATAATTTAATTTTCCCCGCCAATTTCTATGTTCTAGATATGGAAAGTGATAAACGCGCCGCCCCTATCTTGTTAGGGAGGTAAAATTTTAAAACATCTAGAACTAAAATTGATGTGCATAGTGGGTGTTTAACCATGGAGTTTAATGGAGAAATTGTGAAGTTCAACATTTATGATGCCATGAAATTTCCTAGTGAAGGTCCTTCTTGCCATACTATTGATATTGTTGATTTTGTTGATGACTATGTGCAAGATGTGTTTGTGATTGATGGCAAAGATTTTTTAGGGTCTCTTTCGAAAATAGTCTTGATGTAAATGAATTGCGCAATTATTCTTTGAGGGTAAATTTTCTTGAGACCATAGAGAGACTTGATTTTATTGATAGGCTACCTCTCGATGCCCCTAGCATAGTTCTTGATGCACCTCAAGATGTGGGAATTCCCACGTCTTTTGAGAAGGCACCAGTAGTGGAGTTGAAACCACTACC
Source organism: Rubia yunnanensis (assembly GCA_037428765.1). Classification (NCBI taxonomy): domain Eukaryota; kingdom Viridiplantae; phylum Streptophyta; class Magnoliopsida; order Gentianales; family Rubiaceae; genus Rubia; species Rubia yunnanensis. Next base: position 28,981,742 of record CM075069.1, on the reverse strand, counting down.
CAAGAATTTGAAATATGCATTCCTTGGTGAGGGAGATACTTTACCAAGGAACAAGAGGGGAGGTTGATAGAGGTTATTTAGAGCCCATTAGGAGGAAATTAGGTAGACCATTTCCGACTTCAATGGGATAAGCCCTTCCAATAGCATGCATCATATCTTGTTAGATGATAGGGCCAAACCAATGAGGCAACCCCAATGTCGGCTTAACCGTTGATGATGGAGGTAGTGAAGACTGAGATTCGTAAATTGCTCCAAGCCGGTATGATATACCCCATCTCCAATAGCAAGTGGGTGAGTCCCACCCAAGTTGTGCCTAAGAAAAGCGGTGTGACTGTGATAGAGAACCAAGAGGGAGAATTGGTTCCCAATCATGTGTAAAATTGGTGAAGAGTGTGTATTGACTACCGTAGGTTGAATGCGGTAACTAGGAATGACCATTTTCCTCTACCTTTTATTGACCAAATGCTTGAGAGGCTTCCCGGGCGGGATTTCTATTGTTTTCTAGATGGGTTTTTCGAGTGTTTCCAAATTTTCATAGCCCTAGAAGACCAAGAGAAGACCATTTCTACATTCCGCTTTGGCATTTCTGCTTATAGGTGCATGCCTTTTAATCTATGCAATTCTCCCAGCACATTCCAAACGTGCATGGTTAGTATATTTTTGGAGTTTATTATGCACTTTGTAGAGGTCTTCATAGAAGATTTCACCATTCATGGAGATTCTTTTGATAGTCGTTTAAACCATTTATCGTTAGTGCTCAAGAGGTGCATTGAAAGCAATATCATATTAAACTCCAAAAAATGCCACTTCATGGTGGAAAAAAGGCATATTATTAGGTCATGTGGTCTCTTCTCAAGGTCTAGAGGTAGATAGATAAAGCCAAGGTTGACACAATTCAATCCCTACCATATCCCTCGAGTATTAGAGAAGTTAGGTCATTTCTAGGTCACGTGGGTTTTTACTGGAGTTTCATTAGGTGCGATTGTGTGTGATGCTACCCTACTCTTATGTGTGATGCAAGCTACTATGCCATTGGTGCGATTCTAGGCCAAAGAGTAGGGAGGTTTCCTCATTCCATCTAATACGCCTCAATAACTCTCAGTGATGCACAATGCAATTACTCCACCACAAAGAAAGAGTTATTGGCAGTAGTATTTTCCATTGAGAATTTTAGGTCATACCTACTTGGTACGAAGGTCAGTGTCTTCACGGACCATGTGGCTCTTCGCCATTAGATGACCAAAAAGGAGGTCAATCCTAGATTGATTAGGTGGATATTTATCTTGAGTGAGTTTGATTTAGAGGTAAGGGATAAGGAGGGGAGTGAGAATGTGGTGGTCAACCATCTAAGTCGATTGAAGGTGATTAATGGGTCAGAGAGTGCTAATGAGAAGCCCAAAAGGGAAACCATTCAGGAAGAATTTCCCGATGAATATTTGTTTGCAATTAGAGAGGCTCACCCTTGGTATGATGATCTAGTTAATTTTCCTATCGCCCAACAATTTCCCCCAAATTTCTCCAAAGCTTAAAGAGATACGTTGAGGAGTGAGGATAAACACTATATGTGGGATGATCCATGTTTATGGAAGCATTGCTCGGATCAAATGATCTGGAGATGTGTCCTGGAGAGTGAAGTGAGTTCAATTTTAAATGTGTCACTCTCTTGCATGTGGTGGGAACTTTGGTGCCAAGAGAGCCGCTTTGAAAGTGTTAGAAAGCGGTATCTATTGGCCTCACATGATAAAGCACTCTTTTCAAATTTTCCAATCTTGTGACAAGTGTCAAAGAATGGGAAATATTTCCCATAGAAATGAAATGTCATAAACAAGTATCTTGTATTGTGAGATTTTTTATGTATGGGGTATTGACCTCATGGGATCCTTCCCAAACTCTTTTGGGTGTGTTTATATTTTGCTTTTGGTCGATTATATGTCCAAATGGGTCGAGGAAAAGACCACAAGGACCAATGATTCAAAAGTGGTCGCAGATTTCTTAAAAAATGATAACTTCTCCTGGTTCCGAATTCCCTGAGCCGTTATTAGTGACCGAGGAACCCACTTTTGAAATTGGACAATCAAGGCATTGATGAAGAAGTGTGGGGTAACTCATAAAACCTTCGCGGCCTATCACCCACAATCAAACGAGGTCTCCAATTGAGATATAAAATCTATCCTTGAGAAAATGGCCAACTCGAATAGGAAGGATTGGAGCATTTCGCTAGATGATGCTTTGTGGGCATATAGGGCGACCTATAAGACACCAATTGGAATGACTCCATATCGAATGGTTTAGGGGAAACAATGTCACTTACCGATTGAGCTTGAAATGCAAAGCGTATTGGGCCATGAAAAGCTTTAATATGGATTTGGATAAATCCGGTGTGCACCGGAAGTTGCAATTACAAGAGCTTGAGGAGATTCGGAATGACTCCTATGAAAACTCAGAAATTTACAAGAAAAAAAACCAAGGCTAGGCATGATAGCTTAATCAATAGAAAGGACTTTGACGTTGGTCAAAAAGTCCTTCTATTCCAAACACGCCTTCTATTATTTCCGAGCAAGTTGAGGTCAAAATGGATTGGGCCTTTTGTGGCGTTGAAATTTTTTCCCCATTGAGCGGTTGAAATAATGAGTGAGGAGACTTCAAAAGTCTTCAATGTGAATGCCCACCGTTTGAAGCCTTACTATGAGAGCTTCCAACCAGAACTAGTCAAGAAAACACTTCTCGATGACCCGGTTAGGAAGTAGTGGGTTTGTGAGTATGTCGTGCTGACAACGTTAAATAAACTTGGTTTTCACTATCAAAAGAACCCCCCCTTTAGCACTGGTTTTTTTATGTTCTAGCACCGGTTTTTTTACAAAACAACTGGTGCCTAAGTAACCGATGCTAATTTAGCACCGGTTGGAAAAAAAACCGGTGCTAAATCCCAACTTTTAGCACCGGTTTTTAAACCGGTACGAATTTTAGCACCGATTTTTTCGTTAGCACCGGTCGAAAAATTGGTGCTAAATTAGCACCAGTTAAAACCGGTGCTAACAAAAAAACCACCGGTTGAAAAACCGGTGCTAACAAAATAACCGGTGCTAATTTAGCACCGGTTTTTTTTGTTAGCACCAATTTTAACCGATGCTAAAATATTTACGACGAATAAAAAATCCCTTCCTCTGAAAGCGGAAGCGCGCTGCAGCTTTCAGAGGAAGGGAAAAAAACCTGAAACAGAGGAAGCGGCAGCACGCTGCAGCTTTCAGAGGAAGAGAAAAAGACCTGAAACTAACAATTTAATAGGAAATCAATTTAATAATAAAATTAACTTCACGAAATTGATAATATAGAAATAAAACCAAAAACAAATATGATACAAAACTAATAATCAATGAGACTAAACATTGCGCGGGAGACCTTGGAGAGGAATCAATCTCACCATGCCAGAAGCTTATTAAATAGATCACTGGAAACCATGTCAGAAGCTAATACCAGAAGCTTATACCTGAATAAAGACGTTCATATCAGTATATCAACCTTTAGTACTTAACGAGGCTACATAACTCAATTTGATTCAGAACACATCAACATTCGGTAAAGTAAAGCACAAAATAATCCACCAAGATAAACACATATCTATCATATTCTTCCTATGCTGATTCATAACATTAATGAAATGAATGTAACAATCTTACTCACATAAATCATATGCTACAGAGCAAAAAAATGTTTAAAGTAAAGTACAACATTAAAATGACAAAGTGAAACATATCATCAAGCATCAACAGAAATTTCATTTGAGTGGGGCTCAAAATATGTTTGCTTTTCCCTCAAAAGTCATCATTTAACTTGTAGCATTCATAACAAATGGGCTAACAGCCATGCATTTCAAATGATATGACAAAGTTCATACAGTTGAAGGTGCATAGTATGTAAGATATGTAAGATGGGCCAAGTTAATTCACCCTATGCTACATCAGTTCTCAAAGACTAGAAGATAGGTGCAATAGTGAATCAAATCATGCATAACAGATCTAGTAATGGAGTAAATTTACATTCATGAAAATTAAATCACAGAAATTAAACATGCAAACCTATCGAACATCAGGGTTCTCATCATTGTAGGCTTCCAACAGGAAAAGAAGATATACCTCAGGCTAATTTGAACACTAAATTGAACTAATCAGAACACATAAATTTTCAATAAAAAATGCAGGCAGTAGGGTAAAATTGATGCAAGATGTTTCGTCAATTGATGCAAGTGTTACTCCCTCTATCCGAACTTAAGTTACACAATTTAACTTTTCACGTTTGATTTAAAATGCAAACACAGCAAAAGCAGCAAACACAGCAAAAAACAGAAAAAAAGAGAACTTTTGATTATGTGCAGCAATGATTTTTTCAGAACCTATAAAGTCAACTTAGTTTCCGAGGTTTTATATATTGAAAGTCAAGTAAACCTGGGAATGAACATGAAAGTACCAGAACCATATAGGCACGATTCTATTATCATCTAAAATGACAATATACCTATTCTTTGCATAAATGCCAAACAAAACAGAAGCCAATTTACAGTAACAATTTGAAACCATCTATATAATATAATTCATCAATGGTCACAAAAAATAGTATTAAAATCAGAAGAGAACATACGTTAGGGGACCAAAAGATGAAAAAGGGCAACATTCATAGGAAAAACAAAGAAACTCGAACCGGTTTCTAGCAAACATCCTTTCAACATAGTGATACATCATCTTATAGAATTATGATTAAGGGGAAATTTTGGAGCATCATTTCATACATCAGTTATATCCAAGGCGAGAACCATATACATTATACAGTATAATCAAACTACAAATGAAGAGTAAAAGTGCTAAACCTGGTACTGACTCTGTAATCAAGTTAGTTTTCAGTCCCCCACCGCAATGTTTCTGGTTCAATATCCCCACATTCATCTTCTTCTTCCTCTGCAATTCAAGCATTTTTTCTCTATCAGACAAAACAGCAAACACTTGGAGAGCAAGCATAAGAAAATCCTAGCACTCCCATTTTAGGATTTTACAGTCAACAACCACGTAACACCACGTAACACCACACAGGTAAATGAAAATATCCTAGCATCTCTAACACCCCAGAAATCACAAGAAAATGAGCAGAACTCAAAAATATAAAACCCAAGGAAAATCACCCCCCAAACCCAGATTTTACCCCTAAATCTTAAAGAGGGAATAAGAGAAACTAAATACATGAAATTAGAGAGCAAAAATGAGACAGGATTGAGGAAAAAATACTGAGTTCTTACCATTTATGGCAGAGCCCTATTTTACGGGCAGTCGGCACCGCCGAACCTTTGTTGCCAGCAATCGACCGACGATGTTTGTCTCAGACAGGGGATAACAATGACGGTGAAGAGACCTACAAGCAGTGGCAACATCGATATATATATTAGCAAACAGTGGGTCTGTGCATCGAAGGAAAAGGGACAAGGCTTTGAGCACGAAGACAAGATGCCACGAGATTGCCTCCCTCACCGGAGCCGGTTCCGGCGCCATCTCCCCTTTCAGATGATGCGTGGTTGGTGGTTGATCGGCGGAGAAAAACCAGAGGAGGCGGAGAGACGGTGGGTTCGATCGAATGAAATTAGGGAAGGGAGAAGGAAGACTGAGTATATGAAAATAGGACTTGGGGTTTGGGCCAAAATTATGGGTTTCAGCCCATTAAAGTTTTCATTAACTAAAATCAAATAAATTTTGACCGTTAATTAGTTAAAGTCAACTTAGTTATTAGTGTTTATATATTGAAAGTCATGTAAGGGTTGACCGTTGATTAGACAAAGTCAAACATTTTTATTAGTAAATATTATTAGTAATTATTTAAATATAAGTTTGACCGTTAAATTGTTAAAGTCAACTTTGTTATTAGTGTATACATATTGAAAGTCAAGTAAGAGTTGACCGTCGATTAGTTAAAGTCAACTTTATTATTTGTATTTATATGTAGAAAGTCAAGTAGGGGTTGACCGTGGATTAGTTAAAGACAACTTTGTTATTTTTATTTTTATGTAGAAAGACAAGTAAGGGTTGACCGTGGATTAGTTAAAGTGAACTTAGTTATTAGTGTTTATATATTGAAAATCAAGTAAAGTTTGACCGTTGATTAGACAAAGTCAACCTAGTTATTAGTGTTTATATATTGAAAGTCGAGTAAAGTTTGGCCGTTGATTAGTATTTATATATAGAAAGTTAACTAAGGTTTGACTATTGATTAGACAAAGTCAAACATTTTTTATTAGTATTTATCATATATTAAACCAAATAAAGTTTGACCGTTGATTAGTTAAAGTCAACTTTGTTATTAATATTTATATATTGAAAGTCGAGTAAAGTTTGACCGTTGATTAGACAAAGTCAACCTAGTTATAGTGTTTATATATGGAAAGTCGAGTAAAGTTTGACCGTTAATTAGTATTTATATATAGAAAGTTAACTAAGGTTTGACTGTTGATTAGACAAAGTCAAACATTTTTTATTAGTATTTATCATATACTAATTCAAATAAAGTTTGTCCGTCGATTAGTTAAAGTCAACTTTGTTATTAGTGTTTATATATTGGAAGTCAAGTAAAGTTTGACCGTTGATTAGACAAAGTCAACCTAGTTATAGTGTTTATATATGGAAAGTAGAGTAAAGTTTGACCATTGATTAGTATTTATATATAGAAAATCAACTAAGGTTTGACTGTTGATTAGTATTTATATATAGAAAGTCAACTAAGGTTTGACTGTTGATTAGATAGTCAAACATTTTTTATTAGTATTTATCATATACTAATTCAAATAAAGTTTGACCGTTAATTACTTAAAGTCAACTTTGTTTTTAATGTTTATATATTGAAAGTCAAGTATAGGTTGACCGTTGATTAGTCAAAGTTGGCCTAGTTATTAGTGTTTATATATTGAAAGTAAAGTAAAGTTTCGCCGTTAACTTGTTAAAGTTTTATTTATGTATACTAAATCAATTAAGGGTTGAACGTTAATTAGTTAATGTAAAAAAAATTATTTTTATTTGTATATATAAGGTCAGTGAAGGTTGATCGTTGATTAATTTAACTTAACTTAGTCATTAGTTAAAGTCAACAAAAGAAGTGAATGATTTTGAAAGTTTAAAAAAAAAGCTTAGAGCGGTTGCGCAGCTGCTCCTAGCTCATGAAATTTTTGGGAAGATTATTTGAAATTTTGAGCGAATTTTTTGAATTATTTGGCAGAAATAATCAAATTTCAAAATTTTCAAAAAATATTTAGAAGTTTTTGGTGATTTCTTTGGGGGGGGTGGAGAATTTTTTTGGCAGGCAAAATTTAAAATTTTTTAGCACCGGTTTAAACCGGTGCTATTTTCTTCAAAAATCAATGCTATTTTTTTAAAAAATTGCAATTTCTTTGGCAGGAAATTTTTTGACGATTTCTTTGGCGGGAAAATTTTAAACCGGTGCTAATTTTTCAAAAACCGGTGCTATTATAAAATTTTGGGCTATTTCTTTGGTGGGAAAATGAGTATAGCAAATTTTTAGCACCGATTTTTAAAAACCGGTGCTATTTTTTATTTATTTTAGCACCGGTTTTTAAAACCGGTGCTAAATTTTACAAAAAACCGGTGCTAAGTTTTAAGTTTTAGCACCGGTTTTTAAACCGGTGCTATTCTTTGCAAAAACCGGTGCTATTCCTTAATTTTTAGCATTGGTTTTTAAAATTGGTACTATTTTTTACTAAAATCGGTGCTATTTTGAATTTGTTGGCGGGAAGATAGAATTTTACAAATATTTAGCACCGGTTTTTAAAAACGGGTGCTAATATTTTCAAAACCGGTGCTATTTTAAAAACTTTTGCTATTTCTTTGGCGGGAAATGAGTCTCAAAAATTTTTAGCACCGGTTTTTAAAAATGAGTCTCGAAAATGAGTCTTGAATCTAGCAAGAGAGAACCATTTTTCTATACAACTCAAGCCATATCCATGAGTCTCACACGTTGCTTTGTTTCCAATGATCCTTTGTGGATTACTCGTGTATCATCTTACCATTCATTGTAAGCAATGTCTAACGTACTCTTTAATAAGCACTTCAGACTTTCAATGACTCCTAAGTTCTCTTGTTACGAGACACCTCACCTTTACAAAGGTAACGCACAATGTTAGGAGTCATTCCATTGAATACGACATATCTCCAAGAGACTCAATCATCATATCAATTTTACTATCAATGAGAAAATCATCAATTCAAAGACATAAATGACATGGTCATTTTTCGTGTCCCTTAGCGTACACACTTTCATTGAACTCATTGGTTCAATATCATTGGCTAAACAACAATTAGTTTGGTCACCTGATGGGGTGTTTAGGAGAATTGAGCTTTTCATTTTTGCTCTATTCAGATTTTACTATCTAAATCTCCAAAAAATCATTTAAGTCCATTAGATGTACTTCTAGCTTTCACAAAGTCTCAATAGAAAGTACCATCACTCTTGGACTCATTCTCACGTCTAGAGAACACCCATCAAGTACACAAATATACTTAATAATTGTTGAAATCTACTAGTGATCTAGTGATTTGCACTTATATGGAAGATCAACCTCTCTATTGATCACCGCTTTCCACAAACATCATTTCATGGAATATCATTTCCTTCGTTGGTTTATCCTTGATCCTTAACGATTTCATCTATTTGACTTTTACGTCCATTTAAGATAAATTGGGATCTCTAACAGAAACTTCCACAAAATACACTTTCCATCAAGATGTATTTCTAATTTCCGTATATTATTTCTTGCGAATCTCAAGAAATTGATAGCACTTCAACATTAAGCATATCTAGTAAATATATTGTTCAAGTATCTCTTTTACTACCTCCGCAACACGCCAACCCCCACATTCGAAAGAACTTGTAGGATAGCTCTATGATGAGTTTTATTTTCCTCCTTCTTGGGGTATCTTATTTAAAAGATTACGAGCCAACGTAAAGGCTCCCCTCTGAAAAACAAAAGAAAAATATTAACTATTAAATTACTCTAATATCCTTAACTTAGATCTTTGGTAAATGTTTTAGTACTCATTTCTTCATCCAAAATTTTCTGGAATGACCTGGAAAGATTTTCCGGAATTTTGTTAAATGAGTGATTTAACTCATTTCGCAAGGGTCATTCCCTTTCCAGAAAGATTTAATCCATTTTCTGATCTAATCCAGATTGAAACACGCCGCAACAATCCTGCCCAGAAAACATAGAAGTAGTGATGGCAGAGATATTGCTCTATTTCAAATCAATCGGTGGCTCAGATCTTCTCCACTAGCCAACAAAAGGAATTTCTTTATGCTGCCCACCACATGCCTTCTCCGACCACCACATGCCTTCTCCGACCACCACAAACATTCAACGCCTCACCCCAGCTCTTCTCCGACCACCACAAACATTCAACGCCTCACCCCAGCTCTTCTCCAACCACCGCACGCAGTGGCTCTCTTCGACGAGGACGTGGGGCGAGCACCAAAAATTAAGGTTGGGGAAATTAGGTGTGTGAATAATTTTGGATTTGGATGAGAGCAATGATTTTGCACGCCTGCGGTGGAAATTTACCAAGGCCTGATGTAATTTTATTCAATTTGAAGCAAAACTTGATTTTGTGATGAGGAGGTTGTTTGTTGTTGGAATCTCTCTTTTTTTCCGTTTCGATCTCTTGTTTTTGGTTTTGGATTCTTGAACTTACTGAAGATTCGGCGTTGGTTGACTATGAAAAAATGTACCGTGCAAGTGTGGGAGTATCCTCCAATGGAGGTGCTCCTTGTGGTCACCGAGTACATTTGAGGACCGCGTGACAAACACTTGGGAGCAGTGATTTACCTCCTCAATTATGAATTTAGTGTGGTTACGACCGGGGCCCTGAGCGCGAGGGTTATCGCCTTTTGGAAAAAAATGTACCGTACACTAATAAACTGAAGAATTCAAACTAAGTTAAGTCATCACAGGACTATTCTCGTTCACACTGTAGTATCATCTTAGTTCTCCTACGCGTTTCTTTGCGCACAAAGTCTTGATTAATCGTAAGGCTAATTTTATATCTGGCTAATTTTATATCTGGCTAATTTATGTTGTTTGTCTTGATTAAGAGTAATTTGAGTTTATTTTGTTTATTGTAACATGATTCCTTAAACATAATTTAAAATGTAATGTAATATATAAATAATTATAATTTGATCATAAAGTTTATTAAAATAAGATTTTACACGATTGATCTAATCAATAGTTAGTCTAACATGAAACTCTCTTCTTTTCGAGATTTGCTATTTTTTTTAATTACTAGTATTCAACGTACATATTCTATTAATAATATCTTTAATTTTTATATTTAAAAATAAATTTTCAAATAATCTTATTGATCAAATCTGCTTACAATATACTATATTGTAAAAAAGTTTAAGGCTGAACCTTTTAGATCTATTTTTTTCAACTTATCCGTACTTCAATTTATTAAAATTTAATTTGATAAAATTTAACTTAATTTAATCCTACCATTACTATTTTTACTTCACTTATTTTTTAATCAAATCAGTTTAATTCAATTTAATTCAATATTAATCATGTGAAAAAATTGAACTTAATGAGAGTAAGGTTGTTTAGTAAATTTTTACTTGATTAAATGTGAATGAATATTTACTAGTGTTTAAAAGATAACTATCAAAAATTAGATTAATTAATTATAAGACACAAGAATCAACAAATAATTAAAGGCAGGTACGATCATACCAGCACTAACGCACCGGATCCCATCAGAACTTCGAAGTTAAGCGTGCTTGAGCGAGAGTAGTACTAGGATGGGTGACCCCCTGGGAAGTTCTCGTGTTGTACCCTTCCCTCCTTTGCAATTAGGGTTTTGTGTGCTGGTATGTCTGTTGCTGTGAGCTCACTCACAGAATTCGCACTTGGATCTGCAGAAGGGTTTTCTGATTTGTTGAAGCAGCCAATGGATGAACTTAAGAGGTTGGCTCAAAATTCATCAAATGGGATGTCAAGATAGTTGTCAACTAATGTTTTTGGTAGTTAGTGTAGTAGGAAGGTAGTTAATGTAAATTAGTAGTGTTACTTGGGGTTTTAAACCATTACTTTTCCTAATCAACCATGATTTGGTTTTTGAGATGGGGGAATACGAAAGTTTTTCCTATTGGATAGTACAAAATAGTTGTAATTTTCTCCTTAAAAAAAAAAATTAAAGGCAAAGTTTTGGGAAAGATCGCTTTTCCATAGGCTTATGGAAAGATGAGGTTTAACTAAATTAATAAAAGGTAAAATGTCTTAGTTGTAATATTAAAAATTTATTATACAATGTGTAGTAGTCATAATGTTTATAACCCGATTCATGCAACCCGAAAATTTTATCTTCATTTCTTCTAGTTTCTTCTAGTTTGCACTTTAAACATTGATCTTTCTATGACTTATGGAAAGACATCATTTTTAGAGACAGACTCATAATTGAATATTGAATATTTTTAAAAGATTAAACATTAAGCAATTCAAGACCGTAGAATAACTCACTAGTGGGGGAATGAACCATTAAAGGCGGTTATATTGGATCAAAGAAGACACTTTTAAAATGCCTTTCCGGTCGCGCCTTTGATCGTCTTCACTTAAAGGCAGTTTCAAAAACCACCTTAAAAACATCAATTGCCGCCTTTAAAAGGGGAGAACCGCCTTTAATATCTTCCGAACTCGAAACCAAGGTTGTTGCCTTCAGTCCTGGGTTCCGTTCCGACCTTAAAACGAGTATTCAAGGCAGTTCACAACCGCCTTGAACATGTCGGTGAAACCATTTTTAATAGCTTCCGACCTCGGAAACCATACAGCTCATCGGCCCTATACCAACGTTATGAACTTGGAACCTAATATGGTTCCGAGATCGGATTCAAATTCGGAGCCAAAATTCGGCCCTATGGGGTGGGGACTTCCCCTATAGGCCCCCCATTCTAGTCCTTTTCTGTAAATCTTTGCGCTTGCATTTTTTTTTTTGTGAATTTAATAGGTGAAATTAATAATATACATCTCATGCATCAATCTGTTATGATAAGAGGAATTTACAGATTTGCAATACCACAAATACTTAAATTTATAGTACTATTATTATTTAAAAAAAATATAAACTCATAAAACTAAATAAATGGAAGCATTCAAACAAATTCACAACCATATACTTCCTCCGTTTCACTAATATTGACACCATAGATTTAGGTGCTTGGATTTAGGTAGAGAAAATGAATGGATGAAATTTGATGTAAAAGTAAAAAAACAAAATGAGTAGATGAAATTATAGTAATCTTGCCAAAAATAGAAAGTGTGTCAATATAAAAAGAAATATCCAATTAAGGTAAGTGTGTCACTAATATAGAAACTGAGGGAGTACAAATAAATTGATAACAATACAAACCAAACAAGTAAAGCAAAGGATAATAATGAACATAATAACATAACCGATTAAACAAATAAATTTACTAATAAATGTCATACTTATTAAATAATATAAATATCACATTAAAATTTAAAATAAATCGTAATTAATTTTCATCTTTCCCTAAAAACAAGGTGGCTCAAGATCAAAGGGTTAATGTTTTTGAGAGGGTGCAACAGATTGTTTGGCAGTTATTTAAGAGAGTTTGAAATCCAACAACCAAAACATCAATCATGAAACATGAATACTAGTACTAGTATTCTAATTTATCTTTTTCTTATACTCCCGGCGGTTTACTAATAATCGCTCACTTTCCTCTTTTAGATGATTTTTTTTATATTTGTTTCTTCCCCTTTTAATAAATCCTACATTATTTTTATCCATATATTTTACTTTTTATACTTTCAATATAATCTCTACATTCATTTATCTTTTTAAAAAAAATTGTATCTAAAAGTTGGGACCATAATAAAAGGGCAGACGGAGTATTGAATGATTGAAACATTTCGTCTTTTAAGGAGACAGCTTTTTAATCTCTAGTTAGCCAAACAATTGAAACAGTGATTTCTTGGGAGTATGAATAATGTTCGTTATTTTAAATTTATTATTTAATTATCTTTTAAACTGAAACAATAAACCTAGCTATTCTAAACTCTTCTTAAAGTAAATATAACGGTTTGATTTAAATTACAAAAGAAATTACTCCCCCATTTTATTAATAGTGACACTAGAGGTTTAGGTGTTGGATTTATTTAAAGAAAATAAGTTGATGAAATCGACTGTAGAAAATAAAAAGTAGAATGGATGAATGAAATTGAAGGAATTTATCAAAAATAGAAAGAAACAATCCGAAAAGACAAGTATAACTAGAAAAGCAGTATTTTTTTACAGAGGAAGGGAGTATTAAAATCTGCAAAATGGATTCTGTTGGAGTTAGAAAAAAAAAAATGAGGGATATAACCCTTTTAAAGAAATTTTTGAGAAACAGTTGGATTTGTCTTAGGGAACAAGCTTGTCGTGTGGACTTTGTTTGGGTCGTTACATCATTTTGGAATGCCAATTAACTCCCCGACTTTTGGGTGGCTTATTCGAGAAAGTGTAAGTCACAAGAAATTTTCCAAATCCGTTCAAAAGGAGAGAGAGAGAGAGAGAAATTTTGTAAACGTATTGAGTAAATAGGGATTAATGGGTTACATGAAGCCTTTTCTGTAATTTATAAAAATTATAAATATTTAATTTTTATTTAAAAATAAAATAAAAGTACATGCGTCATGAGTCATGACTCCTCTCTTCTCACACAATTTTTTCTCTACTCACACATAATTTAATATTTCTTATTTCTTCTCCGATCAAATTCCAATTGCTTTCTCAAAATTTTTTTGAGTGGAGTAAGTTTTTAACCCTATATTTTGGGCAAAAATGCAGAAATGACCTTATGAAATCTGAAAGTATAAAAATAATCTTGGAAATCGTTGACCAAATTGTCAACACCCAATTTGGCTGAAAATCAGTGAAATGATCATAATATCATCCAGTTAAAAAATTCAAAGAAAAACATGAAAAGACAAGAATAGCCCTCCCACCTTTCTTCTTCACTTAGCCTTACCTCTCTCACCTGATTCTCACCTCTCTCACCCTTGCTCCTTTCTTTTCACCCTCCACCCCCTCTCTGCTTAACAACATCATCGGTGACATTATTTCACCGTCACTCAACCAACGCCAACGATGATCCCACCCCAACCTTCTCTTCATCAACACCGGCGCACTCTGTCTGCGATTTAAGTGGATTTGAGTGGATTCGAGCGAAGGTGAGCAAAGTAGGGGTTTCTGGGTGGCGGGGCGTGGTTCTAGGAGGCGGTGCCAATAGTAGTAGTGGCGATGGGGTTTTTTTAGGGATTTGAGAGACACCGGCGAAGGGAGGGCTAGGGTTCTGGTGTAGGAACGTGGTTCCCAACGGCGGGGCTGGTGGTGGAGCAGATTGAGGGGATGAAGGTGAGTGGATCGATGTAAAGGCTAGGGTTTTGGGTTAGGAAGAAGTGATTTCTGGGTGGCGGGGCTGAGGTTTTGGGGAGGCGGGGCTGGTGGTTCCAGGATTTTGAGGTGGTGGTGGTGGGAGCAGGCGATGGTCGGTGGTGGACGGAGTTCCGGCGGTGGAGCGGCGAAGGTGAAAAGATGGGTGCACGGGCTGGGGTAGAGATAGATGGTGGGGGAGAGGAAGAGTGGGGGTCTGGAGGCGGTAGTGGGTAGCGGGAGAGAGGAGGAGCGGCGGGTTGGGCGGGGTTTTGTTGCGAAAGAGACAACCAGAGGGCAGGGCTGTAATTTTTTGCTTTCGACGGTGGCAACGAAGACACAGCAGTGGCGACCGAGATGAATATAAACAAGAAGATGATCGATGACGAGGATGAATAACAAGGGCTACAAATGTCATTTCATTTTCAGTCTTGAATCAAGGGGTACTTCAGTCTTTTATTATTAGTCAATGTCTGACTTACACCGGTCAACGCCGGAAATATGCCAAGTGGGTAAAACTGCACATTTTGACTAAAAGATATGGTTACTTCTGCACTTTCATATTTTTACAAGGTCATTCATGCACTTTCTCAATTTAATAGGGTCATTTTTTCACTTTTCCCTTTCTTTATTGTAAATTTGTGTCTCACTTTTTCCAGTTAGTATGTCGGTTCATTCAAATTTACTTTTCTCAACCGCCATTGATTATACTATGTTAGCAGCAGTTATTCGTCAACCTCCATCTAACTAATTTCAGACCCATCTATTGTCAACCATACTATTGAAACACATATTCCGGGTTTGGAACATAGAATCGAGCCCAGCCTCAATGGGAGGCAAATGACGTAATTGCTTCATACCCCCAATTCGGTGACTATACAGGGGCCTCATTTTTAAAATTCTTTTACTTTATATATAGAAAAATAAAACCAAATCACAAATTTTAATTAGTTACCTCAATAACTTTCTTTTCATTTGTACGTGAGGACATATTTTACAAATATTAGATGTCTAAAATATTATAAATGAGGCCTCTATTTCTAATTTGCTTCAAACCCCTAAACTATTAGGACCGGCCAATTCCAAAGAAAAAATTCAATAACCGTCGTGAAAGAGAATCGTAGTTGTACCAACTTTTTTTAAAAAATAATTACTAATATTATTCATTTTGCCTTTCAATTTTAGGTTAACTGTATAAATAAAAAACTGAATGATTACTATACATTTCAATTTTAGGGAACACCGTATCGATTAAAAAAATGAAGAGTTAGCATTTTGTTTTTAGAGAAATTCCCCTAATAGGCGGCCTGTTGTTAAGGAAATAGAAATCATTTCCTTATAGAAAATGTTACAAATGATAGTTACCTTATTGAATTAGTTATAGATGTTGGTTTCCTTATAGACTTACAATCATATTTCTGTCAGAATTTGGTTTGTTCTAGCCCTATATATTGCAACCCTCATCATTGAATGAGATGTGTCATTGATTAATATCAATGCACCATAATAAAGTCTTTTATATTTTATCATGGTATCAGAGCCTAAAATTCTGAAATCCTAAGAAAATATTCCGCTGCATTTCCGAGTCGCTGCCGCCGTCAAACTGCGCGTTGATCCACGTCGCACAGCCGCCGCCATCTGCTCCGTTCTGACCGCCACAGCCACCGTCTAGTCGTGGTAATCCGTGCGCCGCCTCTCCTGATCTGATCGATCTGTGCGTTAAGCAACACGCGACGATCCAGAAGCTCACGATCCTGGAGCTCACACGCTGTTGCGTTCCCTCACGCGCCACCGCCGATTCGATCTGCCGCCAGCTGCTGCAGCAAATCCGTACTCTTACTTAAGTTGAATACTGCTACTACTGCTTAAGTTGAATACTGCTACTACTGCTGATGAATTTGAATAATGCGTTACCGCTGCAACTGTTACTGTTGATGCTGCTATTTCTACCCCCTACTGAATTTTTTTTTAATGATTAACAATTTCATAAATCTACTTCTTTACAAGTTGGACATTCTTGTCATCATGCTCAAACTTGAGGGAAGGTGTTAAGGAAATAGAAACAATTTCCTTGTAGGAAAGGTTATAAATGATAGTTACCTTATGGAATTAGTTTCCTTATGAAATTAGTTATAGATGGTAGTTTCCTTATAGGCTTACAATCCTCAGGCTTTGATTTGTTGTAGCCCTATATATTGTAACCATCATCATTGAATGACATGTGTCATTGATTAATATCAGTGCACCATAATAAAGTCTTTTATATTTTATCACATATTCATAAGTTTATATACAGATCACTTATTTCTTACCTTATATACTGCATTTATTGAATTACATACAAAATTTAAAAATTTTGAAAATATTTTTTTATATCATATATTTTTATATTTTCATCTGTAAATACATATTATTACTTATTTTAACTTATAAAAGTAATATTTAAATTTTATAAAAAATTACAATATTTAGTGTAAATATCCCTATGAACTGTCAATAAATTTATGGAATGGCAGCTTTTCACGAGACTTTCCCATATTTTATACAATCGGTCTGAAAGGCGACCTAGTTGACAGGCGAACCGTAGAATTCATACTCCCCCTGGTCCTCTAATTATGTCCCTCTTTTCTTATTGGGATGGTTTTTTTTTATTTTGGCCCCTTCTTCTTTTGGTAAATACTAGGTTATTTTCTTCCACATATCTTACTTTTTATACTCTCAATTCAATCTCCACCTCTCCTTTCTCTTTTCAAAAAAATTTGTACCATTTTCATGAGGTCATATATAGTGGACCAGAGGGAGTACTTGTCTTCAAATAATGTCACTTTTTAAATGTTACAAAGTTTTTTTAAAAGTAAAATGAGTGTTGAAATTTAAATTAAAAAGATAAAAAGTAATATTAATGAATACAAATAATGTAAAATTTATTTTAAAAAAAGAAGATGCCAATATTTAAAAAAACAAGCTAAAAAGGAAATAATGCGAATATAAAAGGTCCTACAATAGTAAAGTTAAAAATTACGATTCATACAGAGAGATGGGATTTTTTTTCTTTCACATTCAAGTCATTTTCCATGCAAAAACATCAATGATTAGGTTGTTTCGTAATCTTTTTACTGGATTAAATGTGAATGCAAAATTTGTACTCCCTCCATTTCTTTAATAGTGGCACACTTTCTAGTTTAATGTGTTATTTTTTATTTTGACACATTCTATTTATGGCAAGTTTAAGGTTATTACATCCACTCATTTTACTTTTTTTTTTTCAATTCAATTTCATCCACTCATTTAGTATCTCCTAACTTTTAACCCCAAAAGTGATATGCCACTATTAGATAAACGGGGGAGTACTATATATTGAAATGATAACTAGCATACAGCAACTAATAATTATTTTTAATCATAATAATAATAATAAGAGCCTGTCTCTTAAAAAACAATTTTTTCATCAGTCACAGAAAGACCAAAGTTTAAAGTGCAATTTAAAATAAACGAAGATAAAATTTTTGGGTTGCTTGAATCGGGTTATAAATTTTATAACTACTACACGTTGCATAATAAAATTTTAATATTGCAACTAATACCTTTTATCTTTTATTATTCTAATTAAATCTTATCTTTCTATAAGCTTATGGAAATACGGTCTTTTCCAAGGTTTTGCCTAATATTATACTTCAAATAAATAAAACTTTGACTACTACCTCCGTTTTATTAGATGTGACACACTAGGATTAGGTGTTTGAATTTAGGTGAATGAAATGAGTGTATAAAATTGAATTAAAAAATAAAATAAAATAAGTGAATAAAAATAAAATAATCTTACAAAAGAAAGTGTGTCAAATTCACAACAATAACAAACAAAAAAAAGGTGTGACACGTAAATGAAACAGAGGAAGTATAAGACATAAGAATCAACTACTGATTGAACCACGGAATGTTTTAGAGAATAAAAATATCAATCAACTTAAAGTAGTATTGAAATTACGCTCGATTAACATATGATTCAATCTCTTGAAACATGATTTAAATTATAAATTAGAAAAAATGAATATAAAATTTCTGTGTTGCATTAATTGTGTCATAAGCTTATAACTACTGTACATTGCATAATCAATTTTTAATATTGTAATTAAAATCTTTACCTTTCTTTATTTCTAAGTCAACCTCATCTTTCCATAAATCTATGATAAAATAGTCTTTTCGCCTTAATAGAATGAGAGAAATTAATATTATATTAAATAATAATTAAATCATGAGTATGTCTTTTGAAAGACGGTCTTTACATAAGTTATGTAAATACCAAGGTTTAAACTGCAAATTAGAAGAAATGAAGATAAATTTTTTGGATTGCATTAATCGGGTCACAAACTTATAACTACGCCACAATGCATAATAATTTTTTAATATTGCAACTAAAACCTTTTACCTTTCTATAATTCTAATTCAACTATGTCTTTCCATATGCTTATGAAAAGATGGTAATTCTCAATACTTTACCTTAAATCATAAATTAATTAAATTAATTATTTAATCATTACAATTTGACATCCTAAAAAACTGTAATACTGTGTTTGAAATATTAACTGGTCACAATAAAAGTTAAACATTTAACAAGGAAGTGCATTTTAAGCATGAATCCATCCTATTATATAGCAATTTGCAGCATCTATAATGCCGTGAGCATAGGTTCATACTCTAATCATGTTTTAACAAATTAGGAAAATAAATCGATGCTTAACAATAGTATTAAGAAAAAGTCTCATTTCGACATTTTCATAAGTTAATGGGTAATCTACAGGGGTTGTTACCTTAAATATTGTAATTTTTTTAAATAAAATTTTAATATTGTATTTTATAAGTTAAAACAAGTAAAAATATATATTTGGAGGTGAAAATA
Source organism: Rubia yunnanensis (assembly GCA_037428765.1). Classification (NCBI taxonomy): domain Eukaryota; kingdom Viridiplantae; phylum Streptophyta; class Magnoliopsida; order Gentianales; family Rubiaceae; genus Rubia; species Rubia yunnanensis. The sequence goes on along the minus strand of CM075069.1, from coordinate 28,962,374 downwards.
TAAAAATATACGATATAAAAAATATTTTTAAAAATTTTAAAAATTATATAATGTAAAAAATAAGTGGCATGTCCATAAGCTTTTGAACAGACCGCCTGTTAGGAGACTGGTACGTGAAATCTCATCACCGATATATGGGTTGATATAAAAATCCATACGAGTCAATATATGGGTTGAAACAACAAGTTTGCCTATTATTGACCCGTGGGTTGAGAGTGATTTTCAACCTGTGAATTGATGGAATTTCAACCCGACCCATTTTTTAGTCCAACTCATTTTAAATTCATTATAAAATGGGTTGAAATGAATCACACCTGCATTTTTTTCTGTCCATATTACCTGATTCATATGCGACCCGTCCGCTCATTTACCACCCTATCCATCCGTGAACAAATAGTTACAGCATCCACGGTGAAATTTACTCATGCACGAATCTTGGAGCAAAAGAAAAACAAGGAGAAGTGGTGAGGTCAAAGCAGCCCAAGGGTCCAGAGTCAAAAGCAATTTTACTGTTATGTTAGTACTCATTATCTTTCCCAACAAATATACGGCTGATTCACTGAAACTTCGCTGCACTTCGACCACAGATAATTTGATCCCAATTTCTTCTTTTTTAAAAAAATCGAAAACTACAAGCGCACAAACTCCCCTATAAATAGCCTTCCCAATTCACAACACTAACCATAATTTATCCAACTTCGTACCTTCTTCCCTTACCAAATTTTCTCAACTGCCTACAATCATAACACAAACGTGAAGGAGAAACAAAGAAATAGAATGGATCGTTTACCAAAATGCCAAGCAAATTACTCCCCCCTCACTCCCATCGATTTCTTGAAGAGAGCCGCGACGGCGTATGCCGACCGGCCTTCCCTCATCTACGGCCAAGTTCGTTTCACCTGGCGCCAAACCTATGACCGGTGCCGCCGCCTCGCCTTCTCCCTCAAGTCTCTCAACATCGTCAAGAACAGCGTTGTAAGTCTCTCTCTCGGTCGTTAAACGTCATGTTGCTTTCTACAAATAAAATCACGTTAGAAACAGAAGCAGAAATAGAAACGCGACTCCTCATGCACAGTATTGATTTGATATCCTCGACCTGATTTTATAGGTCTCGGTGTTGGCTCCAAACATTCCGGCAACGTACGAAATGCACTTCGCGGTCCCGATGGCCGGCGCGGTTTTGAACACCATCAACACGAGGCTGAATGCAAAGACGATCGCCACCATTCTCAAGCACTCGGAAGCGAAGGTCTTCTTCGTCGACTTCGAGTTCGTCCCACTGGCGAGAAAGGCCCTCAGCCTGCTGGGGGAGAACGACTCAAATCTCGCCGGAGCTCCCATGCCCCGGGTGATCGTCATCGACGATCTCGGTTCCCCCACCGGCGTCCGCCTCGGCGAGCTTGAGTACGAGGAGCTGATCCTCCACGGTAATCCAGGGTACATCCCGGAGGAAATCGCCGACGAGTGGGACCCCATCGCGTTGAACTACACCTCCGGCACCACCTCGGCCCCGAAAGGCGTGGTCTACAGCCACCGCGGAGCGTACCTCAGCACTATGAGCTTGATTTTGGGATGGGAGATGAAAACGGAGCCGGTTTACCTATGGTCGCTCCCCATGTTTCACTGCAACGGCTGGACTTTCACCTGGGGCACCGCCGCCCGCGGCGGCACCAACGTCTGCATCCGGAACACGACGGCGCGGGAAATGTACGCCGCCATCGCGCAGCACAAGGTCACCCACATGTGCTGCGCTCCCACTGTCTTCACCATCCTCCTCGACGCGGAGCCGCACGAGCGCCGGATTCTTCCGGCCCCTGTTGAGATCCTCACCGGCGGGGCCCCACCGCCGGCGGCGCTCCTCGAAAAAATCGAAGTTCTGGGTTTCCACGTGGTCCACGCCTACGGCTTAACCGAGGCCACCGGTCCGGCGTTGGTCAACGAGTGGCAAGCGAAATGGAACAAGCTCCCCGCCGGGAAGCAGGCGAAGCTGAAGGCGCGGCAGGGGCTGAGCGTGCTCACACTCTCAGACATCGACGTGAAGGATCTGAAGACGATGGAGAGCGTCCCCCGGGACGGGAAGTCGACCGGAGAAATCGTCCTGCGCGGAAGCAGCATCATGAAAGGGTACTTCAAAGACGAATTAGCCACCGGAAAAGCCTTCCACAAAGGGTGGTTTCTCACCGGCGACATCGGCGTGATCCACCCGGACGGGTATCTGGAGATCAAGGACCGGTCGAAGGACGTGATCATCTCCGGCGGGGAAAATATCAGCAGCGTGGAAGTTGAGGACGTGATCCACAGCCACCCCGCCGTGTCGGAGGCCGCCGTGGTGGCCATGCCGCACCCCAGGTGGGGCGAGAGCCCCTGCGCATTCGTGAAGCTCGCTAAAAACAGCGGCGCAGGTGTTTCCGAGGCGGAGATCATCGCGCATTGCCGGAAGAATCTGGCGGCGTTTATGGTGCCGAAGAAGGTGCATTTCATTGAGGAGTTGCCCAAGACTTCCACCGGAAAAGTTCAGAAGTTTGAGCTCAGGGCATTGGCTAAGACTTCCCCATTATTGGCCGATAAGGACAGTAATTCTAAGAAACCGTCGAAGCCGCAGCAGAAGGTCAACGATTGGGTTGGCACCGGTGGATCGTATAATCAGCCTCAAGAACAGATTTTGGCATTATCTCGTCTCTGAATAAAGAGAGTGATGTTTTTTTAAAAAATTAATTATTATAAGAGTACTTTTTTATATAGAGTGCATTACTCTAGAGAGTGATGTTTTTTTAAAAAATTAATTATTATAAGAGTACTTTTTTATATTTTTTTAAAAATTAATTATTATAAGAGTACTTTTTTATATAGAGTGCATTACTCTTTTTTTTTTTAAAAAAAATTGGGTAATAACTCAAATGAGCCCCCAATAAAAACCTCAGGGTAATAGCACTAGATTTCAACCGCTAGGCTAACATTCAATTCCCATATAGAGTGCATTACTCACGTACTAGTTGTAACATTATTAATTTATGAGTGGGTCTCCTGACAGGCGGCCTGTCCATAAGCTTATGGACAGACCACTTATTTCTTACCTTATATATTGCATTTTTTTAAATTACATACAAAATTTAGAATTTTTGAAAATATTTTTTTACATCATATATATTTATTGTTTCACCTTCAAATACATATTATTACTGATTTTAACTTATAAAATATAATATTTAAATTTTATAAAAAAATTATAATATTTAAGGTAACAGTTCCTGTGGACTGTCCATAAACTTATAGAAATGTCGTTTTTCCTTATACTTACTCTTAATTTATTGGAGGAATGTGTTTTTCCGATCAACTTATTCTTGTATAAATAAATGCGACAACCGTAACCATGGAATTTCAGGTCCACCAGTATTTATTTTCACTACATCCACGCCGAGGTTTCAGCCCAGAATAACCAGTAGTAGTAAGGATCGTTTGTCCTTTATTTGTTCTTTTGTTATTAACACAAACCTAACATATGTGTGACTGCGTGAGAGTTGGGACTGTAAGTTGAAGTGTCGGGAGATATTTTTCAATTTTCTTTAGCAAATCGGGAGTAAAAAGTGTATTTTCTTTAGCAGTTCATAAAATATTTGTATCACAATGTAAAAGTGGTAGTCTAATTTAAGTAAAAATAATGGACAAGAACAAGAAATAATAGACTAAGAAGTGAGATTAAAGGAGGAAATCGAGTATACTCCTTCTGTTCCACAACTATTGATCACTTTTCTATTTTAGTATGTCCCATAAGTTTTGACCACTTTAAAAAGGTATATGTTTTAGTAAAATTGAGTGGTCATTAGTAGAGACACATCCATTTTCTTAAATATTGAGCCAAAAAGTGAGTGACCACATCTTTTTTCTTAAATATTGATCCAAAAAGTTATTGTCCATTAGTTGTGGGATGGAGGAAGTATACTCCATGAGATGTCTTTTTTCACTTGCATGGAGTAGCTATCCATACTACTATTCCATGTATGTTTACACTTGTTGGAGGCTTGCATTTACACATGCTATAAAGTAATCTCTTAATGAAGAGAAGTTTCAAACTCATTAGCACCATCTTTAACAATTGTTTGAATGAACATTCACTTTAATTGTTCAAGTCCCCCTTGAATCCATTAATGGAATAATGCCTTGATAAAACCTTACTAGGAAAATCACGTGGAATAAAATCTAGTGAAGAGAAAATAGTACATTTTTCATTGGAGCACAATGCCTTGCTAAAATCCCTATCAGAAAAATTCAGTGGGAGAAACATGGGTAAGGAAAAAAGAGTACATAGTATAGTTTCCATTTTTGAGCACATAATTTAATATTTCTCAATCGCCGCATTTCAATCTTATGCACCAATTTTTCACATGTTGACGTCAGTAGTGATTAGTGAAGATGCACTACTGGGAGGACCCCCCATAGGCACTAGTATTTTTACCTCATAGGCACCGGTATTTTGAGAATTTTCATACCGGTGCCTAAGTGACCCGGTGCAAAAAATGTAGTTTCATAGGCACCGGTAAGTAATACCGATGATAGAATCTATTCCAGCACCAGTATCATTTATCGATGCCTATGCATGAAATACCGGTACTAGTAAATAGGCGATCAATTAAAATGAGAATAAACTCATCGGCCGAAATATGAAACCCAGAACGAACATAACACAAAAAAATATAAGCTCATGTAAAAACTAGAAAATTCATACCACAACCAAGAAGTTCGTTACATATAATTGAAAATACATAACACCTCTCAATTCATGAAACAAGCTATACCTAAACATAGATTAACAACATCAATCATCATAACAACTAGAACCTAATTTCCAGAAACTCTAGGTAACATCAATGATCTAGAACAATGAAGGTGAGGTTGGATCTGAGCTGAACTAGCAATTTTGATGGAGCTCGCAACTCCAACCAGCGACCAGAGCGCGAGGAGATAGCATCGAGGATAGTCCACCACGGGGAGGGCAAAGATGGAGTCGGGATGGTCCAGGAGATGGCATCGGGGATGGAGTACCATGGGGATGGCAGAGAAGGAGCCGGGATGGTCTGGGAGATGGCGTCGGAGATGGAGCATCGCGGGGAGGGCAGAGAAGGGTTGATGGCAGCGGCATCAAAGTAGAGAAGGGGTACACTTTCATCGGCGGCGCTAGGCGATGGCGGGGATGGAGAGGTGATGGAGGAGGAGGGAGAAGATGGAGGAGAGGTAGAGGTAAGATAATGAGAGGGAAATGAGGTTGGGTAGGTTTAGGGTTTAGATTTAGTTTATATAGGCAAATTTTTAATGATTGAGATTCAATCAACAAAAGAAATCAATGGTTCAGATGAAACCAAGTTGGGCTCTTTTTTTAAAACACTGTAGCACCGGTACCGGTGCCTATATATACAAAAAGCTGTTGTTTAGGGTTGCTTTGAATATTTTTTATAAAAAAATATTGAACCCGAGAGCATACCCAAGAACTTTTTTCTAACTATGGAGCACCCGTACACATACCGGTGCCTAAGTCACTAATATCGGTGCCTAAGTTACTAATATCAATGCTCATTCCAAAATTTCAAAATTTCAAACATTCCCTACAAAATTTGGAATGAAAATTCAAAAAATTCATTATTTTGCCATAAAATAGCACCGGTATGAATGAAAAACAATGTTGATGCTAGTATTATTTGATCTCTAATTTTAATTTCAATTTTTACTATTAGGTCGATAGAAGAAATTTGGAGGTGGAAAATCACAAAATTGAAGACACCAAAATGCAATTAAATAAGAGATGATTGCATCTTTGGGAGGTCGTCGTCGTGCCTCTCAAAGATAGTATTTATAGGCCCTAATTATGGATAACTACTGAATAGTATCTAGTGGTAAGACGGGGTCGTCCACGAGGAAAAGATGATTTTATCGAGTGTTAAAGTGTAGTTAAAAAGCACACGAAGATATCTCTCTAAGTGTGTTGTAACAAAGTTGGGGGGTGTTTGGTTTTGGAAAACACTACGACTACTTTAAGCAACTAAATTAACAAACTATTAAAAAGAACAATGCAAATATGATCACAAATAGCACAAATAACGTAACTAAGATTATAAAGAGTCTCGGACGCAATTGGTTTACATTTCTAGTCGTTCTTTGATCATCGATTTATTATCCTATTTTTATGCATTAACCACATATTGTGGAGAACTTATCAACGCCTTTCAAGTGTTGATATTTCTCACCTCTCCTCGGTTATAGTTAGAGTGAGCGATCGGCGCCACACAATAATCCTTACCCTCAGGTCACTCTAGACTATTGGCGTCATAGACTTCCCCGAGGATAGCAATACACATGGAGACCCAATACAACTACCACAATGTCCTAAAAGCAATAAACACATAGATAGCACAAGTATATCTACTAATAATGACTACGAGATCAGCCTTCATGCTAATCGTTATTAGTGGGCTACATTGATAATTAGTCGAACACATTCAAATTTATCCTAAGTCTAAGCAATTTCATCAATCAACAATCATAATTAGTTGTCACTCCTAATTATAACCTAGCATTAACCAACAACAATCACATTAACCTAGCATTGACCAACAACAGTCACATTGACAAAAGTCACTCCAAAAACCTAGCAAAGAATCAACCCACAATCATCAACTAGTTGATCATTCTAGCATAAATCATGCATTAATCACACAAGAAAGCACCAAACATACTTTATAATCAAAGCATAAAATAGGATAAACCAAATCTCACAAACTCATACTAAAAATGCTTGCCAATTGTCCCAAAGAGTGTATTTATCCTAGATTATGAAAACCCACAACAAAACAACAACAATCCATGGTAAATATAGAGTTAAAGATGGACAATAAATGCAAAATAGGATTTTGGAGAGTATTTTTTGCAAATGGGTCTAAGGAAAAAAAAGAGAAGAGAGCAAAATAATGGTTGATTTCAGCTTTATAGCTGGGCTGAAAATACTCGAAGCAGCCGACAAGTGAGGCTGCGGCCCACAATGGTCTTACTGACCAAATCCCAACTTCTGTGACTTGGGCTACGGGTCGCAAGTGGGGCTGCGGCCCGCAAGACCCTTGTTGACCGCCTAATGCCTTGTTACCTTCTGCTACGGGCCGCAATGGTCCTGCTGGATTCCAGCTTTTACCAACATGAAATTTTGGCCTTCTTTTAGTCTTCTACCAAAGAAAATTTGACCCTCGACAATTTTTTCCTTCGACAATTATATCAATTTTTTCCTTCGACACTTGAACTCTTCCAAACCCAAACACTCCAACAAGATCTGGAACACTTCATAAATTAAAGAATTAGGATATAAAACTTATGATCCATCCTAACCTTAATTGATAAAATGCTAGTTTCTTCTCAATTAAGTCCTTAATATATTACAAAATTAGATTTCGAATGTGCTAAAATGGGATGCAAATTGAGCACATCAAAACACACCGCACTTAAACATTTACTCATCCTCGAGTGAGGAAAATAAAGGCCTAAGGTGATTCTTAAATTTTTTTTCTATCCCATAACACATTCGAAACCCTTCCTTGAGAATTCTTTTAACCCTAAACAAGAGAGACTACCCATCCCCATATTTATGCCCAAAAGATTCTACCCAACAAAATTTCCAAGATAAGATTACATCCAAATGAGGTCTTCATCATCCAAAAAAAATAAGGTAAAAGAAGTTGGCTCTACCCAAAAGTTTCCAAAATGGAAAAATGAGCCTTCGAAATTTTCATTTCTCTGAATTTTTCTCATTTTTCCTAGTAGCTTTTTCGAGAAGCTCCGTATTTTTGCTAGGTTTTTGACCAAAAACCCACATTGCGGTCTGCAATGGTGCCGTTGCCCTCTTCTTATTTTCATCGCTACATGTGAACCACTTATCCATTTTGGGAGTTCTTGTAGTCGATTTTATAGAACTCAAGAAAATGAATCCAATGGTACCACCCATGGACACGAATTCATCTCGAATAATTCTCAGAAATTGGCTATAAAAACCTGGATCATTCTTCCTCCGCTACTTTGCTTTCCTTCTTCAATCTATCTTCTACCACTTTGTAAGTGGCCTCTAGTCTTCTAATATCTTTGTGAATATCCTTCACTAAACTAATCCAAAGTGTTTACGAGAAATCTACAAATTAAGCTTACGAAAAGGAATCTAGATGCTCGTAATGACCAAAGATCCATTAGACTATAAATATGTTACAAAATGAAGGATTTGGATATGAAAATAAAAAATGGTCATCTAAACCCCTTATGATGTAAGCCTACCTAAATCGAGCAATCTTCCAATAAAATGATGACAAAAGAGATGTTAAATGCTTTGGAAAATACATGCATTTGACGTCTTATCAGTCTTTAAAATTCGAGGTACAATGGGTGAACGTAAGCGCCTCTAACATATTTTTGGAAAATTATGCTATGGCCCAAAAATTGTTACGACATTATCCTTCTATCTAAAATATATGACTTTTGTTATTCTTGCATAAATATAGAAATAGAAAATAAATTATTTTTTTGGTGAAATTTTGAAAAGTGCTACTACATGTTCTATAGTACCTTAGAGTTGATTACTTAGAAGATGGAAAGGGAAATCAGAAAGGATTATAGATATATTCTTGTGCCCGATTGTTGATAAATATTTTGTTAAGGACTTGGAAAATTCAATGAGAGTGTATAGGGTAGCATCATTAATTTGGAATTACGAGTAAGGTTTTTAATTTTTACACTTAGGTCCCTTCAAGAAAGTTGGAGTCGTCGAATCACGAAATTGGCGGAACCAAAATGCAATTCAATAATATATGATTGCAACTCTGTAATTCGGGTATGTATGGGGGAACGAAAGGGTCTCGAAAGTCAACACTGATTACTTCTAGAAATTCTTGGAAAATTACACTGAGGCCCAAAATTGTGTTACCCCATTACCCATTGCTCCAAAATGCATGATTTTTTGTTATTCTTGCCTAAATATTAAACTATAAAATAAATGATTTTTTTGGTGAATTATTGAAAACCGCTAGTACATGCTCTAGAGTAACTTATGGTTGATTATTTGGAAGTTACAAAATGAAATTGGAAAGGATTATGGATATGTTCTTGTGTTCAATTTTTGATAAATATTCCCTTACAATCATGGAAAATAAAATGGGGGTGCATAGGGTAGGTTCATGTTCGAGCGGATTTCAGTTTGGAGTTGCGAGTAAAGTATTTACTTTTTGCACTTAGGTCCCTCCAAGAAATTTGGAGTCATCGAATCACGAAATTGGCAGAACCATACGATCATAACTCTGCAATTTGGGAATGTATGGGTAAACGGAAGGGTCTCGAATGTTAAGATTGATTACTTTTATAAATTCTTGGAAAATTACACCGTGACCCAAAATTGTGTTATCGGTGCTAAATTTATTCATAGGCATAGGTTTTTTTGTGTACCGGTGCTAAATTTTGGTTGTAGCATCGGTATTCAATGTACCGGTGCTAAATATATTCATAGGCACCGGATTTTTTGTGTATCAGAGCTGAATTTTGGTTTTTTCGCACCTGTATTCAGTGTACCGGTGCTTAATTTATTCATAGGCCCCAATTTTTTGTGTACCGATGCTGAATTTGGGGTTTTTAGCAACGGTATCACTGACATACCGATGCATATGCACCTATTTTCCAGTAGTGATGTCAGCCACACTTTAGTTGGACAAATATGTTTAACACAAAATTTACCATTTTTTTGTAGGTTGTGAGTGAAGAAGAATTTTGGTGAAATATGCTTCTTTCTATCTTCTTTTATGAATCTTTCTTACAATTGAACAATACAAGCATCATTGCCTTCAAACAAAGGGATGTGAACTCTAATGTCAAATTTAAACCACAAATTTTTCGAATATGGTGAATTACAGATTTTAACCATACACATTCCCGACTGGTTTCATTAATTGCAAAAATTTCAGCACGGTTGGAAGAAGTAGCATCATTGTATGCTTAATAGAGTTACAGTGTTTGTGTTGTAATAGGTAACGTAGTTTACGCAGTTATCTTAGTCATATCGTGTACATTTGGGTACATATTCCCACATTTTGTCAATATCAATCACATTCATTATTCCTAAATTCTCTCTTTATTCTTCGTTTCATGGTATCAGAGCCTACTTTCTGAATCAGAAAATTTTCTTTCCAAAACCCTACCCCACAACCGTGTATTTCCACCGCCGCCAACTCAACATGAGCGACACGGAAAGCACGATCAACCCCTTCCCCTTCACACTCCCACCGACGACGATGTACCACCGCCGCCACCTCCTTTGTCGCTGGCCGACAAAGATCTTGGTCCTTAGCCGCTTTCGGGTCCTCTTGATCAATCATCTCCATTCTACATTCATCCTTTAGATCCTCCGAGCATGTCTCTCTGTCCGGTTGTTCTCAATGGCGACAATTATTAGGAATGAACCACCTCGATGAAGAATGCACTCAAGGTTAAGCGTAAGTTGAGCTTTATGGACTGTCAAATTTCTCAGGCTGATATTGCCTCTATTGATTTGGATTATTGGTATAGTGTTAACTCATTATGAATGGATGGGTTGTTCAATCCATTGACCCATCGATGTGATCTTCTATAACCTATCCTGAAACTGTTTTTGAGCTTTGTGAGGAGTTGTGTCTTCGCTTTTCTGTCAGCAATGGCCCTCATTTTCTCTAGCTTTGCTTAGATTTGGCATATTGTTGCCGAGATGGAAAATTTGTCACCTCTTATTATGGTGCTCTCAAGAAGATTTGGGTCGAAGTCACAACATATGCCCCTCTTCAGGTCTGTCTCTGCAGTAACTGCTCCTGTAACATCACGACCAAGCTTCGGACTGAACGTGATGTCGAGTCTCTTCATCAATTTCTTCTGGGTCTCCATGACACATTTGGCACTCTTCCTTCTAGCATCATAGAGCAAGAACCATTGGCCTCTCTCAACAGGGTTTATGCTTTGGTTGTTCAAGAGGAACATCACAAGAACCTGATGCACGAACGCAACACCAAGTCTGATAGTATGGCATTCGCTGCTCAGGCTAAGCCCAGTTTTCCATTGTGCCAATCAGCTCCATTGGTGCCAGAAAAATCTGTCGTCGACTGTCCATCCTACACGCACTGCAAGAATCTTGACCATGATGTTTCTCGTTGCAAGAAGATTCACGGCGTCCCCGAAGGCTTCGTCTGCTGCTCGTCTGGGCGTGGAGATGTGTCATCCGTGGAGCTCCGGGCGGTGGTGTCACCCTCTCAGCCCACCAGCAAGCCCAGACTGTGGCTTTCGACGATGTTTCTATTTCAGAGTCAGCTGTTTAGGGATTGAATCTTAGTCCTGAGCAGTGGTAGGCTATCTTGCTGATGTACAACTCAATGAACACTCATTCCATTGATGCTACTGGTAAGCATTCTTTATGGATTCTTGACACTAATGCCTCTTTTTATATGATGGGTACTCAGGCCTTGCTTCGTGATATTATTGATATTACACATGTTCCTATTAAGCATTCGGACAATCGTATTGTTATAAATTTTTACGAAGGTTCTTTGGTTTTCTCTCGGTATGCCAGGATTGACCATGTTCTATATTTGCCGAGTTTGGAATGCAATCTCCTCTCCTTTGCTAGGTTTCTTCTCAATGCCAGGTGTTTCACCTTTTTAACCGATAAGTTATGTGTCCTTCAAGAAAGCGTTACAAAGATAGTGATTTTTGTGGGTGAGCAAAGGCAAGGTTTACTGGTTGCAGCATTTCTCTGCAGCTGCACATGCCAGTCATGCGTCCAAGTCCGAGTAGTTGTCCTCGTCCGAGTTGTGGCACAGAAGGCTGGGGAATCCTTCATTTGCAATTTTAGCATCTTTACCCATTTCTTGTGATTTTGTACGAAGTACTAATCCTTGTGACATTTGTTTTCATTCCAAACAAACAAGACCTGTTTTTTAGTTAAGTTCTAATAAAGCCATAAACAAATTTGAACTTGTGCATTGTGACATTTGGGGTCCATACAGAATCCCTGCTTCTTGTGGTGCTACTTATTTTGTTACTATTGTTGATGATTACTCTCGTGCCACCTGGGTTTATTTAGTTAAATCTAAGTCAGAAGTTCCACGATTACTTATAGATTCCTGCGCCCTGACAGTTGCTTAGTTTCAGACCTCAGTTCGTCATTTTCATTCGGACAATGGCACAGAGTTTTTTGGTCTTAAGGATTATTTTAATGCACATGGTATTCTTCACGAGACTTTGTGCGCCTACGCCCCTCAACAAAACAACCGAGTGGAACTCAAGCATCGTCATCTCTTGAATGTGGCACGTGCTTTGCGGTTTCAGGCTGCTCTTCCAATCAAGTTTTGGAGAGAATGTGTGCTTATAGCTTGTTTTCTGATTAACTAAACTCCTATGTCGGTTCTTCAGAATCAGACACCAGTTCATTTGCTCTTCAAGAAAGATCCTAAATACTCAGATATTCGTGTATTTGGCTGTTTCTGTTTTGGCCCAACTCTTCCGCGGCGTACAGATAAATTTGTAGCTCGTGGTCTTAAGTGTGTCTTTATGGGATACCCCAGTGGCAAGAAAGGTTGGCATCTATATAATATTGAATCCAAAAATTTCTTCGTCTCTTAAGATGTGGTGTTCTTCGAAGATGAATTTCTATTTCGGGTTCAATCCTCTTCACCATCCTCTACTCTGCGATTGTTCTACCTCATCCGGATGTATTTAATCAACTGGATATTCCATCCCGCGAAACAAGGGAGGGCACTTCATCGGAGAATGCAGGTTCATCCTCGGCCGCATACCCTACGCCGCCAACCTCCACTTTTAAGACCCATTCTACCGCCGACGTTGGGCCAGTGGCATCTCCCAGCTCACTAGCCACAGACACTTGTTCAGATGAGCCCGCACAGACTAACGTTCGGTGCAGCTCTTGCCAATGACAACTGAGTATCCTATTCAAGAACTTCGTGTGCAACTCCATTCTTTGTCGTGATTCCGGACAGGAGGCTTCCGCCTCGCGGAATCCTATTTCTAGGTTTATGTCTTCTCAGGGTTTTCTTCGGCCCATGCCTATTTTCTGGCGACTGTTACTTCGGGTTCTGAGCCAGTTTGTTTTTCTGATGCTGTACAGCCTTTATGTTGGCTGGAAGCTATGCACGTCGAGTTGCAAGCTCTTGAGCATAATGGCACTTGGTCTCTTACATCTCTTCCTCCATGCAAGAAACCAATCAGCTATAAATGGGTCTATCGCATCAAGTACAAGTCGAATGGTGACATTGAATGCTATAAGGCTCATCTTGTTATGCTAGGCAACTTTCAAGTTGAAGGTATTTATTTTAATGAAACTTTTTCTCCCGCCGCCAAAATGATCACGGTTCGTACTTTCCTATCTATTCCTGTTGTTCATGGATGATAACTGTATCAAATGATGTCCACAATGCCTTTCTGTATAGTGATCTCGATGAATTGGTCTTTATGACTCTGCCGCCTTGCTACTCCAAGGCGCTGCCTGACCATGTCTGTCGTCTGCCAAGTCTCTTTATGGTTTCAGACAGGCTCCACGAAACTGGTTTTCAAGCTCGAACAGGCTCTTCGTCAGTATGATTTCAGGCAAAGCTATGCAAACTACTCTTTATTCAGTCTTAGCCGAGCTAGTCACTTTGTTTTGGTGTAAATCGACGACTTGATTATCGTAGGCGATAGTTCTACTGTCATCTCTACATTTAAGCAGTATTTGTCACCATGTTTTCACATGAAAGACCTTGGCACTCTCAAGTATTTTTTGGCCGTCAAAGTTGCACAAAACCCCTATGGTATTTTTTGTTTCTCAGTGTAAGTACGCCCTAAAGGTGGTCGCCAAAACTGGTCTTCTTGGCACGAAGCCATTCGCTTCGCCACTGGACTCTATGCATAATCTCAGCAAGGCTACTGGTCTAGATTATAAACATCCCGACCCATATCGTTGTCTGATTGGAAAGTTGGTCTATTTAACTATCACTCGGTCTGAACTCAGTTTCACTGTTCCCACTCTATCTCAGTTCATGCAGCAGCCAATGTTGGAGCATTGGACAACAGCTCTGCTAGTTCTTCACTTCGTCAAAGGTAAACTGGGTCAAGGTATGTTTCTTTCCCGAGGTAGTAGCTTGGCTCTATCTGCTTATTGTGATTTGGATTGGGTGACCTGTCATGTCACTCGTCGCTCTGTCACCGGATACTTTAGCACTCTGGGTGTGTCGCCGATCTCTTTGAAGACCAATAAGCAACCCATTGTATCGCAAACATCAGCAAAAGCAGAATATAGAGCTATGACGAACGCATGTTGTGAGGTTTTATGGATTCACTCTCTTCTTTGCTCTCTTGGTATTCGTCATTCAGATCCAATTTGCCTATATAATCATAGTCAGACTGCTCTCCACATTGCACCAAACCCAGTCTTTCATGAGCGCACCAAGCATATCGAGATGGACTGCCATCTTGTTCATGATCTAGTGTCTTCGCGTATTATTTCTACTCATCATATTTCAACTTCGGAACAATCAACGGACTTGTTCACAAAGGCACTAGGACAAACATCTTTTATTTATCTCTGTCCATGTTGGGCATTCTCGACCTTCATGCTCCAACTTGAGGGGGAGTAATAGAGTTACAATGTTTGTATTGTAATAGGTTACGTAGTTTACGCAGTTACCTTAATCATATCCTGTACATTTGGGTATATATTCCCATCATTCTGTCAATATCAATCACATTCATTATTCCTAAATTATCTCTCTCTCTTCCTCATTTCAATGCTTCGTGGAAGGCCAAGTAATTGTTATGCATACACATGTAAATATATAACATGTTTGCAATCAAGTTGGTGGGGATCAGTTAAGTATCTGGCATTGGCATAACCCACGAGATATCTATCAAGTTACTTAGAGTAGTAAAATCCCAAGTCAATTGTACCCTGAAGGCATCAAAATATTTGTTTAATACCATTTCAATGTCTCATTGTGGTAGAAGAACTATACCTTGCTAACAAATTCACTGCAAAAGCTATATTAACGTGAGTATGGCTTGCAAAATACATCAAATTCTCAATAGCGCTGAGATATGGTACTTTTGGAACAAGTAGTTTTTCATCCTTTTCACGAGGTTAAAATGGATCTTTTATTCACATCAAGTGATCTCACAACCATCAGCGGGCTCAAGGGATTTGCTTTACCACTTTAGTAGTGTAACGGGACTGGTGCGAAAAATACCATCTTTAAAATGTTCAATCTGCAACCCAAGGCAAAACTTTGTCTTCCAAAGATCCTTCATTTCAAATTATATTTTCAAATATTCAACAACCTTTTGGATCTCTTCAAGAGTTCCAATCATACTCAGGTCATCCACATAGACTGCAACAATAACAAATTTGACCCAGACCATTTTATGAGCACAGAAGGGCATATCGATTCATCTTGATAACCTTTTTTCATTAGATAATCTCCAAAATGATTTTACAACATGTGTCCGCCTTGTTTCAGCTTATATAAATATCGATCCAACTTAATTGAATAAAGTCTCGAGAACCAGTAATACATTCCTTTGGCAATGGCATCCCTTCCAGATTTTTCATAAGAATATCATTATCAAATAAGTCATGCAAATAGGCAGTTACTACATTCGTTAAAATTTTCAAGAGATTCATTTGCTTCCAGATTAAGAAAATAAATAAAAGTGGTTGCATCAACCTCTGGAGAATACATCTCCTTATTATCAATACATGGTGTTTGGGAAAAAACTTATGCGACAAACCGTGCCTTATAGCGCACAATATTCTCATTCTCATTTTTCTTTCGCACAAGACCCATTTATAACCCATGGGTTTCACATCTTCAGGTGTGGTTGATATTATTCAAAAAACTTTTCATTTTTCCAAAGACTCCAATTCTAGTTGGATTGTGTCTTTCCATTTTGCCCAATTATTTCTACGCCTGCATTCTTTAACACCCATTGACTCATGATCTTTGTTTTCATTCATTATGACACATGTTGCAACAAATATAAATTTATCATCGATGTCGAATTTGTATCCGTTCCATTTTACACCCGACATAACATAGTTAAATGAGGGCTCTTCACTTTCGATATTTTGGGACACCCAAACTTCTTCAAGAAATTCATTTTCAGTCATGTTGTATGATTCTTCTAGAATCTTTAGAAACATTTTAGAAATTTCCATCTCATTTTTTGTCATCTGCAATGTTTGCTCATTTTTGTTTACGGGGATTTTTGTCTTTGGAGCCAATTGGCCTACCTCTTTATATTTATTCCTTTATCTCATTTCCAATGGTAGGTTATCCTTCGAGGACATCAATTTTAAGAGGATTATTAATAGCAGGCATATGCGATTTTGTCACACATTTTAGTGCCAGTAAAAGAACCTTGCAATTGATTTGGTTATCTTTGTAAATGAGTTATCTTTTGAATTTCTAGCTCACATTACTTTGTATTGAATTAAAATAAGAAAGAGATAATTTATTTAGCTTATTTTCTTTATCGCTTGTATTTTCTCCCTCCCTGAAGTTAAGAAAACTTACTTGTTAAATGACAATCAGCAAAACAAGCACTATACAAATATCCCATCGTCGATTCAATATATTTAATAATTAACGGATATTTGTACCCAACATATGTTCCCAGTCTGCTCTGAGGCCCCATCTTTGTACATTGTAGTGGAGCAATTGATACATATACCGCACATCCAAAAATACTAAGATGGTATGCAATTGCTTTCTGACAAAAAATCATCTGTTTGGGGGGGAGGTTTAACCAATTATAATTCGATGTTCTGCTTCAGACTAGTGTCGTTGTATGCAATATAGCATGCCCCGAGCTGACATTGGGAGTTTAGTTCTCAGCAACATTGGCCGCATAATTAATTGAAGGGGTTTAATGAACGATTCAACTAGATCGTTTAGTATATGAACATGTGTTATAAAATGTTCACACTAATCCCAATCAATATACAATAATCATTATAAGATTGAGATTTAAACTCACTAGCATTATTAATACAAATTATCTTTATATTGTGGGCAGGTAAATGTGCAGGTAACTGAATTATCTCCGCAAGCATTTTACAAATGCCAGATTATGGGTCGATCATCTTGTAGATGCATCAATTAAGATCATGAAATACCAAAATGGTCTACACAGTGGGTTAATGGGCCCACATGTATCACCATGAATGCATTGCAAAAAAGCAGGGTTTTCATTACAGATTTTCACTGGTGATGGCCTCACAATTAACTTGCCTTGAGTACACGTGGAAACGAGAATTCACTAGATTGAAAATTCTGTTGGCTCTTCAAACTTTGACCTTGTGAACTCTTTATTATTCTGCACATCATTATGGAACTGGAATTACCTAACCGATCATGCAAAATAGTAAATTATTCAACAAACTTCTGGTTTGTTGCATATATTTCAATAGCACCAACAAATGCACAATATAAACTTGAGGAATACGAAAGTAATTCTTCTAGTGTCATCTTAATGTGAAAGAATTCACGACTACCTTCATTACCAATCTCAAAATGATCACCATTTTTACGAATATCTTTAAAACATAACAAATCTCCTTGAGACTTTGGAGAAAATAATGCATAGGAGTGCTCCCGATAATAAGATTGCTGCTCTCCAAGAGCTTTCAGTTATTTTGGCTATACCAGAGACAGTACTAAATAAAACAACACATGTAGAGGTTCCATTCCTTTACTAAATGTAAAGGAATTTCAGGTAAGCTAAAGAAGCATTCTACTGTTAATGTCTAACATGTTCTTTTCTTAAGAAATGCAGAGTTTGGATGATGAAATTTTCTCAAGTGATGTTCCTGACTTTATGATTTGGAAACCTAATGAATGGGGTAAATTCAATATAAAGTCATGGCCGGTCCAAAACCAAAATTAATAGGAGCCGAGATTTTTTTTTATTATCCCTATCAGTCCTTTTCTTCTTTGTTTAATTTTTTGGGCCTAAAATTATTAGGAGCCCAAAATTTTTCATTGGCACTCATATTATGTATAAATAAGACTTTCTTTATATGATGAATGTTAGGGCTTGATTAAAAATTTTTCGCCCCATCTAATTTAAATAAGCATTTTTGTAATGATCCAGGAGGATCAGTAAACAATTAACAAAAGTAATACTGTTTCATAAGAACAAAGCAGCAAACATGTTGGGAAAACTGAGTATTCTTGAGAGTTTAGGAGAGAGAGCAAGGGAAAATGGGGATGAGAATAGAGACTACAACTGGTTGATTCACAACAGAATGAATGCCTTCACAATTTTGTGATTTTCCTATTTAAACTAACTTCTTCCTCAACTAACCAGCTAACAAAATTGATAATTGTTGCTTCTAGTTTAACCGCTGCTTGCTAAAGATTTTGGATATTTACACTTCAGTCCCCGGATCATAACACTCCCTCCCTGAAGCTTTAAGCTTGTTCTCACGCTTTAAAATTAGGAAATTGATGAGTAACAAATTCTGCATTTTCCCAACAAGCTTCTTAAACTGATAAGCCTTCCCATTCAATAAGCCACTGAACTATGCTAACTCCATCAGACTCAATCAGTCTTCTTTACAGAATTTGTTTTGGATATAAAGGGTGGAAATCTTCATCTTCGATTTGTGGAACTTCTGTTTGATTCTCAAGAATTGGTACACGTGAAAAACAGGATGTACTTTTCTAGTTCATGGAAGTTTAAGATTATAAGCAACATTTCCAATTTTACTGTCCACGTGATAAGGTCCAAAAAATCTGGCAGCCAATTTAGCATTGCTCATAAACTGCACTGACTATTGCTTATATTTATGTAGTCTGAGATAAACCGAATCTCTTGGAATGAAGCTTCTATCAGACCTCTTCTAATCTGCTGCACTTTTCATCCTCTCTTGAGCTTTTAGCAAATGTTCTTTTAGCAACTGATCCACTTGGCTTTTCTGATGCAATAAATTTTGAGTGGCTGGAATTATAGAGTCAGAAAGAATACCCAATGGTAACTGAAGAGGCTTAACTCCATAGAGTGCTTCAAATGGAGTCATTTTAATGTTGGATTAGTGAGTGGTATTATACCATCACTCAGCTGCACTTATCCACTCTTGCCAAGAAGAAGGCTTACTACTGCAGAAACATCTCAAATAAGACTCTATTATCTGGTTTACTCTCTATGTCTATCCATCAGTTTCTAGATGATAAGCAGTGCTCAGCTGTAATTTGACCCCTAACTTCTTGAACAATTCAGTCCAAAAGTGGCTAGTGAATATCTTATCTCTATCACAGGTTATGGTTTTTGGAATCCCATGCAATTTACTCACATTTTCAAAGAATGATTGAGCTACAGTATTGGCGGTAAAGGGATGAGACAGTGCAATGAAATGGTTGTACTTAGCCAACCTATCCACTACTACTAGGATAGTATTATAGCTATTTGAATAAGGTAGCCTATCAATAAAGTCCATAGTAATATGCCTCAATGCATGATTAGGGATATGACTTTATGAGTAATCCTTGGAGTTTTACAATGCTCAGCTTTATGTGTTTGACAAACCACACAATCCCTTATATGTTCTGTGATCTCCTGCTTCGTCCCAAGCCAATGAAAGAAAGTTAAGATCATTCTTATAGTAGTTGTTTGGCCTGAATGCCCACCAATAGGAGATGAGTGCATAGCTTCTAACATTTGTTGCTTAATAACTCCACTTGTGCCAATATAGATCTTCCTTCCTTTCTTTAAAATTCCATTCACATATGAATAATCAGAAGACTGATATGTTTTCAGTACAATAGAAGTGATCAGGCTTTGTGCAGTTTCATCACTTTCATAGCTATCCTCAATCTGTGCCATCCAGATAGGTAGAACTGAAGTTAATGAAATGGCTTCAGACAACCTCCATTCTTATCTGAATCTGCAATGATTTTATCAAAATAATTTGTCTCATAAATTTCTTTGTTCTGTTCTTCACTTTCCATGTTCTGGTCTGTATTTGATGGTTTTTCAGCTATCTTAAGATGTATATCCTCTTCCATGTTCTGATTGTAACTTGATGTCTTCTCAGTTATCTTTTGCTGTATAGCATCTTCCATGGTCTGGTCTGAACTCGATGTTTTCTCAGTTATCATCTATTGTATAACCTGCTATAATTGCTCAGAATCTGGACTTGTGTCTGTGTCACCATATTGATCCTATTTAACTTGTTTTTCTTGAATCAGATTCTGGTCAATGGGATTATCTGAATGAAGTTTAGACAATGCATCTGCCACACCATTTTCTGCTCTTTTTTATATTGTATCTCAAAATCCATGCCTAGTAACTTTGTAATCCACTTATGATGTATAGCATTTGTGAGTTTCATCAAAGAGATACCTGAGGCTTTGGTGACCTATTCTAATGATAAAGTGACTTCCCATGAGATAATGTCTCCACTTATCAACTACCATAACTAAAGCCATCAGTTCATTTTCATAAGTTGATAAGTTTCTATTTCTTGCAAAAAATGTTTTGCTCACAAATGTTGTATGTCTTCCCTCTTGCATCAATACATCTCTCATTCCATATCCACTTGCATCAGTTTCTATGATGAATTCTTTATTAAACTCTAGCATTTTGAGCACAGGAGCAGTAGTGACAACTTCTTTCAACCTCTGAAAAGCTTCTGATGATTTTTCAGTCCAAATGAAACAATCTTTCTTCAAAAGATCATGTAAAGGTCTGCAAATCAATCCATAGTTGGCTATAAATCTCCTGTAATGCCCCACCAATCCCAAGAAACTTCTTAAATCCTTAACAGATTTAGGAATAGGCCAATTAAGTATATTGCTGATCTTATTCTTATCCATCTCTACTCCTTCATAAGAGATCAAATGTCCTAAATAGTCCACTTTGTTTTATGCAAAAACACACTTGCTGAGCTTTGAAAATAATGAATGTTTCCTCATCTCCTGAAGTACCTCTTGCAAATGAATCAGATGTTCTTGTAATGTGAAACTATACACCAGAATATCATCAAAACATACCACCACTGATTTTCTCAAAAATTTCTGAAAATTTTGATTCATTAGTGACTGGAATGTAGTTGGTGCATTTGTCAAACCAAATGGCATTACTAAGAATTCAAAATGTCCATGATGAGTCTTAATGTTATTTTATGTACATCAGAAGTTTTGGCTCTAATCTGGTAATATCCTGACCTAAGATCAAGCTTAGAAAAAAAATCTAGCTCATTAAGTTCATCAAGTAACTCATCTATGGTATAAGAAATTTATCCTTTATTGTAATGTCATTCAACCTTTTGTAATCTATGCATAGCCTCTAACTAGAGTCTTTCCTTTTTTACAAAAAGAACTGGGGAAGCAAAAGGGCTTGAACTTCTCTATATAAAGCCTTGTTCCTGCATTTCGTCCACTTGTTTTTCTATCTCATTCTTGTGTGCATGAGCATATCTGTAGGGTTTCAATTTAAATGGATCAGCATTTGCTTTTAGAACAATGCTATGATCTACAGATCTTGCAGGAGGTAAAGATGAAGGAATGGACAAAAATCATCAAAATCAATGAGGACCTTCTTAATCTCCTTGGCAATTACAAATCAACTGATTTTCATCCCTCGAAATCAACTTCTCTAGCTTCCTCAAAATTAGAGTTCTGAACTTCATTCTTAGCCATCCAGCACTTCAAAACCCCATCAGTTTTACCTTCCACATCCATCATAATTATTCTTCTTTTCTTGTAATTCTTCCAAAATATATCATCTTGCCTCAGAAACTGTAGTTTAGGTTCTTCATAATTTCCTTTCAGAAACCATTGCATTCTATCTCCACTGATTTGAACATGTGAGTGTTAAAGTCAAAGACTATGGGACTAAAATAACTCATCCAATCAATCCCAAGTATTATATCAGAACCTCCCAGATCAATGACTTTGAGATCAAACATGAAATTGTGATATTGAACTCTCCATTCCACCTGTGGACATATAGTAAAACCAGCTACCTTGCTACCATTAGCAATTGTCACCATATTTGGATCAATAAACAGATGCCTGAGTTTCAAGTGTTTTGCCAAAGTGGGCTCAATGTAGCTGTCTGTACTGCCAGTATCAAGTAACATATTCACTTGCTGTCCCTTGATAATTCCCACCAGAGATACAGTGTTTGTTTTAGGCCCTCTTCTAACTGTGTTTGATGTCAACTCTTTTGGATCTTCCAACAATCTAAGTTCATCAGCATCTTTTTCAATCACCAACATATCCTCAGAATCATCAGTAATAGCTGAATTATGATTTATCTACCTGAACTTACACACATGACCAGCCCTATACTTCTCTCCACATTTATAACATAAGGGGTTCTCCCTCCTATATTGTTGTTCTTGTGAGGAAATTCTTTTAAAACCCTCAAAAGTTGGTTTTCTTATCATTGGAGCATTACTTTTCTGGCCTGAATTACCATAAGAAGGCCTTAAACTGACTGAATTTTTTGGTATCACCTGAGCATTTCTTGTTCTTTTGTTAGTCAGTTCCAAGTTCATCTCTTGAAGGAAAGCTATCTCCATAGTTTGTTCTAGACTTCTAGGTTTCAACATTTTCACCATAGGCCTTAGTTCATCTTTTGAACCACTGACAAAGCTAGAGATGAAGTAACTTTCAGTTAATTTTGGATTACTGGACATGACTAAAGACTTTAGTTTCTCAAAGGCCTCTTGATATGATCTAACCGATCCATTCTGATACAATCTGTTAAATTCTTCAACAACATTCCTTCCCCCAATCTTAGCAAATCTCTTTGTTAAATAATCACTAAATTCTTGCCAAGTCATAGTCCCCCTAACAAACTTTTCCCCTTGATACCAAATCTCGGCCTTACCTTCCAAATATATCTTTATCATTTCTAATTTCTTATTTTCATGCACATTATAGAAGTTGAAAAACTTTTGACATTTTCTCAACCACTCTACAGGATTCTGACTAGAGAATGTAGTTAAAGAAATTCTAGATTGTGTGTTTCCAGCCTCTTTCTAATTCACAGTATTCATATTATCTGTAGTAATAACTCTAGGATTCATTATAATGGGAGAATGACTTCTAAAAGACAGAGGTTCAGACCTGGCTTCATTTTTTAAAAGGAGTGTGATTCTGAGCTTGCTTTAATCCTGAATCAACAATTCTAGATGGAGATTTTGTGTTCGAGCCGCCCGCTACTTCTTTTATTGTTGCTTCTGCTTGCTGGACCCCAAGCTTGAATCATTTCTACCAACTGCTCAAATCTCCTATTGGATTCTTCTTGATTCTTCATTGTAGTATCCATCACACTGCTAATCCTTGCACTCCGATTTGCTCCATGATCTCTATGTTCTGAGCTCTCCCTTTCTGAGTTGCTTCGATCAATCTGCTATCAAACTCCTTCAACGGGTCATCTACAATGTGATTTCTTGTTCCTTCTGCCAGTGAAATCCAAGGATTCAATCCTCGCTCGGATACCAAATGATCCAGGAGGATCAGTAAACAATTAACAAAAGTAATGTTGTTTCATATGAACAAAGCAGCAAACATGCTAGGAAAACTGAGTATTCTTGAGAGTTTAGGAGAGAAAGCAAGAGAAAAATGGGTATGAGAATAGAGATTACTACTGGTTGATTCACAACCGGAAGGAATGCTTTCACAATTATGTGATTTTCCTATTTAAACTAACTCCTTCCTTAACTAACCAGCTAACATAATTGATAATTGTTGCTTCTAGTTTAACCTTTGCCTGCTAAAGATTTTGGATATTTACACTTCACTCCACGGATCATAACAATTTTCTCCTTAGTAGTTAAAAGTTTGGACTCAAAAAAAACTTCATTAGGCCCCTACATTTTTTTTTAATTTCAATCAGCCTTTTCTCCATATTAATTAAAAGTTTGGGCTTGCAAATTTTTCATTAGCCCCTACATTTTTATCGTTACAAGTTTGTGTCCGAAAAAAATGGCCCCGTATCTTTTTTTAATATCAAGTGGGATATTATTAGATTTTCTTCAACATGTATTTTTTAAAATATTTAATTGTTATTCAACATTAGTATACATTACTAAAATTATCAATGATCATAATTTGAAAAGGATGATTCAGTTGGGACAAAAAAATTATTTTAATATGTTAATAAAATAAAA
Source organism: Rubia yunnanensis (assembly GCA_037428765.1). NCBI lineage: Eukaryota > Viridiplantae > Streptophyta > Magnoliopsida > Gentianales > Rubiaceae > Rubia > Rubia yunnanensis. Next base: position 28,938,172 of record CM075069.1, on the reverse strand, counting down.
GCATGTATAAATTGAGCCTTCTAATATTGTATTTAGCTTAATTCTAGTCCCCAATAAAATTAATAATATATATTTTTAAAATTTATGTATTAATAAAAAATTATTGAAGGACCCAAAATAAAATTCTCGTGAAGGATCTCAAATTACTTTGGACCGGACCTGTATAAAGCCGGCATATAACGCTTTCAGACCTAAAAAAAAGTGTGGAACCTTGTTCTTCCTACGAAAATCTCCTGTTCTTATTAAATTCGGCTCTACCATACACAAACATCCTTATAACAATGGGCATAAATCTCTCATCAAAATATGCTGAATGTGTAGTTTAGATGAATTGTCTCATTACTTACAATTGCCCTCCTGCTGATAATCTTTGGAATAAGATGCACATTGTCATGCAAATTCCGACCAGATCATTCAGAACAATGAAGGACAAATTTCTTTATATTGATCTCTTAAATCTTCATCATCCGTTCATTCACCCCTGTATAGTAACCTGCCAAGTTTATTTTGCTGGGAAATGTGAAAAACTAGAAATAGAAGAATACATGACGACATGATATTTCCCCCTCAATAGAGTGGAAAAATATGTGTCGTGTCCTTTTTTATTTATTCGGCACACAAAAGCATATTGCCACAATGAAGAAACAAAAACACCCCAAAACAATTACTATTAGTTAATTGGAAGCCTTCAGAGTTGAGATCAATTGGACGCATCATTGGTTAGTGACCATATAAGGTTAGCCATGGATCTATGGATCAAAGTGACCTTATAAGGTTAGCCATGCATCTATGAATCTCCTACTCATTTATCCAAGTCCGATTTTCTCATTAACCATAAGCAACCCCTGTTTCATCAAAGCCTGCAATTATCTAGGAAGGATTGAATACCTGCATCTTATCTATCAAGTCATATCTTACAGGAAGGCATCTTTCTGGCAGTCCTCAAATGATACACATCTTCCAAATGCTCATCAACTACACAGATAGTTTACATTTATTAAAGTTTAGAGGAAGTTTGACATAGCTTCATCCACACCTCACACAATCAGATATACATATCAGCAAGATCAATAACAACACATTTTTAAGATTCAAGAATCATACTATAACAGATCCTAAATCAACTGCAGCATGATGAAGTTCGAGCGCTTTCTCCCTGTCTATCTACAAGAACCATCCCAGGGGGGTTTGGAGCAGGTTGAGCTCTGGGCAACCTTCTTGCTGCACACAACCGCACACCGTAACTTATAAGCTCATACAAAACTTACAGCCCAATATAAATAAATCATTAGGTAAATTAAAACCCAGTTATTTCCCTAAAGATTAACCTGAAAGATCAATCTTGTCAGGGAATTCCTTAGGAGCTAGGAATCCAAAAAGCACACACAAAAGGTATAGTATGTGCTAAATAAGTTCAACCTGCCCTTCATCTATAAAATGCTTCCAGCACCAAAACGAAATAATGAAAACCCCTAAAACAGGACATGCCTACTATGGAACAAAAAAACGTCACCATGTACTTAACCTCACTCTAGCGAAATCATGAAAATCAGGGGACAACCATCAAGTAAAATAAATTAGTAAATGGCCTAACATTGATCCAGAAGAACATTCAACTAAGTTAGAATTATTGGCAACTATAGTCAATTGAATCCATTTAGAGCCCAGATACATTTGCAGCCTCAGTAACATATCAAATGATACTCAATTTGGCTGTTCTAACAAATCTAAATCAAGTATCAGAACTATCAAAAAATAAACATAAAGAAGACCAAACCCTTGACAAGGAGACCCTAAACAAAAATCCAAAGACACAAAATGACACTAAACTTCATTGAAGAATAAAAGCCAGATTAATTTCAATAAGCTTCAGGGCAAAGACTTTAGTTTGCATACAACTCCAGTGCCAGAGAAAAGAAGAGCAGAAAAAAGATGGAACAAATGCCAAACCTATTTCATAGAAGATTTCATTAACATTTGCAGCTGTCTTAGCAGAGGTTTCCATGAAAAAGAGACCATTTTCCTCTGCATATGTTTGTGCCTCCTGTGAAACATGACATGAAAAATAAGCATGGAAATCTGGTAAAAACCAACACAAATTTTTACACCAAAACAGAAACATGATAGATACTCACTTCTGCGGTTACATTCCTTTTTTCTTCAAGATCAGCTTTATTTCCTGCTAGTGCCATAACCATGTTTGGATTACCTACAACAACCGCAAACAGAATTTATCAACAAAATGACGTATTCTTAACATTCAAAATAAACTCAAGGTTGACCCAAACTACTCCAATTAATGCTTCAAGTATATGTAGCTGCAGACAAGTGAAAGCAGGAAACATTCATAATTATCATTAAAAGGGAAGCAAGGCCAATGTTTAGCACCTTGCTTTTGAAGTTCTTGCACCCATTTCTTAGCCCGTCCAAATGAATCCTGAAAAAGGAAAGAGCTTTAGTCAGAAATCCAATAAATGCACGATCACCAAATAAAAATACCAGCCTTCAGCAATTACGTACTCCCTCTGGTCCACTTTATATGGCCTCATGAAAATGGCATAAATTTATTTGAAAAGAGAAAGGAGAGGTGGAGGTTGAATTGTGAGTATAAAAAGTAAGATGACTGGATGAAAATAACCCAAAAGAGAAGGGGCCAAAATAAAAAAAAAAAATCCTAATATGGAAAGAGGGACATTATTAAAGGACCGGAGGGAGTATGAACAAAACCAAATAGTTGTAGCTCTATAGCTACAAGCACAAAAGGGCACTATAAAAACGAAAGGGCGCTATAAAAAACCAACACGTGCTGAAAAATCAGCATATCAGCACACAACAACACGAAAAACTCAAAATACTTCATGCCATAAAGTACGGAAGCACTCTCATACTTATCACCTATTACACAAGCTTTACTAACTAAGCCGAAAGCCCAATTACTAGAGCATCATCAGTTATTAACAACAAATTCAGCATAACATAAACTAACAAATGAATAGAACAAGGAAATGAATTAATCACCGTGCTACTGATGTCATAGACGATGATGGCAGCGGCAGCGCCGCGGTAATACATGGGAGCCAAGCTATGATAGCGCTCCTGGCCGGCAGTATCCCAGATCTCGAACTTAACCGTCGCATTGTTCACAGACACCGTCTGCGAGAAGAACGCAGCTCCGATCGTCGATTCCTGCACACCAAGAATAAAAACCCTAAAATCTAAAAATCCCAATTCGAATCGAGTATCAAAATGATCCCATCTTGATCAGGTAAAGAAGAGTATGACTCACTTGAAATTCAAGAAACTGGCCCTTCACAAAGCGCAGAACCAAGCTGGATTTACCAGCTCCCATATCCCCTAACAAAACCTGCAAAAATTTAAAAAATCACACAAACAAAAATTCAACAAATCACCATCGATGATCACTGTAATCAGGAAAACAGTATGCATGCGCTTACGAGCTTTGCATTGAGATTGTTGTGAGAGGCGGTGGCCATGATTTCGTTGGGGCAGTCAAACTGTAAAAGGTTGGAGAGTAAATGGTATGGGGAACGGGGAAAATGGTGGAGTCTTGATGTGGATTTCGCGGGCGAGTTTAGTTGGGCTGCTGTCACTCACGTTTTATTGCTATTTAGTTTTGAGTTAAAGTACTCATGTAACCCTATCTTTTAGTGGTTTGTGCTAATATAATTCTGAAAAGTTGAAAAGTGTTATCGTGACCCTATGACTTGCTTGAATGTGCTAATATAGGCCTGGATTTGGCTGGAATTCTGTGAATTGATTATTATACCCATTGGCGAAACCAATGGTACGCTAGGTAGGGCTCCAGCCCTACCTAGATCGCCGGCCGGAGGTAGCAGGAGGCGGGAGCGCGTCTTCCGGCGTCGTTGAGCGCGTCTTCCGGCGCGGCGGCAGCAAGGGCCAAGCCCTGCTCGTCGGAGAAGAAGGCCGCGCTGCGGCCTTCTTTTTTTTAAATTCCTACGTACTAAAACGACGTCGTTTCACGTTAGTAAAACGACGTCGTTTCATTAAGTTATATGAAAAAAAAAATTTGAAATGAGAAACGGATTGGGCCAAAACTGAGCCCAATCCTATAGCCAAACATTAATCCATTTCTTGCCAAACATTAATCCATTCCATTGTATATCCTGGAGGCGAGAACAGCAACAACCAATAAGTCAGTACCTCCGTTCCCTCCTCTGCCTCACAGCCTCACTCTCAGCCCGTCAGAGCCGTCCGCCGCCGCGCCACTGCCGTCCGCCGCCGCCGCCGCCGTCCACCGCCGGCTGCTGCCTCGTCCCGCCGCCTCTCCAAACCACGGTAAGTCTTCTCTTTATGCTAATATTTATTAATTTTAGGGTTTATTCTCTTTTTTATTTATTTCTTCAAAACTTAAATATATGTGAACATGATTTTTAGATTGGATGTTGAATTGAATTTATATGGTTGTATTATATATGATTGTTGAAGTTTAGTTGAATTGCATATTTGAATTTCTTTGAATTGCATATTTAGTTGGAATTTAGTTGAAATTAATATTGTTGAGTTGAATTTTTAAAATTTATATGTCATTAATATTTATCACCATTTCTTCCCTCCGTCAATTCCCTCCTCAGCCGAGACACCAAAAAATTTTCAGCCTCCCCTGAAAAAAATTTCTGGTTCCGCCCCTGATTATACCCATGTTTTAAAAAATCAGAAAATATGAAAGGACAGTTATGCCCTCATTGTCTATTAACCCAAACAAATTTTCATTTTCTCGATTCCATTTTCTCCTTCTCGATTCCATTTTTTCTTCTTCTCGAGCTCTATCCAACTCCGCATAGGTTGCTCCATCCGACTCCATACCTATTCAAATCAATATGTATTCTATTGACTTACTCTGCTCTAATACTCTTCTTTTTCCCAATTTTGATGATTCTCATCTCTGCTCTACTACTCTCAATCTTTTGGGAATTTCGGTGATTCATAGTTTCGGTGCTTCTTTTCCCAAGTTTGGTTATTCCTTTCTCTACTCCAGCAACGCCCTAGATTGACGTAGACCGGACGGCGTCCCGTAGGTGAACTCGCCAAAACAGCATGCGCTAGATTTGGGTTCAGACGACCACTTATTTTCAGTCTTCATTGGTGCTTTCCTAAAGTTCTAACATCGAAAATGGTCAAAATCATCATAATCTCCTAAATCAGCTTCTAGGTTTCACTAAAGCTGCCATTTTTATGCTCCTGGGCTACTGGATTTCTTTTTTTTTTGTTCAGGAAAATCTAGAGGAAATCCCCTTCTTGTGAAGAGGGCTGCGTGATTCTAACAGGGTTTGTGCAAGAAGAAGAAAAACAAGGGAGCACCGGTGAGCGTGGTGGCGGTATTACCCAGAAGCTGAGGCAGAGCGCATGCAGAGCGCAGGCGGAGCGCCGCTCGACTAAGTGGCGCTAGAAAATGGTGGCGGATGGTTAGCACTTTCGCCCCTATCTTCTAGCCGGAATCTGGAAACCTAGTCTGGGGAAAGTTCTTCCAGGTTTAGTTAATTTAAGTTTGGCCGACTAATTTTGGTAATTTTTGTGTTTTAGGGGTTTTCATCACAGTTGTTATGCTTTTATCTAATTTGAAGTTGTTGACTTGAGCTTAAGTTTCTGCCGTAGTTTAGGGATGCGTTGTACTTATGGGTTGACTTGGACTGTTGCTAATTTCCAGATTCCGGTCGTCGCTGGTGGTGGAGTAGCGGCAGAGGTGGCGGAGCGGCGAAAACTATAGTAATGAGAAGAAGAAGAAAAACAAGGGTATTTTTATCTTTACACCTTTAATTTTAAGACTAGGGTTACTTTTGTCTTTTTACTTCTAGTCAACACCGGAAATTACAAGGTCAGAATAGTGCCAAAAGGTTATATCGTCACTTCTAATGCAAAATACAGGGTTACAATAGCGCTTTCCAATTTCACAGGGTCATATTAGCATATAGCACAAAAACATATAGTTATATTAGTATATTGCCCTTTAGTTTTCTACTCCCTCCAGTTTTTTTATATAGGCACCATTTCCTTTTAGGATGGTTTCTTTAAATTGACACATTCCTCTTTTGGCAGATCCTAGATTACTTTTATTCACTAAATTTACTTTTTACTCTCCCAATACAATTTCCTCCACCCATTTTACTTTTAAAAAAAAAATGTGTTCATTCTTTGGTACCAATATTTTGGGACTAGAGGGAGTATCATTTATTTCACTGACCACTCACCATTTCTATGGAGCAAAAAGGGAAAATCCCTCACTTATGGGCCCTATCATTCCGGCATCATAGGTCCTGCCATTTCTATGACATAAGAAATAGGTGTGCTTGGGCGTACGGATAAGAATGTATTTGAAGGAACTATGATTATAAGTAAAATAGCAAAGTGCATATATAACCCTACATAATTGGTGAAAGAGCAGATTTAACTCTATGATAATTAAAAGTACAAATATAATTCTATATATTTAGGTTAACTACAAATGTAACATTTTTTGGCAGTTTGAGGTCGGAATTAGGTGAAAAGTCAATTTTACCCTTATGTGGAAAAAAAGTAAATTACGAATTTAACCCAAAAGCCCCCAAACTCACCCCTGCTCCATTTCCGCTCCGAAAAAGCCCCCAAACTCTCTGTAACCCCTGATTCTAACCCCTTCGGCAAAGAGCTCGAAACCCTCGCAGCAGATAAATTTCCTCTGTCTTTGTCCCTAGGCTGCGGCGGCGTTGCTGCAGTTGATGGTTGTGTGATAGCGGCGGTTGTGAGGAATTTGTTGGTAAAATGGTACCAGAGGCTCCTTCTACCACCAGCTCGAATCTGGGCTCCGACCGGTGCTACCGCCTTTAAAGATGGTGGGAGGAGGAAGCGGCGGTGGCGGCGCGCCGGACATCCTCTCTATTGCTCAGCTCCGCCTGCAACCGATCACCCGAAGGCTACCGTTCTGCTCTTCTTCTCCGGCAACCCCGCTCTCCATCGGCCAGAACCCTTCTTCACCAAGGTTCCAATCGACATTTTGGTGGTCCTCGTCTTCCTCCTGTCCTAGCGATGCCAGCTCTGGTCCAAAGCAAATCTGTTATGGAAAATACATTTTTCCAGCAAAATCGATGAAAAATTGAATATTCCACGGCTAATCTGAAGCCGTATGTGAAACTGGAAGCCGGAATCTTATGATAACCACTTGAACAAGTCCACTAAAACTGTAAGGCAACCTGGTGGTGGTGGAGCAGTAGCAGCGGCGGAGGTGGCAACGGAGGGGGTGGCAGGGTGGTAGAGTTGGTTGCTATTCAAGGAGAAAGGGTATTTTTGTCTTTTAATTTTTTGAATTAAGCTGAAAGGACATTTTGGTCATTTTCGGTCCGTCAATGGTCGAAAATGGTTAATCAATGCTGGAATATAGTTTTTAGGGTTATATTTTGACTTATGTAAAGTAGTTAGGGTTATATCTGTACTAAAAATTATCTTTGGTTATATCTGCATTTTCTCAATTACATATGGTTATATTTGTATATTTCCCTATGTAAAATTGACTTTTTCTAAAAGTTGGAGACCTTTTTAATTTTTACTCTCCTGCCTCTAAAATAAATATTTGAGTTAAGTGCCTATATGACCATATATTTTGGTCAAAAGTGTTAATATCACCCTATAAAATCAGAAAGTGCAATTATAACTCTATTATTTGCTCGAAAGTGCTAATCTAACTTCGGAGATCTCAATTTGACCGGAATTCTATGAATTGACTATTATACCCCTGTTTAAAAAACTAAAAATTTAGAGAAAGTGAAAGGACAATTATATCCTCGTTATCTATTAATGAAACAATTTTTCTTTTTTCTTTCTTCTTCCCAGATCCATTTTCTTCTTCTTCTTGGATCGTATCGGATCTTCTTCCTCTCGAGTGAGATAGGAGTACCTTATAATGCCAGAACAGGATATTCTTCTCGAGCAAAATAGGAGTACTTTCTTGGATCTTCTTCTTATCGAAGGTTTTCTATAATTTTAGAGGGGTGACAGAGCATCAGCGGTGTGGCGTCGGGCTAGGGTTTTACGGTGGCACCGAGGCGGGGCGGGCTAGGGTTCGCAGTAGTGGCGTTGACGCTGTGGTGGGGTGGCATCGGGGCGGGTGTGGGATATGGTTCACTGGTGTTTGCTAGTGGCGTCGGTGGGATGAGGTGGTGGCGCAGCGAGGTGGTGGTGGCGGAGTTGGGGGTGGTGACCAGGGGTTGGCTGGAGGGGGTAGAGGCAATGAAGGCGATGGTGAGTAGAGTCATGGTGAGGCTGGACCTGATGGTAGTGGCTGGGGCGGTGAGCAGATTCCGGTGAACTCTTGATTCTGGCGAGCAAATTGATACTCATATTCATCATCAGAACATCATAACTGTCTATGATGCTATGAATAACCACAGTGTTGACACTGATATGATGGACACCGACCACATAATGGCGCCACCACCTCCACCGCCGTCGATCTCCGACTAGATAGGCGGAGTGAGAAACTTGTTCTCCACTGCTCTCTAACTGATTGATCAAGGTCGCCCATCCCATGCTCTCTAAGCGGTACTTTCTACTACCTTGTACCTTTTCATTTATTTCAGAATCAGTTCTTTTCATTATAATCTATGTTTATGCTTATTTCTTACTCAATATATCGTGTTCTTGCTAGTAAATTGAGTTTTGCTTGTCCAATTGTTAAGGAATTAGAATTGTATTCTTACCATAATTATATATGTAATTGTATTCTATTACCTTTTCCTAGCTTGTATATGTATCATGTACTACTATATAGTGTATCATGAATTCATGAATACAAACACACATTATTACCCATATTTTCTACATGGTAACAGAGCCTAAAACCCTGAAACCTTAAATAGAAAATTTTTCCGCTGCTCTACAATTTTCGAGCCGCCGCCGCCGACCATCACGCGCCGCTGCCTCAACCATCACGCACCGTCCATGGCTGTTGCCGCTTCCCGTCACGCTCCGACAACCACACACGTCGTCCGTCGTGTTTTGACATCGCGTGTCACTAGTCGTCCGCCGCTCTCCTCACGCGCCGCTCGTCTGCGCCAGTGTGTCCTGTCGATCCGATCCATCGCCGGTTATTGTATCTGCTGCTGATCAGTACCTAATTTTACAATATGTATGGCTCTGAAGAACAGACCCGTTTTGATGCACCTGAGGCTTCGAAACTTCAGGACATGAGTGGTTATGATGTGATTACAACTTTACTTCAGTAGCTGCAGTTGCAATCTGGCCCTCGGACTACTTTACCGATTGGTCGTATGTCGACTGGTCCTTACTTTATTGGTTCTGGCGATGGTCCAGGTTTACAACTCATACAGACCATGCTGAAAGGTCAAGAAAATTACATTGAATGGTCCGATGCGATTTGTCGTGCATTCCTTGCCAAGCACGAGATTGGGTTAATTGATGGATCAATTACCAAACCCCAGGATGGTCATCCTGATGCTGCCGATTAGCCTGGGGTTAATGCTACTCTTGTCTGTTGGATCTTGCAAACCCCGGATCCAGTGTTGAGATCTTCTACAAGTTCATTTTCCACGGTTAAGGATCAGTGGGATGACCTAAAGGCAAGATTTATTCTGGTCGATGGTATGAAGGTTTTGCAGACGCAAGAAGCCATTCAGAGTTGCAGGCAAAATGGTCAGCCCATCGACATCTACTTTGCCAAACTGAAGAAGTTGTTTGCAGATTATCACTGCATGCGACCTCCCCTGGTTTGTACCTGTGAAGATTGCAAGGCATTATGCCAGTGCAATCTTGCTGCGAAAGTCTTCCAAGAATGAGAGAAGGATTTGATCTACCAATTCATCTCTGGCCTCGACGAAGGTTTTCACACCTTGCGATCACACATCATGAGCATTGACCCAATGCCATCTGTCATGAAAGTGTATGACCTTGTTGCTCAGGAAGAGAATCATAGAGCTGTCATTCGAGCTCGTGAGCCTTCTTCTAACTCCATGGCGTATGCTGCCCGACGTTCACCACCTGCAAGTTCTTCGCCAGTTGTTCTTTCTGCAGCCGACTGCAAGAATCTTGTCGTCGCAAGGGTCATGATAAAGATACCTATTTTCAGTTACATGGTGTACCAGACTAGTTCAAGGAGTTGAAGGAGAAAGCCGGTACCAAAGAAACCGGTGCCAGCTTCCCGGACATCAGCCACCGCCGCCGGTCCCAGAGGCGCGGCCAAGGCCTCTGCCGCCGCCGTTCGCCGGAGAAGCCATGTCGCCGCCTAGTCTGGTGGCAGCGGCTTCTTCCGGCAGTGTCCCTGCACATTCCGATTTTGGCCCTGCTCTGTCCGATGACCAATGGAGCACGACCATGCATTTGTTTCATCAGTTTAATTCTCTTACTGGCGATGAGTATACTTTACCATGGATACTTGATTTGGGAGCCTCATATCACATAACTGGTGACAAAGGTTCTCTTACTGATCTTACTATTACTATTGATTATGTGAATGTTGTTTTGCCTGATGGCTCGGTGTCATCAACTACTCAATATGGATCTATTTGCTTTGGTGGTTTTATTCTGCCACATGTTTTATATATACCCACACTGCGATTCAACTTACTGTCATGCTCTAGATTGTTATCTACCCTGAACTGTCTAGCTTTGTTTACTGAAAATTATTGTATTTTACAGACAATCAGTACGGGGAGAGTGATTGGCGTGGGTGAACAAAAAGGGAGGGTGTTTTGGCTTCATCTGCTGGATGCTCGTGTTCACCGTCCTGTCCTGCAGTCTCTTCCTATAGTTGCTTCAGTATCTTCTTCCGATTTATGGCATCAGCGTTTTGGTCATCCAACATCCACGGTGTTTTTTTTTCTATTTCTTCTAGCATAAATAAACATTATGTACCATGCTCTATATGTTATAGAGCAAAACAGACTAGACATAGTTTTCAATTAAGTTCTACAAATGCTACTGTATTATTTCAATTAATTCATTGTGATGTTTGGGGACCTTATAGAACACCATCTTGTAGTGGTGCATTTTATTTTTTAACTATAGTAGATGATTATTCCCGAGCTATTTGGGTTTATTTGTTAGTAGCTAAATCTGAAGTAGTTTCTAGATTTTTAGAATTTAGTGCCTTAGTCAAGAACCAGTGGGGCCGGACAATTCAACGAGTTCGGGCTGATAACGACACTAAAATTTTGCCTCTGCGATCTCACTTTACTGCATCTGGGATCATTTTTGAGGCATCTATGGTTGATACTCCACAACAGAATGGTCGAGTTGAAAGAAAGCATCGTCATTTACTCAATGTGGCGCATGCTTTACGGTTCCAAGCCAGTCTTCCTATTGAATTTTGGGGAGAATGTGTTCTTACTGCTGCCTACCTGATCAACCAAACATCGACTCAGCATCTCAACGGTCGTACTCCCTTTGAGTTGCTCTATGGGAAAGCTCCAAATTATTCATCATTAAGAGTTTTTGGATGCTTGTGTTTTGCTGCTCATGTTCCCAGATATCGTGACAAGTTTGCACCTCAAAGTCAGCGGTGTCTGTTCCTTGGTTATCCTGCCGGAAAGAAAGGTTATCGTCTTTTTGACTTGGAATCCCGAGTGATCTTTAACAGTCGGGATGCCGACTTCTTTGAAGACAAATTCCCATACTCTGGAACTCCGACAGCTGCTTTATCCAATGAACCCGGTGGCACCACCACATCACCGCCGAATTTCTTCTCCTTCTTGCCGGAGATGCACAGAATTCTGATTCCACCTTCCGCTGCCGATCCAATGCCGTCGATCACCGTTGGCCTTCCGCCGGTGGTCACCTGCTGTCGTCTGCCGTCAACCGATCACCGCCGTCCGCCGCCGGCCAGTCGCCGCCGTCCAATATCGCCAGTCTCCATCGGTCACCGCCGTCCAGTCAACGCCGGATAACACCGGCCAGTCAACGCGGTCGGTCAATGTAGTCAACGCCGGTCAACACCGGCCAGTCAATGCCGGTAAGTCAACCCCGGTAGTCACCATCTAGTTACCGTTGGTCGCAGCCAGCCAATTACCGTCGACGACCACCAACCATTCTCCACCGCCCGACGCCGGTACCTCCATGTCGGCGCCGGCCTACCTTCGCCACCCACTGCCGATAATTCCCCGCCAGTCGCCGCTGATGCTACATCCTCGGACAGTTCCGCTGCTGAGTTGCCACCTACCAGACAGAGTGTTCGTTCTCGTCGTCCGCCATCGTACTTGGCAGATTACGATTGTGATGATTGTACTTGTGCTCTTACTACAAAGACCCCCCTCGACTACGTTCTCTCATGAGTCATCACTCTCCTCAGGTGTTCTCTATCCTCTTACTGATTATGTAAATTGTGATAATTTTTCTAGTATGCATTCTTGATTTTTGGGTGCTGTAACATCTAGTGCAGATCCCACTACTTACTCCGAGGCTTCCCGTCATTCTCATTGGCGAGATGCTATGGCTGAGGAAATTACTGCGCTGGAGCAAAATCAGGCATGGACTTTGGCTCCTTTTCCAGTGCATAAGAAGGCAATTGGGTGCAAAGGGGTATACCGGACGAAGTTTCATTCCGATGGTACTATTGAACTTCATAAGGCGCGCCTAATGGTTCTTGGAAATCACCAGGTTGAAGGAATTGATTACATTGAGACTTTTGCTCCGATTGCGAAAATGAGTTATGTTTGATTGTTTCTGTTTGTTACAGTTATCCGTGGTTAGGAACTGCATCAGATGGATGTTCATAATGCCTTCCTGCATGGTGATTTGCATGAGGAAGTGTTCATGCGTCCTCCACGTGGCTACGCTGTACTGCCTGGTCAGGTTTGTTGCCTTCAGAAATCTCTTTATGGTCTTCGTCAGGCTCCTCGAAATAGGTTTGCTAAACTGGCTCAGGTTTTACGAGCATTTGGTTTTGTTCAGAGTAAGGCCGATTACTCTTTATTTGTCTTTTCCCGTAGATCAGTTTCTTTACATGTTCTGGTTTATGAGGATGATTTGGTTATTGCTGGTAGTTCTTCTTCGCTCATCTCTGAGTTCAAGAAATACTTAGGTTCTTGTTTCCAGATGAAGGATCTTGGTTTGCTTAAGTATTTTTTGGGCATAGAGATTGCTAGAAGACCGAAGGGGATGTCCCTTTCGCAAAGGAAATATGCTTTGGACATCTTATCTGATACAGGTTTATCTGCTTCTAAACCAATTGATTTTTCGATGGAGCAACAACATGATTTGGCACGTGTTGAAGGTCTAGCCTTCAATGACCCGGAGCAGTATCGACACTTGGTTGGGCGTCTGATATACCTGACTATTACTCGTCCTGAACTTAGTTATTTGGTTCATACTCTTGTGCAATTCATGAAGTCTCCTTGTGTTCCTCATTGGAAAGTCGCAGTTCATGTGTTGCACTACCTGAAGAGTCATCCTGGTCAAGATTTATTTCTCTCTTCCCGTAGTACTTTACAATTGACTGCTTATTGTGATTTGGATTGGGCTGCCTGCCCGATTACTAGGCGTTCTCTATCTGGTTATTTTGTTATGATCGGTGATTCTCCGATTTCCTGGAAAACCAAAAAGCAACCTACTGTTTCTCAGTCTTCTGCTGAAGCGGAGTATCGTGCTATGGCAGTTACCTGCTGTGAGTTGTTATGGATTAAGTCTTTACTTAAGGACTTGGGGGTTTCGCACTCCTCTCCTATGCAATTGTTTTGTGACAGTCAATCCACTCTTCACATAGTGGCCAATCTGGTTTTTCATGAACGCACCAAGCACATTGAAGTTGATTATCACTTTGTCAGGGATCTTGTTCAATCTGGCGTACTCATTACTCAACATATCCGCACGACAGACCAACCTACGGATTTGTTCACTAAAGCTCTCGGGCGTAACCAGTTCCATTCTCTACTTGGCAAGTTGGTCATTTCTGATCCCCATGCTCCATTTTGAGGATGAGTGTTATGGAATTAGAATTGTATTCTTACCATAATTGTAGATGTAATTGTATTCTATTACCTTTTCCTAGCTTGTATAGGTATCATGTACTACTATATAATGTATTCTGAATTCATGAATACAAACACACATTATTACCCTTATTTTCTACACCAATCTTGATAATAGGGTTTTAAAAAATAGTTGTGCAATTGAGTTGGGATGTGTGTTTTCTGGATAAATTACTCTTTGATCATCTCAAGAACTATTTTAATTTGAGTTTGTGTTGAAGTTTCTTCTTTATTGTCGTTTGTCAAAAGGCGATACCCTCGCTCTCAGGGCCCGTCCGTCCGACACCACAGGCATCAACAGGGAGGTAAATCACAGTGTTCCAAGGGCGAGCACCTGATCCACGATTGTACGAGCATCTTTATTGTCATTTGTGCTGTGTTGAATGTTGGTAATTTTGAACCAGTAACATACATTCGTTTTTAGTGCTATGATGTGGCGGCAGTGGTGGCGGAGGAGCAGAGATGCGGTAGCGGCGGCAGAGCGGTGCCGGTGACGATGGTAGAGGAACATGCGGAAGTGGTACTAGAGGTGGTTTTGATGATGTAAAAGAAGAACCCTAGGAGTATTCTTGTCTTTAATTTTTTTAGTTTTAAAACTAGGGGTATTTAGTCTTTTTATGTTTGGTCAATGCCGGAAAATGCCAAGTCAAATAATGTCAAAAGGTTATATCGGCACATTTGATGTAAAAGTTAGGGTTATAATCATATTTTCATATTATACAGGGTTATATTAGCACTTTTGAAAAATAATAGGGTTATTTAAAGCACTAAAATTGCTTAGGTTATAAGTTAAGCACTAATAACATCTGTCTAGGGGTGTACAAATGTGGATAGTTAAAATTGCGGCCCATGACCTTACTCGGAAGAATCGGTACCCGCATTATCCGCTGAGCCATTCAAGATTGTAATTTTTGAGATGATTATTATTTAAATTTGTACTAGTGCAAGTGGCAGTGTAATTTAATAATTGAGATCTTGTGATATTTTTGGTACAATTAATTATCACCTTCTATCGTTAAAAAATTCATTTTACAATGATCACTAAAAGTTTAAAATCGTCATCATCATTCCTTAGGCTGAATGAACTTTACAAAAATTTGCTAGCGAGAAGAAAATTATTGCGTTAGATTTATTTTAAAATTTAGTTGAGATATTCAGCATCCTACGAGTGATTCTCCAATTTGGGATGTTCTGCCACACATGTGAACGATTTAACTCTCTTATATAACCTTCAAAAAAAAAAAAAAACTCTCTTATAATATGATTTCCAATTTTAGAGAGGCAAAATTTTAACTTGAAGTAGTAACATTGCCATTGCCATTGCCGATGAGAATGATAAGGTAAGTCGGACGAATAGCATTGAAACCAAATCTCAGTACAAAGATATCTAAAGTTTAGATTTTAGCATCCTTAATTTATTAACAGTCAACACAGAACCCACATCACATTCTTGATATCTGGAGAGGCACTGTTGCTTCCAGAATTTCTTCCCTGCAAGACATGAGCTGAATTCTGTCCCACCCTCCCAGCCTCTCCATGATATGCTTCCGAGAACTCTCCGCGGCCGTGACTCCAGATGAGTACGCGCCATGCACGGATCCCTGATGGTCCTCACAGACTGCCTCCCCCGCAAAGAAAAGGTTACCAACTGGTGCTCGCAGTTTGTCGTAGATATCAGATGGGTTCCCGACCAGATCATAAGAATAGCATCCCATAGTGTCTTGATCTGCTCCCCACCTTGATACGAGATACTTGACCTGTGCACAATACCCAACAGTGCCGTTAAGATTGCAGCATTACTACAGTTCCTAAGCGCAAGACAAGCTAAACAACGAAAACTTGCATACACACTCCCACTGACATCTTCGCATGAAAAGTATTGAATACTGGATCATGCATTATAGAGAAGATACTGAGTGACTTACAGGTTTTTTCGCATCAGGGAACATTTTCTTCAGCTGCAACATCACAAAGTTGACAGTATCGTCATCCGAGAGCTTCTCAAGGTCATAAGCAAATCTTCCAGCTGCCATGTACACGAGTACAGGATTTCCTGTTGCTTTGTGGAGATTCAGAAAGTACCCGCAGGAGTAAGAAGTTGGAGCAGCAATTCCTATTAGCTCCACATTTGGCCAAAAGACCTCATCAAATAGTAAAGCAATCTTATTTTCATTTCCGATGCCAAGATCTGATATTGCAGCTGTTTTCCAGTCAGGCAGCCGAGGTTCGAACTCAATTAAATTGGCCTTGAGAACTCCAAGAGGAACAGTTACAATTGCAGCGTCAGCAACAAATGTCCTCCCATCTTCAAGCGTAACAGTCACATTATTATATCCATTAGCAACCTTCGCAACCCTGTAATGCAGATACGAAATTTCAGATCACCAGCTTTAACTTTGTATTTCTTGTGGCAGATAGAAGCTATCAGAACCCTAGAAATTAAATTGGCAGGACAATGACCAAAGTGGGAAAAGTGTAATTAGCTAAAAGATCTTTATCCTTTTCATTTCTTTCCTTACTTTAAGGTCAAAGTATCAAATAATGTTTCTAAATTCGTTGTTACAATGTCATATCCCAAACCAATGAAAACAGCTGCATCTGAATAGCTCACAATTAGCATCAAATCAACATTAAACGAAGACAGAGAATTTTAAGCACTGATGATGCTAGAAGTATTTCCAGAAAGGGAATTCAAATGATCAACAAAACACAAACCCATTGTCCAGATAAAGGTCACCGTCATAATACTGATGTTAGCATTGCATTCTTAACCACCTAACTTATAAAATAAGTATCATCTAGATCCTAGACGAAGTAGTAATAAACTGTTACAAAAGCATCCAATAGCACGTCAGTTAAGCCAAGTAGTACACACCAACAAAACAAAACGGTTACTCAATCACGTACACGTAAAATGAAAAATATAGACCTCACATGACATAATTAGAGACTGTAATAATAGCCTCATATACCATGCTGGTTCAACAGACAAGTAGTGGCAGTATAACAAAATCGTTAAGTTATAAACCAACAGAAATTGCAAGCATACCTGTGACTTAAGCGAATGTCGATATCTTTTGCCAGCGCCTTTATTAAAGGGAGGTAACCTTGCACCATGAGTCCATGACCACCAGTAAGAACTTGCTCCTGCAAATGGAATCGATGAATATGTAAGAACTCAAGTTTAAAAATGCAAACAAAGAACCAAAATGTGGGTGGGAATGATATGAACACGACGACAGCATTGTAAGATTATGATACTAATAAAATTCCACTGCTAAAAAAATACTACTATTCAATGTTTATCATGAACCAGCAAAATGAGATTACAGTACAAAAGTTAAGTCTCATGCACAATTAACCATAAGAAAGAAGATATGGTTACAAGTATGAACTTGCCTCGTCCCAGTTCCTCAGAGATATCATGTCAGCATCAGCAGCAAACCATGCTTCCATTCTACAAATGTACCACTGCAACACCTCATAGGCAGTTCCTTCTTGTCTACATACATATAAAACATTAACATTAATAGCAACATTTCAAATTCAGAGTAGGCTAGTTCATAATTAGCCCATATATTTAAGTACCTTAGTTCAGGATGCCTATCCAACACAATTGATATGGCTTGCATGACAGATATGTCTACATCATTTTCATTTCTCACTTTGTCCGTCTGCATAAAATTAAAATAATTAGAATAAATCCAACGTCACTTAGCATGTACAACAAGAATAAGCCTTCCAGAATGCACCCTAATGTAAACTGTATACCTCCTTGAGGATTTTCTTGAATACTTCTCCAACTTCTATAACAGTCTGCTGAGGAACTTGATGGCCCTCGGTGTCAAAGAGAGCATAGCTGAAAATGCATCACAGAAAGAAAGAAAAAAAATCAGTAAAAGAACATATTACGTCAAGCAACATGCACGAAGCCACCAAAGGAAAGTATGCATCGATGAAATCCAAACAAGTAAAATGTCTTGCCTAATTAGCAGTGATTAAATGAAATCTATAGCAGTACAAAGCAATCGATGATGTACCTTTCCAAATCATGATCGTAGAGCACAGAATTGTCACCACTTGTCCTGTAAAGAGTAAGCCCTAGACGGCGTATCAGTGGAGCCAAAGGATTCTCATTGCAAACGCCATGTAACCTGCGTATTATCCCAAAAAAAACATCAGTCACACATTCCTCCAAGAGTACTATTTTACCATGTACTTGCACCCTCTAAGAAATTGATAGGGAGAGGGAGAGGGAGGGAGGGAGAGAGAGAGAGAGAGAGAGCTAAAAGAAGAATTAATCCAAATTAACCAACTTTAATCACACGCTAATGAGGAGACATTATTAGGAAAAGGATTTAGGATGGGCTTACCATGATGCTCCCATATCAACTGGGCAACCAAAAGAGTAATCAGTCAAGATGCGGCCGCCAATTCTATCACGTGATTCCAACAAGAGCACCTGAAAGAGAACAGAAAGTTCATTCAATAAGGTAATAGGATGCAGAAAAAACTGATTGGTAGACAAAAGTCCGAATACAGAAACAGCAGGAATACCTTAAAAGATGCATTCTGTAGGATTCGAGCAGCAGCAATCCCTGAAATACCACCACCAATTATGATGACGGAGGGGCGCGAGCTTTGTCGCTTGTCAATGCATGACAAAATTGATCCTGGTCATTGAACAATGGATAACTCAGACCATTTGAACCAAAAAACATAAGATCACATAAATCTGTCATTATAAGAGAGAAGAAATTTTTTTGACGTTTAATGGGATGGAAACAATTTAAACCATGTGAGTTGTTTAAGTGTAAACAGAAAAGAGAGTCAATAGATGCAAATGGTAAGAACTTCAATGCTGAAACCAGGAAGCAACCTAAGATCAGCTCTAGATATACCGAAGTACAAGTAGAAAATCTTCTAGTTTAAAAGGAAACAAGTGATTGTTGCCATCAGAACGCCCACTTTAATAAAGAATGAAGAAAAGGGTCAAGACATGGACCCTGTTTATCAAGAACAGTCAAACATCCTAGCAACACAAATCATGTCTATATGCAATTACCCATGTGATTTGTGTTCTAATCCAGTTAAAATGCATTCAACCACAGAACTCAAACACATGACATACAAAACGGGATATAGTCGTGATTAGCATTTATAAGGTAGGTAGATAACATCTGATTGCCAGAATCCCAGGTGATATAATCTTATAACACAGAATCGGTGCAAAAAAAAAAAAAAAATCAAACTGACCACCGGGGAACGAAGAATCATCATCACTATCTCCGGCCTCCATGAATTCCAGCAGTACGAACAACAGAAGAAGAAGACTACAGAACAATTGCCCCCCAAAAAAATCCCTTCGGAATTTTCTCTCTTTCTCGATTAATCTAGAGACAAGGCGGCGAATCGAATGGAAAAACAGCAAAAACTAGGGGTGTATAGGCAACAAGAAATTAGAGATAGATTTGAATGAATGGTAGAGGAGAAAAAGCATAAGGCCGCTTGAACAACACCGCAACTTATCAAACCAGCTCATAATCAATCACCGCTCCGGCCGGGTGCATAGGTAGATGTCTTCAATGAATCCACAGATTATCTGCAGACAATCAAGACTCCTTTTGGGCTAATGTTTTGTTTGTTTCGCAGAATGGATGAACAAGAGCATGAATCAGGAGAGGAGGAGGAGTACGAGACGAGTCCTTGCGTTAATATAGGCTGGCAGCCTCGAAGGCGTGACGTACTTGGGATTTGTGTGGCCGCTTTCGCGATATTTCTGCCCTCTTTCGCTAATCTTTTTTTTTTTCCATAAAAAGTTTTGCACCATTTTGTGTTTTATTGTAAGCTTCCTTCTAAGAAAGTAGGCCAGCAAAATGCACTTTATGTGTTTTGTCTTTGCATCACCTAACCATTGTTATTTTATCTCAACAATTTTTCTTCTGACGTTAAAACTAAGTCACTTTTGTGTGGATTTGATATTATCACACTCCTATTTAACTTCTTTTTTTCTAATAAAAAACTTACATTATATTTATTTGGGAAGTTTCGTGTTAAACCGATTACGGATAATCAGTTATAAAAAACTTCATTTGAATAGTAATTTTTATGGTCAATTTATAATTATTTATTCATTGCATGTATTTTAAAAGTTTTTTTAAGTTATAGAAAATCCATTGTAATAAATAAAAATAAACATCAAGTTACTGCATTAATTACACTAATTAAAAAATAACTTTATCTAACGGCTAGTCAGTCAAAAATAAAACTTTGTAATATTATTATCATGAGGACTTGCATTATTGAAAATACAAAAAATTCTTTAAATAAGTTAGTACTCCCTCTGTCCCAAATTAAACTACTCACTTACTTTATGACGCTATTTTTTATCAAAGTTTGATCGCATATTTAAATAGAAATATGAGACATAATATTATCGCATGTGATATTATTGAATTCGCCGTAACATATAGTTTCTATAAAGTAACATTTTATTTGCCGTATATATTAGCGATTAAATATGAGTATCAAACGGTGTGAAATAATATAATTTAAACCGGAGGGAGTAATACTCTTGCGGTTGATGTTATATCACATTCCTATTCTTGTTAGGGTATTAGTTAGTTGGTTGACTTTCGATCTATTTTCTGAAAATGCTTTAGAAGAAAGTTAATTATAACTTTTGGCGATTCCGTTTAGAGGATTCAGAATAGATTTAAAGATTTAGGTCACTTTGGAATATTTCTGGCTTATTTAGATGAATCCACTTTGGTCGACTTACCGGACTGATTCACCTCAATCTTTCAAAAACTTCAAGTTAGAGGCTTTCATACACACATAAGATGACTAATATACACCCACGAAACAACATTTTCGGTTACAATAAACAAGAAGATTAAGTCTCCTAGCTTAGTGGAGTGTTGGTGATAGAGGTTGGGCCCGAGAAGGGCGTTGGGCTGTAGGTGTGGCGGCCCAACTTGGGTATTATTAAATACTCTAGAATAGTTATCGTATTTGAGAGGAATTAATGGTGATAATTAATGAAGCTGTTATTTGGGATACAGAGTATAAATACAAGATAAACATTTATCTATAATTCATTCTGTCTTAATCATATTTGGACTCTTGGACTGACATAAGCATCAGAGGACTGAGCCCTAGAACACCCAGAGACAGTTTTATTACAGGTTGGTTCGAGAGGAGCTCAAGCCCAAGAACTGGTCGGTCGTTCGAGACGCATCTAGTGGTGCCATCTATGGGGACCGACTAAGCCAGATCCAGGGTTTTTGAGAGTTTATGACCACGACTATTCGAAGGAGTGAAAGGTTAAGGTTAATAGGTACAGGAGTCGGGTCTCCACAAAAGTTGGAGGATACTGGAGCCAGGCCATCCCGAAAGTAAGAAACAAAGGGTTCAAGAACACGTAACGAAGCACACGCCGAGGACACATGCATGGTTAATCCTCAAGAGACGCTAGACCTCGAGATGGGTGAAGCTCGAGTGTCCGGGGCCGAGTCGCGTGCAGAGCCTGTTCCAATGATGGACCACGATGGGGGGAAAACTTCAGTATCGTTCATCGCAAGCACCATGGCACCAACTCGAGAAGATGTGTCGGGGTCCTCGAGACGACTGGAAGTGATCGAAGAGCAAGAACAGAGAAACCTCAAGCCCGAGCACGAGGGGGCAGCTGACCCGAGGGATGGAAGGTTCACGGATGTTTCGCTAGATTCTTATATGGAAGCCTATGGCCAACACACGCAAGGCAATCAGAACGCGGGGATGACAACCCCAAACCAATGTATAGAGCGAGTAGGGCAGGTCCTGGTTGCGACAGGGTATCGAGTTACCCCCCCCCCTCCCCCGGTCCCCCTCTGAGGGATAATAGAGCCACACGTGGTATGCTACCACCTTCACTCGTAGGAATAACTATGGGGTTGACTTCTCAGTCGGCAATGGTGTATTCTTATCACGCGTATATTGGGGAGACAATGCAGGCGATGCCTCAGCCTTCTGTTCCAGGCTACTCGCAAGGACCAGCCTTCTCTATGCCTTCACTAGCCCCGTTCACTCCAACCCTCGACCTGCCTAGAATGGGGACAACAAATGAGATGATGACCTCTTCTGGCATTCAAGGACATGGAAGTACGGGAATTCAGGGAATGATGGCTAATCAGGGGCCTTACAATTCCTATGGCCAGTTACCAGCCTACCCGGGTTTGTGACAGCCTTGGACAAATCTAGGGTATGGGGGAGACAACCCCCCCTATCCACTGCAATTGACTGGGGGGCAATAAGAGCCCATCTCGGATGCAAGTGAATCCCTAAAAAGGGAGATGGATAGGTTAATTGGGCCCTTGAACCAAGCTTCAGGATCCCTTTTTAGCTCGGTGATTACAGGGGTTCGGTGGCCAATAGAAGTAAAACCTCCGAAGGGACTCCCCATATACAATGGTGAGACCAATACTCGAGAATTCATCCAAATGTTTCTAGGCCTGATGAGTTCAAGGGATTTTGATGAGAAGTTGACATGTAAGCTGGTAGGAAGTTACCTGCGAGGAAAGACACAAGAGTGGTTCAATAAGTTACCAAGGGGCTCGCTCCGATCTTACCGAGACTTCAGTAAAGCGTTGCTGAGCCAGTATACGCAAAAGAAAAAGTTTACAAAGACTTTATTAGAGCTCTATTAGACAAAACAAAAGACAAGAGAGAGCACAGATGCTTTCTATCATCAATATGTAGATGAGAGCTTGGGAGTTATAGAGACAACGGAGAATGAATTAATCCAAGGGTACCAGTCGGGGATGCAGAACCTGGAATTATACAAGAAGCTAAGTACTAATACTCCTAAAACCTTATAAAAACTCCAGGTTGTTGTAGAGAAATACTCGAGGGTAGAAGAAGCAACCAGAAAGAAAAGAGATAGCCTTACAGAGAAAATGGGAAGAAATGTAGACCCTAGAGGGAAAAGGTCGGTCGAGCCCACAAGAACACCATTTGAGAGATACGCTCCCTTGCCGCCAACACACAGAGGGAGAACCCCTGCACAGATCTTAAGTATACATCAAGGATTGTTCCGACCACCCCCACCTTTGCAGAATTTGCATAACTCGATAGTGGCCCGGAGAGCAACAAACTGGTATTATGGTCATCACATAGACTACGACCATAATATAAATGACTGCATGCAGTTGAGGCTGGAGATCGAGAGGTGTGGCGGGAAGGACGGTTTTGAGGGCAAGGGATCAGGAATCAGGCTGCACCTCCAAGGCCTCGAATGACCAATGGCAAACTTATAGAAGGAACAATAAAAACAATGGGAGTAGAGGAGATAGAAGGCCTCAAGAGCAGGCAGTTCGAGATAGGGGGCAAGAGGGAAGGCAGGAAAGACCCCAAGAGAAACAAGGGGGCAATCAGGATAACCAAAACAGGGAAAACCCACCCGCTCAAAGAGTGTTTAATGGCATCAACGGCATGGTGGGAGAGAGATCTTCAAATGTTGGGATAAAAGAGGCTCGAAAGGTCCTTGTGGAAGAATCTATCTACAAAAGGTTTTGATTGGACGAGACGGTCACTTTCTCGGAAACGGATGCAATGCTAGATTAAACACCTCATGCAGATCTTATGGTAATTTTGGCAATTATTGGAACATCTTTGATAATAAGAGCATTCATTGATAATAGAAGTGGGGTGGAAGTGATGTTTGCTTATTGCTTTGATCAGCTGGATATAGGGTGTGAAAACTTGAAAAAATTCAACCTCATTTTTAACTGGATTCACTGGAAACCCAATATTTCTCCTAGGAGAAATAACCATGTCCACTCGCGTAGCGGACGATGACAAATAGGTGACTATCAGGTTTAACTTCACTATCGTGGATGCCCCTTTCCCCTACAATGTGATTTTAGGAAGGCCATGGATGTGTCAGGCTCGAGTGGTCTGGTCACCCTATCACCTTATGATGAAGTTCCCATCCAAAAATGAGGTGGCATACATTCTATGAGATCAGACCGTGGCTCAAAAGTGTAACCTTACTGTAGTACTTGAAGCGAGAAAGAAAAGAGGTGTAGTAATAATGCATATAGATGTGGGATTAGCCGATACAATACACATGCATGTTTGAAACATGGTATCAGTAGTTGTTGTGAAGCTAATTCCCAAAAACATTAAGGAAAGATTGAAAGACTTGTTGGGAAAATATGGGGACGTATTCTCGTCTGACCTAACCGGAGTACCTTTGAGTCTTGCACTGCACAAGTTGAATATTAACCCCTCGATAAAGCCAGTGAAGCAAAAGAGAAGGGTGTTTGCTCCCTAAATGGCTTAAGCAATTAAAGAAGAGGTGGAAAAGTTGTTGAAGGCAGATGTCATCGAGGAGGTGTATTACCCCGAATGGATAGCTAACCCGGTTATGGTTCCAAAGCATGATGGAGCTTGGCGAATGTGTATAGATTTCACCAAATACTCATGGCAGAAGATAACAAGGAGAAAACATCATTTATTAAAGATGTGGGCACATATTGTTACAAGAAGATGTCGTTTGGGTTAAAAAATACTAGAGCTACTTACCAGAGGTTGGTTGAAAAACTGTTCAGGGGGGAAATAGGGAGGAATATAGAGATTTATTTGATATGGTCGTCAAAAGAAGAATTCATGGGGAATTCTTAAAAGACCTGGAATAAACCTTTGGTAGGCTTCAAGGAGCTAACTTCAAGTTCAACCCGTCTAAATGTGTTATCGGTGTAGGAGCAGGAAATTCCTCGGATTCATGATCTTAGAGAGGGGCATTGATGTAAACCCGAAGAAGGTCGAAGCTTTGATGAGAATGAGAACCCCACAATCGATAAAAGATGTGCAAAAGCTCATAGGGTCTCTAGCAGCATTGAGTAGGTTCCTATCAAAGGGGGCATAGAAATGACTACCCTTTTTCGATGTCCTTTGAAGGATAAAGAAATTCAAGTGGAATAAAAATTGCGACGAGGCATTCAAGCGGTGAAGGAGCACTTGGGAAAACTACCTACCCTGATGAAGCTTGATAAAGATGAGACGCTATATCTGTACATTTTTGCATCCCCTTTGGCAAGTAGTGCGACCATGGTAAAGAAGAAAGAAAAGGTGCAACACCCAATTTACTTTGTTTGTCGTGCCCTGCTAGGGTAGGAGACGAGGTACACTGTCCTCGAGAAGTTGATTCTAGCCCTCATGCATGCAGCGAGAAGACTGAAACCCTAAATCTAGGGGCGCAGGATAGTGACGCTCACGAACCACCCAATTCGATAGATTCTGTTGAAAACATAAATCTTAGGAAGAATGATGAAGTGGGCAGTGAAATTGGGAGAACACTACATCTAGTATCAAAAACGAGTTGCAATTAAAGGTCAGGCGCTAGCAAGCTTCATAGTGGTATCATGACTTTATTCGAGAGGTGGAAGCGAGCAAAAGGGAGGTATGGAAGCTATATGTGGACGGTTCATCACACTCAAGAGGAAGTGGAGCTGGGGTTCTGTTAACCAGTCCTAATGGCAAAGATTACCCTTACACGTTGAACTTTGTGTTCAAAATAACTAACAATGAGGCTGAGTACAAAGCACTGATAACGGGATTGCACCTAGCAAGGGATTGTAGGTGGAAGACTTGGAGGTTTTCAGTGATTCTTAGATCGTGGTTCAATAGGTGAGCGAGGAATATGAGGCTAGAGAACATAACCTGCAAAGATACCTCAAGGTAGTACAAAATCTCTTGAAACCTTTTAATTCTTACACTCTAACGCAGTTCCCGAGGGAAATCAATCATGAAGCAGATGCTCCTAGCAAGATTGCTTCTTTGGATTTGAGAACCCAATCCCAGAAGCAATTGCTCATGGAAACTTTGGACAAACAAATTTTTAAAGAACTGGTAGTTACGACGGTGGAAGCAGAAGAACATGGATGGCACCGTTTGTGGCACCTTCAAGAGGGTGTCCTGCCAGAAAATGAAGTTGATGCTAGAAAGGTAAGGTTGAAAGCTCCAATGTATGTGTTGCAAGATGGAGTGTTATACATAGGGGGTCATTTGCAGTCGTTGCTTCGGTGTGTTAACCCTCAAGAAGCTGATTATCTCATAGAGAGGTCCACGAAGGAGTATGCGGCAGCAACCAATGAGCCAGATCGGTGGCAAGGAGGCTCATTCAAGCAAGATTTTATTGGCCAACAACGTTTGATGATGCAAATCGATACATTCAAGCTTGCCAACGATGTCAAAGACATGACCCCATAATACATGTCCCCCAAGAGGAGATGAGAAGTATTTATAGCCCGTAGCCCTTTGATTAATGGGGGACTGACCTGGTGGGTCATTTTCCAAAATCTCCAAGGAAATTCAGGTACCTTATAGTGCCCATTGACTACTTCACAAAATGGGTGGAGGCTGAGCCCTTGACGAACATAAGGGAAAATGGTTTTTTCCTTTCGCTGGAAGAATACTGTATGTCGTTTCAGAATTCCAAGAACGATCATCACAGAAACAGAACTCAATTTGCTCAGGATCCCTTTAAGAAGTGGTACAAGGAGTACCAGATTAAACAAAAGGTGGTCTCAGTTTACCACCCCCAAGCTAGTGGACATGTGCGGGTGACTAACAAGACGATAGTGAATGGCATACGAGACCGGCTCGAGGGGGCAAAAAGTAATTGGATATGGGAATTACCTAATATGTTGTGGGCATATCAGATAGTTGAGTATTCCGCTACTGGGGAAATGCCTTATGGCCTAGTAAATGGCTCAGAGGCGGTAATCCCTGTGGAGATAGGTGTTCCTAGCCCAAGGATGGTGGTTGCTGCAGATGAGATAAGTAATCGGCAAAATTGATGTCTGTATCTTGACATGGTGGATGAAAAGAGGGAATTAGCTTCTTTACATTAGGGTAAAGTTAAAGAACAAGTCAGAAGGTACCATGATAGGAGGGTAAAAAAGGTTTTGTTGAACCCGGGAGATTTGGTAATGAGAAAAAAAATGAGAAAAACAGATAGGAGCCCAAAGGGAAGTTAGCTACAAATTGGGAAGGGCCCTACAGGGTGATCAAATTTCATTCGGGAGGAAACTATGTCCTCGAAGAGATGAATGGGGTTTGAGTGCTAAGAAGGTGGAACATCACCAACCTGAGAAAGTACTACCAGCTATGACGAGTGTTTGCTCTTAAGCGGCACTCTACATAATATTTCCAGCTACGGCTGATGTTCGAGTAAGTTTCTCTTAAGTAACACTCTAGATAATATTTCCAGCTACACATAATGTTTGATTGGGTTGCTCTTAAGTGGCACTCTAGAAGGTATTTCCAACTACGACTGATGTTCGAGTGGGTTGCACTTAAGCAGCACTCTAGATAGTATTTCTAGCTACAGCTGATGTTTGAGTGGGTTGCTCTTAAGAGGCACTCTAGACGGTATTTCCAGCTACGACTGATGTTTGAGTGGTTTCTCTTAAGAGGCACTCTAGATAATATTTCCAGCTATGGCTGATGTTTGAGTGGGTTGCTCTTAAGCGGCACTCTAGATAATATTTCCAGCTACAGCTGAGGTTCGAGTGGGTTGTTCTTAAGCGGTACTCTAGATAGTATTTCCAACTATGGCTGATGTTCGAGTGGGTTGCTCTTAAGTGGCACTCTAGATAATATTTCCAGTTACGACTGATGTTCAAGTGGGTTTCTCTTAAGTGGAACTCTAGATAATATTTCCAGTTACGACTGATGTTCGAGTGGGTTGCTCTTAAGCGGCATTCTAGATAATATTTCTAGCTATAGCTGATGTTCGAGTGGGTTGCTCTTAAGCGGCACTCTAGACGGTATTTCTAGCTACGGCTGCTGTTCTAGTGGGTTTCTCTTAAGCGGCACTCTAGATAATATTTCCAGCTACGGCTGATGTTCGAGTGGGTTGCTCTTAAGCGGCACTCTTGACGGTATTTCCAGCTATGGTTGATGTTCGAGTGGGTTTCTCTTAAGCGACACTCTAGATAATATTTCCAGCTACGGCTGATGTTCGAGTGGGTTGCTCTTAAGCGGCACTCTAGATAATATTTCCAGCTACGGCTGATGTTCGAGTAAGTTTCTCTTGAGCAGCACTCTAGATAATATATCCAGCTACACCTAATTTTGATTGGGTTGCTCTTAAGTGGCACTCTAGACGGTATTTCCAACTATGACTGATGTTCTAGTGGATTGCACTTAAACGGTACTCTAGATAGTATTTCTCGCTTCAGCTGATGTTCAAGTTGGTTGCTCTTAAGCGGCACTCTAGACGGTATTTCCATCTACGACTGATGTTTGAGTGGTTTCTCTTAAGTGGCACTCTAGATAATATTTCCAGCTACGGGTGATGTTTAAGTGGGTTGCTCTTAAGCAGCACTCCAGATAATATTTCCAGCTAGAGCTAATGTTCAAGTGGGTTGCTCTTAAGCGGCACTCTAGATGGTATTTCTAGCTATAGTTGATGTTCGAGTGGGTTTCACTTAAGCGGTACTCTAGATAATATTTCCAGCTATAGCTGAGGTTTGAGTGGGTTGCTCTTAAGCGGTACTCTAGATAATATTTCCAGCTATGGCTGATGTTCGAGTGGGTTGCTCTTAAGTGGCATTCTAGATAATATTTCCAGCTACGGCTGATGTTCAAGTGGGTTGCTCTTAAGTGGAACTCTAGATAATATTTCCAGTTACGATTGGTGTTCGAGTGGGTTGCTCTTAAGTGGCACTCTAGATAATATTTCTAGCTACAATTGATGTTCGAGTGGGTTGCTCTTAAGCGGCACTCTAGACGGTATTTCTAGCTACGGCTGCTGTTCGAGTGGGTTTCTCTTAAGTGGTACTCTAGATAATATTTCCATCTACGACTGATGTTCGAGTGGGTTGCTCTTAAGCAGCACTCTAGACAGTTCGTAAACGCACGGCAAGATGTTTTTTCGATTTCCAGCTACGGTTGATGTTCAAGTGGGTTTCTCTTAAGTGACACTCTACATAATATTTCCAGCTACGACTGATGTTCGACTGGGTTGCTCTTAAGAGGCACTCTAGATAATATAACCGGCTACGGGTGATGTTCGAGTGGGTTGCTCTTTAGCGGCACTTTAGATAATATTTCCAGCTATGACTGATGTTCAAGTGGGTTGCTCTTAACCGGTACTCTAGATAATATTTCCAGCTACAGTGGATGTTTGAGTGGGTTGCTCTTAAGCGACACTCTAGATAATATTTCCAGCTACAGGTGATTTTCGGGTGGGTTGCTTTTAAGCGGCACTCTAGATAATATTTCCAGCTACGGCTGATGTTCGAGTGGGTTGCTCTTAAGCGGAACTCTTGATGGTATTTCCAGCTACGGCTGATGTTCGAGTGGGTTTCTCTTAAGCGTCACTCTATATAATATTTCCAACCACGGCTGATGTTCAAGTGGGTTGCTCTTAAGTGGCACTCTAGATAATATTTCTAGTTGCGGTTGATATTCGAGTGGGTTGCTCTTAAGGGGCACTCTAGATAATATTTCCAGCTGAGGATTGAGTGATATTATTTTAAGCGGCACTCATGAAATGTGTTTGTAATTTCGAAATGATGAAATAGTGGAGAAAATTTGCAGGATGTAAGTGGAAACACCGAACCTGGGTAAAAGTGCTCGTGTCTTTAAAATTCTTCAATTCCTACCTATCAAGGTCGGTATGGCCTTTCTAGATAGGAAAGTTACAAGTAGTACTAATATTTGATACTTAAAGATCACAAGGAAAGAGACACACATGCAACTTAAATCAGGTTATAACTTTTAAAGCCCTCGGCACTACCTAAGGGCGCGTTGAGGGGCTCTTATAATCAAAATACCTTGTTTTACGAGAATGGGGGTAAAAATAACCTCAATATTATCATTAATAAATAAAATTGCATTCTCGTACAAAACATCATACAACATTTAGTTACTTAGCTGGGAGAAACCCCTCCTGAAACAGATCTTCAGTGGAAGGAGCTAGCCCCTTCACCTTTACCTCCAGGAGTTCGAGTTCTTCCATCTTGATGCCAGCGACTCTCTGAATATCCTTTATCTGCTCTTCCTCAGGATAGTCAGAAGAATCCAGGGGGATGCAATGGTCTTACCCCGATTCTTCTTAGAGGGGTTAAACGAGCCCTTCGAGGAAGATTCGACACTCCTGCAACATTTCATGGAAGATCCCTTGGAAACTTTGCTTGAGGGTGCAGGATGTTTATCAGCTTCCTTAACAACGGATTTCTGTGATCGATGAGCGGAAAGATAACTTGAGTGGGTGAACCTTTACTTTCAATTCCACCAACCAATCAAGAATAAGATCATATGCCTTTTTCTGGCGAGGGGTTCCATCCTCATATACGTTGACTTCCTCAATCCAGTATCGAGAGGCCTTGAGTTGAAATTTTGGAAGTTGATCACTTCCAATTAAATTTGGAGTAGGAATGCCATGAGAAATCATGTGAGCATGGAGGCTCACTTTATGGATAGCAATCTTTTCCTCAAACTCGGCAATGCATTCCTCGAAGTCTTTGGCCTGTAGCCTCCAGGCCTCAATCTCCCCTGTGAGTCGTGTATTCTCAGAGAAAATAGATTCTATTAGGGAACCATCCCCGGTAGGGATGTTCCTTACCGGGGGCTTGCTTGAAGAGAGGGGGTCTTCGCTAGCTATCTTCCATGCGAGTAGTTCCTTTTCAAGGCTGGAAATTTTACTTTGCGCCATTAGGTACTACTCAGTGATTGACTCCATTTGTGCCACCAACGTGCAATTTTCACCCATACAACCAATTAGGCGACCATCCACTACTAGAACCTAGTTGCATCAGTGACACACACCTTCAAAGAACCAAACTTCAAGTGTATTTGGCGCACTAAATCTTCATAACTTTGATCTGCAGGATCATGAATTTCTACAAATTGCAAAGGATATGTCCCATTGAATTCCTTAGTCAAGAAATCCTTGATAAACCCTTTGACAGTGGGATGATCGTTGGACTCTGACAGCTTCATTTTGGCCTCGAGTTGGCTAAGTTTATCATTTAGGGATTTCTTCTCTTGGTTACAGAAGGATAGGTCCCTTGTTACCTTCAGTAGTTATTTATGTGTTTCGCTCAACTCTTTTTGAGCACTTAAAAGCTCCTCACAAGCGCCTTTTAACACTCTTTATAATTAGTTAAACTACGAGGAAAGAATAAATGATATGAATGTCAAATGCTTTGATGGTGCTTTAAATGGTTTGATGGATCAACTTTATGATGGAGAATTGAAGAAGGAGTCACCATCGACATCTTGGATTCATTATTCAAGATTGTCGACGAACTGAAGACAACATGAAGAACACTATACTCTTTTTTCCCACTGGGTTTTTAATGAGGTAGTGTGATCACTGTAAAATATTGTAAAATTATTTAATTTTGGGTTTATTGGACTAATAGCTCGGCCATGTGGGCTTTGAAGAGCTGAATTTTGAAAATACGGTCCATTAAGGTTTAGTATATTTAGTTTTATTCTGATTAGAATTAGATTTGGTAAGATTAGATAAGGTAATATTCTTCAAGGTTACTTCTTGAAGAATTCAACCAAATTACCATTTATTTTAGGTATTTTAGATAGATATGGTTTTAGCTTCTTAAAGCTGCCATAAGTCGATTCAGTTTCCATTTGTGATTAGGGTTTGAGGCAAGATTGTAACCCTATAAAAAGGGAGGCCTTATGGACGAATTTTACAACCTTTCATCAATCAAATATACAACCTTTTGAGTTCATACTCTTTGCTTGCGAGCTATTCCATTGTTGCTTAACCCTGAGGGCTAGTTAAGTATCAATAAACCTTGTAATCTGATCCTGAGGGCTAGTTAGAGAGCAAGTCGAAGTTAGGCGTACCCCAAGGGCTAGACTCCTGAATTTCGTGCGAGATAGTGCGGGTTTGCAGATCCCTTCACTAGATCAAAGATATTAATTCCGCATATCGTGAGTCTTCGCAAGGAGATCCATATCAATAAAGATAAAATTAATGAAAATGTCATAAAGATTCTAAGAACATTTTCATATTGAAGCGTCAAAAGTTACATTAGGAGGCCTAAGTTGGAAGATTTACAATTAAGAATGAACCCTAGAGTCCTACTTTTGAGGTGGATACGATCATCCCTTCCAGGCTGGCATCAGTTGAGTTTTTCTTGGGGGATGCGTCTGTGGCCTTGGGGAGGGGAATTGCTTAAATTCCCTTAGCAGTAAAGAACTACCCTTTGGACTTAATAAAATCCATCAGAGCAAAGCCAAGGCTGTAGTTCTTGATTGCCTTGTCCCATTTTATGTCCAGAGAGACCTCGAGCTCTGGCTTGATCAGCTCATCCACTTTCTTAGCATGCTCTTGGACATGGAGGCGGACAATTGAGGTTTTAGGAAATCCTCAGTGAAATCACTGCAACCAAATTGCTTGGCCACCTCGAGGAGGTCTATGAACAATTGAAGTAACTCAGAACTTTTCAATAGCTTGCTTTTAAATGCCTCAAGCAGTTGAACCTGCTCGGCTGGGTTCTCAGCAGCTTGGAACCTCTTTTTGAGGTATCTTTCTCCAGTGTCTACTGACGCTTATCGGCATCAAAATTGGGCGTCTTCTTCTTCTCCCCTTCCAAGGCTTTCTTATCCTTCTCACGCGCCCTCTTCTCCTCTTTGAGCAGCCTCTTTAACTTTGAAACATATTTCTGGCCTAACTTTTCTTGAAAGGAACCATGGCCAGAGGTACAAGCGTGGGCGAAAGGCGGCCATCTTTTGAGTGGCCTCGAGGAAAATCTGGGAGACCTAACAAAAATAACTACACCTATACAGATGTTGGAAATTTTTTTTGCTAAAATGGACTTCACAATAGAAGAAATGATAACCTAAGGATTAGCGACCATGGTTGCAAGGTGATGCTCCTCCAAAGTCAGAATGCTAGATGTAGACACCGCATTAGTCAAAAGGGGTGTCTGGGATGCTAATTGTTGGTGGACGTTGATACCATCACCACTATCCACCCCCATCAGTGGTTGTTAGGGGACATTCACAACACTACCACTATCTGCCCCAGTCCTCTGGTGGACATTCCTTGGATAGGGAGGCTGGCCCTTAGCCACGACCGAGGTATCCCTTCCACCACCCATAAGAGGTGTGGAAGTCTGGTCTGAGGAGTTAGGGATCCTTTTAGGGTGACTTTGACCATGCTTTGAGTGGTTCTTGTTGTTCCTCAAGCCGCCAACAAGAACCACTGAGAAAAAGACACAAGAACAACATCAATAAAGACAAATGCAACAACGCAAAATGCAGAAGGAATAGAATTCTATTAGGGCACCTTCGGAGTCTTCCGAGTGCCTAAAACCACTAACAAGGGTCTCGAGGCCGGGGAGGGGAGGTGGGTTCTTCTGTGGGATCCTCAGATTCCCTTCTCCTCTTCTTGCTACTTTTTTGAAGTTTTTTATACACATACTCCTTATAGATTTCAGGGGAAAATATAAAACTGCCAATCTTTGGGTTAGGATTGTTGAAGCAGCTGTAGTCAAGGGAGCTGGACAACAATTTTTGTCTATCCCTCTCGAGCGCATCTGGACAAATATACTCCTCTGGTTTAGGAGATTCAACTGGCACATCCCAGTTCCACTAGGGGACTTGATACCTTCTGCTATCAAATGAAATCCCCTTCTTCCAACTCCTCCATTCACCCAAATTTCTAAGAATAGTAAAAACCTTGTGATGTACCTCCCGGCTGGTAAATGTGATAATTATTTCGGAAGACCACCCACTATAAACATGTAGTACAATGAGCGGAGCAGCTTGTACTTTGGCTTGATACTAAACTTGTCACATCGTGTCAAGAACATCATAGTGATTACCAAGACGTTGGGATGAAATTGTGCAGGGCTCACCTGGAATTGTTTGAGAAGTTTGGAAAAGAGAGGCTGAAGGGAAAGGTGATCCCGCAATGAAGGTGTCTAAGGGAAATGGCCGATTTTCCCACAGGAAGGGTATAGGGGGTATCCTCTTCTCAAAAGGGTTGAAAATCCACATATGGGGCTATTTTTTGGCCAAAAGGGATCGAGTCCAGAATCTTTGAGATGACCTTCCCTATTGCTGAGGACGGGAGCTCCTTTCCAAAAATTATCAACATTACCCCTCGAGATACCTTCTCTTTTTTCTTCGGAGATGACTTGGCTTTAGAGGATACCTTTAATACCTTCTAGGGCACTTCCTCCTCCTTGAGGGATGTCCTTCCCATCGAAGGAGATGCATTCTCCCCCCCTGAGTTTCGAGGGATGCTTCCTTGCTCTCTGAAGACGCATTCCCCTCCCCTAGGGCCTCGAGAGTTGGATTTGGGGGAAGCCAATTTTGCCACTGGTAGGGAATATTTTTATGTGAGGCTTGCCCATACCTGGTGGCCAATTCTCATCATACCCTTGAGGAGGCATATCGGTAACCTGCAAAACCCTAATTTCCCAAGGGTAGTGTTAGTAGTATGGTCAGACGCACCTCCTCCGGAGTCAGAATCACACCGAGATTCATCAGAATGGGTGCATTCCAAGCCAGTGAAAACCCTTTCTAGCGTACTAACCTCTGCCTCATCTACTTTAATCTCACGAGAGAACCCCTCCTTGGCAGAACCCTCGTTAGAACGGGATATGATTGTAAAGTGAGGAAATAAACAGAGTAGAATTATAAGAGAGGGGAAGGTACTTACTGATTCTCGAAGAAGGGCGGTGAAAATAAGATTGCTGGAGATAGGAAGGGAAAAAAGTGCTTTTGAGAAGTTCCTGCAAGTGAGTAAAAATGAAAGAGGAAAGATAAATTAAGGGGTACTAATATGGGCTTAAAAGGCAGTATGATTAATAACCGCCTTAGAACTATAAAAAGTTACGAGAATACTCAATTTCTTTTTGTCTTCTGACAACACGCTATTTGGGGGACAATGACACGGGTGGTTGTATACCACGTGCGCGCCTTTTGAAGTCCTAATGTTGAGGGTTGATTAGAAAACCAAATTCTATCCCTCAAAATCTGGAGCAACGAAGTACAAAGTCCGCTTCGACACTTCAAAGTCCTTGAACTATCCTATGAATTCAAGGTCTCGAATAGCCCTTGTACTGTTCCAGTCCTTCGAGGCAGAGAATATAATTTTTCGGGGGCTCTTCATAGAGGTGGGCCCGAGAAGGGTGTTGGGCCGTAGGTGTGGCAGCCCAACTAGAGTATTATTAAATACTCTAGAATATTTACCGTATTTGCGAGGAATTAAGGGCGATAATTAAGGAAGCTATTATTTGGGATAAATACAAGGTACGCATTTATCTATAATTCATTATGTCTTAATCATATTTGGACTCTTGGACTCACTTAAACATCAGAGGACTGACCCCTGGAACTCCTATGAACAATTTTATTGCAGGTTGGTTCGAGAAGAGTTCATGCCCAAGAATTGGTCGGTCGTTCGAGACGCATAAGTTGGGACGGTTTAAATGAAGATAGACCTGCTCTTTAGTCAATGACCAGTGAATGTTTTGTTTTCTATTAGGTTGTGTTGGTGTTGACTAGGAAAGTGTAGGAGATTTAAATTTCGTATGATTGGTGCATCTCCTTAGTGAATATGGAGCTTGCAAATAAAGAATGCCAAGTTTGATGCTTTCTACTGCAATCGGTTTGAAGCAGTCTCGAGCCACCGGATAATCGGCCTAATAGATTCAAGTCAAACTTTTAGAGGATTTTCACAATAGAAACTCCCGGACTCCCAGACCAAGTATTTTCACAATAGAAACTCCCTCTGTCCCAGAACAAGCTGCAATTTTACTATTTGACAAGTCAACACCATCAAATTTTGACCACGTATTTGAATAGATATATAAACCATAATCTTATCATATGTGATATTGTTGGATTCGTCTTAATAAGTAGTTTCTAAATATTAAATTTCTATTTGTTGTTACTATACATAGTTAAACATATTAACGGTCAAACATGTTTTTCGAAGACCATGAAAAAAAATACTATGCAACTTGGTCTGGGACAGAGGGAGTAATATAGTGTCATTGATTCACGGTAAAATTTTGTCACTTTTTATTCAAAACCCCCTTCAGACCATTTTGTAATGGGAGAATTCGTTTAACAGCGATCTAATGTTATCTGTCAAGAGTGAATTGGACTTGGAATAATGGTAATATACACTATTTATAACTACGAGCTGCAAGGTTCAAACCATACCCCAATAAAAAATTGTGAATATTAGAACAATTTTTTATAGAGAGTACCCAGTGTTAAGGGACCGTTTCGGTGGTTCCCGCTTGGTTTCCCAACCTGCAAGTGGTCGATAAAGGTGAGATCAGTGGTTCCACCATGGTGGTTAATAGAGATATAAATCATTTAGAATCAGGATAAGAAGGAATACATTTTTTGATTGATTTTGTATATATCATATTCCATATTTGTCTAGGCCTTGTATACCATTTGTACTCAATATATATGTGTGTCTTTTCTCTCTCTTTTTCCAAAAAATTCTCTGTTCTTTTTATTTTGTGTTGTTGTCTTCTTCCTTGAACTAACGCTGAGGTAGATGTCGACGGTCAATTACAAAATTGTCGTGTGATTGACATGTTCTATCTTTGTGTTAGTGTTGTGGATTGTTCTTTGTTTTCCTTAAAAAAAATTAACTTCCAATCCCTTCCCGTTATCGTTGTCGGCCGCCGCCGTTTCCATCGCCGATCGCTGCTCCTAGTCACCACCGATTACCGCCACAGGTCTCCGGTCCATCTCAGACGCTCCTCCAATTAGCTCTCGCCACCAGTCACAAGTTCACGCCGGCGTGCTTCTTCCCATCCTAGATCTGGGTTCTTTCGGTGCCATTTTCACAGCTCTTCCTGATATCTTCTCTAGCTTTCTCTTTGTCTCTAATCAACTCTTATCATTCTTCGTCATCAAAGGTTTTCGGTCTCCAGCAAAAATTTTGGTTTCAGTTTTTAGCGTCAAGCGCGTGAAATCATGCGTGTGAATAAATCATAACTATTTCTCCTCTCTGGTGCGTGTCACTCACGTGCGTCAGTCCTCAAGCGTTCCCCAACGTTTGCAGTACGCGTGTTCACACACGGTTCTCCTTAGTCACAGTCATCTTGCAAGATCAGCATCATTTTCTTGCGATATTTTCAACTTATTGCAACTATCATTTTATCGCGAGATTAGCGCCTACTCAACATTCCAAGTTAGCGCCTGGTCAGCAATCCTTGTCAATGTCTCGTCAGCGCCAATTGTTTTTTAAAAAAATTTGTCTTATGGCTCATTTTGATCAATCACGGTGCCAATGGTGTCACATTTTGGGTCATGTTGCTTCTTCTTGTTCTAACTTTTAAGGTGAATGGTACAAGTTGCAGTGTCAGTGGTGTAAGAAATATGGTCACTTTACCTTGACGTGTCCTCATTTGATCTCTCAGTCTTATTCTCATGGCTCCTACCGTATGCTCGCTGGATGATTCTGGCTCGACCAACCACATGATTTCCTCTCTGTCCGCTCTTGATCGTAGCGTGACTCCTTATTCTGGTAACAATCGTGTTGTTGTTGGCAATTGTTCTACTCTTAACATTACCCATGTTGGTCATTTTCGAGTCTTTGATTCATTATCTTTGTTCGATGTTTTGGTGGCTCCACAAATTACTAAAAATTTGCTATCTATTAGCAAGTTGACTCGGGATATGAATACTTTCATTTGTTTTGATAATTCTTCTTTCACTATATCGAACAAGTTTACTAGTGATGTTATTGGCAAAGGCCACCGTGATGGGGGTTTCTATGTTTTGGATTTTGGTGGTGCTATTTTATCTGCTTTTGCTCATCGAGTGCTTATAAAGCATCTTTTGAACTTTGGAATAGTAGATTGGGCCATGTTTCCCACAACATCATATCTTCTTTGAACAATTCTGGATGTTTGTCTGTTACTAGTTTGTTGCCTAAGCCTCATTTATGTCCTGTCTGTGAGATAACTAAAGGCAAGGATCTTTCTTTCAGTGATAATATAAAATGCACATCACGCATACTTGATCTAGTTTATTGTGATCTTTGGTGATCCTCTCATGTTATATCTCATATCGGGTGCTTTTTCTCGGTTCCACCATCATTCTAAAAATACTTTAATAGTGGTAGAAAACTGGTTCTCAACAAGTGCCTCAAAATGCATATAAGCCTCTACAAAATCAATTTTCTATCACATTTTGCATCTAAGGGCATTCATCATTAACTTTTATGCCCTTACACTCCAGAGAAAAATGGTCGTACAGAGTGGAAGCATCGTCACATCAGTGAGACAGGATTATCGATGCTCTTTCATTCCTGCCTTCATCATTCATTTTGGTATGAAGCTTTTTCTATAGCATTCTACATCATCAACAAGCTGCCAACGCCGGTTTTATCTGGTCAGTCTCCGCTCTATATTATTTTTGGTACAACCTCCTGACTACTCCAATTTTCATCCACTTGGCTGTCGAGTTTTTCCGTATTTATACCCTTATGTTGTGCAAAATTTGGCACCTCGAAGTATGTCCTAGATATTTTTGGGTTACGGTTTGCGGTGCAAAGGTTATCGTTGTCTTAATCCTCTTACGAAGAAGGAGTACATCACTCGCCATGCTCAGTTTGATGAGAGGTTTTTTTCGGCAACCCGTATTGGTACTGTCACTGATTCACCTTCACTTTATGTTTATTCATTTTTGGAGCCCTCGTCTGTGCCATCAGAGGTGTTTAAGCCATTCTCTACAACCAATTTGCCTATTATTTTTAGAAGATGTTGATTTACAGTCTGTACCGTGAGCTCAGGGTTTATCAGATAATTGTATTCATCTTCTGCACGGAGATCAGCAACACACGCCTCCAGCCCAGCCACAGCACACACCTCTAGCCCAGCCGCAACACATGCCTCCAGCCCAGCCGCATCACACGCCTCCAGTAGCCAGTGCATCCAGTCTGGCACTAGCGCGTGTGTCTCACGCACTACCATCCTAGGCTCCGGCAGCCTCCGTAGAAAATCTGCCATCAGCTCAGCCCGTGCAGTGTTTGATGCCAGCTTCCCCTGCTCAATCTCCACGGCCACCGGCCTTGGGTTTTGTGGCCACCTCGAGATCTATGCCATCTCAGGCGTTGGGTCCTTCTTCTCATCATCCGAAGGCCACTCAATTGCGCACTGGCTCTCTCCAGTACAAGGATTTTTTAGAATATGATATTACTTATTTACTGAGTGTTTTTATTTGCTAAAGTTGAGCCTCATTCACATCACTCGGTTATCAAGGATCCTGAATGGGTTGCTGCTATAGACTCAGAGATGGATGCTCTTTGCACTCACCAAGAGTGGGATTTAGTTCCTCGTCCATCCCATGCCAATGATGTTGGTTCAAAATAGGCTTTTCGCTTGAAGTATAAAGATCATGGCTCTCTTGATAGACATAAAAGCAAGGTTAGTTGCTCAGGGATTTTCACAACTACTTGGTTTTGATTATGATCATACACTTAGTCCTGTGGTAAAGGCCTCTACTGTTCGTAGTGTTTTATCACTGGATATCACTTGTAATTGGCCCTTACGACAGTTGAATGTCAACAATGCATTTTTAAACGGCGTTCTTGATTCACTTGTTTATATGGAGTAGCCTGCTGGATACAAAGACTTGTTGCCTTCTGAATTTGTTTGTCATATACGCAAGGCCATTTATGGTTTGAAGCAAGCTTCTCAAGCTTGGTTTCAACGTTTCAGCTCATTTTTGGTTGCCTTGGGTTTTGTATGCAATTCCACCGATACATCTCTATTTGTCTTTTCTTAGGGTGCCTCTTTGCTCTACTTGTTGGTTTATGTTAATGACATTATTCTTACTGGGAATGGTGGCTGTCTCATTCATAAGTTTATTGATCGGGTTACTCAGGAATTCAAGATTACCAGTCTTGGCACTCAGTAGCATTTTTTTGGGTTTGGAGGTTGTTCTTACATTAGACGGTTTGTTCCTTGGTCAGGCCAGATATGCCAAGGACATTTTGCTGCGTGCCAGAATGCAAGATTCTTCGCCTGTTGTCATTCCTTTTGTGTCATTTTTGCAGTTTTCTAGCTCTTCTGGTAAGCCGTTTGGAAATCCCACTCTTTATCGATCTCTGGTTGGTGCACTTTAGTATTAATCGATTACACGTCTCGATTTGTCTTATGCTATGAACACGGTAAGGCAGTAACATGCAGGCTCCTATTGTAGACCATTTCCAAGCTGTCACTCAAATTTTGCGCTATGTTTGTGGTACTCTCCACTATGGTCTTTAGTTTCACACAAATTCATCTATTTTACTAGTTCTGGGTTATTCTGATGCTAATTGGGCTCGTTGCATTGAGACTCGTGGGTCTACATATGGTTATTCCATTTTCCCTGGTGGTAACTTGGTGTCTTGGAGTGCTAAGAAACAACCTATAGTTTCTCGTTCTAGTTCTGAATCAGAATACCGTGCTATGGAAAATACTGATGCGGAGTTGGCTTGGTTGATGAATCTTCTTTGGGATTTACGTGTATCGACTCGTGCTCCTCCAGTTTTTGTGTGTGATAAAAATAGTGCTCTCTTCCAGACTCAGAATCCAGTTTCGCACAAGAGAGCCATGCACATTGATATTGACTATAATTTTGTGCGTGAGATGGTATTTTTTGGCAATCTCAAAGTTTCTCATGTTACTACAGACTTGCAACTTGTTGACATCTTTACAAAGGGGTTACCTCGTCCTTAGTTTGAGTTCTTATATTCCAAGCTTTACGTAGCGATCAATCCTACGCTTCGCTTGAGGTGAGGTGGGGGGGGGGGGCGATGGAGGTATAAATCATTTAGAATCATGATAAAAAATGAATACCCTTTCTGATTGGTTTTGTATATATCTCGTTCCATATTTGTCCAGGCTTTATGTACCCTTTGTACTCACTAAATATATGAATACATAAGCAACAATTATTTGTGAGTTTAACATTCTATCAGTGGTTCCGGTTTTGGTGGCGGCAGTTTGTTGGTGGTGCAGCGTTTGAGTGTTTTTAGGAGGACGTCCCTACCTATTCAAATGGTTGGAGTTTTATGTTTCACTGAGGTTCAATAGAATCAATAGTGGTGTCGATTAATTAGGTCCTACAATATGATATTTATATGTAATTTGGTTGCTTGGTAGGTAATCGTTTAAAAAGAAAAATGTTATTTGTCAAGAAGAAAGATGAAGAATGATCTCAGCCGCAATTCACAAGTACATGAATCTAACCAACCAATTTTATGATACTTTGCTCCAAAATTTTAAAAGGAAAATTGTATTACTCCTTCTGTCCCACCTCAAATTGCAAGAAATCTTTTTTACGGTTATTAAGAAATATGTTTAACCGCTAATATGTATAGCTAAGTATAATAACGGCAAATAAAATTTTGATATTTAAAAACTACTTATTACGACAAATCCAACCATATAGCATATAATAATATTATATTATATATATATATATATATATATATAAAATACGCGATCAAAGTTGAACAATACAGTAATATAAAGTAAATTATACAGTTTGATCGGGGAGTACGAGATTCACCAGATAAGCCA
Source organism: Rubia yunnanensis (assembly GCA_037428765.1). Lineage (NCBI taxonomy): Eukaryota > Viridiplantae > Streptophyta > Magnoliopsida > Gentianales > Rubiaceae > Rubia > Rubia yunnanensis. The sequence continues at coordinate 28,896,606 of CM075069.1, read as the reverse complement.
AAATATAGCCAGCATTTTGCTAGCTCAAAAGTACACTGCCAAAAGATAAGTGGATCACTATATCTCGCCCTGTATTTTACTATCCTCGCCCTAATACGTATACAGTATATATTTTTAATTTAATTTCAATAACTAAATTAAACTAAATTCAAATTTAAAAAATTCAACAAAAAAAAAATCCAAAATCTGACAAGAAAAAAATTCCGGCACCGCCGCCGGAGCGCCGCCGCCGGACCACCGGGCGCCGCCGCCGGACCACCGCCCGCCGCCGCCGGACCACCGGGCGCCGCCGCCGGACCACCGGGCGCCGCCGCCGGACCACCGGGCGCCGCCGCCGGACCACCGCCCGCCGCCGCCGGACCACCGCCCGCCGCCGCCGGACCACCGCCCGCCGCCGCCGGCTCCGGTTCGCCACGGCCTGGGCGCGAGGCGCCACCGGTCGGCTCGCCATGGCCTGGGCGCGAGCCACCGCCGGTCCGCTCGCCGGGTTCCGGGCGCGAGCCACGGCTCGCCGTGCGGTGGGCGCGAGCCACCGCCGGTCCGCTCGCCGGGGTCCGGGCGCGAGCCACCGCCGGTCCGCTCGCCGGGGTCCGGGCGCGAGCCACGGCTCGCCGTGCGGTGGGCGCGAGCCACCGTCGGTCCGCTCGCCGGGGTCCGGGCGCGAGCCACGGCTCGCCGTGGCCTGGGCGCGAGCCGTGCCTTTTTTTTTTTTTTTTTTTTTTTTTTTTAGCACGAATTCTACTCATTTTGAGGGCACTCGAAATTTTTTGCTATCCAAAACGAGCAAAAATTACTCCGGAAAGGGTGTTAGAAATTCCATGTCTTCGGAGGTAATTTTACTAATTAGTTACGTAGTTGTTAAATTGAATAATTTTTGCCGTAGAAATTTATGCTCGTCTTTGTGTTTTAATTTATTAACTGTTACGTAGAAACTATTGTACATTTATCTCCTATGAATTTATCTCCTATTAATATTTGTTACGTAATGCTGTTTCTAATTTATGTCCTATTAATTATTGTAACGTTAAGTTACGTATTTTTACGTTATTTTGATATTTTAATTTGTTGTACTGTAAGAATGTAATATTAATTCTAGCCACAATGTTAGCTGTTAGGGAGAAAGAAATTTATGCTCATCTTAATTTTTTAATTTATGCTCATCTGAGTATTTTAATTTATTAATTGTAACGTAAAAATTATTGTAACGTTAATTTTAATTATTGTAACGTTAATTTTAATTATTGTAACGTTAATTTTAATTATTGTAACGTTAATGTTGATGCTGCAACGGATTGCTCTGCAGGTGGGATTTGAACTTGTCACGAAGTCCTACAAACAGAATAGGAATGGTCCGCTGAGGTTATATTGCATTTGCAATCGGGGCCGAAAGGATAAGGATGTAGAGTCCGACGGAGTAGCAGCTCGACCAGAAGTTGTGACTGCCCATTCGCGATTGTCTTGAAACAGAGCATCACGGGGGATGGTTGGAATGTAGTGCCGTGCAAGGATCCTAGGCGAGGGATGCACAACCACTCTTTCTCAGTGTACCCCGAGGGTCATAGACAGAGCAGCAAGCTCCATGCGGACGCGAAGCAAATGATTCAGACTTGACATTTTTTTAAGTTACAAATTGGAAATTACATTACTAAATAATCTTATTTTTTTACCACATCACACTATTATTAACATTCAAGGAAACAATTGTTAAAACATATCATAATAATTTTACTACACAATTGTTTACATCGGATTAATAAATTTTATTTAAATAGAACTATATTCTATTATGTCACATATACTTTCCAAATTACGGAAATAGTAATCATTTCCAAATTTGAACTAAATAATTTCTAAAAAACACAATTTCTTCGTTTTAATTCCAAAATTCATTAAATTCCTAATATTAGATTTCTCCGAATTATTCTACATCTTAATCTCCTATGATCTTATGAAATAAATTAATTTAAGAGTGAAGCCTCCTATTTTCTTATATTTACAACTAAACCCCTCATTCGCACGAAAACAAAAAAAATTCGCACGAAAACTAAAAAAAATCCTCCAAAACTTACGTTTTCCGGCGATTTTCCGGCGGATTTCCGGCGGCGGCGGGCGGCGGGCGGCGGGCGGCGGGCAGCGGGCGGCGGGCGGCGGGCAGCGGGCGGCGGGCGGCGGGCGGCGGGCAGCGGCACCTGGCCGGATGGAATGGAGAGAGGGAAGGGGGAGAGGATTTTAGGGTTTTTAATTTTTATTTTTTAAAAAATATTAATACGTGTATTTATACGTATTAGGGCGAGAATAGTAAAATACAGGGCGAGATATAGTAATGCCCAAAGATAATGCTGGGGAGTGGGGGCACTTGTGAGCAACTAGTATTAAACGAGAAAATTAGTTGTATCCAGTGCACCGGCGGCGAAGTACTAATAAATCAGGGAAATAACAATATCCAGGCTTCCTTTTTTTAATCTTTTAAATATAGATAACATGCTTCATTTGTTGGTTTAGAATTCGTTTTATACTAGTTTCTTTTCGTATGTGATGTTGGACAAGAATGACTTCTGATAAATATTGACTTCTGATAAATATTGCTCTCAATTAACAGTGAAATGCCCAGTGACTCCTATATTTCTGCGCTGGAGTTGTTTCAACGTGACAGAATCTTCCATGTTTTAGAGTGGTAAGTCTCATAATTGCCAACCCTACACCACGAGCCGGCAAAAAAACATACTCTTCAAAAACTATCATCAGCAGAGCTCCAGCATCAGGAAAGGGTTTATAGATCTTCAAGAATATGAAGGATAACGGAAGAGCCCAAGTGGATCAAAGTTTTTGAATTCTCTGCTCATAATTTAGCCAGTTGATTGTTCACTTAACTCTCTTTCATCAACTTCAGAAGTAGGTTCTTCTGCTGAATCGCTAACCTCTGAGGAGGATTCCCCTAGGCCTGGCCCTGAAGAAACTTTGACCATAGCTGGCCTCAGAAGAAACTTTGATAAATATTGCTCTTATGTGTTGCTTTATTAATCAACTTGTTTGAGAGGTATCTTTTATACTTCCTCTATCTCATTTTAAATGGCAATTTAACTAGTATTCATTTAGTCAAAACATCTTAACTTTGACCATAAAATTGAATTAGTATATAAGAGTAATTATTATTGAGTGATGCCTTTTTAGATTCGTTATAATATATATTTTTAAAATATCAAATTTTCAAAAGTTTTAATCATCCCTAATAAAAGATATTGATGATCAAAATTTTTTTGAGTCAACTGCTAAAAGTCAAAGCATGCAACTTGAAATGGTACAGAGGGAGTACTGAGTTTATAAATAATGAATTTGTGGGTTTGAAGATGCTGACAGAGAGAAAAAAAAATTTTGAACGCTCTGAGGCGATCTAACCCTTACCTCCTGACCGCAGAAACCATCCACTCGTCACCGGCAACGCCTTTATGGCGGAACCACCACCGCCGGAACTTCAACCGGCCTTCTCCTACAAACAGGCTCTGGGCAAAGAATTACTAAGATCCATTCGCCCTACCAATGATTCCATGCCTTCCCACCCTAAAGGTCCATTCAATCCAAAACAATCGATAGACCATTTGGGAGAGCCAGGTCTGAGCTTCACTATTGACGAGTGCGAGAGGCTAGAGGCTCCACTACGGCTGACATTGATCGGAAAATTTGCTCGAAGCAGGCCCCAACTGGATCGTCTCTGAAAAGATTTTCAAACGGCGGATTTCAAAGGCCACACGGACATCTCGCTACTCGACAACCACCAGGTATTGATTAGATTCTCCTTGCAGGAGGATTACTATCGTTGTTGGCTACACAAGGTATGGAACTTTGGTTCATGCTCACTTCGAATCACCAAATGGGAACCTAACTTTAACCCTAATGTGGGTTCCCCCGTACGCCCCATATGGATTGCTATGTATGGCCTCCCCCAACAATTTTTTGATGAATGGGTACTGTTATCTCTGGGAAATATTATTGGAAAGCCAGTTAAGGTAGATAAGGCTACGTTGAGTAGATCCAGACCACATGTAGCTAAGGTTTGTGTTGAGATAGATTTTTCAAAGCCACAGTTGGAAAGGATTTGGATAGACTATAGGGGAGTGGGTTTCTGGTAGTATCTAGAATACGAGGGTATGGCAGAATACTATGCTAAATGCCTAAAATTAGGCCACTCTAACACCTCTTGCAGGAATGACCAAAGCCTAACCACTCTTCATGCCTGGAGAACAGCTGACGCATCATCCAACAATACAGGTAATATGGCTTATGCTAAAGGTGAACAAAGAAAGCCTAAAGGTAATAGTACTAAGCCATCTTCTTCAGGATTAACTTCTCAGGATAAAATTTATTTACCTTTCAATATGAACAAAACTAACATTCCTGTGCAGGCTAATAAAGCAACAATGAACAAGGCATCAAACCAGAGCAACAGTACTACTGCTAATAAGGATGTTCAGGAAAAAGCCAAGGAAACAGACCGGGGTAATGATTCAAGTTCGAAAGTCTTGAACCTTGGTCAAGGTTCCCAAGTTCCATCGCAAACACTCACTCTACGGAATATGTGAACACAGGGAACTCATCTCAATCTAATCTGAATATTGCTCATGTTGTTACGTATCCCCAAAGGGATACAGAAATAAACATTAAAGACACATGATCAATTTCTATGGAGCATGTTGCTAATAATTCAGTCATTATTCTTTCTATGTGTATTGATGCTATAACTGAGAACCAAAACTCAGATTCTGTAATACCAATAAGTCCTGCTGTACTATATATGAAACAAGCAGTTCCAATACCTGCTAGATCATATGAGTAGTAATAATCATAACGTTGAAAATTTAATAACAATCAAGACATTAATAACTCCTCCTGTTTCAGAAGCCATTCCTAATAAGATCCACAAGGATCAGCTAGCATCAAACCTTATTCCTGAGTCAAATAGTTCTATGGCTGGAACTGAAAGCACAGAAGAAGCTTTTATAGAAATAAATGGAGGACATTTCCCCTATTATCTTCCAACTCTAAACTTAACAGAAGATCCATCTCTAATAAGCCAATTCAAGACACTTTGTCTGTGGATGATATGGAACGCTCTAAATCCACTTTCATAGAATCACAGAATAGCTTCAATCACTTAATGAACTCAGAAGAAGTATTGGACAACCTGGATTCAAATAAAAATATAAAATACAACAAAAAATCCTACACTCAAACCCCAAAAACGGTCCTTACCCGTTCAGCGTCGACACATAACAAATCTTCTCAATGATAGGTTTGAAAACATGTGTATGGAATGCAAGGGGAGTAGGTAATTCTGCCACACTGAATAGGATAAAATATATTAAAAAAGACATAAAATTAATATCCTAACCATAATTGAGCCAATGTTAGAAGCTGATTCCATCTAGAAAGTAGCCTTCCAAACTAATTTTGAACATTACTTCTCAGATCCAATCTGTAAAATTTGGATTTTGTGGGATGATTCAGTTCAAATGAGGATTATCTCAGTGGATGAGCAAATGGTATTAACCAAATTCAAAAACCAGTTTTTAACACAAGAATGTTTCACAGGTTTCATATATGCCAAACATACTGTAACTGAAAGGAATAAACTGTGGAAACAAGTGCTGAACCATAGAGATTCACCATTAATTTTAATAGGAGATTTTAATGTCATAAGCTCCATAGAAGAATACCTAGGTCAATCTATTCCTGAACCAAGGAGTATACAGAATTTTAACAATTTCCATAGAAAAGCCAATATGTCCACAATTCCCACATCAGGATCACTTTTTACTTGGACTAGAATGAGATCCAAGGGAAGAGTTTGGAAAAGATTAGATAGAGGTTTATCTAACAATATGTGGTGGGACATTTTTAGAGCATCTGGAATCAAAACACTTGCAAGAGGGCAATCAGACCATGCCCCCTTACTATTTACCATAGCTGAAACAAAACTATTCAATAAACTAGCCCCCTTCAGGTTCCAAGAATGTTGGATTAATCACCCAACTTATATGAAACTTGTAGAATATTCATGGAACATCCATTCAAATAAACAGGGAAAATAAAAATTCCTATTTAAGCTAAAAAACTTAAAGAATGCTCTAAAATTCTGGAATAAACACACATTTGGGAATATATTTGATGCAGTCAAAACTTGTGAAGAAGATCTTCTTCAAGTAGAAACTGACCTTCAACAGAATGAATCGCTAGCTAACCTAGAAAATTTAAATAAAACAAAAGCAAAGTTAGCTTTGGCCCTAAAAAATCAAGAAATTTACTGGAGACAGAAATCTAGAGTTAAATGGCTAAAATAAGGTGATCAAAACACTAAATTTTACCATCAAATAGTAAATTCTAAACATAAAAGACAATCCATAATCTCAATCAAAACTGAATCAGGTATAGTTTTGAATAATCAGAAGGAAATTGCAGAAGAAGGTGTTAAATTCTTCTACAATTTATTACAGGGAGAGGAAAAAGATCCCTCTGGCATTAACACTACTTGGATATTAGAAAATATACCAAGGCTAATTACAGAAGAAATGAACTCTGATCTAACCAAACCTGTAACTATTGAAGAATTAACAAACATAGTTAAAAAAATGGATGGACATTCAGCTTTAGGGCCAGATGGATCCTCTAGCTTTTTCTATCAAAATTGTTGGCACATCATAAGCACATATGTTTTAAATGCTATACATGAACTCTTCCATTCAGCCAACATTCCAAAAGCAATTTCAGCCACATTAATTATCCTTATCCCTAAAAAGAAGTGTGTTCATCCTTTAAAGATTACAGACCAATCAGCCTATGTAACTTTATCAATAAAATATTTACCAAAATCCTCTCTGAAAGGCTAAAACCAATTATGGATTCCATAGTAAGTCCTGAACAAACATCATTTGTCTCAGGCAGGGAAATTTCAGAAAATATTCTTTTAATGCAAGAGCTAGCCTCTTTCATTAATTCCAAAACAAGAGGAATTAACATGATAATAAAGCTTGACATGATGAAGGCATTTGATAGAGTCTCTTGGTCTTTTTTGTCTAAACTATTAGGTCAGTTTGGTTTTTCAATCAAAATAATAGACCTAATAATGATAAACTTGAGATCTGCCTTCTTCTTCATCCTGATAAATGGATCATCTTATGGTTTATTCCAAGCAACCAGAGGGTTAAAACAAGGAGACTCTTTATCTCCACTTCTATTCATTTTAATGGCAGAAGCTTTTTCAAGGAATATTAATTTCCTATTTCAGTATTCAAACCTGAAATACTACAAGTTACCTAATCCAATTAAGAAAAACTCTGATTTATCTTTTACTGATGACACTATAATCATGCTGAAATACACAAAATCAGGACTCAAAACACTTAATTGTTTTCTGGAATCCAATGAAACGGCCACAAGGCGAAAAAATAAACTTTGAAAAGTCTTCCTTTTATATTTCCAAGCACTGCCCTCTGAGAATTATTAGTGATATAAAAAATGCAACAGAAATGTTACAGGACAATTTTCCATTCAAATACCAAGGATGCCCAATTTACATAGGTAGAAATAAAAATGTATACTTCTCAAGCATTATATCATCAATACAAGCAAAAATAAATAAATGGCAAAACAAGCTACTTTCTCATATCACAGTTTTGAAACCAACTAAACATATAATTGATATAATTCACAAATTACTTGGAAAATTTATATGGACCTTCAATACAGATTCAACACAAAGGAAGAGAGTTTTGAAGTCATTTCCAAGTTTATGTTATCCAATTGAAGAAAATGGCTTAGGTTTTAAAAATATTAACACACTGGTTAATAGTTTCTCCATTAAACTATGGTGGAAGCTTCAAGGAGGAAGGTCACTTTGGTCACATTTTATGTGGTCAATACCAGATAACCACAAAACTTCCAAAACCTGGAAGAGAATTAAAGAAATCTAAGATATGGCCATTCTGAACTCCAAAATACAAGTAGGGAAAGGGGATGTTTCTTTTTGGGATTCTGGTTGGTCATCTTGTGGTCCACTATATAGGGTGTGGGATAGAAATTTAATTATTCCTTTCCCAGAGTTGACAGTAGCTGAATATTTAGCAAACAAGCAATTGTATATCAACCATCTTAGAAACCACTTGCCTGATCATATAATTACTGAACTTGAGCAAGATCAAGCAACCTTTCCTGATTATGAGGATATTTGATATGGAAACCAACTGAAAATGGTAAGTTCACATTGAAAAGTGCTTATGAACTCATCAGAAATAGGAGAACAGGGGTATCCTCCTTAAATCATGTTTGGTCCTCAATTATGCCTAGGAAAGTATGTTTTATGAACTGGAAAATGCTAAACAGAATCTTACCCTTTCCTGATGTATTAGAGGATCTTTCATTTAATCTACCATCAATTAGTTGTTTTTTTGGTGATGAAGAAAGTATACATCGTAGCTTCAATTCTTGCACAGAAATAAAGAAACTATGGACATGGATAGATACTGTCTTCAATGTTCCAACAAAACACACTCCATACCTGTGGGATATATATTTCTTGTACTGGAATTTGAACACTCAGTTTCCAAATCAAAAGGAACTTCTTAGGACTATCCCTTGTTTAGTAGTATGGACAATATGGTGTTTTAAGAATAAACACTATCATGAAAATGTGAAGCCTAACATTATCAATATGTTTAGGAAAACTTTACACCTCTTCAATGATATTATGTTGGCCTACAAACTAAACTTCAAATGGGACTTGACCAATTCTTTACCAAGGTTACTAATAGGCAGTCAACAAAAACAAGGAAAATTTGTTACTGTAACCTGGAAAGCACCTATACCAGCATTCTATAAGTTAAATGCAGATGATCCGTGGAAGGATTGAAATAAGGTAGGTACTGGAGCAATCATCAGAGATTATGTAGGAAACATGTTAATAACTGATGCCCAGAAGATATGTAGCCCCTCTCATTTTCATGCTGAAGGAAGTGCAATCAGAACAGGATTACAGTTGGCAATCACTTTGGGTATTGATCATCTCCAGATTGAAAGTGACAACAAAATGCTCATATAGGTGTTGAGGAGACAATTTCAGCCACCTTGGAGAACTACAGAGGAAGTTAGGAAAATATGGGAACTTATGAAAATCATTGAAGTTACACTACATCATATCTATAGAGAAGCCAATGGAGCAGCATATTTACTAGCTAAAATGGGCAGCTCAAATCAGGTAAACACTTTCACATGTTATACACAGTTACCAAGAGATTTGAAAGCTATAATCATTGCAGATAAATAACTATACCTTCTATCAGAAAGATATAGCTGGTTATAGCCTGCAATATTTTGATTTGCACAGGTTTTCTGTTTCTAATATGGTTCTGATATGGTTGGGTTATGTATCAGTTATCAGTATCATTTGCACGGGAATTGCTGGATTTTTTTGTTGGAACTTGTTACTGCTGGCTATTTTTTACTTTGACTGGTGCAGAAGTGAGTGAAATTCAAGTATCAATTCTATGGTTTGGAGTAGCAGCAACACAATTGATACACGGATTTTGCAAGGTTTCTACTCAGTATAGAAACTTTAGTAATTATCTTCTGGGGAAGATATTTTCAAGGGGGCACTATAGAAGGTCACCTCTTCTTGTCAACACTGGGTTCTGAAGGCAAGGAAGTGTAAGGCCATAGTTGTCCTGGACCGGGATGTAGGGCCATCTCCTTCATCGAGATAGGGTTTTAGATGAAGGTTTTGGATAGCAGCAGCTTGTAATTAGCTTTCACTTTAGATTACACGTGATGAACTCTCGATGTACTATTCAACTCATTATTATTCTCTCTGAAAGGTCTGGGGAGCCTAATATATACCCTCTCACTTAGGTGAGTTTACATAAAAAAAAGAATTTGTGGGTTTGAAAAAGGACTAATGATTGAACCCTTACCTTAATGGGAGGAATTCGATCAAGAACTTCGTTTAAATTTTGTACTTGATATTGTTGAGTTCTGGGAATAGGTGGAGGTGATTGTCATTGTACTTACGACGCTTAAACCAGTAAAGGTTTTAGAATGGTAATCATATGTAAAACTGGTATAAAGTGTGTACCCTAACATAAGACTTACAACCACCTTTTATATGTGTAACGATCTCTTAATTGTGATAAGAGTTGTTTTAGTATGGAATGAGATTACTATACTCTTCTCCTTTGCAAATAACAAATCATATTACTTCATCGGTAAGATTTAGAACCATCTAGCGAGCTGCCTTGTTAAGTTTCTCATTGACTTGTTACCGTCAATGTCAAGCATGCTTCAATGCAAAGCTTTAAAATTGCCGATCTTGCTATATCATAGCGACTTTATTACTAAAATCCTAAATATCATTGTTATGTCATTGAGTTTAACCACGTCAACAATCATTTGACTTTAATGTTTATACAAAATAGAGTATGCCAAGGTATAAAATTCAAACGTTATGTTGATCTTCTTGCACCAAGGCTTGCTGATGCATCAGCAGGCTATTGGGTAGCTTATTGTTACGGATGAACTCTATAGAGGAATGGATCAATCTTGACACATAATATTGATATTGACCCCACACCTATGGATGTGTGTGGTGGATACTTGGTGCGACACCAAGGCTTACTAATGCATTGAAATTAATATATGTGACTGTGTGTAACTTGGTCCTCCTACATGTATAGCGGGATTGTTTGATTGATCCCTAGTGCTGTGAAGGTGTCAGTCGGTTGATCATATTCTCGCTAGGATTCTACGATAGAGAAATGACGCTTTTTGTAACCTTCACGATATATAGTACTGCTATGGCAGTGGTTTGCATAAGGTCTGTAAGAATTTGTCGAATTCCACTGGTTTAAACCAATTATACTCTTTATGGGCAGTCGCTTCTTAAGTATTGGATGATACTTCTCTTAAGACCCCTAGAACGGGCCGAGTGGTTCCTTCGACCGTCGCAACATGAGATGGTAGTGTCATCGTAGTTGAAAGGTTAACCTTTTAATGGTGGATTGTCTGTCGGGAGCATGTTGGGCACTGACAAACCTTTTCGTGTATTCTCTTTCGCGACGCCATTGAAGAAGGTATATGGTTGTTGGCAAACAAGTTCCACCTGGCATGCCAATTGACTCATGTTGAACAACGATATAATTTCTGAACTGTGCCGGTAAGCGCCAAACTCGCAAAACAATATCCTTGGGGGTTGTCCGGGGGAAGAAGTTGTGATGCCAAACTCAGTCCAAAAGTGTTCGTTTTAAAAATTGAGAATTAAATGAATTGAATGGAGACATATCACGGTATTTATAGAAGTTGATCCCTAGAGGTCCTCCCAATCACGTTGGAATAAATAGAATTACCGTATATTAGTATACCATAAATATACCTAGAAAGGGAGTATGTTTTCGTAGATAGATTAGGAGATGGAGATCTTTCCTTTGCCTTGGATTTTGGCCCAATAGAATATAATCGCATGGTCTTTGGTCCAAGTCGTAAGTTTTGACCCAGCCATTATCACCACTGATTATGTGTTGAGGAAAACACCTCCAAAACATTTTTGCACTATTTGTTTTTGATACGGTTGTTTGTTTAACAATTTAACCTACTAATGAAAATGGTTTTGAAGGTTAAATCACATCCTTTTGGACTTAAAACAGAAACTGCATTTTACAAACAATTTTTTCACAAAAAAAATATTTGTAGTTGCAATATAACATACACATTTTTCATTTATGTATTTACAACAAAACAAAAGCGTGCAAAAACAACATTTTTTTAAAAGTACAAATCATTTCCTAATTAGCATTCATTCTGCATCAATAAGGTGTTCTAATGCTAAATTGCAAATTCTAAATCAACTTTGATATCTTGTGTGTCTTGTTGTGTCCCATCAAAAATAAAATGCCCCATTTAACCAATTGAGTACCCACTTGTAGGTCATTATTGGAAACCTTTCCACAGTGGATACCAATTGAATACCTACTTCACCAATTGAATACCCCCTTTACCAATTGGAGGAAGCTACATGCTAGAAAACATGATGGGAAACCAAGTTGCCAGAAGATGGAATATTTTTAATCTCCAAAGGTAATATCATAGAGAAACACTACAACATATTTTCCACCAAGGACGTCTCTGTGTTCGACCCAGGGAGTATCTTTCCACAAGTGATGTGTCCATTTTATATGCATTATTTAGTATTATTTAGGATCACTTTTGTGCTCTTTTATTATCGAGAGCTTATGTTTTACCTTGAAATTCTCTTAGGAGAGGTAAGAGCAACTTTATGCTCTTTTACCTCTTCTAAGTGGACTTTGTGTGACAAGGGAAGAACACGGAAGCAACGAAGACCGAAAGACATTGAAGACTACACTTTCGAAGACTTTTGAATACTCACTTCGAAGACATGAAGACCGGAGGCCGTTGAAGACCATTTTTGGAGCCGTTGAAGACTTGAAGATTGAGAGGGATGACTATGAAGAAGAAGAAGAAGAAGACATGCAAAATTCTGGCACCGTCGCGAGTCGCGACGGACTCGTCGCGACCAACATGTTCGTCGCGAGTCGCGACGGCCACTGACTAGAAATCCACTTTATTTTCTTTGCACTATAAATACCACTCTCTTTCCTCCTCTTCTTCAGCTTTGCCCAGCCCATTTTTCTCTGGTTTTAGGGCTTGAAAACCCTTGGTTTTCTTCTCTTTCTTTTCTTAGTTTTTGTAGTTTAATTATGTCTTTTGTTGTTCTAGCATAGTTTTTACCTTGGGAGCAAAGGATTGAAGCTTCCATATCTATATATTGAGAACCATTTATATCTATCTATTTGGTGTTTTTGCTATTGTGCATTTATTGTGCTTTGAATGTTAATTGTTGATTTCATTGATGTTGTTGAGAGCTTGAGCATATGAAATACTTGTATGAATTGCTAGCTAGGGTTTGGGGGATTTGGGTTGATTCCCCCCTGTTCTTGTTAGGAATGTATGAGTATGATTTAGAGCTTTTGATTGTGTTGATGGATTGATAATGTGCTAGATGAATGTGATTGATGTTGAACTCTTCGTCATGTTCGTTTGTGTAGCAAACGAGAGAGTTATATGCTCTTGGATGCGTTGCACGTTCATCCAATCTCGTGTAATTGCATAAATTGGTTAAATGCTTAGTCACGGTGTAGTGGTCATAAGTATTGCCAAGCTTGTTGGTTCTTCGTGCTAAATACCATCGATGGGATACCTTGAGTCATGGTCTCGAAAACGGGAGTCATTGGTGAGGTTTGACAAGAGATGTCGAATTCACTCTTGCAAACTACTACCTAAGAAGGATAGAAGTTTCGTCTTCACAACAAGTAGTTGAAGTAGTGAATAGATGGTTTTATTCATCCTTGAAGCATTTGTTATTTAGCATTTGTGTATTCTTGATGGTGTGTTTCCCTTCATTTATGCCATGAGTTGTTTGAGAATAGGGAGTGTTTGTATGATTGAATTGGTTAGGTGTTAGGAATGTGACAAATTCCGTAGCTCCTTTGCATGAAAATCTATGAATGTGAACTTAGACCTTCTTGTGCATAATGTGTTGTGATTCTAGCTAGAGAGGTATGTTAATGTTAAGCCAAGTAACGAATGCGATAGGATGAGTGAATGTTTCAATGATCTACATTAGGTTTGGAAGTGGATATCCATTGTCCCCAAGGCTTTATCTTTGTAGTTTTAAAACCTCTTTTCTTAGTTTTGTTTGATGATTAGCATAGTCACTTGACCTTGCTAGTTATCTTGTCTTTTATTTATTCTCATAACTTAGGACAACCAACCAACCAAAACCCCCCTTTTTACATGCTTTTATGTGTATGTATGTATATCTACTCCTAGCATAATATCAACCATTTGTGCTTAAGCGCTTAGGAAGATCCCTCTTTTCCTTGGACGACCCCGATTTGCCGCTATCTACCTAGTTGTAGAAAGTAAGCAAAAAGGGCTTATAAATTATCTTTGCATAGGGGTGTGACGACCGCCCGCTATCAACAAGCAAAGGGTTATTGGCGGGTAACACTCTCATTTTTGTAATCTGATGCCTTGAGAGTCGTTCACCCCAAAAGGAACAATAGGGCCACATATTTTTTTATTAAAATTATTTTCAGTTTTAAAAACACGGCATTGCCATTCTCTATGAAAGAGACATCTCATCAGAAGATGATCTCCCAACAACTGAAATTCCATCAGAGGATAGCCATTTTCCATCAAAGAGACGTACCATCATAAGATGATCTCCCAATGGTTGAGATCCCATCAGAGGATAGTCATTCTACATCCAAGAGACGTCTCATAAGAAGATGATCTCATAAACGAGATGAAATCCCACCAAATAATAGTCATTCTCCATCAAAGAGACGTCTAATCAGAAGACAATCTCCCAAACAAGCTGAAATTCCACCGGAGGAGAGCCACTCTCCATCAACAAGATATCTCATCAAAAGATAATCTCCTTTAGCAAAGCCCCATCGGAGGAAAATCACCATTAGAAGAAGCTTACCGGTCTCATCAGAAAATGACCAAAAAGGATAAAAAAAATGATGGAAGCCTAAGTGGTGATGACTACTTGTCCAAACTGCAGCCTCATCGGGTGGTCGTTCTCCTACTGCACCACCCTGCCAAAGTTACACCACCTGAATTGAACACATGCAAGGCATCTCTGAAGCCCTGTCCTCCCTACCAGTGATGGACAAAAAATCCATGACAAGCCATGAAAACTTCCAAAAAACAAGTTGGTGGGAGCAAACAAGCCAGCATGCCCACCTTGCACAACTAGAAAACTGGTATAACTTAAAGGCTTTGTCCCCAACTTTCATGTTCTAACTGGTCAAGTTCACTGGGAAAATGGTAGAAAAGTGTTAGCAAAAAAAAGAATCGAAACACAAAAAATAAGCGCTAATATATCTGGTCGAGGGACGGAAAGATAAGCATTAAACAATGGGCTTTCCACCAGAAATATTGGAGACTCATGGATACAAGATCCCTCAATCCCAACGATAAGCCCACTATCCTCACTATAAGAACTTTGTTTTTCATCACTAATATTATCGAAAAATGAGAAAAGTATGGGGGATTTGTAGGAAAAGAGAGTACAGAAAGGGATTGGGGATAAAGTATAATTAGAATTCTCAGTACGAGAGAGAAATAAAAGCAAGAATTTGCAGGGAATGAACTCTCAACTATAAGCTTTTATAGCAGCCAAGGAAGACCAAAAGGCTACTTAGAAAAAAAAGCGGTTCATATCGGCAATAATGCAAGAAATTTTCACTTGAAAAGACCGCTATAATGCAAGAACTTTCCACTTGCCCAAGACCGCTATGATGCAAAGACCGCTATAATGAAAGCAGACGAAAAGACCGCTATAATGCAAGAAATTTTCACTTGCCCGAGACGTTGATGCATCGTGCCCTAACTAGGGAAGTTAAGAAAGTTAATGAAAAGATTAAATGAATGACCACAAAGAAAATTGAGGTGTTGTGCGGAATGGAGAAAGAACGGAAAATATGAACGAAAATAACAAGACACAAGATTTACGTGGTTCACCAATTTGGCTACATCCACGGGAGACGGATTCCACTATATCAGAATTAATTGTTTACAGAGAGAAGAGAGACACTTTATATGCTGTCTCCACTAAACCCTAACAAACTGGGCCAAAACACAATTCGGCCCAAATCAACAGCAGTCCAATAAAGAGACAAGCTATACCGTCGGACCGGGGGCGACTCCGCCCCCCGGGCCCCTAGGCCAGGGTGCGCTCCGCCCCCCTGGACCCCCCGACTCGCTGATCGGGCAGCGAGATCCCCGTACTAACTTGTCGAAGCGGCTAATACATATTCAAGGCATACCAACAAATCTCCACCTTGACTTGAATCCTCAAAGCAGAAACTCCAGACGCACCATTACAGTGCCAGATGAGTAGACTTCGCCCTCCATTCCCGGGACATAGAGGACCTAATCAGCTCTGATGTTCAGCAAGTCCAAACAATGTTGAAACTTGCTATGTGGAACAGGTTTGGTGAACATATCAGCGGGGTTATCAGCAGTTCCCACTTTCTTCACCCGGATTCTCCTCTCACTCCTCAGGAAATGATATCTGACATCAATATGCCTGGTCCTCTCATGATGGACCTGATCCTTGGCTAGGCAGATTGCACTCAAGCTGTCACAGTACACAGTAGCCTGATCATGATGTAGACCAAGATCACTAACTAGCCCTTTCAGCCATATTCCCTCTTTTGCAGCCTCTGTCAGAGCCATGTACTCTGCTTCCGTAGTAGACAACGTCACTGTAGGTTGCAAAGTCGCCTTCCAGCTAACCACAGAACCTCCCAAAGTGAATACATAACCAGTCATCGATCTTCTCGTGTCAACATCACCAGCATAATCAGAATCAGAGTAGCCTGTAACTAAGCACTCGGTATCACCTCCATAAATGAGACCCACATCAGACGTACCTCTAAGATACCTGAAAATCCTCTTCACAGCTTGCCAATGTTCTTTTCCCGGTTGCCCATGAACCTGCTCACAACACTGACTGCCTGTGCTAAATCTGGCCTCGTGCAAACCATAGCATACATCAAGCTCCCCACCGCGCTGGCATAAGGAACCCGAGACATATACTCCTTCTCCTCGTCTGACTAAGGAGCAAACATAGTGGTGAGATGAATATTTGCAGCACTAGGAGTGTCTATAGGCTTGGCTGTAGACATGCCAAACCTAGCCAACACTTTCTGAATGTAGCCTTTCTGTGACAAGAAAAGCTTCCGCTGACTTCGATCCCTAAGAATCTCCATTCCTAGTATCTTCCGAGCTGCACCCAGATCCTTCATCTCAAACTCAGCACTAAGAAGTCCTTTCAACTTCTGAACCTCATGCTTACTCTTTGAGGCTATCAACATGTCATCTACATAAAGCACCAGATAAATGAATGACTCATCTCTCAACTTGTTGTAGTAGACACAACAATCATATGAACTCCTTGTGTAGCCCAACTCAAGCATGTAGCTGTCAAATCTCTTGTACCACTGCCTCGGAGACTGCTTAAGCCCATATAAGGACTTCTTCAACTTGCAAACATATTTTTCCTTGCCAGGAACTTGGAAACCATCTGGCTGAGTCATGTATATCTCTTCCTCTAACTCTCCATGTAGAAAACCGGTCTTCACATCAAGTTGTTCAAGCTCCAAATCCTGATGTGTCACTATAACTAGCAACACCCTGATGGAAGTGTGTCTGACCACTGGTGAGAAAATCTCATTGTAATCTACTCCCTCTCTCTGACTGAAACCTCTAGCAATAACTATAGCCTTGTACTTGACTCCCTCTGTAGGTGATATCCCTTCCTTTTTCTTGAAAACCCATTTGCAAGTGATAACCTTTGTCCCTTGAGGCTGTTGAACCAAATCCCATGTCTGATTCTTCTGGAGGGACTCCATCTCATCTCCCATTACTACAAACCATTTGTCAGCATCAGTACCTGAAACAGCTTCTCTGTAGGTGGATGGCTCATGAGTATCCACCTCCTCAGCAACCTGTAGTGCATAACCCACCATATCCTCAAATCCATATCTCTTGGGCGCCCCAATTCCAACCCTCCTGGGTCGGTCCCGAGCTAAACTGCGGACTGTAGCTCCTGATGGTTGAGGATCTGGTGGTGGAGATTCCGGTATCTCAGATTCTGTCTGTGGCTCTTGATCCACCTTAAATTGTTCCAATCTATTTTCACCTTGAGTGACTTTAAGCTCCACCTGTTTATCAACTCCACTAGTTTCTGGCACAACTGTGGGCTTCACCATAGATCTAAGCAAAGAATTTTCATCAAAGACAACGTCCCTGCTCAGAATAACCCTCTTCTCAGATGGAGACCATATCATGGAGCCTTTAACTCCATCTCCATAACCCACAAAGACACCATTCTTGGCTCGGGGCTCTAACTTACCATCACTAACATGATAATAAGATGTACAACCAAAAACTTTTAACTTTGAGTAATCAACAACTTTACCTGACCATAACTCCATAGGTATTTTGCACTCTATACCCGTGTGAGGCCCGCGGTTGATCAAGTAACAGGCTGTACTCACCGCCTCTGCCCAGAATCTCCTTTCCAAACCAGCATTAGAGAGCATGCACCTCACTCTCGCCAGCAATGTCTGATTCATCTGCTCAGCTACGCCATTCTGCTGTGGCGTATTCCTGACTGTATGATGACGAGCAATCCCTTCATTCCTACAAAACTAATCAAACTCAGACGAGCAGAATTCCAGCCCATTATCAGTTCGAAGCCTCTTGATCTTCTTCCCAGTCTGATTCTCCACCAAAGCTTTCCACTCCTTGAACTTCGAGAAAGCTTCACTCTTATGTTTCATCATGATAACCCAAGTCATCCTTGAGTAATCATCAATCAGAGAAACAAAGTACCTGTGACCTCCCAATGACTCAACTCGGGAAGGTCCCCAACAATCAGAATGGATGTAATCCAATGTGCCCTTTGTTCTATGAATCGCCTTAGGAAACTTGCTGCGGTGATGCTTCCCAAAAACGCAATGCTCACAGAAGTCCAAGCTCTTGACCTTGTGGCCACCAAGAAGATCATATTTCGACAGAATCTGCATCCCTCTTTCACCCATGTGACTAAGCCTCATATGCCATAACTTAGTCATATCATCCTAATGAACCTCCGAAGATGCAACATTAACAGAATCCATAACCGTGGAACCTTGTAGAAAATACAAAGTACCATGCAGAACACCTTTCAGAGCTAGCCTAGAACCTTTGCAGACACACAGAACTCCATCACTCCCTGAGTAGACGAAACCCTTTCTATCCAACGTAGGAAGAGAAATCAGATTCTTTGTCATCGATGGAACATGCCTGACATCGTTCAAAGTACAGAAACTACCATCATGCGTCCTGATCTTGATTGAAGCAATCCCAACTACCTTGCACGCAACACCATTTGCCGTAGTAATGATGCCCTCAGCTTGCTCATAAGTTGATAAATAATCTCTCCTTGGGCATATATGGTAAGATGCCCTAGAATCAAGAAACCACGCATTAGGATGATTATTTTGCCCAATAGGAGCTAGAGCAAAATCATCTTCAGAACTGAAATCCCCTTCAGCCACAGCAGCAGTACCAGATGTACTCCCAGATTTACTAGCCTTCTTCGGACACTCATTTTTCCAATGCCCCTTCTCCTTACAGTAGTTACAAACATCATTGGCCTTGGGACCCTTTGAAGATGACTTCTTGCCCTTCTTCTTACTGCTGGTTCCCTTTCCCTTTGTGTTTCCGTCACTAGCAAACAAGCCGGAGGCCTGACTTTCTGTACCTGTACCGTTTGCCATATGTCGCAACTCTCTACTATGGAGAGAGGATCTAACTTCCTCCAGAGACACGGAATCTTTACCAACAATAAATGACTGAACAAAATTCTCATACGAAAGCGGTAAAGACACTAGCAAAATCAAAGCAGCATCTTCATCTTCAATTTTCACATCTATATTTCGCAATTCTAATAACAAAGTATTCAATTGCTCTAGATGGTCTCTGAGTTGCGTACCTTCCTGCATTCGGAGACCGAAAAGGCATTGTTTCAGAAGCAGCTTGTTGGTTAGAGATTTCGTCATATACAAACTCTCCAACTTCAGCCACAGTTGTGTAGCAGTCTCCTGATCTAAGACCTCAGTGATGATTTCGTCCGCGAGACACAGCATAATCGTCGAGTGTGCCTTTTCTTCCAGACCCACCACATCGCCAGAACTGCTCGCGAAATCCTTCATCAGCGGAGTCCACAAACCTTGCTGTTTCAGCAAAGCTCGCATCTTGATCTGCCATAAACTGAAACTGTTTCTCCCAGTAAACTTGTCGATCTTCACATTCAACCCAGACATCTTTCTCCCCGATCAGCCCCGCTCTGATACCAGTTTGTTGTGCGGAATGGAGAAAGAACAGAAAATATGAACGAAAATAACAAGACACAAGATTTACGTGGTTCACCAATTTGGCTACATCCACGAGTGACGGATTCCACTATATCAGAATTAATTGTTTACAGAGAGAAGAGAGACACTTTATATGCTGTCTCCACTAAACCCTAACAAACTGGGCCAAAACACAATTCGGCCCAAATCAACAGCAGTCCAATAAAGAGACAAGCTATACCGTCGGACCGGGGGCGACTCCGCCCCCCCGGACCCCCAGGCCAGGGTGCACTCCGCCCCCTGGACCGCCCGACTTGCTGACCGGGTAGCGAGATCCCCGTACTAACCTGTCGAAGCGGCTAATACATATTCAAGGTATACCAACATGAGGGTCTCTTGCCTAGCCTTTGGTCTCTAATACTTGAGAGAACCAAAGGTTCCCGTCGAAGCTCAACCTTCAACCCTCTCGGGGGCTATTGATAAGGATAGAACCGAAATCCCCATTTTGCCCAAATACCATACAACTATAACACACTTGGGCCAAAGAACACACTATGATATTTTATTGGGCCGAAGCCAAACATTAAAGGGAAGAATTCTAATTCTGATTCTGCGTATGGCATACACTATTTTTTCCATCAAAATTATGGTAATTCAATCATGGTAAGACACCTATCCTTACATGGAATGTGCATATTCATTCCAACATGCTTGAGAGAACTCTTGGTGATCAACCCCTAAAAATACCAAGGAATTCATCTATTCTATTCATCCTGTTCTCAATACTCAAATCGAATATTTTTGTCCACGAATTTTCACACCTTTTATCAATCAAATGTACAACCTTTAGAGTTCATACTCTTTGCTTGCGAGTTAATTCCACTGTTGCTTAATTCCGAGGGCTAGTTAAGTATCAATAAACCTTGTGATCTAATCACGCGGTGATACGAATTAGGTTTATTTATTTATATTTATTTATTAGGATTTTTAGAAGATAACACTATACTCTTTTTCCCACTAGGTTTTTTAATGAGATAGTGTGATCATTTATTTTATTTTAGAATAAGGCCCATTAATTCAGCCATGTTGGCCTTAGAAGAATTAATGTTTTGGTCATGCATTTATTTTAGTATTTAGAATATTGAGTTCTGATTTGATTAGAATTAGATTTAGTAAGATTAGATAAGGCAATATTCATTCAAGATTTATCTTGAAGAATATAGTCATTTATTTTAGGTAGTCTAGTTAAATATGGTTTTTGTTTCTTAAAGCTGCCATAATCCTTTTCAGTTTCTTATTTATATTTGTTGAAGACCATACCTATGTACTATAAATATGGGTGGTTTTCAACATTGTTTCTACCTTACAACCCTTTCATCAATCAAATATACACCTTTTGAGTTCATACTCTTTGCTTGTGAGCTATTCCATTGTTGCTTAACCCTGAGGGCTAGTTAAGTATCAATAAAACTTGTAATCTGATCATGAGGGCTAGTTAGAGAGCAAGTCGAAGTTAGGCGTATCCCGAGGGCTAGACTCCTGAATTTTGTGCGAGATAGTGCGGGTTTACAGATCCCTTCACTAGATCAAAGATATTAATTTCGCAAATCGTGAGTCTTCGCAAGGAGATTCATATCACGCGGGCTAGTTTAAGAGCAAGTCAAAATTAAGTGTACTCCGAAGGCTAGACTCTTGAATTTTGTGTGACATACTAGGGTTTTAAGAGATCCCTCATTTTGTCAAAGATCTAAAATTCCGTGATCCATAGTCTTTACAAATAGATTCATATCAGTTTGTATCAGAACAAAGCGAAAGAACTGGTGGCCAAAAATTTCATCAGGGGTTTTAGGTTTTGCATTTATTTATTTTCAAAAATTTTAAGTTTATAAACTCTTTTGTGTCATATTTTAACTATGTTTGTTTGATCTTTCTTATCAGGAGGATTGAATCTAGAGTCAAAGGACGTCGAAGGGTCCAAGAGTTAGAATACTTCGGTATTACTATTCACCTTCACCTTCATCAATCGAGTAAGGGGGACGACGAAGGGTCTAAGCGTTAACAAGCATTATCCACCTTCACATCCCGGTCAGTTTTGTAGTTTTTAGGTAGATTAAACAGTTTATTTGCTTGTGATATTTATCTTCCACTTTTTTAAAAATTATTACATGCTCATAATCCAATTTTTTTATGTACTTTGATTCCGTGATCTTGAATTGTTCTTTGATTCTTGATGAAAACTTATTAAAAAAATAAAGTCTTGTGTCATTTTCCAGATATAGTGTCATATTATTGATCCTTACAATCTTGAATACCTCAAAGTCATTTGAATCGAGAGGAATTTGTCGCAGTTTTCTTATTCCAAGTTTTATATAGGTGAATTTGTTCCAAAAATGTTCAAAAAAAATCAGAAGTGGATTTTTGGGTTATAAAATCGAGATCCAGGGTTAAAATTGGAAGGGCTGATTTGTAATTTTTAAAAGTTTAGGGGTAGATTTGCAATTTCCAGTATTTTTGGGAATTGTGCTCAAAAATTTTTCTTGGGGAATAAGATTCTGATTGTGAGTGTTTTATCCCAAGCACCCTATAATAGACATTGTTTGCTTTCTGGCTGTCAACCAGGGGTATTTGAGTTATTTTGACACCAATAGTTTACTAAAACGTCGTCGTTCCTAATCTAATTTAAATCATCATCATCTTCGTTTAAAACTAACTTCCTTCTGCTGCTCTGTTGCGCATTGCTTCATAGTCGTTATTTCTCCACAGGCTGCTTTGTCATCACTGTTTCTTCGTCGTTTTCATTGTCGTCGGAGAAGTTCAATCTGCTTTTCCAGATTTCGTCAAAATTCGATGACACTCACATTTGTCCATGGCACTTTGGTTAGGGGGTGGAATCCCTCTTGATGAAGTGTTTTCGGACTGATCCGGTATTTACCGTCGACGAGATGACGTATTGGTGTAGGTGTGCGGACGCGCATTGCGCTGACATGCGCGTGGCAAAGGTAGGGTTCTGTGAGGTTGGAAACACCGGCTCCAGCCCTCTCTCTGGCCAAGCTCTCTTTCTAGTGATGTGGAAAAATAGAATTTGTGGCTGAAAAAGAAAGAAAGAAAAAAAAGAAATTCAATTTGAAAAAGGAAAAGAAAAGTCAAAATCATAATCGGAAGAGTAAAAAGAAAAAAAGAGCCAATTGAGAGGAATTTTGATATGACTTTTTTACTTGGGGGGCAAGTAAGTCATTAAAATCCTTTACCATAAGGGATTTAGGTTTGAGGAAAAGTTACTAGAATTTTCGGAACTTATTTGTCGCTTATATAAAGCATTCTTGTTTTGATCATAACTTCTTCATTTCAGCTCTGATTTGTTCCATCCAAATTGTGTTTTTATCCTTATTCTCTGTAGAATTTGTAATTCTAGATCGTAGAGCCCAATTTTTAATTTATATATTTTAAATTTTGAAATAAGTTCTGCAGTACTCATCTCCATATTTTGCTTTGAATTGTGGTAAATTGATCGATTGCCCTTAGATTAACCTTTGCCTTGTGAGTTGTAAGTATTATACAATTTGTGAGTGACCTTACTAAACAAAGGGGAATGGGTGAACTTTTATTACTAATCAATTGTTTCTTCTTAGCATGGATGGCGGACGATCTGTTCGTCTTGCCTTTTGTTGGCAGTCCCAACAATAGACCTATAATGAATTTCATGAATGTCATGAATTCCTTAATGAGTGATGTTCATAGAATTTCTAGGAAGGTATATGAGTTGGAAAATCCGATGCCACCTCGTTCTACAAGGCAAGTTGAATCTGCTTGTGACATCAAAGGTTTGAAGTATGATATTCCTAGATTTGATGGTCAACAAAATTCTGAGAAATACTTGGATTTGGAGAGGCAGATCGAGAACCTATTTGATCTTTACAACTACTATGAGAAAGAGAATATCAAGATTGCACAGTATTCTTTCACCCACTATGCCACAGAATGGTGGGAGGATTTGAAAGAATCTAGACAGCTTGCTGGTAAAAGACCTATCTCCACCTGAGAGAGATTGAAGCCAAGCTTCGATTATATCATGTTCCACGAATATATTTGATGGAGCAACATTTGTATCTCAGCAATATGAAGTAAATATGAAGTAAGTATGAAGTAAGGAAACTACAGTGTAGATGAATACTGGCACGATCTTGAATTAGCTATGAGAAGAGTTGGCATGAGAGAAAATGATGCCTTTTATAAAGAATCGTTTTATTGAAGGTTTAAGAGAAAATATTCAAGTTCCGATTAAGCTCCAGCATTATATTTCCATACGAGATTTATTGTTCAAAGCCAGGTTGGTTGAGTCAACATTAAAGCCTAGAGAAAGCTCTAATTTTGACTATGACAGTCAAAGGCAAGTATCTGATTTCAAAAGCCCAAATTCGACCAGAGGTGGTAGCAATTCGAACATGGGTAGCCGAGGAAACCTTAATTCGACCAAAACCTACTCAAATCCACCATTTGAACCCACTGATCAAAGAATGATTGCAACCAATATGTCCCCTAGCAAAAATACAGGTATATCAATTTCTACTTCGTCAAATACAGTTTCTTCTAACACTCATACATGTTTTCATTGTAATGAACGGGACATGTTCACAATAACTATCCCAATGAATGAATTATGACAACAATGGAGGAGGAAGAAGATGATGATATGCCTGCACGGTATGACAGTGAAGAAGAACATGCATATGATGAAATTATCATTGATGATAGAAGAGAGAAAACACCTGAAACACAAGAAGTTTTTGAGGCCCATAATCACATGAAAAATGACAAAGAACAATTTTGGGCTGAGCCTTCTTCCACAGAAGTTTCCGAAATTACTAACCCGCAAGGAGAAAGTAATTTTGATAAAAAGAATGTCAATTCTGAAAAAAAGACAGTAAATGTTGACATACACAAGTTCCAGGTCGAACCCAAGGCAGGTAAGACGGGTAAATTGCAGAATGATTTTGAAAAGTCCCATAGAGTCTTGTCTTCACATCTTAGTCCTTTACTTTCTATTTATATGATAAGGCATGAACTATTTACTGACTCTATCGTTTTATGCTTCAATAAGACATGTGAATCGAGCTTTGACTAATCATTCTTTTGTTCTTATATTTTCCTCTAAAGAAAGTTACTATTCCAAACAAGATATTCCTGTAAATTTGCTTCACGGTTTGTTAAGTTGTTACAAGAATTTGAGGGTGTCTTTATAGGTTATGTGATTCCCATTTCGATGATGAAACTTTTCAATCCGGGAGGGAATGATACGAATATCAAATGTTTTGATGCTGCTTTAAATGCTTTGATTGATCAACTTTATGATGAATAATTGAAGAAGAAGTCATCATCGACATCTTGGATTTATTGTTCAAAAATGTCGAAGAACTGAAGACGTCATGAAGAACACTATACTCTTTTTTTCCCCGCTGAGTTTTTAATTGTAGTGTAATCACTATAAAATATTGTAAAATTATTTCATTTTAGATTTTAGACTGTTGAGCTCGGCCATGTGGGCTTTGAAGAGCTGATTTTCGAACTAGTCCATTAGGGTTTCAAAAATATTGAGTTTTATTCTGATTAGAATTCGTTTTGATAAGATTAGAGAAGAAAATATTCATCCAAGGTGTGTCTTGGAAGCATTCAGCTGTATGTGTCTATTATTCGAACATATGTGTCTATTTTAGGTATTTTAGTTAGATATGGTTTTAGCTTCTTAAAGCTGTCATAAGTTGATTCAGTTTCCAGTTGTGATTAGGGTTTGGAGAAGAGATCTAACCCTATAAATAGGGGGGCTTGTCCACGAATTTCCACACCTTTTATCAATCAAATATACAACCTTTTGAGTTCATACTCGTTGCTTGCGAGCTAATTCCATTGTAGCTTAATCCCGTGAGCTAGTTAAGTATCAACAAACCTTGTGATCTGATCTGCGGGCTAGTTGGAGAGCAATTAAAATTAAGCGTACCCTGAGGGCTAGACTCTTGAATTTTGTGCGACATACTAGGGTTTTGCGAGATCCCTCGTTTCGTCAAAGATCTAAAATTCTGTGATCCAGAGTGTTCACAAGGAGATTCATATCAGGTTACTGAAGAGATGAACAAAAACTTAACAAAATCAGTAACTCAACAAGAATTAACATATGTAATCAAGTTCATGGACAATCAATCTCCTTCATGGCCTGATGGATTCTCAGGACTTTTCTTCCAAAAATGCTGGGAAATTATTAAGACTGACTTCCTAATGGCAGTTGAAGATTTCTTTCAAGGTTCAAACATACCTAAAGCAATCTCTTCAGCCCTAATCATCTTAATCCCAAAAAGGGAAGGGTGCTTCACTTTTAAAGACTACAGACCCATAAGTTTGTGTAATTTTACTAATAAAGTTTTTTCAAAAATAATCTCTAATAGATTAAAACCATTGATGGATCAAATTATTACCCTCGAACAATCAGAATTTGTCTTAATTTGATCATTTCTTGGTCATTTATTTCCAGAATTTTAATCAAATAAAGATTTTCAAATCAACTGGTTAGTTTAATCAAGCTGAACATAAGATCAGCCTATTTTTCGTTACTTATCAATGGAAAATATGTTGGTTTCTTCTCAGCAACAAGGGGTTTGCAACATGGTGACTCCTTATCCCTTTTATTATTCTTTCTATTGGCAGAAGTTTTTTCAAAAAAGCTGAACTTCTTAAGCACATATGCAAACATTCAATCCTATAAGCTTCCCTACAAAATGAAAACCACTTCTCACTTCTTGTCATTTGAAGAGGACACTGCAATACTCTTAAAATACTCAAAAAATGGATTAAAAGTTGTTATTAGTTTTTTTAAAAAAATCTTATGAATTGGAAACTGATGAATAAGTAAACTTTGACAAGTCCTCCTTTTACATATCTAAACACACACCAGACAGAATCATAGCTCAAGTTAAACAAGAAACAAAAATGATAGAAGGATCTTTGCCTTTCAAATATTTGGGATGCCCTATCTATACTGGAAGAGTTAAAAACTCTTTTTTCTTAGGGATGGTAAACTCAATTAAGGGAAAAGTTAACAACTGGCATAATAAACTTCTATCTCCATCTGGTAAATCAATACTTATAAAGCATGTTTTAGCTGCAATGTCAATCCATTTTTTCACAATACTGAAGCCAACAAAATCCATCATAGATCAAATCCATAAAACACTTGAAAGGTTTATTTGGAACTTAGACTCCAATTCTGCAAGTAATCAGAAAAGGAAAACTTGGAGATCTTATCCTAAACTATGTTACCCATTAGATGAGAGTGGTTTAGGATTTAAAGATCTACACACTCTAACTAAAAGCTTCTCAATCAAGCTATGGTGGAAACTTCAACAAGGTAAACCTCTATGTGGTCAATGTCTGACACACATAAAAATTCAAAAACAAGGAAAAAAATTAAAGAGATCCAACAGATAGCTATGGATAATACACAAGTACAATTAGGCAAGGGCTAAATGTCTTTCTGGTTAGCAAACTAGACTGATGCATGCCCTTTAATTGATCAAATCCTAAACACATCACATGTTCCTCATCCAGACATCCCCGTATATGAATTTATATCTAACAAAGCATTCTATGTAAACCAATTCACCCACTGTCTACCAAATCACATTCTTCATACTCTAAAGATGGACCATAGAATATTTCCAGAATATGAGGACAAATTAACTTGGAAATTAACTCAGAATGGACAGTTCTATGTAAACTCAGCTTATGAACTAATTAGACCAAAGAGAATGAAAATAAATTCATTTAAACACCTATGGTCTAATATAAGTCCAAAGAAAATAAGCTTAAAAATTTTTGAATAGGTTAATAGCTCTTCCATATGTGTTAGAAGATTTTCAATTTAATCTGTCATCCACATGCTGCTTCTGTTTTATAGAATCTAAATCAATCTATCATAGTTTTAAAGAATCATTTACAAAGTTTTCAAACTGAATCCAAACAAATTTGAGTTTCTGTGGGACAGATACTATTATTACTGGAATATCCCCTCTAATGATGTAGCATTTTCCAAACTGATTAGAATTCTCCCATGTGTAGCTGTATGGTTTATATGGTTTGCTAGATGTTCTTATACGCTTAAAACCATGCACAAATAGCATAATCAAAAAAATATTACACCAAATAAATGATATACTGATTGGTTTCAAACATGATTTTAAATGAGATCTGTCCAGTACTTATCCAATGATTTTCTACAAAACAATTTTTACTAAGAAGCCAATCAGACTTATCAAATAGACTTTAACTACATTCTACAAACTCAATACTGATGAATCATAAATCAACTATGCTTCTACACACCTAATATATAGCAGAATATTCAGATTTCCATATCTCACAAATACCATAATATTCTTACCCTTATGCGTAAGATCTGATAGGCGTATATATGCTAATCGGCATGTTCCAACATGGAAAGCTTTTCGTTTCCAAATATGTTAACAAAATTGCCAATTAAAATATTCGATGAATACCACTTAACTTTACAATCTCCCCCTTTGACATTTTGTGGACCTAAACCTTTTTGGTCATTAATATCATGACGAAAAACTTGTAATCAAACACATAGGTCTTCCCAACTCCACCTATGTTTGAACATATGAAAAATAATGAATCTTATATAAAAGAATACCAACTGAATACCAGAACTCCATCAAAATATGAATCAGAACCGAATACCAGAATTCCAGAATACCATAAAAAATAAACAATCAGATTACAGCTAAAATTGCCAAAATTCTCCCTGTGGGGCCATAAATATGCCAAAGGCAAATAAACCAAAAAAATATGAGCAGAGAGCAAGCTCCCCCTGAATGTGACACCTATGTTGGAACATAGAGAAAAAAAATATCCTGTTCAGGAGCCGGCCTCTAGCTGCGCTTTCTCCATCTCCAGTTTAGCATTTTCAGGTTCGAGTGCTTCCATTTGAATGGCTATTGCTCCCAGTCTTGCATTCAGGACCACCAATTTGGCCTTCTTTTCAGCAGTTGCAGAAGTGGAGTCTGAAAGATTCCAAGGTAAATCGTAGACATGCCTCATACCAAATGTCTTCATGTTAGGCCGTAGGAATTTCATGTCTATGATCACATCTTTTGCCTTCCCCTTCACCTTGGCACTCTTAGCCAATGCCGAAATCAAGCAGGGATACACAATGGCATGTTTTGCCTTAGGATCTGTAGCCTGCCTCACTAGATTCTGCTGTATAAACAATCCAAGGTTGACTGATTTCTGTGTTCCAACACAGAACAACAGCTAAGCCATTTCTCTAGTCAGAGCCGTAGTGTTTAAGGATGGCATCCAACAGTTTCTAGCTACCTGATACAGACCAAATAATCTTGATGACATACAAGAAGCTTGTGAATAACCAGTTTTGGGCCACTTGGTCTTCTATCCTCCTGAGATTGTCTCCAGAATCTGATCATCTGACACTTCTAGATCCTCTGGAAACAACCCCTCAAATTCTGGTGTGTGCAGCCCCAAAATCTTGTTTATTCTGGCAGCTGAGAAGTAAACAATCTTCCCCCGTAAATACACCCTTTCAAACCAAGGAGTGCCAGCTTCTAAATTTCCAGCCATTAAGTTGGCGTACACCTCAATGACCACTTGTCTATATTACTGAAGTTGTACAGTGGCAACCCTCTTCATTCCTATCAATTCCAAAAAATCCAAAAACCCACTAGCCCTGTATGCCTCCAGGTCTATGGGTCTCTCAGAGATCACCTTCCTCTCTGAAAATACTTCTCCCATCTCTTCATATTTTATATCAAAGTATGAAAATGACAGTGCATCACTTACAGGTAGAGGTGGTAGAACTTTCCTCTTGGGAGATTCCTGATTCTTCTTGGGCTTTTTAGTTGGTGGGGAATCCTCTGTAGCAGCCACCTTTCTCTTTCCCTTTGCCGTCTGTAAGAACTCATCTAGAACCTCATCACTTGACTAGTTCATCTCAGGATGTTCCCGTGTTGGAACATACTCAGTATCGTAAGCTCCTTCTTCTTCAGCAGTTTGTGTTCCAACATGCTGGTCTTGGTCTGGTTCACTCTTTCTTGAAATAGGCTCTCCAGTTTGCTCTCCATCAGCATCAGCATCACTCGATACCTCAACCTGGTCTTCACCCCTTATATCTTCATCATCAATCTCTATCTCGACAGTATTTCCAGCCTCTGCCTTCTGTGTTGGAACATAGCCAACATGGTTTTCTTCTTTGCTGTCAGAGACTTCAATTATAACTGGTTTTCTCAGTTCTTCCAATCTTTGAGCTTCCTTTGAATCAAAGAATCCTACAGGCAACCTATCTATAGACTTGATCACATCCCGTCCTGCTGCCTCATCATCGCTAATCTCTCTCATAAAAACATAACTCGGACAAGACATAGATGAATAAATTTGAAACTTTTCCTTCCCTCTGTACACACATACCTCCCCCTCAGAAAAAACTTAGCCTTATAGTTTTCAATATTCCATATATTTCCAATATCACCGGACACAAATTCTTTGGCCTTAAAATTCAAGAATCCCCCCTCTATAATCTTAATCTTGGTCAAATCTACTGTAATTCTATTTGCTTCCAGCCATTCAAATATCTCATCAACAGTATTGACTTCCATTTCGTGAATTTTAAGAGTTGGAGGATTAAGATTCGTTACCTTTTGAAATGGACCCTTTCCTTTGTTTCTGGTGCTTTCATCCTGACCTTCACCACTGAAGCTTGAACCACTGGCTTCTACATTCTCTTCACCAACATCTGTCAAGTCAGCCTCTATGTTTCCTTCACCTTGTTTGTCACCTTCGGGCAGGACCGCCTCCATATTGTCTTCCATTTGTTCGTCATTCACATATTCTGGAGGTTGAAGAGTTTCTTAAATTTCTTCTTAGAACGTGGGAGAGTTGTGGTTCGAAGACATCTTTTGTCAAAGATTTGTTGCGTAGAGAAAAATTTGGGGAGAAGTTTGGCAGGAATCGGAAAGAAACCAAGATGTGTGGGATAGTGGCCGAACAGAGAAGAATTTGGAGGGATTTAGAAAACTTTGAAACCCACCTAAACTCTTCACTTAACTTTCTTGGTTGCAGTGAAAAACTTTTCCCCTTTTCAAGATGAGCAATGATGTTTCTTTTCTCTCTTGTCAACTCAAGACATCAACTCAAAGCACACCAACTTCCAACATACCATAACTATACAACTTCTATTTTTGTAAAAATTTTCTTCTTTCTATTTTTTATGTGTCTTTCTGAATTTCACGGCAAAAAAATAAAATATTTACACCTAAATAAAGGCAAGAATTACCTCAAATTTGACAAGCACCTAAGTGTTGTCTGAGACTTTCAAAGGTGGTGGTGTCCAATGGCTTTATAAAGATATCAGGAAATTGCTCTTGTGTTGGAACATAGATTACCACAACTTCCTTCCTTTCAACAATATCTCTAATAAAATGATTCCTTATGTCAATATGCTTAATTCGATAGTGTTGGACTGGATTTTTTGAAATATCAATAGCACTTGTATTGTCACATAAGATCTTCAAAGGGCCTTGATGAATTCCATAGTCGTTCATCATTTGCTTCATCCATAACAATTATGCACAATAGCTTCCATCAGTAAGATATTCAGCTTCCGCAGTAGACAAAGAGATCGAATTTTGTTTCTTACTATACCAAGAAACCAGATTCGTGCCAATAAAGAAACACCCACCTGTAGTGCTCTTTCAATCATTAGCAATACTAGCCCAATCAGAATCATTGTACCCAATTAAATCAGAATCTTGATTCTTAGAATACCAGACACCATACTCATAAGTCTCACTTACATATCGAATAAGTCTTTTGACTGCAGTGAGATGAGACTCCTTTGGATCAGCCTGAAATCTTGCACATCTCCCTATGCTGAGACATATACCTGGTGTACTTGCTGTTAAATACAATAGACTCCCAATCATTCCCCTGTATAAATTTTGATCAGCTGTAACTCCTTTCTCATCCTTGATCGGTTTGTCAAAAACCCCCATAGGTGTTCGAACTGCTCGGGCATTGCTTAAACCAAATCTCTTTCCTAGATTCAGTGCATACTTACTTTGATTTATGAACATGCCATGTTTTCCTTGCTTAACTTGTAGTTCTAGAAAGTATGTGAGCCCTCTAACCATTGTTATTTCAAACTCAGCCTGCATAACCGTGACAAAATCATGTACCATAGATTGTGAAGTAGAGCCGAATACTATATCATCCACATTAACTTGAGCAATAAGAATTTTTGATGACTTATTAAGCACAAATAAAGTGTGATCTACTTCCCCTCGGTGATAACCTTTCTTAAGAAGAAAATTAGTAAGTCGTTCATACCATGCCTTGGGTGCTTGCTTTAAACCATATAAGGCCTTCTTGAGGAGATACACATGATGAGGGCAATGAGAATCCTCAAATCATTTAGGTTGTTCCACATAAACTTCTTCATTTACCACACCATTTAGAAACCCACTCTTGACATCCTTTTGATACAAAGTAAAGTTCATAGAGAGGGCAATAGCAAGTAAAATTCGAATTGACTCTAACCTGGCAACTGGCGCGAATGTCTCATCAAAGTCAACACCTTCAACTTTTGTATATCCTTGAGCTACCAGTCTGGCTTTGTTTCGAGTAATATGTCCATCATCATCAGATTTATTCTTGAAAATCCATTTTGTGCCGATAACATTGACATCTTTAGAGGAATGAGATACCATACATAATTTCTTGCAAACTGACCTAGTTCTTCTTGCATTGCAATAATTCAGTATTCATCCAGTAATGCCTCCTTGTAATTATTTGGTTCAATGAGAGAGATGAAGCACTGTAATCTTGCCAACTTCATGTAATCCACCCAAGGAAGAGGTTGAGTACTCTGTGCCATTGATTCAGGTTGATCATGTGTTGGAACATAGGATACGACAGTGGGGGATGGTGTTCCAACATGCTCAGTGTCAACTGGTTCAACATCAGTCTGCTCAAATGTTCCAACATTTGATGGACCTGCTTTGTCAGGTTGACGAGGTTGTGTTGGAACATGAGTGTTACCAGGTTCTTCTTCTATGGCATCTGAATTTTTTTCCTTCTTCATAATCATCCACAATAACATTTATAGACTCCATAAGTGTGTTGGTTCGATGGTTATAAACACGATAAGCACACCTGTTTACAAAATATCCAAGAAAAATTCTAGTATCACTGCAATTATCAAATTTTGCCAATTGCTCTATGTCTTTGAGGATGTAGCACTTGCTTCCAAACACATGAAAGTATGAGACATCTGGTTTCCTACCCTTCCAAATCTTGTACAATGTTTTACTGGTGAATGGACGCAAGTATACTCCATTAATCGTATAGCAAGCTGTGTTAATAGCTCCTGCCCACCATTTTTTATAAATTTCTTTCTCGGCTAACATAACTCGAGCCATCTCCTGCAAGGTTATGTTTTTTCGTTCTACAACACTGTTCTGCTGAGGAGTGATTGGTGCAAAAAACTCGTGTTGAATCCTGAACTCATCACAGTAGTCACTAAATTGAGGATATTCAAATTCTCTACCATGATCACTACGAATTCGAACAATCTTTCCAACTAGGCTTCCTTTTTCAGTCTGTAACTTTATCAACAGACTTCTAAATACTTCCACCATATCAGATTTTTCTTTAAGAAATGCTACCGATGTATATCTGGAGAAATCATCAACACATACAAAGATATATTTCTTTCCACCTATACTAGGTGTATTGACTGGACCCATCAAATCCATATGCAATAATTCCAGATTTCTTGAGGTGGTTATATATTGAACTGAAGAGTGGGGAGATCAGATTTGTTTACCTTGTTGACATGGTCTGCACACAATTCCGTCCTTGCTTGTTAAGGTGGGCATACCTCGTACAACTTTTGCATTTTCAATTTTCACCAAGGTTTTGTAATTGATGTGACCGAGCTTCCTGTGCCATAGAAATCCTTCATCATGTTTTGAGATCATACATTGTACTTCCTGTTCCAGCAGATAACAATTATCTGATGATCGTATGCCTGAAAGAACCTTGGTTTCTCCGTGTTTCACTATACATTTGTCTTTATGAAATTCCACAGTTATATCATCATCACACAATGACTTATGCTCAGCAGATTGGCCTTCAGGTCTTCCACAAACAACACACTAGTGAATACTGGAAATCCTTCAATCTGTAGTTCACCTTTTCCAACCACTCTACTCTTCTTTCCATCACCAAACGTAACATAACCACCATCGTATGGTGTGATATTTGTAAGGGATTCTTGAGTACTAGTCATATGGCGAGAGCAGCCGCTATCAAAGTACCACGAATCTCTAGAATATGATATAAGCGAAGTATGTGCAATAAAGCATGTACCATATCTTTTGACAACCCATCCCTTTCTGACCATTCTAGTTTTCTGGACTTCGCCTATGTTGGAACATACCACGAGTTGACGTCCTGCCATTTCATCTCTGAGTAGTTTCTGGCATTGATCCTCTGAGTGACCTTGATATGAATAGTAGCTGCAGATGAGAGGTTTCCTTTGATAGGGCTTGCCGAACTTTCTCTTTACCTCTCGAATCTTTGTCTTGAGATTTACTGGACTCTTGAGTAACTCGTGTTCCTCAGGCTTGAGTGTGCCTGTGTTTTTTAGTGGGTTGTAATACCCAATTCCACGTCTATCTCCAAAGTTATTTCCCATATCCAGAATATCGTCAAGACTTACTTTTCCAGAATTTAGCTTAGAAATTACTGCTTTAGAAGTCTCAGTTCTCTTGGTTGCTAATATTAGTTTTTCATTTAATTCTTCATTCTCCTTTCTGAGTTCAGCAACTTTCACACGCAATTCTCTTTCTATTTCCATCAAATGCACTTTTTCTTCCTTCAGCTCTTTGTTGGTGTCAACCACTTGAAGCCACATAGCATACATCTTTTCATAAGTGCTGTAGATTTCTTCATTGCTTACAGAAAGCCCATCATCTTCATCACTGGATGCTTCATACGGATATATGTTGGAACATACAGCTTCAGCTTTATCCAGTGTGTTGGAACATTCATCCTTCAATGCATCATGAATTTTTTCTCCAAATGCCACATAGTTTCTTACAAGTTCCTCTTCCTATTTCTCTTCTTCTTCATCTTCACTCCAAGAGGTGACATAAGATTTTCCCTGACAATATCCTTCACATTCCTTGCATTGAATTCATCTAGGTTGTTTTGGTTCACTACTTTGATTTCTAGAGAACTGCTAATTTCCTCGCTCAAATCTTGTTCCATGATTATTTCCAGAATCCTGTGGCCTTGGTCTATTTCCTCCAAACCTCTCCTGAGATTTCTTGTTTACTACTTTCTTTAGCATTCTTGAGAAATTCTTCGTGATAAGTGCAAGTTTTTCAAATTCATCATCACTGTCAGATTCATGATTGTCCTTTGATAAAGATATTCTGAATGCCAACTCCTTTTGGACCCTTTTTGTAGCTTGTTGAAACGTCATTTCATACGTCTGTAATGATCCCATTAGTTCATCTAAGCTCATGGTGGCTATATCTCTAGCTTCTATTGCCGCAACCTTCATTGAAACCTTTTGGGAAGTGATCTCAAGGTCTTTTTCACCAACTTTGCCTCTTTGTAGACCTTTCCAAGTTGATATGCCATATTGGAGATGTCCCTGAGTTTTTCGTTGAATATAGCAATGGTGTCATCTTCCTCCATATTGAGTTCCTCAAACTTAGTAGCCAACATCTATAGTTTAGATTCTTGAACTCGACTAGTTCCTTCATGAATAGTTTACAGAATATCCCGTGCTTTCTTGGCTTGATGACATGTAGAGATGGGTTTGAACTGATTTTCATCAACTGCGGTGAAGATAGCATTTA
The DNA here is from genome assembly GCA_037428765.1 of Rubia yunnanensis. Classification (NCBI taxonomy): domain Eukaryota; kingdom Viridiplantae; phylum Streptophyta; class Magnoliopsida; order Gentianales; family Rubiaceae; genus Rubia; species Rubia yunnanensis. Next base: position 28,860,686 of record CM075069.1, on the reverse strand, counting down.
GTGCCTTTGAATTCGCCAGAGATTCCTTGAGGTCATCAGGAGTCGAATTAGATTTGTCTTTGAGTTTCTGCTCCCTTTGACTTAACTCTCCTTCTTTCGCCTTAGAGCTTGTATCAACATCTTCAGTAGGGTGATTCCACTCATTTTCAACATAGTACCATGCAAGTTCATCCAGTGAGTTGATGAAAACTCTCATACGTGCCTTCCAATAATTGTAGTTCTTGCTTTCCAGCAGAGGTACCGAGACACCGAAGCTCCTTCTTTGGTTGCCATGGTAAAACTGGATCACACTTTCCTTGACACAACCAAGGGGAAAATAAGTGACCACACTCTGATACCAAATGAATTTTTGTTTTACCGAATTTTTCCAATTATTACTAGTATGTTCCAACATAACCTATGTAGCCGAGTATGCAATAAAGTAAAGCATTAAAGACACAAGACTTGGTTACCCAGTTCGGTGAAATCCACCTACATCTGCGGGGCCTGGCCCAGTTCAGAATGAATCTACTAATCAGAAATATACAGTACAAAGTACACCATACAAAATACTTATCTTTACTAATTAAACGTGTGAATTCTGCTAGCTCTCCTAGCTATTGATCCACCTTGATCAGACTCCCTCTGGCCTTGAAACTCGTCGACGATGGATCCCTTTCTCCTGGGGAAATAAGGCATATGATTCTGAACTTTGAACGGCAAGTCACGTATGTTGGAACATAGAATTATGGCTCTTTGCAATTCTCTCGAAAGATTAAAAATTTGTGTACAGATTTTCTCTGATTAAAACTGTATCGAATGCAGCCATGGTTGTCCCTTTTTAAAGCCATGAGCAGATCGGAATTCTCCATGATTATCTCCATAATATTCCTATTCCTTATCTACTTCTTGAAGCATATCCAAATCCCATAAATAAAGGGATTTTCCTTATCACAATATCTCCCATATATTTGTTAATATCAACACAATATTTGTAGGGATTTTCCATAAATTAACTATGTTTCTACACGCCTAATATATAGCAGAATATTATGATTTCCATATCTCACAAATACCATAATATTCGGACCCTTATGCGTAAGATCTTATAGGCGTATATATGCTAATCCGCATATTCCAGCATGAAAAGCTCTTCGTTTCCAAATATGTTCACAAAATTGCCAATTAAAATATTCAATGAATACCACTTGACTTTATACCTTTCAAATATTTGGGATGCCTTATCTATACTGGAAGAGTTAAAAACTCTTTTTTCTTAGGGATGGTAAACTCAATTTAGGGAAAAGTGAACAACTGGCATAATAAACTTCTATCTCCATCTGGTAAATCAATACTTATAAAGCATGTTTTAGCTGCAATGTCAATCCATTTTATCACGGTACTGAAACCAACAAAATCCATCATAGATCAAATCCATAAAACACTTGAAAGGTTTATTTGGAACTCAAACTCCAATTCTGCAAGTAATCAGAAAAGGAAATCTTGGAAATCTTATCCTAAACTATGTTACCCATTAGATGAGAGTGGTTTAGGATTTAAAGATCTACACACTCTAACTAAAAGCTTCTCAATCAAGTTATGGTGGAAACTTCAACAAGGTAAATCTTTATGGGCCCAAACTATGTGGTCAATGTCTGACACACATAAAAATTCAAAAACATGGAAAAGAATTAAAGAGATCCAACATATAGCTATGAATAATACACAAGTACAGTTAGGCAAGGGCTCAATGTCTTTCTGGTTAGCAAACTAGACTGATGCAGGCCCTTTAATTGATCAAATCCTAAACACATCACGGGTTCCTCATCCAGACATCCCCGTCTCTGAATTTATATCTAACAAAGCATTATATGTAAACCAATTCACCCACTGTCTACCAAATCACATTCTTGATACTCTAAAGGTGGACCATAGACACCCACTGTCTACCAAATCACATTCTTGATACTCTAAAGATGGACCATAGAATCTTTCCAGAATATGAGGACAAATTAACTTGGAAATTAACTCAGAATGGATAGTTCTCTGTAAAATCAGCTTATGAACTAATTAGACCAAAGAGAATGAAAATAAATTCATTTAAACACCTATGGTCTAATATAAGTCCAAAGAAAATAAGCTTAGAAATTTTTGAATAGGTTAATAGCTCTTCCAGATATGTAAGAAGATTTTCAATGTAATCTATCATTTACATGCTGCTTCTGTTTTAAAGAATCTAAATCAATCTATCATAGTTTTGATCAATGTGAACAAATTCAAAATATTTGGAATATCATTGACAAAGTTTTCAAACTGAATCCAAATAAATTTGAGTTTCTATGGGACAGATATTATTATTGCTGGAATATCCCCTCTAATGATATAGCATTTTCCAAACTGATTAGAATTCTCCCCTGTGTAGTTGTATGGTTTATATGGTTTGTTAGATGTTCTTATACCTTTGATGGCTTAAAACCATGCACAAATAGCATAATCAGGAAAAGTTTACACCAAATAAATGATATACTGATTGGTTTCAAACATGATTTTAAATGGGATTTGTCCAGTACTTATCCAATCATTTTCTACCTAAGAACTTCTACTAAAAAGCCAATCAGACTTATCAAATGAACTTTAACTACATTCTACAAACTCAATACTGATGGATCATGATTAAAAAAATGGAAGCTCTGGTGTTAGTTGTATCATTAGAGATCACACAGGTAAAGTAGTTGTTGCACTAGCCAAGTATATAAAAGTTGAAAATAGTTTGCAGGTTGAAACAACAACACTACTGGAATGTCTCCGACTAGCTCATCAGTACCATATACATAAGCTGGAGATTAAATGTGATTAAGAGATTCTTGTCAAGTTGGTGAAGAGGTAATTTCATATCCCTTGGAAGTGTTTACAAGACTTGAGGCTTATCTGGCAGTTGCTGCAAAAATTTGATTGCACCATCAACCATATTTTCAGAGAAGCAAATAGAGTAGATGACTTGCTGTCAAGAATTGCAGGTAGCAAACAAGTAAATAACATATTTACAAATGCAGTTCTTCTAAGAGAGAGGTACAAGACAAAGTGAAGATGGATTCAACATCAATTCCCCATATCATATTAGGTTAGCTAGCTATAGGTGTTGATTGTATGAATCTGATGTATATGTATTTGTTGGATAACAATAGTACTGTTATCTCATTTCCACGTTTTATGGTTTTGATAGTCTTCGGGATAGATAATATGTTATGTATAGTTTCAAGACTATCAGAACTATTTTTCAGAGGTAAGGTACTAAGTCCCTCACTTTGATGTATTATTTATTTTATATTAATAAACGGGTAGGGGTTTGCCAAACCCCCCACCATCATAGGTGGTTTTACTATAAAAAATTTAAAAAAAAAACAAACCCTAAACGGATTTAAGTTCATATCTTGTTTTCACAAAATATAATATACAATGTCATTAATAAGGCTTGGAATAAAAAAAATCTCAACCAATCATTCATATGTATTATACAAATTACAATGCAAGTACTAAATTATAAAGATAATCTACCTTCTTTGAACAATCAGATTGAAATAATATTATACCAAAGTCAAGACTCTTGTTTTTTCTACAACCGTTAGTTTGGAATTAATATTGGTATTTAGGGTGGAGACAAAATACATACATAAAATATTGCTGTCAATATCATTTCGGGAATGGAACGCAGTTTTAGAAAGTTAAAAAAATGTAATAGAAGTAAATATATGTGATTAGGTTCTATATGATTGGTAGCATCTACGTTTTAGATTTAGACCCATTTTTATGTGTAGATTCATACCAGATCCAAATCTAAAGAATTTTTAAAAAAATTAGGCCCATACCCAATTTACCAAATTCAAACCTTGTGGATTTCAATCGGATTCTAAACCAATACTCATCATTATTTGGAATGGGATGGATGAAGCAGAAGATTTTAGACGGTTGTTTGCATGAGTTGAGCTATTAACAAAAGAAATCAAGGAACAATCATTGGGATAGAGTTTAAGTACTTCTAGTTAGAACAACAAATTTTCTACTAGTATAACCAAGGTCTTTAGTAGCAACCTTCCCTCCCATCTATCAAAAACCCAACCTTTTATTCAAGACAAAATCTTGTGTGCAACGGTCTCGGAGCGAGACCAGAGATTAAGTTGTTAAGAATGTAGCATGGGGTTTCAAATTGAAGTTTTTAAACGTTTAGGGGTTGGATGTGTAATTTCATTAATTTACATTTAATTCCAGGTATAAATATCAATATTTCATCTTTTTCTCCCATTATTTTTTAATGTTTTCTCTCTCATCTCCTTTCTTCTCTATCCTCTCCATTTCTCTTACATTTTCCTTCAATTCAACCACTCTTTTTTTCCATTTTCTTCCATATTTCTTGCGAAGGGAATAACGCAGGGACTAGATGAACGCAAATAGTGATTTGCAATGAAGACAGATAGGAAGCACTTCATTTTCAAGCAAATTTTCCAGTTTTAGCTTCGATTTCCGGCGGCCGAACGCAATACAACCTTCGTTTTGTGTTTATCTTCGAAGGTAATGTCTTTCGTCAGTTTTTTTGTGCATATTTTGTTGCTTCTTCTGATTTTTGTTGTTTTTTTTGGTTCATGTGATTTTCTAGGGTTTATGTTGTTCACAGTGTTAATATTTGGAGATTTCTCTATTTTTTGTGTGTTTTTGAGTTGTTATTGCGGATATGTTCTAATATGTGTGATGCTACAACAGTTTCTTAGATGTCTAAGAAGATTTGCATCACTGCTGCTGCAATCGAGAAGTAAGGAGGATTTGTAAGTTTTCTTAATTTTTAGCAGTGATGTTTTAGGTACATGTATTGATGTTTCTCATTTTCAGCTTGATGTTTCATGTTCTAGGCTTTAAGTACTATAATTTGTGTTGGTGTGATGTTTTAATTTTAGCATTTGATACTTTGGTGTTTTCATGCTTAAGTGTGCAATTGCTGTTTAGTTTTGATTGTGTGTAATATCTTAGGGTTTTGTAACGATTTGTGCTAATTTTTGTTGTGTTGTTGTTTCTTAGATGTCTAAGAATGCTTGCCCACTGTTGTTGCAATCGAGAAGGAAAGAGAATCTGTAAATTTTGTTATTTTACAGATGTGATGTTTTAAATACTGTTGTTAATGTATAAGATTTTATGTTTGATCTTTCATGTTTAGGTTTTAAGTATTGTTATCTGTGTTGGAGTAATGATTTAATTTTAGTATTTGATGCTTGTAGTTTTTAAGTGTGCAATTGATGTTCAATTTATATTTTTTTTGTGATATCTTAGGGTTTTGTTACTATTTGTGCTAATTTCGTGTTGTTTTCGCTGTTTCTTAGATCTCTAAGAGCACTTGCCCACTGTTGTTGCATTCTAGAATGAAGTAGAAAATGTAAGTTTTTTTTAGCTGTGATGTTTTAGATATTGTTATTGATGTTTCAAGTTCTATCTTGATCTTTCATGTTTAAGCTCTAAGTATTGTTATTTTTGTTGGTGTAATATTATAGTTTCAGTGTTTGATGCTTGTGGTGTTTTCATATTTAAGTATGCAACTGGTGTTCAGTTTTGTTGTTTTGATATTTTAGTGTGTATAGTTTGAGGTTTTAAAATTTTGAGATTTAATTTTTAAATAATGTATTTGATGTTTCTCAATGTAGTTGTCAGTGGTGTTATGTGTGCTATTGTGATGTTTTAATTTCAGATATTGATGTTTTAATTACTGTATGTGATGTTTTATGTTTATTTCACAGGAATACTTTCCATGCCAGAGCTCTACGATGTCATTGATGAGATATTAAAAAGAATGTTATGAGGAATCATGCTCCTGAAGGTGTTCCCTTGAATAGAGGACCGGAATCGACCTTTGATCATTGAGTTGATGGAGTAGAAGAGCCATTCTCTTCGAAACCAGCAGGTGAGAAAGCAAGTATGTGAATAAGCGAGCAACGAAGGAAAACAAGTCGGGGTAAAATAGAATTTGGTTGTTTGGGATGTATTGTGTAAGAATGATGTTTTATAAATATTGGTTTATTTGTTAGAGCCGAGACACTAGCTTATCATTTATTTAGGTTGATTTATATTTTTTTGTTAGTGGTTTTTAGGAAATTTGAACCCTTTTTGTACAGAATGATGTTTAATTGTTTGATAGTTTTTGCGATTAACATTTTTATACGCTAATTTTATATGTAGCGTTCAATGAATTCCTTCGATTTTGAGTTGTCATTGTATGATATTTTATGTCTTGTTCATCTGTAATATACATAAAGTGATATGTATCATTTTACATCTGTAAATTATCATGTAAAAAAATGATAAGATAAGTGGATAGAAGTGGAGCGTCAAAATAGTTTTTTTAAATGCTACAATAGTGGAATGTATATCAAAATTTGATGTCACCATCGCTCGTCTTCCTCCGCAAATCCCGGAGCTGATTTCAGACCATTGCTTTCTGTCACCAAAGGTTCACTTTTCTAGCACCGCTGCGATGGCAGGCCAACCACTGATGAATCGCAACCTCTGTCCTACATCCAAATCACATCGAACGTTCCTAACTTTTCTCGATCCTAGAACAATCTAAACCCTTCAAATACAGTTACCTCACAACCTAATAGAGGCTCCTTCATTCCAAAACCCAGAATTGATCATTTAGGGGAACCTGGGATCCATTTCATTGATGAAGAGTGTGCCAAACTAGAAGCTCCATTGAGATGGATTCTCATCGGAAAATTTTCCAAATCTTGCCCCCAATTGGAAAAGTTGCGCAAAGATTTAAGGGACATCATGACATTTTCTTGTTAGATAATCACCAAGTACTGATCCATTTAACTCTGCCCGATGATTATTACGGGTGTTGGATGCACAAGGTTTGGAACATTGGGGAATATTCAATCCGGATCACCAAATGGAGCACTCAATTTAATCCAAATTCTGACTCTCCAGTTGTACCGATATTGATATCAATGTATGGCCTGCCTCAACAATTTTTTGATGAGTATGTCATGCTTTCATTAGGTAATCTGGTTGACTTGCCTATTAACGTCGATAAAGGAACTATCTATAGAACCAGGCCTCACGTAGCGAAAGTGTGTGTTGAGTTAGATGTCACTAAGCCTCTACTGGAACGTATCTGGATCAGTTATGGTGATTCTGGTTTCTAGCACTACTTAGAGTATGAAGGAGTCCCATACTATTGCTCCAAATGATTTAAACTAGGTCACCTAAGGTCTAACTACAAAGCTGACTTAGTTTCTAACAAGAACTTTTTTTTGGAGGCCAACTAAGGATGAAACAAAAAGTTTTGAACCAGAACAAAAAATTACAAAACCATCTTCCTATGGTCTTTCATTGAAGGAAAAAACCCATATTTCTACTGATGTTACTAATGGTATTGCTGAAAATGTCATCTTGGAAAGGAATGGCTTTGTTGTTAATGCAGGTTTGCACAAGAAAGTTTGGGTCCAAAAACAACCTCCGTTGGAGTCTAGCCTTGGCAAGGATACTGGTAAAGATAAGCTCATGAACCAGCATAACAAGTCTCAACCTGAAGGATCTCAACGTGTGGTTTTGAACTCATCAAAGGAGGCACCCATGCCAAAATCTCAGATAGTATCACCTGTGGTTCAGGTTCCTTCTATGATTTCCCCTACATTGAATGGCATAAATGCCACTGTTGCAGTAAAGTGTAATATTACAAAATTTGATATAGTGCATGTTGCATTTGCTGAAACTGTTACAGTGCACAATGAGGTTAACCAAAACACCGATTCATCAGAAAAGGAAGTTAACAGTGACACAGTGCATATTGAAGTATGCCAAAATCCCGAGTCATTAGAAAATAAAATTAATAATAGGTATATCCAAATTACAAGCCTAATTCAGAAAGTGGATTTTATAGAAATTAATGTTGGGCTTGAACCATTATTGTCACTAGGATCTAAAGGCCATATCAATAACACTCTTAATTGGTCAAACACTGATTCCTGTACAAAAAAGGAAATATTTCAAATGGGAATTGTGTTATTACCACTGAACTCTCTCAGCAAATTGTGCCTGCTAACCTCTTCTCTTCCAAGAACATATTTGATAGCCATTTAAGAGTTGTAGGTTCACACAATACAGAAGATGATCTTCAAAGTGTTATATAGGAGCAGCAAACCAAGACAAGAAAATACATTAAGAAAGATTACACTACTACTCCAAAAACGGTGGTAACCCATTCCTCCTTGACTTCTAATCCTTGATTTTTCAATGATAGGTCTAAACTGTTGTATTTGGAATGTTAGAGGACTTGGAAATAATGCATCTAAGACTAGAGTTAGGGACATTAAGCATAGACATAACATTATTCTCAAAACTCTAATTGAACCAAAAGTCCAGAATGATCAGCTAATGGCTACTGCTTCTAACTTGGGATATAAAAATGCCTTTGCTGGTCCTAACTGCAAACTTTTGCTTATGCGGGATGATATCTTATCTGTTGATATTTTGCTAAAGCATGATCAATACCTGCTACTCAACATTAAGCATCCTAATTTGGCTAAAGATTGTATGATTGCTTTTATCTATGCCAAACACTCTAATAAGGCTAAAAACATCTTGTGGAAATCCCTGAAAGCTAAACCTGTTTTATTGATTGGGGACTTCAATGTCATCGATAATCTTGCTGAATGTCTTGGTCCATCTACTATTGAACCCACTTGCATTGCAGATTTTAATACATTCACATTGGCCTGTAATTTTTCATCTCTTCCCACCTCGGGAAGCTTCTTTACTTGGACAAGAATGAGACCTAAAGGTTGTGTATGGAAAAAACTAGATAGGGGTTTAGCTAATAACCTTTGGTCTAATAATTTTCCTTCACCCTCTATAAAGGTTATTGCTAGAAAGAAATCATATCACTCTCCCCTAATCTTAAGCATTAAGACAAACAGTACATAATCTGGACCTAAACCCTTCAGGTTTCAAAACTGCTAGATTAGTCATCATTCTTTCTCCAAACTTGTTTCTGATGCATGGAATATAAAGACTAACCTCAATGGCATGAGGAGATTCTCTTTTAAGCTAAAGAATCTGAAATCTGCTATGAAATTGTGGAACAAGAATGTTTTTGGGAATATTTTTGATAGAGTAAATTTAGCCGAAGGGAAAATTTTAAAAGATGAATAGGATTTACAAGTTCTTGATAATCCCACTAACCTAACAGCCTATAATCTTGCTAAGACAGAATTAACTTTAACCTTATCCCAGCAAGAAATTTTTTGGAAGCAGAAATCACGTGTTAAATGGCTTAAGGAAGGTGATAATAACACTACATTTTTTCATAACACTGTGAAGGCAAAGAATAGTAGACATTACATAACTTCCATTTGGGATTCCCAGTACAATTGGTTAGATGATCAAAACGAAACTGGGAAGGAAGAAGTTAATTTTTACTCTTCTTTGTTTACAGATGAATTTCTTGATCCCACTGGGGTGAATACAGTTGTTCTTTTAGAAAATGTTCCAACCTTGGTAACTAAAGAAATGAATGCAACGTTGTTGGAACCAGCCACAAGCTTAGAATTATTCAACATAATCTCTTCGATGGACAGTGATTCAGTTCCATGCCCTGATGGATTTTCAGGTTCTTTCTTTAAACACTGTTGGGAAATCATTAAAGATGACTTATTGCTTGTTGTAAATGACTTCTTAAAGGGTAACACCACCCTCAAAGAAATTGCATATGCTTTAACTGTCATGATTCCTAAAAAGGAGGTTGTTTCATCTTTTAAATATTTTCGACCTATTAGCTTGTGTAATTTTGTAAATAAAATATTTCTAAAATCATTACACATAGATTTTATCCCTTAATGTCAGCTTTAATCTCTCTTGAACAATCGTCATTCGTTCAAGGAAGAGAACTGGCGGATAATGTTATGCTCATTTAGGAACTAACTTCTCTTTTGAAAAACAAAAATAGGGGTTTCAGTGTGATTTTCAAACTTGAAATGATGAAGGCTTTTGATAGAGTCTCTTGGGTGTTTCTAACAAAAACTTCTCTTGAAAATTGGTTTTAAAATTTCTTCGGTAGATGTTATTATGGGCAACATTAAGGCAGCTTATTTTTCTAAATTTGTGAATGGAAAATCTCATGGTTTCTTCCAATCATCAAGATGACTCAAGCAAGGAGACCCTTTGTCTCCTTGTTTATCCCAGTGGCCGAAGCCTTCTCGAAAAACCTGAATTTTCTATTCCAATATGCAAATATGGAGTTTTACAAACTGACACATTCCATGACTAAAGTTACTCATCTTTCATTTGCTGACGAAACAACAATCTTCATGAAGTTTTCAAAGGTTGGTCCAAAAACTCTCATATGTTTTCTTAAAACCTTTGAAAGAGCCACGGGTCAAAAGGTGAACTTTGAGAAATCCTTTTTCTACCTCTCTAAATTTGCACCACCCAGCATTAGGACATTTGTAGCAATAAACAAGAATGATACCAGGAAGTTTTCCTTTCAGATATCTAGGTTGTCTTAAGTTCACTGGAAGGTGAAAAAACACCTATTTTCATAACCTGATTGACTCAGTGTCATCTAAAATCTTATCTTGGCAAAACAATTTCCTAAGTCAAGTCGGTAGGATGGTTCTAATCAAACACGTCCTTTCAGCCATTCCTTTGCACTATATTATAGTCATAAAACCTAAAAAAGGAGTGATTGTAGGTTGCACATACTCTTTGCAAGATTCTTTTGGAGGATCTTTGGTAATAATGATGGAAATAAAAAAGCTTTGGAAATCTTACCCTAAGTTATGCTTTCCGAAATTGGAGAATGGTCTTGAATTTAAAATTTTGCATATAATGATCGAAAGCTTTTCACTTAAACTCTGGTGGAAGCTTTAACAAAACAAGTCTATATGGTCTAATGCCATGTGGTCAATGCCAGATTATCTGAAGTCCCTAGAACATGGAGAAGAATCAAGAAGTTTCAGATATTGCTGCATCTAACTCTTTCTTACATGTTGGTAAAGGAGAGGGCTCTTTTTTTATCTCTAACTGGACAGGTTTTGATTCTCTCATTGATGCCTGGAACAGTGATATGAATATACCTTATCCTGATTGCTCTATTGCTAAACTCTATTTCAATAAGAGTCATTTTCTTAACCTGATTAGTGTTGGTCTACCTAAGAATGTTTTACGTCACATTGAACATGAAATTGTCTTATTTCTATATTATGATGACACTTTAATCTGGAAATTATCTGAAAATGGTGGGTTTTGCTGAAATCAGCATATGTTTTCCTTAGACAAACAAAAGATGAGGTTTCTTCCTTTAAGCATTTATGGTCAAACCTTTTGCCTAGGAAGATATGTGTTTTTACTTAGAAGCTACCGCATAGGTTGATTGTGATGCCTGATATTTTAGAAGATATGTCTTTCAATCCACCTTCTAAGTGTATCTTCTATGAACATGCTACAGAGGATATCCACCATTCATTTAACTCCTGTAGCGTTATAAAGAATATATGGACACACATAAACTCAATCTTTAACCTGCCAAACCATAAGTTTGATTATCTTTGGGACAAGTTCTATTTCTATTAGTCCATTGAAGTTAAAATCTCTGATTTTTCTCAACTAATTCGTATAGTCCCATGTGTAGTTACTTGGTTTATATGGTGTGCTAGAAACATATTTATAAATGAATCCATAAAGCCTAATATTATGCACATACTCAAGAAGGTTATGACGCAATATCAGGACATTTTTCTGGCACATAAATTGAATATGAAATGAGCTATGGTTGTAAACTTTCCTGTTTAAGTAAAATTGCCTAATAGGTTACAGAAGAATGGTAGAACAAGAGATATCATACATTGGGAACTCCCGGAGAAAATCAAATTGAACACTGATGGCTCTGCCCTCGAAAATGGTGATGCAGGAGCGGGCTTTATTATCAGGGATCAGCAGAGACAAGTCCAGCTGGCAATGGCCACATATCTCAGACATGGTAATAGTATTTTGGCTGAAATCAAATCTTGGAACAGGGACTAGAGTTGTTTTTTCAAAAAGGATACTCCCAGTTACAAATCGAATGCGACTCTCTAATCTTAGAAGTCCATGGCGCTATATAACACACATCAAGAAAATCTGGAAACTATTGAGCAATCTTAATTACATCATAAATCATGTCTACAAGGAGGTAAATAGTGTGGCTGACTCCTTAGCGAACCTAGCAAGCACTTCAAAGGTACACTACTCTTTTTCCAATCTTGCTAGCACACCTAAGGATATCAGAGATCTAATATAGTTAGATGTTATATACTTCCCATATCTTAGAGTCTCCTAGTCTCTTCTCTGGATAGGTATCTGTTGTTTGCTCATTTATTGTCAGGAAAGCGAGAATCATAGTTCATTATAATATCATGTTCACGTACCTAGAAAGGTGGTTCTTTAGTGTGACGAGGAGACGAGGCATCAGACTAGTACATTTAGTAGGCTCAAAATGGAGGCTTAGCTGAGAAAAAGAAAGGAAAGGTGGGATTGTTCAGACCGGATCTTTTTGCTACACTTCTCAGAGATTTTGCTTGGCATGCAGCGCTGATCTACCCAGCTCTGCTGCACTTTCCCATGCTCATCATGCCTTGGAAAGTAGAAATCTTGTAGTAATGGGGAAGCAATTTGCGATGGGCTAATACGGGAGGCCACCTCTTTTTGTCAACAATGGGTATTGGAGGCAAAAAAGTGGTGGGCCGTTTTAGACCTCGACTGGGGATTAGGCCATCTCTTCTTGTTAACACTGGGGGTGGAGACAATAGAGATGGAGTCCTACAAGCGATAGACTTAACGCTTCTATGTAGAGAGTTCGCTTATATCTTGTTCATTTCCACTTGTATGCTTTTGATGTTCCATGAACAGAGCGTTTTACGCATCTTTTTTCAGGGCCTAGGGAGCCTTATACAAACTCCCTCACTACGGTGAGTTTATAATTTAAAAAAATAGTGGAATGTATATTTTCCACACTAGTTTGATTTATTAGTATTTTTGTACGATATTTAAATAATTTAATTTTATGCTTTATATTTGATGTTTGATGTTTCAATATTTGAATTGGGGAATTAATGATTCCGGGTCATAAGAGTCTCGCGGGTCAAATATCTGGGTCGGAGAAATTCACGAATCAATTTTATTCCCCATTTTCGCGCAATGCGCTAGTTTTTACAAACAGACTTGATGTTTCATTTTCAGTACTTGATGTTTCAATTAAACCTTGTGATGTTATAACATAAATTTTTATTCTACTAAAATTATGTGTTTTAATTAAATCTTGATTTTTTAATGTAAAATGTTGTGTTTATAATTTCAAATTATCACAGTTTAATTATTTTTAGTTGAAGATATTTTACTATCTTCATTTTCTCTAACTTATACTTTTGTTTTTATTGACGTGTTAACTTTTAAACATGTCATTTTACAAATTAGTATTGATGTTTCTTATTTTTGAATATTACAATTTTCATTTAATATACTCTTAATGTTTCATTGGTGTGAATTGATTTTTCAAATTTTGATATTGATGTTTCTTATTTTTTTAATATTGAATTGTATTTATTGTATTCTTGATGTTTCAATGGTATGAATTGATTTTTTAAATTTTAGAGTTAAGTGTCCATATTACATTATGTTCTAGTCGAAAGTACCAATATGACCCGTAAAGTGTGAAAGTGCTATTGTAACCCTATATTTTGCTTGAAAGTGCTAATATAACCCTGGATGCTTGAATTTGACAGAAATTTTATGAATTAATTATTTTACCCTTATTTTAAAAAAATCAAAATTTTAGAAAATGTCTAAAGGACTATTTTACCCTTATCATTTTTGCTTTATTCCTTTAGACCCAACATTTTTACCCTAAAATGAGATGTTGGATCTTCACCATTGCTACTATTTCTTCTCACCGGCGCTGAGGACTTGCTCAAGTTCTCTTGGAACTGAAATACTTTTTGTGGGCTTGCGTGCAACGAAACTGAAGTACGACGGTGGCGTGGGCTAGCAGATCTGGTGGTTGGGGTGAGGGCTTTGGAACTTCACGGGCAATTGGCGCGAAATGACGCGATGACGCGTTGGTTCTCTGGCATCACTGTAGTGAGTGATGGGAAGGGTTAGGGTTGGGCATAGTGGAGGGGCTGAGAATTGAGTTAGTGGTTGCGGGATGAACGATTGGGCAGCTATGCATCTCCGCCCGGCAGGGGTGGCCTTTCACTGCCACCGACCACCACCCAGCTATGTCGGTGGCTGTTAACAGTCATCCTCAGGTGAAAGTGAACCGATTACTATAGGGATGAAGATCGTGCAGACGGAAGGCATCGTCGCCTTGTTCTCCGGTGTCTCCGCCACCGTGCTCTGCACAGACGCTCTACTCCAGCAAAGTAGATCTTGGCAGCAAAGGGTGAGGGAGAGGGGTTGAGCTCGCGAGATCAACGATTGGGATGAACAATCGAGCTGGAGGGTCGCTGGTGGCTTTTATGTTGGAGTATTCATTTTCAGTACTGTGATGCGAAGGCGATGTGGTGGTGGAGCGGCAGAGATCTGGCGGCAACGAAGGCAGAGCAGCGGAGATCCAGCGGCGGTGGTGGCAAAGCAGGTGGAGGAGGTGGTTTTGAAGATGAAGAAGAAGAACCCTGGGGGTATTCTTGTCTTTAATTTTTTAGTTTTAAGATAGGGGTATTTTAATCTTTTTTATGTTTGGTCAATGCCAAAAATTATAAAATCAACATTAGAATGGTGCCAAAAGGTTATATGGGCACTTTTGATGCAAAAGATAAATTTATAATCGCACTTTTAGATTTTACAGGATAATATTGGCACTTTTGACCAAAACATATGGTCATATCTGTAATTTCAATTTTGTAGTTTTTGAATTGATTAAACGTAGTGTTTTTTCAAAAAGAAATCAGCCCAAAATGAAATCCAAATTTCAGCCCATTAACCCAAGCTTTTGGCCTGAATATTCGTCTGAATTCCACCGGCAAACGTTTCGTCTCCCCTTCGACGGAGAATTCATTCCCGATGTCGCCGTGCCAATGCGAATCCGAATCCGAATCCGAATTCATTCCCAGTGACGCCGTGCTCAGCCTTCGGCCCTCCCCGATTCCCTAGCCCACTCGACGGAGAATCTAAATCCGTTTGGTAGCGGCGGCTTCAAGGTTTTTGACCGGTTTATGCAAATCTCGAAAACTGAGGGACCAGATATGCAGACGAACGGTTACGAGGCCAAAGGTTTCGAGGACGGCTAACAGATTTGCAGACGAGCGACGTATTGAGCAGCCGGCGAAGAACGGATTCAACGGCCGACGAACGGACGGAACGGTGAAGGCGGACGATTGAGGCGAGGGTTTATGTTTGCAGAAGAGGGAAGGAAATGAAAAACTGTTATATTTTCTGAAATTGCATATTAGTCCCCTATTTTCAGGACTTATTATAATAAATACCCAAGCTATAAATATTTCTAAATTGACACTGAATTTAGTTTCCCCTTTTGTTATTTTCCCTCTAGTCTCTGATCTTACGGTAAGACGGTCTTGCATGATATATGCTCTTTATTTAATTTTCATTTTCTCATTTTTTTTCCATCATGAAAAGATGAGAAATAGTAAAATTTTCATTTATTATTGGGAAAAGTGCATAATATCCAAATTGCACTATTCCAATGTTGACTAATGGAATTTAGGTATTGACCTAATCTAAAAAGACAAAAGTGCCCATAGGTTTAAAACTAAAAATTTAATGACCATTACACCCCTAGGCTTTGAAGCCAGACAATGCTGGTCAATGCCGATCAATGTCGGTTGTCGTCGCCGGCTGATGGCAGCTGGGTTAGATCAGTACTTTTATTAATAAGACAGAGTTAGATCAACACTTTAGTAAAAAAAATATAGGGTTAAATTAACAACTATGTAAAAAGGTAGGGTCATATAAGCATTATCATAAAAAATATCTTTTTGAGAAGAGCACACTCCTTATTAATATGTCTTCGTTGCAACTTCATAATATAATGTATCATAAATATGTTTTTTTAATGTTAAATTCTAATTAATTTTTCAATACTCCCTCTATCCTAGATAATTTGGCACATTTTGACTTTTGGAAGTCAATTGAATCAATTTTCAACTACTGCCCCTGGTCCTCTTAATACGGTCTCTTATAAAATGGCATGAGGATTTTTGAAAAGTTGGAATGAGTGGAGAAAGTCGTATTAGGAGAGTAAAAAGTAAATTGAGTGGAGAAAATAATATAGAATGCCTAAAGAGGAAGGAGTCAAAATAAAAAGACCATCATAAAATCTTAAGTAAGCAATTAGAAGAGGACCGAAGGGGCATGAATGTCTTTATTTATGCGTGTAAAAAAATTCTGAAAAATAATAATTTAAAATATATGTGATGATGAATCCAACAATATTTAACATGATAATAATCTTGCATATATAATAATAGAATTTAATGGTCGAATTTTACCCAATTTGACTTCCAAAAGTCAAACATGTCAATTTATCTAGGACGGAGGAGCATACAAATTCAATCTCCATAATGAAAAGTTGATTTTGTCCCTAGCAGTGTTCGAGTAGCAATATGTGTCGATTTCTAATTACAAATTTACCAAATTTCTTAAGGAAATTATTTACTAAATTTTTTTAGTTTTCTTCGAAAAGTATTTACCAAAGTCTCTTAATTTCGTAACAAAGGCATACAAATTATAAATATATTTATGATACATTAGATTATGGATTTGTAATGAAGGCATATTTATAAGGAGTGAGTTCTCCTCAAAAATATATATTTTTTATGATAGTTCTGATTTGATCATGTATTTTTTTTTTACAAAAGTGTTGATCCAACCCTTTTAAAAAAATAAAATTAATGATCTAACCGGCCATCATCGGTCGCGGCTGTCTGCCGGCGGTCGGCGTTGATCGAGGTTGACTAGTGCTGACCGACATTGACTGGCGGTGACCGGTGGAAGGGTTTGAGCACTTTTAGGGAAGGGTGATATTGTCTTTTTCCATTTTCTATTTTTTTCGAAAGGGTGTAATGGTCATTTTAAAGAATTCCAACCACAATTTGATTGTGAGGGTTAAATTGACACCTTTGACCAAAACATAAGTTAGACTTGCACTTTCAGATTTATAAGGTTATATTGACACTTTTGATCAAAACATAGGGTTCAATACAAACTTTTTTCTATATTCTTTACATGTTTATGCTATTGAATAATCGTGACATTATTTCCAATCATTAGTATTGTTGTTCGATCTGATAGATTATATCGTTACGTTCATGATGATCACTCAATTTAGGCCAACCAAGACCAGTGCGGATTGTGCACCTGCATGTCATGATATGCAAGGGTTTAATGGTCTTTTTATGCATAATCATTTTGGAAAGTGATCAGTAAAAGAAAGAGGAAAGCAACGAGCTGAAGGAGGAGAGAAACAGTTTAGGTGATCAGTAGCATATATACAGGGTGATAACTGATAACATCAGTTATAACTTATCAATATTTCTGACCAATTTTAATGGTATAAAGAGCTGAACAACAACCATTCTCTCTCTTTTCAATTATGTGGTTCTTTTGGGGACTTTACTTCGATAATTCATATCGTAACACCGCACTAACTTTTTTATGGGCTCGAAATAGGTTTTAAGAGCCCTTTATATGTATTTTTTCTTTTTAATTTAAGAGCAAAGTGCATATATAACCCTATTATTGACGAAAGTGAATATATACCCCTGCGATAATTGAAAGTGTAAATATAGTTCTAGATATTTAGGTTATGTGCAAATATAACTTTTTCCAACGGTTGGAAGCCAAAATACACTGAAATTAATATTTTTCCCTTATGTAAAAAAGTAAAAAAACAAAAAAAATATTGAAATTACACTCATATCCCTAAACCCCTAAAGCCGATCTCATCTTCTTCGTTTATTCTTTTTCATTTTTCTCTTTGTCGTTTCTTTCTCTTCTTCTCACTTATTGGTGCCTTGTCTTTCCCAGCTTGTTTCTCATCTTCTTCGGTGGTGGCTTTGCCGGTGAGTCTTGGCGGAAGCTCTCGCAGCTGGATTCACGCAGGTGGGTCTCGTCGGTGTGGTGGGGAGGGAGAATCGACACCTTCATTGTCGAGGGGAATCAGAGCCTCGTCATCAAATGGAATTTATGGCCTCGTCGTCGGTGTGCTCCTCATCTCCAGTGTGCTGGCTCTGTGGATTCATTGGCGAGATCTAAGGGAGTGGTGGGTTCCCAATTTTTTGGCACTCGGCACAGGAAATGGTGGCGGAGGTGGTTGTTGTTGTGCGGGTGGTGAGCCGGGAGAGAGGTTGGCGGTGGTGGTCGAGAAGGGTTGGTGGTTGTGGCGGGGTGAGGGTGGTGGTGGTGGTGGTGGTTGGCATTAAGGTTTTGGTGGAGGGTTGGGATGGGGTTTTGGTGGTCTGGATGAATGGAGCAGCGATGGTGGAGTTCATGGTGTGAACATAGGTGTGGTGGTGGGTTTGGTGTTGTCGGAGGTGGTGGAGTTTGTGGTGGGCAGCGTGAGGTGGTGTTCGTGGTGGCGCTGGAGGGGTGGGTGGCGATGAATGACAGAAGCGATGAGCGGTGAACGGCGGGCTCTGTGCTACGTGTACGACAAAAGTGGTAAATGTTAGAAGCAGTGAATGGCGGGCTTTGTGCTCTGTGAATGGCGGTGAATGACAGAAGCCCTAAATGATAGGCGTTGAGGGCTCTGTGAATGGCAGATGACATGTTCTGTGCTCGTGGATCTGCATCTTTGAAAGCTAACTTCAGCGGTCATTTTCAAGAAAACCCTAATTTGGTGCCGCTGGTTATGCTTTTGCATCATTGCCGGAGATGGTGGCGGCGGAAGGGGGTGAGACGGTGGGGGCAAAGCGCTGGAGGGGTGGGGTTTTGGTTGATGCCAGCGGGAGGCAGGAGATGGTTGTAGTGGTGGCGGGGGGGGGGGGGGGTAGTGGTGGCGCGTGAGTGGTGGGTGGTGGGCGGGAGGTGGTGGACTGGTGGCTGGCAAAGCCCTAGATGTGGTGGCCTGGTAGTGGAGATGGAGCGATGGTAAGCATAGGCCATTTTTGTTTTTCAGATTTTTGTATTTGGCCCAAAGGGCATTTTTATCAATTTTGGTTGATTAATGGCCTGAAATGACCAGTCAATGCCAGAATAATGACTTTAGGGTTATATTTGCACTTATGTATAATAGTTAGGGTTATATTTGCACTAAAAATTATCTCAGGGTTATATCTGCACTTTCTCAATTACGTAGAGTTATATCTGCATATTACCCTTAATTTAATTATTAGAAATTTGGGCCATGTAGTTCTAGAATTATTTAATTAGTTGGGCCACTTTAAATCTAAAATTTTGAGCCCAAGAACATTTCAGTGATTTCTTCTTCTTTCTTTCTACTTTGAAGAACATTCCATGTGTTGAGAAAATATCCACAAATTGTTGTGATGCTGGAACTTAGTCCACCACTACTTCTTTCTTCTCAACTAGATCACGGATAAAATGGTACCTTAACAATGTGCTTCATTCGATAGTGTTGTACCATATTCTTTGAAATATCAATTGCACTTTTACTGTCACAAAATACTAGAAGTAGCTCTTCATCGATTCCATAATCCCTCAAAATTTGCTTCATCCATAATAAGTGTGCACAACAACTCCTAGCTGCAAGATACTTTGCTTCGGCGACTGACGGGGGGATATAATTTTGTTTCTTGCTATACCATGAAACCAGGTTTGAGCCAATAAAGAAACATCCACCGATAGTACTCTTGCAATCATCAGCATTTCCTGTCCAATCAAAATTGCTATAGCCGATAAGATGATAATTTTGACTATTGAATACCATATTCCATACTCTGAAGTCCCACTCACATAGAGAATTATTTTTTTATAGCACTTAAATGATATTTTGGATCAGATTGAAACCTTTCACAAACTCCATCAGTGAAACATATGTTTGGCCGACTTGCAGTAAATACAGAGAGTGATCAACTCCTTTTCCATTCTTATATTTGGCCAATTTTTTGGTTGTTTCCATGGGAGTGTGTATTGATCAAGAATTGTTGAGACCAAACCGTTTTACCAGATTTAGGGCATTCTTACTATAATTTATAATATGCCTTTATTTTCTTGTTTCACTTGAAGACCCAAAAAAATATGTGAGTTTTCCTACCATACTCATCTCAAACTCAGCATACATGAAGGTTACAAAATCATGCACCAAAGATGGCGAAGTGGATCCAAAAAATAATATCGCCAACATAGATTTGAGAAATCAAAATATTTGATGATTTATGAAAAACAAATAAGGTGCGATCTACTCCCCCTTGACGAGATCCTTTCTGAATTAGAAAGGTAGTAAGTCACGCATACCAATCCCTTGGTGCCCGTTTCAATCCATATAGTGCATTTTTCAGTCGATACACATGATGTGATAATGAGAATCTTCAAATTCTTTGGAATGTTCCACATACGCCTCCTCATTGACTACTCCATTCAAAAATGCACTTTTGACATCCATTTGATACAAGGTGAAATCCAGAGTGCATGCAATAGAAAGAAAAATGTGAATATATTACAATCTGGAAACTGGTGCAACCGTCTCATTAAAAAAACTCCTTTAACTTGAGTGTATCCTTGTGCTACTAACCTTTCCTTGTTCCTGGTAGTATTCACGTCAGCATCCGACTTTTTCTTGAAAATTCACTTGGTTCCTATCACATTAACTACTTTAAATCGAGGATTAAGATACCACACATCATTGCGTTTAAATTGTCTGAGCTCTTCTTGCATTGAAACAATCCAGTACTCATCTAGGAGAGTCTCCTTGTAAATCTTTACTTCAGTGAGCGAGAGAACAAAATGAGCCAAAAAGTTCTCTATAATTGACTTGAGGAGTGGTACGAGTCCTTCTGCCATTGGGTTCAGTCCGTGCTGATGTTGGAACATCGAATGAGTCTAGAGAGGTTGATGTTCCAAGATCGTGGAGATTAAAGGATTCATCCACTTGATAAAAAGTATGAACATGTTCTGATCTTCCAACATTATTATGTATCCGATCTGAGATATGATGTTATGTTGGAACATGATGAGAATACGATCTTTCTTCTTCAGTCGTTGGCATTTTAGGCTTATTATAATTGTCCAGTGTTACATTGATAAACTTCATAACAACTCGGGTGAGAAGATTATACACTCTATATGCCATGTTTTTTTATTGAGCATCAAAAAATATACAAACATCGCTATGATTATCAAACTTTGCTTACTGTTCTCTATCTCTAAGAATGTAGCACTTGCTTTCAAACACGTGAAAGTAAGCAACATTTTCCTTTCCTCCCTAATCTCGTACGATGTCTTATTGGTGAATGGTTGAAGGTATACTCGATTAATCGTGTAGCAAGTAGGATTCACATCCTTGTCCCACCATTTCTTGTAGTGTCATGTTCTTTGTTTTAACGATCCCATTATGTTGTGGAGTAATGGGAGCATAGTATTCATGCTGAATGCCTAGGCCGCTACGGAATTCACAAAATTGTGAATTTTCAAATTCTCTCCTATGATTGCTGCAAATTCGAATAATCTTTTCAACCGGGAAACCATTCTCTATTTGCAATTTTACCACCAAACTTTTGAGCACATCAAGTGTACTTGACTTGTATTTCAGAAACGCCACTCATGTATATCTAGAGAAATCATCAACACACAAAATTGTACTTCTTACCTCATATAGTTGGTGTACCTATTGGACCCAACAAATCCATGTGCAGAAGTTTAGGTGTTTTGTAAGTAGTGATTTCATTATTTAATAGTTAAGTTGCCCTGATCTTCTTAGTTAATATGACCAAGTTTCCCATGCCACCTTTTCCCTTCATCATTTTCAATCCTTTGATGGTTCACTTCTTGTTCCAAGAGATAGTAGTTTCTGATGACCGAATGACAGTAAGTACTTTGTCGTCGCCATGTTTCACAACATATTTTTCTCTATGGAATTCTACGATCATGTTATCATCACAGAGCTGACCGATACTTAGGAGATTAGCCTTCAAGTCTTCCATCAATAACACACCAGTGAAGGTTGGAAACCCCTTTATTGTTAGCTCACATTTACCAACTACCTTGCTCTTCTTTCCATCATCAAAAGTAACAAATCCTCCATCATAAGGCTTAAATTTCCTTAGGTACTTTTAAGATCAATCATATGTCGGGAGCAACCACTATCAAAGTACCATAAATCCCCAGAATGTGCAATAAGGGAAGTGTGAGAAAAAAAATAATTTAGGAGTTTTAGGGATCCATACCTTTCTGATCACTCTTGACCGCTAATCTTGGTTCATGTTGGAACATTTCATAGGCCGACGTCCATTCATGATGTCTTTAAGAAGTTTTAAACATTGATCCTTTGAGTGACCTTGAGAGCAAGTCTAACAGCTTCCCCATTATAGGGATTCTTGTTGTTTTTAGAGATTTTACTTCATTTTTTAAGTCCAACAGCTTCCCTATATGCTTCCCCAAAACAGGGATTATGATGAGAGAGGATATTTCATTCCTCATATTTGTAGAAAGAGAATAAAATTATGGGGAAGCAAGATTTAATGCAATATTAATGGAATGCATTGAATACGAGTACAATATTCTCTCTTTTCTGTCAAAACTTTAAAGCAGTAACTCCTATTAGTAACTCCTATTGAGTTTAAAGCAGTAACTCCGTTAGTTTGAAAGTTAAAACCAAGAGAGCAGTAACTCCTATTGAATGCATATATTGAAAATTATGTTAATAAAAGATGATAATTATTATGTTAATAAATGTGAGGTTCTCCAAATAGGGAATCTGTTGGAGATGAACATAAAAAATATAGGGAATATGAGTTTTGAATCCCTATTTTATAGAAAATTTTAGGGAAGCTGTTGGACTTGCTCTGATAGGTACAATGACCACACTTTAACACCATCCTTTGTGATGTTTCGACAGATTTTCTCTTCAAGGATAGCTTTTCCAGAATTTAGTCTTTTGATGGCAGATTCTGCATTTTCAGCCCTAGTCGTTGCCGAACTCCGGTTCAACTTTAGTATCTCACTTTCCTTCCTCATGCGCTCTACCATAAGTTGCATCTATTTCATTTTTTCTTCCAACAATTGTTTCTCTTTTTTCAAACTTTTATTTGCTCCTACTACTTTTAACCACATGCCGTACATTTTATCATATGCAATGTACACATCTTCCTCCCTCACAAACTGATCTTTCTCGTCACTTGAGGAACATTTTTCCTGATCAATGTTGGAACATGCAATCTTTTCCACCAGATCAATGTTGGAACATTCAGCAGTATCCGATCCACTATGAAGTGTTGCTCCGAAGACTACATAATTGTGGATCAGTTCCTCCTCATCATTCTCCACATCTTCATCTTCACTGCATGAAGTGACATATTATTTTCCTTGTTTTTTCCGAGTGTTTGCACATATAGCTTGGATGTGTCCAAAACATTCACATTCTCTATATTGAATTCTTCCAAACTATTTTGAGTCACCAGTTTGATTTCTTGAGAATCGATGTGTTGGCTGTTCCATTCGTGAACCTCGGTTGTTTCCAAAATATTGAAAACGAGGTTTGTTTCCATTATATCTGTCTTGGGAATTCTTCCTTAACACTTTCTACAGCATCTTTGAGAATTTTTTCGTGATAAGAACAAGTTCTTCATTACCATCATCACTCTCCTCATCTTGATTAATTTTTGTTGAAGAAACTTTAAATGCAAGCTCCAAAAGGTGATACATTTCCCTCGTCTTATTCAAGGATTGATTTTTTTAATACGAAGAAAATAATACGTTAATTATCCGCATTTAATAAATTCCAGCGAAAACGATTTAAATTCTATACATAGGGAGCTACAGAAACATTATTTCCCCAGGAATGTTGGAAATATGACACTAATTTTGAGCTTTCCAATGCCATATGCCCCTTCATTTACACGGTTGAGTGTCTTAAAAACTCTCATTTTCTCTCTCTAAGCATCACACACTAATTTTGAGCTTTCCTATGCCATATGCCCCTTCATTTACATGGTTGAGTATCCGAAAAGCTTTCATTTTCTCTCTCTAAGCACTGTTCATCAATGTCTTAATGATCTCACTGCTCTGAGGGGAAATATGAAAAGTGAAAAGACACCCTTTAAATAAATTGGAGCAATGAAGAACTGAGCAGGATTTAACAAGTGGAAAGAAACGAAGTACTGTACGAGGAATCTTTGGTGCTCTTGCTTTCCTAGTAAGA
Source organism: Rubia yunnanensis (assembly GCA_037428765.1). Taxonomy (NCBI): domain Eukaryota; kingdom Viridiplantae; phylum Streptophyta; class Magnoliopsida; order Gentianales; family Rubiaceae; genus Rubia; species Rubia yunnanensis. The sequence goes on along the minus strand of CM075069.1, from coordinate 28,836,361 downwards.
GACCCAAAGGCCAAAAAGGCTTTCTTCTAAATCGAATTTCTTCATAATGAACTCGTCTTTTGCACATGTTCAGTTTTCGGGCAACTGGTTGTGTAAAAAATCATATTTTACAAGTTTTGTTTTGTTTTGGAGATTATGATTTTCTTGTTTCCTCTGTTGTTTGGAGGATCGTTTTATTATTACGCTCGCTTTGTTGGTAAGACTTGCTTTCCCCTGTTTGGAATTGACTCCTAGTCAAATTTCTCCCCCTTTTTCTTTCTTTATTAGGAAGTAACTTGTAGTTTCCTCGAATTTGCTTTTGAATACCATGTCTTTTGCTCCCTTCTCTAAATTTCTTCTGTGTGGCGTTTGAGTGATCAGGTAGGGAGGTGATGTAACAATGATGGGAAGGAAAGAGAAGAAGGAGAAATCGAAACACCTGGGGTTGGTTGATATTGTGTTTTCTTGGTCCATTGCGGATGTAATGAACAAAGACTATTACTCCAAAAAGGTATGCAGAAAATGTCATGAATGTTGGATTTTTACACAAACGAAGATGGATTATGATTTTGATTGTTTAGTTAAGTGCTTGTAGATTGAAGGATTGAGTTGCCCTTTAGCTGTTATTCTGTATAAATCTTGCATGATTCAGATGGTGGTAAAAGTGGTACATCACTGGGCACCTGAAATTTTGCTGTTTTTGGTTATGTTCTTTAGCCTATTGTATCTTCATTTCACAGGTAAAACCGGTCCCCGAGAGGTTTACATCCACAGATCAGTACTTGAACTCATTCATGTACCCTCTTCTTGAAGAGACACGAGCTGATTTACACTCTAACATGACTACATTGTCTCGGGCGCCATTATGCGAAGTGTTTGATGTAACCAAGGATTTTGAGCCCCCTAAAAACCTTTGTTATAAGATTTCGCTGATGAAGCCATCCAGCGGCGATGATGATGAAAAAGACAAAAAGGGAGGTGCTTATGAGCCCGAGTTTGGAGATTTGTTTGCATTCACTGATGTGAGGCCGAGGTACGTTGATGATTTGAATCGTCCTAAAATGCCGTATGTTCTTGGTTTGGTTCAAGGGATGAAGGATGAAGGCAATTTCAAGCTTCCAATTCTGGCATCAAAACCTATTGAGTTCATGAAAGAAGACATAGGAGAAAAGGGTAAAAAGAGAACCAAGCTTTTTGCAGTTTATCTTACCAACTTGAACACAAATATGCGTATTTGGAAGGCTCTGAATCCTGATCAAGAAGTTGCAAACATGAAGATCATATCAACTGTATTGCAAGTTGATCCCAATGTAAGATATCTCTGTTGTACTCCCTCCTATCATTAGACTCTCGTTTACCTTGGTTTTCTCGAACTTTTCTAAACATGTGACATATGTGTTGTGCTTCTATTTCCAGGTTTATGGGATCTGTCCTGCTTGCTCTTCTGAGAACTATCAAAATACAGCAATACAAGGGTTTGGACTAGATAAGTCCCAACAAACAGCTGTCCTGAATTGCATTGCTACGAAGAATTGCCATCATCAGAATACTGTGAAGCTGATATGGGGTCCTCCTGGAACTGGAAAGACAAAGACGGTTGCTTCTCTGTTATTTGCTCTTCTTCAGATGAGATGCAGAACATTGACTTGTGCCCCGACCAATGTTGCAGTCATCGGGGTTATAAACCGGCTGATGAGCTTGCTGAGGCCTACTCTGAAGCATGAAACTTACGGACTTGGGGATATAGTTTTGTTTGGGAATGGGGAACGGATGAAGATTGATGATCATGAAGAGCTCTGCGACGTGTTTCTCAGTTACCGCGTTTCCTGTCTTGCTGCATGTTTTGCTCCATTGACTGGGTTCAGAGGCAGTTCTGAAGCCATGATAAGGCTTCTGGAAGACCCTGAGGAACAATATCAGCAATATTTGAATAGGTTGAAAGAAAAGGACGAAAATAGTGATGAATTTGATGATGATAATCATAGTGATAAGGATGGCATTGTGGATGGGATTGAAAATCTAGGCTTGAAAGAAAGCAAAAATAGATTGTGGAGGAAAGCGATTTCTCAAACCCTCAAGGAGAACAAACAGAAGAAAGGGAAGAACGGAAAAGAGTCGAAGAAAGGGAAGAACAGAAAAGAGTCCAAGGAAGGGAAGGACAGAAAAGAGTCTAAGAATTCAATGCAGATCAAAGAGGTGAAAGGCGATAGCGAGAAAAACCAGGAGCAAAGCAAAGAGGTGGAAGATACTATGACATTTGAAGATTTTTTCATGAAGCAATTTGTTTCGATTTGGGAACGGTTGATTTTCTGCATCTCAAGCTTGTATACACACATGCCGACATCTTTCATTCCAGAAAATTTGGCAGATGACATGGTTAAGGTTGAGTATATGTTGCAAGCCCTTCGAACTTCCTTTCATAATGTTGCCGGGAACGGAGGGCTAAGGGCAGTTTTTGATGATTTTACTGGTGTAAGAAGGAAAAGAAACTTGAATGAACTGACCATGACCAGATTAGAGTGCCTACGAAAGATGAAGCATATTAAAGAGCTGCTAGCGGCTTCTCTTCCAAATTATATTGAAGATTATCAAATCAAGAATTTTTGTTTGGCAACTGCAAGATTGCTATTTTGTACTGCTTCTGGTTCATCAACGTTGCACACTGAAAACATGGCACCTATTCAGTTATTGATCATCGACGAAGCTGCTCAGCTCAAGGAATGCGAGTCCACGATACCCCTTCAGCTTGCTGGTCTTCGGCATGCAATACTTATTGGAGATCAGAAACAACTGCCTGCAATGGTTCAAAGCAAGGTTAGCTATCCAACTGATTATGTTATTATGTACAATTTTTTGACTTTTTGAAGTTATTGATATGTGTAATGAACAGATTTCGGAGAAAGCTGGCTTTGGAAGAAGTTTGTTTGAAAGGCTAGAGAGATTAGGAGTTGAGAAGAGCCTTCTGAATGTGCAATACAGAATGCACCCTTCGATAAGCTTATTTCCAAATAGGCAGTTCTACGGAAGGAAAATTATGGATGGCCCGAATGTGAGAAGTTCAGGCTACAAGAAGATCTTTTTAAAAGGAGCCATGTATGGATCATACTCATTTATTGACATAAACCATGGACAAGAGATGTTTGATGAGAAACATAGCAAAAAGAATCCGGTGGAGGTAGAGGTGGTTGCTGAGATCATAGCTAAACTTCATAAACGTATGATTTTTCTGCTTTGTATATATGTATGCGCAATTGTCTCTTTTTCTTATTCGAAACGCATATGATTGTAGCTAACTTATGTTTCTTCTTGTTGTTTAGAGTTTCTTGCCTCGAGACAGAAAGTTCGCGTTGGCTGCATATCGCCATACAAAGCTCAAGTATTTGCGCTTCAGGAAAGGCTTGGAAAGACATACAGCACAGATGTGAAGAGTGATTTCTCAGTGAATGTCCGCTCTGTTGATGGATTTCAAGGTGGGGAAGAAGATATCATCATCATCTCAACTGTGCGATGCAATGCGGGTGGTTCAATAGGCTTCCTTTCCGATCATCAAAGGACTAATGTGGCTCTTACTCGAGCAAGGTAAGTGAATTATCGCATTACATAGTATTGCATGAATGCATTCGCTTAATGTAGATTCTTTGCAGGCATTGCCTTTGGATATTGGGCAACAGCGCGACTCTCCTTAACAGCGGTACAGTTTGGAAGAAGCTAGTGTTGGATGCAAAGTCTCGTGGTTGTTTTTACAAGGCGGGAGATGACCAGAACTTGGCTGGAGCCATTTCTTCCACCTTATTTAATGGTGGCCATCCTGATGACCTGCTCGATATCAATCGCTCAAAGCTGTTCAAAAACGCTAAGTGGAAGGTACATTGCTACATTTCTCTCATAGTCAACAAGATTCTATCCTTGCTACTGCATTGACCATATGCTTACTTGTGGTTACTAGGTTTGCTTCAAAGATGAATTTGCCAAGTCATTCAGTAACATTAAGGATTCTGAGCTCCGTAAGCAAGTTGCATCTCTTCTAGTGAATCTTTCAAGTGGCTGGCGCAAGCCTCAGCAAAATCACCCCACCTTGATAGAAAAATATGGTGCTTCTGCTTCGTTGCTGGAGCTGTACGATGTAAAGGGTCCGCTGAAACTGATCTGGAACGTCGACATTCAGAGGAAGAATTCAAGGGATGTCCAAACCATGATAGTTTGGGACATGTTGCCAGTTTCTGAGGTACCTAAGTTGGCCAAAAGAACAGAGCAGCTGTTTAAAAACTACACGGTTAGTACTCTAAGCCGGTGCAAATTCAGAAAGAGGCAAAGGTATGTATGTAGACACCATTACAAGCGTTGTGTTTATTGTTCTGTTACAAACACCGCATGTTAAGGGGTTGCGTGATGTCATTTTGGTGCAGGAATTTAGTAGTTCCAGCTTCATGGCCATTGGAAACAAATTCTGGAAGCAGTTGTGATGAGCTAACTGACATCTTGGCTGGTGGATTAGCTAAACTCAGTTTATGAGATGAACCTTAACCATCTGAAAAAACAGTATGGTACAGGTGATTAATCGATCTCACGAGCGCATGATCTGATGATAACCTCTCCCATGGAAAACACCTTTTGGTAGGAAAGAAAGATGGAAAGAAGAAGATGCCCTGAAGAAAAGTTAAGCTTCAATGGAACAGGAAAGAAGCTTTGTTTTGCAGTATATAGCAAGTGAAACTGGGATGTCTACTTATTGTATGCAGTATGGCTATTCCACATCTCACCACTGCATTAATTCCACCGTATCACCTATTTTAGTCATGTTAAATTTTTGTTGAATTGGACTGAATTGATTAGACAGTAAATCTATTTGTGCTGAATGAAACAAATTTGTGTACCAACTTAAATTTGCCACTGGATACACACCAAACAAGTAAATTTGTCAAGTAAATCTATATGACAGTAATAAATACACGTTAATAGTAGTTTTTGGTCAACAATGTAAGTTGATGTAAATAAATACTCCATACAAGTGTAAGATGAATACTGCATCTCCATGTCACAAAGATAACAAATTAGAGTCTTGCCAATTTTAACATCAAACACAGATTCAAAAATCTGATAAAGAAAATAGAAGGAAACGTGTTTTAAACCGAAAGTCGGGCTCCTTTTCTAACCAACCACGTTAACGAGTACTCTGTATTTGTAGCATCATTCACATGCCATGCAAAATCATGTCCAGAAATGATGGATTATTAATCCAATAGTTTAGCATCTTTGTTCAACTAGACTTTAGAGTTCATGCTACCTGAAACTCTGAGAGTGGGCTAGCAAATGCGTTCCCCACATCAGCTTTCAGAAACTATTGTAAATTCAAATCGTTCCTTCAATTTAGCACAAAAATAATCCATAGAATAGCAACTTCCTTAATAGATCATGCTTCCGTCATTTCATCAAAAGCAGCAAATATTGTAAAACTGATCAGAACTCTCCCATAACTAAATCATGCATGAATGCACAAAACGAAAAACAGAGGTAAAATGAACAATGGAGTCTTAGATGAATGGTCAAAATTGACACACACTCATGAAATGCTAAAGCCCTCTTATTAAATAGCGGAGATGACAACACACTCAAGTCTTTTACCATAAATTGATCTATTTTTTAAACCCTTCTCCCGAGTAAAAATAGACTGCTGATCCTACTTCTGAAAGCTCGTATATTGTGTCGAATTGTCTTTTATTTTTCTATCAAGGTTAAGGTAAAATTCTAGGATAAGAGAGGGTGATTTTTTTTTTATTATAAGGCACTACAAACCATGCAAGAATGTGATGAACAACTTTTCATAAGCACCACTCAAAAGTAGACCAATAGCAGTCTTCCCAATACCGATATTCATAATAATTAGTTGGTTTCAAAATTTGAAGATTAAACTTGAGTTTACCATACTAATTGTTATTTCTTATACAATTGCTCATATGATATATACTATTCGAAATGAATCCACAGTGAATTAGGGGAAAAATCACCAATGCTCTTGATAAGATGTATTTGCCGTAAGGAAATGATCTATTGCTGACATGATTAAATAGAATACTAAAGGAAATAGAGTACTACTAAGACTCTGGCTTAGTCAACAAGACTTATCCAGAATCAATAATCAATTAAATAAAATCAATCCTGATTTACTCTAACACCTCCCTCAAGCAAAATGTCGGATGCTCAGTGACGCAAAGGTTGGACCTGAAGAATTTGAACAGAGGACGAGAAAGTCCCTTGGTGAAGATGTCAGCAATCTAAAGACTAGTGGAAACATGGGCAACTCGAAGCTTGCTAGAGGAGACCAACTCCCGAACGAAATGATAATGTGTGCAACCGGATTTTGAGCCAGAAAGATGGCACTGTTGTTGTCACATAACAACACTGGAGAACTGGAAAGCGGAACACGAAGATCGCGAAGCAAATGAGACATCCAAACTACCTCTGAAGTAGTATTGGCAAGGGCACGATACTCTGATTCAGTACTAGAGCAAGAGACAGTGAGCTGCTTCTTCGCGCTCCAGGAAACCAAATTTTTGCCGAGGAAGACTGCATAACCATAGGTGGAACGTTGGGTTTCAGACAGCGAGCCCAATTAGCATCCGAATAACCCAAGACCTCCAGAGTGCTGGTAGAGCGAAAAGGAAGACCAAAATGTAGCGTGCCACAAACATATCAAAGAATTCGAGTGACCGCAGCAAAGTGATAATCACGAGGGTCTTGATGAAACTGACTAACGGTGTTAACTGAAAAAGCGAAGTCTGGTCGAGTGATTGTCAAGTACTGGAGAGTACCAACCAGGGATCTACAAAGAGTCAGATTCTGAAAAGGAGGACTGGTGGAGCTGTGTAGCTGCGAACCAGGAACAAAAGAAGCAGAGACTGGAATAGCATCAGACATGCCGGCATGAGCAAGAGTATCCCGAGCATACTTAGCTTGTCCAAGAAGTAAGCCCAGTGAAGTCGGTGAAACCTCTAGGCTAAGAAAGTAATGCAAAGCGCCAAGACCCTTAATAGCGAACTCCCGATGTGTCATATCAATGAATTGGCGGAGAAGCAGAGAATCGTTGCCAGTGAGGATGAGGTTATCAACATAGACCATGAGATAAAGCAAAAACATCCCTCTAGATAGAAAAAATAAGGAATCGTCAGCCAAACTGCACTGAAAACCGAGTTGCAATAGATAAGTATTGAACCTCTGAAACCAAGCCCGATGAGCCAGCTTAAGATCACATATGGCCTTTTTCAGATGGCAGACGTAATCTAGATGAAATGGGTCCTTATAGCCAACATGTTGCGCCATGTAGACTAGAGTGTCAAGAACACCGTTCTGAAAAGCATTCTTGATGTCCAGTTGATGAAGGGGCCAGTAGCAATGGCAAGGACAGTGCATACAGTGGAAGCTTTGACCACAGGACTGAAAGTGTGATCAAAATCAAAACCCGAAGTCCGCAAAAACCCCTGAGCAACAAGTCGGGCCTTATGATGATCAACTGTGCCATCCGGGCGATACTTTAGCCGATAGACCCATTTGGAGCCAACAATATTGACATCGGATGGGCGAGGAACCAAATCCCAAGTGTGCTAACCTTTAAGGCCAGCAATATCTTAATCTATAGCAGCTATCCAAGAAGGATCCTTAAGAGTCGAGCGGTAATCGGAAGGCTCAGACTGAGTAAGAAGGGCAGCAAGAAGACCATGAACAATGATATCTGAGTAATCCCATCGCTTAATAGCACCAGTGGTCATCCGAGTAACCATCCGATGGGGATTCGGCCAAGACCGAGAAGGTGGAGGAATCAAATCGGTGGAAGAGACTAGGGATGGAGTGACGGCGGTGGAAAGAGAAGGTACGGCCTGGGAGGGTGGACTGGCCGGTGGTGACCGAGAGAGGAGGCGTCGTGCATGTGTAGGCTTATCAGAATCGGATGGGTAAACTGGACTGGGCGTAGAGACCGATTCATCAAATGGAGACAATAAGGGACTTGAACCACCGTCATTATCCAAAAATGCAGAGATATCTAAAGTCGAGAGAGAAGACACCAAAATGGAGGAGGCAAAAGGGAAACAACTCTCGTCAAACTGCACATGATGGGTAACATAAAATTTTCCAGTAGTAGTGTCAAGATAACGGAAACCCTTATAATGGCAGCTGTATCCAATGAAAACACAAGGAATACTCTGTGGAGATAAATTGTGATCGGCCATAAGACGAACAAAAGGGAATACTCGACAACCAAAAGGATGGAAGTTTGAGTAAATAGGGTCCCGCTGATAGAGAAGACCATAGGGAGAGGCACCTTTTAAAACTGGAGTAGGTAACTGATTAATGATGTAAACTGCAATGGCAAAAGCGTCAACCCATCTAGAAAGCGGAAGATGAAAATGGAATAGCATCGTAAGGCCCATTTCCGCAACATGCCGATGTTTTCGCTCGGTACGTCCATTTTGCTCTGGAGTATATGGACATGAAACTTGATGATGAATGCCTTTTAAGGCAAAATGAGACCGCATTCGCGTGTTTAAAAATGCAGTGCCTCCATCACTCTGAAAAACCTTAATAGTAGATGAAAATTGATTTTCCACTAAAGCCTTAAACTGTAAGTATGTTTAAAAAAACTTGGATTTTCGATGAAGCTGAAAAAACCAAGTAAAACGAGAATGATCATCCACAAATATGGCATAATAAGTAAAACCAGTCTCAGATAAAACTGGGGAGGAACCCCACAAATCACAGTGTACAAATCCAGGATGCATGCAACACATTTAGTGTTTTCAACAAAGGATAACAGTTGCCCCTTAGCCATAACACAAGGAGTACAAGTATGCGGTTTAGGTAATAACGAGGAAACAAAAAGTAAACCGGACTTCTGCAAATCGGAAATGACTGCAGTGGGCACATGTTATTGGCAAGCATGCCAAAGCTCGAAGGATGCCCGTCCTTTATTCTGCTGTAAAAACAAAACCAGTGCTGCATCACCATTATCCTACACGTACAAGCCTCCATCACTGTGTCCCCTGCCCACGACTTCCCTGGATACTTTGTTCTGAATAACAAAGTTTTGATCATCAAAAGTAACAAACACATTCAAATCTTTGGTCAGTTTACTAATAGACATTAAGTTCTTAGTGATCTCAGGAACAACCAGAACATCATATAGTTTCAAATGATCAGCAATATGAGAATCGCCAATATGCAAAATCTGAAGAGAGACACCATTACCAACGGAAACCCGAGAATTACCATAACAGGGAGAAACACTATCCAGTCCGGAGGCTGATGACGACATGTGACTGGTTGCGCCAGAATCAAGATTCCACTCTGATGTGCTTAGAGATGGGTTCAGCTGCATGGATGCCTGGAAGTTTTTAGCCAGATGAGTTGAGTCTGTACGACGGGTCTAAGCCAACATCTTATAACAAGTGGCAGCAAAATAACCGGGCCGACCACCAGGTGCAGTGCGGCCAACCATGACTAGAACCCGAGCCTGAGGCAGCTGACTGGGCATAACCAGATGACCGGCCACCACATCATCCACCGTAACGACTATCCCTGGTGGTGCTTGGTCCAAATGCACCGCCGCCCCTCACCATCGCATGATCCCATGCGCGGCCAGCTGGGAGGTTTTTTCCACCGCAAATGTAATCGGCCCGAATGCTGGTGCTGAATTTCCCAGTAATTTTTTAAAGAATGCCTCGTAGTTCTTGGCACGAGATAATACATCGGCATATAAGGGTGTAGGGGAAGAATTAATCAGAGGGGCAGAAAAATCTTTGAACTCAGACCCGAGAGAAGTTAAAAACCAAATTATCTGATCATCATTAGAAACTGGAGAACCCATAAGAGATAATTGGTCAAAAATATCTTTAAAATGTAAATGGAGTTCATGAACGGTACCGCTCTTACATATACCGTGGGCATCTGCACGAAGGCGGAGAATGGTGGATGTGCTACTATTCTAAAAAGTGGCGTAAAAACTGTCCCACATGTCCTTAGCAGTCACACATGAGGCTGGGAGTTTGAAAAGGGCCTCCGGAGAGAGAGAGAAGAACAGTAGACTGCAAACCCTCCAGTCTTCATCAATTCAGAGGTCATAGACTTCCTAGGCCAATTTATAAGCCGCATGAGCCACCGCATGGTCAGTCTTGGAGCCGACGGGAGGAGAGTTGAGGGCGAAGGCGAAAGATGAGGAAATGAAGCCGGCCGATGGTGGAGTAAGGACAGGTGGGCATGGCATCGACCCATCAAGATAACCAAACAACTTTTGAGGTCTGGGGACATATTCAATCTGACGTTTTCAGAGAAGAAAGTTGGACTTATTGAGCTTGATTTGCATCATTTGAAGAAGGGTATTGAATGATAATTTTTCACTAGCCATGATGAGAGTGGCATCGAAGAAAAAATTGTCGGAAAGGAGAGGGGGAAGGAGAAGGGCGGCCAAATTTTTTTAGATTTTGGAAGGTGAATCAGAACACTGCTCTGATACCATGATAAGACGTATTTTCCATAAGAAAATAATCTATTGCTGGCATAATTAAATAGAATACAAAAGGAAATAAAGTACTACTAAAACTTTGGCTTAGTCAACAAGACTTATCCAGAATCAATCAAATCAATCAAATAAAATCAATCCCGATTTACTCTAATAGCTCTCTCACAGTTGGTGTTCTACCTTAGTATCCCTAAAAAGCTGTATCTGGACACTAGTTATGGAATTGATCGAAGGAGTAAATAATTTTTTAGTACAAGTACAAATCTTCATACTTACTTGCCTCATTCAGGATGCATTCCTGTTACTACTAATATAACTTCAATAAAGAGGAACATGTAATAACATATGACATACTTGAACCCTCATTTAATGGAGTTTTATCAAATCATTTCCGAGGGAGCAATCATCACTTTGAAGTCCTGATTCCCGAGCTCCAGCTGTTGCTCGAGAATTGGCTGTGCAGAATCTACGACCGATTAACTGCACAACTGAATTTCAATCATTTGTAACTTGGGACATCCCCAAAACTAGAAGGAACCATGACAAGCTTTTTACAACTCCTCAACACAAGTCTCTGAAGCTCGAGGAAGTATTCTGAACAATCCAATGAGTTATTCCTATTTGTATTATTCAAATTTTCCAACATCAAATACTTCAACTTGGAAAGTACACTCTTTCGGCATATCCCGTTGATGCCTTCAAAGGCTTTGAATAGTAATTTGAGAACCTCCAACTTGGAGAGTTGAATGATCACAAACATATATCCCCAAGACAAGCAGAATCTAGAGAGCGTAAACTTCTTGATATTCAGAGGGAAACTGAATTCGCATGGAAACGTCTTCCCTATGTAGGAGACATTTAGAGATTCAAGTAGAGTAAAACATTCCATGGCAGGAAACACATACCCCCCGTTATACCTATCCCAGTGTTTTAGTTCCAGGAAGATGCACCTAAAATTTGTAACTCATGTCCACATTTTCAGTTTCTTTTTTGCTTCATTCCAATCAGAAATAGCTGGACAAGAAAAATTGGCAAGGCTGTGCAATACTGAAGAATTGACAATCTCAGGGTTTGACAAGGTTAAAGAAGCACGGGGATGGACATGCACATGCCTCAGAGTTTCCATGCTCTAAAGGGTACTTGGCAATGCCATTTCACCCCGTGTTCCTTTCACAACAAGAGTCTCCAAGTTTTACAGCCTGGAAATTGATGCTGGAACAGACTTCATATTTCCCTTAATTGCTAAATAATTCAAGTACACTAATAGATTAGGTGTAGGGGAAAGATGGTTGCTGTTATGGGTTCCAAATCCAATATTCTAAAAATTTTGAAAATTTTAAAATGGATGATAAATCATAGGACCTCTTGTCTTGGTTATTATTGTTGGCAGAGTATAGAAGAGAATGTACAATTAATGAAGAGGGTTTCAAATGAATAAAAGCTTGTTTTGGTGAATGGACATACAATTGATACTGCTTACCCACCGAGGAATCCGAGTTGCTCAAATTATTCATCGAGATCAGCTGCATGAAGTTTTCTTCTTTAGATTTTCTTAGGAAAAGGTCCCAAAGCATGTCGTGGATACGATAAGTTTTGGTACCAACTAGAGAGCTTCTTTTTGCTTCCATTACTAAACTTCGATTTATTAGTTCGTTCAGGTAGTGATGGAGATGCCAAGATGACTACTACCATAAATGAAGACATTCCACGTCTTGATAAAATATTTAAAGGTTATGTTCGGGATCCTCTAAGTGACATGGAAGGAACTATGACTAGTTCAAGGACTAAGCTTAGGAATGCTGCTTTAAATGCTTTGATTGACTGCCTTTATGATGAAGAATTGAAGGAGTTATCATCGACATCTTGGATTTATTGTTCTAAGACCATCGAAGAACTGAAGATATCATGATAAACACTATACCTTTTTTTCCCATTGGGTTTTTAATGAGGTAGTGTGATCACTATAAAATATTATAAAATTATTTCATTTTGGACTTTTGAGTGTAGAGCTCGGCCATGTGGGCTTTGAAGGGCTGAATTTTGAAATACAGTCTATTAGGGTTTAGAATATTGATTCTGATTAGAATTAGATTTGGTAAGATTAGATAAGACAATATTCATCCAAGGTGTGTCTTGGAAGAATACGGCCGTATGTGTCTATTATTAGGCTATATGTGTCTATTTTAGGTATTTTAGTTAGATATGGTTTTAGCTTCCTAAAGCATCCATAAGTCGATTCAGTTTCCAGTTGTGATTATGGTTTGGGGCCGATATCTAACACAATTTTCCATATCAATTGTTATCAATCAAATATACAAACCTTTGAGTTCATACTCTGTTGCTTGCAAGCTATTTCCATTGCTGCTAAATCCCGAGGGCTAGTTAAGTACCAATAACCTTATGATCTGATCCCAAAGGCTAGTTAAAGAACAAGTCGAAATTAAGAGCATCACGAGGGCTAGGTTCTTGAATTTCGTGCGATCCAGTGAGGGTTTGCAGATTCCTTCAATTGATCAAAGATTTTAATTCTGCAATCCAGAATCTTCGCAAGGAGGTTCATATCAGTTGGTATCAGAGCAAAGTGAAAGATCTACTGGTGGCCAAAAATTTGATCAGGGGTTTTGGGTTTTGCATTAATTTATTTTCAATTTTTTTATATATACTCTTTTGTGTCGTATTTTAACTGTGTTTGTTTGATCTTTCTTACCAGGATGATTGAATCTAGAGTCGAAGGGCATCGAAGGGTCCGAGAGTTAGAATATATAGGTATTAATATCCGCCTTCACCTTCATCAATCGAGTCAGGAGGACGTCGAAGGGTCCGAGCGTTAACAAGTATTATCCGCCTTCACCTCATGGCCAGCTTCCTAGTTTTTAGGTAGCTTAAACAGTTTATGTGCTTGTGATATTTTTTTCCACTCTTCTAAAAAATTATTGCATGCTCATAATCCAATTTTCTTTCTTTATTGTTCTTTGATTCCTTGATCTTAAATTGTTCTTTGATTCTTGATTACACCTTATTAAAAAAAATATGGTCGTTTGTGTCATTTTTCCAGATATACTGTCATATTCTTGATCCTTACGATCATGAATACCTCGAAGTTCATTTGAATCAAGATAAAGTTGCCGCGGATTTCTTATTCCAAGTTTTATATAGGCTAAATTTGTTCCAATTTTTTTTTTCAAAAAATAAATAAATCAGATTTTGGGTTTTAGAATCGGAATCCGGGGTTTTGAAATTGGAAGTTTGGGGTCATTTTGTAATTTTTGAAAATTTTGGGGCAGATTTGGAATTTCTAAAAATTTTGGGAATTGTGCTCGAAAATTTTTGCATGGGGAATAAGATTATGATTGTGAGTGTTTTATATTATGGAAAAATTGAATTTGTGGCTGAAAAGGAAATAAAGGAAAATGAAATCCGATTTGAAAAAGGAAAAGAAACGTCAAAATCCTAATCGGAAGTAAAAAAAAGGGAAAAAAGGTGAGCTAATTGAGAGGAGATTTAATATGAATTTTTGACTTGGGGGGAAAGTAAGTCATTAAAATCCTGGGATTTGGATTTGAGTTTTGTAATCCAAATTGATTTCAGAAAAGTTGAATTTTCGGAACTTATTCGTCTCATATATAAAACATTCTTGTTTTGATCACATCTAATTCATTACAACTCTGATTCACGCCATTCAAATTTCATTTTGTTTCTTATTCTCTGTAGAATTTGGAATTCCATATCGTAGATTCTAATTTTGGGTTTATATATGTTTATATTTTGAAATAAGTTCTATAGTACTCATCTCCATATTATGCTTTGAATTACGGTGAATTGATCTATTGTCGGGGGCTTCTATAGATCTATTTGGGGAGGAAAAGAGGAGAGAAAAGGGGAGAAACTTTTTAGAGAGAGAAACAAGGACAAGAGGAGCATTGGATAATAATTGAGGGGATATGAAAAGAGAAGAGATGCTACATTTGGGGGGTTAAAAAATTATCACTTGTGAACGTCTTGAAACTAGGCACTAATTAGGCACCAAGCAGGTGAAATGGATTGATTTGTTATTTGGAAAATGAAGGGTACTTCTATCTTTTAAGCAGCGGTCAACTGGGCTTTAAATGGAAAGAAATCAACTTGTGCAATTTAAGGTGGGATGACCCAATATGGAAAGTGTGCAATTTTGTGTGGGAGGGTGGGAGTTGGATTTCTTTTCTTGTTTCACTTGAATCCCCAAAAAATAGGTGAGTTATACTACCACACTCATCTCAAGCTCAGCCTACATCAAGGTTACAAAATCATACACCAAGATGACGAAGTGGACCTAAAAACAATATCGTCAACATAGATTTGAGCAATCAAGATATTTGACGATTTATGAAAAACAAACAAGGTGCAATATACTCCCTCTCAACAAGATCCTTTCTGAATTAGAAAGGTAGTAAGTCTCTCATACCAAGCCTTTGGTGCCCGTTTCAATCCAAATAGTGCCTTTTTTTAGTTGATACACATGATGCGATAATGAGGATCTTTAAATCCTTTGGTCTGTTCCATATATGCCTCATCATTGACTACTCTATTCAAAATTTCACTTTTAATGTCCATCTGATACAAGGTGAAATCTAGAGTGCATGCAATAGCAAGTAAAATGAAAATATATTCTAATCTGGCAACAAGTGTAAACGTCTCATCATAACAACTCCTTCAACTTGAGTGTATCCTTGTGCTACAAACCTTTCCTTGTTCCTGGTAATATTTCCGTCAGAATCATACTTGTTCTTGAAAATTCACTTGGTTCCTATCACATTAACTCCTTTAGGTCAAGGAGTACGAATTTACACATCATTGCGTTTAAATTGCCTGAGCTCCTCTTGCATTTATACAATCTAGTACTCATCTAGAAGAGTCTCCTTGTAATGTTTAGGTTCAGTGAGCGAGAGAAAGCAATGAAGGACATCAAGTTCTCTATAGTTGACTCGAGGGATGGTACGAGTCCTTCTTCCACTAGATACACTCTGTGCCGATGTTGGAATATCAAATGAGTCTAGAGAGGTTGATATTCCAACATCTCGGAGATTAAAGGATTCATCCACTTGATCAGAAGTATTAACCTATTATGATGTTCAAACATCATTATGTATTTGATATGATATATGATATGGTATTGGAACATCATGAGAATCTGATCTTTCTTCTTCAGACGTTGGCATTTTGGACTCATCAGAATGGTCCAATGTTACATTTATAGACTCCATAACAACCCGGGTGCGAAGATTATGCACTCTATATGCCCTGTTGTTTACTGAATATCAAAAAAATATACTAATATCGCTACGATTATAAAACTTTTCCAACTATTCTCTATCTCTGAGAATGTAGCACTTACTTCCAAACACGTGAAAGTAAGCAACATTTGGCTTTCTGTCCTATTAAATCTCGTACAATGTCTTGCTGATGAATGTTGAAGGTATACTTGATTAATCGTGTAACAAGTAGTATTCACAGTATTGGCCCACTATTTCTTGTGTATCCATTTTTCAGCAAGCATAACTCGAGCCATTTCTTGTAGTGTCATGTCCTTTCTTTTAACGATCCCATTATGATGTGGAGTAATGGAAGCATAGTATTCAAGTTGAATGCCTAGACCGCTATTGAATTCACTAAATTATGAATTTTCAAATTCTCTCCCATGATTGCTGCAAATTTGAATAATTTTTTCAACTGGGCTGCCCTTCTCTGTTTGCAATTTTACCACCAAACTTTTCAAGACATCAAGTGTGTCTGACTTCTGTTTCAAAAACACCACTCATGCATATCTAGAGAAATCATCAACACACATAAAAATGTACATCTTACTTCCCACACTTGGTGT
The DNA here is from genome assembly GCA_037428765.1 of Rubia yunnanensis. Lineage (NCBI taxonomy): Eukaryota > Viridiplantae > Streptophyta > Magnoliopsida > Gentianales > Rubiaceae > Rubia > Rubia yunnanensis. The sequence continues at coordinate 28,820,018 of CM075069.1, read as the reverse complement.
ACTTACTGGACCCATCAAATCCATGTGCAGGAGTTCAAGTGTTTTGGAAGTGATGACTTCATTAACGGATGAGGAGGTACCCTGATCAGCTTACCTTGTTGACATGAACCACATACAATTTCCTTCTTCTCGCTGAGAGTAGGTATACCTTGTATTGCCTTCATCTGTGAAATCTTCACAAGGGTTTTATAGTTAATATGACCAAGTTTCCCGTGCCACATTTTACCTCCATCATGTTCAACCCTTAGATAGTTCACTTCTTGTTCCAACATATAGCAGTTCCTTGATAACCCAATTCCAGTAAGTACTTTATCGTCGCCATGTTTCACAATACATTTTTCTCCATGGAATTATATGGCCATGTTATCATCACATAGCTGACTGATACTTAGGAGATTAGCCTCAAAGTATTCCACCAATAACACACTGGTGAAGGTTGGAATCCCCATTATTAATAGCTCACATTTACCAACTACCTTGCTCTACTTTCCATCATCAAAAGTAACAAATCCTCCATCATAAGGCTTAATTTTCCTTAGGTACTGTTGTGAACCAGCAATATGTCGGGAACAACCACTATCAAAGTATCCCAAATACCTAGAATGTGCAATGAGGGAAGTGTGAGCAAAAACAAGATTTAGGAGTTTTAGGGATCCATACCTTTCCGATCATCCTTGAGCGCTAATCTTGGTTCATGTTGGAACATTTCATTAGCCAACGTCCATTCATGGCGTTTTTAATAATTTTAAAACATGATCATCTGAGTGGCCTTGATAGGTACAATAACCACACTTTAACACATTCCTTTGTGATGTTTTGACAATTTTTCTCTTCAATCTTCCAGCTTCAACTTTGAATTCCCCTGCATTGGTTGAAGGATTCTTATACCCTAGTCCTCGTCGATTTCCAAAACTCTTGCCCATAGTGAGAATGTCATCAAGTTTAGCTTTCCCAGAATTCAGTATCTCACTTTTCTTCCTCATGCGCTCTACCACAATTTGCATATCTTTCACCTTTTCTTCCAACAATTATTTCTCATATTTCCAAGTTTTATTTTCACCTGTTACTTTTAACCACATGCCATACATTTTCTCATACACAATGTACACGTCTTCATCCCTCACAACTTGATCTTCCTCATCACTTGAGGAATATTCTTTTTGATCGATATTGGAACATGTGATGTCTTCCACCAGATCAATGTTGGAACATTCAGAAGTATCTGATCCACTGCGAAGTGTTGCTCGAAAACTACATAATTGCTGATCAATTCCTCCTCATCATTCTCCACATCTTCATCTTCACTCCATGAGGTGACGTATGATTTTCCTTATTTTTTCTGAGTGTTTGCACATTCATCTTGGACGTGTTCAAAACCTTCACATTCTCTGCATTGAATTCTCCCAAACTACTTTGAGTTACCAGCTTGATTTCTTGAGAATTTATGTGTTGGTTGTTCCATCCGTGAACCTCGATTGTTCCCAAAATTTTGAAAACTAGATTTGTTTCCATCATATTTGTCTTGGGAATTCTTCCTTACCATCTTCTTCAGCATCATTGAGAATTTTTTCGTGATAAGAGCAAGTTCTTCATTACCATCATCACTATTCTCATCTTGATTAATTTTTGTTGAAGAAGCTTTGAATGAAAGCTCTCCTTTTGCCTTCTTTGATAGATGTTCCAGCGTCATGTCCAAAGTTTGAATCGATCCCATCAATTCATCCAACATTAATGTGGACATGTCTCTTGCTTCCTCTACTGCTGCAACTTTAATAGCAAACCTCTGAGGTAATGATCTCAAAGTTTTTTTCACCAATTTAGACTCTTTGTAAATTCCCAATTGATGCGCCAGATTTGTGAACACAAATATAGTTTCATCTTCTTCTATCCTTAGTTTTTCAAACTTTATGGCAAACATTTGTAATTTTTATTCACGTACACGACTTGTTCCTTCATGCATTGTCTGAAGTATATCCATGCTTGCTTGGCATGGTAGCATATAGAAATGAGTTTAAACTTATCCTCATCTACAACCGTAAAGATAGCATTCAAAGCTCATGAGTTTGCCAGTCTCACCTCTTGTTCTTCAGTCTTCCATAGCACTTTAGGCTTTAGCACTGGCTCCTTAGATGTTCCTGCTTCACTAGCTTTCGCAACTGGAGTTGTCCATTCTGTTTCCACATAGTGCCAAACTAGTTCATCCAGAGAGTTTATGAACACTCGGATACGTGCCTTCCAATTGGTGTAGTTTGTTCCTTCCAACGATGGTGACCGATATACTAAGGCTCCTTCCTTGGTTGAAGGCTCCTTCCTTGGTTGACACTTGTAAAATATGATACCACTTTCCTTAACAAAACTAAGGTAAAAAAAGTGGCTTAGCTATGATACCAATTGAAATTTTGGGTTTACCAATTATCTAATTTAAACTAACATTTAATCCCAACTTAACCAAGTATGTTTAAACATAAAAGTTGACACACAATACTTGGTTACACAGTTCGTGAATTCACCTACATCTGCAGGGTCATGCCCAATAATGAGAAAGAGAACAGTACAAACGTCTCATACAATAGTACTTATCTTGACTAATTATAAATGTGAATTTTTGAAAGTTCCCCTTGCTGGCGATCAGTCTTGATCAGAACTATTTCAACAATTTGTCACAAAGTATTGGGATTTTGAAACAGGCTCTCAAAGCTCTCTCTTAGTGTATAAACCGTAGCTTCATTTTTAAATATAATAAAATCGATAAAGAGAGCAGCCATATCTTTCCCCTATTTAAATCCGAAATCAACTCTTAGAATTTATTTTAATTTGAAAGTCATCATCAAGAGTCCAGCCGTGTTCAATTATTTCTTCTTCAACTCAACCTCTAATGACTTATCATATCTAATCCAATCCCAAACAATTAGGAAGTATCTTAGTCAAATCCAATCAATGGAAATAGGGATTTAAATAGAGATATGTTTGATCCAATCAAATCACTCGCAGAATTAAGAAACCAATTAATCTTCAACTGCTTAGAGCATCTCCAATTCAACGAGGGTCATCCACGAATTTCGGGGCCATTTGACGAATTATTATTGGGCTTCAATATGACTTTGATTAAAGAGTTTCTTCAATATTAAATTTTCAAGTTTTGATCTCCAATGCAAGTATTGTAAATGAGACTTCAATGCTGGCGTGTCATGTTTATCATAATAAAAATTTAAAGAATTTTATTTATACTCATTTATTCTAGATTAAATTCAAATACCTACATATATTTAATTTGTATGTATTCTTAGTTTCATAACTAATTTTTAAAAAAACACACACACACACACACACACATATATATATACTCCCTCTGTTCCACCTCAATTTGCAGAAAGAGTAATTGAGGTGGGAAATATGTACAGTAAAAAAAGTACTGTAAAAGCTGAAAAAAGCTGAAAAAATACTGTGGACAAGACTGTAAATAGTAAAATTTGAAATTGGTAATCAGATTTTTACATTTCTTTTCCAAGCTAACCTTTTCCTCCAAAATATAAGATTTGGCTCCAAAAATAATTTGGAGCCAACAAAGAGAATGGGGGCACAAAAAAAAATACAAATTCAGAAGAAACTTTATATTCTCTATAAAATCTTTCATTCTCTGCATTCACTTCCACCTTTCCAAAATCCTTCATTCCTTTTCCAGCATTAAAAGCCCTCAGATTTCTTCTCATCAAACACATTCTAGTCCCTCAAAGATCCTCATTGGGCTCTTAATGTTGGTGGGGCTGTGATGGTGGGAAGGAATCTAACCGATGAGGAAAGGCAACAAATAGCACAATTTTTGTTGCAGCATATCATAGAAGGCAAAATCAGGCATGACCAGCGAGTTCAGACAGCAAATCAGTGGAGCTGTTCTGTCCGAACCATTAGCACCATTTGGGCGAGAGTCAAGCAACAGATAGCTGGTGGGGAACAATATCCGCAAGATCATTGCGACATGGAAGACCATGCCCAACGAAAAAGCCAATCGACACAGCATCATTGATGGCTATACCTCTTCCAAAGCGAAGAACCTGTCGGTCAACCGCTGCTGCTCTACATATTAGTAAGAGTACCGTTCACCGGGCTATGATAAACAAGGAAATCAGGAGCCATGCCAATGCAGTTCATCCATTCTTATTCAACAATAGCCAAGCTAAGAAGAATGGAATGTTGTTTATCAATGATAGAATGCAACATGTAATTCAAGGACATGCATAACATCATTCATATTGATGAGAAGTTGTTCTACCTCACTGAATCAATCACAAGACACTTACTTGCCCCTGAAGAACCTGAACCATATAGAACACAACATAACAAGCATTACATACCCAAGTTGATGTTCTTATGTGCAGTTTGTAGGCCTATATTTGACCATGAGGGAAACTGTGTCTTTGATGGTAAAGTAGGTGTCTTTCCTTACACTGAATATGTTGATGCAAAAAAACCAGTATCAATAGGCCTAGATGAACCCTTGTTTTAACACCAATTAAGAAGGTTAATAGGGAATGGATTAGGAAGAAACTTATTTATGATGTCATCCCAGCAATTAAAGCTAAGTGGCCAGCTTGGTTAAGCAAACAAATCTCAATACAACAAGACAATGCCCCTTCCCATATACCGTCCAATGACCCTGAGTTCATAGTAGCTGCAAATTCATATGGTTTTATAATTAAAATGATGTGCCAACCAGCTAGGTCACCGGTTTTAAACATCCTAGACCTGGGTTTTTTTGCCTCCATTCAAAGCTTACACCATGAAACCCCTAGCACAGACTTAGAGGGACTTTTACAGGCTATATACAATGCTTTCGAAAGAGAGGATCCAAAAAAAATTGACCAGATTTTCTTATCTTTGCAAAAATGTGATGATTGAAATCATGAAGGATAAGGGGGAAATAACTTTAAAATGCCACATATGGGTAAGCAAAGACTGATTAGGCTGGGAAATTTGCCAAAAAACTTGATTGTGGATCCTGAAATTGTGAGGAAATGTTTGGAAGACCTAATTGCTGTTGGAGTGACTGGACAAGTTCAAGATCTCATGCTGAGCATGGAAATGGGCTGGAAAAGTTTTCCATGGAAAATATTTTGTAGGGTTGTGCTTGGAAATCTGTATAAACATGCATTTTGGTTTATATAGTCATGTTTAAGGTGCAACCTTGTAAAATAGGGATGGTATTTCCCCTGTTTGATTTTGGATGTAAAATCAGTTTGTATGAATGAATGAATGCATTTCCTATTTCAACAACACCAAGTCTAAGATTGAAATAATCACAGAACTGAAGCCACAAATACTGGTTTGGCACACTACATGAACATGCAAATTACAAAACCACATCATTGCGCCATCCAAAGGGATTTGAATTAACAAAACCAGGTTGCATTTAGAGATTTTTTTCAATTATTTGTCATCATTACATCTTAGGCTATTTTCAAATTATATGAATGCCCCGCCAAGAACAAATCAGTTTCTTAACTGATAGGCATGGCTGCATAACATAATAATCATACATCACAACTTCATCATCGATTATGACCTACTACATCTACTGTGACTCAATTATTATAATTGCAACTTGATCACACTGCCCGCCAAGAACAACCAAGTCTTTAGATCCAACCGCATGGCTGTAATGTGTCGGTCACAAACTCTAATCTCACAACCTTACCCTATCCAACACTCCATGTTAGACACTTGCCGAAAGGAATGAAACACATAAAACAAAGCATGTAGTCAGATAGAAATGCAGAAAACTATTAGTCCAGACAGTCACACACGACTGTATCACAGGTAAAAAATATTAGTCCAGACAGTTCCACACGACTGTATAACAAATCAAACAACAGCAGTCCACATAAGAACATTCCACATAACATATTAGCAGTCCAGGAACAAAAAATTAGATGAGAATGTCAGGTAACACATCAAATGCAGTCCATAATGTAAAAACAAGTCATGAATCGAACAATTAGTAATAATATAAGCCATCATAAGTATTTAACCAATAGCCCGCAAGGTTAATCACTGGATTTGCTAGTTCCGTCATCCACCACCTGCACGGAAAATTTAATTATTAAAATGAATGCAACTCAAGAATACCATATTAACAAGAAAAAACTATAGCTAAAAGGCAAGGTGCAACCTTAAGTAGTGCCTTCAAGCTGATTTTGGGAGGGTTTCTTTTTCTCAGCTCAGATGGCACATACCCTTCAGGTTTTGGCATATTCTCTCAATAGGCTATAGCATCAAGAACATCTTGGGGAAAATTACGCAAGGACCACTTTTTCTTGCCTTGAGTCATCTTTGTTTTAGGCCAATTCCCCTGAAAATAACATGATCCATATTCATAGAATCCTGGTTCACCAAACTTAATGCTACGATAATCAGTAACACCTTCAAGCTTTGGAAACCAATCTGTATTTTCCCGACTCTCCTTATCAAGTACAAAACCATCATCAGGGGCGTCGACAGATTTCGGAGGATACTCAACCTCAGAATAATCAACAGGGGTCTCCGACGACCATGGAGTCCAGTCAGCAAAGTTGATTGGACTGAAATGAGTGGCTATCGGAATATCTGAATCAGACATAGATCCCCAAAATGAATGTGAATCATCAACCCTTTCAGTGTCCATCAGCACCTTAGAGCTTGAAGCTCCGACACATGAGTAGGACAAGTGATTGGGCTCATCACTAGGTGTACTCAATAAAAAGAGTAGTGGCTGTGATGGTAGACAAGACGTCAGCAAAAAAAGGGAGTACACATTAGTTAATACCCAGAGAAATGAAATCAGAAACTCAGATATGCGTATGGCCACAACAAACAAACTCAAACGAACTCATCAAATAACAACACCAACATACAAATCGTTTGAAAAGGTCATCAAATATACGAGTCAGTCAACACCAGTAAACAAGGGAGTACACATCAGTTGATACCCAGAGAAATGAAATAAAAAACTCAGATATGCATAGGGCCACAACATACAAATCTAAACGAACTCAAACGAACTCATCAAATAACAACACCAGCATACAAATCGTTTCAAAAGGTCATCAAATATACAAATCAGTCAAGAAGAATAAGATTTATTTGTTCAAAAACTATTTCCGTAAATAGATCTATGGAAACCCTAACCCAAAAATTAAGAAAAATGAAAAATAAAGAATGAAAACAGCCAAAAAGGCATGAGCTAGACCTATTCAAACTCCGGCTAACACAATCGATGCTCGGCAGGGGTATACAAACCCAAGGGTTTGAAAACACGGCTAAGAACACATCAAAAGCACAAATGGGTAAAAAAACCCATTTTCCAGATCTATGCAAACCCTAACCGGAAAATGAGAAAACTTGCAAAACATTGAACAAAAAGTAAAAAAAAAACCACAACCCAGGTTATCAAACCCAAAATGACACAATCTGAGCACTGACGGACTTTGGGAAACCAAGGGTTTGACAAACCCAGTTTCAAAATCGAACAAATTTGGAAAAAAATAGAGCACGAGAAGCTGGATATGAGGACAAAATCAGAATATGTGCGAAAATAGGTGGGTATTCGGACCTGTGATGAAGAGGAGGAAGAGTTTCAGAATATGATTCAAGAGGATTTTTAAGAGAACAGAGATGATAAGATTTGGGATTTTTGAGGAGCCAAAGGGAGAGGTAGAGAGGAGAGTCTCTGCGTTGGGATGTTGGATTTTTGAGAGAAAAGAGATGATAAGATTTGAGATTTTTGAGAAATGGAGGGGAGAGGTAGAGACGAGAACAGAGCCTACGTGGAGTAATTACCAATGCAGTTACCAACGCATTTAGGCAAAGACAGATCCAAAATTTTGCCACTTCAAATTATCACCTAAACCCAGCCTTAATAAACCCATGTCTATTTGTTATTTCAGCTTAAATAAAGGGCATTTTGGTAATTTTGACTCAAGTCAACTAGGCCATTTTTGGCAAAATCAGAAATTGCAATTTGAGCTGGAAAAACCCAATTAGGAAAGTGTGCAGTTTGAAATGGGACAGAGGGAGTGTATATCATCTTTTAAATTATAATATAAATTATTAAAAATATCTTCATTTCTATATTTTTTAAGAAATGTAGGAGTGCATGAAATTTTAAATATTATATACATTTAACTAATAAAAAAAATATGATATGCCAACTGAATTAATATGAATTTGATTGAAAATTTAGATTGATTGTAATTTGTGTATATAGAAACTTGATTGAAAATTAAAATTGATTACGATTTGTATATGGAAACTTGATCAAAATTTTAATTTGATTGATATTCGTATGTATGCAAATGTTGCTGATGTGGCAAAGTGACGACCTCACTTTCACTCTCTGAAAACAGAAGGTCAATTTGAAGGGATCACTTTCATTTTTGTCCACGTCAGATTGACCCCCTTATTTGATCCCTACATATTGGAGATGATATTTGAGTTTGTGAGTCACTTAATATGACGTGGCAGGAGAGAGTTACCCAATTGGCGTTTGTATTGGAGATGCTCTTAACATGAATAACAAATTCTGCGTGTTTGGATTTTCCTTTCGTTTCGGCTTTAGCTTTGCTTTGATGTTAAATGTGGAATAGTCTATTTTATGAGATGTTAAAAAAGGCCAATATCTAAATACAATTTAAACTCTTTAGACTACGCTCAGAATGACGCTTTATTCTGTTATTTAAATTCAAGATATATTTTTTTTCCAAAAAGTGATGCACTTTACCTCGTCTTATTACGAGGATTGATATTAATTCGACGAATCATTCAGTGAATTCCAGCGAAAACGATTTAAATTCCATCCATATGAAGCTACAGAAACATTATTTTCCCAGGAATGTTAGAAATATCACACACTAATTTTGAGCTTTCCTATGCCATATGCCCCTTCATTTACATGGTTGAGTGTCTGAAAAGCTTTCATTTTCTCTCTCTAAGCACTGTTCATCAATGTCTTAATGATCTCACTGCTCTGAGGGGAAATATGAAAAGTGAAAAGACACCCTTTAAATAAATTGGAGCAATGAAGAACTGAGCAGGATTTAGCAAGTGGAAAGAAACGAAGTACTGTACGAGGAATCTTTGGTGCTCTTGCTTTCCTAGTAAGAGACCCAAAGGCCAAAAAGGCTTTCTTCTAAATCGAATTTCTTCATAATGAAGAACTCGTCTTTTGCATATGTTCAGTTTTCGGGCAACTGGGTTGTGTAAAAAATCATATTTTACAAGTTTTGTTTTGTTTTGGAGATTATGATTTTCTTGTTTCCTCTGTTGTTTAGAGGATCGTTTTATTATTACGCTCGCTTTGTTGGTAAGACTTGCTTTCCCCTGTTTGGAATTGACTCCTAGTCAAATTTCTCCCCCTTTTTCTTTCTTTATTAGTAAGTAACTTGTAGTTTCCTCGAATTTGCTTTTGAATACCATGTCTTTTGCTCCCTTCTCTAAATTTCTTCTGTGTGGCGTTTGAGTGATCAGGTAGGGAGGTGATGTAACAATGATGGGAAGGAAAGAGAAGAAGGAGAAATCGAAACACCTGGGGTTGGTTGATATTGTGTTTTCTTGGTCCATTGCGGATGTAATGAACAAAGATTATTACTCCAAAAAGGTATGCAGAAAATGTCATGAATGTTGGATTTTTACACAAATGAAGATGGATTATGATTTTGATTGTGTAGTTAAGTGCTTGTAGATTGAAGGATTGAGTTGCCCTTTAGCTGTTATTCTGTATAAATCTTGCATGATTCAGTGGTAAAAGTGGTACATCATTGGGCACCTGAAATTTTGCTGTTTTTGGTTATGTTCTTTAGCCTATTGCATCTTCATTTCACAGGTAAAACCGGTCCCCGAGAGGTTTACATCCACAGATCAGTACTTGAACTCATTCATGTACCCTCTTCTTGAAGAGACACGAGCTGATTTACGCTCTAACATGACTACATTGTCTCGGGCGCCATTATGCGAAGTGTTTGACGTGAAAATAACCAAGGATTTTGAGCCCCCTAAAAACCTTTTTTATAAGATTTCGCTGATGAAGCCATCCAGCGGCGATGATGATGAAAAAGACAAAAAGGGAGGTGCTTATGAGCCCGAGTTTGGAGATTTGATTGCATTCACTGATGTGAGGCCGAGGTACGTTGATGATTTGAATCGTCCTAAAATGCCGTATGTTCTTGGGTTGGTTCAAGGGATGAAGGATGAAGGCAATTTCAAGCTTCCAATTCTGGCATCAAAACCTATTGAGTTCATGAAAGAAGACATAGGAGAAAAGGGTAAAAAGAGAACCAAGCTTTTTGCAGTTTATCTTACCAACTTGAACACAAATATGCGTATTTGGAAGGCTCTGAATCCTGATCAAGAAGTTGCAAACATGAAGATCATATCAACTGTATTGCAAGTTGATCCCAATGTAAGATATCTCTGTTGTACTCCCTCCTATCATTAGACTCTCGTTTACCTTGGTTTTCTCGAACTTTTCTAAACATGTGACATATGTGTTGTGCTTCTATTTCCAGGTTTATGGGATCTGTCCTGCTTGCTCTTCTGAGAACTATCAAAATACAGCAATACAAGGGTTTGGACTAGATAAGTCCCAACAAACAGCTGTCCTGAATTGCATTGCTACGAAGAATTGCCATCATCAGAATACTGTGAAGCTGATATGGGGTCCTCCTGGAACTGGAAAGACAAAGACGGTTGCTTCTCTGTTATTTGCTCTTCTTCAGATGAGATGCAGAACATTGACTTGTGCCCCGACCAATGTTGCAGTCATCGGGGTTATAAACCGGCTGATGAGCTTGCTGAGGCCTACTCTGAAGCATGAAACTTACGGACTTGGGGATATAGTTTTGTTTGGGAATGGGGAACGGATGAAGATTGATGATCATGAAGAGCTCTGCGACGTGTTTCTCAGTTACCGCGTTTCCTGTCTTGCTGCATGTTTTGCTCCATTGACTGGGTTCAGAGGCAGTTCAGAAGCCATGATAAGGCTTCTGGAAGACCCTGAGGAACAATATCAGCAATATTTGAATAGGTTGAAAGAAAAGGACGAAAATAGTGATGAATTTGATGATGATAATCATAGTGATAAGGATGGCATTGTGGATGGGATTGAAAATCTAGGCTTGAAAGAAAGCAAAAATAGATTGTGGAGGAAAGCGATTTCTCAAACCCTCAAGGAGAACAAACAGAAGAAAGGGAAGAACGGAAAAGAGTCGAAGAAAGGGAAGAACAGAAAAGAGTCCAAGGAAGGGAAGGACAGAAAAGAGTCTAAGAATTCAATGCAGATCAAAGAGGTGAAAGGCGATAGCGAGAAAAACCAGGAGCAAAGCAAAGAGGTGGAAGATACTATGACATTTGAAGATTTTTTCATGAAGCAATTTGTTTCGATTTGGGAACGGTTGATTTTCTGCATCTCAAGCTTGTATACACACATGCCGACATCTTTCATTCCAGAAAATTTGGCAGATGACATGGTTAAGGTTGAGTATATGTTGCAAGCCCTTCGAACTTCCTTTCATAATGTTGCCGGGAACGGAGGGCTAAGGGCAGTTTTTGATGATTTTACTGGTGTAAGAAGGAAAAGAAACTTGAATGAACTGACCATGACCAGATTAGAGTGCCTACGAAAGATGAAGCATATTAAAGAGCTGCTAGCGGCTTCTCTTCCAAATTATATTGAAGATTATCAAATCAAGAATTTTTGTTTGGCAACTGCAAGATTGCTATTTTGTACTGCTTCTGGTTCATCAACGTTGCACACTGAAAACATGGCACCTATTCAGTTATTGATCATCGACGAAGCTGCTCAGCTCAAGGAATGCGAGTCCACGATACCCCTTCAGCTTGCTGGTCTTCGGCATGCAATACTTATTGGAGATCAGAAACAACTGCCTGCAATGGTTCAAAGCAAGGTTAGCTATCCAACTGATTATGTTATTATGTACAATTTTTTGACTTTTTGAAGTTATTGATATGTGTAATGAACAGATTTCGGAGAAAGCTGGCTTTGGAAGAAGTTTGTTTGAAAGGCTAGAGAGATTAGGAGTTGAGAAGAGCCTTCTGAATGTGCAATACAGAATGCACCCTTCGATAAGCTTATTTCCAAATAGGCAGTTCTACGGAAGGAAAATTATGGATGGCCCGAATGTGAGAAGTTCAGGCTACAAGAAGATCTTTTTAAAAGGAGCCATGTATGGATCATACTCATTTATTGACATAAACCATGGACAAGAGATGTTTGATGAGAAACATAGCAAAAAGAATCCGGTGGAGGTAGAGGTGGTTGCTGAGATCATAGCTAAACTTCATAAACGTATGATTTTTCTGCTTTGTATATATGTATGCGCAATTGTCTCTTTTTCTTATTCGAAACGCATATGATTGTAGCTAACTTATGTTTCTTCTTGTTGTTTAGAGTTTCTTGCCTCGAGACAGAAAGTTCGCGTTGGCTGCATATCGCCATACAAAGCTCAAGTATTTGCGCTTCAGGAAAGGCTTGGAAAGACATACAGCACAGATGTGAAGAGTGATTTCTCAGTGAATGTCCGCTCTGTTGATGGATTTCAAGGTGGGGAAGAAGATATCATCATCATCTCAACTGTGCGATGCAATGCGGGTGGTTCAATAGGCTTCCTTTCCGATCATCAAAGGACTAATGTGGCTCTTACTCGAGCAAGGTAAGTGAATTATCGCATTACATAGTATTGCATGAATGCATTCGCTTAATGTAGATTCTTTGCAGGCATTGCCTTTGGATATTGGGCAACAGCGCGACTCTCCTTAACAGCGGTACAGTTTGGAAGAAGCTAGTGTTGGATGCAAAGTCTCGTGGTTGTTTTTACAAGGCGGGAGATGACCAGAACTTGGCTGGAGCCATTTCTTCCACCTTATTTAATGGTGGCCATCCTGATGACCTGCTCGATATCAATCGCTCAAAGCTGTTCAAAAACGCTAAGTGGAAGGTACATTGCTACATTTCTCTCATAGTCAACAAGATTCTATCCTTGCTACTGCATTGACCATATGCTTACTTGTGGTTACTAGGTTTGCTTCAAAGATGAATTTGCCAAGTCATTCAGTAACATTAAGGATTCTGAGCTCCGTAAGCAAGTTGCATCTCTTCTAGTGAATCTTTCAAGTGGCTGGCGCAAGCCTCAGCAAAATCACCCCACCTTGATAGAAAAATATGGTGCTTCTGCTTCGTTGCTGGAGCTGTACGATGTAAAGGGTCCGCTGAAACTGATCTGGAACGTCGACATTCAGAGGAAGAATTCAAGGGATGTCCAAACCATGATAGTTTGGGACATGTTGCCAGTTTCTGAGGTACCTAAGTTGGCCAAAAGAACAGAGCAGCTGTTTAAAAACTACACAGTTAGTACTCTAAGCCGGTGCAAATTCAGAAAGAGGCAAAGGTATGTATGTAGACACCATTACAAGCGTTGTGTTTATTGTTCTGTTACAAACACCGCATGTTAAGGGGTTGCGTGATGTCATTTTGGTGCAGGAATTTAGTAGTTCCAGCTTCATGGCCATTGGAAACAAATTCTGGAAGCAGTTGTGATGAGCTAACTGACATCTTGGCTGGTGGATTAGCTAAACTCAGTTTATGAGATGAACCTTAACCATCTGAAAAAACAGTATGGTACAGGTGATTAATCGATCTCACGAGCGCATGATCTGATGATAACCTCTCCCATGGAAAACACCTTTTGGTAGGAAAGAAAGATGGAAAGAAGAAGATGCCCTGAAGAAAAGTTAGCTTCAATGGAACAGGAAAGAAGCTTTGTTTTGCAGTATATAGCAAGTGAAACTGGGATGTCTACTTATTGTATGCAGTATGGCTATTCCACATCTCACCACTGCATTAATTCCACCGTATCACCTATTTTAGTCATGTTAAATTTTTGTTGGATTGGACTGAATTGATTAGACAGTAATTTTATAATACGACAGTAAATCTATTTGTGCTGAATGAAACAAATTTGTGTACCAACTTAAATTTGCCACTGGATACACACCAAACAAGTAAATTTGTCAAGTAAATCTATATGACAGTAATAAATACACGTTAATAGTAGTTTTTGGTCAACAATGTAAGTTGATGTAAATAAATACTCCATACAAGTGTAAGATGAATACTGCATCTCCATCTCACAAAGATAACAAATTAGAGTCTTGCCAATTTTAACATCAAACACAGATTCAAAAATCTGATAAAGAAAATAGAAGGAAACGTGTTTTAAACCGAAAGTCGGGCTCCTTTTCTAACCAACCACGTTAACGAGTACTCTGTATTTGTAGCATCATTCACATGCCATGCAAAATCATGTCCAGAAATGATGGATTATTAATCCAATAGTTTAGCATCTTTGTTCAACTAGACTTTAGAGTTCATGCTACCTGAAACTCTGAGAGTGGGCTAGCAAATGCGTTCCCCACATCTGCTTTCAGAAACTATTGTAAATTCAAATCGTTCCTTCAATTTAGCATAAAAATAATCCATAGAATGGCAACTTCCTTAATAGATCATGCTTCCGTCATTTCATCAAAAGCAGCAAATATTGTAAAACTGATCAGAACTCTCCCATAACTAAATCATGCATGAATGCACAAAATGAAAAACAGAGGTAAAATGAACAGTGGAGTCTTAGATGAATGGTAAAAATTGACACACACTCATGATATGCTTAAGCCCTCTTATTAAATAGCGGAGATGACAACACACTCAAGTCTTTTACCATAAATTGATCTATTTTTTAAACCCTTCTCCCGAGTAAAAATAGACTGCTGATTCTACTTCTAAAAGCTCGTATATTGTGTCGAATTGTCTTTTATTTTTCTATCAAGGTTAAGGTAAAATTCTAGGATAAGAGATGGTGATTTTTTTTATTATAAGGCACTACAAACGATGCAAGAATGTTATGCACAACTTTTCATAAGCACCACTCAAAAGTAGACCAATAGCAGTCTTCCCAATACCGATATTCATAATAATTAGTTGGTTTCAAAATTTGAAGATTAAACTTGAGTTTACCATTCTAACTGTTATTTCTTATACAATTGCTCATATGCTATATGTTATTCGAAATGAACCCACAGTGAATTAGGGGGAAAATCACCAAAGCTCTCCCACTGTTGGTGTTCTACCTTAGTATCCCTAAAAAGCAGTATCTGGACTCTAGTTATGGAATCGATCGAAGGAGTAAATAATATTTGAGTACAAGTACAAATCTTCATACTTGCCTTATTCAGGGCGCATTCCTGCTACTACTAATATAACTTCAATAAAGAGGAACATGTACTAACATTTGACTTGCTTGAACCATCATTTAATGGAGTTTTACCAAATCAATCTGAGGGAGCAGTCATCACTTTGAAGTCCTGATTCCCCAGCTCCAGGTGTTGCTCGAGAATTGGCTGTGCAGAATCTACGGCAAATTGACTACACAACTGAATGTCAATCATTTCTAATGTTGGGACATCCCCGAAACTGGAAGGAACCATGACAAGCTTTTTACAACCCCTCAACACAAGTTTTTGAAGCTCGGGGAAGTGTTCTGAACAATCCAAGGAGTTATTCCAGTTTGCAATATTCAAATTTTCCAACATCAAATACTTCAGCTTGGGGAAAGTACACTCTTTGGGCATATCCCATATATTGCCTTCAAAGGCTTTGAATAGTAATTTGAGAACCTCCAACTTGGAGAGTTAAATGATCACAAACATATATCCCCAAGAAAAGCAGAATCTAGAGAGCGTAAGCTTCATGATATTCAGAGGGAAGCTGAGTTCGCATGGAAACGTTTTCCCTATGTAGGAGACATTTAGAGATTCAAGTAGAGTAAAAAATTCCATGGCAGGAAACACATACCCCCCGTTATACCTATCCCACTTTTTTAGTTCCAGGAAGATGTACCTAAAATTTTTAACTCCTGTCCACATTTTTAGTAACTTTTTTGCTTCATTCCAATCAGAAATAGTTGGACAAGAAAAGCTGGCAATGTTGTGCAATATTGAAGAATTGACAATCTCAGGGCTTAACAAGGTTAAAGAAGCACGTGGACAAACATGAACATGCCTCAAAGTTTCCATGCTCCAAAGGGTACTTGGCGATGCAATTTCACCCCGTGTTCCTTTCACAACAAGAGTCTCCAAGTTCCACAGCTTGGAAATTGATGCTGGAACAGACTTCATATTTCCCTTAATTGCCCAATCATTCAAGCAAAGTAATAGATTAGCTCCATGGGGAAAGATGGTTGCTGTTATGGGTTCCAAATCCAATATTCTAAGAATTTTGAAATGTTTAAAAATGGATGATATATCATAGGACATGTTGCCTTGGTTATTATTGTTGGAAGGGTATAGAAGAGAATGGATAATTGATGAAGAGGGTTTAAATTGAATAAAGCCTGTTTTGGTGAATGGACACACAATCGGTACTGCTTACCCATCGAGGAATCCAAGTTGCTCAAATTATTCATCGAGATCGGCTACATGAAGTTTTCTTCTTTGATTTCCTTAGGCAAAGGTCCTGAAGCATGTCGTGGATACAAGTTTTGGTACCACCCAGAGAGTTTCTTTTTGCTCCCATTACTAAACTTCGGTTTATCAGTTCTTTCAAGTAGCCCTCAGGTATTTCTTCCAAGCTCTTGGAATCGACTGTTGGAATAAAACCTTCTCTCATCCATAACTGTTGCAACTTCTTCACTGGGATTTATTGGTCCTTGTTAACCGTATATATTTACCATAGGCTTAGTCTTGTACTTACTGTATGACTTAATCTAGATAATTATCCTCTCAGATTATGTTGTTACGTCTAATCAGTAGGATCCCTTTTTATCTTGGGATCTAGTTATAGACTTGTACTCTATATTTACTGTATTCAATCAATGGAAATAAACAACACTTTCCATCATTTCAAACCTTCCTTACTTATTTACATGGTATCGGCCTAAAATAGATCTAAATGGCCTCTGATTCATCTCCTTCCATTCAATCCCTTGTCGTTGCTAATGCTGGTTCTGATTCTTCGAACCTCAGCTTCAAGTTCCATAATCTAGTAATTCGCCTTGACCGGTCCAATTACTCACTGGAGAGGTGTACCATTCGTTCAGCCCTGGAAGCTTTTAGTCTGGACTCCTTCCTCACGGATGTTACTCGGCCTCCGGCCACCATTGTTGACCCGCTACTCCGCCAACTGATCCGATTGATCCTCGCATCAGAACTGCAGCTCGAGAAGAGCTCAATCCGACGCTGATGACTTGGCTCAGAAAGGACCGCCTTGTCCTTCTCTGGATCCGGTTGACATTAACCACTCCTATGCTCGGAATTGTTGCTCACACCGTCTCCACCAGTGAGGCCTGGTCAATCCTTGCTCGAACGTTCTCTGCCCAGTCCAGAGCGCATCGGATGCACTTCCGCCAACATCTTCAATCACGGTCGAAGGGCTCGTTGTCCGTACTGGAATATTTTGAGCGGAAGTGTGCCATCGTCGATTCCCTCTCCGATTGTCTCTATATCATCTCCGACAAGGAATTCGTCGCCTGCCTGCTGTACGGTCTCGGGTCTCAGTTTTCAGCCTTTAGATCGGCGATTTTGCTCCGACCCAACCTGGTTACCTCTGACGAGCTCCTGGGAATTCTTCTCCAGGAAGAGGCACGTCAGGAGGAGGATGCCTCTTCTGTCCAATTGCCGACAGCAAATGCTGCCCAGTGGACCTCTTTCCGTCAGTCATCTCAGGTGCCACTGCCGGATTCCGGCAACTCCGCCACTAGGCGTGAAACCTCTGCACCGGACCGCTAGCGCACCACCTGGCAGATCTACCTGAAACCTGGGCATGATGGCCTGAACTGTTTTCAGTGTATTTACTTGCGCCTATTCCTGCTGATGAACAGGAACGCCGTAGCTAAGCTCAGAAATTTCCCTTTCGAAAAATTAGCATTTGTGGCTTCTGCATTCAATCCCTCTGACATTGGTGATCCATGGTATGTCGAATCCGGTGCAACTCATCATGTGACAGCTGATTAGAGCAACCTCACTCTTCATAACCATTATAATGGTAATGATCATCTCACTGTTGGGGATGGTACATCTCTTCCCATTACACATTATGGCAACTCTATTCTTTCTGCTCAACAACATGCTGCGACATCCTTGAAACTTAATGATATTTTATGTGTTCCAAAAATTACCAAATCTCTGCTTAGTGTATCCAAATTGACTCGTGCTAATAAAGTTTTTTTGAGCTTCACTCAGACCATTGTCTTGTTAAGACTTTGCAGGGCCAGATTCTACTAATGGGAACCGTTGAAAATGACCTCTACCAAATTCTGCACTCTCCCCCATCAGTCACAACCCTTCACCCGTTCCCCTACCGCATTTCTCACTGAGCGCACCTCGCTTCAATGTTGGCGTCACCGTCTGGCTCACTCACTTGAGTCCATCATTCGTCGTCTTGTTTCTAGCTTTAGTTTACCCATTTCATATAATAAATTAGACACAGTTTGTGAATCATGTAAACTTGGCAAAAGTCACCGTCTACCTTTGTCTACTTGAAACAGTATTTCTTTAAACCCTTTTGATTTAATTCATTCGGATGTGTGGGGTCCTTCTTCAACTATATCTAGTTCAGGTTGTCGATATTATGTGAGTTTTATTGATGACTGTACCAGGTTCACCTGACTCTATTTTCTATCCACCAAATCTCAAGTATACTCCATCGTTGAGTTTTTTCTCAAGCTGGTCCAAACCCAATTATCAACCCAAGTCAAAGCCTTTCAATCCGACTGGGGTGGTGAATAACGCAATGTTTCTACACTTCTTGCCTCTTATGGTATTCATCATCAGGTTTCATGTTCCCACACTCCTGAGCAGAATGGATCCGCCGAGCGTTGTAATCGAATGATAGTTGAAAAAGGTCTAGCTCTCCTTGCTCACTCTCTCATTCCCACCAAATTTTGGGAACAAGTCTTTCATACAGTTGTGTATCTCATAAACTGCACCATAACCCCTACCCTTTCCTACAAATCTCCATATAAATGTCTCTACGACAAAATCCCTAACTACAGCCTCCTTCACTCATTTGGATGTGTATGCTACCCTCTCCTTTGCCCATACACTTCCAAAAAACTTGAATATCGCTCCCTTCCATGCATCTTTCTTGGCTACAGCTTCAAGCACAAGGGATATCAATGCCTTCACCTACCCACCTCTCGCATATACATCTCTTGATTTGTCATCTTTGATGAAACTGTCTTGCCCTATCCAGAAATGTCCTCATCAATTCCTTCTTCCTCTACATCCTCATACTGCCTTATCCCACTTGCGCCTCTCAATCAAGCTGCCAACATCCCATCTTCTTTGCCTCTGCCGACTGCTCCTCGCATGCAGCCGCCTCCACCTTCCCCACCACCATCATCCTCTGAGTCTGAATCTTCACCATCCCCTCTATATCCTCCTCTACCAGAACCCTCTCATTACCCCAGTGCTCCTACATGGTTTCATCATTCTGAGCAATCTACACATCCCATGACCACTCGCTTCTCCACTCACTCCCTCAAACCCAAAGCTCACATATCCACCAAATATCCCTTCCCATAGCCCTCACTACTTCCATTGAACCCAAAATTTTCCACCAAGCCTCTAAAGACCCAAATTGGCAGCATGCTATGTAAAATGAATATGATGCTTTAATGACTAATCGGACATGAGACCTAGTCCCACGTCCATTGAATACTAATGTGGTTGGTTGTAAGTGGGTCTACAGGGTCAAGAGAAATTCTGGTGGCTCAGTTGAGCGCTACAAAATGTATCTCGTGGCCAAAGGTTTTCATTAAGAAGCTGGCATTGATTATTTTGACACTTTCAGTCTAGTGGTCAAACCTACCACCATTCGTATGGTGCTGAGCTTGGTTGTTTCTGCTATGTAAAGTCAGAGAGATTTGCATTGAATATTTAGTTAGCAGTGTTTGTGAACATATTTGGAAACGAAAAACTTTCTATGTTGGAACACTCGACAGGAGTATATTTACGCCAATGCTTTTCGTAAAAAAGAAGACAGAATATTATGGTATTTGTGACTTATGAAAATTGTTATATTCTGTTATATAGTAGGCGTATGAAGCATAGTTGATTTATGGAAAATTCCTAAATATATGGAGTTGATATTTGCGAATATATGAGATATATTGTGAGAAGGAAAATCCCTTTATTTATGGAATTTGGATATGCTTCAAGAAGAAGATTTGGAATAGGAATATTGTGGAGATAATTATAAAGAACTCCAATCTGCTCACAGATATAAATTGGGACCAACACGGCTGCATACTTACAGATTTAATAGAGCAAAAATCTGCATATAGATTTTTGAGACTTTCGAGAATTGCTAAGAGCCAGATTCCTGTGTTCCAACATACCTGACCTGCTGCACAAAGTTCAAAATCATATACCTTAATTCCTCGGGAGGAGGAGATCCAGCGTCGACGTGTTTCAAGGTCAGAGGGAATCTGATCAAGGTGGATCGATAGCAAGGGGAGCTTGCAGAATTCACATGTTATAGTTAGTAAAGATAAGTATTCTGTATAATGTACTTTGTACTGTGTCTTTTTAATTAGTGAATTCATTCGAAACTGGGCCAGGCCCCGCAGATGTAGGTGGATTTAACCGAACTGCGTAACCAAGTCTTGTGTTGATAATGCTTTAATCTATTACATACTTGGTTAGATAGGCCACGTTGGAACATACTAATAAGGAATAGTTAAATTTTGGTAAAACCAAATTTCATTTGGTATCAGAGCTTGGTCACTTATTATTCCCTTAGTTGTGTCAAGGAAAGTGTGATATGGTTTTACCATGGTGACTAAAGAAGGAGCTTCAGTTTCTCGGTCACCTCTGCTAAAAGGCAACAACTACAACCACTAGAAGGCACGCATGAGAGTTTTCATCAATTCACTGGATGAACTTGCTTGGTTCTATGTTGAGAATGAGTGGAATCACCCTACAGAAGATGCCGATATATGTTCTAAGGCAATAGAAAGAGAGTCAAGTCAAAGGCAGCAGAAACTCAAAGACAAAGCTGGGTGAACTCCAGATGATCTCAAGGCATCTCTGGCGAATTCAAAGGCATTAAATGCAATCTTTACTACAGTTGATGAAAATCAGTTCAAACTTATCTCTACATGTCATCAAGCTAAGAAAGCATGGGATATCCTACAAACTGTTCATGAAAGAACTAGTCAAGTTCGTGAGTCTAAACTTCAGATGCTGGCTACAAAGTTTGAGGAACTCAAGATGGAGGAGGATGATACTATTCCTATATTCAATTGGAAACTTAGGGACATTTCCAACATGACATATCAACTTGGAAAGGTTTACAAAGAAACAAAGTTGGTGAAAAAGACCTTGAGATCACTTCCTAAGAGATTCGCGATGAAAGTTGCGGCAATAGAAGAAACAAGAGACTTATCCACTATGAGCCTATATGAACTAATGGGATCATTACAAACATATGAGATGACTTTCCAACAAGCTGCACAAAGAGACCCTAAGGAGTTGGCATTCAAAACATTTTCATCGAAAGACAATCACGAGTCTGACAGTGATGATGAATTTGAAAGACTTGCACTTATCACAAAGAATTTCTCAAGAATTCTGAAGAAAGTAGTGAACAAGAAATCTCAGGAAAGGTTTGGTGGAAATAGACCAAGACCACATATTCTAGAAATAATCGTGAAACGAGGTTTGAGCAAGGAAATCAACAGTTCTTCAGAAATCAAAGTAGTGAACCAAAACAGTCTGGACGAATTCAATGCAGAGAATGTGAAGGATATGGTCATATACAGGCTGAATGTGCAAATACCCGGAAGAAACAGGGAAAATCGTATGTTACCTCATGGAGTGAAGATGAAGAAGATGACAAGGACGAAGAGGAAGTTACCAGTAACTATGTAGCATTCGGGGCAAAAATTCATGATATGGCGGAAAATGAATGTTCCAACATTCTGAACAAAGCCAAAGCCGATGAAGACTATGTATGTTCCAACATAGATCCGAATGATGCACTCAGTGATGAAGACGATGAACTGCCTGTAAGTGATGAAGAAATCTACACCACTTATGAAAAGATGTATACTATGTGGGTTCAAGTAGTTGATACAAACAAAGAGCTGAAAGAAGAAAGAAAGGCTTTGATAGAACAGAAAAAGATTTGCAAGTAAAAGTTGCTGAACTTGAAAAGAAGAATGAAGGAATAAAGGAATAAATGGGAAACTGATACTAGCAATCAAAAGAGCTGAGACTTCTGAAGCAACAATCTCTAAGCTGAATGCTGGGAAAGCAAAGCTTGACGATATTTTGGACACAGGAAGGAACTTTGGTGATCGACACGGAATTGGGTACGATAACACACACAAGACTGAAGCACACGAGAATCCAGTAACCATCAAGACCAAGATTCGAGAAGTAAGATGGAAGTTTGGCATACCCTATCAAAGAAAACCACTCATCTGTAGCTACTGCACATACCAAGGTCATTCAGAGGAACAATGCAAGAAACTGATCAGAGACCAAATGTCAGGACGACAACTCTTGGTATGTTCCAAAATAGGCGAAGTTAAAAAATGAAATATGTCAGAAAGGTATGGGCTTTCAAAAGATCTAGCACATGTCTGGTGGCACACACTTCGCTTATATCTTATTCCAGAGATTCGTGGTACTTTGACAGTGGTTGTTCTCACCACATGACTGGAACTATGGAATTTCTCCTGAATATCACTCCATACGATGGCGGATATGTGACTTTCGATGATGGAAAGAAGATCAGAGTGATTGGAAAAGGTGAATTAAGGATTGAAGGTTTTCCAGTGTTCACTAGTGTACTGTTTGTTGAAGATCTGAAGGCAAATCTGTTGAGCATAAGTCAGTTGTGTGATGACAATATGACAGTGGAATTTCAGAAGGATAAATGCGTTGTGAAACACAGAGAAACCAAGGTTCTTTCAGGCATAAGATCATCAGATAATTGCTATCAGCTGGAGCAAGAAGTACGGTGTATGATCTCGAAGCAAGATGAAGGAGTTCTGTGGCACAGGAAGCTTGGTAACATCAACTATAAAACACTGGTGAAAATCGCAAATGTGAAAGCTGTACGAGGTATACCTACCTTAACCAGCAAGAATGGAATTGTATGTGGACCATGTCAATAAGGTAAACAAATTCGATCTCCTCACTCTTCAGTTCAGTATATTACCACTTCTCGAAATCTGGAATTACTGTATATGGATTTGATGGGTCCAGTCAATACGCCTAGTATAGGTGGAAAGAAATATATCTTTGTATGTGTTGATGATTTCTCCAGATTTACGTGGATAGCTTTTTTGAAAGATAAATCTGATACAGTGGAAGTATTTTGAAGTCTAGTAGTAAAGTTACAAACTGAAAAGTGAAGTCCAGTTGGAAATATTGTTCGAATTCGTAATGATCATGGTAGAGAGTTTGAGAATTCTCAATTCAGTAATTTTTGTGACGAGCTCGGAATTCAACATGAATTTTTGGCACCTATCACCGCTCAGCAAAATGGTATTGTAGAACAAAAGAACAGAACCTTGCAGGAGATGGCTCGAGTTATGTTAGCTGAGAAAGAAATTCATAAGAAGCAATTAATACAGCTTGTTATACAATTAATCGAGTGTATCTGCGACCATTCACCAGCAAAACATCCTACGAGATTTGGAAGGGCAGGAAACCAAATGTTTCATATTTCCATGTGTTTGGAAGCAAGTGCTACATTCTCAGAGACAGAGAGCAGTTGGCAAAATTTGACAATCGGAGTGATACCAAAATTTTTCTTGGATATTCTATCAACAGCCGTGCCTATCGAGTTTTTAATCATCGAACCAACACTCTCATGGAGTCCATAAATGTTATTGTGGATGATTCAGAGGAAAAACAAAAGTCTAATGTTGTAGAAGACGATCCTGGTAACACTCATGTTCCAACACAGCTGTGTCAACCTGACAAGGGAGATCCAGCAGTAGAAGCCAAACCGCATCAACATGCTGGAACAACTGAGCAGATTGGTGCTGCAACTGTCGAAGCTGAGTATATTGGAGCATCGTCCCCCACTACCAAACTCTATGTTCCAACACGTCTGATGTCTGGTATCTTACTCCTCGCCCAAAATGGATAAATGTCATTGGCACGAAGTGGATTTTCAAGAATAAGTCTGATGTTGATGGGCAGATTAGTAGCTCAAGGATACACACAAGTGGAAGGAGTTGACTTTGATGAGACATTTGCACCAGTTGCCAGGTTAGAATCAATTCGAATTTTACTTGCTATTGCCTACTCTATGAACTTTATGTTGTATCAAATGGATGTCAAAAGTGCATTTTTAGATGGAGTGGTGAATGAATAGGTCTATGTTGAACAACCAAAAGGCTTTGAGGATCCTCATTATCCACATCATGTGTATTGTCTTAAGAAGGCTCTATACGGACTAAAGCAAGCACCCAGAGCATGGTATGAACGACTTACTAACTTTCTTATGAAGAAAGGTTATCGTCGAGGGGGAGTAGATTGCACTTTATTTGTGCTCGAAAAGGCTTCAAAATTTCTGATTGCTCAAATTTATGTTGATGATATTGTTTTTGGCTCTACTTCACCTTCTATGGTACAAGATTCCGTAACTATTATGCAATCTGAATTTGAGATGAGTATGGTTGGAGAACTCACATACTTTCTGGGATTGCAAGTCAAGCAAGGAAGAAATGGTCTATTTATCAATCAGAGTAAGTATGCCCTAAATCTGGTAAAGAGATTCGGTCTAAGCAGTGCTCGAGCTGTTAGAACCCCTATGGGTGTTTCAGACAAACTCGTAAAGGATGAGAAATGAGTTTCAGTTAATCAGAAACTATACAGAGGCATGATTGGAAGCTTATTATATTTAACAGCTAGTAGACCAGATATATGTTTTAGTGTTGGAATTTGTGCAAGATTTCAGGCTGATCCAAAGAAGTCTCATCTCACTACAGTTAAACGAGTTATTCGATATGTAAGTGGGGCTTCTGAATATCGTGTCTGGTATTCTAAGAGTCAAGATTATGAATTGATTGGGTATAGTGATTCTGATTGGGCTGGCAATGCTGATGATCGAAAAAGTACCACGGGTGGATGTTTCTTTGTTGGTACGAATTTGGTGTCTTGGTATAGTAAGAATCAGAATTCGATTTCATTGTCCACTGCAGAAATTGAGTATCTTGCAGCAGGAAGCTGTTGTGCACAATTGTTGTGGATGAAACAAATGTTGAAAAATTATGAAATTAATCAAGGCCCTTTGAAGATTTTATGTGACAACACGAGTGCGATTGATATATAAAAAAATCCAGTCCAACACTCGAGAACCAAATATATTGATATAAGGCATCATTTTATTAGAGACCTGGTTGAAAGGAAGGAAGTGGAGGTAGTCTATGTTCCAACACACGAGCAATTTGCTGATATCTTTACAAAGCCGTTGGATTCTGCCACTTTTGAAAGCCTTCGACAACACTTAGGTGTTTGTCAAATTTAAGGTAATTTGTACCTAAATTTTTACTATAAATATTCTGCTTATTTTTGTTTAGAAAATTAAAAAAGAACAAAAAAATTAGAAAGAAGAAAAATGTACAAAAATAGAAGATGGATTGTATGGTATGTTGGAAGTTATTTCTGATGGGACATCTCGAGTTGACAAGAAGGAAAAAGCCATCATTATAAGCCTTGTAAATAAAAAAAGGAGTTTCGCGGGAAAAAAGAGGTGAGTTGAAGAGTGGTTTGGTTTTCTAGTTTTCCAAAATCCTTCCATATTCTCTCTTTTCGGCCGATTTCGAAAGTATCTCAAATCAAAGTCCTTACTCTCTGAATCCCTGCTAAAACAATGGCTTCCAGCCCTACTGTTCCCACACAAGAATTAGATCTTCCAGAATTATCTCTACCATTAGAAGTTATGGAGAAAGATCAAAGTTCGATCAATTTGGAGTTGGTATTGGTCGAAGGGAATGGACGATGTGCCGACCAAGCTGGGTTCGAACCAGCACTGGAAGAAAATCAAGATCAATGTGGAGGAAACTCGGATCAAGTTGGGGTCGAAGAACCTTCTGGTGGTAAACTTGGTCAAGCTGAAGAACTTGGGGTAGATGAAGAGGCATCTGGTGAGGGTAAAAAGGATGGGGGCTCTGGTGTTGAACTCAATGAACAAGAAAAGCTCACTGGTGCCAAGAGGAAGGACCGAAAGGTAACTAGACCTGACCCTTCTTCTTTGAAATTCATGGGAATGGAAGTTAAGAGTATAGATGAAATTTTCGAATGGCTAGAGGCAAACAGAGCTGCCGTAGATTTAACAAAGATTAAAAACATAGAAGGTGAATACCTTACTGTTCAGGTCAAGGAGCTTGTGACGGGTAATATAGGTGAAATAAGGAGGATTGAGAATTTGAATGTGCAATTTCTGTTGGGAAAATATGCTGAATACGGAGAAAAGGATAAATTCCACGTGTTTTGTTGTTTTCCCTTTCCAAGCTATGTAGTTTTAAAAGAGATTAGTGAGAGAGAGGTTGCTGGAAGGGAAGTTGTGAAGTATGGAGACAAACTACAGGTTGGATTCTATGATTCAAGTGCTGCTAAATGGATGGAAGAACTAAGGAAGCCGGTAATCATTGAACTGTCAGACAGTGATGAGAAGGACAGTGTTCTAACATAGAAGTGTGGACATGAAGATTATATGGATGTGGATTCTGATGCTGATCTGGGGGGTGAAGACCAGAATATTATTGCATGATAATTTTTATGATGAGGCACCTGAAGAAGATTTGACTGACCCAAAGGACTTTGATCAAGATGAGCTATCTGGAAAAGAATCTGAGAAGGGGAATGGAGCTGGAGCTTCAGAGAATGTTCCAACACAGGACATTCCTGATTTGGTATACTCGAGTGATGAAGTCCTTGATGAGTTTTACCAGACAGCTAAAGGCAAGAGGAAGGTTGCTGATGCCAAGGTATCTTCTCAAGCAAAAAGGAGCAAGAAAATGCAGGAATGCAAGGAGAAGAAGATACTTCCTCCCCCCTCTGTAAGTAAAGCTTTGTCATCTCCTATTTTGATTTGAAAGGGGAGGAAATGGGAGAGGTCTTTTCTGAAAGGAAATTTATTCCTGAGAGACCAGTGGATTTAGTAGCGTACAAGGAGAGTGGATTTTCAAAATTTCTGACAGTAGTTGGGATAGCAAAGGCAGCCACGGTACAACTGCAGTATAATCGGCAGATTGTGATTGAGATATACTCTAACCTTATGACTGGAAATCTGGAGATTGATTCCCCTTGGTATGGGAGAGTTTATGTGAGGGGAAAGATAATTGACTTGCCTGCTACTAGAATTAACAGAATGTTTGGTCGTAAGACACCAAAGATAGATGGAGTTTTTCCTGAAGATTTGGGAGTTTCTGATGATAAGATTTTAGCTACTATCTCGGGTGGATATAAGGTTGAATGGCCAGCAATGTAGTATTCACAAGCATCTTACTTATCCTCGAGATTTTTTGGTTTATATCAGATTTCCGTTCATTGTTGGATGCCTTCAACTAATACCACTGCATTGACAAGGGACATGGCCAGATTGCTATACTGTGTTGGAACACAGAAGCTGTCAACCTTGGGTTATTCATTCAGCAAAATTTGGTCAGACAAGCTACTGCCCCCAAGGTCAATGATGCAATTATCTATCCTGCACTGATCTCTGCACTAGCCAGGAGTGCCAAAGTGAAAGGAAAGGCATCTGATGTGGTGATTGACACAGAGTTCTTGAGGCCAAATAAGAAGTCCTTTGGTTTGAGGCACATTCACGATCTCTCGTGGAAACCAGAAGGTTCTACATCAGCTGCAGCAGAAAAGAAGGCCAAGATAGTATCTCTGAATGCAAGATTGGGAGCCATTGCTATTCAAATGGCAGCGCTGGAGGCAGAGAAGGCCAATCTGGCGAAATAGAAAGCAAAATTGGAGGCTTGAACTCAGGGGGAGTTTACTGATGTTTGGTTATTGCCTTTGGCATATGGTTGTTTTTGCCTTTAGCATCGGTGTGATCCCAGGGGGAGATATTTTGGATATTAATTCTGGCTCTGTAATCTGTAACTTGAATGATTTTATCTTTTGTTAGTTTTCTTGGATTTCTGGATTATTTGGTATTCATGTCATGTGGGAATTCTGGAATTCTGGTATTAACTTGTTTTCAGATTCAGTAGTGTTTATATTGTTGTGTGATTCCAACATAGGTGAAGTTCTGGAAGACCTATGTGTGTGACAAGTTTTTTCGTTGCGAGATTCATGATCAAAATAGTATGGGTTCACAAAATGCCAAAGGGGGAGATTGTAAAGTCAGAGTGATTTGCATTGAATATTTAGTTGGCAGTGTTTGTGAACATATTTGGAAACAAAAAACTTTCTATGTTGGAACACTCGACAGGAGTATATTTACGCCAATGCTTTTCGTAAAAAAGAAGACAGAATATTATGGTATTTGTGACTTATGGAAATTGTTATATTCTGTTATATAGTAGGCGTATGAAGAATAGTTGATTTATGGAAAATCCCTAAATATATGGAGTTGATATTTACGAATATATGGGATATATTGTGATAAGGAAAATCCCTTTATTTATGGAATTTGGATATGCTTCAAGAAGAAGATTTGGAATAGGAATATTGTGGAGATAATTATGAAGAACTCCAATCTGCTCACAGATATAAATTGGGACCAACATGGCTGCATACTTACAGATTTAATAGAGCAAAAATCAGCACACAAATTTTTGAGACTTTCGAGAATTGCTAAGAGCCAGATTCCTGTGTTCCAACATACCTGACCTGCTGCACAAAGTTCAGAATCATATACCTTAATTCCTCGGGAGGAGGAGATCCAGCGTCGACATGTTTCAAGGTCAGAGGGAGTCTGATCAAGGCGGATCGGTAGCAAGGGGAGCTTGCAGAATTCACACGTTATAGTTAGTAAAGATAAGTATTTTGTATGATGTACTTTGTACTGTGTCTTTCTAATTAGTGAATTCATTCTGAACTGGGCCAGACCCCGCAGATGTAGGTGGATTTCACCGAACTGCGTAACCAAGTCTTGTGTTGCTAATGATTTAATCTATTACATACTTGGTTAGATAGGCCACGTTGGAACATACTAATAAGGAATAGTTAAAATTCGGTAAAACCAAATTTCATGCTAGTTGACCCCTTCGGCAGGTCAATGTCAACAATGCCTTTCTGCACAGTGACCTCTCTAGGTTTTTGTTGCTCTGGACAAGCCTTCCCATGTTTGCATGCTTCGAAAATCATTTTATGGCTTGAAACAAACCCCTAGAGCCTAGTTTCAAAAGCTAATTGCATATCTTATTCATCACAAATTCAGGGTATGTGTTTCAGACCTATCTCTCTTCGTCAAGACGTCCGGCTCCCATGTGGTCTACGTTCTTGTCTATGTTGA
Organism: Rubia yunnanensis; assembly: GCA_037428765.1. Lineage (NCBI taxonomy): Eukaryota > Viridiplantae > Streptophyta > Magnoliopsida > Gentianales > Rubiaceae > Rubia > Rubia yunnanensis. The sequence continues at coordinate 28,790,485 of CM075069.1, read as the reverse complement.
TGATCTTGTTATCACCGGGTCTCATGCTGCCTTCATTGATGAGTTTGTCAATCTACTCCATCTTGATTTTTCACTAAAGGATCTTGGCCCCCTTCACTACTTTCTGGGTATTGAAGTGACTCGTCGGGGTTCCACACTGCAGCTTTCTCATCAAAAGTTCATCTATGACATTTTGGAGCAAAGTGACATGTCTGGTGCTCGTCCTTCTGTTCTCCATCTGAACCCGGCTCTCGCCTAGTTGCCACTGGCAAAGTCCTTTTGGATCCGTCCCTTTACCGCAGTATTGTTGGTGCTCTCCAGTATGTTACTATCTTGCGCCCCAAAATCTCATATGCTGTCAACAGAGTATGTCAGTTTATGAACTCTCCTAGGGAAGATCACTGGTGTGCGGTCAAGCGCATTCTGCGTTATTTCAAAGGCACCATCTCCTCCGGCCTAGTTCTCTAGAGCTTCATGTCCATCCTCGGCCATAAGCTTTGGGGGGTGTTAGCTTTATATATTTACCATAGACTTAGTCTTGTATTCACTTAATGACTTAGTCTAGATAGTTATCCTCTCAGATTATATTGTTACGTAGAATCAGTAGAATCTCTTTCATCTGGGGATCTAGTTACAGACTTGTACTCTATATTTACCGCACTCAATCAATGGAAATAAAAAACATTTTCAGTGCCACATCATGTAAGCGGGTTGTGAATAAAATCCCGATCCCCAAATTATCGCCGGGGAAGTTATTCCAGTTCTCTATCCTCCATATGTCATCAATCACAATAAGGTATCCTCTACTTTTTAACTTCCTTTTCACTAGCAGAGCTAAGTCATTATCATCCTTGTTCTTCATATCATCAGACACCTCAACAAAATCACCTAATATGCCGAGAAAAATCTCTCTTTTTCGATAAACTTGCGAGATTGAACACATAGCGCAAACAATAAAGTGGTTCTGAATTGGGAGGCTGCTATAAATTTCCTAGCCAAAGTTGTTTTGCCAATTCCAGCCATTCCAACAAGTTAGACAACTTCTAGATTCTTGGATGCATTTCAAAGTTTCTCCACAATAATATTGGCTTGTCATCCAACCCCACAATGTACCCGTCAGTTCTTAGGTTCCTATCCCCGGAAGCTTCATGCCTCGAGGCAGGTTGAACATCCTGGAGTAGCTATACTAAGTCCTCCTCGTCATGATAGTGATACATGATTTGTGCTTTGATAAACTCTGCCTCTTCGATAGCAATGAATAGAACCAGATGGTGGTAGCATTGTTGGTATGCCTTGAATACTGTAATAGCCGCTTCTGCGACCCTGGCCTGGGGGTCCGGGGGGGCGGAGTCGCCCCCGGTCCGACGGTATAGCTTGTCTCTTTATTGGACTGCTGTTGATTTGGGCCGAATTGTGTTTTTGGCCCAGTTTGTTAGGGTTTAGTGGAGACAGCATATAAAGTGTCTCTCTTCTCTCTGTAAACCAACTCTAATTCTGATATAGTGGAATCCGTCTCCCGTGGATGTAGCCAAATTGGTGAACCACGTAAATCTTGTGTCTTGTTATTTTCGTTCATATTTTCTGTTCTTTCTCCATTCCGCACAACAAACTGGTATCAGAGCGGTTTCTTTTTCCGGTGATATCCGTAGTGGGTATATCAGATTCTGGGCTCATCAGATCGGGGCTGATCGGGGAGAAAGATATCTGGGTTGAACGTGAAGATCGACAAGTTTACTGGGAGAAACAGTTTCAGTTTATGGCAGATCAACATGCGAGCTTTGCTGAAACAGCAAGGTTTGTGGACTTCGCTGACGAAGGATTTCGCGAGCAGTTCTGGTGATGTTGTGAGTCTGGAAGAAAAGGCACACTCGACGATTATGCTGTGTCTCGCGGACGAAATCATCACTGAGGTCTCAGATCAGGAGACTGCTGCATAACTGTGGCTGAAGTTGGAGAGTTTGTATATGACGAAATCTCTAACCAACAAGCTGCTTCTGAAACAACGCCTCTTCGGTCTCCGAATGCAGGAAGGTACGCAACTCAGAGACCATCTAGAGCAATTGAATACTTTGTTATTAGAATTGCGAAATATAGATGTGAAAATTGAAGATGAAGATGCTGCTTTGATTTTGCTAGTTTCTTTACCACTTTCGTATGAGAATTTTGTTCAGTCATTTATTGTTGGTAAAGATTCTGTGTCTCTGGAGGAAGTAAGATCCTCTCTCCATAGTAGAGAGTTGCGACATAAGGCAAACAGTACAGGTACAGAAAGTCAGGCCACTGGCTTGTTTGCTAGTGACGGAAACATAAAAGGCAAGGAAACCGGTAATAAGAAGAAGGGCAAGAAGTCATCTTCAAAGGGTCCCAAGGCCAATGATGTTTGTAACTACTGTAAGGAGAAGGGACATTGGAAAAAGGAGTGTCCGAAGAAGGCTAGTAAATCTGGGAGTACATCTGGTACTGCTGCTGTGGCTGAAGGGGATTTCAGTTCTGAAGATGATTTTGCTCTAGCTGCTACTGGGCAAAATAATCATCCTAATGCGTGGTTTCTTGATTCTGGGGCATCTTTCCATATATGCCCAAGGAGAGATTATTTCTCAACTTATGAGCAAGCTGAGGGCATCATTACTACGGCAAATGGTGTTGCGTGCAAGGTAGTTGGGATTGGTTCAATCAAGATCAGGACGCATGATGGTAGTTTCTGTACTTTGAACGATGTCAGGCATGTTCCATCGATGACAACGAATCTGATTTCTCTTCCTACGTTGGATAGAAAGGGTTTCGTCTACTCGAGTGATGGAGTTCTGTGTGTCTGCAAAGGTTCTAGGCTGGTTCTGAAAGGTGTTCTGCATGGTACTTTGTATTTTCTACAAGGTTCCACGGTTATGGATTCTATTAATGTTGCATCTTCGGAGGTTCACCAGGATGATATGACTAAGTTATGGCATATGAGGCTTGGTCACATGGATGAAAGAGGGATGCAGATTCTGTCGAAATATGATCTTCTTGGTGGCCACAACGTCAAGAGCTTGGACTTCTGTGAGCATTGCATTTTTGGGAAGCATCACCGCAGCAAGTTTCCTAAGGAAATTCATAGAACAAAGGGCACATTGGATTACATCCATTCTGATTGTTGGGGACCTTCCCGAGTTGAGTCACTGGGAGGTCACAGGTACTTTGTTTCTCTGATTGATGATTACTCAAGGATGACTTGGGTTATCATGATGAAACATAAGAGTGAAGCTTTCTCGAAGTTCAAGGAGTGGAAAGCTTTGGTGGAGAATCAGACCGGGAAGAAGATCAAGAGGCTTCGAACTGATAATGGGCTGGAATTCTGCTCGTCTGAGTTTGATCAGTTTTGTAGGGATGAAGGGATTGCTCGTCATCATACAGTCAGGAATACGCCACAGCAGAATGGCATAGCTGAGCGGATGAATCAGACATTGCTGGCGAGAGCAAGGTGCATGCTTTCTAATGCTGGTTTGGAAATGAGATTCTGGGCAGAGGCGGTGAGTACAGCTTGTTACCTGATCAACCGCGGGCCTCACACGGGTATAGAGTGCAAAATACCTATGGAGTTGTGGTCAGGTAAAGTTGTTGATTACTCCAAGTTAAAAGTTTTTGGTTGTACATCTTATTATCATGTTAGTGATGGTAAGTTAGAGCCCCGAGCCAAGAAGGGTGTCTTTGTGGGTTATGGAGATGGAGTTAAAGGCTCTAGGATATGGTCTCCATCTGAGAAGAGGGTTATTCTGAGCAGGGACGTTGTCTTTGATGAAAATTCTTTGCTTAGATCTATGGTGAAGCCCACAGTTGTGCCAGAAACTAATGGAGTTGATAAACAGGTGGAGCTTGAAGTCACTCAAGGTGAAAATAGATTGGAACAATTTGAGGTGGATCAAGAGCCACAGACAGAATCTGAGATACCGGAATCTCCACCACCACATCCTCAACCATCAGGAGCTACGGTCCGCAGTTTAGCTCAGGACCGACCCAGGAGGGTTGGAGTTGGGGCGCCAAAGAGATATGGGTTTGAGGATATGGTGGGTTATGCACTGTCAGCTGCCGAGGAAGTGGATACTCAAGAGCCATCAACCTTCAGAGAGGCTACTTCATGTACTGATGCTGATAAATGGCTTGCTACAATGGGAGATGAGATGGAGTCTCTTCAGAAGAATCAGACATGGGAATTGGTCAAACAGCCTCAAGGGAGAAAGGTAATCAGTTGCAAATGGGTTTTCAAGAATAAGGAAGGAATATCACCTGCAGAGGGAGTCAAGTACAAGGCAAGAGTTATTGCAAGAGGTTTCAGTCAAAGGGAGGGGGTAGACTATAATGAGATTTTCTCACCAGTGGTCAGACACACTTCCATCAGAGTGTTGCTAGCCTTGGTGACACATCAGGATTTGGAGCTCGAGCAACTTGATGTGAAGACCGCTTTTCTACATGGAGAGTTGGAGGAAGAGTTGTACATGACTCAGCCAGATGGTTTCCAGGTTCCTGGCAAGGAAAAGTATGTTTGCAAGTTGAAGAAGTCTTTGTATGGACTTAAGCAGTCTCCGAGGCAGTGGTACAAGAAGTTTGACAGTTACATGCTTCAGCTGGGATATACGAGGTGTGCTTATGATTGTTGTGTCTACTACAGCAGGTTGAGAGATGGGTCATTCATCTATCTGGTGCTTTATGTAGATGACATGCTGGTAGCCGCAAAGAGTAAGCACGAGGTTCAGAAGTTGAAAGGACTTCTTAGTGCTGAGTTTGAGATGAAGGATCTGGGTGCAGCTCGGAAGATACTAGGAATGGAGATTCTTAGGGATCGAAGTCAGCGGAAGCTTTTCTTGTCACAGAAAGGCTACATTCAGAAAGTGTTGGCTAGGTTTGGCATGTCTACAGCCAAGCCTATAGACACTCCTAGTGCTGCAAATATTCATCTCACCACTATGTTTGCTCCTCAGTCAGACGAGGAGAAGGAGTATATGTCTCGGGTTCCTTATGCCAGCGCGGTGGGGAGCTTGATGTATGCTATGGTTTGCACGAGGCCAGATTTAGCACAGGCAATCAGTGTTGTGAGCAGGTTCATGGGGCAACCGGGAAAGGAACATTGGCAAGCTGTGAAGAGGATTTTCAGGTATCTTAGAGGTACGTCTGATGTGGGTCTCATTTATGGAGGTGATACGGAGTGCTTAGTTACAGGCTACTCTGATTCTGATTATGCTGGTGATGTTGACACGAGGAGATCGATGACTGGTTATGTATTCACTTTGAGAGGTTCTGTGGTTAGTTGGAAGGCGACTTTGCAACCTACAGTGACGTTGTATACTACGGAAGCAGAGTACATGGCTCTGACAGAGGCTGCAAAAGAGGGAATATGGCTGAAATGGCTAGTTAGTGATCTTGGTCTACATCATGATCAGGCTACTGTGTACTGTGACAGCTTGAGTGCAATCTGCCTAGCCAAGGATCAGGTCCATCATGAGAGGACCAAGCATATTGATGTCAGATATCATTTCTTGAGGAGTGAGAGGAGAATCAGGGTGAAGAAAGTGGGAACTGCAGATAACCTCGCTGATATGTTCACCAAATCTGTGCCACATAGCAAGTTTCAACATTGTTTGGACTTGCTGAACATCAGAGCTGATTAGGTGCTCTCTGGGCAGTCCCGGGAGTGGAGGGCGAAGTCTACTCATCTGGCACTGTAATGGTGCATCTGGAGTTTTCTACTTTGAGGATTCAAGTCAAGGTGGAGATTTGTTGGTATGCCTTGAATACTGTAATAGCCGCTTCTGCGACCCTGGCCTGGGGGTCCGGGGGGGCGGAGTCGCCCCCGGTCCGACGGTATTGCTTGTCTCTTTATTGGACTGCTGTTGATTTGGGCCGAATTGTGTTTTTGGCCCAGTTTGTTAGGGTTTAGTGGAGACAGCATATAAAGTGTCTCTCTTCTCTCTGTAAACCAACTCTAATTCTGATATAGTGGAATCCGTGTCCCGTGGATGTAGCCAAATTGGTGAACCACATAAATCTTGTGTCTTGTTATTTTCGTTCATATTTTCTATTCTTTCTCCATTCTGCACAACAAACATAATGGGCCATCTCTATGAATAAACCTTTCAATGATGTACTCTGAAGCATACATAAAAAATGCCACCCATATTTCAAGATCCTTGTTCTTACTATCCTTGAGAAAAGATACAAAAAATTCTAGGTCACTGAGCAATATTTTAAATTGATCCTTCATTGAAGAGATATTTTTAGGCAAATTAGACGCAATGGTCCTCAGCTTTCTGAGGAGATTTTGGGAAAAAAGCACCCCGTCGCTCCAAGATCCATTATATAAACTCCCTCCATCTCTTCAAAGTTAAGCTCAACAGAATGCAACTGGTTCATTTCTTCATGTACTGCCTTACTTGCCATTTTTTCACAAAATTTGCATCCTTCTGATCTCCATTTGGTGTACCCGAGACCAATTCCCAGAAATATAATAAAATTTAGTGAATCGTTGCACTGAACTTGGAGCTAGAGGTACCGTGTCTAATAAACAAAGCCTCTGCTTTGTAAAACTTGAAAATCGAAAGACTCAATTCCAAGATCCCATCCTTCGAAAACTCATATAATGATCCCATGTCACTGAGAAAAGATTGAGTGAGTTGGCGGATTAAGCTCTCTTCGTCCCCCATGTGTACTACTGGCCTTTTGAAGAATTGACTCAAGAATCTGAACCCTTCTCCAGCAATGGCCTTCATTTTCTGAACTTCCAGGAAAAAAATATCCCTTCTGATAATATTAAGTTTGTGTAGCAAGTCGGAGAGCACAACATAATTTGGATGATACAAGAAAAAGGAGACATTGCTTCCCGGACAACAACACATCCTTGCTTTAACATAATTTCCATCCTCTCATTGTCATTGTATGGATCTTCGACTATGAGATAAGCGATCATGAAATCCAGGATTTCACCTACCTGGTTTTGTGCTGATCGAAGAACATTGGTAAATAACCTGGGACCCATTGGATGGAAGGGTAGTGATAATTGTTTTATATAATCCACTTTAACTGATAGTAGCTGGAGATACACATCTACAGCTGTGAAAAGTTTGAATCAGAAAAGATGAAGTTTACAGAAAACAGAGGAGCTAAGCTAAGGAGCACAGAAAATTGTTCATCTCATTCATAGTTTCAGAATTACATCGCACACCAATGCACTGCCAAAACGAGTGTTTAAAACGGATCCAACAGAAAACAAAACTACCTATTACAAAGAGACACGTGGTCATTCTATTAACCAAACAAAACAATAAGCAAAACGACATTGCATCAGTGCGTTGCAGCAACAAATGGAGTTGGCGCCAAAATTTGAAAAACTGGTTGAACACCCGCCTGAATCCTGTTGAACACCATGGATGATCATAAAACGCTACTCAGTTTTCACCCCCTCCTCAAGCTCTGCTGTGGGAGAAACAAAGCTGAGCTTGGAAATATTTGCACGAAAAAGAACCGGTGGAAGATTTTTGGTCAGCAAATCCGCAAGCTGCAAACGGGAAGACACAAAAGAAGGAAACAAGAAACCTTCAAGAAAGTAGTCCCGAACCAAATGACAATCAATATCAAGATGTTTGGTACGCTCATGGAAAACCAGATTCGCTGTGATGTGTATTGCAGCTTGATTGTCGCAGAACAGAGGAATAGGAAAGGTAACCTTAAGAAGAAGATCCCGAGCTAGATAGCTGATCCACTTAAGTTCACAGGCAGTCATGGAGAGACTCCTGTATTCAGCTTCAGCAGAGGACTTGGAAACGGTGGTTTGCTTTTTGGATTTCCAAGACACTAACGCAGTACCCAAGAAAACGGCATAACCAGTAACAGAGCGCCGGGAAATCTTGCAGATAGCCCAGTCCGCATCACAGTATGCGTGGAGATTGAGATCATTCTTTGAAGCGTTAAAAAGACCATGATCTGAGTGATGATGAAGATACTTAACAATGTGTAAAGCTCCTGTGAGATGATGGTGAGTAGGTGCTTGAACAAACTGGCTTAACTGATGCACAGCAAAGGTGACATCTGGCCGAGTATAATTAAGGTAGAGTAATCTACCAATCAGCCTTCTGTAAACACTTGGATCAGGAAGGAAAGGAGAAGATTCATCATGAACAAGCCAACTTACTGGTAGGGGAGTGGAGACTGACTTGCAATGAGTCAAACCACAATCAGCAACAATATCATAAATGTATCTTTTCTGATGTAGATGCAGACCTGATCTGGTTCTGTGAAGTTCTAATCCCAAGAAGTAGTGTGCATCACCAAGATCCTTAATGGTGAATTTCTGATTCAAGGAATGCTTAACCTTCGTGATAGCATCCAGAGAAGTTCCCAGAATGAGAATATCATCTACATAGACTACCAGTGCCAGAAAAGATTGGAGCTGATCTTCAAGAAAAGGCAATGATCATGGTAAGATTGAGTGAAGTCCAGTGATAAGAGATGCTGAGTGAACTCCTTATTCCACTGCCTAGATGCATGTTTCAAACCATAGAGACTCTTGGTTAATTTACAAACCAGAGAAGAATCAGGAGCTGTATAACCATCTGGCAACTTCATGTACACCTCCTCATCCAAATGACCATGAAGGAATGCTTTATTGATATCCAATTGGTGTATATACCATTTGGAAGCAGAAGCTAAGGCAAGAAGCATTCTGATGGTGACTGCCTTTGCTACTGGAGAGAAAACTTCTGAGAAGTCAATTCCCTCAATTTGATTATAACCCTTTGCCACCAATCTTGCCTTATGCTTAGCAAGTGAACCATCTGCATTGTATTTTGTTTTGTACACCCATTTAGATCCAATTGCCTTCTTTCCAGAGGGCAAATGAACCAAATCCCAAGTGTGATTCTGCTCCAAAGCAACTAGCTCATCATCCATGGCCTTGATCCACTCAGGTGAATCCTTTGCCTGTTGATAAGTGGATGGTATTGGAATATGTGAAATGCCATAAGCTGTATGTGCAGTGATATTGGACTGAGGGATAAAAGGAAGAAGTGAGGAGGAAGATACATAATCCTTTGACCAGACTGGTGGTTTGATAACCCTAGTACTATGTCTCAGATTAGTATCAATGGAGGGTGTGGTAACAGAAATAGGAGTACGATCAGAGTGACTCAGTATCTGTGATTCAGCAGAAATGGAGATATGTTCTGAATCCAGGTAAGGCAAAGGAAAAGAGAACTGATCTGGATGTGAGTAAGGAAAGACTGACTCATGAAAAACCACATCTCTGGAAACTACAATTTTCTGGTGATGGAGATCAAAAACTTTATAGGCCTTTTGCCCTGGAGGATAACCAATGAAAATGCAAGGGAAAGCTCTCTCAGCAAATTTATCCTTGTGAGGTGTAGTGTTTGTAGCATAAGCAAGACATCCAAAAGATCGAAGGTTCTGAATATCAGGACTTTGATAAAAAAGAAGCTGATAAGGAGAATGCCAAGAAAGTGTTGGTGTTGGCAATCTGTTTATGAGATATGTAGCAGTAAGTATGGCATCTCCCCAAAAAATCTTTGGCAAATGAGATTGAAACAATAGGGCTCTTGCTACTTGAAGCAGATGTTGATGTTTTCTCTCTACTACTCCATTCTGCTGTGGAGTATAAGAGCAAGATTTTTGATGCAAAATCCCAAAATCTGAAAAAAGTTTTTCACACTCATGGTTCACAAACTCACTTCCATCGTCTGATCTTACAAACTTAACAGAAGCATTGAAATTATTTCTGATCATGATCAGAAAAGTGTTTAGAAGAGCTGGGATTTGATCTTTGGTTTTAAGAAGATAAGTCCATGTGCATCTTGTAAAATCATCCACTAATGTCAAAAAATATTTGCAATCAGTAATTGATCTCACTCTATATGGTCCCCAAAGATCTATATGCAACAAAATGAAAGGAAGAGAAGTAGAGGAAGTGCTGGATGGAAATGGCAATCTGTGTTGCTTTGCCATAGGACAGATAGAACATAGAATATCATTTGGAATATCTTTGATTATATCAAAATGTTTCAATACATCAATAGAAGGATGTTCTAATCTATAATGCCAAGATTTAGGAGACAAATGAGTATGACTGATTGCTGTATTAGAGACTGGAACTCTTGATACTGAATGGTGACAAGCTGACTGAAGTCTTTGATGTATGATTTCTGGCTGGAAAGAATGAGAATCCAGAATGTATAAACCATTGTTTTCTTTGATCACTGCCAGGACTCTCTCAGTCTTGAGGTCCTGCAGTAAGCAATGGTTTGATAAGAACTTGAACAGGAGTGGCATTGATCTAGATAACCTACTGACTGACAGAAGATTGCATTTGAAATCTGGAACATGCAAACAATCAAGTAAGATGACTGATGAAGATAAACTGACAGTTCCTTTCCCTTTAACTAACTTAGTGGTATGATCAGGCATGTAAACTGGAGTAGTGTGGCTTACAGGTACAACTGAAGTGAATTGGGAGATATCTCTGCACATATGGCTTGAAGCCCCACTGTCCACTATCCAATTATCATCATTCAAAGAAAACACATTAAGTGAAAGATCAGTAGTAACACTACCTGCAAAATCATGATAATGAGCATAGCTTGCCATTGCTCCCTGATGCTGCATAGGCTCCTTCCCCTTTTGTTTCTTTTCAAACTATGCTTCCACCATTTTTGCAATTAGAGCTTGGAGTCTACCATCAACATCACTGAGTGGACTTTCTTCTTCTGTTTCAGTCACTGCATGTGCTGAGTATTTCTGGTAATTCTGATTTGGTTGATATGCCTTCTGATAAGGTTGTGGAATGAACTGTGGTTTTTGTGTTGGTTGATTTTTAACTGCAGTGTCTTTGCTCCCTTCCCACCAATCTGGATATCCTTTGATTTTGAAACAATTCTCCTTCACATGTCCCAATTTCCCACAATGATCACACTTCAAATCAGGTCTCCTAACATTTCTTCTCCTATTACCATCTGCATCCTCATTTTGTTCAGCAGAACCATCTCTATATTGATAAGGCATCTTAGTGTCCCTATACACTCTGACTGCCATTGCTGATGTGTTCTAAATCTCCTGGTAACCTTCATGCACTGATTTCTGCTTTTCTATCCTGCTGATCATTTGACAAGCCTTGCCAACACTAAGAAATGGATCCATCAGCAAGATCTGGTGACTAACTGAGCTGTACTCTTCATTCAATCCCATCAGGAATTGATGAAGTTTGTCATCTTCTTCTTCAGCAGCCAGACAAGCATAGTTAATGCAATCAACATTACATCTCCTCCTAGGTCTTAAGCAACCATATTCATCCCACAATCCCTTCAACTCAGTAAAATAAACAGCCACAGAATCATTTCCTTGCTTTAGTTCACAGATATCTTTCTTCAATTTATGAATTAGAGGTCCATTACATTCTCCAAACCTCTCCTTAAGTTCATTCCACAAAGTATGCGCATCCTCACAAAACATGAAACCTCTTGCTATTTTCTTCGAAATTGAATTCAGGATCCAGGAAATTAGAGTAGAATTTACCTTATCCCATCGATCGAACAAAGGATCATCCATCTCTGGTGCCTTCAGCTCTCCTGTTAGAAACTTGAGCTTTCCTCTGGATCGAATTGCCACAACCATCGATCTGCTCCATGTTATGTAATTATACTCATTCAGTGGTTCTGCAACTAATACTATGTTCGAATTGTCAGAACTTTGAAGATTAAAAGGATCATCTGCATCAATCCTTCTAGATCTGATGCCTCTTAATGAATTCCCAACTGAATTTACAGATTCAGAATCTGAATCCATATCTTATGGATATTGATTGAAACAGAAAAATCTGAAGAACAAGAAACAACACAGGATCTACCTAGAGTTTCTCTGATACCATGTGAAAAGTTTGAATCAGAAAAGATGAAGTTTACAGAAAACAGAGGAGCTAAGCTAAGGAGCACAGAAAATTGTTCATCTCATTCATAGTTTCAGAATTACATCGCACACCAATGCACTGCCAAAACGAGTGTTTAAAACGGATCCAACAGAAAACAAAACTACCTATTACAAAGAGACACGTGGTCATTCTATTAACCAAACAAAACAATAAGCAAAACGACATTGCATCAGTGCGTTGCAGCAACAAATGGAGTTGGCGCCAAAATTTGAAAAACTGGTTGAACACCCGCCTGAATCCTGTTGAACACCATGGATGATCATAAAACGCTACTCAATTTTCAACAGCATCCTGATTTTGAGGCAAAAGCTTCTGTGACATATCAAAAGAGCAGTTGAAGATGTTTTCTTCCATTTCTCCAGTACATGTTTCATGAACATCATTCATACGTGCCATATGTAGGATGCTAAGAACTAAAGCTGTAGCATGGGTTAAGAGAGATTGCAGTCTCTTCTGATCACCGCACTGCTTGGAGATGTTGCAAACCAAATGTCTGAAACCTTCCAACTTTCCCCCCAGTATCGCAGTAATTCACCTCCATTATACCATAGTTACGACAGAAACACTCCCATCCAATAAGTGACTTGGGAAGATTAATAACATACCGTTGAACAAATTCAGCAACTTCATCAAACATCACACCATCAAGGAGGAGTCAAGGGTGAGGAACCTTCATAAGTTTTCTACAAATATCACCAAATTTGATGTGAAATAAGCCAATTGTATCAAAAGTTTCAGAGATCTGATGATGAGGATCGTCACATTCTAGAATTTCATTATCTAACCACCCCACACAAGTCTTTCTTCTCTCACATACAACTTCCAAACTCGTATCTTCATCCTTATCACTCCATGCCGCATAACATACAAATTGAATTATTTTCAGCATTTTGTTGGCTCTCATAGTATCAGTTCAATGAGCCGGAGAATTTAGAATGTAGTTCTTGTAAACATAATTTCTCCAATATTCTTTAGCACCTTCATCAACAAATTCATTCCAAAAGTAGTGAAACATCTCAAGATGCTTGGATCCATTTTGAAACACGTCCACAATAACCTTGGCTTGATCATCGAATTCAAAGCTCTCATGAAGAATACAAGAACTTTGTCTTATGAATGGCATAAACAATAAGCAGCTCCTGATACCATAGAGGGGCATCTCTAAGTAAAAATGTATCGAGGATGGACTCTACATCATTATCAGACCTATAACCCAATATCTCTGTCCTTGAAATCTTTAAGGAAAGATCCCATCAACTCTAGCTCCCGAAGAAATTTTATTATCTGATCCTTCAAGAGACCAAAAGAGTGAGGTTTATTGTTTAGAAATTTTTTGAGGTGTCTTAGAAGATGGTCGGTGAACGGTACCCGACCACTCTTTTTGAAATCATTAAATGATGATGAAGAACCTTGCTCATAAGCTGCAATGGAATCCTCAAAGTTTAGCTCAATCTCGTTGAAAAATGGATCAGGTTGTGCTTCTATTCTATCTTCAGAGCAGCAAACCAAGGACAATACTTTACATGATGAAGTCTGAGAAACTGCACCCAAGAGCAACTCTTTGAATGATATGAAATTTCTCTCGTGAGATGTATCAATGGCATAGTCTGCATGGGGCTTAAATTTGGAGGCATCATAACTGAGAGCCATGAACAAAGCCTCTAGCTTGAAGATTTCTAAAATTTCAAGGATCATATCTTGAGAAATTGCTATGTTTGTGGCTACAGCAGCCACAAACGGCAATTTTCTATAGAGGACGCATTACCGTAATGCGTCCTCTAAATTTTTTTTTTTTTTGCCTTTTTTCGGTCAAAAATATCAGATGGTGGACTGTGGCGCGACACGTGGCGAGGACGCATTATGGTAATGCGTCCTCCCATCCGGCCGTATATTTTTTTTGGAAAAATCCGGAGGTGCCACGTGGCCGAATGGGGATTTGCCACGTGGCGAGGACGCATTATCATAATGCGTCCTCCCATCCGGCCATTTATTTTTTTGTTTGGAAAATCCGGACGTGCCACGTGGCCGAATGGGGATTTGCCACGTGGCGAGGACGCATTATCATAATGCGTCCTCCCATCCGGACATTTATTATTATTTTTGGAAAATCCAGATGTGCCACGTGGCCGAATGGGGATATGCCACGTGGGGATATCCCATCCGATGACTGGATGTTGCGGCTGCATGTGAACCAAATCCGGTCAAAAGTGGATTTTTCGGTCGAATCAGGTGCTGCCACGTGGCATCTTGCGTCAGAATTTTTTATTTAAAGCATCTGAATTGCGTCAATTCCAGCATTGTCCATCTTCTTCAGCCATCCTTTCTCACCTTTCTCCCACTATAAGCCCCATTTTCGCCAGTGTTCGGGTGCTTCCGCCATTTTCAGCTGCACTCTTTCTCCGCTGCACTCGTTCTCCGGTATTGCTCTACCGGTGTTCCTCCATTTTTATCTGCAGTTCAAGTTTTTTACGAGATCCGGTATTTTCCTTTTTTTCCGCTGAATATTTTTTTGGTTTTTTTGTTAATTGCTACTGATTTGTTAATCGGATTTCGGTTGCAGAGATCGTGTTCGGGTTGAAGTGGACCCCGTCGACCCGCCGTTGACCCGCATTGACCGACGTTGACCGTTTGTTGACCCGATGTTGACTGCGTTTCTTGACACCGTTGACCCCGTCGAACCGCCGTTGCCCCATTGACCCACCGTTGACCCGCGTTGAACGCCGTTGACCCGCGTTGACCGCATTGACCGACGTAGCCCCGTAAGTCTCAGAATCCCTCCCACTCTGTTATCCTTTATGTAGTAGGTATTTGCGGCCTACAGAATTATACGAACGTGTTCTGACATTATGTGAGTGTCGCACATTGCCGGTCGTCGGTCAATTGTTGCCGTTTGGGTTGAATTATAATCTGTTGATATGCTTGAGTAATTTAGTTAATTTAATTGTATGTGTATGATTGTGTTGTCTGATTGTGTGTACATTTCATGATTGAGCTTGGTTCGTTGAGTTGTGTGTTACGTGTTTGTGTGTTGCAGTTCTGCGATGTTTTTGGCAGTGTATATGTATAGAGGGGGCCAGATTAAGTTTGATTTGGGTGTGGGTGTTTATTATGATCCTCCAATGCCGGAGCGAGTTATGACTCTCGAGCGGAGGTTGAACTACTTGGAATTGTTTGATTTAATTGTAACGAGACTGGCCATTGTGAGGGAGAGTTGTTCGTTGAAAATGTATTACCAGTGTCCAGAGCTGATTGGTTCGGCGGTATACTATCGATGTTATCCTGTGGAAGATGATGAGTCTACCACGTTCTTCTTCAACGTTGTTGATCGAATGGCATTATCCTCTGCGGATTTTTACATTGTTACAGAATAGTTGCCAATTGCTAATTATGGGGCGCGGGGAAGCACGTTCATGTCATTGCTGAGCAACGTGCAGAACTCCGCCGCTGTACCCAGTATACCACCACCTGTTCGTAGCTGGGGTCTTGAATTTGGTGAGTCCAGCCAACCTGGACGGTATGCCCACGTGGATTGTGCCCAGCCGTCCACAAGTGGTGGTAGAGCCGTGGTAGACTATGGCGAGCAGAATGTCTTCCGCAATGATTTCGCGGGTGCCATTAGCGACCGCGATGCTCGGCATGATGGTAGCGAGGATGACGGCTCGGCACCTGGACTTGACGGTGGAACTGAGGATGATCGTTCCTTGTCAACCGATTCAAATCCTGGGGACGAGGCAGAGGTAGAGCCGTTGGTGTGCCCGAACAATGTACCCATATCGTTTCATATTCTGGCAAACCCGGATGCACATGCCTACTATAGAGATTATGGGGGCCCCGATGAGGACAGCTATGACCCTACCCATTTTGGGTCCGGCGTTTCTACCTACGTTCAAGAGACTGGTGCAGTGGATGTGCGTATGCGATTTCAGACAAAGACACAGTTGGTCGAAGCTATTTCTCGGTGGAGTTCTATGGTGAACAGGGAACACAGGGTTGTGGAGAGCAGTTCACGCACATGGTATGTGAAATGCAAGGACGTCGTCGAAGGAACTGGGAATTGCATTTGGGTTTGCAGAGCAACGAAGAAGGCTTCGCACGGTATGTGGGAGATCACCAAATGGGCTAGTAGTCATGGGTGTGTCGGTGCTGGGCGATCTACGGGTAACGTGAATCTGACATCGGTGATGATCGCCCGTTCAATTCGCCACCACATTGATGTAAACCCTTCGTACACAGTGAAAGATGATGAGTTCAATGTCACGATCTCCTACAAGAAGGCCTGGTGTGCGAGGCAGAAGGCAATTGACATGGTATTTGGAACGTGGGAGGATTCTTTTGAACAACTCCCAACTTTTATGGGTGAGCTTGTAAGGGCTAATCCGACCACCGTTGTTGATTGGGCTGACGTACCTGACCGAATACACGGTCCCGGGTGTAGGAAATTTAAATTCGTGTTCTGGGCATTCGGTCAGGCAATTGCAGCCTTCCGCCACTACAGGCCAGTGATCAGCGTAGACGGCACTCACTTTAGAGGTGTGTATAAGTCCACAATGCTGGTCGCCGTGACCCACGATGCAAATGATTACATCCTCCCCATCACTTACGCAATTGTCGACGAGGAATCGAATGAAAGCTGGAACTGGTTCATGGGGCGACTGCGTCTTCACGTTGTTGGTGCAGATAGCAGACCAATCTGTGTCATATCAGATAGGCATGCAGGACTTGTAAATGCGATGACAAATATGGAGGAGTGGATGGAGCCAGCCGGATACCACCGGATTTGCTTGCGGCATTTTCAGTCAAACTTCTTATCACATGAAAGCGGGAAGTTCAAGAATGCGCTCATGAAGACTCTGGTATGGCAGCTCGGTAGTGCCAGGCGAGAGAGCAGGTGGAGGGAGTACAAGGAGGAGCTGGAGAGTATGGATCCGTCCGCTTGGGCTTGGCTGGAACGGCAAGATAGGAGTAGGTGGTGTCTTGCCTTCGATGATGGTGATCGGCATTAGGGAATTTTGACAACGAATCTGTCAGAGAGCTTCAACAACTGCCTACGACGTGCACGCCACCTCCCAATAACAGCGTGTGTCAAAGCGACGTTCGAAACAACGGTTGAAATGTTTGCCCAAAGGCTTACGGATGCTACGAATTGGAGGTATGTTGTCAGTAAATTACATTTTCAGATTTACCCATATGCCGGTTGGCTGATTATGAGATACTGCCCGTCTATCCAGGTCCGTGTTCCCTAAGAGGATCTAGACAAAGTTCCAGAAGCAGGATACATTGGCGCAGGGACATATCTTCACCCTGTTCGGGCACACGTAGCAGACGTACAGGGTTGTGGCGAGGAACATCGACGGGAGCATTAGTGATCGACAGTACACGGTCAAATACAGAAGAAAAGAGTGCACTTGTCGCGAATGGCAAATATTTCGTTTCCCTTGTTCCCATGCCCTGGCCGTTTGTCGGCATAGACGTGACGATCCTGCTAGTCTATGTGACAAGGTGTATCACACGACCACATATGTCCAACAATACAGTCAGGGTTTCATGCCCGTGCGAGATCCATCACTTTGGCAGCGTGCCCATTGGAGGTTGATTCCGGATGCAGAAAAGTTTCATAACAGGCGGCGTGGACAGTTTGCGGAGAGGAGGATAAGGAATCAGATGGACGACAGGATGGCGGGTGAGACCAGGGCCGTGCGTAGGCGTGGCCGTGCTTAGTATCGTGGTTTGCATTGTAATAGAACCTCCATCTTTCATTTTGTTTGCATTGTACATCGATAGAAGAGGGCATGCTTATTCTGTCGTTCTTGTATTAAATGATATATGTATAAGATTATGTGGTATTACTTATATTAGCCAAATATGTGTCACATTACGCAGTGTTGCTTTGTTCTGTGCTACTCTTCCAGAAAAAAACATCAAACTTGGGTTGGTATTTGCGCGCAGGAAAACACCATGTACCATCCAGGACCCATTCAGGAGGACTTGCTGTACCTACATCAGGAGCACCGTGCTCGTGCCCTATACAATGGAAATTTAGAGGATGAGGCACTGCAGGTGCGTCGGTGCGACGGGGCATGCTGGACCGAGCGACTGCCAGAACAGGTTATGCGGTACGTACGCGACACGGGATTTCAGGGAGTCCTGGACTCTGCCGCAATACAAATTGACCACTCCCTCATCACCGCCCTAGTGGAGCGTTGGCGCCCAGAGACGGACACGTTTCACCTACCGATGGGGGAGGCGACGGTCACCTTGCAGGATATAGGGGTCCTATGGGGTCTACCGATCGATGGCGAGCCAGTAATAGGTGTTGACACCAATAGGCGTACGCCAGACTGGCAGATGATCTGCACAGACTACCTGGGAGCTACACCAGACCCCACCTGTATCAGGGGGGGTCGCATTAAGGCCAGGTGGTTGGGAACGCTATTGCACAGTCCGTTCCCCGCTGATCCCACTGATGTACAATGCCAACAGCGGGCTAGGGTTTTCCTTCTGCTACTTCTTGGGGGAATGCTGATGTCCGACACGTCCGGCCACCTCATCCCGTTGCTCTACTTATCCACACTTACGGATCTAGGTGCAGTCCATCGGTACAGTTGGGGGAGTTCCATTCTTGCATGCTTGTACAGGTCATTATGTGATGCGGCAATCCCACAATCAAAATCCATATCCGGGCCACTTGTCTTGCTACAGGTAAAATTGTTGGTCAACATAGTCGTTCGTACATACCGTGCTTAATATTAACGAGCATTTCTATTGCATTTACTTGCAGTTATGGGCATGGGAACGCATACCGTCCATCCGTCCTGCCGGGGAACTACAGGTGATAGTGACGATGAGTGCTCTTGGATCCCGGTACTTGTCTGATTCCTCAATATGCGGTATTCATAAGTCCACATGCAATTCCATAGTAGGGCTAATGTATTTCACTCGGTTCCTCATAGGTGGAGGGCCCCTTGCGATTGTTCACAATCGCCAATGCACGTTCTCAAAGTGTATCATGATCAACTGACGTCTCTCACCCACAATCAGGTATACGAATAATTGGATTTCTAGACTTCGCACGAAAAATGGTTTCCTTTGCCTAACCGCAACACATGCATGTTGTCTCAGTTCATCTGGCAGCCATATACGGAGGACGTCCTGGAGCAACTCCCGCGGTATTGTACAGATGGTAGACACAATTGGTTGCTCTGCGTCGATCTCATCTGCTGGCTTGCCGTGGAGTTCCATCATGCGCATCGTGTTCTCAGGCAGTTCGGCATGGTCCAGCCAGTACCCCCCCAGTTGGTTAGTAGGGATGAGTACAACTTAGTCCATACTAGAGACCGTCGAGGAAGGTCTAGCATGGATTGGCGTGTGGAACTCAGAAGATATCTCGACACTTGGGAACATCGATCCAATCGACAAGCACCCACACTGGGGAGTGCGGATCCATACCTACGCAGCCGTGATTACTTGGAGTGGTACTTTCGCAAGACGGTCTCCTTCATTGATCAACCAGGGCGGCCTGAAACAGCTACTGAGGGTTTCCACGGAGAAGGTGCAACCGCGGAGTACTTGGTATGTCCTAAATTTCAAATATTGTCAAGAAAGAATACAACAGAGCTCCTCAAAATTAGATATCTGACATATTCATCTCGATTCCGTAGTTGCAGGCAATGACACAGTTGCATGGCATGTCAAACATTAATTTGGATGGTTGGGCCCCACATTGTGCGGACGTCATAAGGGGGATGCATCATGTTATCACACGTAGTCTACAACATGCGCATCAGGCCTCCAGGCCGCAACACTATTAACCGTTTGTGCACTGCGAGGAACCGCTCCCTGGTGTCAGATATATTGACCTCAAAAGCCACCGCCAGGCCCCACCTGGACGACAAGGAGGTCGGAGGCCTCGTGCCAGGGGGCATGCAGAACACATTGGTCCATCACAAGCGGGCCCCTCACATGCGAGCACACCAATTTGCGGACCATCAGCCGGGGAACCCTCACAGTACAACATGGATGCATCAGATTACAATGCATATGTCACTCCAACATCCAGTCATCGGTACATGGCACATATCGATCCATCACGTACAGGTACTATTCCATATGCCTACTGTGATTCGAACGAGGAAGCGGGATACGAAATGGAGGAGGACATACCGAAGGGAGCTCCACATGAGGAAGAACATGTACCTGTATAGACGGTTGTACCACGGCGGACATCCAGGACCATACGTCCTCCCCCGTGTGGAACGGGTGGAAAGCTTTGCAGAGACCATCGATAGGACAGTACGTGCTATTCAACACTAGTTGGCATTACATTTCACTCGTATTGTTCTACACTGTACATTTATACTAACTAGTATCCATTCTAACTATGCAATACTCCGTTCCCGCACCGACATTCAAGACTAGTCAAAACAATTCGAACAGCGAGACCCTAAATCATCATTGGACTATTTTCCAAATTTTGACCGAAACCACGTGCATCAGAAATAGTAAGTTACAAACTACAGCAGCCCACGATAATTTATTACTCAAATTCGCGCCTCATTTGAAACTCCACTCTTGCTAAATTCATGGCGGAATAGTATAATAAGCTTTCTCCCCAATAAATAAAATTCCCCTCAAAATAAATTTACCGAACAAAACAAAATATAATAAACATTATTTCACCCACGGATTGGATTAGCTCCGTGGTTAATTGCAAATCTCATTCCCAACCTTTTCAAAATAATTGTAGGAAACAATACCCATTCCGAGACTCGTTCGAGGAGCTCCCGAGAAAAAAATTTATGCGAATTTGCACTAATTACCAACATTTCGCTGATTCATTTTCCGAGAAAAAAAATTAGGCGGCTTCCAAGGACTCATTCCAAAAACGAGTCCTCCGCATAATATCCGAAAGAGCTAGATAATGCCAGATCTGTACCCTGTTCCAAAAAATGACTCCTCTAAATTCTTCCGTCAAAAATTAAATTATTGCCAGGTCTAAGGCCTCCTTTCAAAAACGATTCCACCAAATACTTTCAAAATAATAATTCCGGGGAAAATAGAGCAAGACTGACTCAGGCATTATTTTATTTTATACACGAGTCCTCTA
Source organism: Rubia yunnanensis (assembly GCA_037428765.1). Lineage (NCBI taxonomy): Eukaryota > Viridiplantae > Streptophyta > Magnoliopsida > Gentianales > Rubiaceae > Rubia > Rubia yunnanensis. Next base: position 28,769,444 of record CM075069.1, on the reverse strand, counting down.
ATTGATGCAAAAAAAAAATCAGTCCCAAAACGGGTCATCTAATTGATTTTGGAAACAATAAAATAAATGCTAACTATTTTCCAAAAGAATAAAGTGTGCAGCCTAATTGCATGGGAAAAAAAAAGGGTACAAACTTGCGGAATTAAAAAGGAGAAGGGGAAAAAATTAAAAAGGAGAAGGAGAGAATTAAAAGGGAGAAGGAGAGAATTAAAAAGGGAATGGGAAAATATTAAAAAAAGGGGAGGACGCATTATGATAATGCGTCCTCAACCCTTCACTTCCACATTCCAAATCTGCCACAATGTGGACCAACTTTACATTTTGCTCAATAGAAAAATCATGCACTCATCATATCTTGTGAGACTCGGGCCGAGTCCCATAACGATCTGGTTGTCTCCCTAACAAAATATTCAATGAGTTTCAATATTAAATTTTGTTAGATTCATGTGGGTTTTTGAAGAATTGACTCAAGGCTTCTCTAACAGTAGTTGCTTGGGTCTTGGTAAAAGAAGTTAAAGAGAAAAAGGTTTATGCTAATGAGGTTAAGTTTGTGCACGATATGGGAGAGATCCACGGGGTTGAACAAATGTTGCAGAAGCTCATCGACTGTGAGAAGCATCATGGAAGTATCAAGGATGTAACCCAGCACGTGACTCTGGGAATATTATGGCCTGATAAAAAAATGCTCTCTTCCTTTTCTGCAGTATTTGTTTGCATGAAGGATGCTAAGAATCAAAGGTTCGGCATGAGATTCCAACTTGAACTTGTCAATAGTTTTTACACTAAATAAGTGGAGCATTCCCCATCCGATTGGTCGCTCGGGAACATTCATTACATGTTGCTGAACCGAGTGAGCAAAATCCTCAAACACAATGCCGAGGACCATTTTCACCAATCGCCCACAAACATCACCATCTTCTACAACTCTTGGAACATCACTTTTAAAAAAATTTCATAAATAAGGATCAGACATCTTTGCCAACGCCACTCCACTCTGCATTATGACAACATATTAGAAGTGTTTTCACAAATATGATGCCTCTGATCATACACTTCCTATCACTCCATTCAACTTAAGGATCATTCATGATAGAGTGATTTCCCATAATGATTCTGATTAATGATGAAGAGTATATATAGAGTACAAAGTAGACTAGTCCAAATATAACTCTAGCCTAGTCAACATAGAACAAAATATTATCTAATCTTCTACATGCTTTATTCTAATACCCCTCAAGTGAAGCGTCAAATGCTCGCCGATGCACAGCTTGGACCTAAAGAACTCAAATAGCGGATGAGAGACCCCCTTGGTGAAGATGTCCGCAATTTGAAGAGAAGTCTGAACATGATAACCTTGCAGCTTTCCAGATGTCACCAACTCACGAACAAAATGATAGTCAATGTCGATGTGCTTCACCCGCTTGTGCACCACCAGATTTTGAGCCAAAAATATAGCACTGTTGTTGTTGCATAACTGCAATGGAGAACCAGAAAACCAAACCCGAAGGTCATGAAACAAATGAGTGAGCCAAACCACCTCTGAAGCAGTGTTGGCAAGAGAACGGTATTCAGACTCAGTGCTGGAGCGAGAAACATTGGGTTGTTTCTTGGCACTCCAAGAAACTAGATTCCTACCAAGATTATCCGCATAACCATAAGTGGACCGGTGAGTCTTCAGATAACGGGCCTAGTCAGCATCAGAGTACCCTAACACCTCAGGAGTACTAGCAGAATGAAAGCTAAGACCAAAATGAAGAGTTCCATGAACATACCGCAAAATCTGTGTCACTACAGCAAAATGATTATCTCTTGGATCCTGAAGATACTGGCTCACCATATTGACCGAGAATGCCAAATCCGGATGAGTGATGGTGAGATACTGGTAGTAGAGCTGTGAAGCTGAGAACCAGTGACAAATGTAGTAGAAACCGATGTCGCATCAAACATACCGGCTCGAGTCAAAATATCACGAGCATGCTTTGCTTGGCTAAGAAGTAACCCTGGGGAGATAGGAGAAACTTTGAGACCAAGAATAATGAAGAGCACCAAGATCCTTGATCATAAACTCTATGAGTGTACAATCAATGAACTGGCGAAGAAGAGTCGAGTCGTTGCCTGTAAGAATGATATCATCCACATACACAAGTAGGTACATTAACGATGCCCCTTTAGAGAGGACAAATAAAGAAGTATTGGCTGAGCTGTATTGAAAACCAAGTTGTGTCAGATAACTGCTGAAGCGTCGGAACCAAGCCCGAGGAGCCTGCTTAAGACCATAAATGGCCTTTCGCAAGCGACAAAACACAGTTTGGATGAGCAGAATCCTGATAACAACAGGCTGCTTCATGTAGACCAGAACATCAAGAATACCATTAAGAAAAGCGTTCTTGACGTCCAACTGATGAATTGGCCAGGAACGCATGGTGGCTATGGCGAGAACCATCCCAACAGTGGAGGCTTTGACCACAGGACTGAAAGTGTGGTTGAAATCAAAACCCAGAATCTGCGAGAAACCCTGCGCCACAAGTCTAGCTTTGTGACACTTAATAGTGCCATCCAGTCGACACTTGAGCCCAGAGACACATTTGGATCCAACAATGTTGAGATCTTAAGGTCGCAGCACCAAGTCCCAAGTGTGCTGATCACGAAGAACGACCATCTCATCATCCATGGCTGAAATCTAGGCTGGATCCTGGAGGGCAGAACAATAATAAATGGGCTCTGTCTGAGAAAGGAGTTCACTAGTGAGACCATGAAAAATAATATCTAAGTAATCCTGGCGCTGAATGGCACCAATAGAAGATCGAGTTGCCATCTGATGGGTACGAGGCTGCAGCGGTGAAGCTGAAGGAGTCGAACCAGCTGACGACGCCAAAGAAGACCGAGTAGAGTTGACCGGAGAGTGACTGGTGGAAGATGTTGGAGAGAGGATAACCGAGACTGGCTGAGTCATGGTGGCCGATGACTGAGGCGTAGTGGTCGACGACAGAGGCATGGTGACCGGCGGCTGAGGCGTGGTGTCTGGCGCTAAGGTGTGGTATGGAGCATGATAGTGAATGAGGTGTAGATGGAATGGGCACAGGCGTGGTGACCCCAATCGATGATGTAGTAGTTCCATAAAAAATGATGAATCTCCAGATCCGAAATAAAGCGACTCTCTGCAGAAGATAAGACAGGGAATAAAGTTTCATAAAAAAAACGTGGTGAGAGACATAGATACGCCTAAAATTTGAGTCGAGACACTGGAAGCCCTTGTGACGAGGGCTGTAGCCAATAAAAACACACGTAGGTGTAAACTTATCAATAGCAGTGGCACGCAGACATGGGAATGCACGTCCAAACGGGTGAAAGAGGGTATAGTTAAGCACATGACCAAAAACAACCTCAAAAGGTGATTTTCCACCAAAAAATGAACTAGGTAGACGGTTAATGATGTAAACCGCAGAGGAGAAAACTTTCACCCAAAAACAATGCGGCACAGAAGAGTAAAAAAACCCGGAAAGACCATTCTCTGTCATATGACAATGCTTCCACTTAGCTCGGCCATTCTGAGTAGTTGTATAGGGCGAGGAAATATGCCCCCCTCTTTGAGTGTACCTTTCTCTTTTTATTTTAATAAACAGGTAGGGGTCCACCTAACCCCCCACCATAACAGGTGGTTTTTAATTTAAAAAAAAGTGTATAGGGCGAGGAAATATGATGATGAATGCCACATGATATGAAGTGAGCCTGAAGTCGGTGATTAGTAAACTCTGTGCCACCATCGGTATAAAAATTTTTAACCCTAGCAGAAAACTGGGTCTCAACGAATTTCTGAAATGGGATAAATGTGTCATAAAAATCTGACTTATGCCACATCGGGGAAACCATGTGAATCGTGAAAATTCATCGATGAAAATGGCATAATAAGAGAAACCACCTGCAGATAAAACAGTGGCTGGTCTCCATAAATCACAATGGACCTTATCCAACAAACCAGTAGCACTCTTATCACTAGTGGAAAAAGTCAAATGACTACTCTTGGCCATTTGACAAGGAGAACAACTAATAGTTACAGGCATAGCAGAAGTGACAGAAATTATAGCATGTCGACTGAACAACAAAATAGTATCATGGGACATATGACCGAGGCGAAAGTGTCACTGCTTAAAAGAAGCATGAAGCTTTCCAGAGCATAATTCACCTAAAAAACTGGAATCACCTATCTCGAGAAAATAAAGACCTTAACTATTACGACCTTTACCAATTATCTTCACTGTATGCTTGTGCTCTATGGAAAATGCGGCTGTATCAAATGTAACATGGACAGGTAAATCACGAGTAAGCTTACTAATGGACAATAACCTTCTAGTAATCTTAGGAGCCACAAGAACATCATTAATAGAGAAACTAGAGAAATGACACTGACCGCTGTGAGAAATAGAAAATGATTCACCATTTCCAACAAGAACAACATCAGAACCACGATAACATTGTACCTTATCAAGATGAGTGGTACGAGCAATGATATGAGATGTAGCACCAGAATTAACGATCCAATGATTCTATGAAGAATGACGGTGGGAGCCATTAAACTGGCCTGAAACAAAACTTTGTTCGCAATCCAATTAGTGGAACAACCTTCCTGAGATAAATACGCCAAATAAACCATAGGTAGAGCTGAAATAGATTGCTAAGCCCCAAAATTATAACCAAACAAAAAAAACTGCGGAGCACAAAACCAGCTGGACGGAGGACAAGCGACAAAGTTGCGCCAAAAAACTGAAAACAACAAAGTTGGAAGGAGGATGAGCGCACAATGTGCGGTTGGGAAAGGGCACAAGGTCAGCCAACCTGCGCGTGGAATTCACGCGCCGCCAGGGCGCTGTAGTTGGCACACACGTGAAATTCACACGTCTTCTTCAACCACTGGCGCATGTATAACACTCCCCGAACAAAAAACCCTTGTTGTTATGGCTGAGCCTGAAACTTGTTGCGTTCACTGGTCCGCTGCAATCTAATGATGGGAAGCCCTAAGGAGAAATTTCTGTAAGAATTCGTTATCAATGAGCTTCGAGCAAGCAACACCATGGTACATGTTGTGAGTTCGAAGACTCACATCGTAAAGTGAAACTCTCTCTTCCAACTCTTTAATTTTGCCTTTCAAGGTTTGGATTCCTCTCATAAATCGAGTATTCTTAGTAAAAATAGACTCAACTAACGAGGGATTTTCACCAACAACCAAGTCTTCCTTTGCTGGATTTTCATTCAGTCTTGAGATCTCATCTAAAGCTACTTTGTGAAGTTGTGCAATCTCTTCCACCTGAGACTTAAACTTATAAAATTCACTTTGGCTAGTTATGAGATGGCCTTCGAGGATAGGAAACCTATTGGCATCAGCAAGGCATCTCTTTAAGGATCCAAACTTACTGATTCTATTATGCATTGTTTCCCAATTATCCATCTCAGAAGGATCACAACTTTCAACAATCTCGAGGGGAACAATGCCATTATACTCCATTGCTTGAGGTCCTTCAGGAGATCCTTGAAACTTTGATGTACACCACTTTTCCAAGCCCTCAGTTCTTTCTTCGTGGAATCTAGTTTCTTCTTGGTGGAGTCTAGTGCTACAGTCAGGTCAGTGGCATCCTTTATAAGGCTCACTATTGATGGGTGAGTCTTATTTCGTCATGATTCTAACTCCTGGGAACACTTTTCCAAAACCAACATGGTTTTCATGAAATTCCCCCTAATGGTGTCATGCTGTTCTCGAGTCTTGGTAAAATCCTCGCAAGTGAGCCTAATGTGCCTTCGTAATTTGTTAAGCTACGAAGATAAAAAGAATGACATAAAATTAAAAAGAGGGAAATGCTTGTTTATAGTAGAAACTGAATAGTACATTAAGAAGCCAAAAGGCCAAGTTACATATCATTCCCCTACCCTACGAGATCCCTCCCCGCCTTGAGCCTCCGTATTTAATGCAGCCGTAGTCTCATGCTGCTCAGCTTATTCAGTGGCGTCGGGAATAGCATGAACCTCTCCAGCTGAGTAAAACCTACTAGAGGACATTAGAAGACTCATGATAGACAAGCTTAGATTCCCTTGGTAGACAGCTTCATTCCATTTTTTATTTATAGCTTCGACAACATCTGAAGTGATGAGATCCTTTAGAAGCTTGATATTGTCTTTAGATAGAGACAAGTCCATCTTAGGAAAAATGAATTCCTTAATAAAGATAGTGCGCCCAACCCCCTTGTCCATGTCGTGGAGATCAACAAGAGATAAAAAAATTGTGTTTTGTGAGAGACATGAGGAATAACTTTCGAGGGGTTACTATTTTCCCCTTTTTTGATCATAGCTATACCTAAGTTCTTGCCCATTGAAAATAGTAAAGAGAAAATCATAAAGGGAAAAAGGACACAACGGTACAAGAATAGAAATAAAGCATTAAGACACCTTCAAGGACTTTTGAAAACTCAGGGTTCTCAAGTGATATTTCGAGGGAGGGCTCTCAAGTGAGTTGTTCAGAAGGAGACTGAGATTTATCTGTCTCTTCAACAATCCTCCTTTTATTCTTTCCCATTTTAAGCTCACCCTCGAGGTTCGAGTGTTGCAACCACAATAGTTTCCTATTCTTAGCTCGTTTATAGACATACTTGTTATAAACTTCACATGGCCAAATTTGGCCGCCAACCGAGTTGTCCGTGTTAGAGAAAGTGGGAGGTCATCGTCGTACCTCTCAAAGTTAAAACTTTTAAGCCTTAATGCTTCCTATCTACAATTAAGTAGATAATGGCAAGTCAGGGTCATCCATGAGAAGAGGGATCTTTTCAAGTGTTTAAACATATATAGGAAAAACATACTAGACATATACATACATAGATACATATAAAAGCATGTAAACAAGGGTTTTGGTTGGTTTGATCCTAAGTTATCAAATCGAAATACAATAACTAGCAAAGCAAGAGAACTATGCTAATCATACAATACAACTAAAGATACGATGAAAACAACAAATAATGGAACAACAATTAACTTCCACTTCCAAGCCTCTTATCCATCATTGAACATCCAAGCTAATTACTACTTTCACTACTTGTGGTGAAGACTAAACTTCTATCCTTCTTCGATAGTAGTTTGCAAGAGTGAATTCGACATCTCTTGTCAAACCTCACCAATGACTCCCATAGTCGAAACACGACTAAAAGTATCTCATTGATGACATTTAGCACGAAGAATCAACAAACTTGGCCACACTTATAAACACTACACCGTGTCTAAGCATTTAACCATTTCATGCATTTACGCGAGATTAGTCAAGAACGATCGACATTCATTGACTTCTCTCATTTGCTACAAGCAAAAAACATGACAAAGAGTTCAACATTATCATATCCATCTAGCAATTATCAATCCATCAACACAATTAAAGCTCTAAATCATACTCTTGGATTCCTATCAAGGTTTGGGGAAATCAACCCATTTCCCCAAACCTAACAAGCACATCATACAAGTACTTCATATACACAAGCTTTCAATAACATTAATGACATTAACAAACACATTCAATGCATAATAGTAAGAGTATCAAATAGGCTACAAATTGTTCTTAAGACATGAGCTTGGAAGTCTTAGTCAATTGCTCCCATGAACTAGATTTAGCTACAAGAGTTCATACTAATTAATGCTAAACAACTAATACAAGAGAATTCAAAGATTAAAATAGAAGAAAACAGGGTTTGAAACAGTACCAGAAACGCAGATGAAGAAGATGTGAATGAGAGGAAAAAGAGTGTTATTTATAGTACAAAAATGATAAGGTTAGATTCTGGCCACCCATTGGTCGCAACTCGCGACGGGCTTGTCACGACTTGCGATGGGCTCGCGACGAGGCCGTCTCGACTCGGGACGAGTGCCTGAATTTAATCCCGTTTTCTTTTCTTCTTCTTGTGGTAAACATTTATCTTCATAGTGTTTCCTCTCATTTTTCAAGTCTTCAATGTCTTCAAAAATGGTTTTCGATGGCCTCCGGTCTTCATGTCTTCGAAGCAAGTCTTCAAAAGTCTTCGAAAATGTGATCTTTAATGGCCTCCGGTCTTCATGCCTCCATGTTCTTCCCTTGTCACGCAAAATCTACTTAGAAGAGGTAAAAGAGCGTAAAGTTGCTCTTACCCCTCTTAAGAGAATTTCAAGGTAAAACACAAGCTCTTGATAATAAAATAGCACAAAAGTGACCCAAAACAGTACTAAATTATGCACATAAAATGGACATATCAGTCGTCGGAGATGACGGAAGTCTGCCAGTAACTGGCCGGAAATAAGCCGAGGACAGATTTATGGTGAGAAAGAAGGGAAGGGAAAAAAATTAGGACCAATATCAGACTTGCTCTGATACCATGATAGAGTGATTTCCTGCAATGATTCTGATTAATGATGAAAAGTATATATAGAGTACAAAGTATGCTAGTATTAATATAACTCTAACCTAATCAACATGGAATAAAATATTATCTAATCTTCTACTTGATTTATCGTAACAATTCACAACTCCAAATATTTTGGCTACCTTCAGTTTCAAATTCTTTCACCGAGTTGTTGAACTTGTCCAGAAGCTGCACTACAGTACAAAAAAAAACCTAGTTAGAGTGAAATTTATTCTTCATTTTCAAATCTCCTTTTCCATTACTTCCAACATTTTTTAATTTAATATGAAATTATACGCCTTCATTACGAACGAATTTGTTCGTCTGCAGTGCTCCACTCCCGAACACACATCTAATTCGCAACAACTTTGGCTTATCTAGCACACAACATTGACATTAGTAACAAAAGCTACTCCCCCATTTTTTTTTCATTGGCACCTCTCTTTTGGTGTTAGAATTGAGGAGATGCTAAATGAGTGGATGAAATTGAATTGAAAGAAGAGAAAGTAAAATGAGTGGATGTAAAAACCTTAAACTTGCCCAAAATAGCAAGTGTCAATTAAAAAAAACACCACTTTTAGTAAGTGTGCCAATGAAAAAAAAACGGAGGGAGTATTTGACTTAAGAACAAAATTTTTAAAAAATAAATTCTTAGTGCCTCTTTTATCAAATTTTTTTTGTGCATATGTGTTCAGTAATTGTAAATTATATATAGGGTCAAATGTTTTTCTAACCATACATTTAGGTTGAAAGTGCCAATATAACCCTTTAGAACTAGAAAACGTCAAATTAATCATAACTTTATAATGAATTGTGCCGATATAACCTTCAAGTCACATTCCGGCGTTAACTCACCAGTTGAACCGTTGACCGGATCTGAAATGACAAATATGCCCTCAATTATTTCAACTTAATTTCTTCCCCAATTTACCCTCCCTATTACCGCCAACTGCCACCACCACCATCGTCGCAATCCAACCATCGCCACCCTCTTTTCCACCACCATCCGCCGCCAGCCCCCACCACCCTCCCCGGCACACTTCCCGCCACCACCCCACCACCATCGGCCACTACTCCAACACCATCCCATCTCCCCATTGCCGATTCAGCAACGCCAACCCGCCGCTACCCCTGCTTTCCCCCTTTTCTTCTTCACATGTTTCCCTTTCTTCTTCTTCGGTGAAACCACCTGCCAATTTGGCGGAGAGACGTATAATTTGTTGTCCCTTTCAGTAATGCCAACCCGCCGCCGTTGTTGCTTTCCATGGCAAAAGGCGTAGCAGAGAGATGCACGATGAGGAGGAAGGAAAGCTGGAGGGGGAGCCCGAGGAGGAGAGGGGTGAAGATTGCAGCGGATTTTTCCCTAAATTGAAGGGAATCGAAGGCAACAACAAGTGAAGAAGAACAGGTAACAGAAACATGAAGAAGAAGGTGTACAGTAATACCCTATCATTTTTTAAACAGGGATAAAATTGCCATTTCATTAAGATTTGGTCAATTCCGGCATTGACAATTGGAGTCAATGGCTCCCAGGGTTATATTGGCACATACATAATACAGTTAGGGTTAGTTTGACACGTTCTCATTTTTACAGGGTTATATTGGCACTTTTTGCTTAAAGTCAAGCTTATCGAATTATTGATGAATTTAATTATTAATCAATTTTAAATTTAATTAACTAATTTTTTTGAGAAAGAGTCCGTTTCTTGAAAGATGGTCTTTCCATAAGACATGGAAAGACCAAGGATTAAAGTGCAAATTAGAAGAAATGAAGATAAAATTTTTGGATTGCATGAATTTGGCTATAAACTTTATAACTACCACACGTTGCATAATAAATTTTTAATATTGCAACTAAGACCTTTTACCTTTTATTATTTTAATTAAAATCCATCTTTCCATAAGTGTATGGAAAGATGGTCTTTCCATAAGATTATGGAAAGACAGTTTTTCCCTAGACTTTGTCGTTCTTATTTAAGGTTTGTCTCAATTTATTTCTTCAATCACTGATAATTTTATTCTATTTTATTGTTTAGTTTATTGAATATGTAAGTATATCAAAATTGAACTTATTTTTATTAGAATCATGATCTCCTGTCATAAAACCAATTGGTACTATGCAGGGATGACCCATGATATTATATTGATTTATATGACTGTCAACCATTCTAACTTTAACACGCCCCCTCGCGTACAACTGTATGAATCATCGCGCAAACGTGGACAGAAAGGGGGTAACGGGCTAACCTTGGGCTCTGATACCATATTAGAATTGTGGACTCCTATTATAAAATCATATGGTACTATGCTGGGATAACCCATGATCTTATATTAAGTTACACGACTCTAACCGTTTTCAAAGCTTATAGATATTATTAAAAAGATCTATTATAATAATATTGTACGTGCACAAATTGTTTTGAATCAGTCTCTTAAAAGACGGTATTTTCATAAGCATTGGAAAGAACAAGGTTTAAAATGCAAACTAGAAGAATGAAGATAAAATTTCCAGGTTGCATGAATCAGATTATAAAGTTTATAATTACTACACGTATAGTAAATTTTTAATATTGCCATTAAGACTAAAACCTTTTACCTTTTATTATTCTAATTAAATCCTATTTTTCTATAAGCATATGGATTTTCCAAGATTTTGCCAAATTTTTTAATTTTCAAATTTAAAAATTTAATACCAACATTGTCAGATTAAAGGCTCAATGAATTGACTACTTAAAAAGAATTTCTATTTTAAACCTTGTTGCATCAAACCATTCATTTTTTTAACAAAAGAAATTGGTAATACTTTAATGGTTCCCCCACCCCCCCCCCCCCCCCCACACACACAAATGAGATTCAAGTCCGGAAATAGACATCAACTGCGAGACAACATTCAATCTCATCAAAGGCTACAATCGAACGACATATGCCAACAGCTGAGATGATACTTGCCATCATCCAGGCAACTTATAAACATGATCAAGGGGAAGATCAACCAACACAAAGAACTGCAGTCAACCCCAACTCACTGCAGCTCGCATTGGAGCATATGCAAAATCAAGAACAACTGCTACAATCGAAGTAAACTCAGGTTGGAGACATGCGACTACTGTGGTACACGGAGGATGGAAACCTGAACCCGCTCTACAATACCTGGACACGTATCAACATAGACACGGCATTCCAGGCACATAACGGCAAGGTGGTCGCGGCATGGTGCGCTACACAATGTCACAATACCAACAACTGGCAAAGTTACCGCGTGGTACACTCCACATTAGCAACACAAGCAGAGCTCATAGTCATACAAGAAGCAATGACTGACGCAAGGAATAAGGGGGCATCCCACATCTGCATCCACACAAACTGCAAAATGGTGCTGAACCACATCAACAGCTTCCCAAATGTCCTGCCAAGTCTGAATGGTCTTGTTCGAAGCGTCATAATACTGGCAATGGTTTTCACTAATATCCATGTAATGAAAGTGTCTAGAACTGTAGTAACTAATACCCACACAGTGGCCCAACATGTAATCAGGAACTCAGTGATAATATAAGCACACGACTCTTTGTTTCAAAAAAAAAATCTCATCAAAACTCATTCCAAACATACCATTTTATGTCAGCTAGCTTAATTTTTTAAATTTGTTTTATAAGAAGTATTTTAGTCACTACTTTATTAATTCAGGGCAAAATTTTAGAAAAGTCCATCTTTCTACAACCCTATGCAAAGATGAGGTTTAGTTAGAATAATAAAAGGGTAAAAGGTTTTAGTTGCAATATTAAAAATTTATTGTGCAACATGCAGTAGTTATAAAGTTTATGACCCGATGAATGCAACCCAAAAATTTTATCTTCATTTCTTCTAGTTTGCAGTTTAAACCTTGGTCTTTCCATGACTTATGGAAAGATCATTTTTAAAGAGGCGGACTCTTAATTCAGAGTTTTAAAAATAAAATAAAAGTAAAAAAATAGTACGGGCTTGGGTTTTTCATTAGATTTTCCAGTGTTCCTTTCTAATTTTATACTTGATCTATATACTCGTCAAAATCTCTTTTTTTTTTTCATATCAAAACATATTCCATTTTAATCATAACTGCATTAAAACTCATTAAAAAAATGCCGGAAGAATTTCGTTTAACAAACACATCAACAATTTCTGGGGAGAAGCTATGAAGACCTGGGTTAACATCATCAACATGTCCTCTTCAGTACCCTTGGATAGAGATATACCAGAGGAGACATGGTTAAAAAAATGATGTCATATGACCATCTGTATGTGTTTAGATGTTGAGCGTTTGTTCACATTCTTAAGGATGAACGAGCCAAGCTTGATTCAAAAACAAAAGAAAATGAGTTCGGGTATCGGTTGTGGGATCCGACCCAGAAAAATATTGTTAGAAGCCAAGATGTTGTCTTCCTCGAGGACTAGGTTATTAGGGATTTCAAGAAGTTACAAGAAGGCCAGTCTACACTGCCCAAGGGGCAATATGATCCTATGTCATCTCCGGTGGTACGAGATGATGCGGGAGTTGAGGGTAATCATGATGAAGTGGAGATTAATGTTGAGCAAGTCACAACAGAGCAATCTCAGACAGGTGGAGCAAAAGAAGAAGCGGATGATCCAGTAGAACATGAGCATCGGCGTTACTAGAGAGAGACGGCCTTCGTCCAGATACCCTCAAGACGAGTACGTGACACTCACTGATGAGGGGGAGGCTTAACACTATGCTGAAGCCATGTCAAGTGATCACAAAGATGATTGGGAAAAGGCTATGCAAGAGGAGATTTGGTCCTTACACGAGAATCACACCTATGATCTTGTGGAGCTACCAAAAGGGAAACGAGCTCTAAAGTGAAAGTGGGTGTACAAGATCAAGACCGAGGAAAATAATCCCAAAGCCAAGGTATAAGGTTCGGATCGTTGTTAAAAGATGCAATCAGAAGAAAGGTGTAGACTTTGATGAGATATTTTCACCCATGGTGAAGATGTCATCATATGAGTTGTGTTGGGGCTCGCTGCTAGTATGAATTTGGAGGTTGAACAACATGATGTTAAGATGACTTTCTTACACAAAGACCTCGAGGAAGAAATATACAAGGAGTAACCCAAGGGATTCATACATCTGGGAAAAGAGCATTTGGTGTGCCGCCTCAAAAGGAGTCTCTAGGGTTTGAAGCAAGCACCGCGCCAATGGTACAAGAAATTTGAATCCTTCATGAACCATCATGGATTCAAGAATACACACACTGATCATTGTGTCTTCGTGAAGAGGTACGATAAAGGCGACTTTCTCATACTCATGTTTTATGTTGATGATTGATGTGTCCATTTTAGATGCATTATTTAGTAGTATTTAGGATGACTTTTGTGCTCTTTTATTATCAAGAGCTTGTGTTTTACCTTGAAATTCACTTAGGAGAGGCAAAAGCAACTTTGTACTCTTTTACCTCTTCTAAGTGGATTTTGTGTGACAAGGGAAGAACACGGAAGCAACGAAGACCGGAAGACATTGAAGACTATACTTTCAAAGACTTTTGGATACTCACTTCGAAGACATGAAGACCGGAGGCCGTTGAAGACCATTTTTGGAGCCGTTGAAGACTTGAAGATTGAGAGGGATGGCTATGAAGAAGACAAAGAAACAATGCAAAACTCTGGCTCCCGTTGCGACCCCGTCGCGACACCATCGCGACCATCGGGGCACCGTCGCGAGTCGCGACGAAACTCGTCGCGAGTCGCGACCAACGGGCGGCCAGAAATCAACTTTATCTTCTTTGCACTATAAATACTACACTCTTTCTTCTTCTTCTCCAGTTTTGCTCGACCCGATTCTCTCTGGTTTTTGGGCTCAAATCTAGGTTTTTCTCTTCTTTCTTTTCTTAGCTTTTTCTTAGTTTAATTATGTCTCTTGTTGTTCTAGAGTAGTTTTTGTTCTTGGGAGCAAAGGATTGAAGCTTCCATTATCTATGTAGCAAGAACTCATTTCTATCTATCTATTTGGTGTTTTTTCTATTGTGCTTTTATTGTGCTTTGAATGTTAATTGTTGATTCTATTAATGTTGTTGAGAGCTTGATGATATGAAATGCTTGGATCAATTGCTAGCTAGGGTTTGGGGGATTTGGGTTAATTTCCCCCCTGTTCTTGTTAGTAATGTGAGAGTATGATTTAGAGCTTTTGATTGTGTTAGTGTGTTAACAATGTGCTAGACGAATGTGATTGATGTTGAACTCTTCGTCATGTTCGTTTGTGTAGCAAACGAGAGAGTCATATGCTCGTGGATGAATGTGCGTTGCACGTTCATCCAATCTCGTGTAATTGCATGAATTGGTTTAATGCTTAGTCACGGTGTAGTGGTCATAGGCATTGCCAAGCTTGTTGGTCCTTCGTGCTAAATGCCACCAATGACACCTTGAGTCGTGGTCGCGACTCGGGAGTCATTGGTGAGGTTTGACGAGAGATGTCGAACTCACTCTCGCAAACTACGAACTAAGAAGGATAGGAGTTTAGTCTCCACGACAAGTAGTTGAAATATTGAATAGATGATTTAAATTCATTCTTGAAGCATTTGTTATTTGGCATTTATGTATTCTTGACGGTGTGTTTCACTGCATGTATGCCATGAGTTGTTTGAGCATAGGGAGTGCTTGTGTGGATGAATTGTTTAGGTGTAGGAACGTGACGAATTCCGTAGCGCCTTTGCATGAAGATCTATGAGCATGAACTTAGAACTCCTCGTGGTGTGTGTGTTGTGGTACTTGCTAGATGGGTGCGTGAGTGTTGGGTCCTGAATGCTATATGATGGAATGTGTGAATGATTCGATGAACTACATTAGATGTAGAAGTGGATATCCGTTGCCCCCAAGGCATTTTATCTTTGTAGTTTAAAACCCCTTTTCTTTAGTTTCGTTTGATGATTAGCATAGTCACTTGACCTTGCTAGTTATCGTGTCTTTTTATCTTTGTTAATTTAGGAAACCACCCAACCAACCCCCCCCCCCATTTACTTGCTTTTATGTGTGTGTATATATATTTACTCCTAGCCTAGTATCAACCATTTGTGCTTAGACGCTTAGGAAGATCCCTCTTCTCTTTGGACGACCCCGATTTGCCACTATCTACCTAGTTGTAGAAAGTAAGCATTTAGGGCTTATAAATTATCTTTTGCACGGCGGGCGCGACGACCGCCCGCCCACCAAAATGGCGCCGTTGCTGGGGAAGAGGCATTTATTCTTAAGTATTTAGGTGTATTTGGTTGTGTATTGGCTAGTTGTTTTTATTTTCCACTACTTGGTGGTTGTTTTTGTTCGGAGTAGGTATTGCTTGAGTTCTTGGTAATTTATTTTATCGAGAATCCTTGCACTATGATTCCGAACTTTTGAAAAAAAAAAAAAAAATTTTAATGGAGCGTCTCACCTTGAGGGAACTCATGATGAGAAGAGAGGCTCAACAAGCAAGGTTTTGTAGGATGTGTCATTTCGACCATCCTACCAAATCTTGCCCTTTGTTGTGGGAATAGTACGATGACCGAGAAAGAACCCTTGGTTTCCAAAACCATGGGTACTATGAAGAGTGCTATCAAGAGGTAGGAGATACTGGTTTTCAAGGGCAAGAAGCTCATGAATGTTATCCATACTACAACTCTTACAATCCGGAATGGAGTGGTAGTCCGGATTTGTGGTATGAGAATGAGCCGGAAAACCAATATTACGAGCAACCTAGTTGGCCATCACCACCCTATACCATACCCCAAAACCAAGCCCAACAAGGAAGTTCAAGTTTGACACGTGAGGATGTCTTAAATACCATAGCAAACTTGAACTCCTTTACTAATGAGGAGCCGGATACCCAGCTCTCCTCTAGTGTTGAGGCCATTGAGGGGCATGTGAGGAACATATTAGAGGTATTGGCCCGCATGGAAGCTCGTGATTCCGAAAACACACCATCCCAACTTGAACTCGATGATTCGGTGAGTGAGGTCACCAATAAAAATGATTTTGAGTTTGAAAGGGATGAGGAGTTGGTTGTAGAGGATAGAAAAATGGAGGAAGAGGTGATAGTGCTACATCATCCATTAGCATTGTCACCCCTTCTCCCACCTAGTGAACCAACTCTAATATTTTTGGAAGTTTTGAGGGAAATGAGAGAGGAGCCAAAAGACTATCCCAAGCTCCCTAACCACTTAATTCCCTTTGAACCATCTCCACCTCCACAAGACTTTCCTCTTGAAAGTTTTGTGCCCCCACCTCTCTTATTTTGGATGATCATGGTGAAGAGCTTCAAGCCTTCACCATACGGATAACATTAGGGTCGTGCCGACGACCTTAAAAATACGGAGCTTCGTCGTGCCGACGACGTTAAATAAATTCGGCATTTCTTTTAGTTTTTGTTTCTTTTAGTTTTTGTGTTTCTTAGTTTTTGTTGTTTTGTTTTGTTCTTTTTATGGCTTGTTTTTCTGTGATTTTGTAGCAAAGTGAAGCGCATTGCAATAAAGGAGATGAAGGAACGAGATCAATGAACGAGGGAAGAAAGCTTGGACAGTTGGTAAGAAAACGAAAAAATTTTAAGCCTGGGATACCCTGCCGTCGCGAGTCGCGATGGGCTTCGTCGCGAGTCGCGACGAACAGGGGAGAAAAATCACTCCCAGCGCCAACTTTCCGCGAGTCGCGACGAGCTCAGAAAATTTTGAGCTCTCGGACTCACCTTTCCGCGAGTCGCGATGACTTCGCGAGGCTCGTCGCGAGTCGTGACACACTTCGTCGCGAGTCGCGACGAGCTCAGAAAATTTTGAGCTGCCGGACTCTACTTTCCGCGAGTCGCGATGACTTCGCGAGGCTCGTCGCGAGTCGCTACGAACCTCATCGCGAGTTGCGACGTGCTCAGTAACTGTTGAAAAAAAAATTTTGAGCCCAGATTTCAAATTTCCAAGCTTCCAAGTTTCCAAATGATTTTAAACATTGCATGATCCTACCTTCTTCTCCACCCAACACTCCCAAGAACCACCACATACCCACTCATTCCTTCACCATCCTACATATGTTGACATATGAACATTCTTGCATCTTTATAGTACATTTGTTGATTGTAGTATGCCGACTACATCATTGTAATCGTAAGTGCATATCCTATAATGATGCTTGTATACATGTCAATATATGTTGGATATTTTTCATGATTATTCTTATAGTGTTGGTTGGGTGTGATTTGGTTGTTCTTTGAAAATACTATGGTTATTAACTCTTGATGCTAAACCTAGTATTACATATCCTTATGTACTTGTGAGTTTAATGTGTTCTTCGTGGTGTAGTCTTGATCAAACGGCGCCATGGAGACAATGCTTTTCTCGAGGGGTGAGTTCTTCTACGGCATCTTTGCTCACCCTTCCGGTTCCGAAACCCATCTCGGGACCATCCAAGTACTTGGATATCGCCATATCACCGGCGAATTTGCGGAGAAATGGGTGTCACTCTAAATCCCTTACCTTGATTTTTATTGTTCTTGCCTTACGTGTTTACATTGAGGGCAATGTAATGTTTTAAGTGTGGGGAGGGGTTAGAGGACTCATATGCATGCTAGATTGTTTTGGAATGCTTTTTGCTACTTTTCATTGGAAAAACATGAGAAAAAAAATATAAAAAGAAAAAGAAAAAGAAAAAGAAAATAGAAAAAGAAAAAAAAAGAAGAAAAGAAAATGAAACCCGCTAAGTTGAAAACCCGAGAGGGCAACTTAGGCAACATTGGGGGCCCGGATAGGTCGAAAACCCTTAAAGGGCAGCCTAGGCAAAAATGAGAGGCTAAAATGTGCGGAAAAAGGTGAGATGTGAGCTAAAGAAACATGATGTGTGGCTAGGATGAAAACTCGAAAGAGCTCCTAGGCAAAATGAGAGAAATTAAAAATGATATAATTTCACTCATTTGCCGGCGTTGGAGTCATAAGGTTGCGGTTGTCACACAGATGGATCGGGTAGCTCAACATTTATAGACCTCTTGGGTTTGGGTAGCTTAGTGGGTTAGGAAACGAAGTATGGTTATGAAATTCTTGATCTCTTTATACTTCGTTTTTGGTTGATATATTGGCATTTAGTGAAGCATGTGTTTGAAACTCTTATATGGTTTTAGCTTCATTTTATGTCATTGGATTTTGGTTGATATATTGGCACTAGGTGTAGTATGTGCTTAAACCTCTTAAATGGTTTTAACTTCATTTTGTGTCATTGGACTTTGGGAATATCAATTCGGGGCTTTGAAATATTTTATGGGTAGTGAATTGATAAGTGGTAGGTTTGGTTAGATTTAGGATTGGGGATGTGTGTGTGAAAAATTCTCATGTGAGCTTTTATTTTGGGATTTTTGATATTGAGAGTTTTTGTGAGGCTTTGATTGGGGGATTAGTTTAGGTTTTGGATATATCATTTACTCCGTGTGCTTGGTTCTTTTCTTACTCGAGGGCGAGTAAGGTCTAAGTGTGGGGAGATTTGATATGTCCATTTTGTGTGGTTATTTTAGGGGTTTTAGGATGTGGATATGCCATTCCCTCCGTATGCTTGAATCTTTTCTTACTCGAGGGCGAGTAAGGTTTAAGTGTGAGGAGGTTTGATGTGTCCATTTTAGATGCATTATTTAGTAGTATTTAGGATCACTTTTGTGCTCTTTTATTATCAAGAGCTTGTGTTTTACCTTGAAATTCACTTAGGAGAGGCAAAAGCAACTTTGTACTCTTTTACCTCTTCTAAGTGGATTTTGTGTGACAAGGGAAGAACACGGAAGCAACGAAGACCGGAAGACATTGAAGACTATACTTTCGAAGACTTTTGGATACTCACTTCGAAGACATGAAGACCGGAGGCCGTTGAAGACCATTTTTGGAGCCGTTGAAGACTTGAAGATTGAGAGGGATGGCTATGAAGAAGACAAAGAAACAATGCAAAACTCTGGCTCCCGTCGCGACCCCGTCGCGACACCATCGCGACCATCGGGGCACCGTCGCGAGTCGCGACGAAACTCGTCGCGAGTCGCGACCAACGGGCGGCCAGAAATCAACTTTATCTTCTTTGCACTATAAATACTACACTCTTTCTTCTTCTTCTCCAGTTTTGCTCAACCCGATTCTCTCTGGTTTTTGGGCTCAAATCTAGGTTTTTCTCTTCTTTCTTTTCTTAGCTTTTTCTTAGTTTAATTATGTCTCTTGTTGTTCTAGAGTAGTTTTTGTTCTTGGGAGCAAAGGATTGAAGCTTCCATTATCTATGTAGCAAGAACTCATTTCTATCTATCTATTTGGTGTTTTTTCTATTGTGCTTTTATTGTGCTTTGAATGTTAATTGTTGATTCTATTAATGTTGTTGAGAGCTTGATGATATGAAATGCTTGGATCAATTGCTAGCTAGGGTTTGGGGGATTTGGGTTAATTTCCCCCCTGTTCTTGTTAGTAATGTGAGAGTATGATTTAGAGCTTTTGATTGTGTTAGTGTGTTAACAATGTGCTAGACGAATGTGATTGATGTTGAACTCTTCGTCATGTTCGTTTGTGTAGCAAACGAGAGAGTCATATGCTCGTGGATGAATGTGCGTTGCACGTTCATCCGATCTCGTGTAATTGCATGAATTGGTTTAATGCTTAGTCACGGTGTAGTGGTCATAGGCATTGCCAAGCTTGTTGGTCCTTCGTGCTAAATGCCACCAATGACACCTTGAGTCGTGGTCGCGACTCGGGAGTCATTGGTGAGGTTTGACGAGAGATGTCGAACTCACTCTCACAAACTACGAACTAAGAAGGATAGGAGTTTAGTCTCCACGACAAGTAGTTGAAATATTGAATAGATGATTTAAATTCATTCTTGAAGCATTTGTTATTTGGCATTTATGTATTCTTGACGGTGTGTTTCACTGCATGTATGCCATGAGTTGTTTGAGCATAGGGAGTGCTTGTGTGGATGAATTGTTTAGGTGTAGGAACGTGACGAATTCCGTAGCGCCTTTGCATGAAGATCTATGAGCATGAACTTAGAACTCCTCGTGGTGTGTGTGTTGTGGTACTTGCTAGATGGGTGCGTGAGTGTTGGGTCCTGAATGCTATATGATGGAATGTGTGAATGATTCGATGAACTACATTAGATGTGGAAGTGGATATCCGTTGCCCCCAAGGCATTTTATCTTTGTAGTTTAAAACCCCTTTTATTTAGTTTCGTTTGATGATTAGCATAGTCACTTGACCTTGCTAGTTATCGTGTCTTTTTATCTTTGTTAATTTAGGAAACCACCCAACCAACCCCCCCCCCCCCCATTTACTTGCTTTTATGTGTGTGTATATATATTTACTCCTAGCCTAGTATCAACCATTTGTGCTTAGACGCTTAGGAAGATCCCTCTTCTCTTTGGACGACCCCGATTTGCCACTATCTACCTAGTTGTAGAAAGTAAGCATTTAGGGCTTATAAATTATCTTTTGCACGGCGGGCGCGACGACCGCCCGCCCGCCAATGATATATTTATTGTTGGGTAGGATAAAGTTAAAATCACTGTTATTAAGAAAGCATTGAGTAATTCTTTCGCTCTGAAAGATTTGGGACCAGCCAGGAAAATTCTTGGGATGAGGATCATTCGAGATCGATCTGAAAGGCTACTTTGGCTATCCCAAGAGAGATATATTGAGAAGATCCTTGAGAGATTCAACATGGACAAGGCCAAACCTGTTGTGTACCACTTGGCGGGCATTTTTAAGTTTGATAAGAAACAAAGCCCAAAAGGTGATGAAGATATGAGAGGTGTTCCATATTTGTTGGTTGTTAGTAGTCTCATGTACGCCATGATATGTACACAGTCAGATATTGCATGTGTGGTTGGTGTGGTGAGCAGGCACTTGTCAAAGCCTAGGAAGGAGCATTGGGTAGCTGTGAAATGGATACTTCGATATCTCAGAGGAATAACCAACCGATGTTTGTGCTTTGGAAAACAAGAACCCGTGTTGAAGGGATACACGGATGCAGACATGGCTGGAGACTTGGAGTCTAGAAAATCAACATATGGATATCTAACTACCTTTGCAGGGGAACTGTGTCTTGCCAGTCAAAACTCTAAAAGTGTGTGGCTCTTTCTACGATGGAAGCGGAGTACATTGCTGCCACTGAAGCTTGCAAGGAGATGTCGTGGATGAAGAACTTCCTGCGGGAATTGGGGTTAAAGCAAGAGAAGCATATCCTCTATTGTGACAATCAAAGTGCCATCCACCTAGCCAAGAATTCAGCCTACCACTCACGAACAAAACACATTGATGTTCGTTATCATTGGATTCGGGATGTCTTGGAAGAAAAGCGACTACAACTTGAAATGCTGCTCACCAATGATAATTGGTCAGACATGATGACTAAGGCATTACCTGGCAAGAAGTTTGATAATTGTTGCAAAGGTGCCAGTGTGGTGATCCCTTCTAATTAGGTCAGAAGGGGGAGATTTGTTGGGCTTTCCTCCCTAATTCTAGAACTCTCCATTGATGGAAGAGGGGAGATGTTTCTAGGAAGATGGGGGAAGAATCTAGACTACCTCTTAGAAGGCTCCATACATTTACTAAGGTAGTTGGAGAGATGGAAGAGAATTCTAGAGCATACTTGACTCACTTATAAATAGAGGTCTTGGAGAAGAGTTCATCATTCAATCTCATCCACTTTTATCCATAGTCATTTTCATTCCTTCTAGTGTGAGAGATCCACTCTTATAGTGAGGAGTTAAAGAGAAGTCTTGATCCTCTCTACTTAGTGAGTGTTCCACCATTGTGTGAGTAGCCTTGTAATTCATCCTACTTGTGTGAGATATTTGTAACCCTACTATAGCCTCTTATAGTGGAAGATTTGGACTACATAGTTCCGTAGTTGTTTCCGATTTGAGTTTTCCGCGTTACCAAATCTTGATGTATTATTTTTCATTTATCATATTGATCACACAAAGAGGGAAATATCAAATTTTTCCAACACCTTCAAATCATACAGCTCCAGCAGCATACCAGAAGCATCATAGTTTTCAAGTAGAGTGGCCCGACTTTGTTGAGTCCCGCTCTATCCACATGAAAGAGTTACTAAAAGAGACATAACTTCCTTGCGAATCTCAGAGTCTTTGAGTCGCGCGAATGATTTTGCAAATTCATTTCTAAAGCAAACCTCTTAATTCATATTTACAACCACAAGCAAGCATTTTATTAGTGCTACTGTTGTAATCGAAGAGACAAGTTAAATGTAGTAATGTACCTCCCACATAGAATTTTTCAACAACACTGAGTGACTAGTATTGAGCAGATCTAATTAAGCCAGGTTCTTGTCTTCGCAAACAGCCACGAGACTTTGTATCTAATACCAATTCATTCCAAACCGAACAACTAAGAAGGAGAGACACTATTCCCCAATATCCAAAGGCAATGCCTAAAACAAAATTGATGCATAGTCCGTTTTCAGTATTAGATAGGTATGAGATTTAAAATTTTGAGACTGAGTATTATTACAATAAAAAACTAGAATAAGAATATTTATTACAATACAAAAATGCACTAAATTATTTTAAAAAGTGAATTGAATTATATGAATAATCAACACTGCTATTCAACTAAGATAGTAGGCACAAAAGTGCCTCTAACATATTTATGAAAAATTACGCTATGGGCCAAAAAAATGTTTCGACATTATCCTTCTCTCCAAATTACACAATTTTTGTTATTCTTGCATAAATATAGAAATAGAAAACAAATACCTTTTTTGGTGAAATGTTGAAAGAACTAATACACGTTCTAGAGTAACTTAAAGTTGATTACTTTGAAGTAAGAAAGAGAAAGGATTACGGATATGTTCTTGTGCCCAATTATTGATAAATATTTCGTTATAAACTTGAAAAATACAATGGGGGCGTATAGGGTATCATCACGTTTGACCGGATTTCAATTTGGAGTTATGAGTAAAGTTTTTGCTGTTTGCACTTAGGTCCCTCCAAAAAAGTTGAAATTGTCGAATCACGAAATTGGCGATACCAAAATTCAATTCAACAATGTACTATTGCGACTTTGCGATTTGGGCATGTATGGGTGAACATAAGAGCCTTGAAAGTCAACATTGAATACTTCTACACCGTTTTGAAAAATTATATTGTGGTCCAAAATTGTGTTACCCCAGTATCCGTTGCTCCAAAATACATTATTTTTTGTTATTCTTTCCTAAATATAGAAATATTAAATAAATAAGTTTTTGGTGAAATGTTGGAAAACGCTAATACATATTCTAGAGTAATTTAAAGTTGATTACTTAGAAGTAAGAAAGGATAATCAAAAATGATTACGGATATATTTTTATATTCGATTGTTGATAAATATTTTTGTTACGTACTTGGAAAATACAATGAGGTGTATAGGGTAGCATCATTTTCGAACGGATTTTAATTTGGAATTACAAGTAGAGTTTTTACATTTTACAAGTTACAACGAAACAAAACTTGATAATAGGGCAAGTGTAACAATAATATTACTAAAATATAACCTAAACCAACCTAAATTCAATCGGGTAGCATAATAACCCGATCCAAAATGAACCAACCCAAAATATATCTGAATCCAATATGAAACATTATAAAAAAAATAAATGACATTATCAAACCAGAACAAAACTTCAGTATGAAAATGACACAACAATATCCCAGTCCAATCCAACCTAACAATATTCTGACCTGACCGGACCTAACCCGAGTATAAAAATTACACGACAGTAACCCAACCCAATATTAACTCGACCTGACACGACCCAACCGAGGAAAAAACTAACACATTTTCAACCCGACACGACAGTAACCCAACCCAACCCAACCAGACATGACAAATGAAATGAACATGTTTCAACCTGACCTGTTTCAACACGACACATTTCCAACCCGATACAAACCTAATACGATAACCCAAATTGATACCTCTACTTATACTCAACTTTTCTTTGTGAAGAGGGTGTGATGATTCATGTGAAGACATGCATACACATTATTTATAGACCCCCTCTGTATACTTAATTGTGACACACTTTCTATTATTATGTTTTTTATTTATAATTCGGATACTTTCCAATTATAGCATGTTAAGGTACTTACAAGTTACAAGTTTCAAGCATTCATTTTTGTTTTTTATTCTTCCAATTTCATTTGCTCCACATCCTTGCTATCGTCCAAAATATTGCATCATAAAGTGAAGTGACACAATTAGGTAGTCGGATGGAGTACTTTGTTGTTCTACTCACTAAAAACAACATCCTAACAGTTTTGTAACAATTTTCATTCTTTTATTCATTTACTTTCACTCATTCATATCACTTCATCCCCTTCCATTATCACATGAATTTCCTCTTCTCGTTTGCTCTGTAAATATCAACAAGTTTGGCCATGATAACACAAAGATAGAGATAGTGGAAAGGAGGAAGTTAAAGTGTAAAAAGTTACCCACATTTTTTGCCGTGTCTTTTGAGAGTAATAATCTCTGTTCAACACATCCGAGATGGACCATGAAAATACAACATCAACCAAACTCTGGGTCTTTGATATTTCCTTCTTCTCTTCACTTCCCATTATCAGTCTGAACAGAACTCAAACGCCACACAAACTTCATATGCAGGAATTATAAATTTGGGGGGGGGGGGTGGGAGATGACTAATCATATACACACATGCATGAACAAATAGTCCGAACTTCAACATGTGTGATACTCCCAAAAGACCACAATGATTACATTACAAAATTATGTAGGAAAGAAAAGGATCAAAACATGTTTCATTTGGGAAATGAATGGTCTAATATAGAGTTTAGATCTTTAACTTACTTCACCCAAAAACGAAGAACAAACATACATCAGTTCTCCATGATGAAGAAATGGTAGGATTTTGAAGAAAGCCCTTTTGAGTTTCCAGACTTTGAAAATGCAAGGGGACTGAGTAGTGGTCTTTTCTTCTTTCAACTTTTCTCATTCCTATGAGTTAATGTTGGAAGTGCCAAATTAATTCTGTCAGCTCTACCTTCGTCCCAAGATTTTTTTTGTTTTAAAAGGAAACTGAATTATTTATTTAAGTGTTCCCTCTATTTCTCTATATATAAAACACTTAATTTTGTGAATAATTTATTTTATATTATCACACTTATAATTTTTGAAAATAATTAATACTCGACATTTTACATAGAGTCTGTCTCTTGAAAGATTGTCTTTCCATAAGTCATAAAAAAACCAGGGATCGAATGGCCATTTTAAGTCATAGGGGAATCAAATTTTGCGGATCAAAATCAAGGGAATTTGGTTCGAAATCGGATCATAACATATCTGGGATGCATTTATATAAGGTAAAATCTTAGCTTTCTTTCCTTTTTCTCCAAACTTTCCCTGTAGCTCGAACAAAATCCCCAAATCTCCCAATATAGGTCTGCACTCTTCAATTTGCCATCTTCGATTGTTCAAATCCACACCGGCCCACGTCGGCATCGCATATCACCTGCCACTTCTGTGGATCAAACACTCATTTCTGTATCAAATCGCTAAAGAATGAACCCATTCTTGTAAGTTTCATTAAAAATTGAGATTAGATTTTGTTTGCTATTTGATTATGATTTTGTTTGCAATTTCAGTTTCAAAATGCAATAGAATCCTAATGTTTCATTACTTTGATTGAATCTTACTGTTAAGATCCTCTTAGCCAAAGGAATTAAAGAAGGAATCGAAGAACAGACTGTTGTTGCGGCTAATATACCTTCTAAAGGTATGAACTCTGACAAATTCGTCTCCCAGATTCATTAAAATTTGAACGGTTTACACTAATAATAAAAGCTTTTAAATCATACGTACTACCTTTCTATTGACCAAATTAAACCTTTTTTTATTCATGAAATATGAAATCTCCAAGGTTCAAATCTAATTTCAAATTTCATTAAATTTTATTGTTATATGATTTGATGTCTATATTTCAACCTAAATTTGTAACTTCTTATGCTGAAGTGTTTCAAAAGAATATTTAAAAATTATAGATCAGAGAAGAAAAATAACAAAAAAAAAGTTAACCAAAAACACAAATAAGTAACATATACTTATACATTTTACTTTCAACATGTATTGTTTTAATCAAAACACAAATGTTTCACTTGTGGTTACTGAAGACTATGAAAAATCTACCAAACTTAGCAAAAATTGACATGATTGAATGGGTCAATGGACTACAAGTTGGAACACTGCAAAAATTGGAGGATCTCTACAAACGGCATGCTAACAAATTGGGATTCAATTACAAAAAAAATGCAATGGAAGAAAAACCAAAGAGACATTACTGGAAATTATTTTGCATGCTCATGCCAAGGGAAAGCTCAGGAAAAAAGAGCGACATCAACCCCACCAATACCGTTCTGTGATGGATCAAAAGATTAAACCTCGAGAAAGAGAAAGACAATAGAATTTCTAGTAACCAGAACGGGGTGTAGGGCTGAAATACGAATAAAATTGGTTGACAACCTTTATAAAATTATGCACCATATCTTGTCGCACAATCACGAGTTTACAAGAATGGTGAATTTGGCACAATCTACAACAGATTATGCACCATATTTGAATTGTTCATTTTATGGTCAAAATCTATCACTATAAACATGCAATGTTTTAACATAAAAATCCAACATGACAAATAAAAAATTGGGTAACTTCAATAATTTTAAAAATATGAACTGACACCAAATCTAGAATGTGACATCTAAATTATGCATTTGATGGTGAAAATGTATCCCTATAAACACGAAATGTTTTAACCTAAACATTCAACCTGTCACACAAAAATTAAGGTAACTTTAAAATTTTAAGAGAAATAAACTTCTGAAGTGCACATTTCATAGTGAGCGTGTATCACTATAAACCATCATTGTTTTAACCTAAAAATCCAACTTGTCATACCTAAAATTAGATTACATCACAATAACTAAATAGTATCTTCTTGCATCAAAAACCAAACAATTCTAGGCATTCTACATCCACAGACTATTACATAGTTTTTTTAATCACATTTCATCAAGAACAAGAAGGTCAAAACTAGGCATGGATCCCACTACTTTCTTCATAAAATCGTTCAAAAGGTCATCAATATGCTTCTACGTTGTTGGATTATCAAGGATATCTTAAGAGCTGGACAGTTGCTCTAAGTCGGTGTCAGGATTATCTTGAATGGCCACAATTTTCTATTTCGACAAATCTTCTGATAATTTGGATGTAACCACTTCTATATACCTTCGAAACAAAGCAAATACCTCACCAACGGCCTATAAAACAACAACAAATTATACTAAAAATCCACTAAAACAACATTAAAAAAATATTAATCATCGTACACATTTAGTTTAAGACCTGCAATCTCTTCATATGTTGGAATCACAACAATGCACTAGAAATGAAAAGTTGTTCTCATATTTAGGACCTATAGACATGGCAGGTACATTATTAAAGAATAGTAGAGATCGATTGTGTAGATAATTATAAGACCTCTAGAATTTCAAATATTTTGGACCTGCATGAATGCTTAGTCTAGGTGGCTGATCCCTCAAAACATAATCGAACTGAGGACAAGAGCCATTTTAAGAAGTGAAAGTTTCTTCATTTCCATGTGAAAATAACAAACAAATTCTTCTTTAGCCTTCTCCAAGCAAAATTAATGCAGCGGATCATGAATATTACAAGCTCTTATTCCTCATTTGCTTCTTGTTTTCACGAAAACCCTAGTCAATGAGGGTGTTGGAATTACATGGTATTAAATAGTTGTCATGATGGTGCAATAGGAAATACACAATAACTTATCACTGAAGAAACAAGCTAAATATCTGATATTCTAATGCCCTCTCTCAAGCACAGCGTCATATGAACCGAAAAGCAAAGCTTGGATCTAAAAAACTCAAACGAGGAACATGAGAGACCCTTAGTGAAAATGTCAGCTATCTGAACGGAAGTAGGAACATGGTGAACCCGTATCTTGCCACTGGCAACCAACTCCCAAACAAAATGATAATCGATATCAATGTGTTTGGCGTGCCTGTGACTAACCGGATTCTGGGCGAGAAAAATGGCGTTGTTATTATCACACAACAAGAGAGACGACCCAGAATGCTAAAAATGGAGATCACGAAGAAAATGAGATTACCAAATCACCTCAGTGGCTGTATTCGCCAAAACATGATACTCAAACTCAGAGCTGGAACGAGAGACCGTAGGCTGTATCTTGCCACTACGTGAGACAAGATTCCAACCAAGGAAGGCATCATACCCATAATTTGAGCAACGAGTCTCAAGGCAATGAGCCCAATCAGCATCTGAATACCCCAATACCTCAGAGGAACTAGCGGTACTGAAAGACAACCCAAAATGAAGAGTTCCACTAATATAGCGAAGAATTCGAGTGATTGCTGTGAAATGATCATCATGAGGGTCCTGAAGGAACGGACTAATAGAATTGACTGCAAAAGTCAAATCCGGATATATTTTTATACTCGATTGTTGATAAATATTTTATTACGTAATTGGAAAATACAATGGGGCGTATAGGGTAGCATCACTTTCGAGCGGATTTTAATTTGGAGTTACGAGTCAAGTTTTTACATTTTACAAGTTACAAGTTACAAAGAAACAAAACCTAATAATATGGCAGTTGTAACAATAATATTATTGAAATATAACCTAAACCAACCCAAATTCAATCGGGTAGCATAATAACCCGATCCAAAATGAACCAACCCCAAATATATCTGAATCTAATATGAAACATTATAAAAAAATAACCGACATTATCAGACCCGAACAAAACTTCAGTACGAAAAATGACACAACAATAGCCCAATCCAATCCAACCCGACCATATTCTGACCTGACCCGACCTAACCCGAGTATAAAAGTTACACGACAGTAACCCAACCCTATATTAACTCCACCCGACACGACCCCAGCTGAGGAAAAAACTAACACATTTTCAACCCGACAGTAATGCAATCCAACCCAACCCGACACGACAAATTAAATCAACACGTTTCAACCCAACCTGTTTTAACACGCCACATTTCCAACCCGATACAAACCTGATACGATAACCCGAATTGACACCTCTACTTATACTCACCTTTTCTTTGTGAAGATGGTGTGATGATTCATGTGAAGACAAGCATACACATTATTTATAGACTCCCTATGTATGCTTAATTGTGACACACTTTCTATTATTATGTTTTTTATTTGTAATTCGAATACTTTCCAATTATAGCATGTTAAGGTACTTACAAGTTACAAGTTTCAAGCATCCATTTTTGTTTTTTCTTCTTCCAATTCAATTTTCTCCGCATCCTTGCTATCGTCCAAAATATTGCATCATAAAGTGAAGTGACACAATTAGGTAGTCGGATGGAGTACTTTGTTGTTCTACTCACTAAAAACAACATCCTAACAGTTTTGTAACAATTTTCATTCTTTTATTCATTTACTTTCACTCATTCATATCACTTCATCCCCTTCCATTATCACATGAATTTCCTCTTCTCGTTTGCTTTGTAAATATCAACAAGTTTGGCCATGATAACACAAAGATAGAGATAGTGGAAAGGAGGAAGTTAAAGTGTAAAACGTTACCCACATTTTTTTCCGTGTCTTTTGAGAGTAATAATCTATGTTCAACACATCCGAGATGGACCACGAAAATACAACATCAACCAAACTCTGGGTCTTTGATATTTCCTTCTTCTCTTCACTTCCCATTATCAGTCTGAACAGAACTCAGATGCCGCACAAACTTCATATGCAGGAATTACAAATTTGGGGGGGTGGGAGATGATGACTAATCAGATACACACATGCATGAATAAATAGTCTGAACTTCAACATGTGTGATACTCCCAAAAGACCACAATGATTACATTACAAAATTATGTAGGAAAGAAAAGGATCAAAACATGTTTCATTTGGGCAATGAATGGTCTAATATAGAGTTTAAATCTTTAACTTACTTCACCCAAAAACGAAGAACAAACATACATCAGTTCTCCATGATGAAGAAATGGTAGGATTTTGAAGAAAACCCTTTTGAGTTTCCAGACTTTGAAAATGCAAGGGGACTGAGTAGTGGTCTTTTCCTCTCTCAACTTTTCACATTCCTCTGAGTTAATGTTGGATGTGCCAAATTAATTCTGTCAGCTCTACCTTCGTCCCCAGATTTTTTTTGTTTTAAAAGGAATCTGAATTGTTTATTTAAGTGTTCCCTCTGTTTCCCTATATATAAAACACTGTATTTTGTGAATAGTTTCTTTTATATTATCACACTTATAATTTTTGAAAATAATTCATACTCGACATTTTACATAGCGTCCGTCTCTTGAAAGACTGTCTTTTCATAAGTCATGGAAAAACCAAGGATCGAATTGCAATTTTAAGTCATAGGGGAATCAAATTTTGCGGATCAAAATCTAGGGAATTTGGTTCGAAATCGGATCATAAATTTGGGATGTGTTTATCTAAGGTAAAATCTCAGCTTTCTTTCCTTTTCTCCAAACCTTCCCTGCAGCTCGAACAAAATCCCCAAATCTCCCAATATAGGTCTGCAATCTTCAATTTGCCGTCTTCGATTCTTCACATCCACACCGGCTGACATCGGCATTGCATATCGCCGGCCACTTCCGCAGATCAAACACTCATTCCTGTATCAAATCGCTAAAGAATGAACTCATTCTTGTAAGTTTCATTAAAAATGGAGATTAGATTTTGTTTGCTATTTGATTATGATTATGTTTGCAATTTCATTTTCAAATTGCAATAGAATCCTAATGGTTCATTACTTTGATTGAATCTTACTGTTAAGATCCTCTTAGCCAAAGGAATTGAAGAAGGAATCGAAGAACATAATGTTGTTGCGGCTAATATACCTTCTAAAGGTATGAACTATGACAAATTCGTCTACCTTTTAATCCACTATTATATTTATTAACATGTAAACGGTTTACACTAATAATAAAAGCTTTTAAATCATACGTACTACCTTTCTATTGACCAAAATAAACCTTTTTTTATTCATGAAATATGAAATCTCTAAGGTTCAAATCTAATTTCAAATTTCATTAAATTTCATTGTTATATGATTTGATGTCTATGTTTCAACCTAAATTTGTAACTTCTTATGCTGAAGTGTTTCAAAAGAATATTTAAAAATTATAGATCAAAGAAGAAAAATAACAAAAAAAAGTTAACCAAAAACACAAATAAGTAACATATACTTGTACGTTTTACTTGAAATATTTAATGTTTTAATCAAAACACAAATGTTTCACTTATGATTACTGAAAACTATGAAAATTCTACCAAACTTAGCAAAAATTGACATAATTGAATGGGTCAATGGACTACAAGTAGGAACACTGCAAGTATTTGAGGATCTCTACAAACGACATTCTAACAAATTAGGATTCAATTACAAAAAAAATGCAATGGAAGAAAAACCAAAGAGTCATTACTGGAAAATACTTTGCATGCTCATGTCAAGGGAAAGCTTAGGAAAAAAGAGCGACATCAACCCCACCAATACCAGTCTGTGATGGATCAAAAGATTAAACCTCGAGAAAGAGAAAGACAATAGAATTTCTAGTAACCAGAACGGGGTGTAAGGCTAAAATACGAATCAAATTGGTTGACAACCTTTATAAAATTATGCACCATATCTTGTCGCAGAATCATGAGTTTACAAGAATGGTGAATTTGGCACTATCTACAACAGATTATGCACCATACCTGAATTGTTCATTTTATGGTCAAAATCTATCACTATAAACAAGCAATGTTTTAACATAAACATCCAACATGACAAACAAAAAAATCGGGTAACTTCAATAATTTTTAAAATATGAACTGACACCAAATCCAGAATGTGACATCTGAATTATGCATTTGATGGTAAAAATGTATCCCTATAAACATGAAATGTTTTAACCTAAACATTCAACCTGGCACACAAAAATTAAGGTAACTTTAAAATTTTAAGAGAAATAAACTTCTGAAGTGCGCATTTCATAGTGAGCGTGTATCACTATAAACCATCATTTTTTTAACCTAAAAATCCAACTTGTCATACCTAAAATTAGATTACATAAAAATAACTAAATAATATCTTCTTGCATAAAAAACCAAACAATTCTAGGCATTCTAAATCCACAGACTATTACATAGTTTTTCGAATCACATCTCATCAAGAACAAGAAGGTCAAAACTAGGCATGGATCCCACTACTTTCTTTATAAAATCATTCAAAAGATCATCAATATGCTTCCACGTCGCTGGATTATCAAGGATATATTGAGAGTTGGGCATCTGCTTTAAGCAAGTGTCAGGATTATCTTGAATGGACAAAATTTTCTATTTCGACAAATCTTCTGATAATTTGGATGTAACCACTTCTATATACCTTCGAAACAAAGAAAATACCTCACTAGCAGCCTATAAAACTAAATATCCACTAAAACAACATTAAAAATATATATAAAACAACATACATATTCAGTTTAAGACCTGCAATCTCTTCATATGTTGGAATCACAGCAATGCACTAGAAATGAAAAGTTGTTCTCATATTTAGGACCTATAGACATGGCAAGAAGATTAGTAAAGAAGAGTAGAGATCGATTGTGTAGATAATTATCAGGCCTCTAGAATTTCAAATATTTGGGACCTGTATGAATGCATAGTCTCAGTGGATGATCCCTCAAAACATAATACAACTGAGGGCAAGAGCCATTCCAAGAAGTGAAAGTTGCTTCATTTCCATGTGAAAATTTAAAAAAACAATTCTTCTTTAGCCTTCTCCAAGCAAAATTAAAGCAGGGAATCATGAATATTACAAGCTCTGATTCCTCCTTCGCTTCTTGTTTTAATGACTATTGATAGTAAAATCCTAGTCAATGAGGGTTTTAGAATTACATGGTATTAAATAGTTGTCATGAGGGTACAATAGGGAATACACAATAACTTATCACTAAAGAAACAAGCTAAAAATCTAATATTCTAATACCCCCTCTTAAGCACAACGTCAAATGAATCGAAAAGCAAAACTTGGATCTAAAAAACTCAAACAAGGGATGTGAGAGACCTTTAGTGTAAATGTCAGCTATCTGAAGGGAAGTGGGAACACGGTGAACCCGTATCTTGCCACTGGCAACCAACTCCCAAACAAAATGACAATCGATATCAATGTGTTTGGCGCGCTTGTGAGCAACCAGATTTTGGGCAAGAAAAATGGCGTTATTATCACACAACAAGAGAGGCAACCCAGATGCGAAAAATGGTTATCACGAATCAAATGAGATTACCAAACCACCTCAGTGGCTGTATTTGCCAAAGCGCAATACTCAAACTCAGAGCTGGAATGAGAGTCTGTAGGCCGCATCTTGGCACTCAATGAGACAAGATTCCCACCTAGGAAGGCATCATACCCATAAGTTGAGCGACGAGTCTCAAGGCAATGATCCCAATCATCATCTGAATACCCCAATACCTCAGAGGAACTAGCAGTGCTGAAAGACAACCCAAAATGAAGAGTTCCACTAACATAGCGAAGAATCTGAGTGACTGTCGTAAAATGATCATCATGAGGGTCCTGAAGGAACTGACAGAATTGACTGCAAAAGTCAAATCCGGACGCGTGATAGTGAGATACTAAAGCACTGACAAGGACCAATAAAGAGTAGGATTCACGAACCACTCATTGGAACTGCTATGGAGCTGAGACATAGGCAAAAAAAGGAATAGAAATAGAAGCAACATCAGTCATCCCCACATGACAAAGAATGTCACGAGCATACTTCACCTGCCCCTAAGAAGATGCTAGTGGAGGTGGAAGAAAGCTTGAGTCCAAGGAAATTATGCAGAGATCCTAGGTCCTTAATGGAAAACTTCTCATTAGTACGAGTGATAAACTGGTGAATAGATGTAGAGTCATTCCCAGTAAGGATGATATCATCAACACAAACCAACAGGTAAAGAAGAAAAGTGTTACAGGAGAACATAAAAAGATATGTGTCAGCCATGGTGCAAACAAAACTGAGACCCCAAAGATAGGTACTAAACTTGTCAAACCATGCACGAGGGGCTTGTTTAAGCCCATAAATGGCTTTACGCATGCGACAAACATAATCAAGGCGGACTGGACCCTTGTGACCATCAGGTTGAGCCATGTAGATAGGAGCATCAAGAACACTATTGAGAAAGGAATTCTTGACATTAAGCTAGGGAAGAGACCATATCTGCATAGTAGAAATAGCAAGAACGGTGCGGACCATGAAGCCTTGACTATAGAACTGAATGTGTGATCAAAGTCAAAACCAGGAATTTAAAAGTACCCCTGAGCAACAAGACAAGACTTATGTCGATCCAGAGAATCATCCGGCCGGTATTTCAAACAAAATACCCATTTGGAGCCAACAATATTAACATTAGAAGGACGAGGCACCAAATCCCACGTGTGTTTATGACGAAGAGCATCCATCTCAGCATCCATAGCAGCCATTCATTTTGGGTCACAAAGAGCCGCACGATAATCCTTGGGTTTAGACTCAGCAAGAAGAGCATCTAGAAGACCAGTGACAACATAACCATCAAGCCTGAGGGGCTGTTGCATGCCATCACAAGCTCGAGTGACCATAGGATGAGGACGAGCAGGGGAAATATTATGAGAGCCATTAGAATCTGAAGAAGAACTGGAAATGCCCAACTGAGGAGAAACTGGTGCCCGAGGAGTAGCTGGTGGTGACTTAGAAACAGCAGGTGGAAGGATCGGGAGATGAGAATCTGAATCAGGAGAGCAAATAGAGCATGGGTCCGACGAGGATGGCGACGAAACCATTGGTGAAGAGTCAGGGTCCGAAGGATCAAGGAAGGAAGAGACGTCCAATGAAGAAAAAAGAGAGGCGGATGAAGCAGTAGTGGAGAAAGGGAAGCATGACTCATCAAAATGAGCATGCCGAGAAATACAAACCCGGCCAGTAGTGGTATCCAAGCACCGAAAACCTTTGTATTGCGAGCTATATCCAATGAATATAGAAGGTAAACTCCGTGGTGTCAGTTTATATTCAGCATAAGGGCGAACAAAAGGATAGACCCAATAGCCAAAAGGATGGAAATTGGAATAAGTAGGCTCCCGATAAAAACAAATACCATAAGGTATAGCTCCATCAAGAACCGGAGTGGGAAGATGATTTATAGTGTGAACCGCAGCTAAAAAAACATCATTCCAAATTGATATAGGCAAATGGGAGTGAAACAGCATAGTGAGCCCCGTCTCAGCAACATGGCAATGTTTTCTCTCAACACGCCTATTTTGTTCGGGTGTATAGGGACAAGAAATTTGATGATGTATCCCCTTCGATGTAAAATGAGTACAAATCCGAGTGTTAAGGAATTTAGCACCACCATCACTCTGGAAAACCTTAACGCGAGATGAAAATGGATTTTCGAAAAGGCCTCAAATTGCATATAAATGTCAGCAAAATCAGATTTTTTATGGAGGGGGTAAAACCAAGAGAAACGTGAGTAGTCATCCACAAACAAGGCATAATAAGAGAATCCATTTCTAGATATGACAGGTGAAGGACCCCATAAATCACAATGAACCAAACCAAGAACATTCATAGCACATTTAGAATTCTCAACAAAAGACAATTTGTGACCTTTCGCCATAACACAAGGAGCGCAAGTGTGAGGTTTTGGAAATAAAGACGAAACGGATAGAGAGTCATTCTTAATCAAAAGAGAAATAATATTGTAGGACACACGTCCTAACCGAGAGTGCCACAACTCAAAATATGGCCTATTTTTATACTGTTGAATAAAATAAACCAAAGCCTTTTCACCTCAATCCAACATATATAAGCTGCCCTCACTGTGACCTCTACCCACGACTGCCTTGGTTACTTTGTGCTGAATAATGAAAGAGCGATCATCAAATAAGCGAAAAGTATGTGTAAGCTGAGAATCACCAATAGCAGAAATAGAAATAGAAATAGAATCACCATTGCCAACATATACAAAAGTATTACCAGAGTATGATGTGACACTCTCAAGGGCGGAAGAGAAAGATCCCATATGATTGGTTGCACCCGAGTCAATATACCTATCTGAGGTGACAACTGCTGGTTCAATCTGCAAGGATGATTGAAATTGTTGGGCAAGATGAGTGGATTCGGAAGGACGAGGGATGAGACGAAAGCAATGGGAGCAACATGACCCAATTTTCCACACCATTGGCAATAAAGGGCAGAACCAGTTCCACGACCAGGAGCAGAAGGTTGCCAGGAGGTCCTGCCACCACGGCGGCTGGAGAAATGACTCTCACGGGCAGCGTGTGAGCCAGACGCACCGCAGATGGTGCATGGTCCCACACGCAGCTGTTGGAAGAAGCTGAAATGGAAAATGCGGCAGGAATAGTCCCTTGAACGTGTGTACCTTACAGGTTAACCAGAAAAGCCTCGTGGTCTTTGGCTTGAGCAACAACATCAATATAATATGGAGTTGGCAAAACATGAACAAGAGGAGCACTAAAATATTTAAATTCAGCACCCATGGTAGTCACAAACCATAGAAATTGGTCATCATTCGAAACCAGAGCGCCCATAGAAGATAGTTGCTCAAAATGGATTTAAATTTCATATAAAGA
Organism: Rubia yunnanensis; assembly: GCA_037428765.1. NCBI lineage: Eukaryota > Viridiplantae > Streptophyta > Magnoliopsida > Gentianales > Rubiaceae > Rubia > Rubia yunnanensis. The sequence goes on along the minus strand of CM075069.1, from coordinate 28,732,356 downwards.
TCATGGAAAGTACCCATTTTGCGAAAATTGAGGGCCTAAACCCGTAGAGACATGATGGAGAACTTGGAGAAAATGCTATAATTGTTGCTACAGTAGCAATAAATGGCTACCCAATATAGAGGACGCATTTCGGAAATGCGTCCTCTCATTTTTCCGTTTTTTTTTTCATTTTTTGGTCAAGATTTCAAGGTCCACAATGGCAGGTGCCACGTGGCCGAATGGGAACGCACCACGTGGCAGAGGACGCATTATGGTAATGCGTCCTCACTGCCAGCGTGTTTTTTTTTTTGAAATTTTCGGTCCAAAATGTCAGGCGCCACGTGGCCGAATGGGAACGCGCCACGTGGCCCTGACCGAGTTTATTTTTTCTTCTTCTTGGTCCAAAATGTCAGGCGCCACGTGGCCGAATGGGGACGCGCCACGTGGCAGAGGACGCATTATTGTAATGCGTCCTCCCTGGCAGAGGGTTTTTTTTTTTTAATTTCGGTCCAAAATATCCGGCGCCACGTGGCCGAATAGGGACGCGCCACGTGGCAGAGGACGCATTATGGTAATGCGTCCTCTAATCCGGAGATGCCACGTGTCGGTCAAATTTTTTTTACCCAGATCCGGCCCTCTCCTTTAAATCCCCAGGCCACGTGTCGGCCTGGGGAGTTGACACGTGTCGCGGCTGCATGTGAGCATTTTGGGTGGAATTTTCGGTCGAATGGCATGCTGCCACGTGGCTCTTGGCGTCAGAATTTTTGGGTTTAAATCACCCGAATTGCTATTCTTCTTCTCCATCCTTCTCCACTTTCTTCAGCCTTCCTTCCTCTCATTTCTCCCACCGAATTGCTCTTCTTCTCCAGCCTTGACCATCTTCTTCAGCCTTCCTTCCTCTCATTTCCCCCACTGTAAGTCACATTTTCGCCAGTGTTCGGGTGCTTTCTCCAGTATTGCTCTGCCGGTGTTCCTCCATTTTTATCTGCAGTTCGAGTTTTGTTCGGGATCCGGTATTTTCCTTTTTTCCGCTGAATATGTGTTTTTTTTTTGTTAATTGCTACTGATTTGTTAATTGGATTTCGGTTGCAGAGATCGTGTCGTTGACCCGTTTGTTGACCTGACGTTGACTGCGTTTCTTGACACCGTGGAACCGCCGTTGGCCCGTTGACCCGCCGGTGACCCGCGTTCAACGACGTTGACCCGCATTGACCGCGTTGACCGTGTTGACCCCATCGACCCGTTGACCCGCCGTTGACCCACGTTGACCCGCGTTGACCCGCGTTGACCCGCGTTGACCGCGTTGACCGACGTTGACCGACGTTGACCCGTAAGTCTTAGAACCCCTCCCACTCTGTTATCCTTTATGTAGTAGGTATTTGTGGCCTATAGAATTATACGAACGTGTTTTCCTTTCATCTGCAGTTCGAGTTTTGTTCGGGATCCGGGATTTTCCTTTTTTCCGCTGAATATGTGTTTTTTTTTAAGATTTTCTAAGATTTTATTTAAGATGAATGAAATTAAATATAGTATAATATAAAAATTATTATAGAATAATTTGGTAGAAAATAAAACGTGGGATATGTGTTTTTTTTTGTTAATTGCTACTGATTTGTTAATTGGATTTCGGTTGCAGAGATCGTGTCGTTGACCCGTTTGTTGACCTGACGTTGACTGCGTTTCTTGACACCGTGGAACCGCCGTTGGCCCGTTGACCCGCCGGTGACCCGCGTTCAACGACGTTGACCCGCATTGACCGCGTTGACCGTGTTGACCCCGTCGACCCGTTGACCCGCCGTTGACCCACGTTGACCCGCGTTGACCCGCGTTGACCGCGTTGACCGCGTTGACCGGCGTTGACCCGTAAGTCTTAGAACCCCTCCCACTCTGTTATCCTTTATGTAGTAGGTATTTGTGGCCTATAGAATTATACGAACGTGTTTTCCTTTCATCTGCAGTTCGAGTTTTGTTCGGGATCCGGGATTTTCCTTTTTTCCGCTGAATATGTGTTTTTTTTTAAGATTTTCTAAGATTTTATTTAAGATGAATGAAATTAAATATAGTATAATATAAAAATTATTATAGAATAATTTGGTAGAAAATAAAACGTGGGATATGTGTTTTTTTTGTTAATTGCTACTGATTTGTTAATTGGATTTCGGTTGCAGAGATCGTGTCGTTGACCCGTTTGTTGACCTGACGTTGACTGCGTTTCTTGACACCGTGGAACCGCCGTTGGCCCGTTGACCCGCCGGTGACCCGCGTTCAACGACGTTGACCCGCATTGACCGCGTTGACCGTGTTGACCCCGTCGACCCGTTGACCCGCCGTTGACCGCCATTGACCCGCGTTGACCGCGCTGACCGACGTTGACCCGTAAGTCTCAGAACCCCTCCCACTCTGTTATCCTTTATGTAGTAGGTATTTGCGGCCTATAGAATTATACGAACGTGTTCCGACATTATGTGAGTGTCGCACATTGCCGGTCGTCGGTCAGTTGTTGCCGTTTGGGTTGAATTATAATCTGTTGACATGCTGGAGTAATTTAGTTAATTTAATTGTATGTGTATGATTGTGTTGTCTGATTGTGTGTACATTTCATGATTGAGCTTGGTTCGTTGCGTTGTGAGTTATGTGTTACGTGTTTGTGTGTTGCAGTTCTGCGATGTTTTTGGCAGTGTATATGTATAGAGGGGGCCAGATTAAGTTTGATTTGGGTGTGGGGGTTTATTATGATCCTCCAATGCCGGAGCGAGTTATGACTCTCGAGCGGAGGCTGAACTACTTGGAATTGTTTGATTTAATTGTAACGAGACTGGCCATTGTGAGGGACAGTTGTTCGTTGAAAATGTATTACCGGTGTCCCGAGCTGATCGGTTCGGCGGTATACTATCGATGTTATCCTGTGGAAGATGATGCGTCCACCACGTTCTTCTTCAACGTTGTTGATCGAATGGCATTGTCCTCTGCGGATTTTTACATTATTACGGAACAGTTGCCAATCGCTAATCACGGGGCGCGGGGAAGCACGTTCATGTCATTGCTGAGCAACGTGCAGAACTCCGCCGCTGTGCCCAGTATACCACCACCCGTTCCTAGCTGGGGTCGTGAATTTGGTGAGTCCAGCCAACCTGGACAGTATGCCCACGTGGATTGTGCCGAGCCGTCCACAAGTGGTGGTAGAGCCGTGGTAGACTATGGCGAGCAGAATGTCTTCTGCAATGATTTTGTGGGTGCCGTTAGCGACCGCGATGCTCGGCATGATAGTAGCGAGGATGACGGCGAGGCACCTGGACTTGATGGTGGAACCGAGGATGATCGTTCCTTGTCAACCGATTCGAACCCCGGGGACGAGGAAGAGCAATTGGTGTGCACGAACAATGTACCGACGTCGTTTCATATTCTGGCAAACCCGGATACACAGGCCTACTACAGAGATTATGGGGGCCCCGATGAGGATAGTTATGACCCTACCCATTTTGGGTCCGGCGTTTCTACTTATGTCCAGGAGACTGGTAAAGTGGCAGTGGGTATGCGATTTCAGACAAAGCCGCAGTTGGTCGAAGCTATTTCTCGGTGGAGTTCTATGATGAACAGGGAACACAGGGTTGTGGAGAGCAGTTCTCGCACATGGTATGCGAAATGCAAGGACGTCGTCGAAGGAACTGGGAATTGTGTTTGGGTTTGCAGAGCTTCCAAAAAGGCTTCGCATGGTATGTGGCAGATCACCAAATGGGCTAGTAGCCATGGGTGTGTCGGGGCTGGTCGATCCACGGGTAACGTGAATCTGACGTCGGTGATGATCGCCCGTTCAATTCGCCACCACATTGATGTTAACCCTTCGTACACGGTGAAAGATGTGCGAGCTCAAGTGAATGATGAGTTCAACGTCACGATCTCCTACAAGAAGGCCTGGTATGCTCGGCAGAAGGCAATTGACATGGTATTTGGAACGTGGGAGGATTCTTTTGAACAGCTCCCGACTTTTATGGATGAACTTGTAAGGGCTAATCCGACCACCGTTGTTGATTGGGCTGGCGTACCTGACAGAATACACGGTCCCGGGTGTATGAAATTTAAATTTGTGTTCTGGGCATTCGGTCAGGCAATTGCAGCCTTCCGCCACTGCAGGCCAGTGATCAGCGTCGACGGCACTCATTTGAGAGGTGCGTACAAGTCGACAATGCTGGTCGCCGTGACCCACGATGCAAATGATTACATCCTCCCTATCGCTTACGGAATTGTCGACGAGGAATCGAATGAAAGCTGGAACTGGTTCATGGGGAGATTGCGTCTTCACGTTGTTGGAGGTGATAGCAGACCAATCTGTGTCATATCAGATAGGCACGCAGGACTTGTAAATGCGATGACAAATATGGAGGAGTGGATGGAGCCAGCCGGATACCACCGGATTTGCTTGCGGCATTTTCAGTCAAACTTCTTATCACATGATCGAGGGAAGTTCAAGAATGCGCTCATGAAGTCTCTGGTGTGGCAGCTCGGTAGTGCCAGGCGGGAGAGCAGGTGGAGGGAGTACAAGGAGGAGCTGGAGAGTATGGATCCGTCAGCTTGGGCTTGGCTGGAACGGGAAGATAGGAGTAGGTGGTGTCTTGCCTTCGATGATGGTGATCGGCGGTGGGGAATTTTGACAACGAATCTGTCGGAGAGCTTCAACAACTGCTTACGGCGCGCACGCCACCTTCCAATAACAGCGTGTGTCAAAGCAACGTTCGAGCGAACGGTTGAAATGTTTGCACAGAGGCTTACGGACGCTACGGATTGGAGGTACGCTGTCAGTTAATTGCATTTTCATATTTACCGGTGGGCCGGTTCGATGCTTATGAGATATTGCCCGTCTGTCCAGGTCCGTGTTCCCGCAGAGGATCTGGAAAAAGTTCCAGAAGCAGGATACATTGGCACGGGGACATATCGTCACCCTGTTCGGGCACGCGTCGCAGACATACAGGGTTGTGGCGAGGAACATCGACGGAAGCATTAGTGAACGACAGTACACGATCAAATACCGTAGCAGGGAGTGCACTTGTCGCGAATGGCAAATATTTCGTTTCCCTTGTTCCCATGCCCTGGCCGTTTGTCGCCATAGGCGTGACGATCCTGCTAGCCTGTATGACCGGGTGTATCACACGACCACATATGTCCAACAATACAGTCAGGGATTCATGCCCGTGCGAGATCCATCACTGTGGCAGTGTGCCAGTTGGAGGTTGATTCCGGATGTAGAAAAGTTTCGCAACAGGAGGCGTGGACAGTTTGCGGAGAGGCGGATAAGGAATCAGATGGATGACAGGGTGGCGGGTGAAACCAGGGGCAATCGTAGGCGTGGTCGTGCTTAGTATCGTGGTGTCATACGGTGTCTGTAATAGAACCTCCATCTTTCACTTGGTTTGCATTGTACATGCGTAGTCTGTCGTTCGTAGTCTGATGTAGTATTCCTTGTACTAAATGATATATGTGGCAGATTTTGTTGTATTACTTATGTTTGGCAAATATGTGTTACATTACGCAGTGTCACTTTTATCTGTGTTATTCTTCCTGAAAAAACATCTAACTTGGGTTGGTATTTGCGCACAGGTAACACCATGTACCATCCAGGACCGATTGAGGAGGACTTGTTGTACCTACACCAGGAGCACCGTGCTCGTGCCCTATACAACGGCACTCTAGATGACGAGGCACTGCAGGTGCGTCGATGCGACGGGGCATGCTGGACTGACCAACCGCCAGAACAGGTTATGCGGTATGTTCGTGACGCCGGATTTCAGGGACTCCTGGACTCTGCCGCAATACAGATCGACCACTCCCTCATCACCGCCCTAGTGGAGCGTTGGCGCCCAGAGACGCACACGTTTCACCTACCAATGGGGGAGGCCACAGTCACCTTGCAGGATATAGGGGTCCTGTGGGGTCTACCGATCGATGGCATCCCAGTAACAGGGATTGACACCGTCAGGCGTCCGGAGGAGTGGCAGCTCATCTGCACAGACTACCTGGGAGCTACACCAGACCTCACTTGTATCAGGGGGGGCCGCATTAAGGCCAGGTGGTTGGGAACGCTACTACGCAGTCCGTTCCCCGATGATGCCACTGATGTACAATGCCAACAGCGGGCTAGGGTTTTCCTTCTGCTGCTTCTTGGGGGAATGCTGATGTCCGATACGTCCGGCCACCTCATCCCGTTGCTCTACTTATCCGCACTTACGGATTTGGGTGCAGTCCATCGGTACAGTTGGGGGAGTTCGATTCTTGCATGCTTGTACAGGTCGTTGTGTGACGCGGCAATCCCACAATCTAAATCCATATCCGGGCCACTTGTCTTGTTACAGGTAAAATTGTTGGTCAACATAGCCGTTCGTACATACCGTGCTTAACATTAACGGGCATTTCTATTGCATTTACTGGCAGCTGTGGGCATGGGAACGCATACCATCCATCCGTCCGGCTGGGGCACTGCCGGTGACAGTGACGATGAGTGCTCTTGGATCCCGGTACTTGTCTGATCCCTCAATATGTATTCATAAGTCCACATGCAATTCCATAGTTCGGCTAATTTGTGTCACTCGGTTCCTCATAGGTGGAGGGCACGTTACGATTGTTCACAATCGCCAATGCACGTTCTCAAAGTATACCGAGATCAACTGACGTCTCTCACCCATAATCAGGTATAGGAATAATTGGATTTTGATTTCTAGACTTCGCACGGAAATTGGTTTCCCATACCTAACGGCAACACTTGCATCTTGTCTCAGTTCATCTGGCAGCCATATGCGGAGGACGTCCTGCAGCAACTCCCGCAGTATTGTACGGATGGTAGAAACAATTGGCTGCTTTGCGTCGACCTCATCTGCTGGCATGCCGTGGAGTTCCATCATGCGCATCGTGTTCTCAGGCAGTTCGGCCTGATTCAGCCAATACCCACCCAGTTGGTCAGTAGGGATGAGTACAACTTGGTCCACACTAGAGACCGGCGCGGAAGGTCGGGCATGGATTGGCGCGTCGAGCTCAGAAGATATCTCGACACTTGGGAACATCGGTCCAACCGACAATTACCCCCACTGGAGAGTGCGGATCCATACCTACCCACCCGTGATTACTTGGAGTGGTACTTCCGCAAGACGGTGTCCCTCATTGATCAACCAGGGCGGCCTGTAACAGCTGCTGAGGGTTTCCACGGGGACGGTGCAACCACCGAGTACTTGGTATGTCCTAAGTTTCAAATATTGTCAAGAAAGAATACAACAAAGCTCCTCAAAATTATATATCTGACCTATTCATCTCGATTCCGTAGTTGCAGGGAATGACACAGTTGCACGGCATGTCAGACATTAATCTGGATAGTTGGCCCCCACATTGTGCGGACGTCATAAGGGGGATGCATCATGTTATCACACGTAGTCTACAACAAGCGCATCAGCCCTCCAGGCCGCAGCATTATCAACCGTTCGTGCACTGTGAGGAACCGCTCCCCGGTGTCAGATATACTGACCTCAGAACCCACCGTCAGGCCCCACCTGGTCGGCAAGGAGGTCGGAGGCCTCGTGCTAGGGGGCATGCGGAACACATTGGTCCATCACAAGCGGGCCCCTCACATGCGAGTCCACCCATTTGCGGACCATCAGCCGGGGAACCCTCACAGTACAACATGGATGCATCAGATTACAATACATATGTCACTCCGGCATCCAGTCATCAGTACATGTCCCATATCGATCCATCACATACAGGTACTATTCCATATGCCTACTATGATTCCAACGAGGAAGCGGGATACGAAATGGAGGAGGACATACCAGCGGGAGCTCCACGTGAGGAAGAACATGTACCCGCACAGACGGTTGTACCACGACGAACATCCAGGACCATACGTCCTCCCCCGTGTGGAACGGGCGGAAACCTTTGCAGAGACCATCGATAGGACAGTACATGCTATTCACCACTAATTGGCATTACATTTCACTCGTACTGTTCTACACTGTACATTCATACTAACTAGTATCCATTCTAACTATGCAACACTCCGTTCCTGCACCGACATTCAAGACTACTCAAAAAGATTCGAACAACGAGACCCAAAATCATCTTTTGACTATTTTCCAAATTTTCATCGAACAAACAAAAGTCTGCTTATGCGCAATCTTCATTTATATTTATATATGTATATATTTATATTTATATTATCTTTATTTATATTTATATACATAAAGTTACATATATATATGTATGTACATCCGCACATTCACGTGTGTGCATATTTATATATTTACATATATATATATATATTTATATATTTGTATATTTAAATATTTGTATACATATCTTTATTTACATTCATATTTATATTTATGTATATTTATATATATGTATATATTTATATATATATTCATATATATATATATATATCTTTATTTATATTCATATTTATATATAATTTTATTTTTATATATATGTATGTATTTATGTATATATATATTTATATATATATATATACATATATATCTTTATTTATATTTATATTTATATTTGTATTCGTATTTCCATTTGTATATATATGTACATATTTATATTTATTTTATATTTATAATTATATTCATAATTATATTTATATTTATATATGTGTGTACATCCACACATTTACGCGTGTGTACCTCCACACATTTACGCGTGTGTACATCCACGCATTTACGCGTGCGTACATCCACACATTTACGCGTGCGTACATCCACACATTTACGCGTGTGTACATCCACACATTTACGCGTGCGTACATCCACACATTTACGCGTGCGTACATCCACACATTTACGCGTGCGTACATCCACACATTTACGCGTGCGTACATCCACACATTTACGCGTGCGTACATCCACACAGCGTGCGTACATCCACACATTTACGTGTGCGTACATCCACACATTTACGGGTGCATACATCCACACATTTACGCGTGTATACATATTTATATATATTCATATATTTATATATTTGTAATATATATATATATAATTATTTATATTTACGTATATATTTATACATATATCCGTCTATATATATATTTTTTATATATTTATCCGTATATTTAAATTCTTCAGTAAAAAACGATTCCTCCAAATACTTTCAAAAAAACAATTCGCCGGATCTGAGGAGTCGCTCCCCAGAACGAGTGCTAAATTGCGTTAAAATATTTCGGAATAAAAATTAAAAAATTCGGCAGAAGAAAAAATTCGGAAGAAGCAAAAACATTTTGGAAGAAGAAAAAATTCGGAAGAAGCAAAAACATTTTGGAAGAAGAAAAAATTTCTCATAATGATTGACAGCATCTTCATGGTACGGGTGAAACAGATCTGCCATTTAAAAAAATTAATAAATTCATGAGTAACTAATTGAAACATTCTGATCCGTGTGAAATTAAGACAGACCATGAGCTTTTGCAAAGGCATCCCAGATGGAATCTCCCCTCCCGTCCTTGTCCGGACAAAATAGAAGGGGCCACCGGGAAAAACAAAAAGGAGAAGGAGGTGGAAAGGCAAAAGGTGAGGACGCATTATGGAAATGCGTCCTCAACCATTTGCATCCAAATTCTGCATGTACCATAATGTGCTCCAACTTTCCGTTTTACACAACATCAAAATCAACAACTCGGAGAACTTGCTACGATTCTGATAAACAGGTGAAAGGGTATCCCAGATCTGCTTGGATGCCTTACAATCGGAAATCTCGCCCATAGCATCAACTGTGAGAGATGAGAAGAGAAGACTACAATGGCGCTAATATTCGATGATCCAAGAGTCATACTTCACCTGAGCAAACTCAAAGTTGGCTTGTGGATCAACCATGGAAGTGGTGGACACTGGAGATGCAGCTGCAGCATAGCTTGCCAGACTGGAGGCGGGCAGAGAGGGAAGCGGTGGGCAAGGTATGGATCCGTCCAAATGGCCAAATAAACCTTGTTGTTTAAGGACATGAAGCGCATGTCATCGCTACAAGAAGTAATTGGTGGAGTCGAGCTTCACCGACATCATGTGCATAAGGGTACTGTATGACAATTTTTCGCCAGCAATGGCAGAAGCTGAGTTGCAGGGGAAAAAGAGAGGAAGACGATGTGAGTTTGCTGGGAAGAAAATAGAGGGAGACATGGAAATAAACTTGCCACAAAACAAGGTTTAAAAAGGTAACTGTAAAGGTTAGGAAAATAAGGAAAGAGTTGGCAGGGTGAATTGACTAGGAGAATAAGGAAATGATTTGCTGTAAAGGAGGGAGAATAGAGAACAATCAAGACAGAGAATACGGACCAATAGGCACCGCAAGGAAAGAAAAGAGGATCTTTATTCTTTAGGCCGATTCCATATTGAGAGCAGGAGCCTAGTCAATGAGGGTGGTAGAATTACATGGAATTAAATAGTTGTCACGAGGGTACAATAGGAAATACAAAATAACTAATCACTAAAGAAACAAGCTAAATATCTAGTATTCTAACAACGATTGATGTGCCCATTTTATAGGGTTATTTTAGGAATTTTTGGGTTTACTTTTGTACTCTTTTGTACTCTATATGTTGCATGTTTCCTTGAAATTCACTAAGGAGAGTCAAGAGAGACTTTTACGATTTTATTACTTTTCTAGTGGATTTTGTGTGACGAGGCAAATTGTCCGAAGACTTTGAAGGCTTTGAAGATTACCTTTGAAGATTTGAAGACTTGCATTTGAGCTTTTAAAAGACTTGAATGATTGAAGAAAAGTAAAGAAGATGAGGACTTGAGACAAAAAGAATGAAGAAATCAAAGTGCTGGATTCTACATCCGTCACACAACGCGATGAAACCATCACACGATGCGATGAAACCATCGCACGGTGCAACGAACGGTTGGCCAGACTTCGTTCTTGCTTTTTTGTACTAAAAATATCCACCTTATCTTTTCTCTATTACCCCCCCCCCCCTTCCTTTTCCTGCGATTTTCTGGGTTTCAAACCCCATTTTTCTTCTTTCTTTCCTTAGTTTTTGTAGGATTAACCATGTCTTTTCATTATCTAGCTTAATTTTGTACTTGAGAGCAATTGATCGAGACTTCCTTGCTAATGTCTTGAGAATCATTTCTATATATCTATTGCTTTCTCTATTGTGCATTTATTGAGCTTTGAATGTGGATTGTTAATGGCATTAGTGTTGTTGGAAGTTTGAGTATATGAATTGCTCGTGTGATTGCTTGTTAGGGTTGGGAGAAAGTACTCCCTCCGTTTTTTTTTATTGGCACACTTACTAAAAGTGGTGTTTTTTTTAATTGGCACTTGCTATTTTGGGCAAGTTTAAGGTTTTTACATCCACTCATTTTACTTTCTCTTCTTTCAATTCAATTTCATCCACTCATTTAGCATCTCCTCAATTCTAACACCAAAAGAGAGGTGCCAATGAAAAAAAAATGGAGGGAGTAGCTAATTTTCCCCTCTTTTAATGTGGAATCCAAGAGCATGAGTTAGAGCTTCTAAATGATGTTGATGTGTTGATAGATGAATGTGATGATGTTGAACTCGTTGTCATGTTTGTTTTTGGTAGCAAATGAGAGAAGCCTATGAATGTCGATCATTCTTGACTAATCTTGTGTAAATGCATGAATTGGTTATATGTTTAGGCACGGTGTAGTGTTTATAAGTGTTGCCAAGCTTGTTGATTCTTCATGCTCAATGCCATCAATGGGATACTTTTAGTCATGTTTCGACAAAAGGAGTCATTGGTGAGATTTGACAAGAGATGTCGAATTCACTCTTGCAAACTACTATCTAAGAAGGATAGAAGATTCATCTTCACAGCAAGTAGTTAAAGTAATGAATAGATTGTTTCACTCGTTCTTGAAGCTTTTGTTATTTAGCATTCATGTGTTCTTAATGCTATGTTTTACCTAATTCATGTGTTCTTAGCATTCATGTGGTTTGTTCTAGGTTTAGCCTAATGAATGTTATGTTTGGTTAAATGGTGATGTCTTTGATAGAAGGCTTGTTGTTATCAAATCTATGGTCCTTCGTGTGAAATTTCACTGATGAAATACCTCTATGGTGTGGTTTGCTTGGAGTGGTTGTCAACGAGGTTTGCAAATGGTCGTTGTTTTTCTTTGCAAGTTACTGTTAAGAAGGAATGAATGTTGATCTTCGAATGGGAAGTGATAACATTCCCCATAGGTAACAAATGTGATAGAATGAGTGAATGGTTCAATGATCTACATGAGGTTTGGAAACGGATATCAATTTCCCTCAATGCTTTATCTTTTGTAGTTTTTATCTATTTTTCTTAGTTGTTGCATGATTAGCGTAGTTAACTTTTCTTGTTACCTTGTCTTTCAATTTCATAACTTATGACCAAAAGCAAGCAACCCCCCCCCCCCCCTCTGTGCTTGCTTTTATATATCTATATATGGTCTAATATCAACCTTATATGTTTAAACCCTTAGAAAGATTCTTCTTCTTTGTGTATGACCCCAATTTTTCATTATCTACTTAGTTGTAGTTAGTAAGCATTTAGGGCTTATAAATTTAACTTTGAGAGGCACAACGACGACCTCCCAGCGACCATCACCAAGCTTCAACAACCAATTCCTTTACATAACCGTCGCCTACATCCTCCACGTTTATCCCTTTCTTCTTCAGTACAAGCCCTTCAACTATCCACAGAGACACTGGTTTCTGGACTGAAATTTCTTTATCTTCAGGAAACATTGCAAAATATAAGAAGCAGGGTTTTAAATGACCAGGAAACTGCTGGTAACTCAATTCCAGTACCCCCATCACCTTTTCATTTTCATCAAAGCTATATTTCTTCACACTATCTGCAATCACATTCGACTCGTGCATAGTCTGGTCTTTATCTTTAAGAATACCGGCTACCACCACAACCGAAAGGGGCAGTCCCCTGAAATACTTGGCTAGTTTCTCTCCAATAATGGACAGATTCGAAAGGCTACTACTTGCTCCAAATAACATTTTCTGCAACAACTGCCATCGTTCTTCCTTGGTGAACAAACGAAGACTAAATGGTGCACCATCGGGTTTGATTTCCCGGGAAACAAGTTTGTATTGGCTTGTCAAAAGAATTCTACTTCCATTGGCCTGATCAGGGAATCAGTATCTTATATCGCCCCACGCATCAACGCCCCATATGTCATCCAGCACAACCAAGTGCCTCCTTCCTTTTAGACTCTTGCACAACAAATCAGCCCAATCATCATCACTCATTCTCTGAATTTTTTTATCATCAACCTCAATTACATCATCTAGTATGCCAAGCAACAAACCTCTAGTGGTATATATCTGAGAAATGCAACACCACGAGCGAATCGGGAAGTAAGCGGCTTTTGTATATTTTTGGCAAGAGTTGTCTTCCCCATACCGGCCATTCCAACAATAGAGACAATGTCGAGGCATTTTGATCCCCTCTGGAGTCTGTTGCTTATCTTTTCTGCTTCGTCAACAAAACCAACCACCTCTTCAGCGTCTGGGAAACTGTTGAGGAATATAAATATTACTTGTAATTCTAATTAGATTATATTTCCTTTTCCTAACTTATATAGGTATTATGTACTACTATATAATGGACCCTAAGGTCATGAATAAACACATTATTACCCTTATTTTCTTCATGGTATCAGAGACTAAAATCCTAAACCTCTAAGAAAATATTCCGCTGCCACACAAAAAAAAACTCGCAGCTTCCTTCTTCGTTTTTCCCACCGCCATCGGAGAAGCCTTCGGCGGTTCGTTCTGTCTCCGGAGAAGCTCTCTGCGGCTTCGTTCTCCATCTTAGAGCTTCCCGCCGCTGATCTAAAGCTGCCCATCGCCGATCTCTGCTAACCTCCGAGCTCGCCATCAACCGCCGTCAATCGCCGATCTTTGCCAACCGATGAGCTCGCCACCAACAGCCGTCCAACGATTGCCGCTAAGCCGTGTGCCGATTGCCGCCAAGCCGTGTACCGTTTGCCACTTCGCTCCAGCAACTCGGTCCAGAGCTCGCCATCAACCGCGTCCAGCGACGTTTGCCATTTCGCTTAAGAAGGAAGGCGCGTGAGATTCACGCGCGCTACAATCAAAGGCGCGTGAACTCACATGCAGTTGAGCCATACGCGCCCTCCCCCTCATGCAGTGCGTGTTTCCACGCGCCAGCATAGAGACGCGTGCTCCTGTGCTGTTTCTGCCTTTTGGATTCTGGATCTGCTACTTCTATTTAATTGTTGTCTCTACTTGGACACAATTTAATTTATTTATTTGTTAACAAAATAAATTGTGTTATGGCTATTTTTGCTGGTGTAGTGACGTCGCCGCAAGGGTTTACGATGACTGCCTCCTCTGGCGCCCCTATTCGATCTGATTTTGGGCCTGCTCTGTCTGACCACCAATGGAGTACGACCATACATTTATTTAATCATTTTAATTTGTTATCAGACCATGGGTCAGGTAAGTATACTTTACCCTGGATTCTTGATTCGGGGGCCTCATATCACATGACTGGTGACAAGGGTTCTCTTATTGATATTACTACTGCTACCAATTCTGTGAATGTTATACTTCCGGATGGATCTGTGTCGTCTGCTACACAATATGGTTCTATTTGTTTTGGTGATGTCACCCTTACTCATGTGCTATGCATACCTACTTTGCGATGCAATTTATTATCATGCTCTAGATAGTTATCCGCCTTGAAATGTCTAGCTTTGTTTACTGAAAATTATTTCATTTTATAGAAAATCAGTACGAGGACTGTGATTGGCGTGGGTGAACAGCAAGGGGGGTTTATTGACTTCGTCTGTTGGATACTCGCCTTCGTTCTCATATCGTGCAGTCTATTCCGACAGTTGCTTTAATTTCTTCGTCTTATTTATGGCATCACCGTTTTGGTCATCCATCATTTACGGTGTTGTCTTCTATTCCTACTCTTGATTTTAGCACCAATAATACGACTATACCTTGCTCTGTATGTTATAGAACAAAACAGACTAGACATAGTTTTCCATTGAGTTCTACAAATGCTACTGTATTATTTCAATTAGTACATTGTGATGTTTGGGGACCTTATCGAACTTCATCCTCTAGTGGTGCATTTTATTTTTTGACAATCGTAGATGTTCTGTTTGGGTTTATTTGTTAGTAGCTAAATCTGAAGTAGCTTCTAGATTTCTAGAATTTAGTGCCTTAGTCAAGAACCAGTGGGGAAGAACAATTCAACGAGTTCGGGCTGATAACGGCACTGAATTTTTGCCTCTCCGGTCTCACTTTACTGCATCTGGGATCATTTTTTAACATCTACGGTTGATACTCCGCAACAGAATGGTCGAGTTGAAAGAAAGCATCGTCATTTAATCAATGTGGCGCGTGCTTTACGGTTTCAAGCCAATCTTCCTATTGAATTTTGGGGAGAATGTGTTCTTACTACTGCCTACCTGATCAACCGAACCCCGACTCAGCTTCTCAACGGCCGTACTCCCTTTGAGGTACTCTATGGCCAGGCACCCAATTACTCTTCTCTACGGGTTTTTGGATGCTTGTGTTTTGCTGCTCGTGTTCCCAGATACCGTGACAAGTTTGCACCAAGAAGTCAGCGGTGTTTGTTCCTTGGTTATCCTACCGGAAAGAAAGGTTATCGTCTTCTCGACTTGGAATCTCGAGTGATCTTTAATACCCGGGATGCTGATTTCTTTAAAGACCAGTTCCCGTACTCTGCTTCATCCGATGAACCTGGCGGCGCCACCTCAACACCGTCAGATTCCTTCTCCTTCTCACCCGAGCCGCGCAAATTTTTCGATCCGCCTTCTGAAGCCGATCAACCACTACCGGTCCACGCCGGCTTTCCAACGTCGGCTACTATTTTTCCGATAACCACCGGCCATTCACCGCGGGTCAATGCTGGCAGGTCAACGCCGGTCAATGCCAGCGGGTCAACCCCGGTCAATCCCGACGGGTTAACGCTGGTCAACCCCGGTGGGTCAACGCCGATCAACGCCATCGATTCACTGGCGACAGTCACCGACCAACTCCCGGTGATCATCTCCGATGTTACGATGCCGGCATCCATCGGCCGTGCCCCACTGCCCGACGCTGGTTCCTCTTTACCGGCCATCGCCGGTCTACCTACACCATCAATCGCCGGTACTTCTCCACCAGTTACCATCGATCCATATTCTACCAGACGGAGTGATCGATCTCGTCGTCCACCGTCGTATTTGACAGATTATGATTGTGATGATTATGCTTGTGCTCTTACCACTGAAGACCCCCCCCTTCGACTACGTTCCCTCATGCGTCATCACTTTCCTCAAGTGTTCTCTACCCTCTTACTGATTATGTAAATTGTGATCATTTTTCTAGTATGCATTCTAGATTTTTGGGTGCTGTAACTTCTAGTGCAGATCCCACTACTTACTCTGAGGCTTCCCGTCATTCTCATTGGCGAGATGCTATGGTTGAGGAACTTACTGCACTGGAGCGAAATCAGACATGGACTTTGTCTCCTTTGCCTGCGCACAAGAAGGCTATTGGATGCAAATGGGTTTATGGGACGAAGTTTAAGTCAGATGATACTATTGAATGTCATAAGGTGCGCCTAGTGGTTCTCGGGAATCTCCAGGTTGAAGGGATTGATTATACTGAGACATTTGCTCCTGTTGCGAAAATGAGTTCTGTTCGCCTATTCTTATCTGTTGCGGTCATCCGTGGTTGGGAACTACATCAGATGGATATCCATAATGATTTCCTGCATGGTGATTTGCATGAAGAGATTTTTATGCGACCCCCACCAGGCTATGCCGTGCCCCATGGTCAGGTATGTCGCCTTCAGAAATCTCTTTACGGTCTTCGTCAGGCTCCTAGAAATTGGTTTGCCAAATTAGCTCAGGTTTTACGAGCATTTGATTTTGTTCAGAGTAAGGCCGATTACTCTTTGTTTGTCTTTTCTCATAGATCGGTTTATTTGCATGTTCTGGTTTATGTGGATGATTTGGTCATTGCTGGAAGTTCTTCTGCGCTTATATCTGAGTTCAAGAAATACTTGGGTTCTTGTTTCCATATGAAAGATCTTGGTTTACTTAAGTATTTCTTGGGGATAGAGATTGCTAGAAGATCGGAGGGGATGTTTCTTTCGCAAAGGAAATGTACCTTGGACATTTTATCTGATACAGGTTTGTCTGCCTCTAAACCTACTGACTTTCCGATGGAGCAGCAACATGATCTGGCATGTGTTGATGGCCCGCTTTACCATGATCTTGAGCAGTACAGGCGACTGGTTGGGCGCCTGATATACCTTACCATCACACGTCCTGAGCTTAGCTATTCGGTTCACACACTTGCTCAATTCATGAAGTCCTCTTGTGTTCCTCACTGGCAAGCTGCAGTTCGTGTGTTGCACTACTTAAAGAGTCATCCTGGTCAGGGCTTATTTCTCTCTTCCCGTAGTGCGTTACAGTTAACTGCTTACTGTGATTCTGATTGGGCTGCTTGCCCTATTACTCAGCGTTCTCTTTCCGGTTACTTTGTGATGATTGGTGATTCTCCGGTTTCTTGGAAGACCAAGAAGCAACCTACAGTTTCTCGATCTTCTGCTGAAACGGAGTATCGTGCTATGACTGTTACCTGTTGTGAGTTGTTATGGCGTAGGTCTTTACTGAAAGACTTAGGGGTCACGCATACTGCTCCTATGCGTTTATTTTGTGACAGTCAATCTGCTCTTCATATTGCAGCCGATCCAGTGTTCTATAAACGTACAAAGCATATTGAAGTTGATTGTCATTTTGTCCGGGATCTTGTGCAGTCTGGTACTATAGTTACTCATCATATCCCCACTACAGATCAACCTGCGGACTTGTTTACCAAAGCTCTCGGACGTAACCAGTTTCATTCATTACTTGGCAAGTTGGGCATTTCTGATCCCCATGCTCCAACTTGAGGGAGGGTGTTAAGGAATATAAATATTACTTGTAATTCTAATTAGATTATATTTCCTTTTCCTAACTTATATAGGTATTTTGTACTACTATATAATGGACCCTGAGGTCATGAATAAACATACATTATTACCCTTATTTTCTTCAGAAACCATCTCGTTCTGGATCATCAACCATCTCGTTCTGGATTATCAACATTCTCCCAAATTTGAGTGATCTCTGCCTTGAGAACTTGTATACTGTCTACACCATCATAGAGTGACAATACCTAAGAGACCCACCTCTAGCACTAATTTTTAGCACCGGGTTTTGAAAACTAGTGCCAAAAATATAATAGCACCGATTTGTTTTGTTTTAACACCGATTTAAAAAAATTAATGTTAGTTTAACACTGATTTTTTTTAACACCATTTAAAAAAAATTTGCGTTAAATTAACACCAATTTTTAAAAAACTGGTGCCAAAATCGGTGTTGGAAAAAAATAGCATCGATTTTCAAAAACTAGTGCTAGAAATTTTAAAAATTCATTCTTCCCGCCAAAAAAAATTAAAATTCAGTCTTCCAGCCAAAAATTTCAAAAAAAATTGCAAAATATTTTAAATTTCAATCTTCCAGCCAAAATTTTCAAAAATTCGCAAAACAAAATAAAAAAATTCGCCATAAATTTCAAAAAATGTTGTCATAAATTCATGGCATAGGAGCAGCTGCACACAGTCGTTCTTAGCTAAATTCATTTTTTTTAACTTTCAAAATTATTCACTTCTTTTGTTGACTTTAACTAATAACTAAGTTGAATTAAATTAATCAGCAATCAACCTTTATTAACCTAATATATATAAATAAGAATAAAAATGTTTGACATTAACTAATTAACGTTCAACACCTTGATTGATTTAGTATATATAAATACATATAAAATTGTTTGACTTCAACTAATCAACGGTTAACCCTTATTTAACTTTCTACATGTAAACACTAATAACTAAGATTACTTTAACTAATCAATAGTCAACCCCTACTTAACTTAGTATGTATAAATAAGATTATAAATGTTCCACTTTAACTAATCAACGGTCAACCTTACTTGACTTTGTATACATAAACACTAATAACTAACTTGACTTCAACTAAGCAACGGTTACCTTTACTTGACTTTCTATATATAAACACTAAATATATAAACTAGTGGTGTCAATTCGGGTTATCATGTCACATTCGTATCGGGTTTCAAACGTGTCGTGTTGAAATGTGTCGGGTTGAATCGTGTTGATTTCATTTATCGTATCGGGTTGGAAATGTGCCGTGTTGAAACATGTCGGGTTGAATCGTGTTGATTTCATTTATCGTGTCGGGTCGGGTTGGATTGGGTACTTATCGTGTCGGGTTGAAAACGTGTCAGTTTTTTTCTCGGATTGGGTCGTGTCGGGTTGAGTTAATATCGGGTCGGGTTAGTGTCGTGTAATTTTTATACTCGGATTAGATCGGGTCGGGTCAGAATATTGTCGAGTTGGATTGGATCGGGTTATTGTCGTGTCATTTTTGTATAGAAGTTTTGTTCGGGTCTGATTATGTCAATTATTTTTTATAATGTTTCACATTGAATTCAGATATATTTTGGGTTGGTTCATTTTAGATCGGGTTTTATGTCACCCAATTAAATTTGGGTTGATTTAGGTTATATTTCAATAATACTATTGTTACAACTGCACTATTATCAGGTATTGTTTCGTTGTAACTTGCAAAATATAAAAACGTGACTCGTAACTCCAAATTAAAATCCGCTCGAAAGTATACACCCCCATTGTATTTTCCAAGTACGTTAGGGGTTGGCGTCGGTTCGGTTTTTTTGGTTTTCAGCCTATTCGGTTTGGGTTATTCAATTTTTCCCCTAAAAAATAAAAAACCGAATCCAACCCAAATAATTCAAATAACCCGAATTATCGAATTCAAAATTCAATTTCGGTTTGAAACCAAATTCAACCGAATAAACCGAATTGATTCCAATCTTTATCAAATCGAATTCAATTCAATCGATTTTTTTGCCCACAACAATTGTGGGTCAAACCAAAAAACCCATAAGCATGTCAAAATTTTAACTTTAAATTAACAATTACGACCCAATAGTTCAAGGCCAAGTGATTTGTCACTTAAGGCCCAATTGCATCTAATGCTTTGCTTTGAAGAAATGGAGGAGTGATACCCTATTATTTATAATTGATATCTAATGCTAAGTCTCCACCATCTTTCGATGTGGGACTAATGTAGTAATGCTAAGTCTTCTTTCATTATTTTAAAGCCTTGCTGCCCTTGCATGACTTCACCTGCAGATTCATTTTCCATTTTCCAACTCCTTCAATTATTATTACCTTTTTTTTGGTTGAATTTATTATGAGTCTATCTCTTGAAATATGGTCTTTCCATAAATCATGGAAATATTATGGTTTAAAATACAAATTAGAAGAAATGAAGATACATTTTTTGGGTTGAATGAAACGGGTTATAAACTTTATAACTACTACACGTTGCATAATAAAATTTTAATATTGAAACTAAGACCTTTTACTTTGTATTATTATAATTAAACCCTATCTTTCCATAAGCCTATGGAATAATGGAAAGACGGTATTAATGAGACATCTCTCTTTATTTGACTATTATTCATTAGATTTATATATTTAGTCGTGTGCATTTTTAACTTAACATTGTGTATTCACATTTGTTATGAATTGACTTTACGTACTAGTAATCATATGGCTAAAAACCCCATTTGTTATTAGTTTGACGCACAACCAACTTGACTTGGTTCCATATTAAATGTTAATTGACTTTATAACTGCATCTGTTTTGGGTTGATTACATGCAGGGTTATATAGTTGATTTATCGGGTTGAATTAGATTCGTGTTAAATCGGGTTCGGGTTGATCTCGGGTTCATATTCAGGTCAAGTTCGGGTCCAGATTATCGGGTCATATTCGGGTTCGTATTCAGGTCGGGTTCGGATCCAGATTATCGGGTCATATTCGGGTTCGTATTCAGGTCGGGTTCAGGTCCAAATTATCGGGTCATATTCGGGTTTTGGGTTGAATTCAGTCGTGTCGGGTTCTGGTACAGGTCAATATTTCTCGGGCCAAAATCGGGTTTCGGGTTGAGTGTGGTCGTGTCAGGTCGGGTTCGGGTCAATATTTCTCGGATCAGATCGGATTTCGGGTTGATTCGTTCGTATCGATCCAGGTTGGGTTCTCGGTAATATAAACCCTTACTTGACTTAGGTAATAATAACAAAAATCATGTATTTTTGAGCAATGGATATTATGGTAACACAATTTTGGGCCAAGATGTAATTTTAAAAGACTGTGCAGAAATAATCAATATTGACTTCCGAGCCCCTTTCGTTCACCCATCAAAATGCGTGAATTGTGTGTTCTTTGTTTAGGGTTTATGTGTGAATTGTATCCTGTTAACTGATTGTGCAATTGCTTAATGTTGAAGAAAATTATCAGTGTTGTTGGTAGTTATTATTCCTTCGGAAGATTATTACTTGTTCACGCATTTTGATTTCTTGTTTTTGTCTTATCCTAGGTGTATAGAAGACATGGAGCAGCACTTGGAACAATCTGTCTTGTTCGAAAATGCATAGCAGTCACAGGTTTCTGTTAAAGCGATCTTCAAGTGGCGAAGAGGATGACATGGGTAAACTGTTGTTATTTTGAGCAACTTGTCTTCTTACTTATGGTGCTCGGGTACATGTGATTGTTGTTAGCGTTGTATGTTTTGTGCTTGACAAAATAATGAGTTACTCCAATGTCAGACTTCTTTCCTGTCCAGAATTGACTACAATTATGATCTAAATTACTGGAGTTCGGACTTTCAGGGCAATCCATAGATAACTGGAGTTCAGCTTTCTTGACTGTTTTTATGGAAATGAATCGAAATTTTTTTAATGTGTTCTTCATCCAGGGATTATGCCGCTGAATGCGCAAGGCAGAAGATTGTGGAGGAGTTCTATCGACTGAGCCACATTAACCAAACATATGACTATGTAACAATTCTACATGACGTACTTTCCTAAAACATTGCCTTGAAAGTGTTTTTTCATGAATGCAGGCAAAGAAAATGAGTGATGCTTACAAGATGCTGGATAGAACAGAAATGGGCATCTGGGAATGTTGTGTGTAGCTGAATAATGTGGTGGATAATAGGAATCCTGACTTGGATGAACCTCAGATTGAGCATTTGCTGCAAAGTGCAAGTTATCGAAAAGACTATCCTTTTCAATATTGGTTGCATCTCACTGGCCTAATCCATGGTTCATATTTCTTCTTATCCTTCATTTACCTTAATAATAATCTCATAATGTAAAATTATAAATTTTCTCATGCATTTCATACGTTGGGCAAAGTGCTAGTTACTAGCTAATTAAAACCATTATTTCTTCCATGGTCACACATGCACTATTGTTTTTAGGTGAACTTAGCCGCGGATTTGTGAACTTAACAAGAATTCCCTCCATATCACTAAGAATGGAGTCTATACTCAAGGCTGAAGATCAGACAATGTAGTGATGTCTTCGAAGCATGATGAATACATGTATTTGGTACATTTTCTTCGACATTCACTTGGACTCCTTGTTTATTTCATGCACTGTTTGCCGTACTTATATGTTTATATTGCTTTCTTGTTTCTGATCTGCCTAGAAGAAAAGGTCAATATTTCTCCAGCTAATCATTATTCAAGAGATGAGACATCTATTATGTTTTCTTGTCAATGTACCAATCGTAGTTTTTCTGGTAAATTGTGTTTCTGGTAATGAAATTATGATGGTGGTGGGGAGAACATGTTCTTCTTCTTCAGTTTTAGCCTTTCATTTATGTTGGAAGTTGTTGACTAATTAGTGAGTGAACCTATAGACTATATTTAGTATCTTATGTAATCTTGTGCTAATTTTGGCCTCGATTGTTTCAGAGAAAACGATCATCATGTGAAAGCAAAGTTCATCATTGAAGCAGCTAACCATCCAACTGATCTCGAAGCTGATGAGGTACAACTACCACTAGGAATTGTTGGTTCATTGACCATGTTTTTTCTGTAATATTAGTAACATGATTTTACAATGCTTGCAGATTGTTTCCAAGAACGGCACCGTTATACTTTCTGATATATATGCTAATGCTGGAGGTGTCACTGTCAGCTATTTTGAGTGGGCTCGGGTATGAAACTGATTTGATTTTTCTACAATTTAGGATAATTCGGCTCACTTTCCCAACATGCAACCGAGAAAGTCTATTATCTGTCACTGCAATCAAACATGCACACTTAATTTTCGTAATGCAACTTGAGCTTGTAGAGTATGTTCATTGAATACGCTACAATAAACTAATAAATTTAGCATTCTTGTTCTCATTCAAAGCTAGTATGTACAATCAATCGTATGGTTTGGTTTGTGACTAGAGTTTTCCATGTTACGTGTGGGAACTTACATGTAATCAGACAGCATTGACATTTGAAGGCATTGACTATTTGTCCTAGTTTGAACTGATTCATATAACTTGCGACGCTTACTGTCTCATTCTGCAGAATGTACAAGGTTTTATGTGGGACGAAGACAAGGTGAACAAGGAGCCCAAGTGTTACACGACAAAGGCCTTCCATGATATCAAGGATTCATGCAAGACCCACAGTTAATAGGCGCATTCACACACTTGGAGTGAGCTTTGTTGCGTGCTCCACTGCTATGAGGGGTTGGCAGCCATAATCAATTGAATCATTTCGTATCCATGTGGGAGAAGGTCGAGCTAGATGATTAGGATTAATGTGGATTAATGTGAAATGTTGTGAAGTTAATATTATTATTAAATTAACCTAGTGCTAGAACACAAAAAATCTAGTGCAAGAAAAAAAATCATGGGAACCCAAGTTTAGAGTTCTAGGAAAATGCCATGATAGGCTCTCTGGAATAAAACATTGCCTAATCTCACCCTTGATAGTATTTAGTGATTTAAGTAACTCAGTAAACTTGTATCCAGCCCTCGAGATCAGCCAACAGCCCCCAACGCTTGGAAGTCAATGCCAACAGCTTTTTTATTTAAAGAATATGCACGCCTCATTGTCTTGGATCAGTACAAGTACATCAGCAACTAGAATCTCGAAATTGATCTCCCCCTCCCCGTCCCACCAACAAACGAATAACATCTCCTAACAGATCATTTTCATCCGCAGCGCAGTTTCTGACGAAATATAGCTTCCTTTGAAGATCTTGGAGTTTCCTTCAGGGGACACGTACAGGAACTGCTTATAAGTTCGCTCATATTCTCCACCAAAGGATTTACACATTCTTCATTAACATCACCACACGCCAACCCGTAATCATAGCCTCTCAAATACAATTAACAGAAGCCTATTATCTCCTCCTGATACATACTAATACTCTTTAACAAACTCCCGACTGTAGCATGCATTTGATCATAATCTCTAGTTTTGTAAGGCTGCAGAATCTGATGAAACGCATTTGTTACCTCAGTTTGAACAGACCCGAGCCAACTACCAGAACGATAGCGCTTTTCCCATCTCGTCATCATTCTGATAATCCTCAAATGAACTTCAAGGGTGGACCTATCCAGCGAAACTTGGTTGCCAAACCTACCTTCTTCTTTCTCCAGCTGATCAAGCACATTCGGAAAACCATCGAAATCACTCGAGCTCATTTTGCAAAGAAATATGAAGAATTGGATGGGGTTGATATTTCTCAAAGCAGACATTACTTGGATCGTAGAAACTCAAGTCAACTCAGCTAATAACTACCAAAGGAAGACAGGGAACATATAGCATGAAATTGTCAACTCTAACCAAATTTTGGTTTTCATTTTAGAACTGTAAATGTCAACTCTAAGGTTTCTGTCAATATAAAAAGCTTGTTAGCATGTGCAAGAGTCAGTGTAGTTATATCATTTGTATCTGTTAAATGAAACTAATCCTACTGTCCCCGCCAAACTTGCACAGAATCTTTTTTACGATCTCCCATAAACATGTTTGACTGTAAATATGTGTAACTACGAATAATAACAACACATAAAAAATAGATATTTAGAAACTATATTTCACGACGAATTTAATCATATCCCACACGATAAAATTATTGTTCATATATGTATTCAAATATGTGGGCTGGTATGGGCCGATGAGGGCGAGCGGATGATCGCCTTTTTGGCAAATAAACCTGACTACGAGTATCAGAATCCCTGCCAAGCTCCATATTTTTTCCGCGTATTAGTCCATGAAGCTTGAAATTTGGTTTTACCTAATTAATTTAATTATCACTACTGTATTTCAACATAATCTATCTAACCAAGTATGTAATAAAGTAAAGCATAAAAATATAAGTCTAGGTTACGCAGTTCGGTGAAATCCACATACATTTGCGGGATCTGGCCCAGTTCAGAATGAATCCACTAATAAAAAAGATACAATACAAAGTATACCATACAATTATACTTATCTTAGCTAACTATAATGTGAATCCTGCAACCTCCCCTTACTACCGATCCGCCTTGATCAGACTCCCTTTGACCTCGAAACTCGTCGATGCTGGATCTCCTCTCCCTGAGGAATTAAGGTATACGATTCTGAACTTTAAACAACAGGTTACGTATGTTGGAATATAGAATTATGGCTCTTGCAATACTCTTGAAAGATATAAAAATATGTATGCAGATCTTTTCAAGTAAGTCCGTGAGATTAATGCAGCCGTGATTTCCTCTATATATAGTCCATGAGCAAATCGGAACTCTCCATAATTATCTCCATAATATTCCTATTCCTTATCTGCTTTTGAAGCATATCCAAATCCCATAAATAAAGGAATTTTCATTATCACAACATATCCCATATATTAGATAAACTCAATAACATATTTGTATGAATTTTCCATAAACCTAATATGCTTCTACACTGCCTACCATATTACAGAATATTCAGATTTCCATAATTCATAAATACCATAATATTTTGTTCTTCTTCAGTAAGATTTTGTTGGTGTAACTGTGGCTTGTTTGCATGTTCCAACATAGAAAGTTTTTCGTTTACAAACTTGTTCACAAATTGCCAATTAAACTACTTAATGAAAACCACTTGACTTTACAATCTCCCCCTTTGGCATTTTGTGGACCCAAGGAAATCAGAACGCAACGAAAAACTTCTAATTATTCACATAAGTCTTCCAGAAGTCCACATATATTGGAACATATGCACACTACTGAACTGATCGTAAAAGTATAACATCCGAAAATTAGAATTCTAGAATATCGAAAATAATATTCAGATTACAGTCATCCAAAAATAATAATATCCAAAATCACCAAAAATTCTCCCCCTGGGGCCATGAATATGCCAAAGGCAAAGGAAATAAACCACATATATAAAATTCAAAAGGATAATAAAATCAACTCCTCCTGAACACAACACGTGATCTATGTTTGAACATACACTTCAAGATCACCAATCCTGTTCAGGAACAGCTTCCTGTGTTTCTATCTGAGCCTTCTCCCCCTCAAGTCTATCCTCCTCTGCTTCGAGAGCTCCAATTTGGATGGCTATAGCCCTTAACCTTGCATTGAGCACCACTAACTTGGCCTTCTTTTCAGCATCTGCAGAAGTCGTAGCTTCAGGATTCCAAGGCAGATCATGCACCTGCTAGTTAAGCTAGATGCAGTAGCGTTCCCTTGAGTGGCCACTGAGACTAAAATCCTCCAGTAATTTCTTACTTCTCATGTAAACTCTGTTGTACTACTCAAAATCTGGATCAATGTTGCTTCCCGTAGAATTCTTCTACAATCTCTCGGTTGTACTCTTTGTAGATTGAGGCAGCAGTCTTGAGACCCAAATAGTCCAGGCGGGTTGTAAATCTAAACTTCTCATACACACCCGGATCAGTTGTCATTTTGGCTAAAATCCTCCTTTGACACACAATAACATCTCTCATGGCTGTCTGCATCAAAGAATAAAGAATTGAGTGCATCCTTGATTGAGGGAGCTTCTCTTGAACGATGTCCTTCTGATTTAATCTTCCTCTTAGTGAATGTGCTTCTTCTTTCACTGATTCTGCAGTCTGATCAGTAGTGCCTTCAATAATCTGCTCACCTTGTATTGGAACATCAGTCACTGATGTTGGAACATTGGAGCTTTCAGCTTCACCCGCTTTCTCTGATGTTGGAACATCATACCTTTTCATTGCTTCAGAATCAACACCTCTAGTCTATATCAATGTTGGAACATCACAGGCTCAGCTTCCTTCACTCCATCAGTACTTTCTCCCCCTATCCCCATGTCTGGTGTTGGAACATAGACTTAATCACCACCCAAATCATGATCTTCTCCATGCACATTTACCGATGCTTGAGCATCTAATGCTCTAATCACACCAGGCTCATTTATTTCCATGTCCACATTTTCTCTACATGTCTCCATACTCTGTGTTGGAACATAACCATTATCACTGTCTTCCAAACTCCTCATCATCCTAAACCAGAATACCGGGAAGAGTCATCTCTCTGATCTATGCATCTCATCAATCACCATAATGTCTTTAACACCAACTTCCAACATGTCCAACTACGCTTCCATTTTTTTCTTTTTCTTCTTTTCAATTTTTTTTGTATTTTTCTAATATATGTACAAAAAAGATCACACAAAGCTTGAGAAAATAATAAATACCTCAAATCCAAAAAATGCATAAGTGTTGTCAGAAGAGCTCAAAAGTTGCAGAGTCCAACCAGTTTAATTAAGGCTTAAAAGTTTCCGATGTCAGAACATAGTCAACTACCACTTCTTTCCTCTCAACCAGTTCTCGAATAAAATGAAGGCTTATATCAATGAACTTTGTCCGAGAATGTGTATTGGATTCTTTGAGATGTCATTAGCACTTTTGTTGTCACATAACACTGTTAGAAGCCCTTCTTTAATTCCATAATCACTCAACATTTGCTTCATCAATAATACTTGTGCACAACAACTTCCACCAATAAAGAAACATCCACTTGTAGTGCTTTTACGATCATCTACATTACTGTCCCAATCAGAATCACTATACCTAACCAGATGAGAGTATTGATTGTTAGATACCATATTCCATAATCAGAAGTCCCACTAACATATCGAATTATCCTTTTGACTGCATTCAAGTGAGATTCCTTAAGATCATCCTGAAATATTACAAATACTCCCACCATACTCATCTTCAATTCAGCTTGCATCAAAGTCACAAAATCTTGTAACAAGGATGGTGAAGTAGACCCAAACATCATATCATTAACATAGATGTGAGCAATCAATATATTTGATGATTCTTGAAAAACAAGCAAGGTGTGATCTACTCCCCCTCGACGATAACCTTTCTGAATAAGAAAGGTAGTGAGTCGCCCATACCATGCCATTGGTTCTTGTTTTGATCCATACAAATCCATCTTAAGTCGATGATATACTTCCTCGTTAACCACACAATGTCGGGGAGCACTCTTGACAATTATTTGGTACATCGTAAAAGTCATAGTGCAAGACATAGCAAGGAGAATGCAAATAGAATCTAACCTGGCAGGTGGTGCGAATGTCTCATCAAAATCAACTCCTTCAACCTGAGTGTAATCCTAAGAAACTAACATTGCTTTTATCATCATTGCATTTGGATTTCTCAAGTTCTTCTTGAATTTCCGCAATCCAATACTTATCAAGTAGAGCCTCTTTGTAATTCTTGGGTTCAATGAGGGAGAGAAAACATTGTAGACCAGCAAGTTCCCTATAATTAATTTGAAGGATTGATTGATTCTTTCTTCTGCTTGATTCAGCCTGCATTGATGTTGGAACATGGGAGATTCCTGGAGAGGACGATGTTCCAACATTGATGAAGTTATAAGAGTCACCAGCTTCATCTTTAAGATCTGTCTCATCTGATGTTCCAACATCATTACATCCCCGATCTGAGAAATCAACCGATGTTGGAACATGTTCATCTGTACGATCTACTTCATCATATTTGACACGCAAGCAGTTCATCTCTTGTTCCAACAAGTAACATTTGTCTGATGACCGAATACCAGTAAGCAGTTGTTTCCATGTTTCACTATGCACTTCTCTTTATGGAATTCCACGGTTATATTATCATCACATAGTTGGCTGATACTTAGGAGATTATCCTTTGTATCTTCCACCAACAAAACACTGGTGAATACGGGGAATCCTTCAATATGCAGTTCACCTTTTCCAACCACTCAACTCTTCTTTCCATCACCAAACGTAACGAAACCACCATCATATGGTTGGATGTTTGTCAGTAATTCATGATTTTCAGTCATGTGGCGAGAGCAACCATTATCAATGTACCACGAGTCTCTAGAATGTGCAATAAGAGACATATGAGCAACAATGGAAGTACTCGTGCGTTTAACAACCCATACCTTTCTGACCATTCTTGATCGCTGGACATTATCTATGTTGGAACATACTGAGAGTTGTCGTCCTGTCATGATATCTCTGAGCAGTTTCCAGCATTGTTCCTCTGTATGACCTTAATACATGCAGTAGCTACAGATGAGAGGTTTCCTTTTATGGGTCTTGATAAACTTTCTTTTTACCTCTTGAATCTTCGAATTGAGACTGCCCTTGCTACCTGATGAATTGTCAAACCTAATTTCATGTCGATCTCCAAAGATTTTTCCCATGGTCAGAATGTCATCAAGTTTTTCCTTTCGAGTGTTTAACTTGGTAATAACTGCCTCGGCTATCTCAGCTCTCTCAGTTGTTGAGATTAGTTTCAAATTTAACTCATCAGTCTCTTTTCCGAGTTTAACAACTAAAACTAGCAACTCCTTCTCCCTCTCACCTAGATGATTTTTCTCTTCCTTCAACACTTTATTTGTATCAACAACTTGAAGCCACATGGCATACATCTTCTCATATGTACTGTAGATCTCTTCATCACTCACAACTAGTCCGCCATCATCACTGAACGTGTCATCAAAAACTGTGTTGGAAAATACAACTTCGTCTTTCTCTGACATGTTGGAACATACCTCATCTGATCCACCGTGAAATTTTGCCCCAAATGCCACAAAATTGCTTGTAAGTTCCTCTTTGTCTTCTTCATCAGCTTCACTCCATGAGGTGATGTATGATTTTCCTTACTTCTTTAGGGTATCAGCACATTCAACCTAGATGTAGCTGTATCCTCCACATTCTCTACATTGAATTCTTCCAGACTCCTTTGCTTCACCACCTTGATTTCTAGCGAACTGCTGCTTTCCATGTTCCAATCGTGTTCCACGAATATTACCAAGCTCTTGTGCTTGAGGTCTTTTTCCACCAAATCTTTCTTGTGATTTCTTGTTTATCACCTTCTTCAGCATTCTTGAGAAATTTTTAGTGATAGGAGCAAGCTCTGAAATTCCATCATCACTATCAGATTCATGTATGACCCTTGATGAAGTGGATTTGAAGGCCAACTCCTTCTGGAATTTCTTTGCGGGCTGTTGCATTGTCATCTCATAGGTCTATAGTGATCTCATCAGTTCATCTAAGGTCATAGTGGCTACATCCCTTGCTTCTTCTATTACTGCTACTTTCATAACAAATTTTTTTAGGAAGAGATCTCAAAATATTTTTCACCAATTTTGCTTCCTTGTAAACTTTCCCAAGTTGATACGCCATATTGGAGATGTCTCTAAGTTTCCCATTGAATGTAGCAATAGTGTCATCCTCCTCCATCTTTAGTTCCTCAAACTTTGTAGCCAACATTTGTAGTTTGGATTCACTTACATGACTTGTTCCTTCATGAACAGTTTGCAGGACATCCCAAGCTTTCTTTGCTTGATGACAAGTTGAGATGAGTTTGAACTGTTCTTCATCCACCTCCGTGAAAATAGCATTTAATGCCTTTGAATTTGTCAATGACGCCTTCAGTTCATCTGGAGACCAAGTAGATTTGTCTTTGAGTTTCTGATTCTTCGAACTCGATTCTCCTTCTTTCTCCTTTGAGCTAATTTCGGCATCTTCAATCGGAGGATTCCATTCAGTTTCAACAAATTGCCAAGCCAGTTCATCCAGTGAATTTATGAACACTCGCATGCGAGCCTTCCCGTAGTTGTAATTTGTTCCTTCCAGCAGTGGTAACCGAGACACAGAAGATCCTTCTCTGGTCGTCATTGGTAAATCCGGATCACACTTTCCTTAACACACCCAAAGCACAAATAAGTGACCTCGCTCCAATACCAATTGAAATTTGGTTTTACCTAATTAATTCAATTATCACTACTGTGTTCCAACATAACTTATCTAACCAAGTATGTAATAAAGTAAAACATAAAGACACAAGACTTGGTTACATAGTTCGGTGAAATCCACCCACATCTGCGGGGCCTGTCCCATTTCAGAATGAACCAACTAATCAGAAAGATACGTTACAAAATACACCATACAATTATACTTATCTTATCTAACTATAATGTGAATCCTGCAAGCTTCCCTTGCTACCGATCCTCCTTGATCAGACTCCCTCTGACCTCAAAACTCGTTGACGTTGGATCTCCTCCTCCCGAGGGATTAAGGTATACGATTATGAACTTTGAACAACAGGTTACGTATGTTGGAACATAGAATTCTGGATCTTGCAATACTCTCGAAAGATATAAAATCTGTATGCATATTTTTTTTCTATTAAGTCTGTGAGATTAATACAGTCGTGATGTCCTCTATATATAGTCCATGAGTAGATCGGAGCTCTCCATAATATTTCTATTCCTTTCTGCTTTTGAAACATATCCAAATCTCATAAATAAAAGTATTTTTCATATCAAAACACATCTCATATATTCGAGAAACTCAATACCATATTTGTAGGGATTTCCATAAAACTAATGTACTTCTACCACCGTCTAATATATTACAGAATATTCAGATTTCCATAGTTCATAAATATCATAATATTCTATTCTTCTTTCATAAGATTTTGTTAATGTAACTGTGAATTGTTCGCATGTTTCAACATAAAAATTTTTCATTTCCAAACTTATTCACGATTAACAATTAAATTATTTAATGCAAAGTTATTGACTTTGCAAAGTTATTTGCTATAGCGGCAGCTTTCAACTTCATGCCGGATGGCCGTCCATTTTAATATGATAGCAATGTAATTATAATATATTTGGCCGTCCATTTTGTCAAAGATGGTTGGCTAACGCCCACTAGATTCTTATGTATTAAGACAAGCAACTTATACTTCCAAATATGGTTGAAAACAAACACATCGGCAATCTAGTTCAAGTGCAATGGCAACTCCATCTGGTGACAAGTACAGGGACTACCTCAGTGAAGAGGAGCTCAAGACCACCCATTGGAGGTACGGTCCTCCAAACTTTGAGGAAGCCAACAAACTCTTTGAACAAGGCCGAACCAAGGTAATTCCACCACGCAAAAGAGCCGTGTTTTTATAACTAAAGCGGCACTAGAAACGGGATTTCTACCTGAGCCGAAGGGAGATTTGCCATCAATTTATTCAGTTTTGATACTGTTGTTTTGTTCGTTTTTATAGATATGGCCCGTGGGATCTCTTGAAGAGAAAGTGCAGAGGTTGATAATGACATTTGAAATGGAGCTTGTTCACAAAGCCAATCATGGCGAATGCAAGAGTTTTGATCCCAAAACCTTCACATTAAGTGTCAGAGGTATACATGTTTTGCTGTTTTTTGAGGCAGCCGACTCGGTTTTTGATGTCGAATGTGTTTTCAGGAAGGAAGCCTTTGATGGTTGCTGAGATTGAAAAAATTGGAGGATACAATGTTTTCATGCAGACAGATTTGCCAAAGAAATTTCGGGTTTACGACACTGAGATTGAAACTGCGGAATCAACTTTGGTAACATTCAAGACGGCTTTTCCTCGTGGCTTCAACGTCGAGGTACTGCAGGTTTATTCAGGGCCGCCGGTGATCGTGTACAAGTATAGGCACTGGGCATTCATGGAGGGGAGTTTCAAAGAGTATCACCCCACTGGAGATTTGGTTGAGCTTCATGGGATAGCCAGTTTGGAGGTATTTTTCGGCTTCTCATTCTTTAAGTTTTGGTCTAAGATTGACATTTCTTCTACGCCTGAACTTGTGGTTTTGAAACAGTTGGATGAAGGCTCCAGGCTTGTCAAGATGGAGACCTTCATGGACCTTGGGCCATTCTTTGAATGCATGGTGAAGACTTGATAGGACTTCATTTTTCACTCCATTATAGCATTGTTGATGCACAAGAAATAATGTAATTTTGTTCTGAATGTTGTTTCTCTCAATTTGTACCTTGTAAAACAGAAGGTGAATTACACTCTCTCTTGTTTTCTCTCAGTTTGAAACCACCACTAATCTTTTCCTCCTCCTCCATCTCCATCCCCTCCTTCGGCGCCTTGGTTTCCTGCTTAGCTGTTGCATCAGAAATTCCTGAAAAGAACAAAGGACTTTGTGAGATAATAGCCAAAGAGTGGTCCCCAACACAATGCCAAAGAAATTTATTCCAAGGTCAAAAGAATCCGTGAAACACAAAAATACATTAGTCAAAGAAATTTATTCCAAGGTCAAAAGAATCCGTGAAACACAAAAATACATTAGTCTAACCTACATCATGCTTGAAAGAGACGAGGTACACCGCAGTCTAGTTCAAACATTTAAAAAGCACATGAGATGCATAATCTATTTGGGGGGGGGGGGCAACATAGCATAGGCTTGGAAGTTGGAACCATGTCCTTGCAAGAAAGAAGGGGTAAATCAGACACGAGAGTATCTGTCTAGCAACACACACGGCTGACACTGTCCAAGCAACAAGAAGCACAGAATCAACAAAATGTTCAGGCACAGGGCAGCTGGTGCTGCAGAACTTGACTTTTTCAATAATGTAAATTTGCATAAATGAATTCTACAAAGTAGGGTGCGTCGATCATTTGTACCCCCACAATGAATTGGGAAGGAACAACTCATTTGATAGCCTGTGAGGCAGAGAGTGCACAAAGGTATTATGACACTGAAGCAAATAGGGTGTAGTTAAAGTATATACCATGTTCATTGAATATCACCACGCCAGAACACAATCCTTCCTCAATTTTCACGACCTGAAGTGTCATGCGAGGACCAATCTCTTCCTTGAAGATACTCGAGTTACCCTACCAAGATCAGATGCCAGACTGACAGTAGCTGCCTCATCATCTCCTTCGCTCTCGGATCCATAACCAGCCCTGGGGTAGCAACAAATTAATCATTGCATGCAGGTTAGCATAGACTGCTCTTTTCAGATATAATATATCATTCCTTTACCAGAAATTGCAACTTTGCATAACACAAGTCCCCTCTAGCACATCTACTTCCATTTTATAGTCTCGCTGATCATACCCAATATAAACACTTGCACAACCATGGAAATAGGTAAAAATTAAACTATACGAGGGAAACATACTTTGTCGCAAAATCACTAACATCTTGAAGACTTCTCAAATCAGGCAGCTGATGGTTTTGCACAAATTTCCTGACCCCACTGGTTGCAATCTTATGGACTAGTGTCGAAAATCAGTGAGCTTTGTCTCTCTGTTGAGGTTGAGCAACACAATCCTTTGGCAAGTTGAAAGCTTGACCTGCAATCCACACAATTGTGACTATAAGAGCACTAAAATGAATGGTAGTTACTTATCATCAGAGTACTTCTTTACGTACAGTGTTTATGTCAATGGCAGGAAAAATGTTCTGGAACATAATCGTTGTGAGCTTTAGATGCTGCTCACCAGTACCAAAACCAGATAGCACAACCTGCACATCAATTTTGCTTAGCGAGAAATTTTAATGAATATTTTTTTTTTTTAAATTAAACCATCCTGAGATGGAGGAAAGTTGTATTAGGCTTCCCAGACCCTTAATAAACAATAAAGAAGCCGAGGCTTAGTTTGTTTACAATGTGAGAGCATATTGCTCTTATAGCAACACCTTGTTGCTTCCAAAATAGTTGAAAATACCTTAAGTAGAACTAGAGGATTACAAATACTAATGGCTAGGTAGTTGGCGCTCGAACTTGTTAGTGAATCGAAAGACAAGACACAAGTCAGTCAGAGACAACCTTAACCTAAGCCATAAGCCTATCCTCTAAGTCTTCGTGAAACCTTTGCCAATGCTATACGATAGCTTTTACTTTGGAAAATCCTTTGAGGGTGGCCTGCCACTAAGCTTCCTGAGTTGGAAAATCCTGCCACTAAGCTTCCTGCGTTGTTCTCCATTTCGTCCGATCTTTACTGCCATATGTCACCGTTCTTCCAGTGGTCATACTCTGGTTAACCTCTTCCTCCTCAGCCTATTAATCTGCAATGAAGTAAACAAGAAAGAAGCAGTCTTTGTTCCTGTAGAAAACATGTGCCCGAGAAAACATATTATGTGTGGATTATGTTACCACTTGCTGTTCCCATTCTGACCCTATGAACTCCATTTTTATCTAGCAAAATCAAGCCTTTTAGAAAAGATGGAGTATTGCCTGAGTTTAAATCTCCATTTATGGAATTCTCCCTAGCATATTTTGCCAAAAAATCAGCCACCGTGTTTGCTTCCCTAGAGACATATTGGATTTGGTTTTCTGTATGCATCTTATGCAAATGATAGTAAAGAGAAAATAGTCTCCATGAGCCAGAGTAAGGATCATGTATAGCTCTTATTGCATGCTGACAATCTGACTCTAGTACACTACCTCTAATTTCCATTTCTAAGCAGATTTGATATGCAAATAAAATACCTTCCAGCTCTGCTTGTAGAGGGGAGTCTGATTTAAAGGTTTTAACTCTCATTAGTTTCACATCTCCCCTCCAATCTCTAATTATTACAGCACAAGAAGAGTCTCCCCCATTTACCCATGAAGCATCCGTGTTCAACTTAAGACCATTTGTTGGTTTTTCCCATTTAACTGCTGAAATTGAGATTTCTTTCTTCCTTTTTAGAGTTATACTAGGAATGATTCCTGCCTGAATTAGCTTCTTATGTTTGTCAGGATTTCCTTTCAACGGATTTGCAGTGAAAATTATGAACAACAGGTCCTTAATATTCTGAAAACATGCATCTACTGAAAAAGCAAGATTTTCATATAGTAGTTTGTTCCTATGTGTCCAAAGAGACCATGTTGTTACAATGAGTGCAGCTATGTATACATAATTCAGACTCTTAGACCCTACCTGAATGGAGAGGTAATGATCAACTAAATGACTGAAACTCCTAAAACCAGGTGGATGTAAATTCAGAATGCTATTAACTTTTTTCCACACTGCAGTTGCCTGGTGACATGAGTTAAAAAAGTGGTTGATTGAATCCGAGTGGTTCGAGCAAAAGGGGCATTTAGAGGCTAGTGAAAAACCAAGCTTACATAGAACATTTTCAAAAGGCAAAATTCCATTCAAAGCTCTCCAAATTAATATAGACATTTTAACTGGTATGAAATTTGACCATACCTTGTGTAAACTTCTGATGCTTGTACCCCTCTGCCTCAGAATCTTGTAAGCTGAGCTGACTGAAAAATTCCCATCCGTAGAAGGTTCCCAAATCAGTCTGTCCTCATGTGAATTCTTGATGGCTACCTCCTGCAATATTGTAACTATATTGGTAGCCAAATGTGGCTCCAGAGAAGTAAGATTAGAGTCTTTGTTCAGGATGAAGGTGCTTAAGGTGATATCAGGGAAGGGAAGTTCCACATCCTCAGGCCATTCATAATATAAAGCACCTTCTCCTGACCAATTTGCGTTCCAGAAGGAGCATTCCCCTTTTCCATGAATTACTCTAGTCAATCTATTTGTTTTTTCAGTAATGGAGCAGATTCTCTTCCATACCTGAGATGTCTTATAGGAGACAGGTAGTGACCACAGATGGTGAGACCATTGAGTGGTGTTCTTTTGGAGCTTCCACCATAACTTACAGGAGAATGAGTCAACTGTGGCTTGAAGGTCTCTAAACCCTATCCCATTCTCTTGTATAGGCATACTCATTTTACTCCAAGCTCTCCATTTTTTTCTTGCCTCTGAACTATCAGTTGCACCCCAGAACAAACCAGATGCCATCCTTTCCATCTTCCTCAAAACTACCTTAGGAGGTCTTAGTATAGCAAACAAGTGGGTTGGGATTGAAAGAAAGCAATGGTTTATTAATATGATCTTCCCCCCTGTGCTAAGCCACTTATTTTTCCAGTTATTTATGCTTTTTTCTAATCTCTCCAGTATAGGGTAGTAATATCTCTGAGTGTTCCTTCCTGTGAATATGGGAATACCTAGGTATTGAAAAGGAAACTCTCCTGTAGTCATCCCTAATGCCCTTCTTATGGTCTGAATTCTATCTGCTGGGGTGGCAGGATCAACATAGAAGTTGGATTTAGAGAAATTAACTTTCTGACCTGTTGTTTGCTCATATGCACTGAGAAATCTTTTAAATCTTTTCAGGTTTTCCTTATTTCCACTGAGAAATACAGCAGTATCATCTGCATACATTAGGTGAGTTATCTGTGGACATGTCTTAGGTAAATCAAAATTTTTCAGAAAGCCTATTTTGAAAAGTTTTTTAATTCCTCTGGAAAAGGCCTCAGATAGTATATTATACAGAAATGGAGAGAGGGGATCTCCCTGTTTTATTCCTCTATTTGATGCAAAGTATCCTGATGCTACACCATTAATTTTCACTGAGAAATGGGCTGAGGCTATGTTCTGCAGTATCCGATTCACAAAAACTCCATGGAAACCAAATTTAAGGAGAATTGAATTAAGAAAAGACCATGATACTCTATCAAAAGCTTTCTGCATATCTAATTTGATGATTAGGTTCTGCTTCCTTGATTTCCTTTTTAACATTCTGGTCATTTCTTGCATCAATATTATGTTATCTGTGATATCCCTCCCTTTCATGAAAGCACTTTGCTCAGGAGATATTAGTTGAGACATGAAAGGCTTAATCCTTTCCATCATCATCTTGGAAAAAACCTTGTTCACAAAATTTGAAAGACTTATTGGTCTGAAATCTGAGAAAGTGACAGGTACTGTTCTTTTAGGAATTAATGCTAGCCATGTACTTGAAATAGCCTTAGGAATTTTACCACTTTTCAGAAAGTCATTTGCAGCTTCAAGTAAATCTGTTTTAACATTATCCCAGAAGGTGGTATAGAAAAAACCAGAATATCCATCAGGACCAGGTGAGCTGTGTTTATTAAGGTTGAAGACTGCAAACTTAAGCTCATGGATCAGGAAGGGAGATAACAGTTGATCATTTTCTTGTTCAGTTATTATTCCAGGTATTTCAGCTAGAAAATGATTCATATAAGTTCCTTGCTTCTGTGGTTCTTCTTCATTAAATAGAGCTTTATAAAATCCCACTGCTTCCTCTTTAATCTTTGTTGGATCAGAGATCCAAATTCCATTTTCATCTCTAATTTTACTGATTCTAGATTTAGTTCTTCTTTCCCTAATTGAGTGATGAAAATAACTAGTATTAGCATCACCATATTTAAACCAATTCAGTCTAGCCTTTTGCCTAAGGTAGATTACTTTCTCCTTTTGAGCCCTCATCAGCAGCTGTTTTGTGTTATTCAGGTCTGTCAATATGGAATCAGTTGGGGTTTGTTGAAAAGAGATTTCCAAATCATTAACCTTATTCTCATATTGAATCAGATTCTGATCAATATTACCAAAGTGTGTTATATTCCACTGCTTTATTTCCTTTTAAGCCTTTTTAATTTATAAACCATCCTATACATTCCTCTGTAGGGGGTGTCCAGGCTCCAATTCGATTTCACTAAATTTAGAAAGTCCTGTCTACTAGTCCACATCTCCTGAAATCTAAATGGTCTAGGGGCTTGTTCCTCAGATGATTGTATGGATAATAAAAGAGGAGCATGATCCGATGACAGTCTATTTAGAACATGAATTGAGCTGTTAGGAAAGTTTTCAAACCAGTCTAATGAGCAAAGTCCCCTATCTAACCTTTGGAATATTAACTCTTTACCTCGTTCCTTATATCTGTTATTGCACCATGTAAAGGAGTTACCTACAGTGGGAATATCATGCAAATCCAGATCCCTTAGAAAATTATTAAATTGTTTCATGCTTTTTTTAGGGGTTGACTTCCTCCCTCTATACTCAGATACTAAAGCTACTGTGTTGAAGTCACCAATAAAAATAGAATGAGGAAGATTAGCTGCCTTTAGGTCCTCCCATAAGGATTCTCTGATTGATCTATGTACACTTGCATAAATAAATACACAATTCCAGCTCAGAGAAGATAATGAATCAATTATATTAACTTGTACATACTGATCAGTCTCACTTAAAACTGAGATGCTAAAAGACTGGTTCCAAAATAGCCAGATTTTAGCTCTCTGAGCAGAGTAAGCATTCTGATATCCTAGATCATATTTAAACTTAATGATCTTCTGATTTTCTTGCCATGGTTCAATTAGGCACATTATGTCTAACTTATGTTTTTGTTTCAGTATCTTAAGTCTCTCTATTGAGGTACCAACTCCCCTTACATTCCAAACTAACACATTCCCAATTATGGTGTGTGTTATCATTTAAAAATTTTGGGGTTGGCTTTTTGTGTTGATCTGAGATTTCTACTAGTCTTAGCTGAGTTTTTACCTTTTTCTCCTGACTTACCATTGTTATTAGTAATCACAGATGAAAGATTCTGCTCTGAGGGTCTTACCTGAGCCTGTGGCTGCTCACTTTCTTTCTCCAAACTTACCATCTCAGAGATTTCTGATGTTTTTTCTTTCAGTTCATCCTCTATGCTGGAGCTTTCCTCTGCTGAACCTTTTTGTACTTGCTCTTCCAACTCCGTTTGTACTTGTTCTTTTAGAAACACAGGGGAAGTATTTTGGTTAGTATTAATATCAATTGGTAATGTAACTTCCTGTGACTCAACTGTTTCATGGTAGATCTCTGCAATCTCCCCTTCCTGCTCTACCTGTTCATCATCACTGTCTTCCAAGGATTGGAAGGCATTAGAGATTGTAACTGTGTTCTTATTTGTTTCCTTTTCCATTGTGGGGGAATGGGTAGGGGAGTGGTTCTTTTTTCTCCAAATGGATGTGGTTATTGGCTTAGATATATCATCTAGTGAGTAAAATGGACCATTACGTTTTCTATGACTTACCTTAAAGAAATTTATGTTGCTATCAGTTAAGATTCCTGTGTTTATTGTTTGATTCTGCACATCCTTTTCCTTTTGAGAAACTGTTAGAGCTGATGTCCCTCCCAAGTTAGTTTCCTCTGTTGGGTGAGGGCCTGTTCTCGGCTTAATAGTGGCAGCATTCTCTAACTTCTTGTTAGCTGTTTTCCTCAGATTAGGATGCAAAAAATTGCAGCTTGTGTTACTATGACCAATTATTTTGCAGTGAGTGCAATATGTTGGCAATTCCTCGTATTCTATTGGATATTCAGCTACCTTGTTTCCTATTCCTACCATAATTGATTTAGGGAGCTGAGCTAACAAGTCTATTTCTACACAAACTTTAATTGCTGAAGGTCTTGTTAATGCCATTGTTGCTGCATCCATCTTAAGAAACCTTCCTACCTGACTACTGATTCCAATTATAGCAGAGTTATTATAGAAATGGAGTGGTAGTTTGTGAAATGTTACCCAGACTAGTACTATCGAAGATTCCACTGATGGGGAGAAATCTGGTGTCCATTTCTGCATCTTCATTGTGTAACCTTGTATTGACCACTGTCCCTTCATCCAACACCTTTGGTAGTCTTCATTTTCCTGAAATCGAATCAAAACGTGACGATAATCAATAGAACCAATTTGAAATTTCGATTTAAAACCTATTGATTTGAAGGACTGTTGTAGCGATTCCATCTGCGGTTTCCCTCTGATGAACTTTCCGACGAGGGCGTTCTGGTAGTGTGAAGCTAGGATTTCTCCTTCTTCGGGAGGGAGTATGAATGCTATCTTTCCCTTGTATTCTGTTGTCGGGTGTAGGTTTGGGGTATCCGGAAGGGACGAGAGGAGGGGGGGTTGTTTTGTGTTGAGAGCTTGGGCAAAGCTTCGAGCGACCAGTGGCTTAGGGATAGGATCCGGAGGCGGAGGAGGCGTCGGCGACGCCATGATTGTCCGCCGATGTGTCTATCAAGCAAATAGTGGAATCGCATCAAGCAAATGGTGGAATCAGTGGGAATTGGTGAGATCAGTTGCAATTAGAAATGGAGGTGAAGAAGAAGAAAGATGACTGTGTGAAATCGCACGTTGATCGCACGTTGATCGCACACAGGCACAGTAATGAGACCGTTGTCCGCAATAATAATGAATATCAACATGATCAAGTAGGATATACATTAACGGAGACAGTCCCAAATAAAATACTGACCGGCAGAATCCTAAATACAGTATGAAGTGGCATACAATGTATACAAGTATTTACTGATGGCATCCCCTTTCTCACCCTGTGATAAGTCCTCGGACATATCAGCAACTGCCTCTATACATTTAAGAGCTAGGGTACCAATACATACATGATACATCTCTAATGTCTGCGAAAAATGTACTCGAGTTAGCTTTGGAGTTCTGTGATTAAGA
The DNA here is from genome assembly GCA_037428765.1 of Rubia yunnanensis. Classification (NCBI taxonomy): domain Eukaryota; kingdom Viridiplantae; phylum Streptophyta; class Magnoliopsida; order Gentianales; family Rubiaceae; genus Rubia; species Rubia yunnanensis. The sequence goes on along the minus strand of CM075069.1, from coordinate 28,690,859 downwards.
GACATGCCAATAAAGCTGCAAGCAATATACGACACTCTATCACCATCCATCTCCTTCCATTCTCCATTATGATTCCCATTATTTGTGTTCCAAACCTACAAGATTGAAGTGGTGTTTCTTCCATCATTATACAGTACAAAATCTTGCATCACTAAAACTATTCAACCATACGAACCAGATTTACGATGATAACAAAAGAAAAAACTTATCTTGACTTTTATCCCTGAATATTATTTGCTTAGTGAGCCTAACTATACAGTCCATTATCAGTAAATAGCGAAGCTGGTTCTCAAGTTGCAAGAGACAACAATTTTGCACCAACGGAAATGCAAAAAGAAAAGACCCATAAAAGAGCAAAAAAAACCCAGATAGCTAAACATAACTGCGAACACTAGATTGGAAGAAATTGCTAGAAAACAAAGTAGTACCATCGTAATTTCAGAAGCATTTGGATTACCTTCACACCCATCAAAACACAGAGCCGTCGGGATGCCCGCAAAGTTGTGGGCAAAGGCGCTGCAAGCGAATCGGCAGGCGGTTCCAGAGTTCAAGATTAAACAAATATGAAACGGCGTCGTTTTAGAGAAGTAGGGAAATTACACGATGTTGTTTCAGTAATGAGGGAAAAATTAACAAAAATAATTCTGATTGAAGACGGAAAGGCAAAAAAGGGCAAAGTTTTGGGAAAAACTGAATGGTTTTTCGGCATAGTCAGAGGTATAATGGTTATTTTACTAATTCAAAATATTTTAATTAAAAATATTAATTTTAAATGTTTTAGATTTTTGACTTCATCCTGAGCCTTTGAGCCTCGAGCCCTTGAACCTCATGCCTCGAACCTCATGCCTCGAACCCTCCTGCCTCAAGCCCTCGCACCTCCTACCTCAAGCCCTCGAATCTCCTGCCTCGAGCCCTTGAATCTCTTGGCTCGAGCCCTCAAGCTCGAGCCTACTGATGAACTTTTCTTTTTATTTTTTATTTTTTTAAACTCGGTGGTATAATGGTCAGTTTACATATTTTGACCAATTTTACCGTTGACTTTCCTTGAAAATCACATTTGAGGGACCAAACAAATTGTTTTGAATTTGTTGGATGCCATTTAAGTAGGCCTGTCAAATGGGTCGGGTGACCCGTTAGATAACCGTTACCCATGTACTATTTTCACTTATTGGATAAAACTTATTGGATAATGACCCATTGGGTTAATGGATATAATTGGGTTGTAGTTATTGGGTTTAATTGGGTTGGATAATGGATTATCCGTTGGATAATGGATTATCCGTTGGATAATGGATTATCCGTTGGATAATGGATTATCCGTTGGATAATGGATTATCCGTTGGATAATGGATTATCCGTTGGATAATTTTGGGTGGGTCGAGTTGGGTTGGTAACGGGTAACCCGTGGATAATTTCATATCATAAGATAACAAAATTTTCACAAGTTTGATTACGAATGATTTAATGTTTCCCTAACACATATAATCATTTTAGAAACGATCAAATTCTCGATTCATCATATTTATCGATTTCGGTTCATGTCTCAATCAATTTTAATTTGAACCAATTAAAAATTGATAAAAGATCTTGACGAAAGAAGTAGAAGTAGTATTTAAGAAACTTTTACTAAATTTGAAAAATCTCCTCCATGAAATATGAAGATTTTTAAAAATATTTTCTTGTATTGAACATAAGAAAATAATAAATGAAATTCTCACATTTAGCCACTCGAATAAATATTTCCTCTTTTGTAGTTATGTACACGATTCAGCCTATATCAAAAAATGATTAGAGTTAATCGTAATTTTTCACTCCAAGTAAAATGTTACGTGACTTATCTATTTAAAGTTTAAATGGTTGAAAACACCAATTATCCATTAAGTATATATTGAATTATCCATTGGGTATATACTAATTATCCATTTGGTCTATACTAATTATCCATTGGGTCGAACTAAATGACCCATTGGGTACAGGTCATTTATTTGGGTGAAACGTGAATTACCCATCAAGTCCGTGTTCTTTCTCAGTTCTCACTTCTCACTTCCCAATCTGCATTTTGTTTCATCTGTCCGCATTTTATTCATCAATCGGTCTGCATTTTGTTCATCAATCGGTCCGCGTTTTGTTCATCAATCGATCTGCGTTTTATTCATATTCGAGTTCATAATATTATATTATGTAATATAATATTATGTACATTATATTATATTTAATAAAAATAAAAAATATATAATATGTGTTGGACATATATTGATTTTATCATGCAAAAATTAAATATCAAAATTGAACGAGTAATTAATATATGCAAGAATAATAAAATTTTATTAATTATTCAAGCATACAATCGAAAACTTAAATTAAAAATAATCAAAACGTAAATCATATTTCAAGTAATCACAAAGTGATGGAGTCACGAGTAACACTCGCTGCCCTTGAAACGAATGAGTCCCGTCGTGGACATCGTTCCCTAGGATAAAACCATCGAAGGTAATTTTAACAAGTAAAAATTACCTCGGAGTCACACAAAGCCCGAAGGACTATCACCGACAAAGACAGAGAAAGAAGATAAGACTCAAGTTTAGAAGTAGGGAGGAACTTGAGAATGGTGCAAGGTTTCTGTCTGACATAGAGGCTCTATTTATAGATGTCTAAGAAACCCTATGCGAAGATACGTGGAAGATCTGATTCCCGTAATCAGAGAAAATATTCTCTAACCACCAAATATTTTACAAATATTTGAATAGATTCTGGAAAGATAAGAATACCATATTCCTTATCATGAATAACCGCGTATCAATTCTCAGATATTCCACACATGATTCTTAGAATATTTGTTACGCGGTTTGGGCTTTCTAACGCATTTTAGATAGTCAAAAGATTACAGAAAACTTAGTACGTACGAATGAATTTCCGCCTAAGTTTCCATTCTCAGAGTGACTCTTTGAGCATCTATATCTCATTCACCCTTTATCAATTTTGAGAGTTTAAACAGTCGATTTTATAGTACTCGTAGAGGAGAATCCAAAAACGATGCCCACTGACTCTAATTCAGTTCGAGCCCAACTCAAAACTAAGCCCAAAAGTTGACGAAATTTAACTTGTTTTACAATCATTTTTCAACAATCCCCCACATGGATAGATATTGATGTGGAATCAGAACAATCACGCAAGACATAGAGTTTGACTTGGTGATGGATTCATTTCGACGACATAGATGCTGCATAGGATAAGTAGGTGTTGGTATGCCTTGAATACTGTAATAGCCGCTTCTGCGACCCTGGCCTGGGGGTCCGGGGGGGCGGAGTCGCCCCCGGTCCGACGGTATAGCTTGTCTCTTTATTGGACTGCTGTTGATTTGGGCCGAATTGCGTTTTTGGCCCAGTTTGTTAGGGTTTAGTGGAGACAGCATATAAAGTGTCTCTCTTCTTTCTGTAAACTATAATTCTGTTCCGCACTTAGATAGGTAGAAATCTGGCCAATTTCTTGGCGTCTGTAACTTGCTACCTACTATAGTGAATCCGTCTCCCGTGGATGTAGCCAAATTGGTAAACCACGTAAATCTTGTGTCTTATTATTTTCGTTCATATTTTCTGTTCTTTCCTCATTCCGCACAACAGTAGGTGTCACCCTTTGAACTTTCCCTTGAGAGAGTACACTTAGCCCACTGGTTAGGAAGTAGACGCGATGTCCTTGAACTTCCCCTACCGCTTGTGTGAACGACAATGCACTTCCCACAGACATCTTTTCTAGCCCTTGCGCTTTCCTCGGTTGTTTCCATTAATCAGGCCATAGCACACGCCTAGTTCTGTAAGGTTTCTAAAGAATTGCGTCCCAACAATTCCCTTTCGAAGCGGCCACACTTCTCGCTTACATAGGTGATTCTTAGCGTAAGAGCAGTTCCATAAACTATTGCGCTCTTTCGAGTACTACATACTCGATGTCTTGAATCATTAAAAGCAATTTAATGCTTAACCTCCATTCGCATCACTGTTTCTTCATCATAGGAATAAGACAGGAGGTATGAAACCCCCACAGTGATCGCGATGGGTCTTTGTAGTTTAGTTGTCCCTTTGAACCTAGATCTTGGGATCTCCAGTCACATAGGTTAGGTGTCCACGTACGTATCCCACCATTTATTGGACTTAGTCATATTCCTTTCGATGAGTTCTCAACTAACTCTCGATTCAATTTCTTCGTCAAGAAATTAATTCAATCCTTTCGTCAAAGAATCACAACTCTTATCATATTGACCTTACATAGTCAACATCGATAATTCTCGTAGAGAGTAGTCATCCAATGGTAACGTGTCTTTGTCGAGAGATGCCATCATCGATATGGCTTTACGCTACACCAATAAGTATACAAGCGCTTTGGTCATCCTAGGGTATATCTTTCCCAATTTTTTTCCAACACGATGGACTTAGATTCTTCTATGAATCTAGCAGGAGAGAACCATTTCTCTACACAACTCAAGCCATATCCACGAGTCTCACACACAGTTTGTTTCCAGTGATCTTTTCTAGATTACTCGTGTATCATCTTACTATCCATTGTAAGAATTTTCTAATGTGCACTTTTAATAAGTACAACAGACTATCAATGACTCATGAGTTCTCTTCTTAAGAGACACCTTACCTTTACAAAAAATAATAACTCATAATGTTTAGAGGCATTCCATTAAATACGACATATCTCCAAGAGACTCAATCATCGTATCAATTTTTCTATCAATAAGAAACCCATCAATTTAAAGACATAAATGACATGGTCATTTCCCGTGTCCCTTAGCATTCCGCTTCATCAAATTCATTGATTGAATATCACTGGCTAAACAACAATTAGTTTGGTCACATGATGAGTTATTTAGGAGCATTGAGCTTTTCATTTTTCTCTATTCAGATCTTAATATCTAAATCTCCAAATAACCATTTAGGTCCATTAGATGTACTTCTAGCTTTCACAAAGCCTTGATAGCAAATACCATCATCCTTGGACTTATTCTCATGTCTAGAGAACACCCATCAAGTGCACAAATATACTTACTAATCGTTCAAATCTACTAGTACTCTAGTGATTTGCAATCATGGTAGATCAAACTCTCTATTGATCACCGCTTTCCACAAACATCATTTCATGGAATCTTGTTTCCTTCGTTGGTTTATCCCTGATCCTTAATGATTCCATCTATTGACTCTTAAGTCCATTTAAGATAAATCAGGATCTTTAACAGAAACTTCCACAAAACACACTTTCCATCAAGAATATTTCTAGTTCCTACATAATATTCCTTGTGAATTTCAAGAAATTGATAGCACTTCAGGATTGTGCATATCTAGTAAAGATACTGTTTAAGTATTCCTTTTACTACATTCGCAATACGCCAACCCACACATTCGAAAGAACTTTTAGGATGGCTCTATGAGGAGCTTTATTTTCCTCCTTCTTGGGGTATCTTATTTAAAAGATTGCCATCCAACTTAAAGGCTCCCCCACATCGCTTGATCATTTCTAGCAATTTCCTTCAATCACCATATAACCATGTAAATGTCTACATTGTGAATCACATTCCCCAAAGGATTCTATGTATTCACATCATGGTCACATATAACCTCATATATTTTCTGTGCATCACGTAAGTGGTTTCATTAATATACAAACCCAACTTACTAAAAATCCATTTGTTCAATAATGAATCAAACGCTAGGTTCTTACCCATGAAATTTATTTTAGGGCTAGATCCTTTCAACAATCAAACCATCTTCATGTATTGATCTTTTATCGTGAAAGTCTCTCTTATTCCTTCAATTCCCTTGGGATTAGAAATAACTAAACTTCTCGATCTCAATTAATCATTCTTTCTCGCATGACCAATACCACCACCAATGTAGTATCAATCAATCGAGGATTCGATTAACTCTCACTAGGGTGCAATGTGAGTTTACCAACTCTACACAATTTCATGCCCATTTTAAAGCCAAGTTTCGGTACAACTTCACTTTACTTTCAGACTACTCAAATCAAACTTGAGTACCTTTATGCTCGAAACACATTCAAGTCCATTGCTCGACTCAAGTTTGAGTGCACTGCTTGACTCAATTTGGGTTTACCCTTTTGGTTCGAGTTAAATTCCTCCCGACTTGAACAACTTGATTCAAGTCTCTCGTGACGACTTTTCATCTCAAGTACCTATTAAAATTCATATGGTCGTTGGAGTTTTTTAGGTTTTTCGTCTACCTCCCACATTGGGCTGGTTTTATTAAACATCCCCACACATGTTAAGTTTCTCAAAACCTCGTGTCTTGGGGTTCCTAGACCAAATGTCTCAGGATTCCTCATCTCAGAATTCTAAGGCTTTCCAACCAAAAATCTAGAGAATTGACCAAATGTCCTGGGATTCCATATCTCATGATTCTTAGATTTTTCAACCATAAATCAAGAGATTTGACCAAAAGTCTCGGGATTCCCATTCTCAGGATTCTTAGTTTTCTCAACCAAATTCTTGAGATTTTCCCCTCAATTCTTTGATTACAAATAATCAAAGGTTTTTAGCATAGTCATGATAACTCATGCTTTAGGGTTTATACCATGGTTCACAAGAACCAATACCATAGACATAGTCGTAAACTAATGTCTTCACGTTCACATTTATCAGGTCATACAAAATAACCAGAATATGTCGAACTTTGAGCCCATATGCTCTATCTATGCAATCTAATAATTGTCACTCGTGAGCCATATGCTCGTAAACGATCAATCAAGATAGTCAATTATCGGGACAAGCCTTGTAAAACCTTTCATTGCATCAAAAAAGGGCACTTTCCCAAACAATTAATATAATCATAGCATATAAAAGCATAACACAGTTTTAGACACATCATAGATATAAAATTTCCATTTATGCAGCTAAATCAAGTCCCTAAATGAACGAGAATACATCATGGATCAAATAACCCAATGTCACATCCTTCATTCATGCACAAATATATTACACTCTTGCCGAGAGATGTCATGTTTAAGTGCAAATGAAGTTTACCAATTTTTCCCATACGATTCTCAGACCAAGTATATAAAAGTCATGAATCACTAGCAGCACATTCTCACACAAATATGGTTTAAAATCTTTAACCAACATGAGCAGCCCACACAACCAAATTATTATACCATGCAATAGGTATTTCTACATTTGATCAAGTATTTAAGCAAATACTTAACATTTCAAGGGCTAAGGAAATTAAACATGTCTCATAATTTCCAAACATTTGTACTGCTTTCATGTAATTGAATTATAATATCTGATCTCATATTCTAAACTCATGACATTTTTTTTCCAAATTTAATCCAATCTTTCATGCAAAGAATCAAATATGATTTCTTACCATATCAACATTTAATCTCATAAGCATGAATATCACAGAATTAGCATATTTCCATAATTATGCCATACATGATCAACCAATTTTCCCACATAATTAAGGGATTAATATAACCAAATCCATTTACTATCAAATTCGATAGCCTTAGTGTACTGGACATATATGTGCAAATATTATTCACATAACTCTCTTTGTAACAAAGTCATGTTCACGTCCAGATTCACGCAAATGGTTATCAAATATAATCCAAACAATATACATACATATGCCATGATTCACTTTAATTTATGTGTATACTTACCATAGTTTGCAAAACCGTGGTTACAACTCTTGACTCTTTCATGTTGTCAAGCAAATCATGTTGTATCTCCATGCCAAGTTTTCCTTCCATAAGAGATACCATCGTGTATACTCGGATTCACCAATGTGTACATACAAAAAATTATTAATCATTAAATATATGTACACATCTCGTATAACATATAAATATTTCAATCAATATACTCAATCAATTGCTTAACATGGTTTTATTATACACAACTAAAACCAATATTTCGAAAAATTCCAGAAATTCGAAATACGATTGCATACAAAAGAATCAGTCATGTATATTAGTTAATTAATTTTGGTCATGCATATTTCTAACATAGCTTAGCATAATCATGCTACATCGACCACGAATATCTCAACATGCAGTTTCGAACTTACAGTTGGAATTTCAGGAATGCAGATTTTGTGATTTCGTAATAATTTTCACACCAAAGTTTTAGTAATTAATTTCGGCACACCAATTACAAATTTGCAATTCCAAACTCACTAACATAAGGCATGCAAATATTACGCATGCAACTTTTGGATGCAACACATTAGGAAATTTAGGCATGCTATTTTATTAACATAAGGCATGCATATGGTATACAATTTCCTTTTCATACAGGAGCATAAATTTTTCATGCAGATCAATAAAAATTTCGTTCGCAACATTAAGCATCCCGCTTGCAATTTCCAAATCAATATAATTCAACAAATATCATTTGTTTCAAGACTGTTGGACATATATTGATTTTATCATGCAAAAATTAAATATCAAAATTGAACGAGCAATTAATATATGCAAGAATAATAAACTTTTATTAATTATTCAAGCATACAATCGAAAACTTAAATTAAAAATAATCAAAACATAAATCATGTTTCAAGTAATCACAAAGTGATGGAGTCACGAGTAACACTCGCTGCCCTTGAAACGAATGAGTCCCGTCGTAGACATCGTTCCCTAGGATAAAACCATCGAAGGTAATTTTAACAAGTAAAAATTACCTCGGAGTCACACAAAGCCCGAAGGACTATCACTGACAAAGACAGATAAAGAAGATAAGACTCAAGTTTAGAAGTAGGGAGGAACTTGAGAATGGTGCAAGGTTTCTGTCTGACATAGAGGCTCTATTTATAGATGTCTAAGAAACCCTATGGGAAGATACATGGAAGATCTGATTCCCGTAATCAGAGAAAATATTCTCTAACCACCAAATATTTTACAAATATTTGAATAGATTCTGGAAAGATAAAAATATCATATTCCTTATCATGATTAACCGCGTATCAAATCTCAGATATTCCACACGTGATTCTTAGAATATTTGTTACGCGGTTTGGGCTTTCTAGAGACTTCCACACGATCCAAACGCATTTTATATAGTCAAAAGATTACAGAAAACTTAGTACGTACGAATGAATTTCTGCCTAAGTTTCCATTCTCAGAGTGACTCTTTGAGCATCCATATCTCATTCACCCTTTATCCGTTTTGAGAGTTTAAACAATTGATTTTATAGTACTCGCAGAGGAGAATCCAAAAACGATGCCCACTAACTCTAATTCAGTTCGAGCCCAACTCAAAACTAAGCCCAAAAGTTGATGAAATTCAACTTTTTTTATAATCATTTTCCAACAATATGTTGGTTTTGTAAACTCGACGAAACTAACAAACAATATTACTTGGGATTGAGCTCGAGCTCAAACACTGTATGAACTCGAATAATGTACGAGATTGAGCTCGAATACTGTACAAACTCAAATACTGTACGAGATTGAACTCGAATACTGTACGAGATTGAGCTCGAATATTGTATGAACTCGAATATTGTACGAGATTGAACTCGAATATTGTACGAACTCGAATACTGTACAAGATTGAGCTCGAATACTGTACGAACTCGAATACTGTACGAGATTGAATTCGAATACTGTACGAGATTGAATTCGAATACTGTATGAGATTGAGCTCGAATATTGTACGAACTCGAATGTTGTACGAGATTGAGCTCGAATATTGTACGAACTCGAATACTGTATGAGATTGAGCTCGAATATTGTACGAACTCGAATATTGTACGAGATTGAACTCGAATATTGTATGAACTCGAATACTGTACGAGATTGAACTCGAATATTGTACGAACTCAAATGTTGTACGAGATTGAGTGCGAATTTTGTACGAACTCGAATACTGTACGGGATTGAATTCGAATACTGTACGAGCTCGAATACTGTAAGAACTCGAATATTGTACGAGATTGAACTCGAATAATTTGTGAATTATAGTGAATATTTATGTGTAATATTACACATGCATTTAATTAGATAATTTTGGATATTTATTGGGTATTTGTTATGTTCCCATTGAGTTAACATAATATGAGACCCATTGAGATTAAAATTTCCCATTAACATAATTATTCTCATCCCAAATCCTAAAAAATAATGAACATTTAATACCTGATCATATTGAATAATGACAACTTGTAACCCAAATCGATAGAAAATGTTTAATGATAACTTATTGGGTTAATTATATAATGATTTATTGGATAATGACTTATTGGATAATATATTTTAACCCATTGGGTCATATGAATATTTCATGGGTTATCCAATGGGTTATCCATTTAATGATCCAACTCATTTATGACCCAACCCATTATGACCCATTTAATAAATGGGTTAATTGGATAATGACTCATTGGATAATGATCCATTGGGTTTGGATAATGAGTTTATCCAATTAACCCATTTGACGGGCCTACATTTAAGGGTTGTTTTGCAAATGGAGACCAAAAGATGGTAAAAGATACTTTGTAGGGGATCAAAAAAATAATTTAGTCAAAATTTAAAACCATCATGAACGAAATTTTAACTGTTTCAGCGTCCAAATTTAAATTTAGGATAATATAAAAAACTAACTCTATTATTTTTTTTAAATGTCAATTTAGCCCTGTAAAATCTAAAAGTGTAGATGATTGCTTAAAGCGAACAACGGTCAATTTACTGTTACTAGGTGCGAACAACGGTGCGATTTCGGTGCGAATTTCACTTCCTCTCCTACTGCTCATCCCCAATCCATCTCTTCATACCTGAACTTAACACTCGCTGCCAAACCCCTTCTGGTAGCAACATAGCCGGTAATGGCTTTGCGACGGTAGCGGCTAACCATGGCGGCCGCCCAATTTCCAGCCACTCCGGATAATAGTAATCCAACCCAATCTCCTCCTCCTCTGCTATCCTTCGCCGCAGCCTTGCAGAACAAATCTCCTCCTTTAGCTAAAACCTTACCCAGTAATCCTAAGTTAATCCCCAAATCCCAACACCTGGGAGCTGTGACCTGCCTATACTCCGACGATCAGATAGCAAAACTGTCATCTCATTATACAAATGCTCTAGTGGGCAAATTCACTAAAGGGAGATGCTCAATGGAGAAACTGGAGCACTTTTTCAGAATGGTTGGTTTCTCAGGTAAGTATCAACTTGGCTCATTAGACTATAAGCATGTGCTTATTAGATTCGAACTGCTTAATGACTATCAACGTTGTTGGATGAAGGGAGTGTGGAATTTTAGTGGAATCTTACTCAAACTGTTAAAATGGACACCTGAATTCTCAATTCACAAAGAATCTCCCATAGTCCCTGTGTGGTGTATTATTAGGGAGGTCCCTTTATACTATTACAATTCTGCATCAATTGAATCCATTGGTAACAGTATAGGGAGTTTCATCAAAAATGATATAGCCACTGATATGCTTACTAGACCCTCAGCCATCAAGTTATGTGTTGAAATTGATTTGCAAAAACCTCTTTGTAACCATATTCGTCTGGGATCTGTAACTAATAATAAGAAATACCTAATAGAGTATGAAGACATCCCACTGTACTGTGATCACTGTTCTAAATTAGGTCATTCTATGGCACAATGTCGAGCCTTTCCCCCAAACCAAACTATTAAACTGCAGGAAGGAAACAGGTTAATTAATCAGCCCCTGTGGCAGCCAACTGGGAAAAAGTTCGATTCTCCTCCATTGATCACACTTGATGAACAACCTGATCTTACCAATATAGACAGTGACAAGGGGGCTACCACCTCTCACAATCCTCAACCCAGCCCCTCATTGAGAATACTAGTGTTTCAGACACACAACAGGCTATCACACCTAAAAAATGTGCCAGTCCTAATAATCATGATAGCATGAATAACTCTATATCTAAGCTCCTAAATAACTCTGCTCTCATAAACTTTACCCCAAGGACATATGCCATTGATGATATCCATGTGGGAAAAAATACATTATATCTGGAACAACAAAAAAACATCACTAAATTCTCACATGGAAGATTAGGAAATAGATTTGCAGTTTTGCAGGGTGATCAGGAAGATCTAACAGCAAATCAGGAAGTTGTGGCTGCTCCTATGCACAGTTCCTCTTATTAAGCTAGCACGGTATCTCCTCCTAATCCAAATCAGGAAACAGTGCAAGGTAAGTCCAAAGGTAAACGAACTAACTATTTCACCCAGATTAACAAAATGATGCTCAGATCATCTACCAAAAGTAGTAAATCTAGTGAGCAATGAATGGTCTCCCCTCAATAAATTTCTTAGTATAGAACATTAGGGGAATGGAATCATCAATGTTAAGATTAATTAATTTGGTTAGACTCAAAAAGATTCAAATGTTGTGCCTAATTGAACCTATGCATGACAATTCTAAAATGCAATCATATATGGATAAACTTAACTATCCAAATGGCCTGTCTCTGTTTAACAGTAAAATCTGGATAATGTGGAATAACTTAATCACAGTTTCTCTTACATCCTCCCATGAACAATTTTTACATGTTCACATAAATCATCTGACCACAAATGTTCAAATGGATGCTGTCTTTGTTTACGCACTTAGGAATAGAGAAGGTAGAAAGAATCTTTGGAAAGACTTGGCTCCAATATCTAATGGTGAGACTATTTTCATTGGAGATTTTAACACTATCACCACGCTCACGGAATATAGGGGCCCTAGTACTCCCTCCTTAGGCAGCATTAGAGACTTTAATACATGGATAAATACTTCGGGTATACAGGAAATTAATACGGTTGGAAATCTTTTTACATGGTCCAACTCCAGACTTAGGAACCCTACATCTAAAAGGCTTGATAGAGGTCTATGTACTATACCCTGGAGCTACAGGTTTCCCTCCTCCTCCATTCAAATCTCAAACAGACAAACCTCCGATCATTCCCCTCTACTCTTACAGATTTCAAATATGATCACTATTAACCCTAAACCATTCAGGTTTCTTAATGTATAGTTTAATCGGCAGGACTTCATCACACTGATTAAGACTAATTGGGAGAAAGACATGATAGAAACTAGTTTGTTAGGTTTTTTCCTTAAGCTAATCAGGTTGAAAAAGGAGATTAAAATGGAATAGAGAGTGCTTTGGAAACATTGATGCTAATGTTTTAAATGCTGAGGAATTACTTAGAATCCAGGAATCAAACTTTGATCTTAATCCTTCGGATACTGAACTTATGGAATTAAATCGAAAAAAAGCTCTACTGTTGAGAGCCCAAAAGGAGAAGGAAAAGTTTTGGAAACAAAAAGCTAAAATGAAATGGCATAAGTTAGGTGACAATAACACTCAGTTCTTTCACAAAGTGGTCCAAGAGAAAAACAGTAGAATACAGATTAGCAAGATTAAAAATAAAGAAGGCCAATGGCTTAGTGATCAAACAGATATCAGTAATGAAGCCATCTCTTACTACACCGATTTGTTAAAGGAACCAAATCTATTGCCTACTGACACCTACTATTCACATTTTCTGAACCAAATACCTAATGTCATTACTGAATCTGATAATTGTGAATTTTCTAGATATGCAACTGAATCTGAAGTAGAGGCAGTAGTTAAAGGTCTTAACAAGAACAGTAGTCCTGGCCCCGACGGTTTTACCCCAAAATTTTACCTGAAATGCTGGTCCATTATAAAAACTGATCTAGTTCAGGCTGTCAATGATTTTATTGATGGTACTGCCCTACCCAGGGGAATTTCCAGTACTTGGATTACTTTGATTCCCAAAAAGACCACACCCTGCTTATTTGATTATTTTAGACCTATTAGCTTGTCTAATGTCCTTAATAAAATATGTTCTAAGGTCCTAATGGAAAGACTAAGACCACATGTGGATAAACTGATTTCCTCTAACCAGTCGGCTTTCATGAAAAATAGGGACATCTCGGACAATATCATCTATCTCCAGGAAATTATTAGGTTTCTGGATAAGAAAGCTAGAATCCCTAACTGTATTTTGAAACTAGATTTACAGAAAGCTTTCGATAGGGTTAATTGGCATTTCCTATTGAATATTATGCTGAAATTTGGTTTCCAAGGTAAATTCTTACATGCTGTTATGTCAATCTTTCCCAAGCCTATTTCTCTATTCTTATTAATGGCAATCCTGTGGGTTTCTTCAAGGCCACAAGGGGTATTAAACAAGGTGATCCCCTATCCCCCTCTCTGTTCAATATCTTCTCTGAAGCCTTTTCTAGAAGTCTATCTTTCATTTTCCACAATAACAAGCTCTCATATTATCAGCTACCCTCTCCAATCCCTGCTGCATCCCATCTAATGTATGCTAATGACACCATTATTTTTATGCAAGCTTCTAAATCCAATCTCATTAGGATTAAGGCCTTCCTAGATGTCTTCGAATATACATCTGGCCAAAAATTTAATTTCCACAAGTCTGATTTCTATCCTAGCAGAAGAGCTTCAATTGGCATACTTAATCAGATCAGGATGATTCTTAAAATGAAACAAGGCTCTCTACCTTTTCAGTACTTAGGTTGCCCCATTTTTAAAGGTAGAACACTTAATAGATACTTTCAGCCACTTATGGAGAAACTAGATAAAAAACTGCAAAACTGGAAAAATCAGTGGCTTAGTTTAGGGGGAAAACTAATCCTAATTTAGTCTTGCTTGTATTCAATGCCTCAACATCTTTGGAATGTTACTAAACCACCAAAAACAATAATTAAGAATCTAGAGAAAAGATTTGCTAGATTCTTCTGGGGTGAGTCAGATGGGAAAAAAAACAAAGTTTGGAAAAAATGGGCTCATCTTGCAACTCCTATCTCCCAATGTGGTTTAGGTTTTAGATCAATTCGAGACATTCTGGATATATGCTCCCTTAAACTGTGGTGGAAAAGTCAACTAGGGAACACATTATGGGCTAAATTATTATGGTCTTTCTCAGAACCCCATAAAAAATCTATCACCTGGAAAAGGATTTGCTCAGTCAACCTTTTTGCTGAACAAAATTCCTTTGTAATTCATGGAAAAGGTCTATGTAATTTTTGGACTTCAAATTGGTGCATGTCAGGTCCACTAACAAATTATGTTCCTAATCATATTTCTACACCATTTCAGTTTTACACTGTGGCAGAATTTATTAGGAATAAAACTGAGATTATTGCACTTACTTCTCCCTATTTAGAAAATGATACTCTCTTAATCTTACATGAAGCTGAGCTTGTAGAAACTAGAGAAGATAGGATCATTTGGAAACCTGATCCTGTTGGGAAGTTTTCATCAAAGTCTGCATATAGAGCAATTACTGGCCCTTCAGGTGACTCTCTGGCCTCTAAGTTTCTATGGCATAAAGCTTTACAAAAAAAGATATCTATTTTTGCTTGGAAGATGTTACATTCTCTTCTCCCATTTGATGATGTGCTAATTTCCTGTGGGTTTAGTCTTGCATCAAAATGTCCCGTTTGCTACCATATGGATTCACTTGAACACTTTTTCACTGCATGACCTCTAGCCAAATCTGTATGGTGCTACATGTCATCCTTAGTTCAATTCCAACTAACTGAACCTCATTCCATTGCTCAAACCTTTTTCATTTTTTGGAATTGTAAAGATCTCCCTAGAGGACATCAGCTGGTATGTAACATAATTCCTCCCATTACCTGCTGGTGCCTGTGGAAATCTAGGACTCGATATTTTTTTGAGCAGATCCCTTTTTCTGCTGATTTCATCTGTAAGGAAGCTATAGAGCTTATTAGGCTAGCACTGTTCTCAAATCCCACATATCTGAAAGCTTCTAATGGAATGCCTCACCAAATAAAGAACCTTCTCCCTCAGCTGAGACCTCCTCCTAAACCAATTATTCGAACTGTATGCTGGGAGAAACCGAAACAAAATTGCATTAAGATTAATACAGACGCATCTTGGTTCCTGGATAAGGCTGCAGTAGGGGTAGTGGTAAGGAATTGTACTGGTTCACCCATACTGATTCACTCTGTATCAATCTCTGCTGAATCATCTCTTCTGGCTGAGATTCTAGTGGTGAAAATTGCTTGCCAAAGTTATACCAATTTAGATGAGACTGTTACCATTGAATCTGACTCATTAATGGCAGTCAAAATGATATGTGATCCATATACTGCTCATTTGCCTTTATTCAATGTTGCCTACAAAGTTAATCTTCTACTTTGTGGTGTTGTGCTTAAGTATGTGCCAAGGGAGGGTAATGCGGTGGCAGATGCAATAGCTAAATATCATGCTGCACATAATCAGAATTTGAATCTCAGTAATGCACCTGTGCATATTAGGGGCCTCATTGAACTGGATAAGAAGCAAATGCCCCAGATTAGAACTCTCTCGATTTGCTAGGGTTAGAATTGATACTGCTGATATTTTCTCTTTTCACGCAGGTACATTCCGGACTGAACTCTACTTGGAGATTGTCCTTCCTTTACCCTACTCATGTTGCACTACTACAAGTGCTTACTTTTGGGAAGCTGCTCTGCATTCATCAGCAACTTCTTTATTTAGTTGCTATTCATCACAAATCTCCATTTTTGCTATATCATTCAATAGTTCACTTCTTCTTAGTTTAGTTGCCTGGCCAAAGTACGAATTAACACGGGGTGTGGAGATTCGTAGCTTTGGAATTGCAACTTACTAAATTTGACTGCCATTACCGATCCTGTATAGCTATTAACTTAGGCTGTTCATTTTGCGGGTAACGCTGTTGCCTTATGTAAACTTAACTACTCTGCTATGGTTTTTTGCTTGGCTTGGGGAACCAATATACCTACCCCCACCCTCGGGTGTCTTCCCATTAAAAAAAAAATCTAAAAGTGTAATTCTGAGCCTAAGTGTTTTAGAAAATATGCCAATATAATATTTTCCCACTATTCCACCTTAACATTTTCCTGCATTGACCAAAAATAAAAGAGTAAAATAACTCTAGTATTAAAACTAAAATGTAATGACAAAAATAACCTCAGGGTTCTTCTTCTTCATCATCTTCCATTGATCTGCCACCCTACCACCACTTTCGTCGCCGCAACCCCGCCACCTCTTTCTCGACGTCAGTCTCGCTTCTTTGAGACCTTTCTTCAAACACCTTCCGCTGAAACTCCTCCTTCTCCGCCCTCTTGTTATCCCCCTCCGTCAGCGTGGATCCGGGGACGTTCTCCATCGACGGGAGAAGTAGTCCCACAATGCCGGATTAGGTGGTTCTATTATAGCCAAGTTCAAATTAAACTAGCCCAGTTCAAACATAAAGAGCCCAAAACACATCTAGCAAAATTCTAATACCCTAGCAGCAAAAAGACATATGTGTGTGTGTCTTTTTCTCTTACCTCCTCTCTTAAAACCCTAGTTGCCGCCTCCTCCTTATTCGTTCACGACGGAGATTCACCCTTTTACCGACAAGCAACGATGGTAAAGAATGCATTTCTGTTGCAACAAATTCAACAACTATTATTGATTAACAATTCGGAGGCTGCGGCACCTGATTCACCCACAGAAGAGGAGGAGGCATTTGCACATGCGGTGACAGCGGCGAAGGGGGTTTCCTCAACTCCTCATCATCAATCACCTCCCTATGCCCCCCACTCCGGCCACCACCAACACTCCCTCCACCGCTACTCCTACTGCTACGGTGCTTCAGCAAGTGCACACTCTCACTCTCTGACTTATCCTCATTCACTGATGTGTGTTAGATTGTGTTCATATTTTGTGGGATTATTGTGATTTTATTGAGATATAATTTTCACTTTTAGGTATTTTCGGTGCAGGAATTCTTGGATTATGAAGAATTGAGAGGGAGCTATACATTGTACTCTTTTTCCCTTAACCAACGGTTTTTTCCCACTGGATTTTCCAAGTTAAGGTTTTTAATGAGGCGATGTACTCCAATGGAAAATGTTCTTATTTTATATGACACTTATCCAGGGATGAAGGAAGAGAGGCAAAAGAAGAATTGCAGAAGTTATAGGGTGAAAAGTGAAATATTGAAAAGATGTGGATTTGAAGAAATTAAAAATATTCACTGCTCATATTGATAAGGATTGTATTATCTCCTTCCATTTGAAATTTCCTAATTTTAGGAATTAGTTAATTATAATTAGAATAGATTTTAATTGATTTTCAGAAAAAGAATCCAAATGGGATTGTAATTGATGCGTATATATTCATATACGCAAAATTGGAGAGGGGCAGAGATTATTTACACAGTAGTTAGGTTTTAGTTTTGGAGTTAATTATATACATTAGTTAGTTTGGTTCTAAGGCTACGGAAGAGGAGCAACAGTGCTTGGTTTTGAAGAATTATTCACGTCAACTCGTATTCACATTGTTTTGCATGCAAATCAATTAATTGGTTTGATTTTATTGTTTCCGTCAGTATTCTGTTTAGAGTAATTATGTTTTGTTATTATAATTTTTATTTGTTTATTTTAATTATTATGAGTAGCTAATTTATATATCGGCATGGAATAACAAACATTAGTTTATGAATCGTGAGGCCTAATTGTTTTATAATTGATTCTTATGTGTTCTTGATTGTTCTTGGTTTAATTTATTCTTAATGTGTTTAAGCCTGATCAACTTGAATATTATTGGGATAATGCTATCTAATTCCACCAATACGTAATCGTTGGAAAGGGTTAGTAAGTACCGAGTTCTTGTGAAAAACAGCTAACTAGCTAAGACTGTAATAGCAAGACGGGGAACAATTAAGTGTGCGTTACTATTTGCTTTTACTTTGGTAATTGCTATATCAGGTTCTTTTCATTCTTAATTCTATCGAGGTGTGTATCTGGTTCAGCGAATACTTTCCGGGGGCATCTTGGTAAGAGAAATAATTAATTAATTATAATTGGTTAATTGCCGATAAAGTACGAAAGAATTAGGGAGGTTAAGCGTACCTACTTTCCTATAACTGATAGATGCATATGAATTGATTTATCTTTGCGCCTATGATCGATGTTTAACTAATGTGAGTTATTCCAAGCCGATTATCTTATTCATATATTTTATAGATTTTTATATCTGTTAGTTGCATTATTATTTTATATTAGTTAGTTGCATTATTAGTTGTTAGATAAATGTAAAAATTAAGGTGTGGTGGCTACACCAAAAGTGTTCTATATTAGTAGGTATTTCATTATAGTTTTTGCTCCGTTCCTCGTGGGATCGACCCTGCTTACCATTGTACTAATTAGTATTTAATATGAATTTGCAGGTTATTTGGCGAGTTAAACGGCGCTCACCATTCACCTTCTAGGAATTGGGTCGGTGTGCTAATTGGGTTAGGGCTATTTTTGAGGTGTAAAAACTTAGGGAAAAATAGGATTAGATTGAGGTTTAAATTATGAGGGTAAAATAGTCTTTTCAATATTTCTAAATTTTTATCATTTTTTAACACGGGTAAAATGGTCAATTTATTGAATTCCGGCCAATTTCAAGTTGTCAGGGTTAGATTGACACTTTTATCCAAAACTTAGGGTTAGATTTACACTTTCAAATTTTACAGGATTAGATTGACACTTTTGACCAAAATATAAGATTATTTTACCATTTAACTCTTTAATTCAAAATTTGATTCAACATCATTAACAAATTCGAATCAATTAAAGGTTACATGAAATTATAAACTTTAAAGAGTAATTGTTTATTTACAGGTTGACATATTAAATTCCTTATCTTTTAAAATATGTTTTTAAAGCAAAGATTTTTAAGAATAAGTATTTTATGATTTTTGAAGGAAATAAAAACATCTGTTAAATTCTGAAGGATGAAGGAGTAGTCATTTTATGGCAATGACATTGATGTGAGATCCATCAATAGAAAATCAAAAGCTCCATGGAAAGATGTATTTTGGATTCATGATTTGTTTCTGAGATGGGCTTCTTTTGGGAGTCATGTTGCTTAGTTGATACTATATAAACTCATATACTTATGTGTTCCACTAAAACTTGCTTAATTGTTTTTTCAAAATCAATATAAATTTTTATTTTAAATTTCAATTAATAAATTAGTATATATAATAAAAATATTTGGCCACATATTGTTAGATTTATGTTAAAGTCTATTTTCTAAATGTCAACTTTTTATGTAGAATTATTTTATATAGGTAGATATATTAATGGTGAAGCATGATAATTGAAAATCGTGGAAAATAAATTAAGCAACTTTTAACGGGACGAAGAAAGTGGGCCAATGTATGGGTTGAAACACATGACTTTACCCATATGGTTGGTATATAAATCTCTATGGGTTAACATATGGTTTGAAACTCTCGAATTCATCCATATGGTATAAACCAATACGAGTCAATATATGGTTCAAAACTCACAAATTTATCTATATGGATTGGTATATAAACTCATATGGATTCATACAGGGGTTGAAATTCATGGGTTACCCATTTTTAACTCGTGGTTGAGTTATTTTCGATCTGCGTGTTGAGTGGGTTTTCACTACAAGATAAATGACCTATTACTTTGTCCCTTTTACCTTAGTTTTTTTTTTGGAAATATCAAATAACCGAGGTAAAAATTTCTTTTACCTCAGTTTTTTTTTAAATAAAAGATATTATTTACCTTGATTATTTAAAAACTGGGGTTAAATTTAATTTTTTACCTCGGTTATTATATGAACCGAAGTAAAAGATTAAAAAACAAAGTAAATAATGTTACTGAATAACGTGCATCGTCACATATGTTGTTTCAAAAGGTGGCCCAATTTTGCATCAAACATTGTTTCAACCGATATGTGTTGTGATTGAATACCGACGTCACAGATGTAACATATAGGTTAAAGTAAAGAATTTGACAGTGATAGAAAGGAAGGAAAAAAGCAAGTTAGGGTCGTGCGTTTTTCCCCATTTTGGCGTTTCTCTCCTCCCAATATCCTTTCGCCGCGATTAATTTAAGGGAATGTAAAAGGACAACTAGGGACTACAATAGCATTCATTGTTCTACAAACACCCTAGAAATCCACCCCTCGTTCGAGTAGGTCCAGTACCCTCTTTGTTCAATGGTTTTTAAAACTATTGTAGAAAATGGTGTTCAATCGTAGGATTGAACATATGGTGTATAAAATCATACACAGATCAAATCACACCTATAGTCAATTATATAATGTTCAAAAAAGATAGTTCAATTATTAGAAAAATAGTATTCATAAAAATATCCTTACAATTAGTACATAAATTCGAATAAAAATTGTCTTAGTTCCAACATAAAAGAAATTACAATAAATTAAATTAGCTCAGATAATGATGACCTTGAAGACGATCCCCCCCCCAGCTTCTATCACCTCGAAGAACAAGGTGTCCCTGATGCATAGGCAGTTTCCCTTAAGGAACTAGCCAAAACCCTTTGGGGAAAGGGCCTTAATCTTCTCACCCCCGAGTAGTTCATAAGCCATTCTGTCCCATAGCACATCAGCACTACAGGGATCTTCTCAGTCGGCATGAGTGGTACAATCTCCCACGGGATGTACTAAGTCAAACAATAAAATTAATTTAAAATGCTTTACCAAAGTTGGGGTTTTTCCAAAGTTTAGCTGCTTTAGAGTGCAGTGGAAACGTGGGCTTTCAGTCTTCATTGTATGATGTTCATGGTCGAACACAAGAGGCTCTGGGTTGCTCCATTGCACGGAAACTATATGAAAACAAAAATATTAGTTGCGATAAAGTTTAAAGATGTATTAGTAACAATATATGTGAAATGATAGAAGACCTGGAACGACGAGCGACTTGAAGATCTTTCACCAGCCATTAGTCCTGAATCGAAAATGAAAACATTAAGTGAGAACTATCCTATGAAATGCACCGTGCAACATCTACAGCGTGTCACAGGTAAATGTCGGTCCAAGGCAGTGGTTTGGTCGACATGTACCAGCGAGCTCGCTAAGAAGTCGGTCGAACCGAACAAAAAAGTGACATAAGAACGAGGTCTCATTTGCAATTTCAAAGTAAACTTAAATGCCAAAATGCATCTTTGGTAACAATTCGGTCGAATCGAAGGTCATACTGATATAAGAGCGACGTCTCATACTAAAGAGCAGGCTACTATAAATAAGAATGTGCGACCTCGCACGCTAATCGCATAAATCGATTTGTGGTAGATAGCTTACCAACATCACACGTTTCAGAGGAAGCTACGAGAAGAAACACATAAACCTGGAAAAAAATGAAGGTTTAACAACATAAATTTAAACAAAAACCCCATGAAGACATACCAAAACATAGTACTATGTTTACAGTCAAGGAAAGTTCACACACTCAAAAATCTGAGTAAAAACTAGAAACCCAAGAAAACATAACACATTCACAGACCATGGATTGAACAATATAAAGTAGCAATTACAAACATTAGGTGTTAGAATATTAGAAAAACCATAGTTTTTTCCAATAGAGAAGAGAAGGGAGGGGGGGAGACCATTGGAATTCGTGGGAAACTTGTGAAAAGAAGCTCGAACTATTTGTTTGGGTTTCCATATTTATACCTGTTTTGGAATGAAGACTTTTTGGACCCATGTGAAGTATGTCTCAAATGGTGCGACGTCGAACCTATGTTGGTTAAAATAACAAGGTGTCGACCCCGAACCAATATTGTAGGTCTATATGGACCTAACAATTTAAGTCCACCAGCCAGCCGGTCAACAGTTCGAATTTATTCTAAAAAAATTGCCGCAACAAATATTCGCTAGTTGCAAAATAATTGGAAGAAATTATTCATTACACACCAGTCTTTTATAGTTTTCTGAATGATCATAATATTAAATTTTTATTCATATATTAGGTTATTAAATATTCAACAACATTAAAATAAAACTAAACAAATCTATTTTAAATTAAAGATTTCAGATATAAAATACATCCGAATAAATATACTCCCAAACAGGAATCAATTTGGGAAGAACGATAACATTAAAAACTATGGGCCCAGCATCATTTTGCAGCACGAAGTAGAGGGTGTCCCCAACCTCGAGTTCCTCTGCATCAAGAAGCTGGCAAAAACCCTTTGGGGTCAGGGTATTGATCCTCCTGTTCCTCGAGTAGTCCAAGAACAAGCATTGTAACCATGATTCCTAACATTCATATTGTCACGATGTTAAATATTATGATAGATAGAAAATGGTTAATCAATTCAATTAATCTCTTAAGTCAGCTAGGTGTTGCACATACACGTCAATCCTAAAAATGACTTAGCTGGCTAACCTTATGTATAATCGATTGGATAACCGAGAAGGGTGCGACATCACATTCAATATCAACTGCAGAAAATATGAATGTGTGACGTCGCACAAGGATCGCTAATTCAGAAGGAGTACCGATGGATCAACGATGTCACATTCAAGCACATGGGATACAGTAACAACAACAGAAAATGGGCAAAAATCAAGGTTCTAAACCTAAAAATTGAGCCACATTAACGGGGGAAGATGTAAAAACCCAATTCTAGCACCCTAGAAACTAATCATAGAATCCTCTTACATAGAAACTTCAAAATGTAAAACAAATAACACATTCACACTCTAAACCATATGCAAAAAAAATTCAAGGATAAATACAAAACCAAAAGTAATGTAACCACAAGTAGAAACCATACCTTTGAGAAGATGGGCAAGGGGACTGTTGAAATTTGAGGGAAAGTTGATTGTTTGAAGTGATGTATGAGGTAGGCTCCATATATATTTGTTACGAAGCATTGTGAATTCCCCCTGTGAGACGTCGCATAGCAGTCAAAGTTATCGATATTTGATCAACATTTGAGCGACATCGACTAATCTAAATGTGGGCCTCACCATTTCAGCCCACAATCATAGGAAGGAGCCCGTGTTTGACCCACTACATGTGCGAGGCCTCGTGTCAATATAGTTTAGCAACATTTGACCGACATAGGGCCGACGTCGGCTTCTCTTAAATTGGGCCTCACCATTTCAGCCCACTAGCATAGCAACAAAGCCCGTGTTGGACCAAAATGAACATAATTAATCTTAATAACAATTAATTGTATGTTAGATACTACTAATTAAAATTTATAATTGTTCATGAACTTTATCAACTTCTAGTTTGATCGGAATTGATTTTAACGAAATTGGGAAACTTTTCAATTTTTACACTTAGATCCCTCCAAGTCGAAGATGGTGGGGGAAGGGGGGCGAAATGCAAAATTGGAGATACCCAATAATCTAAATCACATTGTCACAAATCACAATCATGTTGTTATGATTTAGGCATCAAGTAACCTGGAATTCTTCCCTTCTATTAGTATACCATTAATACCCTTACAATGAGCATTATTAATTACAACGATAAATTCAACATAGAATCAGAAGAAATTACACATTCTTGCCTTTTGATTTAAAAAGATAGTGAATTTTTTCCATTAATTTTTTTAAAGTGCTAGTACATGGTCTAGAGTTAATTGTAGATGATATCTGGGGGGTTAATCGAAACATCTTGTGGAAGTCTCTGTGGGATCATATCAGTTTCTTTATTGCTTTCGGTAATCATAAGTTTGACTGGGGATAGAAAAAGTCCCGTCTGGGGCAATTGGAATCGATTTTGGGACTGTCGGTGTACCTTTAATTTTTGCACTTAGGTCCCTCCAACAAAGTGGGAGAAGTCGAAATGCAAAATTAGAGATACCCTTATCAATTTGGAGATACCCTTATCTATGTACTTTTCGATTATGCGTATTGTCTAAGAGAGGGGCAAACTGGGGTAATCATCCATCTTTTTTGTTAGTATTACATTTACACCCTTACTTTAAGCATTATGAGAACGATAATTTCCACTACATGGAGTCACATGAAATTTCACATTCTTAGTTTTTCATGAAATTAAAAGGTAATAAAATTCCGTCCATCAATTTTTAAAAGTGCCAGTACACTGTTAAGAGTAAATTGTAGGTGATTACTTATAAGTATACAAGGGTCATTCAGGAAGAGCTTGTGGAAATTTATATGGAATAAGACTGGTTTCTTTATTAATCTCGATTATTATAAGTTTGACTAGGGATGCCAAAGTTTATTTTTGGGAAGATCGGAATCGAGGTTGGGACAGTCAGTGATCTTTTTAATTTTTACATTCAGATCCCTCCAAGAAAGTAGGAGAGGTCAAAATGAAAATTTTGAGATAACAAAACATTTTCAAATTTTGACGAGAATGTTGTTCTGTTGTGGGCATAAACGGGTTGTGGAAGGGCCGTAATCTTAAAACAGAGAATTTACGACACTTTTTCAAAATTAAACTATAGACCTTATGTGCGACGTTGCATTTGTGTCGCATAGTACAAAACTAAAATCGAAGATTGATCGACATCAGTCAATCTGAAATTTCCAGCTGGAACTGAAAATTTCAACCAAAAACTTGAACCAAAATTCCCCCCCCACCCTATTTCAAGTCAATAAAGCTCAGCATTAACACCTATTTTCCATCTCCAACACAAATCCTACAACCCAAACTCCACACCATCCATTCTATTCACAACTTTACATCAATTAAAGAGCTCAATCAAATTATTTCTCTCAAACATCAACAAGTATCCAAGGATGGAGCATCTCCGACTTCAAATTGCTTTTTCTATATTGAGATTAATGTCGTCTACATTTGACTACATTATGTGTATTTCATTTGGGGACTTCCCAATTCTGACATAATTTTTTTTTCTTGTGAATTGATTGTAATAGGACCAAAGAAAGTCATCGATGGACTTTCAACATGTAGATGGACGGACTTGTCCTTTCACTAGTCACCATGACTGTCTTAATGTCGTACAACGTAGAAAATGGTGGTTCAATACAATTAAATTCTCAATTTCATATTAACCTTATGCATTTCAATATGTTGTAACATGTATTTGTATTATATGTTATAGCTTTGTTTGTTTGAACATGTCATTCTTTCCCACATTAATTGAACAACAATTGATTCTTGTAAGACATTTAACCATTTCACAGTTATCGCATTTTAAATAACATGTAACGGCTATCAACGAATGACTACTTGAGCCATCAAATATTAAATATTGTAATATTGGATGAGAAGCAATGTCTACCCGATTCATCCGAGACGTCGCAAAAACTGGTGCCCAAATGACACTGAACTGGTGTCGCATACAACAGTGACGTGTTTGTTCGCAACGTCGGCCAGTCAAAACAATGACGTATTCGTCAGCATTCTACGTCAGCCGACACACGACGTGCGTGCCCACAGTGCGCAATGCCACTATTATTTGGACCGACTTCAGCTTGAACAATGTTGCATCATTTCATCTCCCACTGACTGCCTTCTTGCACTGGACGACGCCACATGCAAGTGGATGCCGATATCGATCACAACGATGTCGCTTCTATGTTTTCCTATCGTCGGCCTTCTTGCTTTAACCGATGTTGCTCACAAAACCTACTAACATTGGTTGAAAACTGAGGTAAGATGTACTTTTTACCTTGGTTCTGAACTGAGATAAAAATGTACTTTTTTACTCCGACTGTATTTACCTCAGTTTTTTCTGGACTAAAAACAGAGGTTAAAAATCATGTAGAACCGGGGTAAAAGGTCTTATTTCTTGTATTTTTTCAACCCTAACCATTTTTTACTTGTCAAAATGAGTGATACCCATATTTTTTAATCATTCATATCACCCGACCAGTTTTATCATTGATATAATTGATTAGAATTTTATCAATTTCACGGATCTTTTTTTTTCTTTACAAGTTATCAATATATTGGTAATTTAATTTCCACATGAAGGACTTTATCACTATCACTCACTCAACCTTAAAGTTTTTTTTATGGAATAGATGTTATTCCCCTTTTTCATCTTCTATCGGCAATGCT
This sequence comes from Rubia yunnanensis, assembly GCA_037428765.1. Lineage (NCBI taxonomy): Eukaryota > Viridiplantae > Streptophyta > Magnoliopsida > Gentianales > Rubiaceae > Rubia > Rubia yunnanensis. The sequence continues at coordinate 28,664,005 of CM075069.1, read as the reverse complement.
GCATTTTGTGGGGACAAAATGTCAGTCAAAATATCTCTTCTGAAGAGATCTCTAAAGTTTCCAGATCATCGGATCATCAGTTTTCTGTAAGAGCCCCAAACTTATATTTTCTGTTTAACCAGTAGTATATTTTTTCTCTTTGCTTTGGAATTATCGAGGCCCAAAGACCATTCAAATGATAAACTCCACTTCTGTTCAAAATTCGGTAACCACTTTACAAAGTAATATGGCGCTTCATTTCGCAGGTTAACAACTTCTCTTTAAGGGATATAGAAGCCGAAAGTGCGGTGATGTCTTGATAAGGTGTCCCCTACCTTAGGGTGGAAAAATAAACCCATAATTTCTGAGTCAAACGAGTTGTCTATTTTTAAACTCGGGTGGGTATGGTAACGGGTAATGGGTCAAATGGGTAGTTGAAATATATGGGTTGGGTGAGTTGGGTTTGCGGATTGACCGTGAGTTTTAATATGTGGGTTGAAACTCGGGGGTTTACCCATATGGGTTGGTATACAAACATATATGGATCAATATATGGTTCAAAACTTGCGGGTTTACCCACATAGGTTGGTATATAAACTCATGAGTCACTATATGGTTTGAAACCTGCAAGTTTACCCATACAGGTTGGTATATAGACTCAAATAGGTCCATTTCAACCTACGTGTTGAGTGATTTTTGACCCACGGGTTGAGTGGGTTTCAACCCAACTCGTATATACCTGTCATAAAATGGGTTAAAATGGGTCATACCAATATTTTTAACTACGCATATCACCCGTCTTATTTATCACTGGCACAATTGATAAGAATTTTATCAAACTCACAGATCTATTATTTTCTTTATAGGTTATCAACTTTTTGGTAATTTAATTCCCACATAAAGGACTTTATCACTATCACTCATCAACCTTAAAGCTTAAGAAAACTGTTTGGAATACCCTCGCTTCTACTCTCTCACTTCGCTTTTCCCCTAAAGTTGTCGGTGATGTCTTGATAAGGTATTCCCTACCTACTGTATTTGATTTTTTTATCATTTAATATAGAATTAAATTGAACTACAAAAATCATTGATGTAATTGATCATAATTTTACCAAATTGGGAATCTGTTCTTTTTTTTTTTGCTATTAATTCCATAATTTTTTTTATAGTACTCTCTAAGGAAATTGGGTTGGAATCTCCGCCAAAGATATCGTCGTCGCTATACACCTTTCTTATCTTCTCTCGGCAACACATTTTGCTTTTCCTCTAAAGATGTTGGTGATGTCTAGATAAGGTATTCCCTACCTACTCTATTTGATTTTTTTAATCATTTAATGTAAAAATAAATTGAACTGCAAAATCACTTTATGAAACTAATCATCATCGATATAATTGATTAGAATTTTACCAAATTAGGAATCTGTTCTTTTTTTTCCTATTAATTCTGTACTTTATTATCGTAGTACTTCCTGATGAAAATTTTGTTGGTATATATCTCCCTCGAAGATATCCTTGTCGCTATTCTCCTTTGTTATCTTCTCTCGGCAATGCATTTCGCTTTTCCCCTAAAGTTGTCAGTGATTTGATAAGGTGTTTCTTACCTACTGTATTTGATTTCCTACATTTAATATAGAATTAAATTGAACTGCAAAATCATTGATATAATTGATCATAATTTTACCAAATTGGGAATTTGTTCCTTCTTTTTCTTTGTTATTAGTTCCATAATTTATTATTGTAGTACTCCCTGGAAAAAAAATTGTGTTGGTATCTCCGCCGAAGATATCCTCATCGCTTTATACCTTTCTTATCTTCTCTCAGCAACTCATTTCACTTTTCCCCTAAAGTGGTCGATGATGTCTTGATAAGGTGTTTCTTCCCTACTGTATTTGATTTTTTTATCATTTAATGTGGAATTAAATTGAACTGCAAAATCATTGATATAATTAATCATAATTTTTACCAAATTGGGAATCTGTTCTCTTTTTTTTTTGCTATTTATTCTGTAGTTTATTATTGTAGTACTCCCTGAGGAAAACCGGGTTAGTATTTCCACCGGTGATATCCTCATCGTTGTACACCTTTCTTATCTTCTCTCGGCAACGCATTTCGCTTTTCCCCTAATGCTGTCGGTGATGTCTTGATAAGGTACTCCCTATCTATTTAATTTTTTTATCAATTAATATAGAATGAAATTGGGTTATTTACATTTATAACCTCAACTTTAGGCTGAAAGTGCCAATATAACCATGCAATCTCAAAAAGTGCCAATTTGACCTTAACTAATTATTGTATGAGCCAATCTAACCCTAACTTTCAAAAACATTTATGCCAATATACCCAAAATCCTTATTTCCAGTGCTTACCCTCTCAATTGCAGCAATGATGAAATAGTGAAAGGGCTAAATTACCCTTGATCTAGAAGCTGAAAACTGTATCCCCATAATATTCCTGCCACCACCAGTAACCACCTCCGCCAGCCACCACTTCCGTCACCTGTTCCACCACCACTCTTCCCAACCACTGCCACCACTCTCCCCAGCCACCACCACCACCCGCCCTAGCACCACCACCACCACCCCTCACAGCCACCACCACCAGCCCCAGCCCCAGCCACCCCTCACAGATACCACCACCACCCTTTACAGCCACCACCACCGTCACAGCCACCACCACCATTATAGCCACCACCATTAGCCCCATTCATCACCACCCGTCATAGCCACCACCACCACACGACCCAAAAACCACCTCCCACCCCAGCCTCCACCCACCACAGCACCCACCACCACACTGCCCGACACCTCTGCCCGTCACCAATCAATTTCTCCTTTCCCCCTCCCCACCACTAATTGATTTCTCTAGGCTGGGCCGCCGCCGCGGAACCCTAGCCCTAGGACGAAGATAACAACCCCCACCATCTTCACTCCAACGTTGGGAAAATTAAGACCTTCATTGTGATGGCGATGAAAAGACCTTCGCTTGCTGCTCAGATCCCAGCGTCGCTCAACCAAACACCGGGAAATTAAGATCTTCGCTCCGCTACATGGAAAATTGAGGCCACTCTTACCATTTTGGATGAACCTCTATTTTACGGGATGATGCAGATGGGAGAGACGCGAAAATGGTGTCGACTAAGGCTGTTCGTCGGAGGGACGCAAAGATGGCACCGGTGACGAAAGCTACCGATTGTGACAGCGAGCGGTGGAGAGACAACAGTTCTGAGGTTCAGTGAGTGCGAATGAGGAAGAATATGTGTTTGAGCGGAAAGAAAAGGGGAGAAAGTAGAGGAAAATAGGAGAAAAGTGATGAATGACAAGGTTATATTTTCATGTTTTTGTAAAATGATATTTTCAACAAAATCCGGCAGTAAATCTGTTGATTAAAAAGTTAACATGGTCAAAGGTTATTTTGGCATTTTCTGAGATTGTAGAGCCATATTAGCACATTTAGCCTAAAGTTGAAATCATTTTAGCACTTTACTCGATTAAATTTAACTGCAAAAATCACTTCAATCATCATCGATATAATTTATTAGAATTTTATCAAATTAGGAATTTGTTCTTCTTTTTTTTGGTATTAATTCTGCAATTTATTATTGTAGTACTCTCTGAAGAAAATTGGGTTGGTAATATCATTGTCATGGTACGCTTTTCTTATCTTCTCTCGGCAACGTATTTGTCCTAAAATTGTCGGTGATGTCTTGATAAGGTATTCCCCACCTACTCAATTTGACTTGTCTATCATTTAATATAGAATTAATTTGAATGGAAAAATCACTTAATGAAACTATTCATCATCGATATAATTGATTGAAATTTTACCAAATTGGTAATCTGCTTTTTTTTTGTTATTAAATATATAATTTATTATTGTAGACTTGTAGTACTCCCTTTCTTTTCTCAACTTTGGCGTACTTTACATTTTTGTATTTTTTTAACATTATCACATTTCCTTTTATATCAAACGTGAATTATTCTTAAAATGTTCATTAGACTTTTTACTATGTTCATTCAATTCTTTCCATATTTTAATTTATTAAAAAAATAAATATTTAAATCTATGATTCCAAACATAGTGAAACAATTGCCAGTCTTGAATTTCTCTAGAGATCTGATAAAATACAAAGGAATTTATTATGGTGCACTGATATTAATCAATGACACATCTCATCAATAATGAGGGTTATAATATATAGGGCTACAACAAACCAAAGTCTGACAGGAATAAGATTCTAAGTCTATAAGGAAACTACATTCTATAACTAATTTTGTAAGGTAACTAATTATATAAGGTAACTACCATCTATAACCTTTCCTACAAGGAAAGGGTTTTTATTTCCTTAACACCCTCTCTCAAGTTGGAGCATGATGACAAGAATGCCCAACTTGCAAAGAAGATTATGAAATTTCTAATCATTAAAAAAAATCTTTTAAAAAAAATCTTAGTAGGGGTAGAAGTAGCAGCAACAATAGTAACAGTAACAGCTGGTAGAGCAGTATTCAAATTCAGTAAGAGCAGTATTTGTAGGAGACCATTCAAGGTACTTTTATTGACCCTTCAGGATGGTGGGTGCAATAACCAAACTAGATCCGTCAGAAGAGCCAATGAAGTAGGGGTCAGTCGACAAACGACCAATAGGTATAGGTATCTTAGGGCTAGATTGCAACTGCAACTGTTTCAGTAAAGTTGCAATTACCTTATAGCCATTCATGTTCTGAAGTTTCGAACCCTCAGGAATATCCAAACGAGGTTGTTCTTCAGAACCAGACATATTGTAAAATCAGGTACGGATTAGAACACGCCGGCGGTGATCGGCTGCGCGTGAAGGAGTTCGGCCGGTGGTGGCGGAACAAAAACTCGAGCAGCGAACGGCGTTGAAGGGCGTCGTCAGAAACTGGCGGGCAGCGGCAGCACTGGTGCAGCAGCGGTGGCGCGTGGGGCGACGGGCGGCAGCTCAGAAAAATTTAGGGCCGCGAAAAATTTTCTGTTTCAGGTTTCAGAATTTTTAGGCTCTGATACCATGATAAAATATAGAGGACTTAATTATAGTGCACTGATATTAATCAATGACACACCTCATCAATCATGAGGATTACAATATATAGGGCTACAACAAACCAAAGTCTGACAGGAATAAGATTCTAAGTCTATAAGGAAACTACAATCTATAACTAATTTTGTAAGGTAACTAATTCTATATTGTAACTACCATCTATAACATTTCCTATAAGGAAAGGGTTACCAAAATCTAACGATAGAATTCTAAGTTTATAAGAAATTACCATTTATAGCTAATTCTATAAGGAAACTAATTCTACTACCATTTATAATCTTTCCTACAAGGAAAGGGTTTCTATTTCCTTAACACCCTCCCTCAAGTTGGAGCATGATGACAAGAATGTCCAACTTGCAAAGAAGATAATGAAATTGTGAATCATTAAAAAAAATTTCTCAGTAGTGGTAGAAGTAGCAGCAACAACAGTAACAGCAGCAGCTGGTAGAGCAATATTCAAATTCAATAAGAGCAATATTTGTAGGTAATTCTCTTAACACTTCAGGTTGGTGGGTGCAATAACCAAACCATGTCCGTCAGAAGTGCCAATGAAGTAGGGGTCAGTCGACAAACAACAAATAAGTATAAGTACCTTAGGGCCAGGTTGCAATTGCAACTATTTCAGTAAAGTCGCAATTACCTCATTGCCATTTATGTTCTGAAGCACAGTAGCCTCAAAACCAACATCAGTACGGGCCTGTTCTTCGGGATTACTTCCGGAGGCAGACATAGTGTAAAATAAGGTACAGATCAGCAGCAGGTACAATAACCGGCAGCAGATCGGATCGGGCAAGGCACACCGACACATTGAACGAGCGGTGGCGCATGGAGATCGGTGCAGCAGCGCGTGGAGATCGACGGCGGCACGTGTGATTCGGTAAGGGCAACAGTCGGTGACCGCTAGGTCACAACGGCCGTGGTCGATGAACGACGAGCTTAAGCGGTGGCACAGCAGCAGCGCGTGGAGGAACGCGCTATCGATGGCGGCGGCAGGAGCTCGGGAAAAAGGCAGTGGAATTTTCTTTTCAACTTTTAGAATTTTAGGCTCTGATACCATGATAAAATACAAAGGAATTTATTATGGTGCACTGATATTAATCAATGACACATCTCATCAATAATGAGGGTTACAATATATAGGGCTACAACAAACCAAAGTCTGACAGGAATAAGATTCCAAGTCTATAAGGAAACTACAATCTATAACTAATTTTGTAAGGTAACTACTTCTATAAGGTAACTACCATCTATAACATTTCCTCCTTTCCTACAAGGAAAGGATTTCTATTTCCTTAACAAGATCATTTCTTCCTAAATATTTAAACATCCATTCACGTGGGAAAAGGGAACTTAATTATATGATGATTATAAGTCACAGGCTTCTTCTTCTTTGGCAGGTTCATCAATGGAGAAGCCCTCAAACTCCAAGTGCATCAAGTATTCGAGTTCTGCTGATAGGATCGGCGATTTGCCCGATGATGTTATCTGCCGGATTCTGTCTCGCCTCCCTACAAGAAATACAGCTGCAACCAGTATTTTATCCAACAGATGGATATCTCTGTGGACTAAAGTACCTCTCATTGACTTTGAAGACAAGGAAAAAGGGTGAACACTGTGCATTCTGTTAACTCGGCCTTATCACACCACCGTGCTGAACGTCTGGAGAAGTTTCGTGTCAAACAGGTTCCGGGTGGTGATGATCTGAACGCAGTTTTTGTTCGAGGATAGGTCAGACTTGCAATCGCCCGGGAAGTTCGAGTTCATGATCTTCAGTTATTGAGAGATGCAAGGTATTTCCAGGATTTACCTGATACCCTTTTCATGCATGAGCCACTTGAATCTCTCTCGTTATCTGGCCACTTTCTGCTGAAACTGCTTACCATTGTTCGTCTTCCCAAATTGCGAGTTTTGGAGCTTACTCGTGTATATCATAATGGGGAAGAAGGCATTCAAAGGCTTGTATCGGGTTCTCCTGTGCTCCAGTATCTTATGATTGCATGGAATCATCTACATGCCGATAAAGATGTTAAAATTCGTTCCTCCTCATTGAACCATCTTGAAATCCATTTTGATTTTTCATATTTGTTCAGACCATATTAGGAAGATCGGGAAGCTTGATATCGATGCACCAAACCTGGAACACCTCATTTTGGATGATTTCTTGTGTATGGATATCTCAGTAAGCAAGATGACTTCACTGATATCAGTGATGTTAGAGTTAGAGTCCCACGTTGGTGGTTGACAGTCATATGATTCAATATATAAGATCATGGGTTACTTCTACATAGTCAATTGTTTCTATGATAGAAGCCCATGATTCTAATATGGTATCAGAGCCCAAGGTTGGCCCTTACCCTTTCTGTCCACGTTTGCGCGATGATTCATCGCAATGATTCATACCCCTAACTGGTATGATGAATTGGATGTTTTTGTTGAATTCGACAGTGAAGCTAGTCCAGAGTCTGAACAGTGTGAAGCATCTGAAAATCAAGGAGGACGCAATGATGGCTATTAGCTTTGCTACAATCCCCTTGTCTGCTTCCTTTGAGAGGTTAATTGAGCTGGATTTAGGCATGGACTGCTGTCATAGGAGCGCATTTGGCACGATACTTTGTCATGCGATCTTGTTGCAGGTGCTTAAGCTGACCATGAATGAATGTGATAGCTACATTCACAAGCTATGTTGGGAGGGCCCCAAGCAGGTACCAAAATGTCTATCGTCCAGCCTCGTACAAGTTTCGATCAAGGGACTCCAAGACCTCGAAGATCAGATGGCTCTGGTGAGGTACATTCTGAGGTATGGTTGTATGTTGAAATCCGTTGATCTGGCCTCCACTTTTGGACTGGACTTCAAAACCAGGTTCAGTACTGCACAGAAGATACTGATGTTCCCCAGAGCTTCTGGAGCATATTCGATCAAGTTTGAACGATAGCTCAGTTATCTGTTTGAAGTCTCATATTCGGTCTTTTGGGTTGGTTGAGTTTGCTACTACCTTGGCTTCTTTGTCATAAACTTCTGTATTTCTTGTCTTTGTGTTGATAATCTGAACTCCTGCATTAATCTCTGTTGTACTGTACCAACCACATTGTTCCCTGTCAAACATTGTCAAGATGGCTTGTAATGAATTGTCATGGCTGTTTTATGGAATGTTGATTGTTGGTGACTTTGGAATTCATATGCCTGGTAATATTTCTGACTGGTGCAGTTCAAGAGTCGGTCTGTCTATGGAATGTTGATTGCCATTTTACATCCAGGAATTCACATGCTTTGCAACATTAGCTTTGCTTCCAGTGGCTTTTCGTTTATTGGCTCGATTTCTGGCGCGCACTGCTGATACTGTAAACACTAATGTAAGAACTTCAGTCATTGGTGTTTATCTTACAGGTTAGAAATCAATTTAATGGGTTGGCGAAGAAAGGGATTTTCTGAATAATTCTTCTCCTCTTTTTATCAAACTAAATTTCTTTTTGAGTGAAGTTTTCAACCAGTTCGGCAAAATTAAAATCAGAACTTTAATTATAAACTTGTCTGCATCTAGCAGTAACAAATTTTCAACCCAGTTTGGGAGAATCAACTACAAACTCGTCTAACTATGCCCAACCAACAACAGCGTAAAGCAGTAAATAATGGTCAAAATGCAGAAATAAATTGCTGGATCTTCGCCTGCACCCTCTCCTTCTCTTCAGGCCCTCCCAGATCACCCACATTATCGTGATATTCCTGCAAAAATCCAGCGTATATCTTAGTTTAATACTAGAAAGAAGATGAATATGGCATGAGAAACATTCACAAGGCAGAAAGCCACATGGCTCTTGGTCCCTTTCGTTATGTCAACAAAATGGGGAAAACAATTATCAGTCAGCAACCACTCATAAGAAGTTTGATTAGTAATTTGGTGAAATTTGAAACAGTGATACTGGAATGGATATCAATATGTCATAGAAGCAAATATACCTGCAGTACACCCTTGACATCCTTTCTGGAAAGCTTATTCTGCTTCAATAACAGCTCAATCCTCGCTTGCATTCGAGGGTTCCTATATCATGCAGAAAATTCTCCACTAAGAAAATTATAGCTCATTAGTGTATTCAAGCTTTTATACGTTTGAACTTACTCAGAAGTCCAAAGATGACCCAGAATTACAGCAATCAACTGCACATATCATCAAAAACAGAAGAATAAATACCAGCCTGCCAAATTAGATATACATGACAAAAATTTACGCATAAAAGATTTCAATGCAGTACATAGATGACATAAAAAATTCAATATTAAGTACTCATAGTAGTTAAATATGAAGCTCATATGAACCCATTCATTTTTTTCAGGACACAATGGAACGTTGTTATCCACCTGCATAGTATATAGGCCAGACTCCATCCTCCTGATATACTTTTCATCTTCATCCATCTGCAGATCATAATATAATTTTGAGAAAACAAAGTGCAGCAGAAACAGATGGTTGGACAGTATGAAAAGATATCCAAGATGCATGCAAACCTCCAGGTCGTCCAAGTCCATACTGTTCATTCTTTCAGTCTCTGCTTTCACTCTGTTGGAATATCTGCATAAAGAGCAGCGTTGAAAACTACATACAAAATAACTTCCACAAAAAAGGGAAGGGCACTCACTCAGTCTCCACAGAGGGGTGGTAGTAATACTTATGTCCTAAGAAGTAAGAACATTGACATCACCTCATATATAACTCCATGAGCCGGTCTATCTTTTCGCACTCATTCTCCACAAACTTGTTCAGCAATCTTTCCCTCCTAGAGCCCCTCAAAATTCCACCTATTAAAAAAACCATAGAAGAAGCTAAGCTAAGCATGTATATCAGAACCAAACTAAAGGAAAGATACAAGGCATAGAAATTATATTCACATTTTCCCTCATTAAACAGTCCTCGCAACTAATACAACAGCGGACAAAAAACAGTTATTCATCAGCTCATCCAATAGAGAGTAGCAAAATTTCTTCACGTGCGTAAATGCTGCTTCTAGATAATAAAAACATCGTATCTTATACTTCTACAACTCCAAAATCATAAGAGCCAACAGCAAACTTCCAAAATTTTGAAATTTAGGACATATTTTAGCTTATTGAAAGATTCACGAGCATTCTTACCAAACAACGATGCAATCAGCGAGATTAGCCGCTCTTCTAGTTCCTCCTTCAAGCCCTTCTTCTTGTTCTTCTTGCTCAGAGGAAGCTGTCAACAGAAATCATACAACATTTATCTTCTGCTAATACACATTGCATCATAGAGCATATGTAAAGGGTAGAACAGAACTTGCCTTACCCATAAAAGCTGGAAACGCAGTCTTCAACCCCATAACATCAACAAACCTTTCGCACGCAGCGGGGTAATTCGTCATGGCAAAATCCAAAGCCTTGATAGCCGAACCATAGCACAGTTTCTTCTGATTCATGATAATGATCATCAGCTCCACTCCCTCAGACTTGACAAACTTCTCCTTATTCTCCAATGGCATTAGCAAACAACACAAGCAGTCAAACAAATTCTCCACCATTTCCTCCTCCTCCAGAGTCCTCGGGTCCCTAGACTTGTACATTGCCACTGCCTGCAGCACCGCATCTACACCGTTCATCTGCCCCAGACGCTTCTGATTCACCGCGCTGCCCTGCAACAAAATGGCCAGCATCTCCGATGCATACTGCTTGTTCCCGTCGAATTCCCGCGATTTAATCTTTGCAACCAGCCACTTCATCAGCTTAGTCCTCTCGCAGACCAATTCCGCAACCGCGGGCTTTATTTCAATCAAATTCTCGATTGTCGTCAATGTGCTGTATATAGCAGCTGCCTCATCCGGGTCGGATTCGGACAACCGATTCATATTCTGAACCAGGAGCTCCAACCCGTTGTTCTCGATCAAAGCGTCGACGAAGACGGTTGCCGCTGCCGCCGCCTCATCGCCATCCTCGCCGTCGAACACGTCGGCATCAGTGAGGTCCTGGATGAGGGAGACGGCGTCGACGGCGATGTCAGTGTTGTCATGGTTGAGCAGCTGCGCGATGGAAGACACAGTGCCGAGGGAGACGAGCTCCGGGTAGAGCTCCGGCCCGCCGGCGAGGATCTTGAGCTTCTCGATTTCGTCGTGGAGCTCGACCTCGGAGTCGGCGAATTTCTCCGGCTGGTCCGGGTACTTGAGCCTGGCGGCGGTGTTGTCTTTGAGGCGGCGCTCGAAGGCGAGGGCGAGCTTCTTTAGGGTTTTGAGGTCCAGCGTCTCCACGGGGTTTTGCTGGGATTTTTCGAGGGCTTCTAGGAGAGAGAAGTCGATTGCTCCGTTGGTTGAGGGGGCTTGTTCTCCGTCCTCGTAAACTTCGTCGGAGAAGTCGCGCTTCCGCTTCGGAGGGTGGCCGGCGGCGTTCATCTTGTCGGAGAAGATGAAGCGCTCGAGTGTTCTCTTTGGTCGACGTGACTGTGTGAATTGGCAGTGAGGCCGCAAACTCCCGGGATTCCGACGGGTTATTGGGCTATGGCCCAACCCTTTCATGGACATGTATCGTGACTCAGGATCTTTAAGGGCAATTTAGTCTTCTTAAAGATAGTCATTAGCAGAGGGTTTGGATTGACAAGTTGTTAAAGAAGAAGGGATATACATTGTATAGATATAACTCTATGAGATGGTATCGTGTGAGAGAACCTAAACTTTATGCAGTCACATGCGCCTTGTTCCTTCGGGTGCGTGCATTTCACGCGCCCTTTTTCTTCATTGCGATTTGCTCTTCTTCCGCCAGCGCGACACTTTGCTGCTGCGAGCTCGTCGATTGCAGCACTCCTCTGCCGCGAGCTCATCATCGTCATCACCATCGTCGCACCTCTGAGCACGTCGTCGTGCAGAGGACCAAAGAACAGAGCATCGTCGTCGTCACGAACAGCAGAGTGTCGCCCTCGCCTCAAACAACAGAGCGTCGTCAACGCCAATAGCTGAGCATCGTCGGTGGCGCGAACAACAGAGCAGCATGGTCGGTGCATACAACAGAGCATCGTCGGCGGCACCTATAGTAGAGTGTCGTCGTCGCGCCAATTGCAGAAGAATTACAGCAACGGAGCAAGGGCATGGCGTCACAACGATCTAGCCGAAGTCGAATAGATCTCACCGGTGAAAGAAGAATTGCGACGGTTATGAACGGCGGAGCAAGATTCCGACAGAAATGGAAGAATTCGATGTTAACTGTCGGTCGAAGGCGGTTGCAGGTTTCAGGAGGAGAAGGAAATAAAAATAAATATTCTGATATTTTTATCAGCATATTTATTCTGTATATAGTATTTTAAAAATTGTACAATAGGTCCCTAAATTCATCAGCATATTGAAAAAATCCCATCTCAAATGAAATTTTTTATAATTGCACAACAAACCCTGGCCTAAAGTTTAGGTTGACTAAAACAAGAGTTTGTGTAACCCTATATACTTGAGTAAGTTCAAATATTAGATAATTAAAACTACAATAACCATAACTAGTTGATGAAAGTGCAAATATAACCCTCTGGTGAGAAGCTGACCCTGTTTTTCCGACCGTTGACCCCCAAAATGACAAAAATACCCTCGGGCCAAAAGCTGAATTTGGATAGAGAATTATACCCTTGCCCACCGCTAGACCACCACCAGACCGCCGCCTAAGGACAAATTACCTATCAAGAGACATTCTCAATTATTATTTTAGTATGCAATTCAATGTAAAAACAAAAATAACTTTAACACTTATTCAGCATGATCTTGTTTTTCAGAAGGAATGATATTCGCCGCAACCCCTCGCTCTCCTCTCTTTCAAAATTCCTACTTTTTATTTAATTTTCTTTTCCTCATATTCTCATTAGGGAGAGATGGAAAAACAATACTCCCTCTGTCTCACCAAAAATGACACATAGTATACTTTTTAGAAGTCAAACTTTGTAAATTTTGACCATGAATATAAATTAATATATACATTATAAAAATATCATGTGAGATATATTTCAATATCTATTTTTTAAAATATTGATTTTTTATGTGAAATTATTATACGTAACTAGAAATATTGACGGTCAAACATGATCGTTGAGATCGTGAAAAAGTTAATAGGTCATTTTTGTTGGGACGGAGGGAGTAGTTTTTTCAATTGATATTCTTTGAATATTTATGTTATTTAATAAGTATGGAATTGTTTCCATGCATTAACATAGCTCTTCGACATGATAAATTAGATGTTGTATTAATGATGATCACTTGATTTAGTTGTTCACGTCGTTGTATTTTGTTCGATCAGGTTGTACAGATAGTGTATTTGTGATTTCCTCTGTGTATTTATATTAGGACTTCAATTTAATTAGCTTTGTGTTTTTGAAAGTGTTCACAATTTAGGCAATATAGATCATTTTTTGATCAGGTGGTCTTACCGTTCTTGAAGATCCCTATTTGACATAGTGATAATGCGTGATACGCTTATCTCTACAAATGGTCATGTTTTTTTTGTGAGAAGCAAGTTAATATTTCGATGGTGATATTACAATTTTTATTGGATCTATTTTTTAAAAGCATGATCTTGTTTCCATATTTGTTTTAAATTTATGTGATTCTTTACAAATAAAAATTAATATCATTCTACATTAACTTCAAAATAGTTTAATATTATTTCACATTTTATCTTTAGAAAAACAAGATTTAATCGATAGAAAAGTAAGCACTTTTATATTAGGGTGTTATACCAATATAAATCTATATAGTTGCGAAAGTGTCAATATAACCTTCAACTGTTTGAAAGTAAAATTAATCACCCTAACTATTAAATCAAAGTGCCAATATAACCCTTAAATGGGACATCCAGTGTTGACCTTGATGTGGACATTGTTGACCGCACTTAAAATGATAAAAATGCTCTCGGGGCAATAGTTGAAACAGTGTGGATTATTTTACCCTTACCCACTGCCGATGCTACACCGCCACCGTCGCAGCTTTGTCGTCGCTGTCGCACCTCCACGAAAAACCTCAACCCGCCACCTCAAAATCCTAGCCCCACCATTGCCCCACAAAATCCTAACCCTACCATTTGCGTCACCAAATTCCCCCTGAAGCCTGACTGCGAATTCAAGGTCTCCGGCGTTGAGGAGAAGAAGCCTCATCCCAATCCTCCTCCTCGCCTCAAATCGATCGTTAGTGAGGTTGCCGAAGCCTTAGCCCAAACACAAGAAGAAGAAGGGTAAGGCCAGGGTTTTGGGACCAGCTATGGAGATGAAGAAGAAGCTGACGTTGCGGATAAGAAGAAGCCTTCGCTGGCGTTAAGCAAGGCTGACCGCTAAGAAGAGAAGAAGAAGAGGGTCACCGGAATTAGTGAGTTCACCAATGAAGAAAAAGGGTCGACGGTGTTGGTGAGGTCACCAACGAAGAAGAAGGGTCGGCGGTGTTGGTGGGGGTGGAAAGTTAAAGAAGAACTGGAAGAAAAAGTTAAGGACGGGAGAAGAGAAGAAGGTGATGGTGGGGGCATACTAGTCATTTTATATTTCTTTTTTTTCACTGATTATCAAGGGTTATACTGGCACTTTCGAATACCATAGAGTTATATTAGCACTTATATCATATACGTATAGTCAGTGGCGGAACCGGGAGTAAATTTTAGGGGGGGCGAAAATGAGATTAAAATTTTTTTTTGCAACGCTAAATAAAATAATTTTTAACAAACAACGCTTACATAATAATATGAATACATAATAGTTAGATTTTTACAACAAAGAACTACCATTGCATAAAAAACTACGTTCCAATACTTGGGTTGCTAGAACTAGAAACACTAACCGCAGGAGACAACTGTGTCCTGCGATGTTGCATACGCTGATAACGTTGCAAAATTGGTTCATTATCAATCCCAACAAAAATCGCCTTCTCAATATGCATTGTCATAACATCATTTATCCATTCATCTCCCATTCTGTTGCGTAAATTAGTCTTGATTCTCTTCATGGCTGAAAAAACTCGTTCAACAGAAGCAGATGCAACTGGTAGAACTAAGGTTAACTCAATAAGACGATATACCAGTGGAAAACATGTATGCCTAGTTGTTTGAACCATCTTTTGAGCAAGACTTCCGAAGTCCTCAATGGCCAAAAACTCATGATCAAGTTGCACATTATGAATGAAAGTACTAAGTTGTTGATGAAGGCGGGAACGATCTTCTACAGAGAAGTCACTTGGATATAGTTCAGCAAGACGAATTAACTTACCAATATCAAACTTAGAAAATGAATTTCTTGGATCAAGGCAAGCCATACAAGAGAGTAACTCCGCATTTGCTTCCGGAAATCGATTGTTCATTTCATTAATCATCCTATCAATAACCTAGTATTCAGAAAATAAAAGGTTAACATGTAGCAGTGAAAAAAATGCAAATCAAATCAAATAAGGTATGTAAATTATAAAAGTAATACCTGAAGAAAAGTATCAACACGAAAGAAATCACCATGGGTCTGCATTTGCGTAAGTCGTTTCCTACGACCACGAATTGCTCGTTCATCTTCCATATTAACTACCGAGATGTCATGATTAACAAAAAATTCGTTGACTTCATTTAACAACTCATCCCAACCATTCTCTCTGTATTGTTGCAACTCAAACTTCATTGTATTCATCAAACTCACAGCCAACACAATATTTTGATTCTTTTGTTGCAAAGCATAGGACAAAGCATCTACAACTCCCAACAAACACTTCATCATAAGCATCACAAAAACAAATTCATAACTCTCCATTTGCTCAAGCAAACCGCTCGCTGAAGATTTACTCAGATTTGCATCACCATCATCGTGGACGTTTTCAATCAATTGCAAAATAGATTCCCACATAGTAATGAAACGAATAATAGTAGTGTAATGTGATCCCCAACGAGTATCCCCCGGCCTTCTCAAACTAGTCTCTTGATTTTGGCCTCTTCCACTCACAATATCTCCATTCTCCAATCCCTCTACAATTCTAGCATGTTCTAAATCAAGAAGCATGTCTTTTCTTCTACATGAAGCTCCAGCTAAATTCACAATCATACCAAGATAAACGAAAAACTGACACACAGTTCGATTATCATTAGCAACAGCAAGAACAACCAATTGAAGCTGGTGAGAAAAACAATGGACATACCTTGCAGATGAGTTTTCTTTCAATATCAAAGCTTTCAATCCATTATACTCTCCTCGCATATTTGAGGCTCCATCATATCCCTGACCTCTCAACTTTGACATTGATAATTTATGCTTTGCAAACAATTCATCAATAGCACTCTTCAAACTAATAGCAGAAGTATTACGCACATGCACAACACTAAGAAAACGTTCAAGAACGCATCCTTGTTTGTTGACATATCTTAAAACAACCCCCATTTGCTCTTTTATTGATGCATCTCTAGCCTCATCAACCAATAGAGAAAAATAACTATCTCCAATATCATTAACAATAAGATTTGTTACCGCACTTGCACAGGCACTTGATAGTTCCTTCTGTACTTTGGGAGATGTGAGCTTGCAATTTCCAGGGCCATTTTCATTCATGGTCTTAGCAACAACATCATTTCGCTTGCAATACCAGTCAATCATTTCGAGATAATTGCCCTTATTCAGAGAATCCAGCCCTTCATCATGGCCACGAAAAGCCATACCTTGATTTAGCAAGAACCGTGTCACATCCAAAGCGCTGTCAAATGCGTGCGATATGCAATCTCCGATTCCCGCCCATGTGCCTGATAAGAATGAAGGATACTCTGTCTTTGACGCTTAAATGCATACAATTGTTCAGCTGCATCATTATGAGAACTACCCATTACGCCAACATGTTTCTTATATATATCAAGCGCTTTCTTCCAATTGTTAACCCCAGTCACAGTAAATGCATCCTCTCCATCTCGACATCCCTTATGTGAATTCCTAAAGAGATAGCAACAAAAGCAAAATGTTGCATCCTTTGACGCGCTATACTCCAACCAATCAAATTTTTCATACCACGAAGGTTGAAAACATCTATAGTCATTTCCCTGCTTTGTCTTTGGAAAAGAATGACCCTTAGGTTGGCAAGGACCTCTTAACACATATTCTCTCATCACTTGATCTCTAATAGAAACATCAAAATCCTTAATAGGTTTACGTTTCCCGGGATCATTTATAACATCATCCGAATTGAACTCAACACGAGAATGTTTTTTACTACTACCCTCTTCATTAATCCTTTCTTCATTTGATTCACTCGGTCTCTTAAAAATAGATGATCCACTACTTCAAATTAAGAATTTATCCATATCCTATTTGACATAAAATAAGAAAAATATGTCAAATTAAATATGTATATGCTATTCAAAATTCACAATTTCTCAAAAATATGTCTAATTAAATATGTCTAATTAAATATGTCTCAAAAATATGTCTAATTAAATATGTCTAATTAAATATGTCTAATTAAATATGTCTCAAAAATATGTCTAATTAAATATGTCTCAAAAATATGTCTAATTAAATATGTCTAAAAAATATGTCTAATTAAATATGTCTAAAAATATGTCTAATTAAATATGTCTAATTAAATATGTAAAAAATATGTCAAATTATTCAAATCTATATTTAGCACAATTTCACAATTTCAACACAATCACTAAATTATTCATATCTATATTCAATATTCACAATTTCATACAAATTCAAGTTATTCAACATTACATAACAAAAATATATTAGTCCCTTGATACCTTGTCCTTGGTTGCTGATAGTGGTTGTAGAAGAGACGGCGGCAGGCGGCGGCGGCGGCAGGCGGCGGCGGCGGAAGGTGGCTGGCAGCGGCCGAGCGGCGGATCTGCTTGGAGTTGGAAACTTGGAGAGGCAAATGTGCTTTGCCTTTGCTGCCTCAAACGTGCCTTAGTTAGGTTAGTTGAATTTTGTTTGGGCCAATTGGGCTGAGCCCAATTGGCCTTTTATTTTTTTCCCACCAGCTAAGCAAAATTACGTCGTTTCACTTAGCCAAAACGACGTCGTTTTGTTTAGTTATACCAAAAAAAATAAAAAAAAAACTTCATCTTCTTCAAGTCTCTTTCCTCTGCGCGCCTCCGCCTCTCACGCCACTTCCTCGCTCCGGCAACGACGACAACTCAAGGGGGGGTGGAATCCGGTGGCTTCCGGTGGCTCTAGGCCTAAATTCCGGGCCGCTGGATCTTAGGGGAGGCGCTAGCACCCCCTCGCCCCCCCCCCCCAGTTCCGCCTCTGCGTATAGTTATGAAAGCACTTTACTCTTTATATTATTAGCACAAAACACAATACTCTTTATGATTTCTTAATTTTGACACACTTTTTATTTTATCATGTTAATATAAAAAATGAAAATTTCTCTTTATAATAAAAATTAAAGAGTATGTCTTTTGAAAGACGGTCTTTCCATAAGTCATGGAAAGACGGTCTTTCCAAAAGTCATGGAAAGACCAAGGTTTAAAGTGTAAATTAGAAGAAATTAAGATAAAATTTATGGGTTGCATGAATCGGGTTATAAACTTTATTACTACTACATGTTCCATAATAAATTTTTAATATTACAACTTAGACCTTTTACCTTTATTATTCTAATTAAATCCTGTCTTTCTATAAGTTTATGGAAAGACCGTCTTTTCCAAGACTTTGTCAAAAGTAAATCATTTAAAACCACTCATTAAAATTTTGTTTTCTCTTTTCAAGTTGACTAAATTATTTTTTTAGTTATCTACAAAGCATCTTATACCATATTTTGGTCTCCGTTTGCAAATCAACCCTTAGACACAAATTCAGAACGACATGTTTTGGTCCCCACAGGTGGTTTTCAGGTAAACCATAACTGTTTTTCAATATAGACAGGGGTATTTTTATAATTTTACATATTAGAAAATATTTTCAATTAAACTTTGGGGTCATTTTCAAAGACCATACAGAATGTGAAGGGCTTAATTGCAAATAAACTAAAAATCATATTGTCTATAATACCCAATCCCACCCAATCCCACAAAACCCTATTCTCCTTCTTCCCACCTTCACCTACAGACCACTCGACTTATCCTTCTTCAATCCCTACGCCACCCGATGCCACCAGCCGCGCCACAAGACGACACAACTCCACCGCACCTTGGTTCTCTACAATTGTGACTCGTTGTTGTCCTCACAGCTCCAACATCCGTGAGTCGTTGTTGTCCTGGCCGTTGTCTCCGTTGTGCCACCTGCCGCATTGAATAGGGCCCCAACACGCCACCACTCGCTCAGAACCTCATGGAGAGGTTACTCAAGATTGCCGAGGAAGACAATGAAAAGTTCTTGTTAAAGCTTAAGAAGCTGATTGACCGGTAATAAACTTTTGTTTGGCTAAGATTCTTGTATTCATGGTAAATTAATTACTTATTCATTTCTGAATGTGTTTTTGTTGCAGAGTTGGTGTCTTCTGACAATTGAAGTCCAATTCAATCATTTCAACATCGAATCACAAGCTTAGAATAGCAGTAGAGATTTGCTAACCATGTTCAACTTTACTTCTAATATGATTGATTATGATATTGAAAATGGTAAGCTTTTACCAGTTTCAAAATTGTTGCTGAAGATGAGCATTCAAGCTATGAAATTGCTGAAATGATTTGTAATAGGTTGTTGTCCCGGAGAAGAAGATGAAGGCCTTTTCTTTTTCTTTTTTATTTTTTTTAAATTCATGGGTATTATGGCTATTTTACCTATTTTGATCAATTTTACCATTGACTTCCTTTGAAAACCATCTTTGAGAACCGAACAAATCGTTCTAAATTTATTTTGTAATGTCTAAGAGTTGATTTGCAAATGGGGACCAAAACACAGTATAAGATACTTTGTAGAGGACTAAAAAATAATTTAGTCTTTCAAGTTTATCAATATATTTTAACTGGTAAGAAAACAACATCTAAATATATAAGGGATAAATATATTTATAACCCTAACTTTAAACTGAAAGTGTCAGTATAATCCTATAATATGAGAAAATGATAATTTAACCCTAATTAACTATTGGTGTCAATCTAACCCTAACTTTCAAAAAATTTGTGTTGATATAACCAAACTCCCTAATTCCGACGTTGACCAATGAATTTCCGACAACAATAAGAAATGAAATAACGGAAATACCCTTGATTAAGAAGTTCAAAAATTAATACCTAAAAAACTCTTCTTCTTCACTACTCCGCCGGAAACCGTCGCTCCTCTATCACTGGGAACCGCCGCCACTACCGGAAACCACCACTGCCACCACCAGAAACCGCCGCCACTGCCACAACTAGAAACCGTCGCCCCAAAGATTTCACCCCGCTCAGCTCAGCCCTCGATTCACCACCCCACCCCACCACCACCTTCTCCTCCCTATCCCGCCATCGCTGGTGGTGAATCACCAACCTCACAACCACCATAAACCCTCGATCATCCGCCGCCCTCAATTTTCTTTGCGACCTAAAGTCCCTTCGGGGTTTGACATAGGGCAACGAGATCGAACGCTTCCTCTACGCCGTCAACAAAATCTAGCGCTCGCTTGAGTCTACCGTCATCATCAAATAGTACTGCGATCCAAATTAACATGGCTCGGATTGAAGACGAGTTTCGAAATATCCTGCCTGCTCAAACTTCTCTGTTGCAGTTGATACCCTCACCATCGCCGTCGGTGACTTCTCCCATGGCGGCGCCGCCAGCTGAACCAGCACCAGCAGCTCTGAAATCAGCCAAATTAGTCGAACCAGCCGATCTGCTGTCGTCTGAAGCTGTTTTCGACCTGAGAATAAACAAAATAAGGGTTTTTGACCTGAGAAGTGAGAAGAAAGAAAAGAAAGGGTTTTCTCGATCTCAGGATGATGACTGCAGAAAAAAAGAAAGGGTTTACTCGAGAGAAACTCGACGAAAGAAAGAAAAGAAAGGATTTTAGATTTTTCACATTTTTATTTGCTTAAAGTTAAGGGTAAAATTATCTTTCAATCAAATAAATATTAACTAAAAAATTAATAAATTCAAGGTTTAGATTGATACTTTATAAAATTATAAAATTATATTAATATTTTTAATATAAATATAAAATTATTTTAGTACTTAAATCAACATATAACGTCAAACAAATTGAAATGGAAGGAGTATAAACTGCTACTGATGCACGCATGGAGACTGCAATAAGAGAAGGGAAGGGAAGGGATAAAATTGAGTTATAGAGTGGAAAAAAAACCGACCTAGTCAGCTATGTACGATATTAATATAATATTGTTAGTAGTATCTAGATATTGTCTGATTGTCAACTTGTACCCACGAATATATATGAGTACTTAAACTCACCTAGTGGCGGAACTAAGGGGGCGAGGGGGTGCTAGCGCCTCTCCTAAGATCCGGCGGCCCAGAATTTAGGCCTAGAGCCACCGGAGGCCACTGGATTCTGCCCCCCCTTGAGTAGTCGGCGCTGGAACCCGGAGCGAGGCAGCAAAGTTGAGAGGCGCAGCGGATCAGAGAAAATGAAGAAGATGAAGTTTTTTCATTTTTTTGGTATAACTAAACAAAACGACGTCGTTTTGGCTTAAGTGAAACGACGTCGTTTTGTTTAGCTGAAAGGAAAAAAATATAAGGCCAATTGGACTTCAGCCCAATTGGCCCAAACGAAACTTAAATAACTAATGGCCATTATGGCCTAACCTAATTAATAGGCCTTGAGAAGTTGAGAGGCAGCAAACTGAGCAAAGTAATATACGTTTGCCACTTTGCCTCCAACTCCAAGCAAATCCACAGCCCAGCCTCCGCCTTCCGCCGCCGCCGCCTGCCGCCACCCCTTCTATAACCACTATCAGCAACCAAGGGCAAGGTATCAAGAGAGGCCAATATATTTTTGTTATGTAATTTATGTTGAATAACTTGAATTTGAATGAAATTGTGAATATTGAATATAGATATGAATAATTTAGTGATTGTGTTGAAATTGTGAAATTGTGCTAAATATAGATTTGAATAATTTGACATATTTTTGACATATTTAATTTGACATATTTAATTAGACATATTTAATTTAACGTATTTAATTAGACATATTTAATTAGACATATTTTTGAGACATATTTAATTTGACATATTTAATTAGACATATTTTTGACAAATATTTAATTAGACATATTTAATTAGACATATTTAATTAGACATATTTTTGAGAAATTGTGAATATTGAATAGCATAAACATATTTAATTTGACATATTTTTCTTATTTTATGTCAAATAGGATATGGATAAATTCTTAATTCGAAGTAGTGGATCATCTATTTTTAAGAGACCGAGTGAATCAAATGATGAAAGGATTAATGAAGAGGGTAGTAGTCAAAAATATTCTCGTGTTGAGTTCAATTCGGATGATGTTATAAATGATCCCGGGAAACGTAAACCTATTAAGGATTTTGATGTTTCTATTAGAGATCAAGTGATGAGAGAATATGTGTTGAGAGGTCCTTGCCAACCTAAGGGTCATTCTTTTCCAAAGACAAAGTAGGAAAATGACTATAGATGTTTTCAACCTTCGTGGTATGCAAAATTTGATTGGTTGGAGTATAGCGCGTCAAAGGATGCAACATTTTGCTTTTGTTGCTATCTCTTTAGGAATTCACATAAGGGATGTCGAGATGGAGAGGATGCATTTACTGTGACTGGGGTTAACAATTGGAAGAAAGCGCTTGATATATATAAGAAACATGTTGGTGTAGCGGGTGGTTATCATAATGATGCAGCTGAACAATTGTATGCATTTAAGCGTCAAAGACAGAGTATCCTTCATTCTTATCAGGCACATGGGTGGGAATCGGAGATTGCATTTCGCACGCGTTTGACAGCCGCTTTGGATGTGACACGGTTCTTGCTAAATATAGGTATGGCTTTTCGTGGCCATGATGAAGGGTTGGATTCTCTGAATAAGGGCAATTATCTCGAAATGATTAACTGGTATTGCAAGCGAAATGATGTTGTTGCTAAGACCATGAATGAAAATGGCCCTGGAAATTGCAAGCTCACATCTCCCAAAGTACAGAAGGAACTATCAAGTGCTTGTGCAAGTGAGGTAACAAATGTTATTGTTAATGATATTGGAGATAGTTATTTTTCTCTATTGGTTGATGAGGCAAGAGATGCATCAATAATAGAGCAAATGGGGGTTGTTTTAAGATATGTCAACAAACAAGGATGCGTTCTTGAACGTTTTCTTAGTGTTGTGCATGTGTGTAATACTTTGGCTATTAGTTTGAAGAGTGCTATTGATGAATTGTTTGCAAAGCATAAATTATCAATGTCAAAGTTGAGAGGCCAGGGATATGATGGAGCCTCAAATATGCAAGGAGAGTATAATGGACTGAAAGCTTTGATATTGAAAGAAAACTCATCTGCAAGGTATGTCCATTGTTTTTCTCACCAACTTCAATTGGTTGTTCTTGCTGTTGCTAATGATAATCGAACTGTGTGTCAATTTTTCATTTATCTTGGTATGTTTGTGAATTTAGCTGGAGCTTCATGTAGAAGAAAAGATATGCCTTTTGATTTAGAACATGCTAGAATTGTAGAGGGATTGGAGAATGGAGATATTGTGAGTGGAAGGGGCCAAAATCAAGAGACTAGTTTGAGAAGGCCGGGGGATACTCGTTGGGGGTCACATTATACTACTATTATTCGTTTCATTACTATCTGGGAATCTATTTTGCAATTGATTGAAAACGTCCACGATGATGGTGATGCAAATCGGAGTAAATCTTCAGCGAGCGGTTTGCTTGAGCAAATGGAGAGTTATAAATTTGTTTTTGTGATGCTTATGATGAAGCGTTTTTTGGGAGTTGTAGATGCTTTGTCCTATGCTTTGCAACAAAAGAATCAAAATATTGTGTTGGATGTGAGTTTGATGAGTACAATGAAGTCTGAGTTGCAACAATACAGAGAGAATGGTTGGGATGAGTTGTTAAATGAAGTCAACGCATTTTGTGTTAATCATGACATCTCGGTAGTTAACATGGAAGATGAGCGAACAATTCGTGGTCGTAGGAAACGACTTACGCAAATGCAGACCCATGGTGATTTCTTTCGTGTTGATACTTTTCTTCAGGTATTACTTTTATAATTTACATACCTTATTTGATTTGATTTGTAATTCTTTTTCACTGCTACATGCTAACCTTTTATTTTCTGAATACTGGGTTGTTGATAGGATGATTCATGAAATGAACAATCGATTTCCGGAAGCAAATACAGAGTTACTCACTTGTATGGCTTGCCTTGATCCAAGAGATTCATTTAAGTTTAATATTGGTAAGTTAGTTCGTCTTGCTGAACTATATCCAAGTGACTTCTTTGTAGAAGATCGTTCCCGCCTTCATCAACAACTTAGTACTTTCATTCATAATGTGCAACTTGATCATGAGTTTTTGGCTATTGAGGACTTCGGAAGTCTTGCTCAAAAGATGGTTCAAACAACTAGGCATACATGTTTTCCACTGGTATATCGTCTTATTGAGTTAACCTTAGTTCTACCAGCTGCAACTGCTTCTGTTGAACGAGTTTTTTCAGCCATGAAGAGAATCAAGACTGATTTACGCAACAAAATGGGAGATGAATGGATGAATGATGTTATGACAGTGCATATTGAGAAGATGATTTTTGTTGGGATTGATAATGAACCAATTTTGCAACGTTATCAGCGTATGCAACATCGCAGGACACAGTTGTCTCATGTGGTTAGTGTTTCTAGTTCTAGCAACCCAAGTATTGGAACGTAGTTTTTTATGCAGTGATAGTTCTTTGTTGTAAAAATCTAATTATTATGTATTCATATTATTATGTAAGCGTTGTTTGTTAAAATTTATTTTATTTAGCGTTGCAAAAAAAATTTTAACCTCATTTTGCCCCCCCTAACATATACTCCTGGTTCCGGCACTGAACTCACCATATACCCTAAATGGATTTTCAAATGTTATAGCCCAATCTACGACTTCTTGTTGCTTCTTGTTGTTTGGCACACTTTTCACCATGATAAATTTTATAAAGTAGTACTCCCTTCATCCCTGAATAAATTATATAAAAAATTTGATCAAATGAAGAAAATTATGACTACATATTTGAATAGATATAAAATAATAATATTGTTGTATGTGATATCGTTGGATTCGCCATAACAAGTAGTTTCTAAAAGGTAAATTTTTATTTACCGATATTATAAGTAGTTAAATATATTAATGGTCAAATGAGTGTGTTGGAGACCATGAAAAAGATTCTCTGTAATTTAATCTGGGATGAAGGGAGCATATAAATAGTAATATTGTTCCGTTGGGTACTATTCAATTCTTCGTAACATGTACTTTCTAAATATCAAAATTTTACTTGTTATTAATATACATAATAAAAGTAAATACTGGTCAAACATGCATAAGAAAATCGGCTGAAAAGTGTGCCAAACAAATCTGAACGGAGGGAGTACAATAATATTTTACAAAGTTGAACAGAGGGAGTACATAATTGTTTTGGCTTTCTCCCCATTTCAAATTGAATTACTGCCTTCGTTTTTTAAGTTCGACATATTTTTTTATTTTTGTATGTTTTTATAAGATTGTCTGATTTCCTATTATGGTAAATAGTGAATCGTTCTACATCACTTTTCACACTTGAATTTAGAAAAAATGTATTTTTGGTAGTAGGCGAAGTGAAATGTTGGTTGAGATAATGATGATTTGAAGGGGTATTATAGGGTTTTTTTACACAAAAGATTAAAGGTATGCAAATTTAAAAGGCTTTATGGGGTTTTCAATTTTTTTGTCCTACTCCATATTGGGAAATATTGTAAGAGAGTCATTAATAAAATAGTGATGATAGAGAGAGTGAAAATTCATGACGAAACTCACAGTTAATGATGTAGATTATAGTAAAAGACTAGATGATGTGGACCCAAAACCTTAAAATGTGCAATTAATTATGGATATATTTATCTTTTCACTAATGTCACATCAATCAATATGTAATTTCACTATAAATTGCCACTCTCTTTAACATTAGCACAATAAAAAATAGCATAAGGGAGGAGTATGTTTAATTGGGAGTTTGTTACTCCCTCTGTCCCAAGAAAATCTGCACACTTTCCTTTTTAGTCCGTCCCAGAAAAATCTGCATTTTTAGGCTGTCCCAGGAAAATCTGCATACTTTTCATTTTAGAAAAATCTAACCTAACAAAAGACTTACTTACCCTTAAATAAATAAAATTTTACACTCAAACCATAATCCACCTCCCCACTACCAACCTACCACTCCTTCTTTCTTTTCCCTAGATTCCTTCACTCTTCTCGACCAAATTTCTTCACCCCCCTCCCTCTGCTCAAATTTCTCCTGTTCTCAAATTTCTTCACCTTCTCTCTCCCCTGCTCAGATCTTCCCCTATATTTCTTCACCCTCCCTCCCTCTGCTCAAATTTCTTCCTCTGCTCAAATCCTCGCGGTGATTGGAAGAGGAGGCGTTGGCGACCCGAATGAAGGAGACGGTGAAGTTGGTGATGGAAAAAGAGAAGGGTGGTGGTGAAGGAAATGGAGAGATGGAAAAGGACGAGATGAGTGGTGGTGGTGGTGGAGATGGGGAGATAGAGGAGGAGGAGATGGGGAGATGGGTGGTGGTGTGAAGATGGAGGAGGCAGAAGGGGAAGGCAGATTTGGGCGGAGAGAGATGGAGGTGGAGAGACGGATGCGGAGTTGAGGTGGTGAAAGGCGGTGAAGTCGAAGGTGGTGAGAGATATGGAGGCGGCGAAGGTGGCAAAGAGATGGCAGAAGATGAAGACTTCAACCCAGGGGCAATTTAGTCTTTTCAAATTGTTGAAATTTCCAGAGGCACTTTCTCCCTCTGTAGGTTCCCCTGACACAGAGGGAGTACTAAACTTTTCATCACTTGCTTGATGTTTGGGATAAGGAAAAATGTGGATGGGTCGAAGTTATCAGTTCCCCTAAAATCTACCAAGTACCAACATTATCACTATGTGGAAAGAAGCACATATATAGACTTAATTGTTTCCATGTCCATATTTGGACTCTTAGAAATAACAATATGCAGTGTATGATCGCATCAAGCTAGCTATAGTACAAATGTATGGTTATATAAATGCTTGAGGTTTCTATTAGAGTCTTACGTTGGTGGTTCACAAAATTATAACTCAATATATAAGATGATAAATTACTCTTGGTTTTATTATAGGAGTCCAAGATTCTAATGAACTCAATGTAAAATTTCAAGGTATCCTGATCTTCCATCTTAAAACCAATTAGTATTAAGTGGGGTGACCTAAGACCTTATATATTACTTATAATCCTTGTAAGAAATCGGCGTAGAATATAATTTTCAACAAGAAACTATACAACAGCCGGCCGGTCAGATAGAGTAATTGCAGTTTTCAGTACTTCCAGTATCCTTCCCAGATGGCAAAGAGCTAATTTCAGACATCATAGCAAAGAGTTGTTTGGTAGGTATAGAAAATAATGGTAATAATGTGTGTTTGTATTCATGATCTCAAGGTACATTATATAGTGGTACAAAAGACATGTACATACTAGGAAAAGGAAATAGAATCTAATTACAATTACAAGTAATCTCTATATTCCTTAATATTCCTCCTCAAGTTGGAGCATGAGGATTAGAAATGCCCAACTTGCTAAGTAGTGAATGAAATTGGTTTCGCCTGAGAGCTTTGGTAAACAAGTTTGTACGTTGATCTGAAGTGCGGATATAATGAGTAACAATAGTACCAGACTGCACAAGATCCCGGACAAAATGATAATCAACTTCTATATGCTTCGTACGTTCATGGAACTTCAGATTTTCTGTAATATGAAGAGCATATTGACTGTCACAAAACAATTGCATAAGTGTAGTAAGTGCAACCCCCAAGTCCTTAAGCAAAGACTTAAGCCACAACAAGTAACAACCATAGCACTGTACTCTGCTTCAGCAGAAGACTAATACACCTTAGGTTGCTTCTTAGTCTTCCAAGAAATCGAAGAATCACCAATCATAAAAAATTATCCAGAAAGAGAATGTCAGGTAATAGGGCTTGCAGCCCCATCAGAATCACAGTAAGCAGTCAACTCTAATGCACTACGAGAAGAGAGAAATAAACCTTGGCCGGAATGACTCTTCAGATAGTGCAAAACACAAATGACAGCCTGCCAATGAAGAACACATAGAGACTTCATAAACTATGCAAATTTATGAACCGAATAGCTAAGCTCATGACGTGTAATGGTGAGGTATATCAGGCATCCAACCAGGCATCGATATTGCTCAGGATCATGGTAAAGCAGACGTTCTACACACGCCAGATTGTATTATTGCTCCATTGGAAAATCAGTCGGTTTAGAAGCTTATAAACTTGTGTCAGATAAAATGTCCAAGGCATATTTTTGTTGTGAAAGAAACATCTCATCCGGTCTTCTAGAAATCTCTATACCCAAGAAATACTTAAGCAGACCAAGATCTTTCATATGAAAACAAGAGCTCAAGTATTTCTTGAATTTAGAGATAAGCAACGAAGAAGTACTAGCAATAACCAAATCATCCACATAAACAAGCACATGCAAAGAAACCAAACCACAAGAGAACCCAAAAAGAGAGTAATCAGCTTTACTCTGAACAAATCCAAATGCACGCAAAGCCTGGCCCAATTTGGCAAGCCAATTGTGAGGAGCCTGCCGAAAACCATAAAGAGATTTCTGAAGGCGACATACCTATCCATGGGGTGCAGGATAGCCAGGGGGAGGTCGCATAAAAACCTCTTCATGCATATCACCATGTAGAAAGCATTATGCACATCCATTTGATGAAGTTCCCAACCACGAATGACTTCAACTAATAAGAACAGACAAATTGAACTCATCTTCACAATAGGGGAAAATGTCTCAGTATAATCAATTCCTTTAATCTGACAATTCTCAAGAACCACCAGGCGAGCTTTGTGATGTTCTATGGTACGATCAGACTTAAACTTAGTAAGATAAACCCATTTGCAACCAATTTCAGTCTTATCCAG
Organism: Rubia yunnanensis; assembly: GCA_037428765.1. NCBI lineage: Eukaryota > Viridiplantae > Streptophyta > Magnoliopsida > Gentianales > Rubiaceae > Rubia > Rubia yunnanensis. Next base: position 28,634,936 of record CM075069.1, on the reverse strand, counting down.
AGGTAGAGGAGCCATCATCCATGTCTGATTGCACTCAAGGGCATTAATCTCATCAGTCATAGCATTACGCCAATGAGCATACTTCGATGCCTCAGAGTAAGTGCTGGGATCTGCATTATAAGTTACTGTACCCAAAAATCTAGAATATGTACTAGAAAAATTATCACAATTTACATAATCAATAAGAGTATAGAGAACACATGAGGATAGTGATTATGTAAATTTTAGAACTGGAGTCAGGTCAGAGTTCGGTGGAGCGTGAGGCATGTGGCCGACAGTAGCCAATGGCACGAGTGGCAGATCCGGCGTTGATTCAGGCACTGCATTGGTGGACCGATCGACTAGCAGGGGAAGCCAGCGATATGAGCACAAAATGGAGAGGTCAAACTGGTTCTTGATCAAAGCACAAAACTCAATAAATATATAAGGTACATCTGACTTAGCCACTAATAAATAAACCCAAACAGCTCAAGAATAATCATCAACTATTGTTTTAAAAATAAAATGCACCACTAGAAGATGTTGTTCTATAAGGACCCCAAACATCAGTATTAATTCAAACAATGAAATAGCATTTGAAGAACTCAAAGGAAAACTATGTCTAGTCTGTTTTTCTCTATAACACACAGAGCAAGGAACAAAAGTATTATTTATGCTAAAATCATTAGAAGAACGAGAAGACAACACCGCAGAGGAAGGGTGTCTAAGACGTTGATGCTATAAATCATATGGAGAAATTGAAGCAACTGTCGGAATAGACTGCATGATAGGAGGACGAACACGAGTATCCGACAAACAGAGCCAATAAACCCCCTTGTTGTTTACCTACGCCAATCACAGTCCTCGTACTGATTTTCTGTAAAATGCAATATTTTTCAATAAAAAAAACTAGACACTTTAAGACAGATAACAATCTAGAGCATGATAATAAGTTGTGTCGCAAAGTAGGTATGTAGAGCACATGAGTATGGGTGACATCACCAAAGTAAATAGAACCATATTGTGCAGTTGATGACACAGATCTATCAGGCAGTATAACATTCACAGAATCGATAACAATAGTAATATCAGTAAGAGAAGGCAAAGTATACTTACCTGACCCATGGTCAGACAAATTAAAATGATTAAATAAATGCATGGTCATGCTCCATTGGTCATCAGATAGGGCAGGGCCAAAATCAGAACGGGTATGGGCACCATTGTTGGAGGCCACCGCTGCAAACCCTGGTGGCAAAAAGGCAACGCCGGTGAATGGCGGCAGAGGCAGACGGGTGCCGACGGCAGCAATAAGCCAAGTAGCAGGCGCCGTCTTCTTAGCGGCATTGTCTCTCCCTCATCTCCGTGTACCATTCTGGATAGCCTGTGAGTTAGAAACAAGAAGCTTTGTTATGACCCTTGCGATGACAGCGCGTACAGGCGAGATTCTTACGATCAGTTGAAGTGTGGACAACTGTCAAAGAAACCGAATGTGGTGGGAATCTGCAGCATATACCATAGAGTCAAAAGAAGGCTCGCGGGAGTGGATGTTAACTTAGTGATTCTCCTCCTGAACAACAAACGCATGACTGGTGGCAGCAGATCAAAACTCATAACGTGGGATCACAAGGTGTGATAGCCTTCATCAAGACCTAGGAGAAATTGATAGCTTAAATATTTTTCTCGCTCGTGGAAGGCAACAGAGGCATGATTGCAGGTGCACAGCGGTTTGCAAACTTCACAGGTGCAAACTAAAGAAGGTCGCAAAGAGTTGTAGTCATCAAACAACTTCTTCAGTTTTCCAAAATAAATGGCAATGATCTGACCATTCTGCCGACAGTTCTGTATATCATCACGCATCTGCAGAATTTTCATACCATCACCAAGGGTAAATCGCACCTTTAGATCATCCTAAAGTTCCTTAATTGTGGCAAGGTAGCTTGTAGAAGATTACAATGCCGGGTCTACAGTTTGTAAGATCCAACAGACAAGGTAGCATTGACTCAAGGCAATCAACAACATCATGGTGATCATCCAGGGATTCGGTAATGGATCCATCAATGATACCTAGCTTATACCTGGCAAGCATAGCACTACAAATTCCAGTAGTCTGTTTAAGGTAATTCTCTTCGCCCTTCAGCACGATGGGACCGATGACCAAATCAAAACCGTCAGAAGGACCAAGGTACGTAGTAAGGATCGTTTAGTTGGCAGCCAAGAGGTACAGATGACTTAGTGTCAGATTGTAACTGCAACTTTTTCAATAAAGCTGCAATCACCTCAGAGGCATTCAATTTCAATAGTTTTTTCTCCTCAGAGGCATTCAGATTCGATGCGAGCATGTTCAGAGACATCAGGATTAACTCCAGAAGAAGACATGATGAAAAATCAGAATAAGCAGAAAATCAGGATTTGATGGTGGCAGCATCAGCGGGCTACAACACGGCGACACATGAGCTTCACGGCAACGGTGCATGGAACAAGACGTCGGTGCGTGTGCATCATACACAGAAAGAACTTGGCAACAGACGACGTCAGGCGATTGTGGCAGGATGGAGGAGCGGTGCAGCAATCGGCGAACGAAGATGGGTTTGTAGCAGTAACTGGACGGCGGCGCGTGGAGGTGATGCACGGCTAATGTGGCAACGAGTGCTCGACAGATGTGGGATAATTTTCTTTAGGATTTCAGGATTTTAGGTTCTGATACCGTATAGAAAATAAGTGTAATAATATGTGTTTGTATTCATGATCTCATGGTACATTATATAGTGGTACAAAAGACATGTACATACTAGGAAAATGAAATATAATCTAATTACAATTACAAATAATATAAATATTCCTTAATTGACCTATCACTAACAACTTTCCATAGGTTTTTTCGTCCAAATTTTTCCCGTCATTTTTCTGCCACCAGGAGTTTACAAAAATAAAAAATATATTTAAAAAATGCAAAAAAAACCAATTAAAAACATCAACAAAAAACTACAGTAGTATGAACAAAAAATAGCAGAATATCAATGAAAAATCATAAAACATCAACCAAAAAATGGTAGCAAAAAATATATTAAAAATCAAATAAAACAGCAAAAAATATAATTCAAATAAAAATTCAATAAAAATCAACAAAAATTGGAAAAAAAAACGTCGACTACGACTAACATAAAAATCAACTGAAAATCATAAAAACATCAACAAAGCTTAATTGTCATTTTAAAAAAAACTAAAAACATCAACCTATATCACCCAAGCAATGATTGAAGCACTTACAAGTTGAACTCTAAGCACCAATTTGTTTGCATCACACACACAAGCTATAAAATAAGCACCTGCAACCTACATTTGAAGCACTAACAAAAAATGAAAACGTCAATGTAAGGAAACAAATACTACAAAAACCCAATCATATCATCAAAAAAGCTACAAACATCAACTCCTAACAAACAACGATTGAAGCACTTGCAAGTTGTACTCTAAGCACCAAATTTTTTTCATAACGCACACAATTTATAAAATAAACACCTACAACCTACATTTGAAGCACTAACAAAAAAAATGAAAAATATCAACATAAGGAAAAAAACACTACAAAAAATCAACCATATCATAAAAAAAACTAAAAAAATCAACCCATGTCGCCTAAAACACATCTAGAAAATGAAAAACATCAACATGAGAGAAAAAAAACTAAAAAAAATCAACAAAAAAGCTACGATACCTCAAGAGTATAAATTATTCACTCTAGAAATCATTAAACATCATCAATTTAAAAAAAACAAAAACTGCAAACATCAACTCCTAACACATGAACCTAATCTGGAAAATAAAAAACATCAACATAAGAAAAAAGACACTACAAACATCAACTCCTATTACCAAAACCTTAACCGGAAAATGAAAAACATCAAAATGAGAAAATAATAATAAAAAATACAAATATCGATCCATATCACCCAAAAAAAACCATAGAACATCAACTCATGTAAATTAAATCTCACCCGAATAATGAAAAACATCAACAATAGAGAAAAAAAAGCTTAAAACATCAACAAAAAACTACAGTACCTCAAGAATAAAAATTCTTTAAAAAAAACTTGGTGGGATTTGAAACCCAGGCCTAGAACCTCAAAGCCTAGAGCAATAATCACTACACCACTACACCAAAGACTATTATTGAACATTCACTCAGTAAAATAATAGTAAACCTCAGCATGTACATCAAGAACATAAAATATTCAAAATAAAGGTCATGGTGAGTGTCGAACTCCTGACCTTCAGCTTAACAACTGGTGTACTAACTACTAGACCAAACAAACATTCATGAAATAAACTCAGTCAAAAACATATTATACCTTAGCAAGTATTTGAAAAATGTAAAACACAATATTAAACCTCACCTCTCAAGGTTGAAGCTCAACCGTGCCGTCAGCCGCTGCATCACCGTCATCACAACAAGCCACACGTGGTTTCACGGGCATATTCTTCTTTCGGGCTCGTGCATCTCACGCTCCCCCCTTCTTCATCCCAATATGTTATTCTTTCGCCAATGCGCCACTCCTCCACTGCGAGCTCATCTATTGCAGCACTCCTCCACCGTGAGCTTGTCGATTGTAGCACTCCTCTACTGCGAGCTCGTCAATTGCAGCGCTCCTCCACCGCAAGCTCGTCAATTGCAGCGCTCCTCCACCGCAAGCTTGTCGATTGCAGCACTCCACCACCACGAGCTCGTTGATTGCAGTGCTCCTTGCATCGCCTATCCTTTAATCAGCGTCACCATTGAGGTTTGTAAACCCTAGTGTCATCGCCGTCGAAGCCGCTGACTATGATCGAAGCTCCACCATCGATCTTGCCACTTCCGATCGAAGCTTCTAGTAGCACCGTTGCAAAGCTTCGAAGCCGATCGAAGATCGAATCTGGATCCAAAGAATAGATCAGGAAAACACAGAGAGATGGAGAATTGGTGCCGGAGAATTGGTGATGGAGAATCAGAGCCCTAGCTCCGCCGTGTCACCGGTGGAAGATGGAGAAACGCGGCGGCGGAGCGGCGGTTTTGCGGTGGTGCAAAATCCAAATCGGAGCGGTTATCGACTTTTTGATCAGAACAGTGAAGAAATGAAAAATAAATAAAAATCTGTGATTTATATAGTTATTTGATAATTGCACAGTAAGTCCCTAGATATATTATCAGATTGGGTGAAAAATGCCACCCCAAAATTGAGATTTATATTAATTGCATAATAGACCCTGCTTAAAGTTTAGGCTGCCTAATACAAAACTTTGTGAAAACTGCTTAGTTAATTCATAAGTAGAGTAACTTATGAATCATGTCAACATTAAGAACATCTCCAACCCCGAAGTCATTTTCAAAAAGGTCAGTTTCCACGTCAAATTGAGAGACTCCCAAATCAAACTTACGTCTCCAATGGACAGTCACTCCAAGACATCAATCCTATGTGGAAGTCATTTATGACTGACATCCTCAATTACACCCTATGTGAAGAGAATGCCATACTGAGTCCGTCAATTGTCAAAAACATCAAATGTTGGTAATTATTCATTTACTTTTAACCATTTAACTATTTTCATTTAAGATAAAAATTTAAAAGTATAATTAATTAATAATTACATACTAGTTAAAAATATAATAAAATTTGAATTTTAATGTATGATAATAATGTTAAAAGATAAAAATCTAATCTAATTTTATGTATAATAGCTATATTAGTTCAATAATTGTAATTTAGCATATTTTATATTTATATAATTATAATTATAATTTGGAAGTTAAATTCCTAGGGATTCAAACTTTTAATTACTCAATTTTAAATTTAATATTTAATTAATTTAGTTATATATATACATATATCCAAAATATAATTTTTAAATTTAGTAGATGTGTTATTAATATAAACTATTAATAATTATTTTATCTTTAAAATATATTTCATAAAATATAAGGACCAATAAACAAGCGTTAAGGGATGAAAATGACGAAAATTTTATAAATATTAAAGTTTTTGAATTTATGGACATGTCAAATTGAGTGAAAATTCTGCAACTATAAACATTTTGAATTTTACTTATAGACACGTTATACTGACGTTATAAATGTCACGGTACCATTGGAGATGAAAATCTAAAAACCACTGTCGCTCAACTTTAATTGCTACATTATATTGAAGTTTTAATCAAAATCTACTAAGTAGTACCTAAAAAGTAGGGAGACCCCCTAACCATTGGAGATGCTCTAAGCTTCATATACACTTAATACTCTGTTATCAATTTAAACAGGCATCATATTCCTTCTCATCTCTTTATAACTTCATCACTAAAACCTAATCATCATCTATTGATAACTGTTTTCGATTCTTTTCTAATATCCCTTAAATGACTAATTACAATATATGTTCAAAAAAATTCCCTTTCGTCTTTGATAATGTATGGGCTTTATGGACCAGCTTTGGGTTTCCCGGTCCGAAGCCTTAGGAGAGCCTAGAAGAGGCTCCAGCGGACCCGATAAGTGGCTGATGGGACATGACTACGAAAGACGTCTTATCAGCCACCAAACACATAAAACAAGGAGGGAGCACATTCAGGGGAGGTAACTTACAATGTATTCGCTATTCATCTAAGATTCTCCCACATGACCTTCACGGCTGACCGAAGCGACGGAGAAAGCACGGCCTTGCGCCTGCCTGCCTGACCTTAGTCTGCTTGTCTTGCAGGTCCGGAAGCATACTGGACATGAGGAGATCATCTGTAAGTGGATAACAAATTCTGGTATTAACATTAGTGTCATTTGTGGGGATCGCGGAACTTTTTTAGCATCCACGCAGCTTAGACGATATGAAGGCACAACCCGTGAGAAATGTGCTCAATCAAGTGGTGATGGAAGATGTGACACATCTGGATGAGGACTTGGCCTCGACTTTAACGCCGATGGGAGAGAGGCACCAGCTGCGCACCTCAACGGAGCTAGCAAACAACTCGGATATGCTTCAAGCGCTCCTAGCATCTCAAAACGAGACGCTGAGGAGGATGAAGAACATAGTGGATCGTCAAACTGGAGGGACAAGGTGGAGAGGCACAAATCTGTAGCCAATGTAGCTGTTCCCCAAACAGGAAGCAGAGAGTGGGGAACCCAGCCAAAAGGAGAAGGGCTTAGAGACAGCCTGTAGTAGGGCCCACTTCGGAAGGAAGGAGCCAGCTGGAAAAGGAGAGACTGCAGAAGACCGCGAGTGGCAGGAAGGCTATGTGCCACCACCAAAGGTGAAATAAAATGATAGGGGGAAGGCCCCAGCCAAGAAGCTAGAGTTGGAAGCAAAGAAAGAGTGCATGGGCTCTCCCTTTACCAGGAGAATCCATATTTCACGGCTGACCCAAAGTTGAAGATTCCGATAAACTTGGGGCATTATAATGGAGATACGAAGGACCACTTGCACACGTTCTGCACCAACATGGCTATGTTTGCGATACCGCAGGCCGATTGGTGCAAAGTGTTTGCAACCGCCTTGACAGCAGTATACAGGGTGTGGTTCAAGAACCTGGAGGACGAGATAATTGATAACTTCAGTCAGCTCGAACGGAAGTTCTTGGCACACTTCATGCAAAGGAAGAAATTTTAGAAGACGTCATCTAAGCTTTTGGAAATCAGGTAGAAGCCGGCAGAGGCACTGTCGGTGTACTAGGAGCATTTCAATGATGAGGCTAATCAGGTAGAAGAAAGGAGCAGCCAGTTCCTCATCGACACGTTCATCAATGGCTTAAGGCATGAACTATTTCTGAGGGAATGCACCTTGGATCTACCAGGAACAATTGATGACCCGATGAAAAGAGTATAAAACTTTAACATGGTGGACCTGGCTGACAAGAGGAGAAAGGAGACACAGGGCGCCCAAGGACAAAGAAGGACTGGGATAGGTGAGAAGGCAAAGAAAGTGGAGCGCACCAAGGCGGGCGCCCAGCTTTTGCCCAACAGTTTCAACAAGTCAGAAAAGGGTCTTCACACCGCTCATCAAAACACCTAAAGAGATCTTTGCCCTATACGCAAGGAAATATATACTAGATGTGCCGCCAAGGATGAAGAAAGGCCCTGAGAAGAGGAACAAATCCATATTTTGTGATTACAATGATGACCATGGCTATGATACGAATGACTGCATCCATCTGAAGTGCAACATTGAGGACTGCGTCCAGAGCGGCGAGCTCGTGCACCTGGCAAGGAGCGTAAAGACCCATAACAAAGCTACCTGGAAGGGAAAAAATAAGTATGGAGGGTCCCGAAGATAGGAGGGGCATAGTAGAGCTAGGAGCCCGAACAGGAAGCGCATGCGAGAGAGGGGCAAGTAGGTTGCCAGATTGAAGCTAGGGATAAACGGGAAAAAGGCAAAGGGAGAGCTCCCCGACGAAGGAGAGCAGTCCATCCACGGTAATAGACATATATTCTATTATAGGAGGAAGTGCCGGAGGCAGATAGGAGTCCCAGCAAAAGGCTCGCTACAGACAAATGTCGCAGCCAACGCTGGAATACAGGAACTTAGGGCAAAAAAAAGCAATAACGTTTGACTCCAATGACCCCAAACCCGACAGGCCAGCATGAGGGGATGCTGTGGTGATAGCGGTAAGGATGATGGATAAGAGGATCCACCGGGTGTACGTGGATAGCGAAAGCTCGACGAAAATCATACTTGAGATGTTTTGCGAAGTTGGATGAGAACACGAAAAGGAAATTGTAGCCAACGGAAATTACGTTAGTGGATTTTGCAGACATGATAGTATAACATGAAGGGGCCATACTCCTCCCTGTGACAGTGGGGGAGGGAGAGAAGAGCAAGACTGTGGACATGGAGTTCATAGTTGTAAAAGAAAATAACCCATATAACATGATATTGGGAAGGTCGGCCTTGGCCCTGCTGAAGGGGATTATGTCAACTCTACACCTGCTTCTGAAGTTCCCAACAAGTGGAGGGATAGAAGCTGTTAATGGAGATCAGCAAAAAGTTAGGGAATGTCATATAATTTCTCTCAGCAAGCGAAAGTGAGAGGATAATGGTGCAGGCCGGGGGAAGCAGGGAAACCATCCCCGACCTGTTAGGATAATCAAGAGCGGAGGTGACCCATTAAAACTAGGTGCAAAGGTAGAAGCAACAAAGATAAACAGATACCAGACAGTGCATGTAGGGTTGACACTCCCTCCTGAAGTTAAGAAGGAGCTGATAAAGGTTCTAAAGGAAAACAAGAATGCCTTTACCTTGAGACCGAAGGATATGATGGGGGTTCAAAAAAAATGTGGGCTCCACAAGCTAAAAGTGGACTTGTCCCATAAGCCAGTGAAGTAGAAGAGGAGGATGCTCTGGAGAGAGAAACAAGACAGTCAACAAGGAGGAGAGCTAACTAGTCACAATGGGGATCCTCTAAGAAATCCCCTACACAACCTGATGGCCAACCCGGTGTTGGTGAAAAAGGGGATGGCAGCTGGAGAATGTGCGTGGACTACAAGGATCTGAACAAGGCATGCTCCAAAGATTGTTACCCGCTGCAGGTCATAGACCAAAAGGTAGATGCTCTTACCAATTATCCAGTTAAATGTTTTCTTGATGCATATAAGGGGTATCACCAAATCCCCATGCTAGAGAGCAACACAGAAAAAACTATTTCTATTACTGAGAAGGGGGCCTTTGGCTATCGGATGATGCCATTTAGAGGTGCATGTGGACGATATGGTCATAAAGAGCAGCCAATACGAGACCTTCCTGAAGGATGTCAGGGAAACACAAGTGCACTTCAGGGATACAGGAATGAGGCTGAACCCAACCAAATGTCAGTTCGGCGTAAGGGCAAGAAAGTTCCTGGGGCACATGGTGTCAAACGAGGGGCTGAGAGCAAACTTGAAGAAATTTAAAGCAATTCTGGAAATGAAGTCACCTGGCATGGTGAAGGAGATACAGAGTCTGAATAGGAAGCTGGCACCTATGAATCGTTTCATAACCCAGTTAGTGGAGAGAGCACTCCCTTCTTCAAAACCTTGAAAGGGTGTGTAGACAAGAAGGGAGTAATACAGTGGGGAGAGCTAGAGGAAAAGGCATTTGAGGAGCTTAAAACCTACCTGAAGGATCTTCCCATGTTGACTAGTCCAAAGAAGGGGGAAACCCTGTACCTATATGTGGCAACTAGCGAGCAAGCAATCAGCGAGGCGCTGGTAAAGGAAGAAAACATGATACAACTACCAGTGTATTTTTTGAGCAGGGGCCAGAGCAAGGGTATACAAACCAGGCGAAGTTAGCATTGGCGGTGGTCCACACTGCAAGAAGGGTCAGGCAGTACTTCCAAGCACACCCTGCGGTAGTACTGACCAATCAGTCGTTGAAGGCAATACTGACCAAACCGGAGGCTTTTGGGGAGACTGATGAAGTGGACAGTAGAGCTGGGAGAACATGCTATTAAATATGTCTCGAGGAGGGAAATGGAGGAGCAGGTAATGGTAGACTTCTTGGCTAAAATGCCGGAGAAGAAAAAAATAAAAGCATCGGAAGAGGCGCAGAACCAGATCACGGCAATGAACTCATACTTCCTGACAGGGCCAGACATGTGGAAGATATATGTGGAAGGAGCATCCGGAGTGGAAGGCGCAGGAGCATGCCTGGTGATATCAGATCCAGAGGGCGTGGAGGCAACTTACGCCCTGCTTTTTAAATTTCCTGCATCAAATAATGGGCTGAGTATGAAGCACTGATAGCAGGCATGTAGATAGCAAGGAAGGTAGGAGCGAAGAAGTTGCAAGCCTACATAGAATTCATGCTAGTGGCTAAACAATACAATGACCAGTACGCTGCCAGAGAGCCGATGATGAGGAAATACAGGGACTAGGTCAGCATCCTGGCATCTGAGTTTGAGGAATTTGATATCACCAGGGTCCCAAGGTCCCAGAACATAAGGGCTAACGTGCTTAGCAAGCTAGCATTCTCAACACATGCCCACTTGACTAAGTCAGTGTTGGTTGAGGAGTTAATGAGCAGGTCTACAAACAGGGGCCTGGTGGCGGCAATACAGGATGCGGTACCCAATTGGATGACCCCTCCTCCAGGTTTACTTCAAATATAGGATATTGCCAACAGATGATAAGGAGGAGAGGACAATCAAGAGAAAGGCACTGCAGTTTGCTTTGAAAAGCGATTTGCTATACAAAAGAGAATACACTGAACCGTGGCTCAGATGTATAGAGCCCAAGCTGGCAGACATGGTCCTCCTAGAAATACATGAGGGGTGTTGCAGAAGTCATCAGGGACCGAGGACAAGTCTACGGGCTATGCAAGCAGGATGTTACTAGCCAACAGATGCAGAAATTTTGGTCAAGACATGTCATAGGTTCCAGGAGCATGCCAGGATACAGAGGCTCCCTGCAGAGCGAATGGCTAGCATAAAATCGCCCTAGCCCGTTGTCAAATGGGGGATTGACATCGATGGGCCGTTCTCGGAGGAAACGGGGAAGAAAAGGTTTATGGTGGTAGCAATAGATTACTTCACAAAATGGGTGGAAGTGGAGGCTGTAGTGAGAGCGAAAGGAAAGAAGATCACAAACTTTTCTTGGAGAAACAAAGTGTGCTTGTTTGGCATTACACAAGTGATAGTAAGTGACAATGGAAAACAGTTTGCCAATGAGCCTTTCAAATCTTGGTGCATGGCCTGAACATAAGGCGGCAGTTCACGTCAGTGGCACGTCCACAGGCAAATGGCCACAGGCAAATGGCACGTCAGTGGCACGTCCACAGGTGACAAACATAACGATAGTACAAGGCTTAAAACAAGGGTGGGGCAGGCGAAGGGAGAATGGGAGGAAGAACTGGTAAGTGTGCTATGGGCATACATGACCACACCTAGAATAGCCGCGGGAAATCCCCTTACAGGCTGTGCTTTGGAAGGGAGGCCATTATCCCGCTTGAAGTTGATGTGCCCAGCTGAAGGTAGTCGAGCAAATGAGCCAAGAAGAAAATAGCCAAGCAACTGGGGAAAACTTAGAGGAGTTTAATGAACTCAGGGAGAAAGCGTCGCTGTAGGAGGCCGCCTATAAGTCGTGGATGGAGCAACATTATGACAGCAGAGTCAGGCCCAGGTCTTTAAAGGTGGGAGCCCTGGCGCTAAAAAAAATGAAGCGAGTAGAGTCCAGGGATAGAAGAAGCTGGATGCGGAATTGAAAGGCCCATATAAGGTGGTCGAAGTGTTGGGTGAAAGAGCTTACAAACTAGAAGCACTTGACGGCATGCTGATTCCCTACATTTGGAACACTACTCACCTTAGAAGGTACTATGTATAAGTAGTTATAAAGTATGATTATGTATTCGGCACCTGCAGAAAAACATTATGACTTGTTACAGGCAGGCAAGGTGGTGATTCCTGAGGAGATCAAGTATTTTTTAAGCCCATAAGGGGAATGATCTGAAGGGAATCCCGACCGATGTCCTCCCCCCCCCCCCCCTTTTCTACTTTGCCAACTTTGAATGCAGGGGAAGAATTAGCCGAAAGAGCATGTAAAATGAACCGACTAGCCAGGGACAAATATGCGAAAGATTCGACTCCGACCACAACCAGGGCCATAAAAAAATGGGCCGACCCTTGCTAAAAATAGCAATCATTGGCTCTAGCATCCTGGGAAATTACTAATCAAGGGGTAAGCAGGCAATATGATATATCTTCGGTCAAAACTAGAGCCGTAAAAAAATGGACTAACCCTAGTTAAAAGTGGCAATCCTGGCTCTGGCAACCATGGAAATTTCTAAGCCAGGGGTAAGTAGGCAATAGGATATATTTTAGGTCACAACCATAATCGTCAAAAAACTATCTGGTCATGGCTAAAAGTGGCAATTCGGGCCCCAACAACCAAGAAAATTGATAGGTAGGGGCAAACATGCAATATGATATCTTCGGCTACAACCAGAGCCATTGAAAAATGGGCCGACCCTGGCCAAACGTGGCAATTTTGGCTCCAACAGCCAAGAAATTGCTAGCCAGGGGCAAGCATGCAGTAGGATTATTCCTCGACCACAGCTAGAGTCATTGAAAAATGAATCGACCCTGGCTAAAAGCAGTAATCCTGGCCCCAATAGCCAGGAAATTTGCTAACCAGGGGCAAGTAGACAGAGAGATCTAACTATGTCTACAACAACAACCGTTAAGAAAAGCCGCAATCTTGGCTCCAACAGCCAAGAAAACCATGAATCAGGAACAAGTAAAAAAGATGTGTTCCGACGGGTCTAATAAATTCCAACAGCCTCCGATCAACAAAAAGACAGGTCAGTTTCAAAATAGCAACAAAGAAGCAAAAAGGTGTTAGCAACGACCACGACTAACAAACAAGAATCCCAGCAATTATCGGATAAAGACAAGCCAAACACAAAGTTGAGAAAGACAATAAGGCAAGATTAATGCAATAGAAGCAAACATGAAAATCAAGTTCGCAACTTAAAAATAGGGGGGAGGATACCCAACCCCCACAAGTTCATCGGGGAAATCCAGACCCCAGAGAAAAACACCAGAAAATAGCAAAAGTAGCAGAGTTTCATCCCTTAGCAGGGGAAATACACCATCAAAAGAAAATTAAAATTACAAAGCCATCAAGGCTTAACAACATCACCACCAGTCTCAGTCTAACCCCCTGCCACGGCCCGAGCTTCACCCTTCAAAGCTACATCAATGTTTGTATCATCTGCAGCCTGAGCCCTCTCCCCAACCTGGTTCCCTGCATTGGCAGCCTGGTGCGAACTGCTGGCAGAATGCGCATCCGGCTCAGAATAAGCGTTGTTTGGATTCCAGTTCTCCAACTCACCCAGTGTCATGCCAGGATCTAACTTGGTGAAGTACTAAGTGAAACTGCGCTAGCAAAAGGGAACAAAAGTATCACCGAGCCCAGCCCGCAGCGCCCCCCCTAACATGCATCCTTGTTCATGGAGTAGAACTGGATGGCCTTCATCAGAGCATCACTCAGCATTTCAGAGGCCTTGTTACTCTGCACAATGCGAGAGTAAAGGCTCAGGAAACCACGAGTGAAGGCCCAATGGCGGAAGGCGTCCAACTCAGCGATCTTAGCCTCAACACGAGTCAGGGAAGTCTACAGGGAGCCAGTAACCCCACTCTCCAGCTCGAGGTCCTGCTCCACCTCAGCGACACGCTGGGCCTTGGCCTTCAGGGAGACAATCCTGCGTTTAAGCTTGTCGTTCTCTGCCTATAGATTGCACAGCTCCTCTTGCATGGCTTGAGAAGCACAAAAAGGCTGAAAAAGCAAAGAAAATTTGTAAACTTAGCAACATAAAGAAACCAAAGAAAACGAAAGAAGAGTGACCAACAGAGAAGGAAAAAGAGTAAATAGCATACCTCAAGGACAGGCAAAGTAGAGCAGTCAGCCAAAGAGTTGGTGTCAGGCACATTTAGAGACCTCTCCTAGAGCCAAGCATTGAAGTTAGGGATAGGGACAGTCTGGGAGACAAAGTCAACCCGAGTAACAGCAGTACGTAGGGGAGCCAACATGGAGTTGGTCTGAGAGGAAGAGATGCGAGTGAACGAGGGTGAGAAGGGACCCGTCTGGACAGGTAGAGCCTAGAAGGTAACACCCTGGGGCCGAGTAGAAGTCTGGGAGGCCGGGATCTCAAGGACTTCTTTAGGAATCACCTCAAAGCCAGCGATAAGTCCCCCATTCTCGATCCTTCTCTAAGAATACTGGCGGGTCCTTCTCCGAATGGGCACCTCATTAGAGACCTCAGTGTCAGACACGTCGATGGTCATCACATTCTGATCCATAATGCCATCAATCTCTTCGCTGGCAAGTAGGAGGCATGGACTGGAGACCCAGCGAGGAATCCTTGATAGATCACCCAGGAAATTTGTAACAAACGTCTTTGCAAAAGAAATAAAGGAGGTCAGAGCACGAATGATAAAGTAAATAAAAGAGAAAAGGAGAAGAAAAGAGAGATAGAGAGAAGGAAAGAGAAGAACAACTAGGTAAAGGAAACCGTGAGCCTATACAACTCAGATCAGAGGGCCCCTCACCGGGGGCTATGCCATCTGGCAGATAAGGGAGGCCGACAGCCCATAGGAGGCGTTCACACTTCACTTCACTGTCACCGACTCAAGATGGGAAATAAAGGGCTGAATGACAGTCACCTCAGCATCGCTGGGCCGGGATCCACGCCCTTTCTCTGGGCCAAGTTTGAGGCCCAATGGGGCACTTTCTAAACCTACGATTAGGGTTTCATCAAAAAATATGAACCGTCATTTCCAGTCAACACAGGTGGGAAAGTCAGTAAAAAATTTATTGGCTTCTTGCCTAAACTTAAGAAAGGTCCAGCTGGGAGGCATCCTAGTAGGCTGGCAGCAGATGCAAATGAGGGGGATACTGGGTTCGACGTGAATAAGGCGGCACATAACTTCAAAACCGAGGAGGAGCCAAACAGAGTTAGAAGGAAGGTCAGTCAGGCTCAGTCCATAATAGGCCAACACATCCTAGGAAAAAGGATAAAGGGGGAACCTAAGGTAGCAATGCTCCAGGGTTTCCATGTAAACTGCGACCGCGCCCGAGGCCGCATCCAGTAAGGTCTGGTTGAATTCAGGTAGCGCAACGTAATCGCAAATATCATGGAAGGTGATCTCATTGGCGTTAAAGGCAGCCTCGATCATCCAACAGGCAGGACAATACTCAAGGTTAGTGATATCACAATATGAATCCTCTATGGAAGGTCCCACTGTCAAAAACCATGATAGCACAAATGAAAGGCGGAGAGAAAGAAAAGATAGGGTGCCTGAGAAGGACTGGAAAGCTGGCTGAAAAGATGAAAGCAAAATAAGCAGAGAGAACGACGAAAGGAGAAAGAAGCCAAAGCAATGGGAATTTGAAAAGAAAAAGGAGAGTCCAACATGCCCAATAAATGCCTTGGGAGACAAAGCAGTTGAGGCGTGATGATAACCGTCTCGGAAAGATGCAAAAATTAAGGGCCTGCATGCGAAAATGTGAAAGAGAAGGACGCGTGGCGTAAATCCAGGCAGGTAGCGTAACCGCCAGGACCTATCTTGAATGAAACTATTGTTGCACGACCCAGACGATTCAAAATTGAAAAAATGCCAACTTTCCCGTCGAAAGAGGTCGCTCGCAGCTCACAGAGAGCAAACATGCCACCTGTGGCCTACCAGACCATAGGGCTTATGCTTTCGCGGTTCTAAGGTAAGGGGTTCAGCCTTGCGCCTCAGACTTGGCCCTGCCAGCTGAGTCTCGGGCTGGGGGGACTTGATAACATATGGGCTTTATGGCCCAACTTAGGGTTTCGCAGCCCAAAGCCTTGGGAGAAGCCTAGGAGACGGCCCGGTGGACCAGGTAAGTGGCTGATAGGACCTGACATACGAAAGACGTCTCATCAGCCACCAAAACACATAAAACAAGAAGGGAACACGTTCATGGGAGTTAACTTACAATATATTCTCCCACGTGACGTTCATGTCAGACCGGAGCGTCGAAACAAGCACGGTCCTGCGCCTGCCTGCCCGACCTTAGTTTGCCTGTCTTGCAAGTCCGGAAGCATACTGGACACGAGGATCATCTGTAGGTGGATAACAAATTCTTGGTGTAACAGTCTTCAACTTGTATCCTCAGTTTGAAGGGTTGTAAGTTTAACTTTCATTATGAAATAAACTGAATAAGACTGAATTGAGTAGTTACCCTTCTAGAAAACTAATTTAAGGTTACATTACCAATGTAATGCATTTTAATCAATATAAATGCATACCCCACCTTTGAAACCTTTGAAGTAATTAAACCCTGGATTGTTAGCACCTATTTACTCATTACTAAGCAAAAGGCAAAATCCCTATGTCGGAGAGTCCCATCATCTCGATACCACATGTTGATAAGGAGACAATTGACGGCGTCCAAGGGTCAACCATTTGGTTGTCACTTTCTAGTGCTCACAAAGGCCTAGCTCATAACATGGTTAATGAAAAGATTGAGGAAAAATAGCATATCATTCAGTGCCAATTAGTTTTGCATGGTTATATGATGTTCAAAAACAAGGGGAACCTCAGTTCATTCATGGGACACATTGTCAAAAGTAGTACTAGCAAGCCAATTTCCCGAAATTGATTAATGTACTCGAATAAAACTGATGAAATAGCTATTATGGTCATTGCAAACACTAAACTCAGAGCTAAGGAAAAGGAAATTGCACAAAAGAAATTTTCTAGAAAAATATGTGATTGATGTAAAACCAAATTTCTGTATCCTATAGTTTGAACGAATTTAAGAATTTCTCCACGCAGGAATTGCAGACATCCTATTCCCTGTGATCATAAAGAGGAAAGATAGAAATATACAAGCGGGTATGTGATGGGAAGGAGGTTAAAGCAGAAATAATTGCATTACAGATCCGAGCAGAGATAGAACCATACTTAAATAGACAATTGGGGAGGTAGTAGATAGCTTGGACTGTATACCACTTAAATAGACGAGTGGTGTGCAACTATTAGAGAAATACACGCTCTTTTGTTTCTCTTATTAGACTGAACTTTCAGATGTCTTAGGCTGGGAGAGGAGGTGAAAATTTTGTAATGTTTGAGCTTTTCGTGATTAATGAAAAATCTTTACCAAAAAAAAAGAAAGGAAAGAAAGTGTAGAAAGATTATAAAATATAAGAGTAGATGATTACTTGTACTTTCATTTCATTAAAAGGATCTTTTTTACTCCGTATAATACATGTTTTCAATATCGTACTTATGAGTACAATAATTTCGTATCTAGAGGATCACAATTTTTGTGGATCACTATATTTCGCCCTGTATTTTACTATTCTCGCCCTAATACGTATATAGTATGTATTTTTAATTTAATTTGAATAACTAAATTAAATTAAATTTAGATTGAATTAAATTTAGATTAGATTAAATTTAGATTAGATTAAATTTAGATTAGATTGAATTTAAATAAATTAAATTTAATTTAAAAATAAATTCTGGAATCCGCCGCCGGGCCGCCGGAATCCGCCGCCGGGCCGCCCTACGCCGGCTCCGGTTCGCCACCGGCTGGGCGCGAGGCGCCGCGGAGCGGCTCGCCACGGCCTGGGCGCGAGCCGTGGTCCGGTCGCCACCGCCCGGCCGCTCGCCACCGACGGACCGCGAGCCGCCGCCGGTCCGCTCGCCACCGACAGGCCGCGAGCCGCCGCCGGACCGCTCGCCACGGGCTGGGCGCGAGCCGGACCGGCGCCGCTCGCCGTGGCCTGGGCGCGAGCCACCGTTTGCCGTGGCTTCGGCGCGAGGCGGACGCGGTCCGCTCGCCAGGGCACGGGCGCGAGCCGGACGCGCCTCGGCTCGTCGTGGCCTGGGCGCGAGCCGTGCGAGGCTGCATCCAAAAATTGAACTGCTATAAATGAGCTCGAATTCTACTGATTCTGAGGGCAACCCAAATTTTTTGCTATCCAAGACGAGCAAAAATTACTCCAAAAAGGGTGTTAGAAATTCCATGTCTTCGGAGGTAATTTTACTAATTAGTTTTCTGTCCATAAGTAGTTGTTAAATTTAATAATTTTTGCCGTAGAAATTTATGCTCGTCTTTGTGTTTTAATTTATTAACTGTTGCGATGAAATTATTGCACATTTATCTTAGTATTTATGCTCATCTTAGTATTTTAATTTATTAAATGTAACGTAAAAATTATTGTAACGTTAATTTTAATTATTGTAACGTTAATTTTGTTAATTTAGTTATTTTGTTACTTACCGTAACGTTAATGTTGTTGTTTTGTTAATTTTGTTATTTTGTTAGTTATTGTAACGTTAATTTTGTTGATTTGTTAATGTTGTTATTTTGTTCATTACTGTAACGTTAATTTTGTTGTTCTGTTAATTTTGTTGTTTTGTTAATTATTGTAACGTTAATTTTGTTGTTTTGTTAGTTTTGTTATTTTGTTAATTATTGTAACGTTAATTTACTTTTTTTTACGCTATTTTGTTAGTTTAATTTGTTGAAATGTAATTACGTTGTTTCATTTTACATTATTCAAATGCAAGTATTAAAAGTTACTCTGAAACGACCCGGTTGCATTTTGGATTCCAAAAGTTCACTAGTAAACATTAAATTCGTTACGTTAATTAATTTTCAACCTTAATGTGGAATGTAAGAATGTAATATTAATTCTAGCCACAATGCTATTTCATTTTTTTTCCCATTACATGTATGTTTTAGCTGTTAATGAGAAATGGCGGAGTGCACCCTTAAGTCCATTAGGAGGACAGTTTGAAATGGATGAATGTAATTTTAGTTCAGGGAGTTAATTTGTGTACGTTAATTTTATAACTGTAATGGCATTTCATGTACTATAATTTTATCTTTATGTTCTCTTCTTTAAGTATATGTTTTAACGTTTTGGCTGTAATTTTATCTTTATTCGTTCATATGTAAACGTTAATTGACGACATCATTGTCGTTGGTATAGCAGTTGAGTGTAACTAATTGCTTGATATTTATTGCTGTTTAAGGATGACAATCAGTCATGTGAAGCTGCTGCAGGGCGGAATGGATACTCTCCATTTGCCACCTCAGCTGTGTTCCCAGATGTTGCCGAGGCTTATTCCTACCTGCAACGGATTGCTTTGCAGGTGGGATTTGAACTTGTCACGGGGTCCTACAAACAGAATAGGAATGGTCCCCTGAGGTTATATTGCATTTGCAATCGGGGCCGAAAGGATAAGGATGTAGATACGAGCGAATCTGATGTAGTCCGACGGAGTAGCAGCTCGACCAGAAGTTGTGACTGCCCATTCGCGATTGTCTTGAAACAGAGCATCACGGGGGATGGTTGGAATGTAGTGCCGTGCAAGGATCCTAGGCGAGGGATGCACAACCACTCTTTCTCAGTGTACCCCGAGGGTCATAGACAGAGCAGCAAGCTCCATGCGGACGCGAAGCAAATGATCAGAGATTTGACAGATTCAGAAACAGCCCCAAGGCATATCAATGCCAGCCTCAGTAATTCGTTTCCGGACCTGCATCAGAACATTAGGCAGGTGTACAATGAGAGATCGGCATATGTAACAGAAAGGCGAGGCGGGCGCAACACAGCGGAGAATTGTTTGCATCTGGCCACCGCGAAAGGGTATGTCACTAGTCACCGTTCAGCAGGTGATGGTACTTTGACTCATTTATTCATGGCCAATCCCGATGCTGTTGTGGCATTTCGCACGTTTCCGTGGGTTGTGGCCATCGACTCAACGTACAAGACCAATCGCTACGGCATGCCATTCATTGAGATGGTGGGGATGTCCCCTTGCAACACAAACTTCCTGATTGCCTACGCAATTGTCGTTGATGAAACGGCAGATACCTATGAGTGGGTGCTGAGCGCGCTGAAGGACTTGCTTGTGGATGGACCGTTCCCTGAGGTTGTGGTCACCGATCGGGAGATGGGACTGATTAGGCCACTTCGGACTGTGTTTCCATAATCGAATCATTTGCTCTGCACCTGGCATATTAACAAGGATGTGGAGGCACGTGTTACTGTGCTGACAGGGAATAAGAGGAACGGGGCAGCGTTCAAGAATGGTGCATGGTTCCGGGTTTGCAATGCGTCCACCGTTGCAGAGTACGAAACCGCCTTGGTAGATATGAGGGCTGGATGGTCTTGGAGCGAGGCTGTTATTAGTTACGCTGAGACGACGTGGCTCACCCCCCATAAGGAGAAATTTGTGAGGGCATGGACGAACAGATTGCTGCATTTCGGGAACACAACTACATGCAGGGTCGAAAGTGCACACTCATCATTGAAAGGGTGGTTACAAACGTCGACTGGTTCACTGGACACGGTATGGAGGCGTGTCGACCTGCAGATAGCCCAGCAGATTACTGTGATCAAGACCGGCCTGGAGAAATCAAGAACGTGCATTGGAAGATTGCACCGTAGGGCCCTTTTCAGCAACTTGAACAACAATGTGTCCAAATACTGTCTGGATAAGTTGACGGTCGAGTCCGGGAGGATTGATGCACTCGGAGCACAGGTGTATGCATACTGTGGCTGTGTGCTGCGGTCGACACACGGAATACCGTGCGCATGCGTCATGGCAGGGGCAGTTGCTGAAGGAATCCCCTTGTACTTGGACGATATTCATCCGCTGTTTAAGAGCCTGGCATTGGGTGATCACGTGCGGAGCACGGAAAACATTGCGAGGGCCGAACAAGATCAGTCGCGGTTCAACACTCTGTTGGAGGAGCTGGAGCGCAGCGACCCTTCGGTCCACCGACGAGTTTCATCCTACATAGATTCGCAGTTGCGTCTGGAGGAGAGCGGCATTGCCGAGCCGGACAATTGTACTAGTGCACGTGGGAGACCAAGCGAGCAGGTCCCCCGGTCAAGATCAACCCGACGTTCACCGAGCTACCACGAGCACGTGAACAGGCGATACGGGCGTAGTTCAAGATCCCCGGGGCGTGCTTCAGGGAGCGGTCGCCGGCACGGTAAGTACGAGCACCATTCTTCCTAATGAAGTCCGCCTGAACAAGATATTAATCTTAATGTTTTCTCCTGCAGCGACATTCCCGTTCCTCGAAAGTGTCCCCCACATTGTCGGGCGTTACATCGAAGGCTGGAACGATGTCGAGAGTGATGGAAACTGTGGCTTCAGATGCGTTGCTGATGCGTTCCACGTAGACGGTGAAGGTGAATGGTCTACAGCGCGTCGGGCAGTATTTAACGAGATATCAACTCATTGGCCTGACTATGTTCCCATATACGGTTCGCAGAATGACGTTGAACTCGCCAGAGCCCGTATACACCACACCAGCGGTCCATGTGGTCCAGAGCATTGGTTTACGGTCATTGCAGACATGTTTCCTGTCGCCACCTACTACAACACGGTTGTAGTTTTATATTACATTTTAGAGAATGGGTCGGCGGACCATTGCTGCACAGTCCTTCCACTGAGGGCGGGTGGGGGCGAGGATGGAACAAGTAGGGAGCTACACATTGTATACGTTCGCAGTGCAAGCCATTTCGTCCGGGTACACGTGAAGGAAAACTGTCCCATCCCCCCCGTGGTTAATATGTGGACCACATTGAGGAAGCCTGATGTCGTAGGTTGGGAGTTACCCTTTCGTAGGAGGATAAGGGCTTGGAGAAGAGCATACTCTGAGAGTAATTAACTGTTGCAACCCAGCGAAACATTTCGGCATGTACGCAACCGTTACAGTTATTATCAAAGCGTCGAGTAATTATTTTGAAAGCGTTACTGTTGCAAAAATCGATGACAAATAAATTTGATATGCACAAACAGTTACCGATTACATAAATGAGCAGAATATGGCAAAACTGTGGGGTCATACATAAGCAAACAGTCGACTAAGGAATGGGTCCATAACCGAGCCTGCGATACTCATCGCGATGACTGACAAGAGTCGTCAACAACTCCCTGATGCTGGGGTCGGCGAGTCCATCAGCGGTCACCGAGTCAAACGGATCCAGGGCGTTCATCACGTCACTCAGCATCTGTTGCACAGGAAACAGAGTTTACAATAACGAAACAGTAAAATGTAATATAATTACTCGAAGCAAACAGTTCGGGAAAACTTACCGATAACTGATGATGTGTCCTGTCCGGTCCACTCGCGGCAGCATGTTCAGGATTTGCGATCAATGGGTGCGAATGAGTCGCGTACCAGTCCTCGTAATCCATGGTACACTCTGATTGGCTCGTGGCTATCGGGAACGCCGCAAGCTGACCGTCGTGCCAAGTGTGTGCCATCTCCCATAGGGTCAACTACAGCCTCCCTGGGTAGGTCACTGAATAGCCGGCTGGATCAGCCGGGCGGGAACAAGGCTCGGGCGCAATTGCAAGACCCCGCGGTATACCCTGTACGAGACCGAACTGGCGCACAACGCAATCTGGCATGTACGCCTCCATTGCGTCGAGGTATCGAATCACGCCGCGGTAGTGAGTCCTCCCCCTCGCAGCCCTAACCACGTCCACTCCATATGGCAACCAATCCACCTGCAAAAAGTTTCACAGACATGTTACGTTTCTATGGAATCCGATCTATCTACTACTGTCAGAATAAGAGTAAAAGCATGGAATTCATACCTGGTCGGGCTGTAAGGCATCCAACTGTCGCCTGATGGCATCGAGCCTCCCCGTACCCCTCCCCGTTTTATCCCCTGTGTGCCACCGACTGGCGCGGCCCGAAAGAGCTGGCAATGTACTCGGTCTCGGCCGAAACATCGGAAAGTACTCGTATATCCATGCTTGAAGCAGCGTGCAACATCCGCACAGGCCGCGCGCCTTGGACCGGGACGCAATTCCCAACTGCAGATACAAACTGGCCAACGTCGCCGAGCCCCACGACAACTGCGAATTAAGCAGGGGTAGAAGGTTGGCTCTAACCTTATTCCCAGTTTTATCCACAAAAAGCGTGGATGAAAACAGGGTCAGCATGTAGCACATAAATTGGAAGTTCTCGCTCTGCCCCGCCGCTACACACCTCGCCATCAACGACTGGGCATCTATGTTACCCCCGTTCCAGTCTTCCGCGACAAAGGACTCCACGTCTTTCCCAAACAGTTCAGCGCACGCTTCCTCAATAGTCTCCGCCGAAATGGTACTCGCAACAGCGCCACCATCGATGGGAATGCCAAGAATCATCTCAACGTCGTGCATCAGGATGGTCATCTCCCCAAAAGGCATGTGAAACGTGTTCGTGTCCGGCTGCCACCTCTCGACAAAAGCGGATATCAGTGCCATGTCAAGGAACTGGAACATAATCGCAGGCAGGTGGGCCAACCCGGTCGCATGTATCCGGGCCTGTGCAACATCGCTCAGTTCGGGGAGCGTGGCGACTAGCTGCTTGCATAGCGGTGACCGAGCATGGCATCTCAGCACACCTCGCTCTATACCATTCCAAACGTCAACAGCGACATGTCCTCCGAAGCTTGGTATGACGAGGTCATCCTGCGAGCCACCAGCCATCGGTCCCCGCACTAGCCACGTCTCATCGGCGGGTCGCTTACTCCTATTCCTCGGTGCCCTTCCGGTGCTAGGCTCACCGGCATTGCACGATCCACCAGAAGACTGTGCGAATTGACCAGCTCTATTCCTCACGGTGTGGCTGGCTCCGGCATCCAATGGCACACTCGTCCCAGGTTGGCCCATCAGGGGGACATCTGCCGGCAGGTCATAATTCAACTGCCAATCACTATCGTGACGGATTCCACCAGACGCGAGAATGTTAATCTCCGGACCGTCCCATGTTGGCATGGGATCGAATGCACGAACGCTCGGTGGAGAAGGCCGCTCCGCTCCTACATCACACTCCTGCGGGCGAGGCGACGGTTCATCCTCGACCACGCGGCCTCTAGCCTGTCTCGCCGAGGCACTAACACCTCTTCGTCGTATGGAACAACCATGGCCGTCAGGTTGACCAGCAGTGCTCATCTACGACACAAGATATGTAATTAGTATAACAACAAGTGAATCAAACTGATATGATAAGATAAATTAACATACATTCCAACAACGTGTGAACTAATATTTTCGAACAGTGCATCATTTCAATTTACTAATGGAAACTACATATTCTATAAAGCATAGGAAAAAGTGGATATAACATAAAAAAACCCCACCACAAACAGCAAATTTAATTCTCGTACAATCCCATACAACGAACTACACATTTTTTTAAGTTACAAATTGGAGATTACATTACTAAATAATCTTATTTTTTTTACCACATCACACAATTAATAACATTCAAGGAAACAATAGTTAAAACATATCGTAATAGTTTACTACACAATTGTTTACCTCGGATTAATAAAGTTTATTTAAATAGAACTATATTCTATTATGTCACATAACTCAATAATTTCCAAAAAACACAATTTCTAAAGAATAATTTCTAGATAATTTCTATTATGTCACATAACTAAATAATTTCTAAAAAACACAGTTTCTAAAGAATACAATTTCTAAAAAATTATGTCCAAATTTAAACTACATAATTTCTAAAAAACACAATTTCTTCGTTTTAATTCCAATTGTGTCACATAACTAAATAATTTCTAAACAACCCAATTTCTAAAAAATACAATTTCTAAAATATTATGTCCAAATTTAAACTAAATAATTTCTACAAAACACAATTTCTTCGTTTCAATTCCAATTACGTCACATAACTAAATAATTTCCAAAAAAAAACACAAATTCTAAAAAATAATTTCTAAATAATTTGTATTATGTCACATAACTAAATAATTTCTAAAAAAACACAATTTCTAAAAAATACAATTTCTAAAATATTATGTCCAAATTTAAATTAAGTAATTTCTAAAAAACACAATTTCTTCGTTTCAATTCCAATTACGTCATTATGTCCAAATTTAAACTAAATAATTTCTACAAAACACAATTTCTCCGTTTCAATTCCAATTATGTCACATAACTAAATAATTTCCAAAAAAGCACAATTTCTAAAAAATAATTTCTAAACAATTTCTATTATGTCACATAACTAAATAATTTCTAAAAAATACAATTTCTAAAAAATACAATTTGTAAAATATTATGTCCAAATTTAAACTAAGTAATTTCTAAAAAACACAATTTCTTCGTTTCAATTCCAATTCTGTCAACTAACTAAATAATTTCCAAACAACACAATTTCTAGAAAATAATTTCTAAATAATTTCTACTATGTCACATAACTAAATAATTCCTAAAAAACACAATTTCTAAAAAATACAATTTCTACAATATTACGTCCAAAGTTAAACTAAATAATTTCTAAAAAACACAATTTCTTCATTTTAATTCCAAAATTCATTAAATTCCTAACATTAGATTTCTCCAAATTATTATTCTACACCTTAATCTCCTATACTAACCACCGACCCAACATCTAACCACCAACCGAACATCCATTCTACATTTAACAAAATTGTAACAAACCCCAATTCTAACAATTCCGACAAGTTCAACAAAATTCGAATAGATCGGGCAACAATTCGCACGAAAAGTAAAAAAAATTCCTCAAAAACTTACGTTTCCCGGCGGGTTTCCGGCGGCGGCGGGCGGCGGGTTTCCGGCGGAAATGGAGAGAGGGAAGGGGGAGAGAAAGGAGAAGAAAAAGGAAGAGGGGGAGAGAAATGGGGAGAAAGAAGAAGAGGGGGAGGGGTATTTATAAGGGTTTAATTCTTCCATTCTTTTTCTTTTTTTTAAATTTAAAATACGTGTATTTATACGTATTAGGGCGAGAATAGTAAAATATAGGGCGGGATATAGCAACACCCCAATTTTTCCACAATTTTCTATGTTTCCACAATCATGATACTTTTGAGTTTGCACATTATATTTTTTAAAACTTTAAATATTGTACATTATAGCTTGAAGCTAGAGAGACGGCAATATTTAAGATATGAAAATACAAAAAGAAAATTGTATAAAAATGTTTAGTGTTTAAGTTACAAAATAAATATGAGTCTGTCTACGATCTTTCCATAAGTCATGGAAAGACCAATGTTTAAAGTGCAAATTAGAATGAATGAAGATAAAATTTTTGACTTGCATGAATCGGATTATAAACTTTATAACTACTACACGTTGTACAATAAATTTTTAATATTGCAACTAACACCTTTTACCTTTAATTATTCTAATTAAACTTCATCTTTCTATAAATTTATGATAAGACGGTGTTTCCCAAATTTTGCCAATAAATATTCAAGTAAAAAAGTACAATAATTAAGTTAAAAAGTACAGTATGATCGACTCATAATCTATAGACGGGCCATTTTTCCCAATAATATGAAATTCATAGTTTTAGGTGTGAGTGGAGCAATGAACATGTAATAATCACAGTCATATCAATGCACCAATTTGTGCCAAATTATAACAGAACATCGTAATTTCTTTAATTTAAAAGAAAATACTATGGTAATGATAAATAATTTATGTTAAATAAATATTACTCTTCCAGTTTCATAATTATTTGGACAAAGGGTACACTTTAAATGTAATTCTGTTCATGGAATACTAAATAAAACATCTTTATTTCATAGTTTGGACTCTCGCCGCAATTGGGATGGAAGATTAATTAAAAGGATCAAATGAAAAACATGATACTCCCTCCGTTTCTCTATTAGTGGCACAATTATCCTAATGAGATTTTTTTTATATTGACATTTTTCATTTTTGACAAGATTTTTCAAATTCATCCACTAATTTTAATTTTTACTTTCTACATTCAATTTCATCCACTCATTTTCTCTACCTAAATCCAAACATCTAAATCTATGGTGCCAATATTAGTGAAACAGAGGGAGTATCCCAAAAAAACTAGGCATAGAAGCCATTACCTTATCAATACATCTACTATGGCAAATATGGCTGCATCGCAACGCGAAGGTATATCATAATCAGCAATCCCCGCCACATATAGGTGAATATAGCACGGTCCAACTTCATGGCGTACAACCCTAACCAGAGGGCTCGCCGACATAGAAGCTGTACTGGTGGAGGAAGATATTGGTAACCCGCAAAAATAACCTCTAACGCATCTTCCACAGGTGATGCTAAATGGAGCTTTTTGGAAAGATAAACTTCATGGTGCAGCGGCTTGGACGGTTTGCCCTAGTTTTCAACCTCATGGACCACAGAAGTTTGTCACTTTCCATATGTGTCGCCATTGGCAGTGGAGGCAATGACATGCTTGAGAGGAATTCAAAGAGCAGTGCAACAGGGTTACAGGGACATTTAGGTCGGGACAGATTCACCCATATTAGTCTCTCTACTAAACTCAGAACTGGATAGATGTCCTCTGGAATAACTGCGATCAGAGCAGAAATCGGACAATTTCACAAATCATTAAGGAAGCTTCTCATTGTAAAAGTTCCAAGAGATGTACTCACTTAACGATGTGCAAAACTGTCCGATTTGAGCCCCAAAGAAATGTACTCCAAAGAACATAATAGTGGTAATGCTCTAAAGTGCTCTTTTATATCGTGTACTTCCTCATATAAGTCCTATTTTAATTTTTTTTTAAAGAAATACTCCCTCATAAGCACACAGGTACTGAAATATAAATGCTCAGTATTTATTTATTTACTTTTCCCCCCGACATTTTTGTTGCAAACTGAACAATGTTAGGAATTTGTTCAAAAAAAAAAACAATGTTAGGAAGGGAAGGACCTAGACACACTGGAAAGCACTGTGGGACTTAATTGGAAAGGTACGACGGAAGCCTTTCGCAGATGCAAAATGACTTCCCTTAATAGAAAAACCAAAGCAGCGTACAATCTTTATAATTATAAAAACTCTAACCTTCACACACATTACAACTGGAAAAAAATTGGAAACTGGCATCAAACAGCCCTAACAATCAGCCGCCTGCTTATTGAACTCGGACTTCCTCGTTCAGTATCCTGCACATTCGGAACAGTAGATGTTAATAATTTAGGCATCAGATACTCGGGCTCATCTCAAGTTACACACACGTGGATTTAAAAAATGTTTGATCATTTCGTTAAAGATAATTACAACGGGTGAAAATTTGATATTTGAGAAATACATCTTTCTAGCAAGGTAGCAATTTAAACTGAAACTGGTTAAAATCGGCAATTCAACTTGCAGATTGAAATGAGAGGTGAGAACAAAAAAATGAGCTTTTATTAACTGCCAATAACAGTTTGTCTGACCTTTTGCTGTTTTCTTGACACATAGTTAAACCTAGAGCATGCGATGGAAGAAATGAGGCCTAATCGTCACATTTTCACGAGCGTTGACTTCGCCGGTCAGAGGGTTGACAAATATGAATCCAGCTTCCGCCGGGGGAGGAGGAGGAGAGCTGTTGTTCTCACCGGATGGAGAATTGAAGCCGAAGGGGAGGACGAGATCA
Source organism: Rubia yunnanensis (assembly GCA_037428765.1). NCBI lineage: Eukaryota > Viridiplantae > Streptophyta > Magnoliopsida > Gentianales > Rubiaceae > Rubia > Rubia yunnanensis. The sequence continues at coordinate 28,606,063 of CM075069.1, read as the reverse complement.
GGTAGTTTGTGTTGCTGGGAGCAGATGAGAAGATTCCGGAGGCAAATTTTAACTCTGGTTCTTTCTCGAGCTCTCTCTCTCGCTTGTGCCCTCCTCACCTGATCCTCGGCAACCCTGTCAATCAAAAATGCACTACTCTTTCTCTTCCTCTTTTTCACCCAAGTGTTCCTCTTTCTGGACTCGTCGTCTTCAGCATCTGAGGAAGAGCACAGTTGGCACATCGCGTTGTCGACCTTCTTGATCCGAAGCAGCTCTTCGATGGCGGCTTTCGAGCTCGTGAGGAGCCAGTCGAGAGTGAGGCTGGCTTTGTCAAAACCTAGCAAATCCTGGAGGCCAAAGAATCTCTTGGAAATGGCTATGGAGAGCCGAACCCTTCTGTCTCGGGGGCCTTGGGCGGTGAAAACCTTGGTGTGGCGCTCCTTTTTCGCTGATTTCTGCCTCCTCCTAGGGATCGAGGTTTTAGGGGTGGTGTTGGTGCTCTCGGGAACGCGAGTTGAAAGGCAACAAGCGAGTAGATCTTCGTGTCGGGAGACTCTGGAAGATTGGTTCTCATTGAGGCAGTTTGAAGAGGCTGGAGAAGGAGAACAAGTGGAAAGGTACCAGTTTATATATGGTGAGACCTGTGGAAAAGGTGAGATGCCATTGTTGGAAGCGAACATTTTGGGGATGAGTTTTGTAAGCTACCAATAGCTAACAAGCGTATCCTTATTATTCAGTAGTATATCGACACTTCAGAGCCTTCTATAAATAAACTCTAAGATCTTTTATCCACCTGCACTCTGATACCTACCTAATTTATCTGTCACGTATTTCGTATCTACGTCACTATATCATTTTAAATGTTCATTTTGGTCGAAATATTTTCATCATTGAACTTGTAAACGTATCTAGTCTCCTATTGTAGTTAATTTTCACTATTATGCATAAAGAGAAAATATTGGTCTAGGGTTAGGGTTAGCATTGGGTAAGTTTAGGTAGGGTACTGTTAAGGGAGTATTATAATTGATTTGTCAGGAGCAAAAAGGTGCTTTGAGATCCATTTGTCCATTGCTTCACATCGGTCAAAATGTTTGCCGGGTAAAATGCTAGACGGTTGTTTTGAGTTAACAAAATGTTGAATTGGGTAAGAATCATTTGGTACATCATGGCTCTCCGTTTACTCAAAAGTCACAGTTAAAGTAGTGAAATAACAAGGACCACCCACTGAATTAGTAGGGCCTCTTCCCTTTTTTTTAAAGTAAAATTGTCACTATTAATTATAAGAGTTAAAGTGATAAAATGAACATGAATTTAAGTTTAACGTATCAATATAATCCTGTATATTAAAAAGTGTCAAAAAAGACTTCCTAACTATTTTTAGTTAATGTCCGTGTGGTCAGATTTTGATGAAAAAATGATTTTACTCATAACTCTAAAAAAAGGGAAAAAAAGGAAAACCCTCCTTTCTCTTTTTCTCGTCCCCTCTGTTTTGAGCAAGAGGAAATGATTCTCTCATCCTGTTTTGCACCGTGTGACTCACTGACATTCACTCTCGAAAAATTAGGCTTAGCTGAACCATTATTGGTGAATCTGGCTCTCGGCTTGGTCAGCGAAGGGTAAGTAGCAACCTCCCTTATTTCACTTTATCGTCCCCTCCGTTTCTTTTCCCCTCCGCCGGGGCTATATCAGCATCACAGCATAGCCCACAAAATCAAGAAATTCAAAATGGCTAGCAGAAGTCTTTTGGGGACAAGATTGGAATTTTCCACAAAGTTCTAATCTTTTAAACATAATGCTAATGTGGGACGTTGGGAAATATTAGGGAGGTCTCATTGGCATTTCATCGAACACCCTCCGAGCTATTTCAAAAAGCACCCACCTTGTAAAAGTCCATTAGAGCAGAAAGAAGAAATGGAAATAGAAAACCAAAGAGACGTTCTTAGGGTTTCTGGCGGTGCCGGGGGAGGGAAGGGGGTGGGCCTAGGGTTTCTGGCAGTGGGACTGTGGGGAACAACGGCGAGGCTGTGGCGGCGCTGCGGTGGAGAAGGGGGGAGGGCAGTAGGTGGTTGCAGGGGAAGAAAACGGAGGAGAAAAGTCAATGGCGGCGGAGAAAAGAATAATAAAAAGGTAAAAGGTCTTACTTGTAATATGAAAATTTTATTATGCAACATGTAGTGGCTATAAAGTTTAGGGCGAACGACTTTAGGGGCCTCCAGCTCTTGTCATTTGACCCTTTTGGCCCCCTAATTTTTTTTCTAATCAGTTTCGTCCCTGAACTAACAAAAGTGTTGAATCATCATTCTTCTGTTTGGTCAATCCGTTAAAAGTGAAGTTAATACCATTAGTTTATGAATTCTTTAAAAAAATGAAGGGTAAAAGTGACTTTTCATATTTTATTTAAGAAAAAAGTGCTTATATAACCCTACCTAGTTGACATAAGTGTCAATATAACCTTTCAATATTTGAAAGTGCTAATATAACCATATCTAGTTAGTGAAAGTGCCAATATAACCCTATAAGTTTTAAGGATGTGCTGATATAACCCTACAAACATTAGAAATGTGCTGATATAACCCTACAAACATTAGGAATGTGCTAGTATAACCTAATAAGATTGTATAATGTACTGATATAACCCTATCTGTTCTTGTGGCGGTCCAGCGAACCATGAGGGTAAAATTGTCCACCTAATTTCAGAGTTAGCCCAAAGGGTATTTTGGTCAATTTACTTAGAGTCAACGCCGAAAAATTGAGGTCAATGCCGGAAATGTGGTCTGAAGGTTATATTGGCACTTTCATTAACTAGTTAGGGTTATATTTGCACTAAAAATTATCATAGGGTTATACAGGCACTTACTCAAGTAAATAGGGTTATATTGACACTTATCCTTTTATTTAATTACAATCCAGTTCTCACTCTTTCTTCCAACCCCTCCTAGCTCTGCCATTCCCATCGAACCACTGCCACCGCCGCCATTAACTCCGTTGTCTTCCCAATTGGCAACTGGTGTTTTTCTTCCTTCAACCAATAAATGACAAACTCGCAAATAAATTTCTAAACAACCTTTTCTGAGCCTCAGACAGATTATCAAATTGATGGAGATCATGACTCACTTGCTGCAGCTCCAACCACCACAACCTCCGCACCGGGGATCCCCCACCTCAAGCCACCCCAACCTCCTCCACGCCACCACCACGGCGTTGCAAACAAGGCGGGTTAGGGTTTTCAATTTTGGTGTTTCAGAGATAGGGAGGAGGAATTGGATGAGAGGGAGAAAAGAAGCAGGCGGAGCCAAGGATGGAGAAAAGAAGAAGCAGGCCGGAGTGCTCGTGGCTAGGATCGGCGCCGAAGCTACTCGAATCAGAGAAAGAAACAAACGGCGAGTGAAAAAAAGGAAAGAAGAAACAGACGATGATTCTGGAGAAGGTGAAAAGCAAAAAGGAAAGAAAGGATGGAAAGCAAAAATAAAGAAGGAAAGAAAATGAGAAATTACCATTTTACCCTTACAATCAACGTTTTGACCAACATTTGATGGATTGACCAAACGAAGGATGAGGATTCAACACTTTTGTTAGTTCAGAGATGGAAGTGATCGAAAAAAAGTTGGGGGGCCAAAAGGGTAAAATGGCAAGAGTTAGAGGGCCCCTGAAGTCGTTCGCCCTAAAGTTTATAACTCGATTCATGTAGCCCAAAAATTTTATCTTCATTTCTTCTAATTTACACTTTAAACCTTAGTCTTTCCATGCCTTGTGGTAAGACCGTCTTTCAAGAGACAGACTCATATAAATATCATTATAATTATAAATTATATTTTATAAGTATTAGTCTATATTCACATTTGGCAAGCTGATTTATTTGATGTCAAACATAATAATGCGAGTATTTTAAGAATTGAAACCTCTAAAATAATTAAAGAAAAAAGTGCTTTTATAACCCTACATAGTTGACATAAGTGCCAATATAACCTTTCAGTATTTGAAAGTGCCAATATAATCACATCTAGTTAGTAAAAGTGCCAATATAATCCTCTCCAGCAACCGAAAAAAAATTAAAATACAAAAAGATAGGAAATGACGTTATTACTCGCCGGACTGTCGCCGGAACATGTGGGGTTATATCAGCACATTATGAAATCTTATTGGGTTATATCAAAACATTCATAATGTTTGTAGGGTTATATCAGCACATTTCTAATGTTTGTAGGGTTATATTAGCAAATTCTTAAAACTTATAGGGTCATATCAGCACATATTATAAATATTAAGTGTATGGTACTCGGCTGGCCTTAACGGACGACCACATCATCATATACAATATTATAACATCATAACAATATCATATACAATATAAAATGTGACATCATGCCACCATCATTAATGTTAAATACCATTATCACATATCATAGCCTCATTTCAAAATATATCAACATAAAAAATCCTAGGTCGAAGAACACAACAAAATAACAATCACACACAACACCAAAGGTTATCGAATCATCAATCCGGACTAAACACAACAAAATAAACAAAATGTCATTAAAACCCTATATTCTACAGTATGGGCGGCGTTCCGACGAACTATGAGGGTAAAATTGTTCACATAATTTCAGAATTAGCCCAAAGGGTATTTTGGTCAATTTACATAGAGTCAACGCCAAAAAATTGAGGTCAATGCCGGAAATGGGGTCTGAGGGTTATATTTGCACTTTCATTAACTAGATAGGGTTATATTTGCACTAAAACTTATAACCGGGTTATATTGGCACTTACTCAAATAGATAGGATTATATTGGCACTTACTCAAGTAAATAGGGTTATATTGGCACTTACTCAAGTAGATAGGGTTATATTGGCACTTACTCAAGTAGATAGGGTTATATTGGCACTTACTCAAGTAGATAGGGTTATATTGGCACTTATCCCAAAATTAAATTAAAGTATTATCTTATTTAAAGACGTTTTTCCCTCAAGTTATACGTACTTCTTAACTTAGAGTCCGTCTCTTGAAACACGATCTTTTCATAAGTTATGGAAAGACCAAGGTTTAAAGTGCAAATTAGAAGAAATGAGCTAAATTTTTGGTTTGCTTGAATCGGGTTAAAAATTGTATAACCACTATACGTTGCATAATAAATTTTTAATATTGCAACTAAGACCTTTTACCTTTCATTATACTAATTAAACTCCGTCTTTCCATATGCCTATGGAAAGACGGTCTTTCCCAAGACCTTGCCCTTAACTTAACTGTACTATACTATTTAATTTTTGTCGTGTATTTTATATAAAATATTTCACTTCTTTATAAGAGTCTGCCATTTGAAATGCAGTCTTTCCATAAGTGATGGAAAGACCAAGGTTTAAACTGCAAATTAGAAGAAATGAAGACAAAATTTCCTAGTTGCATTAATCGGTTCATAAACTTTGCACGCTGCAAAATAATTTTTTGCTATTTTATCTAAAACCTTTTATCCTTTTATCATTTTAATTAAACACTGTATTTCTATGAACCTATGTGTTTAATTTAAAATTTTACAATATTTTAATTAAGAAGTACAAGATTTAGTATTAGGAAATATGGTTTTTTTTAACTTATACTATAATCGCTGTATTTTTTTAATTTAAATACTATATTTATTATTTTAAATATTTTACATTATAAGCTAAACATGTAATAAGATGTGTACGAATGTAAAAGATATATATAAAATGTTGTATAAAAAGTAAAATATTTCATTTAAAAATACAGTGTTTAAATCTAAATGTCATATTTAATTAAGATAATTATAGTATTTAAGTTTAAAATGTACATAGTTGCTTCATAACTTATTAGAAAAACCATAGTTTTTTTTTTCCAAATCAATCATTCAAAGATGTTGGGAAAAACGCTCAGCGGCGATTACAATGAGTTTAATTGACATCCAGCCTAACTAGCTTATAGAATAACTAATTTATTGCAAAGATATCTAAATTACATGCCAAACAGACTAGCTGTGTACAATTATAGAGTCGAGAGATCCAATAATATGTAGCATTGCCCTCGGGGATATTAACTCGCTTTTCCACAAAAATTATGACCACTTAGCAGAGAGAAAGCGTGTCTGGCATCAATATCACTGTGCCAAACAGGGATCTTCAACAACTGTAACACCACTTGATCCAACTACAATCTATGTTGTTCAAACTGTTAACACCTTGAAAAACACAGATATGTCATATCCAAATTAATGGAAACCCTGAGATAAAACATAAACATAATTACAAACACATGATCTGTACAAACAGACCGAGATCAATACATAGTCGCGTACAATTAAATCGAGTTATCATCATGAACATAATGATCTAATCGATCAGATCAAAAAATAAAATTAATTTACCAAGACAAATTCCACATTTATTCAATAACAAAAATAATAACTGAAATAAACGGTTGTTTCCCTATCTCTCCATGATAGAGAGATGGGGAAAATAGGATGAAGAAAAGGATGGGGATTTTGGGAGGAAAGCTGCGGCAGCAGGCAAAAGGAGAGGGTAAGAAAAACCATAGTTTAGGAAACCTAATGTGCAGTGATTGAGTATCAATTTGTATATCGTATCCCACAGATACAATTGATTAAAGTACACCTAGTAACAGTTTTGTACCTTTCAAATTTCAAATACTCCCTCCGCCTCGAAATAAACTGCATACTTTTCATTTTTTACTGTCCTCAATTAAATTGCAATGGCTCGGAAAATTCTATTTTCAGCCAAGTTGACTGAATGTGAAAAGACTAAAATGGCCCTAGAAGTTGGCAAAAATTACATGGGTTAAGGCTGATTAATTAGTTGTTGGGACGTGTATCGAGGCATGCCTTTGTATTTTGAAAAGTGGTCAGATAATCAAATGCTTAACTTTTGATCTTCCCGAGCTCCATTATTGTTTCCCAACGCTCATATTTACTCTTGAACGCTCTCCTTTACAATCTTCAAACTCAAAACTCCTCTCTCTCAACTCTCTGAAACATCCTTTGATTTCTGTTTGTTCCTTGGTCTATCTCTCTCGATTTTATGATGTTTTCAATGATTCTGTGTGATTAGAATCTCAGGTTGTTATCAAAACCTTATGGGTTTCCAAACTAGGGTTTTCTTCGGTTGTTTGAGGATTTTCAAAATTAACACGATCTGAGATCTGTTAATGTTTGTCACAGCATTTTGAGTCCCAATTTGTGTTGTGCTCGCTCATTTGTTGGTTTTGAACTCATTCTGTTGGGATATGAGTTCTGGGTTCTGGATTCGTTGTGTTTAATATGTTGAATATGATGAAATATATATGTTCTTGAGTTTTCTTTGAAGAAAACTGGTCGCATGCGAAGATTTCAAGAGTTTTAGACCCTTTTGACATGAATTGCTTGTTTATTTAGTGATTATTGTTGGATTTGTTGAGGCTTTAGGGCCGATCTGTGACTGAAATACCCCTATCAATGGTGTTCTTGTTGTTTTGGATTTTTTGAGTCCATGCTTTCTTGTGTTTTTTTAGTTTTTTGACAAGAAAATGATGTCTATTTTGTGACTATTGGCAGATTTGTTAAACCTTGTTGCCAGATCTGTGACTGAAATACCCCTGTCCGTGGTGTTCTTGCTGTATTGAATGTTTGAAATCCTAGATTTGACTCGATTAGGGTTTCCAATGATATTTTGGACCATTTTTTAAAACACATATGATATGATATCTGTTTGCATGCGATGTATATTTGGTTGTTTGATTCTTTCAGATGCTCAATCATGATATAGTTGTGAAATGCATGCTTCTTAATTCTGAGCTTTTTAATTCTAATGTGGTGTTCGATTAGGATTTTTTTTGAAAACTGTCCACGCTCATTCATGTTTATCTATTATGTCTAAAGCATTCGTCTATTGTTGTTCTTGATTTTCTGAGAGTTTAGCTATGTCTAACTTTCCCCTTACTAATACTGTTTTGTTTCTCCCTTGTGCCTGTTTGCATCAGAAGCCCTAGTCCTATCCAGTGGAAAGAATTTTTATTTTCGGCAACCTCGAATAAAAAATATATATCTCTCAAAATTTTCACACTTGTCATTCTTTGCATCTGAAACCCAATCCCCACCCGTTGTGTCTACCCTTACTTGATGGATCATGGTGATAGGGTCTACCCTTACTTGATGGATCATGGTGATAGGGTCATGGCTAGGCAGGGTAAGTCTGCCCCTTGCCAATCCTTGAGTGAATCCGAGTATGACTCACAGTTTGATGATATTGAGTCACAAACAAAGGGCAGTAAAGTTATCCCACCCCAGTGTCCTTGATAATGATTCATTTGAATCTTGTGATACCCCCATGGCCACACATTTTAGCCATGTACCGAAATTGTCCTCTACCACTCAGATTCAGATCTTGATTCAGATTAAACACAGCCCCCAGATCCACATGAATTGCGTCCCCTAATTCTGATGAAACCCAACCCCCTGATTCTAAATCTGGTGTGATTCACATCCTTCAGTGTACTTCAAGGGTAATTAATTCCCTAAGTATGGTGAGCCCGGTTTCAGGGAAACTGGGGCTTGACTATATCCTGATAACTGGACTGGATATGTTCGTCATAGTGATTCCAATGCTGGAAAATAGTTTTATTACTCACAAGTTTGTAACAAATGATCCCTTTCAATTCTGTTGTAGCTTTGTAATTTAATATTATTGAGTACTTACTAACAGTTTACCTGTTACTGCAGGTTTGCTTTTTTACAGTAACTACTCGGTGTTGTGTTTGTCTATGATATCTTGTGTGCTACTTGTCTGTGATAGCCTGTGTACTACTTTTTTATGCTGGGTAGTTGAATCTTTGTATTGTTTATGATCAAATGTGTAACCACTCAAATTTTGACTCAGATTTAGTTGAAACCTGGGTGGCTGTTCCCCATTTTTCATCTGAATCTTATGTTGAACCTGAGTCAGGCAAGGCATGTCTCATATCAGGGACAATAATGGAGCAGTGAAAGTTATGCATGTGTATGTGTCTGTGGTTCTTATATGCAGTCATGCAGTGTTGTCTCCCAAACTGCCTGACCGTGGCTGGGAATATATTAACTACATTTTATATGAGATATCATGGCTTCTAAATTTTTTTATGATGGCATGTTTATGTGCTTGTTGAACCCATGATTAATGATGTAGCTGTGATGAATGATTAAAACATGCAACCATGCCTATCAGTCTCGAAACTGATTTGATCTTGGCGGGGCACGAGGTGATTAAACCCAGCTCTGAAATTGTTTGCCTACTTGACCCTATATTAGTTGTTGGCCACCTATGATAATATTGTTTGTTCACACTTAAGCAGCAACTGTGTTTGTTAAAAACACATGGATGGTAGCCTTGTAGTGTTTGTTGCCTCGAAATGACTGTGTGTGTCATGCCATCCATTACATTCTGGTTAATGTTTGTTTCAGTTCTGAAACCTAAATTTTAAAAACACAGTTTTCAAATTTCATGCGTACAGAAGGGAGTTTAGCCCTCCCAGCTTTTACAACATTGCCCTATAAACATACCTTAACCAAAACTAACTGGTATGATTACCCTAGACCTGAATCTAGAAGCACAACCCTACAAAAGTACATATCCCTTACACAACCAAACCAGCTCCATACTGATTAGCATGTCTTGAATGTGCCTTGTTCTCCCAATAGCCACCATGTGTTTCAAATAACCCCTTACTAGCTCAGGATCCACAATTAAATTGTGGGGCAGCATACCAAGCCTTCTTAGCCTGTGTTTTCCCATATGTGACAGTTTAAACTCATTTCCACCTCTGCATTTCATGATTTCAACCATGACACATTATAGACTTAGGAAAATCTTGTCAATAAGTCTTGGATCATATCTCCGAAATGCATCATACGCAGCCTCCAATAACTCATCTAGGTTTTGACTAGGGTTTTGCTGCTTTAAACTTTGAATTGAGGAAAAAAAACCCCAAATCCAGAATGTTTAGATCAAGTAATTTTGATGGTTGGCATACTAATTGTATATTAAACCCATCTGAGGTCCGCAGCTAGAAATCCAGGGTCATTTGCAAATATATGGCAAGTGGCATTATCTTACTGTATGAAAATGTTTTTGCTTGCCCAAACTGGCTATTTTGCCTTGATTGCTGGTATGAGCTCATGAATCACCTTATGTCTTATGATGTCTCTAGTTATGGATGATATAGGTGTGAGCATCATGGTTCCCTTAGGTCTATTTACAGTCTTGTACTTAGTTGCTACACAATCCACGTATGGAAACACCCCTATTTTCCCATCAAACATTGCATTACCCTCTAAGTCAAGTAATGGTCTACACACATCACATAAAAACATGAGTTTTGGAATGTAATGCTTGTTTTGAGTGATTTTATAGGGTTTAGGTTCATTGGGACCTAGAATATACCTTATTGTTGTCTCTGTCAAGTAGAACTACTTTTCATCGATGTGTATGACATTTTCCATGTGATTGAACTGCATATTGCGCTCCAGTTTACTTAGGCACCATTCTAGCCTTGATTGTTTGCATGCCAATGTTAGTTGTGAATATACTACATTAGTGTGGCTTCTAATCTCCTTGCTTGCTATAGCCCTTGTATGGTGCTTTTCCCAACATGCATTTGTGCTGCTGTGCTCCGGCAGGCTCGTTGATACCTTAGTGGCACTGCCGTTAAGGCCTCCAGGTCGATCGGTTTCTTGATTTTGCCACACCGCCCATGTTTTTTTGAACGAGCATTCACAACTTCTCTATTTTGAAGTTGTTACTTCACACGCGCCTAGACTGTAGAGATGGTCTGCACTGAACATGACCATCTCTGTGCTACCTCGACTCTATGCTGCCGCTCAATCTGCCCATTCTTAACGTGTTGAAGTAGAAAATGAGCTATGTATTACCTGTAATCATCTGTCCGGTTTGCCCCAACCATCAAAGCGTTGCTCGATGATGAATAAAAAATGAAGGAGGGAATATGGTTTTTGTATTTGGAGAACTAGCCAAAAAGTTTCTGAGAGCTTTTCCTTGGATTTTGTTTGATTTTTTTGGGTGCCGTAATAAATGCCCCTATTTATAGATGCACGGGTGAATTTTTCAACTTCATGAACAGTAGCTACAATTGGCTCCAAAGTTAAATTTTGGAGCCAAAAGTTAGAAAAAGGGAGGGAATTTTTACTGTTTCCGTCAGGGACAATCAGCAATTAAACTCATTGTGTACAATAATTTTTCTGTCCCACCAGAGGACAGGTTTCAGCTTTTCTTACTGAAAAACTGGTCATTTTTTACAGTTCAATTTTGCAGCCAAGTTTCTCTTTCATGCAATTTATTTTGGGACGGAGGGAGTAAAAAAATTAGGAAAAAGTGCAAAAATAATCCTATTAAATTGAGAAAGTGCAGTAATGACCTTGTAAAATCTTAAAATGCAGATGTAACCCTATCTTTTAGTCAAAATGTGCAATTTTACCCAATTGGCAAAATTCTAGCTTTGACTGGTGTAATTCAGGCATTGACCAATAATAAAAAGACAAAATACCCCTTGATTCGATATTGAAAATGAAATGACATTTATGGCCCCTCTTATTCATCCTCTTCGTTGATTATCTTTTTCTACATATTAATTTCTGCTGCCGCTGCTGTGTCGCCACCATGCCGAGCACCATCACCACAGCCGAGCTTCGCCCAGAAACCCTAGCCCCGCCGCCACCAAAAACCCAGCTCTCCGCTCCGTAAAGGGCGTCCACTGATCTTTATAAGCCAAAACACCAAAAATGGTTGTTTTCCCCTGTTCTCTACCTCACAACAATTCCTAAAAATCTCAAAAGGTCATCCGCATTCAGACAAGTCTTCATCTTCTTCATCACTGTACTCGCAATTCAGCTTACCATCTGTTCCGGCCCTCACGCCGACGAAGCACTCAGATCCGGCCGCATATGCTTAGCTTATGGTCATCATTTTACAAGTTAATTTCAAACACTTCAAGAGCAGCCTAGACATTAAATTACCAAAATACCGATTGACCAGGACTGTAAAAGTTGAACGATGGTCTTGAATAATAAGGGTATTACTATATCACGCCCTGTATTTTACTATTTGTGCCTTAATACATATACATACATGTATTTATATTATTAATTAATTAATTTTATTAAATGTAAATTTATATATAAAAGGGTGTTGGTTAATAACTTTCACATTTGGTAAAATTTGTGAATTAGGCAAGGGAAGTACTCACTATTTGCCTCTCCTCCATTTTTACCTCCTGAACTAGCGACCACCACCTGCCATCGACCGCTGGCAACCACCACCGCCTACCGCCGCTGACCACCACCGCTGGCCACCTGAATCTCGCCGAAAATGTAAGATTTTCTAATTTTTTTTCCAAATCTGCACTTCGTATGTTTTTGCTGAATCTGGCTGGATGTAATCTTGGAATGGGTTTGATTTTTCTGCCCATCTGTTAGAATTTGTTGGAATTGTGGATTGTTAGAATTTGTTAGAATGGTTACAATTGGTATCGTCGGAATGGAGCAGAGGGAGATGGTGGTGCGTCGGAATGGTGGTGTTGGGCTGGAGGAGAAGGGGAGGCACGCCAGCGGAGAAGGGGAGGCACGCCGGTGGAGAAGAGGCTGCACGCGGTGGAGAAGGATGGAGACTGCGGTGGAGAAGAAGAGGAGGTGGTGTCGGAGCGGAGGAGAAGGGGAGGCACGCCGGCGGAGAAAAGGAGGCACGCGGTGGAGAAGGACGGAGACCGCGGTGAAGAAGAAGACGAGGTGGCGTCGGGCGGCGGAGGAGGACGCTAGCGGAGAAGAAGGAGGACGGCGGCTGTTTAGGGTTTAGGCTGAAAATAGAGGGATGAAGAAGATGAGGGATCTAGGGTGCAATTTTAAATTTTAAAGTTTTAAATGAAAAATTAATATTTTAATCAGAAAACTGTAATTAAAATTGTAAATTAAACTTTGAAAAATTAAATATTATAAATTGAAAAAACTTTGGAATTAAAATGAAAAAAATTAAAATTTTAAAAATTGTATAGTTTAAATTTTAAAATGAAAAATATTTTAATTATTTGAAAAGTAAATATAATATTATAGAATTAATATTATGAAAATTAATATTATGAATTTAATATTATATAATATTAAATTAATATTATATAATATTATGAATTTAATATTATATAATATTATAAAATTAATATTATTGAAATTAATATTATGAAAATCAAATTCATGTATTTTTTATAAAATAAATGTGAAGTAAATTATGATGATATGATTAAATAATTATTTTTATAAATTATAATAATAATTTTATATAATAATTAAGTAAATGATTATATAATGATTTAGTGAATTATTTTATAATTTGTAAATAATAAAAATAAAAAGTTCTTTGTATAGGATTCGAAAAGAACTAAATGTTTTATTTAGAATGTGTTTTTTTACGTTATATTTACATTTTTCTATGCATTAGTAAATATGTACTTTATTAGTAAAAATTTACATGAGAAGTTGATAATGTATTTAATGTGCAATTAATTTTTTGATCATAGTAATTTACTCGGCTATCTGCAGGTCGACACACATCCATATCGTATTTAGGGAACCAGTTGACGTTTGTAACCACCCTTTCAATGACGAGTGTGCACTTTCGACCCTACATGTAGTTGTGTTCCCAAAATGCAGAAATCTATTCGTACATGCCCGAACAAATTTCTCCTTATGGGGGTTGAGCCATGTGGTATCAACATAATTAATAACAGCTTCGCTCCAAGACCATCCAACCCTCAAATCTACCAATGCGGCTTCGTAGGCAGTAACGATGGAGGCATTGCAAACCCGGGACCGAGCACCATTCTTGAAGGAAGCCCCGTTCCTCTGTTTTTTAATAAGTGCACAAAAGATACATACCCATATTTAAAGTATAATAATTATCACTACTAGTATGAAATCTATAACCACATTAAAAAAATACAAATATCTTTATATCATTATTAGTAGTCCCAAATTATAACGTATATCATCATTAGTAGTCCCAAATTATAACGTATTAATAGTATCAAATGAACTAACGTATTAGTACAATCATTTTAAACTAAGAAAAATCACCTAACTAAGATAAATTAGTAGTACACGTAATTAGTTGTACACGTTGAAAAATTAGTAGTACACACAAATAAGATTAATAAAATAAATAAAATATACATAAAAAAATTATATTAAAAAAAGAGTAGGTCTCCTGACAGGCGGTCTGTCCATAAGCTCTAGGGACCAATTTACAATTAATGCAAATTAATCAAACCTTTCCTTTCCCAAACCCTGAAGCACGACACACGCTTGCCAGATTTGAAGAAATTACACCAAAAATTTCCATACCCCGTCGACACCAGCGACACCGAATCCGTCTCTCGTTCTCCGCTGGCGATACTGCCTCTGTCTCCAACGACCGCGCATCTCTCTCCGGCGACCCTGCATCTCTCTCCAATAAGAAGGTGGTGGAGAGGCTCTAGCTTTTCTCCTGGAAGAATTTCCCGATGGCCGGGATCTCCGGCAGCGGCAGGGAGCGCGAGCGGGGATAGTCACGTTGGGAAGGACTAATTCAGCCGTCTGCCGGTGAAGACGGTGACGTGAAACTGAGGTTGATCTGCGTCACCATCGGCGTGTCGTTTGTCGGAATGAGCTTTACAACCCGGATGACGCTTCTCAGCAGGCTCACCTTTTACAAGAGGTTTATATGTGATGATTTTTTTGGTTTTGATATTTTTGTGTTTGTGTTTTTTATCATGTTCTTATATTTTGCTGTTTTGTATATCTTGCTGTTTAGGAAAGTTGTAAATATGGGTGAATTGCGTAGGTTTTTTTACTACTAGTACTGTTTTAATGTTGTTGTTTGGGGAGATTAAGGTTTGTGGTTAATTGGAATAGGTTGGATTTGAGATGATTGATGCGTTTGCTGAGGCTGTTGAGATTCCAATGGATACTGTCCACTGCAATACGATTTTCGGAGAAGGTTTTGTGCTATTCTTGAATCTAGTTGAGTTGGTTTTTGTTATTGTTAGCTGTAGCTTGATCTTTGGAATCTGATTTTTATCTTTTTGACTGTGGAAATTCAGGTTTTGTAATTGGGGCTCCCGTTTTCCTTGCAAAACCGCAAACGTATGTGAATCTGAGTGGTGAATCTGTGAGTGGCTGATGTTTGCATAGCGGTTTCTGAATTTGCATTTTCTTAATGAATTGTAACTCTAGTTGTTTCCTTTAATTTAGTCGTATTGTGGATTTTTGATTGATTGTATATCATGGCTAATAGGTGCACTATGCAACATTATTTTCCTCTTTGATCTCATCTGCAATTTGCATAGGTTTCAGTTCAGGATGTCATATGGTGTGATTAGCATAGTCGAATGATTGTGTCCTGCCTTCCCAGTACCTTGGATTTTTGGTTTACTGTATGCCTTTGAGTTGGGAGCTGGCCTCGGTTTTGAGGGACCTCTTGTATGGATATGAGATTTGCTCATGTGACTTACCCTGCTTGCATTCATCATGCTTTTCTCTTGAAGTTTATGGTTAGTTTCATTATGCCCTTATGAAAACCTGAAGCTAAAATGTATACACGGTGACACATTTGATGAACAAAGAACCTACATTGACAAACCGAAATTAGAAAGCTACCGAACTAAGAATAAGAAATGTTACCCTAGACGGGATATTGTTGACCAATTAAGATCCACAAAGAAGCCTGAGTTTGGCCTCATGTTAGCAATCTTTTTTTACCAGCCTTATCAAGAGTTCATCTTTGGGTTGTGAGTAGAAGAATCAATTATCATTTTCTTAATCTCTTCTTTAAATGTGCTCCTATAGGTAAATGATGAGTTGCTACACCATTTACACCATTGTCAAATTATCGTATCACACATTAATACCAGCAAGAAGTCTTGTTTGGCACTCTTTTGTTCGCTGTTGATGGCTGGATATATCCTTTGGCTTGAGTTGAAGGTTCCTCAATGATAGCAGAAGATGTTATGTTGTCGTCTGTCTGTTATGTTTGGTTTTTCTGCTATGTACGAGACAATATGGTATAGTGAGTGAATGATGCGTTTGTGTGTTTGCAGGTTGATCTATTCTTCTATAGGGAACCTGAGAAGACCAAGTAGGCACAAGAAGAGGAAGCTCCTGTTGCTGATTATAAATAAAATGCTGGAAGAAGCTCCAACGCGGAGAGCACTAGGGATCCAAAAGATGTTGCATATTTGGGAGTTTGGATATTGTTGTTGAAAACTTCTAGATGTATGAATTCTAGTGATATGAACATGTAAAACACATGTGACAAATATTCGAAAAATGTACTCCCTCCATCCCAGCCGAATCTGCACACTTTTTGGTCAACTTTCTTAAGACAAATTTGACCATAAATTTCAACTAGTATATAGATACCAATATCATCATGTGAGATATTGTTGGATTCTCGGCATGCTGTATTTTCTAAATATCAAATTTTAACACACCGTTAATATACGTAACTAAAGTTATCGTTGGTCAAACATGACCTGAGAAAGTTGACCAAAAAGTGTGCACATTCGGCTGGGACGGAGTAATACTAAATGCTGCTGAAAATTTTTGCATATATTATGCACCTGTTATCTTACAATACGTACTACTAACAACAAATGAAAACAAAAAATCACAGGCAGTACAACTAACAACTACACATTTAATAATAATAGATGTTGCTCGTGATTCAAAACGTACAATTAACAACAAATGAAAATAAAAGGTCATAGACAGTATAACTAACAACAAATGAAAATAAAAGGTCATAAGCAGTACAACTAACAAGTACACATTGAATACTAAAAGATGCAGGTCAGAATTAAAAAAAGATGCAGCTCAGAATTCAAAACGTACCACTAACAACAAATGAAAATAAAAGGTCATAGACAGTACAACTAACAAGTACACATTACATACTAACATGTGCAACATATAAGTAAATAGATGCAACTCGGAATTCAAAACGAACAATTAGTACCACATGGTTTTCAACGACAAATGAAAACAAAAAGTCATACACGGTACAACAAACCAGTACATTCTGAATACTAACAAAAGCAATGTGTAACTAAACAAATACATCGTCTAATTTAAAATGATCAAACAACCACAAATGAAAAGAAAAGGTTGTACTCCATACAAATAATTAGTATACATTGAATACTAATAAATGCAACATATAAGTGAACAAATGTTGTACCAAATTCCAAATGAACAATCAACGACAAATGAAAACAAAAATTCATACACAGTACAACAAACTAGTACACATTGAATACTAACAAATGCAATATGTATCTAAACAAAAACATCGTCTAATTTAAAATGATCAATCAACCACAAATGAAAAGAAAAGATCAATACTCAGTACAACTAATTAGTACACACCAAATACTAATCAATGAAACATATAACTAAACAATTGCAGTTTATAATTCAAAATAAACAATCAACAATAAATGAAAAGAAAATGTCATACAAAATAAAACTAACTAGTACACACTAAATATTTTCAACTGCAACATATAACTAAACAAATGCATACTATAATGTCTACACCACCGTACGTCCCCGGCGACATCTATGATGCTTGTCCATCAATCATTTCCCAGTGCATTCATCTTTTCGATGTGCGGAGCAAGATCCTTCTTTTCATCACAAAGCAAGGGATACCTCTTCTGCGGTGCAAAATGTGCCTAGCCAAACACGCGTGTGTTTGCATGGATAATGAATTTCAACAACCTACTTGCCCTATTTTGTCTCTTCCTTACTTCTCTGTAGATTCTGTTATTCCCTAAACATCTCAAAAAAGTGTATCTATTAACATTTAGAATTCAGAAAGGATCATAGTACTTGAAAGCATTGAGAAGTATGAGATAGGTGGATATATAAACTGGGTTTCAATGAAACTTAATGATAAATGACTAACTGAATGAACATTTCATTGAAAGATAAACACAAACAGGTAGCGCACACCTAAATCTCATGTATTAGTTGCTGAGTTTTGCTCTCCAAACCTTGAAGACAGAGAAAGACATGAGTTCTACACAATCATTCAAACTAAATCAATCAACATATGAGTCAGTTGAAGAGATTTCACTCAGCGGCCGTTCTCAGTTCGGGCTCCAGCAAGCGCCGTATCTCGACGGAGGCGATGCAGGCGCTACACGCCGATTCAATGGCGACTTCAGCGAAGCTCTCATAACGATGATCGGAGAATCATCCTCGTACCTTAGGCCATGGTTGTTGTAGATTCCGTTGCTCCGCCGGCCGCCGGGCTTTTGAATGCAGAAGCCCTTACAGCTGAAGCGCCTCCAGGATTTCAATTAACTGGTTTTAATTGCAAGCAGGTCTAGGATTTCAAATAACAGGGTTTAATTGTAAGCAGGTCCCTGGCCTGTCCATAAGCTTATGGACAGACCGCCTTTCCTGAGACTTTTCCTTAAAAAAATGTAAGTTTAACCAGGATTAAAAATTAATAACTATAATAAATAAATAAAAACTTTTTCAATTTAAGTATTACAAAAATAAAATTCACAGATTAAAGTTACGAAAATAAAAACTAAATTTGCGAAGTTAATTTTAAATTAACGTATTAAATTTATGTAAATAAATTTAGGTAATTACAAATTCATGTAAAATTTTAAAAAATTAACGTAATTAAATTAAATAAAATTTAACTATCAAAATTCATAAAAAATAAATAAATTTAACTAAAATATTTTCACTTTTTTCGAATTTAATGAAGTAAATGACATTAAATGTGGGTAGATGATAGACAAAGGAGAACCAAAAATTTGAAAGAGAAGAAAGCTGGAAAAGGGAAAGGGGAACCGAAAATGAGAGGAAAGGAGAAGAAGATTAGGCATGAAAGGAGAACCGGAAGGTAATATATGGGAAGGAGAACCGGGAATGGGTTTGAGAAGAGAACCGGGAAAGGGTTTGGGAAGAGAACCGGGAAGGGGTTTGGGAAGAGAACCGGGAAGGGAGACCTGGTTCGGGTCTCCCTTAGGCGAACCGATCAAGGAGACCTGGTTCGCCTCTTACAAATGAGAGCGGGACAGCCGAACTGAGACTCGAGCGGAGAGAACGAAGACTCGAGCGGAGAGGAGAGAACGGAGACTCGAGCGGGAGGAGAAAAATTGCGCACCGGAGAGGAGAGAATAGAGGCCGGAGAGGGAAGGAGAACGGCGGGGAGAGAAGGGAGGCTGGAGAGGAAAGAAGAACGGCGTGGAGAAGACCAGGTGAGAACGGAGGGCGGAGAGGAAAGGAGAAGAAATGGAGAGAAGGCACGCCGGAGAGAGAAGGAGAACGGTTGGGAGAAGAAAAGAGAAGGGCCGGAGAGGACAAAGAAGACTGGTGCGCCACCGCCGCTGCCGGAGAAGAAACGAACACTGGTGCACCGCCGTCGGAGAAAAAAGGAGAAGGTACGCCACCGCCGGAGAAAACATGTCCACCGCCGTTCCGCCGGTCTTCACCATCACCGTCGAACACCGTCGACTTCAGCCGTCCACCGCGGTTGACTTACGACTTCCGCCGCCGGACCGCGGTTGACTTCAGAGTTCCGATGCCGGATCACCGTTGGCTTCCGACTAACACCACCGTTGACTGGCGCCGGTAGCAGGTGACCACCACCACTTCCTAAAGCTGTTAATTAACATTAAAATCTGTTAATTAACATTAATTACACCATTAATTATCATTGATTGATAATTACATACTAATGATAATATCCTTAATTATCATTGAATTACAATTTCTTTTAAATTAACGTTAATACACATGAGTATTTTAAATTGTATAAATATATGGCGTAATCAAGTAAAATACAGGGCGTGATATAGCAATTCACAATAATAAACAGGGGATGTACTGGAAAGGAGCAAGAACATTCTAAATACAATTCTGGATAACTATATAAAATTTTAATATTGTAACTATATATTTTTTATTTTAATTAAATTCCATCTTTCTATAACCCTATGAAAAATATGATATTTTCTAAGACTTTGCCTTATTTATTTGTGTAAAAAATAATTCTAAAAAAATTAAAAACTTGAGAAAGGATCCGAGGTAATACATCGGAATAAGATAGATTTTAACATGAACTTTGAATCTGTTACGGTTAGGTGAAACGTTTGTTTAACATGTACTAATCCTTTCATTGTAATAGGAAGTTAGACTTTGAATTATCCAAATTTGCTTCCGCATAAACTTTATCTGCTCGTTACTGCTAGCATTTTCGGTAGCACGCTCAGACCCGGCCTGATACTTGTGTTGGGTTTAGGGGTGTTACAGGAACACCATACAAAGTACAACTGGAGAGGGAAAAAATTCATTCAAAGATCCAATGTATGGCACACAGATAAAAAAAATCAAAATAGAGACTCGAGAATTACAAACCTTCAATGTTAGCAGCAATGAAGCTCAGTGGTTGGAGAATTGCGATCCGCATCAAAATAGGATGACCTAAATGTAAAGAGGTGGAGCGCTGGCGTCGGAGGAAACAAAGAGTGGCAAAAGAACTACTCACCGAAACGACGCCTGACAAAAATAGTGAGCGCCGATTAATCACAGGGTCTTGGGGTCACCAGAATGACATCGGGAGGAAATAATGAACGCTTTTGAGAAATCACAATGTTGGGTGAGGATGAGAGAATAGCAGAGAGGTGGGGAATAACCAGTCGATGAGAAATCACAGTGTTTGGATGTGAAGGAGACAATGGCAGCCGATCTACGTAGAACTATAGAAGGGAATAATAAAGGTTGGGTGGTGACTGGGAAAATGGTACCATTTTAGTTACTTAGGGTAGTCAAAATGACTCAAATACCCCAGGTTGACAGACATAAAACAAACAATATCTATTAGAGAGTGCTTGGGATAAAAATTATTTAAATTGGAAAATAATTAAATTCAAATAAAAATTAATGATTTCAAAATTTTCAAAAATATTATTTTATGAGTGGCGGGCTCCGGCCGTGACACGCCCACACTCTGGCGGTGGTCCGGGGAATTTCTTGTGGCGGTTCGGTTAATTCTGGGAAAGGTTTGGCCAATTTTCGATAAAGGTCCAACGATCGTGTGGTTGAAATCAGAAATTTGTATTTGTGTCATGCATCGCATGGAACACATATGAAATTGTGAGTGTGGCTTACATCACATGGCTCACATCTCAAATTTGTGCTTTTGGCTCGCATATTGTGGCTAGCATCTCGTGGATTGCATCTCAAATTTGTGTTTGTGGCTAGCATCTCATGGATTGCATCTCAAATTTGTGCTTGTGGTTAGCATCACATGGCTAGCATCTAAAATTTGTGTTTGTGGCTTACATCACAAAATTTCACATATGGCTCGCATCATGTCTCGCATCCAAAATTTATACTTGTGGCTCACATCTCAAGTAATGTGAGCCACGAGTACAAATTTCAGATGTGTGTCCCAAGCAAAAATTTGAGATGCAAGCTATATGATGCGAGGCACAAGCACAAATTTGAAATGCGAGCCATGTGATTAGAGACACAAGCACAAATTTGAGATGCAAGTCATGCGATGCGAGTCACAAATACAAATTTCATATGCGAGCCACACGACCACTGGACCTTCTGCAGAATTGGACCGAACCTTCACCCAAAATTGGCTGGGCAACACCGCCGGAAATTTGCCGGACCACCGTCGGAGTGTCGGCCACGCCGCCTCTAGAGTGCGCTATTTATAAAACAGATTTTAAAAAAATTAAAATCATTAATTTTTATTTGAATTTAAATATTTTTTATTTAATGTTTTAATAAATTTTGTATTTATAAAGTATAAATACAGGGTGTATAGAGTAAAGTACATGCATGAAATAACAATCCACTTTTGATTTGGTTACATATGGACTAGGGATCCCAATAAAAACCCCCAGCAAATGGTGATCTTTGCAAAAAAAAAATTTTAATACTGAAATTATTTTATTAAAATATACTCCATGTGTTTTTATGTATGCAAAGTCTTGGGAAAAAATTATTTTTCCAAATGCTTATGGAAATACGGAGTTTAATTAGAATAATAAAAGGTAAAGATCTAAGTTGCAATATTAAAAATTTACTATGAAACGTGTGGTAGTTATAAAGTTTATAACCCGATTCATGCAATCCAAAGATTTTATCTTCATTTCTTCTAATTTGCATTATAAACCTTGGTCTTTCCATTACTTATGGAAAGACTTTTTTTTAAGAGACAGACTCTTTATGTATTAGACACCATAATTTTAGGTGCTTGGATTTATGATGAATAAAATAAGAGAATGAAATTGAATTTAGAAAGAATAAAAGTAGAACAAGTGAATGGAATTGAAGAAATTATGCTAAAAGAAAAGGTATAAAATATCAAGACATAAAATGTGCATTTATGCCACTCAGTTCCCCTTTTTGTGCACATATACCCCCCAGTTTTTTTAAAGTGTATTTGTACCCCTGGTGACATCTGAAAAATTAGTCACTTTTGGTCATTATTGGATTCAATAGAGATGATTGTTTTGCTTCTAAAGAAAAAAACTAAAATTAGAAACCTTCGCTTCATATCTTGAATCCGTTCGAGTAATCCGACACAGACGAGGGAAATTCTATAGATTTGGGGTTGGGAACAGGAACTAAATCTCGTTTGGCCAAGTCGCAGATGAAGATCTTCGAATCTTAGTCCAGATTGCATTGTTTTTGGGCACAAAATTTTGATACGACATTTTTATATCGATGTTGATAAGGCGAGGGCCCACTTCAATGAAGGGTAAGATGGTCCTTAGCTTTTTAAAAAAAGAAATGAAGGTTATATTAGCAATTGCAATATTAGTCAGCGCCGAAAAACAATAGGTTAACATCAGACTCAGGCAGGAGGGGTATGAGTTTTTAAGTTACAACTAATGTAGGGGTACACATGCACTTTTAAAAAACTTGGGGTACATGTGCACTAACCAAAGAACTGGGGGGTATGAATGCACTTTACCCTATAAAGAAACAACCAACTATGGTGAAACCTCGATTAGTCTCAACACAACAAGGGAAAGCTCCACTACTGCCGGCTGTTACCACAGAAGCCATTGGTGGCCACGGTGGAAGAGCTAAAGGAGGAATCTAGCGAGCCTTTTTGGCCCGGATCTATCTTCTATCAGGATGTTTTTCCAATGGGGTCTTCCAATGGTGACCTCTCTGGCATCATCGTTCTCTTGGTCCAACAGGTTAGCAATTATCCCCGACCAATAGCGGTCGGCCCGAACAACGTTCACATGTCAGCAAATCTGAGTGCCGAAGCAAAACTGAGTGGTGGAGTGTAGATCTTAATGGCATCAAAGTCGACGGCGGGTTACCGAAGTTGCTGGTAGTCTCAGTTTTTCAGTGAAGGTATAAGATTAGGGCATCACAACAACTGTAGATTTTGTGATTTATTTGTGCCGTTTGTACAGGAAGTTTGAGTGGATTGGTTATTTGGGGTCTGATTAGGGTCATTGGTTTCATATTAGCTCAGTTTTTATATTGTTTTTTTCTCTATTTTTTTTAAAAGGTAGAGCATGAAAAGGGTTATTTTGCTTGATTATTCAGTTCGATTGTCTTTGTCAATTATAATTTTCCCGAAGATCCTTTTTTTAAGTACAATGGTCTGGGTAAAATTAAATTGATTTCAAATATGTTTTTTATTTCCAAAGACGGTCTCGGAGAAATTCAAGTAAAAAATGTTGAATAAACTGACCTTTGGCAATTTCTTACCGAGGACATAAAAATAAAGTTTTTAGGCTCCGACTCATTAGGAAGTTTTAGATTGATTACATTGATCACTTAGTAACGTTCTTTAGACTTTTTTCGACAGGTATCCATCGAGGTGGGGTTATAGACAATTTTACGGACAAAACACTGGTTTTAAACATCGATTGAGGAGCATTTTGGTGGTTGGAATCAACAGGTTAAGGTTCTCTTCTTCAGAGAAAGGAGCATGAACCAGTTTAATGGGGATCACTGGGATCCATGGGGAAGGAGTTTCAGTCTCTTTGTTTTTTATCACCTTGATATTATCAAAAGTGTCAATGGATCAGTGTTTTGCGTGAGGATTTGGTGCTACTAATGCTACTGGCTTGTTGTATTGAGTTAGTGGAGTTAGCTCAGCGAGTTTGGATCGAGCTTGTTGGATACTATCATAGTAGACGACCATTTATCATTTACCTACCTATTCGAATGTTACTTAGGTTGTTGTTTAGAATGTTATAGCTATTGCCTTTGTGTAAAAGGTATCTGTCCTAGGTTCTTTCAAAATGTAGGCATTTTTTCTCAATCTTATCAATGAAAAGGGCTGGATACCCTAACACCCCTGTTATTGACAGTTTGATTTAAAAAAAAGTGTCAAACACATTGAAATTGTGAAAGTATTTAACTCTAATATTTAAAAGTTGTAAGGCCAAAATATATTTTTAAGATTTCACAAATTCTTGTTTTGGATCGACTAACTGTTAGAGCAAGTTCAACAAGTTCTCCAAAATTCCTTCAAAACAAATATTTTCTTTTTTTTTCTTCAACCCCAACAGACTCTATTTTGCAAACTTTAACATTTATTTCACAATAATGATTACTTTGTAATTTAAATGAATAATTAGTTTTAATTACTCTACAAAAAGAGGAGATAGTCTCGTCTAAGACGGGCTAAACTTTAGACAGAGACATTTCTACAAAACCAACACAAAACTTCATCTTTTCCAAATATTAAATATATGTTGTACTAAAATTAAGAAATAATATTTCACACTAATTAAATTTAATGTAAATTAATTTTTACTTTTATATTTCTATAATATTGTGGATTTTTAATTTTAAATTTTAAGATATACTTTTAATATTTTAAATCAATATAATATGATTAAATTAATAAAATTTGTTTATATTTTTAGTCTAAATAATACATTCAAATTGAGATTCAAATATTACATTTAAATTTGGAAACTTAATATAATTTAAAACTAAAATTCTAAATTTGGTAACTTGACAAACTGACAGATTCAATATGTGGGTATGTATACAAAAGGTTTAATAGTGGCTCTCACTCCATGTGTCATCCGCGTCAGATGAACTCCTTAATTGACTCTTGAATTGGAGATCAATTTCACCTTTTAAACCCATCAATCCTATGTAGCTATTAACATTTCCTATTGTGATTCTTGCATTAGAGATGCTCTAAGTTCCAACCCATTATAACATCTAGAATAAATAAAAACAGTGTACTCCTTCTAATGTAAGTGTATAATTTGGGTAATATGCAAATATAACCCAATATGTTGGAGAAAGTGCAGACATAACCCTAAGTTGTTTCTTAGTGCTAATATAACCCTACCTATTATCATAAGTGCAAATATAACCTTAAAGCCCTTATTACAGCACTGTCTGGCCATTTCCGGCCATTGATTGACTGAAAATAACCAAAATACCCTTTGGGCCTAATACAAAAATCTAAAAGACAAATGCCCCTTGAGCTATCTGAAACAACTGCACCGCCATCTCCTCTGCCCTATGAAACTACAGCACCGCCGCCATCTCCACCACCTGAAACCACCGGTCAGGAGTTGCCTCATTCATCATCGCAAGAACGCCACCACCACTCCCGTCGTGCCATCAACCTTGCTCTTCCATCACATCCATCCACTCCCTTCAGCCCCCCTCCCCACACCACCACCAGCAAACAAAACAAAGAAGCTTTCTCTATTAACCTCTGAATATCATCACTGAAGCTGAAGAATCTATCAGATTCGAGGTCGCAGAGATTGTCGGCGATATCGCCGTCGATGGGCGCACAACACCTAGTGCATGAGACACTCTGAATCAGTGACAACCTCGCCTTCACCCCCATTGTGAACATGCTGCTTGCTCTCTCGCCGCCGTCGTCGTCGACAGGTCTCCTGGGATGTCGCCTGCTTTGGCCTCGCGAATAACCAATCATGAATTTCAGCCACCCCTCCCAAGGCTTCCACTGTGGCCCAACCATAACGCCACTAGGGCTTCTTCCACCACCACCCAGATCAGCCTTTGTTGTGGCCCAACACTAGCACCGGCACCATCGACCCCTTCCTAATTTAAGCCCACCACTACCACTTTTTGAACAACGCTCCACCATATTTATCACTACCATCGCGATGCGTCTCCTTCGCTGTCTCCAACTTAACGTCTTCCGTGAAATCCAAACCATCCTAATCACGACTCCTCACGTTGCTAGCATCATCCTAGCTACCGGAACCGTCATCACACGAGCACACCAAATTAGGCGTGTCGCCGCCGCCGTTGGTGATTTTACGGTGGTTCTTCCACTCGTTGAAGTTGAGCTCCAGATCCTTAATGGTGTGAGAATATGGGTGTTTCTGGTGGGACAAAGGCAAAATAGGAAGAGAAAGAATATGCGTGTTTAGGTGGGTTATAATATTCAATATTCAATTATAACCCACACATATGAGAATATGGGTGTTTGGGTGGGACGAAGGCGAAAGAGGAAGAGAAAGAAGATAACTTTTAGGGCTTTAGGGGCATAAATGTAATTTCAATATTTTTTATGTTTTACTATTTTTTATAGAGGGGAAAAATAGTATTTTCATTGAATTCCAGCCTCCAACTGCCGGAAAAGGTTATATTTGCACATAACCTAAATATATAGGTTTATATTTACACTTTCAATTATTGCAGGGTTATATCTCTACTTTCATCAACTATGTAGGATTATATATGCACTTTGCTCGTATAATTTTATTTACAAAAGTGCCTATATAACTCCGTATAATTCATATAAGTGCAATATAACTTTATGATAATTGAAAGTGCCACTATAATCCTAGATATTAAGTCAAAGTGCAAAAAACCCTATCCAATAACTTATAGTCGAGATTCCGTGAAAGATATTTTTGCCCCTCTGGAAAAAAATCTAATAACTAAAAAATAGGGAGTGACATCATTGCCCTTAGCATTAATACCCCAATTATTGTTGCTGGACCAATGCCTGCCACCCGCCACTATCACGGTAACATGTAGAGTTATACCAGCCCATTATGAAAATTGATAGGGTTAAATCGGTATATTCCTAAAACTTATAGGATTATATCAGCACATAATATACCACATGATACTATATTTATATATAAATAGAATCTAATAAGTTAAATTAGTCAATTTTAACTAAATGATTAGTATAATTGTAGCTTATATTGAGATAGGGGGAGTATATATTTTTAAAAAGTCAATAGACTAAAATTTTTATTTCTAACTGGATGCATCTGAGACCCGATCCAAACACACTCTCGATTTTCCAGCTTAGATTTACAATCTACAAGGGAAAAACAAGCCCCACAGTGTTCCAGGGGGAAACTCTCTGATGTCAAAGTCAGACTTGGGAAGCAAGCAAATGAATTGTGAATGACCAAAAAAATAAATGACATACCTCTATCTTTATAGCACCTAAACCCTAAATAGAAGTTGCCTATAACCTAATCATTTTCCTTATCTAGCAAAAGGGGCTTGGTTTAGGCATTGAGCTTTCCCTAAAGGATTGGGCCATGCAGCCCAACAAAGTCTTAGTCTAATATATATCATCAAAAGCACCCAAAAAACTAAGTGGGTTTTCAGCTTCGAAGATCCATATCTTTGAAAGGTCGATTGACCTTCGAGCTATAGAAGATTTATATCTTCGATAGCTTCAGTTCGACCTCTCGAAGGATCACCATTATAATAATCTTCGAAGGTAGTTATAACTCCGCGAGTATCCATCCTTCGAGATTTGGTCATCGGATGAGCACTTAGGTTTTCTTAAATAGTGTCCTAATTTTGGAATTTTTAGAGGCGCACACGGAAGAGAGAATAGCGGGAAAATGGAGCGCATGGGTGTATCATAAATAAGACTCCCTACTCATTCACTCCTTTTCAGACCCTTCTCTTCCCTAGGTAATCATTACTTCTTTCTCTCTCTTCCTCCATTATCTTTCCAAAAACCATTTTTTCTTCCTCATTTATCTTCTTCTTTTTTGCAGGTTATACTTAAAGCATTACCAACTCAAAGTTTTACCAACTCAAAGCCTTTTTCTTCTCTCAACTCCCAACTCCAACCTTTAACAAGTAAGTTTCCATGGCTTCTTCTTCCTCTAGCCCCCATCTAGAATATGAAAATCCCCTTATCTCTCTTAAATCTCCCCCCCCCCCGAATGAATTTTGAGGGTTATGCTAGTTTAGGAAGGAATTTATTAGAGGAAACCGTCTCCGATAATTTAGAATTGCGCTCTTCGGGCTAGGTTTTTCCAGATTTGGATAGGTTTTTAGCCTATTATGAGGGTATAAAATTGGGTCTTTTGAGTCATTTTCAAGATCCCAGTGAGTTTTACGAGTTTCAAGCCGGAGGGGATTTTTCCAAGGAAGCGACCTTCGCGTTAGGCGTTGGCACATTTGAGGGTATTATGAGGCCATCGGGTAGTGGTTCTGATTTCACAGAGCCTTTAGGGGATGATATTTATTCTTTGAATGCTCTTGGAACCCCCGATCGATCGATCCCGAGAGAGCCATATTTGGATCCCAGGTTTGGGTACAACAAAAGGAAAAGAGTCAAAGATAGCTCATCAAGTGTGAGACATCTCTTGTCGCAAGACCATTCTCGAGGAGTGCGCATCAAGGAAATAACTCTTTCGGGTACCTCTGAAGGTTCTTAAGATGAAAAACTATTATCTTTTAGTTTTTGTTAGACTATTATCTTTTAGTTTTTGTTTCCTTTATTTTTGGCTTAATCATCGAGATCTGTAATTGACTTCTCCTTTGTGCAGTGAACAACGCAGAAAACCTTGGCAATGATCTTGAGCAAGATATGGCCCCTTATTTGATGGTCATGAACCATCCCACCCATGCTGTCAACATAAGCATTTGCTCAAGGTCTCCTGCTAGAGAGGTCTCTCCGAAGAGGCAGAGAATTGAGAATATCAAATTTCTAAACGGACAATGCTGAGCTCAAACAGTGATGCCACTTTGTCCCTGTCCTCGGAGTTTCTTAGAGAGCTGGGCAAATACCCTTCGGTAAGTTATTGCTCTTTACTCATGTTATGTTTTGCTTTGCAAATTCTCAACCTTTTTTTGATGTTTTCTAGGTTTAGGCAGCAACCTAATCACCCATTCAATCTGCAGGTGTTTTTTCTAGCACCATCATCTCCCTTCTACAAGGTCTGATTGAGGCAGCAGTAACGGCTGCTCGTTAAGAAGAGCATTCAAACCTGGAGTCGGAGCTCGAGGCTGCGAAGGAGAGCTTGAAGAAGTTGAAGGATAAAGAAAGACAATTTTCCAAGAAGCGTCAGCCTGAGGTTCAGCATGCTCTGTTGCAGTGTTTTGCTAGCAAATTGATGAACTTAAAAAAAATCTACGACCTCTTTATTGACCTTCCACAGGCTTTGAAGAAGTGGGGTTGCAATGAGATAATTTCCCATGTGTCCCCTCTTCTCTTCGCCAAGCAAGCGGAGGATCTCCAACGAAACGCCGACCGTAAACCTAAGGAGATGGTCCAGTCGAAGTGGGGCGAGGCCATTAGTGGCGGCCTTAAGTTTTAGTTGCTCGACCTATTAAGAAGTCGAAGAAGTTCTTAACTACTAAAGAGCTTAAAAAGTTTAAGCTTGAGAACCCTGCTACTAAGCCAGACTCTAAGGCTCGGAGATCGCATCCTGCTAGCTCTTCAAAAGATAAAGATAACCAGGCTAAGAACTCATGGGCCTTATCGATGACATTTCCAAGTTTCTGTAAGATATGGCCAATGCCATAATGGAACAAGGCTTAGATAGAGAACCTTCTCATTACGCAATGTGCGACGATGTTTATGAATGGTTGGAGCACGTTTGGCCGACGGTTAATGTCAACTCTTGACAAGTGGTTCCCACACAAAAAAAAGTGTTTGAAGAGGCCTTTGAAAAAGAAAACTTCCCTAGCTAAGATGTCTTAAAAAAAGAAAGCTCCACAAGCTAAGAAGCCTGTCAAAGAAAGTGTCGCGACGGTTATCTATGGTTACGATGATAAAGATCGAAACATGGTTTTGATGACAAAGGGGCTTATTTACCTTCTGGGGACTTAGTTCCACGTCAAAGGTGTACCACTTAGGTCCCCAATGCTCCAGAAGGTGAAGCCGATCATCTATTCAAGAGGGTTATTGGGATCCAACCCGAGAAGATTCAGTGATTAGTTTAGGTGAAGTCTGATTGTGTTGTTTTTTATGCTGTAAACTTTGTAATGTAACAACTATTTTGTAACGTTCGATGTGAGTGAATAATGCTTCCTACCTTTGACTCAATTGAGAATTTGAAAATATACCTTACCCTGTTGATTTGGATGAATATGGTTGCTTTGTCTCTCTACTACCATAAGGGTAGGTGTTGAACTTCGCCCGTTTCACATAAATGAATAGTTAAACTTTATCTGTTTGATGTAAGTGAAGTAGTCAAACTTCGTCCATTTAGTATAAGTGAAATAGTTCAACTTTGTCCGTTCGACGTAAGTGAAACAGTTAAAATTTAAATGGAACAGTATGGAAACCAGCAAGTTTTCATCAATCGACCAGTTGTAGTACATGGCATACAATACTGGGAATAACTAGATGCAGCGCAAGAGCATACACATCGAAGAACACGAGTCATTGCCTAGTGTTATTTTTTAGTTGGGTAAGCTACTCCCTGGCTGAGACATTTAGCGTGCTCTTAAAGCTGGTGTTACCTTCAAAGGTTGAAAATGTTCCATCGCTAAGGTATCGGTTCTCCATCCATTGTACCCATCACATAACTTCCTCTCGGTGGGTTTCAAGGATTTTGTACAATCATTCCCATTTTGCATCCAGCTTCCCTTTAGTCTCCCGGTGACTCTTTTAATTCTTCTTTATGATGAGGTCTCCCAATGTAAACTGTACCTTCCTCACCCTTCAATCGTGGTAGTGTTTGAACCTTTCACCTTGGCTTCATGGAGTGATTCCAAATTCCACTTCTATTCTACTAATTATAGGTCTAAGCGTCAAGTGTCCTTATTCATGTCTTTGCTAGCTGTCATTATCCTTGGGCTTAGCAAGCTGATTTCTGCTGGAATCATAGCTTCCGAGACACACACAAGACCGTATGGTGTTTCTCCCATGGAAGAAGACTCCATTGTTCGATATATCCAATACACACTTGGTAGTTTTTTGATCCAATTCCCCTATTCTCCTTCAAGTCTTGCTCGAATGCCATTGACAATAGTTCGATTGGTAACCTCAACATGTCCATTCGCCTGTGGTGATACACCGTTGTCAACTTTTGTTGGATTCCAAACTCCTCGCACCAACCTTTAACGGGGTCATAAGAAAACTTTTTCCCAATATCAGTTATGATGGTCTTCAGAATACCAAAACAAAAGATAATATTCCTCCAGCAAAATGAAACAACAGACTTCCCCTTTATATTCGTTAGTGGCTCAGCTTCAACCCATTTGGTAAAGTAATCCACAACTACTATCAAATACCTGAATCTCCCTAGAGCCTCTAGAAATGGTTCTACCAGGTCGATACCCTACTTGCCGATACCTCAGTGTCAAAGGCACGTGCCCATTGCCCATGTTCATCATCTCATCTTGGGGAACATAGGTAATGAGACCGTGCATTTGACACTGGTGGCAAGCTTGGATATACATATTGGCATCATCGAACATTTTTGGCCAAAAATACCCTACACAGATCACCCTTTTGTCGATGGAACGAGTTCCTTGATGGCTACCACAAACTCCTTCATTGACTTTCCTGACTAAGTAATCTGCATTATATGGTGTAACGCATAGGAGCCATGGTTGCACGTAGCCCATTCGATACAAAGCACTATCCTATATCACATATCTTGGTGCTTTGATGCAAACTTTCCTTTCCTCTACAGTTTCTTCTTCGAGAGTCCCATCTTGAAGGTAGCGAAAACCATGGCTATCCATGATTTTCCTTCTTTGATCGCCATTTTATGAGTTCTTTGAAGCTTCTCTTCCACAAGGTTTCCATCAACAACTGTTTCTGGAATAGCACTCCCATATATGAGGAAGCTAGTTTGTTTAAGGCATCCGCCTTATGGTTTTTCTCCCTCGGCACTTGAGTTAAGGTGTACGGTCAAAAGCATTTCTACAGAGGCTTCACCACCTCTTGATAGCGTTGCAAGTTACGCTCTCTAGCTTCGTACTCTCCATTAACCTGCTGAGCCATAATCTGGGAATCGCTAAACACTCCACATCTTCAACCTTAATCTTCTTAGGCAATCGAAGCCCGGTAATTAAAGGCTCATATTTAGCTTTAATAAAGTGAAGGGCATAAGAGAAATCTGTGTCATTGGGGCTAGTGAGCAACATTCCTGCTCCACTCCCCCCCCCCGAGTGCGAAGATCAATCCATGAACAACTTATATATATCCTCACATTCACAACTTTATTACCTACTTCGATTGCTTATGTTGTCTCCACTATGAAGTCAGCGGGGGCTTTACCCTTGATCGTTGTCCTGGGTTGAAACTGTATATCATGCTCTCCCAACTCAACTGCCAATTTCATCATTCTTCCCGAGGCTTCAGGCTTCAAATGTATCTGCCTGATGGGGGTAGTTGGTGAGAAATACTATCGTGCGGCCTTGATAGTGGTCGTAGTCATTGAGCAGCATGAACCAGCTCCAGAATCAACGTTTCGAGGGAAGTGTACCGCACCTCCAAAACTTGCAATGCTCTGCTCACAAAATATACGGGATGTTGCAGCTTCTCTTTCTCCTTCACTAGAACAACACTGATGGCCAAAGCCGAGGCAAAAATATAAAGGGACGATAATTCCCTTTTACCAGGCTTCATCAACGTGGGTAAAACTCGAAGATGTTCTTTCAGTGATGCAAACACATTTTCACACTCCTCTGTCCATTCGAACTTCTTTTCCTTTCGCAGAACATTGAAGAAAGGCAAGTGCTTCTCTGAACCCTTCGATAAAAAAATGGCTCAATGCTGCTAAGCATCTCATCAACCTCTGAATCTCCTTTAGAGTCTGTGGACTTTTCATATTCATCAAAACTTCCACTTTTTATAGATTCGCGTCAATACCTCTCTTTGATACCATGAAACCCAAAAATTTACCAGCCTCTCTGATCACACACTTCTCTGGATTTAACTTTAGATTTGCCCTTCGTAACCAATCAAAAATCTTTTCCAATTCTTGCAAGAACTATTCATAAGTCATACACTTCACCACCATGTCATCGACATATATCTCCAAACTCCTCCCATTCTACAATTTAAAGAGCTTATCCACCAGTCATTGGTAAGTAGCATCGGCATTCTTCAATCTGAACGGCATATTCTTGTAACATAAAGTACCTACATCCTTTATGAACATAGTTTCCTCCTTATCTTCCCCCACCATTAATATTTGATTATAACCATTGTGAGCATCAAAGAAAGCTAGAACTTGATACCCTACTATCACCTCCACAAGCTTATCGATCGATGGCAAGGGGTAGCTATCTTTTAGACAGCACTTGTTTAAGTCTATGAAGTTAATGTACTTATGTCACACACCATTATGTTTTGGGACCATAACTAGGTAAGCAAGCCACTCCGGATAAAGCACTTCTTTGATGACTTCCGCTTTAAGAAGTTTCTCCACCTCCACCTTTAATGCTTCAGCATACTCTCATTTTCTGCTTAATTAGATTTATCGAGGGATAGGTATTTAACCTGTCAACAGCTAACTGTGCCGGTAGTCCAGTCAAGTCCGATGTACCCCGGGATAACACATCGCCATTATTGTCAAGAAAGATCTTTAGCTCCTTCCTCGTTACCTCTGGTATCATCCTACCCAGGGCAACATTTCCAAAATCTTGAATTGGAAGCTGTTCAGTATCAGCTGGTCTAACTTCTCCATGGATCGATGCTACATCATTCACCTTCCTCGCCCCATTCATTGTCACCAAGTTACAACCTCTTGCCACTTCTTGAGCCCCTCGAATAGATGCCACTCCATTGCTCTTTGGAAACTTCATCATCAAGTGGTAAGGCAGGCATGAGCCTGGAACATCCAAGGTCTGCCTAAGATTATGTTTTAAGGGGAATAGTCATCAATAAATATGAAGCTAAAATATACCGTCACCCCTTTGTCTCCACTCGCAACTCTGACTGGCTAAGTGATCACACCCAAAGGGTACACAATTTTTCATGTGAATCCTGACAAAAGGGAGGCTGATTTCTTCATATTGCTATGACCAATATTCATTTGATTGAAGAAACTTGAAAACGTGATTTTGACTCTATTTCCATCATTAATGAACACCCTTCTAACCAACGAAGTTCCAACCATCGTAGAGATTACCATAGGATCTGCATGGGGAGTCTGATTGGGAACTGCATCCAACGCCAAAAACATAATTATTTTGTCTGATCAAAATCTCTTGTGAGTCGGCTCTCCTTCCGCAACATGCCTCGAGTCTGCTTCCATGACTATATTCGAGGACCTTTCCCTAATAACCACGTTGATAACATTGATCACTCTGTGAACAACTGGATTTCCTTCGTTCCTGTTCAGATTCTCCATAAGCTAGTTTCGTTGTGGTTCCTCTTGGCGTTCATGCCTTTGTGCTTGGGAGGGGGACGATCGGCTTTGTTTACAGGGTAAAAATTTTCTCTTATAGGGCTGCTAGTTTTCGCGCTCATTCCTCTGCCTCACCGGATCGTCTTGAAACTGTTGACGAAGGTTAGGCTTCCTGAGAAGGTCTACCCTTTCACACTGTTCGATCTCCATCTTGAGGTGACCACATTCATTTGTATGATGACCATAATCCCTATGGTGATCACAAAATATATTCGTGGCTAGCAGTTTCGTTTGTCTCTTTTGTCGGTGGAGGTGCTTGGAAAACCCCTCGATGAATACTCCAAATCTTCGTGAGTGAGCGCTGCATGGGTATGTACTTTTCAAACCTTGATCTTGCTATCTCAATTGGCCTTTTACCTTGAAGGCCGTTTGACTTTGCATGTTTGGCCATCATCATTTCTCTCTTATTTCTAGTCACCTCCTCAACTTTCAAATGCTGCTCCACTACTTCCTGAAACCGCTGGAGCGCCTTTGGGCTTTTCGCTGTTAACTTCTTATACAACTCCAAATCTGCCATCCCTATCAAATACCCCTAGATCACCTCATTATCCGTTCCTTCGACAACCCCCCCAAAATCTCATCGATATATTTATGATAGAACACCGCAGTAGACTCTCCATGTTTCTGCTTCATCTGATACAACTTCGTCAATGTCTTCGTGAATTTATTCTTCTGGCAATATTGGCTTAACAATGCCTCACTGAGATCTTGATACGACTGCAGGGAACCTCTGGGAAACTTACTAAACCATTCTTGAGCCTTCCCTCGAAGATAGTTGCACACGAGCTTACAGGTTAACCTCTCATCGAAGTCATGAGAGTTCATCAAATTAAGGGAAGTTTGGATAAATTACCGCGGATCCGAATCTCCCTCATAAGTTGGAAGCCCCTTCGGTGGCTATGTATTGGCTGGTCATCAAACCGTATTTATCACCGAGCTAAAAGGAAATCTCGCAGCCTATCAAGTTGGCCCCATGAAGGTGTCCAACTCTCCTCCCAATGCATCTCCAGTTTCTCCAGACGAAAGATGTTTGCCTTAGTTCCGCCTTCAATGAGTCTTCTCGTAAGGGAAAACATATATGGGTAGTGAGATCACGTGTCCCGGGTAAGATCCAATTCCCAAACCACCTGGGTACATGAGGGGCGTAGGTCCCTGACCATAGTAACCATACCTTCCATGACATGATGTCGCAGGATTCAGCTGACCTTCAATCCCCAAAGATGAAACTGCCATCTGCCTCTATTTGACCCCTGAGAAGGGAACCGCAACCATCGAAGTAGGCATCAAGTGGTGCACTCCTTGCATATGTTCGAGAAATGAAAGTTGCTGCCTCGACTAAGAAGCTTCCCTTGCGTACCCCAAATATGGGACTCCCATAATCTGGCTCCCAAGGGGTAAGGCGCTTGCTTGCATCTCCAAAGGCATCGAGGATATCACAGCCTTCAATGATCTGGGTATCGTAGATGGGGAAGGACTTGGTATCCTGCTGCCATCAACATCTGCGAGATCTGCTCAAATCACGGTTGTGATCCTGCCACAGCTCCGTCTCCCACGCTTCGATTCTCTTGAAACCTCCGTTCATGAGCCTCAATATACAAATCACCAGAACACTCGGTGAAATATCCGTTCACACCTTGCGATCTATGACAAGAAGGTTGCGAAGGCATCGCGATGTCGATTCCCACCCCTGGTTCTATAATTACTTCTAGTTCCTTCGACAAATCTACGCCCCCAGCTTGCGATCCTTCAAAGGCATGAATCACCGAGGTAGGACCCGTCGATGCTCCAACCAGATTCATTCCCAAATTCTAGGATGTAGGGATATCAGACATCCTCTTCCGTCTCCGCTTGTAAGCATACTGGACTTCGTCACCTGCATATGTTCCCTTGATTCTCAGCCCCTCACTCCTTCTAGTAGTGGTTGTGGAAGTGGACATGCACCAATGGATCTAGATCTGACTTAATCAGTCCCACCATGCATGCTAATTGATGCGTCTGAGACCCGATCCAAGCGTACTTTCAATCCTCCGGCGTAGATCTACAATCTTCAAGGGAAAAACATGCCCCAGGGTGTTCTAGGGGGAAACTCTCGGATGCCAAAGCCAAACTTGGGAGAAGCAAATGAATAGTGAATGACCCCAAAAATAAATGACATACCTCTATATTTATAACACATAAACCCTATATAGTAGTTGTCTATAACCTACTGCCCCCTTCCCATAATTAATGGCACAATTTCTTTTTCCAAGCCAAATTTAAAAATTTTGACCCTAAATAAAAATTAATATATACATAATATAAATATCATGTGGGATCTTGTTTGATTCATCTTAATGTCTATTTCTAAATATCAATTTTATATGCGTAATTATTATACGTAACTAGAGATATTAACGGTCAAACATGATCATTGAAGACCGTGAAAAAGTTGGGACAAATGGAGTAATTGCTTTCCTTATCTAGCAAAAGTGGCTTGTTTTAGGCCTTGAATTTTCCCTAAAAGATTGGGTCATGCGACCCAACAAAGTCTTAGTCTTAGAGCATGTGCAATGGGAGTTCCATAGTGGTTCCAGTTCAGAACTGGATCACTTTGGAACCGAAGTGGAATCACAAAACCCCACAATGAGAGTTTCAAAGTTGTTCCAAAAAATTAGAACCACCTCTCGATTCCAGAAAAGTGGAACCGTTACCATTTGGTTTCCTGTTAGAAACCATGTGAATGAAGGACATGTTATCCATCCCAAACATGTTGTCCCTTTTTTATAATTTTCTTTACCTTGATTGGGACACGTGGCCCAATCGTGTGGTGCCACGTGTCTCATTAAAAATATTTATTAAATAGCTGAATTTTTTAATTTTAAAAATTAATTTTGTTAATTTTTAAAATAAAAAAAATGAAAAATATATTAAATTGATTTTTTAGAAAAATCGAAATTAAATTTTGACTTTTTAAAAAATTTGAAATTATATTCTTTTAAAAAATATATGGTTCATTTTAATTTTTGTTTATAAACTAATTTTTAAATAAGTAACGGTAAGACAAAGGGTATGGAAGGAGTACCTTCTAGTCCGGTTTCTGAGTTGTAACAGCTTTTCACCCATGGCAACAAAATAAGTGCAGTTAACCCAACCACTGGAAAATGCCCTACAAATTCCGGAATACGCTATTAGTAGAAGAAATAACACATGATCCAACCGCTTAATTCCAATTAGCACCCCAAATGTTGTCAACAAATTTGTTGGAGTGGTATATATGTATCAAAATGGCCTATTAATGGACACTCCATTCAAATGGAAGTAGTAGAACACATTATCCAACTACTTCATTCCAATCGATCTGCTTAACGGTTTCGGTTTGACAGCATCAATCCAAAAAAGTGGCGTTACCATCACGTGATAGGGTTCCAAATGGTCGGAATTAAAATTGTGTCACACAATTTTCCCCCCTATATGCAATTACCTTCTATAATCATCGACCCTACATTAAAATTGCTTTCTCTATTTATAATTAGAAGAAATGAAGATAAAAATTTTGGGTTGTATGAATTGGGTTATAAAATTTATAACTACTACATGTTGCATACTAAATTTTTAATGTTGCAATTATGACCTTTTATTTTTTATTATTCAAATTAAACCCCGTCTTTCCATAAGCCTATGAAAATACTGTCTTTCCCAAGACTTTGCCTTAATAAATTTAATCAATTTACTTAATGAGATATCATATTTTAAAGGTATATTAAGAAACTCTTATTTTAAACCGTTTAATTATTAGATGAAATTATTTTGGCTCTGTTTGACAGGACTTATAAATGTTTTGCTTATAAGCTAAGCACCAGTTCCGTGTTTGGTAAACAGCTAAAAAATGCTTATTTAAGAAGTAGAAGCTATTTTTTGGGGAAAAGCAGAAACTGGTCTCCCCTTACTTTCAAAATAAATCAGTTTTGCTTATAAGCACAGCTCTACCAAACACACCATTTATGATAAATAAAAATAGCAATTGGGGTGATTTTTTTAACTACAAATAAATTGGGGGTCCTAGCATGCAATTCACTTATTTCTCCCAACTTCCTCTCTCTAGTTTTGGAAGTCTAACTATGATTATACAACACCAAACTCTCAAATGATTGAGATTAGACTTCCTTTTGTGCAACATTTCATATAGGGTTATTGGCTCTTTTTGTTTGGAACTCTGTTGAGTAAATAGCAACCCGTAAATACAGTTTCTTTCCAAAAACCTTCACTAAGGACTACATTAGACACCATGGTGTTAGCTATTTCCATCGATGTTCGATTCTTTCTTTCAATCACACTATTTTGCTGTGGTGTATAAGGAGCAGTCACCTCATAATTAATCCACGTAGTCTCAATGAATATATTTTCAAAGTACTCACTGCTTCTATAAATTCTAAGACATTTAATGGATGAACCACATGCAAGGTCAACTTCTTATTTGTAAACCTTTAACATTTGCATGGCTTGATCTTTAAAATGCAACAAATAAACATGGCAATATCTTGTAGAATCGTAAAATAAAAGTTGCAATAAAGCATTATGAATCAATTCAAGCATGTTTGATTTTCTTTCAATATTTTAGAATGGTTGTCTAGTGATTTTTGGTTGTCATGAATCCTTTTATAATGAGCATGTCCCAATCTATTGTGCCATAAAATAGTATAGTACTCAATCAAGTAAGCAACACATCTCTCATTTTATTAATAGGCATTATATTGATTTTGAACATAATACCACAAAGATAACCCTTCCTACAAACATCTCACCCTTGGAAATTACAATTCTATCGATTTCTGTAACTTGGTTGAAGCCATTTATTGAGAAGCCATGCAGAGACTAAGTTCTTCTTAAGTTCATAATCATACAATACATTAGTAGTGTAATCACTTTTCCGGATGAGAACTAAATATGAACTTCTCTCTTGTCTTTAATAAGAGCAGTTGCTGGGTTTTCCATGTAAATGACAACACTTGATCATCCACAACTTGCAGGTCCTTGAAGAAACTCTTATTCTTGCAAATGTGACGGGTGACACCTGCTCAAATCAATCCACCAACCAAAGTCTTCATCAACAATGTTAATTTCAGAAACCATGGCTACAAGAGGCTTGTCACCATTGCCTTTACGAAGAGTTAGGACATTCTGCCTTGATATGTCTACATCCATACATGTAGTGTCCATCCATTTTGCAATTATAGCACTTTCCTTTCTTCTTATTGTTTGGATAGTTGTCATGACCACCATTATAAGCCACTTTCTTTGACTTACTACTTTGGCCTTCTTCAGTCACATTTATTTTTGTGACTGGATCCTTTCCTTTGTAATTCTCTTTCATTTTAGGATTATTCTGCATTCTATAATCTTCCTCAACACAAAGCGAATTAGCCAAACTCTCGAGAGATATCTCTGCATCCTTATGTGTGAGATCTCTCTTGAAGTCTTTCCAAGAGCTTAGGGTAACTTATCTATCAATGCACCCCCAAATATTAGACTCATCCATAGTAAGACTGCGTTGAGTGAAATGATTCAACATCCTTGCAATTTCAGCAATTTGTACCATGAAGGGTTTATTGTCTACTATCTTGTAATTAAAGAAAGATGTGACGATGAATTTCTTACTTGTAGAATCTTCAGTCATGTACCTTGCCTCCAATTTATTCCAGAGTTCCTTTATAGTGAGCATTGTGTGGTAGACATCAAAGAGATTGGCTCCTATTGAATTAAGAATGCATCCTCTACAGATTCATCATCATTCTCCGACTTTTACTTTCGACGAAAATCCTCCAATGTCTTATTATGAATTGACACTTGGATTGGGTGTTGTGAGAACATATGACACCTTCAGGGCCGCCAAGGAAAAATAAACTCTCTTCTTCCAACGAATGAAGTTCCTACCATCAAACCTATCAAGTTTGAGAATGTTTTTGGCTAGATCCTTCACTTTACTTGTCATTGTGGTCAAGAGAAAGTAAAACCTTAAGAATGTTGGGAATTTTTCTGGTCAAGAAGAGCATAATGGTTTCTTATGAATGATTGATTTTTTTTCCTGCAGTAAAACTCCATTTTTCTAACCTCAATTTATTGAGCTAAATAACCTTCCCAATAGACACAATGGCTGATGTGGGAGAATCATGTATCTTGGAGTTGCACCATTTAAAATTTCTCGAATTGTTAATCATATATTTTGCTGAATGACTACTTATATCTTTTCAATAAGAAGAAAAGAGAGTATTGAGAAAGACCGTCATTCCATGGGCATATAAAAGGATGGAGGTTAAATAAAGCAATAGGAAGTTAGGGTTTATACTTTGTTGTAATTGCAAGTTGAACACTTAAGTTTTGGTTAGAACATTACATATTTAGAGTAAAACATATAAGTTATATGTTACTTATTTGTATTTTCAGTTAATTATTTTTTGCAATTCTTTTTCTATGATCTGTAAATTTTAATTAACTTTTGTAACTGTTCAGTATAAAACATTATAACTTTAGGTTGAAACATAGACAGTAAATCATAAAACAATGAAATTTTAACTGAAGGAAAATATGGGGAAAAAGTTGAGATTTTACCTTAAATGAGCATGTGAATTCACCTAAATAGTTTATAACGTGAATTTTAATTGTTTTGGATTCGCAAATTTTTATTCCTTTGTTTTAAAATTACACTTGAATTCCTGATTTTTCCAAAGCTCTTGAAAGATCATTTTTCAAGAGGCGGACTAAAAAAAATGCTAATACACAACTCCAAATTGTACAAATTACCAGGAGGTGTGCATTTATAAGCATCAAATTCTTGTTAATGAAGTCCATCTAAAATTTTTTTAAAATCCAACATTCTGATCCCTAATGATGAAACGGTCCCAGCGTGCTTTAGGAAAATTGACCGGTAATAAAATCGGTGGAGCCAATAAATAAGGCACAGTATGATTGTGAAGCAGATGCGCGAGCACGTATATTTTGTTGGAAGTGGGGCTTCACAAATTACTGTCTGAAATATCCATAAAACGACAAAATGCGATTTGGACAGGCGACGTCCCACATCCTAAAATTCAGATTCTGGGATCCGAATCTTTACCCATCATCCCATCTTTTTTCTTGACAGCTCCATATGACCTTTAGAGTGGCTTTTCAATTCGGCTCCTCCGGGAGTAATTTTCTTGACAGCTCCATATGAACTGAGGGTTATACATGTCCCCATTTTCGTAAGTTTGCCATAATTTTTAGAAAAAAAATGTAAATATAACTCTAAATAGTGGATGTAAGTGTAATTTTATCAATTTCGACAGTTTAATGCTGGATTTGATTGAAAAGACAATTTGCCCCTGCTAAAAAATAAAAATAATAAAATAAATTGACTATTATACCCCTAACCCTAAATGGAATTCTGCCTACCCTCTTATTCCGTCTTCTCTTTCGCTGTTTCTTCCTTCTGCTCATCCATTCTCCATCGGCGGGGTTTTAAGTCTGAATCTTGGTGCTTCACTTAGCCATTCATTAACAGTTTCGGGGGCAGGGCGATGAAATCGGGATCGCATGTGACACGGGGGTGATGAAATCTGGAGCGGGTGATAAAATAGGGATCGTCGATGATGAAATTGGGGGTGGGTGTGGTGGTGGTGGTGATTGGTGGTGATGAACTTGGGGTGGAAGATGGTGGGGTTGGCTGGTGGTGGCAGCGGAGATGGAAGGCGGCAGGGCCAACGATTATGGAGATGATGTTCTCAGCCACTATGGAGACTACGTTCTCAGCTGGTGGGGTGGAAGGCGGCAGTGGGAGTGCTGGTGGCACTAGGGTTTTAGTAGTAGGAGTTGGGCGTTGGGAGTGGTGGCGTTAGGGTTTAAGTGGCTGGTTTAGGGTTCCACGACGATGGTAAGGGTGGAAGGTGGTGGTGGCAGGAGTGGCTGGCATGGGTGGTGGTAGTGGTGGGGGTGGGCTAGGGTTTCACGGTGGTGGCGAGGGTGGGAGGTGTTGGTGGTGGGGCTAGAAAAGTGGTGTTAGTGGTAGGGTAGTGGTGGTGGCGAGAGGGTGAAGAGTAGAAGAGGTTGTGCGGACAGTGCTCATGAACTTTTCAAGTCAGCCATCTCTCCTTCTCACTGCAGCAATGCATGGACAGTGCTCATGAACTTGAAGACTAAAGTCATAGACATCCTCCCCCTCTGCCTCAATTCAAAAGGGAAATTCCAGGTTTCTAGGGCCTACAATTTTCTGTTAGGCCAGAGGACAACAACAGCTTTTGCAAAGACCATTTGGAGCAAGAAGATCCTTCCCAAGCACTCATTCTTCCTTTGGAGACTTGCACTGGGCAGGTTATCTTCAGCTGACAGGCTGCACCATCTTGGCATCTCCATCTCCTCCTCATCTTGTTGTTTTTGCCATCAGCAACAAGAGACAGTGCACCACTTGTTCATTGCATGCCCATATTCTCAGCAAGTTTTTCAAGCTTTGCATCTTCCTGCCCCCAGCGACTTGAGACATCTGAAACAGCTGCTCTTCATCTGGCAAGCTAGGAGGAACAAACGTATTTTCCCCCTCTTGGTCTCATGCCTTTACCACCTATGGAACGAGAGGAACAAGAGGATATTTGAGAACAAACACCTGCCAGCTCAACAGCTTAGTTTTTGTATAGACTCTGACTTTAGCTTGTGGTCCTGATATTTGTTGTACAAGCTGTGTATTATTGTTATAGAACCCCTGCTCTTTGCTGCTAGACAGGTGGTTACTTGTATTTTAATTTAGATGCTTCATAGGGCTGGAGCAGAAAGCTGTAACTAGTTCTTTTGTTTTGCGATGAAATGAAATCCATATGTTCATCGAAAAAAAGAAGAGGTTGTGCGGGGTGAATCTGTAACAGTGTGGCGGTGATGGATGATGTGGGTGGTAGTGATGGTTTTGGTGGTGGTGGTGGCTAGGGTGGTAGTGGTGGTGGCTAGGGTGGTAGCGGTGTTGGGACGAAGGTAAGCTACTGGTGGTGGTGGCATGAGGGTAAATTTGCCCACACACTTTTAGTTTTTAGGTTAAATGGCATTTTAGCCATTTTATATATAGTCAACGCCAGTCAATGCCGGGAATGATGTCTTACGGTTGTATTGGCACTTTCATCAATTAGTTAGAGTTATTTTTGCACTAAAAATTATCAAAGGGTTATAGTGACACTTACTCAAGTATGTAGGGTTATATTGGTATACATTATATCCCTAATTTTTATATTATCTACTCTTTCTGCCCCAGCTGAGCTTGCACTCTTACTTTTTGAACCCTATTCACCATCAAAGTTTGACAGCATATTTGAATCAATATATGAACAACAATATTATCATATATGATACTGTTCAATTAGCCGTAACAATTAGTTTATAAATATCA
The DNA here is from genome assembly GCA_037428765.1 of Rubia yunnanensis. Taxonomy (NCBI): domain Eukaryota; kingdom Viridiplantae; phylum Streptophyta; class Magnoliopsida; order Gentianales; family Rubiaceae; genus Rubia; species Rubia yunnanensis. Next base: position 28,562,027 of record CM075069.1, on the reverse strand, counting down.
GCTTTTTATTTGCCGTTATTATACGTAGGTAAACATATTAATGGTCAAACATATTTTTTGAACAACGTGCTAAAAATAAGAGTGCAATCTTGGCTGGGACGGAGGGAGTACTTTTTTAAAGGTTGTAAAATAAATTTATAATAAAAAGCTTGTGTTCACTCTTCATTTAATTTTCGCAACACATTTTAATTCATCTAAAATACAGTACTCCCCCCGTTCCAGTTCAAAGCGCACCCTCACTTTTTCACGCCCGTTAAAGATCATGTTTAATCGTCGATATCTCTAACTCAATATAATAATTGAGAATTTAGAAAACAAATGTTTAGATAAATCTAACAAGACCGCATACGATATTATTATATACTCCATTCATCCCATGAGTTTTGGCATATTTTGACTTTTGGAGTCAATTGCATCGATATTTAACTACTCTTAACTTTATTTATGTGTAGAAATATTCTGGTAAAATAATAATATGAAAAATATATGTTACAACAAATTCAACGTTTTATTACATGAAAATAGTTTTGTATATATAATAGGACAATAAAACGATCGAAGTTGGGCCAGTTTTACTCCTAAAGTCAAAATGGCCAGTTTGACGTCGAAACACTTAGAATACCTTTTTTTTTTAGAAACTTTTTAATTGTAAGGTTATTTTGTCCTTTTAGTTTCCACCGGTATTGATCTTCATTGACAAAAAATTTAAACTGATTACATTTGCACTAAAAAAACTAAATAATTATGTTTGTACATATCAAAATATTGAGTGCTATATTTATTTTATTTTTCTTTAAAATTTCACAAAAAACAGAACAAATGAAAAAATCTTAATGGGTTGAAGAGAGCCAACGACGAACGCATTATCAGGATTTCTTTGTTTCCCATTTTCCATTGCAGAGTGAAATCATAAGTGTAAAGTCAAAGGATTTGCAAATGAATATTTGATTGGCAATTTTGTGAACAAGAAAACATTCCATGTTGGAACATGCTACTGCAGAATATTCACGCCAAGGTTTCATGGAAATCAAAGCCGAAATATTGGAGTATTTTATAATATATGGAAGTCGTATATTTGGCTATGTATATCAGGCGTGTGAAGCATAATTGATTTATGGAAAAATTCCTACTTATAAGGAGATGATATATTTGAATATATGGGATAGATTGATATAAGGTAAATACCTTTATTTATGGGATTTGGATGTGCTTCAAGAAGCAGATTTGGAATAGGAATATTGTGGAGATAATCAAGGAGTATTCCAATCTGTTCATGGATATAAATGGGGACAAACACGGCTGCATACTCACGGATTTAACAGAGCAAAAATCCGCATACAGATTTTTGAGACTTTCGAGAATTGCAAAGAGTAAGACTACTGTGTTCCAACACACCTGACCTGACACATAAAGTTCAGAATCAAAACCTTAATTCCTCGGGAGGAGGAGATCCAACGTCGACGGAGTTCGAGGTCAGAGGGAGTCTGATCAAGATGGATCGGTAGCTAGGGGAGCTAGCAGAATTCACACATTATAATTAGTAAAGATAAGTATTTTGTAAACTGTACTTTGTACTGTATCTTTCTAATTAGTGGATTCATTCTGAATTGGGCCAGGCCCCGCATATGTAGGTGAATTACACCGAACTGCGTAACCAAGTCATGTGTCCTTTACGTTTTACGTTGTTATGCACTTGGTTAATTTAGTCATATTGGAACACACTAACTAAATTTCATTTGGTATCAAAGCTAAGTCACTTACTATTCCCTTGGTTGTTCAAGGAAAGTGAGATCTAGTTTTACCATGACGACAAGAGAAGGAGCTTCAGTCTCTCGACCACCCCTGCTAGAAGGCAACAACTACAACTATTGGAAGGCACGCATGAGGGTCTTCATCAATTCGCTGGATGAATTAGCATGGTTTTATGCTGAGAATGAATGGAATCATCCTACAGAAGATGTTGATACAAGTTCTAAGGCTATAGAAGGAGAGTCAAGTCAAAGGAAGCAGAAACCTAAAGACAAAGCTAGATGGACTCCAGATGACCTCAAAGAATCTCTGGCGAATTCAAAGGCACTTAATGCGATCTTCACTGCTGTTGATGAGAATCAGTTCAAGCTTATATCTACATGTCACCAAGCAAAGAAAGCATGGGATATTCTACAAACTGTTCACGAAGGAACCAGTCGAGTGCGTGAATCGAAACTACAGATGCTGGCCACTAAGTTTGAAGAACTCAAAATGGAGGAGGATAACACTATTTCTACATTCAATGGAAAACTTAGGGATATCTCCAACATGGCTTATCAACTCGGAAAGGTGTACAAAGAAACTAAACTGGTGAAAAAGACCCTGAGATCTCTTCCTAAGAGGTTTGAAATGAAGATAGTAGCAGTCAAGAGGGCCGAGATGTCTGAAGCAACTATTGATAAATTAAATTCCGGAAAGGCAAAGCTTGATGATATTCTGGATATGGGAAGAAACTTTGGTGATCGACACGGGATTGGATACAGGAGAGAACCCAAGACTGAATCACACGAAAAACCAGTAACCCTTAAAGCTAAGATCCGAGAAGTAAAACAAAAGTATGGGATGCCTCATCAGAGAAAGCCACTCATATGTAAATACTGTAGGTATCAAAGACACACTGAAAAGTAGTGCAGAAGACTGATCAGGGATCAAATGACTGGAAGACAACTTCTGTCGTGTTCCAACATAGGCGATATTTAGACAATAAAATCTATCAGAAAGGTATGGATTGTTAAAAAATCTAGTACGTGTCTGGTGGCACACACTTCTCTAACAGCTTATTCCAGTGATGCGTGGTACTTTGATAGCGGCTGTTCTCGCCACATGACTGGCACTCCAGAATATCTCACTAACATCACTCCATATGATGGCGGATATGTAACATTTGGTGATAGAAAGAGAAGCAGAGTAATTGGCAAGGGCGAATTGAAAATTGAAGGGTTTCCAGTATTCACAAGTGTATTATTGGTTGAAGATCTGAAGGAAAACTTGCTAAGTATAAGTCAGTTGTGCGACGACAATATGGTTGTGGAACTCCAGAAAGATAAATGTATAGTAAAGCATGGAAAAAACAAGGTCCTTTCAGGAATAAGATCATCAGACAATTGCTATCTACTAGAACAAGGAGTTCGATGTATGATTTCAAAGCAAGATGAAGGAATTCTTTAGCACAGGAAGCTCGACCACATCAATTATAAAACATTGGTGAAAATCGCAAATGCGAAAGCTGTACGAGGAATGCCTACCTTAACCAGCAAGGATGGAATTGTATGTGGACCATGTCAACAAGGTAAACAAATTCGATCTCCTCACTCTTCAGTTCAGTATATTACTACAGCTAGAAATCTGGAATTATTGCATATGGATTTGATGGGTCCGGTTAATACACCTAGTATAGGTGGAAAGAAATATATCTTTGTATGTGTTGATGACTTTTCCAGATTTACATGGGTAGCTTTTTTGAAAGAAAAATCGGATACGATAGAAGTATTTAGAAGCCTTGTAGTGAAGCTACAAACTGAAAAGGGGACTCCAGTAAGGAAGATAATTCGAATTCGAAGTGATCATGGTAGAGAATTTGAGAATGAACAATTTAGTTCCTTCTGCGATGAGCTTGGAATCCAACATGAGTTCTCAGCTCCTATCACCCCTCAACAGAATGGTATCGTAGAACGAAAGAACAGAACTCTACAAGAGATGGCTCGAGTTATGTTGGCAGAGAAAGATGTTCACAAGAAGTGGTGGGCAGAAGCGGTCAATACAGCATGTTATACAATCAATAGAGTGTATCTTCGACCATTCACTAGCAAGACATCCTACGAGATTTGGAAAGGCAGGAAACCAAATGTCTCATATTTTCATGTGTTCAGGAGCACATGCTATATTCTCAGAGATAGAGAGCAGTTGGCTAAATTTGATAATCGAAGTGATACAGGAATGTTTCTCTGGTATTCCATAAACAGCCGTGCCTATAGAGTTTTTAATCATCGAACCAACACTCTCATGGAATCCATAAATGTTATTGTGGATGATTCAGAGAAGGAAAAACATCCAGAAGGTGTAGAGGAAGAACCTAGCAACACTCATGTTCCAACACAGTCTCAAAACTCAGACAAAGAAAATCCAAAGAGTAAGACTACTGCATACATATTTTTGAGACTTTCGAGAATTGCAAAGAGTAAGACTAATGTGTTCCAACACACCTGACCTAACACACAAAATTCAGAATCAAAACCTTAATTCCTCGGGAGGAGGAGATCCAGCGTTGACGGAGTTCGAGGTCAGAGGGAGTCTGATCAAGGCGGATCGGTAGCTAGGGGAGCTAGCAGAATTCACACATTATAATTAGTAAAGATAAGTATTTTGTAAACTGAACTATGTACTGTATCTTTCTAATTAGTGGATTCATTCTGAACTGGGCTAGGCCCCGCAGATGTAGGTGGATTACACTGAACTGCGTAACCAAGTCACGTGTCTTTTACGTTTTACGTTGTTATGAAATTGGTTAATTTAGTCATGTTGGAACACACTAGTAAGAACTACAAAAGGTGGTAAAACTAAATTTCAATAAGCTTGCCAACAACATCCCAATAATACACACTCAACATCACAAGCATCATTTTCTTGACGGATTGTAAATCCATTTCCATCCCCCCAGATTCTCTTCTCCTCATTCGGTCATTCCTCACACCCATCTTATATGCTCATCCTCCGTCAGTCTCCATGGATTTTGTAGACACCAGCGACTTCATTGGGTTATGACATGAAATCAAATTATAATTGCACGAAAGTTTATGCCTAAAATTATGTAGATAGTGCTTCGTGTGCCCGTCTATCATCTTGCATTCATTTTTAGGTTGTATTAATGAATGTGGATATTGCTTGTAATTTTAGTTAGATTCTATTTCCTTTTACTAGCTTGTACATGTATTTTATATTATTGTATAATGTACTCTGAGATCATTAATACAAACACATATTATTACCCTTATTTTCTAAATGGTATCAGAGCCTGAAATCCTAAAACCCCAAAGAAAATTTTCCGCTGCTTTAATCAAGCCGCCGCCATCTCCAACGTCAGCCGCACATTCCGATCACGCGTCGCCGCCATCCAGTCACCTCCGCTGCCTGACCATCATCCACCGATCGTTGTTGCCATTTTTTTCACAACCGACACCTGCCCAGATCTGTCCGCCGGTGCTCTCAACACGCTGAAAGCCCAATCCACGCACCGTCGTCATCCAGTCATGCGCCGCTTGCCCACCGACCCATTCCACCGCCGCCTGTCCCAGTTTTTCGTTGATCCTAATCTTACACTATGTATACCTCTGGAGTTAATCCCGATGCCACTGATCAGGCTTGCATTGATGTTGAAACTGAGACCAATAAGGTACAGAATATGATTGGCTATGAAGTGATTGCAGCTTTACTGAAACAGCCGCAGTTGCAACCTGGCCCTAAGTCATCTGTACCTTTTAGTCGCCTACCGAACGATCCCTACTTTATTGGCTCTTCTGACGGACCTGGTTTGGTTATCGCACTCATCATCCTGAAGGGCGAAGAGAATTACCTTGAATGGTCTAATGGAATTTGCAATGCTATGCTTGCCAAGCACAAGCTTGGGTTCATTGATAGATCAATTACCAAACCCCTAGATGATCATCCAGATATTGTTGATTGGACTAGATTTAATGCTACCCTTGTCTGCTAGATATTACAGACTCTTGATCCGGCATTGCGATCTTCTACAAGCATATTTTCCACAGTTAAGGAACTGTGGGATGACCCGACGGCACAATTTATCATTGGTGATGGTATGAAAAATCGGAAGATGCGTGAAGATATTCAAAACTGTCGGCAAAATGGTCAGACCATCGCCATTTATTTTGGCAAATTGAAGAAGCTGTTTGGTGACTACAACTCCCTGTGGCCTCCTTTAGTTTGCTCCTGTGAAGCTTGCAAACCGTTGTGCACCTATTTGCTTTGGTGATTTCACCCTTAATCATATGCTCTACATACCTACTTTGCGATGCAACTTATTATCATGCTCTAAATTGTTATCTACCTTAAAATGTTTAGCTTTGTTTACTGAAAATTATTGCATTTTACATAAGATCAGTACAAGGACTGTGATTGGCGTGGGTGAACATCAAGGGGGGTTTATTGGCTTCGTCTGCTGGATACTTGTGTTCGTCCTCTTATCCTGCAGTTTTTTCCGACAATTGCTTCTGTGTCTTATTCTGATTTATGGCATCAAATTCTTGGACATCTTTCCCCTACGGTGTTGTCTTCTATTGATTTTAGCACAAATAATACTTTTGTTCCTTGCTTTGTGTATTATAGAGCAAAACAGACTAGACATAGTTATTCTTTGAGTTCTTCAAATGCTAGTTCATTGTTTGAACTAATACATTATGATGTTTGGGGTCCTTATAGAACACCATCTTCTAGTGGTATATTTTATTTTTTTTATAATAGTTGATGATTATTCCCAAGATTTTTGGGTTTATTTATTAGTTTCTAAGTCAGATGTAGCTTATAGGTTTGTGGAATTTTGTGCTTTGATTAAGAATCAATTTGGCCACTCAGTGATGTGTGTCCGGGCTAATAATGGTACTGAATTTTTGCCTTTGAGATCATACTTTGCTGAATCTGGGATAATTTTTTAGACATCTATGGTTAATACACCACAACAGAATGGCCGTGTTGAACGCATCGTCATTTGTAAAATGTGGCATGTGCTTTGTGTTTTCAAGCTAATATGCCAGTTGATTTTTGGGGAGAATGTGTTCTTATTGCTGCTTATTTGATTAGCTGGACATTAACAAAACATCTCATTGGTCATACACCATTTGAGATGCTCTCTGGAAAAACTCCAAACTACCAGCCTTTGAGGGTGTTTTGATGCTTGTGTTTTGCTGCTTAAGTTCCCCGATTCCATGACAAGTTTACGCCAAGAAGTTGCCAATGTTTGTTTCTTAGTTATCCTGCTGGAAAGAAAGGCTATTGTCTTTATGACTTGGAATTCCACACTTTCTTCAACACTTGGGATGGCTATTTTTTAAGATCAATTCTCATATGCAGCCCCTTCTACGTCGGCTTCTTCAATGAATCCCGACGGTGCCACCACCACACCGCTGCCACTGGAGTCGTACCCACCGGTCATCGCTCCGCCTTTGTAGCCGAACACGTCGATCAGCCCCGATCACCAGCCACCTCTGATGCCTGTTTAGCCCGACGAAGCCCAGCTCGAGCCAATGCTGCCGCACGGGTCTCACGCACCGCCAGCTCCCGTTGTCCACACACCTTATGCACAGCCGGACTTGGACCCGATTTCTGCACCGCCACCTGACACGGCATCGCCTACTCTGAACTTTGTTGTTCGCCGTCACCTACTAACCGCTCCATCACCTTCCTCGTCGGTTACTCTAGCGCAGTCTCCTACCGCCGAGCTGCCTCCTTCACGACAAAGTGTCTGCGATCGTCGCCCTCCTTCTTACTTGGATGATTATGTCTGTACTGTTATTACTGAAGAAACCCCCCTACTGCTACGATCACTCATGCACCATCACTATTCTCAAGTGTTCTCTATCCTCTTATTGATTATGTAACTTGTGATAAATTTTCTAGTACGCATTCTAGATTTTTGGGTGCAGTTACGTTTAGTGCAGGTCCCACCACTTATTCTGAGACATTGAAGAATGCTTATTGGAAAGATGCTTTGGTAGACGAGATTACTTTGATTGAGCGCAATCAGACATTGACGATAGCTCATTTCCCTCTGGATAAAAATGCAATTGGTTGCAAATGGGTTTACCGTACCAAGTTTGCGTCTGATGGTACTATCAAACGCCATAAAGCTTGCCTGGTGGTTCTTGGGTATCGTTAGATTGAAGGGATTGACTATACTGATACATTTGCTCATGTTGCGACGATGAGTTCGGTTCACATGTTCCTGTCTGTTGCAGTTATTCGTGGTTGGGAACTGCATCGAATGGATGTGTATAATGCTTTTCTACATGGTGATCTACATGTAGCCCCCCTAGCTATCCTTCGCCCTCTGGACATGTATGTCACCTTCAGAATTCTCTTTATGGCCTTCGCCAGGATCCTCGCAACTGGTTTGCCAAGTTAGCTCAGGCTTTGTGTGCATTTGGATTTGTTCAGAGTAAAGCAGATTACTCTTTTTTTTGTATTCTCCCATGGTTCGATGTCCTTATTTATGTGGATGATTTGGTTATTGCTGGTAGTTCTTCATCTCTTATCTCTAAATTTAAGAAATGCTTGAGCTTTTATTTTCACATGAAAGATCTCTGTTTGCATAAGTATTTATTGGGTATAGAGATTGCTAGAAGACCGTGTGAGATGTTTCTTTCACACTGGAAATATACCCTGGACATTGTATCTAACATGGGTTTATCTGTTTCTAAACCGACGGATTTTTTTTATGGAGCAACAACACGATCTGGTGCATGTTGAAGGTCCACTTTACCATAATCTGAGCAATACTAGCGTCTGGTTGGGCGCCTAATATCCTCACCATTACTTGTTCTGAGCTTAGTTATTTACTTCATACACTTGTCTGGTTCATGAAGCCTCCTTGTGTTCCTCACTAGCAAGCTCCAGTTTACGTGTTGCACTATTTGAAAAGTCATCCTGGTCAAGGTTTATTTCTCTCTTCTCATAGTGCATTACAGTTAACTGCTTACTGTGATTCTGATTGGGTTGCATGACCTACTACTTGGTGTTCTCTTTCCGGATACTTTGTGATGATTGGTGATTCTCCAGTTTCTTGGAAGACTAAGAAGCAACCTACGGTTTCTCGGTGTTCTGTTGAAGCGGAGTATCGTGCTATGACTGTTACCTGTTGTGAATTGTTATGGCTTAAGTATTTGTATAAAGACTTGGGAGTTGTGCATACTACTCCTGTGCGTTTGTTTTGTGAAAGACAATATGCTCTTCATATTGCAAAAAATCCGGTGTTCTATGAACGTACGAAGCATATCGAAGTTGATTGTCATTTTGTCCGGGATCTTGTGCAGTCTGGTACTATTGTTACTCATCATGTTTGCCCTTCAGATCAACCTGCAGACTTGTTTACCAAAACTCTCGGACGTAACCATTTTCATTCATTACTTGGCAAGTTGTGCATTTCTGATCCCCATGCTCCAACTTGAGGAGTAGTATTTAGGAATGTAGATATTACTTGTAATTGTAATTAGATTTAATATCCTTTTCCTAGCTTGTACAGGTATTCTGTATCACTATATAATGTACCTCGAGATCATGAATACAAACACAGATTATTACCCTTATTTTCTACAGTTTCTATTTGATTTTATTTATACTTTATTTATATGTTTATTTTGGAAAGATTTCATTCATTTTCCACTATGCATCACTTATCAATTCAGTATTACCCACTCTCTCTGTCCCAACTAAAATTGCATCCTTGCTTTTTTGACACTATTCTCTATCAAATTTTGACCGCGTATTTTAATAGATATATGAACGACAATATTATTGTATATGATATTGATCAATTCATCGTAACAAGTAGTTTTAAATATCAACTTTTATTTACCGTTATTATATGTAGGTAAATATTTTAACGGTCAAATATGTTTCTTAAACAACATGCTAATGATTACAGTGCAATTTCATATGTGACAGAGCGAGTAGTACACTATTTTATTTCCTTTTTTAAAAAAATCTCACTTATTAAATTTTTTCTTAAAATTTGTACAATAAAAAAAGACAAAAATATAAATGGAATGGAATGTGTCCCTTCACCTTCTCTATCAAAAAACCCTACTTTTTTTTTAAATTCATTTTCTCCTTATGGGTAGATAGGAAAACAACCGTTTATTTTAATTGATATTTATGTTATCGAATAAGTGAGGGATTTATCTCCGCATATTAGTTTTTTCTTCGAAATGATCTATTAGATTGTGGTCGTGGTGATTTAGTTATTCACGTCGTCGTATTATTTTTGATGTGCTTGTACAAATTGATTGTTTGTAATTTTATTTGGACAAAGTCTTATGCGAGACAGTTTCGCAGTGAGATCGGGGATTAAATTGTTAAGAATGTAGCATGGGGTTTCAAATTAAAGTTTTAAAAGTTCAGGGGCTGGATGTGAAATTTTATTAATTTAAATTTAAGTCCAGGCATAAATATTAATCTTTTCTCTTCTTCTCCTATATTTTTCTGATGTTTTCTCTCTCCTCATCTTTCTTCTCTAACATAACTAACTTCTTCTTCTCTCTCCTCTCCATTTTTGTTCCATCTTCCTTCAATTCGACCGCTCATTTTCTCTATTTTCTTCTATATTTCTTGCACACAATGATTTGCGATGAACACAAGGAAGATGTGCTTCATATTCCTGTAATTTTTCCAGTTTTAGCTTCGATTTCCAGCTATCTAACACAATTCGACCTTTTTTTGTGTGTTTATCTTGGCAAGTAATGTCTTCGCTATGATTTTTATGCACATTGTTTTTGTTTTTTTCTCCAATTTTTGTTTACTTTCTTTGGTTCATGTGATATTCTAGGGTTTGTGTAGAATATATTGAGTAATATTTGGGAATTTCTCTTCTTCTTTTTTTCGTTTTGTGAGTTGTTCTTACAGATTTGTGCTAATATTTGTGTTGTTGTTGTTTCTTAGATGTCTAAGAAGACTTGCCTCATTGTTGCTGCAATCGAGATGGAAGGAGGATTAGTAAGTTTTCTTAATTTTCAACAGTGATGTTTTAGATACAATTAGATGTTTCTCGTTTTCAGTTTGATGTTTCATGTTTTAGGCTTTAAGTATTTGTTATCCGTGTTAGTGTGATTTTTAATTTCAGCGTTTGATACTTGTTGTGTTTTTATGCTTATGTGTGTAATTGATGTTCAGTTTTGATTGTGTGTGATATCTTAGGGTTTTGTAATGATTTGTGCTAATTTTTGTTTTTTTGTTGCTATTTCTTAGATGTCTAAGAACGCTTGCCCACTGTTGTTGCAATCGAGAAGGAATGGGGATCTGTAAATTTTATTATTTTCCTGATCTGATGTTTTAGGTACTGTTATTGATGTTTTAAATACTGTAATTGATGTTTCATAATGTAGTTATTAGTCATGTTATGTGTGCTATTGTGATGTTTTAATTTTAGATATTGATATTTTTTATTATTGTATGTGATGTAATTTCAGTGTTTGATGTTTGTGGTGTTTTAATGCTTAAGTGTGCAATTGATGTGCACTTTTGATTGTGTGTGATATCTTACGGTTTGTTACTATTTGTGGTAATTTTTGTGTTGTTGTTGTTGCTTCTTAGATGTCTAAGAACACTTGCCCATTGTTGTTGCAATCGAGAATGAAGTAGGAACTGTAATATTTCTTTTTTTAGTTGTAATGTTTTAGATATTGTTATTCATGTTTCAGTTTCTATCTTTGAGCTTTCATGTTTAACCTCGAAGTATTGTTATGTGTTGGTGTAATGCTATAGTTTCAGTGTTTGATGTTTGTGGTATTTTCATATTTAAGTATGCAACTTATGTTCAGTTTTGTTCTTTTGATATTTTAGTGTGTACTGTTAGATATTTTTAAATTTTGATATTGATGTTTAAATCTTGTATTTGATGTTTCTCAATGTAATTGTCAGTGATGTTATGTGTGCTATTGTGATGTTTTAATTTCAGATATTCATGTGTTAAGTTCAGATATTGATGTTTTAATTATTGTATGTGAATTTTTATGTTTATTTCACAGGATTGCTTTCCATGTCAGAGCTCTACGATGTCATTGATGAGATATTAAAAAAATGCTATGGGGAATCATGCTCCCGATGGTGTTCCCTTGAACAGAGGACTAGAAATTGACCTTTGATCATTGCATTGATGGAGTAGAAGAGTCATCCTCTTCGAAACCACCTGGAGAGAAGGCAAGTCTGTGAATAAGCGAGAAAAGAAGGAATACAAGTCGGGGGGGGATAGAATTTGATTGTTTGGGTGTATTGTTATTGGTTTGTTTGTTAGAGCCGAGACACTAGATTGTTGATGTTTTAGGTTGGTTTGGATTTTTTCAATTTTTACGTTAGTGGTTTTTAGGGCATTTAAACCCTTTTGTACAGAATGATGTTTAATAGTTTGGTAGTTATGACGATTGACATTTTCATATGCTAATTTTATATGTATTTGTAGTGCCAATGATGATTCAATGAATTCCTTCGATTTTGAGTTGTCAGTGCATGATGTTTTATGTATTATTCATCTGTAATATACATAAAGTGATATGTATCAGTTTACATTTGTAAATTATCATGTAAAAAAAACGAGATCAATGGATAGAAGTAGACCGTCAAAATAGTTTTTTTTCCAAATGCTACAGCAGTGGAATATATATTTCCAACACTAGTTGGAGATATTTCCTTTTTTTTTATTTGTTGGCTTTTTTGTATGTCGTTTTAAAAATTGATATTGATGTTTCTTATTTATAAATATTATAATTTTATTTGATGTATTCTTGATGTTTCAGTAGTGTAAATTGATCTTTTATATTTTTATATTGATGTTCAACTATTGTAATATTTATGTTTAAATATTTTTTAGTAATTCTATTTGATGTTTGGGTATTTTTATTTAGTATGTATAGTGTTTTTTATTATTTTATTTGAAATAAAATTATTTAATTTGAAGATTTAGAACTTTTATTTGATATTATTTACTTTTAATTTGATGTTTTATTAGTTGGATGTGATTTCAGCCCAAATTTACTTTTAAATCAAAATATGTATCAGCCCAATAAAAACTCATGTTTTCAGGCCAAATTTTACCTGACCCGTTCACCTAAATACGGGTCATCCTCCCACTGCAACCCTAATGACCGAAATTATTCCGCTGGAATCACCCGCTGCCTCCTCGAACCTCTCCTTTCTCACCGGAATTTTCTCGTATCCTCCATCTAGCCCTATCTTCTCTTATTCAGTCGCCGGATTCAAAGAGAAATCAAACCATGACGAGTGGGATGAAGTGCTCAAGTAAATCAGCTTCCCTCATTTGAGATCCAACTCTTCATGCTCCACGCCACCCGACATAGGGCACGAACACCCCCAGCTCCTCTGCTATGGCAAGCAACACCTCGTCATCATCATTGTTCTCGCCGAGGTACAAAATTAGCTCCTTCCATTTTCTCTCCTCGCCGAATGTGTGGGCGACGGTGGAGAGCCGCCGGATAGAGTTGAGCTAGGACTGGATGTCCTTGTTCTTTAATTCGTCAATCTGCACCGGCACATAGACTATCGACGGCAATGACGGAGAAGGCGCGAATGCAAGGCGGCTACGACGGAGAGGCCAGGAGCCAGCGACAGAGCAAGCAAGAAGAAAGATATCAGGTGGTCCCCCACATTTTTGGCATTGTTCATTAATTACCCCAAGTCTAGTATTTCAAATTCTGCCCCGAATTTGATTGGCTCTTTTGCTATTTTCTCTCTAGTCTTTGGTCTCACCATGAGACGGTCTCGTAGGAGACGGACTATTTTGTTTGTGGTTTTATCTTCAAATTTCCATCAATTTGGATATGCTATTTATGTGTTTTTTAAGGTGTTTGTGTGTAGTTGGGATAACATAAATTGTGGATGGATAAAGTGATTGTAAAGTCTAGATTTATCTAGTTGGCAATTTGTGGAAATTATGCAAATATGGTATTATTGAGTTGCAATATCAAAGAAGGAATTTTGGTGAAATAAGGAAAGGTTGAAGACTGAATCCGAGAAGGATACATCTTGTCCAGTTGTATTTGAGTTGGAGAATATATTAATTCCTTACTTAAAGGGATTAGATTTGGTAATTCTTATCTCCAAGAGATTTGATTGTAATCAGAATATTATGTGGAGAAGGAATTACATTTGCACAAGACATACATGCGAATTAGCAGTATATTCACGCAAAGATGTTGACGGAAAAAGAAGACAAAATATTATGGTATTTGTGAGTTATGGAAATCTAAATATTCTGCTATATGTTTAGGCGTGTGAAGCATAATTGGTTTATGGAAAATCCCTACTTATATGGAGAAGATTTATTCGAATATATGTGATAGAATGATATAAGGTAAATCCCTTTATTTATGGGATTTGGATATGCTTCAAGAAACAGATTTGGAATAGGAATATTATGGAGATAATCATGGAGAATTCAGATCTGCTCATGGACTATATATATTGAACAAACACGGCTGCATTATTTACGGACTTAATAGAAAAAATCTGCACACGGATTTTTTATCTTTTGAGAATTGTAAAGAGTCAGAATACTGTGTTCCAACACACCTGCTGCACAAAGTTCAGAATCATATGCCTTAATTCCTCGGGAGGAGGAGATCCAGCGTTGACGAGTTTCGAGGTCAGAGGGAGTCTGATCAAGGCGGATCGGCAGCAAGGGGAGCTTGCAGGATTCACGTTATAGTTAGATAAGATAAGTATAATTGTATGGTGTACTTTGTACTGTATCTTTCTGATTAGTGGATTCATTCTGAACTGGGCCAGGCCCCGTAGATGTAGGTGGATTTCACCGAACTGCATAACCAAGTCATGTGTCTTTTACGTTTTACGTTATTATGCACTTGGTTAATGTTGGAACACACCAGTAGTGATAATTGAATTAATTAGGTAAAATCAAATTTCAATTGGTATCAGAGCTTGGTCACTTATTATTCCCTTGGTTGTGTCAAGGAAAGTGAGATCTGGTTTTACCAATGGCGACCAGAGAAGGAGCTTCTGTGTCTCGGCCACCACTGCTGGAAGGAACAAATTACAACTACTGGAAGGCTCGCATGCGGGTGTTCATAAATTCACTGGATGAATTGGCTTGGTACTATGTTGAAATAGAATGGAAACCCCCTATTGTTGGAAGTTCTGAAGGAGGAGAACCGAATCCTAAAGAGTCGTGGACACCAGGTGAAAGAATGGGAAGCTTGGCAAATTCTAGAGCATTAAATGCCATATTTACTGCAGTAGAATAAGATCAGTTCAAACTCATCTCTACGTGCCAACAAGCAAAGAAAGCATGGGATATTCTGCAAACTATGCATGAAGGAACCAGTAGAGTTCGAGAATCTAAATTGCAAATGTTGGCCACAAAGTTTGAGGAACTCAAGATGGAGGAAGATGACACCATTGCTATATTCAATGAAAAACTCAGGGATATCTCCAACATGGCATACCAACTTGGAAAAGTATACAAAGAGGCGAAACTGGTGAAAAGGCCTTGAGATCTCTTCCTAAAAGATTTGTTATAAAAGTTGCAGCAATAGAAGAAGAAAGAGATGTAGCCAGCATGACCTTAGATGAACTAATGGGATCACTACAGACCTATGAGATGACAATGCAACAGCCTACAAAGAAAGTCCAGAAGGAGTTGGCCTTCAAATCCTCTACATCAAGGGTCATCCATGAATCTGATAGTGATAATGAAATTGAAGAACTTGCTCCTATCACCAAGAGTTTATCAAGAATGCTGAAGAAGGAGGTAAACAAGAATTCACATGAAAGATCTGGTGGAAACAAAACTCATCCTCAAGATTTTGGTAATCGTGGAACTCAGATGGAACAAGGAAGTCAGCAATTCTCTAAAACCCAAAGTGGTGAAGGAAGACAGTTTGAAAAAATTCAATGTCGAGAATGTGGAGGATATGGTCACATCCAGGCTGAATGTGCTAATATCCTAAAGAAGCAAGGAAAATCATATGCCACCTCATGGAGTGAAGATGATGAAGAAGACGAAGAGGAACTTACGAGCAATTATATGGCATTTGGAGCAAATTTCACAGTGGATCAGTTGAGGTATATTCCAACATGTCAGAGAAAGACGAAGCTGTATGTTCCAACACAGGTTCTGATGGCATGTCCAGTGATAATGACGGACTAGTTGTAAGTGATGAAGATATCTATAGTACATATGAGCAGATGTATGCCATGTGGCTTCAAGTTGTTGATACAAATAGAGTGTTGAAGGAAGAGAAAACTCATCTGGGCGAGAAGGAGAAGGAGTTGCGAGTTTTAGTTGGTGAACTCAGAAGAGAGATTGAAGAATTAAATTTGAATCTAAGCTCAACAACTAAGAGAGCTGAGATGGCCGAAGCAGCTATTACCAAGTTAAACACTGGAAAGGCAAACTTGATGACATTCTGATCATGGGAAAACACTTTAGAGATCGACATGGAATCAGGTTTGACAATTTATCAGGGAGCAAGGTCAGTCTCAAGTCAAAGGTTCGAGAGGTGAAAAGAAAGTTTATCAAGACCCATCAAAGGAAACCTCTCATCTGTAGCTACTGCATGTATCAAGGTCATACAGAGGAACAATGTCGAAAACTGCTCAGAGATATCATGACAGGGCGACAACTCTCAGTATGTTCCAACATAGACGATGTGCAGCGATCAAGGATGGTCAGAAAGGTATGGGTTGTTAAACGCACGAGTACCTGCCTTATTGCTCACATGTCTCCTATTGCACATTCTAGAGACTCGTGGTACTTTGATAGTGGTTGCTCTGGCCACATGACTGGAACTCAGGAATTACTAACAAACATCCAGCCATATGATGGTGGTTTTGTTACGTTTGGCGATTGAAAGAAGAGTCGAGTGGCTGGAAAAGGTGAACTGCATATTGAAGGATTCCCCGTATTCACTGGTGTTTTGTTGGTGGAAGACCTAAAGTCTAATCTCCTGAGTATCAGCCAGCTATGTGATGAAATATAACCGTGGAATTCCATAAAGAAAAGTGCATAGTGAAACATGGAAACAACAAAGTGCTTACTGGTATTCGGTCATCAGACAAATGTTACTTATTGGAACAAGAAGTGAACTGCTGCAGTGTCAAATGTGATGAAGTAGATCGTACGGCTGACCATGTTCCAACATCGGTTGATTTCTCAGATCAAGGATGTAATGATGTTGGAACATCGGATGAGACAAATCTTAAAGATAAAGCTGGTGATTCTTAAATCTTCAACAATGTTGGAACATCGTCCTCTCCAGAACTCTCCCATGTTCCAACATCGGTGAAGGCTGAATCAAGCGGAAGAATGACTCGATCGATCCCTTGGGTTAATTATAGGGAACTTGCTGGTCTACAATATTTTCTCTCCCTCATTGTTGTTTCCTCAGTTGCCAGGTTAGAATCTATTCGCATTCTCTTTGTTATGGTGTGCACTATGAATTTTATGATGTATCAAAAAGCTGTCAAGAGTGCTCCCCTACATGATGTGGTTAATGAGGAAGTATATCATCGACTCAAAAAAGCTTTGTATGGATCAAGACAAGCACCACAGACGTGGTATAAGCGACTCACGACCTTTCCTATTCAGAAAGGTTCTCGTCGAGGGGGAGAAAATCATACCTTGCTTGTTTTTCATGAACAATATTTTGTGACTTTGATGCAAGCTGAATTGAAGATGAGTATGGTGTGAGTATTTGTAAGAATTCGGGTTGAGAGAAAGTTGCGGTAGCCTATGTTCCAACATCGAGACCAATTGCGAATATTTTCACAAAGCCGTTGGACACTGCTACGGTTGAGCTCCTCAGACAACACTTAGGTGCTTGTCAGATTTGAGGTATTTCTTTAAAGCTTTTATTTAGCAGTAGAAGTTTTGTTTATTTATTTTGTGTACAGAAAATTAGAAAAACACAAAAAAAAAATTAGAAAGAAGAAAAAGGTGAAAAAAATGATGGTCGAATATATTAGAAAGGTGGTTCTTCCTGGTATTCTGGTTTATGACGATAAGGAGTTGGAGGACAGTGATGCTGGTCATGTTCCAACACAGAGTTTGGAGACAGGTTGAGAAGACGTGGACATGGATTAGAGATTCAGCTGTTCAAACATCAGTAGCTGTGGTTGGAGAAGATTATGATCTGGATGGTGAACAAGTCTATGTTCCAACACCAGATAGGGGGAGAAAGTACTGATGAAGTGAAGGAAGCTGAGTAGGAGATGTGTTGATTCTGAAGCAATGAGAGATGTTATGTTCCAACATTGGTGACTGTGCTCCAACACAAGGTGAGCAGATTATTGAAGGCACTTCTGATCAAACTGCCATGAGAGATATAATTTTAGCCGAAAGGACAACTGATCTGGGTGTATATGAGGAGTGTGGATTTACAGCTTACCTGGACTATTTGGGTCTCAAGACTGCCGGCTCAATCTACAAGGAGTACAATCGAGAGATTTTACAAGAATTATAAGGGAGGCAACATTGATCCAGATTTTGAGTGGTACAATGGTGTGAAGTAGAGAGCTCAATCCATTCAGATGTTAACTTTGGAGGTAAAAGATGCCAGATTAGATGAGGCACAGATAGTTGCTCTTGAAGAAGTTTAAAAGTTCTGTTATGGCTATGTTCCAACATAGGCCAGAGATTTGATTCAGGGGGAGCTGCATTTAATGGAGATTGTGGTTTTCTGTGTCTATTGCGTTTGGCATGTTTATGGTCCCAAGGGGGAGATGTTTTGGATTTCTTGGATGACTTTATTGGTCTCGTTGGGTTGATGTTCCAACATGATCATTATTCCTGGATGTTGAGGGAATCTGGAATTTAGGGGGAGACGCTATGTTTCTATGTTCCAACATCCAGAGTGGTTTTCAAGGTTGATGTCTTTATTTGCATAAGCTCTTGTGATGAAATGCCAAAAGATGATTGGTCCACAAAATGCCAAAGGGGGAGATTGTAAAGTCTAGATTTATCTAGTTGGCAATTTATGGAAATTATGCAAATATGGTATTATTGAGCTGCAACATCAAAGAAGGAATTTTGGTGAAATAAGGAAAGGTTGAAGACTGAATCCGAAAAGGATACATCTTGTCCAGTTGTATTTGAGTTGGAGAATATATCAATTCCTTACTTAAAGGGATTAGATTTGGTAATTCTTATCTCCAAGAGATTTGATTGTAATCAGAATATTATGTAGAGAAGGAATTACATTTGCACAAGACATACATGCGAATTAGCAGTATATTCACGCAAAGATGTTTACGGAAAAAGAAGACAGAATATTATGGTATTTGTGAGTTATGAAAATCTAAATATTCTGCTATATGTTTAGGCGTGTGAAGCATAATTGTTTATGGAAAATCCCTACTTATATGGAGAAGATTTATTCGAATATATGGGATAAAATGATATAAGGTAAATCCCTTTATTTATGGGATTTGGATATGCTTCAAGAAACAGATTTGGAATAGGAATATTATGGAGATAATCATGGAGAATTCAGATCTGCTCATGGACTATATATAGAGAACAAACACGGCTGCATTATTTACGGACTTAATAGAAAAAATCTGCACACAGATTTTTTATCTTTCGAGAATTGCAAAGAGTTAGAATATTGTGTTCCAACACACCTGCTGCACAAAGTTCAGAATCATATGCCTTAATTCCTCGGGAGGAGGAGATCCAGCGTCGACGAGTTTCGAGGTCAGAGGGAGTCTGATCAGGCGGATCGGTAGCAAGGGGAGCTTGTAGGATTCACGTTATAGTTAGATAAGATAAGTATAATTGTATGGTGTACTTTGTAATGTATCTTTCTGATTAGTGGATTCATTCTGAACTGGGTCAGGCCCCGCAGATGTAGGTGGATTTCACCGAACTGCGTGACTAAGTCGTGTGTCTTTTACGTTTTACGTTATTATGCACTTGGTTAATGTTGGAACACACAAGTAGTGATAATTGAATTAATTAGGTAAAATCAATTTTCAGTGATGTTAAGTTGTAGAAGATCCACGTTTGGCGGTTGTGAGATAATATCCCCGAGGCGATGTTACAGTTTTTGTTGAAATTTCTAATTTGTAATAGCACAGACGATCAGTCTGATAAACATGTACTTTAGATATCCTTACAATATGTTAATTGTTGCTAATGCTAGTTATATTGGATGAGTCCATCTCTTGAAAGACGGTCTTTCCATAAGTCATGGAAAAATTAAGGTTTAAACCGTAAATGAGATGAAATGAAGATAAAATTTCCTAGTTGGGCCATAAACTTTATAGCTACTACACGTTGTATGATAAAATTTTAATATTGCAATAAAAACCTTTTTACGTATTTATTATTCTAATTAAATCTCATCTTTCTATAACCCTATGAAAATACAATTTTTACCAAGAATTTACCATATTGAATTATAATTATCGTTAGATTTTCTTTTATAAAAAAAAAAGTACATAAAAGGAATGGAGGAAGTAGCAAACAAATAATCCAAGTACCAGAAAGAAAATATTCTTAGATGAACCGACAACTTTTATTTCCATTTAAAAAGCAGAAACAAATATCGCCTAGGTACACTTGTCTGCTCTTTTGTTAGAAGATACGCTGTTGGCACTTGGCGCCTTTATGCACAATACCATTCTCTGTGATTGATTATAATGGTCCGTTGGATTTTTCCCAGAGCCACTGTGTACAGTTCAATCAGAAGACGACACTTTGTTTTGCCTTTTCACGAACGAGAAAGACTGGCCCATTTAAGAATGGTGTTTGTGGGATCAAGTTTTACCGCACAGGCTTTTTGTAACAAACACCAAGCTAAATAGGTACTCATCCGTCCCATAATAATTGATATTTTTACTTTTGAAAGTCAACTAAAGTAATTTTTATTACTTAATATCTTCATTTATATATTATAAAAAATAATAATTTAAAAATATATGTTATGATTAATCCAATAATATATAGCGTGATAATAGTTTCACATATATAATAATAGAAATTAATAGTCGAAATTGGTTCAGTTTAACTTTCAAAAGTCAATATATGTCAATTATTATGGAAAGGCGGGAGTACAAAATAGGGATTTTATTGATGCATATGGGTTTACAGGATGAAACGAAAAAGAAGAGAGAGATTTAGATAGATTTCGGAAGCAGTTAAGAGCTATAAGAACAGATCAAATCACAAAATGAATGCCCCTCTCTCTCTCTCTCTCTCTTCAGCTACATCTTATGATTTCCTCTAACTGAATTGATGGAACTGATAATTAACTATCCTAACAGAATTGGAGCTAACTGCTCTCAACATCCTTCTTGCATTCCCTCTAAGCTGATGCTTATACTGAGCTCGAACAGTGGCTAATATAGCTTTTACCCTTTGTCTAATTTAACTATGTGACATACCCCTCCTCTTGAAGCACAACTTGTCCTGAAGCTGAAACTTAATTCTGGAAACTAGGAAACTGATTTTTGATCAAGTTACTGTCTATTCCCAAGAGGCTTCCTCAACTGGAAGGTTTCTTCATTGAACTAACCATTGGATCACTTATCCCGAGCCTATATTGCAAACTCTCCTCTGCAAAACTTTTTCTGGTTGAAGTGGTGTTGTGTCTTCTTGGTCAGAGGTTGGAATGTGGATTATAGTAGTCCTTGATGAGGTTTGAGAAGTGAAACATGGAAAATCGGATGAATCTTAGCTGTTGGTGGCAATTGAAGCTTATAAGCTACTGCACCAATATTTTGCAAAACCTGGTAAGGACCAAAATATTTTGGTGAAAGTTTCATACTGGTTCTGTGAGCAACCGAACTTTGTCTATATATCTATAGCTTGAGATAGACAAATTCCCCAACTTGGAAATTTCTATCAGTTCTTCTCTGATCCCCATTAGATTTCATCCTTTCTTGTGCCTTTAAAAGATGATTTTGCAAGAGTCAATGGAATTAGAACTTCAGAAAACTCTCCTATTGGCAAACTATGCGGTCTAACTCCATATACAGCCTCATATGGAATCATGTTAATGCTTATTTGATGAGAAGTGTTTTACCACCACTCTGCTGTACCTATCAAATCCTTCCAAGTGTTTGATATTTCTCCACAAAAACACCTGAGATAGGTCTCTAGAATCTGGTTAATTCTCTCAGTTTGACCGTCAGTCTCTGGATGGTAAGAACTATTGAACACCCAATTTGGTGAAGAGTTCCTTCCAAAACTGATTAGTAAAAACTTTGTCTCTATCACTGATAATTGCATCTGGTAATCCATGGATCTTATACACCTCTGCAAGAAATAATTTGCCAACTTGAAGGGCTGTGAATGGATGAGACAATGGAATGAAGTGAGCATACTTGGTCAACCAGTTTACAATCACTACAATAGTGTCATAACCTTGTGATCTTGGTAGTTTCTATAAAGTCCATAGAAATATATGACCAAGTTCTACTGGGTATAGGAAGAGGTTGCAATAATCCAGCTGGATGTGTATTCTCAGGCTTACTTCTTTGGCAAACTGAACATTTTCTAACATTGATTATAATATCATCCCTCATATTAGGCCAATAGAAAAGAGATTCTGCTCTCCTAATTGTATTTGTTTGACCAGAATGACCACCAAGTGTAGAAACATGTTATGAACTGAGTATAATACTTCTCACCTCAATTGCAGATCAAACATAGATTCTGCTACTCTTCTTAAGGATTCCATTAATAAATTGGAACTCATTTGTGATATCAGGGCTGAGAGTAACCTGCAAAATAAGTGCTCAAGCTTGTTCATCTGTTGCATAACTTTTTGATATCTGATGCATCCAAGATGGTTGAGCAGAAGTAACAATCTTCAACCGGGCAACAGGTTCCTGAATATCATGAATTCCTTCATTAATATGAAGAAAGCTGTCACTACAATCTTCAGTACCAATTCTATAGTCAGTCTGAAATTATTTGCCTAATATTTCTGATTGGTTGTGTCCACTAGCTAATTTTTCTTCACCAGTTTTGGCAACAAACTGACCTATTTTTCCAGTAGCACTTGAAGAAGTCTCATGATCACAGTCTGCTGGTATGTGAACTATTGAAAGTGCATCGGAAACATGATTATCCTTTCCCTTCATGTATTGTATCTCAAAACTGAGTCCAAAAAGTTTTGCTGCCCATTTATGCTATAAAGCATTATGCAACTTTTAATCCAAAAGGTACTTTAAGGATTGATGATCCATTTTTATGATAAAATGCTACCCAACCAGATAATGTTTCCACCTATCAATAGCCATAACTATTGCCAACAATTCCTTTTCATAGGTTGAAAGCCCCCTATTTTTTGGCAAAAGGATTTACTGATATAGGCTATAGGGTGGTGATCTTGCATTAACAATGCTCCCATTCTGGTAGCACAACTATCAGTCTCTATCACAAAAGCCCTATCAAACTCAGGAAATTTGAGCATTAGAGGTGTAGTGATTATCTCTTTCAATTTTTGAAAAGTCAAAGTTGCACTTTCATTCCGAAGGAAAGCATCCTTTTTAATCAAATCTTGTAATGGTATGCAGGTAGCTATACAGCCTCGAATAAACCTTCTGTAATAACTGGTTAATCCAAGGAAACCCCTCAATTCCTTAACATTCTTTGGTATAGGCCGACTCATAATACAAATCATTTTCTTAGGGTCCATATGCACACCTGATCTTGTGATAATGTGTCCTAAATACTCCACCTGATGGTGACCATAAACACATTTTAAAGCCTTGGCATAAAACTAATGTTTCCTCATCAATAACAGTACTTGTTCAAGATGATAAATGTGTTCTTCAAGTGATTTACTGTAGATTAGTATATAATAAAAAAAACCAATGCAAACTTCCTTAAATGATCCTTAAAAATATGATCCATAAGGGATTGGAATGTAGTAGGTGTGTGTGTCAATTTAAATGGCATAATAAGGAATTCATAATGGCCACTATTTGTTTAGAATGCCGTTTTGGATACATCTTATTCGCGACTCGAATTTGGTGATATCCAGCTCTTAAATCTAATTTAGAGCATGCAGCTCATCTAGTAATTCATCAATTATTGGTACTGAAAATTTATCCTTTACAGTGACATCATTCAGTTTCCTGTAATCAATTCATAATCTCCAAGTGATGCCTTTTTTCATGACTAGTAAAACAGGAGATGAATACAAACTATTACTAACTTGAATCACCTGAATTCTGAGAAGCTCATCCACATGACTTTCAATCTTGGCCTTGTGCGGTCTATATGGTCTGATCTGGAATGGCTGAGACTCTGGTTTCAAGATAATTTTGTTGTCAACTTCTCTTTCAGGTGGCAAACCTTTTGGTATCTCAAAAATATCAGTATACACGTAGGGTAAGGCTTGGATTTCATCATAGATCTCCTCTTCCTTTCCTTTAGCCAAATTTTGAGTACTTGGATTTTCTGATTTGGTGCTATTACTCCACTCCTTTTATTGCTTCATGTCAACAATTTCAGCATTTTGTAACAGTTCATTATATCAAAAACCATCAAAACCTTTCATAGTGTCATGAACAGCTTTCTCTTTTTGAACTCTGTTAGCCTCTTAGCTTCAAATCCCCTAACCATATTCAGAGTAACTCTCTCATCACTTCTGTACAACTTCCAGTTATGTCCCTTACTGCAGAAAGAAATACTCTTGTCCAAGAAGTCAAAAGTGATTGGACTGAACATTCTCATCCAATCCACTCCAAGTACCATATCCAACTCTCCCAATGGAAGTAATCTCAAATCATAGTTGATTTTATGGTCATGGATAAACCAGGTCACTTTGGGACAAAAATTGTTACCACTGATCTTTGTTCCTTCAGCTACCTCAACTGGAAAAGGTTTTGGAGCTCTTTCTTTTCTCATATTCACTTCCTGTACTATCTCTGGGTCAATGAAACTATCATTGCTTTTAGTATCAAGAAGGATACTGATTTTCCTGCCATGCATTTTCCTATGAATTGTAATAGAATTAAACCTATAGCTGTGACCATCTAATGCCCTTAAAAATGAGTGATCAGTTCTTCTTTAGGTTTCATCAGTTCAATTTCATCATCAGGTTCAGTTTCCATTACAAATATATCACCAGAGAAATATTGATCCTTGAAATTTAATATTTTGATCTGCATGAATTTACAAATGTGACCACTACCAAATTTCTCCCTACACTTAAAGCATAGATAATTTTCTCTCCTATATTGCATCTCTTGTGGAGTGATCCTTTTGTAATTCTCAGACTTATTATCTCCCTTTCCATCATAATTAGGTTAATCACTTCTCCAATTAAGTTTCTCAGAACTAGATTTCTGAACTAAACCACCAGTGTTCATATTAGGCCAGTTCCTGATATTTTTGTTTAATATCATTCCTAGATTTTGTTCCTAAAAAAGAGCAATCTCCACTGTTTCTTGTTGTGATTTAGGCTTCAATATCTTGACCATTGGTTTCAATTCTTCTTTCAGTCCACTAATGAAACTAGAAATAAAGTAATTTTCATAGAGTAAGGGATTCTAACAAATCATCAAGGTTCCGAGTTCTTCAAAGCATTCTTGATAGTTTCTGACGTTGTCTTTCTGCATTAGTTTGTTAAACTCCCCGGCTTCATCTCGTCCTCCTGTCTCTCCAAATCTCTGCATCACTGCAACCTTGAATTCCTCCCAACTCCATTCATCATCAGTAGATTTCTCCCCTTGGAACCAGACTTCAGCTCAATTTTCCAAATATATTTCAATGACTTTGACCTTCTGTTGTTCAGGCACAAAACACCATTGAACCATTTAGTTGTTCAATAACTTTATGCCCATTTTTTTGCCATGTTTTTTGCCGAGGATTTGCTACTCTATACCAAATGTAACAAACACCAAGCTAAACAGGTACAAAATAGGGATTTTATTGATGAATATGAGTTTACAACAAGAACTAAAGATGAAACAGAAAAAGAAGAGAAGGAATTCAGAGAGATTTGGAAGCAGTTAAGAGCTACAAGAATAGATTAAATCACACAATGAATGCCTCTATCCTTTCAGGTACAAATTATGCTTTCCTCTAATTGAATTGATGAAGCTGATAATTAACTATCCTAACAGAATTGGAGCTAACTGCTCTCAATAGCCTTCTTGCATTTCTTTTTGAGCTGATGCTTATAATGAGCTCGAACAGTGGCTAATCCCAATTTTACCCTTTATCTAATTGGACCGTGTGACACTTTTCAACATAAACTAAACCACCTCTTGTAATTTGGACTTGGTTTAGTGGTAATCCACACTTTCAATAATTCAATAATTGAGAGGTCCACGATTCAAATCGCACTCTTATTAAGAATTGTGAATATTAGAGAAGTTTCTTAATAGGGATTACCCAACGTTATGAGACCGTGTCGGTGGTCTCCGTTGTGTTTTCCCAACCTGCAGATAATCGATAAATGTGAGATCATGGTGGTTTCTCAGGAAGGCATCCCTAACTATTCAAATGGATAGAGTTCCAGGCTCCACTGAGTTTCAATAGATTCAATGGTGGTGTCTCCTAATTAGGTCTTAAAATAAGATTTTTATATATAATTTGGTTGCTTGTATGTAATCTTTAAAAAAAATCTCTTTAATGATTGTGCATTCTCAATATCTGTGTGGAAATTTATACACCAATTGATGCCGATTAGAGATAAAGCATTTCCTTCCATTTGGGACAAAGATTTAATTTTATCTACTTATTCTAATTTTTTAACATCATCTCCCAACAAAATGATACATTTTCTTAATACAAAAAGTAAAATGAGTGATGGAAACTGCATTGGAAGAATAAAAAGATAATTGAGTGTACGAAAATAACATAAATTGATTTAGAAAATGGATTGGACTATTGTTAAAAGACTAAACACAAAAAAAAAGAAAGAGAGCCAATGTTATTAGATCAAAGTGAGTATCTTATAGGGATCTAGCTAAAAACCACCATACCATAATCACAACCCTAGGGTTAATCACTTTGTGGTTTATTTAGAAAGCTAGGAACCAGTTATTGAAAACAAAAGAGTTACCCCTCAGTCTATAGTTAATCAGATCAAGGATCTCTCCTTCAATTGCTTTCATGTATTCCCTATTGATATTTGTAACTTAAGAGACTCCTTTTGGTTACAAATTTGTGTCCTACCATTTTAGGGAAAATACTGGGAAAAAAAGTAGGTTAACTAATTAGGGAAAAAACACTCAGGTATAAAGTTAAACATTGATGCCTAAGTTAAACATTGATGCCTTATTTAAACAACACAGTGCCAAACTTGACTCGTTCAACCAACCAACAACTAAAAAATAACTTTCTCTCTCTCTAAAAAAGAAAAAGCTCCCAAAAAAGTCCCTCCCAAACCTTAGTTGAGGGGGCGCCATTGCAGCCGCCGGTGGTCCGGTGACCTCCCCCCCCCCCCCCCCCAAAAAAAATTTTCCATTCCATTTTTTGCTTTCCTAGTTTAGATCCAGTGGCGGATCTATTGATACGCGAGGTAGGGCTCCAGCCCTACCTCGGTCGCCGCCCGGAGCTAGGAGGAGGCGAGACGCGCGGCTGAGCGCGTCTCCGACGCGGGCCGCGCTGCTCGCCGGAGAAGAAGGCCGCGCTGCGGCCTTCTTTTTTTTAAATTCGTACGCACTAAAACGACGTCGTTTCGTATTGCTTTGTTTTTTTAAACCAAAGTAGTAAAACGACGTCGTTTCACTAAGTGATATGAAAAAAAAAGGACGTCAGAAATGGATTGGGCCAAAAACTGAGCCCAATCCAATATAACCCATTCTATTACTATAAAAGCTGGAGGCGAGAAGGAAAGCAAGCAGCAAGCTCTCCTCCTTTCTTCTGCCTCACTCGACACTCTCAGCCGAGTCAGCCCCGTCGCGCCGCCGCCGCGCCACCTCCGCGCCACCGCCGTCCGCCA
Organism: Rubia yunnanensis; assembly: GCA_037428765.1. Taxonomy (NCBI): domain Eukaryota; kingdom Viridiplantae; phylum Streptophyta; class Magnoliopsida; order Gentianales; family Rubiaceae; genus Rubia; species Rubia yunnanensis. Next base: position 28,534,332 of record CM075069.1, on the reverse strand, counting down.
TCGGCTGCTGCTTGCCTGCCTTGTCCTGCCGCCTCTCCAAACCACGGTAAGTCTTCTCTTCTCTAATTCTCTTTATGCTAAATTGCTAATATTTATTAATTTTAGGGTTTATAATTTATTGTCTTTATAATTTATTTCTTCAAAACTTAAGTATATGTATAATATAATGTGAACATGATTTTTAGATTGGATGTTGAATTGAATTTATATGGTTGTATTATATATGATTGTTGAAGTTTAGTTGAATTGCATAAATTGATTTAGTTGAATTGCATATTTAGTTGGAATTTAGTTGAAATTTAGTCGGAATTTAGTTGAAATTATAATTGTTTAATTTATTTTGTATAATTGTATGTGACAATGAAATTGTCAATTTGTCATAATCGGTTTATGGAATTATCAATTAGGATATTTGTTAAATTGAATTTAGATGAATATGATTTTATGAACTTTTTATTTTCATTTGTTAATTATCAATTAGGGATATTTTATTAAATTGAATTTGAATCGATGAAAAATAAATCAATTTACATAAACCGGACGCCGGACGCCGAAAATTTTCCAGCCTCCCCTGAAAAAAATTTCTGGTTCCGCCCCTGTTTAGATCCGAGGTTAAGGGAAACATTGCCCTTGGTCTGTCTTTTGCAAACGAAGAGACAAAGCCTAGTGACTGAACCGGGCTGGCAGAGAAGAGATTGGCTAGCGAGATGAGCAACCTGCAGCAGACGCGTCCAACAAGTGGAACCAATTAGTTTCAACGGAAAGATGGCTTCTGGCAAATTCAACAGGCGGATCGGATGAGAAAGAGTGGCCAGAGGTAACTAGCTAGCCTACAGATGGAGTTACGCGACTCCAATGGAAAAAAGAGAGTAAAACAACCGGCCAGCGAAGAGTTTGAAAGCAGAATAAGGCGGATGGGCGTTCGATGTCATGGGCTGGCACTTCAGAGCATTTTTTGGCAAGGAAACAGGCAGTCCGACAAGGTCATCGGCGGATCGGCGCAGTCAATGACCACCCAACATGGTCAACGATCCCTCGTGGGTATTTAGGTGAGATTACTAGCAACACGGCGAGCCCACTACGGTTATACGAGGTCAACGGCACTCTGGTGGTTACCCCCCTATTTTTTAATTTGTTCTTTTAGTTGTAGTTGTAAATCTGAAGCTTGAAGACAACAGGCCAAATTATTGGAATTTCGACCAAGAAGCTAAGCATTGAAAATGAGCCACAACTGCAACAATTTTTGTTACCCGGAGAAGGTACATCCCTTTGGCGGAGTCGGATCGGACTGGGCAACAAACTGGGTCATCAATTGGGCTGAACATATAGGCAGGGTTTTCCATACTTTTTTCGGGGGTTAAGGTTATTGGGTTCGGGTGTTTTTGTCCCTTTGCTTAGGCTTCACTTTATGTTAACTTTAGGTTAGCGAAATAAAGAAGGTGAGTTCATTATATGGGTCTTTTTTCTAGAGTATTAGATTAGGAAGTCTTTGCCACCTATGATTTTCCGACGACCTTTGAATTGGTAAAATCATGTTGGCTTCTGAGCTACTTTACAAAGAGTTTGGTTAGGAGAAATCCGATTCAAAAGTAGTTTGGACAACATACTTTTGGTGATACCCTCTAAGATTTAAGAGTAGAGCAGTATACTTCGGTCCATTTGGATAGTTTGGGATATACCGACCTATCATGAACGTCCAAATTGGTTTGGGTTATAGATCTTCGTACTTATGAGATAATAATTTCAAGTTTAATGTGTGCTACTGTGACTGTTTGAATCGAGACTACGTCTTGAGCTGATGTTTCTATCCATTGGGTTAAGGTCGAGACTGCTGGATGTAATTACATTACAGATGGACCACATCTTCATAGTACATTCCATTCAGCCACCAAGGAAAGTAGGGCATTGTGTTCGACTGACCAAGCGCAACTTGGGTTCTACCCCCTAATAAATGATGGTCTTTAAGTCTCTATACGCCAGGTTAACGTGGAACAGGTTTTGATACACCATGTTGGTGTGGAGCTCAAGTGGGAGGCCACCCCACTCACTCTATGTGAGCCATCCACGTGGGAGTTCATTCATCCCACCTTGTAATAGATAGGCTTTTTTCTCATTTAGGTTTGGTGTTTGTTTATCAGAGTATCAATTGTAATAGAATACAGACCAGCACAATACTAGTCTTCAGCTAATATGTAAGATAGACTAAACAATCATGATTGTGCATACAATCAACCAATCGTAACTCATTCCTATATTAATGAGAAGAAGTCGAATCTTTGTTTTAAAAAAACATCACAGTGGTTCAGCCACTGTTGTTCTGATTATAAGGGATGTTTTAGGCTCAACTATTCATTCTTTCCATATTCCTTTCTCTGCCTTCTCTCCACTGAATGCTAAACTATATGCAATTAAATCGAAAATCAAATAACCCAAACCAAATTTAAAATAAGGTTTTCGGATAACCGAATTACTGATTCTTATACATGGTTTTTGGTTTAGTTTTGGATACTGAAACTCAAATCGAAACCCAACCTATATCGAATTGCAATTAAAAATAATAATTAAATTAGATGTATATTAATATTACAATTTTAAAACTCTAAAAATTATCATTGGGAAGCAGTAGAAATGGTGGCAGCTACTATCATTATTCATACTCAGTTGTTAGAGGTTTTGACTGGATTGTCCCAGTTGACATTTATGTTCCTGGTTTTCCACCTACTGCTGAGACACTTCTCTATGTACTTCTATAGTTGCAGAAGAAAATCATTCGGCGCAAAGAAGGACTTCCTTCATTGGTGGACAAAGTAGCTTATAATGTTTGTGGTTTTCCTAGTTAAGTTGTTAAGTTGAATTCCTGATAAAATATAAAAGACTTTATTATGGTGCGTTGATATCACATCAATGACACCTCTCATTCACAATAATAATTACAATATATAGTGTTACAATCTAAATTATAATAGATACAAGATCTTGAATTACCATATATAATCTAACCTGGAAGCAAACTAATTCTATAAGGAAGCTAACAAATATAACTATTCCATATTACCTTCTACTATATATAACTATTCCATATTTCCTTAAAGGATATTCACAGAAGATAAGACATAATAGTGCAGAAGATATCACAAATTATCCCATATACTCCTCCTCAAGTTGGGGCATTAAGATCCTGAATGCCCAACTTGCCAATTAGACTTTGAAACCAATAGCAACAGTAGCGGTAGAGTAATGTTTGTAGAAATCCTTGCAGGCGGCAGTGGGGTGTGAGTGGCAACGGTGGCATTGCGTGAGGCCATTAACGAAACACGACAGTGACACATATGGATAATAAAGCGGAATGGAAGTGGCACTAGGCTCTTCTAATGGCGGCGGTGTGGATCACGAAGGCAGCAGAGAAGGTAAGGGCGGAGCGGCAGCTCAGATACAACTAAAGATAAGGGGTCCCAGATCAAAACTGCTATGATACCATGACAAAATATAAAAGACTTTATTATGTTGCATTGATATCACATCAATGACACTTCTCATTCATAAGGAGTATTACAATATGTAGTGTTACAATCTAAATTATAATAGAAACAAGATATTAAATTACCATTTATAATCTAACATGGAAAGAAACTCATTCTATAAGGAAGCTAACACTTATATCTATTCCATATTACCTTCTACAATATATAAATATTCCACAAATTATTTCATATTTCCTTAAAGGATATTCACAGAAGATAAGACATATTATTGCAAAAGATATCATAAAATATCTCCTACAACTTCACATAGTGGCGGATTGGCCTATGATTCTCATTTCAATCTTTTGTTAGACTAAATTTTTTGATTTTTTATTGATCTTTAATATTAGGGAAGTATACAAATATAACCCTATATAATTGAGAAAGTGCAGATATAACTTGAAGATAATTTTTAGTGCAAAAATAACCCAAACTACTTTACATAAGTGCAAATATAACCCTAAAGACTATATTCCAACATTGACCGGCCACTTCCGGCCATTGACCATCCAAAAATGACCAAAATGCCCTTTGGCCAAATATAAAATTTTAAAAGACTAAAATGCCTTTTACCCGCCACTGGAGCGCCACCGCCTCCACTACTTCATCACTTCCGTTGTTGCGTCTCTTCCGCTTCCGCCGCCGTTACTACCTCCTCCTCTGCTCCATCATGCCACCTCCTCATCTGCTCTGCCACGCCACCTTCTCTTCCTCTCCCCCGCCACCACCATCTTCGCCCGTAACCCAGCCATACCCCTAAAACCCTACCCCGCCACCCATCTCAGCCCGCAACCCCTCAATCCGGCCACCACCACTCCCTCTATCCTACCACCACCACCACCACCCCCTTCACCGGCACTACCACCACTTGCCAGTCCTACCTCACTTTCACATCTCAGCCCCAACACACGAATCCATCTCTTCCATCTCAACCCTTTTCTCTATTGACCCGGCCCAAAAGGGTCGAAGCGAGTGAACTCGGTACTCAGTCGGAGGGAACTCAGTATCTGGGTCGAACTCACCGAGAAAGTGAACTGGGTTGCCAAATCAATGGAGAGCTTCGATTTCCCCAACTCAGTTGGACGCATTTCCACCACCACCTTCTTATCTTCCCACAGTAGTATGCGGCGGCGACGCAACCGCTATCATGAACCGTTGCCATCTTCTGGGCTTTTGTACAGGGAAAATAATCTTGACCCTTTTGTCTGTCGACCCAGCTCAATTCTCTTGGCTCAACTCTGTCGCCTAGTTCAACCCCGACATACTACTCTATTGTTACTGTTGAATTCCAAAAACCAGCGAGAGGTCAAATTCCAAAGAAAAAGAAGGGATGGGGATGTAAGCGGCAACGAAGAAGGAAATAGAATTCCGAAGACAAAAACCAACGAAGAAGAATTGAGATGTCGGTGGCAACGTGAGGTCGAATTCCAAAAACCAACAAAGAAGAATAAAGGTGGCAGAAAAGAAGGAAATAGAAGAAGAAGGGTTGGGGGCATAATAGTAATTTTAGTTTGTTTTATTTTCAAATTTTTTCAGAGGGAAAAAAATGTCCGATCTCAAACTGCCGCAAAATGTTATATTTACACATACACTAACTATCGATGGTTATATTTGCACTTTCAATTATCACAGGGTTATATGTTCACTTTCGTGAATTATGTAGGGTTATACATGCACTTCGCTCTTAATATTAAATGTAATGCTAAAATTATTATGATTTTTTTTATAAGAAACACTCGAAGGTGGGGGAGTTCTTTATTGGGATCCCCAAGCCCTATATCAAAACCAAGAGTCTGTTTGTACATGAGTCCGGCAAAGACCGAAGAGATGAGGCAAACATTGTTGCCTCCAAAAGTGCTAATCTATCACTATAAACACTAAACAAAGTAGTGTAATGTAAGTAGAAGTTACGATCCTAGGGAGAGAATCTCCACCCCTTGTGTGAATTCTCTCCCTAGGCCAGGCAACTTCTAAATGTAAGTAAATGAAACAGGCAAACTCAGATGATGAGGAAGTAAAGATGTTGCTGAAAGCTATCTTTCGAATGTGATTTTCCAAGTGCCTTTGATGTGGTGAGTAATGATATGGCCTTTTGTGTCATCAATTCGTTATCAAAATGATGCTGACTCGGCTAAACAACCACCACCTCCCAAGGGCTGGAGTTGAAAACTGAAGAAAGTTGGGATCTTCAGAGCCAGGTGGGGCAACTCTGAGTGGGTGCCAGTTAGTGTCTCAATTCCTTCAGTCCTGCACGAAACATAACAGAAGATAATTAGGCAGTATCTGTTCCGAAATTATGAATGTTTAGAGCATCTGAGATGGGGAACATTATCTCTATCCATAATTAGTAGTCCTCTGATCTCAGGAGTAACATTGGTAAGATTGAGACTTTGGTTGTTCAGAAAGTGATGTTTAGAGATAGCATGGGCCACGACATTACACTCCCTATAAACATGTTTTAGTACAGCTGTACCGATCAAAGATTTAGCCTTAAAAGCCATCTGAAAGAGTTCCCATTTAGCAGCATAAGGATTACTGATCATCTCTACCGCCAGTTTTGAGTCTGATTCAATAATAAAGTTATGATCAAGGTGGGTAAAGGTGTAGCAAGCATGCAGTATTGCTTCGATTTCCGCATGTAAAGGAGATACACCAGAAATTGAAGTTGAGCTAATACAGATAGGCTGACCGAGGCTATTCCTGGCAATAAGACCAACCGAAGCTTTACCAGAGCTCCAGGAAGCATCCACATTTATTTTAGTACAACCAGGTTCAGGCCTGTCCCAGTAAACTTTCATTATATTTGGCTTTGGGGGAGGTCTCAACAGAGGGATTAGATGCTTGAAAGCTGGAGGAATTGAGTGTGTAGATAATAACTTTGGCTGACACTCACTCAGTGTCAATCTGATCAGGTCATCAACCTCCATACAAATACTATCCACAAAGAATGGTTTATGATCATATAGAAAGTTATTTCTAGCTTTCCATAAGCTCCAGCAGGTCAGGGATGGCAGTATCATGCAATAAACTTGGTAAAACTGAGGTAAATCCTGACAACTCCAGAATAGGAAAAATCTTTGGGGTGTCGAGTGTTGGTCATTAAGATTAAATTGAATGGATGCAGTCAAGTGAGACCAAACTTTCTTAGCTAATGGACAAGTGATAAAATAATGTTGGATAGAGTCCAAATCACAGCAAACTGGACACTTGGAAGCTAAACTGAAACCACATGTAATCAGTATATCATCAAAGGGGAGAAAGGCATGTAGCAGTTTCCACACAAAAATAGAAATCTTTTTGAGAAAGAGGGAGTTCCATAGATACTTAGTTACAGGGTAGTTACCTGATAGTTGAACGAGTGACCTATATGCAGACTTAAACGTAAAATTACCCGAAGCTTCAGGCTTCCAAATCATCCTGTCCTCCCTCTCGAGGGTCAGTTCCGCACCCTGTAAAAATAGTAAAGTATCATTGTCCAAAAAAGATGATATTTGGTTTAAAATACTTGCTTTGTTGGCTATAAAATCAGCCACAGAAAGACCAGCTAACACATTATGTGTACTTTCAGGTACCTGACCAATCAAAGGTCCCTGAGGGCACCAGTTTGCAGTTAAGAAGTCACACTTCCCAGTTCCATAAATAACATATGAATTGTTTTCTGCAAATGGATTAATGTAACAAATTCTCTTCCAAGTTGCAGACTTTCTATGGGAAGGAGGAAGTGACCATAATAGTTTAGCCCACAGTGAAACCCCTAATTGGCTTTTCCACCACAGTTAAGCCGAACAAGAATCAACAATTGCTTGAACAGATCTGAACCCTAGTCCTCCCATTTTTGTTGGTTTAGCAATTTGGGACCATCTTCTCCAAATCTTATTTTTTTCCCTTCTGATTCTCCCCAAAAGAAGTGGGCCATTTTTTTCTCAAAAGCTTTAATGATCCCTTTTGGGGGTTTGATTACCATCCATATATGCTGAGGGATTGAATATAATACCGATTGAATTAAGGTCATTTCCCTCCCCCAGAACTTAGCCATTTATTTTTCCAATTTTGTAGCTTAAGATCTACATTAGCTAAGATGGGGAAAAAATATCTATTCAAAGCCCTGCCCTTAAAAATAGGACACCCTAAGTATTTAAATGGAAAAGAACCCTTCTTCATTTTCAGAATTGCTTTAACCTGGTTCTTCCTAGAGACAGTAGCCTTACTACTTAGATAAAAATCTGATTTCTGAAAATTAAACTTTTGGCCTGAGGTGTACTCAAAAACTTCCAGAAAAGCTTTGATTTTAATAAGATTAGCCTTAGATGCTTGCATAAATATTATCGTATCATCTGCATACATCAAGTGAGAAACAGCAGGTATTGAGCCAGGAATTTGGTATGAAGATAAACTTCTGTTGTGAAAAATATAAGTTAAGCTTCTTGAGAAGACCTCTGAAAATAAATTAAAGAGAAAGGGGGATAGAGGATCACCTTGTTTGATTCCCCTTGTTGCCTTGAAAAATCCCACTGGATTTCCATTAACTAAAACTGAAAAGTATGCTTGTGACAGGTTATTCATGACTGCCTTTAAAAAATTCCCATTAAAACCAAATTTCATCAAAATATGCTTTAGAAACTTCCATCTAATTCTGTCAAATGCTTTCCTAAGATCCAATTTCAGCATGCAATTAGGGGTTCTGTATTTCTTGTCCAAGAATCTGATCATTTTATTTAAATACAGAATGTTATCTGATATATCCCTATTCTTCATGAATGCAGTTTGGTTTGGGGATATCAGGTTATCCATGTAAGGTTTTAATCTCTCATTTAGTACTTTAGAACAAATCTTATTCAAAACATTTGACAAGCTAATTGGTCTAAAGTCCTCAAATGAGCTTGGAGTTGGTTTTTTTGGTATGAGGGTAATCCAGGTGCTAGAGATACCCTTAGGAATATCAGCACCAGAAATAAACTCATTGACAACATCTATTAAATCTATTTTTATTATAGACCAGCTTTTTGTAAAAAAATTTGGAGAAAATCCATCAGGCCCAGGGCTACTTGTTTTATTTAAACTCCTAATGACAGATTCAAGTTCTGGTTCTGATACAGGCTTACCAAGAGCATGATTATCATTATCTCCTATAATAACAGGGATCTGACTTAGAAAATGGGAGAAATAGGTATCATCAGTGGTCAGCTCAGATTCAGACAGTAACTCAGAGAAATAGTAAATAGCTTCATTTTGAATATCTGCTTGAGAATTTATCCATTGCCCCTCCCTGTTTTTTATTTTAGTTATCTGAAGTTTACTGTTTCGCTCTTGCACTACCTTATGAAAAAAGGAAGTATTATTATCTCCAAGCTTATGCCATCTTAATCTAGCCTTCTGTTTCCAATATTTTTCTTTTTCCTTTAAAACCTTAAGTAAGACAGCATTTTTTTCATTCAATTTTATACGCTCAGATAATGTGGGATTCAAGTCGTAGTTTACCTCTTGAACTCTTAAGTCTTCCTCAGCTTTTTTAACATTTAAATCAATGTTTCCAAATATCTCTCTGTTCCAGTTTTTTACAAATTTCTTAAGTCTAATCAATTTGAGATAGAATCTTAGCATACCAGTTCCACCAATTGGAGAGTCCCAACTATTTTTTATCACTGAAATGAATTCTTCCCGCTGAAACCAAGCATCAATGAATCTAAAAGGCTTCGGATTCGAAGAGGTTAGGTTAGAAACCTGAAGAAAAAGGGGGGGCATGGTCCGAGGTTTGTCTATTTAGAATTTGGATCGATGAGGATGGAAATTTAGAGATCCAAGACAAAGTGCACAGACCCCTATCTAGCCTTTTAGAGGTAGGGTTTCTAAGTCTAGAATTACACCATGTAAATAGGTTTCCTACTGTATTAATTTCCTGGATGCCATTAGAGTTAATCCATGAGTTAAAATCCCTAATACTGCCTAATGCTGGGGAACTTGGACCTCTGTATTCAGTTAATGAAGTAATTGCATTAAAATCACCCATAAAGATAGTGTCACCCTTTGGGATAGAGCTAAGCTCTGACCATAAAATCTTTCTACCTTCTCTATCCCTTAGGGCATATACAAAAACTGCATCCATTATCAAATTTGCAGACTGATGAGCAATGGATACATGCATGAACTGTTCATGAGTGGATATTATTGAGACAGATAAGTTGTTAGACCACATAAGCCATATTTTGCCATTAGACAGTGTCAAATTCTGGGAGAAGGATAGTTTTTTCATATAATCTTCACATTGAGAGTTATTATGCATAGGTTCAATAATACACAACAATTGAATTTTCTTTACCTTGCATAAATTAGATAGCCTTAACAGTGAAGAGTCCATTCCCCTAAGGTTCCATACTAAGAAGTTAACATTCAGTTTTACTATCATTGTTCACCTGATTTACTACTTTTTGTAGATGATCTGAGCATCATTTTGTTAATCTGGCTTAAGTAGTTATTTCTTTTAGCTTTGGCCTTACCTTGGATGTTACCTGAAAGGGAAATGTTGGGAATGTGCATCTCTTCAGTCAAGATCTCATTTATAGGCCTAGTAGCCTCAGCCTCCACATCATTATCCTTAGTGTTTTCAAGAACCTGCAAAACCAGAAACCTGTTTGCCATCTTCCCAGGCTGGGAGTAGGAGTTTTTATGGCCAGGACTATACAAAGAGAGAGTAGAAGAGCCAATCTGCATATCATCTTTAGCAAAAGTCGAAAATGTGGGTTTAGAAGTTGCAGTATCATTTAGCAGCCTTGATAGTGAGCTATCAGAAATATGAAGAGACTTGTTAATATCACTTGAAATACACCTTATGCCCTGATTAACTATCAAGTTTGGATTAGTCAGTTTGCTGAGTTGTTCAGAGGAACCTATCTCCAAATTTTCCTCTGGAAGAGGTTGTTCATCCACAGAGTCTAGGATTAGGGGTGCTTTATCAAATTTTTTACCTGTTGCCTGCCATAGGTACTGAGGTAGATTCTGTTCAATAATAGGCTCCTGAGATCTATCATTGTTAGCCTGGAAGTTAACTTTACACTGGGGTAGGGAATGACCTAATTTTTCACAGTGATCACAGTAAAGAGGTATGTCCTCATATTCAATCTGATATTTCCTGTTGTTGGTCACAGAACCTAACCTTATAAAACTACTCAGAGGTTTTTGGATATCTATTTCAACGCAAAATTTGATTGCAGAGGGCCTTGTTAACATTTCTGTTGCCAAATCATTTTTGATGAAACTTCCTATGCTGTTTCCAATAGCCTCAATAGAAGCTGAATTATAGTAATATAATGGCACCTCTTTGATAGTGCACCAGATAGGGACTATAGGTGATTCTCTATGGGTTGAAAAATCAGGGGTCCATTTCAGCATTTTTAGGGAGACACCATTCATATTCCAAATACATTTCATCCAGCATCTCTGGTAATCATTTATGTGCTCGAATCTTATCAAAACGTGTTTGTAATCCAAAGAACCAAGTTGATACTTACCTTCAAATCCCACAGTTTTGAAAGCTTGCTCCAATTGTTCCATTGAAAGTCTGCCCCTTGTAAACTTTCCGACCAGAGCGTTAGCATAATGGGCTGAGAGAGTAGCTATCTGGTCATCTGAGTATAAGCATGATGGTTCTCCTAAGTGTTGAGATTTAGGAATGAGCTCTGGATTGTTGGGTAAAGTTTTTAAAAGGGGCGGAGCTTTGCTTTGGAGAACTGAAGCGAAGGTTTTGGGGGGAAATTGGTTAGCACTGGGTGTCGCCATCTCCGTCGGCATCGCCGATTGGGTGGCCGTCGAAGCCCAAGCCGACGGAAAATTAGCCGTTGCCGGCAAGATAGCCGTTATCGGCGGAAAATATACAGTGAGCAAGATGGAGTTTTTCAGAGAGCATTTTTTCAGAGAGCGTTTTTTTGCTAAAATTATTATGATTGAATTAGTATTGTAGTTGTTTGATTTTTATATTGAACACGTGAGTTTGATAATGTGGAAATTAAATTACAAATTTTTTTAGAATTATAAATTAAGTTACATATTTTTAGTATTTGTTTAAAAAATTTCCCATGAATTCGGTTTATTTGGTTTTTAATCGAATTTGAACCGAAACCGAATTCCAAATTTGATTTGATAATTTGGCTTTTCGGATCGATTTAGATGTTAAATTTTTAAGTGGCAAAACTAAATAATCCAAACTGAATAAACTAAAATTCGATTAAACCGAACCGGCGTCCACACCTACTTATATATAGTCGCTTCTCTATTCTCATAATGAAGTAAAGCAACGGTCATGCTAGTAGATAAATTTTATCTTACTGCATTTGTTAAATTAAAAAGCTTCTGTATCATTTAGTGAATGACAGTATACATGCTTTAGTACACCCAAGGTGGTATGTTGCAGAAAGTTTTTTTTTTGGAATAATGGTTCACCCTTCATTCATTGCTAAGGAAGTTGGTACATGTTACATTGGCATGTGCTAGATTATGGACCTCGACGACTGCTAGTCTATCCACCTTAAGTATTGATAACTTGTGGAACACCATTCCTAGAATTATAATTTCTTTAACTAATTGTCTTAATATCTGGCGGGATTTCTGGGTAATTGGTGATATGTCGTAGCGCATTTTCACAATCTATCTTTATGAGTAGATGCCAATTCCTTTTGTTGCTAGCCTGCTTCATAGCATGGAGTATATGCAATAGCTCTGCCTGGACCGTCGAGGATGCATGGATGGTTGCTTTTCCTTTCCCCCCTGCCTGTGTGGGTGGCTTTGCGCACCAAGCCGCCACTCCTTCTCTATTGCTGCTGCAGAACGCCACATCTGTAGTGATGATTGTGAAATCATGAAAGATATGGTCTACACACCTATCCTTCTTCAGCCACATGAGGGCGATGTTTCCCATTTTTCTTGTCTCTTTGAGTGGCTCTTCACCTGCATCATTTTGTGGTGTTGCACCTCGGAGATCCATATCTAGGTCCAAACTGTGCATGACCCGAACCATATCCCTTGTCCTAGCTCTATTGGTCAATCCATCTATTTCATCCATTATATGTTTCAATGAAATATGTGCTTGTTCTAGTGTGATGGAGCATCTCGCACACCAAATACCCCAGTTTATAAAACATGCGAGTTCTCGATCTTCATTATCTGGAGTGATGTTAAACCATTGTTGAATCGTATGGTGCAGAAAGTTAACCCACATTAATTAAAGCATAGAATGTTGAATCTAGCAAATAATAATAATCGAACAATTTGTCAACATGCATCATCAATATGTTGCAAGGAACACCCTGAAAACCATGTAAACTAAAACTAATTTAGTTGATACTGTATTTCACGGAAATTAATAATAATTTGTAGTGCCTTAGAACTCATAATACTGAAAGACTGAAGTGAGTTATAGAACTGATACATATTTAGAGATGAAGCCATGGGCGGAACCATTGGTATGCGAGGTAGGGTTTCAGCCCAAGCTAAATTGCCGGCCATAGGTAGTATTGATGGAAGAAGGCCGATTCTGGTAAGACGCGCGTCTTCCGGCAAGATTGCTCAGAGAAGAAGGCCGTTCACGGCCTTTTTTTTTGCAAATGTACCACTAAAACAACGTCGTTTTCACGTGAGTGAAAAGATGTCGTTTCATTTGTAGTAAGGGCAAAAAAAACTAAAAATCAGGCTTAATATGGATTGGATTTGGCCATTTTCCCAATCCAATTTCAAATTGACATCTCCAATTACGGGAAGAGAAAGGCTCCAGCCACTGCCTCCCTCCAGGCTCCAGCCACTGCTTCCGCCTCCTGACGTCGAACGGTACTGCTGTCCCGCCGCCGCAGCTGATGCCCATGCCACGGCCCACCACCGTCCAACCCTCTACCCTTCAGCCTCCCCTAACAAAATTTTCTGGTTCCACCACTGGATGAAGCCATACCTGAAAATTCATGTAAGATTCCAATAACACGCAAACACTTACTTAAAGATGAATCCAACACTACAAGAAAAATGACTTATTACTTTGCCTCTTTTACCTCTATTTTTTTCCCAAAGCAAAGAATATTTTTTACCTCAATTAAAAAAAACTGAGGAAAAAAGTACACTTTTTACTTCGGTTTTTTTTTAAAAAAAATTGAGATCAAAAGTCTCAATGACCGACGTCGCACACATGTCTAGCTTACCTACACTAATTTTTTTTTGTGACCAACGATGCACGTACCCAGACACGAATGATCGACGTGTCACGCATATCTGACTTACTTGCATGGGTTGTTTTTGTTACCGACGTCGCACGTACTTATCCAGCCACAAATGACTGACACCGCACGCATGTCTGGCTTACCTACGTCGGTTGTTTTTGTGACCGACGCACGTCTCTCACATACACAAATAACCGACGTCACACATGCATGTCTGGCTTACCTACGATGAGTGTTTTTGTGACCGACGTCGCACGTCACTCTCCCATACATGTTACTTATAAGTATATGAATGACAAATAACATCCTTGCGATGCACGATTTTAAAGTAATTGAATATATATATATATTAATAATGTAATTTATTTTTTAACAAAATTAAAATATAATTTTTAAATTTTTTTATACAACTCCATTTCTTTTTTAATTTTAAAAGATTTTATAAATATTCTTTTAACTATGACTTTATGTTTATGTTTTCAAATGAAATAAATTAAACGTAGAATTCGAGTAATACATGATCGAAGTTGAATATAAATTAATAAACTTTATTTTCTAGCCGAATAAAATTTTATGTACTACTTATTTATAATTATATAAAATAAGTAGTATAAATAAATATGTGGTATATAAAATTTTATATACTACTTATTTTATATAATTATGAATAAGTAGTATATAAATTTTGAGCAGTGGAAAATAGAGTTTCTTTATTTATATTCGACTTCGGTCACATATGACTCAAACACTACATTTAATTCATTTCATTTAACACGTGACCAATTCCAAGGGTGACACGTGACAAACGTTACGTGGCTAAGAGTTGTCCTTTTAGTATTTTCCACTTGACAAGTGGTTAATCCATTTATTACTCTATGTAACAACTCTAAGTTACTCTAGAACATGTACTAGCGCTTTCCAACATTTCACAAAAAAAATCATCTATATTATATTTCTAAATTTATGCTAGAATAACAAAAACCATATATTGTGGAGCAATGAATTATAGGGTAACACAATTTTGGGCTATAATATTATTTTTCAAGATTTTGTAGAAATAATCAATGTTGATTTTCGAAGCCCTTTTGTTCACCAAGACATGATTAAATTGGAAAATCTCAACTGTATATTATTGAATTGTATTTTGGTCTTGCCAATTTCGTGGTTCGAAAGCTCCAACTTCCTTAGAGGGGCCTAAGTGCAAAAAGTAAAAATTTTACTCGTAACTCCAAATTGAAATCCGCTTGAATGTGATGCTACCCTATGAACCCCAATTATATTTTTCAAGTCCGTAACATAGTATTTATCAAAAAATATGCACAAGAATGTATTTGTAATCTTTTCTGATTTCCCTTTATTACTTCTATGTAACCAACTCTAAGTTACTCTAGAACATGTACTAGTATTTTCCATCAGTTTACAAAAAAATTCATCTATTTAATATTTCTAAATTTATGGAAGAATAACAAAAATAATGTATTTTGGAGCAATGAATTATATAGTAACACAATTTTGGGCCATAGTTTAATTTTTCAAGATTGTATAGAAGTAATCAATGTTGACTTTCGAGGCCTTTTCCTTCACCAATACATGCCCAAATTGGAAAATCGAAAATGTACATTATTGAATTACATTTTCGTGTTGCCAATTTCTTGTTTCGACAATTCCAACTTTCTTGAAGGGACCTAAGTACAAAAAGTAAAAAACTTTACTCGTAACTCCAAATTGAAATCCGCTTGAACGTAATGCTACCCTATACACCCCAATTGTATTTTTCAAGTCCGTATCATATATATCAATAAACATGCACAAGAATATATTTGTAATCTTTTTTCGATTTCTCTTTCTTACTTCTATGTAACCAACTCTAAATTACTTTAGAACATGTACTAGCGTTTTCCAACATTCCACCAAAAAATTCATCTATTTAATATTTCTATATTTATGTAAGAATAACAAAAATCGTGTATTTTGGAGCAATGGATTATAGGGTAACACAATTTTGGTTCATAGAATAATTTTTCAGTAAACGGTCAACCCGTATTTGACTTTTTATATAAACACTAATGAAATGTTCGACTTGATTGATCACAGGTCAACCCTTACTTGACTTTACATAAATAAACACTAATAAGTAAGGTTTAACCTTACTTAATCACCGGTCAACCGTTATTTGACTTTCCTTACATAAACACTATTCAAAAGGTTGGACCTTAACTAATTAACAGTCATCTCTTACTTGACTTTTCATATATGAACACTAGTAGAATGGTTCGATATAACAAATCATAATTTAACCATTACTAGTAGAATGACTTAATTTTAACTAATCAACGGTCACAAATATAAAAAATAAAGACACAAAGTCAGCAAATAAAATACTTTGATCTCGACTAATGAACGGTGAACTTTTACTTGACTTTCCATGTATGAGCACTAATGAAATATTTTTATATAAATATAATCATTATTTTTAAGTTTTTATTATTAACATTTTAAAAAGGCAAAGTCTTGGGAAAAAGTGTCTTTCTATAGGCATATGGAAAGACATGGTTAAATTAGAATTATAGAAAGATAAAAGGTTTTAGTTGCAATATTAAAAATTTATTAAGTAATGTGTAGTCATTCTAAGTTAATGGTCTGATTAATGAAACCCAAAATTTTTATGTTGATTTCTTCTAATTTGTATTTTAAACCTTGGTATTTCCATAACTTATGGAAAGACCGTCTTTCAAGAGACGAACTCTTTTAAAAATACTTAGTTTATAAAATAAAATTATAATGCATAATTTAATTTAAACTACTCAATTGTAAATTTAAGGCCTAGTACAATTCAGCCCAATATAGCCCAAACCCCACTACTATTTAAGATCCTAACTCTAATCACCTAATCAGAACCCCTTCTTCTTCCTTCCGTTCTTCTTCATCGAGCAACTAAGTAATCAGAACCCCTTTCTTCGAATCCACCGCATCCACTTAGATTTCATTGCCTCTTCTTTCGATTCCACCGCCTCCTCATTTGATTCCACCGTGCTCCAGCGAGGCAGTGACTATCATTGTCGTCTTTTTCAATCTCACCGGCCGAGCAAATCTACACCACCACCACCAGTCGAAGCTCTCACACCACCACTGGCTAGTCAAAGCTCTCACACCACCACCATCGTCGGTCAAAGCTCTCACACCACCACCAGTCAAAGCTTTCTCACTGGCCGAGCAAACCTCTCTTGCCACCACCGGCCGAGAAAACCTCTCACACCACCAAAGACCGCCATACGCTCTCACACCACCACCGGCCGAGCGAAGCTCTCACCGAACCTCTGCTCATATTTTTCGTAATATAAATGAATTTTTTGTTTGTAATTCATCTCTAATTTTGTTTGTTTGTAATTTCTATGTATTCCATTCTTTTGTTTGTAAATCGTTCTAGTATTTTACACCATTCAAGTTGTAATCTTGTCGAAAAACTCTTGTTAGGCTCTGAACTACCGAAAGAAGAATCGACGTTGATTATGCTTTCAGTAGTTTTTTTAATTTCTGAAATATGAGGTGCAACATTGCACCACCATCGATCATTGTTTTTACTTCGGTTCTAAATTTAGAAGTGTGTCAAAAATTTGATGCGATCTCGCACTGTTGTCGCTGGATACCAATATTTACCTTGATTCTCTTTCCAAAAAACCGAGGTAAAAATTACTTTTTTTACTCTGGCCACATTTACCTTGATTTTTTTGGGACTAAAAATTGAGGTAAAAACCCCTCCAGAAGTGAGGTAAAAAGTTTTGTTTCTTGTAGTTCAAGCATCCAGTATAAGCGTCATCATCACAACTTTCCATATGCATCCATTCACTAACAACATGCATCCATTCACTATCTTTCCCATATTGTACATAAAACACTTGTTTTGCATTAATTGACAAAACAAATGGATCATCCTTCAAATTTTCACCTGTGCGAATAAGCCTAAAAATTTTACCAGAGGAATACCATACTTATCTTTCTTAAATCCCCTAGAGCTATGGACGTTAACCCAATCACATAGAAAAATAACCACATTGCTTTTTCCAAAATAGTCCAATTCATATATATCTCTAATTGAACTATAATACTTGACAGTATTCTCCTCTTCTCCTTCTTTGGCTTCAACATCAATTCCTGAATTTTGAGTCTTCCTATGAGCTTCTGGATCCTTAGTATGAAATATATAACCAGCGGCGGAACTAGGGGGGGCGAGGGGGTGCTAGCGGCGGAACTAGGGGGGGCGAGGGGGTGCTAGCGGCGGAACTAGGGGGGGCGAGGGGGTGCTAGCGCCTCCCCTAAGATCTGGCGGCCTGGAATTTAGGCCTAGAGCCACCGGATTTTGCCCCCCTTGAGTCATCGGCGCCGGAGCGAGTGAAAGTGGCCGTGAGGCCCGTGACTGTGCAGCGGCAAGGTATTGAAGAAGATGAAGATTTTTGTTTTTTTGGTATAACTAAACAAAACAACGTCGTTTTGGCTTAAGTGAAACGACGTCGTTTTGTTTAGCTGAAGGGAAAAAAAATATTGGCCCAAACAAAATTATGGCCTAACCTAATAATATATCTCTTGAGAGGCAGCAAAGCAATATATCAAACGTTTGGCTCCAAGCCTCCGACTCCAAGCCATAAAATGGGAAAATCCACCACCGGCCAGCCACCACCTGCCGCGCCGCCGACGCTGCCTGCCGCCGTCCCCTTCTACAACCACAATCAGCAACCACGTGGTCCGCATCCAAGCCAAACCAAGGGCAAGGTATAAAGGAGCCAATATATTTTTGTTGTGTAATTTATGTTGAATAACTTGAATTTGTATGAAATTGTGAATATTGATTATAGATATGAATAATTTAGTGGTTGTGTTGAAATTGTGAAATTGTGCTAAATATAGATTTGAATAATTTGACATATTTAATTTGACATATTTAATTAGACATATTTTTGAGAAATATTTAATTAGACATATTTTTGAGAAATTGTGAATATTGAATAACATATACATATTTAATTTGACATATTTTTCTTATTTTATGTCAAATAGGATATGGATAAATTCTTAATTCGAAGTAGTGGATCATCTATTTTTAAGAGACCGAGTGAATCAAATGAAGAAAGGATTAATGAAGAAGGTAGTAGTCAAAAGCATTCTCGTGTGTTGAGTTCAATTCGGATGATGTTATAAATGATCTCGGGAAACGTAAACCTATTAAGGATTTTGATGTTTCTATTAGAGATCAAGTGATGAGAGAATATGTGTTAAGAGGTCCTTGCCAACCTAAGGGTAATTCTTTTCCAAAGACAAAGCAGGGAAATGGCTATAGATGTTTTCAACCTTCGTAGTATGAAAAATTTGATTGATTGGAGTATAGCACGTCAAAGGATGCAACATTTTGCTTTTATTGCTATCTCTTTAGGAATTCATATAAGGGGTGTCGAGATGGAGAGGATGCATTTACTGTGACTGGGGTTAACAATTGGAAGAAAGCGCTTGATATATATAAGAAACATGTTGGCGTAGCGGGTAGTTCTCATAATGATGCAGCTGAACAATTGTATGCATTTAAGCGTCAAAGACAGAGTATCCTTCATTCTTATCAGGCACATGGGCGGGAATCGAAGATTGCATATCGCACGCGTTTGACAGCCGCTTTGGATGTGACACGGTTCTTGCTAAATTAAGGTATGGCTTTTCGTGGCCATGATGAAGGGCTGGATTCTCTGAATAAGGGTAATTATCTCGAAATGATTGACTGGTATTGTAAGCGAAATGACGTTGTTGCTAAGACCATGAATGAAAATGGCCCTGGAAATTGCAAGCTCACATCTCCCAAAGTACAGAAGGAACTATCAAGTTCTTGTGCAAGTGAGGTAACAAATGTTATTGTTAATGATATTGGAGATAATTATTTTTCTCTATTGGTTGATGAGGCTAGAGATGCATCAATAAAAGAGCAAATGGGGGTTGTTTTAAGATATGTCAACAAACAAGGATGCGTTCTTGAACGTTTTCTTAGTGTTGTGCATGTGCGTAATACTTCTGCTATTAGTTTGAAGAGTGCTATTGATGAATTGTTTACAAAGCATAAATTATCAATGTCAAAGCTGAGAGGTTAGGGATATAATGAAGCCTCAAATATGCGAGGAGAGTATAATGGATTGAAAGCTTTGATATTGAAAGAAACTCATCTGCAAGGTATGTCCATTGCTTTTCTCACCAGCTTCAATTGGTTGTTCTTGCTGTTGCTAATGATAATCGAACTGTGTGTCAGTTTTTCGTTTATCTTGGTATGATTGTGAATTTAGCTGGAGTTTCATGTAGAAGAAAAGACATGCTTCTTGATTTAGAACATGCTAGAATTGTAGAGGGATTGGAGAATGAAGATATTGTGAGTGGAAGAGGCCAAAATCAAGAGACTAGTTTGACAAGGCCGGGGGATACTCGTTGGGGGTTACATTACACTACTATTATTCGTTTCATTACTATTTGGGAATCTATTTTGCAATTGATTGAAAACGTCTACGATGATGGTGATGCAAATCTGAATAAATCTTCAGCGAGCGGTTTGCTTGAGCAAATGGAGAGTTATGAATTTGTTTTTGTGATGCTTATGATGAAGCATTTGTTGGGAGTTGTAGATGCTTTGTCCCATGCTTTGCAACAAAAGAATCAAAATATTTTGATGGTTGTGAGTTTGATGAATACAATGAAGTTTGAGTTGCAACAATACAGAGAGAATGGTTGGGATGAGAAGTCAACACATCTTGTGTTAATCATGACATCTCGGTAGTTAATATGGAAGATGAACGAACAATTCGTGGTCGTAGGAAACGACTTACGCAAATGCAGACCCATGGTGATTTCTTTCGTGTTGATATTTTTCTTCAGGTATTACTTTTATAATTTACATACCTTATTTGATTTGATTTGTGATTTTTTTCACTGCTACATGCTAACCTTTTATTTTCTGAATACTAGGTTGTTGATAGGATGATTCATGAAATGAACAATCGATTTCCGGAAGCAAATACGGAGTTACTTACTTGTATGGCTTGCCTTGATCCGGAAAAATATGGCTTTAATACCATTGAGAAAAGATGGAGTATAAATGCTAACAAGAGCCCTAGAGCAGATGGATATACAAGTAAATTCTTCAAAACCACATGGAACATCACAGGAAGAAAAGTGATAGATGCAGTGAAGAACTTTTTCAAAGGAGAGCAGATTCCAGATGATCTGAACAAATTTGTGGTGACCTTGATCCCTAAAGTTCCTAACCCACATGTAAGTTCACAAAAGATATATGGAGGGAGCTGGGAGTGGTAAGGTCAGAAAACAAGAGAAAGCTGAGGAAAGTTCTACTTATGTCAGCCGGGAGAAATCATATAAAGAAGATGATGCTTATGGCTATAGGACTGTACATAATCTGGAATGAAAGAAACATGAGAATTATCAGGAATGAGAAGCTGAAAACTAAGACCATTACAATGCAAATACTCTCTGAATGCAAATGGAGATGGATTGAAAAATGGAAGGAGATGATGGACTGTATATAAATATGGAAGGCATTATGGAGTATAAATGCTAACAAGAGCCCTGGAGCAGATGGATATACAAGTAAATTCTTCAAAACCATATGGAACATCACATGAAGAAGTGTGACAGATGCAGTGAAGAACTTTCTCAAAGGAAAGCAGATTCCAGATGATCTGAACAAGTTTGTGGTGACCTTGACCTTGATCCCTAAAGTGCCAAACCTATAGGTAGCCTCTGATTTTAGGCCCATTTCTTGCTGCTCAGTGATCTATAAAGTTATAACTAGAGTACTATGCAGTAGAATTGGTGATAAACTGCCATATGTGAATAGTAGAAATCAGAGTTCTTTTGTAAGAGGCAAACATATAGCACACAATATCCTATTAACTTAGGAATTGCCACATAAGTATAACTCAGAGAGCATGAAAGCTAGTTGTGTAGTAACAGTAGATATCAGTAAAGCCTTTGACTGTGTAAACTGGGAATTTTTTGCGAATTGGCTGAAACTACTAAGGTTTCCTGATCAAATGATAGAATGGGTTGTAAGAAGTACCATGAAGTCCCAATTCTATCTCAACTTTAATGGCAGAAGATCAGAAATGTTTGAAGGGAAAATGGGAGTGAAGCAGAGTGATTCCCTATCACCTTTACTTTTTTGCCTTGAGTATGGAATATTTTTCTAGACTCATGACTAAAATGTACAAGGATGGGGCAATAGAATATCATCAAAGATGTAATAGAGTAGGAGTCCATACACTAGTATTTATAGATGACTTATTAATCTTTAGTGGGGCTAGAAAGAAATCTATGGAAGGTATCATGAGAGGCTTGGCTGAGTTTATAAAGGTGACTGGCCAATCAGTTATTGAGCAAAAATCAAGCATATACTTTTCTAAGATGGATGAAAGGGAGAAGAAAATCCTGGCAGATATTTTGAGGGTCAAAATGGGGGATTTCCCTATGTATTATCTGGGATCATCTTTGTCACAAACAAAATGGAGTAAAGGGGATTATAAGCAGCTTTTGGACTGGATAAGGAAGAAACTTAGCAGCTGGAACTCAGAGAGGTTATCATATGTTGGGAAAGTCCAATTAATCAACACTGTCCTTTTAAGCATTGCATGTTACTGGGCTAGTATCCTAAACATTCCTGAAAGTATTCATGACAGAATTGTGGACATTTGCAGAACCTTTCTATGGGGAAGAGAAGAAGGAAGCAAGGGTTACACACCAGCTGCCTGGATTTCCCTGTGTAGGAGTAAAAAGTTGGGAGGAATGGGGTTTAAAAATCTATCAGTATGGAATATAGCTGCAGTCTGCCAACAGATATGTGATCTGCAATAAAAAAAGGATCTACTGTGGGTGAAATGGATCCAATCCTACTACTTGAAGAATGTAGAGCTGGAGAAATACAGATATTCAGAAAACAGTAGCTGGGCTTGGAAGAATCCGTGTAAGCTGAAAGACAGATACTTGCAGGAGATGGAAAATTGCATAGATCAGAAAGGCAAACTAAAATTGGATTAGTTTATGACTTGATGACTGGAAAGGGCAAGAAATATCTATTTGCTAAGGTGATTTGGTTCAAAAAAATTTTCTTAAGCACGAATTCTTTATATGGATGCTGATGAAGAAGTGCTTGCCTACAACAGAGAGATTGAGATCTCATGGAGTACTGAAATATCAACAAAAATGCAAGTTTTGAAGGGGAAGAGGAAGATGCAGGGCATTTGTTTACAAGATGTAAGTTCACAAAAGATATATGGAGGGAGCTGGTAGTGGTAAGGCCGGAAAACATGAGAAAGCTGAGGAAAGTTCTACTTATGTCAGCTAGGAGAAATGAAATAAAGAAGATGATGCTTATGGCTACAGGACTGTATAGAATCTGTAATGAAAGAAACATAAGAATTTTCAGGAATGAGAAGCTGAAAGCAGAGACCATTACAGTGCAAATACTCTCTGAATGCAAATGAAGATGGACTGAAAAATGGAAGGAGATGATTGAAGAAGAAACTGAGCTGAGATTGGAGAGCATGGAGGTTTAATGCCATTTTTCTTTCTTTTTTCTTTAGGAAAATGTAAATGAGCTGTAAAGGTTAGAATGTTGGGCTGTAAAGGTTAAAATGTTGGGTTGTAATCGGGCCAGGGTGATGGCCTAAAAACCCAAGTTTTGTTTGCTCTTAAAATATACCATATTAAAAAAAAATAATGCTTCAAAACTGCAGCACAACCCCAACACTCTGCCTACTTCTTTCACTACCCCAAAAAAACTTCAGCAAAATCCAAGACTAGAAAAAACCAATTCATGGGTAAAAGAAAACTCAGAAAAAACAATCAGGCTGGAATGGAGTCACAATCAGGTTACATTTATTTGTTCATCAGCGAATCAACAAAAACAATCACCAAAAAAGCCTTTTATGGTGCTCATTTTACCCTAATTTTAAATAAGTTACTTATTTAAAATGAACTTACTCTAAACATGGAGAAATCCTTGGTCTTTGCAGAAACAAATAACGGTGCGCTTGAGCCAAAGATAAGTCATCAAGTTGAATGGTTTCAACTTTTCCAAGAACCCGACCACCAGACTTGAAAAAATAGTTTTCCGTGTTCAAAATGTTATCTTCATTTCTGCGCGGCTAATTAAATGAAGTCACAATACCTTCAGAATATCCTGTGCAAAAGGTAATGCATTCTTCAGCAATATAGCCCTCTGCAACGAACCCCTCTGGTTGTGCTTTATTGCGAAAATATGACTTTAAACGCCTCAAAAACCTTATAAGGTGAAAAAAATAATATAAGAAAGGGACAAAATATACACATTTATTGGTTGTAAAAGAAAAAATACTCGTAATCCATGAAAGAACAAAAACATAAAAACAAGTAGAAAAGGTAAATTAACAGCATTATAAAGTTACCTTTCTAAGGGGTACATCTATCTATACATGACTGGTTCTCCGATCTTAGCCTTTGCAATTAGGTGAGTAACCAAATACACAATAATGGTGAGGAAACTTGGAAGAAACAAACACTCCAATTGAGACAAGGTTAGGACTACTTTAGACTCAATCTTATCTAATTTTGTAGGATCCAAGACCTTCTCACATAATTGCTTAACATGAGCATAAGCCTGAAATAACTTTTACCAAGCTGTTTTTCCTCTGAGAATGCATAGAAGCCTTACATGCAATTGGCAAAATGTCTTGCAATAGAATGTGAGCATCATAACTCTTTAGATTAAACAATTTTTGCTCCTTCAAATTCACCCCTCTCGAAATATTTGATGCGTACCTATTAGGAACCTTCATGTATTTTAAGACTTGTAAGAATGCCTCTTTTTCACTACTAGACATAGTGAAGTCTACATTAGGTAAAAATGGGTTCTTGCCTTGCTCATATATAGGATGAAGGTCCGGTCGTATTCCCATTTCCTTGATGTCTAGTTGAGCTTTCTCGTTGTCTTTACTTTTCCCATCAAGACTCAACAAAGTCCTAAGAATGTTATCACATAAATTCTTTTCTATATTCATTACATCAAGGTTATGCCTTAGAAGATTATGCTCTCAGTATGGTAAATTGAAGAAAACACTCTTCTTCTTCCAAAGTTGTTCCTCTCCATTAACATCCTCTTCAATAAAGTCACCCGGATCCTCAAATAATGGATTCACTGTCTATCATAGCCGCAGGTTCTTCCCTCATCTTTTTTCTTGAAGATTTACCATATTCAAAAACTGTTCCATTAACTTACTTAAGGACCTCTGATCCACTGAGTGATTTTGGTGGCATTCTTAGCTCTTCAGTGTCATTGAATGATTTTTTCATAAAGCGATATGGATGAAACTCATCTAACCACTTTCGATGACCCATATAACTAAATTTTTTACCATACTTTAACCAAATAGAACATGTCAAGTCTGTACAAACTGGACAAGCAACACACCCTTTTGTACTCTGTCCAGACAGCACAGAATATGCAGGAAATTTATCGATTGTCCACATCAATGCAGCTTTAATTTTGAAAGTTCCACTAGAAACCGCATCAAAAGCAGACATTCCACGCCATAATGTTTTTAACTTATGAATCAACGGTTGCAAATAGATGTCTATATCATTCCCTAGACTCTTCTCTCCTGGAATGATCATAGATAGAATGAAAGAAGATTGCTTCATACATAACCAATGTGGGAGATTGTACGGGATAAATAACACTGGCCAAGTGCTATAGTTGGTGCTCATTGTACGAAAATGGTTAAACTCATCACTTGCGAGCGCCAATCTAACACTGCGGGGATCTTTAGCAAATTTCGAGGCAAGCATGTCAAAGTGTCTCCAAGCTTCACCGTCCGCTGGATGCCTTAGCAAACCATCCAATGTACGACCCGGTTTGTGCCATCTCATATCTTCACCAAATTTTGTAAAAGAATAAAACTTATTCAATCTAGGAATAAGCATAAAATACCGCAGCACCTTGGATGCCTTTTTCTTTACATTTGTAATTGGACACTCATCTCTACCGTCTTCATTTTCATGCTTTTCGTTATCATTCTCCACAAATTTCCATCTAGAAGAACCACACACGAGGCAATTGTTCTCAAAAGCCTTCTCACCCCAATATAGCATGCAATCATTTGGGCAGCTGTGAGTCTTCGCATACCCAACTTCCAAGTCCTTGCACAACTTCTTAGCTTCATACACCGAAGCAGGTAATGATGTCAAACATGGAAATACGTCCTTCAAAAACTCTAACAACATAGTAAAACTATGGTTAGAAATTCCTCCATGCACTTGATGTGAAACAACTGCATATTGAAGAATGCTATGGAATACTTGCAGCCAGGAAACAAGTCTTTATCACAATCTTCTAATATTTTATGATATTTTGGATCATGGCCACTGTGTGAATCATTATGACACGATTCAAAATCTGATGCAGAATGAAAGTCTTCGACATTCTCACGTGTATTACCCCCACTAGACTCACTCATTTCACAATCTTCATCTCCACCTAAATTCACATCTACTGCATCATGAACCATATCTTTTACCGTACTGGTCTGACCCATATAAGGAGTATCATACACATACTCTCCGTGAAAGTTCCACATGGTGCATCCCAAGCAAAAACCATAGAACAATATGTGCCGAAACACCTCTTCAGTAGAGAATCTTTTTGCATTACAACATTTAACGCACATACATAATATAGTTCCTTTTACTTCAACACTTTTAGAAAAATTTATAAATAACTGACATCTAATCTTATAAGCATCACCATCCCTTGATGAATTGATCCAATTCTTGTCCATATTTATAGAAGGCTAAATTGATTTTTTTGGTCCTCTAATAGCATCTTAAAATGTGTTTGGTCCCTAAGACCAATACCGCGTTTGTTCAGCAACCAATAAATACAAAATGATTTGTTTGGTCCCTGAAGGCGGTTTTCAGGGAAAGTCAATGGTAAAACTGGTCAAAGTATGAAAATAACCATTATACCCCTGCTGAGTTAAAAATATTTTTTTAAAAAAAGATCAAACGTTTTCCCAATTCCAACTCCACTGCTGCCTGGCGCAAAGTCGACGGCGCGGTGGCACCTCCCTGGAAGTGCGCCACCTCCACAAAGCTCCGGTGGGCGAGCCACACTCCACCACCTCTCCACCGTTCAATTTTCTCACTCCACCACCTCTCTGCCGCTCGTCCAACTGGGCCAGCCAACGGCCTGAAACCAATTGCGATTGCATTCTCTAAGATCGTTCAATTTTCCTTAGGGCCCGACAGTGGTGCAAAGGAACGATTGTATTCCCGACGACGAGTGGGTAGGGCCCGACAATGATGCATTCTCCAACGAAAGAGGCATCTTTGGAAGCAAAGAGCTCCTCTATCAGCTTATGGTTGGAGAAGCCGCGCTTCAAGGTGTTGTAGGTGAAGAAGAGAGCAACAGAACAGCGGGAAGAGGGACGCGCGATAAATCCACGCGCGGGTAGAGGAAGAAGACGCGCGTGGCCAAGCGCATTTTAGGACAAAATTTGTGCACAGTTATGATTTTATGGCTAAATTTCATTTTTCAGGTTTTTTAGTAAGTAAAATTATGAAAATACCCCCTGACTATACCTGAAAACCACCTTTGCTTATCTAAAAACCACCTTGTGGACCAAACAAATCATTTCATATTTATTAGTTGCTGGACAAGTGCGGTATTGACATTGGGGACCAAATGATGGTATTTCATCATATGTTAATGACAAAAAAATAATTTAGTCTTTATAGAACTAACGCAAGCTGCACGGATATAAGCATAGAAGTATCAATTAAGTATGTGCAGCACAAAGGCTCAAAAAAAAGTATATGCAGCACAGCAAATATTTCTAATTCTCTTTGTCAAATGAACATTTAATTAAGGTGAAATAGAAACAACAATAAAGTTGTAGAAAAACTTGTTAAGACCCTGGACCCAATTGTTGTATGAGTAGTAAATATATGAATGAGTAGTAATTATATGAACTTTCCGATTGAAAAGTAGGGCAATAAGCTAAACCATGAATCTGTGCAATTAACAAAACTGCAACAGTCTGAGCCACTTTAACGCATAATACATGAAAATTAGTGAATAAAATTCACGTTTACATTGCACTGTTTTATTGTTGCAAATATCTTCAAAAACGGTTAAATTCTGCTGCAACATGATGTAGCCCTTCATTCAATAAAACCGTCATCTAAAGAACCTATCATTAAAGCACTATAGCTTCCATCTGAGGGAAGCGCAGATTTAAATAACAAACCCGGGATCAGACAAGATATACTCCAGAAGGGATCACAGAAGGAACCGTTGGTTTAGCTATGCCAGACATTTACAAAATAAGTTTGAGGATGAGGTAGAGACTTGAGGGCAGTGAGATAAGGAGCTGCAAATTAGAACAAAATTGGTTTCTGACAAACATCCGAGAAAATATTGAGGGAAGATGAGGAAAGTACACAAACTAAAATTGGAGATTACAGGATTTGATTTGTACATACTCATGCCTAATAGATACCTTTGTACCACTTATCAGTGTTTAAAGAGGAAAGACATATGGCAAAACATTATCCACATGCACAAAATCAGTTCAGGAAATTAAGCCCTCTGACTCTTGTCTCAGCAGAATTTGGACATTTTCAATTTAGTTAACGAGCTTTTTGGCACTAACACTAACACTACACTTGGTCCAACGAGATTGTAGTTATAAATTTAGGAAGTGAGAAGGCACATCTTAATCCATGCAAAGCACGGATTTACCAGATCAAGTTCAAAATCTTACCTACCAAGCAGAAACAAAGCAATCTTTAAAAGAACGTCAAGAAGCTAATCTCCATAGAATAACCAAATCACTTAGCTTGCGGATTTCATCCTCATAAAACTTAACTCGTTTATCAAGTGTATTTCTTATACATTCATAATCTTAGATTCCAAGTCATCCCAGAAAGTCCATGTATATCAAACTTGCAACACCTGTATCAAGAAACGATTCACATCACTAGGAAAGGATCTATAGATTTGACAAAATGGACAGAACCTCTTGACACATAACCATTGTACTTGAAGGTATTATATAGCTTTTGAAAGAGGGGCAGAGAGAGACGAATTTACCCTTTTCACACGCTTCCGTAAAGCAGCTAGGAGCTCCAAAACTTGTTTTTTAAACCAGCATTTGATGAACTCTTGGGGAGTCTAAGAGAGCTTTCACGAGTGCATATGGTGATAAGAAACTGAATCACAAGAATAGCACCAAACATTAGGTATATGTCTCGTGGGGAAAATCTGTCAATAGCAACACCACCTATGTGATTTCAGTAATCACTAAAATTGTGAAACCCCTTTTCTTTAATGCTGAGACTACAATATTCAGTACCTTCTTTACCTTAAGATTAGTAAAAACCATAACCACAATAATACACAGTGTCTTTTCAAATTACAAATTCTGCTGTGAGGCAAATATTTTTATTTCTACAACATGATGAAGATAGAAGTTATTTAGCACCAATGTTTCTAATTAAGTGTGGATCAACAAATTATAAATTGGAAGGATTCATAATTCAAGGACTATAACTCAAAAACGAGTACAACAAGAGGAGAGGAATTTACTATGAAATGTCATCTTTTGTTATAACGCCTTCAAAGCTGCAATAATGGGTAAACACATCTCTTAACTACAAGTTAAAGAACTATTTAACATTTATAATGTTGTACTACTCATTCAGAGGAAGTAACTGTATTTTCACAAGTAAAATTGAATAAAGAGCAGGCATACTTGATATCATTTATTCATCAGCAGAGTAAAAATCAACAAGAAATCAGAAATGACTGAGCAGAACATAACTGAGCACAACTGGAACCAGAACAAAACTGAGCAGGGCCAAACACTAGTTTTAAAATCTAAAAAGACTAAAACAGACCATTAAAGAATGGAATAAAACTTCTTTTGGTAATTGTAGAGTCCTCGGGAGTTGGACTTCTTTATGGCATATTGTGAATACTGGTGATCTGGTGTTTTAACACCACTGCAATCAGGTTTTCTAGACAGCAGGTTATTGCCACGAATTATGGAGCATATTATGGAGTATATTTATGCGATCAAATCAGAATATTGTGAAGAATATTATCTTATTTCGTGGCAGTCTAATTCTGGTAAACAAATATTCCTGTAATACTTAGGAATTGATTAAGTAGTTTATTTATGGTACAAGTCCTATTAATAAAGGATTGTCCATTTAAATACCAGATTAGAATTAGATCTTTCCTTAGTCTAGAAGTCTATTTATGGTAGAGTTAGACAAGGAAAGAGTTTGATACAAGGCAGGATTGCGAAGGATATAAAAAGAAGAAGATACAACGCAATCATTGAGCAAAGGAATCAAGTTTTTATCTCTACGTGAGATACGTTATTGAAGCTCTTCGTCTCTGGTTTTGGAGGTTCGTCAAATCAACCGACCAAGTTCTTAAAGATCAGAAACAAGGAAGCCTTAATTCCTCGGGAGGAGGAGATCCAGAGAGACGTGTTGATCGTGGGGGTTCAACGGCGTAGGATCGGCAGTGAGGGGATCTCACAACATCCACTCAATAGGTTAGCAATGGATTAGTATTTAAGTTAAGCTTCTTGTACTAAAGACTGCTTTCTAGTGGATGGTTTCTGATCTGGGCAAGGCCCCGCAGACGTAGGTGTATTTGTACCGAACTGCGTAACCAAGTTGTGTGTGCACTGCGTATTTCGTTTTGAGTTTTAACATCAAACTGAACTTGGTGTTTCAACACCAAACTGTTAAACAACTTGGCATAAAGGTTTAGAATTTAGGTGAAACTGAAATTCAATTGGTATCAGAGCTCGGCACTTGCTGACCCCTAAACAGGGAGAGTGAGATCAGGTTTCACCATGGCACCAAAGGAGGGGGCTTCGGTCACGCGACCACCATTGTTGGCACAAGGAAATTATGCCTATTGGAAGGCACGCGTGAAGGTGTTCATTGGAGCATTAGATGATCAATCTTGGAACAATGTCATAAATCATTACACTCCACCTACAGTAGCCGAATCTTTGGGATCAAGCTCGTTGACGGCTAAACCATTCTCTGAATATTCTACCGAGGAGCACAAAGCACACATGTCCAACTCAAAGGCGTTAAATGCCATTTTTATGGCAGTGGATGAAGTCAGTTTAAGATGATTGTAAATTGTGAGACTACTAAAAAGGTGTGGGATGTGTTACAAACTTATCATGAGGGGACAAGCTCCGTCAGAGAATCAAAGTTGCAGTATTACACGGCAAAATTCGAAGATCTAAAGATGCGCGAAGATGAGACTATTTCTGAGTTCAATGGACGAGTCCGAGATATTGCCAACAAAGCTTTTCAGTTTGGCAAAAAGTACAAAGATCACAAGCTCGTAAGAAAGGTTTTGAGAGCACTGCCACCACGTTTCAACACGAAGGTCACAGCGATTAATGAAAATGGAAGGATAGGAACAATGACGCTTGATGAACTTATGGGTTCACTGGAATCTTATGAGATGGAGATGCTGCAAACAAAAGCAGGTAAGAAAGAGATGGCTTTCTCAAGCATAACCGCTGGAAATTCAGAAGTGTATACAGACAATGAAGAGTCCGATGAAATTGCAAACATAACTAGGAACTTCTCCAGATTTATGAAGGTGGGCAGGAAGCCACAAGAGAAGTCAATTGGAAGCAAAAATCCAAACGCAAACTCCACTCCAAGATTTGGCCAAGCAATTGGTGTTGAAACACCAAAGTTCAAGTCAACAAATCCAAACCTGAACAGGAAAATCCAATGTAGAGAATGTGAAGGTTTCGGGCACATACAAGCTGAGTGTGCCAATACACTTAAAAGGCAAGGAAAACCGTATGCCGCAACCTGCAGTGATGATGATGGAGGAGATGATGGTAAGGATGGAGAGGAGTATACCAATCATGTTGCTTTCGGTGTGTCAGTGGTGGAGCTAGAAGAATCTTTCGAGGAAGGAGTCAGTGTGCTGAATGAAAGTGAGAGTGGTAGCTCAGATGAAGAGAGTAGCAGCATTTGTGATGATGACATTCGCAAGGAGAGCATGGAAATGTACAAGATGTGGTTGAAAGTGGCGGATGAAAACAAAGACCTCAAGTCCGAGAACAAGAGATTGAGTGAAAATGCTAAAATGAAGGAACTTGAAAAAGAAAAGGCGATCAGTGAACTGGAAAGAGTAAAGACGGAACTTGCTGGAATGGTGCAACGAGCAGAGGCAGCAGAACAAGCTATTAGACGTCTCAATACAGGGAAAGCTAAGCTCGAAGATTGTCTAAAAATGGGACAGACGACCAAATACGGAATTGGCTATGAAAGATCTTCACCAGTGGATTCATGGAGCAACAAGATAGATCAAGGTGCACCGACTCCAAGAATAATCGAGAGAAATTGCCTCACCAAAAGGATCAGACGATGTGGATACTGTGGAGCTCTAGGGCATGTGAGAAATAGGTGTTTTAAACTACTTAGGACACTGTTCTCTAACTCAGCAGATCGAAGTTTCAACACCGTGCCAGGATATGATACAGGGCGCCGTTTCAACTCTGGAGGATACAGAACCGGAGTTCTGAACACACGCATTAATCAAAGTCCGCATCACATCACTCGACCAGTAAGCCAGGTATGGGTTCGAAAATCTCAAGATGTTTGTTTTACAAGTTTTGTATGTTTTGGGGCACATACAGGAAATTCTTGGTATTTCGATAGTGCGTGTTCAAGGCACATGACTGGAGTTCCTGAATTTCTGCGAAAATTCAAACCTGGATTTGGTGGATATGTTAGATTTGGTGATGGGAAACGCAGTAGAATAATCGGCAAGGGTGAGTTAGCCATCAAAGGGCTTCCGGTGTTCCAAGATGTGTTGCTGGTGGAAGGTCTGAAAGCAAACTTGTTGAGCATTAGCCATATATGTGACAATGAAATGACAGTGTTTTTCGACAAGGATAAATGTGTAGTAAACCATGGAACTAGAATATTCACTGGATCTAGATCAATGGATAACTGTTATTTTCTCGATCAAGATGTCACTTGCTGTAGCTTGGAAAAAGAAGTCTTAGAGCCTATTAATGTGATGGTTGATGATTCAGAGGAATATACTATGGGTGAAAGTGATATCCTCGACACAGAGAATCCTACTGGTGTTGAAACACCAGCACAGTCAACCGGTGTTGGAACATCGGAAACAGTGACACATGAATCTGAACAAAGTCCAACCAAATACATGCATTTAAGGGATAAAGGAGGAACCGTGGCCAGATTAGAGTCGATGAGGCTAATGTTGGCAGTATCATGCATGCTGGACTTTACACTTCATCAGATGGATGTCAAGAGTGCATTACTGAATGGTCTAGTAAAGGAAGAAGTTTACGTGGAGCAGTCTAAGGGGGTTGAAGACTCACATTTTCCTGATCATGTCTATCGGTTGAATAAAGCATTGTATGGACTCAAGCAGGCATCACGTGCATGGTATGAGCGACTGACACCCTTTCTGATTCAGAAGGGATATCGTCGAGGGGGAGTGAATCGTACACTGTTTGTGCTGCATAAGGGGACAAATCTTCTAAACGCACAGATTTACGTTGATGATATTGTCCTTGGATCCACCTCTTCAGCATTGGTGAAGGAGTTTGGTGACTTAATGACTACGGAGTTCAAAATGAGTATGGTAGGAAAATTGTCATATTTTCTGGGGTTACAGGTTACTTGCGAGAAGAAAGGTCTGTTCATTAGCCAACGGAAATATGCTGAGAACTTGATCAAGAGATTTGGACTTGCAAGCACAAAGGCAGTATGCACTCCAATGGTTACCACCGATAAACTCACAAAAGATTATCTGGGTCAAAGTGTTGACCAAATATTATACAGGAGTATGATTGGCAGCCTGTTATATTTAACTGCAAGTAGACCAGACATCTGGTTGAGTGTTGGTATTTGTGCTCGCTACCAGGCTAATCCAAAGGAATCACATATGGCAGCTGTGAAGAGAATTACTCGATATATAAGTGGAACAGTGGAGTATGGAGTATGGTTTTCTAGGAACAAGGATTTGCAGTTGGTAGGTTTCAGTGACTCTGACTGGGCCGGGAATGCTGATAATTGTAAGAGTACCACTGGTGGTTGCTTCTTTGCTGGATCAAATCTGGTCAGTTGGTATAGTAAAAAGCAGAACTCTATATCATTGTCTACGGCTGAGGCAGAATATTTAGCTGCAGGGAGTTGTTGTGCGCAGCTATTATGGATGAAGCAGATGATGAGAGACTATGGATTCAATGATGTGAGTTTGACAGTCTTATGTGATAATAAAAGCGCCATTGATATCTCCAAGAATCCTGTGCAACATTAGAGGACAAAACACATCGATATCCGACATCAGCGTATCAGGGATTTGGTCGAAAAAGGAGAAGTTACAGTTCATTATGTCCCAACATCAGAACAACTTGCTGATATCTTTACAAAGCCTCTGGATGGTGAGACTTTTGAAGGCCTCAGACAGCATTTGGGAGTGTGTCGAATGTTAGGTACCCAGATCTGTCTATTTTGTTGTATTATTTACTATTTTCCTTTAAATACAGTCGAAAAAATAGAAAAACAGAAAATACCAAAAATTTTGGTGAGGTGGTATTTAAACACCACATGATGATGCTGTGTTGCATCCCTGGGACAAAGTGGTGAAGTCCACTGATTTTGCCAAAGCAAAAGGCATGGAGTTGGAGCGTTTTGATGGTTCTCTGTTCGTGCTTCAAGAATATCTAAGACAATTGCCCATTCCGGTGGTGGAAATCAATGACAGTGATGAGGAGACAGTCTATGCAGGGAGAGCTGTTGAAATTGAAACAGTGTCTATGTTGAAGGAATCTGAGAGTGCATCTGTGATAGTGGAGAATGTGTCTGAGACAGGGGAAATCGAGGATGATGTTATGGATCAGCAAGCAGGTGCTGACAATAAGAACTATGAAGTGAATAGTACTGGTATTGCTACACCAGGAACTGTGATGGGTGAGACCGTGTCTGAATTATTGGAGTCTGCTTCTGAGAATGGAGAAGATGAGGATATAACTGAAAAATTCAGAGAGTGCTGATGTGACTGTTTCTGGTATTCAAACACCAGTTGTGAACTCTAATGTTGATGACCAGGTACCTATGAATCCAACACAGGATGTGGAATTTGGCTGAAAGGGAGCAAAATCCTGAGGGGTATGATCTTGAAAATCTGGCAGAACTGACTGAAATAGCCAGTGGTGAAGACACAGTAGAGGGTACTGGTGTTGGTGTTGAAATACCACTCGAGACCAGATAGACACGGGTCAAAGAGAAAATGCATGGAGGTGGGTGTTGAAACACCAACAGGGTCTGGTGAAATGCATATCACTCAGATGTCAAAGAAGGCCAGGGATAGTGTGGCCTCTGCTTTCAAGGGTGCTCGAAGGTCGAAGAGGTGTAGAGATAAGAGTATGGCCACTAGTGAGGACAGTGATGAGCCGATTGGGCTGAAACTGAAGAAGTTACGTGTAGACCGACAACAGAGACCAGTTGAGCCTCAGGCACTACCTGCACCTGAGGAAGATATTGGCGGAAAGGCCAGCTGATGCTGTAAAATATAAGGAATGTGGATTCACAGACTATTTGCACCATCTCAAGGTGTTTAAGGCAGCTACCTGTTTCTGTGACTATAACAAGCAACTTGTGCTGGAGTTCTATTCGAATCTGAAAGCTGAATGTGAAGATGAAGAATCACCCTGGTTTCATAGGGGTTATGTGCATGGAGAGATTGTTGAGTTTTTCGCCAGAGGCGTTGAACCAGTGTCTGAAGCGTAGCTCGTCAAGGGATGGCAAACCGGTGTTCCAACACCAGATGCCAGAGAATTATGATGAGGTGGCGGTAGAGCTTACTGGTGGAGTGGAGAGCTCATGGCCTGAGACTGGTCGCCTCCAGTTTGGGAGCGCGTTGTAAGGTGACTATGGGCAGATTGATTTTTAATGATATCACTGATTGTGATCGCAAGACCAGGAAGGAAGCTCTGTTACATCCGTGTGTGATCACTACGGTGCTGCAAAAAGGGGGAGCAGCTATAAGGGACTCTGTTGAGTGGATTACTGTCCAAGTCTTAAAACCGATGGTAGAGTGGTCGAATTATCAAGGACTTACCTTGGATTCATCCGGAAGAGGTTTGCTCGGATGCTGGTATGTCGAGGTTGAAAGCTATTGAGGCTCGAGTTGGAGTATGCCAGGAACTGATTGAACGACATCAGGCTATTTTGGCAAAGCTTCAGGGGGAGTTGGCTGCTTTGGAGGCTGAGCGAGGGATTTTGCTGGCTGCAGCAACTCAGAATGCTGATGGTTCAGATACTGATGGTTCAAGAGGATGATGATGTCGTGGAAGAATCTGATGATATGGATTAATTGGTTTTCTTGTCATATTCATGAATTCAGGGGGAGAAATTTGGAGTTTCTTGGATATTTTGATATGGATATCTGGATGATTTATTCATTTTGTGTATGCTGTCTATGGATTGTTGAATTCACAAATATGCCAAGGGGGAGATTGTAGAGTCCTCGGGAGTTGGACTTCTTTATGGCATATTGTGAATACTGGTGATCTAGTGTTTTAACACCACTGCGATCAGGTTTTCTAGACAGCAGGTTATTGCCACGAATTATGGAGCATATTATGGAGTATATTTATGCGATCAAATCAGAATATTGTGAAGAATATTATCTTATTTCGTGGCAGTCTAATTCTGGTAAACAAATATTCCTGTAATACTTAGGAATTGATTAAGTAGTTTATTTATGGTACAAGTCCTACTAATAAAGGATTGTCCATTTAAATACCAGATTAGAATTAGATCTTTCCTTAGTCTAGAAGTCTATTTATGGTAGAGTTAGACAAGGAAAGAGTTTGATACAAGGCAGGATTGCGAAGGATATAAAAAGAAGAAGATACAACGCAATCATTGAGCAAAGGAATCAAGTTTTTATCTCTACGTGAGATACGTTATTGAAGCTCTTCGTCTCTGGTTTTGGAGGTTCGTCAAATCAACCGACCAAGTTCTTAAAGATCAGAAACAGGGAAGCCTTAATTCCTCGGGAGGAGGAGATCCAGAGAGACGTGTTGATCGTGGGGGTTCAACGGCGTAGGATCGGCAGTGAAGGGATCTCACAACATCCACTCAATAGGTTAGCAATGGATTAGTATGTAAGTTAAGCTTCTTGTACTAAAGACTGCTTTCTAGTGGATGGTTTCTAATCTGGGCAAGGCCCCGCAGACGTAGGTGTATTTGCACCGAACTGCGTAACCAAGTTGTGTGTGCACTGCGTATTTCGTTTTGAGTTTTAATATCAAACTGAACTTGGTGTTTCAACACCAAACTGTTAAACAACTTGGCATAAAGGTTTAGAATTTAGGTGAAACTGAAATTCAGTAATGTCACTGATAACATCATAATTGCAGAAGATGGAAATACCGACTCAAAATGTATTTCAAAATTCTTACAACAAAAAAACTAGGGCTACATGGCTTAAAGATAGAGATACCAACTCAAAATTCTTCCATAATTATGTTAAGGATAAGCATTCCATATTAAAAAGTTTTAAAATTAAAGATAAAGACAACAATACTGAATCACTTCATACTAAGTTATGGAAAGCAATATTAAGAAATGAGATTTTTCTACAAGGAGCAAAAAGTAGCAACACTAATGATCTACAATAATGCAGTATATTATCAATCCTTGATGAATTCGATCGTAATATATATGTTTATCATGATTAGTGACTGTGCTTTTCTTTCACGTTCATATTTTATTTTAATTACAATAAGAATGGCAGACATGCAAAGAATGGGTTCAGCTTTAATCAATCTCTACTGCTAAATGCTGCTAACTGAATGAACAACTAACAAAGGAAGAGGAAGGAGGTGTAAAGAGAACTGGGAGATGAGCCACAAAGAGAACTGTAAGGAGGTTTACACTTCTTCACACTCATCATTCCAATTACTTACAATGACAAAATAGTGAGAGACAAATCTGAAATCAGAGGAGAGCCGCATAATTTAAACAAATCTGAGAAACAATGACTTCATCTTTTAAAACTCATTAAGCATTTAAACCTTTTTAGTACGGTACAGCCATAAAGTGCAAATGAACGCACCTAAAAACAGGAAGGCAGAGTACTAATGAGATACCAGTGACAATTAATTACTAATGCAACATAAACACCCCTTCAATCAGTACAGAACACACATAAAAATCAACCACCCATAATAAGATGTCAACCCTACCGAACTCCAAGAAGACCGCAAAAAGGTTTCAAGGTCAACAAATCTTAAAAACAAAAACCCTGGCCACCATGGGACAGTAAGGCTACCAATTCAGATGCTTAAACTACAAAACCCCAAGGAATCAACAAGAAAGTAAGGAAACAACTATACAGATATAAGGTCTTTTTTCGCTATTATACACTTCCCACGGTTAGTACAACAACTTTCCATTACAAGTCTGTACAGAAACGCCAAGCTCAAACATCAATTTAATGAATAAGACAGTAAAGCTCAAACACCAGGCAAACACCATACTGAATCACTTCATACTAAGAAACCCAAACCCATGATTTTAAAGCTACCAATTGACTCATCTAATCATCCAAGCAATCCAATTGGCTTAATTCAAGACATATACGTCCATAAACGAGAGGGGAAAAAAAGCCATACATTGTGATTCTCAGTGAGAATGAAATGGAGGCGTGAGAATGAGAATGAGACTGAGAAGGGGCAGAAATGAGGTTGTACGATTCAGAATCTGATGAATGGAAATTGAAGATTGCATTAGAGCTTCTCCGACATCAGCAACAATCTGCACAGCAAGCAGAGAATCAGCTTGGATTTCATCAAGAGGCACAAAAAGTAGAGAGGAAACTGATCGGATTTTTGGGGAAAATTTTCTGCATAAAAGAGGTATGTTTTTCATACTCTAATCTGTACAACCCAAGCTCATTATATACATGGAAATGCTGCTCTAACTGTCTAGCTAACCAACCGTCAAAAGCAGAATCAGTTGCAACTAACTATCTAGCTAACTGAGAAACTATTTCTAACTGCTACTAACTACTTACCATAATAATCTTCACCCCCTCAAGATGGAGCTTCTTCTGGAGCAGAAAAGCCCATCTTGTACAACAAAGGATATAGCGTTGTAGCAGGAAGAAGCTTCATAAATCCTTCAGCTAACTGATATCCGGAAAACACATGTAAAGGGTCTATGAAATCAGCGGTATAAGCATCACGAACAAGGTGGCAATCAATTTCGATGTGCTTTGTTCGTTCGTGAAATACTAGGTTCTCAGTGTTCTGTAAAGCAGCGGACGAACACTAGGTTCTCAGTGTTCTGTAAAGCAGCAGTGTTATCACAATGTAACGGGATAGCAACTGACACTTAATCGGGAAATCCTTTAACAAAAATGAAATCCTCAGTCACGGTCATTGCCATACTCCTGTACTCAGATTTAGTGGAAGAGCGGGAAACCGTGTGTTGTTTCTTAGATTTCCAAGATACTAATGAAGATCCAAGAAACACACAATAAATAGTAACTGACCTCCGTTAACTCTGCAAGTAGCCCAGTCTGCATCACAATATGCGGATATAGAAAAGTCTGACTGAACTGGGAAAAATAAACCATGTTGAGAACACCCTTTAAGGTATTTAGCCACACGAAAAGCTCTTTGCCACTAGTGTTCAGTAGGTTGTTGCAAAAGCTGACTAAGTTGATGCACAGCAAAAGTAATGTCAGGTCTAGTGAATTCCATATATAAAAGTCTCCCAATTAAACGTCTGAATTGGCCTAGATCATGAAGGAGTGGAGACTCACCATTCAGAGGTTTCCAATCACTAGGAAGAGGAACTGCAACAGGTTTGGCAGAATTAAGACCAAGATCTGAGATGATATCAGAAATATACTTCTGTTGGCTCAGAAAAATCCCATCAGGTGAGTGTGCCAATTCAATTCCCAAGAAATATTTTGCTCTTCCCAAATCTTTAACAGTAAAAAGATTGTGAAGATATAACTTGAGATCCCTGATAGCTTCCTCACGCACATCAATTTTGGATTTAAGAAGAAATGTCCAAGTTCTAGTAAAATCATCCACAACAGTTAAAAAATGGTTTGAACCTTTATAAGATTTGATCTTGTATGGACCCCAGACATCTAAATGAATCATTTCAAATGGTTTAGAAGTAGTAATTGAAGAGAGTGGAAATGGAACTCTAGTTTGCTTAGACAAAGGACACACTGTACAAATTTTATTCATATATGGAATGTTCAACTAATGCATTACATGCTTAAAAGGGTGACCTAATTTGTAGTGCATTATTTGCAGCTCTATATCAGAAAAACTTTTTGCAGAAAGTGAAGCTGAAGCTCTATTTTTTAACTTTTCTATGTGTCTTCTTATTGTCTCTGAGTGGAATGATCTCTGATCCATTAAGTACAATCCATTGGACTCAACAGCAACCCCTATGACTGAATTAGTCTTGAGGTCCTGTATGAAACATGCATCAGATAAGCAATCAAAATGAATTAGATTTTCTTTTGCCATTTTACTCACAGATAACAAGTTAAATTTGAAAGACTTCACATGTAAACACTCATTTATGGTGATTTGATCATTCAATTTCACAGTACCCCATTGCATCTACTAACACAACTGAATTGTCAGGCAAGAATATGGGAGTTTGGCTTAAGGTTGGTTTCAGTGATGTAAACAGATTTGGGTTACTGCACATGTGAGCTGAGGCTACACTATCAAGAATCCACATATCATTTTTAAAACAAACTGCAGAATTAACAAGATGAGATAAAAAAACTACCTGCAAAATCACTGTAGTGGCTGAAGTTAACTTGTTCAGTTGAATCTGTCACCTCATTTCCCTTTCTTTTGACAATATCCCAAGATCTTGTTGCATTTGCATCATACTTGCAACCAGCATCTGCAAGTTTACTCCAGAAATACCTCCCTGATCCAAAGGAGTTTGCTGAATTTGATCATCATTCTGATCTCCTTATATCACATTAGCTGCAACTCTAGGTTGTGTTTTGTTGCTGTAATCATTGCCTTCATTCCACCAATCAGGATAACCGTGTATTTTAAAACACGTATCCTTTGTATGTCCGGTTCTTTGACAATGCTCACATTTCAAAGACTTCTTCAGTTCATTATCCTTCTTCCTTTGATTGTATTTCACAGCTCTTGAATTCAAACCTTTGACAAACATTGCTGAGTTGTCAGTCAAACTCACATAATCCATCTTTGTTTCTTTCTGTTGCTCAACTTTCACAAACAGAGAACATGCCTTTCTCACTAATGGTATAGGATCCATAGTGAGAATCTGATTCTTTTTCACCTTATATTCTTCACTCAATCCCATAAGAAATTGCTGTAGTTTATCTTCATTGTTATTAGATGCCATATTTTCTTAAAATCCACAATTGCACATACATTTGCAACATTCACATCTCTTAGTTGGTCTCATATTCATCCCATAACCGCTTCAATTTTGAGAAGAACTGATTCACAGTATCACTTCCTTGTTTGATTGAACACATATCTCTCTTTAATTGATAAAAGAAAGGACCGGTAATAACACCAAATCTCTCCTTGATTTCTTTTCATACAGACTTCACATTTGTTGCAAAGACAAAACTACTAGCAATCTCTGGATCCATGGAATTCAAAATCCATGTGATCAGAGTGGAATTAGCTCTTCCCCATGCTTCATATACTGGTGAGTCCTCTTCTGGTTCAAAAACTCACCTGTCAAGAATTTCAGCTTGTTTCTTGAATGGAGATCGATCATCATTGCTCAACTCTATGTCAGAAAGTTCTTCTCGTTCAGCTTCTCAGTCACAATCATCAGACTCGCATGATCCGAGGCCTGGAAGAACAGAGGATCATTTGACCAAATCTTCACGAATCCTTCTTTATCAACTACGTAGCTTAACTTCTTTGCCTTTGACGCGGCAGAATTTGAGGTACTCATTTTGTATTTGATGGATCTGGCTAATAAAAAACACAGGAATTCAGTAATCTAAAACCTAAATGCTCTGATACCATGAACAATAAGCTGAGAATTAGCTTGGATTTCATCAAGAGGCACAAAAAGTAGAGAGGAAACTGATCGGATTTTTGGGGGAAAATTTCTACATAAAAGAGGTATGTTTTTCATACTCTAATTTGTACAACCCAGGCTCATTATGTACATGGAAATGCTGCTCTAACTGTCTAGCTAACTAACTGTCAAAAACATAATCAATTGCAACTAACTATCTAGCTAACTGAGAAACTATTTCTAACTGCTACTAACTACTTAATTAAGGAAGGAAAATAACCACCATAATAATCTTCACAGTCCAGATATTCATTATATTATTACCGCGTGCATAACAGTTAAAACAATGCAGTAAAAAAATGAAGTAAAACCACTTAAAACCTTTTTTTTAAATGACTTAAAACAATGCTGCATGGAAATATTAGATAAAAACACAAGATTTGCAGAAAAGTCAATAGGAAAAGATGAAAAAAAAATACTCTTTTGATTATATGCACAAAAGCTCTCTTTGTAAACAAATAAGCAATGATTTATATTAATTTTTTTAAAAGAAAGCAATCCTTACATTCTAGTTTCATTGCAAAAAAATTAAAATAATACTTTAATTTGTGACATCTTAAAACTTCATAAATTTATTGATATAATAAGATGTAGCAATTTTTATTATATTTAGAAGTGTCACAAAATGTTATGACATGAATTGATGCCACAATTTTATTTAGAGACATGGGCACTTGTCACTAAAATTTAGTGATACTAGCAATTTATATGATATATAGAAGCGTCATAATATGTTATGACATGAATTGATGTCAGAATTTATTTAGTGACATGAGCAACTGTCACTAAATTTTAGTGATACATTGAGATGTAACTAAATTTGTGACACTTCCTTACGTGCCGCAAAAAATACGTCACTACAAGACTTTTTTTTTTGTAGTGGGTAACATAAATTAACAGACCACCTTTTCTGTAGAAAAGCAGCACAAAAAGTCTCCTTTTTTTCTTTAATTCATATTTTTATACATCCTTTTTTTAATCAATACACCTTTTAATACATACTTTTAATAAATAAGTTAATACATCCTTTTTTTAATCAATACATCTTTCATCCATACCTAGAAAATAAATTATACATTAAAAGTGTACCTTCAAATATGAGGATATACTATAAACAAAATTGCCAAGCTAGCACTGAATTATTTACGAAAAATAAAACAAAGTACTACCTCCGTCCCAGTGGAATCTCCACACTCTTTATTATGGGTGTCCCATGCAAATCTGCACACTTTATTCTTTTAGTAAAAATCATATACGTAAAAGACCTAATTATCCATACATTTTGCTCATTTTACATGAAATCAATCCATTCCCTCAAACCCAGTTTTATTCCTCAACCCTAGATTTTTATATTCAAACCCTCTTTCTGCCTCCCCTCCACCTCCAGATCCACGACCTTTGGCCACCACCCATCCTGTCGCCTCCGCCACCGCTCGCCATCGCCTCTCTTCCCCACATCCACCCCTTCTCTCTCATTTTTTCTTCCCCACCGCCACCTCTTTTTTGCCCCAACGCCACCGGTTCTCCCCTTTTGCCTCCTCCACCACTCGTTTTTCAAGAGAAGCTTCCCCTCGTGGTCGGCGGCGCATTTGCCATCGAGTCCACCTTCAGGCCCATATACTCTAACTACCTGGCCACCGTGGCGGCGGAGGCAAACGCCATCGCCATCTCCGTCGAGTACAGGCTCACCCCGGAGCACCCGATCTCTGCCTGTAACGAGGATTACTAGGCAGTTACCAAATTGGGTCGGATCTCATTCAACCGGTCAAGACCTGATGAGTGGATGAACAACCATTTTGGCCACGTTTTCTCGCTGGGGATAGTGCCGGAGCAAACATCGCTCAGATGGTGAGGTGAAAGTGGAGAGAGGCGGCGGAAGAGGAAACAAATCTGGGTGGCAGAAGGCTGACGCGGGAGGACCAAGATTGCAGACAGGAAGAACATTAGGGAGAGAAGTTGAAGATAGAGGTAAAATAGTCTTTTCACCAGGAAAAAAATTGCAGAGAGATTTTCTCTCTGCAGATTCCCCTGGGATGGAGGGAGTAGCATAGCTGGTAAACTTATTTAATTTTTACTTTTTGAAGCCATGCATCAAGCAAACTATATATTCCTCATAAAATTCATGACAATACAAAAAGAAGAACAAGTGAGATGAAAGTTCACTAGTGGAAAATCTTCCATTAAAGACAGCAATCAAAGACGGCTCTTATGATATTTTGAGGAACTATCTTTAGTTAGGGTCAAGTTTCGAATTCAGAACTATCCTCTTAAGATAGTCTTTTATTTAAAAGGCGATTCATCAAGTTATATTAATTTATATTAATCATTTATGATTATTTTG
Source organism: Rubia yunnanensis (assembly GCA_037428765.1). Lineage (NCBI taxonomy): Eukaryota > Viridiplantae > Streptophyta > Magnoliopsida > Gentianales > Rubiaceae > Rubia > Rubia yunnanensis. Next base: position 28,490,032 of record CM075069.1, on the reverse strand, counting down.
ACACCTTTTCATTTTGTAAGTTATATTGATCATTTATGATTATTTTGACATTTTTTTCCCATTTTGCATGTTAATTCGGCACTATCAACATAAAGTTAAACTTATTTTGGAATGAATTCCATTAAAATCATAAATTTGGAACTTTTGAAGATTACTAGGTTTGCCTCCCAGTGCTACATGCGGGCTGGCAATATTGCATTTTCCAAAATGGCTTGTTGTATACTTCATCTTTATTGCTGCCTCATTGGGAACCTTCATCTCCCGCACCAGCATCGTTTCTCTTGATTAAGTACAAATCCATATGAAGAACTGTCAATCATTCTTAACTTACGAGTGCCCAAGACAATAACTTCATCAGAATCCAAATGCTTGTCCATGTCTTTCCTACCAAGGAATTCCTCGTCGTGGACCTTCATCTCCAGCGCTGACATTGTTTCTCTTGATTAAGTACGAATCCATATGAAAAACTGTCAATAATCCTTAACTTACTATTGAATTTGATTGCATCACTTAAATTAGTAGCATATAGTTAGGTGCCCAGGACACTAACTTCATCAGAATCCAAATGCTTGTCCACGTCTTTCCTACCAAGGAATTCCCCGGGCTTAACCTGCAATAGGTGATAAATAAAGGATTTTAAAGCCTATACTCAAGAATTGGAAAAAATAAGAAGTATAATAGAGAATTACCAGTCTCATCATTCACTCATTAAAAATGTTTCAACTGTTCTCGCAGACTATTTGGGATTTCATATCTGGGTATGCTTTAGTACTACTCTTTTTTTAATTAAAACCGTCAATGACGGGAATGTTAGGGAATCCAACCCTTTATATTATCATATTAGCCAAATAGCCTACATTTGAGTGATCTTTACATGAAGATATGAGATAATCCCATTTACACAAAAGGCCTATACAGATGTTACAATGCTAATCTAGGGTCTAAGTGGCAATAAGAAGGTACACAAAGGCACAAGTTAAATATTACAATACTAAACAATGGCATAGGTGACAGTAAGAAAGATACACAGATGCACTAACTAAATATGAAATTCCGATCAAGTCTGAGTGATAATAAGAAGGGTGTGTATTAGGATGAGTGGTTTTCATTGCGTAGCTATGTAGTTTTTCCGATCAAGCTTTAGTTATACTCTTGAGAAACTTCGAGACAATCATAGTTATTTCAGCAAATCCAAACAATCATACTATGAATTTAATGGACCCATTGCTTCCTTTTTTCCTCAGCAAGTCTTAAATCACCAACCACAAGATTAATACAATAAGACTACTTTAACTGTCTTGACTAATCTGAATTATAAACTTTCCTTCTCGGAATAAAACTTTTTATAAGATAAAAATAATCATCAATTGGAAATTGGAAATTATTATTAGTGCTAAATTCATTTAACATCTCATTGGAAACATAATCAAAAGGCAAGAAAGTAGTAATTTATGCCATCACCTTCTGCAGATACTTTAAGATCGTACTATTTTAAGTTTAGAAACTACAGTAAAAGCTGCTCACGCTGGTTACTCATTCAAATAGGGGGACTCAAGATACTGACCTGCAATTTTGGAATCCAAGTGGCACCTCCAATAATCTAAATTGCATATATTTCATCAGTCTTCAACTCAGAATTGTCAATGACTTGTTTAAGGGGGTCAAGAGATTTCTCCCAAATATCGCCATAGAGCTCTTCAAATTTCTCATGATTTATTGAGCTCTTGTACAAGTCAAATTCTTTATTAGTGTAAAGAAATGGATTGAATATTGCAACCAAACAAAATAGGAACTTGTTTATCTTTTTTCCCACTATGAGAGGCATTCAGTGCTGGGAGCACATACAAAATTTCAAAGAAAAGAGCACTGGGAGAACTCAAAACAGCCACACGTATGAGTAAAGTGTAGGGTGCATGGAACTTACCAGAAGTCACGATCGTCATATAGAGATTCAACTGAAATAGGAGCCGTTCTGTTGGCACTGAGAATCTTTTTGGTCCTCTTAGCCAGAAAGATTAAAGGACCTACTCGAATACCAATTTACGTATACAGAATCAATGGATTGTAAAAGCTAAAATGATAAATACAGAAATCAAATTTACCAATCTGATGTATAAGGCTCTTTCTTATCCATCGTAGCAACATCGTTAACCTTGGAAACCCAAGAAATTGAGGCTGTAGTTTCTTCATCTTCTTCAATGTGACTCAAGTTAGAATTGATCAATGTTTTAGCGTAGATGGGGGAAAGCGAAATCTCATTGAAGGGACCTTTGTAGTCTCTGCAAATTATATGAGCCAACTGTTTCCTGAACTTGTTTTTGGGGCTCCTATTCTCATCTAGTTGCCTCAAGATGAAAAACATGCATCAAGGTTGTCAATTGTTCAAACATCTACACAACAACAAAAGACAACAAAAAACAAAAACAGAATCTCTCATCAGCGAAATAACTTAACCTGCCGACTTCGAGTGAAAACCAGTAAAATAGCAACATACTGAATGAATGACTCTGAATTGAAGGGGAAAGCGGTATGCAAATTACATTTGGATCAACAAACTTAAATAAGGACTACACAACAACTTAAGAAACAGAGAAACAACAATATATGCAAACCAATACTGGATATGAAAATTTAAGAACTTCCAACTTTGCATGCAATAAACAACAAAAGAAAACACGGTGCATGGTTTCGTTGAAAGGGTGGGACGAGCAAAACATTTAAAGATGAGACTATAACTAATAAGATGTGAACATCTGGTTCATTAAATGCACTTAAAACATTGGAGTGTGATTTTTTAATTTCAAGTTGCAAATGTGCAGAAGAATTTGAAGGCGTTGAGAGCTCAATACATACACTTTAAAGACTAAATGCATAATGTAGCCCCTAAGAACCAGACAACAAAATCATAACTCAAACTTTACAACATTTCATGATCCAAACCATACCAGGAAGTACCATGAAGTGCCAAAAAGAAGAAAGAAACGGGATCAAGACATCTACAGATTACCTATGTTGAGCTCAAACACAACCACCACAATGAGGGTTGCCTAGATTTTGTACCATTTCTTCTTTCTTGAATTCCACTGAGAATCACGCCTCAATAATAAAAACCCACAAATAGTCATCAAACCCCACAAATAGTCATCTTGCACAGCCAGAACACCCTGCAAAAGATCCCGATCAAAGAGAAGAAACTTAGGATCAGCTACTAAGTCGAGCAAATAACCAAACACCTAAAATGCCACCCAAGAAAACCAAATCCAAACATGCATAGAATTATGGGTTCAACATCGAAAGGTCGAATTCATTAAGAGAAGGGAAAGGAAAAAAAATCAATGAATGAAAACACACATAACCTTAAATGCAACTGATTCTTTGCCAAGAACAGTAAAATATGATTCACCACAAAGAGGAAAACGGAAGTGCCAAGTTCTTTAGAAGGAAGTGCTGATGAAAGTGCAGGACGCGTATACACATGAAGGATTGTTAGTGGCATGCAGCAAAAAAACGTGTAAGTGCAAGTGAAGGGAGGAAAAAATGCATTCCTACTGATGCACATAAGCGGACAAAGAGCAGTGACATGAACAAAGCTTGTATGACTCAATATTTTATTGCTTACCTCTATTGTGGATTTAGATTTGACTTAGGCCTTATTCAACCATAGCTTGCGTCCTACACGTTAAAACGTAAAATCACTGTGGAAAAGGCCAGTTCAACGCTGAAAAGCAACACAAATATTCATTTGTGAAAGAGTTCATTCTTTTGAAGCATAAAATTAGGAAACAGTAAAGAGGAATTACTCTTTGAGGGTAGCAGAGTGAAAAATGATGAAGTTGAAGATTCTTTTATCAACGTCGACCCAGGACACGTGTGAAATTTGATGAGTGAAACATGGCTAAAGGTGTTGAGAAGGTGCACTTCTGAGTAAAGTCACAGTAAATCCTCTGCAGATCGAAGCAAGTCGTACAGTTTAACTTGGCTTCATGCTACTTTCATTCCAAGAACTTACATCACTTACATCGCCCCCTTTCCCCAGATTTTCATCAAACTATCAAACATACAAGCAAAAAAAAATTACTCTGACAAAAGTACAAATCAGGAATGACGTACAAATATATGTTTGCATAAAAATTTCTAGTGAAAACGATTTCGGCTACACAACTACTGGATTCATAGGAAATGTTGAATGTATGATTTCATTTCTTACCTTTGATTATTTAACGTTGTTAAGTCAGAAAAAGAGTTTGGCTCAACTAAAGTGAACCCAATACGGCACCGCGACAAGATTGGTGGTACATTTTAAACCTAGAAACCTCTTTCAGGCAAAAGATCAAACACCTTGTATGCCACCATGAAAAATAAAAATAGCCACACACGTACGAAACTTTGAATTCTACACGGTTTAGAGGCATTTAAATGCTACCTAAAAGGCAAAAAAAAAAACTACCTTGACGAGAAGTAATCCACTGCAATCAGGCTCTGCCATGAGCTTTGAAGTCATTGGTTTCACATTCTGGTAGAGTTCTTCCTTGGAAAATTGGAGCTCGAATTCAAATAAAGGGAAGAGTCGGTCTTATGAGAAGGTGTTGATATTTTAGGATCGTCAATAACTCTTCAATGAAATTGAGAAACATTGTTCGGTAATTATCTATAAACTCGTGGCATTCATATGAAGAAGATGAATTGAGACGATTTCAGATGAAGATGAAACTTGTGGAATCCCCCAGAAGAGTGATTAATTGCTATGAGCCTGACGCGTGGAGGATAGACGCAACGAACCACTGAAAAAAAATAATAAAATATACAACGACGAACACTGTTCATAACTCCATCGTGCTTTTATAATATAGAGATATAGTGGAATTATTTTAGAATGAATACCATAAAAAAGCGTGGACGGCAGGATTCGAACCTGCGCGGGCAAAGCCCACATGATTTCTAGTCATGCCCGATAACCACTCCGGCACGTCCACAGGTCATGACAGTGATCTGCAAAGTTAAGAATTATACATACAGTAACAATTTCTAACATTTCTATTTCACAAATTCATTTTTGTGTTCCTCCAAATTACCGAAACTCTCCTTGATTCTCTTCACTGTTTCAGCCTTCACAAGGCAACGAATAGAAGCCCTTTTCTGTCATTTCGGAAATCTTGGACTTTCTTTCTCCTTCTCGAATATCCCGGGGGAAAAAACCAATGCCACATCTCAAAGTTGACAGCACCCAAGACACAGAAATCAGGATCACAACACTCAGTCACACACTCCTCACTCAGATTAGCACATATCTGATATCTTCCCAGAATGGCAAGCTCTCAGAAAAGGGTCCTCATACTATGCGGAGATTACATGGAAGACTACGAGGTTCTTAATTTGTGTTCAAGATCACATTTTCCCCAGAAATGGTGCTTTAAAATCAAATTTTGAATATGGGATTCTTCTTGATCTGCAGGTGATGGTCCCATTTCAAGCTTTACAGGCTTATGGAGTTGCAGTGGATGCCGTTTGCCCTGGAAAGAAAGCCGGTGACATCTGCCGCACTGCTATCCATGACTCTTGCGGTCACCAGGTACAGTAGTTTTCTTCATCTTCCAAAATGTTATCTTAAGTCTATGCTTCTGCAGGAGTTGCACTATTTATTTGACTAACTTTATCATCAAATTAATATCCAGGTAAGAAATTTATGGTCAAAGTTTACTATTTTGACTAAAAAAGATTGCTGTACAGTTTGATACGGCACCGACGAAGTAATATAAATGATCATGTGAACGCCACTTCAGCTCTGATCTTTTCTACTTCAGTTCAGCTTAGTTGTTGATAGTAATAAATTGTTCATGGTTCGGTCCAACTTCAGTGCAGATGAGTTCATTTCAGTCAAAAAGAACATGGATTGGTGCCAATTGGTTTTAAGCTGGGGCCCCTTTTGGTAGAATTTAACAGCCATTGTATGTTTTCTTTCAATGGCGATGATTGTCATCCTTGCTAGAGTCTGGATTCATGAGTAGGCTTTGCGAAATTGTAGTCAAAGGTCATTAGTAATTTTCATTTTGGTCTCGAACTTCAATGTAATTGGAATGGATAGCTAATCCAGGACACTCTTTTGATGCTTTCTGTTTCATCTGTCCTTTATTCTTCTGGGGTTCTTCTTGTAGACTGATGTACTAGCACTACAATTTTCAAGTGTGTACTTTCTGACATCCTACATCTCATCTATCTGCATGGATGATATGTGATTCTTCTCTCAATTCATTTTCCATGTCTGGGACAGGAACAGAAAGTTCTGATTCGTCAGTTTCCGTTCGAAAGTATTTTAACAAACTCTATACTTCAAGCAAAGTATTATATATTCTGTACTTCTCTTTCAGCAGAAACTATGGATTGTATACATCACCAAGAATTTATGGGTTATGTTGCATCTATTTAGCACCATGTATGGATAGTTTCACTTGATTTCAGCTACTTCTTATGGAGGCCATGTTATGGCTCTCCTGTGGGCTCCTGTGGGTTGGGTTTGCTTTTTATGTGCATTTTCATGTTATGTGTTGGTAAAGGAGAGGATTGAATAGGAGGGGAAAGAGTGAATTAGCAACAACAATGACTCATCTGTGTTTTGCTAGGCAGTACATTTATCCCCTTGTCTTCCTATTTTCAATTGTGTTTCTCATCGTATTATGTCTCAGACTTATTCTGAGTCCCGAGGTCACAACTTTTCTCTCAATGCAACATTTGCTGAGGTTGAGCCCTCCAGATATGATGGGTTGATCATCCCGGGTGGACGTGCACCAGAATACCTTGCAATGGATGAATCTGTTCAGCGTTTGGTTAAAGAATTTTCAGACTCCAAGAAACCCATAGCCTCGATCTGCCATGGTCAGTTGATATTGGCAGCAGCTGATTCAATAAGAGGGCGAAAATGTACAGCTTATCCTGCTGTGGGACCTGTTCTATTAGCTGCCGGTGCTCATTGGGTGGAACCAGAGACCATGGCCTCATGTGTAGCTGATGCTAATTTCATTACTGGAGCAACATACGAAGGTCATCCTGAGTTTATTAACCTTTTCATCAAGTCACTAGGAGGAAGCATCAAAGGATCTGCTAAACGTATACTATTTCTTTGCGGGGTAAGAATATTTCTGGATCTTACATCACTGTAATTAAATTCTCTGAATGATATGTTCCCTTTATTCGGATAATGTAAATCCATTTTATATGTTTTCTAGTTTTAAGGTATGTGTAACTGTATCTGTATATGCTCCTATCAAGAAGTGTTAGAAAGAGATGAATATTGATTTGTATTGCTAGTTTCCTAGTTCTTTATCATTTGGCAACACTCATAGTTATCTCCTCTTGTAATACAGGATTTCATGGAAGACTATGAAGTTGCCGTTCCTTTTCAGTCCTTTCAAGCTCTTGGGTGCCATGTTGATGCTGTGTGCCCAAACAAAGGTTCTGGGGATACGTGTGCAACAGCTGTCCATGATTTTGAAGGTGACCAAACATATAGTGAGAAACCAGGCCATAATTTTACCTTAACGGCTAATTTCGAAGGTCTAGATCCTTCAGGCTATGATGCCCTTGTGATTCCTGGTGGACGGGCTCCAGAATACTTGGCACTCAATGAGAGTGTTATCAAAATAGTGAAGCACTTTATGGAGTCCGGAAAACCAGTGGGATCCATCTGCCATGGCCAACAGATTTTGGCTGCTGCCGGTGTGCTTAAGGTACATTTTTTGGCTGTTTAAGTCAGCTATATTATCACTTATTCAGTGTATAATGTGAAAGTTTAGTTGGTGGCTAACATGTGACCAGTTAGACTCGCAACAACTGCTAGCCATTTAGATCGCTGTCGGGATTGGTTAAATGGATCACACCTATAATCACGTTCTGTCAATACGCATTATATCGTCTATATTTAATGTAACATGAATTTCTTTTTTAGTTTGTCCTCTCTCAGACTACCATGCTGTGAATCTTGCAGCATATACGAGTAATTCTTAATTCTTACCTGGCATGTTGGCAGGGCAAAAAGTGCACTGCATACCCTGCAGTGAAACTCAATGTTGTTCTATCAGGGGCAACTTGGTTAGAACCTGAACCGATACACCGTTGCTTCACAGATGGAAATCTGGTCACTGGAGCAGCCTGGCCAGGCCATCCTGAGTTTGTTTCGCAGCTGATGATATTGCTCGGAATACAAGTATCTTTCTGAGGTAGCACTTGTCCGCGGAATACATGGAGCTAATCGTGCGCCAAGAAATGACTACATTGGGATGTCTGTACCTGTTTCTTACATGAAACAGAGGTTATAAGAGTGGCATGCCAAGAAGTGACTACATTGGGGGTGTTTGTACCTGTTTCTTTCATGAAAGCATAGTATGTTATGAGGGTGGTAATACCTTTCTGCTGAATGTAGGTTGTTCCATATGTGTTGTACTTTGTGGTCCCAATAAGGTAGATATCACATGCAGCTTTATCAATGATGAACACAGTTCTTTTTGCCCGTAATGTAACTCTTGTGTTTCTCTGGAAAAATTAGAATACATCTTATATATGGTTGGTAGTAGGGCGGATCATGTCTTCGTCTCACAGGGGTGGGTGTCACACACTCAGACTCTTGGTAAGGATATAAAAGGAATCTTTGCATAGATTTTCTAATATTGCAGCAGAATGGACGAGTTACAGAAGCGAAAAGGAGAAGTATAGAAGAGCTGAAAAGGAAGAGTTTACAGAAGGAAAGAATGGGGTGACGAAGAGGAGATTTGGAAGGTAGCTAATCTGTTACAAGTTATGCCAAAAGACCTTTCATCATCTCCTTTCCTCCCTTTTTATAACGCAAGTGGTCCAACTAATTGGCTGAGTTGTTTGTACTGCTCATAACCGCTGGATGCTTTCAGAATTTCTATATGTTTCCATTCTGTTGAAAATCTATTACAGTAAAAAACACAATCCCATCTTTACCCTTAATGTGCATCTAAGCTCGTGACAATCCCTTCTTGTTAAACACACTTGACATCAAGTGAACAAAGATCAATGAACAACAGATTTGGGAAATTGTTGTCCGATAAAATCACTATCCTCCCATGAAGCTTCTTCATCAGGTAGTCCTTTCCACACAATAAGCCATTGTATCACTAGTAGTCCCTCTCTATCAATTACTCATCTTTGTTTATTAGTTGCTGGGATTAGCTTGGGAATTTCGAAGTTGTCATCTGGAGGAAGCTATACATTAGTGTTGGGTATCGGATTAACATTCTTTTTTAACAACGATATATGGAACACTAGGTATATCTTTGAACTCACAGGAAGCTGAAACTTATACGCCTCTGCACCGACTCTAGACTGAACCAAGAACGGGTCATAGAACTTAGGAGACAGCTTGTTACCTACCTGGTTCATTAACGAAGCTTGTCTGTACTTCTGAAGCTTCAAATAGACCCAATCTCCCACTTGAAAAGACCTGTATGATCTATGTCTATTAGCGAAGGCCTGAATTCGTTCCCGAGCCTTAGCCAGATGTTGTTGTAGCAAGTCTTGTACTTTTTCTCTTTGTTGAATCATATTTGTTATTGCTAGGATTATGACATCAGTGAAATTGCCCAAAGGAACCATTATTGGTTTGGTTCCATAAACCGCCTCATAAGGTGCCATCTTAATATTGGGATGATAATATGTGTTGTACCACCACTCTGTTGTCCCCAACCAATCTTTCGAAGAGTTTGGCCAATCCCCGCAAAAACACCTGAGATACATTTCTAGAACTTGATTCACTCTCTTCGTTTGTCCACCGGTTTGGGAGTGGTACATTGTACTAAACTGGAGTTTAACCCCTAACTTGGTGAATAACTCCTCCTAAAAATGAATCAAGAATACCCTATCTCTGTCAGTGGTAATGGATTCTGGTAACCCATGTAGTTTGTAGAATTCAGAAAGAAATAGAGTAGCCACTGGCTGAGCACTGTAAGGATGAGACAAGGGTAAAGAAATGAGCGTACTTCGACAACCAGACCACAATGACTAGAACTGTGTCATATCTCTGAGATTGAGGTAGCTTTTTAACAAAATCCATGGTGATTTGTCTCCAATTCTGAGTGGGAGTCGTTATGGGTTGTAACAAACCCGGAGGATGACAATGCTCCCCTTTATTTTGTTGGCAGATTGCACTTCTTGACATAGTCTTCCACATCTTTCCTGATACCTGGCCAATAAAATATTGCTTCTAACCTTTTCCGTGTAGTATTCTGCCCTAAGTGACCACCTAATGCCGAAGAATGCACAGTGCTCAATATTTGTTGCCTTCACTGTGGCTAACATAAACTCTTTTTCCTCTTTTCAAAATTCCATGCACAAACTGGTACTGATTCATAATTTTCGGGGATGCATTCGTAGTTAATTCTTGAGCTTTCGGATCATCAGCATAACTGTTGCTAATCTGTTGCATCCACTCTGGACTGGCCGATGAAATAACATATAATGTTACCTTTCCTATATCAGCTTGTCCAATCCTTGCGATGCTGTCCTAAACCTGCATTTTGGTTGGAAAGTTCTCAATCTCTTGTAAAGTTGAAGTCCCCTTCTCAGCTTCAAATGCAGGTGATGTTGGTAGATCTGGATCACAATCTGATGCTACAAAGTTGTAAACAAATCCATCTTCAATAAATCCATTGAATCCTGCTCCCTTTCTTTCATCACTTAACATCTAAGACTGTGAATAACTTCTCATGCCCTCTTTATTTTTCATTTTTTGATTGTTCTCTACAACCATTGTCTCAGACTGATCTTCTTTTGCATTTATCTTTCTCATTTCACCAACTCTTTGATCCTGCCCTGCAGCTTTAGGTCTTCTAGAAAGAGCATCAGTGGCTGTATTTTGTACTCCTTTCTTGTACTGAATCTCAAAACTGAAACCTAGGAACTTCGTGATCCATTTGTGTTGTAATGCACTGGTCAACTTCTGATCCAATAGATACTTCAATGATTGATGATCAGTGCGTATGACAAAATGGTTCCCTATGAGATAATGCTTCCATTTTCCTACGGCTAATACAAGAGCCAGTAGTTCTTTTTCGTATGTTGAGAGAGCCATATTCTTGGAGCAAAATGACTTTCTAAAAAATGCGATAGGTCGCTGTTCTTTCATTAGTACTGCCCCCATGCCGAACTCACTCGCATCCGTTTCTACAACAAATATTTTGCTGAAATCAGAAAGTCTAAGTATTGGGGCTGTGGTAATGGCTAATTTCAGTTTCTCAAATGCCGTATTAGCCTGCTCATTCCACCTAAAAAACCTTTCCTCAACAAGTCATGTAGTGGTCTGCAAATTTCTCCATGCAAGGCAATAAATCTCCTATAATAGCCGACCAAACCCAAGAACCCTCTAAGTTTTTTTACAAAATTTGGTTTTGGCCAGTTAACAATGCACTCCATTTTTTTCTGATCCCTCGCTACTCCATATCTCGATATAGTACCCTAAGTACTCTACTTTATCTTAGGCAAACACACACTTAGATTGTTTAGCAAACAATTGACGAACTCTCATTTGCTTCAGGATTCGCTCTAAGTGCACACTATGCTCTTCTAGTGTTTTATTGTAAATTAAAATGTCGTCAAAAAACACCAGCACGAACTTCCTCATATAGTCCTTAAACACTTAATTCATTAATTATTGAAATGTTTGTGAGGCCAAAAGGCATCACAAGGAATTCATAGTGACCATGGTGAGTTTGGAATGCCGTCTTGGGGATATCTTCAGGCTTAACTCTTATTTGATGGTACCCAGACCTCAAGTCTAGTTTAGTAAAGTACCTTGCTCCATGTAGTTCATTCATCAACTCATCAATGATTGGAATGGGAAATTTATCCTTGATTGTGAGATCGTTTGCTTGCGGTAATCGATGCATATCCTCCACATGCCATCTTTCTTCTTCACTAAGATAACCGGAGATGAAAACAAACTGTTGCTATCTCGGATGATCTAGTTCTTCTTCATATCCTCCAGTTTTTTCTCAATTTCATCCTTATGAGCGTGAGCATACCTATAAGGCTTCTCTTGAATGGCTCAGCCCCATTCTTCAAAAATATTTGGTGGTCTGTGGCCCTTATAGGTGGTAGAGAGTTAGGAACACAAAATACATCAGTATACTCTGTGATAACCTCATGCATCTTTCCCTATAAGTTGTTAAGATCATTCTTACTTTCCTCATGGATTTGAAACAAGTTTGGTTCCCTGATCCTTCTTCAGCAAGCTTTCTCTGCCACATTCTCTTTTAAATTCAGATGAAACAACCTCATCTTCTTCATTTCACTCATTTGTCTAGCTTCATATCCCCTGATTAGCTTCATGATTACTTCTTCATCATCTCCCTGTAAGGTCCACAAATTCCCTTCGCAACTGAACGAGATTCTCTTCTTAGAAAAGTTAAATGTGATTGGACTGTAGAGCCTCATCCAGTCAACACCAAGGATTATATCTAACTCCCTTAAAGGCATAACCCTTAGATCATAGAAGAACTTGTGTCCCTGTAGCTTCCACAAAACCTTAGGAAAGAAAGTAGATCCTCTGTACTGCGATCCATCTGCCACTGTAACTACGCATGGATGCATAGGAATCTGCTTTATTCCCACCTCTATTACAGTATCTGGATCAATAAAAGAATTGTTGCTTCCTGTGTCTAGCAATACACTGATCCTTCTGTCTTATACCCAACCATACACGGTTATGGAATAAATCTTATCTCTATTCACGATGATTTCAAATGCAACTGCTCAAGTTCTTCTTCTGTCACCTCTTCCTCTTATTCCACCTCAACTACATATACTTCATCTTCATCCGCTACTTCCTGAGTATTGATGAGACTTACTTGCTTGAATTTTCATTTGTGCCCTGGCTTGATTCTCTCTCCACACCTGAAGCAAAGTTGATTATCCTTCCCGTGTTGTAATTCTTGAGGTGATAATCTCTTGAAATTCCCAAAAAGTTTTTCTCCTCTGTTCCCCATCACTAACCTCATGATCAATAGTCTTTCTCAGTACTTTTTCGTCCTTTCTAAGCAAAGCATCAGTTACAGGAACATTACTTCCAAACATCCCATGCTTCCTATTATTGGCCTAATTTTTCTCTTGTAAAATAGCCAATTCCATTGTTCCTTACAGTGTGTTAGGTCTTAGCATTCTTATCATAGGCTTAATCTCCTCTTTCAGACCGCTAACGAAACTGGAAATAAAGTATTGCTTAGAGAGATAGGGGTCTTTACTTATGATGACTGCTCTCAACTTCTTGAACTGTTCCTGATAGCTCCTTACATTGCCTTTATGATAGAGTTTATTGAACTCCTCCACTAGATCCTTGTTTCGTAACTCCAAAAACTGTCGCATCACAGTTTCTTCAAAATCCTCCCAATTCCACCGCCTTCTGGTTCTCTTGATACTTTGAAACCACACCCCAACCCTTACTTCCAAGTATATTTCCACGGCCCCCACTCTTTGCAAATTATCAATCCTAAAATAGTTAAAGAATCTCTCGCATCACCTCAACCATTCTTTTGGTCTATCTCCATAAAACATAGTTAGTTCTATTTTAGGCTGATATAAACCAGTAGTCATCCCAACCTTATCCCTCCAGTTACCAGATTCCTCTATTTCATGCTGGACTCTATCATTTCTGATTTGAAATCCTGGTCCTCTCATGTGTTCAGCTCCCGGTATTATGTTCTTGTGCTCAGTTGGTGATCTACATTGAGATCTATGCATATGCTCCACTTCAGGTGATGTGTATTGAGATCTATTCCTGATTTTTGCTTCTGGTGATCAATTATGCCTCTCTGTAGATGAATTTCCTTCCTCTCAAACTATCAATTTCTGCCGGTAGTTTCCCTGCATGAATTTTGTCATTACTTCCCTCAGAATTGTTGTTTCCTTCCTTTACTTCTCCTGAGCCTACCTCATCTGTTCCAAATGATTGTTCATCTGCCTCTGGATCTTAGTTTCAATATCTGAACTCAAGATCTTGTACTTATCCTCCATTGCTTCATATATTATAACGTTGTTGCGATTTAATTGCTCCCTGTTTACCTCAAACTGAAGCTTCACCTCCTGTATGATATCATTGACCTTGGACTCCAAAGCTTTCATTTGAGTATTATCTGCCATCTTTTGCTAAGGAAATTCTGCTCTGATACCACTTGTCACACACTCAGACTCTTGGTAAGGATATAAAAGGAATCTTTGTATAGATTTTCTAATATTGCAGCAGAATGGACGAGTTAGAGAAATGAAAAGGAGAAGAATAGAAGAGCTGAAAAAGAAGAGTTTACAGAAGGAAAGAATAAAGGACGAAGAGGAGATTTGGAAGGTAGCTAATATGTTACAAATTATGCCAAAAGATGTCTTTCATCATCACCTTTCCTCCCTTTTTATAATGCAAGTGGTCCAACTAATTGGCTGAGCTGTTTGTACTGGTCATAACCGCTGGATGCTTTCATAATTTCTATCTGTTTCCATTCTGTTGTAAATCCATTACAGCCACTAAAAAATTAGTACATAATAGTACATAATAGTACATAATAGTACATAATAGCACATAATAGTAAATAATAGCACATAATAGTACATAATAGCACAAAAATAGTACATAATAGAGGGGCATAAATCAAGACACTAAAAAAATATTGATATTAGTTTCTTTGAATCATCTACATAACATAATAATATCTCAAATTTAATAATGTCTTTAGTTTTAAATTTATTGAAGTAAGATATACAAATTTTAAATCTATTTTGTACCATGTATATTCATAACTTTTGTCTAGGGGAGGTGAATCCACTCGTGTAAAAAGGTCAGAGGAAACGGCCACTGCACATTCTTCAGTAAACGATCGAGTAGCACGAAGCAAACTGATGGGTTTAGAGAGAGGGTCATTATGTCCCATAAATCAAAGCTTTTTGGAAATTTACTATCAATCAAAATGTTAAAACCCTGCACATGAGTAAGGCTAATAAGAAAATACGGGACAACAAGCATATCAACTCTTATAAAAAAGCCGTGCGAACAGCGAATACAAACATTAAAATATTTTTTTAAGAATACAACCCAAAAACTTGATGGGGTTGATTTTACCATATATTTTGGGCTGATTATTGAGTTAAATGGTTGATTAAATGCTTGGATATTTATGTTATTCGTAATGTTCTTGCAGTTTAAAGATTTAGATGCAGAATTGGCAAGTTGTTGCAGTTATGGTCATTTGTGCTTGGAGATGGAAGAGGAAATAATAATGGAGATATTTGGTGCTAAATTATAGCAATTACAAATGTAGTTGGAGAAGAATCAGGATTGATTTGAAGACTCCTAATTGTTAGGAGAGAATATTGTGATTATCTTTTAGAGTTCTAATTAGATAAGGAAAGACATATTTTATTCCTTATCTATCTTTTTGTTGTAGTAATATTTTGGAGACTTTATTATTTACACATAGAGACATACGGCCGATAGAAGACAGGGAGAACAGAATTGCGTACGCACAGTCCATCTGCGCAGACAGTATTTGCGATTTGGGTTTTCCAGTATTTTATTCAGACAATTTTCAGCATTTATTTTTATGCTTTTGATTGTTAATTTAATTATGTATTCTAGCTAAATTCTTCCTTTCCGGTAAAGATCAAGGAAGTACTGGCATCGATTCTCGTGAGATCTAATTAGTTTTAATACTTTGATTGCATGCTTGCATCTGTTGTTCTTGATTATAATGTTTATGATTGCTTTCATATTATTGAGTAGTGCGCAATATT
Organism: Rubia yunnanensis; assembly: GCA_037428765.1. NCBI lineage: Eukaryota > Viridiplantae > Streptophyta > Magnoliopsida > Gentianales > Rubiaceae > Rubia > Rubia yunnanensis. Next base: position 28,474,249 of record CM075069.1, on the reverse strand, counting down.
TGATAGCATGTTAGTTAATTTGATGTCAATTGAACCAATCATCCGTAATTGTGATTTCAGTTCAATCAGTGGTAGGGAACAACAGTCTTAATTTTAACAATCCGGCGTCCGAGTTTGTTGGTTATGAATTGGGTCTTTCTCATTCTTAATGCTGCTAGCATATTAAAAATGTATATAAGGAAATACTAAAAATTAACTAACTTCGGGGTTAGAAGTAGGTAGAACTGAAGCAGTGATTGCAGAGACATCTTCGTTAGGTCGTTGAGTGGAATCATCATCGCTGGCTTGAAGGAGAGGAGCTCCAGTACTTGCATTACCCACGTTAGCATCTGGATTAACAGTCACAAAATCAGCGTGGGGCTTAAAGGGATGTTCTTCATAATAATCCACCTCACACTCTTTCAGCTCAGCCAATGATGGGAGACTGGGGAGACTAGCGAGATGTGAAAACATGGCGAACAGATGACCCCCATCAGTGACCTTGTTAATGAAGGCTCAATTCAGGTCAGCCTCTTGCTTTCTAGAGTTTCAAAGCACTTCACCATCGTGGACACACTTTTGCAGTCCATAGGAGGTTCCACTGCCATACATTCTTCACGGCTTTGCAATACCTAAAAATTCACGCAGCCTTAGAGATATCCTTAAAAAAAATTATAAAATGACTATGTCTTGCACAACCAATCCACCAGAACTAGAGGGTATTCAGCGAAAGCAGGTCCATTGGTACGCATACCATCTAATTGAAAATGAAGCTCAGAGGATTCCACCCTCGCGAGCCTCGCACTCTCCCTAGCAGCACTTGCCTCTTCTTCGAAAGCTTTCAACTTCTCCTCAGCAACCCTTGCTTTCTCTTCAGCAGCTTTCAATGAGCTCTCTAACAACGAAAGCTTAGTCTCCATAGATTTATATTTCTCCACCATTGAATCATCAGCGGGAAAATGCTTGGATAATCACTCGCTCACAATTTTTAGGCCCTCACCAACATTAAAAGTGTACAGCATAAGGAATAAATTTACTCGCTATGTTATAAGAGGCGAAGTAATATACAAGCAAGTTGCTCAAGGAAAATTGCAGCCTTACCGCAGCTAGTGTGTCGGTTAGTGAAAGGCTGGAAAAAATATCATAAATTACCCCCTGGGCCAGGAAGTCTTCAGTCCACTCTGTAATTGCCAAAGCAGTTTGGTTTCCACGCCACTTTTTAAGAGCAGGAACAAGGTGACCTGAGTGACCGCTACTCCGATCCCTCTTGTTCTTCTTTCTTTCTGCGGGTTCAAAGTTCGACGATGGCTAGTTTGCCCATCATCAATCTCTTTATCCTCAAAGCCGATTACGATCTGCAGCAGAGACATAGTGTTGGCACCACCAACATTCACTTCGTCGTCATTGAATTTTGATGGATCAATGTCACCTTTCGTGAGATCCACGTCTGCCACAATAAGAAACATCATAAGTCAAAATGAACTCAAATAAAAAAGACAAAGAGTGATACAAACCGCTATAAAATACACAACATAATATAGGCAAACAAGACACCTTTAGCATCAGAGTCGACATGGAAAAATGTTGGGTATGTACGCGAAGTGTAGCCACACTCGGCATCTCCTTCGTATAGAGAACACTCAAGTTAGGAAGCTTAGATTTAGGAACTTTGTAGTTCCATGAAGGTACATCAGACTCAGAAGTTTGTTTGGCTCTAATAAAAATATATTGCCTATGCCAATCGCCAACATTACTGGGGAAGCCACTCACAAGCTCTACCCCAAAAATCATAGGATATAGGGTGAATTCGTCCACTGTATTCTTCACTTTTCGAAGGTGGTAGAAATTGTGAAATAAGTTAATTGTGAAAGGTATGTTCGCATTTTCACACACGCGAAGAGAACCCATCATAATAGAGATGCCCTTAGGATGAAATTGGGCCACAACAATATTTTATGAACAAAGCAGTGCAGTCACCTGTTCAAAAAGTGGAAAATAAAGATCAAAGTTTAAATATTCTAGGTAGAAAGATATATAGCCAGGTGCGGACACACTCAGATCTAGAAGGTGAACAAAGCTTATAAGCAGACAAAAAAGGAAAGAAGTTCTTTAAGTCATTCATATAGGATATGGTTAAAATACTAAGAACGATGGAGGATCCGGAAACATCGTCGGAATCCCCGTCGAAAGAAACATCTTTTACGGGGGACTTACCGTGATTGAAAGAAGATATGGAGGTCCTAAAATGGGGAGGTGATCATCTTAGTTAAAATACAATAAAAGCAAATCTACTACAAAAGGGATTTACAGAAAACAGGCCGGAGAAGATGATCAGAAGTAAGTCACATAGACAACCGGAATCAGAGAAAAAAAAACACACTAGAGGTATGAGAAATGATTCAAACAAGGGAACTTACCCTTGAAGGAACTGAGGCTGGATTACGCGTAGAAGATTTGAGAATTAGTACAAGAAAGACAAACTCTGGGCAATGGTGATGAGGAGGCTGAAGCAAGAAGGAAGAAGGAGCCTTAAATATGGACAACAAAAGGAGAAATTAAAGAGGAAAAGCAGAGTAATGATGAGTATCTGACAAAAAGCAAAGTACCTTTTTGCTAATATCGAGACGACGACGGTATATGAACAGACAACACACTAATTAAGGGCTACATTCAACTTTTAGTTTCAAATTCCCCATTTAAGAGATATAGCGATAACAAACGTCACAGAATTTTGGGCTGGAATGCCGAATAATGGGGAGAAAATCACTGAATTCAAAAACAAAATCACCAAAAATACTGCCTTGGCATGAGGAACCCAAAAATTCAAAAAATTAATTTCAAAGAGCGATAGAAGAGAAAATTATAGCCAACAAGACTACATCACTTCGCAAGGCTGAAAGGAGCTTCCTCATCACGAACATTATTTACAAACAGTAACATCATTTCGTACTCAGATTGCAAACAACATCATCTCTTCGTTTCTTGTAATCTTCATGGCTGGGGTTTCTTATGATGTAGGTGTGGCCCAACAATCAATGGGTTGAGAGTCGCTAAGCCCAGCCTAGCATTATCCTGCCAAACTTTGGTCCAACATAACAAACAGGCAGATGCAGCGAACACAGGAATCACAAGTCGTGGCAGAAAACGTGGGCTGGGGAAAATGGGACACACAGCTAACACAAAGGCCACGACTGAGGAACATGGGAGAAGTGATGTTGTAACACCCCAAACCCAACGTACAGTGTTAGGTCGGGTTTGGTCGTGCTACCGAAAATGATAGCGGTAACAAGTAGATAAATTATATGCGGAAGCAATTTAGACCATTCAAATCCTAAATTACTATTACAGGGAAAGTATTAGTATAAGTGTTAAATGAAAGTTTCACATAACTATTACAGATTCAAAATCCATGTTAAGGTTCATCCAGGATCTCTCTCAAAATAAGTAAAAACATTAAAGTGCTTTTCTCTTATAGTTCTTCTTCACCTGAAAAAGGTTGTTTAACTAGGGTAAGCTCCTTGCTTAGTCAGGTTTCATTTCCAGTATTTACCCAGTTGAGTTTTAGTGATCACCGAATATCAAATAACAAATAGCCACATATGTCCTAGCACATAGTAAACGGATACATGTGGTTAGTGCCAAGTTGCTGCCAAGTGCCTATGTGGCAACTCTGACTAACATACAAGGCACAACCGTTCAGTATTCAGTCTTGTCAACCAAGCCCAAACATATGTTCAGTTACGAGCTCATATCAGTACAGTACAGTGGGTAATGCTAGCATACCAGAAACTTCATGAGTAGCCAGTCTAATCAGACGATCCGGTCAATACCGTTCCCCGCTGACTTTGACCGAACTACAATCGCGTCGAGGGCCTCGAAATCAGAGACAGTTAATCAGGTAGCAGATAATTCACATTTTACATGGCAAGATAAAGTACAATATGATCATCCACATAACATATCAGAGCAGTATATGATTCAAGTTTGACATGGCAAGATAAGGTACAAGCTGGTCATTCACAGAAAAAAAAATCGGAGTAGTTCATAACTCGGTTTCACGATAATTGAACACAGTAATATACACACTCAGTTTAACAGTCAGTGTATTATCAATTTAAGTTTAACAAGTATGTTCCTTTGTAATGGAGTACGAGTATAGGTTCAAGTATGTATTTTGAGTACAGGGGTTTGAGTTGTTGGGTGTGAGTATAGGGGATTCGAGTAAAGAATTCGAGTGGAGAAGGTTCAAGTGGTATGGGTATCGGGTTGTACTGGTTTGAGTGGTAAGTGGTACCATTTCGAGTGGTGAGGTTTGAGTGGTAAGTATTACCAGTTCGAGTGGTGAGGATCGAGTGGTAAGTATTATCAGTTCGAGTGGTGAGGTTCGAGTGGTAAGTATTATCAGTTCGAGTGGTAACTGGTTCGAGAGGTAAGGTTCCAGTGGTACTAGTTTGAGGGGTAACGATTCCAGTAGTACTAGTTCGAGGGGTTAGGTTCGAGAGGTGAAGTCTTTCAGTAGGTTTGAGAGGTAAAATTTTCAGTAGGTTCGAGGGGTGAAGTCTTTCAGTAGGTTCGAGAGGTGAAATTTTCAATAGGTTCGAGAGGTGAAGGTATAACAGGGATTCGATAGGTAAAGGTATAGCAGGGGTTCGAGGGGTACTGTTCAGTAGGGGTTCGAGGGGTAAAGGTTTAGCAGGGGTTCGAGGGGTGTTGTTTAGCAGGGATTCGAGAGGTAAAGGTTTACCAGGGGTTCGAGAGGTACTGTTTAGCAGGGGTTCGAGGGGTAAAGGTTTAGCAGGGATTCGAGAGGTATTGTATAGCAGGGGTTCGAGGGATAAAGGTTCAGCAGGGGTTCGAGAGGTAAAGGCTTAGCAGGGGTTCGAGAGGTACTGTTCAGTATGAGTTCGAGAGGTACTGTTCAGTATGGGTTCAAGAGGTACTGTTCACTGGTGGCAGCATGTACGCATATAAGACAATATATATATATATATATATATATATATATATATATATATATATATAACTTCAATTCATGCAAGGTAATGAAAACACTCACTTTGGTTAGACTTGGGCTTGGCAACTTCCGTCTCCTGCTTTATCACTGCTCACCACTATTCTTTTGGCAAGAAATTTTCTTAAGGCTGAGTGAGAAGGTAAGAACTGGGGATCTAATATTTATGCTGGATAAAAACATAGGTTCTAACACCTACCAACCTGAAATTTTATCCTGTAATCCTACATCCACTTGCCCAAAAATTACTTTGGAAAACTCTCTCTCACGTCCGCCGTTCATTTCCTATTCCCAGCAATTCCATTTGCCAAAATTACTTTGGATAAATTTCTTTACGTCCGCCGTTTCTTCTTCCCAGTGAATTCACTTGCCAAAATTTAATTTGGATAAAATTATTTACGTCCGCCGTCCATTTCTTCTCTCCCTTAGTTTTCCTTACTTATTTATTCATTCACTTATTTATTTACTTATTGCTACTATATATATGTGTGTATTATCAGTTTCCTTTTCACGGCAATTCCTTGTATTTGCTCATTTATTTATTTATTATTATTATTATTATATACAAAAATATATGTATATATATATATATATCTTCTTTGACAACATTAACTCTTAGCATTTAACTATAATTAGTCAATATATGTATAGTGGCAATATACCAGCTATATTTCCAACGGTAATATAACAGTTATAAATGGATATATTTTATAGTATATATATATATACACGAATTTTCCCAACATTTCAAAACTACATTTCCTCTTTTATCTTATATCCTTCTCAATTTTTGCTGATAACATGTCAAGACTAATTTCAGTCTTTGTTGCGGTAATTATCGTGGTACTGCGTGTTAGTATTCTCATTGAAGATCTTACGCCGAAAGAATTTTGTTACTCTTCAGTAATGATTGGATTCATTTATTACCTTTTATTTTTCACAATCATCATAGATTTTTGTATTTCTAATTACATTTAATAAATTAATTTATTTCCCTATTATACAGTAACATCAATAAATTGTTGGTTTTGTAGGCAAGGTTCAATGGTTGTAACAACCTTGATGGTTTTCTGATGTTCGGCCTTAACCTGTTGACACACCAAACAATATGCCACGTATTTCGCTATGTCCCTCCTCATATTATCCCAAAAGTACCATTGTTTCAGGTCTCGGTACATTTTGGTTCCTCCTGGGTGCACCGTATACTTGGATCGGTGAGCTTCCTCCAACACTCTTTGGGTGATTGCTGAATTTTGGGGTAGCAAAACCTACCTTTACAGGTCAGCACTCCTTCATTGTCTACTTCAAAATCTGGCAATTTACCTTCAGCAACAAGCTTTTTCTTCTTTACCAAGGATTCATTTGACTCTTGAGCTTTCTTAATCTCTGTGGGTAACTCAGCTTGTACCCTTAGATTGAAGAATACAAGTCGGTCAGGTTTGGTCTCGTATTCCCAATTCTCTGCTTGCGATAACATCTCCGCCTCCTTTATCCAGATATGCGCCAAATTCACCTTTCGACTTAGTGCGTCTGCCACCACACTTTCCTTGCCAGGATGATAATTGATCACACTGTCATAATCCCCCAAAAATTCCATCCACCGATGCTGGCGCATATTCAGGTCCTTTTGGGAGAATAGGTACTTCAGGTTCCTATGATCTGACATTACTTCGAACGTGACTCCATATAAGTAATGTCGCCATTTCTTTAAACCAAACACCATTGCAAATAGTTCTAGGTAATGGGTGGGGTAATTATTTTCATAAGGTTTCAACTTCCTGGATGCATAAGCAATCATGTGGCCCTTTTGCATCAATACACATCCTAGACCTTCTCCATAAGCATCGGTATACAATATGAATCCATCCCTTCCGTCAGGTAGGGTAAGAATTGGGGCAGAGGTCAGACGCTTCTTCAATTCCTAAAAACTGGATTCAGTCTTCTCATTCTATTCGTACTTAAATCCTTTCTGAGTTAAACAGAATAAATGGGATGCAAGCTCAGAGAAGTATATAATGAAACGCCTATAATACCCTGCTAGTCCAAGAAAACTTCAAACTTCAGTACTATTGTTCGGCACTCTCCAGTTTAGAACTGTCTCAACTTTAGATGGATCCACGGATATTCCTTCCTTGCTAATCACGTGGCCCAAAAAGTTCACCTGGTTTAGCCAGAATTCACATTTGCTAAACTTGGCGTACAACTTGTGCTCCTTAAGCAGTTGTAATACTTTCCTTAGATGCCCATCATGCTCCTATTGAGATTTGGAATAGACCAGGATGCCATCGATGAAGTTGACAACAAACTCGTCTAAGTATGGTTGAAATACTCGATGCATGAGGTCCATAAAAGCAGCTGGTGCATTGGTCACCCCAAATGGCATTACTAGGAATTCATAAGGACCATATCAAGTATTGAAAGCTGACTTGGGTATGTCCTCCCCCTTCACTTGCAACTGGTAGTACCCTTGTCGTAAATCCAGTTTGGAAAATACAACTGCTCCTTGGAGTTGATCGAACAACTCCTCAATAATGGGAAGGGGGTATTTATTCTTAATTGTCACATTGTTTAAGCCTCGATAATCGATACACATCCGAAGAGAGTCATCCTTCTTTTTAACAAACAATATCGGGGCTCCCCGGGGAGAGGTACTCGGCTGAATGAATCCTCGAGCTAACAAGTCTTCAAGTTGTAGCTTCAACTACTGTAGCTCTAACGGTTCCATACGATATGGGGTTCGAGAAATAGGTGTGGCCCCAGGTACCAGATCAATGGAAAACTCGGTCTCCCTTTCCGGAGGTAAGCTTACTAGTTCCTCTGGATATACCTCAGGGAAGTCTTGGACCACTGTTATATTTTCTCCTTTTAACTGGTCCACTGGCTTATTCAAGATATAAGCCAATATTCCAGTCGCTCATTTGCAAATCATTCGTCAAGCCTTGACTCCAGCAACTATTAATGAGGAGAATCTTTTCCTTCCCACATCCACTTCAATCGGAAGTTCCCCTGGTCGACACAGCTTAACTTCCTTCGTATGACAATTTAACTGGGCGTGATTTTTAGCAAGCCAATCCATTCCAAGTATTACCTCATAGCCCTTTAAGGGTAGAGCAATTAGGTCTACGGGTAATTCTCCATGCCCCAAGTTTACCCTACAGTTTCTATATACTCATCCAGTTAGGATTTTAGCCTCATTTGTGGGAGTGCTAACTTCCAACTTGTAGGGTAAGTTCTCTATCTTATTTTCCACATTTTCAAGAAAGGAATAAAGAATGAGAAACACCAGGATCTATCAAAACTTTAGCTAGTTTACCCAAAATAGAAAGGGTACCTTCAATGACCTCAGTCGAATCCGGAGCTTCATTATCTTCCATTGCGTAAACACGAGCTTGCACCCTTGGTTGGCTTCCCCTGCTTACTCCTCCTTTCTGAGCCGGTTTGGTGATTGACGGCTGAGACCCCATGGTTTGAGACAAGTGACTTGGCAGAGCTAGCGGGCATTATGATATTCTATGTTCAGAACTTGCACACCTTAGACACTTGTTTGCCTTCCTCCAGCAATCCTTCTCATCATGGTTTCCCTTTCCATAGTGCATACAACAAATACGAGTCGTTCCTCTCGAAATGATGCTCGATCTCTTCGACATGGCCAAGGGTCGGGATATGTCTCTCCTAGGGACTTTTTTTTCTCAAAGTTTACTCTCTGTGGGCCTGGAGTGTATACCGACTGGGGCGTCACATTTGTTCTTCTCGATTGGTGCATGGCTCATAAGGCGTTATTGGTTTCCTCCACTCTGCAAGCGGATTCGACGGCTGCGTCATAACTGTTCTGATAAGTTGGGGCTAGGGCATCCTTCAATTCCAGCCTTAACCCTTGGACAATCCTCCTCTTGCGTTCCTTATCAGTTGAGACCATTTTCTCAGCAAATTTAGAGAGTCGGGAAAACCTTGCCTCATACTCTGTTACACTCATTAAGCCTTGTTTCAAGTTTGTAAATTCTTCTTCCTTCCTTTCGATAACTAGAGGTGGAATGAACTTCTTCTTAAACTCCTTTTTCAAAATTTTCCCAGGTCATGGGAGTCTCCTCCATGTCCCACTTCCTTTGTATTATGTTCCACCAATCTAGTGTGATGCCTTCTAATTGGAATATAGCAAAATTCACCTTCCTCCCATCGGTATATCCCAAGGCTAAGAAGGTTCGAGCCATTATTTCGATCCAATTTTTGGCGACTTCATCATCTGGGCTGCCGCTGAACCTGGGTGGATGAAACTTCTGGAATTGTTCCAAGGTCGCATCCTCAGTCTCTAGTCTATAACTTCGATCCCTGACCGAAGATCAAGCTCGATTGTCTCTCTCTATCATGCGGCTCAAAATTTCAGTAACTTGACTTGCGAATAATTCTATCCCAGCGGTTGGGGGATTTTGTCCCGCGGGTGAGTTTGAACTTTCTCCTTGATCCCTTTTCATTGTCCTACACTCAATAAGTTAGTTCCACGGATTGAACCAATCCTTATTTAATTACCTAGCCAAAAGAATATAATTCACAAAATATTTTTATCATTACCAAAATTCTTTTACAGTAATTATAGCTTCCTTATTAGATAATTACGATAATTTTATAGTCCTCTAGCATCGTCTTTCAACGTAAAAAATTGAGACTCTCTTCTTGTTCTAATACCTATCTTACAAATGGTTAGTATCTTCGTTATAAGTTTTCCCCCAAAAAGTCAGCTTCCAATTCTAATTAACTCTCGAATCCTTGGTGGAGTCACCTCCTTCTTCTTACTCAGCTCTAGGGTACGCTTGGTCCATTAAATCATCACGCAATAAGGCAAGAGCTTGCTCCATCACGCCTCGAGTCTCTCTATATGCCTCCAACGTGGTTCCGTTGGTTTTCAACGATAGGCGGTCAGACCTCCCTGTAGTTCTTGGGCATTTACCAGGGCTAAGTCTACTTATCGAAAGACTTCTTGTCACTCTGCATCCCATTGTCCAATCTCCCTACTTCTTTGATTCCTTAGTTGATTGTTTTCGACGACTGCCGTATTCAGGCGGGTCTTTTTTGCGTTAGCACGCAGATATTGTTCCCACATTGCATCTCTTGTTAATTGATCTTGGGTCTCGAGGCTAAGGATTCTGCCCATCAATTCTGCCCGCTCCATGACTAATGCATGCACAATCCAATTTGGATAAGCGTGAGTTTCCACCCATTGAGGATTGTTTATTACTTCCGTCCAAGGAAGAAACGTCTCTGGGAATGCTCCGTAATGTCTTTTGACCTCAATAATTTCTTGAAAGGCATTGCTCGCAATTTCTACGTTATTGTCCATCTATTGACATAACAAACCTATTAGCTTGACATTTAATACACAACTAGCTCTCATTACTTTATTCATAGTTCATTTAGTTTTCTTCTAGAATCTTTTATTAAGGTAAGTATGAATTTGTCTTTACTTGGTTTGAGATTTCTCTGATACCACATCTGTAACACCCCAAACCCAACGTACAGTGTCGGGTCAGGTTTGGTCGTGCTACCAAAAATGATAACAGTAACAAGCAGATAAGTTATATGCGGAAGCAATTTAGACCATTCAAATCCTAAATTACAATTACAGTGAAAGTATTAGTATAAGTGTTAAATGAAAGTTTCACCTAACTATTACAGATTCAAAATCCATGTTAAGGTTCATCTAGGATCTCTCTCAAAATAAGTAAAGACATCAAAGTGTTTTTCTCTTATAGTTCTTCTTCACCTGGAAAAGGTTGTTTAACTAGGGTAAGCTCCTTGCTTAGTGAGGTTTCATTGCCAGTATTTACCCAGTTGAGTTTTAGTGATCGCAGAATGTCAAATAACAAATAGACACATATGTCCTAGCACAGAGTAAAAGGATACGGGTGGTTAGTGCCAAGTTGCTGCCAAGCACCTATGTGACAACTCTGACTAACATATAAGGCACAACCTTTCAGTAGTGCCCGAAAGCCATCAGTCAGTCCAGTATTCAGTCTCGTCAACCAAGCCCAAACAGATGTTCAGTTACGAGCTCATATCAGTACAGTACAGTAGGTAATGCTAACATACCAGAAACTCCACGAGTAGCCAGTCTAATCAGATGGTCCGGTCAATACCGTTCCCCACTGACTTTGACGAAACTACAATCGCATCGGGGCCCCCAAAATTAGAGATGGGTAATCAGGTAGCAGATAATTCACATTTGACATGGCAAGATAAAGTACAAGAAGGTCATCCACATGACATATCAGAGTAGTATATGATTCAAGTTTGACACGGAAAGATAAGGTACAAGCCTGTCATTCACTAGAAAAAAACATCGGAGCAGTTCATAACTCAGTTTCATGATAATTGAACACAATAATATACACACTCAGTTTAACAGTCAGTATATTATCAATTTAAGTTTAATAGGCATGTCCCTTCGTAATGGAGTACGAGTACTGGTTCGAGTATGTATTTCGAGTACAGGGGTTCGAGTAGTTGGGTGTGAGTACAGGGGGTTCGAGTAAAGGATTCGAGTGGAGAAGGTTCAAGTGGTATGGGTATCGGGTTGTACTGGTTTGAGTGGTAAGTGGTACAAGTTCGAGTGGTGAGGTTCGAGTGGTAAGTATTATTAGTTCGAGTGGTGAGGTTCAAGTGGTAAGTATTATTAGTTCGAGTGGTGAGGTTCGAGTGGTAAGTATTATTAGTTCGAGTGGTGAGGTTTGAGTGGTAAGTATTATCAGTTCGAGTGGTGAGGTTCGAGTGGTAAGTGGTTCGAGAGGTAAGGTTCCAGTGGTACTGGTTCAAGGGGTAACCGTTCCAGTAGTACTAGTTCGAGGGGTTAGGTTCGAGAGGTTAAGTCTTTCAGTGGTTCGAGGGGTGAAGTCTTTCAGTAGGTTCGAGGGGTGAAGTCTTTCAGTAGGTTCGAGGGGTGAAGTCTTTCAGTAGGTTCGAGATGTGAAATTTTCAGCAGGTTCGAGGGGTGAAGTCTTTCAGTAGGTTCGAGAGGTGAAGGTATAGTAGGGGTTTGAGAGGTAAAGGTATAGAAGGGGTTCGAGGGGTATTGTTCAGTAGGGATTCGGGAGGTAAAGGTTTAGCAAGGGTTTGAGAGGTGCTGTTTAGCAGGGATTCGAGAGGTAAATGTTTAGCAGGGGTTCGAGAGGTACTGTATAGCAGGGGTTCGAGGGGTAAAGGTTTAGCAGGGGTTCGAGAGGTAAAGGCTTAGTAGGGGTTTGAGAGGTACTGTTCAGTATGGGTTCAAGAGGTACTGTTCACTGGTGGCAGCCTGTACGCATATAAGACAATATATATATATATATATATATATATATATATATATTTACTTCAATTCATGCTAAGGCAATGAAAACACTCACTTTGGTTAGACTTGGCCTTGGCAACTTCCGTCTCCTGCTTCATCACTGCTCACCACTATTCTTTTGGCAAGAAATTTTTCTGAAAGCTGTGTGAGAAGGTAAGAACTGGGATCTAATATTTATACTGGATAAAAACATAGGTTCTGACACCTACCAACCTGAAATTTTATCTTGTAATCCTACATCCACTTGCCCAAAAATTACTTTGGAAATTTCTCTCTCATGTCCGCCATTCATTTCCTCTTCCCAGCAATTCTATTTGTCAAAATTACTTTGGATAAATTTCTTTACGTCTGCCGTTTCTTCTTCCCAGTGAATTCACTTGCCAAAATTTAATTTGGATAAAATTCTTTACGTCCGCCGTCCATTTCTTCTCCCCCCTTAGTTTCCCTTATTTATTTATTCATTCACTTATTTATTTACTTATTGCTACTATATATATGTATTATCAGTTTCCTTTTCACGATAATTCCTTGTATTTGCTCATTTATTTATTACTTACTTATTTATTTATTATTATTATTATTGTATATATATACACACAAAAATATATGTATATATATATCTTCTTTGACAACACTAACTCTTAGCATTTAACTATAATTAGTCAATATATGTATAGTGGTAATATACCTGCTATAAACGGCTATGTTCCCAATGGTAATATAACAGTTATAAACTGCTATATTTTATAGTATATATATACAAATTTTTTCGACATTTCAAAACCACATTTCCTCTTTTATCTTATATCCTTCTCAATTTTTGCTGATAACATGTCGAGACTAATTCCATTCTTTGCTGCAGTAATTATCGTGGTACTGCATGTTAGTATTCTCACTAGAATCCTACGCCGAAAGAATTTTGTTACTCTTCAGTAATGATTGGATTCATTTATTACCTTTTATTTTTCACAATCATCATAAAATTTTGTATTTCTAATTACATATAATAAATTAATTTATTTCCCTATTATAAGGTAACACCAATAAGTTGTTAGTTTTGTAGGCAAGGTTCAACCATTACGGTTGGGGTTTTCACAGATGTGACCACGATCTCAAAGTCCTAAGAATAGGGAACGACAAAGGGAATGAGCTTATAAATACAACAAGCTTTGTAGGAGCTAAGGTAAGCGATATAGTAGAGAGAAATTCCATTTTTTAAAGAGAGGACTGGCTTGACCGTCGGAGTCGCTCTCCTGGAATCACTTCTAGGACCGTATTTGCAGTTAAAGGAATCGAAGCAAGTGAACCGAGAAGAGGCTACCTGGACAGGCTCCACATCACCTATGCATTTCGGCTCTGCTACAGGAAAGGTAGTAGAGGGACCTAAATAGTTCGTAGCTAGAGGTGATTCCTAAGTTGTGGCACTGGGTCATGAATGCTATAACATAAAGTATGACGTTTCAATGGATTTGGGCTAAATTTATTTGGTGTTCCTTGAGAAGCCGAGAGAGGATGGGGGAAGAGGAAAGCAAAAGTCGAACCTAAAATGGTGCTCGTAAATAGCACACCTAACGGGCTTCGGGTCTTTGGGTGTTTCGTCATCTCGAAGAACCTCCAATTATAAGTCCTCTGGGACCCTAATCGTGGATAAGAAGCTAGACAACAAATGGAAAATTTCCTTGGGAATCAGCTGGGGGCTCTTGAGATCGAGAGAAAAGACCTTCTCGAAAAGGAAAGGTCGACCCTCCTCATCCTTTTAGATCAGTGTCTTCCCCGGAACCCTGGGTCTCGAGGTGACCCACTTCCGGCAGTAAACCTTAGGTGGCGCTGGATAATTTATCGAGCTCTATCTGTCTCCCCTGCAGGAAGAATTGGAACTAGCGTCCGATGAGGAAATGGTGCCAAAACCTTGAAGGCGAGAGTTCTCAATTTTGCCGGTAGAAGATATAATCGGAAAATAAGCTAGAATTTCTCCTTTCCCCCCAAAGGCATTTGCGACACTGTGAAAGTATATACAAAAAGACTAAGTAAAGGGGAAAAGGCGGACTTACTGGTCTTTTGGCCGGAACGTTTGGCCGGAGCTCTCTGTGGATAACGATGAAGTGATCTGGAAAGAGAAGAAGAAGTTTGAAAAATGATGTGGGTGAAAAGTAATTTAAGACGCTTTGAAGCGGAAAATATAGAGGGAAGAAAAGGCAATGATTACCTCGGGCCACCAAAAAATAAGTAAGGACGTTGATAGATGGGCCGCGTGGGCGTGAAATGCCAAGAATTAATGAGAAAAGTGGCGCACGTGGAATCCGGTGCGGACTTCATGCGCTCAAAGGCATGAGTGACCATCACGCCCCTCATGTCCTTACCACTTTTCTTACCAAAGCCCTCTCGTGAATAAGAGATTACCCCCCCCTATATTCCTTGCTGTCAAGGCCCAAAGCACCGTGTAAATAAACAAGAGCGAAGCCAGCTTCCTAACCCTCGGGCTCTAACACAAATTAGAAAGATAAAGTTCGAACCCTCAACAAATAAATCCACTCGAAGGTCGAATCCGAAGCTAATTAGAAGATCCTAAATTGGCCCTGGGGACAAACCCCTGGATCCTCGGGGGGCTAGGAAGTTGCACCCTATGTCTAACAATGAGTTTGAAGCAACCATATCGAAGGGTGAATCAACAAACTTATTGGGGTAAACCCAAGGTCGGACCTAGGGCCTTAGGATGAATTCAAGGGTCGTACCCTCAACTTTCGCACAAGGCAGCGGCAATTTGGGGAGCATCATTAACAAAACTAAAGCAAAAAATAAATTTTTTAGAAAATATAAAAACATTAAAATTTTATTTTGGACCCAATGCGGGAGCACGGTCCACACTGAACTCAAATGGCACCAACAAGACATGATAGTTTTGGTATGGATGGAATGAAAATGAGGAAGAAATTGGTGGTGGGTCGTTAATATTTGTTTGAGTTAAGTGCTAAAATAACTCAATGTTTTGGTTGAAAGTGCTTACCTGTAAAATGTGAAAGTGCAAATCTAACCCTAAGTTTTGAACGAAAGTGTCAATCTAACCCTAATGGAAACTGACTAGAATTCAATAATTTGACAATTATACCCTTGTTGATTTTTTTTTAAAAAAAATTAGAAAGATTGAAAGTACTATTTTACTCTAATCATTTTTCCTTTATTCCTTTAAACCCTAAATATAAAAACCTATTTTTCACTTTTCACTTTTCACCCCTCCCCTCTTTATCTTCTCTGTTGCTTATTTCCTCCACCTCCGCCCTAATTTACTCTCACAATGCCTTGTTCAACACCCTAGTCGAACTCATCCTAACCATATTCTACCTCCAACCCATCAACGATTCCTCTAACAACCCCAAACTCTACTTCCACGGTCTCTCCAAAGCCTCACCAAAGCGCCCTCAAACTCTCATGCCATAACTACCTCGACCCTAAGAACACGCCGATCCTTCTACTTATGTGTTCAATCCATTTTTTGATAGATATTAAAGAATCATAGTTTTATATTTTATTTACTTCAAGGTTGGCCTCCATTGTCATTTAGCCTAGAGTCATTTGAGCACTTTTTAAAATTTAGATCTTATTGACACAATTTCAATAAAATTGTTTGGTTTGATTGAACGGTCTACACCAAACTGGGTTTAAATAGCACAATTGACAAATTCTATTCTTCCCGAAGGAAGCAAGAAAAATTCCAGAATACCAATTCTGGCCACCGATAAACTTTTCCGACTCAAAACCTAGTTTATCAATTCCGATAATAACCAAGGTAACCGAGAGGTCTTTCAATCAAAGAAGAAGCAAAATCGGAGTTGGGCACAGTAATCTTGGAAACCAATAAGGATTAGAGTGGGAAGGATTTGGCGGTTGAGGTAAAAAGTGAAGGTCAAAGGGCTATGAAGCTTGGTTCAAGGTAAGGTAATTTCATTTGATTGGTTGCATGGGGAGGCATATAGGAGGCATATAGGATTTAGGTGTAGTATTTCAAAAGGCATCTGGGAAACGGAAAAACGACAACTGTGGGTAAGTTGGGTGAGTCGAGAGATAATCATTGCTAAGTTCGTCGATTTGGTTTCCAAAAAAGACCAATCAAAAGGGAGTTAATTGTAAAATATGAATGTGCGATTTTATTTATGGTATAATGGTACTATATAAAAATATTATATATAAAAGTATAAATGAAAAAATAATTCTAATTATGATACAAGATATACATAGAATTTAACAAAATATTTCATTAACACTCCTCCTCAAGTTGAAACATGTGGATCACGAATGCCCAACTTGCAGAGAAGAGTCTGAAATTACTGTCTTCCAAGAGCTTTAGTAAATAAATCCGCAGGTTGACTGGAAGTGTGAATATGATGAGTAGCAACTTCTCTGGACTGTACCAAATCACGAACAAAATGACAGTCAATCTCAATGTGCTTCGTCCTCTCATGAAACACAGGATTGGCTGCAATATGGAGGCCGGCCTGGCTGTCACAATATAAACACATTGGAGAAGAATGACCAACCCCCAAATCTTGAAGAAGGGACTTAAGCCATATCAACTCACGGGTGATTCACCAAGCATAACAAAATATCATGTCAAGGAAAGTCGAGTAATAGGACAAGCAGCCCAATCCGAGTCGCAGAAAGCTGACAGCTGTAGAGAACTCTGAGCAGAAAGAAATAAACCTTGACCAGGATAACTCTTCAAATAGTGCAAAACACAGAGGGCAGCATGCCAATGTGTGACGCGCGGCTTCTCCATAAATTTTGCAAAAGTATGGACTGAATAACTGAGTTCCGGTCGTGTAATAGTCAAATAAATGAGTTTCCCAATCAAACGACGGTATTGCATAGGATCAGGATGTGGAGGGCTCGTCGAATGGGCCAAATTGTACTGTTGTTCCATCAGAAAATTTGTAGGCTTTGCAGCTAGCAATCCGGCTTCATGCAAGATGTCAAGAGTATATTTCCGTTGAGAAAGAAATATACCATCGGGTCTCCTAGCAATCTCAATACCCAGAAAATACTTCAGAGCACCAAGATTCTTCATATGGAAGCATGAGTTGAGATACTTCTTGAACTCAATCATCAAGTCCGAGGAAGAACCAACAATAATTAGATCATCAACATAAAACAGGACATGCAAGGTAACACTGTTACGCAAATAAGTGAACAAAGAGTAATCTGTTTTACTCTGAACAAACCCAAAAGTACGTAGAGCAGTAGCAAGCTTCGCAAACCAACTGTGGGGAGCCTGGCGTAGACCATACAGGGACTTGCGAAGCTTGCAGACCAAACCCGGAACAGGTTTGGAGTAACCCGGTAGAGGACGCATATAGACTTCCTCATATAAGTCACCATGTAAGAAAGCATTTTGAACATCCATTTGATGAATGTCCCAATTCCAAATTGCAGCAACGGTCAAGAATAAACAAACAGAGCTCATCTTAGCGATTAGAGTAAAAGTCTCAGTAAAATCAGTTCTTTCAATCTGTCGATTTCTATGAACAACAAGCCGAGCTTTGTAGCGCTCAATAGAGCCATCAGACTTGAACTTGGTCCGATACACCCATTTGCAACCAATGGCATGTTTGTCAGCAAGGAGAGGAGACAGAACCCAGGTATTGTTCCGCTCAAAGGCACTAAGTTCACCAGACATGGCCTCTTGCCAATGGGGATGACGAGAAGCCTCAGAATAGGTAGCAAGGTCTGAGCTAACAGTCACTACAGCCAAAAATGCAGTGTGCAAAACCGAAAAATTATGATTAGTAGGATATCCAACACTAGACTGAAAAAACTCACCAAGCAGAAACTGAATCACATGGAGCATCAGTTGATCTCTCAGGTAAGCATTCATATGTTTCATCCGATGTGTATGATTCTAAAAGTCTACAAATCCAATCTCTCAGGAACAACCCACAACTAGAGAACAGGTTCTAGCTACTTGCTAAAAATGAAGACATGGATAAGGATGAATCTGAAAAAGATTCTCAGGAGCTATAGCAGGATCATGTAAGTGTTGCTAACCCTCTGACTAACCTGAAATTGAAATTAGAGCAAAGTAAGTCTAGGAAGAGAACACTATTTAACAAATCAAACAAAATGAACCATAGATCCTCAACAAAAAGTAAATCACCAAGTTTTCATGGATAGTAAGACCAATAATCTTAAAGTTTTAGTCTAGAACCTAAGAGGTGTTGAAACATCAATGGATAAACTCAAGAAGCTGATTAGAATTCATTCATTAATTTACTTAGTATCATAGAACCCAAACATACACCAGATCAGGGAGAGTTCTATAGAGTCAGGCTCAGTTTCACAAACTATATTTGTTCTCCTAAGAGTAATATTTGGCTATTCTGGAATCTAGAATATGTGCTAAAAATCATCTCTGGAACTGAACAGTTCATTAGAGCCAGCATTAATGTATCTACTTTCCAGAAATATATGAATGTGTTCTTTATACATGCCTCTACCTCACTCGGAAATAGGAAAATCCTTTGGAAGGACCTGAATATTTATCATAGCTAAAAAAACTATACATATGGGATTTTAATGCAATGATTACTGTGGATGAATACAAAGGCTCAAGTAGACCTTAAAGGGAAAGAATTAGGGACTTTGCTGATTTTATTAACACAAATAAGCTTAAACACCTTTTTAAAGTAGGGAATAGTTTTACAAGGATCAATAATAGAAAATCCCCTACCTTAGAAAGGCTGGACATAGCTCTAGTGTGTGACCAATGGATCTCAGTTTTTCCTAACAGTTCAGTACGCACACTAAATAAACACTCATCAAACCACTGCCCACCGTTGCTTACCATTGGTAGTGATTTAAAAACCTACCCGAGACCTTTTAAATTTTTAGATGTTTGGATGACTAGGTTAGACCTCAAAACCATTATCTCCACAAACTGGTCTCAACCACTTAAAGCTTATGGAATGAACAAACTTTTTCTGAAACTTAAAAGTCTAAAGGTTGACTAAAAAAATAGGAATAGGGAAACATTTGGGGACATAATTGCAAACATTAAAAAAGCAGAAGAAGATCTTAGGGATCGGGAGGGTACTTATGAGACTACTAACAACACTACTGGCTTAATTGAACTTAAAAGAAAAAATGCACTGCTAATTAGAGCCCTCCATGAGGAAAACTGTTTTGGAAGCAAAAGGCCAAACTTAAATGGTTAAAAAATGGAGACGAAAGTACTAGGTACTTTCATGATTCTGTAAATGAAAGAAGAGCTAGACAAACATTACCAAAGTTAAGTCATCCACATGTGTTTGGTTAGATAGCACAACTGAAATAGAAATTGGAGCTATCAGTTTCTTTACCAAGCTACTGACTGATGACTCTGATGATTCTACTTCCAAATCACATTTCCTTAGCCATATTTCACATTTGATTTTTGAGGAAAAAAACTCAGCTTTACTCTATCATCCCACTTCGGAAGAGATAAAAAATATAGTTTTTCATGTCAACCAAAATAGCACACCAGAACCATATGGATATGTAGCTGCATTTTTTAAAACATACTGGGACATCATTCAAAATGATGTATGTGAAGCTGTAACTCAGTTCATGAAAGGTGTACCATCCTAGCTAGCTAACACCTGGATCACTTTAATCCCTAAAAAGGAAATCCCAGTTAGTTTTTCAGACTATAGGCCCATTAGCTTATCAAACTTTGTAAATACATTTTTTTCCAAGCTAATAAATTATAGATTAGCCATCTTAATGCCTAAAATCATTTCTGAAAACCAAACTGCTTTCATGAAACAAAGAGAAATTTTTGATAATGTTATATATCTTCATGAAATGACAAAATTTCTCAACAAGAAGCACGGGAATCCTAATTGCATAAAACTGGACTTAGCTAAAGCTTTTGATAGAGTTAAATGGAACTTTCTGGATGCAATCACAGAAATTTTTGGTTTCCATAAGCACTTCATTAAGTTAATAATTAACAACCTCCATGGTTTTCCATTATTATTAATGGAAAACCTTATGGTTTTTTTCCAGGATTTTAGAGGAATTAAACAAGGTGACACATCTAACCCACCCTTTTTAATATCTTCACAGAATCCTTCACGCGAAGTTTAAAATTCATTTTCCAAAATGAAAAGTGAATTACTTTAATCTCCCCTGTGCAGCTTTGCCTATCACTCACTTGAGTTATGCAAATTACACAGTACTGTTCATCCAGGTTACCAAACCATGCATAACTAGACTTAAAGCATTCCTCTCTGTTCTTGAATTCACAACTGGGCAGAAAATAAATTATGAAAAGAGTAAGTTTTTCATAAGCAAGCATGCTAATACAGGTCACATTCACTTGGTCAAAAACCAACCTGGTATGAGGCAAGGTCAATTTCCATTTGTTTATCTTGGTTGTCCAATTTACATATGTAGGATTAAAACTTCTTTCTTCAGGCCACTTTTTGAAACATATGATAGCCTGCTAAAAAACTTGAAAAGCATCTGGTCAAGTATGGTTGGGAAACTAGTTCTAATTCAAGTTGTACTTTTATCCATCCCACAATACTTGTGGGCAATTCTAAAACCACCTAATTCTGTGTTAAGGATCCTTATAAGAAAATTAACCACTTTCTTTTGGGGTGAGACAAATGAAGGTGATAAGAAAGTTTGGAAAAGTTGGAAAAATCCGTGTCTCCCTAAAAGAAAGAATGGTTTAGGTTTGAGAGATTCCAATTTGATCATACAATGTTTCTCATTAAAACTATGGTGGAAATTCCAACATGGAATCACCCCATGGTCACAGTTCTTATGGTCGATCCCGGAATCACAAAGAAAATCTCAAACTTGGAATAGAATTGTAGAGGTGAACTTGATAGTTGAATAGAACACAAGAACATTACATGGAGATGGTAAAGCTACTGCATTCACCTCAAATTGGACTGATTTTGGACCACTCCAAGACCTAGTTCAAAATTCTAACTTTACACTGGACACTGATGTTTCAATTTCACAATTTCTAAATCTAAAACACTTATACCTCCTCAGCTATTGTTCCTATCTCCTAACTTATTAATGTTTTTACAGGCTGCCAATGTCATACTAACTAGGGAAGATAGGAAAATATGGAAACCATCTACAAACAGATAGTTTTCTTTCAAATCAGCATATAATTTGGTCCCAGAGAAACAGACCTACCCTCAGATCCCTAAACAAGGTACGACACAAAAAGCTTCAAAAGAAAGTGTCAGTCTTTATGTGTAAGCTTGTTAATTTGATTCTTCCATTTGATGACATTTTAATCCTCTCCCAAATCTGCATTGCCTCAAAATGCCCATGCTGCATGAACTCTGACTCTCTATCCCCTTTTTCCCAATGAATGCACTTTGGCAAAAAAAACTCTTTGGACTCACTGTGATAGAATGCTAAACCTGTTTACTCCCTCTTTTCAGAATATTTGGGATAGATTAACTTTTTATTGGTCCACATCTGGCTGTAGCAGGATACATAATGAGTTCATAGCGATTACACCTTCTCTAGTTTTTTGGCACCTTTGGAAACTTAGAAATAGTGTCTTGTATAGTACTTTGAATCCTTTGCCTAGTGTACTGATTCAAAATATTACACAAGACATTTTCCATGCTTTCTTTAAGTGTGAAACTTTAAGTAATAACAAGGAGGATGACCATTGGTTTAAAATAGGTTTAATTCCTAAAATAAGACCACCTCCTAAGACCAAAATCAGAATAGTGTACTGGACTGAACCTATTGTTGGCTTCAAAATCAATGTTGATGCCTCATGGTTAGCCACTTTGCTAAAATGAGGCATTGCTCTAGTTGTAAGAGATTCTCAAGGCAACATGATTTATGGTTACAGTAAATGTATCTATGCTGGTTCTTCTCTATTCTCTGAGCTAATGGAAATCAGGCATGGCTATAAACATGCTTTGAAACTTGGATTTCAAAATTTCATACTTGAAACTTACTATGAATTAGTCATGGGATATATTGCTAATTCCATAAATGCTCCTTACAACCTATATAACTGGACCTCAATGATGCATGAGCAAATGAAGGACGTACATATTATTCATACTCTTAGGCAAGGTAATCTTGTAGCTGATCACATTGCTAAATCTGCACTACAAGGTTCACATTTAGGAAATCTGGATTGGGGAAATATGGATTAGAGATGCAGAGGTTTACTGAAATTAGATAAGTTAGGTATGCCTGCTATGAGATTTAATAGAAGAACAGATGCTACTGATTAGTTTATGCTCATCATTTTGCAGCTCCAGGAAACAAGACAGAGATAAAGGGGGAGAACAATTCAGCATCAGGAGATCATGGCAGCGCACCTGGAAAGCCAGAGATTCTAAAAATCAGATATGATACACAAGAAGGCCTGCAAATTCAAAAATCAGAAGAAGATGCACAAGATATCTGCAAAACAAGGATACTGCTACTTATACATAGCAATACTATCTCAAGAACAGAGACATCACCTTCATTTCACATCCGGAATATCACAAACCTTTTTGTTTGTACAATTTTTGATAAAGAATTAGAGTAGTTACAAAGTAGTTTGGCCGTAAAGTTATTAACACAAGGGGTGGAGATAACTTTGTCAGAATCACTACTTTGAACTACTCAAACACTATGGAAAATGTTTTTTTGCCTTTTGATTAACTCAAACACTCATCAAGTTCAATTTGATCTCACTCATGTAACTAATCAAACTCTATTTTTGCGACATAAGGACTGTGGATCCTAATAGAAAATCCCTCCCATTCTTTTGGGGATTACCTTTTAAAAAAATCATATTAAATACATAACCAAAATTTAATCACATTAAATCACGCTAATCATTGATTACTTTCAATCACATTTATCATATTAAATATGTAACCAAAATTTAATCAAATTAAATCACACTAATTAAATTGATTATGTTCACTAACATTAATCAAGTTAAATACATAACCAAAATTTAATCACATTAAATCATGCTAATCAAATTGATTACTTTCAATCACATTATTCATATTAAATACATAACCAAAATTTAATCACATTAAATCATGCTAATCAGATTTATTACTTTCAGTCACACTAATCATATTAAATACATAACCGGAATTTTATCAAATTAACTCACGTTAATCAAATTGATTAGGTTCAATAACATTAATCATATTAAATACATAACCAAAATTTAATCATATTAAATCACGTTAATCAAATTGATTACTTTCAATCACATTATTCATATTATATACATAACCAAAATTTAATCACATTAAATCACGCTAATCAGATTGATTAATTTCAATCACACTGATCATATTAAATACATAACCAAAATTTAATCAGATTAAATCAAATTAAATCACATTAATCAAATTGATTACATTCAATAACATTAATCATATTAAATACATAACATAAATTTCATCACATTAAATCATGCTAATCAATTTGATTACTTTCAGTCACATTAATCATTTTAAATACATAATCAAAATTTAATCACATCGAATCTGGCTAATTAGATCAATTACATTTAATCATATTAAATATACAAATAAAATTTAATCACATTAAATTAGATAAATCATATTAAATGATATTTAACAGAGAAATCTTATGAATTACATTTAATCACATTAAATTGTATTAAAACTAAATTAATCACATAAATGGACCTAACATTGGAAATTTTATGAATAAATAAATTTGAAAAAAATTTATTCATATTCAACATTAATCATATTAATCATATTAATACATTAATTATGTTTAATCACATTAAATTCTATTAAAATTAATCAAATTAATTGTAATAGTATCATAATTTTATTTGAATAAATAAATAGATAAACGTTTTATCATCATTTATCTATTTCAAATATCATATAATAATCTTATTATAATATCTCAAATCACAAATAATTTGAATAAAATTTAAACTCTTTAAATTATTTTAATTAATTCAAACAATTAGAGTAATTCACTAAATAATGTTCAAATGTGATTTAAAAAAATGCATCAGTTTTCTTCTCTGATACTTCATTCTCCATCAGAACACTTCTAACCATTCTTAAGGATTCCAAATATTCGGAATTAATGATAACTTTTCAGAATTTTATTTATTTATTTATTTATTTTAAACAGGGAAAGAGTGGATAACAATTGAAACAAATCAACTTTATCTTTATTAAAAAATTTAAATTCTAAAAACACTCTGGACATACACTACTGCAGGACATGGGTATTTGCATCAGTAATTTAGAGCAATAGCACCGGTATTTTGACCCCCAAAAATACCGGTGCGTATGTATAGGGGTGTAGAAATGCAACAAATTTGCACCGGTAAAATGGACTGGTGTAGAGCAGTATTTGCACCGGCATTTTATACCTGTGCAAAATAGCGGGATCACAAAATGTGTGCACCGGTATTATTTGGAAAATCGGTGTAATACCGGAATATAGTTTGCACTGGTATTTGGCACCGGTATAAAACCCATGAACCGGTGTAAAACAGTGATTTGTACACCGGTATTAAATCTGACAAATATAGTTTTTTTCACCGGAATAGATTGCACCGGTATTTTTTTACACCGGTATTATTGAACTAATTTAAAAAAAATTATTCAAAATGTGAAATTTATTTACACCGGTGCCTGGCTAAAATTTGCAATGCCTAATTTTTTTTCCGTTGGTCCAGCCCGAATAATTTCTGGGGCAACGATAGCCAGAGATACTTGTGAACTATTATAAATTGGAAACTTTTGAATATATAAGAAATTTGAAACATTCTATTACGAAAATATGGCTCGCAAAACATGCGAATATTATTCCAACATATGAAATAGAAGAAGTATCTTAAACATGGAATGAAACAAAGTAAAACACAAGTTTAGTATAACCAAACACCATCCATAGAATTCAAATATCATCAGCCAGTCAATATTAACAATCAACCTTTTATCATCAAGAAGTTGCAACGTAGTGTTCGCCTGCTATTGGTAGTCTCTGAGCCAAGCCCCACACCATCTCTCTGCTACACCTTGAATTTCGTACACATGGTACGGCCCTTTGCCCTCTGAAAAAATAAGTTCATTTCAAACTTACACTGTTAGTCAATAATGTTGCGTTTACTAGAGATTAATAATATCAAATTTTGAGATGAACGATTTACCTCCAAGAAATTGTTTGTCTCTGGGTGATTAACAAATTCTTCCATGAAGAGCATGATAGAGTACCCGCATTGCCATGAACCATTCTGGTTTCGGTACTGCACTAGAAAGGTAAATGTAATTACTAATCCCAAACATAAAGTTTGATAGCTGAAATGACAGATTGACTTACCATAATGTTGTTGATTTTCCAAGTGTAGTTGGGTTTTGGCTCAATCTTTCTCTTCTCCCTTTGGTATGCGTAAGCAAGCCCGTGAAGAAAGTAAATTTAAATGGTTACTTCTTCCTGTTTATTATGAAAATAGGACTTTTGATTTGATTGATTGAAATACCTTGAAATGACCCTGAGTTCGACCAAGTTTGTTGGTTTGATACCCCCTGACAATGTGTCCAAAATGAAAACATCCTCCGTTCGGGGATGGATAATGATGAGGTACCAATGATCGCCGTCGGAAAATTATGTTAAAAAAATTAATGAAACGGAAGTGGTTTGAAATGTGAATGTAATTATCAGGAGAAATACTTACATTCTTATGTAGGGTACGATGTAGAACTCAGCATATGTTGCCTTCATTGTTTCCCAATTTTTTTTAAATGGAGTTCGACCTCCTGCTCGAAGTTGGTTAGGTTACCACAGCTAGATGGACAGAATTGAACGAGACCTGAATTAGTTTCATATATTTTCTCCCACCGGTGCTTGTAACGTTAATCGTACATAAAATGAATTCTTGATAAATTAAAAAACATAAAGGCTATAAGTTTTGAAACTCACCCCATCCACACATCGACCTGCGATAATAGATCCAGGTCATCAAACACATGTTTCCCAGTTTCTTCCCGAACCAGAACTTCTACTCCAACATTGCAGGTGTAATGGCCTGTGAATGTTGATGGTCGGAACACTGGGAAGAACATCTAGTCCTTATTCTTTATCATTTCTAGGATAGCAGCATTAGCTTCCTTTATGAATTACCCTATGATCGGCCAATCTGTCAGGTTTCGTTTGTTGATAATCTGCGATTGTGAAATGATACGAAATGATCACTTAAGCATGTAGTATTGAACTTTCGTTTTTAATGAATAATAATGGGACATTTTTTTAGTGCATTACTTGTTTTGGAAGCCTATTTAATCTTGGTCTTGCAGATGGCTGGAAATTAGCCATCGATTGAAAATTTTGCTTGCCAGTATCCTGTTACAACGATTAATGAATAAGGATACGCAAAAGTACTTTGAGGAATTGAAAAATAATGTGTTACAAGGCTGTACCTCATCGTCGCTGGTGAGAATCATAACCTCCTCATCATCGTCGTCTGTATCACCTCCGGGATTGATTTCATCGATATCACTCGGTTGCTCACTTGCCTTGCCTATTAAGGGCACCAGCCAATCCACGATGCTATTGAGCGCCTCTCCAACATTATCAAAGTGGTGTTCTTTTGAGGGTAATCCCACCCTATGATGGAGGGCTGGCTCGTATACTCTGACACGAGCAACACTTCCTTGTTGGCCATCCATGCAATGAGAAACCTATCGAGGGCTATGTGCGAGCATTTTCTTCTTCCCGACTATGTATTTGGTGAAAAGAGTCACGTGTTCTCTATCTTATTCGTATAATATTTAAGTGAATCGATAAAATGGTTATGGAGATATTTCAAATATATTAATCAATGTATAAGACATGCATTGATTATTGACAATGTACCTCTTCATCTTTTACTCCGTTGCTGGGCTATTCATTGAACTTTTTAGCAGCTGCAGCAATGTTATCCATCGTCTTCTCTATAAACTTCTTGGGATTGTCAAGGCCTGGCGAAATCTGAACACCCCTTGCAGAAGCTAAGCCCTTCACCAATTGCTCCAAGTACGATACCATGGCTTTCACGATCGGGATCTCTCCTTGGCTGAAGAACTGCTACCACACTTGCTGCGGGAGAGATGAGGAACAACCACCACTTTGGGTAGACCCGTCTGAGTTTCTCTATACCTGCCCGGGTGATCATTCTTCTTTGTGACTTTTATGAGGATGTCCTCACTCGGCTGCAGTTCCAATGCTCTTTTTCCTTAAGCTCGTTCAATGTCAACTGAGAATCACATAGGAACACAATTGTGTATATGAATAATGTGAAGTACACAAAAAATAATAATTTAAAAGGTCAATTTTGGCGTAACTTACAACGTTCGGTGCGATCTTCTCAACCTTCTTCGATGTGTATAACTCTTTCTTATCTTTGTTTGCCTCAAGGTAGACAAGAGATTTGTCAGGTGTGAAGTCTCTTTGACTGAGTTGTTTCTCAATCTCATCGCCAGTGAATCCCTCGGTGGTCAACCTCATTTTCTCCTTCTCCTTTAGACCTTTACTCAATTTTTCACAGATGTATCGATTAACCCTTATGCATGTGTGGTGTGTGTAATCTATGCCCTTGTTGCGTTCAAAATTTGTCACCTTGAGCCTTTGTTGTTATTATAAATTAAAATTTAGTTGAATAGCATTTGTGGGAAACATGTCTCATAAAAAGTATTTATTTTTTCATCATACTTGAAAATCCAGATGCTGGCGCCTCTTTTCAAACAAGTGTCATTCGTCTTCATCCATCTATTTGTACTTCTTCCATGCTGGCATTCCTATTTTATTGATACCTTTGTTCACTTCGTGAATGGACCTATTTTCCACCTTTTTTTTCCAATTCCTATGTTGGTTTTTTGCCCTCTCTATAACCTCATTCTTCAGTATTTTTAGTTGCTCGTCTGTCACAGGTGTTTTAATCGTGAAGCTCTCCTGGAATGAATCATATGAAAAAGCATGCCATTAATCATGTCTTTACTAAGACTTAACCATTTCATAAAATTTTAATTACAATTGTCGAGAGTCTTACTAGAACATCCTTCCATGCCTCTTCCTTAACATCCTCAGGGACATCGCTCCAGTGTTCGCATGCGCCAAATCTAATGCGGCACCGAAAAGCGTAATTTCCATAAGCGTGCCACGCTGACCAATTCTTAATACATACCGTTTGATTCCCACGGAACTCAAATGCAACAGAAATTGGAGTGTTATGCTCTGCCAACATCATAGAATGGTACGTACTAGTTCCCTGTCTCCTCAAATAACTTTTTACCTCAAACTTGTCCCATCGTTCTCCATTTTTCCCTCCAGCTTTTGTCAAGTCATCGTCTGCTTCATTAATAGTTGGCCTTCCTTTGATGGTGCTCTTTCCCTTTCCCTTGAGAATTGGTGTTTTGGCCAACTGTTTACCGTTGCCTACTCTTTCAACATCCACTACAATAACATCACCAGGTTCTGCGGTTTCTTCCTTCTCTTCACTAGATGGGTCATTCGTTTGAGCTGCTTCTTCCTCAAATTTTATCTTCAACGGGATCCTTTTTGGTGGTGGTTCTTGGTCCACCACATCCGCCTCCTCATCGACCACATTCTTGGTCCGCCACATCCACCTCCTCATTGACCACTTCTTTCACCTCCTCATCCTTCTTCGTAACCGGACGCTTCCTCTTCGTGTTTCCCCTTCTTCGGTGGCATTTACAATAGTAGAATTGGAAATTATCATTCCATGACGATTCACACAATAACGGTACTTAAAGATCAACATTGATAGAACGTGGTGTAGAACTTGATCAACTAGTTTGTAAAACTTTTGAGCAAAACATGGCATAGAATTAAATAATACATAGATGAAACTACATCATGTGAGGCATAAAAGTTTATATAACATGGCATAGAACTTGAATAATTAAGGTATGGAACTTGATATAGAATGAAATGGAACCTTATAGAAGTTGATCGAATACCATACAAATGTCTTTGCATTCATAAATTAGACATACAACCGAGCAATTCTCACTCTCCCCTAACGTGACTATAAACATTATCACCAACAAAATTACTATAAAACTACATCACCCAGCCACAAAAAATGAAAAAAATTTACTCCCCACAATTGTATAAATATACCATTCAAGAGTGTCATTCAACTTTTTCTCAATTTACATATTTTTGGTCATAGAGGCAATTGATCGAACATGTATTGTGCGTGAGGGATGGAATGGGTTTTTGAAGAGAATATGACTTGGTAACCCATGGTAACATAAACCCTAACACTTACCTTCACCAATGGAGCATTTTTGTTGCTACTCCCTTTTTCTGAACTCACCAAGAATGGATCACCAAGTAATTTCTTCTCTCCCCAACTTCCTTTCTAATTTTTGTTGATTCTCTTGTGTTGCTCCACACTTTATAGGGATGGAATGGGAGATGAGGAGTTACAATGGTTGATGAGGAGTTGTGGATTGAATGGTTGGAGTGGTTAATGGTAGTTTTGAAAGAGAAATTGAAGGATTTGAAGGTGAGAATATGATGAATTGCGGGAGTTATGGCCGTTCAAATGGTTTTGATTTCAGAAGTTATGTTTTTTACACAAGGAATACATACAGTATTGGTGTAAGAAGAATGAAAATGGGCACAAATTTTTGCTTACTGTTCAGCACTAGTAACAATACCGGTGTAAAAATGAAGAAAAGCAGTTGCGTGCAGCTGCTTTAAATGAATTTTCCTTTGACCCGAGAGGAACACACAAAACTTTTGGTTAAATGTTGTACAGAGGTATATAGTACCGGTGTATAAAAGGAAAATACCAGTGTAAAAATGGGCAAAAAGTAGCTGCCTGTCACTGCTTTAAATATATTTTTGGAAAAAAACGTTCAACCTAAGAGTAATTTATGTAAATTTTTTCTAACTGTCCAGCACTGGTATATCTACCGGTGCAAAATCTTAAATTACCGGTGTAAAATGTTTCGCGCCTAATTAAAAATCCAAAAAAATTGAAAATTTTGAAATGCGTGCCAAAAAGTTGTACAAATACACCGGTACTTCTTCATTATTACCGGTGTAAAAAAGTTTATTAGTTGTTTAAATTATCACTTATTGCATTTTCCTCCCGTGCATTTTTCAAACGACCCCAATTAATCAAATTGACGTTCAATTATTGTGAATAAACATTGTACTAGTTGTTTCATGCAAATATCGACCACACATGGGCCCCGTACGGTGACGTTTCTAAGCATTGTTTAATTTAAAAAAAATTGTAGATTGACACCAAATATTTCGTTCGACCCCTTCAAGCACTTTTCCACTGGTCCAAATGGAATTTTCCAATGCTCAAGATTGAATAAGTAATGTTTTCCTACCTCAACGGTACCGAGGAACCCAAAAAGTTGATTGTATGTGTTTATTGCAATTAGGTACCCCTAATTGTGACATGCGGTTACGACGTGTTAGGAAACTACATAAATTATCAATTTGAATATTTCAGGATTAAATCATAATTGAAACATATTTGTGCCCGGGAGGTGGTTCGTTCTGATGTGCTAGTAGGTGTTGTAGAGTAAACGGTAAGGGTTTACTCCAATGATCTATATGTAATCCGAACATCTTGAAACTAAATACGGATCCTAGACCCGTTCGTTTCCCCGCATGTTTTACTTGGAAATACAAAAGGGTTGTTTTGTGGACCATCCTGTTCGATCGGATTGCAATTTTAATTTATGAGTAAACTTGTTACTTTTTGAAATTTAGTCCCTCCAAGAATCTTGGAAGGGTCGGAATATAAAATTGGCTCTACATATATGCAATTCAATACACAACAATCATGTTAATGCATTTGTAGACCCTACTAGTAGACAGAAAGCCCTGTAAAAGCAACAATGAATGCTTACACTATATTTTCCATAATTATATTACTGGCCACAAATTTACTTGGGGAACCTCCATAGCTCCCAATGCTACAATTTTTCGCAATTCTAACCATTCTAGGAATATAATGCCACATATTTGGTGGTCCTGAAGTAAAAAAAATAGGCCAACTATATTTGGCCTATCTTTTTGGTCTCCATGAGTGTATTTGAAGGACGAAATTTCAATAAACGCGGTGCACAAATTTTTTACTCGATTCATCATCGTGCATGTTTGTCAAAAGTAAGAATGTCAAACTATGCAACATAGTCAAAGTTGAGAACAAAATCTACTCTTCCTAACCGCTAATACAAGTTTTCTACGAATAATATTGAGAAAATGGTTCTACCCCGTCAGCTGGTCTTGTTGCATCACCGTCAAGGGTACTTGTGCCAACGTCCATGTCCTTAACATCGCCTGTGCGAAAGGTTGGAAAATTTCCGACTACTGTCACAGCGTCAGGATATTGATACATCATAACCTTGGCCATATGTTCCTACCAGGATCTTTGGTATTTGGATTCTTCAAGTAAGTTTGCTACACCGACCTCCAATGCAGCAACTCTAGATTCAATAGTAGCAACATACGTGTCAGTTGTCTGTCTATAGAAATATTCCATGAAAATCCTACCCATTGGTTGGCCATAAACGTCATGTGCACGGGCACTAACTCCCGCTCTTGAACAAAGCGCAGAGATGATACTGCAATAGGCATAAATCCCATTTGATCCCATTCCCTCTACAACATAGGACAAATTTGACCACCAACATTCCATCAAAGGTCCTTCTTTATTGCATACAAGAAAGTGAGGCAAAGTTTGTGGAACTTCTATGTTAACAGTTACTGGATGGATTCTAGACGACTCAAAGTAGTATCACCCATTCATTTCCAGAGTTAGAGTTTTCTTACGTATTTTTCTCCAACCTAGTTTGACCAACTCGTCTATGTCCGTACCTGCCCTAGTTGTTGTCCCAACGATCTTCTTCTCAATTGGTTGTTCTAGAATATAGTCGTCATCACCTATAAAATGTAGTGCGAGAAACTCATCTTCATCATTTGGAACATTGGGCAACACAAACAAGCCATTGATATATTCTGGTGTCACAAGGACAGTTTTACCTCTACAATACAAGTGATCGTAGCTTGGTCCGTACTTCAAGTTTACATAGAACACACTTACAATGGTCAGGTTGAATGGTTGCGGAGGCTCATAGAATTTTTTCCACCCAAACTCCCAGATAGTTTGCTCGAATGGGGGAGATGCTTCAATTCCTCTCTCTATGAGATGACGCCGTCCTTTGTAAGATTCATGGACCAACATAGCCTTCTCAGGCATGAAGGTACCATCCGGGTAAGTGTGCGGTGATACTTTCGGCAATGATGGGGACGATGGATGGCGTATCATTTTCGAATGGGCTTTTAGAGGCATTTCCTTAGAAACACATTGAGGAATTTCATCAAACACCTTACATGCAAGTCAAGCTATTCATGATGTCACATTCTCAATAATTCTATTTCATATGCAATTGTTAATTAATCATACAATAGAGACATTGCAGTGGTTTACCTGATATATGCCAACCTACGTAGGATTTCACCAAAGATGGGTAGTGATGGAGATGGTATTATGTGACAGATATAAATTCTAAGTACTGTGAAAATGGGGTGCTGATTGGGTTTTTAAAAAGGGAACATTTTTTATACACCGGTATTATACATATACCAGTTAAAACGAGGCCTAAAGCAGCTGCTTTAGGCAGCTTTAAATATATATTTTTGTCTAATCCGACCCGAGAGTAAGTTTTACCAATTTTTTCTAAGTACCCAGCACCGATGCAACTACCGGTGCAAATGTTACAAAAAACTGCTGCTTTACGCTGCTTTAAATGCCAAAAAATTGATATTGTCATACCCGAGAGCAAAAAGCCCAAAACATTTTCTAAGTACTATGCACCGGTAGGAGTACCGGTGCATAAGTAAAAACATAGTCCCTCCCCTGTTTTTCTACACCGGTGTAAAAAATCAACACCTACCAGAAAATTTAATCTCAATTTAAACACATTTTCACCAATTCAATTTATAAACACTCAACTGAAATCACGGATCATACCAACCAATTCATAAAAAAGTGTCAATTAAATACATTACACTCTAATTCGCTGAATGATCATCCAATTTTTCACAAAACAAGGTCACAAAAACAACGGCCGGGAACAACAGATCTATCGCTTCCGCTTCAAGACAATGTCTCCACCTACT
Organism: Rubia yunnanensis; assembly: GCA_037428765.1. Lineage (NCBI taxonomy): Eukaryota > Viridiplantae > Streptophyta > Magnoliopsida > Gentianales > Rubiaceae > Rubia > Rubia yunnanensis. Next base: position 28,440,749 of record CM075069.1, on the reverse strand, counting down.
ATTTCATCTCTCTCATCAACCCACCGCCCATTGCCATGAGAACGCCTTCCAATAATAGGTCCCCCAACATCTTCCAAACCGGGGAATACCGATGGAAACTCAGGACTATCAGTTATGGTGGGCTGATCAATCTCCTTATCAAAGTAAAACTTCTTCCCATGCAACATCACATGATACTTCTCATTCAAAGGGTTCTTGATGTAAAAAACATGTCGTACCTGGGTAGCTAAGATGAATTTGTCATTTTCATATCCTACACAATTCAAGTCGACCTACGTGAACCCCATGGGTTTCTCAACAACAACACTGGAACCGTGTTCCACCCAATGACACTTGAAGACAACCACCTTGAAATCTACACAATCCAACTCCCAAATTTCCTGAATCGCCCCAAAGAAAAGCATCACATCAACAACCAGATGTTTATCTCTCTTGCTTGCCTGCCACATGGATTCATATTCAATATATACACCACTATTTTGAGTGGTGCTCTTCTCGTCCTTCGCCAATGTTGAGAAACTGAAGCCATTAATGTTATAACCAAGGTATCATCTAACAGTGCAGTTCAACCTCCTTGCAAACATTCGTAGGTTACTGGGCATCCCATCAACATTACAATGATTGTAAAATCAGTTACCAAACCTTGAAGAATGCTCGACCTCAATTTATTTGGGGGCCAGTCTGGATGAATCTCTTCCAATAGGGAAACATGCTCTTCAATATATATTACAGTCTCACTACTATTACGCAATACATACAGGTGAACATTCATCAACTCAACGTGATAAGGTGTATGAAGTATACACTTGGAACGTGGAATCCCATTCCTTCTTCCACAGTGGGGTCCTCCAGGAACACCAACCGCTCTTCTTCCAACCAAGTTCGATGTACAATACTCGATGATCTCCTCAGTGACATACCTCTGAACAATGGAGGCATTGGGCCAACTATGATTATGAACATAACCCTTGAAAACGGCCATGTGACGCTCAAAGGGGTACATCCAATGCATTATGACAGGCCCGCACATACGTAGCTCCCTAACCAAGTGTACAACTAGGTGCACCATGATGTCAAAGAATGACATGGGAAAATACTTCTCCAAATGGCATAGAACAACAGCAGCCTCTCGATTCAGTTCATCAAGTTGTTGCCTGCTAATATATTTTGTGCATGTCGAGTTGAAGAAGAAACACAAGCGTACAACAGAAAATATAACTTCCTCTTCCAAACACCCACGTATTGCTATGGGGAAAAATTGTTGCATAAGGACATAACAATCATGTGATTTCAAAGCATTAAGACACAACTCATCATTCACAAACCGACTAACATTACATGAATAACTGGAAGGTACCTTCATTCCTTGGATGCTCTCACACACCGATCTCCTCTAAGCAACTGACAGATGTAAGGAGCTGGGGGCAGGTACGTTCGCTTCCCTCTTACCTCTGGTGCCAGATCCAACCGTATACTGAGGTTAACAAAATCTTTCCTCGCATTCAATCTATCCTTAGTCTTCCCGGGAATATTCAGAAGCGTCACAATTAGACTCTCACAAACGTTCTTTTCGATATGCATGACATCCACACAATAGATAACATCCAAATCTTCCCAGTATGGAAAATCGAAGAAAATGGACCATTTCTTCCACGGTCTGTCTACAACCCAAACACCCTTTGATAAATTCTTACCTTGAACAACATTCAATTTCTTCACCTTGTTGTGAATAACTACACCGGTCAAAGGTTTGGGTGCCTTTCTCCTCTCATTCCCACCAACGAATGCAACCGCGTTCTCCCATAACTTGTGACCTACAGGCATGAATTTATGGTGACCCAAATAAACTATCTTCTGTCCATTCCTTAACTGATGATAATCTGTCTCATCCTCGCAAATTGGGCAAGCCTTGTGACCTTTGACCACATACCCAGAAAGGTTACCATATGCCAGGAAATCATTTATGGTATAAAAAATCATCGCCCTCAATGTAAACTCTTCACTAGTACAACCATCAAACATTAAGGCGCCTTCCGACCAAAGCACCTTCAAATCTTCTATCAAAGGGGCAAGATAAGTGTCTATGTCTTTTCCAGGTTGTTTCGGGCTTGAAATCATGATGGGCATCAACATATATTTTCTCTTCATGCATAAGTACGGGGGAAGATTGTAAATGGAAAGCATAACCGGCCACAAACTGTGTTTCGAGGACATATTTCCCAATGGATTCATACCATCAGTACACAAAGCAAATCTGAAATTCCTAGGTTCAGATGCAAAGTGTGGATACATCCTGTCAAATTTCTTCAATAGGTCTACATTTGCCGAGTATCGAATTATATCGTCATCTTTACAACCTCCCCTATCAACGCACCACGTCAAATTCTTTGCATCCTTTTCATTCTTAAAAAACCTTCTCAGCCTTGGAATAATGGGAAGCTACCACATACATTTGGCGGGTACCCGTTTCCTCACCGGCACAACATGCTCTCCACCGATAGCCACATTTCTCTTCTTCTTATAACGCGACACATTACATACTGGACAAACAATCTTATCCTTATGGTCACCCCTATATAGGACACAATCGTTCGAACAAGCATGTATCTTTTCATACTCCAATCCCAACGGACACAGAATTCTCTTAGCTTCATAAAGGTTATCAGGAACCCCGTTACAGGGTGGAAGCTTTTCATTCAAAAACTTAAGCAATTTATTCATGCTAGAATCACTCCATGACCTTACACCTTTCAAATTAAACAAATCCATCAAACACGACATGACCGTGTCTTTCTTCTTGCAACCGGGATACAATGGTGTATCCTTCTCACCAAGGAAGTTAGCCAAAACCTCGTGTCTCCCTCTAAACTCATTAACAACCTCCTCACATACGCCATCCAACTTAGCATCCCCAAAACACTCTCTCTCACTACTAACTCTCACTTCCGGTGGTGATTTTTCCCCATGAAAGGTCCACACAACATAATCTTTCACAAACCCCCGGCTATAAAAATGGAGTTTCAGGGTGTCCTTGTTATCAGTACGAATTCGATTTCCACAATCACGGCAGGGACATAATATTCGCTTCTCTTGACTAAAAGTATGATCCAAGAACTCATCCACGAACATAATATATTCATCGCTCACCCTACTAACGTTTGAATACACATGCTTACGCTTCTCGATGACGTGATACAACTCTACATATCAATAAATATCCAACAATCAAACTTCAACACATTTAATACAATAGAATTTTTCATTATGACCTCCTAATCATGCAACATCATAAATGCACAATATACACCAACATTACAATTAAAACATTCTTAACATGTCCAACACTATATGAATCAAAAGCCATAGCCTTATAACCAGTGGCGGAACCAGGAGGAAATATTAGGGGGGATGAAAAGAGGCAAAAAAATTTTTTTTACAGGCGGCCGAAGGTGGACGGTGGCAGGCAGTGGTGCCGTGGTAGATCTGATGCATTTTGTTGGAGTTTGGAGGAAGAAGAGTATAATAAGTTAGGCTTGGGCCGTTTGGGCTGAGAAGTGAGAAGGAGTATGTTAGGTTTAATTTATATTTGGGCCAATTAGGTTTCAGCCCAATTGGCCTCAATTTTTTTTTCCTTTAGCTTAGCAAAACGACGTCATTTCACTTAAGACAAAACGACATCATTTTGTTTAGTTAGAAAATAATAAAAACAAAATTAGTCCCTTCGTCTTCTTCGTTATGAAACGGCAAAGCAGAAGGGTGAAATCCTGCCGCCGGTGGCTCAAGGGGGGGCGGAATCCGGTGGCCTCCGGTGGCTCTAAGCCTAAATTCTGGGCCACCGGATCCTAGGGGTGGTGCTAGCACCCCCTCGCCCCCTAGTTCCGCCAGTGCTTATAACTACAACAACCTTGAGAACAAATCACAAACTAATATCTACAATTCTACCTCAATCACCATCAAATGATCAAACACAAAATGTAAATATCTCCACTAACCAAAACCATACATGAAATCCTTAATATCCCTAAATGTAATTAAAAAAAAGGTACCTTCAAGAGTCTTCATTGTGGAGAATTCAGTTCCTTCATCTACAAAAAACACCATTAATGAACATCTTCTTCCAAAAATCCCATTTTTAACCCGCTAAAAAAGGGGGTAGTTGAGCTTTTAATGCTATTTTCTACACCGGTATCTAGACTTTACCGGTACATTTGAAGCATTTTACATGATAAAATCCATTACCGATGTAGATTTTCAGCCAAAAGGAGCATATTTCCTGTCCTGCACCAGTACAATCACAATAATGGTGCAAAAACTATTAGTTTTGGCGCCAAAATTCAAGAATACGAATTTATTTTTGCACCGGTATTAAGAAAATACCGGTGCGTGATCAATTCCTACACCGATGCTAATTGTAACCGGTGTACAAATGCAAATTTTCCACTTTTTTAAATTTCTGCAGCGGTAATTTCCCATTGCCGATTTAAAATTTTTACCTCTTCGTGCCAAATTAATAAAAAGGGTAAATATGTACACACTGGTAAGCCTGTACCGGTGCACATGATAGCAACTGCACTGGTAAAAATACCTATTCGAATAATACTGGTGCAATATATTTGACATTGGTACACTAGTAGAACCAACACCAGTACAAAAATAGGTGAACTTTACACCGGTTGACAGGATACTGGCGTGTATGTACTTATTTGCACCGGTACTGATGTTAACATGATAAATACTGGTGCAATTGGTTACATATGCACCGGTATACCTGTACTCATCAATTTATACCAATGCCTAGTACCTGTTTTCCAGTGGTGATAATCATATTTTTAAACAACTTTTGTTCATATAGGGAAAGCCTTTGGAAAGGCGGCATGTCCATAAGCTTATGAATAGGCCAGGGATTGATATACAAACTGGGGTTCAGATTGTAATGAAGTAAAAAAAATGGAGTAGTTAGTAGAAATCCTAATTTTTTCCTATTTTCTTTTTCTCTGTGGTTTTTAGCAGTTTTTCTTGGAACTGTTAATCAATTTATTATGTCCTCACACGTGAAAGATATTTACTATGTCTTCTGCACTTTGCCAGCGGTAAAACTTCATCTTCTTCTTCTTCTGCATTTTCTCTGTTATATTTTTTCAATTTTATCATTATTCTTCACCAAATCTCGTTGTAATCTCACCGTTTAACTTTTCCACAGTCTCTCTATTCGTCGATCATTTTCTTCGTCAGGGATAGCATTCGGTAAGTCTGACATTCTAGGTTTTCAAATTTCACTGTCGTTCTTTTCCATTTTTGCTTTATAGTTGTTCGCCATTCTAATGTAAGGTTTTTTTGTGCATTTAACCTAGTCTATGGGTAGGGCGAAGGGGAAAGGTCTTCCTCCTAAAGCTTAGAAGTTGTCTCGGCCTTCTCCTTCTCCTGGTTTGTATTTTTGTTTTTCGTTTTGAATATTTGAAGTTTTGTACTTTTTTGGTTCTTGTTGTGTGTATGTGTGTTTTCAGTCTTGTTGCTGTTGACTTTCTTTAGAATGTTTATTTGTAAGTCAGATATGCATACAAGTTGTTGTGTTGACTTTTTTTGTAAGTTAGATCTGCATGTTTTGAGTTTTTTTATAACATGCATTTGATTGTTTAGACGTTGCATATGTTACCATAAGATATGTATTAGTTAGTTGCTCTATTTTTTGTGTTGTATGTTAGCAGTCCAGTTATTGTTTTAATGTGCATTTGTTGTCTTAGGAATTGCATATGTTAGTCTAACAGATGTATTAAATACTTATTCCTTTTTTTATTTGTATGTCAGATCCGCATGTTTTGACTCTGTTTTTATAATGTGCATTTGTTTTCTTAAGAGTTGCATATGTTAGGCTAACAATGTATTAGTTAGTTATCTTTTTTTTTTCTGATTTGTATGTCAGATCTGCATGTTTTGACTATGTTTTATAATGTGCAATTCTTGTCTTAGAAGTTGCATATGTTAGTGTAATATATGTATCAGTTACTTTGTTTTTCAATTTTTACTGGATGATAGTCGGTCCACTATTGTTATATTGTGCACTTGTTGCCTCAGAAGTTGTATACGTTAATATAACATATCTATTAGTTACTTAGCCTGTGTTTTGATTTTCACTGATTGCTAGCTACTTATAGTTATTCTTTCTGATTTGCTAGGATGTATTTGTTTCATTACAAGTTTCTTATGTTAGTTTACTATATCCATAAGTTAGTTATAATGTGTATCTCAGATTATGTTGCTTACTCACTGTCAGACTATGCATGCAGGCGTTTATTACAAGTTGCATATATTATTATAATCTATGCATTAGTTAGTTATACTATGTGTTTTTCAGATTAGGTTGCTTATTGACTTTCAAAGTATGCATGCATTTTTTTTATTACAACTTGCATATGTTAGTATGCTTTATGAATTAGTTTCTGACTGTGTGGTATATGATTATTTTTAGCTGTGTCTGAATGGGGTGAAGATACAGTTCAACATCAAGAACCTGAGATAGAAGAATGTGATTGTAAATTTTCAGTATTACATTTATTTACTTATTTGCTTATACATTTACTTATTCAAATGTGTTATGTTGTTTAGCTTCTAAGATGCTAGTTAGGAAATCTAAAAAGAAGGATGGATATTCCCTTCAAGATGAGCTGAAGAAGGTTCAGCAGTTTTATACTTTTGGAGGTTATTTTATTTCCTTTATATGTGGTATTTTATTTGTGTGATTAAGTTTGTTTTTTTAAATATGTGCTTATATAGTTTTTGTTTTTTTGTTTTTTTGTGTAGTAGCTGCATTGGCATGTAGGTCTGCCAGAATTGGTGATGGTGCTACTCCATGTATTTCAGTTCCTGTTGTTCCTAAACAGGGAAATAAGAAACGAATGAATGTGAGAGTGAAGAAGCTGAAAGTGGATCAACTGTGGGTGAAGGTGGATCAAGTCAGGAATTTAACTATGACACACAGTTATTCGAATGAGTAGAGAGTCAGTTGATGTTGATGAGGCTGGGGATTCAAAGGTCGGTAAGGAGGGTTCTAAGGTTTGTGAGAAGGAATCTAGTGTAGAGGCTTGTAAGGTCTCTAGAGTTGTTTATAGGGGTGCATTGGTTGATGATGTAGAGAGTGTGGTTGCTGGTGGTTTAGAGGGTGATAAGGTAGTTGATGGGGATTCTGTGGTTGATGCGGATGGGGTAGTGAAGAAAGATATTAGAGAGGTTTTGGATGTGATGATTGATAATGCTAATGCTGGTGTTGAAGGGTTTAATGCTAATGTTGGTGTTGAAGGTGGTGGTGATGAGGGTGTTGAGGGTGCTGAGGGTGTTGAGCGGAAGGATGTTTCAACAGAAATCGATGCTGAAGTTGATGCATATTTTGAGGATGATGGTAAAGGTGGGTCCAGGGATGATGGTGAAGGTGAGTCCAGGGATGATGGTGAGTGTCATTCATTAGATAATTCAACTACTGAAAGTATGGTTAGAGAGTATATTAATAAGTATCTTTATGTTTTGGATGCAGTTGAGAGGGAGGAGGCGCGAACTGTTGCGGCTGCGCGTGAGAAGGAGAGTGAGATTGATTAACCTAAAGTGGTTGTGGGTGAGATTCAAGATTTTAGAAATGAGAGTGAGGGTTCTTAAGCTAATGTGGATATGCATGAGAGTGACGATGCTTGACCTACTGTGATGGTCTCTTTTGAAGGACATAAGGAGAAGTCATTGGTTGCTTTGAAGAAGAAGAATTTTGTAGTTGGTTTGAAGGAGAGGTCATCACCTCATATGTTGAGCAAGCATAAGGATAAAGAATGTGAGACCCCTACTGGACAGTTTAAAAGGAAGGGGAAGGAAGTTGCTGCAAAGTCGCCTGCTGAAAAGGCGAAGAAGACAAAGATAAAAAAAAAAGATGCTATGAAGAAATCTGCTGGAGTTGAAAAGGAGTCTGTTGAGAAAGCAAAAAAACCTAGTTTGTAGAGGAAAGCGGATAGTTCTGTTGGTGAAGCTTCGGGGTCGGGAAAATGGTTGCTAGTGAGGAAAGAGCTGCGAAACAACAACGCAATCGTCCGAAGAAGCAGGTGGTTGAACGTACTGATGAGAAGGGTGCCACATAAGTGTTTTTCCCTTGTTTACAGTGTTATTTGAATATGTTATAGCATGTATTTGTTTCATAAAATATTGCATTTGATAATATTCAGTGTTTACTTGTTATTCACAGTTTGTGTGTCTTCAGTTTTTATTTTCCTAAATGTTGATAAAAAGCTGTTTTTATTTTTTAAAATATTGCATATATTAGTCTTCATGTTGTCTTAGTTAAGTATATCATGTGTTACTGATCTTTGTGTCTTAGATTTAAACTTATACTTTTCAAGACATGTATGTCTATGCTTTTCATATTTAATTTTGTTTAGGTTTGCTAAGAAATTCTCAACTAGCTATTGTCCTTCGAATCTGAAATCTTTAATTTTCGCGCTCATTCCCGCACAAAAGATAGATGTTGAAGAGATAGGTTTTGGTAGACTTGTTGCCTTTGACATCCCATCCTTCCCTTTTGGAATCATTCCTTGGCTGGTTGACAGGTTTGATTATGTGGCCTAATTTCATATTTTTTTATGCTGACTTTAAATTGTTCTAGGGTGACTATTTTTTCTAGGTTTGATCATGTTGGCTGTGTTCAAGAAATAGGTAGCTCAAGGTACATCATTACCCCTGACAACATGTTTGACATTTTTTGTATTCCTAGGATTCCAAGTTGTCTTGTTGGTTTGGTTAGGAACAATGGGAGGGGTGTATCAAGGGATGTGGATATTAGGGATAGATGGAAGGCCGAGTTAGATGCTGATATATATGGTAATATCTCACATGCTAATTTGTTTGAGGAGTTGGTTAAACTAGGTGATGGTGGTGATCGTTTTAAGAGATTGTTTTTGTTATGTATGTCATGTGTAATTTCTTGGCCCCAACTACAAGGAATTAGGTTAATTTTAAGCTAGTTGGTGTTTTAGAGAATTTTATGACTATTAAGAGTCTTGATTGGTGTGGATTAGTTCTTGATCGTCTCTGTAAGGGTGTTAGTATCTTCAAACCTGCTGGTAAAAGAGATGTGTCTTATGTTGGTGGTTGTGTGTTTGTATTGTAGCTGGCTTATATTTATAGGTTTCCTTTTAGAGACCAACCTGCTACTAGATTGCCCTTGTGCATGCATTGTTCCAACAAATCTTTTTTGGACAGGCCTCATTATCTTAAGAAGATGGGTTATGATAAGGGGATTATGGTAGAGGTTGAGTATCCTTTGACCAAGGATAAGAGGGTGAATAATAAAAGTGGTAGCCAGCAGCAATCAGAGGGAATTCGGAATGAGAATGTTGGTTGTGAAGGGTTGTGTACTCCGACTTTTGTGTTTGATGGAGTTGCTCAGGAGCCTGTAATCATTTCGTATCGTATTCAAATGGTGTGATGAGCAATGAGGCTATTGAGAAAGCTTCTAGTAACGTAAGTATTTTTTTTTGTCTTTTTTTACACTTATTTTAAAATTAGTGCATATTCTTTTAAAACTAATGCAGATGTTAGTTAATGTAATGTAGTTCATTTTTTTAACAGTTTCTAATTTTTTGTTGGACTGATCTTTGTTCTTCTCTTTCAGCATCTGCATAGAGCCTGTCTCATTTTCAAATGAGACATGAAGGTCATTACACGAGTTTTGGAGCAGAACCTTGAGAGAGCAAATGCCAGCCCAATTGTACGACCACATGCGCAACCACAACCGCAATCAGAACCAAAGCAAGAAGGCACAACCATAGCAAATGAGGCACCTGAGCATGTGATAACCACACAGGAAGTTATGGAAGACCCAAGGATACATGTGTGGATTGATAAGATTGTTGATGAATACATGAAGAAAAATTGTTCTATGATTCCTTCATTTTCCCTTGGGATTGAAGGACTGGAGGATCTCTAGTTGTAGCATCTTTGAATTGTTGTTGGATATTTGTAATCAGCGTATTTTGTGACTGATTAGTTTTAGGGTGATATCTTGAGCAAATTTGAGACGATATTTAGGATTTAATTTTATGGTTGAAGGTGTTTTTGGATGATTTGTAATTAGCTTATTTTGTGACTAATTATTTTGTGGGTGATATGTTGAGCAAATTTGAGACGCTGTTTTAGGATTTGTTTTAAGGTTGAAGGTTGTATGAAACAAATGCGTGTTGAATTTGAAGAAGTACTATTTGTATCTTAATAATACCAAGTTGAATTTTCAATTATTTCATGTCGTTCATTTTGTTGATTTTCTGAGCTTATAGGAAAATAAATGCAATTGATAGGTTAATAAATTACAGGTGTAAGCTATGTAGTTCTACATGTATTTAGTGATTTTCGTATCACTAAAATTATGTGAAATATTATAAAAGTCACTTTTAGGGAAACAAGTGCATGTTGAATGTTAAGAAGTAATATTTGTATTCTTATTAATACCAAGTTACATTTTAGTTATGTTATGTGGTCTATTGTGTTGAGTTTCTGAGCTTATAGGAAAACAAATGCAATCCATAGGTTAATAAATTATAGTTGTAAGCTAAGTAATTACATATCAGTTAGTTGGTATTCAGTGATTCCAAATCAATAAAATTCTATGAAGAAAAGGTTGGTACTTGGGCAAGCAAAACAAATGCAAGTTATAATAATTTATAGTTGTAAGATAAAAAATATAGTATGTTATTGAATGTATAAAAATATTAGGTAAACAAAAATCTTAGGTATACAATATGATAATGAAAAACAAATACAATATTTAGGTAAACAAATGCAACATGTATCCTAAATGATGCTACTCTTTACAGTGTCTTCACATATGGTATTTTTGTGCCAAATTCAGTAGTTTTCTTCCTTGGTTTTTATTTTGCATGCTTGATTTCCTCTTCCTTTTGTCTTCACTTGGGCTGGATCCAGTACCTTAGGTGCACTTGTTATGGTTGAGTTGCATAGGCTACTTGTGGATGATTGTTCAATGTCATTGGTCTTCAATGCAAACAAGTCTTCTATTCTTGATGAGCATGTGTCAAACATCTCTTGAAGAGTGCTTCTAGCTTCTGAGTTTCCTCGCTCTTTAGAACTAAATTGTAGAATTTGCTGGACATATGATTCCTCCATGAAACTGTACCATTGATGGTTTCTGATAATTGTTTTACTTGGGCAAGAACCTTGTCTCATACTTCTGTTTTGGCCTTTTTTTTCTGCCTGTTGAGGATGTACTTCTCAGGTATATCTTTGATGGAGTGGAGGTGCAATACTCTAAGAATGTGAAAGCACAACATACCTGACAATTCAAAGCATTCGCATTTGCATTGTACTTCAACTAGCCCATCTTCATTTTTGTACTCGACTGTCTTGTATTTAGATTCATCATGTTCTAGGCTGAATTCATATTTTCTTGATGATGGTTCTGAGAATAGTTCCTTGACCTTAGTTTTCATTGCTAGAGAAAGTTCCTTTTTGAATCCTTTGTACAATGTATGTGTAAACCTAAGCAGCAGGTTTAACCAAACCTGTACAGTTCCAATTTTTGGGAAATAAATGCACACTTTAAGTTAACAATTTTGGGTTCTTGGCTAATTAATACATATTCTTAATGTAAACATACCCACTTTGTTTTCAAATTTTGCCTTTGCTTTTGTACATGTATTTTCCCTTTCTACTTCATATCTCTTCCATTTTCTGATTGTTTGGTTGAAGAACTCATAGAAGTGTGTCAGTGTTATTTTGTTTGCACTGAAGCATAGTGCGTGGTTGGTGTTTTTGCTTCGTTGTGATAATAAGATGCCTGCTGAGAATATATCCTTGCTGAATGTCATACTCAATTTTTCACGGATGTCGTATAGGCGTTGAAACCAGGTGCTACTTTCCAGCTTGTATGTGGTGATCATCGAGGTCCATATTTCTTCAAATTTTGCTGGATTGCAACATCTTTCCAGCTTTTGAAGGATTTACCTTTCTTTAATCTCCCATAATGATGTATTGCATTATGTTTTATGCACCACAAGCAAAACCCGTGTTTTGTGTTTTGGGAGACTTGGAAGTTATACCAAGAAATGGAAGTTGATTAGTATACATACTGTAAGCTGACATGTGTAGAAGCTAACATTCCCTACTTAGATTCAGGTCTGTAAGAAATATTGCATCATTTTCAGAAAATCTGATTTCTAAAGTAACAAGTGTAGGTTATAATATGTGTAATGCATACTGTAAAGTAACAGGTGCAATGTCTAACAGTGCATATTCAGTGATCAGAACTATAAGTAACAAATTTTTGGAACGTACCTCATTTATTGCTTTGCCCATTATAGGATCTTGATCTGTGAATATTGTGACTAGTTCTCTCCCTTCCATTGATTTCTTGAAAGTGTTGATGAGGCACACAAAAGTATCAACCAATTTATTTGCTATAAAAGCACAAGAAAACATTGTTATGTTCCAGTGATTGTTAATTCCAACTATTGGCGCACAAATCAAGTAATACTTGTTTGTCAAATATGGTGACATCTCTATAGAGTTTATAGTCCTCCAGTATCATTGAATCTCTCCAAAACACTGCTGATAGTTTTGTTTCCTCATCGAACTTAACTTTAAAGAAGAAATATTTGTCCTTGTCATTGATTTCCATGAGTGTATCAACAAGATTCTGAGCATCTCCACTCTCTATTTCTTTCATTCTAAGTCGACTCATATAGTTGAGGTGGTCATCCATCGTATGCCTTAGATTTTTTTCTCCACCAGCTTCAAAAGACATGTATTTATATCCTACAATAGGTCTTAAACGTGCTTGTTCCATTGTTGTGATGGTATTTCCTTTGTCTTCTGTAATCCTTCGTTCACTCCTACTGAGATACTGCCAGGCTGGTCTTGTTAACTCATGATTGTGTACGGTGATGTGGTGTGCCACGATGTAATAATCTTTCTCTAGCTTCGCTCTAATTTCAGCTAGGTATCCTGTTTTTGTAATCAGGTCCTTTCTCTTCCTCTCCTTCTTCTTGTCAGAATGATTTTCATTATCCATGCAAGGAATAGGGCTGGTAGTGCTGGTTTTTAATCTTTTCGGTTGGCCTCCATAAGAGCACTTGTAATACTTTTCGTGAATCTGGCTTTTGTTGTTTAGACGTTAAAAGTCTTTCACGTATGTGAAACCAATATCATTTGCATGCTTCCTGTACAGAGCATGTAGTGCTTCCAATTTATTTTGCTTTTACACCAGTAAGATTTTCATTGACATCAATTTTATTAAAATTTGGAAAATCTATACTTGTAACAATAAAGAATACTGTAAAGTATAGATTTGTTGATTGCCAATTTTTGGTAATTATGAAAATATGGTATTATTGACTTGCATCATCAAAGACAGAATTTTGGTGAAATAAGGAAAGGTTGAAGACTGAATTCAAGATGTGTACATCTCGTCCAAGTTGTATTTAAGTTGGAGAATACATCAATTCCTATATCTGTGGGATTGGATTAATGTTATGGAATTGGAATATTTAGTTATGGTTAGGATAGGGATGAGATATTCTAGTTATTCTAATTCTTTACTTAAAGGGATTAGATTTGGTAATTATTAGCTCCAAGAGATTTGATTGTAATCTGAATATTATGTGATGAAGGAATTACATTTGCACAAGACTTCATGCGTACAAAACAGCCCATGTTAGAACAAATGGAAAGCCGAGGTTTAGAAGTGCTATCTGCATGAAGAATATTGCGTGGATATTATAGAAGTTTGGAGATTTCACAATATATGATTGTGCGTGTGATTGAAGTATATTGGGTTTATGGAAAAATCCCAACAAATATGGAAGGATTTATGGAATATTATGGGATGATTGAGATAAGGAAAATCCCTTTATTTATCGAATTTGGATATGCTTCAGAAGTAGATTTTGGAAACGGAATCTTGTGAAGACAAATGTGAAGAATTCCAATCTTCTCATGGTATATATTGATAGACAACACGGCTATGCACTCACGGATTAATTGAAGACAAATCTGCATCCATATTTTTATCTTTTGAGAGGTACTACCGAGCCATTCGCCTGTGATCCAACATGAACTTAAACAACTGATCAAGTTCAGAATCATATACCTTAATTCCTAGGGTTAACAAAGACAAGATTGTGAGTGATGAGGATGTATATGCTTCTTATGTAAAGATGTATGAAATGTGGCCAGAAGTTACTGATTCTAACATAACTTAAAAAGGGAGAAAAAACTTTTAGCTGAAGAAGGAATAGAGATGACATTTCTAGTGGAAGGACTCTGAAAGGACATTAAGGTGTTGTAATTCAATCTGAGTTCGATGACAAAGAGGGCTGAAGTTGCTGAGACAGCTATTAAAAGATTGAATTCTGAAAAATCAAAATTGGATGACATTCTCACCATGGGTCAGAGTTCTGGAAATTAACAAGGGATAGGCTATGAAAAACCATCTACTAGCACTAAAGTATTCAAACTGGAGGTTCAAGTTATGAAGAGAAAAGTTTTCAAAACATGCCCACGAAAAGCATTAATGTGTGGTTACTGTACCTATCAAGGTCATGCAGAGGATCATCGCTGTAAGCTTCTCAGAGATATTATGAATAGACGTCAGCCTACAGCATGTTCCAAGATGGATCAAGTGCAACAACCAAGGATGGTTAGAAAGGTATGGATCCCTGAAACCCCTATATTGTGCTTTGTTGCTCACACTTCCTTTATTGCACACCCTAGGGATTCGTGGTAACTTGATAGTGGATGTTCTCAACATATAACTGGATCTTAAGAGTATCTAAGGAACAACAAACCCTGTGATGGTGGATTTGTTATATTTGGCGATGGAAAGAAAAACAGGGTAGTTGGGTGAGCTGTCGATAAAGGTATTTCCAACCTTTACTAGGGTTATGTTGGTGGAAGATCTAAAGGCTAATGTTCTAAGTATCAGCCAGTTGTGTGAGGATAATATGATTGTGGAATTCCATAAGGAGAAGTTCATTGTGAAACATGGGAACAATAAAGTGCTTACTGGTATTCGGTCATCAGACAAATGTTACTTGTTGGAACAAGAAGTGAACTGCTTGAGTGTTGAATATGATGAGTTAGATTGTACGGGTGACCATGTTCCAACATCGTATAATTTCTCAGATTAGGGACATAATGATGTTGGAACATTAGATGAGGTATATCTTATAGATGAAGTTGATGACTCTCATAACTTTAGCGATGTTAGAACACTATCCTCCCCTGAACTCCCCCGAACTCCCCCATGTTCCAATATCAGTGCAGGCTGAATCAAGCAGAAGAATGACTTGATTTATCCCTCGAGTTAATTATAGGGAACTTGTTGGTCTACAATATTTTCTCTCCCTCATTGAACCCAAGAATTACAAAGAGTCTCTACTTGATAAGTATAGGAGTGAGGCAATGCAAGAAGAACCTGGGCAATTTAAAAAGCAATGATAATAAAGAAAGGTTAGCTTCTTATGACTACATTCAGGATGAAGGAGTTGATTTTGATGAGACATTCACACCAGATGGCAGGTTAGCATATATTCACGTTCTCCTGGCTATGGCTTGCATTATGAATTTTACTCTTTGTCAAATAGTTGTCAATAGTTCTCTCCTAAATGGTGTGGTTTATGAGGAAGTATATAATCAACTCAAGAAGGTTTTGTATGGATCAAAACAAACACCAAGGGTGTGGTATAAGTGACTCACTACCTTTCCTATTCAGAAAGTTTATCGTCGAGAAGGAGAAAATCACACATTGCTTATTTTTTGAGAATCATCAAATATACTGATTGCTCAAATCTATGTTGATGATATTATGTTTAGGTCTACTTCACCATCCTTGGTACAAAATTTTGTGACTTTGATGCATACTGAAGTTGAGATGAGTATGGTGGGAGTATTTGTAAGATTCCAAGCTGATTATAAGGAATCTCACTTGAATGCAATCAAAAGGATAATTTGATATGTTAGTGGGACTTCTGAGTATGGAATTTGGCATTCTAAGAATCAAGACTCTCATCTGGTTGGTTATAGCGATTATGATTGGGGTGGTAATGCAGATGATCGTAAAAGATAATTTATACGCCCTTTTTGCTTACTTTCTACAACTAGGTAGATAGTGGCAAATTGGGGTCGTCCAATGAGAAGAGGGATCTTCCTAAGCGTCTAAGCACACAAATGGTTGATATACTAGGCTAGGAGTAACTATATTTACACACACTTGAAAGCAAGCAAAAAAGGGGGGGTTGGTTGGTTGGTTTCCTAAGTTAACAAAGATAACTAGCAACGTCAAGTGACTATGCTAATCATCAAACGAAACTAAAGAAAAGGGGTTTTAAACTACAAAGATAAAATGCCTTGGGGGCAACGGATATCCACTTCCACATCTAATGTAGTTCATCGAATCATTCACACATTCCATCATATAGCATTCATGACCCAACGCTCACACACCCATCTAGCAAGTACCACAACACACACACCACAAGGAGTTCTAAGTTCATGCTCGTAGATCTTCATGCAAAGGTGCTACGGAATTCGTCACGTTCCTACACCTAAGCAATTCAACCACACAAGCGCTCCCTATGCTCAAACCACTCATGGCACACATGCAGTGAAACACACCGTCAAGAATCCATAAACGCCAAATAACAAATGCTTCAAGAATTAGTTTAAATCATCTATTCAATACTTCAACTACTTGTCGTGGAGACTGAACCCCTATCCTTCTTAGTTCGTAGTTTGCGAGAGTGAGTTCGACATCTCTCGTCAAACCTCACCAATGGCTCCCGAGTCGCGACCACGACTCAAGGTGTCATTGGTGGCATTTAGCACGAAGGACCAACAAGCTTGGCAATGCCTATGACCACTACACCGTGACTAGGCATTGAACCAATTCATGCAATTGCACGAGATTGGATGAACGTGCAACGCACATTCATCCGCGAGCATATGACTCTCTCGTTTGCTACACAAACGAACATGACGAAGAGTTCGACATCAATCACATTCGCCTAGCACATTGTCAACACACTAACACAATCAAAAGCTCTAATTCACACTCATACATTACTAACAAGAACAGGGGGGAAATCAACCCAAATCCCCCAAACCCTAGCTAGCAATTCATACAAGAATTCATATCATCAAGCTCCCAACAACATCAATGCAATCAACAATTAACATTCAAAGCACACTAATTGCACAATAGCAAAAACATCAAATAGATATATAGAAATGAGTTCTTGCTACATAGATAGTGGAAGCTTCAATCCTTTGCTCCCAAGAACAAGAACTACTCTAGAACAACAACAAAAGACATAATCAAACTAAGAGAAAGCTAAGAAAAGAAAGAAGAAGAAAAACCTAAAATTGGCGCCCAAAACCAGAGAAAACGCGGGCTGGGAAAGCTGGAGAAGAAGAGGGAAAAGAGATGGTATTTATAGTGCAAAGAAAATAAGAATGATTTCTGGCCACCCGTTGGTCGCGACTCGCGACGGGGTTCGTCGCGACTCGCGACGGTGTCGCGACGGGGTCGCGACGGCAGCCACAGTTTTGCATTGTTTCTTTGTCTTCTTCATAGCCATCCCTCTCACTCTTCAAGTCTTCAACAGCTCCAAAATGGTCTTCAACGGCCTCCGGTCTTCATGTCTTCGAAGTGAGTATCCAAAAGTCTTCGAAAGTATAGTCTTCAATGTCTTCCGGTCTTCGTTGGTTCCGTGTTCTTCCCTTGTCACACAAAATCCACTTAAAAGAGGTAAAATAGTACAAAGTTGCTTTTACCTCTCCTAAGTGAATTTCAAGGTAAAACACAAGCTCTCGTTAATAAAAGAGCACAAAAGTGATCCTAAATACTACTAAATAATGCGCCTAAAATGGACACATCAACTTCATGCGTACAAAACAGCCTATGTTAGAACATATGGAAAGCTGGGATTTAGAAGTGCTATCTGCATAAAGAATATTGCATGGATATTATGGAAGTTTGGAGATTTTTCAATATATGATTGTGCGTGTGATTGAAGCATATTGGGTTTATGGAAAACAAATATTGAATTGGATTTCTGGAATATTATGGGATGATTAAGATAAGGAAAATCCTTTTATTCATGAGATTTAGATATGCTTCAGAAGTAGATTTTGGAAATGGAATCTTGTGAAGACAAATGTGGAGAATTCCAATCTGCTTATGGTATATATTGATAGACAACGCGGTTGTGCACCCATGGATTAATTGAAGAAAATACTGCATCCAAATTTTTATCTTTCGAGAGGTACTACAGAGTTATTCATCTGTGTTCTAACATGAACTTAAATTGTTGATCAAGTTCACAATCATATACCTTAATTCCTCGGGGGAAGGAGATCCAACGTCGACAAGTTTCGAGGTCAGAGGAAGTTTGATCAAGGCAGATCAGTAGCAAGGGGAGCTTGCAGGATTCACGTGTTATAATTAGATAAGATAAGTTTATTGTATGGTGTATTTTGTACTGTATCATTCTGATTAGTGGATTCATTCTGAGCTGGGTCAGGCCCCGCAGATGTAGGTGGATTTCACCGAAACTGCGTAACCAAGTTCCGTGTGTTCATGCTTTATTTTATTGTATACTTGGTTAGATAGGCTATGTTGGAACACAATAGCAATTATTGAATTAGTTAGGTAAAACCAAATTTCAAATATAATTTCTAATGTAAGATATGCATGTTTTAATGTAAGTTGTGCAAAGTGATCTGGAAGTTATTTAAAATTAGAAAATTATAGAAGCTCTGTTCTAATAAGCATAACAAATACTGCTTTTAGTGTAACATATGCAATGTGTAGTGTATTTATTACATGTTATCATCTGAACAATGCACAAGTTTGTCAAAATTTGAAATTGACAAATACATTTTCTGTGTTTTATTCATTTTGATCTAATGTTGTTTATTTGTTAACTGTACATGATTTAAGTTGACAAATGAATAAAGTATACGGAATTTTTGTGCAGCATGTAGTTTATATTGCTAATGTTTCCACATGTTCATAGCAGTCAAATTTTCGTGTGCAAAAGTTTAAAAAACAACTATATTCATATCAATTGCAATTCAACATTAGAATTTCAGTCTGATAACTGCTAAGAATCCCAAGACGAAAGAGTTCTGTTCCCTCTCTGCTTTCGACCAGTTCTTGAATTCTCTATCACCGGAAAATTCCAATATCAGGAGTGGGGAAGTAAGAATTATTGTCTTGGTTCCCTAACAAGGATCATTTTTACCCAGGCAGAGCTTTGCCAAGAATTCAATCTTAAGGTCGGTACCTATAAGGTAAGGAGTGAGAGGTTTCAAGCTGATGAGAAAGGTAGATCCTATAAAAGTAGACGAGTCATAAAGGAAAATATCTAACAATTGAAGGGGTCACATCCTACCGCACCTAGAAAGAGAGACGCTGAACCAACCTGCAATAGTGAAGAAAAAAACTTTACCCAATGATACACTTTCTCTTATTCTTCCACGGCAGGATATTAATGACTTTTTCGTAGAGGCCTCAGAATGATTACACGAGCCCAACCCTGGAACAGATTTTTTCGGAGCAGTCTTAGCATCAGACTAAGGAAGAAGAAAGGCGCTTTCAAAGCCCAAATATTCTAACTACAAAAAGGGGTAGCACATAAACCAAGCTATGATTTTCTCAATCGCCTAGTAGGAGTTTGCATCATAGGTGTTGTTGCATCTTAAGATCCTAATTGCCATGGTTCCACTGCATCACAAGGAGCAATTGTGTGGAATATCCATTCTAGAATAGTCATTTTCTTTGGTTCATTCTTTGACTGCTCTGCTCCCCCAAAAAAAGGATAAAATTTGTTTATCAAAGTGCTTCTCCGATTGCTTAAGACATCTCTTTTCAACAGAGAAACAAAACAAGATCATTTCGTTCCATTTTTAATAAAATAGTGAAGGATATTTCATTAGTAATTAAATGGGGGGTGGAAGGGGTCCGTATATGTTGTTCAGGTCGATTAGAAGGTGCATAAATAGCTTGAATCAAAATTCAATAGAGAATTGAGTAAAATTATTTGTTATTTATTTTTTTTAGCAAATGAGTAGTTAGTTTATCAGAATAAAAGTAACCAAAAATGGAATTTTTGTTGTTTTCATACAGCTTTGCTGCTCGAAAACATCCAGTGCTGACCACACTGAGAGACACGAAAGCGTAGGTAACGTCAGTTGGCGAAGTGGCGTTAAGCATCCCTAGCGGTACATAAAAAGGGGTCGTGATGATATCATCTACGTCTGTACCGCTCCTCGTGGAGTAGATCCTGCATCCAACCAAGTCTTTGACCAGGGAATGGGAAAATTCCCACTAACGCTATTAAGCTAGCCGGGCCGTGAGCGCGGTGGGAACGGGCTTCCCAAAAAGCCAATGAGAGAAGAGACATAGTAAGTGATCAGCATAGAATAAGCCTTCTTTCTTCCTACCTTTAGCATCACCATTCTCTCATCGATTACTGCAAACTCTACCCTTCTCAGTAAACTTCTGCGACAGCCCGGGAGCAGATTCCCTATTGGCAGGAGGACGGGAGATAGCCATCTCAAGGCACATCACGACCTACAGGCAACACCAGCGAGACCTGGGAAGGCAACCCGATTGGGAGTCACGAAAGTTCATAGTTACTATCATTCTGCTTAAAGAAAGCGTAACCCTCGTCTTTTTTGCTTGCTTTTTCTCCTTTTTTGATCCTGCTGCTTTATTTGATATGGCTTACTCTTTAGACTAATTTATGTTTCACCTTTCGTTTCCTTTTCTTTTGTTTTGAGAAATCTATCGATAAATTCTGATTCTTTCTTTTTCTCTTGATTCTTTTCCAATCGAGCTTTTTTATGCTCCTCCCCGCCGATCAAGGCCATTAAGGTCGAGAAAATCATGCCTTCATTGGAATTTAGTAGTATTTCAGCTTCTTGCAACTGAATGTCATTTGATTGAAGTTGAATCATGTCATTTACAGTCGTGTTTTCTCTTGCAGATTTCGATTCGACAGTAGTAGTTTTTACGATCAAAGCAGTTAAAATTTCATCTACTTCAATAGGATCTAGCGACAGATCTGGTTGCTCAATTTCGTCGGAATTACGGCGGTTGTTGTTGTCGGAGGACATCGGAAAGGCATCATAGACTGGTGAGGAAGAATTGATTGATGTTCAGAGGATTCCTGAGAACAGAAAGAGTCAGAATTGCGCTGGTTGTTGTCGTTGGAGGACATCGGAAAGGCATCGTGGATGAGAAGATCGGAAAGGTGAGGAAGACTTGATCACTGTTGAGAGCTTTTCAAAGAAGAAAAATAGTGTAGTGTGTGTTTGTGTGTGAAATTATGTTTGTGAGTGAAATTTACTTCATGAAATTCTATTTTCTTTATCGCGTGTTTTTTTTGTTTAAGTTTGCATTATTTGCAAATGGGCCTCCACCTGTCCATAAACTTATGGGCAGGCCGCCTATCAGGAGACCTACTAATATATATATATATATATATATATATATACACACACACACACACATATAATCATATTTTAGAATATAATTCCATAAGATCAAAAAAATTTAATATAATCCCAATTGATTAAATCCCAATTTTCAAAACGAGATTCAAAAACTAATTGAATTAATTCACATCTTTTGAAAATCATATATCATTAAAATTTGTAGAGATCTAATAAAGGAAAAATCAATCTCATCCACTAACACTTATCTTCGAGATCGTTATCTTCCACCAACCAGATTGTTGCTTAAAAATAAATAGCTTACATTCTAAAAATATAAACAACATTAACTTCTTTAAATTTTCACTAAGCATCGTTAAGATTATAGATCAAATTCATCTCGTGAAAATTATAATCCAATCAATTTAAATCACCGGCATGGATTTTATAAATATAATCACTTTAATTTAAAGTTATATTCATGCATAAATCATATAAACACTTTTATATCAACCTGGCTCTGATACCACTGTAAGTATTCACCTAATACTATTCCAGAATCATATGATACATATATAATGCATAAATATAATTACCAGATTATCGTCAATGTGATACTTTGCTTGGAGATGTTGATCTTAGTCGCACAATGGGTCTGGCCTCTGAATGTATGCCCACAAATTTGACTATTGGACAGTCAGTTAAAGTGCCAGCTCCATTCACCCAAAATACTCATAGAACTATTTCTAGAGTATATGTTGTTTCTTTGTGAACCTAACTTTAGGCCTATTTATAGAAGCAATACCAAGAGAATTAATACCACATTCATATCAATATATGTAACGGTTGTTGGTATTAACATTTTATTTATATCAATCATATTAATCGTGTATTAATGTTGATTGATGGAACATTATGGTCAGCATTGATCGTCCAAATCAATACTAGCTGTGAGGAATGGTAACTCTTACCATTTACAATACTCCGTCCATATTTATCTTGATTATCAAATAATCCATAAACATATAATTGCCAATTAGCCCTCGTGGATTTAATATATCATTAATCCATTACGATCCCAATAAAAAATTCTATTGTGTGTGACCATTGAGGTTCCTTAACATTTAGCAAATAAATATTTACTTAGAAATTATATTGGCATTAGTCCAAAACCCAACATCTCACTCATGGGCGGATCTAGGCGGTGTTTGGAGGGGGACTTAGTGCCGCCAAGATGAAATTTTTGGGAAAATCTGGACTAATTTTTTTTAAAAAAAATAGCCCCCTCTAATATGAAGAAAAATTGGGGATTTTTTTTTTGCATTTTAATCCATGCCACTGATTTTTTTTTTCTGCCTTTGGCCCTGCTCTCACTTCCGTCTTTGTACAAGTATAATTAATTGGGATAAGTGCCAATATAACCCTATCTACTTGAGTAAGTGCCAATATAACCCTATCTACTTGAGTAAGTGCCAATATAACCCTATCTACTTGAGTAAGTGCCAATATAACCCTATTTACTTGAGTAAGTGCCAATATAACCCTATCTACTTGAGTAAGTGCCAATATAACCCTATCTACTTGAGTAAGTGCCTATGATAATTTTTAGTGCAAATATAACCCTAACTAGTTAATGAAAGTGCCAATATAACCCTCAGACCCCATTTTCGGCATTGACCTCAAATTTTCAGCGTTGACTCTATGTAAATTGACCAAAATACCCTTTGGGCTAACTCTAAAATTTGGTGGATAATTTTACCCTCATAGTTAGCCGGAACGCCATAGTTCGTTGAAATTAGGTAGGGTTATATCAGCACATTATGCAATCTTATTGGGTTATATCAGCACATTCCTAATATTTGTAGGGTTAAATAAGTACATTTCTAATGTTTGTTGGGTTATATCAGTACATCCTTAAAACTTATAGGGTTATATTGGCACTTTCACTAACTATATAAGGTTATATTGGCACTTTCAAATATTGAAAGGTTATATTGACATTTATGTCAACTAGGTAGGGTTATAAAAGCACTTTTTTTCTAATTAATTTTCCAGTATGATGTATTGGTTGTGTGATTGCCTCAAGGTTTCCACTATATTTTTTTTTTGCTAATTGTGAGCCTTCTGGACATACGGAGTTTAATTACAATAATGTTAAGGAAATAGAAACTCTTTCCTTGTAGGAAATGTTATAAATGGTAGTTACCTTATAGAATTAGTTATAAATGGTAGTTTTCTTATACACTTAGAACCTATTCCTGTTAGACTTTGGTTTGATGTAGCCCTATATATTGTAATCCTCATGATTGATGAGGAGTGTCATTGATGTGATATCAATGCACAATAATAAAGTTTTTTATATTTTATCATGGTATCAAAGCCTAAAATACTGAAACCTTAAGAAAATATTCCGCTGCCTTTCCAAGCCACCGCCGCCGCCTTTAAGGTGCGAATCGATCCACGTGCTGCCGCACAGCTGCTGTCGTCTTCTCCATTCCGACATTCACCGATCTCCACCGCCACCGTCTAGTCGTGGTAATCTGTGCGCCGCCTCTTCTGATCCAATCGGTCTGTGCGCTAAGCCCCGCGTGTCGATCCCGAAGCTCATGCGTCGCCGCGTTCCTGTCACGTGCCGCCGCTGAGCCGATCCGACGGCGATTGCTGCTACTGCTGTTGATTCGTACCTGATTTTGCATTATGTCTACCTCCGAAAGTAATCCTGAAGAACAGGCTTGTACTGATGCTGGTTTTGAGGCTACTGCACTTCAGAACATGAATAGCTATGAGGTAATTGCGACATTACTGAAACATTTGTGGTTGCAATCTCACCCTAAGATACATATATCTGTTGGTCGTTTGTCGACTAACCCCTACTTCATTGGCTCTTCTGACAAATCTGGTTTGGTTATTGTACCCACCATCCTGAAAGGTCAAGAGAATTACCTTGAATGGTCTCCTACAAATACCGCTCTTACTGGATTTGAATATTGTTCTACCAGCTGCTACTGTTACTGTTGTTGCTGCTACTTTTACCCCTACTGAGATTTTTTTAAAAATTCTTTTTTTAATGATTAGCAATTTCATAATCTTCTTCACAAGTTGGGCATTCTCGCATCATGCTCCAACTTGAGGGGGGTGTTAAGGAAATAGAAACCCTTTCCTTGTAGGAAATGTTATAAATGGTAGTTACCTTATAGAATTAGTTTCCTTATAAAATTAGTTATAAATGGTAGTTTCCTTATAGATTTAGAACATATTCCTGTTAGACTTTGGTTTGATTTAGCTCTATATATTGTAATTCTCATGATTGATGGGGAGTGTCATTGATGTGATATCAATGCACAATAATAAAGTCTTTTATATTTTATCAACAAAAAGGCAAAATGTTTTAATTGCAATGTTAAAAAATTATTATTCAACATATAGTAGTTATAAAGTTTATGACCCGTTTGATGCAACCCAAAAATTTTATCTTTATTTCTTCTCATTTTTAGTTTAAACATTAATGTTTTCATGAATTATGAAAAATCTGTCTTTCTAATTCTTATAATAAACGATATGAAGAGGACTAAAAAGTGAAAAATGGAGAAAACCGGGCGGCCGGAAAATTTGAAAGCAAGGGGCGGGTGAAAGAATTATTGTGAATTAGGCGTGGAGCAATGGGATAAGATAAGTGCAAAATCTTATCAACATCTAGGGTGGGCAAAAAAATTGAAAATCGAAAAGCGAATTAAAAATTGAATTATCCGAATTCAAATAACCCGAACCGAATTTAATATACGATTTTTGAATATTCGAATTGAATAAACCGATTTCTGAATACGGTTTTTGGTTTGGTTTTGGATACTAAAACTCAAACCGAAACCCGAACCGAATACCGAATTATAATTAATTAAATTAATTAAATATATATAATAATAAATAAATTTTAAAACTACAAAACTAAATTTATAAGTAAATAAAAGTGGGAGGACTAATCTATAAATTTTTAAAAATTACCCCAAACATCTTAACATTAAATGGATCAAATAGACAAAAGACTGATATTCAAGTATTTTATAATCCATATTCATTATAAACAAGTTTAATAAATTAGTTCGTTTAAATTTCTTATAAATTTTAAAAACAAGTATATATATTCTTATAAATTCTTATTGGCATGAACGTAAATGGAAAACATTAACTATAATCAATAAATATCCATATCTAAACTACAGTGCTCTTAGTAATCACAGTGATAAGGTGCACGAATAATTGATTCTTCAACAGTAAACTTTCACTACACTAAAGCATTCCTCAAACAATGGACATTTTCATCTGCTTTAAAAAATTAACAAACTACAATGGTCTCAGAAGAGATTACTTGGTGAAGAGATGAAGACGGTGAGATTACTTGGTGAAGAGATGAAGACGGTGAGATTACTTGGTGAAGAGATGAAGACAGTAATATATAAATATCATAGTTAATTTAGGAGAACGTCTCCTATTAGACCATCTAAATGTTAGACTAATCATTAAAAATCTCGTTTCAATAACTATTAGGGTCAAATTATAATTATTTATACATTACCATACATTTTAAAAGTTATAAGAAATTTGTTGCAATAAATAAAAACAAATATCCAATCAGCTTATTAGTTATATCAATTATAAAATAATATTGTATAATGATTTGTCAGTCTAAAACAAGAAGTTGTGTTAATTTAATAGTGGAATTTTTGTATCACCCTCTAAATGTATTTAAATTACTTATATAAATAGAAGAGAAAGAAATCATAAAAATATATGAGTCTGTCTCTTGAAAAACGGTCTTTCCATAAGTTATGGAATGATCAAGGTTTAAACTATAAATTAGAAAAAATGAAGATAAAATTTCTGGGTTGCATGAACCTGGTTATAAATTTATAACTACTATATGTTGCATACTAAAATTTTAATATTGCAACTAAGACATTTTACCTTTTATTATTCTAATTAAATCCCGTCTTTCCATAAACCTATAGAAAGACCATTTTTCCCAAGACTTTGCCAAAATATATTATAAACACATTCATCATGTATGGAAAAGGTAAAAACATAAGTCAAATTAATAGGGTAATAATAATAAAAAGGATTTGAGATCAAACAGTATTAAATAATCCTCAGTCACAAAATACTCCTCAAATTAAATAATGTAATAATAAATGGAAAAATCTTGGAAAATACCGTGTTTCCATTATTCCGTAGGCTTATGGAAAGATAGAGTTTAATTATAATAATACAAAGTAAAAGGTCTTAGTTGCAATATTAAAATTTTATTATGCAACGTGTAGTAGTTATAAAGTTTATAACTCAATTCATTCAACCCATAAATTTTATCTTCATTTCTTCTAATTTGCATTTTAAACCATAATATTTCCATGACTTATGGAAAGACCGTATTTCAAGAGACAGACTCATAATAAATTCAATAAAAAAAATAATGGAAGAAAAGGTGGAAAATGGAACATGAAATTGAAGCCGCAAGATGAAGTCAAGAAGCAAGGCAGCAAAGGCCAAAGGCTTTAGACTTAGCCTTACTACATTAGTCCCACATCGGAAGTGGTGGAGACGTTGCCTTCAATTTTCAACTATAAATACTAGGGAACTCCTCCATTTTTTTAAGGCAAAGCATAAGATGCAAATGGGCCTTTAATGGCAAATTACTTAGCTTTAACTTTTGGGCTGTAATTATTTATTTGGAGTTAAAATTTTGGTATGTTTATGGGCTTTTTGGTATGGTCCAGAACCGATTTAATCGAATTCAATTTGATAAAGATTGAAATTAACTCGATTTATTCGGTTGAATTCGGTTTCAAACCGAATTTGAATTTTAAATTCGGTTCGGGTAATTCGGATTATTTGAATGGTTTGGGTCGGATTCAGTTTTTGATTTTTTAGGAAAAAAACCGAATAATCCAAACCGAATAGACCGAAACCCGAATAAACCGAACCGACGCCCACCCCTATCCACATCCATTGGTTACATTATCCAATTGCACGCGCCTACAGTTGCGAGTTTAAAAATCAATGTGTACATGGTAACATTAGATTACAACAATAGACCGTATCTCTCAGTAATACTTCTGTATATTTATATTGCAACAGTACATTTAAGGAATAATGTTATGAGAAAAATCAATCATTTCAAGATGTTGGAAAAAATGTCCAACAGTAATTACAATTAGTGGAATTGACATTGGACCTAACTAGTTTCTAGAAATAAATAACATTTTGCAAGGATATCTAACTTGCATGCCAACCAGACTGATCATCTGTACTATTACAAATCAGAGATCCAATAAAAAACTGTAATATCGCCCTTGGGGATATTAACTTGCTTCCCGCAAAAATCATGACCACTTGGCAGAGACGAGCATATCACGTATCAATATCATTGCGCCAAACAGAGATCTTCTACAACTGTAACACCACTAGATCCAACCACGATCTATGTTGTCCAAACAGTAAACACCTTGAATAATACAGATTTGACAAACCCGAATTTATGAAAACCCAAAATAAAAACACAAACGAAATTGCGAACACGCAATCTGTACAAGCAGGTCGAGAACAAAATATCAGTATAAACAATTAAGTCGAGTTATCATTGTGAATACAACGATCTAATCGACCAAGTCGAAGAACAAAACTATTACGTGAAGACAAATCTCACAGTTATTCAATAAAAAAAATATGAATTAAAATAAACTATTATTCTTCATCTCCCCTTATGGGAAGATGGGGGAAAAAGCTTGAAGAAGAAGAATTGCTCCTTGGAGAGGGTTGTTGAGAAGGGTTTAGCGGACAGAGGGAGACTATTTTCCATTCCTAAACACATGGTTTTAATTTAGACAAACAAGAAGATCTAGAAGTATAATGTACTAGCAAATACATTTAATTTCTCAACCATCTTTTAAAAATAAAAATATCACTTTCTATACAATTTTTATTTTAGATGACTAACCAATGTGTATGATAATTGATGTGGTGGTCCGTTTAGGCAAGTCATTGGTTGTTCACTCCTTGAATTCCTTCGCCTGCAAAACTAGTCCTGGAAGTGATTCCGGGAGAACGGCTCTAACGCTCAAGTCAGTTCTCTTTCAAGAATTGAAATTTCTCAAGATAGTAAGCTTACCTCCATATGTGACTTCTTTTGGGCTTGCCATAGAATGCTTGATTGTGGCTCTAAAAAAGGTTGTTCGTGGTCGACGCTTTAACCATGATCTCTGCTTTTCATGGTTTGTGGGTTGTCTTCACTTGCTCTGCGTCCGTTTGGCCTAGATCGCTTTACCTATTCGCTCCTGGCCCACCTGGGTTTTGGGGTTACTACCTATTTGGGCTGGGTATGCACCATAAGCCCCCCAGCCATGAAGACTAAGCGGTATGGAGCAATATCTTCGAAGTGATTAAATGTGAACCAAAGTTGTACCACCTGGTTGGCATTTGGTTTTACCTTCGTAGAAAGTGCGAAGTGTTAATAGTTTCGTGGCTGATACAATTCCTCCTCCATTAACTCTTCAAATTTGAAATTTGCATCCCTTATCTTTATTGATGCGAATGATAGCGAGGATTAAGTTCGAAAGAGTCGGG
Source organism: Rubia yunnanensis (assembly GCA_037428765.1). Classification (NCBI taxonomy): domain Eukaryota; kingdom Viridiplantae; phylum Streptophyta; class Magnoliopsida; order Gentianales; family Rubiaceae; genus Rubia; species Rubia yunnanensis. The sequence continues at coordinate 28,411,661 of CM075069.1, read as the reverse complement.
ATTCTATCCGCATTTTTCACTATTCATTTTCGAGTTTTCCTAACGCTTGTTATTACTTCTATTTCTTAAATTGGGAATATCAAACGAGTGGCTTCATTTAGTGTGTTGTCTATTCAACTACCACTGCCTCCTCGATATATGTAAAAGGTAAACCACTTTTGTGTAAGTACTTAATCATTGTTCTTTTGAACTTCTTGTCCTCCTCGATTTTGCCATTTACTTTCTTTGTATTTAAGTATTGAAGCTCTCTAATTTTTTAAGTGTTATCACCTCAGTTTACCAAAAAATTCATCTTCTCCGCCCATCTAGGTTTTCTGCGCATCATCTCTTCCCCGTCTTTTTTAAGATTAAGGTTTGTTTTCACTCTCCAATCTATTTACTGTATGCTATGAAACTAATAATATATACCTTTTCTTGGACTTTCTGGTAATATATTGGTTGTTCTTTCTTCGGACTTCGGCGTACCCTCTCTTAAATTTTGTTCCCACAGACTTTTAATAATAATCCTTCCCATATTTAACTCTGTTATTTCCCAATCTAGGCTTCTCATTTATCCTCATGACTTCCTCTAACCGCATCGAGTCTCCAGCAGAAGATGGTCATTTCGGTGAGGATTCCGTGCTCCAGCGCATGTGTTCGCACGCCACCATCTGGCTATATATCATGTTACTTAGCCTATTTGAACTTTGGCCTCTATTTCCCTCTTCCTCAACACGTGATTGACATTATCTGTTCGTACAAAGTTGCGTTGTCCCAATTACACCCTAAGGGATCAGTATCATAATAGGGTTTCTTCAAGTTTGCGAGAAAGAAGATACCTCTTTCACACTTGAGTTGTTTCGCAACTTCTATCATATTCAGAAAGTGAAAAACACCGCAGATGAGTTTAACTTTTATCTGATTATTTCTGGGGTTGAGCTTGTGAGCGGTTTCCCTAGTAACGCTGGTAATTGGCGTTCAAAGTATTTTTTTTATAAAATTAAAACAAACTCCCAAAGCTGCCCTACCTTCTTGGAACTACAAGGTTCATAAGTCTAAGCTTCCTGGACCCAATTTCCATTTTACTTCTGAGTCGGATATCGTGGTCACGCTTTGTGCTCATACACAACATCTCTGCCATGCCGATTCTAATGCTAAAGGTGTTTTGTTCGTTATTGCTTTGATGTGCATCATATGTAATGTCTCTTATTAATACAAATGGTTACTTTTTTTATGTGTTCGTTTGATGCATGGTGTTTATTTCATTTCAAACATGGATCTGTCTAAAGATGATGTCAACAGGTTGCTCTTTGAGAGCGACAATGAGGAGGTGGCTAAAGATATTGTTCAGCCTGATAATACTACCGTAAGAAACACCCACCCATAGGGTGGTAATAAAATGGGCCCTACTGATAAGGTAGGTCCAATGAGGGCAGGGAAAGAATTGGGTATCGCTTCACTGGTGGGCAAAGGGAGAAGAAACAAAAGAGGGGTAGGGGTGAATGGCCCTCAGGACATTCACTTCCTCCTTTAAAAAAAGGGCACAATAACCAATCAAGTTCGTAAACTCAGGCGCAAACAGGGAACTCTCCAGGGGAGGGAATGATATCTAATATCCCACCCAACCTCTCTTTATCCGGTACACTAGTTATGGTAAGTTTGCGGCTGAATATTAGTAATCTTACCTGCATCTTGGTATTTGGTATGTAAGATGATGCCTGACTTCATTTTACGTGTCCTTGTTTTATAAGACTGGTGATAGCCTTCAGCTTGCGAGCGAATACCTTTCTAAGTTTTCTCTTGTTGATGAGTTGCTCTCAGAGAAGTATGACGCTCAGGAAACCAAATGTGTGACTCTGGAAACTTCCCTTAAAGTCATTGAGGAGAGACTAAAGACCACTGAGGAAATGGCGAGCACTTCTGAGGAGCGAGCCAGGGTCGCAGAGGAGGAGGCAACTCAGCTTCGTGCTGAGTTAAAATAGATGTATACCAATAGACCTGTTCTCCTAAATACCCTTAAATTATGTTAGATCGACTATATAAGACCTATTCGTTCTAAAAAATTTTGAGGATATTTCCAAGGAAGCTCACACCATTGGTTACTGCGAGGCTATGAAGGATCAACGTGAGTGGAATCCCACTTGCAGTTTGAAGGGCTTGCCTTCTATGAAGAAGTGTGCTGAGACCCTGGAAAAGAAGAGGGCAAAAAAGCCTTTATCAGAAAAATTGTTGATGGGGGACATCCATATGCTTTGTTGTCGCATCTTGCCAGTCTTCCGGGTCTTTCCTCTGCAACTGAGCTAAAAGTGTGCGAGGTGGATTATTTGGATGGTCTTCCCTTTAAACCTAGCACTGATACTGCAACTCTTAATCCTAATGCCAGTGTGGCCAGTGAGGTTAATGCGAGCTCTGAAACTCCTGCCCAGCAGCCAAGCGAGGAGACTCCTACTCAGCAACCAAGCGAGGAAACTGCTACCATTGGTTGTTCAGCCCTCGCCTAATCCTGAAGTTAGTTAATTTCTAGTGTATTGGGTTTTTATGGATTTTTAATTGTAATCCTAAGACAATATCTTGATGTATGTTTGTACTATTTGTGTAATTTTTATTTTGAATGTTGATTTACTCTTCCTATTTTGCATTTTCTCATTGAACTTACTTGGGTGCAGGGTTTCAATATTTTTGTTAATCATAAATATTTGAAATGCATGACTTTATGCGGTGCAGTGATTCTTTTTCTGAACCTTTTAGCTTGCTTCATGCCACTCGATCTTTCGTGAAAGAGTGTGAGGGAATTGTTTTGCCTGATCGCTTTTTGAGTATGGGCTCTCTCCCGTTAAGTATTGGTTGGTAACACCATATTCCATCGTCATCTCCCTCTTTTCCTTCGAGTTGTCCTTGCAGTAAGTTCATTCATGATGGGTATGATGTTGAATCGCTTGGCAAAGACATTATCCGCGATTTAGTTGACCTTGAATCCACGGCCATGTACTTGTGTGCACTTAACCTTCCTGTTTGTGTTTAAGAATGGGCGTTAACCCTGGGTATTCGTCTGAAGTACAAGCTGCTAGGTATTAATGACCTTGAGGCGAAGTGGGATAAGACTGTAAAAGAGACTCGGGATGTTATTTGTGATTTACAAAGGATTTGCAACAAGCGGAATGATCTTATTTCTCAGCAACATTTGAATATGGTGAAAATGCTTCGCCAACAAGAGGAAACTAGGGACTATGTCGCAAATAAGACACACAAAGTCCATCAGAAAACAATGATCATTGACAAGCAGTGTACCCGTATCGATGATTTGTACGATCGCTTGAAGAAAAAGTAGAAGGAATGTGATCACCTTTCAACCTTTGCTATTGGTTGGTAGACAAAATTCGATGAGCAGTTTGCAATTAACACACAGGTGCAAAGTGACAATGAGGAGCTTCGCGTTGAGTGCAATCGACTTGATATATTTGTGCATCAACTTGAGCAGACTTGTGTTGAATATAAAGATGAACTCCGGGCTCTTCCCTCATCATCTCGAAGGGCTGCTGGTCACAGAGATCTTACAATGGAGTTTGGCGGTCAAAGGATTAACTTGTCTGAGGCTGTTCGAATGCATATTTGCCCTCTAGAAGAGAAACTATAGAACTTGACAGTTGAGATGAAAAAGTATGAAGAAATTATCAATGTTATGATTATGCAATTGGACCACGAGGAGTTTGGACCTTTTGATGATTTCAAAGCATATTATGCTAGATATCTTGGGTATATAGAGCGAAGAGATCTTATACGCCATCTTTCATATTTACACATGAAGTGGAGATACGAGCATTTGGTTAGTGAAGGGTAGGCAGCTGAAGAGAATCGATGTACGACTGAGCATTCTCGTCGCAAAGCTGAGCATGGTCGTCTCTCTGGTGGTTCATCATCTTCTAGATCCTCGTGGGCTTGTATGTCACTTTGAGCAAATTATCTTTCCTTGTGATGTTTTAATAAGTTCTCTCATGTTTTTTGTGAACCTAGCAGCTTCGTCATTACCGAATGAACTATTTTTCTTATGTTATATATATATATATGTATATGTATGTATGTATATGTGTGTGTACGCCTTTTTTCTAAGTGAGTGGGTTATTGTGAGCCGTAAGTTGCGAAGCTGCAAGATCTATGACTTGCTTCTATCACGTCATTCTGCTTAGTTAAGATTTCAAGCTATTTGTATGATAAATATAGCTTGCATAGCTATTATAGTGAAACCTTATACTTTGTGGAATGCCATATCTACTGCGTGTGTTACTTTTATGAGAAAATCTGCTTTTGAGCAAGATCTATTGCTTGCAATTGTGGATATGATGAAGTTACCAGATCCAAAGCTTGTAAGGATCAATAGTTACACAAGATCTATAGCTTGCGGTTGTTTGATTTGCGAGTATGACGTTTATGAGAAAATCTGCTCTTGAGCAAGATCTATAGCTTGTGTTCATGTGCATGGTCAACTTGCAAGATCTAAAGCTTGCAAGGATCGATAGTTAAGTAAGACCTATAGCTTGCGGTTATTTGATTAGCAAAGTTGCAAGATCCCAAGCTTGCAAGCATTAATAATTGTGCAACATATATAGCTTTTTGTTCGCCAGATTAAGTTCTACTTGTAAATTCTTAGTGTGTTGATCTCAATCTGTTATGAATAGACAATCTTCTAACATTCACAAGTAAAGAATGAGATGTGTAATTGTGGTCCAGCAACGTATTTTTTCAAATTAAATATGTACTACCGCGATAATGTCGTGTTGGAAACAATGGAATGAAAGCAACCAAGGATAATATCCTGGTGTCTATACAAGTGGATGTTCGCTCTCTTTCTCCTCATACCTAGGCATAAAACTTTCTTAAGTTGATCACATGCCACGTATTCAGAACAGTGGAACTGTCCATCCTTTCTAGTTCGTAGTTGTTGAACTTGTGAACTTTTGTGACCTTGTAGGGTCCTTCCCACTTTGGGAACAACTTTCCCGTTCCTCTGCTAGAATAGCTTCATTCTTTCTTAGCACCATATCGTCAATCTAAAATCGTGTTTCCTTCACTTTTCGATTAGAAGCTCTTTCCATCCTTTCCTTGTACTTGGTTTCTGTTATCGCTGCCAATTATCTTTTCTCTTCGAGTTCATTCAAGTCTAACCTTACCATCTCCACATTATCCTTCTCTATGTAACTACATACTCAAATACTTGAATTGCCTATCTCTACCGGTATCATCGCCTCGTGACCGTAGACTAAACAGTATGGTGTCTTCCCATGTTGGCTCTCGAATGGTCATTCTATACGACCATAGGATGTTGGGTATTTCTTCTACCCATCCACTTTGTTTTCCTTCCAGTCACCTCTGAATTCCTTGAATGATAGTCTTGTTCATTACTTCCACTTGCCCATTAGCTTGAGGGAGTTACAGAAGTAAAATTTTGAAGAATCTCGAGGTTAAAACACCAATTAGTGAACATATTACTTGTGAACTGTATACCGTTGTCTGTGACAATGGTATGTGGCACCCCAAAGCATACTATATTTTGCCAGACGAATTTCCTAGTTACCTCAGTTATTACTCGTCCTAATGGCTTTGCCTCCACCCATTTCGTGAAGTAATTTATTGCCACAATCAGAAATTTGGCATTGCCTTCGCCCTTTGGAATGGCCCCACCAGGTCAATTCTCCATTTATCAAAAAGCCAAGCTCCACATATTACTTGCAAAGCTGCATGTGGCTTATGTGACGGCAAAGCCTTAACTTGACAACTCTTACATTTAAGCACAAAGTTGTGTGCATCGTTGAACATAGTTGGCCAATAGTATCCTGCTCAAATAATTTTTCTTGCTACCGTTATGTCCCCTTGATGTGTTTCACACAGTCCTTTGTGGACATCTCTAAGTATTTCCTTCGCATGTACTGGCCCTATGCACTTTATCCATGGAGAAAGAAATCTCTTTTTTTACAAGGTCCCTTCCTTGTAGGTAAAGTTCTTGGCTCGCAACTCCAACTTTCTGGCTTGCATTTTATCTTCTAGCAACATTCCCTTCGCAAGGTGCTTTATTAGTGGCATCATCCAGCTTACATCTTATGTTTGGAGCATTGACACAGTTGGTGAGACCGTGCTTCTAATTGGAATGACTTCTACTATCACGTCTCTGTGCTCACCTAGGGATTCAAATCCCGTTGTTGCCAGTTTACCTTGTGCATCCGCTTTTGTGTTCTTAGTTCTTGGTACTTGCTTAATGTCAAAGTACTCGAGCTGGTTTATTAGCTGTTGGACCTTCTTCAAATACTTCACCAGCTGCTCTTCTCGTACTTCATAGTCCCCTTCAACCCATTGGACTACAATTAGAGAATCACTTGATACCCGAACGCTCTTCACTTTCATTCTAACCGTAAGGTCCAAACCACATATAAGAGCTTTATATTCTGCTTCGTTATTTGTGAGTGGAAACTCGAAGCGGAGTGAGTGCCTATGTTCGCCTCTATCTGGATTCAACAGCAGTAATCCGGCACCACATCCTTCCTTTCTAGACACATCATCAACAAACAATATCCATGCAACTTCTTACCACTTTGTCATCTGTAAGATACTGGTGCATCTTCACTGCATGCGTATCTTCGCTGGTCATTTCAGCAATGAAGCCTGCTAATACCTGAGCTTTGATCCTGTCCTTGGTTGGAATTGAATTTCAAATTGACCTAGTTCCGGAGCACACTTCGTTAGTCTGCCTAAATAATCAAACTTGCTAAGGATGTTCCTAATTGGAAATCCCATATAAACCACTATGCGATGAATATGGAAATACATTCGCAACCTTCGTGCCAAGGTTAATTTTTCCACTGGAAAGTACGCCTTTTCTACGTCTAAAAGATTTTACTGATGTAGTAGACTGGAAACTGTGTCTGTCCTTCTAGGAAAACCAAAATTGAGCTGACAATGTTCTGTGATATCTCTATGTACAAGTATAATGTTTCTCCAGGGGCGGGAAACTTTAACGTTGGTAGCGCAAAAAGCTGCTCCTTTAACCCATCATATACTCTTTGACAATCCTCGCTCCAACTGAAATTTTTGGCTTTTCTTAATACTTCAAATATTGGAAAGTGCTTCTCCGCTGCTTTGGAGACAAAGCGGCTAAGCGCTGCTAATGATCCCATTAGGATTTGCACCTCTTTAACCATTTGCGGCTGGGGTAGATTAACTATAGCTTGGATTTTTTTTTAGCTAGCTTCAATACCTTTGGAGGATACCTTGTACCCTAAGAAATCTCCTGCGCCTACTCCAATTACACACTTCCTAGGGTTGAGCTTCATCCCTATTGATTGTACCGTGTCTAGAGTTTCTTTTAAATCTACAACAAAGCTACCCACCTTTTTGCTTTTAATTACCATGTTGTCAGCATATGCTTCGACATTCCTTCCTATTTGGTCACAAAATGCATGATCAGCCACTCTCTGGTACGTTGCTCCAACATTTTTTAGCCCAAACGGCATCTTTACATAACAAAACGTCCCAAAGCTTGTTATAAAGGCCATTTTTTAGCATCTTCCGGATTCATCAGGATTTGGTGGTATCCCTTATACACGTTCAAAAACACCAGCACTTCATATCCTGGAATTACCTCAACCAATTGATCGATTTTTAGAAAAATGGTAGTAGTCTTTTGGGCATGCTATGTTCAAATCCATGAAATCAATGTACATCCTCCAGCCAGCGTCTGACTTCTTCACCATGACTAGGTTGGAAAGCCCCTTTGTATATATAACCTCTTTTAGTATACCGGCATGCAACAGCGATGTGACCTCCTCTTCGATCACTTTTTGTCTATCGCTAGCAAAGCAAGATTGTTTCTGTTTAACCGATTTGAGAGCTGTTGATATTCAATGAATAAGTAGCAATGTCAAAGTCCACTCCTCCCATATTCTGGACGCTCTATACGGACATACCTTTGTGGATTCACAAAATTTCAACAACCTTCGTCTTCTCCTCACCTAGAAGATGTTTTCCAATCTTCACGTATTTTGAACTGTCTTCGCTATCCAGACTAACCAACTCTGTTTCTTCTCCCAAGTTTAATGTTGTGTCTGGCTGTTCTAGTAAACGTCCACCTGAAACTATGCTAACCATCTTCGCCTTTTCTCCACTTTCCATGCCTTCATTGCTATAACCATACATAGCCTCGCCGTATGCTGGTTTCCTCTAATGGCCGCGATACTAGCTGGGGTTGGGAATTTCATTACAAGGTGGTAGGGGGACCATATTGCGTTAGGTATGTTCATCCATGGCCTTCCAATGATGGCGTTAAATGTACTTGGGACATCCATAACCATGAAATCATACATGACGGTGCAATTTCTTCCATTTTCTCCAATAGTTTCGGGCAGCTGTATATTCCCCAAAGGTGTTTCTACTCGCCCTGTGAACCGTACTAGCAAAGATGTGGATTTTTTTAGGTCTGCTCTATTGAAACCCAGCTTGTTGAAATAGTCTACGAATAGTATCTCAACAGCAATTCCGTCATCTATGAATACTTTGTGAATTTTTGCATTCCCAATTTTTACTATGATGATTATGGGATCGTTGTGCGGCGAAGTGTTGGGTACCACATCTTTCTCACTAAAGGTGATCGTTTCATTCGAACGAAGCCTTTTATTAACTGGATCTTGTGGGGGAGAGTATCTCACTTTGGCTTTCCAAGCATTATTGGACAATGACTCAGTGGATCCGTGTATGGACAAGATAACTGTCTCTGGTACTTCGTTGTCCACGTTATCGCTGGAATCTATAGCCGCGGTCATTTTTTGATTTTTTTTATCATTGTGATGACATTGCCTTGATTTTTTGAGATGGGTTCGCTGTTTTACTAGCATCCCCATATTGGCTTGTTCCTTCCTTCCTGTATTGGCCTAAGTTACCATTCCTCAATTTTTCTTCATTTTGTCTTCTGAGGTCTTTGCAATACTCTATATCATGGCCATGATCCTTGTGGAAGGCACGATAATACTCCCTAGCTCTTTTTTCTGGTGGTGCTATCATAGGTGCTGGTTATCAAAACAGATCTTTGTTTGCTTGCCATATCTCCTCCCTCGATCTCGTTCGAGGTGTATCTTAGAACAACGAGCCTTGCAATCCTGGTTCTCCTATTTTGAAAATGACATTTCCTTTACCTCTCTTTGGAAAACCCTTCTGTGAATCCTCCATCGTTTGCTTCTCGCCTCATTCCCTTTCTATTTTACGGTTGTTCGCCTCCTCTGTTCGCACATGTTGTTCAATCATCTTTTGTAGGTCTCTTGGGTTTTCAGACATATTCTTCGTTAGCTCATTGTAGAACTCTCCTGATCGCATGCCTCATGTAAACTCTCCCAATGATGATTGAAATGACAAGTCACGAACCTGCAAACTTTCTGTCACAAACCTACTATCATATTCTTCCAGACTTTTTTCACTTCGTTGGGCTATGTTATTAAGATCTGCAATTGTTTTTGTGCACCTTTGCTTATGATAGAAGCGACCAAGGAATAGATTTGATAATTGTGCCCACGATTGGATGCTTCCACTAGGGAGGTCCTCATACCAGGTAATCATTTTCCTGACAAGAAAATGGGGAGCGCTTTGTAAACTAGTTCAATGTTTGAGTCGTGAAATCTCATGTTATTTCTGTGGGAGTGTAGGAACTCTTTCGAATCCATGGTTCCATCGTAGATTTTAACATGTAAAGGGAGTTTGAAATCCTCTGGCATCTTAAAATCCGCAGATGTGGTGCTAAGGGCGATTTGTCCTCGTCGTCCTCTTCTTCATACTTGAGATTTTCATGCTCACGACTCGTTCTTTTTTCTAATTTTGGTGGTTTTGCGTAAGCGTCTTGAAGAATTGATCATAAAGACCTTCTATGTTTGCTTCTAAAAATGATGCAAACGCTCTCTTTTCCTTATCATGATTATTGTTTGGGGATTCTGCTTTCTTTTCTTCCTCCTCTATTTCTTCTTTACTGTGCTTTTTAAAATCTATTTGGAGTGTGGTCCTGATTATGATGCATTCCTCTGTCACGTCCCAGTGTTTATTCTTGAGACTGATGATTATGGCTCTTTTCACTCCTGGTGAACGCCATTATTTACCTGACTGAATCTGAAATAGAAAAAAAAACTTTTCGTTCCCCACAAACGGCGCCAAATGATGTGGTGGTCCGTTTAGGCAAGTCACTGGTTGTTCACTCCTTGAATTCCTTCACCTGCAAAACTAGTCTCGGAAGTGATTCCGGGAGAACGGCTCTGACGCTCAAGTCCGTTCTCTTTTCAAGAATTGAAATTTCTCAAGATAGTAATGCTTACCTCCATTTGTGACCTCCATCTGTGACCTCTTTGTTTCTTTTGTAGCTTACTTCGAACGTGGGTCTGCTTCTTTGGGGTTTGCCATCGAATGCTTTATTGTGGCTCCAAAAAAGGTGGTTTGTGGTCGACGCTTAACCATGATCTCTGTTTTTCATGGTTCGTGGATTGTCTTCATTTGCTCTGCGTCCATTTGGCCCAGATCGCTTTACCTGTTCACTCTCGGCCCACATGTGGTTTTGGGCTTACTACCTACTTGGGCTGGGTATGCACCAATAATATAATGAGAAAATATTTTGTTAGACTTCCTAAGAGTTAGACCAATCATGAAAAAAATCGTTCTGATAATTTTTATGGTTAGATTATAATTATTTATGTTTTGAGATATATTTTACAACACAAAGTCTTATTTCAGATCGACCAACTGTTAGAGGTCATATAATTGATGTAAATTTGATGTTTGTTTTTATTTATTGTAGCAAGGATCCTAAAACTTTTTAAAACAAATCTATTGCAATGTATAAATAATTATAATTTATCCTTAAAAGTTATTGAAACGATTGTGATTGGTCTAATCCTTGGTCGGTCTAACTGAGATTTTCTCATTTTATAGAGTTTTAACAAATACAATAATCTACTAGAAAGAAACATCAAATCATCTTATCCGGTACATTAATTATAAAATAAGACATGAATTAATTTTATGTTTATTTTCATTTATTGCAACGAGATTCTCATAATTTTTTTTTGGAAAAAATATCTCAAAATATAAATAACTATAATCTAATTTTAAAAATTAATAAAGTAAAAATAAGACATGTGTAATATAGCTAATGAAGTAATTTCTTATTAATTTTTATTTATTACAACGAAATTTTCATAAATTTTAAAATATTTGAAAAAATTAACTCAAAATATAAATAATTATAATCTAATTTTTAAAATTAATAAAGTGAAATTTATCATAATTACCAAACCGTTAGAAAGATGCTCTCAATTTTCTAATACCTTTTGCAATTGATAAATATATTTTCCAATTAAATACTTTCTCCGTTCTAAGTTAGCCTTTAACATTTTTTTAATAATATATTTCATATTAAGATTTAGGCAAGAGTCTTGCGAAAGATTATATGGATAGGTTTATGGAAATATTAAGTTTAATTAGATTAATAGAAAGGTAAAAGATTTTAATTGCAAAATTGAAAGCGTGCAGTAGTTATAAATTTATAACCTGATTAATGCAACCCAAAAATTTTAGCTTCATTTCTTCTAATTTGCAGTTTAAACCTTGGACTTTCCATAATTTATGGAAAGACCGTATTTCAAGAGATTGACTCAAAGATCTACGCATTCCTTTTATAAAAAATGATATCTTTATATTTATTTTTCTTCACCCATTTATATTTTTTTCTATCATCTTATTTTTAGGAATGGTCTCTTGTGAAGTAACATAAACTTTAGACAGGGGTCTTTATGCAATTCTAACTCTATTTTATCTCCAGGGACCTATATCAAATAATTTAAAAATAAAAAAAATATTTTAAAAAAATTTAATCTTTTTAAAGTGCAAAAAATCAATACGATCATCGAACTGAAAATCATAAACACCAGCTACAACTAACAAAACATCAACGGAAAATCAACTCGAATCGGAGTCGGCCAACTCAGATCTGGTAGAGGCCAACTCAGATCTGGTAGAGGCCAACTCAGTTCAACTTGGGTCCCGGTCGACTCAACTCATAAACAAGTCCGGATTGCATTGGCTCAGCCCAGATGGTCCACATTGGGTCAGCCATGAGCCGGGTCTTAGTCTTGCGGTAGCAAGGTCACGAGGGGTATTTCTCTCTTTTCTTTTTTTTTTCTACTTTTTAGTTTTTCTTGTCAGGTGGTAGGCTATTAATTTATTTCAGTATTTTATTTTTATTTTTATTTTTTCCACCATATATGGGGTAGGTTTTCAAATTAGCTTTTTTTGCTAGAATATTTAGTCGCGTTCGTTCTCTGCCATCTATTGGTTTTTGGCAAAGTCTTGGGAAAGACCGTCTTTCCATAGGCTTATGGAAATACGAGGTTTAATTAGAACAATAAATGGTAAAAGGTCTTAATTGCAATATTAAAAATTTATTATGCAACGTGTAGTAGTTATGAAGTTTATAACTCGATTCATGCAACCCAAAAATTTTATCTTCATTTCTTCTAATTTGTAATTTAAACCTTGGTATTTCCATTGCTTATGGAAATACCGTCTTTCAAGAGGCGCACTCTTGGTTTTTTTACGGCTCCTTTTGCTTGGTTAAATCCATTTGGCTTCTGATCTCGTCTATATATTGGTATAAGAGAAATCCAAGTCAAGGTAGTTACAAAAACTTACCTTTGGCAATTCCGATATAGCTTACAAACCAGATTTGTAGACCGGGCAAGTTGAAAAATCATAAAAATCATAAAATGAAAATCATAATAACATCAACAATCATAAACTGAAAATCATAAAGAACATCAACAAAGTTTAAATTATCTTCTCTTTTTTTTAAACTACAAACATCAACCTATATTACCCAGAAAGTAAAAACATATTCCTATCATCTAACAGAAAAATAAAAAAAAACGTCAACATAAGAAGAAAAAACACACTACAAAACATCAACTCCGTCCACCTAAAACTCACATAGAAAATGAAAAACACCAACATGAGAGAAAAAAAAGCTAAAAATATCAACCCACAAAAAAACTACAAAATATTGACTTATATGAACTAAAACTCACCTGAAAAATGAAAAACATTAGTATGAGAGAAAAAAGTAAAAACATCAACAACAAAACTACGGTACCTCAAAAGTATAAATTCTTCACTATGAATATCATAAAACATCAACAATTGTTTTTTTTAAAAACTACAAATATCAACCTATATCACTAAAAAAACTACAAAAATCAACTCCTAACACCTAAACCTCATCAGGAAAACAAAAAACACCAACATGAGAAAAAAGACAGTACAAATATCAATTCCTAACACCTAAACCTCAGACGATAAATGAAAAAAATATCATAATGAGAAAAAAGACACTACAAACATCAACTCGTGTCATCTAAACCTCAGCCGAAAAATGAAGAACATCAACATGAGAAATTTTTTCTTTAAAAAATTTACAAATATTAATCCATATCACCCAAATAAACTACAAAACATCAACTCATACCAAATAAACCTCACCTGAATAATGAAAAACATCATCCTGAGAGGAAAAAAAGGGCTACAAACCACAACCAAAAAGTTAAGATACCTCAACAACATAAATTCTTTTAAAAAAAGGGTTCTATTAGGATTTGAACTCAGGCCACTAACCTCAAAGCCAACATACTAAACACTACACCAAACAAAAATTGTTGTACATTCTCTCAATCAAATAATAATAAACCTCATCAATACCTCAAGAATATAAATTCTTCAAAAAATAAGGCCTAGCGGGATTCAAACCTGGGTCTATAACCTCAAGGCCTAGAGTAGTAACCACTACACCAAAGAACCTCTACTAATCATATACTCAGTCAAATAATATTAAATCTCAGAAAGTCTTTGAAAAAAATAAAACACAAATTAAATCTCACTTCTCACGAGCAGAAGCTTAGTTGTCCGCCTCCGGCATCGTCATTGCCTCCTAGTCGCTGATAGTCATTAATCTCGCGCGTGTTTATACGCGCAAGTCAACCTGTCATTCTGGCACATGCATCTCGGCACCGTTCTTCTTTAGCCTCATTGTCGTCATCGTCTATCGAATCTGCAAGCCCTAGCGCCTCCACTGCAAAGCCCTACCTCTGCAAACTATTTGTCGTTCACCTCGTCCCTGTCATCAGAACGCCACCCGTCACTGGAAACGTCGATCGGTCAAGGTCGTAAAAGCTCAACTCCGGCGAAGCTTTGATCTCGATCACCACCGAGGAGTGAACCGGAAGAAGAAGCATAGCGGAAGATGAAGAATCACAATGGCAGAGCGATGGTTGGCGGCAATTAGAGGTTTCCAATTGGAGGAGGAAATTTTCATCAGAAAAAAAAATGAAAATTCTAATATTTTTGTGATATATATAGTATTTTGATAATTGCACAATAGGTCCCTAACTTTATTAGCATATTAAAAAAACTCCATCCCAAATGAAACTTACAATAATTGCACAATAAACCCCTGCCTAAAGTTTAGACTGTATAAAACAAGACTTTGTGCTTATTTTATAGTACTTATTTTCATTTTATTTATTTTATAAATAATTATATTGATAACTATTTTTATTTTTGGAACTTAAAATAGGACAAGACAAGAGTGTAATTAAGATTGTATTTGGTTGGATTTATTGTTATCACAATTTAACATTAATAAGTTAAATTTAGCCCAAATAAATTAATTTCAACACCAATAAATTAAATTCAGCACCGATAAATTAAGTTATCGTCAATAAATTAAATTTAGCATTGTGAATTTCTTTCAGCAATAAAATGTTTATTCATGTACGTGATTGGCCATCACTAGTTGAATGATAAGTCTAAAATTAAAATATGTATACTATTACAACATACTTTTAGAAATAAAATACACATATCAATCTTAATTTCTCTTAATCACTTTCCTCCTTAGAATCATTTTCCTCATTGCCACCTTGCATTTTATCATTTCCTCCATTAGTGCTTTAAATTTGTAAATTCATGCCATTGTGCACTTTTTTCATGACATTATCCTAAAATTGACCAAACATATGTAAGTCAATAACTCCGTGATCATTTGACTTACGGTCAAACAATATGTTACCAACCTAATGCATTTGAACAAAGTTATGAAGTGAGAAAGAGGAAGTAATTATTGCTGATGTGGGAAATTCCTTCCAGCTAATTAATGACATTGCCCAAAATCATTTTTTGGTGAGTCCTTGCCTCTTTGAGTATCTGTGAATGTTCCGGGTTGGAAGCTCCAACGCTCAAGTCAGTGTGATCATGTATATTTTTGGGAAGTAAATTTCATTTACTTTTTCTGGTGTTTCCTATCTTTATTAGTAGGTCTTCAATCATGTGATCATGGTCCGATTACCGTGCTCCCCTCTTTGGATCGTGGCCCAACAATGGGGTGTCGTGGCGAGTGGTATCTTCTGCTATTTCTGTGGTTTGCTAGCTAGTGGCGTTGTTGTTTTTTTGATTTACTGGATTGGGTGAATTGATGTGATTCAACAAAGTGGTTGCTACGCATACTTAGCTTAAACTAATTGGGTTGGTCATATGTATACCATAACACCCCCCAAGCCACATATTCATGGAGAATGGAGCATAAAGAGATTGTTCGTGTAATTTGTACGATGTGATATTTTTGGGATGTGATAATAGAAAGAAATATTCATCGGATCAATAAGGTTAAATAGTATAATGTATGCGAAGTTTACATGACTAAGTGGGTAGAAAAATAATTTCGTTATCTTTTGGAAAAACTTTTGAAATGCATGAGTGTGAATGTGATGGAATCCAAAATTTACAAGGACCATTTAGTATTCCTCCTATTTCGGAAGTTGGTTAGTAATGTCTCGAAAGATAAGGGCAAATTTGTTGTTTAGATTAAACGCTATGCAGAGTAATCATTACGAAGCATGTTTTCCTATATTGATGTGTGATAGTCTAATTTTCAACTGACACAAGCAATTTATTGCATCGAAAAGGTACAGGTTTCTGTAAATTTATTTTATCAATTTTTATTCCCTAATGACCTAGTAAAATATAGGTTAATTCAGGCAAATTTGCAATCTCTTTTTTTATAGGTGTTATTATATTTTTTTTAGAAGCTGGTTAAACTCCTTCCTGAGAGTTCATTCCGAAGATGTAAATTATTCTTCCTACATTTTCCATTTTGGAATCACGGTAGTTCTTCGTATCGAATCCTTGTCTTCCACTGCTAACCCTAATGTTAGTAAGTGCAGTAGTGAGCCTACTTGTAGTGATGTAATGTTAATGATGAGGGTGACATCAATGGTATGGCACAGGGGGAGAAGAAGGTAGTCAAATGGTTGAAAGAGGTCAAAGTGTTTTTTTACTGAAAATGACTTAATTTCTTTGAAAGAGAAATGTTCATTCTTAGACAATTATGAGCACTCCTACTAGGTATTTTTCGGTGAATGAATAGCATTTTTTGTATGGGATAACCACGCTCGTTCAATATTACGTTGTAAGTGTATTGCAGTCTCATGGTGTTGCTCTGGCTCAACTTCACCCTCAAGGTATAACTATAATCATGGATTTTAATTAGGTGTGAAGTAGGACTGGGAAGAAATTTAGTGATGGTTTGTTCTCCAGTTTGTATCAGCTTCGGAGATTGAAGAATAAGGAGAATTTCTTTGTCTTTTACCCAGGTATTTCTAGGGTTTAGGTGGGGCAAGACTTTCCTAGAAATTGTGGGGTATGAAAGGATAGATATTTGTTTGTTGGGTGTATTGATGGCATATCTATGCCCCAATGAAATCATACGGTGCCTTTAGATAGAAAATCTGATAGGAAAATGAAGTTAAGAAAGGATAGAGGTTTTGTGATGACACTGGCCGCTCATTCTATAAGGATGGAAAGGCTTAAAGGAAAGTGAGGTTTTCTTAATTCCCTTATTTTAGCTGTTAAGAATTTATATAGTATGTTGTTTATTCAGCATTTGTGTTCTATGTACTAGGCTAATGATCACTAATTTCTTATAGGTATGACAATGTCAAACATTGTGATTAAGAATATCGTTATTTGGGATGAAGAGGAAGAAGCTCATTATAATGAGGGCACCGAACTGAATCATCGAAGCAAACAAAATGTCTGTGATGACATTAAATTGAAAGGGAAGCCAGTTGCAGTGTAGTCTAACAGGGAGATCAAGGAGACCCGCTAGCGCTATTTGGTCCACCTAGCAAGGTCTTGTTCTTGAAGTGTTTAAAGGAAGCCTTAGGATGAGGAAGGTGTTGATGGTGAGCGATCAAATGCACATAGGTTGAAAGGTCTTGCTCGCGATGCGCCCAACGAGTCATCGATAGTGGATGCAATAGAGCAGTCACATAAGTCTGCACGTTTTGCTAAGAGATCAAGTTCCATGGTTTCTTCAGTTATCACTGTGAGCATGCATCAAATATATTAACCAGTGGCATATTGTATGTTAGAACTGAGTTGGTGTTAACTAATTATATTTTGCAGAGGGGGAAGTGTCTGGTGTACTTTGTTCACCATCTTGTAAAGTTTCCTGATGAGGAAGGCTTCCTTTCCAAGAAGGTAGAAGAGCTTAAGGAGGCTTTGAAGCATAGTGTGATATAGTTGGCAAAAGAGCAAAGTCTTTGCTAAGAAGACAGTAACCTAAATGGGGCTTTTAGGTGGAGCTCTTGATGTTGAAGAGCGAAGGTCCAGCTCATCCAGACTATCACACATACTGATGAATCAGGTTGTAAAAGCTCATGGGTTTTTTTTTGAACTTATTCGCGGATGTATACTCTAAGGCTATGGGTGTAAGGTGGTGTAGGGCATTGTTGGACATTCGTGATAAGAATTCAAAGTTGGGTATTAAGGGTCTTGCTAGTAGTCATGCCACCATATTGCTAACAATGTAAAATGGTAAGCAGAAGATCGTTTAGCCTCTTGTATTAGGTTATGGTTAACTTTTGTAGTAAAACTATTGAAAACGTAAATTAATGGAAATTTATGCTTCCTAGCTTTGTTGTGTTATGTTTCTATTGTAATTTTCCGAAATGTATTCCTGATGATTATATACTTTCAGTGAGTGGTATGTTAAGTTGTTTCTCAAAAACGTGTTGTATCGAGCTCTAATTTGGCTATATCTGGAGCATCGCTGCTGTATAATGTTAATGAAGATATCTTGAGGGAGCTAGTATTTGAATGGCAGTATGATTACTCATGTGGGTGATGAAATCGACAACTATATACGGTTGCGATGAGCGGGGTATTAATGGTAAGGATTTGTAGAAGGTACCCCAAAAGGTTGTCCCTGCCCGGACTAAGTGCTAAGTGTAACCTTGAGTCTAGTGGGTTTTTGTCCAGTTCAATTCGACACACATTTCTCGTTGATGCTGAGTCCATTTAAAATCAATTCAGTCAAGTTCAAATTCAGCCAAATTTAATACTTTTTAGTAAAATGCAATTAAGTTTGGTCTAGTACGATTCATTTTGGTTAAATCTTCCATTGTTAGGTTCAGTCCGGTCAATCTTGTCTCGTGTGACTTTATTCCATCCGGTTTCGTACAATTTCATGTCTATCCCAAATTATTTGTATTTTTTTTTAAAAAAATAGTTGATTCAATATTAATATATTAAATTCAACACAAATAGTGCAAGCAAGGGTCAAAAGTAGCCTTTGATTGCCTTAGATGTTTGATCAAATGTTTTCATGGGTCATTTGTGTGCGTATCTTTCGATACTTTACCGTGTTTGTTCTGATGGTAGTTTTGAGTCGATTTATCGTGACTACACTATGGCAATCCGGTAGAAACCACATATTCTCCACATGCCCTTCTCATTGTCACATATGTTTTTGCTAATATTGATTAGGCCTTATGTGTATATCTCTCTTTATGCCACTGAAGTCTAAGATTATAAATGCAATATTTAGCTGGCGTTTTAGTGTTAATAGGTTAATCTCATATCATATGTTGTAATAGCACATTATGCAAATTTGAGTTTTAATATAAAAAAAGGATGAAAATCCTATAAACAAAAAAAACACACCACGATTTAATTTTTTTATAAAGGGGATAAAGGGTGTAAATTGTGAATTTACCATAGTTGTGTGAGTGCATTAAACAAATTGTCATAGGTTTGGCGAAACAATACAAAAAAGGAGTCCACGGTCTGGATTTTCCACCGGCAAGCAGCGAGTGGGGGCGGTTGAACAGCTCACCGACCTGTGCCTGTGCCATGAAAGGACAGGTGGTATGGTAAGTGCGTGTGGATAAGGCCGAATCTTTAAATAAATACCACCAACTGTCCTGTCGCCTACTAATATAAAAAAGATATGGATAGACTTTGCCCATTTTCAACAACGTTAATTCATTAATACTCTCACACCCTTCAATTCTCCTCCTTTGCTCTTATCTTCTCCAGGACCAACTTCTCACACTCAGTCTCCGCCGTGCTTTAAACAGTGGAATTTCACATCTGCATGGTAATTTATCCTGCTCGAGGCCTGGAGTTGGACAACGATGGTGATCGACTTGGATGCGGATTCTTCTCCTTTCAGCCAACAAACCAACCCTGGGATCACGGCTGATGGCGCCGCGTCGCCTTCCTCGTCGGGAGTTTCATCCGCCGTGTCCTCCTCCGACGATGACGATTCCGATCTGTTCGGAGAAGAAGTAAATTCTTCCGACATCTCCGGTTCATCGACTGATTCGCTGTCTGGACAGCTGGAACCCTTGCAAGACATGTCCTCCCTCCTCCAAGAACTTCCTATCAAGTAAGAAACAATAACATAACCCCTCTCTTCTATTTTGCTTACAAATGATTAATTGAAAATGTTGTAGGAGGGGATTGTCTAAGCATTACAATGGGAAATCACAGTCGTTTACATCTCTGGCGAATGTTGCGTGTTTGGAGGATCTAGCGAAGCCGGAGAACCCTTACAACAAGAAGCTGAAATCCTGCAAAAGCTATGGCGGATTGTACTTGGAGAGCCAGCCGAGTAGCCCTAGGAAGCTGATGCCGAAGAAGGGATCGAGGGGATCTTGTTCTTCGCTTTGTGTGAGGAGGAATTCTAGCTTTCTGGGAAATGGGAACAAGCCTCCGATCCCACCTCCATCTCGATCCAACAGTTCTGCTGATTTTGGTTCTCGGAAATCTCAGCCTTCTTTGTTTGCTTTGGGAGTTTGATGGATCTTTAAGAAAGTGTTTGTATATATGTGTAGCTTTTGGGAACGTATGGATCTTGATCTAGTTTATGCTACACATGGTCCTGTATTTCTTCATTTACTTCTAACTTTGTTTAGTCCTGCGTTCTTGACAATGTCGGGCATAATGAGCTTTAAATTATGGAGGTTGATGTAATGGAACGCTTTAGTGAAAATGGAGAAATCCAGTCTTCTTTAAGGAAATGGCGCTTTTGATTCGGGTACAAAATCTCTTTTAAGAAACTTCATTGAAAGAGAGATCAAGTTCCATTATTTATGTTCAACATCTATGTGCGGATTTGTCAAGATAGCTGAAATTTATCAGACGAATGATCCTTAAATGTGTTCAATGAATTTCACAGATACAACACAAAATTTATACTAGCTTTTCTTTTCTGAACGCCGAAGAGCTTATCCTTCAATGGCTTGCCACAAAAGGTGGGATAGTTTCTCCCAAAATACTTGTTTCCCCGGAAGGATTATACTCCTATTCAGAACTGGGAAACAGATCCTTAGTCACCATCAAACTACTTGAAACTACTTGATCTCCTATTCTAATGTCATCATCTCAAACGTTATACCAGTTGAAATTTACATCTAAAAACATGGTGAACGTTAGACCTGATTTTGATCATCGGATGTTGCATTGAGAAGATCAGAGTAATCCTGCCCTTCTCAATGCATCTTGTAAATGTTCATCAATTGCCAAATCAGCCACCCACACATTGAAAAGGAAAACAAGAAAATCAAACTTCCACGAGTCCTTTCCATCGGAATAATATAGTCCCTCCATCCAATCTAAAGGTTCTATTGGGATGTCCTTGAAAGAAGGTCTCCTTCCAATTTTAGAAACAACAATGAGCATGAAAATGCAAGTGGACTACGCTTGTTTTAATTTGGGCAATCTTTAAATGGGACGGAGGGAGTATATAGAGTAAGAGGTCACGTCGAAAAAAGTAAAACATGCCTGTGCTATTTCACATTTGAAATACTTCTCAATCTTCGCCATCAGAAGCTTATCCTCATCATTGCAGAGAGTTGAAGACTGCACCTATATTATGTAGTTAATAAGAAAGGTCAGAAACCTGCTAATCCCAGCCAACTTATGGTCTGTTTGTATATTCCATCCTCCTATCTTGCATGAGTAGCAGACTGATGGCATTAACCCAACAGAATGTGATAATATAATAAAAGTTTGTTCAATCAGAAGCCTCTAATAAATTGACACTGATGGCATTAACTCAACAGGGTGAATGGTTAAAAGTATATGTTTGTGAAAGTTGTGTGGCCTTGGAGGGTTATCTGCGGCCAAATCGACCTGCTCTGTCAACGCGATGCAGGTAGGTCTCATAGTCTGGCTCTGATGTATCGTTGAACACAACTGGAAGATCATAGTTGACAACCAGGTTGACCTATCAAAACAAAAGGAGAGAGAGAGAGAACCAATGATGCGAAGTGAGGATTAGGAAATAAATGGAGTAGGAACATGGTATGGAACAGATAAATTTATACAAAACCTGAGCTTGATCAAAACCACGATCAAGAACATCAGTTGCTATGAGCACTGAAGTTAATCCGTCTTTGAACTCCTTATCTGGTCACGTTCTTCTGGATTCAAAGTGCCTTGCATTGTTGTGACATAGTAGCCAAGATCAGACAAATTCTGATGAAGCATACTGGCACTTGTCCGAGTTTGAACAAATACTATTGTCTGTCCCACTTTATCACCTAATTAGAGGATTTTGTCTCACTACCATCATCTGTATAAGTTCATCCGGGCAGATGACCTTGTACTGTTTTACGGAAGATATGGACAGTTCCTTTTTCATAAACATTCGATTGTAATCCCTGTTAAAGATGTCTTTGATTGTATGACCAACAAAAGCTCGCACTACTTTACTAAATGTGGCCGAAAAGAGAACCACCTGTTACAGAAATTGAAACAATCCATCCAGCTTAACTAAAATCTACATTGAATAATATAAGGTTAGATTACTAATAGGTCGGAAAGGTACGCGCTATAGAAATGGCTGCTGACCTGGAAATTGGGACTCCCTTGAGCAAAGCATTTCATTATCTTCTTAGAGTCATCTCTGAAACCACCTTGAACAAAAGGCAGCAAATTACCACTAGGAATCAACCAAAGCGAGCAAAACCACCAGAAAACATTGCCCTTTTCTCTGCATGAATGTAACTGAACCATTCATAAAGTTAAATGCTTAAATGAACTAAATTGAATTCTTGGCAGCATACACCCTCAGACAAAATGGAACTGAATTTATGAATGAAAAGTCGAATAACACAGATTAAAAAAGTTCATCTACCACAGCGAGCATGTGATCCGCCTCATCAAACACAAGTATCTTCATGAAGCTCATGCTCAGCTTCTTTAATGTGATCAAACTACATACTGTCCCAAGAGTACCAATCACGACTTGTGCTGTTATAGGAGATCACTTCCTAACCGGTATGTAGTTAATGCTGCTTGCTGAAATAGCCAACTCTGACTTTATGCCCGTGAATTTCCCCAGCTTTAACAGCACATCCATATTCTGAGCAGACACCGCAAAATCCTTATAAACAACTCAATCAATATTATACTATTTACAGTTTCACTTTCTAACCTAAAAAAACCCTCATAAAGCTGCCTTACAAACATATAACTTAAGATATGTAACCACATTTTAAGTACACAATAGAATTGTGAACCGTGAACTGTGAACAAAAACACAATACAATTGTGAACCGTGAACAAAAAAAGAAAACATCCGACCTGAATAGCCAAGTAGGGCAAATGCAGAGAGCCTGCGGGGCAACGAATGTAGCATCAATCCGGCTCAACATTCCGAGGACAAAACAAGTGGTTTTCCCAGTTCCATTTTGAGCCTGAGCCACCAAATTATGGTATGGCGGAGTCAAAATCATCGGCAAGCTCATAGCTTGTATCTTACTAGGCTTTTCAAACTTCACCTCCAAATACAACCCCTACAACAACTCACGGGATATGTTCAAATCTTCAAAATTAACCGCATTCGAATAAGCAGTACCGCCAATTGTAACCTAACTCAACACAAACAAAAACACCTTTAGCCAGGGTTTAACACCAAAACATTATAAACCTAAACCTTGATCATTTATAAAAATTAATATTGAGGCAAAAAGACCTACAGCCTCAATAGAGTCGTCGGGGGGTCATACACTTCGTTGTTGACTCTCCTGGTTTGCTCGAGGGCTAGCGAGTCGAGTGCAACCGCAACGTCCATGGGATCACCCGTCGCCGCCGGCTGATCAGTTACTCCGGCGGCGGGAGGCATTTCCCAGGGATTAACGGTTCGTAAGCTTTTTTCACATTGGAGTTGGAGGCTCCAGAGAGCTGCTTTAAGGTCGGGGATTCTGGAGGCCGGAGACTTTCCCGGAGGATGCGCCATTACATTGCACACGGAATACTACGCCGGGAAATAGAAGACGGTCGGCGACGGAAGGATTTAGGGCGGGAGGAGTTATATCGCGTCTAGGTTTCTCGCGAGAACAACACATAGAAATTGCGAAATTTTAGCTTCGAGAAGCAGCAGATGATTAACGGTAGAGAACCAGAGACCGCCATATTTGTTATGTGCACTGTTTGCAACTTTGCATTGAAGTGCTACGGTGAAAAAATGTAACGGTGAAAAAGAAAAGGAAAAACAATTATGAAAATATTTATATTTTGGTGTAGCACATTCCACAACATCAATAATTACATCCATATTCTCTTCTTAGATATATTTTTTCTTCTTAAATATTTTTTTAACTAAATTATTTTCTTAGTCCCCTACAAAGTATCTTATACCACATTTTGGTCGTCGTTTGTAAATCAACCATCAGACAGTACCAAACAAATTGTTCTGAATTTGTTTGGTCCATAAATATGGTTTTCAGGGAAAGTCAACGGTAAAATTGGTTAAAATATGTAACATGATCATTATACCCATGAGTTTTAAAAAATAAAAATAAAAATAAAAGTCTTCGTCTCATCTTCTTCGCTTCAATGGCAGATTCTTCGCCTTCTGCCACCGCTTCATTGGCGATTCTTTGCCGGAGTCGCGACCGCCTATACCGCTTGACAATAAACTCCGGGCCTCGCCGCGAGTCCTCCGTCTTCAAATCCTCTGTTGATATCCAGCCGGCGTGGAATATGCTCGACCAGATCGGAGCCTGTCCCGGGGCCTAAAGACGGAACAGAGTACTTCGATCGGAGAAGGTCTTTGACTGGAGCCTCTCCTTCTCTGTCCCGGAGCTTGAAGACCTTCTTATCTGTGGTGGGCTCAAGTTCTACGACAGCGCCTACGACCAAGTCAGAAGGCGGAAGGTGGAAGCAAACTGGCCAAGCTCAAAGCGGAGCACAGTAACGACGAATGCACGGCGGAGCACAACGACGACGGCAGCGGCGTAGGATTGGCGATTGAAAGAGGAGTGCGACGCCGACAGAGAAGCAAGATCTGAAGAAGAAGGCGCGTAAGATGCACGCGCCTAAAGGAAGAAGAAGGCGCGCGTGCATCTCTCGCGCGACCGGGATGACGTTGACTAATGCGGCGGCGGACTGCAATGGCACCGGCGAAACTGAGCTTCGACATCTGAGAGGTGAGGTTTAATTTTGTCATTAATTTTTCTCGAATACTTGCTGAGGTTTAAGATTTATTTGATTGAGCTTATGTTAACGATCATTATTTGGTCTGGTGGTTGGGTACTCTCTCGGTTGAGGTTAGACTTTACAAGTTCGAGTTTTGCTGAAGTTTAGTTTTGTGTTTAATTTTTTCCAAATACTTGTTGAGGTTTAAGATTTATTTGATTGGGCTTATGTTAACAATAATTGTTTGGTCTGGTGGTTGGTAACCTCTTTATTTTGGAGAATTTATGCTCTTGATCTACCTGTTGAGATTTAATATTATTTGATTGAGCTTATGTTAAATGTGAGTCTTTGCTGCAGTGGTTATTATTTCGATTCTCACTGAAGTTTAGTTTTGTATTTACTTTTTCTCAAATACTTGCTGAGGTTTAAAATTTATTTGATTGGGTTTATGTTAACAATCATCGTTTGGTTTGGTGGTTGGTAACCTCTCCATTGAGGTTAGAGGGTTATGAGTTCGAGTCGTCTCACTATGCCTTTTTTTTGGAGAATTTATTTTCTTGATGTACCTATTGAGGTTTAATATTATTTGATTTGAGGAACTGTAGTTTTTTTTATGGAAAAATTTTCATGTATTAATATCAAACCAAAACGGTTACAAGTGCTGGGCGTTCACCCCAGGCCATGACCTTATTAGCCCATTTCCCGCTATCTTTCTATACAAAATCCACCGTCTTTACATTAACTATTACTACTACGGCTACAAAACTTCAGCTCGAATTCTTCTTTTAGCTCTGCTTCCCAACTCGTACTCATCCATCTCCATTATGCTTCCACCTCTGCGCAAAGAACCATCGTTGGCTTCGCTACCCCATTAAAAATTCTATCATTTCTCTCATCCCAAATGTGATACAGCCCTGATACTAGCATCAATGCCCTGCCTTTCTGCTTCCTTCTAAACATACTGATCAGTAACTTCTTCACGTGTCTTAAGATGTTGTACTCCATTCCAATCAGCATGTCCATGACTTATTTTGTGTACTCGCGGTCACAAAAGAAATGCTTCAAGGTTTCCTGTTGCTTGTTGCACATTCTGCAATTTGGTTGGGGTACCAAGATGTTGTATCTTTGCAGCTTGTCTACTGTTGTAACACCTCCTTTAAACAACCTCCATATAAAAAAACCCGTGTTTTG
The DNA here is from genome assembly GCA_037428765.1 of Rubia yunnanensis. Lineage (NCBI taxonomy): Eukaryota > Viridiplantae > Streptophyta > Magnoliopsida > Gentianales > Rubiaceae > Rubia > Rubia yunnanensis. The sequence goes on along the minus strand of CM075069.1, from coordinate 28,385,663 downwards.
GTAACAGAATTTTGTGCCAGACCATCTTTGCCAGGCTAACTGAGTTGTCACCCCCTTTAGCTCATCATAGATTCCCTTGATACTCAGTTTTCCTTTTCCCTGATATCCCCTTGCCATCCCCTTCAGCCTGTTTAAGTTCTTCCAAGCCCAGCTGTGGTGCTCTTTATACTGATGTCTCTCCCCAACTTTCTCCTTTTAAACAATAGGCATTTATCCATCGTACACATAAGATCTCCTGTTTAGAACTGAGATCCCATATTCGTTTGGTCATGGAAGCTTTGTTCCAGGTTGAGGAGTCTAAGATCCCTATTCCTTCCTTTCTCTTGCTTCTGCATAATGATGCCCAAGCCACTGGAGTATATCTTTTTTGTCCTTCCTCTTTCCCCCGGGGGAAACACTTGTAAATTTTCACAATAGTGTCATGTACCCCTTCTGGGATGCTGAAGATGCTAGCCCAATATCCTTCCATGCTCATCAAAGCTGTGTTAATCAGCATCATTTTCCCTGCAAATGAGAGGGTACCAGTGGACCAAGTTTTGATTTTTCCCCTGATCTTCTATATAAGTTTTTCACAATCTTGCTTATTCCACCTTGCATTTGAGAGTGGTAGCCCCAGATATTGCAAAGGTATATCAACTTTTCGCACATTTAAGATAGTTTCTAAGATGTGCTTTTCAGTTTCCTTCATAACCGAGAAATAGATTCTTGATTTTTTGGCACTGATCTCCAATACAGTGACACTGCTAAACTCCTGTAGACACCCTTGGACCCCCTCAATTGACTTTTTATTTGCTGCAACCCTGTTCTTCATGTTGCTGGTCAGCAACCTTGTGAAGTACTCCATACTTAATACAAAAAGCAAGGGGGATAGTGTATCCCCGTGCTTGACTCCTCTCTTACCTGTAAGTGGTTTGTCTACCATTGAAACATAAACAAAAAGTGGAAGACATAGTACAGTTTCTAATCCAGTCTATCAATATACTTGGAAATTTCAACTCCCTCATCCATCCTCCAAGAATCTCCAGTTCAGGCTGTCAAATGCCTTACTGATATCTACCTGCAATACACAACTCTTTTTCATCCCCGGCATGTGATATTTTTGCAGCAATTCATGTTTTAGCAAGATGTTATGTGCCAATGTCTCCCTTTCACAAATGCACTCTGATTAGGGCTTATCAGCTCTGGCAATACTTCTTTCAGCCTTGAGCAAATTATCTTAGCGATTGTTTTATAAATCATTGAGCAACAAGCTATGGGTCTATAGTCTGTAGCTTCCTGAGGGTTTTGATGTTTTGGTATCAAATCTATCACTGCTTCCCCCAACTCCTTTTGTATACTATTTCCCTTAAAAAAAACCCTTGGACAACTCTTGTAAATCCTTCTCCTACAATCTCCCATGCATCTTTGAAAAACTTACCGGAATAGCCATATTTCCTTAGGCTTTTCTTAGAGCTGATATCTTTCAGAGCCTTCATCACCTCAGTTTCTGTGACTTCTCCTATCAGGTTAGACTGCTGCTCAACTATTAGTGTTTTCCCCTTTCTTGCAATATTTTTGTCCAGCCTCTTTGTTGTAACTTCTATTCCCAGTTGGGCTTTGAAGTGTTTCAACAGTGACTCTTCAATTATCTTCTGATTTTCCACCATCTCACCTCCAATCAGTAAAGTTACTACATGATTCTTATACTGTTTTTTTATTGCAGCATAAAACCTGCTGGTAGGCATGTCCCCATCCTTGAGCCACTGAACTTTTGATTTCTGTTACAGATACAAGTATTCAGCCTCCTTTATTCTTTCTGCTTTCACCCTTGCTTTAGATTCCAGGTTCTGCTTTATTTTGTCTTTAGGGTCTGCATTTAGTATCATCAGTGACTCCCTCCATTTCTCATATGCAATTTTTGCTCTTTTTCCGATTTCAGAAAACTCCTTCTAGTTCAGTTTTGGTTGGGGGTAACTAAAGTTCTTTCAACACTCTGAACAAGTCCTGAAAATCCTCTATTTTTCTCCTCTTCCAAACAATTTCTTTAAACATGGGAGACAATGCCCACATGTTGAAATATATGAAAATCATCTTTGCCTTTCCACTTGTTTTCTGCAACTTCACCAGGATTAGAGAGTGATCTGATATGATTTCAGACTTTATCTCACAGAATGAATCTCTCAGTTTCTCCATCCATGGCATGATCAAGCACCTGTCAATCCTGCTACATATCCTCTCCCCTTCTCCCCTCCTGTTACTCCAAGACAACTGAGGTCCCATTGTTCTCATTTCTGTAAACTGCAAACAGTCCACCATTTTAAAAATCTTCTATCTCCTTAGCTTCCACCTCATTTCCCCCTTTCCTAACTTTAAACTGCAGTGGGTAATTGAAATCTCCCAATATTGCCTATGGTTTATCTCTGATTCCTGTATGATTCAGAAAATTCCATACACTTTTCCTCTTTCAAGTGCATTATATCCATATATCATTGTGATGTAACAAGCTATTTTCATAGCCTTTATCTCCACATCCATATCCACCAATTGGCCACCCTTATTGATGATTGTTACATCAAAATAGTCATTTCTCCACCCAATTCACATCCTCCCTTTGTCCACCATGTCACCACTTGTCACCAATTTCCAACCCAATCCAGTTATGTCCCAATTTTTTTTGTTGTTTTTCTAGTTTTACTCTTGTTTCAAGCAGTCCAATTAGACCAACCTGATTCAACAAGCATAGTCTTTGTATCTGGCCATGCTTCACTATTTTATTAATACCTCTTACATTCCAGCTCATCACCCTACCTTCCATCAGGTGGATTTGTAGGCAATACAAATTTCCCTTTTCTCAATCTTACTTTTCTGGCTGCTTCAGTTTCATCATTGAGCCCCTGTACTGTAACTTCTTACTTATCCCTCCCTGTTTGTTGCAGTTTTTTTCTTACCATTTGTCTGTACTTTGTTTTGTTCCCATTTTGTTTTGCTTGTCCATTTCCTTGAACAACTTGCTTTACTTGCTTAATTCCCACTTGTACATACATTTTCTTCTCAGGATCTTTCTGAACCAGTTCCTTTCTTCTACATATTTTATGCTCATGGCTTATCATACCACAATCAGAACATTTTACAGGCTGCCACTCAAATCTCAATTCCCGGTGCATAATGACCTCGTCCTCATTCAGGAACAAAATCTTCTTAGACAGTGTTTCTCCAATTTTAATCTCCATTTGTATCCTAGCATACGACAACCTTTCCTTATCCATAGTTGGCTTATCTACGCAAATTGGTTTCCCTAGAGGGCTCGTGATCTTACAGATTAATTTTGGTTTCCAGTACACAATGGGTGGACCAGGAAACTATACCCACACATGGACTATTTCATGATCATTCATTTCAAAGTTCTTAGTCCAAGGTGCCAAAAAAATAGTCTTACGATCATTTCTATAATGTCATCACAAAACGTTTTTGTATCGAATATGACCATATAAACTCCAGAATCAAGCAGCCATAGTTTATAAATTTTGTTCCTCCAAATTCGATAAATGAATCCTTCCATTACCTTGTAAGGAGTATTACATCCCAGTGGCCTGCATAGAATCGTTGTGCTCCATTGCTTCTCGCTTTCCTCCACTTCTCCAAACGTGATTTCACCCATCAATGTCCCCTAAATGTTGGCAGGATTATAGAACTTGATTTTGCTATACCCCAAAAAGCATGTTTTTTTTACCGACGCCCAAAGAAAAATTTTTGTTTCGAATGAACAAGATGTTGAGGAATTTTCCATACGTAAAATCATAATTGTTGATCTGGGCCTTTTCCAAAGAAAAGGGGAATCTTGTCTTACAATAGAAGCAAAAGTGATGCCAGTACACCAATACCAATTAAGTAATCCAGGAAAGTTTGACTGGGAGCAAAAAAGTAAGCCGGTTTATTTTCCTTTCTTCGTGAATCCGCAGTCTGCTCTTATCCCTCAAAGTAAATTGAAAATCCCATCCCATCTTTTCTGGGCGAGGAATTGCGTATATTGAGTACCGGGCCTATCCACTGTCAGAAGGCCGAGTTGCTTTTATCTCAGTCCAGTGAGGGTTTGCTTACCATGTGTTCGCGATCGGCTTGGTTGCTTCTTTCTCAGTTCAAGTTCCAGGTTTCGTATTAGTAAACCAGTCGGGAAATGACTTTCACTTTTTATAGCCTCGTGGACGGACGAAAGAAAGGAAGTTACAGAATGGGGCAGTGAAGGCTCGCGAAGTAGACAGCAAGCAGCAAGCAACAGCTTCTCAGCCCAGCGTGCTCTAGTTTTTTACTTCCCCCTCCTCACTCCATTGAAGCTTTTTGCTCAGCTTCCCTATTTTCATCGGGGTTGTGACCTCCTGCTCTTGGACTTCAATTTTTTGATCTGGGGTCAATACCTCCATCACCATTCTTTCCTTCGGTTCATTCTTCGATTCCTGATCTATGCCCTTTTCAACTTTACATTCTGTCTCCAGTACCCCTTTCAATCCTCTGTAATCTCCACGCCACTTTTTCTCCGAAGGTCGATTGCTTTCCTCTGCGTCTTCCCCCTTTCTCTTATTACCCGATCTACCCATGGTAAATGGCGGCTACCAGATCTTAGTTTCTGAGAAGGTTGGAAGAACACATGTTACTGTGTGAAATCGCCCCTACAAGATCCATGCATTTATTTTTTGTCTATATTGGTACTGTAGTTTTTTTATGATGTTTGTAGGTTTTTTTTTCTTCGCTTGTGTTGTTGTTTTTCATTATTTAGGTGAGATTTAATTCATATGAGTTGAGGTTCTGTATTTTTTTGGAGTGATATGGATTGATATTTGTAGTTTTAAAAAATTATTTTCTCATGTTGATGTTTTTCATTTTTCGGCTGAGGTTTTAGTAATAGGAGTTGATGTTTGTAGTGTCTTTTTTCTTATGCTGATATTTTTCATTTTTTGGATGAGTTTCAGATGTTAGGAGTTGGTGTTTGTAATTTTTTATATAAAAAAATAGTTGATGTTTTATGATTTTCAGAGTTTATAATTTATACACTTGAGGTGCCGTAGCTTTTTTGTTGATGTTTTTAGTTTTTTCTCTCATGTTGATGTTTTTCATTTTCTAGATGAGTTTTAGGTGATAGGAGTTGATGTTTGTAGTTTTTTTGATGATATGGTTGATTTTTTGTAGTATTTTTTCTATGTTGATGTATTACATTTTGAGTGGGTCTCCTGACAGGCGGCATGTCCATAAGCTTATGGACAGGGAGGGGCCACTTTGCAAATAAGGCAAACTTAAACAAAAATATAACGCAAAACCACAAACACAATTTTCACACACTAACACATAGTACTCTGTTCTTCTTCTCCGGAAAGCTCTCAACACATTTTCCGATCTCCTTGCCAGCACGTTTTCGATCTCTCATCAACAACGCTTTTCCGATGTACTCCGACGACAACAACCAGTGCGATTACGACTCTTTTTGTCCTCCAGAATCCTCTCAACGCCGATCAATTCTTCCTCACCATTCCGCCAATGTGTTTTCAATTCCTCTCGTCCAATCCGTTGACGGCGCCTTTTCGATGTCCTCTGACAACAACTGCTGTGATTCCGACGGAATTGAACGACAAAATCTGTCTCTATATCCTATTGAAGCAGATGAAATTTCTGATGCTTTAATCGTAACCACTACTGCTATCGAATTGGAATCTACAAGAGAAAACACGATTTTAAACGCCAGGATTCAAATTCAAGGAGAAGAAATTCAATTGCAAGAAGCTGAAATACTACTCAATTCCTATGAAGGTATGATTTTCTCTCATCAAACGGAAATTATTGTGTTCAAATGCAATCGATATGAATATAGTTGTTTTTTAAATTTCTGGACACTGATATTCGACTGCTATGAACATGTATGAACATGTGGAAACATTAGCAATTTAAACTACATGCTGCACAGAAATGTAGTATAATTTATGCATTTGTTAACATAAATCACGTATATGTTACAAATAAACATGCATTAGATTAAAATGAACAAAACACGGAAAATGCATTTGTCAATTCCAACTTTAAAGAAACTTGTGCGTTGTTCAGATTATAACATGTAAAAAATACACTACACTCGGCATATGTTACACTACAAGTAGTATTTCTTATGCTTATCAGAACAGAGCTTACATTAGAAATTGTATTCTTTATTATTACAGATACAAAATTTTTCAAATTTAAATGATATTGATGCCACTGAAAATCTTACTGGCGTAAAAGCAAAAACATTGGAAGCACTTCATGCTATGTACACAAAGCATGCAAATGCTATTGGTTTCAGCTACAGGAAGGACTGCCAACGTCGAAATAGCAAAGGCCAAATTCGTGAAAAGTACTACAAGTGCTCTGCTGGAGGCCAATTGAAAAGATTAAAAATCAGTACTACCAGCCCTGTTCTTTGCATGGATAATGAAAATCATTCTGAAAAGAAGAAGAAGAGGAAGAGAAAGGACCTGATTACAAAAATAGGATGCCTAGTTGAAATTAGAGTGAAGCTAGAGAAGGATTATTACATTGTGGCACATCACAATACCGTACACAATCATGAGTTAACAAGACCAGCCTGGCAGTATCTTAGTAGGAGTGAACGGAGGATTACAGAAGACAAAGGAAAAGCCATCAGAACAATGGAACAAGCAGGTTTAAGACCTACTATAGGATATAAATACATGTCTTTTGAAGCTGGTGGAGAAGAGAATCTAGGGCATACAATGAAAGACCACCTCAACTTTGTGTGTCGACTTCGGATGAAAGAAATAGAAAGTGGAGATGCTTAGAAACTTGTTGACACACTTATGGAAATCAATGGCAAGGACAAAGATTTTTTCTTCAAAGTCAAGTTCGACGAGGAAACAAAACTATCAGCAGTGTTTTGGAGGGATTTAATGATGCTGGAGGACTACAAACTCTATGGAGATGTCACCATATTTGACACTACATACAAAACAAACAAGTATAACTTGATTTGTGCACCAATAGTTGGAATCAACAATCACTGGAACATAACAATGTTTGCTTGTGCTTTTATAGCAAATGAGTTGGCTGAAACTTTTGTGTGGCTCCTCAACACTTTCAGAAAATCAATGGAAGGAAAGGAACCTGTCACAATATTCACAGATCAAGATCCTGCAATGGGCAAAGAAATAAATGAGGTATGTTCTGAAAATTTGTTACATACAGTTCTGATCACTGAATATGCACTGGTAGACATTGAACCTCTTACCTTACAGTATGTATTACATATATTATAAGTTGCATTTGTTACTTTAGAAATCAGGTTTCCTGAAAATAATGCAACTTCAGAAATTCCATTTCTTAGACCTGAAACTGAGTAGGAAATGTTAGCTTCTGCACGTGTCAGCTTACAATATGTATACTGATCAACATCCATTTCTTGTTGCAACGTCTTCCAAAATACAAAACACAGGTTGTGCCTGTGGCACATAAAAAATGCAATACAACATTATGGGAGATTAAAGAAAGATGAATCCTTCAAAAGCGATCTAGAATACTGTATGAAAAGATGTTATAATCCTATAGAATTTGAAGAAAAATTGACTTCCATGATCAGCACATACAAGCTGGAAACTAGCACCTGGTTTCAACGCTTGTACAGCATCCGTGAAAAATGGAGCACGGCATTCAGCAAAGATATTTTCTCAGCAGGCATCTTATCATCACAACGAAGTGAAAGCACAAAACACGCACTATGCTTCAATGCAAACAAAACAACACTGGCACACTTCTATGAGCTCTTCAACCAAACAATCAGAAAGTGGAGGAGAGATGAAGCAGAAAAGGAAAATGCATGTACAAAAGCAAAGCCAAATTATCAAAACAAAGCAGGTATGTTCACATTTGAAAATATGTATTACTTAGTCTAGAACACGAATTTGTTAACTTACAGTATGCATTTATTTCCCACTACTGGGCTTGTACAGGTTTGGTAAAATATGCTGCTCAGGTTTACACACTTGCTTTGTACAAAGGATTCAAAAAGGAATTTTCCCTAGCAATGACAACTAAGGTCAAGGAACTTTTCTCAGAACCACCAACAAAAAAATATGAGGTCAGCCTAGAACATGATGAATCCAAATACGAGACAGTTGAGTTCAAAAATGAAGATGGGTTGGTTCAAGTACAATGCATATGCAAGTCTTTCGAGGTGTCAGGTATGCTTTGCTTTCATACCCTCAGGATATTGCACCTTCATTCCATCACAGAAATACCTTCAAAGTACATCCTCAAAAGGTGGACAAAAAAGGCCAAAACAGAAGTTTGGGACGGGATTCTTGGCCAAGAAAAACATCAATCAGAAAGCATCAACAGTGTACACTCATAGAGGAACCATATGTCCAGCAGATTCTACAATCTGGTTCTAAAGAGCGAAGGAAACTCAGAAGCTAGAAGCACTCTTCAAGAGATGTTTGACACCTGCTCGGTAAGAATAGAAGACTTGTTGGCATAAAAAACAAATGCCATTGAACAATCAACCACAAGTAGCCAAAGAAACTCAACCATAACAAGTGCACCTAAGATACTCGATCCAGCCCAAGTGAAGACAAAAGGAAGAGGAAAAAGGCTAAAATCAGGCATGGAAAAGAAAAAACCAAGGAAGAAAACTACTGAATTCGGCACAAAAACACCAGATGTGAAGACACTGTAAAAAGTAGCATTCTATACAATACAAGTTGCATCTGTTTAGCTATATATTGTATTTGTTTTCTGGGATCATACTGTATGCCACTGATTTTTATGTACCTAAGATTTTTATACATTCAATAACATACTATATTTTTTAGCTTCGTATTAATAAGCATACAAATATTACTTCTTAACATTCGACATGAACTTGTTTCCCTAAAAGGGACTTGTAATATATTTCACATAATTTTAGTGATACAAAAACCACTGAATACATGTAGAACTACTTAGTTTACACATGTAGTTTATTAACCTATCAATTGCATTTGTTTTCCTATAAGCTCAGAAAAACAACACAATAAACCCCATCAAATAATTAAAAAATCAACTTGGAATTAAAAGCATACAAATAGTACTTCTTAAAACTAAACATGCATTTGTTTCATTAAACCTGCAACCTTACAAACAAATCCTAAAACAGCGTCTCAAATGCGCTCAACGTATCACCCACAAAACAGTCAGTCACAAATCATCCAAATACACCTTCAACCTTAAAAACAACTCCTAAAACAGCGTTTCAATTGCACTTAACATACCACCAACAAAACAATCAGTCACAAAATAAGCTGATTACAGATCATCCAAAAACAATCCAAAGATGCTAAAGCTACAAATCATCAAGTCCTTCAATCCTAAGGGAGAATGAAGGAATCATAAAACGAGCTTTCCTCATGTATTCTTCAACTATCTTATCAACCCACTCATGTGTGGCTGGGTCTTCCATAATTTCTTGTGTTGTCTTCACATGAACAGCATCCTCATTGGCTATGGTTGTTCCTTCTTCCTGAGGTTCTGATTGTGGCTGCAGTGGTCGCACAATCAGGCTAGCATTTGCCCTCTCAAGGTTTTTGAACCAATACACGTGTAATGACCTCCATGTCTCGTTTGAAAATGAGGCAAGCCCTATTAAGAGGCTGACACAGAAGAACAAATATAGTCCAATAAAAAATTAGAATCTATCTAAAAAGGAAATATGAACTACAAACTGCATTAGATTAACTAACATCTGCATTAGTTTTAAAACAACATGCACTAATTTTTACAAACTATATAAAGAAAAGACAAAAAAATACTTACATTGTTGGTAGCTTTGTCAATGTCTTCATTGCTCATCACACCGTTCGGTATTCGATAAGAAATAAATCCTGGCTCCTGAGCAATACCAACACATGCAGCAGTAGGTGTATGAAGCCCGTCATGGCTATTACGAGTTCCCTTAGATTGCTGTTGGCTACTTGTGTTATCTTTAACCCTCCCATCCTTTGTCAAAGGAAAACCAGCAACTACCATAACACCCTTATCATAACCCATTTTTTCCAGATGATGAGCCCTGTCGAGCAAAGATTTGTTCGACCAATGCATGTATAAGGGCAGTCTGGTAGGGTCAGGCTGACCTCTAAAGGGAAACCATAGGCTAGCAGCAATACAAACACACAACCGCCAACACAAGACACATCTCTTTTACCTGAATCAGATTTGAAACTCCTAACACCCCCACAGAGACGATCAAGCACTAAGCCACACCAATCAAGACTCTTGATGGCCCCAACATTTTCTAGAGCACTAACCAGCTTAAAATCAACCAAATTTCTGGTTGTTGGCGCCAAAAAAGTACACATGACATACATAACAAAAAATCTCTTAATGCGCTCACCACCATCACTTAGTCTACCCAGCTTCTCAAAAAGATTAACATGAGAAATATTACCATATTTATCAGCACCCAACTCTTCCCTCCAATTATTCCTAATGTCCACATCCCTTGACAAACCCCTACCATTATTCCTAACCAAACCAACGGCACAGCCTGGAATCCTAGGGATACAGAATATATCAAACACATCATCAGGTGTAATAATGTACCTTGAGCTTGATATTTCTTGCACACAGCCAACATGATCAAACCTAAAACAAAAAAAAAGGTCAGCCTAGAACAATTTGTAGTCAGCATTAAACAATATGAAATCAACCCACATAATCAAACCTGTCAACCAGCCAAGGAATAATTCCAATAGGAATGGATGAGATGTCGAACGCAAGAAGTCTACCAAAACCTATATCTTCCACGTCAATCTTCTGGGCGGGAGTGAGTGAGGCAATTAACGATTTCAGTTTCGAAGGACAACAACTGGTTGAGAATTTCTTAGAAAACCTAAAATAAAATAAAATATGAAGATTGTAAGTTTATTTGAGACTGTGAATAACAAATGAACACTGAATCTTATCAAATGCATCATCTTATTAATCAAGTACAGTTTATAACACATTAAAATACACTTACGTGTTACCCTCCTCATCAGTACGTTGGACCACCTGCTTCTTCTGACGGTTGCGCTGTTGTTTCGCAGCTCCTTCTTCACCAGCAACCATTTTTTCTGACCCAGAAGCTTCACCAACAGTACTCTCCGTTTTCCTCTTCAAACCAGTTTTTTTGCCACTTCAACAACTTTCTTCACCTTCTCAGCAGACTCCTTCAAACCAGTTTCTTTCGCTACTTCAACAACTTCCTTCACCTTCTCAACAGACTCCTTCAACACCCCACCAAATTTCTTCGCCTTCATATCACCTTTCTTCACAACAAATTTTTTAGTCTTTGTCTTCATCGCCTTCTCAACAGGCGACTTTGCGGCAAGTTCTTCTGCCTTCCTTTTATTCTGTCCAGTAGAAGTCTCACATTGTTTACCCTTCTCCTTGTTCAACAAATGAGGTGACAACCTCTCATTCTCTCCTTCAAATGAGACCACCACTGTAGGCCAAGCTTCAACACTCTCCCCCAATTCCACATCAGCTTCACCACCCTCACTTTCTCTCTCACACGCAGCTGCAGCAGCTTGCGCCACCTCCGCCTTCGCAACTGCACCCAAAATCCACTGATTTTCATTAATATAGTCTTTAATCATACTTTCCATACTTTCACCATCATCACTGGACCCGCCTTCACCATTATTCTCAACAGGTACAGCTACATCAACACCAGGTACAGCTTCATCAACACCAGATACTTCTCTACTCATTCTAATAACATCATTCACCAGTGTGTCATAATCAAAATCTTCACGTGATCCACCTTCACCAGCAGCTGATTCGCCTTCACCATCTTTCAACTGCTCAACAACCACATTCATCCGTTTCTTCTTTCCCGGCTTAGGAACAATAGGAACTGAAATCTGTGGAGTAGAACCACCAATCCTGGCAGACCTACGTGCTAATACAACTACTACACAAAAAAATGAAAAACAAAAAACTGTATAAGCACATATTTAAAAAATAAACATAATCACACAAATAAAATGAAAAATGTAAATAAAAACCTCCAGAAGCATAAGACTCAAGAAGAAAAAAGCTGACACAACTTCTCAGCTTTAGAAAAACATATTTTAATGCATACTCTGACAGCCAATAAGAAACATGTTTTAGGAAAAAAACAGTATAACTAACTATTTAATAGGCTATACTAATATATGCAACTTGTAATGAAACAAAATGCATACATAGTTTGACAGTCAGTAAACAACATAATCTGACATACACATTCTAACTAACTTATGCATATAGTAAACTAACATAAGCAACTTGTAATGAAACAAAATACATACTACCAAATCAGAAAGAATAACAATAACTAACTAACAATCAGTGAAACTAAAACACAACCTAAGTAACTAATACATAAGTTATATTAACATTTGAACATTCTAAGAAAACAAGTACACAATATAACAATCAGTCAACAACAAAAATAAGCAACTCGAAAAACACATTACCTAACTTCTAAGAAAATGCGGACCTGACATACAAATCAAAAGAATAGGAGGACTAACTAATACAGCTGTTAACCTAACATATGCAACTCCTAAGAAAAAAAATGCACATTATAACTAATAACATGCTGGGAAAAACACAGCAACTAACTAGTGCATATCTTACAATAACAAATGCAACTTCTAAACAATCAAATGCATGTTATATAAAAAACTCAAAACATACAGATCTGACTAACAAAAAAGTCAACATCAACAACTCATATGTAGATCTGACTTACGAATAAAATTCTAAAAAAAGTCAACACCAACAAGACTGAAAAAACACATACACACACAACAAGAACAAAAAAAGCGTGAAACTACAAATATTCAAAACAGAAAACAGGAAGAATACGAACCAGGAAAAGAAGAAGGCTGAGACAACTTCTCAGCTTCAGGAAGAACAGCTTTCCCCTTCGCCTTACCCATCACTAGGTCAAATACACAAAAAAAACCTCAAATCAGATTCGCGTACAACTATAAAGCAAAAATGGAAAAGAACGGCAACGAAATTTCAAAACCTAGAATATCAACATCAACAACTCATATGCAGATCTGACTTACGAAGAAAATTCTAAAAAAATTCAACATCAACAACACAGAAAAAACACATACACATACAACAATAACAAAAAAAGGTGCAAAACTACAAATATTCAAAACAGAAAAAATATGAACCAGGAGAAGAAGAAGGCTGGGACAACTTCTCAGCTTCAGGAAGAACAGCTTTCCCCTTCGCCCTACCCATCACTAGGTCAAATACACAAAAAAACCTCAAATCAGAATCGCGTACAACTATAAAGCAAAAAAAGGAAACGAACAGCAACGAAATTTCAAAATCTAGAATATCAATCTTACCGAATCCAGGCAATTTCGGCGCAACCTTTAGCAACACGATTCCGGCAAAATTTCGTGTGATAAAGGAGAACGAAGAGCGAATTTGAAAAAACAAAAATCAAAGTACAGAGAAATTGAAAAACGAAGAGAGGAGAAGAAAGGGCAAAACAAGCGCGAATAATGAGACCCTTGTGAACACGCGTGATAAATGATTACACTTCCCAAAAATTACACTGCTGATTAGGCACGATTTATGATTCGGCACAAATAATTTTTAGGCACCCCATTTTTAAAATAATTATAATATGACCCCATTTTACATATCAGTCTCTGGCCTGTCCATAAGCTTATGGACAGCCGCCTTTCCTGAGACTTTCTCTTACATTTTTTGTTAGTGCTTCAAATGTAGGTTGTGGGTGCTTATTTTATAACTTGTGTGTGTTATGAAAACAAATAGGTGCTTATAGTATATCTTGTAAGTGCTTCAGTCGTTGCTTGGGTGATATAGGTTCATGTTTGTAGTTTTTAAAAAAATGAATTTAGGTTTGTTGATGTTCTTATGACTTTCATATGATTTTTTGTCAGTCGTAGTCGACGTTTTTTTCCATTTTTTTGTCTATTTTTATTTGAATTTATATTTTTTTGCTGTTTTTTTAAATATATTTTTTGCTGCTGTTTTTTAGTTGATATTTTATAATTTTCCATTGATGTTCGACTATTTTTTGCTGATGTTGTTGCAGTTTTCAATTAATTTTTTGCATTTTAAAAATATTTGTTTGAATTATTTTTACAAGTTGTAGGTGGCGGGAAAATGATGAAAAAATATTGAACGAAAAAATATTGAACGAAAAAATCCCTGGAAAGTTATTAGCGATAGCCCGTTGTAAAATAATTAGGAATAGGCCCTTGTAAAATTATTGGATATATATCCATGGAGGTAGAATATTGTTAGAATTATCGACGATGACTCAAGCTTTCTCATATAATTATAACAAAATCCAAAAATAAACATCTAATCACCGAATGAATTCATGTAGCCCTCAACGCTTTCTCCAATCCTTAACGTCCGACCTGGAAGGCATTCTGGATTCATTCCTCAGGCTCATTCCCGCAAACCTTCTGGCCAACCTATCTGAATCAGCCATGGCAAGAGAAATCGCTCGGTCCAAGTTCTGGTCATCTCTGGCACTGTGAAAACAACCCCGAGCCTTAGCATCCAAAACCAGCTTCTTCCAAACCGAGTGACTGTTAATTAGGGTAGCACTGTTCCCCAGTATCCACAGGCAATGCCTGCACGCACCAAAAACGCAGAGAATTAAACACACACAGTTCCGGTTAAATAACAGAATTACTGGATCCAAACCGACCTTGCTCGGGTGAGAGACACGTTTGTCCTCTGATGATTGGACAGGAACCCAACGGATCCGTTACCGTTGCATCGCACCGTCGAGATGATAATCACATCTTCTTCACCGCCTTGAAATCCGTCCACGGACCGGACATTCACTGAGAATCCGCTGTTACTGTCGGAGCTGTATTTTTTCCCAAGTTTTTCCTGAATTGCAAATACCTGAGTTTTGTACGGCGAGATGCACCCAATTCGAACCTTCTGTTTAGTCGCAAGATACTCTGCACCAACATACAATGTTCAAGGGTTTAAAACCCGACGGTTGAGCTCTGACACCACTTGTTAAGAACAATATATGATAATTATCATAAACACGGAAAGGGATATACATGTCATACGTTTGTAGAGGTTGGCAATGATCTCCGCGACAACGTAAACTTCCACCATGTTTTTGGGGCTGTACCTGTCAAACATTTCCATGCCATTGTTAATGTCGATGAAGGAGTATGACTCATACATGGATCCTTCAAGAAAGCGTTTGTTGTAGGACGCAGTGTCCTTCACATTAGGACCATCCATGATTTGTTTGCCATAGAACTCCGCATTTGGAAACAGGCTTATTGATGGATGCATCCTGTATTGTACATTCAGCAGGTGCTTAGGATGTCCTAAAGTCTCCAGCCTCTCAAACAAACTTCTCCCGAATCCAGCCTCATCGCACATCTGCTAACATCGTTACGCGAAAACTGTGTCAGCAGAAATTCAGTGAGCGAACAAAAGAAAAGAACGTCAGAATTGGGAAAAAATTAACCTTGCTTTGAACCATTGCGGGGAGCTGTTTCTGATCTCCGATGAGTATGGCGTGGCGAAGGCCTGGAAGCTGCAGGGGAACCGCGGACTCACATTCTTTCAGCTGAGCAGCTTCATCGACGATGAGCAAATCCAGTGGGACGATTTGTTCTGCCTTTTCGACGTACAAACTGGCAGAACTTGAAGCAGTGCAGAACAATATATGAGCGCTGCTTAAACAAAAGCTTCTGATTTCATCTTTCTCAAATAGATTTGGGAGACGCATTCGGAAGATCTCTACTTGAATGGTTTTCAGATTCTGCAACATGCCTAATCGAAATTCTGCTTCATTTCCACACACAATATCTTTTAAATCTTCATCTGAAAACACAGCAGCTTTCTGAAACCAAGTTCTAACAGCATGCAAATTTTCCAGAACTCTACACATGCCCTCCGCAAATTCCTCACTCAGGTACGATGTGGGCAAGTGAATGTTGAATTTTTCCATACAGAAAAGCAGTTTTTTCCAATTTTTATAGAATTCCTTGATGAAAAACTTGTCAAATGCTTTGCTATTTTCCTCTTTGTCATCAAGCCTGATCTTTTCTGCCTCATATTTCTTCTCAGGGTCTTCAAACAGCTCTACCAAAGAACAGATACTTAATCTATAGCCAGTTAAAGCTGTTGCAAGATCTGATACACGGCGATCAAGAAATACATCCAAGAGGTCTTTATTATCATCTACTTTCATTCGTTTAGCATTACCAAACAAAACTATGTCTCCAAGTCCATACACTCCACGCTCAATAGTTGGCTTGAGCAAGTCCATTAGCCTGTTTGCAACCCCTACAACTGCAACATTGGTGGGAGCACAAGTCAATGTTCTGCATTTCACCTGAAACAGCGCAAACAACAGAGCTGCAACAGTTTTTGTTTTCCCGGTACCAGGAGGACCCCATATCAGCTTCACTGTGTTCTGGTGTTCACAGTCTTTAGCAGCAATACAACTCAGAACAGCCTTTTCCTGGGATTCATTAAGTCCAAATCCCTGAATGGCCGCAATGTCATTCACCTCAGAAATCCCTTCACCAGCCTCCTCAGTGGAGCAAATGGTGCAGGCCGAACCAACCTGAAAGTGATAACAAACATTCTTTCAGACCATCCGTTAAACAAGCCAAACGTTAACGCTAAATGTCATTAGCCAAACAAGGCCAATATGACAATATGTATGATACTTTCCTTACAGCAACTGCACTACAATGTGAGGGTTTTAAATGCCATTTAGTTGATTTATTAGGAAGTTTTCCATAAAAGGGTTATAAATTAAGAGTCGGTCCTAATTTGAAAGGAGAAGAAGAGTTGAGACTTGAGAGATCTTACACTGGGGTCAACTTCCAGTACGTTCCTCAAAATCTTCAAGTTTGAAAATTTCAGATCAGAATTCAACGCTTTCCAAATGCGCATGTTGGTTATCAAGTTGCCCAGACAAACAACGAAGAGTTCATCTTCCGTCTTCTCTTCCTTAAAGTACTCTGTAATAAGCCGAGATGACAGAATCGGAAAGTCAAGTCTTTCTTTGACCCTATCATCCGCCTCCTGTATCTCCATAGCTTGAATAACCGCCACAGTAAACGGTCTTCCAGGCCGGTCTAAATCATCGATGCGATTAGGCCTCACGTCTGTAAATGCTATCAAATCTCCACACTCAGGCTTATAAACATCATTCTCCTGAATCTTCTCGGCAGGCTTCAATGACATAAGATAAAGCAGTTCATCACTGCCCTTGGATTTTTTGGACACCCCAGTTAGTTCGCGGAAAGGCGCCCGAGGCAATGCGGTTAAGTTTGAGTATAAAGCAGTCCGTGTTTCTTCGAGAAGTGGGTAGATAAACGATTGCAGGTATTCATCTGTTGATGAAAACCTCTCAGGTATTTGTTTCACCTGTGGATTCAACATAACAACATAGATTATTATAAGGCTATAAGTGAATACGAGGGTTGGCTGTATGGATTCGCGGTTAAAGAAGAATGTAATATTGTTGGGATACCTTGTCAGAGTAATAATTTTGGTTCATTACATCAGTGATTGACCATGAAAATACGGCATCAACCAAGCCATGATCCCTGCGTTCTTCCTTCTTCTCTGAATCCATAGTCTTCATCTTGAAGATGAGGAGGTAGCAGAAAATAGTGAGGAAGAATTGGGAGTTTGGTAAGGCGTTTTTCGAAGTATGTTTATGTTCTTACTATTGAAACGAATCGTCATGCATGGGCAACCGTCTTCATTAATTGTGGCCATTATATTTAATTGTATAGAGAAATGAAAGCATTAAATGGCTTAAGAGTTCCTAGGGCAACTAATGCTTACTTTCACTGACTACTAGTAATTTTATTCCTTTGCTGCAACGGATGTAAGTCAACGAGGGAATGGAAATATTTCAATTTTCTAAGTGCTGTTTAATTAAAAATATACTCCATCTGATTCTCTATCATTCGCACACTTTTCTTGTTAGGTTGTTTCTTTTATATTGACACGGTTTCTATTTTTGGCAAGATTTCTTCAATTTCATCCGCTCATTCTACTTTTTGCTTTCCACATTCAATTTCATCCATTCATTTTCTTCACCTAAATCCAAGCACCTAAACCGAATGCATCACTATTAGTGAAACGAAGGATGTATTTAAGTTGACTTGGGCACCTTAGAGCATCCACAATTGCAACTCTTTAACTCCCACTTTTTTAAAATTAAAAACTCACCGAAGTGAGGGGTATATACTAGGCTTCCCTAGCCCAAAATATATAATCAACTAGGTAACGCCAGTGCTGATGCACGAATTTATCAAGAAAAATGAGAAATATAATATAATTTATAATTTTAATAATTTATGAAGAAAAAAGAGAAATATGATATAATTTATAATTTTCATAAGTAATTAATTTTTGTAACATTTATATGAGAGTTATACACGATGCATTATTTAAAGTAAATTTATATTTATATTAATGTTATAATATATTTAAGTTTTAAAAAATTGACTCGATATTTGTTAATTTTATTTATATTTAAATGAAAATGATATATGTATATTATATTGAAAAATCTTAACTCTTGTACAGACATATTTTACGCTATAAAAAATACAGCGATAAAAATGTGAAATATCTGCTAATAATGAATCAAATGATTGTTTAATTAAAGTTATAAATTATGTATCTTTTAAAATAAAATAGTAAAATTATTTTTAGTTATAAACACATGTGCAATGCACTATTTATAAAAAGTGATCATTAATTTTAATATTATATTTTATTAATAAAAAATATATAAAAAAATCTATTATTTGTTTGTAGATAAGAAAGTATTTTTATATTTAAATAAAAAATAATATGCTTTATAGTATATAAGATAAAAAAATTGCATAGAAATACTATCAATTACAATAGAGTGACAGGCGGTCTGTCCATAAGCTTATAGACAATTCACATATTTTTTACCTTATACAGTGCATTTGTTAAATTACATACTAAATTTAAAAAAAAAATTATAATATATATTTTTAAATTTTCACATTTAAATAATTATTATTACTTGTTTTAACCTTTTAAAATACAATACCCCCTCTGTCTCAACCTATTCTGCACAAAATCTTTTTACGGTCTCCAATAAGCATGTTTGACTCTAAATATGTGTTGTTACGGACAATAATGACACACAAAAATTTGATATTTAGAAACTACATGTTACGGCGAATTTAACCATATCTCATACGATAAAATTATTGTTCATATACTTATTCAAATATGTGGTCAAAGCTTGGCATCTTTGACCAAAGAAAAAAATTCTGTGTATAATAGACTGGGACAGAGGGAGTATTTAAATTTTATTAAAAAATTTACAAAATTTAAGGTAAAAATACAGTGAACTGTCAATAAGTTTATGAATATGCCGACTTTCCTTGGACTTTCTCATTATAATAATATATTGGTAAAAAAAATGAAATATTCATTCATAATAATCAACTACTATATAATAAATTTTACTAAATTTTTTTAATGAAATACTTTAGTAAAAAATATTCTTAGTTAGTATAGTAGAATGGTAATCATTATAATTTTTTAAATAATTTTTTAAAAACATTCCAACATTTAAGGCATATTCTGACAAAAAAATCAGCTTGTGTGTCGCACTATACGCATCATTTAAGGCATACTCTTCATGTTATATCATGTCATAACATGATCTCTACATAATTGCACAAACTCAACGAATCCAACTTTTGTTATTATCAGGAGCTAGTTACAGAGATTTTTAAAACAAAATGAAAACACCTCCAACCTTTCAAGCTAAAGATATGATCGTAATCTAAATAACCCTAGGGTGAGAACTAACTTTGATGCAGATCTTTATGATACATGCAACCTAATTGGGGTAAGAAGTTGATTAAAGTACGATATTGGTAATATATTTGGAATACAAACAGCTCATCTAAACCCATGTACAATGCACCTTTACACGCTCAACTTTGTATAAACCAAGGTGATATTTCCAGTTCCCTTCTGATTGTAAACTAAGCATTGCCATTGACCTCATATTTTGCATGACACTTCCTCACCATTCTCATCTTCTTCATCCCCAACATTCTCCTCGTCAGCATTCTCATCTTCTTCATCCTTATTGTGCTTCAGCTTCTTGGGTTCCTCATGCTCTTCTCCATTTTCATCTGAAATACTTAGCTTCCGATCATTCTCTGCTCTGGCAAGCATGTCACTCCCATCATCTCCAGAAGAATCTTCTTTGCTATCAGAATGCTCAATGGTATCAACTTCTTCATCCTCACATTTTGACCAATGCTTGCACTTTTTCCTAGTTGAAGAGTTCTTTTGTTTCTTTTGTTGACTTTCCTGAAGAGCCCGAGGTTCTCCTTGCTTGCACTCTCTCCATTTTTCTCTTTTCCTTCTGGGATGATAAAAAAGAGAATTTCAAGGCAATTTCCTCCTCTATGTATGCTTAAGAGTATATCAGCGCATATATCAGTGACATGGGAATATTATTAGTGTTGCACTATATTTTAAGTGACATGGGATAAACATTGTAGTTCTTGTAGTTTTTTTTTGTTCTGTTACGTGTATGTGTGCAAAATATAGACTTTATTGTCAAAGGATGAAGATGCAGCATACCAAACCAAATAGTTTGAGTTATCTAAAGCAGAGTAGGATGATTCTTTAGGTGCATAGATTAGCCAACCTGAGGATGTAATCATGAATTTAATGCAATCTTGCCAGAGTTTTCGCATATTAAAGCCAGATAAATGCTGTTAAGAAATGACTTGTCATCAGTTAAAAAAGCCACCATGTGGTCTTGGAGAACAACATGGAGCAGAGGAAAATTGAAGAAGAAAACAGATTTAGGTTCATCAAATGAGTGCAATCTCTATCTTATTTCTTAGAAAAAGAAAGAATCAAGTCCTTCTACAGTGCTAGTTCCTAGCACCTCTATTGAAGGTATTGAATATGGTACATACAATTTTGAAAATCACCATTTATGGGTTGATAAGTGTGATTGAAAGCACAATTACTATGCAAAAGATAGCATGGAGTGGCTATGATACATGGAGAATCTAGAAAAGCCGGTTACAATTTATCCAGATCGAAACAAGGATATGGGCGCCACCTCATAATTTTGAAAGGAAATAGAGAAGCTATCCAAACCGAGGCACATGAATTTACTCTATTTAATTGGCTACTATTTTAATGAACCAACTGAAAACAAACAATAGAACTGCCTGTAATAAACTGCCTTTGAAGGATAATACCTGCCAAATTGAGAATTGGAAAACTCATTAATACCTCCACCTAATTGAAACCACAATGGCTTTATTTTTTCAATTCCTGATAGTCTATGGCTACAAAATAAATATACTACAGTAGCATACATATGAAGTACCTTGACAGAAGTATGCCCACACATTTGGCTTGCTTTTGAAACTCTGCTCCTACACAAAATCCAACCAACTACATAATTGTAAAAAGAAACATCAAATAATATTTTTCAAATGTGAATCAAGATTCATCATTCTAACCTGTACTCTACCACCTGTAGGCTTAAAGTCGCCACCAGGATCTCACTTGTGACACTGACTGCAACACAGTGACCTTTGGGCCTTGTAGACTCAGCTTTATCAAAGTCAACTGATGTTGTTCCCCAAGCATCATATCCAGCACCATGTTCCGTCTCATTAAATTTCCTTTTATCTGGTAAAGTCAAGGAAACAAAAGAAAACCATCAAGAAAGATGAAACTAATAAGCATGTATTGTGAGTATGTTTTGCAAAAGAACCCAGAATTTGTCCCATCCCAACAGCTACTTGGGTTGCTGGTAGATTTATGTTAGCTATCCACTCAGTGACATGGTGCTCACCTATACAGCAAGGAGGGTGAAATCATATGATTATTCAGAAACCCCAACAACCAAGCGTAAAAGCGTATGATTATATTTTACAAATTTGGCTAACCTTCTTGCAACATGTTCAAGTTTTTCCACAATCTCTATAAGAGCTACAGTGATTGTACCTTCTTCAAGAATCTAACCACAAGAAGAGAAACAGTTCACTCTCATTCAAAAGGTAAGGACGGAATTTTATTTTTCTTTCGCAATACAGTACTATCTTAGAGGCCTAAATCAATTGGCAGTATAACAAAAATGCTGCTCAAACTTTTCTGTTCCACACAGCATATAAAGAAGTAAAACACTTCTCAATTCTAAAAAAAACTGAACCTGGAATGTACATAAAAGTTTGCCTACACCAAGTACAAATGTAAACAAAGCCAAACAATTAAAATTGACCATTTCTTGGTAGGTTGACATACCGCTGCTTCCTATGCTACACGTTTTGTGATGTCGGATGTTCTTGTATATTAATAACATGTCTTCTTTTCAAGATAATAAACAAAGCAGATATACCATTAATAACTCGTTTGCTTATTTCTCTAAATGTTACGGGTCAACAACAGCTACGACGATGTACATATGGATGGATTCAAAATGAAACGATAAGTCTCCGATGCAACAAAGTCGGCATAGAACTCTTGTAAAGATCAATAAATTATTCTTTGCATTGCTAGTTCCAGAAAATGTGTAAAACAAAAAATATTGTACCTTAAGTAACCACAAAAATCTTAAGTTAAAAGAATAAAAAGTAGCACACTGAAACCCATCCTGAAGAAACCTCTCCTGAAGCTACTAGGAAATCACAAAAATCAAAACCAAAGATCAATTTTTGAGCATACCACAACAATCGTTAGATTAAAAAGGCATAAAATTGATTAAAAGTCAGCATTTGTTTAATAGGGGCTTGATAAAAAGTCACTAAACCTATAAAAATTGTTAATTGTGTGAAGAGGAGATGACTTTTCGTATGTAAAAAAAATCAGAAGCTTGAGAAAGTATCAGTACTTGTAAGAGAGAGGGAGGGGAGTTATACCTTGAGTGAAAGAGAGAGTGGCGCTTCTGTAATTGCTAGTGGTTGGGGAAGGATCAGACTGATTATAAAAAGAAAATGCTTTGGGTATATGTTTTGGAATATGGAGCGTCAGAGAGGAAGGTAGGAGGCTGGGAGCATCAAAGAAGAAAGAAGAAGAGGCGCAGGGAATGTAAATATTGTATAATTATGACACTAGAATATATTAAGGATTTAATTAATAAGTTTTTATTGTAAATGAGGGGATTGACTTTTTTAAAAATTATATTTTTCAATTAATTTTTAGAAGGTGATGTGGAATTATGTGTGAGTTTAAATTAATTTTTAGAAGGAAGGGAATTTTGTGTGAATGACACATGGCAGAAATGGTCTCCTTTGATATATAGTATAGATGACAGTTTGGAAGCTTGTACATGAGCTAGAACCTATCAAAAAGCTAAATACAAGATGTGGAGTTTTATACCATTTGTCAACACCCCCCGTGTTAACAAATGTGTAACCCAAAGTCTAATATGGCCTACCATTTTATTGCCTCCGCCCCCAATGTCGACAATAAGTGATGGCCTCCCATAGTAGCTCCTCGCAAAACACTTCCCCAGAAGTGATTTACTACTAAAATCACAAACATAGAGCAGCCATAGTCGTGACTTTGCTTGGACCTTCTTTATCTTTGTGCCACTGAGTGTGGAGATGCTATATGAGAACTTCAGTTTGCCAGCAAGCTTGAATTTGGTGTCAATTTTGTGACGGCCTCCATGACAGTGCTCCAATGTACCACTAGAGCCAAAGCTTTGCCTTCTGTACCTGTTATGAGAAAAAAAAAATAGAGCATAATCCCAATCTTCTAACATAAACATTCAAGATTTTGTTACTCATGTATTTCTAACATAAGGGAAACACATTGCATCCATATGTATGATACCTCTGATTCTATTTATTAAATTGAGAATATCAAAAAAGGAATTTACCTTTCTAGAACTAGCAGTTTTTGCCAAGTTGTTAGCTACACTGTTTCCTTCCCTAAAGATATGCAAAATTGAAGCTTGGAACAGGTCTAGAGATCTCCAAATTTCTCTGACAATAGTGATATATCTCCACGGGATTCTGAATTCTCTACAGGTCATCTTAACTAGAAGAAGAGAATCACACTCTATTTCCAAAGTATAGCATTCATGTTTCAGAGCCAAATCAAAGGCCCAGCTTTAGGCCTTCCATCTCTGCCATCAAGGTAGAACAAGTCCCCCAAATATTTAGCTGCAACACGTATTAGTTTTCCTTGTTAATCCCTCAATATAGCGCCTGCACTGGAATATCCATTGCTAAGTACTAAACCATTAGTATTTAGTTTGAATACCTTTGGAGGATTCCATGTAATGACTCTTGCTAAGACAGTGTTCTTTGAACCAGCTTTCTTTGAGTATAACAGAACTGGGAATCCAATGGTTATACTTCATTTAAAACCAAGTTTATAAGCATAGAATATGTCCTGGAACTGGTTCAAGATTTTCTTAATCATTAGATTAGGGTTTGGTTTGATGGATTCAAAAAGAAATTTGTTTCTTGCACACCATATAAACCAAACTATAATGCATGGTAGAATCTTGATATGACTCGGAAAATCAGCAGATTTGTGCTTTAAATTCCAATATAAGTGGAATCTATCCTAGAGTGTGTTAAATTATCTAGTTTGAATGCTAAATATTCTATGTAGAATACACCACAGATGATGGATAACTCTACAAGAGTTAAAAATGTGATGTAAATCTTCTGTTTCAGATTCACAGAACATGCATTTAGAGGGTAGTTGAAAACTTCTAATATGTTTGGCAAATCCACTAATCAATTCAGTAATTTCCAGGAAAAAATACTAATCTTTTTTGGAAGTAGTTTAGACCATAAAAACCTGAAAGATGGGATAACATCTTTTTTGGCCCGAGCTAGCTCATATGAGGTCTTGATTGAGAAAACACCATTCTCTGCAGGTTTCCATATGAGAAGGTCAGTATAGTCATAAAACATGGAAACTATATCCTTCAGACCATCAATCACATGTAAGGGCAAACCAGAAACTAGGCTTTCACATAATACAATATGGTTTTCATAGAAATCACTGATTGAGGCATCTGCAAAAGGTAAATCATTAGATGAAGTCCATAGTTAGGATAATGGTCCAAAAGTAGACCAGTTAGTGTCCAAAAAGGACACTTCACCCTTTCCAATCAGTATGCAGGTATTATTCAAGGCCAAATCAGAAACCTGAATAATTCTTTTCCAGGTTTTTGAATTTTTCAAATGATCTGGAATGCTCCACATAAATTGGGACCATAATGATTGACCTTGTTGAAGCTTCCACCACAATTTAAGTGAAAATTATTGAACCATAGTGTGAAGGTTTTTAAGATCAAGGCCATTTTTAGTCTTTGGGAAACACAGGTTGTTATATGATTTCCAAAAAAAATTTACTTCCTGTATCATTATTTGACTTTTTCCAAAAAAATTTGGAAAATATGACATGGAGTTTATCAAGAATTCCTTTGGCTGGATTTAAAACTGTTTGTAAATGGAGTGGGATGGCTGAAAGCGCATGTTTGATTAAAACCAACCCGCCAGCTTGATTCAAGCATCTATTTTGCCACTTAAGGATTTTAGAGAAGACTGAATCTCCTAAGCTCTAATAGTAGATATTTTTGTTTCTTCCCAAATAAATGGGACATCCCAATTATTTAAAGGGAAATGAGCCTTCAATCATCCCCGTTTGAGTTAAAATGTCATTCTTGATTCTTGGAAAAGCATATTTTGAGAGATAGAAATTTGATTTTTCAAAATTCACCTTCTAACCTGTGGCTTTTTCAAATGAATTTAAAAACAAATGAAGGGTTCGCAGGCTTTTTTTTAGAGTATTTCATGAAGAACAATGTCATCAACAAAAGCTAGATGAGATACCCTCTTCATAGAAATAGGTTGTTTAAATAAATCAATGTTGGCATATTGAAATAGGAAATTAAGATTTCTTGAAAAAGCCTCTGCAAGAAGTATAAACAAGTATGGGGATAGGATATCCCCTTGCTTTAGACCCCTTGATGGTTTTAAAAAAAATCCATTTGATACTCCATTTATTAAAATGGAAAATTTAGCAGCTTTTATATTTCCCAAGATAAGGTTAACAAGAGAATTTTGAAATCCTATTCTAATAAGTAGAGATGACAGAAAGTGCAACAAAACTCTATCAAAGGCCTTCATCATGTCCAACTTTAAAATGACATTAAAGCCCCTATTTGTTGAGTTTAGGAAATTTGTAATTTCCTGCATCAAGAGGACATTATCTGCAAGCTCTCTCCCTTGAACAAAAGCAGATTGTTTAGGTGAGATCAGAGTATGCATTAGGGGCTTAAGTCTAAGGCTGAGTAACTTTGAGAAGATTTTTTTTTACAAAGTTACAAAGGCTAATAGGCCTGAAGTCTTTAAAAGAAGAAACTACTTTTTAAAGGATTAATGTAATGAGAGCAGAGGATATGGCTGTTGGTAAAGGATTTCCTTGAATGAAGTCATTACCAGCCAACAAGAGATCATTTTTTATAATATCCCAACAAGATTTGAAAATATTTCTAGAAAATCCATTTGGACTTGGTGCTGAATCAGAGTCCATTAATATGATTACCTCAGATAGTTCCTCCATGGTTACTATTTTAACCAGATTATTATTTATTTCACCAGTTACCAAGTGGGGGATGTTTTCAACTAGCCATGCAGTATAGTAGCCCGAGGGGTCTTCAGTTTCTTCAGTTCATAGATTAGAAAAGTAGGTTACTTCTTCTTGACCTATTTCTTTCGAATCAGATAACCAGGAACCCTGTGAACTCTTAATAGATGCAATGTATTGCCTATTGTGCTTAGATTTAACTGAATTGTGATTTTTTTTGTATTAGAGTCCCCTTCTTTTAACCATTTTACCTTAGATTTCTGCCTCCAGAAGATTTCTTGCTGTGAGAGTGCTAGGGTAAGCTAAGCCTTGGCTTTATTGTAAGCAATGAGATTAGACTCATTTTCCATGGATTGAAGATCTTGTTCTGCTTTCAGGACACAGGTTTTCACCTTGTCAAAAATGTTGCCAAATATGTTTTTATTCCAGGCTTTTAATGCTTTCTTGGTGTTTTTTAGCTTGAAAGAAAATTTTTTCATACTAGCTTGATTAGATTTGATGTTCCAGGATTTTTGGACTAGGGGGATAAAGGTTGGGTGTGTAATCCAACAATTTTGGAATTTGAAATGGTTGGGACCTGATGGCTGGTTCTATGATTTGACATGCAATATCAATGGAGAGTGATTTGATTGTCCCTAGTTATCACATTTATATGAGAACTAGGGAAATCACTCAACCATGATGGATTTGCAATACCTTTATCAAGCCTTTTCCAAACTCTCTCTTATTACCTTATCCCATTCCAGGTAAAGATGCTACCTGAGGTTGAAAGATTTTGGAATGGGCCTTTGGATTTGAATTCGTTAAAATCATCTATAGCATTAGGACCCGGGATAGAATATCCCATGTATTCAATTTGATCTTCAATCACATTAAAATCCCCAATTACCAAGATTGGGAGATTCTGGTAAGCCAATAGACCATCCCATAATTTGGCTCTAGCTTTCAGTGAGTGTTTAGCATATACAAAACCTATATGGCATGCTTTGGTTAAAGAAGGATGTTCAGTTTTGGCCAAGATGTATTGTTTGTAGGTTTTAATGTGTTATGTCTTGACATTTTCATCCCAAAACAACAAGATTTTGCAACCATCTGATGAGTAGAAAATTTTAAAACCAAGATCAAAATATATTTTAGATATCTAGTTAGGTTCTAGAAAAGGTTCAATTAAGGCAAATAGAGGGTTATGGTGTCTGTGTTAAATATCTCTTACTCTTCTTTGTGATGAATGATTTCCTATTCCTGTAATATTCCATATACATAGGTTTATATCCATTAAGAAATTAATGTTTAGAGGACATTGAGGAATAGGTGGAAACCATTTTTGGTGTGGATGTATAATCTTTATGATTATATTTTCTTGTTTAGGATTTCTGATCTACACCAGTATCTTCAGTTGGAGCTTTAAGCAGAGCATTGAATCTATTCTCTATAGCAACCACCTCTGATATAAAAGATCCTTGAGACTCTTTTGAAGTCTTTAAGGTATGTAAGTTTTCAGGTTCAGAAGTGTAACCTGATTTGCTTTCAATCTCAGAGTTCAAATCCTCATTAATCTTTGTTTTCTTTTAATTTTTTTTCACCTGAGGATATCAATGGGGAAAGTCCAACATTTATTTCAATGAAATTTTCATTGAGATTATCTTTGATGATAAGTTATTTATTATTTGAGATGTTGGTTTGTTGAAGAGAGATTACTGGCTCAGGTATTACAGCATTTTTATCACAGATATCAGTTGAGTCAGAACCTTTAGATTTAATCACAGAATCAGAAATCATACTTCAAACTGATAAGTCTGGACTACTTGGTATAGAAGCATCAAAGTTGTTAGTTAGCCTTATAGGAGCAGAAGCATTATCAGTAAAGACATTTCCAGTTTTAACAGAGAAGGCACGACTATCTGATGTATGAGTACCAGAGCTGATAGTTAGCATATTAGGCATTGCAGGATAATCATTAAAAACATTTCCAGATTGGGCAAATAGTATATTTGTATAAGTTGAAACTTGGCATTTTTTTAGACAATTACTGCAGGCATTTCAGTAGCAGTATCACTGGTTAGGTTAGCAACAATAGAAGTCACATTACTAGCATTTACAGATTGAATAGATATTATGTTTGGATAAGTAGAAACATGACTTTTTGAGACAATTACTGTAGGCATTTCAGTAGCAGTATCATTGGTCAGATTAACAACATTAGGAACAAGTGAAGGGATAGGATGAACCTGATCCTCTGTAAAAGAGGATGCCCCTTTAGAACTTGTACCTTCCTTGTCTTTATTAATATCTATATTGATACTTGATTTAACTTTGGATTGATACTTGATTTAACTTTGGGTCTCCAAACTTCATGCACTACAATATTAACAAGAGTGTGAGTAGGAATCATGATTTTTTCCTTAGAAGGAATACCTGATGAAGATGGCTTTTCTCCTTTTTTATTTGTAGTAATCTTAGAAGGCCCCCAAGCATGAGCTTTGATTCTGCAAGATCTCAGATTTGCAGTTAGTATCCAAATGACCAAGTTTGAAGCACTTAGAACAATAATCAAGCACACTATCATAGTCAATATATTTCCAAAAGCCTTGACTTCTATACTCTAACCAAATTCTTTTTGTTCTAGGAAGAGTAATATTTAACTCTACACAAACTTTGGCTACATGAGGCCTAGTCCTATTCAATGTAGCCTTATCAACCTTGACATGGTGCCCTATGATACTGCCTATAGACATCATAACATATGGATTAAAAAATTATTGTGGTAAACCATATAATGCAATCCAAACAGGCACAATAGGAGAATCAATTAAAGGGTTGAAATCAGGTGCCCATTTTGTAATACACAAAGAATAAGCACCAAAATTTCAAAATTTGTGGATCCAACATCTATAATAATCATCAGAAATAGTGAAAGAAATAAGAACTTGACGATTATCAAAGAGATGAATGTTTGTGTGCCCCTTGAAATCAGTCATCTGAAAATCACGACGAAGCTTGTCGAGTTGTGGTCTGCTTTGCGAGAATTTTCCAATCAATGTCCACTTCAAAGGGCTTCTAACTGATCACATTCCTTGTCGGAGAAGGAAAGACCTGGTTCCCCTAAATGTTCGATCTGGGTTTTTGGATTGAAGGGAACTCCGACAGTAGGGATTACTGATTGATCAGGTTTGGGACCTTGTTGATTAAGAATCCGGGAAAAAGGAATTGGAAACTTGGGTGGCTCCAACATTACATCGGCGCTGGAGCGGTGGAGATAAGCATGAAGCGAAAGTCGGCAATCCAAAAGTTGCGGAGAAAAAATCAGAGCCAAATTGAACCTTTGAAAACTCTACTCTTTAACCCCACTTTTCTTAATAAGGAGCACTCCTTATTTTAGGTGAACTTGTGGAGTTTTAAGAACCATCCCTTGATAAAGAGTTGCTCCTTAATTAAGGAGTTGATACCTCTTTATTTGTGAAAGACCAACCAATCAATGATGGACTCTTGGCATGGTTTCTTTTGTATTTTTAATTTAATTGGATTATAATCAAAGTTTAGTATTGATTATGTACTCCCTCCGCCCCACTATAAATGGCTTAATTACTTTTTCACGGTATTCAATAAGCATGTTTGACCGTAAATATCTTTATTTACCTATAATAGTGTCGCATAAAAAATTGATATTTAGAAAATAGATGTTAAGATGAATCTAACAAGATCTCACATGATATTTTTATTATACATAGATTAATATATATTTACGGTCAAAGTTTGTAAAGTTTAACCCACGAAAATCAATTAAGCAATTTATAGCGGGACAGAGGGAGTATATTTTCATAAATGAGATTATTTTTATTTTTTTAAATTATTTCTATTTTTATTTATGTATTTAATATTATTTTATATCACATAATCTATTATATTGGTACGTAGAAGATCAAAGTCTAACTATTCAAGTCACAGAAGAGTTAATTCAAGAATTTTATCCATCGACGCTTGACGATTCAGGACCGAGATTATCAACCATAGTCTCAGCTCGATGGCTCCAATTACTGAATAAATGAGCTACATATTCTAAAGGGTAATCACCAGGTTTCTCCACCGGTGTGTAAACAACTTTGGGGTGGTGTTGATTGAACCTCTGCTGCTGATCCTTCGCCCTCCAAGCGGCGGCTTTATGATTTTTTGGGTGAGCTGCCGGAGTTACTGGCTGGCCTATGACGTGCGTGCCCCACTTAACCGTTTCCTCCTCCGTCTTAGATGGCGCCTGCCTAGGGTGGTTATTGTTGCTACTGGTTCAGAATGGATCGGTACTCATTGTTTATGTGCAGAAAAAGCTTAAGCGGTGTTGAGGATCAAATGAAAAGGGATTCAAAATGGGTAGATTCTATTGTGAGTGTAGTGGAGATGGAGGATTGAAAAAGAAAAGAAGAAATGTCGTGCCTGAAGAAGAAAGAAAAAGAGATGTTTTTTTTAGAGTAAAGTGCTTAAATGATCTTTACTTTAGACTGAAAGTGCCAATATAACCCTACAATCTCAGAATGTGCTAATATAACCATTGACTCATTTGACTTTTCCGTTAACTGATTTATAGTCGGATTTATGTAAAAAGATAATTTTGCCCTTAACTTGAATTTTTTTTATAAAAAAAATGAAAAAGAGGACTTGCTCTTCTTCTTCAGTTTATTATCATTCCTCTTTTACTAGTTTACTGATTTGTGTCAATTTCTCTTCAATTTTTGGTTCACTGATTTGTGTCAAAAAAAAAGAAGGAAAAGAAGCCTTTGAAATTTTGAATCGAGTGTTATTTTAGTTATCATATCAATGATAACCTTTCAGTAATCATATCATTCCAATAACCATTCGTGTGGGTCTCTGCTTCAATACTCCGTAACTAAAATGACACTCCGCGGAGTCCATTTTTTGGGTCAAGTAAGAGAAGATTTTTTGGGTCCGTTATTCGTTTCCACCACCACTGGGCTCCTCCACCGGCGTTTGAATCGAGTCTAGGGCGACAATTTAATTTGTATCGAGTCTAGGATTTTCGAGTTGAATTGGGGGTGGTGAACCACCACCGACGGTGGTCAGGGTGACAGATTTCCAGCACTTGACTGAGGGCATTGGGGTTTGACCAAAGATGAGGTGGCGGAGATGGTGGAGGAGGTGGTGGAGGAGGTGGCGGAGGAGGTGGTGGAGGAGGTGGTGGCTGGTGGTGGCGGAGGTTGTGGCTGGTGGAGATGGTGGCGGAGGTGGTGAGTAGTGGTGACAGGGGCCTTATGGGATAAAATTTTTAGCTTTTATATCAAGGGTATTTTAGTTATTTCAGTATTTCATCATTGCCAGAATTGAGAGTGTCAACGTCTGAATAGGGATTCTGGGTGTATCAGCACAATTTTTTTGAAAGTTAGGGTTATATTGGCACATACAATAATTAGTTTGGGTTAAATTGACACTTTATGACATTACAGGGTTATATTGGCACTTTCAACCTAAAGTTAGGGTTATAAATGTATTTATCCATTTTATAAATCTAGGGGTAAAATCATAATTTACTTAAAATCCGGCTAAATCTCTTGTTGACAATTGAATTCAACGATGCCCATGGTTAGATTGACACTTACAATCATAAAGTTATGCTCATTTTGGCTCTTTCTAATTTTACAAGATTATATTGACACTTTCAATATATCGTTAATGTTATTTTATCACTTTACTCTAAAAAAAAATAAGTGAGTCAAGTAGTTGAATTCCTGAAAATTTAAAAAGGAGTGTCCATTGTGCAAAAAGAAAGTACTTCGCTAGAAAACTAAGGATAGTATCTCCGCAATAACCCCTCAATGCTTGAGTTCATGATTTTTGTGTGCTGGAAAGTACGAAATTGGATGCTAGTGTGCCGTTTTTTTTTGGAGGCTAAGGGGTGAGGACGCATTATCGAAATGCGTCCTCTAGGACCCTTTTTTTGGGAATTGAATTAGAGGACTCGTTTCCAAAACGAGTCCTCTCCCTTTTTTTCCGATAATAGTTTCGATTTTTTTTAATTCAATTAGAGGACTCGTTTTGGGAACGAGTCCTCTCAATTTTTTCTTCCGAAAATAGTTAGGATTTTTTTTTATTTTTTCTAAAATCAATTAGAGGACTCATTTTGGAAACGAGTCCTCTGATGTGGCATTATTTTATTTTTCCGGAAATGATTTTCATAGCACTCATTTTGGGAACGACGCCTCAGATCCGGCGAATTATTTTTTTGAAAGTATTTAGAGGAATCGTTTTTGAAACTAGCCCTCAAACCTGGCAATAATTTGATTTATTCCGAAAGAATTTAGCGGACTCATTTTTTAAAACAGTCTCCAAATCAGGCATCATTTAGCTCTTCGGGATATTATGCGGAGGAGTCGTTTTTAAAACGAGTCCTTAGAAGCTGCCTAATTTAATTTCTCGGGAAATTAATCAGCGAAATGTTGGAAATTAGTACAAATTTGCATAAATTTATTTCTCGGGAGGTCCTCAAACGAGTCCTGGAATGGGTATTGTTTCCTACAATTTAGTTGAAAATGTTGGAAATGAGATTTGTAATTAACTACGGTGCTAATTTAATCTGTGAATGAAATAATATTTATTATATTTTGTTATATTTGGTAAACTCATCGTGTGGAGAATTTTATTTATTGGGGAGAAAGCTTATTATGCAATCCTGCCCTGAATTCAACAAGTGTGTGGTGTTTCAAATGAGTCGTGAATTTAAGTAATGAATTATCGTGGGTTGCTGCAGTGTGTAAGTTACTATTTCTGATCCACGTGTTTTCGGTCAAGATTGCGCATGAGCAGACTTTTGTTTGTTTGATGAGTATTTGGAAAATAGTCAAATGATGATTTAGGGTCACGTTATTTGAATTTTTTAACTAGTCTGGAATGTAGGTGCAGGAACGAAGTATTGCATAGTTAGAATGGATACAAATTAGCATAAATGTACAGTGTCGAACAATACGAGTGAAATGTAATGCAAAGTAGTGTTGAATAGCATGTACTGTCCCAATGATGGTCTCTGCATAGCTTTCCACCCGTTCCACACGGGGGAGGACGTATGGTCCTGGATGTCCGACGTGGTACAGCCGTCTGTGCAGGTACATGTTCTTCCTCATGTGGAGCTCCCCCTGGTATGTCCTCCTCCATTTCGTATCCCGCTTCCTCATTCGAATCACAATAGGCATATGGAATACTACCTGTATGTGATAGAGCGATATGCGACATGTATGGACGACTGGATGTTGGAGTGACATATGCATTGTAATCTGATGCGTTCACGTTGCACTGTGAGGGTTCCCCGGCTGATGGTCCGCAAATTGGTGGACTCGCATGTGAGGGCCCAGTTTGCGTTGATCCAATGTGTTCTGCATGCCCTCTAGCACGAGGCCTCCGACCTCCTTGTCGACCAGGTGGGGCCTAACGGTGGCTTCTGAGGTCAGTATATCTCACACCAGGGGGCGGTTCCTCACAGTGCACAAATGGCTGATAGTGTTGCGGTCTAGAGGGCTGATGCGCATGTTGTAGACTACGTGTGATAACATGATGCATCCCCCTTATAACGTCCGCACAATGCGGGGGCCAACCATCCAAATTAATGTCTGACATGCTATGCAACTGTGTCATTGCCTGCAACTATAGAATCGAGATGAATATGTTAGATATATAATGTTGAGGAGCTCTGTTGTATTCTTTCTTAACAATATTTGAAATTTAGGAAATACCAAGTACTCCGCTGTTGCACCGTCTCCATGGAAACCCTCAGTGGGTGCTACAGGCCGCCCTGGCTGATCAATCATGAACACCGTCTTGCGGAAGTACCACTCTAAGTAATCACGGCCGGGTAAGTATGGATCCGCACTCCCTAGTGTGGGTACTTGTTGATTGGATCGATGTTCCCAAGTATCGAGATATCTTCTGAGTTCGACACGCCAATCCATGCCAGACCTTCCTCGACGGTCTCTAGTATGAAGTAAGTTGTACTCATCCTTACTGACCAACTGGGTGGGTATTGGCTGGATTAGGCCGAACTGCCTGAGAACACGATGTACATGATGGAACTCCACGACATGCCAGCAGATGAGGTCGACGGAAAGTAGCCAGTTGTTTCTTCCATCTGTACAGTACCGCGGGAGTTGCTCCAGGACATTCTCCGTATATGGCTGCTAAATAAACTGGGACAAAATGCATGTGTTGCGGTTAGGTAACTGAAACCATTTTTCCCACGAAATGCATAAATCGAAATCCAATTATTCCTATACCTGATTGTGATTGAGAGACGTCAGTTGATCACGGTACACTTTCAAAACGTGCATTGGTGATTGTGAACAATCGTAACGGGCCCTCCACCTATGAGGAACTGAGTGAATTACATTAGCCATAATATGGAATTGCATGTGTTTTAAAAATACCGCACATTGAGGAATTCGACATGTACCGGGATCCAAGAGCACTCATCGTCACTGTCACCTATAGTGCCCTGACAGGTCGGATGGATGGTATGCGTTCCCATGCCCACAACTGCCAATAAATGCAATAGAACTGCCTGTAAATATGAAGCACGTTATGTACAAATGACTATATTGACCAACAAATGTACCTGTAGCAAGACAAGTGGCCCAGATATGGATTTAGCTTGTGGGATTGCCGCGTCACATAAGGACCGGTACAAGCAGGCAAGAATGGAACTCCCCCAACTGTATCAATGGGCTGCACCTAGATCCATCAGTGTGGATAAGTAGAGCAACGGGATGAGGTGTCCGGACGTGTCAGACATCAGCATTCCCCCAATAAGCAGTAGAAGGAAAACCCTAGCCCGCTGTTGGCATTGTACATCAGTGGGATCAGCGGGGAACGGACTGTGCAATAGCATTCCCAACCACCTGGCCCTAATGCAACCCCCCCTGATACAAGTGGGGTCTGGTGTAGCTCCCAGGTAGTCTGTACAAATGAGCTGCCAGTCCTCTGTACGCCTAACGGTGTCTACACCTGTTACAGGGATGCCATCGATTGGTAGACCCCACAGGATCCCTATATCCTGTAAGGTGACCGCAGCCTCCCCCATCGGCAGGTGAAATGTGTGCGTCTCCGGACGCCAACGCTCCACTAGGGACGTGATAAGGGAATGGTCAATTTGTATTACTGCAGAATCCAAGAGTCCCTGAAACCCTGCGTCACGTACATACCGCATAACCTGTTCTGGCAATCGATCGGTCCAGCATGCCCCATCGCATCGACGCACCTGCAGTGCCTCGTCCTCTAAATGTCCATTGTACAGGGCACGAGCACGGTGCTCCTGATGGAGGTACAACAAATCCTCCTCGATGGGTCATGGATGATACATTGTATTTCCCTGCGAGCAAATATGAACTCGAGTTAGATTTATTTTTAGGTAGAATAACAGAGATAAAAGTAATGCTGCGTAATGTCACACATATTTGCCAAACAATAGTAATACTACATAATCTGCTACACATATCAAGTAATACAAGAGATACCACATCACACTACGAACGACAGACTAAGCATGCCCTCTCCGATCGATGTACAATGCAAACCCAATGAAAGATAGAGGCAATATTACAGACACCATATGACACCACGATACTAAGCACGGCCATGCCTACGCCTCCTATTTTCACCCGCCACCCTGTCATCCATCTGATTCCTTATCCTCATCTCCGCAAACTGTCCACACCTCCTGTTGCGAAACTTTTCTACATCAGGAATCAACCTCCAGCGGGCACGCTGCCAGAGTGATGGATCTCGCACATGCATGAAACCCTGACTGTATTGTTGGACATATGTGGTCGTGTGATACATCCTGTCACATAGAGTAGCAGGATCGTCACATCTATGCCGACAAACGGCCAAGGCATGGGAACAAGGGAAACGGAATATTTGCCATTCGCGACAAGTGCACTCTCTTCTTCGGTATTTGACCGTGTAATGTCGTTCATTAATGCTCCCATCGATGTTCCTCGCCACAACCCTATAAGTCTGCGACGCATGGCCAAACAAGGTGACGATATGTCCCTGTGCCAATGTATCCTGCTTCTGAAACTTTTTCCAGACCCTCTTAGGAAACACGGACCTGGATAGACGTGCAATAGCTCATAATCCGCAAACCGGCATACAAATAAATCTGAAAATACAATTAACTTACAAAGTACCTCTAATTCGTAGCGTCCGTAAGCCTTTGTACGAACATTTCAACCGTTCGCTCAAACGTCACTTTGACACACGCGATAATCGGGAGATGGCGTGCGCGCCGTAAATAGTTGTTGAAGCTCTCTGACAAATTCATCGTTAAAATTCCCCAACGCCGATCACCGTTATCGAAGGCAAGACACCACCTACTCCTATCTTGACGTTCCAGCCAAGCCCAAGCAGATGGATCTATACTCTCCAGCTCCTTCTTGTACTCCCTCCACCTGCTCTCTCGCCTGGCACTACCAAGCTGCCACACCAGAGTCTTCATGAGCGCATTCTTGAAATTCCCGCGATCATGTGATAAGAAGTTGGACTGAAAATGCCGCAGGCAAATCCGATGGTATCCGGCTGGCTCCATTCATTCCTCCGTATGTGTCATCGCATTTACAAGTCCGGCATGCCTATCTGATATGACACAGATTGGTCTGCTATCACCACCAACAACGTGAAGCCGCAGTCTCCTCATGAACCATCTCCAGCTTTCATTCGATTCCTCGTCGACAATTGCATAAGCGATAGGGAGGATGTAATCATTAGAATCGTGGGTCATGGCGACCGGCATTGTGGACTTATATGCACCTCTCAAATGAGTGCCGTCTACGCTGATTACTGGCCTGCAATGGCGAAAGGCTGCAATTGCCTGACCAAATGCCCAGAACACAAATTTAAATTTCCTACACCCGGGACCGTGCATTCTGTCGGGTACGTCAGCCCAATCAACAACGGTGCTCGGATTAGCCCTTACAAGCTCATCCATAAAAGTTGGGAGCTGTTCAAAAGGATCCTCCCACATTCCAAACACCATGTCAATTGCCTTCTGCCGAGCATACCAGGCCTTCTTGTAGGAGATCTCGACATTGAACTTATCATCCACTTGAGACTGTAAATATTTCACTGTGTATGAAGGGTTTACGTCAATGTGGTGGCAGATTGAGCGGGCGATCATCACCAACGTCAAATTCACGTTACCCGTAGATCGGCCAGCCCCAACACACCCATGGCTACTATCCCATTTGGTGATCTTCCACATACCATGCGAAGCCTTCTTCGAAGCTCTGCAAACCCAAATACAATTCCCAGTTCCTTCGACGACGTCCTTGCATTTCGCATACCATGTGCGTGACCTACTCTCCACGACCCTGTGTTCCCTGTTCATCATAGAACTCCACCGAGAAATAGCTTCAACCAACTGCGGCTTTGTCTGAAATTGCATACCCACGTCCACTTCCCCAGTCTCTTGAACATAGGTAGAAACTCCGGAACCAAAATAGGTAGGGTCATAGCTATCCTCACCGGGGCCCCCATAATCTCTATAGTAGGCCTGTGTATCCGGGTTTGCCAGAATATGGAACGACGTGGGTACATTGTTCGTGCACACCAATTGCTCCTCCTCGTCTCCGGGATTCGAGTCGGTTGATAAGGAACGACCATCCTCAGTTCCACTGTCAAGTTCAGCTTCCCCGCCATCATCTTCGCTTCCATCATGCCGAACATCGCGGTCGCTAATGTCACCCACGTAATCATTGGGGAAGACATTCTACTCGCCATGGTCTACCACATACATACCACCACTTGTGGACGGATGGGCACAATTCATGTGGCCATACCTACCCGGTTGGCTGGACTCACCAAATTCGAATCCTCGGCTACAGACAGGTGGTGGTATACTTGGTACAGCGGTGGAGTTCTGCACGTTGCTCAACAATGACATGAACGTGCTTGCCCATGCCCCATCATTAGCGATTGGTAACTGTTCCATAACAATGTAAAAATTCGCAGAAGACAATGACATTCGATTAACAATGTTGAAGAAGAACGTGGTTGACTCATCATCTTCCACAGGATAACATCGATAGTATACCGTGGAACTAATCAGCTCGGGACAGCGGTAAAACATTTTCATGGAACAACTATCTCTCACAATGGCCAGTCTCGTGACAATTAAATCAACCAATTCTAAGTTGTTCAACCTCCTCTCGAGAGTCACAACTCGCTCCGGTATTGGAGGATCATAATACACTCCCAAACTCAAATCAAACTTAATCTGACCCCCTCTGTACATATACACCGTCAAAAACATCGCACAACTGCAACACACAAATACATAACTTCAGATTCATACTCGTTCGACATTCCTATTCATTGTATCCTCCAGTACGTACATGTACTCTACCCGACCACTTTAACAACACTATTGGTACGGACATAACACATTAATCAGTATCCTCAAATGTCATTAAAGTGCACATTAGACAATTCTTATAATGGATAGTAAGATGATACACGAGCAATCCAAAAATGATCGCTGGCAACAAGCTGTGTGTGAGACTCATGGATATGGATTGAGTTGTGTAGAGAAATGATTCTCTCTTGCTAGATTCATAGAGGAATCTCTGTCCATTGTGTTGGACAAAAATTGGGAAAGATATACCCTAGGATGATCAAAGCACTTGTATGCTTATTGGTGTAGCGTAAAGCCATATCGATGATGGTGTGTCTCGACAGAGACACTTTACCATTGGATGACTACTCTCTACGAGAATTATCGATATTGACTACGTAAGGTCAATATGATAAGAGTTGTGATTCTTTGACGAAAGGATTGAATTAATTTCTTGACGAAGAAATTGAATCGAGAGTTAGTTGAGAACTCATCGAAAAGAATATGACTAAGTCCAATAAATGGTGGGTTACGTACGTGGACAACCAAACTATGTGACTGGAGATCCCAAGATCTAGGTTCAAAGGGACAACTAAACTGCAAAGACCCATCGCGATCACTGTGGGGGTTTCATACCTCCTGTTTTATTCCTATGATGAAGAAACAGTGATGTGAATGGAGGTTAAGCATTAAATTGTTTTTAATGATTCAAGGCATCGAGTGTGTAGTACTGGAAAGAGTGAAATAGTTTACGGAACTGCTCTTACGCCAAGAATCACCTATGTAAGCGAGAAGTGTGGCCGCTTCGAAAGAGAATTGTTGGGACACAATTCTTTAGAAACCTTACAGAACTAGGCGTGTGCCATGACCTGATTAATGGACACAACCGAGGAAAGCACAAAGGCTAGGAAAGATGTCTGTGGGAAGTGCATTGTCGTTCACACAAGCGGTCGGGGAAGTTCAAGGACATTACGTCTACTTCCTAACCAGTGGGCTAAGTGTACTCTCTCAAGGAAAAATTTAAAGGGTGACACCTACTTATCCTATGCAGCATCTATGCCGTCGAAATGAATCTATCACCAAGTCAAACTCCGTGTCTGGCGTGATTGTTCTGATTCCACATCAATATCTATTCATGTGGGGGATTGTTGGAAAATGATTGTAAAACAAGTTGAATTTCATCAACTTTTGGGCTTCGGTTTTGAGTTGGGCTCGAACTGAATTAGAGTCAGTGGGCATCGTTTTTGGATTCTCCTCTGCGAGTAATATAAAATTGACTGTTTAAACTCTCAAAACGGATAAAGGGTGAATGAGATATGGATGCTCAAAGAGTCACTCTGAGAATGGAAATTTAGGCGGAAATTCATTCGCACTTACTAAGTGTTCTGTAATTTTTTGACTGTCTAAAATGCGTTTGGATCGTGTGGAAGTCTCTAGAAAGCCCAAACCGTGTAACAAATATTCTAAGAATCACGTGTGGAATATCTGAGATTTGATACGCGGTTAATCATGATAAGGAATATGATATTCTTATCTTTGCAGAATCTATTCAAATATTTGTAAAATATTTGGTGGTTAGAGAATATTTTCTCTGATTACGGGAATCAGATTTTCCACGTATCTTCCCATAGGGTTTCTTAGACATCTATAAATAGAGCCTCTATGTCAGACAGAAACCTCGAACTATTCTCAAGTTCCTCTCTACTTCTAAACTTGAGTCTTATCTTCTTTCTCTGTCTTTATCGGTGATAGTCTTTCGGGTTTTGTGTGACTCCGAGGTAATTTTTACTTGTTAAAATTACCTTCGATGGTTTTATCCCAGGGAACGATGTCCACGACGAGACTCATTCGTTTCAAGGGCAGCGAGTGTTACTCGTGACTCCATCACTTTGTGATTACTTGAAACATGATTTATGTTTTTGATTATTTGTAATTTAAGTTTTCGATTGTAAACTTGAATAATTAATAAAAATTTATTATTCTTGCATATATTAATTGCTCGTTCAATTTTGATATTCAATTTTTGCATGATAAAATCAATATATGTCCATCAAAAACAAAAAAATCACCCCATGAAAGAGTTAAACATTTATGTTATCTTACAGTAGGATCAGCTTGTAGGATGTTTTTCATAATATTCAAGTTTGGAAATGTTGGATCAGAATGCAACGCTCTCCATATGCCCATATTTGTAGTCAAGCTGAGTAGACAAACAACAAAGAGTTTCTCTTCTCCGTCCCCTTCCTTATCCTCAAACTCTAATACGCGCTTCGATGATCGAATGGGAAATCGAACATTATCTTCATCCTCTATGGCTTGAATTACAGCCACAGTATACTGTGCTCCAGGCCTGTTTAAATCATCAATACACTCAGGCCTTACATCTGTAAGTGCTATCAGATCACCATACTCAGGTTTATAAACATTGGCTCCTTTTCTCTCATTCTCCTTCGAATGCTTCAGTAGGATATCATAGTACAGTTCTGTTGGAAAATGATGGTGAAAAGGTTGAAATTCGTCAACTTTTTGGGCTTCGTTTAGAGTGGGACCCGAATGGATTTTGGGTCAATGGATGTCATTTTTGGGTTCTCCTCCGCGAGTACTATAAAATCGACTATTTAAACTCTCAAAACGGATCAAGGGTGAATGAGATATGAATGTTTTAATTTCACTCTTGAAAGAGGAAAAAAATGGGCGAAAATTGGCCCAGGTAATTTTCTTTGGACTGTCCAAAATGCGTATGGACCGCATGGAAGTCTTATGAAGGCCCAACCGCATAGTATATATGGAATTGCTTGTGTGTAATTCTTAAGAGATAAGAACAAAATACTTCCATATTTTGTGAGATATCTTGTCTTAAATAAATATGCGGTTTACCATGTTTAATATGATGAAGAATATTTGTACAAATATTTCTTCCATTTCCAGCAGATTTGATTCGAGTATTCATGGAATGTCTCGGATTTGGTGAGTTGGTGATTGGAGAATATTCTTCTCTAATTACAGAAAATCAGAATATCATGTTTCCATGATTAGGGTCTCTTAGAGTAGTATAAATAGAGCCTCTAAGTCAGTCAGAAAATACAGACCATTTCTCAAGTCCCTCCATAGTCTAAACTTGAGTCTTCTTTCTATCTTTCTCGAAGTTTCCAGTTGATGCTCTGTCAAGGTGATAGTCCTTCGGGCCTTGCGTGAATCCGAGGTAACTCTTACGTGTTAATTGTTACCTTCGATGGTTTTATCCTAGGGAACGATGTCCACGACGGGACTCATTCGTTTCAAGGGCAGCGAGTGTTACTCGTGACTCCATCAATTTGTGATTACTTGAAACATGATTTATGCTTTGATTATTTATAATTTAAGCTTTTCGATTGTATGCTTGAATAATTAATAAAATTATATTATTCTTGCATATATTAATTGCTCGTTCAATTTTGTTATTTGATTTTCCGTATGATATAATCAATATATGTCCAACAGTCTTGAAACGAATGATATTTGTTGATTTATATTGATTTGGTCAAAAGATGCATGCGTGAAGAATCATGATGTAGTCAAAATAATCATGCGGTAATAATGCTTGCATAAATATGGTATGCATATATTACTTGCAGAATATTTATGTAAGGTAATAATGCATATATTACTTGCTCGACTTGCCTGATATATTCATTAATCGGCATACCATCTGCATGCCATATTTATCGAAAATATGCATATGATTTGTAATTCTGCGCAAATCACATGGGATTGCATGCTTTATGCAAATTGTATGTTTGCAAAATTATGCATGATAATGGTTTTGGTTATTTACAACAAAATCATATTGAGCAATTTGTTATGTATAATTATTTAAAATATTATACTACGATATTTGAGATTTGTACATATATTTAACGATGGAAATCTTTTGTATGTACGCATTGGTGAATCCGAGTATACACGGTTGTATATCTCTTATGGAAGGGAAACTAGGCATGGAGATACGGCAGGATTTGCTTGGCAACATGAAAGAATCAAGAGTGTAACCACGGTTTTGCAAACTATGGTACGTATACACGTTAATTAAAGTGAATCATGGCATATGTTATATATACATATATTGCTTGAATTATATTTGATAACCATTTGCGTGAATCTGGACGTAAACATGATTTTGTTACAAAGAGAGTTGTGTGAATAATATGTGCACATATATGTCCAGTACACTAAGGCTATCGAATTTGATAGTAAATGGATTTGGTTATATTAATCCCTTAATTATGTGGGAAAATGAGTTGAGCATGTATGGCATAATTATGGAAATATGCTAATTCCGTGATATTCATGCTGATGAGATTAAATGTTGATATGGTAAGAAATCATATTTGATTCTTTGCATGAAAGATTGAATTAAATTTACGGGGAAAAATGCCATGAGTTTAGAATATGGGATCAGACATTATTATTCAATTACATGAAAGCAGTACATATGTTTGGAAATTATGAGACATGTTAAATTTCCTTAGCCCTTGAAATGTTAGAGTATTTGCTTTAATACTTGGTCAAATTTAGAAATACCGATTGCATGGTATAATAATTTGGTTGTGTGGGCTGCTCATGTTGGTTAAAGATTTTAAACCATATTTGTATGAGAATGTGCTGCTAGTGATTCTTGCCTTTTATATACTTGGTCTGAGAATCGCATGCGAAAAATTGGTAAACTTCATTTGCACTTAAACATGACATCTCTCGGCAAGAGTGAAATATATTCGTGCATGAATGAAGTATGTGGCATTGGGTTATTTGATCCATGATGTGTTCTCGTTCATTTAGGGACTTGATTTAGCTGCATATACAAAAATTTTAGATCTATGTTGTGTCTAAAATTGTGTTATGCTTTATATGGTATAATTATATTAATTGTTTGGGAAAGTGCCCTTTTGATGCAATGAAAGGTTTGACAAGGCTTGTCCCGATAATTGGCTATCTTGATTGATCGCTTATGAGCATATGGCTCACGAGTGACAATTGTTAGATTGCACAGATAGAGCATATGAGCTCGAAGTTCGACATATTCTGGTTATTTTGTATGACCTGATAAATGTGAACGTGAAGACATTAGTTTACAACTATGTCTAGGGTATTGGTTCTTGTGAACCATGGTATAAACCCTAAAGCATGAGTTATCATGACTATGCTAAAAACCTTTGATTATTTGTAATCAAAGAATTGAGGGGAAAATCTCAAGAA
Source organism: Rubia yunnanensis (assembly GCA_037428765.1). NCBI lineage: Eukaryota > Viridiplantae > Streptophyta > Magnoliopsida > Gentianales > Rubiaceae > Rubia > Rubia yunnanensis. The sequence goes on along the minus strand of CM075069.1, from coordinate 28,341,376 downwards.
TTTGGTTGAGAAAACTAAGAATCCTGAGAATGGGAATCCCGAGACTTTTGGTCAAATCTCTTGATTTATGGTTGAAAAATCTAAGAATCATGAGATATGGAATCCCAAGACATTTGGTCAATTCTCTAGATTTTTGGTTGGAAAGCCTTAGAATTCTGAGATGAGTAATCCTAAGACATTTGGTCTAGGAACCCCAAGACACAAGTTTTTTGAGAAACTTAACATGTGTATAAACCAGCCCAATGTGGGGGGTAGACGAAAACCTAAAAATTCAACGACGATATGAATTTTGATAGGTACTTGAAGTGGAAAAGTAACCACGAGAGATTTGAATCAAGTTGATCAAGTCGGGAGGACTTTAACTCGAACCAAAAGGGTAAACTCGAAATCAAGTCGAGCAGTGCACTCAAACTTGAGTTGAGCAATGGACTTGAATGTGTTTCGAGCATAAAGACACTCAAGTTTGATTTGAGTAGTCTGAAAGTAAAGTACAGTTGTACTGAAGCTTGGCTTTAAAATGGGCATGAAATTGTGTGGAGTTGGTAAACTCACACTGCGCGCCCTAGTGAGAGTTAATCGAATCCTCGATTGATTGATACTGCATCGGTTGTGGTATTGGTCATGCGAGGAAGAATGATTAATTGAGATCGGAAAGTTTAGTTATCTCTAATTCCAAGGGAGTTGAAGGAATAAGAGAGACTTTCACGATAAAAGATCAATATATGAAGGTGTTTTGATTGTTGAAAGGATCAAGCCCTAAAAGAAATTTATGGGTAAGAATCTAGTGTTCGATTCATTATTGAACACACGGACTGTTAGTAAGTTGGGTTTGTATATTAACAAAACCACTTACGTGATGCATAGAAAACATATGAGGTTATCTGTGACCATGATGTGAATACATAGAATCCTATGGGGAATGTGATTCACAATGTAGACATTTGCAAGGTCATTTGGTGATTGAAGGAAATTGCTAGAAATGATCAAGCGTTGTGGGGGAGCCTTTAAGTTGGCTGGTGATCTTTTAAATAAGATACCCCAAGAAGGAGAAAAATAAAGCTCCTCATAGAGCCATCCTAAAAGTTCTTTCGAATGTGTGGGTTGGCATATTGCGAATGTAGTAAAAGTAATACTTAAACAGTATCTTTACTAGATATGCACAATGTTGAAGTGCTATCAATTTCTTGAAATTCACAAGAAATATTATGCAGAAACTAGAAATATATCTTGATGGAAAGTGTATTTTGTGGAAGTTTCTGTTAAAGATCTTGATTTATCTTAAATGGACTTAAGAGTCAATAGATGAAATCATTAAGGATCAGGGATAAACCAACGAAGGAAACGAGATTCCATGAAATAATTTTTGTGGAAAGTGGTGATCAACAGAGAGATTGATCTACCATGAGTGCAAATCACTAGAGTACTAGTAGATTTGAACAATTAGTAAGTATATTTGTGTACTTGATGGGTGTTCTCTAGATGTGAGAATGAGTCCAAGGGTGATGGTACGTGCTATCAAGGTTTTGTGAAAGCTAGAAGTACATCTAATGGACCTAAATGGTTATTTGGAGATTTAGATATTAAAATCTGAACAGAGCAAAATGAAAAGCTCAATGCTCCTAAATGATCCATCATGTGACCAAACTAATTGTTCTAGCCAGTGATATTAAATCAATGAGGTTGATGAAGGCAGATACGCTAAGAGACACGAAAAATGACCATGTCATTTATGTCTTTGATTTATGATTTTCTCATTGATAGTAAAATTGATACGATGATTGAGTCTCTTGGAGATATGTCGTATTCAATGGAATGACTCTAAACATTATGAGTTACCTTTTTGTAAAGGTGAGGTGTCTCTTAAGAAGATAACTCAAGAGTCATTGATAGTCTGTTGTACTTATTAAAGTGCACATTAGACTATTCTTACAATGGATAGTAAGATGATACATGAGTAATCTAGAAAAGATCACTGGAAACAAGCTGTGTGTGAGACTCGTGGATATGGCTTGAGTTTTCTAGAGAAATGGTTCTCTCTTGCTAGATTCATAGAGGAATCTAAGTCCATCGTGTTGGACAAAATTGGGAAAGATATACCCTCGGATGACCAAAGCACTTTTATGCGTATTGGTGTAGCGTAAAGCTTGTAGCTTAAAGCCATATCGATGATGGTGTGTCTCGACATAGACACTTTACCATTGGACGACTACTCTCTACGAGAATTATCGATGTTGACTACGTAAGGTCAATTGATAAGAGCTGTTATTCTTTGACGAAAGGATTCAATCGATTTCTTGACGAAGAAATTGAATCGAGAGTTAGTTGAGAACTCATTGAAAGGAATATGACTAAGTCTAATAAATGGTGGGTTACGTACGTGGACACCCAACCTATGTGACTGGAGATCCCAAGATCTAGGTTCAAAGGGACAACTAAACTGCAAAGACCCATCGCGATCACTGTGGGGGTTTCATACCTCCTGTCGCATTCCTATGATGAAGAAACAGTGATGTGAATGGAGGTTAAGCATTAAATTGCTTTTAATGATTCAAGGCATCGAGTATGTAGTACTCGAAAGAGCGCAATAGTTTACGGAACTGCTCTTACACCAAGAATCACCTATGTAAGCGAGAAGTGTGGCCGCTTCGAAAGGGAATTGTTGGGACGCAATTCTTTAGAAACCTTACAGAACTAGGCGTGTGCCATGGCCTGATTAATGGACACAACCGAGGAAAGCGCAAGGACTAGGAAAGATGTCTGTGGGAAGTGCATTGTCGTTCACACAAGCGGTTGGGGAAGTTCAAGGACATCGCGTCTACTTCCTAACCAGTGGGCTAAGTGTACTCTCTCAAGGGAAAGTTCAAAGGGTGACACCTACTTATCCTATGCAGCATCTATGCCGTCGAAATGAATCTATCACCAAGTCAAACTCTGTGTCTGACGTGATTGTTCTGATTCCTACATCAATATCTATTCATGTGGGGGATTGTTGGAAAATGATGGTGAAAAGGTTGAAATTCGTCAACTTTTTGGGCTTCGTTTAGAGTGGGACCCGAATGGATTTTGGGTCAATGGATGTCATTTTTGGGTTCTCCTCCGCGAGTACTATAAAATCGACTATTTAAACTCTCAAAACGGATCAAGGGTGAATGAGATATGAATGTTTTAATTTCACTCTTGAAAGAGGAAAAAAATGGGCGAAAATTGGCCCAGGTAATTTTCTTTGGACTGTCCAAAATGCGTATGGACCGCATGGAAGTCTTATGAAGGCCCAACCGCATAGTATATATGGAATTGCTTGTGTGTAATTCTTAAGAGATAAGAACAAAATACTTCCATATTTTGTGAGATATCTTGTCTTAAATAAATATGCGGTTTACCATGTTTAATATGATGAAGAATATTTGTACAAATATTTCTTCCATTTCCAGCAGATTTGATTCGAGTATTCATGGAATGTCTCGGATTTGGTGAGTTGGTGATTGGAGAATATTCTTCTCTAATTACAGAAAATCAGAATATCATGTTTCCATGATTAGGGTCTCTTAGAGTAGTATAAATAGAGCCTCTAAGTCAGTCAGAAAATACAGACCATTTCTCAAGTCCCTCCATAGTCTAAACTTGAGTCTTCTTTCTATCTTTCTCGAAGTTTCCAGTTGATGCTCTGTCAAGGTGATAGTCCTTCGGGCCTTGCGTGAATCCGAGGTAACTCTTACGTGTTAATTGTTACCTTCGATGGTTTTATCCTAGGGAACGATGTCCACGACGGGACTCATTCGTTTCAAGGGCAGCGAGTGTTACTCGTGACTCCATCAATTTGTGATTACTTGAAACATGATTTATGCTTTGATTATTTATAATTTAAGCTTTTCGATTGTATGCTTGAATAATTAATAAAATTATATTATTCTTGCATATATTAATTGCTCGTTCAATTTTGTTATTTGATTTTCCGTATGATATAATCAATATATGTCCAACAAGTTCTTCAGTATCCTTACACTTCACAGATAGGTGCCCGAGACAATGCGGTCATGTTTGAGTATAGAGCGAACCGTGTTTCTTCAAGAAGTGGGTAGATAAACGATCTCAATTTCTGATTTGTTGATGAAAATGTTTCTGGAACTTGTTTCACCTGTACATTAATTCAAGATACATTAGACCTTAAATGGCTTCTCCAAGTATACCGTACTGGAGATACATTTTAATCTGTTTTATTAAGAGTGGCACCGCGTTTCAAATATGATCAACATTAAATCATTTTCTTCCACTCTTTTCACTTTTCAGTCCCTCCATTCATTTGTCTCCACAAAATAACATTTGTACAAAATTTAAAATGTTCAAAAGCAATGTTACGTTGTCAGAGTAATAGTTTTTGCTGATTACAACAGTAATGGACCAAGAAAATACAGCATCAACAACCAGACCATGAGTATGCTTGCGTTCTTCCTTCTTCATCGTCACCATCCCAGCGGAATCCATAATGATCGAGAAAGATAATGAATAGTGGTGTAAATGATCTTGATTCTTGAAACAAGAATGAAGAGCTTGTTACACCCACGGTTGGCACTTGATCACTCTTGCTCCGAGAACCATGAGCTAGTTCAAAAAGAGTGACGAGGTTATGAAATTTGGAGGGATCATTTTGACGATTGCTTGTGTTAGAAATAAAGTAAAATAAGGAAATGGACCGATAGATTTGCCTCAATTAATTGGGGTCTTGAAAGTAGGTTTACTTAGTAGGCCATTCGACTTTCTTTGTCGACCCGATGGAGTTTATATATTAATTATTGTTTGCATGCATTTTTCGCACTTTAGGGTTTTTTTTTTGATACACAGAGTCGGCTCCTTCTCATTAATATAGAAATGTTTTATAAATGGTTTGATTGTATACACAATTACAATTGTTTAGTTATCCTACATATTAGCTGATGCTTAGTACTAGCTCATCTTCTATTACAATTGATACATCGATAAACAATCATCATACCTAAATGAGAAAAAAACTTATCTATTATAGGGTGGGGTGAATGAACTCCCACATGGATGACTCACACAGAGTGAGTGGGGTGGCCTCCCACTTGAGCTCTACACCAACATGGTGTATTAGATCTTGTTCCACGCCAACCTGATGTATAGAGATGTCAAGACCATCAATTATGAGGGAGTGAGAACCCGAGTTGCATCTAGTCAGTCAAACACAACACCCTGCTTGCCTTGGTAGCTAAATGGAAGATAGTGCGAAGATATGGTCCACCTGCATTGTGGTTACGTCCAATAGTCTCGAATCTACCGGCTGAACATATGCATCAAATCAAGCCAGCATCCCGACTCAAACAATCACAATAGCACACATTAGACTTGACATTTTAACCCCACAAGCACGAAGATCTCTAACTCGAAACAATTTAGATATTCATGATATGTTGGTCTATCCTGAAATTACCAAATTGACCAAAGTCTATTGCTTTACTCTTAAACCAAAGAGGGTGTCATGAAAGTATGTTGTCTAAACTACTTTGACTCAGATTTCACCTAACCAAACTCTTTGGAAAGTAGATCAGAAGCCAAACATGATTTTACCGTTTCATAGGTTGATGGATAATCATAGTTGGTAGAGACTTCCTAATCCTAGACAAAAGACCCAAATTGTGAGCTGACCTTCCTTATTAAGCTAAACTAAAGATGGTTAAAGTAAAAGGACCAAAAGCAACCGAACCCAAAGACCCTAGCCCCAACTAGAGTAAGGAGAAAACTAGGCCACTGTGTTCAGCCCAGTTTGATGGTCTGGTTCGGTCAAATTGAATCCGCCATCGCCTCATTCTGGACGGATTTGACCCACTGATTATTTCTGCAATTTGTGACGTTTTCGCCGGTCACCAATAAAGAAGATACTATAATTTCCACCTTACTATTGCAGGGAAGAAGACTCGCCGATTGTGACATCATATGCACCCGTCGGCAGGAATCCATCACCGTGCGTCGACTTTGCACCAACAAACGCTGCTATAGTCCTTCTATACTCATGTGAATCATCCCTCTTGGTCAGAGTTCCAGTGGATTATCCCCTCTACTGACCAACTTCAGGTCTACGGGAAAAGAAGAGGACAACTAGCAAAAAAAATAAGGGGGGTAGCAACGGTAGCCACCACCACCGTCCGCCGCCGTTGGGTATCGTCTGTCGCCCTTGATCGTCAGTCACCGACGTGGAGTGGTACGCTGGCCAGTTGTTCGCAGCTTCATTCTGTTCTGGGTGTACGCTCGATCGCCGGTCATTTCCTTCCGCTGGCCTGCTCATCTCCGACATGTTGCCCCCTGGCGTGGTTGTTTTTTTGTTCAACTCCGGCTGCTCGCTGCCAAGTTCACCTTGCCGGAAGGTTGTTGTAGGAGTGTAGGATGTGTGCATTGTTGAGCTGAAATATAAGCCAGCTTATTGGAACAATGGAACATTAATTCTCTTATCTTGAAAACATTAACGTTATTCGATTTGTCTCTCGATCACATTCATTCTTCTGCTTTAATTTATCTCAATTATCACGCTCTCCAATAAAAGAAAACAAACCCCGTTACTTTCTTGCACGCTACATTTGTACCACTGAATTGGGGATGAGTGATGAGAAACGGTAAAATAAAAAATTATAGGTACGGGAATAATAAGAGTACATATTAAATATAATAATATAAGAGTGGGTCTCCTAAAAGGTGGCATACCCATAAACTTATGGACATGCCAGGGTTTAATTTGCAATTAATTTAAATTGAACAAATTTCACAGGTCTGATTGCAAATATGAGTAATAATCAATCCATGCCAAACCCTTCTTCCTTCTTCCCCAAATTTGACATGCAACTTTATCCTCTGCAACTTCTCTATTCTCCATTCTTCTTCCTCTAATCTTCATTCTTCATTCCGAAATTTCAATCTCCTTCCCAAACTTCAATCTCCGTCTGCAAGGACCATTATCTTCACCTTTGATGAAGCTTCATGTGAAATAAATCTTGACTAGGATGACTATTCTGGTAATGCAACACACGAACAACAGCTTGCTAGTGAGGAACACAAGGAGACTTCATTAATTGCGCAAGAGTATGAATCGAATAACTAAGCTCAGGACAAGTAATTGTCAGATATATCAGGCGCCCAACTAGACGTCTATACTGCTCTGGGTCATGGTAGGCTGGACCTTCAACACGCGCCAAATCATGTTGTTACTCCATCGAAAAGTCAGTCGGTTTAGAGGCGGATAAACCTATATCTGATAAAATGTCCAAAGCATATTTCCTTTGCAAAAGAAACATCCCATCTGGTTTTCTAGCAATCTCTATGCCCAAAAAATACTTAAGCAGACCAAGGTCTTTCATATGGAAACAAGAACTCAAGTATTTCTTGAACTCAAAGATGAGCGCAGAAGAACTACCAGCAATGACCAAATCATCCACATAAACTAGAACAGGTTGAGTAATTATCAGATATATCAGGCGCCCAACCATCATCTATACTGCTCCGGGTCATGGTATGCTTGACCTTCAACATGTGCCAAATCATGTTTTTGCTCCATCGGAAAGTCAGTCGGTTTAGAGGCAGATAAACATGTATCTAATAAAATGTCCAAAGCATATTTCCTTTATAAAAGAAACATCCCTCCCGGTCTTCTAGCATCTATGCCCAAATAATACTTAAGCAGACCAAGGTCTGTCATATGAAAATAAGAACTCAAGTATTTCTTGAACTCAGAGATAAGCGCAGAAGAACTACTAGCAATGACCAAATCATCCACATAAACCAGAACAGTTGAGTAATTGTTAGATATATCAGGCACCAAACCAGACGTCTATACTGCTCCGGGTCATGGTAGGCTGGACCTTCAACATGTGCCAAATCATGTTGTTGCTCTATCGGAAAGTCAGTCAGTTTAGAGGCAGATAAACCTGTACCTGATAAAATATCCAAAGCATATTTCCTTTGTGAAAGAAACATCCCCTCCGGTCTTCTAGCAATCTCTATGCCCAAAAAATACTTAAGCAGACCAAGGTCTTTCATATAGAAACAAGAACTCAAGTATTTCTTGAACTCAGAGATGGGCGTAGAAGAACTACCAGCAATGACCAAATCATCCACATAAACCAGAACATGCAAAGAAATTGATCCATGAGAAAAGACAAATAAAGAGTAATCTGCCTTACTCTGAACAAAACCAAATGCTCGTAAAGCCTGAGCTAACTTGGCAAACAAGTTTCTAGGAGCCTGGAAAAGACCATAAAGAGATTTCTAAAGGCGACATAGTTGACCATGGGACACGGCATAACCTGGTGGGAGTCGCATAAAAACCTCTTCATGCAAATCACCATGCAAGAAGGTATTATGGACATCTATCTGATGCAGTTCCCAACCACGAATAACCGCAACAGATAAGAATAGGGGAACAGAATTGTCTCAGTATAATATCTTCACAATCGGAGCAACTGTCTCAGTATAATCAATTCCTTCAACCTGGCAATTCCCGAGAAGTACTAGGCATGCCTTATAACGTTCAATAGTACCATCTGACTTATACTTCATCCGGTAAACCCATTTGCAACCAATTGCCTTCTTATTCAGAGGCGGAGGAGCCAAAGTCCAAGCCTGATTACGCTCAAGCGTAGTAAGCTCTTCAGTCATAGCATCTCGCCAATGAGTATGTTGTGAAGCCTTAAAATAAGTGGTGGGATCTGAACTAGATGTTACTGCACCCAAAAATCTAAAATGCATACAAGAAAAATTATCTCAATTTACATAATTAGTAAGAGGATAAAGAACATTTGGGGATAGTGACGACACATGAGTGAACTTAGACGTAAGGGGGGTCCTCAGTAGTAAGAGCACATGCATAATCATCACAATCATAATCTTCCAAGTAAGGAGGCGGTCGGCGAGCACGAATACTCTGTCTGATAGGTGGCAACTCAGCAGTGGAACTATCTGGAGCTGGAGATGCTGTAGAAGAAAGCGCGTGGGATTCCATCGCCGGTGCGAGATGTGACGCACGAGGGGGCGGATTCCTTGGCAATGCAATGTCTAATCGAGCTTGGACGGGATCCGGCGATGGAACCTCGTCCTCTGGGGATGAACTGATGTGCACTGAGTGGTGAGAGCTGACGGCGATCGGTGTATAAAAGCTGGTGGCGGTCGATGTAGAAGAGCCGGCAGTGGCCAGCCATAATGGAGAACCGGCGGTGACCGAGTTTGGAGATCGAGCAAAGGTCGGCGACGAGTGTCCGATGGCGAAGGAGCGTTGATGATCGTCAGTGATATACTGGCAGTGGATTGCAACATAAGGAGATCAACGGAGGCTGACGGTGAAAAATAGGCGGCAGTAGGCCATGCGACTCTGGCGGCGGTGATGAGAAGATTGGCGGTGAGGTGGTGGCACCGTCGGGTTCTTCTGATGAGGCCGATGTCAGAGTTTCAGATTACAGGAACTGCTCTTCAAATAAATTGGCATCCCGATTAGTAAAGATCACACATGATTCCAAGTCAAAAAGGTGATAGCCTTTCTTTCCGGCAGGATAACCAAGAAATAAACAACGCCGACTTCTTGGTGCAACCTTGTCATGATATATGGGAACATGAGCAGCAAAACCCAAGCATCCAAAAACTCTTAATAATGAGTAATTAAGAGCTTGCCAATAGAGAAACTCAAAGGGAGTACGACCATTGAGATGCTTTGTCGGTGTCCGGTTAATCAGATAAGCAGCAGTAAAACACATTCTCCCCAAAAATCAATTGGAAGACTGGCTTAGAACTGTAAAGCACGTGCCACATTGAGTAAATGACGATGCTTTCTTTCAACTCAATCATTCTGCTGTGGAGTATCAACCATATATGTCTAAAAAATGATCACATATGTAGCAAAATGAGATCTCAAAGGAAAAAATTCAGTTCTGTTATCAGCCTGAACACGTTGTATGGTTCGGCCTCACTGGTTCTTCACCAAGGTACAAAATTCCAAAAATCTAGAGCCACTAATAAATAAACCCAAACAGCTCGGGAATAATCATCAACTATAGTTAAAAAATAAAATACACCACTAGAAGATAGTGTTCTATAAGGACCCAAAACATCACAATGAATTAATTGAAATAATGTAGTAGCATTGGTAGAACTCAATGGAAAACTATGTCTAGTCTGTTTTTCTCTCTAACATATAGAGCAAGGAACATAAGTCTTAGTAGCGCTAAAATCAATAAAAGAAATAGAAGAAAACATCATAGAGGAAGGATGTCCAAAACGCTGATGCCATAATTAAAAGAAAACACCGAAGCAACTGTTGGAAGAGACTGCGTGATAGGGGGATGATCACGAGTATCCAGCAGACGAAGCCAAAACACTCCCCCCCCCTTTCTGTTCACCCACGCCAATCACTTTCCTCATACTTATTTTCTGTAAAATGCAATAATTTTCAGTAAACAAAGCTAGACATTTTAAGGCAGATAACAATCTAGAACATGATGATAAGTTGTACCGCAAAGTAGGTATATATAGCACACGAGTAAGGGTGACAGCACCAAAGCAAATAGAACCATATTGGGTAGTAAATGACACAGAGTCATCAGGCAGAACAACATTCACAGTATCAATAGCAGTAGTAAGATCAGTAAAAGAGCCCTTGTCACCAGTCATGCGATATGAGGCACCCGAATCAAGTATCCATTAATAAAGTAGACTTACCTGACCCATTGTCAGTAAGAAAATTAAACTGATTAAATAAATGCATGGTCGTGCTCTAGTGGTCATCAGACAGAGCAGGGCCAAAGTTGGATTGGGTAGGGATGTGGCCAGAGGAATCCCCCGCTACTAGACCAGGCGGTGACATGGTGGTGCCGGCGAACGGCAGCGAGAGAGGAAATGTCATGGCAGAACCTCCGGTTACGGTGGCAGCGGTAAGCCGAGAGGCTGGCACCGACTTCTTGGCGGAGCTGGCTTTCTCCTTAAACTCCTTAAACCATTCTGGTACACCAATGATCTGGAAGAAGGAATCCTTATCGTGACCCTTGCGATGACAATGTGTACAAATAAGATTCTTGCGGTCAGATGCAGAAAGAACAACTGGCAAAAAACTTGTAGGTGGTGGGCATCGTGCATCATACGCCATGGGTTAGAAGAAGGCTCACGAGCTCGAATGACAGCTCGATGATTCTCCTCCTGTGCAACAAGGGCATATACATTCATGATTGGTGGTATTGGATCAATGATCATGATATGTGATCGCAATGTGTGAAAGCCTTCGTCGAGGCTAGAGATGAATTGGTAGATCAAATCATTCTCTCTCTCTCTCTCGGAAGACTCTCGCAGAAATATTGCAATGGCACAGTGTCTTTCTCTCTTCACAGTCACAAACTAGAGGAGGCCACATGCAGAGATAATCTGTAAACAACTTCTTCAGTTTGCCAAAGTAAATGTCAATGGGTTGACCGTTCTGCCTGCAACTGTGAATAGCCTCTTGCATTTGCAAAACTTTCATACCATCGCCAAGAATAAAACGTGCCTTCAGGTCATCCCACAGTTTCTTAACTGTGGCAAACGAGCTTGTAGAAGATCTCAACACAAGATCCAGTAGACAAGAGTAGCATTAACCCTAGGCCAATCAGCAGCATCAGGATGACCATCCTGGGGTTTGGTAATGGATCCATCAATGAACTCAATCTTGTTCTTAGCAAGGAATGCGTGGAACATCGCGTCAGACTATTCAATGTAATTTTCTTGACATTTCAACATGTTCGGTATAAGTTGTAAACTTGAACCATCGCCAGAGCCAATAAAGTAAGGATCAGTCGACACAAGACCAATAGGTACAGCAGCCCAAGGGCCAGATTGCAATTGTAACTGCTTCAGTAAAGTTTCAATCACATCATAACCATTCATATCCTAAAGCTTCGGAACCTCAGGTGGAGCATCAATACGGGCATGTTCTTCGAGATTTTTTCCAGAGTCAGACATAGTGTAAAATCAGGTATAGATCAGCAGCAGGTACAATAACCAACGACGTATTAGATAAGCAAGACGCAACGGTGCGTGAAGTTGACGGCGATGGCATGCGAGGCGTAGGATCGGTGCGTGAGAAGCAACACTCGATGGGATCGGATGGCGGTCGGAGCTGATGGATCACCACAACCAGACAACGGCTCTGGCGATCGGCGAGCGGTGGAAGCGGCGAGCGACTGGTGGCGGAGACAGTGGCGCGTGAGGAAGACGCGCAGCTGACGGGCGGAGTTGGGGCTCGGTAATATGGCAGGAAAATTTTCCTTAGGGTTTCAAGATTTTAGGCTCTGATACCATGTAGAAAATAAGGGTAATAATCGTGTGTCTGTATTCATGATCTCATGATACATTATATAGTGGTACACGATACCTACACTAGCTAGAAAAGGTAATAGAATATAATTACAATTACAAGTAATATTCTAATTCCTTAATACTTAACACCAGAGTTCACAGTTTTTCGGCAGCATCAACCAAAGCTACTCTAATGTTGTTTCAACCAGCGAGCATCCGAGATTCTGAAAACCGACGGCTCAAATAGGTCGGAGTAGCTCGCAAAGGGTGTGGCGCTCATTCAGAATATGGTTAAGTCGAATTTGGATAAAAGGCTGAATGTTTGGGAGAATATTTTTGCGGAAGAAAAGTTGCAGAGGTCGCACTTGTTCTTCATGTTTTTGGGTTTTGGTTTTTCGGTGTGTTTTAGAGACAAAGTGATGGAGATGCCAAGACGACTGATGGAGATGCCAAGACGACTACCACCATAAATGAAGACATTCCACGACTTGATCAAACATTTAAAGGATATGTTCGAGATCCTCTAAGAGACATGGCAGGACTTATGATTAGGTCAAGGACTAAGCTTAGGGATGCTGCTTTAAATGCTTTGATTAATCGCCTTTATGATGAAGAATTGAAGAAGGAGTCACCATCGACATCTTGGATTCATTATTCAAGATTGTCGATGAACTGAAGACATCATGAAGAACACTATACTCTTTTTTCCCACTGGGTTTTTAATGAGGTAGTGTGATCACTGTAAAATAATGTCATTTTGGGTTTATTAGACTGATAGCTCGGCCATGTGGGCTTTGAAGAGCTGAATTTCGAAAATACAGTCCATTAAGGTTTAGTATATTCAGTTTTATTCTGATTAGAATTATATTCGGTAAGATTAGATAAGGTAATATTCTTCAAGGTTACTTCTTGAAGAATTCAACCCGATTACCTTAGATTACCATTTATTTTAGGTATTTTAGTTAGATATGGTTTTAGCTTCTTAAAGCTGCCATAAGTCGATTCCGTTTCCATTTGTGATTAGGGTTTGAGGCAAGATTGTAACCCTATAAAAGGGGAGGCCTTATGGACGAATTTTACAACCTTTCATCAATCAAATATACAACCTTTTGAGTTCATACTCTTTGCTTGCGAGCTATTCCATTGTTGCTTAACCCCGAGGGCTAGTTAAGTATCAATAAACCTTGTAATCTGATCCTGAGGGCTAGTTAGAGAGCAAGTCGAAGTTAGGCGTACCCCGAGGGCTAGACTCCTGAATTTCGTGCGAGATAGTGCGGGTTTGCAGATCCCTTCACTAGATCAAAGTTATCAATTCCGCAAATCGTGAGTCTTCGCAAGGAGATTCATATCAGTTGGTATTTAAGCTCCAGTATTATGTTTCCATGCAAGATTTATTGTTCAATGCCAGGTTGGTTGAGTCAACATTAAGGCCTAGTGAAAGCTCTAATATTGGCTATGACAGTCAAAGGCAATTCTCTGATTTCAGAAGCCCAAATTCGACCAGGGGTTGTAGCAATTTGAACTTGGGTGGCCAAGGAAACCTTAATTCAACCAAGACCTACTCAATTCCACCATTGGAACCCACTGATCAAAGAATGATTGCAACCAATCAGTCTCTTAGCCAAGATACAGGTAAATCATTTTCTACTTTGTCATATACAGTTTCTTCTAACACTCCTACATGTTTTCATTGTAATGAACGAGGACATGTTCACAATAACTGTCCCCATGAACGAATTATAACAACAATGGAGGAGGAGGAGGAGGATGATATGCCTGCACAGTATGACACCGAAGAAGAACAAATAGATGATGAAATCATCATTTTTGACAGAGGTGAGAAAAGTCCTGAAACACAAGATGTTTTTGAGGCGTATTCCACAGATGTTGCCGAAATTACTCCCCCAAAAGGAGCAAGTAATTTCGACCAAAATAGTGTCAATTCTGCCAAAATTACAGTAAATGTCACCATAGACAAGTTCCAGGTCGATCCTAAGGTAGGTAAGACAGGTAAGTTGCAGAACGATTATGAAAAGTCACATAAATTCTTGTCTTCACATATTAGTCCTTTACTTTCTATTTATATAATGAGGCATGAACTATCTACTAATTCTGATAAATCGTTTTATGCTTCAATGAGAGATGTGAATCGATCTCTGAATAACCATTATTTTGTTCTTATAATGTCCTTTAAAGAAAGTTACTATTCCAAAGAAGATATTCCCGTAGATATGTTTTCACGGTTTGTTAAGTTGTTACAGGAATTCAAGGATGTCTTTACAGGTTATATGCTTCCCGTTTCGAGGATGAAACTTTTCGATCCGGGAGGGAATGATACGAATATCAAATGCTTTGATGTACAAAATGCTGATAAAGCTAATCAAATCCGCCAGTTGATGAGGTTCAACGTGGGAGATTATGTTTGGGTTCATCTGCGGAAAGAGAGGTTTCCAAATGCTCGGAAATCTAAGTTGAGTCCACGTGGAGATGGTCCTTTTAGAGTGTTGGATCGTGTGAACGACAATGCTTACAAGATTGAGTTATCAGATCATTATGGTGTTAGTGCGACCTTCAATGTTGCTGATTTATCTCCATTTACATTTGAAGACGATTCAGTTTCGAGGGCGAAACCTTTCGACCACGGAGGGAATGATGGAGATGCCAAGACGACTGATGGAGATGCCAAGACGACTACCACCATAAATGAAGACATTCCACGACTTGATCAAACATTTAAAGGATATGTTCGAGATCCTCTAAGAGACATGGCAGGACTTATGATTAGGTCAAGGACTAAGCTTAGGGATGCTGCTTTAAATGCTTTGATTAATCGCCTTTATGATGAAGAATTGAAGAAGGAGTCACCATCGACATCTTGGATTCATTATTCAAGATTGTCGATGAACTGAAGACATCATGAAGAACACTATACTCTTTTTTCCCACTGGGTTTTTAATGAGGTAGTGTGATCACTGTAAAATAATGTCATTTTGGGTTTATTAGACTGATAGCTCGGCCATGTGGGCTTTGAAGAGCTGAATTTCGAAAATACAGTCCATTAAGGTTTAGTATATTCAGTTTTATTCTGATTAGAATTATATTCGGTAAGATTAGATAAGGTAATATTCTTCAAGGTTACTTCTTGAAGAATTCAACCCGATTACCTTAGATTACCATTTATTTTAGGTATTTTAGTTAGATATGGTTTTAGCTTCTTAAAGCTGCCATAAGTCGATTCCGTTTCCATTTGTGATTAGGGTTTGAGGCAAGATTGTAACCCTATAAAAGGGGAGGCCTTATGGACGAATTTTACAACCTTTCATCAATCAAATATACAACCTTTTGAGTTCATACTCTTTGCTTGCGAGCTATTCCATTGTTGCTTAACCCCGAGGGCTAGTTAAGTATCAATAAACCTTGTAATATGATCCTGAGGGCTAGTTAGAGAGCAAGTCGAAGTTAGGCGTACCCCGAGGGCTAGACTCCTGAATTTCGTGCGAGATAGTGCGGGTTTGCAGATCCCTTCACTAGATCAAAGTTATCAATTCCGCAAATCGTGAGTCTTCGCAAGGAGATTCATATCACAAAGGAATTTTGGGTGCTGTTTTAGAGATGAGTGAGCATGAGCTTTTTCCTCTTTCTTTGTTTCTGTAGCAAAAGTCTGCCATTTGGCATGATCGCGGTTTCAAAGTTTCCTCATTAAGGTGGAGGTAAATAATTGCAAATATCAGATTGATAGGTAGCACACAAACATTAATGTGATAAATCGATTGGTAATGTTAATCTAAATAAGGTCAATACGGTTTGCACGAAATACAATATCGATATGATGATTCGGAATCAACTTATTTCGATAATCTTGAAAGAAAATCAAAATGAAAGTAGCTTGCATATATCCATTTATTTCAAACATAAACCATGAAATTAGAAGTTCTAACCCTTATTTTAAGGTAATTCATTCCAATAAAAACACAATATGCAATGTGGCATTTAAAATTAAACAAAAATAAGAAATTGATCATTGAACCACACCTCCTCCTGATTTACACCTACCGAGTCCACGGTTCCTGTAGTACAAATTAAACGAACATTAGGAAACTTCATTAAACAACTTCCTTGCTTTAAAAAAAGCAAGGAAATACTGAGAGCATGGATGCAAATAGTACCTCTGATTGGGATGTGCATATCGTCTGACCGGGGCAGCGTTTGCGTAGGCAGCTGAATCAGCGGTATGATTCTCTGGGTTAAATACACTTCCTTACATACAAAGCAGCCGGTGTCGCTGCAGTGTGGATCGAATATCTGCTCTTCTACAAACTAATTGATATCTTCTCATTTCAACCTTGCTGGCTGAAGACTGAGTAGCATTTCTCTGATTCTGGCGGGTGTTCATCACTGGCGGTTGTTCATCAGATGGCAGCTTCAAAATTTGGCGCCATTTTGGTTTGTTGCTGAAACGCACACCTGGAGTGTCGTTTAGATTATTGTTCTGTTTGGTGAATAGAATAGCCACGTGTCCTTTTGTAATAGGTAGATGAATTCTGTTGGATCTGTTTTAAACCTTGTTTGAGCTGTGTATTTGGCATGATTTTTGAGATCAGAAAAATGAATGAAAGATACTGCTTCTGTGCTTTTCCTTCTGCTCCTCCTTTCCAATAAACTTTCTTCTGATTCAATTGTTTTCACATGGTATCAGAGCATATCTAGGTAGATCTTGTGTTGATTTTTCTTGTTTCAGAATCTTCTGTCTCTATCCATAAGAAATGGATTCAGATTCTGAATCCATAAACTCAGTTGGGAATTCACTGAGAGATGTCAGATCTAGAAGGAATGATGTTGATGATCCTTTTAGTCTTCAGAGTTCTGATAACTCGAACTTAGTACTCGTTGCAGAACCACTGAATGAGTACAACTATATAACGTGGAGCAGATCAATGGTTGTGGCAATTCGATCCAGAGGAAAACTCAAATTTCTGACAGGAGAGCTGAAGGCACCAGAGATAGATGATCCTCTGTTTGACAGATGGGATAAGGTGAATTCTACTCTGATTTCTTGGATTCTGAATTCAATTTCAAAGAAAATAGCAAGAGGATTTATGTTCTGTGAGGATGCGCATATTTTGTGGAATGAATTGAAGGAGAGATTTGGGGAATGTAATGGACCTCTAATTCATAAGTTGAAGAAAGATATCTGTGAACTGAAACAAGGAAATGATTCTGTGGCTGTTTATTTTACTGAGTTGAAGGGATTATGGGATGAGTATGCTTGTTTAAGACCTAGGAAGAGATGCAATGTTGACTGTGTTAACTATGCATGTATGCCTGCTGAAGAAGAAGATGACAAACTTCATCAATTCCTGATGGGATTGAATGAAGAATACAGCTCAATCAGCCATCAGATTTTACTGATGGATCCATTTCCTAGTGTTGGGAAGGCTTGTCAAATGATTAGCAGAATAGAGAAACAGAAATCAGTTCATGAAGGTTATCAAGAGATTCAGAATACATCAGCAATGGCAGTCAGAGTGTACAGGGATACTAAAATGCCCTATCAGTACAGAGATGTTTCTACTGAACAGAATGAGGATTCAGATGGTAATAAGAGAAGAAATGTTAGGAGACCTGATCTGAAATGTGATCATTGTGGAAAATTGGGACATATGAAGGAGAATTGTTTCAAGATCAAAGGGTATCCAGATTGGTGGGAAGGAAACAAGGACACTACAGTTAAGATTCAGCCTACACAAAAACCACAGTTCATTTCACAACCATATCAGAAGGCATATCAACCACATCTGCATTATCAGAAACATTCAGCACATGGAGTGACTGAAGCAGAAGAAGAAAGTCCCCTCAGTGATGTTGATGGAAGACTCCAAGCTTTGATAGCAAAAATGGTGGAGGCACAGCTGGAAAAGAAACAAAAGGGGAAGGAGTCTGTGCAGTATCAGGGAGCTATGGCAAACTATGCTCATTATCATGACTTTGCAGGTAGTGTCACTACTAATATTTCACTTAATGTGTTTTCTCTGAATGATGATAACTGGATAGTAGATAGTGGGGCTTCAAGCCATATGTGCAGAGATGTCTCTCAATTCACTTCAGTCTCACCTGTAAATCACATTACTCCAGTGTACATGCCTGATCATACCACTAAGTTAGTCAAAGGGAAAGGAATTGTCAGTTTAACTTCATCAGTCATCTTGTTTGATTGTCTACATGTTCCAGATTTCAAATGCAATCTTCTTTCAGTCAGTAAGTTATCTATTTCAATGCCAATCCTGTTCAAATTCTCATCGAACCATTGCTTGCTGCAGGACCTCAAGACTGAGAGAGTCCTTGCAGTGATCAAAGAAAACAATGGTTTATACATTCTTGATTCTCATTCTTTTCAGCCAGAAATTGTGCATCAAAGACTTCAATCAGCCTGTCTTCATTCAGTATCAAGAGTTCCAGTTTCTAGTGCAGCAATCAGTCATTCTCCCTTGTCTCCAAAATCTTGGCATTATAGACTAGGTCATCCTTCTATTGATGTATTGAAGCATTTTGATGTAATCAAAGATATTCCAAATGAGATTACATGTTCTATCTGTCCTATGGCAAAGCAACACAGATTACCTTTTCCATCCAGCACTTCTAATACATCTGTTCCTTTCTTTTTGTTGCATATTGATCTTTGGGGACCATATAGAGTAAGGTCAACCACTGATTGAAAATACTTTTTGACATTAGTGGATGATTTTACAAGATGCACATGGACTTATCTTCTTAAAACCAAAGATCAAATATCAGCTCTTCTGAAAACATTTCTGATCATGATCAAAAATCATTTCAATGCATCTGTCAAGTTTGTAAGATCAGACAATGGAAGTGAGTTTGTGAATCATGAATGTGAAAAACTTTTCTCAGTTTTTGGTATTTTGCATCAGAAATCCTGTTCTTATACTCCACAGCAGAATGGAGTTGTTGAGAGAAAACATCAACACCTGCTTCAAGTAGCTAGAGCATTATTGTTTCAGTCTCATCTGCCAAAGATTTTTTGGGGTGATGCCATACTCACTGCTACATATCTCATAAACAGATTACCAACACCAATACTGTCCTAGCATTCCCCTTATCAACTTCTTTTTGATCTAAATCCTGATATTCAGCATCTCAGATCTTTTGGATGCCTTGCTTATGCTACCAACACTGCACCACACAAAGATAAATTTGCTGAGAGAGCATTTCCTTGCATCTTCATTGGCTATCCTCCAGGGCAAAAGGCCTACAAACTTTTTGATCTTCATCATCAGAAAGTTGTGGTTTCCAGAGATGTGGTGTTCCATGAGTCAGTCTTTCCTTATTCACATCCTGATCAGTTCCCTTTTTCTTTGCCTTTTCTGGACTCAGACCATCTCTCCATACTTCCTGACTCACAGACACAAACTCTTTCCAATCCATTTCCTACTACTGATCCTACACCTCCTACTGATACTAATCTGAGACATAGTACTAGAGTTATTAAACCACCAGTATGGTCAAAGGATTATGTATCCTCTTCTTCTCTTCTTCCTATTCTCCCTCGTTCCTATATCACTGCACATACAGCTTGTAGCACTTCACATATCTCTATACCATCCACTTATCATCAGGCAAAGAACTCACCTGAGTGGATCAAAGCCATGGATGATGAGTTAGTTGCTTTAGAACAGAATCACACTTGGAATTTGGTCCATTTGCCCCCTGGAAAGAAGGCAATTGGATCTAAATGGGTGTACAAAGCAAAGTATAATGCAGATGGATCACTTGCTAAGTACAAAGCAAGATTGGTGGCCAAAGGTTTTAATCAAATTGAAGGGATTGATTTTTCTGAAGTTTTCTCTCCAGTAGCAAAGGCAGTCACCATCAGAATGCTTCTTGCCTTAGCTTCTGCTTCAAAATGGTTTATCCATCAGCTAGATATTAATAATGCGTTCCTTCATGGTCATTTAGATGAGGAGGTATACATGAAGCTACCAGATGGTTATGCAGCTTCTGATTCTTCTTTGGTCTGTAAATTGACCAAGAGTCTCTATGGTCTGAAGCAGGCATCCAGGCAATGGAATAAGGAGTTCACTCAGCATCTCTTGTCCCTGGATTTTATTCAATCCTACCATGATCATTGCCTGTTCTTGAAGATCAGCTCCACATCTTTTCTGGCACTGGTTGTGTATGTAGATGATGTTCTTATTATGGGAACTTCTCTAGATGCTATCACAGAGATCAAGCATTCATTGCATCAGAAATTTACCATTAAGGATCTTGGTACAGCACATTATTTCTTGGGATTAGAACTACACAGAACACACTCAGGCCTGCATTTGCATCAGAAACGGTACATTTCTGATATTGTAGCTGATTGTGGTTTGCTTCATTGCAAGTCAGTTTCCACTCCACTGCCAGTAAGTTGGATTGTTCATGATGAATCCTCCCCTTTCCTACCTGATCCGAGTATTTTCCGAAGATTGATTGGAAGACTGCTATACCTCAATTACACTCGGCCAGATGTCACATTTGCAGTGCATCAATTAAGTCAGTTTGTCCAGGCCCCTACTCATCATCATCTCACAGGTGCTTTACACATAGTTAAATATCTTCATCATCACTCCGATCATGGTCTTTTTTATGCTTCAGAGAATGATCTCAATCTCCATGCATACTGTGATGCGGACTGGGCAACTTGCAAGATTTCTCGCCGCTCTGTCACTGGTTATACAGTTTTTATGGGATCTGCTTTGGTCTCCTGGAAGTCCAAAAAGCAATCCACCGTTTCAAAGTCCTCTGCTGAAGCCGAATACAGAAGTCTTTCTATGACTGCTTGTGAGCTTAAGTGGATCAGCTACCTAGCTCGGGATCTTCTTCTTCGGGTTAGATTTCCCATTCCTCTGTTCTGCGATAATCAGGCTGCCATACACATCACAGCGAATCCAGTTTTCCATGAGCGAACCAAACATCTTGATATTGACTGCCATTTGGTTCGGGATTACTTTCTTGAAGGTTTCTTGCTTCCTTCTTTTGTCTCTTCCCGATTACAGCTCGCAGATTTGTTAACCAAAAATCTCCCACCAGTTCCTTTTCGTGTTAACCTGTCCAAGCTCAGTTTTGTTTCTCCCACAGCTGAGCTTGAGGAGGGGGTGAAGACTGAGTAGCATTTCTCTGATTCTGGCGGGTGTTCATCACTGGCGGTTGTTCATCAGATGGCAGCTTCAAAATTTGGCGCCATTTTGGTTTGTTGCTGAAACGCACACCTGGAGTGTCGTTTAGATTATTGTTCTGTTTGGTGAATAGAATAGCCACGTGTCCTTTTGTAATAGGTAGATGAATTCTGTTGGATCTGTTTTAAACCTTGTTTGAGCTGTGTATTTGGCATGATTTTTTAGATCAGAAAAATGAATGAAAGATACTGTTTCTGTGCTTTTCCTTCTGCTCCTCCTTTCCAATAAACTTTCTTCTGATTCAATTGTTTTCACACTGGCCATATTCCCACCGCCTTTGAAAATTATATGGAAGGGTTTAATTCTCAAAACAACAAATAACCCTGAAAAAGAAGGGAAGAAATTTTACCTTCTTGTAAAGAACACAAAGCAGGACGGAGAAGGCAGGAAGTAAAGGAGAGGCGGCGGCAAAGAAGTGGAGGAGATGCAGCGAAACAAAGCGTAGAAGAGATGGAGAACAGAAGAAGAACGAGAGGAAAAATAGGGTGGCAAAGAAGAACGATGAGAGTGAAAGTGGAGACAAAAAAATGAGGAATAAGAAAGGGTTTTAGGAGAGACTTTCTCTAATTAGTACCCAATTTTTTATTAATTACAAACTGAACCTCTTTTTTCAAAATAGTCCCTTCCTTGTCCATAAACTTATGAACAGACCGTCTTTCCTGATACTTACTCATAATATAAATATTAATAATTTTCAAAATACTCAAACTCATTTACAAACATGAAATCAAACCATAATCACATACTCCATCTGTCTCGCCAGTATTGGCTTATTTATTTTTTCAAAGTCAAATTTGGTAAGGCAAAGTCTTAGGAAAGACGGTCTTTCCATAGGCTTATGGAAAGACGGGGTTTGATTAGAATAATAAAAGGTAAAAGGTCTTAGTTGCAATATTACAGTTTTAGTATGAAACATGTAGTAGTTATAAAATTTATAACCCGGTTCATGCAACCCAAAAATTTTATCTTAATTTCTTCTAATTTACACTTTAAACCTTGGTCTTTCCATAACTTATGGAAAGACCGTCTTTCAAGAGACGGACTCCCCTTAAAATACTAGGCTGGTTCCGCCACTGAACATAAGCCCATTAGAACTGGGCCTAATGATTTATTTGTGGCCCATATAATTAGTAATTTCCAGATTTGATTTCATTGACCAAATATGCAGGGAAACATCAAAGAAACTCCAACCGGAAGATGGAACGATCGAAAGACATCAGAAGGTGGCACGACCGACGCCAACTGCCCCGGAAAATATAAGAAAAACGCCGAGAGCGCCAGATGAATTCGGTTAAGTTTTGGAAAACGCCTCTGCCTTCTTCTATACCCGACGACGACTGTCTGGTATGGAATTTTGAGAAGAGGTCACCGGCCGATGAATTTGGTTTAATTTCGGGATCTAAAATTGATGTCGCCGCCCGTAGAATACCTCCGTTGAAGCCAGCACGTCAGGCAACGGAGATGCGAGCCGACGACGGAGAAGGCAACACCATTTCCAACTCCTTAGTCGGAGAAGAAAGGATTTCGTTTGTTTTTGCAATTCAATCCTTGAATTTCACTAATTGTTTTTAAATGGACCCCGACAGTAAAATTATTGTATTTTGAACCCTGAATTCAACCAACTCCTATATTAATATTCCATATTTTCTATTTAGTCATTAGTATCACCCTGAGACGATCTCACAAGAGACAAGCTCTATTAGATTTATTAACATATATTTTCTAAATATCAAATTTTTTATGTGAAATTTTTAAGAGTTCGTCTCTTGAAAGACGGTCTTTCCATAAGTTATGGAAAGACCAAGGTTTAAAGTGTAAATTAGAAGAAATGGAGATAAAATTTTCGGGTTGCATGAACCGGGTTATAAATTTTATAACTGCTACATGTTGCATTCTAAAAGTTTAATATTGCAACTAAGACCTTTTACCTTTTATTATTCTAGTTAAACCACGTCTTTCCATAAGCCTATGGAAAGACCGTCTTTCCCAAGACTTTGCCAATTTTTAAACGCAGTTAGATATATTGACGGTCAAATATAATCATTGAAAACCGTGAAAAAGTAAACATGCCACTGGTGGGATGGAAGGAGTATAATATAGCATTACTATAATTAAACAGAATCAAATCAAATCACACATAGAATTAATATAATTAAACCTAGGGAAAAATGTTTTTATAACTGTACCTAATTGACATAATTGTTAACATAAACTTTAAGTGTTTGAAAGTGCTGATATAACCCTTTCCGGCAACTTTTATTCGAAATTTTGTAAAAATATGTTTTTACCCTTATGAAGAGAATAAAAAAAATTTAAAAATAGGAAATGATGTTATTACCCTTAGAGTTATCAATAGCCCAAATATTGTCGCCGGACCGCCGCAATACCACCACCGGGCCATCGTTGGGCCACCGCCGGACTACTGCTGCACCACCACTGTAACATATAGGGTTATATCAGCACATTACGAAAACTGATAGGGTTAAATCAGCATATTCCTAAAACTTATATGGTTATATCAGCACATTCGAAAAAAGTGTAGGGTTATATCATGACATAATATTGAAAATAGGGGTTTTGATGATATTTCTTTTATTTTTTATGTTTATTCCGGATTGATGATTGGGTGACCTTTGGTGTTGTGTGTAGTTGTTACTTTGCTATGTTCTTTATCCTAGGATTTTTAATGTTGATGAGTTTTGAAATTAGGCTACGATATATGATAATGATGTTTGATAGGAATGACGATGTATGATGTTGAATTTATGGTGTATAGCATATTGTTTTGATGTGATAATGGTATATATGATGATATGGTCGTCCGTTAAGGCCAGTTGAGTACCACACACTTAACATTTATAATATGTGTTAGTATAACCTTGCGCCTTTTTGCAAATGTGATGATATAACCTTACAAGTTTTAGGAATGTGCTGGTATAACCCTATATGTTTTCATAATGTGCTGATATAACCCCACGCGTTACAACGGCGGTCTGCCGCCGGTCCAACAAACTATAAGGGTTAAATTGTCTAATCAATTTTAGATTTTGCCCCAAAGGGTATTCTGATCAATTTACATTGAGACAATATCGGAAATTCGAAGTCAATGCCGGAAATGGGGTCTGAGGGTTATATTAACACTTTCATTGACTAGACAGGGTTATTTTTGCTCTAAAATTTATCTGAGATTATATTGGCACTTACCCAAATAGGTAGGGTAGCAGCATTCTTTTACAATCAAAAGCGTTAGTAAGTGTAGAATGTGGCTTTTATTTCAAATGGGCAAAGCCCAACTTGTTTGTTTTGTGTCATGTTTTCTTTCTTTTGTCTTTGGCTTAGTATAAATAGGAGCTGGGACTTAAAAGGAAGACTAAATTATTTTTTTGATCCCATACAAAGTATTTTTTACTATCTTTTGGTCCCCATGTGCAAAACAACCCTTAGATGGTACCCTACAAATTCAAAACATTGTTTTTGGTCCCCAAACCCAGTTTTCGGCCAGATTTCTGGTTTTCAGGCACACGTGCCGGTCACGTGCCATTTTTCCGGTATGGTAAAGGGTAATTTGGTAATTTCACAATGAAGTGTTTGCCCAGAACCATGGTTTCCAATGTCGATGTGCCGCTACTTCCCCTCCGTCGTCGGTCTTCTTCCCTCCGTTATTCTTCTCACCGGTTCTTCTTCCCACTGTTCTTCTTCCCTCCAATTCTTCTTCCCTCTGTTCTTCTTCCACTGCGTTGTTCTTCTTCCACTGCGTCGTTCTTCTTTCACTGCGTCGTTCTTCTTCCACTGCGTCGTTCTTCTTCCACTGCGTCGTTCTTCTTCTCGCTGTTGTGCCGTTCTTTCAATTCTGCCTCTCGAGAATCTTTACATAAACATAAACAACAGCCTGCAAATCTTTACAGTAACAGTATCCCAGAAGCACCATCCAAGTTCTGAAGTAGAAAATTAACATAAGTTGCATCAAATTGATGCAGCTGACGTATAGAAATCTGTCGATGTCCTACAGCTTCCAGTAAGTTGAAGTGCAACCACATGAGCATAGTTTTCTGCATCAAATCCAAGAGCAAATTCCCGACGATACCAGCCATGTCTTTATTCACTCCATTTGTCCAATGGATACATGCAATCCAGGAGATGCGAGTAGCCCAAGTTTGAGTGTAAGACAGAAAGTCTTCAAAGCTTTTACTACCAAGCATCGACCCCAGAGCAACATCAACAAAATCCCCAATCAATCGTATTCTTTCCACAATAGACCTGATTTGTTTCTTCACAGGACTATTCCTATCAGCTACCAAGCTGAGAACTGCGAGATTTTGCAGGCTGAATAAAAGGAAATCAACACTCTCTTGCACATAATCACCAAACTTATCATAGTTGGGAGACGGACATTTAAATTCATCTCCCAAAATATCAATGCAAATTCCTCCGATCAGTGGCTTCAACTGTTTGATTCTTAGGACTAAATTCCACAAGTCCCCATCTTTGAGTAATTGCACTCCGTTTCTCATGAGGGCTGCTGTTAATTCTACAACCATAATCCTGATGACTGTAGAAAACAAACTGAGATCCTCTTCTGTATTATCGTCTTTGCAAATCTTCAAGGCCCAGAGGAACATTTTAAGGAATCTCAAGTCAAGTAGCATGTCGGGCAAAAGATTCTTCCAATCATCAACTTGGGGTAGTTCATGGTACATCTTCTCCAGGATATTAATAACAGGATCAAGGCGAGTCGGATTAAGTGGTCTATCCATTCTGAGTAACAGCTGCAGGTGTAACAATTAAAAATGAATTAACCCAAGTATGGCTTCAGAATTCTTCAGCAACAAAATAGAAGAAAAAGTAGTGAAATTCTTGGGAGCTGAGCACATATTAGGTTCATGAAATCAATCTGAATTCCTTTCTCTGAGAATTTTTTAATATTCTTATACATAGAAAGTGGGAGAATGCAGCACAAAAACTAAGGTAAGTGATCCATTTTTCCCTTTAAGTTGCATGACATTGCTCTGGAAGTGAAGGGATACAACACGCGCTTTTCACACGAAGAACTGAAGTATGCAACCAACAACTTCAGCCTGGAGATGCTGATCGGGGAGGGAGGGAACAACAAGGTGTATCGATACATCTTTCGCGATGACCAATCTGCAGCGGTTAAGGTACTCAACATGTCGCTGAATTCTGAAGAGGATCTTTTTCGGGAGGTGGAAATACTGGGCGGTTTGGATCATGCAAACATTGTTCAGCTTCTGGGATACTGCTACTGTAAAGATTTGCAGGCTGTAGTTTATGTTTATGTAAAGATTCTCGAGAGGCGGAATTGAAAGAACGGTTCAACAATGAGAAGAAGAACGATGCAGTGGAAGAAGAACAGAGGGAAAAAGAATTGGAGGGAAGAAGAACAGCGGGAAGAAGAACCGGCGAGAAGAATAACAGAAGGAAGAAGATCGGTGACGGAGGGAAAGCAGCGGCACATCGACGTCGGAAACCATGGTTCTGGGAAAACACTTCATTGTGAAATTCCCAAATTACCCCTTACCATACCGAAAAAAATGGCACGTGACCGGCACGTGTGCCTGAAAACCAGAAATCTGGCCGGAAACTGGGTTTGGGGACCAAAAACAATGTTTTGAATTTGTAGGGTACCATCTAAGGGTTGTTTTGCACATGGGAACCAAAAGATAGTAAAAGATACTTTGAAGGGGACAAAAAAATAATTTAGCCTAAAAGGAAAGCAATTCATTCCCTTGCCTTGAGACAAAGACAGAGGGCGACGGGTAGACAAAGAAAGAGGGGTTTTAGAACAAATCTTAGGGACAAACACTTAAAGAGAAAATCTTGAGAGAAAGGAAGAATACTAAGTGGATTGTAATCCTTGTAATCTCATTTGTTGATCTACAGTACTACAAATAATACCTATTACTTCAGTTTTTCAGGCCTGCTCATCTCAGATTTTTTGCCCTGAAAAATCGAAGTAAATGTAGGTGAAGAGTTACTTTTTAACTCGGTTCAAAATCGAGGTAAAAAGTATATTTTACCTCAATTTTTTCATAAAATAACCGAGGTAAAAAGGAAAACCTACCAAAGTGGGTGCCATAACGCACCAAATTTTGGAATTGCAGTAAGAAAAGTTTGGATCAACAGTAAAAAAAATTGGGTACGAATTCACACAGAACTGCAGTAAAAAAGATTAGCACGACACTTTTGCGATGTCACAGATTGCATTTCTAGAATTTAAAAAAACTACCGAAATCATCGATTCTGCTTTCGATAGTTCACATCCAACAGTGTGATTTCAATAGCAAAACATACAAAACCGAGTTCAGATTATTATACAAAACATATGGCTTTCTTACATATAGAAGAAAGAAATATCTACAGAGCAAAACAGAGACATTTCTACAAAACAGAGAGGTTTGTTATACAAAAGAGATTCTGCTAACATATCATTTCAGAGCGGTGGAGCGAGGCTGAGCAAGGCGGAGGCGCTGCTGAGCAGCGATGGAGGTGCGACTGAGCATCGACGGAGCAAAGACGAGCATCGCCGGTGGAGCAGGCGCAGAGCTAAGCCGAGCCATCCGACGATGGGATGGAGGAAAAGGCGGCGACAGTGGTTTCTGGAGGAAGAGGCGTCGACTTCAAAATTTTGGGTGAAGGAGGTGACTTCAAAAATATGGAGAAAGAGGCAGATTCAACATACAAGAAAGGAGAAGTAGGGTTTGGGTTGGATTATTTATAGAGTTAGGGTTTGGGTTTAGTAATTGAGCTAAATTGATATTGGGCCAAAAATAAGTCAAGGATTTATTCTAATTTGTTCATTAATTTAATTAATATTAGGCTAGATTCAATCATTAGTTAAATTAATTAATCTAATATATTTTTAAATTCATCATATTATTTTAAATTAAATATTAAATTAATATTTATGAAATAAAATTTATAAATTCTCGGCCCAATATCAAATTTTAAATTCTCTATTTTAAAAATACGGAAAGTCAAGTAAGGAATGACCTTTAATTAGTTAAAGTCCCTTACTTGACTTAACTAATTAAAGGTCATCCCTTACTTAAATATTAAATTAATTTTACTAGTGTTCATATATGGAAAGTCAAGCAAGAGATGGCCTTTAATTAGTTAAGGTCCAACATTTTCAATAGTTTTTATGCATGGAAAGTCAAGTAACGGTTGATCGTTAATTAATTAAGGTCAAACCTTGGTTATTATAGTTTATTTATGTAAAATCAAGTAAGGGTTGACTTTTCATTAGTTAAAGTCTAACCATTTCATTAGTGTTTATGTATGGAAATTAAGTCAAATATTTAAGGGTTGACCGTTACTTAGTTTTCAATATGCTTGAAATGTAGGTGAAATGTTGAAATTAAGTCATTTATTTTGGTGAAAAATTGGAAAGCGCTAGTACATGTTCTTAGAGTTGAATATTTAGAAGTAAGAAAGGAAAATCGGAAAGGATTACAGATATGTTCTTATGCCCTATTGTTAATAAATATTCTGTTACATGCTTGAAAAATACAATTAAGGTGTATAAGATAGCATTAGATTCGAGCGGATTTCAATTTGGAGTTACGAGTAAAGTTTTTTACCTTTTGCACTTAGATCCCTCTAAGAAAGTTGGAGTTGTCGAATCTCAAAATTAGCAACACCAAAATGCAATTCACTAATATACAATTGTAATTTTCCAATTTTGGCATGTATGGGTGAACAAAAGGGCTTTGAAAGTTATCGTTGATTACTTCTACACAAACTTGAAAAATTATAATATGGCCCAAAACTGTGTTGCCCTATAATCAGTTGCTCCAAAATACATAATTTTTTGTTATGTTTGCCTAAATATTGAAATATTAAATTGATTAATTTTTTGGTGAAATGTTGGAAAACGCTAGTACATGTTCTAGAGTAACTTAGAGTTGCTTACATAGAATTAAGAAAGGGTAAATCGAAAAACATTACAAATTTATTCTTGTGCATGTTTATTAATAAATACTATGTTATGGAGTTAAAAATACAACTTGGGTGTATATGGTACCATCACGTTCGGGCGGATTTCAATTTGGAGTTACGATTGAAGTTTTTACCTTTTGTACTTAGGTCCCTCCAAGAAAGTTGGAATTGTCGAATCAGGAAGTTGGCAATATCAAAATTCAATTCAATAATATACAGTTGCGATTTTGCAATTTGGGCATGTATGGGTGAACGGAAGGGTCTCGAAAGTCAACATTGATTACTTCTACACAATCTTGAAAAATTACACTATTGCCCAAAATTGTGTCACCCGATTATCCATTGCTCCAAAATACATTATTTTTTGTTATTCTTGCCTAAATATAGATATAAAAAATATATATTATTTTTTTGGTGAAATGTTGGAAAACGCTAGTCCATGTTCTTTAGTAACTATTACCGGTACCTCACATCAACCAAAATTTATACTACTTATTTTATATAATTATGAATAAGTAGTATATAAAATTTTATTTGGGAAAAAATAAAATTTATTTATTGATATTCGACTTCGATCACATATTACTCGAACTCTACGTTTAATTTATTTCATTTGAAAAATATAAACATAGAGTCATATTTAAAAGTATAATTATAAATCTTTTAAATGTTTTTTAGAAATTGAGTAGTATAAAAAATTGCAAAATTATATTTAGTTTTATTTAACATTAAATTTATTATTAAAATTACAATCATGTGTTACTCGAACTCTACATTTAATTTATTTCATTTGAAAATATAAACATAAAGTCATAGTTAAAAGTATAGTTATAAAATCTTTTAAAAGTTTAAAAGAAATGGAGTTGCATAATTTTTAAAAATATTATACTTTTGTTTTAATAAAAAATTACATTATGAATATATATATATATATATATATATTCAATTATTTTAAATCGGGCATCGGAAGGGTGTCTGCGAGAGGTACGTGCGATGTCAATGCCTATGAAACTACATTTTTTTGCACCGGGCCACTTAGGCACTAGTGTGAAAATGTTCAATATACTGGTGTCTATGTGGTGAAATACCGGTGCCTGTGAGGGTATCTTCCAGTAGTGCAGTGGAGATAGCTTGGTGATGCATCAAGGGAGGCCAGACAAGAAAGATTTCAATGCCAAGAAGAACGACCGTTCGAAGTTTAGGAAATCGAAGAAATTTATCATCAAGTGTTACAAGTGCCATGAAGAAGTACACATGAAGAAGAATTGTTTGAATCGAGGAGATGATGCGACCAAGAGGCGATATGTGAAGTAGCGGTAGCGTAAGGTGTGGACCATGGATACGAGGACCCCGAGGTCTTTGTAGTGTCGACCTCGTGCTCAAATAAAAGGTGGATCATGGACTCTGGTTGCTCATTCCACATAACAC
The DNA here is from genome assembly GCA_037428765.1 of Rubia yunnanensis. NCBI lineage: Eukaryota > Viridiplantae > Streptophyta > Magnoliopsida > Gentianales > Rubiaceae > Rubia > Rubia yunnanensis. Next base: position 28,310,444 of record CM075069.1, on the reverse strand, counting down.
CGAATGAAGGTTGGTTAGAAAGCTACGAAAAAGCACCTTTAGGTTAGGTATTGCTTGGGAACAACAAATCATGTAAGGTGGCGGGGACTAGTTTGGTGAGAATCAAGACTCGTGATGGGATGAAGCGGATATTGACGGAGGTGAGATAAGCCCCGGAATTGGAGAGGAGCTTGATTTTGCTTAGTACATTAAACCAATATGGTTTTTATTGGAAAGATGAGAAGAATGTCTCGGTTGTCACCAAGTGTGCGCTTGTGGTAAGGAGGGGCATTAGGGAACGTTGCCTTTATGTTCTTCAAGGGAGCACGGTGGTTGGTGATGTTGCAGCTATTGCAGATCCACGAGAGACTTCTTTGGCGAACCTTTAGCACAAATGATTTTGTCATATAAGTGAAAGAGGGTTGAAGGAGTTCAGTAAGCAAGGGTTGTTTGGGGGACATAAACTTGGCAACCTAGAGTTTTGCGAGAATTGCATTTATGGCAAGGCCAAACGAGTGAAGTTTGCATGCTCCGTAGAGGTGACTCGGGATACGTTGAGTTATATGCATTAGGATTTGTGGGGGCCTTCAAGGACACTAAATCAAGGTGTGGGTAGGTACTTCATCAGTTTCATTGATGATTTTTCTAGTAAGGTAAGGGTGTACATCTTGAAATCCAAGGATGAGCCTTTTGGCAAGTTCAAGGATTGGAAGAAGGTGGTTAAGGTCCAAACGAGGAGGAAGTTCATGAAGCTTTCAACAATGGTTTTGAGTTCTTGAGTGATGAGTTCAACCGGTTTTCCAAGGATGATGGGATGGTTAGGCATAGAACCGTCCGAGAAACCCCATAACATAATGGCCTTGCGAAGAAAATTAACCGGACGATTCTTGAGAGGGTGAGATGCATGTTGTTCAAAGCCGGTACACATAAGAGGTTTTGGGGAAAAAGCCGTTAGCACAGAGGCTTACTTAATCAATAGGTGTCCTTCGGTGGCTTTCTAGTGTAAAATGCCGGAAGAAGTGTGGAGTGGTTCACCTCCAAAACTTGACAACTTACGTGTATTTGGTTGTGTGGCTTATATGCACCAACGTGAGGGAAAGCTTGATCCAAGGGCAAAGAGGTGTATGTTTCTTGGATACGCAGAAGATGCGAAGGGTTGGAAATTATGGTATAATGAAGGTGGAGCTTCAAAGTGCATCAATAGCCGGGATGTCATCTTTAGAAATTCCAAATACTAAATGACCATAGCGACTCAAGGGGCCAAAGATAGCAATGAGTGGAGCTATTGGGGAAGAGTAGTGAAGATCGGGAGGGTGAAGATGGCGACATTGAGGATAGGGAGGTTGATGTTGATAACCAAGGCAAAAGGGGTCATATCGATGATCAAGGGTTTGGATCATACAACTTGATAAGGGACCGACTTAGGAGAGGGACCCGGGCACCGAAGTGGTATGGTTGCTCCAATCTAGTGGCTTTTTCTTTGGTTTCCACCGAGGAGTTAGATAACTTGGAACCTAGATCTTATCTAGAGGCGATGAGATGCAAAGATCATGAATCTTGGAAGTGTGCAATGGAGGATGAGATGGCATCACTTGAGAAAAATGAAACGTGGGAACTAGTGGAAAAGCCTAAAGACCAACGGGTGGTTGGTTGTAAATCGGTGTTCACATGGAAAGAATACATTAAGGGGTTTTAGAAGCCAAGGTGTAAAGCAAGGTTGGTGGCTAAGTGCTTCACTCAAAAGGAAGGGGTCAACTATATTGAGATATACTCCCCAGTGGTGAAGCACACATTGATAAGGGTTTTGCTTGCAATGGTAAATCAATATGATTTAGAGCTTTAGCAAATGGATGTGAAGACGACTTTTCTTCATGGGAATCTTAAGGAGCATATCTTCGTGGCTCTAATACCAATTTTTTGCAACAAACAACGAATATATAATGCAACGAAATGCAAACAATGATGAGTCTACTGCTAATTGACAATATCTAAGAAAATCAAAGAGTGCAAGAGCACGAGATTTTACCTAGGCACGGTGTTTCCACCTACATCCTGCAACAATGGTTCCACTAGATCAACAAATGAGATTAAAATGATTACAATTCACCTAGAATTCCCCATTTCTCTCAATTGTTTCTCTCAAAATGTTTGTCCCTAAGAGTTGTTCTAAAACCCATGTTTTAATGTCTACCCGTAGCCCTTTATTTTTGTCTCAAGGTAAAGGAATGAATTTCTTTCCTTTTAAGTTCCTTTGGCAGCTCATTTCTTACTCTCTGCAAAGATGTCTCCAAGTACCAAGGAGGTTCAAGCGAGCATGGAGCGAATTCTTTATTCAAGTGACGTTAGAAGTCTTATGTATGCTATGGTGTGCAGACGACCAAATTTAGCATATGTGGCTAGCCTTGTGAGCCAGTTTATGGCAAACCCGGGAAGAGAACATTTGGAGGCAATGAAGTGGGTTCTTTAGTTTGTGAAGGGACCTTCAAATATTGGTTTACACTACAAACAGGTGAATGAAGGTGAAGATAAGTTAAGAGGATATGTTGATGTGGACTTTACGGGTGACTTGGACAAGAGGCGGTTGTTGACCGGGTATGTATTCACGTTATTTGGTTGTGTGGTGAGTTGGAAGGTGCAATTACAACCAATGGTTGCACTTTCCATGACAGGGGCCGAGTACATCGCCCTCACCGAAGGTGTGAAGGAATCTCTTTGGTTAAAGGGGTTGATCGTTGAGCTCGGGATGCTCAAAATGAGATGGATGTATCATGTGATAATCAAAGCGCAATACACTTGGAGAAGAACCAAATGTATCATGAGAGGACAAATCACATCGACATAAAGCTACACTTCATTCGAGATGTGGTCATCGAGGGGTCTGTTATTGAGAACGTGCACACGGATAAGAATGGCTACAAAGGAAGTGACGGGGATCAAGTTTTGGTATTGTTGCGACTTGATCAACGTCATGAGGTTGATCAACTAGAGATGGAGAGAACAGTTCCACGAGGGTGTCGAAAGGCACGAGTAAAAGCCATGGTGGAGATTGTAGAATGTGGCTTTAATTTCAAATAGGCCGAGCCCAACTTGTTTGTATTGTGTCATGTTTTCTTTCCTTTTTCTTTGGATTAGTATAAATAGGAGCAGAGACTTAAAAGGAAAAAAATTCATTCCTTTGCCCTAAGACAAAAACATAGGACTACGGGTTGACAAAGAAACATGGGGGGGGGGGGGGGGGGTATAGAACAACTCTTAGTGACAAACACTTTGAGAGAAAAACTTGAGAGAAATGAGGAATTCTTGGTGGATTGTAATCCTTGTAATCTTATTTGTTGATCTAGTGGAACCATTCTTGCAGGATGTAGGTGGAAACACTGAACCTGGGTAAAATCTCGTGTTCTTACACTCTTTGATTTTCTTTGATATTTTCAATTTCTAGTAGACCCATCGTTGTTTGCATTCCGCTGCGTTATATATTCATTGTTTGTCACAATAAGTAGCATTACTAACATGCCCAAATGAACATCGTGGAAGATGTGAAGATTTTAAGACAGAATGGGATTGTGATGAATCGTTTGAAAAGGGTTAGTAAGGTGACAAAGATGTGGAATGGAATAAGCAGATCGATTCAATTGACTACGATGTATTAGTTGGACATAGCAGTATAGAAGTATGGTTACGGTACATGTTTCCTCTTCCTTTCCATCCCTTAAACGTCTCTGAAATCAAGTCAGTTCTTCTCTGAAATGGTCATCTGCTTCCGGCGTGTTGGGGACATTTTGAGGGAAGTTTCCACCCCAGTACCCGCCTTCTTACTATCTCCATACTGGTTCTTTAGTCTCTTTGTCATTCCCGTGTGTAAAAAATAAGGGTAATAATGTGTGTTTGTATTCATGAACTTAGGGTACATCATATAGTGTTACAGAATACCTATACAAGTTAGGAAAAGGAAATAAAATCTAATTACAATTACAAATAATATCTACATTCCTTAACATCCTCCCTCAAGTTGAAGCATGGGAATAAGAAATGTCCAACTTGCCAAGTAATGAATGAAACTGGTTACGTCCGAGAGCTTTGTTAAACAAATCCGTAGGTTGATCAAAAGTGCAGATATGATGAGTAACAATAGTACTAGACTGCACGAGATCCCGGACAAAATGGCAATCTACTTCTATATACTTCATACGTTCATGGAATACTGGATTTTCCTCAATATGAAGAGCAGATTGAATGTCACAAAATAAACGCATAGGAGAAGTATGCGCGATCCCCAAATCTTTAAGTAAAGATTTAAGCCATAATATTTCACAATAAGTAATAGCCATAGCACAATACTCCGCTTTAGCTGAAGACCGAGAGACTGTAGGTTGCTTCTTAGTCTTCCAAGAAATCGGAGAATCACCAATCATCAAAAAGTATCCAAAAAGAGAATGCCTGGTAATAGGACATGCAGCCCAATCAATATCAAAGTAAGCAGTCAATTGCAAATTACTACGGGAAGAGAGAAATAAACCTTGACCAGATGACTCTTTAGGTAGCGTAAAATGTGAACAACAGCTTGCCAATGAGAAACAGAAGGAGACTTCATAAATTGTGCAAGAGTATGAACCAAATAACTTAGCTCAGGACGAGTGATGGTGAGGTAGACCAGGTGCCCAACCAGATGCCAGTATTGCTCAAGATCATGGTAAGGTAGAATTCAACACACGCCAGATTGTGTTATTGCTCCATCAGAAAGTCGGTCGGTTTAGAAGCAGATAAACCCGTGTCAGATAAAATGTTTAGGGCATATTTCCATTGTGAAAGAAACATCCCATCCGGTCTTCTAGAAATCTATATACCCAAGAAATACTTAAGCAGACCAAGATCTTTCATGTGAAAACAAGATCTCAAGTATTTCTTGAATTCAGAGGTAAATGACAAAGAACTACCAGAAATAACCAAGTCATCTACATAAACCAGTACATGCAAAGATACCAAACCACGGGAAAAAATAAATAGAGAGTAATATGCTTTACTCTGGATGAAGCCAAATGCACGTAAAGCCTGAGCTAGTTTCGCAAACCAATTGTGAGAAGCCTGGTGAAGACCATAAAGAGATTTCTGAAGACGACATACCTATCCGGGGGTGCAGGATAGCCTCGTAGAGTCGCATAAAAACCTTTTCATGCAGATCACCATCCAGGAAAGGATTATGCACATCCATCTGATGCAGTTCCCAACCACGAATAACTGCAATAGACAAGAATAGATGAACCGAACTCATCTTCGCAACAGGAGAAAATGTCTCAGTATAGTCAATCCCTTCAACTTGGAAATTACTGAGAACCACCTTATGACACTCAATGGTGCCATCAGATTTAAACTTTGTACGGTAAACCCATGTGCAACCAATTGTGGTCTTGTCCAGAGGTAGAGAGGCCATTGTCCAAGTCTAATTGCACTTAAGCACAATAAGCTCTTCCTTCATAGAATCTCACCAATGAGTATGCTTTGACGCCTCACAATAAGTGGTGGGATCTGCACTAGAAGTTACTGCACCCAAAAATCTAGAATGAGTACTAGAAAAATTATCAAAATTTACATAATCAGTAAGAGGTTAGAGAACACATGAGGATAGTGAAGGTGCATGAGTGAACGTAGCAGCAGGGGGTCTTCAGTAGTAATAGCACAGACATAGTCATCATTACAGTCATATTCTTCCAAGTAAGGAGGAGGTCGGCAATTTTGGGTACTCTTTCGAAGAGGAGGTGGCTCGGCTGCGGAAGGTGGCACTGGACTAACTGGCGATATAGGCGGTGGAGCTGACAGTAGGCGGCGGTGAAGGGCAGTGTCCGGTGCCAGAGACACTGCATTAGGTGGCGATGCAGTGGGTTTTTCAGGATACGGTGGTGCATGAGTCGCGTGCGGCGGTGTCAACTCCAACGCCGTGGCGTCGGACCAGACCTACAAAGTAGTGGGCCGATGGTCGAAGCTGAATGGATGGTTTGACTAGGCAGGCGGATCTGCGGCCAGCGGTATAGGCTGGATGACGATCAACAGGTAAGGATCCGGTGGAGGCGACGGTGGTACTGGCGGTGAGGTGGTGGCGCCTCAAGGAATCACTGAGGCTAGTGTTAGAGTGACTACATATGGGAACTGTTATTAAAAAAAATTGGCATCTCGACTGTTGAAGAAAGTGTAATAGCCTTTTTTAGGCAAGATAACCAAGAAAGAAACATCTCCGACTTCTTGGTGCAAACTTGTCTTGGTACCTGGGAATGTAAACAGCAAAGCACAAGCTTCCAAATACCTTCAAAGGTGTTTAATTTGGAGCTCGTCCATAGAGCATCTCAAATGGTGTGCGACCATTGAGTTGCTTTGTCGGTGTCTGGTTAATCAGATAATCAGAAATGAGAACACATTCTCCCCAAAAATCAATAGGCATATTAGCTTGAAAATGTAAAGCACGAGCCACATTTAACAAATGACGATGCTTGCGCTCTACACGGCCATTCTGCTGTGGTGTATAACCATATACGTCTAAAAAATAATAGCGGATTCAGCAAAGTGGGATCTCAAAGGCAGAAATTTTTTACCATTATCAGCACGAACACGACAAATGGTGCGCCCAAACTGTGTCTTGATCAAAGCACAAAATTCTACAAGTCTATAAGCTATTTCTGACTTAGCCACTAATAAATAAACCTAAACAGCTTGAGAATAACCATAAACTATAATTAAAAAAATAAAATGCACCACTAGAAGACGGGAACTATAAGGCCCCCAAACGTCACAATGTACAAATTCAAACAAAGAACTAACATTTGAAGAACTCAAAGGAAAGCTATGCCTAGTATGTTTTGCTCTATAGCACACAGAGCAAGGAATAGAAGTATTATCTGTGCTAAGATCAAGAGTAGGAATATAAGATAACACCGTAGAGGATGGATGCTCAAGACGCTGATGCCATAAATCAGATTAAGAGACCGACACAACTGTTGGAATCGCTGACAGGATATGAGGACGAACATGAGTATCTAGCAGATGAAGCCAGTAACCCCCCCTGCTTTTCACCCATGCCAGTTACAACCCTAGTACCGATTTTCTATAAAATGCAATAATTTTCAGTAAACAAAGCTAGATATTTTAAGGAAGATAACAATCTAGAGCATGATAATAAATGGCATCGCAAAGTAGGTATGTATAGCATATGAGTAAGGGTGACATCACCAAAGTAAATAGAACCATATTGTGTAGCATATGACACAGATCCATCAGGCAGTATAACATTCACAGAGTCGATAACAGTAGTAATATCAGTAAGAGAACCCTTGTTACCGGTCATATGATAGAGGCTTCCAAATCAAGAATCTAGGGTAAAGTAATACCTGACCCATGGTTAGAGGGGTAATGTAACTGATTGAATATATAAATGGTCGTACTCCATTGGTCATCGGACAGAGAAGGGCTAAAATAATATCGGGTAGGGGAGCCAAAGGTTACAGCCGCAAATCCTAGCAGCGAGGTAACTACACTAGTGAATGGCGGTTGAGGGTAGCGGCAGGTAACATATTTAAATTCAGAGGTAGACATTGAAGCAGATCATGACAGAGTAGCAGCGGCAGATTGAATCAGTTCGACGACAATAAATTGGATCGGCAAGGCGCGGCGGTGCGTGGCTTAGATGGTAGCGGCACGTGGAGTTCAAAGTCAGCACGTTGAGGGAAACACACGGGCGGTAGTAGACTGTCAAATGATCGTGGAAACCTGGAGACTCGGTGTGGCAGTCGGCAGATAGAAATCGATGAGCAGGAGCGGCGGTGACCGGGGGCGCGTGACAAACGCGCGATTGAACTTGACGGCAGTGGCGGCTCAGGAAATCAATAGAAATTGTCTTAGGGTTTCAGGATTTTAGGCTCCAATACCATATAGAAAATAAGGATAATATTGTGTTTGTATTCATGATCTCACAGTACACTATATAGTGGTACAAAATACCTAAACAAGGTAGAAAAAATAAATAGAATATAATTTCAATTACAAATAATATCTACATTCTTTAACACTGTGCTTCATGGCTTGTACATTAGTTTTGCGCCCACAGTGACCAACCCCCAATTTTCTTTATAATCTTTCTCTACTCTTTACAATCACGGCCACCATCCCACTAGCCTTTATTTCACTTCCAGAGCTCTCTTCAAACCCTAGATCTAAACTCTCACTCTCATCATCCCTATTGTGTAGTTTCTAAATATTCCCTTGTTGAAATACCCTAAAGATGAAGCTCTATGTCCCATTCATGGCCTGTTTAAATACTTCCATGAGCGAATTGTGTCGAAGGTGCTCAATTTACTATGTATCTGATACATTAGTCGGTTCGAGTTTGTCCCAGAAACTGAGGTGGAAGATGCAGCCTTAAATTGGAGGCGTAACGCCATCCTTAGTGAGACGGCGGTGCCGGATGACTTAATCGGCCGTCTAGGCCTGAATTCGGTTAACTCAGGCCTAGACTGCCTAGTCATTGATAACTTCGATGTTAAGAAGCCCTGTAACCACTTGCATATGGTTGGAAGTGGGTTGATTAATGACCCGCCAGTGATTTTAGACAGAACTCTAGTGGTTGATGTTAAATCCAACATTGGAGATGACAGGGCTCCTCACCGCTCCTCCGTCGTGTAGCCATCAGCGATGTACGGAGTCACCGACTCAGATAGTCACTCGGATGATACTTCCAGTGGAACAAACGCCATGTTATTCCTGCCACTGGTTCTTGTCCCTTCGGTGAACGAAGATAAGTTTTCGGTTAGATATTCTGAATATTTTTTGAAATTTCTGGTTGTTTTGGTGAATAATGGAGTACTTACAGTATTTGTTCATTTTTTACGCAGTCGGAGGTTTTGGAGCTGAAATATGGGAAATGTCGCAATATCTTACCCTCTTAACGTAAGACAGTCTCACATGAAACAAACTCTTCATTAAATGCTCTTTGACTGTGGTTGGTCTTAACTTATTTGATGTTCAAGCCGTACTATTTTCCAACAAGCTTTAAAAATAATAATAAATGTACTCAAAATAATTAGCACTTCCTCTATTTCAATAATTTTGACATTATAAGTTATGTTTTTTTCATAGATAAATTGAATTGTGCAGGAAAAATTGAGTTTAAAGAGTGAAAAGTACTAACGAGATTGATTCACTTTCTGTCATAAAAAATGTGATAGTGTTAGAAAAATATGTTTAAAATGAAATTGTGTCAAAGTTGAGAAAATATGTAAGTAATTGCCCCATCAATAGTGTAGGTTAGACATGTTAACAATTCGGAAACAGGCCATTGGACGACAGTTCGAAACCGTCATCCTTGGCATTGCCACGATTCAGGTCGTGTATGAGACGACAGTTATGTTTCCGCCATTGTTTGTGGCATGGCACAGTGCTTCAGAGCACCGTGGGATGTTATTTTTTGAACCGCCATATTATATTCTGACTTCGTAACAATGGTAATGGATCCTGGTCGATATGCTTTTCTAGATTTCAGAAGTATCATTCAATGTAGAGTAATTGCCATTGTCAAAGAGTATTACGTTGAAAGAGCAATTATGAGCATTTGAGAACATACCTAATTATGTGAACGGTTTTTCTAACGAGTGCCCATGGACACTCGTTAACAACTTCAGATTCCATCGGAAACTGTGTTTATTAAATGCAAATCCATCGAAAACTGTGTAATAGTACATAGGGAGTGTAAGTTTTTGAGGGATGTCATTAATCATTAACTCTATTTGCATTTAATAACACAGTTTTCGATGGAATCTGAAGTTGTTAACGAGTGCCCATTGGCACTCGTTAGAAAAACCGTTATGTGAATGTCACAACTGAGAAATCTGTCAAAATCCAAATTCTTACAATCAAAACTTGACCCCCGGATCAACATTCAATGATGAAATCACAAAAACAACAAAGGCACCCAAGAGTAAAAGACAAATGACTAATAAGACCTCAGCTGACCTCTGATCGTGGGACATTTTTTTGTATACTGTTTATTGTTACTCTAGGTCAAAACAGCATCGTTTCAGAAACTATGGAAATCAACATTAGAATGAAACAATGTCGTTTTAGTTGAAGGGAAAATGACAAAAATATCCTGGTTGATAATATAAAATCAAACATTCTTAATGCAAATAAAATATAATACTCCCTCCATTTTTTTTTCATTGGCACCTCTCTTTTGGTGTTAGAATTGAGGAGATGCTAAATGAGTGGATGGAATTGAATTGAAAGAAGAGAAAGTAAAATGAGTGGATGTAAAAACCTTAAACTTGCCCAAAATAGCAAGTGCCAATTAAAAAAAACACCACTTTTAATAAGTGTACCAATGAAAAAAAATTGGAGGGAGTACATATAACATCCGTACACATTTATTCTGGCTTTAATATAAAAGTAAAATAATATGAAAGTGAAACAACGAGGAAACGGAAATGGAGAAGAAAAGCGGGGCAAACTGGCGATATCGGACTCAAGAAAATGAAAACTAGCTATATCGGTGTCAAGAGTCAAGGCCTCCTCCAACCTTTCTTGTACCCCGAACCCCTGGAAGAAGTCCTCAAACTCATTCCTGCAAATTTCCCGGCCAACCCATCGCCGTCGATCAAAGCAAGAGAAATCGCCCGGTCCAAGCTATCATCATCCGTGGCACTGTAAAAACACCCCCGCGCCTTGGCATCCAAAACCAGCTTCTTCCAAACCGAGTCGCTGTTTATCAGCGTCGCACTGCTCCCCAATATCCACAGGCAATGCCTGCATTTTGAACCCGGATTCAGAAGAATTAGAAACAGAAAACAGAAACATTCCGTTAATTTGATAATTCTGAAGAGTTAGGAATCGAAAGCGGGAACACATTCCGTTGTTTGATAGAAAACACGACGGACCTGGCTCGGGTTAGAGACACATTTGTCCTCTGATGATTGGAGAGGAAGCCGATGGATCCGTTTCCGTTGCATCGCACCGTTGAAATGATGATTACATCTTCCTCGCCGCCTTGAAACCCGTCCACTGACCGGACATTCACCGAGAATCCGCTGTTGATGTCTGAGCTGTATTTGTCTCCAAGTTTTTCCTGAATTGCAAATACCTGAGTTTTGTATGGTGAGATGCACCCCACCCGAACCTTCTCTTTAGTCACAACATACTCTGCACAAACAATGCAGTACATCAGCTTCAACAATGTCCAAAATCGGTGGAAATTGTTGGAAACTTATATTATGGTATACGTTTATGAAGGTTGGCTATGATCTCTGCGACAACGTAGACTTCCACCATGTTTTTGGGGCTGTATCTGTCAAACTCCTCTTTCCCGTTGTTAATGTCGATGAAGGAGTATGGTCCGTACATGCATCCTTGAAGAAATCGTTTGCCATAGGACGCAATGTCCTTCACGTTGGGGCCATCCATGATTTGTTTGCCATAGAACTCCGCATTTGGAAACTGGCTGATTGATGGATGCATCCTGTATTGCACATTTAGGAGGTGTTTCGGGTGTCCCAATGTCTCCAGCCTCTCGAATAAACTTCTCCCAAAACCAGCCTCCTCACACATCTGTTACACAAAGTGATGCGACATTTTAGTACTTTACATAGTGAAATTAGTGTCATGGGAGGGAAAATTAGACATTATAACCTTGCTTTGAACCATTGCCGGGAGCTGTCTCTGGTCTCCGATTAGGATAGCATGGCGGAGACCAGGAAGCTGAAGGGGTACAGCAGATTCACATTCCTTGAGCTGAGCAGCTTCATCAACTATGAGTAAATCCAGTGGTATCACTCTTTCAGTCTGATCCGGGTGCAATTTCGCGGCGCTTGAAGCCGTACAAAATATTAAACTAGCACTGCTCAAACAAAAGCTCCTGATTTGATCAGCTCCAAGTTGATTCCCAAATATATTTGGGAGGGAGATTTCTTCCGTAATCGCTCCAATTAGGTTTGGGATCCAGATTCGAATCACTTTTAGCTTCTGTGAACACTCAATTCTAAGTGCCATTGCTCTTCCACTAACAATATCTCCTGAGCCTCCAAGTTTGTGGCACCAAGTTTTGAGGCTTTGCAACATTTCGACAGCTTTAAACATGTTCTTCGCCACACTCACATCAATCAACGAGGTAGGCAAGTGAGTGCACAAGGTTTCCAAACAGTCAGTCAATGTTTCCACCTTTGGCACGAAAGCCTTCATGAAAAATTCTTCAACGGTCAGAAGATCCTGTCCATCAAATTCCTCATCAGAATCATCATACCTTTTCCTTTCTCTATCCACATAGACCTGATACCGATCCTTGGGGTCTTCAAGCAGTAGTAGCATGGATGATAAGCTGTCACTGTACCCAGATATACATCGCGAAAGAGAATAAACGCGGTGATCAAGAAATACATCCGATAAATCCTGATTATCATCAACATTCATTCGCTCCTCATTACCGAATACAACAATGTCTCCCAGTCCATATGTACCACACTCTAGAGTTGGCCTCAACATGGTCATCAGCCTGTTTACAACTCCAATGACTGCAACATTGGTGGGAGCACAGGTCAGTGTTTTGCATTTCATCCGAAGCAGACAAAACAGAAGAGCAGCAACAGTCTTTGTTTTGCCAGTTCCAGGAGGACCCCATATGAGCTTCACTGTATTCTGATGATTACAATCTTTTGCAGCAATACACTTCACAACCGCCATTTCCTGCGATTCATCCAATCCAAACTCACGAATGGCTTCGATCTGTTTCAACTCCGAATCCCCAATTGAGCAACGAGTGCAGGTCAATCCACCCTAAAAATGTAAGGAGAAACATGACGTGATCATAACTCACAATCACAACAAACGAGAGAAATTATAACTCAATTTGAAGAAACCAAAACATCAGCAAATCTTACACTGGGGTCAGCATTCAGAGCGCTTCTCAACATCTTCATGTTTGAGGTTTCAGAAACAGGATTTAACGCTTTCCAAATGCGCATATTAGTATTCAAGTTGACGAGATAAACAGCAAATAGTTTTTCACCTGACCATCGGTTAAACGTGATAGGTTTCGACGACAGAATCGGAAATGTATCTCCATCGTCATCCTTCACGACTTGAACAACAGCAAGGATATATTCTCTTCTACATCTCTTTAAATCTTCAACACCTTTAGGCCTGGAATCTGTAATAGCCACCAAATCACCATACTGAGGCTTATAAATGGCCCCTTTCTTCTCATCCTCTATGGGAGGCGTCACCGACATGGAATAGTAGAGTTCTCTAGGAGGCTTGAAGTAATCCATGGACGGTGTCACCTTGGACACTTCGCAGGTTGGCGATCGAGACAATGATGTCATGTTCGAGCATAAACCAGCTCGTGTTTCTTCAAGAAGTGGGTGGATAAACGATCCCAAGTACTGATCCGTTGATGAAAATGTCTCAGGTATTTCTTTCACCTGCAAATTCAAGTTCAACATATAAAAAAAGACCAAGTTATCGGTTATATGAATCATATCTCTGCGTTTGATCAAAACACGCATAAACAATATCATTGTACCTTGTGGGAGTAGTGGTTTTGGTTCATAGCATCTCCAATGGACCAAGAAAACACGGCATCAACCAAGCCCCGCGATGATGCCTTGGGTTCATCTTTCTTCATCGAGCTTCCCATCATTATCTTCGTACGAAATATGAATGAAAATGGAAAATGCAGCCTTAGTGAGGAAGAAATGGGATGTGATTTTCTTTGTTGTAAAGAGAAGAAGGAAGTTAAAGGGAGTACTGAACCAATAGATATGGCGGAAATGGTATCTTTGGCTGTTTTTATAAAGAAGGTAAAGGAGAAGTAGACCGATGGACTTCCACGGGGAAGTCTTTCCCGTACGGAGATAAATCGTCATGCGTCTTTCGTCATCATTAACTGTGGCGGGGCTTCACATGCATGATTAATAGCATTTGAAGCCTTGCCACATTAGTATTTGACATTAATTATAACTATATGAAATTTTGAGATGGTAGGTCGAGAACTTTATCTAATGTTGATCTTGGATCTCGACTTATCAGCGTTCGAAGTAAAGTTCTTCGCGTATCACCTTAAGTGTTGAAGGGGTATTCAGTTTTCTTATTCTGGAACTCTCTCAAAATACCCAAAAACGCACGTGTTAGGCAATTGTGCGTGTTAGCCCGTCCAAGATGACATATTCTGTAAAGGTATGAAAAGATCCTCGTGTCTTTTCAAAAATTTTAGTTTTTCAAAGTCATCATTATCTTTACTAGGGATGACATTTTGAGCTAAATTACCGTACCAACCAACTTACCAACTGGACTATGTATCATTTGTACCGAACATGTTGGTAATCGATGATGTGTTACGGTAGTACCGTACCATACACTTATGATGAGACGGTAATGGTATTGAGAAATTATTACCATGGTACTACCGTACCGTAAAACTATATATTAAAAATATAACTAATATTATGTAAATTTGATATTTTATTTAGTTAAAATCAACGATTCATTTTATATTAGAATCAATAAAAATAATTTGAAATATATAGTTTTTATATTTTGGTTCCAGTATGTTGCATATTGGGAAACTTTTAAATTATTTTTCTTAAATAAGATTTCTTCACAACTTCTTTTTTGTTTTAAGCTTAAAAATATAAATTAAATCATAATTTTATATTATTTCTTATGACTTATTGTAGTTTTTAGAGGATGTTATCTTTCTTTATTATTATGTTCGGAGAATATTAAATTTTCCAAAATTATGCTTATACAATAGAAAATTTTAAGTTTTTGTATGAACAAAAAAACTAATTAATTATATTAAAATATTTTTGGTATTCTACCATACCATACAAATACAAACTGACTTTTTTTTGTATACCGATGTGTTGGTATGCTAAGGATTTGGTACGATATTGGTTTTTTAAAAAATAATATACCGACATTCTTGGTATGGTAATGGTATTAGTAAAAAATGATGGTAACCGTACCTAAACCACCCCTAATCTTTATCGTTGTTTTAGGCTTATTAATTACTTCATTTCTCTCCAGCTCCTATTCTCTTTATGCACGTACCTTCGCAGAAGAGGTTATTTCTTAGAGCTCTTTCTATTTCCCCTCCTGTCATCTCCACTGCCTTCATCATCTTCTTTTCTAAAACCAGTAAGTGCAACCCCTTTTCATCTTTTATTTCCTTTCCCTTCTTTAATTTAATGGCCACTTCTGGCGAGGATCTACCGAGAGGTGGTTTTCTGACAAGGCTGGGTTGGACGAGGAACAGGTTAATTCGCTGGAAGAAATGAACTCTAGTTCTAAACACGGTAATTCCGATGCATCACATTATGATTCCGGTATGGAGGATGATGCTCTTGGTCAAACGGATTATAACCCAGATGGTTGGCCCATCATATATATGCCTCCTATATACCAACGTTTGGCCTCCGGGTATGAGTAAACCGTACGTGAGGAGGTCTCCTACTTACGGTAAAACTAGTTTTACCCTCCACCAAATATGCCCCTCGAGGAAAGGGAGGAAGAAAATGCATCTCGAAATGGAGATGGGGTATCTCAAGGAGAGAAAGAGGTATAGAAAGCTATCTTGAAGACCTTATACTCAATTCCCTTGGGTCAAAGATGTGGATTTCCAGCCTTTCAGTGAAGGTGAAACCCCTGATAATCTCCCCGAACGAAGATTGGCCATCTTCCTTAGAAACCTTCGTATGGAGCTTCGTAAGGTGAAACCCCTTCTCTCTGTTATTCTTTAAGCTTTTTAAGGAGTTTTAGGTTAGCCCAACATAAGTTCACCCCTAACATTCTAGTGATTATTATGATGTTTATGACAAGATGGCACAAATTTGGAATCGAGCTCAGGTATAAACTGCTCCGCTCATTGTATAGTGTGTTCTATTATGGTAAGTCGGTGGAAAGAATTATCACTTTTGTCAGTAGAGAAGGGCATCGCAAAGTTTTCGTTGTTCCTTCTAATTCGGGTGACTGAAAGAAGTTGGAGAAAAGGGATTACCTTTGATTGCAAAAGATATAAGGTTCTTCAATAGACCTTGAGTGTACAGATTGAGTCCTCGAATGATGGGGAATACTCTTATTTTGAACGTCTCGAGGGTGTCAAAAGACACCTTCTGTCCACATCCCTCGATTACAGCCTATTTTCAAATCCTGACAAGACAATCGGTAATTTTATTTGGTCACTTGAGGTTTATGAGAATTTCGTGTATAAGAAACTTCGAAAGGACAACAAGAAACGAAAAGGAGTCCCCAAAGACCCATCTCAGGAGCCCCCTCTTGAGACCCCTTATAGTGATTTTAAACCTTTGGAAGTCTCCAAAGGTGCTAGCGAGTTTTGTTGTTTCATTTCTTTCTTTCTTTCTTTTTTCTTTTTTATTCCTAACCTCATTCTCTTTACTTTCTCAGTGGGCATCGGTTCAGCTCTCGCTTCCAAGAAGGACGACCCTAAGCGTGGCCTGTCTACCTCCTTGAAGCAGACATTCACCATTCTTCTGGTGGATGTTGGAAAGACCGCCCAAGACAATAGATCGGGTGCCCACATCTCATCTTCAAGGAATGAGTGCCAAAAGGTAGACGATAATGGTAGTCGGATCCCCCATATCCCTCAGCAAGCTAGCCAACAGACTTCCTCCTCGAACACTCTAGCCACTGCTCCGAGTGTTCCCAAAATCAATGAGTAGGTCCTCGAGACCTTTGCCATCAACCCTCAAGTTACCTTTTGTTTTTGTTTTTCTTTCCTGATTTTTTAATGTAATTTTTGAGTTCATTGTTTGTGAAATTATTTTTCCTGATTGCTTTACTATTTCCCAGGTGCCTCAACATCTCGGTCAACTGACCCAGGGCTTAGCTTCTCTTTTGCAAGCTCTGAATTCGAATCACGACTAGTTGCATGAGTGTGTTAAACAAAAAACCTTGAAATTGTTGAATTGACAAAGGCGTTCGAGGCTGAGAAAGAGAAAAATTCAATGCTCGAGGCTAAAAATAGGAAAGCCATCCTCAACAGGGAGACCCTCGAACAAAGGGTGAAGGCAGCTGAAGATCCCAATGCTCAAGCCCTTCTTCTTGAGGCTTTTATGGATAAGCTGATGAACAACACTGAGCTGTTCAATTTCTTCCTCGAGCTTCTCAAATTGGCTAAGAAACTCAGATGCAGCTTCCTGATCGAGGAAAAATTAAAACCTAAGTTGGCGCCCTCCCTGTCCAAGGAAAATATCAAACTTCTGGACTCCTTCATCAGGCTTGAACTCGTGGACATTTCGGATACAAAATGTGATAAAGAAGTTAAGAATGGTGGCTATAGATTTGCTCTACTAAACTATCTGAAGTCTAGCCAGTGCTTTCACACAGCTGAGTGGATTCGAGATCCACCTCTGAGATAGTAGCCGATGGTGCAATTCAAGACCCAACCTCAAGGGATAAAGTCGCGGGGGACCTGGTTCAGACCACCACCAAGAAGGATGCCATTAGGGTAGGGGACTAAATGTAATATTTTCCTATTTTGGCCTCCTTGTGTAATTTTACTC
This sequence comes from Rubia yunnanensis, assembly GCA_037428765.1. NCBI lineage: Eukaryota > Viridiplantae > Streptophyta > Magnoliopsida > Gentianales > Rubiaceae > Rubia > Rubia yunnanensis. The sequence continues at coordinate 28,292,919 of CM075069.1, read as the reverse complement.
TTTCTAATAAAAAAGAATTTCTACTTACTAATTGCTCTTAATTTAAATTTTTTTCCTTTTAGTGTAAATCATTAATAAGGCAGCTGGAATGCGTTTATAAAGAACTATCAAATACTCGAATAGATTTGTATGAAACCAGCGAGCATCTTATGAAGGCAGTGCTAGATCTTGCTAAATGCAATGAAGAAATAGGCTCCTTACATGATAAGAATTGTCAACTCGAGGAGAAGTTAAAATCATGGCAGTCTGCTGAGCATCCCACCTTTAAAGACATTATAAGAAATTTCAAAACAAAAAAATACAATAGAGTAGTACCTCTCGAAGTTGTTGAGGACTGCGATCCTGCTGAGCGGAATTATCAAGGGATAGTACACCGCATAAATAGCCAGTTTGGATCTTTAAAAAGATGCTTTAATGATGCCAACAGGCTATCAGTTCTCGAAGGTCGTCTGATCGCTAGCCGTGGTGAAATATATAAGTTTAGGTCCCAATTGGCGGAGGTGGTGCAGCTTCATCAGGTGGACTTGAGTGAAATTGAAAGGTTGGAGGAAGCTCTGTCATCCAAGGATACGCCTTCCAGCAAAGATCCCTCATTTGTGAGAATACACGACTCTTAGGAGAAGTTGAGGCCTCGAAGGTAAAGATTAAATAATTGGAGGAAAGAATTACTCTTTACAATGTGAGCCTTCAAGCTCATTGCCTATACATGGTGTCGTGAATCCTGCTTTGATAGATTATCACTTTCTACCTAGATTTATGCTTAAGGCATCCCACCATTGGATCGTGGATTGTAAAGTATGTGAGACAAGAACTGGTCGTTAATGCACAACATCTGACGCCATCTTAGACTGGCTGCAAGAATTGTTATCCCACACTCACCCCCCTTCGAGAGGGTGAAGATCCCCCTTTCAAAGAAATTGGTGACCAAAAACGATGATAAGGAAACTGGATCTTTGAGCAATGTCACTAAACAATAAAAAAGATGTTGCGGAGGTGTGAACCCCCAACCAAGGACTTTGGAAAATAGTCCTGTATCGAGGTGTTGTAAACCAAGGACAATGCTAAATCCATCCGAGTATCTTAGATGAAAAACCTCCAATATGTAGCCGGTATTTTGATGGAAGAACTAGAGAAACTAGAAGTAAGGTTGGGAAAGTTGGGTTCTTAAATCAAGTAGATAGATTTTCTCCATGTGATTGCCCACTTTCTTTTGTTGTAACTGTATTTGTAAGGTATACCTACCATTCAAGGGATCATGTATATCATAGAATATTAAATTTGTCATCTAGTATATTCTCGTTGTTAATATGATCTATTAGGTTTAAGTAAGCAATGAGTGTCAACATAAAATGGATTGTTCATCAACTTTTCCGCAAAGGTTACTAATTAAATAGTTCACTAACCTTTGGCGAAATCAAATAGTTTAGAATCATGTAAATTGGTTTACTTATCAGCAAGGAGCACTTAAACGAATAACCTACGTGATCTGAGGGGGATCGAATGGTTTAGAGATCTAATATATCAGATTGCTTTTTAGCACAAAATAATGATCAAATGGCGTATCATGCCCGAATGGGATTCGAATAGCTTATCAGCATTCTCCACTAATCATATCATTCAACACGTGAAATTAAAATTACACTATGAGTGCCGCTTATCAGCATATCACTCAATCATCAGCCAAAGTCTGAATTAATTCATGGAGTGTCGCTTATTAGTATATCACTCGACCATCAGCCAAAGATGGAGTTATTACATAGAGTGCTGCTTATCAACATATCACTCGATCATCAGTAAAAGATGGAATTAATACACAGAGTGCCGCTTATCACCATATGACTTAATCATCAGCTGGAATTAAAACAAAGAGTGCCTGTTATCAACATATCACTTGATCATCAGCCAAAGCTGGAATTAATACATAGAGTGTCATTTATCAGCATATCACTCGATCACCAACCAAAGATGAAATTAATACACAGAGTGCCGGTTATCAGCATATCACTTGATTATCAACAAAAGCTGGAATTAATACACAAAGTGCCACTTATTAGTATATCACTCTTGTCTTCAAAGCTGGTAATACTTCCTCAGATTAGTAATATTCCATCTTCTGGGCACTCGAGCTTCATCCATAGCCTCAAGGACATAGCTACCTCCTGGGTGTACTTCTACTACTTTGTATGGTCATTCCCAGTTAGCAGCCAATTTCCCTTCAGGTTCGCGCCGACTCTTCTCTTTTGCCTCATCACCAAATCTCTCGGGCTAAATAGCACTTTCTTTACCCTTCTATCAGGAATTCCAATTCTCACCTTTCTTCCACAATATCAAGGTCCCAGCAATGATTTTCCTCATTAGTTGTCTCCTCTACAGCTGTCATCAACCTCGGGCTGGGAACTCCTATTTCAGTAGAAATTACTGCCATCGAGCCATATTCCAAGATATACGGTGTTTTGCCAGTGACAGAAGACTCCACTGTTCAATATGCCCATAAAACATTCGGCATCTCGCATATCCAGTTTCCTTCAGCCCCCTCGAGCCTAGCTCTGATACCATTCACTATTGTCTGATTGGTTACTTCTACCTGACCATTTGCTTGGGGATGATAGACTGCTGTCACCTTTTGTTGAATCTTATACTCCTAACACCACTTTTTGAACCGGCCTTGAGCAAAATGCATTCCATTATCAGTAATTATCATCCTTGGGATCCCAAAGTGACATATAATATTCTTCCAACAGAATGCAATGATTGTCTTCCCTATTATGTTCGTTAAAAGCTTAGCCTCGACCCACTTCGTGAAGTAATCAGCAACCACTATAAGGTGCTTGAACTTCCCTGGGGCTTCCGGGAAAGGTTCTACCAAATCGATTCCCCACTTATCAAATGGCCATGAACTATAAATATTTGTCATTTCCTCCCGTGTGATGTGAATTATCGGAGCATGTTTCTGGCCTTGATGACAAACCTGTATGTACTAGTTCTCATCATCAAACACCATCGGTCAGTAGTACCCTGCTCGAATAAATCTTCTTGCCACTGATTGAGTCCCCCTGGTGACTACCACATATCCTTCATGAGCCTCCCTGATCAAATAATCTGCCTCATAAGGAGTGACACATCTAAGCAATGGTTGTAGATAACCCATTTGATACTAAACTCCTCATTCGAGCACATATCTCAGGGCCTTTAGCTTTATCTTTCTAGCCTCAACCTCATTCTCCGGCAAAACTCCCTCTCGAAGGTATTTCACAATAGCAGCCATCTAAGTGCTTTCCTCCTCGATTTCCATCACCATTGGTTCCTTAAAGCTTTGTCTGTTTAAAGTTTCCATGAGCATGTGCCTTTGAGATTGAATTCCCAAGTCTGAAGAAGTAAGCTTGCTAAGAGCATCCACTTTATGAATGTCCTCCCTTGGAACCTGCGTTAGAGTATACGATCTGAAGCCTTTCAAAAGCTGTTTCACCATATCTAAGTACATATGTAGGTTGCGTTCTCTGACTTCATACTCCTCATTCACTGCTGAACCACTATTTGATAGTCATTGTAAATCTACAGATCTTTCATTTTTAGTTCTTTAGCCAACCGCAACCTAGTTGTCAAGGCTTTATACTCAGCTTCATTATTCCTGGCCTTAAACGAGAAGTGCAATGCATATGGATAATCTTTACTTTCAGGACTTGGGAGTAATACCCCTACCCCACTTCCACCCGAATGTGAGGAATCGTCTACATACAACTTCCCAACCTCTTTCCTTTGAGTCCTCTCGAGGGTTATCTTTATATTCGATTGGCTCTAAGGTTTCCACTATAAATTCTGCTAACGCCTGACCCTTGATCGTAACTTTGGGTTGATACTAGATATCATGTTCTCACAACTCCACGACCCATTTCATCATTCTTCCAGAAGCCTCTAGTTTCAATAGAATCTTCCTAATCGGGTGATTAGTGAGCACTACTATTGTATGACCTTGAAAGTAAGGACGTAACTTTCGAGCGGCATGAATCAAAGTTAGTATCGATCTCTTGAGAGCCGTGTATCTTGTCTCTGGCCCATGTAAGGCTCGACTAACATAATAAATGGGACATTGCGTCTTCTCTTTATCATTTACCAAGACCGCACTAATTGACAGAGGTGAGGCAGAAATGTATAAGTACAGCGTCTCCCCCCTATCGGGCTTCATGAGGGTTGGTAGCACATTGAAATGTTCTTTCAACTGCTTGAATGCTTCTTCACACCTCTGTGTCCACTCAAATTTCTTGGCCCTTCGAAGTACATCAAAAAGGGTAGGTGCTTCTCTGCTCCTTTTGAGAGGAACCTACTCAATGATGCTAAAGGTCATGTGAGCTTTTGTACCTCCTTCAACATTTGCGGGCTCCTCATTCTCATCAATGCTTCGGCTTTCTCTAGGTTGACATCAATACCCCTTTCGGTTACCATGAATCCAAGAAATTTTGCAGCCCCCACACCAATAACACATTTGGCTGGATTTAATTTTAAGTTTGCCCCTTGAAGACTCTCGAAGGTTTCCTCCAAATCTACCAAGAATTCATCGTAACTTTTGCTCTTCACAACCATATCATCAACATAGATCTCCATATTTCTCTCAATCAGCTCTTTAAATAGCTTATCAACCAATCACTGATAGGTCACCCAACATTCTTGGGTCCCACCGACATATTCTTGTAGCAGTATAGGCCCATATCAGTGATAAACGATGTTTTTTCCTTGTCTTCCTTCGCCATAGGTATATGATGATATCCTTTTTGGGGCATCAAAGAAGGCCAGAACCTAATATCCGGTGAAAGATTCCACCAACTTATCAATAGGTGGAAAGGGGTAGCTGTCTTTGGGGCAACATCTGTTCAAATCGGTAAAATCTATGAACATCCATCAAGTTCCATCGTGTTTTTGCACCATAACTGGATTAGCTAACCATTTTGGATAAGAAACTTCCTCGATGACATCTTCTCTCAACAGCTTCTCGACTTCCTCCTTAATGGCTTTAAACCATTCAAGGGCGAACACCCTTCTCTTGTGTTTAGCTGGTTTTATGGAAGGGTCGATATTCAATCTATACACTACCAAATTTGAGGGTACTTCCATGAGTTCAGAAATATTCAAAGAAATGACATCACCATATTTCTCCAAAAACCTACTCAATCTTCCCTTAATGCTCTTAGGAATTAATTTTCCAACAACCATTGTCCCAGTATCTTGAACGCGCACTTGTGCTGTATCCGCTGAGCCAATCTCTCCATGTACCGAAGCCACATTTTTCTGTTTCATCCCCTCTTTCACTGTTGTAAGGTTAAAACTTCTAGCTATAGTCTGATTTCCTCGAATAGTAGCTATCCCTCTATTGGTTGGGAATTTCATCACTAGATGATAAGCTAACCACACTGCTCGAGCCTGGCACATACAAGACCTTCCAAGAACCACATTATAGGGGAATGGGCGTCAATGACTGTAAAATTGCAATCTATTGTTACCCCTTTATCACCATTAGATATTCGAACCGGCATGGTTATTTCCCCAAAGGAAATATGGGGTTCCCTGTAAAGCCGGACAAAGGTGAGGTTAACTTTTTCAAGTTACTGCACCCTATATCCAACTGATCAAAATAATCCATGAACATTACTTCTACTCCACTTCTATCATCAATAAAAACCCTCTTCACTAAGGATGTCCCAATTACCGCCGAAATCACCATAGGATCCGTATAGGGATTTTGATTCAGGACTACATCAGCTTCCAAAAAAATTACAGTCTCATCTGGGAAAAACCTCTTATGGAGCGGTTCTTTTGCGAGAACCTTCCTTGCTCCCGCTTTCATAACAACATTCGATGACCTCTCCCATACGATTCCATTGATCACTTTGATCACCCTTGGAATTGGCGGATTATCTTCATTCTTATTTTCCTGATTGCCCACACGTTGTTCCTATGGCCTTTCCTCTCTTCCTTCTTATCCTCTATCTCAAACCATCTGATCGTGAGGTCTCCTGTCTCCTCAACTCCCATTATTATGATAGTTCCTCATATATGGCTACCATTCCCTCCAATCGTTTTGGGCCTTGGGAGCCTGGTATGATTATTCCAAGGTCTTGGGCCTCGGAACCATCCTTCTCTTCCATACCTCTCGATCTCCAACCTTAATTGTGCACAATCATTTGTGTCATGGATATAATCTCTGTGATGACCGCAATACCGGTTCGTTGCCCTTCTCGCCATCACAAAATTTGGTGTGTTCAGCATAGGTGGGGGCGGCCAAAAAAATCCTCCGTGTATGCTCAGAATTTGCACAGGAGAATTCTCATCACTACAATAAACAACACTTATTACTTTGGCATTTTAACCTTAGCTTTTGAACCAAGGTTAAAAGTTCTTTTACCTTGGTTTTTTCAAAGTAAAAAATTTTATTACCTCAGTCATAAAAAAAATTGAGGTAAATAACAGATTTTTTACCTCGGTTGTAAGGTAGCTGAGATAAATGTCATGAAAAAATTATGCAAATAGATTGACCGACGTTAGTGTGACGTCGACAGAAAGCGTCTTCCATTCAGTTTCAGTCATTTATACGACAACTGACATCGTACTTATAATTGGTTTGATCGATTATGTATTGACTGGAAAAAGTGACGTCGCATTTGTCGGGATTTGGTCAGTATTACTTTGGTCCTTTGACCATTTTCAATCACTATTCCCTAAATTTTCTTCCCCATTGAAGATGGTTCTACAAAATCCAATTCCTTATTGTTGAAGGAGGGCTATATGGTGTGGTTGTCATTTAATTAGCTCCACACTCAAGAAGTAAGTATTTCATTCCTCAATTTATATTATCATCTTCAAATTTGGTTCCAGGTTATAGTTCAATTGATATGATGTGTTTAACTATGGGTTGATTGAATGTAGGCATTGCATATATATTGGGTTGATGTTATATTTATATGTGTTTCGGAGCATGTTATATGAAGGTTTACATATCGACACATGTATGTGTATATGTTTAAGGAATCCATGAATTGGATGAATGTTAGTGTTTGTATTAATTTGTTGTTGATATATCTAGGATGTTAAACAATATTGTGTACTTATTGTTGTAATATGTAGGAATGTCTATCAATAAAACCCATTGTTTGGGTGAAGATCGAACGAGTGTGGAGTATCAATATTTTGTAGCTAACTGTATTAAATATGTATTCACGAATGCTTCCAAGGAGAATTTTCCGTATATTTATTGTCCTTGCAAGAAGTGCCAGAACAATGATATTCATGAAGATGCAATTGGTTTGAAGGATGATTTATTCATACATGGTTTTTATCCAACATATAAAATTTTTTTTTGGCATATGGAGAACATGGATGATCATTATAAATGAATTAGGGGCCGAGAATGATGATATAATGGATAAGTTAGTTGAGGAGATTGTTAAGAACAACAGTGGAAATACTAAAAGACTTTCGGAATTGCAAGGACATAATGAAACACTTTTATACGATGGATGCCCCGAAGGAATGACAGTACTGAAGACTACGTTGCAGTTGATGAATGTGAAAGCCAAGTATTCCTATAGTGTTGTTGGGCTCTCTGGTTTGTTGAAAGTGTTGAAATAAATGCTTCCGGGTGGGAATAGAATACCAGAAATGGTATATGAGGAAAAGAAGGTACTATGTCCAATGGGCATGGATTAGGAAAAGATACATGCTTGTTGGAACGATTGTATCCTGTATAAGGGTGATCACTTAAATTCGATGGAATGCCCAAAATGCAATGCTCCAAGGTTCAAACTGAAAGAGGTGGTTGTTGATGTAGATAGTGGTAATCGGCAGACGAAGAAGGTTCCTATCAAGGATGTTTGGTATCTACTTATTATTCCTCGATTGAGAAGAATGTTTGACAATCCCAAAGATGCAAAGAATGTGACTTGGCATGCGGATCAGACAATGGTTGATCTTGAAGTCATTAGTCATCTGACCGATAGTGATCAGTGGAAGAAGATATATGCGGCCTTTCTCGAATTTGAGAATGAGCCACGTAACTTTAGGCTTGGTTTATGCACAGACGGAATAAACCCATTCGGTAATATGATCAACAATCATAGTTCGTGGCCGGTGATAGTGATGATTTACAACTTGCCCCCATGGTTGTGCATGAAAAGGAAGTACATCATGTTGTCCCTTATGATATCTGGTCCTAAGCAAATAGGGTACGATATTGATGTGTACCTATCCCCGTTGGTGGATGACCTAAAAAGTTGTGGGATCCTGGAATGACAATGTATGATGGGTTTCAGAAAGAGGAGTTTGACTTTAAAGCCATGTTGTTTTGAACCGTTAATGACTTTCCCACATATGAAAACTTGTCTGGATATTCAGTTGAAGGTCACAAAGAATGCCATATTTGTTTGGAAGGAACATATTATTGTCAGTTGAGGTATGGAAGTAAGATGGTGTATCTTGGGCACCAGAGATGGCTTCCAACAACTCATCTGTGGAGGAAACTTAAGGTTAAGTTCTATGGAAAGGTACAGTTGGCACCCCCTCCTCCCATTTTAACAAGTGCATCAATTTTCAACATGTTGCGTAATTTTTTAAATGACTTTGGAAAGAGGAAGAGGAAACCTAAGGCTGCCAATAGTTGAAAGAAACATTCCATTTTTTGTACTGCCATATTGGGAGAGTCTTGACATCCGACATTATTTAGATGTGATGCATATTGAAAAGAATCCATGTGATAGTTTGGTTGGTACTTTGATGAATATCCCCGGTAAGACAAAGGGTGCTTTGAAATTTAGGAAATATATGGTTGAAATGGGAATTAGACCTGAATTGGCCCCTAAGGCCTGAGGATCAAAGACTTACTTGCATGTTGCTTGTTGCACACTTTCAAAGCTTCAGAATAAATTGATATGTTCCAGCCTAAGAGGTATAATTGTCTTGACGGACTACTCTTCGAGGGTTAGCAATCTTGTATCCAATGAGGGACTGAGATTGGGAAGTATGAAATCGCATAATTCACATTGTTTGATTGAAGAATTTCTACTGGTTGCAATCATATCCATCTTGCTTACTCACGTCAGAATGTGTATTACCCGGTTGTGTCGCTTCTTCAAGGCAATTTGTTGTAAGGAGATTAGGCATTGGAAATTGGAAGAACTTAAAGAGGAAATAGTAATCGTGTTGTACGAGTTAGAGATGTATTTTCCTCCTTCTTTCTTTGCCATCATGGTTCACTTGTTAGTTCACGTTGTACGGGAGATATTGACATGTGGTCCTATTTATCTTTGATGGATGTATCCATTCGAGAGGTATATTAAGATGTTCAAGGGTTATTTGAAAAAACAATATCACCTGAATGTTAGTATTGTGCAGAGGTATGTGACCGAGGAGGCTGTATAATACTGTACTGAATTCAATAAGGTTGAGGAGTTTCTTGGTGTACCAAAACCGCTCCATGAGGATAGAGTGGGCGACAAAGGTTTGCGAAAAGGAACTACTAGGTTATTAACCCTCAGTGAGTTTATGAAAGCACATTTATATGTCATGCGAAACACAGATGTGGTTTGCTTGTACGTGGATATACACATGGCCACTATCAAGGAGCGGCACTCTGGTTGGTAAGAGAAGCAAGTACTTGGTGAACACAATCACACTTTCATTGATTGGTTACGCGTTACAGTGGTCAAAGACAGTCATGGTGATACCTTGAACTGGTTAGCCTGCATGCCCTCTGCAACAGTGATTTCCTTCACGGACTATGGCATGAATGAGTTTACCATATTAACCCTAGAATGGGATACACACACCGCTACACAAAATAGTGGTGTCAGTGTAGTTGCTGAAGCTTTACATGTAAGCAGCGCGAAGGATAAGAATCTTGTGTATAGGAACATGTCTTACTATGGTGTGATTGAGGAAATATGGGAACTGGTCTACACAAGTTTTAGGGTACCACTTTTCAAATAAAAATGGGTTGATAGACTTCTGGTGTATCGGTGGATGACCTAGGATTTACAGTGGTGGACACGCTCTAATGACGATCCTTACGTTCTTGCTTCACAGGCTACGCAAGTTTTTTATGTTGCTGATCCTAATGACTCTAGCAAATCAGTGGTCATTCATGGGAAAAGTTAATATGTGGGATATTCTTGTCCATTTGCACTGTCCAAAATTAGTTCACACAATTCCTCAAGTACCAGCAATGTTGGGCATGATGAAATATATGGGGTGGAGCTATCTTTAAGAAGGGACCATGAAGAAGACGTGTGGATTGAAAAACACCCCAAAATGAAGAAGCAGAAGAATAAGACATAGATTTGGTTTTCGCATCATTTTAGATAACCTAAACGGATGTTTATGTGACTGTTCATGTTTATATATAACTGAAAAATCAATTGCCTATCCATTTTATCCCGATAGTGAAGCTATATGATAGTGTAGGGGTAGTTAAAATTAACATCACACTCTAGTTGGTTTACAACTCAGTGAATGTGATACCAAGCATGCGAAGTCGCAATGTTCCTATACTGTCTGTGAACATGGGAATACAAATTTGCACTACTTATTGGTGAGTAATAATTTTTAGAGAGAATTACTCATGGAAATCTCGTAACAACTCCTCGGTCGGAACCAATGCCTAAAATAGCATATTTGAATATTTACATGTGAAGTCGCCTACTTATTGGTATCCCTTCGTCCTTACTAATCCAGTGGTGTGCGAATATGGTGCGATGTCGCAATGGTGCAACTAACCTCTAAAATCACCACTCCTATACCAATTAAGCCAGAACAAGGAATGATTCAACTAAAGGAACCATTCCAAGTTCACCACAGCCAACCACATGTTGCATAATCCAAAACAAACCATATATCAAGAAATCATTTAAACCATTTAAAGGGATGAAAAGAACTACTAATATGCATGGAATCCAAATTAAATCATCAAACAAACATTGTTTGAATCCTAGAAACTTCAAGAAATGCAACAAATTTAAAACACATCAAATCTAACTTAATCCAAGAACAACCATCAAACACACATTCATAAATCCAACAAACATTAATCAAGGTCTTTTTATGGAGAAAGAGAAGGGTTGAGATCTTCTTTGGATGAATTATTCCCATATTTCTTTGGTATTTTCACACGACTGGACTCATTGCTTGAGGTATTGGCCTCGCTACCGCTGGAGTTTGATCCATCTTCATTGTTGGCTAAAACAACCTCCTTGCTCTATTTCTCCTTTGCTTCAGCCTCGTGCGTAGCCTCCCTGGAATCTCCCTCCCTGTCTCATCGCCATCCTCCTCCTTCTCATCGCTATCACCCTCCATCTCATCCTCATTTGCCTGAGCTCCATGTGCAGCCACATTGGCGATATGAAGTGCATTAATAGCACTAGCCAACATCACTTTCACCTCTATCATGTCGGTGGTCAACTGCTGGATGATGCGCATCATTACCTTATTCGACGTTTTAGTCTCATCCATATCCCTCGCAAGCATCACCCATGCGTTACTTTTAAGTCCTTTTAGAGAAAAATAAATTGTTAATTTCATATAAAGTTCAAAATTTCATTATGAATGACTGGGAATAAAATTAAATTCGTACCCAAGGCTGTGATAAGAGTGTTGTTTTGGGCTTACGATGGTGCGGATACCGATGGAGTACCATCGGGCCTGGCCTGTGGAGGAACTTCCTTGGGGAATTTGCAATAAATCTACGCGCCCAACCCATTGCCAGTGATTCTTGGAAGTAGCCCTTATCATAGTACTTTGGCTGAATCTTCACTTTTGATTAGATCCTAACACCTTGCTTCTCCAACAGGGCAGTGGTCACATTTCCGTATGGGAGGGTCTGACTCTTCATATCTAGAGAGACCGTGTCAATCTCATTGATGATGGTAAAACTAGGGTCGATTGCTTTCGTCTCTGCAATGTGGTAAAACAATACCATTCCGTTGATAGTGCACTCGGGGGGATGTCTGGCAGGGATCAGCATCTGTACAATCATATTGTACATCTTCTTTTCCACTACATCCAGCACATCTGACCTGCCTCGGCCCTGGTGTCACGCTACCCACATTAATCTTGAAGTATTTAAACACCATCATATTGGGGTCAAGGGCTCCTGCCAAATCATCCTCATCTGGCCTAGGAGAATAAGCGTCCCTATAGTATATTTGCATTGGCACAACCTACTGCTCTTGGTCATCTTCTCCAAATGTAGATCCAATTGCCTCGTTGATCACTTCTGATGTTAGGACCATGGACGTCGCATTCACTTTTGTGGCATAGTTTGTGGTCGTTAGATGTGTGAAGTTGGTGTAGAACTCTTTCACCTCCATTTCAAAGGTTGGCTTGTTGAGAAAAATCAACCTTATCATTCTCGAAGGTTTGAATGCCTCCAAGAAAACATCCAAGTGGAGCCTCCCTACACTCTCCGCCTACATAACCCTAACCTCTTTTACTCTCCTCTCCCTCAACATTTCAAAACTCTTCTCGTTCTCCTCTTCGAAGAAGCACTTCTTGCTAAACATTAATGAGGGAGGGGCATCTATCGTCCTCACCTTCTTGGAGCGGGATGAACCTTCTTCACTGCTCTTGCTCTTGCCCTTGCCCATTTTTTCATTTTTCTTCATTGGAAACATATGTTGATCAATTTTTTTTTGCAAATCTCAGTAAAACAGAGTAGAAAATGCACTGGAATGCATTTTTATACCAAGTTTGAACATACATCACATGGAATTTTCCATGAATGATAGGTCATATTCGAAGTCGCAGATTCAGAAAGTATGAATGTACAAAATTGCAATAACAGACCACCCAATCGACATGTGTTCAATTTTTACAGATGCAACCAAAAACCATTATGGAATCAAGCATCATAGGTGTTCTATCATGAATATGAAAGAAACCAACATTGAGATGCAAGACATGAACACATAAATAACATGCATGAGCTGAGATTTGCATAACCAATAAAACTGGATGCACCAATTCCTAACCGATTCATATAGACTCCCAAAAAAAATTTGAATCACTGTGCATTGAAGTACATATAACATATTTTGAATAGAATAACCAAATGAAAGCATTCTAACAAGCCAACAAATGAGCCAGCCAAATTGTTACCTTTGCTAGGGTTTGATTGCCGGTGACTCCTCAACTGAATGTGGCTACGATTTCTTGAATGGGACTTATTACGCTCTTTGATGACAATTTATATGTCAATATCGGTGGTTATTTGACAGATTATGACGGTTTAGTTTTGGTTTTCTTCAGGTGGAGAAGGTTTATTTGCGAGTTTGATCCAGAAGAATGAGGCTAGGGTTGGGGGTGACCAGTTTATGTACCACGATACAAATGGTGTCATTTATAAGATACTTACGATGTCGGGGTAGACTTTGTATAGGCCATAAAATATGGCAAATAGAAAGTGATGCCGCACATTGCACTTAATGGGTCTAGTGTTTCACCAGGGGCCTAAACAATTTGTGGTGGGCTGATGAATGGGGAATAGAATTGTCATTTAGCATTTTCGTAGGTGAATTTTCCTAACCCAAAGGTAGACCGACATGTCAGTGATGTCCTTAAGGCATGAAACTGGTCTGTAAATTTTGACATAAGCAATTTCGCACACAAATTTTGACATAACTGATTCCTTTGCGACATATCATCGATGCCACACTGAAAGGCCCATCCTCATTACGTGCTTTCCCATATGGTGAGGCCAACATGAATGGTATGGAAATGATGTTAAATAGTACCAGTATTAGTAAAAGTTTAATGCGGGTATGATAGGCCTCTAAATTCTTCATCATCGAAAACCCTACTAATTGATTATACAAGTACAATTATCCTTTCGATCATTGATAGAAATACTATTTTAACATTAATTCGTGTGATAGGGTTGACTTATCAGTCTCCTGAAATATAATCCTATGTAATTTCCTGGAATGAAAATAATCCAAGGTCCTCCTTGAAATATTCTAGAAAAGTCAAACTATGAATTCTAATAGTGTCACACATTTGATGTGGTTCTTTCTCCGTGTGGTTTAAATTAAGACACTATATAATCAACGAAGTTAGTACATATATGCCATATCATATGTGAATAGCTATGTCTTGCCTTAAACCATCATGTATCAAGAACCAGCTATTGTCAAAGCATAAGTCGTGTAATATGGTTGAGTACCATGTGCTCTAACATAATACCTATTTGTAATTGAAAGATACGGTAACAATTGGCTTACAACAAGATCAAATATACGATTGGGTAATTAAAGTACGTAGTATACTTCTACGATCATTCAGGGTTAAACTAGTTATTCATTTCAAACCTACACCTATCTTGATGACACATGTAATTAGTTTGATGTGTGTGGGCTTCTACTAAAATCCCTATATAATTTACGCATCATGAAGCTATAGCCTCGAATGACATGGGTAAGGAATGTAGAGGTATGTAAGAACAATAATCGTCGAACGAGTAATTTTAATAGCCTCACCTGTTGGATGGGGTTTGTAATCTGTGGGTTTTAGTTGAAAGACTATGTAATCAACAAATTAGGCTGGTAATTATAAGCTACTCCTATGTCAATGGCCATGTCATGCTTTGAAACATCCTGTATGAAGAACATGATATTGTGAAAGCATTAGTTATGAAATATGGTTGAATATCTTAATCTTAACCCTAATAGTTTTTTTAATTGAAATAGGTGATAACCATTGGAGATCAAATATGTGGTTGTTGGAGAAGTACGAAGTGGCCTTGTACACTAGTTAAGGAATGTACTGGTTTGGAAAGAACAATGATGTTGTCACAAGGTAACTTCCAAATTGATTACTATCACGTAGATTTCCAAAAAAAACTTGTCTTACAATGGGAACATTGGATAAGGAATTACTTTTACCTTCTCATAAATTTCAAAAAATAGAACAAAACCTAACATGCGAAGTCACTCAGACATTCTTTCGTAGCGACTGTAGTACGAACGGAGAGCGATGTCACAGAATCCCGGGGAATGGGCCAATTGGTCCATCAAGAGGCCCAATACTAGGCATGAAACCGTATGTACTATCAAGATTGAAAATTCCATCGGATATGCCGATGTTGGGTCAATATATCCACGTGTTTGGATGTTCAACAAGGACCGACCTATTGGGCCGGTTTTGACCCAAATGGAGACGTAAAGTAATATCGATCAACATGTGGCGAAATATGTGCGACATCACATAACTGGAGGGAGAGTACTTTTATGCGCCATACTTGGAAAAAAAACCCTCAAATCACTTTGAAAAGACATTTATTGCCAAAATTTGCGACCACCAACCCCCAAAACCCCCAACATTCATCTTCTCCATTTCCTTCCACCACCAAATAATCAACCACCAAACACACACAAATCCACCACAACCCTATAATTCCCAAATGGAGAAGGATGAGGTGATCATGGTTGGGGATTCCATGAATAAAAAAAGTTGTAAGTTTTCATCTTTATAATTACTTGATCAAATTGTTTATGCTCTCATCCCTTTTGATCATTTATTGAAAGGGTGTTTAAGGTTGGTATGTTTCATTCTTCTTCCTTTCCTTAGCTTTAAGATTGTGGACAATAACCATGTTGGGTTTTCATGTATTCATTAAAGATGGTATTTTTTCAAGTGAATATGGTGTACATATATGTGGGAGCATGCTAGTAGAGGTTATTTGGATATGGAGTTAAGATCAAATGTTTCATTTAAATCATTTTTTTATGGCGAGGAAACACTACATGAAGTGTGTATTTTGTGTACCATGCGAGGGATTGACATGTATGGTTAAGATTGCTATGTTCTCTTTTCATTCATAGTAAATGTTTCATATAAAATATTATATTGCATTCATCGGTTAATTTTATGTTTATTGAACTCGACATTTAGGTCTTCTAGTCGTAAACCACGATAAGAGGAAACGGCCTCAAGAAGGGGAAGATATGAATCGATCGAAGAGACATAGGCAAGGTCGAGGTAGGGCAATTTGCAAGAAATTGATAGACATGGTGGAGAAGGGTATGAAATGTCCTATTAAATTCGATGACATTGGGAATGCGATAGAGGAGAAAAGTAATTGGTGGTATAGTTATATAGGTTTGATTGCTAGGAAAAAGGTAGACATCTTCTTGTACGAGTTGTGGCCTCATGTCGATGATGCTTATATTGCATTCATGTGTTTGTTATGCATGATTTCTAGGGTTCTAGAATGCTAAAGGTCTACCCTTTTCCCAGAAAATAGTAGCATTTGCTTAACATGCGACATCGCACACTACTAATCATGGTGTAAGTCGATAAAGTCGACTCCTTTGCGAGATCGTTAGTACACTTAATTTAGACACTGCATTAGACCGACAACTTGTGCAAAATTGCACAGTTGCCTGCCACCACATACGACGTACTTACCGATGGGTGTCTGATGTTGGTTAGAGCAGGGGCATTGGAAAATGCAAGAACGTTAACATTGTTGGTTTCTATTATGAACTATCTATTCTAGTGATCTTACAGGGTGTAAAGGGAAAAAAGTGAACTAGCAGGAAGGAATAAGATGCACCACACTATGAGTCATAGATGATTCACACTTGCAACAAGAATAACTATGAAGGAAATGTTTGAGGCTAGAGTGTACGACAAGGTAGAGCTAGGAATAACGGATGAGGAAGCAAGGACTTCAGCAGATTATCCCACGCCTGACAAGGTTCCCTTATTTGAGAAATGACTAAAAGGCTACAAAGGGAATGGGAAGAACACAGAGGGTAAGACAGTCGACGCGGTGTTAGGAATGTTTGGTTGATATTTTGGAGAATATGCCAACTAAGAAGGTATAACATCGATAATCTATATACTATTTCAAATGAGTTGAGACAAATGTTTAAAAAATAATAGTTGCAATTGATTTCATGTAGATCGAGACAAGGGTTATTAGTAGCCCGGTAAAATTTCCCAATACATATGGGGATCCAAAGCTAACAAAGTTCCGTGTCTCTAGAATAAGGCCACTACCATTCAATCCCACAATGGATGGTTCCCTAAATAAAATCCACACAATTGTGACACCACACCATATCTCATGTTCGTACAAAATACCAGTGGAAGAAGTGAGTATTTTAGGGTACAAGGTAGATGCAATTATCAGGAAGTGGGATTTGGTATCATTGTTCCATTTCAATAATCTCCCCCCTCCCGTGATGCAACTAAATTGCATGTAAGTATTAATGCATCATCCTAACCTGATTCAGATGCATACTTATTGCATTTGGCTTCGAGCAAGTAAGACTAACCATGTTTACAGGCTCCTGCATGTACAATCCATTTCCAAAATGAAAGGGTGGATAGGTTTTCTTTTCCCAAAGAAGATCCAGTATGACCATGTTGCGATGGAAGAGCGTTTGGCCTACTTCAGCTCTCGGTTGATGCAAAAGGATCATCTCATATATATCGTGCCTTATTATGAGTGTTGAATAAACTATACTTTAATACAATTGTTTGGTTTGTATTGATCAATATGTGATTGTATTGGGGTAATGGGGATTACATTCTTGTAGCAAACATTGGATGGTTTCCATCATCGTTCTTCCTTCTAAAACAATGTTCTGGTATGATCCATTGCAACAAACGTTGCAAGAAACAATTTCATTCGCAATTACCAAGG
This sequence comes from Rubia yunnanensis, assembly GCA_037428765.1. Lineage (NCBI taxonomy): Eukaryota > Viridiplantae > Streptophyta > Magnoliopsida > Gentianales > Rubiaceae > Rubia > Rubia yunnanensis. The sequence continues at coordinate 28,275,236 of CM075069.1, read as the reverse complement.
TGGTGACAGATCACATGATTAACAAGCACAGAGGATTCACGTGGAACTCCCTAAAGGTTAGAATTCAATTCGACATTGTATTATGGAATACCTATTGCCATAAGTACTTATCAGTGTATTCGTGAAAAATTTGTTCGATCGACTAGCATAAGAAACAAATAGCCCTGTGGGAAAGCAGTAACTATTGCATGCGATTGATGAAGGATTTGGTCATAAAAGTGAGGGAGAATCAATTAGATCTGCAAAAGGTATCCATTATTTTCACATGTTTAATCTAATCAATAACATTATATGACTTTGCACAACCTATGTACCTTTTTTGACATTACACCTTGTTGTAGTATTTTAACGAGGATAGAGAACCGTACACCATCAAGAAATTGGAGGAAGTATGCGACAGCTGGACAAACTTTATGATGGTAAGGAATTTGAAGCATTTACTTAACCCAACAACGACATGAGGAAGTTGGAATAGGTTGATTTTTTTGTGAGAGCATCATTCTATAAAATGCCCATTTATACTTTCCAAGGTATTTTTTTACACCTTGATATAGATCTCTAGCTAGGAGTATCAATGGTATAGTTCATTTTGTGAGAATTTTGATAACATACTAAGTGTATGGATAGTGTAGTCCTTCACACTCTTTTCTTCATACCTTGTTGAACGGTGTAGTAAGATTTGATCTGATAGGGCGTTCGACGCCGGGTATTCTATTTATGAAATATTTTAAAAAAAATTATATGAGGACCGACTTTGCACACTTTAATACACAATATGGTACAATAGAACAACGCTATGCAACTTCGCGTATATTTATCATTGGCTTAACGGGACATGCCACCAGGCGACATTGCACAATGAACCACAAACCATTCTCAGACAACACAGACAGATCGACTATTTAATCGTTCTCTGTGACATCGAGGACACTTCGTTTGTCCCATATTTTATTACTCCAGACATTATTCCAAAAAAATCCGAAGCAAAAACATTTGATTTACCTTGGCTCACAACCACAATTAAAAATTATATTCTGTGAAGTCGGTTAAACAAATATGCTATTTCGACAAGGGTCAACGATGTCGCGATTCATAATCAAACGACATCGACCACCCCAACTTCACACACTAGTCGATCATCAGTTAGAAACTTTATAATTAACTACAATTATTATGCAAAAACATCGTTGTGAACAAAGTTATTTACCCCGGTTAAAAATCACAGTTATAAATATTGGCCTGCGAACTCGAAACATAATGATGTGATATCGAATATGGATAATAACGATGTCGCAAACATATATGCGGTGTTGTGCTATGAGACCTCGCTGTTAGATGGGATGTCGACAACCCTCACACGTGTAGTGATTTTTCACTAACGTCGACATTAACGTCGACATTAACGTCGGCATTGTTGTCGGGTGTGTATTATTTACTTCGGTTATTTTTTAGGTAAAAAGTAACCTTTTTTAATTCACCCACATTTACTTTAGTTTTTAAGGGGCAAAAATCCGAGGTAAAAGACCTGAAAAACCGAGGTAAAAGGTGTTGTTTGTTGTAGTTCATAGGTGTTGGCAGTATGGGAGTATACCTGTCGAAACTAGGCCTGGTTGTTTCTATTAATTTCTTCCCTCGAGTGTCAACATTCTTTCTGGATTTCTCCACAAGGATTTCTCTCTTCTTCTTAGTGCATCTCTACCCTCGAATACTGCTCCACTACCTCTTGATGTTTTTTGCAATGTGCGAGGGATATTTGTGCTCAATTTCTTATATAGTTCCAGGTCCTGCATCCCCAATAGGTATCCTTGAATTACCTCATTCTCCATGTTATCTATTACCCCCAAGCTTTCATCCATATATCGGTAATAAAAGGCATCTGTGCTTTCTCCCAACTTCTGCTTAGTTTGATAAAGTTCCAACAAGGTCTTTGTGAATTTTTTCTTCTGAGTGTATTGACTTAACAGGGCCCCACTGAAGTCTCTATAGGAGTGCAATGAACCCCTTGGTAGCTTGTTAAACCACTCTTGAGCTTTCCCTCGAAGATAACTCTGGACCAACTTACTTGTCAATTTTTCTTCAAAATCTCTCGAATTCATCAAACTTAAGAACGTTTGAATGAGCTCTCGAGGATCTGAATCTCCACTATAAGTAGGAAGTCTTTCCGGTGGCTTTACATCTAACAACTTTTGAACCCCTGTTATCACTGAGTTGGAAGGCGATCCAGATGATTGGCCATTCGCCCAATCAACTTGTCGAACTCCCTTGTCAATGAGTCACCTACATCTGTCGCCAATTCTCGCTGCCTTAAACCAGATCCAACCCTCGCTCATTTCCTCCAAATGGCATTGGGTATGCAGGCTGAGCACCCATATACCCAGAGTTCGCCCAGGGCTGCCCCATAGAAGTCATCATCCCATACCTTGTTTGAATTCCCGGGAGGGTAACCACCGAGGTTATCGGGACTAAGGCATTGAATACACTATCCCCTGTGAGTAAGTCGGGAAAGAAGGCTGATGTCATGCCTGCAATGCCTCTCTTGCATATGTTGGTAGGGGTAAGCTATCATAGGCTGAGATACCGACCCCGCAGTCATCTCTATAGGCATCAATGGTATTATATCAGTCAAGATACTCATAGCTTTCGAGGGAGAGGTAACTCGATATCCTGTTGCGGCCAAGGCATGCGCTACCTGTGTCAAATCTTGATGTTTCCCTATCATTCCCATGTTCTGGTTCCCTTGCATAGTTTTCTCGCATGCCTCTATATAATAATCACCAAAGACTTCTGTGAACCGCCCATCTCTGTCATCTCGTGAACCAGCTGGCCCGCTCTGAGCAGGTATAATATTACCCACTCCCTGCTCCAAGTTAAGCTCCAGACACCTCAAAGGCCCTGCAACATCCACTCGAGAAACTTCAACAACCTGCAGATCAGGTCCACTTGAGATATGTATCCTCTCATGCTTAGTAGTCGAAAAGTGCACCATCCCCAATGTAACCACTGGTGCTCGAACTTCCTTAGGCTCGACACAATGCGACTCCTGGGGATTGGCTATATCCGTTCTCCTAGACTACAATCTGTTATTGGCTCTGGTCCTTTTTAATCTCAATCTCTCATTCATTCGCGTAACCATAGACATAAACCAAGGAACTTGACTCTGACTTAATCTTCCCCACAATCGGCACCAATTGATGCAATTGAAGAACCAAAAAGACAGTGTGCTCAAACTTCTTAATTATAAACTACAAGAAAACTGTTCCTGAGGAATCCTAGGAGTCAATCCTCCAATGCTTAAGTCAATAAAGAATATAGGTACTGTATGTAGACTGAATGAATATGGAAATGAATACATATGGAAATGAATACATACCTGGTATTTATACCGTATAGCCTTAGTAGTATTTGACATTAATTATAACTCTTTAATACCCTATAAATACAACATTGTATAATGCAGTTATATTCTAATTGGGCCGGTTAATCCAATCCCATTATAATATTGAGATCAGTCACTATCAGGTTGACAATAGACAACTCTGATATTTTGCTTCATTCTCTTTAAAGTGTCACGCTTCATTTAATGAAAAAAATGAGAGAAAGGTGCTAAAATAACCCTACTTTTTGGCTGAAAGTGTCAATCTAACACTGAACTCAACTGACTTTTTAGTCAACATTCGTTTGGCCAGATTATGGTGAAAAGATAAATTTTCCCTCGACATAAAAAAGGTAAAAAATGAAAAAGATGAAAACCATTCCCCCGTCGCCTTCCCCTATTTTTTCTCATTCAAAACCCTTATTCTTCCCCATTTCTTTCGTCCTCCCCTGTCATCTTCCTCGGTTTCCCGTCGTCTTCCCCAGTGGCGGTAAGGGCAAAGTTCTTCAGTGGTAATAGGGGTAGAGGACTCGACCAAGAATTTCGAAGCATGGGGTCAAATTGGTGGTTATGAAGTGAGTAAGGGTTTGGGGATGGTGGGGGTGGTGAATCAGTGATTGTGCGGTGAGCTAGGGTTCAAGGTGGTGAATCGTTTATGGGGTGATTAATCGGGGGTGGACTTCGACGATGAATCGGTGGTGGTGTATTTAATAGGCAGTGGGGAATGGTGAATCGATGGTGGAATTGGTGGTGGTGTGTTTAATCAGTGGTGGTGTGTTTAATCAGCGGTAGGGTAAGACAAATAGAGCAACAACGGTGGTGGTGTGGCGAGGTTTCTGGCGACGGAGCACGGTGGGTTTTGAACAAGATAGAAATGGAGCTGCCACGTCATAAGGTATAATGGGTATTGATTTTTCAACTTTGCCATCAGGGGTATTTTCATCATTTTAGTTTCCGGTCATGCCTGAATTAATTTGGTCAATGCCGGAACTGGGGAGTTTAGGTATATGGGCACAATTCGACCAATGATTAGGGTTAGATTGGCACATTTGATAATTAGTTAAGGTTAGATTGACACTTTCTCATATTGTAGGGTTATACTGACACTTTCAGCTAAAAGTTAGGTTTAGAAATTTATTTTGGCCAATAAATTATTTGTATTCACTTATTAATCTGTTTACTCTATTCTTTTAATTTTCTCCATGTTCAATTTGGACAAAGTGTTGGGAAACACCATCTTTCAATAGGTAATGAAAAGACCAGGTTTAGTTAGAATAATGTAAAATTATGGGTTTATACTTTGCAGTAACTTTAAGTGAAACGTTTGAGTTTTGATTAGAAACATTACATACAGGCGTGTGGTATATATTTTACTCTAAAAATGTAATTTTTCACCAAAACTCAAATATGCGTGTGTTTTAATTACTTTGACCCGCACGTTTTTATCTTTTTGTAATAAATACACATGAATTCTTAATCTTTCAATAAATTATAAAAAGAGGTTTTTTTAAAGAGAAGGACTTTTCATGAATGAAAAAAATATGAGTAAAGTGCATATATAACTCTACATAATTCACGAAAGTGCACATATAACCCTGTGATAATTGAAAGTGCAAATATACTAGATAGTTAGTTTATGTGCAAATATAACCTTTTCTAGCAGTTTGAGGCCAGATTATATTAAAAAGACAAATTTACCCCTCTGTAAAAAAATACAAAAAGCACTAAAATGACATTCATACCCCTGAAACACCAACTCCTTCATCTTCTACAAATCGCCACTACAATATGGGTTCACTATTTCCTTTTCTCCTTGATGGGTTCGGCTTCTGCCTCTTCCGCCTTGGGTGGCTCCTCCACCGCAGGCATCGACGGTGGTGGGACCTCCTATGTTTTTGTTTTCTCCTCGGTGGCAGGGGTTGCTTTGGTTTTGATTTCTTCTTCAGTGGCTTTAGGTTCCTCCGCGACGGTGGGTTTGTGCTCTTCAATTTAAGGCTTGTTCTCCTCCTTCTTTGGCGGCGGCATCGGAGCTGATGCAGGTGGCATATAAGGTTTGGTCGTTGATGCAGGTGGCTCTAAGTTTGATCTCTACCAGTTCCACGGCAATGGCGAGGACCGCGGGAATATGGAAATCATCACATGACGGACCGCGTTGGCGTCATCGCTGCCATTGTCGAATTGAATTCATTTCCAGTAACTACCCTATCGATATATTGGGATTTTTAATCGGGCGGCGATGGGTGAGCTGAGTATGCAAGAGATGTCGTCGCCGGCTCTGTTTAAGTAGGCTCGAAAAATTCATCTCGCCGTCTCCGAATCATCTGTTGATCAGGTAATCGAAATGTCTTAGCCATTTAGTTGCGGTGTTCTGAATCGATTTCTCGGCGTCAGTAGTCTTGGTTTCCTCTGCTATTAATAGTGATGAAAGAGAGCAAAAAGAGCAGAATTTAAAAATCTTCTCCTCCTCAGAGGGGTTGGAAGGTGGTGGTGGACCGGTGGCAGCGATGCAGCGAAGGGGTGGTCTGGTGGTGGTGGTGTTCAGCTGATGGGGGTGGTGGGCGGAGGGCATTTTTGTCTTTCAAGTTTTTGGTTTAGGCATTTTAGTGATTTCAAGTCGGTCAATGGGTGGAAATGACCGGTCAATATCAGAATACAGTGTTTAGGATTATATTTGCACTGATGTAAAATAGTTAGGATTATTTTTACACTAATAATAATTTCAAGATTATGTCTACACTCTCTCAAATATACTCTTACATTCCCCAAAATATATGGACCCCTCATGAGAACTGATTGGAGTGTTGCCATCCTGAAACCATTCAGGTTCGAGAAGCTTCCAAATGTAATTTGGAATTAGAAAGAAAAGGAAAATATTTACCCCTTACGTCATGCATGAACAACGTCGTAAATGTGCCAACCACATCAACAAACGCCAAAGTCAAAACCCGAATGTTTAGAGTCTTGGAGAAAAAGAAACGAGAGCCCATAAGAAGGCCCAGCCTACTCCAACATTCAGATCATTCCTGCACCTCATTCTTGTGGTAAAATCTGCAGTTCTAGGCTTCTAGCGAATCCCGAAACCAGATCCAGATTTACCGTGAGCCATGGCAGCAGAAGCGGTTCAATTTCTTCCCAGAGAGTTTGGCTATGTGGCCATTGTCCTCGTCCTCTACTGCTTTCTCAACATGTGGATGGCCGCCCAAGTCGGCAAAGCCCGCAGAAAGTAATTCTTCCTCTTTCTCCTCCAATTTCATTTACAAGTTAAACCCCATTAATTGCAAGTGAAACTGTAAATTGACCCCTGTTGCTAGTATAATGGAGGCATGGTTGACTTTGAGATCAATCAAATCAATGGAGCTGATTGGTGGTATTTCATTGTTTTGATTAGGTACAAGGTTTTTTACCCAACCATGTATGCATCTGAGGCTGAGAACAAGGATGCCAAGCTCTTTAATTGTGTTCAGGTTAAAAATCTCTCTGGGTTTTGCTTTTTTGTGTGTTGGTTCTTGATTTGTTCTGTTTTCGTGATTGCAGAGAGGGCACCAGAATTCACTGGAAATGATGCCTATGTTTTTCGTGCTGATGACATTAGGAGGGTTTCAGCACCCTCTGATTACTGCTGCTCTTGGAGTCCTCTACTCGGTCACTCGATTTTTCTACTTCAAAGGCTACTCTACTGGCGTCCCCGATAACCGCCTTTCCGTTGGGTTAGTCTTCAATTCACTGAATCATTCCCCTCTTTTCTTTAGGCACAAATATATGAAGGAAGTTGAATACTAGAAGGTGTAATGAAATGGATAAGAATAATCTAATTTAACCATTTATTTGGAATCTGACACCAAAATCGAATGTGTGATGAAATGGTGAGAATATGTTGGTTTAACAAGTTACTTTACCCATCACTGATTGGTTTTGTTTACATTTGAAGCTCAGACTTTAGCTTTCCTAAACTAATCTGAACTGAAATCAATACAATCTAATACTAATAACAACTGAGTGGAACTGGAGTTTGGTCTAAAAGAACAGGACCTAATTGACCTTGTGTTTGTGCAGGAAATATGGTTTCATTGCACTATTCGGGTTGATGATCTGCTCTATTTCTCTTGGAGTTCATCTTCTTATTGCATAAGAAGTTAAAGCATCGCTCGGATCTACTTTTTGATATTCCCACAACAATAGGCGTCTTAATGTAGTTTGTTGTCGATCATATCGTTTTCTTCAAATGTAGCTGGTATAGTGCAGTTTTGTGATGATGATAGGTTTTTGTAACATTTGTGTTTTGGTCTTGTTGGCAGTAATAGAATACTGTACGGAGTTTACAGTTCTGCAATTGTGTATGCTTGTGTTTTTCCCAAGTCAATCAAGGGTGTGTTTGCATCCCAATTCTTGTGTTTTCTTCTCTTATATATTACTGCTGGACAAAAACACTTGGTTGCGTCGCCCCTACCTACTGGAAAACAGAGTTTACACTTTGAATGTATTCTCACTTGTGTAACTTTGGCTAAACAAGAATAAGCAAAGCAAGATTGGTTTGTAGTGTTTCTTGGAGAACTGCAGTATGAATCCCTTTTCATGTTTACACTAAAACATACTCCCTCCGTCCTACCTCTATTTGCACTTCTGCTATTTTGACATTATTCACTTTCAAAGTTTGATCACATATTTGAATAGATATATGAACAACAATATTATCATATATAATACCACTGAATCCGTCGTAACAAGTAGTTTCTAAATATAAACCTTTTATTTGTCGTTATTACACGTAGGTAAATATATTAACAGTCAAACATGTTTCTTGAACTGTGTGATAATGATTGCAATGCAAATGGAGGTGGGATGGAGGGTGTAACACATACCCCAGAAGGAAAAAAATTTCAAAAACCTAAAGATATAAACATAAACAGAAAACTACAGAAATAGATCAATACAGGAAATAAAATGTTAACAAGCTCTTGTAGATAGTAGAGTAATTTATTTGATCCTTACAAATAGGATGTTGATTTCTTTATCTTCTTATTTTTCAAAACTTTTGTGAGAGCTTCTGCATTTTTTAAGTGATTTTTGAAAAAAAAAAGTGTGGTTGGTGGATTGTGGCTATAAGTAAAACTGACTTATTTTAAAAGCATGTGAGGTCGGTGCTCCGGTGACTTTTCCCCCAAAAATACCTTATTCTTTTAAGAGTGTGTCTCCTGACAGGGACCAATTTGGACAGGCGGCTTGTCCATAAGGTTATGAACAGACCAAAGATCAATTTACAAATTAGGAAAAAATTGAAGAACTTCATGGGCGGGTCTTAAGATAAAAAAATGGATCCCCCAATATTATCTTCTATTCTCCGAATCTCTCTCAAACACTCACACACCAACTCTACCTCTTTCTTATTCGGACCAACTTTTTGCAGAAGGTGGTAATGAAGGTCCTAACCATGACCGACGAGAAAACGAAGCAGAAAGCAATAGAAGCCACCGCCGACATCCACGGTACCTCACAAATCTAGAAACACTAATCGTTTAGATGAATTTTTTATCTACTCAGTTGAAATTTCAATGTTGATTTGTTGGATGATGAGTTGCGCAGGAGTTGATTCTATCGGCGCCGATCTGAAGGAGCAGCGGTTGATGGTGGTCGGAGAGATTGATGCGGTGGCGCTTCAGTTTCTCACACAGACATGCACTAAGCTTCAGTTTCTCTCTGCACAACCGTCGGAGAAAATAAGTAAAGGACTGGGCCTGTTCTCCGATATCGGCAAGAAAGCCAGAGGTGATTCATTCTCTCTCATTTTCAGTCTGGTTTTGTGATTTTATCTCAATTTTTTTGTCTCTGTGTTTGCTTTTCGTGTGAATGAATCGTATTGTGTTCAGTTTGACTTGTAGATCTGTTGACTAAGGACTACATCTCCGATCAGAAATTAACTGTTTCTTCCGTCAGCCATACTAGAGTGGTGAGTTAACTCTTTTATTTCACACTTTTTTATTGCTTTGAGCAATATATGCTTTCGATTTTTTGAGCAGTTGAGCATTAGTGGAAGATGCGATGATTTGTGCAATTCGTGTTGTGCGGTTACTGTAGTATTAGTATTACATTTTGCGGTAGATTCTGTGTTAGCTGCTCTGGCATAGATGTATTTATTGTTTGCCTAATTGTTAGCTTTGCGGTGTTGCCTTATTGTAGTTCCTACTAGTGACTTGCTAACTGTCTATTTTTGTTGCTGATTCACGTGAATCGTGAAGCTGTGGCCTCGATTAGAAATTGTGAAATTGGTGAATTGTGTTTACCTGTTTTGATTCATACCGTTTATTCCGTGATTTGTGTGAATTGTATCTCTTTTGGTTGCGGGCTACCACATAGGATTGGTTGATTGCGAAATTCTGACCAATCCCAAATGGGTAGGGGATTCTAACATTGCTGCCACCGCAGGTATCGCTACATCCGGGCTTTGCCAGTGATTGTGTCGCGCTCATATGCGTAGATACTGGAACGATGGTCCAAAAGGCTAGAATAAATTTCAGGGAGGTGATCAGGAAGTATTTTGAATCCATTGAATGGTTGATCATGAGTTCTGGGTCTTTTGTTTATAGGTAAATTTTGGATCAATTTGGATACTGAATGCGAATTGTGTTGAAATCCATTGATCTGCATTGCTATGCTACACCTTGCTACTTTAACAAGATTAGGTCTCATTATAAGGTGCAGAGAATATTGGAGTTTAAATTTGATGGAGATCACGTTGGTGCCAAGTGTTTTGGAAATTGCTGGTTGACAGAAATCTCCAAGCTATCTCTTTGATTATGCTCCTGTTTTAGTTAAAGTCCCTGCACTTGTCTTGCTTAGTCTTTCTTTAGTTTATTAGTATAAATTGGACGAGTTTTTTTCGTAAACTTGTATTTTCCCTCATAAGTCATAAGGTAGTGATGACTTTTTCTCAAGCAAATGAAACTTGTTCTTTCTTTATCTGAACAAATAGGCCATGGTATATATAACAGCGTATTTCGAGTGCGTGATCTGGAGACCGGGATGGAGGACAACAAGGAGATAAAGAATTTCTGGTTGAGGTTGAAATGCTGAGCAGACTTCATCACCGCAACCTTACGAAGCTCATTGGTTACTATAGCAGCATGGATTCCTCACAAAATCTTCTCTGCTATGAGCTTGTCCCAAATGGAAGTCTGGAATCATGGCTCCATGGTAAGTCTTTTGAATGTTGTCAAAGAGACAACACCTAGCCCCCATTATGTAGCTATAATAAGATAAGGGTGTGACCCAAAACTAAATGTGCAAGTTGACTCATTTCACCTGCATAAGTTATTTGTCAATTTTTAGGTAGTCTGTTATTAAAGTGTTGCTGATATACTGCAGGTCTAGTTGGTGTTAGCTGCAACTGCCCATCTTATTTAAGATAGCTCAATAGGAGAGGTGCACTAAAAAGTTATTGACTTTGGGTAGTATTAGTCTGGTTACTATATAAAAGAAATACTCTAAAACCACATGCTTGTTTCAACCGTCGTTAGGGGCATAGTGGTTGTTTCGCAGGCAAGCCGAATGTGTTCCCCTGCATGTGCTCTCAAGTGGCCGCCCAAAACGATGTCGTTTTGGGCACCCACTGGAGGGGTACCCATTCGAGACGTACCCATTTGCGGTTCGAGAGGCAAAGGTTCCAGTGGATATTCGAGAGGTGATAATTCAAGTGAGGGATTCGAGAGGTAATGGTTCGAGAGTTACCGATTCGATAGCTGAAGGTTCATGTAGAGAGGTTCGAGAGATGAAGGTTCAGTTGAAGAGGTTCAGGGGGAGAGGGTTCAAGTGAAGGGGTTTGAGAGCCAGCAATTCGAGAGGTGAAGGTTGAAGTTCAGAGGGTTAAGGTGTAGGGGTTCGAGATGTGAAGGATCTATGGGGGATTCGAGAGGTTAGAGCTCGGGAGGTACCCATTCGAGAGGTTCCATTTTCAGAGGTGAACTTTCAGGTGGAGGGGTTCCATTGGATGGGTTCTAGAGGTATCGATTCGAGAGGTTCCATTCGAGAGGTTCCATTCGAGAGGTACCCATTCGATTCAAGCGGTGAAGTTTCAGGTGGAGGGGTTCCATTGGATGGGTTCGAGAGGTACCCATTCGAGAGGTGGACTTTCAGGTGGAGGAGCTCCATTGGATATGTTCGAGAGGTGCGCATTCGAGAGGTTCCAATTTGAGAGGTGAAGTTTCAGGTGGAGGGGTTCCATTGGATGGGTTCGAGAGGTACCCATTGGAGAGGTGAACTTTCAGGTGGAGGATTTCCATTGGATGTGTTCGAGAGGTACGCAACCGAGAGGTTCCATTCAAGAAGTACCCATTCGAGAGGCAAACTTTCAGGTGGAGGAGTTTCATTGGATGGTTTCGAGAGGTATGCATTCGAGAGATACCATTTTGAGAGGTGAACTTTCAGGCGGAGGGGTTCCATTGGATGGGTTCGAGAGGTACGCATTCGAGAGGTATCATTTCGAGAGGTGAAGTTTCGGGTGAAAGTGTTCTATTGGATGGATTCTAGAGGCACCCATTGGAAGGGTACCCATTCGAGAGGTCCCCTTTGGTGAGGTACCCATTCGAGACGTACCCATTCAAGGTTCGAGAGATGAAGGTTCTAGTGGAGATTCGAGAGGAGAGAATTCGAGTGGGGGGGGGGGTTCTAGAGGTAATGGTTTGAGAGTTAATGATTCGATAGCTGAAGGTTCATGTGGAGAGGTTCGAGAGGTGAAGGTTCAGCTGAAGAGGTTCAAGTGGAGGGGTTCTATTGGAGGGGCTCGTAAAGTACCCATTCGAGAGGTGAAGTTTCAGGTGGAGAGGGTTCAAGTGGAGGGGTTCGAGAGGCAGCAATTCGAGAGGTGAGGTTGTAGTTCAGAGGGTTCAGGTGTAGGGGTTCGAGATGTGAAGGACCCCGGGGGATTTGAGAGGTAATAATTCGAGGGGTATCCATTCGAGAGGTACCCATTTTGAAAGGCACGCATTCGAGGGCTCCCATTCGAGAGGTTTAGTTTCAAGCCGAGAGGTACCATTCGAGAGGTGCACATTCGAGCAGTTCCCATTCGAGAGTTGAACTTTCAGGTGGAGGTGTTCCATTGGATGGGTTCTAGAGGCGCCGATTCGAGAGGTGTCCACTCTATAGGTCCCCATTCGAGAGTTGAACTTTCAGGTGGAGGAGTTCTATTGGATGTGTTCGAGAGGTACAAATTCTCGATGACATTGTTCCCCTCAACAAATAAATAAACTATGGAGAAAGCAAATATTACTTCCTAATGACATTGTTCCCCCTTTTTTTTCCAATCTAAGCTCTTTCCCCAGAATTTGGAATCGTACTGTTCTGAAATCGTGTTCTTTGTTCTTCTCTCGGTAAATGCTTGTGGGTTTTTGAATTTCAGGTCTTTGGCCAAGTTTATATACCATTAAGATTTTTTTGGTTATAAAACCTAGAAACATACTGATGGAGGCCGTTGATCGATTAGACAGAAATGCTAAGAGGAGGAAGGCTTATGCTGAATCATCACCTGAGGCAAAGGGAGAATTGTTGCAGCGGAGAAGAGTGTAGGATGCTTTAAAGCGTTCTTTTAAGTCAGTGGAGGGTTCAATGGTAAATGATATTGGTATGTGTTTTTCGTCATAATTTTTTCCCCTAGTTTGAACACCACTGTCATGATTACTACTGATATCTCCACCGCCTGCTTCCCTTGTGAGCTCCATTTTATAGTTATTTTAACGAATGGTCATCGTACAGGGTGTGTTTTGGTTTACTGCTGTCACATATATACAACAATGGTATTATGACATTCATATTAGAATCAAATTTACTAAAATTTTTTCTACAGGGGCTGAAATTGAACAGGTTGTAGGAGATCCATCAGCTATCAACCATGAAATTTCTAAGAGAAGAAAGGCTTATGGTCAGATCCCTAGCGAATATTTTTTACTAATGCTCCAACGAAAAAGAGAGCAAGCAGCACTAAGAATTTCATCTCAAACATCCCATCAACAGCCGGCTTCGTATATTTAAAGCTATTTGTGTATCTACCCCAATGATACTATTGTTCCGTACCATTATGGAAGAAGATACAGGTAAGATATGCACTTCTTCAGGAATGAAAAAAAATCGATCTACTTTCATTTTGAATTTTGACTTAAATTCCTAAACTCCTTGATATTCAATCAAATCTTCCTTTTTGGCGATTGACTACATTTCGATAGTCCTATATTTATTAATTCCCAAACTCTTTCTTCGATATCGAGGATCATCAAAATAAGAAAGAATACTATTTCTACGAAAAATACCATTTAAGGGAATTTCAATCGAGATACCGAAAGTTGATATTAATTCGTTTTCGCGTTCATGAATGGGTTGAAGTGGCATAAGAAATCTATTTCTTCGTTTCTTTGACAATAAATCATAATTCCCCCAGAGAATGACCGAATATAGGAGATTACAATGACCAGTACATAGGATTCGATTAAAGTCTAAATAATTGCAAATGCTCTCTTTTTCTTTACAATAAAAATCCGAATTAAAGAATTTGTACCTCATAGGAGCATTAGTTACTGATAGTTTCGAAGAAACATCTCTTCGTTTGAGAGAAAGAGAATGCGCGTTCGTTTGATCTTGATCTTTGTGAAGCGAAAGGGAGACGAGACTCGATCTGTACAGACCTCCCAATAATATCCATAAATGACTTATTTTGGTAATAAATGGATATTACCATACGTAAATTTTGATGCATGATACACGTCGCTACTCCAGTGCATTTCTCCATCTGAGTCAGAATAAATATGTTTTCGAACTTTCTCCTTAAAATTCAAAGGGGGTATTCCCGCCCGAATCTCAACAATCAATTGTTCTGATTCTACACATTGATCGTTTTGAATTAAAAGAAAACTCTTTGATGGAATATTCACATTATGTATAATATCTTCACTCTCAATAGTTACACACAAGAGCATAGAAAAACAGGATGTCCGTGACGTGTACGTGTCGGATGAACTAAATCCTTATTGAATTTTATTCTTCCATTATTGGGAGTTCTCACATGTTCACAGTACCTCATATAAATACTCCACCGGTATGAAAGGTTCTTAATGTTAATAGAGTCCCCAGTTCTCCAATCGATTAACCTGCAATAATTCCTACGACTTCTCCCAATTCAACCAGGTCGCCATGAGTAGGACTCTAGCCATAACCAGGTCCCTCAAATTCTTTTTTCTTGAGTCGTATGAGGAGAAAACTTCCTATACGTTTCTAAGAGGGGTATTGTTCATCTACATCTATCCCAATGAGCTGTCTATCGAATCGTTGCAATTGATATTCAATCCAGAAGAGAAGGAAAAAATCTTCAAAAAGTGGATTTTTATGATCCGATAAAAAATTAAAATTATTTAAATTTTCCTGCTATTCTATATTTTCTTGAAAGGGGTGCTCAACTTACAGGAACCGTAGTAGGACTCTGGCCATGAGTAGGACTTTGGCCAGTGTTAGTTGGTTGAAACATTATCACTTTTAGATCTCAGACTCTCAGTTTCTTGATATTTTTCATAAGATTGTACAGAAATAAATGCACCAACTAATCAGAATATTACTATACACACACCAGAAAGGAAAGGAAACCAGAGCAGAAACTTCTTTTATTATTCATAGTTCTTAGCCAGGGAGGAAATACATTTGCATTATCTATACATCAATATCGTAGCTGAAGGGCTTTCTACTGAAAATCTAGTGCCTAGAAATTATAACGAGTGCATGCGACAATGTTTCATCTTCTGTTAAGTGAGCAATATCTGACGCCCAACCTTGAATATCGTACACGCACGAACCTTTTTAGCGCCTTTCGTACTGCGGGATCTTCAAGCATGGCTGTTGAGATATCTTTTATGCGAGGATAAAAAACCTTCTCATCAAGGGAATTTTGAGCCCAGATCAGCATTTTTTACAAGCTTGGAAGCTTAGGATCTGCAATGCAAGTATTATCATGGCTAAAGTACATTAGAAAATGCACAAGAAAGAAAGATGATAGTGGATTCATATGTTTGATGAAAGAATAATGCACTAGTTGCACATAACAAATCTTTTCCGATTTTCGACCTTTACAAGTTCTCATCACCTTTACAGATCGGCTAACATGAACAAATTCCAATTCAAAACGACAATAACCAACAATCAAAGTAAAAGTCAAGCACAATAAAATTAACAAGTACATACTGGATTCTAATAGATGCAATATATAAATAAACAAATGCAGTTCTTAATTCAAAATGAACAACCAAAAACAAATTTTTAAAAAATAGTTATATATAACACAACTAACAAGTACATACGAGATACTAAAAGATGCAACATATAAGCAAACAAATGCAATTCGTTATTCAAAACATAGTCATACATAACACAACTAATAAGTACATATGGGATACTAACAGATGCAACATATAAGAAAATAAATGCAATTTGTTATTCAAAACGTACAACTAACAACAAGTGAAAACAAAAGGTTATAGACACCTACAAGTACATATTGAATACTAGCAGATACAACATATAAGTAAATAGATGTAGCTCAGAATTCAAAATGAACAATAAGCAAAACAGAGAAGAAAAAAAGGCCATTCACAGTACAACTAACAGGTAAACATTGGATAATAACAACTGCTATATATAAGTAAACAAATGCAGTTCTTAATTCAAAATGAACAACCAACAACAACTTTTTTAAAAAAATAGTCATACACAACACAACTAACAAGTACACACGAGATACTAACAAATGCAACATATAAGTAAACATATGCAACTCGTTATTCTAAACGTACAACAAACGACAAATGAAAACAAAAGGTCATAGACAGGACAACTAACAAGTACACATTGAATACTAACATATGCAACCTATAAGTATACATATGCAAGTCGTTATTCAAAACGTAAAACTAACAACAAATGAAAACAATAGGTCATAGACGGCACAACAAGCAAGTACACATTGAATACTAACATGTGTAACATATAAGTAAACAGATGCAGCTCCTTATTCAAAACGTACAAATAATAAAAAATGAACAAAAATGTCATAGACTGTACAACTAACAAGTACACATTGAATACTAACAGGTGCAACCTATAAGTAAACAGATGCATCTCAGAATTCAAAACGAACAATCAGCAAAAAAGAGAAGAAAAAAGGTCATTTACAGAATTACAGTAAAACTAACGTATACACGTTGGATAATAACAACTCCAATATATAAGTAAACTGATGGAGTTCTTAATACAAAATGAACAACCAACAAAATCTTTTTTTTTTTAAAAAATAGTCATACACAACACAACTAACAAGTATACACGAGATACTAATAGATGCAACTCAATTCAGACACAACTCAATTTTTGTTCTTAGACAACCTTATAGTAAAATAAAATCCTATGAAAGAACTAGAATAGAAGCAGCAAATCAAAATCCACTTGGGCATTGAATCTCACCAACAAAAACAAACAGTAAAACCAAAAGAATTCAGCTGCTCATCCTAAATGACATTATATCAGCATTATCCCATCAATTATACTTGCACTATCTTAAAAGTCAGGCCAAAATTTGCAGTTTCTAAAGATACAAACCAAATTCTAACCCCTTCCCAACAATTCGGTCTCTAACCAACAATGCAAATGAATGAAATTTAACAAACCAACACGACCATAATCTAACAAATGGAAAGAAAAGATTTTTACCGGGCCACTGATTTCAGATTCTTCGTGTATCCGTTGATGACTGAGTTCCAGGAGATGGTGTTTTTGGAGTGGGGATTTTTGTCGAACAATTAGCGGGCAGCTTGTATATTGCTGCTCCGGATATAGCCGTTGATTGAATTGTTTAAATGGAGTGACGATAAAAGAGTAAAGATGGATTGGCAGGAGGAGGAAGAAGGAGGTTCTGCTCAGTTTCGTGATGAGATGTTGGTTTCTGCTCAGTTTGACGATGAGATTAATCTCAAAGTTGGTTACAGCGTTCATCCCCAACTAAATGGACCTGACCCGTGTAGATTAATCAAATTTTATTAATTTCAAATAGACCTTGGTCTGTCCATAAGCTTATGGACAGACCACCTTTCCTGAGACTTTCCCTTCTTTCAAAATAAACAACTTTTTAACAGTTTACCAAACAGTAAAAACTTGCTTAGCTTATAAGAAAAATATTTGCTTATAAACAAATCTGGCTTATTTATACTTTTCTCCCTAAAATAACTTATGCTTCAAAAATAAGCTTTTTTTTATTAGTTTACCAAACACAAAAAACAACTTAACTTATAAGTAAAACTCTTATAAGCCCGGTCAATCACACCCTCATAAACCCGGCCAAACATATACTAAATCGATCACAAAAAATGTTAAATGAGTTAAATACAGGGGCAAATTCATAATTTTATCTAAAATGCCATAAAAATCAAACATAAAATAAAATAATGTATTATATGAAGTCATCAATACAACAACCCCACCGCCGCCGTCCAGTGATCCGATGACCAGCACCCTTCCATCCAGAGGCGGATCTACGCCTGGACAAATTAGTGCAATTGCCCTACCACTTTAAAAAAAAATACTTCCTCCATCCTTCTTTACATGACATAATAAGTTTAAGTATTTGGATTTAGATGAACGAAATGAGTAAATGAAATGAATTTAGAAAGTAAAAAGTAAAATGAGTGGATAAAATTGAGCAAATCTTGCTAAATATAGATAGTTTTCCAATATAAAAGAAAATTCCAAAAAAGAAAGTGTGGCATATATAGAGTAACGTAAAGAGTATATAATTTTTATTTTTTTAGTTGGTTAATACATAATCTTAGTTCAGTTTCCCAATTTATTTTTAATGTTGAACCCACTTAATTCCATTAAATTCCAAAATTTCTTGAAATTTCAACACTACTTCCAAAGGTAGAGGCACAAAATTGAATTGTGACCCACCAAATTTAAATTCCTAAATCTTCCCCTGCTCCCATCACACCTCCGCCGCTATCTTTATGGCCTCCTCATCCTCCAAATCCACCCACCCTCATGTTTAACTCCTCCACTGCCTCTACCAGGCCACCATCCTCCCCCACAAATCCCTCAAATTAAGCTCTTGAAATTTGTATCCATCATTGGGATTGAAGGGAGCTGTTAAACGTTACTCTATTGACCTAGTCTTTAGGAGTTTAGCTAGTTGTTGAGATCATGTGCATCCACGTTCCTTGTATTTCTCAGTTACTGCACCCTCGGAGTCTCTATTTAAGGCTTTGCAGTCATAATTGGAAACCTATGTTACCCTGACTCGGATTAAGTGTTGTGTTTGAATAGGGATCCGATACAGTGATACTTGAATTTGATATTTTAACCGACACGCTGACATTATTTCGACACATCATTATTTTGTCATTTTTTAGAGTAAATCAGGTTTCTGATTAGTTGATTGATTTTATTGATTCTGGACAAATCTCGTTGACTAAGTCAGAGTCCTAGTAGTACTATCTTTCCTTATTGTATTCTATTTAATCATGTCAGCAATACATTATTTCCTTACAGCAAATACATCTTCTCATGGTATCAGAGCAGTTTTCTGATTCACCTTCCTAAAACCTAAAATTTTTTTATGCACTCTCCCTTTCCCTCGAGCGGCCGATCGAAAATCCTCTCACCCTCCCTTTCGAAAAACTTATTGTTCAATACCCTTCTCCAAATTATGCAAATCAAGCTCAATAAGTCCAACTTTCTTCTCTGGAAACTTCATATTGGATACGTCATCAAGCCTAGAAGCTTTTTGGTTATCTTGATGGGTCGACTCCATACCCACCTCTCCATACTCCGCCGCTGGCCAGCTCCTCGTCTCCTTCGTTCGCCGCCATTCTCAGCACTCCTCTCACGAGCTCCAAGACCAATTGTGCGGTGGATTAGGCAGCCTACAAATTGGCCAAGGAAGTCTATAACCTCTGGATTGATGAATACCAGAGGGTTTGCATTATGTTCTTCTCTTCTCTCTCTCCCTCTCTCTCCTGAGGTCCTTTCCAAACTCCTGGCCTCGTGTGTAACTACCAAAGACATCTGGGACAACATTTGCGCCACTTTTCTTAACAGTAGCACATCCACCATCCTTTATCTTCGTGCCGATGTCCAGGGTATAAGTAAGAGAGGTACTATTCATGAACTCCATTTACAATTTAAAGATATTTTTGAGAAGTTATCTCTTATAGGTTCTCCAGTATCTAATAATGATAAGATAATTTGGTTTTTAACTGCTCTTGGGTCTGAGTTCAGAGATTTTTCTACCCCGTTTATTAATTCTTCCCCTACGCCTTTATATGCTGATGTGTTATCTTGGCCAAGAACCATGAGGAATTTTAAAAAATTTACAGGAAATTTAGCATCGGCGTCTGGGCCGGTCGCGATCGTTGCGGGAGAAAACCCCTTAGCCAGCCGCGCATGGGATCACACGCCGGTGAGGGGCGGCAGCGCGTTTGGTGCACGCACTGCCAGAGGCAAACGTTTCAGTGGGCA
Organism: Rubia yunnanensis; assembly: GCA_037428765.1. Lineage (NCBI taxonomy): Eukaryota > Viridiplantae > Streptophyta > Magnoliopsida > Gentianales > Rubiaceae > Rubia > Rubia yunnanensis. The sequence goes on along the minus strand of CM075069.1, from coordinate 28,255,336 downwards.
CTGCGGTGGCTAGTCTCCTAGTTACGCTCAGCCGGCTACCTTGGGCTCTAGTTCGGGCCGCGGTCAGCCGCACTGCACTTGGTGTGGTCAGCCTCATCATTTTGCTGCTACTTATTATAAGATGTTGGCTCAGACTCGTCGTACAGACTCAACCTATTTGGCTTAAAACTTTCAGGTGTCCATGCAGCTGAACCCATCTGCGAGCACATCAGACTGGTATCTTGATTATGGTACAACTAGTCACATGGCCTCTTCAGCCGCTTGCTTGGACAGTGTTTCTCCACATTATGGTAATTCTCAGGTTTCTGTTGGTAATGTTGCTTCTATTCAGATTTCGCATATTGGTGATTCTCATATTTATGATAATTTGAAACTATATGATGTTCTAGTTATCCCTGAGATTACAAAGAATTTACTGTCTATTAGTAAACTGACCATAGATTTGAATGTGTCTGTTACCTTTGATGATCGGAACTCTATTATTCAGAACAAAGTATCCAGGGCAGTCCTAGGCAGGGGCCATAGTGATGGAGGCTTGTATGTGTTAGACAAAGGAGACTCAACACTGGTTTTGTTTTTGCAGCAGAATAAAGGATGGGCATCCTTCGAGCTTTGGCACGCTCGCCTAGGACATGTGCTGACTGCAGTTATTTCCGGTTTGTAGAACTCCGGTTTACTTTTAGTTTCCTCTTTATTACGTAAACCACATACTTGTACTCCTTGTGTTATGGCAAAGGGGCAACAATTATCTTTGGTTGAAAACACTAAACGTGCCGCGCGCATCCTGGATTTGGTACACTGTGATTTGTGGGTCTCTCCCCAGTTTTATCTGAGATTGGTTTTACTTATTATGCCTTATTTATGGATGATTATTCCCATTTTTATTTTTTTTCTTACTTAAAAAGTCTGAGTTTTTTGAAACATACTTACAGTTTGAGGCATTGGTAGAGGATCAATTTACATCTACAATTAAGGTTTTTCAGAGTGATGGAGGCACTGAGTTTTTGAACATGCTCCTGGGTCTCATTTTGCCTCAAAATGCATTCACTGCCAAGTTTCATGTCCGTATACTCAGGAGCAAAATGGATGAGCGGAACACAAACATCGGCATCTTGTGGAAATGAGTCTTACGATGCTATTCCATTCACATCTTCCGCTTTCTAGATGGGTTGACGAATTTGCCACTGCAATTTATACTATTAATCGGTTACCTGCTCTGATTTTACATGGTGCCTTCCCCGATGGTCTTCTCTATTAGCGGGATCCTATTTACTCAAACTTCCATCCTTTTGGTTGTCGGTTATTTCCTTATGTTCTTCCTATGACCGATCACAAGTTATCTCCCCGGAGCATTCCTTATGTTTTCATTGGATACAACTTCCGCTGTTTTGACACTACCACCGGTAAAATATATGTCACCCGTCATACTCAGTCTGACGAGAGTATTTTCCCTTCGCCTCCTATGCTTCGGGGTTCGGATCTTCTCTCTCGATTTTGGATGTCTCTTCCTTTTTGGATGCTGACGGTGGTTCAGGCCACTTATTGTCCCCATTTGATGAGTCGGGTCCTTCACCTAGCCCAGTTTACTCGTCCAATCCCAATGAGTCGACACCTGCACGCCGGCCCCCTTCTCCACCACCACTGGCCAGTCCAGCCTCCTCGGCTGTGTCTTCTCTTGCCACCACCGCCACTCTATCCTCGATTTCTTCTGGCAGCCCATCACCACCACCTTCCCAGCCTCGGCCAATTGCCCATCGAATGGTCACTCGAACAACCACTGATGCTATTCAGCAACGAGATTACTCGGATATTGTTGTGCATGGTCTTCTTACTGCCCTTCTTTCTCAGTCTGAGCCCACTGATTACCGCTCGACCCTCAAGGATCCTTCTTGGATAGCTGCTATGAATGAAGAGATTGCTGCCCTTAAAGACTAGCACACTTAGGATTTGGTTCCTCGCCTATCGGATGTCAACGTTGCTGGCTCCAAATTGGACTATTGGCTGAAGTATCGACCAGATGGCACAGTTGATCATCACAAGGCCCGACTTGTTGCTCAGGGAGTTTTTTGCAGATTCCTGGTTTTGACTTTGACCACACATTTAGTCCTGTGGTCAAAGATTCCATCGTTCGCACAGTCCTTGCCATTGCTACAATGCGCTCATGGACACTTTATCAACTGGACGTCAAGAATGCCTTTCTGACCGATGTTCTCGGTACTCCATTCTACATGGCGCAACCTGTTGGCTAAAAGGACCCACTCCGCCCAGATTACATCTTTCGTCTGCGAACGGCCATTTATGGTCTTAAGAAGGCTCATCGGGCCTGGTTTCAGAGGCTCATCACTTATCTATTGTAGCTCGGGTTTCAGTGCAGTTCGACAAACACTTTCTTATTTGTTCTATCTAGAGGGACATCTTTGTTTTATCTTCTGGTCTGTGTTGATGACATCATCCTCACTGGAAACGATTCACTACTTCTCCGCCAGTTCATTAATCGGACACATTGAGAATCCACTATCAATGATCTGGGTGCTTTGCACTACTTTCTTGGCTTAGAGGTTTCACCCACTTCGTCGGGCTTACTTCTTGGTCAAGCTAAGTATGCTCAGAATATTCTGCCAGTATGTCTGATGCTATTCCAGTCACTACTCTTTTTTGTTCTGGGTTTGCAGTTACACAACTCCACTAGTCCTTCTTTTCGAAACCTGACTCTATACTAATCCTTGGTTGGTGCTCTCCAGTGCTTAACGATCACTCGTCCTAACTTGGTTTTTTTTTTCGATTAATACTGTCAGTCAATTTCTTTAGGACCCTCGCGATGATCATTTTGCAGTAGTCAATCAGATTCTCCGATATGTTCACGACGTGCTCCATTTTGGTCTCATCTTTTGCTCTGGCAACACTCCTGAGGTCTTCGGTTATTCCGATGCTGATTAGACTCGTTGTCTGGAGACTCGGCGTTCCACTTTTGGCTATGCGGTCTTCCTTGGTGGTAATTTGGTCTCCTAGAGCGCAAAGAAGCAGCCCACTGTCTCTCGCTCCAGTACTGAGTCAGAGTATCAGGCTCTTGCCAACATTGCTTCAGAGGTAGTTTGGCTGTCTCATTTGCTTCGCGATCTTTGTGTTCCGCTTTCAGGTTCGCCACTATTGTAATGTGACAACAACAGTGCCATTTTCCTGGCTCAGAATCCGTTTGCTCACAAGCGGGAGAAGCACATCGACATTGATTACCATTTTGTTCGTGAGTAGGTCGCATCTGGTAAGCTCCGAGTTGCACATGTTTCCACTGGTCTTTAGATTGCTGACATCTTCACCAAGGGACTTTCCCATCCTCAGTTCGAGTTCTTCAGGTCCAAGTTTTGCGTTGTTGAGCATCCGACGCTTCGGTTGAGGGGGTGTGTGTTAGAGTAAATCAGGTTTCTGATTAGTTTATTGATTTGATTGATTCTGGATAAGTCTTGTTGGATAAGCCAGAGTTCTAGTAGTACTATCTTTTCTTGTTGTACTCTATTTAATCATGTCAGCAATACATTATTTCGAAACGGCAAATACATCTTCTCTATTTTATCTAAATTTGACAAAAAAGTTGTCAAAATTCCTTTTTTTTTTGGAAGGGGGGTTGCGGTATGTTTTCAAATGGATGAAAATAGAATTGAGAATAAGAGATTTCAGTGATAATTGCCTTCTCTTCAAAACTATGTTGGAAATTCCAACAAGGAATTATCCCATTGTCCCAATTTATATGGCTTTCTCCCAGTTACAACCAGATCCTCTCAAAACTTCAAAAGAATTAAGTCAGTGGACCAAGTTGCACACAATAACTCACTTGTGATCCTTGGAAAAGGAATAGTAAGATTATGGGAGGCTAACTGGACCTTTAAAGGTCCTCTGGTGGATATTTGTAATCAGCAAATTACAAATACCCCCGAGCTAATATCCATTGAAGATTTCATCAACTAAAAAAATATATATCTTCCATCTATATCTGGTGCCATTCCACCAGAAACTTTCACCTTTTTGGAGGCCACCAGCACGGGATGACAAAATGATTTGGATTCCACATTGGTATGGAAATTTTAATTTTAATACAGCCCACGAACTCATCAGGAATGAAAGAAGAAAACTCAGATCAATAAAAAGAAAAGGTATGGAATGAAAGGTGACAAATGCTATATTACCTTGTGATGATATATTAACGTTTTATCACTTTAAATTGGCTTCAAGATGCTGCGTTCTCTATCAATACACTGATTCTTAGTTACACTTTTTCAATGGTCGTGCTTTTGTTAGTTTATTATGGAATGATATGCATCAGATGTTGGCTATACAATGACAGGATTTTGTTAATATATGAGATATATTATCAGTTTGTTGGTCTTTTCAGGTTCAGACTCAATTAGTGCATATAATGCCATCTGTTAAGGAAATAGAAATCCTTTCCTTGTAGGAAAGGTTATAGATGGTAGTTACATTATAGAATTAGTTATAGATGGTAGTTACCTTATAGAATTAGTTATAGATGGTAGTTTCCTTGTAATCATCATCATTAATGAGATGTGTCATTGATGTGATATCAATGCACCATAATAAAGTCATTATATATTTTATCATGATATCAGAGCCTAAAATCCTAAAACCCTAAAAGAAAATTCTATTGCCATTTTTCCCGAGCTCCTACTGCCACCAACGACAGCGCGTTCCTCCACGCGCTGCCGCCGTGCCACCTTTGAAGCTCGTCGTTCGTCGACCACGGCCGCCGTATTCTACTTTTACCAACTTGCACGCGCCGTCCTCGATCTCCATGTGTCGCTGCACCGATCTCCACGCGTCGTCACTCATTCAACACGCCGGTGTGTCTTGCCGATCTGATCTGCTGCCGGTTATTGTACCTGCTACTGATATGTACCTTACTTTACACTATGTCTGCCTCCGGAAGTAATCCCGAAGATCATGCCCATACTGATGTTGGTTTTGAGGCTACTGCGCTTTAGAACATTAATAGCTATGAGGTAATTGTGACTTTACTGAAATAGTTGCAGTTGCAATCTGGCCCTAAGATACATGTACATGTTGGTCGTTTGTCGACTAATCCCTACTTCATTGGCTCTTCTGACGAACCTGGTTTGGTTATTGCACCCACCATCCTGAAGTGTCAAGAGAATTACCTTGAATGGTCTCCTACAAATACTGCTCTTACTGGATTTGAATACTATTCTACCAGCTGCAACTGTTACTGTTGTTGCTGCTACTTCTACCCCTACTGAGATTTTTAAGTTTTTTTTAATGATTAGAAATTTCATAATCTTCTTTGCAAGTTGGGCATTCTTGTCATCATGCTCCAACTTGAGGGAGGGTGTTAAGGAAATAGAAACCCTTTTCTTGTAGGAAAGGTTATAGATGGTAGTTACATTATAGAATTAGTTATAGATGGTAGTTAGCTTATAGAATTAGTTATAGATGGTAGTTTCCTTATAGACTTAGAATTATATTCTTGTTAGACTTTGGTTTGTTGTAAGTCTATATATTGTAATCTTCATCATTAATGAGACGTGTCATTGATGTGATATCAATGCACCATAATAAAGTCCTTTTATATTTTATCACCATCTTTTGTTTGTTAGATATGTGGAAATCCAGAAATAGTTGGTTGCATGATAATTTACAATTCAGTCATCAGTCTACAGTTAGGACTGTTAAACATGGGTTTTACTATGCTATCCGAATCTATGTTGGATGTTGAACTATGGCCAATCTTTCGTGATTATAATTTTTGGAAGAAATCTTATTGATAATCAGTTTGAAATTAAGACTAATTCTCTCAATGGAAAGAAATTTGCAGAAAATCCTTTGCATGCTCCTTGGAAATCATATACTTTTGCTTGTTTTGTTAATGATTAAATTCTCATATGCTCTATTATGCATGCTAAAATAGAAGGGAATACAGTTGCAGATATATCAGCTAAGGAAAGCTTGGCTAATTATCATACTAATACAACTTTCAATTCCCTTCCCCTATCTCAAGAAATTAAAGGGCTCATTTTGTTGTACAAAATAGGATTACCATCAATAAGATTACATGATTATCCTCCATATAATAGTATATGCTCCTCTCTTTTTATTCTTACAGGCACAACATCAAAGACAACTCTGCAGCAGCTACAAAAGCACATGTAGATCATATAATTTTGCTAAGCCTCGCCCTTTTTACGACATCGGGATCACAGTCACCTAGGGAGTCACTTTTGCATGAGCGCCATCACGAAGCAAGGTTCGGCTACCACCATCGCAGTTCGACATGTATCATTAATATACACTAGAGGAGGATGCCTCATCAAAGACAGCATTAGAAGTCAGTTTCGCGAGAATTTCTTAAAGCTGCCTTCCAGAAAAGGTTCCGAGCTCGGAACATCTGTGAATCGGACCGCCCAATTAATTAAAGGCAGTTATTTCCTATTGAAAGGCGGTTTTGTTGTAACCGCCTTTGATTGTGGGTGATGGAAGGCGGTTCTGTCGAGGTGACTTTGAACATGATTGATTCCGAGTTGGGAACAGAACAATGATCTGAACGTTGTTCCGGATCCGGAACTGGTCGATTTGCGTCATAATAGAAGAAACAATTTTTCTTCCAAATTCATAAGCTCTGTCGATTTAAAATTCCGTATTCGGAACAACATCGGACTATCTTTGACTAGAATTTATTAAGGTCCGAGTAAAGTTCCGATATCGGAAGTTATAAAAACTAGCAATAAATGCATCTGGTCAATCCCATTTTCATATGGAGAAAAAAGTTGAAAATTTAGGGCACTCTTTGGAAGGAAAAGGTAAAGGTTAGTCTACATATACAAATACTCTTACGTAATTGGACTAATGATTTTATTATTGTGTTAAGTGTTGTAATGTTTTGATTTAGGGTTTTTAATTTGAAATCTTTCTCATCGGAATTGTGCTACATATATGATTGAATGTGTGTCGATGTAATTTTCATATAGTTAATGGATAGAATTGGACTCATCGAGAGCAACCTTAGGACATCACCCAATTACATTCGTTTAGTGAATTTATTTATTGTGGTGGCTTTTGAACAAGCCGCCAAAAATGGGGTTGCAACCATATCTCCAAGAATGCCGTTACAACCATATCTCCAAGAATCACACAACATTAAAATGGAAAGCCAATTGAGTTTAAATAAAATTCCAAATATTAGCATGACAACAAGATTAGGAATCAAAACATTGGAAAGCACATAAATTCAACAACCAAATCCCGGATCTATAGTAGGATGAAATTGTACGTTACAAAGAATACGTTCTCTTCTGGGGTGGTTTCTTGGATTCTTTTATAGCTCTCTCGTAAGCTCGCTGCTTCCGCTCCAGGGTCCATACACGCTCTCTCAATTGGCAGACTTCATCACAAACCCATTTGCAGACATTCTTCATGGCCTTCATAAATCCAGGGCCGAACTCATCTATAAAAAGGTAATTTGTTAGGAATACATAACAAATAAAGACATAGTTATTTATTTTAACAATATTCTATTGGAATTATATTACCTTCTTGCATTCTATGCCTCTTGCTTGGTTTCGTCGCTGCCGGTGTCTTATGATACCACTTGTTTTCGAGTATTACCTACTTCTTCTTCATCAAGTACTATTTGTCGAAGTACTTACAAGGATTCTCCTCCCCACTTAACTACAATCCCTCTACTGTCTTCAAAATTGACGTAATCAAGTTCTCACACGGGAGGCTCTTGATTACCTTCTTCGAGGTAGCAATCGACATCATGTGTTTCAAAATAGCCGACCCGGGATTGATTCTATGGCCCTCCATTACGTAGTAGAAGATCATAAGTCTAGCATAGGTAGGTTCGGTGATATGGCCGGACTTGGGAATGATTGACCTAGCTATAAAGTCCCACACAATATGATCATCCAGAACAAGGCGATCCAAAGAAAATGATTTGGGCCTACCAATATCATGGGCATTTTGGCTAAAATACCGCACACTACAATCCACGGGGTTTATCCTAGGATATTCATCATCAAGAGGCCACTCTCCTCTATGGTAAACAACATCTAAAGGACCATTCTCTCTTTGTGGATACACGTCCTTGGGGGCCCTTATGGGGACAATCAATGATTTTACTCAAGATCCATGGGCTAAACTCTACGTTAAAACCATTCACCTTCGTCCAATATGCACCCCCTCCCTAAATCTCATGCAAATTTCTATAAAATTGGCAAGTTTCATCAAAATAAGATGGCTCATTCATTGTCAATAGTATAAGGACATGTTGGCTTTCTAATTTATGCAAAAGGTTGGCTAGCCTTATGGCATGGTGAAGATTCAAGTCTAAGACACAACAATCTATCAACTTCCCACTAGTTCTTAATGCATTACACCTATTTTCTAAATCAAGAGAAATGAACCATCATGAGTCATAGCCGGGATTCATACCACGCCCGCCACATCCTCCTCTCATTGATTTAAACCTCCTTGTAGGAACCACTCCATTGGCATTTGATGTGGACATGTTGAGAGGGATTGATTTTTTGGTTCCGAGTGAGGCAATCCGTCTAGGGTTCTAATTTAAGAACTATGAATTTCAAGCGGGGCTTTTAAAAAAAATAAATATAGGAGACCTTTCCGAGTTTGGAACTGAATCTGGCCTTTGTAATTTCAATCAAAATGTTGGATCTGATTATATGAAAGAAGTCGGAACTTGTCTTACGAACTCAGAACCTTGTCTGTCATTTTACAAAAAAATAATTAAAGGCAAAGAGTCATTAACATAGATCAAGATCAAATAAAAACCAAGAAATTGGAACTCAAGTTCCGGACTCGAAACTAATTCTGTCAACCAAAGAAAGAAAATAAAGACAAAGAATCAATCATATAGATCAAGATCAGATAACAGCCAAGAAAGCAGAACTCAAGTTCCGAACTCGGAACTAGTTCTGTCAACCAAAAAAAAGAAAATGTAGACAAAGAGTCAATCATACAGATCAAGATCAGATAACACACAAGAAATCAGAACTCAAGTTCCGGACTCAGAACTAATTCTGTCACCTAAAAAATCAAAATGACCCAATAAGCTAAGCATCGCAGATTAGGATAAAAAATGGGCAAGAAATTGGAAATTGAATTACGAGCTCGGAACTAAGAATTTCTTAAAGTATACGTTACTGAAAGACAATGTTATGATATCTGAACTAACTCTGTCTACACAATTTTCAAAGGTAAGACCCAGTTCTGTACTCGGAAGACGTTTGGAAACTTTGGTAAAAATTATAATGCTCTTTTTTGTAAATGTAATCCACAAATTCCCTGATAAAAATTACACAACTATAAAACTTCTTGGCTAAAAACAGTTTGGGATTACTAAAATTTTGCATTAAACCCATCCCCAGATTATTGTACAAGATAAATAATCCAAACAAGTACAAATTAAGTCTTTATAGAAATAAAAATATTACAAATCAAGAAAATGAGTTAATATTATGAAAACTTAGAATCTAATACAAATCAAGTATTTTGAAGATCAAATTAATCATCCTCTTCTTCATTGTCGAAGTCCATCCCACCCAGCTCGGAACTGGATTGCTCATCAGCATCGCCACGCTTCTCCTCCACCTCATCCTTCTCTGTATCATCACTATTGTCGTTAGAGTACTCTGGTTTGAAATTAGGCATGGATTCATTGTCGCTGAGCTTGATTTGGAGGCATGTGGATTCAACAAACTTGGTATGATGAGCATTTGTGCCTGCCACTTCATTGTTAGCCGAACTAACATCCTCCTTGATGCATGCCAAGTATTTTTTTGAGTGTTTCCATCTAACTCCTTTGCTCACCTGCAACACAAACAAAATTACACAACTATGTATTAGGGGTAATGTGTATGCCCGATTTATTTAAATGTTTTCTAATCAATGTACTTACATGACTTTGATCCTTTAGCCTTGTCCAATGAAGCTTCCCTTGCTCACTTGGCGGCTTTTGTTTTTTTCCCTGGAATGTTCTTAATTTGCCATTTCTTGTCTTCATATAGAACCACATGCTTATGATCAAACCATGTGATCTGCACCATTACGCATGCTTTAACCAATGCATTTGACATACTTTTTAGTTATTTTTAGTTGGTGGATTTCTAGTATTAGTTTAGTTTACGTGACAGGGGGTTTAGACGGCCATGCTTGATTTTCTTGTCTAAATCCTGCATTTTATAGACTTAGTTGGTACTAATGGGCATCTTGTATCAACGGGCCCCTTGATCTTCCTTGTGATCATCTTTAGTAGGTCACCCGTGGGTACTTTTTGATTACATTTTATGTGAAGGCCATTCGCAAGAGTGATAGAAGATTGAGGGCCGTTTGTAAGGATGTTAGAAGAGGTGAAGGCCATTCATGTTAGAATGGTAGAAGATGAAGGCCACAGACATCAATGTGTGGTAGAAGGAGATTGAAGCCAATGATAGGTGGCTTCGAAGTTCAAGACGGCCAAAGGAGAAAGTGGTGAATCATGGTCCGAGGAGTGATGCCTTATTCTGAGAACAATCCAGGAATAATTAGCCTTCAAAGTTGGTTCCATTGGATTTTCCTTCTCAAGTACTACAAAATAGACTACTAGAACTCCCAATTCGGAATAATAGATCACCCGTAGCAAGCAAACGAAGTTCAGTCAATGAAGCACCATCGGCACTTCACGGACCACACATGGTCAAGCACCGGCGGTCCATGACAAAGCACACATGCTACACTACACAAGAGTTCCAGGGGTTTCATGAAGACCAACATAAGACCTTTATGAGGCAAAGGCACCGGGCTGTGACAAAGTTCCCAGACCATGAAGCAAGGGGAAGAGTTGAAGAATTTGGCTAAGCATGGAGCCGGTCCGTGAAAACCTTCATGGATTGTGAGAAGAATTTTGAGCAAAGCCACAAGCTCCTTGCGGGCCATGAAAACCTTCATGGACCGTGGGAAAACTATGAGAAAAAACCATGTACTGTCGCGGCCCGTGACAATCTTCACAGACCGTAGCACGAAACCTTGCATGCTTAATTGACCGTAACATTCGTGCCAGTCCATGAAGCCTTGGCGGCTAACCTAGGGTTTTGCTATTTTTGGCCTATTTTGGGCCTATTTTTAGGCTCAATCTCCTACAACTATATATAAGAGACTTAGTCTTCTACTAAACCATAAGCTAGGCATAATATACAGTAGATTCTCTCTCTAGTTTAGAGAGAATGAAGAGGAGAGTTCTTCTTCTCCTTCCTTCTCCTTTTCTTTTCCTTTCCTTTTCTTTTCATCTTATTTTCTTGATCCATGCCATCTAACCTAATATTTTCCATGGATCTAACCTTTGTAGAGTAGATTTTGAGCTTGGGATTAATTTTTGCACTTGGTATGTTCCAAATGCTTTATGAGATTCCTTAGATCCATCCCATCTTTGTGTTTATGATATTATTGTGATTTTTCTGGAATGTTATAAATGCATGGGTATTACACCACATATAAGCACACACTTTGGGATATACTCATGTATGGTGCAATTATTGATACCCCCTAGGGAAGAGAAACCTGGATGTTAGAATGGGCAGGGGAGAATGCGTCTGCGTGGGTGTGTGAATGGGGGATTTGAGAATGCTCTGACCTATTTTCCATCACACTAGTCTTAGCTAACTTCGTAACTGTTGTCTGAGAGGTTGCGGGTAGAGATAGTGAATAGTATCAAGCTAGGTGTTGTGCTGAAACCCTAGTATCACAGATAAGGTGCCTACAAACCTTGGGCCTAGCGTATATAGGATCCAGGGGGAGTAGTTTCATTTTTGGTGAAATCCCAAGACGTAATAGCACGAGGGCTAAAAATACCGGCAACAAGGGTCAGACATTGTTGCACTCCCCTAATTACGATGATGGTGCCTATGGAGGGTTGTAAGTGTACCCGCTGTGATAGGGTTAGGGAAGTGTATGTCATTGGCCACGCCACGTGTTATGAATACAGTGATAGGTCTTTTGTAAGTCTTTATGTGAATGAATCGAAGACTGAAGCATTAGAACTACCATGTTGCTAAATTATTCCCAAGTGCCTAGTATAATTAATTTACTTGTTTGTTAATTTCATGCTTTGTAGTTGTTAGTTGAAAATACCAACCCCCCCGAATTGCATGTTTACATAACTAGTAGTTCCTTTTTCACTCGTACGGATTGATGACCCATAAAAGATTGTGTTTCTAACTAGTACTTGAGCCCTAGAATCCTTGTGGACAAACCCAGGGCTTGCCGCTTACTACCCCTTGGTAGCTTAGCAGTGAGAACGGGTGCAGAATTATAAATCTCTATCTTTGACCAATAAACCCCCCCGGCTCATGTTGTAATGACGACCGGGTCAAGGGCAGGCCACCATGACTTATTGTAGAAGGTTAAACTTAGTGGTTTGTCGACGGGGATCACTTTCCATTTCTTAATCATGGCGGTTATCAAACCTCTATATGGGAGATCTTTCTTTTTCCCCGCAGCAGCCTTCAGCATGTACATCAAAATGGCATACCCCGAATTTAATATCACCCCTTCTACGATGTAGTAGAACAACATCAAGTTCCCCATGGTCGGCTCACACGCAAGCCCACCCGAGGGCAGGATATTCAAGCAGATCCACTCAAACACAATCATGTGCTAACACTAACCCCCCACATCATACTCGTCTGCTCGCCTTGGCACTACTCCGGTACGACCAAAATATTTCCTATCAATTTCTACTAGACACAAAGGGGTGAGTTCACTAGAGGCATGCCAATTGTTTTGGTGAAATATTTCAATTGGACCTTTACTCCCATCATCCAGAGTAAATTTGCTATCGTCAGTATACTCGCAACCTATGGCTTTGTTCAGAGTAAATTTTGTGATGGGAATTGTGATGCCATTTACCGTTGTGAGGTCTCTATTGTTCCTACTTTTACCCAGATTAGCATAGAAGTGCACCACCTCGTCATAATGGACTTGCTCATTAGTTGCACTAACTTATCAAAATGGGAAGGTTTCAAAAATTAAATCAAATACCTTAGACATAATGACTCAATATCCAAACTATCAATTACCCATGGATTGCAACATTTACTTTTTTGGAATTGAACGTACCTACTCTTTGCATCTGTGTTGAAGAACAACTTTGATTCCCCACTTCTTGACGTGGTTGATGACTCCTAGTTGCCTCATCACCATATCCACCACTGACACCTTGACCTATATGACTTGGCATGATTGATTATGGAAATTGTAAGGTGAAGTAATTTAGGGTTTGGGAGATATTGGGAAGAATGGGATTTTTCAACTTGTGAATTGTCCGTTGCAGATTTTTTTATATATACAAAATGAGTTCTGATGGTGGAATTCAGTCTTTTTCACAAAACGTAGGATAGAACAGGTTCTAAGTGAGAAACACAGTTCCGAGTTTAAAACTTAATATCGGCCACAGGGCATTAAAGGCAGTTTTCAAACGAGCATTTAATTCCCATTTGATAAAACCATGAATTCACTCCAATTTTCTCCCACAAAAACCCTCCTCCCATCTTCCATTTCCTTCAATAAAAAGTTATTCACCCAATCTTCATCTATGAAGATAACTACATTAAACCCTACTATATATGTGATCTAAACATCCAATGTCCAAGAGTTTGTACAAAAGCAAAGGTAATCCTTGGGCTAGGGTTTTCATGGCTCAAGATTGTTCTAATTTCAACTATTTGGATGAAAGGTACAAATTTCAACATCTCCCCTTGTTCTACTTTCAATTGTTTGGATAAAAAGGTACGTAGGGTTAGTATACATTGATATATTCATGGTGTTAGTTTATTTCTTCAATGTGTATGTGCTATATATATATAGTCTTGCATTACCCTAGATTATGTATATTATTTTATGATTTTGATGTATATTCTTAGGAAGTAAAATGTCCCAGAAAAAGACTTGTGTTGAACATGTGCATCCAATAGGAGGAAATTCACAAAACCTAGGCATTGATAATGATGAGGAGGAGGGGTCGGAGGTGTGGGGGTTTGCTGGAACACATTGTAGAGCATTGGAAAGGAAGATGGCTTGAAAGGAACTAACTTTGTTGGTTTTCACCAAATCTGGAAAGTGTATATCGAAGGAACAAGCTAAATGGTCTAGTTGGGTATGGAGGGTTGGTAGAACAAGGTTAGACATCAAGTACAATAGTTGGTATGAGGTTCCTAAAGAATATAAAGATGTTTTATGGACGGAGTGCAAGTTACCTACAATTATATTAGCGAACTTGACTTTATTAAAAAGCAAATGTTCCTAAATAATATCCTATATTAATCTTTGAAAATATATTTTATTTTTACCCACGTAGAGACCGTTTGAGTTTGATGCCCCAGATATGAATGATATAAGGAAAAAGGCAACGGACATGATAGCGCACAGTTGGAGGGAGCACAAATATACCCTATCATGAGATTTCATATTTTCTAGTAAGAAGGGGACCATCCCTGGTTGATCTATACATATATTCAACCCAAAAGTTGGGAGATCCGGGATCCCAAATAAATGTTGCTTATTTTTATTTCGACACTATATATTTGATTAATTTTTAAATAAATACAATTGCCTACAAATGTAGGGTACGGGGAGTGAAAATGATGGTTTGCAAAGGAAAACAAAACCCCTCATCGTAGGAGTCGTGATGGATATGGATTGATGGCCCCACAGTTAATTAAGGAACAATTTGAAAGGGATGTCCAAACAGAAATTAGCAAGGGAAAGATTGAGGAGGAGGCAAGAGCATCGGTAATACCCATGGATGAGGAAGAGATTGACTGGTACGATTTATTCCTAATTAGCCATCAAAATAGTAAGGGTGAATATGATAATGAACTAGAGCGAGAAATTGCCAATCGAGTGGTAAGAACCTGTAATGTCTTTCTATTTATAAATTGAAATCCAACATAATAAACTGAATTGTTTTATATAACACTCCTATGTAGGATAAATTAAAGCAAGCACAATTGGAAGGGAGATTAATTTCCACGGGTAAGCACGACAGCCTCCGCGAGGCTACAGAAAAACCGACCTCCCAAGGCGTGCAAGAGGTGTTGGATCATTCTTATCACAAAGGGATGCTTTTGGAATTCTCCGATCATTCAACAAGGTTAAACCATCCCAGGTTCGCGTATTGCAGAAGGAGGCGCTAAAATGAAACAAAAATATCGAGCAACAAGATATCTTGATCCACAAGTTAATTGAACACACTGGTCTCCATGTACCTAAACATTTAGCGGATTTAACACCTGGTTTGACTCCACCTTCTAGAGGATCATGCCACTCATCGGGAGATGTAGAGGTTAACCACAAACCTATTCAACCTCCGTAAGGGGATGAGGTCAATAATTTTGACCTCGCAATCATGTCCGCCAAAAAAAGGTTATAACTTTATATTTATAATCAAATTCAATTTGATTTACCTTCCTTTGTTTCACTTACTTATTGTTTTTCCATTGTTGACATCACATTTGTGTGAGTTGTACATTAAGCCCGTACTCACTAGGGCACAAGTTTTGAAGGAATCACCGCACTTTGTTAGAGTCTTGTGTGATTTGATTGGCAGACACCAAGTCTACTCAACCTACACATTTTCAGGCAATGAATGTGTATTTGGTCAAAAGATGGAAATAATCACCATGTGGAGTGACTTCGAAGACTTGTGGAGGTGTGACCAAGTCAATCAAACCATAATGTCCTTATACGTACTGTAAGTACTATATAATTTCATAATTGGAAGGAATAACTTATTAGCTTTAATATTTTTACAATTAATGTTTCCTCAATCTATTTGAAAGGTACATGTATTATTTTGAAAATCAAAGGGAGAAAGGATGGATAGGGTATTTGTGTCTGGTGATGACACAAGAAATCGAAAACATGATCAAAGAGCGGGTCGACTACATCTGCAAAAGTCTTGGACGAACAAATAAAAAATATTCGTATCCCCATACAATGAGGGTAATGGTCAAATATCAAATCTACTTAAAATAACATATTTTTTGGATCAATTTTAATGTATCACATTCTTTAAGGGACCATTGGAGATTAATATTTATTGTCCCAGAGAAGAACCGCATTTATTGGATGAATTCTCTACATTATCTACTGTCTGGGTCATTTAATAAGATTTTGGATGCTTCCATTGCTTTTCCCGCCAAATCTACTACAAAGGGCTTAGAGATAGTCGAGATCAAGGTGAACCTTTTTTTTTCATGTTCACAATTTAATTTGAGTCTTGAATTCTAAAGGTTTGACATTATTATTTATTTATTTTGTATTCAATAGTATAAGAACACAAGCAAAGAATTGGGAGTGCGGGTATTACGTAATGCTATATGCGACATAGTGTCTTCAACAAATCCGTATAGATTTTCTGGAAATCAATGACGTAAGATTTGAATTAGGTCTTCTTCGATTGATTTAATGCTATAGGTTTATTGCACATATTAATAACATTCCCAAATTCATAGATGTTTAAAGACGAGGAGAAGCCATATTCACAAACTTATATCAACATGGCAAGAAGTTGCTTGGCAAGGTATATTGTCAATGCCTGTTCCAATTCCATTGGAAATCCCAACGTAGTGGTGGTATTGGTAGGTAGTATATATGAAGACATTGTCATTATATTTAAATACATATTGGTATTTTTTTGGTCGTTTGCGATTTTACTGTGGCTGTGTGCGATTTTAGTGCGATACACGCATCTCCTTTCCTCACCTTCTTCTTTTTCTCTTTACCTGTCTAATAACGGTCACAAGCAGTTGTTCTGGCCACCGTCCATGGCATTGCCACCGACTAATATTAACGCAGAAACACCACTTGCCACTAGTAAAAGCTTTCTCCAAGCTCTGAATGCTAGACCCTCTCCGCTCTTCACCTCCCTACCCGATACGCC
This sequence comes from Rubia yunnanensis, assembly GCA_037428765.1. NCBI lineage: Eukaryota > Viridiplantae > Streptophyta > Magnoliopsida > Gentianales > Rubiaceae > Rubia > Rubia yunnanensis. The sequence goes on along the minus strand of CM075069.1, from coordinate 28,238,382 downwards.
CAATTTACACCCCATCACAGAATACAAGGTTAAGATAGCCTTTATTCTCCCACCAGAGGAAGGTGATTTACTGGCGTCTCACTTCCAGAACGTCCTGGTTGGGAAGTTCAACAGAGGAAAGCCATCAATGGAGTTTCTATAAACAGCCTTTAAGTCAATAGGATTTAAATCAAAGTTTCAATTGGGATCTCTGGATTACCGACATGTACTAATCAGGTTTCAGGATAGCGAAGATTATCAGAGATGCTAGATGAAGGGACAATGGATGATTCAAGGCTCAGTCATGAAAGTCCAAAAATGGTCACTGGACTTCTCTCCAGTTGTTGAATCTTCAGTGGTTCCAGCCTGGGTAACAATCCATAAACTCCCTATTCATTTTTTCAATACCTCTGCAATTATAGGTATGAGTAGTCAGATTGGTAGATATCTAAAAATGGATGCAGCAACCAGTGCTCTGACTAGGCCATCGGCCATCAAAGTTTGTGTAGAGGTTGATCTTCTGTCTAAGCTCCCCTCTACCATAGTGGTTGGAATACGTAGTAAAGTAGCAGATTATCCTATAGAATATGAGGAACTGCCTTCATACTGTACTCATTGTAGGATAATTGGTCATAGTCATGCTACCTGTAACTTCTTGCACCCAGAGCTGAGGAAAAAGCACCTTCCTACAGCCACAATAAATGAAAATAAGGAAAGCAAAGCCCCAGAACATGTGGATCCCCTGCAAGCCTTAGATTCCCATCATACAATGACCTTAGATGTTGAGGGATCCTCAGCTCTATCTGTCTCTCAAAAGGAATTTGGTTTTCAAACACAACAAAATAAGACTGGCCTTCATCAGGAAAATAATGCAAGTGTTTTCACTGGTAGTCACAAGAAAAGAACTGGTTCCTTTTATTCACTGGATGACATTTCAAAGCCAATCACTACCACTTTCTAGAGAAAAAAGAACCAACATGTTGACTTAGTACCCATCCAGGAAGTTTTAACAATAGAAAACAATGTCAAGATCTCTAATGCTTTTCAGACATTAGAAGCTTTAAATGAGGGAGATGCTGAGGGAGAAGCATCAGAAATATTCCATGAATCTCTGGAATGTCAAGAAGCAGTGGTACCCTCAATAACAACTGACAAGACTATAGCCACAACAGAAAGCCTCTCCACTCCAGAAAATAACCTATCTGCTCGACACACAGAGCTCTCCACTATCTCCGCAACCAATACACCTGTCTTCCCAGATGTTGTTCATGCAGTGGAAAAGAAGGATGCACACTCCTCAACTGATCAGAACACAAAGGTAGATCAAAGCACACAGACTAAGGTTAGCACATTCAAACCAGTACCTGCTTCATCTTTGGATAAACTGGAGAAGAATGAGGATAAGCAAAATAAAAATAGTAAAGTTTCCGCTACGAAACCAAGAAAACTTAGATCCTCACAGAAAGCAACCCCCACCTGTTTTAAATGATTAAATACAACATAATAGGAAATATTTTAGTTTGGAATGTTAGAGGCTATGGAACATCAATGGATAGAATAAAAGCCCTTATGTTGTCTCATAAGATTGATATTCTCTATTTGATTGATCCTTGGCATGAAAAAAAGAAAATAAACACTTTGATGCATGAATTAGGCTTCAAAAATGCCCTCCCTGCTCAAAATGCTAAAATGTGGATCTTATGGAACCATGCTTTCAATGTAGTCAGTTTAAAGGAATAGATCAATTCTTACAGGCTAGAATTTTAGATATTTCCTCATCTGTTAGTTGGAACTGCTTTTTTATCTATGCTAGTGTCAATAGACAATTGAGGGAAGATCTTTGGAATGACCTAAAAACCCTCCCTCCAGAACCTTCTATATACATTGGGGACTTTAATACAGTTGTCTCAGTCTCTGAATATAAAGGAAGAAAATCTCCACCCACAAGAAGCATGAAAGAGTTTACTGCCTTCATTAATAATCTGGACTTGCATGAAATCCCCACGGTAGGAAACTCGTTTACATGGTGTAATAATAGATTCAGGAATAAATGCAAAGACCTTTTGCTTCAGAGATTAGACAGGGGCTTAAGCAATTTAGACTGGTTGGAACTGTTTCCAAATAGCTCAATTCAAGTGCTAAATAGATTGACTTCTGATCACTCCCCTTTATTACTGTCTATTCAATCTTCTGAAGAAATGGTACCTAGGCCTTTTAGATACCAAGAGATGTGGTCAAATAGAAAAGACTTCCAGGATTTAGTGGAAAAAAACTGGAAATTGCCATCTCCCTCAAGAGGGATGTACAGGTTAGTGCATAAGCTTAAGAGACTTAAGATAGACATTAAAGTTTGGAACAAAAACACCTTTGGAAATGTAAATCAAAACCTGTTTGAAGCTGAGACAAAAGTCAGTGACCTTGAAATAAAATTTCAACAATCCCAAGATGAAACTGACTTAGCTGAACTCAATAAGTCAAAAGCTTTACTTATTAGATCCTAGAAAGGAAAAAATGTTTTCTTAAAATAGAAGGCCAGGTTAAATTGTCTTAAACAGGGGGATGCAAATACCAGCTATTTTCACCACACCATTAGGGAAAGGAGAGCTAGATCTAAAATTGGTAAAATCAAAGATGGAAATGGGAACTGGATTTCTGCACCTCATCTGATTAAAGAAGAAGGAGTTTGATTCTTTAAGGAATTACTTAATGAAGATGTCCCTAAAAAAATAGGAACTTATCTGAATTATTTTCTGGGGAAATTTCCTTACTTGATTACAGATCAGCAAAACCATCTCCTGCTTCAACCATTCAATGTCCAGGAACTCGAATTTGCAGTCTTCGATTTAAATAAATCTGGTGCTCCTGGATCTGATGGTTTCCCTGGTTAATTCTTCACCATCTTCTGGGAAACCATTAAAGTAGACCTTCTGTAGGCAGCAAATGATTTCATAAGCGGTGGTAATATTCCAAAGGCTATCACAAGCACCTGGCTCACCCTAATCCCCAAAAAACCAATCCCAACTTCTTTCTCAGACTTTAGACCTATTAGCTTATCCAATTTTGTCAATAAAGTGTTTTCAAAAATGCTTATGGAAAGGATAAATCCATTAATGCACAAACTAATCTCTCCTGAGCAGAGTGCTTTTATCAAAGGTAGGGATATCACTGATAATATCCTTCAAATACAAGAGATGACCAGAATGTTGGCTAGAAAATCAAAAGTTCTTAATTTGATAGTTAAACTAGATATGCAAAAGGCATTTGATAGAGTCTCATGGTCATTTCTGAATTCCACCCTTCTTCAATTTGGTTTTCACGGGAAATTTGTCAAACTTATCATGCATAACATATCTGCTGCCCATTTTCTGTTTTAATCAATGGAGCAACCTCAGGTTTCTTTGCATCTTCTAGGGGCATTAAACAAGGAGACCCTCTTTCACCTTTTCTTTATAATCTGCTTTCTGAAGCTTTTTCTAGAAGTTTAAAGAAACTTTTCACCACAGGATACCTTCAAAATTTTGGTCTTCCGAATAACTGTGATCCGGTTTCCCATTTAATGTATGCTGATGACACTGCAGCATTCCTTAATACTAAACCTACAAATATGAAGAGGTTTAAAAAGTTTCTTCTTGCATACGAACAAACTTCAGGACAAAAGGTCAATTTCTCAAAATCTGATTTTTTTGTGTCACACAGAACCTCTTTATCTACAGTTCAATCTGTAAAGAGGATTCTGGGAATGGTAAAAGGATCCTTCCCATTCAAATATCTGGGAGTACCTATTTTTTCTGGCAGAAATCTACAGGTACACTACCAACCTTTATTGGAAAGAATGGAGAAATAAATCAATAACTGGAAGAACAGATGGCTTACTACTGGAGGTAAAATTATCCTGATAAATCACTGTTTTCTCACAATCCCTACTCATATTTTCGCTATCTTGAGTCCACCAAAAATAGTCCTGAAAAAAATGGAGAAAATGGCCTCTAGCCTGTTCTGGGGGTGTTCTGAAAATGTTGAAAAGAAAAAAGGACGGTCTTGGAAAAATATGAGTGTACCTGTCGAAGAAAATGGAATAGGTTTTAGGGATTTAAAGGCTATTGTTGATGCTTTTTCATATAAATTGTGGTGGAAAATGCAACTCAACTCCACTCAATGGACCTCTCTATTATGGTCGCTTCCTAAGTCTTATAATGCATCTCATACATGGTCCAGAATCTGCTCTATCACAGCTAAAGAAAATAGCAATTCCAGAGTAATATACAGAAAAGGTGACTGCTCCTTTTGGAATGCTAACTGGACAGGAGAAGGAGCTCTGTTTTATAAATGGCCTCAAGAAAGAAATATCCCCTTTGAGGATATTTCACTTAGGTCTTTTATTAACAACAAAGCCACTCTTATCCCACAACTGGAGCCATTTTTGGCGACCAATTTGTGTGCCCTGTTGTAGGATGCTAAGCTGGAATACTCTCATGAGGATAGGCTCATTTGGATGCCAGCCATAAATAGAATTTTCTCCATAAAGTCCGCATACAATATCTTTAGATAGAAAAAGGCAAAGATCCTACATTTTCATAAGGTTTGGTCCTCTTTTATTCCCAAAAAAATGTATGTGCTCTTGTGGAGAGCTCTGAATGGCTTACTTCCTTTTGATAACATATTATGTAGATTAGGTTTCTTTCTAGCCTCTCAATGTCCTTTTTGTCTGAATCACAGTGACACACTAGATCACTTTTTCAACTCTTGCCCTTCCTCTATTGCTGTCTGGCATTGTGTCAATAACTTTTTAAAGCTCCAACAAAAAGTTTTTACAAACTTGCAGAGTAGAGTTGAATATTACCTCTCATTCAGGGCAGAATCCAATATTCAGTTCAATATTACAATCGCTGCTCTTCTTGTCACAATTTGGTTTCTTTGGAACAAAAGGAATAAAATCCTGTTTGAAAATGAGTCCTTCTCCCAAGCTGCTTGTTTTCAAGAAATAAAAGGCATGATCTATCAAATTTTCACAGTGTATCATTTGATAGGAAACTTAGACAAGTATAGATACTGGACACATGCTAATATTATTCCTCATATTCTTCCAAAGAAACGAAAATCCTTCACTGCTGTGAAATGGTTGAAACCACAGTCCGAATATAAAATTAATACAGATGCAACATGGATTAGAGGGGGTCTTTCTTCCTTGGCTGTGATAGTTAGGAACTGTGATGGAGCTGTTGTTAAAATGAGAGAAAAATCTTCCATTCCCCATCCCCTTTACATGCAGAACTCTTATCCATCCAATGTGGCTATGAGATTTGTTCAGAGATGGTTTTAAATACTTGTGTGGTGGAATCAGATTGCTTAATGGCTGTACAGGGTATTCAAAACCCCAATAGATCCCCATGGAGAATCTTCTCCATCTGCAACTCTCTGAATTTAAAACACCATGTATACCCAATTCAACACACCCCTAGAGAGGCTAACAATGCTGCTGATTTCCTTGCTAAATTTGCTTTAGCTAATAACTTCCATGGCGATCTTGAACTGCAGGAAGCACACCCCTTTCTTAGGGGACTTCTATTTCTAGACAGAAGGGGAATCCCTGGGATATGAGTTGATGCTTGACAGTATGCTATTAATGTTACAATATTCAGACACACATTTGAGGACTTATCACAAGGGACTTATATGTATGATTTTAATTAGGATAGATACTGCTGATTTTTTGTCCTATGGCTTACTACAGGTAATCATGCAACTCCTTCTTTCAAGACGTCGGCTGACCCTCAGCTCTCCACCACCAGTAATCCAGCTACAATTCACAACCTCTCAGGCTGCTCGTGACCTAGGAACGAGGATACCTATCTTAACCAGGAGATTTTTCTGGAAGCTGAGGACAGAGAAGGCCACCTTTCATAACTGCATGCAGCAACGTCAAGCTTACCTGTCAGGCCAGCAGTGTAGGCAAGTCCGAGAGTCTTCGAGGGAGCTTCGAGTCTTCAAGGGGGCTTCAAGTCCTGAGGGGGCTTCGAGTCCTCGAGGGAGATTAGAGTCCTCGAGGGAGCTTCGAGTTCTTGAGGGGGCTTCGAGTCCTCGAGGGGGCCTCGTGTCCTCGAGGGGGCCTCGAGTCCTCGAGGGGGCCTCGAGTCCTCGAGGGGGCCTCGAGTCCTCGAGGGGGATTCGAGTCCTTGAGGAGGGTTTGGGTCCCCGAGGGGGCTTCGAGTCCTCGAGGGGGCTTCGAGTCCCCGAGGGAGCTTCGTGTCCTCGAGGGGGCTTCGAGTCTTTGAGGGGGCCTCATTTCCTCAAGGGGGCATCGAGTCCTCGAGGGGGTTTTGAGTCCTCGAGGGGGCTTTGAGTCCTCGAGGGGGCTTTGAGTCCTCAAGGAGGCTTCGAGTCCTCAAGGGGGTTTCGAGTCTTCGAAGGGGCTTCGAGTCCTCGAGTGGACTTCGAGTCCTCGAGGGGGCTTCGAGTCTTCGAGGTGGCTTCGAGTACTCGAGGGGGCTTCGAGTATTTCAAACTGCCTCTGAACAGCACCAGGATAACATACTGAACAATGGATTTTGGAGCTTTACTTTTTCCTTGGGACTTACCATCAAATACCATCCGGTTAACATACCATTGACAAATAGGGGTTTCATTTTTTTGATTCGCCGATCTGTTAATTGGTCTTGTTTTAGGTGGAAACACCACTTTTGGAAGCAAGTGCTATTTTGCTTCAAGAGCTTATTAAGGTTCTTGGATCATCAATTTGGATGATCTTTTGTGTATCGAACTATGCCTTCGAGGCCAGTTTATTTTTTATTTTCTTTCGGTTCGGGGAGCCTAATATATTCCTTCCATCCTCGGATGGTTTTAATTTTAAAAAAATATGAATACATTGTCATTGGAATAGATTTTGTTAGATTTCTATTCATATCTATAGATTGTTGTTGCCTTAGCGTAGTTTATTGACTTTTTATGGATAGTGTGGAAATGGCTAGTTATTTTGTTTTATCTTGACCTAGTATTTGAGGCTTTCATATAGCCAGATTATATTGAAGTTGCACCATTTTGACCATAATTTCCAAATGATGTCCCAAAATCGGAACATCTATCGTTGATTCTTTGTATTATTTTCAAAGACTAGATTAAAAGTTACGAACTTGGAACAAAAGATCTGAAAACTGTTCCGAGTGCGGAACCTAAAATGCAACATTTAATGATCAAAACCAAAAACATCAAAGGCTGGGATCAGAAAATACATCAAATCTCGGAAGCCACATGACTTTCGAGTTCGTAACAAATATAAATATCCGATACAAATCCTTTCGTTCCGAGTCTGAAACCCATTGATACATCCGATGGTTTAACGGTGGTTCCAAGTCCATAACAACCCTAACGATCTGAAAGTGTGACTTATGTTACGAATTCGTAACAGGAGCCATGGTCCGACGACAACCAGTTTGTTCCGAGCTCGGAACAGATAGAAGGTGGTTCCACCCCATAGTGAGAAGGCGGGTTTGAACCACCTTCCACTTATGCATTAGAAGGAGGTTCTAGGAGCCACCTTCTATCGTCATCATGGAAGTCATGTCCTTCAAAGTCACCCCCAAAGTGACTTCCATTGTCCAAGGAACAACCTTTACTGAAGGCGCCTCCACTAGTGATATAACCTAAGAGATACTCTATGGATACAATATGATCGTAGCATTATTAGTGATAAAAACCCAATTCGAAACCAAAAAAACTCTAACACGTGATTGTTTAACTAAGATTGTGTTTCCTTTAAATTACCACTGATCAAACTTAAATCACAATTACAGATGATTGATTCAGTTGCCATTAAGTTAATGATCATACTATCATATTTTTCATAGCACTCAATAACACAAAAAAAAATCATAAACATTATAATCAAGAACAATATATGCTAGCATGCAATCAAAGAATAAAGAAAGATTGGATCTCACGAGATTTTACATCAATACTTCCTTGATCTTTACCGGAAACAATGGAATTGGCTAGAAGACATATTTTGATCAATCTTCAAAAGTATAATAAAAGATGAAGAAAATTCTCTAAACAATATTTGAAAGCAAAACCAAACCAATGTGAAGAATTCGTTGCAATCCAATTCCAACTCTAATTGCATTTTGACTGGACAAAATAAAATCCATCCAATTTGAATTCTTCTCCAACCCATCCTAATTCTATCCTCTTTCATCTTCAAGTTAGCTAACCATTAGTTTCATGTTTCCAGAATGATAGTCAGTATGGGCATATCGACCTCAAATTTCAGTAAATTGACAATTCTCCTTTTAAAATTCCTAACTGCAATAAGATGGGAATAAGCATAAATTTCAAGGATACAATTAATTATTTAGCCTAATCAAAGTCCAAAATACATGGTAAAATCAACCCGATCAATTGGCGTAAAAGTTTATAATTTAATCCCTCTCACCGTTTATTGGTGAAAACAATACTCGCTTGTTTGGCAACCTTAACATCTTGATTTCAGCCACCACCGACATTTCCATGACACCACGTGGCCACCTTCACTCTCCAATGCCACCCAACTCAACAACACCAATGTAGTGCCTCATTGCATAAACAACATCATTAATTCCAGCACCGCTACACCTCCCCCCCCACGTCCCGTCACTCTCTTTCCTCCACAATCCCTATTCCTCTCTTCTCGCCATGACTGATCCCTTCCCATTCGTTTCTCCGCTGAATATCTCAAGCGCCCCCCCAAAAAAAAGACATCAGAGTTAACAATCGTGCACCAACACTTAGAATATTTGTTTGCTTTGCCTTCCTTTCCCCACACCCGAGCCACCTTACATCACATTAATTTGGGATTCCTTCTCCTTAATTTTAACCACAACTTCAGTGTGGAAATGATACTATTCACGCTTCCCATGCCACAAGAGGAATTCATAAGTCCTCTCATCATAAAACCCCCAACAATCGGAAAATTAGGTAAGTTTATCACTGGTTCTTCAACTTTGAAATCGGTCCTACCGGATAGCTCCTCAAGAGATAGCAGTCAACGATGCAATAATGATGTTGGGTTCTGAAAGAAAAATGACGTGCATGATGGAGATTTAGATGCCTCATTTATGTAAATGTCTGCATCATGTTGGACAAGTATATGCTTACTACTCTTCTAAATTCATGTCTTATTGTTCGTTAAGCTATCTCACTTAAAATTTCTTGTAGTTGATGGACAATTTGCTCGATCATATGGAAATGGAGATCGGTGAGTTCTTCAACAAAAATATTCTGAAGAGAAATTGAGATCTGTTTTTCATTTTTTCAACATAATAAATTCATGGACTTTCAGACTATGTTAACATTGGATGACCTAAACCAACATTAAATACGAGCTCAAGCTAGCTTGTGGGGTTTCTCAGCATTATTGAAACATTGGGGGATATATTGTCACATATGAATAAACTGAGGGTTACATTTTTTACTAAATGAAATCGAGAGTTTTTTGGTCATTTCACCATTACCATTGTTGACTGCAAACTCAAATTAACAAGGGTTATTTTTACATTTTCAAAAAACTCGGGATCATATTCTCACGTAGTAAGGAACTGGGAATTACGTGAGCACCTTTTTACTTGAGAAAATGACAATTTTAGTACCCACTTTAGGTGAAATTACATATTTTGTTCCTCTTTTTAAAATTGTTTCTAAAACGTTCCCACAATATTACGACATATTCTCAATTGATTCCCACGTACTGTTAGCCAGTTAAAATGAGTTGACTGAAACTTTCTAGTGGTGATAATGTCACCATTGGAAAACATGGTTTTTTGAAGTATGGCGGCGACAAAGATGATAAGTATGGTTGGATTGGTGGTGTTTGGAACATGGTGGAGGAGGTTGGCGGAGACGGTGTGGAAAACATTAGAAGAAGAAAAATAAAGAAATAAACGCTAATTTAATTTCAAATTTTTTTATTTATATTTTTTACAATATCTGTAATCATTGACTATTATCATGATTTAATTAAAAGTGTTATATCCGATAAAGAAAGCAATTGAGAACATTTCTCAGTGATATGATATTTTAGAAAGAGAAAAGTGCTTTTATAACCCTACCTAATTCACATAAGTGCCAATATAATCTTTTGATAATAGAAAGTGAAAATATAACCCTAGATAGTAAGTGAAAGTGCAATTGTACCCATTCAGGCAGATTTTGGCCAAAATTTGTTAAAAAGACAATTTTACCCCTCTGGAAAAAAATTAAAATGAAAGAAAAAGACATTTATACTTTCCAGAACCCTTTTATTTCTTCTTTTCTTTCTTCTTCCGCATTTATTTCTCCTTTTTCTCACCATTGGTACCCTCCGTCTCGCTGCTAGAATTGAATTCCGATTGCGAGTGGATCTCATCGGCAGTCTCTAGCCGGTTGCACTCACGAGCTCAAATCTAACCTTCAGTGTAGGGGGCGCCTCCTGGAGGGGGTGGGGTGGAAGGTAATGGTGGTGAGGGTGGTGTGTGTGGGGGGGGGGGGGGTTGGGGGTGATAATCTCCCCCCTCCGCCACCGCCTAAAAGGTAAGGGAACAACCCTAGAAACCTCCATAACAGCCAACAACCTGCTGTTGTGAAGCCACCTGAGCAATCCAACATTGACAAAAAAAATCCAAACTCCTCCAACACTGTTAGAGAAAACAAGAACTAGGGGACTGCAGTGACTGAGTTAACTCGGGCTATTGTGAAATTCGGGGAAACGTATGAGCAAGCCAAAATTCTAAAGCTCCAGCAGCTCATGGATATAGAGAATTTGAGGACAAATTTTGTGAAAGAGATAGTGTTGCAACGAAGCATTTCTTCATGAAGACTCAGCTGGGGCTTTCTCAGTGGAAAACTACTAGTAAAAAGTTGGCTCTGGAGGCCGGAAACAACAACAACAATGCCACCAACAATAATTGAATGGGTAATAATAGCAATGCGGGAAACCACGGTGATATTAAAATGAACAATAGTGATAGCAATAATTAGAATCATGAGGGAAAATTGTCCTAACATTTTTAGGTTTTAGGTCAAAGTCCATGTTAGTCATTTTATGTCTGGTCAACGTCGATCAACGCCGGAAATAGTGTCTTAGGGTTGTATTGGCACTTTCATCAACTAGTTACGTTTGTTTTTGTACTAAAAATTATCTGAGGGTTGTATTAGCCTTCCCAAGTAGGTAGGGTTATATTGGTATATATCATTTTTTAATAAGGATATATATTCTGATAAATGCATATATGACCCTGAGATAATTCAAAATATAAAAACAACCCTAACTACTTAATAAAAATGCATATATAATCCTAAAGACTATATTCCAGCATTGACTGGCCATTTCCAACCATTGATCGACTGGAAATGATCAAAATACCCTTTGGGCGAAAGCCGAAAATTCATTTTCCATACCACCCTTTTTCTTCTTCTGCTTTATCATACCCCTCTCACTCAGCCATCGGTCACCACCACCGACCGCCACCTCCGGCCACCACAACTACCAGCTCCGATCACCATAACCCACAACCACCGCCACCGCCACCGCCACCTCCGACCACCACAACCACCATCTCCATCCACCACAAGTACCACCCTAGCAACCACAACAACTAGCTCAGGCCACCACAACCCACGGCCACCACCTCACATACCACAAAAGCCCACCTCCACACCGCTTATCGCCTAGTATGAAACTATCACCCACAACCATCAAGCCATTCCCCACCACCACCCTACTACTACTGGCGCCACCACCTGCCACCCCGCCAAAATCCTCAGTCCCAGCTCAACCCCTCCGCAGTCCTGCTCCATCACCGAAATCCACCCAGACCCCTCATTAATTCAATCCCAATTTATAAATATGCCCTTCTAACTTCACACTCACTCTCATACAGTAGTCGGACACTTAAAATTTCAAATCTTCCTGAAACGTACACCACCACATTGAGCAGCATCTGGAATATGTTTAAGGCTTGCAATGCAATGATGGCTGTGATAGAGAGGATATGGGTTTCAATTTGAGAGAGGGACATATCGATGGACCGTGGCTTTAGGGAAGAACTGCAAGAGCTAATTTCTGGGCTGCTGAGGTTGAGAGCGGGCATATGTATGGTGGGTGCGGCGCCGCTAGGTTTTTGCCGTGTTCCCACTATTTTATAATTTATCACTGCTCCAGAAGACCAACACACAAACAAATGAAGATAAAATTATATCATCTTGATGTCTTCTTCATATGAAATGGTGGAGAAGGATAGAAAGGGAAGGAGAAAGGGTAAGGAAAATTAGGGTTTAGGGGCATTATAAACATTTCATATTTTTGAATTTGTTTTATTTTTTAGGGGTTAAATAGTATTTTCACTGAATTCTAGCCTAAATATGCCGGAGTGGTTACATTTGCACTTATAGTTACTATCTAGGGTTATATTTTCACCTTCAATTATCAAAGCATTATATTTGCACTTGTAGGAATTAGGTAGGTACTAGTGGAGAAAGGACATAATAAAAGCGGTTTTATTGGACTAGGTAGTGCCTTTGATCGAATCGTTGAAAGGCGGTTCAAAAACCACCTTCTAATGGTGTCCAAATAAGCATCCGAATTCGGAACCTATTTATAGGGTCCCAAAAAAAGACCATTGAAAAATTATATTTGGTACCAAATAAACAATAAACAATAGATATGGACATCACATTTGGTACCAATTTGAAAGCCCTAATCAAATTTGATAGCGGCGACAGTGGAGACGCATCCAGCGGTGGCGAAGGAGAAGTGTTTAGCAGCAACGGAGAAGAAAGGCTTCTTGCGGTTGAGGAGACTTTTCTAGTGGTGACAGAGGAGATGCGTCCAGTGGTGGTGGAGAATAAAGGCTTCTCGCAGTGGCGCTGAAGCGCTGGAGACGGATGGGTGGCAGAGGTGGCATGGGGAGGCAGAGAGGACGTATGTGGAGGAGCAATGCTAGAGATGGGGTGGTACAGGTAGGGGTGGTGGCACAGGGGCTGATTGAAAGGTGGCGGAGGAGCTGATTGAAAAGCGGCGCATGAATGAGGAAGAGGGAAAGGCATAGGGATTGAAAAGTTAGCCTGTTTGATGATTGAAAATGTTTAAGAGGTGAAACCCTTTTATTTCTTTTATTAAGGGTCAAATGGTTAGTCAATTAAACGGATCCGAAAGTAGTTCTGACTTTGGAACCCCATCCAAACCTCAATCAAAGGCAGTTCTACAATAGAACCGCCTTAAATTTATGTATATCAAAGGCGGTTCTTAAAGAACCGCTTTTGATTTTTTTGAGCCACCTTTGATCTGTCCCATAAGAAGTTTCGAGTTTGAAACCTCAGTCGGACCTCAATCAAAGGCGGTTTCTCAAGAACCGCCTTTGTTTGCTACCTTTAATCAAGGCTTCTCCTATAGTGAGGGTTATATATGCGCTTTTCTCTTATAAATACAAGTATATAGGTATTATAATGCGCACTCGTCTCGCCCCCAATTACCATCTCTACCAAACCCTCAAATTGACCGGCCACACCAATAACCATCCATTCTAAAAATTGGAGTTAGGGTTTTTTCCGCCGATAATCAATCCACGTCGAAATAAAAAAGAAAAGAATGGCAATGGGAAGGGAAGAAAACTCTTCCGAAAATGTCTCCAGGCTTAGAGCTCCCTTGAGACTTGTAAAACATCTAAGATCTAAGTCAAAGAAGTCGGTGTTTTACCGAGCCTGCTCCGATGATCTTGTCAGAAGAAGTCTTTCTAGGATTTCTTAGTTGGTGTAATATCGGAATGAGTAAACATACCACGGAAGCATGTTCTCATTCGCCATTATATAGGTTTGGTGGCTGATGTGACTAGTCATATCAGCTTTTATCCATTATGCTTGGGCTTTCAGCCTCCGTAGCATTCACCTTTGGGCTAAATGTGGCCAATGTGGGCCGACATGCCTATATCTCATAAGTCCCTCTAGCCTGAGTTCCTATTAAGGGAATGAATAGAATGATGTGCTAGGTCAGGATGCGACGATTCATGTTGCTCCTGCCGGCTGGCTGAGTCGCTTTGCTACTTTCTGCTATCTGTCTCACGAGAAATGGCGGCAGTTAATTTTCAAAATTACACGTCTTTACATAGACGTAGCGCTTGGATTAATTCCACTTACGCTATATGTTGTGCGGAATGGAGAAAGAACAGAAAATATGAACAAAAATAACAAGACACAAGATTTACGTGGTTCACCAATTTTGGCTACATCCACAGGAGACAGATTCACTATAGCGAGACCCCCATTTAGCCGGGGGCGTCTGCCGCCCACCGGACCCCCAGGCCAGGGTCGCGGAAGTGGCTATTACAGTATTCAAGGCATACCAACACTATATGTCTCGATTGCTACAATGTTCCTCTTTTCTGGTGATGTCAGAAACATTTTTTCCCTTTCGCCTAGTCCTAAGGCAATTTCAATCATACGCAGCGACGTTTCCTTTTCTGCATATATATATACATATATATATATATATCTTTTTTATTCATTTGCTTGTTACTTGCTTTATATATACTCAGAAAAATATTGAACATGTCCACAACCAGAAGCTCAGACACACCTCGACTCTGCAACACTTTGGCATAGATGTTGGTGAAACCCAGCGTGAACACCCAACTACTCTGCATGTTCAATACTTTTCAGGCAGCTTCACCGGTGTAGCTCGAGACGGTTGTGGTGGAAAAGCCAATGAGGTGTAGGGTTGCCCCATCAAGCAGCTACAGGATGGGGGCAACATCGGGCAAACTCAGGATGGGGACGGTTAGCAGGGTCCGGATGATGGCACATGGAGCCCGCATCTTGATTCTGTTATATTTTTTTTAAGTTGATGTTGTGATGAAAACAAACACTTTTATTTCTTTTGAAGTCTGTAAGTCCCTATAAATGGCATACATTATTGTTAGGGTGCCTTTTTCCCCCTGTTTTTCTTTATTTTTTGAAGAATTTTCTCCTCCTTTATTTTCTTGAGTGTGGCTGATATAAAAACTTTTGAATATGGCTGATTGGATTCGGGGTGATTTCTACAGCTAATTCTTCTCTCCTTTGTTTGAGGTGCTTTACCTCGTCGTTCCTGGCTTTCTCCGACTACGGTGATTTTCCTTAGTTTGTGGCCTTACCACTTTTTTGAGTTTTTGGCCTTTTCCCCAAACTCTCATCAACTTGAAAAAGGTTGGTTAACAGCTCCCTACCTGGGCAAGGCTAGGGGTGTTTTTCATCAGCCCCTTTGGCCTGGCTGGCATTCACCTGAATGCGCGGGTTAGGGATGCTTTTGTGAACGAGTTCTTTTGTCTCGTTCTTTTCTTTCTCTTATATTAATTTTAATAGATCTTCTAGCGTTTGCTCATCATGGAATTTTTGTTTCTTAGAGCTTTTGCCAATTACTAGGATTTTTACTTAACAGGTGCGTTTCATTTCACATGTGTAAAACACAATATCCGTGAAGGTGTTATGTAAAATTCCCTTAGATCATACCCTTTATGGGTTTACAAAAGACCTGATCCACTAGGAATTTTTCCCTCCCCGCACAAAATAATAGCTATCTAGTAGCTTTGAAACTGAAAAGGCACCTTTCTATGCATATTACTTCCTGAGGTTTGCCATATTCCAGGTGCATGGCACTTTTTTTCCGTCCATCTTTTCCAGCTTGTATGCTTTATTTCCAATACCTCGGAAACCTTGTAGGGCCCTTCCCAGATTGCATCAAGCTTCTTTTCTCCCTATGCCCTACTGGCTTCATTCTTTCTGAGGGCCAGTTCTCCCTGTTTCAAGCTTCTCGGTCTAACCTTGTTATTGTAATGTTACTCTTTCTAGGACTTATACGAGGCTTCCTTTAAAGCTGCCATCTCTCTGCATTCTTCCAGCTCTTTCAAATTATCTTTGATACCATCATATCATTATTAGATAGTGCAATTGGCGATTCAACTCTCCTGCTAGGTACTGCGATTTCAGGTGGTATGATTGCTTCGATGCTGTAGCACAACCTGTATGGTGATTCTCTAGTTTTTGTTTGGGGCTGGGTTATGTAGGACCACAACACGCTCATCAACTCGGTCTTGGCTTCCCCCAACCATTTCTTCAAACCCTGTAGGATGGTCATGTTCGTCACTTCTATCTGCCTATTTGCTTGAGGATGGATGATAGAGGTAAACTGTTACCTAATGTTCAACTCGTTACACCAGGAATTGAATGGTTCTCCTATGAACTGCGTGTCATTGTCGCTGACCATGATCTATGAGATCATGAATCTGCATACTATGTTCCTCCAGATAAAATTTGTAATCTTTCTTCCTATTATGGTAACGACAGCCTCAGCCTCCACCCACTTGGTAAAATAGTCTATTGCTACTATCAAAAACTTCTTCTTGTCCACAACTTTGAGGAAAGGTCCCACTATATCTATCCCCAAATTAGCAAAAGGCCAGGCTGAGCTGATGCTAGTCATTTCCTCCACAGGGAGTCTAGGCACGTGAGAATGTTCCTAGCATTTGTAACACTCCATGGCCATTTTTTTGGTGTCTGCTTTCATCCCTGGCCAATAGTATCCTGCTTGGACAACCCTTAGTGCTAGAGACCAAGCTCCTTGATGACTAACAAAACTCCCTTCATGCAGTTCTCTCAAGACCACTTCTGATAAAGCAGGTTTCGCGCACCTGAGCCACGGTTCAACATACCCACGTTTGTACAATAGGTCGTCCTTGATTGCATACTCTTAGGCATTCCTCCTCAGCATCGTAGTTGCTTTCTCATCAGCTGGCAGGATCCCAGCTTCCAAGTAGGCTCTCA
The DNA here is from genome assembly GCA_037428765.1 of Rubia yunnanensis. NCBI lineage: Eukaryota > Viridiplantae > Streptophyta > Magnoliopsida > Gentianales > Rubiaceae > Rubia > Rubia yunnanensis. The sequence continues at coordinate 28,221,606 of CM075069.1, read as the reverse complement.
ATGGAGTCATCTAGTTTCCTCCTGCTTCATGTACTACTACCAGCACTTCCTTATTTGTGGATCTTTTTGTTAATTCTTCTACCAGAGTGAACTTGGTCAGATTAGTGTGTGCCTACAAGGCCATCTTAGTGAGTGCATCGGCTCTGGTGTTCTACAACCGGGGTACTCTAGTGATGTCAAACTTCTCAAATTCTGGTGCCAAGCTCCTAACTCTGTCCCTGTATTTCATCATGGCTGGCTCCTTTGCCGCATACTGCCCATTGTACTGGTTTGCTACTAGCATTAAATCCCCGTATGGTTGCAACTTCCTTGCCCCCATTTTCTAAGCTATCTTCATTCATGCTATCAGCCCTTCATACTCAGCTTCATTATTCGAGGCGGGGAACTTGAAATGGAGAGCGTAGGTGGTTTCCACCCTCGGGGGTCGGACACCACTAGCCCTGCGCCTACTCCCTCTACTCGTGAGGCTCCATCCACGTGCAGGCTCCAAACACCAAGTCCTTTCAAACAGATTCCCTTGCCTATCGCTGGCTGGCTGAGTTTTTAGCTCTATCTCTTCCTCCTTGGGGATTTTTGCAAAAAATCTACGATTACTTGTCTTTTCACTGCTTTCCAAAGTGCATATTGGATTGTGTGCTCTTCCAGCTCGACCACCGACTTCACCAACCTCCCAGAAGCCTCCGGCCTGGTGAGTATTGACTTCATTGGTTGATTTTTCAGAACCATTATTGGGTATGATTGGAAGTATTGACGCAACTTCCTGGCTACATGCACCAATGCTAACTCCAATTTCTCATGTTCTGCATATCCTTTCTCTGCAGCTTGTAGGTCTCTGCTCACATAATAAATCGATATCTGCACTTTCTCCTCCTCTCTTTCTATAGTTGTGCTTACTGTTTCACCGCTGGAAGCAATATACAGATACAGTGTTTCTCCTGGCTATGGTTTGGTCAGTACAGGTAGCTCCTTCAGATGCTACTTTAATTTCTCAAAAGCTCATTCTTCCTGTTCACCCCACTGCACTGCCCCCTTCTTGTAGACACACCCTTTCAATGTTTTAAAGAAAGTGAGTGTGCATTCTACCACTTTGGACAGGAAATGATTCATGGCCGACAGCTTGTCGTTTAGATTGTAAATCCCCTTCACAGCTTTTGGGAAACTTTACTCCAGGATGGCGTTTACTTTCTTCAGGTTTGCCTCTAAACCTTCATTTGACACCATGTGCCCCATGAATTTTCCTACTTCAACTTACTGGGTTTAGCTTCATGCCTATTTCTCGGAATCTCCTCATCGTCTAGGCTACAACCTCCACAAAGTGGTCATATCCTTTGCATTTTATCACCATGTTGTCGACATACACTTCCAAGTTCCTGCCCATATGTTCTGGGAATATATTGTTCACTACCCTTTGGTAGGTGGCACCAGCATTTCTCAGCCCAAAGAGCATCATGCGATATCGAACTCCCACATTTCCGTAATAAATCTTGTTTTCTCTGTTCACTTTCTAACATGGGTATTTGGTGTATTACTTATATGCATCTAGAAAACATTTAATCAGATATTTAGTAAAGACGTTTACCTTTTGATCAATAACTAGCAGCGGGTAGCAATCTTGGGGCAGGCCTTGTTCGATTCCGTGTAATCCACGCACATCCTCCAGCTGCCACCTGCCTTCTTTACCAGGACAGGGTTAGCTAGCCAGCTCGGGTATGGAATCTCCTTCAATATCTCTGCTTCTACTGGCTACTCTACCTCCCTATTGACAGCTTCATTCCTTTCTTTGCACAACGTCCTTTTCTTCTGCTTGACCGGCCGGTGTCCCAAAGCCACTTTCTGTTTGTGGCATCCTACCGCCTTAGGGACACCGATTATATATTTTGGTTTCCACGCAATCGCTTGGACATTTTCCCGCAGCGTTCTTACGAGATCCTCCTTCACTTTAGGTAGAAAGATGGCTCATATCTGCAATGCTTGCCCTTCTCCTAGCTGTACTATTTGCAACTCTGAACCTAATTTTTATGGGTCATTTCTGCCTGTCACCATTCCTACTGTCCTGGATCTCCTGGATTGCTTTTCTTCCCCGTGTTCTTTTAAGTTTCTCTTCTGCTTACTAAAGGCGGTCCGGTGACACTCCCTTTTCCTTCTGTTGGTTTCTCCTTACCATCATTATTCCCTCCATGGTAGGAAATTTCAGCAGCATGTGCAAAGGGGATTTTATACCCTTCAGCAACGCCAAGGTGGGTCTCCCTAGTGTCATGTATTAGGATTTGTTCGCCTTTACTATGATGAACTCTATATCCACCGTCTTGTTCCTCACTTCATCCCCCACTATCACTGTGAGGTATATGGTTCCCTCTGGACACACTGTTCTGTTCACGAAGTCTACCAATGAGGTGTCTGTTAGTTTCAGCTTCCTCCTTGCATTTTCATCCAACTTCTCGAAACAATGCCAGTACATAATCTCAGCCAATCTTCCTCCATCTATGTATGCCCTGTGTATTCTCCTTTCCATCACCTTCACCTTAATTATTACAGCATCGCCTCCTGCTGGCCTAAAGGGAATAGGATCCTCTCGATACCTTTTGTTATCCTTCCTAGTTTGTGCTCTCGCTACTTTCTCTCCCTTATTTTTTTATCCTTTTCTAGAGATATCTTTCTATTTCGATCCCACTACTGCCTGTGATGGCTCTCCAAATGACCACTCCCTCTTGTCTTGCTCCGATATGTGGCCTTGTTGCGGGCTTGTGCCTCCTTTGCTAAGTAATCGCTGAACAGTGACTTATTCCTCCTGTGTACGGGGGCCACCAACTTCCTTGCTGGTTCTAAGATGTTCTTGGCAGCCACCAAAATGAAGATCTCCTTTGGCATCTTGATGAGTGGGGTAAACTTCTTATCAAAGTTCAACTTGTTTGGTCGAACTGAATCCCTTTCTTTCTTGCGCCTTTCTCCCCCAGTTGCACCTCTTCGCGTGCCTGCACCAACCTGTGCCTCCATTCTCATTTTGTCTGCATTGTCCATCCTGGAGAAATTATCCACTCTCCCTATCAGCTCATCAATCATCTTGGGAGGGTTCAATGTACAATCCCTCAGAAAAAAGAATCGTGCCCGAGACCATTCACGAACGAGTCCATAAGGAATTGATTGCTCCTATCCTCTACAAGATTTGCCTCATCGTTGAATTTCTCCCAGTACTCCACTAGTAGCTCTGACGGCTTCCACTTGACTTCCAGGAGCTCAGACCCCATCTCCGTGAACTTCCTCCTTTGCATGAAACGTGCCAAACAATTCTTCTTCAATGGCTTGAAACCGTGTATGGTCTCAACTTGTAGATTCTTAAACTAGACCTTGCTGCACTAGTGAGGGTTATTGCAAACACCTTGCCCCAAATGGCCTCAGGTATTAGAAAGGTGGCCATGTTGGTTGAGAAAGTGATCCCCCAGGTCCACCTCTCTTGTGTATTGCCCCAGGTTGGGGATATCTTCAGCTTGGGGTCTGTCGTGTAAAGCTAGATCCTTCTTGTGAACGGTGACCCTCTTCCTCCCCTCTTGCACGATTTCTCCCTGCTTCCAGACTTCCTCTGTTCATTTATGCTTGCTTCTATTCTTCCTTTCATGGGATGGTACGGAGCGTGTCAACCATCTCCCGTGAAAGCCTTGTACGACTCTGTATGTTCGGTATTTATCTTCTTCCCTAGTCCTATTCTACTATCCTTATTTTTTGCGGCACTACGACTAGTCTCCTCGCCTCTCTTCATGTGCTGGGAGCTTACCCTTGCTCATCCTGCTTATGGAACAGGTTTGTCGGCTCACGACATGCCTCTTTTTCCCTAGGCCATTTGCTTCTCTATCTTTCTCCCTTTTCTTCATCTCCTTCAACTTCCTCATCATCTCTCTCTGTGAGGTGACAATGGTCTGCAAGATTTCTCAGTTGCCGACCATTTCATTTGCTGTCTAAAGCCTATGTCGCTCTCCCATTGGTCTCAATGTAACGTCTTCCTCCTGGTGTGTCACGTCTTCTATGAGCACATGGTTGAGTAGAAGTCCGACTAGTGGTGGTCCTGCCATGGTGTGTGAGCTGCGTGGATGCTAAAAATTAAGTGATCCCCACAGACGCCGCCAATGTTGTGTCCCACTAGAATCCTTTCCTGGGCCAGAATTATCTCTCGGCTAAGGGCTCCCTCGAGTACCTGTAAAATAGCTGAATTCTAAGTCAGACGTGTCAGCGTTTTACCGAGCCTGCTCTGACGATCTTGTCAAGAAGGATTCTTTCTAGGGTTTCTTAGTTGGTGTAATAACAAAATGAGTAAACATACCTCAAAAACATGTTCTTACACCCCGTTATATGGGTTTGGTGGCTGATGTGACTAGTTTTGTCACATCAACTTCTGTCTATTAAGATTGGGCTTTCAGTCTCCGTAGCATTCAACTTTGGGCTAAATGTGGCCAATGGGGGCCAACAAGCCCATATCTCATTAGGTTATATCACTAATAGAAAGCATGTACATACGCACCGGTATAAATTTATGCGTACATGTATACCGGTGCGTATCTGACCAATTGCACAGGTATTTATTATGTCAACATCAGTACCGGTGCAAATAAGTACATACGCACCGGTATCCTATCAACAAGTGTACATCTCACCTATTTTTGCACCGGTGTTGGTTCTACCAGTGTACAAACTCAAAAAATGGTATTATCTGTATAGGTGATTTTGACCGGTGCACATGTAATCTACTTACATGTGCACCGGTAAATGATTACCGGTGTGTACATATTTTCCTTTTTTAAAATTAGTTTTATGCCAAGAGGATAACTTTTTAAATCGGTAATGGGAAATTACCGGTGTAGAAATAAAATAAATGCAAGAAAATTTTACATTTGTACACCAGTTACTATTAGAACACACACCGGTATTTTCTTAATACTAGTGCATAAGAAATTTCTGTTTGTAGTAATTTGGCACCAAAACTAATCATTTTTGCACTGATACTATGATCATACCGGTGTTGAAGAAGAAAATACGTGGGTTTTGGCTAAATATCTACACCAGTAACTATTTTTACCGGTGTAGTAAGCTAAAAATACACCGGTAAAGTCTGGTGTAGAAAATTGCATTAAATGCTCACCTACCACCTTTTTTTAGCGGATTAAAAGAGGGATTTTTGAAAGAAGAGGTTTATTAATGGTGTTTTTGGGTTGATGAAGGCATTGAATTCTCCACAATGAAGACCCTCGAAGGTACCATTTTTTTAATTACATTTATGGATATTAAGGATTTCATGTATGGTTTTGGTTAGTAGAGATATTTACATTTTGTGTTTGATCATTTGATGGTGATTGAGGTAGAATTGTTGATATTAGTTTGTGATTTGTTCTCAAGGTTGTTGTAGTTATAATGCTACAGCTTTTGATTCCTATAGTGTTGGACATGTTAAGAATGTTGTAATTGTAATATCGAATATTGGTGCATATTGTGCATTTATGATGTTGCATCATTAGGAAGTAATCATGAAAAATTCTATTGTATAAAATGTGTTGAAGTTTGATTGTTGGGCATTTATTGATATATATAGAGTTGTATTGCGCCATCGAGAGGCGTAAGCATATGTATGCCAACGTTAGTAAGGTGAGCGATGAATATATTAAGTTCGTGGATGAGTTCTTGGAGCATGCTTTTAGTCGAGAGAAACGAATATTATGTCCCTGTTGTGATTGTGGAAATTCAATTCGTAATGATAAGAAGGACATCCTGAAACTTCGTTTGTATAGCCTGGGGTTTGCAAAAGATTATGTTGTTTGGACCTTTCATGGGGTAAAAGCACCACCGGAAGTGAGAGTTAGTAGTGAGGGACAGTTTTTTGGGGATGCTAAGTTTGATGACATGTGTGAGGAGATTGTTAATAAGTTTAGAGGGAGGCCCGAGGTTTTGGCTAACTTCCTTGGTGAGAAGGATACACCATTGTATCCCGGTTGCAAGAAGAAAGATACGGTCATGTCGTGTTTGATGGAGTTGTTTAATTTGAAAGGTGTAGGGTCATGGAGTGATACTAACATGAATAAATTGCTTAAGTTTTTGAATGAAAAGCTTCCACCCGGTAACGGGGTTCCTGATAACCTTTATGAAGCTAAGATAATTTTGTGTCCAATGGGATTGGAGTATGAAAAGATACATGCTTTTCCAAAAAATTGTGTCCTATATGGGGGTGACCTTAAGGATAAGATTGTTTGTCCAGTATATAATGTTTCGCGTTATTAGAAGAAGAGAAGTGTGGTTGTCGGTGAAGAGCATGTTGTGTCGGTGAGGAGGCGGTTCCCGCCAAATGTATGTGGTATCCTCCAATTATTTTGAGGTTGATAATGTTGTTTAAGAATGAAAATGATGCAAATAACTTGAGATGGTGCGTTGATAGGGGAGGTTGTAAAGATGATGATATAATTCGACACTCGGCTAACCCGGACCAGTGGAAGAAATTTGATAAGATGTGTCCAAACTTTGCATCCGAACTTAGAAATTTTAGATTTGCTTTGTGTACTGATAGTATGAACCCATTTGGGAATATGTCCTCGAAACACAGTTCGTGGCCGGTTATGCTTGTCATTAACAATGTTTCCTCGTACTTGAGAATAAAGAGAAAATATGTGTTGATTCCCATCATAATTTCAGGCCCAAAACAACCTGAAAATGACATAGACACTTATCTTGCCCCTTTTATAGAAGATTTGAAAGTGCTTTGGTCGGTTGGCATCTTAATGTTTAAAGGTTGTAGTGGTGAAGAGTTTACATTGAAGGCGATGCTTTTTTGTACCATAAATTATTTCCCAGCATATGGTAACATTTCTGGGTATGTGGTCAAGGGACACAAGGCTTGACAAATTTGTGAGGATGAGACAGATTATCATCAGTTGAGAAATGGGCAAAAGACTGTTTATTTGGGTCACCATAAATTCCTTTCGGTGAAGCACAAGTTGTAGGATAATGCGGTTGCATTTGTTGGTTTGAAGCAGTTGTAGAATAGCTACACCTTTGACTGGTGTAGCTATTCACAACAAGATGAAAAATTTGAATGTTGTTCTTGGTAAGAAGTTATCAAAGGGTGTTGAGGCTGTAGACGGATCATGGAAGAAATGATCAATTTTCTTTGATTTGTCGTACTGGGAAAACTTAGAGGTTTGCCATTGTTTGGATGTTATGCACATAAAAAGGAACGTTTGTGAGAGACTAATTGAAATGCTTCTGAACATTCTCGAGAAGACTAAGGATAGCTTGAATTCGAGGAAAGATTTAGTGGACATTGGTATACGGTTGAATCTAGCACCGGAGGTAAGAGGGAAGCGAACCTACCTCCCCCCCAGCTCCACTCCTTCCAATCTATCAGTTGCTGAGAGGAGATTGGTGAGTGAGAGCATCCAAGGAATGAAGGTACCTTCTGGTTACTCCTCTAATGTTAGACGGTTTGTGAATGATAAGTTGCATCTCAATGCTTTGAAATCACACGATTGTCATGTCCTTATGCAATTAATTTTGCTCGTTGCAATCTGTGGGTGTATAGAAGAGGAAGTTAGATTTTCAATTATGCACTTGTGTTTTTTCTTCAACTCGATATGCAGGAAAAATATTAGAAGGAAACATATAGATGAACTGGATCGAGAGGCTGCTGTTATTTTATGCCATTTGGAGAAGTGTTTTCCCCCGTCAATCTTTGACATCATGGTGCACCTAGTGGTATACTTGGTTAGGGAGATACGTATGTGCGGGCCTGTTGGAATGCATTGGAGGTGTCCCTTTGAGCATCACATGGTTGTTTTCAAGGGTTATATTCATAATCGTAGTCAACCTGATGCCTCCATCATTCAGAGGTACATCACTGAGGAGATCATCGAGTAATGGACAAAAAACTTGGTTGGAAGAAGAGCGGTTGGTGTTCTGGGTTGACCCCACTGTGGTAGGCGAAATGGGATTCCACGTTCCAAAGGTACGCTTCATACACCCTATCACGGTGAGTTGATGACTGTTCACCTGTATGTATTACGCAATAGTAGCGAGACTGTAAGATATGTTGAAGAGCATGTTTCCCTGTTGGAAGAGATTCATCCATACTGGCCCCCGAATAAAATCAGGTCGAGCATTCTTCGAGGTTTGTTAATTGGTTTTACAATCATTGTAATGTCGAAGGGATACCCAGTAAGCTACGCGCATTTGCAAGGAAGCCAAACTACACCGTTACACAATTCCTTGGTTATGAAATTAATGGCTTTAGTTTCTCAACATTGGCGAAGGATGAGAAGAGCACCACTCAAAATAATGGTGTTTATATTGAATCTGAATCCATGTGGTAGGCAAGCAACAAAAGATAAACATCTAGTTGTTGCTGTGATGCCTTTCTATGGGGCAATTGAGGAAATTTGAGAGTTGGATTATGTAGAGTTCAAGGTTGTTGTCTTCAAGTGTCATTGGGTGGAACACGATTCCGGTGTTGTAGTTGAGAAGCCCATAGGGTTCACGTTGGTCAACTTGAATCATGTAGGATATGAAGATAACAAGTTCATCTTAGCTACCCAGGCACAACAGATTTTTTACATCAAGGCCTTTTCGAATGAGAAGTATCATGTGGTGTTGCATAAGAAGAAGTTTTACTTTGATGAGGAGATTGACCAGCCTGCCATAACTGATAGTCCTGAGTTTCCATCAGTATTTCCTGGTTTGGAAGATGTTGGGGGACCCGTTGTTGGAAGGCATTTTCATGTTTATGGGTTGTGGGTTGATGAGAGAGGTGAAATAGTAGGTGGGGATAATGTCTAGAAGCGGAAGCGATAGATTGGTCATTCCTGGCCATTGTTTTTGTGAACATGTTTTGTGAAAAATTGTATGATCATTAAGCGAAATAGCATGTAATGTATTTAATTGACACTCTTTTATGAATTGGTTGGTATGATCTGTGATTTCAATGGAGTGTTTTTATATTGAATTTGAAAATGTGTTTTCATTTTAATTAAAATTTCTACTATGTGCTGGTTTTTTACACCGGTAAAGATTAAATTACCAGTGTAGAAAAACAGGGGAGGTACTCTGTTATGTACTTACGCACCAGTACTCTTACCGATGCACAATACTTAGAAAATTTTTTTTTTGCTCTCGGGTCCGACGATGTTAATTTTTTTGGCATTTTAAGCAGCCTGAAGCAGCTGGTTTTTAAAATATATTTGCACCGGTAGGTGTACCGGTGCTGGATACTTAGAAAAAAATTTGTGCATTCGTATCTGATGTGAAGAACCAAATTTTGTTGGCATTTAAAGCAGCCTAAAGCAGCTATTTTTTGTTCAATTTGCACCAGTAAATGTACCGTTGCTGGGTACTTAGAATTTTGTTTTTGAAATTTACTCTCGGGTCGGATTAGGTAGAATTTTTTTATTTAAAGCAACCTAAAGCAGCTGCTTTAGGCCTCGTTTTACACCGGTATATGTAGAATACCAGTGTATAAAAAATGTTTCATTACTTAAAACCCTCTCAGGTCCTTATTTTCACAGTAGCAAAATTATATCTCTCACTCAATACTATCTCCATCACTACCCATATTTGTTGAAATCCTACATAGGTTTCCATATAATCAGGTAAACCACTTCAATACCTTATCAGTATGATTAATTAGCAATTGCATATGAAATAGAATCATTGAGAATGTGACATCATGAATAGCTTGACTTGCATGTAAGGTGTTTGATGAAATGCTTCAATGTGTTTTCTAGGAAATGCCTCCCAAATCCACTTCGAAAAGGATACGCCATTCAATGTCCCCATCATTACTGAAAGTATCACCGCACACTTACCCAGATGGTACCTTCATGTCCGGGGAGGCTAGGTTGGTCCATGAATCATACAAAGGACGTTGTCATCACATAGAGAGATGAATTGAAACATCTCTCCCATTCAAAAAAAACTATCCATAAGTTTGGTGGGAAAAATTCTGCGAGACTCCGCAGCCATTCAACCTGACCATTGTAAGTGAGTTCAATGTGAACTTGAAGTGCGGTCCGAGCTACGATCCCGTGTATTGTAGAGGTAAAACTGTCTCTGTCACACTAGCATCTATCAATGGCTTGTTTGGGTTTCCCAATGTTCTAAACGATGAGGGCGAGTTTCTCGCACTCCATTTTCTAGGTGATGACAGCTATATTTCTACAACCAATTGAGAAGGAGATTGTTGGGACAGTAACTAGGGCATGTACGGACATATATGAGTTGGCCAAACAAGGTTGGAGAAAAATACCTAAGAAAACTCTAACTCCGAAACTGAATAGGTGGTACCACTTCATGGCGTCTAGAATCCATCCAGTAACTGTGAACACAGAAGTCCACAAACTTTGCCTCACCTTCTTGTATGCAATAAAGAAGGAGCTTCGATGGAATGTTGGTCATCGAATTTTTCCTCTGTTGCAGAGGGAACGAGATCAGATGGGATCTTATACCCATTATAGTATCATCTATGCGCTTTGTTCAAGAGCGGGAGTTAGTGTCCGTGCACATGAGGTTTGTGGCCAACCAATGGGTAAGTTTTATGTGGACTCTTTCTATAGATAGACATTTGACACGCCTTTCGCTACTATTGAATCCAGAATTACTGCCCTGGAGGTCGGTGTAGCAAACTTACTTGAAGAATCCAAATATCAAAGATCCTGGCACTAACATATGGCCAAGGTTATGGCTTATCAATTTCCTAACATTGTGGAAGCGACTGGAAATTTCCCAATCTTCCGCAAAGGCAATGTCGAGGACATGGATGTTGGCACAAGTACCCGTGATGGTGATGCAGCAGGACCTGCTTACGGGGATGAACCATTTTCTCGTTATTATTTGTAGAAAACTTGTACTAGCAGTTAGAAAGAGTAGATTCTGTACTAAACATTGACAATGTTGCACTTAGACAGTTTTAAATTTTTACTTTTGATAAACATGCACAATGATGGGTAGAATAAAAAATTTTGTACACCACGTGATTTGAAATTTTGTAGGACAAATACACTCATTAAGACAAAAAAGATACACCGAACGTCATTGGCCTAAGTGGTTATATCAGGACCGCCAAATTTGGTGCATTATATTCTAAGAATGGTTATAATTTAATAAAATTTTGTAGCATTAGGAGCTATGGAGGTTCCCCAAGTAAATTTGTGGGCAATAGTATAATTTTGGAAAATATAGTGCAAACATTCACTGTTGGTTTTACAGGGCCTTTCGTCCACCCGTAGTGTCTACAAACGTATTAACACGATCATAATGTATTGAATTGCATACATGTGGAGAAAATTTTATATTTCGCCTTCCAAGATTATAGGAGGGATTAAATTGCAAAAAGTAAAAAGTTTACTCGTAAATAGAAATCAAAATCCGATCGAACCGGATGGTTAAAAGACAACCCTTTTGTATTTCCAAGTTCCACATGCGGGGAAACCAACAGGTCCGGACTCCGTATTTAGTTTGGAAAATGTTCGGATTACACATAGAAATAATTAAGTAAACCGTTGGCGTTTACTCTACAACAGCTACTAGCGCTTCAGGACGAATCACCACCCGAGAACAAATATGTTGCAATTACGATTTAGGCCCATTAAATTTGGTAATTTATGTAGTTTCCTAACATGTCGTAATCACATCACAATTTGGGGGACCTAATTGCAATAAATGCATATAATCAATTTTGTGGGTTCATCGGTACCATTGAGGTACAGAAACGTTACTTGTTCAATATGTAGCCTCTTAAAATTCCATTTGGGCATGTGGAAAAGTGCTTCACGGGGTGAAACAAAATGTTTGGGGTCAATATGCAAATTTTATAAAATTAAGCAATGCTTAGTAATGCCAACGTACGGGGCCCATGTGTGGTCGATATTTGCATGAAACAACTACTACAATGTCCATTCACAATAATTAAACATCAATTTGAATAAATGGAGTTGTTGGAAAATTACACGGGAGATATATGAAATAAGAGGGAATTTAAATAATTGACAAAACAAATTTACACCAGTAATGTTAAGTAATATTTTGGTGCGCAGTTCAAAATTTTCAATTTCTTCATTTTTAAAATAAGGCGCAAAATTTCTTACACCGGTACATGTTTAAAATTTCTTCATTTCTTAATTTCTTCATTTCTTACATGTACCGGTGCTGAACACTTAGTCTAAAATTTCTAAAGTTCCTCTGGGGTCAACTCATTTTTTCCAAAAAAATATTTAAAGCAGTCGCACGCAGCTGCTTTTTGTGTGCTTTTACACGGGTATCAATATTTTCTACAACGGTAAGAAATACCGGTGTACAACAGTTAGCCTAAATTTTCAATTGTTGCTCTCGGGTCATTGAAAAAATCATTTAAAGCAGCTGCACAAGGCTGTTTTTTTCCATTTCTACACTGGTAAACGTACTGGTGCTGAACAGTTAGCCAATTTCCAAACCCATTTTCACAAATATTACACCGGTACTCTACAAATTACCGGTGTAAAAAACGTCTTCATATGTTTTTCAACCGCTTCAAACGGACATAACTCCAACAACAACTCCTCTCCCCATTAAACACCTTCAAATTCTCTTTGAAAACCATCATCCACCACTTCAACCATTCAATTAACACTAAATTGAATCACCATAACTCCTCATCAATCATTGTAACTCCCATCATCTATCCTATAAAGTGTTGAGCAACACAAGAGAAGCAACACAAGAGAAGCAACCCTTGACAACACAAGAGAAGAAAGTATTTTGCGAGTTCATCATCCCATTCCGTTCTTGGCGTGTTCAACCAAAGGGATAGAAACACAAATGCTCCATTGGTGAAGGTGAGTGTTGATGTTTATATTACCATGGGTTACCATATCAATTTCTCTTGAAAAAAATCATTCCAACCCTCACCTACAACACATGTTCAACTAGATGTCTCTATGAAGAAAAACATGTAAATTTTTTTAAAAAAAGTTGAAAGGCCAACTTGAATGGTATGTTTATACAATTGTGGGGTTAAAACTTTTTGCATTTTTTGTGGATGGATAACGTAGTACTATAGTTTTTTGGTTGGTGATAATGTTGATAGTCGCATTAGGGGGGAGTGATAATTGCTCGGTTGTAGGCCAATTTTATGAATCCAAAGAGATTGGTATGGTTTTCTATCAACTTCTATAAGGTTCCATTTCATTCTATGTCAAGTTCCATGTCTTGTTCGTTCAAGTTCTATGTCATATTATATGAACTTGTATGTCTTACATAATGTAGTTCTGTGTATGAATTGTTCAATTTCTATGCCATGTTTTGCTCAAAAGTTTTATGAATTTGTTGTTCAATTTCTACGCCACGTTCTATCAATGTTGATCTTTAAGTACCGTTATTATTTGGATTGATAATTTTCTATTCTACTATTTTAGATGCCGCCAAAGAAGGGGAAATTAAACACGAAGAGGAAACGACCAGTTACGAAGAAGGATGGGGAGGTGAAGAATGTGGTCGATGAGGAGGTTGATGTGGCGGACCAAGAACCTTCGCCAAAAAGGACCCCGTTGAAGATACAATTTGAGGAAGAAGCAACGCAAACAATCGACCCAACTAGTGAAGAGAAGGAAGAAACCGCGGAACATGGTGATGTTATTAGGGGATGTTGAAGGAGAAAACATCGGTAAACAGTTGGTTAAAACACCAATTTGCAAGGGAAAGGGAAAGAGAACCATCAAAGGAAGGCTAACTATTGATGAAGCGGACAACAACTTGACAAAAGCTGGAGGGAAAAATGGAGAAGAATTGGACAAGTTTGAGGTAAAAAGTTATTTGAGCTGGCGAGGAACTAGCTCGTGCCAGTCTGTGATGCTGGGAAAGCATAACACTCAAACTCCTACTGTGTTTGAGTTCCGTGGGAATCAAGCAGTATGCAATAAGAATTGGTCAGTGTGGCACGCTTATGGCAATTACGCTTTTTGGCGCCGCATCAGATTTAGCACTTGAGAACACTGGATCGATGTCCCTGAAGATGTTAAGGAAGAGGCATGGAAGGGTGTTCTGGTAAGACTCTAGACAATTGTCATTTAAATTTTTTATTCATAGTAAAGTCTTAGTGAAGACATGATTAATGACATGCATTTTCATATGATTCGTTCTCGGAGATCGTCGCAATTGAAACACCGACGAGCAACTAGAAATACTGAGAAAGGAGGTTACAGAGAGGGCAAAAAACCAACATAGAATTGGAAGAAAAAGGTGGCAAACATGTTTATTCACGATGTGGACAAAGGTATCAATAAAAGCGGAATACCTGCATGGGAGAAGTACAAGTGGATGGATGAAAACGAATGACACTTGTTTGAAAAGAGGCGTCGGCATCCAGATTTTCAGGTATGATGAAAAAATTAATGTTTGTTAAGAGCTATGTTGCCCACAAATTCTATTCAACTAAATATTTATTTATAACAACGATATTAGAGACTCGGGGTGACAAATATTGAACGCAACAAGGGCAGGGATTACACGCACCACGCGGGCAGAAGGGGTAATCGATACATCCGTGACAAATTGACTAAGAATAAGAAAGGGAGAAGAGAAAGACGGAGGCATAACCCGACCACACTTGAAAAATCAACAACATCATGGTAAGTCATTATGTCATTTCATCCCTCAATTTATTATGTTTAGGGTTAGTAATTACATTTACCTTTCATGTGCAATATCGAACCCAAAATGGTTCGTGGCAATGCATGTACTCCATCATGCTCTTCATGGAAGAATTTGTTAATCACCCGGAGACAAACAATATCTTGGAGGTAAACCTTGCATCTCAAAATTTGTTATTATTAATTTCTGGTAAACGCAATATTATTGACTAACCGTGTAAGTTTGAAATTAACAGATTTTCCTGGAGGGCAAAGGGTCGTACCATGTGTACGAAATTCAAGGTGTAGCAGAGAGATGATGTGAGGCTTGGCTCGAAAACTACCAGCAGCATATGAACACTATGTTGCAACTTCTGGATAATAAGAACAATATAATAGGTTGATGGTTTATTTTGAATGGTTGATGCTATTAGAATTCTAGATGGTGTTTGGTTATAGTAAACTTGTGTATTTTTTACTTTGTTTCAATCCATGTTTAAGATAGTTCTTCTATTTCATAGTTTGAATAATGTTCGCGTGTTTTGCGAGCGATATTTTCGTAATATGATGTTTCAAATTTCTTACCGATTCAAAGGTTTCCAATTTATAATAGTTCACAAGTATTTCTAGTTGTCGTTGCCCCAGAAATGATCTGGAAGGGACCATCGGAAAACAAATTGGGCATTGCAAAATTTAACCAAATAATACACCGGTATAAAATGAATGCACCGGAGTAAAAAATATCACATTTTTAATAATTTATTTTAAATTATTTAAATAATACGAGTGCATAAACAATACTGGTGTAAAAAACATACTGGTGCAAATTATTCTGGTGTAAAAAACAATATTCCTACTACAAAAGAAAGACCAGTGCCATATTTAATACTGGTGTTATATTTAATACCGGTGTAAAAATCACTATTTTACACCGGTTCATATGTCTACACCGGTGTTCCAAATATTACCGGTGCAGATATTTTGTGCCGCCCACTTTTCAAAATTTGTACACCGGTCTAAGATGTCGGTACAAATAATTTTCTACACCGATTCATTTTACCGGTGCACATGTGTTACATTTTTACAACCTTATACATATACACCGGTATTTGGAGGGCCAAAATACCAATGCTGTTGCCCTAAATTACTGGTGCAAATACCTATATATATATATATATATGTATATATGCGCTTTTCTCGTATAAATACGCACTCGTCTCGCTGCTAATTGCCATCTCTACCAAACCCTCAAATTGACCGGCCACACCAATTACCAGCCATCCTAAAATTTGGAATTAGGGCTTTCGCCGCCGACAATCAATCCACGTCGAAACAAACAAGAAAGGGATGGCAACGGGAAGTGAAGAAAATTCAACCGGAAAGCCGCTGGAAGATTGTGACGGAAGTGGCCAAATCGATCGCATTAGCAATTTACCCGAAGCCATTGTTTCCTACATACTTTCCTTCCTTCCCACAAAATCGGCCGTGGCAACAAGCTTCTTGTCCAAAACTTGGAAGCTTCGCGGCACCAAACTTACCATCTTAGATTTTGACGATAGCTTCTGGATCTCGCGCAACGGCGGCGGTACAGCTCCCAAGATGAATTTTGTGGAGTTTGTGAATATGGTTTTGCTCAATCACACCGCTGAATCCATCCACAAGTTTTCTCTCAAATGGGACCGCCATGAACGATCCCCTTATGTTAAACTATGGGTCGATACCGCCATAGCTCGAAATGTCCGAGTTATTGATATAGCTTTAGATACGCGTACACATGTGGAAAGGTATGAGCTCAATTTACCAGCTGCTCTCTACTCTTGTGGAACACTAGAGGTTCTAAAATTAATGGGGGCAGGTATAGATGTGGTTTTTGTGGGTGAGTATAAGTATGAAAATTATACTTACTATGGATAATAGGTCGGCCTTGGATAATAATTTACATCCGTCTTCTCCCCACCCCCATCCTATTAAACTTGTTATATATCTACTAATTTAATGTTTAAAAAATTATAATTTATCCATATTGTACATATCTTACCTAGTAACCATCATTTTAGTAATTATTTCTTTAACAACTCATTTTCTGATTTGGTCCTGTGTTGACATTCAAAATAAATCGTTTAGGGTTAATAATTGAAATACAGGCACATTGTTCACTGAAATATAACTCCCCCTAGTTAAGGCAGTGCAATTCAATATCTGTTGAATTTGGCACTCTATTTAGGGATAGATGAATCCAGCATTTGGTAAAAGATCTAAAGCGCTTTGAGTTTATTACATTATTTTCACGCAAATACATTTATTAATTTAATATAAAATTTACTAAAAAAAAGTAGATTTTAACTATTTTTGGAGATATAAGTGATATGAGTACAATAAGTATAAAGTAGGTAGAGAAATTCAAATAGGTGATGAAGTGGATGTGTATTTTTTATAATACCCGATAGGGCGAGTGGAAACTTGTATCCACCATGAGTGATAGGACAGGCATTGGTATAAAAATTTTAAATAGACATGAACATGGAGGTACTATAACCCACATCGGCCCCGCCCCATTGCCACCCTTATGCAAAATCAGGTAAAGTAAAACTTGGACCTCCTATCTAGATCAAAAGAAAGAGGCTTGATTGATTATGTATGATCCACTCCTATGTTAGACAAAGTCTGATCACACACTCCTTCAATTCTTACAACCTTGCTATATTGTGTTTGTTGCTCATTCGTCTGAATAGGGAAAAGATAACCTTTTCTAATAAAAAAATAGAGAAAAGTGCATTTTAACTAGTTTGGTCGAAAATGCATAAACAACGTTGTAAAATATGAAAGTGTAAAAATAACCCTGGATTTCGTTGACCGAAATGTGAATGGCCAAATTGGTCGGAAATCGTAAAATTGATCATTTCACGTAAAAATAAGAAAATAGTGAAAGACAATAATACCCTTCATTCTTTCTTTCTTTTACCATTCTCTTCTTTCTTTCCCTTTCCAGTCAAAACCCGCCATCGTTCCAATCAGCGTTCCAATCTTCGGCGTTCCACCATCTCCAGCCTGCCACCATTCCAATTGTTCCACAATAGGCCAATCACTAATTCAACGTTGGGGTGAGATTGCCTAGAGTGGCGTCGCGGTGGCGCCAGGGCTTGGGGACGTTGGGCGGGATGAAGTCGGCAGGCTACGGTTTGCAGTGGCGTCGGGATGGGGTGGGATTGGGTAGGGTGGTGTCAGGGCTGGGTGACGTCGGGCAGGATGGAGTATCGGGAAAAGCAGCCTTTCCATAAGCTTATGGACAGTCCACCGTGGTTTTTACTTTAAATGTTGTAATTTTTTATAAAATTTAAATATCGTATTTTATAAGTTAAAACAAGTAATAATATGTATTTGAAAGTGAAAATATAAAAATATATGATATAAAAAATATTTTTTAAAATTCTAAATTTTGTTTGTAATTTAACAAATACAATGTATAAGGTAAAAAATAAGTGTTAAGGAATTAGAATATTACTAGTAATTGTAATTATATTCTATTACTTTTTTCCTAGTTTGTATATGTCTCCTTACCTTTTCCTAGCTTGCATAGGTATCTTGTACCACTATATAATGTATCATGAGTTCATGAATAAGGACATACAATCATTACCCTTATTTTCTACATGGTATCAGAGCCTAAAATCCTAAAACTTTAATAGAAAATTCCCACTGCCTTGAAATCCTGCCGCACGGGCCGCTGCTATTGTCCATGCGCCGCCACCTTCCTCTGTCCACGCACCACCGTCGCTGTTGTCCACGCGCCGCCACCCGTTCAACACACCGGTGTGTCCAGTCGATGTGATCTGCCATCGGTTATTGTACCTGCTGCTGATCTGTACCTTTTTTTCCACTATGTCTAAAGAACAAGCCCATATTGATGTTACACCTGAGGTTCCGAAACTTCACGATATGAGTGGTTATGATGTAATTGCAACTTTACTGAAGCAGTTGCAATTGCAATCTGGCCCTCAGACTGCTTTACCTATTGGTCGTATGTCGACTGATCCTTACTTTATTGGCTCTGGCGATGGTCCAGGTTTACAACTTATACCAAACATGCTGAAAGGTCAAGAAAATTACATTGAATGGTCTGACGCGATATTCCTTGGTAAGAACAAGATTGGGTTCATTGATGGATCCATTGCCAAACCCCAGGATGGTCATCCTGATGCTGCTGATTGGCATGGGGTTAATGCTACTCTTGTCTGCTGGATCTTGCAAACCCTGGAATTGGTGTTGAGATCTTCTACAAGCTCGTTTGCCACAGTTAAGGATCTGTGGGATGACCTGAAAGCACGATTTATTCTTGCCGATGGTATGAAATTTTTGCAAATGCAAGAGGCTATTCAGAGTTGCAGGTAAACGGTCACCCCATCGACATTTACTTTAGTAAACTGAAGAAGTTGTTTGCAGATTATCACTGCATGTGGCCTCCCCGAGTTTGTGACTGTGAAGAAAGCAAGGCATTATGCCATTGCAATATTTCTGCGAGATTCTTCCAAGAAAGAGATAAGGATTTGATCTACCAATTCATCTCTGGCCTCGACGAAGGCTATCACACCTTGCAATCACATATCATGAGCATTGATCAAATGCCACCTGTAATGAAAGTGTATGCCCTTGTAACCCAAGAGGAGAATCATAAAGCTGTCATTCGTGCTCATGAGCCTTCTTCTAACTCCATGACATATGATACACGACGTCCACCACCTGCAAGTTCTTCGCCAAGTATTCTTTTTGCATATGACCGCAAGAATCTTGTTTGTACACATTGTCATCACAAGGGCCATGATAAGGATTCCTGCTTCCAGATCATTGGTGTAGCAGAATGGTTCAAGGAGTTGAAGGAGAGAGATAGCACCACCAAGAACCCAGCGCAAGCTTCTCGGACGTCCACCGCCGCCACCGTGACCGAAGGTGCGGCCGCGACACTTCCTTTCCCACCGCCATTCTGCGGTGCAGCCATGTCGCCGCCTGGTCTAGTGGCAGCGGCTTCCTCTGGCCGTGTCCCTACCCGATCTGACTTTGGTCCTGCTCTGTCTGATGACCAATGGAGCACGACCAAGCATTTATTTAATCAGTTTCATTCTCTTACTGACAATGAGTCCGGTAAGCCTACTTTACCATGGATACTTGATTTTGGAGCCTCATATCACATGACTGGTGACAAGTTCTTTTACTGATCTTACTACTACTATTAATACTGTGAATGTTGTTCTGCCTGATGGCTCGGTGTCATCCACCACTCAATATGGTTCTATTTTCTTTGGTGGTGTCACTCTTCCTCATGTATTATATATACCTACTTTGCGGTGCAACTTGTTATCATGTTCTAGATTGTTATCTGCCTTGAATTGTCTAGCTTTGTTCACTGAAAATTATTGCATTTTACAGACAATCGGTACGAGGAAAGTGATTGGCGTGGGTGAACAGAATGGGGGGTTGTTTTGGCTCCGTCTGCTGGATACTCGTGTTCATCCTCCTATCTTGCAGTCTCTTCCAATAGTTGCTTACGTGCCTTATTCTGACTTATGGCATCAGCATTTTGGACATCCTTCCTCCACGGTGTCGTCTTCTATTTCTTCTATTGATTTTGGCACTAATAAGAAGTATGTTCCTTGCTCTATATGTTATAGAGCAAAACAGACTAGACATAGTTTTCCATTGAGTTCTACAAATGCTACTGCATTATTTCAATTAATTCATTGTGATGTTTGGGGACCTTATCGAACACCATCCTCTAGTGGTGCATTTTATTTTTTACTATAGTTGATGATTATTCCCGAGTTGTTTGGGTATATTTATTAGTGGATAAATCTGAAGTAGCTTCTAGATTTTTAGAATTTAGTGCCTTAGTGAAGAACCAGTAGGACCGAACCATACAACGTGTTCAGGCTGATGATGCGACTGAATTTTTGCCTTTACGATCTCATTTTATTGCATCTGTGATCATCTTTGAGACATCTATGGTTGACACACAACAACAGAATGGTCGAGTTGAAAGAAAGTATCACCATTTACTCAATGTGGCGTGTGCTTTACGGTTCCAAGCCAGTCTTCCTATTGAATTTTGGGGAGAATGTATCATTACTGCTGCTTAACTGTTTAACCGAACACCGACACAGCATCCCAATAGTCGTACTCCCTTTAAGTTGCTCTATGGGCAAGCTCCAAATTATTCATCATTAAGAGTTTTTGGATGCTTATATTTTGCTGCTCATGTTCCCAGATATCGTGACAAATTTTCCCCAAGAAGTCGGCAGTGTCTGTTTCTTGGTTATCCTACCGGAAAGAAAGGCTATTGCCTTTTTAACTTGGAACCCGTGTGATCTTTACCAGTCGGGATGCCAATTTTTTTGAAGACCAGTTCCCGTATTCTGTAAATCCGACATTGGCCCCTTCAGACGAACCTGGCGGTGCCACCACATCACCGCCGGTCTCCTCCTCCCCGCTACCAGAGTCACGCGGAATTTTCATTCTGGCATTCACCACCGGCCGTCGCCAATCCTTCGCCACCGGTGTCGACCGCCGTTCAGTCAACGCCGGTAGTCGCCATCGTTCGACGCCGGTCAGCCACCGCCGTTCTCCACCGTTCGCCACCGGTTAGTTGCCGCCGTTCGCTACCGGTCAGTCGCCGCCGGTCAGTCACCTCCGTTCGCTGTCGGTCGTTCACCGTCATCCTCCACCGGTTCTCCGCCATCGTTCTTCGCTAGTCATTCACCGTCGTCCATCTCCGGTCCTCCGTCATCGTCCTCCGCTGCCGGTCCTCCACCGTCGTCCATCGTCGATCTTCCATAGCCGTCTGCCACAGCCGTCCGCCGCTGGTCCTCTGCCGGTCAGTTACCGCCGCCAGTCAATCGTTGTCGAGCACTCATCGCTGACATCTTCCCAAACTCTGAACTCCGAACTCACCGATGTTTCCTTCTACAGTATCTCCGGCTCCGGATGGTTTCGGTGCCAAGTTACCACCTATTCGACAGAGTATTCGTGCTCGCCGACCGCCTTCTTACTTGGCAGATTACGATTGTGATGATTATGCATGTGCTCTTACTACTATAGACCCCCCTTATGTCTCCGTTTACTCATGCACCGTCACTTTCCTCAGGTGTCCTCTATCCCCTTACTGATTATGTAAATTGTGATAATTTTTCTAGTATGCATTCTAGATTTTTGGGTGCAATGGCATCTAGTGCAGATCCCACTACTTATTCTGAGGCTTCCCGGCATGCTTATTGGCGAGACGCTATGACTGAAGAGCTTACTACACTAGAGCGCAATCAGACATGGACTTTGGCTCCTCTGCCTCTGAATAAGAAGGCAATTGGGTACAAATGGGTGTACCAGACAAATTTCCGATCAGATGGTACTATTGAATGTCATAAGGCACGCCTAGTGGTTCTTGGGAATTACCAGGTTGAAAGAATTTATTATATTGAGACCTTTTCTCCGGCTTGTGAAGATGAGTTATGTTCGCTTATTCTTATCCGTTACGGTCATTCGTGGTTGGGAACTGCATCAGATGGATGTCCATAATGCCTTCCTGCATGGTGATTTGCATGAAGAGGTTTTTATGCGACCCCCACCCGGCTATGTTGTACCCCATGGTCGGGTATGTCGCCTTCAGAAATATCTTTATGGTCTTCGTTAGGCTCCTAGAAATTGGTTTGCTAAGTTGGCTTAGGCTTTACGAGAATTTGGATTTGGTCAGAGTAAGGCTGATTACTCTTTGTTTCTTTTTTTCCGTGGATTAGTTTCTTTGCACATTCTAGTTTATGTGGATGATTTGGTCATTGCTGGTAGTTCTTCTGCCCTCATCTTTGAGTTCAAGAAATACTTAAGTTCTTATTTCCATATGAAAGACCTTGGTCTGCTTAAGTATTTTTTGGGCATAGAGATTGCTAGAAGACCAGAGGGGATGTTTCTTTCTCAAAGGAAATATGCTTTGGGCATTTTATCAGATACCGGTTTATCTGCCTCTAAACCGACTGACTTTCTGATGGAGTAACAACATGATTTGGCACGTGTTGAAGGTTCATCCTACCATGACCCGGAGCAGTATAGACGTCTGGTTAGGTGCCTGATATATCTGACTATTACTCATCTCAAACTTAGTTATTCATACCCCTGCGCAATTCATGAAGTCTCCTTGTGTTCCTCACTGGCAAGCTGCTATTGCACTACTTGAATAGTCATCCTGATCAAGGTTTATTTCTCTTTTCTCGTAGTACGTTACAATTGACTGCTTACTATGGTTCGGATTGGGCTGCTTGCCCAATTACTCAGCGTTCTCTTTCTGGTTATTTTGTAATGATTGGTGATTCTCTGGTTTCTTAGAAGACTAAGAAGAAACCTATTGTTTCTCGGTCTTCTGCTGAAGCGGAGTATCGTGCTATGGCTGTTACCTGTTGTGAGTTGTTATGGCTTAAGTCTTTACGGAAGGACTTATGGGGTTTGCACTCTTCTCCTATATGATTGTTTTGTGATAGTCAATCTGCTCTTCATATTACGGCAAATCCAGTTCTCCATGAACGCACAAGCACATTGAAGTTGATTGTCATTTTGTTCGGGATCTTGTTCAATCTGGCACTATTGTTACTCAGCATATTCGCACGTCAGACCAACCTGTGGACTTGTTCACTAAGGCTCTCAGACGTAACCAGTTTCATTCCTTACTTGGCAAGTTGGGCATTTCAGATCATATGCTCCAACTTGAGGAGGAGTGTTAAGGAATTAGAATATTACTTGTAATTGTAATTATATTCTATTACCTTTTCCTGGCTTGTATATGTCTCTTTACCTTTTCCTAGCTTGTATAGATATCATGTACCACTATATAATATATCATGAGTTTATGAATAAAGACATATTACTCCGTCCCAGCCGAATGTGCACACTTTTTGGTCAACTTTCTCAGGTCATGTTTGACCAACGATAACTTTAGTTACGTATATTAACGGTGTGTTAAAATTTGATATTTAGAAAATACAGCATGCAGAGAATCCAACAATATCTCACATGATGATATTGGTATCTATATACTAGTTGAAATTTATGGTCAAATGTGTCTTGAGAAAGTTGACCAAAAAGTGTGCAGATTCGGCTGGGACGGAGGGAGTACAATCATTACCCTTATTTTTTACAATAAATTTATAGACTAACCATATGTAAGAGACTCACTCCCTAAAATTTTAGTTTGATTCTGCCACGGGTCTTCTCACCAAGTCTATCAACTGCCATGGTGGTTTATCTTTTGACTATAGATACTGCTTGGGCCGACTCTGTTTCGTGTATTTCTCTAGGATTGACTTGAGTATAGATACTACCCGTGTAGATAGCAAATAAATCAGCATGAAAAACTGAGTGTAATTAGCCATTGGGAATGTTGAAGGAAATGCGATCCTTCTATAAGCTTATGCACAGTTCACGGAGGCATTTACCTTAAATGAGCCATTTATCTTAAATGTTATCATTTTTTATAAAATTAAATATTACATTTTATAAGTTAAAACAAGCAATAATATGTATTTAAAGGTGAAAGTATAAAAATATATAATATAAAATAAATTTTTAAAAAATTCAAATTTTGCGTGTAATTTAACAAATAAATTATATAAGGTGAGAAATAAATGGTATGTCCATAAACTTATGGACAAACCGCTAGTCGTGTGACCTACGCTTAGCCATTAATGATTTTTGAAATACCATGTACCATTCCATGTACATAATTCCTAACACAAATTACACAATCTATGCCAGATTTGGATTGAGTGAAAGACGCACTGAAGTTTATTTTAAACCAAGGTCTGATGGTTTCCACTTAATATTCATCATCCTTTTCCAGGTGAGTGATGGCATGATCCGTGATTAACAAAGATTTGGTCCTTTTTTTAGAGGATATGGAATTAGGAACGGAGAATAGCAGCACAGAGAGGTCAGTTATAGAATTCCCTAAAGGTGTTAAAAGTTGAAACTTTGTTCTTTGTATTCTTTTTGCACAAAGATCGTCCTTTTTAAATATTAACTGAATCTTGCGGGGGTTTCATGTGCAAATTTTCAAAATATTAAATGAATCTCGCAGGTCGATTTCGGGTTATAAGATATAAATCCGGGTCCAATTCCCTTCTCTCGCGCAAAAAGGAAACTCCCTGGTGGAAGAATGGAGGATTGAGAACTCGCAACCTCGCAGGCAGGCACTCTAACATACAACCAAGGAACCCAACTACTACTCTACCTTATTAACAAGCAAAATGGACTAGTACTAGTAATTGTTTCTATTTGTTCAATAGAGTGTTATCTTTTTTCTTTTTTTTTTCAATTTGTACTTTATAATATTCTTTAAAAAGGAACGGGGTTTAATTAAAATAATAAAAAGGTAAGAGGTTTGAGTTGCAATATTAAAAAATTATTGTACAACGTGTTGTAGTTATAAAGTTTATGACCCGATTGATGCAACCCAAAAATTTTATCTTCATTTCTTCTAATTTGCAGTTTAAACATTGGTCTTCCATGTCTTATGGAAAGACTGTCTTTCAAAAGACAGACTCTAATACAATACATATATAATTTTAAAAAAAACTTGTATTTATTAGTTCATATATTTAAAATGTTTGTTAGTTATTTTAAGTATTTAGTTTAGACTCTTTTTTGTAGGATAATATTAGAGTTACAACTACAAAATCTGTGAATTAGTTCATATACAGAATGAGATAATTTATATGTTTAGAATGTTTGTTAATTTTTTTAACGTCTTGATTTAAACTTTTATTTTTTAAGGTCATTATATTTTTATTGCATCTATCAAATGTATAATTAGTTCATATGTTTAGAATATTTGTTAACCATTTTGAGGATTTAGTTTAGGCTTTTATTTTATTTACAATATAATTTTATAATTAAAGCATGCAACTGTGTAAATTAGTTCATGTGATTGGATGTTTGTTAATTAGTTTATACTTCCAATATTTCTCAGCATAATGATAGAACTTGCAATTAGTATATGTATAAAATGTTTGTTAATCATTAGTTTAGACTTTAATTTTTGGATGATAATTATAGAACTTACAAATAGAAAATGAATAAATTAATTCGTATGTTTAGAATGTTTTTAATCAAGTTAAGGATTTAGTTTAAACTTTCATTTTTGAAATGATAATTATAGAACTTACGACTAGAGTTTGTATAAATTAGTTCATTTTGGATGTTTGTTAATATTTGTAAGGATTTAGTTTATTCTTTCATTTTCTGGAGGATAATTACATAACCCGCAGCTAGAAAATGTATTTGTATGTTTAGAATGCTTGTTAATCGTTAATAATTTAGTTTACCCTGCTAAAATATTTTTCTCAAAATAATGAAATAAATTACACTTAGCACATGTATAAATTAGTTCCTATGTATAAAATGTTTGTTAGTCGATTTAATGGTGTAGTTTAAACTTTCATTTTTATATGACAGTGATAGAATTTATAGTTAGAAAATTCATAAATTAGTTCATATATTTAGAATGTTTGCTAATGGTTCTAACTTCAAAGGATTGTGTTTAGACTTTCGTCATTCTATAAAGATAAAGATAGAAGTTACAACTAAAAAATGAATAAGTTATTTCCTATATTTAGAATGTTTGTTAATATATTTAGAATGTTTCTTAGTCATTATAATGATTTATTTTAGACTTTCATATTTTTTTTAAAGATAATGATAGAATTTACAACGAGTAAATGTAAAAATTAATTTATACATTCAGAATGTTTGTTATAAAATGATTTCAACTTTTATTTTTACACTATTATTACCTAATTACTATCAAGATTTAGTTGGATCTGGTTAAAAAAAAATTCAATAAGAAAGTATCCCCATTAACATTAATAAAAACAACAAGAGAGGAAATAATCCAAGATAATTGACTCACCCGAAAGAAATCTCAATCTTCCGGCTACTGTACGAATCCCATCCGATACTCTGCCAAAAGTCCTCGCGAGTACGAATCCCATCCGTCGTTACTGTACAAGGTGTGCAGCAGCAGCAACCCCAGTCTTCCGGCTCGCATTGGGCAACACAGACACTTTGAGCATCTCCTCCTGCGCGCAGGTCCACGTCACGGAGAAGGAGATGGTATAGAACCATCGCAACTTTGGTCTCGATGGAGGCCTTGTCGCCATTGCAGATCGGATAATTGCTTCGGCTTAGATTTGCGGTGATATAGGGATTGAATTTTGCGAATGAAGGAATTTGTAGAGAAATTTGGTGATTTCTCCTCCCAATTTGGATGACCCAAATATGAAATGACCCGGTTTTGCTCAATTTTAACCCACAAATTTCCTTTACGTTATTAGAAATTGCATTCAAGTACCCCGTCTCACCATAAGTTATCACGGTCTCACAAGAGTTTTTCTCATCTTCTTATTCCTAGTTTTCTATAATTATATCTCACCAAGCTTATGGTGAGACGGAGGCTTAACATTGAAATTTAAAAGATAGAGGGACTCCTATGTAATTTTATATGATATCTTTTGCTTTAACAATTTCCCAACCGCTTCTTCTTTTCTCCTCCCCTGCTTCTCCTCCACTCCTTCTCCTCGCAAGGTCACACATATCTATCATACCTAATAAATTAAAGATACTTAACCAATATAACCAGAACTTGGAATCTACCATCTAAATGTTTCATTCCAAGTTCACTACATCCAGCCTCAGATTTGTTAAAGTTTGGTGTAGGTGTGGCCCAGTAATCAAAGGGGTTAGAGTCGCTAGGCCCAACCCAATATTATTCTGCCAAACTTTGGTCCAAAACAATGAACATGCAGGCGCAACGAACATAAGAATCAGGAGTTGTGGCAGAGAGGATGGGCTGTCAAAAAGGGGACATGCACCGAGCACAAAGGTCAAGATCGAGAAACGTGGTAGAAGTGGCGTGACCACGATCTCAAACTCCTAAGAACAGGGAACTGCAAAGGGAATGAGCCTATAAATACAACAAGCTCTGTAGGAGCTAAGGTAAGCTCTATAATATAGAGAAATTACATTTCTTGAAGAGAGGACTGACTTGATCATCTGAGTCGCTCTCCCGGAATCACTTCCGGGCCCGGTATCATTTCCAGGACTACATTTGTAGGTAAAGGAATCGGAGCAAGTGAACCAAGAAGAGGCTACCTGGAAAGGCTACCACATCATTTAGCGCCAACTGTGGGGAATGGAATTATTTTCCTTTCATTTTTAGACTGCTCAGGTAAGCAATGACGTTCACTAGGAGTACAAAAAGTCACAACCATTAGTCACAAGAACAAATGCTGGGAAAAAAAATGAAGGAACACACCACCACCAACATCACACTCCTAGTAAAGAGAAAGGATTTAGTAAATAAAAAACAGAGGAGGAAAAAGAGAAGGCATAATCTCCAAATTGTGATAAGGAAAAATGGGCATTTGCAACATTCTTAGAAGCGAATAGGGAGGATATGTATGGTCAATTCTTGAAGACTCTGAGGCAAAAACCCCCAAGGCCAGAGAAAATGAAAAATCAAGAACGAGAACGATTCTGCTATGAAGAAGAGCTGCATGACATTGCCGCAGAGGATGACATGGATAAGTCACCTCTTGCACCACATTTACGAGACTTTTGGATGCCAAAAGATTTCAAGCATCCTCTACATGTTAAAGTCTATAATGGTACCATGGATCCAAAAGAGTTCTTACACTCATATAGAAACAACATGAGATCCCGGGATGCGGACATAGAACTAGTTTGCAAAGCGTTTCCCATCTTTCTATCAAACACTGCGATTACGAGGTATGAAGACCTTCCACATGGAAGTATCAAGTCTTGGGCACAGCTGTCAGATTTATTTTTGGGACATTTCTACCAAAAGAAGTTCACTAGAACGATTGCAGATCTCAACAATATAGCACATCAAATCGATGAAAGCCTCGCAGAGTACCATAGCTGACTCGTCACGGAGAGCCTACAAGTTTGAGATTTTTCATTTCAATCATCATTAGGACCTTTTAGGTGGGTATGAGATTCAGAGAGTTTTACAAGGAACTAGAAAAGAATATGCTGGACAACCCATGGGAATTACAAAAAATCCATATTTACTTTGTCGTCATTGAAGATTGACGGACCAATGTCACCTTTCCTGAGATATATATCTGCCACAATAAGAAATAGCATATGTCAAAATAAACTCACACAAGAAAGAAAAATAGCGGTACAACCAGCCATAAAATACATGGTAAAATACAGTATAATATAGGCAAACAAGACACCTTCAGCATCAGAGTCAGCATGGCGAAGGTGTTGGGTATGTATGCGAAGCGTAGCCACGATCATCATCTCCTTAGTATAGCGAACACTCAAGTTAGGAAGCTTAGATTTAGGAACTCTGTAGTTCCATGAATGTACATCATACTCAGGAATTTGTTTGGCTTTGATAAAAAAATATCTCCTACGCCAATCGCCAATATTACTAGGGAAGCCTCTCACAAGCTCTACCCCATTAATCACAGGATATAGGGTGAATTTGTCCACAGTATTCTTCACTTTTCGAAGGTGGTAGAAATTGTGTAATAAATCTGTTGTGAAAGGTATGTTCGCATTTTCACACACATTAAGAAAACCTATCATAATAGTGATGCCCTTAGGATGAAATTGGGCCAACGCAATATTGTATGAACGAAGCAGTGCAATCACATGTTCGAAAAGTGGGAAATAGAGACCAAAGTTCAAATATGCTAGATAGCAAGATATATATCCAAGAAGAGGGTTGTGAATGCACTCAGATTTAGAAGACGAACAAAGCTTATAAGCAGATAAAAAAGGAAAGATTTTCTTTAAGTAATTTACATAAGAGATGGTCAAAATACTGGGAACGATGGAGGATCTAGCAACATGGTCAGAATCCCTGTCGAAAGTAGCATCTTCTACGAGGGACTTACCATGATTAAAATAAGAAATTGAGGTTCTAAAATGGAGAGGTAATAATCTTAGTTAAAATCCAACAGAAACAAATCTACTACAAAAAGGATTTACAGAAAACATGCCGGAGAAGATGATCGAAAACAAGTCACACAGACAACCAGAACAGAGAAAAAGAACATATTAGGGATATGAGGAATAATTCAAACGAGGGAACTTACTCTTGAACGAGCTGAGGGTGGATTATGCCTAGAAAATTTAGGAATTAGTACAGGAAGACAAACTCTGGACAATGGAGATGAGAAGCTGAAACGAGAAGGAAGAAGGGGCCTTAAAGATAAACAACAAATGGAGCAGTTAAAGAGGAAAGCAAGATAATGATAAGTATCTGACAAAAAGAAAAGTACCTTTTTACTTATATCGAGACGACGAAAGTATATGAAAAGACATCACACTGATTAAGGGCTACATTAAATTCTTCGTTTTAAATTTCCCATTTAAAAGATATAGCAATAACAAACGTCAGGGAATTTTGAGCTAGAATATCGAATAGTGGGGAGCAAATTGCGGAGTTAAAAAACAAAATCACCAAAAATAATACCTTGGCATGAGGAGCTCAAGATTCAAAAATTTTAATTCGAAGAGCAATCGAAGATAAAATTATAGCCAACAAGACTACGTCACTTCGAAAGGCTGAAAGTAGCTTCTTCATCACAAACATATGGTACAACAGTAACATCATTTCGCACTCAGACTACAAACAACATCATCGCTTCATTTCTCGTACTCTTCATGGCTAGGGGGGGTTTATGGTGTAGGTGTGGCCCCAGTAATCAAAGAACTGAGAGTCGATAAGCCCATCCCAACATTATCCGGCCAAGATTCGGTCCAAAATAACGAACAAGAAGGCACAACAAACACAGGAATCACAAGTCATGGTAGAGAACGTGGGCCATCAAAAATGGGACAAGCATTGAACACAAAGTCCATGACCGAGGAGCGTGGTAGAAGTGGCGTGACCCCTATTTCGAACTCCTAAGAACATGGAACTGAAAAGGGAATGAGCCTATAAATAAAACAAGCTCTGTAGGAGCTAAGGTAAGCAATATAATATAGAGAAATTCCATTTCTTTAAGAGATGACTGACTTGATTGTTGGAGTTTCTCTCTCGAAATCACTTTCGGGACCACATTTACAGGTAAAGGAATTTGAGCAAGTGAACCAATAAGATGCTACCTTAACATGCTACCACATCAAAGTTACATATGTAAGAATAAAGCTAGGTACATACGTAAATATATATATATATATCCAAAACACATAATGCTACGTACTACATGTAACATCCTTGCAAAATGAAAATGAAACAGAAGGCATAGAATCCAAATAAAATCCAAACAAACATTCTTTATGTTCTAGGAAAAATTAACATATCAGAGATGACAATCAATGGGGTGGTGACAAGGGTGGGATAACATCGTCTGTCGAAGAACTGCTCTCATTTTCTTATGAATTAGTCTTCGACTCTTCGGTGGAAGACTCGCTAGGGCTGGTGCTTGACCCTCCTTTATCATCTGTGGTATCCAACCCATCCTCGTCAATCCCAGGCCCCTCATCCCCCAGTAGGTTCATTGATTTCATCGGCAATCATAGACTTTAGCACCCTTATTTCTTCCATTAGATTACGCACAATGTGTTCCATGCGCAGTGCCATGGCCTTGGTCTCGACCATGTTCTTCAAGAGAATGCCCCATGCCTTCTGTTTAGGTCCCGTGGGATAAGAAATTAGTTACATTAAATGAAAATATTAAAAATTTAATAATGTTAAACAAACAAAAAAACTCTAAATTTTGTTACCTGTTAAGGGCGCGTGAATAATGGCGGGGTGAAGGTCCATAGCTGCGGAAGCCGGTGGAGTCGCCTTGGGCCTGGGTGTGGGAGACACACCCATATCCATTTTAGGGACATTGCGATCAATCCACGCCCCGACTCCAAAACCCAATGCTTCAGTCCAAAGTAGTTTTCATCGTAGTACTTAGGCTAGATATTCTCTTTCGATTTAATGGGAACCTTCTTCTTCTCTAGAATGGCGGTGATGAAATTGCCATAGGTGAGTGTCTAACTCTTCGTGGAGAGGGCGACTTGATGCATCTCCTGCATGATGGTGTACCTTGGGTCGACAACCTTCTTCTCTAAAAGGTGGTAGTACATGACGGTCCCATTGATTGTGCACTCCGTAGGATGTCCAACCGGGATAAGTACTATTGAACATCATTCTCTCCTGAAGGTTGAGAACACCAAGCTTGATCTGCTTCATTGAGATGAGTTTGTTCCCCACTTTAATTTTGAAGTACTTCTCCACCATTTGGTTGGGGTCTAGTGCCCCGGATGAGTCATTCTCATCGACCCGTCGAGGCCAATATTCCTGGCAGTACAATTGTTGAGGCTCAACCTTCGCCTGATCCGCCCCTCTGATTATGCAACCAATCACCTTTTTCATGAGCTCTTTCATTATCTCCAAGTCCATCCCATTCACTTTTGTTTTAAACGAGGTCAATGTTTCCATTCTAAAATTGGTGTAGAACTCCTTGACCTCTGTATCATACGTTGGTTTATCCAAGCATATTAAACCCTCCATTCATGATGGTTTGAAGGGTTTGAGGAAAAACATCGAGGTGTAGTCATTCCACATCCTTAGGTTTCATCACCCTGACTTTTTTTATTATACGGCCCTAGATATTTTTGAAATGCTTTGCTTCCTTCTCCTTCACGAAGCGTAATTTGTCCCATGTTGGCGATGGAGGGGTGGCCGTTGTCTTCTCCTTCTTCGTGCGCAATGGAGCTTCCCCCTGTGTTATCTTACCTTCTCCTCCTAGATGTCTACTTCATGTGAGCCATCTAATAATGAAAGGGATGTTGAACATGCAGTGCAAAAGTTAAGAACTCAGTGATGTCATTATGTTTAGTCGACTTTGAATACATGTCACAAACACTCCATCTTGACCAATGTTACAAATGCAATATCGCATATTCATGTTCATGACAATGTGACATTGCAGATCAATCGGCTAAGGTAAAATAGTGTGTGACTCAAACACGACTGGTCCTAAAACATATATAATCTCAACTAAAACATCAAAAAGTAAACAAATAACATGCCATGATTGAATAACTAGGCAATGGGAAACTAAAGAAGTATATGAAAACCAGAAAACTAACATCAAACTTCATCCAAAAAACCTTACCTTGTTAGGGTTTCTTGCTCTTGAAAGTTGGATAAATCCACCAATGCATTACGTCCAAAGAAATTTAATGTTGGTTTTCAGGCTACTGTGATGTGTGACCAACCGATTCCATTGTGATTAGACCAATTTCCGACCATTTTTGTTGGTGTGAGGTTTTGGTGCGATTTCGTCGATTGGGAATGCAAAGAGGAAGGGTGGTTGGGTACTTATATACCCGCTGTGAAATGATGTCATTTTGTGCAACTTTATTGGTGTGTCGTATAGACCGACAACGTCATAGACAACAGTGCAAAGTCATGGATTCTAGGTTTGGGCCCAACATAAGAGCCCACACATTTTTTTTGGATGGGGCATGGACTATCCATTGAATAACCAGCATTATCACAACCATAATCACTCTATCTGAGATAAAACCGAAGCTACTCCAATCTCGCACATAATAAACATTAGGCCGTATTAGAGTAGCTGCCCAATCCAAAATTAAATACAGCCCTAGTTATTGGTGAACGAAATAGCACATGTATGTGATGTCGCATCACTGTCTTTGCCACCAGGCCAAAACTGACCCCAAACTGGCATCACATTTATTGATCGTGAGCCAAATAGCCCAAATTTCACAGTCTACATTTCTAATGGATTAGAAAAGTAATAAAATATGTCCATCAAAATACGACCACTATGTTTGAATTTGGCCATGGACATATCATAGGAACTAGCCCAAGTTATTCACAAACAGTGCATTACAACACTCTATAGAAATTACACTAGGGCCCAAACTACCGTGGTTGTTACTGTGTGTTTAGAGACAATCACCCGAACAAAACAACAAATGCTTCATATGAAAATTATGCTTACAGTCTTATAGACACGCAAACCTGGGTTATCTTCCAGGTTTTTAAATAGAATTCCATTAATTAATACCGTAGTGATAAGCATTATGGGAACAAAAGTTTCTGCCAAATATATAGAATCACATGAAATTTTATATTCTCGCATTTCTTTGGAAATATAATAGTATTAAGTTTCCGTCCTTATTATTTACGAAGCACCATTACGTGGTCTAAAGTAAATTGTAGTTGATTACTTAAAGTATACGATTGTTGGTGGTATGATCTTGTGGAAGTCCATGGGGAAATATAATATTACTATCGGTTATTATAAGTTCGACTATATGTGAATGACACAATCTCTTTTTGGACAATCAAAATCGAGTTGAATTTGGACCACACCTTTATCTTTTTTTGTTCATTCACTTAGGTCCCTCTAACAAACTGATGTCGAAATGCATAATCGGCTATACGCTTGAGGTTTCCACATTGTCAGGACCACCATATCTTCGAATTTGGCCATGAACTTTCTAGTCAACGGAACATAACCAAATTATTCACAAACAGTACACTACGACACTCTTGGGAAATTACACTATATATGATCCAGATTACCGTGGTTGTTACTATGTGTGTAGAGATTATCACCCGAACAGAACAACAAATTTTTCATACAGACAAATGCTTACTATCTTGCAGACACGCGAACATGGGTTATCTTCTGAGTTTTTTTTATTATAGAATTCCATTAATAGCATAGAGATACACGTTATGGGAACAAACGTTTTCGCCAGATATATAGAATCACATGAAATTTTATATTCTTGCGTTTCTTTGGAAATATAATAGTATTAAATTTCCGTCCTTATTTTTACGAAACGCCAGTACGTGATATAGAGTAAATTTTAGTTGATTACTTAAAGTATACGATTGTTAGTCGTATGACCTTGTGGAAGTCTACAGGGAAATATATTAACATTTTTTTACTTTCGGTTATTATAAGTTCGACTATATATAGATGACACTACTTCTTTTTGGGACAATCATAATCGATTTGAGACCAAACGTTGTCTTTTTTTGCAATTAGGTCCCTCCAAGAAACTGGGAAGATGTCAAAATGCAAAATTGGATATATCAATATTTTATTCAAATTTTGACGACAATGTTGTCCCGGTTAGGGCATGAGCAAGTTGATAGAAGGGCACGGAACCTTTAAACGGATATTTTTACTAGAAATTTCCATTATTACACTATGGCCACATATGCGGTGTCGCACACGTGTCTCATACTTTGATCGACATACCGAAGAGCTAAATGTGAAATATAGAGCGGGAACAAAAAATTCCTAAAAACAATTGAATTAAAATTTCCCACCAAGCCTATTTTTCATTTTAATAACTATCACCACTAACACTCATTTCCATCTCCAATACATATCCAACAAACACACCTTATTCATTCACACCACAATGAAATGGATCATTGAAATGGATTCATTCAATCATCAACAAGTATCCAAAGAATGAAGCATCTAGGTTCAAATTTATAGAGGTACTAATACATCTTTTACATGTTTGTCTTCACCAAATATGTTACCATGTATGGCATCTATTTGTTTTTTCTTCATTAATGGAAGATCAAAGAATTTAATGAAGGGTGAATCATTGTGTCACATGTTATATACAGTATGTTGTGTTTCTTACCAATATGATAACATGTTTGTAACCAGTGAGAAAAATGGCTTAGACTCAGATGAACACAATATGAATGTGCGATGTCAGTCTGTAATCGCTCTGTACGATATGATATCGAGTAAGACTTGACGTCGCAGATGTGAGAAATTGTTGAATTTAGCATTCATGTACATGAATATCTGAGTTTAGTTTTATCTCAGTCTTTGCGACCTCGATAGTTATGAGTCTGACGTCGGTTTGGTTCTGTTCTGCTACTATCAACATTTTGCGAATAATGTTGTCCACATATGAATATATTACGTGTAATTTTGGGTACAACCCAATTGTAACATAATTTTTATTTCCTATGCATTGATTATTATAAGATCAAATAGAGTTATCAGTGGATTCTAGCATATCAGATGGACTTGGTTTGCTTCTCACCGGTTGCCCTATAAATATGAACGTAGTATAACGTAGAAAATGGAGGTGAAATTAAATTATTGTTTCAATTTTATAATAACCTTATGTATTTTAATATATTAGTAGTATACTAGTATGTCGTAATCTTATTGGTCTAAATGAACATTTCAGTTAATGATTCTCTCAATAATTGAACAATAATTGAATGTTGTTTGATGTTCAACCATTACTCGAATTATCACATTGTTTATAACATGCATGGTTATCGAAGACTGATTGTTTGCATTATCGAACGTTTGTAAATATAATATTTTCCAAGAAATGAAAATGACTAACTAAACCGCGACATCTTAATAACTGACTCGGACAAGACATATTAGCGACATTGCATAGACCATCATCACTTTTTTTTGCGAGCTCGGACATACAAAATGGTATCATTTTGTCTGCATTCCACATCATCATGGACACGACGTGGGTCCCTCACTATGTGCAATATCACTTTGCATCGACTCCAAAATTGCTCGTATTGTGAACGACATCATGGGGTGCAACATCGACGAACATCCCCTACCATCGGCTACTACATTCCTTTCATCGATGTCGCATGCTTCAAGATGTTGACATCATTTCAAACGATGTTGTAGCCAGGGTAACACAACATCGACCTTCCACCATGATGCAACATTGGTCTCCTTTCATGCTGATGTTGGCCAAAAACCAAGGTAAAAGGAGTATATTTACCTTGGTTTTGAATCGAGGTAAAACTAGGCTTTTTACTACAGCCACATTTACCTCAGTTTTATCAAGGGCTGAAACCAAGGTAAAGAGCACTGAAAAACCAAGCTAATAGCTAGGTGTTATTTGTTGTAGTGTGAAGTCCCAAAAAATTATTTTTTTTGGTGTGTCAAACAAGTTTCTTGTGTATCCTCTTTTCATTAATGATAAAACTAGTTTAAGAAAACCAGCAAACCAACGCTGAATAAATTAGGCCTTAACATGAATGGGAATGCACATGTATCTTAACACTTCAAGAGTCCACACTCAGGCCTAATCGAAGCACTTATCCATGAAGAACTAAATGTTAACCATCAAATAGAAAACACGTAGGCATGAATAACATAACCAGCAAACATAAGCACTTAGGTATGAAGAACCTAACCAATAAACATAATCACTCAGGCATGAAGAATAGAGCCAGCAAACATAAGCACTTAGGCATGAATAACAAAACCAACAAACAGAATCACTAAGGCATGAATAAAAGAACCAACAAACATAAATAGTAAGGCATGAATATCTGAACCAGAAAACATAAGCACTTAGGCATAGAGAAAAGAACCATCAAACATAATCACTAAGGCATGAATAACAGAACCAGCAAACATAAGCACTAAGGCATGAAGATCCGAACCAGTAAACATAAGCACTAAGGCATGAATAACAGAACTAGCAAACATAAGCACTTAGGCATGGAGAACAGAACCAACAAACATAATCACTAAGGCATAAACACTCTCCCATGTTTATTTATTTATTATGGGAATAGCAAAATTCCATCACTGCTAGGAAAATTAAAATCCTGATTATTTTAACTTTGCAATTTATCCTTTTTCACCTGCATAAGAGAAAAAATGAACATGTTAGATAAGAAAATCTCAAAATATTAAAAAATAGAGAAATTAAAAGCAATCCAGTTTAGGGAGCTTAGCTTTTTTCTTTTTCAGCTTTTTCAAGATTCTCATGCTCCTCAGCTCCACAGATAAGATCTCACAGACCTGGGATATATCTCAGCCTTAAAAAGGGGTATCAATACACTCAAGACTTGGGCATATGGTATGCAAGTGACTGGGATAGGAGTAGGATGACTGGGGGGCATCGGTTGTAACCTTTTTTGGAGGAGCCGACTGACTCAATAGGTTGAAATTGTGGCTCCTCTAGTCGACTGGTTCCTCAGGTTCTCACTGGCCGGGTAGATGACTTTGCAGTCCAGAATCACTTGAACACAACCACAGTGACTGTATGGAGCGGGTAAGCCCAAATCTATGTTTCCATAAAGGCTCCCCTTACTCACGGTGGCACGACTACCTGATCTACCTTTGATCAACTCAATAATGTTCGTCAAAGCTAGCAAAGGGTTGGGTCCTGTTGCTCTTGCGGTCACTGGTCGGGCATTAGCACCATAAAAGGTGTGTACAACATACGTTGGTAAAAAGGCATCTGACTTGGTTGAAGAGCCAGACACCGATCTGGTGGCACAAGCAGAGAACAAGGCAGCCCTACAAATGCTGGCTCGTCGGTCAAACCCGGAGCTACAGCAAAGCCGGGCAACAACCCCTGTCTTTAGTCCTCTCCGGATCAGCAACACCAATGGTGTTCGTGTTGGTATGCCTTGAATACTGTAATAGCCGCTTCTGCGATCCTGGCCTGGGGGTCCGAGGGGGCGGCAGTCGCCCCCGGGAAACAAACGGGGGTCTCTCTGCCCGGTCAGTGAGTCGGGGGGTCCAGGGGGGCGGAGTGCACCCTGGCCTGGGGGTCCGGGGGGGCGGAGTCGCCCCCGGTCCGACGGTATAGCTTGTCTCTTTATTGGACTGCTATTGATTTGGGCCAAATTGTGTTTTGGCCCAGTTTGTTAGGGTTTAGTGGAGATAGCATATAAAGTGTCTCTCTTCTCTCTGTAAACATTAATTCTGATAAAGTGAATCCGTCTCCCGTGGATGTAGCCAAATTGGTGAACCACGTAAATCTTGTGTCTTGTTATTTTCGTTCATATTTTCTGTTCTTTCTCCATTCCGCACAACAAACTGGTATCAGAGCGGTTTATATTTCCGGCAATATCCGTAGTGGGTATATCAGATTCTGGGCTCATCAGATCGGGGAGAAAGATGTCTGGGTTGAACGTGAAGATCGATAAGTTTACTGGGAGAAACAGTTTCAGTTTATGGCAGATCAAGATGCGAGCTTTGCTGAAACAGCAAGGCTTGTGGACTCTGCTGACGAAGGATTTCGCGAGCAGTTCTGGCGATGTTGTGAGTCTGGAAGAAAAGGCACACTCGACGATTATACTGTGTCTCGCGGACGAAATCATCACTGAGGTCTCAGATCAGGAGACTGCTGCACAACTGTGGCTGAAGTTGGAGAGTTTGTATATGACGAAATCTCTAACCAACAAGTTGCTTCTGAAACAACGCCTCTTCGGTCTCCGAATGCAGGAAGGTATGCAACTCAGAGACCATCTAGAGCAATTGAATACTTTGTTATTGGAATTGCGAAATATAGATGTGAAAATTGAAGATGAAGATGCTGCTTTGATTTTGCTAGTGTCTTTACCACTTTCGTATGAGAATTTTGTTCAGTTATTTATTGTTGGTAAAGATTCTGTGTCTCTGGAGGAAGTAAGATCCTCTCTCCATAGTAGAGAGTTGCGACATAAGGCAAACAGTACAGGTACAGAAAGTCAGGCCACTGGCTTGTTTGCTAGTGACGGAAACACAAAAGGCAAGGAAACCGGCAATAAGAAGAAGGGCAAGAAGTCATCTTCAAAGGGTCCCAAGGCCAATGATTTTTGTAACTACTGTAAGGAGAAGGGGCATTGGAAAAAGGAGTGTCCGAAGAAGGCTAGTAAATCTGGGAATACATCTGGTACTGCTGCTGTGGCTGAAGGGGATTTTAGTTCTGAAGATGATTTTGCTCTAGCTGTTACTGGGCAAAATAATCATTCTAATGCATGGTTTCTTGATTCCGGGGCATCTTACCATATATGCCCAAGGAGAGATTATTTCTCAACTTACGAGCAAGCTGAGGGCATCATTACTACGGCAAATGGTGTTGCGTGCAAGGTAGTTGGGATTGGTTCAATCAA
This sequence comes from Rubia yunnanensis, assembly GCA_037428765.1. Taxonomy (NCBI): domain Eukaryota; kingdom Viridiplantae; phylum Streptophyta; class Magnoliopsida; order Gentianales; family Rubiaceae; genus Rubia; species Rubia yunnanensis. The sequence goes on along the minus strand of CM075069.1, from coordinate 28,182,018 downwards.
GATCAGGACGCATGATGGTAGTTTCTGTACTTTGAACGATGTCAGGCATGTTCCATCAATGACAAAGAATCTTATTTCTCTTCCTACGTTGGATAGAAAGGGTTTTGTCTACTCAGGGAGTGATGGAGTTCTGTGTGTCTGCAAAGGTTCTAGGCTGGTTCTGAAAGGTGTTCTGCATGGTACTTTATATTTTCTACAAGGTTCCACGGTTATGGATTCTGTTAATGTTGCATCTTCGGAGGTTCACCAGGATGATATGACTAAGTTATGGCATATGAGGCTTGGTCACATGGGTGCAAGAGGGATGCAGATTCTGTCGAAGTATGATCTTCTTGGTGAACCACGTAAATCTTGTGTCTTGTTATTTTCATTCATATTTTCTGTTCTTTCTCCATTCCGCACAACAAACTGGTATCAGAGCTTGGACTTCTGTGAGCATTGCATTTTTGGGAAGCATCACCGCAGCAAGTTTCCTAAGGTGATTCATAGAACAAAGGGCACAATGGATTACATCCATTCTGATTGTTGGGGACCTTCCCGAGTTGAGTCACTGGGAGGTCACAGGTACTTTGTTTCTCTGATTGATGATTACTCAAGGATGACTTGGGTTATCATGATGAAACATAAGAGTGAAGCTTTCTCAAAGTTCAAGGAGTGGAAATTTTTGGTGGAGAATCAGACCGGGAAGAAGATCAAGAGGCTTCGAACTGATAATGGGCTGGAATTCTGCTCGTCTGAGTTTGATCAGTTTTGTGGGGATGAAGGGATTGCTCGTCATCATACAGTCAGGAATACGCCACAGCAGAATGGCGTAGCTGAGCGGATGAATCAGACATTGCTGGCGAGAGCGAGGTGCATGCTCTCTAATGCTGGTTTGGAAACGAGATTCTGGGCAGAGGCGGTGAGTACAGCTTGTTACCTGATCAACCGTGGGCCTCACACGGGTATAGAGTGCAAAATTCCTATGGAGTTATGGTCAGGTAAAGTTGTTGATTACTCCAAGTTAAAAGTTTTTGGTTGTACATCTTATTATCATGTTAGTGATGGTAAGTTAGAGCCCCGAGCCAAGAAGGGTGTCTTTGTGGGTTATGGAGATGGAGTTAAAGGCTCCAGGATATGGCTCCATCTGAGAAGAGGGTTATTCTGAGCAGGGACGTTGTCTTTGATGAAAATTTTTTGCTTAGATTTATGGTGAAGCCCACAGTTGTGCCAGAAACTAGTGGAGTTGATAAACAGGTGGAGCTTGAAGTCACTCAAGGTGAAAATAGATTGGAACAATTTAAGGTGGATCAAGAGCCACAGACAGAATCTGAGATACCGGAATCTCCACCACCAGATCATCAACCATCAGGAGCTACAGTCCGCAGTTTAGCTCGGGACCGACCCAGGAGGGTTGGAGTTGGGGTGCCCAAGAGATATGGGTTTGAGGATATGGTGGGTTATGCACTACAGGTTGCTGAGGAGGTGGATACTCATGAGCCATCCACCTACAGAGAAGCTATTTCAGGTACTGATGCTGACAAATGGTTTGTAGCAATGGGAGATGAGATGGAGTCCCTCCAGAAGAATCAGACATGGGATTTGGTTCAACAGCCTCAAGGGAGAAAGGTTATCACTTGCAAATGGGTTTTCAAGAAAAAGGAAGGGATATCACCTACAGAGGGAGTCAAGTACAAGGCTAGAGTTGTTGCTAGAGGTTTCAGTCAGAGAGAGGGAGTAGATTACAATGAGATTTTCTCACCAGTGGTCAGACACACTTCCATCAGGGTGTTGCTAGTTATAGTGACACATCAGGATTTGGAGCTTGAACAACTTGATGTGAAGACCGCTTTTGTACATGAAGAGTTGGAGGAAGATATATACATGACTTAGCCAGATGGTTTCCAAGTTCCTGGAAAGGAAAAATATGTTTGCAAGTTGAAGAAGTCCTTATATGGGCTTAAGCAGTCTCCGAGGCAGTGGTACAAGAGATTTGACAGCTACATGCTTGAGTTGGGCTACACAAGGAGTTCATATGATTGTTGTGTCTACTACAGCAAGTTGAGAGATGAGTCATTCATTTATCTGATGCTTTATGTAGATGACATGTTGATAGCCTCAAAGAGTAAGCATGAGGTTCAGAAGTTGAAAGGACTTCTTAGTGCTGAGTTTGAGATGAAGGATCTGGGTGCAGCTCGGAAGATACTAGGAATGGATATTCTTAGAGATCGAAGTCAGCGGAAGCTTTTCTTGTCACAGAAAGGCTACATTCAGAAAGTGTTGGCTAGGTTTGGCATGTCTACAGCCAAGCCTATAGACACTCCTAGTGCTGCAAATGTTCATCTCACCACCATGTTTGCTCCTCAGTCAGACGAGGAGAAGGAGTATATGTCTTGGGTTCCTTATGCCAGCGCGGTTGGGAGTTTGATGTATGCTATGGTTTGCACGAGGCCAGATTTAGCACAGGCAGTCAGTGTTGTGAGCAGGTTCATGGGGCAACCGGGAAAGGAACATTGGCAAGCTGTGAAGAGGATCTTCAGGTATCTTAGAGGTACGTCTGATGTGGGTCTCATTTATAGAGGTGATACGGAGTGCTTAGTTACAGGTTACTATGATTCTGATTATGCTGGTGATGTTGACACGAGGAGATCGATGACTGGTTATGTATTCACTTTGGGAGGTTCTGTGGTTAGCTGGAAGGCGACTTTGCAACCTACAGTGACATTGTCTACTACGGAAGCAGAGTACATGGCTCTGACAAAGGCTGCAAAGGAGGGAATATGGATGAAAGGGCTAGTTAGTGATCTTGGTCTACATCATGATCAGGCTACTGTATACTGTGACAGCTTGAGTGCAATCTGCCTAGCCAAGGATCAGGTCCATCATGAGAGGACCAAACATATTGATGTCAGATATCATTTCTTGAGGAGTGAGAGGAGAATCAGGGTGAAGAAAGTGGGAACTGCAGATAACCCCGCTGATATGTTCACCAAATCTGTGCCACATAGCAAGTTTCAACATTGTTTGGACTTGCTGAACATCAGAGCTGATTAGGTGCTCTATGGGCAGTCCCGGGAGTGGAGGGCGAAGTCTACTCATCTGGCACTGTAATGGTGCATCTGGAGTTTTCTACTTTGAGGATTCAAGTCAAGGTGGAGATTTGTTGGTATGCCTTGAATACTGTAATGGCCGCTTCTGCGATCCTGGCCTGGGGGTCCGGGGGGGCGGCAGTCGCATATAAAGTTTTGGCCCAGCTTTGGCCCAGTTTGTTAGGGTTTAGTGGAGATAGCATATAAAGTGTCTCTCTTCTCCCTGTAAACATTAATTCTGATATAGTGAATCCGTCTCCCGTGGATGTAGCCAAATTGGTGAACCACGTAAATCTGGTGTCTTGTTATTTTCGTTCATATTTTCTGTTCTTTCTCCATTCCACACAATAGTTCGCCTCACCCGCCAAAAAGGGCGGCTATCTGGTGGCACGGATAAGGAACCAGGTGGCACTACCATCAATCGACTCAATGGGACAAGCCAGAGCACAGAAAACCCAGGCAACACCACCCATCTCGAGCCCTCATCGGCGTCAGCATCGCCAAAGGAAAGAGTATCACCCATTAAAGAAGAAGACTGTGATCTAGTGGCGGTGGTGGAGAACAAGGTGGCTCTACCAACGGTCGGCTCAATGGAACAAGCCGGAGCTATAGCATAGCCAGTCAATGCTGCCTGTCTCCAGTCCTCTCTAGCTTCATCATTGCCAAAGGCGTTAGCATGACCCGTTGGAGAACATGACCTAGATAAAGTGGCGGTGGAGGAGAACAAGGTAGCGCTACCAACGGCTGACTCAATAGAACAAGTCAGAGCTACAACAAAGCTGGGCAATGCCACCTACCTCCATCCCTCTCTGGTGTTAGCATCGCCAAAAGCGTGAGCTTCACCCGCCAGAGAAGATGACCTAGATCTAGTGGCGGTTGCAGAGAACAACGTGGCGCTACCAACGACCGGCTCAACGGAACAAGCCAGAGCATTATCATGGCCGGGTAAAATCATCGCTCTCCAGCCCTCTCCGGCATCAGCATAAACCTCACCCACCAGAGAAGATGCAGATTGGGTGGAGGAAAACCCAGAATCGGTAATCAAACACTTCAAACAACCTCCTTCACAATTAAAACCACAACCAATCTAAGAACTTATTTGTTTTTTGAATACCCTAGATGAGGATGATGCAGATTCTTAGAGAGAGAGAGAGGAGGAGAGAGAGGAGGAGAGAGATAGGAGAGAGGGAGAGAGAGAGAGGGAGAGTGTGTGTAAAGGAGAAATGAGATGAGAGTTAGAGAGAAATGAAGAGATGAAAACCCCGATAGAGATAATGTGGGGTAGTGGGAAGATCACATGTGGAGTAGTAAAGTGGGGACAACTTTTCAGATGACGAAGAATCTTGAGAAGAAAGGAATAAAGATGTTAGAGGATATGAACAAATTGAATAAGAGAGAGAAGGGGGGAGGAGAGAGGGAGAGAGAGTGTGTGTGTAAAGGAGAAATGAGATGAGAGTTAGAGAGAAATGGAGATGAAAACCCTGATAGAAATAATGTGGGGGTCGTGGGAAGATCACAGGTGGAGTAATAAGGTGGGGGATAACTTTTCAGAAAGTGAAGAATCTTGAGAAGAAAGAAATAAAGATGTTAGAGGATATGAAAAAAGTGAATAAGGGTGAAGGATATGTGCAGTTATACCAATTTTATTCAATTCTGACATTGACTCAATTAAGTCAATTGTTGACAGAACCTAAAAAGACATAAATATCACTAGGATTAAAACTGAATATAAAATGACCATTCTATCCTAAACATTTTCTTTTTCTTCATCTTTATCTTCAAACACATCCGCTGTCCAAAGCTCGCCGCTGCTTCGTCTCTCCACCGCTTCCTCACCCAACCTACAAAGTAACCCACCCTTGAAACTATAATGTTTGATCACTACTAGAGTTCTACGCCACCACCCGCTCAACACCGCCTCCGGAGTTATGCGCACCCACCACCGGTGCCTGCATTCATCACTTCTGCTTCTTGCACCACCATTGCCCCATCTTTTTCACCCACCACCATTACGAGGATGCTCTACGCCACCACCTGCTCAGCACACCGCCACAAGAATTCCAGTGTCTTCACCATATCCTCGCCGCTCACCACCCTAACCCCACCGTCCAGAAGTCCTAGCCCCACCGCCCACCTCCGTTGCCTAGAAACCATAGCCCCGTCGCCCATCACCTCCGGCTAGAAACCTCACCCCCGCCGCCCACCTCCGCCCTAAGCCCTAGCCTCATTAGTTGCGCCTCCCACCACATCAGCCCAGAAACTCCAGCGTCCTTCAAAAACCCAGAATCCCCACCTCCTCCCTAAACCCTAACCCCACCAGCTGCGCCTCCTACCACCACTAGTAGCTGCATTTGTTTTCCAAATCTCACGATGATAGAGAAGGCAACATTTTTTTACCAGTGCTTTGGGCCTTAAGAGAAGGCGACGACAGTAGCAGTAAAGAAGCGGGGGTCAACGGGATAAACCTGGAATTTGGACGCCTCGTCGGGGCGGCAGAGGGATTTCCCGATCTTCTGTGCCAAGGTTTTGGAGAGAGCCACAGACGACCGGAGATAGAGAGAGAGGTGGTGAAGGAAGGGAACCCTAATCAAAGAGTGAAAAGAGAAGATTGGGAGGAGAGAGGTGGTAGAAAAGAGAAAGGAGGCAGAAAGAGATAAGAGAAGAGAGGGTAATTGTTGTCTTTTTCAATTTTTATTTTTATTTTTTAAATTTAGAATAGTGGGCATTTACCTACTTCCGCCCAATTTAACCGTTGCCATTTTAGCCAACAAAGTCCAGGATTAGATTTGCATTTCAGATTTTACAAGGTTATATCTGCATTTTCGAACAAAATATAGGGCTAAAACACATTTTCATCTATAAGAACAAATTGGAGGTAATCTAAATATTTGACCCAAATAAAAAATCGTTACTTTGGCTCTGTTTGGCATTAGCATTTTGGTTGGCATTTTGATTGGCATTTGATTATTGGTGTTTTCGCTTGGTCAAACCGCCAATGAATATGAAAAAAAGTGTTTGGTTGCTTACCTTTTTGATGTAGCATATCAGCCAAATACAAAACACTAATATTAGTAGCGTTTTTCCTTACCGTTTGACTTTTACCTTTAACAATTACTTTTTAGCCTTCTACGATTTTTCCTTTCTCTAGACCACTGGTACGCAATAAACATATGACATCGTTTTATGTCTTTTGAAATTTAAATTTAACTTTTTCATTGACTTTTTTTGGCATTTAAATTTTTTTTCACGCTTAAATTTTAATGTAATCCAATTTTATTTTTCCTCTCTTATTTCAATATTTATTCTTTACTCAATCTAATTGTCGATAGAAGAACATTAGTTTGATGAGTGTATATAAATAATTTTTTAAATTTTACCTCATTAGAATTATTTGATTTACTAATATAGTATACATTAAAATTTATATTATAAATAACTAGTGGTATAACTTCGTGCGTTGCGCGATATCATTTATTAAAATATTGAGATTAATTTTAATTTTAAATTTTAAAGTTTAGTCATCTAAGAAAAAATATATGAGTTATAAAGTGAAATAATTAATTTAGTTAGAAACTGTTAAATATTGAATACAATACAAATTAATTATTTTTATAATATTTCATTCAAATTATTTAAAAACTAATTATTTATATGTTGAGATTCATTTTAAAATGTTACCATAATTATATGTATCTTAATGCAAGAAATAAAAGTAAATGTCAAATGATCTTATAAGTCTAACTAATTATAAAATGTCCTCATTTAACAATTACTCGGTCTAAAATAAGACTTTTTCATGCTTTAATAAATAAATAATATGCATACATATTTTTATCAAAAGTACTGTATCATTGTAAAAAACATTTGAACATTTTGTAATTTCATTATTATGTATATCTTTGTAGCTTTAAATATATCTTTAGAAGTTATATATTTATATCTTTAAATATATCTTTAGAAGTTATATATTTTAACAAGTTATGATTGATTATACATAGTAAATAATTAAAATCAGTAACAAATTATAATATTAGTGTGTTAACAAGTTAGAGTCTATCTCTTGAAAGATGGTCTTTCCATAAGTCATGGAAAGACCAAGTTAAACTGCAAATTAGAAGAAATGAAGATAAAATTTTTGGGTTGTATTAATCAGGTAATAAACTTTATAACTATTGCATAATAAATTTTTAATATTGTAACTAAAACCTTTTACCTTTTTATTATTCTAATTAAGTCTCATCTTTCTATAAACCTATAGAAAGACAATCTTTCCCAAGACTTTGCCAACAAGTTATAATTGATTATACATGGTAAAGAATTAAAATAAGTAACACATTATAATTTTAGTATGTTACTCGTAGATAACTTGGGTTTAGCTTAGTCAAAATAACTTCAATATCTCTGATTGAAGAACCATCCAAGGCAAATAATTTCTATTATATGGTGCTTGAGATTGGACATAAAATTATAATTTTTAAATATTTTTAATTTTGTTTAAATATTTGAATTGACAAACCATCCACCTCACATAAAAATACTCATAAGAAAGATAAATAAGTTTGTTGATTGTAATTCAAGTGTAAATGTTAGGTAAAAAAACTTATACAATACATCCACTTTATCATAACCAAAGTGAATGAATTAGTAAATATATTTTTTTCAATATTAGTGAATATGTTAAATACTTGAAAATAAATTTTATTAACATTATTGAAAATAATAACAAAAAATCTTACTTTAGCCAACCTAAACTTTCGGCAGGCCTTATTATGTAATTAATATAAATTTCAATTCTGGGGTGGGGCGGGGTTTTTTTTTAAAATTTTGCCAATAAATATAGTGACCTATCGTGTAATTATCAAAATACTATAAATATTAGAAAAATATCCAGAATTTCCAAAAAATAAATTGATCAAATTTCTCCTCTCCCGATCAGAATCTGTAACCGACACTTCTCCGCCGCAAACCGCCATAGCTCCGCCACCGCGCTTCTTCTACCTCCGCCGGTGAGATCGGTGCGACACCGCTTCTTCTGCAAGCTCTGTACCACCGCCGCTCTGTGTCACCGGCGAGATCATCGGCCAGTGCTAGTGCACTGGTAGCGAAACCCTAGGCCTCTACAATTCAGATCTTTGTTTATGATTATCCGCCATACATATCGAAGGCTTTGGCGAGGTTTCTTCAATTTAGAGTAGTCTCTGAAGGCGTTGCTCGAGGTTGAACGATTCCAACGATGTTTTTGGTGGCGCAGTGATGAGAAGTCTTCTGCGGTGAAGTGAGGAGAAGGAGAGCGTTGGCGGAAGGAGTGCGCAGAAGCTTCTTGTTGAAAAAGAAGGCGGCACGCCAAATGCACGCTAGGGATTCGGGAAGGTGAGTTGCGCTTGAAGCCACACACCATGACAAGTGCAGCTTGTGCGTGTCTTCACGATTTGGCAAAACCGACAGCGATGATGAACAGCAGCGACGACGGTGATCAACATCGGCGCGACGGACCGTGATTGACCTTCGTCTCATGAGATGTGAGGTTCAATATTGTATTTCACATTTTCAAATACTTTCTGGGGTATAATATGTTGTTGACTGAGCTTATTTCATGAATAATTGTTTGGTCTAGCGGTAAGTACTCATGTTGTTGAGCTGAAGGTCAGGGGTTCAAGTCTCAGCATGACCTTTTTAGTTTAAAGACTTTATATTCTTGATGTACATGTTGAGTTTTATTATTATTTGTTTGAGTACATGTTCAATAAGAGTCTTTTGTGTAGTGGTTATTGCTCTAAGCATTGAGGTTATAGGCTTGGGTTCAAATCCTACCAGGTTCTTTTTTCCTTAAGAATTTTTATTCTTCAGGTACTGTAGCTTTTTGTTGATGTTTTTAGTTTTTTTTTCTCTTATTTTATGTTTTTCATTATTCATGTGAGATATAATTGATATGAGTTGAGGTTCTAAAGTATTTTTTTTTGGGTAGTATGGATTGATATTTGTAGTTTTCAAAAAAAATTCTCATGTTTTATGCTTGAGGTACTGTAGTTTTTTTTATTATGTTAAGAATTGATGTTTGTAGCTTTTTTGATGACATGATGGATTTTTTGTAGTATTTTTTCTTTATGTTGACGTTTTTCATTTTTTGTTAGTGTTTCAAATGTAGGTTGTAGGTGCTTATTTTATAACTTGTAAATGCTTCAATCGTTGCTTGTTAGGAGTTGATGTCGTAGTTTTTTTGTAGATGACAATTAAGTTTTGTTGATATTTTTATAATTTTTTTGTTAGTCGTAGTCGATGTTTTAAAATTTTTTTTGTTGATTTATATATATTTTTTGTTGTTTTATTTGATTTTTTATTCATTTTTTTGCTGGTGTTTTTGGCTGATGTTTTATGATTTTTTGATGAGGTTCTGCTATTTTTGCTGATGTTTTCTGCAGTTTTTATTAATTTTTTGCATTTTAAAAATGAGCGGTTCTCCTGACAGACGGCCTGTCCATAATCTTATGGACAGGTAACTTATTTATTACCTTATATACTGTATTTCTTAAATTACATACAAAATTTAAAATTTGTTTTGCATTTTAAAAATATTTGTTTTGCAGATAGCATGTGGTGGGAAAATGATGGGAAAAAGTTGGACGTAAAAACCCATGGAAAGTTATTAGCGTAGGTCCCTGTAAAATAATTAGAGATAGGCACATGTAAAATTATTAGAGATAGGTCAATGGAGCTAGAATATTGTTAGAATTGTAGAAAAGCCCCTGCCTGAAGTTTATGCTGCCTCACAGGAGATCATCCCAAATAATAATAATAAAATATGTAAAATAAGTTTATAAATAATGAAGAGTCCGTCTCTTGAAAGGCGGTCTTTCCATAAGTGTTGGAAAGACCAAGGTTTGAAGTGCAAATTAGAAGAAATAAAGATAAAATTTTTGGGTTGCATGAATCCAGTTGCAAACTTTATAACTACTACACGTTGCATAATAAAATTTTAATATTGTTACTAAGACCCTTTACATTTTATTATTCGAATTAAACCTCATATTTCCTTAAGCATATGGAAATATGGTCTTTCCCAAGATTTCGCCAATAATGAATGATCGTCATGTTCTTAAATGTAATTTTGCATAAAATCGCAATAGCCAACAATAATAATTGCTAAATACCTTTGTAAACCGCTAATTGTGAAACTGCTAATAAAAACAGGTAGCAGCTGGTCAAATCAGCTATGTGAAACAGCTCACCAGCTGATTGCCAAACATGGTCTTTCTCTCTCTTTCCTTAAAAAGCTTTACAAACCCTTAAATTGACCGGGATCACCTATTTGCCATCCTAAAAATTGGAATTAGGGCTTTCGCCGCCGACAATCAATCAACAAGAAGGGGATGGCGGCGGGAAGTGAAGAAAATTCAACCGGAAAGCGGCTGAAAGATTGTGACGGAAGTGGCCAAATCGATCATATTAGCAATTTACCCGAAGCCATTGTTTCCCACATACGTTCCTTCCTTCCCACCAAATCGGCCGTAGCAACAAGCTTCCTGTCCAAAACTTGGAAGCTTCGCGGCACCAAACTTACCATCTTAGATTTTGACGATAGCTTCTGGATCTCGCGCGACGGCGGCGGTACAGCTCCCAAGATGAATTTTGTGGAGTTTGTGAATATGGTTTTGCTCAATCACACCGCTGAATCCATCCACAAGTTTTCTCTCAAATGGGACCGCCACGAACGATCCCCTTATGTTAAACTATGGGTCGATACCGCCATAGCTCGAAATGTCCGGGTTATTGATATAACTTTAGATACGAGTACACAGGTGGAAAGGTATGATCTCAATTTACCAGCTGCACTCTACTGTTGTGGAACACTAGAAGTTCTGAAATTAATGGGGGATTTTGTTGTTAAACTTCCTCTCGTGGTTTGTCTTCCCAAACTCACTGTTCTTGAGCTTCATTCGGTTAGATATGAATCAGATGAGTCCTTTCAGAAGCTTATATCTGGCTGTCCCGGGCTCCAATCTCTCAATATTCATAGGACCAACTCCGATGATATAAGTGTTTATATCATTTCTTCGCCCACGGTCAGAAGTCTTCTTCTAACTTTTCTCGAGCCGGATTCTTGCGAACAGCCAGACGGTATCATCCAACTGAAGGTGAAAATTAATACTCCTGCACTTGAACATCTTTTCTTATATGATCTTGCTGCTACAGAGTATTTGATACTAGGGCCAACCTCGGTGGACGAGGTTGAACTCGATATCCAAGATGGCATTATTGGGTTGGTTCAATCTCTTGATCGTTTGAAGTTTCTGGAACTATCATTGCGATCCATGGATGGTATTTTCTTTAGCAGAGCCCCCAACCAATTCTCAACAAGATTTGAGAGATTAACCCAATTGATGGTGGAAATGGATGCTAATCACTGGAGCTGTCTGCTGAATATGATTGATTGTTGTGTCAACTTAGAAGTTCTCGACATTACAAAGGTGTCATCTTGCAAAAAATGTTGGTTGGATCCTGTCAGTGTTCCCAAATGCTTTTCAACAAGTCTAAGACATGTGTTATATGACGGATTTTTTGGGCATGAGGATGAGATGGGGATGATAAAGTTCATTCTGGAACACGGCTTATGGATTGAAACAGTCGCTATAGTCTCCCATACTAAGTCTTCTACATCTTGTGATGAAGAGCTTCAAATACTCAACAATGTTTTGCAGTTGTCCAGAGCTTCGCCAGCCTGTAAAATCTCCTTTTCTTGAAAAGGTAGTGGATGTCCGGGAATTGGTGAGGTTTTGTGAAAGATCTTGAGCGATATGTTTAATTTTCTGAAAATAGCTCTAGCCTTCCGTGTGCCCTTTGGGTTATGTTTTTTTTTTCTACCTTCAAATACTGTGATTGGTGGATTCAGGATGAATTCACTGCATTAAACTGCTTGTATTGTTCATTGTCATCTGAGGTCTGGCTTCATATTAGCCGTGTTTCATTTGTGCAACTTTGCATTTCCATGGCATTATTTGCTTCATAGTGAAGATGCATCTTTAGTGTGTTAGACCAAGTATGTAGAGCTGACCCTCTATGTCCTTTTTGGCTTGGCTGCTGGCCTTTGAATCCACTTCTCTCTTTTTTGTTAGATTGCAGTCCCGGTGGGATTCTAATATTCAACCAAATATTTCCCCATTGGTTTTATTAGCCTTGTGTGAGCATGCTAGATTTATTTGAGATTGCTGCCTCGTCGTTACAGCCGTATGAGGTCTCTTGAGAACTTTTTATTTCTAAAAAAAATTCTAATTAAATGTTAATGGCGAAGATATTAAATTCGTATCAGATTGGACAAAATGTCCACATTTGAGTGATCTTTACAATGTGACACGGGCTTGATCTTATTTACATAGAGGCACTAAGAGTGAACATTCTTAAATAATGGCCTAAGTGGCATTTAAAAAGATATATTAAAGATAAAAGGTTGTTTACTTTGGAACCATTCGGCAAGTTAATTCGCTCTCACCAAGCTCAATCCACCGCCTTGAGACAGCAAAATTGGGTGCCAGAGAGTGAGAATTGAAGGTCACGAAGAAGATGGGACAACCATACCTCGATGCCAATATAGGCCAAATTGGATTGATAGACCGTATGTTGTTTCTTGGCACTCCATGAGATGGGATTGCCGCTAAGAAACACCACCTAGCCATGCATACATCAAACTTTGAGTCTTAAGACAGCGAGCATAGTTAACATCGATGCTGACCAAAACCATGGAATAGAAAACTAAGTGAAAGGAAACAACCATCTCCAGCTAACCCGATTGTCGAAGATCCAAAGCAAGTGAATCGACAAGTCATGCTTCTTCCCTCGATGTTCCCACTGTGGTCTCCACAAGCGCGATGTTGGGATGAATCACGTTCGAGTGCAAGGAGAGGAAAAGAAGTGGAGAGAGTTCGAAGGCAAAGCAATGTACAGAACAGAGAAGAAGATTCGAGTGGCCGAAAGGGAAAAAAGAGGGAAGTGCATTTTAAACATTTCACACACCCCAAATTAAAACGCCATCTTTCTCCATCTATAAGATTGGCTGGGACGGAATGAGAAGAAATTTTGTCCGCACTCATGATTTTTTTATGCATAATAGCTCATTCAATTAATGTACAATATCTCATTCAATTAGTCATTCTTTTTCTTTCTTTATCCTGGACCATAATCATTTACAATATTAACATGAACACTTAAATGGTGATATGGACTTGAACATATTTACACAAAGGCACTAAAAAAGAACATTCTTAATAATGGCCAAAGTGGCATATAAAAGGATATTTAAGATAAAATGTTGTTTACTTTTGAAGCATTCGACAAGTTTAACTCACTCTCACCAAACTCAATCCACCGCCTTAAGACAATATCCCGCCTCTAGCCGGCCACATTAGGAAGAATTCAATCAACCACACAATCAATTATTCATCCACGGTTCACTAGGAAGTTTCCAATCAATAACACAAACAATTATCCATCTACAGTTAAGATAACACTACAGGCAATCCAAAACTAAGAAAATATAGCATAAACCCTAAAATATATGGGTCATCCCATCAAACCCGTTCCAACTCCCATCTCTCGTGTAGGGGACCGAATTTGATAATTTCATATTGCCAAATGTGCTTCTTTTTCAATGCATAGGGAGTTTCCATTGAAGCCATAGCATGGGTTCTTGTAGTGTTTTGTATTGTCAAGGCTGAGCTTCTAAATGTTGAAACTTGTATAAATGTTCATGGGTGTATAGACCTTGCAAATATTTGGGAATTTTGAACTAAAAATGCTTCTTATATTTTCTGACCGATAGGATATCGATTTGTAGAAGGTAAACTCCTTTTGATTTAGGGTTTTGATTATTAGGAAATATAGATGGTACAAAGAAGACGAGTTGTACTAGTATTCATTGAATAACCATGCACTAAAATTTCTATTATGACAATCCCTTAAGTGAAGCGTCTGATGTTTTGAAATTTAGCACTTGGAATTTAAAAAAACTCAAACAAAGAACGAGAGTACCGTTTAGTGAAAATATCAGTCAACTGGAGCAAAATAGACGCATGGGTGGTGTGAAAGTTACAAAAGCAATTAACACATAAACAAAATGACAGCCAAGTCTATGTGCTCTGGCTGCTTTTGAGCAATACGGTTTTGTGTCAAAAAATATTGCGTTGTAATTAGCACACATCAAAAGGAGGTTCTAGAGAGTGAGAATCGAAGATCACGAAGAAGATGAGACAACCAAACCTCAATGCCAATATAGGCCAAATTGGAATGAGAGACCATTTTTTATTTCTTGGCACTCCATGGGACAAGATTGCCACCATGAAACACCACATAGCCATGCATACATCAAATGTTGAGTTCTAAGACAGTGAGCACAGTCAGCATAGATGCTGACCAAAATAATGGAAGAGTAAGCTAAGCGAAAGGAAAGACCATTTTCATCTACCCCGATTGTCGAAGATCTGGAGTAGGTTGATCGAGAAGTCGTGCTTCTTCTCCTAACGTTCCCACTGCGGTCTCCACCAGTGCGATATCGGGATGAATCTCGATCGAGTGCACAGAGAGGTGTAGAAGTAGAGAGAGTTTGAAGGCAAAGCAATGGAGGGACCAAAGAAAAAGAGTGGAGCGGCGGAAAGGTCAAAAATAGGGAAGCGCATTTTAAACATTTCACACACCCCAAATTAAAACACCACCTTTCTTTGCCTACAAGATTGACTGGTACGGTGCGAATAGCAATTTTGTCTGCACATATGTTGTTTATGCATACTAGATCATTCAATTAATGTACAATATCTCATTCAACTAGTCTTTCTTTTTCTTTCTTTATTCTGGACCATAATTATTTACTATATTAACTTGAACACTTAAACAGTGGTATGGGCTTAACCATATTTACACAAAGGCACTAAATAAGAACATTCTTATTAATGGCTTAAGTGGCATTTAAAAGGACATATTAACAATTAAAAAAGGTTTTTTTTACTTTGGAAGCATTCGGCAAGTTTAACTCGCTCTCACCAAATTCAATCCACTGCCTCGAGACAGTATCCCACCTCCAGCTAGCCACATTAGGAAGAATTCAATCAACCACACAATCAATTATTCATCCACGGTTCAGTAGGAAGTATCCAATAAAAAACACAAAAAATTATCCATTTACTGTTAAGATAACACTACAGGCAATCCAAATCGAAGAAAATATAACTTAAACCCTAAAATATTTGGGTCATCCCCATCAAACTCGTTCCGACTCCCGTCTCTCATGTAGGGTACTGAACTCGGTCATTTAAGATTTCCAAAGATGCTTCTCTTTCAATGTATAGGGAGTTTCCTTTGAGGCTATAGAAGGGGTTCTTGCAGTGTTTTCCATCGTCAAGCCTGAGCTTTTTAATTTTGAAACTTGTATAAATGATCATGATTGTATAGACCTTGCAAATATTTGGGGAATTTGAACTAAAACTACTCCATCTATTTTCTTACCGGTAGGATACCAATTTGTAGAAGTTAAATTCTTTATGATTTAGGGTTTTTATTATTAGGAAATATGTATAGTATAAAGAAGACAAGGTGTACTAGTATTCAGAGACTAACTACTCACTAGTATCTTCTATTGTGACAGTTCCTCAAACGTAGTGTCTGATATTTGAAATACAGCGTTTGGAATTTTAAAAAACTCAAAAAAATAACAAGAGCCGTTTAGTGAAAATATCAGCCAGCTGGAGCAAAATAAACACATGGCCAGTGTGAAACTTACCAAAAGCGATCAACACACAAAAAAGTGACGTTCTAGTCTATGTGCTCCGCCCGCTTGTGAGCAATAGGGTTTTGTATCAAAAAATATTTCATTGTAAGTATCTCACAGCAAAAGTGGGTTCCAGAGAATGAGAATTGAAGATCACGATGAAGAGGAGACAACCAAACATCAACACCAATATAGGTCAAATTTGGAATGAGATATCGTATGCTGTTTCTTGGCACTCCATGGGACATGATTGCCACTACAAAAAACCACCTATCTATGCATACATCAAACTTTGAGTCTCAAGACAGTGAGCACCGTCAGCGTCAAAGCTAACCAAAACCTTGGAAGAGCAAGCTAAGCAAAAGGAAAGACCATCTTCGGGTACCTCGATTGTCGCAAATCTGGAGCATGTGGATTGAAAGGTCATGCTTCTTCCCCCAGCATTCCCCCAACGATCTCCACCTGTGCAGTGTCGAGATGAATCTCGATCGAGTGCATAAAGAGGTGAGGAAGTGGAGAGAGTTCGAAGGCAAAGCAATGGAGGGAACGAAGAAGAAGAGTGGAGAGGAGGAAAGGGCAAAAAATGGGAAGTACATTTCAAACATTTTACACACCCCAAATTAAAACACCATCTTTCTTCATTTGCAGGATTGGCTGCGATAGAGGGAGTAGCAATTTTGTCTGCAACACATGTTGTGTATGTACCACAGATCATTCAATTAATGTAAAATAGCTCAATCAACTAGTCATTCTTTTTCTTTCTTTGTCCTCGACCATAATTATTTACTTTATTAAGTTATGCATATATTCACTATACAAGAAAATATAGGCTTTGTTCGGCAGAAATTATAAGTTGTTTTGCTTATAAGCAAAACGCTTTTTAATAGTTGGTAAAGTACTAAAAAATAGCTTATTTTGGAAGAAGAAACTATTTTTCCGGGGAAAAGCAAAAGTTGGTCTCCCATGCTTTCAAAATTAGTCAGTCCATAACTTTTAAAGTACAATATTTAAATTTTATAAAAAAAATACAGAATTTGAAGTAAAAAGTATAATGGACAGTCAATAAGCTTATGGTGTTTGACTAAGATACTATTCAACAAAAGTTTTCTGGCCTAGTGGTTAGGATTCTTGACATTGAGGTTGGAGGTCAGAGGTTCGAGTCTCACTGTGACTATTATTTTTGAAGATTTTTATGTTCTTGATGTGTATACTGAGATTTGATATTATTTGACTGAGTCTATATTCAATAAGAGAGTCTTTGGTGTATTGGTTATTGATATAGGTTTTGAGGTTAGAGACCTGGGTTCAAATCCCTCTAAGTCCATCTTTTTTTAAAGAATTTTTATTCTTGGGGCACTGGAGCTTTTTGTTGATGTTTGTAGCTTTTATTCTTTTATGTAAATTCTTTTCATCATTCGGGGGGAATTTAATTAATATGACTCGAGGTGTTGTAGTTTTTTTGGGTGATATGGATTGATTTTTGTAGTTTTTTATCTTCTCATGTTGTTGTTTGTCATTTTCTGGCTGAGGTTTTGTAATAGGAGTTGATGTTTGTAGTGTCTGTTTTCTTATGTTGATATTTTTCATTGTCTGGATGAGGTTCATGTGTTAATAGTTGATGTTTGTATTTTTTTTAAAAAAAATAAAAATCGTTGATGTTTTATGATTTTTAGAGTGAATAGTTTATACTCTTGAAGCACCGTAGCTTTTTTGTTAATGTTTATAGTTTTTTTTCTCTCATGTTGATATTTTTTGTTTTATATATGAGTTTTAGGTGATAGGGGTTGATGTTTTTCGCTTTTTTGATGACATGGTTGATTTTTTTTGGTAATAAGAATTGATGTTTATAGTGTCTTTTTTCTTATGTTGACGTTTTTCATTTTTTGTTAGTGCTTCAAAGGTAGGTAGTTGGTGCTTATTGTATAGCTTGTGTGTGTTATGAAAACAAATTGGTGCTTAGAGTACAACTTGTAAGTGCTTCAATCGTTGCTTGTTAGGAGTTGATGTTTGTAACTTTTTTTTGATAATACGGTCGATTTTTTGTAGTGTTTTTTCCTTACGTTGACATT
Source organism: Rubia yunnanensis (assembly GCA_037428765.1). NCBI lineage: Eukaryota > Viridiplantae > Streptophyta > Magnoliopsida > Gentianales > Rubiaceae > Rubia > Rubia yunnanensis. Next base: position 28,164,133 of record CM075069.1, on the reverse strand, counting down.
TTTCATTTGTTTAGTGCTTTAAATGTAGGTTGTAGGTGTTTATTTTATAACTTGTAAGTGCTTCAATCATTGTTTGTTAAGAGTGTATGTTTGTAGCTTTTTTTATGACGTGGTTGATTTTTTGTAGTATTTTTTTCTTACGTTGACGTTTTTCAATTTTTTTAGTGTTTCAAATGTAGATTGTAGGTGCTTATTTTATAACTTGTAAGTGATTCAATCGCTGCTTCTTAGGGGTTTATGTTTGTAGTTTTCTTTTTTTTTAAATAATAATTTAGTTTTGTTGATATTTTTTTATTTTCAGTTTATTTTCTTTTAGTCGTAGTTAATGTTTTTTTAAATTTTTTTATTTTTATTTGAATTTTTATTTTTATTTTACTATTTTATTTGAATTTTTTATATATTTTTTGCTGTAGTTTTTAATTGATGTTTTTTTTGTTGATGTTTTACTATTTTTACCGATATTTCTACAGTTTTTGATGCGTTTTAAAATTTATTTTTGCATTTTTTTTACATTCTAAAAATATTTTTTTGAATTTTTTGTGCAGATTGCAGATAGTGAGAAAATGATGGAAAAAAATTAGATGAAAAATACCTGATAAGTTATTAGTGATAGGTCTCTGTAAAATAATTAGAGATAGGTCTCTGTAAAATCATTAGAGAGAGGTCCTTGGAGCTAGAATATTGCTAAAATTGTAAAAAGACCCCACTTAAAGTTTAGGCAGACTCACACGAGACGAACCCAATAAAGATATTGAATAATTAAAAATTAAAATTTCCGAATCCCTTTTTGGGTCGTCTTCCCCGGCAGGTAGCACCTCCGGCAGGGATGAAGTATTATTTTCCGGCAAAATTATAGGCAAACATTTTTTAAAAAATCCAGGCCAAACAGGTGGGACGACACGTTCCCGGCAATGGTGGTGGTGGTGGTGGTGGTATTCACCGGAGCTCTACCTTAGGTCGCTGTCGCTGGATGTTCGCTAGCTTGAAGCTTCTGGTTCTCCAACACGGGTAGCTCCTGCCACCGCTCCAGCACGATTCTACGATCCATTTCTCCGGTGGGTGTGCAGTGTGGGTCGCATTTCCATGTTTCCGGCGTGGATATGGTGCGTCTTCTCTGGTTTGGGTCACGTGTAATTCCCCAACCCTAGTTCTCGTGTGTTTTCTTCAGTGTGGGTCTCGTGCATTTTCTCCACTGTGGCTCTCCTGTGAAGTAATGTTCCAATTTCATCTGCCCAAATTTAATAGTATTTAATAAGAAAAAATACACATATGACCTCTATTTGGTTAAAAGTGTCAATATAACCATGTGAAGTTAGAAAGTTTTATTATAACTCTATCTCTTGCTTCAGAAGTGCCGATATAACCGTTTGGCACTATTTCAACGATGACTTTGTATTTTCTGGAATTTATCGAATATAAAAGGACTAAAAGACCCTAAGTCTTAAAACTAAAAAATTAAAGACGAGAATAACCCTAAGTCTGCAACCCTCACCTTCCGCCACCACCGCCGTCGGGTCACCGCTGCTCGAATCTGGATTTATGCCCGTAGCACCAATGCCAGAATCTGTGCCATTGAACCCACAGCAGCGTTTGCCACCATTCCGCCTGCTCTCCCCTGCCGCCGCTGTCGCCTTTTCCCCGAGCACCAAACAATTTTCCAGCCTCAACATAGCAGTGCTACCCCTCCCAATTCAAGCATTTAAATACCCCCGCGCTAACCATGGTGGAAAAATCGAAGCTCCAACTACAAGACTAAATCTGTTCGAGATGAAAGAGAATCGCGAACCCTGGCGCTAACTTGCAGACCGGTGGAGAGGAAGCTGACTGCGGCGGATGGTTCTCCTTCCTTGGAGACTCTGACGCTGCTCTGCCACTCGCAGAGGTCCGGCACCGCCATGAAGAAGCCTGTAAAAATATAAACCCTAGCCCGTAGAAATATAAAAAATCTGTTGCACTGTGAAATCTAGCACATCGAAGAAAATGCTGCAGCCACTGTATTATTTTTGAAAGCCCTCTGAAGAGGCCTAGAGTTTAGACCCGTGAAAGAGGATTCAGGCAACGTACTCAAGCCTTAACGTTGCCAAGTAGAAGCTAAAAGACGCTAATTGAGTAGCGGCCAAGTATATACCCTTTTCTCTGGCAAGCTAAAAGAATTTGAGCAGCGGTCATTTGAGCAGAAATTGCAAGGGATTTGAGCTAAGATTTTAATTTTTTAAAACAAGCTATAATAGTCCATTCCCAGAATTTCGGCCAAATTCAGAACTCCAAGGTTATATTCGCACTTTTAAGAAAATATTAGGGTTATAATAGCACTATCGAACTTCACAGGGTCATATTGGCACTTTCAACCAAAACACAGGGTTATATGGGCATTTTCGACAGAAAAATAGTGAGTAATTTTCCTATAAAGTAGGCTGTAAAAATGTTTGTCGGGTACAAAATACTCTAACTTTTGTTGGAAGCTCCATTTTATTCAATTTTTGTTTAATTTTTTTATGTCGTTTCATTTTTTAATTAATGTTCAAAGTTATGCTTTATTAGTTATTTAAATAGAAGCTTAGAGATTCATAATAGTAGTGGATTTAAGGAGTACTTCTTAAGTGTCACATTATAAATTTCGATAAAAATTAGGTAAAAACCAACTACCAATAATGGACCTCCTCAAACAAACACTTCTTAGACACTTCTTTTCATTTTAAATAATAATTAATTTAAAAAATATAAAAGAAGTCATGTAAAGTGTCATTCATTGATTGGTTGACATATTACAAATAAAGAGGTACCAACTTCTTATTAAGGAGTGGTTCTTAAAACTTCACAATGGTCATCCTTAAATAAGAAATGCTTCTTATTAAGAAAAATGGAGTTCATGAGCAACCATTGTGAATGCTCTTATATTTTATCTCATCATTAATAATTGTGATATTTTATTACAATTTCATATTTAGTTGTTTAACATTTCATTGTCTATGGATGTCTCCATATATATTGAATTTTATTTTATTCTATACTTTATCATTAATTGTTGGAAATAAATTTAATTTAATTTTAGTGAATAGGTTTTTATACTATCTTAGTTTAATGGAAGAAAGTACAAAACTAAGTCATAAAAAATATATATATATATGTATGTATTTTTTATTTATTTTTAAGAATGATATGTAGACAATATATATATATATATATATATATATATATTGGACTTAATGTGGTTGTAAAATTTGTGATTAGAAGTGAAAATTATGTTAATTTTTTAAAATTTTAGTTCATACTTTATTTCTATATTTATAAGTAACATAATTTATAAATGTTAGTGTACTATATTTCTACTTCATACCTGAATTCATACTCAAGCAACCTATTTTTATACTCGAATTTAATGTGGTACTATATTTTCAATATTTTAGTTCATACGATATTTCTATATTTATAAGTGACATAATTTATAAATGTTAGGGTACTCCCTCTGTCCCCGGGAATTCTACAGAAAGAGAAAACCTAACATTTCATTTGAGTGATGTAAAATGACCAAACTACCCTTGTCTTCTCCAGCTTTTCCTTATGTCGTCTGCTTCTTCAACCACTGTGTCTTCAACTCCGCCTCATCTTCAGCCTCAACTTATAGTTCTCTTCTTCAACCTCAACCACGTCTTCTTCAACATCAACATTCTAGATCTTCAACCTCATGGCGGTGAATCTGGAGAAAGGCGGAGGCGGCTCGAAAACCCTATGCTCTCCGCCTACTACTAGACCCGTGTGATTCACCACATCGTCGTCACCAGCAAGTGGCTTGTGCAAGCTCAATCCATTTTTGGTTCCATCAAAGGAAATTCCTCCTTTGCCCCTGCCACTGTGGATAAGTTGGTCTCGGATTCTGGCAAGGGGACGAAGGATATGGTCGAAGAAAGGGGGCTGGAGACTGAAGAACACAATGGTGGATCTGGAGGAAGGCAGGGCAGAGGGGAGGGGAAGAGAGTGAGGGGGAGTGGTGGTGGAGATGAAGGCCAGGGGAAAGGAATGGTAGTGGAGGGGGGGGGAGTAGGCGTAGGCGAAGGAAAGGAGGATAGGAGTGGTGGTAGAGACGGAGACCATGGGATAGAAGTGAATGTGTAGCCTCTAGTGGCGAAGACGCAGGCTGGTGGTGGAATGAGCAAAAACAAAGGTGTAGAGGATTTGTTGAAATGGGTTGTTGAAATTGGTTAAATATAAAGTTTGTGAGGATAATACTGACTTTTAAAATGTTGAATGTTTTCTTAAGAGGAAAGTGTGCAGAATTGCTCGGGACAACCCAAAAAGGAAAGTGTGCTAAATCGGCTGGGACAGAGGGAGTACTATATTATACACATATAAATGAGTAGTGTGAGAATGTAAAAAAAAAATTCCAGCTATGATCTTACAAATTTCTCAAGCTATCGACATGTTGATCTCTTAGCAATATCTCTGGGGTTCTCCTATGGTCTTAGCAATATCTCTTAGCAACATTGCCCATTTTCTTTGAAATTAGTCCAGATCCTTTACGGGCTATTAACCTCCTAACAGATGGTGAATGTGTAATCGATGATGCAGCAAAAATGGAAGCAACACGAATTCTTTTATGTATTCATTAGTGTCATCAACAATTTCTTCCTGCGAGAGTTCTTCAAATACATTCTCCAAGGTGATAAATACCGATTACTTTACCTTTTTCAATGTCATAAAATGCATGAGAAACACCATTTGTCACTTGATGTGTCTAGAAACCGATCAAACTACTCCTTTGAATCCATTAGTCGAGATCTGCAAGATAACAAGCCTCGGGAGGTCTCAAGGGAAAACTTTCATGCTTTAGACAGAAGAATACCCTAATAAGTATAAAAGTACTAATGAATAATAATGAATACATACATGGTATTTATACTATATAATTTAATAGTATTTATCTCCAATTATAACTCTTAATTAGCATTAAGTGCATTCACTAATTACTCCTTCTCCTAATACCTTTATTAGTCTGAAACATGCCCAATATGCTTTCTGAGCCTTCAGTATGTTTGACCATCATCAAGAGCCCCGTAAAACTTAAGATACCCACGAGCTATGAAACTTCGAGGCATCACTTTGTTATTGTTGAATCTATGGATCTGTGATATTTATATTATCGAAGGCCCTCAAAGATCATTGAGGTACCAAACTCGAGGATTATGGGATTTTCAGGTTCACATACCCTTGAGTAATCATCTCGAGCCTCAGGGCAGCGTTTAGTTTTCTTATTCATTAATTTCTAGCAGAATTTGAAAAAGCGCTCATTCCAACTGGCCATGCAAAACAAATTTGTGAGTGGCAATTCTTTCTAAAAAGGTATTATAATATTCTCACGCATTTTCAAATTTTTGTTTTCCCTAAGATAATCATTATCTTGGCCATCATTTTAGGCTTCTTAACTATCCAATTCTCCCACATTTCTTCACTTTATTTGCAAGTATTTTAAAAAGATTTTCTCAGAATTCTACTCTTCATCCACTCCTTGTGTTCACAATTATCTTTTCTTCTTCTACCAGTAAGTTTTCCTGAATTTCATCCTTTCTATTTCTTTATTCTCCTTTATTATGGCTATCTCCGGTGAGAATCCAGTGAGAGGGAGCACCTCGGTGAGGTCAAGCTAGAGAGGTTCGAAGTTGAGTTGCCTAAAAAGGTGGATTCTAATGCCACACTTAGCGGTTCTGAGCATTCTCTCTGGGATTATGGCACAGATGTCGATGAAATTGGTCATACCGGCATATACCAATCACTGACATACCTCAAAAAAGATATACTTGTGTTTGTCCCCTGGGCCTGGGAAAAAAGATATATGCAAAGATTGTCCCATGTTGGGGATATCAAATTTAGTCCCTTTTTTCATAAAGAAGGGGATACTTCGAGGGTAATTGAAGAAGTTGAAGAGAGTGTCCTCAAGATAACCTTCTCTCAAGACTCGGGAAGAAAAAATTTGAGGGTTCCTTCAGAGGAAGAGGATCAAGAGCCCCCAGCCCACGATGGCTCCTGGTCGATATCAAGGATTTAGCAATATTTACCTTCTGGTCAGAGGGTTCCTCCTGATGTTGACCTGTAGTTGTTAGGACCAATAGGGTCTGCGAATAGGGTTGTGCTTCCCATTTCCTCTGATATTCTTAAGGCTCCTTAAGGATTTTCAAGTGAGCCCTGCCTTGGTTCATCCAAATGCCGTGATAACTATAATTCTCTTTATGACGCAGTTCCATAGACTTGATATAGAGCTCGAGTACAAGTTGTTTCATTTTCTGTATAGCATTACCGTTAGTGGCAAAGATTTTGAAAATATTATCTTCGTCTCCATCAGACACAGGAAAAAAAGTGTTTTACTATCCCCACTAACTCAGGTAAGTGGAGAGACCATAAGAGAGGGCTCACTTTTAACAGTATCAGACATAAGGTCCCCGAGTGGAATCCAGACATTATCGTCAAGACCCTGTTGGTGGAAAAAATTTTTCATCTCGCACGCCTCGAAGATTGTTGAAACTGTGTATTGGATTTGTCCCTTTCTTGTATTGATTGTACCAATCTAGAAAAGTAGGTTGGGGGACAAGTCTGGCCAAGTGAGGTTTATCATAAATATATATGAGCCAGCGAGGAAGGAAAAACTATCGAGGCTACAACATTTGGCCCCCGAGGGTGAACCTAGATTAAGGAAAAAAAGCAAAGGAGGCTCATTTATAAAATGAGATAGACCTCAATCTTCTCTTGACCAATTCATTTGTGAGTCTCTCTCGATATATCCATTGATTATTCTGAGTATTCCAAAGTTCTTGAAGGTGTTTTCACATCTTATTTCTGCTTTTGCATGGCTGTGTATTTTTTTCTTTACTAACTTTCTTTCAATTGTTTCCAGTGGGCAGAGCCTGGGTTAAGCTACTATCAAGAAGGGGAGTAACAGTAATCCTTCAAAGTTTATTCCCCCTGCTCCTCACACAACTACAACTTCTGAACTAAAACCCGCGAAGTGGAAACCTGAGGGTGCCACCTCCACTAAGGAATCTTGCCAAAAGGGGCCTTGGGATAAGGTTCCTCAATGGCCTTTGACTGAAGCCATTCTGGTTGCAGCTAATATCGTTGCACCCCCGCCGAGCCTTTTGGTCGTAGGGGCCGATGTTCTCAGCCCTTTTGCTGAAGATCCCCAGGTCAGTTTTCCGCTAGCAAAATAATAAATTTTTAATCTTTTTTTGTGTGTTTAGTTTTCCTAATCCTTCTATCTTCTTTTAGGTGGTTAAAGATTTTAACCCGGTGTCCTCCTCTCTCTCCTCCCTCCTTCGAGGGTCTGGGTTCCCACCATGCCTCTCTTTTCTCTCTTCAGGAGGAAAAGGACAACGAGATTGACTCGTTGAAGAGGGATCCTAAGGTTTTGAAAAACAATTCACTGAACTCCAGGCTAAAAATAGGCCCATTATCCTCGAGAAGAATTCTCAGCTGCTAAGAAAGCTCAAGACCCTGAGTCTCAAGTTCTTCTGCTGGAGGATTTTAAGGATAAGGTCCTCCAATGTCGAGAATTAATTGATCTCTTCGTCAATCTCCTCGACATGGCCAAGGGCGTTGGGCACAACCTCCTAGTTGATAGAGTCATTCTTCCAAAGATGTCATCATCTTTGTCTGACGATGATGTCCAACTTTTAAATGATGAGGCCAAGTCTGAAGGTGTGAAGGCTACCAACCAGAAGTGGGACGAGGCAGTCTACAAGGGGAGTCTGAGCTTTAATCATGAACCTTCTAACGGCCTCGGGTAAGTACTACCCTGCTGAGGAGATTCGTGTTATCCCTGATGCCAACGAAGAAGCCAAGTAGCCTGAGATTGATTTTGGGCCCAATACAAAGGTTCAAATAGGGGAGAAAAATCCTAATGTAGAAAATGTTGTGTAACTTGCCTCTTTGACCTTTTCTTGTAACTTCCAAATTTTGTTATAAAAAATATTTTCCCTTTCTTAATTTTATGTCTATATTTTTTTATCTTCATAGCTTAAAGCAATGCAAAAGCAACTTTAGTCCATTTTCCAAGATTTTTCCAAGACCCAAGCAGAGCTTGATACCACTAAGGGGGATTTGATGAAGACCATGTTAGTTTTAAGAAAGTGCTCCATGGAATTAAAATCATGGTGCAACAGGACTCATCCTTCTATATTAAACCTTGAAAAGGAAACTTGGACTTAACCGTGGCACTAGATTCCACAAAAAATGAATAAGTGGCTTGGCAGAGTGACAAGCATCAAGGCTTTCAGAATTTATTGAGGAACATTGAGCAACAGAAGTATTATGGCACGGTAACCCTGGAGATTGTTGATAGTTGTGATCTCTCTGAGGTAGACTATCAAGAAATAGTGTGCCATATAACTAGTAAGTTTGGATCCTTGAAAAGCCGTCTCACTGATGTCAATAGGTTGCTTATTCTTGAGGGCCATGACATAGCTAACCGAGGTGAAGTTTACCAAATTTAGTCTCAGGTGCAACAGGTTATAGAGCTTCACATGGTAGCCTTAAATGAGATTTCAAGGTTGGATGATGCCGTAGCAGAGAAAGACACGACTGTCCCTGAAGATCCTCCCTTAGTGGAATCCGTTCTTGCCGAGAATACCCACCTTACTGGAGAGATAAAAACCTTGGCATTCAACATCAAAGAGTTGGAAGAAGGTGTTCATCTTTATAATCAAAGTCTACGAGCTCACAGTCTGTTTCATGGTTTTACTCGCCTAAAATTTACCGTCGAGCCTTTTGGTCATTGGGGCCGATGTTCTCGGCCCTTTTGCTAAAGATCCCCAAATCAGATATCTGCTTGCAAAATAATAATTTTTTTAAACTTTTTTGTGTGTTTGTTTTCCTAATCCTTATATCTTCTTTTAGGTGGTTAAAAATTTTAACCCGATGTCCTCCTCCCTCTTCTCCCTCCTTCGAGTTCTGGGTTCCCACCATGCCTCTCTTTCCTCTCTTTAGGAGTAAAATGACAACGAGATTGACACATTGAAGAAGGAACTTAATGTTTTGAAAAAAAAACCCAAACTCGAGGCTAAAAATAGGCCCATTATCCTCGAGAAGAATGCTCAGCTACTAAGAAAGCTTGAGACCCTGAGTCTCAAGTTCTTCTGGTGGAAGATTTCAAGGATAAGGTCCTCCAAAGTCAAGAATTAATTGATCTCTTCGTCAATCTCCTCGACATGGCCAAGGCTGCTGGGCGTAATCTCCTAGTTGATAGAGTCATTCTACCAAAGATGTCATCATCTCTGTCTGACGACGATGTCAAACTTTTAATGGATGAGGCCAAGTCTGAAGGTGTGAAGGCTTCCAACCAGAAGTGGGACGAGGCAGTCTACAAAGGGAGTCTGAGCTTATCAATCCTGAACCTTCTGAAGGTCTCGGGTAAGTACTCCTCTACTGAGGAGATTTGTGTTATCCCTGATGCCGACGAAGAAGCCAATGAGCTTGAGATTGAAGCTTGGCCCAATACAAAGTTTCAAATAGGGGAGAAAACTCCTAATGTAGAAAACGCTGTGTAACTTTCCTCTTTGGCCTTTTCTTGTAACTTCCTATTTCTGTTATAAACTCGAGAATTGTTAGATCTTCAGATTCACAATACCCTTGAGTAATCATCTTGAGCCCCAGGGTAGCGTTTAGTTTTATTATTCATTAATTTCTAGCAGAATTTGAAAAAGCGCTCGTTCCAACTGGTTATGCAAAAAAAAAGTATGAGTGGAAATTCTTTTTAAAAGGGTATCATAATATTCTCATGCATTTTCAAAAAAGGTTTCCCTAAGAAAATCATTATCTTGGCCATCGTTTTAGGCTTCTAACTACCCAATTCTCCCACGTTTCTTCACTTTATTTGCAGGTATTTTTAGAAGATTTTCTCAGAATTCTACTCTTCATCCAATCCTTGACTTCACATTCATCTTCTCCTCTTCTACCAGTAAGTATTCCTGAAATTCATACTTTCTATTTCTTTATTATCCTTTATTATGGATATCACCAGTGAGAATCCAGTGAGAGGGAGGTCAAGCCAGAGAGGTTCGAAGTTGAGTCACCTGAAAAGGTGGATTCTGATGCCACGCTTAGCGGTTCTGAGCATTGTCTCTAGGATTCTAGCACAAATGTTGATGACATTGGTCATACCGAATATATACCAATCACTGACATACCTCAAGAAAGATATCTTTGTGTTTGTCCCCTGGGCATGGGAAAAATATATATTCAAAGATCGTCCCATGTTGGGGATATCAAATTGAGTCTCTCTTTTCATGAAGAAGGGGATTCTTCGAGGGTACCTGAAGAGGTTGAAGAGAGTGTCCACAAGATAACCTTCTCTTGAGACTTGGGAAGAAAACATTCGAGAGCCCCTTCGAAGTAAGAGGATCAACATCCCCCAGCCCACGATGGCTCTTGGTCGATATCAAGGAATTTGCAATATTTACCTTCTGGTCAAAGGGTTCCTCCATATGTTGACATGTAGTTGTTTGGACCAATGGGGTCTGCAAACAGGATTGTGCTTCCCGTTTCCTCTGATGTTCTTAAGGCTCCTTAAGGATTTTCAACTAAGCCCTACCCAGGTTCATCCAAAAGCCATGATAACTATAGTTCTCTGTATGATGCAGTTCCACAGACTTAATATAGAGCTCGAGTACAAGTTGTTTCATTTTCTGTATAGCATTACCGTTAGCGGCAAAGCTTTTGAAAATATTATCACCGTCTCCAACAAACAGAGGAAACAAAAGTGTTTTACATTTCCCACTAACTTAGATAAGTGGAGAGACAATAAGAGAGGGATCACTTTTAACATTATCATATATAAGGTCCCCGAGTGGAATCCAGACGTTATCGTCAAGACCCTGTTGGCAGAAAAGGTTTTTTATCCCGTGCACCTCGAAGATAGTTGAAAATGTGTATTGGCTTTGTCCCTTTCTTGTACTGATTATCAATCCATAAAAGTCGGTTGGGGGATAGGTCTGGCCAAGTGAGGTTTATAATAAATATATATGAGCCAGCAAGGAAGGAAAAACTGTCGAGGCTACAACATTTGGCCCCCGAGGGTGAACCTAGATTAAGAAAAAAAAGGCAAAGGTGGCTCATTTAAAGAACGAGAAAGACCTCAATCTTCTCTTGACCAATTCATTTGAGAGCCCCTCTCGAAATATCTATTGATTATTCTGAGTATTCCAAAGTTCTTAAAGGTGTTTTAACATTTTATTTCTGCTTTTGCATGGCTGTGTATGTTTTTCTTTACTAACTTTCTTTCTATTGTTTCTAGTGGGCAGAGCCTTGGATAAGCTATGATCAAGAAGGGGAGAAATAGTAATCCTTCAAAGTTTATTCTCCCTGCTCCTCACACAACAACAAATTCTAAACTAACACCCGCTAAGTGAAAACCTGAGGGCGTCCCCTCCACTAAGGAATCTAGCTAAAAGGGGCCTCGGGATAAGGTTCCTCAAGGGCCTTCTACTGAAGCCCTCTTGGTTAGGGCTAACATCGTTTCACCCACACCGAGCCTTTCCCTCCCAATAAGCCTTTCGATTGTTGGGGCCGATGTTCTCGGCCCTTTTGCTGAAGATCCCTAGGCCAGTTTTCTTCTAGAAAAATAATTATTTTTTAATCTTTTCTTGTGAGTTTAGTTTTCCTAATCCTTCTATCTTCTTTTAGGTGGTTAAAGATTTTAATCCAGTGTCCTCCTCTCTCTCTCCTCGCTCCTTCGAGGTCTAGGTTCCCACCATTCCTCTCTTTCCTCCCTTCAGGAGGAAAAGGACAATGAGATTGACTCGTTGAAGAGGGAACTTAAGGTTTTGAAAAAGAAACCAAACTCAAGGCTAAAAATAGGCCCATTATCCTCGAGAAGAATGCTCAGATGCTAAGAAAGCTCGAGACCCTGAGTCTCAAGTTCTTCTGCTGGAGGCTTTCAAGGATAAGGTCTTCCAAAGTTAAGAATTAATTGATCTCTTCATCAATCTCCTCAACATGGCCAAGGGCGTTGGGCGCAATCTCTTAGTTGATAGAGTCATTCTACCAAAGATGTTATCATCTCTTTCTGACGATGATGTCAAACTTTTAAAGGATGAGGCCAAGTCTAAGGATGTGAAGGCAACCAACCAGAAGTGGGATGAGGCAGTCTACAAAGAGAGTCTGAGCTTATCAATCCTGAACCTTCTAAAGGCCTCAGGTATGTACTACTCTACTGAGGAGATTCGTGTTATCCCTGATGCCGAAGTAGAAGCCAAGGAGCTTGAGATTGAAGCTGGGCCTAATACAAAGGTTCAAATAGGGTAATAAACTCTTAATGTAGAAAACATTGTGTAACTTGCCTCTTTGGCCTTTTCTTGTAACTTCCAATTTTTGTTATAAAAAATCTTTTCCCTTTCTTAATTTTATGTCTATATTTTTTTTTATCTTCATAGCTTAACCCGATGCGATAGCAACTTCAGTCAATTTGTACAGATTTTGCCAAGACCTAAGCAGAGCTTGAGACCACTAGGGGGGATTTGATTAAAACCATGTTGGTTTTAAGAAAGTGCTCCAAGGAATTAAAATCATGGTGCAACAGGACTCATCCTTCCATAGTAAACCTTGATAAGGACAACTCAGACTTAACCGTGGCACTAGATTCTGCAAAAAATACGAATAAATGGCTTGGTAGAGCGGCGAGCATCAAGGCTTTCAGAATTTATTGAGGAACATTGAGAAACATAAGTATTATGGCACGGTACCCCTCAAGATTGTTGATAGTTGTGATCTCTCTGAGGTAGACTATCAAGAAACAGTGCGCCATATAACTAGTAAGTTTGGATCCTTGAAGAGATGTCTTGCTGATGTCAATGGGTTGCCTATTCTTGAGGGCTGTGACATAGCTAACCGAGGTGAAGTTTACAAAATTTAGTCTCAGATGCAACAGGTTACAGAGCTTTACATGGTAGCCTTAAATGAGATTTCGAGGCTAGATGGGGCCTTAGCGGAGAAAGACGCGGCTGTCCCTGAAGATCCTCCCTTAGTGGAATTCGTTCTTGCTAAGAATACCCACCTTACGGGAGAGATCAAAAGCTTGGCAAACAACATTAACGAGTAGGAAGAAAATGTCCGTCTTTATGATCAGAGTCTACGGGCTCACAGTCTGTGTCATGGTGTTACTTGCCCAAAATTTATCGATAACGAATCCTTGCTAAGATTTTTTCTTAAGGCTTCTCATCACTAGGTTATTAAACATAAAGTAGAGTTGAAGGGGACCAATGGTTAGAAGGAAGCTTCTAATTCTATTCTCGAATGGTTACGAGAATTACTTGTCTTCCCTCCGAGAGGTCAAAGGTCTATGAGGTTGGCAGCTAAAAAGGCCAATAAGAGCAGTGGCTCTTCGAGTCGTAATACCAAACGGTCTGTGAAGAAATGAACTAAAGACCAAGGCTCTCGAATAGGACAAGCAACAATTAACCCCTCGCCAAAACATCCTCGATTAAGGGTTGTGATTGATTTAGCCGACTATCCTAATAAGGAGCAGGAAAATGATTTTAATGCACGACTGGCATCAAAATAGAGAAGCAGAGAGAATTGAGGAGGAATTGAAGAAATTAGCCCCTTGATTCCTCAAGAGCTATATTTATAAGTTGTACAATATCCATATGTGTTGGACAATGTCCTTAAATTTATATTTCATTGCATGTATATTCTTTTTATAAGATACACTTCACATGTTTCCTTTAGAGTTTTTAACGACAAAATCTGGAGCCACAGCATATAGCATGTGAAGTTTTTAACTGGCGAGTAATGGGCACATAGCAGTGTTCAATAATTAGAAAATACAAGGACACAAGAGGTTTTTCCCAGGTTCGGTGTTTCTACCTACATCCTACAAAAATTGTTCCACTAGATCATTGATCAAAATTACAATCGTCAAGGGGGTGATGGGAGTTGTGCTTATTAGCTTCTCACTTATTTCATCAGCCTTAGCTGGAATTAATATGAAAGTGCTGCTTATCAGCTTTTCACTCATTTCTATAGCCTTAGATGGAAATATACAAGAAGAAAATGTTGGTGTGTGTGTGTGTGTGAAAAAGAAAATGAGATGAGATTTAGAGAGAAATGAAGAGATGAAAACCCTAATAGAGATAATGTGGGAAAATGGGAAGATCACGGGTGGAGTAATAAAGTGGGGGAACAACTTTTCAGAAAGTGAAGAATCTCGAGAAGAAAGGAATAAAGATGTTAGAGGATATGAACAAATTGAATAAGGGTGAAAGAGGTGGTTGGGAAATTAATTCGGGTGGGGAAGGTTAGGTGGGAGTAAATATGATTTTAGAATTAGGTTAGAAGTTAATTGGGTTGATGTGGGGTTAAGTAGGGCCAAAATTTAAAAACAAGAATGGCCCAGTAGAAATTAAAAAGGATAAAACACTTCCAAATATGGAAATAACATGATAAGTGCAAATTCAACTGGGACATCCCAAAGAGAAAATTGTACAAATACATATAGGATGGAGGAAGTACAATAGTTCATTCAACTAGTCATTCTTTTTCTTTATATTTTATGGACCATAATTATTTATAATATATTATGTTATGCAGGAAATTCACATTTCAAAAAAAATTATGTTCTCAACATAATATTCCGATATGTGATTCTCAATTTATAAAATAAGTGTAAATATAAGAGCATATGCACTGGGGGTTTCTTTGTGGAAATAAACTACAAAACCTTAGAGTGGGAGTTTTATAGTGGTCTCAGATGAAAGAAACCAAGGCCAGGAATCTTACAGAAGAAATCGCCCCAAATCATAAAGTCCCATGTGTATGGGCATGTGCTGTTGCGCAAGCCATTTTCTGCCCCCATGCCTCAACTGCCACACTGCTCCCCCTTTTCAATTTTATTTTCATGCATGGGACATGTGGCCCAATCCTGTGGTGCCACGTATACCAATTTTGTTCAATTCCAACGTTGACTCATTGAAGTCAACTGTTAACAGAACCTACAAAGACATAAATATCACTAGGCTTAAAACTAAATATAAAATGACCATTCTATCCTAGACATCTTCTTTTTATTCATCTTTATCTTCAAACACATCCGCTGCCCAAAGCTCGCCGCTGCTTCACCGCTCCACTGCTTCTTCACACAACCTGCAAAGTAACCTACTTGTGAAACCATCATGCTTGATGACTGCCAGAGTCCTGCACCACCACCCACTCAGCACGGCCGCCAGAGTTATGTGCACCCACCACCGCCGCCTGCATCCATCACCGCTGCTTCTTAAACCACCATTGCCCCATCTTTTTCACCCATCACCGTTGCGAGGATGTTCTATTCCACAACCCGCTCAACACCGATACCTTTATTCTATACACCTACCACGTAGTTATGTGCACCGACTACCGCCATCAGAAACCCTAGCCCCACCACCAGAAATCCCAGTCCCTCCACCCTATCCCCGCCGCTCACCAACCTAACCCCACCATCCAGAAGTCCTAGCCCTTCCGCCTACCTCTATTGCCTAGAAACCTAGCCCCGCCACTCATCACCTCCGCCCAGAAACCCCACCCCCACCGCCCACTTCCCCCATAAACCCTAGTCTCGTTAGCTACGCCTCCCACCACATCCGCCCAGAAACTCCAGCGTCCTCCAAAAACCCAGAATCCCCACCTCCATCCTAAACCCTAGCCCCACCAACTGCACCGCCTACCACTAATACTAGCTGCATTTTTATCCAGATGTTGTGATGACAAAGAAGGCGACGTTGTTTTACCAGTGCTTTGGGCCTTAAGAGAAGGCAACTATAGTAGCAGCAAAGAAGTGGGGGTCAACGGGATAAACTTGGAATTTGGACGGCGCACCGGGGTGGCGGAGGAAATTCCTGATCTTCTGCGCCATGATTTTGGAGAGAGCCACAGACGACTAGAGACAGAGAGAGAGAGAGGCGGTGAAAGAAGGGAACCCTAATCAAAGAGTGAAAAGCGAAGACTGGGAGGAGAGAGGTGGAAGAAAAGAGAAAGGAGGCAGAAAGAGATAAGAGAAGAGAGGGTTATTGTTGTCTTTTTCAATTTTTATTTTTATTTTTCTAATTTAGAATAATGGGAATTTCACCTATTTCCGCCCAATTTGACCGTTGACATTTTAGCAGACAAAGTCCAGGATTAGATTTGCATTTCAGAGTTTGCAAGGTTATATCTGCATTTTCGAACAAAATATAGGGCTAAAACACATTTTCATCTATAAGAAAAAAATTGGAGGTTATCTAAATATTTGACCCAAATAAAAAAATCGTTACTTTGGCTCTGTTTGGCATTAGCGTTTTGGTTGGCATTTTGATTGGCATTTGATTATTGGCATTTTTGCTCGGTCAAACCGCCAATGAAAACGAAAAAAGTGTTTGGTTGCTTACCTTTATGACGTAGCGTATCCGCCAAATACGAAACAATATTAGCATTTTTCTTTAGCGTTTAACTTTTACCTTTAACAATTACTTTTTAACCTTCTACCATTTTGCCTTTCTCTAGACCACTAGTACACAATAAACATACGACATCGTTTTATGTTTTTTGGAATTTAAATTTAACTTTTTTATCGACATTTTTTGGAATTTAATTTTTTTTCATGGTTAAATTTTAATGTAATTCAATTTTATTTTTCCTCTCTTATTTCAATATTTATCCTTTACTCAATCTAATTGTCGATAGAAGAACATTAGTTTGATGAGTGTATATAAAGAATTTTTAAAATTTTACCTCATTAGAATTATTTGATTTACTAATACTAATATACTATAAATAACTAGTGGTATAACATTGTGCGTTGTGCGATATGATTAATTAAAATATTGAGATTAAGTTTCATTTAAAATATGAGTTATGAAGTGAAATAATTAATTTAGTTAAACTGTTAAATATTGAATACAGTACAAATTAATTATTTTTATAATATTTCATTCGAATTATTAAAAAATAATTATTTATATGTTGAGATTCATTTTAAAAGGTTACCATAATTATATGCATCTCAATGCAAAAAATAAAAGTAAATGTCAAATGATCTTATTAGTCTAACTAATTAGAAAATAACCTCATTTAACAATTATTCGGTCTAAAACAAGACTCTGTCATGCATTAATAAATAAATAATATGCATACATATTTTTATCAACAATACTGTACCATTGTACAAATTTTTTGAACATTTTGTTATTTCATTATTATATGTTTCTTTGAATTTTCTTTATTGATAAATGTGTGTATATATATGTATATATATGGTACAATAAGATATTTATAGCTTTAAATATATCTTTAGAATTTATATATTTTAATAAGTTATGATTGATTATACATAGTGAATAATTAAAATCAGTAACATATTATAATATTAGTATGTTAACAAGTTAGAGTCTGTTTCTTGAAAGACGGTCTTTCCATAAGCCATGGAAGGACCAAGGTTTAAACTGTAAATTAGAAGAAATGAAGATAAAATTTTAGAGTTGCATTAATCGGGTAATAAACATTATAACTTCTACACGTTGCATAATAAATTTTTAATATTTCAACTATACCTTTTACCTTTTTATTATTCTAATTAATCCCCGTCTTTCTATAAAACTATAGAAAGACGGTATTTCCCAAGACTTTGCCAACAAGTTATAATTGATTATACATGGTAAAGATTTAAAATCAGTAACATATTATAATTTTAGTATGTTATTTTTAGATAACTTTGCTTTAGATTAGTTAAAATAACTTCAATTTTTACTGGTTGAAAAACCATCCAAAGCAAATAATTTTCTATTATATGGTGCTTAAGATTGGATATAAAATTATAATTTTAAAATATTTTTAATTTTGTATAAATATTTGAATCGACAAACCATCCACCTCACATAAAAATACTCATAAGAAAGATAAATAAGTTTGTTGAATGTAATTCAAGTATAAATGTTAGGTAAAAAACTTACACAATACATCCACTTTATCATAACCAAAGCGAATGAATTAATAAATATATTATTTTCAATATTAGTGAATATGTTAAATACTTGAAAATAAATTGTTATAATATTATTGAAAATAATAACACAGAATCTTACTTTAACCAGCCTAAACTTTAGGTAAGCCCTATTATGCAATTAATATAAATTTCAATTTTGGGGTGGGGTGGGATTTATTATTAAAATTTTGTTGATAAATATAGTGACCTATCGTGTAATTATCAAAATACTATAAATATCATAAAATATCCAGGATTTCCAAAAATAAATTGATCAAATTTCTCCTATCCCGATCGGAATCTGTAACCGACACTTCTCTGCCATGAACCCCCACAGCTCTGCCACCGCGCTTCTTCTACCTCCACGGCAAGATCGTTGCGACGGCGCTTCTTCTACAAGCTTTGCGCCACTGCCGCTCTGTGTCACTGGCGAGATCGTCAGCTAGTGCTAGGGCACCGGTAGCGAAACCCTAGGCCTGTACAATTCAGACCTCCATCTTCAATTATCCATCGTACAGATCGAAGGCTTCGACGAGGTTGCTTCGATTTAGAGTAGTCTCCAACGGTGCCGCTCGAGGTCGAACGATTTCGACAATGTTTTTGGTGGCGCGGTGAGGAGAAGTCTTCTGTGGTGAAGTGAAAAGAAGGAGAGCGTTGGCAGAAGGAGCGCGTAGAAACTTCTTGTTGAAAAATAAGGCGGGGCATCAAATGCACGCTAGGGATCGGGAAGGAGAATCGCGCGTGAAGCCACAAGCGATGACAAGTGAAGCTTGCGTGTGCCTTCATGCTTTGGCAAAAACGACAGCGGCGACGAATGGTGGCGGCGACGGTGATCAACATCGGCGCGACGAACCGTGATTGACCTTCGTCTCATGTGATGTAAGGTTCAATAATGTATTTTACATTTCAAATACTTGCTGAGGTATAATATGTTGTTGACTGAGCTTATTTCATGAATAATTGTTTGGTCTAGTGGTAAGTACTCCTGTTGTTGAGTTGAAGGTCAGGGGTTCAAGTCTCAGCATGACCTTTTTATTTTGAAGACTTTATGTTCTTGATGTACATGTTGAGTTTTATTATTATTTGATTGAGTACATGTTCAATAAGAGTCTTTTGTGTAGTGGTTATTTCTCTAAGCATCGAGGTTATAGGCTTGGGTTCAAATCCTACTCTTTTTTCCTTAAGAATTTTTATTCTTCAAGTACTGTAGCTTTTTGTTGATGTTTTTAGCTTTTTTTCTCTTATGTTAATGTTTTTCATTATTCGGGTGAGATATAATTGATACGAGTTGAGGTTCTAAAGTTGTTTTTGGTAGTATGGATTGATATTTGTAGTTTTTTTAAAAATTATTTCATGTTTTATGCTTGAGGAACTGTAGCTTTTTTTTCTCTTATGTTGAAGTTTTTCTTTATTCGAGAGATTAATTTCATACAAGTTGATGTTCTGTATTTTTTTTGGGTAGTATGGATTGATATTTGTAGTTTTTTTTAATTTTCTCAAGTTTTATGCTTGGATACTGTAGCTTTTATTTTATTATGTTGATGTTTTTCATTATTCAAGTGAGATTTAATTGATATGAATTGAGATTTTGTAGTTTTTTGGGTGATATGTATTGATAATTGTAATTTTTTTATTTATTCATATTGATGTTTTTCATTTTCCAGCTGAGGTTTCGGTAACAGGAGTTGATGTTTGTAGTATCTTTTTTCTTATGTTGATGTTTTTCATTTTCCGGATGAGGTTCAAGTGTTAGGAGTTCATGTTTGTAGTCTTTTTTTATAAAAAAAAATTGTTGATTTTTTTTAATGATTTTCAGAGGGAATAATTTATACTCTTGAGGTACCATAGCTTTTTTGGTGATGTTTTTTTCTCTCTCTCATTTTGATGTTTTTCATTTTCTAGATGAGTTTTAATTGATAGGGGTTGATGTTTGTAGCTTTTTTGATGATATGGTTGATTTTTTGTAGCGTTTTTTTTTCTTATGTTGATGCATTTCATTTTATGTTAGTGCTTCAAATGTAGGTTGTAGGTGCTTATTTTTATAACTTGTGTGTGTTATGAAAACAAACTGTGCTTAGAGTACAATTTGTTAGTGCTTCAATCGTTGCTTGTAAGTCTCAGCATGACCTTTTTATCTTGAAGATTTTTTGTTCTTGATGTACATGTTGAGTTTTATTATTATTTGATTGAGTACATGTTCAATAAGAGTCTTTTGTGTAGTGGTTATTGCTCTAAGCATTGAGGTTATATGCTTGGGTTCAAATCCTACTAGGTTCTTTTTTCCTTAAACATTTTTATTCTTCAGGTACTGTAGCTTTTTGTTGATGTTTTTAGCTTTTTTCCTCTTATGTTGATGTTTTTCATTATTTGGGTGAGATATAATTGATATGAGTTGAGGTTCTAAAGTTTTTTTTGCGTAGTATGGATTGATATTTGTAGTTTTTTTAAAAAATTATTTCATATTTTATGCTTGAGGAACTGTAGCTTTGTGTTGATGTTTTTAGCTTTTTATCTCTTATGTTGATGTTTTCATTATTCGAGAGATTTAATTGATACGAGTTGATATTCTGTAGTTTTTTTGGGTAGTGTGGATTGATATTTGTAGTTTTTTTTTCTCAAGTTTTATGCTTGAGGTACTGTAACTTTTATTTTATTATGTTGATGTTTTTCATTATTCAGGTGAGATTTAATTGATATAAATTGAGATTCTGTAGTTTTGTGGGTGATATGTATTGATAATTGTAATTTTTTATTTATTCATATTGATGTTTTTCATTTTCCAGCTGAGGTTTCGATAACAGGAGTTGATGTTTATAGCATCTTTTTTCTTATGTTTATGTTGATGTTTTTCATTTTCCAGATGAGGTTCAAGTGTTAGGAGTTGATGTTTGTAGTTTTTTTTTTATAAAAAATCGTTGATATTTTTTTAATGATTTTCATAGGGAATAATTTACACTCCTAAGGTACCATAGCTTTTTTGGTGATGTTTCTCTCTCTCTCTCTCATGTTGATGTTTTTCATTTTATAGATGAGTTTTAATTGATATGGGTTGATGTTTGTAGCTTTTTTGATGATATGGTTAATTTTTTGTAGTATTTTTTTCTTATGTTGATGTTTTTCATTTTATGTTAGTGCTTCAAATGTAGGTTGTAGGTGCTTATTTTATAACTTGTGTGTGTTATGAAAACAAACTGGTGCTTAAAGTACAGCTTGTTAGTGCTTCAATCGTTGCTTGTAAGTGCTTCAATCGTTGCTTGTTTAGGAGTTGATGTTTGTAGTTTTTTTTGATGATATGGTTGATTTTTGTAGTGTTTTTTTCCTTACATTGACATTTTTCTTATTTTTGTTAGTGATTCAAACGTAGTTGTAGGTGCTTATTCTATAACTTGTATGCGCTTCAATCGTTGTTTGTAAGTGCTTGAATCAGTACTTGTTAGGAATTGATGTTTGTAGCTTTTTTGATGACATGATGGATTTTTCGTAGTGTTTTTTTCTTTATGTTGTTTTTCATTTTTTGTTAGTGCTTCAAATGTAGGTTGTATGTGCTTATTATATAACTTGTAAATGCTTCAATCGTTGCTTGTTACGAGTAGTTTTTTTTAAAATGACAATTAAGCTTTGTTGATATTCTTATAATTTTTTGTTAGTCGATTTTTTTTAAAAAAAATTTGTTGATTTTTATATGTTTATGCCTTTTTTATTTGATTTTTTATACATTTTTTTGTTGCAGTTTTTTACTGATGTTTTATGATTTTTTGATAAAGTTCTGCTATTTTTTGTTGATGTTTTCTGCAATTTTTATTTTTTTTTGCATTTTAAAAATATTTGTTTTGCAGATAGCATGTGGTGGGAAAATGATGGGAAAAAGTTGGACGAAAAAACCCATGGAAAGTTATTAGCGTAGGTCCCTGTAAAATAATTAGAGATAGGCACATTTAAAATTATTAGAGATAGGTCAATGGAGCTAGAATATTGTTAGAATTGTAGAAAAGCCCCTGCCTGAAGTTTAGGCTGCCTCACAGGAGATCATCCCAAATAATAATAATAAAATATGTAAAATAAGTTTATAAATAATGAAGAGTCCGTCTCTTGAAAGACGGTCTTTCCATAAGTGTTGGAAATACCAAGGTTTGAAGTGCAAATTAGAAGAAATAAAGATAAAATTTTTGGGTTGCATGAATCCAGTTGCAAACTTTATAACTACTACACGTTGTATAATAAAATTTTAATATTGTAACTAAGACCCTTTATATTTTATTATTCGAATTAAACCTCATATTTCCTTAAGCTTATGGAAATATGGTCTTTCCCAAGATTTCGCCAATAATGAATGATCGTCATGTTCTTAAATGTAATTTTGCATAAAATCGCAATAGCCAACAGTAATAATTGCTAAATACCTTTGTAAACCGCTAATTGTGAAACTGCTAATAAAAACAGGTAGCAGCTGGTCAAATCAGCTATGTGAGATAGCTCACCGCCACCTGATTGCCAAACATGGTCTTTCTCTCTCCTTCCTTAAAAAGCTTTACAAACCCTTAAATTGACCGGGATCACCTATTTGCCATCCTAAAAATTGGAATTAGGGCTTTCGCCGCCGACAATCAATCAACAAGAAGGGGATGGCGGCGGGAAGTGAAGAAAATTCAACCGGAAAGCGGCTGAAAGATTGTGACGGAAGTGGCCAAATCGATCATATTAGCAATTTACCCGAAGCCATTGTTTCCCACATACGTTCCTTCCTTCCCACCAAATCGGCCGTAGCAACAAGCTTCCTGTCCAAAACTTGGAAGCTTCGCGGCACCAAACTTACCATCTTAGATTTTGACGATAGCTTCTGGATCTCGCGCGACGGCGGCGGTACAGCTCCCAAGATGAATTTTGTGGAGTTTGTGAATATGGTTTTGCTCAATCACACCGCTGAATCCATCCACAAGTTTTCTCTCAAATGGGACCGCCACGAACGATCCCCTTATGTTAAACTATGGGTCGATACCGCCATAGCTCGAAATGTCCGGGTTATTGATATAACTTTAGATACGAGTACACAGGTGGAAAGGTATGATCTCAATTTACCAGCTGCACTCTACTGTTGTGGAACACTAGAAGTTCTGAAATTAATGGGGGATTTTGTTGTTAAACTTCCTCTCGTGGTTTGTCTTCCCAAACTCACTGTTCTTGAGCTTCATTCGGTTAGATATGAATCAGATGAGTCCTTTCAGAAGCTTATATCTGGCTGTCCCGGGCTCCAATCTCTCAATATTCATAGGACCAACTCCGATGATATAAGTGTTTATATCATTTCTTCGCCCACGGTCAGAAGTCTTCTTCTAACTTTTCTCGAGCCGGATTCTTGCGAACAGCCAGACGGTATCATCCAACTGAAGGTGAAAATTAATACTCCTGCACTTGAACATCTTTTCTTATATGATCTTGCTGCTACAGAGTATTTGATACTAGGGCCAACCTCGGTGGACGAGGTTGAACTCGATATCCAAGATGGCATTATTGGGTTGGTTCAATCTCTTGATCGTTTGAAGTTTCTGGAACTATCATTGCGATCCATGGATGGTATTTTCTTTAGCAGAGCCCCCAACCAATTCTCAACAAGATTTGAGAGATTAACCCAATTGATGGTGGAAATGGATGCTAATCACTGGAGCTGTCTGCTGAATATGATTGATTGTTGTGTCAACTTAGAAGTTCTCGACATTACAAAGGTGTCATCTTGCAAAAAATGTTGGTTGGATCCTGTCAGTGTTCCCAAATGCTTTTCAACAAGTCTAAGACATGTGTTATATGACGGATTTTTTGGGCATGAGGATGAGATGGGGATGATAAAGTTCATTCTGGAACACGGCTTATGGATTGAAACAGTCGCTATAGTCTCCCATACTAAGTCTTCTACATCTTGTGATGAAGAGCTTCAAATACTCAACAATGTTTTGCAGTTGTCCAGAGCTTCGCCAGCCTGTAAAATCTCCTTTTCTTGAAAAGGTAGTGGATGTCCGGGAATTGGTGAGGTTTTGTGAAAGATCTTGAGCGATATGTTTAATTTTCTGAAAATAGCTCTAGCCTTCCGTGTGCCCTTTGGGTTATGTTTTTTTTTTCTACCTTCAAATACTGTGATTGGTGGATTCAGGATGAATTCACTGCATTAAACTGCTTGTATTGTTCATTGTCATCTGAGGTCTGGCTTCATATTAGCCGTGTTTCATTTGTGCAACTTTGCATTTCCATGGCATTATTTGCTTCATAGTGAAGATGCATCTTGTTAGACCAAGTATGTAGAGCTGACCCTCTATGTCCTTTTTGGCTTGGCTGCTGGCCTTTGAATCCACTTCTCTCTTTTTTGTTAGATTGCAGTCCCGGTGGGATTCTAATATTCAACCAAATATTTCCCCATTGGTTTTATTAGCCTTGTGTGAGCATGCTAGATTTATTTGAGATTGCTGCCTCGTCGTTACAGCCGTATGAGGTCTCTTGAGAACTTTTTATTTCTAAAAAAAATTCTAATTAAATGTTAATGGCGAAGATATTAAATTCGTATCAGATTGGACAAAATGTCCACATTTGAGTGATCTTTACAATGTGACACGGGCTTGATCTTATTTACATAGAGGCACTAAGAGTGAACATTCTTAAATAATGGCCTAAGTGGCATTTAAAAAGATATATTAAAGATAAAAGGTTGTTTACTTTGGAACCATTCGGCAAGTTAATTCGCTCTCACCAAGCTCAATCCACCGCCTTGAGACAGCAAAATTGGGTGCCAGAGAGTGAGAATTGAAGGTCACGAAGAAGATGGGACAACCATACCTCGATGCCAATATAGGCCAAATTGGATTGATAGACCGTATGTTGTTTCTTGGCACTCCATGAGATGGGATTGCCGCTAAGAAACACCACCTAGCCATGCATACATCAAACTTTGAGTCTTAAGACAGCGAGCATAGTTAACATCGATGCTGACCAAAACCATGGAATAGAAAACTAAGTGAAAGGAAACAACCATCTCCAGCTAACCCGATTGTCGAAGATCCAAAGCAAGTGAATCGACAAGTCATGCTTCTTCCCTCGATGTTCCCACTGTGGTCTCCACAAGCGCGATGTTGGGATGAATCACGTTCGAGTGCAAGGAGAGGAAAAGAAGTGGAGAGAGTTCGAAGGCAAAGCAATGTACAGAACAGAGAAGAAGATTCGAGTGGCCGAAAGGGAAAAAAGAGGGAAGTGCATTTTAAACATTTCACACACCCCAAATTAAAACGCCATCTTTCTCCATCTATAAGATTGGCTGGGACGGAATGAGTAGAAATTTTGTCCGCACTCATGATTTTTTTATGCATAATAGCTCATTCAATTAATGTACAATATCTCATTCAATTAGTCATTCTTTTTCTTTCTTTATCCTGGACCATAATCATTTACAATATTAACATGAACACTTAAATGGTGATATGGACTTGAACATATTTACACAAAGGCACTAAAAAAGAACATTCTTAATAATGGCCAAAGTGGCATATAAAAGGATATTTAAGATAAAATGTTGTTTACTTTTGAAGCATTCGACAAGTTTAACTCACTCTCACCAAACTCAATCCACCGCCTTAAGACAATATCCCGCCTCTAGCCGGCCACATTAGGAAGAATTCAATCAACCACACAATCAATTATTCATCCACGGTTCACTAGGAAGTTTCCAATCAATAACACAAACAATTATCCATCTACAGTTAAGATAACACTACAGGCAATCCAAAACTAAGAAAATATAGCATAAACCCTAAAATATATGGGTCATCCCATCAAACCCGTTCCAACTCCCATCTCTCGTGTAGGGGACCGAATTTGATAATTTCATATTGCCAAATGTGCTTCTTTTTCAATGCATAGGGAGTTTCCATTGAAGCCATAGCATGGGTTCTTGTAGTGTTTTGTATTGTCAAGGCTGAGCTTCTAAATGTTGAAACTTGTATAAATGTTCATGGGTGTATAGACCTTGCAAATATTTGGGAATTTTGAACTAAAAATGCTTCTTATATTTTCTGACCGATAGGATATCGATTTGTAGAAGGTAAACTCCTTTTGATTTAGGGTTTTGATTATTAGGAAATATAGATGGTACAAAGAAGACGAGTTGTACTAGTATTCATTGAATAACCATGCACTAAAATTTCTATTATGACAATCCCTTAAGTGAAGCGTCTGATGTTTTGAAATTTAGCACTTGGAATTTAAAAAAACTCAAACAAAGAACGAGAGTACCGTTTAGTGAAAATATCAGTCAACTGGAGCAAAATAGACGCATGGGTGGTGTGAAAGTTACAAAAGCAATTAACACATAAACAAAATGACAGCCAAGTCTATGTGCTCTGGCTGCTTTTGAGCAATACGGTTTTGTGTCAAAAAATATTGCGTTGTAATTAGCACACATCAAAAGGAGGTTCTAGAGAGTGAGAATCGAAGATCACGAAGAAGATGAGACAACCAAACCTCAATGCCAATATAGGCCAAATTGGAATGAGAGACCATTTTTTATTTCTTGGCACTCCATGGGACAAGATTGCCACCATGAAACACCACATAGCCATGCATACATCAAATGTTGAGTTCTAAGACAGTGAGCACAGTCAGCATAGATGCTGACCAAAATAATGGAAGAGTAAGCTAAGCGAAAGGAAAGACCATTTTCATCTACCCCGATTGTCGAAGATCTGGAGTAGGTTGATCGAGAAGTCGTGCTTCTTCTCCTAACGTTCCCACTGCGGTCTCCACCAGTGCGATATCGGGATGAATCTCGATCGAGTGCACAGAGAGGTGTAGAAGTAGAGAGAGTTTGAAGGCAAAGCAATGGAGGGACCAAAGAAAAAGAGTGGAGCGGCGGAAAGGTCAATAATAGGGAAGCGCATTTTAAACATTTCACACACCCCAAATTAAAACACCACCTTTCTTTGCCTACAAGATTGACTGGTACGGTGCGAATAGCAATTTTGTCTGCACATATGTTGTTTATGCATACTAGATCATTCAATTAATGTACAATATCTCATTCAACTAGTCTTTCTTTTTCTTTCTTTATTCTGGACCATAATTATTTACTATATTAACTTGAACACTTAAACAGTGGTATGGGCTTAACCATATTTACACAAAGGCACTAAATAAGAACATTCTTATTAATGGCTTAAGTGGCATTTAAAAGGACATATTAACAATTAAAAAAGGTTTTTTTTACTTTGGAAGCATTCGGCAAGTTTAACTCGCTCTCACCAAATTCAATCCACTGCCTCGAGACAGTATCCCACCTCCAGCTAGCCACATTAGGAAGAATTCAATCAACCACACAATCAATTATTCATCCACGGTTCAGTAGGAAGTATCCAATAAAAAACACAAAAAATTATCCATTTACTGTTAAGATAACACTACAGGCAATCCAAATCGAAGAAAATATAACTTAAACCCTAAAATATTTGGGTCATCCCCATCAAACTCGTTCCGACTCCCGTCTCTCATGTAGGGTACTGAACTCGGTCATTTAAGATTTCCAAAGATGCTTCTCTTTCAATGTATAGGGAGTTTCCTTTGAGGCTATAGAAGGGGTTCTTGCAGTGTTTTCCATCGTCAAGCCTGAGCTTTTTAATTTTGAAACTTGTATAAATGATCATGATTGTATAGACCTTGCAAATATTTGGGGAATTTGAACTAAAACTACTCCATCTATTTTCTTACCGGTAGGATACCAATTTGTAGAAGTTAAATTCTTTATGATTTAGGGTTTTTATTATTAGGAAATATGTATAGTATAAAGAAGACAAGGTGTACTAGTATTCAGAGACTAACTACTCACTAGTATCTTCTATTGTGACAGTTCCTCAAACGTAGTGTCTGATATTTGAAATACAGCGTTTGGAATTTTAAAAAACTCAAAAAAAGAACAAGAGCCGTTTAGTGAAAATATCAGCCAGCTGGAGCAAAATAAACACATGGCCAGTGTGAAACTTACCAAAAGCGATCAACACAAAAAAAAGTGACGTTCTAGTCTATGTGCTCCGCCCGCTTGTGAGCAATAGGGTTTTGTATCAAAAAATATTTCATTGTAAGTATCTCACAGCAAAAGTGGGTTCCAGAGAATGAGAATTGAAGATCACGATGAAGAGGAGACAACCAAACATCAACACCAATATAGGTCAAATTTGGAATGAGATATCGTATGCTGTTTCTTGGCACTCCATGGGACATGATTGCCACTACAAAAAACCACCTATCTATGCATACATCAAACTTTGAGTCTCAAGACAGTGAGCACCGTCAGCGTCAAAGCTAACCAAAACCTTGGAAGAGCAAGCTAAGCAAAAGGAAAGACCATCTTCGGGTACCTCGATTGTCGCAAATCTGGAGCATGTGGATTGAAAGGTCATGCTTCTTCCCCCAGCATTCCCCCAACGATCTCCACCTGTGCAGTGTCGAGATGAATCTCGATCGAGTGCATAAAGAGGTGAGGAAGTGGAGAGAGTTCGAAGGCAAAGCAATGGAGGGAACGAAGAAGAAGAGTGGAGAGGAGGAAAGGGCAAAAAATGGGAAGTACATTTCAAACATTTTACACACCCCAAATTAAAACACCATCTTTCTTCATTTGCAGGATTGGCTGCGATAGAGGGAGTAGCAATTTTGTCTGCAACACATGTTGTGTATGTACCACAGATCATTCAATTAATGTAAAATAGCTCAATCAACTAGTCATTCTTTTTCTTTCTTTGTCCTCGACCATAATTATTTACTTTATTAAGTTATGCATATATTCACTATACAAGAAAATATAGGCTTTGTTCGGCAGAAATTATAAGTTGTTTTGCTTATAAGCAAAACGCTTTTTAATAGTTGGTAAAGTACTAAAAAATAGCTTATTTTGGAAGAAGAAACTATTTTTCCGGGGAAAAGCAAAAGTTGGTCTCCCATGCTTTCAAAATTAGTCAGTCCATAACTTTTAAAGTACAATATTTAAATTTTATAAAAAAAATACAGAATTTGAAGTAAAAAGTATAATGGACAGTCAATAAGCTTATGGTGTTTGACTAAGATACTATTCAACAAAAGTTTTCTGGCCTAGTGGTTAGGATTCTTGACATTGAGGTTGGAGGTCAGAGGTTCGAGTCTCACTGTGACTATTATTTTTGAAGATTTTTATGTTCTTGATGTGTATACTGAGATTTGATATTATTTGACTGAGTCTATATTCAATAAGAGAGTCTTTGGTGTATTGGTTATTGATATAGGTTTTGAGGTTAGAGACCTGGGTTCAAATCCCTCTAAGTCCATCTTTTTTTAAAGAATTTTTATTCTTGGGGCACTGGAGCTTTTTGTTGATGTTTGTAGCTTTTATTCTTTTATGTAAATTCTTTTCATCATTCGGGGGGAATTTAATTAATATGACTCGAGGTGTTGTAGTTTTTTTGGGTGATATGGATTGATTTTTGTAGTTTTTTATCTTCTCATGTTGTTGTTTGTCATTTTCTGGCTGAGGTTTTGTAATAGGAGTTGATGTTTGTAGTGTCTGTTTTCTTATGTTGATATTTTTCATTGTCTGGATGAGGTTCATGTGTTAATAGTTGATGTTTGTATTTTTTTAAAAAAAAATAAAAATCGTTGATGTTTTATGATTTTTAGAGTGAATAGTTTATACTCTTGAAGCACCGTAGCTTTTTTGTTAATGTTTATAGTTTTTTTTCTCTCATGTTGATATTTTTTGTTTTATATATGAGTTTTAGGTGATAGGGGTTGATGTTTTTCGCTTTTTTGATGACATGGTTGATTTTTTTTGGTAATAAGAATTGATGTTTATAGTGTCTTTTTTCTTATGTTGACGTTTTTCATTTTTTGTTAGTGCTTCAAAGGTAGGTAGTTGGTGCTTATTGTATAGCTTGTGTGTGTTATGAAAACAAATTGGTGCTTAGAGTACAACTTGTAAGTGCTTCAATCGTTGCTTGTTAGGAGTTGATGTTTGTAACTTTTTTTTGATAATACGGTCGATTTTTTGTAGTGTTTTTTCCTTACGTTGACATTTTTCATTTGTTTAGTGCTTTAAATGTAGGTTGTAGGTGTTTATTTTATAACTTGTAAGTGCTTCAATCATTGTTTGTTAAGAGTGTATGTTTGTAGCTTTTTTTATGACGTGGTTGATTTTTTGTAGTATTTTTTTCTTACGTTGACGTTTTTCAATTTTTTTAGTGTTTCAAATGTAGATTGTAGGTGCTTATTTTATAACTTGTAAGTGATTCAATCGCTGCTTCTTAGGGGTTTATGTTTGTAGTTTTCTTTTTTTTTAAATAATAATTTAGTTTTGTTGATATTTTTTTATTTTCAGTTTATTTTCTTTTAGTCGTAGTTAATGTTTTTTTAAATTTTTTTATTTTTATTTGAATTTTTATTTTTATTTTACTATTTTATTTGAATTTTTTATATATTTTTTGCTGTAGTTTTTAATTGATGTTTTTTTTGTTGATGTTTTACTATTTTTACCGATATTTCTACAGTTTTTGATGCGTTTTAAAATTTATTTTTGCATTTTTTTTACATTCTAAAAATATTTTTTTGAATTTTTTGTGCAGATTGCAGATAGTGAGAAAATGATGGAAAAAAATTAGATGAAAAATACCTGATAAGTTATTAGTGATAGGTCTCTGTAAAATAATTAGAGATAGGTCTCTGTAAAATCATTAGAGAGAGGTCCTTGGAGCTAGAATATTGCTAAAATTGTAAAAAGACCCCACTTAAAGTTTAGGCAGACTCACACGAGACGAACCCAATAAAGATATTGAATAATTAAAAATTAAAATTTCCGAATCCCTTTTTGGGTCGTCTTCCCCGGCAGGTAGCACCTCCGGCAGGGATGAAGTATTATTTTCCGGCAAAATTATAGGCAAACATTTTTTAAAAAATCCAGGCCAAACAGGTGGGACGACACGTTCCCGGCAATGGTGGTGGTGGTGGTGGTGGTATTCACCGGAGCTCTACCTTAGGTCGCTGTCGCTGGATGTTCGCTAGCTTGAAGCTTCTGGTTCTCCAACACGGGTAGCTCCTGCCACCGCTCCAGCACGATTCTACGATCCATTTCTCCGGTGGGTGTGCAGTGTGGGTCGCATTTCCATGTTTCCGGCGTGGATATGGTGCGTCTTCTCTGGTTTGGGTCACGTGTAATTCCCCAACCCTAGTTCTCGTGTGTTTTCTTCAGTGTGGGTCTCGTGCATTTTCTCCACTGTGGCTCTCCTGTGAAGTAATGTTCCAATTTCATCTGCCCAAATTTAATAGTATTTAATAAGAAAAAATACACATATGACCTCTATTTGGTTAAAAGTGTCAATATAACCATGTGAAGTTAGAAAGTTTTATTATAACTCTATCTCTTGCTTCAGAAGTGCCGATATAACCGTTTGGCACTATTTCAACGATGACTTTGTATTTTCTGGAATTTATCGAATATAAAAGGACTAAAAGACCCTAAGTCTTAAAACTAAAAAATTAAAGACGAGAATAACCCTAAGTCTGCAACCCTCACCTTCCGCCACCACCGCCGTCGGGTCACCGCTGCTCGAATCTGGATTTATGCCCGTAGCACCAATGCCAGAATCTGTGCCATTGAACCCACAGCAGCGTTTGCCACCATTCCGCCTGCTCTCCCCTGCCGCCGCTGTCGCCTTTTCCCCGAGCACCAAACAATTTTCCAGCCTCAACATAGCAGTGCTACCCCTCCCAATTCAAGCATTTAAATACCCCCGCGCTAACCATGGTGGAAAAATCGAAGCTCCAACTACAATACTAAATCTGTTCGAGATGAAAGAGAATCGCGAACCCTGGCGCTAACTTGCAGACCGGTGGAGAGGAAGCTGACTGCGGCGGATGGTTCTCCTTCCTTGGAGACTCTGACGCTGCTCTGCCACTCGCAGAGGTCCGGCACCGCCATGAAGAAGCCTGTAAAAATATAAACCCTAGCCCGTAGAAATATAAAAAATCTGTTGCACTGTGAAATCTAGCACATCGAAGAAAATGCTGCAGCCACTGTATTATTTTTGAAAGCCCTCTGAAGAGGCCTAGAGTTTAGACCCGTGAAAGAGGATTCAGGCAACGTACTCAAGCCTTAACGTTGCCAAGTAGAAGCTAAAAGACGCTAATTGAGTAGCGGCCACAGTATATACCCTTTTCTCTGGCAAGCTAAAAGAATTTGAGCAGCGGTCATTTGAGCAGAAATTGCAAGGGATTTGAGCTAAGATTTTAATTTTTTAAAACAAGCTATAATAGTCCATTCCCAGAATTTCGGCCAAATTCAGAACTCCAAGGTTATATTCGCACTTTTAAGAAAATATTAGGGTTATAATAGCACTATCGAACTTCACAGGGTCATATTGGCACTTTCAACCAAAACACAGGGTTATATGGGCATTTTCGACAGAAAAATAGTGAGTAATTTTCCTATAAAGTAGGCTGTAAAAATGTTTGTCGGGTACAAAATACTCTAACTTTTGTTGGAAGCTCCATTTTATTCAATTTTTGTTTAATTTTTTTATGTCGTTTCATTTTTTAATTAATGTTCAAAGTTATGCTTTATTAGTTATTTAAATAGAAGCTTAGAGATTCATAATAGTAGTGGATTTAAGGAGTACTTCTTAAGTGTCACATTATAAATTTCGATAAAAATTAGGTAAAAACCAACTACCAATAATGGACCTCCTCAAACAAACACTTCTTAGACACTTCTTTTCATTTTAAATAATAATTAATTTAAAAAATATAAAAGAAGTCATGTAAAGTGTCATTCATTGATTGGTTGACATATTACAAATAAAGAGGTACCAACTTCTTATTAAGGAGTGGTTCTTAAAACTTCACAATGGTCATCCTTAAATAAGAAATGCTTCTTATTAAGAAAAATGGAGTTCATGAGCAACCATTGTGAATGCTCTTATATTTTATCTCATCATTAATAATTGTGATATTTTATTACAATTTCATATTTAGTTGTTTAACATTTCATTGTCTATGGATGTCTCCATATATATTGAATTTTATTTTATTCTATACTTTATCATTAATTGTTGGAAATAAATTTAATTTAATTTTAGTGAATAGGTTTTTATACTATCTTAGTTTAATGGAAGAAAGTACAAAACTAAGTCATAAAATATATATATATATATATGTATGTATTTTTTATTTATTTTTAAGAATGATATGTAGACAATATATATATATATATATATATATTGGACTTAATGTGGTTGTAAAATTTGTGATTAGAAGTGAAAATTATGTTAATTTTTTAAAATTTTAGTTCATACTTTATTTCTATATTTATAAGTAACATAATTTATAAATGTTAGTGTACTATATTTCTACTTCATACCTGAATTCATACTCAAGCAACCTATTTTTATACTCGAATTTAATGTGGTACTATATTTTCAATATTTTAGTTCATACGATATTTCTATATTTATAAGTGACATAATTTATAAATGTTAGGGTACTCCCTCTGTCCCCGGGAATTCTACAGAAAGAGAAAACCTAACATTTCATTTGAGTGATGTAAAATGACCAAACTACCCTTGTCTTCTCCAGCTTTTCCTTATGTCGTCTGCTTCTTCAACCACTGTGTCTTCAACTCCGCCTCATCTTCAGCCTCAACTTATAGTTCTCTTCTTCAACCTCAACCACGTCTTCTTCAACATCAACATTCTAGATCTTCAACCTCATGGCGGTGAATCTGGAGAAAGGCGGAGGCGGCTCGAAAACCCTATGCTCTCCGCCTACTACTAGACCCGTGTGATTCACCACATCGTCGTCACCAGCAAGTGGCTTGTGCAAGCTCAATCCATTTTTGGTTCCATCAAAGGAAATTCCTCCTTTGCCCCTGCCACTGTGGATAAGTTGGTCTCGGATTCTGGCAAGGGGACGAAGGATATGGTCGAAGAAAGGGGGCTGGAGACTGAAGAACACAATGGTGGATCTGGAGGAAGGCAGGGCAGAGGGGAGGGGAAGGGAGTGAGGGGGAGTGGTGGTGGAGATGAAGGCCAGGGGAAAGGAATGGTAGTGGAGGGGGGGGGGGGGGAGTAGGCGTAGGCGAAGGCGAAGGAAAGGAGGATAGGAGTGGTGGTAGAGACGGAGACCATGGGATAGAAGTGAATGTGTAGCCTCTAGTGGCGAAGACGCAGGCTAGTGGTGGAATGAGCAAAAACAAAGGTGTAGAGGATTTGTTGAAATGGGTTGTTGAAATTGGTTAAATATAAAGTTTGTGAGGATAATACTGACTTTTAAAATGTTGAATGTTTTCTTAAGAGGAAAGTGTGCAGAATTGCTCGGGACAACCCAAAAAGGAAAGTGTGCTAAATCGGCTGGGACGGAGGGAGTACTATATTATACACATATAAATGAGTAGTGTGAGAATGTAAAAAAAAAATTCCAGCTATGATCTTACAAATTTCTCAAGCTATCGACATGTTGATCTCTTAGCAATATCTCTGGGGTTCTCCTATGGTCTTAGCAATATCTCTTAGCAACATTGCCCATTTTCTTTGAAATTAGTCCAGATCCTTTACGGGCTATTAACCTCCTAACAGATGGTGAATGTGTAATCGATGATGCAGCAAAAATGGAAGCAACACGAATTCTTTTATGTATTCATTAGTGTCATCAACAATTTCTTCCTGCGAGAGTTCTTCAAATACATTCTCCAAGGTGATAAATACCGATTACTTTACCTTTTTCAATGTCATAAAATGCATGAGAAACACCATTTGTCACTTGATGTGTCTAGAAACCGATCAAACTACTCCTTTGAATCCATTAGTCGAGATCTGCAAGATAACAAGCCTCGGGAGGTCTCAAGGGAAAACTTTCATGCTTTAGACAGAAGAATACCCTAATAAGTATAAAAGTACTAATGAATAATAATGAATACATACATGGTATTTATACTATATAATTTAATAGTATTTATCTCCAATTATAACTCTTAATTAGCATTAAGTGCATTCACTAATTACTCCTTCTCCTAATACCTTTATTAGTCTGAAACATGCCCAATATGCTTTCTGAGCCTTCAGTATGTTTGACCATCATCAAGAGCCCCGTAAAACTTAAGATACCCACGAGCTATGAAACTTCGAGGCATCACTTTGTTATTGTTGAATCTATGGATCTGTGATATTTATATTATCGAAGGCCC
This sequence comes from Rubia yunnanensis, assembly GCA_037428765.1. NCBI lineage: Eukaryota > Viridiplantae > Streptophyta > Magnoliopsida > Gentianales > Rubiaceae > Rubia > Rubia yunnanensis. Next base: position 28,128,941 of record CM075069.1, on the reverse strand, counting down.
TCAAAGATCATTGAGGTACCAAACTCGAGGATTATGGGATTTTCAGGTTCACATACCCTTGAGTAATCATCTCGAGCCTCAGGGCAGCGTTTAGTTTTCTTATTCATTAATTTCTAGCAGAATTTGAAAAAGCGCTCATTCCAACTGGCCATGCAAAACAAATTTGTGAGTGGCAATTCTTTCTAAAAAGGTATTATAATATTCTCACGCATTTTCAAATTTTTGTTTTCCCTAAGATAATCATTATCTTGGCCATCATTTTAGGCTTCTTAACTATCCAATTCTCCCACGTTTCTTCACTTTATTTGCAAGTATTTTTAAAAGATTTTCTCAGAATTCTACTCTTCATCCACTCCTTGTGTTCACAATTATCTTTTCTTCTTCTACCAGTAAGTTTTCCTGAATTTCATCCTTTCTATTTCTTTATTCTCCTTTATTATGGCTATCTCCGGTGAGAATCCAGTGAGAGGGAGCACCTCGGTGAGGTCAAGCTAGAGAGGTTCGAAGTTGAGTTGCCTAAAAAGGTGGATTCTAATGCCACACTTAGCGGTTCTGAGCATTCTCTCTGGGATTCTGGCACAGATGTCGATGAAATTGGTCATACCGGCATATACCAATCACTGACATACCTCAAAAAAGATATACTTGTGTTTGTCCCCTGGGCCTGGGAAAAAAGATATATGCAAAGATTGTCCCATGTTGGGGATATCAAATTTAGTCCCTCTTTTCATAAAGAAGGGGATACTTCGAGGGTAATTGAAGAAGTTGAAGAGAGTGTCCTCAAGATAACCTTCTCTCAAGACTCGGGAAGAAAAAATTTGAGGGCACCTTCAGAGGAAGAGGATCAAGAGCCCCCAGCCCACGATGGCTCCTGGTCGATATCAAGGATTTAGCAATATTTACCTTCTGGTCAGAGGGTTCCTCCTGATGTTGACCTGTAGTTGTTAGGACCAATAGGGTCTGCGAATAGGGTTGTGCTTCCCATTTCCTCTGATATTCTTAAGGCTCCTTAAGGATTTTCAAGTGAGCCCTGCCTTGGTTCATCCAAATGCCGTGATAACTATAATTCTCTTTATGACGCAGTTCCATAGACTTGATATAGAGCTCGAGTACAAGTTGTTTCATTTTCTGTATAGCATTACCGTTAGTGGCAAAGATTTTGAAAATATTATCTTCGTCTCCATCAGACACAGGAAAAAAAGTGTTTTACTATCCCCACTAACTCAGGTAAGTGGAGAGACCATAAGAGAGGGCTCACTTTTAACAGTATCAGACATAAGGTCCCCGAGTGGAATCCAGACATTATCGTCAAGACCCTGTTGGTGGAAAAAAATTTTCATCTCGCACGCCTCGAAGATTGTTGAAACTGTGTATTGGATTTGTCCCTTTCTTGTATTGATTGTACCAATCTAGAAAAGTAGGTTGGGGGACAAGTCTGGCCAAGTGAGGTTTATCATAAATATATATGAGCCAGCGAGGAAGGAAAAACTATCGAGGCTACAACATTTGGCCCCCGAGGGTGAACCTAGATTAAGGAAAAAAAGCAAAGGAGGCTCATTTATAAAATGAGATAGACCTCAATCTTCTCTTGACCAATTCATTTGTGAGTCTCTCTCGATATATCCATTGATTATTCTGAGTATTCCAAAGTTCTTGAAGGTGTTTTCACATCTTATTTCTGCTTTTGTATGGCTGTGTATTTTTTTCTTTGCTAACTTTCTTTCAATTGTTTCCAGTGGGCAGAGCCTGGGTTAAGCTACTATCAAGAAGGGGAGTAACAGTAATCCTTCAAAGTTTATTCCCCCTGCTCCTTACACAACTACAACTTCTGAACTAAAACCCGCGAAGTGGAAACCTGAGGGTGCCACCTCCACTAAGGAATCTTGCCAAAAGGGGCCTTGGGATAAGGTTCCTCAATGGCCTTTGACTGAAGCCATTCTGGTTACAGCTAATATCGTTGCACCCCCGCCGAGCCTTTTGGTCGTAGGGGCCGATGTTCTCGGCCCTTTTGCTGAAGATCCCCAGGTCAGTTTTCCGCTAGCAAAATAATAAATTTTTAATCTTTTTTTGTGTGTTTAGTTTTCCTAATCCTTCTATCTTCTTTTAGGTGGTTAAAGATTTTAACCCGGTGTCCTCCTCTCTCTCCTCCCTCCTTCGAGGGTCTGGGTTCCCACCATGCCTCTCTTTTCTCTCTTCAGGAGGAAAAGGACAACGAGATTGACTCGTTGAAGAGGGATCCTAAGGTTTTGAAAAACAATTCACTGAACTCCAGGCTAAAAATAGGCCCATTATCCTCGAGAAGAATTCTCAGCTGCTAAGAAAGCTCAAGACCCTGAGTCTCAAGTTCTTCTGCTGGAGGATTTTAAGGATAAGGTCCTCCAATGTCGAGAATTAATTGATCTCTTCGTCAATCTCCTCGACATGGCCAAGGGCGTTGGGCACAACCTCCTAGTTGATAGAGTCATTCTTCCAAAGATGTCATCATCTTTGTCTGACGATGATGTCCAACTTTTAAATGATGAGGCCAAGTCTGAAGGTGTGAAGGCTACCAACCGGAAGTGGGACGAGGCAGTCTACAAGGGGAGTCTGAGCTTTTTAATCATGAACCTTCTAACGGCCTCGGGTAAGTACTACCCTGCTGAGGAGATTCGTGTTATCCCTGATGCCAACGAAGAAGCCAAGTAGCCTGAGATTGATTTTGGGCCCAATACAAAGGTTCAAATAGGGGAGAAAAATCCTAATGTAGAAAATGTTGTGTAACTTGCCTCTTTGACCTTTTCTTGTAACTTCCAAATTTTGTTATAAAAAATATTTTCCCTTTCTTAATTTTATGTCTATATTTTTTTATCTTCATAGCTTAAAGCAATGCAAAAGCAACTTTAGTCCATTTTCCAAGATTTTTCCAAGACCCAAGCAGAGCTTGATACCACTAAGGGGGATTTGATGAAGACCATGTTAGTTTTAAGAAAGTGCTCCATGGAATTAAAATCATGGTGCAACAGGACTCATCCTTCTATATTAAACCTTGAAAAGGAAACTTGGACTTAACCGTGGCACTAGATTCCACAAAAAATGAATAAGTGGCTTGGCAGAGTGACAAGCATCAAGGCTTTCAGAATTTATTGAGGAACATTGAGCAACAGAAGTATTATGGCACGGTAACCCTGGAGATTGTTGATAGTTGTGATCTCTCTGAGGTAGACTATCAAGAAATAGTGTGCCATATAACTAGTAAGTTTGGATCCTTGAAAAGCCGTCTCACTGATGTCAATAGGTTGCTTATTCTTGAGGGCCATGACATAGCTAACCGAGGTGAAGTTTACCAAATTTAGTCTCAGGTGCAACAGGTTATAGAGCTTCACATGGTAGCCTTAAATGAGATTTCAAGGTTGGATGATGCCGTAGCAGAGAAAGACACGACTGTCCCTGAAGATCCTCCCTTAGTGGAATCCGTTCTTGCCGAGAATACCCACCTTACTGGAGAGATAAAAACCTTGGCATTCAACATCAAAGAGTTGGAAGAAGGTGTTCATCTTTATAATCAAAGTCTACGAGCTCACAGTCTGTTTCATGGTTTTACTCGCCTAAAATTTACCGTCGAGCCTTTTGGTCATTGGGGCCGATGTTCTCGGCCCTTTTGCTAAAGATCCCCAAATCAGATATCTGCTTGCAAAATAATAATTTTTTAAAACTTTTTTGTGTGTTTGTTTTCCTAATCCTTATATCTTCTTTTAGGTGGTTAAAAATTTTAACCCGATGTCCTCCTCCCTCTTCTCCCTCCTTCGAGTTCTGGGTTCCCACCATGCCTCTCTTTCCTCTCTTTAGGAGTAAAATGACAACGAGATTGACACGTTGAAGAAGGAACTTAATGTTTTGAAAAAAAAACCCAAACTCGAGGCTAAAAATAGGCCCATTATCCTCGAGAAGAATGCTCAGCTACTAAGAAAGCTTGAGACCCTGAGTCTCAAGTTCTTCTGGTGGAAGATTTCAAGGATAAGGTCCTCCAAAGTCAAGAATTAATTGATCTCTTCGTCAATCTCCTCGACATGGCCAAGGCTGCTGGGCGTAATCTCCTAGTTGATAGAGTCATTCTACCAAAGATGTCATCATCTCTGTCTGACGACGATGTCAAACTTTTAATGGATGAGGCCAAGTCTGAAGGTGTGAAGGCTTCCAACCAGAAGTGGGACGAGGCAGTCTACAAAGGGAGTCTGAGCTTATCAATCCTGAACCTTCTGAAGGTCTCGGGTAAGTACTCCTCTACTGAGGAGATTTGTGTTATCCCTGATGCCGACGAAGAAGCCAATGAGCTTGAGATTGAAGCTTGGCCCAATACAAAGTTTCAAATAGGGGAGAAAACTCCTAATGTAGAAAACGCTGTGTAACTTTCCTCTTTGGCCTTTTCTTGTAACTTCCTATTTCTGTTATAAACTCGAGAATTGTTAGATCTTCAGATTCACAATACCCTTGAGTAATCATCTTGAGCCCCAGGGTAGCGTTTAGTTTTATTATTCATTAATTTCTAGCAGAATTTGAAAAAGCGCTCGTTCCAACTGGTTATGCAAAAAAAAAGTATGAGTGGAAATTCTTTTTAAAAGGGTATCATAATATTCTCACGCATTTTCAAAAAAGGTTTCCCTAAGAAAATCATTATCTTGGCCATCGTTTTAGGCTTCTAACTACCCAATTCTCCCACGTTTCTTCACTTTATTTGCAGGTATTTTTAGAAGATTTTCTCAGAATTCTACTCTTCATCCAATCCTTGACTTCACATTCATCTTCTCCTCTTCTACCAGTAAGTATTCCTGAAATTCATACTTTCTATTTCTTTATTATCCTTTATTATGGATATCACCAGTGAGAATCCAGTGAGAGGGAGGTCAAGCCAGAGAGGTTCGAAGTTGAGTCACCTGAAAAGGTGGATTCTGATGCCACGCTTAGCGGTTCTGAGCATTGTCTCTAGGATTCTAGCACAAATGTTGATGACATTGGTCATACCGAATATATACCAATCACTGACATACCTCAAGAAAGATATCTTTGTGTTTGTCCCCTGGGCATGGGAAAAATATATATTCAAAGATCGTCCCATGTTGGGGATATCAAATTGAGTCTCTCTTTTCATGAAGAAGGGGATTCTTCGAGGGTACCTGAAGAGGTTGAAGAGAGTGTCCACAAGATAACCTTCTCTTGAGACTTGGGAAGAAAACATTCGAGAGCCCCTTCGAAGTAAGAGGATCAACATCCCCCAGCCCACGATGGCTCTTGGTCGATATCAAGGAATTTGCAATATTTACCTTCTGGTCAAAGGGTTCCTCCATATGTTGACATGTAGTTGTTTGGACCAATGGGGTCTACAAACAGGATTGTGCTTCCCGTTTCCTCTGATGTTCTTAAGGCTCCTTAAGGATTTTCAACTAAGCCCTACCCAGGTTCATCCAAAAGCCATGATAACTATAGTTCTCTGTATGATGCAGTTCCACAGACTTAATATAGAGCTCGAGTACAAGTTGTTTCATTTTCTGTATAGCATTACCGTTAGCGGCAAAGCTTTTGAAAATATTATCACCGTCTCCAACAAACAGAGGAAACAAAAGTGTTTTACATTTCCCACTAACTTAGATAAGTGGAGAGACAATAAGAGAGGGATCACTTTTAACATTATCATATATAAGGTCCCCGAGTGGAATCCAGACGTTATCGTCAAGACCCTGTTGGCAGAAAAGGTTTTTTATCCCGTGCACCTCGAAGATAGTTGAAAATGTGTATTGGCTTTGTCCCTTTCTTGTACTGATTATCAATCCATAAAAGTCGGTTGGGGGATAGGTCTGGCCAAGTGAGGTTTATAATAAATATATATGAGCCAGCAAGGAAGGAAAAACTGTCGAGGCTACAACATTTGGCCCCCGAGGGTGAACCTAGATTAAGAAAAAAAAGGCAAAGGTGGCTCATTTAAAGAACGAGAAAGACCTCAATCTTCTCTTGACCAATTCATTTGAGAGCCCCTCTCGAAATATCTATTGATTATTCTGAGTATTCCAAAGTTCTTAAAGGTGTTTTAACATTTTATTTCTGCTTTTGCATGGCTGTGTATGTTTTTCTTTACTAACTTTCTTTCTATTGTTTCTAGTGGGCAGAGCCTGGGATAAGCTATGATCAAGAAGGGGAGAAATAGTAATCCTTCAAAGTTTATTCTCCCTGCTCCTCACACAACAACAAATTCTAAACTAACACCCGCTAAGTGAAAACCTGAGGGCATCCCCTCCACTAAGGAATCTAGCTAAAAGGGGCCTCGGGATAAGGTTCCTCAAGGGCCTTCTACTGAAGCCCTCTTGGTTGGGGCTAACATCGTTGCACCCACACCGAGCCTTTCCCTCCCAATAAGCCTTTCGATTGTTGGGGCCGATGTTCTCGGCCCTTTTGCTGAAGATCCCTAGGCCAGTTTTCTTCTAGAAAAATAATTATTTTTTAATCTTTTCTTGTGAGTTTAGTTTTCCTAATCCTTCTATCTTCTTTTAGGTGGTTAAAGATTTTAATCCAGTGTCCTCCTCTCTCTCTCCTCGCTCCTTCGAGGTCTAGGTTCCCACCATTCCTCTCTTTCCTCCCTTCAGGAGGAAAAGGACAATGAGATTGACTCGTTGAAGAGGGAACTTAAGGTTTTGAAAAAGAAACCAAACTCAAGGCTAAAAATAGGCCCATTATCCTCGAGAAGAATGCTCAGATGCTAAGAAAGCTCGAGACCCTGAGTCTCAAGTTCTTCTGCTGGAGGCTTTCAAGGATAAGGTCTTCCAAAGTTAAGAATTAATTGATCTCTTCATCAATCTCCTCAACATGGCCAAGGGCGTTGGGCGCAATCTCTTAGTTGATAGAGTCATTCTACCAAAGATGTTATCATCTCTTTCTGACGATGATGTCAAACTTTTAAAGGATGAGGCCAAGTCTAAGGATGTGAAGGCAACCAACCAGAAGTGGGATGAGGCAGTCTACAAAGAGAGTCTGAGCTTATCAATCCTGAACCTTCTAAAGGCCTCAGGTATGTACTACTCTACTGAGGAGATTCGTGTTATCCCTGATGCCGAAGTAGAAGCCAAGGAGCTTGAGATTGAAGCTGGGCCTAATACAAAGGTTCAAATAGGGTAATAAACTCTTAATGTAGAAAACATTGTGTAACTTGCCTCTTTGGCCTTTTCTTGTAACTTCCAATTTTTGTTATAAAAAATCTTTTCCCTTTCTTAATTTTATGTCTATATTTTTTTTATCTTCATAGCTTAACCCGATGCGATAGCAACTTCAGTCAATTTGTACAGATTTTGCCAAGACCTAAGCAGAGCTTGAGACCACTAGGGGGGATTTGATTAAAACCATGTTGGTTTTAAGAAAGTGCTCCAAGGAATTAAAATCATGGTGCAACAGGACTCATCCTTCCATAGTAAACCTTGATAAGGACAACTCAGACTTAACCGTGGCACTAGATTCTGCAAAAAATACGAATAAATGGCTTGGTAGAGCGGCGAGCATCAAGGCTTTCAGAATTTATTGAGGAACATTGAGAAACATAAGTATTATGGCACGGTACCCCTCAAGATTGTTGATAGTTGTGATCTCTCTGAGGTAGACTATCAAGAAACAGTGCGCCATATAACTAGTAAGTTTGGATCCTTGAAGAGATGTCTTGCTGATGTCAATGGGTTGCCTATTCTTGAGGGCTGTGACATAGCTAACCGAGGTGAAGTTTACAAAATTTAGTCTCAGATGCAACAGGTTACAGAGCTTTACATGGTAGCCTTAAATGAGATTTCGAGGCTAGATGGGGCCTTAGCGGAGAAAGACACGGCTGTCCCTGAAGATCCTCCCTTAGTGGAATTCGTTCTTGCTAAGAATACCCACCTTACGGGAGAGATCAAAAGCTTGGCAAACAACATTAACGAGTAGGAAGAAAATGTCCGTCTTTATGATCAGAGTCTACGGGCTCACAGTCTGTGTCATGGTGTTACTTGCCCAAAATTTATCGATAACGAATCCTTGCTAAGATTTTTTCTTAAGGCTTCTCATCACTAGGTTATTAAACATAAAGTAGAGTTGAAGGGGACCAATGGTTAGAAGGAAGCTTCTAATTCTATTCTCGAATGGTTACGAGAATTACTTGTCTTCCCTCCGAGAGGTCAAAGGTCTATGAGGTTGGCAGCTAAAAAGGCCAATAAGAGCAGTGGCTCTTCGAGTCGTAATACCAAACGGTCTGTGAAGAAATGAACTAAAGACCAAGGCTCTCGAATAGGACAAGCAACAATTAACCCCTCGCCAAAACATCCTCGATTAAGGGTTGTGATTGATTTAGCCGACTATCCTAATAAGGAGCAGGAAAATGATTTTAATGCACGACTGGCATCAAAATAGAGAAGCAGAGAGAATTGAGGAGGAATTGAAGAAATTAGCCCCTTGATTCCTCAAGAGCTATATTTATAAGTTGTACAATATCAATATGTGTTGGACAATGTCCTTAAATTTATATTTCATTGCATGTATATTCTGTTTTTAAAGATACACTTCACATGTTTCCTTTAGAGTTTTTAACGACAAAATCTGGAGCCACAGCATATAGCATGTGAAGTTTTTAACTGGCGAGTGATGGGCACATAGCAGTGTTCAATAATTAGAAAATACAAGGACACAAGAGGTTTTTCCCAGGTTCGGTGTTTCTACCTACATCCTACAAAAATTGTTCCACTAGATCATTGATCAAAATTACAATCGTCAAGGGGGTGATGGGAGTTGTGCTTATTAGCTTCTCACTTATTTCATCAGCCTTAGCTGGAATTAATATGAAAGTGCTGCTTATCAGCTTTTCACTCATTTCTATAGCCTTAGATGGAAATATACAAGAAGAAAATGTTGGTGTGTGTGTGTGTGTGAAAAAGAAAATGAGATGAGATTTAGAGAGAAATGAAGAGATGAAAACCCTAATAGAGATAATGTGGGAAAATGGGAAGATCACGGGTGGAGTAATAAAGTGGGGGAACAACTTTTCAGAAAGTGAAGAATCTCGAGAAGAAAGGAATAAAGATGTTAGAGGATATGAACAAATTGAATAAGGGTGAAAGAGGTGGTTGGGAAATTAATTCGGGTGGGGAAGGTTAGGTGGGAGTAAATATGATTTTAGAATTAGGTTAGAAGTTAATTGGGTTGATGTGGGGTTAAGTAGGGCCAAAATTTAAAAACAAGAATGGCCCAGTAGAAATTAAAAAGGATAAAACACTTCCAAATATGGAAATAACATGATAAGTGCAAATTCAACTGGGACATCCCAAAGAGAAAATTGTACAAATACATATAGGATGGAGGAAGTACAATAGTTCATTCAACTAGTCATTCTTTTTCTTTATATTTTATGGACCATAATTATTTATAATATATTATGTTTTGCAGGAAATTCACATTTCAAAAAAAATTATGTTCTCAACATAATATTCCGATATGTGATTCTCAATTTATAAAATAAGTGTAAATATAAGAGCATATGCACTGGGGGTTTCTTTGTGGAAATAAACTACAAAACCTTAGAGTGGGAGTTTTATAGTGGTCTCAGATGAAAGAAACCAAGGCCAGGAATCTTACAGAAGAAATCGCCCCAAATCATAAAGTCCCATGTGTATGGGCATGTGCTGTTGCGCAAGCCATTTTCTGCCCCCATGCCTCAACTGCCACACTGCTCCCCCTTTTCAATTTTATTTTCATGCATGGGACATGTGGCCCAATCCTGTGGTGCCACGTATACCAATTTTGTTCAATTCCAACGTTGACTCATTGAAGTCAACTGTTAACAGAACCTACAAAGACATAAATATCACTAGGCTTAAAACTAAATATAAAATGACCATTCTATCCTAGACATCTTCTTTTTATTCATCTTTATCTTCAAACACATCCGCTGCCCAAAGCTCGCCGCTGCTTCACCGCTCCACTGCTTCTTCACACAACCTGCAAAGTAACCTACTTGTGAAACCATCATGCTTGATGACTGCCAGAGTCCTGCACCACCACCCGCTCAGCACGGCCGCCAGAGTTATGTGCACCCACCACCGCCGCCTGCATCCATCACCGCTGCTTCTTGAACCACCATTGCCCCATCTTTTTCACCCATCACCGTTGCGAGGATGTTCTATTCCACAACCCGCTCAACACCGATACCTTTATTCTATACACCTACCACGTAGTTATGTGCACCGACTACCGCCATCAGAAACCCTAGCCCCACCACCAGAAATCCCAGTCCCTCCACCCTATCCCCGCCGCTCACCAACCTAACCCCACCATCCAGAAGTCCTAGCCCTTCCGCCTACCTCTATTGCCTAGAAACCTAGCCCCGCCACTCATCACCTCCGCCCAGAAACCCCACCCCCACCGCCCACTTCCCCCATAAACCCTAGTCTCGTTAGCTACGCCTCCCACCACATCCGCCCAGAAACTCCAGCGTCCTCCAAAAACCCAGAATCCCCACCTCCATCCTAAACCCTAGCCCCACCAACTGCACCGCCTACCACTAATACTAGCTGCGTTTTTATCCAGATGTTGTGATGACAAAGAAGGCGACGTTGTTTTACCAGTGCTTTGGGCCTTAAGAGAAGGCAACTATAGTAGCAGCAAAGAAGTGGGGGTCAACGGGATAAACTTGGAATTTGGACGGCGCACCGGGGTGGCGGAGGAAATTCCTGATCTTCTGCGCCATGATTTTGGAGAGAGCCACAGACGACTAGAGACAGAGAGAGAGAGGCGGTGAAAGAAGGGAACCCTAATCAAAGAGTGAAAAGCGAAGACTGGGAGGAGAGAGGTGGAAGAAAAGAGAAAGGAGGCAGAAAGAGATAAGAGAAGAGAGGGTTATTGTTGTCTTTTTCAATTTTTATTTTTATTTTTCTAATTTAGAATAATGGGAATTTCACCTATTTCCGCCCAATTTGACCGTTGACATTTTAGCAGACAAAGTCCAGGATTAGATTTGCATTTCAGAGTTTGCAAGGTTATATCTGCATTTTCGAACAAAATATAGGGCTAAAACACATTTTCATCTATAAGAAAAAAATTGGAGGTTATCTAAATATTTGACCCAAATAAAAAAATCGTTACTTTGGCTCTGTTTGGCATTAGCGTTTTGGTTGGCATTTTGATTGGCATTTGATTATTGGCATTTTTGCTCGGTCAAACCGCCAATGAATACGAAAAAAGTGTTTGGTTGCTTACCTTTATGACGTAGCGTATCCGCCAAATACGAAACAATATTAGCATTTTTCTTTAGCGTTTAACTTTTACCTTTAACAATTACTTTTTAACCTTCTACCATTTTGCCTTTCTCTAGACCACTAGTACACAATAAACATACGACATCGTTTTATGTTTTTTGGAATTTAAATTTAACTTTTTTATCGACATTTTTTGGAATTTAATTTTTTTTCATGGTTAAATTTTAATGTAATTCAATTTTATTTTTCCTCTCTTATTTCAATATTTATCCTTTACTCAATCTAATTGTCGATAGAAGAACATTAGTTTGATGAGTGTATATAAAGAATTTTTAAAATTTTACCTCATTAGAATTATTTGATTTACTAATACTAATATACTATAAATAACTAGTGGTATAACATTGTGCGTTGTGCGATATGATTAATTAAAATATTGAGATTAAGTTTCATTTAAAATATGAGTTATGAAGTGAAATAATTAATTTAGTTAAACTGTTAAATATTGAATACAGTACAAATTAATTATTTTTATAATATTTCATTCGAATTATTAAAAAATAATTATTTATATGTTGAGATTCATTTTAAAAGGTTACCATAATTATATGCATCTCAATGCAAAAAATAAAAGTAAATGTCAAATGATCTTATTAGTCTAACTAATTAGAAAATAACCTCATTTAACAATTATTCGGTCTAAAACAAGACTCTGTCATGCATTAATAAATAAATAATATGCATACATATTTTTATCAACAATACTGTACCATTGTACAAATTTTTTGAACATTTTGTTATTTCATTATTATATGTTTCTTTGAATTTTCTTTATTGATAAATGTGTGTATATATATGTATATATATGGTACAATAAGATATTTATAGCTTTAAATATATCTTTAGAATTTATATATTTTAATAAGTTATGATTGATTATACATAGTGAATAATTAAAATCAGTAACATATTATAATATTAGTATGTTAACAAGTTAGAGTCTGTTTCTTGAAAGACGGTCTTTCCATAAGCCATGGAAGGACCAAGGTTTAAACTGTAAATTAGAAGAAATGAAGATAAAATTTTAGAGTTGCATTAATCGGGTAATAAACATTATAACTTCTACACGTTGCATAATAAATTTTTAATATTTCAACTATACCTTTTACCTTTTTATTATTCTAATTAATCCCCGTCTTTCTATAAAACTATAGAAAGACGGTATTTCCCAAGACTTTGCCAACAAGTTATAATTGATTATACATGGTAAAGATTTAAAATCAGTAACATATTATAATTTTAGTATGTTATTTTTAGATAACTTTGCTTTAGATTAGTTAAAATAACTTCAATTTTTACTGGTTGAAAAACCATCCAAAGCAAATAATTTTCTATTATATGGTGCTTAAGATTGGATATAAAATTATAATTTTAAAATATTTTTAATTTTGTATAAATATTTGAATCGACAAACCATCCACCTCACATAAAAATACTCATAAGAAAGATAAATAAGTTTGTTGAATGTAATTCAAGTATAAATGTTAGGTAAAAAACTTACACAATACATCCACTTTATCATAACCAAAGCGAATGAATTAATAAATATATTATTTTCAATATTAGTGAATATGTTAAATACTTGAAAATAAATTGTTATAATATTATTGAAAATAATAACACAGAATCTTACTTTAACCAGCCTAAACTTTAGGTAAGCCCTATTATGCAATTAATATAAATTTCAATTTTGGGGTGGGGTGGGATTTATTATTAAAATTTTGTTGATAAATATAGTGACCTATCGTGTAATTATCAAAATACTATAAATATCATAAAATATCCAGGATTTCCAAAAATAAATTGATCAAATTTCTCCTATCCCGATCGGAATCTGTAACCGACACTTCTCTGCCATGAACCCCCACAGCTCTGCCACCGCGCTTCTTCTACCTCCACGGCAAGATCATTGCGACGGCGCTTCTTCTACAAGCTTTGCGCCACTGCCGCTCTGTGTCACTGGCGAGATCGTCAGCTAGTGCTAGGGCACCGGTAGCGAAACCCTAGGCCTGTACAATTCAGACCTCCATCTTCAATTATCCATCGTACAGATCGAAGGCTTCGACGAGGTTGCTTCGATTTAGAGTAGTCTCCAACGGTGCCGCTCGAGGTCGAACGATTTCGACAATGTTTTTGGTGGCGCGGTGAGGAGAAGTCTTCTGTGGTGAAGTGAAAAGAAGGAGAGCATTGGCAGAAGGAGCGCGTAGAAACTTCTTGTTGAAAAATAAGGCGGGGCATCAAATGCACGCTAGGGATCGGGAAGGAGAATCGCGCGTGAAGCCACAAGCGATGACAAGTGAAGCTTGCGTGTGCCTTCATGCTTTGGCAAAAACGACAGCGGCGACAAATGGTGGCGGCGGCGGTGATCAACATCGGCGCGACGAACCGTGATTGACCTTCGTCTCATGTGATGTAAGGTTCAATAATGTATTTTACATTTCAAATACTTGCTGAGGTATAATATGTTGTTGACTGAGCTTATTTCATGAATAATTGTTTGGTCTAGTGGTAAGTACTCCTGTTGTTGAGTTGAAGGTCAGGGGTTCAAGTCTCAGCATGACCTTTTTATTTTGAAGACTTTATGTTCTTGATGTACATGTTGAGTTTTATTATTATTTGATTGAGTACATGTTCAATAAGAGTCTTTTGTGTAGTGGTTATTTCTCTAAGCATCGAGGTTATAGGCTTGGGTTCAAATCCTACTCTTTTTTCCTTAAGAATTTTTATTCTTCAAGTACTGTAGCTTTTTGTTGATGTTTTTAGCTTTTTTTCTCTTATGTTAATGTTTTTCATTATTCGGGTGAGATATAATTGATACGTGTTGAGGTTCTAAAGTTGTTTTTGGTAGTATGGATTGATATTTGTAGTTTTTTTAAAAATTATTTCATGTTTTATGCTTGAGGAACTGTAGCTTTTTTTTCTCTTATGTTGAAGTTTTTCTTTATTCGAGAGATTAATTTCATACAAGTTGATGTTCTGTATTTTTTTTGGGTAGTATGGATTAATATTTGTAGTTTTTTTTAATTTTCTCAAGTTTTATGCTTGGATACTGTAGCTTTTATTTTATTATGTTGATGTTTTTCATTATTCAAGTGAGATTTAATTGATATGAATTGAGATTTTGTAGTTTTTTGGGTGATATGTATTGATAATTGTAATTTTTTTATTTATTCATATTGATGTTTTTCATTTTCCAGCTGAGGTTTCGGTAACAGGAGTTGATGTTTGTAGTATCTTTTTTCTTATGTTGATGTTTTTCATTTTCCGGATGAGGTTCAAGTGTTAGGAGTTCATGTTTGTAGTCTTTTTTTATAAAAAAAATTGTTGATTTTTTTTAATGATTTTCAGAGGGAATAATTTATACTCTTGAGGTACCATAGCTTTTTTGGTGATGTTTTTTTCTCTCTCTCATTTTGATGTTTTTCATTTTCTAGATGAGTTTTAATTGATAGGGGTTGATGTTTGTAGCTTTTTTGATGATATGGTTGATTTTTTGTAGCGTTTTTTTTTCTTATGTTGATGCATTTCATTTTATGTTAGTGCTTCAAATGTAGGTTGTAGGTGCTTATTTTTATAACTTGTGTGTGTTATGAAAACAAACTGTGCTTAGAGTACAATTTGTTAGTGCTTCAATCGTTGCTTGTAAGTCTCAGCATGACCTTTTTATCTTGAAGATTTTTTGTTCTTGATGTACATGTTGAGTTTTATTATTATTTGATTGAGTACATGTTCAATAAGAGTCTTTTGTGTAGTGGTTATTGCTCTAAGCATTGAGGTTATATGCTTGGGTTCAAATCCTACTAGGTTCTTTTTTCCTTAAACATTTTTATTCTTCAGGTACTGTAGCTTTTTGTTGATGTTTTTAGTTTTTTTCCTCTTATGTTGATGTTTTTCATTATTTGGGTGAGATATAATTGATATGAGTTGAGGTTCTAAAGTTTTTTTTGGGTAGTATGGATTGATATTTGTAGTTTTTAAAAAAAATTATTTCATATTTTATGCTTGAGGAACTGTAGCTTTGTGTTGATGTTTTTAGCTTTTTATCTCTTATGTTGATGTTTTCATTATTCGAGAGATTTAATTGATACGAGTTGATATTCTGTAGTTTTTTTGGGTAGTGTGGATTGATATTTGTAGTTTTTTTTTCTCAAGTTTTATGCTTGAGGTACTGTAACTTTTATTTTATTATGTTGATGTTTTTCATTATTCAGGTGAGATTTAATTGATATAAATTGAGATTCTGTAGTTTTGTGGGTGATATGTATTGATAATTGTAATTTTTTATTTATTCATATTGATGTTTTTCATTTTCCAGCTGAGGTTTCGATAACAGGAGTTAATGTTTATAGCATCTTTTTTCTTATGTTTATGTTGATGTTTTTCATTTTCCAGATGAGGTTCAAGTGTTAGGAGTTGATGTTTGTAGTTTTTTTTTATAAAAAATCGTTGATATTTTTTTAATGATTTTCATAGGGAATAATTTACACTCCTAAGGTACCATAGCTTTTTTGGTGATGTTTCTCTCTCTCTCTCATGTTGATGTTTTTCATTTTATAGATGAGTTTTAATTGATATGGGTTGATGTTTGTAGCTTTTTTGATGATATGGTTAATTTTTTGTAGTATTTTTTTCTTATGTTGATGTTTTTCATTTTATGTTAGTGCTTCAAATGTAGGTTGTAGGTGCTTATTTTATAACTTGTGTGTGTTATGAAAACAAACTGGTGCTTAAAGTACAGCTTGTTAGTGCTTCAATCGTTGCTTGTAAGTGCTTCAATCGTTGCTTGTTTAGGAGTTGATGTTTGTAGTTTTTTTTGATGATATGGTTGATTTTTGTAGGGTTTTTTTCCTTACATTGACATTTTTCTTATTTTTGTTAGTGATTCAAACGTAGTTGTAGGTGCTTATTCTATAACTTGTATGCGCTTCAATCGTTGTTTGTAAGTGCTTGAATCAGTACTTGTTAGGAATTGATGTTTGTAGCTTTTTTGATGACATGATGGATTTTTCGTAGTGTTTTTTTCTTTATGTTGTTTTTCATTTTTTGTTAGTGCTTCAAATGTAGGTTGTATGTGCTTATTATATAACTTGTAAATGCTTCAATCGTTGCTTGTTATGAGTAGTTTTTTTTAAAATGACAATTAAGCTTTGTTGATATTCTTATAATTTTTTGTTAGTCGATTTTTTTTAAAAAAAATTTGTTGATTTTTATATGTTTATGCCTTTTTTATTTGATTTTTTATACATTTTTTTGTTGCAGTTTTTTACTGATGTTTTATGATTTTTTGATAAAGTTCTGCTATTTTTTGTTGATGTTTTCTGCAATTTTTATTTTTTTTTGCATTTTAAAAATATTTGTTTTGCAGATAGCATGTGGTGGGAAAATGATGGGAAAAAGTTGGACGAAAAAACCCATGGAAAGTTATTAGCGTAGGTCCCTGTAAAATAATTAGAGATAGGCACATTTAAAATTATTAGAGATAGGTCAATGGAGCTAGAATATTGTTAGAATTGTAGAAAAGCCCCTGCCTGAAGTTTAGGCTGCCTCACAGGAGATCATCCCAAATAATAATAATAAAATATGTAAAATAAGTTTATAAATAATGAAGAGTCCGTCTCTTGAAAGACGGTCTTTCCATAAGTGTTGGAAATACCAAGGTTTGAAGTGCAAATTAGAAGAAATAAAGATAAAATTTTTGGGTTGCATGAATCCAGTTGCAAACTTTATAACTACTACACGTTGTATAATAAAATTTTAATATTGTAACTAAGACCCTTTATATTTTATTATTCGAATTAAACCTCATATTTCCTTAAGCTTATGGAAATATGGTCTTTCCCAAGATTTCGCCAATAATGAATGATCGTCATGTTCTTAAATGTAATTTTGCATAAAATCGCAATAGCCAACAGTAATAATTGCTAAATACCTTTGTAAACCGCTAATTGTGAAACTGCTAATAAAAACAGGTAGCAGCTGGTCAAATCAGCTATGTGAGACAGCTCACCGCCACCTGATTGCCAAACATGGTCTTTCTCTCTCCTTCCTTAAAAAGCTTTTCAAACCCTTAAATTGACCGGGATCACCTATTTGCCATCCTAAAAATTGGAATTAGGGCTTTCGCCGCCGACAATCAATCAACAAGAAGGGGATGGCGGCGGGAAGTGAAGAAAATTCAACCGGAAAGCGGCTGAAAGATTGTGACGGAAGTGGCCAAATCGATCATATTAGCAATTTACCCGAAGCCATTGTTTCCCACATACGTTCCTTCCTTCCCACCAAATCGGCCGTAGCAACAAGCTTCCTGTCCAAAACTTGGAAGCTTCGCGGCACCAAACTTACCATCTTAGATTTTGACGATAGCTTCTGGATCTCGCGCGACGGCGGCGGTACAGCTCCCAAGATGAATTTTGTGGAGTTTGTGAATATGGTTTTGCTCAATCACACCGCTGAATCCATCCACAAGTTTTCTCTCAAATGGGACCGCCACGAACGATCCCCTTATGTTAAACTATGGGTCGATACCGCCATAGCTCGAAATGTCCGGGTTATTGATATAACTTTAGATACGAGTACACAGGTGGAAAGGTATGATCTCAATTTACCAGCTGCACTCTACTGTTGTGGAACACTAGAAGTTCTGAAATTAATGGGGGATTTTGTTGTTAAACTTCCTCTCGTGGTTTGTCTTCCCAAACTCACTGTTCTTGAGCTTCATTCGGTTAGATATGAATCAGATGAGTCCTTTCAGAAGCTTATATCTGGCTGTCCCGGGCTCCAATCTCTCAATATTCATAGGACCAACTCCGATGATATAAGTGTTTATATCATTTCTTCGCCCACGGTCAGAAGTCTTCTTCTAACTTTTCTCGAGCCGGATTCTTGCGAACAGCCAGACGGTATCATCCAACTGAAGGTGAAAATTAATACTCCTGCACTTGAACATCTTTTCTTATATGATCTTGCTGCTACAGAGTATTTGATACTAGGGCCAACCTCGGTGGACGAGGTTGAACTCGATATCCAAGATGGCATTATTGGGTTGGTTCAATCTCTTGATCGTTTGAAGTTTCTGGAACTATCATTGCGATCCATGGATGGTATTTTCTTTAGCAGAGCCCCCAACCAATTCTCAACAAGATTTGAGAGATTAACCCAATTGATGGTGGAAATGGATGCTAATCACTGGAGCTGTCTGCTGAATATGATTGATTGTTGTGTCAACTTAGAAGTTCTCGACATTACAAAGGTGTCATCTTGCAAAAAATGTTGGTTGGATCCTGTCAGTGTTCCCAAATGCTTTTCAACAAGTCTAAGACATGTGTTATATGACGGATTTTTTGGGCATGAGGATGAGATGGGGATGATAAAGTTCATTCTGGAACACGGCTTATGGATTGAAACAGTCGCTATAGTCTCCCATACTAAGTCTTCTACATCTTGTGATGAAGAGCTTCAAATACTCAACAATGTTTTGCAGTTGTCCAGAGCTTCGCCAGCCTGTAAAATCTCCTTTTCTTGAAAAGGTAGTGGATGTCCGGGAATTGGTGAGGTTTTGTGAAAGATCTTGAGCGATATGTTTAATTTTCTGAAAATAGCTCTAGCCTTCCGTGTGCCCTTTGGGTTATGTTTTTTTTTTCTACCTTCAAATACTGTGATTGGTGGATTCAGGATGAATTCACTGCATTAAACTGCTTGTATTGTTCATTGTCATCTGAGGTCTGGCTTCATATTAGCCGTGTTTCATTTGTGCAACTTTGCATTTCCATGGCATTATTTGCTTCATAGTGAAGATGCATCTTTAGTGTGTTAGACCAAGTATGTAGAGCTGACCCTCTATGTCCTTTTTGGCTTGGCTGCTGGCCTTTGAATCCACTTCTCTCTTTTTTGTTAGATTGCAGTCCCGGTGGGATTCTAATATTCAACCAAATATTTCCCCATTGGTTTTATTAGCCTTGTGTGAGCATGCTAGATTTATTTGAGATTGCTGCCTCGTCGTTACAGCCGTATGAGGTCTCTTGAGAACTTTTTATTTCTAAAAAAAATTCTAATTAAATGTTAATGGCGAAGATATTAAATTCGTATCAGATTGGACAAAATGTCCACATTTGAGTGATCTTTACAATGTGACACGGGCTTGATCTTATTTACATAGAGGCACTAAGAGTGAACATTCTTAAATAATGGCCTAAGTGGCATTTAAAAAGATATATTAAAGATAAAAGGTTGTTTACTTTGGAACCATTCGGCAAGTTAATTCGCTCTCACCAAGCTCAATCCACCGCCTTGAGACAGCAAAATTGGGTGCCAGAGAGTGAGAATTGAAGGTCACGAAGAAGATGGGACAACCATACCTCGATGCCAATATAGGCCAAATTGGATTGATAGACCGTATGTTGTTTCTTGGCACTCCATGAGATGGGATTGCCGCTAAGAAACACCACCTAGCCATGCATACATCAAACTTTGAGTCTTAAGACAGCGAGCATAGTTAACATCGATGCTGACCAAAACCATGGAATAGAAAACTAAGTGAAAGGAAACAACCATCTCCAGCTAACCCGATTGTCGAAGATCCAAAGCAAGTGAATCGACAAGTCATGCTTCTTCCCTCGATGTTCCCACTGTGGTCTCCACAAGCGCGATGTTGGGATGAATCACGTTCGAGTGCAAGGAGAGGACAAGAAGTGGAGAGAGTTCGAAGGCAAAGCAATGTACAGAACAGAGAAGAAGATTCGAGTGGCCGAAAGGGAAAAAAGAGGGAAGCGCATTTTAAACATTTCACACACCCCAAATTAAAACGCCATCTTTCTCCATCTATAAGATTGGCTGGGACGGAATGAGTAGAAATTTTGTCCGCACTCATGGTTTTTTTATGCATAATAGCTCATTCAATTAATGTACAATATCTCATTCAATTAGTCATTCTTTTTCTTTCTTTATCCTGGACCATAGTTATTTACAATATTAACATGAACACTTAAATGGTGATATGGGCTTGAACATATTTACTCAAAGGCACTAAAAAAGAACATTCTTAATAATGGCCAAAGTGGCATATAAAAGGATATTTAAGATAAAATGTCGTTTACTTTTGAAGCATTCGACAAGTTTAACTCACTCTCACCAAACTCAATCCACCGCCTTAAGACAATATCCCGCCTCTAGCCGGCCACATTAGGAAGAATTCAATCAACCACACAATCAATTATTCATCCACGGTTCACTAGGAAGTTTCCAATCAATAACACAAACAATTATCCATCTACAGTTAAGATAACACTACATGCAATCCAAAACTAAGAAAATATAGCTAAACCCTAAAATATATGGGTCATCCCCATCAAACCCGTTCCAACTCCCATCTCTCGTGTAGGGGACCGAATTCGATAATTTCATATTGCCAAATGTGCTTCTTTTTCAATGCATAGGGAGTTTCCATTGAAGCCATAGCATGGGTTCTTGTAGTGTTTTGTATTGTCAAGGCTGAGCTTCTAAATGTTGAAACTTGTATAAATGTTCATGGGTGTATAGACCTTGCAAATATTTGGGAATTTTGAACTAAAAATGCTTCTTATATTTTCTGACCGATAGGATATCGATTTGTAGAAGGTAAACTCCTTTTGATTTAGGGTTTTGATTATTAGGAAATATAGATGGTACAAAGAAGACGAGTTGTACTAGTATTCATTGAATAACCATGCACTAAAATTTCTATTATGACAATCCCTTAAGTGAAGCGTCTGATGTTTTGAAATTTAGCACTTCGAATTTAAAAAAACTCAAACAAAGAACGAGAGTACCGTTTAGTGAAAATATCAGTCAACTGGAGCAAAATAAACGCATGGGTGGTGTGAAAGTTACCAAAAGCAATTAACACATAAACAAAATGACAGCCAAGTCTATGTGCTCTGGCCGCTTTTGAGCAATACGGTTTTGTGTCAAAAAATATTGCGTTGTAATTAGCACACATCAAAAGGAGGTTCTAGAGAGTGAGAATCGAAGATCACGAAGAAGATGAGACAACCAAACCTCAATGCCAAGATAGGCCAAATTGGAATGAGAGACCATTTTTTATTTCTTGGCACTCCATGGGACAAGATTGCCACCATGAAACACCACATAGCCATGCATACATCAAATGTTGAGTTCTAAGACAGTGAGCACAGTCAGCATAAATGCTGACCAAAATAATGGAAGAGTAAGCTAAGCGAAAGGAAAGACCATTTTCATCTACCCCAATTGTCGAAGATCTGGAGTAGGTTGATCGAGAAGTCATGCTTCTTCTCCTAACGTTCCCACTGCGGTCTCCACCAGTGCGATATCGGGATGAATCTCGATCGAGTGCACAGAGAGGTGTAGAAGTAGAGAGAGTTTGAAGGCAAAGCAATGGAGGGACCAAAGAAAAAGAGTGGAGCGGCGGAAAGGTAAAAAATAGGGAAGCGCATTTTAAACATTTCACACACCCCAAATTAAAACACCACCTTTCTTTGCCTACAAGATTGACTGGTACGGTGCGAATAAAAAATTTTGTCTGCACATATGTTGTTTATGCATACTAGATCATTCAATTAATGTACAATATCTCATTCAACTAGTCTTTCTTTTTTCTTTCTTTATTCTGGACCATAATTATTTACTATATTAACTTGAACACTTAAACAGTGGTATGGGCTTAACCATATTTACACAAAGGCACTAAAGAAGAACATTCTTAATAATGGCTTAAGTGGCATTTAAAAGGACATATTAACAATTAAAAAAGGTTTTTTTTACTTTGGAAGCATTCGGCAAGTTTAACTCGCTCTCACCAAATTCAGTCCACTGCCTCGAGACAGTATCCCACCTCCAGCTAGCCACATTAGGAAGAATTCAATCAACTACACAATCAATTATTCATCCACGGTTCAGTAGGAAGTATCCAATAAAAAACACAAAAAATTATCCATTTACTATTAAGATAACACTACAGGCAATCCAAATCGATGAAAATGTAACTTAAACCCTAAAATATTTGGGTCATCCCCATCAAACTCGTTCCGACTCCCATCTCTCATGTAGGGTACTGAACTCGGTCATTTAAGATTTCCAAAGATGCTTCTCTTTCAATGTATAGGGAGTTTCCTTTGAGGCTATAGAAGGGGTTCTTGCAGTGTTTTCCATCGTCAAGCCTGAGCTTTTTAATTTTGAAACTTGTATAAATGATCATGATTGTATAGACCTTGCAAATATTTGGGGAATTTGAACTAAAACTACTCCATCTATTTTCTTACCGGTAGGATACCAATTTGTAGAAGTTAAATTCTTTATGATTTAGGGTTTTTATTATTAGGAAATATGTATAGTATAAAGAAGACAAGGTGTACTAGTATTCAGAGACTAACTACTCACTAGTATCTTCTATTGTGACAGTTCCTCAAACGTAGTGTCTGATATTTGAAATACAGCATTTGGAATTTTAAAAAACTCAAAAAAAGAACAAGAGCCGTTTAGTGAAAATATCAGCCAGCTGGAGCAAAATAAACACATGGCCAGTGTGAAACTTACCAAAAGCGATCAACACACAAAAAAGTGACGTTCTAGTCTATGTGCTCCGCCCGCTTGTGAGCAATAGGGTTTTGTATCAAAAAATATTTCATTGTAAGTATCTCACAGCAAAAGTGGGTTCCAGAGAATGAGAATTGAAGATCACGATGAAGAGGAGACAACCAAACATCAACACCAATATAGGTCAAATTTGGAATGAGATATTGTATGCGTTTCTTGGCACTCCATGGGACATGATTGCCACTACAAAAAACCACCTATCTATGCATACATCAAACTTTGAGTCTCAAGACAGTGAGCACCGTCAGCGTCAAAGCTAACCAAAACCTTGGAAGAGCAAGCTAAGCAAAAGGAAAGACCATCTTCGGGTACCTCGATTGTCGCAGATCTGGAGCATGTGGATTGAAAGGTCATGCTTCTTCCCCCAGCATTCCCCCAACGATCTCCACCTGTGCAGTGTCGAGATGAATCTCGATCGAGTGCATAAAGAGGTGAGGAAGTGGAGAGAGTTCGAAGGCAAAGCAATGGAGGGAACGAAGAAGAAGAGTGGAGAGGAGGAAAGGGCAAAAAATGGGAAGTACATTTCAAACATTTTACACACCCCAAATTAAAACACCATCTTTCTTCATTTGCAGGATTGGCTGCGATAGAGGGAGTAGCAATTTTGTCTGCAACACATGTTGTGTATGTACCATAGATCATTCAATTAATGTAAAATAGCTCAATCAACTAGTCATTCTTTTTCTTTCTTTGTCCTCGACCATAATTTTTTACTTTATTAAGTTATGCATATATTCACGATACAAGAAAATATAGGCTTTGTTCGGCAGAAATTATAAGTTGTTTTGCTTATAAGCAAAACGCTTTTTAATAGTTGGTAAAGTACTAAAAAATAGCTTATTTTGGAAGAAGAAACTATTTTTCCGGGGAAAAGCAAAAGTTGGTCTCCCATGCTTTCAAAATTAGTCAGTCCATAACTTTTAAAGTACAATATTTAAATTTTATAAAAAAAATACAGAATTTGAAGTAAAAAGTATAATGGACAGTCAATAAGCTTATGGTGTTTGACTAAGATACTATTCAACAAAAGTTTTCTGGCCTAGTGGTTAGGATTCTTGACATTGAGGTTGGAGGTCAGAGGTTCGAGTCTCACTGTGACTATTATTTTTGAAGATTTTTATGTTCTTGATGTGTATACTGAGATTTGATATTATTTGACTGAGTCTATATTCAATAAGAGAGTCTTTGGTGTATTGGTTATTGATATAGGTTTTGAGGTTAGAGACCTGGGTTCAAATCCCTCTAAGTCCATCTTTTTTTAAAGAATTTTTATTCTTGGGGCACTGGAGCTTTTTGTTGATGTTTGTAGCTTTTATTCTTTTATGTAAATTCTTTTCATCATTCGGGGGGAATTTAATTAATATGACTCGAGGTGTTGTAGTTTTTTTGGGTGATATGGATTGATTTTTGTAGTTTTTTATCTTCTCATGTTGTTTGTCATTTTCTGGCTGAGGTTTTGTAATAGGAGTTGATGTTTGTTGTGTCTGTTTTCTTATGTTGATGTTTTTCATTGTCTGGATGAGGTTCATGTGTTAATAGTTGATGTTTGTATTTTTTTAAAAAAAATAAAAATCGTTGATGTTTTATGATTTTTAGAGTGAATAGTTTATACTCTTGAAGCACCGTAGCTTTTTTGTTAATGTTTATAGTTTTTTTTCTCTCATGTTGATATTTTTTGTTTTATATATGAGTTTTAGGTGATAGGGGTTGATGTTTTTCGCTTTTTTGATGACATGGTTGATTTTTTTTGGTAATAAGAATTGATGTTTATAGTGTCTTTTTTCTTATGTTGACGTTTTTCATTTTTTGTTAGTGCTTCAAAGGTAGGTAGTTGGTGCTTATTGTATAGCTTGTGTGTGTTATGAAAACAAATTGGTGCTTAGAGTACAACTTGTAAGTGCTTCAATCGTTGCTTGTTAGGAGTTGATGTTTGTAACTTTTTTTTGATAATACGGTTGATTTTTTGTAGTGTTTTTTCCTTACGTTGACGTTTTTCATTTGTTTAGTGCTTTAAATGTAGGTTGTAAGTGCTTATTTTATAACTTGTAAGTGCTTCAATCATTGTTTGTTAAGAGTGTATGTTTGTAGCTTTTTTTATGACGTGGTTGCTTTTTTGTAGTATTTTTTTTCTTACGTTGACGTTTTTCAATTTTTTTAGTGTTTCAAATGTAGATTGTAGGTGCTTATTTTATAACTTGTAAGTGATTCAATCGCTGCTTCTTAGGGGTTTATGTTTGTAGTTTTCTTTTTTTTAAATGATAATTTAGCTTTGTTGAGATTTTTTTATTTTCAGTTTATTTTCTTTTAGTCGTAGTTAATGTTTTTTTAAATTTTTTTTCATTTTTTTTATTTTGATTTTGATTTTACTATTTTATTTGAATTTTTTATATATTTTTTGCTGTAGTTTTTAATTGATGTTTTTTTTGTTGATGTTTTACTATTTTTACCGATATTTCTGCAGTTTTTGCTGCGTTTTAAAATTTATTTTTGCATTTTTTTTACATTCTAAAAATATTTTTTTGAATTTTTTGTGCAGATTGCAGGTAGTGAGAAAATGATGGAAAAAAACTAGATGAAAAATACCTGATAAGTTATTAGTGATAGGTCTCTGTAAAATAATTAGAGATAGGTCTCTGTAAAATCATTAGAGAGAGGTCCTTGGAGCTAGAATATTGCTAAAATTGTAAAAAGACCCCACTTAAAGTTTAGGCTGACTCACACGAGACGAACCCAATAAAGATATTGAATAATTAAAAATTAAAATTTCCGAATCCCTTTTTGGGTCGTCTTCCCCGGCAGGTAGCACCTCCGGCAGGGATGAAGTATTATTTTCCGGCAAAATTATAGGCAAACATTTTTTTAAAAATCCAGGCCAAACAGGTGGGACGACACGTTCCCGGCAATGGTGGTAGTGGTGGTGGTGGTATTCACCGGAGCTCTACCTTAGGTCGCTGTCGCTGGATGTTCGCTAGCTTGAAGCTTCTGGTTCTCCAACACGGGTAGCTCCTGCCACCGCTCCAGCACGATTCTACGATCCATTTCTCCGGTGGGTGTGCAGTGTGGGTCGCATTTCCATGTTTCCGGCGTGGATATTGTGCGTCTTCTCTGGTTTGGGTCACGTGTAATTCCCCAACCCTAGTTCTCGTGTGTTTTCTTCAGTGTGGGTCTCGTGCATTTTTGTCCACTGTGGCTCTCCTGTGAAGTAATGTTCCAATTTCATCTGCCCAAATTTAATAGTATTTAATAAGAAAAAATACACATATGACCTCTATTTGGTTAAAAGTGTCAATATAACCATGTGAAGTTAGAAAGTTTTATTATAACTCTATCTCTTGCTTC
Source organism: Rubia yunnanensis (assembly GCA_037428765.1). NCBI lineage: Eukaryota > Viridiplantae > Streptophyta > Magnoliopsida > Gentianales > Rubiaceae > Rubia > Rubia yunnanensis. Next base: position 28,102,704 of record CM075069.1, on the reverse strand, counting down.
AGAAGTGCCGATATAACCGTTTGGCACTATTTCAACGATGACTTTGTATTTTCTGGAATTTATCGAATATAAAAGGACTAAAAGACCCTAAGTCTTAAAACTAAAAAATTAAAGACGAGAATAACCCTAAGTCTGCAACCCTCACCTTCCGCCACCACCGCCGTCGGGTCACCGCTGCTCGAATCTGGATTTATGCCCGTAGCACCAATGCCAGAATCTGTGCCATTGAACCCACAGCAGCGTTTGCCACCATTCCGCCTGCTCTCCCCTGCCGCCGCTGTCGCCTTTTCCCCGAGCACCAAACAATTTTCCAGCCTCAACATAGCAGTGCTACCCCTCCCAATTCAAGCATTTAAATACCCCCGCGCTAACCATGGTGGAAAAATCGAAGCTCCAACTACAAGACTAAATCTGTTCGAGATGAAAGAGAATCGCGAACCCTGGCGCTAACTTGCAGACCGGTGGAGAGGAAGCTGACTGCGGCGGATGGTTCTCCTTCCTTGGAGACTCTGACGCTGCTCTGCCACTCGCAGAGGTCCGGCACCGCCATGAAGAAGCCTGTAAAAATATAAACCCTAGCCCGTAGAAATATAAAAAATCTGTTGCACTGTGAAATCTAGCACATCGAAGAAAATGCTGCAGCCACTGTATTATTTTTGAAAGCCCTCTGAAGAGGCCTAGAGTTTAGACCCGTGAAAGAGGATTCAGGCAACGTACTCAAGCCTTAACGTTGCCAAGTAGAAGCTAAAAGACGCTAATTGAGTAGCGGCCAAGTATATACCCTTTTCTCTGGCAAGCTAAAAGAATTTGAGCAGCGGTCATTTGAGCAGAAATTGCAAGGGATTTGAGCTAAGATTTTAATTTTTTAAAACAAGCTATAATAGTCCATTCCCAGAATTTCGGCCAAATTCAGAACTCCAAGGTTATATTCGCACTTTTAAGAAAATATTAGGGTTATAATAGCACTATCGAACTTCACAGGGTCATATTGGCACTTTCAACCAAAACACAGGGTTATATGGGCATTTTCGACAGAAAAATAGTGAGTAATTTTCCTATAAAGTAGGCTGTAAAAATGTTTGTCGGGTACAAAATACTCTAACTTTTGTTGGAAGCTCCATTTTATTCAATTTTTGTTTAATTTTTTTATGTCGTTTCATTTTTTAATTAATGTTCAAAGTTATGCTTTATTAGTTATTTAAATAGAAGCTTAGAGATTCATAATAGTAGTGGATTTAAGGAGTACTTCTTAAGTGTCACATTATAAATTTCGATAAAAATTAGGTAAAAACCAACTACCAATAATGGACCTCCTCAAACAAACACTTCTTAGACACTTCTTTTCATTTTAAATAATAATTAATTTAAAAAATATAAAAGAAGTCATGTAAAGTGTCATTCATTGATTGGTTGACATATTACAAATAAAGAGGTACCAACTTCTTATTAAGGAGTGGTTCTTAAAACTTCACAATGGTCATCCTTAAATAAGAAATGCTTCTTATTAAGAAAAATGGAGTTCATGAGCAACCATTGTGGATGCTCTTATATTTTATCTCATCATTAATAATTGTGATATTTTATTACAATTTCATATTTAGTTGTTTAACATTTCATTGTCTATGGATGTCTCCATATATATTGAATTTTATTTTATTCTATACTTTATCATTAATTGTTGGAAATAAATTTAATTTAATTTTAGTGAATAGGTTTTTATACTATCTTAGTTTAATGGAAGAAAGTACAAAACTAAGTCATAAAAAAAATATATATATATATATGTATGTATTTTTTATTTATTTTTAAGAATGATATGTAGACAATATATATATATATATTGGACTTAATGTGGTTGTAAAATTTGTGATTAGAAGTGAAAATTATGTTAATTTTTAAAAATTTTAGTTCATACTTTATTTCTATATTTATAAGTAACATAATTTATAAATGTTAGTGTACTATATTTCTACTTCATACCTGAATTCATACTCAAGCAACCTATTTTTATACTCGAATTTAATGTGGTACTATATTTTCAATATTTTAGTTCATACGATATTTCTATATTTATAAGTGACATAATTTATAAATGTTAGGGTACTCCCTCTGTCCCCGGGAATTCTACAGAAAGAGAAAACCTAACATTTCATTTGAGTGATGTAAAATGACCAAACTACCCTTGTCTTCTCCAGCTTTTCCTTCTGTCGTCTGCTTCTTCAACCACTGTGTCTTCAACTCCGCCTCATCTTCAGCCTCAACTTATAGTTCTCTTCTTCAACCTCATCCCTCAACCACGTCTTCTTCAACATCAACATTCTAGATCTTCAACCTCATGGCGGTGAATCTGGAGAAAGGCGGAGGCGGCTCGAAAACCCTATGCTCTCCGCCTACTACTAGACCCGTGTGATTCACCACATCGTCGTCACCAGCAAGTGGCTTGTGCAAGCTCAATCCATTTTTGGTTCCATCAAAGGAAATTCCTCCTTTGCCCCTGCCACTGTGGATAAGTTGGTCTCGGATTCTGGCAAGGGGACGAAGGATATGGTCGAAGAAAGGGGGCTGGAGACTGAAGAACACAATGGTGGATCTGGAGGAAGGCAGGGCAGAGGGGAGGGGAAGGGAGTGAGGGGGAGTGGTGGTGGAGATGAAGGCCAGGGGGAAGGAATGGTAGTGGAGGGGGGGGGGAGTAGGCGTAGGCGAAGGAAAGGAGGATAGGAGTGGTGGTAGAGACGGAGACCATGGGATAGAAGTGAATGTGTAGCCTCTAGTGGCGAAGACGCAGGCTGGTGGTGGAATGAGCAAAAACAAAGGTGTAGAGGATTTGTTGAAATGGGTTGTTGAAATTGGTTAAATATAAAGTTTGTGAGGATAATACTGACTTTTAAAATGTTGAATGTTTTCTTAAGAGGAAAGTGTGCAGAATTGCTCGGGACAACCCAAAAAGGAAAGTGTGCTAAATCGGTTGGGACGGAGGGAGTACTATATTATACACATATAAATGAGTAGTGTGAGAATGTAAAAAAAAAATTCTAGCTATGATCTTACAAATTTCTCAAGCTATCGACATGTTGATCTCTTAGCAATATCTCTGGGGTTCTCCTATGGTCTTAGCAATATATCTTAGCAACATTGCCCATTTTCTTTGAAATTAGTCCAGATCCTTTACGGGCTATTAACCTCCTAACAGATGGTGAATGTGTAATCGATGATGCAGCAAAAATGGAAGCAACACGAATTCTTTTATGTATTCATTAGTGTCATCAACAATTTCTTCCTGCGAGAATTCTTCAAATACATTCTCCAAGGTGATAAATACCGATTACTTTACCTTTTTCAATGTCATAAAATGCATGAGAAACACCATTTGTCACTTGATGCGTCTAGAAACCGATCAAACTACTCCTTTGAATCCATTAGTCGAGATCTGCAAGATAACAAGCCTCGGGAGGTCTCAAGGGAAAACTTTCATGCTTTAGACAGAAGAATACCCTAATAAGTATAAAAGTACTAATGAATAATAATGAATACATACATGGTATTTATACTATATAATTTAATAGTATTTATCTCCAATTATAACTCTTAATTAGCATTAAGTGCATTCACTAATTACTCCTTCTCCTAATACCTTTATTAGGCTGAAACATGCCCAATATGCTTTCTGAGCCTTCAGTATGTTTGACCATCATCAAGAGCCCCGTAAAACTTAAGATACCCACGAGGCTATGAAACTTCGAGGCATCACTTTGTTATTGTTGAATCTATGGATCTGTGATATTTATATTATCGAAGGCCCTCAAAGATCATTGAGGTACCAAACTCGAGGATTATGGGATTTTCAGGTTCACATACCCTTGAGTAATCATCTCGAGCCTCAGGGCAGCGTTTAGTTTTCTTATTCATTAATTTCTAGCAGAATTTGAAAAAGCGCTCATTCCAACTGGCCATGCAAAACAAATTTGTGAGTGGCAATTCTTTCTAAAAAGGTATTATAATATTCTCACGCATTTTCAAATTTTTGTTTTCCCTAAGATAATCATTATCTTGGCCATCATTTTAGGCTTCTTAACTATCCAATTCTCTCACGTTTCTTCACTTTATTTGCAAGTATTTTTAAAAGATTTTCTCAGAATTCTACTCTTCATCCACTCCTTGTGTTCACAATTATCTTTTCTTCTTCTACCAGTAAGTTTTCCTGAATTTCATCCTTTCTATTTCTTTATTCTCCTTTATTATGGCTATCTCCGGTGAGAATCCAGTGAGAGGGAGCACCTCGGTGAGGTCAAGCTAGAGAGGTTCGAAGTTGAGTTGCCTAAAAAGGTGGATTCTAATGCCACACTTAGCGGTTCTGAGCATTCTCTCTGGGATTCTGGCACAGATGTCGATGAAATTGGTCATACCGGCATATACCAATCACTGACATACCTCAAAAAAGATATACTTGTGTTTGTCCCCTGGGCCTGGGAAAAAAGATATATGCAAAGATTGTCCCATGTTGGGGATATCAAATTTAGTCCCTCTTTTCATAAAGAAGGGGATACTTCGAGGGTAATTGAAGAAGTTGAAGAGAGTGTCCTCAAGATAACCTTCTCTCAAGACTCGGGAAGAAAAAATTTGAGGGCACCTTCAGAGGAAGAGGATCAAGAGCCCCCAGCCCACGATGGCTCCTGGTCGATATCAAGGATTTAGCAATATTTACCTTCTGGTCAGAGGGTTCCTCCTAATGTTGACCTGTAGTTGTTAGGACCAATAGGGTCTGCGAATAGGGTTGTGCTTCCCATTTCCTCTGATATTCTTAAGGCTCCTTAAGGATTTTCAAGTGAGCCCTGCCTTAGTTCATCCAAATGCCGTGATAACTATAATTCTCTTTATGACGCAGTTCCATAGACTTGATATAGAGCTCGAGTACAAGTTGTTTCATTTTCTGTATAGCATTACCATTAGTGGCAAAGATTTTGAAAATATTATCTTCGTCTCCATCAAACACAGGAAAAAAGTGTTTTACTATCCCCACTAACTCAGGTAAGTGGAGAGACCATAAGAGAGGGCTCACTTTTAACAGTATCAGACATAAGGTCCCCGAGTGGAATCCAGACATTATCGTCAAGACCCTGTTGGTGGAAAAGTTTTTTCGTCTCGCACGCCTCGAAGATTGTTGAAACTGTGTATTGGATTTGTCCCTTTCTTGTATTGATTGTACCAATCTAGAAAAGTCGGTTGGGGGACAAGTCTGGCCAAGTGAGGTTTATCATAAATATATATGAGCCAGCGAGGAAGGAAAAACTATCGAGGCTACAACATTTGGCCCCCGAGGGTGAACCTAGATTAAGGAAAAAAAGCAAAGGAGGCTCATTTATAAAATGAGATAGACCTCAATCTTCTCTTGACCAATTCATTTGTGAGTCTCTCTCGATATATCCATTGATTGTTCTGAGTATTCCAAAGTTCTTGAAGGTGTTTTCACATCTTATTTCTGCTTTTGCATGGCTGTGTATTTTTTTCTTTACTAACTTTCTTTCAATTGTTTCCAGTGGGCAGAGCCTGGGTTAAGCTACTATCAAGAAGGGGAGTAACAGTAATCCTTCAAAGTTTATTCCCCCTGCTCCTCACACAACTACAACTTCTGAACTAAAACCCGCGAAGTGGAAACCTGAGGGTGCCACCTCCACTAAGGAATCTTGCCAAAAGGGGCCTTGGGATAAGGTTCCTCAATGGCCTTTGACTGAAGCCATTCTGGTTGCAGCTAATATCGTTGCACCCCCGCCGAGCCTTTTGGTCGTAGGGGCCGATGTTCTCGGCCCTTTTGCTGAAGATCCCCAGGTCAGTTTTCCGCTAGCAAAATAATAAATTTTTAATCTTTTTTGTGTGTTTAGTTTTCCTAATCCTTCTATCTTCTTTTAGGTGGTTAAAGATTTTAACCCGGTGTCCTACTCTCTCTCCTCCCTCCTTCGAGGGTCTGGGTTCCCACCATGCCTCTCTTTTCTCTCTTCAGGAGGAAAAGGACAACGAGATTGACTCGTTGAAGAGGGATCCTAAGGTTTTGAAAAACAATTCACTGAACTCCAGGCTAAAAATAGGCCCATTATCCTCGAGAAGAATTCTCAGCTGCTAAGAAAGCTCAAGACCCTGAGTCTCAAGTTCTTCTGCTGGAGGATTTTAAGGATAAGGTCCTCCAATGTCGAGAATTAATTGATCTCTTCGTCAATCTCCTCGACATGGCCAAGGGCGTTGGGCACAACCTCCTAGTTGATAGAGTCATTCTTCCAAAGATGTCATCATCTTTGTCTGACGATGATGTCCAACTTTTAAATGATGAGGCAAAGTCTGAAGGTGTGAAGGCTACCAACCAGAAGTGGGACGAGGCAGTCTACAAGGGGAGTCTGAGCTTTTTAATCATGAACCTTCTAACGGCCTCGGGTAAGTACTACCCTGCTGAGGAGATTCGTGTTATCCCTGATGCCAGCGAAGAAGCCAAGTAGCCTGAGATTGATTTTGGGCCCAATACAAAGGTTCAAATAGGGGAGAAAAATCCTAATGTAGAAAATGTTGTGTAACTTGCCTCTTTGACCTTTTCTTGTAACTTCCAAATTTTGTTGTAAAAAATATTTTCCCTTTCTTAATTTTATGTCTATATTTTTTTATCTTCATAGCTTAAAGCAATGCAAAAGCAACTTTAGTCCATTTTCCAAGATTTTTCCAAGACCCAAGCAGAGCTTGATACCACTAAGGGGGATTTGATGAAGACCATGTTAGTTTTAAGAAAGTGCTCCATGGAATTAAAATCATGGTGCAACAGGACTCATCCTTCTATATTAAACCTTGAAAAGGAAACTTTGACTTAACCGTGGCACTAGATTCCACAAAAAATGAATAAGTGGCTTGGCAGAGTGACAAGCATCAAGGCTTTCAGAATTTATTGAGGAACATTGAGCAACAGAAGTATTATGGCACGGTAACCCTGGAGATTGTTGATAGTTGTGATCTCTCTGAGGTAGACTATCAAGAAATAGTGTGCCATATAACTAGTAAGTTTGGATCCCTGAAAAGCCGTCTCACTGATGTCAATAGGTTGCTTATTCTTGAGGGCCATGACATAGCTAACCGAGGTGAAGTTTACCAAATTTAGTCTCAGGTGCAACAGGTTATAGAGCTTCACATGGTAGCCTTAAATGAGATTTCAAGGTTGGATGATGCCGTAGCAGAGAAAGACACGACTGTCCCTGAAGATCCTCCCTTAGTGGAATCCGTTCTTGCCGAGAATACCCACCTTACTGGAGAGATAAAAACCTTGGCATTCAACATCAAAGAGTTGGAAGAAGGTGTTCGTCTTTATAATCAAAGTCTACAAGCTCACAGTCTGTTTCATGGTTTTACTCGCCTAAAATTTACCGTCGAGCCTTTTGGTCGTTGGGGCCGATGTTCTCGGCCCTTTTGCTAAAGATCCCCAAATCAGATATCTGCTTGCAAAATAATAATTTTTTTAAACTTCTTTGTGTGTTTGTTTTCCTAATCCTTATATCTTCTTTTAGGTGGTTAAAAATTTGAACCCGATGTCCTCCTCCCTCTTCTCCCTCCTTCGAGTTCTGGGTTCCCACCATGCCTCTCTTTCCTCTCTTTAGGAGTAAAATGACAACGAGATTGACACGTTGAAGAAGGAACTTAATGTTTTGAAAACAAAACCCAAACTCGAGGCTAAAAATAGGCCCATTATCCTCGAGAAGAATGCTCAGCTACTAAGAAAGCTTGAGACCCTGAGTCTCAAGTTCGTCTGGTGGAAGATTTCAAGGATAAGGTCCTCCAAAGTCAAGAATTAATTGATCTCTTCGTCAATCTCCTCGACATGGCCAAGGCTGCTGGGCGCAATCTCCTAGTTGATAGAGTCATTCTACCAAAGATGTCATCATCTCTGTCTGACGACGATGTCAAACTTTTAATGGATGAGGCCAAGTCTGAAGGTGTGAAGGCTTCCAACCAGAAGTGGGATGAGGCAGTCTACAAAGGGAGTCTGAGCTTATCAATCCTGAACCTTCTGAAGGTCTCGGGTAAGTACTCCTCTACTGAGGAGATTTGTGTTATCCCTGATGCCGACGAAGAAGGCAATGAGCTTGAGATTGAAGCTTGGCCCAATACAAAGTTTCAAATAGGGGAGAAAACTCCTAATGTAGAAAACGCTGTGTAACTTTCCTCTTTGGCCTTTTCTTGTAACTTCCTATTTCTGTTATAAACTCGAGAATTGTTAGATCTTCAGATTCACAATACCCTTGAGTAATCATCTTGAGCCCCAGGGTAGCGTTTAGTTTTATTATTCATTAATTTCTAGCAGAATTTGAAAAAGCGCTCGTTCCAACTGGTTATGCAAAAAAAAAGTATGAGTGGAAATTCTTTTTAAAAGGGTATCATAATATTCTCACGCATTTTCAAAAAAGGTTTACCTAAGAAAATCATTATCTTGGCCATCGTTTTAGGCTTCTAACTACCCAATTCTCCCACGTTTCTTCACTTTATTTGCAGGTATTTTTAAAAGATTTTCTCAGAATTCTACTCTTCATCCAATCCTTGACTTCACATTCATCTTCTCCTCTTCTACCAGTAAGTATTCCTGAAATTCATACTTTCTATTTCTTTATTATCCTTTATTATGGATATCACCAGTGAGAATCCAGTGAGAGGGAGGTCAAGCCAGAGAGGTTCGAAGTTGAGTCACCTGAAAAGGTGGATTCTGATGCCACGCCACGCTTAGCAGTTCTGAGCATTGTCTCTAGGATTCTAGCACAAATGTTGATGACATTGGTCATACCGAATATATACCAATCACTGACATACCTCAAGAAAGATATCTTTGTGTTTGTCCCCTGGGCATGGGAAAAATATATATTCAAAGATCGTCCCATGTTGGGGATATCAAATTGAGTCCCTCTTTTCATGAAGAAGGGGATTCTTCGAGGGTACCTGAAGAGGTTGAAGAGAGTGTCCACAAGATAACCTTCTCTTGAGACTTGGGAAGAAAACATTCGAGAGCCCCTTCGAAGTAAGAGGATCAACATCCCCCAGCCCACGATGGCTCTTGGTCGATATCAAGGAATTTGCAATATTTACCTTCTGGTCAAAGGGTTCCTCCATATGTTGACCTGTAGTTGTTTGGACCAATGGGGTCTGCAAACAGGATTGTGCTTCCCGTTTCCTCTGATGTTCTTAAGGCTCCTTATGGATTTTCAACTAAGCCCTACCCAGGTTCATCCAAAAGCCATGATAACTATAGTTCTCTGTATGATGCAGTTCCACAGACTTAATATAGAGCTCGAGTACAAGTTGTTTCATTTTCTGTATAGCATTACCGTTAGCAGCAAAGCTTTTGAAAATATTATCACCGTCTCCAACAAACAGAGGAAACAAAAGTGTTTTACATTTCCCACTAACTTAGATAAGTGGAGAGACAATAAGAGAGGGATCACTTTTAACATTATCATATATAAGGTCCCCGAGTGGAATCCAGACGTTATCGTCAAGACCCTGTTGGCAGAAAAGTTTTTTTATCCCGTGCACCTCGAAGATAGTTGAAAATGTGTATTGGATTTGTCCCTTTCTTGTACTGATTATCAATCCATAAAAGTCGGTTGGGGGATAGGTCTGGCCAAGTGAGGTTTATAATAAATATATATGAGCCAGCAAGGAAGGAAAAACTGTCGAGGCTACAACATTTGGCCCCCGAGGGTGAACCTAGATTAAGAAAAAAAGGCAAAGGTGGCTCATTTAAAGAACGAGAAAGACCTCAATCTTCTCTTGACCAATTCATTTGAGAGCCCCTCTCGAAATATCTATTGATTATTCTGAGTATTCCAAAGTTCTTAAAGGTGTTTTAACATTTTATTTCTGCTTTTGCATGGCTGTGTATGTTTTTCTTTACTAACTTTCTTTCTATTGTTTCTAGTGGGCAGAGCCTGGGATAAGCTATGATCAAGAAGGGGAGAAACAGTAATCCTTCAAAGTTTATTCTCCCTGCTCCTCACACAACAACAAATTCTAAACTAACACCCGCTAAGTGAAAACCTGAGGGCGCCCCCTCCACTAAGGAATCTAGCTAAAAGGGGCCTCGGGATAAGGTTCCTCAAGGGCCTTCTACTGAAGCCCTCTTGGTTGGGGCTAACATCGTTGCACCCACACCGAGCCTTCCCCCCCCAATAAGCCTTTCGGTCGTTGGGGCCGATGTTCTCGGCCCTTTTGCTGAAGATCCCTAGGCCAGTTTTCTTCTAGAAAAATAATTATTTTTTAATCTTTTCTTGTGAGTTTAGTTTTCCTAATCCTTCTATCTTCTTTTAGGTGGTTAAAGATTTTAATCCAGTGTCCTCCTCTCTCTCTCCTCTCTCCTTCGAGGTCTAGGTTCCCACCATTCCTCTCTTTCCTCCCTTCAGGAGGAAAAGGACAATGAGATTGACTCGTTGAAGAGGGAACTTAAGGTTTTGAAAAAGAAACCAAACTCAAGGCTAAAAATAGGCCCATTATCCTCGAGAAGAATGCTTAGATGCTAAGAAAGCTCGAGACCCTGAGTCTCAAGTTCTTCCGCTGGAGGCTTTCAAGGATAAGGTCTTCCAAAGTTAAGAATTAATTGATCTCTTCATCAATCTCCTCAACATGGCCAAGGGCGTTGGGCGCAATCTCTTAGTTGATAGAGTCATTCTACCAAAGATGTTATCATCTCTTTCTGACGATGATGTCAAACTTTTAAAGGATGAGGCCAAGTCTAAGGATGTGAAGGCAACCAACCAGAAGTGGGATGAGGCAGTCTACAAAGAGAGTCTGAGCTTATCAATCCTGAACCTTCTAAAGGCCTCAGGTATGTACTACTCTACTGAGGAGATTCGTGTTATCCCTGATGCCGAAGTAGAAGCCAAGGAGCTTGAGATTGAAGCTGGGCCTAATACAAAGGTTCAAATAGGGTAATAAACTCTTAATATAGAAAACATTGTGTAACTTGCCTCTTTGGCCTTTTCTTGTAACTTCCAATTTTTGTTATAAAAAATCTTTTCCCTTTCTTAATTTTATGTCTATATTTTTTTATCTTCATAGCTTAACCCGGTGCGATAGCAACTTCAGTCCATTTGTACAGATTTTGCCAAGACCTAAGCAGAGCTTGAGACCACTAGGGGGGATTTGATTAAAACCATGTTGGTTTTAAGAAAGTGCTCCAAGGAATTAAAATCATGGTGCAACAGGACTCATCCTTCCATAGTAAACCTCGAGAAGGACAACTCAGACTTAACCGTGGCACTAGATTCTGCAAAAAAAAGAATAAATGGCTTGGTAGAGCGGCGAGCATCAAGGCTTTCAGAATTTATTGAGGAACATTGAGAAACATAAGTATTATGGCACGGTACCCCTCAAGATTGTTGATAGTTGTGATCTCTCTGAGGTAGACTATCAAGAAACAGTGCGCCATATAACTAGTAAGTTTGGATCCTTGAAGAGATGTCTTGCTGATGTCAATGGGTTGCCTATTCTTGAGGGCTGTGACATAGCTAACCGAGGTGAAGTTTACAAAATTTAGTCTCAGATGCAACAGGTTACAGAGCTTTACATGGTAGCCTTAAATGAGATTTCGAGGCTAGATGGGGCCTTAGCGGAGAAAGACACGGCTGTCCCTGAAGATCCTCCCTTAGTGGAATTCGTTCTAGCTAAGAATACCCACCTTACGGGAGAGATCAAAAGCTTGGCAAACAACATTAACGAGTAGGAAGAAAATGTCCGTCTTTATGATCAGAATCTACGGGCTCACAGTCTGTGTCATGGTGTTACTTGCCCAAAATTTATCGATAACGAATCCTTGCTAAGATTTTTTCTTAAGGCTTCTCATCACTAGGTTATTAAACATAAAGTAGAGTTGAAGGGGACCAATGGTTAGAAGGAAGCTTCTAATTCTATTCTCGAATGGTTACGAGAATTACTTGTCTTCCCTCCGAGAGGTCAAAGGTCTATGAGGTTGGCAGCTAAAAAGGCCAATAAGAGCAGTGGCTCTTCGAGTCGTAATACCAAACGGTCTGAATGAACTAAAGACCAAGGCTCTCGAATAGGACAAGCAACAATTAACCCCTCGCCAAAACATCCTCGATTAAGGGTTGTGATTGATTTAGCCGACTATCCTAATAAGGAGCAGGAAAATGATTTTAATGCACGACTGGCATCAAAATAGAGAAGCAGAGAGAATTGAGGAGGAATTGAAGAAATTAGCCCCTTGATTCCTCAAGAGCTATATTTATAAGTTGTACAATATCAATATGTGTTGGACAATGTCCTTAAATTTATATTTCATTGCATGTATATTCTTTTTATAAGATACACTTCACATGTTTCCTTTAGAGTTTTTAACGACAAAATCTGGAGCCACAGCATATAGCATGTGAAGTTTTTAACTGGCGAGTGATGGGCACATAGCAGTGTTCAATAATTAGAAAATACAAGGACACAAGAGGTTTTTCCCAGGTTCGGTGTTTCTACCTACATCCTACAAAAATTGTTCCACTAGATCATTGATCAAAATTACAATCGTCAAGGGGGTGATGGGAGTTGTGCTTATTAGCTTCTCACTTATTTCATCAGCCTTAGCTGGAATTAATATGAAAGTGCTGCTTATCAGCTTTTCACTCATTTCTATAGCCTTAGATGGAAATATACAAGAAGAAAATGTTGGTGTGTGTGTGTGAAAAAGAAAATGAGATGAGATTTAGAGAGAAATGAAGAGATGAAAACCCTAATAGAGATAATGTGGGAAAATGGGAAGATCACGGGTGGAGTAATAAAGTGGGGGAACAACTTTTCAGAAAGTGAAGAATCTCGAGAAGAAAGGAATAAAGATGTTAGAGGATATGAACAAATTTAATAAGGGTGAAAGAGGTGGTTGGGAAATTAATTCGGGTGGGGAAGGTTAGGTGGGAGTAAATATGATTTTAGAATTAGGTTAGAAGTTAATTGGGTTGATGTGGGGTTAAGTAGGGCCAAAATTTAAAAACAAGAATGGCCCAGTAGAAATTAAAAAGGATAAAACATTTCCAAATATGGAAATAACATGATAAGTGCAAATTCAACTGGGACATCCCAAAGAGAAAATTGTACAAATACATATAGGATGGAGGAAGTACAATAGTTCATTCAACTAGTCATTCTTTTTCTTTATATTTTATGGACCATAATTATTTATAATATATTATGTTATGCAGGAAATTCACATTTCAAAAAAATTTTATGTTCTCAACATAATATTCCGATATGTGATTCTCAATTTATAAAATAAGTGTAAATATAAGAGCATATGCACTGGGGGTTTCTTTGTGGAAATAAACTACAAAACCTTAGAGTGGGAGTTTTATAGTGGTCTCAGATGAAAGAAACCAAGGCCAGGAATCTTACAGAAGAAATCGCCCCAAATCATAAAGTCCCATGTGTATGGGCATATGCTGTTGCGCAAGCCATTTTCTGCCCCCATGCCTCAACTGCCACACTGCTCCCCCTTTTCAATTTTATTTTCATGCATGGGACATGTGGCCCAATCCTGTGGTGCCACGTATACCAATTTTGTTCAATTCCAACGTTGACTCATTGAAGTCAACTGTTAACAGAACCTACAAAGACATAAATATCACTAGGCTTAAAACTAAATATAAAATGACCATTCTATCCTAGACATCTTCTTTTTATTCATCTTTATCTTCAAACACATCCGCTGCCCAAAGCTCACCGCTGCTTCACCGCTCCACTGCTTCTTCACACAACCTGCAAAGTAACCTACTTGTGAAACCATCATGCTTGATGACTGCCAGAGTCCTGCACCACCACCCGCTCAGCACAGCCGCCAGAGTTATGTGCACCCACCACCGCCGCCTGTATCCATCACCGCTGCTTCTTGAACCACCATTGCCCCATCTTTTTCACCCATCACCGTTGCGAGGATGTTCTATGCCACAACCCGCTCAACATCAATACCTTTATTCTATACACCTACCACGTAGTTATGTGCACCGACTACCGCCATCAGAAACCCTAGCCCCACCACCAGAAATCCCAGTCCCTCCACCCTATCCCCGCCGCTCACCAACCTAACCCCACCATCCAGAAGTCCTAGCCCTTCCGCCTACCTCTATTGCCTAGAAACCTAGCCCCGCCACTCATCACCTCCGCCCAGAAACCCCACCCCCACCGCCCACTTCCCCCATAAACCCTAGTCTCGTTAGGTACGCCTCCCATCACATCCGCCCAGAAACTCCAGCGTCCTCCAAAAACCCAGAATCCCCACCTCCATCCTAAACCCTAGCCCCACCAACTGCACCGCCCACCACTAATACTAGCTGCGTTTTTATCCAGATGTTGTGATGACAGAGAAGGCGACGTTGTTTTACCAGTGCTTTGGGCCTTAAGAGAAGGCAACTATAGTAGCAGCAAAGAAGTGGGGGTCAACGGGATAAACTTGGAATTTGGACGGCGCACCGGGGTGGCGGAGGAAATTCCTGATCTTCTGCGCCATGATTTTGGAGAGAGCCACAGACGACTAGAGACAGAGAGAGAGGCGGTGAAAGAAGGGAACCCTAATCAAAGAGTGAAAAGCGAAGACCGGGAGGAGAGAGGTGGAAGAAAAGAGAAAGGAGGCAGAAAGAGATAAGAGATGAGAGGGTTATTGTTGTCTTTTTCAATTTTTATTTTTATTTTTCTAATTTAGAATAATGGGAATTTCACCTATTTCTGCCCAATTTGACCGTTGACATTTTAGCAGACAAAGTCCAGGATTAGATTTGCATTTCAGAGTTTGCAAGGTTATATCTGCATTTTCGAACAAAATATAGGGCTAAAACACATTTTCATCTATAAGAAAAAAATTGGAGGTTATCTAAATATTTGACCCAAATAAAAAAATCGTTACTTTGGCTCTGTTTGGCATTAGCGTTTTGGTTGGCATTTTGATTGGCATTTGATTATTGGCATTTTTGCTCGGTCAAACCGCCAATGAATACGAAAAAAGTGTTTGGTTGCTTACCTTTATGACGTAGCGTATCCGCCAAATACGAAACAATATTAGCATTTTTCTTTAGCGTTTAACTTTTACCTTTAACAATTACTTTTTAACCTTCTACCATTTTGCCTTTCTCTAGACCACTAGTACACAATAAACATACGACATCGTTTTATGTTTTTTGGAATTTAAATTTAACTTTTTTATCGACATTTTTTGGAATTTAATTTTTTTTCATGGTTAAATTTTAATGTAATTCAATTTTATTTTTCCTCTCTTATTTCAATATTTATCCTTTACTCAATCTAATTGTCGATAGAAGAACATTAGTTTGATGAGTGTATATAAAGAATTTTTAAAATTTTACCTCATTAGAATTATTTGATTTACTAATACTAATATACTATAAATAACTAGTGGTATAACATTGTGCGTTGTGCGATATGATTAATTAAAATATTGAGATTAAGTTTCATTTAAAATATGAGTTATGAAGTGAAATAATTAATTTAGTTAAACTGTTAAATATTGAATACAGTACAAATTAATTATTTTTATAATATTTCATTCGAATTATTAAAAAATAATTATTTATATGTTGAGATTCATTTTAAAAGGTTACCATAATTATATGCATCTTAATGCAAAAAATAAAAGTAAATGTCAAATGATCTTATTAGTCTAACTAATTAGAAAATAACCTCATTTAACAATTATTCGGTCTAAAACAAGACTCTGTCATGCATTAATAAATAAATAATATGCATACATATTTTTATCAACAATACTGTACCATTGTACAAATTTTTTGAACATTTTGTTATTTCATTATTATATGTTTCTTTGAATTTTCTTTATTGATAAATGTGTGTATATATATATATGTATATATATGGTACAATAAGATATTTATAGCTTTAAATATACCTTTAGAATTTATATATTTTAATAATTTATGATTGATTATACATAGTGAATAATTAAAATCAGTAACATATTATAATATTAGTATGTTAACAAGTTAGAGTCTGTTTCTTGAAAGACAGTCTTTCCATAAGCCATGGAAGGACCAAGGTTTAAACTGTAAATTAGAAGAAATGAAGATAAAATTTTAGAGTTGCATTAATCGGGTAATAAACATTATAACTTCTACACGTTGCATAATAAAATTTTAATATTTCAACTAAACCTTTTACCTTTTTATTATTCTAATTAATCCCCGTCTTTCTATAAAACTATAGAAAGACGGTATTTCCCAAGACTTTGCCAACAAGTTATAATTGATTATACATGGTAAAGATTTAAAATCAGTAACATATTATAATTTTAGTATGTTATTTTTAGATAACTTTGCTTTAGATTAGTTAAAATAACTTCAATTTTTACTGGTTGAAAAACCATCCAAAGCAAATAATTTTCTATTATATGGTGCTTAAGATTGGATATAAAATTATAATTTTAAAATATTTTAAATTTTGTATAAATATTTGAATCGACAAACCATCCACCTCACATAAAAATACTCATAAGAAAGATAAATAAGTTTGTTGAATGTAATTCAAGAATAAATGTTAGGTAAAAAACTTACACAATACATCCACTTTATCATAACCAAAGCGAATGAATTAATAAATATATTATTTTCAATATTAGTGAATATGTTAAATACTTGAAAATAAATTGTTATAATATTATTGAAAATAATAACATAGAATCTTACTTTAACCAGCCTAAACTTTAGGTAAGCCCTATTATGCAATTAATATAAATTTCAATTTTGGGGTGGGGTGGGATTTATTATTAAAATTTTGTTGATAAATATAGTGACCTATCGTGTAATTATCAAAATACTATAAATATCATAAAATATCCAGGATTTCCAAAAATAAATTGATCAAATTTCTCCTATCCCGATCGGAATCTGTAACCGACACTTCTCTGCCATGAACCCCCACAGCTCTGCCACCGCGCTTCTTCTACCTCCACGGCAAGATCGTTGCGACGGCGCTTCTTCTACAAGCTTTGCGCCACTGCCGCTCTGTGTCACTGGCGAGATCGTCAGCTAGTGCTAGGGCACCGGTAGCGAAACCCTAGGCCTGTACAATTCAGACCTTCATCTTCAATTATCCGTCGTACAGATCGAAGGCTTCGACGAGGTTGCTTCGATTTAGAGTAGTCTCCAACGGTGCCGCTCGAGGTCGAACGATTTCGACAATGTTTTTGGTGGCGCGGTGAGGAGAAGTCTTCTGCGGTGAAGTGAAAAGAAGGAGAGCGTTGGCAGAAGGAGCGCGCAGAAACTTCTTGTTGAAAAATAAGGCGGGGCATCAAATGCACGCTAGGGATCGGGAAGGAGAATCGCGCGTGAAGCCATAAGCGATGACAAGTGAAGCTTGCGTGTGCCTTCATGCTTTGGTAAAAATGACAGCGGCGACGAATGGTGGCGGCGGCGGTGATCAACATCGGCGCGACAAACCGTGATTGACCTTCGTCTCATGAGATGTAAGGTTCAATAATGTATTTTACATTTCAAATACTTGCTGAGGTATAATATGTTGTTGACTGAGCTTATTTCATGAATAATTGTTTGGTCTAGTGGTAAGTACTCCTGTTGTTGAGTTGAAGGTCAGGGGTTCAAGTCTCAGCATGACCTTTTTATTTTGAAGACTTTATGTTCTTGATGTACATGTTGAGTTTTATTATTATTTGATTGAGTACATGTTCAATAAGAGTCTTTTGTGTAGTGGTTATTTCTCTAAGCATCGAGGTTATAGGCTTGGGTTCAAATCCTACTCTTTTTTCCTTAAGAATTTTTATTCTTCAAGTACTGTAGCTTTTTGTTGATGTTTTTAGCTTTTTTTCTCTTATGTTAATGTTTTTCATTATTCGGGTGAGATATAATTGATACGAGTTGAGGTTCTAAAGTTGTTTTTGGGTAGTATAGATTGATATTTGTAGTTTTTTTAAAAATTATTTCATGTTTTATGCTTGAGGAACTGTAGCTTTTTTTTCTCTTATGTTGAAGTTTTTCTTTATTCGAGAGATTAATTTCATACGAGTTGATGTTCTGTATTTTTTTTGGGTAGTATGGATTGATATTTGTAGTTTTTTTTAATTTTCTCAAGTTTTATGCTTGGATACTGTAGCTTTTATTTTATTATGTTGATGTTTTTCATTATTCAAGTGAGATTTAATTGATATGAATTGAGATTTTGTAGTTTTTTGGGTGATATGTATTGATAATTGTAATTTTTTTATTTATTCATATTGATGTTTTTCATTTTCCAGCTGAGGTTTCGGTAACAGGAGTTGATGTTTGTAGTATCTTTTTTCTTATGTTGATGTTTTTCATTTTCCGGATGAGGTTCAAGTGTTAGGAGTTCATGTTTGTAGTCTTTTTTTATAAAAAAAAATTGTTGATTTTTTTTAATGATTTTCAGAGGGAATAATTTATACTCTTGAGGTACCATAGCTTTTTTGGTGATGTTTTTTTCTCTCTCTCATTTTGATGTTTTTCATTTTCTAGATGAGTTTTAATTGATAGGGGTTGATGTTTGTAGCTTTTTTGATGATATGGTTGATTTTTTGTAGCGTTTTTTTTTCTTATGTTGATGTTTTTCATTTTATGTTAGTGCTTCAAATGTAGGTTGTAGGTGCTTATTTTTATAACTTGTGTGTGTTATGAAAACAAACTGTGCTTAGAGTACAACTTGTTAGTGCTTCAATCGTTGCTTGTAAGTCTCAGCATGACCTTTTTATCTTGAAGATTTTTTGTTCTTGATGTACATGTTGAGTTTTATTATTATTTGATTGAGTACATGTTCAATAAGAGTCTTTTGTGTAGTGGTTATTGCTCTAAGCATTGAGGTTATATGCTTGGGTTCAAATCCTACTAGGTTCTTTTTTCCTTAAACATTTTTATTCTTCAGGTACTGTAGCTTTTTGTTGATGTTTTTAGCTTTTTTCCTCTTATGTTGATGTTTTTCATTATTTGGGTGAGATATAATTGATATGAGTTGAGGTTCTAAAGTTTTTTTTTGGGTAGTATGGATTGATATTTGTAGTTTTTTTAAAAAATTATTTCATATTTTATGCTTGAGGAACTGTAGCTTTGTGTTGATGTTTTTAGCTTTTTATCTCTTATGTTGATGTTTTCATTATTCGAGAGATTTAATTGATACGAGTTGATATTCTGTAGTTTTTTTGGGTAGTGTGGATTGATATTTGTAGTTTTTTTTCTCAAGTTTTATGCTTGAGGTACTGTAACTTTTATTTTATTATGTTGATGTTTTTCATTATTCAGGTGAGATTTAATTGATATAAATTGAGATTCTGTAGTTTTGTGGGTGATATGTATTGATAATTGTAATTTTTTATTTATTCATATTGATGTTTTTCATTTTCCAGCTGAGGTTTCGATAACAGGAGTTGATGTTTATAGCATCTTTTTTCTTATGTTTATGTTGATGTTTTTCATTTTCCAGATGAGGTTCAAGTGTTAGGAGTTGATGTTTGTAGTTTTTTTTTTATAAAAAATCGTTGATATTTTTTTAATGATTTTCATAGGGAATAATTTACACTCCTAAGGTACCATAGCTTTTTTGGTGATGTTTCTCTCTCTCTCTCATGTTGATGTTTTTCATTTTATAGATGAGTTTTAATTGATATGGGTTGATGTTTGTAGCTTTTTTGATGATATGGTTAATTTTTTGTAGTATTTTTTTCTTATGTTGATGTTTTTCATTTTATGTTAGTGCTTCAAGTGTAGGTTGTAGGTGCTTATTTTATAACTTGTGTGTGTTATGAAAACAAACTGGTGCTTAAAGTACAGCTTGTTAGTGCTTCAATCGTTGCTTGTAAGTGCTTCAATCGTTGCTTGTTTAGGAGTTGATGTTTGTAGTTTTTTTTTGATGATATGGTTGATTTTTGTAGTGTTTTTTTCCTTATATTGACATTTTTCTTATTTTTGTTAGTGATTCAAACGTAGTTGTAGGTGCTTATTCTATAACTTGTATGCGCTTCAATCGTTGTTTGTAAGTGCTTGAATCAGTACTTGTTAGGAATTGATGTTTGTAGTTTTTTTGATGACATGATGGATTTTTCGTAGTTTTTTTCTCTTTATGTTGTTTTTCATTTTTTGTTAGTGCTTCAAATGTAGGTTGTATGTGCTTATTATATAACTTGTAAATGCTTCAATCGTTGCTTGTTACGAGTAGTTTTTTTTAAAATGACAATTAAGCTTTGTTGATATTCTTATAATTTTTTGTTAGTCAATTTTTTTTAAAAAAAATTTGTTGATTTTTATATGTTTATGCCTTTTTTATTTGATTTTTTATACATTTTTTTGTTGCAGTTTTTTACTGATGTTTTATGATTTTTTGATAAAGTTCTGCTATTTTTTGTTGATGTTTTCTGCAATTTTTATTTTTTTTTGCATTTTAAAAATATTTGTTTTGCAGATAGCATGTGGTGGGAAAATGATGGGAAAAAGTTGGACGAAAAAACCCATGGAAAGTTATTAGCGTAGGTCCCTGTAAAATAATTAGAGATAGGCACATTTAAAATTATTAGAGATAGGTCAATGGAGCTAGAATATTGTTAGAATTGTAGAGAAGCCCCTGCCTGAAGTTTAGGCTGCCTCACAGGAGATCATCCCAAATAATAATAATAAAATATGTAAAATAAGTTTATAAATAATGAAGAGTCCGTCTCTTGAAAGACGGTATTTCCATAAGTGTTGGAAAGACCAAGGTTTGAAGTGCAAATTAGAAGAAATAAAGATAAAATTTTTGGGTTGCATGAATCCAGTTGCAAACTTTATAACTACTACACGTTGTATAATAAAATTTTAATATTGTAACTAAGACCCTTTATATTTTATTATTCGAATTAAACCTCATATTTCCTTAACCTTATGGAAATATGGTCTTTCCCAAGATTTCGCCAATAATGAATGATCGTCATGTTCTTAAATGTAATTTTGCATAAAATCGCAATAGCCAACAGTAATAATTGCTAAATACCTTTGTAAACCGCTAATTGTGAAACTGCTAATAAAAACAGGTATCAGCTGGTCAAATCAGCTATGTGAGACAGCTCACCGCCACCTGATTGCCAAACATGGTCTTTCTCTCTCTTTCCTTAAAAAGCTTTACAAACCCTTAAATTGACCGGGATCACCTATTTGCCATCCTAAAAATTGGAATTAGGGCTTTCGCCGCCGACAATCAATCAACAAGAAGGGGATGGCGGCGGGAAGTGAAGAAAATTCAACCGGAAAGCGGCTGAAAGATTGTGACGGAAGTGGCCAAATCGATCATATTAGCAATTTACCCGAAGCCATTGTTTCCCACATACGTTCCTTCCTTCCCACCAAATCGGCCGTAGCAACAAGCTTCCTGTCCAAAACTTGGAAGCTTCGCGGCACCAAACTTACCATCTTAGATTTTGACGATAGCTTCTGGATCTCGCGCGACGGCGGCGGTACAGCTCCCAAGATGAATTTTGTGGAGTTTGTGAATATGGTTTTGCTCAATCACACCGCTGAATCCATCCACAAGTTTTCTCTCAAATGGGACCGCCACGAACGATCCCCTTATGTTAAACTATGGGTCGATACCGCCATAGCTCGAAATGTCCGGGTTATTGATATAACTTTAGATACGAGTACACAGGTGGAAAGGTATGATCTCAATTTACCAGCTGCACTCTACTGTTGTTAGGATAAATCAGACTCCTGATTAGATTATGATTTATTATGATTAGAGTTCTTTCTTTGTTACACCTCTATTGTACTCTCTATATATTTAGATATCAATAATACAATTGATTACGGTAAATCATTCTATCATGGTATCAGAGCAGAGTCTGATCCAAAGACCTAAACCCTAACAAGAGCAAAAACTTCAATGTCGCTGTTGAGTTTTGCAGTCATATCAGAAGCAATAAATCCGGGAGCAATAGCATTGACGTTGATGTTTCTGCTGGCATATTCCTTTGCATGCAGCCTTCTATAAGCCTTGGTCCATTTGACTTTACGGGGGTTCCTCTTCATCTTGAAGTTTTTGTGGCACTTTGATCTACAGAATCTGAAGACCTTTGCATCATTGCGAACAAACTGGAGAACAAACTGCATATTCCTTTGCAACGGATTTTGTCAGGCCAATAACCCCAGCTTTTGCTGCACTATAATTGGCTTGTCCGACATTACCAACAAGACCAACCACGGATGCTATATTAATGATCCTTCCCTTTCTCTTCTTCATCATCACCTCAATTTTGTTCCTATGACTACTTTAGGTGGTTTCTCAAGATTTAAGCCCCATGGGTACAAGTGGATTGTAGATTCTGGCGCTACAAAGCACATGGCATCATCTCCTACTGTTATTGATTATGTGACACCTTACCATGGCTCTTCCCATGTCTATGTTGGTAATGGTTCTGAACTCCCTATTACTCATGTTGGTGAATCTCGGTTTTCTAAGTCTTTGCCTATTTATGATGTGCTTATTGTGCCTGATATCACTAAAAATTTGCTCTCTGTTAGCAAATTAACTCAAGATTTAAATGCTGTTGTCTGCTTTGATGATCGTTCTTTTATCATTCGGCATAAAATCAATGGGGAAACTTTGGGTCACGGCCATATTGAGAATGGTCTTTATGTCTTAGACTATGGTGCATCTGCTTTAGTGTCTACTGTAAAGTCAAATAAGTCGCGTGCGTCCTTTGAAATCTGGCATGCTAGACTTGGTCATGTTCCGCATTCTGTTATTTCTGGTTTGTGTGCCTCTGGATCCTTATCTGTCTCGTCGGTTTTGCCTAAACCCACCATTTGTGAGGCATGTGAAAAAGCTAAAGGGAAACGTTTATCTTTTCATACAAATGATAAACGCGCTGCTCGGGTACTTGATCTAGTTCATTGTGACCTCTGGGGGCCTTCTCCTATTATATCTTCTGATGGTTTCTCCTACTATGTCATTTTCCTTGATGATCATTCTCGACTCTCATGGCTTTACCTACTTCGTCGTAAATCTGATTTTTGGGATGTCTATCGCCAGTTTGAGGCCTTTGTGGAGAACCAGTTTTCTTCCACCATTAAAGTGTTTCAGAGTGATGGGGGGACCGAGTTCGTAAATGGTCGCTTACGCTCTCATTTTCAGAAAAAAGGCATTCACCATCAGATTTCTTGTCCGTATACTCCTGAGCAGAATGGTCGGGCTGAGCGCAAGCACCGCCACATTGCTGAGATGGGCTTGTCTATGTTGTACCACTCTCATGTTCACAAGCGGGCGAAGCACATCGACATCGACTACCATTTTGTTCGTGAGTTGGTGACATCTGGAAAGCTGCGTGTTGCTCATGTTCCGACTTCTCTTCAGATTGCGGATATTTTCACCAAGGGGCTCTCTCGTCCGCTGTTCGAGTTCTTCAGGTCCAAGCTGTGCGTTGGCGAGCATCCGACGCTCCGCTTGAGGGGGGGTGTTAGGATAAATCAGACTCCTGATTAGATTATGATTTATTATGATTAGAGTTCTTTCTTTGTTACACCTCTATTGTACTCTCTATATATTTAGATATCAATAATACAATTGATTACGGTAAATCATTCTATCAACTGTTGTGGAACACTAGAAGTTCTGAAATTAATGGGGGATTTTGTTGTTAAACTTCCTCTCGTGGTTTGTCTTCCCAAACTCACTGTTCTTGAGCTTCATTCGGTTAGATATGAATCAGATGAGTCCTTTCAGAAGCTTATATCTGGCTGTCCCGGGCTCCAATCTCTCAATATTCATAGGACCAACTCCGATGATATAAGTGTTTATATCATTTCTTCGCCCACGGTCAGAAGTCTTCTTCTAACTTTTCTCGAGCCGGATTCTTGCGAACAGCCAGACGGTATCATCCAACTGAAGGTGAAAATTAATACTCCTGCACTTGAACATCTTTTCTTATATGATCTTGCTGCTACAGAGTATTTGATACTAGGGCCAACCTCGGTGGACGAGGTTGAACTCGATATCCAAGATGGCATTATTGGGTTGGTTCAATCTCTTGATCGTTTGAAGTTTCTGGAACTATCATTGCGATCCATGGATGGTATTTTCTTTAGCAGAGCCCCCAACCAATTCTCAACAAGATTTGAGAGATTAACCCAATTGATGGTGGAAATGGATGCTAATCACTGGAGCTGTCTGCTGAATATGATTGATTGTTGTGTCAACTTAGAAGTTCTCGACATTACAAAGGTGTCATCTTGCAAAAAATGTTGGTTGGATCCTGTCAGTGTTCCCAAATGCTTTTCAACAAGTCTAAGACATGTGTTATATGACGGATTTTTTGGGCATGAGGATGAGATGGGGATGATAAAGTTCATTCTGGAACACGGCTTATGGATTGAAACAGTCGCTATAGTCTCCCATACTAAGTCTTCTACATCTTGTGATGAAGAGCTTCAAATACTCAACAATGTTTTGCAGTTGTCCAGAGCTTCGCCAGCCTGTAAAATCTCCTTTTCTTGAAAAGGTAGTGGATGTCCGGGAATTGGTGAGGTTTTGTGAAAGATCTTGAGCGATATGTTTAATTTTCTGAAAATAGCTCTAGCCTTCCGTGTGCCCTTTGGGTTATGTTTTTTTTTTCTACCTTCAAATACTGTGATTGGTGGATTCAGGATGAATTCACTGCATTAAACTGCTTGTATTGTTCATTGTCATCTGAGGTCTGGCTTCATATTAGCCGTGTTTCATTTGTGCAACTTTGCATTTCCATGGCATTATTTGCTTCATAGTGAAGATGCATCTTTAGTGTGTTAGACCAAGTATGTAGAGCTGACCCTCTATGTCCTTTTTGGCTTGGCTGCTGGCCTTTGAATCCACTTCTCTCTTTTTTGTTAGATTGCAGTCCCGGTGGGATTCTAATATTCAACCAAATATTTCCCCATTGGTTTTATTAGCCTTGTGTGAGCATGCTAGATTTATTTGAGATTGCTGCCTCGTCGTTACAGCCGTATGAGGTCTCTTGAGAACTTTTTATTTCTAAAAAAAATTCTAATTAAATGTTAATGGCGAAGATATTAAATTCGTATCAGATTGGACAAAATGTCCACATTTGAGTGATCTTTACAATGTGACACGGGCTTGATCTTATTTACATAGAGGCACTAAGAGTGAACATTCTTAAATAATGGCCTAAGTGGCATTTAAAAAGATATATTAAAGATAAAAGGTTGTTTACTTTGGAACCATTCGGCAAGTTAATTCGCTCTCACCAAGCTCAATCCACCGCCTTGAGACAGCAAAATTGGGTGCCAGAGAGTGAGAATTGAAGGTCACGAAGAAGATGGGACAACCATACCTCGATGCCAATATAGGCCAAATTGGATTGATAGACCGTATGTTGTTTCTTGGCACTCCATGAGATGGGATTGCCGCTAAGAAAGCCATGCATACATCAAACTTTGAGTCTTAAGACAGCGAGCATAGTTAACATCGATGCTGACCAAAACCATGGAATAGAAAACTAAGTGAAAGGAAACAACCATCTCCAGCTAACCCGATTGTCGAAGATCCAAAGCAAGTGAATCGACAAGTCATGCTTCTTCCCTCGATGTTCCCACTGTGGTCTCCACAAGCGCGATGTTGGGATGAATCACGTTCGAGTGCAAGGAGAGGAAAAGAAGTGGAGAGAGTTCGAAGGCAAAGCAATGTACAGAACAGAGAAGAAGATTCGAGTGGCCGAAAGGGAAAAAAGAGGGAAGCGCATTTTAAACATTTCACACACCCCAAATTAAAACGCCATCTTTCTCCATCTATAAGATTGGCTGGGACGGAATGAGTAGAAATTTTGTCCGCACTCATGGTTTTTTTATGCATAATAGCTCATTCAATTAATGTACAATATCTCATTCAATTAGTCATTCTTTTTCTTTCTTTATCCTGGACCATAGTTATTTACAATATTAACATGAACACTTAAATGGTGATATGGGCTTGAACATATTTACTCAAAGGCACTAAAAAAGAACATTCTTAATAATGGCCAAAGTGGCATATAAAAGGATATTTAAGATAAAATGTTGTTTACTTTTGAAGCATTCGACAAGTTTAACTCACTCTCACCAAACTCAATCCACCGCCTTAAGACAATATCCCGCCTCTAGCCGGCCACATTAGGAAGAATTCAATCAACCACACAATCAATTATTCATCCACGGTTCACTAGGAAGTTTCCAATCAATAACACAAACAATTATCCATCTACAGTTAAGATAACACTACAGGCAATCCAAAACTAAGAAAATATAGCATAAACCCTAAAATATATGGGTCATCCCCATCAAACCCGTTCCAACTCCCATCTCTCGTGTAGGGGACCGAATTCGATAATTTCATATTGCCAAATGTGCTTCTTTTTCAATGCATAGGGAGTTTCCATTGAAGCCATAGCATGGGTTCTTTTAGTGTTTTGTATTGTCAAGGCTGAGCTTCTAAATGTTGAAACTTGTATAAATGTTCATGGGTGTATAGACCTTGAAAATATTTGGGAATTTTGAACTAAAAATGCTTCTTATATTTTCTGACCGATAGGATATCGATTTGTAGAAGGTAAACTCCTTTTGATTTAGGGTTTTGATTATTAGGAAATATAGATGGTACAAAGAAGACGAGTTGTACTAGTATTCATTGAATAGCCATGCACTAAAATTTCTATTATGACAATCCCTTAAGTGAAGCGTCTGATGTTTTGAAATTTAGCACTTCGAATTTAAAAAAACTCAAACAAAGAACGAGAGTACCGTTTAGTGAAAATATCAGCCAACTGGAGCAAAATAGACGCATGGGTGGTGTGAAAGTTACCAAAAGCAATTAACACATAAACAAAATGACAGCCAAGTCTATGTGCTCTGGCCGCTTTGAGCAATACGGTTTTGTTTCAAAAAATATTGCGTTGTAATTAGCACACATCAAAAGGAGGTTCTAGAGAGTGAGAATCGAAGATCACGAAGAAGATGAGACAACCAAACCTCAATGCCAATATAGGCCAAATTGGAATGAGAGACCATTTTTTATTTCTTGGCACTCCATGGGACAAGATTGCCACCATGAAACACCACATAGCCATGCATACATCAAATGTTGAGTTCTAAGACAGTGAGCACAGTCAGCATAGATGCTGACCAAAATAATGGAAGAGTAAGCTAAGCGAAAGGAAAGACCATTTTCATCTACCCCAATTGTCGAAGATCTGGAGTAGGTTGATCGAGAAGTCATGCTTCTTCTCCTAACGTTCCCACTGCGGTCTCCACCAGTGCGATATCGGGATGAATCTCGATCGAGTGCACAGAGAGGTGTAGAAGTAGAGAGAGTTTGAAGGCAAAGCAATGGAGGGACCAAAGAAAAAGAGTGGAGCGGCGGAAAGGTCAAAAATAGGGAAGCACATTTTAAACATTTCACACACCCCAAATTAAAACACCACCTTTCTTTGCCTACAAGATTGACTGGTACGGTGCGAATAGCAATTTTGTCTGCACATATGTTGTTTATGCATACTAGATCATTCAATTAATGTACAATATCTCATTCAACTAGTCTTTCTTTTTCTTTCTTTATTCTGGACCATAATTATTTACTATATTAACTTGAACACTTAAACAGTGGTATGGGCTTAACCATATTTACACAAAGGCACTAAAGAAGAACATTCTTAATAATGGCTTAAGTGGCATTTAAAAGGACATATTAACAATTAAAAAAGGTTTTTTTTACTTTGGAAGCATTCGGCAAGTTTAACTCGCTCTCACCAAATTCAATCCACTGCCTCGAGACAGTATCCCACCTCCAGCTAGCCACATTAGGAAGAATTCAATCAACCACACAATCAATTATTCATCCACGTTTCAGTAGGAAGTATCCAATAAAAAACACAAAAAATTATCCATTTACTATTAAGATAACACTACAGGCAATCCAAATCGATGAAAATATAACTTAAACCCTAAAATATTTGGGTCATCCCCATCAAACTCGTTCCGACTCCCGTCTCTCATGTAGGGTACTGAACTCGGTCATTTAAGATTTCCAAAGATGCTTCTCTTTCAATGTATAGGGAGTTTCCTTTGAGGCTATAGAAGGGGTTCTTGCAGTGTTTTCCATCGTCAAGCCTGAGCTTTTTAATTTTGAAACTTGTATAAATGATCATGATTGTATAGACCTTGCAAATATTTGGGGAATTTGAACTAAAACTACTCCATCTATTTTCTTACCGGTAGGATACCAATTTGTAGAAGTTAAATTCTTTATGATTTAGGGTTTTTATTATTAGGAAATATGTATAGTATAAAGAAGACAAGGTGTACTAGTATTCAGAGACTAACTACTCACTAGTATCTTCTATTGTGACAGTTCCTCAAACGTAGTGTCTGATATTTGAAATACAGCGTTTGGAATTTTAAAAAACTCAAAAAAAGAACAAGAGCCATTTAGTGAAAATATCAGCCAGCTGGAGCAAAATAAACACATGGCCAGTGTGAAACTTACCAAAAGCGATCAACACACAAAAAAGTGACGTTCTAGTCTATGTGCTCCGCCCGCTTGTGAGCAATAGGGTTTTGTATCAAAAAATATTTCATTGTAAGTATCTCACAGCAAAAGTGGGTTCCAGAGAATGAGAATTGAAGATTACGATGAAGAGGAGACAACCAAACATCAACACCAATATAGGTCAAATTTGGAATGAGATATCGTATGCTATTTCTTGGCACTCCATGGGACATGATTGCCACTACAAAAAACCACCTATCTATGCATACATCAAACTTTGAGTCTCAAGACAGTGAGCACCGTCAGCGTCAAAGCTAACCAAAACCTTGGAAGAGCAAGCTAAGCAAAAGGAAAGACCATCTTCGGGTACCTCGATTGTCGCAGATCTGGAGCATGTGGATTGAAAGGTCATGCTTCTTCCCCCAGCATTCCCCCAACGATCTCCACCTGTGCAGTGTCGAGATGAATCTCGATCGAGTGCATAAAGAGGTGAGGAAGTGGAGAGAGTTCGAAGGCAAAGCAATGGAGGGAACGAAGAAGAAGAGTGGAGAGGAGGAAAGGGCAAAAAATGGGAAGTACAATTCAAACATTTTACACACCCCAAATTAAAACACCATCTTTCTTCATTTGCAGGATTGGCTGCGATAGAGGGAGTAGCAATTTTGTCTGCAACACATGTTGTGTATGTACCATAGATCATTCAATTAATGTAAAATTGCTCAATCAACTAGTCATTCTTTTTCTTTCTTTGTCCTCGACCATAATTATTTACTTTATTAAGTTATGCATATATTCACGATACAAGAAAATATAGGCTTTGTTCGGCAGAAATTATAAGTTGTTTTGCTTATAAGCAAAACGCTTTTTAATAGTTGGTAAAGTACTAAAAATAGCTTATTTTGGAAGAAGAAACTATTTTTCTGGGGAAAAGCAAAAGTTGGTCTCCCATGCTTTCAAAATTAGTCAGTCCATAACTTTTAAAGTACAATATTTAAATTTTATAAAAAAAATACAGAATTTGAAGTAAAAAGTATAATGGACAGTCAATAAGCTTATGGTGTTTGACTAAGATACTATTCAACAAAAGTTTTCTGGCCTAGTGGTTAGGATTCTTGACATTGAGGTTGGAGGTCAGAGGTTCGAGTCTCACTGTGACTATTATTTTTGAAGATTTTTATGTTCTTGATGTGTATACTGAGATTTGATATTATTTGACTGAGTCTATATTCAATAAGAGAGTCTTTGGTGTATTGGTTATTGATATAGGTTTTGAGGTTAGAGACCTGGGTTCAAATCCCTCTAAGTCCATCTTTTTTTAAAGAATTTTTATTCTTGGGGCACTGGAGCTTTTTGTTGATGTTTGTAGCTTTTATTCTTTTATGTAAATTCTTTTCATCATTCGGGGGGAATTTAATTAATATGACTCGAGGTGTTGTAGTTTTTTTGGGTGATATGGATTGATTTTTGTAGTTTTTTATCTTCTCATGTTGTTGTTTGTCATTTTCTGGCTGAGGTTTTGTAATAGGAGTTGATGTTTATAGTGTCTGTTTTCTTATGTTGATGTTTTTCATTGTCTGGATGAGGTTCATGTGTTAATAGTTGATGTTTGTATTTTAAAAAAAAAAAATCGTTGATGTTTTATGATTTTTAGAGTGAATAGTTTATACTCTTGAAGCACCGTAGCTTTTTTGTTAATGTTTATAGTTTTTTTTCTCTCATGTTGATTTTTTTGTTTTATATATGAGTTTTAGGTGATAGGGGTTGATGTTTTTCGCTTTTTTGATGACATGGTTGATTTTTTTTGGTAATAAGAATTGATGTTTATAGTGTCTTTTTTCTTATGTTGACGTTTTCATTTTTTGTTAGTGCTTCAAAGGTAGGTAGTTGGTGCTTATTGTATAGCTTGTGTGTGTTATGAAAACAAATTGGTGCTTAGAGTACAACTTGTAAGTGCTTCAATCGTTGCTTGTTAGGAGTTGATGTTTGTAACTTTTTTTTGATAATACGGTTGATTTTTTTTAGTGTTTTTTCCTTACGTTGACGTTTTTCATTTGTTTAGTGCTTTAAATGTAGGTTGTAGGTGCTTATTTTATAACTTGTAAGTGCTTCAATCATTGTTTGTTAAGAGTGTATGTTTGTAGCTTTTTTTATGACGTGGTTGATTTTTTGTAGTATTTTTTTTCTTACGTTGACGTTTTTCAATTTTTTTAGTGTTTCAAATGTAGATTGTAGGTGCTTATTTTATAACTTGTAAGTGATTCAATCGCTGCTTCTTAGGGGTTTATGTTTGTAGTTTTCTTTTTTTAAAATGATAATTTAGCTTTGTTGAGATTTTTTTATTTTCAGTTTATTTTCTTTTAGTCGTAGTTAATGTTTTTTTAAAATTTTTTTTATTTTTATTTGAATTTTACTATTTTATTTGAATTTTTTATATATTTTTTGCTGTAGTTTTTAATTGATGTTTTTTTTGTTGATGTTTTACTATTTTTACCGATATTTCTGCAGTTTTTGCTGCGTTTTAAAATTTATTTTTGCATTTTTTTTACATTCTAAAAATATTTTTTTGATTTTTTTGTGCAGATTGCAGATAGTGAGGAAATGATGGAAAAAAATTAGATGAAAAATACCTGATAAGTTATTAGTGATAGGTCTCTGTAAATTAATTAGAGATAGGTTTCTGTAAAATCATTAGAGGGAGGTCCTTGGAGCTAGAATATTGCTAAAATTGTAAAAAGACCCCACTTAAAGTTTAGGCAGACTCACACGAGACGAACCCAATAAAGATATTGAATAATTAAAAATTAAAATTTCCGAATCCCTTTTTGGGTCGTCTTCCCCGGCAGGTAGCACCTCCGGCAGGGATGAAGTATTATTTTCCGGCAAAATTATAGGCAAACATTTTTTTAAAAATCCAGGCCAAACAGGTGGGACGACACGTTCCCGGCAATGGTGGTGGTGGTGGTGGTTGTATTCACCGGAGCTCTACCTTAGGTCGCTGTCGCTGGATGTTCGCTAGCTTGAAGCTTCTGGTTCTCCAACACAAGTAGCTCCTGCCACCGCTCCAGCACGATTCTACGATCCATTTCTCCGGTGGGTGTGCAGTGTGGGTCGCATTTCCATGTTTCCGGCGTGGATATTGTGCGTCTTCTCTGGTTTGGGTCACGTGTAATTCCCTAACCCTAGTTCTCGTGTGTTTTCTTCAGTGTGGGTCTCGTGCATTTTCTCCACTGTGGCTCTCCTGTGAAGTAATGTTCCAATTTCATCTGCCCAAATTTAATAGTATTTAATAAAAAAAAATACACATATGACCTCTATTTGGTTAAAAGTGTCAATATAACCATGTGAAGTTAGAAAGTTTTATTATAACTCTATCTCTTGCTTCAGATGTGCCGATATAACCGTTTGGCACTATTTCAACGATGACTTTGTATTTTCTGGAATTTATCGAATATAAAAGGACTAAAAGACCCTAAGTCTTAAAACTAAAAAATTAAAGACGAGAATAACCCTAAGGTTCTGCAACCCTCACCTTCCGCCACCACCGCCGTCGGGTCACCGCTGCTCGAATCTGGATTTATGCCCGTAGCACCAATGCCAGAATCTGTGCCATTGAACCCACAGCAGCGTTTGCCACCATTCCGCCTGCTCTCCCCTGCCGCCGCTGTCGCCTTTTCCCCGAGCACCAAACAATTTTCCAGCCTCAACATAGCAGTGCTACCCCTCCCAATTCAAGCATTTAAATACCCCCGCGCTAACCATGGTGGAAAAATCGAAGCTCCAACTACAAGACTAAATCTGTTCGAGATGAAAGAGAATCGCGAACCCTGGCGCTAACTTGCAGACCGGCGGAGAGGAAGCTGACTGCGGCGGATGGTTCTCCTTCCTTGGAGACTCTGACGCTGCTCTGCCACTCGCAGAGGTCCGGCACCGCCATGAAGAAGCCTGTAAAAATATAAACCCTAGCCCGTAGAAATATAAAAAATCTGTTGCACTGTGAAATCTAGCACATCGAAGAAAATGCTGCAGCCACTGTATTATTTTTGAAAGCCCTCTGAAGAGGCCTAGAGTTTAGACCCGTGAAAGAGGATTCAGGCAACGTACTCAAGCCTTAACGTTGCCAAGTAGAAGCTAAAAGACGCTAATTGAGTAGCGGCCACAGTATATACCCTTTTCTCTGGCAAGCTAAAAGAATTTGAGCAGCGGTCATTTGAGCAGAAATTGCAAGGGATTTGAGCTAAGATTTTAATTTTTTAAAACAAGCTATAATAGTCCATTCCCAGAATTTCGGCCAAATTCAGAACTCCAAGGTTATATTCGCACTTTTAAGAAAATATTAGGGTTATAATAGCACTATCGAACTTCACAGGGTCATATTGGCACTTTCAACCAAAACACAGGGTTATATGGGCATTTTCGACAGAAAAATAGTGAGTAATTTTCCTATAAAGTAGGCTGTAAAAATGTTTGTCGGGTACAAAATACTCTAACTTTTGTTGGAAGCTCCATTTTATTCAATTTTTGTTTAATTTTTTTATGTCGTTTCATTTTTTAATTAATGTTCAAAGTTATGCTTTATTAGTTATTTAAATAGATAGAGATTCATAATAGTAGTGGATTTAAGGAGTACTTCTTAAGTGTCACATTATAAATTTCGATAAAAATTAGGTAAAAACCAACTACCAATAATGGACCTCCTCAAACAAACACTTCTTAGACACTTCTTTTCATTTTAAATAATAATTAATTTAAAAAATATAAAAGAAGTCATGTAAAGTGTCATTCATTGATTGGTTGACATATTACAAATAAAGAGGTACCAACTTCTTATTAAGGAGTGGTTCTTAAAACTTCACAATGGTCATCCTTAAATAAGAAATGCTTCTTATTAAGAAAAATGGAGTTCATGAGCAACCATTGTGGATGCTCTTATATTTTATCTCATCATTAATAATTGTGATATTTTATTACAATTTCATATTTAGTTGTTTAACATTTCATTGTCTATGGATGTCTCCACATATATTGAATTTTATTTTATTCTATACTTTATCATTAATTGTTGGAAATAAATTTAATTTAATTTTAGTGAATAGGTTTTTATACTATCTTAGTTTAATGGAAGAAAGTACAAAACTAAGTCATAAAATATATATATATATGTATGTATTTTTTATTTATTTTTAAGAATGATATGTAGACAATATATATATATATATATATATATATATATATATATATATATTGGACTTAATGTGGTTGTAAAATTTGTGATTAGAAGTGAAAATTATGTTATTTTTTTAAAATTTTAGTTCATACTTTATTTCTATATTTATAAGTAACATAATTTATAAATGTTAGTGTACTATATTTCTACTTCATACCTGAATTCATACTCAAGCAACCTATTTTTATACTCGAATTTAATGTGGTACTATATTTTCAATATTTTAGTTCATACGATATTTCTATATTTATAAGTGACATAATTTATAAATGTTAGGGTACTCCCTCTGTCCCCGGGAATTCTACAGAAAGAGAAAACCTAACATTTCATTTGAGTGATGTAAAATGACCAAACTACCCTTGTCTTCTCCAGCTTTTCCTTATGTCGTCTGCTTCTTCAACCACTGTGTCTTCAACTCCGCCTCATCTTCAGACTCAACTTATAGTTCTCTTCTTCAACCTCAACCCCCAACCACGTCTTCTTCAACATCAACATTCTAGATCTTCAACCTCATGGCGGTGAATCTGGAGAAAGGCGGAGGTGGCTCGAAAACCCTATGCTCTCCGCCTACTACTAGGGGGCTGGAGACTGAAGAACACAATGGTGGATCTGGAGGAAGGCAGGGCAGAGGGGAGGGGAAGGGAGTGAGGGGGAGTGGTGGTGGAGATGAAGGCCAGGGGAAAGGAATGGTAGTGGAGGGGGGGGGGGGGGAGTAGGCGTAGGCGAAGGAAAGGAGGATAGGAGTGGTGGTAGAGACGGAGACCATGGGATAGAAGTGAATGTGTAGCCTCTAGTGGCGAAGACGCAGGCTGGTGGTGGAATGAGCAAAAACAAAGGTGTAGAGGATTTGTTGAAATGGGTTGTTGAAATTGGTTAAATATAAAGTTTGTGAGGATAATACTGACTTTTAAAATGTTGAATGTTTTCTTAAGAGGAAAGTGTGCAGAATTGCTCGGGACAACCCAAAAAGGAAAGTGTGCTAAATCGGCTGGGACGGAGGGAGTACTATATTATACACATATAAATGAGTAGTGTGAGAATGTAAAAAAAAAATTCCAGCTATGATCTTACAAATTTCTCAAGCTATCGACATGTTGATCTCTTAGCAATATCTCTGGGGTTCTCCTATGGTCTTAGCAATATCTCTTAGCAACATTGCCCATTTTCTTTGAAATTAGTCCAGATCCTTTACGGGCTATTAACCTCCTAACAGATGGTGAATGTGTAATCGATGATGCAGCAAAAATGGAAGCAACACGAATTCTTTTATGTATTCATTAGTGTCATCAACAATTTCTTCCTGCGAGAGTTCTTCAAATACATTCTCCAAGGTGATAAATACCGATTACTTTACCTTTTTCAATGTCATAAAATGCATGAGAAACACCATTTGTCACTTGATGTGTCTAGAAACCGATCAAACTACTCCTTTGAATCCATTAGTCGAGATCTGCAAGATAACAAGCCTCGGGAGGTCTCAAGGGAAAACTTTCATGCTTTAGACAGAAGAATACCCTAATAAGTATAAAAGTACTAATGAATAATAATGAATACATACATGGTATTTATACTATATAATTTAATAGTATTTATCTCCAATTATAACTCTTAATTAGCATTAAGTGCATTCACTAATTACTCCTTCTCCTAATACCTTTATTAGTCTGAAACATGCCCAATATGCTTTCTGAGCCTTCAGTATGTTTGACCATCATCAAGAGCCCCGTAAAACTTAAGATACCCACGAGGCTATGAAACTTCGAGGCATCACTTTGTTATTGTTGAATCTATGGATCTGTGATATTTATATTATCGAAGGCCCTCAAAGATCATTGAGGTACCAAACTCGAGGATTATGGGATTTTCAGGTTCACATACCCTTGAGTAATCATCTCGAGCCTCAGGGCAGCGTTTAGTTTTCTTATTCATTAATTTCTAGCAGAATTTGAAAAAGCGCTCATTCCAACTGGCCATGCAAAACAAATTTGTGAGTGGCAATTCTTTCTAAAAAGGTATTATAATATTCTCACGCATTTTCAAAATTTTGTTTTCCCTAAGATAATCATTATCTTGGCCATCATTTTAGGCTTCTTAACTATCCAATTCTCCCACGTTTCTTCACTTTATTTGCAAGTATTTTTAAAAGATTTTCTCAGAATTCTACTCTTCATCCACTCCTTGTGTTCACAATTATCTTTTCTTCTTCTACCAGTAAGTTTTCCTGAATTTCATCCTTTCTATTTCTTTATTCTCCTTTATTATGGCTATCTCCGGTGAGAATCCAGTGAGAGGGAGCACCTCGGTAAGGTCAAGCTAGAGAGGTTCGAAGTTGAGTTGCCTAAAAAGGTGGATTCTAATGCCACACTTAGCGGTTCTGAGCATTCTCTCTGGGATTCTGGCACAGATGTCGATGAAATTGGTCATACCGGCATATACCAATCACTGACATACCTCAAAAAAGATATACTTGTGTTTGTCCCCTGGGCCTGGGAAAAAGGATATATGCAAAGATTGTCCCATGTTGGGGATATCAAATTTAGTCCCTCTTTTCATAAAGAAGGGGATACTTCGAGGGTAATTGAAGAAGTTGAAGAGAGTGTCCTCAAGATAACCTTCTCTCAAGACTCGGGAAGAAAAAATTTGAGGGCACCTTCAGAGGAAGAGGATCAAGAGCCCCCAGCCCACGATGGCTCCTGGTCGATATCAAGGATTTAGCAATATTTACCTTCTGGTCAGAGGGTTCCTCCTGATGTTGACCTGTAGTTGTTAGGACCAATAGGGTCTGCGAATAGGGTTATGCTTCCCATTTCCTCTGATATTCTTAAGGCTCCTTAAGGATTTTCAAGTGAGCCCTGCCTTGGTTCATCCAAATGCCGTGATAACTATAATTCTCTTTATGACGCAGTTCCATAGACTTGATATAGAGCTCGAGTACAAGTTGTTTCATTTTCTGTATAGCATTACCGTTAGTGGCAAAGATTTTGAAAATATTATCTTCATCTCCATCAGACACAGGAAAAAAAGTGTTTTACTATCCCCACTAACTCAGGTAAGTGGAGAGACCATAAGAGAGGGCTCACTTTTAACAGTATCAGACATAAGGTCCCCGAGTGGAATCCAGACATTATCGTCAAGACCCTGTTGGTGGAAAAGTTTTTTCGTCTCGCACGCCTCGAAGATTGTTGAAACTGTGTATTGGATTTGTCCCTTTCTTGTATTGATTGTACCAATCTAGAAAAGTTGGTTGGGGGACAAGTCTGGCCAAGTGAGGTTTATCATAAATATATATGAGCCAGCGAGGAAGGAAAAACTATCGAGGCTACAACATTTGGCCCCCGAGGGTGAACCTAGATTAAGGAAAAAAAGCAAAGGAGGCTCATTTATAAAATGAGATAGACCTCAATCTTCTCTTGACCAATTCATTTGTGAGTCTCTCTCGATATATCCATTGATTGTTCTGAGTATTCCAAAGTTCTTGAAGGTGTTTTCACATCTTATTTCTGCTTTTGCATGGCTGTGTATTTTTTTCTTTACTAACTTTCTTTCAATTGTTTCCAGTGGGCAGAGCCTGGGTTAAGCTACTATCAAGAAGGGGAGTAACAGTAATCCTTCAAAGTTTATTCCCCCTGCTCCTCACACAACTACAACTTCTGAACTAAAACCCGCGAAGTGGAAACCTGAGGGTGCCACCTCCACTAAGAAATCTTGCCAAAAGGGGCCTTGGGATAAGGTTCCTCAATGGCCTTTGACTGAAGCCATTCTGGTTGCAGCTAATATCGTTGCACCCCCGCTGAGCCTTTTGGTCGTAGGGGCCAATGTTCTCGGCCCTTTTGCTGAAGATCCCCAGGTCAGTTTTCCGCTAGCAAAATAATAAATTTTTAATCTTTTTTGTGTGTTTAGTTTTCCTAATCCTTCTATCTTCTTTTAGGTGGTTAAAGATTTTAACCCGGTGTCCTCCTCTCTCTCCTCCCTCCTTCGAGGGTCTGGGTTCCCACCATGCCTCTCTTTTCTCTCTTCAGGAGGAAAAGGACAACGAGATTGACTCGTTGAAGAGGGATCCTAAGGTTTTGAAAAACAATTCACTGAACTCCAGGCTAAAAATAGGCCCATTATCCTCGAGAAGAATTCTCAGCTGCTAAGAAAGCTCAAGACCCTGAGTCTCAAGTTCTTCTGCTGGAGGATTTTAAGGATAAGGTCCTCCAATGTCGAGAATTAATTGATCTCTTTGTCAATCTCCTCGACATGGCCAAGGGCGTTGGGCACAACCTCCTAGTTGATAGAGTCATTCTTCCAAAGATGTCATCATCTTTGTCTGACGATGATATCCAACTTTTAAATGATGAGGCCAAGTCTGAAGGTGTGAAGGCTACCAACCAGAAGTGGGACAAGGCAGTCTACAAGGGGAGTCTGAGCTTTTTAATCATGAACCTTCTAACGGCCTCGGGTAAGTACTACCCTGCTGAGGAGATTCGTGTTATCCCTGATGCCAACGAAGAAGCCAAGTAGCCTGAGATTGATTTTGGGCCCAATACAAAGGTTCAAATAGGGGAGAAAAATCCTAATGTAGAAAATTTTGTGTAACTTGCCTCTTTGACCTTTTCTTGTAACTTCCAAATTTTGTTATAAAAAATATTTTCCCTTTCTTAATTTTATGTCTATATTTTTTTATCTTCATAGCTTAAAGCAATGCAAAAGCAACTTTAGTCCATTTTCCAAGATTTTTCCAAGACCCAAGCAGAGCTTGATACCACTAAGGGGGATTTGATGAAGACCATGTTAGTTTTAAGAAAGTGCTCCATGGAATTAAAATCATGGTGCAACAGGACTCATCCTTCTATATTAAACCTTGAAAAGGAAACTTGGACTTAACCGTGGCACTAGATTCCACAAAAAATGAATAAGTGGCTTGGCAGAGTGACAAGCATCAAGGCTTTCAGAATTTATTGAGGAACATTGAGCAACAGAAGTATTATGGCACGGTAACCCTGGAGATTGTTGATAGTTGTGATCTCTCTGAGGTAGACTATCAAGAAATAGTGTGCCATATAACTAGTAAGTTTGGATCCTTGAAAAGTCGTCTCACTGATGTCAATAGGTTGCTTATTCTTGAGGGCCATGACATAGCTAACCGAGGTGAAGTTTACCAAATTTAGTCTCAGGTGCAACAGGTTATAGAGCTTCACATGGTAGCCTTAAATGAGATTTCAAGGTTGGATGATGCCGTAGCAGAGAAAGACACGACTGTCCCTGAAGATCCTCCCTTAGTGGAATCCGTTCTTGCCGAGAATACCCACCTTACTGGAGAGATAAAAACCTTGGCATTCAACATCAAAGAGTTGGAAGAAGGTGTTCGTCTTTATAATCAAAGTCTACGAGCTCACAGTCTGTTTCATGGTTTTACTCGCCTAAAATTTACCGTCGAGCCTTTTGGTCGTTGGGGCCGATGTTCTCGGCCCTTTTGCTAAAGATCCCCAAATTAGATATCTGCTTGCAAAATAATAATTTTTTAAAACTTTTTTGTGTGTTTGTTTTCCTAATCCTTATATCTTCTTTTAGGTGGTTAAAAATTTTAACCCGATGTCCTCCTCCCTCTTCTCCCTCCTTCGAGTTCTGGGTTCCCACCATGCCTCTCTTTCCTCTCTTTAGGAGTAAAATGACAACGAGATTGACACATTGAAGAAGGAACTTAATGTTTTGAAAAAAAAACCCAAACTCGAGGCTAAAAATAGGCCTATTATCCTCGAGAAGAATGCTCAGCTACTAAGAAAGCTTGAGACCCTGAGTCTCAAGTTCTTCTGGTGGAAGATTTCAAGGATAAGGTCCTCCAAAGTCAAGAATTAATTGATCTCTTCGTCAATCTCCTCGACATGGCCAAGGCTGCTGGGCGCAATCTCCTAGTTGATAGAGTCATTCTACCAAAGATGTCATCATCTCTGTCTGACGACGATGTCAAACTTTTAATGGATGAGGCCAAGTCTGAAGGTGTGAAGGCTTCCAACCAGAAGTGGGATGAGGCAGTCTACAAAGGGAGTCTGAGCTTATCAATCCTGAACCTTCTGAAGGTCTCGGGTAAGCACTCCTCTACTGAGGAGATTTGTGTTATCCCTGATGCCGACGAAGAAGCCAATGAGCTTGAGATTGAAGCTTGGCCCAATACAAAGTTTCAAATAGGGGAGAAAACTCCTAATGTAGAAAACGCTGTGTAACTTTCCTCTTTGGCCTTTTCTTGTAACTTCCTATTTCTGTTATAAACTCAAGAATTGTTAGATCTTCAGATTCACAATACCCTTGAGTAATCATCTTGAGCCCCAGGGTAGCGTTTAGTTTTATTATTCATTAATTTCTAGCAGAATTTGAAAAAGCGCTCGTTCCAACTGGTTATGCAAAAAAAAAGTATGAGTGGAAATTCTTTTTAAAAGGGTATCATAATATTCTCACGCATTTTCAAAAAAGGTTTCCCTAAGAAAATCATTATCTTGGCCAACGTTTTAGGCTTCTAACTAACCAATTCTCCCACGTTTCTTCACTTTATTTGCAGGTATTTTTAGAAGATTTTCTCAGAATTCTACTCTTCATCCAATCCTTGACTTCACATTCATCTTCTCCTCTTCTACCAGTAAGTATTCCTGAAATTCATACTTTCTATTTCTTTATTATCCTTTATTATGGATATCACCAGTGAGAATCCAGTGAGAGGGAGGTCAAGCCAGAGAGGTTCGAAGTTGAGTCACCTGAAAAGGTGGATTCTGATGCCACGCTTAGCGGTTCTGAGCATTGTCTCTAGGATTCTAGCACAAATGTTGATGACATTGGTCATACCGAATATATACCAATCACTAACATATCTCAAGAAAGATATCTTTGTGTTTGTCCCCTGGGCATGGGAAAAATATATATTCAAAGATCGTCCCATGTTGGGGATATCAAATTGAGTCCCTCTTTTCATGAAGAAGGGGATTCTTCGAGGGTACCTGAAGAGGTTGAAGAGAGTGTCCACAAGATAACCTTCTCTTGAGACTTGGGAAGAAAACATTCGAGAGCCCCTTCGAAGTAAGAGGATCAACATCCCCCAGCCCACTATGGCTCTTGGTCGATATCAAGGAATTTGCAATATTTACCTTCTGGTCAAAGGGTTCCTCCATATGTTGACCTGTAGTTGTTTGGACCAATGGGGTCTGCAAACAGGATTGTGCTTCCCGTTTCCTCTGATGTTCTTAAGGTTCCTTAAGGATTTTCAACTAAGCCCTACCCAGGTTCATCCAAAAGCCATGATAACTATAGTTCTCTGTATGATGCAGTTCCACAGACTTAATATAGAGCTCGAGTACAAGTT
Organism: Rubia yunnanensis; assembly: GCA_037428765.1. Lineage (NCBI taxonomy): Eukaryota > Viridiplantae > Streptophyta > Magnoliopsida > Gentianales > Rubiaceae > Rubia > Rubia yunnanensis. Next base: position 28,061,620 of record CM075069.1, on the reverse strand, counting down.
GTTTCATTTTCTGTATAGCATTACCGTTAGCGGCAAAGCTTTTGAAAATATTATCACCGTCTCCAACAAACAGAGGAAACAAAAGTGTTTTACATTTCCCACTAACTTAGATAAGTGGAGAGACAATAAGAGAGGGATCACTTTTAACATTATCATATATAAGGTCCCCGAGTGGAATCCAGACGTTATCGTCAAGACCCTGTTGGCAGAAAAGTTTTTTTATCCCGTGCACCTCGAAGATAGTTGAAAATGTGTATTGGATTTGTCCCTTTCTTGTACTGATTATCAATCCATAAAAGTTGGTTGGGGGATAGGTCTGGCCAAGTGAGGTTTATAATAAATATATATGAGCCAGCAAGGAAGGAAAAACTGTCGAGGCTACAACATTTGGCCCCCGAGGGTGAACCTAGATTAAGAAAAAAAGGCAAAGGTGGCTCATTTAAAGAACGAGAAAGACCTCAATCTTCTCTTGACCAATTCATTTGAGAGCCCCTCTCGAAATATCTATTGATTATTCTGAGTATTCCAAAGTTCTTAAAGGTGTTTTAACATTTTATTTCTGCTTTTGCATGGCTGTGTATGTTTTTCTTTACTAACTTTCTTTCTATTGTTTCTAGTGGGCAGAGCCTGGGATAAGCTATGATCAAGAAGGGGAGAAACAGTAATCCTTCAAAGTTTATTCTCCCTGCTCCTCACACAACAACAAATTCTAAACTAACACCCGCTAAGTGAAAACCTGAGGGCGCCCCCTCCACTAAGGAATCTAGCTAAAAGGGGCCTCGGGATAAGGTTCCTCAAGGGCCTTCTACTGAAGCCCTCTTGGTTGGGGCTAACATCGTTGCACCCACACCGAGCCTTCCCCCCCAATAAGCCTTTCGGTTGTTGGGGCCGATGTTCTCGGCCCTTTTGCTGAAGATCCCTAGGCCAGTTTTCTTCTAGAAAAATAATTATTTTTTAATCTTTTCTTGTGAGTTTAGTTTTCCTAATCCTTCTATCTTCTTTTAGGTGGTTAATATTTTAATCCAGTGTCCTCCTCTCTCTCTCCTCGCTCCTTCGAGGTCTAGGTTCCCACCATTCCTCTCTTTCCTCCCTTCAGGAGGAAAAGGACAATGAGATTGACTCGTTGAAGAGGGAACTTAAGGTTTTGAAAAAGAAACCAAACTCAAGGCTAAAAATAGGCCCATTATCCTCGAGAAGAATGCTCAGATGCTAAGAAAGCTCGAGACCCTGAGTCTCAAGTTCTTCTGCTGGAGGCTTTCAAGGATAAGGTCTTCCAAAGTTAAGAATTAATTGATCTCTTCATCAATCTCCTCAACATGGCCAAGGGCGTTGGGCGCAATCTCTTAGTTGATAGAGTCATTCTACCAAAGATGTTATCATCTCTTTCTGACGATGATGTCAAACTTTTAAAGGATGAGGCCAAGTCTAAGGATGTGAAGGCAACCAACCAGAAGTGGGATGAGGCAGTCTACAAAGAGAGTCTGAGCTTATCAATCCTGAACCTTCTAAAGGCCTCAGGTATGTACTACTCTACTGAGGAGATTCGTGTTATCCCTGATGCCGAAGTAGAAGCCAAGGAGCTTGAGATTGAAGCTGGGCCTAATACAAAGGTTCAAATTGGGTAATAAACTCTTAATGTAGAAAACATTGTGTAACTTGCCTCTTTGGCCTTTTCTTGTAACTTCCAATTTTTGTTATAAAAAATCTTTTCCCTTTCTTAATTTTATGTCTATATTTTTTTTATCTTCATAGCTTAACCCGATGCGATAGCAACTTCAGTCCATTTGTACAGATTTTGCCAAGACCTAAGCAGAGCTTGAGACCACTAGGGGGGATTTGATTAAAACCATGTTGGTTTTAAGAAAGTGCTCCAAGGAATTAAAATCATGGTGCAACAGGACTCATCCTTCCATAGTAAACCTCGAGAAGGACAAATCAGACTTAACCGTGGCACTAGATTCTGCAAAAAAAAGAATAAATGGCTTGGTAGAGCGGCGAGCATCAAGGCTTTCAGAATTTATTGAGGAACATTGAGAAACATAAGTATTATGGCACGGTACCCCTCAAGATTGTTGATAGTTGTGATCTCTCTGAGGTAGACTATCAAGAAACAGTGCGCCATATAACTAGTAAGTTTGGATCCTTGAAGAGATGTCTTACTGATGTCAATGGGTTGCCTATTCTTGAGGGCTGTGACATAGCTAACCGAGGTGAAGTTTACAAAATTTAGTCTCAGATGCAACAGGTTACAGAGCTTTACATGGTAGCCTTAAATGAGATTTCGAGGCTAGATGGGGCCTTAGCGGAGAAAGACACGGCTGTCCCTGAAGATCCTCCCTTAGTGGAATTCGTTCTAGCTAAGAATACCCACCTTACGGGAGAGATCAAAAGCTTGGCAAACAACATTAACGAGTAGGAAGAAAATGTCCGTCTTTATGATCAGAATCTACGGGCTCACAGTCTGTGTCATGGTGTTACTTGCCCAAAATTTATCGATAACGAATCCTTGCTAAGATTTTTTCTTAAGGCTTCTCATCACTAGGTTATTAAACATAAAGTAGAGTTGAAGGGGACCAATGGTTAGAAGGAAGCTTCTAATTCTATTCTCGAATGGTTACGAGAATTACTTGTCTTCCCTCCGAGAGGTCAAAGGTCTATGAGGTTGGCAGCTAAAAAGGCCAATAAGAGCCGTGGCTCTTCGAGTCGTAATACCAAACGGTCTGTGAAGAAATGAACTAAAGACCAAGGCTCTCGAATAGGATAAGCAACAATTAACCCCTCGCCAAAACATCCTCGATTAAGGGTTGTGATTGATTTAGCCGACTATCCTAATAAGGAGCAGGAAAATGATTTTAATGTGCGACTGCAATCAAAATAGAGAAGCAGAGAGAATTGAGGAGGAATTGAAGAAATTAGCCCCTTGATTCCTCAAGAGCTATATTTATAAGTTGTACAATATCCATATGTGTTGGACAATGTCCTTAAATTTATATTTCATTGCATGTATATTCTTTTTATAAGATACACTTCACATGTTTCCTTTAGAGTTTTTAACGACAAAATCTGGAGCCACAGTATATAGCATGTGAAGTTTTTAACTGGCGAGTGATGGGCACATAGCAGTGTTCAATAATTAGAAAATACAAGGACACAAGAGGTTTTTCCCAGGTTCGGTGTTTCTACCTACATCCTACAAAAATTGTTCCACTAGATCATTGATCAAAATTACAATCATCAAGGGGGTGATGGGAGTTGTGCTTATTAGCTTCTCACTTATTTCATCAGCCTTAGCTGGAATTAATATGAAAGTGCTGCTTATCAGCTTTTCACTCATTTCTATAGCCTTAGATGGAAATATACAAGAAGAAAATGTTGGTGTGTGTGTGTGTGAAAAAGAAAATGAGATGAGATTTAGAGAGAAATGAAGAGATGAAAACCCTAATAGAGATAATGTGGGAAAATGGGAAGATCACGGGTGGAGTAATAAAGTGGGGGAACAACTTTTCAGAAAGTGAAGAATCTCGAGAAGAAAGGAATAAAGATGTTAGAGGATATGAACAAATTGAATAAGGGTGAAAGAGGTGGTTGGGAAATTAATTCGGGTGGGGAAGGTTAGGTGGGAGTAAATATGATTTTAGAATTAGGTTAGAAGTTAATTGGGTTGATGTGGGGTTAAGTAGGGCCAAAATTTAAAAACAAGAATGGCCCAGTAGAAATTAAAAAGGATAAAACATTTCCAAATATGGAAATAACATGATAAGTGCAAATTCAACTGGGACATCCCAAAGAGAAAATTGTACAAATACATATAGGATGGAGGAAGTACAATAGTTCATTCAACTAGTCATTCTTTTTCTTTATATTTTATGGACCATAATTATTTATAATATATTATGTTATGCAGGAAATTCACATTTCAAAAAAAATTTATGTTCTCAACATAATATTCCGATATGTGATTCTCAATTTATAAAATAAGTGTAAATATAAGAGCATATGCACTGGGGGTTTCTTTGTGGAAATAAACTACAAAACCTTAGAGTGGGAGTTTTATAGTGGTCTCAGATGAAAGAAACCAAGGCCAGGAATCTTACAGAAGAAATCGCCCCAAATCATAAAGTCCCATGTGTATGGGCATGTGCTGTTGCGCAAGCCATTTTCTGCCCCCATGCCTCAACTGCCACACTGCTCCCCCTTTTCAATTTTATTTTCATGCATGGGACATGTGGCCCAATCCTGTGGTGCCACGTATACCAATTTTGTTCAATTCCAACGTTGACTCATTGAAGTCAACTGTTAACAGAACCTACAAAGACATAAATATCACTAGGCTTAAAACTAAATATAAAATGACCATTCTATCCTAGACATCTTCTTTTTATTCATCTTTATCTTCAAACACATCCGCTGCCCAAAGCTCACCGCTGCTTCACCGCTCCACTGCTTCTTCACACAACCTGCAAAGTAACCTACTTGTGAAACCATCATGCTTGATGACTGCCAGAGTCCTGCACCACCACCCGCTCAGCACGGCCGCCAGAGTTATGTGCACCCACCACCGCCGCCTGCATCCATCACCGCTGCTTCTTGAACCACCATTGCCCCATCTTTTTCACCCATCACCGTTGCGAGGATGTTCTATGCCACAACCCGCTCAACATCGATACCTTTATTCTATACACCTACCACGTAGTTATGTGCACCGACTACCGCCATCAGAAACCCTAGCCCCACCACCAGAAATCCCAGTCCCTCCACCCTATCCCCGCCGCTCACCAACCTAACCCCACCATCCAGAAGTCCTAGCCCTTCCGCCTACCTCTATTGCCTAGAAACCTAGCCCCGCCACTCATCACCTCCGCCCAGAAACCCCACCCCCACCGCCCACTTCCCCCATAAACCCTAGTCTCATTAGCTACGCCTCCCACCACATCCGCCCAGAAACTCCAGCGTCCTCCAAAAACCCAGAATCCCCACCTCCATCCTAAACCCTAGCCCCACCAACTGCACCGCCTACCACTAATACTAGCTGCGTTTTTATCCAGATGTTGTGATGACAGAGAAGGCGACGTTGTTTTACCAGTGCTTTGGGCCTTAAGAGAAGGCAACTATAGTAGCAGCAAAGAAGTGGGGGTCAACGGGATAAACTTGGAATTTGGACGGCGCACCGGGGTGGCGGAGGAAATTCCTGATCTTCTGCGCCATGATTTTGGAGAGAGCCACAGACGACTAGAGACAGAGAGAGAGAGGCGGTGAAAGAAGGGAACCCTAATCAAAGAGTGAAAAGCGAAGACCGGGAGGAGAGAGGTGGAAGAAAAGAGAAAGGAGGCAGAAAGAGATAAGAGAAGAGAGGGTTATTGTTGTCTTTTTCAATTTTTATTTTTATTTTTCTAATTTAGAATAATGGGAATTTCACCTATTTCCGCCCAATTTGACCGTTGACATTTTAGCAGACAAAGTCCAGGATTAGATTTGCATTTCAGAGTTTGCAAGGTTATATCTGCATTTTCGAACAAAATATAGGGCTAAAACACATTTTCATCTATAAGAAAAAAATTGGAGGTTATCTAAATATTTGACCCAAATAAAAAAATCGTTACTTTGGCTTTGTTTGGCATTAGCGTTTTGGTTGGCATTTTGATTGGCATTTGATTATTGGCATTTTTGCTCGGTCAAACCGCCAATGAATACGAAAAAAGTGTTTGGTTGCTTACCTTTATGACGTAGCGTATCCGCCAAATACGAAACAATATTAGCATTTTTCTTTAGCGTTTAACTTTTACCTTTAACAATTACTTTTTAACCTTCTACCATTTTGCCTTTCTCTAGACCACTAGTACACAATAAACATACGACATCGTTTTATGTTTTTTGGAATTTAAATTTAACTTTTTTATCGACATTTTTTGGAATTTAATTTTTTTTCATGGTTAAATTTTAATGTAATTCAATTTTATTTTTCCTCTCTTATTTCAATATTTATCCTTTACTCAATCTAATTGTCGATAGAAGAACATTAGTTTGATGAGTGTATATAAAGAATTTTTAAAATTTTACCTCATTAGAATTATTTGATTTACTAATACTAATATACTATAAATAACTAGTGGTATAACATTGTGCGTTGTGCGATATCATTAATTAAAATATTGAGATTAAGTTTCATTTAAAATATGAGTTATGAAGTGAAATAATTAATTTAGTTAAACTGTTAAATATTGAATACAGTACAAATTAATTATTTTTATAATATTTCATTCGAATTATTAAAAAATAATTATTTATATGTTGAGATTCATTTTAAAAGGTTACCATAATTATATGCATCTTAATGCAAAAAGTAAATGTCAAATGATCTTATTAGTCTAACTAATTAGAAAATAACCTCATTTAACAATTATTCGGTCTAAAACAAGACTCTGTCATGCATTAATAAATAAATAATATGCATACATATTTTTATCAACAATACTGTACCATTGTACAAATTTTTTGAACATTTTGTTATTTCATTATTATATGTTTCTTTGAATTTTCTTTATTGATAAATGTGTGTATATATATATATGTATATATATGGTACAATAAGATATTTATAGCTTTAAATATATCTTTAGAATTTATATATTTTAATAATTTATGATTGATTATACATAGTGAATAATTAAAATCAGTAACATATTATAATATTAGTATGTTAACAAGTTAGAGTCTGTTTCTTGAAAGACAGTCTTTCCATAAGCCATGGAAGGACCAAGGTTTAAACTGTAAATTAGAAGAAATGAAGATAAAATTTTAGAGTTGCATTAATCGGGTAATAAACATTATAACTTCTACACGTTGCATAATAAATTTTTAATATTTCAACTAAACCTTTTACCTTTTTATTATTCTAATTAATCCCCGTCTTTCTATAAAACTATAGAAAGACGGTATTTCCCAAGACTTTGCCAACAAGTTATAATTGATTATACATGGTAAAGATTTAAAATCAGTAACATATTATAATTTTAGTATGTTATTTTTAGATAACTTTGCTTTAGATTAGTTAAAATAACTTCAATTTTTACTGGTTGAAAAACCATCCAAAGCAAATAATTTTCTATTATATGGTGCTTAAGATTGGATATAAAATTATAATTTTAAAATATTTTTAATTTTGTATAAATATTTGAATCGACAAACCATCCACCTCACAAAAAAATACTCATAAGAAAGATAAATAAGTTTGTTGAATGTAATTCAAGTATAAATGTTAGGTAAAAAACTTACACAATACATCCACTTTATCATAACCAAAGCGAATGAATTAATAAATATATTATTTTCAATATTAGTGAATATGTTAAATACTTGAAAATAAATTGTTATAATATTATTGAAAATAATAACATAGAATCTTACTTTAACCAGCCTAAACTTTAGGTAAGCCCTATTATGCAATTAATATAAATTTCAATTTTGGGGTGGGGTGGGATTTATTATTAAAATTTTGTTGATAAATATAGTGACCTATCGTGTAATTATCAAAATACTATAAATATCATAAAATATCCAGGATTTCCAAAAATAAATTGATCAAATTTCTCCTATCCCGATCGGAATCTGTAACCGACACTTCTCTGCCATGAACCCCCACGGCTCTGCCACCGCGCTTCTTCTACCTCCACGGCAAGATCGTTGCGACGGCGCTTCTTCTACAAGCTTTGCGCCACTGCCGCTCTGTGTCACTGGCGAGATCGTCAGCTAGTGCTAGGGCACCGGTAGCGAAACCCTAGGCCTGTACAATTCAGACCTCCATCTTCAATTATCCGTCGTACAGATCGAAGGCTTCGACGAGGTTGCTTCGATTTAGAGTAGTCTCCAACGGTGCCGCTCGAGGTCGAACGATTTCGACAATGTTTTTGGTGGCGCGGTGAGGAGAAGTCTTCTGCGGTGAAGTGAAAAGAAGGAGAGCGTTGGCAGAAGGAGCGCGCAGAAACTTCTTGTTGAAAAATAAGGCGGGGCATCAAATGCACGCTAGGGATCGGGAAGGAGAATCGCGCGTGAAGCCACAAGCGATGACAAGTGAAGCTTACGTGTGCCTTCATGCTTTGGCAAAAACGACAGCGGCGACGAATGGTGGCGGCGGCGGTGATCAACATCGGCGCGACGAACCGTGATTGACCTTCGTCTCATGAGATGTAAGGTTCAATAATGTATTTTACATTTCAAATACTTGCTGAGGTATAATATGTTGTTGACTGAGCTTATTTCATGAATAATTGTTTGGTCTAGTGGTAAGTACTCCTGTTGTTGAGTTGAAGGTCAGGGGTTCAAGTCTCAGCATGACCTTTTTATTTTGAAGACTTTATGTTCTTGATGTACATGTTGAGTTTTATTATTATTTGATTGAGTACATGTTCAATAAGAGTCTTTTGTGTAGTGGTTATTTCTCTAAGCATCGAGGTTATGGGCTTGGGTTCAAATCCTACTCTTTTTTCCTTAAGAATTTTTATTCTTCAAGTACTGTAGCTTTTTGTTGATGTTTTTAGCTTTTTTTCTCTTATGTTAATGTTTTTCATTATTCAGGTGAGATATAATTGATACGAGTTGAGGTTCTAAAGTTGTTTTTGGGTAGTATGGATTGATATTTGTAGTTTTTTTAAAAATTATTTCATGTTTTATGCTTGAGGAACTGTAGCTCTTTTTTCTCTTATGTTGAAGTTTTTCTTTATTCGAGAGATTAATTTCATACGAGTTGATGTTCTGTATTTTTTTTGGGTAGTATGGATTGATATTTGTAGTTTTTTTTAATTTTCTCAAGTTTTATGCTTGGATACTGTAGCTTTTATTTTATTATGTTGATGTTTTTCATTATTCAAGTGAGATTTAATTGATATGAATTGAGATTTTGTAGTTTTTTGGGTGATATGTATTGATAATTGTAATTTTTTTATTTATTCATATTGATGTTTTTCATTTTCCAGCTGAGGTTTCGGTAACAGGAGTTGATGTTTGTAGTATCTTTTTTCTTATGTTGATGTTTTTCATTTTCCGGATGAGGTTCAAGTGTTAGGAGTTCATGTTTGTAGTCTTTTTTTATAAAAAAAATTGTTGATTTTTTTTAATGATTTTCAGAGGGAATAATTTATACTCTTGAGGTACCATAGCTTTTTTGGTGATGTTTTTTTCTCTCTCTCATTTCGATGTTTTTCATTTTCTAGATGAGTTTTAATTGATAGGGGTTGATGTTTGTAGCTTTTTTGATGATATGGTTGATTTTTTGTAGCGTTTTTTTTTCTTATGTTGATGCTTTTCATTTTATGTTAGTGCTTCAAATGTAGGTTGTAGGTGCTTATTTTTATAACTTGTGTGTGTTATGAAAACAAACTGTGCTTAGAGTACAACTTGTTAGTGCTTCAATCGTTGCTTGTAAGTCTCAGCATGACCTTTTTATCTTGAAGATTTTTTGTTCTTGATGTACATGTTGAGTTTTATTATTATTTGATTGAGTACATGTTCAATAAGAGTCTTTTGTGTAGTGGTTATTGCTCTAAGCATTGAGGTTATATGCTTGGGTTCAAATCCTACTAGGTTCTTTTTTCCTTAAACATTTTTATTCTTCAGGTACTGTAGCTTTTTGTTGATGTTTTTAGCTTTTTTCCTCTTATGTTGATGTTTTTCATTATTTGGGTGAGATATAATTGATATGAATTGAGGTTCTAAAGTTTTTTTTGGGTAGTATGGATTGATATTTGTAGTTTTTTTAAAAAATTATTTCATATTTTATGCTTGAGGAACTGTAGCTTTGTGTTGATGTTTTTAGCTTTTTATCTCTTATGTTGATGTTTTCATTATTCGAGAGATTTAATTGATACGAGTTGATATTCTGTAGTTTTTTTGGGTAGTGTGGATTGATATTTGTAGTTTTTTTTCTCAAGTTTTATGCTTGAGGTACTGTAACTTTTATTTTATTATGTTGATGTTTTTCATTATTCAGGTGAGATTTAATTGATATAAATTGAGATTCTGTAGTTTTGTGGGTGATATGTATTGATAATTGTAATTTTTTATTTATTCATATTGATGTTTTTCATTTTCCAGCTGAGGTTTCGATAACAGGAGTTGATGTTTATAGCATCTTTTTTCTTATGTTTATGTTGATGTTTTTCATTTTCCAGATGAGGTTCAAGTGTTAGGAGTTGATGTTTGTAGTTTTTTTTATAAAAAATCGTTGATATTTTTTTAATGATTTTCATAGGGAATAATTTACACTCCTAAGGTACCATAGCTTTTTTGGTGATGTTTCTCTCTCTCTCTCTCATGTTGATGTTTTTCATTTTATAGATGAGTTTTAATTGATATGGGTTGATGTTTGTAGCTTTTTTGATGATATGGTTAATTTTTTGTAGTATTTTTTTCTTATGTTGATGTTTTTCATTTTATGTTAGTGCTTCAAGTGTAGGTTGTAGGTGCTTATTTTATAACTTGTGTGTGTTATGAAAACAAACTGGTGCTTAAAGTACAGCTTGTTAGTGCTTCAATCGTTGCTTGTAAGTGCTTCAATCGTTGCTTGTTTAGGAGTTGATGTTTGTAGTTTTTTTTTGATGATATGGTTGATTTTTGTAGTGTTTTTTTCCTTACATTGACATTTTTCTTATTTTTGTTAGTGATTCAAACGTAGTTGTAGGTGCTTATTCTATAACTTGTATGCGCTTCAATCGTTGTTTGTAAGTGCTTGAATCAGTACTTGTTAGGAATTGATGTTTGTAGCTTTTTTGATGACATGATGGATTTTTCGTAGTTTTTTTTTCTTTATGTTGTTTTTCATTTTTTGTTAGTGCTTCAAATGTAGGTTGTATGTGCTTATTATATAACTTGTAAATGCTTCAATCGTTGCTTGTTACGAGTAGTTTTTTTTAAAATGACAATTAAGCTTTGTTGATATTCTTATAATTTTTTGTTAGTCAATTTTTTTTAAAAAAAATTTGTTGATTTTTATATGTTTATGCCTTTTTTATTTGATTTTTTATACATTTTTTTGTTGCAGTTTTTTACTGATGTTTTATGATTTTTTGATAAAGTTCTGCTATTTTTTGTTGATGTTTTCTGCAATTTTTTTTTTTTGCATTTTAAAAATATTTGTTTTGCAGATAGCATGTGGTGGGAAAATGATGGGAAAAAGTTGGACGAAAAAACCCATGGAAAGTTATTAGCGTAGGTCCCTGTAAAATAATTAGAGATAGGCACATTTAAAATTATTAGAGATAGGTCAATGGAGCTAGAATATTGTTAGAATTGTAGAGAAGCCCCTGCCTGAAGTTTAGGCTGCCTCACAGGAGATCATCCCAAATAATAATAATAAAATATGTAAAATAAGTTTATAAATAATGAAGAGTCCGTCTCTTGAAAGACGGTCTTTCCATAAGTGTTGGAAAGACCAAGGTTTGAAGTGCAAATTAGAAGAAATAAAGATAAAATTTTTGGGTTGCATGAATCCAGTTGCAAACTTTATAACTACTACACGTTGTATAATAAAATTTTAATATTGTAACTAAGACCCTTTATATTTTATTATTCGAATTAAACCTCATATTTCCTTAACCTTATGGAAATATGGTCTTTCCCAAGATTTCGCCAATAATGAATGATCGTCATGTTCTTAAATGTAATTTTGCATAAAATCGCAATAGCCAACAGTAATAATTGCTAAATACCTTTGTAAACCGCTAATTGTGAAACTGCTAATAAAAACAGGTATCAGCTGGTCAAATCAGCTATGTGAGACAGCTCACCGCCACCTGATTGCCAAACATGGTCTTTCTCTCTCTTTCCTTAAAAAGCTTTACAAACCCTTAAATTGACCGGGATCACCTATTTGCCATCCTAAAAATTGGAATTAGGGCTTTCGCCGCCGACAATCAATCAACAAGAAGGGGATGGCGGCGGGAAGTGAAGAAAATTCAACCGGAAAGCGGCTGAAAGATTGTGACGGAAGTGGCCAAATCGATCATATTAGCAATTTACCCGAAGCCATTGTTTCCCACATACGTTCCTTCCTTCCCACCAAATCGGCCGTAGCAACAAGCTTCCTGTCCAAAACTTGGAAGCTTCGCGGCACCAAACTTACCATCTTAGATTTTGACGATAGCTTCTGGATCTCGCGCGACGGCGGCGGTACAGCTCCCAAGATGAATTTTGTGGAGTTTGTGAATATGGTTTTGCTCAATCACACCGCTGAATCCATCCACAAGTTTTCTCTCAAATGGGACCGCCACGAACGATCCCCTTATGTTAAACTATGGGTCGATACCGCCATAGCTCGAAATGTCCGGGTTATTGATATAACTTTAGATACGAGTACACAGGTGGAAAGGTATGATCTCAATTTACCAGCTGCACTCTACTGTTGTGGAACACTAGAAGTTCTGAAATTAATGGGGGATTTTGTTGTTAAACTTCCTCTCGTGGTTTGTCTTCCCAAACTCACTGTTCTTGAGCTTCATTCGGTTAGATATGAATCAGATGAGTCCTTTCAGAAGCTTATATCTGGCTGTCCCGGGCTCCAATCTCTCAATATTCATAGGACCAACTCCGATGATACAAGTGTTTATATCATTTCTTCGCCCACGGTCAGAAGTCTTCTTCTAACTTTTCTCGAGCCGGATTCTTGCGAACAGCCAGACGGTATCATCCAACTGAAGGTGAAAATTAATACTCCTGCACTTGAACATCTTTTCTTATATGATCTTGCTGCTACAGAGTATTTGATACTAGGGCCAACCTCGGTGGACGAGGTTGAACTCGATATCCAAGATGGCATTATTGGGTTGGTTCAATCTCTTGATCGTTTGAAGTTTCTGGAACTATCATTGCGATCCATGGATGGTATTTTCTTTAGCAGAGCCCCCAACCAATTCTCAACAAGATTTGAGAGATTAACCCAATTGATGGTGGAAATGGATGCTAATCACTGGAGCTGTCTGCTGAATATGATTGATTGTTGTGTCAACTTAGAAGTTCTCGACATTACAAAGGTGTCATCTTGCAAAAAATGTTGGTTGGATCCTGTCAGTGTTCCCAAATGCTTTTCAACAAGTCTAAGACATGTGTTATATGACGGATTTTTTGGGCATGAGGATGAGATGGGGATGATAAAGTTCATTCTGGAACACGGCTTATGGATTGAAACAGTCGCTATAGTCTCCCATACTAAGTCTTCTACATCTTGTGATGAAGAGCTTCAAATACTCAACAATGTTTTGCAGTTGTCCAGAGCTTCGCCAGCCTGTAAAATCTCCTTTTCTTGAAAAGGTAGTGGATGTCCGGGAATTGGTGAGGTTTTGTGAAAGATCTTGAGCGATATGTTTAATTTTCTGAAAATAGCTCTAGCCTTCCGTGTGCCCTTTGGGTTATGTTTTTTTTTTCTACCTTCAAATACTGTGATTGGTGGATTCAGGATGAATTCACTGCATTAAACTGCTTGTATTGTTCATTGTCATCTGAGGTCTGGCTTCATATTAGCCGTGTTTCATTTGTGCAACTTTGCATTTCCATGGCATTATTTGCTTCATAGTGAAGATGCATCTTTAGTGTGTTAGACCAAGTATGTAGAGCTGACCCTCTATGTCCTTTTTGGCTTGGCTGCTGGCCTTTGAATCCACTTCTCTCTTTTTTGTTAGATTGCAGTCCCGGTGGGATTCTAATATTCAACCAAATATTTCCCCATTGGTTTTATTAGCCTTGTGTGAGCATGCTAGATTTATTTGAGATTGCTGCCTCGTCGTTACAGCCGTATGAGGTCTCTTGAGAACTTTTTATTTCTAAAAAAAATTCTAATTAAATGTTAATGGCGAAGATATTAAATTCGTATCAGATTGGACAAAATGTCCACATTTGAGTGATCTTTACAATGTGACACGGGCTTGATCTTATTTACATAGAGGCACTAAGAGTGAACATTCTTAAATAATGGCCTAAGTGGCATTTAAAAAGATATATTAAAGATAAAAGGTTGTTTACTTTGGAACCATTCGGCAAGTTAATTCGCTCTCACCAAGCTCAATCCACCGCCTTGAGACAGCAAAATTGGGTGCCAGAGAGTGAGAATTGAAGGTCACGAAGAAGATGGGACAACCATACCTCGATGCCAATATAGGCCAAATTGGATTGATAGACCGTATGTTGTTTCTTGGCACTCCATGAGATGGGATTGCCGCTAAGAAACACCACCTAGCCATGCATACATCAAACTTTGAGTCTTAAGACAGCGAGCATAGTTAACATCGATGCTGACCAAAACCATGGAATAGAAAACTAAGTGAAAGGAAACAACCATCTCCAGCTAACCCGATTGTCGAAGATCCAAAGCAAGTGAATCGACAAGTCATGCTTCTTCCCTCGATGTTCCCACTGTGGTCTCCACAAGCGCGATGTTGGGATGAATCACGTTCGAGTGCAAGGAGAGGACAAGAAGTGGAGAGAGTTCGAAGGCAAAGCAATGTACAGAACAGAGAAGAAGATTCGAGTGGCCGAAAGGGAAAAAAGAGGGAAGTGCATTTTAAACATTTCACACACCCCAAATTAAAACGCCATCTTTCTCCATCTATAAGATTGGCTGGGACGGAATGAGTAGAAATTTTGTCCGCACTCATGGTTTTTTTATGCATAATAGCTCATTCAATTAATGTACAATATCTCATTCAATTAGTCATTCTTTTTCTTTCTTTATCCTGGACCATAGTTATTTACAATATTAACATGAACACTTAAATGGTGATATGGGCTTGAACATATTTACTCAAAGGCACTAAAAAAGAACATTCTTAATAATGGCCAAAGTGGCATATAAAAGGATATTTAAGATAAAATGTTGTTTACTTTTGAAGCATTCGACAAGTTTAACTCACTCTCACCAAACTCAATCCACCGCCTTAAGACAATATCCCGCCTCTAGCCGGCCACATTAGGAAGAATTCAATCAACCACACAATCAATTATTCATCCACGGTTCACTAGGAAGTTTCCAATCAATAACACAAACAATTATCCATCTACAGTTAAGATAACACTACATGCAATCCAAAACTAAGAAAATATAGCATAAACCCTAAAATATATGGGTCATCCCCATCAAACCCGTTCCAACTCCCATCTCTCGTGTAGGGGACCGAATTCGATAATTTCATATTGCCAAATGTGCTTCTTTTTCAATGCATAGGGAGTTTCCATTGAAGCCATAGCATGGGTTCTTGTAGTGTTTTGTATTGTCAAGGCTGAGCTTCTAAATGTTGAAACTTGTATAAATGTTCATGGGTGTATAGACCTTGCAAATATTTGGGAATTTTGAACTAAAAATGCTTCTTATATTTTCTGACCGATAGGATATCGATTTGTAGAAGGTAAACTCCTTTTGATTTAGGGTTTTGATTATTAGGAAATATAGATGGTACAAAGAAGACGAGTTGTACTAGTATTCATTGAATAACCATGCACTAAAATTTCTATTATGACAATCCCTTAAGTGAAGCGTCTGATGTTTTGAAATTTAGCACTTCGAATTTAAAAAAACTCAAACAAAGAACGAGAGTACCGTTTAGTGAAAATATCAGTCAACTGGAGCAAAATAGACGCATGGGTGGTGTGAAAGTTACCAAAAGCAATTAACACATAAACAAAATGACAGCCAAGTCTATGTGCTCTGGCTGCTTTTGAGCAATACGGTTGTGTCAAAAAATATTGAGGTGATGGCGGAAGGTGAGGGTTGCAATACTTATTTAGTGCCTTTGTGTAAATATGGTTAAGCCCATACCACTGTTTAAGTGTTCAAGTTAATATAGTAAATAATTATGGTCCAGAATAAAGAAAGAAAAAAGAAAGACTAGTTGAATGAGATATTGTACATTAATTGAATGATCTAGTATGCATAAACAACATATGTGCAGACAAAATTTTTTATTCGCACCGTACCAGTCAATCTTGTAGGCAAAGAAAGGTGGTGTTTTAATTTGGGGTGTGTGAAATGTTTAAAATGCGCTTCCCTATTTTTTACCTTTCCGCCGCTCCACTCTTTTTCTTTGGTCCCTCCATTGCTTTGCCTTCAAACTCTCTCTACTTCTACACCTCTCTGTGCACTCGATCGAGATTCATCCCGATATCGCACTGGTGGAGACCGCAGTGGGAACGTTAGGAGAAGAAGCATGACTTCTCGATCAACCTACTCCAGATCTTCGACAATTGGGGTAGATGAAAATGGTCTTTCCTTTCGCTTAGCTTACTCTTCCATTATTTTGGTCAGCATTTATGCTGACTGTGCTCACTGTCTTAGAACTCAACATTTGATGTATGCATGGCTATGTGGTGTTTCATGGTGGCAATCTTGTCCCATGGAGTGCCAAGAAATAAAAAATGGTCTCTCATTCCAATTTGGCCTATCTTGGCATTGAGGTTTGGTTGTCTCATCTTCTTCGTGATCTTCGATTCTCACTCTCTAGAACCTCCTTTTGATGTGTGCTAATTACAACGCAATATTTTTTTTACTTTGGAAGCATTCGGCAAGTTTAACTCGCTCTCACCAAATTCAGTCCACTGCCTCGAGACAGTATCCCACCTCCAGCTAGCCACATTAGGAAGAATTCAATCAACCACACAATCAATTATTCATCCACGGTTCAGTAGGAAGTATCCAATAAAAAACACAAAAAATTATCCATTTACTATTAAGATAACACTACAGGCAATCCAAATCGATGAAAATGTAACTTAAACCCTAAAATATTTGGGTCATCCCCATCAAACTCGTTCCGACTCCCGTCTCTCATGTAGGGTACTGAACTCGGTCATTTAAGATTTCCAAAGATGCTTCTCTTTCAATGTATAGGGAGTTTCCTTTGAGGCTATAGAAGGGGTTCTTGCAGTGTTTTCCATCGTCAAGCCTGAGCTTTTTAATTTTGAAACTTGTATAAATGATCATGATTGTATAGACCTTGCAAATATTTGGGGAATTTGAACTAAAACTACTCCATCTATTTTCTTACCGGTAGGATACCAATTTGTAGAAGTTAAATTCTTTATGATTTAGGGTTTTTATTATTAGGAAATATGTATAGTATAAAGAAGACAAGGTGTACTAGTATTTAGAGACTAACTACTCACTAGTATCTTCTATTGTGACAGTTCCTCAAACGTAGTGTCTGATATTTGAAATACAGCGTTTGGAATTTTAAAAAACTCAAAAAAAGAACAAGAGCCGTTTAGTGAAAATATCAGCCAGCTGGAGCAAAATAAACACATGGCCAGTGTGAAACTTACCAAAAGCGATCAACACACAAAAAAGTGACGTTCTAGTCTATGTGCTCCGCCCGCTTGTGAGCAATAGGGTTTTGTATCAAAAAATATTTCATTGTAAGTATCTCACAGCAAAAGTGGGTTCCAGAGAATGAGAATTGAAGATTACGATGAAGAGGAGACAACCAAACATCAACACCAATATAGGTCAAATTTGGAATGAGATATCGTATGCTATTTCTTGGCACTCCATGGGACATGATTGCCACTACAAAAAACCACCTATCTATGCATACATCAAACTTTGAGTCTCAAGACAGTGAGCACCGTCAGCGTCAAAGCTAACCAAAACCTTGGAAGAGCAAGCTAAGCAAAAGGAAAGACCATCTTCGGGTACCTCGATTGTCGCAGATCTGGAGCATGTGGATTGAAAGGTCATGCTTCTTCCCCCAGCATTCCCCCAACGATCTCCACCTGTGCAGTGTCGAGATGAATCTCGATCGAGTGCATAAAGAGGTGAGGAAGTGGAGAGAGTTCGAAGGCAAAGCAATGGAGGGAACGAAGAAGAAGAGTGGAGAGGAGGAAAGGGCAAAAAATGGGAAGTACATTTCAAACATTTTACACACCCCAAATTAAAACACCATCTTTCTTCATTTGCAGGATTGGCTGCGATAGAGGGAGTAGCAATTTTGTCTGCAACACATGTTGTGTATGTACCATAGATCATTCAATTAATGTAAAATAGCTCAATCAACTAGTCATTCTTTTTCTTTCTTTGTCCTCGACCATAATTATTTACTTTATTAAGTTATGCATATATTCACGATACAAGAAAATATAGGCTTTGTTCGGCAGAAATTATAAGTTGTTTTGCTTATAAGCAAAACGCTTTTTAATAGTTGGTAAAGTACTAAAAAATAGCTTATTTTGGAAGAAGAAACTATTTTTCTGGGGAAAAGCAAAAGTTGGTCTCCCATGCTTTCAAAATTAGTCAGTCCATAACTTTTAAAGTACAATATTTAAATTTTATAAAAAAAATACAGAATTTGAAGTAAAAAGTATAATGGACAGTCAATAAGCTTATGGTGTTTGACTAAGATACTATTCAACAAAAGTTTTCTGGCCTAGTGGTTAGGATTCTTGACATTGAGGTTGGAGGTCAGAGGTTCGAGTCTCACTGTGACTATTATTTTTGAAGATTTTTATGTTCTTGATGTGTATACTGAGATTTGATATTATTTGACTGAGTCTATATTCAATAAGAGAGTCTTTGGTGTATTGGTTATTGATATAGGTTTTGAGGTTAGAGACCTGGGTTCAAATCCCTCTAAGTCCATCTTTTTTTAAAGAATTTTTATTCTTGGGGCACTGGAGCTTTTTGTTGATGTTTGTAGCTTTTATTCTCTTATGTAAATTCTTTTCATCATTCGGGGGGAATTTAATTAATATGACTCGAGGTGTTGTAGTTTTTTTGGGTGATATGGATTGATTTTTGTAGTTTTTTATCTTCTCATGTTGTTGTTTGTCATTTTCTGGCTGAGGTTTTGTAATAGGAGTTGATGTTTGTAGTGTCTGTTTTCTTATGTTGATGTTTTTCATTGTCTGGATGAGGTTCATGTGTTAATAGTTGATGTTTGTATTTTTAAAAAAAAAAAAAATCGTTGATGTTTTATGATTTTTAGAGTGAATAGTTTATACTCTTGAAGCACCGTAGCTTTTTTGTTAATGTTTATAGTTTTTTTTCTCTCATGTTGATATTTTTTGTTTTATATATGAGTTTTAGGTGATAGGGGTTGATGTTTTTCGCTTTTTTGATGACATGGTTGATTTTTTTTGGTAATAAGAATTGATGTTTATAGTGTCTTTTTTCTTATGTTGACGTTTTTCATTTTTTGTTAGTGCTTCAAAGGTAGGTAGTTGGTGCTTATTGTATAGCTTGTGTGTGTTATGAAAACAAATTGGTGCTTAGAGTACAACTTGTAAGTGCTTCAATCGTTGCTTGTTAGGAGTTGATGTTTGTAACTTTTTTTTGATAATACGGTTGATTTTTTGTAGTGTTTTTTCCTTACGTTGACGTTTTTCATTTGTTTAGTGCTTTAAATGTAGGTTGTAGGTGCTTATTTTATAACTTGTAAGTGCTTCAATCATTGTTTGTTAAGAGTGTATGTTTGTAGCTTTTTTTATGACGTGGTTGATTTTTTGTAGTATTTTTTTTCTTACGTTGACGTTTTTCAATTTTTTTAGTGTTTCAAATGTAGATTGTAGGTGCTTATTTTATAACTTGTAAGTGATTCAATCGCTGCTTCTTAGGGGTTTATGTTTGTAGTTTTCTTTTTTTAAAATGATAATTTAGCTTTGTTGAGATTTTTTTATTTTCAGTTTATTTTCTTTTAGTCGTAGTTAATGTTTTTTTAAATTTTTTTTTATTTTTATTTGAATTTTTATTTTTATTTTACTATTTTATTTGAATTTTTTATATATTTTTTGCTGTAGTTTTTAATTGATGTTTTTTTTGTTGATGTTTTACTATTTTTACCGATATTTCTGCAGTTTTTGCTGCGTTTTAAAATTTATTTTTGCATTTTTTTTACATTGTACAAATATTTTTTTGAATTTTTTGTGCAGATTGCAGGTAGTGAGAAAATGATGGAAAAAAATTAGATGAAAAATACCTGATAAGTTATTAGTGATAGGTCTCTGTAAAATAATTAGAGATAGGTCTTTGTAAAATCATTAGAGAGAGGTCCTTGGAGCTAGAATATTGCTAAAATTGTAAAAAGACCCCACTTAAAGTTTAGGCAGACTCACACGAGACGAACCCAATAAAGATATTGAATAATTAAAAATTAAAATTTCCGAATCCCTTTTTGGGTCGTCTTCCCCGGCAGGTAGCACCTCCGGCAGGGATGAAGTATTATTTTCCGGCAAAATTATAGGCAAACATTTTTTTAAAAATCCAGGCCAAACAGGTGGGACGACACGTTCCCGGCAATGGTGGTGGTGGTGGTGGTGGTATTCACCGGAGCTCTACCTTAGGTCGCTGTCGCTGGATGTTCGCTAGCTTGAAGCTTCTGGTTCTCCAACACGGGTAGCTCCTGCCACCGCTCCAGCACGATTCTACGATCCATTTCTCCGGTGGGTGTGCAGTGTGGGTCGCATTTCCATGTTTCCGGCGTGGATATTGTGCGTCTTCTCTGGTTTGGGTCACGTGTAATTCCCCAACCCTAGTTCTCGTGTGTTTTCTTCAGTGTGGGTCTCGTGCATTTTCTCCACTGTGGCTCTCCTGTGAAGTAATGTTCCAATTTCATCTGCCCAAATTTAATAGTATTTAATAAGAAAAAATACACATATGACCTCTATTTGGTTAAAAGTGTCAATATAACCATGTGAAGTTAGAAAGTTTTATTATAACTCTATCTCTTGCTTCAGAAGTGCCGATATAACCGTTTGACACTATTTCAACGATGACTTTGTATTTTCTGGAATTTATCGAATATAAAAGGACTAAAAGACCCTAAGTCTTAAAACTAAAAAATTAAAGACGAGAATAACCCTAAGTCTGCAACCCTCACCTTCCGCCATCACCGCCGTCGGGTCACCGCTGCTCGAATCTGGATTTATGCCCGTTGCACCAATGCCAGAATCTGTGCCATTGAACCCACAGCAGCATTTGCCACCATTCCGCCTGCTCTCCCCTGCCGCCGCTGTCGCCTTTTCCCCGAGCACCAAACAATTTTCCAGCCTCAACATAGCAGTGCTACCCCTCCCAATTCAAGCATTTAAATACCCCCGCGCTAACCATGGTGGAAAAATCGAAGCTCCAACTACAAGACTAAATCTGTTCGAGATGAAAGAGAATCGCGAACCCTGGCGCTAACTTGCAGACCGGTGGAGAGGAAGCTGACTGCGGCGGATGGTTCTCCTTCCTTGGAGACTCTGACGCTGCTCTGCCACTCGCAGAGGTCCGGCACCGCCATGAAGAAGCCTGTAAAAATATAAACCCTAGCCCGTAGAAATATAAAAAATCTGTTGCACTGTGAAATCTAGCACATCGAAGAAAATGCTGCAGCCACTGTATTATTTTTGAAAGCCCTCTGAAGAGGCCTAGAGTTTAGACCCGTGAAAGAGGATTCAGGCAACGTACTCAAGCCTTAACGTTGCCAAGTAGAAGCTAAAAGACGCTAATTGAGTAGCGGCCAAGTATATACCCTTTTCTCTGGCAAGCTAAAAGAATTTGAGCAGCGGTCATTTGAGCAGAAATTGCAAGGGATGTTGGGATAATGAAGGGACATTGCAACCATTAAAATCACTTTTCCCTGACAAGCTAAAAGACTAGGGTTTCTGAATAGAGAAACAAGGGTAATATAGACTTTTCATATTTTCTAAGATTTTAATTTTTTAGAACAAGCTATAATAGTCCATTCCCAGAATTTCGGCCAAATTCAGGACTCCAAGGTTATATTCGCACTTTTAAGAAAATATTAGGGTTATAATAGCACTATCGAACTTCACAGGGTCATATTGGCACTTTCAACCAAAACACAGGGTTATATGGGCATTTTCGACAGACAAATAGTGAGTAATTTTCCTATAAAGTAGGCTGTAAAAATGTTTGTCGGGTACAAAATACTCTAACTTTTGTTGGAAGCTCCATTTTATTCAATTTTTGTTTAATTTTTTTATGTCGTTTCATTTTTTAATTAATGTTCAAAGTTATGCTTTATTAGTTATTTAAATAGAAGCTTAGAGATTCATAATAGTAGTGGATTTAAGGAGTACTTCTTAAGTGTCACATTATAAATTTCGATAAAAATTAGGTAAAAACCAACTACCAATAATGGACCTCCTCAAACAAACACTTCTTAGACACTTCTTTTCATTTTAAATAATAATTAATTTAAAAAATATAAAAGAAGTCATGTAAAGTGTCATTCATTGATTGGTTGACATATTACAAATAAAGAGGTACCAACTTCTTATTAAGGAGTGGTTCTTAAAACTTCACAATGGTCATCCTTAAATAAGAAATGCTTCTTATTAAGAAAAATGGAGTTCATGAGCAACCATTGTGGATGCTCTTATATTTTATCTCATCATTAATAATTGTGATATTTTATTACAATTTCATATTTAGTTGTTTAACATTTCATTGTCTATGGATGTCTCCATATATATTGAATTTTATTTTATTCTATACTTTATCATTAATTGTTGGAAATAAATTTAATTTAATTTTAGTGAATAGGTTTTTATACTATCTTAGTTTAATGGAAGAAAGTACAAAACTAAGTCATAAAAAAAAATATATATATATATATGTATTTTTTATTTATTTTTAAGAATGATATGTAGACAATATATATATATATATATATATATATATATATATGTATATTGTACTTAATGTGGTTGTAAAATTTGTGATTAGAAGTGAAAATTATGTTAATTTATTAAAATTTTAGTTCATACTTTATTTCTATATTTATAAGTAACATAATTTATAAATGTTAGTGTACTATATTTCTACTTCATACCTGAATTCATACTCAAGCAACCTATTTTTATACTCGAATTTAATGTGGTACTATATTTTCAATATTTTAGTTCATACGATATTTCTATATTTATAAGTGACATAATTTATAAATATTAGGGTACTCCCTCTGTCCCCGGGAATTCTACAGAAAGAGAAAACCTAACATTTCATTTGAGTGATGTAAAATGACCAAACTACCCTTGTCTTCTCCAGCTTTTCCTTCTGTCGTCTGCTTCTTCAACCACTGTGTCTTCAACTCCGCCTCATCTTCAGCCTCAACTTATAGTTCTCTTCTTCAACCTCAACCCTCAACCACGTCTTCTTCAACATCAACATTCTAGATCTTCAACCTCATGGCGGTGAATCTGGAGAAAGGCGGAGGCGGCTCGAAAACCCTATGCTCTCCGCCTACTACTAGACCCGTGTGATTCACCACATCGTCGTCACCAGCAAGTGGCTTGTGCAAGCTCAATCCATTTTTGGTTCCATCAAAGGAAATTCCTCCTTTGCCCCTGCCACTGTGGATAAGTTGGTCTCGGATTCTGGCAAGGGGACGAAGGATATGGTCGAAGAAAGGGGGCTGGAGACTGAAGAACACAATGGTGGATCTGGAGGAAGGCAGGGCAGAGGGGAGGGGAAGGGAGTGAGGGGGAGTGGTGGTGGAGATGAAGGCCAGGGGAAAGGAATGGTAGTGGAGGGGGGGAGTAGGCGTAGGCGAAGGAAAGGAGGATAGGAGTGGTGGTAGAGACGGAGACCATGGGATAGAAGTGAATGTGTAGCCTCTAGTGGCGAAGACGCAGGCTGGTGGTGGAATGAGCAAAAACAAAGGTGTAGAGGATTTGTTGAAATGGGTTGTTGAAATTGGTTAAATATAAAGTTTGTGAGGATAATACTAACTTTTAAAATGTTGAATGTTTTCTTAAGAGGAAAGTGTGCAGAATTGCTCGGGACAACCCAAAAAGGAAAGTGTGCTAAATCGGTTGGGACGGAGGGAGTACTATATTATACACATATAAATGAGTAGTGTGAGAATGTAAAAAAAAATTCCAGCTATGATCTTACAAATTTCTCAAGCTATCGACATGTTGATCTCTTAGCAATATCTCTGGGGTTCTCCTATGGTCTTAGCAATAACTCTTAGCAACATTGCCCATTTTCTTTGAAATTAGTCCAGATCCTTTACGGGCTATTAACCTCCTAACAGATGGTGAATGTGTAATCGATGATGCAGCAAAAATGGAAGCAACACGAATTCTTTTATGTATTCATTAGTGTCATCAACAATTTCTTCCTGCGAGAGTTCTTCAAATACATTCTCCAAGGTGATAAATACCGATTACTTTACCTTTTTCAATGTCATAAAATGCATGAGAAACACCATTTGTCACTTGATGCGTCTAGAAACCGATCAAACTACTCCTTTGAATCCATTAGTCGAGATCTGCAAGATAACAAGCCTCGGGAGGTCTCAAGGGAAAACTTTCATGCTTTAGACAGAAGAATACCCTAATAAGTATAAAAGTACTAATGAATAATAATGAATACATACATGGTATTTATACTATATAATTTAATAGTATTTATCTCCAATTATAACTCTTAATTAGCATTAAGTGCATTCACTAATTACTCCTTCTCCTAATACCTTTATTAGGCTGAAACATGCCCAATATGCTTTCTGAGCCTTCAGTATGTTTGACCATCATCAAGAGCCCCGTAAAACTTAAGATACCCACGAGGCTATGAAACTTCGAGGCATCACTTTGTTATTGTTGAATCTATGGATCTGTGATATTTATATTATCGAAGGCCCTCAAAGATCATTGAGGTACCAAACTCGAGGATTATGGGATTTTCAGGTTCACATACCCTTGAGTAATCATCTCGAGCCTCAGGGCAGCGTTTAGTTTTCTTATTCATTAATTTCTAGCAGAATTTGAAAAAGCGCTCATTCCAACTGGCCATGCAAAACAAATTTGTGAGTGGCAATTCTTTCTAAAAAGGTATTATAATATTCTCACGCATTTTCAAATTTTTGTTTTCCCTAAGATAATCATTATCTTGGCCATCATTTTAGGCTTCTTAACTATCCAATTCTCCCACGTTTCTTCACTTTATTTGCAAGTATTTTTAAAAGATTTTCTCAGAATTCTACTCTTCATCCACTCCTTGTGTTCACAATTATCTTTTCTTCTTCTACCAGTAAGTTTTCCTGAATTTCATCCTTTCTATTTCTTTATTCTCCTTTATTATGGCTATCTCCGGTGAGAATCCAGTGAGAGGGAGCACCTCGGTGAGGTCAAGCTAGAGAGGTTCGAAGTTGAGTTGCCTAAAAAGGTGGATTCTAATGCCACACTTAGCGGTTCTGAGCATTCTCTCTGGGATTCTGGCACAGATGTCGATGAAATTGGTCATACCGGCATATACCAATCGCTGACATACCTCAAAAAAGATATACTTGTGTTTGTCCCCCGGGCCTGGGAAAAAAGATATATGCAAAGATTGTCCCATGTTGGGGATATCAAATTTAGTCCCTTTTTTCATAAAGAAGGGGATACTTCGAGGGTAATTGAAGAAGTTGAAGAGAGTGTCCTCAAGATAACCTTCTCTCAAGACTCGGGAAGAAAAAATTTGAGGGCACCTTCAGAGGAAGAGGATCAAGAGCCCCCAGCCCACGATGGCTCCTGGTCGATATCAAGGATTTAGCAATATTTACCTTCTGGTCAGAGGGTTCGTCCTGATGTTGACCTGTAGTTGTTAGGACCAATAGGGTCTGCGAATAGGGTTGTGCTTCCCATTTCCTCTGATATTCTTAAGGCTCCTTAAGGATTTTCAAGTAAGCCCTGCCTTGGTTCATCCAAATGCCGTGATAACTATAATTCTCTTTATGACGCAGTTCCATAGACTTGATATAGAGCTCGAGTACAAGTTGTTTCATTTTCTGTATAGCATTACCGTTAGTGGCAAAGATTTTGAAAATATTATCTTCGTCTCCATCAGACACAGGTAAAAAAGTGTTTTACTATCCCCACTAACTCAGGTAAGTGGAGAGACCATAAGAGAGGGCTCACTTTTAACAGTATCAGACATAAGGTCCCCGAGTGGAATCCAGACATTATCGTCAAGACCCTGTTGGTGGAAAAGTTTTTTTGTCTCGCACGCCTCGAAGATTGTTGAAACTGTGTATTGGATTTGTCCCTTTCTTGTATTGATTGTACCAATCTAGAAAAGTCGGTTGGGGGACAAGTCTGGCCAAGTGAGGTTTATCATAAATATATATGAGCCAGCGAGGAAGGAAAAACTATCGAGGCTACAACATTTGGCCCCCGAGGGTGAACCTAGATTAAGGAAAAAAAGCAAAGGAGGCTCATTTATAAAATGAGATAGACCTCAATCTTCTCTTGACCAATTCATTTGTGAGTCTCTCTCGATATATCCATTGATTATTCTGAGTATTCCAAAGTTCTTGAAGGTGTTTTCACATCTTATTTCTGCTTTTGCATGGCTGTGTATTTTTTTCTTTACTAACTTTCTTTCAATTGTTTCCAGTGGGCAGAGCCTGGGTTAAGCTACTATCAAGAAGGGGAGTAACAGTAATCCTTCAAAGTTTATTCCCCCTTCTCCTCACACAACTACAACTTCTGAACTAAAACCCGCGAAGTGGAAACCTGAGGGTGCCACCTCCACTAAGGAATCTTGCCAAAAGGGGCCTTGGGATAAGGTTCCTCAATGGCCTTTGACTGAAGCCATTCTGGTTGCAGGTAATATCGTTGCACCCCCGCCGAGCCTTTTGGTCGTAGGGGCCGATGTTCTCGGCCCTTTTGCTGAAGATCCCCAGGTCAGTTTTCCGCTAGCAAAATAATAAATTTTTAATCTTTTTTGTGTGTTTAGTTTTCCTAATCCTTCTATCTTCTTTTAGGTGGTTAAAGATTTTAACCCGGTGTCCTCCTCTCTCTCCTCCCTCCTTCGAGGGTCTGGGTTCCCACCATGCCTCTCTTTTCTCTCTTCAGGAGGAAAAGGACAACGAGATTGACTCGTTGAAGAGGGATCCTAAGGTTTTGAAAAACAATTCACTAAACTCCAGGCTAAAAATAGGCCCATTATCCTCGAGAAGAATTCTCAGCTGCTAAGAAAGCTCAAGACCCTGAGTCTCAAGTTCTTCTGCTGGAGGATTTTAAGGATAAGGTCCTCCAATGTCGAGAATTAATTGATCTCTTCGTCAATCTCCTCGACATGGCCAAGGGCGTTGGGCACAACCTCCTAGTTGATAGAGTCATTCTTCCAAAGATGTCATCATCTTTGTCTGACGATGATGTCCAACTTTTAAATGATGAGGCCAAGTTTGAAGGTGTGAAGGCTACCAACCAGAAGTGGGACGAGGCAGTCTACAAGGGGAGTCTGAGCTTTTTAATCATGAACCTTCTAACGGCCTCGGGTAAGTACTACCCTGCTGAGGAGATTCGTGTTATCCCTGATGCCAACGAAGAAGCCAAGTAGCCTGAGATTGATTTTGGGCCCAATACAAAGGTTCAAATAGGGGAGAAAAATCCTAATGTAGAAAATGTTGTGTAACTTGCCTCTTTGACCTTTTCTTGTAACTTCCAAATTTTGTTATAAAAAATATTTTCCCTTTCTTAATTTTATGTCTATATTTTTTTATCTTCATAGCTTAAAGCAATGCAAAAGCAACTTTAGTCCATTTTCCAAGATTTTTCCAAGACCCAAGCAGAGCTTGATACCACTAAGGGGGATTTGATGAAAACCATGTTAGTTTTAAGAAAGTGCTCCATGGAATTAAAATCATGGTGCAACAGGACTCATCCTTCTATATTAAACCTTGAAAAGGAAACTTGGACTTAACCGTGGCACTAGATTCCACAAAAAATGAATAAGTGGCTTGGCAGAGTGACAAGCATCAAGGCTTTCAGAATTTATTGAGGAACATTGAGCAACAGAAGTATTATGGCACGGTAACCCTGGAGATTGTTGATAGTTGTGATCTCTCTGAGGTAGACTATCAAGAAATAGTGTGCCATATAACTAGTAAGTTTGGATCCTTGAAAAGCCGTCTCACTGATGTCAATAGGTTGCTTATTCTTGAGGGCCATGACATAGCTAACCGAGGTGAAGTTTACCAAATTTAGTCTCAGGTGCAACAGGTTATAGAGCTTCACATGGTAGCCTTAAATGAGATTTCAAGGTTAGATGATGCCGTAGCAGAGAAAGACACGACTGTCCCTGAAGATCCTCCCTTAGTGGAATCCGTTCTTGCCGAGAATACCCACCTTACTGGAGAGATAAAAACCTTGGCATTCAACATCAAAGAGTTGGAAGAAGGTGTTCGTCTTTATAATCAAAGTCTACGAGCTCACAGTCTGTTTCATGGTTTTACTCGCCTAAAATTTACCGTCGAGCCTTTTGGTCGTTGGGGCCGATGTTCTCGGCCCTTTTGCTAAAGATCCCCAAATCAGATATCTGCTTGCAAAATAATAATTTTTTTAAACTTTTTTGTGTGTTTGTTTTCCTAATCCTTATATCTTCTTTTAGGTGGTTAAAAATTTTAACCCGATGTCCTCCTCCCTCTTCTCCCTCCTTCGAGTTCTGGGTTCCCACCATGCCTCTCTTTCCTCTCTTTAGGAGTAAAATGACAACGAGATTGACACGTTGAAGAAGGAACTTAATGTTTTGAAAAAAAAACCTAAACTCGAGGCTAAAAATAGGCCCATTATCCTCGAGAAGAATGCTCAGCTACTAAGAAAGCTTGAGACCCTGAGTCTCAAGTTCTTCTGGTGGAAGATTTCAAGGATAAGGTCCTCCAAAGTCAAGAATTAATTGATCTCTTCGTCAATCTCCTCGACATGGCCAAGGCTGCTGGGCGCAATCTCCTAGTTGATAGAGTCATTCTACCAAAGATGTCATCATCTCTGTCTGACGACGATGTCAAACTTTTAATGGATGAGGCCAAGTCTGAAGGTGTGAAGGCTTCCAACCAGAAGTGGGACGAGGCAGTCTACAAAGGGAGTCTGAGCTTATCAATCCTGAACCTTCTGAAGGTCTCGGGTAAGTACTCCTCTACTGAGGAGATTTGTGTTATCCCTGATGCCGACGAAGAAGCCAATGAGCTTGAGATTGAAGCTTGGCCCAATACAAAGTTTCAAATAGGGGAGAAAACTCCTAATGTAGAAAACGTTGTGTAACTTTCCTCTTTGGCCTTTTCTTGTAACTTCCTATTTCTGTTATAAACTCGAGAATTGTTAGATCTTCAGATTCACAATACCCTTGAGTAATCATCTTGAGCCCCAGGGTAGCGTTTAGTTTTATTATTCATTAATTTCTAGCAGAATTTGAAAAAGTGCTCGTTCCAACTGGTTATGCAAAAAAAAGTATGAGTGGAAATTCTTTTTAAAAGGGTATCATAATATTCTCACGCATTTTCAAAAAAGGTTTCCCTAAGAAAATCATTATCTTGGCCATCGTTTTAGGCTTCTAACTACCCAATTCTCCCACGTTTCTTCACTTTATTTGCAGGTATTTTTAGAAGATTTTCTCAGAATTCTACTCTTCATCCAATCCTTGACTTCACATTCATCTTCTCCTCTTCTACCAGTAAGTATTCCTGAAATTCATACTTTCTATTTCTTTATTATCCTTTATTATGGATATCACCAGTGAGAATCCAGTGAGAGGGAGGTCAAGCCAGAGAGGTTCGAAGTTGAGTCACCTGAAAAGGTGGATTCTGATGCCACGCTTAGCGGTTCTGAGCATTGTCTCTAGGATTCTAGCACAAATGTTGATGACATTGGTCATACCGAATATATACCAATCACTGACATACCTCAATAAAGATATCTTTGTGTTTGTCCCCTGGGCATGGGAAAAATATATATTCAAAGATCGTCCCATGTTGGGGATATTAAATTGAGTCCCTCTTTTCATGAAGAAGGGGATTCTTCGAGGGTACCTGAAGAGGTTGAAGAGAGTGTCCACAAGATAACCTTCTCTTGAGACTTGGGAAGAAAACATTCGAGAGCCCCTTCGAAGTAAGAGGATCAACATCCCCCAGCCCACGATGGCTCTTGGTCGATATCAAGGAATTTGCAATATTTACCTTCTGGTCAAAGGGTTCCTCCATATGTTGACCTGTAGTTGTTTGGACCAATGGGGTCTGCAAACAGGATTGTGCTTCCCGTTTCCTCTGATGTTCTTAAGGCTCCTTAAGGATTTTCAACTAAGCCCTACCCAGGTTCATCCAAAAGCCATGATAACTATAGTTCTCTGTATGATGCAGTTCCACAGACTTAATATAGAGCTCGAGTACAAGTTGTTTCATTTTCTGTATAGCATTACCGTTAGCGGCAAAGCTTTTGAAAATATTATCACCGTCTCCAACAAACAGAGGAAACAAAAGTGTTTTACATTTCCCACTAACTTAGATAAGTGGAGAGACAATAAGAGAGGGATCACTTTTAACATTATCATATATAAGGTCCCCGAGTGGAATCCAGACGTTATCGTCAAGACCCTGTTGGCAGAAAAGTTTTTTTATCCCGTGCACCTCGAAGATAGTTGAAAATGTGTATTGGCTTTGTCCCTTTCTTGTACTGATTATCAATCCATAAAAGTTGGTTGGGGGATAGGTCTGGCCAAGTGAGGTTTATAATAAATATATATGAGCCAGCAAGGAAGGAAAAACTGTCGAGGCTACAACATTTGGCCCCCGAGGGTGAACCTAGATTAAGAAAAAAAGGCAAAGGTGGCTCATTTAAAGAACGAGAAAGACCTCAATCTTCTCTTGACCAATTCATTTGAGAGCCCCTCTCGAAATATCTATTGATTATTCTGAGTATTCCAAAGTTCTTATAGGTGTTTTAACATTTTATTTCTGCTTTTGCATGGCTGTGTATGTTTTTCTTTACTAACTTTCTTTCTATTGTTTCTAGTGGGCAGAGCCTGGGATAAGCTATGATCAAGAAGGGGAGAAACAGTAATCCTTCAAAGTTTATTCTCCCTGCTCCTCACACAACAACAAATTCTAAACTAACACCCGCTAAGTGAAAACCTGAGGGCGCCCCCTCCACTAAGGAATCTAGCTAAAAGGGGCCTTGGGATAAGGTTCCTCAAGGGCCTTCTACTGAAGCCCTCTTGGTTGGGGCTAACATCGTTGCACCCACACCGAGCCTTTCCCCCCAATAAGCCTTTCGGTCGTTGGGGCCGATGTTCTCGGCCCTTTTGCTGAAGATCCCTAGGCCAGTTTTCTTCTAGAAAAATAATTATTTTTTAATCTTTTCTTGTGAGTTTAGTTTTCCTAATCCTTCTATCTTCTTTTAGGTGGTTAAAGATTTTAATCCGGTGTCCTCCTCTCTCTCTCCTCGCTCCTTCGAGGTTTAGGTTCCCACCATTCCTCTCTTTCCTCCCTTCAGGAGGAAAAGGACAATGAGATTGACTCATTGAAGAGGGAACTTAAGGTTTTGAAAAAGAAACCAAACTCAAGGCTAAAAATAGGCCCATTATTCTCGAGAAGAATGCTCAGATGCTAAGAAAGCTCGAGACCCTGAGTCTCAAGTTCTTCTGCTGGAGGCTTTCAAGGATAAGGTCTTCCAAAGTTAAGAATTAATTGATCT
Organism: Rubia yunnanensis; assembly: GCA_037428765.1. Taxonomy (NCBI): domain Eukaryota; kingdom Viridiplantae; phylum Streptophyta; class Magnoliopsida; order Gentianales; family Rubiaceae; genus Rubia; species Rubia yunnanensis. The sequence continues at coordinate 28,030,195 of CM075069.1, read as the reverse complement.
CTTCATCAATCTCCTCAACATGGCCAAGGGCGTTGGGCGCAATCTCTTAGTTGATAGAGTCATTCTACCAAAGATGTTATCATCTCTTTCTGACGACGATGTCAAACTTTTAAAGGATGAGGCCAAGTCTAAGGATGTGAAGGCAACCAACCAGAAGTGGGATGAGGCAGTCTACAAAGAGAGTCTGAGCTTATCAATCCTGAACCTTCTAAAGGCCTCAGGTATGTACTACTCTACTGAGGAGATTCGTGTTATCCCTGATGCCGAAGTAGAAGCCAAGGAGCTTGAGATTGAAGCTGGGCCTAATACAAAGGTTCAAATAGGGTAATAAACTCTTAATGTAGAAAACATTGTGTAACTTGCCTCTTTGGCCTTTTCTTGTAACTTCCAATTTTTGTTATAAAAAATCTTTTCCCTTTCTTAATTTTATGTCTATATATTTTTTTATCTTCATAGCTTAACCCGGTGCGATAGCAACTTCAGTCCATTTGTACAGATTTTGCCAAGACCTAAGCAGAGCTTGAGACCACTAGGGGGGATTTGATTAAAACCATGTTGGTTTTAAGAAAGTGCTCCAAGGAATTAAAATCATGGTGCAACAGGACTCATCCTTCCATAGTAAACCTCGAGAAGGACAACTCAGACTTAACCGTGGCACTAGATTCTGCAAAAAAAAAGAACAAATGGCTTGGTAGAGCGGCGAGCATCAAGGCTTTCAGAATTTATTGAGGAACATTGAGAAACATAAGTATTATGGCACGGTACCCCTCAAGATTGTTGATAGTTGTGATCTCTCTGAGGTAGACTATCAAGAAACAGTGCGCCATATAACTAGTAAGTTTGGATCCTTGAAGAGATGTCTTGCTGATGTCAATGGGTTGCCTATTCTTGAGGGCTGTGACATAGCTAACCGAGGTGAAGTTTACAAAATTTAGTCTCAGATGCAACAGGTTACAGAGCTTTACATGGTAGCCTTAAATGAGATTTCGAGGCTAGATGAGGCCTTAGCGGAGAAAGACACGGCTGTCCCTGAAGATCCTCCCTTAGTGGAATTCATTCTTGCTAAGAATACCCACCTTACGGGAGAGATCAAAAGCTTGGCAAACAACATTAACGAGTAGGAAGAAAATGTCCGTCTTTATGATCAGAGTCTACGGGCTCACAGTCTGTGTCATGGTGTTACTTGCCCAAAATTTATCGATAACGAATCCTTGCTAAGATTTTTTCTTAAGGCTTCTCATCACTAGGTTATTAAACATAAAGTAGAGTTGAAGGGGACCAATGGTTAGAAGGAAGCTTCTAATTCTATTCTCGAATGGTTACGAGAATTACTTGTCTTCCCTCCGAGAGGTCAAAGGTCTATGAGGTTGGCAGCTAAAAAGGCCAATAAGAGCAGTGGCTCTTCGAGTCGTAATACCAAACGGTCTGTGAAGAAATGAACTAAAGACCAAGGCTCTCGAATAGGATAAGCAACAATTAACCCCTCGCCAAAACATCCTCGATTAAGGGTTGTGATTGATTTAGCCGACTATCCTAATAAAGAGCAGGAAAATGATTTTAATGCGCGACTGGCATCAAAATAGAGAAGCAGAGAGAATTGAGGAGGAATTGAAGAAATTAGCCCCTTGATTCCTCAAGAGCTATATTTATAAGTTGTACAATATCCATATGTGTTGGACAATGTCCTTAAATTGATATTTCATTGCATGTATATTCTTTTTATAAGATACACTTCACATGTTTCCTTTAGAGTTTTTAACGAAAAAATCTGGAGCCACAGCATATAGCATGTGAAGTTTTTAACTGGCGAGTGATGGGCACATAGCAGTGTTCAATAATTAGAAAATACAAGGACACAAGAGGTTTTTCCCAGGTTCGGTGTTTCTACCTACATCCTACAAAAATTGTTCCACTAGATCATTGATCAAAATTACAATCGTCAAGGGGGTGACGGGAGTTGTGCTTATTAGCTTCTCACTTATTTCATCAGCCTTGGCTGGAATTAATATGAAAGTGCTGCTTATCAGCTTTTCACTCATTTCTATAGCCTTAGATGGAAATATACAAGAAGAAAATGTTGGTGTGTGTGTGTGTGAAAAAGAAAATGAGATGAGATTTAGAGAGAAATGAAGAGATGAAAACCCTAATAGAGATAATGTGGGAAAATGGGAAGATCACGGGTGGAGTAATAAAGTGGGGGAACAACTTTTCAGAAAGTGAAGAATCTCGAGAAGAAAGGAATAAAGATGTTAGAGGATATGAACAAATTGAATAAGGGTGAAAGAGGTGGTTGGGAAATTAATTCGGGTGGGGAAGGTTAGGTGGGAGTAAATATGATTTTAGAATTAGGTTAGAAGTTAATTGGGTTGATGTGGGGTTAAGTAGGGCCAAAATTTAAAAACAAGAATGGCCCAGTAGAAATTAAAAAGGATAAAACATTTCCAAATATGGAAATAACATGATAAGTGCAAATTCAACTGGGACATCCCAAAGAGAAAATTGTACAAATACATATAGGATGGAGGAAGTACAATAGTTCATTCAACTAGTCATTCTTTTTCTTTATATTTTATGGACCATAATTATTTATAATATATTATGTTATGCAGGAAATTCACATTTCAAAAAAAAAAATTATGTTCTCAACATAATATTCCGATATGTGATTCTCAATTTATAAAATAAGTGTAAATATAAGAGCATATGCACTGGGGGTTTCTTTGTGGAAATAAACTACAAAACCTTAGAGTGGGAGTTTTATAGTGGTCTCAGATGAAAGAAACCAAGGCCAGGAATCTTACAGAAGAAATCGCCCCAAATCATAAAGTCCCATGTGTATGGGCATGTGCTGTTGCGCAAGCCATTTTCTGCCCCCATGCCTCAATTGCCACATTGCTCCCCCTTTTCAATTTTATTTTCATGCATGGGACATGTGGCCCAATCCTGTGGTGCCACGTATACCAATTTTGTTCAATTCCAACGTTGACTCATTGAAGTCAACTGTTAACAGAACCTACAAAGACATAAATATCACTAGGCTTAATGCTAAATATAAAATGACCATTCTATCCTAGACATCTTCTTTTTATTCATCTTTATCTTCAAACACATCCGCTGCCCAAAGCTCGCCGCTGCTTCACCGCTCCACTGCTTCTTCACACAACCTGCAAAGTAACCTACTTGTGAAACCATCATGCTTGATGACTGCCAGAGTCCTGCACCACCACCCGCTCAGCACGGCCGCCAGAGTTATGTGCACCCACCACCGCCGCCTGCATCCATCACCGCTGCTTCTTGAACCACCATTGCCCCATCTTTTTCACCCATCACCGTTGCGAGGATGTTCTATGCCACAACCCGCTCAACACCGATACCTTTATTCTATGCACCTACCACATAGTTATGTGCACCGACTACCGCCATCAGAAACCCTTGCCCCACCACCAGAAATCCCAGTCCCTCCACCCTATCCCCGCCGCTCACCAACCTAACCCCACCATCCAGAAGTCCTAGCCCTTCCGCCTACCTCTATTGCCTAGAAACCTAGCCCCGCCACTCATCACCTCCGCCCAGAAACCCCACCCCCACCGCCCACTTCCCCCATAAACCCTAGTCTCGTTAGCTACGCCTCCCACCACATCCGTCCAGAAACTCCAGCGTCCTCCAAAAACCCAGAATCCCCACCTCCATCCTAAACCCTAGCCCCACCAACTGCACCGCCTACCACTAATACTAGCTGCGTTTTTATCCAGATGTTGTGATGACAGAGAAGGCGACGTTGTTTTACCAGTGCTTTGGGCCTTAAGAGAAGGCAACTATAGTAGCAGCAAAGAAGTGGGGGTCAATGGGATAAACTTGGAATTTGGACGGCGCACCGGGGTGGCGGAGGAAATTCCTGATCTTCTGCGCCATGATTTTGGAGAGAGCCGCAGACGACTAGAGACAGAGAGAGAGAGGCGGTGAAAGAAGGGAACCTTAATCAAAGAGTGAAAAGCGAAGACCGGGAGGAGAGAGGTGGAAGAAAAGAGAAAGGAGGCAGAAAGAGATAAGAGAAGAGAGGGTTATTGTTGTCTTTTTCAATTTTTATTTTTATTTTTCTAATTTAGAATAATGGGAATTTCACCTATTTCCGACCAATTTGACCGTTGACATTTTAGCAGACAAAGTCCAGGATTAGATTTGCATTTCAGATTTTGCAAGGTTATATCTGCATTTTCGAACAAAATATAGGGCTAAAACACATTTTCATCTATAAGAAAAAAATTGGAGGTTATCAAAATATTTGACCCAAATAAAAAAATCGTTACTTTGGCTCTGTTTGGCATTAGCGTTTTGGTTGGCATTTTGATTGGCATTTGATTATTGGCATTTTTGCTCGGTCAAACCGCCAATGAATACGAAAAAAGTGTTTGGTTGCTTACCTTTATGACGTAGCGTATCCGCCAAATACGAAACAATATTAGCATTTTTCTTTAGCGTTTAACTTTTACCTTTAACAATTACTTTTTAACCTTCTACCATTTTGCCTTTCTCTAGACCACTAGTACACAATAAACATACGACATCGTTTTATGTTTTTTGGAATTTAAATTTAACTTTTTATCGACATTTTTTGGAATTTAATTTTTTTTCATGGTTAAATTTTAATGTAATTCAATTTTATTTTTCCTCTCTTATTTCAATATTTATCCTTTACTCAATCTAATTGTCGATAGAAGAACATTAGTTTGATGAGTGTATATAAAGAATTTTTAAAATTTTACCTCATTAGAATTATTTGATTTACTAATACTAATATACTATAAATAACTAGTGGTATAACATTGTGCGTTGTGCGATATCATTAATTAAAATATTGAGATTAAGTTTCATTTAAAATATGAGTTATGAAGTGAAATAATTAATTTAGTTAAACTGTTAAATATTGAATACAATACAAATTAATTATTTTTATAATATTTCATTCGAATTATTAAAAAATAATTATTTATATGTTGAGATTCATTTTAAAAGGTTACCATAATTATATGCATCTTAATGCAAAAAATAAAAGTAAATGTCAAATGATCTTATTAGTCTAACTAATTAGAAAATAACCTCATTTAACAATTATTCGGTCTAAAACAAGACTCTGTCATGCATTAATAAATAAATAATATGCATACATATTTTTATCAACGATACTGTACCATTGTACAAATTTTTTGAACATTTTGTTATTTCATTATTATATGTTTCTTTGAATTTTCTTTATTGATAAATGTGTGTATATATATATGTATATATATGGTACAATAAGATATTTATAGCTTTAAATATATCTTTAGAATTTATATATTTTAATAAGTTATGATTGATTATACATAGTGAATAATTAAAATCAGTAACATATTATAATATTAGTATGTTAACAAGTTAGAGTCTGTTTCTTGAAAGACAGTCTTTCCATAAGCCATGGAAGGACCAAGGTTTAAACTGTAAATTAGAAGAAATGAAGATAAAATTTTAGAGTTGCATTAATCGGGTAATAAACATTATAACTTCTACACGTTGCATAATAAATTTTTAATATTTCAACTAAACCTTTTACCTTTTTATTATTCTAATTAATCCCCGTCTTTCTATAAAACTATAGAAAGACGGTATTTCCCAAGACTTTGCCAACAAGTTATAATTGATTATACATGGTAAAGATTTAAAATCAGTAACATATTATAATTTTAGCATGTTATTTTTAGATAACTTTGCTTTAGAATAGTTAAAATAACTTCAATTTTTACTGGTTGAAAAACCATCCAAAGCAAATAATTTTCTATTATATGGTGCTTAAGATTGGATATAAAATTATAATTTTAAAATATTTTTAATTTTGTATAAATATTTGAATCGACAAACCATCCACCTCACATAAAAATACTCACAAGAAAGATAAATAAGTTTGTTGAATGTAATTCAAGTATAAATGTTAGGTAAAACTTACACAATACATCCACTTTATCATAACCAAAGCGAATGAATTAATAAATATATTATTTTCAATATTAGTGAATATGTTAAATACTTGAAAATAAATTGTTATAATATTATTGAAAATAATAACACAGAATCTTACTTTAACCAGCCTAAACTTTAGGTAAGCCCTATTATGCAATTAATATAAATTTCAATTTTGGGGTGGGGTGGGATTTATTATTAAAATTTTGTTGATAAATATAGTGACCTATCGTGTAATTATCAAAATACTATAAATATCATAAAATATCCAGGATTTCCAAAAATAAATTGATCAAATTTCTCCTATCCCGATCGGAATCTGTAACCGACACTTCTCTGCCATGAACCCCCACAGCTCTGCCACCGCGCTTCTTCTACCTCCGCGGCAAGATCGTTGCGACGGCGCTTCTTCTACAAGCTTTGCGCCACTGCCGCTCTGTGTCACTGGCGAGATCGTCAGCTAGTGCTAGGGCACCGGTAGCGAAACCCTAGGCCTGTACAATTCAGACCTCCATCTTCATTTATCCGTCGTACAGATCGAAGGCTTCGGCGAGGTTGCTTCGATTTAGAGTAGTCTCCAACGGTGCCGCTCGAGGTTGAACGATTTCGACAATGTTTTTGGTGGCGCGGTGAGGAGAAGTCTTCTGCGGTGAAGTGAAAAAAAGGAGAGCGTTGGCAGAAGGAGCGCGCAGAAACTTCTGGTTGAAAAATAAGGCGGGGCATCAAATGCACGCTAGGGATCGGGAAGGAGAATCGCGCGTGAAGCCACAAGCGATGACAAGTGAAGCTTGCGTGTGCCTTCATGCTTTGGCAAAAACGACAGCGGCGACGAATGGTGGCGGCGGCGGTGATCAACATCGGTGCGACGAACCGTGATTGACCTTCGTCTCATGAGATGTAAGGTTCAATAATGTATTTTACATTTCAAATACTTGCTGAGGTATGATATGTTGTTGACTGAGCTTATTTCATGAATAATTGTTTGGTCTAGTGGTAAGTACTCCTGTTGTTGAGTTGAAGGTCAGGGGTTCAAGTCTCAGCATGACCTTTTTATTTTGAAGACTTTATGTTCTTGATGTACATGTTGAGTTTTATTATTATTTGATTGAGTACATGTTCAATAAGAGTCTTTTGTGTAGTGGTTATTTCTCTAAGCATCGAGGTTATAGGCTTGGGTTCAAATCCTACTCTTTTTTCCTTAAGAATTTTTATTCTTCAAGTACTGTAGCTTTTTGTTGATGTTTTTAGCTTTTTTTCTCTTATGTTAATGTTTTTCATTATTCGGGTGAGATATAATTGATACGAGTTGAGGTTCTAAAGTTGTTTTTGGGTAGTATGGATTGATATTTGTAGTTTTTTTTAAAATTATTTCATGTTTTATGCTTGAGGAACTGTAGCTTTTTTTTCTCTTATGTTGAAGTTTTTCTTTATTCGAGAGATTAATTTCATACGAGTTGATGTTCTGTATTTTTTTTGGGTAGTATGGATTGATATTTGTAGTTTTTTTTAATTTTCTCAAGTTTTATGCTTGGATACTGTAGCTTTTATTTTATTATGTTGATGTTTTTCATTATTCAAGTGAGATTTAATTGATATGAATTGAGATTTTGTAGTTTTTTGGGTGATATGTATTGATAATTGTAATTTTTTTATTTATTCATATTGATGTTTTTCATTTTCCAGCTGAGGTTTCGGTAACAGGAGTTGATGTTTGTAGTATCTTTTTTCTTATGTTGATGTTTTTCATTTTCCGGATGAGGTTCAAGTGTTAGGAGTTCATGTTTGTAGTCTTTTTTTATAAAAAAAATTGTTGATTTTTTTAATGATTTTCAGAGGGAATAATTTATACTCTTGAGGTACCATAGCTTTTTTGGTGATGTTTTTTTCTCTCTCTCTCATTTTGATGTTTTTCATTTTCTAGATGAGTTTTAATTGATAGGGGTTGATGTTTGTAGCTTTTTTGATGATATGGTTGATTTTTTGTAGCGTTTTTTTTTCTTATGTTGATGCTTTTCATTTTATGTTAGTGCTTCAAATGTAGGTTGTAGGTGCTTATTTTTATAACATGTGTGTGTTATGAAAACAAACTGTGCTTAGAGTACAATTTGTTAGTGCTTCAATCGTTGCTTGTAAGTCTCAGCATGACCTTTTTATCTTGAAGATTTTTTGTTCTTGATGTACATGTTGAGTTTTATTATTATTTGATTGAGTACAAGTTCAATAAGAGTCTTTTGTGTAGTGGTTATTGCTCTAAGCATTGAGGTTATATGCTTGGGTTCAAATCCTACTAGGTTCTTTTTTCCTTAAAAATTTTTATTCTTCAGGTACTATAGCTTTTTGTTGATGTTTTTAGCTTTTTTCCACTTATGTTGATGTTTTTCATTATTTGGGTGAGATATAATTGATATGAGTTGAGGTTCTAAAGTTTTTTTTTGGGTAGTATGGATTGATATTTGTAGTTTTTTTAAAAAATTATTTCATATTTTATGCTTGAGGAACTGTAGCTTTGTGTTGATGTTTTTAGCTTTTTATCTCTTATGTTGATGTTTTCATTATTCGAGAGATTTAATTGATACGAGTTGATATTCTGTAGTTTTTTTGGGTAGTGTGGATTGATATTTGTAGTTTTTTTTTCTCAAGTTTTATGCTTGAGGTACTGTAACTTTTATTTTATTATGTTGATGTTTTTCATTATTCAGGTGAGATTTAATTGATATAAATTGAGATTCTGTAGTTTTGTGGGTGATATGTATTGATAATTGTAATTTTTTATTTATTCATATTGATGTTTTTCATTTTCCAGCTGAGGTTTCGATAACAGGAGTTGATGTTTATAGCATCTTTTTTCTTATGTTTATGTTGATGTTTTTCATTTTCCAGATGAGGTTCAAGTGTTAGGAGTTGATGTTTGTAGTTTTTTTTTTATAAAAAATCGTTGATATTTTTTTAATGATTTTCATAGGGAATAATTTACACTCCTAAGGTACCATAGCTTTTTTGGTGATGTTTCTCTCTCTCTCTCATGTTGATGTTTTTCATTTTATAGATGAGTTTTAATTGATATGGGTTGATGTTTGTAGCTTTTTTGATGATATGGTTAATTTTTTGTAGTATTTTTTTCTTATGTTGATGTTTTTCATTTTATGTTAGTGCTTCAAATGTAGGTTGTAGGTGCTTATTTTATAACTTGTGTGTGTTATGAAAACAAACTGGTGCTTAAAGTACAGCTTGTTAGTGCTTCAATCGTTGCTTGTAAGTGCTTCAATCGTTGCTTGTTTAGGAGTTGATGTTTGTAGTTTTTTTTGATGATATGGTTGATTTTTGTAGTGTTTTTTTCCTTACATTGACATTTTTCTTATTTTTGTTAGTGATTCAAACGTAGTTGTAGGTGCTTATTCTATAACTTGTATGCGCTTCAATCGTTGTTTGTAAGTGCTTGAATCAGTACTTGTTAGGAATTGATGTTTGTAGCTTTTTTGATGACATGATGGATTTTTCGTAGTGTTTTTTTCTTTATGTTGTTTTTCATTTTTTGTTAGTGCTTCAAATGTAGGTTGTATGTGCTTATTATATAACTTGTAAATGCTTCAATCGTTGCTTGTTACGAGTAGTTTTTTTTAAAATGACAATTAAGCTTTGTTGATATTCTTATAATTTTTTGTTAGTCGATTTTTTTTAAAAAAAATTTGTTGATTTTTATATGTTTATGCCTTTTTTATTTGATTTTTTATACATTTTTTTGTTGCAGTTTTTTACTGATGTTTTATGATTTTTTGATAAAGTTCTGCTATTTTTTGTTGATGTTTTCTGCAATTTTTATTTTTTTTTGCATTTTAAAAATATTTGTTTTGCAGATAGCATGTGGTGGGAAAATGATGGGAAAAAGTTGGACGAAAAAACCCATGGAAAGTTATTAGCGTAGGTCCCTGTAAAATAATTAGAGATAGGCACATTTAAAATTATTAGAGATAGGTCAATGGAGCTAGAATATTGTTAGAATTGTAGAAAAGCCCCTGCCTGAAGTTTAGGCTGCCTCACAGGAGATCATCCCAAATAATAATAATAAAATATGTAAAATAAGTTTATAAATAATGAAGAGTCCGTCTCTTGAAAGACGGTCTTTCCATAAGTGTTGGAAAGACCAAGGTTTGAAGTGCAAATTAGAAGAAATAAAGATAAAATTTTTGGGTTGCATGAATCCAGTTGCAAACTTTATAACTACTACACGTTGTATAATAAAATTTTAATATTGTAACTAAGACCCTTTATATTTTATTATTCGAATTAAACCTCATATTTCCTTAAGCTTATGGAAATATGGTCTTTCCCAAGATTTCGCCAATAATGAATGATCGTCATGTTCTTAAATGTAATTTTGCATAAAATCGCAATAGCCAACAGTAATAATTGCTAAATACCTTTGTAAACCGCTAATTGTGAAACTGCTAATAAAAACAGGTAGCAGCTGGTCAAATCAGCTATGTGAGACAGCTCACCGCCACCTGATTGCCAAACATGGTCTTTCTCTCTCCTTCCTTAAAAAGCTTTACAAACCCTTAAATTGACCGGGATCACCTATTTGCCATCCTAAAAATTGGAATTAGGGCTTTCGCCGCCGACAATCAATCAACAAGAAGGGGATGGCGGCGGGAAGTGAAGAAAATTCAACCGGAAAGCGGCTGAAAGATTGTGACGGAAGTGGCCAAATCGATCATATTAGCAATTTACCCGAAGCCATTGTTTCCCACATACGTTCCTTCCTTCCCACCAAATCGGCCGTAGCAACAAGCTTCCTGTCCAAAACTTGGAAGCTTCGCGGCACCAAACTTACCATCTTAGATTTTGACGATAGCTTCTGGATCTCGCGCGACGGCGGCGGTACAGCTCCCAAGATGAATTTTGTGGAGTTTGTGAATATGGTTTTGCTCAATCACACCGCTGAATCCATCCACAAGTTTTCTCTCAAATGGGACCGCCACGAACGATCCCCTTATGTTAAACTATGGGTCGATACCGCCATAGCTCGAAATGTCCGGGTTATTGATATAACTTTAGATACGAGTACACAGGTGGAAAGGTATGATCTCAATTTACCAGCTGCACTCTACTGTTGTGGAACACTAGAAGTTCTGAAATTAATGGGGGATTTTGTTGTTAAACTTCCTCTCGTGGTTTGTCTTCCCAAACTCACTGTTCTTGAGCTTCATTCGGTTAGATATGAATCAGATGAGTCCTTTCAGAAGCTTATATCTGGCTGTCCCGGGCTCCAATCTCTCAATATTCATAGGACCAACTCCGATGATATAAGTGTTTATATCATTTCTTCGCCCACGGTCAGAAGTCTTCTTCTAACTTTTCTCGAGCCGGATTCTTGCGAACAGCCAGACGGTATCATCCAACTGAAGGTGAAAATTAATACTCCTGCACTTGAACATCTTTTCTTATATGATCTTGCTGCTACAGAGTATTTGATACTAGGGCCAACCTCGGTGGACGAGGTTGAACTCGATATCCAAGATGGCATTATTGGGTTGGTTCAATCTCTTGATCGTTTGAAGTTTCTGGAACTATCATTGCGATCCATGGATGGTATTTTCTTTAGCAGAGCCCCCAACCAATTCTCAACAAGATTTGAGAGATTAACCCAATTGATGGTGGAAATGGATGCTAATCACTGGAGCTGTCTGCTGAATATGATTGATTGTTGTGTCAACTTAGAAGTTCTCGACATTACAAAGGTGTCATCTTGCAAAAAATGTTGGTTGGATCCTGTCAGTGTTCCCAAATGCTTTTCAACAAGTCTAAGACATGTGTTATATGACGGATTTTTTGGGCATGAGGATGAGATGGGGATGATAAAGTTCATTCTGGAACACGGCTTATGGATTGAAACAGTCGCTATAGTCTCCCATACTAAGTCTTCTACATCTTGTGATGAAGAGCTTCAAATACTCAACAATGTTTTGCAGTTGTCCAGAGCTTCGCCAGCCTGTAAAATCTCCTTTTCTTGAAAAGGTAGTGGATGTCCGGGAATTGGTGAGGTTTTGTGAAAGATCTTGAGCGATATGTTTAATTTTCTGAAAATAGCTCTAGCCTTCCGTGTGCCCTTTGGGTTATGTTTTTTTTTTCTACCTTCAAATACTGTGATTGGTGGATTCAGGATGAATTCACTGCATTAAACTGCTTGTATTGTTCATTGTCATCTGAGGTCTGGCTTCATATTAGCCGTGTTTCATTTGTGCAACTTTGCATTTCCATGGCATTATTTGCTTCATAGTGAAGATGCATCTTTAGTGTGTTAGACCAAGTATGTAGAGCTGACCCTCTATGTCCTTTTTGGCTTGGCTGCTGGCCTTTGAATCCACTTCTCTCTTTTTTGTTAGATTGCAGTCCCGGTGGGATTCTAATATTCAACCAAATATTTCCCCATTGGTTTTATTAGCCTTGTGTGAGCATGCTAGATTTATTTGAGATTGCTGCCTCGTCGTTACAGCCGTATGAGGTCTCTTGAGAACTTTTTATTTCTAAAAAAAATTCTAATTAAATGTTAATGGCGAAGATATTAAATTCGTATCAGATTGGACAAAATGTCCACATTTGAGTGATCTTTACAATGTGACACGGGCTTGATCTTATTTACATAGAGGCACTAAGAGTGAACATTCTTAAATAATGGCCTAAGTGGCATTTAAAAAGATATATTAAAGATAAAAGGTTGTTTACTTTGGAACCATTCGGCAAGTTAATTCGCTCTCACCAAGCTCAATCCACCGCCTTGAGACAGCAAAATTGGGTGCCAGAGAGTGAGAATTGAAGGTCACGAAGAAGATGGGACAACCATACCTCGATGCCAATATAGGCCAAATTGGATTGATAGACCGTATGTTGTTTCTTGGCACTCCATGAGATGGGATTGCCGCTAAGAAACACCACCTAGCCATGCATACATCAAACTTTGAGTCTTAAGACAGCGAGCATAGTTAACATCGATGCTGACCAAAACCATGGAATAGAAAACTAAGTGAAAGGAAACAACCATCTCCAGCTAACCCGATTGTCGAAGATCCAAAGCAAGTGAATCGACAAGTCATGCTTCTTCCCTCGATGTTCCCACTGTGGTCTCCACAAGCACGATGTTGGGATGAATCACGTTCGAGTGCAAGGAGAGGACAAGAAGTGGAGAGAGTTCGAAGGCAAAGCAATGGACGGAACAGAGAAGAAGATTCGAGAGGCCGAAAGGGAAAAAAGAGGGAAGCGCATTTTAAACATTTCACACACCCCAAATTAAAACGCCATCTTTCTCCATCTATAAGATTGGCTGGGACGGAATGAGTAGCAATTTTGTCCACACTCATGGTTTTTTATGCATAATAGCTCATTCAATTAATGTACAATATCTCATTCAATTGGTCATTCTTTTTCTTTCTTTATCCTGGACCATAGTTATTTACAATATTAACATGAACACTTAAATGGTGATATGGGCTTGAACATATTTACACAAAAGCACTAAAAAAGAACATTCTTAATAATGGCCAAAGTGGCATATAAAAGGATATTTAAAGATAAAATGTTGTTTACTTTTGAAGCATTCGACAAGTTTAACTCACTCTCACCAAACTCAATCCACCTCCTTAAGACAATATCCTGCCTCTAGCCGACCACATTAGGAAGAATTCAATCAACCACACAATCAATTATTCATCCACGGTTCACTAGGAAGTTTCCAATCAATAACACAAACAATTATCCATCTACAGTTGAGATAACACTACAGGCAATCCAAAACTAAGAAAATATAGCATAAACCCTAAAATATATGGGTCATCCCCATCAAACCCGTTCCAACTCCCGTCTCTCGTGTAGGGGACTGAACTCGATCATTTCATATTGCCAAAGGTGCTTCTCTTTCAATGGATAGGGAGTTTCCATTGAGGCCATAGCAGGGGTTCTTGCAGTGTTTTGTATTGTCAAGGCTGAGCTTCTAAATGATGAAACTCGTATAAATGTTCATGGTTGTATAGACCTTGCAAATATTTGGGAATTTTTAACTAAAAATGCTTCGTATATTTTCTGACCGTTAGGATACCTATTTGTAGAAGGTAAACTCCTTTTGATTTAGGGTTTTATTATTAGGAAATATATATGGTACAAAGAAGACGAGTTGTACTAGTATTCATAGAATAACTACACACTAAAATTTCTATTATGACAATCCCTTAAGTGAAGCGTCTGATGTTTTGAAATGTAGCGCTTGGAATTTAAAAAACTCAAACAAAGAACGAGAGTACCGTTTAGTGAAAATATCAGTCAACTGGAGCAAAATAGACACATGGGTGGTGTGAAAGTTACCAAAAGCAATTAACACACAAACAAAGTGACAGTCAAGTCTATGTGCTCTGGCTGTTTTTGAGCAATATGGTTTTTTGTCAAAAAATATTGCATTGTAATTAGCACACAGCAAAAGGAGGTTCTAGAGAGTGAGAATCGAAGATCACGAAGAAGATGGGACAACCAAACCTCAACGCCAATATAGGCCAAATTGGAATGAGAGACCGTTTGTTGTTTCTTGGCACTCCATGGGACAAGATTGCCACCATGAAACACCACGTAGCCATGCATACATCAAATGTTGAGTTCTAAGACAGTGAGCACAGTCAGCATAGATGCTGACCAAGATAATGGAAGAGTAAGCTAAGCGAAAGGAAAGACCATTTTCGTCTACCCCGATTGTCGAAGATCTGGAGCAGGTTGATCGAGAAGTCGTGCTTCTTCTCCTAACGTTCCCACTGTGGTCTCCACCAGTGCGATGTCGGGATGAATCTCGATCAAGTGCATAGAGAGGTGTAGAAGTAGAGAGAGTTTGAAGGCAAAGCAATGGAGGGACCAAAGAAAAAGAGTGGAGCGGCGAAAAGGTCAAAAATATGGAAGCGCATTTTAAACATTTCACACACCCCAAATTAAAACATCACCTTTCTCCACCTGCAAGATTGACTGGTACGGTGCGAATAGCAATTTTGTCTGCACATATGTTGTTTATGCATAATATCTCATTCAATTAATGTACAATATCTCATTCAACTAGTCTTTCTTTTTCTTTCTTTATTCTGGACCATAATTATTTACTATATTAAGTTGAACACTTAAACGGTGATATGGGCTTGACCATATTTACACAAAGGCACTAAAGAAGAACATTCTTAATAATGGCTTAAGTGGCATTTAAAAGGACATATTAAAAATAAAAAAAGTTTTTTTTTACTTTGGAAGCATTCGGCAAGTTTAACTCGCTCTCACCAAACTCAATCCACTGCCTCGAGACAGTATCCCACCTCCACCTAGCCACATTAAGAAGAATTCAATCAACCACATAATCAATTATTCATCCACGGTTCAGTAGGAAGTATCCAATAAAAAACACAAACAATTATCCATTTACTATTAAGATAACACTACAGGCAATCCAAATCGAAGAAAATATAACTTAAACCCTAAATTATTTGGGTCATCCCCATTAAACTCGTTCCAACTCACACTCCCGTCTCTCATGTAGGGTACTGAACTCGATCATTTAAGATTTCCAAAGATGCTTCTCTTTCAATGTATAGGGAGTTTCCTTTGAGGCTATAGAGGTGGTTCTTGCAGTGTTTTCCATCGTCAAGACTGAGCTTTTAAATTTTGAAACTTGTATAAATGATCATGATTGTATAGACCTTGTAAATATTTGGGGAATTTGAACTAAAACTACTCCATCTATTTTCTTACCGGTAGGATACCAATTTGTAGAAGTTAAATTCTTTATGATTTAGGGTTTTGATTATTAGGAAATATTATAGTATAAAGAAGACAAGGTGTACTAGTATTCTGAGACTAACTACTCACTAGTATATTCTATTGTGACAGTTCCTCAAACGTAGTGTCTGATATTTGAAATACAGCGTTTGGAATTTTAAAAAACTCAAAAAAAGAACGAGAGCCATTTAGTGAAATTATCAGCCAGCTGGAGCAAAATAAACACATGACCAGTGTGAAACTTACCAAAAGCGATCAACACACAAAAAAAGTGACGCTCTAGTCTATGTGCTCCGCCCGCTTGTGAGCAATAGGGTTTTGTATCAAAAAATATTTCATTGTAAGTATCTCACAACAAAAGTGGGTTCCAGAGAATGAGAATTGAAGATCACGATGAAGATGAGACAACCAAACATCAACACCAATATAGGTCAAATTTGGAATGAGATATTGTATGCTATTTCTTGGCACTCCATGAGACATGATTGCCACTAAAAAACACCACCTATTCATGCATACATTAAACTTTGAGTCTCAAGACAGTGAGCACCGTCAGCATCAAAGCTAACCAAAACCTTGGAAGAGCGAGCTAAGCGAAAGGAAAGACCATCTCCAGCTACCTCGATTGTCACAGATCTGGAGCATGTAGATTGAAAGGTCGTGCTTCTTCCCCCAGCAGTCTCCATCTGCGCAGTGTCGAGATGAATCTCGATCGAGTGCAAAAAGAGGTGAGGAAGTGGACAGAGTTCGAAGGCAAAGCAATGGAGGGAAGGAAGAAGAAGAGTGGAGAGGAGGAAAGGAAAAAATTGGAAGTACATTTCAAACATTTTACACACCCGAAATTAAAACACCATCTTTCTTCATTTGCAGGATTGGCTGGGATAGAGGGAGTAGCAATTTTGTCTACAACACATGTTGTGTATGCACCATAGATCATTCAATTAATGTAAAATAGCTCAATCAACTAGTCATTCTTTTTCTTTCTTTGTCCTCGACCATAATTATTTACTTTATTAAGTTATGCATATATTCATGATACAAAAAAATATAGGCTTTGTTCGGAAGAAATTATAAGTTGTTTTGCTTATAAGGAAAACGCTTTTTAATAGTTGGTAAAGTACTAAAAATAGCTTATTTTGGAAGAAGAAACTATTTTTCTGGGGAAAAGCAAAAGTTGGTCTCCCATGCTTTCAAAATTAGTCAGTCCATAACTTTTAAAATACAATATTTAAATTTTATAAAAAATACAGAATTTGAAATGAAAAGTATAATGGACAGTCAATAAGCTTATAGTGTTTGACTAAGATACTATTCAACAAAGGTTTTCTGGCCTAGTGGTTAGGATTCTTGACATTGAGGTTGGAGGTCAGAGGTTCGAGTCTCACTGTGACTATTATTTTTGAAGATTTTTATGTTCTTGATGTATATACTGAGGTTTGATATTATTTGACTGAGTCTATATTCAATAAGAGAGTCTTTGGTGTATTGGTTATTGATATAGGTTTTCAGGTTAGAGACCTAGGTTCAAATCCCTCTAAGTCCATCTTTTTTTAAAGAATTTTTATTCTTGAGGCACTGTAGCTTTTTGTTGATGTTTGTAGCTTTATTCTTTTATGTAAATTATTTTCATCATTCGGGGGAAATTTAATTAATATGACTCGAGGTGTTGTAGTTTTTTTGGGTGATATGGATTGATTTTTGTAGTTTTTTTTTATCTTCTCATGTTGTTGTTTGTCATTTTCTAGCTGAGGTTTTGTAATAGGAGTTGATGTTTGTAGTGTCTGTTTACTTATGTTGATGTTCTTCATTGTCCGGATGAGGTTCAGGTGTTAATAGTTGATGTTTGTATTTTAAAAAAAACAAAAATCGTTGACGTTTTATGATTTTTAGAGTGAATAGGTTATACTCTTGAAGCACCGTAGCTTTTTTGTTAATGTTTATAGTTTTTTTTCTCTCATGTTGATATTTTTGTTTTATATATGAGTTTTAGGTGATAGGGGTTGATGTTTTTTGCTTTTTTGATGACATGGTTGATTTTTTTTGGTAATAAGAATTGATGTTTGTAGTGTCTTTTTTCTTATGTTGACATTTTTCATTTTTTGTTAGTGCTTCAAAGGTAGGTAGTAGGTGCTTATATTATAGCTTGTGTGTGTTATGAAAACAAATTGGTGCATAGAGTACAACTTGTAAGTGCTTCAATCGTTGCTTGTTAGGAGTTGATGTTTGTAACTTTTTTTTGATAATACGGTTGATTTGTTGTAGTGTTTTTTCCTTACGTTGACATTTTTCATTTTTTAGTGCTTTAAATGTAGGTTGTAGGTGCTTATTTTAGAACTTGTAAGTTCTTCAATCATTGTTTGTTAAGAGTGTATGTTTGTAGCTTTTTTGATGATGTGGTTGATTTTTTGAAGCACTATAGCTTGTGTGAGCATACTAGATTTATTTGAGATTGCTGCCTCGTCGTTACAGCCGTATGAGGTCTCTTGAGAACTTTTTATTTCTAAAAAAAATTCTAATTAAATGTTAATGGCGAAGATATTAAGGTATCCAATTCGTATCAGATTGGACAAAATGTCCACATTTGAGTGATCTTTACAATGTGACATGGGCTTGATCTTATTTACATAGAGGCACTAAAAGTGAACATTCTTAAATAATGGCCTAAGTGGCATTTAAAAAGATATATTAAAGATAAAAGGTTTTTTACTTTGGAAGCATTCGGCAAGTTAACTCGCTCTCACCAAGCTCAATCCACCGCCTTGAGACAGTATCCTGCCTCTAGCCAGTCACATTAGGAAGTATTCAATCAACCACACAAACAATTATTCATCCATAGTTCAGTAGGAAGTATCCAATAATCCACACAAACAATTATCCATCTACTGTTAAGACAACAATACAAGCCATCCAAAACGAAGAAAATATAGTTTAAACCCTAGAAACTTTGGGTCATCCCCATCAAACCTTTTCCAACTCCCATCTCTCATGTAGGGGACTGAATTCGATCATTTCATATTGCCAAAGATGCTTCTCTGTAAATGTATATGGAGTTTCCCTTAAGGCCATAGTAGGGATTCTAGCAGTGTTTTGCATCGTCAAGATTGAGCTTCTAAATGTTGAAACTTGTATAAATGTTCATGATTGTATGGACCTTGCAAATATATGGGAATTTTTAACTAAAACTACTCCATCTATTTTCTAACCACTAGGATACCGATTTGTAGAAGGAAAATTCCTTTTGATTTAGGGTTTTGATTATTAGGAAATATATATATATATAGTACAAAGAAGATGAGATGTACTAGTATTCTTATACTAACTACTCATTAGTATCTTCTATTGTGATAGTCCCTCAAGAGAAGTGTCTGATGTTTTGAAACGCAAAGAATGAGAGAGCCGTTTGGTGAAAACATTAGCCAACCGGAGCAAAATATGCACATGGCTGGTGTGAAGCTTACCAAAGGCAATCAACACACAAACAAAGTGACAGTTTAGTCTACGTGCACCGCCCGCTTATGAAAAATAGGGTTTTGTGTAAAAAAATATTGCATTGTAATTATAACACAGCAAAACTGGCTGCCACAGAGTGAGAATTGAAAGTCACGAAGAAAATTGGACAACCAGGCCTCAACGCCAATATAGGCCAAATTGGATTTGGAGACCGTATGTTACTTCTTGGCACTCCATGAGACGGGATTGCCACCAAGAAACACCACCTAACCATGCATACATAAAACATTGAGTCTTAAGACAGTGAGCATAGTCAACATTGAAGCTGACCAAAACCATGGAAGAGCAAACTAAGTGAAAGGAAAAAACCATCTCCGGCTAACCCGATTGTCGAAGATCCAAAGCAAGTGAACCGACAAGTCATGCTTCTTCCCCCGATGTTCCCACTGCGGTCTCCACAAGCGCGATGTTGGGATGAATCACGATCGAGTGCAAGGAGAGTAAAAGAAGTGGAGAGAGTTCGAAGGCAAAGCAATGGACGGTACAGAGAAGAAGATTTGAGAGGCCGAAAGGGCCAAAAGAGGGAAGCGCATTTTAAACATTTCACACACCCCAAATTAAAATGCCATCTTTCTCCATCTATAAGATTGGCTGGGACAGAATGAGTAGCAATTTTGTCTGCACTCATGTTTTTTTATGCATAATAGCTCATTCAATTAATATACAATAGCTCATTCAACTAGTCATTCTTTTTCTTGATTGGTTGACATATTACAAATAAAGAGGTACCAACATCTTATTAAGGAGTAGTTCTTAAAACTCCACAATGGTCCTCCTTAAATAAGAAATGCTTCTTATTAAGAAAAATGGAGTTCATGAGCAACCATTGTGGATGCTCTTGAGTTTTATCTCATCATTAAGTTTGTTCACTAGTTTTTTGAGAGCTCTGCACTGTTCCTAGGTGTGATTTGGTGCGAAACAAGCACTAACTAAAACGCTGTTCAGATTGTCGTTTCATACCATCTTCCTTCTCTTTTCTCCCGTTTTACTGTATAACGGTCATTTATCTGTATCACCTCATCCTCCTATGGAGGCTCCTCCGCCAGGCCGCGGTGGTACAACCGCGGTCAAAACCTTTCTGCAAGCATTAGGCAATCGGCCACCACCCCTCAATGCTTCCCTTTCATCAAATCCTGAAATAGTACCCAAAACACAATATAAGGGGGAAATTGCATGTCTTGTTACTCGGAAAGAGGCGGAAACTCTCGCGGCCCACTACAACAATGCCCTAGTCGGGAAGTTTGCTAGAGGGAAGCCATCAATGACTGCCCTCAAAGAGGCCTTCAACTCTGTGGGATTCAAAGGTAAGTTTCAATTGGGTTCAATTGATTTCAGACACATCCTTATCTGATTTCAGGATAAGGAAGATTACCAGAGGCTGTGGATTAAAGGTCAGTGGGTTTTTAATCAAGTACCAATGAAAGTGCTTAAATGGAATACTAATTTTAACCCTGAAATTGAATCCTCAATTGTACCAGTTTGGGTTACAATCCCCTGTGTCCCGGTTTTCTTTTACAATATTGCGATGATAGAATCAATGGGGAATCAAATAGGTAATTATATCAAAATGGACGCAGCAACTGCTGCTTTATCTAGGCCCTCTGTAGCTAAGATGTGTATCGAAATTGATCTAAAAAAGAAACAACCATCCTGTATTAGGGTGGGTATTGAAGAGGATGGAATAGAGTACAATGTAGTCAAACTTCCCATTGAATTTGAGGAAATACCACTATACTGTCACCATTGTATATCCATAGGGCATGATGATAATCTCTGTATTTATCTACACCCGGAACTTAAGAAATCAAGGAACAATAGGGTGGATAAATAAAAAACTGTTAATAGGGACATAAGTGAGCAAAAGATTATAACTCAAAACAAGAATCAACAGAGTGGGCAACAAAATCTGATATATGATGGAATAAGTCTAATCTAAGATGAACACAAAAAGGCTGAGGGCTCGGGTGTTTCTGCTAATGAAAAACTGAAGACTTTGCATGCTCAGAAATTCAAATATATCCCCAAGCAGAAGGCTGCATCAGTAGTGGAGGGTGATTCTCAGGCGGTTGATAGGAACTATGAAATACATGAATTGACTGATCAGTCTGTTGAATTGAGCCTGGAACTAGATGACAAGAATGTAAATCTAGTGGAAGTTTAGTCCTTGACACTAGATCAGTCCACTGAAGCTCAGCAGAGCGAGAACATTAATGGACATCCAAAGGAGATTTAGGAGGGAAATCCAGAGGTAACAATTATCAGTCCTCTGTCTTCTACAAAACTGTACAAGATGTCCCTATCTGCTCCACTGAATCTTACTACAAAGATAGGTTTTGCTAAAGATGATATTCCTAGCAAAAGGGGTAAGCTTTTCTCACCATTTAACCCTGTTCTTGCTGCTAAAAGTTTCCTTTTTTCTCAAAACATAGACAGGCAGAATAGGTTCTTGCCACTCGAGGATGAAGACATATCTGATCATGAAACTAGTTTGGGTGACAAAACAAATTCCTCATTGGTGGTCAAGGATGCTGATATTGATACTCCAGAGGTAAGTCAGGTAACTCCTGATCCCCCTCAACTTAGATCAGAAAAAATAAAAAAAGGAAACCATGAACATAATGTGACTGCACATAGTAATGAGACCTATTGAACTCAGTTAAATACAATCATGACTAGATCAAAAAGCTCTAATAATGTTTCCTTATGAATAGCACAACATTACAGATTAAGCTACTAGTTTGGAACATTAGGGGTATGGATACTTCTATGCTTAGGCTTAATAATCTGATAAGCAGACACAAATTTGAGCTACTCTGTCTAATTGAGCCTAAACATGACAATATACAATGTGATCTTTATAGACAGTTACTACATTTTGACAATTGTATGCATGCTAATAGTGGCCAGATTTGGATTTTCTGGAATAATAGTGTATCAATAGCAGTTAAATCTGATAACATGCAATTTTTAGCTGTTACAATGAATAGCATTAATCTGAACAAAAGCATGGATGCTGTATTTGTGTATGGGCTTAGGACTAGATTTGGTAGGAAAGATCTCTGGTCGGATCATAGGACATTAACTCACCCAGAATCTATCTTCATTGGGGATTTCAATGCTATTACATCTATAAATGAATATAAAGAACCTTCCACTCCGAAACTTGGTAGTATGAAGGATTTTAATGAGTTTATAAATGGTATGGTTTTGGAAGAAATTAATACTGTAGGCAACTTATTTACCTGGAGTAATAATAGGTTAAGAAACCCAACTGTTCAGAGGTTGGATAGAGGACTATGTACAGCTTCTTGGTCGGCTAATTTCCCTAACTCCTCTGTTCACATTTTGAATAGAATCTCTTCGGATCATAACCCTATACTACTTACCATAGGCAGTGATATTACATCCACCCCTCGGCCATTTAGATTCCTTAATACCTGGTATAAAAGGGACGGTTTTAGTGATGTAGTTAGGCAAAGTTGGGATGTTCAGATTCAGCAATCAGGAATGATAGGCTTCTTTCTCAAACTTCTGAGGTTGAAAAAAAACTGAAAATATGGAATAAAGAAGTGTTTGGAGACATAAATGATAATGTTTTAAAAGCTGAATCCATTCTGAAAGAAAAAGAAGGAATTTATGACCTGAATGCAACAGTTGAGAACATGGTGAATCTTAAAGAGGCAAAGGCTAAACTGGTTAGGGCTTTAGCAGAACGAAAAAGTTTTTGGAAACACAAAGCAAAAGTGAAATGGCTAAAGGAGGGTGATAATAACACCAGTTTCTTTCATAAATCTGTTAAGGAAAGAAAATGTAGGTTAAAGATCACAAAAATAAAAAGTGGTAATGGTCAGTGGCTAGATAATGCACAAGATATTGAGAAAGAATCCATTCACTACTTCCAGGATCTTCTAAGTGAGCAGAACTCCCCTCACAATTTATTTAAGCCTCACTTTCTAAGTCAGATTCCAAAAGTGATCACTCAGGAGGATAATGATAGAATACTGCAACCTGTTTCGATTACTGAACTTAAGAATATTGTTTTGGGACTAAATAAGAACAGTAGCCCTGGACCGGATGGATTTACAGCAAAGTTCTATATTAAATCTTGGGATATAATTGCTAATGACTTATTATCTGCGGCACAAGATTTTCTAACTGTGAATAATATCCCAAGAGGAATTGGTAGTACCTGGATTACAATCATACCAAAAAAATGTACACCAACTACCTTTGAGGATTATAGACCAATTAGTCTTTCTAATGTCATTAACAAGATTTTCTCTAAGATATTAATGGAAAGACTAAAGCCTTTAATGCCAAAAATTATCTCAGATCATCAAACTGCCTTCCTCAAAGGTAGAGATATTGCTGATAATGTTATCTACCTCCAGGAAATGGTGAGATTTTTAAACAGAAAACAAAGAGAACCTAATTGCATTGTTAAATTGGATCTTAAGAAAGCTTTTGATAGAGTTAGGTGGTCTTTTCTTTATTCTGTGCTTGATAAATTTGGATTTCATGCTAGATTCATATTTCTTGTTATGAAGAACTTGTCTCAGGCTTGGTTTTCTATCCTTATAAATGGTAAGCCAGTTGGTTTCTTCCAATCTACAAGGGGTATCAAACAGGGTGATCCCCTATCACCATTTCTCTTTAATATCTTTTCAGAGGCTTTCACTAGAAGCCTGTCCTTTATTTTCCAGAATGGTAGCTTGTCATATTATGGTGTGCCAGGTAATGCAATCCAAATTTCACACTTATCTTATGCTGACGATACTATGGTCTTTCTTAAAGCCAGTAACAATTCTTTGATCAGATTTAAGGCCTTTCTGGCTACATTTGAGGAAGTTACTGGACAACAGATTAATTACAATAAAAGTGACCTTTACATAGGAAAACATGCAACTGTGAACAGAGTTAACAGAATAAGGAGAGTTTTAGGCATGAAAATTGGAAGGTTTCCTTTTACATATTTAGGGGTTCCCATTTTTACTGGGAGAGCAAAGAAGATATATTTCCAACCATTATTTGAACAAATTGATGGTAGGTTAGGAAGTTGGAAAAATAGGTGGCTCTCAGCTGGGGGGGAAAATTACACTTATACAATCATGTATATACTCGGTTCCACAGCATATATGGTCAGTTATTAAACCAAGTAAGCAGGTCATATCAGCCATAGAAAAAAAACTGAGCAATTTCTTTTTGGGGGTTTAATGATCTAAATCCTAAAAGAGCATGGAGGAAGTGGGATGCACTTTGCTATCCTATCATTCAGAATGGGCTAGGTTTTAGATCAATAACCACCATTATTAATACATGTTCTGTTAAGCTTTGGTGGAAATACCAAAAGGCTGATGCTCTTTGGACACACTTTGTTGCATCTCTACCATCCTCTTCCAGATCTTCATCAAACTGGAAAAGGATCTATTCCATCAATGCTTGGGCAGAATCCCAATCAAGAGTCATAATAGGAAAAGGGGATTGTAATTTCTGGGCTGCTAACTGGTTAGATATAGGGCCTCTTCAGGATCTCTGTGATCAAATGGATGTTGATATTCCTGCTAGTTACAGTGTTTCTGAATTCATTACAAATAAATCTCTCATGATTGCTAGAATCTGTTCAGTACTTCCTACTTATGCCATTTCTCTTTTACAGGATGCTATGTTATCAACTCACAGAAAGGACAGGCTTATATGGAAACCAGGAATCAAGGGTGAGTTTTCATTCAAAGCAACTTATCTTTTGCTCAGGAATCAAAGAGGTACTGTGGCTTCTTTCAAATATCTATGGAGTCCTAGAATTGAAAAAAAGGTTTCTGTCTTCATGTGGAAACTGATGAACTCCTATCTACCATTTGATAATGTTCTGCATAATTTGAGAATTTCACTGCCTTCTAAATGCTGTATGTGTCGTAATCATGTAGATTCCCTTGACCATTTTTTCAATTCCTATACATTTGCGGTTCAAGTTTGGAGTCGGATTCACTCCTTTATGGGAATTAGGGACAGGGAGTTTCCATCTATATGGGATAGACTTTCTTTCTATCTTACTTATAATGCAATAAGTTCGCTACAATCAGAAATGATTCATTCTTCTGCTCTAATAACATGTTGGAATTTGTGGAAAGTTAGGAACAATTGCTTGCATGATTCTATCAATCCTGTGATCAGTTTAGTCCTAAACCACATAAGGATCCAAATTTTTTATATGTTCACTGCTAAGCCGGTCTTTGTAGCCTCTAGGATAGATATGGCCATTGCAGATCATTCTTTTCTACCACTGATCAAACAACATCCGAAGCCGAAAATCTTCAAAATTGCTTGGACAAAACCATGCACAGGTTATAAAATTAATGTTGATGCTGCTTGGTGTTGTCAATCTAACATGAGTGGAATAAGTTTGATTGTTAGAGATTGCAGGGGTGGTTTTATTGCTGCTCATACCAATGTCTCTCCTGCCTATTCTCCTCTGGAGGCAGAAATGATTGCAATTAAGTTTGCTTTACAAACTGGTCGAGAATAAAACATTTCTTATTGTTTGGAATCTGATTGCCTTAATGCTGTAAAGTATGTGATTGATCCTTCTAATGCTCCATGGAAATTGTTTCAATTAGCAGATGAGATTCATCAACTTCTGGGAGGAATCAATCTAATGCATGTTCATAGACAAGCAAATTTGGTAGTAGACACTTTGGCTAAAGATTGCTTAAGAAATCTGTCCTCTTCCTCTTTCATTAGGTTTCAGAGTCTAAAAAATGTTGTATAGGGACTGATTAGATAAGATCAATTGGGTACACCTTCTATACGGATAGTTAGTTGAATGGATGCTACTGATTCTAGTTAAATTGCAGGTTGATGAATAGAAAATGGATACTCTATTGCTGGATGATGGTTGCAGCTTCAGGAGGATATTAGCAAGCTTGGATTTCGAATTCTTTCATACTTGGGAGCAATCAACTGTTCATAGTCCTCACTCTTGGATGGTTATCACAGATGCTAACATTTTTGGTACTATAACCGCATTCCCGGTCTGTAGAGGATACGCCTCTTACCTATGTGGAGAGATGTGGACTGACTTGTGTTTCTTATTTAGATTCACTAATAAGTTTGATCTTCTCCACTATAGACTAAGAGCTTTTGTAACCCTCCAATGATTTGCCGGTTTTCTTTTCATTCTTTTGGAAGCAACAAGTGTTGCTTCACGAGCCTAGTGCTCACCATTGTATATCTTAACTTAGCTTCGGCTTCTTTTCACTGTCCTTTTCTTTTTGTCTATTTCATGGCTTGGGAAGGCCTAATATATTTTTCCCCCATCTTAGGATGGTTTCGCTAAAAAAAGAAAGAAGAGTTTTATCTCATCATTAATAATTGTGATATTTTATTTCAATTTCATATTTAGTTGTTTAACATTTCATTGTCTATGGATGTCTCCATATAGATTGAATTTTATTTTATTCTATACTTTATCATTAATTGTTGGAAATAAATAAATTTAATTTAATTTTAGTGAATAGGTTTTTATACTATCTTAGTTTAATGGAAGAAAGTACAAAACTAAGTCATAAATAATATATATGTATCTTTTTATTATTCATAAGAATGATATGCAGACAATATATATATATATATATATATATATATATTGAACTTAATGTGGTTGTAAAATTCATGATTAGAAGTGAAAACTATGTTAATTTTTCAAAATTTTAGTTCATACTTTATTTCTATATTTATAAGTAACATAATTTATATATGTTAGTGTACTATATTTCTAGTTCATACTCGAATTCATACTCAAGTAACCTATTTTTATACTCGAATTTAATGTGGTACTATATTTTCAATATTTTAGTTCATATGATATTTCTATATTTATAAGTGACATAATTTATGAATGTTAGGATACTCCCTCTGTCCCCAGGAATTCTACAGAAAGAGAAAACCCAACATTTCATTTTGAGTGATGTAAAATGACCAAATTGCCCTTGTCTTCTCCAACTTTTCCTTCCGTCTTCTGCTTCTTCAACCATTGTGTCTTCAACTCCGCCTCATCTCCAGCCTCAACTTATGGTTCTCTTCTTCAACCTCAACCCTCAACCATGTCTTCTTCAATATCAACATCCCAGATTTTCAACCTCATAGCGGTGAATCTGGAGAAAGGCGGAGGCGGCTCGAAAACCGTAAGCTTTCCGCCTACTACTAGACCCATGCGACTAACCACATTGTCGTCACCAGCGAGTGGCTTGCTCAAGCTCAATCTGTAGTTGGTTCCATTGAAGGTAATTTCTCATTTGCCTCTGCTACTGTGGATAAGTTGGTCTCGGATTCTGGCAAGGCGACGAAGGATATGGTCGAACAAAGGGGGTCGGAGACTGAAGAACACAATGGTGGATCTGGAGGAAGGTGGGGCAAAGGGGAGGGAAAGGGAGTAGGGGGGAGTGGTGGTGGAGATGAAGGCCAGGGGAAGGGAATGGTGGTGGAGGGGAGGGGAGTAGGCGTAGGCGAAGGAAAGGAGGATAGGAGTGGTGGTAGAGACGAAGATTATGGGATGGAAGTGAATGTGTGGCCTCTAGTGGCGGAGACACAGGCTGGTGGTGGAATGAGCAAAAATAAAGGTGTAGAGGATTTGTTGAAAGGGGTTGTTAAAATCGGTAAAATATAAAGTTTGTGAGGATAATAATGACTTTTAAAATGTTGAATGTTTCCTTAAGAGGAAAGTGTGCAGAATTGCTTGGGATAACCCAAAAAGGAAAGTGTGCTAAATTGGTTGGGATGGAGGGAGTAGTATATTATACACATATATATGAGTAATGCGAGAATGCAAAAAAAATAATTCCTACTATGATCTTACAAATTTCTCAAGCTATTGACCTGTTGATCTCTTAGCAACACACTACCACAGAGACCCCCCTCTGGCACTGGTTTTTAACACCGGTTATGAAAACCGGTGCACATCATGTTTTAGCAACGTTTTTTTTGTGTTAGCACCGGTTGTAAAACCGGTTTTATTGTGGCACAAGTTAAAAATATTTTTGCACCTGTTATTTAAATAAAAACCGGTGTTATTTTTACACCGGTCGGGAAACTGCTGCTAGAATTTGTGGAAACCGTTTAGAGTTTAGCACCGGTCAGGAAACCGGTGCTAAAAACAATGATAACCAGTGTTATATTCGCACCGGTTTGAAGACCGGTGCAAAGAATCCTAGAAAACCAGCGTGATGTATGTTTTTTGGCACCGGTTATAGGAACCGGTGTTATGGGATGTAGAAACCGGTGCTGAATGCATTTGTTGAAAAAGGCGGGAAAACTGGCACCAATTTTGTGTACTATTGACAAAAACCGGTGCTAAATCGAGCATTTAATGTTCCGAACTTACCCTCTTAAATTAGTTCTGAACTTGAACATCCATTATTAGATGGTAGATTTCTTGGGAAGGTGTGCAATAACTCAAACAAATGAAGACTCATGGAAGTAAGTATTCATTAATTTTTGGGAATTTCAATCAACTAGAACCATAAATGCATGATTGGAGGTAGTTTTTTCGTATTTATTATTGGTTTCTCTATGCCTAGCTTATGTTGGTTGAGTATCGATCATGTTGTGAGAGTGTAAATTAATGAGTGTTGATGTGAACATTTTTGTGTTTCTTTTGGTAGATGGTATATATATTTATATGTTTCCCGAGAACATGCAGTTGATCGATTCGCATACTTATACACGGACATGACACGTTTAGTATTGTGTAGCAAAAAGATCGTGTTCATTTTTCGTATTTTTGACCAATGAAAATATGTGTAATGGTGTGTTTTGCCTTGTTTAGATACAACGGACCGAGAATCAATGTTTGCGTGGAGGGAAAAAATGGTTAACTGTCCAAGTGTAGCTAGAGGGAGTGGTGAACATATTGCATTTATTGATTTGTTTCTAGATAATGCCTTTGGTCAGGAGGAGAGGATACTTTATCCATGCAAAAGATGCTTGTGTCGTGAACGGTTTGATGATCGTGGGGTTGTTAGATTTCACTTGTTGAAGAACGGATTTGACGGAGGTTACATTGTATGGACATTTCATGGAGAGGTTGAGCAAGGACATGACGGTGGGTTTGACAAGGTAGATGGATACAAATGTACAGTTGATGGTATGTTCGATGACATTGTGAAGATTGTGAGGGGAAGCCTACAATGTTGACTTAGGCCCGTCAAACGGGTTGGGTCACCCATTGGATAACCGTTACCCATATACTAATTTCACTTATTGGATAAGACTTATTGGATAATGACCCATTGGGTTAATGGATATAATTGGGTTGTAGTTATTGGGTTTAGTTGGGTTGGATAATTGGTTATCCGTTGGATAATTTTGGGTGGGTCGAGTTGGGTTGGATAACAGGTGACCCATGGATAATTTCATATCATAAGATAACAAAATTTTCACAAATTTGATTACGAATAATTTAATTTTTCCCTAACACATATAATCAACTTAGAAACGATCAAATTCTCGATTCATCATATTTGTCGAGTTCGATTCATGTTTTAATCA
Source organism: Rubia yunnanensis (assembly GCA_037428765.1). Lineage (NCBI taxonomy): Eukaryota > Viridiplantae > Streptophyta > Magnoliopsida > Gentianales > Rubiaceae > Rubia > Rubia yunnanensis. The sequence continues at coordinate 28,000,357 of CM075069.1, read as the reverse complement.
ATTTTAATTTGAACCAATTAAAATTTGATAAATGATCTTGACGAAAGAAGTAGAAGTAGTATTTAAGAAACTTTTACTAAATTTGAAAAATCCCGAAATATGAAGATTTTTAAAAATATTTTCTTTTATTGAACATAAGAAAATAATAAATAAAATTCCCACATTTGTCCACTCCAATAAATATTTCTTTTTTTTGTAGTTATGTACATGATTCAGCCTACATCAAAGAATGATTACGGTTAATTGTAATTTTTTACTCCAAGTAAAATATTACGTCTTATCCATTTAAAGTTTAAATGCTTGAAAACACCAATTATCCATTGAGTATATAATGAATTATCCATTGAGTATATACTGAATTATCCATTGGGTATATACTAATTATCCATTGGGTCTATACTAATTATCCATTGGGTCTATACTAATTATCCATTAGGTCTATACTAATTATCCATTGGGTATATGTCATTTATTTGGGTGAAACGTGAATTACCCATCAAGTCCGCGTTCTTTCTCAGTTCTCAGTTCTCACTTTCCAGACTGCGTTTTGTTTCATCAGTTTGCGTTTTGTTCATCAATCAGTCTGCGTTTTGTTCATCAATCAGTCTGCATTTTGTTCATCAATCGATCTGCATTTTGTTCATATTCGAATTCATAATATTATGTTATGTACATTATATTATACTATATTGAATAAAAACAAAAAATATATAATATGTTGGCTTTGTAAACTCGACGAAACTAACGAACAATATTACTTGGGATCGAGCTCGAGCTCAAATACTGTACGAACTCGAATATTGTACGAACTCGAATATTGTACGAACTCAAATACTGTACGAGATTGAGCTCGAATACTGTACAAACTCGAATAGTGTACGAGATTGAGCTCAAATACTGTACGAGATTGAGCTCGAATACTGTACGAGATTGAGCTCGAATACTGTACAAGATTGAACTCAAATACTGTACGAACTCGAATACTGTACGAGATTGAGCTTGAATACTGTACGATATTGAGCTTGAATACTGTATGAACTTGAATACTGTACGAGATTGAACTCGAATACTGTATGAACTCGAATACTGTACGAGATTGAGCTCGAATACTGTACGAACTCGAATACTCTATGAACTTGAATACTGTACGAGATTAAGCTCGAATACTGTATGAATTCGAATATTGTACGAGATTGAGCTCGAATACTGTACAAACTCGAATACTGTACGAGATTGAACTCGAATACTGTATGAACTCGAATACTGTATGAACTCGAATACTGTACGAGATTGAACTCGAATATTGTACGAACTCGAATACTGTACGAGATTGAGTATGAATTTTGTACGAACTCGAATACTGTACGAGATTGAGTACGAATTTTGTACGAACTCGAATACTGTACAAGACTGAGTTCGAATATTGTACGAGATTGAGTTCGAATACCGTACGAGATCAAATATTGTACGAACTCGAATATTGTACGAGATTGAGCTTGAATAATTTGTGAATTATAATTTGTATAATTTATGAATTATAGTGAATATTTATGTTAAATATTACACATGCATTTAATTGGATAATGTTAGATATTTATTGGGTATTTGTTACGTTCTTATTGAATTAACATAATATGGGACCCATGGAGATCAAAATTTTCCATTAACACAATTATTTTCATCCCGCTCAATCCCAAAAACTAATGAGCATTTAAAGCCTGATCCCATTGGATAATGACAACTTGTAACCCAAATCGATAGAAAATGTTTAATGATAACTTATTGGGTTAATTATATAATGATTTATTGGATAATATATTTTAACACATTGGGTCATATGAATATCTCATGGGTTATCCAATGGGTTATCCATTTAATAACCCAACCCATTTATGACCCAACCCATTATGACCCATTTAATAAACGGGTTAATTGGATAATGACCCATTGGATAATGATCTATTGGGTTTGGATAACGGGTTTATCCCCATTTGACGGACCTAATTGTTGACTGCTTTGCTCGACGAGAAAGAGAAGCCATTTTATCCGGGATGTAAAAGTAAGGATACCGTAATCTCTTTTTTTATGGAGGTTTTCAATTTAAAAGCTACAAGTTCTTGGAGTAATGCAAGTGTGAATTCACTACTAAAGATTCTGAAGGATAAGTTTCCGGAAGGGAATGGAATTCTGAAAAACTATTATGAGGCCAAGAAAATATTGTGTCCACTTGGTTTGGAATACAAGAAAATACACTCATGTCCAAATGATTGTGTTTTGTATGACGGTGATTTGATAGATGCTGTTGAATGTCCCGTGTGCCAAAATGCAAGATATAAGGGTGTGACGAATGATGATGATGGGTGTTTGGCTAAGAAGAAGAAGAAGGTCCCATTGAAGTGTATGTGGTATCTTCCTATGATTCCTAGGCTGAAGAGGTTATTCGCGAATTCAGAAGATGTGAAGAACTTGCGATGGCATGGAGAGCGGGAAAGACTACATGATGAGAAGATAAGACATCCGGCGGACGGTGAACAATGGAGAAATTTTGACAAGCGACATCCTTCCTTTTCTTTGGAGGTTAGAAATCTCCATCTTGCATTGTGTACTGATGGGATGAATCCATTTGGTAATATGTCATCGAAGCATAGTTCGTGGCCCGTGATGTTGGTTATATACAATTTGCCCCCATATTTGTGCATGAAACGTAAATATGTTATGATGCCTATGTTAATCTCAGGTCCTAGACAACCTGGAATGAGGTTGATGTGTATTTGAGACCATTGATCGATGATTTGAAGATACTGTGGGAAGATAAAGGGGTGTTGGTATTTGATGGCCATATGAATGAGGAGTTTCAACTTCATGCCATGCTTTTTGGCACGATCAATGATTTTCCAGCCTATGGAAATTTGTTGGGGTACGTTGTGAAGGGGCACAAAGCATGTCCCATTTGTGAGGAGAAGACTGAATTCAAACAACTAAGACATGGAAGGAAGACAGTGTATCTTGGCCATAGAAAATGGCTCCATGGAAACCATAAATACCAGGATGATGTGGTCAATTTTGTTGGCGGGAAAGAACGAAGGAAATCCCCTACACCACTAACTGGTGTGCAGATTCACAGTAAGGTTAAGAAATTGAGAGTGGTGTTGGTAAAGTACAAAGGCAAGGACAAAATACATTGTGGTGGGCCTTGGAAGAAAAGGTCAATATTTTTTGATCTACCATATTGGGAGCATCTTGAGGTTAGGCATTGCCTAGACGTGATGCATATTGAGAAAAATATTTGTGAAAGTTTGATAGGCACCCTCTTGAATATTCCTTGGAAGATGAAAGATTGTTTGAATGCCCGGTTGGACTTGGTTAATTTGGGAATCAGAAATGACCTCGCCCCAGAAGTGAAGGGTAAGAGGACTTACTTGCCCCCTGCACCTTGTACCTTGTCTAAGGAGGAGAGAATCTCAGTTTGTGATAGTTTGAAATCAGTGAAGGTCCCCATTGGTTAGTCATCGAACGTGAGTCGGGTAGTTACGAAGAATTGTTGGATGACGGGGTTGAAATCTCATGATTGTCATGTTTTGATGCAACAACTTTTACCTATGCTATTCGTGGTGTAATGGAGGCTGACGTAAGGCACTCAATCACTAGACTTTGTAAATTTTTTGCCTCCATATGCCGGAAGTCTATTGAGTGGGACCATCTAGATATCCTACAAAAAGATGTTGTTTTTGTGCTCTGCAAGTTGGAAATGTATTTCCCTCCATCCTTTTTTGATATAATGGTTCACTTGGTTGTCCATCTAGTGAAAGAGGTAAAGATATGCGGTCCAGTTGGCATGCGTTGGATGTATCCATTTGAGCGTCACATGAAAGTCTTTAAGAGGTACGTGAAATGTATGAGTCGGCCAGAAGCTAGTATTGTTGAGAGGTATGTTACCAAAGAAGTGATTGAATTTGTCTCTTGCTATTTGTAGGGACACAAAAAATTCGGGGTGCCTCTGAATCGACATGTTGGGAGGAAGAGGGGCAAGCCGAGGTCGAGGGGAACGTTATTTACTCCATTGAATAGTGATATGATGTCAGTTCATTTGTATGTGTTGAGGAATTGTTTGGAGACTACTGCTTATGTGACCGAGCACCTTAATTCGATAACAGAGTGTCATCCCACGTGGCCCCCTAATAAAGTTCAGTTGGAGCACAATGACAAGTTTGTGAATTGGTTATATGATCGATGCAATGTTGCTGATTACGACCCAAAAATTAGGGCATTTGCGAGGAAGCCTAACTGCACGGTTTTGAGGTATTCCGGATATGACATCAACAGTTTTTCTTTCGCTACTAGGGACCAAGATTTGAAGAGCACGACACAAAATAGTGGGGTATACATTGAGTCGGAGACTATGTGGCAAGCAAGTAAGAAAGACAAAAAACCAATCCTAGTTGTGATGTCGTTCTATGGTGTTATTGATGAGATTTAGGAGCTTGACTATGGAGAATTCAAGATTCCGGTATTCAAGTGCCAATGGTTTGATAACATGACTGGGGTTCGAAATGATGATCCAATGGGATTTACCCTTGTTGACTCGACTCGTGTGGCATATGAAAATGATCAGTTTATTTTGGCCGAACAAGTAAGACAAGTTTTCTACGTAAATGACCTGTGCAATGTAGGTTGGTCTGTTGTGGTAAAAGGTAGGAAATTTTCTTTCCGAGATGAAATTGATTTTGAGGTTACAAGTGGAAGGTTAGAGTTCCCCTCTATTTCCCCTCTACCTAGTGACAACGGGATTGAGGCGGGAGCCATACGGAGGAAACACAAAGATGGCACTTGGATAGATGACGATGGTCGAGAACTTCGAGACAGTCAATCCAAGAAGATGAAGTTGGTTATAGACTAGGGGGGTCGAACAATGATGTCAAAGTTAAAATTTATTTACTGTTTGTACTTTGTTTTGTTTTGTTGCCCCTGGAAACTAATGTAAGAATATCTCCCAATTTGTTGCCATTTCGAGCAGTTCTGTCCGCTGCAGCGTACTCCAGCGCTTTTGGTAAAGGCTGATAAAAAATTTGGCTTTCTATTCCTATGGTAGGTTCTGGCCGCTGCAGTGCACTGCAGCTCTACTGGTTCAGTGTGCTGCAGCAATTTTACACACACATGAACCTGAAAGGAATTGCTCATGCAGTACGTTTAAGACAACAGCACAAATACGTAATGTGGCTTGAAAGCTAACATTCCAAAATCACATCCAAACAGTACCAACAAAGGAGAAATGTATGTTTCGAAAGCAATCAATGTACGAGTCAGACATCCAAATTAAACTAGCAAATGAAACAACCTGATAATACGAAGATGTGAGCTCAATGTGGGCAGTCATTTCCTCCGCGCCCTCTTCTCCACCGTGTTGGGCCTTGGCGAATCAAAGGTAGGGATTGGACCCAATTCATTGATTCTCTCGCCACACATGGCTGTGAGGATCTTCCCAACCTGCGATGTCCAACGCACCAAATAATCCACCTTCAGTTGCAATGCAGCCAAGTCCCCATCCAAGTTCTCATTCGATGATTTACTTGTTTCCGCCCTAAATAACTCAACAACATTCTTCTTCTTCGAGAATATGAGAAGGTTTATGGGGAGCTTTGGCATCATTGTGACATCATCATCTTTGTATCTGCAACCTGCTTCCACACATATTGCAGTGACGAGTGAGGACAAGCCTATGAAGTTATGGGTATTGACACAATCCCAGATGTATGCCATTATTGTACTCCTAACATCGATGCTCATGTTCTTCTTTATCTTGTAGAGCAACAGCATACGGGACCGATGAACCTCGCTATTCAATTTCACGGGGAGTAGCCGGACAGTTATGAAACTGTACCACACGTTCATGTCTTCATTCAAGTACTTTTTTCTCTATGCTAGACCATTCCTGTGGTAGATTCTAAATTACTGTGTCGCTGTCATCACAGATTTCTGTGATGATGTCTTCCAATGAAGCTTGTTCAACGGCGGTGTCAGCGGCTTCGTACGAGCTTGAGGGCTTTGGTGGGATCCTGTAGAACGTGTTGATCAAATTCGAAGACAATTCGACCAAATGACCCGGAGGAAAATAGTTGCAGAATTCTTGTACTTCATGAGCGATAAGAATTCACATGACATGGTCTAGTTTGTACGCGTCGGTTGTGCGATGAATCCTTCCCAGCCGTGCTCCTTCACATAGTTCCTGAAGGGCTTTTCCAGCCTCAACCCTCTCTCAAGGATGAGGCCCCTCGAGATGAAGTCCTTGTACACAGTAATTTGCTCAGTACTGTCTACCTCTGTGGCTGGCATGGGCTCAGTTGACGGAACAATCCGAGTCCCGCGCTCGACATCCTCTCTCTATACCACTCTATCCTTTTTGGCTGGGTTTTGGGTGTTCTTTTTTTGCATGGTTGCAACTTTTTTGGGGGCCATGTCTGTTAAACTAAATGTGTTAACAGAAGCCAGAATGCAAAATGGTAAATAATACACAATCAGAAAGGTAAATAATACGGAATCAACTTATTCTAAATGAAGCATTTGTTCTCGTAGGCTGAATATGGAATAATGTTTATTCACAGTGAATCCCAATTTCAGATAATATTAACAGAAGTTAAATAATTAAACTAGATGGAAATCCTGGGACGAATCAATGGGCCACCCAGAATCGCATGTCATGAACAATCAGGATATACACAAAATTATTCACCAATGCCGAAACCTATAGCCCAGTGAGGGCATTGACACGATGAGGCATTATCATGAAATCAACCCTTGAGCAAGAAAAAATATCATGAATAATCAGGTTATGCACAAAATTATCATATCATATCGGAGCACGGGTTATGCCATCCAGAATCACATATCATGAACAATCGGGTTGGGCACAAAATTATTCACCAATGCCGAAAACAAGAGCACAATGAGGGCATTGACACAATGAGGCATTATCATGAAATCAACCCGTGAGGAAGAAAAAATATAGTTGTACAAACCTTAGGAGAATAATCCCCTTACCTAATTCGGAGTACGGTTTGTTGACGAGTGGTGTTCGGTGTAGAGTCAACGATGGTCGGACAGAGCTTGCCAGATGAAGGGGCATGACTAGAGAAGTGGACGGCGGAGGGATCCGGGATAGCAGAGTGAGCGGGGCACGGCGGAGGTGGCAGGGGACGGTGCCATGAGAGTAGAGGACGGCGGAGGGAGCAGGGGGAGGTGGAGGGAGCAGGGCATGGCGAAGGTGGCAGGGGATGGCGCCGTGAGAGTAGAGGACGGCAGAGGGAGCAGGGGGAGGCAGAGGGCTTGGGAACGGTGGAGAAAGGGTCTTGGGGATGGTGGAAGAAGGGTCTTGGGGACGGCGGAGGATGGGGCTTGGGAACGGCAGAGGAATGGCCTTGGGAATGGCAAATGAAGGTGGTGGAAGAGCAGAGGTTGTGGGCCAAAAACTAATACACTAACACCTTATACTAATTGGGCTGAAGTTTACATTTGATTTTTGGGCTGAATGTTAAACCAATTGAATATTAAGTTTTAGACTCAAGGGGCTGATGGTCAAGTGCTTGATGGCTCGAATGTTTGAGGGGTCGAGGTTCAATGGTTCGAGGGCTTGAGTGCTTGCGTGTTTGATGGTCGAGTGCCTGATGGCTCGAGAGCTTGAGTGCTCGAGGGATCCAGGGCTCGAGGCCTCCTCGACTTGAGGGCTTGAGGGCTCGAGTGCTTGAGTGTTCGAGGTATCCAGTGCTCGAGGGCTCCAAGGCACAAATGAGACGGTGAAAGCGCAAATGAGACTGTGATAAATGGTAGCCATCCCGAAAGAAGAGGGAAAAAGTCCAATTCCATGAAGGGAAGTAGTCCATAACCTGAGACAAAATAGAGGAAAGATCAGCAGTATCAATCTTATTTAAAGGTTTGCCTATGGATTCTAATATAAGGTGTATGAATGCTATCCATATAGATTAATCCTTTAATATATGCCGGAATGTTGGTCACATGCAAAGGAGAAACCATTGCAGAGGATGCTTGATATATCGCAATGGCATCCGCAACTGATTACATTATCTGTATGTGTGCTTGAGGGTAGCATGGGATAAAAGAGTGTGAACTCGAAAAACTAGAGGGTATAGGGTCCATTCGGAAACTGAAGGATCATTAATCATATTTACTGCCTGTAGCGAGTCAGATTCAATAATAAGGTTGGGATATCTGTCCAGACAGATCTGACAGGCCATAAGAATTTCCTTAACTTCAGCTTCCAGTGGAGATGTGGCTGTTATGGTCTCTGATCTAATAAGGATTGGTAAACCTTGGTGATTGCGAGCAATTAAGCCAATTGAAACAGAGGAAGAAATCCAAGATGCATCCACGTTAACCTTGATCAAACTGTGATATGGAGATTCCCAGTATACTGTGGAAATAGTTGGCTTTGGTGGTGGTCTGGGGGGAAACATCAGAGAAGGGAACTGAAAACTTAGGTTAGGAAATATAGTTGGGAAGCAGGGGGAGGAGGTAATGGAAAGGTAGAGAGTATCTATAACTTCCTTGCTAGATGGTTTCAACGCATTAGTGGTTAGACAGGTTTCTTTTTGAACGTGGAAGTCTCTCGTACACCATTTATTTTGGGATGGAGGGAGTATACGATTTTAAAGATTTTACGATTTTTTTCAGGTCCTGGGGAATATAATACGTATCCCTCACATTCGAATGGATTATTTTTTTAAAATTAAAGCATTTGAAATTATAGACACCAAAATGTGCCAACAAAGCTTCACTTTCATTCCCTCCAAATGTTTCCCTTTTCCCTCCATATCCTTCACCCTCGGTTTCCGTACCCTTCCCTCCCCACCACATTGAACCGAGTTCTTTCCACCCACCACATCCCTAATCCCAAGTTCCCCCTCTTCCCACCATAACCCCGTGCAGATTTCCCCCAAAAACGGTGTCCCTCCCTTCACCATTTATGTCGGGCTTTAACCTCCCAATCTTGGTCGCCAACCAAATACACCAATTTTGTCGACATTCAACTCCACAAATTTCGTACCCAGGTCGGAATCTTCACAGTGGAGGGGGGTAACCAAGACGGCCGGCTGTTGACGGAATAAGGTAGCACCCATTGGTAGTTTCCATCTTTCCCGGGTTTAATGAGTAGCTATATTTTGGTTGGTCTCTTTGAATGTGAGTTTGTGTTGACGTTTCTTGTTATACTATTGTGGGTGTTGTTTCATGCTCATACATGATATGCGTGCTTGTTATGTCATAATTTTTGCCTACCCACGTGCCCCCTATACGAATTTGTTGAACTCGGTTGGATTTTCGTGGAAATCCGCAAAGGGTTGTGTTGGATTAATGTTTTGCTTGTGTTTCATTTACTCATAGAAGAGATTCAATGGCGCCGCCGAGGAAGAAATTGTTTGACTCCGGTGGTAGACAAACTGTTGCCGATAAATGTTTTACCCCTCCAAAGGATGCCAACTGTGACAACAATAGCAAGGAAGGGGCTGATGCACCGATATATTGCTCGGGATCAGAGAAGTCGGGAGAAGAAGAAGAAACTATGGTAAAAGAAGACATGAGTGGGAGCTTTGACAAGTTTGAGATTGGAGAGTATTGCAAGCGCAGAGGTACAGCCACGTGCAAGTCCGTGTTGCTTGCGAAAAAAATGAAGTCTCTGAAAATATACTTCGATGATGACTTCGAACCCCTAGTTATGCGCAGCCGATGGTCGATGTATGTTGGCTATGCCTTCCGGCGCAGAATCCGCTTCGGGATGTGGCATAATTGGAGATCAGTCCCAGACCATGTGAAGAAGGATGCATGGGAAGACATTCTCATATGTGTCTTCTAATCCTCCATTGTTTATGTCAACTTCGTTACATGTCTCACTAACAATATGTCTCCTTATCCTCCAGATTAGCTGGGATATACAAATGAAAATGACTTTCAATGAGATGAATAAGTTCCGAAATAAATGGACAATTTGTGCAGGAGAAAAGTGGAGGAATTGGAAGACTACGGTGGCGTACAAGTACATTGTGCAAAAAAAAACCGGGCTATTGTGCATGGAGAGACTATCGCTGGATGGACAAAAATGAGTGGGAGCTGTTTGTGAAACACAGGTCAACCCCTGAATTCAAGGTACTTCCTTCAATATAATTTTTCTCTAGTCTTTACGATGAGAGCAGTTTACAAACTGATGTCCAAACAGGCGATAAGTGACACAGGAAAATTAAGCGCCTCACAGAAAGACTACATCCATCACACTGGGAGTGGAGGGAACCGTAGGGTTGCAGTAGAACTCTAGAAGAGGAAAAGAAACGCTAAAATTGAGGTGCTTATGGATGAAGGTCAGAGTGTAGAAGAAGCAGAGGCTTTAGTTCAAAGCATGGATTTCAAACCGGACCGCTCGGAAGTGTTCCTTGCTGCTAACTGGGACAATAAATTATCAACCTACACCAACGACTCCGTTCGAAGAGCAGTCCCCACTATTGTGAGCATAATTCATAATTGAATTTATCTCTATTGATATTCTTTGATGTTATCCCGATCAAATGGCTTATATTTTCTTTCTTTCTTAGAAAAACCTTTTGGATAAGAAGCAAAAGGGAGAATTGGTTATACATGGAAAAGAAGATATTCTAGTTCAAGCAACGGGTAGGAAGGATCACGGGGGTCGTTGGAGAGGTTGCTCCGCAACCTCTAAGGTGAATGAGGCCCTACCACATATGACTGTCACCCGTTACGCATCTAGTCGATGTGGGAGCACAAACACAAAACCATCTGAGGAAGTTTCAAATTCAAACAAACAATCAACAGATGTCATCGAGCTCAGGGAAACATTTGTTACTTTACTTGAGGCCCAAACGAATTGGCTGGCTGGGAAATTGGGTAAAGCTATTCCCCCACACTTGGATGCCCGTAATTTCCTTGCTGCATCTTCCACCCCCACGAACAAGGACAATTGGGTATTCATTCTTTCAGCATTGGGATGTAGTGACCCACAAGGAACTGCAGCGGATGACAAGGTAGTCCAAACCGTGAACTGCAATCGTATTTGTTCCTTTCTTGCTATGTGATTTGTAGTACATGGATTTCCATTTCCTGATTTGGATTGATGTTGTGGGGATACAGTTCATTGCTGATGAAGCTGGAAGCTGCAGTGCGCTATAGCTCACAGTCTCAGCTGGGCACTGAAAGCTGCAGCGCGCTGCAGCCTTCAGCAGCTAGATGTATAATTCATTACTTCTTATCATCTATCACTTGCACTTCCAACTTTATTTATTTTCCTTCAATAGAGAATACTTAGTTATTTCCCGACCGATGTATTTACCCAATCTCTAAGTTCATCTCTCAGAGAGGAAAAAAATGCTGCCTATATGTTTTGAACCATCATGGAGAAAGGGAGGTAGCTGCATTCGGTATATTCTTTCCAAAGGAAGCGGAAACTGACCTACCCATCAAGTGGGAGCGGGTAAATCTAAAAGGGCCTATGATCATACCAAAGGCACCTTTGCCGATTGAACACGAAGAATTTAAGTTTGTCACTCAGGCCATTGGATATGACATTCTATGGCCGGGGAAGCTGATTAGTGTCATAGAGCAACAGGATGATGAAGTGTGATAATTGTATTCTTCTTCTCATCGGTGCTCATACATATCTTTCTTGCTAATACAATGACATGATATGTTATTCATATATGAACGTAGGAGAACGAGCAGCAACCGCCTCCGCAGGAAATGGTGGTCGATGAAATTGGAAGTCCTCAAACAAACCTCACACCAGTGGCTAAGGAAGATACTCCTCGTAGAGATGTGGCCGCTCGATCGGTAAAAGGAGAGGTACATACCCCCATACCATTTCATTCCGACTGATTTTCTCCTACGCATCACTAACATTTTACCCATTAGCAACTACCAAAAGAAAAAACTACATCACCGGAGAATGGGCAACCAAATCCTCCCTCGTCGATTTCTCCCCAATACATATTTGTGAGAACTCATTTCAGCCTTTACATTATCATCCACTACTAAATTACATAGAAATACTGTTCAACTAACATTATTAGATTTTGAATGTAATGATTAGGGAGCTACGGAAAACCAAGAATGCATCGCTGCAGTTCACCAGATTAATGATGCTTTACGGCTATCTTCACAAATATGTGGACCAGAAAAAATATTCCGCATCAATTTCAGTGCAAAGGTGTTCGGATCAGAAGAAGTCTATGCAGCCATATTTACTAACAAGATATGACTGTTCATGAACAGCTTGGATGCAGATGATGAAATGGAGTGGATCAGTGGGTGCCAACTTGATATATGGGCATCGTAAGAAGTGCATGCTTTCATTATTCATAGATACAAGTATCATTATATTTGCTTCACTAACCATATTAATTTGCAAGATACCTCTGCGATGGGGTGGTACGTGGAGGCCACGTCCAGTTTATTCCTGCCTCTTCGAACTCAATGGCTCAGAAGGCAAATTAAAGGGTGGAATTGACTGCGAACGAGGTTTCGGCTGTCATGTGCCGCACTGAAGCGAGGATGTACATCTTCCCATACAATCGAGAGTAAGTTCCATTCGTTTTCCGAGTAGCTAGACCCGGCCACATGGAAGCGAAAGCAACCGTGTGCTGTGATTTTATTTTAAGAATCTTAAGTACTTTTGTGTTTCCCTTTTTCCCATAGGGACCATTGGTTTTTGCTTGTCTTCGTACCAGAAATCGATCGAGTATATTGTATCGACTCAATGACCGGGGGAATTTCCAAACGAAATAGATCATGCCTTAAAATGATTCATTTGTAAGTAGAACACATTCGTTTCTTTCTTTCAGCTTCGATGTTATTCAAAAATGGTTGTTCCCGTAATTGTGTTCTTGTACGTTTCGCACTCTCTTGGCTCAATTATTTACAATTACTGTTACTCAGTATGTTATCATATATTGTGTGAACCCCAATTTCTGAAAATGATATTCCTCATGTTGACAAAAATAGGTTTCCATCTATTGTAGGATTGCAACAAAATATCGATGGTCCAATTCTAAACAAAATAGGTCCTACCCGTCCAACTACACTTGGGATGTCATAAACATCAGTGTACGTATCATCTCATACCTTCATATTTCACGTGTCATTTTCATCTTCGTAATCGGTTCAACAAATTGTCTTTTCCATCATCAGCACAAGATACAAAGTAGTACATGGGAGTGCGGATACCATTGCATGTATTACATGGAAAAAATTGTTAGGAACGTACATGACATTGACATTATTCCGGTACATTTTCCTACAATTCTTCTATGTATTTGTTATCCTCACATATAGATCCTTCTCTTAACATGTCATTTAATGCATTGTTTCAGCAATTCCCGGAAGATTACACTCCACTGGGGAGCGATGAACTGCGGAGCATTGCTTTGAAATGGGTTTGTATTTTTGCAAAAAATACTCTGCCAAAATGCATAGCTCAATTGAATATCATACAAGGACTTGCACAAATCGTCAGATAGTGGTTAGTATTATCTGTTACAAGAAAGGTAATTGACCATCTCTTCTGATACTCGTCAAATTCGACGCTGTGGGGGGTTTCAGTATCTTAGGACACTACGAAACACTTCATGCTCTTCTTTTCCTAGTCATAAATTATACTTCATCGGATTCAATATTGTGTTTCAACCTACTTTCTTGTCTATGTATCATTGTGGCTCGGAATTTGTTCAATTTGTCTTCGTGAACCATTCTGTTACTATGCACAACAAATATTGGGTACCATGCCTGGAAAAAAAGGAACTGGCTGTGAGAAGATGAACGCTGGAAGCTATAGCACGCCGCAGCTTACAGTGACCACAATAGTTACTCACGATTTTAACACCAGTTTCTTTCGATTAGAGAAGCGGTGCTAATATTAAATGGTGCAAAATTAATGATTGTAGCACCGCTTTCAAAACCGCTACTAAAAAAAAGGTGCGATCATAACCGGTGCTATATTTACTTCATTGCACCAGTTTTCAAACGGGTGCAAAATTTAACCGGTGCAACAATTAAACAACTCTAGCACCGGTTTTTTACCGGTGCTAACATATAACCGGTGCAATAAAACTATTTTTTATCACCGGTTCCCAAACCGTTGCTAAACTATAACCGGTGCAATTTATTTTTTGTCACCGGTTTAAAAACCGGCGTTAGATAGAAAGATTTAACACCGGTTCCATAACCGGTGCTAACAAATCCGGTGCGACAAAATTTTATTTATCATCGGTGTTATAACCTGTGCAAGAATGACAAAATTTACACCGATTTTTTCTAGCACCGGTTACAAAAAACCTATGCTTATTTGGTACATTATAGCACCGGTAACTTAAACCGGTGCAAAATATAACCGGTGCTAATAAAAGAAATTTAGCACCGGTTTTGCTTCAACAGGTGATAATGTAGCATCACTTACTTAGGCACCGGTTTTTTAGCAACTAAAAAACCGGTGCTAGGAACCAAAACAACCGGTGCAAGAGGTGTCTTCGTGTGGCAGTGGTACATCTCCGGGGTTCTCCTATGGTCGAATTGAAGATAAAATCAACATTGCCCGTTTTCTTTGAAATTAGTCCAGATCCTTTACGGGCTATTAACCTCCTAACAGATGGTGCATGTGTCATTGATGATGCAGCAAAAATGGAAGCAACACGAATTCTTTTATATATTCATTAGTGTCATCAACAATTTCTTCCTGCAAGAGTTATTCAAATACATCCTCCAAGGTGATAAATACCGATTACTTTACCTTTTTCAATGTCATCAGATGCATGAGAAGCACCATTTGTGTATTGATGCGTCTAGAAACCGGTCAAACTGCTCATTTGAATCCATTGGTCGAGATCTGCAAGATAACAAGCATCGGGAGGTCTCAAGGGAAAACTCTTTCATGTTTTAGCAGAAGAATACCCTAATAAGTATAAAAGTACTAATGAATAATAATGAATACATACATGGTATTTATACTACATAATTTAATAGTATTTGTCTCCAATTAAAACTCTTAATTAGCATTAAGTGCATTCACTAATTATTCCTTCTCCTAATACCTTTATTAAGCCGAAACATGCCCAATATACTTTATGGGCCTTCACTAGGTTTGACCATCATCAAGAGCCCCCAGAAAATGGAAGATACCCACGAGGCTATGAAACTTCGAGGCATCACATTGTAATTGTTGAATTTATGGATCTGTGATATTTATATTATTGAAGGCCCTCGAAGATCATCGAAGTGCCAAACTCGAGAATTATGGGATCTTCAGATTCACAATATCCTTGAGTAATCATCTCGAGCCTCAGGGTAGCGTTTACTTTTCTTATTCATTAATTCTAGCAGAATTTGAAAAAGCGCTCGTACTAACTGGCCATGCAAAAAAAAGTGTGAGTGGCAATTCTTTCTAAAAAGGTATCACAATATTCTCAAGCATTTTCAATTTTTTGTTTTACCCAAGATAATCATTATCTTGGCCGTCATTTAGGCTTCTTAACTACCCAATTCTCCCACATTTCTTCACTTTATTTGCAGGTATTTTAGAAGATTTTCTCAGAATTCTACTCTTCATCCACTCCTTGACTTCACATTCATATTTTTTTCTTCTACCAGTAAGTTTTCCTGAATTTCATCCTTTCTATTTCTTTATTCTCCTTTATTATGGCTATCTTTGGTGAGAATCCAGTGAGAGGGAGCACCTCAGTGAGGTCAAGCCAGAGAGGTTCGAAGTTGAGTCACCTGAAAAGGTGGATTCTGATGCCATGCTTAGCCGTTCTGAGCATTCTCTCTGGGATTCTGGCACAAATGTCAATGAAATTGGTCATACCGGCTACATACCAATCACTTACATACCTCAAGAAAGATATACTTGTGTTTATCCTCTGGGCCTGGGAAAAAAGATATATTCAAAGATCGTCCCGTGTCGGGGATATCAAATTTAGTCCCTTCTTTCATGAAGAATGGGATTCTTGGAGGGTACTTGAAGAGGTTGAAGAGAGTTTTCACAAGATAACCTTCTCTCAAGACTCAGGAAGAAAACATTCGAGAGCCCTTTCGGAGGAAGAGGATCAAGAGCCCCCAACCCACGATGGCTCCTGGTCGATATCAAGAATTTTGTAATATTTACCTTCTGGTCAGAGGGTTCCTCCTGATGTTGACCTATAGTTGTTAGGACCAATAGGGTATTCGAACAGGGTTTTGCCTCCCGTTTCCTCTGATATTCTTGAGGCTCCTTAAGGATTTCCATGTGAGCCCTGCCAAGGTTCATCCAAACGTCATGATAACTCTAATTCTCTTTATGACGTAGTTCAATAGACTTGATATAGAGCTTGAGTACAAGTTGTTTCATTTTCTGTGTAGCATTACCGTTAGTAGCAAAGCTTTTGAAAATATTATCATCGTATCCAACAGACAGAGGAAACAAAAGTGTTTTACTATTCCCACTAACTAAGATAAGTGGAGAGACAATAAGAGAGGGCTCACTTTTAACAGTATCAGATATAAGGTCCCCGAGTGGAATCCAGATGTTATCGTCAAGACCCTGTTGGCGGAAAAGGTTTTTTGTCCCGTGCGCCTCGAAGATAGTTGAAACTATGCATCGGCTTTGTGCCATTCGTGTACTGATTATACCAATCCAGAAAACTTGGTTGGGGGACAGCTCTGGCCAAGTGAGGTTTATCATAAATATATATGAGCCAGCGAGGAAGGAAAAACTGTCGAGGCTACAACATTTGGCCCCCGAGGGTAAACCTAGATTAAGAAAAAAAAAGCAAAGGAGGCACATTTAAAGAATGAGATAGACCTCAATCTTCTCTTGACCAATTCATTCTAGAGTCTCTCTCGATATATCCATTGATTATCTGAGTATTCCAAAGTTCTTGAAGGTGTTTTCACGTCTTATTTCTGCTTTTGCATGGCTGTGCATTTTTTTCTTTTATAACTTTCTTTTAATTATTTCCAGTGGGCAGAGCTTGGGTTAAGCTATGATCAAGAAGGGGAGCAACCATAATCCTTGAAATTTTATTCCCTCTGCTCCTTACACAACTACAACTTCTGAACTAACACCCGCGAAGCGGAAACCTGAGGGCGCCCCCTTCACTAAGGAATCTTTCCAAAAGGGGCCTCGAGATAAGGTTCCTCAAGGGCCTTCTACTGAAGCCCTCCTGGTTGGGGCTAACATCGTTGCACCCCCACCGAGCCTTTTGGTCGTTGGGGCCGATGTTCTCGGCCCTTTTACTGAAGATCCCCAGGTTAGTTTTCCGCTAGAAAAATAATTTTTTTAAAAATATTTTTTGTGTGTTTAGTTTTCCTAATCCTTCTATCTTCTTTTAGGTGGTTAAAGATTTTAACCCGGTGTCCTCCTTTCTCTCCTCCCTCCTTCTAGGTATGGGTTCCCGCCATGCCTCTCTTTCCTCTCTTCAGGAGGAAAAGGACAATGAGATTGACTCATTGAAGAGGGAACTTAAGGTTTTGAAAAAAAAAATCACCGAACTCTAGGCTAAAAATAGGCCCATTATCCTCGAGAAGAATGCTCAGCTACTAAGAAAGCTCGAGACCCTAAGTCTCAATTTTTTCTGCTGGAGGCTGTCAAGGATAAGATCCTTCAAAGTTAAGAATTAATTGATCTCTTCGTCAATCTCCTCGACATGGCCAAGGGCATTGGGCGCAATCTCTTAGTTGATAGAGTCATTCTACCAAAGATGTCATCATCTCTATCTGACGATGATGTCAAACTTTTAAAGGATGAGGCCAAGTATGAGGGTTTGAAGGCTACCAACCAGAAGTGGGATGAGACAGTCTACAAAGGGAGTTTGGGGCTTATCAATCCTGAACCTTCTAAAGGCCTCGGGTAAGTACTACTCTGCTGAGGAGATTCATGTTATCCCTGATGCCGAAGAAGAAGCCAAGGAGCTTGAGATTGAAGCTAGGCCCAATACAAAGGTTCAAATAGGGGAGAAAACTCCTAATGTAGAAAACGTTGTGTAACTTGCCTCTGTGGTCTTTTCTTGTAACTTCTAATTTCTGTTATAAACAATCTTTTCCCTTTCTAAATTTTATATCGATATATATTTTTTATCTTCATAGCTTAACGCAATGCAAAAGAAACTTCAGTCCATTTGCAAAGATTTTGCCAAGACCCAAGCAGTGCTTGAGACAACTAAGGGGGAATTGACGAAAACCATGTTGGTTATAAGAAAGTGCTCCAAGGAAATAAAATCATGGTGCAATAGGACTCATCCTTCCATAGTAAACCTCGAGAAGGACAACTCGGACTTAACCGTGGTACTAGATTTAGCAAAAAAAATTGAATAGGTGGCTTGGCAGAGCGGCAGCATCAAGGCTTTCAGAGTTTATTGAGGAACATTGAGCAACAGAAGTATTATGGCATGGTACCCCTCAAGATTGTTGATAGTTGTGATCTCTCTGAGGTAGACTATCAAGAAACAGTGTGCCATATAACTAGTAAGTTTGGATCCTTGAAGAGATGTCTCGCTGATGTCAATAGGTTGCCTATTCTCAAGGGCCATGACATAGCTAATCGAGGTGAAGTTTACAAAATTTAGTCTTAGGTGCAATAGGTTACACAGCTTCACATGGTAGCCTTAAATGAGATTTTGAGGCTGGATGAGGCCTTAGTGGAGAAAGACACGGCTGTCTTTGAAGATCCTCCCTTAGTGGAATCTATTCTTGCTGAGAATACCCACCATACGGGAGAGATCAAAACCTTGGCATTCAACATTAAAGAGTTGGAAGAAAATGTTCGTCTTTATGATCAGAGTCTATGAGCTCACAGTCTGTTTCATGGTGTTACTTGCCCAAAATTTATCGATAACGAATCCTTTCTAAGATTTCTCCTTAAGAATTCTCATCACTAGATTATAAAACATAAAGTAGAGTTGAAGGGGACCAATGGTTAGAATGAAGCTTCTAATGCTATTCTCGAATGGTTACGAGAATTACCTATCTTCCCTCCAGGAGGTCAAAGGTCTTCGAGGTTGGTGGCTAAAAAGGCCAATAAGAGCAGTGGCTCTTTGAGTCGTAATACCAAATAGTCTGTGAAGAAATGTACTAAAAGACAAGGCTCTCGAGTAGGACAAGCAACAAATAACCCCTCGCCAAAACAACCTCGATTAAGGGTTGATATCGATTTAGCCGACAATCCCGGGGAGGAGCAGGAAAAGGAATTTAATGAGTGACTGGTATCAAAATAGAGAAGTAGAGAGAATGGAGGAGGAATTGAAGAAATTATTCCCTTGATTCCACAAGAGCTATATTTATAAGTTGTACAATATCCATATGTGTTGGACAATGTCCTTAAATTGATATTTCATTGTATGTATATTATTTTTATAAGATACTCTTCACATGTTGCTTTTAGAGTTTTTAATGACAAAATCTTGAGCCACGGTGTATAGCATGTGAATTGTTTCACTGGCGAGTGATGGGAGCATATCAATGTTCAATAATTAGAGAATACAAGGACACAAGAGATTTTACCCAGGTTCGGTGTTTCCACCTACATCCTGCAAAAACTATTCCACTAAATCATTGATCAAAATTACAATCGTCAAGGGGGTGATGGGAGTTGTGCTTATTAGCTTCTCACTTATTTCATCAGCCTTAACTGGAATTAATACAAAAGTGCTGTATATCAGCTTTTCACTCATTTCTTTAGCCTTAGATGGAAATATACAAGAACAAAATGTTGGTGTGTGTGTGTGTGTGTGAAAAAGAAAATGAGATAAGAGTTAGAGAGAAATGAAGAGATGAAAACCCTAATAGAGATAATGTGGGGTAATGGGAAGATCATGGGTTGAGTAATAAAGTGAGGGGACAACTTTTCAGAAAGTGAAGAATCTCGAGAAGAAAGGAATAAAGATGTTAGAGGATATGAACAAATTGAATAAGGGTGAAAGAGGTGGTTGGGAAATTAATTCGGGTGGGGAAGGCTAGGTGGGAGTAAATATGATTTTAGAATTAGGTTTGAAGTTAATTGGGTTGATGTGGGGCTAAGTAGGGCCAAAATTTAAAAACAAGAATGGCCCAATAGAAATTAAAAAGGATAAAACATTGCCAAAAATGGAAATAAAGTGATAAGTGCAAATTCAATTGGGACATCCCAAAGAGGAAATTGTACAAATACAGATAGGATAGAGGGAGTACAATAGTTCATTCAACTAGTCATTCTCTTTCTTTATATTTTATGGACCAGAATTTTTTATAATATATTATATTATGCAGAAATCCACATTTCAAAAAAATATAATGTTCTCAACATAATATTCTGATATGTGATTCCCAATTTATAAAATAAGTGTAAATATAAGAGCATATGCAGTGGGGGTTCCTTTGTGGAAAGAAACTACAAAACCTTAGAGTGGGTGTTTTATAGTGGTCTCAGATGAAAGAAACCAAGGCCTGGAATCTTGCAGAAGAAACCGGCCCAAATCATGAAGTCCCACGTGTATGGGTCTGTGCTGTTGCGTAAGCCATTTTCTGCCCCCAAGCCCCAACTGCCACGCTGCTCCCCCTTTTCAATTTTTTTTCACGCATGAGACATGTGGCCCAATCTTGTTGTGCCACGTGTACCTATGAGAAAAATTGGTTAATTTTTCGTGAAGATATGTGCAGTTATACCAATTTTGTTCAATTCCAACATTGACTCAATGAAGTCAACTGTTGATAGAACGTAAAAAGACATAAATATCACTAGGCTTAAAACTATATATGAAATGGCCATTCTATCCTAGACATCTTCTTTTTATTCATCTTTATCTTCAAACACATCCGCTGTCCAAAGCTCGTTGCTGCTTCGCCGATCCACCGCTTCCTTACACAACCTGCAAAGTAACCCACTCGTGAAACCATCATGCTTGATGACTGCCACATTTCTGCACCACCACCCGCTCAGCACCGTCGCCAGAGTTATGCGCACCCACCACCACCGCCTTCTTCCATCACTGCTACTTCTTGCACCACCATTGCCCCATGTTTTTCACCCACCACCGCTGTGAGGATGTTCTACACCACAACCCGCTCAGCACCGATACCAGTGTTCTGTGCACCGACCACCACCAACACAAACCCCAGCCCCACCACCAGAAATCCCATTCCCTCCATCCTATCCCCACCGCTCATCACCTCCACCTAGATACCCCATCCCCACTGTCCACCTTCGCCCTAAACCCTAGCCTCATTAGCTACGCATCCCACCACATCCGCCCTGAAACTCCAGCGTCCTCCAAAAACCTAGAATCCCTACCTCCGCCCTAAAAGAAGACTTTGTCATGCATTAATAAATAAATAATATGCATACATATTTTTATCAAAAATACTGTATCATTGAACAAAAAATTTTGAACATTTTGTTATTTCATTATTATGTGTTTCTTTGAATTTTCATTATTGATATATGTGTGTGTATATATATATATATGTATATATATATATGGTACAATAAGTTATTTATAGCTTTAAATATATCTTTAGAAGTTATGTATTTTATTAAGTAATGATTGATTATACATAGTAAATAATTAAAATCAGTAACAAATTATAATATTAGTATGTTAACAAGTTAGAGTATGTCTCTTGAATGACGGTCTTTCCATAAGTCATGGAAAGACAAAGGTTTAAACTGCAAATTAGAAGAAATGAAGATAAAAATTTTGGGTTGCATTAATCGGGTAATAAACTTTATAACTTCTACACGTTGCATAATAAATTTTTAATATTGCAACTAAACCTTTTACCTTTTTACTATTCTAATTAATCCCCGTCTTTCTATAAACCTATAGAAAGATGGCATTTCCCAAGACTTTGCCAACAAGTTATAATTGATTATACATGGTAAAGATTTAAAATCAGTAACATATTATAATTTTAGTATGTTATTTTTAGATAACTTGGGTTTAGCTTAGTCAAAATAACTTCAATATCTCTGGTTGAAGAACTATCCAAAGCAAATAATTTTCTATTATATGGTGCTTAAGATTGGATATAAAATTATAAATTATAAATATTTTAAATTTTTTATAAATATATGAATCGACAAACCATCCACCTCATATAAAAATACTCATAAGAAATATAAATAAGTTTGTTGAATGTAATTCAAGTATAAATGTTAGGTAAAAAACTTACACAATACATCCACTTTATCATAACCAAAGTGAATGAATTAATAGATATATTATTTTCAATATTAGTGAATATGTTAAATACTTGAAAATTAATTGTAATAATATTATTGAAAATAATAACACAGAATCTTACTTTAACCAGCCTAAACTTTAGGTAGACCCTATTATGCAATTAATATAAATTTCAATTTTGGGGTGGGGTGGGATTTATCATTAAAAATTTGCTGATAAATATAGTGACCTATCGCGTAATTATCAAAATACTATAAATATCATAAAATATCCAGAATTTCCAAAAAAAAGATCAAATTTCTCCTATCCAAATTGGAATATGTAACCGACACTTCTCTGCAACGAACTGCCACAGCTCTGCCACCGCGCTTCTTCTACCTCTGCCGGCTAGATCATTGCGATATCGCTTCTTCTACAAGCTTTGCGCCACCACAGCTCTGTGTCACCGGCGAGATCGTCAGCTAGTGCTAGGGCACCGGTAGCGAAACCCTAGGCCTCTACATTTTCGATCTTCGTCTTCAATTATCCGTCGTAAATTATCCGTCGTACAGATCAAAGGCTTCGGAGAGGTTGCTATGATTTAGAGTGGTCTCCAACGGCGCTGCTCGAGTCCGAACGATTCCGATGATGTTTTTGGTGGCGTAGTGAGGAGAAGTCTTATGCGGTGAAGTGAGAAGAAAGAGAGCATTGGCAGAAGGAGCTAGCAGAAGCTTCTTGTTGCAAAAGAAGGCGGTGCATCAAATGCACGCTAGGGATTCAGGAAGGAGAGTCACGCGTGAAGCCACACGCGATAACAAGTGAAGCTTGCACATGCATTCACACTTTGGCAAACCGTGATTGATCGTGATTGACCTTCGTCATCGGCACGACGGTGATCAACATCGGCGCGACGAACAGTGATTGACCTTCGTCTCATGAGATGTAAGGTTCAACATTGTACTTTACATTTTTAAATACTTGCCGAGGTATAATATGTTGTTGACTGAGCTTATTTCATTAATAATTGTTTGGTCTAGTGGTAAGTACTCCTGTTGTTGAGTTGAAGGTCGGGGATTCAAGTCTCAACATGACCTTTTTATTTTGAAGACTTTATGTTCTTGATGTACATGTTGAGTTTTATTATTATTTGATTGAGTACATGTTCAATAAGAGTCTTTTGTGTAGTGGTTATTGCTCTAAGCATTGAGGTTATATGCTTGGGTTCAAATCCTACTAGGTTCTTTTTTCCTTAAGAATTTTTATTCTTCAGGTACCGTAGCTTTTTATTGATGTTTTTAGCTTTCTTCCTCTTATGTTGATGTTTTTCAATATTCGG
Source organism: Rubia yunnanensis (assembly GCA_037428765.1). NCBI lineage: Eukaryota > Viridiplantae > Streptophyta > Magnoliopsida > Gentianales > Rubiaceae > Rubia > Rubia yunnanensis. The sequence goes on along the minus strand of CM075069.1, from coordinate 27,976,855 downwards.
GTGAGATATAATTGATATGAGTTGAGGTTTTAAAGTTTTGTTTGGGTAGTATGGATTGATATTGTAGTTTTTTTTAAAAAAAAATTATTTCATATTTTATGCTTGAGGAAGTGTAGCTTTGTGTTGATGTTTTTAGCTTTTTATCTCTTATGTTGATGTTTTCATTATTCGAGAGATTTAATTGATACGAGTTGATATTCTGTAGTTTTTTTGGGTAGTGTGGATTGATATTTGTAGTTTTTTTTTCTCAAGTTTTATGCTTGAGGTACTGTAACTTTTATTTTATTATGTTGATGTTTTTCATTATTCAGGTGAGATTTAATTGATATAAATTGAGATTCTGTAGTTTTGTGGGTGATATGTATTGATAATTGTAATTTTTTATTTATTCATATTGATGTTTTTCATTTTCCAGCTGAGGTTTCGATAACAGGAGTTGATGTTTATAGCATCTTTTTTCTTATGTTTATGTTGATGTTTTTCATTTTCCAGATGAGGTTCAAGTGTTAGGAGTTGATGTTTGTAGTTTTTTTTTTATAAAAAATCGTTGATATTTTTTTAATGATTTTCATAGGGAATAATTTACACTCCTAAGGTACCATAGCTTTTTTGGTGATGTTTCTCTCTCTCTCTCATGTTGATATTTTTCATTTTATAGATGAGTTTTAATTGATATGGGTTGATGTTTGTAGCTTTTTTGATGATATGGTTAATTTTTTGTAGTATTTTTTTCTTATGTTGATGTTTTTCATTTTATGTTAGTGCTTCAAATGTAGGTTGTAGGTGCTTATTTTATAACTTGTGTGTGTTATGAAAACAAACTGGTGCTTAAAGTACAGCTTGTTAGTGCTTCAATCGTTGCTTGTAAGTGCTTCAATCGTTGCTTGTTTAGGAGTTGATGTTTGTAGTTTTTTTTGATGATATGGTTGATTTTTGTAGTGTTTTTTCCTTACATTGACATTTTTCTTATTTTTGTTAGTGATTCAAACGTAGTTGTAGGTGCTTATTCTATAACTTGTATGCGCTTCAATCGTTGTTTGTAAGTGCTTGAATCAGTACTTGTTAGGAATTGATGTTTGTAGCTTTTTTGATGACATGATGGATTTTTCGTAGTGTTTTTTTCTTTATGTTGTTTTTCATTTTTTGTTAGTGCTTCAAATGTAGGTTGTATGTGCTTATTATATAACTTGTAAATGCTTCAATCGTTGCTTGTTACGAGTAGTTTTTTTTTAAATGACAATTAAGCTTTGTTGATATTCTTATAATTTTTTGTTAGTCGATTTTTTTAAAAAAATATTTGTTGATTTTTATATGTTTATGCCTTTTTTATTTGATTTTTTATACATTTTTTTGTTGCAGTTTTTTACTGATGTTTTATGATTTTTTGATAAAGTTCTGCTATTTTTTGTTGATGTTTTCTGCAATTTTTATTTTTTTTTGCATTTTAAAAATATTTGTTTTGCAGATAGCATGTGGTGGGAAAATGATGGGAAAAAGTTGGACGAAAAAACCCATGGAAAGTTATTAGCGTAGGTCCCTGTAAAATAATTAGAGATAGGCACATTTAAAATTATTAGAGATAGGTCAATGGAGCTAGAATATTGTTAGAATTGTAGAAAAGCCCCTGCCTGAAGTTTAGGCTGCCTCACAGGAGATCATCCCAAATAATAATAATAAAATATGTAAAATAAGTTTATAAATAATGAAGAGTCCGTCTCTTGAAAGACGGTCTTTCCATAAGTGTTGGAAATACCAAGGTTTGAAGTGCAAATTAGAAGAAATAAAGATAAAATTTTTGGGTTGCATGAATCCAGTTGCAAACTTTATAACTACTACACGTTGTATAATAAAATTTTAATATTGTAACTAAGACCCTTTATATTTTATTATTCGAATTAAACCTCATATTTCCTTAAGCTTATGGAAATATGGTCTTTCCCAAGATTTCGCCAATAATGAATGATCGTCATGTTCTTAAATGTAATTTTGCATAAAATCGCAATAGCCAACAGTAATAATTGCTAAATACCTTTGTAAACCGCTAATTGTGAAACTGCTAATAAAAACAGGTAGCAGCTGGTCAAATCAGCTATGTGAGACAGCTCACCGCCACCTGATTGCCAAACATGGTCTTTCTCTCTCCTTCCTTAAAAAGCTTTACAAACCCTTAAATTGACCGGGATCACCTATTTGCCATCCTAAAAATTGGAATTAGGGCTTTCGCCGCCGACAATCAATCAACAAGAAGGGGATGGCGGCGGGAAGTGAAGAAAATTCAACCGGAAAGCGGCTGAAAGATTGTGACGGAAGTGGCCAAATCGATCATATTAGCAATTTACCCGAAGCCATTGTTTCCCACATACGTTCCTTCCTTCCCACCAAATCGGCCGTAGCAACAAGCTTCCTGTCCAAAACTTGGAAGCTTCGCGGCACCAAACTTACCATCTTAGATTTTGACGATAGCTTCTGGATCTCGCGCGACGGCGGCGGTACAGCTCCCAAGATGAATTTTGTGGAGTTTGTGAATATGGTTTTGCTCAATCACACCGCTGAATCCATCCACAAGTTTTCTCTCAAATGGGACCGCCACGAACGATCCCCTTATGTTAAACTATGGGTCGATACCGCCATAGCTCGAAATGTCCGGGTTATTGATATAACTTTAGATACGAGTACACAGGTGGAAAGGTATGATCTCAATTTACCAGCTGCACTCTACTGTTGTGGAACACTAGAAGTTCTGAAATTAATGGGGGATTTTGTTGTTAAACTTCCTCTCGTGGTTTGTCTTCCCAAACTCACTGTTCTTGAGCTTCATTCGGTTAGATATGAATCAGATGAGTCCTTTCAGAAGCTTATATCTGGCTGTCCCGGGCTCCAATCTCTCAATATTCATAGGACCAACTCCGATGATATAAGTGTTTATATCATTTCTTCGCCCACGGTCAGAAGTCTTCTTCTAACTTTTCTCGAGCCGGATTCTTGCGAACAGCCAGACGGTATCATCCAACTGAAGGTGAAAATTAATACTCCTGCACTTGAACATCTTTTCTTATATGATCTTGCTGCTACAGAGTATTTGATACTAGGGCCAACCTCGGTGGACGAGGTTGAACTCGATATCCAAGATGGCATTATTGGGTTGGTTCAATCTCTTGATCGTTTGAAGTTTCTGGAACTATCATTGCGATCCATGGATGGTATTTTCTTTAGCAGAGCCCCCAACCAATTCTCAACAAGATTTGAGAGATTAACCCAATTGATGGTGGAAATGGATGCTAATCACTGGAGCTGTCTGCTGAATATGATTGATTGTTGTGTCAACTTAGAAGTTCTCGACATTACAAAGGTGTCATCTTGCAAAAAATGTTGGTTGGATCCTGTCAGTGTTCCCAAATGCTTTTCAACAAGTCTAAGACATGTGTTATATGACGGATTTTTTGGGCATGAGGATGAGATGGGGATGATAAAGTTCATTCTGGAACACGGCTTATGGATTGAAACAGTCGCTATAGTCTCCCATACTAAGTCTTCTACATCTTGTGATGAAGAGCTTCAAATACTCAACAATGTTTTGCAGTTGTCCAGAGCTTCGCCAGCCTGTAAAATCTCCTTTTCTTGAAAAGGTAGTGGATGTCCGGGAATTGGTGAGGTTTTGTGAAAGATCTTGAGCGATATGTTTAATTTTCTGAAAATAGCTCTAGCCTTCCGTGTGCCCTTTGGGTTATGTTTTTTTTTTCTACCTTCAAATACTGTGATTGGTGGATTCAGGATGAATTCACTGCATTAAACTGCTTGTATTGTTCATTGTCATCTGAGGTCTGGCTTCATATTAGCCGTGTTTCATTTGTGCAACTTTGCATTTCCATGGCATTATTTGCTTCATAGTGAAGATGCATCTTTAGTGTGTTAGACCAAGTATGTAGAGCTGACCCTCTATGTCCTTTTTGGCTTGGCTGCTGGCCTTTGAATCCACTTCTCTCTTTTTTGTTAGATTGCAGTCCCGGTGGGATTCTAATATTCAACCAAATATTTCCCCATTGGTTTTATTAGCCTTGTGTGAGCATGCTAGATTTATTTGAGATTGCTGCCTCGTCGTTACAGCCGTATGAGGTCTCTTGAGAACTTTTTATTTCTAAAAAAAATTCTAATTAAATGTTAATGGCGAAGATATTAAATTCGTATCAGATTGGACAAAATGTCCACATTTGAGTGATCTTTACAATGTGACACGGGCTTGATCTTATTTACATAGAGGCACTAAGAGTGAACATTCTTAAATAATGGCCTAAGTGGCATTTAAAAAGATATATTAAAGATAAAAGGTTGTTTACTTTGGAAGCATTCGGCAAATTAACTCACTCTCACCAAGCTCAATCCACCTCCTTGAGACAATATCCTGCCTCCAGCCAGTCACATTAGGAAGTATTCAATTAACCGCACAAACAATTATTCATCAATAGTTCAGTAGGAAGTATCCAATCAACCACACAAACAATTATCCATCTACTGTTAAGACAACAATACAAGCAATCCAAAACGAAGAAAATATAGTTTAAACCCTAGAAACTTTGGGTCATCCCCATCAAACCCGTTCCAACTCCTGTCTCTCATGTAGGGGACTGAATTCGATCATTTCGTATTGCCAAAGTTGCTTCTCTGTAAATGTATATGGAGTTTCCCTTGAGGCCATAGTAGGGATTCTAGCAGTGTTTTACATCGTCAAGGCTGAGCTTCTAAATGTTGAAACTTGTATAAATGTTCATGATTGTATGGACCTTGCAAATATATGGGAATTTTGAACTAAAACTACTCCATCTATATTCTAACCAGTAGGATGTCGATTTGTAGATGGAAAATAACTTTTGGGCTTTAGGGTTTTGATTATTAGGAAATATATATATAGTACAAAGAAGATGAGATGTACTAGTATTCTTATACTAACTACTCATTAGTATCTTCTATTGTGATAGTCTCTCAAGAGAAGTGTCTGATGTTTTGAAACGAAAAGAACGAGAGAGCCGTTTGGTGAAAATATCAGCCAACCGGAGCAAAATATACACATGGCTATAAAACTTACCAAAGGCAGTCAACACACAAACAAAGTGACAATCTAGTCTATGTGCACCGCCCGCTTGTGAACAATAGGGTTTTGTGTCAAAAAATATTGCATTGTAATTATCACACAACAAAACTGGGTACCAGAGAGTGAGAATTTAAGGTCATGAAGAAAATTGGACAACCAGACCTCAACGCCAATATAGGCCAAATTGGATTGAGAGGTCGTATGTTGTTTCTTGGCACTCCATGAGATGGGATTGCCACCAAGAAACACCACCTAACCGTGCATACATCAAACGTTGAGTCTCAAGACAGTGAGCATAGTCAACATCGAAGCTGGCTAAAACCATGGAAGAGCAAACTAAGTGAAAGGAAAAAAACCATCTCCGGCTAACTCGATTGTCGAAGATCCAAAGCAAGTGAATCGACAAGTCATGCTTCTTCCCCCGATGTTCCCACTGTGGTCTCCACAAGCACGGTGTCAGGATGAATCACGATCGAGTGCATGGAGAGGAAAAGAAGTGGACAAAGTTCGAAGGCAAAGCAATGGAGGGAACTGAGAAGAAGATTCAAGAGGCGGTAATGGCAAAAAGAGGGATGTACACTTTAAACATTTCACACACCCCAAATTAAAACGACATCTTTCTCCATCTATAAGATTGGCTGGGATGGAGCGAGTAGCAATTTTGTCTGCACTCATGTTTTTTATGCATAATAGCTCATTCAATTAATGTACAACAGATCATTCAACTAGTCATTCTTTTTCTTTCTTTATCCTAGACCATAGTTATTTACTATATTAATGTGAACACTTAAACGGTGATATGGGCTTGGTCATATTTACACAAAGGCACTAAAAAATAACATTCTTAATAATGGCCTAAGTGGCATATAAAAGGATATATTAAAGATAAAATGTTGTTTACTTTGGAAGCATTTGACAAGTTTAACTTACTCTCACCTAACTCAATCCACCTCCTTAAGACAATATCTCGCCTCTAGCCAGCTACAATAGGAAGAATTCAATCAACCACACAATCAATTATTCATCCACGGTTCACTAGGAAGTTTCCAATCAACAACACAAACAATTATCCATCTACATTTAAGATAACACTAAAGGCAATCCAAAACTAAGAAAATATAGCATAAACCCTAAAATATTCGGGCCATCCCCATCAAACCCATTCCAACTCCCGTCTCTAATGTAGGGGACTGAACTAGATCATTTAATATTGCAAAATATGCTTCTCTTTCAATGCATAGGGAGTTTCCATTGAGGCCATAGCAGGGGTTCTTGCAGTGTTTTGTATTGTCAAGGCTGAGTTTCTAAATGTTGAAACTTGTATAAATGTTTATGGTTGTATAGAACTTGCAAATATTTGGGAATTTTGAACTAAAACTGCTCCATCTATTTTCTGACCTATAGGATACCAATTTGTAGAAGGAAAATTCCTTTTGATTTAGGGTTTTGATTATTAGGAAATATATATGGTACAAAGAAGACGAGTTGTACTAGTATTCATAAAATAACTACGCACTAGAATATTCAATTATGACAATCCCTTAAGCGAAGCATCTGATGTTTTGAAATGCAGCATTTGGAATTTAAAAAAACTCAAACAAAGAACGAGAGTGTCATTTAGTGAAAATATCAGTCAACTGGAGAAAAATAGACACATGGCTGGTATGAAACTTACCAAAAGAAATTAACACACAAACAAAGTGACAGTCTAGTCTATATGCTCTGCCCTTTTGTGAGTAATAGGGTTTTGTGTCAAAAAATATTGCATTGTAATTAGCTCACAAAAAAGGGGGTACAAGAGAGTGAGAATCGAAGATCATGAAGAAGACAGGACAACCAAACCTCAATGCCAATATAGGCAAAATTGGAATGAGAGACCGTATATTGTTTGGCACTCCATGGGACAAAATTGCCACCATGAAACACCACGTAGCCATGCATACATCAGATGTTGAGTCTCAAGATAGTGAGCACAGTCAGCATAGATGCTGACCGAAACAATGGAATGTAAGCTAAGCAAAAGGAAAGACTATCTTCGTCTACCCCGATTGTCGAAGATCTGGAGCAGGTTGATCGAGAAGTCATGCTTCTTCTCCTGACGTTCCCACTGTAGCCTCCACGAGCGCAATGTCGGGATGAATCTCGATCGAGTGCACAGAGAGGTGTAGAATTAGAGAGAGTTTGAAGGCAAAGCAATGAAGGGAACGAAGAAGAAGAGTAGAAAGGTGGAAAGGGCAAAAAGAGGGAAGCGCGTTTTAAACATTTCACACACCTCAAATTAAAACACCATATTTCTCTGCTTGCAAGATTGGCTGGTACGGTGTGAATAACAATTTTGTCTGCACACATGTTGTTTATGCATAATAGCTCATTCAATTAATGTACAATACCTCATTCAACTAGTCTTTTTCTTTCTTTCTTTATCATGGACCATAATTATTTACTATATTAACTTGAACACTTAAACAGTGATATGGGCTTGATCATATTTACACAAAGGCACTAAAAAAGAACAATCTTAATAATGGCCTAAGTGACATTTAAAAGGATATATTAAAAATAAAAAAGGTTTTTTTTTTACTTTGGAAGCATTCGACAAGTTTAACTCGCTCTCACCAAACTCAGTCCATTGCCTCAAGATAGTATCCCTCCTCCAGCCAACCACATTAGGAATAATTCAATCAACCACACTATCAATTTTTCATCCACGGTTCAGTAGGAAATATCCAATCAAAAACACAAAAATTATCCATCTACTGTTAAAATAACACTACAGGAAATCCGAATCGAAGAAAATATAACTTAAACCCTAAAATATTCGGGACATCCCCATCAAACATGTTCCAACTCCCGTCTCTCATGTAGGATACTGAACTCGATCATTTCCGATTTCCAAAGATGCTTCTCTTTCAATGTATAAGGAGTTTCCTTTGAGGCCATAGCAGGGGTTCTTGCAGTGTTTTCCATCAACAAGACTGAGCTTTTAAATGTTGAAACTTGTATAAATGATCATGATTGTATAGACCTTGCAAATATTTGGGAAATTTGAACTAAAACTACTCTATCTATTTTTTAACTGGTAGGATACCAATTTGTAGAAGGTAAATTCTTTCTGATTTAGGGTTTTGATTATTAGGAAATATGTATAGTATAAAGAAGAAAAGTTGTACTAGTATTATGAGACTAGCTACTCACTAGTATCTTCTATTGTGACAGTTCCTCAAGCGTAGCGTCTAATATTTGAAATACAGCATTTAATTTTTTTAAAAAAATTCAAATAAAAGAACAAGAGCCATTTAGTGAAAATATCAGCCAGCTAGGGAAAATAAACACATGGCCGGTGTGAAACTTACCAAAAGTAATCAACACACAAACAAAGTGACTTTCTAATCTATGTGCTCTGCCCGCTTGTGAGCAATAGGGTTTTGTGTTAAAAAGTATTTCATTATAAAAAGTATCTCACAGATAAAGTGGGTTCCAGAGAGTGAGAATTGAAGATCACAAAGAAGATGGGACAACGAAACCTCAACGCCAATATAGGTCAAATTTGGAATGAGATACCGTATGCTGTTTCTTGGCACTCCATGAGACATGGTTGCCACCTAGAAACACCACCTATCCATGCATACATCAAACTTTGAGTCTCAAGATAGTGAGCACCATCAGCATTGAAGCTAACCAAAACCTTGGAGGAGCAAGCTAAGCTAAAGGAAAGACCATCCCCGGCTACCCCGATTGCCCCAGATCTGGAGCATGTGGATTGAAAGGTCGTGCTTCTTCCCCCCAGCGTTCCCACTGCGGTCTCCACCAGCGCAACGTCGGGATGAATCTCGATCGAGTGCACAAAGAGGTGAAGAAGTGGAGAGAGTTTGAAGGCAAAGAAATGGAGGGAAGGAAGAAGAAGAGTGGAGAGGCGGAAAGGGAAAAAAATGGGAAGTGCATTTTAAAAATTTCACACACCCCAAATTGAAACACCATCTTTCTTCATTTGCAGGATTGGCTGGGATAGAGGGAGTAGCAATTTTGTCTGTAACACATGTTGCGTATGTACCATAGATCATTCAATTAATGTACAATAGCTCATTCAACTAGTAATTGTTTTTCTTTCTTTGTCCTCGACCTTAATTATTTACTTTATTAAGTTATGCATAATATTCACAATACAAAAAAAATATAGGCTTTGTTTGGCAGAAATTATAAGTTGTTTTGCTTATAAGAAAATTATTTTTTGATATTTGGTAAAGTGCTAAAAAATAGCTTATTTTGAAAGAAGAAAATATTTTTTCTGGGGAAAAGAAAAAGTTGGTCACCCATGCTTTCAAAATAAGTCAGTCCATAATTTTTAAAATACAATATTTAAATTTTATAAAAAAAAATTACAAATTTGAAGTAAAAAGTATAATGGACAGTCAATAAGCTTATGGATTGACCGTTTCCTGATACTTTCTCCATTTAAAAATTGAAGGTTAAAGTTACAGTTATCAAAATATTTATAGGTGAACAAAAGCAAATATTTAACCCAAATAAAAAAAGTGAATCGCTATATCACACCCTGTATTTTACTAAATCACGCCCTGTATTTATACTTTTAAAATACTATATGTATTTTAAATTATTTTTAAAAAATAAAGATCACAAAGTCTTACTTTAGGCAGCATAAACTTTAGGTAGGTGTTTCTTCCGCAATTATTATAAATTCAAAATTAGGGTGGGGTTTATTTCAAATCTGGTAATAAATTAAAGGACCTGTTGTCCAATTATCAAACTGCTATAAATATCACAAAAAATTCAGATTTTTTTTATTTTTCTTCCCAATCGAAATCATCCTCCCTCCGATCGAAAATCTGTAACTGCTGCCAACTGCCACCATCCCGCTGTTAAGACAATTATCCAATCAACCACACAAACAATTATCCATCTACTGTTAAGACAACAATACAAGCAATCCAAAACGAAGAAATAAGCACATGGTTGGTGTGAAACTTACCAAAAGCAATCAACACACAAACAAAGTGACAGTTTAGTCTATGTGCACCACCCGCTTGTGAACAATAGGGTTTTGTGTCAAAAAATATTGCATTTTAATTATCACATAGCAAAATTTGGTGCCAGAGAGTGAGAATTGAAGGTCACGAAGAAGATGGGACAACTAGACCTCGACGCCAATATAGGCCAAATTGGATTGAGAGACCATATGTTGTTTCTTGGCACTTCATGAGATGGGATTGCCGCTAAGAAACACCACCTAGCCATACATACATCAAACGTTGATCTCAAGACAGTGAGCACAGTTAACATCAAAGAAGACCAAAACCATGGAAGAGCAAACTAAGCGAAAGGAAAAAAAACCATCTCCGACTTACCCGATTGTCGAAGATCCAAAGCAAGTGGCTCGACGAGTCATGCTTCTTCCCCCGATGTTCCCACTGCGGTCTCCACAAGCACGGTGTTGGGATGAATCACGATCGAGTGCATAGAGAGGAAAAGAAGTGGACAGAGTTCGAAGGCAAAGCAATGGAGGGAACTGAGAAGAAGATTCAAGATGCGGAAATGGCAAAAAGAAGAAAGTGCATTTTAAACATTTCACACACCCCAAATTAAAACGCCATCTTTCTCCATCTATAAGATTGGCTGGGATGGAGCGAGTAGCAATTTTGTATGCACTCATGTTTTTTATGAATAATATTTTATTCAATTAATGTACAATAGATCATTCAACTAGTCATTCGTTTTCTTTCTTTATCCTAGACCATTGTTATTTACTATATTAACGTGAACACTTAAACAGTGATATGGGTTTTGTCATATTTACACAAAGGCACTAAAAAAGAACATTCTTATTAATGGCCTAAGTGGCATATAAAAGGATATATTAAAGATAAAATGGTGTTTACTTTGGAAGCATTCGACAAGTTTAACTTACTCTCACCAAACTCAATCCACCTCCTTAAGACAATATCCCGCCTCTACATTAGGAAGAATTCAATCAACCACACAATTAATTATTCATCCACGGTTCACTGGAAAGTTTCCAATCAACAACACAAACAATTATCCGTCTACAATTAAGATAACACTAAAGGCAATCAAAAACTAAGAAAATATAGCATAAACCCTAAAATATTCGGGTCATCCCCATCAAACCCATTCCAACTCCCGTCTCTTGTGTAGGGGACTGAACTAGATCATTTAATATTGCCACATATGCTTCTCTTTCAATGCATAAGGAGTTTCCATTGAGGCCATAGTTGGGGTTCTTGCAGTGTTTTGTGTTGTCAATGCTGAGCTTCTAAATGTTGAAACTTGTATAAATGTTCATGGTTGTATAGACCTTGCAAATATTTGGGAATTTTGAACTAAAATTGCTCCATCTATTTTCTTACCGATAGGATACCAATTTGTAGAAGGAAAATTCCTTTTGATTTAGGGTTTTGATTATTAGGAAATATATATGGTACAAAGAAGATGAGTTGTACTAGTATTCATATAATAACTACGCACTAGAATATTCAATTATGACAATCCCTTAAGCGAAGCATCTGATGTTTTGAAATACAGCATTTGGAATTTAAAAAACTCAAACAAAGAACGAGAGTGCCATTTAGTGAAAATATCAGTCAACTGGAGAAAAATAGACACATGGCTGGTGTGAAACTTACCAAAAGCAATTAACACACAGACAAAGTGACAGTCTAGTCTATATGCTCTGCCCGCTTGTGAGTAATAGGGTTTTGTGTCAAAAAATATTGCATAGTAATTAGCTCACAAAAATGGGGTTCGAGAGAGTGAGAATCAAAGATCATGAAGAAGATGGGACAACTAAACCTCAATGCCAATATGGGCCAAATTGGAATGAGAGACCGTATGTTGTTTCGTGGCACTCCATGGGACAAGATTGCCACCCATGAAACACCACGTAGCCATGCATATATCAGATGTTGAGTCTCAAGACAGTGAGCACAGTCAGCATAGATGCTGACCGAAATGATGGAAGAGTAAGATAAGCAAAAGGAAAGACCATCTTCGTCTACCCCGATTGTCGAAGATCTGGAGCAGGTTGATCGAGAAGTCATGCTTCTTCTCCTGACGTTCCCACTGCAGTCTCCACGAGCGCAATGTCGGGATAAATCTTGATCGAGTGCACAGAGAGGTGTAGAATTAGAGAGAGTTTGAAGGCAAAGCAATGAAGGGAACGAAGAAGAAGAGTAGAGAGACGGAAAGGGAAAAAAGAGGGAAGCACATTTTAAACATTTCACACACCCCAAATTAAAACACCATATTTCTCCGCTTGCAAGATTGACTGGTACAGTGCGAATAGCAATTTTGTTTGCACACATGTTGTTTATGCATAAAAGCTCATTCAATTAATGTACACTATCTCATTCAACTAGTCATTCTTTTTCTTTCTTTATCCTGGACCATAATTATTTTCTATATTAACTTGAACACTTAAACAGTGATATGGGCTTGATCATATTTACACAAAGGCACTAAAAAAGAACATTCTTAATAATGGCCTAAGTGGCATTTAAAAGGATATATTAAAAATAAAAAAAGGTTTTTTTACTTTGGAAGCATTCGACAAGTTTAACACGCTCTCACCAAACTCAGTCCACTGCCTCGAGACAGTATCCCACCTCCAACTAACCACATTAGGAATAATTCAATCAACCACACAATCAATTATTCATCCACGGTTTAGTAGGAAGTATCCAATCAAAAACACAAAAATTATCCATCTACTGTTAATATAACATTACAAGACTGAGCTTTTAAATGTTGAAACTTGTATAAATGATCATGATTGTATAGACCTTGCAAATATTTAGGAAATTTGAACTAAAACTACTCTATCTATTTTCTAACTGGTATTATACAAATTTGTAGAAGGTAAATTCTTTCTGATTTAGGGTTTTGATTATTAGGAAATATGTATAGTATAAAGAAGAAAAGTTGTACTAGTATTCTGAGACTAACTACTCACTAGTATCTTCTATTGTGACAGTTCCTCAAGCGTAGCGTCTAATATTTGAAATACAGCATTTGGAATTTTAAAAAATTCAAATAAAAGAACGAGATCCATATAGTGAAAATATCAGCCAGCTAGAGCAAAATAAACACATGGCCAGTGTGAAACTTACCAAAAGTAATCAACACACAAACAAAGTGACTTTCTAGTCTATGTGTTATGCCCGCTTGTGAGCAATAGGGTTTTGTGTCAAAAAGTATTTCATTGTAATTATCTCACAGAAAAAGTGGGTTCCAGAGAGTGAGAATTGAAGATCACAAAGAAGATGGGACAACGAAACCTCAATGCCAATATAGGTCAAATTTTGAATGAGATACCGTATGCTGTTTCTTGGCACTCCATGGGACATGATTGCCACCTAGACACACCACCTATCCATGCATACATCAAACTTTGATTCTCAAGATAGTGAGCATCATCAGCATCGAAGCTAACCAAAACCTTGGAGGAGCAAGCTAAGCTAAAGGAAAGACCATCCCCGGCTACCCCGATTGCCCCAGATCTGGAGCATGTGGATTGAAAGGTCGTGCTTCTTCCCCCCAGCGTTCCCACTGCGGTCTCCACCAGCGCAACGTCGGGATGAATCTCGGTCGAGTGCACAAAGAGGTGAAGAAGTGGAGAGAGTTTGAAGGCAAAGAAATGGAGGGAAGGAAGAAGAAGAGTGGAGAGGCGGAAAGGGAAAAAATGGGAAGTGCATTTTAAACATTTCACACACCCCAAATTGAAACACCATCTTTCTTCATTTGCAGGATTGGCTGGGATAGAGGGAGTATCAATTTTGTCTGCAACACATGTTGCGTATATACCATAGATCATTCAATTAATGTACAATAGCTCATTCAACTAGTAATTGTTTTTCTTTCTTTGTCCTCGACCATAATTATTTAATTTATTAAGTTATGCATAATATTCACAATACAAAAAAAATATAGGCTTTGTTTGGCAGAAATTATAAGTTGTTTTGCTTATAAGAAAATTATTTTTTGATATTTGGTAAAGTGCTAAAAAATAGCTTATTTTGAAAGAAGAAAATATTTTTTCTGGGGAAAAGAAAAAGTTGGTCACCCATGCTTTCAAAATAAGTCAGTCCATAATTTTTAAAATACAATATTTAAATTTTATAAAAACAAATTACAAATTTGAAGTAAAAAGTATAATGGACAGTCAATAAGCTTATGGATTGACCGTTTCCTGATACTTTCTCCATTTAAAAATTGAAGGTTAAAGTTACAGTTATCAAAATATTTATAGGTGAACAAAAGCAAATATTTAACCCAAATAAAAAAAGTGAATCGCTATATCACACCCTGTATTTTACTAAATCACGCCCTGTATTTATACTTTTAAAATACTATATGTATTTTAAATTATTTTTAAAAAATAAAGATCACAAAGTCTTACTTTAGGCAGCATAAACTTTAGGTAGGTGTTTCTTCCGCAATTATTATAAATTCAAAATTAGGGTGGGGTTTATTTCAAATCTGGTAATAAATTAAAGGACCTGTTGTGCAATTATCAAACTGCTATAAATATCACAAAAAATTCAGATTTTTTTATTTTTCTTCCCAATCGAAATCATCCTCCCTCCGATCGAAAATCTGTAACTGCTGCCAACTGCCACCATCCCGCTGAATAATGCCACCGTTCCGCCGCTCTTCGACTACGGTTCTGCTGGTGAATCCACAACACAAAGCCTAAAGATGACGACGAATCCAGATCAAAGATTGAAGCCTCCGGTGAATCTACACAGCGAAGCCTCCGGTGAAGTCTTGCGATCGATGTTTCCATAATCAGAGCTAAATTTTCAGTGTCCCGACGGCGCTGTGATTTTTGGCGGCAGAGCTATGGTTTGGCATCGCGACGGAGCTAGAAGACTAGTAGTTCATGAATCAGAGGAGCTTCTTGATTGCAGCTATCACAGTGGTTGATTGAAGAGTTTTTGCGCCGGAGGTAGGGTACCGATGTTTTCGACGTTGCGATAGAGAATAATGCCGGAGAAGAATGTTGCGCCAGAGCTTGCTGGTGCAAAATGTCGGAGAAGAAGGTCGCGAGTGAGATCCATGTGTTACGTAGAGAGGAAGCTTGCGCGTGCAAACCCGTGTAGTCGGTGAACGATAACGTTGATGATGGTGGGGACGGGACTGAGTTTATGCTTCTGAGAGAGGTGAGGTTTCATTTCTTGTTTTATGTTTTTCAAATACATGCTAAGGTTTATTAGTGTTTGACTAAGATAATATTCAACAAAAGTTTTCTGGCCTAGTGGTTAGGATTCTTGACATTGAGGTTGGATGTCAGAGGTTCGAGTCTCACTGTGACTATTCTTTTCGAAAAATTTATGTTCTTGATGTACATATGGAGGTTTGATATTATTTGACTGAGTCTATATTCAATGAGAGAGTCTTTGGTGTATTGGTTATTGATATAGGTTTTGAGGTTAGAGACCTGGGTTCAAATCCCTCCAGGTCCATCTTTTTTTTAAAGATTTTTATTCTTGAGGCACTGTAGCTTTTTGTTGATGTTTGTAGCTTTTATTCTTTTATGTTAATTCTTTTCATCATTCGGGGGAGATTTAATTAATATGACTCGAGGTTTTTTAGTTTTTTTGGGTGATATGGATTGATTATTGTAGTTTTTTTATCTTCTCATCTTGATGTTTGTCATTTTCTGGCTGGGATTTTGGTAATAGGAGTTGATGTTTGTAGTGTATGTTTTCTTATGTTGATGTTTTTCATTGTCCGGATGAGGTTCATGTATTAAGAGTTGATGTTTGTATTTTTTTTAAAAATAAAAATCGTTGATGTTTTATGATTTTCAGAGTGAATAGTTTATATTCTTGAAGTACCGTAGCTTTTTTTGTTACTGTTTATAGTTTTTTCTCTCATGTTGACATTTTTCGTTTTATAGATGAGTTTTAGGTGATAGGGGTTTCTGTTTTTTGCTTTTTAGGTGATAGGTGATAGGGGTTCCTGGCAGGTAGTGCCTCTGGCAGAGATGGAGTATTATTTTCTGGCAAAATTACATGCAAACATTTTGTTCAAAATTCAGGCCAAACTGGGGGCATGGCACGTTCCCAGCAATGGTGGTGGTGGTGGTGGTGGAGTTCATTGGAGCTCTACCTTGGTTCGTTGTCGCTGGATGTTTGCTAGCTTGAAGCTCACTGATTCTCCAACACGGGTAGCGCCAGCCACGCTCTGGCACGATTCTACGATCCATTTCTCCAGTGGGTGTGCAGCGTGGGTTGCATTTCCATGGTTCCGACGTGGATCTCGTGCATCTTCTCTGGTTTGGATCGTGTGTAATTCCCCAGCCCTAGTTCTTGTGCCTCTTCTCCAGTGTGGTTCTCGTGCGTTTTCTCCAGTGTGGCTTTAATGTGAAGTAATGTTCCAATTTTATCTGCCCACATTTAATAGTATTTAATAGGAAAAAATACATATATGACCTCTGCTTGGTCAAAAGTGTCAATAAGACCTCGTGAAGTTATAAAGTTCTATTATAACCATATCTTTTGCATCAGAAGTGCCGATATAACCTTTTGGCACTATTCCAGCGATGGCTTTGTATTTTTCGGCATTTACTGAATACCAAAAGACTAAAATACCCTAAGTCTTAAAACTAAAAAATTAAAGACAAGAATACCCCTAAGGTGCTTTTTCTTCATCATCTTCAAAACCACCCCCGCCTGTTCCGCCACCATCGACGTCGGGTCACCGCCACTGGAATTTAGATGTCTGCCCATAGCACCACTGCCAAAATATGTGCCATTGAACCCACACCAGCGTTTTCCACCGCTCCGCCTGCTCTCCCCCGCCGCCGCCGCCGCCTTTTCGCCGAACACCAAACAATTTTCCAGTCTCAACATGGCAGTGCTACCCCTACGAGAAACACCCCTGCCCCTCCCTATTCAAGCATTTAAATACCACCGCACTAACCATGGTGGCAAAATTGAAGCTCCGACGATGAGATTGAATCTGTTCTAGATGAAAGAGAATCGCGAACCCTCGCGCTAACTTGCAGACCGGTAGAGAGGAAACTAACTACGATGGATGGTTCTCCTTCCTTGGAGACTCTGACGCTGCTCCGCCACTCGTAGAGGTCTGGCACCGCCACAAAGAAGCCTGTAGAAATATAAACCCTAGCCCGTAGAAATATAAAATATATGTTGTGCTGTGAGATCTAGCACAACGAAGAAAATGCTGCAGCCACTGCATTATTTTTGAAAGCCCTCCGAAGAGGCCTAGGGTTTAGACCCGTGAAAGAGGATTCGGGCAACGGACTAAAGCCCCAACGGCGCCAAGTAGAAGCTAAAAGACGCTAATTGAGTAGCAGCTAAGTATAAACCCTTTTCTCTGGCAAGCTAAAAGAATTTCAGTAGCGGTCATTTGAGTATAAATTGCAAGGTATGTTGGGATAATGAAGGGACATTGCAACCATTCAAATCACTTTTCCCTAACAAGCTAAAAGACCAGGTTTTTTTAATAGAGAAACAAGGGTAATATAGACTTTTGAATTTTTCTAAAATTTTAATTCTTTTAAAACAAGCTATAATAGTCCATTCCCGGCTAAATTCAAGACTCCGAGGTTATATTAGCACTTTTAAGAAAATATTAGGATTATAATAGCACTTTCGAACTTCACAGGGTCATATTGGCACTTTCGACCAAAACATAGGGTTATAATTTTCCTATAAAATAGGCTGTAAAAATGTTTGCCGGGTACAAAATACTCTAACTTTTGTTGGAAGCTCCATGGCTTTAGAGGTTTTTTTTATTCAATTGTTGTTTAATATTGTTTTATGTCGTTTCATTTTATAATTAATAGTCAAATTTATGATTTATTAGTTGTTTAAATAGAAGCTTAGAGCATTCACAATAGTAGTGAATTCAAGGAGTACTTCTTAAGTGTTACATCATGAATTTTGATAAAAATTAGGTAAAAACCAACTACCAATAATGGACCTCCTCAAACAAACACTTCTTAGACACTACTTTTCATTTTAAATAATAATTAATTTAAAAAATATAAAAGAAGTCATGTAAAGTGTCATTCCTTGATTAGTTGACATATTACAAATAAAGAGGTACCAACTTCTTATAGGAGTGGTTCTTAAAACTTCACAATGGTCCTCCTTAAATAAGAAGTGCTTCTTATTAAGAAAAATGGAGTTCATGAGCAACCATTGTGGATGCTGTTATATTTTATCTCATCATTAATAATTGTGATATTTTATTTCAATTTCATATTTAGTTGTTTAACATTTCATTGTCTATGGATGTCTCCATATATATTGAATTTTATTTTATTCTATACTTTATCATTAATTGTTGGAAATAAATCAATTTAATTTAATTTTAGTGAATAGGTTTTTATATTATCTTAGTTTAATGGAAGAAAGTACAAAACTAAGTCATAAAATATATATAGGTATTTTTTATTATTTATAAGAATGATATGTAGACAATATATATATATATATATATATATATATTAATATATATATATATATATATATATATTTATATATATATTAATATTTATATATATTTATATATATTGAACTTAATGTGGTTGTAAAATTCGTGATTAGAAGTGAAAATTATGTTAATTTTTCAAAATTTTAAATCATACTTTATTTCTATATTTATAAGTAACATAATTTATAAATGTTAGTGTACTATATATCTAGTTCATACTCAAGTAACCTATTTTTATACTCGAATTTAATGTGGTACTATATTTTCAACATTTTAGTTCATACGATATTTCTATATTTATAAGTGACATAATTTATAAATGTTAGGGTACTCCCTCTGTCCCAGGGAATTCTGAAGAAAGAGAAAACCCAACATTTAATTTGAGTGATGTAAAATAACCAAACTGCCCTTGTCTTCTCTAACTTCTTCTGCTTCTTCAACCACTGTGTCTTCAACTCCGCCTCATCTTCAGCCTCAACTTATAGTCCTCTTCTTCAACCTCAACCCTCAACCATGTCTTTTACAACATCAACATTCCAGATCTTCAACTTCATGGCGGTGAATCCTGAGAAAGGCGGAGGCGGCTCAAAAACCCTAAGCTCTCCGCCTACTACTAGACTCGTGCGACTCACCACATCGTCGTCACCAGCGACTAGCTTGTGCAAGCTTAATCCATCGTTAGTCCAATCGAAAAAAATTTCTCCTTCACCTTTTTCGCTGTGGATAAGTTGGTCTCAAATTCTGGCAAGGCGACGAAGGATATGTTCGAAGAAAGGGGGCCGGAGACTGAAGAACACGACAGTGGATATGGAGGAAGGCGGGACAGAGGGGAGGGGAAGGGAGTGGAGAGGAGTGGTGGTGGAGATGGAGGCCAGGGGAAAGGAATGATGGTAGAGGGGAGGGGAGTAGGCGTAGGCTAAGGAAAGGCTGATAAGAGTGGTGGTGGAGACGGAGACAATGGGATGGAAGTGAATGTGTGGCCTCTAGTGGCAAAGACGCAGGCTGGTGGTGGAATGAGCAAAAATAAAGGTTTAGAGGATTTGTTGAAATGGGTTGTTGAAATTGGTAAAATATAAAGTTTGTGAGGATAATAATGACTTTTAAAATGTTGAATATTTCCTTAAGAGGAAAGTGTGTTGAATTGCCTGGGACAACCAAAAAAGGAAAGTGTGTAGAATCGGTTAGCACGGAGGGAGTACTATATTATGACATATAAATGAGTAGTGTGAGAATGCAAAAAAAAAATTCCTACTATGATCTTACAAATTTCTCAAGCTATCGACCTGTTGATCTCTTAGTAACATGTCCAGGGTTCTCCTATGGCCGAGTCGAAGAAAAATCAACATTGCTCATTTTCTTTGAAATCAGTCCAAATCCTTTATGGGATATTAACCTCCTAACAGATGGTGCATGTGTCATTGATGATGCAGCAACAACGGAAGCAACACAAATTCTTTTATGTATTCATCAGTGTGATCAACAATTTCTTCCTGCAAGAGTTCTTCAAATACATCCTCCAAGGTGATAAATACCGATTACTTTACCTTTTTCAATGTCATCAGATGCATGAAAAACACCATTTGTCACTTAATGCGTCTAGAAACCGATCAAACTGCTCCGTTGAATCCATTGGTCGTGATCTGCAAGATAACAAGCCTCGGGAGGTCTCAAGGGAAAACTTTTGATGCTTTAGATAGAAGAATACCCTAATAAGTATTAAAGTACTAATGAATAATAATGAATACATACCTGGTATTTATACTATATAATTTAATAGTATCTGTCTCCAATTATAACTCTTAATTAGCATTAAGTGCATTCACTAATTATTCCTTCTCCTAATACCTTTATTAGGCCGAAACATGCCCAATACGCTTTCTAGGCCTTCACTTGGTTTGACCATCACCAAGATCCCCTAGAAAACTTAAGATACCCACGAGGCAATGAAACTTTGAGGCATCACGTTGTTATTGTTGAATATATGGATCTGTGATATTTATATTATCGAAGGCCCTCGAAGAGCATCGAGGTACAAAACTCGAGGATTATGGGATCTTTAGATTCACAATACCCTTGAGTAATCATCTCGAGCCTGAGGGTGGCATTTAGATTGCTTATTCATTAATTTCTAGCAGAATTTGAAAAAGCGCTCGTTCCAACTGGCCATGCAAAAAATGTGTGAGCGGAAATTCTTTCTGAAAATGTATCATAATATTCTCACGCATTTTCAAAATTATGTTTTCCTAAGAAAATCATTATCTTGGTCTTCGTTTTAGGCTTGTTAACTACCCACTTCTCCCACATTTATTTTTAGAAGATTTTCTCAGCATTCTACTCTTCATCCACTCCTTGACTTCACATTCATCTTTCTTCTTTTACCAGTAAGTTTTCCTGAATTTCATCCTTTCTATTTCTTTATTCTCCTTTATTATAGCTGTCTATGGTGAGAATCCAGTGGGAGGGAGCACCTCAGTGAGGTCAAGCCAGAGAGGTTCAAAGTTGAGTTGCCTGAAAAGGTGGATTCTAATGCCACACTTAGTGGTTTTGAGCATTCTATCAGGGATTGTAGCACAGATGTCGATGAAATTAGTCATACCGGCTATATACCAATCACTAACATACCTTAAGAAAGATATCCTTGTGTTTGTCCCTCGGGCCTGGGAAAAAAGATATATTCAAAGATCATCCCGTTGGGGATATCAAATTTAGTCCCTCTTTTCATGAAGAAGGGAATTCTTCGAGAGTACCTAGAGAGTTTGAAGTGAGTGTCCACAAGATAACCTACTCTTGAGACTCGGGAAGAAAACATTCGAGAGCCCCTTCGGAGGAAAAGGTTCAAGAGCCCCCTGCTCATGATGGCTCCTAGTCGATATCAAGGATTTTTTAATATTTACCTTCTGGTCAGAGGGTTTCTCCTGATATTGACATGTAGTTATTAGGAACAACGGGGTCT
Source organism: Rubia yunnanensis (assembly GCA_037428765.1). Classification (NCBI taxonomy): domain Eukaryota; kingdom Viridiplantae; phylum Streptophyta; class Magnoliopsida; order Gentianales; family Rubiaceae; genus Rubia; species Rubia yunnanensis. Next base: position 27,955,316 of record CM075069.1, on the reverse strand, counting down.
ACGAACAGGGTTGTCCTTCCCATTTTCTCTGATATTCTTGAGGCTCCTTAAGAATTTCCAAGTGAGCCCTGCCCAAGTTCATCCAAATGCCATGATAACTATAATTCTATTTATGATGCAGTTCCATAGACTTGCTATAGAGCTCGAGTACAAGTTTCATTTTCTGTATAGCATTACTTTTAGTGGCAAAGCTTTTGAAAATATTATCACCGTCTTCAACAGACAGAGGAAACAAAAGTGTTTTACTATCCCCACTAGCTCAAGTAAGTGGAGAGACAATAAGAAAGGGCTCACTTTTAACAGTATCAAATATAAGGTCCCCGAGTGAAATCCAAACGTTATCGTTAAGACCCTGTTGGCGGAAAAGTTTTTTGTCCCGCTCGCCTCGGAGATAGTTGAAACTGTGTATTGGCTTTGTCTCTTTCTTATACTGATTATACCAATCCAGAAAACTCAGTTGGGGGACAGGTCTTGCCAAGTGAGTTTTATCATAAATATATATGAGCCAGCGATGAAGGAAAAATTGTCGAGGCTACAACATTTGGCACCCAAGGGTGAACCTAGATTAAGAAAAATGGAAAAGGAGGCTCATTTAAAGAAGGAGATAGACCTCAATCTTCTCTTGACCAATTCATTCGAGAGCCCCTCTCGATATATCGGTTGATTATTCTGCGTATTCCAAAGTTCTTAAAGGTGTTTTAATGTCTTATTTCTTCTTTTGCATGACTGTATTTTTTTCTTTACTAACTTTCTTTCTATTGTTTCTAGTGGGTAGAAGCCTGGGTTAAGCTATGATCAAGAAGGGGAGCAATAGTAATCCTTCAAAGTTTATCCCCCCTGCCCCTCACACAACTATAACTTTTTAACTGACACCCGCGAAGAAGAAACCCGAGGGTGCCTCCTCCACTAGGGAATCTTGCCAAAAGTGGCCTCGTGATAAGGTTCCCAAGGGCCTTCTACTGAAGCCCTCCTGGTTGGGGCTAACACCGTTGCACCCCCACCGAGCCTTTCGGTCGTAGGCCCCAAATGTTCTCGGCACTTTTGCTGAAGATCCCCAGGTCTTTTTTCCGTTAGCAAAATAATATTTTTTAAATGTTTTTTGTGTGTTTAGTTTTCTTAATCCTTCTATCTTCTATTAGGTGGTTAAATATTTTAACCTGGTGTCCTCCTCTCTCTCCTCCCTCCTTCGAGGCCTGGGTTCCCGATATGCCTCTCTTTCCTCTCTTCAAGAGGAAAAGGACAATGAGATTGACTCGTTGAAGAGGGTACTTAAGGTTTTGAAAAACAAATTCATCGACCTCGAGGCTAAAAATAGGCCCATTATCCTTGAGAAGAAATCTTAGCTGCTAAGAAAGCTCGAGACCCCGAGTCTCAAGTTTTTCTAGCTGGAGACTTTCAAGGATAAGGTCCTCCAAAGTTGAGAATTAATTGATCTCTTCATTCCTCGACATGGCCAAGGGCGTTTGGCACAATCTCCTAGTAGATAGAGTCATTCTACCAAAGATTTCATCATCTCTGTCTGAAGACGATGTCAAACTTTTAAAGGATGAGGCCAAGTCTGGGGGTGTGGTGGCTACCAACTAGAAGTGGGATGAGGAAATCTACAAGGGGAGTCATAGCTTATCAATCCTAAACCTTCTAAAGGTCTCGGGTAAGTACTACTCTGCTGAGGAAATTCGTCTTATGCCTGATGCCGAGGAAGAACCCAAGGAGCTTGAGATTCAAGCTGGGCCCAATACAAAGGTTCAAATAGGGGAGAAAAATCCTAATTTAGAAAACATTGTGTAACTTTTCCTGTAACAGTACCACAGAGACCCCCCTCTAGCACCGGTTTTTTTATTTTTTACACCGGTTTTAAAAATTGGTGCTAATTTAACACCATTTTTTTAAAAACTGGTGCTAAATTTTACAATAGCACCGGTTTTGGAAACAATTTTACAATAGCACTGCTAAAAATTTGAAAATTTTATTTTTCCCGCCAAAGAAATAGCCAAAAATTGTAAAATAGCACCGTTTAAAAAAATATTAGCACCGGTTTATAAAAATCGGTGCTAAATATTTGTAAAATCCTATCTTTCCGCAAAAAATTCAAAATAGCACCGGTTTTAGTAAAAAAATAGCTTAAAATAAATAATAGCACCGGTTTTTGCAAAATAATAGCACCGGTTGTTTGTAAAAAATAACACTGGTTTTTAAAAACTGGTGCTAAAAATTTTGGAGACTCATTTTCCCGCCAAAGAAATAGCAAAAATTTTAAAATAGTACCGGTTTTGAAAATATTACCACCGGTTTTTAAAACCGGTCCTAAATATTTGTAAAATTCTAACTTCCCGCAAAAAAATTCAAAACAGCACCGATTTTAGTAAAAAATAGCACCGGTTTTAAAAACTGGTGCTATTTTTTACAAAAATTGGTTTTAAAAACCGGTGCTAAATTAAATAATGGCACCGGTGTTTGCAAAAAATAGCATCGGTTTTTAAAACCGGTGCTAAAAATTAAAACTTAGCACCGGTTGTTCGTAAAAAATAGCATTGGTCTTTAAAAACCAATGCTAATATCTATAAAATTCTATCTTCTTGCCAGGAATTCAAAATAGCACTGGTTTTAGTAAAAAATATCACCGGTTTGAAAACTTGTGCTAAAAATTGGCATAACCGGTGAATTGAAAAAGGGGCTCGAGGGCTCGAGGGGTGATCGAGGGGCTCAAGGGCTCGAGGGGTGATCGAGGGGTTCTAGGGGCTTAATGGGTTCGAGAGCTTGAGGGAATCACCTCCACTGAGGGGGTTTGAGGGGATCGAGAGGTCAAAGGGTCGAGGGGCTCGAGGGTGTCGAAGTTCGAGGGGCGAGGGGATCGAGAGCTCGAGGGGTATGAGGGGTCGAGGGGTTCGAGAATTCGAGGGCTCGAGGAGTTTGAGGGGCTCAAGGGGTCGAGGGGTATGAGGGATCGAGGGGCTCGAGGATGTCGATGGTTCGAGGGGCGAGGGGATCGAGAGCTCGAGGGGCTCGAGGGGTACGAGGGGTCGAGGGGTTCGAGAGTTTGACAGCTTGAGGGGTTTGATGGGCTCGAGGGGTCAAGGCGTATGAGGGGTTCGAGGGTTCGAGGGGTATGAGCGGTCGAGGGGCTTGAGGGCTTGAGAGCTCGGGGTGAATCAACAACATGAAGCCTAAAGATGACGACGAATCCAGATCAAAGATCGAAGCCTCCGGTGAATCTACACAGCGCAGACCTCCGATGAAGTCTTGCGATCGATATTTCCATAATCAGAGCTAAATGTTTCAGTGTCGCAACGGCGCAGTGATTTTCGGTGGCAGAGCTAGGGTTTGGCATCGTGACGGAGCTAGAAGACTAGTAGTTCATGAATCAGATGAGCTTGTTGCTTGCAGCCATTGCAGTGGTTGATTGAAGAGTTTTTGCACCGGAGGTAGGGTACCGGTGTTTTTGACATTGCGATAGAAAAGAACGTCGAAGAAGAATGTTACGCCAGAGCTTGCTGGTGCAAAATGTCGGAGAAGAAGCTCGCGAGTGAGATCCATGTGTTACGTAGAGAGGAAGCTAGCGCGTGCAAACATGTGCAGTCGGTGGATGATAACGTTGACGATGGTGCGGGATGAGACTGAGTTTATGCTTCTGAGAGAGGTGAGGTTTCATTTCTTATTTTATTTTTTTCGAATACATGCTGAGGTTTATTAGTGTTTGACTAAGATAATATTCAACAAAAATTTTCTAGCCTAGTGGTTAGGATTCTTGACATTGAGGATGAACGTCAGAGGTTCGAGTCTCACTGTGACTATTATTTTTGAAGATTTTTATGTTCTTGATGTACATACTGAGGTTTGATATTATTTGACTGAGTCTATATTCAATAAGAGAGTCTTTGGTGTATTGGTTATTGATATATGTTTTGAGGTTAGAGACCTGGGTTCAAATCCCTCTAGGTCCATCTTTTTTTAAAAGATTTTTATTCTTGAGGCACTGTAGCTTTTTGTTGATGTTTGTAGCTTTTACTCTTTTATGTTAATTCTTTTCATCATTCGGGGGAGATTTAATTAATATGACTCGAGGTTTTTTAGTTTTTTTGGGTGATATGGATTGATTATTGTAGTTTTTTTATCTTCTCATCTTGATGTTTGTCATTTTCTGGCTGAGGTTTTGGTAATAGGAGTTGATGTTTGTAGTGTATGTTTTCTTATGTTGATGTTTTTCATTGCCCAGATGAGGTTCAGGTGTTAAGAGTTAATGTTTGTATTTTAAAAAAAAATAAAAATCGTTGATGTTTTATGATTTTCAGAGTGAATAGTTTATACTCTTGAAGTACCGTAGCTTTTTTTGTTACTGTTTATAGTTTTATTTCTCTCATGTTGATATTTTTCGTTTTATAGATGAGTTTTAGGTGATAGGGGTTTCTGTTTTTTGTTTTTTTGATGCAATGGTTGGGGTTTTTTTTTCGTAATAAGAGTTGATGTTTGTAGTGTCTTTTTTCTTATGTTGATGTTTTTCATTTTTTGTTAGTGCTTCAAATGTATGTTGTAGGTGCTTATTTTATAGCTTGTGTGTGTTATGAAAAAAAATTGGTGCTTACAGTACAACTTGTAAGTGCTTCAATTGTTGCTTGGTAGGAGTTGATGTTTGTAGCTTTTTTGATGGTATTGTTGATTTTTTGTAGTATTTTTTCCTTACGTTGATGTTTTTCACTTTTTGTTAGTGTTTTAAACGTAGGTTGTAGGTACTTAATTTATAACTTGTAAGTGCTTCAATCGTTGCTTGCTAAGAGTGTATGTTTGTAGTTTTTTTGATGATGTGGTTGATTTTTTGTAGTGTTTTTTTCTTACATTGACCCTTTTCATTTTTTCTTAGTGTTTAAAATGGAGATTGTAGGTGCTTATTTTATAACTTGTAAGTGATTCAATCGCTGCTTGTTGAGGTTTTTTTTATTTTCAGTTTATTTTTTGTTAGTCGTAGTCGATGTTTTTTTCAAAATTTTTTTGTTGATTTTTATATACATTTTACTGTTTTATTTGAAGTTTATATATATTTTTTGCTGCACATTTTAATTGATGTATTATATTTTTTTGTTGATGTTCTACTATTTTTTGCTGATGTTTCTGCGGGTTTTTTGCTGTGTTTTAAAATTGATTTTTGTTTTTTTTACATTCTAAATTTTTTTAAAAATTTTGTGCAGATTGCAGGTAGTGGGAAAATGATGAAAAAAAAATTAAACGAAAAAAATCCCTAGAAAGTTTTTAGTGATAGGTTCCTGGAAAATAATTAGAGATAGGTCCCTGTAAAGCTATTAGAGATAGGTCATTGGAGCTAGAATATTGCTAGAATTGTAAAAAGGGCCCTACCTAAAGTTTAGGCTGCCTCACAGGAGACCAACCCAATAAAGATATTAAATAATTAAAAATTAAAATTTCCGGACCCCTTTTTGGGTTGTCTTCCCTGGAATTCTGGCCAAATTCAATTCTTTAATTTTTTTTTAACACAAGTTATAATAGTCCATTCCCGAAATTCTTGCCAAATTCAGGACTCCAAGGTTACATTCGCACTTTTAAGAAAATATTAGAGTTATAATAGCACTTTCAAACTTTACGGGGTCATATTGGCACTCTCGACCAAAACAAAGGGTTATATGGGCACTTTCGACCGAAAATAGTAAGTAATTTTCCTATAAAATAGGTTGTAAAAATATTTTTTGGGTACAAAATACTCTAACTTTTGTTGGAAGCTCCATGGCTTTAGAGTTATTTTTTTTATTCAATTGTTGTTTAATTTTGTTTTATGTCATTTCATTTTTTAATTAATATTCAAAGTTATGCTTTATTAGTTGTTTAAATAGAAGCTTATAGCATTCACAATAGTAGTGGATTTAAGGAGTACTTCTTAAGTGTCACATCATGAATTTTGATAAAAATTAGGGAAAAATCAACTACCAATAATTGACCTCCTCAAACAAACACTTCTAAGACACTTGTTTTCATTTTAAATAATAATTAATATGAAAAGTATAAAAGAAAGCATGTAAAGTGTCATTCATTGATTGGTTGACATATTACAAATAAAGAGGTACCAACTTCTTATTAATGATTAGTTCTTAAAACTCCACAATGGTCCTCCTTAAATAAGAAATGTTTCTTATTAAGAAAAATGGAGTTCATGAGCAACCATTGTGGATGCTCTTATATTTTATCTCATCATTAATAATTGTGATATTTTATTTCAATTTCATATTTAGTTGTTTAACATTCCATTGTCTATGGATGTCTCCATATATGTTGAATTTTATTTTATTCTATACTTTATCATTAATTGTTGGAAATAAATCAATTTAATCTAATTTTAGTGAATAGGTTTTTATACTATCTTAGTTTAATGGAAGAAAGTACAAAACTAAGTCATAATATATATATATATATATATGTATTTTTTATTTATTTTTAAGAATGATATGTATTTTTACAAATTTCTCAAGCTATCGACTTGTTGATCTCTTAGCAACATCTTCGGGGTTCTCCTATGGTCGAGTCGAAGAAAAATCAACATTGGCCGTTTTCTTTGAAATTAGTCCAGATCCTTTACGGGCTATTAACCTCCTAGCAGATGGTGCATGTGTCATTGATGATGCAGGAAAAACGGAAGCAACACGAATTCTTTTATGTATTCATTAGTGTCATCAACAATTTCTTCCTGCAAGAGTTCTTCAAAAACATCCTCTAAGGTGATAAATACCGATTACTTTACCTTTTTCAATGTCATCAGATGCATGAGAAACACTATTTGTCACTTGATGCATCTAGAAAATGATCAAACTGCTCCTTTGAATCCATTGGTCGAGATCTGCAAGATAACAAGCCTCGGGAGTTCTCAAGGGAAAACTCTTTGATGCTTTAGACAGAAGAATTCCCTAATAAGTATGAAAGTACTAATGAATAAATAATGAATACATACCTGGTGTAAAGTCAAGGGTTTGCAAGGAAATATTTTATTGGAAATTTTGTGTGAATTAATTTTGAACAGAAATTCTGACCATGTTGGAACATGCTGGTGCAGAATATTTGCGCCAAGGTTTTATGGAAATCAAAGTCAGAATATTGCAGTAGTTTGGTATAAATGGAATTCGTATATCTGACTATACATATCAGGCGTGTGAAGCATAATTGGTTTATGGAAAATCCCTACTTATATGGAGAAGATTTATTCGAATATATGGGATAGAATGATATAAGGTAAATCCCTTTATTTATGGGATTTGGATATGCTTCAAGAATCAGATTTGGAATAGGAATATTGTGGAGATAATCAAGGAGTATTCAGATCTGATTCGTGGATATAAATTGGGACAAACACGGCTGCATACTCACGGATTTAACAGAGCAAAAATCTGCACACAGATTTTGAGACTTTCGAGAAGTTGCAAAGAGTCAGAACACTGTGTTCCAACACACCTGACCTGCCGCACAAAGTTCAGAATCACAAAACTTAATTCCTCGGGAGGAGGAGATCCTACGTCGACGGAGTTCGAGATCAGAGGGAGTCTGATTAAGGCGGATCGGTAGCTAGGGAAGCTAGCAGAGTCCACACGTGATAGTTAGTAAAGATAAGTATTTTGTAACCTGTACTCTGTACTGTATCTTTCTAATTAGTGGATTCATTCTGAACTGGGCCAGGCCTTGTAGATATATGTGAATTACACCGAACTGCGTAACCAAGTCGTGTGTCTTTTATGTGTTACATTATCATTCACTTGGTTAAATTAGTCATGTTGGAACACACTAGTAAGGACTAGAAAAATTGGTAAAACTAAATTTCAATTGGTATCAGAGCTGAGTCACTTATCGTTCCCTTGGTTGTTTCAAGGAAAGTGAGATCCATTTTTACCATGGCGACAAGAGAAGGAGCTTCAATCTCTCGACCACCACTGCTAGAAGGCAACAACTACAACTATTGGAAGGCATGCATAAGGGTCTTCATCAATTCACTGGATGAACTGGCATGGTTTTATGTTCAGAATGAATGGAATCATCCTTCAGAAGATGCTGATACAATTTCTAAGGCTGTAGAAGGAGAGTCAAGTCAAAAACCCAAAGACAAGGCTAAATGGACTCCAGATGACCTTAAAGAATCTCTGGCGAATTCGAAGGCACTTAATGCGATCTTCGCTGCTGTTGATGAAAATCAGTTCAAGCTTATATCTACGTGTCACCAAGCAAAGAAAGCATGGGATATTCTACAGACTGTTCACGAAGGAACCAGTCGTGTGCGTGAATCCAAATTACAGATGCTGGCTACCAAGTTCGAAGAACTCAAAATGGAGGAAGACGACACCATTGCTACATTCAATGGAAAACTCAGAGATATCTCCAACATGGCTTATCAACTTGGAAAGGTGTACAAAGAAACTAAGCTGGTGAAAAAAACCTTGCGATCTCTTCACAAAAGGTTTGCAATGAAAGTAGCAGCAATAGAGGAAGCAAGAGATGTAGCCACTATGAGCCTAGATGAACTAATGGGTTCGTTACAAACTTATGAGATGACATTCCAGCAATCTACAAAAAGTGTCTCCAAGGATTTGGCGTTCAAAGTTTCTCCAACAAGGAAAGTCACAAGTCTAACAGCGATGATGAGATTGAAAAACTTGCACTTATTACAAAGAATTTCTCAAGAATGCTAAAAAAGGTGGTCAATAGGAAATCTCAGGAAAGGTTTGGCGAAAACAGACAAAAACCACAAGATTCGAGTAACAATCGTGGAATGAGATTTGAACAAGGGAATATGCAGTTCGGGAGAAATCAGAACAACGAACCAAAACAGGCTGGACGAATTCAATGCAGAGAATGTGAAGGATATGGTCATATTCAGGCTGAATGTGCTAACACTCGCAAGAAACAAGGAAGATCATATGTCACCTCTTGGAGTGAAGATGAAGATGACGAAAAAGACGAAGAGGAACTTACCAGTAATTATGTAGCTTTTGGAGCAAAGGTCCATGATACATCAGAGGATCAGTGTTCCAACACACTGAACAAAGGTAAAGCTGTATGTTCCAACATAGATCTGGACGATGCACACAGCGATGAAGAAGATGATCTGTCTGTAAGTGATGAAGAAATCTATAGCACATATGAACAAATGTATGCCATGTGGGTTCAAGTAGCTGACACAAACAAAGAGCTGAATGAAGACAAAAGAAAGCTAATTGAAAGTGAAAAACACTTACAATCCACGGTTTCAGAACTTGGAAAACAAAATGAAGAACTAAACAAGAAACTGATAGCAGCAGTCAAGAGGGCCGAGATGTCTGAAGCAACTATCTTTAAATTGAATTTTGGAAAGGCAAAGCTTGATGATATTCTGGATATGGGAAGAAACTTTGGTGATAGACACGGGATTGGATACAGGAAAGAACCCAAGACTGAATTGCATGAAAAACTAGTAACTCTCAAAGCTAGGATTCGAGAAGTAAAACGGAAGTATGGGATGCCGTATCAAAGAAAGCCACTCATCTGCAGATACTATACGTACCAAGGACATGCAGAACAACAGTGTAGAAGACTGATCAGAGATCAAATGACAGGAAGACAACTTCTACTGTGTTCCAACACAGGCGATACTCATACAGGAAAAATGATCAGAAAGATATGGGTTGTTAAGAAATCCAATACGTGTCTGGTGGCACACACTTCTCTAACATCCTATTCCAGTAATTCGTGGTACTTTGATAGTGGGTGTTCTCGCCACATGACTGACACTACAAAATACCTCACGAACATTACTCCATATGATGGCAGATATGTAACCTTTGGTGATGGAAAGAGAAGCAGAGTAATTGGCAAGGGCGAATTGAAAATTGAAGGCTTTCCAGTATTCACAAGTGTATTATTTGTTGAAGATCTAAAGGCAAACTTGCTAAGTATAAGCCAGCTGTGTGATGACAATATGGTAGTAGAATTTCAGAAGGACAAGTGTATAGTAAAGCATGGAGAAAACAAGGTTCTTTCTGGAATAAGATCATCAGACAATTGCTATTTGCTGGAACAAGAAGTTCGATGCATGCTTTCAAAATAGGATGAAGGAATTCTTTGGCACAGGAAGCTCGGCCACATCAACTATAAAACACTGGTGAAAATCGCAAATGTGAAAGCTGTACGAGGAATGCCTACCTTAACCAGCAAGGATGGAATTGTGTGCGGACCATGTCAACAAGGTAAACAAATTCATTCTCCTCACTCTTCAGTACAGTATATTACTATATCTAGAAATCTAGAACTATTGCACATGGATTTGATGGTTCCAGTTAATACACCTAGTATAGGTGGAAAGAAATATATATTTTTATGTGTTGATGACTTCTCTAGATTCACATGGGTAGCCTTATTGAAAGAGAAATCTGATACAATAGAAGTTTTCAGAAGTCTTGTAGTGAAATTACAAACTGAAAAGGGGAGCCCAGTAGGAAAGATAATTCGAATCCAAAGTGATCATGGTAGAGAATTCGAAAATGAACAGTTCAGTTCCTTTTGCAATGAGCTTGGAATCCAACATGAGTTCTCGGCTCCTATCACTCCTCAACAGAATGGTATCGTAGAACGAAAGAACAGAACTCTCCAAGAGATGGCTCGAGTTATGTTGGCAGAGAAAGATATTCACAAGAAATGGTGGGCAGAAGCAATCAATACAGCATGTTATACAATCAATTGAGTGTATCTTCGACCATTCACCAGCAAGACAGCCTACGAGATTTGGAAGGGTAGGAAACCAAATGTTTCATATTTCACGTGTTCGGGAGTACATGTTATATTCTCAAAGATAGAGAACAGTTGGCAAAGTTCGATAATCGAAGTGATACAGGAATTTTTCTAGGGTACTCGATCAACAGCCGTGCCTACAGAGTTTTTAATCATCGAACCAACACTCTCATAGAATCCGTAAATGTTACTGTGGATGATTTAGAGAAGGAACAACAACCAGAAGGTGTCGAGGAAGAACCTAGCAACACTCATGTTCCAACACAGTCTCAAAACTCAGACAAGGAAAATCCATCAGTTGACTCTGACTTTCATCAACGTGCTACAACAACTGAGCCACGGAATCCTAACACTGTCGAAGCTGACCATGTTGGAACACAGTCCCTCGCTACTGACACCCATGTTCCAACACATGACCAACCCGGTTCCACCATGAGAAGCACTCGATCAGTGCCTCGAGTTGATTACCAACGACTGGCTAGACTACACTATTTTGTTTCTCTAATTGAACCCAAGAACTATAAAGAAGCCTTACTTGATGAATATTGGATTGCTGCAATGCAAGATGAACTTGGTCAGTTTACAAGGAATGATGTCTGGTATCTTACTCCTCGCCCCAAAGGCATTAATGTCATTGGTACAAAGTGGATCTTCAAGAATAAATCAGATGCAGATGGCTTAGTCACCCGAAACAAAGCTAGACTTGTTGCTCAAGGATATACACAAGTGGAAGGTGTTGATTTTGATGAAACCTTTGTGCCAGTTGCTAGGTTAGAGTCTATTCGAATTCTACTAGCTATTGTCTGCTTTTTGAACTTTACTTTGTATCAAATGGATGTCAAGAGTGCCTTTTTAAATGGAGTGGTGAATGAAGAAGTATACGTGGAACAACCTAAAGGCTTCGAAGATCCTCATTATCCATATCATGTATATCATCTCAAAAAGGCTTTATATGGACTAAAGCAAGCACCCAGGGCATGGTATGAACTACTTACTACCTTTCTTCTTCAGAAAGGTTATCGTCGAGGGGGAGTAGATCACACTTTATTTGTGCTTGACAAGGATTCAATTTTCTGATTGCTCAAATCTATGTTAATGACATAGTTTTTGGTTCTACTTCACAATCTATGGTACATGATTTTGTCACTGTTATGCAATCTGAATTCGAAATGAGCATGGTAGGAGAGCTCACTTACTTTCTGGGATTGCAAGTCAAGCAAGGAAAGAACGGCTTATTCATAAATCAAATTAAGTATGCCTTGAATTTAGTAAAAAAGTTTGGTCTGAGTAGTGCTTGAGCTCTTCGAACTCCGATGGGTGTTTTTGATAAATTGGTGAAGGATGAAAAAGGAGTTGCAGTTGATCAGAAATTATACAGAGGCATGATTGGAAGTTTATTGTATTTAACAGCAAGCAGACCAGATATATGTTTCAGTGTTGGAATATGTGCGATGTTTCAAGCTGATCCTAAGGAATCTCATCTCACTGCAGTTAAAAGAGTTATACGATATGTAAGTGGGACTTCTGAGTATGGTGTTTGGTATTCTAAGAGTCAAGACTCAGAGTTGGTTGGGTATAGTGATTCTGATTGGGCTGGTAATGCTGATGATCGAAAAAGTACCACAGGTGGCTGTTTCTTTATTGGAACAAATTTGGTGTCTTGGTATAGCAAGAAACAGAATTCAATCTCTCTATCTACTGCAGAAGCGGAGTATCTTGCAGCAGGGAGTTGTTGTGCACAACTGTTATGGATGAAACAAATGTTGAAAGATTATGGAGTTCATCAAGGTCCTTTGAAGATTCTATGTGACAAAACAAGTGCTATTGATATTTCGAAGAATCCAGTTCAGCACTCGAGAACCAAACATATTGACATAAGACATCATTTTATTAGAGATCTGGTTGAAAGAAAAGAAGTGGAAGTAGTCTATGTTCCAACACACGAGCAACTTGCAGATATATTTACAAAGCCATTGGATGCCACCACTTTTGAGAGCCTTCGACAACACCTAGGTGTTTGTCAAATCTAAGGTAATTTGTACCATAATTACTCTTTTTTGTAAATATTTCTTTTGGTAATTTTTGTTTTACAAAAATTGGAAAAGAACAAAAATATGGAAGGAAGCAAAGACTTACAAAAATAAGAGATGTTAGTTTGGTATGTTGGAAGTTAATTAAGGAATGACAACTTGATGTGACAAGAAGAAAAATGTCATCATTACAAAGTTTGGGAAATCTAAAAGGAGGCTTCGTGGGAAAAGAGGTGGATAGTTGAAGAGTTAAAGTGGGATTCAAATTCACAAAACATCTTTTCACACCCCCTACTCTCGGCCCAGATTTTCTCTTCCAAATCTCTGCGAGAAAGAAAAAAAATTGTTATACTCCACATCTTTCTTCATCTCGGCATTGTGCGAAAGGATGTCAAACTCAAACTTGCCTATGGTGGAATCTGCGGTACCAGAAGTTATGGAGGAAGTTCAAGTTTCATCGAATTTGGAATTGATGGTGGTTACTGAGCCGAGAAAATATGATGAACAAACTCAGATTGGAGGAAGCATAGAAGATGCAGAGGATGAGGTGACAGTTGAGGTTGAAACCGATGAAGCCAATAAACCAGAGGAAGAGAAAGAGGGTTCCGGCAACAGTAAATTGAGTGAGGAATCCAAAGTTAAGCCAGATGCTGAAAAGGAAACTTCAGGAACCAAGAAGAAACCTACGGTAACTAGCCCTGACCCTAGTCCGTTAAAATTTATGGGTATCGAATGCTTGTGTATGGATGAAATCTTTGAGTGGCTTGAGGCCAATAGAGTAGCTGTAGACTTAAGGAAGATCAAGAAAATTGAAGGAGAATATTTGACAGTTAAAGTGAAGGAGTTGGTGACTGGGAATCTAGGAGGAATAAGGCTTGAGAATCATACTGTGAAATTTGTTATGGGGAGATATGCCGAGTTTAGGGAAAAAGATAAGTTTTACGTACATTGCTATATTCCTGTACCAAGTTGTGTCTCTTTGAGAGAGATTAGGGAAAGTGAAGTGGCTGGATTAGAAGTGATTAGGAATGGAGATAAACTCCATGTGGGGTTCTATGATACGAATTCTGCAAAGAGAATGGAAGAATTGAGGAAGCCTGTCTTCATTGTTCTATCTGATGGTGAAGAGAGTGTTCCAACACAGACGGATGAACCTGAGCATATGGACTTAGACTCTGATGCTGATTTAGGAGGAGAGCATAATGAGGATTTTTATAATCAGGGTGATGAAGCACCTGATGAAAACCTGTCTGCTCAGAGTGATGGTTCTGAAAGTAATGAAGATACTCAGTCAGAAGAAACATCTGAGAAGGAAAAGAAAGAGGAAGGATCAGGGAGTGTTCCAACACGGGATATTTCTGATATGGCATATTCCAGTGATGAGGTACTGGATGAGTTTTATCAGAATGCAAAAGGCAAGAGGAAAGCTGACAAAGCCAAAGTGTCTGCTCAAGCTAAAAGGAGCAAGAAAAGGCACGACAGCAAGGAAAAGAAGGTTTTACCTCCTCCATCTGTCAGCAAGGCTTACTCTGCGGTTTATTTTGTTGAGAAAGGTGCAGAGATGGGAGATTTTTTCTCAGAAAAGAAGTTCATAGCAGAGAGGCCTCTGGATTTAAAAGCCTATAAGGAGAGCGGCTTTACAGATTTTCTGAAGCTAACTGGCATGACAACAGCAGCAACAATCCAGCTACAGTACAACAGACAGGTTGTACTTGAGGTATACTCCAATATTATGCCTGGTAATGTAGAGATTAGCTCCCCATGGTTTGGTAGAGTATACATACGGGGAAAGATAATAGAGGTTTCTGCTTCTAGAATCAACACATTGCTGGGTCTGAACACACCTGAAACAGGGGGAGTATTTCCTGAAAATCTGGGATTGTTTGACAATGAAATTTTAGGTGTTATATCTGGGGGTTATAAGACTGAATGGCCAACAACGGGATATTCACAAGCATCCTGCTTGTCATCAAGATTTTTTTGCTTATATCAGGTAGCTGTGCATTGTTGGTTGCCCTCAAGTAATACTACAGCACTGACAAGGGAGATGGCTAAGCTGCTATACTGTGTTGGAACACAGAAAGAAGTTAATCTCGGACTTCTCATTCAGCAGCATCTGGTCAGACAGGCTACTGCTCCAAAAGTAAATGATGCTATTATCTACCCTGCTTTAATCTCTGCTCTAGCCAAGACTGCAAAGGTGAAAGGGAAGACTTTAGATATAGTGATTGACACGGAGTTTTTGAGGCCAAACAAGAAGACATTTGGGCTGAGACATGTTTATGATCTCCCATGGAAACCTTCTGGGTCGACTTCGTCTTCCGCAGCAGAAAAGGAGGCTCGGCTGCTGGCTCTGAATGCCCGTCTTGGTGCTATTGGTGTTCAAATGGCTGCTTTGGAGGCAGAGAAAGCAAGCCTAGAGGCTGAGAAGTTCCGATTGAAGATTGACTCTTATATTTAATGCAGGGGGGGCAATGCTGTTATATGAGTTTAATAGTATCTTTGGATTATGTGTGGTCCCAGGGGGAGAAATTTTGGATGGCATGATTTAGAGTTTGATTCAATTTCAATTTGGCTGTAATGATTTTTTGTGTGTTTTGAATTTCTGGGGGAATTCTGGTTTTCGGATTTCATGTTTGGGAATTACATGTCCAAAATATTATGGGTCCACAAAAATGCCAAAGAGGGAGATTGTAAAGTCAAGGGTTTGCAAGGAAATATTTTATTGGCAATTTTGTGTGAATTAATTTTGAACAGAAATTCTGACCATGTTGGAACATGCTGGTGCAGAATATTTACGCCAAGGTTTTATGGAAATCAAAGTCACAATATTGCAGTAGTTTGGTATAAATGGAATTCGCATATCTGACTATACATATCAGGCGTGTGAAGCATAATTGGTTTATGGAAAATCCCTACTTATATGGAGAAGATTTATTCAAATATATGGGTAGAATGATATAAGGTAAATCCCTTTATTTATGGGATTTGGATATGCTTCAAGAATCAGATTTGGAATAGGAATATTGTTGAGATAATCAAGGAGTATTCAGATCTGATTCGTGGATATAAATTGGGACAAACACGGCTGCATACTCACGGATTTAACAGAGCAAAAATCTGCACACAGATTTTGAGACTTTCGAGAAGTTGCAAAGAGTCAGAACACTGTGTTCCAACACACCTGACCTACCGTTCAGAATCACAAACCTTAATTCCTCGGGAGGAGGAGATCCTGCGTCGACGGAGTTCGAGATCAGAGGGAGTCTGATTAAGGCGGATCGGTAGCTAGGGGAGCTAGCAGAGTCCACACGTGATAGTTAGTAAAGATAAGTATTTTGTAATCTGTACTGTATCATTCTAATTAGTGGATTCATTCTGAACTGGGCCAGGCCCCGCAGATGTAGGTGGATTACACCGAACTACGTAACCAAGTCGTGTGTCTTTTACGTGTTACATTATCATTCACTTGGTTAAATTAGTCATGTTGGAATACACTAGTAAGGACTAGAAAAATTGGTAAAACTAAATTTCACCTGGTATATATATTATATAATTTAATAGTATTTGTCTCCAATTATAACTCTTAATTAGCATTAAGAGCATTCACTAATTATTCCTTCTCCTAATACCTTCTCCGAAACATTCCCAATATGCTTTCTGAGCCTTCCGTAGGTTTAACCATCATCAAGAGCCCCCGGAAAACTTAAGATACCCACGAGGCTATGAAACATCAAGGCATCACATTGTTATTGTTGAATCTATGGATCTGTGATATTTATATTATCGAAGGCCATCAAAGATCATCGAGGTACCAAACTCAAGGATTATGGGATCTTCAGATTCACAATACCCTTGAGTAATCATCTCGAGCCTCAGGGTAGCATTTAGTTTTCTTATTCATTAATTTCTAGCAGAATTTGAAAAGGCGCTCGTTCCAACTGGCCATGCAAAAAAAATGTGTGAGTGGCAATTCTTTCTTAAAAGGTATCATAATATTCTCACGCATTTTCAAAATTTTGTTTTTCCCAAGATAATCATTATCTTGGCCATCATTTTAGGCTTCTTAACTACCCAATTCTCCCATGTTTCTTCGTTTTATTTGCAGGTATTTTTAGAAGATTTTCTCATAATTCTACTCTTCATCCACTCCTTGACTTCACATTCATCTTTTCTTCTTCTACCAGTAAGTTTTCCTAAATTTCATCCTTTCTATTTCTTTATTCTCCTTTATTATGGCTATCTCCGGTGAGAATCCAGTGACAATGAGCACCTCGGTGAGGTTAAGCCAGAGAGATTCGAAGTTGAGTCGCCTGAAAAGGTGGATTCTGATGCCACGCTTAGCGGTTCTGAGCATTCTCTCTGGGATTCTGGCACAAATATCGATGAAATTTGTCACACCGGCTATATACCAATCACTGACATACCTCAATAAAGATATCCTCGTGTTTATGCCCTGGGGCTGGGAAAAAAGATATATTCAGAGATCGTCCCGTGTTGGGGATATCAAATTTAATCCTTCTTTTCATGAAGAAGGGGATTCTTCGAGGGTACCTGAAGAGGTTTAAGAGAGTGTCCACAAGATAACCTTCTCTCGAGACTCGGGAAGAAAATATTTCAGAGCCCCTTCGGAGGATGAGGATCAAGATCTCCCAGCCCACGATGGCTCCTGGTCAATATCAAGGATTTTTCAATAATTACCTTCTGGTCAGAGGGCCTGATGTTGACCTGTAGTTGTTAGGACCAATAGGGTTTGTGAACAGGGTTTTGATTCTCGTTTCCTCTGATATTCTTGAGGCTCCTTAAGGATTTTCAAGTGAGCCCTGCCTTGGTTCATCCAAACGTCGTGATAACTATAATTCTCTTTATGACGTAGTTCCATAGACTAGATATAGAGCTCGAGTACAAGTTGTTTAATTTTCTGTATAGCATTACCGTTAGCGGCAAAGCTTTTGAAAATATTATCACCGTCTCCAACAGATAGAGGAAATAAAAGTGTTTTAAATGTCCCCACTAAATCAGTAAGTGAAGAGACAATAAGAGAGGGCTCACTTTCAACAGTATCAGATATAAGGTCTCAGAGTGGAATCTAGACGTTCTAGTCAAGACCCTGTTAGTGGAAACATTTTTTTGTCCCGCGCGACTGGAAGATAGTTGAAACTGTGTATTGGCTTTGTCCCTTTCTTGTACTGATTATACCAATCCAGAAAACTCAGTTGGGGGACAGGTCAGGCCAAGTGAGGTTTATCATAAATATATATGAGCCAGCGATGAAGGAAAAACTATCAAGGCTACAACATTTGGCCCCCGAGGGTGAACCTAGATTAAGAAAAAAAAGGCAAAGGAGGCTCATTTAAAGAACGAGATAAAACTCAATCTTCTCTTGACCAATTCATTCGAGAGTTTCTCTCGATATATTTTTTTCATGGCTTTGTATTTTTTTCTTTACTAACTTTCTTTCTATTGTTTCCAGTGGGCAAAGCCTGAGTTAAGCTATGATCAAGAAGGGGAGAAATAGTAATCCTTCAAAGTTTATTCCCCCTGCTCCTCACACAACTACAACTTCTAAACTAACACCTGCGAAGCGGAAACCTAAGGGCGCCCCCTCCACTAAGGAATCTTACCAAAAGGGGCCTCGGGATAAGGTTCCTCAAGGGCCTTCTACTGAAGCGGGCCGATGTTCTCAGCCCTTTTGCTGAAGATCCCCAGGTCAGTTTTCCGCTAGCAAAATAATATATTTTAAATATTTTTTTGTGTGTTTAGTTTTTCTAATCCTTCTATCTTATTTTAGGTGGTTAAAGATTTTAACCACGTGCCCTCCTTTCTCTCCTCCCTCCTTCGAGGTATGGGTTCCCGCCATGCCTCTCTTTCCTCTCTTCAGGAGGAAAAGGACAACGAGATTGACTCGTTGAAGTGGGAACTTAAGGTTTTGAAACAAAATTCACCATACTCGAGGCTAAAAATAAGCCCATTATCCTCGATAAGAATGCTCAGTTGCTAAGAAAGCTCAAGACCTTGAGTCTCAAGTTCTTCTACTGGAGGCTTTCAAGGATAAGGTCCTCTAAAGTCGAGAATAAATTGATCTCTTCGTCAATCTCCTCGACATGGCCAAGGGCGTTAGGCGCAATCTCCTAGTTGATACAGCTATTCTACCAAAGATGTCATCGTCTCTGTCTGACGACGATGTCAAACTTTTAAAGGATGAGGCCAAGTTTGAGGGTGTGAAGGCTACCAACCAGAAGTGGGACAAGAAAGACTACAAGGGGAGTCTGAGCTTATCAATCATGAACCTTCTAAAGGCCTCAGGTAAGTACTACTCTGCTAAGGAGATTCGTGTTATCCTTGATGCCGACGAAGAAGCCAAGGATCTTGAGATTGAAGCTTGGCCCAACACAAAGGTTCAAATAGGGGAGAAAACTCCTAATGTAGAAAACATTGTTTAACTTTCCTCTTTGTCCTTTTCTTGTAACTTCCAATTCCTGTTATAAACAATCTTCTCCCTTTCTAAATTTTATGTCCATATTTTTTTTTATCTTCATATCTTAACGTGATGCGAAAGCAACTTCAGTCCATTTGCAAAGATTTTTCCAAGACCCAAGCAGAGCTTGAGACCACTAGGGGGGATTTGATGAAAACCATGTTAGTTTTAAGAAAGTGCTCCAAGGAATTAAAATAATGGTGCAACAGGACTCATCCTTCCATAGTAAACCTCGAGAAGGACAACTTGGACTTAACTGTGGCACTAGATTCTGCAAAAAAAAGGAATAGGTGGCTTGGCAGAGCGGCAAGCATCAAGGCTTTCAGAGTATATTGAGGAGTATTGAGCAATAGAAGTATTATGGCACAATACCCCTCGAGATTGTTGATAGTTGTGATCTCTCTAAGGTAGACTATCAAGAAACAGTGCGCCATATAACTAGTAAGTTTGGATCCTTGAAGAGATGTCTCGCTGATGTCAATAGGTTGCCTATTCTTGAGGGCCGTGACATAGCTAATCGAGGTGAAGTTTAAAAAATTTAGTCTCAGGTGCAATAGGTTACACTGCTTCACATGGTAGCCTTAAATGAGATTTTGAGGCTAGATGAGGCCTAAGTGGAACAAGACACAGCTATTATGAAGATCCTCCTTTAGTGGAATCCGTTCTTGCCGAGAATACCCACCTTGTGGGAGAGATCAAAACCTTGGCAAGCAACATTAAAGAGTTGGAAGAAAATGTTCGTCTTTATGATCAGAGTCTACGAGCTCACAGTCTGTTTCATGGTGTTACTTGCCCAATATGTATCGATAACAAATCCTTGCTATGATTCTCCTTAAGGCTTCTCATCACTAGATTATAGAACACAAAGTAGAGTCGAAGTGGACCAATGGTTAGAAGGAAGCTTCTAATGCTATTGGTTACAAGAATTACTTGTCCACCCTCCGAGAGGTCAAAGGTCTTCGAGGTTGGCAGCTAAAAAGGCCAATAAGAGCAGTGGCTCTTCGAGTCGTAATACCAAACGGTGTGTGAAGAAATGTACTAAAGACCAAGGCTCTCGAGTAGGACAAGAAACAAATAACCCCTCGCCAAAACATCCTCGATTAAGGGTTGTGATCGATTTAGCCGACTATCCCGAGGAGGAGCAGGAAAAGGATTTTAATGCGTGACTGGCATCAAAATAGAAAAGTAGAGAGAATGGAGGAGGAATTGAAGAAATTAGTCCCTTGATTCCTCAAGAGCTATATTTATAAGTTGTACAATATCCATATGTGTTGGACAATGTCCTTAAATTGATATTTCATTGAATGTATATTATTTTTATAAGATACCCTTCACATGTTGCTTTTAGAGTTTTTAACGACCAAATCTTGAGCCACAGCGTACAGCGAGTGATGGGCGCATATCAGTGTTCAATAATTAGAAAATACAAGGACATAAGAGGTTTTATCCAGGTTCGGTGTTTCCACCTACATCCTGCAAAAATTGTTCCACTAGATCATTGAACAAAATTACAATCGTCAAGGGGGTGACAGGAGTTGTGCTTATTAGGTTCTCACTTATTTCATCAGCCTTAGCTAGAATTATTATAAAAGTGCCGCTTATAAGCTTTTCACTCATTTCTTCAGCCTTAGATGGAAATATACAAGAAGAAAATGTTTGTGTGTGTGTGAAAAAGAAAATGAGATGAGAGTTAGAGAGAAATGAAGAGATGAAAACCCTAATAGAGATAATGTGGGGTAATGGGAAGATCACGGGTGGAGTAATAAAGTGGGGGGACAACTTTTCAGAAAGTGAAGAATCTCGAGAAGAAAGGAATAAAGATGTTAGGGGATATGAACAAATTGAATAAGGGTGAAAGAGGTGGTTGGGAAATTAATTTAGGTGGGGAAGGTTAGGTGGGAGTAAATATGATTTTAGAATTTGGTTAGAAGTTAATTGGGGCCAAAATTTAAAAACGAGAATGGCCCAATAGAAATTAAAAAGGATAAAACATTGCTAGAAATGGAAATAAAGTGATAAGTGCAAATTCAATTGGGATGTCCCAAAGAGGAAATTGTGCAAATACAGATAGGATGGAGGGAGTACAATTGTTCATTCAACTAGTCATTCTTTTTCTTTATATTTTATGGACCAGAATTATTTATATATTATGTTATGCAGAAAATTCACAATTCAAAAAAATATGATGTTCTCAACATAATATTCCGATATGTGATTCTCAATTTATAAAATAAATGTAAATATAAGAGCATATGCAGTGGGAGTTTCTTTGTTGAAAGAAACTACAAAACCTTAGAGTGGGAGTTTTATAGTGGTCTCAGATGAAAGAAACAAAGGCCTGGAATCTTGCAGAAGAAATTGTCCCAAATCATAAAGTCCCATGTGTATGGGCATGTGTTGTTGCGCAAGCCATTTTCTGCCCCCCAAGCCCCAACTGCTACACTGCTCCCCCTTTTCAAAAAATATTTCATGCATGGGACATGTGGCCCAATCCTGTGGTGTCATGTGTACCAATGAGAAAAATTGGTTAATTTTTCGTGAAGGATATGTGCAGTTATACCAGTTTTGTTCAATTCCAATGTTGACTCAATGAAGTCAACTGTTGACAGAACCTAAAAAGACATAAACATCACTAGGCTTAAAACAGAATATAAAATGGCCACTCTATCCTAGACATCTTCTTTTTATTCATCTTTATCTTCAAACACATCCGCTGCCCAAAGCTCACCACTTCTTTGCCGCTCCACCGCTTCCTCACACAACCTGCAAAGTAACCCACTCGTGAAACCATCATGCTTGATGACTGCCAGAGTTCTGTACCACCACCCGCTCAGCACCGCCGCCAGAGTTATGTGCACCCACCACCTCTGCCTGCATCCATCACTGCTGCTTCTTGCACCACCATTGCCCCATCTTTTTGACCCACCACCACTGCAAGGATGTTCTACGCCACAACCCGCTCAGCACTGATACGGTAGTTCTGTGTACCAACCACGTAATTCTGTGCACCGACCACTACCACTAGAAACCCAGCCCCGCCACCAGAAATCTCAGTCCCTCCACCCTATCCCCGCCGCTCACCACCCTACCCACACTGTCTAGAAGTCCTAGTCCTACTGCCCACCTCCATTGCCCACAAACCCTAGCCCTGCCGCTCATCACCTCCGCCCAGAAACCACACCCCGACAGCCTACGCCTGCCTTAAACCCTAGCCTCTTTAGCTACGCCTCCCACCACATCCTCCTAGAAACTCCAGCGTCCTCCAGAATCCCCACCTCCGCCCTAAACCCTAGCCCCACCAACTGCACCGCCTACCACCACTACTAGCTACATTTTTATCCAGATCTTGTGACGACAGAGAAGGCGACATTGTTTTACCAGTGCTTTGGGCCTTAAGAGAAGGCAACGACAGTAACAGAAAAGAAGTGGGGGTCAACGGGATAAACTTGGGATTTGGACGGTGCACCGGGGCGGTGGAGGAAATTCCCGATCTTCTGCGCCATGGTTTTAGAGAGAGCTACAAGCGACCAGAGACAGAGAGAGAGATGTGGTGAAGGAAGGGAACCCTAATCAAAAAGTGAAAGGAGAAGACCGGGAGGAGAGAGGTGGAAGAAACGAGAAAGGAGGCAGAAAGAGATAAGAGAAGAGAGGGTTATTGTTGTCTTTTTCAATTTTTATTTTTTAAATTTAGAATAATGGGAATTTCACCTATTTCTGCCCAATTTGACCGTTGACATTTTAGTAGACAAAGTCTAGGATTAGATTTGCATTTCAGATTTTGCAAGTTTATATCTGCATGTTCGAACAAAATATAGGGCTAAAACACATTTTCATCTGTAAGAAAAAAATTGGAGGTAATCTAAATAGTTGACCCAAATAAAAAAATTGTTACTTTGGCTATGTTTGGCATTAGCGTTTTGGTTGGCATTTTGATTGGCATTTGATTATTGGCGTTTTTGCTCTATCAAACCGCCAATGAATACGAAAAACGTGTTTGGTTGCTTACCTTTATGATGTAGCATATTCGCCAAATACGAAACGCTAATATTAGTAGCATTTTTCCTTAGCGTTTGACTTTTATCTTTAACAATTACTTTTTAACCTTCTACCATTTTGCCATTCTCTAGACCACTAGTACGCAATAAACATACGACATCATTTTATGTCTTTTGGAATATAAATTAAAAATTTTTATCGACATTTTTTGGGATTTAAATTTTTTTCATGGTTAAATTTTAATGTAATTCAATTTTATTTTTCCTCTCTTATTTCAATATTTATCCTTTACTCAATCTAATTGTCGATAGAAGAACATTAGTTTGATGTGTGTATATAAAGAGTTTTTAAAATTTTAAAATTTTACCTCATTAGAATTATTTAATTTACTAATACTAATATACTATAAATAACTATTTTTTTTAATAAAACACCCGAAGGAGGGGGAGTTCTTTATTGGGTTCCCCAAGCCCTATATCAAAAGAAATCAAAGTATGTTTGTACATGAGTTCAGCAAAAAACCGAAGAGGTGATACAAAACAGTGCATCGACCCCTATAAACAGTAAAACCAATTGCTGTAATGAATGTAGAAGTCACGATCCTAGGGAGAGAATCTCCACCCCTCGTGTGAATTCTCTCCCTTGGCCAGGCAACTTATACATGAAAGTAAATGGAAACATATAAGCTCAAAGGTAAGAGGAATAGCAATCAGGCAGAAAGCTATCCTACAAATGAAATTTCCAAATGCCAAAGATATGGATATGGCCACTTGTGTCATCATTGCGATGTCAAAAATGTTGCTGCCACAGCAAGCAAAACCATCTCCTGGAGTCTGATCTTCCACTCGGGCCTCCAGGTATGCAACTTTGGAGAGTGCTTCTCTCTCTGACTCTCTGTATTTGTCTGCTTCATGTTATAGATCAGTTTTCTGCCTCTCTAAGTTGGAAAGTTGGGAACATCAGAGCCAGACATGGCAACACAGAGCAGATGCCAGAAGTGCTTCAATACTTTCAGTCCTGCACAAGTCCTGCACAAGCATAACAGCAAGTCATTAGGCAGTATCTGTTCCTAATTTATATATATTTAGTGCTTCTGAGATGGGGTACATTATCTCTATCCAAAATTATAAGCCCTCTGATCTCAGGGGAAACATTAGTAAGATTGAGACTTTGGTTGTTCAGAAAGTGATGTTTAGAGATAGCATGGGCCACTGCATTACCCTCCCTATAGACATGTTTTAGTACCGCTGAGCCAATCAAAGATTTAGCCTTAAAAACCAGCTGAAAGAGTTCCCATTTTGCAGTATAAGGATTACTGATCATCTGTACCGCCAATTTAGAGTCTGATTCAATGATAAAGTTATGATCAAGGTGGTTAAAGGTGTAGCAAGCATGCAATATCGCTTCAATTTCTGCGTGTAAAGGAGATACACTAGCAATTGAAGTTGAGCTAATACAAATAGGCTGACCGAGGCTATTCCTGGCAATGAGACCAACCGAAGCATTACCAGAGCTCCAGGAGGCATCCACATTTATTTTAGTACAACCAGGTTCAGGCTTAATCCAGTATACTTTCTTAAAATTTGGCTTTGGGGGAGGTCTCAATAGCGGGATTAGATGCTTAAAAGCTAGAGGGATTGAGTGTGTTGATAATATACTAGGCTTACACTCACTCAGTGTCAATCTGATCAGTTCATCAACCTCCCTACAGATATTATCCACCGAGAATGGCTTGTGATCATATAGAAAGCTGTTTCTAGCTTTCCATAAGCACCAGCAGGTCAGGGATGGAAGTATCATGCAGTAAACTTGATAAAACTGAGGTAAATCTTGACAGCTCCAGAATAGAAAAAATCTTTGGGGTATCGAGTGTTGGTCATTAAGATTGAATTGAATGGATGCAGTCAAGGAAGACCAAACTTTCTTTGCTAATGGACAAGTGATAAAATAATGTTGGATAGAGTCTAAATCACAGCAAGCTGGACACTTAGAAGCTAAACTAAAACCACATGTAATCAGTATTTCATCAAAGGGAAGCAAGGCATGTAGCAGTTTCCATACAAAAATTGAAATCTTTTTTAGAAAGAGGGAGTTCCATAGGTATTTAGTTACAGGGAAGTTACCTGATAGTTGAACGAGTGCCCTATATGCAGACTTAAATGTAAAATTACCCGAAGCTTCAGGCTTCCAAATCATCCTGTCCTCTCTCTCAAGGTTCAGCTCTGCACCCTGTAAAAATAGTACAGTATCATTGTCCAGAAAAGATGATATTTGACTCAGAATATTTGCTTTATTGGCTATAAAATCAGCCACTGAAAGACCAGCTAACTGAATATGTGTACTTTCAGGTAGCCGACCAATCAATGGTCCCTGAGGGCACCAGTTTGCAGATAAGAAATCACACTTTCCAACTCCATAAATGACATACGAATTGTTTTCTGCAAATGAATTAATGTAACATATTCTCTTCCAAGTTACAGAATTTCTATGGGAAGGAGGAAGTGACCATAATAGCTTAGCCCACAGTGAAACCCCTAATTGGCTTTTCCACCACAGTTTAGCCGAACAAGAATCTACAATTGCTTGAACAGATCTAAACCCTAGTTCTCCCATCTTTGTTGGTTTAGCAATTTGAGACCATTTTTTCCAAATCCTGTTTTGTTTCCCTTCTGATTCTCCCCAAAAGAAATGAGCCATTTTTTTCTCAAAAGCTTTAATGATCCCTTTAGGGGGTTTAGTTACCATCCATATATGCTGAGGGATAGAGTATAATACTGATTGAATTAAGGTCATTTTCCCCCCAGAACTTAGCCATTTATTTTTCCAATTTTGTAGCTTAAGATCAACATTAGCTAAGATGGGAAAAAAGTATCTATTTAAAACCCTACCCTTAAAAATGGGACATCCTAGGTATTTAAATGGAAAAGAGCCTTTCTTCATTTTCAGAATTGCTTTAACCTGGTTTTTCCTAGTTACAGTAGCCTTACTGCTTAGATAAAAATCAGATTTCTCAAAATTAAACTTTTGGCCTGAGGTGTACTCAAAAACTTCCAGAAAAGCTTTGATTTTAATAAGGTTAGCCTTGGATGCTTGCATAAATATTATCGTATCATCCGTATACATCAAGTGAGAAACAACAGTAATTGAACCAGGAATTTGGTATGAAGATAAACTTCTATTGTGAAAAATATAAGTTAAGCTTCTAGAGAAAGCCTCTGAAAATAAATTAAAGAGAAAGGGAGATAGAGGATCACCTTGTTTGATTCCCCTTGTTGCCTTAAAAAATCCTACTGGATTTCCATTGAGTAAAACTGAAAAGTGTGCTTGTGACAGGTTATTCATGACTGCCCTTAAAAAATTCCCATTAAAACCAAACTTCATCAAAATATGCTCTAAAAACTTCCATCTAACTCTGTCAAAAGCTTTCCTAAGGTCCAATTTCAGCATGCAATTTGGGGTTCTGTATTTCCTGTCCAAAAATCTGATTATTTCATTTAAATACAGAATGTTGTCTGATATATCCCTATTCTTCATGAATGCAGTTTGGTTAGGGGATATCAAGATATCCATGTAAGGTTTTAGTCTCTCATTTAGAACTTTAGAGCATATCTTATTCAAAACATTTGACAGGCTAATTGGTCTGAAGTTATCAAAAGAACTTGGAGTTGGTTTCTTTGGTATGAGGGTAATCCAGGTGCTGGAGATACCCTTAGGAATATCAGCACCCGAAATAAACTCATTGACAGCATCCATTAAATCTATTTTTATTATAGACCAGCTTTTTGTAAAAAACTTTGGAGAAAATCCATCTGGCCCAGGACTACTTGTTTTGTTTAAACTCCTAATGACAGATTCAAGTTCCAGTTCTGATACAGGCTTACCAAGAGCATGATTATCATTATCTCCTATAAGAACCGGGATCTGGCTTAGAAAATGAGAGAAATAGGTATTATCCGTGGTCAGATCAGATTCAGTAAGTAACTCAGAGAAATAGTGAATAGCTTCATTTTGAATATCAGCTTGAGAATTTATCCATTGCCCAGCTCTATTTTTTATTTTACTTATCTGAAGTTTACTATTTTGCTCTTGCACTACCTTATGAAAAAAGGATGTATTATTATCCCCAAGCTTATGCCATCTTAATCTAGCCTTCTGTTTCCAGTATTTTTCTTTTTCCTTTAAAACCTTAAGCAAGACAGCTTTTTTTCCATTCAATTTAATACGCTCAGATAATGTGGGATTCAAGTCATAAATCTCCTCTTGTGCTCTTAAATCTTCCTCAGCTTTTTTAACATTGAAATCAATGTTACCAAATGCCTCTCTGTTCCAGTTTTTTACAGTTTTCTTAAGTCTAATCAGTTTGAGATAGAATCTTAGCATACCAGTTCCACCAATAGGAGAGTCCCAACTATTTTTTATCACTGAAATGAATTCTTCCCGCTGAAACCAAGCATCAATAAATCTAAAAGGCTTCGGGTACGAAGAGGTCAGGTTAGAGACCTGAAGAAAAAGAGGAGCATGGTCCGATGTTTGTCTATTTAGAATTTGGATCGATGAAGATGGAAATTTAGAGATCCAAGACAAAGTGCACAGACCCCTGTCTAGCCTTTTTGATGTAGGGTTTCTAAGCCTAGAATTACACCATGTAAATAGGTTTCCTACTGTATTAATTTCCTGGATGCCATTAGAGTTAATCCATGAACTGAAATCCCTAATACTGCCTAAAGCAGGGGAACTTGGACCTCTGTATTCAGTTAATGAAGTAATTGTATTAAAATCGCCCATAAAGATAGTGTCACCCTTAGGGATAGAGCTAAGCTCTGACCATAAAATCTTCCTACCTTCTCTATCCCTTAGAGCATAGACAAAAACTGCATCCATTATCAAATTTGTAAACTGATGAGCAATGGATACATGCATGAACTGTTCATGAGTGGATATTATAGAGACAGATAAGTTATTAGACCACATAAGCCATATTTTACCATTAGACAGTGTCAAAAACTGGGAGAAAGATAATTTTTCCATGTAGTCTTCACATTGTGAGTTATTATGCATGGGTTCAATAATACATAACAATTGAATTTTCTTAACCTTGCATAAATTAGATAGCCTTAACAGAGAAGAGTCCATTCCCCTCAGATTCCATACTAAAAAATTAACATTTTGGTTTCCTATCATTGTTCACCTGATTTACTACTTTTTGTAGATGATCTGAGCATCATTTTGTTAATCTGACTTAGGTAATTATTTTTTTTAACTTTGGCCTTACCTTGGATGTTACCTGAAGGGGAAATGTTAGGGTGTATCTCCTCAGTCATGATCTCATTTATAGGCCTGGTAGCCTAAGCCTCAGCCTCCACATCCTTCTCCTTAGTGTTTTCAGGAACCTGCAAAATCGAAAACCTGTTTGCCATCTTCCCTGGCTGGGAGTAGGTGTTTTTATGGCCAGGACTATACAAAGGGAGAGTAGAGGAGCCAATCTGCATATCATCTTTAGCAAAATTTGAAAATATGGGTTTAGAGGTAGCAGTATCATTTAGCAGCCTTGATATTGAGTTATCCAAACTATGAAGAGACTTATTAGTATCATTTGAAATAGCATCCTGATTGACTATCAAGTTTGGATTAGTCAGTTTACTGAGTGGTTCAGTGGAAACTATCTCCAAATTATCCTCTTGAGGAGGTTGTTCTTCCACAGAGTCTAGGATTAGGGGAGCTTTATCAAATTTTTTACCTGTTGCCTGCCATTGGAGCTGAGGTAAGTTCTGTTAAAAAATAGGCTCCTGAGATCTATCATTGTTAGCCAGGGAGTTAGACTTACACTGGGATAGGGAATGACCTAATTTTACACAGTGAGCACAGTAGAGAGGTATGTCCTCATATTCAATCTGGTATTTCCTGTTGTTGGTCACAGAACCTAACCTTATAAAGCTACTCAGAGGTTTTTGGATATCTATTTCAACACAAATTTTGATTGCGGAGGGTCTTGTTAACATTTCTGTTGCTAAATCATTTTTAATGAAACTTCCTATACTGTTTCCAATAGCCTCAATAGAAGCTGAATTATAGTAATACAATGGCACCTCTTTGATAGTACACCAGATAGGGACTATAGGAGATTCTCTATGGGTTGAAAAATCAGGGGTCCATTTCAGCATTTTAAGAAGGACACCATTCAGATTCCAAATACATTTCATCCAACATCTCTGGTAATCATTTATGTGCTCAAATCTTATCAAAACGTGTTTATAATCCAAAGAACCAAGCTGATACTTACCTTCAAATCCCACAGTTTTGAAAGCTTGCTCCAATTGTTCCATTGAGAGTCTGCCCCTTGTAAACTTTCCAACCAGAGCATTTGCGTAATGGGCTGAGAGGGTAGCTATCTGATCATCTGAGTATAGGCACGATGGTTCTCCTAGGTGTTGAGATTTAGGAATGAGCTCTAGATTGTTGGGTAAAGTTTTTAGAAGGGGCGGAGCTTTGCTTTGGAGAACAGAAGCGAAGGTTTTGGGGGGGATTTGGTTGGCACAGGGAGTCGCCATCTCTGTCGGCTTCGCCGATTGGGTGACCGACGAAGCCCAAGCGGACAGAAAATTAGCCGTTGCCGGCAAGGTAGCCGTTATCGGCGGGGAAAAGCGAGCAAGGACAGTTTCCAGAAGAGAGCATTTTTTCAGAGCGTTTTGAAATATACTAGTGGTATAACATCACGCGTTGAGCGATATCATTAATTAAAATATTGAGATTAATGTTCAATTAAAATTTTAAAGTTTAGTCATCTAAGAAAACATATATGAGTTATGAAGTGAAATAATTAATTTAGTTAGAAACTGTTAAATATTGAATACAGTACAAATTAAAAATTTTAATAATATTTCATTCAAATTATTTAAAAAATAATTATTTATATGTTGAGATTCATTTTAAAATGTTATCATAATTATATGTATCTTAATGCAAGAAATAAAAGTAAATGTCAAATGATCTTATTAGTCAACTAATTATAAAATGTCCTCATTTAACAATTACTCGGTCTAAAAGAAGACTTTGTCATGCATTAATAAATAAATAATATGTATACATATTTTTATCAAAAATACTGTATCATTGTACAAATATTTTTGAACATTTTGTTATTTCATTATTATGTGTTTCTTTGAATTTTCTTTATTGATATATGTGTGTGTATATATATATATATATGGTACAATAAGATATTTATAGCTTTAAATATATCTTGGAAGTTATATATTTTAATAAGTAATGATTGATTATACATTGTAAATAATTAAAATCAGTAACAAATTATAATATTAGTATGTTAACAAGTTATAATTGATTATACATGGTAAAGATTTAAAATCAGTAACATATTATAATTTTAGTATGTTATTTTTAGATAACTTGGGTTTAGCTTAGTCAAAATAACTTCAATATCTCTGGTTGAAGAACCAACAAATAATTTTCTATTTTATGGTGCTTAAGATTGGATATAAAATTATAATTTTTAAATATTTTTAATTTTATATAAATATTTGAATCGACAAACCATCCACCTCACATAAAAATACTCATAAGAAAGATAAATAAGTTTGTTGAATGTAATTCAAGTATAAATGTTAGGTAACAAACTTACACAATACATCCACTTTATCATAACCAAAGTGAATGAATTAATAAATATATTATTTTCAATATTAGTGAATATGTTAAATACTTGAAAATAAATTGTAACAATATTATTGAAAATAATAACACAGAATCTTACTTTAACCAACTTAAACTTTTGGTAGGCCCTATTATGCAATTAATATAAATTTTACTTTTGGGGTGGGGTGGGATTTATTATTAAAAATTTTCTTATAAATATTGTGACATATCGTGTAATTATCAAAATACTATAAATATCATAAAATATCCAGAATTTCCAAAAACAAAATTGATCAAATTTCTCCTATCGCGATCAAAATCTATAACCGACAATTCTCCGCCACGAACCGCCACAGCTCCGCCACCGCGCTTCTTCTACCTCCGCCGGTGAGATCGTTGCGACACCGCTTCTTCTACAAGCTTTGTGCCACCGCCACTCTGTGTCACCGGCGAGATCGTTAGCCAGTGCTAGGGCACCGGTAGCGAAACCCTAGGCCTCTACAATTCAATTCTCTGTCTTCAATTATCCATCGTACAGATCGAAGGCTTCGGCGAGGTTGCTTCGATTTAGAATAGTCTCTGACGGCGCTGCTCAAGGCCGAATGATTCCGACGATGTTTTCGGTGGCTCGGTGAGGAGAAGTCTTCTGCGCTGAAGTGAGAAGAAGAAGAGAGTTGGCAGAAGGAGCGCGCAGAATCTTCTTGTTGAAAAAGAAGGCGGTGCATCAAATGCACGCTAGGGATTCAGGAAGGAGAGTCACGCGTGAAGCCACACGCGATAACAAGTGAAGCTTGCGCGTGCCTTCATGCTTTGGCAAAAATGACAGCAACGATGAACGGCGGCGACGGTGAACACATCGGCGCAACGAACCGTGATTGACCTTTGTCACATGAGATGTCAGGTTCAATATTGTATTTTACATTTTCAAATACTTGCTGAGGTATAATATGTTGTTGACTGAGCTTATTACATGAATAATTGTTTGGTCTATTGGTAAGTACTCTTGTTGTTGAGTTGAAGGTTAGGATTCAAGTCTCAGCATGACCTTTTTATTTTGAAGATTTTTTGTTCTTGATGTACATGTTGAGTTTTATTATTATTTGATTGAGTACATGTTCAATAAGAGTCTTTTGTGTAGTGGTTATTGCTCTAAGCATTGAGGTTATATGCTTGGGTTCAAATCCTACTAGGTTCTTTTTTCCTTAAGAATTTTCATTCTTCAGGTACCGTAGCTTTTTGTTGATGTTTTTAGCTTTTTTCCTCTTATGTTGATGTTTTTCAATATTCGAGTGAGATATAATTGATATGAGTTGAGGTTCTAAAGTTTTTTTTTGGTAGTATGGATTGATATTGTAGTTTTTTTAAAAAATTTATTTCATATTTTATGCTTGAGGAAGTGTAGCTTTGTGTTGATGTTTTTAGCTTTTTTTCTCTTATGTTCATGTTTTCATTATTCGAGAGATTTAATTGATACGAGTTAATATTCTGTAGTTTTTTTGGGTAGTATGGATTGATATTTGTAGTTTTTTTCCTCAAGTTTTATGCTTGAGGTACTGTAGCTTTTATTTTATTATGTTGATATTTTTCATTATTCAGGTGAGATTTAATTGATATGAATTGAGAATCTGTAGTTTTGTGGGTGATATGTATTGATAATTGTAATTTTATTTATTTATTCATATTGATGTTTTTCATTTTCCAGGCGAGGTTTCGGTAACAGGAGTTGATGTTTATAGCATCTTTTTTCTTATGTTGATGTTTTTCATTTTCTGGATGGGGTTCAAGTGTTAGGAGTTGATGTTTGTAGCCTTTTTTTATAAAAGAAATCGTTGATTTTTTTTAATGATTTTCAGATGGAATAATTTATACTCTTCAGGTACCATAGCTTTTTTGGTGATGTTTTTTTTTTCTCTCTCTTTCATGTTGATATTTTTCATTTTTTAGATGAGTTTTAATTGATAGGGGTTGATGTTTGTAGCTTTTTTGGTGATATGGTTAATTTTTTGTAGTATTTTTTTTCTTATGTTGATGTTTTTCATTTTATGTTAGTGCTTCAAATGTAGGTTGTAGGTGCTTATTTTATAACTTGTGTGTGTTATGAAAACAAACTGGTGCTTAGAGTACAGCTTGTTAGTGCTTCAATCGTTTCTTGTAAGTGCTTCAATCGTTGCTTGTTTAGGAGTTGATGTTTGTAGTTTTTGTTTGATGATATGGTTGATTTTTGTAGTGTTTTTTTCCTTACATTGACGTTTTTCTTATTTTTGTTAGTGATTCAAACGTAGTTGTAGGTGCTTATTCTATAACTGGTAAGCGATTCAATTGTTGTTTGTAAGTGCTTGAATCAGTGCTTGTTAGGAATTGATGTTTGTAGCTTTTTTGATGACATGATGGATTTTTCGTAGTGTTTTTTTCTTTATGTTGTTTTTCATTTTTTGTTAGTGCTTCAAATGTAGGTTGTAGGTGCTTATTTTATAACTTGTAAATACTTCAATCGTTGCTTGTTAGGAGTAGTTTTTTTTAAATGACAATTAAGCTTTGTTGATATTCTTATAATTTTTTGTTAGTCGTAGTCGATGTTTTTTTTAAAAAAAAAATTGTTGATTTTTATATGTTTATGCCTTTTTTATTTGATTTTTTATACATTTTTTTGTTGCAGTTTTTTACTGATGTTTTATGATTTTTTTATAAGCAACTGCTATTTTTTGTTGATTTTTCTGCAATTTTTATTGTTTTTTTGCATTTTAAAAATATTTGTTTTGCAGATAGCATGTGGTGGGAAAATGATAGGAAAAAGTTGGACGAAAACACCCATGGAAAGTTATTAGCGTAGGTCCCTGTAAAACAATTAGAGATAGGCACATGTAAAATTATTAGAGATAGGTCAATGGAGCTAGAATATTGTTAGAGTTGTAGAAAAGCCCCTGCCTAAAGTTTAAGCTGCCTCACAAGAGACCATCCCAAATAATAATATTAAAATATGTAAAATAAGTTTATAAATAATGAAGAGCTCGTCTCTTGAAAGGCGGTCCTTCCATAAGTCATGAAAAGACCAAGGTTTGAAGTGCAAATTAGAAGAAATAAAGATAAAATTTTTGGGTTGCATGAATCCAGTTGCAAACTTTATAACTACTACACGTTGCATAATAAAATTTTAATACTGTAACTACGACCCTTTACATTTTATTATTCGAATTAAACCTCATATTTCCTTAAACTTATGGAAATATGGTCTTTCCCAAGATTTCGCCAATAATGAATGATCGTCATGTTCTTAAATGTAATTTTGCATAAAATCGCTAATAGCCAATAGTAATAATTGCTAAATACCTTTGTAAACCGTTAATTGTAAAACTGCTAATAAAAACAGGTAGCAGCTGGTCAAATCAGCTATGTGAAACAGCTCACCGCCAGCTGATTGCCAAACATGGTCTTTCTCTCTCTTTCCTTAAAAAGCTTTACAAACCCTTAAATTGACCGGGATCACCTATTTGCCATCCTAAAAATTGGAATTAGGGCTTTCGCCGCCGACAATCAATCAACAAGAAGGGGATGGCGGCGGGAAGTGAAGAAAATTCAACCGGAAAGCGGCTGAAAGATTGTGACGGAAGTGGCCAAATCGATCATATTAGCAATTTACCCGAAGCCATTGTTTCCCACATACGTTCCTTCCTTCCCACCAAATCGGCCGTAGCAACAAGCTTCCTGTCCAAAACTTGGAAGCTTCGCGGCACCAAACTTACCATCTTAGATTTTGACGATAGCTTCTGGATCTCGCGCGACGGCGGCGGTACAGCTCCCAAGATGAATTTTGTGGAGTTTGTGAATATGGTTTTGCTCAATCACACCGCTGAATCCATCCACAAGTTTTCTCTCAAATGGGACCGCCACGAACGATCCCCTTATGTTAAACTATGGGTCGATACCGCCATAGCTCGAAATGTCCGGGTTATTGATATAACTTTAGATACGAGTACACAGGTGGAAAGGTATGATCTCAATTTACCAGCTGCACTCTACTGTTGTGGAACACTAGAAGTTCTGAAATTAATGGGGGATTTTGTTGTTAAACTTCCTCTCGTGGTTTGTCTTCCCAAACTCACTGTTCTTGAGCTTCATTCGGTTAGATATGAATCAGATGAGTCCTTTCAGAAGCTTATATCTGGCTGTCCCGGGCTCCAATCTCTCAATATTCATAGGACCAACTCCGATGATATAAGTGTTTATATCATTTCTTCGCCCACGGTCAGAAGTCTTCTTCTAACTTTTCTCGAGCCGGATTCTTGCGAACAGCCAGACGGTATCATCCAACTGAAGGTGAAAATTAATACTCCTGCACTTGAACATCTTTTCTTATATGATCTTGCTGCTACAGAGTATTTGATACTAGGGCCAACCTCGGTGGACGAGGTTGAACTCGATATCCAAGATGGCATTATTGGGTTGGTTCAATCTCTTGATCGTTTGAAGTTTCTGGAACTATCATTGCGATCCATGGATGGTATTTTCTTTAGCAGAGCCCCCAACCAATTCTCAACAAGATTTGAGAGATTAACCCAATTGATGGTGGAAATGGATGCTAATCACTGGAGCTGTCTGCTGAATATGATTGATTGTTGTGTCAACTTAGAAGTTCTCGACATTACAAAGGTGTCATCTTGCAAAAAATGTTGGTTGGATCCTGTCAGTGTTCCCAAATGCTTTTCAACAAGTCTAAGACATGTGTTATATGACGGATTTTTTGGGCATGAGGATGAGATGGGGATGATAAAGTTCATTCTGGAACACGGCTTATGGATTGAAACAGTCGCTATAGTCTCCCATACTAAGTCTTCTACATCTTGTGATGAAGAGCTTCAAATACTCAACAATGTTTTGCAGTTGTCCAGAGCTTCGCCAGCCTGTAAAATCTCCTTTTCTTGAAAAGGTAGTGGATGTCCGGGAATTGGTGAGGTTTTGTGAAAGATCTTGAGCGATATGTTTAATTTTCTGAAAATAGCTCTAGCCTTCCGTGTGCCCTTTGGGTTATGTTTTTTTTTTCTACCTTCAAATACTGTGATTGGTGGATTCAGGATGAATTCACTGCATTAAACTGCTTGTATTGTTCATTGTCATCTGAGGTCTGGCTTCATATTAGCCGTGTTTCATTTGTGCAACTTTGCATTTCCATGGCATTATTTGCTTCATAGTGAAGATGCATCTTTAGTGTGTTAGACCAAGTATGTAGAGCTGACCCTCTATGTCCTTTTTGGCTTGGCTGCTGGCCTTTGAATCCACTTCTCTCTTTTTTGT
Organism: Rubia yunnanensis; assembly: GCA_037428765.1. NCBI lineage: Eukaryota > Viridiplantae > Streptophyta > Magnoliopsida > Gentianales > Rubiaceae > Rubia > Rubia yunnanensis. The sequence continues at coordinate 27,919,127 of CM075069.1, read as the reverse complement.
TAGATTGCAGTCCCGGTGGGATTCTAATATTCAACCAAATATTTCCCCATTGGTTTTATTAGCCTTGTGTGAGCATGCTAGATTTATTTGAGATTGCTGCCTCGTCGTTACAGCCGTATGAGGTCTCTTGAGAACTTTTTATTTCTAAAAAAAATTCTAATTAAATGTTAATGGCGAAGATATTAAATTCGTATCAGATTGGACAAAATGTCCACATTTGAGTGATCTTTACAATGTGACACGGGCTTGATCTTATTTACATAGAGGCACTAAGAGTGAACATTCTTAAATAATGGCCTAAGTGGCATTTAAAAAGATATATTAAAGATAAAAGGTTGTTTACTTTGGAACCATTCGGCAAGTTAATTCGCTCTCACCAAGCTCAATCCACCGCCTTGAGACAGCAAAATTGGGTGCCAGAGAGTGAGAATTGAAGGTCACGAAGAAGATGGGACAACCATACCTCGATGCCAATATAGGCCAAATTGGATTGATAGACCGTATGTTGTTTCTTGGCACTCCATGAGATGGGATTGCCGCTAAGAAACACCACCTAGCCATGCATACATCAAACTTTGAGTCTTAAGACAGCGAGCATAGTTAACATCGACGCTGACCAAAACCATGGAATAGAAAACTAAGTGAAAGGAAACAACCATCTCCAGCTAACCCGATTGTCGAAGATCCAAAGCAAGTGAATCGACAAGTCATGCTTCTTCCCTCGATGTTCCCACTGTGGTCTCCACAAGCGCGATGTTGGGATGAATCACGTTCGAGTGCAAGGAGAGGAAAAGAAGTGGAGAGAGTTCGAAGGCAAAGCAATGTACAGAACAGAGAAGAAGATTCGAGTGGCCGAAAGGGAAAAAAGAGGGAAGCGCATTTTAAACATTTCACACACCCCAAATTAAAACGCCATCTTTCTCCATCTATAAGATTGGCTGGGATGGAGCGAGTAGCAATTTTGTATGCACTCATGTTTTTTATGAATAATATTTTATTCAATTAATGTACAATAGATCATTCAACTAGTCATTCGTTTTCTTTCTTTATCCTAGACCATAGTTATTTACTATATTAACGTGAACACTTAAACAGTGATATGGGTTTTGTCATATTTACACAAAGGCACTAAAAAAGAACATTCTTATTAATGGCCTAAGTGGCATATAAAAGGATATATTAAAGATAAAATGGTGTTTACTTTGGAAGCATTCGACAAGTTTAACTTACTCTCACCAAACTCAATCCACCTCCTTAAGACAATATCCCGCCTCTACATTAGGAAGAATTCAATTAACCACACAATTAATTATTCATCCACGGTTCACTGGAAAGTTTCCAATCAACAACACAAACAATTATCCGTCTACAATTAAGATAACACTAAAGGCAATCAAAAACTAAGAAAATATAGCATAAACCCTAAAATATTCGGGTCATCCCCATCAAACCCATTCCAACTCCCGTCTCTTGTGTAGGGGACTGAACTAGATCATTTAATATTGCCACATATGCTTCTCTTTCAATGCATAAGGAGTTTCCATTGAGGCCATAGTTGGGGTTCTTGCAGTGTTTTGTGTTGTCAATGCTGAGCTTCTAAATGTTGAAACTTGTATAAATGTTCATGGTTGTATAGACCTTGCAAATATTTGGGAATTTTGAACTAAAATTGCTCCATCTATTTTCTTACCGATAGGATACCAATTTGTAGAAGGAAAATTCCTTTTGATTTAGGGTTTTGATTATTAGGAAATATATATGGTACAAAGAAGATGAGTTGTACTAGTATTCATATAATAACTACGCACTAGAATATTCAATTATGACAATCCCTTAAGCGAAGCATCTGATGTTTTGAAATACAGCATTTGGAATTTAAAAAACTCAAACAAAGAACGAGAGTGCCATTTAGTGAAAATATCAGTCAACTGGAGAAAAATAGACACATGGCTGGTGTGAAACTTACCAAAAGCAATTAACACACAGACAAAGTGACAGTCTAGTCTATATGCTCTGCCCGCTTGTGAGTAATAGGGTTTTGTGTCAAAAAATATTGCATAGTAATTAGCTCACAAAAATGGGGTTCGAGAGAGTGAGAATCAAAGATCATGAAGAAGATGGGACAACTAAACCTCAATGCCAATATGGGCCAAATTGGAATGAGAGACCGTATGTTGTTTCGTGGCACTCCATGGGACAAGATTGCCACCCATGAAACACCACGTAGCCATGCATATATCAGATGTTGAGTCTCAAGACAGTGAGCACAGTTAGCATAGATGCTGACCGAAATGATGGAAGAGTAAGATAAGCAAAAGGAAAGACCATCTTCGTCTACCCCGATTGTCGAAGATCTGGAGCAGGTTGATCGAGAAGTCATGCTTCTTCTCCTGACGTTCCCACTGCAGTCTCCACGAGCGCAATGTCGGGATAAATCTTGATCGAGTGCACAGAGAGGTGTAGAATTAGAGAGAGTTTGAAGGCAAAGCAATGAAGGGAACGAAGAAGAAGAGTAGAGAGACGGAAAGGGAAAAAAGAGGGAAGCACATTTTAAACATTTCACACACCCCAAATTAAAACACCATATTTCTCCGCTTGCAAGATTGACTGGTACAGTGCGAATAGCAATTTTGTTTGCACACATGTTGTTTATGCATAAAAGCTCATTCAATTAATGTACACTATCTCATTCAACTAGTCATTCTTTTTCTTTCTTTATCCTGGACCATAATTATTTTCTATATTAACTTGAACACTTAAACAGTGATATGGGCTTGATCATATTTACACAAAGGCACTAAAAAAGAACATTCTTAATAATGGCCTAAGTGGCATTTAAAAGGATATATTAAAAATAAAAAAAGGTTTTTTTACTTTGGAAGCATTCGACAAGTTTAACACGCTCTCACCAAACTCAGTCCACTGCCTCGAGACAGTATCCCACCTCCAACTAACCACATTAGGAATAATTCAATCAACCACACAATCAATTATTCATCCACGGTTTAGTAGGAAGTATCCAATCAAAAACACAAAAATTATCCATCTACTGTTAATATAACATTACAAGACTGAGCTTTTAAATGTTGAAACTTGTATAAATGATCATGATTGTATAGACCTTGCAAATATTTAGGAAATTTGAACTAAAACTACTCTATCTATTTTCTAACTGGTATTATACAAATTTGTAGAAGGTAAATTCTTTCTGATTTAGGGTTTTGATTATTAGGAAATATGTATAGTATAAAGAAGAAAAGTTGTACTAGTATTCTGAGACTAACTACTCACTAGTATCTTCTATTGTGACAGTTCCTCAAGCGTAGCGTCTAATATTTGAAATACAGCATTTGGAATTTTAAAAAATTCAAATAAAAGAACGAGATCCATATAGTGAAAATATCAGCCAGCTAGAGCAAAATAAACACATGGCCAGTGTGAAACTTACCAAAAGTAATCAACACACAAACAAAGTGACTTTCTAGTCTATGTGTTATGCCCGCTTGTGAGCAATAGGGTTTTGTGTCAAAAAGTATTTCATTGTAATTATCTCACAGAAAAAGTGGGTTCCAGAGAGTGAGAATTGAAGATCACAAAGAAGATGGGACAACGAAACCTCAATGCCAATATAGGTCAAATTTTGAATGAGATACCGTATGCTGTTTCTTGGCACTCCATGGGACATGATTGCCACCTAGACACACCACCTATCCATGCATACATCAAACTTTGATTCTCAAGATAGTGAGCATCATCAGCATCGAAGCTAACCAAAACCTTGGAGGAGCAAGCTAAGCTAAAGGAAAGACCATCCCCGGCTACCCCGATTGCCCCAGATCTGGAGCATGTGGATTGAAAGGTCGTGCTTCTTCCCCCCAGCGTTCCCACTGCGGTCTCCACCAGCGCAACGTCGGGATGAATCTCGGTCGAGTGCACAAAGAGGTGAAGAAGTGGAGAGAGTTTGAAGGCAAAGAAATGGAGGGAAGGAAGAAGAAGAGTGGAGAGGCGGAAAGGGAAAAAATGGGAAGTGCATTTTAAACATTTCACACACCCCAAATTGAAACACCATCTTTCTTCATTTGCAGGATTGGCTGGGATAGAGGGAGTAGCAATTTTGTCTGCAACACATGTTGCGTATATACCATAGATCATTCAATTAATGTACAATAGCTCATTCAACTAGTAATTGTTTTTCTTTCTTTGTCCTCGACCATAATTATTTAATTTATTAAGTTATGCATAATATTCACAATACAAAAAAAATATAGGCTTTGTTTGGCAGAAATTATAAGTTGTTTTGCTTATAAGAAAATTATTTTTTGATATTTGGTAAAGTGCTAAAAAATAGCTTATTTTGAAAGAAGAAAATATTTTTTCTGGGGAAAAGAAAAAGTTGGTCACCCATGCTTTCAAAATAAGTCAGTCCATAATTTTTAAAATACAATATTTAAATTTTATAAAAACAAATTACAAATTTGAAGTAAAAAGTATAATGGACAGTCAATAAGCTTATGGATTGACCGTTTCCTGATACTTTCTCCATTTAAAAATTGAAGGTTAAAGTTACAGTTATCAAAATATTTATAGGTGAACAAAAGCAAATATTTAACCCAAATAAAAAAAGTGAATCGCTATATCACACCCTGTATTTTACTAAATCACGCCCTGTATTTATACTTTTAAAATACTATATGTATTTTAAATTATTTTTAAAAAATAAAGATCACAAAGTCTTACTTTAGGCAGCATAAACTTTAGGTAGGTGTTTCTTCCGCAATTATTATAAATTCAAAATTAGGGTGGGGTTTATTTCAAATCTGGTAATAAATTAAAGGACCTGTTGTGCAATTATCAAACTGCTATAAATATCACAAAAAATTCAGATTTTTTTATTTTTCTTCCCAATCGAAATCATCCTCCCTCCGATCGAAAATCTGTAACTGCTGCCAACTGCCACCATCCCGCTGAATAATGCCACCGTTCCGCCGCTCTTCGACTACGGTTCTGCTGGTGAATCCACAACACAAAGCCTAAAGATGACGACGAATCCAGATCAAAGATTGAAGCCTCCGGTGAATCTACACAGCGAAGCCTCCGGTGAAGTCTTGCGATCGATGTTTCCATAATCAGAGCTAAATTTTCAGTGTCCCGACGGCGCTGTGATTTTTGGCGGCAGAGCTATGGTTTGGCATCGCGACGGAGCTAGAAGACTAGTAGTTCATGAATCAGAGGAGCTTCTTGATTGCAGCTATCACAGTGGTTGATTGAAGAGTTTTTGCGCCGGAGGTAGGGTACCGATGTTTTCGACGTTGCGATAGAGAATAATGCCGGAGAAGAATGTTGCGCCAGAGCTTGCTGGTGCAAAATGTCGGAGAAGAAGGTCGCGAGTGAGATCCATGTGTTACGTAGAGAGGAAGCTTGCGCGTGCAAACCCGTGTAGTCGGTGAACGATAACGTTGATGATGGTGGGGACGGGACTGAGTTTATGCTTCTGAGAGAGGTGAGGTTTCATTTCTTGTTTTATGTTTTTCAAATACATGCTAAGGTTTATTAGTGTTTGACTAAGATAATATTCAACAAAAGTTTTCTGGCCTAGTGGTTAGGATTCTTGACATTGAGGTTGGATGTCAGAGGTTCGAGTCTCACTGTGACTATTCTTTTCGAAATATTTATGTTCTTGATGTACATATGGAGGTTTGATATTATTTGACTGAGTCTATATTCAATGAGAGAGTCTTTGGTGTATTGGTTATTGATATAGGTTTTGAGGTTAGAGACCTGGGTTCAAATCCCTCCAGGTCCATCTTTTTTTTAAAGATTTTTATTCTTGAGGCACTGTAGCTTTTTGTTGATGTTTGTAGCTTTTATTCTTTTATGTTAATTCTTTTCATCATTCGGGGGAGATTTAATTAATATGACTCGAGGTTTTTTAGTTTTTTTGGGTGATATGGATTGATTATTGTAGTTTTTTTATCTTCTCATCTTGATGTTTGTCATTTTCTGGCTGGGATTTTGGTAATAGGAGTTGATGTTTGTAGTGTATGTTTTCTTATGTTGATGTTTTTCATTGTCCGGATGAGGTTCATGTATTAAGAGTTGATGTTTGTATTTTTTTTAAAAATAAAAATCGTTGATGTTTTATGATTTTCAGAGTGAATAGTTTATATTCTTGAAGTACCGTAGCTTTTTTTGTTACTGTTTATAGTTTTTTCTCTCATGTTGACATTTTTCGTTTTATAGATGAGTTTTAGGTGATAGGGGTTTCTGTTTTTTGCTTTTTAGGTGATAGGTGATAGGGGTTCCTGGCAGGTAGTGCCTCTGGCAGAGATGGAGTATTATTTTCTGGCAAAATTACATGCAAACATTTTGTTCAAAATTCAGGCCAAACTGGGGGCATGGCACGTTCCCAGCAATGGTGGTGGTGGTGGTGGTGGAGTTCATTGGAGCTCTACCTTGGTTCGTTGTCGCTGGATGTTTGCTAGCTTGAAGCTCACTGATTCTCCAACACGGGTAGCGCCAGCCACGCTCTGGCACGATTCTACGATCCATTTCTCCAGTGGGTGTGCAGCGTGGGTTGCATTTCCATGGTTCCGACGTGGATCTCGTGCATCTTCTCTGGTTTGGATCGTGTGTAATTCCCCAGCCCTAGTTCTTGTGCCTCTTCTCCAGTGTGGTTCTCGTGCGTTTTCTCCAGTGTGGCTTTAATGTGAAGTAATGTTCCAATTTTATCTGCCCACATTTAATAGTATTTAATAGGAAAAAATACATATATGACCTCTGCTTGGTCAAAAGTGTCAATAAGACCTCGTGAAGTTATAAAGTTCTATTATAACCATATCTTTTGCATCAGAAGTGCCGATATAACCTTTTGGCACTATTCCAGCGATGGCTTTGTATTTTTCGGCATTTACTGAATACCAAAAGACTAAAATACCCTAAGTCTTAAAACTAAAAAATTAAAGACAAGAATACCCCTAAGGTGCTTTTTCTTCATCATCTTCAAAACCACCCCCGCCTGTTCCGCCACCATCGACGTCGGGTCACCGCCACTGGAATTTAGATGTCTGCCCATAGCACCACTGCCAAAATATGTGCCATTGAACCCACACCAGCGTTTTCCACCGCTCCGCCTGCTCTCCCCCGCCGCCGCCGCCGCCTTTTCGCCGAACACCAAACAATTTTCCAGTCTCAACATGGCAGTGCTACCCCTACGAGAAACACCCCTGCCCCTCCCTATTCAAGCATTTAAATACCACCGCACTAACCATGGTGGCAAAATTGAAGCTCCGACGATGAGATTGAATCTGTTCTAGATGAAAGAGAATCGCGAACCCTCGCGCTAACTTGCAGACCGGTAGAGAGGAAACTAACTACGATGGATGGTTCTCCTTCCTTGGAGACTCTGACGCTGCTCCGCCACTCGTAGAGGTCTGGCACCGCCACAAAGAAGCCTGTAGAAATATAAACCCTAGCCCGTAGAAATATAAAATATATGTTGTGCTGTGAGATCTAGCACAACGAAGAAAATGCTGCAGCCACTGCATTATTTTTGAAAGCCCTCCGAAGAGGCCTAGGGTTTAGACCCGTGAAAGAGGATTCGGGCAACGGACTAAAGCCCCAACGGCGCCAAGTAGAAGCTAAAAGACGCTAATTGAGTAGCAGCTAAGTATAAACCCTTTTCTCTGGCAAGCTAAAAGAATTTCAGTAGCGGTCATTTGAGTATAAATTGCAAGGTATGTTGGGATAATGAAGGGACATTGCAACCATTCAAATCACTTTTCCCTAACAAGCTAAAAGACCAGGTTTTTTTAATAGAGAAACAAGGGTAATATAGACTTTTGAATTTTTCTAAAATTTTAATTCTTTTAAAACAAGCTATAATAGTCCATTCCCGGCTAAATTCAAGACTCCGAGGTTATATTAGCACTTTTAAGAAAATATTAGGATTATAATAGCACTTTCGAACTTCACAGGGTCATATTGGCACTTTCGACCAAAACATAGGGTTATAATTTTCCTATAAAATAGGCTGTAAAAATGTTTGCCGGGTACAAAATACTCTAACTTTTGTTGGAAGCTCCATGGCTTTAGAGGTTTTTTTTATTCAATTGTTGTTTAATATTGTTTTATGTCGTTTCATTTTATAATTAATAGTCAAATTTATGATTTATTAGTTGTTTAAATAGAAGCTTAGAGCATTCACAATAGTAGTGAATTCAAGGAGTACTTCTTAAGTGTTACATCATGAATTTTGATAAAAATTAGGTAAAAACCAACTACCAATAATGGACCTCCTCAAACAAACACTTCTTAGACACTACTTTTCATTTTAAATAATAATTAATTTAAAAAATATAAAAGAAGTCATGTAAAGTGTCATTCCTTGATTAGTTGACATATTACAAATAAAGAGGTACCAACTTCTTATAGGAGTGGTTCTTAAAACTTCACAATGGTCCTCCTTAAATAAGAAGTGCTTCTTATTAAGAAAAATGGAGTTCATGAGCAACCATTGTGGATGCTGTTATATTTTATCTCATCATTAATAATTGTGATATTTTATTTCAATTTCATATTTAGTTGTTTAACATTTCATTGTCTATGGATGTCTCCATATATATTGAATTTTATTTTATTCTATACTTTATCATTAATTGTTGGAAATAAATCAATTTAATTTAATTTTAGTGAATAGGTTTTTATATTATCTTAGTTTAATGGAAGAAAGTACAAAACTAAGTCATAAAATATATATAGGTATTTTTTATTATTTATAAGAATGATATGTAGACAATATATATATATATATATATATATATATTAATATATATATATATATATATATTTATATATATATTAATATTTATATATATTTATATATATTGAACTTAATGTGGTTGTAAAATTCGTGATTAGAAGTGAAAATTATGTTAATTTTTCAAAATTTTAAATCATACTTTATTTCTATATTTATAAGTAACATAATTTATAAATGTTAGTGTACTATATATCTAGTTCATACTCAAGTAACCTATTTTTATACTCGAATTTAATGTGGTACTATATTTTCAACATTTTAGTTCATACGATATTTCTATATTTATAAGTGACATAATTTATAAATGTTAGGGTACTCCCTCTGTCCCAGGGAATTCTGAAGAAAGAGAAAACCCAACATTTAATTTGAGTGATGTAAAATAACCAAACTGCCCTTGTCTTCTCTAACTTCTTCTGCTTCTTCAACCACTGTGTCTTCAACTCCGCCTCATCTTCAGCCTCAACTTATAGTCCTCTTCTTCAACCTCAACCCTCAACCATGTCTTCTACAACATCAACATTCCAGATCTTCAACTTCATGGCGGTGAATCCTGAGAAAGGCGGAGGCGGCTCAAAAACCCTAAGCTCTCCGCCTACTACTAGACTCGTGCGACTCACCACATCGTCGTCACCAGCGACTAGCTTGTGCAAGCTTAATCCATCGTTAGTCCAATCGAAAAAAATTTCTCCTTCACCTTTTTCGCTGTGGATAAGTTGGTCTCAAATTCTGGCAAGGCGACGAAGGATATGTTCGAAGAAAGGGGGCCGGAGACTGAAGAACACGACAGTGGATATGGAGGAAGGCGGGACAGAGGGGAGGGGAAGGGAGTGGAGAGGAGTGGTGGTGGAGATGGAGGCCAGGGGAAAGGAATGATGGTAGAGGGGAGGGGAGTAGGCGTAGGCTAAGGAAAGGCTGATAAGAGTGGTGGTGGAGACGGAGACAATGGGATGGAAGTGAATGTGTGGCCTCTAGTGGCAAAGACGCAGGCTGGTGGTGGAATGAGCAAAAATAAAGGTTTAGAGGATTTGTTGAAATGGGTTGTTGAAATTGGTAAAATATAAAGTTTGTGAGGATAATAATGACTTTTAAAATGTTGAATATTTCCTTAAGAGGAAAGTGTGTTGAATTGCCTGGGACAACCAAAAAAGGAAAGTGTGTAGAATCGGTTAGCACGGAGGGAGTACTATATTATGACATATAAATGAGTAGTGTGAGAATGCAAAAAAAAAATTCCTACTATGATCTTACAAATTTCTCAAGCTATCGACCTGTTGATCTCTTAGTAACATGTCCAGGGTTCTCCTATGGCCGAGTCGAAGAAAAATCAACATTGCTCATTTTCTTTGAAATCAGTCCAAATCCTTTATGGGATATTAACCTCCTAACAGATGGTGCATGTGTCATTGATGATGCAGCAACAACGGAAGCAACACAAATTCTTTTATGTATTCATCAGTGTGATCAACAATTTCTTCCTGCAAGAGTTCTTCAAATACATCCTCCAAGGTGATAAATACCGATTACTTTACCTTTTTCAATGTCATCAGATGCATGAAAAACACCATTTGTCACTTAATGCGTCTAGAAACCGATCAAACTGCTCCGTTGAATCCATTGGTCGTGATCTGCAAGATAACAAGCCTCGGGAGGTCTCAAGGGAAAACTTTTGATGCTTTAGATAGAAGAATACCCTAATAAGTATTAAAGTACTAATGAATAATAATGAATACATACCTGGTATTTATACTATATAATTTAATAGTATCTGTCTCCAATTATAACTCTTAATTAGCATTAAGTGCATTCACTAATTATTCCTTCTCCTAATACCTTTATTAGGCCGAAACATGCCCAATACGCTTTCTAGGCCTTCACTTGGTTTGACCATCACCAAGATCCCCTAGAAAACTTAAGATACCCACGAGGCAATGAAACTTTGAGGCATCACGTTGTTATTGTTGAATATATGGATCTGTGATATTTATATTATCGAAGGCCCTCGAAGAGCATCGAGGTACAAAACTCGAGGATTATGGGATCTTTAGATTCACAATACCCTTGAGTAATCATCTCGAGCCTGAGGGTGGCATTTAGATTGCTTATTCATTAATTTCTAGCAGAATTTGAAAAAGCGCTCGTTCCAACTGGCCATGCAAAAAATGTGTGAGCGGAAATTCTTTCTGAAAATGTATCATAATATTCTCACGCATTTTCAAAATTATGTTTTCCTAAGAAAATCATTATCTTGGTCTTCGTTTTAGGCTTGTTAACTACCCACTTCTCCCACATTTATTTTTAGAAGATTTTCTCAGCATTCTACTCTTCATCCACTCCTTGACTTCACATTCATCTTTCTTCTTTTACCAGTAAGTTTTCCTGAATTTCATCCTTTCTATTTCTTTATTCTCCTTTATTATAGCTGTCTCTGGTGAGAATCCAGTGGGAGGGAGCACCTCAGTGAGGTCAAGCCAGAGAGGTTCAAAGTTGAGTTGCCTGAAAAGGTGGATTCTAATGCCACACTTAGTGGTTTTGAGCATTCTATCAGGGATTGTAGCACAGATGTCGATGAAATTAGTCATACCGGCTATATACCAATCACTAACATACCTTAAGAAAGATATCCTTGTGTTTGTCCCTCGGGCCTGGGAAAAAAGATATATTCAAAGATCATCCCGTTGGGGATATCAAATTTAGTCCCTCTTTTCATGAAGAAGGGAATTCTTCGAGAGTACCTAGAGAGTTTGAAGTGAGTGTCCACAAGATAACCTACTCTTGAGACTCGGGAAGAAAACATTCGAGAGCCCCTTCGGAGGAAAAGGTTCAAGAGCCCCCTGCTCATGATGGCTCCTAGTCGATATCAAGGATTTTTTAATATTTACCTTCTGGTCAGAGGGTTTCTCCTGATATTGACATGTAGTTATTAGGAACAACGGGGTCTACGAACAGGGTTGTCCTTCCCATTTTCTCTGATATTCTTGAGGCTCCTTAAGAATTTCCAAGTGAGCCCTGCCCAAGTTCATCCAAATGCCATGATAACTATAATTCTATTTATGATGCAGTTCCATAGACTTGCTATAGAGCTCGAGTACAAGTTTCATTTTCTGTATAGCATTACTTTTAGTGGCAAAGCTTTTGAAAATATTATCACCGTCTTCAACAGACAGAGGAAACAAAAGTGTTTTACTATCCCCACTAGCTCAAGTAAGTGGAGAGACAATAAGAAAGGGCTCACTTTTAACAGTATCAAATATAAGGTCCCCGAGTGAAATCCAAACGTTATCGTTAAGACCCTGTTGGCGGAAAAGTTTTTTGTCCCGCTCGCCTCGGAGATAGTTGAAACTGTGTATTGGCTTTGTCTCTTTCTTATACTGATTATACCAATCCAGAAAACTCAGTTGGGGGACAGGTCTTGCCAAGTGAGTTTTATCATAAATATATATGAGCCAGCGATGAAGGAAAAATTGTCGAGGCTACAACATTTGGCACCCAAGGGTGAACCTAGATTAAGAAAAATGGAAAAGGAGGCTCATTTAAAGAAGGAGATAGACCTCAATCTTCTCTTGACCAATTCATTCGAGAGCCCCTCTCGATATATCGGTTGATTATTCTGCGTATTCCAAAGTTCTTAAAGGTGTTTTAATGTCTTATTTCTTCTTTTGCATGACTGTATTTTTTTCTTTACTAACTTTCTTTCTATTGTTTCTAGTGGGTAGAAGCCTGGGTTAAGCTATGATCAAGAAGGGGAGCAATAGTAATCCTTCAAAGTTTATCCCCCCTGCCCCTCACACAACTATAACTTTTTAACTGACACCCGCGAAGAAGAAACCCGAGGGTGCCTCCTCCACTAGGGAATCTTGCCAAAAGTGGCCTCGTGATAAGGTTCCCAAGGGCCTTCTACTGAAGCCCTCCTGGTTGGGGCTAACACCGTTGCACCCCCACCGAGCCTTTCGGTCGTAGGCCCCAAATGTTCTCGGCACTTTTGCTGAAGATCCCCAGGTCTTTTTTCCGTTAGCAAAATAATATTTTTTAAATGTTTTTTGTGTGTTTAGTTTTCTTAATCCTTCTATCTTCTATTAGGTGGTTAAATATTTTAACCTGGTGTCCTCCTCTCTCTCCTCCCTCCTTCGAGGCCTGGGTTCCCGATATGCCTCTCTTTCCTCTCTTCAAGAGGAAAAGGACAATGAGATTGACTCGTTGAAGAGGGTACTTAAGGTTTTGAAAAACAAATTCATCGACCTCGAGGCTAAAAATAGGCCCATTATCCTTGAGAAGAAATCTTAGCTGCTAAGAAAGCTCGAGACCCCGAGTCTCAAGTTTTTCTAGCTGGAGACTTTCAAGGATAAGGTCCTCCAAAGTTGAGAATTAATTGATCTCTTCATTCCTCGACATGGCCAAGGGCGTTTGGCACAATCTCCTAGTAGATAGAGTCATTCTACCAAAGATTTCATCATCTCTGTCTGAAGACGATGTCAAACTTTTAAAGGATGAGGCCAAGTCTGGGGGTGTGGTGGCTACCAACTAGAAGTGGGATGAGGAAATCTACAAGGGGAGTCATAGCTTATCAATCCTAAACCTTCTAAAGGTCTCGGGTAAGTACTACTCTGCTGAGGAAATTCGTCTTATGCCTGATGCCGAGGAAGAACCCAAGGAGCTTGAGATTCAAGCTGGGCCCAATACAAAGGTTCAAATAGGGGAGAAAAATCCTAATTTAGAAAACATTGTGTAACTTTTCCTGTAACAGTACCACAGAGACCCCCCTCTAGCACCGGTTTTTTTATTTTTTACACCGGTTTTAAAAATTGGTGCTAATTTAACACCATTTTTTTAAAAACTGGTGCTAAATTTTACAATAGCACCGGTTTTGGAAACAATTTTACAATAGCACTGCTAAAAATTTGAAAATTTTATTTTTCCCGCCAAAGAAATAGCCAAAAATTGTAAAATAGCACCGTTTAAAAAAATATTAGCACCGGTTTATAAAAATCGGTGCTAAATATTTGTAAAATCCTATCTTTCCGCAAAAAATTCAAAATAGCACCGGTTTTAGTAAAAAAATAGCTTAAAATAAATAATAGCACCGGTTTTTGCAAAATAATAGCACCGGTTGTTTGTAAAAAATAACACTGGTTTTTAAAAACTGGTGCTAAAAATTTTGGAGACTCATTTTCCCGCCAAAGAAATAGCAAAAATTTTAAAATAGTACCGGTTTTGAAAATATTACCACCGGTTTTTAAAACCGGTCCTAAATATTTGTAAAATTCTAACTTCCCGCAAAAAAATTCAAAACAGCACCGATTTTAGTAAAAAATAGCACCGGTTTTAAAAACTGGTGCTATTTTTTACAAAAATTGGTTTTAAAAACCGGTGCTAAATTAAATAATGGCACCGGTGTTTGCAAAAAATAGCATCGGTTTTTAAAACCGGTGCTAAAAATTAAAACTTAGCACCGGTTGTTCGTAAAAAATAGCATTGGTCTTTAAAAACCAATGCTAATATCTATAAAATTCTATCTTCTTGCCAGGAATTCAAAATAGCACTGGTTTTAGTAAAAAATATCACCGGTTTGAAAACTTGTGCTAAAAATTGGCATAACCGGTGAATTGAAAAAGGGGCTCGAGGGCTCGAGGGGTGATCGAGGGGCTCAAGGGCTCGAGGGGTGATCGAGGGGTTCTAGGGGCTTAATGGGTTCGAGAGCTTGAGGGAATCACCTCCACTGAGGGGGTTTGAGGGGATCGAGAGGTCAAAGGGTCGAGGGGCTCGAGGGTGTCGAAGTTCGAGGGGCGAGGGGATCGAGAGCTCGAGGGGTATGAGGGGTCGAGGGGTTCGAGAATTCGAGGGCTCGAGGAGTTTGAGGGGCTCAAGGGGTCGAGGGGTATGAGGGATCGAGGGGCTCGAGGATGTCGATGGTTCGAGGGGCGAGGGGATCGAGAGCTCGAGGGGCTCGAGGGGTACGAGGGGTCGAGGGGTTCGAGAGTTTGACAGCTTGAGGGGTTTGATGGGCTCGAGGGGTCAAGGCGTATGAGGGGTTCGAGGGTTCGAGGGGTATGAGCGGTCGAGGGGCTTGAGGGCTTGAGAGCTCGGGGGGCTCAAGGGGCTCGAGGGGTTTGAGGGGTGAAAGTGGCTCGAGGGGCAAAAGGGGCTCGATGGGTGAAAGAGGCTTGAGGGCTCGAGGGGTTTGAGGGGCTCGAGGGGTTCGAGGGCCTCAAGAGGTTTGATGGGTTTGAGGGCTCGAGGGGTTCGAACAATTTGAAGGGTTCGAGGGGTCGAGGGGTCGAGGGGGTTCGAGGGCTTGAGGGATTCGAGGGGTTCGAGGGGTTCGAGGGTGTTATAGTAAATCAGGATTGATTTTAAATCATGGGTGTTATAGTAAATCATGTTTCTGATCAGATCTTGATTGATTTTGGACAAGTCATGATTACTAAGCTAGTCATCGTCAGATCTAATATTGTTATACTTCCTGTCAGCAATGGATCATTTTCTAATATTGTTATACTATTGTTAGAGTAAATCATGTTTCTGATCAGATCTTGATTGATTCTGGACAAGTCATGATTACTAAGCTAGTCATGGTCAGATCTAATATTGTTATACTTCCTGTCAACAATAGATCATTTTCTAATATTGTTATACTAGTTAGAGTAAATCATGTTTCTGATCAGATCTTGATTGATTCTGGAGAAGTCATGATTACTAAGCTAGTAATGGTCAGATCTAATATTGCTATACTTCCTGTCAGCAATAGATCATTTTCTAATATTGTTATACTATTGCTAGAGTAAATCATGTTTCTGATCAGATCTTGACCAAATTTGCTATACATAGACTTCTGCTCAGCCAAATTGGACCGCCGCAAGTTACCTTTTTGCTATAAGTAGCCATATGTAGACCTTTTTGTACAAAGTCTCCAAAATCAATTTTCAACCAACACATAGTAAAAGAGTTTTTTTACGAATTCAGGTTTTGGGGAAGCTAATACATATCCCTCCCATTCATATGGGTTAATGTTTTTTTAAAAAAAACATTTGAAAATATAAAACACTAAAATGGCCCAACAAAGCATCATTTTCCTTCCCTCCCAAATTTTCCCTATTCCCTCCATAACCTTAACCCCAAATTTTCGTACCTCTCCCACCCCAACACCTCTACCGATTTCCCTCTTCCCTCCATAACCTTAACCTAAAATTTTCCCTCTTTCCACCATAACCCTCTACCAATTTTTCCCAAAGATATTGTCCATCCCTTCACCATTTATGTCGTGATTCTACTTCCCAATCTCGGTCGCGATTCAAGAAAACCCAATTTTGGTTCGCAATTCTACTTCCCAATCTCGGTCCCATTGCCGCTGCTCTAACCATCGCACATCACCTCTTCGTTTCCCACCACCGATGACGATGCTCTCCACCAACTCCGCACCGCTCCCCTCTGCCGGAGCTTCCATCGTCGACTGCGCTTACCAATGCACAGGTGAATCTTTGATGAAGTTCTATTCTAGTTTGTTTGAGCCGATGTCAATATACATATTGCTATGATGATTTTTTGAAGCACATGTTGTTAGGTTAGTTATTGATTATGCTTGGTTTTGGATCTATTTTCTATTTTTCTTCCTTCTGGTTGCTAAAAGTTTGTATCTTTAATTTTTTTTTTTGCAAACTGGGATGTGTGGTTTCATTATTTTGAGCTGGTTCTCCTTGTATACTATTACTTTTGTCTTTTGAGCTCATGTCCTTTACATCAAAGAACCAATCAGTTTTTTTGGTAAACTATTAATGTGGTGAAGCTTTTGTCATGCCTATCTTTTGAATTTTGCAACCAAGATATGGGTATATTCTATCTTTAGCAGCAGACTTGTGCATTAGTGTAGTACTATTAGTCCTATACTCCTATCCTTCATAGACTCTAAAGTGATGTTGTCTGATCTCCATGCCAGAAATATCCATATAGTCTCGTAAAATCAAATTCTTGCATGAATTTCAGTATTAAGAAAGACATGGGCAATGTTTTTTTCCAGCTATGCTTTCAAATGGTGTGCTCGTCTTGTGTTGTTTGGAAGTTGAAGAGTTTATTTATACATTTTGTGTGAGCTTTTGTCTTGAAGGTCTCTTTTCAGTTCATTATATGTGTAATGTTTAAGTGGAACTTTTATTTGGTCTAAATTTGAGGATGGTTTTAACTTATAAAGTTTTGAATGTGGACAAATAAAAACAAAGCTGAACTTTGTGATTTCTCCATATTAATGTTTGATTCTTTGTTTTACCCGTGCTTTGTTGTCACTGCTTCAAAGAATGGAGTTTGGCAACTAAAGATGGAAATTATTATGTTGCAAGTTTTCCATCTTTAGTTTGGTTTTAAACATCTTTTTTTTTCTTGTTTATATGGTTATAGATAGCCTTAATTTTGGGATAGGATGGTGGAGATTTGATTGCATTAACCATAATCAAGGTGGGGACGTTGCTGCACATAATCAAAAGTTCTCTTCTCTCTGTTTTTTTTTGTTGTGTTATAGGTGGAGGCCTATAATGATGAGAACCCTAGAAAGCAGAACGGAGTTTGCACAGGTGGGCACTTGAAGATCTTCAGAGACTTCATGTTGCAGAGGAGTAAGCAGTTGAAGAGGGAGGTGGAGTTGAAATGCATGTGCTGGAAGATGTTGGTCGTTGGGTAAGCCAAAGAGAGCTTCTTATATGAGAATCTTGTATTGGGTTCCGACACGTTCTTGGAGGTACTAGTAGCGTCACCTTAGCCTAAAACAAAATGAATCATATTTCTCATACTATTGCAGAAACAATACACCCTTTTTATAAGGATGGATGATGTAATATTTTATATAGTTAAGGGTGAATTAAACCATGAATATGCTAGGTTATCCATGGTGGAGACGTTGAATACACTGATATTTTTGCAATGTACAAGTACATGCAACCCCGATGGATTGTTCAAGATTCTTTCATTCTCATTCCAAGGATTTTAGCCACTTCCTGGTAACAGTTCTGCTTCAAACGAATATCTCTTTAACCTCAATGAGTAATCATTCTTATTGTCCATCTTGTTCTTGTCAATCATTTTTCCAGAATCATTAGATTGTTTCACTAACCACTTGTACCTTTCTTTACCTCCAATTCGGAATCTGGGAATTATAATTACTGCTGATAGGTTCGGTTTTCCCAACTATATATGTACTCATTTCATCTTTGTTTTTGCAAGAGTAGAGAAGAAACTGAGATTCTAGAGCTGTAAGTGAAGGCAGTGCACCATAAATTGTGCTGCAGTAATTTTATTATTGTATAATTAGGACTATTATTCTTGTCATAGTCATGCGAGACAAGGTATTTGTATACATTAATGTGGAAATGAATTATTAATTTTGTGAAGTTGATTTTATTATTAAATTAATGTGGAATAAAATTTTTAATTTTGAGTCTTTTTCCCTTTCTCTGAAAGCGGCAGCGCGCTGCAGCTTTCAGAGGAAGGGATTTTTTTTCGTCATCGTAAATAAATTATCACCGGTTGAAAATTGGGTGCTAACAAAAAAAACCGGTGCTAATTTAGCACCGGTTGAAAACATGTGCTAACAAAAAACCGGAGCTAATTAGCACCGGTTGATAAACCGGTGCTAACAAAAAAAACTGGTGCTAAATTAGCACCGGTTGAAAAACCGGTGCTAAATTAGAAAAACCGGTGTTAACAAAAAAACCGGTGCTAGAGGTGGGTCTCTGTGGTAGTGTTATAACTTCCTATTTCTGTTATAAACAATCTTTTCCCTTTCTAAATTTCATGTCTATATTTTTTTATCTCCATAGCTTAACGCAATGCGAAAGAAACTTCAGTCCATTTGCAAAGATTTTGCCAAGATCCAAGCAGAGCTTGAGACCACTAGGGGGGATTTCATGAAGACCATGATGTTTTTAAGAATTGGCTCCAAGTAATTAGAATCATAGCGCAACAGGACTAATCCTTCCATAGTAAACCTCGAGAAAGACAACTCGGACTTAACCGTGGCACTAGATTCTGCAAAAAAAAAGAATAGGTGGCTTGGCAGAGTGGCGAGCATGAAGGCTTTCAGAGTTTATTGAGGGATATTGAGCAACAGAAGTATTATAGCGTGGTACCCTAGAGATTATTGATAGTTGTGATCTCTCTGAGGTAGACTATCAAGAAATAGTGCGCTATGTAACTAGTAAGTTTAGATCCTTGAAAAAATGTCTCGCTGATGCCAATAGGTTACCTATTCTCGAGGGTCGTGACATAGTTAACCGAGGTGAAGTTTACAAAATTTAGTCTTAGGTACAATAGGTTACATAGCTTCACATGGTAGCCTTAAATGAGATTTTGAGGCTGGATGAGGCCATAGCGGAGAAAGACACGGCTATCCCTAAAGATCCTCCCTTAGTGGAATCCGTTCTTTCCAAGAATACCCACCTTATGGGAGAGATCAAAACCTTGGTAAGCAACATTAAAGAGTTGGAAGAAAATGTTTGTCTTTAGGATCAAAGTGTATGAGCTCACAGTCTGTTTCATGGGGTTACTCGCCCAAAATTTACTGATAATGAATCCTTGCTAAGATTTATCCTTAAGGCTTATCATCACTAGATTATAAAACATAAAGTAGAGTCGAAGGGGACCAATGGTCAGAAGGAAGCTTCTAATGCTATTCTCGAATGGTTACGAGGATTACATGTCTTCCCTTTGAGAGGTCAAAGGTCTTCGAGGTTGGCGGCTAAAAAGGCCAATAAGAGCAGTGGCTCTTCGAGTCATAATACCAAACGATCTGTGAAGAAATGTACTAAAGACCAAGGCTCTCGAGTAGGACAAGCAACAAATAACCCCTCGCCAAAACATCCTCGATCAAGGGTTGTGATCGACTTAGCCAACTATCCCAAGGAGGAGCAAGAAAAGGATTTTTAAACTGGCATCAAAATGGTGAAGTAGAGAGAATGGAGGAGAAATTGAAGAAACTAGCCCCTTGATTCCTCAAGAGCTATATTTATAAGTTGTACAATATCCGTATGTGTTGGACAATGTCCTTAAATTGATATTTCATCGGATGTATATTATTTTTATAAGATACTCTTCACATGTTGCTTTTAGAGTTTTTAACGACCAAATCTTGAGCCATAGCGTATAGCATATGAAGTTTTTTACTGGCTAGTGATGGGCGCATAATAGTGTTCAATAATTAAAAAATACAAGGACACAAGAGGTTTTACCCAGGTTCGGTGTTTCCACCTACATCCTGCAAAAATTGTTCCACTAGATCATTGATCAAAATTACAATCGTCAGGGGGGCGACGGGAGTTGTGCTTATTAGCTTCTCACTTATTTCATCAGCCTTAGCTGGATTTAACAAAAGTTCCGCTTATTAGCTTTTCACTCATTTCTTCAGCCTTAGATGGAAATACAAGAGTTCCTCTTATCATATTTTCACTTATCTCCTGAGCATTAGCCGGAAATATACAAGAGCGCTGCTTATCAAATTTTTGCTCAATTCCTTTTTCATTAGCTGGAATTGATACAAGAGTGTTGTTTATCAACTTTTTGCTTGATACCTCAACATTAGCTGGAATTGATACAAGAGCGTTGCTTATCAGCTTTTCGCTCGATACCTCAGCATTAGCTAGAAACATATAAGAGTGCCGCTTATCAACCTTTTGCTCGATTCATCAGCATTAGCTGGGATTGATACAACAGTGCCGCTTATTAGCTTTTCACTCGATATTTTAGTCTAAGCGTGTAGCAAAAACCTTGTGAAATCTTCCGCTCTTATCAGATCCGATGGTATCTCCGTAGATGGGTAACATTCCATCTTCGGGGGACTTGAACTCCCTCCATGGTCTCGAGGATATAGTTACCCCCAGGATATGCTTCCACTACCTTATAAGGCCCTTCCCAGTTAGCAGCTAGCTTTCCTTTGGGTTCTCGTCGGCTTTTTTCATTCTTTCTCATCACCAGGTGTCCGGGGCTGAATTGGACTTTCCTGACTTTTTTATCATAATAGCGCCTCACCTTTTCTTTTACTTTAACCTCATGAATGGATGCTAACTCTCGAACCCCCTCTATCATATCGAGGTCCAAACACCGATTCTCATTGCTGACTCCTTCCTCAGGTACCACCATTATTCTTGGACTTGTTGACTGCTATTTCGACCGAAATTACAACTTTCGAGCCATAAACCAGACTATACGGCATTTCTCCAGCTACAGAAGACTCAGCAGTTCATAAGCCCACAAGATACTGGGAAACAAACAAATCCAATTTCCTCCAGCCCTCTCAAGCCTTGTTCTGATTCCATTCACGATTGTTTTATTTGTCACTTCCACCTCGCCATTGGCTTGAGAATGATATACAGACGTCACCTTTTACTTTATCTGGTATTCCTCGCACCATTTCTTTGAACGGATCTAGGCGAACTGCTTTCCATTATCCATTATTATGGTCCTCGGGATTCCAAACAGGCATATAAGGTTTTTCCAACAAAAATCACTCACTGATTTCCCAGTCATATTGGTCAAAAGCTCTGTTTCCACCCATTAAGTAAAATAATCGATAGCCACGATTAAATATTTGAACTTTCCAAGAGCCTCGAGGAATGGCCAAACCAAATAAATTCCCCATTTTTCAAAAGGCCACGAGCTGTGAATATTGATCATTTCTTCTTGAGGGATGTGCCTAAGTGGAGCATTCTTCTGACACTACTGAAAGACTTGTATATATCTGTTAGCATCTTCGAACATCATCAGCCATTAATACCCTGCTTGAATATGTGAAACCCCGAACCCAACTAGATTAATAAATAAAATATACCTCCGATACAAATCATGTTATCTCAATTGAACCTTTTTAATCCCTCTAATTGGAAAAAAAAGTTATTATGGATTAAACTAGATGTTAATCTCGGACGAAGTAAATTTGAATTAATAATCTTAATTATTGAAAAAATATATATTAGTTAATATTAAATTATGATAAAATTTAGTATAGGTTTCACTTAAGAAAGAGAAAGGAAATAATAGTAAATCAAATCAGAATGGAAACGCGAATTACTAATTGCACATTTTAAAAGAGTTAAGAAGTGATAAATTGAGTTATTAGATAATTATCTTGATTTTTATAAAAACATCTTCAGTAGTTTACCATATACCTTTCTCTAAAATGAATATTCCTTTGAATTATTGAGGAACACTAATTTTATAACATCCTAATATTTTTTCATACTTATCACAATTTTATATAATAGTAATTTTCAAATGTAATTACAAATAAGGATAAAATAAATAAGTTATCACTTCCAATATTGTTTTGATTTCAAGAGGAATAATTGCATTATATATATATAATTAATTAATTAATTAATTATAAGTACTAGAAAATCCAGTAAATAAAGAATTAAAAGAAAGGAACGGAAAAAGGTAAAATGAGACAATAAGTAATCAAACAAATTAAAACACCAAAAAGAAAAATGAATAGTACGCTGGGATGTGATGTCATAACAAAAAATTTCGGGCGCAAAGTAAAACAAAGCAATAATTAAAATAATAATAATAATAATAGTATTACTAATAATAAATAAATAAAGAAGTAAATAAATAAATAAGCAATTGAACAAACACATGCAAAAGAGCTGGCAGCAGACCTGAGAAAAATTATTCAATGTAATTTTTGAAAGAGTTAAATTTTGGGACAGTGAAATAATCTGGGAAGAAGAAGAAAATGGTGGATTCAAAGAAAATTTTGGACAAATTGGGACGACGGATTTCAAAGCACACTTTTGGGCAAATGGAATTATTGGGAAGAAAAAAGAAGACGCGGACATGAGAAAATTTATCCAAAGGAATTTTTGACAAGTGGACATATGCAATTGAGTGTTAAAAGGATAAAATTCTAGGTAGGTAGGGTGGTAGAGCCTACATTTTTTACTTAATATAAATACCTCCCCAAAACTCACAGCATTAAGAAACATTCTTACCAAATAATAGGGGTTAAGCAGTGAAGTAGAGGCAGAGGATTGCCAGCCAAGTTTAACTAAGGTGAGTGTTTTCATTGGTTTAGCATGAATTGAAGTAAAATATATATATATATATATATATATATATTGTCTTGTATGCGTACAGACTACCACTGGTGAACAGTAACCCCTCGAACCCCTGTCTTCGAATCCCTATTAAACCCTTAAACCCATGCCCTCGCATCCCTGTCCTCAAACCCCTGTTAAGCCTTGTCCTCGAATCCCTGTTAAACCTTGACCCCCCGAACCCCTGCTAAAGGGTAGCCCTCGAATCTCTGTCCTCGAACCCCTGTTAAACCTTAACCCCTCGAACCCTTGCTAAACAGTAGCCCTCGAATCCCTGTTCTCGAACCCTTGTCCTCGAATCCCAATTAAACCCATGCCCTCGAATCCCTGTCCTCGAACACCTACCCTAGAAACCCTTTTAAACCCATGCCCTCAAATCCCTATCCTCCTACCCTTGTTAAGCCTTGTCCTCGAATCCCTTTTAAACCTTGACCCCTCGAACCCCTATCCTCGAATCCCTATTAAACCCCTGCCCTCGAATCCCTGTCTTCGAACCCCTGGTAAGCCTTGACCCCTCGAACCCCTGCTAAACACTAACCCCTAAAACCACTGTCCTCGAACCCCTATCCTCAAACCCCTACTAAACCCTTAGCCTCGAACCCCTACTAAACAGTACCTCTCGAACCCCTGCTAAACCTTCACCTCTCAAACCCACTGAAAACGTTCACCTCTCGAACCACTTACCACTTGAACCTCACCACTCAAACTAGTAATACTTACCACTCAAACCTCACTACTCGAACTGGTACCACTTATCCCTCAAACCAGTACCACCCGATATCCATTCCACTTGAACCTTCTCCACTCGAATTCTTTACTCGAACCCCTTGTACTCGAACCCCTTGAACCCAAACCCAACTACTCGAACCCCTTGTACTCGAACCCAACTACTCGAACCCCTGTACTCAAAATACATACTCGAACCTGTACTTGAGCTCCATTATAAAGGGACATACCTGTCAAAAATAAATTGATAATATATGCGACTGTTAAACTGAGTGTTTATATTACTGTGTTCAATTATCATGAAACTGAGTTATGAACTACTCTAATATTTTTCTGTGAATGACCAGCTTGTACTTTATCTTGCTGTGTCAAACTTGAATCATATACTGCTCTGATATGTTATATGGATGGCCAGCTTGTACTTTATCTTGCCATGTCAAACTTGAAATATCTGCTACCTGATTACCTATCTGTGATTTTGGAGCCCCCGATGCGATTATAGTTCGGTCAAAGTTGGTGGGGAACGGTATTGACCGGACCGTCTGATTAGACCGGCTACTCATAGAGTTTCTGGTATGCTAGTATTACCCATTGTACTGTACTGATACGAGCTCGTAACTGAACATCTGATTGGGCGTGGTTGTCGAGACTGAATTCTGAACCGATTGCCTTCGGGCACTACTGAAAGGTTGTGCTTGTATGTTAGTCAGAGTTTCCACCTAGGCACTTGGCAGCAACTTGGC
Source organism: Rubia yunnanensis (assembly GCA_037428765.1). Lineage (NCBI taxonomy): Eukaryota > Viridiplantae > Streptophyta > Magnoliopsida > Gentianales > Rubiaceae > Rubia > Rubia yunnanensis. The sequence goes on along the minus strand of CM075069.1, from coordinate 27,894,774 downwards.
ACTAACCACCCGTATCCTTTTACTATGTGCCAGGACATATGTGGCTATTTCTTATTTGATATTCTGTGATCACTAAAATTGAACTAGGTAAATACTGGCAATGAAACCTCATTAAGCAAGGAGCTTACCCTAGTTAATCAACCTTTTTCAGGTGAAGAAGAACTGTAAGAGAAAAGCGCTTTGATGTCTTTACTTATTTTAAGAGAGATCCTGGATGAACTTTAACATGAATTTTGAATCTGTAATAGTTAGGTGAAACTTTCATTTAACACTTATATTAACACTTTCACTGTAATAGTAATTTAGGTTTTGAATTTATCTAAATCGCTTTCGCATAAAATCTATCTGCTTGTTACTGTTATCATTTTCGGTAGCACGACCAAACCCGACCCGACATTGTACGTTGGATTTGGGGTGTTACAGATGTGGCATCAGAGCTTCCTCAAATTAAGTAAAGGCAAATCAAAACTTAATTTAATAAAAGACTTCACATTTGCTTAACAATTATAGATATTCGAGACATTGTTGAACCTTGTCTACAAAACTAACAATTTATTGATGTCACTATCTAATAGGGAAAAAAATAATATATCAAATATTTGAAATACAGAAATCTATGAGGATTGTGAAAAAGAAAAGGGTATAAATGAATCCAACCATTACTGAACTATAAAAAAATTCTTCCGCCGTAATATCCCCGGTGAGAATACTAACATATAGTACGACGATAATTATGGAAACAAAGGCTAACCTTAGTCTCAACATATTATCAACAAATTGAGAGAAAATGTGATTTTGAATTGTTGGATAAATTCTTGTTTATACTGTAAAATATAGTCGTTTATAACTGTTATATTACCGTTGGGAATATAGACATTTATAATTGTTATATTATCGTTGGGAATATAGCCGTTTATAGCCAGTATATTACCATTAAATACACATTGACTAATTGTAGTTAAATGCTAATAGTTTAATGTTATCAAAGAAGATGTAAAAACACATAGTAGAGAAATAAGAATAGTGCAATCAATATTTGCTTCTTTTGAACTTTCAAAGACTTTCTAAATTGAAAATAAAAGTGTTCTCCTAAATAATTTTAAAGAAAAGTTAAATCTCAACAAAATATATCCCACTAAAAGGATTTTGGATTAAGGCATAAAAATTTAAATTTATAAAATAAAATAAATAATAATAATAATAGGTATCACTTCCATTTGACCTGAGAAAACCTTTGAATCACTTGGGGATGGCCAGCCCAAAGTTCGAATCAGGTTCTCATGTTAAATTGAAAGGTCCCTAAATAATAATGATAAAATTTTAGATCTCAAAACAGATAATGAAGCACTAGTCATCACCTGGATCTTCATAACATATATATCAATATTAGGCCGTTAAATAAAATTAAACTAAACTCAAAAAAATCAGTAATGAGAAACCTTAATTAATCTAAACTCAAACGAGTATCCTACCCTAATTGGACGAGGTAGATCCTGATTAGGGAATGAGAAACCTTAAATCCTTTATCATAAAGAATCAATAATGGATATAGAGCCGATGCAATTAGCATAGAACTTGATCAAATAAGGAATACCAAGACACGGGAACTAGAGTTGCAGGATATAGCACACAAAAGTTGACTCAGACTCAAGGTGGCATGCAAGTTCTGCATGGGCTGCATACGCAGATGGCAGAATTTGTAAGAGAACCCTGAGAAAAGGTTGGGGTCACATGGATATAACTCTAGTGATAATTGAACAAAGAATTTATGAACCTTGGGTTGACCTTCGGAATGGACCTCTCATGGTACAGAATGAGATAAAGAATATGACACCACTGAATGATTTAGGGTTGGATAAGGATAGAATCTAGAGGGACTAAAGTACTGGTAGTTCTTAAGAATGTATACTCTTTGATGATCATTCAAGCTAGGGATGAGAACCATGGTTTGACCAAGGTTATCGAAGGTACCCTCTCTAGTTTGGGTAAAATTTCAGTGAACTTCAGGGACGAAGTTCATTAAGGGGGGGAGATTGTGAAACCCCGAACCCAACTAGATTAATAAATAAAATATACCTCCGATACAAATCATGTTATCTCAATTTAACCTTTTTAATCCCTCTAATTGGAAAAAAATTACTATGGATTAAACTAGATGTTAATCTCGGACGAAGTATATTTGAATTAATAATCTTAATTATTGAAAAATATATATTAGTTAATATCAAACGATGATAAAATTTAGTATAGGTTTCACTTAAGAAAGAGGAAGGAAATAATAGTACGTCGAATCAAAATGGAAACACGATATACTAATTGCACATTTTAAAAGAGTTAAGTAAGAAATGATAAATTAAGTTGTTAGATAATTATCTAGATTTTTATAAAAGTATCTCCAATAGTTTACCATGTAGCTTTCTCTAAAACGAATATTCCTTTGAATGATTGAGGAACACTAATTTTATAACATCCTAATATTTTTTCATACTTTTCACAATTTTATATAATAGTAATTTTCATATGTAATTACAAATAAGAATAAAATAAATAAGTTATCACTTCTAATATAGTTTTGATTTCAAGAGGAATAATTTTATTATATATATAGATAATTAATTATAAGTATTAGAAAAGCCAGTAAATAAAGAATTAAAAGAAATGAACGGAAAAAAGGTAAAATGAGACAATAAGTAATCAAACAAATTAAAACACCAAAAAGGAAAATGAATAGTACGCTGGCATGTGGTATCATAAGAAAATATTTGGGGAGAAAAGGAAAACAAAGAAATAATTAAAATAATAATAATAGTAGTAGTATTACTAGTAATAAATAAATAAAGAAGTAAATAAATAAATAAATAAATAAGCAATAGAACAAACACATGCAAAAGAGCTGGCAGCAGACTTGAGAAAAATTATTCAAAGTAATTTTTGGAAGAGTCAAATTTTGGGATAGTGAAATAATCTGGGAAGAAGAAGAAAAATGGCGGATTCAAAGACAATTTTGGACAAATTGGGACGGTGGATTTCAAAGCACACTTTTGGGCAAATGGAATTATTGGGAAGAAAAAAGAAAACGACGGATATGAGAAAATTTATCCGAAGGAATTTTTTACAAGTGGACATATGCAATTAAGCGTTAAAAGGATAAAATTCTAAGTAGGTAGGGTGGTAGAGCCTATGTTTTTACCTAGTATAAATACCTCCCCAAAACTCACAGCTTTAAGAAAAATTCTTACCAAAGAATAGTGGTTAAGCAGTGAAGTAGAGGCGGAGGATTGCCAGCCAAGTTTAACTAAGGTGAGTGTTTTCATTGTCTTGGCATGAATTGAAGTAAAAAAATATATTTTGTCTTGTATGTGTACAGACTACCATCGGTGAACAGTAACCCCTCAAACCCCTGTCCTCGAATCCCTATTAAACCCATGCCCTCGCATCCCTGTCCTCGAACCCCTGTTAAACCTTGTCCTCGAATCCCGATTAAACCTTGACCCCTCGAACCCCTGCTAAACAGTAGCCCTCGAATCCCTATCCTCGAACCCCTGTTAAACCTTGACCCCTCGAACCCTTGCTAAACAGTAGCCCTCGAATCCCTGTCCTAGAACCCCTGTCCTTGAATCCCTATTAAACCCATGCCCTCGAATCCCTATCTTCGAACCCCTATTAAACCCATGCCCTCGAATCCCTATCCACGAACTCCTGTTAAGCTTTGTCCCCGAACCCCTGTTAACTCCTGACCCCTCGAACCCCTGCTAAACAGTAACCCCTCGAACCCCTGCCCTCGAATCCCTATTAAACCCCTGCCCTCGAATCCCTGCCTTCGAACCCCTGGTAAGCCTTGACCCCTCGAACCCCTGCTGAACACTAACCCCTCGAACCACTGTCCTTGAACCCATGTCCTCGAACCCTTACTGAACCCTTGCCCTCGAACCCCTACTAAACAGTACCTCTCGAACCCCTGCTAAACCTTCACCTCTCAAACCCACTGAAAACCTTCACATCTCAAACCACTTACCACTCGAACCTCACCACTCGAACTGGTAATACTTACCACTCAAACCACACCACTCGAACTGGTACCACTTACCCCTCAAACCAGTACCACCCGATACCCATTCCACTTGAACCTTCTCCACTCGAATTCTTTACTCGACCCCCTTGTACTCGAACCCAACTACTTGAACCCCTTGTACCCAAACCCAACTACTCGAACCCCTTGTACCCGAACCCAACTAACCGAACCCCTGTACTTGAAATGCATACTCGAACCTATACTTGAACTCCATTATAAAGGGACATACCTATCAAAAATAAATTGATAATATATACGACTGTTAAACTGAGTGTGTATATTACTGTGTTCAATTATCGTGAAACTGAGTTACGCACTACTCCGATATTTTTCTGTGAATGACCGGCTTGTACTTTATCTTGCCGTGTCAAACTTGAATCATGTACTGCTCTGATATGTTATGTGGATGACCAGCTTGTACTTTATCTTGCCATGTCAAACATGAAATATTTTCTACCTGATTACCTGTCTGTGATTTTGGGGCCCCCAACGCAATTGTAGTTCGGTCGAAGTCGATGGGGAACGGTATTGACCAGACCGTCTGATTAGACCGGCTACTCGTAGAGTTTCTGGTATGCTAGCATTACCCATTGTACTGTACTGATATGAGTTCGTAACTGAACATCTGTTTGGGCGTGGTTTTCGAGACTAAATTCTAAACTGATTGCCTTCGGGCACTACTGAAAGGTTGTGCCTTGTATGTTAGTCAGAGTTGCCACCTAAGCACTTGGCAGCAACTTGGCACTAACCACCAGTATCCTTTTACTATGTGCTAGGACATATGTGGCTATTTCTTATTTGATATTCTGTGATCAGTAAAATTCAACTAGGTAAATACTGGGAATGAAACCTCACTAAGCAAGGAACTTACCTTAGTTAAACAACCTTTTTCAGGTGAAGAAGAATTGTAAGAGAAAAGTACTTTGATGTCTTTACTTATTTTGAGAGAGATCCTGGATGAACTTTAACATGAATTTTGAATCTGTAATAGTTAGGTGAAACTTACATTTAACACTTATATTAACACTTTCACTGTAATAGTAATTTAGGTTTTGAATTTATCTAAATCGTTTCCACATAAAATCTATCTGCTTGTTACTGTTATCATTTTCGGTAGCACGACCAAACCCGACCCGACATTGTACGTTTGGTTTGGAGTGTTACAGAATAAGTTTCCTCGATGCTAATCTCTCTCCTTGATAGCTTCCACATATGCCCTCATGAGCTTCCCTGGTCAAGTAATCTGCCTCATAGGGGTTAACGCATCAAAGTACTAGCTGCAAATACCTTCTTTTGTCTAGAATTTCATCATGCAACACATATTTTGGTGCTTTCAGCCTAATTTTTCTGGCTTCAACTGCATCCTCCAGCAAAGACCCTTCTCGAAGATAATTCACTATAGGCATCACCCAAGTGTTTTCTTTCTCGAAAACCATTACCACTTGTTCCTCGAAACTTTAACTATTCAGGGTCTCAATGAGTAACTGCCTTTAAGGCTTAGCCCTCATGTCTGACAAAGCCAATTTTGTCAGAGCATCAACTTTATGATTTTCTTCCCTCATCACTTGATTTAAGACATAGATCTTAAAATTTATTAACAAGGAATTTACCACCTCCAAATACCTCTGCATATTGCGTTCTCTGGCCTCTTACTATCCATTAACTTGTTGAACCACAATTTGAGGATCACTAAAGATTTCTAAGTCTTCCACCTTTAACTCAAAAACCGCAATTGAGTAATCAGGGTTTCATATCTAGCCTCATTATTTGTAGCCTTAAATGCAAAATGCAACACATATGGATAATCTTTTCCTTCAGGGTTGGTGAGAAGCACTTCTGCTCCACTCCCCTCGAGTGTGAAGAACCATCAACGTATAGTTTCCACACGTCTTTCTTTCGAGCCTCCTCATTGAGATCAATAGAATCTGTAGTTTCCACTATGAAGTCTGCCAAGGCTTGTCCTTTTATTGTTGTTCTGGCCTAAAATTGTATATTATGCTCCCCCAATTCAACACCTCATTTCATAATACTTCCTAATGCTTCTGTTTTTAAAAGAACTTTCCTGAGAAGGTGATTTGTAAGCAGGATGGTCGTATGTCCTTGGAAGTAAGGCTGCAATCTTTGTTCGACATGTACCAATGCCAAAATTAATCTCTCGAGGGATGTATACCTCGCATCTAGCCCTTGTAGAGCTCAACTCACAAATTATATGGGGTACTGTAGCTTTTATTTCTCCTTCACAAGCATAGAGTTGATGGCCAAGTGTGAGGAAAAAATGTATAAGAAAAGAACCTCTCATTTTTCTGGTTTCATAAGAGTTGGTAATACTCGAAGGTGTTCTTTCAGCTGCTAAAACTCTTGAGCACATTTGTCCGTCCACTTGAACTTCTTTGCCTTTCAAAGTACATCGAAGAAAGGTAACTTTTTCTCAGCCCTCTTCGAGAGAAATTGACTTAGAGCTGCCAAGCATCATGTAAGCTTATGCACATCTTTCACATTCTGTGGGCTTTTCATTCTCATCAAAGCCTCTACTTTCTCTAGATTGACATTAATGCCCCTCTCAGATACCATAAACCCAAGGAATTTCCCAGCTTCTACTCCAATAACACATTTGGTTGGATTCAGTTTCAAATATGCATCTTTAAGCCTTTCGAAGGTTTCCTTCAAATCTGTCAAGAAATTCTCATAACCCCTACTCTTTACCACCATATCATCACATAAATCTCAATATTCTTGCCAATATGCTCCCTGAACAGCTTATCTACCAATCTTTGGTATGTCACCCCTGCATTCTTCAAGCCAACTGGCATCTTCTTATAACAATATGTGCCTACATCTATTATGAACAAAGTTTTCTCCTTTTCCTCTTCTGTAATCAGTATCTTGTGGTAGCCTTTGTGAGAGTCAAAGAAAGCCAACACCTGATACCCTGCAATAGCTTGTACAAACTTGTCGATGGGGGGTAAGAGGTAACTATCCTTAGGATAACACCCTTTCAAATTGGTGAAGTTTATGCACAGTCGCCAAGTCCCATCATATTTCAGACCATTACCGGGTTAGCCATCCATTACGGATAAAATACCTCCTCAATCACTTCCACCTTTATCAACTTATCTACGTCTGCCTTGATGGCCTCTACCCTTTTGGGTGCAAATATCCTTCTCTTTTGTTTAATAGGTTTAACTGTCGGACCAATATTCAGCTTATGGACTGCTAACCTTAAAGGTACCCCTGTGAGATCTGAGGTACTCCATGAAAATACATCCTTGTATTCACCCATAAAACTTCTCAACTCCCCTTTTATTTTCTCTGACTTGAACTTCCCTACATCCCTTGCCCCTCTATCTCAAATAGGCCCCTGCTCAATTTCTTTGAGGTTAACTCCCCCATGTACCGAGGCTACATCCCTCATCTTTATTGCTTCCCTTACTGCTGTGAGGTTACAGCTTTTAGCTACTTTGTGGTCACCTTGAATTGAAGCTATCCATTTGCTTGTCGGAAGTTTCATCATCAAATGATATGGGGACCATACTGCTCAGGCTTGACACATCAATAGCCTCCCAAGAATCACGTTATAGGGGGAGTATGCATCGACAACTATGAAATTACAGTCTATCGTTACCCTTTTATCTCCATCCGATATCCAAACTGACGGGGTAATCTCTCCTAAGGGGTATATAGGGTTTCCAGTGAACCCCGACAGGAGATGGAAGATTTTTTCAACTTGTTTGGTCCTATATCTAGTTGTTTGAAAAAATCAACAAACATTATCTCAACTCCGCTCTATCATCAATAAAAACCCTTTTTACCAATGAAGTTCTAAGTATAGCCACGACCACCATAGGATCTGCATGTGGGGTCTGATTCAAAACCGCGTCTGCTTGTGAAATATTTATTAATTCATCTGGTTGGAATCTCTTGTGCCTCGGCTCTTCCACGGGTGCTTTATGAGAATCAGCCTTCGTAATTGTATTTGAAGACCTTTCGCCCAAAACTCCACTTATCATGTTTATCACCCTATAGATAGGAGGATTTTCGTTATTTATATTCTCTTGATTTCCAGCTGGCTGTTCTCGTGGACCTTCATCCCTTCTTCCTTACTCTCTATCTCGAGGCTCTAGAAACTCGTGACCCTAAGGTCTCCTATCCCCTCTACCTCCATTATTATGATAATTTCTCGTGTATGGTGGCTGATCATTTCTGGGTCTAGGAGGCTCGCCCCAATTTCCTCGCCTAGTTCCAAGACCTTGAAGGCCATCCTTCCCTCTCGTACCTCTCAATTTCCATCTTTAAATTAGTGCAGTCATTCGTATCATGGCCATAATCCCTGTGGCTCTTCTCCCAGACACTGTTGCGGGCGTGTTCTGCATTGGTTGGGGATGCCTGAGTATCCCTCGATAAATGCTTAGAATTTGTGCTGGTGACCTATTCATGGGTGTATACCTCTTGAAACTGGGTCTCACCACCTCCCTTGGCTTCTTTCCCCAAGGGTCATTGCTTCTTCCTAGCTTATCAATCATGCTTTCCTTTTTTTCTCCTTGTGGCATCTTCCACCTTTGAATATTTTTCAACTACTTCTTGAAGTTTCTGCAATGTTCGAGGGACATTGGTACTTAGCTTCTTATATAGCTCTAAATCTCGCATCCCCAGCAAGTATCCCCGAATCACATCATTCTCTGTGATTTCCACCACTCTCAAACTTTCGTCCACAAATCGATGATAAAAGGCCTCCATCGTCTCTCCAGGTTTCTATTCAGGCTGATACAAGTCTAACAAAGTTTTAGTAAACTTTTTATTCGGGGCGTATTGGCTTAGCAATGCCACACTGAAGTCTCTATACGAGTTGAAGGAGCCCCTTTGCAATTTTTTATACCATTCTCGAGCCTTCCCTCGTAGGTAACTCCCCACTAGCTTGCATCGTCAAAATCCCTTGAATTCATCAAATTGGGGAACGTTTGAATGAATTCTTGAGGATATGATTCTCTATTATACGTGGGAAGCCCGTCCAGGGATTTCATTTCTACTGGCCATCGTACTCCTATTATCAATGGAGTAAATAGAGATCCTACCACCTGGCCAAGTGATCCAATCAGCATGTCCAATTCCCTCTTCAGTGCATCTCCCGTGTCTCCCATTAGCCCTCATTGCTTTCCAGATAAATTCAATCCGCTATTAGTATCTCCATATAGCATTTGATACATGGGCTATTGAACCATATACCCATGATTCATCCAAGACTGCATCGCCCCTGAACTTACATAAGGTTGTCCATAAGGGCCATAAAATCCTTAACTGGCAAGGTAATTTGATACTCATGTGCTACCATATCCCTGAAGTCCTTGTCATATCGATTTCATGGGAAATGCAACCGTCGAAGCTATCGGCATCGAAAGAGGGATGGAACATACCACCCCTGGCAAATATTCTAGAAAAAAAGGTTGAGGTCATGCATGATACCCCTCTCGAGCATCTCCAAAGTAGGGGAATGCCATCATGGGTTGGGAAACATTACCCGCAGGTATCTCCATGACCGTTGAAGGTATCGTGTCTCTCGATATACCCATAGGTACCGAGAGAGGTGTAACTTGATATCCAGCAACGGCTAACATCTAAGTTCTTACGCTAGATCCAACTGTGAGCCAACCCCTCACATATCTTAATTTGCTTCCACGGTTCTTTCATTGGCCTCGATATGGGAATCACCAGAATCTTCCGTGAAGCAGCCATCTCTTTCATCGTATGACCCAGCTGGTATATTTTGTGCTGGATTAGTGACCTGTGCACTTTGTCCCACATTATCCTCTGGATGCCTCAAAGGTCTAGCTATATCTCGAGAGGCTTTGACTATCGGTTGACTAGGCTTGATAGAGCCTTATATTACCTCCAGCCCACCAGTCGATACCTGTAACGCTCCCAGCTCACCTGTTGAGGCTTGCACCATTTTGCCCTTCATGTTCTTCGACAATGAAGGGTTAACCATCGTTCTTCTTCCTCAATATGGGAATTGTATCTCGTCAGTGGCACCTATTCTCTTCAACCTTAACCTCTCACTCCTTTGAGTATCCGTAGAAGTGGACATAAAACCAAAGACTCAAATTTGACTAAATTGGTCCCACTGGGCGTGCTAATTGATGCGTCTGGAAATCGATCAAGCTACTTCTTTAAATCCTTTGGTTGAGATCTGCAAGACAACAAGCCCCGGGAAGTCCCAGGGGAAAAATCTTAGATGCTTTATTCAAAACAATACCCAAATAAGTATAAAAGTGCAAATTAATAATAATGAATACGTCCATGATATTTATACTGTATAATTTAATAGTATTTGTCACTAATTATAATTCTTAATAAGCATTAAGTGCAGTGACTAATTATTCCTTCTCCTAATACCTTTATTGGACCGAAAGAGGCCCAATACGCTTTTTGGGCCTTCACTAGGTTTGACCATCATCATCACTGCAGTGTTTTGATAACTATTTAGATGGTTTTTTTCAATATCAACAACAAAACTTTCATTGTTTGGATGCTACTTTCGTAACAGAGGCATGGACAGTTGAGAAGTTTTATCATTAACAACATTACTTTCAGATTTTTCTATCTACTACAGCGGTCGGAGGTTTACTTTTCCCTTTAGCCCTCACCATAGCAGGTATGTGGCTGTAGCCTTTCTGGAACTCATTAAGTATGTGGTACAAAGGCATATCTGATGGTACCGTGGGATTCATCGAATAGAAACAGCACTTAGTGGAGACTATATTTAGGCGGAAAAGTAAGAAGACTCTTCATTAAAAGAAGCCCGATGATATTTTTTTTGGGTTTCTAGAATATACATGAATTCGACTATGACCTCGAGCAAAACTTTTCACATGGCCTCCAGTCTAATTTAGAGTTGATACTCGAATTTCATACTCGAATATAAGTAACATATTTTATACTCAAATTTAATGTGGTCTTATATTTTCAATATTTTAAACCAAACGATATTTCTATATTTATAAGTAACATAATTTAGAGAGGTTAGGGTACTATATTTCATAATCGAATTTCAAATTCGAGTATAAGTAACATATTATATACTCAAATTTAATGTGGTACTATATTTATAAGTAACATATTTCATACTCGAATTTAATGTGAATTATATTTCATCTCTTGATGTGGAAAATATGTTAATTTAATACCATGTTAGTGTATATGTTGTTTGCACATTTCATTTAGAGGAGCAATACAAAATATAAAATCATAAAAAAGTGTAAGTGTTGTAGGGCATTAGTGTGTTTGGCACTATATTTTTGTGAAAATAATTATATGACATATAATGTTATTTAAGGATGACGATAACTCATAAGAAGTGGTTCCGGGGAACTACTCATGTAATTTTCATTTTATGTCATAAATAATAAATTCCATAAAAAATTTTCTACTTTCTTTTTTGGTCTGTCCCATTGAAAACTTCATTATTTGGCTATTTTCTTTTTTGAACACAAATTGGTGCTTCAATTCCACTATGGCCCATTGAAACAAAAAAAGTAACCACAATCTTTTCTTTCTCATTAACCAACTCAGCACTCCTAAATGGGCATGCAAAAAGTGATTATGAAGTTTTCTATGAGACGGCGGGAGTATTTAGTTAAGAATAATGAAGAGTGCGTCTCTTAAAAGATGGTATTTTCATAACCCATGGAAATACCAAGGTTTAAAGTACAAATTAGAATAAATGAAAATAAAATTTTTGGGCTATATGAATCGGGTTATAAATTTTGTAACTACTATACATTGCATAATACATTTTTTGGAAATATGTAAATATAACTCTGTACAATTGAGAAAGTTCAAATAAAACTCTAAGATAATTTTTAGTGCAAACATAACCCTAACTACTTTACATAAGCGTAAATATAACCCTAAAGACTATATTCCAGCATTGACTGGTCATTTCCGGCCATTGATCGACTAGAAATGACAAAAATTCCCTTACAACCTAAAGAAAAAACTTGAAAGGCAAAAATGCCCTCCCCACCCACCCCTAGCCACTATCTTTGTCTTTGTCCCTGGGTTGCGTCCCTGCCTCTGTCTTCGTCACTGGGCTACGGCGGCGTTGCTACTGTTGGTGATGGTGGGGTGGCAGCGTTTGAGGGGAATTCATCGGTAATATGGCCCCAGGAAGCCTATTCTACCACCAGCTCGAATGTGGGATCCGAATCTGAGCTCCAGTCATGCTACCATCTCTTAAGATGGTGGGAGGAGGACGCGGCAGCAGCGGCATAGTGGTGGAGCAGTGGGACAGTGTGATGTCGGAGTCGATGGCAGTGTCTCCGAGCCAGGAGCAGCCTTTTATACAATGGATCCAAACCTAAACCTTATACTCTCCGATCCATCCTTGTGAAGCCACAACCATCCTTCACAATTACTCCGCTCAATTCTCCAAAAAAAACATAAAACAATCGAATTGCAAAAATACCAGGCAGTGTAGGTCCGACCAGCAACATAAAATTGCCCCGAGAAGAATCAGAAGAAGAAAAGTTGACATCGCACCAGAATTCTTGTACCAGGAAAAGAGGATTCTTCTCCTTCCATGAGCTAAATTCCCTCGCCATAATCATTGTCCTCTCCTCCAGTGACATAGTGAGCATCACATACTTCGCCTTCTTTCTCTTATCCCTAATCTATATCTACATCATATCCTTCACCGCGCCCTATCGTGGCCACCTCCACTGATGCCCTGCCCTGGCACTACCGCCCCTAGTACCTCTGCCAGTTTGAGCTTCTCCGGCATCTATCAACCTTGCCCCACCGATGGAGTACTGCACACCACCCGACGGCCCCTCCTCCTCGCCCAACCACCGCTTTATGAAAGCCACCCTCGCCATATTCAACTAATCAAATAAAATTCACAAAATGGATAAAAGGGTTCTTAGATTTCAATCAAACAATCACTAGCTTACTACATTAGTACTAGCACTACAAGTACCTTAACCATAGCCAATGATCGCTTCTTATTCAACACAAACAATCACTAGCTTACCACTTGATAAGACGTATTTACCATAAGGAAATGATCTATTGCTGACATGATTAAATAGAATACAAAAGGAAATAGAGTACTACTAAGACTCTGGCTTAGTCAACAAGACTTATCCATAATCAATCAAGTCAATCAAATAAAATCAATCCTAATTTACTCTAACACCCTTCCTCAAGCGAAGCATCATATACTCAGCAACGCAAAGCTTGGACCTAAAGAATTCGAACAGAGCACGAGAAATTCCCTTGGCGAAGATTTCAGTAATCTGAAGACTAGTGGAAACATGGGCAACTCAAAGCTTGCCAGAGGAAACCAACTCATGAATGAAATGATAATCAATGTCGATATGCTTCGCCCTTTTTTGTGCAACCGGATTCTGAGCCAGAAAGATGGCACTGTTGTTGTCACATAACAACAGTGGAGAACTGGAAAGCTGAATAGGAAGATCGCAAAACAAATGAGACAGCCAAACTACCTCTGAAGCAGTATTGGCAAGGGCCCAATACTCTGATTCAGTACTAGAGCGAGAGACAGTGGGCGACTTCTTTGCGCTCCATGAGACCAAATTTCCACCGAGGAAGACTGCATAACTATAGGTGGAATGTTAGGTTTTCTAACAGTAAGCCCAATCAGAAATGGAATAACCCAAAACCTCCAGAGTGCTGGCAAAGAGAAAAGTAAGACCAAAATGTAGCATGTCGCGAACATATAGAAGAATCTGAGTGACCGCAGCAAAGTGATCATCACGAGGGTCCTGAAGAAACTGACTAACGGTGTTAACCAAAAAAGCCAAGTATGGTCGAGTGATCCTCAAGTACTGGAGATCACCAACCAGGGATCTGTAAAGAGTCGGATCTAAAAATGAGGACTAATGGAGCTGTGTAACTGTGAACTAAGAAAAAAAGGAGTAGTGATGGAACAACATTAGACATGCTGGAACGAGTAAGAATATCTAGAGCATACTTAGTTTATCCAAGAAGTAAGCCCGACGAAGTGGGTGAAACCTCTAGGCCAAGAAAGTAATGCAGTATGCCAAGATCCTTAATAGCAAACTCCCAATGTGTCATATCAATGAATTGGTGGAGGAGAACAGAATCGTTGCTAATGAGGATGATGTCATCAACGTAGACTAGGAAACAAAGCAAAGACGTCCCTCTAGATGGAACAAATAAAGAAGTGTCAGCCGAATTGCATTGAAACTGAGCTGCAATAGATAAGTACTAAACCTCTGAAACCAAGCTCGAGGAGCCTGCTTAAGACCGTAAATGACCTTTTCAGACAAAAGACGTAATCCAAATGAAGTGGGTCCTTATAGCCAACAGGTTGCACTATGTAGACTCGAGTATCAAGAACACTGTTCAGAAAAGCAGTCTTGACGTCCAGCTGATGAAGGGGCCAGGAGCGCATTGTAGCAATGGAAAGAATAGTGCGTACATTGGAAGCTTTGACCACAGGACTGAAAGTGTGATCAAAATCAAAATCCAGAATCTGCAAAAACCCCAGAGCAACAAGTCAGGGCCTTATGGCAATCAACGGTGCCATCCCGGCGATACTTCAGCCGATAGACCCAATTGGAGCAAACAATGTTGGCATCGATGGGCGAGGAACCAAATCCCAAGTGTGTTGACCTTTAAGGGCAGCAATCTCTTCATCAATAGTAGCTATCCAAGAAGGATCTTTAAGAGCTGAGCAGTAATCGGAAGGCTCTGACTGAGTAAGAAAGGAAGCAAGAAGACCATGGGCAACAATATCTGAGTAAATCCCATTGTTGAATAGCACCAGTGATTGTCCGAGTAACCATTCGATGGGGATTCGGCCGAGACCGAGAAGGTGGAGGCATCGGACTAGCGGAAGAGACCTGAGATGGAGTGGCGGCAGTGGTAGGAGAAGGCACGGCCTAGGAAGGTGGACTGGCCGACGGTGACCAAGAGAGGAAGCGTCGTGCAGGTGTAGGCTCATCGGAATCGGATGGGTAAAATGGACAAGGTGCAGAGACCGATTCATCAAATGGAGACAATAAGGGACTTGAACCATCATCATCATCCAAAAATACAGAGACATCCAAAGTTGAGAGAAAAGACGCTGAAATAGAGGAGGCAAAAGGGAAACAACTCTCGTCAAACCGAGCATGACGGGTAACATAAATTTTTCTAATAGTAGTGTCAAGACAATGGAAACCCTTATAATGGTAGCTATATCCAATGAAAACATAAGGAATTCTCTGTGGAGATAACCTATGATCGGCCATAGGACGAACAAAAGGGAATACTCGACAACCAAAAGGATGGAAGTTTGAGTAAATAGGGTCCCGCTAATAGAGAAGACCATAGGGAGAGGCACCATGTAAAACTCAAGTAGGTAACCAATTAATGGTGTAAACTGCAGTGGCAAAAGCGTCAACCCATCTAGAAAGTGGAAGATGCGAATGGAATAGCATCGTAAGGCCCATTTCCACAACATGCCGATGTTTTGGCTCTACTCGTCCATTTTCCTCCAGAGTATATGGACATGAAACTTGATGATGAATTCCTTTTGAGGAAAAATGATACCGCATGCGCGTGTTGAAAAACTCAGTGCCTCCATCACTCTGAAAAACCTTAATAGTAGATGAAAATTGATTTTCCACTAAAGCCTCAAACTGTAAGTATGTTTCAAAAAAATCAGATTTTCGATGAAGCGGAAAAAACCAAGTAAAATGAGAATGATCATCCACAAACAAGGCATAATAAGTAAAACCAGTCTCAGATGGAGGGACCCCACAAATCACAGTGTACCAAATCCAGGACGCGCACAGCACGTTTAGTGTTTTCAACAAAGGATAACCACTGCCCCGTTGCCATAACACAAGGAGTACAAGTATGCATTTTAGGTAATAACGAGGAAACAGAAAGTAAACCGGACTTTTGCAAACTGGAAATGATTGCAGTGGGCACATGTCCTAGGTGAGCATTCCAAAGCTCGAAGGATGTCCGTCCTTTATTCTGTTGCAAAAACGAAACCAGTGCTACATCACATTTGTCCAACACGTACAAGCCTCTATTACTATGGCCCCTGCCCACGACTGCCCTGGATACTTTGTTCTGAATAACAAATTTCTGATCATCAAAAGTAACAGACACATTCAAATCTTTGGTTAGTTTACTAATAGACAGTAAGTTGTTAGTGATCTCAGGAACAACCAGAACATCATATAGTTTCAAATGATCAGAAATATGAGAATCACCAATATGCAAAATCTGAATAGAGGAACCATTACCAACAGAAACCTGAGAATTACTAGAATAGGGAGAAACATTGTCCAATCCGGAGGCTGAAAACGTTATGTGACAGGTTGCACCAGAATCAAGATACTAGTCTGATGTGCTCAGAGATGGGTTTAGCTGCATGGATGCCTAGAATTTTTCATCCAGATGAGTTGAGTCTGTACAACGGGTCTAAGCCAACATCTTATAACAAGTGGCAGTTGGGCCGACCACACCAAGTGCACTGCGGTCGACCATGACCAGAACCCGAGCCTGAGGCAGCCGGTTGGGCATAACCAGAGGATCGGCCACCAGGATGACCACCGTAATGACCGCCTCTGGCAGCGCGTGATCCAAATGCGTCGCTGCCTCTCACCGGCGCGTGATCTCATGCTTGGCCGGCTGAGGGGTTTCTCCCACTACGAATGCAACTAGCCCGGATACCGGTGTTGAATTTCCCTGTAAATTTTTAAGAACGCCTCATGGTTCTTGGCACGAGATAATACATCGGCATATAAGGGTGTAGGTGAATAACTAATCAGAGAGGCAGAAAAATCTTTGAACTCAAACCCGAGAGCAGTTAAAACCAAATTATCTTATCATCATTAGAAACTGGAGAACCCATAAGGGATAATTGCTTTAAAATATATTTAAATTGTAAATGGAGTTCATAAACGGTACCGCTGTTACGTATACCGTGGGCATCTGCACGAATGCAGAGAATGGTGGTTGTGCTACTGTTCTGAAAAGTGGCCCAAAAGTTGTCCCAGATGTCCTTGGCAGTCACACACGAGGCCGGGAGTTCGGAAAGGGCCTCCAGAGAGAGAGATGAGAACAACATACTGCAAACCCTATGGTCTACATCAATCCAGAGGTCATAGACTTCCTTGGCCAATGTGTAAGTCGTCGTACGGTGAGTCTTGGAGCCAGCATTAGGAAAGCTGAGGGCGGCGGTGAAAGTTGGAGATGTGAAGCCGGCCGATAGCGGAGTAGGGAGAGGTGGGCATGGCATCGAACCATCAAGATTACCAAACAGCTTTTGAGGTCTGTGGACATATTCAATCTGACGTTTCTAGAGAAGAAAGTTGGACTTATTGAGCTTGATTTTCATTATTTGAAGAAGGGTATTGAATGATAATTTTTCACTAGCCATGATGAGAGTGATGTCGAAAAAAATTTGTTGGACGGGAGAGGGGAAAGGAGAAGTTCAGCCGCTGGAGGGAGAAGGAGAAGGGCGGCCAAAAATTTTAGATTTTGGAAGGGGAATCAAAACACTGCTCTGATACCTTGATAAGACGTATTTGCCGTAAGGAAATGATCTATTGATAAATGATTAAATAAAATACAAAAGGAAATAGAGTACTACTAAAACTCTGGCTTAGTCAATAAGACTTTTCCAGAATCAATCAAATTAATCAAATAAAATCAATCTTGATTTACTCTAACACC
This sequence comes from Rubia yunnanensis, assembly GCA_037428765.1. Lineage (NCBI taxonomy): Eukaryota > Viridiplantae > Streptophyta > Magnoliopsida > Gentianales > Rubiaceae > Rubia > Rubia yunnanensis. Next base: position 27,876,989 of record CM075069.1, on the reverse strand, counting down.
ACTAATTAGAAGAAACTGGCAATTCATCAACATATGAATCACATTCACATAGATCACATGAATTATATAAACCACATTTCCATGATTAACAAAAACATCCAATTACTAGCTTACTACTGACCAGAAGAACATAATCCATCAACATATGGACCATATGAATCAGACGAACCACATTTCCTCGATTTGCAAGGATTTGAACTTCTTGAAAAAAATTATATGCAAATTCAAAGCTTCTTATTTCCTAATCCTCTTCTCCGGGCAAACAAACTCATCCTTAACTACCTCAGAACAGAGGTGGCAAATCCAACGACCATGGAACCTTTCCCGGACCCTCTTGATGTAGGCTATAGTGCATTCCTCCGTGAGGCCATTGTGAAGGAGATATTTTGTTATATTTCATGTATATATTGTACCACATTTAGAATCCTTTTCCATTTGTATTTCTGTATATGGTTCCTTTATATAGCACCCTAGTACCATCAATAAAAATACACATTCATATTATACAATATTTTACATGGTATCATAGCTAAAATCCCAAAAACCTAAATCCTAAATTTTTCCACCACCATAATCGCGCCTTACGCGACAATCTTCCGTCTGACATAGCCTTCACGCGCCGCCTCCACCGCTACAGTTCAAGGCCGTTCGACTGTCATTCCTTTTCTTGTCATCATGGATCCTCTTGATCATGTTGAAATTGAAGATATTGTCGTTTCCATTAATCCTATTGTTTCTGATGCCGTCGTCGGACCATCGGATTCCGTGATGCCGTCTTCACACCCAATCGCCAGAGCCATTCCACCTCCCGCTGGTGATGTCAATATCCACACAGATCATCTCGATGCCGCCGCATCCATCTATCTTTCCTGCCTCAGATTCTTCCATCTTCCAAGCAGCTGTGCAAGCAGCAGCGATGGCCACTGCTAAGGCCATCCGTCAGTCCTCTGGTGACTCTTCTCATGCTTTTACTACTAATCATCCCTACTACATTTATCCATCAGATCATCCGGGTTTTAGAATCTGTCCTGAGATCTTTAAGGGTGATAACTATAATGAATGGAATGATTCCCTATTTAATGTTTTTTCTACAAAGCATAAGGAGGATTTTCTTGATGGTTTCATTGTTAATCCTTTGCCTATTGAACCTTTTTATAATGACTGGAATAGTGTGAATTCTATGCTTGTTGGTTGGGTGGTTCAAACTCTTGATCCATCCTTTTTTTCTAGTATTACTTATCGTGAATCTGTTAAGGATCTTTGGGATGATCTTAAACAGCGTTTTGCCCTTGGTAATGGTCCGCGCATGTGTGAACATCGTGCAGCCATTTATACCTGTCACCAGAATGGTCAATCTGTTGCTGCATATTATACTAAATGTAAGAAGTTGTGGGATGAATTGATTACTTACTTGTCAGCTCAGACATGTGTTTGTCCTGCTACTCATACTGCTACTGAATCCCGTGAGATGGAGATGATTCATCAATTTCTCATAGGATTGGATGAAGAATACCATTCTTTGAGATCTCACAACTTGACACTTGACCTTTTAACTCCTATTGGTCGCGTTCACTCGCTTGCCATTCAGGAGGAGCATCACAAGACTTTTGTTCATGCTCGTGAGTCTGCCCCGGACAATATGGCCTATGCAGCACGTCGACCTCAGCCACAGCCGAAGCCGTCCGCCGCCACCCAAAGTCCCAGTACACCCACCCCTACTGTTGATAGAAAATCTCTCATTTGTACTCACTACAATAGCAAGGGTCATGATGCTGCTACCTATTTCAAAATTCATGGTTATCCCGAATGGTTTGAGAAACAATGATACAAAATTCTGGTCAGAGAGCTCAACCCCAGTAAACCCGCTCCTTAGCTGCCGCGTCATTTGCTGGAGCCGTACCTGCCGTCGCTGCCGTGACTCCACCTGCCGCCAATGCCACAGCCGTTCTCTCTGATACTGATCAAACAACTTTCGGTCCCACCTTGTCTAAAGAGCAGTGGAACTCGGTTATTAACATGTTCTCTAATTTGACTAGTTCTGAAAATGCGTCAGGTAAGTCTGTTTTACCTTGGATTCTTGATACCGGCGCATTATATCATATAACTGGTGACAAGAATCTTCTACATGATATTGAACCTACTGATCATGCTGATGTTATTCTTCCTGGTGGCTCTATATCTACTGTTTCTCTTCATGGGAACCTATATTTTGGAGACATACTTGTTACTCATGTTCTATTTATTCCAAAATTACGTTGAAATCTATTATCTTTTGCTAAGTTAACTACAGCCTTAAAATGCTTAGTCTTGCTTACTGAAAAATTATGTATCATTCAGGATATCATCATGATGACAGTGATTGGCATGGGTGATCAGCAAGGTGGGGTTTATTGGTTATGCAGCCTTGGGAGATTGCCAAAGCCGTTGCCATGGTCTTCATTTACTGTTGCCCATCATTATAACACCAGTGATTTGGTCATCCTTCCAGTTCGGTGTTGTATTTTATACCAGATATTTCTTCCAGCCATAGTCATTTAAATAAAATTGTACCTTGTTCCATTTGTCATCGGGCAAAACATTCTAGATCTAGCTTTCCTTTAAGTACTTTGAAGGCTAGTTATTTGTTTGAACTTGTTCATTGTAATGTTTGGGGGCTATATAGCTCACCATCTTCTAGTGGAGCTTTTTCCATTTTGACTATACTAGATGATTATTCCCGAGCTATTTGGGTTTATTTATTAGTATCCAAGACTGAAGTACCAGCCAAGATGAAGGAGTTTCTTGCTCTTACTCAGACACAGTTCCATCGGTCACTTCAGAAAGTTCGCGTTGACAATGGAACCAAATTCCTTACTCTCAGACGTTACTTTGATGAAAAAGGAATCTGGTTCGAGACATCCACCATCTACACGCCGCAACAAAATGGGTGCGTGGAACGAAAGCACGGTCATATTCTCAATGTGGCTCGTGCTCTTCGGTTCCAGGCCCATTTGCATATTGACTACTGGGGAGAATGCATTCTTACTGCTGCCTACCTGATCAATCACACTCCTACACCGGTGTTGAATGGTTGTTCGCCCTATCAAATGCTTCATGGCTGCGTGCCCAGTTCCAGCCATCTTCGTGTGTTCGGTTGTTTGTGCTTTGCATCCCAACTTCAAAAGCCGCAAGATAAGTTTGCATCCAGAAGTTTCAAGTGTGTCTTTCTTGGATATCCTCTTACGAAGAAATCCTAGCGCCTCTATAACTTGGAGTCCCGCACTATGTTTGACAGATGAGATGTTGTGTTTTATGAAGACTTTTTTCCATTTGCTGCAGTTCCTGAAAATCTTGTTCCCATCAAGTCCGTCGGGAGCAAGCCACACAGCCGCCTTTTAAGATGCAACAGCAGGTCCCTACCACCTTCATACCATTGACCGACCAGATTCTAGCAAGCTAGTCGGAGACCAGCCAGATTCTGGCCTCCCCACCGGTAACCAGCTAGATTCCGGGCAACTCACCGGGGAACCGGCCAGATTCTGACCAACTCACCAATGACCAGCCAGATTGCAGCAGCTCCACGGCAACCCATCGAAATCTGGCCAACTCACTGTCGGCCGACTAAACTCCGGCCAGCCCACTAGCGATTCACTGGATTCCGCCCGAGACATCTCCGACTGCCTTCCGGTCGGTCTCCCCCTCTGCACTGCCACCACCTACGGTGCCGCAACCGTGTACGTTCGAGCCACAATTAGACTTTATTGCTCCACCGATCGAGTTGATCTCGGCGCCGGAGCCTACTACCATGGGTTCTAAGTCTCCACCGCCTCTTTGACCGCCGAGTACTCGCATCCGTTGTGCTCCAGTTAAATTACAAGATTATGTCTACACTGTTACACAAGAAATAACCCCCCCCCCCCTGTTGCTCTCGCTACTCCGCTTGATCTATCCTCAAGTACTCGTTACTCTATTGCTGATTATCTTACTTATCATAATTTTTTGGTTTCGCATACTGCATTTTTGGCTGCAGTGACTGATAGCTAAGACCCTGCTATTCTGAGGCTTCTCTCCATCCCCACTGGTAAGATGCCATGTCTGATGAACTTAGTGCCCTTAAGCGGAACAATACCTGGGTTCTATCTTCTCTCCCTGCTGACAATCATGCTATTGGTTGTAAATAGATGTATCGGACCAAGTTCAAGTCTGGTGGCTCTATTAAGCGCTATAAATCTTGCATTGCTGTTCTTGGAAATCAACAGATTTAAAGAACTGATTTTACTGAGAATTTTACCCCGGTCGCCAAGATGAGCTCTGTTCGTTTATTCTTGGTCGTTGTTGTAATTCGGAATTGGGACATTCATCAAATGGATGTTCACAATGTTTTCTTACATGGTGATTTGGATGAGGAAGTCTATATGCATTCTCCATTGGGTTACTCTGTTCCTATTCCGAGTTTGGTCTGTAAGCTTCGCAAATCCCTGTATGGTCTACGCCAGGCTCCCCGCAATTGGTTTGTGAAACTTGCTACTGCTTTACGTACTTTTGATTATTGCTGGCTCTTCCTCGAACTTGTTGATTGAGTTCAAGAAGTATATCAGCTCATGCTTCCATATGAAGGATCTTGGTGCTCTGAATTATTTTTTGGGTATTGAGATTTCTAGGAGACTTGATGGTATGTTTCTTTCACAATGGAAATATACTCTTGACATCTTACATTAAGCTGGATTGCTAGCTGCAAAGTCTATGGATTTTCCGATGGAACAACACAATTTGGCTCGTTCGACGAGTCCTCCACATCCTAATCCTGTGCAATACCGTCGTTTGATTACACGACTGAAACTCAGTTATTCGGTCCATACTTTAGCACAATTTATGGAGAAGCCACGCGTCACACATTGGCATACTGCCCTCCGCGTCTTGCACTATTTGAAGAGTCATCCTGGTCAAGGTTTATTTCTTTCTGCTCAGAATTCTCTACAGCTGTCAGCTTTCTATGACTTGGATTGGGTTGCTTGTCCAATTACTCGACGTTCCTTGACAGTATATTTTTTTACACTTGGTGAATCACCCATATCCTGGAAGACTAAGAAGAACCAATGGTTTCTCAATCTTCTGCTGAAGCTGAGTATCGGGCCACAGCTGTAGCTTGTTGTGAGTTGATATGGCTTAAGTCCCTTCTTCAAGATTTTGGGGTTGGTCATTCTTCTCCAATGCATTTATATTGTGACAGCCAGGCCTCCCTCCATATTGTAGCCAATCCCATGTTTCATGAGACGACGAAGCACATTGAGATTGACTGTCATTTTATTCGTGATTTGGTACAGTCCAGAGAAGTTGCTACTCATCATATTCGCACTTCCAGTCAACCTATGGATTTATTTACTAAAGCTCTTAGATGACAGTCATTTCAGAATCTTCTCGGCAAGTTGGGCATTCGTGATCCACATGCTCCAACTTGAGGAGGAGTGTTAAGGAGATATTTTGTTATTTTCTGTGTATATCGTGTACCATAGTTAGAATCATTTTCCATTTGTAATTATGTATACGGTGCCTTTATATAATACCCTTGAACCATCAATAAAAACACACATTCATATTTTACAACCGTAGCACTCGCAATTTGCTGATTCCACCTCCATCTTCGTAAGGGTTCCAAACCCTTTGGGAATCTGAATTTCAATTGCAGCCCATGCATCTCTCTATAAATCAAATTCAAAATGTATATAGATTGAATCTTTTTCAGATTTTGAACATAACCCATTTAAGAGAATTGAAAAGGGATCTTATAGAACTTTGTAACCCTACCCGCGTTGTAACCCCTACCCTCGCTGTGGTGGGTGGTGGAGGAACTCTGTAACCCTACCCGCCAGGTGTAACGATCACGAGATTTCAATCCACTGCACCATCAGAGAAAACACTACACCACGGCACCACGGCCATCTGAGTAAACACCGCACCTTTTCGCGATGACAGAGAAGGCGACGTTGTTTTCACAGATCTTCTGCGCCATGGTTTCAGAGAGGGCCTTGGACGGCCAGAGACGGGGAGAGGGAGGTGGTGGAGAAAGGGAAATTAAAGAGTGAAGAGAAGATCATAAGGAGAGGGGTGGAAGAGAAATGGGAGGAGAATCAGAAGAGAAAAAAAAGAGAGGATATATTCAGGGGTATAATAGTCATTTCATCTATTTTAACCAATTTGACCATTGACATTTTGGTCAGCAAAGTTCAGGGTTAGATTTATACTTTCAAATTTTACAAGGTTATATCTGCACTTTCGAATAAAATATAGGGTTAAAAACACATTTTTCTCTTTATAGTAAATATTCAATTATAAATCAATTTTTTATTTTTATATTTGTTGTCAAATTTATGGTGGTCTCATGTGAAGTATCCTAAACTTCAGGTATAGGTCTTTCTACAATTCTAGCAAAATTCTAGCTCCGGAAACTTATCTCTAATAATTTTACAAGGACCTATCTCTAATTATTTCACAGGGACATATTGCTAATAACTTTCCAAGGGCTTTTTTATTCAATTTTTCTCATCATTTTTCTGCCACCTAAAATCTAAAAAAAATTTAAAAAAATTAAAATGATATAAAAATGCAAAAAAAAAAATCAATTAAAAACTGTAGCAACATCAGCAAAAAATAGCAGAACATCAATGAAAAATCATAAAACATCAACTAAAAAACTGCAGCAAAGAATATTTAAAAAATCAAATGAAATCGTAAAATATATATATATATATATATATATATGTATATTCAAATAAAAATCAACAAAGAAATTGAAAAACGTCGACTACGACTAACAAAAAAATCAACCGAAAATCATAAAAACATCAACAAAGCTAAATTGTCATTTTTTTAAAAAACCTACAAACATATTGAAGCACTTACAAGCAACGATTGAAACACTTACAAGATGTACTCTAAGCACCAATTTATTTTTATAACACACACAAGTTATAAAATAAGCACTTACAACCTACATTTGAAGCACAAACAAAAAATGGAAAACATCAATGTAAGGGAAAAAATATTACAAAAAATCAACCATATTATCAAAAAAACTACAAACACCAACTCCTAACAAACAACGATTGAAGCACTTACTAGCAACGAATGAAGCACTTACAAGTTGTACTCTAAGCACCAATTTGTTTTCATAGCACACACAAGTTATAAGATAAGCACCTACAACCTACATTTGAAGCACTAACAAAAAAAATGAAAAACATCAATGTAAGGGGAAAAAACACTCAAAAAATAAACCATATCATCAAAAATTCTACAAACATCAACTCCTAACAAACAACGATTGAAGCACTTACAAGTTGTACTCTAAGCACCAATTTGTTTTCATAACACACACAAGTTATAAAATAAGCACCTACAACCCACATTTGAAGCACTAACAAAAAATGAAAAACGTCAACATAAGGAAAAAACACTACAAAAAATCGACCATATCATCAAAAAAAGCCACAAACATCATCCCATATCACCTAAAACTCATATAGAAAATGAAAAACATCAACATTAGAGAAAAAAATAAAAAAAGCATTAAAAAAAACTACGGTACCTCTAGAGTATAAACTATTCACTCTGAATATCATAAAACATCAACGATTTTTAAAAAAATATATATAAACATTAACTCCTAACACCTTAACCTTATCTGGAAAATGAAAAACATCAACATAAGGAAAAAAAACTACAAACATCAACTCCTATTACCAGAGTCAGCCGAAAAAGGAAAAACATCAACATGAAAAAAAAATTTAAAAACTACAAATATCAATCCATATCACCCAAAAAAACTATAGAACCTCAGCTTTAAATCTCAGTCAAATAATGAAAAACATCAAAATAAGAGGAAAAAAAGCTAAAAACATCAACAAAAATCTACAGCACCTCAAGAATAAAAATTCTTTAAAAAAAACCTAGTGGGATTTGAGCCCAGGCCTATAACCTCAAAGCCTATAGAAATAACTACTACACCAAAGACTTTTATTGAACATACACTCAGTCAAAGAATATGAAATATCAGCATTAACAACAAGAACATAAATTCTTCAAAATAAAGGTTGTCCAAAGATTCGAACTTGAGACATCATACCTCAACAACAAGGGTACTAACCATTAGACCAAACAAACATTGTTGAGAAAAAGGTATGTCAAGTAATTATTAAACCTTAGCAAGTCTTTAAAAAAAGTAGAACACAATATTAAACCTCACCTCTCAGGCGTTGAAGCTCAGTCGTCGTTCGTCCACTATCACCGTGGCTGTCTATCTGCCATCGTCGTCGTGCTCATGTGGTTGCACGCATGACCTTCTCCTTCATTGAGATGTGTGGATCTCATGTGCCTAAAGGAAAATGAAGCACCTCGTCATCGCCTGAAAATTGAAGCACATCGCTATCACCAGAAAATCATAGTTGCAAGGCCTCACTATCGTGGTAGAGCCATCGCAGAGGCTAGTTCCCGAGGCCAGATCCATCGCACAGGCGAGTTGCATAAGCCATAGATATGTCGCCTTACCTTGCCGTCATCCCTAGCGTTGTCATCGTCAATTAGACTTTGCGTCGTCGCATAGCATTGTCGTCGACTAACCCTAGGGTGCTCTGCCATGTCGGAGTAGTAAACGCCACTACGACAAGAAGAAGAAGAAGTGCAGCAACGACGTCAAGACCTAGAGTTTCGTAGCGTCGAATTGCAGAGGATGACAACATGATAATACCAGTGAGATTCCAGCGATATACCGGTGGAAGGGACGAAAACCGGCAGAAATCCGGTGGTAACCATCAGTCGGAGGCAGTTACCGATTGGAGGAGGTGGAGGAAAGAAAAATGAAAATTCTAATATTTTTCTAATATATATAATATTTTCATAATTACACAATAGGTCCCTAAAGTTTTCATCATATTTTAAATAAACCTCATTCCAATTTTAAGTTTATAATAATTGCATAATAAACCCCTGCTTACGGATGGCAATGGAGCGGGGCGGGAACAGATTATGGTCCCTCCATACCCATGCCCGCCTAAATTTTCATACCCATACAACCCCATTACCCATGGCGGGTACACCATTAAAATCTATTCCCGCCTCATTGGGTATTACCTAAAATCCACCCCCACCCCATCACCCACTTAGGTCTCCATACCCACTTCATATCTATTTTACTCACCCCATCTACTCCCTCTATTTTTCTATTATTGGCACACTTTCCTTTTTGTGTTGTTTCTTTTATATTGGCACACGTTCCATTTTTGGTAAGATTCCTACAATTTCATCCACTCATTCTACTTTTTACATTCTACATTCAATTTCATCCACTAATTTTCTTCACATAAATCCAAGCACATAAACTTATGATGCCACTAATCGAGAAACAGATAGAGTATATCTCCAAAAAATATCTAATTTTTTACCTTGAAATTATAAATTTAATATTCAAAATTTATTGATATTTATATGAAAATATTATACGTAAAACATGTGTGTTAAACCCCGACCTTAATAAAGTTAGATCGTATGTAGTAGCTACGCTTTAACCAGGAATCATAATTTCGTATCTACTTTTTTCAACTATTTCCAGCTATAACTCAAAACCCTACAAGATATTTTAATATAAAAATAAAATAAAATGAGATAAATTAATAAATAAATTGATATGGTATAATAAATAAATAAGAATAAAATAAGAATTAAGAAAATTGGTGGAAAGTAATTAATGGTCAAAATTTAAAACGTTATACTAATTAAATAGAATTTGGATACAATAAAGTATGGAATATAAATATTAAATCAATGACCTAACAATTAAAAAAATTAAAAAAAGAAGAGAAAGTAATTTTAAATTACAACTTTAATAAGGATTAGATTGAAAATAAATACAATAATAATTTGTAATAATAATAATAATAAAACTTGGAAATCAAGTTTTAAGGCAGTCATGAAAGGATAGGAACATCTTCATTTCCAACTTTTGGGTGAAGCCAAAAGAAATAAAATCGAAAAAAAATGAAACATAGAAATAAAAAAAAATGAAACATAGAAATAAAAAAAAATGAAACTTGGTCTCCAAGCTAAACTTTTGGATAGAATTTCACAAATTGGAAGTCAATAAAAAAAGGTAAGAAAAGAAAGATATGTATTGATTTTTCTACTTATTCTTGGAGTCTAGGATAAGGTAGAAACATCCAGCATTATCAAGTATCAACCAATAGAACAGAATTCGGCACTTCAGCTTCTTCTCGCCTATTAATAGGCATTTCACCACATATTCTATTGTCAATATTGTTTCTGCATTTCTTCATAATGACATCAACCTCATTCGTAAAAAATTATGGAAATGAATTATAATACGCTTAATTAGAAAGGAAATGAAATCTACCATTTGCACATTTTAAAAGAATAAAGTATATAATAAATGAGTAAGAAATGATAAATTGAGTTGTTAGATAATAATCTAGATTTTTATAAAAGCATCTCCAATTATTCCTTATATCTTCCTCTAAAACAAATATTCCTTTAAATTATTTGAACACTAATTTTATGACTTTCAAATAGTTTATTTCATACTTATCACAATTATATACAGTATAATAATAAATTTTCATACTTAATTACAAATAAGAATAAAATAAATAAATAATATTTATTAAAAATTTGTATGTCACTCTATATTCTATATTTAATTTATAAACTATTTTATAATCATTAAATTTTATATATGAGTATTTATGCTAATATTATAATAAAATTATATATATATATATATATATATATATATAGATGTCGAGCATTACAATAAATACCTATATAAATTTCGAGCATTAAATTATTGAACTCAAATACTAAAAATTAAATTTAGTTAAAATAAATAAGCTATCATTTCTAATATTATTTTGATTTCAGCGAATAGAATTGTATTTATTATTTATGTATAATTATATAAATAGGGTAAATTAAAAGAAAAAAGCCAATAAATAAAGAATTAAAAGGAATTAAAAGGAGTTAGGAAAAAACGGATAAAAATAAAACAAATGGGATTCATAGGTGAATAGGAGCATATTGTGTCTGGAAAGGAAAACAATAAAACGTAAACTTAGGGGAAATGTAGAGTGATCTATGTTTCTTATCAAAGAAGCTGCTTCCATAAAGCAAGTTGCAAGAATGAAGATCATCTTCATCAAAACCAATAAAGTCACATGTCCTTAAAGCAGCGGCAAGGATGAAGATCATCTTCATCAAAACCAATAAAGTCACATGTCCTTAATTCACATGGGATCGGTAATAGTTAAAAGAAATTAGCTTCATGCCACTCCTACTATAAATAGCAACCACACCAAAAATATTTAAACATCACCCAAATCAACATAATAGCCGAGGGAGCAAAATTTTCAATCAAGCTTTCCCGGTGAGAAACACATCGGCAACAATTTAGTGAGTGTTCCCAAATAACCCTCACTCACTGGTATGTGAGCAATTCGTCCTGTTGCTTTTACAGAGCTTGCCTCTTGTATCATCAAACTATCGCCCATTAATACAACACCAAAATTATTGGATTCCAAATTAAGAGCAATCCCTATTGTCCCTTCTTCAAATTCAACTAATTCGCTTGACATCACCTCATCAAGACCATGAATACGAGCAATACCATCGCCTACTTGAAGCACGGTACCAGTATTTACAACCTTTACTTTTCTATTATATTGTTCAATGCGTTCCCGAATAATATTACTAATTTCGTCAGCTCGAATGGTTACCATAAGGATTTCGTAATTCTTTATTTGAAACAAAAAAATAATAGCCCTGGTAGGAATTGAATTAAAATTTATTATTATATATACATATATTTTTTATTACTGTTATATTTCAATGCATTAGTTTAGAATTTTATACGTATTGTTTTATGCTTGTTAAATTTAAATGTGTTAATTTAGAATTTTATATGTTGTATAAAATGTTTAAAAATATTTTTTTCTATTCATGCCTATTATTTGGTTTCATACTCATTAAATACGGTGTGTATTTTATCACACTATACTTAATTATTGTGGAACTGAGTGCATTAACTGCTCTGATATTTTATGTGGATACTGGCTTGTACTTTATCTTGCCGTGTCAAACTTGGATTATGTGTTACTTGATTATTTGCATGTGTTTTCGGGGTCCCCAACACAATTGTAGTTCGGTCGAAGTCGACGGGGAACGGTATAGACCAGACTGTCTTATTAGATCAGCTACACGTGGAGTTTTCTGGTTTGCTAGCATAACCACTTGGATCTTATACGAGCTCGTAATTGAACATCATATTGGGCGTGGTTGGCAAGAATGAATTCTTGATTGATAGCATTTGGGCACTACTAAAAAGGTTATGCCTTGTATGTTAGTCAGGGCTGCCATATAAGCACTTGACTACAACTTGCACCCGTATCCTTTTACTATGTATTAGGATTTATGTGGCTATTTGTTTTATGTGATCACTAAAAACTCAACTTGGTAAATACTGGCGAAGGAACCTCACTAAGCAAAGAGCTTACCCTAGTAATGAACCCCAACAGATGTAGCTGAGCAGAAAGAGTGAGAGCTCGTGCATGAAGCCTTTACTTCATTTGGGATAGGATCATGGATAGACTTTTGAATCTATAAAAAAATTATTGTTAAACCATGTAAAACACTTATTATAAGACTTTCATTGTAATATTAAGTTAGGTTTTGAATTCAAAAATTGCTTCCGCATAATCTGTATTACTCGATATTGCATGTAAGTGATCCGACTCATTGGATTCTCGCTAGCACACCCAGGTCCAAGCTGGTACTTAGGTGGAGCAGGTAGGTCATGGATATGAGGTGTTACAATGTCCATTATGGATAAATAATCATTTATTATATAATGAATTAGTGTGTACATAATAAGTATAGTGGGGCGGGGCGGGGGTGGAACAGGTATAAACTAATATCCATGTCCTACCCACTACCCATGGCGGGTATCATTTTCATACACATACTCGCCCCACCCCCACCAAAACTACCTCTATACCTGCCCTATTGCGGGGCGGACCTTCACCAAAACCCGAGCCACTACCATCCATACCCCTGCCTGAAGTTTAGGCTGCCTAACACAAAACTTTGTGTTCATATTTAATCTGAATCATATTTTTAAATTATTCTATTTAATTTAATTTAAATAACATATTTTTATATTTAATTATAAATTATATTTCAGATTAATTTTAGGCAAAGTTTTGGGAAATACCGTCTTTCTATAAGCTTATGGAAAGACAGAGTTTAATTAAAATGATAAAAGGTAAAAGGTCTTAGTTGCAATATTAAAATTTTATTATGCAACGTGTAATAGTTATAAAGTTTATAATCCAATTTATGCAACCCGGAAATTTTATCTTCATTTCTTCAAATTTACACTTTAAACCTTGGTATTTTCATGTCTTATGAAAATACTGTTTTTCAAGATACGAACTCTTAATTTTAAATTTTTAATAAAAATTCTAAAACCCTACCCTACCGTACCCTCCCCCAGCCATCCGCCCCCCTTCCCTTCCCCCACCTGGTCGCCACCCAAGCCCACCCTTCCCTTCCCTTCCCTTCCCTTCCCTTCCCTTCCCTTCCCATCTCTGTCATTGTTCACTACTTACTTTGAAACTTGTCAAATCTGGAAGTTTTAATTCCAAGTGCCATAATATGGACAAAATCCGCATTAACACCAAATGTGACAAAATTCAAAATTAAATGGAGAAATTGCATGCTGGATGCACACCGGAAAGAGGCAGGCCAGAGCATTAAGGGGGAAGTATTTGGAGGCGGTGTTAACATAGGACGCAGGATTCGTTGCGAGAACCCAAACCCAAACCCAAACCCAAGCCCAAACAACAATAAAATCCGACTCAATCTCCCAAAACCCAAACCCAAATAACAAAATCCAACTCAAACTCTGGCTACAAACACAGCAAAACGAACATTCCTAACGAGATTAATGCAATGTCCTGTGGCGAGCGGTGGTCGGCGGCAAGGTGGTGAGAAGGCAGGAATGTTGAGAAGGAGGGAGATGAATTTTTTTGACCTTAAAGGGTATGTACAATAGGTCTCTTTTGTGATCCCTTATTTTGGAAGAGACCACAAAAAGATCCCAAAAGGCTACAAAGTCTCACAATGGGGTCTCTTGTGAGGTCTCTTAAATAAGAGACCACTCAATGGTCTCCAAAAGAAGAGACCACTCACGAGCCTCTATTACCATGTGCATGAGCCCTATTCCCACATTCAATTTCTTTTTTGTCATTCCAAAATTTTATTTACAAATGTATTTGATTTAATTGATTAAATAATTTTAAAATCTAAATTACTTATAAAATTTAAAATTCAAAGGCGGCCAGTATTTTAATTAAATGAAAATAATTCAAAAAATTAAATTTAAAATAGCAAAATTCAATTTTAAATTAAAATATGTATTATTAAATTTAACAATTTAATTTATTTTGGGTTGAAAATTTTATTTAATTAAATATTAAAGATAAAATTACTGAATAAGATAGAGAAAATCTAGTGGCATCTATAAAGTGGTTTTTTAGTGATTTTTACCACTGTGGGGGTAAAAATGGAGTGATTTTTTGTGATTGATTTTTATGAGGTGAGAGAGAGAGATTGAATAATTAATTGGAGGAAACTATAAGAGTGATATCTTGTGGTTTCTACCATTTCATATGTTTTAAGGGCATGTGCAATTGGTCTCTTTTGTGGTCTCTTATTTTGGAAGAGACTACAAAGAGACCACAAAGGCCCACAATGAGGGTTTCTTTGTGGTTTCTTAATTAAGAGATCAGCCCCTCGTATGTGGAGAAAGAGACCAACCTCAAACGAAATGCAACCCATGTAGCGCAGGCCCTTTTTTGTCCCCTCCAGTGCCAAGTGTCCCTTTCTGATTGGGACACGTGGTGAATAGTTTGTTTTCTTTTTTTTTGATTTTTTGGTTTTAAAATTTTGATTATAATTCTGTTTTTTATTTTAATTTTTTTAAAAATTTTCTATTCCCTCCGTTTCATTATATTTGGCATCATAGATAGGTATTTTTTTGTAAGTTGAAATGTGGAGGAAATTGAGTGAAGAGAGTAAGAAGTTTAATGAGTGGTTGAGAATGATGTACTTTTTGCCATAAAAGGAAAGGTGACAAATTTAGAAAAATATACAAATAGGGTAAGTGTGCAAACTTAAGAAAACAGAGGGGGTACTTTTAAATTTAAATTTTTAAAAATTCATTTTTTGTTCTTTTTAATTTTTAAAAAATGAAATAATGTGAAATTTTAATTTTAAAAAACAAATTTAAATTTGGAAAATCCAAATTCAATTTTAAAATTAAAAATATATTATTAAATTTTACATTTCAAATTATTTAGGTTGAAAAATATTTAAATTAAATATTAAAGGTAAAATTAATGAGTATGATAGAGAAAATCAAGTGGGATCCATGGAGTGCTCTTAGTGGTCTCTACCATTGTGGTGGTAAAAATGAAGTGGTCTTTTTGTGGTTGTTTTTGGTGAGATAGAAGAAAGAGATGAAATATTTAATTGGAAGAAACCAAAAGAGTGGTTTCTTGTGGTCTCTACCATTGCACATGCTCTAAGGGCATGTACAATAGGTCTCTTTTGTGGTCTCTTATTTTGGAAGATACCGCAAAAACCCACAATGGGGCCTCTTATGTGGTCTTGTTATGTTTAGCCCAATTCTCCAAGGATAAAATTGTAAATACTCCATACATAAGGTAGATGTTCTGTTGAATCTGTTAGCTTCTCTTTGGCTCAGGAGCAGCTCAAGTACACAGAGCAATGTTAGTTGAAACCACCTGCTACTGGAATCAGTTAGAGAGGGGGAAGGGCATGCAATTGGAGGTGAATAAAAGGAGAAAGTTAGGAGTAGAAGGATTATGTTGATTTTGGAAATATCTCTCTGTAGCCACTATAGTTTTCTTCTTCTCTGTAGATTTCTTCCCTGATTTCATTTTTTTCATTCAAACTCAATAAAATATTTACTCTTTTATCCCCCATGCTTCTTTGTTCATAAAAATTTGGTATCAGAGCATTGATGATCCTTAGATTCAATGGCTGAAAATACAAGATTCAAGATCTTAGAAGGATTGGTTAAATACCAGGAGAATCGAATGAAGGAATTTTCTCTGGAGTTGAAGAACCAGCTGGAAACCAACACCGTTCATATGTATTCGGCAATGGAGGAGAAATTCTCGGCAATCCGCTCAGAGATATAGGTACGTTTGGGAACTCATTTAGAAAAGCATTTGGATACGGTGATGGATGTTAAGTTGCAAGCTATGGAAGATCGCATTTCATCGTTATTACAGTAGAAGCAGCTTGGGTTGGGAAAAGCTATGACGATGAACGATACGGCGAAGAATTTACAAAACTCGATTAAAAGTTCTCATAGAATTCCTCATGGGCCTGCTTATGGTGAATCACATAAACCGAATAATTCCACTTAGTTCTATCTGGAGTCAAATCATCACAAAGGTAGGGATAATTCTGTAAGCCATGAGGATCTTTTAATTCCTGTGAGTGTTCATGTCATAAGAAGGCAGTTCAATCATCAGTCGAAGATAGAACTCTCCATATTTACAGGTGATTGCCAATGGGTTAGAAGGTGTGAGAAATTTTTTGCCTACTTTCAAATTGCAAATCCTTACAGGGTGGAGACTGTGGAAATCTATTTGGAAGTCAAGACTGAGATCTGGTTTCAGAGTGAAAAGAGAGCAAGTGAATATTTGGCTATGAAACGAATTCACTGATGCTATGTTAAAGAGATTCTCGGAGTGAGGAGCACGGGATGAGGTGGAGGAATTCAATAAAATTGTACAGAAAGGTTCTTTAAGAGCCTATCAGGAACAATTTGAGGAGTTGAAGACTCTCATGGTCTGTAAGAATCCTGCTCTCACTGAATCCTATTTTATTCCCAGTTTTCTAAGTGGTTTGAAAGAACAGTTAAAGCCGACGCTAAAAATGATGAAACATGTTAGTTTGCAATCTGTTGTAGAATTAGCAATCTTACAGGAACAAAACTTAGAGTTGGCTTTAAAGAGAAGTTGAAATTGGTCTGGTAGTAATTCTGGGGGTAATAATCCAAGAACTAATACTGATAGGATTGGTTGGAAGGATACTGGAGCTAGTATGATTAACAAGAATGATAAGAAGGCCAGTATAGACAACTTTAGAATAATTTCACCTCAGGAGATGCAATTTAGAATGGAAAACAGGTTGTGTTTCAAATATAGAGAACGATTTGGACCAGGACACACTTGTAGGTTCAAACAGGTTAATAGAATGGACATTTAGGATCAAATGGAAGATGAAGAAATCTATGTAGTAGAGATAGAGTCTGAAAATGAATAGAAAGCTAAACCTGAATAGTTTGAGGCCAAGGTTATTGGGGGTCCAAGAGTTAATTCAATTTTAGTTGTTAGCAACCTGCAAGGTAGAAAGATCAGTATCCTCTTAGACACCGGAAGTAATGAGAGTTTCATTGACCCTAAGATAGTGATAGAATTGAAATTGGAGCAACTCTGGAGCAGACCATTTGTAGTTACTGTGGCTGATGGCAATCAGATTAGTGGATCTACCCTTTTCAAGTATTGGGGCAAATTGATAATCACCATTTTGTGTATGATCTGCGAGTGCTTCCTTTGGGTGTAATAGATATCATTTTAGGGGCTGGTTGGATGAAGATGTTCAGCCCCATAACATTTGATTTACAAGGGAATAATATTACTTTTTGGTGCAAAGGGAGATATTGGAACATTCAGGGCACTAATAAGAAGATTAATGTGAGATTGATCAGGGGAATAGAAGCCCAAACTTTGTCTCTGTGCGGGAAAAGAAAATGGATTCACACAATCATGAAGCTGAATATGGAGGATGGAGAAGAAGGAGAACAACAACCCAATACTCAGATAACTAACACTGAAGCCAAAAATCATTCTGAAGTGGATGAGCTCATTAAAAGGTATGATGATATTTTTGCTATACCTAAGGGTTTACCTCTAATCTGTGATGATGATCATAAGATTGTGTTAAAACCAGATGCCCAACCCTTCAAGATCAGACCTTATAGACAACCACATGCGCATAAGGCAGAAATAGAGAACAGGTGGATGAAATGTTGTAGGACAGGATCATACAAGCCAGCCAAAGTCCCTTCTCTTCACCAGTGATTTTAGTTAAGAAAAAGATGGAACTTGGAGGCTTTGTATATATTATAGGAAACTTAATGAGATCACTATAAAGGATAAATTTCGTATTCCGATTATTAATGAACTTTTGGACAAATTATATGGCTCAGTTTATTTTTACAAAGTTGGATTTGAGAGATGGTTATCACCATATCAGAGTGAGGGTAAAAGATATTGCTATAACTACTTTTCAAACACACACGGGCCATTATGAATTCTTAGTCATGTCGTTTGGTCTCACAAATGCGCCGGATACTTTTCAATCCCTCATGAATCAAGTATTCAAGGATTTTCTGAGAAAGTTTGTGTTAGTGTTCTTTGATGATATACTCATATATAGCAAGAGTTTAGCGGATCACTTGGAACACTTAGAGAAGGTTTTAAATGTGATGAGGGAGAATCAATTGTTCGCTAAGAGTTCTAAACGTGTTTTTGCAAAGAAACAAGTGGAATATCTTAGGCACATTATCAGTGGGAGTGGTGTTCAAATGGATCCACAAAAAGTTGAGTGCATACAGAATTGGCCTTTACCTTCTAATGTCAAATAGTTGAGAGGATTCTTGGGATTTGATGGATATTATCGTAGATTCATATAATCTTATGGTTGAATTTTTTTACCTTTACATGATTTGCTAAAGAATGATGGTTTTCAGTGGAATAGTAAAGCTACTCAGGCTTTCAACACTCTCAAAAGGGTTATGTCTACATCTCCAGTATTAAAAATGCCTGAATTTGACAAGGTTTTCGTGGTTGAAACAGATGCAAGTGACTACAAAATTGGGGTTGTGTTGATGCAAGATCACAGACCTATGTCTTACATGAGCAAAGCATTTTGTCCTAGAAATAAAGGCCTTTCAACTTATGAGAAAGAGCTTTTGGCTATCATCATGGCAGTAGATAAATGGAGGCACTACTTAACAGGTCAAAAGTTTATAATAAGAACTGATCACCAGTCTCTTAAATATTTTCTGAATCAAAATTTAAATAGTGCTCTTCAGCACAAATGGATTTCGAAGTTATTGGAGCTTGATTTCAAAATACAATACAAGAAGGAAAGTGAAAATAATGCAGCCGATGCTTTGTCTAGGCAACCTGCTTTATATCAAACATCAAAGCTTGATCATATTTTACAAATGAATGAGGAAGTTCGGGGAAATTTTCTTTTTGAAAGCAATGGTAAACAATCAAAGGGGAAGTTTAAGGTTACTGCCATAGAGCCAAACTTGGAAGTGAGCGGCTCTGAATCAAACTATCTAAGTTGTTTTAACTTATTTCAGGGAAAGATATATGGGGAGGAAATTGGGAAAATACATCAGAACCATAATATTTTTTTTATCAATGCTATCTCAGGACTATATCTTCTATGCAACCGGCTTGGATGGATCAACTTTTTAAAAGCTATGAAGATGATGATGTGGCTACTCAATTGATTGTACAGGCTACATTGACACAAGAGCCTAATCATGAGTATCAGTATATCAACAAAATATTTTTTTTAAAAAAAGGAAAGAATGTATATGTTGGAGATTCAGGAGGAGTTAGGGAAAATATTCTATCTTCTCTACATGCTTTAGCCCTTGGAGGACATTCTGGACAATCGGTCACCATAAGAAGGATTGATACACCCTTTTATTGGACAAACATAAAATGGGATATCATTGAATTTGTAAGAGAATGACTGGTCTGTTAGAGACGTAAGCATGAAAATAAGTATCCGGTCGGCCTTTTGTACCCGTTACCTACACCTTCGAAGCCTTGAACTCAATTAACTATGGATTTTATAGAGCGATTACCGGTTTCTAAGAGTTTAGATATGGTGCTTGTGGTGGTGGATTGACTCACAAAGTATGCTCATTTTATTGCATTAGCCCATCCTTTTATGGCACAACAGGTTGCTTTTATTTACTTCTCTGAAATCTACAAATTGCATGGTCTGCCGGAATCGATTACTAGTGATAGGGACAAGGTGTTTACTAGCATTTTCTGGAAAGAACTTTTTTTGAAACTAGGAGTAAAGCTCCGGTTTAGTACAACTTACCATCCTGAGACAAATGATCAAACCGAAAGGATAAATCAGATTTTGGAAAATTACCTGCGATGTTTCCGTGGAGACAAACCGGATACATGGTCTGAATGGATCAGTGTGGCAGAATGGTGGTACAATACCACATATCATAACAGCATTCAGATGACACCGTACGAAGCTCTTTATGGAGTTAAGCCACTCAGTTTGCCTCTGAGGGGTCATTCACAGATGTTATAATTCCAACTACATAGAATATGATTGCCCAGAGAGAAGCTGTAAACTTGTTGCTGCAATGTCAACTTAAAAAAGCTCAAGATCGAATGAAGAGCTTTGCAGATCAGAAGAGGACTGATAGAGTTTATAAGAAATGTGATTAGGTTTACTTAAAATTGCATAAATATAGACAGTAGTCTATTTCTCATAGAAGCAGCATGAAGATAGTTCCTAAATTTTTTGGTCCATTTAATATTTTACAGAAAATTGGTTATGTGGCCAATATACTTTGGATCTACCAAGAGCAGCCAAGGTACATCCAGTGTTCCATATTTCTCTGTTAAAGCCATATCTTGGTCCTGTTCTAATCAGTAGCACACCATTGCTAGAGGATGACATTAATGATTTAGTAGTTTTGGAACCTCACAAAATTTTGCAACAGCGCTGGATTGCCAATGGGAGGAAAAGAGTGATCCAGTGGTTAATAGAGTGGAAGCATCTATCATATGAGGAAGCATCATGGGAGGATTCAGAGTACATTACCAAGCAGTTCCCAAATTTTTGTGGCTAAGATCATTGTTCAAATATGAGGATGTCAACTTGGGGACAAGCTGGGGGGGACTGTTATGTTCAACCCAATTCTCCAAGGATAAAATTGTAAATACTCTATACATAAGGTATATGTTTTGTTGAATCTGTTAACTTCTCTTTGGCTTAGCAGCAGCTCAAGTACACAGAGCAATGTCAATTGCAACCACCTGCTACTGGAATCCGTTAGAGAGGGGGAAGGGTATGCAATTAGACCTGAATAAAAGGAGAAGGTTAGGAGTAGAAGGATTATGTTGATTTTGGAAATATCTCTCTGTAGCCATTATAGTTTTCTTCTTCTCTATAGCTTTTTTCCCCAAATTCGTTTCTGTCCATTCAAACTCAATAAAATCTTTACTCGTTTATCCCTCATGCTTGTTTGTTCATAATAGGTCTCTAAATTAAAAGACCAACCCATCGTCTTCAAATGTAGAGACTGTCTCTACTGGTTGGTTGCCCACGTGCAACATTTTTTGTCCCCTCAAGTGTCATGTATCCATTTCTGATTGGGACATGTGGCGAATAGTTTGATTTTTTCCTGCCAATAAATTTTTTATTTTCATTTTTGCCTTTTTAAATTTTAAAAATTCATTTTTTTTCATTTCAAATTTTTTAAAAATAAATTATGTAAAATTTAATTTTTTTTAAAAAAATTAATTTGAAAAATCTATATTAAATTTTAAAATAAAAATATATTATTAAATTTCACATTTCAATTTATTTTGGTTGGAAAATTTATTTAAATTAAATATTGAAGGTAAAATTAATAAGTATGATAGAGAAAATCAAGTGGGGTAAAATGGGATCCATGGAATGGTTTTTACCATTGTAGGGGTAAATGGGCATTACTATATCACGCCCTGTATTTTACTATCTTATGCACTAATACGTATAAATACGCATAATATTAAACTTTAAAGAATAAATAAAAACTTTGTGTACATATTTTGTGCATGTTTTTGGAATTTCATAACCTTGATATTATATTTTATTATTATTAATTAAGAAATTATATTAATTTTATTTAAAGTTCTTTAGAACATTAAAACTGACAGATTCCCTTGGGAGTAGTCCTAACTTTCTTTTAATAAAACAAAAAGTTACAATGCAAGGTTATGGTTCTCATTTGTGTTGCTTTGGGTCAGAAGAGAACCAACGCAAAGAGCCACTTTAGGGTCACTAAATCGGGAAAAGAGAAAGAGAATCGGGAAAGAAAACTGGGAAAGGAGAGTCGGACTGGGGCTGGGAAAGGAGAGCTGAGTCGTCGGGAGAAACGAGAGTCGGGGAGCGGGATGAAACGAGAGTCGGGCGGGGGAAACGAGAGCCATGGCGGAGTGGGCGGCGAGAAGCAGGTCGGGGCGAGCACTAAGTCGGAGAGTTCCGATGAATCTGGAGCCGAGAAGTGGCAGGATCTGGAGCGGGAAAATGGCCAAATTTGCAAAGGGGAAAATGACCAGATTTGCAAAGAGCTGGAGCTCGAGTGATGGTCGTCGAAGTGGAGGTATTTGACGGGAAGTTCTCTCTATAGCGGTGGTTTTTTTGCGAAGTCTCGGTCATGGCTTTGTCGGTGGGTCTCGACGGTAGCTCCAAACTGGTGGGGATGGCGAGCCACGCCAGAAAAGATGCCAGAAACATGGAGAAGATACTGGCGAACCCCTATGGACGACCACCTTTACCGCCGGCGGCCACCTCCAGCGGCGGTGGTAATAAATTAGAATTAAAAATCATTTTTAAGCCTCTTTTTAATTATTCCCTTTAAATTAATCTTTAAATTTAATTCAAAATACATATAGTATTTCAATAGTACAAAAACATGGCGTGATTTAGTAAAATACAGGACGTGATATAGCTATTCACGGTAAAAATGAAGTGGTATTTTTGTGATTATTTTTGGTGAGTTGAGAAAAACATATAGAATATTTAATTGGAAGAAACCACAAGAGTGATCGCTTGTGGTCTCTACCATTGCACATGCTCAAAATATTTTACCTCATTCTTATAAATAAAATTTTTACCACAATAAAATTATAAAGATATAAAAACAATAATATACATACATTTACCTAGTAGGAGTGTAACCTAACAAAATACATTGCATGATTTAGCAACACACAAAAAAAAATCATGACTTTCTCCCTCTCATTGTTTTTCCTTTAAAAGCTTTACCAAACCCTCAAATTGACCGGCCACACCGATTTGCATCCTAAAAATTGGAATTGGAGCTTTCGCCGCCGACAATCAATCCCCGTCGAAACAAACAAGAAGGGGATGGCGGCGGGAAGTGAAGAAAATTCAACCGGAAAGCTGCTGAAAGATTGTGACGGGAGTGGCCAAATCGATCGCATTAGCAATTTACCCGAAGCCATTGTTTCCTACGTTCTTTCCTTCCTTCCCACAAAATCGGCCGTAGGAACAAGCTTCCTGTCCAAAACTTGGAAGCTTCGCGGCACCAAACTTACCATCTTAGATTTTGACGTTAGCTTCTGGATCTCGCGCGACGGCAGCGGCGCAGCAGTACAGTTCCAAAGATGAATTTTGTTGAGTTTGTGAATATGGTTTTGCTCAATCACACCGCTGAATCCATCCACAAGTTTTCTCACCAGTGGGACTGCCACGAACAATCCGCTCATGTTAAAATATGGGTCGATACCGTCATAGCTCGAAATGTCCGAGTTATTGATATATCTTTAGATACGCGTACATATGTGGAAAGGTATGGTCTCAATTTACCAGCTGCACTCTACTGTTGTGGAACACTAGAAGTTCTGAAATTAATGGGGGATTATGTTGTTAAACTTCCTCACGTTGTTTGTCTTCCTAAACCCACTGTTCTTGAGCTTCATTCGGTTAGATATGAATAAGATGAGTCATTTAAGAAGCTTATATCTGGCTGTCCTGTGCTCCAATCTCTCAATATTCATAGGACGAACCCCGATGATGTAAGTGTTTATATCATTTCTTCGCCCACGGTCAGAAGTCTTCATATAACTTTTGATGATCCTGATTCTTGGGACGAGCCAGAGATTATCATCGAACTGAAGGTGAAAATTAATACTCCTGCACTTGAATTCTTTTCTTACATGATCTTGCTGTTACGGAGTATTCTATACTAGGGCCAACCTCGGTGGATAAGGTTGAACTCGATATCAAAGTTCAATCTCTTGATCGTTCGAAGTTTCTGGACCTATCACTATATTAAGAAATTAGAATATTACTTGTAAATTGTAATTATATTCTATTACACTTTTCTAGCGTGTATAGGTATTTCGTACCACTATATAATGTATCCTGAGATCATGAATATAAACAAGAATCTTGTTTGTATAAAGATTCTTGTTTCCAGATCATTGGTGTATCAGAATGGTTCAAGGAGTTGAAAGAGAAAGCCAGCGCTGCCAGAAGGACGGCGCCAGCCTCTCGCCGTCTCTTCCACTCCCACCGCCATTTGCCGGCACTGCCATGTCACCGCCTTCCTCTGGCCGTGTGCCTACTTGGTATGATTTTGGCTCCGCTCTGTCTGATGACCACTGGAGCATGACCATGCATTTAATTAATCAGTTCAATTCTCTTACTGACAATGGGTCAGGTAAGTCTACTTTGCCTTGGATACTTGATTTGGGAGCCTCATATCACATGACCGGTGACAATGGTTCTCTTAGTGATATTACTACTAATATTGACATTGTGAATGTTGTTCTTCCTAATGGCTCCGTGTTATATACTACCCAATATGATTCTATTTGCTTTGGTGTTGTCACTCTTACTCATGTTCTATATATACCTACTTTGCGGTGCAACTTATTATCATGCTCTAGATTGTTGCCTTAAAATTTCTAGCTTTGTTTACTAAAAATTATTGCATTTTATAGAAAATCAGTACGGGGAAAGTGATTGCCGTGGGTGAATGAAAAAGGGGGTGTTTTGGCTTCGTCTGTTGGATACTCGTGATCATCCTCCTATCCCGCAGTTTCTTGCGACAGTCGCTTATGTGTCTTCTTCTGATTTATGCATCAGCATCTTGGGCATCCTTCCTCTACAACGTTGTCTTTTGTTTCTTCTATCGATTTTAGCACTAATAAGACTTCTGTTCCTTGCTCTATATGTTATAGAGCAAAGCAGACTAGACATAGTTCGCCATTGAGTTCTACAAATGCTACTGCACTATTTCAATTAATACATTGTTATGTTTAGGGTCCTTATAGAACACCATCTTCTAGTGGTGCATGTTAATTTTTAACAATAGTTGATGATCATTCCCGAGCTGTTTGGGTTTATTTATTAGCGGCTAAGTCATAAGTAGCTTCTAGATTTTTGGAATTTTGCGTCTTGGTGAAGAACCAATGGGGATGAACCATACTGCGTGTTCGGGCTGATAACAGGATTGAATTTTTGCCTTTGAGATCTCATTTTGCTACATCTGGGTTCATTTTTTAGACTTCTATGGTTAATACACCATAACAGAATGGTCGAGTTGAAAGAAAGCATCGCTACTTACTCAATGAGAAGCATGTCTTACGGTTTCAAGCCAGTCTTCCAGTTGATTTTTGGGGAGAATGTGTTCTTACTGCTGCTTATCAGATTAACCGAACACCGACGAAGCATCTCAATGGTCGTACTCCCTTTGAGTTGCTCTATGGGCAAGCTCCAAATTACTCATCCTTAAGAGTTTTTGGATGTTTGTGTATTGTAACTCATGTTCCCAGATATCGTGACAAGTTTGCACCAAGAAGTCGGCGCTGTTTGTTTCTTTGTTACCCTGCCAGAAAGAAAGGCTATCGCCTTTTTTACCTGAAATCCCGTATAATCTTTACCAGCCAAGATGCAGATTTTTTAAAGACCAGTTCATGTATTCAGCAACTCTTACATCGGCCTCATCAGAAGACCCAGGTGGCGCCACCACCTCACAGTCGGCCTCTTCATCGCCGCTGCTGGAATCGCACGACCCATTGCCTCTGGCCGCTGCCGGCCCCATACCTCCGGCCACCAACGGTCACCCACTGCCGGCTTCTGCTGGTTCTCTGACGTCGGTCCTCCACGGCCGCATATCGCCAGTTCCCTGTCATCAATCACCGCCGGCTCATCTACGCCGGCCGCCATCGGCATTAACCCACTGGTGCTCACCTGCCCATCCCGAGTGGATGAGGTTCTATTGTCGGATCCCGAACAAGACCGCTAGACTCTACTTTTGGCCCGGCCAGACATTGAGTCGCCAAGGACACCGCCACCTCACACACCTCACGCACCGCCTGCCCAGCCTTCTTCTGCTGCATCTCCAGCTCCGGATAGTTCCATCGTCGAGTTGCCACCTACCAGACAGAGTATTCGTGCTCGCCAACCTCCTCCTTATTGGGAAGGTTATGATTGTGATGATTATGCATATGTTCTTACTACTGAAGACCCCCACCTACTGCTACATTCACTCATGCACCGTCACTATCCTTAGGTGTTCTCTATCCTCTTACTGATTATGTAAATTGTGATAATTTTTCTAGTATGCATTCTAGAATTTTGGGTTCAGTAACATCTAGTGCAGATCCCACCAATTATTCTGAGGCATCACAACATGCTCATTGGTGAAATGTTATAACTGAAGAGCTTACTACGCTTGAGCGCAATCAGACTTGGACTTTGGCCCCTTTGCCTCTAGTTAAGAAGGAAATTGGTTGCAAATGGGTTTACCGGATGAATTTTAAGTTAGATGGTACTATTGAATGTCATAAGGCGCGCCTAGTGGTTCTCGGGAATCGCCAGGTTGAAGGGATTGATTATACTGAGACATTTGCTCTGGTTGCGAAGATGAGCTATGTTCGCCTATTCTTATCTATTATGGTCATTCGTGGTTGGGAACTGCATCAGATGGATGTCCATAATGCTTTCTTGCATGGTGATTTGCATGAAGAGGTTTTTATGCGACCCCCACTAGGCTATGCCGCGCCCCATGGTCAGGTATGTTGCCTTAAGAAATCTCTTTATGGTCTTTGCCAGGCTCCTAGAAATTGGTTTGCCAAATTGGCTCAGGCTTTATGAGCATTTGGTTTTGTTCAGAGTAAGGTAGATTACTCTTTTTTTGTCTTTTCCCGTTGATCATATTCTTTGCATGTTCTAGTTTATGTGGGTGATTTGGTCATTGCTGGTAGCTCTTCTGCACTCATCTATGAGTTCAAAAAATACTTAAGTTCTTGTTTACATATGAAAGATCTTGGTTTACTAAAGTATTTCTTGGGCATAGAAATTGCCAGAAGACTGGAGGGGGTGTGTCTGTCGCAAAGGAAATATGCCTTGGACATTTTATCTGATATAGGTTAATCTGCTTCTAAACCGACTGACTTTTTGATGGAGGAACAACATGATGGCACGTGTTGAGGGTCCAGCTTACCATGATCCCGAGCAGTACAGGCATCTGGTTATGCGCCTGATATACCTGACTATCACACGTCCTGAGCTTAGTTATTCAGTTCATACACTTGCGCAATTCATGAAGTCTCCTTGTGTTCCTCACTGGCAAGCTGCAGTTCGTGTGTTGCTCTACCTGAAGAGTCATCCTGGTCTAGGTTTATTTCTCTCTTCCAGTAGCGCGTTACAGTTGACTGCTTGTTGTGATTCAAATTGGGGTGCATGCCCAATTACCCGGCATTCTCTTTCCGTATATTTTGTGATGATTGGTGATTCTTTGGATTCTTGGAAGATCAAGAAGCAACCTATAGTTTCTTGGTCTTCCGCTGAAGCGGAGTATCGTGCCATTGCTGTTACTTGTTGTGAGTTGTTATGGCTTAAGTACTTACTGAAAGACTTAGGGGTATACACACTTCTCTTATGCGACTGTTTTGTGACAGTTAATCTGCTCTTCATATTGCGGAAAATCCAGTGTTCCATGAACGCACAAAGCACGCTGAAGTTGATTGTCATTTTGTCCGGGATCTTGTTCAATCTGGCACTATTGTTACTCAGAATATCCGCGCGTCAGACCAACCTACAGATTTGTTCACTAAGGCTCTCGGACGTAACCAGTATCATTCCCCACTTGGCAATTTGGGCATTTCTGATTCCCAAGCTCCAACTTGAGGAGGAGTATTAGGAATTAGAATGCTACTTGTAATTGTAATTATATTCTATTACATTTTCCTAGCTTGTATAGGTATTATGTACCACTATATAATATATCATGAGATCGTGAATAGAAACACAGATTATAACACTTATTTTCTACACACTGCAATCCATGGATGGTATTTTGTTTAGCAGAGCCCCCAACCAATTCTCAACAAGTTTTGAGAGATTAACCCAATTAACCGTGGAAATGGATCCCGATCACTGGAGCTGTTTGCTGAATTTGATTGATTGTTGTGTTAACTTAGAAGTTCTCGACATTACAAAGGTGCCATTTTGCGAAGTATATTGGCCAGGTCGCATCAGTCGTGAAATCTGCTGGACAGGTCCCGTCAGTGTTCCAAGATGCTTTCATCAAGTCTCAGACGTGTGCTATTTGACGGATTTTTTGAGCTTGAGAATGATATGAGGGTGTTAAAGTTCATTCTGGAACACGGCTTACAGATTGAAACAGTCACTATAATCTCCCATCATGATCCTTGTTGGTGGTCCGACCCTTCTCCAAAAGCTTCAAATACTCAACAAGGTATTGCAGTTGTCCAGAGCGTTGCAAGCCTGTAAAATCTTGTTTCCTTGGAAAGGGAGAGGAAGTCCAAGAATTGGTGTGGTTTTGTGAAAGATCTTGCGCGGTCATTCAGTTTTTAATTTTCTGAATATGGCTTCCAGCCTTCCGTGTGTCTTTTGGGATATACCGTGATTGTTGGATTCAGGATGAAATAACTGCATTAAATTGCTTATATTGTTCATTGTCTTCATATTAGTTGTGTTTCGTTAATCCAACTTTGCATTCCGTGCCATTATTTGATTCATAGTGAAGATGCATCTTCTAGTGTGTAAGACCAAGTATGCAGAGTTGACCCTCTATTGTCCTTTTTGGTTTGAATCCATTTCTCTCTTTTTTGTTTGGTTGGGGTTAGATTGGACTTCCGAGATTCTAATATCCAACCAAATATTTCCACTGGTTTTATTAGCCTTGTGCGACGGCCATGAGAGCTACCGTAAGTGTGTGAGTGTGTGTTCAATGCTACGGAGGACCAAACAACTAAACCACATCAAAATCTTTAAACCTACAATAGCACTGCACGAGACGCCAGTTTCCAGATCTTAACTTGCTCCTGAGCTCAAATGCACATACTTATGCATCCTACCCGCAAATTTAAAGATAGGAGCAGTTATCTGAGGGAAATCTAAGGAGGGAGGTCTCGTCGACTTTAGGGAGGAAGACCGGTAGCGGTCGTAGACTCGCAAGATGAAAGCTGCACGAAGTTGTTGGGCTGTACATTCGAGAAGCCGGTGGCCCTGAAGTTTCTTTTATTTATTTATTCTCCTCTCCTCAATTTTTTTATTATCACAGATTGATCCCTTTAACCTTTGACTACATGCTTGACCTAATTAAAACTGGTTTTCACCGGTTAAAGGATCATTTGGGAACATAAATGAATGTTTGGGTATCTTTATGATACCAAATCTAACTTTGGATATCAATGAATTTCAAATAGAAAATGGTACCATTTTGAGCATTTGCTCGGCTTAAAAATGAACATTCTTCTTAAATAATGGTCCAAGTGGCATTTGAAAGGACATATAAAAGATTAAATGTTGTTTACTGTGGAAGCATCTGGCAAGTTCGGCCCGCTCTCACCAAACTTAATTCACCACCTCGACACAGTATCCTGCCTCCAGCCAGTCACATTAGGAAGTATCCAATCGACCACGCATAGGGTGCATTTACCATTCTTATAAGTGTTTTGCTTATAAGTTAAGCACATTTTTAGTGTTTGGTAAATTGCTGAAAAGGTACTTTTTTAAGAAGCGTAAGCTTTTCTTTGGGAAAAGAAAAAATTGGTCTCTCTCTACTTTCAAAATAAGCCAAAATAAGTTAGATTTATTTATAAGCACATCTCTACCAAACACACCCAATTTTCCATCCACAATCCAGTACGAAGCATCCAATCAACCACACAAACAATTATCCATTTACAGTTTAGACAACACAAAAGGAAATACAAAATGAAAAAAATATAGCGCAAACCCTAAAAACCCTAGTCATCCCCATCAAACTCGTTCCAACTCCCGCCTCTCAAGTAGGGGACTGAAATTGATCATTTCAACTTCTCTTTCAATGTATAGGAAGTTTCCCTTGCAGCATTAGCATGGGGTCTTGTGGTGTTTGGCATCGTCAAGATTGGCCTTTTGAACGTTGAGCTTGTATAAACGCTTATGATTGTATAAGCCTTGAAAATATTTGGGAATTTTGACCGGTACGGTATCGATTTATATAAGGTAAATTTCTTTCGATTTAGGTATTTAATGATTTATACTAGTATTCTGAACCTAACTGCTCACTAGAATATTCTATTCTAACAGCCCCTCAAGTGAAATGCCTGATGTTTTGAAATGCAATGCTAGGATAAAAAAACTCAAAGGACGAGAGAGCCATTTAGTGAAAATATCAGCCAACTGGAGAAAAATAGACACGTTTGCTAAAAGCAACCAACACGTGAACAAAGTGACAATCAAGTCCAATGGCGGAGCTAGCCCTGGGCAAACCAGGGCAGCTTCTTTATTTTTGTTTAAATATTTTTAAAACTTGGTCAACGGAAGATTTTGACTGTTGACTTATCATATTTTCATCTATATTCTTCGATTTCCCCAATTTTAATGATTGTTTAATTACCTATCTTGGAAAAAAATTGTTCTTGAATGTTTCTGTGGATGATTTTATTGTGAAATTTCAAAATATGAAAACTCGACATGATCAAGTTTATTAAATTATTTTTATGACATTAATTTTCATTAATTATATTATTTAATTTTTTTACTATTAAAAAATGCCCCACTGAAATAAAATTCCTCAATCTGCCCTTGGTCAAGTCTATGTTTTCTGCCCGTTTGTGAGCTACAGGGTTCTGAGCCAAAAATATTTTGAATTGTTATTGTTACACAACAAACGAGGGGTTCCAAAGAGTGGGAATAAAAAATCACGGAGAAGATGAGACAACTAAACAACCTTAGAACTAGAATAAGAGACTGTATACTGCTCTTGGCACTCCAGGAGACAAGATTTACACCAAGAAGAACCACCTAGCCATACATTAAACATTGAATCTAAAGAAAGTGAGCACAGTTATCATCGGAGCTGTCCAAAATCCTGGAAAGCAAGTTGGGCGAAAGGAAAGTCCGTGGTGCAGAGTGCCGCAAACATTGTGAAGAATGTGAGTCAGAGTTGCAAAATGATCGTCATGAGTGATAGTGAGATACTGGAGGGCGCCGGTCAAGGAGCGATAAAGAATGGGATTTGAAACTTAACACTAAAGTTACTACAAAGCTGAGAATACGGAAGAAACAACGTAGAAATGGTAGCAATATCTATTATCCCGGCACTCCAAAGAATGTCCCGGGGGTACCTCGCCTGCCTAAGAATAGTACAGAAGGAGTGGCTCCACCTCCAAGCCAAAAAAATAGCACAAGGAATTCAAAGAGTCATTACCAGTGAGGATAATGTTATTGGCGGAGACCAGGTGATACAAAAAAGTAGTGCAACGAGAGTACACAAATAAAGAAGTATCAGCCAAGCTGCAATGAAAACCAAATTGGTGGAGATAGTTACTAAACTGTCTGAACCAGGCACAAGGAGTTTGTTTGGACCCATAGATAGTTTTGCACAAGCAAAATACATATTCAAGTTATGCAGATTCCCTATACCCCCACCGGTTGAGCCATATAAACTGGAGCATTAAGAACCTCGTTGTAGAATGCAATCTTGGTGTCAAACTGATGCAGAGACCATTGGGGCAGAGTAGCAATAGCAAGAACAACATGGATCGTGGAGACCTTGACAGTAAGACTAAAAGTATGATCAAGACGAATCCTGAAATCTGAGAGAAATCATGAGCAACAAGGCAAACCTTGTAACAATCAATACTGCCATCAGGGTAATATTTAAGGCGAAACACCCATTTGGAACTAGCAAAATTTATGTCTAGAAGATGAGGCACTAAATCCCAGGTGTGATGAAGGCAGAAAGCAACCATTTCCTCATACATGGTTGAAACCCAATGCATGTCTCAAAGAGTTGTACAATAGTTATAAGGGCCAGTCTGTTCAACTAAGGCATCAAGAAAATCAATAACCACGTAATCCGAGAGGGATCAAGACTCTCAAGAACCATTTGTAGTCCTAGTGGTCACACGATAGTGAAGGGAGTATATATTTAAATATATGTACATATTCAAAATATATAATATGTAGTTGATATTAGATTTTAGAAAATATAAAAATATGTGAAACAAATATGTAATGATGTGGGGGCTACAATGATAATGTGGAATTGAGTATAACTTTTTATTGGGAAAATACAAATGTAATCCTATTGTTTCTGAAATGGTCAATCTAACCCTAAGATTTCCAGCAAATGTGCCGATATAACTTTTTTGCATAATTCGGCATTAACTTGGCATTTTCAGGCATTGACCAAACCTAAGAAGACTAAATACCCCTAGCCTTAAAACTAACAACTTAATGACAATAAAAATCCCTAGGGTTCTTCTTCTTCATCGTCTCCAAAACCTACTCTGTCGGTCACCGCTGCTGGAGGCCAGAATCTGGAGTTTTGCCGCCAAAATATGCCAGTCGTAAACCCTAGACCCAGCCTCAATGCCTTAAGCCTTGTAGCCGCTCCGCCAACCACCGCTCGTTGCACCTTAAACCCTAGAACCACCACCACTATCTACCTTCCTCCCCACCCAATCCCACTGCAACTAGACCTAAATCCTAGACCCAACCCTTCCACCTTAAGCCCTGCCGCCAGCCCTAGCTCTTATCCCCGCTCCTCCGCCCATCGCACCTCAATCACTCTCTCTCTGTGTGTGCATGAAGAGCTATTGTCCTGACTGCAATTACTCTCTCTAATTAACTGGGAGAGAAAATGGTTACTCTGACATAGTCCATCGCCGGGGCTGGAAGAACACGTGCTCCGGGAACGATTTATGCTCGGGGAACGACGCATGCTCAAGGCACGATGTGTGGCGAATGATGGAGTACACCACCGCGATGGACCCTTAAAGGTACTCTAAGTCCAACATCATCGTAATATGCACCAGCGGCTGATCGCATAAGATCTTTCCACCGCTCCGGCGGAGGTCGAATAGCCAATGTTTTTATAATCTGATGCCTTCTCGAACTCTGTTCCACCAGCAGTGAGGAAGTAGTGAATCTCGAGGCACATCAACAACATGGAGAACTACATGAAGAATAAGAAAATAACGGAAGGAAAAACCATTGTTGGAACAAGAATACAATGTGGGAGAACAATATGTTGTGAAAAGTGGGAGAACAACGGTTGAATCAATGTGGGAACAAAATTGGAACAGGGGATCTGAGTGTCTCCAGATTGGAACAAGATGGTTCTGAAGAGACGGGGAACAGCGGGTGAATCAATGTGGGAGAGGGAGTTGGTCAACAAGTGAGTTTTTGTGAGAGAAAGGGATTTTTAGGGGTAAAATTGTCATTGTAGGTCTTTTAAAAATAATATAGTAAAATTGGGGTAATAATGGTCATTTTATTTTATTTTTGGCCAAATTCAGGTTGTTAGGGTTAGATTGGACCTTTCGACCAAATAATAGGGTTAGATTTACACTTTGAGATTTTACAAGATTACATTGACACTTTCAACCAAAAAAAAGTATTATTTTAGCACTTAACTCTTTTCTTTACTAAAATAAGACACTTGTCACTACATTACACCCGAAACAGACTCAAAAGCACAAATTATTATGGTTAGTAACATCTCCCTCCGTCCCAGCTATTTTTGCACTCTTTCCTTTTTGGGACGTCCCACATATTTTTGCACTCTTCACTTTATTTCCAATTTTAGTCAAGTTTTATTTTTTTTTTAATTGGGATGGTCCAATTGTAAGGTTCAAATAAAATGTAAACAAAAAATAAAATACTAGTACCCCACCAGTACATGGGTCATAAATTATTAAATAATGAATCCTTAAAAATACTTTTTTTCCTTTATCCACAAAATTAATTGGGACGGTGGGAGTAGCAGCACACAAGAATCCCATGTAAGTGTGTAACGAAAGGAATACAAGTAACACCTCAAATTATCTTTTGTAACAATATAAAAGAAATCCTCCCAGCCAAATGGTTGACACAAATTGTCGTCAGGGGCATAATGGTCATTTTGCAGACATGTGTCCCCTACAGGTGCTCTCAAGAGGCTGCCCAAAATGACATCATTTTGGGCATTATTTTGTCATTTTGTGCATCTTTTTATAAAAAAAAAGTTGTGGCACTGCCATGTGCGTCTATAAGTGCTATCAGGTGGCTGCCCAAAATGACATTGTTTTGGCCATTGGATACTTCGATAGGTGAAGGTTCCAGTGGAGGATTTCGAGAGGTACGTATTCGAGAGGTGAAGGGTTCGAGAGGTACGTATTCCAGAGGTGGGGCGTTCCAGAGGTACATTACCGAGAGGTGAAGCGTTCTAAAGGTAATGATTTGAGAGGTGAAGGAGAGGTGAAGAGGTTCCAATGGAGGGATTTAAGAGGTAATGATTCGAGAGTTGAAGGTTCAACAGGGGTTTGAGAGGTGAAGAGGTTCTACTGGAGGGGTTCAAGAGGTGAAGCTTCATTTGAACGATTAGAGAGATGAAGGTTCCTTTGAACATTCAAGATGTGAAGGTACGTGTTCGAGAGGTACTAATTTAAGAGGTACGACTTTGAGAGGTAGAGGTCCCAGTAGAGGATTCGAGAGGAGGTTTGAGAGGTGAAGGTTCCAGGTGAGAGTTCGAGAGGTGAGAGCTCGAGAAGGTTCGAGAGGTACATATTTGAGAGGTGAAGTGTTCGAGAGGTACATATTCGAGAGATAAAGGTTCAGGAGGAGAGGGTTCCATTAGAGGAGTTCGAGAGGTAAGGATTCGAGATGTGAGAGTTCCATTGGAGGTTCGAGAGGTGAAGGTTCTGGTGGAGATTCGAGAGGTGAAGGTTCCATTGGACTTACCGCTTCGAGAGTTACCACTTTGAGAGTTACCGATTCGATAGGTGAAGGTTCAGGTGGAGATGTTCAAGAGGTAACCCTTCGATATGTGAAGGTTCAATTGTAGAGGGTTTAAGTGGAGGGGTTCCATTGGAGGGGCTCGAGAGGTACCCATTCGAGAGGTGAAGGTTTAGGTGGAAAGGGTTCCATTGGAGGGGTTTGAGAGGTAAGGATTCGAGATGTGAAGGGTCCAATGGAGATTCGAGAGGTGAGAGTTCGAGTGGGGGGGTTCGAGAGGTAATGGTTCGAGAGTTACCAATTCGATAGGTGAAGGTTCGGGTGGAGAGGTTCGAGAGGTAACCATTCGAGATGTGAAAGTCCAGTTGTAGAGGGTTCAGGTGGAGGGGTTCCCTTGGAGGGCCTTGAGAGGTATCCATTCGAGAGGTGAACGTTCAGGTGGAGAGGGTTCCATTGGATGGGTTCGAGAGGTAAGGATTCTAGATGTAAAGGTTCCAGTGGAGATTCAAGAGGTGAGTGTTCGAGTGGGGGGATTTCGAGAGTTACCGATTCAATAGGTGAAGGTTCAGGTGAAGAGGTTTGAGAGGTAACCCTTTGAGAGGTGAAGGTTCCAGTGGAGATTTGAAAGGTGAGAGTTAGAGTGGGGGTTTGAGAGGTAATGGTTTGAGAGTGGCCGCTTCGAGAGTTACCGATTCGATAGGTGAAGGTTCAGGTGGAGAGGTTTGAGAGGTAACCATTCGAGATGTGAAGGTTCAGTTGCGGAGGGTTCAAGTGGAGGGGTTCCTTTGGAGGGGCTTGAGAGGTACCCATTCGAGAGGTGAAGGTTCCATTGGAGTTCGAGAGGTGAAGGTTCCAGTGGAGATTCGAGAAGTGAGAGTTTGAGTGGGGGTTCGAGAGGTAATGGTTCGAGAGGGGCCGCTTTGAGAGTTACCGATTCGATAGGTGAAGGTTCAGGTGGAGAGGTTCGAGAGGTAACCATTCTAGATGTGAAGGTTCAGTTGTAGAGGGTTCAAGTGGAGGGGTTCCATTGGAGGGACTCGAGAGGTACCCATTCGAGAGGTGAAGGTTCAAGTGGAGAGGGTTCCATTGGAGGGGTTCGAGAGGTAAGGATTCGAGACATGAAGGTTCCATTGGAGTTCAAGAGGTGAAGGTTCTAGTGAAGATTCGAGAAGTGAGAGTTTGAGTGGGGGTTCGAGAGGTAATGGTTCGAGAGTTACCGATTCGATAGGTGAAGGTTCATGTGGAGAGGTTCGAGAGGTAACCATTCGAGATGTGAAGGTTTAGTTGTAGAGGGTTCCATTGGAGGGGATCGAGAGGTACCCATTCGAGAGGTGAAGGTTCAGGTGGAGAGGGTTCCATTTGATGGGTTCGAGAGGTAAGGATTTAAGATGTGAAGGTTCCAGTGGATATTCGAGAGGTGAGAGTTCGAGTGGGGGGATTACGAGAGTTACCGGTTCGATAGGTGAAGGTTCGGGTGGAGAGGTTTGAGAGGTCACCCTTCGAGAGGTGAAGGTTCTAGTGGAGATTCAAGTGGTGAGAGTTAGAGTGGGAGTGTTCGAGAGGTAATGGTTCGAGAGTTACTGCTTCATTAGTTACTGATTCGATAGGTGAAGGTTCAGGTGGATATGTTCGAGAGGTAACCCTTCGATAGATGAAGGTTCAGTTGTAGAGGATTCAGGTGGAGGGGTTCCATTGGAGGGCCTCAAGAGGTACCCATTCGAGAGGTGAACGTTTTGATGGAGAGGGTTCCATTGGATGGGTTTGAGAGGTAAGGATTCGATATGTGAAGGTTCCAATGGAGATTCGAGAGGTGAGAGTTCGAGTGGGGGGATTTTGAGAGTTACCGATTCGATAGTTAAAGGTTCAGGTGGAGAGGTTCGAGAGGTAACCCTTCGAGAGGTGAAGGTTCTAGTAGAGATTCGAGTGGGCTTGTTCGAGAGGTAATGGTTCCAGAGTTACCACTTTGAGAGTTATTGATTCGATAGGTGAAGGTTCAGGTGGAGATGTTCGAGAGGTAACCCTTCAAGAGGTGAAGGTTTGGTTGTAGAGGGTTCAAGTGAAGGGGTTCCATTGGAGAGGCTCGAGAGGTACCCATTCGAGAGGTGAAGGTTCAGGTGGAAAGGGTTCCATTGGAGGGGTTTGAGAGGTAAGGATTCGAGACATTGGAGGTTCGAGAGGTGAAGGTTCCATTGGAGATTCGAGAGGTGAAAGTTCGGGTGGGGGGATTTTGAGAGTTAACGATTCGATAGGTGAAGGTTCAGGTGGAACCATCACCTCTCGAACCTACTATGGAACCTTCACCACTCAAATTCATACCTCTCGAACCCACTAACTCTCGAACCTCCACTGGAACCTTCACCTCTCAAACCTCCAATAGAACCTTCACCTCTCGAACCCGTACTTCTTGAACACCTCACTTGAACCCTCTCCACCTCAACCTTCACCTCTCGAACCATTACCTCTCGAACCTCCACTCGAACTCTCACCTCTCGAATCTCCACTGGAACCTTCACCTCTCAAATTGGTATCTCTCGAACCGCTCCAATGGAACACCTAACCTTTACCTCTCGAATCGGTACCTCTCAAACCCTTCCAATGGAACCTACACCTCTCGAACCCCTCCAATGGAACCCCTAACCTTCACCTCCCGAATCGGTACCTCTCGAACCCCTCTAATAGAACCCATATCCTTCATCTCTCGAATTGTCCAATGGAACTTTCACCTCTCAAACCTACTATGGAACCTTCACCACTCGAATCCATACCTCTCAAACCCTCCGCTCCAACCCATTACCTCTCGAATTTCCACTGGAACCTTCACATCTCGAATTTGTACCTCTCGAACCCCTCCACTTAAACCTTCTCCACCTGAACCTTCACCTCTTGCCATCTCCAAGCTTCAATTACATGTATAATTGGTACATTTATAGCTTAAATTAAAGCTCTTTTAACATTCCTGTAGAATATCTATAATTTGTTGTCAAGCTCACCGCGCGTAACCAAACTAGTCTCTTGGAAAAAGAAGAAAAGGAAATAGAACACAAATGCGTTAGCACTTTAAGATAAGCTCGTTTAAGCCCTATTGTTAATAGTTCTTGGCTCTACTTCCTTGGGCGTTCGTAGTCTCCAACTTGCCCAACTTGACAAACATGCTCCCGTAGAACTTGTCATCCTTCTTGTTGAACTCATTCGATTTCTCTTTCAGGGATTTGTACTTTGGCTTCACATCATTCTTGTTGTGGTGATCAATTTCAAGTGCTTTCTTGATATCTAATTCAGCTAGATCCATGTTGGCTAAGTTCATGTACGTTTGTGCTCTCTAGTAGAGTGATTTCATGTTAGGTGTTTCAAGCTCCAAAACCTTAGTACACAGCTTCACTGCTTCCTTGTAATCCTTGAGTTTCAATTTGTATGCAGCATTAATCAATTTTCTCCTTATCTTTAAGGCCTTTGATTGATTCATCCTTTCCTCATTGAAACTTGTATCGTATTCAATGTACTTCGTAACTTTCTCGCATCTTTTTGAAGCCCCGGTGTATTTACCAGCCTTAAACATTGAATTGCCTTCTTCTTTATTTCGTCCAGTGTTGAGTCCTCACTTAGCTTGTGCTCGTCCCGTGATCTCTACCCGGTGATAGATCTGTAAAACAGCTAGAGATCTAAGTCAGACAAGCTGGTGTTTGACCGTGTTTGCTTTGATGATCTTGTCAAAATGGAGAGTAATAGGCCGGTGTTTGACATCCATTTTTCTCATGTTGTGTTTCTAGGTATATGAGTTGTGGATGATGTGAAATGACCCATCACATCAGTGAGTTGTCTGTTAGCCTCTCAATTTATCCCTCTAGGCCTTCTGGGCCTCTAGTCCATTCATTTCAAAGGTTGGGCCACTCTAGCCCATACTTTACTAAGTTCCCCTAGCCTGAGTCCCTGCGTTGTATACCCAAGCAGGTTAATGGGCTATATCAGGTAGCAGGTACTTCTTCAGATGCTGACCGCTGGTTGACCTTAGTTAGGTAGACACTTCGTGTCTGCGCGGGAGAAACTGAAATAATAAATTGTTTTGAAAAGGGGCATCTTTTAAAATCACCTTTTCTCGGTTTCTGCGGAGAAAATACATCCTCCTCGAAATTCCATGTTGCTCTTCTCGAAGTTGCGGCTTGGCAATTCGCTACTTCTTCACCTCTTTTCAAGGTGGGGTAATCATTTCTTCCATCATTTCCCATTCTCTTTATATTTATTTTTGGCTAAATCTCTTCTTTTTTCTCATCCTTGCCCTCTCTGAGTCTCTCTCTTCTTATTTCCTCGCTGTGTCAGCCTCTTCCTCCCTCAGGTACCATTCTTCTTCTTTCTCTTTGCTCATTTTTCTCTCTTTTCACTTTTCACTTTTCGTTTATCCAGTGATTATGGTGTCCTCTGTGGGTCCTCCGAAGTCTTGCTCTCTCTGCGATGTGATGGCCATCGAGTGTCGTTATATCCATCGCCTCCGAGAGATAATGCTCGTTGTGTGGAACAAGGGGTATGATGACATTAGCCGGCGTGTAATCTTTCCAAGCCCCAGCGAAACCGTGCTAGATGTTCCTTCCAGCATGATTACCGTTTATCTTGAGTCAATAGAGAATGATGGCCTCCGCTTCCCCCTGTCCATATTTTTTCAATCTGTCATCGACTTCTATGAGTTGAGTCTAGCTGATCTCCCACCAAATTCCTTGTGTCTCATATTAGGTTTCAAAGCCCTCTGTCTTGGTTCCAGGTCCATTTTCCTCTTTCGAGTTTTCTGTACTGCTGCTAAGTTTCCCCCTGACTAGTATTATCCAAAGTTTTAGCCTGATGGCCGTTAAATTTTGCTTGACTTCCCCACCCATGTTGAGTGGAAATGTCATTTTATGTTCATAGATGAGGAGTTAGTGATGGGCGATGAGGCCAAGACAGGCGTATTCCTAGTGGGACCCCCTAGGACATGAGGGATGTGTCCTGGCATGGAAGAGATGTCGGCTAAATGCCAATTCATCTCTGTCCTGGAAGGTCTGTCTGTTAAAGTGGGATTTCTCATGCTCGACCTTGTCCTTCATGCTATCGAGCTGCCCTTTTTACCTATCGGGGTCATTCCTCTGGGCGGCCTCAATGATCTCTGGGGTATCAATCTGTTTTATTTGTTTCTTAGTGTGCTTCCAAGCTTCTCGTAGATGCCTTGTTCAAGGCTTTTTAGCTGGATGCTACTCTGACTGATCTTGATGCACTTCAAGCTTGCATTGGGGAAGTATTCATTCCTTTCCTGGAATGCAGCTTTATTGAATACTTCTCCCTGCTCAATCCTGCAATGACCACTACCGAACTTGAAGCTTGGGATCTGGATGTTGCAGCAGAACAGACAGCGGGGTCATCCACTTGAGGTCACGACAGAGAAGTCACTAGCGGGCAAGAAAACCTGGAGGTGATCAGCAAGTCGAGGTAGGAAGTGGGAAACAAGCTGAAGATGGAGGTGCAGGGAGCACAATGGCATAGTTCTTTCTTAATGATGATTGCTGCTATCAAACAATATTTTTATTTAATTTTCTTGGTTGCTTAAGTCCCCATAAGGGGGATTCATTATTGATGGGGTGCCTCTTCCCCCTTTTTTTATTGTTTTGTTGTGGGGTACTTTGTCCCCCGAACAACTCTTTTCGCCCGTCGTGGGCTTGCTACTTAATCGACGGGGCGTGTGCTCCCTTTTTCATTATTTTGCTAAGTTTTGTGTTATTTTCTATTTCTTTTGTTCTTGCAGCTCTATTGGGTAAGGTTCTTTTTCTTATTGTTTTTTGACTCTTTTCTTACTTGATCGAGTCTGTGGGCAAGAAATTTTCCCATATCTCTTAGACTCTCATCAACTCAAGGGAGTTGGCTAACAGCTCCCTACCTGTGCGGGGCTAGGAGTGCTTTCATCAGTCAATTTCTCATACTGGACTAGCATTTTCCTGACTGCATAAGGCCAAGAATGCCCTTGTCTTTCTTTCTGGCAGGCTTTGAGCCTTGCTTTTCTTTCGGGAAAGCTTTGAACCTTGTTTTTCTTTACTGGAAGTTATATACTTATACACAACTTCTCGCATAGTCGAGTTGTTTCCAGCTATTGGTTTTCTTTCTGGAAGGCTTTGAGCCTTGTTTTCTTGACTATGAGTTATGTACTTATACATATCCTCTTGCATAACCTTTTTATAAAAACTTTACTTTAATGGTTGCAGCACTTCATGGCATATTT
Organism: Rubia yunnanensis; assembly: GCA_037428765.1. Taxonomy (NCBI): domain Eukaryota; kingdom Viridiplantae; phylum Streptophyta; class Magnoliopsida; order Gentianales; family Rubiaceae; genus Rubia; species Rubia yunnanensis. Next base: position 27,835,585 of record CM075069.1, on the reverse strand, counting down.
CAAAAGATACTAACGCGGAGTATTATGTTGAATTCCCTTGGATCATACCCCTTATGGGCTTACAAAAGACTTGATACCTTAGGAATTCTGCCCTCCCTATGCAAAAATAAATACACCAGTCTGGCCGCTCTACTTGAATTTAAATTTCATACCGTACCAGGCATAATACTTCCTGAGGTCAGCAATGTTCCAAGTACGGGGGGCTTCCTTCCCGTCCATTGCCCCCAGCTTGTAAGCTCCCCTGCCAAGTACCTCAACTACTTTTTAAGGACTTTCCCATGCAGCGTCCAGCTTCTTTTCCCCAGCACCCGATTGGCTTCATTTTTCCTGAGTGCCAACTCTCCTTTCTTAAGGCTTTGTAACCTTACTATTCTTTGTAATGCTGCTCCATCAATGATTTATAGGTCGCCTCTTTCAGAGCCACCTTCTCCCCACGCTCCTCTAGTTTTTCCAGGTTGACCTTGATGACTTTCTCATTATCGGCAGGTTGCATTGGCACCATGACCCTCCTACTTGGTACTGCTATTTCAGGAGGAATTATGGCCTCAGAGCCGTAGCACAGCCTGTATGGAATCTCTTCGGTCGCCATCCTGGCCATGGTTCTGTAAGCCCACATCACGCTCATCATCTCTTCTTCCTATTCGGTCTTTGCTTCTCCTAACCTCTTCTTCAGCCCTTGGAGTATCGCCCTGTTTGTTACCTTCGTCTGCCCATTTTCCTGGGGATGGGTGACAGAAGTAAACTGCTTCTTAATGTTAAGCTCCCTGCACCAGGACTTGAATGACTCATTGGCAAATTGCTTCCCATTATCACTGACCGTTATCTGTATAATTTCAAACCTGCAGACTATGTTCCTTCACACAAAGTTTGTGACATTTCTGCTAGTGATTGTGGCCACTACTTCAGCCTTCACCCATTTGGTGAAGTAGTCTATTGCCACTACCAAAAACTTCTTCCTACCTACAGCTTCCGGGAATGGTCCCACAATGTCTATCCCCCACTTGGAAAAAAGTTTAGGGTGCCCTAATGTTGGTCATCTCTTCTACAGATAGCCTGGACACCTAGGAATGCTCCTGGCACCTGTGGCATTCTCTGACTAACTTCTTTGCATCCAACTTAATAGTCGGCCAATAGTAACCTGCTCTGACACCTTTGAGCGCTAAGGTTTTCGCTCCCCGATGGCTGCCACGTCCTTCTTTGTGCATCTCCCGCAACACTATATCCTTTCTTGTTGGCCCTGCGCACCTGAGCCACAACTTGACATAGCCATGCTTGTAGAGTATTCCATTTTTAACGGCATACTGCAGCGCCTTCCTCTTGATGATCTTGGCCTCCTTTTTGTCATCCGGCAGGATTCTCACTTTCAGAATTCCTCTAATCGATGTCATCTAGTTCTCCGTCGCTTCTTCCACAGCCATTATCTTTTCCCGATTTTTAGATCTCCTTGCCAGTTCCTCCACTAGGACCAACTTGGTCAAGTGTGCATGCACGAAGGCTGCTAGCTTGCTGAGGGCATGCGCCCTTGTGTTCTGTGATCATAGTACCCTTGTTATATCAAATTCCTCAAACTCAGCTACCAGACCCCTGACCTTATCTCTATAATTCATCATGGTTGGCTCTTTTGCAGTGTATTTCCTGATGTACTAGTTGGCTACCAGCATCGAGTCTCTGTGTGCCTGCACTTTCCTCGCTCCCATTTTCTGGGCAAGCTCCATTCCTGCCATCAGTGCCTCATACTCAGCCTCATTATTCAAAGCTGTGAACTTAAACTGATTTGCATAAGTAGTTTCTACCCCCTGGGGGTTAGAAATCCCTAAACCTGCACTGCTCCTTCTACCCCAGATGCGTCGTCCACATGTAAGCTCCACACATCTAGCCCTACTATGCTGTTTCCCTTGTTCGTTACACTTAGTTCCTGCTCCTTAGCATCTATCCCTATCAGTATGTCCGCCAAGAAATCAACAATCACTTGGTCTTTCACTGCCTTCCGGGGGCGTACTCTATAGTGTGTTCTCCCAACTCCACCGCACATTTCACTAGTCTTCCTGAAGCTTCCGGTCTAGTGAGAATAGACTTTAGGGTGTGGTTGGTCAACACCACTAATGGGTATGCCTGGAAATATCGTCTCAATCTTCTGGCCGTGTGTACTAAAGCCAGCACCAGCTTCTCCGGTCCCGTATACCCTTTCTCTGGGCCCTGCAACGCCCTGCTGATATAGTACACCGGTCTCTGCACTTTTTTTTCTTCCCTGACTAATGAAGCACTGACTTCTTCTTCGCTGGCTGCAAGATACAGGTACAGCATTTTGCCTAGTTGTGGACTGGTCAACTTAGGTAGCTCCTTCAGGTGTGACTTCAGCTTCTCGAAAGCTTCCTGCTCCTACTCCCCCCATTGTACTGTTCCTTTCTTATCAACACATCCCTTTAATATTTTGAAGAATAGAAGTGATCTCTCTGCAGCCCTGGACAGAAAGTGATTCATCACTCCTAGCTTCCCATCCAGGCTCTGGATCCCTTTCACCGTGCGAGGGAACTTCATCTCCAAGATCGTTTTTACTTTCTTCGGGTTTGCCTGTAGCCCATCATTGGATACCTTGTAACCAAGAACTTACCTGCTCCTACCCCGAACTGACACTTGACTGGGTTCAGCTTCATACATGTCTCCCTGAACCTCTTCAGCATTTGAGCCACGTCTTCCACAAAACATTCATGGCATTTACTCTTGATCACCATGTCATCTACACACACCTGCAGGTTCCTGCCAATCTGCTCTTTGAAAATTCTATCCACTACCCTTTAGTAAGTGGCTTATGTATTCCTCAGCCCGAACGGTATCATGCAATACCCGAATGCCACCTTTTTCGTAGTAAATGCAGTCTTTTCTACATCACTTTCTAACATGAAGAGATCTAGTGATACCCCTTATATGCATCAAGAAAACATTGAATCGGATAGTTGGTGAGGGCATCTACCTTTTGGTCAATGAGCGGAAGTGGGTAGCAGTCTTTGGAGCAGGCCTTGTTCAGGTCCGTGTAGTCCACGCACATCCTCCAGCTTACATCCGCCTTCTTGACTAGAATCGGGTCTGCTAGCCATCTTGGGTATAGGATCTCTCTCAATATCCCAGCTTCCACCAGCTATTCCACTTCCTCGTTAACTGCTTCATTTCACTCTCTACACAAGATCCTTCTCTTATGCTTTACGGGGTGGTGTCCTTACGCCACCTTAAGTTCATGAAACCCTATTTCCTTAGGCACTCCGATCATATCTTGAGGTATCCAGGCGAAAGCCTGGCTATTTTCTTGCAATGTTTTTATCAGCCTTTCCCTCACCCTCGAGGGAAGAGTTGTTCCCACCTAAACTGTTTACCCTACTTTAAGCTGCACCTCCTGCACCTCCGAGCCTAACCGGGATGGATCTTCTTCGTCTGCTACCATTGCCACTGTTCTTAGCTTTCCTATTTTCTTTTCCTCTGTCTGGGCCTCCGTATTCCTTTTCCTCTTGCTCAAGGCCACTTCGTGGAACGCTCTTGCTCACTGATGGTTGCCTCTCACTGTCGCTATCTCCTTCTTGGTAGGGAACTTTATAAACAAGTGGTCTACCCAGGATCATGTTGTAAGGGTTGTTTTCCCTTACAACCATGGACTCCGTATCCACCATTTTATTCCTGGACTTGTCCCCCACGGTCATCGGGAGAAGTATGGTCCCTTTTGGCCATACGGTCCTGTCTGCAAAATCCACCAACGGCGTGTCAGTGGGTTTCAGCTTCCTCTTCTTGTTCTCATCCAAATTTTTGAAACAATACCAATACTTGATATTTGCTGAGCTTCCGCCATCCACGCAGGCTCTGTGTATCCTCATTTCCATCACTTTCACCATGATTATTACTGCATCTCCTCGTGCTGGCCTCTCAGGTATGGGGTCTTCTACTCTAAACAATATCATGTCGTCCGCAGCCACCCTCATGTCTGCTGGTGTGGGTTGGGGCATCTGCCTACAATAAGCCTCCCTCTGTGACTTTGTTCTTCCACCTGCACTCCCCCCCCCCGATGATAGCATAGATGTTTGTGACAGTTTTGCCCATCCAATTATCTGTGGGAGTATTCTTTCATTGTCCCTTACCATCCTTCTTGGTCTCTGCTCTAGCCACCTCCTTCCCTTTACTCCCGTGGTCCTTCTCAGAATACCTCTTTCTACCTCTTCTTGAGATCTCTGATTACTTCTCGATCGACCTCCTTCGTTTCCTTTACCATGGTAAGTGGCTTTTTTATAGGCATGCGCCTCCTTTGCCAGGTACGCTAGTTCTTCACTCCGGACACTGTTCTCTATGACTTTCTTTAGGGGCATGCAGTCATTCATTTCATGATTGTTATCCCCATGATAATCCTAGAACATGGACTTATCCCTTGTGTGCAAAGGGGATTTCAACTTCCTCGCCAGCACCAGGATATTCTTGCCTGCCACTAGGGCAAGGATCATCTTCAGCATTTTGATGAGTGGGGTGAACTTCCTGTCAAAATCCAACACATTGGGCCACTGACTCCCTTTCTCTCTTGCGCCTATCGCTGCCAATATCAGCCTTTCTACTGCATGCGCCTCTTTTCTTCTCTTATCGGCGTTGTCCGCCCTGCTTAAATTCCCCACCCTCTTCATCAGCTCATCGATTATCCTGGGAGGGGTGGTTTAGAGTACAGTCCCTCGGGAATAGCTCGTGTTTGAGGCCATTCATGAACGTGCCCATGAGGAACTGGTTACTCCTTTCTTCCACCTAGTTTGCCTCATCATTAAACCTTTCTCAGTACTATAACATCGACTATCTTGACTTCTGCTTCACAGCTAGCAGCTCTGCCCTTGTTTTCTAGAACTTTTATCTCTGCATGAATCGAACTAGGAACTTCTTTTCTAGGTGGCTAAAGCTGTTAATCATCCCATCTTCAAAGTTTTTTAACTAAACCCTAGCTGGTATTGTTAGGGTGGTTTCTAACACTTTGCACCAAATGGTCTCATAGATTCAGAAAGTGGCCATATTGGTGGGAAAAAATGTGCCAGTAATCTTCCAGATCGACCTCGATGTTCTACTGCCCCAGGTTGGTGGGTATCTTCAGCTTTGGGTCAGCCGTCAATAGTTGAATCCTCCTTGTAAGTGGCAACCCTCTCCCACCGGTTCTGGTTAAATCCTCCATGTATTCTAGCTTCTTCTTTTCCACCTTATTCTTCTTAGCTCATCCTCCTTTGGAGTGATATGCGTCATCCTAGGTATTCTCCATCATAGCTCGGTACAGCTCCGTTTGCTCGCCATCTGTCTTTCTCTGTGATGCCACGTCCCCTTCCTCTTGGCTGCGCTATGACTATTTTCTCCTTCCCTTTCTCTCTATTTGGACTCGAACGCTTGCTCCTCCTGTTCATGGAACAGCTTTGTCTTTTTAAGGGTATGCTTCTTTGCCATCTGGCCTTCCTTTTCCCTAACCTTCTCCCTTTCTTCCATCGTCTTCAGCTTCCCCATCATCTCTTTCTGAGAGACCATGATGGTCTACAAAATCTTCGAGTCATTCGCCAGTTCCTCGGTTGTCCAGAGCCTATGTCATCCTCCTGTCAGCGTCAGCATTGGTTCTTCTTCCTCCAAGTGTGTTATATATTCCATGAACACTTGGTTGATTAAGTTTCCCACTGGTGGCGGCGATGGTCCTTCTATAGTGGTCTGAGCTACGTGGATGCTAGAGAATGAAGCAATCCCCACAGATAACGCCAATGTTAAGTCCTCACTTAGCATGTGCTCGTCTCGTATTCTTCTCCCGGCGATGGATCTATAAAACAGCTAGAGCTCTAAGTTAAACATGCTGGTGTTTAACCGAGCCTGCTTCGACAATCTTTTCAGAATGAAGAGCATTAGGGTTTCTTGTGTATGTGAATCTGTCCAAAGTGAAAACATCTCTTTTCCACATGTTGTGTTCCTAGGTATATGGGTTGGTGGCTGATGTGATAGGACATGTCACATCAGCTAGCTTCTAGTCTGTTAGCCTCTCATTTTATCCGTGGATAGCTATATCTCGCCCTGTATTTTACTATTCTCGCCCTAATACGTATACAGTATTTTTTATCGTATTATTTTGAATAGGTAAATTAAAATCAATTGAGATAATTGTAGTTAGTTAATATTAGCGGAACGAATTTAGTTAATTAATTTAAATTGCGCCCGCCGCCGCCGGACCGCCGCCCGCCGCCGCCGGACCGCCGCCCGCCGCCGCCGGACCGCCGCCCGCCGCCGCCGGACCGCCGCCCGCCGCCGCCGGACCGCCGCCCGCCGCCGCCGGACCGCCGCCCGCCGCCGCCGGACCCGGCTCGCCACGGCCTGGGCGCGAGGCGCCGCCGGTCGGCTCGCCATGGCCTGAGCGCGAGCCGGCGCCGGTCCGGTCGCCACCGACAGGCCGCGCGCCACCGCCGGTCCGCTCGCCACCGGTGGACCGCGAGCCGCCGGCGGACCGCGAGCCACCGACAGGGCACGAGCCATCGCCGGGCCGCTCGCTGGCGTGTGGGCGCGAGCCGTGGCTCACCGTGCGGTGGGCGCGAGCCGCGCGCGGTCCGTTCGCCAGGGCTGGGGCGCGAGCCGGACGCGCCTCGGCTCGCCGAGGGCTGGGCGCGAGCCGTGCCAGCCTGCTTCCAAAAATCGAACTGCTATAAATGAGCTCGAATTCTTACTCATTCAAAGGGCACTCGAATTCTTACTCATTCGAAGGGCACTCGAAAAATATTGCTATCCAAGACGAGCAAAAATTACCCCGAAAAGGGTGTTAGAAATTCCATGTCTTCGGAGGTAATTTTACTAATTAGCTTTCTGTCCGTAAGTAGTTGTTAAATTTAATAATTTTTGCCGTACAAATTTATGCTCGTCTTTGTGTTTTAATTTATTAACTGTTACGATGAAATTATTGCACATTTGCTGTTTTGTTAATTTTGTGATTTTGTTAATTATTGTACCGTTAAGTTACGTATTGTTACGTTATTTTGATATTTTAATTTGTTGAACTGTAAGAATGTTATATTAATTCTAGCCACGATGTTATTGCATTTTTTTCCCACTACATGTATGTTTTAGCTGTTAATGAGAAAGAAATTTATGCTCATCTTAGTTTTTTAATTTATGCTCATCTTAGTATTTTAATTTATTAATCGTAACGTAAAAATTATTGTAACGTTAATTTTATTTATTGTAACGTTAATTGTAATTATTGTAACGTTAATGTTGTTGTTTTGTTAATTTTGTTATTTTGTTAATTATTGTGACGTTAATGTTGTTGTTTTGTTAATTATTGTAACGTTAGTTTACGTTTTTTTACGTTAATTTTGATATTGTAATTGGTATAGCAGTTGAGTGTAACTAATTACTTGATGTTTATTGCTGTTTAAGGATGACAATCAGTCATGTGAAGCTGCTGCAGGGCGGAACGGATACTCTCCATTTGCCACCTCAGTTGTGTTCCCAGACGTTGCCGAGGCTTACTCCTACCTGCAACGGATTGCTCTGCAGGTGGGATTTGAACTTGTGACGGGGTCCTACAAACAGAATAGGAATGGTCCCCTGAGGTTATATTGCATTTGCAATCGGGGCCGAAAGGATAAGGATGTAGATACGAGCGAATCTGATGTAGTCCGACGGAGTAGCAGCTCGACCAGCAGTTGTGGCTGCCCGTTCGCGATTGTCTTGAAACAGAGCATCACGGGGAATGGTTGGAATGTAGTGCCGTGCAAGGATCCTAGACGAGGGATGCAAAACCACCCTTTCTCAGTGTACCCCGAGGGTCATAGACAGAGCAGCAAGCTCCATGCGGACGCGAAGCAAATGATCAGAGACTTGACAGATTCAGAAACTGCCCCAAGGCATATCAATGCCAGCCTCAGTAATTCGTTTCCGGACCTGCATCAGAACATTAGGCAGGTGTACAATGAGAGGTCGGCATATGCAACAGAAAGGCGAGGCGGGCGCAACACAGCGGAGAATTGTTTGCATCTGGCCACCGCGAAAGGGTATGTCACTAGTCACCGCTCAGCAGGTGATGGTACTTTGACTCATTTATTCATGGCCAATCCCGATGCTGTTGTGGCATTTCGCACGTTTCCGTGGGTGGTGGCCGTCGACTCAACGTACAAGACCAATCGCTACGGCATGCCATTCGTTGAGATGGTTGGGATGTCCCCCTGCAACACAAACTTCCTGATTGCCTACGCAATTATCGTTGACGAAACGGCAGATACCTATGAGTGGGTGCTGAACGCGCTGAAGAACTTGCTTGTGGATGGACCGTTCCCTGAGGTTGTGGTCACCGATCGGGAGATGGGACTGATTAGGCCACTTCGGACTGTGTTTCCGGAATCGAACCATTTGCTCTGCACCTGGCATATTAACAAGGATGTGGAGGCACGTGTTACTGTGCTGACAGGGAATAAGAGGAACGGGGCAGCGTTCAAGAATGGTGCATGGTTCCGAGTTTGCAATGCGTCCACCGTTCCAGAGTACGAAACCGCCTTGGTGGATATGAGGACTGGATGGTCTTGGAACGAGGCTGTTGTTAGTTACGCTGAGACGACGTGGCTCACCCCCCATAAGGAGAAATTTGTGAGGGCATGGACGAACAGATTTCTGCATTTCGGGAACACAACTACATGCAGGGTCGAAAGTGCACACTCGTCATTGAAAGGGTGGTTACATACGTCGACTGGTTCGCTGGACACGGTATGGAGGCGTGTCGACCTGCAGATAGCCCAGCAGATTACTATGATCAAGACCGGCCTGGAGAAATCAAGAACTGTCGTTGGAAGATTGCACCGTAGGGCCCTTTTCAGCAACTTGATCAACAATGTGTCCAAATACTGTCTGGATAAATTGACGGTCGAGTCCGGGAGGATTGATGCACTCGGAGCACAGGTATATGCTTACTGTGGATGTGTGCTGCGCTCGACACACGGAATACCGTGTGCATGCATCATGGCAGGGGCAGTTGCTGAAGGAATCCCCTTGTACTTGGACGACATTCATCCGCTGTTCAAGAGCCTGGCATTGGGTGATCACGTGCGGAGCACGGACAACATTGCGAGGGCCGAACAAGATCAGTCGCGGTTCAACACTCTGTTGGAGGAGCTGGCACGCAGCGACCCTTCGGTCCGCCGACGAGTTTCATCCTACATAGATGCACAGTTGCGGCCGGAGGAGAGCGGCATTGGCGAGCCGGACAATTGCACCAGTGCACGTGGGAGACCAAGCGAGCAGGTCCCCCGATCAAGATCAACCCGGCGTTCACCGAGCTACCACGAGCACGTGAACAGGCGATACGGGAGTAGTTCACGGTCCCCGGGGTGTGCTTCAGGGAGCGGTCGCCGGCACGGTGAGTACAAGCACCATTCTTCCTAATGAACGCCTCCTGCACAAGATATTTATCTTCATGTGTTCTCTTGCAGCGACATTCCCGTTCCTCGAAAGTGTCCCCCACATTGTCCGGCGCTACATCGAAGGCTGGAACGATGTCGCGAGTGATGGAAACTGTGGCTTCAGATGCGTTGCTGATGCGTTCCACGTAGACGGTGAAGGTGAATGGTCTACAGCGCGTCGGGCGGTATTTAACGAGATATCAACTCATTGGCCTGACTATGTTCCCATATACGGTTCGCGGAATGACGTTGAACTCGCCAGAGCCCGTATACACCACACCAGCGGTCCATGTGGTCCGGAGCATTGGTTTACGGTCATTGCAGACATGTTTCCTGTGGCCACCTACTACAACGCGGTTGTAGTTCTATATTACATTTTAGAGAATGGGTCGGCGGACCATTGCTGTACAGTCCTTCCACTGAGGGCAGGCGGGGGTGAGGATGGAACAAGTAGGGAGCTACACATTGTATACGTTCGCAGTGCAAGCCATTTCGTCCGGGTACACGTGAAGGAAAACTGTTCCATGCCCCCCGTGGTTAATATGTGGACCACGTTGAGGAAGGCTGATGTCGTAGGTTGGGAGTTACCCTTTCGTAGGAGGCTAAGGGCTTGGAGAAGAGCATACTCTCAGAGTAATTAACTGTTGTAAATCGCCAGAAACATTTTGGCATGTACGCAACCGCTACATTTACTATCGAAGCATGGAGTAATTATTTTGATAGCATTACTGTTGCGAAAATCGATGACTTATGTATTTGATATGCACAAACAGTTACCGATTACATAAATGAGCAAACTATGGCAAAACTGTGGGTTCGTACATAAGCAAACGTCCGACTAAGGAATGGGTCCATAACCGAGCCTGCGGTACTCATCGCGACGACTGACAAAAGTCGTCATCAACTCCCTCATGCAGGGGTCGGCGAGTCCATCAACGGTCGCCGAGTCAAACGGATCCAGGTCGCCCATCATGTCACTCAGCATCTGTTGCACAGGAAACAGAGTTTACAATAACGAAACAGTAAAATGTAATAGAATTACTCAAAGCAAACAGTACGGGAAAACTTACCGATAACTGATGATGTATCCTGTCCGGTCCACTCGCGGCAGCATGTTCAGGATTTGCGATCAATGGGTGCGAATGGGTCGCGTACCAGCCCTCGTAATCCATGGTACACTCTGACGGGCTCGTGGCTATCGGGAACGCCGCAAGCTGACCGTTGTGCCAACTGTGTGCCATCTCCCATAGGGTCAACTGCAGCCTCCCTGGGTAGGTCACTGAATAGCCGGCTGGATCAGCCGGGCGGGAACAAGGCTCGGGCGCAATTGCAAGACCCCGCGGTATACCCTGTAGGAGACCGAACTGCCGCACAACGCGATCTGGCATGTACGCCTCCATTGCGTCGAGGTGTCGAATCACGCCGCGGTAGTGAGTCCTCCCCCCCGCAGCCCTAACCACGTCCACTCCATATGGCAACCAATCCACCTGCAAAAAGTTTCACAGACATGTTACGTTTCTATGGAATCCGATCTATCTACTACTGTCAGAATAAGAGTAAAAGCATGGAATTCATACCTGGTCGGGCTGTAAAGCATCCAACTGTCGCCTGATGGCACCGAGCCTCCCCGTACCCCTCCCCGATCTATCCCCTGTGTGCCACCGACTGGCGCGACCCGGAAGAGCTGGCAACGTACTCGGTCCCGGCCGAAACATCGGAAAGTACTCGTATATCCATGCTTGAAGCAGCGTGCAACATCCGCATAGGCCGCGCGCCTTGGACCGGGACGCAATTCCCAACTGCAGATACAAACTGGCCAACGTCGCCGAGCCCCACGACAACTGCGAATCAAGCAGGGGTAGAAGGTTGGCTCTAACCTTATTCCCAGTTTTATCCACAAAAAGCGTGGATGAAAACAGGGTCAGCATGTAGCACATAAATTGGAAGTTCTGGCTCTGCCCCGCCGCTACACACCTCGCCATCAAAGATTGGGCATCTATGTTACCCCCGTTCCAGTCTTCCGCGACAAAAGACTCCACGTCTTTCCCAAACAGTTCAGCGCACGCTTCCTCAATAGTCTCCGCCGAAATGGTACTCGCAACAGCGCCACCATCGATGGGAATGCCAAGAATCATCTCAACGTCATGCATCAAGATGGTCATCTCCCCAAACGGCATGTGAAACGTGTTCGTGTCCGGCTGCCACCTCTCGACAAAAGCGGATATCAGTGCCATGTCAAGGAACTGGAACATAATCGCAGGCAGGTGGCCCAACCCGGTCGCATGTATCCGGGCCTGTGCAACATCGCTCAGTTCGGGGAGCGTGTCGACTAGCTGCTTGCATAGCGGCGACCGAGCATGGCATCTCAACACACCTCGCTCTATACCATTCCAAACGTCAAGCGCGACGTGTCCTCCGAAGCTTGGTATGACGAAGTCATCCTGCGGGCCACCAGTCATCGGTCCCCGCACTAGCCACGTCTCATCGGCGGGTCGCTTCCTCCTATTCCTCGGTGCCATTCCGGTGCTAGGCTCACCGGCATTGCACGATCCACCAGAAGACTGTGCGAATTGACCAGCTCTGTTCCTCACGGTGTGCCTGGCTCCAGCTTCAGCATAACGTTCGATCCCGGCATCCAATGGAACACTCGAACCAGGTTGGCCCACCGGGGGGACATCTGCGGGCAGGTCATAATTCATCTGCCAATCACTATCATGACGGATACCACCGGACGCGAGGATGTTAATCTCCGGACCGTCCCATGTCGGCATGGGATCGAATGCACGAACGCTCGGTGGAGAAGGCTGCTCCGCTCCTACATCAAACTCCCGCGGGCGAGGCGATGGTTCATCCTCGACCACGCGGCCTCTAGCCTGTCTCGCCGAGGCACTAACACATCTTCGTCGTATGGAACGACCATGACCGTCAGGTTGACCACCAGTGCTCATCTACGACACAAGATATGTAATTAGTAAAACAACAAGTGAATCAAACTGATATGATAAGATAAATTAACATACATTTCAACAACGTGTGAACTAATATTTTCGAACAGTGCATCAACGAACTGTAACATTTTTTTTAGTTACAAATTGGAGATTACATAACTAAATAATCTTATTTTCTTACCACATCGCACTATTATTAACATTCAAGGAAACAATAGTTAAAACATATCGTAACAGTTTACTACACAATTGTTTACATCGGATTACTAAAGTTTATTTACATAGAACTATATTCTATTATGTCACATAACTAAATAATTTCCAAAAAACACAATTCCTAATCAATAATTTCTGAATAATTTCTATTACGTCACATAACTAAATAATTACTAAATTACCCAATTTCTAAAAAATACAATTTCTAAAACAATATGTCCAAATTTAAACTAAGTAATTTCTACAAAACACAATTTCTTCGTTTTAATTCCAATTACGTCACATACCTAAATAATTTCTAAATTGCCCAATTTCTACAAAATACAATTTCTAAACCATTATGTCCACATTTAAACTAAGTAATTTCTACAAAACACAATTTCTTCGTTTCAATTCCAATTATGTCACATAACTAAATAATTTCTAAATAACCCAATATCTAAAAAATACAATTTCTAAAATATTATGTCCGAATTTAAACTAAGTAATTTCTACAAAACACAATTTCTTCGTTTTAATTCCAATTATGTCACATAACTAAATAATTTCTAAATAACCCAATATCTAAAAAATACAATTTCTAAATAAATTCTATTATGTCACATAACTAAATAATTTCTAAATAACCCAATTTCTAAAAAAAACAATTCCTAAAATATTATGTCCAAATTTAAACTAAGTAATTTACACAGAACACAATTTCTTCGTTTTAATTCCAACTATGTCACATACCTAAATAATTTCCAGAACAACACAAATTCTAAACAAATAATTCCTAAGTAATTTCTATTATGTCACATAACTACATAATTTCTAAAAAACCCAACTTCTAAAAAATACAATTTCTAAAATATTATGGCCAAATTTAAACTAAATAATTACTAAAAAACACAATAAGCTTCCAATTATGTCATCACGTCCAATTATGTCATTATGTCATTAATTCCACATATGTCACATAGCTAAACAATTTCCAAAGAAGCACAATTTCTAAAAAATCGTTTCTCAATAACTTCTATTATGTCACATAACTAAAATCCTAACAATTCCGACAAGCTCAACAAAATTCTAACAATTCCGACAAGTTCAACAAAATTCGAATAGATCGGGCAACGATTTCCACAAAAAGAAAAAAAAAATTTCTCAAAAACTTACATTTTCCGGCGGGATTTCGGCGGCGGCGGGCGGCGGTCGGAAATGGAGAGGCAAGGGGGAGAGGGAAGGGGGAGAGGGCAGGGGGAGAGGGCAGGGGGAGAGGGAAGGGGAGAGGGAAGGAGAGAGGGAAATGGAGAGAGGGGAGGGGTATTTATAGTGTTTTTTATATTTTTTTTTCTTTTTTCTGTTTTTTTAAAATTCAAAATTATTTTATTTTAATTCAAAATACGTGTATTTATATGTATTAGGGCGAGGATAGTAAAATACAGGGCGGGATATAGCAAGCCCTTTTATCCCGCTAGGTCTTCTGAGCCTCTAGTCCATTTATTTGAAGGGTTGGGCCACTCTAGCCCATACCTTATTATCCAGTTACTTCAATCTTTTCTTTAGTGTTCATATCTGATGATTCCTTGTCCTTGACATACGACACAAATTCCACTTCATAATGCACGATGGAATTAGCAAGAACTATTGCGACATCTTGCTTCAACTCCTTCGAACCAAAGGCATACTCGGGCGCAATAGTCAGTAAATGTTTTCACCCATTTTCATTGTCATTACAGCTTTATCCAGTCCCAATATAACTTTCTCCTTATTAAATTGTTGTTAACAAAGTCTTCAAGTTGTTGTTGATCAAATCTTCAAAGATATCTTTGTATATATCCTTTCCTAGTTTACAAGAATATTGTTTGTATTTTAGTTGTAACTTTCTTCGTCTGTTTAGGAATGTAGTTAAAGACTCCTTGTACAAATACGTGAGTTGATGAAAGAGAAAAACCAACATTTACAATAATTATCACTGTCTTGTATGGTATCAGATTAACCACAGATAAAAACCTATGGCTTTTGAAAACAACCAGTTGTTAACCTCTACTACTCAGATTCTTTTCACGGCATCTGGTGGTACCTCGGCCAAGCTAAACTTTCCGCCGCTCGCTGTCCATCTTGACCTTACCAATAATTCCCCCCTGTAGAGGAACTGTTCGCTTGGACCTTGAGGCTTACGAGCTCGACTCTTTTTTGGTCTCTGATAATGCTCTGTCACAAACACTTCCTCCTACAACAAGCTCCACTCAACGACCTACAAATAAAGATATCTCAATTTTCAAATGAAATGACTGTCTGGTACTTCTATGGCTTTGCTCCACACTCACTGCACCGCTGCTTGGTCATGTCGCTAGTGCCACCACCATGTCTAAAGTCTGGCCTATGCTTGAGTAAATGTTCCATTCTCATACTCGGGCGCATCAAATGCACCTCAAACAACAGCTTCAAATGCTCAAAAAAGGGTACATGTGCGTTCATAAGTATGTTGAAAAAAAAATCTTTGACTCTCTGGCTGAGTGTTTGACGGAGATCTCGGATGAAGATTTTGTTTCATTTCTCCTTTTTGGCTTGGGTGCTCAATATAGAGCCTTTAAAGCTACCTTGAGAATGTGTCTGGAGCCAGTCACTTATAACGAGCTTCTTGGCCTTCTAATTCAAGAAGAACAACGTCTTTAAGATTTGTGCGCTGCCGACATCCTCCTGCCATCAGCAAATTATGATGCGGAGAAGTTCTAGTCTGCTTATCCATCAGCTTCTAATTCATCTGGTAGTGGTGATCGTCCAAGATCAATCTAAAAAATTTGCAACAAGCCATAAAATGAAGCCCAAAATTATCATCAGAGGTTGAACTTTAAAGCTATTACGGCTACAAATCATGGGCCGTAAACCGCCATCACCAATCTCGATCGAACACCAAACAGGCTATGGCAGCATACACCAGTAACCCCTCAACATTGGCTGACCCATGGGTAGTTGATTCATGCACTACTCAGGATGTGACGAGGGATTTTGACAACCTTAACCTTCAATCTGAATACAAGGGGATGTGACAATCACATCATTGGAAATGGTTAGTCTCTTCCCATTACTCATTTAGGAAAATCTGTTTTAACTTCACAACATGCCGAAAATTCTTTAGCTCTTGAAAATGTTCTTGTGGTTCCAAAAATTTTCAAAAATTTGCTTAGTGTCTCCAAATTGTGCATGGATACTAATTTTTTTTTGTCAAACTCCATTCTAACCATTGTTATGTTGAGAATTCACAAGGAAACATCACCCCAAAGGGACTAGTTGAAAATGGCTTGTATCGACTTCCTAACAGCCGTCACTCCTCAAGTCCTACAGTCTTTGTGGGTGACCATGTCTCTGTCGCTTGTTGGCATCACTGTCTCGCTCATCTGAATGAACCTGTCTTGCATCGTCAAATTTCTAAACTTAGTTTACCTATTTCTGCAATAAATCGTCACATATTTGTAGTGCTTGTCAATTAGGTAAAAGCTATAACACTACTGCAGGACTAGGGTATTTGCACCAGTAATTAAGGGCAATAGCACCGGTATTTTGTCCCCCAAAATATGGTGCATATGTACAGCGGTGTAAAAACGCAACACATTTACACCAATAAAACTAATCGGTGTAGAAAATTGTAAGCATCATTATTTTGAACTGGTGTATAAATTTTGAAAAGTTGGGGGCACAGAGTATCTGTACCGGTAAGATTTAGAACACCGGTGTAGAAATTTTGCACCGGTATATAACATATGAACCGATGTAAAACCATGATTTGTACACCGGTATTAAATATAACACCAGTATTTATTTTGTAATAGGAATATTGTTTTTTTGCACCGGAATAGTTTTGCTCTGATATTTTTTTTACACTGGTATTATTTTATGCACCGGTATTATTAAATAATTTAAAATAAATTTTTAAAAATGTGATTGATTTTTACACATGTAAATTCATTTTCTACCAGTGTATGATTTGGATAAAATTTGCAATGCTCCATTTGTTTTTTTATGGTCCCTCCCGGATCATTTCCAGGACAACGACAGCCAAAGATACTTGTGAACTATTATAAATTGGAAATCTTCGAATCGGTCAGAAATTTGAAACAACTGTTATGAAAATATTGCTCGCAAAACACACGAACATTATTCAAACTATGAAATAGAAGAACTATCTTATGCATGGATTGAAACAAAGTAAAAAATCACACAAGTTTACCGTAACCAAACACCATCCATAGAATTCTAATATCATCAAACATTGGAAATCAACCATCAACCTATTATGTCATTCTTATCATCTAGAAGTTGCAACGCAATGTTCACCCGCTGCTAGTAGTCTTCAAAACACCATGTCTCTGCTACACCTCGAATTTCGTACACATGTTACGGCCCTTTGCCCTCTGGGAAGATCTGTTAATTTCAAACTTATGATGTTAGTCAATAATGTTACATTTACTAGAAATTAATAATAAAAAATTTTGAGATGCAAGGTTTACCTCCAAGATATTGTTTGTCTCTGGTGATTAACAAAGTATTCCATGAAGAGCATGATGGAGTACCCGCATTGCCACAAACCAATCTGGGTTCGATACTGCACAGGAAAGGTAAATGTAATTACTAAACTTAAACATAATAAATTTAGGGATGAAATGATAGAATGAATTACCATGATGTTGTTGATTTTCCAAGTGTAGTCGGGTTCTGGCTCCGTCTTTCTCTTCTCCCTTTGGTATGTGCATGCAATCCTGTCAAGAAAGTAAATTTAAATGGTTACTTATTCCTGTATATTATCAAACTAGGATTTATGATTTGATTGATTGAAATACCCGGAAATGACCCCAAGTTCAATCAAGTTTGTTGGTTTGATACCCCCTGAAAATGTGTCCAGAGTGAAAACCTCCTCCGTTCTGGGACGGATAATGATGAGGTACCAATGATTGTTGTTGAAAAATTATGTTAACAAATTAATGAAATGGAAGTGGTTTGAAATGTAAATGTAATTTCCAGGAAGAGATACTTACACTCTTCTGTAGGGGACGATGTAGAACTAAGCATTTGTTGCCTTCATTGTTTCCCAAATTAGTTTGACAATCTGCGAACGTAAAATGATACGGAATGATCACTTGAGTATGTAGTATTGAACTATCGTTGGCAATGAATAATAAAGGTATTCGTTTCACTGCATTACCTGTTTTGGATACCTATTTAATCTTGTTCTTGTAGATGATAGGAAATTGGCCGTCGACCAGTTTTTTTTTCCGCCAGTATCCTGTTACAAGGATTAATGATTATGGGTAAGAAAAAGTGATTTGATGAATTGAAAAATAATGTGTTACAAGAATGTACCTCATCGTCGGTGGTGAGAACCATAACCTACTCCTCGTCGTCATCTGTATCACCTCTAGCATTGACATCATTGATGTCACTTGGTTGCTCATCAGCCTTGCCTATTAAAGACACCGACCAACCCACGACGCTATTGAGGGCCTCTCCAACATTATCGAAGTGGTGGTCCACCGAGGGCAATCCCGCCCTATGACGGAGGACTGGATTGCATACTCTCACACGAGCCACACTTTGTTGTTGGGAATCTCGACGACGAGATACCTATCGCAAACCATGGGTGACCATTTTCTTCTTCCCGACAATGTCTTTAATGTACAGAGTTACACGTTCTCCATCCTTTTCGTATAATAGTTTAGTGAATAGATAAAATGGTTATGGAGTTATTTCATATGTGTTATTCAATGTATAGGACATGCATAGATTCATAATGGTGTACCTCTTCATCTCCTTCTCCGTCACTGGGCTCTTCACCAGACTTTGTAGCAGCTGCAGCAATGTCATCCATCGCCTTCTCTATAAACTTCTTGGGATCGTCAAGTCCTGGAAAAATCTGAACACCGCTTGTAGATGCTATACCCTTCACCAATTGCTCAGGGTACGATACCATAGCTTTCACAACCGGTTGATCGTTAGATGGTTTACTCTGGGCTGTCTGCTTGGTTGAGAAACTGCTACCACACTTGCAGCGGGAAAGATGAGGAACAATCACCGTTGTGGGTAGACCCGTCTGAGTTCCCCTGTACCTGCCCAGGTGATCCTTCTTCTTTGTCACTTCTATGAGGATGTCTTCGCCCGACTGCAGTTCCAATGCTCATTTTTCCTTAAGCTCATTCAATTTCAACTGAGAAATACGTAGGAATGTAATTTTTTTATATGAATAATGTGAAATACATTTAAAAAATTAATTTAAATGGTCAATTTTGGCGTAACTTACAACGTCCGGTGCAATCTTCTCAACCTTTTTTGATATGTATGCCCTTTCTTATCTTTGTTTACCTTAAGGTAGACAAGAGATCTGTCAGGTGTGAAATCCTTTTAACTAAGTTGTTGCTCAATCTCCTCGTAAGTGAATCCCTCGCCGGTCAACCTAATTCTCTCCTTCTCCTTTAGCTCCTTAGTCAATTTGTCACGGATGTATCGATTACCCCTTCTGCCCATGTGGTGTATGTAATCCCTACCCTTATTGCATTCAATATTTGTCCCCCTGAGCCTCAGATATTGTTGTTATAAATAAAATTTTAGTTGAATAAAATTTGTGGGTAACATAGTTCTCAATAAGTATTAAATTTTTCATCATACCTAAAAATCTGGATGGCGATGCCTCTTTTCAAACAAGTTCCATATTCGTCTTCATCTATCCACTTGTACTTCTCCGTTGTTGATATTCCTATTTTATTAATACCTTTTTCCACATCGTGAATAAACCTGTTTTCCACCTTTGTATTCCAATTCCTATGTTGGTTTTTTGCCCTCTCTATCACCTCCTTCCTTAGTATTTCTAGTTGCTCGTCTATCACAGGTGTTTCAATTGTGAAGCTCTCTTGGAAGGAATCATATGAAAAGGCATGTCATTAACCCTGTCTTCACTAAGACTTTACCATAAATAAAAAATTTAAATGACAATTGTTGAGAGTCATACCAGAACATCCTTCCATGACTCGTCATTAACATCTTCAGGGACATTGCTCCAGTGTTTGCATGCACCAAATTTGATGCGGCACTGGAAAGAATATATGCCATAACCGTGCCACACTGACCAATTCTTAATGCATACTGCTTTATTCCCACGGAATTCAAATGCAGCAGGAGTTTGAGTGTTATGCTTTGCCAACATCACAGACTGCCACGTGCTAGTTCCTCGTCTCCTCTGACAACTTTTTAGCTCAAACTTGTCCCATCCTTCTCCATTTTTACCTCTAGCCTTTGTCAATTCGTCGTCCGCTTCATCAACAGTTGGTTTTCCTTTGATCGTGCTCTTTCCCTTTCCCTTGTGAACTGGTGTTTTGGCCAACTGTTTACCGCCAACTTCTCCTTCAACATCCCCTATAATCAAATCACCATATAACGCGATTTCTTCATTCTTTTCACTAGTCGGGTCATTTGTTTGTATTGCTTCTTCCTCAAATTGTATCTTCAATGGGATCCTTTTTGGAGGAGGTCCTTGGTTCACCACATCAACCTTCTCATCGACCACATTCTTCACCGCATCCTCCTTCTTTGTAACTGGTCGCTTCCTCTTTGTGTTTAATTTCCCCTTCTTCGACGGCATCTAAAACAGTATAATAGAAAATTCTCAGTCCAAACAATAACGGTACTTAAAGATCAACATTGATAGAACGTGGCATAGAACTTGAACAACAAATTCATAAAACTTTTGAGCAAAACATGGAATAGAAATTGAACAATACCTAAATAAAACTACATTATGTATGGCATAGAAGTTCATATAACATGGCATAGAACTTGAACGAACAAGGAATGGAACTTGATATAAAATGAAATGGAACCTTATAGAAGTTGATTGAAAACCATACCAATCTCTTTGGATTCAAAAAATAGGCCTACAACCGAGCAATTATCACTCCCCCCTAACGTGACTATCAATATTATCACCAACCAAAAAACTCTAGTACTACATCATCTTTCCACAAAAAACTCATAACTTTTTAACCCCACAATTGTGTAACCATACTATTCAAGTTACCCTTTCAAGTTTTTTTAAGTTTACATGTTTTTTCCATAGAGGCATTTAGTCGAACATGTGTTGTGCGTGAGGGTTGGAATAGTTTTTGAAGAGAAATTGATATGGTAACCCATGCTTACATAAACACCAACACTTACCTTCATCGATGGAACGTTTGTGTTGCTTCTCCCTTTGCTTGAACTCGCCAAGAACGGAATGGGATGAACCTATGCAAGTACTTTCTTCTCTTGTGTTGTTCAAGGGTTGATAAAGGGTTGCTCAACCCCTTTATAGGAAAGATAATGGGAGTTACAATGATTGATGAGGAGTTATGGTGGTTCAATTTAGTGTGAATTGAATGGTTGAAGTGGTGGAGGGCGGTTTTCAAAGAGAATTTATAGGTGTTTGATGAGGAGAGAAGGAGTTGTGGGAGTTATGTCTATTTAAACCGGTTGAAAAATATATAAACCCATTTTTTACACTAGTAATTTGTAGAGTACCGGTGTAATTTTTGTAAAAACCGGTTTGGAAAATGGCTAAGTGTTCAGCACCGGTAGGGTTACCGATGTAGAAACAAAAAAAATCATCTGCGTGCAGGTGCTTTAAATGATATTTTCACTGACCCGAGAGCAACAAACTAAAAATTTGGCGGACTATTGTACACTGGTGTAGAAAATATTGATACCGGTGTAAAATCACACTAAAAGTAGCTGCGTGTGGCTGCTTTAAATATTTTATGAAAAAGAAGGGTGAAGCCGAGAGGAGCGTGAAAAATTTTAGACTAAGTATTCAACACCAGTATATGTACCGGTGCAAAAACAACACGTACCAGTGTAAAATTTTCCCACCTTCGAAAAAAATGAAGAAATTGAAAAAAAAATCAATGCGCGCCAAAATAATTGAACACATACACCAGTAGGTGTAAAAATTAGTTTTGTGAATAATTCAAATTCTCTCTAATTTCATTTACCTCCCGTGCATTTTTCCAACAACTCCAATTATTCAAATTAACACATCGATTATTGTAAATAGACATTGTACTAGTTGTTTCATGCAAATATCTACCAAGCATGGGCCCTATACGTTGACATATTAAGCATTGTTTAATTTTATGAAATTTTTATTTGACCCCAAACATTTCGTTTCACCTCGTCAACCACTTTTCCATTGGCCCAAATATGATTTTAGGAGGCTCCATATTTAATAAGTAATGTTTCCATACCTCAATGGTATGGAGGAACCCCAAATTGTGACATGTGATTCGACATGTTAGGACACTATATAAATTACCAAATTTAATATTCTGGGATTAAATCATAATTGCAACATATTTGTGTCCTGGTGGTGATTTGTCTTAGAGCGCTAGTAGGTGTTGTAGAGTAAACGGCAAGGGTTTACTTCATAGTTTCTATATGTAATCCGAACATCTTCCAAACTAAGTACAGAGTTCGGACCCATTCATTTCCCTGCATGTGGAACTAGGAAATACGAAAGGGACATTTTGTGAACCATCCGGTTCGATCGAATTTCAATTTCGATTTACGAGTAAACTTTTTACTTTTTGCAATTTAGTCCCTCTAAGAATCTTGGAAGGGTATAAATATAAAATTGACTCCGTATATTTGCAATTCAATACATTACGATCGTGTTCATACGTTTGTAGACCCTACGGGTGGACGGAAGGCCCTGTAAAACCAACAGTGAATGTTTACACTATATTTCCCAAAATTATACTATTGTCCACAAATTTACTTGGGGAACCTCCATAGCTCCTAATGCTAAAAAAATTTTTAACTATAACCATTATTGGAATATAATTCACCAAATTTGGTAGTCCTGATGTAACCACTTATGCCAACTACGTTCGGCCTATAATTTTTTTATCTTCAAGAGTGTATTGGTCCAAAAAATATCAAATCATGTAGTGTGAAAAAATTTATTCGACCCATCACCGTGCATGTTTATCAAAAGTACAAATGCCAAATGGTCTAAGTGCAACACTGTCAATGTTTAGTACATAATCTACTCTTTCAAACTGCTACTACAAGTTTTCTATGAATAATAACGAGAAAATGGTTCAACCCCGTCAGCAGGTCATGTAGTATCATCATCACGGGTACTTGTGCCAACATACATGTCCTCGACATCGCCTTCGTGGAAGGTAGGGAAATTTCCAACTGCTTCCACGGCATTAGGAAATTGATACGCCATAACCTTGGCCATATGTTTGTACCAGGATCTTTGATATTTTGATTCTTCAAGCAAGTTTGTTACATCGATCTTCAGGGCAGAAACTCTAGATTCAATAGTAGAGACAGGTGTGTCAAATGTCTGTCTGTAGAAAGAGTCCAAACAAATTTTACCCATTGGTTGGCCATAAATGTCATGTACACGAGCACTAACTCCAGCTCTTGAACAAAGTGCAGAGATGATACTGCAATAGGCATAAGATCCCATCTGATCTCATTCCCTCTGCAACATAGGACAAATTTGATGACCAACATTCCATCAAAGCTCCTTCTTTATTGTATACAAGAAGGTGAGGTGAAGTTTGTGGACATTTGGTTTCACAGTTACTGGATGGATTCTAGATGCCATGACGTGACACCACCCATTCATTTCCGGAGTTAGAGTTTTCTTAGGTATTTTTCCCCAACTTGGTTTGACCAACTCATCTATATCCGTACTTGGCCTAGTTACTGTCCCAACAATCTCCTTCTCAATTGGTTGTTTTAGAATATAGCTGTCATCACCTAGAAAATGAAGTGCGAGAAACTCATCCTCATCGTTTGGAAAATTAAGCAACCCAAAGAAACCATTGATAGATTCTGGTGTGACAAGGACAGTTTTACCACTACAATACATGTGATCATAGCTCAGCCCGCACTTCAAGTTTTCATAAAACTCACTTACAATGCTCAGGTTGAATGGCTGCAAAGTCTCGCAGATTTTTTCCCATCCAAGCTTCTGGATGGTTTGTACGAATGGGGAGATGCTCTAATTCCTCTTTCTATGTGATTACATCATTCTTTTTATGATTCATAGACCAACCTAGCCTCCTCGGACATGAAGGTACCATCCTAGTAAGTGTGCGATGATACCTTCAGCAATGATGGAGACGGTGAATAGCGTATTCTTTTCAAATTTGATTTGGGAGGCATTTCTTAAAAAACACATTGAAGCATTCCATCAAACAACTTACATGCAAGTCAAGCTATTCATGATATCACATTCTCAATTATTCTATTTCATATGCAAATGTTAATTAATCACACTATTAAGGTATTGAAGTGGTTTACCTGATTATATGGCCACCTACGTAGGATTTCAACA
The DNA here is from genome assembly GCA_037428765.1 of Rubia yunnanensis. NCBI lineage: Eukaryota > Viridiplantae > Streptophyta > Magnoliopsida > Gentianales > Rubiaceae > Rubia > Rubia yunnanensis. The sequence continues at coordinate 27,811,646 of CM075069.1, read as the reverse complement.
AAGATGGGTAGTGAAGCAGACGATATTAAGTGAGAGACATAAATATCCTACTGTGAAAATGGGGGGTCTGAGAGGGCTTTACATAATTGACCATTTTTATACACTGGTATTCTACATATACCGGTGTAAAAAAGTGGCCTAAAGCAGCTGCATTAAGCTGCTTTAAATATATATAAAATTCTACCTATTCCGATCTGTGAGTAAAGATCAAAAAATTTTCTAAGTACCCAGCACCGGTACATTTACCTGTGCAAATTTTACAAAAAGCAGTTGCTTTAGGCTACTTTAAATGCAAAAACAATTCCATGTTCAGACCAGATACGAAAGATCAAAAATAATTTCTAAGTATCCAGCACCGGTACTTCTACCATTGCAAATTCTACAAAAAGCAGTTGATTTAGATTACATTAGGTGTATAAAAAATTAACATTGTCAACCCCAAGAGTAAAAAAACAAAAACAAATTCTAAGTATTCAACACCGGTATGACTACTGGTGTGTAAGTGCAAAACGGAGTATCTCCCCTATTTTTCTACACCGGTACTTTATACTTTACATGTGTAAATAAACTGCATCTAATAAAAAATTTAAGTAAATTTATAATACATTATCACCGATTCAATTCATAAACACTCAATGAAATAATGGATCATACTAATCAGTTCATAAAAGAGTGTCAATTAAATACTTTACACGCTAATTTGCTTAATAATCAGACATTTTTTCACAAAACATGGTCAGAAAAACAACAGCCATGAACAACTTATCTATCACTTCCGCTTTAAGACATTGTCACCACCTACTATTTCACCTCTTTCATCAACCGGCAGCCCATCATCATGAAAACACCTTCTAACAATGGGTCCCCCAACATCTTCCAAACCAGGGAATACTGATGGAAACTCAGGACTATCAGTTATGGCAGGCTGATCAATCTCTTCATCAAAGTAAAACTTCTTCCCATGTAACACCACATGATACTTCTCATTTGAAGGGTCCTTGATGTAAAAAACATGTCATGCATAGGCAGCTAAGATGAACTTGCTATCTCATATGCTACACGATTCAAGTTGACCAAAGTGAACCCCATGGGCTTCTCAACTACAACACTAGAACCGTGTTCCACCCAATGACACTTGAAGATAACAACCTTGAACTCTACATAATCCAACTCCCAAATTTCCTCAATCGCCTCATAGAAAGGCATCACAGCAACAACCGGATGTTTATCTATCTTGCTTCCCTGCCACATTGATTTAGATTCAATATAAACACCACTGTTTTGAGTGGTACTCTTATCATCCTTTGCCAATGTTGAGATACTAAAGCCATTAATGTCATAACTAAGGTACCGTCTAACGGTGCAGGTCAACTTCCTTGCAAATGCCCGTAGCTTACTGGGCATCCCTTCGACATTACAATAATTGTAAAACCAGTTAACAAACCTTGAAAAATGCTCGACCTGAATTTCATTTGAGATCCAGTCTGGATGAATCTCTTCCAACAGGGAAACATACTCTTCAACATATGTTACGGTCTTGCTACTATTAAGTAATACATACATGTGAACAGTCATCAAATCGGCATGGTAGGGTGTATGAAGTGTACCCTTAGAACATGGAGTCTCATTCTGCCTTTCACAGTGGGGTCCATCGGGAACACCAACCGCTCTTCTTCCAGCCAAGTTTGATGTACAATACTTGATAATCTTCTCAATGACGTACCTCTGAACAATGGAAACATCAGGGCAACTACGATTATGAACATAACCCTTGAAAACAGCCATGTGACGCTCAAAAGTGTACATCTAATGCATTCCAACAGGCCTGGACATGTGTATCTCCCTAACAAAGTGTACCACTGGGTGCACCATGATGTCAAAGAATGACGGGGGAAAATACTTCTCCAAATGGAATAGAACAACAACAGCTTCTCGATCCAGTCATCTAGCTGTTGCCTGCTAATATTTTTCCTGTATATCGAGTTGAAGAAGAAATACAATGGCGTGATTGAAAAATCTAACTTCCTCTTCCAAACACCCACGGATTGCAACGGACAAAAGTTGTTTCATAAGGACATGACAATCGTGTGATTTCAAAGCATTAAGATGCAACTTATCATTCAAAAATTGAATAACATTAAAGGAGTAACCAGGCGGTACCTTCATTTCTTGGATGCTCTCACACACCGATCTCCTCTCAGCAACTGACAGATTTTAAGGAGCGGGGGCAGGTACGTTCGCTTTCTCTTACCTCTGGTGCCAGATCCAACCGTATACCAAGGTCCACTAAATCTTTCCATGCATTAAAGCTATCCTTAGTCTTCCCAAGAATGTTCATAAGCATTCCAATTAGACTCTCACAAACATTTTTTTATATGCATGATATCCAAATAATGGCGAACCTTCAAATTTTCCCAGTACGGCAAATCAAAGAAAATGGATTGTTTCTTCCACGGTCCGTCTACAGGCCCAACACCATTTGATAACTTCTTACTAAGAAAAACATTCAATTTCTTCACCTTGTTGTGAATAGCTACACTGGTCAAAGGTTTGAGTTCCTTTCTCCTCTCCTTCCCACCAACGAATGCAATTGCGCTATCCCGCAACTTGTGCTTCACCGGCAGGAATTTACGGTGACCCAAATAAACAGTCTTATGCCTATTTCTCAATGGATGGTAATATGTATCATCCTCACAAATTGGGCAAGCCTTGTGACCCTTAACCACATACCCAGAAAGGTTACCATATGGCGGGAAATCATATATGGTACAAAAAAGTATCGCCTTCAATGTAAACTCTTCACCTCTAAAACCATCAAACATTAAGGCGCCAACCGAACAAAGCACCTTCAAATATTCTATAAAAGGGGCAAGATAAGTGTCTATGTCATTTCCAGGTTTTTTTAGGCCTGAAATCATGATGGGCATCACACACATATTTTCTCTTCATGCACAAGTACGGGGGAAGATTGTAAATGGCAAGCATAACCCACCACGAACTGTGTTTTGAGGACATATTCCTAAATGGGTTCATACCATCAGTACAAAAAGTAAATATCAAATTCCTAGGTTCGGATGAAAACTGTGGATACATGTTATCAAATTTCTTCCACTGGTCTGCGTTAGCCGGGTGTCGAATTATATCATCATCTTTACAACATCCCCTATCAACGCACCATGTCAAGTTCTTTGCATCTTTTTCATTCTTAAACAACCTTCTCAGCCTCAAAATAATTGGAATATTCCACATACATTTGGTGGGCGCTCACCTCCTCACCGGTACAACATGCTCTCCACCAACAGCCACATTTCTCTTCTTAAACAAACAATCTTATCCTTAAGGTCACCCCTATATAGGAAACAATTGTTCGGACAAGCATGTATCTTTTAATACTCCAATCTCATCGAACACAAAATTCTCCTAGCTTCATAAAGGTTATCAAGAACCTCGTTACCGGGTGGAAGATTTTCATTCAAAAACTTAAGCAATTTATTCATGCTAGTATCACTCCATGACCCTACACCTTTCAAATTAAACAACTCCATCAAACACGACATGACCATATTTTTCTTCTTGCAACCGTGATACATTGGTGTATCCTTCTCACTAAGGAAGTTAGCCAAAACCTCAGGCCTCCCTCTAAACTCATTAACAACCTTCTCACACATGTCATCCAAATTAGCATCCCCAAAACACTCTCTCTCACTACTAACTCTCACTTCCTGTGGTGATTTTTCCCCATGAAAGGTCCACACAACATAATCTTTTGCAAACCCCCGGCTACACAAATGAAGTTTCAGCATGTCCTTATCGAATTCAATTTCAACAATCACGACAGGGAGATAATATTCGCTTCTCTCGACTAAAAGCATGCTCTAAGAACTCATCAAAGAACATAATATATTCATCGCTCACCCTACTAATGTTGGCGTACACATGCTTATGCCTCTCGATGGCACAATACAACTCTACATATCAATAAATGTCCAACAATCAAACTTCAACACATTTAATACTGTAGAATTTTTCATGACGACTTCTTAATCATGCAACATCATAAATGCACAATATACACCAATATTTAACATTACAATTACAACATTCTTAACATGTCCAACACTATAAGAATCATAAGCCATAGCATTATAACTACAACAACCTTGAGAACAAATCACAAATTAATATCAACAATTCTACCTCAATCATCATCAACTAATTAAACAAAAAATATAGATATCTCTACAAATTAAAACCATACATGAAATCATCAATATCCATAAATGTAATTCAAAAAATGGTACCTTCAAGTTGTCTTCATTGTGGAGAATTCAATGCATTCATCAACAAAAAAACACCAGTATTGAAGCTCTTCTTCAAAAAAACCCATTTTTAAGCCGCTAAAAAAGTGGTATGTGAGCATTTAATGCAATTTTCTACACCGGTATTAAAACTTTACCGGTGCATATGTAACTTCTACATCAGTAAAAATAGTTACCGATATAGATATTTAGCCTATTCCCACATATTTTTTTGCTTCAACACCAGTAAGTTCATAGTACCGGTGCAAAAATGAATAGTTTTGAAGCCAAATTACTAAAAAAAGAAAATTTATATGCACCGGTATTAAGAACATACCGGTGCGTGTGTAATTCCTACACCAGTTTTAATAGTAACCGGTGTACAAATGTAGCCTTTTCCCGCATCTTTTTTATTTCTGCACCGGTAAGTTCCGGTTACCAGTTTAAAAATTTTTCCTCTTGGAACCAAATTACTTTAAAAAAGGAAATATTTACACACCGGTAATTGTTTAACGGTGCACATGCAAGCAAATGCACCGGTCATAACCACCTATACAGATAATACCGATGCAACATTTTTTAAAATGTACACTGGTAGAACCAACACTAGTGCAAAATTAGGTGAAGTGTACACCGGTTGACAGGATACCAGTGTGTATGTTATTAATTGCACCGGTACTGATGTTAACATGATAAATACCAGTGCAATTGGTTACATACGCACTGGTATACCTGTACTCATAAATTTATACTGGTGCGTATGTACTCATTTTCCAGTAGTGTAAAAATCAGTTATCGGCTTCTCATGTCTCTTCTAAAAATCCTTTTGATTTGGTCTATTCAAATGTTTGGGGCCCTGCTCCGGTTTCTTCTTTAAATGTAAATCGATATTTCATTCTCTTAATTTATGACTGCACTAAATTCGTTTGGGCTTATTTTTTAGCAACCAACCCTCAAGTGTTTTCGGCTTTTTCCCTGTTCAAAACCATGGTTGAGACACAATTTTTTGCTAAAATTAAAGCTTTTCAATCGTATTGGGGTGGTGAGTATCATAATGTGTCTTCATTTCTCCAAACTCAAGGTATATTACATCGCGTCTCTTGTCCTCATACACCTTAACAAAATGGTTTTTCTAAACGTCACAATCGAAGTGTTGTGGAGTAAGGACTTGCCATCTTGTCACATTCACACTTACCTATCACTTTTTGGGAACAAGCTTTACATATAAGATGGATAATAGACTAGATATATATAAAAGCAAGTAAAGGGGGGGGGGAGTTTGTTGGTTTTCCTAAGTTATGAAAGTAAAGACAAGATAATTGCAAAGTCAAGTAACTATGCTATTCATGCAACAAACTAAGAAAAGGGGATAAAACTATAAATGACAAAGCCTTGGAGGCAATTGATTCCCACTTCCAAACCTCTTATAGATCATAGAACCATTCACTCATTCTATCACACTCATTACCTATGGAGAATGCTATCACTTCCATTTTCATAGATAGATATCCTGTTTCTTCTTAAGAGTAATTTACAAAGACGTTCAACGACCATTTGCAAACCTCATTAATGATCACTTTAGACAATTAACGCCATAAAGGTATTTCATCAATGGTATCATACATGAAAGAGCCATAGATTTGACAACTACAAGCATTCAACCAAGTGCCTAGTCATTTAACCAAACAAAGCATTCATTAGGTTTAACCTAAAAAGATCAACATTCAAGATTCAACCTTTGATTGCTACTAGGGATGGCAATGGGGCGGGGCGGGGCGGGTATGGATTATAGTACCTCTATACCCATGCCCACCTGAAATTTTTCCTACCCATACCCACTTCATTACCCATGGCAGATACAACATTAAAATCCACCCCCACCCCATCGGGTATATCTAAAGTTCACCCCCGCCCCATCACCCACTTAGGTCTCCATACCCATTTCAAATCCATTTTATTCACCCCATCTGTATCTCCAAAAAAACACCTAAATTTTACTTTAAAATTAATAATTTTAATAATAAAAGTTTAATAATATTTACATGAAAATATTATAAGCAAAACATGTGCATTATGGATAAATAATAGTTTATTACATGATAAATTAGTGTGTACATGGTGGGTATAGTGGGGCGGGTATGAACTAATATCCATGTCCGACCCACTACCCATGGCGGGTATCAATTTTCATACCCATACCCGCCCCACCCCACTAAAAGTACATCCATACCTGCTCCATTGGGGTGGATGCATGGTGAATCTCCACCAAAATCTGCCCCACTGTCATCCCTAATTGCTACCTTAGGATAATTATGCTAACAAACCACATTAACATACTCATCTAGCAACATTCGCCTCGCATTACACAACAAGAAGTTCTAATTCCATGTTCGTGGATTTTCATGTCAATGAGCTAAGAAATTGTGCACATCTCTAACCTCCTAACACTTCAATCATACAAACACTTCATATTCTCAAACAACCCATAGCATAAATGAAGCAAACATTCATATTAAGAACACAATAAATGTTAAATAACAAATGCTTCAAGAAAGAGTGAAATAGAGGTTCTTACTACATGGGTTTGGAAGCCTCGATCAATTGCTCCCAAGTGATGAATTTAGCCTAGATAATGAAAACCCATAACAAATCTACAATAATTCATGGAAGAAGTGAAAAAACTAAGAAAATATGAAGAAAAACTAGGGATTTAAGGCCCCAAGTCGGGCTTAGACAAATGGGGAAGAAGGGGGGCTATTTATAGTCCAACAAAATAGAGGAAAAGAGGCCAAAAATGTAAAATTCTGGGCTGATTCGCAAGCCGCAGTATATGTTGTGGGCCTCTATGCCCATTCTGCCATCTTCTTAATTCCATCGCTACGGGTGAACCGCTGATCCATTTTGAGAGTTCTTGTAGTCATTTTTATAATAATCGCTAAGATGAATCCAGTGGTACCACCCTTGGTGGATGGTTCTTCTCGGGTCATTCCCAGAACTCGGTTCAAACTTTCGGATCACAATTCATCCGCTTCTTTGTTTTTCTTCTTCGACCCTTCTATCTTCTACCAAGTTTAGGCTCTTGGTCTTCATTCTTCTACCATCCTTGAAAATGGCTGTCACTAAACTACTCTTAAGTGTTTATGAGAAATTTACAAATTAAGCTCAGAAAAAGGAATCTATATGCTCATAAGGACCAAAAATCCATTCGACTCAAAATAGGTTACAAATTGAAGGATTTAGATACAAAAACTGAAAAACGGTCATCTAAACCCCTTATAATGTAAACCTACCTAAATCTAGCAATATTCTAACAAAAATATAACAAAAGAGATGTTAAATGCTTCAGAAAATACATGCATTTGACGTCTCATCAGTATCGAGGTGCTTCGTACTCCATCCGATCTTTTTTATCTCAGCTGAAATATGTATTGTACCTTCTTCACCGCAACAAGATGATAGGAGCTAAACCAATTGCTTCACTGACTATTCCTGGTTCTCAGCTAATTGAGCATGTTTACACCTCTACCGCAGCATCGTCGGCGCCCTGCAATATGCAACCATTACCTGGCCAAAATTTTCCTACTCCGTGAGCATAGTGTGTCAGTTCATGCACCGGCCGATTGAACTCCATTGGGCTACAGTAAAATGCATTTTGCGTTACCTGAAGGGTACACTAGACACTGCCTATATTTTCGTCTGTCACATGACTCTCTACTACTTTGCTTCACCGATGCAGGTTGGGCATCGAATCTCGATGACTGTCGTTCCCAACATGGCTTCTCCATTTATTATGGCAGGAATCTCATAAGTTAGTCCTCTCAAAAGTAAAAAGCAAAAAGGTGGTTGCTAGTTCCAGCACTGAGGCAGAATATTAAGCCATTGCATTCGCCCCACAGAACTTCTCTAGCTATAGAAATTACTACAAGAAATTGATGTTTCACATCATGGTCCTCCTATTGTTCTATGTGACAATCTCACTACAACTTTCCTTACAGCAAACCTGGTGTTCCATCAATGTTCTAAGCATATTAAAATCGATTATCACTTCATTTGTGAGCAAGTTCAAGCGGGTGATTTAGTTTTTTGTCATGTCAAATATGTCGATCAAGTTGCAGACATTTTTACCAAGGGCATTGGTACCTCCAGATTCAAAAACTTGCAATTCAAGCTTCTCATTCGTAACCGATCATGAGTTTGCGGGGGGTATTAAGTTGTTTTTGACAAAGTCTTCAAGTTGTTGATCGAATCTTCAAAGATATCTTTGTACATATCTTTTCCTTGTTTACAAGAATATTGTTTGTAATTTAGCTGTAACTTTCTCAGTTTGTTTGGGAATGTATTTAAAGACTCCTTGTACAAATACGTTAGTTGATGAATGAGAAAAACCAACCTTTTTTATAATTATCATTTTCTTATACTCCTCATCTGTTTTGAACTCAAAATGATCATTTTTACTCTCACCATCACCTTCTCGAAGAAAATTGTACCATCCTGCAGTTTCACAGTGATTCCCAAATTGACAACAGATCATTTGTTGGGCTTCTCATATCCATCCCCCTCTTTGATAATATTTTCATGGCCTTATTGTCATGTGTTATACTTGCTACATGCTTCGATGATACAAGCTCGAGATTTATGTTCAAAGTTGTATTAGGAAGTACAACTTCTTCATTACCGGAAGTCGCCTTGTCCTTCTTACCAAATTCATATTGTGGTTTCAGTGTGAGGACGACTTTTTCTCCCTTCTTCATTGTCTTTATAGCCCTACAATAGCGGGACAGATATGACCATGTTGAACAGTAAACTTCACTTCATCTGACTTCGCAAATGATGTTCCATCCTTCAGGCAAGCCTCATGCTCCCTCCATCCCAACTATTTTTGAACTTTTTTTTTCTTTTTGGGACGTTTCAACTGTTTTTGCACTCTTCACTTTATTTCCTTTTTTGGGAAACTTTTATTCATTTTTTATGTTAAAAAATGATGAAATTAAATGAAAAAGGAAAATAAAATGAAGGTACCCCCACCAGCACATGAACAAGAAAGCATATAATAATGGATCCTTAACAAATTTCTTCTTTCTCTCCGCAAAAATAGCTTAGACGGAGGGAGTACTTGACTATCACTTCATCAAGATCCTTAGGATTCTCCCATGTTTTACCCACAACAAGAATCTTCTCAAACACACCACCATCCTTGCAGATGTCCTTCACACTTTCCCAAGACAGCAACTCAACATCAAACTTAAGGGTGACACTGGGAAAAATTGTCGGAAGAGAACCATACGCACCATATGTAAGCTTAGTAGGAATAGTGAAAATGGCATTCTTCCCCCTCTATATTGACTTAATACCCAAGTCTCATCCCTTGATCACTTGATGGCCAAGAGTGAACTTATAAGGAGTACCTTTATCGTGACTAGAATCAAACTAGGTGCCATCAAGCAATGTCCCCATAAAATGAACTTCGGTTATCGGCCTCGTACATGGCTGGCATATCAAAACCATCATTTATTTCTGTTGGAACAGGACCCTTAACAAAAATATGTTTGCTACATATTTTGATATGCACGTAACTCACAAACATAAAAATGTAAAGCACACCATATCACATACGGTTTTATGAGAAAAAAGATATATATAAACATTAAGAAGATAATTTTTGTGCTGAAATTATTACCTAATGTTGCAGAACTAATCACATAAAAAACTACATTTTTACTGGTCCAATTCGACTAACTCTCTTCCTTTTAGAAAGACTACAATTGTTTAAATAGAACACTAACAGTAACTCCTATATTCTAGCCACAACTCCTACAATTTAGCCACAACTAATAACACACTCTCCTACACACATACAAAGTTTGTTGTTTTGACTGAGCAACAATCTATTCATGGTAAAACAGTAAAACAATTGAGTATCCAACATTCACTCCCTTAATCAAATTGGCGTAAACTCCTTCACTTGGTTTGTTGAACTTGCAAGAATGCCTTCAATCACCAAGTTGAATCTGTCTTATATTCATCGAAGAAAATGAACATTTCATCGGACACTTCAAAATTATATTACCTTCTCCTTTTCACTGAGAAGACAGAGTGTTTACGGACCCTCACACACTCATTTTTTTGGTCTCCTTTTCATTGAGGAGATAGAGTGTTTTCGGACACTTCATGTTAACGGTCTCCTTTTCACGGGGGAGAATGAGCGATTCTTCGGACACTCAATGTTTGACTATCTCCTTATCACGGAGGAGAATGAATGATTCTTGGACACTCCATGTTTCTTCATCTCCTTATACTGAGGCGATTGAATGATTTCGAACACTCCCTGAATTATGGATATCCTTACCAGGATATCCTATCCACTTGATCCTTCCTATCATCGGAGCTCTTAGACACAACTCTATCTCGAACACCTTGAGCTTTCAGACACGCCTTCCTACGTGTTGCCTTGGTGTTGAAGTTGTGATTGTTGAGCTTTCATCATCGAGTATGAGAGAATTACGCCGATCTCTCACGTTCGCTTCTACTGACTTGCTCCGATACCAATTGTTGGAACATGACCCTTAATAAAAAATATGTTTGCTGCATATTTTGATATGCACGTAACTCACAAACATAAAATGTAAAACACATCATATAACATATGGCTTCATGAGAAAGAAGATATATAAACATTAAGAAGATAGTTTTTGTGCTGAAATTATTCCCTAATGTTGCAGAACTAATCACATAAAAAAACTACATTTTTATTGCTCATATTCGGCTAACTCTCTTCCTTTAAGAAAGACTACAACTATTTAAGTAGAACACTAATAGTAACTCCTATATTTTAGCCACAACTAATAGCACACTCTCCTACACATGTACAAAGTTTGTTGCTTTGACTGAGCAACAATCTATTCATGGTAAAACTGTAAAAAAAAAAATGATTATCCAACAATTTCTTCTCAAAACATGCACACACGCATTAGAAAGAGTGGAACATTGAGAAATTGGGATTTTTAACTGCAGCTTAATACTCAAATTAGGTGTTGTTGAGTTTATGGTTTTGGAGTTAAATTGGAGGGGGAGGTTTGTGTTGAGTTTGATTGAGAAGATAGAGTTATTATATTCTTTAAAAATTGGAAAAAGTTATGTGTTGGTGAATTTTGATAAGTGATGATCGTAGATGGTCTAGGGATATTGTTGGGGTAATTTTGCATTAACTATAAACTTCATTCCAAAACCTCAATTCCAAACCCTTAAAAAGATTCCTTCAAAGTTTTCAATAACGTCCAACTGTGTAGTAGTGGTCTGACCAGCATTAATATATTAGTACAAAAAAATCACAGAAACTTTGTTTTAATGTTTTAATTGTTTTGTTGTTTATAGTTTTCAAAAACGCAACAGCACCTGCTTCTTTAACGGCTCTAAACGCATCCCCCTCTCCAAAATTTGAAAATCCCCCTTTCTCTCACACTCACAATACTACTGCAAAACTTACCGTTTTAAAAATGGACGCCTTTTTCTTGATTCCCGCACCTCTTTTCCCCTTATCTTTTTCCCCTTCCCTTTCTCTTCCCACCCGTTACATACCTTTCAAAACCTTCCATTTCTCTGTGAATTTCACCCTAGTCTAACAAATGGGTGGCTGCTTGAGCAAGAAGAGCACGAGCACTGCAACTACGGCAGCGCCGCCACCAAAACCCCCGCAGAAATCCGTTCCGCCGGCGACCCAGTTGGAGAAAAAGAATTTCGACGAGGAGCCCGTGAAGAGAGAGGTGTTCATCATTAAGCACAGGAAGAGCCATGAGATTGAGAGGAGGTCCGAGGAGGAGGTTCCGTGTGTTGCCGAACCCGGGAAAGTGGGTCCGGATAACGGTGGTGGGGCTGCTGCCCCGGTTCGGACCTCCAGCTGTACTAAAGAGGAGGTGGATGCGATTCTGATTCAATGCGGGCGGCTCAGCCGGAGCTCTTCCACCGGGAAGGGGAACTTCTCGGGCTCCGGTGGATCTGGGGAGAATAACGGGGGCAGTGTCCAGAGGGGGCGAAGGTATTCGGGGTCGAAACGGAGTTTCGATTTTGAAAGCGAGAAGAATGAGGATAACGGCGCTCTAGATGACAAAAATGGCGTAGTAGGTGAGGGCTCCCACCGCAACCGGCAGCGGTCCAGGTCCCGGGGGGCAGTTGGGTCGCCGTCGAAGGGAGGGGGAAGGCGGAGGACGCCCAGTAGAGAAAGGGAGCAGCAGGGGCAGCAGCCCCGGTCAGGGAGCAGAGACAGGGGCGGCGGCCCCGGTAGCAATGGAAGTGGAAGAAGAGTCAGTAGATCCCCGGGCAGAAGATCCGACTCCCCTATCACTACATCCAGCGGCGGCTCCGGTACCGGGATGCCCGGTAAATTGGTGTCTGTTCCGGCCACTGTTTCATCAATGGCTATGGATAAGAGTACTAATGACATCTCCGCCTCTGCTGTAAAGAGGGTTCAGGTTAAGAGAAATGCCGGCGGTGACGGAGCTAGAGTTGCCGCATCTCCCCGCGCCCGTTCCCCGGCAAGGGCTAATGCAAAGGTTCTACATGAGAACCAGCCCCAGCCAGGGTCCCTTAGCCGGAGCAATTCGAGGAAGGCTGACGTTTCTCCCTACCGGAGAAACCCTCTTGCTGAGATTGACAACAACGTTGTAGTAGCCGAGCAGACAAAATCCTCCAACCAGGTACTTCTATGGTTTCATTGATCCACACATTTCTCTCAGTCCCTTTGCATTGTTGATTCGGGTGAGTTTTTGTGTTTGTTGTATTAAAACCTCTCTCTTGACTATGTGCTTGTATCTATAATCAGGCACCTGTTCAGAAGCCAAATGCTGATCATGCTAAAGTTACTAGTAACATGATCTCTAACAATGCTGCTGCAGTCAATGTTGCTAGAAGCAGATCTTCTAGGCTGTCGCGGGATCTTGATATCAATCCTGAGATTCTGTTAAATACTTCACCGTCCTATACTGCATTGCTGCTCGAAGATATCCACAACTTCCACCAAAAGAGTGGTAATGGTACAGTTGGAACTAATGGTAATGGCAATGGTAACAGCAGCAACATTACTGGTGTTAATGGTAATGGTAACAGCAGCAACATTACTGGTGTTAGCTTCCCTCCTTGCCTCTCGAAAGCCAACTCCATTCTCGAGGCAGTTGCAGACCTCAACTCCAGCACTGGCACAAAGCTGTCGCGGATTCCAGCCGGAGATCAGTTCAACAAGTGTTATGATAATGTTTCATTTGGGAAGAAAGGATTGGAGAAAATTGAGGTTGATGATATTATGCAGCCTAGTTTTGAGAAGTATGTGACTGTGAGTAGGGGTGGTGCGGAGGACTTGGATGATCAAGAATCTTCAGGAAGCAATACCTTTGTGAGTGGCCAACAGCAGCATTGGCTTTCCCCTTCCTCGTGGGAGCCGAATTCAGCTGAATCAGTTGACAACTGGACTTCTTCGAGGCGAAATGTTGTGGAGGAAAGCAACCACAGTTCATCAGGGTTCCAGAGACATGCCATTTCTGAGCTGCTGGCTCATCATGAATCTGGAGAAGCTGGAAAGGGATTGAGTGGGAAGAAGGACCAACAGCAGAATGGTATTGGAAGGGGTCGAATCGGATCAAGAGCTGCTGTTGCTGCTTCAACGTGAGTCCATCATTCAGGGTCCACTTGTAGTTAGGGAAAAGATCTTTCTTGTGCAAACTTGCAACTTTTCTTCCTGCGTTATCGGTTCAGAGTTGTTTGTTTAAACTGGTTTCTGTTTCTGAAACCATAGTTAGTAGGTTTTCCTTTTGTTACTTGAGTTTAATTAATGTTCAATATTCAACCAGAGTTGTCATTTGTAAAAAATGAGTGCTAAATTCCATTGAACAGAATGTATCCGGTTCTGAACTGCTAAAACAATCTCTCAACTCTCGAGATTATTCAAACATATGTACAAAGCTCTTTGAACCTATATTTCTCTCTATGTATAATCATGGCCTATATTTCTCTCTATCTAAACCTCAGAGATGACAAACTGTGTTTCTGTCAGCCAGAACCGAGCATCTGTTCTTCGCTCTCTTTACAAGAAGGCAACCTCCAATATAAATTGCATCTGCATTAAGTCCTTACTCTTCAGCAGTTTTGTAATTAACCATAAGAATGGCTGCTACAGTGATCACGGCTCCAACGAGCTGGATAGGTGAGAAGGTCTCGCCAAGGTAAATGAAACTGCACACAGATTGAAAAGTAGGTATTTCATCAATAACATGAGATAAACAAAGATATTTGAGTTTAATCCAGAAGGGCACTGCAAGTTGCATATTGATTAATATGTTCAGGTAAGTTTTTAACTTTAATCTTTACTTCTGATGGACCACTAACCCGAAAATTGAAGCAAACATTGGAGTAAGAAAGGTAAGAGAACTGAGTTTCGTGAGGCTGCCTGCAGCAGCACAGGGCAATCATCAAGCGTTATAGGGAGCCAATGCTAAAGGGAATGACGAATACAAAGAAAGGAGACCGGGAAAACCTCATGCTCACCTCTTGTAGCATTATAGAAGAATACACCATAGCTAATTGCACTTCCAAAAATTGAGGTATAAAGAAGAGCCCAGAGATCATTAGTCGAAAGGTCCCCAAAACTCCCACTGAACGCAGGATCGTGATTCAGAATTGAGATGGCCAACAGTGGGAGACCACCAATAACCATGTGCTGCAGTAGGAAAACACAAACACAAACTCATCTCAGCAAATCACCATAACAAATTTCTTCCTTTCCTGTGAATATCATTAATAAGTGATACAGATGTAAGGAGTAAAGTAGTATATTTTGCACAGAGTGTCAAGGGATGTAGAAATCAAAGAAATCGACTAGAAGTTTTCATTTAATTACTTCATGTAACTGAAGCTATAAAAACAAGATTACCAACAGTGGTACTGGACTTACCCATCCGGTAGCCATAATAGGATCTGAGAATCTGGTTACCCAGCGGACCATAACTGTTCCGACAGCCATACTCTGAGCTGCTAGAAGCATCCACCATTCACCACTCCCCCATAGAGAAGAATTACTATCATCAAAAGAGAACGCAGGCACCTATTTTTTACAAAGTGATGCCAAAGCTGGTTAGTAATCTTATCACTAAAATGCTACAAAATTAAGAGCCTTGTTGCCTAATCTCGGCCACTACAACAGCAAACATAAGGAGTCCAAGAAGGTGCATGCCAATATCTGTTTTGGTTCGTAAGAGAGAATTAATGTTGGACTCATTTAAAACAACAACTAGCAACAGTGTTGAGAAACACTGCAGTCAATAAAGAAATGCCACCAACACAGATTGAAAAATCTCTACAGCCTTTTTACCTCCAGAAGTAAAAGTCCAACGACACCAAGTATGAGTCCAGCAGCTCCAATGAAGCCAATAGATTCACCGAAGAATAGAGAAGCAAGTACAGCCACAGTTAAAGGCTGTGAATCAATTATAACCTGCAATAACAGCTCAAATCACTTCACAGGCAAATAGCTCAGAAAATGAACATATGTGAATGTCAACAGAAAGAAAATCTCCGAGCTACATGACAGGATATGCTTTTGCGATCAGAACCAACGTGTAGCAAAAATCCAGTAACTTATTCAGCAACAGTTGAATGTTATTATCTTTTTAAATGCTAAAGACTTATTGTCATGGTTCTCCTTCACACGATACTCCTAGCAACAGAAAAACATGAACAAATGAAAAAACTCCCTCCTACCCTATGCACACTATGGCCTTCAACAAAAATCACAGCCTAACATTTCGAGTTAAAATAAAAATACAATGCTCCAAAAGTGAACTCGAATCAAATAACTCAACATACACTGCCCAATCCAGCAGAGGTCCTGGCCAATCCCTCAGCAAGAAATCCCTGTCAACCATTAAGAAACCATTCAATACATCAAATTGCTGTCATAAAAACTCTAAATGAAGTCTTACTAGAATCACGAGCTTCTATCTTAAAACCAAACGGTAAACACCGACCTGAAAGCAGGCAGCATCAATAAGAGCAAACAGAAAGATAGAAAACCAGGCATTGAATCCGGAAGGAAACTCCCTCCCTCTAAAAGCAGCAAATCCCACCAACAGAAAACCAGCTGGGACGAGCCTGAAAGAAGACACGAAGAAAAGACCAGCTTTCGGCAAAACCTCCTTCATGGCCACCATAGCCGTACCCCAGAAGAAGAATGGCGAAATCAACAATCCCCATTCCCACACTCCCTCCAATAATCCCACCATTGAGGATACCGATACTGATGATGATTCCATAACAGAATTTTCAGGGACTTTATCCTGAGAGCTCTGGGGCAGGGGATCTTCATCCGTGTTTTTGTGTGGCCCAACTTCAACATCGGATTCTGCAGCTTTTGTCCTTAAGCTGTTGAATGATAATATGCTCTTGGAACGAGAGCAAAGAAGGTTGACATTGGTTCTGGGGGTCAGTCTCAGTTGCAGGCATGTGGGGTTTGAAGAAATACTGGTTAGAGTTGCTGCAATTGAAATGGAAGAAGACACAGAGCACATCCTTGCCATTTTTGTTTTCTTTCAAGTTCCTTTCTCCTACACAGTTCATTCAAGCAAAAACAATAAAGATGACGGTAATGACGTGTCTACATTCTGCCTCACAATATATAGTTCTGAAAACTCCCTCAAAAAAGTTGGTTCTGAAAATAGTCAAATTTATCATACGCAGCAGATTGAGCCAAAAAACCCCGGTTGTTCACCCACGCCGGTCACTCGTGCTGATTTTCTATAAAATACAATAATTTTTAGTAAACAAACCTAAATATTTTAAGGCATATAATAATTTAAAGCATGATATTGAATAACAACGCAAGATAGGTATGTAAAGCAATGAATGATAGTAACATCTTCAAAGCGTATAGAACTATAATGTGATTCATTAGACAATGGAACATTCACATATGAGTAAGAAAACTCTTGTCACCAGCCATGTGACATGAGCCTTCCAAATCATGAATTCAAGGAGAAGTAGGTGTGCCTGACCCATGGTCCGAGATGGAATTGAATAGATTAAATAAATGTAGGGTCGTACTCCATTGGTCGTCACACAGAGCAGGACCAAAATCAGAATGAGTAGGGGTGCCGAAGGATGCGGCCACCGCAAATCATGGCGATGAAACAACGGTGCCGGTGAACGGTAGTTGAGGGTGGCACTTCGTAGCTGCGCCAGTGGTTGGAACGCAATTCCAGCGGCGACTGGTTGAGCTAGTGTCTTTTTCTTCAGGGCGTTGGCTTTGGCCCTCATCTCTTTGAACCATTCTAGATAGAATGTGAGCTTGAAACGAGTAGCTTTGTCGTGACCCTTGCGATGGCAATGCATATAGATGATATTCTTGCATTCAGTTGCAGTGAGAACTCTAGGTGAAGGTCCTGAAGGTGGTGGGCGACGAGCAACGTATGCCAGGGAATCAGTTGAAGATTTACGAGACCAAATGACAATGTTGTGGTTCTTGCAAAGTCCAGATTTTTTAATTGGTAATTTGTGGTAATTATGTAAAAATGGTATTATTATGTTACAACGTCAAAGAAGGAAGTTCAATGATATCAAAAATGTTGAAGAAAGAATCTGAGAGGCTGTATATCTCGCTAGTGTGATTTGATTTGAAAAATATATTAATTCCTGTATTTGTAGGATTTGATTAAGATTTGTAGAGTTGGAATTGATCTGGGTTTCGGCTAAGGAATGGATTAGGATGAGATATTCTAATTTCTATCTCCAAGGGACTAAATTTGATAAATCCTATCTCCGAAGGATTTAATTGTGATCAGAATATTTTGTGGAGATAGGATTCTAGTCACACAATTAACTAATGAAGTGTGACTGTGCTATATATTGTGGAAATTCTTGCCAAGATACTCACAGATTAATATTGATAAAATTTGCACTCGGGTTTTCAACATTCATAGGTAGCTTAGAGCTGTACTGTTGTGTTCCAACACGATAAAAATCTTTTGATTTTAAAGTTCAGAACGTAAGCCTTAATCTCTCGGGAGGAGGAGATCCAGCGTCGATGAGTATCGAGGTCAGAGGGAGTCTGATAAAGGTGGATCGACAACTAGGGGAGCTAGTAAAATTCACGCGTTTGATTAGAAAAAATAAGTATATTGTATGGTGTACTCAGTACTATCTTTTTGATTAGTGGATTCATTTTGAACTGAGTCAGACCCCGCAGATGTAGGTGACATTCACTGAACTGCATAACCAATTCGCGTGTTTTTAAGTTTTTACTTTATTACGAACTTGGTTAGTTGGGCTATGTTGGAACACGGTAATCAAAATTGAAATAATTAGGTAAAACCAAATTTTATTTGGTATCAGAGCTAAGTCACTTATTCTTACCTTGGTTGTTTCAATGAAAGTGCTTATCCGGTTTTACCATGGAGACCAAAGAAGGAGCTTTGGTGTCTCGGTCTCCATTGTTGGAAGGGACAAATTACAACTATTGAAAGGCATGAATGCGGGTTTTTATCAATTCACCTGATGAACTTGCTTGGTATTTTGTTCAAACTGAATGGAGTCATCCTATGGAAGATGTTGAATCTAGCTCAAAGGAGAAGGAAGGAGAAACAAGTACAAAGAAGCAAAGGCTTAAAGATAAGTCAAAGTGAAGTCCAGATGAGCTGAAGGCCTCAATGGAAAACTCCAACCTTAAATGCTATTTTCACAGCGATGGATGAAAATCAGTTCAAAATCATATCAAATTATTACCAAGCAAAGAAAGCATGAGATATACTGCAAACAGTGCATGAAGGAACAAGTCAGGTATATGACTCAAAGTCACAGATGTTGGTCACAAAATTTGAAGAGTTGAAGATGGAAGAAGATGAAATTGTTGTTATATTCAACGGAAAACTAAGAGACATCTCCAATATGGCATACCAACTGGGAAAACTTACAAGGAAAAAAATTGGTGAAGAAAATACTAAGATCTCTCCCTAAGCGATTCTCTATGAAGGTTGCTTCCATTGAAGAAGCAAGAGACGTGGAAAACATGACACTAGATGAGTTGATGGGATCGTTGCAGACATATGAGATGACACTTGACCAATCATCAAAGAAAATACACAAAGAGTTAGCGTTCAAAGCCTAGCCTCAAGAAGTGATCATAAAGGTGACAGTGAAAGTGAAGCCGAAGAACTTGCACTTATAACCAAAAATTTCACAAAAATGCTGAAAATATGGTGAATAGGAAATCTCAAGACATATCTGGTGGAAATAGATCTTGTTCACAAGAGTTTGGTCTCTCGAGGACCTCGAATGGAATGAAACAATCAGAAGTTTCTGGGAAATCAAAATAGTGAATTAAAGCAGCAAGGAATGATTCAATGCGAAAAATGTGAAGGTTTTGGTCACATCCAGGCTGAATGTGCGTGAAGATTATTGAATCTAACAGTACATGTTCTAACATTGAGAAAACTGAGAAGGCAAGATGTTTCAACACAGAAATACCGAGTGTAAATTCTTCAGGAGATGATGGTCAAGAAGTGAATGATGATAATATCTACCAGGAGTATGAGAATATGTATGCAATGTACCTTAAAGTTGTTGAGACGAACAAAGTCCTCAAAGCTAAAAAACATCAACTGCTGAAACATAATCTTGAATCAGCAAATGTTAGAGCTGAGACGACTAAAGCTACAATCACGAAGTTGAACACTGGAAATGCAAAGCTTGATGATATATTAGCAATGGGAAAAAATGCTGGAGATAGACAAGGAATCGAGGTATAACAATGTTGCGAAAGGTCCGATTGATTTTAAAGAAGATGTACATGCCATGAAGAAAAGGATCATGAAGACAAGATGTCGCAAGCCTGTCTTATGTCACTACTGCTCTTATCAAGGTCATGAAGAAGAACAATGCCTCCGACTACTCAGAGATATTATGAATAGGTGACCACTGTCAGCATGTTCTAACATGAACGATGCCCAAAGAGTTAAATTAATCAGAATGGTATGGATTCCTAAACGAAGTAGTGTATGTCTTGTTGCTCACACATCTCTTATTGCACACTCTAGAGATTCTTGGTACATCGATAATGGTTGCTCCAGGCATATGACTGGAACTCAAGAATACTTGAAGAACATCAAACCATATGATGGTGGCTTCGTTACTTTTGGTGACGGAAAGAAGATTCGTGTTGTTGGTAAATGAGAACTACAACAGAGGAACTTCCTAGCTTTACAAGCGTTCTGCTGGTAGAAGATCTGAAGGCTAATCTATTCAGCATTAGTCAACTATGTTATGACAATATGATAATCGAGTTCCAAAAGGAAAAATGCATTGTGAAGCATGGAGAAAACAAAGTATTGTCTGGAGTTTGGTCGTCAGACAGCTATTATTTGATGGAATAAGAAGTGAGGTGTCTGAACTCTAGAGAGGATGAAGGGACCTTGTGGTACAGGAAACTAGGTCACGTCAACTACAAGACGTTGGTAAAGATTGCAAATGATAAAGCAGTTCGAGGTATGTCTACCCTTACCCCAAAAAAAGGAATTGTGTGTGGACCATGTCAATAAGGTAAACAAATTCAATCTTCTCATTCATCTGTTCAATATATTACCACTTCAAGAAATCTTGTTACTTCACATGGATTTAATGGGTCTGGTTAATACTCCTAGTATGACTGGGAAGGAGTATATTTTTGTATGTGTTGATAACTATTACAGATACATTTGGGTGGTATTTCTCAAATAAAAATCAGATACAGTGGATGTCTTCAGAAGTCTGGTGGTCAAGCTCTAAACTATAACAAGGGAGTCCTGTTGGAAAAATTGTGAGAATTCGCAGTGATCATGAGAGAGATTTTGAAAATTTTCAGTTCAGGGATTTCTGTGATGAACTTGGTATTCAACATGAATTTCATTTCCCATTACTCCTCAGCAAAATGGGATTGTTGAATGGAAGAATAGAACCTTGCAGGAGATGACTCGAGTTATGTTGGCAGGAAAGGAATTCACAAAAAATGGTGGGCCGAAGCAATCAACATAACATGTTATACTATAAACAGAGTGTATCTACGTCCATTCACAAGCAAGACCTCGTGTAAAATCTGGAAGGGAAAAAAGCCAAATGTTACGTATTTTCATGTGTTTGGAAGCAAGTGCTAGATCCTCAGGGATAGAGAACACTTAGGAAGGTTTGACAACAGCAGTGATGAGAGAACTTTTCTAGGTTATTCAGTGAACAACCGTGCATACAAAGTGTTTAATCTCTATACTAAAACTCTAATGGAGTCAATTAATGTGATTATGGATAATTCAAATGACTAGAAAGTATCATAAAAAAGAGACGATGAACCAGCTGTCAATCATGTTCCAACACAACATACTTCGACCAGCTAGCAAGTCAATGTTCAAACACCACAGCCTTCTGAGAATCCTGATAACTCTGATGACACTGATGTTGGAACATCGACCTCAAATTCTCCACCTCATGTTCCAACACACGCTGAACCAGAACCAAGTGTTAAGAGAACTCGTATGCTACCATGGATTAACTACAGGAAACTTGCAAGATTACAATGTTTCATTTCACTGATTGAGCCGAAGAACTATAAAGAAGCTCTCCTTGATGAGTATTGGATAGTTTGCAAGGAACTATGTGTGGTATCTTACCCAACATCCAAAAGGAGGTAAATGTCATTGGAACCAAGTGGATCTTCAAAAGCAAGTCAAAGGCTGATGGCCAGATTACTCGAAATAAAGCAAGGCTGGTGGCACAAGGGTACACTCAAGTAAAAAGAGTTGATTTTGATGAGACATTTGCACCAGTTTTCAGGTTAGAATCTATTCGGATTTTACTTGCTATTTCGTGTTCCATGAAGTTTACATTGTACTAGATGGACGTGAAAAGCGCTTTTCTGAATGGAGTGGTGAATGAAGAAGTCTATGTTGAAAAACCAATGGATTTGAAGATCCTCATTATCCACATTATGTTTATTGACTCAAAAAAACACTATATGGTTTGAAACAAGCTTACTAACTTTCTTATTAAGAAAGGTTATCATCAAGGGGGAGTAGATCGCACTTTATTTGTGCTAAACACGTCATCAAAAAGTTTGATTGCTCAAATTTATGTAGATGACATTGCCTTTGGCTCTACTTCTCCATCTATGGTACAAGATGTTGTAAATCTCATGCAGGATGAATTCGAGATGAGTATGGTTGGTGAATTGACGTACTTTCTAGGACTTCAGTTGAAGAAACGAAAAAAATGGTCTGTTTATATCTGAGAGTAAGTATGCCATGAATATTGTGAAACGTTTTGGCCTGAGCAATTATCGATCAGTTCGAACACCAATGGGGCTACAGATAAGTTGGTGAAGAATGAGAAAGGTATTTCAGTTGATCAGAAATTATACAAAAGTGTGATTGGTAGTCTTCTATATCTTACTGCCAGTCGACCAGATTTATGTTTTAGTGTTGGGATATGTGCAAGATTTCAGGCTAATCCAAAGGAAACTCATTTGACTGTAGTAAAGGGGATTATTAGTTATGTGAGTGGGATTTCTGAGTATGACATCTGGTATTCTAAAGATCAAGACTAAAGATTTATTTGCCTATAGTGATTCTGATTGGGCAGGTAATGCATATGATCGAAAAAGTACTACGGTGGATGTTTCTTTATTGACACAAATTTGGTATCTTGGTATAGCAAGAAGCAAAATTTTGTCTCCTTATCATCTGTTGAAGCTGGATATCTTGCTTCTAAAAGTTGTTGTGCACAATTATTATTGATGAAATAAATTATGAAAGATTATGGAATTTATCAAGGGTCTCTGGAGATTTTATGTGACAACAAAAGTGCTATAGACATATCCAAGAATCCAGTCCAAAATTCTTGAACAAAGAACGTTGATATAAAACATCATTGTATCTGATATCTTGTGGAGAGAAAATAAGTCACGGTGGTTTATGTTTCAATATCAGAGCAATTTGCTGATATTTTCACAAAACCTCTGGATTCAGCCACATTTGAGTTCCTCGGACAACATTTAGGTGTGTGTCATATTTGAGGTATTTTTGTCAAGCATTGTTTATTTGTTGTATATCTTTTTTTGCTTCATATTTTTGTGTACAGAAAAATGAAAAAAATAGTAAACAGAACAAGGAAAAATTTGGAAGTGGTATTTGCATGTTGGAATATGGAAGGCGAATAAATCAGAGGAGAGAGAGAGAGAGAAACTGGTGGAATTTGACAGTTGGTAATTGAAAGAAGGTAATTGTTACCTTGGAAAGAGAAAAAAAGTGGTAAGAATATTGAGAAAAAAGGATGTAAATCATTTCAAAAAATTTTATCTCTTTACCTTCCCTCCTTCTTCCCGCAATCTCTCCCTTAGTTTCTTTCCATTTTTCTTGATTTTGTAGGGTTGTGCTTGGATTTTTTTTGTAAAAAGTGATTAAGCACAGTAAGGGATCTCCAGAGATTTCTTTCAGCAGCCAATTTCTCAGAGAACTCATGGAGAAGAGCAAGAATTTCAAAAAAAAATATTTGGGAACCTGAGCAGAGCATCAATGTGCCAGAGAGAAACATGTTTGAGCCCTGGGATGACGTGCTAGAACCAGGAGCTGAAGATCCTTCTCTTCCTGTCAAGATAAAGGTATTCCGAGGCAAAACCTTTACCTTCAATGGTTAGACTTTTAAGTCTTTGGATGATTGCATGACATACTATTTGAAGCATGATAAGAGGGTAGATTTAAGAGGGTACAAATCTATGTTTGGGTATATTAATGGAGTTAATTTATTTCGATTGTTGAGAGGAACTATTAGGGGAATTCAAAAAAATTGAGGATTGGAATCCTAGCTTGGTAGAACTGGCATGCCTAGAGCATGAAGGGAAAAAGGTGATGTGTGTGTATACAAGGGCTACTAGGCCGAGAAGCTCAAACTGAGAAAAATTAGAGAGTGGCCTGAGAATCTATACATGTTAAGTTCGGTCAGTTACAAGGCTTTTCAGGTTTATGATGCTAGTGTGAGTGAAAGTTTGAGAAGGCCGAGAGGGGTTTCCCCTGATGAGGAGGAGTTTTCCCCTGCTATAATTGAGATTAGTGACTCTGATGAGGAGGAGTTAGAAATCAGGGATGTTAGTTATGTTCCAACAGAGAATGGGGATACATGGGGAGAGGATATTGATGCATACATAGATATTATTGAAGATGATTTGTAAGAAGAGTTTGTGATTCTGACCCTAGAGAGAGAGACAGGGGAAGAAGAGCTGGGTGTCGATAATGTTTAAACATCAGTTCAGCAGGATATTGAGGAGGAAGTAGTTGAGGGTGAAGAGCTTGGCCTTGATGATATTCCAACATCAGGCCAGCCAGACATAGAAAAAGCCAGGGATGAGAGTGACGTTCCAACACAGGAACACACTGAAGTTGAAAGTGCTGATGCTGGAACTGATGTTCCAACACATGAAGAAGAAAAGAGTCAGGACATGCCCGAGTTCAAGACCTGCTCCTTCAGCCAAAGAGGCATTATTTTTTTTAAAAAAAATTTGATGAAGGGTGTTGGGATATCTGCAAGGCTATTTTCAAGAAGAGGATTATGTCAGGAAGGCTTGCTGATCTGGATGAATACAAGAAGTGTGGGTTCACTAACTACCTGGAATACTTGGGGTTTACAATAGCTGACTCTGGGTACAAAAAGTACAATCAGGATTTGGTGCAAGAATTTTATTCAAATCTGATGGAATGAAACCTAGATAGTGAATCTGTGTGGTTCGACGGGTTTATGTTTGAGGAAAAGTGGTTAGATTTTCAGGAGAGAAGATAAACAAAGTCCTTGGACTACCTACTCCTCTATTTGAAACTGTTTACCCTGAGAATCTCTCAGTCAGCTATGATTAGGTTCTGACAGAAATCACTGGAGGATATCATACACAGTGGCCAATCCAAGGGAATGTAGCTGCATCAAGTCTCAGTACCAGGTATTTCTGCTTGTATCAAGTGGCTATCAATTGTTGGATTCCTTCCTCTAACACCAGTGCATTAACCCAAGATATGGCTAAGTTGTTATATTGTGTTGGCACTAAGATTCCTATGAATCGTAGTCTTCTGATCCAAGAAAGCATAGTTGAGAATGCTTGTTCATCTCGGGCCAAGAACTCATTGCCTTATCCTTGTATTATTTTTATTGTGCTGAGAGGAGAAAAGGTAAAGGCAGAGAAGAGTGATGTGGTAGTGTCTGTTACTCCTCTGAAACAGAATAAGAAGACATTCCAGAGAATAGTCAAGGATCTACCTTGGAAGCCATCAGAGGTTGGAGCTTCATCTATGATGCTCAGGAGATTAAAGAAGCCAAGAAGATGGAAGGCCAAGATTGCATCACTTCGCACTTGAAGAGGAATTGAAGAAGTTGGATGCAGAAGATGAAGATGGCCAGGAGGAGTCTGCTGATGAAGTTGATGCATGATTTTTTTTGGATATTCTGAATGTTTTATGACTGTCTGGCATGTTTTATGGCCCCAAGGGGAAGTACTTTTGGATTTTGGTTTTTGGTTGGCTTGGTTTTCTGGAATTCTTTTCTTGATATAATTCTGGGCTCAAATGGAAGCTAGGGGCATGATAGATATTTGGTGTTTGATATATGTCTATTATTCTCGGATTTCTAGTACTTATATGTTTCTGTTGATCCTGTGTTCCAACATGATTTTTTGGGTAGCTAACTACTGTTTGTGAATTTGATGTTCAAACATGGATGCTGACGTATGATTTAGAGTTGTGATATTCAGGGGAAGTTAAATTTTCTTTTGAGCTCATGTTCCAACATCCATACTAGTGACAATTTGATATTCTTAGTTGCATAGTTAGTGAGGTGAAAGACCAAAAGATTGATGGGTCCACAAAATGCCAAAGAGGGAGATTGAAAAGTATAGATTTGTTAATTGGCAATTTGTGGTAATTATGAAAATATGGTATTATTATGTTGCAACATCAAAGAAAGAAGTTTGGTGATATAAGGAATGTTGAAGAAAGAATCTGAGAGGTTGTATATCTTGTCAGTGTGATTTGATTTGAAGAATATATCAATTCCTATATTTGTGGGATGGGATTAAGATTTTTAGAGTTGGATTCGATCCGGGTTTTAGCTAAGGAATGGATTAAGATGAGATATTGTAATTCCTATATCCAAGGGATTAGATTTGATAAATCTTATCTCCAAGGGATTTGATTGTGATCAGAATATTTTGTGGAGATGAGATTCTAGTCGCGCAAGTAACTAATGAAGTGCGACGATGCTATATATTATAGACATTCTGGCTAAGCTGCTCACGAATTAATATTGAGAAAATCTGCACTCAGGTTTTCAATATTCAGAAGTAGCGCAGAGTTGTACTGTTGTGTTCCAACACGATCAAACTATTTTGATCTTAAAGTTCAGAACGTAAGCCTTAATTCTTCGGGAGGAGGAGATCTGGAGTCGATAAGTTTTGAGGTCATAGGAAGTCTGATCAAGGCGGATCGACAACTAGGGAAGCTAGTAGAATTCACGTGTTTAATTAGAAAAGATAAGTATACTGTATGGTGTACTCTGTACTATCTTTCTAATTAGTGGATTCATTCTGAACTGTGTCAGACCTCGCAGATGTAGGTGACATTCACCGAACTGCATAACCAATTCGTGTGTCTTTAATTTTTTTACTTTATTACGAACTTGGTTAATTGAGCTATGTTGGAACACGGTAATCACAATTGAAGTAATTAGGTAAAACCAAATTTCAGTTCTCCACTTGAGCCGCAAGGCCATACACATGCATAATGGATGGCAGTGATCTTGAATAATGACATTTGATCACAAGGTGTGATAGCTTTCATCTAAACCGGGGAGAATTCGATAAATCAATTCTTTCTCTCGATCTTGGTAGATAGCAACAACATAAGTACATGTGCACAATGGTTTGCAAGCTTCACAGAAACAAACCCGAAGAGGATGAAGAAAGTTGTAGTCATCATACAACTTCTTGAGTTTTCTGAAGTAAATGGCAATAGGCTGGCCATTATGCCGACAATTCTGAATATCATCACGCATCTGCAGAATTTTTGGACCATTACCAAGAGAAACACGTCAAGCAAAATCATCCCACAACTCCTTAGCAGTGGAAAAGTAAGTCGTAGCAGGTAGAAAAGCTGGATCAACAGTCTGTAGAATCCAGCAAACAAGAGTAGCAATCACCTCAGGCCATTCATTAAAATCAGGATCACCAACTAGGGGTTTAGTAATGATTCCATCTACGAAACCAATTTTCTTCTTAGCAAGCAAAGCACTACAAATCACAGTAGTCCATTCAAGGTAATTTTCTCCACCCTTTAGTACGATGGGACAGATGGCCAAACTGGGACCGTCAGAATAGCCAGGGTAGTATGGAGAGTTCACATATCGACCCGTGGGTACAGAAGGCCCAGTGCCAGTTTGCAATTACAATTGTTTGAGTAAAGCTACAAGACATCAGAGGCATTGAGATTCTTTAGCTTATTGGCCTCAGCTTTGGCGGTAATGCGAGCAAGCTCTGCGGCATCAAGTCCAGAATCAGAGGTATGATTTGACATAGTAGTAGGATCTGATCAGATCCGCGGTGGCAATTCGGATCGGTGGCAGGACGAGGCGGTGCATGGAGCTGACGACGGCGGCACGTGAGGGTATTGATGGCGCATGTTGGAAGAGGCAAATCGGATATGCGGACGGCTCAGATGATTGCGGCAACCTGGATGATGGTTGCGGCGGTCGATGAACGAAGATCGGCGACTGTAGCAGCTAGAGGAAAAATATTAGGGTTTAGGTTTCAGGATTTTAGACTTTGATACCATGTAGAAAATAATGATGTAATGTTGTGATTGTATATATGATCTGGGGTGCATTATATAGTGTTACAAAATACCTAAACAATTAAAGAAAATGATACTAATCTAAATACAAGTAATCTTCACATAATATTTCTTTTCCTCAATAAATTAGTTTAGAAAATTATAAGCTAGTCACCTCAAAATATCTAATTAAAAATAATATTAAAAAAATTAGTGTGGTATGGGAGTGTTTGACGATATTAATGGTGGATCGCTATATCTCGCCCTGTATTTTACTATTCTCGCCCTAATACGTATACAGTATTTTTTATCGTATTATTTTCAATAGGTAAATTAAAATCAATTGAGATAATTGTAGTTAGTTAATATTAGCGGAACGAATTTAGTTAATTAATCTAACTTGCGCCGCCGGGCCGCCGCCCGCCGCCGCCGCCGGGCCGCCGCCCGCCGCCGCCGCCGGGCCGCCGCCCGCCGCCCGCCGCCGCCGGACCCGGCTCGCCACGGCCTGGGCGCGAGGCGCCGCCGGTCGGCTCGCCATGGCCTGGGCGCGAGCCGGCGCCGGTCCGGTCGCCGCGGCCTGGCCGCGAGTCACCGCCGGGCCGGTCGCCACCGACAGGCCGCGCGCCGCCGCCGGTCCGCTCGCCACCGGTGGACCGCGAGCCACCGGCGGGCCGGTCGCCACCGACAGGGCGCGAGCCATCGCCGGGCCGCTCGCCGGCGTGCGGGCGCGAGCCGTGGCTCACCGTGCGGTGGGCGCGAGCCACGCGCGGTCCGTTCGCCAGGGCTGGGGCGCGAGCCGGACGCGCCTCGGCTCGCCGTGGGCTGGGCGCGAGCCGTGCCAGCCTGCTTCCAAAAATCGAACTGCTATAAATGAGCTCGAATTTTTACTCATTCAAAGGGCACTCGAATTCTTACTCATTCGAAGGGCACTCGAAAAATATTGCTATCCAAGACGAGCAAAAATTACCCCGAAAAGGGTGTTAGAAATTCCATGTCTTCGGAGGTAATTTTACTAATTAGCTTTCTGTCCGTAAGTAGTTGTTAAATTTAATAATTTTTGCCGTACAAATTTATGCTCGTCTTTGTGTTTTAATTTATTAACTGTTACGATGAAATTATTGCACATTTATGTCCTATGAATTTATCTCCTGTTAATAGCAGTAACGTTAATGCAGTAACGTTAATGTATGTCCTATTAATTATTGAAGCAGATATTTTTGTTGTTTTGTTAATTTTGTGATTTTGTTAATTATTGTACCGTTAAGTTACGTATTTTTACGTTATTTTGATATTTTAATTTGTTGAACTGTAAGAATGTTATATTAATTCTAGCCACGATGTTATTGCATTTTTTCCCACTACATGTATGTTTTAGCTGTTAATGAGAAAGAAATTTATGCTCATCTTAGTTTTTTAATTTATGCTCATCTTAGTATTTTAATTTATTAATCGTAACGTAAAAATTATTGTAACGTTAATTTTATTTATTGTAACGTTAATTGTAATTATTGTAACGTTAATGTTGTTGTTTTGTTAATTTTGTTATTTTGTTAATTATTGTGACCTTAATGTTGTTGTTCTGTTAATTTTGTTATTTTGTTAATTATTGTAACGTTAATTTACATTTTTTACGTTAATTTTGATATTGTAATTGGTATAGCAGTTGAGTGTAACTAATTACTTGATGTTTATTGCTGTTTAAGGATGACAATCAGTCATGTGAAGCTGCTGCAGGGCGGAACGGATACTCTCCATTTGCCACCTCAGCTGTGTTCCCAGACGTTGCCGGGGCTTACTCCTACCTGCAACGGATTGCTCTGCAGGTGGGATTTGAACTTGTGATGGGGTCCTACAAACAGAATAGGAATGGTCCCCTGAGGTTATATTGCATTTGCAATCGGGGCCGAAAGGATAAGGATGTAGATACGAGCGAATCTGATGTAGTCCGACGGAGTAGCAGCTCGACCAGCAGTTGTGGCTGCCCGTTCGCGATTGTCTTGAAACAGAGCATCACGGGGAATGGTTGGAATGTAGTGCCGTGCAAGGATCCTAGACGAGGGATGCACAACCACCCTTTCTCAGTGTACCCCGAGGGTCATAGACAGAGCAGCAAGCTCCATGCGGACGCAAAGCAAATGATCAGAGACTTGACAGATTCAGAAACTGCCCCAAGGCATATCAATGCCAGCCTCAGTAATTCGTTTCCGGACCTGCATCAGAACATTAGGCAGGTGTACAATGAGAGGTCGGCATATGCAACAGAAAGGCGAGGCGGGCGCAACACAGCGGAGAATTGTTTGCATTTGGCCACCGCGAAAGGGTATGTCACTAGTCACCGCGTAGCAGGTGATGGTACTTTGACTCATTTATTCATGGCCAATCCCGATGCTGTTGTGGCATTTCGCACGTTTCCGTGGGTGGTGGCCATCGACTCAACGTACAAGACCAATCGCTACGGCATGCCATTCATTGAGATGGTTGGGATGTCCCCTTGCAACACAAACTTCCTGATTGCCTACGCAATTGTCGTTGACGAAACGGCAGATACCTATGAGTGGGTGCTGAACGCGCTGAAGAACTTGCTTGTGGATGGACCGTTCCCTGAGGTTGTGGTCACCGATCGGGAGATGGGACTGATTAGGCCACTTCGGGCTGTGTTTCCGGAATCGAACCATTTGCTCTGCACCTGGCATATTAACAAGGATGTGGAGGCACGTGTCACTGTGCTGACAGGGAATAAGAGGAACGGGGCAGCGTTCAAGAATGGTGCATGGTTCCGAGTTTGCAATGCGTCCACCGTTCCAGAGTACGAAACCGCCTTGGAGGATATGAGAACTGGATGGTCTTGGAGCGAGGCTGTTGTTAGTAGCGTTGAGACGACGTGGCTCACCCCCCATAAGGAGAAATTTGTGAGGGCATGGACGAACAGATTTCTGCATTTCGGGAACACAACTACATGTAGGGTCGAAAGTGCACACTCGTCATTGAAAGGGTGGTTACATACGTCGACTGGTTCGCTGGACACGGTATGGAGGCGTGTCGACCTGCAGATAGCCCAGCAGATTACTATGATCAAGACCAGCCTGGAGAAATCAAGAACTGTCGTTGGAAGATTGCACCGTAGGGCCCTTTTCAGCAACTTGATCAACAATGTGTCCAAATACTGTCTGGATAAATTGACGGTCGAGTCCGGGAGGATTGATGCACTCGGAGCACAGGTATATGCTTACTGTGGATGTGTGCTGCGCTCGACACACGGAATACCGTGTGCATGCATCATGGCAGGGGCAGTTGCTGAAGGAATCCCCTTGTACTTGGACGACATTCATCCGCTGTTCAAGAGCCTGGCATTGGGTGATCACGTGCGGAGCACGGACAACATTGCGAGGGCCGAACAAGATCAGTCGCGGTTCAACACTCTGTTGGAGGAGCTGGCACGCAGCGACCCTTCGGTCCGCCGACGAGTTTCATCCTACATAGATGCGCAGTTGCGTCCGGAGGAGAGCGGCATTGGCGAGCCGGACAATTGCACCAGTGCACGTGGGAGACCAAGCGAGCAGGTCCCCCGATCAAGATCAACCCGACGTTCACCGAGCTACCACGAGCACGTGAACAGGCGATACGGGAGTAGTTCACGGTCCCCGGGGCGCGGTTCAGGGGCGGTCGCCGGCACGGTGAGTACAAGCACCATTCTTCCTAATGAACGCCTCCTGCGCAAGATATTTATCTTAATGTGTTCTCCTGCAGCGACATTCCCGTTCCTCGAAAGTGTCCCTCACATTGTCCGGTGCTACATCGAAGGCTGGAACGATGTCGCGAGTGATGGAAACTGTGGCTTCAGATGTGTTGCTGATGCGTTCCACGTAGACGGTGAAGGTGAATGGTCTACAGCGCGTCGGGCGGTATTTAACGAGATATCAACTCATTGGCCTGACTATGTTCCCATATACGGTTTGCGGAATGACGTTGAACTCGCCAGAGCCCGTATACACCACACCAGCGGTCCATGTGGTCCGGAGCATTGGTTTACGGTCATTGCAGACATGTTTCCTGTGGCCACCTACTACAACGCGGTTGTAGTTCTATATTACATTTTAGAGAATGGGTCGGTGGACCATTGCTGTACAGTCCTTCCACTGAGGGCAGACGGGGGCGAGGATGGAACAAGTAAGGAGCTACACATTGTATACGTTCGCAGTGCAAGCCATTTCGTCCGGGTACACGTGAAGGAAAACTGTCCCATGCCCCCCGTGGTTAATATGTGGACCACGTTGAGGAAGGCTGATGTCGTAGGTTGGGAGTTACCCTTTCGTAGGAGGCTAAGGGCTTGGAGAAGAGCATACTCTGAGAGTAATTAACTGTTGTAAATCGCCATAAACATTTTGGCATGCACGCAACCGGTACAGTTACTATCGAAGCATGGAGTAATTATTTTGATAGCATTACTGTTGCAAAAATCGATGACTTATGTATTTGATATGCACAAACAGTTACCGATTACATAAATGAGCAAACTATGGCAAAACTGTGGGTTCATACATAAGCAAACGTCCGACTAAGGAATGGGGCCATAACCGAGCCTGCGGTACTCATCGCGACGACTGACAAAAGTCGTCATCAACTGCCTCACGCGGGGGTCGGCGGCGAGTCCACCAACGGTCGCCGAGTCAAACGGATCCAGGTCGCCCATCATGTCACTCAGCATCTGTTGCACAGGAAACAGAATTTACAATAACGAAACAGTAAAATGTAATATAATTACTCGAAGCAAACAGTACGGGAAAACTTACCGATAACTGATGATGTATCCTGTCCGGCCCACTCGCGGCAGCATGTTCAGGATTTGCGATCAATGGGTGCGAATGGGTCGCGTACCAGCCCTCGTAATCCATGGTACACTCTGATTGGCTCGTGGCTATCGGGAACGCCGCAAGCTGACCGTCGTGCCAAGTGTGTGCCATCTCCCACAGCGTCAACTGCAGCCTCCCTGGGTAGGTCACTGAATAGCCGGCTGGATCAGCCGGGCGGGAACAAGGCTCGGGCGCAATTGCAAGACCCCGCGGTATACCCTGTACGAGACCGAACTGGCGCACAACGCGATCTGGCATGTACGCCTCCATTGCGTCGAGGTATCGAATCACGCCGCGGTAGTGAGTCCTCCCCCTCGCAGCCCTAACCACGTCCACTCCATACGGCAACCAATCCACCTGCAAAAAAGTTCCACAGACATGTCACGTTTCTACGGAATCCGATCTATCTACTACTGTCAGAATAAGAGTAAAAGCATGGAATTCATACCTGGTCGGCCTGTAAGGCATCCAACTGTCGCCTGATGGCTCCGAGCCTCGCCGTACCCCTCCCCGATCTATCCCCTGTGTGCCACCGACTGGCGCGACCCGGAAGAGCTGGCAACGTACTCGGTCCCGGCCGAAACATCGGAAAGTACTCGTATATCCATGCTTGAAGCAGCGTGCAACATCCGCATAGGCCGCGCGCCTGGGACCGGGACGCAATTCCCAACTGCAGATACAAACTGGCCAACGTCGCCGAGCCCCACGACAACTGCGAATCAAGCAGGGGTAGAAGGTTTCCTCTAACCTTATTCCCAGTTTTATCCACAAAAAGCGTGGATGAAAACAGGGTCAGCATGTAGCACATAAATTGGAAGTTCTGGCTCTGCCCCGCCGCTACACACCTCGCCATCAACGATTGGGCATCTATGTTACCCCCGTTCCAGTCTTCCGCGACAAAGGACTCCACGTCTTTCCCAAACAGTTCAGCGCACGCTTCCTCAATAGTCTCCGCCGTAATGGTACTCGCAACAGCGCCACCATCGATGGGAATGCCAAGAATCATCTCAACGTCATGCATCAAGATGGTCATCTCCCCGAAAGGCATGTGAAACGTGTTCGTGTCCGGCTGCCACCTCTCGACAAAAGCGGATATCAGTGCCATGTCAAGGAACTGGAACATAATCGCAGGCAGGTGGGCCAACCCGGTCGCATGTATCCGGGCCTGTGCAACATCGCTCAGTTCGGGGAGCGTGGCGACTAGCTGCTTGCATAGCGGCGACCGAGCATGGCATCTCAACACACCTCGCTCTATACCATTCCAAACGTCAAGCGCGACGTGTCCTCCGAAGCTTGGTATGACGAGGTCATCCTGCGGGCCACCAGCCATCGGTCCCCGCACTAGCCACGTCTCATCGGCGGGTCGCTTCCTCCTATTCCTCGGTGCCATTCCGGTGCTAGGCTCACCGGCATTGCACGATCCGCCAGAAGACTGTGCGAATTGACCAGCTCTGTTCCTCACGGTGTGCCTGGCTCCAGCTGCAGCATAACGTTCGATCCCGGCATCCAATGGAACACTCGAACCAGGTTGGCCCATCGGGGGGACATCTGCCGGCAGGTCATAATTCATCTGCCAATCACTATCACGACGGATTCCACCAGACGCGATAATGTTAATCTCCGGACCGTCCCATGTTGGCATGGGATCGAATGCACGAACGCTCGGTGGAGAAGGCTGCTCCGCTCCTACAACACACTCCCGCGGGCGAGGCGACGATTCATCCTCGACCACGCGGCCTCTAGCCTGTCTCGCCGAGGCACTAACACCTCTTCGTCGTATGGAACGACCATGACCGTCAGGTTGACCAGCAGTGCTCATCTACGACACAAGATACGTAATTAGTATAACAACAAGTGAATCAAACTGATATGATAAGATAAATTAACATACATTTCAACAACGTGTGAACTAATATTTTCGAACAGTGCATCATTTCAGTTTCCTTATGGAGACTACATATTATATAATGCATAGGAAAAAGTGGATGTAACATAAAAAAACCCCTCCACAAACAGCAAATTTATAATCGTACAATCATGCAACCAGCTGGAACATTTTACTACACAATTACATTACTAAATAATCTTATTTTCTAGCCACATCACACTATTATTAACATTCAAGGAAACAATAGTTAAAACATATCGTAACAGTTTACTACACAATTGTTTACATCGGATTACTAAAGTTTGTTTAAATAGAACTATATTCTATTATGTCACATAACTAAATAATTTCCAAAAAACACAATTCCTAAAGAATTACTTCTGAGAAATTTCTATTACGTCACATAACTAAATAATTTCTAAATAAACCAACTTCTAAAAAATACAATTTCTAAAACATTATGTCCAAATTTAAACTAAGTAATTTCTACAAAACACAATTTCTTCGTTTTAATTTCAATTATGCCACATAACTAAATAATTTCTACATAACCCAATATCTAAAAAATACAATTTCTAAAATATTATGTCCAAATTCAAACTAAGTAATTTCTACAAAACACAATTTCTTCGTTTTAATTCCCATTATGTCACATAACTTAATAATTTCCAAAACAACACAAATTCTAAAAAAATAATTTCTACATAATTTCTATTATGTCACATAACTAAATAATTTCTAAATAACCCAATTTCTAAAAAATACAATTTCTAAAATATTATGTCCAAATTTAAACTAAGTAATTTATACAGAACACAATTTCTTCGTTTTAATTCCAACTATGTCACATACCTACATAATTTCCAGAACAACACAAATTCTAAACAAATAATTCCTAAGTAATTTCTACTATGTCACATAACTACATAATTTCTAAAAAACCCAACTTCTAAAAAATACAATTTCTAAAATATTATGGTCAAATTTAAACTAAATAATTACTAAAAAACACAATAAGCTTCCAATTATGTCATCACGTCCAATTATGTCATTATGTCATTAATTCCACATATGTCACATAGCTAAACAATTTCCAAAAAAGCACAATTTCTAAAAAATCGTTTCTCAATAACTTCTATTATGTCACATAACTAAAATCCTAACAATTCCGACAAGCTCAACAAAATTCTAACAATTCCGACAAGTTCAACAAAATTCGAATAGATCGGGCAACGATTCCCACGAAAAGAAAAAAAAAATTCTCAAAAACTTACATTTTTCGGCGGGATTCCGGCGCCGGGCGGCGGGCGGCGGGCGGAAATGGAGAGGCAAGGGGGAGAGGGAAGGGGAGAGGGAAGGGGAGAGGGAAGGAGAGAGGGAAATGGAGAGAGGGAAATGGAGAGAGGGGAGGGGGTATTTATAGTGTTTTTTTATTTTTTTTTCTTTTTTTTCTGTTTTCTTTTTTTTTAAAATTCAAAATTATTTTTTTTAAATTCAAAATACGTGTATTTATACGTATTAGGGCGAGGATAGTAAAATACAGGGCGGGATATAGCAACACCCTATTAATGTGAGTATAACTGATACTGTGTATTTAAATGCATTTGGTATTTAACAATACATACAAGGATACATAGATAATTCTACAATACACACGAGAAGGTATTAAATAAATCTTTTTATATGTTATCAACCCCCTCAAGCAAAGTGTGGGAAGAAATGTCTCATAAAAGGAGAGGAGGTGAGGACAATGGAACACGAATATTTCACAATAAATTACACATCCAAGCAAGCTCAACAACAGTATTTGCCATAGTAAGATACTTGAACTTACAACTAGATCGAGAGATTGTAGGCGACTTCTTGGCATTACAAGACGGACTACCACCGAGAAAGATAGCATAGCCATAGGTAAAGAGATGAGTTTCTAGACAATAATCTCAGTCGATATCTGAGTATCCAAAGACCAAAGTGAAATCATAGGTCGGGAGATCAACCCATGATGAAGAGTACCTTATACATAACGAAAGATATGAGTAACTGCTTGATAATGCGTGTCTCGAGGTGAAACTACACATCATTATTCAAACACACATCTTGAGTAGGGATGTTCAAAAAAACCGGAAAACTAATAACCAGTCAAAATTGAACCGGTATTTAATTCGGTTAACCAGTTAATTGGTTAATCGGTTATTATCGATTACGGTTATTGGTTAATGTCGGTTAATCGGTTTTATTATTTGGTAATCGGTCTAACCGGAAAGAAATTTTATAGCACATTAATTAATTAATTAATTCCAATTCTAAAAGTTAATTCATTAAACTTTGAGGTGATTAAACCCAATAAGAAAACCTTAAGTTCCTTATCCGAATTAATCCATTCTTTAAACTCTATATTATTAGCACATATA
This sequence comes from Rubia yunnanensis, assembly GCA_037428765.1. Taxonomy (NCBI): domain Eukaryota; kingdom Viridiplantae; phylum Streptophyta; class Magnoliopsida; order Gentianales; family Rubiaceae; genus Rubia; species Rubia yunnanensis. The sequence goes on along the minus strand of CM075069.1, from coordinate 27,774,347 downwards.
TCTTTAAATAATGATTATGCCCAAAGTAAATAATTATGCAAACAAAAGTCGATGTAGCTAATAATTGTGCCCAACACATAATTATCGACGACGACTCATGGTACAATTTTAATATTAATTTAAAAAAATTATTCAACCCATATGCAACACAATTATCTAATTCCTAAATTTCTTACCTTTTATTCTAATTTTTGCGACTCTAACTACTAATATACATTAATATGAATTTATATTTTTAATTTTAGATGAATGATATATATGGTAACCGGTAATAACCGACGCATCATCCGAAACCAATACTAACCGAACTGATAAAACCGACAACATTATAGGTCGAATATTCAGTTCTTTAAAAAGTTTTATAAAAGAGTGGGTCTCCTGACAGGCGGCCTGTCCATAAGCTTATGGACAGACCACTTATTTCTTACCTTATACACTGCATTTCTTAAATTACATACAAAATTTAAAAATTTTGAAAATATTTTTTTATATCATATATATTTATATTTTCACATTCAAATACATATTATTACTCGTTTTAACTTATAAAATGTAATATTTAAATATTATAAAAAATTTCAACATTTAAGTCAAATGCCCCTAAGGACTGTCCATGAGCTTATGGAAAGACCGTCTTTCCTGAGACTTTTCCTTTATAAAATAGTAGAAATCAAAACTAATTAACCGCCTAACAGACAAACGGGACGATTGAACACCCCTAATCTTGAGTAGTGTACAACAAGTACAACAATCAGTGAAAAAAAATAGGGTCTAAGAGGGTTGTAAATAAGGAGCCCTAAATTCAGTGAGGGCAAATAATTTCACCAAGACTACCTCTCAATTCTCAAGTAACACAGACAGAGCAAGCTGAATCCTCGCCTGTTCGGCAGCGAGTTCAGGTATGCTGCAACTTTTAGCTAAATACAGAAGAAATTATTTATCCATCGTTGCATTGTTCTGTAATGACTATGTACGCTTCCGATGAAATTACCAGACTTCGACATAAGTTGGTTCCTGCTCTGTTTTTGGTGAATTATAGGTTTTTCATTTCTGGGTTTAGGGCTGGAGTTTGAGAGATGGCAGCTTCACTTGGACTCGAGACTCTTGTTGATCGTGAGTTGCTTATATTATGTTTTGTATTTTTATTTTTTTTTGAACTAGGGCAAAGGTAAATGTATTCAAATTGTGGATTAAATTTTCAGCCATATTGATTGTTTTGCTATTATATTGTTTGTGACTGTTATTAATCTGCATTTGGTTTTACTGGCAGAGTCTATATCGGTTATCACAAATGATGGGCGTAATATAGTGGTGAGCTTACAATTTTCTGAAATTTTTACTGACAATCCTAGATGCAACTTGTCTTTCCTGATTACACAGTGTTGTCTTCGCAGGGTGTATTGAAGGGCTTTGATCAGGCTACTAATATTATCCTTGATGAGTCTCACGAGCGGGTGTATTCCACAAAGGTCGGCCTCATACTGCATTTCACCGACTTTGGATTTTCTTGCTGCATTGCTTTCAGTTGTCTTTTCTTGTTGATTTACATATGCTAGTAACTGGCAGCTAAAATCGTGAACCCTCACACAATGAAACTACTTCTCTTGACTATGAACCTCTGCTGTTTAGCCTCCTGTTCTTTTTCTTTCTTTCTGTTTAAGCACTCACCTTTTCAGATGATTAACATTAATGTTGACAACTGTCCGAATTTTCATTCCTTGTTAAAATATATGTGCATGTGTTGGAAATATATTATTCCATGGTGTTAGATCAGAAACTTTGGCCCAATCTGGATTCTAGAGTTGTGGTTCTGAATTGGCATTTTATAGTTTATCCATGTTAGAGCTTATATTGTGGCAAGACTGTATGAACTTTTGTCTGGACTTTCAGTGGGCAAAAACTCTTTTTGTAACCCAATAAACTAAATACTAGGAAGCAAGTGGTTGCATGGATGGGATAATATCTTACAGTATATGTTTTTTTTTGTGGAGCTAGTATGTTCTTATTATGTTCGATGGTCAAATGCTATTAACATATCTTCGAACAAGGATCCCGGCTGTAACTTTCATTTTGTCTCGCAATTGTATGATTCCTGTTTTCATGTTTTCTTTTGTAACTAATTTGGTTATTCTTTTTTCTTTTATCCTTTGTCCATTGACAGTTGCAGTTACTTTTCTGATTTGTAGGAGGGTGTTCAGCAGCTAGTTTTGGGGCTCTACATCATCAGAGGTGACAACATGTATGTCCCATCGCTCATCTTTCCTTTAAAAATGAAAAAAAAAAGTTTAATCTAACTGCACATATATGATTCCCCTCTCCTTTTTACTTTTTGCAGAAGCATTGTTGGTGAAGTGGATGAAGAGTTAGACGCAAGCTTGGATTTATCAGAGCTAAGAGGTCATCCTTTGAAGCCTTTAATTCATTGATTAAGTTGTAAACCTAGTACCTGTGAATTGAGTTAGACAAACATTGCTTCCTGCTAAAGTGCTACTAAACAATGGATGAGATGCATAGTGTTGTATACGGAAAATTAATACTAGAAGTATCGCACTGTTGGGAGAAATTTTTAGATTGTTTTCAATGTCCTTTCATTTAGCAGCCCGTCGAAGCTATGTCTGTTCCCGATATTACAAGGAGGCTGTGGTAGACTGGTAGGTAAGGTTCACCCTTCACAGTAGTGGTTGTCTATCACTTGTGATATGGATTCTCTGTTTCGGGTGTGAAGTAGGGGCGCCCTGGTCGGATAAACAAAACTACCTATTGTTGAACCAACAATTTGGTTAAAACGTACTTGATAAACAGTATGTTGGATTGGTGTAAAATGTGCTCAGGATTGGCAAACAGTTAGTTGGATTGGTGTAAAATGTGCTCAGGTAAACAGTATGTTGGATTTAGGATAAACAAAACTAGAGAATTGGTGCAGACCAGTTAATTCACATACCCCAACTTAGTATCAGAAAAGACTGTATTTCTCCTTAGGTTAGATTGTAAATTAAATTGTATGATGGTTATTGCATCGCTTGTAGAATTGCCGCTTTTCACAACACGAGCTCCTTTCGTGATGACCAAAAGGGTTATTTCATGAGCAAGATGCTAGAAAAGAGAGACCAGGTCTTTGAAACATAACGTGAAGAATGAGCAACCGAGGCTATATCATCCATGAATAAATAAAATAGAGATGAACCATAGAGGCTTTATTGATCAACAACATATAATAATAAGGGAGAAAATCTAGGACTGCAAATAATCCTACACTCCACTTCTACAAAATAAAATCACAAAATAAATAAAATAATATACATAAAAATAATAGAGTACTCTCATGGTCAAGGATCATCTCCAATGGCGAAGCAAATCAAAGCCTGAACCTAAACTTACAACTGCTATTTCTGATCCTTATAGTGTTATCCTGAGTCAAACTATCGACGTTGACCTTGCACCTCACCAAGAACTTCCATTTCATCAGCTTCAGCTTCCCCAACTTGATCCTCACCGGAACCCTAGCCCGGAGATTCAACGGAATACTCCCCGTCTGCTGCTGCACCGCCGTCAGCCCCTGCACCAGCCCGGCCGCGTCCTGCGTCTGCCCCGTCAAGCTCACCTGCATCACCGTCGTGTTCCGGTGGCCCTGGTAGAACTTCGGCAGCGACCCTTCGCACAGCTTGGTCCCGGAGAAGAACACGCTGAGGCGGCTGCCGCCCTCGTAGTATATCCCGATCTTCTTGTTCGGGTTCCTCGCCGTGACGTTCACGTTAAAAGTCGCGGACAAGCTGTTATCGTTGTTCTGAGCGAACTGCGTGATGCGCATGCTGTCCACGGAGTACTCCGGGAGCTTCGGCTTGAAGACGAAGTACACGACGGCCGCGAAGATGCCGAGGATGAAGGCGAGGAGGATGATGAGGCAGAGCGTCCAGCACAGGCATTTCGCGAAACAGTGCCTCTTCTTCTTCGGAGGGCCGGAGTAAGAGTAAGGGATCTTTCGCGGCAGCGGAGCATTGTTCTGGCGTTGGGATTCAGGGTCGCCGTCCTCCGACTTGGAAGCATCCCGGGAGAACAATGGTGCCGACGGTTTCGGGTCCTGCGTAACAGGATGGATTTTCTGGTGATCGGCCATGTTTGATGATGAAATGGAAGGTTTTTGGAGGTGTGTTTTGGTGCAATGGGATGAGAACTCAAAAGGGTTGGTTATATAGTCTGTACAAGTGGGGTGTATTTTGGTGTTTTTGGCTTTGACAAAAGTGTGTTTGAGCATGGAGTTGTTTATTGGAAGTTACCTTATTTTGACTTTAAAGATTGTGACGGTGTGAGGAGGGTTCGTGTACATGAAACAGAGTTTTGGTTCCATTCTTTCACACGCTTGAGTGTGTGTAAAGAATATATGCCTTCGGAGGTTAATTTTTGGTTGTGTTTTTGTTAATGTTGGTAGAGGCTTTGCATTGAAGATTTGCCAAACTGATTTTCCAGAAAAAGGGAGGAACTTTCAGGGAGACAGAGAGGGAAGGAAATACTCCACGTGTCCCAATTACGATGCCATATGTTTATGCTATAACATTGTTCCGTCCCATTTTAATTTGCACATTTTAACTTTCAACTAAGAATAATTTGTCCCAATAATGTTTGATTCAACTTTTAATTTGAAAAATGCTTGATCTTAAATGTTTTCCATTAAGAATAATTAAAACTTATGGAAAGTTGATATTAAGTTTTAACAAATCTATAGGATATCATGCAATAGTATTTATACTTATATACGAATTCCATTTTATAGTTAAAGTTAAGAAGTTTTGACTAAATGAATAGTTAAATTACAGCCTGAAATGGGACAGAGAAAGTATTACATTTGGTGTGAATCGTATTTTGGTAAATACTATTGGTTGATGATAAATACTACTCCCTATGTCCCAACTGAATTTACACCTTCATCATTATCACGCTGCTCAAGAAAATGTTTGGCCGTTAATATGTTTACTTAAGTATAATAACGGTAAATAAAAAGCTGATATTAAGAAACTATTTGTTACGACGAACTGGACAATATCATATACGATAATATTGTTGTTTATATGTATTCAAATATGTGGTTAAACTTTGATAGAGAATAGTGTCACTATCACGTCGTTCAAGGGATACATTTGACCGTTAATATGTTACTACGTTTAATAACAGCAAACTACTTGTTACTACGAATTCAACAATAACATATACGATTATATTGTTGTTGATACATCTATTTAAATTTGTGATAAAACTTTAATATAGAATAGTATTATAAAAATAAGAGTACAAATTTATATGGAAGAAGGGACTACATTATTCTGGTCCAAAGTTCACCACTCAGTTTTTCGCAATTTTCAAACTACAGATCTAATCATTTATATATATTTAAATGAGAGTTTGTCTTTTGAAAGACGGTCTTTTCATAAGTCATGAAAAGACTAAGTTTTAAAGTGCAAATTAGAGGAAATCGAGATAAAATTTTTGGGTTGAATGAATCGGATTATAACTTTATAATTAGTACACGTTGTATAATAAAATTTTAATATTGTAACTAAGACATTTTACCTTTTATTATTCTAATTAAATCCGTCTTTCCATAGATATGGAAAGACAGTATTTTCCAAAATTTTACCTTTAATTAAACATAACTGAAAATTATTGAAAAGTATATAGTATCATAAATTTTATAAAAATGTCACATGATATTATTACGATATTATTTTACAATAAATTAGTTTGACAGAAATTAGGACGAAGGGATTAGTGTAACATAAAGTAAGACTCAGAGGGATGAAAATGTGTACGTACATACTCCCTTCGTTCAATCATTAATGGCTTGATTTGTTTTTTTGGAAGTCAAACAAATCTAACTTCGACAATTAAATTATATTATTATATGTAACATTATAATTATATTATATTTCGTTAGATTCATCATAACATATATTTTTATATTATATATTTTTTTATTTTTTTACACACATAAATAAATATATTAATAGTTAAAAATTGATGTAGTGACTTTCAAAAATTAAATTAAGCTATTAAGGATGAGACGGATGAAGTATTAATTGACATTTAATAACAATTTCGTTCTGAAAACAATTGGTGGGACCAACCGACGAGAAAATCTTAATATCCTAAGGCAACATAATCAGATCTTTATATTTCATCCCCCCTTTTCCTTTTTCTTTTCCCATTGAAACTAAGATATTCATAATACTTCTAGAACATGAACAACATGAGACTCATTTGGGCATTTGCTTGGATAGAAACTCTTACTGTGGATATTGAGATGAGAATTTAGAGGCAATTAAGTAGAATCAGTCGATTGGTTCGTTTGGTAAATAGCTGTTAGGGAGTTGAGGCTTGATTCTTTTATTTTTAGTTATTTACTTTGATTATTTGATTTCATACGCATGTTTGATTAATTCTGATATATAAGAATTTTCAAGATGTTAAAATAGTGGTTGAAATTAGATTAGAGCAAAATATATATATATATATATATATATATATATATATATATATATATATAACCCTACATAATTTACAAAATTACACTTATAATCATGTGATAAATAAAAGTGCAAATATAACCCTAAATAGTTAGTTTATGTGCACATATAAACTTTTCTGGCAGCTTGAGGCCAGATTATGATGAAAAGACAAATTTACCCCTCTATAAGAAAAATAAATATACAAAAAGCAATGAAATTACCTCCATACCCATGAAGCCCTAATCTTCTTCATCTTCATTAGGGCATGGGCAGTGGTGGTCTTTTAAAATTAAAAAACTGCTCTAGAGACCGAAAATCACCACAGTGGTGGTCTCTAGAGTGGTCTCATAACAAGAGACCACTTAAGAGTCTCTTGCTAAGAGACCAGCCAAGAGACCGCTGCTGGGCCAAGGCTACTGACACATGCACATGGCCATTTTGTGCGTTTAATTTTTTTGACCGAGTGTGACACGTGTCGCCCCCTGAGTGGGCCACGTGTCCCACTCAGCCGCAACTATTTTTTAAAATTTTGTTGCTGACACGTGTCACCCAGGGATTGGGCCACGTGTCCGCAATGGTTTTTCTTGTGTGGACGCTGGAATTTTTTTTTAATGGGACACGTGTCCCATTCTGGTGGCGACACGTGTCCCAATTGTATTTTTTTGAAATTTTTTCCAATTTTTTTAAGAATTCTAATTTTAATATAATTTTGATTTTCAAATTGTAATAATTGGTCGGACTAGATCAATATTTTATTTAGTATTTTCTGTAATTTTTATAGTTGTTATAATTATTTTTTGCAATTTTAATGGTTTTTATATAATTTTAAAAACATGGAATTCTCTTATTATTTATTTTTTAATTTCATTTTAATAATTATATTAAATTTTACATTCAACTTATTTTTTGTGGACAAATTTATTTAAAATAATATTTAATGGTCAAATTAATGAGTAGGATAGAGAAAATCAAGTGGGTTCCATGAATATTATATAGTGGTCTCTTAACCATTGTGGAGAAAAAATGGGTGCCTCTTAAGTGGTCTCTTAAGCTGAGGTGGAAGAGAGAGAAAAAAATAATATATTTAATTGGTAAGAGACCGCCAGCGGTCTCTACCACTGCCCATGGCCTTAGTCTCTTCTTCCACCCGAAGCTTTACTCAAATTTCTTCTCCAATTTCTCTTCATCTTCATTACTCAGATTTCTTCTCCTTCTTGTCTTTCTCATCATTTTTCCTGTCGTCGAGGCTGATGGGAAGTGGGCCAAAGCAAAGCGGCGGGTCTGGGCTACTGATGGGTGGTGGAGGTGGGGAAAGATTGACGGGTCGGAGCGGCGTGAGAATGCAGAACCCTAGCGGCGGGGGTGGAGAGGAGAAGTGTGGTGGTGGGTCTGATGGGTAGCGGGGGGAGGTGTGGTGGCGAGTCTGATGGGTGGCAGGGGGGAGGGGGAGGGTTTGATGTGGTGTGGTGGTGAACGGCAGTGAACGTAGCACGAAGGTTGCGTCAGATATACACCTTTGGAAGCTAACTCCAGCGGTCGTCTTTGCGAGGCTAAATGCATATTCGACGACGGGACGACAACGAGACAAACTCAGAAGAGCAGCTTTGCATCCTCGCCATAGGGTGGCAACGGAAAGGGTGAGGCAACGAAGGAGGTGGAAACCTTAGAGGTGGTGAGGCGGGGGTGGTGGTAGTGAAAGGGGTGAGGCAGCGGTGGGAAGGTGGAACCCTAGAGGTGGTGGAGGCATAGGCGGTGATGATGGGGGCGGGGGCTAGCTGGAGGGGTGGTGGTGGTGGCCAGGTGAAGCTGGGCGGGGGTAGACGAGGCTAATGAGTGGCAGGTCGGGGCGGCGGGGGAGTGAGGCCGGGGGAGGCGGAACCCTAGTGGCGGAGGAGGTGGTAGCGGAGATGGAGCAATGACGACGCCGAAGGTGGAGTGGCGACGGTGGAGGTGGAGTGTTGACGGCGGCGTGGTGGCTCTGGAGGGAATTTTTGTCTTTCAAATGTTGTATGATGCTGAAAAGGCATTTTGGTCATTTTTTATCTGTCAATGACCGGAACTGGCCAATAATTACCGGAATATAGTCTTTAGGGTTATATTTGCACTTATGTAAAATAGTCGGGGTTGTTTATGCACTAAAAATTATCTCAGTGTTATATATGCACTTTCTCAAGCATATAGGGTTGTATTTATATATATCCCATTAAATTAAGCATAGGTAAAGTAAAGCAGATACATGAAATAAATATAAATTTTGCCCTTTTTGACAAAAATTAAAGAGTCAATTTTTTTTTAAAAAAAAACATTTCAAAATAGATAGTGTGTTACAAATAACTATTAGGAATGGTGGAAAGTATTATTTTATTGAATTCTTTTAGATTTTATTTCATTTTTCAATGCATTGATTTGTTTGGGGAGACACCACGGCTTTAAAAGGAGGATAATCATGGCTCATGGTTTTAAAAGAGTACACCACGACTGCATTAAACTTACAAATTTTATTGTGAAAATTTGCACACAGATTTTCTATCTTTTTCGAGAGTCTTACGAGAGCCAGATCTATATGTTCTAACATACGTGACCTGGTGTTCAAAGTTCAGAATTGTATGTCTTAATTCCTTGGGAGAAGGAAATCCAGCGTCGATGAGTTTCGGGGTTAGATGGATTCTGATCAAGGCGGATCGGTATTTAGGGGAGCTAGCAGAATTCACACATTTAATTAGTAAAGATAAGTATTTTATATGGTGTACTTTTTACTGTATCTTTCTGATTAGTGGATTCATTCTAAACTGGGTCTGGCCCCGCAGATGTAGGTTGATTTCACCGAATTGCGTAACCAAGTCTTGTTGTCTTTATACTTTACTTTATTGCATACTTGGTTAGATAGGTTATATTGAAACATAGGAGTAATAATTAAGAAAATTCGGTAAAACCAAATTTAATGCTCTAAATCAAATGATGATATATATGTTGCAGATTTTTATTAGGCATAATGATATTATGAAACTTATGCAGGAGATGCTACTTTACCAAATAATCATAATTTGTAAAAATAAATTAATATCTTCAATAATGATATTATAAATTACTTTATAATTAACTCAGACTGACTGACATATTGTAAGGTTAATTACGAATTTTTGAATTTCACAAGATGATAGTACTGCTCAGGGACTGTTTTTTTTTTATATATAAATGTAAATATTAACATCACAAATAACTGAAAAAGTTAATCATTTTACTTTTTGAGATATGTAGAAAATAATGGTAATAATTGTGTGTTATGTTCATGAATTCAGGATACATTATATAGTAGTACATGATACATATACAAGCTAGGAAAAGGTAACAGAATACAATTACATCTACAATTAAGGTAAGAATACAAATTCAATTCCAAAATCAATCCTAATTCTGTAACACTCATCCTCAAGTTGGAGCATGAGGATCGGAAATGCCCAACTTGCCAAGTAAGGAATGGAACTGGTTACGTCCGAGAGCTTTAGTGAACAAATCCGTGGGTTGGTCAATCGTACGGATATGTTGAGTAACAATAGCGCCAGATTGTACAAGATCTCAGACAAAATGGCAATCAACTTCAATGTGGTTAGTACGTTCATGAAAAATCGGGTTGGCCGCTATGTGGAGAGCAGATTGACTGTTACAAAACAATTTCATAGGAAAAGAGTGTGAAACCCCTAAGTCCTTCAGTAAAGACCGAAGCCATAATAACTCACAGTAGGTAACTGTCGTAGCACGATACTCTGCTTTAGAAAAAGACCGAGAAACAGTAGGTTGCTTCTTAGTCTTCCAGGAAACTGGAGAATCACCAATCATAAAAAAATAACCAGATAAGGAACGCCTAGTAATTGGACAAACGGCCCAATCCAAATCACAATAAGCAGTCAATTGTAGAGTACTACGGGAAGAAAGAAATAAACCTTGACTAGGATGACTCTTCAGGTAGTGCAACACACGAACCGCAGCTTGACAATGAGGAACACAAGGAGACTTCATGAATTGCGCAAAAGTATGAACTGAATAACTAAGTTCATGATGAGTAATAGTCAGACATATCAGGCGCCCAACCAAGCGGCGGTGCTGCTCCAAGTCATGGTAGGATGGACCTTCAACACGTGCCAAATCATGTTGTTGCTCCATCGGAAAGTCAACTAGTTTAGAAGCAGATAAACCTGTATCAGATAGGATGTCCAAAGCATATTTTCTTTGCGAGAGAAACATCCCCTCCGGTCTTCTAGCAATCTCTATGCCCAAGAAATACCTAAGCAAACCAAGGTCCTTCATGTGAGAACAAGAACCCAAGTATTTCTTGAACTCAGAGATGAGTGAAGAAGAACTACCAGCAATGACCAAATCATCCACATAAACCAGAACATGTAAAGAAACTGATCCACGGGAATAGACAAATAAAGAGTAATCTGCCTTACTTTGAACAAAACCAAATGTCCGTAAAGCCTGAGCTAGTTTAGCAAACCAATTCCGAGGAGCCTGGCGAAGACCATAAAGAGATTTCTAAAGGCGACAAACCTGACCGTGCGGAACTGCATAGCCAGGCAGAGGACGCATGAACACCTCTTCATGAAAATCACCATGCAAGAAGGCCTTATGAACATCCATCTGATGCAGTTTCCAACCACGTATAACAGCAACAGACAGGAACAATCGAACAGAACTCATCTTCGCAACCGGAGCAAAAGTCTCAGTGTAATCAATTCCTTCGACCTGGCGATTTCCAAGAACCACTAGGCGCGCCTTGTGACGTTCAATAGTACCATTGGAACGAAACTTCGTTTGGTAAACCCATTTGCATCCAATAACCTTCTTATGCGCAAGCAAAGAAGACAAAGTCCATGTCTGATTTTGCTCCAGGGCAGTAAGTTCCTCAACCATAGCATCTCGCCAATGAGAATGACGGGAAGCCTCAGAGTAAGTAGTGGGATCTACACTAGAAGTCACAGCACCCAAAAATCTAGAATGCATACTAGAAAAATTATCAGAATTTACATAATCACTAAGAGGGTAGAGAACACCTGAGGAAAGTGATAACGCATGAGGGAACGTAGTCGAAGGGGGGGGGTCTTCAGTAACAAGAGCACAAGCATAATCATCACAAGCATAATCATCACAATCATAATCTACCAAATACGACGGTGGACGACGAGATCGAACACTCTGTCTAGTAGATGTTGGATCGACAGTAACTGGCTTAGAAGTACCGGCGACAGATGGTGTAGGTAGGCCGACCGCGGTCGGCATAGAGGAATCGGCATTGGGCGGGGGAGCAAGGTCGATGGATGCCGGTGTCATGGCATCGGAGATGACCACCGGGAGTTGGTTGGCATCTGGCGGCGGTGAATCACCGGCATTGACCAGCGTTGACTCGCCAGCGTTGACCGGCGTTGACTGGCAGGCGTTGACCTGCGTTGACTGGCCGGCGTTGACTAGCTGGCATTGACCGACATTGACTGGCCAGCATTGACCTGCGAAAGAGCAGACGGCGGAAGACCAACGGTGACCTGTAGCGGTTGATCGGCGTCGGAAGGTGGATTGGAAAATCCGTGCTGCTCCGGCGAGAAGGAGGAGGAATTCGGTGGTGTTGTGGTGGTGCCGCCAGGTTCATCGGATAAAGCAGATTGCTGAGTTGCAGAGTATGGGAACTGGCCGTCAAAGAAATTAGCATCTTGTGTATTAAAGATTACTCAAGAGTCCAAGTCGAGAAGACGATAACCTTTCTTTTCGGCAGGATAACCAAGGAACAAACACCGTCGACTTCTTGGTGCAAACTTGTCATGATATCTGGGAACACGAGCAGCAAAACACAAGCATCCAAAAACCCGTAAAGAAGAGTAATTTGGTGCCTGGCCATAGAGTAACTCAAAAGGAGTACGACCGTTGAGAAGCTGAGTCGGTGTTCGGCTGATCAGGTAGGCAGCAATAAGAACACATTCTCCCCAAAATTCAATAGGAAGATTGGCTTGAAATCGTAAAGCTCGTGCAACATTGAGTAAATGACGATGCTTTCTTTCAACTCGACCATTCTGTTGTGGAGTATCAACCATAGATGTCTCAAAAACGATCCCAGATGCAGTAAAGTGAGACCGGAGAGGCAAAAATTCAATGTCTTTATCGGCCCGAACTCGTTGAATTGTTCTTCCCCACTGGTTCTTGACTAAGGCACTAAATTCTAAAAATCTAGAAGCTACTTCAGATTTAGCTACTAACAAATAAGCCCAAACAGCTCGGGAATAATCATCTACTATTATCAAGAAATAAAAAGCACCACTAGAAGATGGTGTATTATAAGGTCCCCAAACATCACAATGATTAATTGAAATAATATAGTAGCATTAGTAGTACTTATTTGAAAATTATGTCTAGTCTGTTTTGCTCTATAACATATAGAGCAAGGTACATAATGTTAATTAATGCTATGAGAAATATAAGACAACACCATGGAAGATGGATGACCAAAACGCTGATTCCATAAATCGGAAGAAGACAATGAAGCAACTGTAGGAAGAGACTGCAGGACAGGACTGGGAACACGAGCATCCGGCAGTTGAAGCCAAAACACCCCCCCTTTCTGTTCACCCACGCCAGTCACTCTCCTCGTACTGATTGTCTGTAAAATGCAATAGTTTTTAGTAAACAAAGCTAGACAGTTTAGGGTAGATAACAATCTAGAGCATGACAGTAAGTTTCATCGCAATGTAGGGATATATAACACGTGTTGCAGTATAAACCATAAAAAAATAGATCCATATTGAGTAGCGGAGAACATCGAGCCATCAGGCAGAAAAATATTCACAGTATCAATAGTAGTAGTAAGATCAGAAAGAGAACCTTAGTTACCGGTCATATGATAAGAGGCTCCCGAATCAAGTATCTATGGTAAAGTATGCTTACCAGACTCATCGCCGGTAAGAGAATGAAGCTGATTAAACAAGTTCATGGTCGTGCTCCATTAATCATCAGACATAGCAGGGCCAAAATCAGAGCGTACAGGTACACCAGAGAAGGCCGCCGCCGCCAGACTAGGTGGCGACAAGGCGGCTCCGGCGAACGGCGGCGGGAACGAGAGATTGGTGGCGCCGCCTGTTTGACCGGCGTTGACTAATGGCCGAGCAGGTGGTGCTGATTTCTTGCTCTTCTTGAACCATTCTGGTACACCGTGTATCTGGAAACATGTATATTTATCATGACCCTTGCGACGACAATGGGTACAAACAAGATTCTTGCGGTCGGCTGCAGAAAGAACAACTGGCAAAGAACTTGCAGGTGGTGAACGTCGTGCAGCATACGCCATGGAGTTAGAAGAAGGCTCACGAGCTCGAATGATAGCTCTATGATTCTCCTCCTGAGCAACAAGGGCATACACCTTCATGACAGATGGCAGTGGCTCAATGCTCATGATATGGGATCACAAGGTGTGAAAACCTTCGTCGAGACCAGAGATGAATTGGTAGATCAAATCCTTTTCTCTCTCTTGGAAGATTTTCGTAGCAAAATTGCACTGACATAATGCCTTGCAATCTTCACAGGTACAAACCAGGGGAGGTCACATACAATGATAATCTGCAAACAACTTCTTCAGTTTGGCAAAGTAGATGTCGATGGGCTGACCATTTTACCTGCAACCTTGAATGGCTTCTTGCGTCTGCAAAAGCTTCATACCATCAGCGAGAATAAATCGTGCCTTCAGATCATCCCACAAATCCTTTACTGTGGAAAAAGAACTTGTAGAAAATTTTAACACTGATGTGTCCATTTTAGATGGTTATTTTAGGCTTTTTAGGATTAGGTTTTGTGCAATTTTGTGCTCTACATGTGGCATTTTGCCTTGAAATCATCTAAGGAGGGATAAAGGCGGCTTTGACGTTTTTATCACTTTTTAGATGATTTTGTGTGACAAGGTGATTTGTTTGAAGACTTTGAAGACTTTGAAGATTTATCTTTGAAGATTTGAAGATTTGAAGACCTTTACATTTGAGCTTTTTGAAGACTTGAAGAAGTGAAGAGGTGAAGAAAGGAGAGCAAAGCAACGGGTGAAGGATGGTCCAGGGTTCTCAGAATTTTCCGAGAAGAATCAGCCTTCAAGAGTGGCACCATTGGATTCCTCTTCTCGAGCACTATAAAATCGACTACAAGAACTCCCGAAACGGATCAACGGTTCACCCGGAGGAAGCAAAACAAAACAGCAGGGCTGAGTTACTGATTTGGTCGCGAGTCGCGACCAAGTTGGTCGCGAGTCGCGACGACGGCTTAAAATCAGCCCTGCAGCAGCTCTGTTTCTCCTCTTTTTCTTCCACTATAAATACCTCTTCACCCTTCTTCTCCAAGGCCTTAAGCCCGATTTTTGGCTCCAAAACCCTAGATTTTCTTCCATTTCTTCTTCTTTCTTTGTAGCTTTTAGTTCTTTGTTATGGGTTTTGTTTATCTAGGTTAGTTTTGTTCTTGGGAGCAAAGGATTGAAGCTTCCACTATCTATGTAGCAAGAACTCATTTATATCTATCTATTTGGTATTTTTGCTATTGTGCAATTATTGTGCTTTGAATGTTAATTGTTGATTGCATTGATGTTGTTGAGAGCTTGATGATATGAAATGCTTGGATTAATTGCTAGCTAGGGTTTGGGGGATTTGGGTTAATTTCCCCCCTGTTCTTGTTAGCAATGTGAGAGTATGAATTAGAGCTTTCGATTGTGTTAGTGTGTTGACAATGTGCTAGGCGAATGTGATTGATGTCGAACTCTTCGTCATGTTCGTTTGTGTAGCAAACGAGAGAGTCATATGCTCGCGGATGAATGTGCGTTGCACGTTCATCCAATCTCGTGTAATTGCATGAATTGGTTCAATGCCTAGTCACGGTGTAGTGGTCATAGGCATTGCCAAGCTTGTTGGTCCTTCGTGCTAAATGCCACCAATGTCGCCTTGAGTCGTGGTCGCGACTCGGGAGCCATTGGTGAGGTTTGACGAGAGATGTCGAACTCACTCTCGCAAACTACGAACTAAGAAGGATAGGAGTTCAATCTCCACGACAAGTAGTTGAAGTATTGAATAGGTGATTTAAACTCATTCCTGAAGCATTTGTTATTTGGCGTTTATGTACTCTTGACGGTGTGTTTCACTGCATGTGTGCCATAAGTGATTTGAGCATAGGGAGTACTTGTGTGGTTGAATTGCTTAGGTGTAGGAACGTGACGACTTCCGTAGCACCTTTGCATGAAGATCTACGAGCATGAACTTAGAACTCCTTGTGGTGTGTGTGTTGTGGTACTTGCTAGATGGGGTGTGTGATTGTTGGGTCATGAATGCTATATGATGGAATGTGTGAATGATTCGATGAACTACATTAGATGTGGAAGTGGATATCCGTTGCCCCCAAGGCATTTTATCTTTGTAGTTTAAAACCCTTCTTTTTCTTAGTTTCGTTTGATGATTAGCATAGTCACTTGACGTTGCTAGTTATCTCGTATTTTTATCTTTGTTAACTTAGGAACCAACCAACCAACCAACCCCCCCCCTTTACTCGCTTTTATGTGTGTGTATATATATTTACTCCTAGCCTAGTATATCAACCATTTGTGTGCTTAGACGCTTAGGAAGATCCCTCTTCTCATTGGACGACCCCGATTTGCCACTATCTACCTAGTTGTAGAAAGTAAGCACTGAGGGCTTATAAATTATCTTTTGGCGCGCGGGCGCGACGACCGCCCGCGCCTGTCAAACACCGAATCCAGGGTTTGCAAGATCCAGCACACAAGAGTAGCATTAACCCCAGGCCAAACAGCAGCATCAGGATGATCATCCTGGGGTTTGGTAATGGATCCATTAATGAACCCAATCTTGTGTTTGGCCAGGAATGCGGGCCAAATCGCATCGGACCATTCAATGTAATTTTCTTGACCTTTCAGCATGGTCGGTACAAGTTGTAAACCTGGATCATCGCCAGGACCAATGAAGTCAGGATCAGTCGACCACGACCAATCGGTAAAGCAGTACGAGGGCCAGATTGCAATTGCAGCTACTGAAGTAAAGCTGTAATCACATCATAACCACTCATATCCTAAATATTCGGAGCAGCAGAACTAGGCTGATCTTCAGAGCCAGACATATTGGAAAAATCAAGTACAAATCAGGAGCACAGGACACACCTACGCAAAGTGAATGGCGGTGCGTGAGAGCGAGCAGCAGACGTCGGACGTTGGATGGCGGCGAACGACGATCGATGTGTTGCGGTAGATAGCACGTGGCGTCAAGATCGGCGGTGTGTGGACATCGGACGACAAGGTTTAATGCAGCGAAAAATTTTCTATTCGAGTTTCAGAATTTTAGGCTCCTATACCATGTAGAAAATAATGGTAATAATTGTGTGTTATATTCATGAATTCATGATACATTATATAGTATTACAGGATACCTATACAAGCTAGGAAAAAGTAACATAGTACAATTACATCTACAATTAAGGTAAGAATACAAATCCAATTCCAAATCCAATTCTAATTCCGTAACATGACAATATCCTCTGAGACGGCCTAAACTTTATGTAGGAATTTTTTTGTAAAACCAACACAAAACTTCATTTCCTCCAAATTCATTTGCAGGTTTTAAAAAGAACTTTATCCCAATGTTAAGGAGATATTTTGTTATATTTTGTGTATATCTCGTACCCTAGATAGAATCATTTTTCATTTGTGATTCTGTACATGGTGCCTATATATAGGGCCCTTGTATCATAAATAAAATCAACCTTTCACATTTTACATGGTATCAGAGATATAAATCCTGAAACCCTAAACCCTAAAATTTTCCACCATCGCCGCCGCCTCACGCGCCCACACGCCACCACCGCCGCCTCATGCGCCCACACGCCACCATCGCCATCTTGATCCCACATCACACGTTTTCGCCGTGAAGCCGATTGCCACCATTGTCGTCTTTTTTCCGATTCCATGGATCTCTACAATCAAGTTGAATTCAAAGATTTCGACGTTGCCGTCGATCTTGTTGCCGCCAGTGAGGATGCTCCGAAGCTTCAAACTGGAGTCGATCCACCCGTTGTTCTAGTCTTGCTCGTTGATGCCAGTGCCCCTGCCGCCGAAGACCTTTCCTCCAGAGGTCCATCGCCGCCGCTCCAAGTTCCCAACATGCCAAATTTTCTCGGTTTGCCTGCTGCCATTGCAGTCGTCAGGCCATTGTACAGGCAGCATTGGTCACCGCCGCTCAGGCCATCTGCCAATCCGCCGGTGACTCTTCTCATGTGTTACCTGCCACTCATCCCTACTATGTTCATCCGTCAGATCATCCAGGTTTGAGAATCCGTCCTGAGATCTTGAAAGGTGATAATTTTAATGAATGGAGTATCTCTCTATTTAACGCATTTTCTGCTAAACGTAAGGAGGGTTTTCTTGATGGTTGTATTGTTAAGCCTTTACCTGGTGAACCCTTTTATAATGACTGGAATAGTGTGAATTATATGCTTGTTGGTTGGATTATTCAGAGTCTTGAGCCTTTCATTCAGTCTGGTATTACTTATTGTGTGTCTGGTAAGGAGCTTTAGGATGACCTGAAGCAGAGTTTTTCTGTTGGTAATGACCCGTGCATGTGTGAGATTCGTGCGGCCATTTATACTTGTGGTCAGAATGGTGAGTCTGTTACTGCTTATTGTGGAAGATGTAAGAAGTTGTGGGATGAACAGTTTACTTATTTGCCTGCTCAGACATGTGTATGTCCTACTGCTGCTATTGCCACTAAGGAACGTGAGAATGAGATGGTTCATCAATTTCTCATTGGTCTTGATGATGGGTATCATACGTTGAGATCACATATCTTAGCGCAACATCCCTTGCCCTCTATTGGTCGTGTTCACTCGCTTGACATTCAGGAGAAGCATCACAAGAATGTTATTAATGCCCGTGAGTCCACTCTAGACACCATGGCATTTGTTGCACAACGGCCGACGTTGTTCTCTGCTCCTAAGCCAACCGCCACCGCCCAGGGAAATCTACCCATTGCCGGTGTTGATCGAAAAAACCCACAAGGGCCACGATATTACTACTTGCTTCAAGATCATTGGTTATCCTGATTAGTTCGTGGAAAATAGACCTCCAAGATCCAAACCAAAATCCCGAAACCAGCTAGCTCACGCCCATGCAGGGGCGCCATTCACCAGAGCAGTCCCTGCTGCTATCGTTGCGACCCCACCAGCAGTCAACGCGGGCGCCGTCCTTTCCAATGCTGATTGGACTGCTTTCGGTCCCGCCTTATCCAAGGAACAATGGAGGACGGTTCTTAAAATGTTCTCTAAGATGAATAATGTTGACAATACGTCAGGTAAGCCTACTTTCCCTTGGTTAAGGCGGGACCGAAAGCTTAAATCCATTCTTCGTGATTTGGGAGTAGGTCACTCCTCTCCTATGCGTTTATACTGTGATAGTCATGCAGCCCTTCATATTGCAGTCAATCATGTGTTTCATGAGCGTACGAAGCATCCTGAGATTGACTGTCATTTTGTTCGTGAATTGGTACAGTCTGGTGAAGTTGTTACTCATCATATTCGCACTTCTAGTCAACTTGCAGATTTATTTACTAAGGCTCTTGGACGACATGCATTTCAGACTTTTCTTGACAAGTTGGGCATTCATAATCCACGTGCTCCAACTTGAAGGGGAGTGTTAAGGGGATATTTTGTTATATTTTGTATCTCTTGTACCTGGATAGAATCATTTTCCATTTGTAATTTTGTACATGGTGTCTATATATAGCACCCTTGTATCATCAATAAAATCAACCGTTCATATTTTACATCCAATTAAAATATTTAATAATTGTATGATGATTCCTGCCTAAATGTTAATTTTTTTAACGTAATAATATCAATTACTAAATAAACTTTCTGACCTAATCGATCGGATAAAAAATCACATACATCACAAAAGTAAAAATAATCCACTCAAGATCATGCCATATCAAATACTTTTATCCACGAATGAATGTAGTCACCTCTTGATCTAGTCTTCAAGTGTTAAAGTCTAAAGATATGTAGTAGTGGGTATTAAAGCAGTATGAAGGTATGTCACAATGAAGTAGGTTCAGGACTCCCTCTTTTCCATTTCAATCTTTAATTCAATTATTTATTTAATCAATTTTTTTTAAATTTTAATCATTAAATCAAATTAGTATATAATTGTAAATACTATTGTGTGATACCTTATTAGATTCACTGTGACATATATTTTAAATATTAACTTTTTACAATTTTTTATTATACTTAATGAAACGTATTAAGAATCAAATATTTTTCAAATCAATAGTCAAAGTCAAAGTCAAAGTCTGCAGCTTAAATTGGAACAGAGGGAGTATAAGGTTCACTTTGACAGAGCTGTGCTCAGAAGTAAAGCTGAGTTTTCTTTAAAGCAGAAAAGAATAACTCCTATTTTTTTTCAAAAAATAGCTCATACTTTTAAAGTAAATTATTTTTTTACATTTTACCAAATACTAAAAAGTGATTGGATTAAAAGCTCTGACAAAAAGAGCCAAAATCAATTGGGTGGAAACGAAATGGCGAAGCCAAGTCAAAACTGAGAAACTTCAACTATATCTATTTACGCTGATCGCAACACGCTTTAATTAATATGGAGATTATATGCCAAAAACTGGAGGGGAAAATCCCTGAATATGAGAGAGCAAAATACAAAAACAAATCAAATAATGTACTTGCAACGACTTTTTCTACAGTTTTGGTGTGCTAAGAATTGGGCAGCAGTACCAAATTTTGACGACTTTTGTTTTGCCAACACCTGACCACATTTTGTGACAAAAATAGGTGCCTAGCTATATTCACTATTATTAGTAATTTGTGTTATTTATTTTATGAGTCTATCTTTCGAAAATGTAAGGCTTGTTATTCAACAGTATAACATACTGTACATACTTGTGTCAACTAACAGTTGAAATATGATCTGTTCATAAGTCATAGAAAGACAAAAGTTTAAAGTGTAAATCGAAAGAAATGAAGATAAAATTTTCGGGCTGCATAAAGTGAATTATGAACTTTATAACTATAACCTTTCCTACAAGGGTTTCCATTTCCTTAACACATGTTGTATGATAAAATTTTAATATTGCAACTAAGACTTTTTATCTTTTATTATTCTAATTAAACGTCATCTTTCTATAAGCGTATGAAAAGACGATCGTTCCCAAAACTTTACCTTTTTTATAATATTATAAATTTTACAAATATTTCTATTTAACAAATAAGTAATGGGACCAAAAAATTATTGACAAAAAAACTCATTTTTGACTGTTTATCTCATCAACCCAATAATTCCTAATTATGCAGCATTTCACAATTTGTAAAAAGAAATTATGTAAAATTGACCTTGATTGTGGTATATAGAGAATATAATGATTGTGTTTGATCGTGAATTATATTGCATTTAGGGTATCGTACTTGCCGTAATTTTCAAGTGAGCTGCTGCAATTTATGCTTATACTCCCTCCGGACTCCGGTCCATTAATAATGGCTCACTTTCTTTTTTTTGATAATTTTTTTATATTGGCTCCTTCCCCTTTTAGTAAATCATAGATTGGTTTTATCCATACATTTTACTTTTTATACTTTCAATACAATCTCTACCATTCATTTATTTTACTGAAAAAAATTGTGCCTAAAAGTTGGGGTCATAATAAAAGAAACAGAAGGAGTAGTTAAAATTTTATTTTGAAAAAATCAAAATATTGATTGGAAATGCCAACTTTGAAGATCTCTCAGGACAAACATTCCTATTACTTGCTTTTTACCGAATTGCAAATTTAAATATTTCTTCAATGTTCCTCTTCTGCTTAATTCAATTATAAGTTAATAATAGTCAGTTTGTGCCCATAAAATAACCATGTGTATGCAGCATACGTTCGCATGTTGAAAAGTGAATCAACTCTTTTTATTTAACCTTAACGGTGTATGGAGTGGTTGAACGGCCACAAATATTGAAAAGAATTCTCATTGCTAATTATTTAAGTGAAAACCACTAAAGGTGGGGTTGATATATTGGTACCCCAAGCCATTAAAGAGCAAGTCAGAGTCATCATAGTAGTTTGTACAAAAGGCAACATCATTGCCTCCAAAAGAATGATCAGAAAATATTATCTATGCTAATGAATTGCCATATACTCGTATTCTTATTTAAAAAAGAACTGTCGAATATATAAATGTAACTTACTGACATAAGCGATTTTCGCCTTATTTTTACTGAATCTTTTATACTATGAAGATATTTTTTCGGTATGGTCTATTGTGAGGCAGGTCAAACTTTATGCAGGGGTATTTCTATAATTTTGACAATATTCTAACTCCGGTGACTAATCTCTAATAATTTTACAGGGGTCTATCTCTAATTATTTTACATGGACTCATCCCTAATAACTTTTCAGGAGATTTTTCGTTCAATTTGTTTCCATCATTTTCCCGCCACCTGCAATCTGCAAAAAAAAAATCAAAAAACATTCAAAAAAATATTTTTAAAATGCAAAAATTAATTTTTAAAAAGCGGCAAAAAACTGCAGCAACATCAGCAAAAAATAGCAGAATATCAACGAAAAATCATAAAACATCAACTAAAAAGTTGCAATAAAAAATATATATTAAAAAATCAAATAAAACAACAAAAAAATTTCAAAAATCAAATAAAATCAACAAAAAAATTGGGGAAAAAACATCGACGATGACTAACAAAAAATAAAATGAAAATTATAAAAATCTCAACAAAGCTAAATTATTATTTTTTAAAAAAAACTACAAACATCAATTCCTAACGAGCAACGATTGAAGAACATACAAGTTATAAAATAAGCACCTACAACCTACATTTGAAGCACTAAGAAAAAAGTCAACGTAAAAAAAACACAACAAAAAATCAACCATATCATCAAAAAAACTACAAACATCAACTCCTAATAAGCAACGATTGAAGTACTTACAAAGTTGTACTCTAAGCACCAATTTATTTTCAAAACACACACAAGTTATAAAATAAGCATCTACAAACTACATTTGAAGCACCAACAAAAAATGAAAAACGTCAAGATAAGGGAAAAAACACAACAAAAAATAAACCATATCATCAAAAAACTACAAACATCAACCCATATCACCCAAAACTCATCTAGAAAATGAAAAGCTTCAACATGAGAGGAAAAAAACTAAAAATATCAACAAAAAAGCTACAGTACCTCAAGAGTATAAATTATTCACTCTGAAAATCATAAAACATCAACGATTTTTTTTATAAAAAAAATACTGCAAACATCAACTCCTAACACCTGAACCTCATCCGAAAAATAAAAAACATCAACATAACAAAAAAGGCACTACAAACATAAACTCCTATTACGAAAACCTCAGCTGGATAATGAAAAATACCAACATGAGAAAATTTTTTAAAAACTACAAATATCAATCTGTATCACCCAAAAAAACTACAGAACCTCAACTCATATTAATTAAATCTCACTCTAATAGTGAAAAACATCAACATAATAGAAAAAAGGTTAAAAATCAACAAAAAAACTATGGTACCTCAAGAATAAAAATTCTTCAAAAAAAAAAACCTAATGGGATTTGAACCCTGCTCTCTAACCTCAAAGCCTAAAGCAATAACTACTACACCACAGATTCTTATTTAACCTAGACTCAGTTAAATAATATTGAACCTCATCTTGTAAATACAGAACATAAATTCTTCAAAATAGAGGTCACAGCAAGACTCGAACTCCAAACCACTAACATCATCAAAAGGTAAAAACACTACACCAAAAGACACTCATTGATCATGAACTCACTCAATGCACATCTTTGAACAAAATAAAACATAATATAACCTCAGTAAGACTCGAAATCCAAACCTCTAACAATATCAACAAGAGCAATAACCACTACATTAGAGGACACTTATTGATCATTAACTCAGTCAACAAATAAATAAATCTCAGCATATCTTTGAATAAAATAAAACACGAGAGTAAACCTCACTTCTCGTGAGCAGAAGCTCAGCCGGCCACCACCACCGTTCACCATCGTTACGACGTTCACTGACGTCTGCGTGTGTTTGCACGCGGTCTTCTTCTTCAACGAAGTGCGTGGATCTCACGCGCCTGAACGAAGAACGCAGCAACACAACACCGTTGACTCACCGTCTAAGAAACTTCCTCGCCTTGCCGTCTGAGAAGCCTCCCCACCTCGCCGTCGACAGCGAAAAATCTGAGAAGCTTCCTCGCCGTCGCGTTATCCATCTGAAAAGCTTCGCCGTCTGAGAAGCTTCCAATCCAAGGAAACCTCACCGATGCGTTTGCCTTCCTTGCTGTCGCAACAACAAATCAGAGAGATTAGTCAAATCTCAAAAGCAAACCGATCCTCTTCTAATCGCAGTGCTCTGACATCGCTCTGCTGCGCCGTTGCTACGTTTTGCCGGTAACCGCTGCCGTGAACCAGAAAAGGAACAAGAAGTGCGGCATCGGCGTCGAATTTCAAAGCCAAGGGTTTTGCGACATCAAGTTGAAGAGCCTAGGGTTGTGCGGCGGATGATTTCAATGACATTCTAGCGAGCTATCGGCGGAGGCGGCAGAATCCAGTGAAAATCGGGCAGAATCCGGTGGTAACCGCCGGACAGAGGCGGTTTCCGATCAGAGAAGAGGAAAAAATGAAAATTCTATTTTTTTTGTGATATATAGTATTTTTATAATTGCATAGTAGGTCCCTGATTTATTAGCAACTTTTAGAAAAAACCTCATCCCAATTTTAAAATTATAATAGTTGCAGAATAAATCGCTGTCTAAAGTTTAGGCTACATAAAGTAAGACTTTGTGTGTTTTTTTTGAGGAAGTAGATATTTATCCGAGGGCACTATATAATAGAAATCCTCTCAACCCCATTGTTGACACAAATGATCATCAGGGGTAGAAGGGTAATTTTTTAGATATAAAATCTACATCACCCTTCCAACCATGTGCATTTATAGGAATATTGACACAAATGGTCGTCAGGGGCATTTTTGTACTTTTATGTATGCTTCAAAGTCCCAACTTATATGTGCTTCTACAGGTGCAGACAGGTGGCTGCCCAAAACGACGTCGTTTTGAGCGTTTCAGGATTTGAGAGGTACTGGTTCGAGAGGTGAAGGTTCCAGTGGAAGGTTCGAGAGGTGAGAGTTCGAGTGGAGAGTTCAAGTGGTACTTGTTCGAGAGGTGAAGGTTCCATTGGAGGGTTCGAGAAGTGAAGGTTCCATTGGAGGGTTCAAGAGGTGAGAGTTCGAGTGGAGGGTTCGAGTGGAGGGTTCGAGTGGTACTGGTTTGAGGGTTCGAGAAGTGAAGGTTCCAGTGGAGGGTTCGAGAAGTGAGAGTTCAAGTGGAGGGTTCGAATGGTACAGGTTTCGAGAGGTACAGATTCGAGAGATGAATGTTCCATTGGACGGTTCGAGAGGCGAAGGTTCCATTGGAGGGTTCAAGAGGTGAAAGTTCGAGTGGAGGGTCCGAGTGGTACTGGTTCGAGAGGTTCGAATTTGAGAGGTGAAGGTTCCATTGGACTGTTCGAGAGGTAAAGGTTCCAGTAGAGGGTTCAAGAGGTGAAGGTTCGAGAGGTACGAATTCGAGAGGTGAAGGTTCCATTGGATGGTTCGAGAGGTGAAGGTTCCATTGGACGGTTCGAGAGGTGAAGGTTCCATTGGACGGTTCGAGAGGTGAAGGTTCCAGTGGCAGTGGAGGGTTCGAGAGGTGAGAGTTCGAGTGGAGGGTTCGAGTGGCACTGGTTCGAGAGGTACGGATTCGAGAGGTGAAGGTTCCATTGGGCGGTTCGAGAGGTGAAGGTTCCATTGGAGGGTTCGAGAGGTGAGAGTTCGAGTGGAGGGTTCGAGTGGTACTGGTTCGAGAGGTGAAAGTTCCATTGGACAGTTCGAGAGGTGAAAGTTCCATTGGAGATTTCGAGAAGTGAGAGTTCGAGTGGAGAGTTCGAGTGGAGGGTTCGAGTGGTACTAGTTCGAGAGGTACGGATTCGAGAGGTGAAGGTTCGAGAGGTAAAGGTTCCAGTGGAGGGTTCGAGAGGTGACAGTTCGAGTGGAGGGTTCGAGTGGCACTGGTTCGAGAGGTACGGATTCGAGAGGTGAAAGTTCCATTGGACGGTTCGAGAGCTAAGAGTTCGAGAGGTGGCACTGGTTCGAGTGGTACTCTTGGGAGCATTTAGTAAGCATTTCTAATTTATTGTGTAATAGAGTTATTACAATGTGCAATATGATAACTTAACTGTTGGTCATTAAATGCGAAGTGTGCAGATAATTCCTTGGGACTTTAGTAAAACTAATTCCACGGACATTTTTTTTGCCTCTTCGATGATTGTTGCCGCCTTGAAAGCAGGTGCTTGTTGCGATTCCCTTAGCAATCTGACCAAACTTGTAATATAGTAATCCTTTGTTCCTTTGCACATAGCTGTTGCTTCAGCTGCCAAAGTCGAGGTTGTTGGAAAGTGTGTTGCTTCTGTGGTTCCCTGTTGCTGTAAATTGTCCAGACCGCTGAACCATGTCTTGTGTTTTTCCAGAAAGCCCCATATAATCTCAGTTGGCGTTGGCATTGGCATTGGCATTGGCATGTGCGGCACCAATGTTTCTTGGTTGTAAAAGATTTTTTTTGTTTCTTTGTATCCACATTTTCCATATGATACATCTTCATCCGGTGCTTGTGTCAACCATTATAGGTAGTCCCGCTGTAAAATCAAAGCCCAAAACTAACCCCTGACTCCCCACCTAAGATTTCCTCCCTGCCCCATAATATGGATTTCCATGCTCAACTCTCATTATGTTTCTGCTGAAATCTCTTACTTTCCTTTAAATATTGAAATAAGTAGAGAGTCCTTTTGCAATAAGAGCACTTAAACTCAAACCTCCTTGTCTTGTTGGTTTGCACTTTTGTTCCCGAGACACATTTGCCCATCATCTCTCCTTTCGATATAGCATCAATTTCTTTTAGGATTGCGACTGGTATCTTCAAAATTCCCAAAGGATTTAGTGGCATGGCCGATATGACATATTTTACTCGTAGCATTATTCGATTTGCTAGGCTGAGAGATTTGTTTTTCCTTGTGTAATAGTGAGCCTTGATTTTCCGTATCAATCCTCTGTACATCGCACATTTAGATTCCAGCAGCTACGCTCAGTGCATACCTTATGATTATAGTTTCTAAAATGCAGGCTACTCCCATGTGTGGGCGAAGGAACACCTGATCTAAAAAAAAAACATTTTGCATTTGCTTCCAATTTTCAATCCCCTCAATAGTTATCAAAGGCATAACAGCAGGACGATATTTTCTACTAGGGAAAGAACATCAAAGTTACATGCGGACAAAAGAAATCAAGAAATAATGGCAACTCAGTTATATTTTAAATCCCTTATTCCGGTCAGGTTTCAGACCTTGATGCTACAGGAAATAAGGAACCTGCACAATCAAATGAAAATGGACACGGTGAAGAGGGAGTTTCCAGCAGAGCAGCGTCTGAAGCACTATCAGAACCACAGGCACCAAAATTAGGAGGATATGGGGAGGGGCATTCCCAGAAGTAGACTCCACTGTTGTTTGCTTCTTCAGCATTCGCATTCCCTGTCGCAGGATTCTTGAGCATCAGAAACATCTACTGGAGTAAAAAAGGGTACTCAAAACTAATCATTACCGAGATATGCATCAGTATCATCAGCAGGTGCTGAGATGTTTTCATGCCATTCTGAGAAGTTGACTCCACTAGTCACCCCCAGGATTCTAGCCGCTTGTTCTGTCGTTGCGCCTTGAGGGTTGGGAGGATCACTCGCACTGGTAAATGGGAACTCGGAAAAATAATCGCCAGCACACACACCAATCTCCTTACCAGGTGGCTCTTCTATCGCTGAATTATTTTGGCAGCATCCCCAAAGGTTGACTCCACCAGCCGCCCCCACTCCGTCAGCATTCTCAGTCCCTAGCTCTGTCATTGGGCCTTCAGGATTTGGACCATAGCCAGTAAATTGGAACTCGCAGAGATAATCACCAGCACATGCACCCATCTCTTCCACAGCCATAGCTGAAATGTTTTCGTGGCTATCGAAGAAGCCATCACCAGAATACGTAGCAATGTTTACTGGAGGTAGCTGCTCTGGAGCTGAGACATTTTGCTGGAATTGCCAGAAATTGAACCCACTACCCCATACTCCTTCGCCCCCACTGATAGGAGGTAGCTCCGCTGTTGGTTCAGAAATTTCCCCAGGGGTTGGCCCTTGGTAAGAGTGTACATCATTCAGCCAAGCTAACAGAGAATCCAAATGTTCATCAGAGTCTGCAGCTTCAGTAATTTCCTCAGCGCTTGGTCTTTGGTCGGCTACACCATCCAGACCAACAGACACAGAGACCAAAATCCCATCAACACCAGTGGCTTCAATTGTTCCTTTTGTAATTGCTGGTCCTTCAGAAGTTGAGAAGTCCATTTTGTTAACATCTGACAAATCAATACCAGCAGCTTCCTTCTTTTCTTCTATAACCACCGGCCCCTGAGTCGCTGATGAGTCCGACTCATCACCGACTGGCAGATCAATACATGTAGCATCAGTCTTTTCTCCCATGACTGCTGAGGCCGCTTTGTCATGAACCAGCAAATCCGTACCAGTAGTATTAGATGAAGCGTATACCCCAGCATCCACGAGATAACTGGCATTAACTTTAGGTGTGCTCTCAGTTGTTGCCATTTGCTGATTGATTATTTTCCTTTCATCCAAGTTAGTTATATCATTAATGCTAAGCCTCATCTTAGCCTTGTCAGGTGAATCCATGCGTCTTAAAAGTTTCTGTGCATGGCTGGCCAGTTGCGCAGGTGTGTCCAAGCCTTGGAGAAACAACCTATTATACAGGAACAGGAGAGAGAAGAAGATTGATTACAAAATAGCTATGGAAACTTGAGTTTTCATTATGATATGCACAAATAAATCCTCATGTGTGTAAACTGCAAAAGAAATTTCCTACTAAAACATCTCCACATTCAGTGAACAGAAACGTTCCCAAAAGAGCATGCGACCCGTGGAGAAGTTAATTACTGAAAAGTTCAGTCTTTTGGTTTTAGGATGTTGTCGTATAACCGTCTCATGAATGGATGGTTATTGAAATCATAAACTGTTTTAAGTAAACAATATACTCTGAAAAACCCCAAATGCATGGTATTCAGAAGATTATGTGGAAAGTTTCTCTCCCCCTCCTTGCATCACTACCTCTAACATGTGATGCAAGAATGGGAAGATAAACTTACAACATAACCTTCCCAGTACCGTGCAAAATTATGATGAATCGATAGTAATTACTATCAAAAACAACAAGAAGAATAAAAACAACTAAACAAATTCATGAGAAGTGAACACAAGAAAAAAAGAATACCCGTGCTCATCGATGGACCAAGGTTGGGCTGTCCTCCGATTCCCATCCCCAGGAGACACTCTTTCTCTGTGACTGGTTTCACTCTGGTTTATAGTCAACCGCTTGCCTTTCGGGTCATCAGTATTAGCAGCTTGACTGTTTTTCTTCGTGGTTGACCCGTGGTCAGATCCATCAGCAGTTTCAAGTGCTTCATTCTGCTGCCTGGTCCAGGAAGGACTCCTGCAGGCACTCATTTTATTATTATAGTTCATATAGTGGGTTGAAAAGAAGGAAATGTTTGAGAGAATTTAGAAAAAGAAATGGAAGAAAATGTATATGATGATTTCCAAAGATGAAACATGTTTAAATAGTTCATCCTTCAATTGTTATACTAATTGTCTTTATATTGATGTTTCATTATATAGATTATGAGAATCATATTACGAAATTTAATTTCATCCAGTCACATAATGGCTTCAGCTATTGTACATTATGGTAATCTATCATTTTCATTATTTGCATTTCGTTCTAGCACCAACGATTGGCGTTATCTTTGTATTATGGCAATCTCATAATGAAAGAGGCCGCCACTCGTTAGTAGTTAGTTGGTAGATCGAAGGGTAAAAGCAAAGAAAATGATGTATTGCCACAAAATACAATTGCCAATGGCGTATGCGACCATCAATGCAAACCGGAATTCACTAATGTGATCCTCACTATGAAACATCAACTTAAAGACAATCAACACACTAACAAATAACGGATAAACTTAGTTTCTGGTATAAAGAGAGGCCCATTTAATAGAAGAGATCAACTAAATATCACTATATTACTTTAAAATCACAATCAGCAATATGAACATATAGCACGTTACAATTTATCAATCGTGAGAAAATATATTAAGGTCATTGATGTGTAATGACCTTATCAAATATAATGAGCAAGTTTGGCACATAAACAACTTAAGGTCAAGAGTTCTCATAAAAATTGAATCACAACAAAAAATAAATTTACAGCTTTGAAAAGGACATCAACTTTAGCTCTTAGATAAAAACCAATTAGTCAACCATCTCTGATAGTTCATGGATAAATAATAGACCATTAAATGTACTGTCACACAGGACTTGCATAATATGCATGTAACAGAGTTGGTGGCCGAATCTCTAGTTTTCCTGATACAAGTATTACTTCCAACAGTCATGAATTTGGACCAATAACAAGAGATTATGCCGCAGGGCAATTCGTGAATTAATAAAACACAACAAATTTAGAAACTAGAAGACTCCTGAAAAATGACTTATAATATTGTACATAATCTCCACTCATATCTTAGACTTGTTGCTCCATTCAAAACCAACTCTATTAAGAAAAAGAAATCAGACGCATCATTATGTCTTACCTCATTCAGTAGACCAATAGATAGCCATGTCCAGATCTTATTGCTGGCTCTCTCCTTCAAGCATATCTCACATCCTAGAGAAATCCTCCAGCTGCCAAAAGAGTAAACGTTATTCAACAAAAATAGTTCAAAACTAGACAAAGATAGAGTAATCAGAGATAGTTGTAAGCATACTTATATGAGATGCATCTGCATGGCCTGAATGTTTATAGATTGAACCAGCTGCAGCATCCTGGCCATGCATCCTCACACCCTTAACTTGTCTGAACTTGAACAAAGGAGGGACATTCCATAAGAATTTCGGCACAGAAACACGAAGTTGAACATCTACCAAACAGGTGTGAAGAAAGTGACCAAGGTCATTGCATATACTGTGGATGATTTCTTCCAGATCCAGTCCCTAATTACTAGCGCAAAAAATGTTTTGAATTCGCAAGATCCTATGAGTGGCTCCTCAGAGAATTTCTGAAGCTGCAGATTTCAGTTTGTCAGTTGCTCTACTTGCTAGCCACCAGAACATGTCAGCACCAGAGGAGCCAGCTGCTGAAAAGATTGTTCAATCTCCTTCACATGATGATTTTTTTCATATTAAGCCCCTACATGCTAGTGCAGAAAATGTTTCAAATTCGCGAAGGTCGTATGAGTGGAGGGCGAAGGAGCATGGAGTATTGGGTTCAACTTCTGGCAACTCCAGCAAAACGTCTCAGCTCCAGAGCAGCGACCTCCAGTAAACATTGCTACGTATTCTGGTGATGGCTTCTTCAATAGCCACGAAAACATTTCAGCTATGGCTGTGGAAGAGATGGGTGCATGTGCTGGTGATTATTACTGTGAGTTTCAATTTACTCGCACGGAAAATGGTTCAAATCCTGAAAGCCCCATGACAGAGCAAGGGATTGAGAATGCTGAAGGAGTAGGGGCGGCTGGTGGAGTCAACCTTAGGGGATGCAGCCAAAATATTTCAGCTCTAGTGGAGCCACCTGCTAAAGAGATTGGTGCTGTGATTATCTCTCCAAGTTCCCATAAACTAGCACGGAAGATCCTCTCAACCCTCAAGGCCCTATGACAGAGAAAAAGACTGGGAGTCCTGAGGCAGTGGGAGTGACTAGTGGAGTCAACTTTTTTGGATTCCACCAAAACATCTCAGCCCCAAAAGAGTCACCATCTCAACCCCGAAAGGTTCACCTGCTGATGAGATCCTCTTGCATATCCTGGGAAGGCAACTGGGACTGATAGGAGTAAGGAATGGTGGAGTCTACTTCGGGGAACACCCCTCCCTTTATCGTTCTAATTTTGGTGCGAGGGGCTCTCGAAGTGCCGCTCCACGGGAAAGCCCGGCTCCACCATTTCCATCACATGATTATGCAGGTTGCTCGTTTCCTGAAGCATCAGAACAGCATGATATTAAGGAATGAAACTGAGTTGAGATTTAAGAAGTGGGCAGTGGGTACACGTGATTGGACAAAAAACAACATATTAGCTATATGAGGGAACTCTTATGCTTTCAAAGCCTGAAAATACATGGATTAATGAATTAAAACAAATTAGAAACTAGAAAATTCTTGAAATAATTACTATCATCATATTAAATTAAATAATCTAACACCCAATCTAACATCTGTCCCAATATTCAACTCCAAGTACAGGCAAAACAGGCCTGATTTCAACTCAAATTCCTTTCAAGGGTATGGCACACTGATTAAACCCTACATATGACACGCATACCATTTCATGGAAATTCAATAAACATGAAATCAGTCTGCGCGCAAACTGATTTTCCAGAAACACAAAGCTAACATCTATACAAACAGAGTGAAAAACATGAGGGCGTTAACTCCTAGATGGCTGAAAAACATGAAGGCGTTAACCCCTAGACAACTCAACAAATTCAGCTCTATAATCAGTCAAAAGCATACAAGAACAGGAAAACCAAAAAATCAACACAACGTGCATACAATCGCTTACCTTACCAACCCCCGGAAGAGAAAGAGGATGCTGCGGCTGGTGAAGAATAAGGAGCAATGTATGAGGTTATATAGTTGGTTTCCTCACTTCCGTTACGTTTCAGGAGGGCTGCATGCTATACGCGTGTCTTGCAACTTTGAGACGACCTAAGGGTTTTGAGTAATATACATATATAGGACTTTAAATTTGGAAAAGTATAAAAGACACCCTCCATCCTAATAATATTTAGAAAATTAACCTCACCGTTCTAGCAAATAAAATTACAAGTAAAATACCCTGGGGCTTGCTTCTGTACAAAATAAGTCAATTCCTTATATTAAAAAAAGGCCATTTCTTGTTTGTGGTTTTTCCTCAAGACTTTGAAACAAAATAAGAGGACAAAGATTAGATATTCAATTATATTATCAAACACCATATAGAAATAGTCATTTATATGATGAAGTGATCCTCAAAAAATTGCACTCTGTAATGTGTATTTTAAGAAGAAAATGCTACTACTGAGTACTAGGCAATTATGATAAAAAATTTGTTTCATATACCTATCAATTCTTTGATGGATTGTGTGCCATGAAATGTAAATTTTATAGATATGTTTTCAACAGTTGAGGTACAAGGAAGCTCTGGTGGTCCAGACATCATATTCAAATTCAGAGCTTGGTCATCTACTAGAATTACAAAATTGTACCCATTCATGCTCCTTGGGGCACCAAATATGGAGTAGCCAACTTTGCAAAAATTTCATCTGAATTCCCCAATCTGCCATGAAACATATAAACAAGTTTCAAATATGCACGTGTTTGTACTATGAGTCCATATCCCACGTGATGAGCAGAACACAGAAGAAGTTGAGGAAAACCATGATAAGATGATTTGAAAACCAGGGGTAACAATTACCTATGCCAATGTGCTTCCTTCAGAAATTCAAAAGCAGAAAAGCAACCTAAGAACGAGCAAAAACTCCTCTGCGCTTCTTCCCCTAGTACATTGACAAAATATGCAATCAGTATTTCATAAAAACCTCGGCGATTAACATGTATCAAGAATACAAAAGATTGAAGCCATGTTTCATAGGAAACTCAGCAATAAAGCTGTACGTACCTCATAGTTGTTGAACATTTCCTCTGCCATGGCCTCCACTTGTTTTCTCTTTTTCTCTTCTTTCATTTGAGCCACTTCCTCATTTCCATAGTCGGATTCTCTATCGTTGACAGAAAAATTATTGTTACTCGAGATGCATAATTCTAGACACAAGGGGTACAAATGGTTTTAAAGTGTTAAACAGAAGACAATCATACTTGTAAGGGTCCTTCGAAAATGGGATGAGATTGTTGAAACTGTTTCCTGATGGAGTCCCCATCTGAAAATCACATCACGGTTAAAAAGAGGTATTGCAAAAAACAATGAATCAGAAGGTACAGACCGATAACCAAGAAAAGCCACAAGATATCTCAAGTATGAGGATGTCTCTTAAACTTTAAGAGAATAATAGTTTGGCACATCGCAATCAACATATTTGTAAAAAGATTTCTCGTCCATAGAATAGAATCAGAAGCCATGGTGACATGCAGGCAAACTTTTTATTTCTAATTCTAACTGCATGGGCAAAACACAGCACAAGGATTAATTACCTTTCGAAATCGTTTGAAATTTACGATAGGACCATTAGCCAAAGAACCCAATGATGCTGATGCAAATACAGAATCTTTGACAATAAGATTTTGACTGTAGACAACATCCACATTTTCACACTCTGGCACTAACACTGTTTTAACTTTTGTTACTGCACTGCCATCTTTGCCCATCAAGCTTTTTGAGGAACAAACATTGGACCAATTAACAGAATCATTTTTGGATGGTATCTCGTCTTTGATATCCTGTGAGGAACCAACATTGGACCAATTAACAGAATTGTTTTTGGATGGTATCTCGTCTCTGATCTCCTGTTTACTGATGTTCGTACTGATAACTGTATCATCGTCTTTTTTATTTATTTCACTGGATTCTATAACTTGCATTGCAGTTTCTTCGACATCTTGTTCTACAGAATCTAATACATGTGTGTTGCTAGTTTCTTTGTTTTCATGATCATAGGATCTGAGTGAATAGACTGCAGTATATGTCTGGACTGATGTTGCAGTAGATGTCTGGACTGATGTTGCAGTAGATGTCTGGACTGATGTGGCAGTTTCCATCTCAGCATCAGAGTCTGCCACGACTGTTTCGTCTGTGGAGCATGAGGATGTAACAAGAGCTTCAAAGGGAAACTGGTTAGTATTAATTATAATCTTTTTCCCCCAAACTATTTAAATCCCAATTTCACAATGCTTTTAAATGCATAAAACAATCGTTTTACTTCTACATGCCTAAGATAAACTTAAATAAAATTGATTGAGCTTCATGACTA
This sequence comes from Rubia yunnanensis, assembly GCA_037428765.1. Classification (NCBI taxonomy): domain Eukaryota; kingdom Viridiplantae; phylum Streptophyta; class Magnoliopsida; order Gentianales; family Rubiaceae; genus Rubia; species Rubia yunnanensis. Next base: position 27,739,648 of record CM075069.1, on the reverse strand, counting down.
AAAGTTACTCAGCAATATCTCACCACTAGCTCTCAATGTTCCTTAGGGTCACTCAACCAATCTAGTCCAATCATTGTTATGATGAATATTATTAACGGGATATATATGATTCTAATCCTCCTTAACAAAGTTACTACAGTTGCAGATAAAAGTGTCAGGATTTTCCCCATCTCTAGTGTCACAATACAAACAAATGGCTGATGATGAGTTGCAATCTGTAAGTTTGCTGATATATCTAGCAGCCATATTCTGCAGCTGTTACAGGAATTACTCCTTTCTCTGTTATTAACCTTAGCCAATAGTTGCAGTTTAGCTTGTTATGAGTTCAAATTTATAAGTACAAGTAAAATTCATCCGAGCCGCTCAAACAACAAAGATATGCTCAAATGATATCTTTCTCACAATGGAGTTTTCCGATGGTTCAATCCTAATATTAAATGCAAAACTCTACCACTTAGATTAAAGTTTGTAGTTCCATAAGGTGAAAAGGTGGCCCTATACCCAATCAATTGGCATGCAGCTTATAGACAAATTTCACGGAATTCTCATGTTAACATGATGGAAAAAGTAATTCTGTCAACTCTTTTAAAGTCAATTTATAATGTAAAGTCTCTACATCAAATTTCAATACCGGAATGGTACTGATGCAATCAGATATGACAGAAAGGTTAACACACAATATCTTACATTACAGTTAGTCAGAACAGTGTAAAAGCAATTTTTAATAACAATGATAGGGGTCAAGATCCTTACCAGGAGGAGTATGAATGATAGAATGATCCAGACATCCAGATACCACGGAAGAAATCAAATCCATCTCATTTACATAACGCAAGTATTTAGTGTTATGTGAGAAGAATGAACTAGTAGTCAGTCCATTAGGAATCACCCTGGCAATATGTTTCGTACCCTCCACATCCTGTCAACATAACCATATCAAAAAGCTTCTGAGATTTAAATATATTATGATGCTTCAGCATTTGGGGAAAGATAAAAGTAATCAATTGAGAATACTCCCTCCGGTTCTCTAACAATGGCTCACTTTCTGTATTGGGATGGTTTTTTAACATTGGCTCCTTCCTCTTTTGGCAAATTTTAGATTGTTTTCATCCACTCAATTTACTTTTTACTCTTTCAATGCATTCTCCACCACTAATTCAACATTTCTAAATCCAAGTGCCAAAAGTAAGTGAGTCAAGTTAGTGAACCGGAGGGAGTATAAGAGATAAATACATCATTCAGTTCTGTATTTGTTATACTAGTTAAACAAGTCTATTTGTTTCAGATGTAAAATAGGAATGTAGTGATTCCAAAAAAAAAGCAAATGAAGAGAAATCGCCAATAAATTTTAGGACGGCTGATAGGTGAATGTCAACCTTTTCAAGAAGAAGGAAATACCTGGCTATCTAAGCAGAAAACTTCCAAAGAAGAAACGTTTGCACCACACAATTCTAATAAGGACTGCAACCTCTCTTTAAGCTTGTACTGCATGGGAAGAAGAAAAAAAGAAGTGGAAGATCAGAGATATACAAATTTAAGTCAGACAGCACCACAGTAGGGTACAGGTGAGTTAAACAACTTTCAAATTCTTAACTGTATAAGGGAAAAAACTCTATAATCTTGCAAGCTCAAGCATGCATGCCATTTTGAAATCCATTTCAATGCATTATCTTTTTAGTTTAGTAAAAGAAAACAGTGAATAATTATAGTTGGCATAAAGCTGATATTCGAATACACTTAAGGTACCAAAACTACATAACCTATGTGACTGTGGAAACACTTTGAAGCTACAACTTCTTGATTAAGTGAGTACTATATCTAAGCAGAGTAAAGGAAATAGACATTGAAGTGTCATTGCACAGAATTTTAAAATGAATAGAACCTTGTCTCTTGACTCCAATAGGAAAGTGTAACCATTCAAACAATTCTCTCGAGATTGAGGATCAGCAACTTTGACTGATACTTCCTCGAGTAACAAGGTTGGAGCATAACTGAGCAAGATAGACATGGTTTATTCTATTAGAATACATCAAAGCTGATAATTTATTGTACTGTGGACTAGTATTAGTCCAAGAAACTGCGAAAATCAAACATTACTTACGCAGAGAAGCTTGGTATTTCAGTGCAAATGTTCTTTGCTGCAACAAGCTGCAAAAGACCATCATTTCATCATTTGGTGGCGTGAAAAAGCTTGAGTAATGCCATCCAGTCAAAATAAATCCAAACTAACATCTATTAGATTCAAAAGCTATTCCATTAAGCAACATCGGAATTGCAAAATTTACTAGAATTTCCTTAAGCATCCCTAGCAAAAACATAGATTAGTGCTGCCATATGAAAATCACTGATAATGGTTGATATCAGGAAAGGAAATAATACAAATAGACAGACATATATATACCTCAACCCATTTAAGGGATATGAAAGGTTTTTTGGCTGCAATTGCATCAATTAGCTCTTCCTTTAGAGAGGAGGAGTCATCAACCAGTACATGGGTGCACTTTAAACTCCACTTTTGAGACATAGAAGCACCTACCCATATGGCACGCAGAGTAATCTGATTAGTGTATGGTAGTACCAGCAGGACTCAAAACAGAACTTGTATGAGAAAAAGTCATAAAAACTAGTTGAATCTCTATAGCTCAAAAGGATAATTGGGTACAAGGCAGGCAGATGAAGTGAAACCAAACACAAAGTTTTCCTTGTTTCAAACGTGTTTTATTCTTTTCCTTATTGCTTGCAGCAGCAAACAAGAAGCCTAACTCTTTTAGCATTTTTTCTTGAAAATTTTCTTCTAAGGCATACTAGGGCCTCAGACAAATAACGTATTTGTGAGGAACTGTATCTTGGAGTGCCTGGGACAAAGTAGGCACCTCAACCCATAAGGAAGCATGATCAGGTTCAGGTGTTACCTCATTCACATTTATCACAATTTAGCAAACAAAATTGTCCTCAAGTAGGCGACCATCACAAACTTAATTTTGATGATTTTTCTGTTCAGTAGAATAGATGATGAGAACCATAAAATGGAAAGCACACATCAGCATAAAAACAAATTACATGGAAAATGAGGACATGCTGACATTAAGATATGTGAGAATAATGGGCTCTTCAGCACATTTGTACTAAAAGTACCAACCTATCAACAATATCTTCTCTTGGAGAGTTTTCCGAACTTTCACAGCCTTCGAGCAGCAATAGAAAAATACCATGGGAACAAATGAAAACCTGACAGACATTATCAAAGCAAGACAATGATTAATGATAATCACAAAAACCCTTCTGCAGCCGCAACTAATGTAAAGAAAATGAATTTTGTTGATATACAAGATTATGAAGGGGCAGCCTTTCAGGATAAATTGGCGTCCCTAATAGCAAATTCCACATTTTAAAAAACAAACAAGAGCAATGTTGGTAAAAAGTACTGCAGCAAGATGAATTGTGTAGGCCTTAAAATAACCTTAAAAGTATTCCAGTTTCGGTGCAGTGATGTAGACCAAAAAAATGGACCAACACTCCATTTAAATTACCTGTAGATAGCAGTTCCAGTACCGAATGAAACTAGGTCCCCATCATTTAGAGCTGTTTCTTTGTTTGGGAACTCGTGAACCTTTTCCTTGGGACCTTCACCGTTCTTCACAAATGTCCCATACTTAGAGCAGTCCCTCACCCTAACTTTGGAAACTACTTCCGAAGATCGCAACTCCAGTGCATCCAAGCAAACCATTTCGTCAATCAAAATCTCTGCATGTACCCTCGAAACACCTTTATCTTTATTGACGATTATATCACACCCTAAAAAATTTTAAAATCTCTTTAAGTTACTCCACCTCATGATTAGTATAAAGTAAACATAATTTCCACAGAATCACTAAGAACACAAGAAACCTTGGTTTGTAGTACCTTTTCGGCCAGCTTTGTAAGTCCCTTTACCGAAAAAGTAATTGCTCTCCTCACCTGTAACATATGAGTATAGGTCTATTACCAGAGATTATTTCACCAGAAAGAACAACTCAACTACTATAAAGTTAACAAAGCTAGGTTAATTACCATCATCAACGTAGTAAAAATGAAATGTAACAGTTTATCATTCTTTCATGCAGGAAATGTAAATCCAAACATGATTTTACACCTAATTAGAGCTCAGAAATCGCATAGTTCATCATACATGAAAGAATATGCTCAATCTAAGCTCTACAGAAAGTGCCATTTCTGCAACCAAGAAAATACGAAATACAAATTTGTTTTACTTGAGAAAAAGTTAAGAGAAACGGGAACCTGGGAGTGGGTCGACGGGAAAGAGGCCCCACACCATAGCTCCGTAATTTTGTGGAAGTTGGAGAGCGGGAGAAGTTTGGAGCGCTACTGATCAAATTTCACCGGAGCGAAATGTACAGTGAAGTGCGTGTAGGAGGACCTCAACTTTGGCCAAAACTTCAATTTTGACCCCAAACATTTACCAGAGTGTCACATTAGCCCTTGATCTGACGTTCCGTAGACATCTCTTGAAAAACATGTGCTCCCTCTGTAAGAGCATATACAATGGTTCCATTTCACATTAGTTCTTGATTTAACGTTCCCTAAACATCTTTTTAAAAACATGTGCTCCCTCTATAAGAGCACGTACAATAGTGGTTCCAAAGTGGTGTGAAAGTTTGAAACCCTACAATGGAGGTTTCAAAAGGGTTTCAAAGTTTTGGAATCGCTGCTCAGTTCGTTCAAATGGAAACTGCTCCCATTGCAAATTTGTGCAAACCCACATGAAGGCTGTCAGCGCGGGCCATTTTATTTGAGGATGAACAATTCTTTATTTGAGTAATTCACCTTGAATGCACCTGATTGTCATTTTAATGCTCCTTGTTCGAAGGCACCAGATTGTTGTTCCAATAATTCTTTCTAGCTTCCACATGTCAACACCCGGGTCGATTGTAAAATACAAAATTAAATAACAAAATTATAAACAAAATTAAATTACAAAATTGGATTTAAAAATTACAAATGTATTATATTAAATTTCACATTTAAATTTATTTGGGTGGACAAATTTATTTAAATTAAATATTAAAGGTATAATTAATTAGTAAGATAGAGAAAATCAAGTGTGGTTCATGAAATAGTTGCAAAGTGGTTTCAACCATTGTAAAGAGAAAAATGGAGTGGTTCTTTTGTTGTTCCAATTGTTGATGTGGAAGAGAGAGATCGAATATTTAATGAATTGAATCCACAAGAGCGGTTGAAGAACGGTTTTACCATTGTACATGCTCTAAGAGCATCTCCAATCATACATTCCCCAAATTTCATCACATCCCACATTTTTCAATATTGGGTAATATGCAAATATAACCATATATGTCGAAGAAAGTGCAAATATAACCTTAAGTTGTTTTTTAGTGCAAGAACAACCTTGACTGTGAATGAAAGTGCAAATGTAACCCGATGACACCTTTTTCGACATTGTCTAAGAAATTCTGACCGTTGACTGACTTGTAAAGACCAAAATACCCTTTTACTAAAGTCTAAAATTTGATTGACAATTTTGCCCTTTCTCCCCCGCTTCTTCCCCATCGTCCCCTGCTGACTTAGCACCTTCCCCACTGCCCCCTGATTCATCAAAAGTGACTTGATGCAGTCAAAGAACACCACCCACCAATTTCATTTCATCTCAAAGCAACGTAGAACTTTTTAACAACCATCCCATCTCATCCACAAAATACGCAAGATGAAAAATTCGATCACCAAACAATTCCACACCATTAAAAATCCAACAAGATAACTAAACAAAATGATGGAACTAAAAATGGGAAAAAACCAATCCCATTCCACCAAATAAAAATCCAAACTTTACTCCAATCTTCTGTACCCATGAAGAATCCATGTTCATAAACTATATATACATATATACCTCTCATGCTCCAACACAATCAGTGATGATGCGGCGGACGGCAGTGCTGCCCATTTGAGGAGAGTGAGGGGCGGAGGGAGACGATGAGTAACGCATGTACCTTCCCCACCGTCCCCTGATTGACAATCTGACTGACTTAGCACGCTTATGGTGTTCACTCGGCTCCTAATTAACCCCGTCAGAACAGGACCCATTTTCAACAGCAAAGTGAACTCAAAACTCCATCAGAGTAAAATCCACCCGCCTTAACGGAGCGTTTATAGTAGGGGCTGTCAAAATGAACATTGGAGGTTGATCTGGTTCAGTCCGGGAGTTCAGAAAACGTGGATCTTGTTTCAATTCAGAAAACGTGAAGAAAACCCGGTTTGGTCTGGGAGTTCCGACGATTGATCTGGTTTTGGAGAACTCGGGGGTTGTGAGAACAATAACGAGCTCTATTCTGCCGATTAATTTGGTTTGGCAGAATTAAGAGACTATTTGGAGTGGGTTGTGTCATGTTTTTCAGCCCAAAGATCAAGTTCATGGTCGCCGCCCACATGCTGGTGGAAACGCTCCTGGAGCAGGAGAGCATAGTGACGTCAGTGGCATTTTACGGTGGCGGCGGCGAGGATGTCTACGCCGAGTGGGATGGTGAACTTCGTCATTCACTGTGGTGTGCTTTCTACTCACTGCGGCATGCTATCTATTAAAACTAGGTTTAATATTGGGACAATATATTCATTACCTGATTCAAATTTTTTCAATTTTTTAAAACATAAAGCGGCAGGGTTAAATTTGTCTTTTCAACATAATCCGGCCTTAAACTGCCAAAAAAGGTTATATTGCACATAACATAAATATCTAGGGTTATATTTGCACTTTCAATTATCGCAAGGTTATATCTGCACTTTCATCAATCATGTAGGGTTATATATGCACTTTTCTCTTCAATATTTAATTAATATACTCACTCTCTCACCTTAAATTCATCTCATCTTTCATTTCTACTCTACCACCATAAAATTCAACTCATCCCACTACCCCCACTTTATTGTGGTCTCCACTTTATTTTCAATTTATTAAACACATCTCTTATCATGTACATGAATATATAATATTACATGTCACTGCATTTATATATATATATATATATATATATATATTAGTAGAAAAATATGGTTACGTAAAATAAATGGAAGGAAAAATAATAATATTTTGGAAGGAAAAAACATAAATTTCAATTTCAACAAACAACGTTCATTGGAATGGTACATGAAATGACTTCATATAAGAACTTGGAAATTACAAAATAAATTCAAGATTACACACATTCATAAGATTAAATTATGTAAAAGATACGTGCACAGTGATGCTTAATTAAAGCTGCGAGAGTGTTGCCAAACATGTTCAATCAAGTCATTCTTGAGTTGTCGGTGATTCGCCCTATTATGGAGTTGAAACCTTGCTTGGAGAAATTCAGTCATATCTTTGGATCGTTGGAAAATTATGTTTTTGCTAGCGCTTTATCATTTTCTTCATTCCAAGTCAACTGAGTTTTCTTCGGCATTTGAGAGCCGTTTGTCGAACCCTCTTCCTACTCGGTTCCTCATCTTCATCTGTATCCCCAACAATGTTAGGGTTACAATTGCAGCCTCCACCTCCATGTTCGTCATATTGACCGCTTCCTTGCCAATCAAATTGACTGCCGGTACCTTGTGATCCGTGACTAGGGAATGGTGATGGAAACATGTTTTTATTGTATTGCATATGTGTTTCTGATGGATTTTGCGTAGAATAGTTTGTAAATGGCACATAGTTGTGGTATGGGTATGGAATGTTGGACATATATTGATTATATCATACGGAAAATCAAATAACAAAAGTGAACGAGCAATTAATATATGCAAGAATAATAATTTTTTATTAATTATTCAAGCATACAATCGAAACGCTTAAATTATAAATAATCAAAGCATAAACCATGTTTCAAGTAGTGATGGAGTCACGAGTAACACTCGCTGCCCTTGAAACGAATGAGTCCCGTCGTGGACATCGTTCCCTAGGATAAAACCGTCGAAGGTAACAATTAACACGTAAGAGTTACCTCGGATTCACGCAAGGCCCGAAGGACTATCACCTCGACAGAGCATCAACTGGAAACTTCGAGAAAGACATACAGAAGACTCAAGTTTAAAATATGAAGGGACTTGAGAAATGGTGTGTCATTTCTGAATGACTTAGAGGCTCTATTTATACTGCTCTAAGAGACCTTAATCATGGAAACATGATATTCTGATTTTCTGTAATTAGAGAAGAATATTCTCCAATCACCAACTCACCAAATCCGAGATATTCCATGAATACTCGAATCAAATCTGCTGGAAATGGAAGAAATATTTGCACAAATATTCTTCATCGTATTAAACATGGTAAACCGCATATTTATTTAAGACAAGATATCTCACAAAATATGGAAGAATTTTGTTCTTACCTCTTAAGAATTACACACAAGCAATTCCATATATACTATGCGGTTGGGCCTTCCAGAGACTTCCATGCGGTCCATACGCATTTTGGACAGTCCAGAGAAAAATTAATCTGGGCCAATTTCCGCCTAATTTTTCTCTTTCAAGAGTGACATTTCAAACATCCATATCTCATTCACCCTTGATCCGTTTTGAGAGTTTAAATAGTCAATTTTATAGTACTCGCGAAGGAGAACCCAAAAATGACATCCACCGACCCAAAATCCATTTGGGTCCCACTCAAACGAAGCCCAAAAAGTTGACAAATTTCAACCTTTTAACCATCATTTTCCAACAATCTCCCACATGAATAGATATTGATGTAGGAATCAGAACAATCACGTCAAACACAGAGTTTGACTTGGTGATAGATTCATTTCGACGGCATAGATGCTGCATAGGATAAGTAGGTGTTACCCTTTGAACTTTCCCTTGAGAGAGTACACTTAGCCCACTGGTTAGGAAGTAGACGCGATGTCCTTGAACTTCCCCTACCGCTTGTGTGAACGACAATGCACTTCCCACAGACATCTTTCCTAGCCCTTACGCTTTCCTCGGTTGTGTCCATTAATCAGGCCATGGCACACGCCTAGTTCTATAAGGTTTCTAAAGAATTGCGTCCCAACAATTCCCTTTCGAAGCGGCCACACTTCTCGCTTACATAGGTGATTCTTGGCGTAAGAGCAGTTCCGCAAACTATTGCGCTCTTTCGAGTACTACATACTCGATGCCTTGAATCATTAAAAGCAATTTAATGCTTAACCTCCATTCACATCACTGTTTCTTCATCATAGGAATAAGACAGGAGGTATGAAACCCCCACAGTGATCGCGATGGGTCTTTGCAGTTTAGTTGTCCCTTTGAATCTAGATCTTGGGATCTCCAGTCACATAGGTTGGGTGTCCACGTACGTAACCCACCATTTATTGGACTTCGTCATATTCCTTTCGATGAGTTCTCAACTAACTCTCGATTCAATTTCTTCGTCAAGAAATTAATTCAATCCTTTCGTCAAAGAATCGAAACTCTTATCATATTGACCTTACGTAGTCAACATCGATAATTCTCGTAGAGAGTAGTCGTCCAATAGTAAAGTGTCTATGTCGAGACACACCATCACCGATATGGCTTTAAGCTACAAGCTTTACGCTACACCAATACGCATAAAAGTGCTTTGGTCATCCTAGGGTATATCTTTCCCAATTTTTGTCCAACACGATGGACTTACATTCCTTTATGAATCGAGCAAGAGAGAACCATTTCTCTACACAACTCAAGTCATATCCACGAGTCTCACACATAGCTAGTTTCCAGTGATCTTTTCTAGATTACTCGTGTATCATCTTACTATCCATTGTAAGAATAGTCTAATGTGCACTTGAATAAGTACAACAGATTATCAATGACTCTTGAGTTCTCTTCTTAAGAGACACCTCACCTTTACAAAAAGGTAACTCATAATGTTTAGAGTCATTCCATTGAATACGACATATCTCCAAGAGACTCAATCATCATATCAATTTTTCTATCAATGAGAAAACCATCAATTCAAAGACATAAATGACATGATCATTTTCCGTGTCCCTTAGCATATCCACCTTCATCAAACTCATTGATTTAATATCACTGGCTAAACAACAATTAGTTTGGTCACATGATGGGTCATTTAGGAGCATTGAGCTTATCATTTTGCTCTATTCAGATTTTAATATCTAAATCTCCAAATAACCATTTAGGTCCATTAGATGTACTTCTAGCTTTCACAAAACCTTGATAGCAAGCACCATCACCCTTGGACTCATTCTCACGTCTAGAGAACACACATCAAGTACACAAATATACTTACTAATTGTTCAAATCTACTAGTACTCTAGTGATTTGCACTCATGGTAGATCAATCTCTCTATTGATCACCACTTTCCACAAAAATTATTTCATGGAATCTCGTTTCCTTCGTTGGTTTATCCCTGATCCTTAAGGATTTCATCTATTGACTCTTAAGTCCATTTAAGATAAATCAAGATCTTTAACAAAAACTTCCACAAAATACACTTTCCATCAAGATATATTTCTAGTTTCTGCATAATATTTCTTGTGAATTTCAAGAAATTGATAGCACTTCAACATTGTGCATATCTAGTAAAGATACTGTTTAAGTATTCCTTTTACTACATTCGCAATATGCCAACCCACACATTCGAAAGAACTTTTAGGATGGCTCTATGAGGAGCTTTATCTTCCTCCTTCTTGGGGTCTCTTATTTAAAAGATCGCCAGCCAACTTAAAGGCTCCCCCAGAACGCTTGATCATTCCTAGCAATTTTCTTCAATCACCAAATGACCTTGCAAATGTCTACTTTGTGAATCGCATTCCCCAAAGGATTCTATGTATTCACATCATGGTCACAGATAACCTCATATGTTTTCTGTGCATCACGTAAGTGGTTTCGTTAATATACAAACCCAACATACTAAAAGTCCGTGTGTTCAATAAATCAAACACTAGGTTCTTACCCATGAAAGTTCTTTTAGGGCTAGATCCTTTCAACAATCAAAACACCTTCATGTATTGATCTTTTATCGTGAAAGTCTCTCTTATTCCTTTAACTCCCTTGGGATTAGAGATAACTAAACTTCCCGATCTCAATTAATTGTTCTTCCTCGCATGACCAATACCACCACCAATGTAGTATCAATCAATCGAGGATTCAATTAACTCTCACTAGGGCGCAGTGTGAGTTTACCAACTCCACACAATTTCATGCCCATTTTAAAGTCAAGTTTCAGTACAACTGCACTTTACTTTCAGACTACTCAAATCAAACTTGAGTGCCTTTATGCTCGAAACACATTCGAGTCCATTGCTCGACTCAAGTTTGAGTGCATTGCTTAACTCAATTATGGGTTTACCCTTTTTGGTTCGAGTTAAAGTCATCCCGACTTGATCAACTTGATTCAAATCTCTCGTGATGACGTTTCACCTCAAGTACTTATCAAAATTCATATGGTCGTTGAATTTTTAGGTTTTCGTCTACCCCCCACATTGGGCCAGTTTTATTAAACATCCCCACACGTGTTAAGTTTCTCAAAACCTCGTGTCTTGGAGTTTCTAGACTAACTGTATTAGGATTCCTCATCTCAGAATTCTAAGGCTTTCCAACCAAAAATCTAGAGAATTGACCAATTGTCTTGGGATTCCATATCTCATGATTCTTAGATTTTTCAACCATAAATCAAGAGATTTGATCAAAAGTCTTGGGATTCCCATTCTCAGGATTCTTAGTTTTCCCAACCAAATTCTTGAGATTTTCCCCTCAATTCTTTGATTACAAATAATCAAAGGTTTTTAGCATAGTCATGATAACTCATGCTTTCGGGTTTATACCATGGTTCACAAGAACCAATACCCTAGACATAGTCGTAAACTAATGTTTTCATGTTCACATTTTTCAGATCATACAAAATAACCAGAATATGTTGAACTTCGAGCCCATATGCTCTATCTGTGCAATCTAACAATTGTTACTCGTGAGCCATATGATCGTAAACGATCAATCAAGATAGCCAATTATTGGGACAAGCCTTGTCAAACCTTTCATTGCATCAAAAGGGCACTTTCCCAAACAATTAATCTAATCATAGCATATAAAAGTATAACTCAATTTTAGACACAACATAGATCTAAAATTTTTTTTATATGCAGCTAAATCAAGTCCCTAAATGAACGAGAATACATCATGGATCAAATAACCCAATGTCACATACTTCATTCATGCACGAATATATTACACTCTTGCCGAGAGATGTCATGTTTAAGTGCAAATGAAGTTTACCATTTTATTGCATGCGATTCTCAGACCAAGCAGATAAAAGTCATGAATCACTAGCAGCACATTCTCACACAAATATGGTTTAAATATTTAACCAACATGAACAACCCACATCACCAAATTATTATACCATGCAAAATAGGTATTTCAATATTTGATTAAGTATTTAAACAAATACTCTAACATTTCAAGGGCTTCGGAAATTAAACATGTCTCATAATTTCCAAACATAAGTACTGCTTTCATGTAATTGAATAATAATGTTTGATCCCATATTCTAAACTCATGGCATTTTTTCCCCGTAAATTTAATTCAATCTTTCATGCAAAGAATCAAATATGATTTCTTACCATATCAACATTTAATCTCATAAGCATGAATATCACGGAATTAGCATATTTCCATAATTGCGCCATGTAATTTAACATACATGCTCAACTCATTTTCCCACATAATTAAGGGATTAATATAATCAAATCCATTTACTATCAAATTTGATAGCCTTAGTGTACTGGACATATATGTACAAGTATTATTCACATAACACTCTTTGCAACAAAGTCTTGTTCACATCCAGATTCACGCAAATGGCTATCAAATATAATCCAAGCAATATATGTATATATAGCATATGCCATGATTAACATTAATTAACGTGTATACGTACCATAGTTTGCAAAACCGTGGTTATACTCTTGATTCTTTCATGTTGCCAAGCAAATCCTGATGTATCTCCATGTCAAGTTTTCCTTCCAATAGATACAATCATGTATACTCGGATTCACCAATGTGTACATACAAAAAAGCATTCATCGTTAAATATATGTACACATCTAATATCGTAGTATAATATTTTAAATAATTATACATAACAATTTGCTCAATGTGATTTTGTTGTAAATAACCAAAACCATTAGCATGCATATTCTTGCACACATACAATTTCCATAAAGTGGCATGCACGGTATAGCATCCAAATAGATGGCAAATAAATATGGCATGCAAGTGTTTCGGATTACAAATAAATATGGCATACTATCATATGGTATCCATTTGAAGATTAATAACCAAACATGCAAATATCTATATCCGTATGCATATTATGCATGCATATTTAAACCAAACATGCATTGATATATATATATATATATATATATGTATATATGTTTACGCAAACCTGTAATCTTCTAATCAATATAAATCAACAAATATCATTCGTTTCAAGACTGTTGGACATATATTGATTATATCATACGGAAAATCAAATAACAAAATTGAACGAGCAATTAATATATGCAAGAATAATAATTTTTTTATTAATTATTCAAGCATACAATCGAAACGCTTAAATTACAAATAATCAAAGCATAAATCATGTTTCAAGTAATGATGGAGTCACGAGTAACACTCGCTACCCTTGAAACGAATGAGTCCCGTCGTGGACATCGTTCCCTAGGATAAAACCATCGAAGGTAACAATTAACACGTAAGAGTTACCTCGGATTCACGCAAGGCCCGAAGGACTATCACCTCGACAGAGCATCAACTGGAAACTTCGAGAAAGACAGACAGAAGACTCAAGTTTAAAATATGAAGGGACTTGAGAAATGGTGTGTCATTTCTGAATGACTTAGAGGCTCTATTTATACTGCTCTAAGAGACCCTAATCATGGAAACATGATATTCTGATTTTCTGTAATTAGAGAAGAATATTCTCCAATCACCAACTCACCAAATCCGAGACATTCCATGAATACTCGAATCAAATCTGCTGGAAATGGAAGAAATATTTGCACAAATATTCTTCATCGTATTAAACATGGTAAACCGCATATTTATTTAAGACAAGATATCTCACAAAATATGGAAGAATTTTGTTCTTACCTCTTAAGAATTACACACAAGTAATTCCATATATACTATGCGGTTGGGCCTTCCAGAGACTTCCATGCGGTCCATACGCATTTTGGACAGTCCAGAGAAAAATTAATCTGGGCCAATTTCCGCCTAATTTTTCTCTTTCAAGAGTGACATTTCAAACATCCATATCTCATTCACCCTTGATCCGTTTTGAGAGTTTAAATAGTCAATTTTATAGTACTCGCGAAGGAGAACCCAAAAATGACATCCACCGACCCAAAATCTATTCAGGTCCCACTCAAACGAAGCCCAAAAAGTTGACAAATTTCAACCTTTTAACCATCATTTTCCAACATGGAGAACATGAAAAAGGCATGGGCGGTGCATTAAATTTGGATTTTGTTGCGAATGACGTCTTGGAGTAGATGAATTTTGGTTTGTCGGTTGGAAGCGGAAATTAGAATTGCTTGAATCCATTTTCAATCTTTCAAAAAAATAGACTACAAATTTCGGTTGGGAGTGAAGATGGGAGAAAAATGAAGTATCAAAGGGTATAAGAACTTATTCAATGTTAGACTCTATTTATAGACAAATTTATTTTCAAAATATTGGTGAAATTTATTATATTATAAAAGAACAAAAGGTACACCATTTTTTGCCCGTTTGAATTATGCCCATTTTTTACTGTTTCTTCCCGTTAAAATTCAAAACTTGTTTGTTGAATTTTTATGACACATGCCAAATGTCATTAGATTGGTGAGTCTTTAAAACAAAGAAAAGGAAAAAGGAAATTCCCACTACCTCACTTGCCCCCCACATGTGGTGGATGAGTGTGGGATGAATTCCCGAATTACTTCCTCTCTCTCACTCATCCCCAAGTTCATCCTTATTGTAGAAGCTCATCCCACATTTCTCAAATTCATCCCACAAAATCCATACCCATTGTAGATGCTCTAAGTGTTTTATTTCACTATTCATCACTAAACTAGCACCTGTTTAGATTGTAAAAAATAATAAATATATAAATGTAAAAATTATAGTGTGAGATTTTGCTACATTCAACATATCATATATTTTTTTTGTTACGTCTACTTTAAGATATCAAACTTATAAAATAATCCATGAGTAATTTTATTTTCTTGAAAAATCAATCATTCCAAGATGTTGGGAAGAACGCCCAGCGACGATTACAATGAGTGGAATTGACATTCAACCTAACTAGCCTCTAGCAATAACTAACATATTGCAAGGATATCTAAATTACATATCAACCAGACTGATCGTATGTACTATTACAGATCAGAGATACAATAAAAACTGTAACATCGCCCTCGAGGATATTAACTTGCTACGAAAATCATGACCGCTTGGCAGAGATGAGCGTATCACACATCAATGTCACTGCGTCAAACAGGGATCTTCTACAACTGTAACACCACTTGATCCAGCCACAACCACGATATATGTTGTCCAAACAGTAAACACCTTGAAAAACACAGATCTGGCGAACCCAAATTAACGAAAACCTAAAATAAAACCACAATAAAATTGTGAACACGTGAACTGTACAAACAGATCGAGAGAAAAATATCAACGTGAACAACTGAATCGAGTTATCATCATGAACGAGATCTAACGGATCATGTTGAAGAACAAAAAAAATTTGTGGAGATAAATCTCACACTTATTCAATAACAAAAACATTAATTAAAATAAACTACTGTTCCACATCTCCCCTAATGGGAAGATGGGGAAATAATTGAAGATGAAGAAAAGTTGTACTAAAGTGAAGAGAGTTACATGCCTGAATAATCCATGAGTAATTTTAAAAAAGAAATGGTAAGACAATTATATAGGAACAGAGTGAAAGTAACAAATATCAAACTATGAACTACTAGTTTCATAACATCACATTCACATATCAACAAGTTCGGTTGTAATTACTCTTTTTAGTATCAATAGGAGAGAAACCATTGCAATCTATGTGTAGGGAAGATTTCTTCTCAAGCATTCTATAATAAAAATTCTTTACTTTCTGTGTTGGTCCAGAGTGCTTTTAATCGAGGGTGCTGAAGTCGTTTTGACTAATATAAACCAAGTAAACTAAAATGGTGTAGCTCCTCTCTTTTGATCACACAATTTTAAGGTCAGAGTTTCTTTTTTCTTGTTTTGCCACTCATTGTCGTTCACTTGTTATGGCGGGAGTTTGTGGGACTCCTACACGTGTATTAATTAACAAAAAAAACTACAATATGTTATAAAAAGTTTGTTGCAATAAAATTAAATAAAAATTAAATCACTCCATTAATTATATTAATTATAAAATGATCATGTCCTACAACTAAGTGATCCAAAATAAAGAGAAGAGTTTAAGTGCATCCACAATGGTAGTGGACTTAAAGAGCACTTATTAGGTCATCTTCAATGGTTGAGGGTCCTTACTTTTTAGGTTACACACGGTAGATTTTGATTGGAACTTCAATGTGGATTAAGCAAATATAATTGATTGATGGTGAGCTCAAAATTTTCACCTCTAACGGTACCGTCGTATTTATAACTTTAGTGTGACACGTACATACATAAAATCCAAACTTTTACAATAATAAAAATTTCAACCAATTTAACGTGTTCATAAATAAAGTCCATTTTTTATGTTTACAAAATTTTTTATCATGCCCATCCATTCGGACATATATTTTTTATCATTATACTAGCTGGAGTTCCCGCGCTTTGCGCGGCTCATAATATTTACTTTTAAATTTGAGTTCGTCTCTTGAAAGACGGTCTTTCCATAAGTTATGGAAAGACCAAGGTTTAAAGTGTAAATTAGAAGAAATGAAGATAAAATTTTCGGGTTGCATGAACCGGATTGTAAATTTTATAACTACTACATGTTGCATACTAAAAGTTTAATATTGCAACTAAGACCTTTTACCTTTTATTATTCTAATCAAACCCCGTCTTTCCATAAACCTATGGAAAGACCGTCTTTCCCAAGACTTTGCCTTTAAATTTATCTATTTTAAATGTATAGTTGGATAATACGGTATTACTAAATTATTATTTTGAAATATAATTTAATATATACTTAAAAGTGTTTTGACCATTAATACAAATGAAATGAAATATAAATCATTGCCATGACCCGATTCTCATCTATCTAGTGAATAAATCCAAGTGCTACTCGTCAACCCCAATAACTCATTAAAACTGTTTCATTCCGTCTCCCAATAACTCATTTCATTAATACAAATGAAATGAAATCCAAGTATTACTTGTGAACCCCAATAACTCTTTAAAGTTGTTTCATTCTATCTCCCATCGTCTAATCTCGACTTTTTCATGTTTTCCAAGTGCTGCCATGACTCGATTCTCATGGCGAATATATCCAAGTACTACTCGTCAACCCCAATAACTCATTAAAATTGTTTCATTCTGTCCCCATCGTCTAATCTCAGCTTCTTCATGTTTTCTACCGTGTGTTGAGCGGTAATTTTTAATTAAATACTTTTGTTTAATACCGCGTGTTGTGCCATATTAAATTAATACTGTAATATTTGCACTCATATTTAAATTTAAAACTAAAACTAAATCATAAAGTTTTTTCAGCTAAGAATAACTATATGAATTATAAAGTGAAAGAGTCAATTTAGTTAAAATTATTAAATCATGAATAAAATAAAAAGGGTTATTTAATAATATTACTCTAAACAGCCGTCGTCACCTTTTATGTGACCTGGTGGTTTATTGAGTTTGTTGATGGTTTCCTCAATCCCTTGTATGATCATTCGGCCATCGACATTTTTGGACTTGGATTTATCACATCATTAGTCTTTGTCTTCCTTCTTGGCGTATTTGCATAGTCTTCTGGACTGGAGAATGGATTATAAGGTGAATGCCATATATGAGGCATATATATTCAGCTTCCAAGTAATTTAGTTCAGCAGAACCAAAATACAACTGCTTACAGAAGTAGCAATCACACGTCGCCCAAATGTGGGTGAATATGCCTTTGGATTTATCACTTCAACAGTTATCCTTCAGAGAGATGATGGGGATGAAGATTTATGTAGTGTCTTTGTTCCAACAAACCACTTATATATTGGTTATGTGCTCTTAGTTAACTCCAAACGATATAATACGACCAAGCCTATCATTCTGTCAATCTGTGAAGGCATAGAAATCATCGTATCAGGTGGTACAACGATGCCACAAAGGATATCTCCAGCAACGCGAAAATAAAATGAATGGGTTCCAATGGATAGAATTGTGTGATAGCCAGTGAGTACGATTTAGTAATACATGTATCATTGTATTTTGTGATTTATAGGGAAAATTGGGCGATGCAACAAATTGCAAACAGTTCAGAAATTTAGAAGACTACAGTGTCGAGGCATAGAAATGAAAATAAAGACTCATGCAAATAAGTCGAAATGTTTATTAGCTTACTGAAGAAATAAATATAAACTTTTACAAAAAATTCCTGATGTCTTCTTCAATAGTTCAACTTTGCTTTTCATCCCAAAATCGAAAGTATCATTTCACACACCCTAGATCTAAATCCTCTTCTTCCAATCACCATGGCCAAAACTAAGCAAACAGCTCGCAAATCCACCGGCGGAAAGGCTCCCAGGAAGCAACTCGCCACCAAGGCCGCCAGAAAATCCGCTCCAGCGACCGGAGGAGTGAAGAAGGCCCACAGGTTCCGTCCCGGAACCGCCGCTCTCCGAGAAATCCGGAAGTACCAGAAGAGCACCGAGCTTCTCATCAGGAAGCTCCCGTTCCAGAGGCTCGTGAGGGAGATCGCACAGGACTTCAAGACGGATCTTAGGATCCAGAGCAGCGCCGTGGCAGCACTTCAGGAGGCGGTGGAGGCGTACCTGGTGGGGCTCTTTGAGGACACCAATCTGTGCGCAATTCACGCGAAGAGGGTTACTATTATGCCCAAGGACATGCAGTTGGCAAGGAGGATTAGGGGTGAAAGGGCTTGAGTAATGTACTATGTTAAAATCTGGTTATCTCTTGGAAATTTTATGCTTATTATTCCTGGTGTGTTATTGTTTAATCTAGATTGACTTTATGCCTTTGTGATGTTAATTTTAGTGAGTAATGAAATTAACTTTCTGTTTACGAGTTTGCCTTTTAATTTCATCTGTTCATATAGATAGTTGAAACTTTTTACGGTACGAAGCTAGAAACAAATGTCATCTGACTTATTTGTTCAATGATGAATCAGAATACTATGAAAAAAAAAATAGTTTAACTTTGCTTTGGGTGTGATGCTTGAAGATTCTAATGTGTGACGCCTGAGATTTCTAGAGGCGATTCTTATGGAAATATCAGTATCTCAATCTCACAGTCTTTCTAGAGTTTCAAGTTCTTTTAATTTCTGAAATACAGTTTCCTGCCTACCTATATAGACTATAGCCAAAAGAAAGCTTCCTTGATCTAAAGTTCAAACCATGCTTATGCTGCATCACAACCTCAGCGAAGGTGACACAAACACATTAAACTTGACACATTGATCTGTTGTCCTTCAACTCTCAATGTATTGAATCAAATCTCACTAAACCACCGCATGTTGTCCTTCAAAATTCAATGACATATTCAAAATTCAGACCCATATCAGCAAACAACAATAGGGCATATCATACTCTGTTCAAATTACCAAGAAATCACCACAAAAGGCAATCTTTCTCATAGAAAATGCACATCAGGACAGATAAACAACAAAAGCAAGCCTCTTCATTGTGGATTTCAATACTTATAATCAGATAGGTACAATATCTCCACAATAAATATTACCAAGACAAAAGATTGAGAGATGAAATACTAAATTCCCCTCATTTCACAACCTATCAATAGTTAGAAACAAACCCAACAATTATAAATGGACAGAAACACGGGAAAGCAATAAAGTTGTGAGCTTGGGAACTTACTAAATTGAACCATCTCACTAAATCTTGTTCCCAGTAACATAAAATCTCTTGACTTCATCATTGTCAAACATCATGTGGCTTATGAATGGCTGCATATGAGAACGAGTTGCGCCAATAAAATCTATCTTATAGTACTCAGGGTCAGAGAGTGCTTCAACCTGTATAAAAGAATTTAAACTCTGAGCAAACCAGATAGCAATTGTACATAAATATTTCAGATTATGTTGAACATCCACAATAGTTTGGTGCTTCCTAGCAATACCAAGCCTTGACAGATACTTTGACTCAACTTCTCCCTCAACTTTCTTGATAATTTTTTTATTTTATAGCAGACACCAAACTCAGCAAACTCTACAGATAGTTCCATACAAACTTTGATCAATATAGAACTTTCAACCATACGATATTGCAACTATGAACATTTGGTTATATATTTAGTATGCTCAATCTTTAGTAAATGTAGATAAACAATAACTTCTCAATAAAGAGAACCCTGAAACACAATGAGTCCCGATATATTGGACTGTGAATATATCAATATAGAACCCATTAGATGAAACAAGTAAGCTTCGGTGGTAACTATATCTGCATATAATGATGCAGTACTGTAGACATTCCAAACAAACACTAAAGAAAGATTGCCTTTTTATTGATAGCTTTGACCATCTCATGTAAAATGTTTTTGTTGACTATCAGGTTGTGGATGTAATCACCACAATTCTTCGCCGTTATCTCCAAACTGGCAAAGACACGAATGATCAGTAACTAAGTGCTCTCAAGTATCCGTACATCAAAATAAAACCTAATCAATACAGCCAACATCCTACTATTTATTAAAGCATAACAACAACATAAAAAATGAAGCATTCGAACGGCGCAGCGTCAACTCGGCTACACCCGTTTGATTATCTTGAAATATAGCATAATTTCACAAGAAGATTAAAATTCAATTGTTACTGTGAGGGAAAGCAGTTGACAATGAAAGATTCTGTTGATGCTTAGAATACACAAATCTAACTCAACTTCTCTATCCACCAATGTAGTATAGATAGCTGAAGTAGAATAAAAAAATGTGATACAATTTCTCAGCCAACCAGTAGTCTAGATAGTTGAAGTTGAATATAAAAATGTGCACATCATTGGGTATCTTAGACTTATTTTACCCAGTTGATGTGATAGTTTGTGGCAAATGACTTGTGGCTTATGTTCATAATGGTATATACCCTGGCTTCCTACTTTCTATAATTCTTCTCCAGGCTGATGGTTATCTTGACATGCATCTTCCTATGTAGGAATATATTGATCTTTCAAAACAGTCAAGTTTCCTAAATTTTGTCAATACAATCATAAAGCAAAGCTTTAGTCTATATCAATCATTCAGAAAGCCATGAACAAAATGTTACCTCCTAGAATCTAATGATGTGAGGGTGGTACAAGGACGTGTGGTTCATGATCTCACTTTGCACGCTATCATAAATCTGCATCATGCAAAAACAACATTAATCAACCAAAATGAAATGTCTTAACCAACAAACAACCTAGCTAATCAAGAAATTAATGGCAGAAGCAGCAAAGAGAAGAAACACATAATAGCAGACCTTCCGACCTCTCTCGATATGCTTGGCAAAAAGCTCACGGAATCAACTCCGACTACCACAAATTACAAACTTGTTAACATTATCATATCACTAATCAGGCGGAAACACACATACACGCAGAAGAAACATAAACATATATGAATACCGCAAATCAAAAACCTGTTAGCATTATCAAATATACAAAGCCCTACCTCGAGCTCAATAAAGCCCTACGGGGAGACCTTACTTGAATCAGGACACAAGTCCTACCTTGAGCTCAACAAATTAGCCCAAGCCAATTGCTCTCAAAATGACGAAGAAACAGATTCATCAACCACCTTCAAAACGGCAAAGAAGAATTGGAAAAAAAAAGGAGGAAGAAGAACGGCACGCAGTCTTTTTCATACATCGAAGTCAGTATAGAAACTGGCAAAACGTTGTTGATTTTGCAAAGTAAGGAAGTCATTAAAATGCAAACAATCTGGTGTTTTGTGATAAATAGTAATAAATATAATGATTTTTACTACTATTTGCTAAAGACAAAGACTTTCCATAGGCTTATGGAAAGACGGAGTTTAATTCGAATAATAAAAGGTAAAAGGTTTTACTTGCAACATTAAAAATTTAGTATGTAACATGCAGTAGTTATAAAATTTATAACCTGGTTCATGCAACCCGAAAATTTTAATTTCATTTCTTCTAATTTACCCTTTAAACCTTGGTCTTTCCATGACTTATGGAGAGACCGTCTTTCAAGAGACGTACTCTTTGCTAAATTAGTAAATTAATTTTTATTATACATAAAGTTAATAAATTAAATATAAAATTTTAAATTTCAGTAATCAAAATTTTAAGTTCCTCCAAAAATTTAACTTCCATCTAATAATTATATAAATAAATATATTTAATTACAATTATTGAATTAATATTGACATTATTTATAAATTTTATTGAGTTTTTCTTCTACATTGTTAAATTTCAATATTGCACATTAGAATCTAAGTGTTTAACTAATCTGATACTATTAAATTAATTTTAGTTTTACATATTATATCCTAGTTAAACATAGTAAAATGGTTAAAAGTAAAAAAAAATAGCAGCATTTAATGCTTTTGGCAACCGAGGGCCTTAGAATGACCTTCTATGTACAGAAGGCGTACTTGACAGTGTCAATTGTCATTTCTTCCACGTATGATTGCGTTCCGGGGGGGGTGTTACCTCAATTTTTTAATCCAAAAAATGAGGTAAATAGTGTGGGAGTAAAAAGTAGGTTTTTTACCTCGATTTTCAACCGACATCAGTTGGATTTGTCTGCAATGTCGGTTGTAGCAAGAAGGCCGACGATTGAAGAACATATGTGCGACCTCGATTAACCCGACGTCGACTTCCACTTCCTGCGAGGTCGTCAAATGCGCGAATGCAGTCGAAGGTGGATTAGTTATTGTGACGTCCACATGACCGATGACAGTCCACACAGTGTGCTATGTCGCATGACGTGGACCACCCACGTCGTGTGCACGCTGACGTGGACCTTTTACAAAAACGACGTCGTTTTGATTGGCCGAGGTTGCAAAAAAAGCCTTCGATTGAAACGTCAGTCAAGTGTCGTCTGGCCACTAGTACACACGACGTCGCAGACCTTGTCGGTCAGACTTGGTTTATCGTACAATATTATAATATTTAATATTTGGTAGTTAAATGATTAAACGTCATACCACATTCAGTTTTTTTTTCAATTAATGAGAGAAAGAAGGACATGTTCAAACCAACAAAATTATAACATATAATACAAACACATGTTGTCACATATTGAAATACATAAAGTTAATTTGAAATTAACTAATTATTTGAATTGAGACACCATTTTCTACGTTGCACACCATTAAACTTGTTAAAACGACTAGTGAAATGACAAGTCAATCCATCTACATACTGAAAGTCCATCGATGACTCTCCTCGGGCCTATTAATATCATTACATACAAAACAAAATTTATGTTAGAATTGGGTAGCTCTCTAATGAAATACACATAATGTAGTAAAACGTAGACGACAATAAAGCCAAAATGGTAAAAGTAAGCTGAACTGGTTACATGCAACGTTGCGGGTAAGAAATGATGACGTCGCGGGTAAGAAATGATGATGTCGCAAGGACCGAATAATTAGCGACGTCAGACATTCATTCACATTAGAACAATCTGAAGTTATATGTGAAGTCGATAATGGTTCCGTAACATTTTGCATGGAACGACGGCATGTGACCGAAGTCGCACATTCAAACTATGCTCATAGAAATCTCAGGATCTTTCTTCATAATCGAAACATACATGGCACCATCTTGGAAAGAATAACAACAGAAAAGATATAACATGTAAATCAAGCATCATACCTCATGTAACGTAGGAATCTTTGACCAATTATTGATTAAAAAAATATATAGTAGGATCATCACATAAATAATTGGTAATTGAACATGTAATAGATGGAAAAACTACCTCATTTAATTAGGAATCGGAGATGCTCCATCCTTGGACACTTGTTGATGTTTGAGAGAACAACTTGATTAGATCTTTAAATGTTGTAAGGTTGTGAATGAAATGGATGATGGGAGTTTGGGTTGTAAGATTGGTGTTGGAAATGGGAAATGGGTGTTAGTGTTGAAATTTATTAGATTGAAATAGAGTGGGGGAAATTTTGGGTTCAAAATTTTGGCTGGAAATTTGAATTCCCGCTAGAAATTTTAGAGTTGCCGACATCGGTTTGTATTCGTAGTGGTGTCGTGTAAATCGACACACGTGCGACCTCGCAGACACTATAAATTCAAAGGGGGTAATATACACTGTTTCAAGATTGTGGCCAGTCCATCGACCCGTTCATGCCAATAGCTGAACTTTATTGTTAAAAAAATTTGAATAAAATAATGTTATCGCCAATTTTGCATTTTGGAAAGGGAAATAATGGAATACTAAAACAAATGACATAATACTTTTTAAAAATTTGATGGTCGGACTTTCAATACCTATTAAATTTTTTAAAAACTGAGAATATATAATTTCATGCGCTTCTATGCGGTGGAAATTATTGTGTTCATAACGCTTATTGTAAGGGTAATAACGGAATACTAACACAAATGACGGACGGTAACCCCGAATCGCGGACGGGACACTTGCAATCCCAAGTCAAACTCTTTACCACCGTAACTGATACAAAAACTCGCATAAATCCACAGAGAGTTCCACAAGTTCCTTAGGAATGAACTTTGTATACATATAAATAATCATCTACAATTTACTCTGGACAATGTACTTGCGCTTTTTAAAATTTGATGGCCAGACATTTATTACCTATTAATTTCTTTAAAACCTAGAATATATCATTTCATGCGATTCTATGCGGTGGAAATTATTGTGCTCATAACGCTTATTGTAGGGGTAACAATGGAATGTTAACACAAATGACGGAAGGTAACTCCGGATCGCGGACGGGACACTTGCAATCCCAAGTCAAACTGTTTATCACCGTAACTGATAAAGAAACTTGTATAAATCCACATAGAGTTTCACACGTTCCTTAGGAATGACCCTTGTATACTTATAAGTAATCATCTACAATTTACTCTGGACAACGTACTTTCGACCATACCAGACGCTAATAAAGTTCGGTAACAATTGTAAGGTTAAAATAGCAGTCTCTGCTAGGAGTGTTCAAAAATACCCGGCCCGTCCATCCACCGGTCCGATATAAAATAACCAAACACCTTTTCATTTTTCAAGGCCGGGTACCCGGCCCGATATTTTACATTTTAACGGGCCAGGGCCAGGGCCGCAAAAGTGTGATTTTCGGGTACCCGGGATACCAGGTAATATTAAAATATATTTAACTGCTTTTAATTTAAAATAATATTTTTCTACACATCTACTCTCAATTGTACATTTCTATGTAATGTTAATAATTAAATAATGTGATTTTTCATAATATTCAAGTGCTAAGTTTTCAAGCATTTTCTTTCAACTTCGAATTCTCAACCGTTCATTCTAAGTTCCGACCATTCCGTTTCAGCTTTGAATTTTCAATTATAACCCTACTCTCAACCCAATTCTAGCAGTAGCCAGTATGTCAAATTGATAAAAAATATATTTGATTTTCCATCACAAATATTTTATTAAACTTTCGTAAGGTCTCCACTCAATTAAAAATTATTAACACAATGATCTTATTCACTTCATTTCAACATATTTTGTTATGTTCGTCCAAACTAGGGAATGATGATGATGATTACGGACTTGTTACTCTTAGTGATCATTATATGCTGAATTCTTTTAATAATAAAATGGGATAATTATTTTTACAAAAAAATGGTACGAGAATTCAATTGTTAAACTACTTTACCCATCATTGTAAAGATATTTTTCTTGCACTAATACAAATTTAAGTTACATAAAGAAATGACAATTATCTCAAAAACATCAATTTTATATGGGTCAACGGGTACCTTGTTACCTGGCCCGGATAATCCGGGTACCCGCATTGCGGGTACCCTGTTCTTCCGGGCTGGGTTATGGGCAACATTTTTAACTACCCACAAATGCGAGTACCCAAAAGTACGGGTACCCGCATTTGAACACCCCTAGTGTCTAATATACAAATATATGTTATTAAGGTCAATTGTTTCTGTCTTGGTTAAATGCTGACCTAGTTGATATGCTATAGGGCTGAAATAGTGAGGCCCAATACCATAAAATCGATGTCAGTCATATGTCGTTCATATGTGGTTGTACCTGAACAGGTATGCGACGTCGCTTACACATAGGTACAACGTGGGCCTTCCCATATTAGTGGGCTGAAATGGTGAGACCCACACTCAAATTGGCCGAAGTCGCTCATTGTTCAGTCCAAAAATATCTATAGACGACTGTTATGCGACGCCGCACATACCATAGGTGGAAGCTTTACAAACATTTAAATGGAGCCCACCACTCATACATTACTTCAAAGTTTCACATTTCCCTTGAATTTTATCGATGCCCCTGCCAATCTTGTCAAACGTATGCTTTCCACGTGTAGTTACATTACTTTTGTTATTCTATTTATCCTAGAATTTGTTATCAATATGGATTAGGGTTACCATGTGTTAATTGTTTAAAGTTTTGATGTTTTTATGAATTGGGGTGGTAAGGGTTTAGGGTGTTATTATTTGGTTTCTAAGTTTTCTAGCTGCATTGTTCGGTTTAGAGCCTAAAACTGTTCCCAGATTTCTTCTCTTATTTATGTAATCGATCTTCTGTCATGCGAGGTCGCTAACATATCAGTCGTCCCATGTTATACTAATATATATGCGACGTCGCTAGGTCTGAGTGACCTTGCCGTTCTCTCGGTTAACCATTCGATTATACCGGCTGGTTAGCGATTTTGGGTTGACTAGGTCAACTAACCAAAATATTTGTGATCAATATCCCACTTCTGTTTACTACAGCATTTAACACTCACGATAATATGAATTACAATAATCATTTCTAGCAATGCTGGTTCCAGCCATGACCCGATCGAGGTAAGTGATTCTTAGTTATTTTTTTTAAATATTTCTTCTATTATATTAATAATATTATAAATGAAATGTTAATAATTTATTTGACCAATTTAGATCCGTACTGATTCGGATGATGACAGTCTGCGATGAATACTTTCAGGCATATAATGTTTTTTCCCATATTCTGACCCAAACAAACTTTGGGTCAATTCCAATTATGGTAAGTCTACCTTATTTTAAATAATTTGAATTTCCGATTGACTTTTCTATAGATTACTTTCATAAGTTCTAACAAAGGTTTTTTGTTTATAATTCAGTACATCCCTAACAAAATTGTGGAGCTCTTACTGGCGTACAAGGTGGATGTTGTGATCAGGTGCAAAGGGAGGGAGTATCACATGCACTATTTAGGGAGCGGGGTGCTCAAGACCCATACCACAAAGGGGTTTGGCCAATTTATTGCCATAGAGCAACTCGTGGTTGGGGACACCCTATATTTCAAGATCCTCATTGGTGTTGGGCCAGTAATTTTTTGTGTTCTCATTCTTCCCCCACAAACATTATATGATTTTCTTAGTATTCACATGACAATGTACTTTGAACAGATTGATTCTTATTTGGAAGAATAAAGGACCTTGACGTATTTCTTGTTGGAATTTTTTTTGTAAAATCAATGTTACTGAATTTAAGCCATAAATTCAACGTTATTGAATGTTCTCATTTTAATTCAATTAGTGTTATTGAATGTTCACGTATTAATTCAATGTTGTTGAATGTTCTCATATTAATTCAATGGAAATGAATGTTCTCATATTAATTTAATGTTATTGAATGTTTATTGAATGTTTATTATTAAATAAAAAGTAAATCGCTGGTGGGCTGCATTTGTGAGGCTTATGCACATATGCGACGTTGGTCACTATTTTGGCATAGTCTTGGACTAACTGCCATAACGTCATTTTAGAACTGTTATATATATATATATATATATATATATATATATATATATGAGCACCCCCCTACAAGTTCAAGCTTCTCTTCATAAGTTTGCCTCAAATTCCAACTGTCTCTCACCTCCCTTCACTTCTCCACTGGAAGAAAGGTAGGGTTTTTCTAACCTTCTAACATGTAATTTTAGTAATTCCTAGTTTGCATTGTCCGATATATGGTTTGTCAATGTTTTATGTTTTCTTTATGTTCTACTCCCTCTGTCTCACTCTAAATTGCTTATTTACTTTTTCATAGTTTTCAATAGGCATGTTTGACCATAAATATCTTTAGTTACCTATAATAATTTCATATAAAAAATTCATATTTTTAGAAAATAGGTGTTAAGACAAATCTAATAATAGCTCACGTGATATTTTTATTATGTAAATATTAATTATATTTAGGGTCAAAGTTTACAAAGTTTGACTCTCAAAAAGTAAATAAGCAATTTAGAGTGGGACAGAGGGAGTTATTTTCACAAACATTTTTGATATGGTGAACTTTCGTTGGATGTAGACTTAGGTACTAAATTTTGGTAGGGCTCTGATAACGTATGGGCCATAAGGCCCAATAACAGCCAAAGGCCCCATGTCCGTATGAGAAGGCAAGAGGAAGGCAACGGGCTTAGCAAGTGGCTGATGAGACCTGACATACGGAAGGTGTCCTATCATCCACCAAAACACATAAAATAAGGGGCACACACAGGGGAAAAAGGTAACTTACAATCAAAACATCTATTCACCGGAGATTCTCTCTATGCAAGATTCAAGGCTGACTACAGCGTCAGAGCAGGCACGACCCCGTGCCTGCCTGCCTCACCTTAGTTTACCTGTTTTGCAGGTCCAGAAGCACATTGGACTCAAGGAGATTATCTGTGGGTGAAGATACAAATTTTGGCATTAACATTGGCTTCATTTGTGGGGAATGCTATACTTTTTTCAAGCATCTGCGTAGCTCAAACGACATGGAAGCAACCAACAGGAAATCTGTTCCACCAAGTGGTGATGAAGGACGTGACGCAACTGGAGGAGGACTCAACTCCAACCCTGACGCCGATGGGAGAGAGACACTAGTTGCACACCTCGATGGAGCTGGATAACAACTCGGAGGTACTTCAGGAGCTCCTAGCATCCCAAAATGAAATGCTGAGGAGAATGAAAAGCCTGAAGGACCTCCAGAACGGTGAGACAAGAAGAAGGGGCATAAACTTGCAGCCAACGTAGTTATTCCCCGAGCAGGAGGCGGAGAGCGAGGAACCCATTCGGAAGGACAAGGGCTCGGAGATAGCCCGGAGTAGAACTTTCTCCAGAAAGAAAGAGCCAGTTGCAGAGGGAGAAATGGTGGAAGACCGTGAATGGTGGGAAGGCTATGTGTCATGGCCTAGGATAAAAGAGCAGGACAGAGGTAAGGCCCCAGCTAGAGAGTCAGCGTTAAAGGTAAGGAAGGAGAGCAGGGAATCCTCCTTCACCATGAGGATTCAGGTGTTTACAGCTGACCCAAAGCTTAAAATACCGGCAAATATGGGGCAGTATAATGGTGAGGCAGATCTGGAAGACCACTTGCACACATTCTGCACCAACATGGCAACCTTTGCAGTATCGCAGGCCATTTGGTACGGAGTGTTTGTGACCACCCTGATAGCTGCAGCCAGGGTGTGGTTCAAGAACCTGGAGGACGAGACGATCGGCAACTTTAGCCAGTTGGACCAGAAGTTCTTAGCACTTTTCATGCAGAGAAAGAAGTTTCAGAAGACGTGCTCCAAGCTACTAGCCATCAGGAAGAAGCCATCATAGACGTTGTCAATGTACTATGAACATTTCAACGATGAGGCTAATCAGGTAGAAGAAAGGAGCAGACAGTTCCTCATTGGCATGTTCGTCAAAGGAGCAGACTGTTCTTGAGGGACTGCACCCTGGACCCACCAGGAATAATTGATGACCTGATGAAGAGAGTAGGGAACTTTAATAGGGTGGACCTAGCTGACCAGAGCAGCAAGGAGACATAGGTTGGCCAGGGGCAGAGAAGGGCTGAGATGGATGGAAAAGCAAAGAAGGCAGAACGTGCTAAGACAGCTACCCCTCTGTTGCCCAACAGGTTTAACAGGTCGGACAGGGTCTTTATGCCACTCATAAAAATGGCAAAGGATATTTTCACCCTGTACACATGGAAGAACATCTGGGATATGCCGCCAAAGATGAAGAAGGACACTGACAAGAGGATTAAGTCTCAGTTATGTGATTATCATGGTGACCATGACCATGATACAAATAATTGCATTCATCTAAAATACAACATTGAGGATTGTGTCCAGAGTGGCGAGCTCACGCATCTGGAAAAGAGTCCCAAATCTCATAACAAAGCTGCCTGGCAAAGCAAGAACAAGCATGGAGGGCTCGCATATAAGAAAAATAGGGCAAGGCCAGAAGCCTAGACAGAGAACGCTATAGTGAGAGAGGCAAAGAGGCTGACAGAACTAAAGTCAAGGATGAACGAGGAAAAAGACAAAGGGAGGATTCCCCAATGGAATACAGCAGGTCCACATGGTGACAGGCATATATGTCATTATAGGAGGAAACACTGGAGGCTAAACAGAATCCCAGCAAAAGGCTCATTATAGGAAGACCCCACAACCGATGCCTGAAGATAGGAAGCTAGGGCCAAACAAAACAATAATGTTTAACTCTAGCGACCATATACTGGACATGCTAGTGAGAGGAGATGCCATGGTGATAACAGTGAGGGTGATGGACAAAATAATTCACTGGGCATACGTGGACAACGGGAGCTTGGCAGGATCATGTACTGGAGTTGTTTCGAGAAGTTGGATGAAAACACGAAGAGGAAGCTACAACCTACAGAGATCCTGCTGGTGGACTTCGCAAACAGAATAATATGGCCGAAAGGGACCATACTCCTTGTAACAGTGGGGGAAGGAGAGAAGAGCAAGACAGTGGACATGGAGTTTATAGTTGTGAAAGCAATCAGTCCGTACAACATGATTTTGGGTAGGCTGGCCCTAGCCCTGTTGAAGGGGATTGTGTTGACCCTGCACATGCTTCTGAAATTCCCTATGAGAGGGGGGGATAACAGCTCAACAAGCGAAAGTGAGAAAACTATGACACAGGTCGGGAGAGTCAAGGAAACCACCCCGACCTATCAGGATGGTAATGGGCGGAGATGACCCATCCAAGTTAGATGCAGAGGTGGAGGCAACAAAGATAAACGGAGACTAAATAGTGCAGGTAGGCGTGACACTCCCTCCTGAGGTTAAAATGGAGTTGATAGGGGTTTTAATGGAGAAGAACGCCTTTGCATGGAGATCGGAGGATATGATGGGAGTCTAGAAAAGTGTGGGTTGTCACGAGCTGAAAGTAGACCCGTCTCACAAGCCGGTGAAGTAGAAGAGGAGAATTCTCTGCAGGGAGAGAAACGAGGCAGTGAGTAAGGAGGTAAGCCAGCTGGTCGCAGCGGGGATCCTACAAGAAATCCCCTACCCGACCCGGCTGGCCAACCCCGTGTTGGTAAGAAAAGCAGATGGCAGCTGGAGAATGTGTATGCATTACACAGACATGAACAAGACATGTCTCAAGGATTGCTACCCATTGCCAGTTGTAGACCAAAAGGTAGATGCACTTACCAACTATCCAATTAAATGTTTTCTTGATGCATATAAGGGGTATCACCAAATACCCATGCTAGAGAATGATGCAGAAAAACTACTTTTATTATTGGGAAGGGAGCCTTTGGCTACCGAATGATGCCATTTGGCTTGAGGAATGCTGGAGCCATGTATCAAAGGTTAGTAGATAAAATATTCCAAAGAAGATCGGAAGGAATCTGGAGGTGTATGTGGATGGCATGGTCATAAAGAGCAGCTAGCATGAGACCTTTCTGGAAGATGTCTAGAAAACCCTAATGCATTTCGGGGAGACATGAGCAAAGTTGAACCCAGCCAAATGCCAGTTTGGCGTGGGAACAGGGAAGTTTTTAGGACACGTGGTGTCAAATGAAGAGCTAAGGGCAAACCTAAAGAAATCTAAAGCAATCCTGGAAATGAAATCACCTGGTACGGTGAAGGAGATACAAAGCTTGAATGGGAAGCTGGCATCCATGAACCGCTTTATGTCCCAGGCAGCAGGGAGAGCACTCACTTTATTCAAAACCTTTATGGGGTGTGTGGATAAGAAAGGGGCAATACAGTGGGAGGGGCCCAAGGAAAGGGAATTTGAGGAGCTCAAATCCTACCTGAAGGATTTTCTCACTCTGACCAGCCCAAAGAAGGGGAAACCCTGTATTTGTATATGGCAGCCAATGAGGAAGCAATCAGTGGGGCTCTAGTGAAAGAGGAGAACAGAATATAGCGACCAGTGTATTTTGTTAGTAGGGCTCTGCAAGGGTCAGAGAAGAAGTACACGGATTAGGAGAAATTAGCATTGGATGTAGTTCATTCTGCGAGAAGGCTCAAGCTGTACTTCCAAGTGCACCCTATGATAGTACTAACCATCCATCCGTTAAAAGAGATATTAACTAAGCCGAAGGCCTCAGGGAGGTTAATGAAATGGGAAGTGGGGCTGGGAGAACATGCTATTGAATATTCCCCAAGGAGAGCAATGAAGGGGAAGGTAATGGCAGACTTCTTGGCTGAAATACCTAGAGGAAAGAAAATAAAAGAACCAGAGGAAATAATATGCCAGGAAAAAACAGTCAACTCTCACTGTCTGACGGGGCTAGATGTGTGGAAGTTATATGTTGATGGGGCATCTGGAGTGGAAGGTGCAGGGGCAGACCTGGTAATATCAAACCCAGAGGGTGAAGAGGAAACCTACGCCCTGTGTTTCAAGTTCCCTGTGTCAAACAACGAGGTTGAGTATGAGGCATTGATAGTAGGCATGGAGATAGCCAGGAAAGTAGGAGCGAAGAAGCTGCAAGCCTATAGGGATTCCATGATGGTAGCTAACTAGTATAATGGGCAATATGCTGCCAGATAACCAACCATGATGAAGTACAGAGACAAGGTTAAGATCCTGGCATCCAGTTTTGAGGAGTTTGATATTACCAGGGTCCCAAGGTCTTAGAACACAAGGGCTGACGTGCTTAGAAAGCTGGCATCCTCCGCACATGCCCACTTGACTAAGTCGGTGTTGGTCAAAGAGTTAGCAAGTAGGTTGACAGAGATGGGCCTGGTGGCTGCAATATAGGATGCATCACCCAATTAGACGACCCCCCTCTGGGTGTACCTGAAGTATGGGGTGATGCCAGCGGATGACAAAGAGGCAAGAGCGATCAAGAAGATGGCTCTGCAGTTCTCCTTGAGAAATGACTTGTTTTACAAAAGGGGATACACAAACACATGGCTCAGATGCACGGAGCCAGAGCAGGCTTACACAATCCTCCGCAAAATACACGAAGGGTGTTGCGGAAGCCACCTGAGACCAAGAATAGTTGCACTACGGGCTATGCAAGCAAGGTATTACTGGCGAACCATGAAGGAAGATGCGAAAAACTTGGTTAAGATATGTCATAGGTGCCAGAAGCATGCCAGGATCCAGAGGCTCCCTGCAGAGAGAATGACTAGCATAAGATCGCCCTGGCCCTTTGCTAAATAGGGGATTGACATCATCAGACCTTTCCCAGAGGCAGTAGGGAAGAAAAAGTTTCTGGTGGTGGCAATAGATTACTTCACAAGGTGGGTGGAAGCAGAGGCTGTAACAAAGGCAACATGAAGAAAGATCACAAACTTTTCATGGAGAAACATAGTGTGAAGGTTTGGAATCTCACAAGTGATAGTGAGCGACAATGGGAAGCAGTTTTCCAACGAGCCTTTCAAATCATAGTGTGTGCCTGAATATAAGGCAGCAATTCACGTCAGTAGGGCATTCCTAGGAAAATGGGTAGATAGACGTGACAAATAGAATGATTGTGCAAGGCTTGAAAAAGAGGCTAGGAGAGGCCAAAGGAGAATGGGAGGAAGATCTGGCAAGTGTGCTGTAGCCATACAGGATCACACCC
The DNA here is from genome assembly GCA_037428765.1 of Rubia yunnanensis. Taxonomy (NCBI): domain Eukaryota; kingdom Viridiplantae; phylum Streptophyta; class Magnoliopsida; order Gentianales; family Rubiaceae; genus Rubia; species Rubia yunnanensis. The sequence continues at coordinate 27,705,512 of CM075069.1, read as the reverse complement.
AGGACAACCACGAAGGAATCTTCCTATAGGCTATGCTTTGGGATAGAGGCCATCATCCGGCCTGAAATTGCTGTTCTCAGCAGAAGGGTAGTCGAGCAAATGAATCAAGAAGAAAATAGTCAAGAAATCAGGGAAAACCTAGAGGAGCTGGAGGAAGTCAGAGAAAGAGCATCGCTTAAGGAGGATGCATATAAGTCATGGATGGAGAAACACTATGATAGCAAAGTCAGGGCCAGGACCCTAAGGGTAGCAGACTTGGCACATAGGAAAATGAGGCAAGCAGGGTCCATGGGCAGAAGAAGTTGGATACAGAGTGGGAAGATCCATACAAGGTGCTCGAAGTGTTGGGCAAAAGGGCTTACAAGCTGGAGACACTCGACGGCAGGCCGATCTCACGCACATGGAACATTGTCTACCTCATAAGGTACTGTGCATAAATATTTACAAAATATGATTACATAAGCGGTGCCTGCAGGCAGACAGGGTCATTTTTATGAACATGTAGGGATGTGATTCCCTGGGTGGTATTTTTTAAGCCCATGAGGGGCATGGCCTATAGGAAATCCCGACATGTACCCTAGCTGTCTCTTTTGCCATTTTGCCATTTTCAAATGCAGTAAAAGAATTAGCCAAAAAAACATGTATGGCAAGCCAAAAAGAAAGAAAGAAGGGAGCAGCGACCCTGGCCGGGAAGGAAAGGGCGCAAAGATTCACCTCCGGCCATAACCAGAGCTGTAAAAAAACAAGCTGACCCTGACTAAAAGTTGCAGCCCTGGCTATGACAGCCATGGAAATTGATAAGTTAGGGACAAGTAGGCAAAGGGATATACCTTCGGCCACAACCCAAGCTAAAGGAAAATGGGCTGGCCCTAACTCAAAGTTGCAGCCCCGGCCCTGACAGAAAGGGAAATTGCTAAGCCAGGGACAAGTGGGCAAGATGATATACCTTTGGCCACATCTAGAGCCGAAGGAAAACAAGCCGGCCCTGACTCAAAGTTGTAGCCCTAGCTCTGACAGCCATGGAAATTGCTAAGCCAAGGACAAGTAGACAAGAGGATAAACCTTCTGCCACAACCAGAGCTAAAGGAAAATGAACCGGCCCTGACTCAAAGTTGTAGCCCTAGCTTAGACAACCAGGGAAATTGCTAAGTCAGGGACAAGTAGGAAAAATGATATACTTTCAGCCACAGCCAGAGCCGAAGGAGAATGGGATGACACTGACTAAAAGGGGCGACCCTGGCTCCAATAACTAGGGAAATTGCTAAGTGAAAAACAGGCAGGGAGTCAGATTGGTGTACGATTACATACAGGCTTTCAGCCCCGGTTGAAAATAACAACCTTGACCCCAGCAGTCAAGAAACGTACTAACCAGGAGCACTTAACCGGAAAGACCAAACCCCGGTAGCAACAATTTTGTTCCCAACATCCAGTAGGATCAAAATGGGAATGAGACAAAGAGAAGGGATGTCCAAAAATAGGTCAACATTTCGGAAAGACACATCACTTTTGGCAATTGATGACCAACAAAAAACAGGTCAGATGATCAAAACAAGACCAATAAGGGAAATAGATGCTATCAGCAACAACAATTAGCATTGACACAAAAATACTACAATCTTCGGGCAAATAAGGAGTTCAAGTCAACAATTTTTCAAAAAAATGGAGGGAGAAGGATATCTCCCCACAAATCCAATAGGGGAACATACAACCCCAACAAGAGTTAAGTTTGGATAAAAAAGAAGCAAAAGGACAGAAAAGTTTCATCCCTCAGCAGGGGAAATACAGACCATCATCAGAAATAAAGATACAATTATAAAGCCTTCAAGGCTTAGCATCATCAACAACTTAACCCCTCTCCACGGCCCAAGCTTTGCCCTCGCCAGTCACTTCCCTGTAAGTGCCACTTGCAGTGTCAGCCTTTTGGTCAGGCTGCTTCCCTGCATCAATGACTTGCCACGAACCGCTAGCAGAGTGCGCGTCCGGCTCAGTAAAGGCACTGTCTGGGTTCCACATCTCCAGCTCGGCCAGGGTCATGCTAGGATCCAGCTGAACAAAGTACTCAGCAAAATTATGTTCACAAAAAGGAATAGAGGTATCACCAAAAACATCCCGGAATATAATTAGATGGCCTTCAATAGGGTGTCACTTAGCATGAGCAGACATATGGGTGGCGCGAGAGGAAGAGCAGTAGCCAAACGAAGGTGAGAAGGGGACCACCTGGACAGGAAGAACCCCAAGGGTAACACCATAGGGCTGGGCGGTAGGCTGGGAGGTAGGAGTCTCATGAACCTCTTCAGGGATAACTTCAAAGCCGGTGCCAGTACTCACCTTTGCGACTCTTTTTTCAGAAGACCAATGGGTCCTCTGCCGATGCAGCTCCTCATTGGAGACCTCGATGTCAGACAACTCAATAGCCACCATTTGTTAGTTTGCCACGCTAGGTGTCCCCTCGCTGTTAGCCGGGAGGCAAGAGTTGGAAGCCTTCCGGGGAATCTTCACAAATCACCCAAGAAATTTTCAACTGATGTGTCTGCAAAGAAAGAAAGAAAAGGTTAGAACAAGAAGAACATGTTAATATACAAAGAAAGAGACAGTCAAAAAATTGAAGCTATGGGCCTATACCGGTCAAGTCAGAAGGCCCCTCGCCAAGGGCTGTGTCGTCTGGCAGGAAGGGAAGAGCAACAACCCGCAGGTCTGAGTCCTGCAGGAGACGCTCACACTTCACTGTCACTGCCTCAAGGTGGATAATGAAGGACTGAAGGACAGCCGCCTCGGCATCACTAGTCTGGGACCCACACCATATCTCGGGACCAGTTTCAAGGCCCTGCCGGGTGCCTTCCAAGCCCACAACCAAAGATTCATCCATGAAGATGTATAATTGTTTCCAGTCGATGCAAGTAGGAAATTCAGTAAAAATTTATGGACATCCTGCCTGAGTTTCAGGAAGGTCCAGCTAGGGGGCATCCTAGCGGATTTGCAGAAAACACGGAAGAGGGGGATGCTAGGCTCAACATGAATGAGGTGGCATAAAATTTCAAATCCCAGAAAAAGACAGACATAGTTAAGAGGCAGGTCAGTCAGGCTCAACCCGTAATAGGCCAGCACGGTATGGAAGAAAGGAGACAAAGGCAATAGTGCTCTAGGGTATCCACGTAGACTGCAACCGTGTCAGATGGCGCATCTAGCACGGTCTGTAGGTAGCTATACTTGGTTACCAATATTATTGAAGGTGATTTCACCAGTTTTGAAGGCCGCTTCGATCACCCGACGGGCAGAATGAAACTTAAGGTTGGTGGTAACACAGAAGGAATCTTCCTTAGAGGGACCCACCATCGACACCATGGCAACAGAAATAAAAAAGACTGAGAGAATAGGAAAGAAAATGTACATGAGTGGAAATGAATGGCAGACAGGAGAGAGAGACAGAGTGGAAGCAAAGCGAAGGCGGAATGAGCAAAGAAACTGATAAAAAAGGAAGCAAGTCAGGAAGGTAGGAATTTGAAGGAAAAAGGAAAGAAGCCAAACAGGCTCTATAAATTCCTCAGGAGGTAGAGTGGTTAGAGAGTGATGATAACCGCCTCGGGGAAGAGGCAGAAATTAAGGCCCCGCATGCGGAAGTGGGAGAAAAAAGAGACACGCAGCATATATATGAGCAGATAGCATAACCATCAGAATCCGCCTGGAATAAAACTGCAGACGCATGACCCAGATGGTTAAAAATAAATAAATAAAAACTACCTACTCTCCTGCCAAGAAGGCTCAGGATAGCCAGCAGGAACCAGACAAGGTACCTGCAGTCTGACAGGCAGGAAAACTCATATGCTCATAAGCCAAGGATGAGCATCTCAGCCCAGAGCCTCAGACATGACCCTACCTGCTGAGTCTTGGGCTGGGGGGACTTGATAACGTATGGGCCATAAGGTCCAATAACAGCCAAAGGCCACAGGCCCGCATGAGAAGGCAAGATGAAGGCAATGGGCTTAGCAAGTGGCTGATGGGACGTGACGTATGAAAGACATCCCATCAACCACCAAAACACATAAAACAAGGCACACTCACATGGGAAAAAGGTAACTTACAATCAAAGCTACTACTCACCTAAGATTCTCTCTACGCAGGGTCCATGGCTGATCGGAGCGTCGGAGCAGGCACGACCCTGTGTCTGCTTGCCTGACCTTAGTCTGCCTTTTTTACAAGTCCAGAAGCATGCAGGACTGAAGGAGATCATATGTGGGTGAAGATACAAATTTTGGCATTAACAGACTCCATAGGGTTTTTGTATAATTTTATGCTGTTAAATCTTAGTTTTTTTGGGTGTTAAGTGTTTTTACCCATAGCTTCCTCTGATATGTACGACCTCGGTCAGACATCTGTTACAGTTCATTTACTGCGATATTATATCGAAGTCGCATACTGTTATTTTTAGTAGCATGTTATTTAGTAAGTGGCGGTGCACGTTTGTCGTCTTACCTTCGGTCTAATCAATGAGCTCCCAACATTTTGGCAACGTTGCACATTGAAATTCATGTTGCTTCCCTATTCACATTTTAATTTCTTATGCAGGACAAATGGCTGGCGAAGGGTCTTCAAGCCATCCATTTTTCAAGGTCCTCAAACATTTCACAACATATAATTATTAAAACATATCTTCACACTTTACCACAATATTTTGTTTTCATGCAGTTCTCCACACAACTGAGCGATCTTGATCCTATTGTGTTCGACATTGAGGATCATACAATGGCTCCCAAAAGCCCACACTCCACTGTACCCTGAAGCAGCAGAACTTTGGGAAGAACCCAACTTTGGTAAAACATTTAAAATTAATATGCAATTTCAAATATTTCCACATATATATATATGTATAAATATATTTCTAATCAATATTTTTTCCCTGATTTAGTACATCTCGTGGGAGATTGTACCACTACTGCTAAGTGCAAAGAACCCCGTAGTGCTGAGGTGCTACGCGACAGAGTACCGTATGAACTACTCGGGGGGGGGGCAAGATCAAGGCTCTTTCTCCAAAGGGTTTTGGAGAGTTCTTTAAGGAAAACAACCTACACATCGGGGACACCTTTTTCTTCAAGGTGATCGAAGCTGGGGGGTCTATCGTCTTCAAGGTCATCATTATCAAAGCTGCTTGAGTTTATTGCAATCTCTATTATGTTTGAATTAGGACAAATCTTATTCGAATTATGTACTGATTGTGAGAATGTTTACACGAGTAATAGTACTGTTTTTCTAGTTATTTAACTATCTAATTTGAACATCATAAGATTGATTGTACGTGTTCATATGTGTGTTTTCATATGATTTGAACTTCATATGGTTGACATCCTCATCTATCACGGTCAAATTCTTTACTTTAACTTATCTCTTCAAATATGTGCAACGTTGCTAGGTTATTCACTAAATGCATCAATATAAGTGAGGTTAATGGCAACATCGACCATGGTTCCAACTAAACATGTGCGACGTCGCACATTGCTCGGTAATATTATTTACTTCATTTTTTAATCTGTTACTACAATTTTTATTAACCGAGGTAAAAAACCAATTATTTTCCTCAGGTTTTATATAACCAAGGTAAAAAATACCTTTTACTTTGAAAAAAATACAACCGCGGTAAAAGAATTTTTACCTCAATTTTTTTGGGGTTAAGAAAAAAACTTAGGTAAAAGGGGCAAAGTAAAATATCATTTTTCTTGTTGTGTTGATGCCTTGAAGTGACTGTCTCATTGGAGAAGTATTTTTGGTTTGGGAGTCTGTCAATCCTACGTGTTTACTGATTTTCTCCAAACTGACCCTAGGTTGGAGATGCTCCTAAATGCCACTTCATGAATTTTGATAAAAACTAGGTAAAACCCAATTACCAACTTCATAATAACTTCTTTTTCATTTTAATTTCTAATTAAATAAAAATACAAAACAAAGTGTCAATAATTGGTTGTTTGGCATTGCACAAATAAAGAGGTACCAACTCCCTAATTAAGGAGCAATTCCTTATCAAAGAGTGGTACTTAAAACTCCACAATTGTCATACTTAAATAAGAAGTGCTCCTTATTAAGAAAAGTTGGGTTAAGAACCTACCATTGTTGAGGATGCTCTAACATATGGTTCCTCCAAATAAAAAGTTTTATCAATTTGCTGGTGATTTTGATACTTTCGTAAACATCGGGGTTCGTTATGAAATTGTAACCCTGCCATATCTAAAGGAGGTATTCTGCCCAGTAATCCATTCGCCGGTCACAATGGTCGTTGATAACATTAAACGACTGGCTACAGTCCTTAAACCGCTTACACCACCGCCTTCATCCGCCATAAAACCACCTCAGTCGAGTACGTCGCAATCAGAGCTAGAGACCCCGCATTTAAGAAACTCATGGAGATGTACAAAACCTCCTCAAAGTCATCGCCATCCAAGACCTCATCCTTTCCACCACCACTGACACCACCATCGCGGGCCAGCTGCGCCCCTCCAATTCACTAGACTTCCTCCACCACCTATTCCAAAAATTTCACCTCAACTGCAGCGCCGCCACCTTCCTCCACAAGTACCCTCACATATTCCACATCTTCAACCACCCCACTGAATTCCACCCCTACTGCGCCCTCAGAACTGCCGCCTTTGAAATATTTGAGAAGAATCTAAGGCCATCAGGAAATCCATTCCAATTGTCGTTCAATGATTGGTATGAATTCTTGCAATGTCACCCTCTAGGACTGTGCCTTTAAGGGCCATTTTCAAAGTGTAGAAGGAGGTTAGTTTTCTGGATGATTTTGAGCAGGGGTGGAACTACCATGGCGCGTGGTAGGGCTCCAGCCCTACTTGAGATTTTGATGCCATGGTAGTAGTGGTGAAAAGTGGCTAAAGCGCTTCCCGCCGGTGCATTGGAGTTTTCCAGTGTAATCCACATCTTGCCGGCATAATCAATCAAGGAAAAAAGCCGTAGCAGGCCTTTTTTTTGGCCCATAATACATCAAAATGACGTCATTTTGGCTCAAGTCAAATGACGTTGTTTTGATTAGTGCAGAAAAAAATGAAATCAAATTTGGGTATTTGTATTGGGCCAAAATCCAAAAAAAGGATGACCCAAATACAAAACCCAATGGCCAAATTTGCAACAAAGTGACATACCAATTTCAAACCCAAAATTAGTTTGAACTTTTAACGTGAATCAGCCAGCCAGGCTCCAGCCTCCACTCCGCCTGCCGCCGCCACCATCCCGCCACCAGCCAGAGACTCCGGACGCCGCCCCACCACCGTCTGTCCGTCCCTCCTCCAGCCCCACCTGAAAAAGAAATCCTGGTTCCACCACTGATTTTGAGGACTTGGTTATCGCTGAAAAATTGAGTCTCCTTGCTCTCGATGCCGGTAACAAGCCCAACACTCATGTTTTGAAGTTAATTTTTAATGTGGAATGTTGTAGTTTGATTTCCACAGCTGAAAATTAGAGAGTTGTATTGTTGTAGTGAGGATTGTAATGTAGACATAACTAAATGTAGTACAGCTTCAAGCATAGTTTTCCGCCCGGTATGAAGTTGAACAAGACTTTTAGGGATATAATGAAAGAATGATAGAGGATGCCTTACACTGCATTGTGCGAGCACATGTTGGTTGATGATAAGAAGAAGAGCAAGCATGGGATGAAAAGAATGGAGAAAATGGCAATTGGGATAGTTCATGAGTTCTTGAGTTTGATTGTGGAGAAAATGGCGGAGGTCGAGAAGATCAGTCAGTTTAGGAAGTGGTTTGGGATTGATTTGAATATCAGAGATTTATTTCTTGATCATCCTGTGATCTTTTATTTGTCGACTAAATAGAAGAGACATACTATGTTTTTAAGGGAGGATCATGAGAGAGGATGTTTTATTGAGCCAAATCCCATTTACCAGGCGAGAAGGAGGCTTCTTTACCTTGTTAGTATGGGCCACCGCGGATGGTCAAGAAGTAGTGCTAATCCAAAAACTATTGGTAAGCTTGAAGCGGGCGATTTTGGATAGGTAGGCTATTTTGACAATGATGATCACTCTAAAGAGGCTGAGAGTAGAAAAGATAACTGAATTTTGGTTGAGTTTTGTAATTGATATTATATGAACTAATCTTAGGAGATAGGAATATGATAATGTATGGTCCAAAATCCCAACGCCAAATGACCCCATGCCAATTAAGCCATTCAGCCCGGGATAGAAGCAACAGACATAACGTGCATTGATTGGTAAAACATTTAAAAATTAATATGCAATTTCAAATATTTCCACATATATATATATGTATAAATATATTTCTAATCAATATTTTTTCCCTGATTTAGTACATCTCGTGGGAGATTGTACCACTACTGCTAAGTGCAAAGAACCCCGTAGTGCTGAGGTGCTACGCGACAGAGTACCGTATGAACTACTCGGGGGGGGGGCAAGATCAAGGCTCTTTCTCCAAAGGGTTTTGGAGAGTTCTTTAAGGAAAACAACCTACACATCGGGGACACCTTTTTCTTCAAGGTGATCGAAGCTGGGGGGTCTATCGTCTTCAAGGTCATCATTATCAAAGCTGCTTGAGTTTATTGCAATCTCTATTATGTTTGAATTAGGACAAATCTTATTCGAATTATGTACTGATTGTGAGAATGTTTACACGAGTAATAGTACTGTTTTTCTAGTTATTTAACTATCTAATTTGAACATCATAAGATTGATTGTACGTGTTCATATGTGTGTTTTCATATGATTTGAACTTCATATGGTTGACATCCTCATCTATCACGGTCAAATTCTTTACTTTAACTTATCTCTTCAAATATGTGCAACGTTGCTAGGTTATTCACTAAATGCATCAATATAAGTGAGGTTAATGGCAACATCGACCATGGTTCCAACTAAACATGTGCGACGTCGCACATTGCTCGGTAATATTATTTACTTCATTTTTTAATCTGTTACTACAATTTTTATTAACCGAGGTAAAAAACCAATTATTTTCCTCAGGTTTTATATAACCAAGGTAAAAAATACCTTTTACTTTGAAAAAAATACAACCGCGGTAAAAGAATTTTTACCTCAATTTTTTTGGGGTTAAGAAAAAAACTTAGGTAAAAGGGGCAAAGTAAAATATCATTTTTCTTGTTGTGTTGATGCCTTGAAGTGACTGTCTCATTGGAGAAGTATTTTTGGTTTGGGAGTCTGTCAATCCTACGTGTTTACTGATTTTCTCCAAACTGACCCTAGGTTGGAGATGCTCCTAAATGCCACTTCATGAATTTTGATAAAAACTAGGTAAAACCCAATTACCAACTTCATAATAACTTCTTTTTCATTTTAATTTCTAATTAAATAAAAATACAAAACAAAGTGTCAATAATTGGTTGTTTGGCATTGCACAAATAAAGAGGTACCAACTCCCTAATTAAGGAGCAATTCCTTATCAAAGAGTGGTACTTAAAACTCCACAATTGTCATACTTAAATAAGAAGTGCTCCTTATTAAGAAAAGTTGGGTTAAGAACCTACCATTGTTGAGGATGCTCTAACATATGGTTCCTCCAAATAAAAAGTTTTATCAATTTGCTGGTGATTTTGATACTTTCGTAAACATCGGGGTTCGTTATGAAATTGTAACCCTGCCATATCTAAAGGAGGTATTCTGCCCAGTAATCCATTCGCCGGTCACAATGGTCGTTGATAACATTAAACGACTGGCTACAGTCCTTAAACCGCTTACACCACCGCCTTCATCCGCCATAAAACCACCTCAGTCGAGTACGTCGCAATCAGAGCTAGAGACCCCGCATTTAAGAAACTCATGGAGATGTACAAAACCTCCTCAAAGTCATCGCCATCCAAGACCTCATCCTTTCCACCACCACTGACACCACCATCGCGGGCCAGCTGCGCCCCTCCAATTCACTAGACTTCCTCCACCACCTATTCCAAAAATTTCACCTCAACTGCAGCGCCGCCACCTTCCTCCACAAGTACCCTCACATATTCCACATCTTCAACCACCCCACTGAATTCCACCCCTACTGCGCCCTCAGAACTGCCGCCTTTGAAATATTTGAGAAGAATCTAAGGCCATCAGGAAATCCATTCCAATTGTCGTTCAATGATTGGTATGAATTCTTGCAATGTCACCCTCTAGGACTGTGCCTTTAAGGGCCATTTTCAAAGTGTAGAAGGAGGTTAGTTTTCTGGATGATTTTGAGCAGGGGTGGAACTACCATGGCGCGTGGTAGGGCTCCAGCCCTACTTGAGATTTTGATGCCATGGTAGTAGTGGTGAAAAGTGGCTAAAGCGCTTCCCGCCGGTGCATTGGAGTTTTCCAGTGTAATCCACATCTTGCCGGCATAATCAATCAAGGAAAAAAGCCGTAGCAGGCCTTTTTTTTGGCCCATAATACATCAAAATGACGTCATTTTGGCTCAAGTCAAATGACGTTGTTTTGATTAGTGCAGAAAAAAATGAAATCAAATTTGGGTATTTGTATTGGGCCAAAATCCAAAAAAAGGATGACCCAAATACAAAACCCAATGGCCAAATTTGCAACAAAGTGACATACCAATTTCAAACCCAAAATTAGTTTGAACTTTTAACGTGAATCAGCCAGCCAGGCTCCAGCCTCCACTCCGCCTGCCGCCGCCACCATCCCGCCACCAGCCAGAGACTCCGGACGCCGCCCCACCACCGTCTGTCCGTCCCTCCTCCAGCCCCACCTGAAAAAGAAATCCTGGTTCCACCACTGATTTTGAGGACTTGGTTATCGCTGAAAAATTGAGTCTCCTTGCTCTCGATGCCGGTAACAAGCCCAACACTCATGTTTTGAAGTTAATTTTTAATGTGGAATGTTGTAGTTTGATTTCCACAGCTGAAAATTAGAGAGTTGTATTGTTGTAGTGAGGATTGTAATGTAGACATAACTAAATGTAGTACAGCTTCAAGCATAGTTTTCCGCCCGGTATGAAGTTGAACAAGACTTTTAGGGATATAATGAAAGAATGATAGAGGATGCCTTACACTGCATTGTGCGAGCACATGTTGGTTGATGATAAGAAGAAGAGCAAGCATGGGATGAAAAGAATGGAGAAAATGGCAATTGGGATAGTTCATGAGTTCTTGAGTTTGATTGTGGAGAAAATGGCGGAGGTCGAGAAGATCAGTCAGTTTAGGAAGTGGTTTGGGATTGATTTGAATATCAGAGATTTATTTCTTGATCATCCTGTGATCTTTTATTTGTCGACTAAATAGAAGAGACATACTATGTTTTTAAGGGAGGATCATGAGAGAGGATGTTTTATTGAGCCAAATCCCATTTACCAGGCGAGAAGGAGGCTTCTTTACCTTGTTAGTATGGGCCACCGCGGATGGTCAAGAAGTAGTGCTAATCCAAAAACTATTGGTAAGCTTGAAGCGGGCGATTTTGGATAGGTAGGCTATTTTGACAATGATGATCACTCTAAAGAGGCTGAGAGTAGAAAAGATAACTGAATTTTGGTTGAGTTTTGTAATTGATATTATATGAACTAATCTTAGGAGATAGGAATATGATAATGTATGGTCCAAAATCCCAACGCCAAATGACCCCATGCCAATTAAGCCATTCAGCCCGGGATAGAAGCAACAGACATAACGTGCATTGATTGGTAGGTTGGTACGGAAGCTATCCCATCAGCCACCAAATGCATATATCAAGGGAAATAATCATGCAACTGAGGTAATATTACAATCTCAACACTATTCACCTAAGAAACACTCCTACACGGAAAATATGGCTAACCGGAGCGCCAAAGCAGGCACGACCCTGCGCCTGCTTGCCTGACCTTAGTCTGTCTGTCTTATAGGTTCAAGTGCAAGCTGGACCGGATAAGATCGTGAACAGGGGGATAGAAATTTCAGGCATTAACATTGGTGCTGTTGGTGAGGATCGCATCATATTCTTAGCATTCACACAACTCAAACAACATGGAGGCAGAACCGGTGAAAAACTTGTTTAACCAGGTGGTTATGGAGGACGTGACACACCTCTAGGAGGACTCTACCCCAATGCTAACACCGACAGGAGAAAGACATTATCTTCACACAATGATGGAGCTTGCAAAAAACTCATAGATACTCCAGACGATTATGACATCATAGAATGAGGTGATGAGGAGGTTGAAAGAAATGCAGGACTGCTGAAATGGCAACGCAAAGCTAAAAGGGCTTGACTTCCAGCCAACCGAGATGTTCCCGGAGCAGGAGGGTGATAGCAAAGCACCAAACCAAAGGGGGAATAACTTAGAGATAGCTCGGAGCAGAGCCACCTTCAGGAAGAAGGCACAGGCCGGGGGGGATGAGACTGCAACAGATTGTGATTGGCGGGCAGACAACGTGCCGCCACCGAGAATGAAAGAGTATGCCAAGAGCAGGGCCCTAGTCAGGGGAATGGAACAGGAATTGAAGAAATAGAGTAGAGGCTCGCCCTTCACCAGGAGGATCCAGATGTTCACAGCAGACCCGAAGTTAAAGATACCAATGAACCTGGGGCAGTACAATGGTCAGGCAGATCTGGAGGACCATTTGCACACGTTTTACACCCATATGGCTACCTTTGCAATACAGCATGCCATTTAGTGCAAGGTGTTTGCAACAACTCTGACACCAGCAGTTAGGGTGTGGTTGAAGAACCTATAGGATGAGACGATTGCCAGCTTTAGTCAGCTGGAGCGGAAGTTCTTGGAGTGTTTTATGCAGAGAAAGAAATTTCAAAAGACACACTCTAAGTTGATGGCCATCAGGTAGAAGTCAACAGAAAGACTATCAGCGTACTGCGAGTAGTTCAACGATAAGGCAAATTAGGTGGAGGAAATGAGCAGTTAGTTTCTCATTTACACATTCATAAACGAGTTAAGGCATGAACTGTTACCAAGGGAGTGCACCCTAGACCCACCAGGGACAATCGACGAGCTGATGAAAAGAGTAGGGAACTTTAACAGAGCAAAACTAACTAACAGGAGGAGAAAGGAAACACAGGGTGGCCATGACCATTCAAGGGTCGATGCGGAAGAGGACGGAAAGACGAGAAAGGTTGAGCGCGCCAAAGCAGGCACCCAATAGGTTCAACAGGTCAGAGAGGGTCTTCACATTGCTCATAAAAAATCCCAAAGATATATTTGTCATGTACACAGGGAAAGGTATACTGGACGTGCTGCCAAGGATGAAGAAGGACCCCGACAAGAGAAATAAGTCCCACTTCTATGAAAGCCCAAGCCACATACCAAAGAGCGGTGAACAAAATCTTTCAAAAGCATATCAGAAGGTATCTGGAAGTATACGTGGATGATATGGTCATAAAGAGCAGCCAGTATGAGACTTTTATGGAGGATATCAAGGAGACCGTGGTACGATTTAGGTAGACAGCGATGAAGCTGAACCCGACAAAGTGTCAGTTTGGGGTAGTTTCTGGGAAATTCCTAGGACACATGGTGTCAAATGAGGGGTTGAGGGTAAACCCCAAGAAAATAAAAGTCATTTTAGAGATGAAGGCGTCGAGCACAGTTAAGAAGGTCTAGAGCCTGAACGGTAAGCTGGCAGCCATGAACCATTTTATGTCTCAAGCAGCAGAAAGAGCACTCCCTTTCTTCAAAACTCTGAAGGGATGTGTGGACAAGAAGGGGGTAATACAATGGGGAGAACTATAAGAGAAAGCGTTTGAGGAACTGAAAGCCTACCTAAAGGACCTTCCGATCCTGACCAGCCCAAAGAAGGGGGAGACCCTGTATATGTATGTAGCCGTAAGTGAGGAAGCAATTAGCAGTGCGCTAGTCAGGGAGGAAAATAACATACAATGGCCAGTGTATTTCATGATTTGGGCCCTTCAGGGTTCGAAACGATGATACATGGGTTAGGAGAAGCTCACCTTGGCTCTGGTCCATGCAACAAGGAGGCTAAGGCAATACTTCCAGGCACACCCTATGACAGTACTGACCAATCAGCCACTAAAGGCGATACTGACCAAGCCAGAAGATTCAGGAAGACTGGTGAAGTAGGCAGTGGAGCTGGGAGAGCACGCCATCAAATATTCCTCGAGAATAGCAATACAGGGGCATGTAATGGCGGACTTTCTTGCAAAAATACCCAAGGAGAGAAAGATGAAAGCAGTGGAACGAGCATGGAGCCCCGTCCAATTCGCCAATGCGAGCGAGTTAGCAAGACTACATGTTTGGAAACTGTATGTGAACGGAGCATCTGGAGTAGAAAAAGTTGGCGCAGGCCTGGTAATCTCATATCCAGAAGGTGTAGAGGCAACTTACGCCCTGTGTTTCAAGTTCCCCGCATCAAATAATAAGGCAGAGTACGAGGCAGTGATAACGGGCATGGAGATAGTCAGGAAGGTAGGAGCAAAGAAACTGCAGGCCCATGGAGACTCAATGCTAGTGGTTAATCAGTACAATGGGAAGTACACTGCCAAAGAGCCAACAATGATGAAGTACAAGGACAAGGTCATAAGCCTAGCATCTGAGTTCAAGGAGTTTGATATCACCAAGGTACCAAGGTCACAAAACACAAGAACAGATGCGCTCAGAAAGTTAGCATCCTCAACACACGTGCACTTGACCAATTCTATGTTGGTGTAGGAGCTAGCAAGCAGATCAACGGATGTTAGCTAGGTGACGGTGATACAAGATGTGGTGCCCAACTGGACCACACCTATTCGAAGCTACTTGGAGCATGAAAGGCTGTTGGTAGATGATAAGGAAGCAAAGAACAGTCAAAAGGAAAGCACCGCAATACGCCCTGAGGAGCGGGTCGTTGTACAAGAGGGGTTACACAAAGTCGTGGCTCAGATGTGCAGAGCCTCAGCTAGCGAATACAGTCCTTAAAGAGATATATGAAGGAAATTGTGGCAGACATTATAGACCCAGAACGGTCATGCTGCAGGCTCTGCAGATAGGTTATTACTAGCCCACAATAAGGACAGACCCGGAGAAAATGGTCAAATAATGCCACAGGTGTCAAGAACATTCAAGGGTGCAAAGGCTCCCTAGGGAGCGAATGAAAATTATAAGATCACCCTGGCCTTTTGCCAAATGGGGAATTAACATTGCAAGGTTGTTCCCTGAGGATGCAGGAAGGAAGAAATGGATAGTAGTGGCAATAGACTATTTCACCAAGTGGGTAGAAGTGGAAGCCGTAGCAAGCATAATAAGGAATAAAATTACAAACTTCGTCTGGAGAAGCATAGTGTGTAAATTCGGTATCCCGTAAGTGATAGAGAGCGACAACGGAAAACAATACGCCAATGAACCTTTCATGTCTTGGTGCATTGGCCTAAACATAAGGCAGAAGTTCACATTTGTAGCCTATCCACAGGCAAATGGGAAAACAGAGGTGACAAATAGAACAATAGTCCAAGGTTTAAAGAGAAGGCTGAGGAAGGAAAAAGGAGAATGGGAAGAGGAGCTGGTGAGTGTTCTATGGCCATACATGACTATACCATGACAGCCACAAGAGAGCCCCCTTACTGGCTGTGCTTTGGAATGGAGGCCATCATTTCCCCAGAAATTAGTGGGCCTAGCAGGAGGGTAATTAAACCAGTAAGCCTGGATGAGAACAACCAAGCGATCAGAGAAAACTTGGAGGAGCTGGATGAACTCAGAGAGAAGGCACCACTGAAGGAAGTTGCGTTTGATTCTTGGATGGAACAACACTATAGTAGTAAAGTCAGGCTCAGATCCTTGAAAGTATGAGACCTCACGTTAAGGAGAAACGAATCTAGCAGAGCCGATGGGCAGAAGAAGCTAGACGCAGAATGGGAAGGGCTTTACAAGGGGATCAAGGTGCTAGGAAAAGGAGCCTATAAGCTAGAGTCGTTAGACGGAAGGAAAATCCCTCGCATATGGTATGGTGTTCATCTAAGAATGTACTAAGCTTGAAAAACTGTAATGTATGCGGCACCTGCATTCAGACAATGTGATATGTAAACAAGCGAGACGGGATTTTTAAAGGGATTAAGTCTTTTGTAATCCCATAAGGGGCATGATCCTAAGGAGATCCCGGTCTGCGTCCTGTTGTTTTTGCTGTTTTGTGGATTTTCAATGAAGGGGATAAAATAGCCGAAAGAATTTGTTAATGAGCCTGACCCATGCCAAAATTGTAATCTTGGCTCCAACTGCCAGCAAATTGCAGGCCCGGTCCAAGCAGTCAAAGAAAAGATCTCCGGCCACAACCATAGCCTTCGAGTAACAGGCTTGACCCAGGCCAAAATTGCAATCCTGGCTCCAACAGCCAGCAAATTGCATGCCAGGTCCAAGCAGGCAAAGAAAATAACTCCGGCCACAACCATAGTCGTCTAGTAACGGACATGACCCAGGTCAAAATTGTAATCATGGCTGCAACAGCTAGTAGGTTGTAGGCCAGGTCCAAGCAAAAAAAAAAGAACTTCGGCCACAACCATAGGCGTCGAGTAACGAGCCTGACCAAAGCCAAAATTGCAATCATGGCTCCTATAGCCAATATATTGCAGGCCAGGTCCAAATATGCAATGAAAGGAACTCCGACCACACCCATAGCAGTCGAGTAAAGAACCTGACCCAGGCCAAAATTATGGTTCATGCTCCAACAACCAATGGATTATAGGCTGGGTCCAAACACGTAAAAGACCACAACCATAGCCATCTAAAAGTGATCCAGACCCAGGCCGAAGTTGCAATCCAGGCCCCAACAACCACCAAATTATAGGCTGAATCCAGATAGGTCAAAGAAACAACTCTGGCGCGAACAAAATAGCTAAGTAACAAGCCACAATAACCACTAAAAGGAGAGTTTGACTAAAGGAAAAAAAAGAAAAAAAAGGTTGGAAAAACAGTTTAGAAATCACTGAAAGACAGTTTTGGAGGAAACGCCCCAAAAACAAAGGTTTGCAACAAAGATGCAAAACAATAAAAAAAAAAGATCAAAACAGGTAAGGCCCAAAAGCAAATAGCGCAAAAGTTGCTTCAAATTTGCAGCAAAAAATGGGGAAAGGGCACCCCATATCCATAGTTTAATTCTTGGAGAAAAAGCACCCCAAACCACCAAAAACGAGCCAAATATTATTTTAAACCCCTTATGGGGAGATGCAGACCAACATGATCATATAAAATTCAAAAATAGAAGATCAAGGCTTAGCAGCATCATTGACATCATCCTTGTTAGCAACCTGGGTCCCCTCCTCACCAGAAGCTTGAGCCCTCACCTGCCCAGACCCGTCAAGACCAACAGCTTGATGAGGATCGCTAGTGGAGAGAGCATCGGGCTATGGTTGCTCAGCATTTGGGTCCCAACGGTCAAGCTCGTCAAGCATCATATCAGGGCACAGGCTGGCAAAGTAACCGGTAAAGCTATACTCTCGAAAGGGAACAAAGACCCCACCAAGACGAGCGCACAGCTACTCCACATCCTCAATCTGAGAATAAAGCTTGATAGTATCATTCATGGCTTGACGTAGAATCTCAGAGGCCTTCTGATTCCTCACCACATAGAAGTACTAGGGATGGCAACGGGGAAGGGCGTGTACGGATTATGGTACCTCCACACCCATGCCCACCTAAAGGTTGCATACCCATACCCGCCCTATCACCCATGACAGGTACAACATTGAAATCCACCCCTACCCCATTGGGTATTATCTAAAATCCACCTCCGCCCCCATCGCTCACTTGGATCTCCATACCCACTTCAAATCCATTTTACTCACCCCATTTATATCTCCAAAAAAAAACTAAATTTTACTTTAAAATTAATAATTTTAATATTAAAAGTTTAATGATGTTTACGTGAAAATATTATATGTAAAACATGTGCATTATGGACAAATAATAGTTTATTATATAATAAATTAGTGTGTACATAACGGGTATAGTGAGGTAGGGCGGGGATGAGACGGGTATGAACTAATATCCATGCCCGACCCACTACCCATGGAGGGTATCAACTTTCATACCGATACCCACTCCACCCCCATGAAAGCTGCATCCATACTCACCCCATTAGAGCGGATGCGGGGCGGACCTCCACCAAGACTTTCCCCACTGCCAGCCCTAGGGAGTACAGACTTAGGAGGCCCCGAGTGAAGCCCCAATCATGGAAGCCTTCAGCTTGGCAATCTCTGATTTCGCCTTTTCCAAGGAAGCTTGCAGCGAGCCAGAGACTCCCTTCTCCAACTCCAGGTCCTGCTCCAACTCACCCACTCGTTGTGCCTTGCGAGTCAGATCAGCGTTAGCCAACTTCAAAGATGCGATCTTGCGTTGAAGCTCCCCGACCTCATTGTGCCAGCTTTCAAACTTCATTTGCACAACTATAGCAGAAGAAAGGGCCTGAAAGCAGTAAAAGAGAAACACTCAATGCATAAGTTAAAAAGAAAAGGAGAGAAAAAAAACAAAGTAAAAGGAAGAAATGAGTTACCTCCAAGGCAACCGAGACAGACCGGTCAGAAGCCGAAGAAGTAGATAACCCAGCCATGTTCAGGGAATGCTACCCAAGCCAAGCATTAAAGTGGCAAATAGGAACAACCTCAGAAACAAACTCAGCATGGGCAGCGGCGCTACGTATAGGTGCGGGGTCTGCACGGCCCTGAGAAGGAGCACGATTAAACGATGGAGAGAATTCCACAGAGCAAAGCGGCTGGGCTGCGAGAACCCAAGTGTCTGGTTGAGAAACACGATTGGGGACTAGAGTCTCAAAAACCTCTTCCTCCGCCATAGCGGAAATCCGCTGACATTGGTGGTAGCATAAACAGGTCCCCGGCCGCACCGGGGTTTTTTCACCAAAGGTTTGTCGTCATTAACCTTAGTGTCGAAAAACCCTATAATTCTCTTCGGGCGGTCGATAATGCCCTCATTGTCTACCAATGGTTTGACTAGGTGACTGCTTGTAGCAAGTCGCGCAAGCTTGGACAGGTCTGCGATAAAACTCGCAACCAACATATCTGAAAAAAGAACAAGAGATGGGAAATCAGAGAAAAATAATAACACGGATGATGAGAAGAAAAAAAAGACAAAGCACAAAAAGGAAAACATGCAGACAACGGTGAGCCTGTACCCCTCGAATAGTCAAGGCTTCCCAAAGGTATGAGCCCGGTGGGCAGATAAGGCTTACCAACCGCAAAAAAGGTGTAGTCCCGCTAAATCTAATCTTCCTGCATGGTAATTTATTTGAGGGGGAAATAAAGTGCCGCAGGGCAGCCATCTCTATAGCATTGGGACGGGCACCCAAAACCTCGTCCGAACCTGCCAGAAAGTCTCTCCATCACTCACTAAAACCAAACACAAACTCATCATCCTAAAAAAAATCTTTGCTTCCATTCGACCCAACTAGGATGCCCGGTCAGGAGCTTAACCTCGTCCTTTCGGAACTTCAAGAAGGTCCAATCAGGGAGCATCCTAGCCGAGTGGTAGAAGATGCGAAACAACATCACAGAAGACTCTATGTTAAGAAAATGACACAGCACTTCAAAATCTAGAAGAATTTGAAAATATTTTGGGGGAAAGTCTGTGATCCTTAGCTTGAAAAACCCCAATACAAATTGGAAAAAGGTAGCTAGGGGAAACCTCAGACAAAAGTTCTCTAGGGCTTCTAACGGTCTGAGAAACCTCGGGCCGTGAGATATAATCTCCTATATCAACAAACTCAACCCACTAGCATTAAATGCGAACTCAAGTATACTACACACGAGGCAGTAGTTGTTGGCAGTGGTGTCACAGTACAAATCCATCTTAGGGGGACCAATAGTAGCAACCATGAAGAAAGTGGAAATAAGAGGAAAAGAAAAGAAGAAGGGAAGAAAAGAAGGCAAAAGGGACCTGGAGAGAAAGCGGTCGTCGGAAAATGAGAAGCAAAAGTGATGCAATTCAATGAGGAGAAGGGAAGAGAAAGAGTAGACTAAAATCTAAAAAGGCACGTGACAGACAAGACCACCCTCGGGAAGTGAAAAGACAGTGTTATATTGAAACCGCCTCGGAAAAATGTGGAAATAAAGGCCCAGGTGCGTGAAACCACCAGGATGAGGGCCACATGGCAAGCATCAAGGCAGGTACTGTAACAGCCAAAATACATCATGTTAAAGAAAATTTCGTAAGGATACAAAGCTTTTGAATCGTGGATGACGTGGGTCATCCAAAAAGAGCGTTGAGCCACGTCTTAGCTCCCTGGGACGCTGCCTGCGCCCAGTCACTAAAACTGTTAGAAGAGTCACACATCCCACAGCCTTGAACCTTGATTTCAACAAGGTCTCGGGCTGGGGGGGACTTGATAATGTATGGGAAAGAAACCCAGGGCTAAATGACCCGGCTCAATTAAGCCATTCGGCCCGGGATAGAAGCAACAGACATAACGTGCGTTGATGGGTAGAATGGTACGAAAGTTGTCCCATCAACCACCAAACACATATATCAAGGGGAATGATTATGAAACTGAGGTAAGACCACAATCTCAACAGTATTTACCTTAGAAACACTCCTACATAGCAAACATGGCTGACCGGAGCGTCGGAGTAAACACAACCCTGCACCTGCCTGCCATACCTTAGTCTGTCTGTCTTGTAGGTTTAAGTACAAGTTGGACCGGAGGAGATCGTGAGCAGGAGGATAGCAATTTTAGGCACTAACAGAATACAAGGAGAAAAATGGGTGAAGTTTGGACAATAGTGTTTCCGTTTGTATTTCTATGTGAAACTGCTTAATTGATGATATCCCTTGGCTATTACAACTGCAATCATGTATTAGTGAGGTTAGCATATTTCTTGTTTAAAGGGAAAACCATTGTATTTAAATGTCTCAGAGGTTGTATGTTGATGCTCTTTATAACCTTTGCAGTTGATGTGTTGTAGTTGAATAATTCAGCAAGAGAAATGTAGATCCTCTACATTGTTATAATGAGTCAAGTATCTTATTATATTTGATTTTTTATGGCTATAGTTGTTGATTAGACTAGAGTCATACTAGTACTAGCCTTCATTTTATACTCTATTTATTCTGAGCAGTAATACATGATTCATAACGGGAAGACTAAATTATTTGTTTGGTCCCTAACATAGCATCTTATACATCTTTTGGTCCCCAAGACCAAAACCACGTCCTTTTAGTATCCTACAAATTCAATATGATTTGTATGGTCACTAAGGCGGTTTTCAAGGTGGTTTTCAGGTGTTTTTCAAGTGGTTTTGGGGACCAAAAGATGGTATAAGATCATATGTTAGGGACCAAAAAATAATTTAATCTACCTGAAGACCACCTGGAATCTGGTTTGGGGACCAAACAAATCGTTTTTAATTTTTTGGTACTAAAAAGACGTGGTATTGGTCTCGGGGACCAAAAGATGGTATTAGGTCATAAGTTGGGGACCAAAAAAACAATTTAGTTGAACGCAAAATCTCTCTTTCATAGTATCAGAGCAAGTCTTATCCTAGCCTTAATTTTTCTTCCCCCTCTTTCTTCCTTTTCTTTCATTTTCTTTCTAAAAATAATTCCTTCCGTCCAAAATCCGGTGAACTTCATGCTTCGGCACCACTTTCCGGTGATCTTCCAGTGAGAAGTTCAGCTTTATGCATTTCCTCTTCGTCTCCGATCACAATTCTCTAGCAAAGACCCACGACATTCTTCCCTCTTAGTCCAGCAGTGTTCTTCTCCGACCGGCCAACCTTCTTCACTTGTCTCAGCAATATTCTCTGGTAGCCGCGCATCCAGAATCAATTATCCAGTGAGTTTTCCCTCATCACCGCCGGCCAAGGGCTACCTCACCGTCGGCCGTGTCGTGTTCCAGCATTCGTTGCAGAGGAGGCCATTTTCCAGTTCTATTGTGGTCTTCTTCGACCGACTTCCCTTCTTCAACCAGCGTCGACATCTATTATCCGGGGGGCCTTCTCTTTGTTGGAGTCATCTTCAGGTCTCCATCTCCAGGTTCTCAGGCGCCTCTTCCCAGAGTCCCGTTCTAGCACACTTTTTTGGCGCGTGAGATCCACGCCCTTTCAGGCTATCCATGAGCTTTCCCCACATGAGCGTGACGCCTATGCGCCAGCCGTCTTGTCCAGTGCTTTTCACGTATGACACCCACGTGCTAAGTGTCCTGTCCAGCAAATTGTGTGTGTGATGCCCACGCGCCAGAAGTACTGGTCTAGTGCCTTGCGTGCCCACTTTATCTCCATTGTTATACTCCATTTCCACGTACCACTTTGCAGTATGGCTTTTTTTTGTGCTATCCCAAAATTTAAGCACCATGGCTACAATGGATTGTAGACTCTGGCACCACAAAACACATGGCATTGTCTCCCGCTGCTGTTGATCATGTGACACCTTATGATGGTTCTCACTTTGTCGTTATTGGTAATGGTTCTCAACTCCTTTTTACTCATATTGGTGATTCTCAAATTTCTAAGTCTTTGTCTATTTATAATGTGCTTATTGTGTCTAATATCACTAAAAAATTGCTTTCGATTAGCAAATAAACTCGAGATTTAAACTCTATTTTTAGCTTTGATGATCGCTCACATATTATTCGGGATAAAATTACTGGTGAAATCTTGGGTCACGGTCATAGTGAAAATGGGCTTTATGTTTTAGACTACAGTGCATCTGCTCTACTGTCAACTGTGGAGTCAAATAAGTCGCGTGCGTCCTTTGAAACTTGGTATGCTAGACTTGGTCATGTTTCGCATTCCGTTATTTCCGGTTTGTGTGCTTCTAGATCCTTAGTTGTGTCATCGGTTTTTCCTAAACCCACCCTTTGTGAAGCATGTGAAAAAGCTAAAGGGGAACGTTTATCTTTTCATACAAATCATAAACGTGCTGCTAGGGTACTTGACCTAGTTCATTGTGATTTATGGGGGGTCCTCTCCTATTTTATCTCCTGATGATTTCTCCTACTAGGCTATTTTCCTTGGTGATCATTCCTGACTCTCGTGGTTTTACCCACTGCACTACAAATATGATTTTTGGGATGTTTATCGCCAGTTTGAGGCTTTTGTGGAGAACCAGTTCTTTCCACCATTAAGTGTTTCAGAGTGATGGAGGTACTGAGTTCGTAAATGGTAGCTTACGCTCTCACTTTCAGACAAAGGGCATTCATCAACATATTTCTTGCCCACATACTCCTGAGCAATATGGTCGGGCTGAGCGCAAGCACTGACACATTGCTGAGATGGGCTTATCTATGTTATACCACTCTCATGTCCCTCTCTCCCACTATCTTGACGCCTTTGTTGCAACTACTTATACCATAAATTGGTTGCCCGCTCCCGTTCTTGGCGGGCGATAACTATATGAAGTTATTAATGGAAGGGTTCTCATATACACCAATTTTCATGCTTTTGGTTTTGGGATCATCCCCTTCATTCGCCCCTTTGCCGATAAGTTGTATCTCCACAGTATTTCGTGTATTTTTATTGGCTACGGTTCACAGTATAAAGGTTTTCGATGCCTCAATTGTACTACCAGGAGAACCTATGTCATTCGACATGCTCATTTTGATGAAATGTGTTTTCCATTCTCTCCATTCATTCTTTTAGTGATCGGTTCTCCACCTTCATTGTAAGATGTTTCTACCTTTCTTGATCCACCTCCTTCGCCTACAGCTTCTCCCACAGCTTCTCCCATGCTGACTACATCTCCTTCGACCCCTTGCTCCATTTGTGCTACAGATCTGGCTCCAGTTTATCAGCCAGCGTCACCTGTATCTCCACCGCCTAGTATGGCCGCCCAGTCTTCGCCAAGTTTAGCTGCCTCATTACTAGTTGCCTCAACCGACTCTACTCTTCTGGCTTCTCCTCCTCAAACTTGCACTTATCAGATGGTCACTCGACCGTCGACTGGGGCTATTCAGCGCAGAGACTACTCGGACATTATCGGGCATGGTCTTCTTGCTACTTTACTTGCTCAATCGGAACCCACAGATTACCATTCAACTCTTCAGGATCCTTCTTAGGTTCTGCTATGGATGAGGAGATCGTAGCTCTTCGTAGACAGCTTACTTGGGATTTGGTTCCCTGCCCATCAGACGTCAACATTGTTGGCTCCAAGTGGGTCTATTGGCTAAAGTATCATCCCAATGGAATGGTTGATTGTCATAAGGGTCGACTTGTAGCACAGGTTTTCTCTCAGATTTTGGGGTTTGACTTTGATCACACTTCCAGTCATGTGGTCAAAGTCTCCACTATTCGAACAGTTCTCACCATTGCCACGATGCATTCCTGGCCGTTTCATCAGCTGGATGTAAAGAACACCTTCCTTAACAGCTTTCTCGATGCTCTTGTGTATATGACGCAACATGTTGGCTACAAGGATCCGCTTTATCAGGATTATGTTTGTCGCTAGCGGAAGGTCATTTATGATCTTAATCAAGCACCTTTGGCATGGTTTCAGCAATTTAGCACATATTTAACTCTGCTTGGTTTCCATTGCAGCTCCGCAAACACTTCTGTTTGTTCTTTCTCGTAGATCATCGTTATTGTATCTTCTGGTTTATGTTAACGACATCATTCTTACATGTACTGATTTGACTCTTCTTCGGCAATTTATTGATCGGACACATCAGGAGTTGGCCATCAAGGTCTTAGGCGCCCTTCATTACTTTCTTGGCTTAGAAGTATCATCTACTTCATTAGGTTTACTTCTTGGTTAAGCTAAGTATGCCCATGACAATCTTAATCATGTCGGGACGTCTGATGTTGCTCCAGTCTCTACCCCCTTTGTGTTGGGCTCACAGTTGCATAGCTCCACCAGTCCTCCATTTTGGAATATGATATTGTATCATTCTCTAATTGGGACCCTCCAATACCTAACCATTACCCATCCTGACTTGGCCTTTTCGGTCAACAGTGTCAGTCAGTATCGACAGGAACCTCGTGATGATCATCTTGCTGTGGTTACTCGGATCATTTGATATGTTCAAGAAACACTGCATTTTGGTCTTACTTTTCGATCTGCTAATTCTCCCAAGGTGTTGGGTTATTCTGATGCTGATTAGGCTCGCTGCCTGGAGAATCATCGATCCACTTATGGATATGTTGTTTTTCTTGGTGGAAACCTTGTTTCTTGGAGTGATAAGAAATAGCTTATTGTTTCTCATTCTAGCACGGAATCTGAGTACCGGGCTCTAGCCAACACAGCTTCCGAGGTTGTTTGGGTGACTCACCTGCTTTGAGATCTTCAAGTTCCACTTTCTTATTCTCCACTACTGTTATGTGACAACGATAGCGCTATCTTCTTGGCTCAAAATCCAATTGCTCAAAAACAAGCAGAGTACATCGACATCGACTATCACTTTGTTTGAGAGTTGGTCGCTTTTGGCAAGCTGCGTGTTGCTCATGTTCATACTGCTCTTCAGATTGCAGTCATCTTCACCAAAGGGCTCTCTTGTCCGTTGTTCAAGTTTTTTCGATCTAAGTTTTGCGTCGCTGAGCATCTGACCCTTCAATTGAGGGGGATGTTAGAAGAAGTCAAGAATCTAATTTGATTTGATTTGTTATGGATAGAGTTGTTGACTAGACCAAATTCATACTAGTACTAGCCTTCCTTTTGTACTCTATTTATTATGAATAGTAATACATGATTCATAATGGGAAATCACTCCTTCACAGATAATCTCTTAGGACTTTAGTGAAACTAATTCCAGTGAAATTGAGACACACTTCTCTTGCCTCCTCGATCATTGTCTCCGCCTCTAAAGGAGTTGCTTGTTGCGATTCCTTAGCATATTGATTAGTTTCGCACAATCTTACGAAACTTGTAGCATAGAAATCCTTTGTTCCTTTGCCCATTTTAAGCCTTTTAGGCAGGCTGTTGCTCCAGCTACAAAGGTCAAGGTTGCTGGAAAGTGTGTTGCTTCAGTGGTTCCCTGTTGCTGTAAGCTATGTATAATTGTCTGGGCCGCTAAACCATGCCTTGTGTAAATCCAGAAAGCCCCATCACATCTCCTCCCTGTATCTCTTGGCTCGATTATTCAACATCCGCTGGCATGTCCACATCTTCTATATCCGTGTGTGATTCTCCTCCCTCCTTTGCAAGACAAATTGCAAGTGCCATGTCAACCAAATACGAGGTGCAATTTCTCGGCAGTAAAAGATTTGTTTTGTTTCTTTGTATAAGAGTTGAGTAATGGGCTGTAAGCCCAAGTTGTATTAATTAAGCATTGTATTACCTATAAATGTCTAATAAACTCACACCTCGTGTGTATGGAGGTTTCTCTCATTTACATGGTATCAGACAGTGCCTTTTGGCTTTCTCTCTTCCATAGCTGATGCCTTGCATCTCTCTTCCTTCCCCTCCTCATCCGCCCCTCGTCTCTCCCTCCCTCCTTCATCTATTTTATTTTTTCTCTTCTTTCAATCATGGCAGAAGACAAGCTTTCTTACAGCAATATGATTTATCTGATGACGATGAAGCTTGATTCCTCCAATTACATGATGTGGAGGAAGCAGGTGCAGCTTCTCTTTAGATCTCAGAAGTTGTTGGGGCATCTTGATGGTTCCGCTTCGTGCCCTCCGTTGCTGACGCCACCAACATTCCTCACGGCCGCCTCTTCCTCGAGTTCTACCCCCAAGCATGAGGATTATGATCGGTTGAAGGCTTCCTATGATCAATGGATCGTTGATGATGAAAAGTTGTGTTGTCTCCTTCTCTCTTCGGTCTCTATTGAGGTAATGTTCGAAATCTCTGCCTGTGAGACTGCTGCTCAAATTTGGGAGACTCTTGCTACTGTTTTTCATAATCGTAGTAAGTCTTCTGCGTTAAGCTTGCGTGTGTAAATTATGAATCTTCGCAAAACTGGTTCTGTGCATGATTTACATCTCCAGTTTAAGGTTTTATTTGATAAAATTGCTGCCATGGATGCTCCTGCTACAAATGATGATATGGTGTTATGGTTTTTGCATGCTCTTGGGGCTGATTATAGTGATTTTAGTGCCCCGTTGCTGTCTCGCTCTCCGACTCTGCAATATGTTGATGTTGTTGCTGAGGCGGAGAATCAAGAGGTTTTTTTGAAGAATTTGTAGAATTTTGGGGGTCCTGGAGCAGCCCTTGTTGCCTTTCTGGCAGAGGCAAAATTTGGCAGGAGTGGTGGTGGCGCATGGAGCCACGCGCCCGCGCGTGGTGGCGGTGCGTGGGGCTCACACACTGGCCAGAATGGCCGCTCCGACGGTCAGGGTCATGGCAGTGGTCGTCCTTCATACTCTGGTGGCACTAGTGGTCGCAATTTTGCTCGCCATGATATCACTTGTCGTTATTGTAACAAGCCCGGCCACACTGCTCAGACGTGCTTCAAGCTTTTTCCTCCGCGTCCTCGCCATGGTGCATCTGCCCTGCTGGCTGAACAATTCCAGTGCTCGCTTCACATGGAGCCTTCTCATATCACCTCTGATTGGTACATCGACTCTGGAGCAACCAATCATCTCAGCTCTTCCGCCTCTACCTTGGAGAGTGTCACTCCATACTCTGGTAATTCTCGAATTTCAGTTAGTAATGGTGATTCTATTGGTATTCATTCCATTGGTGATTGTCAGCTTACTCCTTCTTTGCGACTGTCTGATGTTTTATATGCTCCGAAATTTTCTAAAAATCTTTTGCCTATAAGTCGTCTTACTAAGGACCTTGATGCATATGTGATATTTGATGACCGGAATTTTATTATTCAGCACAAATTTACCAAGGGGATTCTGGTAAGAGGCCACAGTGAGCATGGTCTCTATGTGCTGGACAGAGGAGAGGCTGCCTTATTGTCTTTTATTTCTCAGAATAAAACTCGAGCGTCATTTGATTTATGCCATGCTCGTCTTGGCCATGTGGCCCCTTGCATTATTTCTACTTTGATTAAGACTGGTGTTTTGTGTGCTTCTTCCTTATTACCTAAGCCGGGTCTGTGTACTCCCTGTGTTATGGCTAAAGGTCAAAAGCAATCCTTTCATATTAATCCCAAATGGGCTTTGAAGGTTTTGGACTTGATTCATTGTGATTTATGGGGGCCTGCCCCGGTTTTATCATAAAATGAGTTTTCTTATTATGCCATCTTTGTGGATGATCATTCTCGCTTTACCTGGCTATACCTGTTTCGCAGAAAATTGGATTTTTTAGACGTTTATATGCAGTTTGAGGCTCTTGTACAGAACAAATTCTCTACCACTATCAAGACCTTACAGAGTGATGGTGATACGGAATTTCTCAATCATCGTCTACGCTCCTATTTTGTCTCTAAGGGCATTCATCATCAGTTATCGTTCCCCTATACTCCGGAACAAAATGGTCGTGCGGAACGCAAGCATCATCATATAACTGAAATGGGGTTGACTATGTTGTTCCATTCTCACTTGCCCTGGTCACACTTGGACAATGCTTTTGCAACTGCTGTCTACACCATAAACCGGTTGCCCACTCCTGTTCTTGATGGTGCTTTCCCTTACAGTCTCTTGTTTGGTCAAACTCCAGACTACTCGAACTTTTGGCCTTTCGGCAGTCGGGTTTATCCCTTTGTCCGACCTTATGCTGATCATAAGCTCTCTCCTCGTAGCATTCCTTGTATCTTTATTGGTTACAGTTCTCAGTATAAGGGGTTTCGCTGTCTGGATAGTGTCACTGGTAGAATTTATATCACTTGCCATGCTCGTTTTAACGAGACGTGCTTTCCCTTAGCTAATGGGAGCACTGAGCATGATTTTTCATCCTTGGATGTTCTTACTTTTCTGGATCCTGAGCAGTCTACTTCTGAGCCGGTCTTGTCCTCCTCGGCAGTTTCTGGTCCTTGTACTCTTTATGATCAGTCTCTGTCCTCGGCTTGCCTTCCGCCTCCCGTGCCTATTCTGGAGGTCCCGGTTACTCCATTGATCACTTCACCGTCGACGCCGGCTTCTCCATCTTCGAGTTCCTCCGCTTCCTCTGGGTCCTCTTCAGATTCTGATGCTCCACCACAGAGGGTTCATTATATGACCACCAGAAATTAGGATGGTACTCGTCGTCCTACATCTCATCCTGATTTTATACCCACTGGTCTTCTAGCTGTAGTTTTGGTTCATTCTGAGCCTCGAGATTTTCGTACAGCTCTTAAGGATCCAAAATGGGTCAGTGCAATGGATGAAGAGATGAATGCGCTTCGTCGACAGAACACTTGGAAGTTGGTGCCTCGGTCTTCGGATGCCAATGTTGTAGGTTCAAAGTGGGTGTTTCGTCTGAAATACAGATCCGATGGGACTATTGATCGTTACAAGGCCCGTCTGGTTGCTCAGGGTTTTTTGCAGATTCCTGGTTTCGATTTTGATCACACCTTCAGCCCGGTGGTCAAGGCTGCTACAGTTCGAACTGTTCCTGCTATAGCTACGCTTTGGAAGTGGCCGTTGCATCAGCTTGATGTCAAGAACGCCTTCCTTAATGGTGTTCTTGATACTCCAGTTTATATGGCTCAGCCTGTCGGGTATAAGGACCCTGCTCGTCCTGATTTTGTTTGTCGTCTTCAGAAGGCTATTTATGGCCTTAAACAGGCTCCTCGGGCCTGGTTTGATAGATTCAGTTCTTATCTATGCCAGCTTGGTTTTCTTTACAGTTCTACGGATACATCCCTGTTTGTTTTCTCTAGGGGTTCTACACTGTTGTACCTTCTGGTCTATGTTGATGACATCATCCTTACTGGCAATGATGCGGGTGCGATTCGTCAGTTTATCACCAGAACTGATCAGGAGTTCTCGATCAAGGACTTAGGTTCTTTGAACTATTTTCTTGGTCTTGAGGTATCCTCTTCTCCTTTGGGTATCTTCCTTGGCCAGGCCAAGTATGCTCGTGATATTCTTTTTCGAGCCGGCATGACTAAGACTTCTCCAGTCACCACTCCGTTTGAACCGCTTTCTCAGCTTTCCCGTAGCTCCAGTGCTTCTTTCGGTAATCCGACTCTTTATCGCTCGCTTGTTGGTGCTCTTCAGTATCTGACTATCACCCGTCCGGATTTGGCTTTTGCCGTTAACTCGGTTAGTAGTTTCTTCAGGATCCCCGGGAGGATCATTTTGCAGCTGTCACCAGGATTCTTCGATATGTGGCTGGCACACCTCATCTGGGTCTTACTTTCCGCTCGGGTGGTTCCTCTGATGTTTATGCTGACTGGGCCCGTTGTTTGGAGACGCGTCGTTCGACCTACGGCTATGCGGTTTTCTTGGGTGGTAATTTGGTATCCTGGAGTGCCAAGAAGCAACCCACTGTCTCGCGCTCGAGCTCAGAGTCGGAGTATCGTGCTCTCGCAAACACAGCGGCTGAAGTGGTTTGGCTTTCTCATCTACTACAGGAGTTGCGTTTTCCCTTGGATGGTTCGCCTTTGTTGCTGTGTGATAACAACAGTGCGATCTTCTTGGCTCAGAATCCCGTTGCTCATAAACGGGCAAAGCACATCGACATCGATTATCATTTTGTTCGGGAGCTGGTGGCTTCTGGCAAGCTTCGTGTCAGTCATGTGCCTACTTCCTTGCAACTTGCGGATATCTTCACCAAGGGGCTACCAAAGCCGTTGTTTGAATTTTTTTGTTCCAAGCTCTGCGTTTCAGTCAACCCAACGCTTCGCTTGAGGGGGGCATAGGAGTTGAGTAATTGGCTGTAAGCCCAAGTTGTATTAATTAAGCATTGTATTGCCTATAAATGTCTAATAAACTCACACATCATGTGTATGGAGGTTTCTCTCATTTACGCTTTGTATCCAAATTTTTCGTATGATATGCATGGATAGTCTAATGGCGTCTTCATCTGGTGCTTCTGTCAACCATTTCCCGAACCAATGTGCAAACATCATAGGTAGTCCCACTGTGAAATCAAAACCCAAAACTGACGTTCTTCAAATTCTTCGCGCTGCAGGGCATTGCATCAACATATGCTACACATCCCCAACTCTCCATGTATTGCACAGCTTACATGTATCATCTTTAATGATATTTCTGATTTTTAGATTGCTTGTAGTGAGTATGACATTCTTTAGTGCCCTCCATATGAAACAATAATATCTTCCTAGCGATCTATACTTTCCAAAATTTGACCCAGTTGATTTGTGCATTATCGGGGTCTAGATTATGTACATTCTCCTTGTCTTGAGCCCTGCAACCCGATTTTATTGTGTACAGGGGCGGAACTACCATGGCTCGTGGTAGGGCTCCAACGCTACCTAAGATTCAAACGTCATGGTAGTAGTGGTTAGTAGCGCTTCTCGGCGTTCAGAGGTTATGGATTGCACTTTTCCAGCTCAAACTCTATTTTCCAGCCTCGTTGAGTTAGAGAAGAAGGCCTCTGACAGCCTTTTTTTTTGCCATATTTTATTAAAACGACGTCGTTTTAGGTTAAGTCGAACGACATAGTTTTGATTAGTACTGAAGAAGAAAAAAACAAAATTTAAAATTTAAGTCTTTGGATTGGGCCATTTCCACAATCTGAGAAACAAACATTTCCTCCCAAAAACGCAAAAGCAAATTCACTGAACCACTGGCCATTGGCCACTGCCTGCTCCACTCCAGCTCTACTCCAACTCCGGGTGTCGCCGCCGCCAATGTCCCACCACCGTCCGGAGACTCCGGGTGCCATCCCACCACCATCCCTCCTCTAGCCCTCTAGTTTCCTCTTCATCTAGTCTCCTCTTTATGTTTATGACTTGAAAAAGGTAATTTAGTTTTAGGGTTTATTGTTTATTCTATTTTTTCCCTCAAAAATTTAATTTATATGAATATTATTTTTAGATTGGATGTCGAATTGAAGTTATATGATTGCATCAATTGAATTGCACATGTATAAACTATAATTGTTTGATTTATTATTTATGTGAAATTGACAACATATGGAATTAGGGATATTTGTTAAATTGAATTTAGATTAATATGATTTTATAAATTATTTATTATTATAATTTATTATTGTTTCATAATGCTTTTAGATTTTATAAGAATGAATTCAATTTACATATTTTCCCTATTTGATATTTAATAGGTTATGGACAAATTTTTAATTCAAAGTAGATGATTTCCATCTTCTAAGAGATTGAATGAACCTAATGAACAAAGGCACAATGAAGAGGGTAGTAGTAGAAAAAAAAATCTTGCGTAGAATTCAATCGGAATGATGTTATAAGTGATCCCGGGCTAAGTAAACCTATTGAAGAGATTGATGTTTCTATTAGAGATGAAGTGTTAAGAGAATATATATTTAGATGTTTTTGCCAACCTAAGAATCATACTTTTCCCTAGACATTGTTCAATGTTGAATTTAGAAGTTTTCAAAAGGGTTGGTTTGATGAATTTGATTGGTTGGAGTATAGTATTTCAAAGGATGATGCCTTTTGTTTTCCTTGCTATCTTTCAGCAAAGGAGACGGCATATATTTTGGATGGAATGATAAATTGGAAGAATGCCTTATTTAGGAAACATGCTACGAATGTGGATGGAAATTATCATGGTTCTGCAATCAAATTGAGAAATTTTAGCCTTCAAAAGCAAAGTATCTTACATTTTTTTGACGCTCATGTTACTGAAGCAGAGAAGGCATATCACATACGTTTGACTTCGGTTTTGGATGTGACAAGATACTTGTAAAAACAAGGTTTGGCTTTTCGTGGTCATGATGAGAGTTGGGATTCCATCAACAAGAGTAATTATCTTGAATTGGTTGACTGGTATTGCAAGCGGAGTGAAGATGTTGCTAAGGTAATGAATGAAAATGCTCCCGGAAATTGCAAGTTAACATCTCCCAAAGTTCAGAAACAACTCTCAAGTGCTTGTGTTGGTGAGGCAACTGATGTTATTATTAATGACATTGGAGATAGTGTATTTTCTCTTCTTGTTGATGAGGCTAGAGATGCATCAATAAAGAGCAAATGGGGGTTGTTTTGAGATATGTCAACCGGCAAGGATGCATTGTTAAGCGTTTTCTTGCTCTTGTGCATGTTTCCAATACTAAAGCTATTACTTTGATGGAGTCTCTTAAGCAACTGTTTGTAGATAAGAAATTTTCCTTGTCAAAGTTGAGAGGTCAAGGATATGATGGGGCTTCAAATATTTTAGGTGAGTTTAATGGGTTGCAAGCTTTGATATTGAAAGAAAACTCTTCTGCAAGGTATATTCATTGCTTCTCTCATCAAATTCAATTGGTTGTTTCAGTTGCATATAGTACTCTATCTGTGGGTGAATTTTTTGGGTATCTTGTTAAAACTATTAATCTAGTTGGAGGTTCATGTGTTGAAAAAGAGATGCTTATGCAATTAGAACATGCTAGACTTGTGGAGGCATTGGAGAGTGGGGATAATGTTAGTGGAAGAGGCAAAAATCAGGATATGAGTTTGAGACGGCCTGGTGATACCCGTTGGGGATCACATTACACTATTATTCTTCGTTTTGAGGCTACACGGTCTTCTATTATTCAAGTGCTTCTTAATATCTGTGAGCATAGCAATTTAGATGAAAAGGTCTCTATAGCAAAGGGTTTGATTAATAGAATGGAGAGCTATGAATTTGTATTTTGTATGTTTTTTATGAAGCATTTGTTGGGAGTTACAAGTCAATTGTCCCTTGCCTTGCAACAAAGAGATCAAAATATTTTGATGGATGTGCGAATGATGAATAGAATGAAGGCTGAATTGAAAGAATTCAGAGATGATGATTTTGATAAATTATTGAATGAAACCAACGCATTTTGTGTGAAGCATGAGATCACATTAGACGTGATAGAAGCACAACGGAAAATTTGTCACCGTTCTAGACGACGTGAAGAAATGCTGACCAATTATAATTTCTACCGTGTTGATATTTTTCTCTAGGTACTACTTTCATATTTACATACTTTGATTTATTTTGTTTATATTATTTTATATGTATTTTTTATCTTATTGTTATATTTTTTATTATTTCAATACTAGACCGTTGGCAGGATGATTCTTGAAATGAATCATTGATTTTCCGAAGCAAGCTCAGAGTACTCACTTGTATTGCATGCCTTGATCTGAGAGAAAGATTTTCCACGTTTGATGTTGGTAAATTACTTCGCCTTGCTGAACTCTATCTGGATGACTTCTCCCTAATTGATCGTGTTGAACTTGAGCAAAAACTTAATTACTTCCTTAATTATGTGAGAGATGATGATGCCTATTCAGGCATCAATGATCTTGGAAGTGTTGCTCAACATATGGTTCAATCACGTAGCAATGTAACCTACCCATTGGTATATCGTCTTATTGAGTTAGCATTAGTTCTACCAGTTGCAACTGGCTCAGTTGAGCGAGTTTTTTTCTGCCATGAAGAATATCAAGATCGATCTTCGTAATAGAATGGGAGATGAATGGTTGAGTGATGTTATGGCGGTGTATATTGATAAAGATATTTTTGTTAAGATCGAGAATGAATTGATTATTCAACGTTATCAAGGCATGGAGTCTCGTAGGTATTGGTTGCCCCCCACTTGTTCCTAGTTCTACTTCTAGTCATTCGAGCATGAAAGTAGTTATTTTAGCAGTTTGGTGAACTTGTGAAAACCTTATTGTATTGTACTTGATATAGTAAATTATGTACTATTTTTAATTACTTTCGAGTTAATTTTTAAAAATTTAAATTTGAGTAGTATTAATTAGCCCCACCAAAAAAAATTTTCTGATCTCGCCACTGACTTTGTATATGTCATTTCTTGTAAGTTTGTCTTCTCTATGTCCTTGCAAGGGGTGCATTTCTTAAATTTCCGTACGAATTGCTTTGGATAAATTACCCGGAGCAGTGGGGTGTGCCATTATAACTATCTATTAGTTTATCCGCTGTTGGATCTATGTAGCTTTGTACTACTATAATTGATGTCATCATGTTGTGTTCCTGAAGTCCGGGCCAGGTTATCTCCTAACCTCGCCTTATCCAATTTCCTGACTTCCCACCTAATATTTCAGTTAAGTAGACCCTTGTCCCATAATATGGATTTCCATGGCCTGCTATCATTAGGTTTCTGCTGATATTGCATTATATCTCTTTGTTGGCAGTACTTTCCTTTGAATATTGACACAAACAGAGAGCCTTTCTCTTGCAATATATTCCCTGTAGGATCGGTCCAAACCCATTTGTGGTCTTGGGCAAAAACATGGGGCCCTTTTTTTATACATATAAATTTTAATAAACTAATTTTATACTCCATCCATCTCAGCGCATTCTGCAGAGAATAAATGCAAAACTTTTAATTTTTGAGGAGGGAAATGACCAAACCACCCCCTTTCTTCTTCCTTTGGTTTAGCCACCAAATCTGCTCTCTTTACCTCTCACATCTCTCTTCGCCTCTCCATGATGATGGAATCGATGGCGGCGTAAGAAGGTGTTGAAGTCGGTGGCGTCAATTGTTGGTCACGGCGGTGGCGTGAATGATGAGGCTGTGAATCAAGGTTGTTAACGCAGAGGGTGGGTCACGTGAGAGATAAGTGGTAGCATTGGAAAACCCACGAGGAACAAGGTGATGGATCTGGAAATGCGGAGGAAAGGGGGAGGCGGAGGCGGAGACGGAGACGGAGGCAGAGGCGAGGGAAGGAGGAAGGAGGGACAGAGGTGGAGGCGGAGGGAGGGGCGGAGCTGATGCAATGGGTGGCGGAGGTGAGGGCCGGTGGCGGAGGCGTAAGCTAGAGAAGGAGGAGGCGGAGGCGTGGAGAGGGAAGCAGGATGAGGCACAAGCAGAGGTAAGGGGAGACGGAGGTGGGGGGAGAGGCGGTGACGGAGGCGGGGGGAGAGGCGGTGGCGGTGGCAGAGGCGGTGGCGGTGGTGGAGGCGGAGGCAGAGGCAGAGGGAGGGGCAGTGGTGGAGCAAAATGAGAGAGAGAAGTGGAGAGAGTTTGTGGTGGAGGCTAAATCTAGGGTTGAAGATGAGAGGCAGAGCAATATGTGTGGTGTAGAAATCTAGGTTTGTGGTAATGGGGTGGGGTTATGCAAAATTTAAAATCTCTAAGGGTAAACATTTCTTTTAGAATGTTAAATTTTATTTAAATAGAAAAGTGTGAAGATTTGCCCGTGACAGGCCAAAAAGGAAAGTGTGCAGATTCGGTTGGGACGAAGGGAGTATTTTAAATTATTCCAATTTTTTTAATATATAGACTCATTTCATCGCAGCGTGGAATGAAAAAATTGGTTAAAAGATGTGCAAATTTGGGATTAATAACGTTAAAAACTTGTAACAAATCATTTACTCATTAATAAATAAATTAGAATTAATAAAATAATATAGGAAGCGTAAATAAGAATTTGTTTTGTAAAACTTTTTTGAAACTAACATAACATATATTTACTTATTTAGATATTAAATTTAAAATTTAAAAGATAAGTGTAGGTAAATGAATTTAAAATTTTATATACTCACGTGGAAAGGAGGAAAGATATTGAAATGTGCTTACTAAATAAATAAAGAAGAAGGGAATTGAACTAGTATTTCTGTATGATAATACTAATATGACCCTATGTTTTGGAGCTTCGTGCTAATATGACCCTGTGAAGTTGGAAAGTGCTATTGTAGCCCTGTGTTTTGCATCAGAAGTGCCGATATAACCCTGTGGCACTATTCCGGCATTGACTTTGCAATTTTCGGCGTTGACCAAATTTGAAACGACAAAAATACCCCTGACTTAGAATCTGAAATTTTTACTGACCATTTTACCCTTTACAACCTGAACTGTTCCTCTAAAATCGGTTAAATCCTCCGAACTATTCCTCTGTGTCCAATTTTTGTTCCTCTTCCGCTCATCGATCTCCAGCCACGAAAAAAACTCCTTCTCTTCCTTTCGGATCTACTTCTCCGGCCGAGTTAGCATTCCAAATTTTCATTCGTGGTCGACTACCATCCCAGGTATGCCAAAGTTTTTAAGCTCGTTCATTGTATGAACCCTAGGTTTAATTTGGGGGAATTGGAATTTCTGGTATTGTGGTGTAGTATCGTATCGGAAATTGCTTGGTATTATGATTTGTCGATCTGGTTACGCACCCTAGGTGTGATTTGGGGCTTGTCGATTATATCTAGTTTTGTTGCTATATGGTTATGGGATATTGAACTATTCCTGACGTGGTATTGTAATCGTTTAACTAGCCCGAAGGATGGAGTCATCGAGCTGTAGTGTGAATAATTGTCGCTGGGAAAGTGTGTTGTGCAAGGTGTGTGAGAAAGAAACTAATGTTTTTATGTCAAGAAGCGCAAAGAACCCGGGCAGAATGTATTATCGATGCAAGAAAAATGGATTCCGGCAGTGGGTTGTGCCTGATGTCGTTGAGTCGGGTAATGACAGTGGTGTAACTCCGTTTCATCCCAACTCCAGAGTTCGTAGACCGGTTCAGAAACAGGAATCTCCAAACGAACAGGTTGTAGCCCAAATGGGTGGCCCTAGTCAAGGCATTTTAGCACCCAGAAATGTTTGTAATTGTCCACTGATCATAAGGGGCTTGATAGCACTAAATTTAGTGTTGGTTGGTGGTAACATGTTACTATTGTTTGTGTGGTATGTTGTATTTAGCCGTGGGATGTGTTAGCTTAGTCCATGTTCTTGTTGTACTTGGCCGTGGGATGTGTTAGGGATGAGATGTGTTAGCTTAGTCCCATAATTTAGTGTTGGCTGGTTGTACTTGGCATTGGGATGTGTTATGCGCGGGATGTGTTAGCTTAGTTCATGTTGTTGTTGGTGTACTTTCTGTTGTAATTCGGAGAAAGTATTTGGATGCTTGGTCCTATGGTTGATTAATTATTGCTCATTTGACCTTATGGTTGCATAATATTTGCACATCTGACCCTATATGCTTTCTATTATTGCTAATATAACCCTATGTTTGCTTAATAAGTGCTCATCTGACCCTATATGTTGTAGATTAGTGCGAATGTGACCCTAACATTTCCCAGAAAATGGTAATCTAACCCTGTTGTAGTGAACCTATGTTGTAGTGACCTTTATGGTTGATAACCCTAGAAGTATAGAAAACAACATTCTAGTCTGATTAGTAAATTAATAATGAACTATACACATTGTTTTCCAAAAGATATAAGGTAGACTGTTTCTCTAGGAGAATAAAAGTGCTATAGTTGTAAGTAGTACAGAGTTCACAAAAGTGAGAATGATAGGTACTAGAAAGTTGTTCGTTATCCATTCTACAATTAGAATCATCAAAAGTGCTATAAAATCCATCATCATGCATCATCCTCGAGGGCCCGTCTCCGGCGGTGGGAGCGACTTACTTCTAGCATCTTCTGACAAGTCTTCAGTAGGTGGTGGACGAGGCGGTTGCGAGCTTGACGGCCTGTGGTAAGTTGGAGCTAGAGTTGTGCCCATCAATTTTGCAGTCCTCTCATTGTACAAGAATGACTTCCCCCAAAGCATGTTCTCGAATGCCTCGCGACCGTCTCCTAGTCGGATTGGCTTATGCTGCTGTTTTGTGGAACAAAAGATTGGGTGAATACATACAAGAGTAAAGTGCTCAATGTGAAAGAAATCCTACCATTACCTCAAACATAGTAATTGGGTTTATTAGTGGGAGTCTCTGGAGCACTTTCCAGTCGTCCAGGTCCACAACACCAACTTGCAAATCCTGTCCACAATCAACCCAACCTAGGTTACTAAAAATTAGAGTCAACAGATTATGAATCATGTTAAGATAAAAAGGATACCTCATGTGTGTATTGGCGGGGTATAATGGCCACTGTTTGAATCATGTTGTGAGTATTCTCACCCAAATCATCACCAACAATTTGCTCATAAGGACCTTCATCTAGGTCGTAATCCTCTACCATATCCCCTTGCCAAACAGGGGCATTAACCAAATTCTCCATATCTGGGACACCATCCCCAAGAAAATAGGCATCAGACTGTACAACAGTTGTAGCCATAGGCACCTCTGAACTAGGTATATCACCCTCCCTCTCTTTTAGAACCGGGACATCGACGAAGACATCAACATTAATCTTTTCTCCGCCCTGACTGTCATAGACATCAACTGCAATCTGTCCACCCCTATCCCCCTGAAGAACATCTTGAACATCCTTCTCAAAACCCTCATACACAATGCCACCCTCAACACTCTTACAGCTACCATCGACAACAATGGCACCCTCACCAATTTTATCACCCCCCTCATACACCACCAACTCAGCACCAGCATTGTCGACAATTCCATGTTCATCCCCATAACTTAGAAGTGAAACAATTGAAGATCTTCCCGCATCTCGGCTTGCCAATTCTTTTTCGGCGCTGTCTAATGTTGCAACTAGTTGGTCCTCAAAGTCCTCGTCCGGGTCAGGGAATTCATCTCCAACTGTTTCAGAGATTTGTGACCCATGTTGCTGATACAAAATGTTATGGAGATAAGTGATGTTTCTTGAATTGAATTTTGAATTTTGAGGACAAGTCCAAGTATCCATACTTGTAATTGCTCCGGACTGGGAATCTTTTATTCTTCGGTCAAATTCCGGTTTGCCTTCTGCTTTATTCGGGTTCGTTTCTGGAAGTCCTCGTCCGGGTCAGGGAATTCATCTCTAACCGTTTCATCGATTTGTGACCCATGCTGCTGAGACAAAATGTGTAGTTGTAAGTGATGTAAATTGAATAACATTTGGGATTTTGAGGACAAGTCCAAGTATCCATACCTGTAATTGCTCCGGACTGGGAATCTTTTCTTCTTCGGTCAAATTCCGATTTGCCTTCTGCTTTATTCGGGTTCGTTTCATGGTAGGTGCTTCTGGATCTTCAATGTTGACTGTCATAGCATCCGGTCCCTGAATCTGCAGCATAACAGCCTAAATTCAGACCATAAAATTCAGACCCTAAAAACTGCCCAGATTTGTCCTTGAATTCAGACCCTAAGCTACCTCGTGTCCTCGAACCTCTTACATCATGCAGTATAACAGCCTAAATTCAGACCCTAAGCTCAGACTATAAATCGTGATATGTAAATAACAGTAAAGCATAAAAGGCATACCTTTGGCCCTGTTCCGCTCAGGGGTTGACGACTATAACTAGGAGCTGCACCATTCTTTCCCCTTTTTCTTGTCACCTGATTTTTTCTGGCCTTCGAAGAGGCAGTGTCCTGTGACCTTCCCCTCCGAGGTGGCCGGTTTCCACGAGTACTGCCTTGAATTTCCTGAGCCAGTTCACTGACTTCAGTGGCTTGAGTGCTCACTGTATTTGAAGTCCCTTCCATCACCTAAGCAAATAAATTTTTAAAAAAAATGTTATTATACAAATATGTAAGTATAAAGCTAATTCAATAGTGAGCAATTATTATACCGGAGTAGCTGATGCACATCTTTTTTCTCCCTCTTTCTTTTCCTTAGCTGTTGGACCACCTTGACATCCTCGCTTGTTGTGTCCAAACTCCCCACAAGTGCTGCATTTGTGAGCTTTCCCTCCTACACCTTTGGTCTCCCATTGCTCTTTCGATCTCTTCTTCTTTGGTCTTCCAGCCCGACGGTGTATGCCAGGGGGATTACACTCTTGCACACGATCAGGTCCCCAGAATGCCCTGTGTAAGACAGGTTGAATCTTGTGATGATAGGCCTTCTCAAACTGTGTCTTTGTTAGCATGATGTCACAATACTCGTGTAGAGGGAGCCTCTTCTGCAGCAACACTGCAGTAGTGTGTCTACACGGCACCCCAGACAGATCCCATACACCACAATCACAAGACCTCCTGTCAATCCTCACAGCGTAATTGGTCTCGTCGTGGACAACCTCGAATACAGTATCTGAGCATTGGTGAAATGTTACCCTTCGACCTTGTCTAGATACTATCTTCAACATTTTGTCCGTCCTCGGACACACAATAGTATCCCACACAGCACATTGGGTTGACCGTTCCTTCAACCAATTCATAAGCTTTATTCTCAGCCCTTCCATAAGCGTCAGCACTGGTTTCTCCCTCAGTTTTCCCACCCAATGGTTAAAAGACTCAGCGGGATTATTCGTGACATTGTCACACTTCAGGCGCGTACTGAAAGCATGTCTTGCCCATAAGGAGTCCCCAAGACTTGCCAAATACACATACGCCTCTTCCGACAGCTCCCTAATCTTCTCCATTGCTGCTTTAAAGTCCATTAAATTGTATGACTACAACAAAAATACCAAAACACGGGGTCATATTGGCACATTAATACCAACACACAGGGTCATATTGGCACATTAAGTCCAACACTCAGGGTCACATTGGCACATTACTACCAATACACAGGGTCATAATGGCACATTCATACCAACACACAGGGTCATATTGGCACAGTAAAACCAAAACACAGGGCCATATAGGCACATTAATACCAACACAGGGTCATATTTCCAAAACACAGGGTCTACTGAGCGTCTTTAATTCCAAAACACAGAGTCCTTTAAGCATATTATAATCAAAACACAGGATTATATCAGCACACGCGCCTTAAAAATATAGGGTCGTAATAAGGTTAATATTAGCACATAAAGGAGGAAACACTACCTTTGACGCTCTCCAAAAAAGCTTCTTCAGTATGCCAGAGGGCCATTTCTTCCTAAAGTTGGCGTAGATGTGGCGGCTGCACTTCCTTTGGGTGGCATGGGGAACAACCTCGGAAATTGCTTCTCTCAACCCCTAACCAAAACAGCACCACGTCCGTATTAAAATGCTTCACGTTATAGGAACACATATATACAATGGATACGATTAATTTAGCACAAGGGTATACAAACAAAATAGAGGGTCAAATCATCTCATAAACTGAAAATATAGGTAGTAAAAATATTACCTTTTGACGATTTGTCATGAAGGTCCACGGTCTACCTTCTGCAAAACCACCAAGGAAATCTTCCATCATCCGAAAGAAAAATAACCAGCTATCTTTAGCCTCGCTCTCAACATACGCTACGGCCAGGGGATAGAATCCGCCATCCGAATCATTTCCTATGGCACTCAAAAGCACACCACCATACCTCCCCTTCAAGTGACAACCATCGAAACCAAGGAATGACCGACAACCTTCTAAAAAGCCCTTCTTCAGACCATCTAATCCAAGAAAAAATCCCTTCACAGTGGGTATTGGTTGTACTGCTCCACCATCATACTTCAAAATTGCTAGGCTTCCAGGATTACTCTTCGCCACCTCCACGCAATACTGTGGCAGCGCCCTAAAAGACTCTCCATGGTGACCATCAATCATATGCAAAGCATCCAGCCTCGCCCTCATTAACTGATGCCTCTTCGGTTGCACTCCAAATCTCAACAGGTGCTCTTCAAGCACATTGTTTGACACTTTTGGGTCAGCAGCCAACAACCCCGAAATTCTGCGAGCAATCCAGTTTTTGGGGGCCAACACATGTCCTTCCAGCCTACAAGTGTGCTGCCCAGTCATCGTCCTTATCAAAAAAGTCTGGCTACCTGAAACAGTGGAACTATGCAACCTCCAATCACAATTTGGATCCTTGCAGAAAACGGTCACCCGATTTTTCTCACTTCTTAAAAATTTGTACATAAACCCATCCTGAATAGAAAAATCAACTAAGGCTTGCTTAATGTCTTTCTGGGACGGAAACATCATACCCTCCCTCAAGCTCACCCTATTGTCTTGCCCTTTCTCAAACTTTGCCCTGTTCATGCACTTTCTCAAAGGGTGAAAATCACCCCCGTTGTCGGATTCTGTATCATAATCTGTTTCAGCTACGTTGTCCTTCTCCCCATCCTGTTTGGCTCTGTTCTCCACATCTTCATTGTCCTCGGATCCTATCTCAGATCCTTCTTCTGTGTAGCGGTATATCCAATCAGCCTCCTGATCCAACACTGCTTGATCCTCAGTTTCGTCGACATATGTGCCATCATGACTGCTATGGTCTGAGGCATCGATGTTTCACTTTTCCGGTGGACTTCGATTTCATATCCGTGCTGCACTCACCCTGCCCGGCAAGTCCATCCACAACCTCCCCAAAAATCACCACTGATTTCTCCACCTCAAAATCCTTGAACATGCGAACAACGTCATCCTCAGTGCGTAAAAATGTCTTCTGCTTCACTGGATACAGATAGCTTAATGTAAGCTGTACTGTCTTCCATAACTCCGGATCATTCAGGAAGTGCTCGGTGAAATCAGACTTCAAAACAACCAGTGAGTACCTATCCGGATCGATGTCATCCAATACTTTCCACCTATCACCATGACGAAGATTCATGCTGTAAAAAACATCGACATCACTCTACAAAAAATAAGCAGAACAGAACCCAATCAGAACAATAACAAATCACAAACAACCCACACATTTCT
Organism: Rubia yunnanensis; assembly: GCA_037428765.1. Lineage (NCBI taxonomy): Eukaryota > Viridiplantae > Streptophyta > Magnoliopsida > Gentianales > Rubiaceae > Rubia > Rubia yunnanensis. Next base: position 27,662,311 of record CM075069.1, on the reverse strand, counting down.
TCATCCCTCATGCCCTGTTCCACACAAAATTCTCATGCAACCCCTGTTCTCGAAACTGAAAAACATGGAAACCCTAACCCCAGTCCGTCGAGGCCACAAACAGTACCAACCGAACAAAATTGTGGTAACACAGCATACAAGATGGATTTTAAGAACCAACACCTACAAAAGGTGAGCATAATGACCCCATAAATTTAAAAACCTAAAAAACCCTATCGGCAGTGAACAAAGGACCAAAACAACACAAAATGTGAAACAAAATCAACAAAACCATCAGCGATATACCAAAACGATGCATAAAATTGGACGAATTTCGGTGTACATGGGTCAGAGCTTATCTACACCTCTTCTGTTTTTCACCACCCAAACCCACCACCACGGCAGAGCAAGAGAACACCCGGTGAGAACGCCAACCACCGATCGACTCCGGCGCGAATGACCCGTTTGAAAACGCTGGCACAACGTCCGGACCAGTCCGATTGAAAATGCGAGTACTGTTGGAGTTCTCCTAGGAAGAGACGAAAGGTCGGGTGCGGGAAAGAAATGAGGAGAAAAAGAAATAAAGGAAGCTTTTGTCTCAATGAACAAGGGTATAAACGTCTTTATATCTAACCCAATTTTTCTTTTTTTAATTACAGAGGGTATAATAGTCATTTCATTACTTTCCGGCCAAAATCAGGTCTATAGGGTTATATTAACACATTTCGGAAAAACATAGGGCTATATTAGCACTTTTCAACTTCACATGGTCATATTAGCACTTACCCTCAAAACATAGGGTCATATGAGCACTTGACTCATTTCAAATTTTAGGCTCTTCTTAGCCTTGGGCCCATTGCAGTCGCCCGGCTCGCACTGGACTTGTATCGGCCCTAACTCCAAACATGTTTTGCAAGAAGAGCTTGATTCAACCCGATTGATGATCTTAAATCCAAACCTCCTTATCTTGGTTTGCACATTTGTTCCCAAGATGCCCAATGTACACCTTTGCCCATCCTCCTCCTTTACATATAAATCTTCTTGTTATAACATCAGTTTCTTTAAGGATTGTGACCATCTTGAAAATGCCCTAAGGAGATAGTGGCATTGCCAATATGACATGTTTCACCAGCATCATTCAACCTGCTTGATTGAGAGACTTATTTTTTCATGCGTTGCACCGTGCCTTGACTTTCCGTACTAGTCCTGTATGTAGCACATTTTTCATGCGTTGTACCATGCCTTGATTTTCCGTATTAGTCATCTGTATGTAGCACATTTAAATCATTTAAATTGCTGCAGTTGTATTTCCATGCCCAGATATTTTCCTCCTATCCCCAATCTATGTACTTTATATGAATATAGTTTCTAAAATGTAGACTACTCCCATGTGTGGACTGCATTTTTAAAAAAGTCATTTCTAGGAAATACGCAAATATAAACTAAGCTCAGCCCAAACAAAAAATATACTACCATGCATATATTTTGTATCACACAAGGTGAGGTGAGAGGATGACACCTGATTTTTCAAAAGAAAAAACATTTTATATTTGTTTCCAATGTTCAATCCCCTTGATAGTTACCAAAGGCATAACAACATGACGATAGTTTCTACCAGGGAAGGAACACCAAAGTTACATGAGGCCAAAAGAAGCAAAAACCAGAAACATATGGCAACTCAGTTCTATTTTAATCCTATATTCCAGTAAGGTTTAAGACCTTAATGCTTCAGGAAATAGAGAACCGGCACAATCAAATGAAAATGGACACGGTGAAGAGGGAGTTTCCAGCACAGCAGTGTCTGAAGCGCTTTCATAACCACAGGCACCAAAATTAGGAGGATAAGGGGAGGGGCATTCCCAGAAGTAGACTCCACTGATTGCTTCTTCAGCATTCGCATTCCCTGTCACAGGATTCTTGAGCATTAGAAACATCTACTGGAGTAGGAAAAGGTGCTCAAACAAATCATTACCAAGATATGCATCAGCATCATTAGCAGGTGCTGAGATGTTTTCATGCCATTCTGAGAAGTTGACTCCACCAGTCTCCCCCAGGATTCTAGCCGCTTGCTCTGTCGTTACGCCTTGAGGGTTGAGAGGATCACTCGCACTGGTAAATGGGAACTCGGAAAAATAATCGCCAGCACATACACCAATCTCCTTAGCAGGCGGCTCCTCTAGAGCTAAATTATTTTGGCAGCATCCCCAAAAAGTTGATTCCACCAGCTGCCCCCACTCCTTCAGCATTCTCAGTCCCTAGCTCTGTCACAGGGCCTTCAGGATTTGGACCATTTTCCGAGCAAGTAAATTGGAACTTGCAGAGATAATCACCAGCACATGCACCCATCTCTTCCACGGGTGGCTCCTCCGTAGCTGAAATGTTTTCGTGCCTATTGAAGAAGCCATCATCAGAATACATAGCAATGTTTACTGGAGGTAGCTGCTCCAGAGCTGAGACGCTTTGCTGGAGTTGCCAGAAATTGAACCCCACTACACCATATTCCTTCGCCCCCACTAATAGGAGGTAGCTCCGCTGCTGGTTCAAAAATTTCCCCAGGGGTTGACCCTTGGTAAGTGTGTACATCATTCAGCCAAGCTAACAGAGAATCCAAATGTTCATCAGAGTCTGCAGCTTCAGTAATTTCCTCAGCGCTTGGTCTTTGGTCGGCTACACCATTCAGACCGACAGACAGAGACCAAAATCCCACCAACACCAGTAGCTTCAATTGTTTCTTTTGTAACTGCTGGTCCTCGAGGAGTTGAGAAGTCCATCTTGTTAACATCCGACAAATCAATACCAGTAGCTTCGTTCTTTTCTTCCATAACCACTGGCCCCTGAGGAGCCGATGAGTCCGACTCATCATCGACTGGCGGATCAATACATGTAGCATCAGTCTTCCCTCCCATAACTGCTGGGATCACTTTGTCATGAACCAGCAAATCCATACCAGTAGTATCAAATGAAGCATAGACCCCAGCATCCACGAGGTAACTGGATGCAACTTTAGGTGTGCTCTCAGTTGTTGCCATTTGCTGATTGATTATTTTCCTTTCATCCAAGTTAGTTATATCATTAATGCTAAGCCTCATCTTAGCCTTGTCAGGTGAATCCGTGCATCTAAAATGTTTCTGTGCATGGCTAGCCAGTTGTGCAGGTGTGTCCAAGCCTTGGAGAAACAACCTATTATACAGGAACAGGAGAGAGAAGAAGGTTGATTAACAATAAAGCTATGGAGCCTTGAGTTTTCATCAATATATGCACATATAAATCCTCATGAGATGCAAGATTTAAGTGTGTAAACTGCAAGAAATTTCCTACTAAAACATCTCCACATTCAGTGAACAGAAACATTCCCAAAAGAGCATGCTACCCGTCGAGAAGTTAATTACTGAAAAGTCCTATCTCTTGGTTTTTGGATGTTGCATATATCCGGCTGATTAATGGATAGTTATTGAAATCATAAACTGTTGAAGTAAACAAAAATATACTCCGAAAAACCTCAAGTGCATGGTATTCAGAAGATAATGTTGAAAGTTTATCTTCCCATTCTTGCAACATGTGATGCAAGAATGGGAAGATAAATTTTCAACATAATCTTTTCCCAGTATCGTGCAAAATTATGATAAATTGAAAGTAATTACTATCAAAAACAACAAGAAGATTAGAAACAATTAAACAGATTCATGAGAAGTGAACACAAGAAAAAAAGAATACCCGTTCTCATCGATGGACCAAGGTTGGGCTGTCCTCCGATTCCCATCCCCAGGTGACACTCTTTCTCTGTGACTGGTTTCATTCTGGTTTCTCGTCAACTGCTTGCCTTTCGGGTCATCAATATCAGCAGCTTGACTTCTTTCCTCTGTGGTTGGCCCGTGGTCAGATCCCTCGGCAGTTTCAAGGGCTTCATTCCGCTGCCTGGTCCAGGAAGGACTCCTGCAGGCACACATGTTATTATTATAGTTCATATAGATGGGTTGAAAAGAAGGGAATGTTTGAGAGAATTTAGATAAAAAATGGAAGAAAATGTTTGAGATAATTTCCAAAGACGAAACATGTTTAAATAGTTCACCTTTTATTTGTTAGTGTACTAATTGTCCATATATTGATGTTTCATTACATAGATTATGGGAATCATATTACGAAATTTAATTTCAGACGGACATAATGGCTTCAGCAATTGTACATTTTGGCAATTTATTATTTTCATTTTTTGCATTATCTTTGGCATTATTTCGTTCTAGCAACCAACGATTGGCATTATCTTTGTATTATGACAATTTCATAATGAAAGAGACTGCCACTCGTTAGTAGGTAGATCGAAGGGTAAAAGCAAAGAAAATGATGTATTGCCACAATATACAATTGCCAAAGCCAAATGTATGCGACCACCAATGCAAACCGGCATTCACTAATGTGATCCTCACTATGAAACATCAATTTAAAGACAATCAACACAATAATTTCTGGTATAAAGAGAGGCCCATTTAATAGAAGAGATCAACTAAATATCACTATATTACTTTAAAATGACAATCAGCAATATGTACATATAGCATGTTACAATTCAGCAATCATGAGAAGATATATTAAGGTCATTGATGTGTAATGACCTTATCAAATATAAAGAGCAAGTTTGGCACATAAACAACTTAAGGTCAAGAGTTCTCAGAAAAATTGAATCACAAGAACAGATAAATTTACAGGTTTGAAAAGGACATCAACTTTAGCTCTTAGATAAAAACCATTTAGTCAACCATCTCTGATAGTGCATGGATAAATGATATAGACCATTAAATGTACTGTCACACAGGACTTGCATAATATGCATATAACAGAGTTGGTGGGCAAATCTCTAGTTTTCCTGATACAAGTATTGCTTCCAACAGTCATGAATTTGGACCAATAACAAGAGATTATGCCGCAGGGCAATTCGTGAATTAATAAAACACAACAAATTTAGAAACTAGAAGATTCCTGAAAAATGACTTATAATATTGTACATAATCTCCACTCATATCTTAGATTTATTGCTCCATTCAAAACCAACTCTATTAAGAAAAAGAAATCAGATGCATAATTATGTCTTACCTCATTCAGTAGACCAATAGATAGACATGTCCAGGTCTTATTGCTGTATATCTCCTTCAAGCATATCTCACATCCTGGAGAAATCCTCCAGCTGCCAAAAGAGTAAACGCTATTCAACAAAAATAATTCAAAACTAGACAGAGATAGAGTAATCAGAGATAGTTGTAAGCATACTTATATGAGATGCATCTGCATGGCCTGAATGTATAAAGATTGAACCAGCTGCAGCATCCTGGCCATGCATCCTCACACCCTTAACTTGTCTGAACTTGAACAGAGGAGGGACATTCCATAAGAATTTCGGTCACAGAAACACGAAGTTGAACATCTACCAAACAGGTGTGAAGAAAGTGACCAAGGTCATTGCATATACTGTAGATGATTTCTTCCAGACCCAGTCCCTAATTACTAGCGCAAAAAATGTTCTGAATTTGCAAGATCCTATGAGTGGCTCCTCAGAGAAAATTTCTGAAGCTGCAGATTTCAGTTTGTCAGTTCCTCTACTTGCTAGCCACCAGAACATTTCAGCACCAGAGGAGCCAGCTGCTGAAAAGATTGTTCAATCTCCTTCACATGATGCTTTTTTGATATTAAGCCCCTACTAGCTAGTGCAGAAAATGTTTCAAATTCGCGAAGGTCGTATGAGTGGGGGGCAAAGGAGCATGGAGTAGTGGGTTCAACTTCTGGCAACTCCAGCAAAACGTCTCAGCTCCAGCGACCTCCAGTAAATATTGCTACGTATTCTGGTGATGGCTTTTTCGATAACCACGAAAACATTTCAGCTATGGAGGAGCCACCTGTGGAAGAGATGGGTGCATGTGCTAGTGATTACTACTGTGAGTTTCAATTTACTCGCTCGGAAAATGGTTCAAATCTTGAAAGCCCTATGACAGAGCAAGGGATTGAGAATGCTGAAGGAGTAGGGGCGGCTGGTGGAGTCAATTTAGGGGATGCAGCCAAAATATTTCAGCTCTAGTGGAGCCACCTGCTAAAGAGATTGGTGCTGTGATTTTCTCTCCAAGTTTCCATAAACTAGCACGGAAGATCCTCTCAACCCTCAAGGCCCTATGACAGAGCAAAAGACTAGGGGTCCTGAAGCAGTGGGGGTGACTAGTGGAGTCAACTTTTTCGGATGCCACCAAAACATCTCAGCCCCAAAAGAGTCACCATCTCAGCCCCAAAAGGTTCACCTGCTGATGAGATCCTTGCATATCCTGGGAAGGCAACTGGGACTGATAGGAGTAAAGAAAGGTGGAGTCTACTTCAGGGAACACCCCTCCCCTTATCGTTCTAATTTTGGTGCGAGTGGCTCTCGAAGTGCCGCTCCACGGGAAAGCCCGACTCCACCATTTCCATCACATGACTATGCACGTTTCCTGAAGCATCAGAGCAGCATGATATTAAGGAATGAAACTGAGTTGAGATTTAAGAAGTGGGCAGTGGGTACACGTGATTGAACAAAAAACAACATATTAACTCTATGAGGGAACTCTTATGCTTTCAAAGCCTGAAAATACATGGATTAATGAATTAAAACAAATTAGAAACTAGAAAATTCTTGAAAAAATTAGTATCATCATATTAAATTAAATAATCTAACACCGAATCTAACATCTGTCCCAATATTCAACTCCAAGTATAGGCAAATCAGGCCTGATTTCAACTCAAATTCCTTTCAAGGGTATGGCACACTGATTAAACCCTACATATGACACGCATACCATTTCATGAAAATTCAATAAACACGAATCAGTCTGCGCGCAAACTGATTTCGCAGAAACACAAAGCTAACATCTATACATACAGAGTGAAAAACATGAGGGCGTTAACTCCTAGATGGCTGAAAAACATGAGGGCGTTAACCCCTAGACAACTCAACAACTTCAGCTCTATAATCAGTCAAAAGCATACAAGAACAGGAAAACCAAAAAACCAACACAACGTGTATACAATCGCCTACCTTACCAACCCCCGGAAGAGAAAGAGGATGCTGCGGCTGGTGAAGAATAAGGAGCAATGTATGAGGTTATATAGTAGGTTTCCTCACTTCCGTTACGTTTCAGGAGGGCTGCATGCTATACGCGTGTCTTGCAACTTTGAGACGACCTCAAGGGTTTTGAGTTATATACATATATAGGACTTTAAATTTGGAAAAGTATAAAAGACACCCTCCATTCTAATAATATTCAGAAAATTAACCTCACCGTTCTAGCAAATAAAATTACAAGTAAAATACCCTGGGGCTTGCTTCTGTACAAAATAAGTCAATTCCTTATATTAAAAAAAGGCCATTTCCTGTTTGTGGTTTTTCCTCAAGACTTTGAAACAAAATAAGAAGACTAAGATTAGATATTCAATTATATTATCAAACACCATATAGAAATAGTCATTTATATGATGAAGCGATCCTCAAAAAATTGTACTCTGTAATGTGTATTTTTAAGAAGAAAATGCTACTACTGAGTACTAGGCAATTATGATAAAAAATTTGTTTCATATCTCTATCAATTCTTTGATAAATTGTGTGCCATGAAATGTAAATTTTATAGATATGTTTTCAACAGTTGAGGTACAAGGAAACTCTGGTAGTCCAGACATCATATTCAAATTCAGAGTTACTAGAATTACGATATTGTACCCATTCATCCTCCATGGGGCACCAAAGAAGGAGTAGCCAACTTTGCAAAAATTTCATCTGAATTCCCCAATCTGCCATGAAACATATAAACAAAATATGCAATCAGTATTTCATAGAAAACTCGGCGATAAACTTGTATCAGAATACAAAAGATTCAATCCATGTTTCATAGGAAACTCAGCAATAAAGCTGTACGTACCTCATAGTTGTTGAACATTTCCTCTGCCATGGCCTCCACTTGTTTTCTCTTTTTCTCTTCTTTCATTTGAGCCACTTCCCCAATTCCGTAGTTGGATTCTCTATTGTTGACAGAAAAATTATTGTTACTCGAGCTGCATAATTCTAGACACAAGAGGCACAAATGGTTTAAAAGTGTTAAACAGAAGACAATCATACTTGTAAGAATCCTTCAAAAATGGGAAGAGATTGTTGAAACTGTTTCCTGATGGAGTCCCTATCTGAAAATCCCATCACAATTAAAAAGAGGTATTGCTAAAAACAATGAATCAGAAAGCACAAACCGATAACCAAGAAAAGCCACGAGATATCTCGAGTATGAGTATGTCTCTTAAACTTAAGAGTAATAGTTTGGCACATCGCAATTAACATATCTGTAAAAGGATTTCTCATCCATAGAATAGAATCAGAAGCCATGGTGACATGCACACAAACTTTTTATTTCTAAATCTATCTCCATGGGCAAAACACAGCACAAGGATTAATTACCTATCGAAATCGTTTGAAATTTATGGCCGGACCATTAGCCAAAGAACCCAATGATGCTGACGCAAATACAGAATCTCTGACAATAAGATTTTGACTGTAGATAACATCCACATTTTCACACTCTGGAGCTAACACTGTCTTAACTTTTGTTACTGCACTGCCATCTTTGCTCATCAAGTCTTTTGGGGAACAAACATTGGACCAATTAACAGACTCATTTTTGGATGGTATCTCGTCTTTGATATCCTGTGAGGAGCCAACATTGGACCAATTAACAGACTTGTTTTTAGATGGCATCTCGTCTCTGATCTCCTGTTTACTGATGTTCGTACTGATAACTGTATCATCGTCATTTTTACATATTTCGCTGGATTCTATAACTGGGATTGCAGTTTCTTTGACAACATCTTGTTCTACAGAATCTAATATATGTGTGTTGCTAATTTCTTTGTTTTCATGGTCAGAGGATCTGAGCGAATAGACTGCAGTAGATGTCTGGACTGATGTGGCAGTTTCCATCTCAGCATCAGAGTCTGCCACGACTGTTTCGTCTGTGGAGCATGAGGATGTAACAAGAGCTGCAAAGGGAAACTGGTTAGTATTATTTCTAATCTTTTTCCCCCAAACTATTTAAATCCAATTTTCACAATGCTTAGATATGCATATAACAATCGTTTTACTTCTACATGTCTAAGATAAACTTTAATAAAATTGATTGAGCTTCATGACGAAAAATTACTCAACAATATCTCACCACTAGCTCTCAATGTTCCTTAGGGTTACTCAACCAATCTAGTCCAATCATTATTATGATGAATATTATTAACAGGACACTACGATTCCAATCTTCCTTAACAAAGTTACTACAGTTGCAGATAAAAGTGCCAGGATTTTCCCCATCTCTAGTGTCACAATAAAACAAATGGCTGATGATGAGTTGCAATCTGGAAGTCTGCTGTTCTGCAGCTGTTATCTGGAATTACTCCTTTCTCTTTTATGAACCTTAGCCAATAGTTGCAGTTTAGCTTGATATGAGTTCAAATTTATAAGTACAAGTAAAATTCATCTGAGCTACTCAAACAACGAAGAGATGCTCAAATGATGCCTTAGGCCCTTCTGAGATTTAGGCCTCCATACCTTCCTCAACTTGCTTTAAATTTATAAGTACAAGTAAAATTCATCTGAGCTACTCAAACAACGAAGAGATGCTCAAATGATGCCTTTCTCACATTGGAGTTTTCCGACAGTTCAATCCTAATATTAAACGCAAACTCACCACTTAGATTTAAGTTTCTAGCTCCATAAGGTAAAAAGGTGGCCCTATACCCAATCAATTGGCATGCAGCTTATAAGAAGACATTTCACGGAATTCCTATACTAACCTGATGGAAAAGGTAATTCTGTCATCTTATAATGTAACAGATTCACTACATCAAATTTCAATACCGGAATGGAACTGATGCAATCAGCTATGACAGAAAGGTAAACACACTATATCTTACATTACAGTTAATCAAAACAGTGTAAAAGCAATTTTTTCATAACAATGGTAGGGGTCAAGATCCTAACCAGGAGGAGTATGAATGATAGAATGATCCAGACATCCAGATACCACGGAAGAAATCAAATCCATCTCATTTACATAAGGCAAGGATTTAGTGCCATGTGAGAAGCATGAACTAGTAGTCGGTCCATTAGGAATCACACAGGCAATATGTTTCGAACCTGCATTCTCCACATCCTGTCAACAGAACCATATCAAAAAGCTTCTGAGATTAAAATATTTTATGATGATTCAACATTTGTGGAAAGATAAAAGTAATCAATTGAGAATATAAGAGATAAATACATTATTCAGTTCTGTATTTGTTATACTAGGTAAACAGGTCTATTTTTTCCTTTTCAGATGTAAAATAGGAAAGTAATGATTCCAAACCAAAGCAAAGGAAGAGAAATCGCCAACAAATTCTAGGATGGCTGATAGGTGAATGTCAGCCTTTTCAAGAAGAAAATACCTGGCTATCTATCTAAGCAGAAAACTTCCAAAGAAGCAACGTTTGCACCACACAATTTTAATAAGGACTGCAACCTCTCTTTAAGCTGGTACTACAAGGGAAGAAGAGAAAAAGAAGTGGAAGATCAGAAAGATACAGATTTAAGTCAGACAGCACCACAGTAGGGTACAGGTGAGTTATACAACTTTCAAATTCTTAACTGTATGAGCAAAAAAAATCTTCTATCTTTCAAGCTCAAGCATGCATGCCATTATGAAATCCATTTCAATGCATGATCTATTTAGTTTAGTGAAAGAAAAAAGTGAATAATTATAGTTGGCATAACGCGGATATTCAAATACACTTAAGGTACCAGAACTACATCACCTATTTGACTATGGAAACACTTTGAAGCTACAACTTCTTACTTAAGCGAATTCTATATTTAAGCAGAGTAAAGGAAAGAGACATTGAAGTGTCAATGCACAGAGTTTTAAAATGAATATAACCTTGTCTCTTGACTCCAATAGGAAAGTGTAACCATTCAAACAACTCTCTCGAGATTGAGGATCCGCAACTTTGATACTTCCTCGAGTAACAAGGTTGGAGCATAACTGAGTAAGATAGGCATGGTTTATACTTCATTCTATTAGGATGCATCGAAGCTGATAATTTATTGTACTGTGGACTAGTATTAGTCCAAGAAACTGATAAAATCAAACATTACTTACGCAGAGAAGCTTGGTATTTCAGTGCAAATGTTCTTAGCAGCAACAAACTGCAAAAGACCATCATTCGGTACCGTGAAAATGCTATATAGTCAAAATAAATCCGAACTAGCATCTATTAGATTCAAAAGCTATTCCATTATCCATAGTAAAAACATAGATTAGTGCCCACCATATGAAAATCACTGATAATGGTTATACGAGGAAAGGAAATAATACAAATAGACAGACATATATATCCCAACCCATTTAAGGGATATGAAAGGTTTTTTGGCTGCAATTGCATCAATTAGCTCTTCCTTTATAGAGAAGGAGTCATCAACCAGCACATGGGTGGGTGCACTTTAAACTCCACTTTTGAGCCATAGAAGCACCTACCCATATGGCACGCAGAGTAATCTGATTAGTGTATGGTAGTACCAGCAGGACTCAAAACAGAACTTGTATGAGAAAAAGTCATAAAAACTAGTTGAATCGCTGTAACTCAAATGGATAATTGGGTACTAGGCAGACAGGTGAAGTGAAACCAAACACAGTTTTCCTTGTTTCAAACGTGTTTTATTCTTTTCCTTCTTGCTTGCAGCACCAAACAAGAAGCGTAACTCCTTTAACATTTTTTCTTGAAAATTTTTTTCTAAGGCATGCTAGGGCGTCAGACAAATAACGTATTCCTGAGGAACCATATCTTGACATGCCAGGGACAAATAAGGCACCTCAACCCATAATGAAGCATGATCAGATTTAGGTGTTACCTCATTCACATTAATCCCAATTTAGCAAGCAAAATAGTCCTCAAGTAAGCGACCATCTCAAACTTAATTTTGAGTAGCGACCATCTCAAACGTAATTTCGATGATTTTTCCGTTGAGTAGAATAGACGATGAGAACCATAAAATGGAAAGCACAAATCAGCATAAAAGCAAATTACATGGAAAATGAGGACATGCTGACATTAAGATATGTGAGAATAATGGGCTCTTCAGCAGATTTGTACTAAAGGTACCAACCTATTGACAATATCTTCTCTTGGAGAATTTTCCGAACTTTCACAGCCTTAGAGGAGCAATAGAAAAATACCATGGGAACAAATGAAAACCTGACAGACATTATCAAAGCAAGACAATGATTAATGATAATCACACTAACACTTTTGCAGCTGCAACTAATGTAAAGAAAATGAATTTTGTTGGTATACAAGAGTACGAAGGGGCAGCCTTTCAGGATAAATTGGCATCCCTAATAGCAAATTCCACATTTCAAAAAACAAACAAGAGTAGTGTTGGTGAAACATACTGCAGCACCATGAATTCTGCAGGCCTTTAAATAACCATAAAGTATTCCAGTTTCTGTGCAGTGATGTAGACCAAAACAATGGACCAAGACTCCATTTAAAATACCTGTAGATAGACAGTACCAAATGAAACTAGGTTCCCATCATTCAGAGCTGTTTCTTTGTTTGGGAACTCGTGAACCTTTTCCTTGGGACCATCACCGTTCTTCAAAAATGCCCCATACTTAGAGCAGTCCCTCACCCTAACTTTGGAAACTACTTCCGAAGATCGCAGCTCCGGTGCATCCAAGCAAACTATTTCATCAATCAAAATCTCTGCATGTCCCTAGAAACACCTTTATCTTTGTTGACGATTATATCACACCCTAAAAAAGTTTAAAATCTTTTAAGTAACTCCACTTCGTGATTAGTATAAAGTAAACATAATTTCCACAGAATCAGTAAGAACACAAGAAACCTCGGTTTGTAATACCTTTTCGACCGGCTTTGTAAGTCCCTTTACCGAAAAAGTAAAAGCTCTCCTCACCTGCAACATATGAGCATAGGTCTATTACCAGAGATTTTTTCACCAGAGAGAACAACCCAAAAACTATTAAGTTAGCAAAGCTAGGTTAAATACCATCTTCAACGTAGTAAAAAAGAAATTTAACAGTTAACCATTCTTTCATGCAGGAAATGTAAATCCAAACATGGTTTTACAACTAATTAGAGCCCAGAAACCGCACAGTTCATCATTCATGAACGAATATACTCAATCCATGCTCTACAGAAAGTGCCATTTCTGCAACCAAGAAAATGCGAAAGACAAATTCAAATTTATTAAATAGATTAACAGGAACGGAAACCTGGGAGCGGGTCGACGGGAAAGAGGCCCCACACCATAACTCCGTAATTTTGTGGAGAGCTGAAGAGCTTGACAAGTTGCAAGTGCTACTGATCAAATTTCACCGGAGCGAAATGTTGAGAGTGAAGTCCGTTTAGGAGGACCTTAACTTTTGCCAAAATATCAAAACTGACCCTAAACATTTATCAGTGTCACATTAGTCCTTGATTTAACGTTCCCTATACGAATGTGCAATGGGAGTTTTAGAGCGAAACCAATTCTGAATTAGAACCGCTCTTGAACCAAATGAAATTTTGAAACAGCACAATGGAGATTTTAAAAGGGTTCGACTATTGTGGGACATAGAGACAGGCATTCAATATGGGAACCGTTCCCCATTTCAAGTTTGTCAGGAAGCCATGCGATGGCTGGCCCTGCCCTAATTCTAAGGGCACGGGCAATAGTGGTATCTTAAAATTAAAAGATCGCTTAAGAGATCAAAAATCACCACAGTGGTGGTCTCTTGTTAAGAGACCACTCACCAGGCTCTTACCAAGAGCCCGGTCTAGAGGCCGCACATGGGCAAGCAACGCTGACACGCACATGGGCCTCTTTGCGCCTTCCTTTTTTTTCCATGAGTGGGACACGTGTCGCCCCCTGAGTGGGCCACGTGTCCCACTCAGCCTCAATTTTTTTTTTGAATTTTTGTTGCGGACACGTGTTACCCATAGATTGGGCCACGTGTCTGTAACGGTAATTTTTTGGAAAAAATCAGAATTTCAAATGTGGCGGACATGTGGTCCAATCCAGGGACGACACGTGTCCCCCAACGGCTATTTTTTTTAATGGGACATGTGTCCCATTCTGGTGGTGACACGTGTCCCAGCCGAATTTTTTTAGATTTTTTTTTAATAATTTCTATTTCAATTTTTATATTCCATTCTCCCACTTTTGTTGCCTATAAATATGGAGCATTTCAACTCATTTCACCACACTACTTCCAAATCAAATTCACTTACCTCACAAATTCATCTTCTATATTGTAATTCATTTTTTGTGATGGATCCACGAAGAACGTCGAAAGGCAAAGATCGGGTAATTCCAAATTCTTTCAATATGGAGAATTTTTCGCAAAATCCGAATTATCGTCCATTTCAAAATTTGGAATTTAGTGAAATATTTATTTAAACATTATATTAAAATAATATGGAAACGAATTTAAATTTAAAAACGAATTTAAATTTAAAAATGAATTTAAATTTAAATACTTAAACTTATTTTTAGTGGACAAATTTATTTAAAATAATATGTAATGGTCAAATTAATGAGTATGATAGAGAAAATCAAGTGGGTTCCATAAATAGTGTACAGTGGTCTCTTAACCATTGGGGAGAAAAAAAAGGTTGTCTCTTAAGTGGTCTCTTAAGCTGAGGTGGAAGAGAGAGGGAGAAAAATAATATATTTAATTGGTAAGAGACCGATAGTGGTCTCTACCACTGCCCATGGCCTAAGGCCTTTATTTTGGTCCCAAGCTGCCATGTGGTGGTTAATTTTTAAATTCAAAATTAATTTGAAAAAAATCACAAAAGATTTTGTTTTTTAAAATTTGAAAATAAATTTTGGTTCTTTTAAGAATTGAAATTACATTCTTTTTAAAAATATATACATGTATGATTTTTTAAAGTTCTTGTTCATAAATTATTTTTTAAATTTGAAATTAATTTTAAAAATGAAAATTTTAAAAATGAAATTCAATTAAAAATTATAAGTGTATTAAATTTCACATTTCAATTTATTTAGGTATGCAAATTTATGTAAATTATATATTAAAAGTATAATTAATGAGTATGATAGAGAAAATCAAGTGGGGCCCATGAAATGGTTGCAAAGTGGTTTCTACCATTGTAGAGAGAAAAATGGAGTGATTCCTTTGTGTTCCATTTGCTGAGGTGAAGGAGAGAGATTGAATTTTTAATTAATTGAAACCACAAGAGCGGTTACAGAGCAATTTTACCATTGTACATACTCTAAGCATCTTTTGAAAAGCATGTACTCCCTCTAGGCCTCTATGGCTCTGTTTGGTGGAGTTTTACTTATAAGAAAAACTGACTTATTTTGGAAGCAGGGGGAGATCAGCTTCTGTTTTTCCCTCAAAAATAGCTCCAGCTTTCAAAATAAACAGTTTTAACACTTTACCAAACACTAAAAAATGCTTTGTTGATATGCAAAACAGCTTATAAGTTCTGCCAAACAGAACCTATAAGTATTTTATTTCACTATTCATCACTAAATGCACTTGTTTAAATTGTAAAATTTCATAAATTTATATACTCCGTAAGTAAAAATTATAGTGTGAGATCCAGCTACATTGATTCAATATATCGTATATTTTAGAATTATCTATTTTTTAATAACTTTTTGTTACACATAGTTTGAGATATTAAACCTATAAAACCATCCATAGGTGATTAAAAAAGAAGTGGTACTCCCTCCGTCCCAAATTAAATTGCTCACTTATTTTTTTGGCACTATTCTCTATCAAAGTTTGATCGTGATGCGCCTCTGTGCCGCCGTTGACAAGTCGTGAGCAAGCTTAGCTGGAATCTACAAGGCAAAGCCCCCATAGATGATCGGGGGGAAAAGCTTCGATGGTAAAGTCATATTTCTTCCTTAGAGCTAGGAATGAATAGTTGGTTTGAATAGTGTTACATGTTCCCTTATATGTGTCAGCCTACCTACAACATGTAGAATTAGGTAGGGCTACTGTTTTGTTTTCTTGTGAAGCAAGTACTAGGGTTTCCCTGTTGGTCGGCCCAATGGATATTACATAAAGGATATAAACCAAAAGGTAATATAATGGACTTGGGCCGGTTGATAAAGAGCACTCGGGCCAGCAATATTAATGCACTATCAATAAGCCCCCAGAAAGTTGAAGGTTCGACCTTCAAGCGCTGCCTGGGCTATAGGTTCGACCCTCGAGTCTATCGTAGGTTATGGGTTGGACCCTCGAGCCCTTGTTAGCTAAGGGTTCGACCTTCGATTTTCTTTTTCTTGAAGTGGGAGGCCTCGATGTTTCAATACATAGAGGCCTCGAATTAGAGAAGCAGAAAGGACACAAAGCGTGTGTTGCTTCTAGCCTCTCAAGGCGAGTGGCTTCCATCGTGGATTCCACATGCTCATCTTATCCCATTAATGTAGGGAATCTTTTCCTCACGTGGGTGCATTATCCCACGTCCCTATGCCTCTTTCTTAATTTTATGCAGCCCGAGGTAATCATTACCACTCTCTTTGCCTTCTATATAAGCCTCCTTGGAGGAACATTAATCATTATCCCCCAAATTCCTCCAAGGCACTTATTCTCTCTTAGAGCACTTCACTTTCTTTAAAAGTCCTTTGCCGCACTTCCATAGAATTCTGGCCAAATCGCCAGTAAGCCCTCTCTTCCCCCTTTATTTATCCCTTTCTTTTTTGCATTTTGAAATGTCATAAGCAACGTCGGGGGGGGGGGGGGGAGAAGAGAGAATCCCAGACTATTTTTGACCATTTCAGGATCCGCTGCTAATAAAGAGGATGCTTTTTCCCAATCTCGCTTTCAAGATTCCGCCGTCGTTCCTTCTTCCACCGCTGGGTTGAGTCTTTCTGGAAAAGGGTCAAGGGATAACTCGTCTCAATGTCCGCCGCCAAAGAAGGGTTTACGCCAGAAGTGGTTAGTGTCTAGAGAGCGGGTTCCTAGGGAGGTTCAAATTGAAAGAGATTGGAAAGGGAGGTTCTATTTCGGGGAAATTCTTACTCCCATTACCGAGAGTCCTCATGGGTCCCCAAGGTGATCTTCGATCTGTTCGATGGCCTCCCTGTTATGGTCAAGATTCCCACAGATATTAGATTGGAGTTCCTTTGAGACTTTGAGGCTCTTAACAACCCTCGACCGGGGGGTGTGGCATCTACAAGCGGCATCTTAAGTTTAGGCTCTACTTTTCGTTTCCTCCCCTCCTCTTTTGACTTCTCGAAGAGCACCAAGTCAACCCATCCCAGCTTCATGCAAATGTCATCACCTACATCGTGTCATTCTTGACATAATGCCACAACCTACATATCACTCCCTCTTACGAGCTCTTCCGGTCACTTTACTACGTGTCTCAAAGCAAGCCCACCATGCACAGAGATGTGGAGGTGAAGGGTATTCTTACCCTTAGCAATATATCTTCGAAGAACCTCATTATGATCTCCTTCAACTATAAGAAATGGCACGAGCCTCCTCTCTATACCTTCGAATGTGAGTCTGAATATTATTTGGTTCCCCCATGGAATTCGAATCCAAGGTTTGAGAATGTCAGCATGTTCAGCGTGCCTGAGAAATTGGTCGCAGATAGGGATGGGTTGTTGGGGGAGTCCCTAGATGTCGTAGCCATTCACGGGAAGCAAGGCCCTGGATACACTTGGCCCTTAAAAGTGTATGATAAATGGGTACAGGGCCAAGCCTCCTTGTTGATCAAGCCGCTTCCCCCCTACCAAGCCTTCTAACACGGCCTCCTCTGAGAAGAAGAAGAAGGGAGGAGAGGGTGACAAGCCCTAAAAAGAGAAAATGAAAGCCCTTTTAAATGTCTGGGATGAGGTTTCTAAGAAGGCAAAAGGCAAGAAGGGTGGTAGCTCTTCAAAGCTTACCACACAATCACAGGGCACCGAACCGACTGTCGCCGATCTCCAAACCCAGGATATCTCCGATGGGGCATAGGCATTTTTTAAGGGTACCCCCCTTTGCATGAAGGTGTTTGCGACATTTTAAGACACCATTATTTTGTCTTTTTTTTCTTTTTTGTCACAATTCTATGTTTCTATTCAC
This sequence comes from Rubia yunnanensis, assembly GCA_037428765.1. Lineage (NCBI taxonomy): Eukaryota > Viridiplantae > Streptophyta > Magnoliopsida > Gentianales > Rubiaceae > Rubia > Rubia yunnanensis. The sequence goes on along the minus strand of CM075069.1, from coordinate 27,644,204 downwards.
TTTTCTCAATTTTATCTCTTTTCATTTCAATGGGTTTTAGCAGCAATCTCGCCTTCAAGGTACAGGAGGAGGAGCTCTTCGAAGTCTCCCTGGGGGACCAGACTAGGATTCCCACCCACTAGCCGCAATTGAACTCAGATGGCCTTGACCAGGCCCTCGTCCAACTGAAGTTGGGGGTTTCATCCATATCGAGACCGAGGCTCAAGAAAAAATCAAGAGGGTTCGTAAGGGATCCCAATTCCCCAGTCTTTCCCCATAGCAAAGGAAAGTTGTTGAGCACAACCTTTCTCGCTCTCCCCTCGGGGCTGGTGGGGAGGCCACCCCCTTATCTCCTCGGGACCCTTCGAATCCCAGCTCGCTAAGGGTCCCAGGGTGGCCTCAATGGTGGGTTCCATGGATTCTCTCCTCCAAGACTTTTTGGCTCAGGCGCGCGAAATGGAGTTGCACCGGGTCAAGGCGGGTCGTACTAAGGACCTGGGCTTAAGGTGGTGGTCCTCGAGAAAGCTCTGGAGAAGGCTGCCACTAACCACAAACCGAAGACCAATGAGCTCTAAAAGAAGCTATTTGTGGCCGAGAAGAAGTCGATCGATGCTCAAAAGTCCGTCAAGGAACTTTCTGAAAAGAATGTCTCCCTTAAGGGTCTTTGCTCCTCTGAGCAACATGTTGTCGTGCTCTAAGCCTACACCAATAGTTCTTCAGTTCTCTGTCTGAAGTCTGCATTGGGGTCACTCCAAATGGCTTCGCTACCGCCATCAGTAAGGAGCTTCCCATTGAATACACTACTATGGTGGAGGTGCATAAGAACAACAGTTGTCACTCTCACTTAGACCACCTATGGTGGAAGTTCATTCAAGAAGGGGGTGTTGAATATCCCCTCCTCAACCACTTGAAGGCCTTGGGTAAGCTCCTTACCCCTGAGGAGATTCGTGGCCTCAAACTTGATAAGGATAAGGAGTGGAAGCTGCTGGAAAGAGCTGAACCTCCCCGGGGTCCTTTAAGCTCTTCTCATTTCTTCTCATCACCATGTCACCTAGAGAGAACTGAACCTTCCGGACCCTTCAATTGTGGCAACGCTTTACCTTCTCTTTCACCTTTGCCTCATTAAGGGTTGTCTTCTCCCTTTTTTTCTTCAATGAGGTCAAGATCCAACCGATGTTGATCATCGTTAGGGATGGCAGTGGAGTGGGTTTTGGTGGAGGTTCGTCCCGCATCCACCCCAATGGGGTAGGTATAGAGGTAGTTTTGGTGGGGGTGAGAAGGGTATGGGTACAAAAATCATACCCACCATGGGTAGTGGGTAGGGCGTGGATATTAGTTCATACCTGTCCCATCCCGCCCCACCCCACTAAACACGTTATATACCCCCTAATTTAATATAAAATAAATTATTATTAATTTATATTGCGCATATATTACCTATAATATTTTCATGTAAATACATTTATAATTTTAATATAATAGTTACTATAAAAAGGTGATTTTTAGGTATTTTTGGAGAAATAAGTGAGATGAGTACAATGGGTATGAAGTGGGTAGGGAGACCCAAGTGGGTGATGAGGCGGGTATGGATTTTGTATTATACCCAATGAGGTGGGTGTATTTAAAGTTGTACCCTCCATGGGTAGTGGAGCGAGTATGAGTATGAAAATTTTAGGTGGGCATGGGTATGGAGGTACTATAATCCGACCCACCCCGCCCCATTGTCATCCCTAATCATCGTTGACCTTCTAATTCTCATTGCTAATGGCAATCTCTCTGAAGGTGGGCAACACGATATCAGATTGGATTACGCCCTCCAAGCCATAAACTGGGTTATACGGAGTTTTGCCCGTAGCTGAGGATTATATTGTTTGATATGATCACGGGACGCTGGGAAATTCATTGATCCAGTTTCCTCCCACTATTTTGAGCATTGCCCTGATCCCATTGACAATGGTTCTATTTGTGACCTCCACCCGCCCATTGGCTTGGGGGTGGTAGACGCTAGTGACCCTTTAGTGAATACTCCCTGCACCATCTTTTGAGGGGGTCTCTAATGAACTGGGTGTCCTTATCAGTCAAGACTTCGGCCTTTGCTCACTTTGTGAAGTAGTCCACGACAACGAGAAAGTATTGAAAGTGCCCTAGTGCCTCCGGAAAGGGACCCACCAGGTCGATCCCTCACTTGTCAAATGCCCAGGAGCTGTTTATATTCATCATTTCTTCCCAAGGAACACTAGTAATCGGCGCGTGCCTCTGGCATTGGCGACAGGCTTGAATATGCTTGTGGACGTCGTTGAACATCTTGGACCAGTAATAATCTGCTAGAAGAAGCTTCTTTGTCACTGATCGATCCCCTTGATGGCTTTCACATACTCCCTCTTGAGTATCACAGATCAGATAATTATCTTAATGGGGTGCTACACATTGAAGAAACGGTTGTTGGTGACCCCGCTGAGAGAGCACATCCTCGTGGAGCATATACTTAGAAGCCTTCAGCCTAACTTTTCTTGCTTCAACACAACCTTCGGGAAGGGTATAATCTTGAAGGTAGTTCATGATTGGCATTATCCATAGTTCTCCTCTTCTACCATCATCACTTTTTTCCCTTTCAAATCTACGCTTACTTAGCGTTTCTACCATTAGATGCCTTTGAGATTTCAAATCAAGGTCCGAAGAGGCTAGCTTACTCAAGGCATCGATCGCATGGTTCTTTTCTCGAGGGACCGGTGTCAGGGTGTAGTGATGGAAATGACCAAGGAGGGGCTTCACCACCTCTAGGTAGCGTTGCAAGCTCCTTTCCATAACCTTGTATTCCCCCTTGACTTGCTGGATCACAAACTAAGAATCGCTGAATATCTCTAAGCTTTGGACGTTTAGTTATTTTGCCAATCGGAGTTCGGTGATCAACGCTTTGTACTTAGCTTCGTTATTTGTGGCCTTGAAGTCAAAGTGTAATGCGTAAGGATGGTTTTTTCCCTCGGGGCTAGTGAGTAGTACTCCTGCTCCACTTTCTCCCAGAGTGAAACGACCCGTTCACATAGAGTTTCCACACCCCTTCGAGCCCCTTCTCTTCGTCGACCTCGGTGACTTCTGTAGTTTCCACGATAAAATCCACCAAGGCTTGGCCTTTAATAACTATCCTTGGGAGGATTGAATATTTTGTTCTCATCGCTCAATCGCTAATTTCATCATTCGACCTGAAGCTTCGGGTTTAAAGAGCACTTGTCTAATGAGATGACTAGTAAGCAAAAAGATCCTGTAACTTTGGAAGTACGGTTAAAGTCATCTGGCTGTATAAATGAGAGCCACTAGCAACCTTTCTAGGGTTGTATACCGAGTTTCTGGTCCCTGCAAGTCCCTACTCACAAAGTAGATAGGGTGTTGTGCCCTTTCTTTCTCTTTTACCAAGATCACACTTATCGCCAAGGGGGAGCCAAGATGTATAAGTACAAATCTTCCCCCTTCTATGGCTTCATCATATTGGTTATGTTCTTTAAGGTCTTGAAAGACTTGATCACACTCCTCTGTCTTGAAGCACATTAAAGAATAGTAAGTGTTTCTCTGCACCTTTAGAGAGAAAATGGTTGAGTGCAGCCAGCGATCTAGTGGGCCTTTGAACATCCTTGACCGTTTGAGGGGGTTTCATGCTCATCAAGGCCTTGAACTTTCCTAGGTTTAAACTGATTCCCCTTTCAGAGACCATGGAGCCCAGAAACTTTCCAGCACCTACCCTGATTACACACTTGGCTGGCTTCCAAAGTTTCTGAAATGTTTCTTCCAGATATGGTCGTAGCCCTTGCTTTTTACCACCATATTGTCTACATATATTTTCATATTTCTTCCAACCTTGTTTCTAAAGAGCTTATCCACTAGCCTTTGGTACGTCACTTCTGCATTTTTCAAGCCGAAAGACACTTTTTTGTAGCAAAATGTCCCAATGTCTGTGATGAATTATGTCTTTTGCTTATCTTATTTAGCCATAAGTATATGGTGGTAGCTTTTATGGGTATCGGAGAAAGCAAGTACCTTGTTTCCTGTTATTTCTTCAACCAGCATATTGATTGATGACAAAGGGTAGCTGTCGTTGGGGCAGCACTTGTTGAGGGCTATGAGGTCGATACACTTATGCCAAGCACCATCGTGCTTGGGGACTATGACGGAATTCACCAGCCACTCTGGGTAGAATACTTCTTCTATGACTTTGGCTCGAAGAAGTTTCTTAACTTCCTATTTTATGTCTTTGGCCCTCTCAAAGGCAATAACATTCTTTTTTTCTTGATGGGCTTCGATGGGTTAACATTAGCTTGTGAACGATCAGCTGTTAGGGTACTCCCATGAGATCATAGGTGCTCCATGAGAACACACCTGCATAACCATCGAGCAGGGCCTTTAGCATTTCTTTGGTTATAGGTGGCATTCACTTTCCCACGGACACCGTCCACAATGATCGAATGGGGAGTGGTTCGGTTCCTGTGGGACCAATCTCCCCATGGACCAAAGCGATGCTATCCTCTTTCTTTACTTATGTTTGTGCCACCGCCAAGAAACTTCGAGCTGCTGGTTGATCTCTTCTGATAACTGCTATTCCCTTCCTGGTGGGTAATTTCGATGTTAGGTGATAGGGGGACCAAATGGATCATGCCTAGAACATCCAGGGCCTCTCTAAAGTTACATTTTACGGGGATATGACATCGATAATGGTGAAACTGCATTCGATCATCACCTATTTATATCGATCTCTAACTTGAACGGGTAGGGTTATCGTACCCAGGGAGGGCACCGTTTTCCTGGTAAAGCCAGGCAGTGGCGAAGTGGATTTTTTTAGGCTATGAAGGCCCAAACCCAGATGGTTGTAGTAGTTGGCAAACATAACTTCCACCCACTTCCATCATTTATGAAAACTTTTTTCACACAAGAGTTCCCAATTGTTGAGTGGATCACCATAGAATCTGCATGGGGGGTCTAGCAATGTACCGGGTCCAACTCTGACAAGGTTATGGTTTCATCGAGCCAAAAACTCTTTTGTCGAGGTTCTCTAGGGGGGTATATCGAGATTGGGTGACTGTGTTTGAGAATTTGTCACTTACAACTCCATTGATGACGTTGATCACCCTTTTGGCTCCCTGGTTTCCATAAGTTCGGACCTATGGATCAGCTTCATCATGGTCCCTCGGACGAGTCTTGACTCGTTCCCAGTTGTTCCCCTATAGATCACGATTGCTTCGATCGAGGCCCCTCTTATAGGGCTTCCAGGGTTTACCCTTTTTTCCCTTTTGCGGTGTTGTCTCCCCCTTTTGACCTGACTACATAATCTTGGAGGAGGCCCTCTCTTGCATATCTTTCAATCTCATTCCTTAGATGTTGACAATCGTTCGTCTCATGGACATGATCCTTGTGATGAGACTTTCGTCCACGTATCTATAGTAGAATGCCTCAGTGGATTCACCCAACCTTTATTTGCTTTGGTAGAGTTCGATCAGGGTTTTAGTGAATCTTTTCTTTTGGAAGAACTGACTCAGCAATGCTTTTCCAAAATCCCTATAAGAGTGCAATGACCCCTTACCCAATTTGTTGAACCATTATTGGGCTTTTCCCCGGAGGTAACTTCCTATCAGTTTACATGTCAGCTGCTCATTGAAGTCCCTCAAGTTCATAAGGCTAAGGAAGGTCTGTATGAATTCACGAGGGTCTGTGCCTCCGTTCTAGGTGGAAAGTCTTTCAGGTGGCTTTACATCGGTGGGCCACCAAGTTGCCATGAATACTGAGCTAAACAAGAAGGCAGCAACTTGGCCTGGAGGACCAATCAATCGATCCAACTCTTTTGCAGGGCGTTACTCGAATTGCCTCCGTGCCAGACCAGGCGCGGATCATATATTGGTTTGATTCAAGGGAGTCATTCAGGGTTGGGATCAGGTACGTCAGATTCGAAGTAATGTACCTAGTCCATAGTCCTCCCATTGTAGAGTTGTAATACATCTGCTACTATCCCTGGAAGTAAGAGTCACGTGAAGGGATCTCTCCTCGAGATCGCTGATGGGCTTTGCCCTTGTAACCTTGGTATTGCCCTGTTGACTGAGCCATCGAGGAAGGGATCTCTAGGTTTGGCATTGAGATAGGTACATAATATGCTATCGTCAATCCCAAACTTGGAAAAGTAGGTTATGGTCAATCCTAAGTGTCCATCCTTGCATTGGATGGGTAAGATGTCCTTGGGGTAGTTTGCAATTGGAACCTTGGCTGCATCATAAAGGGCATCGAGAGTGTGGGCGCCATTGGCCGCTGAATCATCCTTTGGTAGAGCATTGGAGGATCCACATGAAAATCAGCAGATTTGAGGGTTTGTGCCAACTAAGCTAGATCTTGCTGGGACAAAGGCAGCACAACCCATGCGTTATGGTTTCTTTGAGCGGTTCTAGCAACCACCTCGACTTATGAGTCCATCGAAGCCTCTGTAAATTGTGTCTCCTCTTCCTTTTGCTAATGAGCTTGACTTTGCGAGGTAAGGGCTCCGATATCTCCTACCTAGTGTTCATCGGTGACCTTCATTCGCCTGGAGTGTGTTACTGCCTCGATCCGGGATCCCTCCGCTAACGCGGTCGTTGGGATCAAATATGCAGTTACTACCGAAAGTCTGCCACCAGCGCTTTGAGGGACTAGAGGATCAGGTTGCATATTCTTTGCCTTCCTGACCTTTTTCCCTCGATAAGGGGATTATACTTCTTCACTAGTGTTTAAGTTCTTTCTTTTCAATCGTTTGCTCTCACCCGATGTACTTTCCGTATAAGCGAACATGAACAGTAGAGCTCACAAATTTGACTTGATGGTCCCATTGGGCGTGCTAACTTGATGCGCCTCTATGCCTCCGTTGACAAGTCGTGAGCCTACTTACCCAGAATCTACGAGACAAAGCCCAGAAGGTGTTTGAGGGGAAAATCTCTGATGATAAAGTCATATATCTTCTTTAGAACTAGGAATGAATAGTTGGTTTGGATAGTGTTACCTATTCTTTTATACATGTCGGCCTACCTACAACATGTAGAATTAGGTTGGGCTACTGTTTTGTTTTATTGTGGAGCAAGTACTAGGGTTTCCCCGTGGGCCGGTCCAATGGATATTACACAAAGGATATAAACCAAAAGGTAATATAATTGACTTGGGTTGGCGGATAAAGGGCACTCAGGCCCAACGATATTAATGCACTATCAGATCGCACATTTGAATAGATATATGAGCAACCATATTATTATATGTGGTATTGTTAAATTCGTCGTAACAAATAGTTTCTAAATATCAACTTTTTATTTGCCATTAATATATGTACATGAACATATTAATGGTCAAAATTTTTTCTTGAATAGCGTGATAATGATTGCTGTGTAATTTAACTTGAGACAGAGGGAGTAAGAGACTTATAAAGGATGCTATCAAACTATGAACTACTAGTTTCATAACATCACATTCACATATCAAGAAATTATGTTGTAATTATCTTTTTAGTACCATCAAGAGGAGAGAAAATAGTGCAATTTATGTGCAGGGAAGATTTTTTTACCAAACACAATATAATAGAAATTCTTTATTTTTTGTGTTTGTCCATATTTCTGTCAATCGAGGGTACTGAAATCATTTTGACTAATTTAAACCAAGCAAACTAAAATGGTCCTGTTCCTTTTTTCTGATCACACAATTTCATGGTCGGAATTCCTTTCTTCTTGCTTTACCACTCATTGTCGTTCACTTATTATTACGGGAGTTCGGCAAACTCTTACAAATTTATGAATTTAACGAATAAAAATACAACATGTTATGAAAAATTTGTTGCAATAAAATAAAATTACTTTATTAATTATATTAATAATAAAATAATCTCGTCAAACGATTAGGAATTCAAAACAAGACAAGAGATTAACATATGGTTCCTCCAAATAAAAAGTTTTATCAATTGGTTGGTGATTTTGAAACATTCATGAACATTTTTGATATGAAATTCTCACCCCGGCATATCTGAAGGCGCGTAGCCACCGAAACGCGCTTTCCTTCTGCAAACTCAAATGAGGAGGCATTCCGCCTAGCAGTCATTTCCCTGACCACAATGGCCGCCGGCAGCATTAAACGACTGGCCACAGTCCTAAAACCGCCGTCCGCCACCGCCTTCTTCCGCCACAAAACCACCTCAGCCGAGTACGTCGCAATCAGAGCTCGAGACCCCACATTCGAGAAACTGATGGAAAGGTACAAAAACCTCCTCAAAGTCATCACCATCCAAGACCTCATACTTGCCACCGCCACCTCGAGGCACCTGCCCCCCTCAGTTTCAGTCGACTTCCTCCACCGCCTCTCCCAGAAACTGCACCTCAACCGCGGCGCCGCCGCCTTCCTCCGCAAATACCCCCACATATTCCACATCTTCAACCACCCCACAGAATTCCACCCCTACTGCGCCCTCCAAACTGCCGCCATTGAAATATTTAAAGAAGAATCTGAGGCCATCAGGGAATCCATTCCACTTGTCGTTCAGCGATTGGTCCGGATTCTTGCAATGTCACCCTACAGGACTGTGCCTTTAAGGGCCATTTTCAAAGTGTGGAAGGAGCTCGGTCTTCCTGATGATTTTGAAGACTCTGTTATTGCCAAAAATCCGAATCTCTTCGCGCTTGATGCCGGTAATGAGCCCAACACTCATGTTTTGAAGTTAGTTTGTGATGTGGATAGTTGTAGTTTGATTTCTGCAGTAGAAAATTGGAGAGTGTTGCATTGCTGTAGCGAGGATTGCAATGTAGACAGGACTACATTGCAGTATAGCTTCAAGCATAGTTTCCCGCCCGGTATGAAGTTGAACAAGACTTTTAGGGCAAAAATGAAAGAATGGCAGAGGCTGCCTTACACTGCGCCGTACGAGCAAATGCTGGTTGATGACAAGAGGAGGAGCAAGCATGGGATGAAGAGAATGGAGAAAAGGGCGGTTGGGATAGTTCATGAGTTCTTGAGTTTGACTGTGGAGAAAATGGTGGAGGTTGAGAAGATCAGTCAGTTCAGGAAGTGGTTTGGGATTGATTTGAATATCAGGGATTTGTTTCTTGATCATCCCGGGATCTTTTATTTGTCAACTAAAGGGAAGAGACATACTGTGTTTTTAAGGGAGGCTTATGAGAAAGGATGTTTGATTGAGCCGAATCCTGTTTACCAGGCGAGAAGGAAGCTCCTTTACCTTGTTAGCATGGGCCACCGCGGATGGTCAAGAAGTAGTGCTAATCCAAAGAATGCTGGTAAGCTTGAAGAGGGCGGACTGGGACTGGTAGACTGTTCTGATGACGATGATCACTTTGAAGCGGCTGAGAGTAGCGAAGAGAACTGAATTTAGGTTGAGTTTCGCGACTGATATTATCTGAACTAATCTTTGGAGATATGAATACAAGGAGAAAAATGGCTGAAGGGTGGAAAAGAGTATTTCCGCTTGTGTTTCTATGTGAAACTGTTTAATTGTCGATATACTTGCCAATTGCAACTGCAATCCCATGTTAGTGAGGTTGGCATATTTCTTGTTTAAAGGGCAAACGATTGAATTTAAAATGTCTTTGAGTTTGTTTGTTGTTCTTTATAACCTTTGCAATCGATGTGTTGTAGTTTAATAGTTCTGCAAGTGAAATGTAGATCCTCTAGAACTCAGTTTCAGTTGGTGGTTGCAGCTAAAATCTTTAGTTTATAGTGAAAAGTAGATCCTCTAGAACACTGTTTTTAGTGAAATTAGTTGTTGGAGATTTGAAGCATTTTTGGAGTGCCTGCTGCTACTGGTTTTAGTATGCTGTTTCATTAGCCAACACATTGAACGATTGTTCTCTGTAGAATCGATGTGATTGTGCCTTTTCTGATTCTGTAGTTGTTAGTAACTAATTGTGTGTTGATTCTCATTGATAATGACTTGTTATTGTTACACTTGAAGAGAAATCGTGCTCGACTGTTCTGAATGCTTTCTATTGTGTTCTCTTAAGGCTACAGTGTAGTTTCCTTCTGACAAACCTTATTCGCATGCAGTAATTTATAATCCACAGAGATATTGATCAATGTAATTTTTTTTCACTTTCTAGATAATATGGCGGATAAACTGTAGCAAAAATGATGTGCAGCTGAGCTGAGTTAGGCACATTGTAGAAAATAAGAGTAATAATGTGTGTTTGTATTCATGATCTCAAGATACATTATATAGTGTTACAGAATACCTGTACAAGCTAAGAAAAAGTAATAGAATATAATTACAATTACAAGTAATATGTGGATGATTATTGCCGATATTGGGTTTATTGAACCCAATACCCAAGTAATATTCTATTTCCTATGATTTCTTAAAAGACTGATTTGGTCCATCTTTATGATTCCTTAAAAGTTCAGTGTCATCTTTGTCTGAATCCTCCTCGTGTCGGAACTTCTTGTGTGGTCTAATGTTCAATGTTGTCTAATTCCTTAAAAGTTAAAACCATAAAAAGTATAGATCCAACTCCTGAAAAAATCATACATGCTGGATATTAACAGTTGCAGCATATAAGTAAAGATGTACAATTTCTAATTCAAGACAACAATAAACTACAATGAAAGTAAAAGTCAAACACAATAAAACTAACAAGTGCTTATTGGATTCTAACATATGCAATATATAAGTAAACATATGCAATTCTTAATTCTAAATAAACAACCAAAAGAAACTTTTTTTTATATAAAAAAAATAGTCATACACAACACAACTAATAAGTACACATGAGATACTAACAGATGCAACATATAAGTAAACAGATGCAACTCGTTATTCAATACAACTAACAACAAATGAAAAGAAAATGTCATAGACAGTACAACTAACAAGTACAAATTGAATACTGACAGGTGCAACATATAAGTAAACATATGCAGATTGGAGTTCAAAAACGAACAATCAGCAAAAAAGAGAAGAAAAAAAGTCATTCATAGTACAACTAATATGTACACGTTGGATAATAACAGTTGCAGTATATAAGTAAACAGATGCAGTTCTTAATTCAAAATGAACAACCAACAACTTTGTTTAAAAAAATAGTCATACACAACACAACTAACAAGTACACAATACTAACAGATGCAACATATAAGTAAGCAAATGCAACTTGTTATTCAAAATGTACTACCAACAACAAATGAAAACAAATGGTCATAGATAATACAACTAACAAGTACAAATTGAATACTAATAGGTGCAACATATAAGTAAATAGATGCAACTCGGAATTCAAAACGAACAATTAACAAAAAAGCAAAGAAAAAAAAGGTCACATTACAGCTAACGTGTACACGTTGGATAATAAACTAACAAGTACATACTCGATTGTAATAGATGCAGTTCCTAATTCAAAATGAACAACCAACAACAAATATTTTTTAAAAAACTAGCGGGAGTCCCACCGCGCGTTGCGCGGTGTTCTTGATTAAAAATATTGAATTTAATTAATATATAATATTTACATGTCACATATGAATTGAAATAAAAAAATATATTATAAGTTTATTCATCTAAGAATAACTATCTAAATTGTAACACAAATAATAATTTTTGATGGAATTTATTAAATAATCAATAAGATAAATATTATTTTTATAACCTTTCAAGAAATAATATATTGCAAGTACATGAAGTAAGTAAAATATAAAAAAGAAACGTTGAACTAGTGGAAAAAACAAGGAACTGTTTGTATATGTGAACTAAACAATGAATTGTGTGGCATAAATGCAGACAAGTTTTTGTCACAATCATTGTCTATATGTTTATTTTGGAGAATTGTTGTCTATATACCAATATAATCTTATATACTTGCGAAAGTGCCGATATAACCTTCAATCGTTTGAAAGTCAGAAAGAAAAACTACATAGTTAATGAAAGTGCCAATATAATCCTCTGGTAGACTTTCTGGCGTTGACGGTGCTTTTCCAACTATTGACCAACCTTAAAATGACAATAATGCCATCAGACCAAAAGCTGAATTTGGGTGGACAGTTATAACCTTACCCACAACCATCGAACCACCGTCGCTGCTGCCGTAACAGGTAGGGGTTATATCAGGACATTATGAATTTGATAGGGTTTGGGTGGTACTGGGTTCGAGTGGAGAGGTTCGAGTGGTACTAGGTTCGAGTAAAGAGGGTTCGGGTGGTGAGGTTCGAGTGGAGAGAGTTCGAGTCGAGATTTAGGTGGAGAGGTTCGAGTGGTACTGGGTTCGAGTAGAGAGGGTTCGAGTGGTACAAAGTTTGAGTGGAGAGGGTTCGAGTGGTACAAAGTTTGAGTGGAGAGGGTTTGAGTGGTACAGGGTTCGAGTGGAGAGGGTTCGAGTGGTACTGGGTTTGAGTAGAGAGGATTCGAGTGGAGAGGGTACTGCATTCGAGTGGAGAAGGTTCAAGTAGTACTGGATTCGAGTGGTACTGGGTTCGAGTGAAGATGGTTTGGGTGGTACTGGGTTCGAGTGGTATTGGGTTTGAGTAAAGAGGGTTCGGGTGGTAAGGTTCAAGTGGAGAGAGTTCGGGTGGTGAGGTTCGAGTGGAGAGAGTTCGAGTCGAGATTCGAGTGGTACTGGTTGCGAGTGGAGAGGTTCGAGTGGAGGGGGTTTGAGTGGAGAGGTTAGAGTGGTAATGGGTTTGAGTGGTACTGGGTTCGAGTGGAGAGGTTCGAGTGTACTGGGTTCGAGCAGAGAGGGTTTGAGTGATACTGAGTTCGAGTGGAGAGGGTTCGAGTGATGCTGGGTTCGAGTGGAGAGGGTTCGAGTGATGCTGGGTTCGAGTGGAGAGGGTTCGAGTGATGCTGGGTTCGAGTGGAGAGGGTTTGAGCTAAGAGATTCCAGTGGTGAGGTTCGAGTGATGAGGAATCGAGTGGAGAGGTTCGAGTAGAGTGGTTCGAGTGATACTATGTTCGATTGGTAATGGGTTCGTGTGGAAAGAGTTCGAGTAGAGGGGGTTTGAGGTTCGAGTGGAGAAGTTCGAGTGGTGAGGTTCGAGTGGTGAGGGTACCATCCACCACTGGAGATAGTACTATCCACCCCTCGAGAGGGATATACCATCCACCACCGGAGAGTATTATTTACCCCTCAAGAAGTTTGTCAACCACCCTTCGAGGGTACACCATCTACCTCTCGAGCAGGATGGTTGATGGTTCCAGGACCTCGAGGGTTAATGAATCGATGGAGAGGTTCGAGTGGTACTGGATTTGAGTAAAGAGGTTCGAGTTGTACTGGGTTCGAGTGGTGAGGGGTCGAGTGGAGAGGGTTCCAATAGAGGATTCGAATGGAAATGGTTCGAGTGGTACAGGTTCGAGTGATGAGGGTTCAAGTAGAGGTTAGAGTGAAGAAGTTTGAGTCTAGGGGTGATACCTCGAGGGGGATGGTTGATGGTTCCAAGGCCTCGAAGGTTAATGAATCGAGTGGAGATGCCCCGAATCAACACCCCTCAAGGTGGATGGTTGATGTTCAAAGGGTGGATGGTTCAAATGGTAGGGAGGCTTCGAGGTGAATGGTTGATGTTCGAGAGGTGGATGGTTCGAGTGGTGGCGTGGTGGAAGTTCAAGACCTGATGGTTCGAGGGGTGATGGTTCCAAGAATGGATGGTTGGTGTTCGAGGGATAGGTGGTTCGAATGGTGGTGTTGTGGATGGTTCGAGGGGTATATGCCTCGAGTGGGTCCTGGTTCGAGAGCTAATGTGAATGGTTCGACGCTGTCAATGGTATACTCTCTCGAGGGGTGGTGTACCCTCGAGGGCTGGTGTACTCTAAAAGGGTGGATGTGTACCCTCGAGGGGTGGTGTGTGTACCCTTGAGGGGGTGGCTGGTACACCTCTCTCGAGACGTTGATGGCGTACCCTCGAGGGGTGGAAGGTGTACCCTCAAGGGCTGGTACACCTCTCTCGAGACGTTGATGGCGAACCCTCGAGGGGTGGAAGGTGTACCCTTGAGGGGTGAAAGATGTACTCTCTCTAGTGGTGGATGGTTTACCCTCTCGAGAGGTAGATGGTGTACCCTCGAAGGGTGGTTGACAAACTTCTTGAGGGGTAGATAATACTATCTCCAGTGGTGGATGGTATACCCCTCTCGAGGGGTGGATGGTGCCCTCACCACTCGACTCTCACCACTCGAACTTCTCCACTCGGACCTTTCCACTCGAACCCTCGAACCTCCTCTACTCAAACTTTTTCCACACGAACTCGGTACCACTCGAACATAGTATCACTCGAACCTCTCTACCCGAACCCTCTCCACTTGAACCTCTTCACTCGATTCTTTATTACTCGAACCTCACCACTAGAACCTCTTTGTTGGAACCTCTTCGCTGGAACCTCTCCACTTGAACTTCTTCACTCGAACCCAGTATCACTCGAACCCAGTATCACTCGAACCTCTTTCGAACCCTCTCCACTCGAACCCTCTAGTCAAACCCTCTCCACTCAAACCCAGTACCACTGCACCTTACATAATAACCTTTTAATATTGCAACTTGAACTTTTTACCTTTCTATAATTCTAATTCAGCAGTCACATGGAAAGACTAATACTCTTTCTATCCAGTTTCTGATTGCATCGGTAATGTGCGGAACAACCTATCATAGAAAAAAAACATCACCATAAAACAATTATTAACTTAAGCTACTGTCATGGAAACACAAGTAAAGTAACACACAGAGCATCACCTGACCAGTCTTTCCAAGGACTTGCCTTCCCTTTTCTTATCAAGTACAAACTAAAAAAATGAAAAATAAAGAAAATCCATTAGCTAGAGCCATAACCCGCAAGTGAAACACAAGTAATAATCTAAAACGTCATCCACCTGATAAATCTTCCCAGTGGTAATATTGTTGTCCCTAGTAAGTGTCACATCCAAAAATTTCTCATAATTCCCCAAATCTGGATCAACCTGATAAAAGATTACAACACCAATCATACGAGCACGAGTACATTCATTTTCGAAAACAATTGAACTAGAAAAAAAGAAAAAAACTCTACAACAGCACTACCTCCCCTCCATCATCAAGGATGAAAACTTCGCCATGCTCAAAAGGATACGTAGTACCAGCATCAGTATTCAAATACGGATTTGCAGACACACAAACACGAAAAAAAATCCAATAAACCTTAGAATATTACATGATAAATATTAAACAAAGAAGGAATTTTTTTGAGAAAACCAGAAAAGATGAATAATGCAGGGGCTGTTTGGAAATTTAGACATACAAACTTTGTATATTCAATGCTAACAAGATATGGGAAAAGAAAGGAAGGTTTCTTTAAACAAAATTTTTTTTAGGGAAAACGAATTTCAGAGGCCAGTCATGCTTTGACATGAGAAAGACTTATGAAAACAGGGTGAAAGCTTTCAAGAGAATGTTACAACCAGACACGGTTGGAAAGAAAGCCAATTACAGTTGAAATATGAACAAGGAATGAAAGCTTCACTCCACCATTGTAGAATTTCTGACAGAATACAAAAGTAATCTGCTTGATCACAACAAGTTCTTCTTCTCATTTCTGTATATACATCCTGCTATTTTAGAGATTCTGGGAAATGTCTGATTGTAGAAAATTTTAATCATTAAAAAAAACAAATTCACAAAAAAAAAATACACCCACCAGACAATGGGGACCCGTGATTTGAAAGGCATGAAAACAAGTTCATTCTTAACTGACTATTCTAAGACCATTTTCATGTTGAACATTAACCAAGCCATTAAGAGACTCAACAAGAAATAAGCAATATCATATGAACATTACCAACTGCTGGCCTCATTGTTATTATCTTTAATATATCAGGTCGAGGAGTTATAGATTCTGATACTTCAATACCTTAGATCCCTATCTGATCAACAGAGTAGAAAACCCCCATAGTAATTAATGAAAAGACAAACTTGAAAACTGCGATCACACTCACCTTACTATGCTCATTCACAAATACTAAATGAGGTCGATTTTGCAATCTAGCAACTCTCAAAATTAATCTTTCAAAAAAGAAACTTGTGTAACACCAAATTGTTGTAAAGCAGTTGCATACACGTATTATTAGATTTCAGTAGATCATTTGTCAATTTTTAATTAAAAAGAGTTGCTTCCAAGCAAGTTCCAAAGTGAAAATTCCTGGTACCCTTCCATTAGGAAATTCAGCCCTGTAATCTGACCAAGTGAACCTTCACCGATAATATTTTCTTGAGGAGAGCATAAGAATTAAAACAGTTTAGCATAAGCCAAGGTACTCACTAACTTGCACTCTTCTAGAATTGTCTAAGGAGCCTAATTTAGCTAGTGTAAAATTAGAATCAACCATTTTCTTTAGTTACCTTATCTCAACAATCATACCAGCTGGCATCACCTTCGAAGTTTGCAAGTAACACTGTCTCATAACATGTGTAAATGCAGCAGCAAAAACTGTTTCAACAACCATAAGAAAACAATAAGATAAGAAGTTATGGCAAACTATAGTGACGAGAACTTAGAGGACCAAATTCAATATCATATCATGATGATTGCGATGCCTCAAGCAGTAGTAGTTCACGAGCTAAAAAAAGTTAAAACTAAAACTTACTATTAGAAATAGCTGGATTATATAAACTTTTGCCTTCCTTTTTCAGCAAAACCCTCACTGTCCAAGTTGCATAAAATCACGAGAATAAGCCTTGTAAAAGTCCACAAAAAAATTTGACAGCATCACAACAATAAATGCAATAAGAAGATAATTGAATCAAATTGTTGAGAATCAATTAAACAAGCCTTATCCACTCTGAATCAAATTTAGGTTTCTTCATGTTTGAGAATCAAAATTTTAACTTTGATCTTATAGACTATACAAATTCCCCATCATTTATAATCAAATTTATGAAGTACGAAAAAAATCATTCATAATCAAATTCACTATCAACAATCACTCCAAACATAATAAATATCACACAATCATCATTCAGAAACTGAGAAAACTAACCAAAAATGCCAAAAATTGATGAAAAATACATCGCTTGCATACATGAAAAGTTGCGTTTTGGATTTGGGATTACTCGGCTCGTCCAAGTTGCAACTGTATGTTTCTGGTCGTCATCGCTGCTCCGACTTGTCCTTGTTCCATCCCTAGCCATCTTAATCTAATTCTTGGCTTGTTCTTGGCGAGAAGGCGGAGCTCCAGCGTCACCTGCTTCTGCAGTTGGATTGATGAAGAGCCGAGGTTGGAGACCATCTGGGCGATGAATTCGTTGGAGGCGGCGGCTCTGGGATGAGGAACTTGTAGAGATATCGAATGGGAGCGGAGGTGAGGAAAAAGACGATGAAGAAGTGGAACAGGGAAGAAGAGAGGGATTTTGAAGGCAAAACAGTGTCATTTTCTCAAAGAAAGGAACTCATAAAATTACTTAAATAGCCCCGGTTGACAGACAGAAAGCAAACAATATTTATTATAGGGTGCTTGGGATTAACTTTAGATATTTGGTAAATTTAGTTCTGTGAGGCATGCATGACTTAATAACAAGTAAAGCCATGGGAACCACTTAATTTGAAAGCAAGTCAATTGTAGTGTGTAGTGATATGTTTGCAGAAGTTTCACTTTTACTTTTAGAGGATACTGGGTCATCTTGATTCTCCTGGATTCAGAGGCAGTATGAGGAAAGAGTGTCCCTTGACAAGTACTCCCCTAGTTGGTAAAAGCAGTAAATAGTCTTAAAGGTGAAGAAAATAAATGTTTTCTTAAAAATTGACCATGGGAATAGTAAGCAAACTACTTGGTTAAGGAAATCACAAAATTTGAAAAGCCTAAAATCGAATACTTATTTATCTATATAAAGAAGTAGAATTGGCATACTCGACTTCTGGTGTAGTCTTACTTGATTAAAATCTTGTATCGGACATGGTTTTTACCCCTAAAAGTATTTAGAGCCAAACCAAATATGGTACCCTATATAAAACAAGTTCCTCGGGGAGATAAGAAGAAATATGGTTATCATACCCACTGTAAATCAGAAAACTTATACCACAAATTCATCAAAATGTTATAGTTTCTAAAACACAGAGCTGAGAATGTAAACACAAGTCATGGAAAAAATTCCCACCTCATGAAGTGTTCCATCACCGCCAACAGCCACCACAGCATCAACGCCTTCACAAATAGCCTGCTCAAAGGAGTCAACGTTACTGCCTGATGCATCCTACCACTCAACACTGTATCTATATTTTTCACAAATTCCTCAAGAAGCTTACCTTTCTTGTTATGTCGATCGCGTGGCAAGGACCCAAAGTCAAAGACTCGCAAATCTGGTCCAACGGCAAAAGAATTTATCGATACACAAAACTAAACCCGGCCGTCTTAAACTCAAGTAACATCTTCAAGAAGAAACACAAATCCATAATAAAGAACTCTAATCTCATCAAAATTACAGTAGGAATCATATATAGCTCATGCTCAAGCAAAAGCCTAAACACTTCTACAGCAGCATAGTGAATGCAACTTCAAATTTCCAATTCAAACACCATCAAGCTATGAAAATACACATAAACGGTCTTAAAAATCAGATAGAAAACTAATGACTAAAACAAAGAGCGGATAAACGCTCACATTGCATTCAGAACCAAGTTGTTTTTTTTGCAGAGCATTTCCATAACGGAAAGTGAGTCTTGAATGTATACACGGCCACCAGGCCTTAGAATCCAATCCATCTCCAGCATGATAGAAGATATATTGTACCTTTTAATTCGGTAGGTCTGGAGTTGCAGGCTAATCGAGGTGGAAACGCTGCGGACTGCCGGAGAAGAGGAACTTGGAGCGAACAAATCTGCCGCATTCCACGAGTAGACTCGATGGAATTTAGTCGGAGAAGTCTAGGGCGGACCGATAAAAAATAGTTATAGTGGGTCTGGAGCAAACCGATCAGCAAGACGCGGTGGTGAGGAGAAGGTTTGGGTCCGGAGTTGCAGACCGATCGGTGAGATATAGTGAAGGTGGAAACGGGGTGATACGAGTATCCATAGAGAGTGCGATGAGGCAGCAGAGGTGGTGGACAAAGGCGATGGGCCGATGGCTCTATGGAGGACGAAGAAAGAAGGGGTAACAAGAGAATCCATCGAGAATACACAAAAAACTACGTCATTTTAGACAATAAGGGAAGTCAAAATGACTCAAATACCCCCTGTTGAAAGACAGAAAGCAAACAATATCTATTATAGGGTGCTTGGGAATAGTCATACACAACACAACTAATGAGTACACATGAGATACTAACAAATGCAACATATAAGTAAACAGATGTAACTCATTATTCAAAGCATACAACTAAGAACAAATGAAAACAAATGGTTAGAGACAGTACAATGAACAAATACACATTGAATATTAACATATGCAACATATAAGTAAATATATGCAGCTCGTAATTCAAAAAGAACGATCAACAAAAAAAAAGAAGATAAAAAGGCCATTCATATTACAACTAACAGTAACACGTTTGATAATAACAACTACTCCCTCTGTTCCATTAATATTGGCACACCCCCTTGAGGCTCATGGATTATTGCTAGACATAGGATTGAACATAAAGTTGATTGAAATGGATGGTTTGGTTTGTAATAGTAAATAATTAATGTACATTGATGATGACCAGCCTCCAAAAAATTAGCCAAAATTTCCCCTCTTAAAAGTCTCTACATGCCCCGCGTGAATGTGTCAAAAGGAGGGAAAATATTACACTTTAATTTAAACATACACACATGCCAATAACCCAGCAGCTAATAAGCCAGTGAAAAATTACAAGTTGCAAAAATAAGATTAAAAACAAGACCTTAGCCAAGGTCTTCTTCCACTTCTCTACCACTGTCGGTGTTTCTTCCACTTCTTCTTTTCTGGGATTTTTCTTCTGCTGGTTCTTTGTAGCAACAAAGGAATGCCGAAACGGGAAAGATTGAATGATTCTCAATGGTGTCAAATAGGAGAGAGTTCATCCTCCAACATTTGAGTGAAGGCAAGATTGCCACCCATCGCCGCAAGGAGGCAGCCCAACAATGGAACACTTCAGTTCGCACCATAAGCTGCATGTCCAACCTGCATAAAAGACAAGAGCAGCTGGGGTTATGTACAGATTGGAGCAGCAAGGGCAAAGGAAAAGAAGGAAGGAAAAAAGTTGAAATAAACAAGGAGTTAGCTATGGCAGTCCCCCTCCAATTTTGCACATCACAAATGGGATTTGCAGCAGCAATTGGAGTAAGCACTACTACTATGCATCGCTGGATCAAGAAGGGTCAAATTTGAAGACATTCAAATGCAACAAAACCTCTGATTTTAGCAACTATCCAGCTACACATGTTATACTACTCCATATCTCACTTGAAGTATGATACAAGTCTAGAAAAAACAACTTTTATGGATATGCATCACATTATACATATAGATAAATGGTTTTACATTACTAGAGTCGGGAAAAAGTACTATCTTCTCCCAGATGAGGAAGAGCCTCACTATACGGTTCAAAACAAGAGGTATATAAAGAAAATTATGTTCCTTTGTGTCGTATGTCGCCCAATCATCAACAATAAGGGGGAGGTCTTGTTTGATGGAAAAATAGGGATATGGACATTCTCACATGAAGAAGCTGCAAAAAAGACAAGCAAGAATAGGCTAGCCGGTACTTTGGAAACTAAACCAATTCCATCAATCGACCGTGATATTACTAAAGAGTTCATGTTGACCAAGTTGGTCCCAGCAATCAAAAGGAAATGACCATTACTAGCTAGCACAAATATAACAATTCGACAAGACAATGCAAAATCCCACATATGTGATGATGATGCAGAATTCAGAATGGTAGAAAGTTCGGACGGCTTCAACATAAGGTTAGGTTTTCAGCCCCCAAACAACCCTGATTTAAATGTTTTAGATTTGGGTTTTTGTAACTCGATACAAAGTTTGCAGCACCGGTCAACTTCATGCACATTGGATGAGCTTATTTTAGCCACATAAACAACATTTGAACAGTTACAGCCAGAAAAACTGAACAAAGTGTTTCTAACACTACAGTGTGTCATGGTGGAGATTATTAAATGCAAAGGATCTAACCGTTACAAGCTACCACATATGAGGAAAGATGCACTCCAACTACAAGGATTATTAAGTGACATAGAGGTGGACACATAATTGGTTAGGGAGGGCTTACAACACTTGATAACAACTAACAAAGCAAGGGGTCTTGAATATATTGTGCATCAAATTATTGGTTAGCAAGTAGGTTTAAAATGCCTTTTGGTATTTTGTTGTGGTTGGATTGGGCTAGGCATGACTAAATGATGCAAACACAATGCTAGGTTTTGTTAGAGTGTTTGAATCCAACCAAGTATGTGATGAAAAACATTGGCATTCCATTTTTTTAGAATGAAAAAAGTAATGCACTTAAATTCACTCCACTTTAAGAACCTATTTTACATATTGTTGAAACTTCTAGTTATATTTTACAATAGATACGGTAAAAAATCTAGTTTTAGTAAATCAAATGCTTTCAAAGATTAATACCAGCTAGTCTACTAGAGAGAGACAAACATAAAGATGATAATGCAATCATGCAAAAGAGAAGAAAGCAACCAACATAAAAATAGGAATACGATAGTTTTTTAAAAAATTCCTAATTGCATTAGGCGTCCCAGCCAGCCTCATGTGTTAACTGAATTCCAAATACACAAACTTAATTACAAGCTAAATAGGACAACCTCAACCAGTCCAAAAAATTATACACCACCACACACAATAATACAAAATTAAAGCTTGTAAAATTTCAAATAATGTTCTTAAATCAACACAGTTGATCTTGAATATCATACCTACACATGGAAGATGACCATCCACATTTCCATTAATTCTTTGGGTGGAAATTTTCCATATTCGTCACTCCGATATTGACTCAATAATAACTTGTGCACGGAAGGATGTAACTGAGAGGAGTCGACAACCAAAAAGATGATCTTTGTAGACAAGCTCACATAGTAGCCAAAAGACGATCTGCATAGGCAATCTCACATAGTAAAATAAAGGTTTGGATGTTGTCATTATATGTAAGCCTGACAGTTTTGGTATACTTTTGAAGTTAATGTCAGAACTTGCGACCGTGGTAATTTTTTATGGATTTTATCATATGCAGCAACGCTTCACAATAACACTAATATTTGGGCAATCACAGAGTATTAGCATTGATAACCTAAATCACAGAGTATTAACATTTTGGTAATAACAGAGTACTACCTCCGACAAGTCGATTGTCACCTCGTTCAACTCGTACACATACAGTTCTAACGATGATTTTGTCGGTTGAATCTCCCTTTTTGGCTGTGGAGTTGAAAATGTAACATCATCCTCCAGTAAATCGTACGTAGCCTCGTTGTCAGATTTGTACGTGTCTGTGATGCCAGGTGACCCCCCAGCATCCACAAAATTGCGACTACCTGACCTGACCCACTTTGGTGTCAGAAATCTTTCCCTCCGGTGATGAAATTACAAGCATCTGGTCGGTGACGATGTTACCCGCACAATCTCTGCCTGGGATACCGTCGTCTGGGATTCCATCACCAGGAAACATTGCGTTTCATCGATGAAGGTATCGTCGATCTGGGACTCGTATGGGAATAGAGGTTCAGAATCACCGGGAACAAGAGGGATATTTTTGGACATGACGGGGATTGGGTGGCTCATCGGCGGATGGGAGATGTATCAGTCCGGTGCCAGAGCTTGAGTGGTTAGCGCCAGATTTGTGGTGTCAGCAGTGGGCCAAAGGAACGGTATAAGTGGTCAGCGGCGGGATATAGGCGGTCAATGGCGAGCTTCATACGGGCTGGCCTTTGGTGGTCAGCGATGATGATTGGATGGGGCGCGAAGTGGCAAGTGGCGGAAGTTAAGGTCTGCTAGGGTTTAGACTTTGAGGGGGATGATTGTTGGAAGAAAAAGAGTACCTGTCTGATGTAGAAGGTAGAATAGGGTTAGCAAGAGTAGAGACCCAACATTTTGAATTTGGGTCATACGTTGGGCTTACAAAAATTCAACCCAATTCACAAAGTAAGGAGGGAAAGGTTAGCTGATTTTGGCTTAGTGATTGGGCTAATCTCCCTACATCTGGATGACTAAATGAGAAACAAGGGGTAAATTTTGAAAATGAATGAGGATAAAATGGAAAATGATACAAAGCCATAAAAAAGAAACAACCATTTTCGATAGGTGTGCCAATATTAATGAAACAAAGGAAATACAACATATAAGCAAATTAATGCATCTCATAATTTACTAAATAAAGAAAAGTGGCTACTATTCCATAATAAAGAAAGCACAGACTTGATGGAAATGAAAAATCAGGAAGAATTAAATCAAGTCCCTTGAACAAAATCAAGTCACTTTTTCTCACCGGCCCGATTTCGTCATCACGACCTTTCCTCGTAATTCCCCAATCAAACCTTCTTTGCCGGGCTCCTTCACACCTCATTTCCAAATTACTTCCCTATTCTTTTTTAGGATTCACCCAAACCTTTGTGCACAAATATAAGGAGAGAGAATAAAACTTCAAATGCAACTGCTCCCACTTACCCATCATGCACATTTTTCTTATCTACAAATAGGGGTGGGCATCGGGTCGATTTGTTCGGTTTTCGGTTTATTCGGTTCGGTTTATTCGGTTTTTTCCCTTAAAAATTCAAAACCGAATCCGACCCAAACAAGTCAAATAATCCAAATAATCCGAACCGATTTCAAAATTCGGTTTCGGTTTAAAACCGAATTTATTCTTCAATCAAATTTTTTATCCACAAATTTAAAATAATTACAACTCAGTAATTCGAAACCAAATAATTTATCACTTAAAGCCCAAATAATTTATCACTTAAAACTCAAATGATTTATCACTTAAAGCCCAAACAATTTATCACTTAAAGCCCAAATGATTTATCACTTAAAGCCCAATTGACAATTGCCAATTACATCATAAGACTGATGCTTTGCCGTGAAAGAAAGGAAGAGTGAGTCTTGTATTTATAATGGTAAGAAGGGCTGAGTCTTCTTCCTTTTGCCGATGTGGGACTAAATATGTAGTGTAGTAAGTAATGCTTTGCCAATTGCCATTGCCTGCCTTTGCTCTTCCCCTTCAGCCTTCACGCCAAATCTCAATCTCATGCGAAATTCATGCCAAATCACAATCACAAGTTCACATGCGAAATTCATTTCCAAATTTTCAATTTTATTCCTTTTTTTTGTTGAATTTATTATGAGTCTATCTCTTGAAAGACGGTTTTTTCATAAGTCATGGAAATATTATGGTTTAAAATACAAATTAGAAGAAATGAAGATAATTATTTTGGGTTGAATGAATCGGGTTATAAACTTTATAACTACTACACGTTGCATAATAAAATGTTAATATTGCAACTAATACCTTTTACTTTGTATTATTATAATTAAACTCTGTCTTTCCATAAGCCTATGGAATAATGGAAAGATGGTATTTTCCAAGATTTTGTCATTTATTATTACATTATTTAATTTGAGGAGTATTTTGTGACTGAAGATTATTTAATACCGTTTAATGTCAAATCCTTTTTATTATTATTACCCTGTTAATTTGACTTGTGTTTTTACCATTTCCATACATGATGAATGTGTTTATAATATATTTTATGATTTCTTTCTCTTCTATTTATATAAGTAATTTAAATACATTTAGAGGGTGAAACAAAAATTCCACTATTAAATTAACACAATGTCTTGTTTTAGACTGACAAATCATTATACGAGGTTATTTTATAACTGATATAACTAATAAGTTGATTTAATATTTTTTTTATTTATTGCAACAAATTTCTCATAACTTTTAAAATATACAATAATGTATAAATAATTTCTCATAACCATTACATAACGATTACACAAATTTCTCATAATTTCTCATAATTTCTCATAACCATTACACAACGATCCACATGCTCACTTGTTTATGCTTCTCATAATTTCTCATAACCGTTACACAAATTTCTCATAACCATTACACAACGATCCACATCCTCACTTGTTTATGCTTCTCGGTTGGCTAATCACTGTTTTCATCTCTTCACCAAGTGATCTCTTATGAGTCCATTGTAGTTTGTTTAATTTGTTAGAGCAGAGAAAAATGCCCATTGTTTGAGGAATGCTTTAGTCTAGTGAAATATTACTGTTGAAGAATTAATTATTCGTGCACCTTATCACTGTGATTAATAAGATCACTGTAGTTTAGATATGGATATTTATTGATTACAGTTAATACTTTCCGTTTACGTTCATTCCAATAAGAATATATATATATATATATACACACACATATATATACACTTGTTTTTAAATTTATAAGAAATTTAAACGGACTAATTTATTAAACTTTTTTTATAATGAATATGGATTGTAAAACACTTGAATATCAATCTATTGTCTATTTGATCCATTTCACATTTTCATGTTAAGATGTTTGGGGTAATTTTTTAAAATGTATAGATTAGTCCTCCCACTTATATTTACTTATAAATTTAGTTTTGTATTTTTAAATTTTATTTATTATTATATATATTTAATTAATTTATTTATTTACAATTCGGTATTCGGGTCGGTTTTCGGTTTGAGTTTCAATATCCAAAACCAAACCAAAAACCATATTCAAAATTCGGTTTATTCAATTCGGTTATCCAAAAACCGTATTTTAAATTCGGTTCGGGTTATTCGGATTCGGATAATTCGGTTTTTGGTTCGGTTTTCGGTTTTTTTGCCCACCCCTATCTACAAAGGAAAGTGATCCTTAAAATGGGTCGAAAACCCAATAAGGAAAATGTGAACCGGACGGAAGGAGTATTATATATTCAATTTGAAGATATATGTACACTCGGAATAACATCAAAGCTGCTAGTTAGGAGCACAAAAATTCAAACTTGACTGCACCATTGTGCAACTTTACTGGAAAATATAGAGATATTTTGAATCCAGCTGGAAGTTAAACTAGTTGGGCTCTATAATTCTGTTTTTCTCCCTCATCTAACTATGAAGCAATCTGAAAAATTTAACTTTAAAATCTCAAATTCTGGACCTTCGCCTTTACTGTTACTTCTCCGTGTTCATCGAGCTCTCTCCGATATGCAATGGTCGGGAGTTATGGTTCCATGACGGTGTGATGCCAATTGAAGTCGTGAAGTCGTGAATCCGTGATATCGACAGACGGAGAAGCACCTAAGAAGGAAGAAGAGATGATGAAGGCGCGGAAGGACGAAGTCACGATTTACAGAAGAAGCTCGAAGACTGCCAGCGATGGCGGATTCGACGGATGAGCGAAGAAAAAGGAGGGGTGGAACTGTGTTTATTACAGTTATTTTCGAACTGGTTCCTGGATTTCAGAAACCTTTTTAAAAGTCACCCCAAATAATAAATAATTACATTATGACCCCCAAAAATTTGACACTCCTATTTAAAATTTTTCAACATTTATCATTAATCCCTAGCATGTCCATAATATGGACATGCATTTCCTGAGACTTACCCATTAATTAGAATGATAAAAGTGGGAATTAATTAGAATGATAAAAAGTTAAGGCAAAGTCTTGGAAAAGACGGTCTTTCCATAGGCTTATGGAAAGACGGAGTTTAATTAGAATAATAAAAGGTAAAAGGTCTTAATTGCAATATTAAACTTTTAGTATGCAACATGTAGTAGTTATAAAATTTATAACCCGGTTCATGCAACCCAAAAATTTTATTTTCATTTCTTCTAATTTTCACTTTAAACCTTGGTTTTTCCATAACTTATGAAAATACCGTCTTTCAAGAGACAGACTCAAAAGTTAAATGTGTTAAATGCAATATTTAAAATTTATTAAATATCGTGTAATAGTTATAAAGTTAATAACCCAATTCATACCAGCCAAAATTTTTATTTTTATGTCTTCTCGTCTACACTATTCATCTTTCCGTTATTGAATTAATCTTTCTCAAAATAAAAAATAAAAAATCATCTTGGACTCCAATCACTGCAATCAGGCAATTCACTATACTAGTGCAGTCCTGGGCTTCCCTCTCTTTCTAAAATTTCAAATTTTTCTTAAAATAATAATACAATTCCCAATGGGTCGTCGAGGCGGCGGCGGCGGCGGTGGTGGCACTGAGATGACACCTGAACCAACCCTATGTTTGGTAATGGAGAAGGGCCCACTCGAGGGCCAAGAGCTGAAGTTCTCCCCTGGCGCCAGGATCCAGATCGGTCGAATTCTGCGTGGGAACACCCTAGCCGTCAAAGACGCCGGCGTCTCCACCAAACACCTCGTCATCACTTTCGCAGCTGATGCCGGCGGATGGATCATATCAGACCTCGATTCCTCCAACGGCACCCACCTCAACTCCGATACTCTCGAGCCATTCACTCCGGCGCGGCTCTCCGACGATGACGTCATCAAAATTGGTGAGCTCACTTCGATTAGGGTTAGGATTGTCGAGGAGGATACCATCAGGGGGGTGGGGAAGCCTCCGAGAGGTCCGAAATCGGTGGCGGAAACTGAGAGTGTGGCGGAGAAGTTGCGGCCGAGGAGAGGTAGGGTTCCGAAAAAGGAAGAGAATATAGATTTGGAAGATGAGGTTGTTGAGACAAGGAGGACGACTAGGGCTATGTTGAAGGAAGTAATTCCAGTGGAAATTGTGAGTACCAGGAGGACTAGGAGTGCGAGAAGAGAAGGAAATGTGGAGCTACCGGTGGCAAAAAGAGGTGCACGGTTGCGGAAAAATACGAGTCAGACTGCAAATGAGGTCGAGAAAGTGGAGGAGGAGAAGCTAGGTTCTGAGATTGAAGAAATCAATGAGTCGGAGGAAGACTTGATTGTCGAAAAAGAGAATGTTATGGAGAAAGCAAACACGAAGAGAGAAGGAAATGTGGAGGAATTAGTGACAAGAAAAGGTGCACGATCTCGGAAAAATACGAGTCAGACTGCAAATGAGGTCGAGAAAGTGGAGGAAGAGAAGCTAGGTTTGGAGATTGAAAAAAGCAAACAGGTGGAGGAGGACTTGATGGTCGAAAAAGAGGATGTTGGGAATGTGGAGAAAGCAAATACTAGTAGAGAAGGAAATGTGGAGAAACCGGTAGCAAGAAAAGGTGCACGATCGCGGAAAAAGGCAAGTCAGACTGTGATTGGGGTCGACAAAGTGGATGAGGACAAGCTAGGTTCAAAGATTGAAGAAAGCAAAGAGGTGGAGGAAGACGTGATGGTCAAAAAAGAGGTTACTGGGAAAATGGAGAAAGCAAATATGAGGAGAGAAGGAAATGTGGAGGAACCAGTGGCTAGAGAAGGTGCACGATCGCGCAAAAATACAAGTCGGACTGCCAATGAGGTCGAGAAAGTGGAGGACAAGCTAGGTTCAAAGATTGAAGAAAGCAAAGAGGTGGAGGAAGACTTGATCATCGAAAAAGGAAATGTTCTAAATGTGGATAAATCAGGTAGTTCTGGAACTCAGGCTGTTAAGTTTAAAGAGCTGAATTTGGAGAAGATGACAATAGGGGAATTTGTTGATTATCTGGAAGAGTATTTGCCAAAACGAATTATTGCTGAAACTGAGGAAATGATTTCGAAGATGAGGGACAAAAGCAGGAGAGTTCATGAGTATATGTTGGAACAAAAGAAAGACAAAGGAAAGGCGGTAGGCTAGTTGAACATTTCTGTTCTGAATGTTTTTTATTATCTTAAAACCAGTTTCAGTTGCTGGTTGTAGTAAAGTTGCTAGTGCTTTGTGGCTTTATAGATACAGTCTTATGTGAAATTAGTTGTTAAAGATATTGGAATGCCTACTGCCCATTTTGGTTCTATATGTTGCTACTAACTACTTGTGCATTGATTTTCTGTCGATAGTGACTTCTTGTTTTATTGTTACACGGGAAGAGATATCTTGCTTTTTGCTCTCTTTGCTGTTATCGTGGTCACAGATCAAAGTTTCCTTTCAGTGGTTCTACGTAACCGTCTCTTCCGTGCACTTAGTTGCCTCTTTGGAGAGGTCAAGGATACAATATATTCAGATTCCTTGGAGCTATTGTTCAGTACAGTTATCCTTTAAATCTTCTTGGCAGGGTATACTCTAGCTGGAAATGGCGAGGATCGGAGATGGGTTAGGTACATTCAAAATCCCTTTTATCAAGTGTTGTAGATTGAGGCTTTCAAATTTTAATCACTCATCCTCTGATTGTGTATTGCTGCCCTCTCTCGCCACTAGTGCTGATCAGTTTACTGTCATGTTTAGGACTAGGTCTTCAATTTCAGGTCTGAAAATGTCCCGTTTCACCTTAAAAAATGTAATACAGAGTAGTGAAGCAGTATAGTAAACTGGACTTTGCAAATGTGCTTTACTTGTCAATGGCTGAAACTAACCAGCACTGTCCAAATTTTGTTTTTTTAAGTATGTTGGCAGTAGCTCCCAAGCAAAGCAAGTCGGTAGAGGCTCTGCAAATTGCCAGAGTATTATGGACTCAATTTCTTCAGGACATGCTTTTGTGCTAAAAGTTGGAATAATTAGCTCAGCACATTTGGTAACCTGCTAGTATAGCGGCATTTGAATGCAGAGACATCTCAGAATTTTAACGAAAATATCCCTTCTAACACTCGTAATTTGACACTACTGTAATGCACCATTCTCGTTGAATTGCCCGTCCGTTTTTCTGAGCTTGGTAATCTGCTATACAAGGTTAAGCTGTTTAGAGTGCAAATGCAGAAGATGCCATGCTCCTTGGATGATGTACGTAACGAATGACACTGGTAAGTGCGAAGCATACCACTCTGGTATATGACACCTTTCTAATCTCTTAACTAGTTTCAGGTTGCTCGTTTTCTCATTTGAGTTTGAGTGAAAGATGTTTGCCATTTTGTTTAGCATTTTGGTTTTCTGTTAATAATGGTTCCTGAATGCCTGAATCGCATCCGGATTCAGGTGGATGTGTGAATGTAGCAATGCCAAAAACAGTAGCCATTTCACTTCTCATTTGAAATTGAAGGTGGCCTTAAACTGTTGAATTTTACAAAGACATGTACGAGCCCTTTCAAGAACTACATCAACCCTATCCCTTCTTGTGCTGCAGCCGTCATCACCGCCATTTCTGATGCCTGAAATCTTCTGCTGCTCAGGTAACTCAGGATTCCTACCCTCCATAACTTCTCCAGTTTTAGTTCCAACTTTCTTCCTTTTCTTGCAGGTCGATGATTCTATCATCACTCATCACAGAGCATTAGCACATTCATAAATGACAGGGTTCAAGTATCAAGAAGAGAGCAGAAACTAACCTTCAGTTGGAACATAATGCATAGAACCATGGTCATTAGAAGAATGAAGCAGACTCTGAGATTCCAAATGGGAGATGAATGATTTGAGGTCAGTCTTCAAGTAGCTAAACCTGTTGGGATACTGATCCTCCAAAAGCTGCAATTCCTCCTCTGCTTGTTCTATCAACTCCCTTGTATTGCCTGTTGCTGGGAAGTATCCCCATGAAGAAGAACTCATGGGAGCCTGGAATAAAGGCAACTTTCCACCAACTCGAGGAACTTGAAAAGGTTTCCAGCACTAATTCCTCCTATTGAATACTGTGGAAAAGGGCCGTTTCTCGTCACCCGACGCACATTTTGATTTTGGCATTCACAAGTACTGTATATTGCAGAATGGGGTTGTCAGTTTTGAAGTAAATAACACAAAATGGAGAGCTCCTGTGAAAATATAATGTGGCTATAGTAAAATTAGCTCTTAGCTTAGTAATTCGTTTTTATTTTTGACTACTACTTTTATTTATTCTTGTCTCACACACTTAACACGGTGCATCATGTTTCTTGAAATCATAGTAATACAATAATATGGTGCATCAAGAGTTTTGAAGTCATCATAATGCAATTTTGACTCATAATAATGCAATAACACGGTGCATCAGGAGTATTGAATCCATACTTAAACAATTTCGAAGGGGGTGAGAGTTGAATCTGAGTTGCACTTGACCGGGTACATGGCCCTAGCCATACGGCGCATCAGGAGTTTTGAAGTCATCATAATGCAATTTCGACTCATAATAATGCAATAACACGGTGCATCAGAAGTATTGAAGCCATACTACAATTTCGAGGGGGGTGAGAGTTGAATCCGAGTTGCACTTGACTGGGTACATGGCCCTGACCACTTAGGCAGTTGGGCTTACGCGAGTGGTTAGTAATTCGTATTTTAATAAATGGGAAGTTTTTGGGGGAATTCCTTCCAGACTATCATAATATCTAAAATTGGCGCAATGTTGCATGCAATCTCCATCACACTTGCAAAATAAGGTCTTGGGGAGTCTCCGAGATCTTCCTCCGATGCCTAAGTTAGTGTATAGTTAATATATGAGTAATATTTGGAAAAATGCTATTACATGTTCTGCTGCTCGGATCACCTATTCATAATTGATGTACTCTGCAATATTTGCAGATCATGGACTATGTTCCTAGATCATAACTTTAGTGACATGGTTATAGGTGACAATAATCCCCTCTTCTAGGTTCACTTAGTTGGATTGCTACAAGCGAGGTGTTTCTCTTAACGCGGTTCCCTTTCTTCTCTAGCAAATAGTTTCGCTTGTCTCGGGGTATTATCTTTGTTTTGAACTTCGCGTGATTGGAGAGGTGTAAATTAGGAAGCAGTAGACTCTCTGAACTCATGAGATATAGAAGGGCACATGAGTTCCAATTGACATGAGACTTATGAAAGATTAAAGTGTATTATGAGTCTAACCATGAGAGAGATTAAAGGAAAATAATGAAAAGAAAAATTATGTTATTGTGTGGAGTACTAAAAAGAAAAAAAGAGTATTTATGTACTATATATTAGTAGTTCCTCCATTTCAGAAATAACTTTATATATATTTTTTAGTCCGCACCACTACAGTAATGACACTCCCAGTGAAAAGATATAATGATTGTCATGTCAGTCTACTTGGCAACACATCATTCTCTCCTCTAAATAAAAATATAAAACACACGTCTCTTCCTTTCTTTACGCACGATTACTGATCGAGAAAATATCAAAGAAGAAAACCCCATTCCTAATCATATATCACCAAGAATTACGGCATATAAGAAGAAAATCAGTACCTTCGATTTGCCAGAGAATGGATTGTAGAGCACATGTTTCTAAATTAACAAGTGGACTAACAAGTTTCTAATTAGAGTACATGGCGAGAATGGGTTGTAGAGCACATGTTTCTAAATTAACAAGTGGACTAACAAGTTTCTAATTAGAGTACATGGCGAGAATGGGTTGTAGAGCACATGTTTCTAAATTAACAACTGGACTAACAAGTTTCTAATTAGAGTACATGGCTTCGGTGACCCCTAGAACTATTATGTTCGTACACCTTCGGCCCTTTTTTTATGAACACTTTTCGGCCCTCAATGAGAAAATGAATTGGTTTTTAAGGGGACCGAAAGCGTTCAGGCCATGACTCAACAATTATGCAAGTTGAGGAGCCAATAGCATTGAAAAAAAATGTGAGGGCCAAAGAGGGGCGATCGTGATAGTTAAGGGGCCACTAAAGTTAGGGGTGGGCGTCTGGTCAGTTTAATCGGCTTTAGGTTTATTCGATTCGAGTTAATCAGGTTGATCCTTGAAACCCTAAAACCAAAACCAAGAAACCCGAATTACTCGTATCAAATTTGAAATTTGGATTTTGGTTTGGTTCAGTTTCAAACCAAGTTATCCTAAGTGTACCCATGCTCCAAAATCTTAATCCAACACATAAAATTAAAATTCATATACAAAATCATTATGATGTTAACATCATAAAAAAACCCAAATTCTAAAATCTATACTCTAACCTAGATTAACAAATATAGACAATAGATGCTAAGCTATCCCGCCAAAGAGCAAGGGAGGAAGTGGTGGCCAAGGGAAGGAACGGTGGTGACACAAAAGAGAACCAACACCAGTGGCGTCACTGGTGGCGCAGATGGTGAAGGGATGGTAAGGTTTGATGGTGAGGTGGTTGGAGTGGTGGTGAGGCAGTGGTGGTTAGAAGATGGGTGGCGGACGGCAGGCTCCGTTGGTGTGGCGGTGGTGGCGTATGGTGGGTTAGGTGGCTTCAGAATTAGCAGTGGTGACGTTTGGCTTCAAAGTGGTGGTTGTGTTTGTGAGGAAGAGGAATATGTGGTCGAGGGTAATGTTAAAATTTTATATAATTAGGGTTACATTTTATTTGGGCTACGATAATGGCCCAAAATTAGATGTAGTGCATAATATGGGCTACCCTTTCCTGTTAACCGCATTCATTCATAAATTTTATTTAAAATTTTAGAATTAATATATTTAATATATAGAATTATTTATTTAATTGCAATTTGTAATTGGTTCAGATTTTGGATTAAGTTTCAATATCCAAAACCAAGGCAAAAACTATATTCAAAATTTGGTTATCCAAAAACCGTATTTTAAATTTGATTTGGGTTATTCAAATTCGAATGATTCGATTTTTGGTTCAGTTTTTAGTTTTCGGTTTTTTTGCCCACCCCTAATTGAAGTCATTTGCTCTTCTAAATGTGGAAGGCTGATTCGCTTAGAAACTTTGCATGGGCCACTTGATTCTCCACACTCCACCGGTTGGTCTCGACATCTTGAACTTGAAACGGTGTGGGTCATCGTAAATGGGACGGTCCGCGCCCATACTTAGCCAATTTTTGGTGAGGATTGGAAATGGTGTGCACGCGGCCCGTGGCATTTGGCGCAATTCGCACCACAGCCTCGTGCTGAACACTGTTGCTGTGGGCCAAATCCTTTGGCATGGGCCGTTGGTGCCGACCATGCACGACCCACGCCGACCTGTGGTACCTTGGCCTGTTGAATTTGTTTCCTTTGCTACGGGTGAACTGTTAGTCCGATTTGATAGTTGTAGTAGTCAATTTTATAGCACTCAAGAAGATAAATCCAATGGAATCAGCCTTGAAGGCTAATTCTTCTCGGATTGTTCTCAGAATTTGGCACAACTCATTGGACCACGATTCCCCATTTCTTCGTTGGTCGCTTTGAACTCCGTTGCCATCTATCTTTGACTCCAATCTCCCTCTACCACACATTAATGTTTGTGGCCTTCGTCTACTACAATTCTAGAGATGAATGGCCTTTGATCTCTTCTACCGTCCTTGTGAACGAATTTCAATATCTTCTACAGTCCTTACGAATGGTTTGCACATAGAATGTAACCAAAAAGTACCCACATGCGACTTACTAAAGATGATCATATGGAAGATCTAGGAGCATGTGGATACAAGATGTCCATTAGTACTAATTAAGTCTACAAAATATGGGATTTAGATAAGAAAACCAAACATAACCGTCTAAACCCCTTGTCACGAAACTCAACTAATTCAAGCAATCCACCAAACAAAACAAGCTGAAAATAATGCCGAATACAACGGTTAACACACGCAAAATGAAGCACATCAGACTCCTCACACTTAACCCTTTACTCGTCCTCGAGTAAATAAGGACAAGAAAAAGAATTAAGCGGAATGTGGCGGGCAAGCATAAGTTAACCGAGACATCCAACTTATTCCTAGATTATCCTGTTTCCCCCAAAAAGAGTGAAATCTCACAACTCTCACACTCCTCGAAGAACATAAGCAATCTAACCACCCAAAAGTAAAATGTGGATAAAGGTAAGCCAAAAAGATAAGTGTTAAGTACCGGTGCATAATTACAAAACATAGTACCTACCGTATTTTCTACACCGGTAATTTAATCTTTATCGGTGTAAAAAACCAGCACCTAGTAGAAATTTTAATTAAAATTTAAGCACATTTTCACCGATTCAATTCATAAACACTCCATTGAAATCACGAATCATACCAACTAATTCATAAAAGAGTGTCAATTAAATACATTACACACTAATTCGCTTAATGATCATACAATTTTTCACAAAACATGGTCACAAAAACAATGGCTAGGAACGACCAATCTATCGCTTCCGCTTCAAGACATTGTCCCCACCTACTGTTTCATTTCTCTTATCAACCCACAGCCCATCACCATGAGAATGCCTTCCAACAACGGGTCCCCAACATCTTCCAAACCAAGAAATACTAATGAAAACTCATGACTATCAGTTATAGATGGCTGATCAATCTCCTCATCAAAGTATAACTTCTTCCCATGCAACACCACATGATACTTCTCATTCGAAGGGTCCTTGATGTAAAAAATATGTCGTGCCTGGGTAGCTAAGATGAACTTGTCATCTTCATATCATATACGATTCAAGTTGACCAACGTGAACCCCATGGGATTCTCAACTGCAACACCGGAACCGTGTTCCACCCAACGACACTTAAAGACGACAACCTTGAACTCTACATAATCCAACTCCCAAATTTCCTCAATCGCCCCATAGAAAGGAATCAGAGCAACAACCGGATGTTTATCTCTCTTGCTTGCCTGCCACATGGATTCAGATTCAATATAAACACCACTATTTTGAGTGGTGCTCTTCTCATCCTTCGCCAATGTTGAGAAACTAAAGCCATTAATGTCATAACCAAGGTATCATCTAACGGTGCAGTTCAGCTTCCTTGCAAACGCTCGTAGGTTACTGGGCATCCCTTCGACATTACAATAATTGTAAAACCAGTTAACAAACCTTGAAGAATGCTTGGCCTAAATTTTATTCGGGGGCCACTCTAAATGAATCTCTTCCAACGGGGAAACATGCTCTTCAACATATGTTATAGTCTCGCCACTATTATGTAATACATATAGGTGAACAGTCATCAACTCAGCGTGATAGGGTGTATGAAGCGTACCCTTGGAACGTGGAATCCCAATTTACCTTTTGCAGTGGGGTCCACCTGGAACACCAACCGCTCTTCTTCCAACTAAGTTCGTTGTACAATACTCAATGATCTCCTCAGTGACGTACCTCTGAACAATGGAGGCATTAGGTCAACTACGATTATGAACATAACCCTTGAAAATAGCCATGTGACGCTCAAAGGGGTACATCCAATGCATTCCAACAGGCCTGTACATACGTATCTCCCTAACCAAGTGTACCACTAGGTGCACCACGATGTCAAAGAATAACGGGGGAAAATACTTCTCTCCAAATGGCATAGAACAACAACAACCTCTCGATCCAATTCATCTAGCTGTTGCCTACTAATATTTTTCCTGCATATCGAGTTGAAGAAGAAACACAAGCGTAGAACCGAAAATCTAACTTTCTCTTCCAAACACCCATATATTTCTACGGCAAAAGTTGTTGCTTAAGGACATGACAATCGTGTGATTTCAAAGCATTAAGACGTAAATCATCATTCACAAATCAATTAACATTAGAGGAGTAACCGGATGGTACCTTCATTCCTTAGATGCTCTCACACACCAATCTTCTCTCAGAAACTGGCAGATTGTAAGGAGCGGGGAGGCAGGTATGTTCGCTTCCCTCTTACCTCTGGTGCCAGATCCAACCGTATACCAAGGTCCATTAAATCTTTCCTCGCATTCAAGCTATCCTTAGTATTCCCGGGAATGTTCAGAAGCATTCCAATTAGACTCTCATAAATGTTCTTTTCGATAAGCATGACATCCAAACAATGGAGAACCTTCAAATTTTCCCAGTACGAAAAATCGAAGAAAATTGACCGTTTCTTCCACGGTCTAGCTACAGCCCCACCACCTTTTGATAACTTCTTACTAATTCAATTTCTTCACCTTGTTGTGAATAGCTATACCGGTCAAAAGTTTGGGTGCCTTTCACCTCTCCTTCCCACCAATGAATGCAACCACGTTATCCCGCAACTTGTGACCTACCAGAAGGAATTTACGATGACCCAAATAAATAGTGTTCTGCCCATTCCTCAACTGATGGTAATCTGTCTCATCCTCACAAACTGGGCAAGCCTTATGACCCTTGGCCACATACCCAGAAAGGATACCATATGCCAAGAAATCATTTATAGTACAAAAAAGCATCGCCCCAATGTAAACTCTACACCACTACAACCATCAAACATTAAGGCTCCAACTGAGCAAAGCATCTTCAAATCTTCTATCAAAGGGTCAATATAAGTGTCTATGTCATTTCTAGGTTGTTTCGGGCCTAAAATCATGATGGGCATCAACACATATTTTCTCTTCATGCACAAGTACGGGGGAAGATTGTAAATGGCAAGCATAACCGGTCACGAACTGTGTTTCGAGGACATATTCCTAAATGGGTTCATACCATCAGTACACAAAGCAAATCTCAAATGCTTAGGTTCAGATGCAAAGTGTGGATACATCTTATCAAATTTCTTCCACTTTTTCGCGTCAGCCGGGTGTCGAATTATATCATTATCTTTACAACCTCCTTTATCAACGCACCATGTCAAGTTCATTGCATCCTTTTCATTCTTAAACAACCTTCTCAGCCTTGGAATAATTGGAAGATACCACATACATTTCGCGGGCACCCGCCTCCTCACTGGAACAACATGCTATGCACCGATAACCACATTTCTTTTCTTCTTATAACGTGACACATTACATACTAGACAGACAATCTTATCCTTAAGGTCACCCCTATATAAGACACAATCGTTCGGGCAAGCATGTATCTTTTCATACTCCAATCTCATCGGACACAAAATTCTCTTAGCTTCATAAAGGCTATCGAGAACCCCGTTACTGGGTGGAAGCTTTTCATTCAAAAACTTAAGCAATTTATTCATGCTAGTATCACTCCATGACCCTACACCTTTCAAATTAAACAAATCCATCAAACACGACATAACCGTGTCTTTCTTCTTGCAACCGAGATACAATGGTGTATCCTTCTCACCAAGGAAGTTAGCCAAAACCTCGGGCCTTCCCCTAAACTCATTAACAACCTCCTCACACATGTCATCCAACATAGCTCCGAAAAACTCTCCCTCACTACTAACTCTCACTTTCGGTGGTGATTTTTCCCCATGAAAGGTCCACACAACATAATTTTTCACAAACCCCCGGCTATACAAATGGAGTTTCAGGATGTCCTTCTTATCAGTACAAATTCAATTTCCACAATCACGACAGGGATACAATATTCGCTTCTCTCGACTAAAAGCATGCTCCAAGAACTCATCCACGAATATAATATATTCATCTCTTACCCTACTAACAATGACATACACTTGCTTACGCCTCTCGATGGTGTGATAAACTCTACATATCAATAAATGTCCAACAATCAAACTTCAACACATTTAATACAATAGAATTTTTCATGATGACATCCTAAACATGCAACATCATAAATGCACAATATACATCAATATTCCACATTACAATTACAACATTCTTAACATGTCCAACACATAGGAATCAAAAGTCATAGCCTTATAACTACAACAACATTGAGAGAAAATCACAATCTAATATCTATGATTCTACCTCAATCACCATCAAATGATCAAACATAAAATGTAAATATCTCTACTAACCAAAACCATACATGAATCCTTAATATCCATAAATGTAATTAAAAAAATGGTACCTTCAAGGGTCTTCATTGTGGAGAATTCGATGCCTT
Source organism: Rubia yunnanensis (assembly GCA_037428765.1). NCBI lineage: Eukaryota > Viridiplantae > Streptophyta > Magnoliopsida > Gentianales > Rubiaceae > Rubia > Rubia yunnanensis. The sequence continues at coordinate 27,605,643 of CM075069.1, read as the reverse complement.
CATCAACCAAAAAATACCATTAATGAACCTCTCCTTCCAAAAATCCAATTTTTAACCCGCTAAAAAAAGGTGGTAGGTGAGCATTTAATAAAATTTTCTACACCGCTATTTAGACTTTATCGGTGCATTTGTAGCTTATTACACCGGTAAAAACAGTTACCGGTGTAGATATCTAGCCAAAACCCACGCATTTTATTCTTCTGCACCGGTACGATCACAGTATCGGTAGTTTTGGCACCAAATTCCTACAAAAAGAAATTTTGTTTGCGCCGGTATTAAGAAAATACCGGTGCGTGTTCAATTCCAACACCGGTTCTAATAGTAACTGATGTACAAATGCAAATTTTCCCCTCATTTTTTAATTTCTGCACCGGTAATTTCCCATTACCGATTTAAAAAGTTGTCCTCTTGGTGCCAAATTAATAAAAAAGGGAAATATATACACACCGATAATTGTTTACCGGTACATATATAAGCAAATGCACCTGTCAAAACCACTTATACGGATAATACCGGTGAAATTTTTTTGAGTTTGTACACCTGTATAACCAACACCGGTGTGAAACTAGGTGAATTGAACACCGATTGACAGGATACCGGTGCGTATGTACTTATTTGCAGCAAAACTGATGTTAACATGATAAATACAGGTGCAATTGGTTACATAAGCACCGGTATGCCTGTACTTATGAATTTATATCGTGTGTATGTATCTATTTCAGTAGTGAATATACCTTGGAACTCAAAGTTGTTGCATTCACATCTTATGCCCAAGGACTTCCTATTAAGCGTCACCGCAAAGTTCTTCTTGTGGGTCCATCCTGACTGGAATTCCTTCACAAAAACATCATACAATACCACACCACCCACGTCCGACAGTTTCGTCGCGGTGTTGTGACCCATCTCCCTCGATTCTCCCTGGAACTCCATGAATTTTTCCCTAGTAAAGACCTTCTCAAAAATAGGTACAAAAGGGTGGGTGCTAATCTCCTGAGAGCTAAGGTTCACGTTATTGAATGACGCATCATCCTCCTCACTAATCCTCTTGCACACAGCTTGACTGTAGCTCTCTACAAACTTAGTCAGATTGGTGTTTATATTCACAAATCCTTAAAAAAACTATTCATTCCCTTACTCCGCTGGGTCAAGGACATCCCAACGCAGAAATCAGACCAGAAATACACAGGAACCCAATTCGCTCTCTGGGCAAACATTTCCAGCATCTAAGAGTTCACCTCCAGGTTGTACTTCACCGTGATTTCCTTCCACCTGCCTTCATACTCTTCGATGGATAATGAATCATGCAGCGATGCTAAAATCTCCTTATATATTTTTCTCCAATCACCCAAACATCCCAAATTCCTGCTGGCATTATGCATTATGTGCCATAAGCACCACACGTGCTTTGAGCCGGGAAATACAATGTGAATGTCCTTACCTGACAACAAAAATAAACACAACTTATATTTGACTGTAATTCAAATACACTTCCGACTAAGACTGTAATTTTTAATAAATACAACACCAAATGACTAGGGTACCAATGGCTTTGTCCTGGTCGGTCAATATGCATTTTGGAACCTTCTCCATGCACTTCTTCCATGTGTTGGATACCCAAACGAAGCTTTCGGTATCCTCACTACCAATCAGTGTGCAACCAAACACAATGCTCGTCCTGTGATGATTAACACCAATAAATGGTGCAAATGGCATCCGGTATCTATTAGACCCAAAGGTGGTGTCAAATGACACAATATCAGCAAACTCTTTGAACGCTGCCCTACACCGGGAATCTGCCCAAAACACGTTCTTCAGGTTCCGATCAGCATCAGCGTCCCTCATTTTCTTGAAGTGTATTTCCATTGCAGCAAAATCCCCTTCTTTCATTTGTTCTCTTGACTTGAAATAAAGGAAGTTACGCATATACAACTCTCTAAATGGAACCAACTGATATCCTTTGTATCTATTAATAAATATGTTAAATATGTGCGGTATGGACACGCCCGAACTACTTTGCTCCAGAATGAGCCTCTGGACAGACAGACTAATTATGCAGTATCTCGACAAACACTTCGATATCTCAGCTTCAAGTGCATGGTTGTAGTGATCATCAACGCTCGAAATCCTCCATATCCCTTCGGTCTTATGCCTCACATTGACTTTAAATTAGCAAACCATCTTACATGTTTGTGTGGTACGGCTGGCACTTTTTGATTGAGATACAAAGGTTCCCGACTTTGGCACCACAAGCGAATTTGAAGGTGGTTATCAGAAGCCGAATCCATGACCCACCCACCACTTACCCTACACGCAGTACCCCCCCAATTTCCTCCTCACACTTGTCGGGGCTTCTTATGCTAGCCTGAAATCCCTTTGAATGGGCATATCAATGGATATGAGCTACAAATTCTTCTCTGGTGCTAAACTCGATTCCCACAATTGGTTTGGTTACACAAACATCATCACCATTCTCTTCAGGACTACTTCTACCAGCCGAAACTGTCTCAGGATTTCCTTGTCTCGTAACCCTAAACAAAAGGTCTCCAACAATTACTTCCTTCAATTGATCACTGAGAAGTACATCATCGTCACTGTACACAAATTTAGCTTCTACATCATCCGGGTTGATACCCACATTGTCCACATCGACTGCTTGTAAATCAACCGGACAACTAGACCCACTGCCTACAGGAACATGAATTTTGCTAACTACTCGGCCCGATTGTTCAACAAACACATCCTCTGCTTCGTCTGCAATTTCATCAGTCACGGCATTTAAGTCAAAGCCGAGGAACTCACCAGCATTGCGAGTAACAGGAATCAACACCCCCGCTATGCACAATTTCAACGTTCAAGTCGAATGGCAATTCAATAGAGATCTGCAATAATACATTACACGCCCGTCTTCAACTACAACATATTGCAAACCAGAGATAGCAAGACAATAACTAAACATAATCAAGAAAAGGCAAAGTTGTTACCTTCCGTACACACCTACATGTGAGCGGACACCGCTAAAGTATGGCTACCAAATCCCCAAGCGTATCAAAGCAACGAAGTGGGAAGACGCGGACGATGGGCAGGAGAAGGCAGATTATCGAAGAGCTGGGAGACATTTCAAAATGCAGAGAATGTTGGGGAGAGATTTCAAAATGCAGAGGATGTTGGGAATTGGGGTTAATCTCGGTGTGCATGAGAAGTTTTCTCAAGAAGCTTTGGAAGTTTGTCAGTCCACTTTCCCAATTTAGAGCTTGAACTCACGCAAAAAGGAGGGTTAGAGGAGATTGTGTGCGAGCACCGAATGAGGAGGCGATACATGGGACGGACGGTCCTGATTTTTTTTTTATAATTCTCGATTACTAATTGATGGAAATTTCAGTACAATCATATATGCAATCATATGGAGTATATGGTATGCATTAATTCGACCAGGAATACAGTTTCACAGTTCTTTAGTCAAAACTGTGACATGCATATTTCGAAATCAATCACCATAATCCACAGCAGCATGCAAGTTCATGTTCGAAGATATAGGGAATTATTAAGGCATGTAGCATGCATATCATGCAATCATCAACCAACTATAGCAATGCCATAATCAGTGGATTTGGCATAACAAATTTAGCATCTTTGCAACGAGGTTTACCAAATTGTTAGAGCATCCAATTAAAGCATGCGGCGGCGGTGATTCAAATCAACATAATTCAAGAATGTTTCATTCGTTTTTTTTTTTTTAAATTGGGTAATAACTCAAATAAGCCCCCAATAAAATCCCTCCCCTCCCCTTGCCTGGTGGGAATGGAACCCATGACCTCATAGTAATAGCACTAGACTTCAACCGCTAGGCTAACATTCAATTCCCAACAAAGTTTCATTCGTTTCAAAATGATTGAGCACATATATATTGAAAATATCATGTAAAAATAAAATTGAACGAGCAATTAACGTATGCACAAATAATAATCTTTATTAATCATTCATGCATACAGTCGAAAAGCTTAAATTACAGATAATCAAAGTACATATCACGTTTTCAAGTAATCACAAAGTGATGGAGCCACAAGTAAACTCGCTGCCCTTAAAAAAATGAGTCCCGTCGTGGATATCGTTCCCTAGGGTAAAATCATCTTAGGTAACAATTATCACGTAAGAGTTACCTGAGATTCACGCAAGGCCCGAAGGACTATCACGGATAGAGCAACAGACAGAAACTTCAAGAGAAATAAAGAAGTGAGGCTCAAGTTTAGAAGAAATGAGGAACTTGAGAATGGTACGAGTTTTCTGACTGATTTAGATGCTCTATTTATACTGCTCTAAAAGACCCTAATCATTAAAATGTGATATTTTGATTTTCTGTAATTAGAGAAAATTATTCTCCAATCACCAACTCATAAAATCCGAGAACATTCCAAGAATACTCGAATAAATCTGCTGAAAATAGAAGAAATATTTGTGCAATATTCTTCACCGTGTTAAATATGGTAAACCAGCATATTCATTTACAACAAGATATCTCACAAAATATGGAAGCATTTCGTTCTTATCATACACAAGCAATTCCATATATACTACGCAGTTGGGTCTTCCAGAGACTTCCACGTGATCCATATACGCGTTCTGGATAGTCCAGAGAAAAATTAATCTGGGCCAATTTTTGCTCAATTTTTCTCTTTCAAGAGTGACATTTCGAACATCCATGTCTCATTTACCTTTGATCCGTTTTGAGAGTTTAAATAGTCGATTTTATAATACTCAAGGAGGAGAATCAAAAAATGACATTCACCGACCCTAAATCCGTTTGGATCCCGGACATACCCGGACATAGCATGGATGAAAGCTCCGATCTTTCATGGAGCCAGATTTCAACACAAACAAGTGGTTATCATAGCAGATGCACTTAATCTTCCAACCATACGAATTCATGCACAACAATCCCAAATCATCACACCAGCGCAGCAGAACTCAAACGCATCCACAACTATTCAGAACATCAGATTCACCTTCAACCAAAATTTGTCTAGCTTCTGATCTCCTAGTAGATATTTCTTGAAAATTTTGCCTTTGATGCAGAACATGAGTTTATTTAGGTTATGAATGTATTCATAGATCCTTGCTATTTTTATCCTAAGTATCATTATGGCTCTCACCCTGACTGATCTTGATTTATAGAGTTAAACAATTGGTTTAAATTTAGAATTCAAAATCACCCTCAACTGCACTCTCCTCTTGTACCTTTGGTTTTTTTTTTAAAGGTTAGAGAAGAAGAAGGCTAATAAAAACTTTCACCGCCGACTTAGGTGGATTTTGATTTGATTTATTTTTTAAATATAAAGAGCACAAGCTTCCTACTGTTGGTACATATTTCTCTTTTTTATCCCCGGGAATCTCAGCCCAAGTATGGTATTGTACTTTTTGCAGGTAAAAAATTAGTGGGATTTGGATGCGGATATTAGTAACGGATTGCGTCGAGTGAAAGCTTGGGGTAGCGGATGGTGGTGTACGTGGTAGGGGATGATGGCTGGTTGTCATCGCTGGCGCACGAGTGGCTGGATGAATCAAAGGCCATTGGGGATCAAAAAAGAAAACAAAAAGGTGTTTTTGTAGGAGACCGATACCGTGTAAGAAAGTGAGTTTGGATTAATTGAGTCCTCATGCAGAGCTCTTCTATTCATTGGTATATAAACTCATCGTTCCACTTCATATTGTTTAATTTGACTTTTGCAAGTCAAATTTATTCAATTTCGATTATTAAATTCTATTATTGTATATTTAAAACTATTATCATATTATATGTTGTTGGATTCATCGTAACATAAATTTTTAAGTTATTATTTTTTCAGAATTTTTTTACAAATGTAAATAAAGATATTATATTTAAACATTGAGCAGTTAACACCTGAAAGTCAAATTAATCAATATGAAGTGGAATGGATGGAGTATAGGACAAATGTACAATGAGATCTTTATCCTAACCATATAATCTTTGACTAGATCACTAGAAAATTTTTACAATCTTTGACTATGTCATATCTACAAACAACGCGAACTTGGTCACTAACATCTCTATATCTTAAATGTGGTATCCGATAATGAACAGTATTTTTCGCCATCATTTCCTATTTTTTTTATATTTCTTTTCCTCCCCCTCCTATGCATCGTTGGGAATTCATTCCTTTTTTTCTTTTTTCTATCACCTGACTCTACGCGCCAGCATCTGAACTTCATAACTTCCACGCGGCATCACCATTCATCCTTTCTAGAAAATTCCATTATCATCTACGTATTTCCCTGAATCACTTGCCTATCATTTTCTCTTCTCCTAGAATTCTCCAAGGCCTCCACTTTTATACGTGGCCATATCCGAAGCTCTTTCCAATTACATGTATCTTCTCTTTTTTAGCTTCCATAAGATTTTACTCTCAGATGGTTGGGTTCCTATCCTTGCACAATTCCACAAGGTAATTTCATAGTTTTCCTAACTAAAATTGGCTGCTTTTTCCATCACTGTTGCTCCGATTTCTGTAATGTTTCTGGTATGCTTTCAATTTTTTCTTAGTAGAAATAGAGTCCGGTAGAATGTGATTTTGGCCTTTTCTCCGGGTTCCTAATGTTGATGTGTTCTTCTCCTTCAACCAACCGAAGTTTGATTTGTGAACGCAAAGTATTTTTTGAATTGTCTGACTTGTTTTGCTAATTGTTTCCTCTTTGATTTCACCTTCTTATTCGCAGAGGTCGTGCCACTGCAATTCAGGATAGCTACGTGAGAGGAAGCCTTTTATAGACTCCGCATTTTCATTAATATGTTCCACAGGTGTTAATTCTGTGTACCCAGCGTATGGTTTTTTTTGTCGTAAAGCTTGCCTAAATGTCCGTTTAGAAGAATCAATAACTTTAACTCTGAACTCATCTGTAAAGCAGGTTATATAATTTAGCATTTATCAGTGTTACGTCTCCGTTAATGCTCTTTTGTGGCATGGAGTATCAAAACCCAGCGCAACTCTTTTTTGGTATGGAACATTGATAACCAGCGCAGTAAGAGGTGAAGAAATGTTTCAATCTCGAGTTGAGGGGTTTTGAGGGTTCGAGTGGTGAGAGTTCGAGTGGAGAGGTTTAAATGGAGACGGTTCAAATAGAGGGTTTGAGTGGTACTGGCTTCTACTTGTACTGGGTTTGAGTGAAGAGGGTTCGAGTGGAGAAGGTTCAAGTAGAGAAAGGTCGAGTGGATAGGATTCAAGTGGAGAGGGTTTGAATGGAGGGTTCGAGTGGAGTGGTTCGAGTGGAGTGGTTCGAGTGGAGAGGTTCAAGTGGTACTGGGTTCGAGGGGTACTGATCAAAGTGATGAGGTTCGAGTGGTAATCATTCAACTGGTACGAGTTCGAGTGGAGAGGGTTCGAATGGAGAGGTTCGACTGGAGAGGGTTAGAGTGGAGATGGTTCGAGTTGAGTGGTTCGAGTAATAAGAGTTCAAATGGAGAGGGATCAAATATAGGGTTCGTGTGGAGAGGATTCGAGTGGAGTGGGTCCGAATAAAGGTTCGAGTCATACTGTGTTCGGGTGGTACTGGGTTCGAGTGTACTGGGTCCGAGTGCTACTATTTTGAGTGGAGAGGTTCGAGTGGAGAGAGTTCGAGTGGTAGAGGTTCGAATGGAGAAGGTTTGAGTGGAGAAGATCGATTGGAAAGAGTTTGAGTAATCCTGGTTCGAGTGATGAGAATTTGATTACGTCTCCCTCTCTACATACACCACATTCGGCCACCGCCAGCCTCCTCTCCACCAGCCACCCAGCGAAAAGCCGTGGCTCGCCAAGCCTTGGTGGCGACACCACCAAAGACCACCAGCTCTATTCCCACTCTTCCACTCATCCCCACCAACCACCACTATCTCCCAACCTTTCCGCCACCTCTACAACCTAAGCCAACCGCCTCATCTGCCCCACCTTCGCAGGAGATGACTAAGGCCTAGCCTGAGGTGGCACCGCCAAGAAACCATCTATCCCCTTTTGCCACTGCTAAGAACGATAAAGGTCCAGTGAACTCTGCTTTAGCCCCACGGGAGAGCCCTATTCGCAAAGACCGCTGCTACAATGTTGACGGAGATGGCCAGAGCAACTCGCTGGTGTGCCCGAGCTCATCCTGATTTTGCAGAGGCATTCCCTCAAGCAGAGATGTTGCCGGAACATATCACACCATTTGCGGATTCTCCAGATTCCACAATGTAATTTTATAGTTTTCCTAACCAAAATTGGCCGCCTTTTCCATCATCGTAGCTCCGATTTCTGTAATGTTTATGGTACGCTTTCAATTTTTTCTTAATTGAAATAGAGTCCAACATAATGTGATTTTGGCCTTTTCTCTGGGTTCCTAATGTTGATGTGTTCTTCTCCTTCAACCCACCGAAGTTTGATTTTTGAACGCAAGGTGTTCGTTGGATTGTTTGACTTATTTTGCTAATTGTTTTCTCCTTGTTTTCCCCTTCTTATTCGCAGAGGTTGTGCCACCGTAATTCAAGACAGGTACATGAATAGGGGGATTCTCTCTGACGGAGTTTGGTATGAAGGAGCCAATGGCGGCGATGAATTTTTCCTGAGAACACCTTTATTTAGGTTTTTATGCATGTTTATCTCATTGTTTTCTTATTTTGTTGAAAATATTTTGTTTTCATTTGTACTGATTCACTTATTGGGCTGCAATTTCAATTATGGAGCTCGAGCTGAGAAGTGAGAGGAAGCCTTTTATAGACTCCGCATTTTCATTCATCCATTCCACGGGTGCTAGTTCCGTATACCAGCGTATGGCCTTTTTTTGGTCGTAATGCTTGCCAAAATGTCCATTTAGAATAATCATTAACTTTAATTCAGAACTCATCTGTAAAACAGGTTATATAATTTATCATTTATCAGTTTTACGCCTCCGTTATGCTCTTTTGTGGCATGGAGCATCAAATCCCAGCGCAGCTCTTTTGTGTCATGGAACATCAGAAACCAGTGCAGTAAGATGCGAAGAAATGTTTCAATTACGAGTAGAGGGATTTCGAGGGTTCGAGTGGTGAGGTTCGAGCAGTGAGAGTTTGAGTGGAGAGGTTCAAATGGAGACAGTTTGAATAGAGGGTTCAAGTGGAGAGGGTTTAAGTGGTACTGGGTTCGAGTTGTACTAGGTTTGAGTTGAAGGGGTTTGAGTGGAGAGGGTAAAAGTGGAGAGGGTTTGAATGGAGGGTTCAAGTGGAGATGTCTGAGCAGAGTGGTTTGAGTGGTACTGGGTTTGAGTGGTACTGGTCAGAGTGGTAAGGTTCGAGTAGTGAGTCTTCGACTGGTAGGGTTCGACTGGATACGAATAGAGGATTCGAGTGGAGTGGGTCCGAGTAAAGGTTCGAGTTATACTGGGTTTGGGTGGTACTGGGTTCAGGTGGTACTGGTTCCAGTGATACTGGGTCCGACTGGTACTAGTTCAAGTGGAGAGGGTTTGAGTGAAGAGGTTCGAGTGGAGAGAGTTTGAGTGGTATGTGAATTGAGTGGAGAGGGTGTAAAGAGGTTCGAGTAGAGAGGGTTTGAGTAGAAATGGTTCGAGTGATACTAGGTTTGAGTGGTACTGGGTTTGTGTAGTAAGGGTTCGAGTAGAGGAGGTTTGAGGTTCGAGTGGAAAGACTTCGACTATAAGGTTCAAGTGGATAGGTTTGAGTGGTGAGAGTTGAGTGATAAGAGTACCATCCACCACTGGAGAGAGTACCATCCACCCCTCGAGAGGGGTATACCATCTACCATTGGAGATAGTACCATTCACCCCTCAACAAGTTTGTCAACCACCCTTCAAGGGTACACCATCTACCTTACGAGAGGGTAAAACATCCACCACTGGAGAGAGTACACCTTCCACCCCTCGAGGGTACACCATCTACGTCTTGAGAGGGGTGTACCAGCCTTCGTACACCACCACTCGAGAGGTCACACATCCACCCCTCTAGAGTACACCAGGCCTCGAGGGTACACCACCCCTCGAGAGAGGTATACCACTGGGAGCGTCAAACCATCTACATCAGCTCTCGAGCCATGGCCCACTTGAGGCATATATCTCTCAAACCATCCATGACACCACCACTCAAACCATCCACGACACCACCACTCAAACCATCTACCCCTCAAACACCAACCATCCATCTGTCGGACCATTTTACATCCACTCCTGGAACCATTACCCCTTGAACCATCAGTTCTCGAGCATCCACCACGCCACCACTCAAACCTTCCACCTCTCAAATCATCAACCATCTGCCTCGAGACCTCCCTACCACTCGAACCATCCACCCTCAAACATCAACCATCCACCTCGAGGGGTGTTGATTCGAGGCATCCTCTCTCGAATCATCAACCCTCAAGCCCTTGGAACTATCAACCATCCCCCTCGAGGCATCACTCCTCAAACTTTCACTATACAAACCCAATACCTCGAGGGGGGATGGTTTGAGTGGTGGTGGCTCGTGTGTAGGAAGCAAGTGTCAAAGGTGGTTGATGATTAGAATGGCAGATGGTTGATGTTCAAGGGGTGAAGATTTGAGGAGTGGATGGTTGATGGTTTGAGGGATGAATGGTTCGAGGGGTTCGAGGGGTTCGAGGGGTTCGAGGGGTTCGAGAGGTGATGATTGGAGGGGTAATGCCTCAAGGCGTAGTGTATGGTTCGAAGGGTGTTGGTTCCAGGTGTGGATGGCTGATGGTTCCAGGAATGGATGGTTCCATAGGTTCTAGGGGTCAAGATTTAAGGAGTGGATTGTTGCCTCGAGGTGGTAGATGGTTCGAGTGATGACATGGTGGATGGTTCGATGGGCGTTGGTTCCAGGGGTGGATAACTAATGGTTCTAGGGATTGATGGTTCTTGGGGTTCGAGGGGTGATAATTTGAGGGGTAAATGATAGCTTTGAGGGATGGATGGTTCTATGGGTTATGAACCAACTGTTCAAGGTCAGAGTGGTGGATGGTTAGAGTGGTGGTGCAGTGGATGGTTCAAGGGATTATATTTTGAGGGTTGATGGTCATAGGAGTGAATGGTTGATGGTTCGAGTGGTGACGAGGTGGATGGTTGATGGTCCCAGGGGTTCGAGGGGTGGATGGTTCGAGTGGTAGCGGGGCAGATGGTTGATGGGTCGAGGGGGATGGTTGATGGTTCCAAGGCCTCGAGGATTGATTAATCGAAGGATGATGCCCCGAATCAACACCCCTCGAGACGGATGGTTGATGTTCGAGGGGTGGATGATTCGAGTGGTGGCGAGGTGGGTGGTTGATGGTTCCAGGGGCTCAAGGGTTGATAATTCCAGGGAGGATGCCTCGAATCAACACCCCTCGAGGCGGATGGTCGATGTTTGAAGGGTGGATGGCTTGAGTGATAGGGAGGCCTCGAGGTTGATGGTTCATAATTTGAGAGGTGGATGGTTCGAGTGGTAGCGTGGTGGATATTTGAGAACTGTTGGTTCAAGGGGTGATGGTTCCAGGAGTGGATGTAAGGTGGTCCGACAGATGGATGGTTGATAGTTGAGGAATAGATGTTCGAGGGGTATATGCCTCGAGTGGGTCATGGTTCAGGAGCTAATGTTGATGGTTCGACGCTCTCAATGGTATACCCCTCTCGAGGGGTGATGTACCCTCGAGGGCTGGTGTACTCTAGAGGGGTGGATGTATGACCTCTCGAGGATTGGTGTACCCTCGAGGTTTGGTACACCTCTCTCGAGACGTAGATGGCGTACCCTCGAGGGGTGGTTACATAACCTTTTGAGGGGTGGATGGTACTCTCTCCAGTGGTGGATGGTACCCTCACCACTCGACCCCTCACCACTCAAACTTCTCCACTCGAACCTTATACTTGGAGCCTTTCCACTCGACCACTCAAACCTCCTATACTCAAACCCTTTCCACTCGTACCCTTGCCACATAAACCAGTTAACACTTGAACATAGTATCACTCGAACCCTCTCCACTCGAACCCTCATTACTCGATTCCTCATCACTCGAACCTTTCTGCTCAAACCCTCTCCACTCAAACTCTCTCCATTCGAACCTCTCCGCTCGAACCCTCTCCACTCAAACCAGTACCAATGTGACTCAGAACCACTCCAACCCAGTACCACCTGAACCTAGTATCACTCGAACCTCTACTCGGACCCACTCCACTCGAACCCTTCCCACTTGAACCCTATATTCAAACCTTCTCCACTTGAACCTCTCCACTTGAACTCTTATTACTTGACCCACTCGACTCGAACCATCTCCACTCGAAAATCTCCATTCAAACCCTCTCCAGTCGAAACCTCTTCACTCAAACCCTCACCACTCGAACCCGTACCAGTAGAGTGGTGAGAATTTGAGTACGACTCCCTCTCTACATACACCACCTTCTGCCACCGCTGGCCTCCTCTTCACCAGCCACCAGGCGGTAAGCCGTGCCTCGTCAAACCTCCTTGGCGACACTACCGGAGACCACCAGCTCTATTCCCACTCTTCCACTCATCCCCGCCTACCAACACCATTTCCCAACCTTCCCGCCACCTCTACAGCCTAAGTTGACCGCTTCCTCTGCCCCACCTTTGCTGGAGATGACCAAGACCCAGCCTGAATGACCTGTTTGAGAGGTGGTTCCGCCAACAAAACAATCTATCCACTTCTACCACCGCTAAGAACGATAAAGGCCCGGCGAAATCTGCTCCAGCCCCGCCGGAGAGCCTTGTTCACAAAGACCGTTGCTACAATGCCGACGGAGATGGCCAAAACAACTCGTCAGCGGTCCCGAGCTCATCTTGATTCGGTGGAGACATTCCCTCAAGCAGAGCCGTTGCCTGAACAGATCACACCAGCCATGGATTCTCCAGTTCCATTACTAGCAGAGGAGCACGTGTCCCCATGCAATCACCACCATCACCAGCAATAGCTCCTTGTATTCACTGGATTCTTGCTTCTCCATTACTCCGATCTTGTGACCTTCTTGTTCAACAATCAATGCTATATAAGATGGAAATGGAGCAGATGCTAAATGGTAGTATATATATATATTAAGGTTATCATATCAATAGTTTCATATTCAAAAACTCCTCTGATCAACATGAATAGAGGCCAGAAAAAGAGACTGGGGTTATCTACCTTATCCAAATCCACTGCTCTTACTTATAAGGATAGCAGCAGTCCCCATGTATCAAATACATACCTAACAAAGACAAAATAAGCAAAAACAATTTCTTGCAAGAACACCAAGCCATGTACTGCAATTGTGACAAAATTAAGTGTATGGAAATACTTCTCGTAAGTAATACAGATTTTGGTTCAAACAGAACATGACATTTAACTTATAATAATTCATTGTCTCTTCTGGTTAACATCGTTTGATTACTAACAAACAAACCGCAGTCAATTTTGTTAACAAATCCATGGTCTACATTGTTTTTCACAGCAACCCTTTATTTTTTTTCCACCTTTGGAATGAGTTTGCATTATGTTAAAATACAAGTGTGAGTGGAAATCATTCGAGTGGAGACAGTTCGAGTTCAGGGTTCGAGTGGACAGGTTCGAGTTGGGAGAGTTTGAGTGCTAAGAGTTCGAGTGGTGACCCGTTGTCGACAGTTGTTATAATATCCAAAACAATTCAGACTTGAAATTGTTGGAATTTTCTTACTTTGTGCAAAATGACTATTTGCCTCAGAGCAAAGAAGAATTAACCTTTATCTTCAAGTGAATACCATCAATAGCATCCTAAATCTTATTCATTACCAAAGATACATGAAATTTCTTGTACCTCGGATAAATGACAATTGCAATATATATTGCACCCATCAAACCTCCTTTTCATATAGTACATGTCATCAAAACAAAATTAGTTGTATCTCCTTGGTAGTATCAATGAGATGCTTCAATATTCATAGGGTGCTTATTGAGCGTGTTAGTCGCGAGCAGGCTCTTGCTCAGTGGCGGAGGTACAAGGGGGTTGGAGGGGGCTCCAGCCCCCGCCAAGCAATTTCCAACAGTTGAATTTTTTTTGAAAATTATAGTTCAGCCCCCTGATTACACTTCAGCCCCCTCAAGAATTTTAAAAAAAATTAAAATTCAAGTGGATAATCATGCCACATGTCATAAGTTTATTTGTTACCTGTATTTTCTATCCTCTCCTATCCTAACTTACCCATTTTCTCTCCTCACAATCACATTTAAATACACACAACCGAACCTCTCTTTCAAATTTTCCCAAAAAAAGTTCTCCCTTCCAAAAATTCAAAATTTAATCATTTCACTCCCTTCCTATTTGTATGGAAAGAGAAGCCTTGAATTTTGAATTTCCAAGCTCAATAATCTCCTATTTCTACTCTACATTCACGTATATGCTCAATTTGGGAGGATAAATTCAATCTTTGGAAGCAAATCAAAGGTTAGTTTCATTTTTATTTATTTAAAATATGCATTATATATTTATTTATTTGACTACATAATATGAATATATATTATACATGATGTTGTGTTAACCATATATTAGTTCTTATGATTTAAATGTTGAAGAAGAAAAATTAATTAGAAAGTTACAAGTTGAACTATACAAAAATTACTTCTTAATCACATAAATTCAATTGTACATAAATTAGTTCTTATCAATACAAATTATAAAATTACTTTGTTTATGTATGTAGGATATGAAGAGATTTTTTCAACCTACTAAAAGAAATCGTAGTGGGGAGTCTTCTAGTAAACCTAATGATGAAATCTCGGAAAATCGCTCAAGTGCAAAATTTAATGTGGATGATATTGTTTATGATCCGGGTTTAAGGAAGCCAATCGAGGAGTTTGATAATTCTATTCGAGATCAAATTCGAAGAGAGTATATTGTTAAGGGGCCTTATCAACCAATTTGTCACAACTACCCAAAAAAGAAATTTGGCAATCAAGAAAAGAGTTTTCAAGCTAGTTGGTATAGAGACTTTCCATGGCTAGAATATAGTGTGTCCAAAGATGCGGCATTTTATTTTTGGTGTTATCTTTTTCCGCCATCACATAATAAGGGAAGTGAAGTTGCTTAAAAGTCTTTCTTAGTAGACGGATTTACTTATTGGAAAAAGGCAAAAGAAAGATTTTCTCTTCATGTTGGGGATGTGAATAGTTGTCATAGTAATGCAAGGATGAGTGTTGAATCTTTTAAAGATCAAAGACATAATTTGATAAATGTGTTTCAAGTACGTGATTCTACCTCTGAGGTTTCTTATCGCACTCGTATAACTGCTATGTTGGATGTGCCACGATTTCTTTTGAGACAAGGGCTATATTTTCGTGGACATGATGAGTCTTCTAGTTCGGTGAGCAGAGGTAATTTTCTTGAATTGGTTGAATGGTATTGTCAAAACAATGAAGATGTTGCCAAAGTTCTTAAGCAAAATGCTTCGGGTAACAATCAAATGACTTCCCCTCCAATTCAGAGAGATCTAGCTCGGGCTTGTGCTGAAAAAGTAACACATTCTATTATTACTGATCTTGGTGATAGAGTTTTTTCTTTGATGGTTGATGAGTCTCGAGATGTTTTTACAAAAGAGCAAATGGGAGTTGTTTTTCGATATGTGAATGAAAAGGGAGAAATTATTGAGCGATTTATTGCTATTATACATGTGCCAGACACTACATCTATTTCATTGAGAGATTCTATTGTGGCTTTGTTTGTGAAACATGGGTTGTCCTTAGAAAAAGAGGACAAGGATATGATGGAGCTTAAAAAATGAGGGGTGAATTTCACGGTTTACAAGCCTTGATACGAGAGGAAAATCCGCAGGCTATGTACATTCATTATTTCTGTTATCAACTCCAATTAGTTCTGGTATCAGTTGCTAAAGAAATTTCTACAGTGGCTGATTTTTTTTCTTATATCACTATGATTGTGACTTTGGCTGGGGCATCTTGCAAACGAATGGATAAAGTTAGGGAGTATGAACGTGCCAGAATTGTTGTTGCTTTAGAAGAAGGACAAATTACTAGTAGTCAAGGGTTGAACCAAGAAACTGGTTTAGCAAGACCCGGAGATACTTGTTGGGGATCACATTACTTGACATTGCTTCGTTTACATACGATGTGGCCTTCAGTGATACAAGTGTTGGGTGATATTCATGACCATGGAAGCAATTCAGAGAATAGAGGTACTGCAAGAAGTTTGATTGATAAAATGGATACTTATCAGTTTGTGTTTGTGATGCTTTTGATGAAATACTTGTTGTCAATCACGAATGAGCTGTCAATTGCCTTACAACAAAAGGATCAAAATATTATCAATGCCATGAATTTGATTGCTTGTGTGAAACAACAATTACAAGCCTTTAGGGAAGATGGATGGGATATCATTTTAGAAGAAGTTAACAATTTTTGTGGGTTGCATATGATCCCACTACTTGATATGAATGACAATATGACTAGTCGTGGCTATGGAAGAGGAATGGGGCAAGTCATAACCAATTATCATCATTATCACGTAGATTTGTTTCTTCAGGTATGCTTGTTCATCATATTTTTGTTAAGAAAGAGATATTTATTTGTGTTATTGACCGTTAATTTTAAAATTTCAGGTTGTTGATTTGATCATACAAGAGATGAACAATCGTTTTTCAGAAGTTAGCACAATATTGCTTCGTTGCATTGCTTGTCTTGATCCAAGAAATTCTTTCTCCCAGTTCAGTATTCCAGAATTGATTCATCTTGCAACTATGTATCCGGAAGACTTCTCTCATACCGATCACATGTATCTTGAATCTCAGTTGGGGAACTATATCCATGTTATGCAATATGACCCTCGCTTTTCAAGCATTGAACTCTGAGGTTAGTTGAAACTGATTTTCATAGAATTTTTCATTGGTATATCGGTTGATTGAGTTGGCATTGGTTTTATCGGTTGCAACTGCTACTGTGGAGAGGGTGTTTTCTGCGATGAAAATTGTGAAGACTGATTTGCGTAATCGCATGGGAGATGAATTGATGAATGATAGCCTTGTTGTGTACATTGAGAAGAGGATTTTTGCAACAATCAACAATGAATCCATTCTGCGACGCTTTCAAAACATAAAATCTCGAAGAATGCAGTTGTCTTCGCTTCCTCCTAGAAGTTAGGTTGTTACTGTTCAAATAATATTTTATATGTATGTTACGAATTTCACTGTTCATCATATTAATTTCAAGACTTAAGTATTTATTGTATTTTTTTGTTAAAAATTTTCTTACTAGCCCCCGCCACAAAAGTTTTCTGGCTCCACCCCTGCTCTTGCTCATGCTTGTTATTTTTCTTGCGAGCTTCATGTGTTAGTAAACGAGTAAATAATTAAAATTATTATTTAAATATTATTATAATACATTATTTATATAATGTAGTATTTGATTTATTTATTGCATTAAACAACATAAATTTAACTTATAAAAAGTTATTATTTCAATATAATCAATTATATAATTATATAAATGTTATCGAGTCACTCGCAAACCTATCGAGTCGAACATATGCCTGCTCGACTCACGTTTAAAATGAGTCGATCTTGAGTTGCTCGCTACCTGCTCAACTCGTTAAACACCCCCACATCACAGTAATGAACTAGCATATCTCCCATCAAGAATAGGTGGAAAATCATCATCCAAATCTGATACATACTTCCTATCAAGTTTTTCTAACATCTCAAAGGCTTCTGAAAATAAGCTGATTTCACCATCAACTATTTCAAAATTGATTTTAACATCAACTAAGTAGATTTCTACCTTGTTTCACTATTTGATTGTCATAAACCAAGGGAGTTAAAGGTCTTTTGGCCTCCTCAAACTCAATACAGGAAGGTACTCTTCTTCGAGAAAGTTCCATCGACATCAGATCAGCTATCAAACTGATTATGTTAGCTCCATTTAGTTAGTAGAGTTGGTTAGTTGGTTAATTCTAGAAGTTGAAGGTTAAGGGAGGAAGGGTAGTAGTGGGTATCAGTTGGTAGTTTCTGATCACTTTTGGCACAATTCATCTTTCTCATCCTCTCGGATTCTGTTCTTTCTCCTCTAAGTCTTTTCTTCTCAGCATTTGAGCTGCAATTTACGTTTTTGCACTTTTGGATAGTTCAAGTCATTACAATTAGCCTCAACTTTTTTTTCCAACTTACCTACGCGAAAACATATTTGCTTTTTTTTTTTTTGGAGATGTTCCACACTTCATTCAAATCTAAGTTGCCTCACACAAAGGTGGGGTGAGACTCTCACATGACGACTCACACGAAGTGAAGCTCCTCACCTAACACAGTGTATACGGAGACTTTTTTTTTGGAGATGTTCCACACTTCATTCAAAGCTAAGTTGTCTCACACAAAGGAGGTGAGACTCCCCTGTGTCTCACACAAAGGTATGGTGAGACTCTCACATGACGACTCATACGAAGTGAGGCTCCACACCTAACACAGTGTATACGGAGACTTAAACTCCATAATAATGCAACTCCAGGGGCAAGGGGGAGTTGAACCTGGGGGGCGCATTGTCCTAGCCATTGGGCTATCCCAAGTGGTTATATTTGATTTTAGAATTGTGCTCATTGCAATCTTTAAAACCTATTTGACAGTCAAATTCAAAATATGTGTGGCAAATAACAACTTTTTTTCATCAAACCATTATTGTACTCCACTATATTTTGAAGTAGCATGATTAAACTACAGTAACAATCAATACCTTATTGATGCCTCATCTGGTTTACTATATAAAAGGAATACTTGGAAACAGCACGCTTGTGTCAACCATCGTCAGGGGCATAGTGGTCATTTCCCAGCAAGGCCGAACGTGTGCCCTTCTATGTGCTCTCAAGTGGCCACCCAAAATGATGTCGTTTTGGGCACCACTTTTGTCCTCTTGTGAATCCCGTTTGTCAAAAGTTGTGGCGCCTCCATGTACGGTTGCATGTGCTGCCAGGTGGCCAACGAAAATGACGTCGTTTTGGGCACCCCTTAGAGGGGTCCAGCTCTTAGCCCTTGAAGGGATGGACTCTCAGTCCTCGAGGGGTCCAGCTTTCAGCCCTCGAAGGGGTGGACTCTCAGCCCTCGAGGGGTCCAACTCTTAGTCCTCGAAGGGTTCAAGCTCTCAGCCCTCGAAGGGTTGGACTCTCAGCCCTCTAGGGGGTCCAGCTCTCAGCCCTCGAGGGGTCCAACTCTCAGCCCTCGAAGGGGTCCATCTTTTAGCCCTCGAAGGGGTCCAGCTCTCAGCCCTCGAAGGGGTCCATCTCTCACCCCTCGAAGGGAAGGACTCTTCTATCCTCAAAGGGGTCTAGCTCTCAGCCCTTGAAGGGATGGACTCTTAGTCCTCGAAGGGGTCTACCTCTCAGTCAATCGTCGTCAGGGGCATAGTGGTCATTTTCCAGCAATGCCGAACGGTTCCCTTCTATGTGCTCTCAAGTGGCCACCCAAAACGATGTCGTTTTGGGCACTACTTTTGTCCTCTTGTGAATCCCATTTGTGAAAATTTGCGGCACCTCCGTGCGGCTGCATGTGCTGCCAGGTGGCCGACGAAAATGATGTCATTTTGGGCACCCCTTCGAGGGGTCCAGCTCTCAGCCCTCAAAGGGATGGACTCTCAGTCCTCAAAGGGGTCTAACTCTCAGCCCTCGAAAGGGTGGACTCTCAGCCCTCGAGGGGTCCAACTCTCAGTCCTCGAAGAGGTCTAGCTCTCAGCCCTCGAGGGGTCCAGCTTTCAGCCCTCGAAGGGGTGGACTCTCAGCCCTCGAGGGGTCCAGCTCTCAGTCCTCAAAGAGTTCAAGCTCTCATCCCTCGAGGGGTTTAGCTCTCAGCCCTCGAGGGGTCCAGCTCTCACCCCTCGAAGGGGTCCAACTCTCACCCCTCAAAGGGAAGGACTCTTCTATCCTCAAAGGGGTCTAGCTCTCAGCCCTTGAAGGGATGGACTCTTAGTCCTCAAAGGGGTCTACCTCTTAGCCCTCGAAGGGGTCCAGCTCTCAGCTCTCCAAGGGGTCCAGCGTCCAGCCCTCGAAGGGATGAACTCTCAGCCCTCGAGGGGTCAGCTCTCAGCCCTCGAAGGAATGGACTCTTAGTCCTCAAAGGGGTCTAGCTCTCAGCCCTCGAGGGGTCTAGCTCTCAGCCCTCCAGGGATCCAGCTCTCAATCCTCCAGGGGGTCCAACTCTCAGCTCTCCAGGGGTCCAGCTCTCAGTCCTCGAAGGGTTCAAGCTCTCAACCCTTGAAGTTGTGGACTCTCAGCCCTCGAGGGGTCCAGCTCTCAGCCCTCGAGGGTGTCCAGTTCTCAGCCCTCGAGGGGGTCCAGCTCTCAGCCCTCGAGGGGTCCAGCTCTCAGCCCTCGAAGGGGTCCAGCTCTCAATCCTCGACAAGATGGAGTCTTCTGTCCTGGAAGAGATCAAGATCTCAGCCCTCGAAGGGATGGAGGTTTCTTCCCTCTAAGGGGTCGAGATCGCATCCCTTGAAGGGATGGAATCTTCTATCCTCGAAGGTGTCGAGCTCTAGGCCCTCGAAGGGATGGAACCTTCTGTCCTCGAAGGGATCCAACTCTCAGCCCTCAAAAGGGTCGAGCTCTCAACCTTTGAAAGGATGAACACTTCTATTACATGTATAATTGGTACATTTATAGCTTAAATTACAACTCTTTTGCCATTCCTACTGAATTTCTATAATTTGTTATCAAGCTCACCGCGCAACGTGCGGTGTAACCAATCTAGTTTAAACATACACAGTTATACCATTTTACCGATCAACTCCTCAATATGATTAGCAATTGGACAAAAATTCAGAATCCTTCTATGTAGAGTCCAACTTTCATCAATAGAGTGATAGTTAAGCAAAAGTAATCAATACTTTGATTATATCTCCACAAATCTGGACTAAAAGATGCACATGAAGATGGGTGAACAAAAAAATTATTCAAGTTTATATTTTCTTCTAAATATAACCCATAGCTAGTCACGGTCAAACGAGAAGGAATATGTTTGATTCGATTAGTTTGCAAGTGGCTCGATAGGTTTGTGTGCCACTCTACCTCTAGTTTGAACAAGATTCACTTATATTCTACTTGTTATCGAGTCACTCCCAAACCTATCGAGTCAAATATATTCCTGCTCGACTCACATTTGAAATGAATCGATCTAGAGTTCCTCGATAGCTGCTCCACTCGTTAAACAACCCTCACATGACAGTAATGAACTAGCACACCTCCAATCATCGTCCAAATATGATACATACTTCCTATGATATTGATACATACTTTCCATCAAATTTTCCTAACATCTCAAAATAAGTTGTTTTCAACATAAGTATTTCAAAATTGATTTCAACATCAAGTAAGTAGATTTCTACCTAGTTTCAGTATCCGACTGTGTATACTTTTGCATCAACTTTTCTTATATCTACACAATTTCTTAAATACATTATAGCGAGGGAGGATCTAACTTAAATGACAAAAATTCTAGAATTGTGCTCATTGCAATCCCTAAAACATGTTTGACAGTCAAATTCGACAAATAATTACTTTTTTTTCTTCAAACCATTCAATTTATCCTTCAAGTATTATACATGATAGAGTAGATAGAATTATATCTTGATTAATCCTTTGAGTGATCATGATTGATATTGTACATATATAGAACTATCTAGGTTTGATGTAACTAGTCCATTGTATTCTATTATTCTACCTATGACAGACATACCAGACATGGTGAATTACCCACTTTCATTGTATCAGACGGGTAATCGATCTTTTACTCTATCCTCCAAAATCCATCAATTTTTTTGTTCTTCTTCTTCTTTTTGAATAGCCATATATCAAAATCTTAAACCTATTTCTTGCTTCAATGGCAGCCAATGCATTAAGCTACTCCACCCTCATTAATATGTTACTGATCAAACTGAATTCCGGCAACTATATGATGTGGAAGTCTCAAGTTCAAGTACTCCTCGAATCTGAGGGTTTATCTGGCTTTCTTGACGGAATGACTTTGAAGCCCTCTACTTGCACCCCTAACACGGATAAGTCAGACTCTTCTTTGACCAGCACTCCTCCTAAGTAGGACTCTTCCTAAACTAGTGATTCTCTGGCACTGTAGGTTGCCCAAGACAAAAGGCTCCAGGCTCTTCTCCGATTGACGCTCACCGAAGAAGCTATGTTGGAGACCATCAGTTGTTCAACCATGAGAGAGATGTGGGATGTTCTTGCTGCTGTCTTCAACAATTGCTCTGCCTCCCTGGAATTGCAGCTCCAAGATGAGCTACACAACATCCGCCATGGCTGATCCTTAGTTTTGGAGTTCCACCGCCGGTTCAAAGTTATCCTCAACGGGTTGCAGCCAGTCAGCGCTCCGGTTTCAGGCAGGGATCAGGTGATGATTTTTTTGTGTGCCCTCAACTCAGCTTCACGGAGGTCACCAGCATTTAGCTCGCTCAGATGCCACTGCCATCGTAACTCGTGCCCAGAGTCACAAAAATTTTCCTCAACCATTGACTGGATCCAGTTTTGGTTTTGAGGTTTCTCCAGTAGCTTTTGCTGCATCTGGATCTGGCTTTCTCTATGGCTGTGGTCACAGCTCGTCAGCGCGTGATGCCCACACAGTTCCCCTAGGCGCATCGACCACCACCGCAATCATTGGGGGAGTGGGGCTCTAGACGTCCAGTATGTTTTGCAGGTGATACAGGTTTAGGTCGTTAAAAATGTTGGGATCCAAAATGCCAAATTTTCACAATTTTGGTCACGCGGCTCCGCAATGCTCCAAGCTCACGTCGGCACCTCGCCAATCTGAGTCAGCTCATCTTACAAATGCTTTCCAGTCATATGTTTCCCTAGAAGATACAGCATCCGACTGGTACTTGGATTCTGGCGCGACAAATCATATGGCCTCAATTTTTTCTGGCATGGACAGTGTTATCCCCTACACTGGTAACCGCTCTGTTACTGTTGCTAATGGTCATTCTATTCCTATTTCTCATATTGGGCATCATCGATTTTCTCATAATTTTTCTTTATCTGACGTGTTGGTGGTTCCTAACATTACGAAAAATTTTCTTTCCATTAGTAAACTGACAAAAGACTTGCATGGTGTAATTTCTTTTGATGATAACTGATTTTTTTATTTAGAACCAGTTCACAAAGGAGGTCATAAGCCAAGGTTGATGTGATCAAGGTCTTTATGTACTTGAGAGAAGTGGTGCTGCTTTTGTTGCTCATGTTAAAGCTAATAATTATAGAGCTTCTTTACCGCCTAAAACTGCTCTTTGTTCGCCTTGTGAAATGGCAAAAGGTAAAAGGATTTCTTTTGTAGACAATCCTAGATGGGCACAGGCTGTTCTTAATTTAGTGCATTGTGCTTTGTAGGGCCCTACTCCAGTTTTATCTGATAGTGGATTCTCTTATTATGCCATTTTTTTGATGATTTCTCTCGGTTTACCTGGTATTATCCGCTGGCACAAAAATCAGATTTCTTTGAGATGTTCTTGCAATTTGAGAAATTGGTTGACAACCAATTTTCTTGTTCGATCAAGGCATTTCAAAGTGACGGAGGTACAGAACTCACAAATGCATGCCTACGATCTCATTTTGTAGATAAAGGAATCATTCACCAGATTTCTTGTCCATCCACACTAGAGCAACATGGCAGAGCAGATTGTAAACACCGCCACGTTGCAGAGATGGGTTTATCGATGATTTTCTCCTCTAGCTTGTCAATCTCGTTCTGGGATGTTGCTTTCGCCATGGTTACCTACACCATCAACATGTTTCCCACTCCTGTTCTTTGTAATGCCTCACCAGATTCTCTACTTTATGGTCGTCATCCAGACTACTCAAATTTTCACCCTTTTGGATGTCGGGTGTATCCCTTCATTCGGTCGTTTTCTCCCACAAAGTGGCCTCTCGTAGTACACTATGCATGTTCATGGGTCATAGTGCCCGATATAAGGGTTTTCGCTGTCTGGACCCAGTCTCCAAGAAAGTTTATCTCACTCAGCATGCCCGTTTTGATGAGACTTTTTTTCTATTTACGAGTGATACTACCTCTAGTGCTCCAGAATCTCTGGATGTCTCGATGTTTATTGATCCTGACTTAGATTATTTGTCTGCCCCCTTTGCAGCTCCTCTATCACCCACTCAGGATTCTCTCTCTGAGTCATCAATCACATCACCATCCGCCAGTTCTCCTACTTGTGCCTCTCCACTGCTGCCATATCTAGATGGTGATCCACTGCCTCCACCGACTGCGAGTCTTTGTATTACCACCCGCTCTCATACAGGAAGTTGCACAGCAAAGCAATATACATACTATGTGATGACAGGATTTCTTGCAGTATTACTGGCACAAACTGAACCTCGGGGGTATCGATCTGCTCTTAAAGATCCTTACGCGTTAGCTGTTATGGATGAAGAAATGGGCGCTGTTTGTCAGCAACACACTTGGGATGTTGTTCCACGCCCTACTGGTGTCAACATCGTGGACTCCAAATGAGTTTTCCGCCTCAAGCTTCACCAAGATGGCACCATTGATCGGTACAAAGCTCGCCTTGTTACGCAGGGATATTCTCAATTGACATGCTTCAACTTCACCCACACTTTTAGTCATGTCGTCAAAGCCTCCATAGTTAAATCATCTTGTCCTTGGCCACTACTTTCTCTTAGCCTCTTCGCCAGTTAGACGTTAAGAATGCATTTCTTAATTGTCTTCTTGATGCGCCTGTATGGATAGAACAACAGGATGGTTTAACTGATCACGTTCATCCTGATTGTGCATGCTACCTTTGCAAGGCTATCTATGGTCTCAAACAAACTCCTCAGGCTTGGTTTCAGCAATTCAGCTCCTTTTTACTTTGTCTAGGATTCCGATGCAGTTATAATGACATCTCCTAGTTTGTGTTCTCTCAGGGATCAAAGATTCTATTTGTTAGTATATGTAGATGACATCATTCTTACCGGCAATGATCCTCTTCTCATTCATCGGCTCATTACCCGCATTGATTGTGAGTTTGCCATTAAAGATCTTGGTGCGCTTCACTATTTTTTGCGATCGGAGGTCTGTCATTTTTCATCTGGACTATTTCTGGGACATGCTAAGTATGCAATAAAGATACTTCAGCGTGCATGTATAATAAATGCTACTTCTGTCTCCACACCTTTTGTTCCTGGCTCTCAGCTTCACAGCTTCTCAGATTCTGAGTTCTCAAACCCCTAGCTTTATTTCTCGCTAGTCGATGCCTTACAGTATTTGACCATCACTCGCCCGGAACTTTCCTATATTGTCAACTCTATTATCCAATTCCTCCAGTCACCTTGAGAAGATCACTATCAGGCTATCACATGCATCATTCGTTATGTACATGCCACGCTCTATCATGGTCTCTATTTTTCGACATCTCCCAGTGGTTATTCAATTTTGGGCTACTCTAATGTTGACTGGGCCCGTTGCCTCGAGACTTGACATTCTACCAATGGTTGTTCTATTTTTCTCAGAGGTAATCTTATTTCTTGGAGTGCTAAGAAGCAACCGACGATGTCTCGGTCCAGTTGTGAATCTGAGTATCGTGATATAGCGAACACTGCAGCTAAACTTTCCTGGGTGTGTAATCTACTTAAGGAGCTTCAGGTTCCTCTCTCAACATCGGGCCAAGCAGTAGTAGTGCCATTTTTCGGTAGCACACAAGCGGGCCAAGTACATAGACATCGACTATCACTTCGTTCATGAACTTGTTACCGCTGGTCAGCTTCGTGTTAGTCATGTTCCACCATCACTACAGGTTGCTGATATTTTCACTAAGGGTCTGTCTCGTAATCTTTTTTATTTGTTTCTTTCCAAGCTTTGCATATCCTGTAGTTCTACGCTTAGCTTGAGGGGGGTGATAGAATAGATAGAATCATATCTTGACTAATCCTTTGATTGATCATGATTGATACTGTACATAGATAGAATTGTCTAGGTTTGATGTAATTAGCCCATTGTATTCTATCTATGACAGACACACTAGACATGATGAATTACCTACTTTCAATACATCACTATCTTTTGAACTAGCATTATCTACAGTGACAATCAATACCTTAGTGATGCCTCATTTAAACATACACAGTTTTACCATCTTACCGATCAACTCCTCAATATGATTAGTAATTCGACAAAAAAATAAAATCCTTATATGTAGAGTCCAATTTTCATCAATAAAGTTACAGTCAAGCAAAAGTAATCAATATTTTGATTATATCTCCACAAATAAGGACTAAAAGATGCACTTGAAGATGGGTCAACAAAAAATGATTCAAGTTTATAGTTTCTTCTAAATATAACCTAGGGCTAGTGACGGTCAAATGAGAAGGAATATGTTCAACTCAATAGGTTTGCGAGTGACTCAATAGGTTTACAGTGCCTTCGTACTTCTAGTTTGAACAAATGCAATCACACATGTAGTAGATTCACTTACATTCTGCCTTTATTTAGAGGTATATAGAAATCACACTTCACACATCTTCGAAGGTGTCTCTGCAAAGCAATTATTTCCAATCATGTTAGACAGACTATAGGTTTTGCACAAAAGATGCAAGTTGCTGTTTGTTTCATGTAGGCACATTCAGAATAAAACTACAGTAAGGTCATACCCAAGACCTTAAATAATTTTCTTACCTTCACCAGTGATACATCCTTGTTGAAAGATGTATCCCACATCGATTTCTTACAGAGATAATGACTTATATATAAGGTCTTGGGTCACCTCCACTTAGTACCAATTGGATTGAAGATGAAAGCCAAAGATACCTTGAAATTTAACATGGTATCAGAGCCCAAGTTGGGTTTATTGAGCCGATGTGTAGATCCCCTTTAATTTGACTCAATGTAGGTAGTGGAGTGTTTCCACGTTGGCACGTGAGGGGGCGTGTTGAAAGATATATCCCACATCGACTTCTTACAGAGATAATGACTTGCATGTAAGGTCTTGGGTCACCTCCACTTAATACCAATTGGTATTAAGATAGAAGCCCAAGATATCTTGAAATTTAACAATCCTACTTGAGTATCAAACTCTTAGAGCACTGATGCGTATATGACAATTTCAAATTCATACAACATTAATGAAGGTTCAACACTTGGTAAAATAAATGTTTACAACATGCAATAAGCCGAAAAATTTAGTATAATCATAATAAATATAGAGAGAAAATATAACATTCCTCCTCTATCCCAAACTAAACTTTACAAATCTGAGTTTTTGTACAAGGTGTTAAACTTTGACCGTTAATTTTAACTGATATATAAGCAACAATATTATCGCATTATGTGCTTGAACACTTTTGACCCCTCAACTAACATAACTTTTGAGTTGTGGCCCTTCCGTCCGGTCAAAACATTAATTCTAAAGCCTTCTCTGTTAACTGGGGGTAAAAATAACTTTTCCATGTTTATTGTTTACAAACCCACCCCCTGCATTTTTTAATTAGAATTCAACCCAACTTCCCCCCCCCCCTTCACCCTCCCGACTCCTTCTCCGACCACCACTTCCCAGCCCAATCCCCCGCCACCTCCTCCCAGTCCAAGCCTCCGCCACTACCCTCTATCCCAACCCAATGTCCCACCACCTCCTCCCAGCCCAAGCCCCCGCTACCACCATTTGTTCACCTTCTCTGGCCACCTACACCACCTCCCAACCCAGGTCTTCGCCATCACCCTCTTTTCACCTTCTTTGACCACCCCACCACCTCCCAGCCCAAGCCCCCCACCACCGATTCCAGCCTAAGCCCTCCCCCCCACCCCACCCCCACTAATCACAGCCTAAATCCTAAACCCTAAACCTTAAAAAAATTAAAAAGTTATTGTAAATAAAATAAGATATTACCTTAGAGTTATACATATCGTGTTTAATGATAGTGTTCGATGAATTCTCATTACGTATTATGTGGGTGAGCAAAGATTCTTTGCTTATCTAATCCATAATCTTATAACTTTCTGGCCTATCCATAGCCTTCATAACAAAATTAGTAAGAAATTTCCCTCGAGACATAGTAAAAATATATCTTGGTTTGTCCTCATTAGGAGTATAGTCCCATGAGCTCTTCTGCTCCTTTTTTCCTACTGTTAAGAAATTCTCTAAACATTTATTCAGGTTTTGCCTTCACTTTTTTCCGTTTTGGCTTCAACAAAAAATGAGAATAAGACGGGAAGAATGTTTCTTCAAAGCAACATTTTGATTACCCAAGGTAAGCTTGTAGAGAGTTCCCCGGGAAAGAACATCTCGAAGGAGCGAATTTTCAACTTCCATAAACTAAAATAGAAGACCATTCGCTTCTGCATTGAAGTGGGAACAACATATAGGGAGAACGACTTGGGAGGCCCTTAAAGTCCCTTCACCGTTCACTTTTGACCCCTTGGATTTTTTCGAACATTTTTTACCCTTCAACAAATAAAACTGCTGAGTTGTGACCCCTCCGTCTGGTCAAAATGTTAATTCTAAATTCGTCTCTGCTAACTGAGTGTAAAAATGACTTTTCATGTTTATTATTTACAAACTCTTCCCCATGCATTTTCTTTACTTACATATAGTCCCTCTTTATTTAAATTACAAACTCAATCCCCTTGCATTTTTTAAAATTACAATTAAACCCAACCCCCCCCCACCACCACCACCATCACCACTCTCCCGACCCTTTCTTTGGCCACTCATCATTTTATTCGACCACCATCTCCCATTCAAATCCCCAACCACCTCCTCATAGCCCAAGCCTCTGCCACCACCCTCTGGTTTCACCTTTTCTGGGCACCACCTCCCAACCCAATCCCCCGCCACCTCCTCCTAGCCTAAGCCCCCACCACTACCCACCTCCCCCGGCACCATGTCCCAGCCCAATCCCCCGCCACCTTCTCCCAGTCCAAGCCCCTGCAACGACCCTCTGTTCACCTTCTCCAGCCACCCGCACCACCTCCCGCTTAAACCCCTGCCATGATCCTTCATTCACCTTCTTCGGCCACCCGTACCACCTCACACTCCCCCCATGCCATCCCCTTGAAACTTGTTGCCAGCCTTAGCCCCCCCTCAACCCACCCAGTCTCAGCCCAAGCCCTCGCGATCCAGTTATGCAACTTGATTCTGTATGGACCCAAACCTGCCAGAACATTTTATCTGCACAGACAAATGCATTGGTTAGGTACGGAGCACGGAAGTGGTGGAAAACGATGACGGGGGTGGAAAACAAAGGGAAAAAATTGAAAGAAACGGAAAGAAATGGAAAAAAGGTAAGAAATGAATCAAATGGAAAGAAAAGGAAAATGGAAAAATGAAAAAGAAAAAGGAAAAGGAAAAGGAAAATTGAGAAATTATTATTCTACCCTTATAATTAATGTATTGACTTAGAGTTAACATTTTGACCGGTCGAAAGGGCCACAACTCGTTAGTTTTGTTAGTTGAAGGGTCAAAAGGATTCAAAAAAAAGACAAAGGACCAAAAGAGAATGATGAAAGAAGTTCAGGGGTATCCCGAGTCGTTAATAAACATAAGTCGTTAATTATTTTTATTTTTATTATAATTTTATTATGACGATTTTGTTTCTTTAATAAACATAAGTCAAAGAAAGGATAATATTACCCTCAATAGAGTATTTAAAATTATAAATATCCCACTTAAGAGAAGGAAGATAATAATAAAATAATAGATAAATTTTGACAGTTTGGTGATGAATTACGTTTTTCTTTGCCTATTATATAATTTTTTTTAGTTTCAAACTATTTTCCCTACGATCTTTATATATCATTGATGACTTTAGTGTGGGCATTTTGGATATTTCAAATATGATAATGTCATTCATGAGGTAGTAAATAGGTTGGCCGATCTACTCTCATCTTTTAAGGATTTTAATGACATGATTTGAAATTTGATACATATGTCATATAGGTAGATCAGATTTTAATGACATGATTTGAAATTTGATACATATGTCATAAAGGTAGATCAGATTTTAATGACATAATTTGAAATTTGATACATATGTCATAAAGGTAGATATGGCCAAATTCTCTTTTGATTGTGAACATGTGTAAGATTATCTTGACACATCAATACTTCTTTAATTCATCTATTGTGATGATGTTATCCATGAAGTTGTAAGTGTGTAGACTTGTCTTTTCTCGCCATCATAAATGTTAACTTCACAATTTGTAACTGGATCCATGTGATAGACTTGGTTGTATTCATATAACTAATTATGAATAGAAATTATATTTGTTTTAATCCGGGTAAGATTCAATTGAGAATTCAACATTTGATGAAATAATTTATGAGAAAGTGACACACACACTTGGGGTGAATTGATGCAATTATGAAGAAGGGTCGTGGCTGGCCGAAGATGAAGGTGCCCACATCGGCGACCCGTAAGGAGAGTACTGCACAAGGGAGTGCTAGTACAAACAAACAGATGCAGGAGTTGCCAAACGAGATGAGATCAAATATAGAGAAAACTATGGGGAATCAAGAGCAAGGACTGGGAGTAAAGATGATGGGGAGTGTCAGTGATGAGAAGCATCAGCAACATCAAATTGAGGTACGAGCTAAAACCAAAACTAAAATTGAAGTTTAGACTGGGAACCGATTGTAGGTAGATGTGGTTAAGGATAACAGGGTGCAGGCGAATGGATAGAAAATTGAATTTAAAGCTCCTGTAATTGTGAATGGATAAAATGAAGTTGAAATAGAATAAGATGATGTTAGATATGAGATTGACTTCTGGAAAAACTCTCTGATAATGTATGTTATGGGGGTGATCTTACTATGACTGTTGTGAAGAATTTTATGCAGAGATTTTGGTCTTTTGTTACTTTGCTTGAGTTTTTTTACAATGAGGAATGATATTTCCTATTGAAATTCATAAGTAAGGAGGATAGGGATTTGGTTATAAGTAATGCACCCTATATGATCTATAACATGTCAATGTTTTTGCATCTCTAGAAACCTAATTTTGAGCTCAAGAAGGATATGATCAGGACACTGCCTATTTGTGTTAAACTACTAGGTCTTCCTCTCCACCTATGGGGAGCAAAGAGTTTAGGCAAAATGGGTAGTGTGCTAGGAATTCCCATGGTCAAATATGAATGCACAACAAGTAAATTAAGGGTATCATATGCCACAATATTAGTAGATATGGATATAACACAGAAGCTGAAGGAGAGTATTATAATTTAAGATCTGAATGGAGTAAGAATTAATCAGAAGGTTGAATATGAATGGAGGCCACCATACTGTGAGAAATGTCAACTAGGGGGTCACATATGCGGAGAAAAGAAAGTAATAAAAAAGATAGTGCAGAAATGGATGGTGAAGAAAGATGATAAGAGTTCTGATAAAGCAGTAGAAAATGAGTAGTAGGTTGTGGAGAGTAGAAAGGAAGGTATAGCGGTGGAGAAAAAAATGAGAAGGGGAAAGCATCGATGATAGAAGATGAGTGTCATGAGGAATGCAGAAGGAGGAAATCATTGGGATATACCATCACAACTGCAGATTTGGAGTGATCTTGTAGGTGGATATGAGGATGTCTCATGATTATCTCCTAGAATGTTAGGGGGCTTAATAAGCCAGCAAAAACTAGTGAGATTATCTCTCATCTCAATGATTTAAAAGTTTCAATTGTCGTGATTATAGAAACAAGGGTTAAAACAGAAAAGGCTGAAAAAATAAGGAGGAAATTTGGGTTGAAATAGAGTTTTGAAGACAACTACTGTGGCCATCATAATGGCTCGATTTGGATAATGTGGGATAGTAGTAAGGTGGTTGTTAAGAACATTAAGTACTTTGATCAATTCATTCATTGTGAGGTGTTGAATTTGAAGAAAGAAAAGCTAGTGGAACTGACTGCAGTTTATGCAGCCTATCTATTAGCATAGAGAAAGAAACTGTAGAGGGATTTGGAGAGTTTGAAACAGCAGGTAACTGTAGCATGGATAGCAATTAGAGATTTCAACAATGTGCTTAAGATAACAAACATAATTGGTGGAAATGAGGTGGTGAGAAGTGAATATATTGATACGGAGGAGATGATGGAAAAAGTTGAGCTGATGGAATGTGATATGGAGGGAGAATACTATATTTGGTGTAATAGACATAAACATATGACTATTTACTCTAGGATGGATAGAGTAATAGGTAACCTGGACTGGTTTCAAAATTTTGCTGATGTGATTATAAGGGTGGAGGAGCCTAAAGTTTCTTATCATGCTTTAATAAGTATTAAAATGGAGGAGATCGAGAAGAGGAAGAAAATAATGTTTTGATTTATGAATTGTATGGTGGATGAGAGTGGAGTAAAAGAGGCAGTTAAAGAAAACTGGGCAGCACCTATACATGGGGATCCAATGTATGTCCTGTGGAGAAAACTTTTGAGGCTACAGAAGGAACTGAAGCAACACATAGGGTATGTATATGGAGTAAAAAGTAAACTACTAAATGCTAGAGCTGAATTGATCAAGGCGCGAAAAGAGTTGAATTCAGAGAAAATAAATGCTTAAAGGGTGGAGAAGGTTATAGAATGCACCAAGGAATTTTTGAAATGGAATGAAGCAGATAAACAGATAGCCAGGCATAAATCCAAAATTGATTGGTTGAGACTGGGGAATGGGAATAACAGTTATTTCCATGCTACAATGAAAGAGAAGAATAGGCAATTAGGTATTAATGTGCTGGAAAATGAGGATGGTTCTTTCAGCACTGATTAAGAGGAGATCTTTGAGAAAGTTGTTAAGTTCTATGAAAACTTAGTGGGAGCTACTGCTGAGAAGTTGAATGGGGTTGGCATTAAAGCTTTGAGGAATGTAAAAATGCTGGAGGTAGAAGACAGAAAGAAGCTAGTTAAGGAAGTAACAGAGGATGAAATATGGAAGGTTGTAAATAGAAAAGGGGATCTGAAAGCTCCATGTTTGGATGGCTTCAACTCAAAATTTTCACTGCAAATTGGGATATTGTGAAGGATGATACAATCAGAGCTGTGAAAAACTTCTTTGAAGAGGGTAATATGTATAAGGCAATGAATTGCATTCTTTTGACATTAATCCCATAGAAGGTAGATGCTAAAAAGGTAACTGAGCTCAGGCTGATCTCATGTTACACTACAGTATATAAGGTAATTTCCAAGATTTTAACTTCCAGACTGAAACCTGTAACGGAGGAACTGATGGATGAAACATGCTGCTTTTGTACCTGGGAGATGGATTCATGAATACATTATGCTTGCATATTAACTGATTATAGGGTATACAAGGAAAAGAGGACCCCTCAAATGTATGTTACGGCTGGATTTTCAGAAGGCTTATGACATTGTAGACTGGAGAGCTATGGAGCAGATCTTAAACAAATTAGGGCTGCCTGGAAAAAAATTCAAATGGGTGATGAAGTGTGTGAATACAATTTCTTATAGGTACATGGGGAATGGAGAAGCATCAAGAATCTGGTAGCCAAAAGGGACCTAAGACAAGGTGATCCCATCTCCTCTCTTACTTTTTTTAGTCATGGAATACCTCTTTAGATGCTTAAAAGAATTGAGGGAGGAGAAGAGGTTATAAATTTCATGATAGATGTGATAAATTGAAATTTATTAACATGAGTTTTGCTGATGACTTACTGCCTCAAAATCTTATAAGCAATCAGTTGAGGTTCTGATGGCTGGTTTTCTGAAGTTTAAAATGTCTACCGGTTTATATGTTAACCTGTCAAAGTGCAAAATATATTTTGGAAGGGTTGAAGAATGGACAAAACAGGAAATTATGCAATGCACGGGTTTTGAAGAAAGCCAATTACCCTTTAGGTACCTGGGAGTTCCTATGATAATCAAAAGGCTATCTGTTCATATGTATCAGCCTTTGATAGAGAGGATGGTGGGAAGGATAAAGTATTGGAGCTCCATGTTGTTGAGTTATGCAGGAAGAGTTCTGCTCACAAAGAGTGTATTGTTTGTTATAACAAGCTATAGGATGCAATGCATGCCCCTACCTAAGAAGGTTATCAAACACATCGAAGCACTGTGTAGATCTTTCTTGTGGAGTGGATCAAACAACATTACAAGAAAATTCGCTTGGGAGAAAATATGAGAGGGAAAGAAAGCTGGTGGTTTGAACTTGATAACACTAAGAGAATGGAATGAAGCATTTCTGGCCAAGCTGTTGTGGAACCTAAGTAACAAAGCTGATAAGTTGTGGATGAGATGAATGCATTCTTACTACATAAAAGGTAAGAATCTGCAAACAATGAAGATACCTAACAGTGGCTCATGGATGATGAAGAAACTATTTAAGTGCGGAGATAATGTGCAGAATTTGGAAGTCTGGAAAGGGATGAAGAAGAGGAGTAAATTCAGAACAAGGGAAATATACAATGGTCTGTTGGGAGAGCAGGAAAATGTGGCTTGGAGCAAACTGTTTTGTGGCAATTTAGCAAGACCTAGATTTCAGTTTACCTTATGGATGGGATGGCAACAAAGATAGATTAATGAGGTTTGGACTAATTGATGAAGGCAAATGTGTATTTTGTGAAGCTAATGAAAGTGCTTAACATTTGTTTTTTGAAGGTGAAGTAACAAGCAAGGTGTGGAGTGCAATCATGGGATGAATGGGCATACATAGGAAATTAGAGAGATGGAGTTTGGGAAAGGCTGGATTCTAGAGCAATGCAAAGGCAAGGGCTAGAAAACACAGGGATTAAAAACCACAATAGCTGAAGTGTTATATGAAATCTAGACAAGAAGGAATGAAAGAAGTTTTGGTAGTGTAAAAACAGTAAATATGGTAGAAAACATCATAGAATGTCTTGTGTATAGTCTATGGGTGAATCAAAAGTTGAAGGAGAAGTGTGTAAAGTGGATGATAGGAACTGAAGAGGTGATGTAGGGAGTTAGAAAGAGGAATGTAATCGCCTTGTACTTAACTATTTTTGGTAATGAGAAGTCTTCCTTATTTCCAAAAACAATTTTACGAGAAAGTCTCAGAAAAGACGGCATTTCCATAAGATTATGGACAATCCACATGGCTTTTACCTTAAATGTTATAATTTTTTTTATAAATTTAAATGTTGTATTTTATAAGTTAAAAGAAGTAATAATGTGCATTTGAATGTGAAAATATAAAAATATAGAGTTCATCTCTTGAAAGACTGTCTTTCCGTAAGTCATGGAAAGAGTAAGGTTTAAAGTGCAAATTAGAAGAAATAAAGATAAAATTTTTGGGTTGCATGAATCGGGTTATAAACTTTTTAACTACTACATGTTGCATAATAAAATCTTAATATTGCAGCTAAGAGCTTTTATCTTTTATTATTTTAATTAAACCTCGTCTTTCCCAAGACTTTGCCAAAAATAATTCTATAAAAAAATATTTTCAAAAATTCTAAATTTTGTATGTAATTTAACAAATGCATTGTATAAGGTAAAAAAATAAGTGGTATGTCCATAATCTTATGGACAAGCCGTCTGTCAGGAGACCACCTCATAATTTATTATAGAGTAAAGTGCTAAAATAACCCTATCTTTTGGCTGAAAGTGTCAATATAACCATGCAATCTGAGAAAGAGTCAATCTAACCCTGGACTTGACTGACTTTTTAGTCAACGGTTGTTTGGCCAAAATATGGTGAAATGACAATTTTGCCCTTGATTTAATAAAAACTTTTAAAATGTGAAAATACTGAACTACCCTCCCATTTCCCACTATTTCCTATTTCTTTCTTTCCCATTTTTTCTATTGATTAAATTATTTTTTTAGCCCCCTACAACGTATCTTATACCATGTTTTGGTCCCCTTTTGCAAATAAACCCTTAGACGATACCAAACAAATTCAAAATAATTTGTTTGGTCCCCAAAGGTGGTTTTTAGGGAAAGTCAACTGTAAAATTGATCAAAATATGTAAAATAACTATTATACCCCCGAGTTTAAAAAAATAAAAAGAAAAAGAAAAATCACCTTCTTCTTCGCGCTTCGTCTCCGTCGTCGCCACTAACGGCGGGAATTTGTGGTCTCCGCTGCTTAGAGGACTACTGTGGCACTGTCAAACTCGAGGGTCACCGTCGGCAAAGAGGCTCGATGGCGAAGCTCTTCGAGAGGAGAATACGAGCTTCGAGAGCAGCACTAGCGCATGGCTCCGACAAGTTCAACGACTTCGAGGGCACCACCAGCTCACCTTCGCCTCGAGGGCACCACCAGCGCACGGCTTTGACAAGCTTTGAGGGCACCACCAGTGCACAACTTCAAGGGCACCACCAGCGCACGGCTCCGACTCGATCGACGAACTGGGAGTGATGGTGCCAGAGGTGGCAAACTCGAATGGAGCGTAGAACTCTAGAGGTTGAGTCGAACTTGAGGGATTCGAACTCCATGGAAACTGATGGCTATATCGTAAGCATCGGTGAAAGGGGCGGCGATGAAAAAAAAAAGAAAAAGAAAAATTTAAAATTAGGAATTTTTAATTGAAAATATTTTGAATTAGTAAAATTACCATTATATCCTTGCTATACTGGAAAACCACTTAGTCTTGCATGAAAACCACCTCTGGGGACCAAAATATATCGTTTTGAATTTGTGGGATACTGTCTAAAGGTTGATTTGCAAAAGGGGACAAAAACATGGTATAAAATACTGTGTACATGACTAAAAAAACCAGTTTAGTCATTTCTATTTCCCATTTCTTTCTTTCTCCTTCATCGGCAGTTCTTTGAACCGCCGCGTGGCTTCCATATGCCGTCCATGGCGGTGGGAACTCCGACGATCCTTCTCCTTGGATTGTTGCTATCTATGGTAAACTGGTAGCTCTGATTTTGCCCTAACTTCACTGTTATGTTGTTGTCATAATTGCAGTGCCCCCTTGGCTGACCACCATTGCCAACAGAATATCTGACATCTTTGGACTCTTCCCCTCCCTGGTCAATCACGTCATCATCAATGAGTATCTTCCTCACCAGAGAATTATGGTAATTCATATGCTTTACTCCTCTCTAATCAAACCAACCACTCACTCATCTTGCTCTTGCATCCGCACCAGAATGGACCTGCTTATTACCATGTTGTCATTATTCTGTCCCTTGGTTCCCCCCTCGTCATGGACTTCACTCCACACCATCACCCATATAGGCGGAGAATGCGAAACAGAGCATGAAGGCGGGGATGGACGCGGCGAAAGACCGTACCCACGAGATGAAGGACAAGGCTAAGGATATGGCGAGAGGGAGGAGATAGGGATGCTGAGGACGGTGGCGAAAGAGAGGGGAGAAGGCAGCGACACGGGGATTAAGGTGGGGCTTCGGGTTTGGGTCCGGGTCCGGGTCCAGATCCTTGTCTGGGTCGACCCGGATTTCCTGAATCTCCTTGGACACGGTGGGGATAATCGAGGTTTAATTTTGCAGAATCCGGTACTTCCATTCCACATTTTGTTTAATCAAGTGTTGAGATATGTGAAAATATTGAATCAGAAGAAGAAAAGATTGTAGGAAAACAGAGGAGCTAAAATTTTGTTCATCTTCATTGTACCATTAGAAAAACCATACAAAATGTGCTGCTATCCTTTTTGTTTTATAACAGACTCGACAAGAAACCATTCTACCTATTACAAAGAGACACGTGGCTATGCTATCAACCAAACAAAGCAATGAACAAAATGACACAGAAGGCATGTGTTTCAGTAATAAACGAAGTTGGCGCCAAACGTTTGAAAATGAAGAACACCCGCCAGAATCAGAACTTTACTCAGTTTTCACCCCCTCCTCAAGCTCAGCTGTGGGAGAGACAAAGCTGAGCTTGAAAAGATTAGCACGAAAAGGAACTGGTGGTAGATTTTTGGTCAGCACATCCGCAAGCTGCAAACGGGA
This sequence comes from Rubia yunnanensis, assembly GCA_037428765.1. NCBI lineage: Eukaryota > Viridiplantae > Streptophyta > Magnoliopsida > Gentianales > Rubiaceae > Rubia > Rubia yunnanensis. The sequence goes on along the minus strand of CM075069.1, from coordinate 27,567,846 downwards.
AGAGACAAAAGAATGAAGCAGAAATCCTTCAAGAAAGTAGTCCCGAACCAGATGGCAGTCAATATCTAGATGTTTAGTGCGCTCATGGAAAACTGGATTAGCTGTGATGTGGATGGCAGCTTGATTATAGCAGAATAGAGGGATAGGAAAGACAACCTTAAGAAGGAGATCACGAGCTAAGTAACTGATCCACTTGAGTTCATAGGCAGTCATGGAGAGACTTCTGTATTCTGCCTCAGCCGAAGACTTTGAAACGGTGGATTGCTTCTTGGATTTCCAAGATACCAATGCAGATCCCAAGAAAACTGCATAACCAGTAATAGAACGGCGAGAAATCTTGCAAGTAGCCCAGTCCGCATCACAGTATGCATGAAGATTGAGATTGTTCTTTAAAGCATAAAAAAGTTCATGATCTGAGTGATAATGAAGGTATTTAACTATGTGCAAAGCACCTGTGAGATGATGATGAGTAGGTGCTTGGACAAATTGACTTAATTGGTGCACAACAAAGGTGACATCTGGCCGAGTGTGATTAAGATAGAGCAATCTACCAATCAGCCTTCGAAAAACACTTGGATCAGGGAGGAAAGGGGAAGATTCATCATGAATGAGCCAACTTACTGGTAACGGAGTGGAAACTGACTTGCATTGAGTCAAACCACAATCTGCAACAATATCAGAAATATACCTCCTCTGATGCAAATGCAGGCCTGATCTGGTTTTGTGAAGTTCCAACCCTAAGAAATAATGTGCAACTCCAAGGTCCTTAATGGTGAACTTCTGATTCAAGGAATTCTTGATCTCTGTGATAGCATCCATGGAAGTTCCCATAACCAGAACATCATCTACATAGACTACCAGTGCCAGAAAATATGTGGAGCTGATTTTCAAGAAAATGCAATGATCATGGTGAGATTGAGTGAAATCCAGGGATAAAAGATGTTGAGTAAACTCCTTATTCCATTGTCTAGAGGCCTGCTTCAAACCATAGAGACTCTTGGCCAACTTACAAACCAATGAAGAATCAGATGCAGCATAACCATCTGGTAATTTCATGTACACCTCCTCATCCAAATAACCAAGAAGGAATGCATTATTAATATCCAGTTGATGAATATACCACTTGGAAGCAGAAGCTAAGGAAAGAAGCATTCTGATGGTAACTGCCTTTGCAACTAGAGAGAAAACTTTAGAAAAATCAATCCCTTCAATTTGATTAAAACCTTTTGCCACTAATCTTGCTTTGCGCTTAGCAAGTGAACCATCTGCATTGTACTTTGTTCTGTATACCCATTTAGATCCAATGACCTTCTTTCCAGGGGGCAAATGAACCAAATCCCAAGTGTGATTCTGCTCCAGAGCAACTAGCTCATCATCCATGGCTTTGATACACTCAGGTGAATTCTTTGCTTGATGATAAGTAGATGGTTCTGGAATATATGAAATGCTATAAGCTGTATGTGCAGTGATATTTGACTGAGGGAGAATAGGATGAAGTGAAGAGGAAGATACATAATCTTTTGACCAGACTGGTGGTTTGATGACTCTAGTACTGTGCCTCAGATCAGTATCAGCAGAAGGTGTAGAAGTAGGAATAGGAGATGGATTAGAGAGGGTAGGTATCTGTGATTCAGAAAGTATGGAGAGATGTTCTGAATCCAGGTAAGGTAAGGAAAAAGAAAACTGATCAGGATGTGAATAAGGAAAGACTGATTCATGAAAAACCACATCTCTGGAAACCACAATTTTCTAATGATGAAGATCAAAAAGTTTATAAGCATTTTGCCCTGGAGGATAGCCAATGAAGATGCAAGGGAAGGCTCTCTCAGCAAATTTATCTTTGTGAGGTGCAGTGTTTGTGGCATAAGCAAGACATCCAAAAGATCGAAGGTTTTGAATATCAGGACTGAGATAAAAAAGAAGTTGATAAGGAGAATGCCAAGACAATGTTGGAGTTGGTAATCTGTTTATGAGATAGGTAGCAGTGAGTATGGCATCTTCCCAAAAAACTTTTGGTAAATGAGATTGAAACATTAGGGCTCTAGCTATTTGAAGCAGATGCTGATGTTTTCTTTCAACAACTCCATTCTGCTGTGGAGTATAGGAGCAAGATTTTTTATGCAAAATGCCAAAATCTGAGAAAATTTTTTCACATTCATGATTCACAAACTCACTTCCATTATCTGATCTTACAAATTTGACAGAAGCATTGAAATGATTTTTGATCATAATCAGAAATGTTTTCAGAAGAGCCGGTATTTGATCTTTGGTTTTAAGAAGATAAGTCCATGTACATCTTGTAAAATCATCCACTATTGTCAAAAAATACTTGCAATCTGTAGTTGATTTTACTCTATATGGCCCCTAATGATCAACATGCAACAAAGTGAAAGAAGAAGATGTAGAAGAGGTACTGGATGGAAATGGAAATCTGTGTTGCTTTGCCATAGGACAGATAGAACATATAGTCTCACTTGGAATATCTTTGATTACATCAAAATGCTTCAATACATCAGTAGAAGGATGGCCTAATCTATAATGCCAAGATTTAAAAGATAAAGCAGAATGACTGATTGCTGCACTAGAAACTGGAACTCTTGATACTGAATGAAGACAGGCTGATTGAACTCTTTGATGTATGATTTCTGGCTGGAATGAATGAGAATCAAGAATGTACAAACCATTGTTTTCTTTGATCACTGTCAGGACTCTCTCAGTCCTGAGGTCCTGCAGTAAGCAATGGCTTGATGAGAATTTGAATAAGATTGGCATTGACCTAGATAGCTTACTGAATGAAAGAAGATTGCACTTGAAATCTGGAACATGCAAACAATCAAGTAGGATGACTGATGAGGTTAAACTGACAGTTCCTTTGGCTTTAACTAACTTAGTGGTATGATCAGGCATGTACACTGGAGTAATGTGGTTTACAGGTGACACTGAAGTGAATTGAAAAATATCTCTGCACATATGGCTTGAAGCCCCACTACCCACTATCCAATTATCATCATTCAGAGAAAACACATTAAGTGAAAGATCAGTAGTAACACTACCTGCAAAATCATGATAATGAGCATAGTTTGCCATTGCTCCCTGATGCTGCATAGGCTCCTTCCCTTTTTGCTTCTTTTCCAGCTGTGCTTCCACCATTTTTGCAATTAGAGCTTAGAGTCTTCCATCAACATCACTTAGTGGACTTTCTTCTTCTGTCTCAGTCACTGCATGTGCTGAGTATTTCTGATAATGCTGATTTGGTTGATATGCCTTCTGATAAGGTTGTGGAATGAACTGTGGTTTTTGTGTTGGCTGAATCTTAACTGCAGTATCTTTGTTTCCTTCCCACCATTATGGATAGCCCTTGATCTTGAAGCAGTTCTCCTTGACATGTCCCAATTTCCCACAATGATCACATTTCAGATCAGGTCTCCTAACATTCCTTCTTCTATTACCATCTGTATCCTCATTTTGTTCAGTGAATCCATCTCTCTATTCTGCTGATCATCTGACAAGCCTTGCCAACACCAGGAAATGGATCCATCAGTAAAATCTGGTGACTAATTGAGCTGCTCTCTTCATTCAATCCCATCAGAAATTGATGAAGTTTATCATCCTCTTCTTCAGCAGGCAAGCATGCGTAGTTAATGCAATCCACATTACATCTTCTCCTAGGTCTTAAACAAGTATACTCATCCCATAATCCTTTCAACTCAGTAAAATAAACAGCCACAGAATCACTTCCTTACTTCAGCTCACAGATATCTTTCTTCAATTTATGAATTAAAGGTCCGTTACATTCTCCAAATCTCTCTTTCAGTTCATTCCACAAAGTATGTGCATCCTCACAAAACATGAATCCTCTTGCTATTTTCTTTGAAATTGAATTCAGAATCCAGGAAATCAGAGTTGAGTTTACCTTATCCCATCTGTCAAACAAAGGATCATCCATCTCTGGTGCCTTCAGCTCTCCTGTCAGAAATTTAAGCTTTCCTCTGGATCGAATTGCCACAACCATCGATCTGCTCCATGTTATGTAGTTATATTCATTGAGTCGTTCTGAAACTAATACTAAGTTCGAGTTGTCAGAACTTTGAAGATTAAAAGGATCATCCATGTCAGTCCTTCTAGATCTAATACCTCTTAGTGAATTCCCAACTGAGTTTACAGATTCGGAATCTGAATCCATTTCTTATGGATATTAATAGAAACAGAAAAAAAATCTGAATAAGAAAAACAACACAGGATCTACCTAGTATTGTTCTGATACCATGTGAAAATATTGAATCAGAAGAAGAAAAGATTGCAGGAAAACAGAGGAGCTAAAATTTTGTTCATCTTCATTGTACCATTAGAAAAACCATACAAAATGTGCTGCTATCCTTTTTGTTTTATAACAGACTCAACAAGAAACCATTCTACCTATTACAAAGAGACACGTGGCTATGCTATCAACCAAACAAAGCAATGAACAAAATGACACAGAATGCATGCGTTTCAGTAATAAACGAAGTTGGCGCCAAACGTTTGAAAATGAAGAACACCCGCCAGAATCAGAAATTTACTCAGTTTTCAAGACCCTGTTTCTGTGTTTGTAATCTGACTCTAACGATCTGCGGCGGTGGTGGACGGGCACGGTGGGGGTGGGGTGTGAAGAGAAAGAAAAGAGGGGTATTATGGGCACTAAATTTTCAGCATTGGTCTAACGGGTATTTTGATCATTTTAATTTCTGGGCAATGCTTGAATTCTTTTGGTCAATGCCGGAATTAGTAAGCTTGGTACATACATTTGACCAAAAGTTAGGGTCAGATTGGCACAAATAATAATAAATTAAAGATAGATTAACACTTTCTAAAATTGCAGATATTAATATTTTCAACCAAAAATTGGGATTATAAATGTATTTAATCCTTATTCTAATAATATATTTATCTACTAATAGAAATGGGTTTCCACACCATTAATTTTTTTAATTTAATTTATGATTTGAATTTGATATGCCTGAGGCATCCATTAATAAAAATTAATTTAGCATACATATTCATTGTCAACATGTGCAGGATTCACTTGATACGTGTAAAGTTTGTTTGACTAAATTTGTAATTTTGGATTTAAGGAGATGTCTAACCGATTTAATTAGTACTCCATTCAACTCTATCTACTCACTTCACTTTGAGAACGTATAAGATTCACTTGAGGCATGTAAATTTTATTTTGTGCATTAATATTAGGTTCTTCAAGCCTTAGGCATGTAAATGCTGCGGCTAAATCGTTTCTTCAAGCCTTAGGAAACCGTCCTCCACTTCTAAATGTCTCTCTTCCCTCTAACCCCGAAATTGTGCCTAAAACCCAATACAAAGGAGATATTGCCTGCTTGGAATCTCGTCGAGATGCAGAAACCCTGGCCTCCCATTACCAAAATGCTTTGGTGGGTAAGTTCGCAAGAGGCAAGCCAACCATGTCTGCTCTAAATGATGCTTTCAACTCAGTGGGTTTCAAAGGTAAATTCCAAATCGGATCGATCGATGCCAGACATATCCTAATCCGTTTTCAAGACAAGGAAGATTACCAGAGGCTCTGGCTCAAAGGTCAGTGGATTCTCAACCACGCCACAATGAAGGTTCTCAAATGGACTACGGATTTCTCACCTGAGGCTGAATCTTCTATAGTATCGGTATGGGTCACCATCCCCCATGTTCCAGTTTACTTCTATAATACTGCCATGCTGCAATTTATGGGAAATCAAATAGGGAATTTTATTAAGATGGATGCTGCTACTGCTGCTCTCACTCGTCCTTCAGCAGTGAAGATGTGTGTAGAAATTGATCTAAAAAATAAGCTGCCATCATTCATTAGAGTGGGAATAGAGAAGGATGGAATTGAATACAATGTTGTTAAGCTGCCCCTAGAATTTGAGGATATGCCTCGATATTGTCACCACTGTAAATCGACAGGACATGAAGATAACCTTTGCATATACCTACATCCTGAGCTTAAGAGAACCAAGAATTATAGGATGGATAAACTCCCTAGTCATATGAATTCAGGGGATGGTAAGGTAAATTTTCAAACTAAGGGTCAACAAAAGGGCTCAGAGGGTCAACTTAATGAAGGTGTTAACCTAATACATGATGATAACAATAAGGCAGGGGGTTCTGGTATTTCGGTAGCTGAGAAATATAAAATACTCTCCACACAAACTTTCAAATACGTTCCAAAGAAGAAGGTGTCTACAGTCATAATTACTAAGGAAAAAGGGGTTCCTGAGTCTTTGGTGATGAAGGGACATCCTGAGAAAATGGTTCTTTTGGATGATACCTTAATTGGCGAGCAGGAGATAGTTGATCGGATTCATTCGTTTCTGTGATGGATCAGTTGGTTAGTAATCAGGAGATAGTTGCTGAGCTGGTTTCTGAGGTGGACATGGTTGAACATACCAAGGGAGACCTAAGTGCTACTGAAGTGTGCATAATCTCCCAACTGCAGTCTCCTGCTCAGCAGTCCAAGCACCCACACTCTGCTCCACCAAAACTCATCACAAGGAAAGTTTTTGCTAAGAATGACATTCCTAGCAAACGAGGTAAGTCTTTCTCACCTTTCAATACCATTATAGCTGCAAAAAATTTCATTTTCTCTCAGCAGAAACATAGACATAACAGGTTCCTCCCACTTGCGAATGAAGATGAGTCCAGTGAGGGGAAAACACCAATCAATTTTCCAACTAATGCTGAGGTACCGGAGCTTGTTGTTATTGCCCACATGGGAGCTTCTCCTGACAATATTTCAGACAATAATGCCAGCCAGGTTTGTCAAGTAAGTTCTACCATTTTACATTCCAAATCATCCAAGTTGAAAAAAGGGAGGCAATTAGGGAAAGAAATTAATCATAGTAATGATACATATTTAACTCAGTTAAATACTATCATGACTAGATCAAAAAGCGCTAATAATGTTTCCCTATGAATAACAAAACACTTAAGATTAAATTTCTGGTTTGGAATCTTAGGGGAATGGATACTTCTATGCTAAGACTTCAAAACTTGATCACTAGGCGTAGGTTTGAGCTTCTTTGCTTAATTGAACCTAAACATGATAATATACAATGTGATTCTTACAGACAACTGCTACACTATGACAATTGCATATATGCAATGAATCGTCAGATCTGGCTCTTTTGGAATGCTGGTATATCCCTAATAACCAAATGTGATAATTTACAATTCTTAGCTGTTTCTCTGACCAGTCTCACTCTGAACAAAAGCATGGATGCCTTTTTTGTGTATGACCTTAGAACTAGAAAAGGTAGGAAAAACCTTTGGTCTGATCTCAGGTCCTTTACTCACTCAGATGCAATTTTTATTGGGGATTTCAATGTCATTACATCTATAAATGAATATAAAGGTCCATCTACTCCTAAATTAGGTAGTATGAAGGATTTTAATGATTTTATTAATGTAATGGCTTTGGAAGAAATTAATACTGTTGGTAACTTGTTTACTTGGAGTAACAACAGGCTGAGAAACCCCACTATCCAAAGATTAGATAGAGGTCTTTGTAATCCTTCTTGGTCTTCTACTTTTCCTGCCTCCTCTGTTCAAATTTTGAATAGGATCTCTTCTGACCACAATCCTATGCTACTTACTATTGGAAGTGATATCCCATCTAATCCTAGGCCTTTTAGATTTTTGAACACCTGGTATAAAAGGAAAGATTTCTCAGAGGTAATTAAGCAAAACTGGGACCTTCCTCTAAACCAATCAGGAATGCTTGGTTTCTATCTTAAACTCATAAGATTAAAAAAAGAACTCAAAATCTGGAATAAGGAACATTTTGGTAATATTCATGACAATGTGGTGCTTGCTGAAACGGCTCTAGAAGCTCAGGAACATATCTATGATCTTAATGCTTCTGTGGTCAACCTGGTTAAACTTAAGGAGGCGAAGGCCAAGTTAGTTAGGGCTCTAATAGAACAGAAAAGCTTCTAGAAACACAAGGCCAAAATCAAATGGTTAAAGGAAGGAGACAATAACACCACCTTTTTTCATAACTCTGTTAAGGAAAGAAAATCTAGATTAAAGATTACAAAAATCAAGAGTAGTAATGGTCAATGGTTAGATAATATACATGACATTGAGAATGAAGCCATTCACTACTACCGTAATCTCTTAACAGATGATAGTACTTCTGATAGTAATTTTTTCAAATCTCACTTCCTGAGTCAGATTCCTATGCTGATCACCCAGCAAGATAATGATAGACTTATGCAATCTGTTACTCTGTCTGAACTCAGGGCCATTGTTTTTAGTCTAAATAAGAACAGCAGCCCTGGACCAGATGGCTTTACAGCAAAGTTTTACATTAAATCTTGGGACATAATCTCACCTGACTTACTTTCTGCTGCACATGATTTTCTTGCTGGAAATAACATTCCTAGAGGAATTGGTAGTACCTGGATTGCAATCATTCCAAAAAAAATACCCCTATTTCTTTCGATGATTACATGCCAATCAGTCTTTCCAATGTAGTTAATAAGATTTGCTCAAAAATATTAATGGAAAGAATTAAACCTCTAATGCCAAAACTTATCTCTCCACATCAAAAAGCTTTCCTTAAAGGTAGAGACATCTCGGACAATGTCATCTACTTACAAGAAATGGTAAGATTTCTGAATAGGAAGCGAAGAGATCCAAATTGCATTGTCAAATTAGATCTTAAGAAGGCCTTTGATAGGGTAAGGTGGTCTTTCCTATATAGTGTCCTTTCTAAATTTGGTTTTCATGCTAGATTTATTTTCTCCATCATGAATAACCTGAAACAGGCTTGGTTCTCTATTTTGATCAATGGTAAGCCAGCCGGATTTTTTCAATCTACAAGGGGTATCAAACAAGGAGACCCTCTCTCTCCTTTTCTTTTTAACATCTTCTCTGAGGCTTTTACTAGGAGTTTAGCTTTTATCTTTCAAAATGGTAAGTTGGCCTACTATGATCTCCCAGGTAATTCTCTACAAATCTCACATTTATCTTATGCTGATGATACAGTCGTCTTTTTAAAAGCTGGTAATAAAACATTGATTAGATTTAAAGCCTTCCTGTCAAAATTTGAAGATGTCACTGGTCAAAAAATTAACTACAGTAAAAGTGACATTTTCATGGGAAAACATGTTTCTGCTCAAAGAGTTAATAATATAAAGAGGATTCTAGGTATGAAAATTGGAAGTTTCCCGTTCACATACCTGGGTGTTCCTATTTTTACGGGGATTGCAAAAAAAACTTATTTCCAGCCACTACTTGAACAGATTGATAGTAGGATTGGAAGCTGGAAAAATAAATGGCTATCTTCTGGGGGAAAAATTACATTAATACAGTCTTGCATTTTTTCTATCCCTCAGCACATATGGTCAGTTCTAAAACCTAGCAAGGTGATTATTTCCATCATAGAGAAAAAACTAAGTAGATTCTTTTGGGGGTCTATTGATCTTAAACCTAAAAGATCATGGAGGAAATGGGATGCTCTTTGCCTACCTACTAACCAAAATGGTCTTGGTTTTAGATCAATAACCACCATAATAGATACTTGCTCAGTTAAGCTATGGTGGAAATATCAAAAGGCTGAGGCTTTATGGACTCATTTCATTGCATCCCTGCCACCCTCATCCAGATCTTCTCCTAACTGGAAGAGGATCTGTTCTTTTAACAATTGGGCAGAATCAAACTCTAGAGTAATAGTTGGTAGAGGTGACTGTAATTTTTGGACTTCGAACTGGCTAGATATAGGCCCCATAATGGATTTCTGTGATCAAAATCTTGTAGATATCTCGGCGGCCTGTACAGTCTCAGAGTTCATCTCGAATAAACAACTTTTGATCCAGAAAATTTCTCCCCTGCTGCCCTCTCATGCTATCTATCTTTTGTAGAAATTAAAGCTCTCAACTCACAGGTGTGACAGGCTTATATGGAAACCTGGTTTTAAAGGTGATTTCACATTTAAATCTACTTACCTCTTACTCAGCTCACAGTTAGGTACTATTGCCTCTGCTAAACATTTTTGGAATGCCAGAACTGAGAAGAAAATCTCTTCATGTGGAAACTGGTTAACTCTTGTTTACCATTTGACAATGTTCTGCAAAAACTGAGATTTAGTCTGCCTTCTAAATGTTGCATGTGTAGTAGTCATGAGGACACCTTAGACCATTTTTTCAATTCCTGCACCTTCTCTGTACAAGTTTGGAGTACTGTTCATCAATTCATGGGAATAAGGGATAGGTCTTTTCCATCTATATGGGAAAGATTTTCGTGCTATCTTACCTATCCGGGTTTGAGTTCTCTGCATTCAACAATAATCCGAACTGCCTCTCTAATTACATGCTGGAATCTTTGGAAGATGAGAAACAAATGCTTATATGACTCTGCCTTGCCAATTACGGGTTTAGTGCTTAATCGAATTAGGGAACAAATTTTCTATACCTTTTGTGCCAAACCTGTTTTCATTACTTCTGCTATAGACTTAAGCATTGCAGATCATTCTTTCTTACCTTTGATTAAACCCATTCCAAAGCCGAAAATTTTCAAAATTGCTTGGAAAAGGCCTTGTAAGGGTTTCAAAATTAATGTTGATGCTGCTTGGTGTTGTTACTCTAACATGTGTGGACTTGGAATGATTATCAGAGATTCTAGGGGTAGTTTCATTGCTGCTCACACTAAGTACACAGAGGCTACTTCCCCTTTGGAAGCTGAGTTGAAAGCAATTCAATTTGCTCTGGATATTTGTGTAGAATTCTCTTCCCCTATTTACATGGAATCTGATTGTTTAAATGCTGTTAAAAGTGTGCTTGATCCCCTCCATGTAAACTGGAAGTTGTACCAAATGGCCGATGATATTCACCAACTTCTGGGTGATATCATATTATTACATATTCATAGACAAGCTAATTTGGTGGCGGATTCATTGGCTAAAGCCTGTCTCCGAGCTCAGTCTAGTTCCTACATGAATAGATTCCAAATGCTATCTTATACTATACAAGGTTTAATTAGGCTAGATCAGTTATGTACACCTTCATTAAGGATGGTTCAATGAATGGATGCTACTGATTTGTGCTGTTACTGACTGTTATTTGCAGGTTTGTGGTGTACGGATTTATGCTGGTTTGCTGCTATTACTATGGATGGCAGCATCACAATGCTTCTCATGCTCATAAACCAATACGTATCACACTGCTCTTCATGTTTAAGGAAGGGACTCACACTGCTCTTCATGTTTGAGGAAGGGATTGCATTCTCTGTTAGTAGAGGATACGCTTTTAGCCTATGTGGAGTGATTTGGACTGCCTTGTGTTTCGTTAACTCGTCTCACTAATAAGTTTGATGATCTCTACATAGACTAAGAGGTTTTGTAATCCTTTAACTATTTTTTGGATTACTATCATTCTTTTGGAAGCAACAAATGTTGCTTCACGAGCCTATTGCTCACTATTGTATATCACAACTAAGCTACGGCTTCATTTTACTTATGTTTTTTTTTTATGTTTTCTGTTTATTTCACGGCTTGGGAAGGCCAAATATATTTTCCCCCATCTATGGATGGTTTAATCAAAAAAAAATTAGTAGATATGTTTCTATTGTAATGTATAAAAAAATTTAGACCATCTAATAAATTAAAGATAATGGGTCGCTCATCCAAAAAATAATTTATATATCTCACCTGAATGCTTCATAATATTTTATATAGTTTCATTTTATTTAATATTTCCAGTTTTTCTGATAATATGTTTTTTCGACATTTATCCCTAAAAACAAAAGAAATATTCATGCGATGGCTATGGTACTAACAATACTTCTCTAAAATACAGATAAAAACGTTTAAAAGACTTACTCTTTAAAAACTCCACACCTTTGATTGTCTTCATTTTAGGGCAAACGACTCAGTGACCCCTAATATATTGTCACCGTTCACCTTTGGTCTTCCTTTATATTTTTGAACACTCTTGACCCCTGAATTAAGAGAAGTGTTAAGTCATACTTCCATCTTATCAAACCATTAAGTTTAGCTTTCGTTGGCATTTTGAGGGGCAAAAATATTTTTTCATATTCAACCTCAGAATTCTTTGCAATTCAAAAGAATGTTCTCTTAAGCTGTGCGGGATTCAAGTTGAGATGTCTTCTTGAGCCGTTCAGATGTAATCAACGAGGACGAGATATAAGTTGAGATTTATCACGCGCCACATGCACGGCTCAAGAAGACATTATTCTGAATTGCAAAAAATCTCGGGGTTGAATAGGAAAATACATTTTTGCCCCTTAAAATATCAACAAAAGTTGAAGTTAACGGTTTGACTAGACGGAAGGGACACAACTTAACACTTTTGTTAGTACATGGGCCAAGAGTGTTCAAAAATAAAATTGAGGCCAAAAGTGAACGGTGACAAAAGTTTAGGAGTCGCCAAAATCGTGTATCCTTCATTTTATTTCTTTGCATGTCCCATTTACACATGCAAACTTTCATTTTTGGTCTGTCCCATCTAAATTTTCATATCTTTTAGTTTAGTACAATTTAACAAATGAATAGACATAATTACACCTAAACAATTTAATATTTACCAAAACCCATCACATCCCATCAAATCCTTTTTCTCCTCCATTTTTGCATCATCACTTAATCATTCATCCAATCCGCATAAAATTCCCTCTCATTATTCCTCCAAGTCATCCTTCAACAACACCCAATCCATGTCATCCCTAAACACCACCTGCATCATTTCCCTTTCTTTATGTTAAATTACAGGCCCGCCCATGGCACCTTGGATCGTGGCACTTATTATTACCAGTGGCCACTGCAACAATAGCTTGCGGGGATGTCAGACCCGTTCCAATTTCCAAACCACACTGACGGTATCTGAACAGTCGTTTTGGGTTATTCAACAATCAGTTTGTTTTGGGTTGTTAACAATCATTCTTTAAGAATAAGTGTTAAAATAATTCTATCTTTTGACCGAAAGCGTCAATATAATCCTGCAATTTTAATAAAGTGTCGATCTAACCCTAGACTTGGCTGAATTTTAAGTCAAAGGTTGTTTAACTGAAATTTGGTGAAATGATGATTTTACTCTTAGTTAAATTTTTCTGTTTTTGAAAAGTGTGAAAAGACTGAACTGTCCTCATCTCCCTTTTCTTCTCCGTCCTCCCCAGGGGCGGATCTATTAATACGCGAGGTAGGGCTCCAGCCCTACCTCGATCGCCGGCCGGAGCTAGGAGGAGGCGGGAGCGCGTCTCCGGCGCGGCCGAGCGCGTCTCCGGCAGAGCCCAGCGCCTGCTCGCCGGAGAAGAAGGCCGCGCTGCGGCCTTCTTTTTTTTGCAGACGTACGCACTAAAACGACGTCGTTTCACGTTAGTGAAACGACATCGTTTCGTTTGGCTTTAATTTTTTATAACCTAAGTAGTAAAACGACGTCGTTTCACGTTAGTGAAACGACGTCGTTTTACTAAGTACTATGAAAAAAAAAAGAGATCGAAAATGGATTGGGCCAAAAACTGAGCGGCCCAATCCATCATCCTATATAAATGCTTGAGCAGTTGAGCACTTGAGCGGGAACAACCGAACAAGAACAGCCACTGAGCCACAGCTCCTCGTTGCCTGATTCCGCCGCCACTTCACTCACGCCGCCGCTTCCGCGCCACCGCCGCCGCCGCCGCGCCACCGCCGTCCACCACCGCCATCCCGCCGCCTCTGGTAAGTCTTCTCTACACTCTAGTTCTCTTCTCTTTATAGTTTATATGCTAAAGCCTAAATTGCTAATATTTATTAATTTTAGGGTTTATAATTTTTTGTCTTTTTAATTTATTTCTTCAAAACTTAAATATATGTATAATGTATTAATGTGAACATGATTTTTAGATTGGATGTTGAATTGAATTTATATGGTTGTATTATATATGATTGTTGAAGTTTAGTTGAATTGCATAAATTGATTTAGTTGAATTGGAATTTAGTTGGAATTTAGTTGAAATTTAGTTGAAATTATAATTGTTTGATTTATTTTGTATAATTGTATGTGACAATGAAATTGTCAATTTGTCATAATCGGTTTATGGAATTATCAATTAGGGATATTTGTTAAATTGAATTTAGATGAATATGATTTTTTGAACTTTTTATTTTCATTTGTTAATTATCAATTAGGGATATTTTATTAAATTGAATTTGAATCGATGAAAAATAAATCAATTTACATAAACCGGACGCCGGACGCCGGACGCCTCTGCACGCCGGGCGCCGAAAATTTTTCAGCCTCCCCTGAAAAAATTTTCTGGTTCCGCCCCTGGTCCTCCCCGCTGCACTTCTCTCACTGCCCTCGTCTCTCTTTCCCTATTCATCCTCCCCGTTGAACTTCTCCCACGTTGAACTTCCCTTCCACCATTCACCCCCCATTTGTCTTACCTTTCAATTCTAATTTGTGTGGTGGCAGTAGGGCTTAGCGGCGGCGCCCGATTCTGAGCAGCGATGAGTTCTGAGCGGTGGTGGGGGCTTCCGGCAAAGGGGTCTGAGCGGCCATGAGGGTTTCTGGAGATGGGGTCTGAGTGGCGGTGGGGGTTTCCAGTGATGGGATCTGATCGGCTGTGGCATCGTCGTCCTCCTCCAATGGCCGCCGTAGCTATCATCCTCATTCTCCAGTGTCCACCGCGGCGTCGTCAACGTCCTCCTCCAATGTCAATGTCCTCCGCAGCTGTCGTCGTTCTCCTCCAATGTCTGTCGCGTCGTCGTCGTCCTCCTATAATGTCCAGTGAGTTATTGAATGATGTCAGAATATTTTGATTGCGATTAATCACTTTAGGATCAATCTTGCTTCATTTGATTATGTTGCTGTGCAAGTTGCTGATTTCATATGTCTCAATTTGACCGTGTTTTTGCTTAAGTTCCTGGTTCTTTGTTATGGGCTGTTGTAAATGCTATCGATGGCGTTCCGGCAGAGCACCGACGTTTCCCGGCGGGATGGGTTTTGAAGAAGAAGAAAACCCAGGAGCTGCCATGTCACGAGGGTATAATGGCTGTAAAATTTTCTTCTTTGGTATAGGGGGTAATTTTGTAATTTTACTTTCTGGTCAATACTGGAATTGGGGACTTTGGGTATATTGGCATGAATATGTCAAAAGTTAGGGTTGCATTGACACAACTAATAATAAGTCAGGGTTAAATTAGCATTTTCTCATATTGTGGGGTTATACTGCCACTTTCAGCATAAAGTTATGGTTATAAATATATTTATTCTCATTCTTTAGTATTTAGTTTTGATCATTAACTGCTTTATTTTTTAAAACTTTATTTTTTGTGTTTTGCTTTTTGTGTGATTTGAATTTGTGGTGATCGGTGTGTTGAAGAAAGGGAGAAGGGGTGGTGTGGCATGGGGGTGGTAGATGTTTGGAAAGTTTACACATTGAAGAAGAGCGAGAGATTGGCGGTGATGGAAAGTGGATGGATAAGGGCAATTTCAACATTTCATGTGCCCAAAATATATGGGTGCTCTTTCTCTTACCGCTGAAAGAACAGGATTAGAGGAAGTATTACAATTACAATGAAATTATAAAATCATCACCCTTTAATAGAATTAATTCAATGCAAAAATAATATCTAACTGCCCTTCAAATAATATTTGAAATTATAAGCATTCCACTGTAAGAGAAAGAAAACAAAAATAAATCGATATCTAAATTTGACAGTTTTGTTTTGACAAAAAAGACTTCATATGAAAGTATTGGAATCCCAGGTAAAATCGGTGAGAGATAAATTGGGACGAGAATCCCAAATAATGTGCATCAGACTACATATTTTCACAAAAGTAGCTAAAATGCGTGATATAGTGTTTTGTTGTCTAGGAACCCAAAAAGGTCCCTACAAATCATGATTTATTAGTTTCAAGTGAATAGCCTTTACAATTGAAAGACAGTACTCAGACCTCTAATAAGGAATGTCCATTATTAGCCCAATAGCGCATCATGCTCATCCTAAAGAGATAGCAGCAAGGTCCAATCGGGGAAGGCGGCCCAACAGGGAAATGACGCGAGGCTTGGTAAGGAAGGCAATAGGAAAGGAACTGATGGGACAGGAACGATCATGTCAGCCCCCAAAAGGGTATAACAAGGAATTTAGATTATCGGTAAGGTAAGATTTACGTAATTGATTCACTATTCATAATAATACTCTCTACATTGAAGAAAAGACTGATCGAAGCGTTGAACCAGGCACGGCCCTGCGCCTGCCTGCCTGACCTCAGTCTGACTATTTTGTAGGTCTCGGGGGAAGCTCAAGAACAAAGAAATCAAAGCAGTAGGAGATAAAAAAAATCTATGGGGATCGCTTTCAAAATCTTAGCATCTGCGCAGCTCGAACGAAATGGATGCACCACCAGAAGGAAGCTTGTTTAACCAGGTGGTCATGGAGGACATGACGCACCTGGAGGAAGACTCTACAATGACGCTGACACCGACGGGGAAGCGACACCAGCTTCACTCAATGGTGGAGCTTGCAAACAACTCGGAGTTTCTCCAGACCACAATGGCATCACAGAAGGAGATGATTAGAAGGTTGAAAGAAGTAGAGAATAGAGAGAAGGGCAAGACAATGCGAAGGGAACTCAAGATGATGTTGACCTAGTTCTTTCCGGAGTAGGAAGGTGACAATGAAACACCTAACTGTGGGAAGAGGGGATCGAAGACAACCCAGAGCAAAGCAAAGAATGAAAAAAACCACTGCCACCTTTGGAAGGAAATCACAGGCCGGAGATGGAGAGATTGCTGCAGACCGCGAGTGGAAAGCTAGTTACATGCCACCGCCGCGGGGGAAAAGAACACGCCAAGGGCTAGGTCCCAGTGAGGTAAGCAAGAGAGAAGTCGAAAAAGAAGAGTAGGGGCTCACCATTTACCAAGAGAATACAGTCGTTCACGGCTGATCCAAAGCTGAAGATACTAACGAACCTGGTGCAATACAACGGTGAGGCAGACCCGGAGAACTATTTGCACACATTTTGCACCAACATGGCTACTTTCACAAAGCCGCGAGCTATCTGGTGCAAGGTGTTTGCAACCACCCTGACAGCAGTGCCCAGGGTATGGTTTAATAACCTAGAGGACGAGACCATCGACAGTTTCATCCAGTTGTAGGATAAGTCCTGACTCATTTCATGCAAAGAAAGAAATTCCAAAAGGCCAGGTCTGAGCTACTAACAATCAGGCAGAAGCCAACAGAGACCATGTCAGTATTCTGGGAACGCTTCAATGATAAGTCAAGCCAGGAGGAAGAAAGCAGCAGTCAGTTCCTCATAGACACATTCATAAATAGCTTGAGGTATGAGTTGCTGTTGAGGAACTGTACCCTGGACCCACCGAGAACAATTGATGAGTTGATGAGGGGAATCAAAATTTCAGTAGAGCAGACCTGGCTAATTAAATGAGGAAGGAAATGCAAGGTGGTCATGGCCAGAAGAAAATTGATGCAAACGGACATGGAAGGTTGAGAAGGGCTGGGCGCGACAAGGCGAACACTCAGCTGGCGAGCAGGCTCAAAAGAACAGAAAGGGTCTTCACGCCTCTCATCAAGACACCCAAAGAGATCTTTGCCCTGTGCGCAGGGAAATATATACTGAATGTCCCACCAAAGTTGAAGATGGACCCCAGCAAGAGTAGCAAGTCCTACTTCTATAATTACCACAATGATCAAGGGCATGACACAAACGACTGTATGCATCTAAAACACAACATAGAGAACTGTGTGCAGAGTGGTATGCTGGCGCACCTAGCAACAAGTTCAAGGTCCCATAACAAGGCCAATTATTGGGGGAAAAAGCAAGTACAAAATTTTTTGCAAGTAGCAAGACAGTTCAACAGAGCAAGAAACCCTGACTGAGAGCAGGGGTACAGAGAAGGAAAGGAGGTTGCTAGGGCTAAGGCTAGGGATGAACGAGGCAAAAGGCGGTGTGAGAGCTCCTTCGTGGAAGACATATGGAAAGCGACAGTCACAGACGTATACGCCACCATAGGCGGGAGCGCTGGGGGAAGGACGGAATCCGAGCAAAAGGCACGCTGTAGGATGACTCCGCAACTAACCTCAGCAAACAGGAAGTTGGGCGTCAACGAAGTTATAATGTTCGACGCCAGTGATCCAATACCTGACAGGCAATCCGGTGGCAAGGCGGTGGTGATAATGGTCAGAGTGATGGACAATAGGATTCATTGTGTGTACGTAGATAGCGGAAGCTCTGCAAAAATTTTGTACCGGTATTGCTTTGAGAAGCTGGACGAAAACACAAAGAAGAAGCTAGAACCCACGGACACTCCGTTGGTGGATTTTGCAGACAGAACATTATGGCTAGAAGGGACCATTCTCCTCCCGGTGACTATGGGGGAAGGAGACAAGAGTAAGACTATGAACACTGAGTTCATAGTTGTGAAGGTAAACAACCTATATAATCTAATACTGGGCAGGTTGGCATTGGCGTTGTTAAAGGAAATAGTGTCGCGACCATGCACTTGCTCTTGAAGTTCCCAACCAAGGGGGGAATAGCCACACTTAGAGGATATCAAAAAAAGGCTAGAGAGTTTTATAGAGTTTCTCTCAGCAAGCACAAGCAAGAAGATGAAAGTGGAAGCCAGAGCAAGGTCTGGCAAAGCCAGACGTGTGGAACACGTAGATGGAGCGTCGGGAGTGGAAAAGGCCAACACATGGCTGGTTATATCAGACCCGGAGGGTGTGGAGGTGACTTACGCTATGTGTTTCAAGTTCCCGGCCTTGAACAGTGAATCAGAGTACGAAGCACTTATTGCGGGCATAGAGAGCTAGAAAGCTGGGAGCAAGAAAGCTAAGAGCAAGAAAGCTGCATGCCCACAGAGACTCGATGTTGGTGGCCAATCAATACAATGGGCAATACACTACCAGAGAGCCGATAATGATGAAATACAGGGACAAGGTTAGGAGCCTGGCAGCATAGTTTGAGGAGTTTGATATCACCAGAGTCCCAGCATCAGAAAACACGAGGGCAGATGCACTGAGCAAACTAATATCTGCATCTCATGTGCACTTAGCCAATTTTTTTGGTAGAGGAGCTAGCATGCAGATCAATTGACGCCAAGCGAGTTGGAGCAATACAAAACATGGAACCCCAACTGAACTACGCCCATCCGGAACTACTTGGAGCATGAAAAGCTGTCTGCAGATGAGAAAGAGGCAAAAACAGTGAAAAGAAAAGCATTGTCGTATGCCATGAAGAACGGTTTGTTGTACAAAAGGGGGTATACATAGTCATGGCTCAGGTGCGCCAAAGTAAAAAAAAGGCAGAAACAATCCTCAAGGAGGTACACAAAGGGAGCTCTGGTAGCCACCAGGGCCCAATACTGTTGCGCTGTGGGCCGTGAGATCAGGTTACTACTGGCCCACCATGCGATAAGATGCATAGAAAATGGTCAAGGAATGTCACTGATGCTAAGAACATTCCCGGGTGTAGATGCTTCCAATAGAGTAGATGACTAGCATCAGGCCATCCTGGCCTTTTACGAAATGAGGGACTGACATCGCAGGCTCGTTCTATGAAGCACCAGGGAGAAAGAGGTTCCTAGTGGTGGTGATTGACTACTCTACCAAATGGGCGGAGTCTTAAGCCGTGGCAAGAATAACATGGAAGAAAATCACAAACTTCGCATAGAGGAGTATCTGCATATTATAAATTCTCCCAAAGATAGTGAGCAATAATGGAAAATAGTTTGCCAATGAACCGTTCAAATCCTGGTGCACTAGCCTGGGAATAAGGAAGTGTTTCACCTCTGTGGCCCACCCCCAGGCCAATGGGCAGACAGAGGTCACAAATCGGACAATCATCCATGGGCTGAAGAGAAGGCTGGAACAAGCAAAAGGAAACTGGGAGGAAAAATCGGTGAGTATACTTTGGGCTTACTAGACAACACCCAGAACATCCACCGGGGAATCCTCCTAAAGGCTGCGTTTCAGAATGGAAGCTATCATCCCACTGGGGGTCGCTGTCCCTAGTAGAAGGGTAGTCGAGCCAATAGCCCCAGGATAAAATGGCCAGGAAATCAGAGAAAGTTTGGAGGAGTTAGACGAGCTCAGGGAAAAAGCTGCGCTAAAAGAGGCAGCTTACAAGTCTTGGATGGAGCAGCACTACAACAACAGGGTCAGACCTAGATCCCTAAAAACTGGGAACCTGGCACTGCGGAGGAACAAAGCCAACATAGCCTATGGGGAAAAGAAGCTAGACGCATAGTGGGAAGACCCATACAGAGTGATTGAAGTGTTGGGAAAGGGAGCTTATAAGCTGGAAACACTGGATGAAATGCTGATTCCCCGCTTCTGGAACATTACCAACCTAAGAAGGTACTATGGTTAAGTGTTTTACCCATCTGCAGTTGAACAATTTAGTGCATTGACAGGCGAGATGAGATTCCGGAAGTTGGAACAAATCTTTTGTAAACTAATAATGGGTGTGATCCTAAGGAAATCCCGGCATATGATCCCCATCCTTTTTTTGTTGTTACTTGAAGTTGTTAATGCAGGAAGGAGATTGGATGTACAAGCATTTTTGAATGCCTGGCCCATGCCTAAAGTGTAACTCTGGTGCCAACAGCCAGCGAATTGCAAGTCGGGTCCAAACAAACCAAATTAATAGCTGGCCCAGGCCTAAAATACAACTCAGGCTCCAACAGCCACTGAATTGCAGGTCGGGTCCCAACATGCCAGATTAATAGCTCCGACACCACAAGAGGCATAGAGCGATGAGCCTGACCTAATCCTTAAAAGAAACTCTGGCTCTCACAGCCAGCGAATTGCAGGCTAGGTCAAAATAGACCAAGATAAATGCTCCAGAACCACAAGGGTTGTAGAGTGATAAGTGTGACCTAGGTCTAAAATGCAACTCTGGTTCCAACAGTTAACGGATTGCAGATTGGGTCAAAATAAGCTAAACTAATAGCTCTGGTGCCACACGGGCTATAGAGCGACGATGCTAGCTTGGGCAAGGAATACAACATTGACTCCAACAACTAGTGAGTTAAAAGACAAGTAGACTACGGTTGAAATTACAACTCTAGGAAAATCCAGGTCAGGAAAGTCGGAGCAAAAAATCCTGGTGACACAACGGCCATCTTTTGGACAATTTAGCCGGAAAGAAATTAGAAATGGAACCTACATGGCAAGGTCAAAATGAGATGTGTTGCGATATAAAACACAACACTTCAAAGGGGGAAAGACGCCCCCAAGAGGCATAAATATACAAACAACAAAAAGGAAAAAAAATCAAGCAAAAGAAGCAAGTTGTCAAGCAAAAGAAGTAAATTGACAGGCAAAAGTAGCAAACTATTAAGAAAAGGAAGTTATCAGCCATAGCGAAAACACAGAAAAGAAATTGTTTTAACCCCTCAAAGGGAGGGGATAGAGATCATCATCAGAACAAAAAGAAAACAACAAAAACAACCTTCACGACTCCACCACATTTTATTTTCTTCTCAGCACCAGCAGTTTCGTACTCCTTGGCCTCCTGGGCCAACTCCTGCTCTATAGCTTCACTGCCCAGGCCTGACCTACTAGCATAAAGAGTGTCTGGCTCGGTCGGGGCACCGTCAGGGTTCCAGCTGTCAAGCTCTTCAAGGGTCATTTCTGGGCGCATCTTCACAAAGTACTCAGTGAAGCTATGTTAACAAAAGGGAATGAAGGCTCCACCTAGGCCAACACGCAATGCCCTTTTGTCCTCAGTTTGAGAGTACAAGTGGATAGTATTCTTCAAAGCACCGCTCAGCATCTCAGAGGCCCTATTGCTCCGCATCACCCCATAGTAGAGGCTCAAGAAGCCTTGGGTGAAGGCCCAATCGTTGGAAGCGATAAGCTATTTATTCTTAGCCTCAGACCGAGCCAGGGAAGTCTATAGTGAGCCCAAAACGCCTTTATCCAACTCCAGATCTTGCTCTAGCCCAGGAATCCACCGAGTTGTCCTCTTCAAGGAGGTCATCCCACAGCGGAGCTCACTGATCTTAGCCTGTGCATTGTTGTGTTCCAGCTGCATGGCCCTGATCGAGCAGAGAACCTGAAAATAGCCAAGAAAAAAATGAAATTAAATAATCTTCCATAGCAAGAACAACTAGTGACTAAAAGGAAGAATGTAGGTAATACCTCCAAGACAGCAGCCGCGGAACACTCATCAAGAGAAACAGTCTCTGCCACATTCACGGGCCTGGGCTAAGCATTATAATGGGGATTGGGAAAAATCTCAGAGATAAACTTGGTCAGATCTGCAGCATTGCGCATGAGACCCTGAGAGGAGGAGTTGTGGGTGAAAGGAGGAGAAAATGTAATCTCTTGAATAGGCCGAGCAAGGAGCGCCCCAGCCCCTACCTAGTCGGCAGGCTGGAAGGTTAGCGTCACAGGAACTTCCTCAGGGATCATCTCAACAAGGTCCCAACCAGCATCATCACCCTACTTCAAGACAGGACCACGATGTGACTTCTTCTTCAGGGGCTCTTCATCAGAAATTTCAACATCAGAGCACTGGACAATTTTTACCTTCTGGTCAATGACCTTAACTGTATCTTCACTTTGTGGCGAGGGGCGAGAACAGGCAGTATGACGAGGAAGCTTTGAAAGGTCACCAGGGAAGTTAGCGGCTGACATCTTTAAAAAACACGAATATAAAGCGAGTTAGAAGAATATAAAGAACACAGAATGAACAAAAAGCAAAACAAATAAGAATACAGCAAGCAGAAAGAAGCTAATAAACCTATATCGCTCAGATATGTGAGGTCATCCTGAGGAGAAAGGTTGATAGAAAGGGCAGGCAACCCAATAGCCCACAGAACATAATCCCTCAAGACCCGATCTGATCTCATGCTGATTGCCTCAAGATGAGAGATGAAAGGCTGCAGGGCCGCCACCTCGGAGGCACTGGGATAGGCACCCCACCGCAACTCAAGGCGAACTGGGTAGATCGGCCAGGTCTTCTCGAAGCTCAAGACTAATTTCTCACTCTCAAAGATGAACCTCTATTTCTACTTGACTCAGGTATGGAGATCGGTCGAAAGTTTGACCCTGTTCTGCCGCAACTTCAGGAAAGTTCGGTCAGGGGGCATCTGGGCTAAATGACAGAAGACCCAAAAAAGAGTGACGAAAGGCTCAGCATGCAGGAGGTGGCATAGAACCTCGAAGCCTAAGAGGACCTGAACGGAGTTCGGGGGAAGGTTAGTGAGCTCTAATTCAAAGTAGCCCAGGATGAACTGGAAGAAGGGGGACAAAGGAAACCTAAGGCAGCATTTTTCTAGAGCATCCAAATAAATGGCAATTGTACCAGCATGACCGCCCAAAACAGTTTAGGAAGCGCTAAATGTTGATAAAATTGACCCCCCCCCCGACGTCAAAAACACTCTCAAGCAGAGCACAGATGGAACGATACTCAGGGTTGGTTGTATCACAGTAAGATTTGCTCTAGGAGAGCCAATAGTGGAAACCAAATCGACGAAGAAAATAAAAGAGAAAGAAAAGAAAAGGAAAGGAATAACAAAGACGATGCCTAGGAAAGATGAAGCGATCGCTGGAGAGGATTTAAAGTAGAGTCGAGAGAGAATGGAAGAAGAATTAAATGAGAGAGGGATTTAAAAAGACAAAAGCAACATGCCCAAGAAATTCTTCGGAGACAAGAGTGAAAGAAAAATAATGAGACACTTTGAGAGGCGTGTCATTTAAGAAGCGTGTACACAAAAACTGCCTAGAGTCGGACACATGGCAAGCAGCTACACAGGCAGCGTACCCGTTGAACTGTCAAAATAACTTCATTACATGCTTGACGGTTCAAAATTCACCAAACCATGTGACTTTCCCGCCAATAAGGCATCTGATCCCAACACAAGGAGCAAGTTACAGGGACGCTGTCTGCACCCTGTGGACATGTCAAGAATTCAGCCCATTGTCCTAAATTGACTTGGTTGACAGGGACTCTAACTGAGGGGACTTGACAGGAGTGTCCATTATCAGTCCAGTAGTGCATCAAGCTCATCCCAAAGATATAGGAGCAAGGCCCAATTAGGGAAGGCAGCCCAACAGGGGAATGATGCAGGGCTTGGTAAGGGAGGTAACGAGAAAGGAACTGATGGGACAGAAGCAGTCATGTCAGCCCCCAAACGCGCATAACAAGGGATTTAGACGACCATTAAGGTAAGATTTACATAATCAATTCACTATTCACAATAATACTCCCTACATGGAAAAAAAGACTAACCGGAGCATCAGAGCAGGCACGACCCTATTTTGTAGGTCTCGGGGGAAGCTAAAAAATGAAGGAATGAAAGCCGTAGGAGATAAAAAAAGATTTAACAACCTCCAAATCTCTATGTTTTATATGCATGTGCTGAAGAGATTCACTAATGAAAGTAACATTTATCATGTGCAAACCATAAAATGAGTTCTCTGCGGCTTACATCATTGGCAATGGTCTCGCAGTGGGTCAAAGCCCCAAAGTGTCCAATACCCTTAACAAAAAGGTGAAACCAAAAATCAAATGGGAAGTAGACCCCTCCTCCAGCTCATAAAATGGACATGTCAATGGTACATCCACAACATGACTCTGTAAGTTCTCAGCCGGGGGAAGAGAATCAGTATAAAGGAAAAATGCAAAATGTTTTAGGCGTTGAGGTATTTGTAGCTTCCATAAATATGTATGTACCCAACTCGTCATCTTGAAGATAATGGTACAGTGGTAATCACGGATCATCGTAAGAAGGTAATACGCATTTTCCACTCGAGCCACAATGCCAATAATCCCTTCATGCCCCTCAACTAAGTTTTCATGATTTTGTATGCATCGTCTAGGTGGAAATGCAATTGCATAAGGTCTACGTCATGTCCCTATCAATTAAAGCATGATACCTATACAACTACAATATGGCACTCTTACCCTAAAACTCTGAGAGGCTGGTAGCACTGTATCATGGAAAATACTAATTGATATCGACCCATTGCAACGTGTTTTTGACACATCGACTTCGGGCTCTTCACTCATATAAAAATACTACGCTGCAACTAAGTAGGCCTATATCCCAGGCTTTCTTGGTAGATCTAGGAAAATACTTATCATTAAAGTCTCTCACAAGGAGAAACGCTGATTCCATAGGAATTCTCCACGTTTGCTTGATAAGCATAGCCAGTTCAGTGTCTTTTAAATCTCAAAAACCAACCTTCTTGTTAGTTTCGAACTTGTGAGATTTGGCCACGAGAATCAATGCATTTTCCTTTTTATATATGGACCTCCCCACCTAAACTTTCTAATCATTGCCCAACTATCCGGTAACAATGATTTGATTAAGATCTCCTTGAATCCCTTAAAAAGGATTCTTTCTGCTCCTTCTTTCTAACTCAATCCTTCATATTTTGAAAAATGTCTTTCTTTTAATGTCCACGTTCTCGATCAAAGTGTCAATCAGAAGGAATGATTTAAAAAAGCCTTTCCCTTTATTAATATCCATCACAGGTCATACTACCAAAACATATGAGGGTAAACCCTAATACTTTCCCTGTCATTGTACCTCTTGAATTGTCAAAATATCGCATATCTTATGCCACAAAGTCGTCCTAGTTTTGGGGCTAAACAACCACCCAAAATTATATGATTTAATCCTAAGCCTAGATGTCTTCAAAGAGTTGAATAGCCCACTGTAGATGTGTATCCTCATTCTCCGTGGCTTCCACAGAAAAATAGTGTGTCATGTGTGAAGAATAAATGAGATATTGTAGGCTAAACCGCGACAATCCAATCCCTTAATCCTCAATGCTCTCATAAGATCACCTAGAAGTGAAGAAAAAAAACCTCTGAACAAATTATGAACATATATAGCGACAAAGGACCTCCCTGGTGAAACCCTCTCTCTGGCTGCAAATTGCATGATTCTCCTTCATTCAAAGCAAAAGAAAAAGAGACACTAGGTAAGCACTGATCAATAATTTGTAAAACATCGCAGGAAACCCATTTGAGTGTGGGTACTTTTGATAAAACTACATTCAATACAATCAAATGCTTTACTCATATCCAACTCGACGCTCATATGTCCCAATTTACTCCTCTCGCCCTTCATTGTGTGGTGAAACTTGTGAGCTACTAATATGTTATAAGCAATGAGTCTACCAAGAATGAATACCGATAACGACTCATAGATAATATTTGGAATAATAGGGCAAAGTCTATCTCCGACAACCTTTGATGCAATACGATATACCACATTACATAGGCTAATATGACGAAATTACATAATGTGTTCAACGTGACTTGTCTATGACAACACGATCGTATACATATAGTTAGCCATAGGCTGAAAAACACCCTCGTTAAGAAATTTCAACATAAAAGCAATCAAATTTCACAATATCCACCCCTATGACAGAATGATTCATATCCACCACATCTAGTTTCTAGATCGTTCGGCAATTTGTTCCATATTACTAAGAATCTGACACTGAATAGCTCACGTAAATCAAAAGCTTCCTTAAAGCAGTTTATCTACAACTATTCTCTTTGACGTGAGCTCTAAAATTCTTCCCGCAACAACACCTCACTAAAATGCCCCAAGAAAAGCTAGGAAATTTACAGTCCTACCCCTATAGCTTAAAATTATCTCGTGCCTGCCTTTTAGCGACATAAGGCTTTTCATATAATTCAACAATACGAAACAAATGCCCCAAGATTGTGGCATGTACATCAATAAAATGCCGAGGATACGACTTCAAATCTACTGCAACTCCAAAATAACTTAACCGATATTTTAAATTTTCAACAGCTTTTACAACTCACTTAGTTTCCTGAACGATTCAGTCCCTTCCTAGTCTCCGACACTTCCAACTTTAAACATTTTTTATAAGGGCATATCTAAGAACTTTTCTAATAAAATCTTTAAAATATAAGCTTGAATAATGATATAGGGGTAAAAAATTTAATTACAGTCTTATAATCTTTGTCCAATCCCACGATAAAAAATATTATTATTAAGGGAATGAATAAGATGTGATAAAAAAAGATTAATGTAATGGTTACAAACTGTTTTCTACAATTTCAAACAATAAAATGAAAATCAGTACAAAAGTGTAAACACAAAGTCTTACTTTAGACATCCTAAACTTTAAGCTGTGGATTATTGTGCAATTATAAGAAATTTCATTTTGGATGAGTTTTTTTTAAAAAAATATAACGATAAATTTAGAGACCTACAGTGCAATTATCAAAATACAATATATATCCCAATAATATTAGAATTTTCATTTTATTTCCTCCTCCTCTGATCGGAAATCGCCTCTGGCCGACGGTTACCACCGGATTATGCCTTATTTCCACCGTCTCCATCGATTCCTCGCATATGCCGGTATCACGCTGCAATTCGCCATTATCGCCGTGAAATTCATAGCTCTGAGATTGCAAAACCCTAGGGTTTACAGATCTGGTGCCGCACTCCAGCGTTTGTGCGACGATCGATGACAGGGTTTGTGCTCTGATATCCTACATCGGCGACGATGATCCACAATTGTGCTCTAATCGACGATGGTGGGCGTTTATGTGATGGAGAAGGCAGCAGTTACTGGTGGATCTATCCGACCGAGGAGCAATGTTGGAGCACAACGGTGGAGCTTAGCGAAGGCACAATGGAGCAGAGCGGCGTCATGATGGAGTGAAAGAGCAGCATTGCAGAGTGGAATAAAAGTGCGAGGAGCACAGCGACAGCGTGACAGAGTGGAAGAGGAAGGGGTCACCAGCAAAACCATGCCGAAAAAAAAGGTGTGTGCATAAGAAGAAGATGCATGTGGCTTCATGCGCGTCCTAATGTGGCGACGGAGATTGGTGGCAGTGTTGGACGATGACAGACGGAGGTTTTGCAGGTCATAGTTGAGGTTTTATGTTTTGTTTTATTTTTTCCCAAAAATATTACTAAGGTTTAATTTGTTTTGGTTGAGGTCCTAAGCATTAAAATGTTGCTTGGTGTTGTGGTTTCTTCTTTGTCATCTGATGTGAAAGGCTCTGGTTTGAGCCTTCTGAGGCCTTGTTTTTTGAATAATATTTTGGAGTTAAGTGCTCATATAACCCTATGTTTTGATGGTTTGTGCTAATATGACCATGTGAAGTTGGAAAGTGCTATTGTAACCCTGTGTTTTGCTTGAATGTGCTAATATGACCTTGGAGGTCTGAATTTGGCTGGAAATACATGAAATAACTATTATACCCCTTTTTAAAGAAAAATAAAAATTTAGAACAAGTGAAATGACAGTTATGCCCTCATTCATTTATTTCCTTATTCTTTCCTCCACTGTTGAAGAAGAAGCAAAACTATTCTTTCCTTCTTCTTTCCTTCTTCTTTCCTTATTCTCCGCTTCGCCTAACCTCCGCTCCACCGCTCCACCTAACTTCACACAACTCTACTCCACCTAACCTCTGCTCCGCTCCACCTAGCTTCGCTCTGCCTAACTTCACACAACTCCGCTCCACCTCTGCTCTGCTTCACCAAACTTCACACAACTCCACTCCGCCTAAAGTCTGCTCCACCTAACTTTCGCTCTGCTCCACCTAGCAATTCAACGGAGATGGTAGCAGCAAGTCTGATTCTGCCGGATGAGATCTCCCTGCCGCCGTACCACCGCGATAGCAATCGAGTGGGCCATAGTGTAGAAGGATCTTTGGACCGGCAACAGTATGGGGTGATATCCCATTGCAGGATTTGGGATTTCCGGAGCATCAATAAGAGAGATTGAACCATCTCTAATGAGCTCGATAATTCAAAAGGTTAGAGTGCTCTTGGATTTATCGTTGATTTCTGGGTTTGGATTATGTGTGCTGGCTATTGCAAATTCATTCTTATGGAATCCAAAGGGATGGGTTTTGATTTTTCTTGGCTGGAACTGGCCATCTTTTCCAAATTTTGGCTGCCGCAGGTGGCGGAGGTGCAGTTGTTGTTGGCTGTGGTCTAGTGGCTCATTTCTAAATTCCGCCCTGCGGCGACAGCAGAGCGGTGGCAGAGCAGCGATAGAGGTGGCGGAGCGGAGGCGGAGGTGGCAGTTGCTATGGTTATGGAGAAGAAGAAGAACCTAGTGTATTTTGGTCAATAGATTTATAATTTGAAGGTTAGTGGTATTTTAGTATTTGGTCAATGCCGGAAATAACAAAGTCAACGAGAGAATAGTGC
Organism: Rubia yunnanensis; assembly: GCA_037428765.1. Taxonomy (NCBI): domain Eukaryota; kingdom Viridiplantae; phylum Streptophyta; class Magnoliopsida; order Gentianales; family Rubiaceae; genus Rubia; species Rubia yunnanensis. The sequence continues at coordinate 27,538,665 of CM075069.1, read as the reverse complement.
CAATTGGTTATATCGGCACTTCTGATGCAAAACACAGGGCTACAATAGCACTTTTCAACTTCACAGAGTCATATTAGCACAAACCTCCAAAACATAGGGTCAGATCAGTATTTTGCCCTAATATTTTTGAGACACCTGAGGTTTAAAACTTATTTGACAAAGTATATAATTAATTAAAGGTCTTTGGTGTAGTGGTTTGTACTCTTCCTTCTGAGGTTGTACTTCTGGGTTCAAATCCCACCAGAATATATTTTTTTGAAGAATTTATGTTAGTGAGGTACTGTAAAATTGTTTTTGAGGTTTGTAGCTTTTTTCTATGATGTTGATATTTTTCATTATTCCGGTGAGGTACAGTTGATATGAGTTAATGTTTTTGTAGTTTAAATGGGTGATATGGATTGATTTTTTTATTTTTATTTTCTCATGTTGATATTTTTCATTTTCCAGCTGAGGTTTTGGTAGTAGGAGTTGATGTTTGTAGTGTCTTTTTTCTTATGTTGATGTTTTTCATTTTTCGGATGAGGCTCATGTGTTAGGAGTTGATGTTTGTAACTTTTTTTGTGATATAGATTGAATTTTGTTTTTTTAAACTGTTGATGTTTTATGATTTTCAGATTGAATAATCTATACTTTTGGGGTACTGTATCTTTTTTGTTGATGTTTTTAGTTTTTTTCTCTCATGTTGATCTTTTTCATTTTTCGATTGAGTTTTAGTTGATATAAGTCAATGTTTTGTAGTTTTTTGGGGTTATATGGGTTGGTGTTTTTAGTTTTTTTTCCTCTTGTGTTGATGTTTTTTACCTTTTGTTGTCGTTTTTCATTTTTTGTTAGTGCTTCAAATGTAGATTGTAGGTGCTTATTTTATAACTTGTGTGTGTTATGAAACAAATTGGTGCTTAGAGTACAACTTGTAAGTGCTTCAATCGTTGCTTGTTAGGAGTTGATGTTTGTAGCTTTTTTTATGATATGGTTGATTTTTTGTAGTACATTTTCCTTACGTTAACGTTTTAATTTTTTTGTCAGTGCTTCAAATGTAGGTTGTAGGTGCTTATTTTATTACTTGTGTGTGTTATGAAAACAAATCGGTGCTTAGAGTATAACTTGTAAGTGCTTCAATCGATGCTTGGGTGATATAGTTAGTGTTTGTAGTTTTTTTAGAAAAGGATAATTTAGCTTTGTTGAGGTTTTTATGATTTTAAGTTGATTTTTTGTTAGTCGTAGTCGAAGTTTTTTATTGATTTTTATTTTATTTTTTAAATATATATTTGGCTGCAGGTTTTTTAGTTGATGTTTTATGATTTTTCGTTGATGTTCTACTATTTTATGCTGATGTTGTTGCAGTTTTTTTATTGATTGTTTGCATTTTTTATTTTTTAAAAAAAAACCTGATTTAAAAAAAAGTACAGATTGCGGGTGGCGTGAAAATGATGGGAAGAAATTGGACAAAAAGCCCCTGGAAAGTTATTAGCGATAGATCCTTGTAAAATAATTATCGATGGGTTCCTGTAAAATTATTAGAGATAGGTCTCCGGATCTAGAATATTGTTAGAATTGTAGAAAGATCTCTGCCTAAAGTTTAGGCTAACTCACATGAGACCATCCCAAGTGTAAAACAATAAAGGGTAAGTATCAGGAAAGATGGTTTGTCCATAAGCTTATGGACAGGCCATGGACTATTTTAAAAAATGGGGTTCAATTTGTAATTAATAAAAAATCAGGTACTAATTAGAGAAAGTAGCTTTTGAACCCTTTCTTCTTCCTCATTTTTTATCTCCACTTTTTCTTTCATCGTTCTCTCTCTGTTTCTCTATTTTTCCTCTCGGTCTTCCTCTGTTATCGGTAAGCGAATGGACAAAATCATCGCCAATTCTAAAAACCCTAGCTCCTCTACCCTCCACACCCCTTCTTCTATGCTCAAAACTCAGGAAGCAAGTGCCCGCAAAGAAGCATGTAGAAGCGGCGTTACTCTCATAAACAATTTCATCGCTCCAAATTCCTCGTCAAAGGCGATGACACCGTTTTTTATGAGTTGAGCAAGCTGGAGGGCTTGAACAAGCCCTTGCCCCTGGACGAAGATCTTCCTGGCATGGGACAATTTTATTGCTTACACTGCGAATGAGTTTTTTAGCTTTTTTTTGTGGATTTATGTTTCAATTGGTTGATTATTTTCTGGGCATTTTATGTGCCTTAGTATTGCAGTTGTTCTTGCATGTGCGTGAGCTACTTAACCTGGCCTGGAAATTTATGGTGGTCTATGTTTAACATCATTGGATAAGGCTTTTATATTGTGCAAATTGATGTTTTTTTTACTTCTTTTTGAATTGGTGATCATCTACGTTTTATGAAATTACGAGGTGCATTCGTTTATTTATATGTTGCAACTGTTATTATCCAACGTATACATGTTAGTTGTATTGTGAATGACTTTTTTTCTTCTATTTTTTGCTTATCGTTCGTTTTGAATTACGAGTTGCATCTGTTTACTTATATTTTGCACATGTTAGTATTTAATGTGTACTTGTTAGTTGTATTGTCTATGACATTTTATTTTCATTTGTTGTTATTTGTACGTTTTGAATAACAAGTTGCATCTGTTTACTTATATGTTGCATATGTTAGTATTCAGTGTGTACTTGTTAGTTGTCTGTGTATGCCTTTTTATTTTCATTTGTTGTTAATTGCCTGTTTTGAATTAGGAACAACATATGTTTACTTATGTGTTGCATCTGTTATTATCCAGTATGTACTTGTTAGTTGTGTTGTGTATAAATTTTTTATTGCATCTGTTTACTTATATATTGCATATGTTAGAATCCAGTATGTGTTTGTTAGTTTTATTGTGTTTTACTTTTATTTTCATTGTTGATTATTATTAGTTTTGAATTATAAAGTGCACTTGTTTGCTTATATGTTGCACATGTACATATCCAATGTGTACGACTTTTTGCAGGAGTTGGATCAATTTTTTTTTTGATATTAACTTTTAAGGAATCAAACAACATTGAACATTGGACTCCATAAAACTTTCCGACGCAAGGAGGATTCAAACGAAAATGACACTGAAATTGAAGATTTGAAGATGATCCCCTTTTGAAGATTAATAATTCATTGTATTAGAGACTGTTAGTTAATCTAGATAGGAAAACTGTTGTAATTGCAGGTTCCCTAATGGAAGATTTCTGTCACGAGCACTTTATCTTCCATTTTGTTTAAATGTTAAGAGCCTCTTTCATGTTTGAATTTGACAAAATTTGCATATTTTTTTATACAAAGTATGCTCGTGTTTTTGAAAACAAGCACATGTTTTAATGTAATTAGTATATATTGTACGGTATTAAATGCAGTACATATGAAAAATTTAAAAAACTATAAAATTATGTGACATCATTTGTGTATACTATAAGAGAGTACTAATTGTAGATTAACATATGCATGTTTTAGCAAAACATAAACGATTCATAAGGTAAATTATGCATTGCCTCATGGCAAAGTTTTGCTATTCATAAAAATAAATTGATAATTTAAAATCATATGCGTGTTTTTATTTAAACAATACATGTTGTAAAAAAATAATGCAGAGTTAATATGACAATTTTAAATTGTCAAATTTTAGTCTCATCTGTCTGTGTACACTATAACATATACTAGTTTTAGACTAACGTATGCATGTTTTAATAAAATAGAAACGATCCATAACTTATCTTATACATGATCTCTTTGAAAAGTTTCATAATCCATATACACAGTTTTAAAAACAAATGCATGTTTTAACACAAACGATACGTATTTGTAAGGTAACAAGTGCATGCTATATTCGAAATTTTTTAGAAGCATTTAATTAGTTTTTTGAATATTTTCCACATTTTTTTTTACATGTTCATAGCTGCAGAATTCATACATCTAGAAGTTTCAACAACAATATCCAAACTTCCAAAAATGCAACATTTTTTGGATTCCTAGATGAGGATCATCCAACTGCCGGAGCTTCCTCCAGCACTGTATTCATAATCAGCGACAGGAGCTTCCTCTTCTTGTGCCTCCTTGGTCTCCTCAGGCTCCCTGTAGAACGAGAAGGAAGCGACGGGAGAAGAAAGATCGCGATCCATATCAATTACCATGTTGGCATAAGCCATCAAGGACTCAAAGCCGACATTCTTGGAATTCATACACGCCGATAAGGATGAATCCAACGAATCATCAACTCACATCATGAACCAATCTCCTGCAGATTCTCAGCTTCTCCAATATGTGAAAACATGCCTTGAAAAGGTTAGTTCATTCCTTAAAATTGGAGTATGTTCATTAACATCTGCTAAACATGTTCATGGATTTATTTAACATTCTTTTACCACTAACTATGCAAAAAAAAGAAAAAAGAGTATGGGATAAAAAGGTATCAAACTTTTTTTTTATGTATTACAACTATGTAGATGTTGTGTACTGTAATCAAAATCAAGTGATAGAATCAAAGGAGCTCCAAAAGTGGGTTAATTTTAAGAAACTTCTAGATAACATAAGTAATAATTACAGTGTGCATTACTAAGCTCAAGAAATAAGAAATATCGTATATAATGATTGTTGAACGGATATTGATAAAATATGTGGAAATTAAATAACGAAATTACACGAACAATTTAATATAAGTAAGAATAATAAAATTTTATTAACTATTCATGCATATAATTGGAAAGTTTAAAATACAATTAATAAACACGTTTCAAGCAATCACATATATCACATATTGATGGAGTCACGAGTAAACTCGCTGTCCTTGAAACGAATGAGTCCCGTCGTGGACATCGTTCCCGAGGATAAAACCATCGAAGGTAATTTTAACCAGTAAAATTACCTCGGAGTCACACAAAGCCCAAAAGACTATAACCGACGAAGACAGAGAAATCACTGACAAAGACAGAGAAAGAAAGAAATCACTGACAAAGACAGAGAAAGAAGATAAGACTCAAGTTTAGAAGTAGGGAGGAACTTGAGAATGGTGCGAGATTTCTGTCTGACATAGATGCTCCATTTATAGATGTCTAAGAAACCCTATGAGAAAATATTCTCTAACCACCAAATATTTTACAAATATTTGAATAGATTCTGGAAAGATAAGAATATCTCATATTCCTTATTATGATTAACCGCGTATCAAATCTCATATATTCCACACGTGATTCCAAGAATCTTTGTTACACGGTTTGGGCTTTCTAGAGACTTCCACACGATCCAAACTTGTTTTAGACAGTAAAAAAATTAGGGAAAACTTATTATGTGCAAATGAATTTCCGCCTAATTTTCCATTCCAAGAGTGACTCTTTGAGCATCCATATCTCATTCACCCTTTATCTGTTTTGAGAGTTTAAATAGTCAATTTTATAGTACTCGCAGAGGAGAATCCAAAAACGATGCCCACTGACTCTAATTCAGTTTGAGCCCAACTCAAAACGAAGCCCAAAAGTTGACAAAATTCAACTTGTTTTACAATCATTTTCCAACAATCCCCCACATGAATAGATATTGATGTGGAATCAGAACAATCACGCCAGACACAGAGTTTGACTTGGTGATAGATTCATTTCGACGGCATAAATGCTACATAGGATAAGTAGGTCTCACTTTTTGAACTTTCCCTTGAGAGAGTATACTTAGCCCGCTGGTTAGGAAGTAGACGCGATGTCCTTGAACTTCCCCGACCGCTTGTGTGAACGACAATGCAATTCCCATAGATATCTTTCCTAGCCTTTGTGATTTCCTCGGTTATGTCCATTAATTAGGCCATGGTACACCCCTAGTTCTGTAAGGTTTCTAAGGAATCACATTCCCTTTCGAAGCGGCCACACTTCTCGCTTACACAGGTGATTCTTAGCGTAAGAGCAGTTATGTAAACTATGCGTTCTTTCAAGTATCATACACTCGATGATGTGAATCATCAAAAGCGATTTAATACTTAACCTCCATTCACTTCACTGTTTCTTCATCATAGGAATAAGACAAGCCCCCCACAGTGATCGCGATGGGTCTTTGAAGTTTAGTTGTCCCTTTAAACCTAGATCTTGGGATCTCCAGTCACATAGGTTGGGTGTCCATGTACGTAACTCATCATTTATTGGACTTATTCCTATTCCTTTCGATGAGTTCTCAACTAACTATCGATTTAATTTCTTCGTCAAGAAATCGGTTCGTTCCTTTCGTCAAAGAATCACAACCCTTATCACATTAACCTTACGTAGTCAACATTGATAATTCTTGCAGAGAGTAGTTGTCTAATGGTATAGTGTCTATGTCGAGATGCACCACCATCGATATAGCTTTACGGTACACCAATAGGCATTCACATGCTTTGGTGATCCTAGGATATCCTCCACTAAAGGGCATGGACAATCATTCTTTTCCCAATTTTGTCCAACACAACGGACTTAGATTCCTTTATGAATCTAGCAAGAGAGAATAATTTCTCTACACAATTCAAGCCATATCCATGAGTCTTACACAGTGCTTGTGTCCAGTGATCATTATGGATTACTCATGTATCATCTTACTTTCGATCGTAAGCAATGTCTGATGTACACTATAATAGGTACTAATGACTCTTGAGTACTCTTCTTAAGAGACAACTCACCTTTACAAAGGCAACTCATAATGTTAGAGTCATTGAATACGACACATCTCTCAGAGACTCAATCATCATATTAATATTCATATCAATGAGAAAATCATCAATACAAAGACATAAATGACATGGTCATTTTTCATGTCCCTTAGCGTATATGCCATCATCGAACTCCTTGATTCATTATCATTGGCTAAACAACAATTAGTTTGGTCAAATGATGGGTCGTTTAGAAGCATTGAGCTTTTCATATTGCTCTATTCAGATTTTACTATCTAAATCTCCAATTTACCATTTAGGTCCATTAGATGTACTTATAGCTTTCACAAATCCTCAATAGCAAGTACCATCACCTTTGGACTCATTCTTGCATTCAGAGAACACCCATCAAGTACACAAATATACTTACTAATCATTGAAATCAACTAGTGCTCTAGTGATTTGCACTCATGTGGTAGATCAATATCTCTACTGATCATTGTTTTCAACAAACATCGTTTCATGGAATCTCGTTTCCTTTGTTGGTTTATCCTCAATCTATAACGATTCCATCTATAAACTCTTAAGTTCATTTAAGATAAATCAGGATCTCTATATGAAATTTCCACAAAATACACTTTCCATCAAGATGTATTTCTAATTTTCGTGTATTTCTTGTGAATCTGAAGAAATTGATAGCACTTTAACACTGTGCATATCTAGTAAAGATACTGTTTAAGCATTCATTTTACTACATTCGCAATATGTTAACCCCCACATTCGAAAGAACTTGTAGGATTGCTCTTAGGAGTTTTATTTTCCTCATTCCCAAGGTATCTTATTTAAAAGATATCTAGCCAACGTAAAGGCTCCCTCACATCGCTTTGATCATTTCTAGCGATTTTGTTCAACCACCACATTTAGTTGGTGTAAGTACATAAGAATGATCTAGTGAACTCCTACATCGTGAATCACATTCACCAAAGGATTCTACGTGCCTGCCTTCATGGCCACTTATAACCACAAATGGTTTTAATGCATTACGTACGTGGTTTTGTTAATTTTACGTCTACCACTTTTGACAACATTATTTTGTCCACCTCAATGACTTGTAAAAGTCTTGTTTGTTCAAATTTGAATAAAACACCAGGTTCTTACCCATAAATTTCTTTTAGGGATAGTTCCTTTCAAATCATAACACTATCGTATATTTTACCGTGGAAGTCTCTCTTATTCGTTCAACATTCTTGGAATTAGAGATGACTAAACTTATCAATCTCAATTAACCATTCATCCCATCATGATTACTATCACAATAGTGTAGTATCAAGTAATCAATGATTCAGTTAACTATCCAATTTAGGAATTTCTCTGATATCCCTAATGGCGCAGATTTTTCCAATTATGTAGGTACAATGTGAGTTTACTAACTCCACACAAATATCATACCCATATTCAAGTCAAATTTAAGTACAAATTCACTTGACTTCTAGACTTCTCAAATCCAATTTGAGTGCTTTCGTGCTCGAAACACATTTGAGTCAATTGCTCAACTCGAGTTCGAGTTCACGCCTAAACTCGAGTTTGAATTCACGCCTAAACTCGAGTTCGAGTTCTTATATTCCCAACTCAATCCACTCGATTCTAAGTCTCTCATGATGACTTTTCACCTTGAGTTATTCCTATCAAAATTCATATTATCATTGAATTTTTAGGTTTTCATCTTCCCCCACATTGGGTTAATTTCATTTAACATCCCCACACATGTCAAGTTCCTTAGAACCTCGTGTCTTAGGGTTCGTAAACCAAATGTCTTAGTACTCTCTTATCTCAGAATTCTTAGGTTTTCCAACCAAAATCTAGAGATTTGACCAAATGTCTCCGGATTTCCAATCTCACAGTTCTTAGGTTTTCCACCCAAAAACTAGAGATTTGACCAAAAGTCTTGGGATTCCCAATCTCGAGATTCTTAGGTTTCTCAACCGAAGTCTAAAGTATTTCCCAACAATTCTTAGATTACAAGTAATCCGAATTCTCAGCATAGTCACGACAACTCATGCTTAAGGGTTTATCGTCATGGTTCATAAAACAATACCCTAGACATAGTTATAAACTAGTGTCTTCACGTTCATATTTTCTAGGTCATACACAATAACCAAAATATGTTGAACGCTCAAGCATTCATGCTCTTTTCAATCAATGTACAACTTTTCAGAGTTATAATATGAATGGTTAACGAAGTCCAATCTTTATAGTTTTCCATCAGTCAACTAAGCCGATCTCTGTAGCTTTCCGTCAATCGACTAAGCCACTTAATCTCATGCACATATTCAAAATCACATAAAATGATTGTGCACTTTATTTTCATATAATTTTTGGAACCAACCATTTAACAAGAATTGCATCAATCTCGGTTGACCAATTAAGCAAAGCCAATTACCATAACATTAATCACGCCAAAGGCTTAATCAAATCATTGTCAATTGGCAAATATTTGGATCATTACCCACTTCACTTTATTTAATATCAACAAAATGGCAACAACATATTACCTTTAACCACATCCGGATGCTTTGAAATACATTAGTTCCATTCAAAATAAAATGCTTGCAAATTACCCGAGCCACACCATAAATCAACAAATTGATTTTCAAGAAATAAAAACTATATTTCGAGACAAGGAAACTCAATTTGCGTAATTTAAAGAGGTTTTCCAACCATATACGTAATTATATGCATATCACCATACCATATATTTTTCATGTTCATTAGACCTTCGAATTAAAATTCGTAAGTATATCATATATTTTTCATGTACATTGCACCTTCGAATTAAAATTTGGAAGTATGAAAAAAAATCTCATGCATATAATATTTTTGTACCATCATGGCATAAACATACATATAGGTAAAGAAACTTTTTTTTCATTTAGAAGATAATCCAACCGACATGTAAGTTTTGGTGACATATTTGTATTTTCTAACAAGACTGTTTCAATCCGCCCATTTATAGGCAAGCAAACATTCGATTTTGGAAGAGTCATAGTTCAACTTCCCTCCATCTAAGCATGTTTCTCAAAGATATATATCCGTATATACTAAGAATCACCCATGCATACATACCAAAAACAAATGGTTAAATTACCAAAAACAAATGTAAATGTATGTATCGCATATAAATATTATGTATAATATTTTCAAACCCTGAATTACGAATATTCAAAATTAAATATTCGAACCATAAATACTCGAAAGCAATTAAGCATGCAAATTGTTATATAATTTCACATGCAAATTGTTATATAATTTCACATGCAAATATTTATGTAATATTTTGACTATTCCAAATTTTGAATATGCAATTGGAACATATTGCACTTTAATGGCCTCAAATTCAACATCCAATTGTCTCAAACTGGCATGCAAATTAAGCATTAATACAACATCCAGTTGTCAGCATGCAATTGAAGTATATAAAGTGTTCAGCATGATTCAATATGATGCATGCAAATTACCGAACCAAATTTTCTTACTTAAAGATGCAAACAAGATTCGGTTTATACCGTACGCAGCATGCAATTTCAATAATACTCGAGCATGCATTATGCATAATTCCACAGAAAGAAATTTCGGTCACAAAAAATTGTGGCATGCAAATTTTTTTCTCAATCAGAGAATGTATAATAGCAATGCTATATTCCATGTAACTCGGGCATGCATTATTTCGTACAACAATTTAATCAACATGCATATTTTCATTTTGGCATGCATAATATATTTCGATTAACTATTTAGTCAAATATTATCACATGCAACTCCCAATTCTGGGCATGCATAATATATTTCGATTAACTATTTAGTCAAATATTATCACATGCAACTCCCAATTCATTACGAAGTATACTTCATACGATTAATCCAAAATAGGCATACATATATGACATGCATATTGCAGCATATAATTTCCAATTCCAAACCAGGCATAATTCGCTAGTATATAAGTCGGATGCATGACATATGATTTGCAATTCCAAACTAGGTATATAAGTCGCATACATGACCTATAATTCGCAAAGGCATATAATTCGCATACAACATGTATTGCCTGTTACGACATATAAGACATGTGATTTCATCGACATAGACAATAATTTCGGCGTGTAATTTTCCGACTAAATTTAATCAATATAATTCACAAAATATCATTCGTTTCAAGACCGGTGTGATAAAACATGTGGAAATTAAATAACGAAATTACACGAACAATTTAATATAAGCAAGAATAATAAAATTTTATTAATTATTCATGCGTACAATTGGAAAGCTTAAACTACAATTAATAAGCACGTTTCAAGCAATCACATATATCACATATTGATGGAGTCACGAATAAACTCGATGTCCTTGAAACAAATGAGTCTCATCGTGGACATCGTTCCCTAATTTTAACCAGTAAAATTACATCGGAGTCACACAAAGCCCGAAAGACTATCACCGACAAAGATGGAGAAATCACTGACAAAGACAGAGAAGAAGATAAGACTCAAGTTTAGAAGTAGGGAGGAACTTGAGAATGGTGCGAGACTTATGTCTGACATAGAGGCTCTATTTATAGATGTCTAAGAAACCCTATGGAAAGATAAGCGGAAGATCTGATTCCCGTAATCAAAGAAAATATTCTCTAACCACCAAATATTTTACAAGTATTTGAATAGATTCTGGAAAGATAAGAATATCTCATATTCCTTATCATGATTAACCGTATATCAAATCTCATATATTCCACACGTGATTCCAAGAATCTTTGTTACACGGTTTGGGCTAGACTTCCACACGATCCAAACGTGTTTTAGACAGTAAAAAATTAGGGAAAACTTATTACGTGCAAATGAGTTTCCGCCTAAGTTTCCATTCCAAGAGTGATTCTTTGAGCATCCATATCTCATTCACCCTTATCCATTTTGAGAGTTTAAACAGTCGATTTTATAGTACTCGCAGAGGAGAATCCAAAAATGATGCCCACTGACTCTAATTCAGTTCAAGCCCAACTCAAAACGAAGCCCAAAAGTTGATGAAATTCAACTTGTTTTACAATCATTTTCCAACAATGATATATTGAAAATGTTCCTAATATTTATGTTTATTAAACAAAAAGAGAGAAAGATCAAAGACACACAAAGAAGCAGGAACTGTATAGTGAAGAAGTTTCAGAAGTATGAAAGCTCGATCCCAAATACTTCAGCATTGTTGATCTCTCAAGTGGAACTGAAACTGGTGGCCGGGGTTTTGACCATGCCGAGATTGCACAAGAGATCATTATAAACTTGCACAAGCTTGATAGTCATGGGGGATACATATCAATGATGTTAACTGAAACATAAGCTTATTGAAGCAGCTAAAAATGTAAATAGAAGTAGAAACCATATGTTTCATTCCCCTAATTCCAACTTAGCAAGATTATGTGGTAATTACTGAATAGATGATCCAATTAAATACTTACCATTTACCACAACTTGTCCATATAAGCTTTGGCGAGGAGCGAAAACTTCACGTGAGACCTTGGATGATTTCCTCTCGGATCCCCTTTTTACAGAATGCTTTCTCTCTAGAAGAAGGGGCAACAAGGAATGCGAACTACGCCTTTCAGTTGGCATAACATCTTCAATAAGAGGCTTATGCAAAGTAGTAGGCATTATCTCAGGAGTGTGTCTCCTTGTGAGTAAGGAGGACATGAATGAGCTGCCTAAGCGAGTTAGCGAAGGCGTCCCCAGGAAGTTAATACTCGGAGATGGTACGCTACCGTACAAATCGATGGACTGCCTGAAATAATCATTTCACAAAGAATGAGAATCCAAAACCTCAAAACCTCTCAACATACCCGAACTACCACTAATGATCACAACAATGCTGAAAATGATCAAAACATCAGCTAAAAAAACTCTAGCAATGCAAACATAATTAGATTGAGTTCAGCAGACATAAGATACATAGCACAGTAGCGCAAAAACTATTACAATATCTTCCTCAATTACTCTATACAAACACAAATATAATAGATATTAAGCATAAAACCCTAGACTTATAGATAATCATCATCAGGTCAAAATAAACAGCATTTCCCTACTACGTGAGTATACCAATAATATCTAGTCACGGTGTTCGATCATAAGTCAAGGCAAAAAAAGCGCTCAATTTCTAATTTCAAAAAACAAAACACACATAAACCATCACAAATCATTTCAAAAACTATGTATTAAGGTTTGTCATTTGTACACCATCTTCAAGAACAGAGGTCGGAGAATCAGCAAGCGGTTCGTCTTGCCCAAAGATGGTGGAAAAAGGAATTAGCCATGCCGAGCTCGATTCCGACGGGAAGCGACTCGTACAGGAATCCAAAACAGCTTCTTCTATCCAACATGCAGAGATTCCTTTGCCCGGAGACGACGGGCTGATACTGATAGGCTCTGATACTATTCCAGCGGCCAAAAGCCCTACGTTCTTCGGCGTCCACCTTTTTGTGCGGCAGATTTAGAGTCTCAATCATTCCTATTCAACTGGCGCTGGCAGAGCCGTAAAAGATGAGATATGGCGGGAATATTTGAGTACAATTGGGGCACTCTCAGTACTAAGTTTTTTACCATTTATTAAAGGGTGTTCCTATATCACGCCCTGTATTTTACTAGTTTACGCCCTAATACGTATATACATGTATAATACTAGATTTAATTTTTCAAAATAAAACAAAAATTAAAAAACCAAAAACAAAAACAATCTGCCACCACCGCTGCCACCACCGCTGCCGCCACCACCGTCGGAACCACCGCCCCGTCCCCAGCTCTACCGTAGCACACCGCCGTCCAGCTCCACCATAGCCTGCCGCCGTCATCCCTAGCCCACTGCTTGTCTTCTTCTTCGTTCCCATCCCCAGCAAAACCCTAGGCCGCCATTCCTCATTCTCCTTCGTCCCCATCGAACAAAACCCCAGCCTGCCGTCCTTCCTTCTCCTTCATCCCCGTCGAGCAAAACCCAGCCTGAAAGGAGAATCGAGAACCGAAGAGGAGAAGTAGGAGGGGAGAGCGGCGGAGAGCGACAAAGAAGCATGAAAGGAGAGCAGCAGAGAAGTGGAAGAGGAGAGTGGCGAAGAGCGGGGGAGAACCGAGGTGGAGGAGAACCGGGGTGGGAGAACCAGGTGTGGAGAACTGGGAGAAGGAGAAAGAGAAGGAAAATGGGGAGAGGAGAAAGAGATTGGGACCAGAGAACAGAGCGGGGAGAGGAGTCGCCGGAGATGACGGAGTCGCCAGAGAAGATGAACCAATCGATGGAGAAGATGCCGCTCGTCGTCAGAGAAGACGAAACGAGCGATGGAGAAACGGGAAAAGAGAGCGGCGTAGGAGAAAGGAAATGCCGGGGGAGAAAGGAAACAACGGAGAATGGTGGCGGACGGAGGGGACAGAGAAAGGAAACGGCGGAGGAGAAAGGAAACGGAGGAGAGCGGTGGCGGAGGAGAAAGGAAATAGCGGAGAGCGACGGCGGTGCACGGAAGCCAGTGGCGGTGCTCGGCGGCGTCGGCGTCGGTAAATAATAAATTTAATTTAATATTAATTTAAATATAATTTAATTATTTAAATTAAATTTAAAATACATATTGTATACTATATAGTATAAATACAAGACATAATCAAGTAAAATATAAAGCATGATATAACGATTCACTTATTAAACTGGCTAGCAAAATTTTTAAATTTTTTTTTCTAAATTTACAAATTGATCTTTGATCTGCCTATTAATTTATTAGTTTATGTACATGACGCCTGCAAACCATTTAATTATTAATAGAAGGGATAAGTGTCAATATAAGTCTATCTACTTGGGTAAGTGCCAATATAATCATCGGATAATTTTTAGTGCCAAAACAACCTTATTTACTTAATGTAAGTGCTAATATAACCCTACATAGTATATTCCGGCATTGACTTGTCATTTTCGGTCATTGACCAACCGGAAATGACCACCATGCCCTTTGGGCCAAATTCAAAATTTAGAAAACCATTCTATCCACCAAGAACACATAGCTCTTCCACCGCACCATTCATTCCGGCGCCATCCCGCCACTCCTTCAGTGCCGCTCTGCCTGTTCACAAAAGAAAGACACTTCATTCTTGCCATCCATCAAATTCATTTTCTTTGATTCTGCAACAATGGCAGCTTTTGCTCCGAATGAACAACTCCAAAGCACCATATTCGTCACACTCATCCATCTCCCCCACATCACCGTATAGAACCCAAGATCAATCACTTTATAGAACCCAAGATCAATCACTTTATAGAACCCAAGATCAATCACCGTTGCTCCAAGAATGTTGTCCCCAAATACAAGAACAACAAAAATAAACAAAAAATGGATAAACAAAAACTTCTCTTAAATTACATGTTCTTGGTGTGGTGAGAGTTGCTTCGAATCAGACAGAAATTGCTTCGAATCGTCACTCCACCCAGCTCTGACACTCTGCCACCCACTCCACCTCGCCTGATGCCACTCCGCTCCACCACCATCGCGATGCCCGATGCCACCCCGCCTCGGTGCCACCATAAAACCCCAACCCATCTCGCCGACGCACTTTGGTCCGCCACCATCGCGACGCCACGACGCTACCCAGCCCTGGCGCCACCGCTAAGCCCTAACCCACCCCGCTCCGATGCCACCCACCCAACGCCACCCTGACCGACACTATCCCACAAATCGAAGAAGAAGCAAAGAAGAAGACAAAGAAAGCAAATCAATGAAAAAGATAAAGCATGAGCCCAAATCGATCGAAGAAGCAGCAAAAGAGTGGTATAATTGAAGTTTTAAATTATTTTCAGTTTTTTATTATTTTTCATAAGGGTAAAAGTGTCTTTTCATGTAATCCTGGCTAAACATTACCGAAATAGGTATATTTGCCCTTACCTTTATTATCTAGGGTTATATTTATATTTTCAATTATCAAAATATTATATCGACACTTATGTAAATTAGGTAAGTTTATAAAAGCACCTTTCTCCAATTAGAATTGGATTCTGGCAATACATGTATGCTGTACCCCACACCCAAGAGGGCCATAAATACGTTTCGCAGCTTCTTGTTTTTTCTAAAACCACTTCCCTCTCTCTCACACACACTCACTGAATAAATAAACACCCCCACCCTTCCCTCACGAAAAAAGAGACCCCAACAAAAACCCCTCACTTTAAACTGCACTGGCAACGTCGTAGAATGGCGTCGTCGCCGTCGCCGTCGCCGCCGCCGCCATCACCCGATGACAAGAACTATCTGCCGCCGTCGACTAGGGACAAAGGCTTTCCGGTGGCGCCGCCTGAGTTTCGTTGCGGAAGGAAGGACGGAGGGGGATGGCAGTGCAAGCAGTGGAGGATCCATAAAAAACGGTACTGCCAGACGCATTACTTCCAAATTGTTCTCAAAATTAAAACTCCGAAGGAGGAGACCTCAACTCCAACTCCGGTAAGTATTGTTAGGGATTCTCAGAAGCGTACGCGTGGCTCTCAGCCGTCTAGTCGTAAAAGCGGTGGCTTTTCTGTAGGTAAGGGGAAAAAGGTGGGGATTTCTGGGGACGCGCTGCCTGTGAAAAAACCTAGGAGCAAAATGGTGACGGTGGAGGATGAGAATGAGGACGACAACAACGAGGGGATGGATAAAAAAATAAATTCGGGGAGAAAGGGTAGAATTGGGGACGGGGGGAATAATGTGGGTAAAAGTGGTAAAAATGAGGTCTTGGGTAAGAAGTTGAAGGCTGGGAGGGAGGAGGATGACAGTGATGGTGTGGGGAGTTTCTTGGCTCGTGCGAAATTGCTTCATGGGAAGAAGGTTTTGAAAACTGAGTGGAAGGATGAGAATCACGAGAGTGGAGAGGATGTGGGCCAGGTTAGGAGAAGGGGAGGGTTGAAGTCTGGGAGTAAGAATTATAAGGATGAGAGCAGTGAGGAGACTGAGGAGGAGGAGGTGGAGAGGGGTAGGGAACAAACTAGGGCAAGGACTAGTGGTGCGATGCTAGGTAGTAAGGGGAAGGTTTCGAGGAGGTATCGGAGCATGAGCGAAAGAGGCACCCGTGGAAGCAGCAATGGTGCTGTATCTGTTTCTGCCCAGCCAGGAAAAAGGAACAGGAGTGATTGGGGTGCTAGTATTGGTACAGAAGATTTGGTTTACAGGAAGGGAGATAGGCTGAAGAAGGAGAAGCACAATAGCTGTGGAATAAGTAATGATTCTGATGAAGAAAGGAAGAGGGTTGCAAAAAGGGATGATGGTGAACGTGGACTTGTCAATGGCACTAAGAGGCAGAAGGTCCAGAGTATTGTGAGCGGCTCAGAAGAGGACGGTGCACAAGATAGGAACATTAGTGATGGCAAGGAAAAATCTCAGTCTAGGGGGAAAAGTGAGGAGATGGATGAAGGGAAAGAAGGAAGAGACAATGAGGATGTTGGTGATGGAACTGATGGTACTGAGAAGAAGGATGTTAAGTCCGAGACTCTGTTGAAGAGAGAGGAGAAAATGGTATTGCTTCCGAGGTTAAAATCTGAAAAGGAAGAGGGGTCTAGACAAGAAGGCACTATTGATGGTGAAACTGGGAAGAGGAGAAAGGTTCTAAAAACAAACCACATTGGAGACGTTATGGAAGAAAATGTTAAAACTGTGGATAAATGCATCAGCACAGTTTATTCAGATGAGGATAGAAGTTCCAGTAAAGAGTACAAGGTCAATAGAAAGAGAAAGTACTTTGCTGAAGATGTGCGTTTTTTCCCCTGTCTTATTAATGTTATGTATTAGTGCAAGTTTTACTTATTTGGGACGATTTGCACATTGACACTTGGTAATTCAATGAACAGGATCCATTTGATGATGGCCTGATGTGCCATCAATGCCAGTATAGCAACAGAAGTGTTGTGAGGTGTCTCGAGGAGCAGGAATTAAATATCAAGAGGCGCTATTGTAAGATTTGTATTAAGAAGTGGTAAGTGAACTACAGACAATAAATGTCCTTGCTTCTAATCACACTGAGCTAATTACTAAACTTCTGCACTTTTTCCATAAAAGACTCATTATGGTCCTTGTAATTAGAAAAACTTTAAACTGGGAAAATAAAGTCATAGCAGTAAGCATGCTGTCATTTCAATGCTAGATATATGAACACAATTGTCTTGCCTTTTACTCTTGCTCCTATCAAGTAACTAGGGTAAAAATAGCCTGGTAGTGGTAAATTAGTGCACTTTAGGAAATTGAGCTCGTTACTTTATAAACTTCATTATGGTTCCGGTGTCAAGAAAAGTAACACTGCTGTTCTTTTGTAGAATGATTGTCAAATGGCAAAGTGACGTCTAGCTCTAACTGCAAATTCACAAAGTATTAATGTTTTGCTGCAATGCAGGTATCCGGAGCTTTCAGAAGAAGATGTTGCAAAAAAATGCCCTTTTTGTCGTGGAAGCTGCAACTGCAAAGCTTGTCTGCGCAGAGACTCAGTAGAAAATGTCTGTATTAATACTCTGTTGCTAGCTTGAAGTGTTCTGGACAGTTGATATGGATTATCATATTCGTATTTTTTATTGCAGCTTACCATTTACTCTGGTACTCCAGAAAATGAAGTTGAAAAAGCAAGCTTTTATAAGTTTCTCATTAGCAAACTTGCTCCAGTTCTGAAGCAACTTGACCATGATCAAACTGTGGAGAAAGAAGCAGAAGCCAAGATTCAAGGTATCCCTTTTGTGTCATGTTTGTTAATTATTCCTCACATCTTGCTTGTTTTATTGCAACTCTTTCGTTGATAGAGTGTATTAGTAAGAGTTTTGTTTTGCACGAGACTATGCTTCAGCTTCCTTTCACCATTATATTAGTCAAAAGGAAAGAGGTTTGTAAGAGGAGAGAAAGGATTGAACTGATATTTTTTTGTTTTTGAAGATCCTGAGATGGTTTGCCAGAATCAACTGATATTCAGTTACATGCGTGTGCTCAATTTTCATGCGTTTCAGATATTTTTTGTGCAGGGATGTTGTCATCGGAGATGAAGATTGAGAAAATTAAAAGCTTCCCTGATGAGCGTTTGTACTGGTATGACTATTTTGTACTAACTATTTATTATATGCTCCCTTTCCTACATTATCTGTCTCTAAAGACATGAGAACTTTCTAATATGCAGTGACTGTTGTGGTACGTCCATAGTTGATTTTCACAGAAGCTGTCCACACTGTTTGTATGATCTCTGTCTGACTTGCTGTCAAGAATTACGCTCTGGCTGCTTGCGAGGAGGTTCTGTGCAAGTTGTGCCTTCAAAACAAGAGAACAAAATACTACCAGGTAGTGAATCAACTTGTCAGAATGAAAATATACTTCGCGAGTGGAAAGCTATAGAAACTGGTGAGATTCCTTGTCCTCCAAAAGGAAGGGGTGGCTGTGGGTACCAGCACTTGCAGCTCAAATGTATCTTCCCTGAGGGCAATATCTCAAAGTTGAAAAAGAAAGTAGAGAGCACAATTGAAGCACATGAACTTGTCAACTATTGCCAAACTCTAGAGCAGTGTCCCCGTTTCAGCTACAATGTCGGCGATGGTTTTGGAGAGAAAAAATTAAAGAAAGCTGCTTTTAGGGAAAATGCCAATGACAACCACCTTTTCTATCCATCTTTAAAAGAAGAAGACCTTGGGAACCTGGAGCACTTTCAGAGACACTGGAGTAGGGGAGAACCAGTCATAGTTGGGAATGTCCTCGAAACGACATGTGGATTGAGCTGGGATCCAATGGTCATGTGGCGTGCAGTTCGTGAGCTTGTAAGAAAGGAAGGATCATCAGATTTGTTGGTTACTGCCATTGACTGTCTTGATTGGTGTGAGGCAAGTCAAACCCTGTTTAAATTTTGTTCGTCTTTTGGTCTTTGGTTTCTTTTCTTTGCACTCAAGCTATCTGGTCTCCTTCAATCTGAGCATGCACATGCTTCCTCTTTTATGCGATCCACCATAGAATGCATGTGATTGCATTGTTGAAAATGATATGTCTGCTAAAAGCTTGTAAAGCGATATACTGCTGCATTAATGTTGAGATGAATTCTCTCTAATTAAATTTCCTTAAACTGTTGAAACATCGATTTTGATATTCAGGCTTTCTGGGACAATACTTGTGGAAGGCATTGTAATAGCATCTATTTATGAAAGTTGAATTCATTTTTGGATCTGAGTGTGTACTGATAGATGTTTTGTAAGTCATGTGTCTGTGGTGTGTAATCACCTTAATATCTTCTT
This sequence comes from Rubia yunnanensis, assembly GCA_037428765.1. Lineage (NCBI taxonomy): Eukaryota > Viridiplantae > Streptophyta > Magnoliopsida > Gentianales > Rubiaceae > Rubia > Rubia yunnanensis. Next base: position 27,518,798 of record CM075069.1, on the reverse strand, counting down.
CTATGTCTTCTGTTAAGTTTTTGATGATGTAGGCTACCCTTTGAGTGTCAGCATGTTTCATGTTTTTAGGGTTTTCAACTTTATCATGAAATTGCGTGCTGCATGAATGTGGTCTTAATCAGATTTCTATATTGGTTTTCCAAGGTCCTTGAGTTCTAACTATTTGATTTGCTGAATTTTTTTTCATCGTGCTTAATTAAATACCCAGCCATGGCTGGATGGAAGCAGATGAGGATTGAGTAATTTGTTACCTATCATGTACATTTTGGAATTACAAGAATATTAAAGACATCCTCTGTATATAGAAACAGAATAACGTCTTTCGACCAAATACAATGACCATATTGGGGTAAAGGCTTAGTTATTGTTTTCATATAAGAAATAATTGTTAAATGCACATTTAAGGTGCGTGTGATCAGATTTGAATGCAAATTTTGGCCTTGGTTGCATTTAGGGTTCTATCTCATTGAATATTTGCTTATCAGCATGGATTTGATGGATGGATATTAGTTCATGAGAATTCATTAATTAATTGTAATTTTACCCTTTGTCAATACTGGAATGTAGGTCATGAACTCTCTGCGATGGTTGAGTCCCATTTGCTCCCATTCTCATGCCTGTTTAGTTTGAAGACTGGCCTCAGTTAGGAAATTAGGGAAGGGTTGGTTGCTTTATAGTAATCAAGGGGTTCAGTCTTCATTAAGCTGTTCTTCCCATATCAATGCTAGGTTTCCAATTAATATTGGATTTGGGGAAGGGTGTAATGCTCACATATGAATACTGAATAACCTAAAGAAGATTATGATATCTCTGTAATCAAATTATGCAGCTATCGACTTGACAGGAAACTATTGATATTATTTTTAGAAATATGATATAAGATATCCCAGTTCTGCGATACTATCTTTCTGAAATATCCCATTAATGATATTTTTACATATGGATTGTTCTGACCATTGAAGCAAATACTTTGATGATCTGCTTTAAGAATGAATGTGAATATGGATTGATCTGCTTATTTAGAAACAGCATACTCGTTGTGCCTGTTTTTTATACATTGTTTAATGTTTTACTTTTATCTATAGGTGTTATTTGTTTTTGTGCTTGCTATTAAAAATTGCCTATATTAAAGTTAATGTCTTCCTTTTGCGACCTGGTTGGAAGCAGAGATGAAATATATTGAACGTTTTTTTGCCCTCACAGGTCGATATAAACATTCATCAATTTTTTAAAGGGTACACTGAAGGTCGGGTTCACCCCAAAGGCTGGCCTGAAATGCTAAAGCTGAAGGATTGGCCGCCATCAACTTTGTTTGAAGAGCGTTTGCCGCGCCATTGTTTAGAGTTTATCAGTGCTTTGCCGTATAAGGAATATACACATCCACACTCAGGAGTACTTAACGTGGCGTCAAAATTGCCATCTGGAGTACTAAAGCCAGATTTGGGGCCAAAGACATATATCGCTTATGGTTTCAGAGAAGAGCTTGGCCGCGGAGATTCTGTGACAAAACTTCACTGTGACATGTCGGATGCGGTATGTGCAGTTCAAGTACTCATTTCTACCTGGGATTCTGCATGTGTAGGATTTTTATTCATTTTCAATTTGCTTTATGCTTGAGGATGCCAAAGATTCCAGGGGACTTTTTTGTGGCTTTATGGGGTTATACTGTGCCCGGGCTTCGTTTTGATTGGTTTTTGGTGCTTTGTTTTCTTCTGATTTTACTTGAAAAATATTATATTTGCATTTGAGAATGTGAAATGATTCTTGTAATTTAAGTTGGAAAAAGGCAGCAGGTGAAAAACTTGCCAAACAAAACCCTGACTCCTAATTTCTCTGAACCAAATTCTGTTTCAGCTTAAATGATTGGAGAAAATTATTTGTATGTTTACCCATGAACTAATAACTAGTGGAGTCTTCAATGCAATAAACATATGGCTGGTGAGTGACCTTTTTCTAGTTAAATAGAAACATGAATTACCTAGGACCATCTCCTTGTTGTGTTTCCTTCCCTTCTTTTCTTGTATGTAATCTAGCTTTTCACTAGTGCCCTTTTTGCTATTGGAGATTTAAAGAGTTTCACTCTGGAAGCATAATAACTCCTTGTAATCTTGACGCGATTGTCATTTATGACTGACTGCTCAATGGAAACATTTTTTTCTCCCTATTCTGAAGTCAATGCAAGTTATATATGCATTAAAAAATTAGTTCATTCTCATTACTAATGATATCCTTCCTAATTACAGGTGAACATCTTGATGCATACTGATGAAGTGGAAATCAACAAGAGGCAGCTTGATATTATTGAAAAGCTGAAGAAGATTTTTGATGCTGAAGACCAAGAACAATTGGGTGTTTCAAATGCAAGTGATGGAGTGGCTGTGACAAAAAAGCCAGATCCTATTGGCGAAATAGCTTTGGGGTCAAATGGCATTTCACCATCTGCAGATGGTTGTTCTGATGCTTCTGAAGTGACAGTCAATGCCACATGTGCTGGGAAGGTTTCGTCCGGAAGTGAAAATAAAAACAAAATGGTCCCAAGTGAAACTGATAATATACTTGCAATGGAGGAGTCTGACGTTGATGGGAAGCTGGGAACTGAAAAAAGTGGGGAAATAAATGGGGGAAGTGGATCTGGTGATGAACTTGCTGAAAGGTTGATAAATTCATTGACAGCAAATGCCTGCGAGTTAGTCGGAGATAATTCAGGCACGAGCAAGGAAAATGAAAGAAGTCCAGGTTAGCTCAACGACATCCCTTTTTGTGTGATTTTGTTGTATTACAACTTATATTTGGATCATGCTTTTATTGTTTGTGAAATAGGTGCAGATAGTGAGCTGAATCATTCAGGAGAAATGGAAAACGAGCTAAAGGAAAAAGAAAACCCTCCTGCTCCAGGTTAGCTTGAGAAAACTTCTTTTGATGTGAAATTATCCTTTCCCTTCTTTTTGTTATACAATGCGGAAGTGGTTCAAATTGTTTTCCGAACTTGCAAGCTGATTGAAAGCTGAATTATTTAGGGGAAACAGAGGGAGGTGCAATCTGGGATATTTTTAGGCGGCAGGATATTCCTAAGCTGGAGGAGTATCTTAGAAAGCACCATAAGGAATTCAGGCACATCGGCTGCAAACCTGTAGAACAGGTAGCTTTCCCTCTCTCCTATTTGAGATCAAAAGATATGTTGAAAATGACTTTCTTGCATCTATTTATCTCCCTTCATTTGCATGTTGTATATTTTTGTATGTATAGTTCCTCGCCCTTGCTCTAAGCCCCAATGAGAATAAAGTATATAGTCCTGGCAGGCAAATTCAACATCTTTTATGGATGAAAATGAAACTAGGGTGTGCTTGTTGGGGGTTCTGAGAGGTTAGGAATTAGAAAGAAAAAATGCATTTCGTAAACGGAGGAATTACTTAAGCTGTGCATGCTATTCCACTTTATGTTTAAACTTGGAACCCTTTCAAAATAGTAGGGTTACGTTTCTTCCCTCATTGTCCTTCCTCTCCCCGCCCCCCCCTCTCTCTCTCACACACACACACACTTAATTGCATGCTGGGTTTTAAAAAGCGCAAAGTGCAGCGAAGCGCTAACGGTAAAATTTACCGAAGCGCGAAGCGCTGAGCGCAAGCGCTCGCTTTTCGGAAAAAAGCGCTCGCAAATCATATACTAGGATTATTTCAATAAAGACACAACAAGAATTTAGAATAATAACACAATATCATAAAAGATAAATAAAACATTCAACACAAGATAAATAATTTGTATTTTAAATCATAATATTTCCATGACTTATGAAAATACCCTCAAGAGATAGATTCATAATAAATTCAAAAAAAAAAAAAAGTAATGAAGTTGAAATTTTGAAATTAATTTTGCATGTGAAGGCTGTGGTGATTGGTGAAGCCGTGAAGGAAGCCAACTAGCCAAGGCAAATATTTGGCAAAGCAGTGAAAATGCTATACTCATTTAGTCCCACATCGGAAATCTCTTGGAGAGTTAGCCTATCTTTCCACTATAAATACTAGACTCACTCATCCTGGTTCTCATTGCCAAGCAACAGCTTTTAGTTGCAACTGCCAATTGCCAATTGGGCCTTGAATGATAAATCATTCGGCCCTGAATTATTGGTTTGGCCCATAATTTTTGTCTAATGCTATTTATTTGAGCCCAAAAATTAAGCCCAATCTCCTTTCATTTAAGAAAAAAAAGGCCCATTTTAGTACAAAACGAAAAGCGCGCTTTTTCGAGCGCTTTGCGCTTCAAAAAAAGCGCTAAAAAGCGCTTGGAAGCGTGCGCTTTTAGTCAGCGCCAGCGCTTTTCAATACAAAGCGCCCACATGAGCGCTCAGCGCTTTTTTGCGCTTTAAGCGCGCTTAAGCGCGCTTTTTAAAACCCAGATTGCATGTTCAAGATACTATGGGCATGATACCTGATATAGTTCTGGATAAACCAAGAATTAATTTTGATGAACCAAGTAACAAGACCGGCACATTCATACCTGTGGCATTTGCAAAAGTATCACACCTATTCCTAACTCCATTGATTCACACACCAAATATTTCCATATAGTACTTACATGTTGCACCAACTAACAAACATGCTTTGAAATAAGTTTTTTGAAAGCATGTTTTTGCTTTTTTTCTTTGTGTGTGTTTCTCAACATGCATTCATATTGTTTCGTCTTGGTTTGGAGACTCTCTCTCTCTCTCTCACAATTGGTTATTGCACTTACTTTTGGCATCTTAGTTAATGACTCTGTAATTTGCTTTTGATTGTCTAGGTGGGTCATCCTATTCATGACCAAGTTTTTTACTTGACCTCACATCACAAACGAAAGCTCAAGAAAGACTTTGGTCGGTTATCTAACAGAAAGCTTAATGAGTCTTTTTCGTATATTTTCTTTGTCAATTTTTAAGGGCTTTTCTTATGTGGTCAATACAGGAATTGAACCATGGACGTTTGTTCAGAAACTCGGAGATGCAGTTTTCATTCCTGCTGGTTGCCCTCATCAAGTCCGAAATGTCAAGGTATGCTTGCAGTGTCAGATGTCCAATATGTTCCTATCTATATTGCAAATGTAGGTTAGATCATTTGGAATGTACAATCTTTGTTTTTTCTAAATTCTAAATTTGTTTTTTGAGCATCTGGAAAATAAACTCCCCTGACTTAAACATGGCTCAGCATCCTACCTTTTTATCCCCTGCAAAATTTTCTTTGGTATCTGTGTTATATAGTGTTACTCTATTGGTGTATTTTACTTACCCCTGGATCGCATGTTTCCTCTGTCCCAACAATACTCTTGTCCGTGTGCAATGTGCTCAATTGATCAAGCATTTCATCCTTACCAAGGATCTTACCCTTTTTCTGCTTATATGTTGTTTTTGTTTGCTTGATCCGATTTGCAGTCTTGCATCAAGGTTGCTCTTGATTTTGTTTCACCTGAAAATATTTCTGAGTGCATTCGTTTGAGTGAGGAATTTCGGGCTCTTCCTCCAATGCACCGGGCCAAGGAAGACAAGTTAGAGGTAATTCAGTCTGACCCTCATAAATGTGTATAATTTGATAGCATTTGGCTTTACTCACTGATGTTAGTATTATCTTCATTCAGCTAGCACTGGGAGTATCTTGATGATACTCCCGTCAAACGTCTGATGAAACACTGTAGGATTGTGTTTTCTTTTGTTTTGTACAGAATATAGCTCCTTTATGTATCTTTTGAAATTAACCGTGAAATAACCTATTGTTTCTGAAATAGGTAAAAAAGATGGCTCTGCATGCACTTGATTATGCTGTAAACCACTTAGGGGGTCAAGGAGACAGCAGATGCTTAGAGGTAACCAGTCTGACTCTTTCTAAAACTCCATCTCTATGTAAACATCTATTTCACAAGTTAGATTATTTTGTCGGTGTAGTCACATGGATGACATGCACAGTTTTGAACTTGCTCCATGCCCTGGTTGGTGCAAGTTTGATCGAGATGCAATCCAATGCGTGACTGATTACATGATACCCGCTAGTTTCTTTTATATCTTTGCCATGTGATGGAGTTAAACTGATCATATTCTTAACTGGCTAAGCAACAGTAGTTGTGTCGTTCTGTGGGATGGTGTCTTATTAAAAAAAGCAGACATTTAATCAGAAAAAGACTTTTGTTGTAGCTCATGGAAAGATAAACGACACTAGTTCATCTTTTACATATCTAGTAATTCTATTTGCCTCTCTTTACCTGGCAAATTATACTGCAGTATTTGTTTGTTGAGTGGATGCTAGCTTTTTGTTCTATCAGATTCTGACGTGTTTGTTTTTTTCGCAGGTTGAGAAACCACAAGAAAAACAACCTAAAGGGAAAATTGTCAAAAAATACACACGCCGCCGTGGTGAGAAATAAGCAGGATTCCTCGTTTGTATCCATGAGAAAGCAGAAGAAAACCACCAAGATTGACCTGACCTTTTAACTACTTTGGGACTGTAACTTAATGTTGTAGCTAGAAGTTATAGAACTTACCATTTGGGTAGGAGAATGCTAAAATCCTATTTTGTTCATCTTGGGAACTCTTCTTCAGTTAGTAGCTTCCGGACAATGTTGAAGGGAAACAAATATTTGAACAGTGCCTTAATCTAGATCAACTGATTATTCAAGTCTACTTTTATACTCCCTTCCTACCATTGTAAGAGTTCTAAGAGCATGTAAAATGGATCTCTTTTGTGGTCTTTAAAATAAGAGACAAAGGCCTATACTCCATATTTGACCGTCCCATATGGTTGGCTGCCCATGTGCCTGGGCTTGAGCTGTTGCATGGGTCATTTTTTTGCTCCCACAAGGAACACGCGGCAGCATCTTACTGGGTCACGTGTCCCATTATTGACTGCCTATTTTTTTTTGTTTTTACTTGGATATATGGTGCCATTTGATTGGGTCATGTGTCGATATTTAATTTTACAAATATTTTGCTTTTAGTTTTTTAATTTTAATTTTCTAGGTTTAATTTTTAAAAAACAGAGTCTTGGGAAAGATCGGGGTTTGATTAAATAATAAAAGGTTAAAAGTTTTAATTGCAATATTAAAAATTTACTATGTAACGCGTAGTAGTTATACAGTTTATAATTCGATTCATGCAATTCAATTTTTTTTCTTAATTTATTCTATTTTGCACTTTAAACCTTGATCTTTCCATTACTTATGAAAAAACTGTCTTTTATGAGACGGACTCAATTTGGCAAAGTCTTGGGAAAGACGGTCTTTCCATAGGTTTATTGAAAGACGAGTTTAATTCAAAGAATAAAAGATAAAAGGTCTTAGTTGCAATATTTAAAATTTAGTATGCAACATGTAATAGTTATAAAATTTATAACCCAGTTCATGCAACCCAAAAATTTTATGTTCATTTCTTCTAATTTAAATTTTAAACCTTGATCTTTCCATGACTTATGAAAAGACCATCTTTCAAGAGACGGACTATTAAATTTTTTTAAATTTGAAAAATCTAAATTCAATTTTAAAATTAAAAATGTATTATTAAATTTCACATTTCAATTTATTTTGGGTTGGAAAATTTATTTAAATTAAACATTGGAGGTAAAATTAATGAGTAGGATAGAGAAAATTAAGTGGGGTCTATGGAGTGGTCTCTACCATTGCAGGGGTAAAAATGAAATGTTTTTTTGTGGTTGATTTTGGTGAGGTGGAAGAAAGAGATTGAATATTTAATTGGAAGAAACCACAAGAGTGATCGCTACTGTAAAGTCGTGTGGATTTCATTGATTAATTGATTGGCATTTGTTAACTGATTTGGAAAAGAAAAACGTTCCATGTTGGAACATACAGAAAGCTGAAGCCTAAAGGTTTTTACCGATGACAAAATATTGCAATTTATGTGATTTATGGAAGATTGTATATTTTGTAATATATTATTTTATGTGGTGTTAGAAGCATACCAGGTTTATTGAAGATCCCTATAGCTATGGAATTGAATTTATGAAATTTTATGGGATAATTGAGATAAGGAAAATTCCTTTATTTTTGATATTTGTATATGCTTCAGAAGCAGATAAGGAATAGGAAAATTATGAAGTTAATCATGGAGGGTTCCAATCTGCTCAATGGACAATATAAAGAGGACATCACAACTGCATTAAACTCACGAACTTAATTAAGAAAAGTTGTACACAGATTTTCTATCTTTCCGAGAGTACTGCGAGAGTCAGCATACATATGTTCCAACATACGTTACATGTTTAAAGTTCAGAATCGTTTACCTTAATTCCTCGGGAGGAGGAGATCCAACGTAGATGAGTTTCGAGATCAGAGGGAGTCTGATCAAGGCGGATCTGTAGTAAGGGAAACTTGCAGAATTCACACGTCATAATTAGATTGATAAGTATAATTGTATGGTGTACTTTGTATTTTGTCATTCTGAACTAGGCCAGGCTTTGAAGATGTAGGTGGATTTCACCTTCTGCATAACTAAGTCGTGTCTTTATACTTTACGTTATTGCATACTTGGTTAGATAGGTTATGTTAGAACATAATAGTAATAATTAAGATAATTCGGTAAAACCAAATTTCAGTTGGTATCAGAGCTATGTCCCTTACTCTTGCCTTGGTTGTGTCAAGGAAAGTGTGATCCGGTTTTACCATGGTGACCAAAGAAGGAGCTCCAGTGTCTCGGCCACCACTGCTGGAAGGAACCAACTACAATCACTGGAAGGCACACATGAGAGTTTTCGCCAACTCACTGGATGAACTAGCATGACGCTTTGTTGAAACTTGATGGAATCATCCTACTGAAGATGCTAAAACTAGCTCAAACAAGGAAGAAAGAGAATCAAGTTTGAAGAAGCAGAAAGTAAATACAAGTCTACTTGGTCTCCAGACGAACTGAAGGCTTCATTGGCAAATTCAAAGGCGTTGAATACTATCTTCACGGTGGTGGATGAAAATAAGTTTAAACTCATCTCAACATGTCATCAGGCAAAGAAAGCTTGGGATATCTTGCAAACCGTTCATGAAGGAATAAGTCGTGTACGTGAATCCAAATTACAGGTGTTGACTACAAAGTTTGAGGAACTAAAGATGGAGGAAGATGATACTATTGCTATATTTAATAGGAAACTCAGAGACATCTCCAATATGGCGTATCAACTTGGGAAAGTTTACAAGGAAGAAAAATTGGTGAAAAAGACTTTGAGATCACTTCCTAAAAGGTTTGCTATGAAAGTTGCAGCAATAGAAAAAGGTAGAGATGTAGCCACCATGACCTCAGGTGAACTAATGGGATCTCTACAGATCTATGAGATGAAAATACAACAACATGCAAATAAAGTCCAGAAAAAGTTGGCCTTAAAAGCTTTGTCATCAAAGGCCATTCATGAATCTGATAGTGATGATGGAATCGACGAACTTGCTCTTAATACAAAATTTTTTCTCAAGAATGCTGAAGAATGTGGCAAATAAGAAATCACAAGAGATATTTGGTGGAAATAGACCTCGGGCACAAGACCTTGTTAATAATTGTGGAACTCACATGGAACAAGGAAATCAACAGTTCTCTAGAAATCAAAGTGGTGAAGCAAAGTAGCCTGAAAGAATTCAATGTAGAGAATGTGAAGGATATGGTCACATACAGGCTGAATGTGCTAATACCAGAAAGAATCAAGGAAAATCACAAGTCACCTCATGGAGTGAAGATGAAGAAGATGGGAAAGACAAAGAGGAACTTACAAGCAATTATGTGGCATTTGGAGTAAAAGTTCATGGTGTATCAGATGATGACGTATGTTCCAACATGTCAAACTAAAAATGAAGGTGTACGTTCCAACATAGGGTCAGATGATACTTCCAGTGATGACGAAGGACAAGTTGTGAGTGATGAAGAGATTTGCACTGCATATGAAAACATGTACGGGATGTGGTTAAAAGTTGTTGATACAAACAAATCGTTGAAGGAAGAAAAAAATTAACTCGTTGCAAAGGAGAATGAGTTGCTAGATTAATTGTTGAACTCAGAAGAGATATTGGAGAGCTAGAGTTAAGTCTAAGCTCAATAATTAAGAGAGCTGAGATGGCCGAAGCAGTTATTACCAAGTTAAACACGGGTAAGGAAAAACTTGGTGAGATTCTGACCATGGGAAAGAACTTTGGAGATCGACAATGAATTGGGTATGAAAACTCACCTGGTAGCACAGTTGATCTTAAGTCGAAGATTCAAGAGATAAAAAGAAAGTTTATCACGACTCGTCAAAGAAAACCTCTCAACTGTAGCTATTGCTGTATCAAGATCATACGGAGGAACAATGTCTGAAACTGCTCAAGGATATCATGACTAGACGACAACAATTGGTAGGTTCCAACATAGATGATGTCTAGCGATCAAGAATGGTCAGAAAGGTGTGGGTTATTAGACGCACTAGTACTTGCCTTGTTGCTCATACTTCTCTTATTGCACATTTTAGAGACCTGTGGTACTTTGATAGTGGTTGCTTTTGCCACATGACAAGAACTCGGGAATGTCTGACAAATATCAAACCATATAATGGTGGTTTTGTTACTTTTGGTGATGGAAAGAAGAGTTGAGGGGTTGGAAAGTGTGAACTGTATATTGAAGGATTCACAGTATTCACTAGTGTTTTGTTTGTTGAAAACTTAAAGGAGGATCTGTTGAGCATCAGTCAATTGTGTGATGACAATATTACAGTAGAATTTCAGAAAGATAAATGCATAGTGAAACATGGCAAAGATAAAGTTCTTTCAGGCATTCAATTTTCAGACAACTGTTATTTGCTAGAACAGGAAGTAAAGTATCTGAGCTCTAAACAAGATGAAGGAGCCTTGTGGAACAGAAAGATCGAGCATATCAACTACAAAAACCTGGTGAAAATTGCAAATGTAAAGGCTGTGCGAGGTATGCCTACACTTGCAAGTAAAAATGGAATTGTGTGCGGACCATGTCAACAAGGTATACAAATTTGATCTCCCCACTCTTCAGTTCATTATAAAACCACCTCAAGAAATCTGAAATTACTGCATATGGATTTGATGGGTCCAGTTAATACACCAGTATGAGTGGCAAGAAGTATATCTTTGTATGTGTTGATGATTTCTCTAGATGCACTTGGGTGGCTTTTCTAAAAGAAAAACATGATACTGTGGATGTTTTTAGAATTTTGGTGATAAAATTGTTGACAGAATAAGGAAATCTAGTAGGAAAGATTGTCATAATTCATAGTGATCATGGTAAGAAATTTGAAAATTCTCAGTTCAGTGAAACTGTGATGAACTTGGCATTAAACCTGAATTCTCTGCTTCAATCACTCCTTAGCAGAATGGAATTGTGGAAAGGAAGAACACGATGCTTCAAGAGAGGGGTCGAGTCATGCTAGCCGAGAAAGGGATCCAAAAAAATGGTGGGCAGAAGCCATTAATACAATTTACAATACAATAAATCATGTGTATCTTCGTCCATTGACAAGCAAAACATCATACGAGATTTGGAAGGGTAGGAAGTCAAATGTCTCATACTTTCACGTGTTTGAAAACAAGTGTTATATTCTCTGAGATAGAGAGCAATTGGAAAAATTTGACAATCGTAGTGATGTTGGAATTTTTCTTGGTTATTCTGTGAATAGTCGACTTATCGTGTCTACACTCTTCAGAAAAATGCTCTCATGGAATCCATAAATGTCATTGTGGATGATTCTGATGGTCAGCAAGTATCAAGTGATAGAGAAGATGAACCAAATGAAGACCATCTTCCAACACAGAGCAGTCAACCTGATGAGCTAGACTATGTTGGAACATCGGAGCAGACATACAATCCCGATGAACCTAAACAAGTCGAGTATGTTGGAAAATCTTTCTCCAATGTATCACCTCAGGTTCCAATGTAGGTTCAACCAGAACCCAACTTACAGAGAACTCGATCTATCCCTCGAGTAAACTACATAGAACTAGCAGGATTACAATGTTTCATCTCTCTTATTGAACCCAAGAAATACAAGGAAGCCTTACTTGATAAATATTATATTGTGGAAATGCAAGAAGAATTTGGTTAGTTTGAACGTAATCATGTATGGTATCTTACTCCTCGTCCTAAAGGGGTAAACGTTATTGGCACCAAGTGGATTTTCAAGAACAAATATGACGCTGATGGTCAAATCACTCTAAATAAAGCAAGACTAGGGATGATTATGGGTCTAGGATCCGACCTAGACCCATTGGGTCGGGTATGGGTCCAAAAAATATAAACCCATCGGGTCCGGGTCTAAAATATTAAAACCTAAACCTGACCCAAAGACCCATATAACCCTGACTATATACATAATTATATCATAATTTCTAAATTACTTTCATATTCTCTCTGTATTTTTATTTTTAATTTAAAAAATAATATGTAGTGTATATTTTTTCTTGAAAAATTAATTTAGATGCATATTGTACTTGAGTTGTTTGTATTTATGATAATTTATTTTTTATTTAATGAAGAAAAAATTAGAACGTTAGATCCATTTAGGACCCATTTTGGACCCAAGACCCGTTTAGACCTATCGGGTTTGGGTACATGTCTATAATTTTCAGACCCTACGAGTCCGGGTTGGGTCTGGGCCTAACAAAAAATTTTTAGGGTTGGGTATGAGTCTTATTAGACCTGACCAGACCCGACCCATGATCATCCCTAAGCAAGACTGGTTGCTCAAGGATATACTCAGGTTGAAGCAGTTGATTTTGATGAGACATTCGCACCAGTTGCCTGGTTAGAATCAATTCGAATTTTAATTGCTATTGCCTGCACTATGAATTTTACTCTAGACCAGGTGGATGTCAAAAGTGCTTTTCTGAATGGTGTGGTTAATGAAGAAGTATATGTTTAACAACCTAAGGGATTTGAGGATCCTCATTACCCTTATCACATGTATCGACTCAAGAAAGCCTTGTATGGGTTGAAACAAGCACCAAGGGCATGGTATAAACGACTTACTAACATTCTTATTCAGAAAGATTATTGTCGAGAGGGAGTAGATCACACTTTATTTGTGGTTGAAAAATCAACAAAGATTTTGATTGCTCAAATCTATGCTGATGATATTGTGTTTGGCTCTACTTCACCATCTATGGTACACGATTTTGTAACCTTGATGCAGGTTGAGTTTGAGATGATCATGGTTGGGGAGCTCACATACTTTCTCGGGCTTCAAGTAAAAGAAGAAAAGAATGGTCTGTTCATAAATCAGAGTAAGTATGGGAGCTACTGACAAATTGGCAAAAGACAAGAAAGGTGACGGAGTTGATCAGAAACTGTACATGAGCATGATTGGTAGTCTATTGTATCTGACACAAGTAGACCAGATATATGTTTCAGCATTGGAGTTTGTGCAAGATTTCAGGCTGATCCTAAGGAATCTCACTTAACTGTAGTCAAGAGGATTATTTGATATGTTAGTGGGACTTCTGAGTATGGTGTATGGTATTCTAAGAATCAAGACTCTGATCCAATTGGGTACATGGATTCTGATTGGGCTGGAAATACAGATGATCGTAAAAGCACTACAGGTGGATGTTTCTTTATTGGCACGGATCTAGTACCCTGGTATAGTAAAAAAAAATTCGATCTCACTATCAACTGCTGAAGCTGAATATCTTACTGCTGGAAGTTGTTGTGCACAATTGTTATGGATGAAACAAATGCTGAATGATTATGGAATTCAAGGAGGACCTCTTAAGGTGTTATGTGACTACAAAAGTGCAATTGATACATCTAAGAATCTAGTTTAGCACTCTCGAACAAATCATATGGATATAAGAAACCACTTTATCCAAGATCTTGTTGAAAGAAAGGAAGTGGGGGTGGTCTATGTTTCAACATCTGAGCAATTTGCAGATATTTTCACAAAACCGTTGGACACTGCTACGTTCGAGCTCCTCAGACATCACTTAGGTGTTTGTCATATTTGAAGTATTTCTTTATAGCTTTCATTTAGTTGTAAATATTTTTTTAGTTTTATTTTATGTACAGAAAATTAGAAAAATACAAAAAAAAAGAAAGAAGAAGAAGTGAACAAAAAATTTGTGAAGCTATGTTGAAAGTTCAAGAAGTTATGACATAAGTTGACAAGTGGGAAAAAGTAATCATGGCTTCTCCTTGGAAAGGGAAAAAAACTTACACGGTTAATAAGGTGAAAAAAGTGGAAGAGTTAATTTTGGTTCAAGTTTTATTCTCTCTTCACCTTCTCTCTCTTTTCGGCCTCTATACCTTTGCCTCTTGGTATTTTTTGGATTATTGAAGCCTTTGTTGAGAGATTCTTGCCAAAAACCTTGGGATTTCTTTTTGAGAGTTCAAGTTGCTTTGAAACACAAAAGCCTTCTTCACGAGTAAACCTTTCTTGCCTAGAAAACTCTCACTCCCAAACACCTACAATGGCCAAACGCAAGAACCATGAAAATCTGAACTACCTTCCCTCGAGGTCGTTAATCGTAGCTAATTAACCCATGCAGAGGCTAGGGGGTCAGAAGATAAGATTTTTAATTCTGCACACTGTTCTCACTGCTACGTTATCTAGAGGGTAGTTAGCAGTAAACCCTGGGTTTGTCCACAAAGATGCTAGGTCTAATGTACCAATCAAAACACAACCTTGTACGAGTCATTAATCCGCACGAGTGAAAGGAATAGCTAGTAAAGCAAACATGAAAATGGGGGGGGGGGTTTCAACTAACAACTACTAAACAAAAAAGTAAAAAAGACAAATAAGCTATTTAACTAAGCACTTGGGGAATCATTGAGAAACATGGTCAATCTAATGCTTCTATCCTCGATTCATTCACATAGATATTTAGGCAAACCTAATGGAGTGTTCATAATACGCGGCCGATGGCATACACCTCCCCGTCCCTGTCACGGAGGGTGCTCATGAAACCCTCCATTGACACTGCCATCGTAATTAGGGGAGTACAAAAAGGTCCAACCATTTTTGTAGGTCTGTTTATCCCCCGTGCAATTACATCCCGGGCTTTCATCACGAATGCACTACTTCTTTCGGGTTCTATCAATTAGGCCCAAGGGTCGTTGGCACCTTATCTATGATCTAAGGCATCTCACAACCCTAGTTTGCTACTATTCGCTATCTCTACCTGGAACCTCTCAGATAACTTTACGAAATCAGCTAAGAATAGTGCGATGGCAAATAAGTTAGAGCATTCTCGAATCCCCCGTGCACACACCTACACAGACGCGTTCTCCCTTACCCATTCTAACATCTAGGTTTCTCTTCCCAGTGAGGCATCGATATTTGCACCATACATGAATATAGCCTAGAGTGTGTGCTATATGTGGTGTAAAATTCATGCATTTAAAATAATCAAGCACAATAATAATAATATCACGAACACAAAATTAGGAAGAACTAAAGAATCTCAAAAAGCAAATAGATTAGACCATGCTACTAAAACTAATCCCCAAGTTATAGAAACTACTCCCTAGATATGGAATTCAAATAAAGATTTGAATTTTACATCTTAGGATCAAAGCAAAAGAAAGAAAAGAAAAGAGAGAGTTCTCTCCTAACTACAAAGATAGAGTTTCTAAGATCTAAGATATGATATAAGATATCAAAACCTAGTAGAAAAAGGTTCTATTTATAGTAGTAGAGGCTGGGCCTAAAAATAGGGTAAACCCTAGCTCAGCCGCCGCCTAGTGTGGACCTTCCCAAATTGCCCGTGGAGTGTTATTGGTGCGGGGAGCGGGTCGAGTCCATTCATGTGGCGCGGGGCACCTGATATGGTGTGTGGTGCAGATCTTCAAGAGATGCGGGGTGCGAAGCTTGGCGTGGGCCACGTCTACTCCCTGGCGTGGGCCACATCGGCTAGTGTGAGACGCCATTAGGGTGCTGAAAATGAATGTTCTGATCTACGCCTGTGGCCGTTGGCGAAGACCGTGGTCAGGAAGGGTGCTCGCTCAGAAACTTTGGCGTGGACCATGTGATTTCCCACACCCCGCCTGCTGGTCTTGGCATATTGAGCTTGGAATGGAGCGGGACGCCAAAAATGGGACATCCCTCACCCATACTTAGCCGCGTGGAGTGGGTCTTCACTTTGTGCTGGCGGCCTGTGGTGTCTGGCACGGGTCGCGCCATAGCCTTATGCTGGTCTTCTTGGCGTGGGTCCACTCCTTTGGCATGGGCCATTGGTGCTAAACCATGAACGGCCCACGCCAAACCATTTATGCATTGGCCGACTACTAGTTTCCTTTGCTATGGGTAAACCGTTAGGCCAATTTGAGAGTTTTAGTAGTCAATTTATAGTGCTCGAGAAGAAAAATCCAATGGAACCATCCTTGTAGAATAATTCTTCTTGGATCATTCTTAGACTTAAGCTTAATTCATCAAACCATGATTCCCCATTTTTCATTGGCTACTTTGAACTTTGTTTCCGCCTATCTTTGGCTTCAATCTCCTTCTACCACGCGTTGATTTTCATGGCCTTCATCTACTACCATTATAGTGTGAATGGCCTCATCTTCTCTACCATTCATGCGAATGGCCTTCAATATCATCTACCGCCCTTACGAAAGGCTTTCACATAAAATGTAAACAAAAAGTACCCACGAGCGACCTACTAAAGATGATCACAAGGGAGATCAAGGAGCCCGTGGATACAAGATGTCCATTAGTACCAATTAAGTCTACAAAATGCAGGTTTTAGACAAGAAAACCAAACATGGCCGTGTGAACCCCTTGTCACGTAAACTGAACTTATACTAGTAATCCACCAAATAATACTAGCTAAAAAGTATGCCAATTGCAACGGTTAACGCATGCATAATGAATCAAATCAGAATCCTCGTCTTCCTGAGATCACCTTCAGCAGCAAACCTAAGAAGGATGCAACTTCAGCCAAGGGAAAATCTCCCTACCAAAAGGTAACTGGCCCCAATACTCCTCCCCTGACTGTGCATGGTATGGAATTTAATTCCTTAGATGAATTCTTTAAATGGTTACAAGAAAACAAGGTATCTTTCGGTTTATCTAAGTTGAAAAATCTTAAAGGGGAAGTATTAGATGTGGATATCAAGGAATTGTTCACTGGTGATATAGGAGATATTGATAAAATAGAGGAGATGAACCCTATGCTACTTAAAGGGGCTTATGCCATGCATAATGGTAAAGATATGTTTCATGTTGATTCATATGATTCTGGTCCTAGCTATGTGTGCATTGAAGAGATTGATAATTCTGAGGGTGAGGGATTTGAAGTGATCAAATCAACTGATAGGATGCCTCTGGAGTTCTATGATCCTATAGCAGCTCCGAGGAATCAAGAACCTAGGGAAGACCTACTATGATTGTGCTATAAGATAGTGAGGATGAAGAGAATGTTGGGTATGTTCCAACACAGAGAGAAGAGTCAGAAGCTACTGAGGACATTGAAATTGATGAACCAGTTTTTGAGTTTACAAATACTGATATGGGTGATCAAGATCAGCATTTTGATGATTATACATGAAATGCTTATGATTATGTGAAGCAATCAGAGGTAGGAGAGATAGGGGGAGATGCTCTCATGCTTGAGCAGTCAGAGTATGTTGGAACACAGGATGAAACAACAACAGAAACTGAGCTTGGTGTTGAAGAAACCGAGCAGGCTGAGCATGTTCCAACACAGGAACCAAACCTTACCTACTTCAGTGATGAATTCTTGGATGAATTCATCAGGACTAGATTAAGGAATGCCAAGAGGAAGGAGCCTGCAACTTAGTCATCCCCTTCAGCCAAGAAATTTAAGAAGAAAACACTTACTACACCAAAGAAGAAGTTTGTGATGCCACCCCCCTGTAAGTGATGCTCTTTCTAATATTTACTTTGATGATGACTGTGAGGAGATGGGAAAGGTCTTTGCTGAGAGGAAGATTATTTCTGAGAGGCCAGTGTATCTAACTGCATACATGAAAAGTGGTTTTATTTTTATTTTTTAGAAGTGATTGGAATGAAGAAGACAATCTCTATGTATCTTTAGTACAAGAAGAAGTGGTTCTAAGGTTTACTCAAACCAGATGGCTAAGAATTTGGAAGATGATTATCCTTGGTGTGATAGGGTCTATATGACGGGGAAGATAATTAATATTTTGGTTGCTAAGATAAATAAGCTAATGAAGCTGAAAACTTCAGAGTTTGATGGGATATTCTCTGAGGAATCGGGGGTTACTGATGATAAGATATTGACAGAGATATCTGAAGGAGTTAATACTCAGTGGCCATCTACAGGTTACTCCTAAGCCCTATTTTTATCTTCAAGATTTTTCTTCCTGTACTAGATTGTTGTTCACTGTTGGATTCCATCAACCAACACCGCTGCCCTCACAAGAGAAATGGAAAAACTGATTTACTGTGTTGGAACACAGAAACCAGTCAATCTGGGGTTGCTTATACAACAAAGCATAGTGAGACGAGCTATTACTCCCAAGGCCAAATAGAAACTGGTTTATCCATGCCTTATTTCTGCATTGGCTAGAATTGAAAAAGGTAAAGGCTAAGGATGTGATTGTGGAGACAGAGTTTCTTCGGTCCAACAAGAAGACTTTTGGAATGAGACAAGTGCATGACCTACCGTGGAATCCAGAGGCATCTACTTCTGCTGGTGATGAGACAAAGGCCAAACTGGTGGCTATGAATGCAAGTTTGGGAGCTATAGCTATTCTGATTGCTGCTCTGGAAGCAGAAAAGGCAAAAATTGAAGCTGAGAAGGCCCGAATGGAAGCACATGTTTCTGCTTCTTCACAAGATTGAATGTTTTGAACTGACTATGTTCTAACATAGATCATATACTGATTTCAGGGGGAGTAGATTTTATTGCTATTTTTATGGTTCTTTTTGTGCTTTTGTTGCCTTTGGCATATTCATGGCCCCAGGGGGAGAATATTTTGGAGTATTTTGGTGATGTAATCTGAATTGTCGATTTGTCGATTTTCTGGATTTCTAGTTTTTCTTATGGTTTCATATTAATTTAGATTCACCGTGAAGTACATGTTCCAGCATAAGGGGATTTCTGGAATACTTATGTTGTGAGATTGAAAATTTTTCTTTGTGCTCTTATTTCCAAAATGGTTGGGTCCACAAAATGCCAAAAGGAGAGATTGTAAAGGTGTGTTGATTTCATTGATTATTTGATTGTCATTTGTGAACTGATTTGGAAAAGGAAAACGGTCCATGTTGGAACATACGGAAAGCTGAAACCTAAAGGTTTTCACCGATGATGGAATAGTGTGATATATGTGCTTTACGGAAGATTGTATATTCTGAAATTTCTTATTTTAGGCGGTGTTAGAAGCATACTGGGTTTATGGAATCTCTATAAATATGAAATTGGATTTATGGAATATTATGGCATAAATGAGTTAAGGAAAATTTCTTTATTTATGGGATTTGGATATGCTTTAGAAACAGATAAGGAATATGAATATTATGAAGTTAATCATGGAGGGTTCCAATCTGCTCAATTGATTATATAAAGAGGACATCACGGCTGCATTAAACTCACGAACTTAATTGCGAAATCTGCACACAGATTTTCTATCTTTCCGAGAGTACCGCGAGAGCTAGCATACATATGTTCCAACATACGTAACCTGTTGTTCAAAGTTCAGAATCGTATACCTTAATTCCTCGGGAGGAGGAGATCCAACGCCGATGAGTTTCGAGGTTAGAGGGAGTCTGATCAAGACGGATCGGTAGCAAGGGGAACTTGCAGAATTCACACGTTATAATTAGATTGATAAGTATAATTGTATGGAGTACTTTGTACTATTATGATTAGTGGATTCATTCTGAACTGGACCAGACCTCGCATATGTAGGTAGATTTCACCGAACTGCGTAACCAAGTCTCGTGTCTTTATGCTTTATTTTATTGCAAACTTGGTTAGATAGATTATATTGGAATATAGTAGTAATAATTAAGATAATTCGGTAAAACTAATTTTATCTACCATTGCATATGCTATAATAGCATGTGCAATGGGGTTTGTTTGTGGTATCTTTCTAAAAAGTGACTACAAAGCCCCACAATTGGGGTCTCTTTGTGGTCTCTAAAAAAAAGACCACCCCATGGTCTCTAGTCCAAGAGACCACTACCAAGGCTCTATTCCCATGTGCCTGAGGCCCTATTCCCACATTCTATTTCTATTTTGCCATTCCAAAAATTTATTTACAAATGTTATATTTTAAAATCTATTTATTTTATTTGATTTAATTGATAAAATAATTTTAAAAGATAAATTACTTATAAAATTTAAATTTCAAAGATGTTCAGTATTTAAATTAAATGATTTTTTTAAAAAAAGTAAAAATAAATTTAAAATTTTAATTTTAAAAACAAAACTAAATTTTAAAATTAAAATTTTAAAAACAAAATAAATTTTATAATTAAAAATGTATTACTCCCTCCGTCCCAGCCGAATGTGCACTTTTTGGTCAACTTGCCCAGATCATGTTTGACCAACGATAACTTTAGTTACATATATTAACGGTGTGTTAAAATTTGATATTTAGAAAATACATCATGTAGAGAATCCAACAATATCTCACATGATTATTTTGGTGTCTATATACTAGTTGAAATTTATGGTCAAATATGTCTTGAGAAAGTTGACCAAAAAGTGTGCAGATTCGGCTGGGACGGAAGAGTATTAAATTTCACATATCAATTTATTTTAGGTAGATGAATTTATTTAAATTAAATATTGAAGGTAAAATTAATGAGTATGATAGAGAAAATCAAGTGGGGTCCATGAATTAATCTCTTAGTGGTTTCTACCATTGTGAGAGTAAAAATGAAGTGATTTCTTTGTGGTTGTTTTTGATGAGGTGGAATAGAGAGATTTAATATTTAATTGGTAGAAACTACAAGAGTGGTCTCTACCATTGTACATGTCATCGACTAAGGGCATGTGCAATGAGGGGTTCTTTGTGGTCTCTTTCTAAAAAAAGACCACAAAGAAATTCCAAACAGACCACAAAACCCCACAATGGGGGGGGGGGGGGGGTAATCTTTGTGATCTCTAGAAAAAATACCACCCCATGGTCTCTAGACCAAGAGACCACTCCCATGGCTCTATTCCTATGTGCACGAGGCCCTATTCCTACATTCTATTATTATTTTGTCATTCTAAAATTTTATTTACAAATGTCATATTTTTAAAATATTTTTTTATTTGATTTAATTGATAAACTAATTTTAAAAGCTAAATTACTTATAAAATTTATATTTCAAAGATGCCCAGTATTTTAATTAAACAAAAATAATTTTAAAAAACAAAACTAAAATTTCAAAATAAAATTTTAAAAATAAAATAAAAATTAAGAATTAAAAATGTATTATTAAATTTCACATATCAATTTATTTTGGGTTGACAAATTTATTTAAATTAAATATTAAAGGTAAAATTAATGAGTAGGATAGAGAAAATTAAGTGGGGTCCATGAAGTGGTCTTTTAGTGGTTTCTACCATTGTGAGAGTAAAAATGAAGTGGTTTCTTTGTGGTTGTTTTTGATAAGGTGGAAGAGAGAGATTGGATATTTAGAGCATCCACAATGGTAGTGAATTTAAGGAGCATTTCTTAAGTGCCACATCATGAATTTCGATAAAACCTAGGTAAGAATAAACTACCAACAATTGTAGTGGACTTAAGAAACACTTAAACACTTCTTTTTAATTTTAAATTATAATTAATTAAAAATATATAACAAACCATGTTAAAGGACATTCATTGATTAGTTGGTATTTGCATGAAGAAAAATGTACCAACTCATTAACTAAAGAGCAGCTCCTTATTAAGGAGTGATATTTAAAACTCCACAATGGTACTTCTCAAATAAGGAGTGCTCCTTATTAAGAAAAGTTGGTTTAAGTAGCTACCATTGTCGATGCTCCTAATTGGAAGAAACCACAAGAGTGGTCTCTACCATTGTACATGGCCTAAAACATTTTTGAACGTGCAGTTATACATGCTGATGTAGTGAGAAAAGTGGGGAAATTGAATGAGCAAGTTAAATTTCAATCACAAATTTCAGCCAAAATAAAAATGAGTAGGTCTCCCTGACGAACAGTCAGGGACCAATTTGCAATTAGCATAAAATAAGCAAAATTCATGGGTTGGTGCGCAACCTTATTGATGCAAACTTGATGCGCTGCCCATATGAAACCCTTCTTCCCAAAAAATTGATGCGCAACCCTACTTTCTGTAAATTTCTCCGTTCTCTATTTTTCTTCCTTCAATCTCCATTCTTTGCAAATCTAACTTCTCCCAACTGACAAAATTCTTCTCTGATCAATTCACTTTTTTCCAATGAGCTCTTCAAACGACCAGTTAGTGTCCTGCAAAATTTGCGATGAGCTATTGCCCTGCAACTAAATCTACATCAACGAATTTCAGTTTAAAATGAATGAAATATAGATTCAAGAGGCTGAAATTCTGCCTAATAGTGTCAAAGATATGAATTTGAGCGAAGTGAATATATAACCCTACATAATTAATGAAAGTGTACATATAACACTGTGAGAATTGAAAGTGCAAATATAACCCTTGATAGTTAGTTAATGTGCAAATATAACCTTTTTCGGTAGTTTGAGGTTGGAATTATGTGAAAAGCCAGCTGTACCCTTCTGGAAAAAAAGAAAAACAAAAAAAAAATAAATTTATGATTTTAACCCAAACTCCTAACCCAAACTTCAACCTCTCCTCTCGCCATGCTCATTCCTCTCTAGCCATCTTCCCAAAGCGTTCAAACTGTTCCCAAAATGCTACCAATCTTCTCTTTCACCAATTGAAAACTGCTCCCAAATTGCCAATCTGCTACCAATTGAAGTTTTGATATTAACCTTAGAAAAATTGCTCTTTCCCAAACTACTACCAATTGCTCCACCGCAGCGGAGATGAGAATCCCAGAGAAAATGGTTGCTGCTCGAGCTTGGCTGGAGATGTCCACCACTGGTGAGTTAAAGTTGTCGCTTGAGCTTGGAATCAGGCATCTTCTTTGCTTGGATGGGTGCTGGATTCACGACAATGAAGAACCGAGGAAGGCCCGGTGATGTAGAGTGGTGCAACAGATGCTGGTGGAAACAAGAATCCAAGAGATAGCGGTGCCGGAAATGGTAGCCGATGGTGGCGCAGGTGTAGTGGGGCTGTGGGGGTGGCGAGCAGGGAGATGTTGGTGGTGGTGGTGGGCAAAGTGGAGGAGGAGGTGGCGGAAGGCTAGGATAGAAGAGGCTGCGATGGAAGGTTAGGGCAGAGGAGGGGGTGGTTTGCAGGACCACGTCGTTGGCGCCAATTCAGTCTCGGGGGTTCCCGGTCTCGGCACCATATTCAGTCTCTGGGTTCTCTCTCTTGATCCGATTGCTCTACATGGAGGAGAGATGGTAGAGCGCCAGAGCCGCATCGTGTCGAGTCCGCTCCGAGACGGAGCGAAGAGCGTTGAGAAGTACGATTAATGCGCCTAATACTCCGGCGCCAGTGTTGATTACTCCGGCCACCGTGACACCCTCCCTGTACGGCACCGCCACCAAACTCAGCCCCACTTCCTCCACTCTATCTATCACCGCCCTAAGAGACACTCTCGAATCCGCTGGCACAACCTTCGTCACCACGTCGATGTCAATACTAGAATTGTACTTTTTAGTGCTTATAAGGATCGCGTTTTGATCATAAGTTGTGGTGGAAATGGTAGAGGTTGCGGGACAGGCTAATTTTGGTATGTGGTGTGAAAATTTGGTCACGACTTTCACCATGAGTTTGTTTTTTGGTTGCATTCGCTATGGCTTGCCAGTTCTTGGCTGAGCGGTGTCGAAAATGATGGCCGATGGCGGTGGATGTGGCGTGGGGGCTGTGGGGGGTGGTGAGTGGGGATAGCTGTTAGTGGTGGTGATCGACGAAGCTGAAGAGGAGGCAGGGCTAGGATTGGTTGAGGATTTTCTGATCTCAGACAATGGGAATGATTAGCAGTAAGGAGTATGAAGAAGGGTCGGGGGTGGATTTGCGGAGGTGGCGTGGTGAAGGTGGTGGAGCAGTGGCGGTGATGGCAGTATAGTGGTGGGTCAAGGGGCATTTTTGTCTTTCAAAATTTTGTATTAGGTTGAAAGGGCATTTTAGTAATTTCTGATCGGTAAATGGCTAGAAATGGCCTGTCAATGCCGGGATATAGACTTTAGGGTTATATTTGCACTTAAATAAAATAGTTTGGGTTATTTTTGCACTAAAAATTATCTCAGGGTTAAATCTACACTTTCTCAATTATACATGGTTATATTTGTATATTTCCATATGGATTTTTCACATCTGAATGAGCCTATGTTGTTGAATTGCCTTCGATGTAAATGAATTTGTTGTTGAAGCTTCTGAATGTATGAATTCTGCTGCTATGAACATGTAAAAAATATGTGGAAAATATTCAAACAATGCATGCTGTAAAGTAATCATGTATTAGTAAAGCTAGAATTTGACAGTTTGAAACTTCAGGGGATTGATGTAGAAATCATAAGACAAGGAGCAGAACTGAGTGCAGAAGGGGAAAGAAGTCTGATACAAAAAGTTACTGAAACAGAAATATGGAATGCTTTGAAAGGTATTGGCGAGCTGAAAGCACCATGCCCTGACGAGTATGTTCAAAAAAAATTAAAACATGATGGGGGATTGTTGGGAGAGATGTGGTGGAAGCTGTAAAAGAATTTTTTTTAACCAGGGGGTTCTGTTTAGAGCAGTAAAGAGCACGTTGGTGACACTGATTCTGAAACACAAAGCAACAAGAAAAGTTGGAGAGTTGGTGACACTGATTCCGAAACACATAGCAGCAAGAAAAGTTGGAGAGTTGAGGCCCATACCATGCTGTTCCACACTCTACAAGATTGTGTCAAAAACCCTAACAAATAGGTTGAGCAGAGTCATCACTGAAATTGTGGATAGAAGCCAAGCAGCTTTCGTCCCTGGGAGGCACATTCACGATCGCATTATGCTAGCACACGAGTTGGTCAGGGGGTATAACAAGAAGAGCAGAGGAGCCCGATGTATGATACAGATCGGCCTCCAAAAAGTGTATGACACGGTGGAATGGGCTGCGTTGGAGGCCATGTTGAGGGAGGTAGTAATACCAGATCAGTTTATTACATGGGTTATGAAGTGTGTTTCCACAGTATCATATAGATATGTCGTTAATGGGAAGCCCACAAGATTTGTTGCTGCAAAAGAGGTCTTTGCCAGGGGGATCTGGTATCACCCTTTCTATTGTTATCATTATGGAGTACTTACACCGCTGTATGAGTAATCTGGGATGCAATAGCAGGTTCAAGTATCACTCTCAATGTGAAGAAGTGAAGCTTATAAACATCAGTTTTGCGGATGATCTGTTACTAATGGTTCATGGTGACGAACAATCTGTGAAGTTGCTCATGATGAAGTTTCAAAGATTTACTCAATCTACGGACTACAGGTAAACCAGAGTAAGTGTAGAATCTACTTTGGGTGATGCAGTGATATGCTAAAAGACAAACTTATGAAGTTTACAGGTTTTACTGAAGGAACTCTCCCATTTAAGTATCTTGGGGTTCCACTGACAAGCAGAAAAATCACAGTTTAAACCTTCCAGCCCTTAATAGAGAGGATGACTGACTGATTAAAACACAGGAGTGCGAGGCTTTTGAGCTACGCGGGCAGACTCACGTTAATCAAAAGTTTTATGTTCCCTATAGTTAACTACTGGATGCAAAGCTTCCCCTTGACTAAAGCTGTACTCAAGCATATTGATGCGATGTGTCGATCCTACCTTTGGAGTGGAACCAACGAGATTACTAAAAAGACTCTGATTGCCTGGGAAAGAATCTGTGCACCACGTCGAGAAAGAGGTTTAAACCTGATTGTGCTCATGGAATGGAATTAACCTGTATAAGACGCTGTGGATTCTATATGTCAGAAATCAGACAACTTTGGATCCAGTGGATTCACGCGTACTATATAAAAGTAAGGAAGTTCTGAATACTACGTTTCCTTGCAGCAGCTCCTGGGTGCTCAAGAGGATAGGTAAAGCCATAGAAAAGGTGAATTGTTTTGATTACTGGGGACAACAATTGCAGAGAAAGAAAGTTCATGTCCAGAAGATATATGAGGTATTGTGTGGTGAAGGTGAAGCGGTGAGATAGAGCAAACTATTGTTGGACAACATGGCAAGACCGAGAGCGAAGTTCATCCTCTGGTTATGTTGCCATGAGAGATTGCCGACAAAAGACAAGCTCAGGAAATTTGGTGTGAAACTGGACTCAAAATGCCAGTTCTGTGACGAAGATGAAAGCCTGAAACAATTGTTTTTTTATTGCAAGAAAACACGAAAAATATGGAGATCGATACTGACATGGATGAGAATTGATAGGAAACCGAAAAACTGGGAAGAGGAAAATGAACAACTGGTAAACAATGGTTCAGGAAAAGGTTGGAGATGAAGATTGTTAAAGATGGCAGCGGTTGAAACTATCAATGCCATCTGGAGCTTACGAAACGAGAAAAGCTTTGGAAAAGAAGGGAAGACAAGAGACATAGTATGATTTTAGATGCTATTGTGTATAGGGCTTTCATGAATAAAAAACTAAGGAAACATTGTGTACATTTCATGATAGTGGATAAGGGGAGAAGTGGATGTAAGAAGAGCTTGTAAATGGGTCCACAATTTGGTAATGAGAAAATTTTAATACTGTCCCAAACAGTGCATTAATTACTTTACAACATGTATTGTTTTAAAAAAAACACGCACCTGATTATAAAATGTCAATTTTTTTTACGAATAACAAAGATTTTTCAGGAGGTAGTGCATAAATTACCAAATGAATCATTTTCATTTTGTTAAAACATGTATATGTTAGCCTACAACTAGTAAATCTTATAGTATGCAGAAAAAAAGTTACATAATTTTGTAATTTTTATTTTTTTATATGAACTGCATTTAATACCTTACAATGTGTACTAATTACAATTAAACTTTATTTTTTTTAAAAAACGGGAACAAATTTTCCTGATTTCAATTATATAAATGCCACTAAAAATCTTGTCGGCATGAAAGCACGCAACACATGTAAAAACATCGCATACTTTGTATAAAAATCATGCAAATGTTATCGATTTCATACACGAGAGGGACTTTCAACAGTTGAACAGATGACAAGATACGAGATAAATTATACTAGTGCTTATAACAAAAATATTCTATTATGAAACTTACAATTACAACAATCACAGGGGGCGGCAAGGCGAATAAAGTTTCCTGCCGGAGATGGAACCGGTGACGAATTCGGCTTAGGGACGTCCCTCAAACGTCCCCGGAACGCCAGAAATGGTCAGCCGCTTCCATAGCTTTTTGACCTAATTTTGAATACAAATTCAACACCATTTTGTATTCTAACGTACCGATCTTTGCTCTGTTAATGCCCGTGTTCTCACTTTTGGCAAAGATGCTCTGTTTTTCTCGTCAAACCCAGAGATGAAAGATGCTATGTTTTTTTTTTTTTAATCCCAGCAAGGAGACATTATATGCATTATTTGGCATATTGTTGGGCTAATAGTGGTCTGGTCCCATTACTTTTACCCCAAGTTTGTGTGCAATTTTTTTTTACCTTTTCCACATATTGTTTGTCCGTACTCGTTTGGAAATTGTCATACAGTTGTTTAGGATCTAGTCATTTTATTTTGTAATAAAATTTGAATATTATATACTCCCTCCATCCCAGCCTTTTCTGTAGAAAGAGAAAGGGTTGGATTCTTTTTTCTAAGGGGAAAAGACCATGCTACCCTTCTACTGCCTCCTCTAAACTTCTGCCCTTCCACCACTGCACTTCCACCACAGCACCACCACTGCCCTTCCACCACTGCACTAGCACCAACCGAGCCACTGGCCAACACCACCAAACGAGCCACCTGCCAACAACATCGCCTGACCCAACACCCAATGCCACCACCCGACCCACCTTGACCAGATCTGCGAGAAATTGAGGTAGTCGGAGATGAGGACAAAGATGGAGATACCCGACAGACCCTGACAAAGATACCCGACCCAACATTCGACAGAGATGCGGTGGCAGAGACGGAGATGCGGCAGAGGAGACAAAAAACGCTGCGGAGGAGACAAAAAATGCGACGAAGGAGACGATGATGCCCAACCCAACACTCGACGGAGATGCGACGGAGGAGACGAAGGTGCGAGGGCGGCGGAGGATCGGAGGATCTTGAGACGAGGACGGGAGCAGAGGAGCTTGTCACGATGGCGATGGAAGAAATGGGGAGGAGAAGAAAATTGGAGAGGAAGGATTTTCTGAATGGGAAGGGAAAGTGTGTGCAGGTGAGAAGGGTAGGGTAAGTTAGGTTTGAGAGTATTTTTTAGTTAGTTTAGGGATAATTTTACCTTTTTACATATCTAAAATTTGCTAAATAAGGAAATGTGCAGAAATGGCTTGGACAACCCAAAAAAGAATTTGTGCAGAATATACTGGGACAGAGGGAGTATATTTTTATTATTATATTTCATTTGTCCCCTTGTTGTACATGTATCCATAACTTTTTACTTTTCCGGTTTCATGTCCCCATTCCCGTTAATCCATCCTCGACTCGGTGCAACATAAATCTTCATCATAATCAAACTCATGCTAGAACGTCTTGTGGAGTCTAATGTTCAACATACTCGGATTCCATAAAAGCTATAACAACTTCAATTTTAGATCCAACTCCTGTAAAAAGTCATACCCATTGGATACTAGCAGTTGCAACGTATAAGCAAACATGTACAATTTCTAATTCAAAACGAACTATCAACAACAAATGAAAATAAAAGTCATACACGCACAGTACAACTTACAAGTTCACACTGGATACTAACAGATGCAACATTTAAGGAAACATATGCAACTCATAATTCAAAATGAACAATAAACAACAAATGAAAACAATACATAGTACAACTAACAAGGACACATTGACTACTAAAAGGAGCAATATATAAGTAAACATATGCAACTCGTATCATAAAACAGACAATCAACAACAAATTAAAACAAAAGGTCATACAGAGTAAAACTAGCAAGTACATATTGAATACTAATAGGTGAAACATACAAGTAAACAAATACAGCCTGGAATTCTAGACGATCAGTTAGCAAGTTTGTTGTAACAACGAGAGCACAATTCAAAATCAGATCATAGAAAAATGCACATAGAAACTCAAAACACTATAAACGATTGTTGATTTCCAGCGCTAAAAAAAAAAACCAAAACTGACAAATCGAACAAAAATTGTGTAATAATATGGTTGAAAATAAACCTTAAATATACAACATACCTCATCCTACAAACAATGAACAACCGATGAAGAAACAAAACAGCGACGTTGGAGAAGAATCGGAGAAACAAGAGGACGAAGAATCGAGGAAAAGAGGCAAAGAAATGCAAAGAAGATGCAAAGAAATGTGCGGCGATGGAGAAACGAAGAAGAGGCTGAGAAATCGCCGGAGAAAGAAGAGACACACTGTCGCAGGGAGAGAAGACGAAGAGATGCAAAAAGAAAGAGGAACCGAGGTTATAATACAATTAAAAAGTTAACTTTTCATTAATTATAAAAAATCCTCTTTGTAAATTAGTCTCTGACCTGTGTATAAGTCTATGGACGTGTCGTATTTTCTGAGACTTTCCAATAAAAATAGGGAGGTTATGGGGGTAGACGAAAATGTAATATAGAAACCTTAGGCGAGGTGGAGGGAGTAAATATCAATGACCAACTCTAGACCAATTAAAAGGTATAAATGGCGTGCTTATCAGATCTACTACTGCCCGACTAGCTGCGAGCACCGGTGTTGGATATTGGAGGATATGATCCAGGTGAGATTGTTTGTTAAATCTTTAAAATCCAGTGGAAAAATTATGGTGTGGGTCATTAGTCCACCAAGTGTATGGTTAAGAAGAAATAAAAAAAAACACACTAAATCACGAGGTTGAAGTTGAGCTAGAATGACCAAATAACCCACTCTAGATGCTTCATGATTTGTGCCGCTCAAAACTCCTAGAAACATCTGCACTCATGCACCGCCTTTAAAATCCCCAACTAGCCTTCCCTCCAAAACCATCCAAATCTCACAACTGCGAGAACAAACGTCTTTTCAATACCATGGCTTCAACACTATCTTTATCCCTCTCTCAGTATCCTACTCGCAGATGCCAAGATCACCAAAAGGACAGCAGCCCCCAGATCATCAAGAAGGCGAAAATCGGGCTGAGCCGGAGAGACTTGTTGAAGGGCACTGGCGTGAGTCTTATAGGGGGGACCCTAGCTCAGCCCGGGACTGCAAGGGCTGCCCCGGAGAGCCCTATGGAAGGTGCTTCGAGTAGACTGTCGTATTCGAGATTCTTGGAGTACTTGAATGAGGAGAATGTTCGGAAGGTGGATTTGTTTGAGAATGGGACTGTGGCCATTGCTGAGATTTACAATCCTGCCCTGGAGAAATCCCAGAGAGTGAAGATTCAGCTCCCGGGATTGCCACGAGAGCTGTTGAGGAAACTGAGAGAGAAAGATGTTGATTTCGCTGTTCATCCGGTGGAATCCAGTGTAGCAGATGCTGTTTTGGGCTTGCTGGGGAATCTGGCTTTTCCTTTGCTGCTGTTAGGATCATTACTCTTGGGAAGTTCGTCTCGGAGTGTACCTGGAGGCCCTAACTTGCCATTTGGGCTAGGAAGGTACGGGCTAATTTTGAATAATTTAAAAATATTGTACGATCCATTTTATGACGTGGATTGAGTGAAAATGATGACTCTATCTCAAATTTTGAGGTACAAATTGGAATTTTTTTTGGATATGCGTAGCTGGGGTTCCATCAAACAATCGCCAAATTAATGACAGGGATTTAGGGGTTTAAGGATTGAGATAGGGGGAGAATTCTATGGAATGCAAAGTGTTGATCCAACTTCCTCCTCAAATTCCAATGAAAAAATAGTTGAGGAAGCTGTAACGGTGAAGAATTCATGAGCTGGTTAATGTCCCATTCAAGAGTTTGCAATTGAAAACCTGCTCTTGAACTCTATAATTAGAGGGGTGGTTAGAGTTGATAGGTGTGAGTTTGAAGACATTTGTTCTAGTCTAATGCTAACGGGAGGATGTGTTTTTACAGGAGCAGAGCCAAGTTTGAGATGGAGCCCAACACAGGAGTAACTTTTGATGATGTTGCTGGAGTTGATGAAGCAAAACAGGACTTCGAAGAAATAGTTGAATTCCTGAAAACCCCTCAAAAATTCGCTGCAGTAGGGGCCAGGATTCCCAAGGGAGTTCTTCTGGTCGGGCCTCCAGGGACAGGGAAGACTCTGCTGGCCAAGGCAATAGCTGGAGAAGCAGGGGTCCCTTTCTTCTCTCTTTCGGGTTCCGAGTTCATCGAGATGTTCGTGGGAGTGGGAGCTTCGAGAGTGAGGGACTTGTTCGATAAGGCCAAGGCCAATTCGCCGTGCTTGGTCTTCATCGACGAGATTGATGCTGTTGGGAGGCAGAGAGGAACCGGAATTGGTGGTGGAAATGATGAGAGGGAGCAGACATTGAATCAGCTTCTCACTGAACTGGATGGATTTTCAGGGAACACTGGAGTAATTGTCCTGGCTGCCACTAACAGGCCCGAGATTCTTGATCAGGCTCTTCTCAGGCCTGGAAGATTTGACAGACAGGTTTGTACTGAATTGAACTGAACTGAATTGCTCTTGAGTTGAAAAGAACGGGGTCTGAGTCATGATTTTGTTTCAACAGGTTTCTGTTGGCCTGCCTGATGTGAAGGGGAGAGAGGAAATTCTGCAGGTGCATAGCAAGAACAAGAAGCTAGACGATGATGTTTCTCTGAGTGTGATTGCAATGAGGACTCCGGGATTTAGTGGTGCAGATCTTGCAAACCTGATGAATGAAGCTGCGATTCTCGCGGGTCGAAGAGGCAAAGACAAGATAACCTCTCAAGAGATTGATGACTCAATTGATAGAATTGTTGCTGGAATGGAAGGAACCAGGATGACTGATGGGAAGAGCAAGATTTTAGTGGCTTATCATGAAGTTGGCCACGCAGTTTGCGCGTAAGCCCATCATTTCTTCGTCTTCTGCTTCCCTGTTTGCTCATGTTGCCTACATTTCCTGAACCGAGTCCCTTTCTTTGTTGATTTCAGGACTCTGATGCCAGGCCATGATCCGGTGCAGAAGGTGACGTTGATCCCTCGAGGCCAAGCCCGAGGCCTAACATGGTTCATTCCTGCTGACGATCCCACATTGATATCAAAGCAGCAGCTATTTGCTAGGATTGTTGCGGGTCTTGGAGGCAGGGCAGCCGAGGAGCTCATTTTTGGTGAATCAGAATGCACAACGGGTGCTGCTGGGGATTTACTGCAGATAACTCAAATAGCTAAACAGGTATTCCTTCACAAACTAATCCGATCTCCTGTAACATTCAGTGTAACACTCATTGAAAAGATTTCAAGCGAATAAAGGAGTATACAAGTGTCAAAAATGTTACAGAAGATCTTAAATATTTTGTGGTGTTTACAGATGGTGACAATGTATGGAATGTCTGAGATAGGGCCGTGGTCATTGACTGATCCAGCAGTGCAAAGCAGTGATTTAGTTCTGAGAATGCTGGCAAGAAACATGATGTCTGAAAAGCTTGCAGAAGACATTGATCAAACAGTTGGGCGAATTGTTGGGGAAGCATATGAGATTGCGAAGAAGCACATACGCAACAATAGGGACGCGATGGACAAGATAGTGGAAGTTATGCTGGAGAAGGAAACCATGACAGGAGATGAGTTCAGGGCTTTACTTGCAGAATACACAGACATCCCTTTAAGTAGCCTCGCGAATACATCAATTCGTCAGCTCATTGAAGCCTAAGATATAAGAACTAGCAACCCTCTTTGTACAGCATATGTCTTGTAGAAAATCAGATCGAATTTAGACAGAAATGTACAGTTAAGCATGACTGTTTGCTTCAGAGGTCGATATGATATACACAAATAACCTTTGTATTACTTTTGATAGTTGAAGCAACTAAACAAGGCACGAAATGACGACTTCATAAGTTGTATGCCAACATACCAACCACAAACAACTAACTAAACAAGGAGTCACAGAGGCACACAATGATTTTAACATTTCAAGAGCCACCAGTTAAGAATTTGTCGACTCTAAGATTGTCGTTCTTCGATAGAAACTTCATGCAGAGGGGCGGTTTTACGCCAACCAAAGCAAGAATGGAACTAGGCAATGTCCAAATCCCATCTCCACAAATCAATCCAGAAGCAACAGCAGGTCCAAATGCATCAGCCTTGGCCTTGTTGATCTTTGACCAGATGAACAGAATCAAGCTCCCAACACACATATCAATGGCGAAGTATGATCCTAGGTAGAATGGTATAGCCATAGCCATCGGGAGAGGTATGTACTGTGCCCACTTCTTTCCTACCAAGTCCCGGATGCCATTGATGACAGCGGCTCCAATGAAGAAGACATAACAAAGAGTGAGGCAGTGCTGCGGCAGTGCACTGAATCCTTCAACTCCCAAGACTGCCATGTTGCGATAAACCAGAGCAAAAGGTGCTGGATATTCTGAACCTGAGACTCCGAGATCATGAAAAGCCTTGTAAAAGAGCCAAAAGACACAAGGAGATATGACACATCCCATGGCTGTCCCGATGATCTGGCTTACAAACATAGACCGGGGGGATGCAAGGGTCATGTAGCCAGTCTTGAAGTCCTGTGTTAGGTCTGATGCAGTGGAAACAATGTTCATCATGACTCCACAGGCAGCTAATCCCGCGAGAACACCACCATGACTAGCACCGGCCCAGGCTCCAATCGTGAAGATGGCCAGCTTTCCATAGGTTGATGCCAAGGACCAATCAGTAAGACCGCAGCCATATGCATTGCAGAAGGCTAGCACTGGAGCTAGAATATAAAGGACCACAATGTGATACCATTTAAGCTCGGGAAAGATGTGAGGAAGAGATATGATAGAAATGATGGCGATGGAAACATAGCCTGCAATAGCTACCCATAACGGGATTTGATCCTTGAGAAATATCCGTCTACGGCGCTCATCATCATAGGACAATGCTGGTTTTTCTGGAGAGTTTGGACCCCCACCAACCGGAAGGACAGAACCATCATCTTTCTTAAATTGGTGATACAGAGCAAACAGCGTGCGCCCAAGGACTTTGACGAAGTTGTAAAGACCATCACCGAGAATCATAGCTATGGCAATGAAGACCTGTACAGAGGAAAAGTGAACAACATTTACAAATTACAAGTCTTGATTAGTTTAGTGATTTCTCAGGGAAATGAACAAGAAACTTACCCTGTAACCTTGCAAGCCATGCAGAGTGCTATCATCTTTAGGATACCAGTCTCCCTCCTTATTCTTTATAAGAGGCCACATTATACCCCAGGAAAGAATTCCTCCCAGAAGCACAGAGATATTGATTAGATATGGACATATCATACCAACACCAACATAGGTTGCAGAGAAATCAAAGTAAAACCTGGATTACGACGAAGGACAAAATGAACAAGTAAATAAGCAGTAAACAATCCCATAGTCAAAAATATATTTGATCCCACAACATAACTGAATCAGGTCGAGAACATACTTGTTTGCATAAGCTTTCAGACCGAAAGTAGGGAAGCTCACAAAGCCACAATCTTCCCCTGAAGTGAAGAACCACTGGAAAAAACCCCAAAGAAAGCTGAAGGAGAAGAACTTTCCAAGAGTCCTCACTTGTTTCCTGAGGTGAAGCGACAATTTAGAATCATACCCAGGGCAGAACATTTGCATAAAGATGAGAAGATATAATAGTGTTCTCACTTAGCCAGCTTGGCTCCCTGTGGAGTATGGAAACTATTGATAAGATGAGCTGTTGCAGTTCCACTTGGATAAGTCAGCTTAAAGTCTACGATCATGATCTGACAAATGAACATACAAAGAAATAGTTACACACAGCACTCCTAAAGTTCAACAAGGCTCAGATCATATACAAATTCTTCAAGAAAAAGAAGAAGAAAAAAGGCGCAAGTAGCATACAGTGATAATCTCAAACCTACGGCAGCAATAGATTAATACGCAGCTGATTGGAAGACTTAAATAGAACA
Source organism: Rubia yunnanensis (assembly GCA_037428765.1). Taxonomy (NCBI): domain Eukaryota; kingdom Viridiplantae; phylum Streptophyta; class Magnoliopsida; order Gentianales; family Rubiaceae; genus Rubia; species Rubia yunnanensis. Next base: position 27,483,645 of record CM075069.1, on the reverse strand, counting down.
GTAATGTATTTGTTCTATATGTCCTGGTAACAATGATTCCAGAATGCAACAAATAAGACTTAATTAGAACAGCAATACAGCGATTTGGAAGACTTAAGTAGCATACAGTGATAATCCCAAACCTACGGCAGCAATGGATTAATACGCAGCTGATTTGGAAGACTTAAATAGAACAGTAATGTATTTGTTCTAAATGTCCTGGTAACAATGATTCCAGAATGCAACAAATAAGTTTGGTTCAGCATTTTAGGCTCAGGGATGCTTAGAGACTATAAATTTTCCAGAACAGAGAGAAATTATTGATACCTTTCTCAGGGGGACCACCGAGAACAGCCCAAGAAAGCTCACAAGAAACAGAAAACCAAACATCCACGCTAATGATGGGTTTTTGACATCCTTAGCAGAGTTCACATCGTTTGCCTGTTTGGCAATTAGTTCACTCATTCCAAAAAGGTAGCTGCCAAAACCTCCTGCATAATGGAGTATAGTTAAGAGGGTGTGAAGAAATTTGATAGCTATACATTTTTGCTCATTATGTTTAGGTGCATAAATCATAATGCATCCTAGCAGCTGCAATTTCGACGAAGAACTAGCTTTCTACAAACACAAAACTTCCTATCCAGCAGCAAAACATTGCAATTCCACTGTGATCTAAGTGAACAATGTTGAACAAGAGAGCTTATGAACAAATTGATCATACCTTTTATTATCAAAATTTCAAGTAATATCCTACTAGATATTCATTCTATAATTCGATGCGCTAGCAGAAAAGTTCAATAAGTTAATTATCTTCAGTTCTTCGCCCTCTCAACTTTGTAAATTCCTTACTTTGATCATCGAAAGTTACTATCCTTCTTGAACTTCATTCTGTAATTATAGGCGTTGAAAGAGAATGTTTTCAGTCAAAGTTAGACAGGGCTCATCCTTGTCATTGATCGATGCATCACTATCACCCTAAGTGTAACGGAGTAAACGATAGCTTAGTCTGACTAATTTACATTCTGCCGGTCTTGTTGTGCGGTCATTGTCCTGAGAAGACTTTCTATCCTTATCTGTAATTAATCTATTCATCAACCATAATTAAACTAAGAGTATTCCAAAATTATTTATCATATTACACAGTTTGATCTCTTTTAAATGAATCAAAAGCCTCACATGCATGAGATGAAAAGGTGTTACAAACAGCAAACAATTACTCTTATCAGACAGATCATTTGAGGGGAGCAAGACAGGCAGGTTTGATACTTGTGATAGTATAAAACTTGCCAAATTGCCGCACTTTAAGGTGAGTTCACATAGCATGTGATAAGAAGCAAGACCAACAAACTTAAAAGCCAACAAAGCACACGACATGAGCACCCCCTGCAAAACTGGAATTCCTTTAATCACAATAATCTTCATCCCATTTTTAAAGGGCTGACTCTTAGTATGACCAAGGAAAAGTCCTACTGAAAATAGCATAACTGGTGATTTCAACCACTCAGTTATTAGTAAAATTCATTCTTTAAGACCCCAGTTCATAGAAAGCTCCAAGAGATTGGATATACTCGAGCTTCACCAGTTGCGGAAAGTTTCTTGGGTAACAACCAGAAAATTTTCACAATTGAGATAGTATATACAATTGACATATTTTAATTTATCCATATCTCTAACACCACCATCTCTCCATACTTGACATTAAATAATGAGACCAACTCTCAAAAATCCCACAAATTCTTCCTTTTACACCCAGGATTCAAGAAATCTCGAAGATATATGGTCCACCGCACCCACAATAGTACATGTAAAAACAAAAGCAAAGCAGTATTCATGGACCATATGATATCACATAGAAAGGGCTAAAATTAAAAATCCCACGCCAAAATCATTGAAAGTCATGCCTACCCCACCAGAGCCAGAAGAAACTTTTAAAAAAAGAATAAGAGAAATCCCAGTAAAAATTAAAAGCGAAATTGTATTTACCGCTGAAGGCTATGCCGGAGGAGGCAACAACGCAAGTCTGAATGACGGTGTTCTCCTGCCTGGTGAAAGGCTGCTTCAAGAGGCCGGACTTATCCAGAAACTTGGTCCACGTTTTCACGAAGAAGTACCCCAACAGACCCGCGGAAACATTGAGCGAAGGGATGATTCCGGTGGTCAAGTTGAGTTTCATAACGACGAAAGTGAAGAGAATTGACAGCACAAAGCTCACCACGAACGCCCTCACCGTCAGCTGCGACTGCCATGGCGGCACTTCCTTCGACTCGAACACTCTCTCCACGGATTGGTCATCCAACTTCTTGTAACGATCGTCTTCTTCGCCATTTTCTGCAGAAATGGGGTCTCGGTTGGAGCTGCGGGATCGCTCCATGAGTTGCGCTAGTTTTTGTTTGTTGCAGCGGTTTAGGGGAAGGGGGAGTACTTATAGCTGGCCAAGATTCGACAGATGGGAATGGGATCATGTGAATATGATATCCCTCTAATATATAGCCGAAAATATATTATAATGTTTGACTTTTAATATTTACCATTTTAAAATTAGTTATTACGCTAATCCAATATAATCATACAATGGTATTTTCCTTTTCCATTTCCAAATAGATGTGGGCAATAATATTAAAATCAAGTGATTAAATGCATAATCAAATATTTCAGTGATGCTCCATTGAAATTATAGCTGGCATATGGATCACCGGTGGTCACTGTATTTGGACTCTAACCGTCCCAGGTTCATATCGATCATTTTATTTTTAAAATTTAATTTCATTTGCTCATTTCATTTAGGCAAAGTCTTGGGAAATGCGGTCTTTCCATAGGCTTATGGAAAGACGGGGTTTAATTCAAATAATAAAAGGTAAAAAGTTTTAGTTACAACATTAAAAATTTAGTATGCAACATGTAGTAGTTATAAAATTTATAACTCGGTTCATGCAACCCGAAAATTTTATCTTAATCTCTTCTAATTTACAGTTTAATCTCTTGGGATAGAGAGTACTGCCCCATTTCATTGGATGTGACATCATAATTTTTAAGTGCTTGAATTTAAGTAAATGAAATGAGTGCAAGAATTTGAATTTAAAAAAGTAAAATGAGTGGATAAAATTTAAAAAAATTATCATAAAAAAAGTATATTAAATTTACAAAAATAATCTAAATAAAACATATGCCACATCCAAAGAAACAGAGTGCGTAACCAAGATTGTCCTTATCATAGTGTGAGTGCCTGGAAATTGGAGACCTCGAATTGATAAACAAGGCATTGAAACAGGGACAGAATGGGCACCAATGAAATCATTTGGAAAGATTAGAATATGAACGCAAGGGGGGCGCTTAGCTGGGCTTGGGTCAACGGCGAGGGATTTTTTTTTTTGGACTTATTCTCATTAAAATGATAACGGTCATATTTCACATAAAGTGAGATGAAATTTCTACATGGCTCATATAAAAATGGGATGCTCTAAGAGCATGTTCCATGACTTTAGGACCATAATAATACAAACTAAGGGGAAAGGGAAAATCGAATCATTGTTGCACCTGCCTGGACACGTGGTTACAGTGAGGGATTGAGTACTAGTAATTTGTGTTACCATCTTAGTTTGTGGAAAACTTGCTTCAATGAGATGGTCGTTTCCTTATTCTTCATGCTCTACCAAAGGGTTGTTTGGTTCAAACCATTTCAAGAAAGGAAAAGGAAATATAATTAAGAAGAGAAAAGGAAATAGAATTAGATAGAAATGATACTATATTTTTGAAAACTATTTGGTTAAGCAATGGAAAGAGAATCAAGTTATACTCGATTCCCTTTGTACTTGATTGGTTCAAGAAAGGGAAAACAAGCTTTGAATTATTATACACTGCAGTTTATAAACTCATGGTCATATATAAGTTAATCAAGTAATCTACTGTTAAGGAATTAGAATTAGAATTGTATTCTTACCATAATTGTAGATGTAACTGTATTCTATTACCTTTTCCTAGCTTGTATAGATATCCTGTAATACTATATAATGTATCTTGAATTCATGAATACAGACACGCATTATTATCCCCATTTTCTACATGGTATCAGAGCCTAAAATTCTGAAACCTTAAATAGAAAATTTTTCGCCGCATTAAATCTTTCCGATCTGCCGCCATCTCGCCGCCACGCGCCGCCGCTCTCAACGCCACGCGCTGTCCGCCGCTACCACGCGTATGCCGCCGTCCGACGTCCGCTGATCGCCGTCCGCCTTCACGCGCCGCCGCTTGTTTTGCGCCGGTGTGTCCTGTTGATCCGATCTGCCACTGGTTATTGTACCTGCTCCTGATCTGTCCCTAATTTTACAACATGTCTGGTCCTGAAAAACAGACTAGTTTTAATGCTCCTGAGGGTTCGAAGCTTCAGGATATGAGTGGTTATGATGTGATTGTAGCTTTACTTCAGCAGCTGCAGTTACAATCTGGCCCTCAGACTACTTTACCGATTGGTCATATGTTGACTGATCCTTACTTTATTGGATCTGGCGATAGTTCAGGTTTACAACTCATACCGACCATGCTGAAAGGTCAAGAAAATTACATTGAATGGCCCGATGCGATTTGTCGTGCATTCCTTGCCAATCACAAGATTGGGTTCATTGATGGATCCATTACTAAACCCCAGGATGATCATCCTGATGCTGCCGATTGGCCTAGGGTTAATGCTACTCTTGTCTGCTGGATCTTACAAACCCTGGATCCAGTGTTGAGATATTCTACAAGTTCGTTTGCCACATTCAAGGATCTGTGGGACGACCTGAAGGCACGATTTATTCTTGCCGATGGTATGAAGCTTTTGCATACGCAAGAAGCTATTCAAAGTTGCAGGCAAAACGGTCAGCCCATCGACATCTACTTTGCCAAACTGAAGAAGTTGTTTGCAGATTATCACTGCATGCGACCTTCCCTGGTTTGTACCTGTGAAGATTGCAAGGCATTATGTCAGTGCAATCTTGCTACGAAAGTCTTCCAAGAGAGAGAGGAGGATTTGATCTACCAATTCATCTCTGGCCTCGACGAAGGTTTTCACACCTTGCAATCACACATCATGAGCATTGATCCAATGCTATATGTCATGAAAGTGTATGCCCTTTTTGCTCAGGAGGAGAATCATAGAGTTGTCATTCGAGCTCGTGAGCCTTCTTCTAACTCCATGGCATATGCTGCCCGACGTTCACCATCTGCAAGTTCTTCTCCAGTTGTTCTTTCTGCAGCCGACCGCAATAATCTTGTTTGTACCCATTGTCATCGCAAAGGTCATGATAAAGATACATGTTTCCAGCTACATGGTGTCCCAGACTGGTTCAAGAAAAGCAAGAAATCAGCGCCACCTTCCCGGCCATTAGGCACTGCCGCCGGTTCCAGAGGCGCCGCTGATCTCCCGCTCTCGTAACCATTTACCGGAGCTGCCACATCGCCACCAAGTTTGGTGGAGGCGGCTTCCTCTTCCGGCGGTGTCCCTGCCCGTTCCGAGTTTGGCCCTGCTCTTTCTGATGACCAATAGAGCTTTACCTTGAACTTGTTTAATCAGTTAAATTCTCTTACTGGCGATGAGTCTGGTAAGCCTACTTTACCATAGATACTTGATTCAGGAGCCTTATATCACATGACTGGTGACAAAGGTTGTCTTACTGATCTTACTACTACTATTGATTCTGTGAATGTTATTTTGCCTGATGGCTCGGTATCATTAACTTCGCAATATTGATCTCTTTGCTTTGGTGGCTTTATTCTGCACATGTTTTATATATACCTACATTGCGATGCAACTTACTGTCATGCCCTAGACTGTTATCTACCCTGAATTGTCTAGTTTTGTTTACTGAAAATTATTGCATTTTACAGTCAATCAGTACGAGGAGAGTGATTGGCGTGGGTGAACAAAAAGGGGGGTGTTTTGGCTTCGTCTGCTGGATGCTCGTGTTCACCGTCATGTCCTGCAGTCTCTTCCTACAGTTGCTTCAGTATTTTCTTTTGATTTATGGCATCAATCTTTTGGTCATCCATCTTCCACAGTGTTGTCTTCTATTTCTTCTGCCATTAATAAACATTCTGTAACCTGCTCTATATGTTATAGAGCAAAACAGACTAGACATAGTTTTCAATTAAGTTCTACAGATGCTACTGCATTGTTTCAATTAATTCATTGTCATGTTTGGGGACCTTATAGAACACCATCTTCTAGTGGTGCATTTTATTTTTTGACTATAGTAGATGATTATTCCCGAGCTGTTTGGGTTTATTTGTTAGTAGCTAAATCTGAAGTAGCTTCTAGATTTTTAGAATTTAGTGCCTTAGTGAAGAACCATTGGGGCAGAACCGTTCAACGAGTTCGGGCTGATAACGACACTGAATTTTTGCCTCTACGATCTCACTTTACTGCATCTGGGATCATTTTTTAGACATCGATGGTCGATACTCCACAACAGAATGGTCGAGTTGAAAGAAAGCATCGCCATTTACTCAATGTGGCGCGTGCTTTACGGTTCCAAGCCAGTCTTCCTATTGAATTTTGTGGAGAATGTGTTCTTACTACTGCCTACCTGATCAACCAAACACCGACTCAGCATCTCAACGGTTGTACTCCCTTTGAGTTGCTTTATGGGCAAGCTCCAAATTATTCATCCTTACAGGTTTTTGGATGTTTGTGTTTTGCTGCTCATGTTCCCAGATATCGTGACAAGTTTTCACCACGAAGTTGGAAGTGTTTGTTCCTTGGTTACCCTACCGGAAAGAAAGGCTCTCGCTTTTTTGACTTGGAGTCCCGAGTGATCTTTAACAGTCGGGATGCTGATTTCTTTGAAGACCAGTTCCCATACTCTGCAACTCCAATATCTACTGTATTCAATAAACCTAGCGGTGCCACCAAACCACCGCCGGATTCCTCCTCCTTCTCGCCAGAGCCGCACAGGATTTTGGTTCCGCCTTCCGCTGCCGATCCACCTCCGCTGGTTGCCGTTGGCCTTCCGCTGCCCACCGCCATCTAGCTGCTGTCGTCTGCTGTCTCGCCGATCAACGCCGGTAGTCAACGCCGGTCAATGCCAGCCAGTCAAAGCCGACAGTCACCGACCAGTCAACGCTGGTCAACGCCGGCCACCGTCGGCCTACCTTCACCGTTTGCTGCCGGTTCTTCTCCACCAGTTGCCGCCGATGCTACATCCTCGGTCTCTACTTTACCAGCTTCTCTAGTATCGGATAGTTCCGCTACTGAGTTACCACCTGCAAGACAAAGTGTTCGATCTCGTCGTCCTTCATCGTACTTGGCAGACTACGACTTTGATGATCATGCTTGTGCTCTTACTACTGAAGACCCCCCATTCGACTACGTTCCCTCATGCATCGTCACTTTCCTCAGGTGTTCTCTATCCTCTTATTGATTATGTAAATTGTGATAATTTTTCTAGTATGCATTCTAGATTTTTGGGTGCTGTAACATCTAGTGCAGATCCCACTACATATTCTAAGGCTTCCCGTCATTCTTATTGGCGGGATGCTATGGCTGAAGAAATTACTGCGCTGGAGCGAAATCAGACATGGACTTTGTCTCCTTTACCTGCGCATAAAAAGGCAATTGGGTGCAAATGGGTATACCAGACAAAGTTTCATTCAGATGGTACTATTGAATGTCATAAGGCGCGCCTCGTGGTTCTTGGTAATCGCCAGGTTGAAGGAATTGATTACACTGAGACTTTTGCTCCGGTTACAAAGATGAGTCCTGTTCGATTATTTCTGTCTGTTGCAGTTATCCGTGGCTGGGAACTATATCAGATGGATGTTCATAATGCCTTCCTGCATGGTTATTTGCATGAAGAAGTGTTCATGCGTCCTCCGCCCGGCTACGCTGTTCCGCCTGGTCAGGTTTATCGTCTTCAGAAATCTCTTTATGGTCTTCGTCAGGCTCCTAGAAATTGGTTTGCTAAACTGTCTCAGGCTTTACGGGCATTTGGTTTTGTTCAGAGTAAGGCTGATTACTCTTTATTTGTCTATTCCTGTGGATCAGTTTCTTTACATGTTCTGGTTTATGTAGATGATTTGGTTATTGCTGGTAGTTCTTCTTCGCTCATCTCTGAGTTCAAGAAATACTTGGGTTCTTGTTTTCTCATGAAGGACCTTGGTTTGCTTAAGTATTTTTTGGGCATAGAGATTGCTAGAAGACCGAAGGGGATGTTTCTCTCGTAAAGGAAATATGCTTTGGACATCTTATCTGATACAGGCTTATCTGCTTCTAAACCAATTGATTTTCTGATGGAGCAACAACATGATTTGGCACGTGTTGAAGGTCCAGCCTACGATGACCCGGAGCAGTATCGACGCTTGGTTGGGCATCTAATATACTTGACTATCACTCATCCTGAACTTAGTTATTCGGTTCATACTCTTGCGCAATTCATAAAGTCTCCTTGTGTTCCTCACTGGCAAGCTGTGGTTCGTGTGTTGCATTACCAGAAGAGTCATCCTGGTCAAGGTTTATTTCTCTCTTCACGTAGTTCTTAACAATTGACTACTTATTGTGATTTGGATTGGGCTGCCTGCCCGATTACTAGGCGCTCTCTATCTGGTTATTTTGTTATGGTCGGGGATTCTCCAGTTTCTTGGAAAACCAAAAAGCAACCTACTGTTTCTCGGTCTTCTGCTGAAGCGGAGTATCGTGCTATAGCAGTTACCTGCTGTGAGTTGTTATGGCTTAAGTATTTACTGAAGGACTTGGGGGTTTCGCACTCCTCTCCTATGCGATTGTTTTATGACAGTCAATCCGCTCTTTACATAGTGGCCAATCCAATTTTTCATGAACGCACATAGCACATTGAAGTTGATTGTCACTTTGTCCGGGATCTTGTTTAATCTGGTGCACTAATTACTCAACATCTCCGTACTACAGACTTGCATGCGGATTTGTTCACTAAAGCTCTCGGACGTAACCAGTTCCATTATTTACTTGGCGAGTTGGGCATTTTCGATCCCCATGCTCCAACTTGAGGAGGAGTGTTAAAGAATTAGAATTAGAATTGCATTCTTACCATAATTGTAGATGTAATTGTATTCTATTACCTTTTCCTAGCTTGTATAGGTATCCTGTACTACTATATAATGTATCATGAATTCATGAATACAGACACACATTATTACCCTTATTTTCTACATCTACTTTAAGAACGGAGAACTAAATTAATCAATCAAAATAATAAATTAAATTATCTACATTATAAAATAATATATTTATATTAAAATATTGTACTCCCTCCGTCTCAGCCGAATCTGCACATTTTTTTGTCAACTTTCTTAAGACATGTTATACCATAAATTTTAACTAGGATATAGAAATCAATATCATCATGTGAGATATTGATGGATTTCCTACATGATGAGTTTTTTAAATATCAAATTTTAACACACCCTTAATATAAGCAACTAAAGTTATCGTTGATCAAATATGACATGAGAAAGTTGACCAAAAAGTGTATACATTCGGGTGGGACGAGGGAGTAATTATTATTTACAATATAAATCATGAATATTATTAATTTTTATAAAACTAATAATAATATTAATTTTATTAATATTCGACCCATATACAACTCAAAAGTAAATTTATTATATTAATATTTTCACGTCTGATATTAATTTTTTTATCTCCAATTTATTTAAGTTAGAGTATATATTACTACTTAATTTATTAATATTTATATTATAGATTTATTAAATAATATTATTTATATAAAAATAAAATAACTATTCTTCAAAGTATAAAATGATAAAATAATACTTATGATTTTTTTTACTAAAAAACCAATTCATATGAAAATTAGAGTTTTTCATATGAAAATTAGAGTTTATTTAAATTCAAGTCATACGCAACTCGAAAAATAATATAATAATATTTTTATTGAAATAATAATCATAATATTTTTATTTTTATTTTGAGAATAAATATAAAGTATAACTCAATTATGATATATAAAATAATAATATTTATATAAAATAATAATATTTATATAAAATAATAATATTTATAATTTAAAATTGAAAATTATTTTTATATAATAAAATAATATATTTTTATATTAAAATAATATAACTATTATTTATAGTATAAATTATGAAATAATATTATTTATTATTAAATTTTAGTTTATGAGAAAACTATTGTCTTATTAATATTCAACACATATTCAACTCAAAAAAATTATAATGCTATTTTTTAATCAGTGTTAATAATTTTCTTTGTATATAATAAATTTAAGCTAAAATATAGCAATGCTATTTAATTTATTTATTCTCTTAAAATATAGCAATACATATATATGATTAATGTTCTGTTAATTCATTTGGTAGAAGACTAAAACCTAAAATAAAAGTAAACATGCTATATATTTTCCAAGAACCTTGACTATTTAAGAAGTTAGAATGTGTACGAATAAAAAAAGTTTTTTATTCTTGAAAACGAAACCTGCCGAATCTCAGAGCAAGAGTAGAATCACCATTCTCCAAATTGAGAGAATATCAAACCATAAAAAAGAGAAATGAAATGATTAAAAATACCAACTAAACATTAACTAACGAATTGATTACGTTTTATTCTCTTTCACGATTCCCTAAACCAAGCAACCCTCAAGTAGTAAATACGAGTGATATCCACGATGGTTTGGTAATTGGATATTTTTAATGAATTTTAATTTTTGACTTTAATTTTCGGGAGTAAACTAGAGTACTCTCTTTTCCTATTTTAAATTACACACACGTTGACTTTTAACAATTAATTTGAAAAAGTTTAATTCTTAATATTTTTATTAAGGATAATTAAAACTTGTAAAATTTGATATTTTGATGATATATGTTCTAACGAATCTATCAACGTAACACTCAGTGGTATATATACATACACCAATTCAACTTTGGGGTCAAAGTTTATAACTTTTCAAACCTCAAACACACATTAAACTTTTGAATCTTCACTCAATTATCTTCACACATTTCAACTTGTAAAAATACACCACCTAAACATATGGTGTTAAACATAGTGCAACGCACAGAGTATACCAATTCAATATTCACTAGTTAGGTAACACCACACGATGCACGGCGAGCTTGATAATAAATTATAGAAATACTATAGGAATGTTGCCACTTGAACCCTCACCTCTCGAAACCTCCAATGGAACCTTCACCTCTCGAACCGTCCAATGGAACTTTCACTTCTCGAATCCGTACCTCTTGAACCAGTACCACTTGAACCCTCCAGCCGAACACTCACCTCTCGAACCTCCACTGGAACCTTCAACTCTCGTACCCTCCAATGGAACCTTCATATCTCGAATCCATACCTCTCGAACCAATACCACTCGAACCTCCAGCCGAACTCTCACCTCTCAAACCCTTCACTAGGACCTTCACCTCTCGAACCTCCAATGGAGCCATCACCTCTCAAATCCGTATTTCTCGAGCCAGTACAACTCGAACCCACCACTCGAACTCTCATCTCTCGACCCTCCAATGCAACCTTCACCTCTCGAACCGTCCAATGGAACCTTCACCTCTCGAACCGTCCAATTGAACCTTCACCTCTCGAATCCGTACCTCTCGAACTAGTACCACTTGAACCTCCACTCGAACCCACTACCTCTCGAACCCTCCACTGGAACCTTCACCTCTCGAAGCCTCCAATGGAACCTTCACCTCTCGAACCGTCCAATGGAACCTTCACCTCTCGAATCCGTACCTCTCGAACCAGTACCACTCGAACCAGTACCACTCGAACCTCAAGCAGAACTGTCACCTCTCGAACCTCCACTGGGACATTCACCTCTCGAACCTCCAATGAAGCCTTCACTTCTCGAATCCGTACATCTAGAACTAGTACAACTCGAACTCTCACCTCTCGAATAGTCCAATGGAACCTTCACCTCTCGAACAGTCCAATGGAACCTTCTCCTCTCGAATCCGTACCTCTCGATCCTCCAGCCGAACTCTTACCTCTAGAACCTCCACTGGGATCTTCACCTCTTAAACCTCCAATGGAGCCTTCACCTCTCGAATCCGTACCTCTCGAACCAGTACCATTCGAACCTCCAGCCGAACTCTCACCTCTCGAACCCTCCACTGGGACCTTCACCTCTTGAACCGTCCAATGGAACCTTCACCTCTCGAATTCGTACCACTCAAACCCTCCAGCCGAACTCTCACCTCTCGAACCCTCCACTGGGGCCTTCACCTCTCGAACCGTCTAATGAAACCTTCACCTCTGAAACCAGTACAACTCGAACCCTCCACTCGAACTCTCACTTCTTGAACTCTCATCTCTCAAACCCTCCACTTTAACTCTCATCTCTCGAATCCGTACCTCTCGAACCAGTACCACTCGAACCCTTACCTCTCGAAGCCTCCAATGGGACCTTCACCTCTCAAATCCACACCTCTCGAACCTCCAGCCGAACTCTCACCTGTCGAACCATCCACTTTGACCTTTACCTCTCAAACCTCCAATAGAGCCTTCACCTCTCGAATCCGTACCTCTCGAACCAGTTCAACTCGAACCCTCAACTCAAACTCTCAGCTCTCGAATCTCCAATGGAACCTTTAACTCTAGAACCTGTATCTCTCGAACAAGTACCACTCGAACCCACTACCACTCGAACCCACTACCACTCGAACCCTCCACTCAAACCTTCACCCATCGAACCTCCGATGGAACCTTCACCTCTCGAACCCTCCAATGGAAGCTTCACCTTTCGAATCCGTACCTCTCGAACCAATACCACTCTCACCTCTCGAACCAATACCACTCGAACCCTCCACTCAAACTCTCACCTCTCGAACCTCCAATGAAACCTTCACCTCTCGAACCGTCCAATGGAACCTTCACCTCTAGAACTCGTACCTCTCGAACCAGTACCACTCAAATCTTCCACTCGAACCCACTACCACTCGAACCCTCCACTGGAACCTTCACATCTAGAACCTCCAATGGAGCCTTCACCTCTCGAATTCGTACCTCTCGAACCAGTACAACTCGAACCCTCCACTCGTACTATCACCTCTCGAATCTCCAATGGAACCCTCACATCTCGAACAGTCCAATGGAACCTTCACATCTCAAATCCATACCTCTCGAACCCCCAACCGAACTCTCACCTCTAGAACCTCCGTTGGGACCTTCACCTCTCGAACATCCAATGAAGCCTTCACCTCTCGAACCAGTACCTCTCGACCCCCAGCCGAACTCTCACCTCTCGAACCCTCCACTGGGACCTTCACCTCAAGAACCCTCCAATGGAACCTTCACCTCTAGAGTCGTACCTCTCGAACCAGTACCACTCGATCCTTCCATTCGAACCCACTACCACTCGAACCCTCCACTGGAACCATCACCTCTCGAACCTCCAATGGAGCCTTCACCTCTCGAATCTGTACCTCTCGAACCATTACAACTCAAAATCTCCACTCGAACTCTCACCTCTCTAACCTCCAATGGAACCTTCACTTCTCGAACCGTCCAATGGAACCTTCACCTCTCAAATCCGTACCTTTCGAGCCTCTAGCCGAACTCTCACCTCTGGAACCTCCACTAGGACCTTCACCTCTCGAACCTCTAATGGAGCTTTCATCTCTCAAATTCGTACCTCTCAAACCAGTACCACTCGAACTTCCGGCCGAACTCTTACCTCTCGAACCCTCCATTGGGACCTTCACATCTAGAACACGTACCTCTCAAACCAGTACCACTCTAACCCTCCACTAGAACCCTCACCTCTCAAACTTCCAATGGAGCCTTCACATCTCGAATCCGTACCTCTCGAACCAGTACAACTCGAACCCTTCACTTGAACTCTCACCTCTCGAACCTCCATTGGAACTTTCACCTCTCGAACCGTCCAACAGATCCTTCACCTCTCAAATCCGTACCTCTCGAACCTCCAGCCGAACTCTCACCTCTAGAACCTCCACTGGGACCTTCACATCTCAAACCTCCAATGGAGCCTTCACCTCTCGAATCTGCACCTCTCGAATCCATATCGTTCGAACCTCCAGCCGAACTCTCACCTCTCGAACCCTCCACTGGGGCCTTCATCTCTCGAATCGTCTAATGAAACCTTCACATTTTGAACCTATACAACTCAAACCCTCTACTCGAACTCTAACCTCTCGAACTCTCTCAATCTAGTAATTCACACCTCTCGAACCAGTACCACTCAAACCCTCTACTCGAACCCTCACCTCTCGAACCCTCTAATGGGACCTTCACCTCTCGAACACGTACCTCTCCAACCAATACCACTTGAACCTTCCACTCCAATCCACTACCACTCGAACCCTCCACTGGAACCTTCACCTCTCTAACCTCCAATGGAGTCTTCACCTCTCGAATTCGTACCTCTCAAACCAGTACCACTCGAACCCTCCACTCTAATGGTCACCTCTCGAACCTCCAATGAAACCTTCACCCCTCGAACCGTTCAATGGAACCTTCACCTCTCGAATCCGTACATCTCGAACCCTCGTCTCGAAGTCTCACCTCTCGAACCCTCCACTTGAACCTTTACATCTCAAATCGTTCAAAGGAACCTTCACCTCTCGAATCGTTCAAAGGAACCTTCACCTCTCGAACCTTCCACTTGGGCCTTCACCTCTCGAACCGTCTAATGGAACCTTCACCTCTCGAACTCTTCACTTGAACTCTCACCTCTCGAATCCGTACCTCTCGAACCAGTACCACTCGAACCCTCACCTCTCGAACCAGTACCACTCGAACCCTCACCTCTCGAAGTCTCCAATGGAGCCTTCACCTCTCGAATCCGTACCTCTCAAACCACCAGCCGAACTCTCACCACTCGAAACCCTCCACTGGGACCTTCACCTCTCAAACCCTCCACTGGGACCTTCACCTCTCGAACCCTCCACTGGGACCTTTACCTCTCGAACCCTTCACTGGGACCTTCACCTCTCGAACCCTCCACTTGGACCTTCACCTCTCGAACCCTCCACTGGGACCTTCACCTCTCGAACTCTCACCTCTCGAAGCCTCCAATGGGATCTTCATCTCTCGAATCTGTACCTCTCAAACTCTCACCTCTCAAAGCCTCCAATGGGATCTTCACCACTCGAATCCGTACCTCTCGAACCTCCAGCCAAACTCTCACCTCTCGAACCCTCTACTGGGACCTTCACCTCTCGAACCCTCCAATGGAGCCTTCACCTCTCGAATCCATATCTCTTGAACCAGTACAATTCGAACCCTCCACTGGAACCTTCACCTATCAAACTTCTGATGGAACCTTCACCTCTCGAATCGTCCAATGGAATCTTCACCTTTCAAATCCGTACCGCTCGAACCAGTGCCACTCAAACTCCCACCTCTCGAACCTCCAATGGAACCTTCACCTCTCGAAGCCTCTAATGGAAAATTCACCTCTCGAACCGTCCAATGAAATCTTCACCTCTTGAATCCGTACCTCTCGAACCAGTACCACTCGAACCTCTAGCCAAACTCTCACCTCTCGAACCCTTCACTGGGACCTTCACATCTCGAACCCTCCAATGAGACCTTCACCTCTCGAATCCGTACCTCTTGAACCGGTACCACTCAAACCCTACACTCGAACTCTCACCTCTCAAACTTCCAATGGAACCTTCACCTCTCAAATCCGTTCCTCTCATACCAGTCCCACTCGAACCCACTACCTCTCAAACCCTCTACTGGAGAGGAACCCGCCACTCGAACTCTCACCTCTCGAGCCCTTCACTAGAACCTTCACCTCTCAAACCGTCCAATGGAACCTTCACCTCTCGAACTAGTACCTCTCGAACAAGTACCACTCGAACTCTCCCCTCTCAAACCCTCCACTCGAACTCTCCCCTCTCAAACCCTCCACTTGAACTCTCACCTCTTGAACCCTCCACTGGAACCTTCGCCTCTCGAACATTCAATGGAACCTTCACATCTCGAACCAGTACCTCTCGAAACAGTACCACTCAAACTCTAACCTCTCGAACCAGTACCACTCGAAATCCAACCTCTCGAAATCCAACCTCTCGAACCCTCCACTGGAACCTTCACCTCTCGAACCGACCAATGGAACCTTCACCTCTTGAACCTCTTCTCGAACCAGCTCTCGAAGCGTCCAATGGAACCTTCACCTTTCGAACCTTGAAAAGCTCAAAACGATGTTGTTTTGGGCAGCCACCTGTTTGCACCTGTAGAAGCACATAGAGGTTGGGTCTTTGGACCCACTTGACAGCACCTGTAGACGCACATGGTTAGGCATCCATGTGCGTCTACAGGAGCCTGCAAAATCACCCTTCTACCCCTGACGACCATTTGTGTCAACGAGGGGGTTGGGAGGATTTCTTTTATATAGTACCCTAAGATAATTATGTTTATACAAAAATGTAATAATTAATAACACAAAGTTTTGTTTTAGACCGACTAACTGTTAGACAATGCCATTTTATAATTGATCTAACTAATAGGGTGATTTGATGTTTGTTTTTATTTATTGCAACGACGTTCCCATAACTTTGAAAAGCTTTAAAGTGATATCGCAATGCATATATAATTATAAATTGACACTAAAAAATATTAAAGTAAGATTTTTCATAATTGATCTATTCGTTAGTTGGTCTAACAAGAGACTTTCTCAATTAACAATCATTTCTCAAAGTAAAATTAACAAAGTCAAACAATTAATGGTGAAATGGGCTTTGGTCTAGTGATTAATCCACGTTATCTATGGTGTCTCTAATTTAATCCTAATTGTATAGTAAGATATTTAAACGTAATTTGGTTGCTTATGGCACTTTCAAAAAAAAAGTCAAACAATTAATATCTAATTAAATTATTAGTTAAACTAACTAAGTGAAACAACTAAGAGCAAGTCCAATAGGTTCTCCAAATTTTTCTTGAAAATGGAGAATTAAAAATCATATTCTCTATATTTTTTCTATCCAACTCCAACAGATTCCCTATGTTGCATATTTAGACATTTATTACATAATAATATTTTCTTTTGTAATTTAAATCAAACCCTCAATTTAAATTACTCTACAAAGATGTATACTTAAAGAAAAGTTACTAATTTTATTGTTTCATTTTTATGGATAATTAAATATTTTATAACTATTTATTTATTTAAATTGATTTAAAATATGGCTATAAATTCCTAAAACTCATTAGATTAGGTTAATGCAAAGTTTTTAGTACGTTGCATCAAAACAAAGTAACCTTTTTAATTTAAAAAATTAAAGAAGTCAAATTTCAAAACATATCACTTTTGATACTTCACTATTTTTCATCGAGTGAATAAAGAAGATAAAAACTAATTTCTTTATATCATATTCATATCGTGATTCATGTTGATTATTGATAGAGTAGATAGAATATCCTGATTGATCTTGGATTAATTAGGATTGATACTGTACATATATAGAACAGTCTAGGTTCGATGTAATTAGCTCCTTGTACTCTATTTATTTCGTCTATGATAGACACGCCAAATATGGTGAATCACACACTTTCATGGTATCAGACAGGTAACAATTTTTCACTTTGTCCTGATCTTCCGCCATTTTGAAAAATCTTGAACCTTCTAAAGCTTCAATGGCAGACAACCAATTAAGCTACTTTACCCTTATTCATATGTTGCCGATCAAGCTAAACTCCGACAACTATATGATGTGGAAGTCGCAAGTTCAAGTACTCCTCGAATCTGAGGGTTTCTTTGGCTTCTTGGATGGCTCAATTCCAAAGCCAACGGTTGCAGTCAGGGGTGAATCCTCGGCTGGTGGTTCTTCTCAAACTGACAATGACAACGTCGCAAAATCCCAAGTTGCATTCAATACTTGGGTGGCTCAAGACAAACGACTCCAGGCATTGCTCCGATCGTCGCTCACCGAGAAGGCCATGTTGGAGATTATTGGTTGCGGTACAGTATGGGAGATGTGGTACTCCCTTGCAGCGGCGCTCGACAGCATCTCGGCATCCCGCGAACATCAACTCTGGGATGGCTCCATACAATCTGGCGTGGCTCCTCGTCTGTGATGGATTTTCATCGCAGGTTAAAGGTTGTTCTTGATGGACTCGCAACCATGAATGCTCGTGTTATAATTTTCTGCGACGCCTTGGCACCGGATTCAGCAAATTTATGAGCCTGCAGTTGGCCCAGACGCCATTACCGGCATACTCAGATGTGGTCACACAAGCCCGCAGCCACGAAATCTTCACCCAGTCCTCCTCCAGTGCAGGAACAGGCTCAGACTCTATTCCAATAGCTTTCGCCACCTCGTCTGCAGGTCTGTCCAGCAGCCAGGGTTTCTATTTGTCTGCGCGTGAAGCCCACGTGCCGCCCTCAGGCACGTCGACCACCACGCGCAGCCGTGGGAACAATTCAGGTTGGTCTGTACGTTCTTCAGGTTCTAATGGTGCAGGTTCTGGTCACAGAAGACGTTGGAATCCAAAATGCCAAATTTGCCACAATTTTGGTCATACAGCTCCATAGTGCTCAAAACTCTCGTCGGCAACTAGTCGCTCTGAGTCACCCCATCTTGCTGAGGCTTTCCAGTCTTCTGTCTTCCTTGAAAATTCGGCCTTGGATTGGTAACTAGATTCCAGTGCAACGAATCATATGACTTTCACTTCCTCTGGTATGAATAGTGTTATCCCCTATTCTGGTAGCTGTTCTATCAATGTTGCTAATGGCCATTTTATTCCTATTTCTCATATTGGACATCATCGGTTTTCTCGTGATTTCTCTTTATCTAATGTAGTTATGGTCCCTGATATTACGAAAAATCTTCTTTCCATTAGTAAATTGACAAAGGATATGAATACTGTGATTTCGTTTGATGAGGATTCGTTTGTGATTCAGAACTGGTCCACAAAGGAGGTAGTGGGCCAAGGTCAATGTGATCGTGGCCTTTATGTGCTTGAGAAGGGTGGTGCTGCTTTTGTTGCTCATGTTAAAACTAATAAACATAGAACTTCTTTTGATGTTTGGCATGCTAGGGCATACTTCCATTTCAATTATTTCTTTGTTAAATAAACTGTACCTTGTTGAAGTGGTTTCTTTACTGCCTAAACATGTACTTTGTTCGCCTTGTGAAATGGCGAAAGGAAAAAAGTCTTTCTTTTGTTGAAAATCCTAGACGGGCACATGCCGTTCTCAATTTGGTGTGCTGTGACTTGTAGGGCCCTACTTCAGTTTTATCTGATAGTGAATTATCTTATTATGCCATTTTTGTTGACAACTTGTGAGTTACCTTGTATTATCCATTGGCGCAAAAATCAGATTTCCTTAAGACATTCTTGCAGTTTTAGAACTTGGTTGAAAACAAATTTTCTTGTTCAATCAAGGTGTTTCAGAGTGACGGTGGTACATAATTCACAAATGCATGCCTACGATCCCATTTTGTAAATAAAGAAATCGTTCATCAGATTTCTTGTCCATCCACACCGGAGCAGAATGGTAGAGTGGAATGTAAACACCGCCATGTTGCAGAGATGGGATTATCAATGCGTTTCTCCTTTGGCTTGCCAATCTTGTACTGGGATGTTGCCTTTTCCACGGCTACCTACACCATCAACATGCTTCCCACCCATGTTCTTCGTAATGCCTCACCATATTCTCTGTTATATGGTCACCATCCAGACTACTCAAACTTTCACCTGTTTGGATGTTGGGTGTATCCCTTCATTCGGCCATTTACTTCTGACAAACTGGCCCATCACAACACTCCATGCATATTCGTGGGATATGGTGCTCTCCATAAGGGTTTTCACTGTCTGGATCCAGTTTCTAAGAAGGTATATCGCACTCGGCATGCCCGTTTTGATGAGTCTTCTTTCCCATTCGCAAGTGATACTGCTCGCACTGACCCAGAATCTCTGGATGTCTTGACTTTTATTGATTTTGACTTGAATGAGTTGTCTGGATCCCCTGCTGCCCCTCTACCACCTACTCAGGATTCGTTTGGGTCGATGATCCCATCCGCTAGTTCTTTGAAACTTGTCTCTCCGTTATGACCATCTCCGACTAACGTTTCACTGCCTCTTCCATCGATTGTGAGTCATCTTATGATCACTCGCTCTCGGTAGTCACACAACAAAATAGTATACAGACTATGTAATGATAGGGTTTCTTGCGGCATTACTAGCACAGACTGAACCTCGGGGGTATCGACCGCCTTAAGGATCCTCACTGGGTGTCCGCTATAAATGAAGAAATGGGTGCCCTTTGTCGGAAACATACTTTCGATCCTGTTCCACGCCTTACTGGTGTCAACATCATTGGCTCCAAATGGGTTTATCGTCTCAAGCATCGCTAGGATGGTACCATTGATCGGTACAAGGCTCATCTTGTTGCGCAGGGATATTCTCAGTTGCCAGGCTTCGACTTTACTCACACTTTTAGTTTGGTCATCAAGGCCTCCACAGTCATAATTATCTTATCCTTGGCCACTACTTTCTCTTGGCCCCTTCATCAGTTAGATATAAAGAATGCATTTCTTAAAGGTCTTCTTGATGCACCAGCCTACATGGAGCAACCGGCCGATTACACTGATCCCGTTCATCTTGATTATGTATGTTGTCTTTGCAAGGCTATCCATGGTCTCAAACAAGCTCATTGGGCTTGGTTTCAGCGATTCAACTCCTATTTATTTTGTCTGGGATTTTGGTGCAGTCCTGTCGACACTTCCTTGTTTGTGTTCTCCCGGGGATCGAAGATCCTATACCCGCTAGTATATGTGGACGATATCATTCTAACCGGCAATGATCCTATTCTCATTCGTCGGTTCATCAACCACACTGATCTTAAGTGTCCCATTAAGGATCTTGGTGCACTTCACTATTTCTTGGGATTGGAGGTCTCTCGATCTTCATCTGGACTCTTTTTGGGGTAGGCTAAGTATGCAATAGAGATACTTCAACACGCGGGTATGACAGATATTGTTCCTGTTTTCACACCTTTTGTTCTCGGCTCTCAGCTTCACTTTATCGCTAACTGGTTGGTGCCATGCAGTACTTGACCATCACTTGCCCTGATCTCTCCTATGTGGTCAACTCATTCAGCTAGTTTCTCCAGTCGCCTCGAGAAGATCACTATCACGGTGTCACTCGCATCCTTCGGTATGTCTGTGGCACGCTTCATCATGGTCTGTCTTTTCAAGCATCTCATAATGTTCTTTCCCTTCTGAACTACTCTAATGCTCACCAGGCCCGTTGTCTCGAGGCTCGGTGCTCCACTTTTGGATATGCCATTTTTCTTGGGGGCAATCTTGTCTCTTGGAGTGCTAAGAAGCAATCGACCGTACCTCAAATTAGTTGTGAGTCCGAGTATCGCGCTATGGTGAACATTTCTGCTGAACTTACCTGCTTGTGTAATCTGCCTAAGGAACTTCGGGTTTCCCTTTCGTCGTTGCCTCTCCTGCTTTGCAACAAAATCAGTGCCATTTTTCTTGCTCAAAATCCAGTTGCACATAAACGGGCAAAGCACATAGACATCGATTACCACTTCGTTTGTGAACTTGTTGCCTATGGTAGGCTTCGTGTTAGTCATATTCCATCCTCTCTGCAGGTTGCTGATATTTTCACTAAGGTCTGTCTCGTAATCTTTTTGCTTTGTTTCATTCCAAGCTTTGCGTATCCTGTAGTCCTACGCTTAGCTTGAGGGGGGGGTGGATATAGTAGATAGAATATCCTGATTGATTTTGGATTAATTAGGATTGATACTGTACATATATAGAACAATCTAGGTTCGATGTAATTAGCTCCTTGTACTCTATTTATTCTGTCTATGATAGACACACCAAATATGGTGAATTACACACTTTCAATTTTTAATTATAAGTTTAAAATACCATTTTTTTAAAAAAGTCTACCACTCAAACGAATGATTAAAAAACAAGAACAAAATAACTGGATGTTTAATTGGTCAATTTTATATGTTTATTCAAAAAAATTAAATGTTAAAGATAAATTAAGTAGTCAAAAAAATAATTCCTCAATATAATATTCATGCTATCATCAATCAAAATTTGTGTATAGCATAGGGATAAGAAAAATAAAGTATCACTAAAGGGGGGGAAAGAACAAAAGGTAATTCTATTTGTTAGTCTAATGAGATTTGAATATTACTCCCTCCTAACCTTTTCAAATACTACATGTATTTTTTGAGAGTCAAATTTCTTAACTTTGACTCAAATTCCATTGATATAATAATGAATTATATTATTATGCGTGTTATAAAATATATTTCTTATAGCTATTTGTAAAATAAATTGTGGGTATAGATTGATAATATGTAAAGAAAATAACATGAATTATAAATATGAAGACTTGAAAGTTGAAAATGGGGAGAAGAGAGGTGAGAATGGAGTATACATCTCAACGTCAATGAATCCAAAGTTCCACCTATGTATTTATACCAAGAAATGGAGTGCCTTAAACGCACGCGTTAGCACTTTGTCATTAATGCATGCTCTACAAATGCTTACGTTTCAACTCCTTTATTAAGATGTACATTCACTTCTTAAGTTTCATAACAAGTGTAATTTTGTTAGATTTGTTATAAGGTATATTATTATTAATTATTAGTTTTTTTATAATATTGAATTTTAAATATTAATAATTAAATATGTGCACAGAATGTTGTGAAAAATGTGACATTTTTAGTAGGATGTGGGAAGTGCAAGAGTTTTAGTTTAGAATCTCTCACCGTGTAGGAAAGATTGGTATTAATTTAAGCTGATAAATGAATGATTGCATTGATAACGACATTCTCCAAATTTTGTTTTATCTCTCTCTAGCAATATAGAGAGCCAAATATCAATTTCATCGAAATCTTTATTTTGTAGAACCATATAGAGAATTTATTGGAGCAAAAAAAACATCCAAATTCTCTAAAAACAATAAAAAACTCTATTATAGAGAATTTATTGAACTTGCTCTAACAATTAATATAAAAAAAAAACAAAACCTTATTGTTGCATGCACTTCTCATATCAGTGTACTACATTGGATTTTGATTTAATATAAGCCCGGTATGAATGAATAGGGAGGTGCCAAGATGCTCCTATGTTTGTTGTCGGTGTGAACGAGCACGAGTACAAGTCTGAGTTGAACATCGTCTCCAACGCCAGTTGCACCACCAACTGTCTTGATGTATAATCCAGCCCCACTGACAGGGATTCGAGTTGGGCGAATGCGATGCATGCCGACGATAATTGTGATGAAAAGAGCTGTTCAGGGTTGCCCTTAATGCTAAGACAAAGTGATTTCTATTTTTTATCAATTAAATATATTATTTTTTTTTTTTTTTACCTCACCTTTAAAAATTACTTTTTTTTCTCCATAATTGTAAGAAATCACTTCCTATTATTCATTTCACCAATTGATTTTCTCTATCATACTCACTAATGTTACCGTTAATATTTAATTTAAATTAATTTGTTCACCCAAAATAAGTTGAATGTGAAATATAATAATACATTAAAGTTTTTATAATATAATTTCGTTTTTTAAAAAAAGTATTAGACAATTTGTTTTTTTTTCAATTTTTGCGTTTTATTGTATAAAAAGATAAAATTAATTTTATTTTTCTTGTCAAGAAATTATTAAATATTTTTTATCTAAAAATAAATAATAAGAAAAACTGTTTTTTAAATAATTTTTTATCTAACAGCTGCCCCAACTCTGACGCAAGTTGGCCCCCCACCGGTTTCTTAACCGGTTTCCACACAAGAAACCATGAGAAACCGCCCTAGAAACAATCATTGTGTGTGTTTTCGATTTCTAGAGTGATTTCTTAAAGTTAAGAAACCATCATTGCACATGCTCTAACACTGCTCATGTGGTTCAAGAAAATAAAAATATGAAAATAATAATAAGGGGCAGAGGAAGAAAATATTTGGGTGTGTTACTTATGAGCAAAACTCACAGTACAGCAATGCCAACCACTTCTTCAACGGATGATCAACAGGATAAAGCATTGGAGCGCTCGGTTACTTAGCTACACAGGATGTTTGCAGCTAATCAAGAGTGTGCTCTTTGCGATTGCTAACTATTGGTTGCAGATCTTTTCCCTACCGAAAGCTGTTTTGAAACACTTTGAAGCAATATGTCGGTCGTACTTATGGAGTGGTACTGAATTCATTACGAGGAAGTCACCAGTCTCGTGGGAAAAATTGTACGCCAGTGAAAACAGGAGGGTTGAATATGATTGCACTTGTAGAATGGAATGAGGCGAACTTGATCAAAACATTGTGGAATCTATCCAGGAAAATGGATTGAATGTGGATTAAGTGGATTCACTCCTACAACATAAAGGATGCTGATATCATGAGGATGAAGTTCCCGAATGATAGTTCATGGGTTTTGAAACGAGTTGGTAAGTGCAGAAATGTCCTTCACGGCATGGAGACATGTCAGAGAATGAAAGGGGCAAATCACTTTTGTACTGGACACGTGTACATGGCATTAAGAGGTGAAAGAGATGTTGTGTTTTGGAGAAACATATGTACGACTAAGCAAGGCCGAGGGCTATCGTTATGTTGTGGATGTGTTGTCATAACAGGCTCCCGACCAAAGAGAGATTGAAGAAATTTGGCATGAAAGTTGGAGGTTGTGTATTGTGCAGAAGTAGAAGCATTACATAATCTCTTCTTTGAGTGTCCTACGTTGAAGGAAATCTGGTGCAGGGTCCTCAATTGGATGAAATGGAGACACGTTC
Source organism: Rubia yunnanensis (assembly GCA_037428765.1). Lineage (NCBI taxonomy): Eukaryota > Viridiplantae > Streptophyta > Magnoliopsida > Gentianales > Rubiaceae > Rubia > Rubia yunnanensis. The sequence goes on along the minus strand of CM075069.1, from coordinate 27,458,932 downwards.
CAGCAGGCTGGGAAGAAGAAAAACAATGGTTGGCAGTGAACAGTAAAGGTAAAGGAAGTAGAGTCCAACTCCTAAAAATAGCGACTGCTGAAACATTGTATGCCCTATGGAGCTGGAGAAATGACGGGAGCTTTGGAAAGGAAGAAAATGGGAGAGATATTTTTGATAGCATTATTGAATGTATAGTTTATAGAGCTTGGGCAAAAAAGGAATTAAGGGAGAAGTGTGTTATGTTTATGTTAGGTGATTAGGAGTTTGGAGGTTGTAGAGAACAATGTTGATGGAGGATTAATGAAAGTAAATTCGTTCCAAATATAATAATAAGGGGCGGAACCAAGATTTAGTGTAAGGGGGCCGAAATATCATCCTTTTGCCGGTGAGTTCATGAATCCTCGAGTACATAGTTTCATTGTTATACTGGACATATGTAAGGTGATATTTCTCTATCACTTGTTAAGAGTATTAGTCTATTTCTCTACAGGATTACAAATGATTAATGGTAGAGCACTTACGTCGTGTAATGTGAATCATAGAGTGATTATTGTTGGATTTCATTCCTTGTAGTTTCAACTTAATCACAGATTATACAGGGTTCATTCCCCGTTTGCAGTTTATTGGAGCTTGCAAAGAACCTGTCATTAACACTGGCTACCCCTGTTTCAGTTGTTTGGATAGGTTATGAGGCAAGTAAGATGACAAATGAATTATAATGTTTCAGGTTTTATTGGAATACCTCAATACTGATCTTCAAAGTTCATCTGGTACTGTTATCTAGCTGGCTTACTTAATCCGAATTCCTAATGGCTGTAAATTCCATAAGAATTTGTTAGATATATTCACAATAGAATTGTTTGTATTTGGATGTGCAAGCCATTCAATTATACAATTCAATATTGCTCTTAAATCATCCATTACCACATTTTACCTGTACTCTAGGGGACGAACTGTTTTGGTCTGATTTAGAAGATTCTTTAACTAAGAGTCAATTACTCAGCAGCAGATAGCTGATCGACGTAGAATGGAACAATATAGGTTGGGCGGTGATTGGAAAAAATTGTGTCGTTTTAGTTATTTAGGGTAGTTAAAATGACTCAAATACTCCCGAATGATAGACAGAATACAAACAATATCTATTATAGAGTGTTTGAGATTAACAAATTTCAACCATAAACTTCAATAATATACAAATATCATTACATTATATTTTATTAGATTTTGTTGCAACACCCGCAATATATGTGTTCTAAATAACTTTTTTATTAAGAGAATGACTTGGTCTTCTCTGACTTTGTCTTTGTAATTATCTCATAAGTATATTCTCTACATACTTGTAGGCTATTTAGTTGTAACTAAATGAGTCAGTTTAGGAATATTGTTGCAAACCTTATGTATAAAGCTTTACGCAAGTGAATGAGAAAAGACAACCAAGTTTACCATGTTTCTTCTAATATTCACATGGCATCAGAGCTACACGATTCTTCAATCATGTCTTCTGAAAACAATACCAATCCTACTTCCGCAAATACTTCCGCAAACCAAATACTCCCCACGGCTTCCGGAGGCGCCGCTGCAACCCTTCAATTTCCGGCGCTCTCCGTCCGTCTTGATCGCACCAATTATTCTCTCTGGCGCGGTATTGTTAGGTCTGCTCTTGAGGCCTATGAACTCGAGGGTTTTCTGGTTGTTGACTCGACTCCGTCACAGACCATAGCTCCGACGGCAGGCTCCACCACAGTCAACCCCAATCCCGAATATGTGTCTTAGAAGCGCAGAGATCGTTTGGTCTTGTTATGGCTGCTTTCACTGCTCCCATGCTCGGCCACGTTGCTCGTGTCGTTACCACTGCCGAGCTTTGGACTATGTTGGAGCAAATGTTCCAGTCCTAGACGCGTGCTCGTCAGATGCACCGAGCTTTGGACTATGTTGGAGCAAATGTTCCAATCCCAGATGCGTGCTCGTCAGATGCACCTAAAACAGCAACTTCAAGCACTCCCCAAAGGCAACCTGTCCATTATGGAGTATGTGGAGAAGAAACGTGCAATTTCGGACGCCCTTGCTGAGTGTCTTACCTGTGTATCAGATGATGATTTTGTATCCTATATTCTCTATGGTTTGGGAGCAGAATATGGTGCTTTCAAAACCGCACTTAGCATGTGTTTGGAACTTGTCTCTTCCAATGAGCTTCTAGGCCTCCTTCTCCTAGAAGAACATCGCATTCTTGATTCATGTGCTGACTCTACCTTCCCTTCGGCCAACATTGCTTATCGGAGGGGAAGCGGAGGTCGTCATCAACCCGCCCCATCATAGGACCAGCATGCTTCGGGGGATCGCTCTCGGCCACTTTGTCAAATCTGTGACAAACTTGGTCACGAAGGGAAGAATTGTCACTATCGACTAAACCTTAATGCCTACCCTCCCACCAACCGGCGTGCTGCTGATCGTCTTCGCCAATCTGCCGGGGAGCGGGTTCATGCAGCGTACACCAACAGCCCTTCCACCATCATGGATCTGTGGGTGGTTGACTCGGGTGCGACAAACCATGTCACAACAGACCTTGCTGGCCTCAATCTTCAAACTGAGTACACTGGTGGTGACAACCTCACCATTGCAAACGGCCAGTCCCTTCCCATTACGCATACTGGCAATTTTTCTTTATCTGCTAAGCGTGTTGCTAACCCCCTTTCCCTAAATCATATTCTTGTTGTCCCCAAAGTTTCTAAAAATATCCTTAGTGTTCGTTAATTGTGCTTAGATAACAATGTATTCGTAGAATTGCATGCTAATCATTGTTATGTTAAGAATCCTAGGGCCAGAAAATACTCAAGGGAATAGTTGGGAACGGCTTGTATTGGATACATGTTCATTCACATTCTTCAGAACCACGTGTCTTTGTTGGTGAACGGGCTTCCGTTGCTTGTTGGCATCATCGTCTAGCACATCCTCATGAATTTTTTTTGCGTCGTCAATTATCTGGTTTTAATTTGCCTGGTTTTGCAAATAAATCATTACCTCTGTGTGGTGCATGTCAGTTAGGCAAGAGCCATAGACATCATCTACCCTCTTGTCATGTTATTTTTGAAAAACCTTTTGATTTGATTTATTCAGATGTTTGGGGCCCTGCCTCTGTATCTTCTCTGAATGATAATCGTTATTTTGTCTTCTTTATGGATGATTGCACCAAATTTGTGTGGATTTATTTTCTACATGCTAAATCTCCAGTCTTATCTGCCTTTACATCATTTAAAGCAATGATTGAGACACAATTTTCAACTAAAATAAAGGCTTTTCAATCTGATTGGGGTGGAGAGTATCGAAATGTGTCAAGTTTTCTTGAAAATCATGGCATCCTACATCGAGTTTCTTGCCCTCATACCCCAGAACAGAATGGTGTAATTGAAAGACGAAATTGAATTATTGTTGAAAAAGGTTTAGCTCTCTTAGCTCATTCTCATCTTCCTTTTCAGTTTTGGGAACATGCTTTTCACACTGCCGTTTACCTAAACAACAGAACCATAACTCCGGTTTTACATAATAAATCACCCTATGCTTGCTTGTATGAAAGACAACCTGATTATAACTTTCTTAAGTCTTTTGGTTGTTTGTGTTTTCCTTATCTTCGTCCTTACAATAATCATAAGTTGGAATTCAGGTCTGCAGCATGCATCTTCTTAGGGTACAATGCTAAACACAAAGGTTATCTCTGTTTTCATGTCCCTTCATCTAAAACATATATCTCCCGTCATGTTGTTTTTGATGAGTCTATTTTTCCTTATCCGGACCATATCTCTCAGTCTCCTCAGTCTACTCCATCGGACTCTTCCTGCACAGAACTCTCCTTGTTTCCGCTTCAGAAGGCAGCCATGGAGCCTCTCCCCATTGGTCCACAATCTTCCGACCATGATCAACCGTCCCCTGACCGCCAGCCACGACAAAACCCTATCGGCCTCATGCCACCTTCCCCGATAGTGGGTCAGTCCTCTCCACCACCGGTATCTTCCTCCATTGTCCCATACCAACAAGCTCCTTCATATTTTCGACCATCTGATACTTCCTCACATGGCATGACCACTCGGGCAGCGACTAGTTCACTTCACCCTGAAGCTCACATCGCCACTAAACATCCCACTCTCTATGATTCCTCTGATCCTGAGCCTAAAACTTTCCTACAAGCCAAGAAGAACCCTAATTGGCAACATGCTATGCGACTAGAGTTTGATGCCTTACTTGCTAATGGGACTTGGGACTTAGTTCCAAGGCCCTCGACTTCTAATGTTATTGGCTGTAAATGGATTTTCAGGATAAAGAAGAAACCAGATGGTGCCATTGACAGGTACAAGGCACGATTGGTGGCCAAGGGATATAATCAAGAGGAAGGAGTTGATTATTTTGACACATTCAGCCCACTCATTAAGCCTACAACAATCCGGGTGGTGTTGAGCATTGCTGTAACTCGCAATTGGCCTCTTCGATAAGTTGATATCAACAATTCCTTTCTCAACGGTGACTTAGCTGAAACTGTCTATATGGAACAAGCACCAGGTTTCACCTCTCCTGATCGCCCTTCCAATGTTTGTCGTCTCCGAAAAGCACTCTATGACCTCAAGCAAGACCCTAGTGCCTGGTTTCAGAAACTTAATCAAGCTTTGCTCCATCATGGATTCAAGCAGTGCATCTCTGACACATCTCTCTTCATCAAACATCATGGTTCTGATGTTGTCTATGTCCTTGTGTATGTGGATGATCTCATCATCACCGGCTCCAATTCCACTTTCATTGATGAGCTCGTCAACTATCTCAACTCGGTCTTCTCTTTGAAGGATTTGGGGGCTCTTAATTTTTTCTTGGGCATAGAGGTTCTTCGTACGTCATCTGGCCTTCTTTTGTCTCAAAGAAAGTATATTCTGGATCTTCTTGACATAAGTAAAATGTTGGGCGCCAAATTGATCTCCTCACCAGCCTTACCTGGTTCCCGACTTGTCTCCGGTGGTGATCCATTCTCAGATGTTCATCTCTACTGCAGTATTGTTGGAGCTCTTCAATATGCAACCATCACCCGGCCTGAGATATCATACTCTGTTAATAGGGTGTGTCAATTCATGCACAAGCCTTCTGAGCATCATTGGGCAGCAGTCAAATGAATCCTTCGCTACCTTAAGGGCTCCCTTGATTCTGGCCTGTTCTTTAAACCTGCTCGAGATGCACGCCTTGTTTTCTTCAGCGACGCTGTATGGGCTTCAGACCCTGAGGATTGCCGCTCCCAGCATGGTTTTTTCAGTTTACTTTGGAGGCAACCTGGTGAGCTGGTCTTCGCATAAACAAAATGTGGTGGCTCGCTCTAGCACTGAAGCCGAATATCGTGCAATTGCCTTTGCCTCGACCGAACTTATTTGGCTTCAGCAACTACTTAAGGAAATGGCCGCCCCATCTCCTGGTCCTCCCATCCTGCTATGCGATAATCTCAGTGCTACATTTCTTGTTGCCAACCCTGTCTTTCATCAAAGGTCGAAACGCATAAAGATTGATTATCACTTTGTTCGAGAGCAAGTTCAAGCTGGTGATTTAATTGTTCGGCATGTCAAGTCTGTTGATCAAATAGCCGACATCTTTACCAAGGCCGTTGGAACCTCGCGGTTTCAAACCTTGAGATCCAAGCTTCTCGTTCGTAATCGTTCGTGAGCTTGCAGGAGGGTATTAAGAGAATGAATTGGTCTTCTCTGACTTTGTCTTTGTAATTATCTCATACGTATATTCTCTACATACTTGTAGGCTATTTAGTTGTAACTAAATGAGTCAATTTAGGAATATTGTTGCAAACCTTCTGTATAAAGTTTTATGCAAGTGAATGAGAAAAGACAACCAAGTTTACCATATTTCTTCTAATATTCACTTTTTTTTTCATGCGCCATTGCAATATACTCCTCCTATCCTACTTGTTAGTGAGATATTTATTCATGATTTGAAAGAAAGAAGAATATAAAGGTGGTCTCGTGTGAGACAACGTAAACTTTAGATAGGAGCATTTATGCAATTCTAACAATATTTTAGCTCTACGAATTTGTCTCAAATAATTTTACAGGGACCTATCACTAATAATTTTCTTGGGGCTTTTTCGTCTAATTTTTTCCCATCATTTTCTCTCCACCTGCAATCTGCAAAAAAAAAATCAAAATAATTCAAAAAAAATTTATAAAATGTTTTTAAAATGTAAAAAAATAAAATAATAACTGCAGTAACATTAGCAAAAAAATAGCATAACATCAACGGAAAATCATAAAATATCAACTAAAAAACTGCAGTAAAAAAATATAAAAAATCATATAAAACAACAAAAATATATATATAAATTTTTAAAAAAATCAACAAAAAATTGGAAAAAAACGTCGACTACCACTAACAAAAAATCAACTGAAAATCATAAAAACATCAATGAAACTAAAGTATCATTTTTTTAAAAAAAAACTACAAACATTAACCTATATCACCAAAAACTAAAAACATCAACTATTATCGTTTAAACTTCACCCAGAAAATGAAAAACGTCAACATAAGGAAAAAAACACTACAAAAAATCAATCATATTATCAAAAAAACTACACACATCAACCCCTATCACCTAAAACTCATCTAGAAAATGAAAAACATCTACATGAGATAAAAAACTGAAAACATCGACAAAAAGCTACGGTACCTCAACCTTATAAATTATTAACTCTTAAAATCATAAAACATCAACTATTTTTTTTATAAAAAAACTATAAACATCAACTCCTAAGTCCTAACACCTGAACCTCATCCGGAAAATGAAAAACATCAACATAAGAAAAAAGACACAACAAACATCAACTCCTATTACCAAAACCTAAGCTGAAAAATGAAAAACATCAACATGAGAAATTTTAAAAACTACAAATATCTATCCATATCACCCAAAACAACTGTAAAACATCAATTCATATCAATTAAACCTCACCTGAATAATGAATAACATCAACATAAGAGAAAAAAAAACTACGAACATCAACAAAAAGCTACAGTACCTCAACAATAAAAATTCTTCAAAAAAAAAGACCTAATGAGGTTTGAACCCAAGTCACGAACCTCAAAGTATAGAATAATAACCACTACACCAAAGACTCTTATTGAACACACACTTAGTCAAATAATATTAAAGCTCAACATTTACAACAAGAACATAAATTCTTCAAAATAAAGGCCATACAGAGATTCGACGATACCTCAAACCTCAACAACAAGAGTACTAACCACTAGATCAGAGAACCTCTATTGATCAAAATACTTAGTCAAATAATAATAAATCTCAGCATATACCTCAACAAGCTAAATTCATCAAAATAAAAGTGCCTAATGAGACTCGAACTTAGGTCTCGAACCTCAATGTATAGCATACTAACCACTACGCCAAACAACTGTTGATGAAAAATACCTCAGTCAAACACAAATAAACCTCACCATGTTTTTGAAAAAAATTAAACACAAAATTAAACATCACATCTCACAACCAGAAGCTCATTCGTCGTCGCCTCCACCGTCCGCCGTCACGTGAGCCACACGATCAACAGGCATCGTTCTAAATTCACGTGCTCATCTTCTTCAGCAGCGAACCCTAGCGCTGTCAACTCTACACCCTAGCGGTGTTGAATTCTCCTTGTCGTTGCTTTCACGATAAGAGGAAATCAGACAAAGAAGTGTTGCAGTTATCGTCGCATCAATTTTTTCCCATCATTGCCCTCGCGCCGATTCTCCTCGCTAACAGAGAAGATAGGACAGAGAAGTGGCACCTTCGACATCGCGTCGATTGCTCATCATTTTCGCTGTTGCGTTAAGAGATATTGGAAGAAGAAGAAGGTGAATTTTCATTGCGCCGATTGCTCCTCGTCGTCGCCGTTGTGTTGATTGCTCCTCGTTGTCGGCGTCACATTAAGAGAACATTAGAAGGAGAAGGTGAATCATTGTTGCGCTGATTGCTCCTTGTCGTCGTTACGTTCAGAGAGGTGTTGGCCTTAAGGAGTGAAAGAAGAAGAAAGTGAATCGCCTACGGTTTCCCTAGCTTCGTCGCGACGCTGGGGAAGAAGGAGAAACGCAGTGGCAGAACGGTAGTTATCAGAGCGGTTACGATTTAGACGATCAGAAGAAATGAAAAAAATGAAAATTCTATTATATATATGTAGTTTTTATTATAATTGCACAATAGGTCCCTATATTTATTAGCAAATATGGAGAAAAACTCCATCCCAAAAATAAGATTTATATTAATTGCATTATCAACCCTACCTAAAGTTTAATCTGCCTAAAACAAAACTTTGTGAAGAATATAATGAGTTGAAATTTGTTTATTTACCTTATTTTTACAAATAAGAGTTCAAAAACTCACTAAGATTTATATAATAAGTTTATGTTAATTTTTAATGTCTGGGTTTTTTCAACTGTGGAGAGCATCTGGAATAACCAGTGAATTATAACTCTATTGTGCTGCAATTGGTGCATTGATCTTTGCAGCATTAATGCTTTTTGCTGGTTGGTTTCATTATCATAAAGCAGCTCCAAAATTGGTTTGGTTTCAAGATGTAGAATCAAGTTGAATTGTGTGAAGAAAATTTAACTTGTAGAGTGAAAAGGTTGATAAGTGCAAGCAATAATTTACTTTTCACCATAAAAGAAAGGATGTCAAATTTTAAAAATAGTCAAGTGCTAAAATAACCCTAACTTTAGGCTGAAAGTGCCAATCTAACCCCAGACGAAGTTGACTTCGATTGTAAATGAAAATTTTGGCCTGAATGTGATGAAATGACCATTTTACCCCTATAATAAAAAAGACATAAAAAATGAAAAGACAGAATGCCCCTCCCTTCTTCTTTCTTCTCTATTCACCCGCCGACCTCTTTTCTTTGCTTCTCCGACAATGTCTTTTGAATCCACTTTTTGAGACGGAGTTGTGAGATTTGGACTTGTGTGGAGATGGTGGAATTAACGCGGCAGTGGCGGTGGTAAGAGATGGAATTGACGTAGTGGTGGCGGTGTGCGAGGATGGCGGAATTGAGGTGACAGTGTGAGCGTGGTTGCGGGTGGGGTGGTGGCGGGTGAGGTGGTGGCAGGTGATGGGTATGAGATGAGCGGGTGAGGTGGTGGCAGGTGATGGGTATGAGATGAGCGGGTGAGGTGGTGGCAGGTGATGGGTCTGAGTGGGTGAGGTGGTGGCGGGAAGAGGGCCTGAGCGGTGGAGTGGTGGTTAGGCATTGGAGTGGTGGCTAGGCAGAGGTGGGTGTTGCTAGGAGGCGGTGGAATTGTTGTTAGGGTGGTTCACGTGGCTAGGCGACGGAGGGGTGGTGGTTGGGCGGTGGTGGCTAGGCGACGAAGGGGTGGTGGTTGGGAGGAGGTCGGTGGTGATCGAATGTGGGTGATGGGTGGTGGCTGGGCGGCGGTGTGGTGGTGGTTGGGCGGAGGTGGGGTGGTGACTAGGGTTGGTTCTGGTGGTTGGGTGGTGGTTTGGGTTTTAATATTTCGAATTAGAAAATAATAGCATAATATTAGGAAAAATGGGAGGGGTAAAAAAGGAAAAAATTAGTTTAAGGGTTAGGGGTATTTTTGACCTTTTAGATTTGGTTAACGTTCAATTTCTTCGGTTAATACTGGAATAAGGACAAAAGGTTATAACGACACATTTAATCATAAAATTAGGGTTATTTTGACATTTGTTTTTTCAATTTGCAGGGTTATATTGCAACTTTCATCCTAAAGTTAGGGTTAGAAGAGTAAAAATCCATTTTAAAAGACAAACAAAAAATGAAAGTGTGTTAGACTTAAGAATATACTCCCTTCGTCTCACCGGTAAGGGCATATTTAATTTTTCAAAGTCAAATTTGGTAAACTTTGACCATAAATATAATTTTATATATAATAAATATATCATGTGGGATATTATTGAATGAGTCTGTCTCTTGAAAGACAGTCTTTCCATAAGTTATGGAAAGACCAAGGTTTAAAGTGTAAATTAGAAGAAATGAAGATAAAATTTTTGGGTAGCAAGATCCGGGTTATAAATTTTATAACTACTACATGTTGCATACTAAAATTTTAATATTGCAACTAACACCTTTTAACTTTTATTATTTTAATCAAACCCCGTCTTTCCATAAGGCTGTGGAAAGACCGTCTTTCCCAAGACTTAATATTGCAACTAAGACCTTTTAACTTTTATTATTCTAATCAAACCCCGTCTTTCCATAAGGCTGTGGAAATATCGTCTTTCCCAAAACTTTGCCTTATTGAATTAACATATATTTTCTAAATATTAAATTTTCATGCGAAATTGGTATATGTAGGTAGAGATATTAACGATCAAACATGATTATTGAAAACCGTAAAAAAATACTATTATTACTAGAACGGAGGGAGTAGAGAGTACGGCATTTCGTAATCAAACAGTAAAAGTAATAGTATTTTGACTGTCTCTGATAAGGCAAAGTCTTGGGAAAGACGGCCTTTCCATAGGCTTATGGAAATACGGGGTTTAATTAAAATATTAAAAGGTAAAAGGTCTTAGTTGCAATATTAAAATTTTAGTATGCAACATGTAGTAGTTATAAAATTTATAACCCGATTCATGTAACCCGGAAATTTTATCTTCATTTCTTCTAATTTACACTTTAAACCTTGGTCTTTCCATGACTTATGAAAATACCGTCTTTCAAGAGACGGTCTCCTTTGATAAAACTGTGTTTAAAACAAAACTAGCTCACTATGAAAGCAAATAAGATTAGCCTACGCATTATCTCAAAAGAGAAATTCTCATAAAAAGCGGCAGTTGCGATAATGCGTGGAATGTAATAATATGTATTTTATAAGTTGAAAAAAGTAATAATATATATTTGTATGTGAAAATATAAAAATATATGATCTAAAAAATATTTTAAATTTTGTATATAATTTAACAAATGCAGTATATAAGGTAAGAAATAAGTTATCTATCCATAAACTTATGGACAAATCGCCCGTCAGGAGACTCATTCATCTAAAAAATAGCTTATACTTTTAAATAAATTGTTTTTCTTCACCACTTTACCAAATAGTTAAAAAAAATAAAAATAAAGCAGCTTATAAGGGATTTGCTTGACAGAGCTGTAATTATAAGAAAAATTAACCGATTTTATAAGTATCAAAATGTCAACTTTTTCTTTAAAAATATATTCTCATTTTCCCTAAAATTTAACGTCTAATTTTAAATACAGTAAATGAGTTCGTCTCTTGTGAGACCGTCTCATGGTGAGACGAAGGACTAGAGGTAAAATAAGAAAACAAAAATTAAATTCGGGGCAAAAAATTAATAGAATTGGACTAAATTGCAAATTATCAAAATTGCACATTAAATTCCCGAACTTTTAAAACATCAATATAAAACTCCATCTTAAAATCATTGCAATTTAATCTCTGATCTCACCATGAGATGGTTTCATACTAGACTCTGTCTAAATAAATATATTTTTAAGACGTTACAATACATCTAAAAATATTTAGAGTCTCAATAAGATAGACAAACACATGCAATGTCAATTAAACACTCTTAAAAGTGTGTTTGGTAGAGATACACTTACAAGTAAAACAAACCTATTTTAACTTATTTTGAAAGCATGTAAGATCAATTTTCTTTTTTAAATAACTTATGCTTCTTAAATAAATATTTTTATTACTTTATTGAACATTTAAAAAAATGCTTAAAGTACAAACACAACACCTATATAGATTAATATGGCAATTTCAAGGCAGTATTTCACTTTTAGTGGAGTGTCTTAATAAAGTAGAATTTTTGTGGAAGGTAAAAAAATCTAAACTTTACGGAATCGTTACTAAAATTCAGATTTCTTGCCAGGTTCATATGGATATGATTGGTCATTATTTATCTTTTTGTTCAGATTCAGATTCTAGCGTATGACTATTAACAACTAAGTATTTCTTTGTCCGGTTTTAATAAGTTACATTAGCGTGCTATGAACGTTCAATATTGATATTCTCACGATCTCATCTTATTCTACACATAACTTTTCATTAAAGATGTCGAACTTTAACCACATATTTAAATATGTATATGAACAATAATTTTATCGTATGAGATATGGTTAGATTCGTCGTAATATGTAATTTTTAAATATCAATTTTTTTATACTACTTTTATTTGTACCTATATATATTTAAGTCAAACATAATTATTAGAAACTAATCAAATATAATTATTAGAGACCATAAAAAGATTCTATATAAAAATGGTTGGATAGATGGGAGTAGCTGATTGGGAAAGACGGAATCTCTCATTTTGTTATTGGGTCCCAGGATCATAACTTCCCAATTTAATCAACAATTACTTTCACACTCAAGCATACTGGTAAACCATGGAATTAATCATGGATGACATTGGTGCGTGGAATTTGAATTTTTTTCACTTTTTTTCCATTCCTTTTTCTTTTGGAGAAGGTCGTCTGAGTCGTCTGACCATTACACCAGACTTCTAACAAATTTCCGTTCTATAATTTTTGGTATTAAAATATACTCCCCCATCGTATCATTAATTACTTAATTTGATTTTTGAAAGTTAATTATATTAATTTTTAATTATTAATATTTTTATTTATGTATGCAAATAAATTAGAAAAATTATAATATAAAAATAAATATTATGATGAATCCAACGATATATAATATGATAATAGTGTTATATATAATAATAGAATTTAATGATCTAAGTTTAGTTTGACTTTCAAAAGTTAAATTAAGCAATTAATGGTGGGACGTAGGGAGTAAATATTTTTTCCTATTTAAAAAAGAGCTCATATCTTAAATACGGTATTTCCATAAATTATTAAAAGAACAAGGTCTAAACCACAAATTAAAAGAAATCAAGATAAAATTTTTGGGCTGCATTAATCAGATCATAAACTTATAACTAATGTGTGTTGCATAAGAAATTTTAAATATTGCAACCAAAATATGTTACCTTTCTATAATTAATTCAATTCGTCTTTTCATATGCCTATAAAAATACAGTTTTCCCATGATTTTCCCTCTTAAAAAAATACAAAGTCTTGTTTTAGGTGAACTAAACTTTAAGCAGAAACTATTATGCAATTATTATATATTCTATTTGGAATGAAGTTTTAAAAAAAACTGCTAAAAAATGAGGACTTCGTGTGTAAATAAATAACTTTGGTCCATATATCACAATTTCATAAATTAATATCAAATTTTCATTTTTTTTTCTAATCTGGCTTGAAACTGCCGCCAGTCACCGGAAACCACTGGATTTTTGGCGGAAATCGTCAGATTTGTCGTCTGTCTCCTCCACTCTCTCACCCAGTCAGTGGCGGAACTAGGACGATATGTTAAGAAGGGGCAAAAAAGAGGCAATTTTTTCCCAACGTTAAATACAACAATATTTTAACAAACAACGCTTACATAATAATATGAACACATGATAATTAAATTTTTACAACAAAGAACTATCACTGTATAAAAAAACTATATTTAGCACAATTTCACTATATTTATTCGTATCTATATTAAGCACAATTTCACGATTTCAACACAACCACTAAATATGTATATCAGTATATGCTATTCAGATTCAGTATTCACAATTTCACACAAATAAGCAATTCAATTCAAGTTATTCAACACAAATTACACAAAAAAATATTGGCTCCTTGATACCTTGCCCTTGGTTTGGCTTGGATGCGGTCGCTGGTTGTGGTTGAGGAAGGGAACATCGACAGGTGGACTGCGACGGCAGGCGGACGGTGGCGGAAGGCGGACAGTGGCGGATGGCGGTAGCGGCGGATGGATCTGCTCTGCATTTTGGCAGAAATGGAGGATGACAAGAATCCTTGCCATGGGTTAATAGGCTGAGTTGGTTTTAAATTTTGATTTGGACCAAATGGATTTCAGCCCAATTGGCCTCATTTATTTTTTTTGCCTTCACCTTAAAAAAACAACATCATTTCAGTTAAGCCAAAATGACGTCGTTTTGTTTAGTTAGAAAACAAAGAAAAACATGGTCATATTCTCCGATTATCGGCCTTTCGCCGTCCACCGCTGCAAGCCTCAAGGGGGGGCGGAATCCGGTGGCTCTAGGCCTAAATTCCAGGCCTCTAGATCCTAGGGTTACGCTAGCACCCCCTCGCCTGCCCTAGTACCGCCCCTGCACCCAGTTATAGTTCACAGCGGAGATTGCCAGATATGAGCTCGCGATTTCACAGCTCTGTCGCCAATCTACTCGCCTGCTCAACATTTTTGTTCTCCCACGCCGATGCCCTAGAGACCTATAGCTTCGAATTCCAGCTCTGGGAGGTGTGCCGCACCACATCAGCTAAGTCGGCATCGTTCGAGTCGGTTCTACTGAAATCAATCGACGGTCAACAGCAGCGGTGCCTCATTAGGAGATCCAACTCGAGAACCTACTGCAGAGATACATGTACGAACTAGGATGTTTCCACTCCTTAGTTTAAGCTTTTTCCCAAGTTAAATCATTGAGAAAAGTGCATTTGTAACCTTATATTTTGTTTGAAAGTGCAGATATAATCTTGTATAATCTCAAAGTGTAAATCTAACCCTGGACTTCATTGATCAAAATGTCAATGGCCAAATTGGTCAAAAATAGGTGAAATAATCAATATACCCCTGAATTAAAATAAAAAATAAAAAATAAAAAGAGAGCAATTATCCTCTCTCTCTGTTTTCTCTTTCGGCCCCTCTCCTCCCACTCCTCTTCTACCTCTCCAGTCTCACCTCTCGATCTTCACTTTTCACTACTTGATTTCCTTTTCTCCGCCGCCTCCCTCTCTTCGTCTTCAGCCGTCTGTGACCCTTCCCGAGTCTCCTGCAAATAACCCTAACAACGTCGCCTTCTCTGTCATCATGGATGCAGCTGGCCGTCCTTTGCCCTCTCCCTGTTTCCCGTTGATTTCATTCTGGGATTTTTGGATTTCTTCGTCGTTGTGAGATCTGGGAAAACACCCTCAGCTGGTGAAGGCGAAGGTGGGCGGTAGGGTGGGTTTTCTGGGTGGAGGTGGTAGGAGGCGGGGCTAGGGTTTTTGGGCGACGGAGGTGAACGATGGGGTTAGGGTTTCTAGGCGGTGGGGCTAGGGTGGTGGAGCTAGGGCAAAGGTGGGCGGTAGCAGTGATGGTGCAGAACTCCGGCAGCAATGTTGAGCGGGTGGTGGGGTAGAACTCCGACGAGTATGATGATTCACACACTGACACACTGGTTTTGATTTCTGGAAGGTTGTCGTCGTACCTCTAAATATTTTTAAGCCCTAGTGTTTCATATCTGCAACTAAGTAGAGAATGACAAGTCGGGGTTGTCCACGAGAAGAATGATCTTTTCAAGGGTTTAAACATATAAAGCGTGGAAAACATACTAGATATAGATATGCACACACATATAAAAGCAAGTAAATGGGGGTGTTGGTTGGTTTTTCCTTAAGTTATGAAATTGAAAGACAAACAACTAGCAAAATAAGAGAACAATGCTAATCATGCAACAACTAAAGAGATGATTAAATCAACAATTAATGAAGTCTTGGGGGCAATTGATCCTCCCTTCCAAACCTCTTATAGATCCTAGATTCTTCACTAATTCATTGTCTTTTATTGCCTATGGCGAATGCTATCACTTCCCTATTGAAGATCAACATTCATTTATACTTAATAGTAATTTGCAAACGCAAACAACGACATTTTGCAAACCTCGTTGATAATCACTTTAGACAAACAACGCCTAAACGTATTTCATCAACGCTATTTCGTACGAAGAACCATAGATTTGATAACAGCAAGCCTTCTACCAAAGGCATAATTAATTAACCAAACAAAGAATTTATTAGGCTAACCCTAGAACAAACCACATTCAAGGTTCAACCTTTCTTTGCTTATGTAGGACAAATATGAGAACAATACACATTAACATACTTATCTAGCAAGAATCACATTATACACAAGAAGTTCTAATTCCATGTTCTAGGATTTTCATGTCAAATGAGCTAAGAAATTTGCAACTTTCCTAACACCCTAACACTTCAATCATATAAACACTTCCTATTCTCAAACAACCCATGGTATAAATGAAGTAAAACAAAGCATTAATGACACAATAAATGCTTTCAAATAAATGTTCATAAAAGAGAAAAATCAATAATCTCACTGCATGGGTTTGGAAGTTTCAATCAAATGATCCCAAGAGACTTATAATAAATTTCCGTTCTATAATTTTTGGTATTAAAATATATTCGCCTGTCATATCATTAGTTACTTAATTTTATTTTTGAAAGCTAAGTGTATCAATTTTTAACTATTGATATCTTTATTTATGTATGCAAAAGAAATTTAGAAAAATTATATAAAAATAAATGTTATGATGAATCCAACAATATATAGTATGATAATACTGTTATATATATAATAATAGAATTTAATGATCTAAGTTTAGTTTGACTTCCAAAAGTCAAATTAAACAATTAATGGTGGGACGGAGGGAGTAAATATTTTTTTCCTATTTAAAAAAGAGCTCATATCTTGAAATACGGTATTTTCATAAATTATTGAAAGACCAAGGTCTAAACCGCAAATTAAAAGAAATCAAGATAAAATTTTCAAGTTGCATTAATTGGGTCATAAACATATAACTAATGCGTGTTGCATAATAAATTTTCAATATTGCAACCAAAATATATTACCTTTCTATAATTAATTCAACCCGTCTTTTCATATGCCTATAAAAATACAGTCTTTCCCAAGACTTTCCGTTTTAAAAAAACAAAAAGTCTTGTTTTATGTGAACAAAACTTTAAGCAGAAACTATTATGCAATTATTATATATTCTTTTTGGAATGAAGTTTAAAAAAAACTGCTAAAAAATGAGGACTTCCTGTGTAAATAAATAACTTTAGTCCATATATAACAATTTCATAAAATAATATCAATTTTTCATTTTTTTTCTAATCTAGCTTGAAACTGCCGCCAGTCACCGGAAACCACTGGATTTTTGGCAGAAATTGTCAGATTTGTCGTCTGTCTTCTCTACTCTCTCACCCAATCAGTGGCAGAACCAGGATGATATGTTAGGGGGGGCTAAAAAGAGGCAATTTTTTTCCAATTCTAAATACAACAATATTTTAACAAACAACACTTACATAATAATATGAATACATAATAATTAGATTTTTACAACAAAGAACTATCACTGTATAAAAACTAGATTTAGCACAATTTCACTATATTTATTCGTATCTATATTAAGCACAATTTCACAATTTCAACACAACCACTAAATATGTATATCAGTATATGCTATTCAGATTCAGTATTCACATTTTCACACAAATCATAAATTCAATTCAAGTTATTCAACACAAACTACACACTAAAAATATTGGCTCCTTGATACCTTGCCCTTGGTTTGGCTTGGCTTGAACGTGGTCGTTGGTTGTGGTTGAGGAAGGGAACGGTGGCGGGCGGATGGATCTGCTCTGCATTTTGGCAGAAATGGAGGAAGACAAGAATCCTTGCCATGGGTTAATAGGCTGAGTTGGATTTAAATTTTGATTTAGGCCAATTGGGTTTCAGCCCAATTGGCGTCCTTTTTTTGGCTTTACCTTAACAAAAATGACGTCGTTTCACTTAAGCCAAAATAGCGTCGTTAGGTTTAGTTAGAAAATAAAAAAAACATGGTCATCTTCTCCGATTCTCAGCCTTTCGCCGTACACTGCTGCAAGCCTCAAGGGGGGGGTGGAATTCGGTGGATCCAAGTGGCTCTAGGCCTATATTTTGGGCCTCCAGATCCTAGGGGTGGTGCTAGCACCCCCTCGCCCCCCTAGTACTGCCCCTGTACCCAGATATAGTTCATAGTGGAGATTGCTAGATATGAGCTCACGATTTCACAGCTCTGTCGCCAATCTACTCGCATGGTCAACATTTTTGTTCTCCCACGCCAATGCCCTGGAGACCTATAGCTTCAACTTTCGGCTCTGGGAGGTGTGTCGTGCCACGTCAGCTGAGTCGGCATCGTTCGAGTCGGTTCTACTGAAATCAATCAACGGTCAATAGCAGCAGTGCCTTATTAGGAGATCCAACTGGAGAACCTACTGCAGAGATACATGTATGAACTAGGATGTTTCCACTCCTTAGTTTAAGCTTTTTCCCATGTTAAATCATTAAGAAAAGTGCATTTGTAACCCTATATTTTGTTTGAAAGTGCAGATATAATCTTGTATAATCTCAAAGTGTAAATCTAACCCCGGACTTCATTGATCAAAATGCCAATGGCCAAATTGGTCAGAAATAGGTGAAATAACCATTATACCCCTGAATTAAAATAAAAAATAAAAAGATAGCAATTATCTTCTCTCCCTGTTTTCTCTTTCTGCCCTCTCCTCTCATTCCTCTTCTGCCTTTCCAATCTCACCTCTTGATCTTCACTTTTCACTACTTGATTTCCTTTTCTCCGCCGCCTCCCTCTCTTCATCTCTGGCCGTCTGTGGCTCTTCCCGAGTCTCCTGCAAATAACCCTAACAACGTCGCCTTCTCTGTCATCATGGAAGCAGCTGGCCGTCCTTTTCCCTCTCCCTATTTCCCGTTGATTTCATTCTGGGATATTTGGGTTTCTTCGTCATTGTGAGATCTGGGAAAACACCCTCAGCTGGTGAAGGTGAAGGTGAAGGTGAAGGTGGGCGGTAGGGTGGGTTTTCTGGGTGGAGGTGGTAGGAGGCGGGGCTAGGTTTTTTGGGCAACGGAGGTGGACGATGGGGTTAGGGTTTCTAGGTGATGGGGCTAGGGTGGTGGAGCTAGGATGAAGGTGGGCGACAGTAGTTGTGGTGTAGAACTCCGACAGCAGTGCTGAGCGGGTGGTGGGGTAGAACTCCGACGAGTATGATGATTCACACACTGACGCACTGGTTTTGATTTCTGGGAGGTTGTCTTCGTACTTCTAAAAGTTAATATTTTTAAGCCCTGGTGTTTCATATCTACAACTAAGTAGAGAATGACAGGTCGGGGTTGTCCACGAGAAGAAGGATCTTTTTAAGGGTTTAAACATATAAAGCGCGGAAAACATACTAGATATAGATATGCAGACTCATATAAAAGCAAGTAAATGGGGGTGTTGGTTGGTTTTTCCTAAGTTATAAAATTGAAAGACAAACAACTAGCAAAATAAGAGAACAATGCTAATCATGCAACAACAACTAAAGAGATGATTAAATCAACAATTAATGAAGTCTTGGGGGCAATTGATCCTCACTTCCAAACCTCTTATAGATCCTAGATTCTTCACTAATTCATTGTCTTTTATTGCCTATGGGGAATGCTATCACTTCCCTATTGAAGATCAACATTCATTTATACTTAATAGTAATTTGCAAACGCAAACAACGACATTTTGCAAACCTCGTTGATAATCACTTTAGACAAACAACGCCTAAACGTATTTCATCAAAGCTATTTCGCACGAAGAACCATAGATTTGATAACAGCAAGCCTTCTACCAAAGGTATAACCATTTAACAAAACAAAGAATTTATTAGGCTAACCCTATAACAAACCACAATCAAGGTTCAACCTTTCTTGCTTCTATAGGACAAATATGAGAACAATACACATTAACATACTTATCTAGCAAGAATCACAACACATTATACACAAGAAGTTCTAATTCCATGTTCTAGGATTTTCATATCAAATGAGCTAAGAAATTTGCAACTTTCCTAACACCCTAACACTTCAATCATACAAACACTTCCTATTCTCAAACAACCCATGGTATAAATGAAGTAAAACAAAGCATTAATGACACAATAAATGCTTTCCAATAAATGTTCATAAATGAAATCAAGAATCTCACTACATGGGTTTGAAAGTTTCAATTAATTGATCCCAAGAGATTAACTCAGCTACTAGAATCCATACTAATCAACAACAACAATTGAAACATAATCAAAGATAAAACAAGATGAAAAAATGGGAAAATCTAGGGTTCTTGTTGTAGGAAGTCGGGGAAGAGAAGAAGTGAAGAGAAAGAGATGATAAGATTTAGTATTTATAGTACAAAAAGGTAGAAAAGATTCCTGGCCATCCATAGTTCACAAATGGCGAAGTAAGGTTCGCAAGTCGCGAAGAATGCCAATTCCAGCATCTTTGGTTTCTTTCTTCTTTTTTGTCTCAAGTTCTCCTCCTCACTTCAATTTCCTTCAATTATTCAAGTCTTCAAATGTTTAATTGCAAGTCTTAAAATCTTCAAAACTAGTCGTCAAAGTCTTCAAAAGATGGTCTTCAATGGCCTCTAGTCTTCAAGTCTCGATGTTATTTCTTCGTCACACAAAATCCACTTAGAAAAGTAAAATAGTGTAAAAGTCGCTCTTACCACTCCTAAGATAATTTCAAGGAAAAAGACAAGTTCTAGATGATAAAAGAGCACAAAAGTGATCTCAAAAAGTCCCAAAATATGCACATAAAATGGATACATCCATTTCGCCCATTAGAACCATACAACACTTCCTAGAGTGAAAAGTCTCGCAACATTTCCAGATCCGTAGCCTGACCTTATGGTCTCAATGCTTGGGAATACGATATGAGCGGTGGTGGGTAAGAATGAGGGGGCAGCGGTGGTGGGTGCATGCAAACTCCGACGACCGTGCTGAGTGGGTGGTGGCACAGAACTCCACCGTGGTCGAGCGTAAAGGTTTCATATGTGGGTCTCTTTTTGGGCTGGGTGAGGAGGCGTCGAGTAGCGGCGATGGAGCAGTGGCCACCGGGTGTGTTTGAAGATGAAGAAGACAAAGTGTAGGGGTAGAATAGTCATTTTAATTTTCAGTTTTAAGCGTAGGGATATTTGTCTTTTTAGATTCAGTCAGCAATTGACTTTAATGATTCAACAACGGAATTGAATAAAAAGGGTATAACTACACAATTTTATACAAATTTAAAGTTCGTTTCAAACTTTTAGATTTTACGGGGTCATATCTTCACTTTTGAAATTTAGTAGAGTTATTTATGCACCTTTCATGCTCCCTAGTTTTATCTTTTATCAAAACACACCCAATATTATTATTACTTGAGGGAGTCCACTACAAGCCTGGCCAAGCTATGAGCCAGAGATGCAACATTTCTACTAACCTTAAGGAAAAGAACTTCTGAAAATGAAAGACAAATATGGAGAATATCATTAACTTCTGTTTCAGCTTGGCTGTCGATTTTTTGACTTGAGATTAGCATACTTATTGCCTCTTGGCAGTCGGAGCAAATCCAGACATGTGTATTCCTCAGACCCTTTGCAAATTCGAGGCAATGTTGAATTGCCAACAACTCAGCCCGCAAAGGTGAAATTGATGAAACAATTTCATAAGAGGAGTTCACCACCTTTACTTCTGCTTCCAGATTTCCATCCACGCCCTACTGATAGATAGGAGTGAGCGTCGATTCGATTTATTCAGTTTTCGATCTATTCGATTCGAGTTATTCAATTTTTTCCCTAAAAAATCAAAAATCAAATCCGACCCAAATAAATAAAATAACCCGAATTATCCGAACCAAATTTAAAATTCAGTTTCGGTTTAAAACCAAATTCAACCGAATAAACTAAATTAATTCCAATCTTTATCAAATCAAATTCAATTCAATCAATTTTTTTGCCCACAACAATTGTAGGCCAAACCAAAAAACCCATAAACATGTCAAAATTTTAACATTAAATTAATAATTACAACCCAATAGTTCAAAGCCAAGTGATTTGTCACTTGAGGCCCAATTGGCAATTGCATCTAATGGCTAATGCTTTGCTTTGAAAATATGGAGGAGTGATACCCTAGTATTTATATTTGATTGATATGCTAAGTCTCCACCATCTTTCGATGTGGGATTAAATGACTAATGTAGTAATGCTAACTTGCTAAGTCTTCTTTCAAGTTTCAAAGCCTTGCTGCCCTCTTGGCTCTTCACCTGCGGATTCATTTCCAATTTTCCAACTTTTCCTTTAATTATTATTACATTTTTTTGTTGAATTTATTATGAGTATGTCTCTTGAAACACGGTCTTTCCATAAGTCATGGAAATATTATGGTTTAAAATGCAAATTAGAAGAAATGAAGATAAATTTTTTTTGTTGAATGAATCGGGTTATAAACTTTATAACTACTACACGTTGCATAATAAAATTTTAATATTGCAACTAAGACATTTTACTTTGTATTATTATAATTAAACCATGTCTTTCCATAAGCATATGGAATAATGGAAAGACGGTATTTTCCAAGATTTTGCAATTTATTATTACATTATTTAATTTGAGGAGTATTTTGTGACTGAGGATTATTTAATACCGTTTGATCTCAAATCCTTTTTATTATTATTACCCTATTAATTTGACTTATGTTTTTACCATTTCCATACATGATGAATTTGTTTATAATATATTTTATGATTTTTTTCTCTTCTATTTATATATGTAATTTAAATACATTTACAGGGTAAAACAAAAATTCCACTATTAAATTAACACAACGTCTTGTTTTGGACTGACAAATCATTATACGAGGTTATTTTATAACTGATATAACTAATAAGTTGATTTGATATTTATTTTTATTTATTTCAACAAATTTCTTATTACTTTTAAAATGTATAGTAATGTATAAATAATTATAATTTGACCCTAATAGTTATTGAGACGAGATTTTTCATGATTAGTCTAACATTTAGATGGTCTAATAGGAGACTTTCTCCTAAATTAACTATGATATTTATATATTACAGTTTTAAAGTATTTTTCAAGTTAAAATTACATATTTTAGTAGATGTATTCATCAAAATTATTAGGAATTGTATTTTTTTTAAAACTAAGAGTTAATGTATTAAAATGTATTATATTTTAGTTCAAATATAAAATCTAAATTATCATAAATTTTATCTCTTACATCTTTATGTTTATGTAAAAATGATATTTTATACATTCTAGATTGTGTATTATGATAAATTATTTTTCTACTATTATCATCCCGCTCCCGCCCCTCCTTAAAATCAGTTCTGGTTCTGCCACTGTCTGCGGTTAGATAGGGTTGTACCAGACTAGTTGCTTTAGGTTCTCTACGAGTAGATTTAAACGTTGGTTTTGACTTTGAACTGACATATTTTCTTCTTCTGTTTAAGTGAATATGGGAAGTGGAGACCGGAGATTATGAATTAGATTGAAATAGGCTCATTTTCATGCTACTGGAAGCATAACCATTACACAACGATCCACATCCTCACTTGTTTATGCTTCTCAGTTGGCTAATCACCGTCTTCATCTCTTCACCAAGTAATCTCTTCTGAGTCCATTGTAGTTTGTTAATTTTTGAGAGCAGAGGAAAATGTCCATTGTTTGAGGAATGCTTTAGTCTAGTGAATGTTTACTTTTGAAGAATCAATTATTCGTGCACCTTATCACTGTGATTACTAAGAGCACTGTAGTTTAGATATGGATATTTATTGATTATAGTTAATGTTTTCCATTTACGTTCATGCCAATAAGAATTTATAAGAATATATATACTTGTTTTAAAAATTTATAAGAAATTTAAACGAACTAATTTATTAAACTTGTTTATAATGAATATGGATTATAAAACACTTAAATATCAGTCTTTTGTCTATTTGATCCATTTAATGTTAAGATGTTTCGGTTCGGGTTATTCGAATTCGGATAATTCGATTTTTGGTTCGATTTTCGGTTTTTTGGAAATTGTTATAACAACAATGAACATGCTTGGCATTCTCCCACAAAGAAATCGAATAAACAGCTCGATTAGAGCGCAGTCCATCCCATACAACCTTATTACGGTGTGCCAATATTTCCCAAACTATACAGAATGATAGCTTAACCTCATGATCAGAA
Organism: Rubia yunnanensis; assembly: GCA_037428765.1. Taxonomy (NCBI): domain Eukaryota; kingdom Viridiplantae; phylum Streptophyta; class Magnoliopsida; order Gentianales; family Rubiaceae; genus Rubia; species Rubia yunnanensis. Next base: position 27,435,009 of record CM075069.1, on the reverse strand, counting down.
GGAGCAGGCAATATCCAATTAGCAAACCAAGTTTCAAAAGATGCCACCGAAGAGAGATCAAAACCCAAAGAGCTACATCTCCACGTCCCGACACTTATTTCACACTCAGCAAAAATGTGGTGAGAAGTTTCAACCAAATTAGAGCACATGGGGCGCAGTGGGGAGACCTTTACAGAGAACCCCGCTTCATTAATTCTTGACCTGTTGGAAGAGCTTTATTCAGAATTCGCCAAAGGAGAAATTTAAATCTTGTAGGCATTTTTATTTTCCAAAATGTTTTCCAGAACTTATGGCCAAGATGCCCCTGAGAAGATAAAGACTGAGAAACATTCCCAAACTATGAAGTTCGGAGTTGCCTATAGCCAAGCTTAACTGAGTATTCTCCAGTTGGAGTAGAGCTCCAAAAGATTTTATCCTCTTCCATTGGATGAACGTGCCGTGGATCCTGGTTTTAAGGATTCGATCAGCAACATGGGCGGGAAACATTGTCTTAACTAGAGCATATTGCCATTGTCTGTTTGTGCAATGAGATGAGACACTCTTAAATCTGTTTGATTAGCCTAAGAACCCTCAGAATCTAAAGGATTATGTACTCCCGGTATCCAGTTATCTTGGATCCGAATCTGCAGACCATTTCTGCTCTTCCATCGTAATCTTTCCTTCAAAAACTCCCCACCCCATAGAAGTGATTTCCACCCATACGAAGCACCCTGGAAAACCTTTCCCATCTGTTGCAGCAGGTCTCCATACTTACTTCAAAACAACTGACTGGAAAGCGATTGCTTGTCATGGATTAATTTCCACACATGTTTGGCTAAGAAAGCCTGGTTTATGTGCTCTGAGTCCCTCAGTCCGAGGCCGCCATCATGCTTGGATTTGCAAACAAAATCCTAGCCTTTCCAATGCATTTCTTGTCCCCCAGTTTTCCACCCCAAATAAAAGACCGAACGATCTTGTCTACTTTTTCAATAACAGACCGTGGAAGCCTCTAGACTGACATAACATATTAGGCGACAGACTGAAGGGCAGACTTTGCCAATGTAACTCTACCATCCAGAGAAATATCATTATTCCTCCACTTGTGCAATTTCCTCTGAAAATTAGTGATAACAGTCTGAAACATTAAACTTCTTCGCATGGCAGTGAGAATATTCACACCCAGGTACTTATCAAGTAAGCCTAGTCTGTGTATATATGGCGCATACATTGCCCATGATCTCCACCACAGAGGGGTATTGAGACTAAAGAAAATCGACGACTTTCAAAACATATCCGCTGGCCTAAAATTTTTGCACAAGTATCCGACCTCTGAGCCAACTGACGACTGTTTTGCTGTGTATTTTCCAAAAAGATAATACAATCGTCTGCACACTCCAAATGAGAAATTCCGGGACTGTTTCTGGAAATATGTATCCCTGAGAAGAATGAGCACTATGCAATCCTGACGACAAGGCTTGTTGGCACAATATGAACAAATAGGGAGACAGCGGGCAACCTTGGCGTAAGCCTTTTATGGGATAGAAGATTTCAGACTGCCTGCCATTTATGATGGCTAAATATGACACTGTGGTGACACACTGTTGTATCTAGCGCATCTAGGAAGAGGGAAAATTCATGTGCTGTAATATATCCGTCAGGAATTCCCAAGAGACCCTTTCATAGGCCGTGGTCATGTCCAGCTTGATGGCAGCGAAGGACTGGTTACCTTGTTTCTTCTTTATGATATGATCAACGATCTCGTGAGCCATCAGAATATTTTCCCCAATTAATCTGCCTAAGACGAAACCATTCTGGTTGTCTAAGATTAAAGCACCGATTATCCTCTTCAGCCTGTTCTGCAAAAGTTTTGCAAAATTTTTTATACTGCACTTTACACAAACTTTGGGCCTGTAATCCTTCACCAAAACTGGATTCTTTTTACTTTTGGAATGGAAACAGTAGCCGCGTGGTTCCAATCGCTCTAGTTGATACTTTTTCTCGAGTTTGTCAAGCTTATTTAGTACATCCCTACACTGACCTTACACAGTACGAAGTTGTAATCATCATTTTGGCTAGGGTGCTCAAATTACCCCCACTGGCCTGACTTGACCCATTTTGACTTGGCATATCTGGATTGGGTCGGGTTAATGTTCCATTTGGATCAAAATGGGTTAGCTCAGATTTTGATCCAAATCAATTCATTTTGACTCATTTGCAATTTCATCTCATTTTTTTTGGAAAAAATAATTAAAAAGAATTAATTTAATAAACATATCTACTATTAATTTACTTCATAAGCAATTTTAACATTATTGAAAAAAATATATTTATAAAGTTTAATACTCCCTCTGTTTTGTTATTTATGGCACACTTATGATAAATTGATATTTTCTTTTATTTGACACCCTTTTCATTTTGGCAAGATTACTTTAATTTTATCCACTCATTATACTTTTTACTTTCTACATTTAATTTCATCCGATCATTTTCTTCACCTAAATCCAAACACATAAACCTATGATGCCATAAATAGAAAAACGGAGGGAGTATATATATATATATTTTTTAAACAAGTTTACTATTTTTATATGATTTTTGTCAATTTGAGTCAACCCATGACCCAGTCCAACCCGACCCGATCCTAAACTATGAGAATTTTGACCCGACCTATCCCGACCCGATCCATTTGACCCTAAAGTTAAGATCAATTTGGGTTGAATCAGCTGACCCAACCTGGCCCATGAACACCCCTAATTTTGGATGACCCTACGCAACACAAAGTTGTAATAATCTCATTCACGCTTTTTGTTGATGATAATTTGTGCAAATATCAGTGAAATAAATACAATCATGGGCGGAACCAGTGGTTAGCGAGGTAGGGCTCCAGTCCTACCTGAGTTGCCGGGCGTTGGTGGTGGTGGTAGAAGGAATTGATTTTCGGTGATATGTGCGTCTTTCGGCGAGCTTCTGCATCCTCCGGAGAGATTGCTCGGAGAAGAAGGCCGCTTCGCGAGCTTCGCGGCCTTTTTTTGCCCATGAACTATTAAAACGACGTCGTTTCATTTGTACTAAGGGCAAAAAAATACGAAAAATCAGTTTTAAGATGGATTGGATTGGGTCTTTTCCCAATCAAATTTCAGATTGGAAAAACTTCAAAACGGGGAAGAGAAAGGCAGTGGCCAAATCTCAGCTCTCTCCAACCACCCCTCCGCCTCCCGACGTCGGACGCCGCCGCAGCCGATGCCGATGCTACGGCCCACCACTATCCAACCCTCCACCGTTTAGCCTCTCCTAACAAAATTTTTTGGTTCCGCCACTGAATACAATCATCATTCGTTCATGTTTTTGGTTGATGACAAATTTGTGCAAATATCAGTGAAATTACGACCATCATTCATTCATGAATTTTGTTGAAGAAAATATGTGCAAATATCAGTGCTCGAATGCTAGTAGTTCTGTTTGTTGTTGGACAAAATTGAGGAGCTGGCACAAGCACTGCGGCTGGTGATGTTGACAATTTAATATTTGATGATGTTTTGTGATTTTTAGTTGATGTATTATTAGTTGTTGTTGATATTTATAATTTTTATTAGACTAAATTATTTTTATGGTCACCTACCTATATCGCAATACCATCTTTTGGTCCCCAGGACTAATACCGCGTACATTCAGTATCCAACAACAAAATGATTTGTTTGCTCCCCAAAGGTGGTTTTCAGGTAGACTAAATTATTTTTTTGGTCTCTAGCACATGATCATGCACCATCTTTTGGTCCCCTGAACCACCTTGAAAACCACCATGGGGACCAAATAAATAATTTTGAATTTGTTGGGTACGGAAAGGAAGCGGTAATGGCCTTGAGGACCAAAAGATGGTATTGCGATATATGTTAGGGACCAAAAAAGTAATTTAGTCTTTGTATTATGACGATTATATTGATGTTTTGTTATTAATGGTTGATGTTTTATGATTTTTAATTGATGTTTTGTTAGTTGTAGTTAATGATTTTCAGCTGACGTGGAATTATAACCAACACGACATCATTTTGAAAGGGCGATCTCACACACAATCTACCGACGTCGGTTTGTGCGATGTTGCTTTGTGCGATGTCGGTTACGTGTCGTCGTTGTATCGGAGTGTTGTTGCTTGTTCATCAGAGAGATGTCAATTCTTGTAAAATATTTTAATATTTTATATTTGATGACACAAACAATCGTTAGTCGCTAGCCGTTACATGTTATTTAACATTCAACAACTCATGAAATGGTTAAACGTCATATAACAATCAACTGTTGTTCAATTAATGCAGAATGGAAGGACATGATAGAACCCCTACACAACTATCACACATATTACAAATATATGATACAAACTATTAAAATACATAACATTGATATGAAATTGAAATATTATTGGTATTAAACCTCCATTGTCTAGGGCGACTCGTGAAATGACAAGTCTATTCATCTACATGTTGAAACTCCATCGATAACTCTCCTTGTCCTATTACAACCAATCCACAAAAAACAATATTTATGTTAGAAATGAGCAGTCCCAAATGAAATACACATAATACAGTCATATGTGTGCGACATTAATCTCAACCAGGAAAATGTAACTCATCTGCTTGGGTGAGATGTCGGTCATTCTGGACATTGATGTTGCACAGGCCGATGCCGGCGACGTGCAGACCGACGTCGGACATTCATAGTTTTTCAAGCATTTCCTTATTTTTGTTTTGATTGAACCCTAATATATGACAAATACTTCTTATCATTTCTACATGACATTATTTCTCCAAAATCTACACTAGCCAGTAGATAAGCATGGACATGAAAATATGCAACATTTCTCAGACATATGCGGCGTCGATCATTGCTCGGTAACATATCGCAAGGGCCGATGGATTGAGACCGGCGTCGCACATTCAAATTGTCTTCGTACAAAAATGTAATTACTGTCCACAATCATCCCTAATCTAAGTCATTTTTGTGACTAATTACAGACATGGAATTATTTTGACAACACAAGCACTATTCACTGTGTAATATGTAACACAATCATCATACTTCATGAAAATATTCAATCTTTGTTCTATAAAAATATAACAATAACAAAATCACTAATAAAATTGCAAAATGAACATGAAATGGATGGAAAACAACCTCAATTAATTTGTACCCAGAGATGCTCCATCCTCTAGTTGTAATGGTGTGAATGGAAGAATCTTATGAGTTGGTTTTGGAGGAAGTGTTTTAAGGATGTGAAATGGGTATAGTTGCTGATTAAAATTGAGATGAAATAGGGTTGGGGGAAAATTTTTGCTCAGATTTTCAGCTTAAATTTCCAGTTCCCGCTATAATTTTTAGGGTAACCGACGTTAGTAGCAGGTCAGTTAAAGTTTATTTCTTAGCGAAGTGCTTGTGAGGTCACATATATGGGCCATATCGTAATTTCATAAAAGTATCGTCAAATGCTCCCTGTGAAGATTTCGGGCCCTTTCATTGACCCGTTGATGCCCAAATTGGAACAACATGGTCGTGGCAATGTGAATTACATAAGGGTATCTCCAATTAATTTTGCATTCCGAGTTCTCCCACTTTTTTTGGAGGGATCTAAGTGAAAAAAGTAAAAAAGTTCACCGGTTGCGCCAAAATCGATTCTGATCGTCCCGGGAGGGTCCTTTTGCCATCCCTGGTCAAACTTATAGTCCCAAAGAGTGATAAAGAAGCTGGCTCGATCCAATGAGACTTCCACAAGATCTTCCGATTAACCTTTGTATACTTATAAGTAATCATCTACAATTTACTCTAGATCATTTACAAGCGCTTTTCAAAAATTTGATGGACATAATTTTATTATATTTTTATTTCATAAAAAACTAAGAATATGTAATTACGTGTGATTCTACGTGGTGGAAATTATCATTCTCATAACACCCATCATAAGGGTATTAATGAAATACTAATAAAAATGATCACACACTACCTCCATGTGCATCCCTCTTAGACACTACGCATAATTTCCACATCAAACATCTGTCCTTATGTTCGGGTGCAGAGTTCTAAAGCATTTGGTACATCAAGGAAGTTCGGGCCATAGCATAATTTTCAAAAAGTGTCGTCAAATACTCCCTATGAAGATTTCAGGCCCTTTCATTGACTCGTTGATGCTCAAATCGGAACAACATGATCGCGACAATGTGAATTACATAAGGGTATCTACAATTTTGCATTCCTACTCCTCTCACTTTCTTGGAGGGATCTAAGTGAAAAAAGTGAAAAGTTCACAAGTTGCGCCAAAATAAATTCATATCGAACCAGACGTTAATAAAGTTCATGAACATTTTTAAACTTCAATTTGTAGTTCTCTAATATACTATTAACTGTTATGAAAGTGAATTTCATTCATTTTAGTCAAATGCGGGCTCATTTGTTATGCTAGTTGCCTGAAATTGTTAGGCCAACATTCGGGTAAGCCAACGTCGATCATAGTTCGGTAAGTTGTCAGCTGAGCCGATAGGCATGCAATGTCGCACAAGGCGAGGTGGAATTCACAAGGGTTCAAAACGACGTCATTCCAAAACATGTATATATATATGGAGCCCACCTCAGAATCAACTAAAACATTTACTTTCAAGTTTCTCTCGAATTCCAACAGTCTGCCGCCCCTTCATATCTTTTCTTGTCAAAGGTATGTGTTTTCAATTCTTCCCACTCCTTCATTTTTGTATTTTTTTTTCCTTGAAATTTTTCTATCTATGGTGTGTCAATTTGTTGATCGGTTTGTTTTTGAATTTCTAGTTCGTATAGATTAGTTATAGTGTGAACTTTCCTTATATGTTAATCTAGGCACTATATTTTGGTATGTTTTTGGATGATTTTGAGTCATTTTCTGTTTTCCAAGCATGTTTTTTTGGGTTTCTGCGGTTTTGGCCATAGCAGATAGGGTGAAATGTGATGTCGGTGCCCTATTGGTTAACCTTTGTTCTATGTGATTGTAGTGCAACGTCATTCATTCATAATTATGCTGGTATTTGTTTTGAATGAGACGTCGCACATGTGTCGGTTTGCCTATTGGTTTAACCAACAGGTTACCAACCCCGAATACGTGCATTTGCAACATACTTCTTGCTATAAAATTTCAAATGCAAACTCGTTTGTCTGTTGGTTACCATCTTCGGCCTAAACGACTGTTACGCGACGCTGCACATACATGTCGTCTGTGCCACTATTTTATACCGACATCTATGTGCGACGCATGGCCGATGTCACACTCATAAGGTTTTAAGGCTTTTATGCCCTAATCATTTTCTTATATTATTCAGGAGTAATGACTGGTGAAGGATCCTCTAATCGTCCCCCTTTCTCGGTCAGCGACTTATTTTACATATATTTACATCTATATATGAGCTACATTTATTTTATTAGTTTAATTATATATATATATATATCTTCACAACTGATGACATTTCATAATTCAATGTTTCTCTACAATTCACTGCGCAACGGTACACCACCCCAGAGCCTATCACATTCGATTTTGAACCCTATACTGTGTTTATTGATAACCCTAGATTTAGCTGCGCCCTGAAGTAGCAAACTTTTTGGACTAACCCCACTTTGGTATGGTCTGGCGTGCTAATGCATATAATTATTTGATTTTCAATCAATATTATTTGTTATTTATTAGTTGCATATATAATTATAATAACTGTTATTTTTGTGATTTAGTATATCCCGAGTGACATGGTACCACTCCTACCAAGTTGCAAGACCCCAGTTGTGCTGAGGTGCTACGTGAGAGAGTGGCGGGTGAACCACTCGAGGGGACAAGAGGATCAATGGTTTGTCCCTAATGGGTTTTTATTAGTTTCTTGCCAGTAACCAGCTGGTGCATTGGGGATTCCTTGTTCTTAGAACTCATAGAAAGGGGGGGGGGGGTTTCTATTCGAATTTATGTACTAAGTTTGTAAGTATATTTTTATGGCTACGAATTTTTGAATAATTTAAATATCATATTTGAACAATACTTGATTGTATGTGTGATTCAATCTGTGCATGCTTTTAAAAACCATTTTCACCTGTACCATTCAAAGCCATTTTCTACACTCATTTTTAAAAACCATTGAAAAATACTTTTGTAGACCAAAGTCAATCATTTTCAAACAAGATTAACCTCTAAAAGTTTTAGAGCGTAATATAACACCGATGTCGGTCGTCCATCATATCACATGTCGGTAAAAAATATGATGTGAAGTCGGTTATTCTCATAAACCAACATATGCGACATCGCACGTCATTCGGTAAGAACACTTACTTCATTTTTTTAAAATCTTTTACTTTGGTTAAAAAATAAACGAGGTAAAAAATCCATCAATTACCTCGATAATTTTTTACCCAAGGTAAAAAATTTACTTCGGAAAAAAAATAACATAGGTAAAAGAAATTTTTACTTCGGTTATTTGAATTAAGCCAAGAAATCAAGGTAAAAAAAGTGAAGTAAAAGTCCAGTTTCTTGTAATGGTGTTGTGACTTTTTTGAATTTGGACACTTGCTGAATGCAGTATTCCATGAGCTAGATTTAGATTGAGTTTGCTGAAAAGTTTGATAGTGGAGAAAAACAACTTCATTGTACAATCCACATTTTGTTTCGAAATATATGCTCACTACTTTCTACTGCTTCCTCCGTCCCGACCGAATGTGCACACTTTTTGGTCAACTTTCTTAGGTAATGTTTGACCAATGATAACTTTAGTTACGCATATTAATGGTGTGTTAAAATTTGATATTTAGAAAATAATGATTTGATATTTAGAAAATACATAATGCAGAGAATCCAACAATATCTCACATAATGATATTGATGTCTATATACTAGTTGAAATTTATGGCCAAATACGTCTTGAGAAAATTGACCAAAAAGTGTGCAGATTCAGCTGGGACGGAGAGAGTAAATTATATCATATCACGTTGTGTGAAGCCTTCAAACCATTCATACTCCCTCTGTTCCAATAATAGTGGCATCATAGGTTTAGATGCTTGGATTTAGGTGAAGGAAATAAGTAGATGAAGTTGAATGTAGAAAGTAAAATGTAGAATGAGCAGATGAAATTGAAGAAATTTTGTCAAAAATAGAAAGTGTGCCAACATAAAAGAAATAATCCAAAAAAAAAAGTGTGCCACTAATAAAGAATGGAATGAACTATTAATAAGAGGGTTGATTTCTCAATGCGTATCCAATTATTGGCAATTTCGATTAAAAAAATAATCCATAAATACAGCTGCACATGGATGATGCATGTTAATTATAATTCCTGGGCCCCTGGCTGGTCATTCTTTTACATTCTATTCTCTGTAGGCAAAGTCTTGGGAAAGATGGTCTTTCTATAGGATTATGGAAAGACGGAGTTTAATTTAAATAATAAAAGGTTAAAGGTCTTAGTTGCAACATTAAAAATTTAGTATGCAACATGTAGTAATTATAAAATTTATAGCCCGGTTCATGCCGAAAATTTTATCTTAATTTCTTCTAATTTACACTTTAAACCTTGGTCTTTCCATGACTTATGGAATAACCGTCTTTCAAGAGATGCACTCTTCTCTGTATCTCAGATACATTCTCTAATTTGACATGTTTATTTTATAATGATATTTTCTAATTATGACAAATTTGAGGTTATTATATTTTTTTTCCCTTTCAATTCAATTCTTCCATTAATTTAATATCTCCTCAATTCTAACACTTACACGTTGTGTGCAAATAGAGAAATAGTGGGAGTACTTAATTTTTCTCCTAAGTCCTTAATCCTTAATCCTCATCAAAGCTGACTTCCGTGTGAAAGGACAGTAAGATATTATAAATATTTTAATTCTTTCTATCTCTATCCATCATCAAAGCTGACTTCCGTGTGAAACGACAGTAAGATATTATAAATACTTTACTGTTTTCTTAAGTCAAACCATGTAGTCGAGTATCCTCAGATTAACAAACCAGTCGAATCATGATTTGTGAAGCTTTAACGTACACCCGTGGATAGAATTTTTTTTGATGTTAGTAAGAAATATCATTAATATATTTAACTACATATTGTAAATAAATTATTTTTTTTTGAAAATACCTCTTTATGACGAATCCAATAATATTATATACGATAACATTAATGCTTATATACCTATTTAAATATGTGATCAAAGTTTGATAATGAATAGTATTAAATAGTAAAGTGTGAAGTTTAATTCAGGACGGAGGGAGTAAACAAATTCTTTTTTCTTTTATAAAAACGTAAACATTTTTCTATAAAATGAAGTTTGATTTTACATCCTTCCTCAATTTCATTAAAATTGACGTGGTAATTTTATGTATTGTTTATTGGGCAAGTTAAATTGTGTAGAGAAAAAAATAAATTTGAAAGAGTCTATCTCTTGAAAGACAATATTTCTATAAGTTATGAAAATTTCAATATTTAAGTTGTAAATAAGAAGAAATGAAGATAAATCTTTTGAGTTGCATTAATCGGGTCATAAACTTTATAACAACTGTACGTTGCATAGTGAATTTTAATATTGCAATTAATTTTTTTACCTTTTTATTATTTTAATTAAATCTCGTATTTCCACAAACATATGAAAAGACAACTTTCCCAAGAATTTTTCAATTTGAAAAGGGTGTTGCCATTTGCACCACCTTTAGTGGAATGTGGGCGAAAATAACATTGAAAAGGTAAAAATATGAAGTATTTAATAAGTAAAAAGGTGATGTAAATAGAAAAACTAGGGCTATTTACAACTATCGATCAAAAGTGAATTATGAAATTTCGTATATCAACTTTTATGTATTGCACCTTAACTTAGTGACTGACCATGAATATTTGACAAATTAATCTTTCGTGTATAAATTTTTTACTTAGTTTACACTTGAATAATATTATTAACACATACATTGTAAAGGGAAAGTATCAGGAAATGCGATCTTTCCATAAACTTATGGACAGTCCTCAGGGGCATTTGCCTTAAATGTTATAATTTTTTATATAATTTAAATATTGCATTTTATAAGTTAAAACAAGTAATAATATGTATTTGAAGGTGAAAATATAAAAATATATGATATAAAAAAATATTTTCAAAAATTTTAAATTTTGTATGTAATTTAAGAAATACAGTGCATAAGGTCAAAAATAAGTAGCCTGTCCATAAGCTTATGGATAGGCCGCCTGTCAGGAGACCCACTCCATTATGAATAACAATAATTCAATTTTAAAATAAAAATATGGCAAAATCTTGAGAAACACCGTCTTTCCAGAGTTTTATGGAAAGACGAGGTTTAATTAGAATAATAAAAGGTAAAAGGTCTTAATTGCACTATTAAAAATTTATTATACAATGTGTATTAGTTATAAAGTTTATAACCCAATTCATGCAACCTAAAAATTTTATCTTCATTTCTTCTAATTTGTACTTTAAGCTTTGGTCTTTCCATGGCTTATGGAAAAATCGTCTTTCAAGAGACGAACTCTAAAAATATACCATTAAATAATTTTAATTAAATTTCATTACTAAATAATATTTACTAAATTTAATACTATGTCACAAGATATAGATAATTATGCAGAGATTATTTACATCTCGCTAATTAATTTTTCATATTTAAAATGAGTCCGTCTCTTGAAAGACGGTCTTTCCATAAGTCATAGAAATACCGAGGTTTAAAGTGCAAATTTAGAGAAATAAAGATAAACTTTTCGGGTTGCATGAATCAGTTTATAAACTCTATAATTGCTACACACTGCATAATAATTTTTTATTATTGCAACTAAGACCTTCTACCTTTTATTATTCTAATTAAACCTCATCTTTCCATAAGCCTATGGAAAGGCGGTTTTTCCCAAGAATTTGCCATTTAAAATGAAATGTTCCCATCTTTTAAATTATTCTAAGATATTTTATTTTATGCATGAGATTATTTTGTAATTATTTTATTATTATTTCTGAATTAATTACCCCCTCCGTCCCAGCCGAATCTGCACACTTTTTGGTCAACTTTCTCAAGACATGTTTGACCATAAATTTCAACTAGTATATAAACATGAATGTCATCATGTGAGATATTGTTAGATTCCCTGTATGATATATTTTTTATAAATATCAAACTTAAGACACCGTTAATATACATAACTAAAGTTATCATTGTTCAAACATGACGTGAGAAAGTTGACAAAAAAGTGTGCACATTCGAGTGGGACGGAGTACTATTTTTATTGTATGTTCTATATGAGAAACCTCCGTTTAACATATAATTATTCAATAATTCAAATGTTATTTGTGTTTTGATATGAAACTAAAATCAATATAAATTCATATAAAATATGGCATAAAACTAACTAAAAGATTAATAAATAAATAATTTAAATAAAAAGTAAAGAAAGTACATGTTCACATAAATCATTAATGATTAATTAGCTTTAATTAGGGTGGTGTAAATAGTCATTTTTGCTATTTATACCACCTACAAAGATGATACACACAGTATAGGTGGTGTAAATAGCAACAAAGGTGGTGAAAAGATTAATGAGTGGATAAAAATAATTTACTTTTACTCATAAAAGGAAGTGTATCAAACTTAAAGAAATAGATTAATAGGGAAACTGTGTTAAATTTAAGAAAATAAAGAGAATAGTTTTTTCATCTTTAGTTAATTTACTTCTCATTTTATGTCTTAAAAGAGAGAATCCTCAATTTTATAGTGATTCTTTCGTCAACTGTAATTCTTTTCTTTTCCCTTTTTAGCGTCTCTTCCACCACTTTCTACATGTGGCTTCTTGCATGTTTCTCCCATGGTTTCTCATTACACACATCCTCATTCTCTCTTCTACTGAGTGAACATGTGTTTTCGTTTCTTCCTCTCTTAGTCTACCCAAGTGTTTCTCTGTCTCCCTCCTTCCCCCATTCATTCGTTTCGTGCAAACCCACGCGATTTTCATTTGTTTTTTCTTTCTTCTACTGAATTGGCGCTTCCTTCTTTGGTTTTGTGTACTAAAGAAAATGTGTTGGCATTCCTTCCATTATTCTCTCTATTTGTCCCCTTCTGGTGCTCGAGATTCCAAACTAATTAATCATTGTTTCGACCTATTTTATAGCTACCAAAATCAAAATTTTCACCTGTTATTTGTGTGTCCATCTGCATGTTAAATCTCTGCATGGTGTAATCGTGTACCGCACCACTTGTTTCTACAAATGTGCTTATAAAAGCTGTGGGATTCATCCTCAAAAAATTGTACTCTCTGCCAGCGTTTTCCTCCAAAAGGTTGTTCCATTTTCTTGCCTTTCTGATTTTTACTTTTTGACTCGACCGTTCTAATATGATTTCCATTATTTTATTTTTCATAGTTATTCACAATGTGTTTGATTTAATGCTCCAACAAAGATATGGATTTGTTCCCTTATGTTTGTGCTTAGGTCAGAAATGGAGATGAAGCTGAAGAAAATATGTAAGTACATCAACTTCCCTTATGAATCCTATATGATTATGTTCAGGCTAAATTGTGAATTTAGATCACTTTCTCTACACATTGAGTGGGGTGTATGAAGTTCTTCACCCTGCTTATCTTTGACTCATTCATAGGCGGTTTATTTATTGTGTCGTTTCAGATGTTGCTTTGATGTACACTAGTGCAGGCACCCCTTCCCCTATGGCACCGGTCGATGGGGGCTATGGCACCAATCGTTCATGCCTCTTGCCGACCGTACCTAAGTAGGGTGGTGCTGAAACGTAGTTACTATAGCACCGATTATAAAAACTGGCGCTGAAAGTTTGATATTACAACATCAGTATTTGAGATGCCGGTGCTGAATGATGAGTCCTCATTAATGATCACCAGTTCTAACACTGCAGCCGTTATGAACATAAACCAAAGCCTAAAACCTGACAGATTACAAAAACCAGAAACAGGTTGTTTTTTATTTTTCGGTGTTGTTGCTTTAGAGATGGATGTCTAAGCACCAGTCATTTTATTTGTGAAACCGGTGCATTTTTTTTAAAAAAATGCAATATCCTTTTTAAATTATTCCTGGCCCTCCCGAAATTGAATCCCGGGGAAAATTAAATTTATGCAATCCATCATCATGATATAACTTAAGACAAAAGGTGAAACTGTGTCCCAATAAAATACACGTTGAATATACACTAAATCCACTGAAGTCTTGGTTCGTTAGGTAAACACGTTCACCCAAACTTCACACCTTGTTTCCGTGACGTTTATCTCCTTGCCATTGTACGCTACTCTTGCCAAGGTAAATATCTATTGTGCAAAAAATAACTATGATTTGTCAAAGAAAATAATTTCAAATGTCAAAATGATGCAGCATTTAAGCACCAAGGAAACATGGTGTGTATAACTATGTGTTAACAATGTATTTAACATTAACACTGATTTAATGTTAAACACACAATGTTAAATAGTTAATGATAAACACACCGTATCTACTTGGTGCTCATACACTACAAAATATCCACATTTGAAATTGTGGAGTTCTACAAATGTTATAGCACTGTTCCATAATGGAAGAAGCATTACTTAGTTAGAGGGCACTACATGAATAGAAAGTAACCAATGCAGTGCCCTTTAACTAATTCTTCTTCCGTTAAGCTTGTTCACAATACAATTAGCATAGAAAACCATTTAAAATGTCGAAATGAAGCAGTTTTACAACACCGATGAAACATAAAACCATGTGAAACACGTCATGTTTACTTGGCGCTGATAGACTGCAACATCTCCATAGTTTAAACATCAAATTCAAATCATCAAAACAAGCAAAAAGACAAGTAAACCAGTCCTTATGCTACTTCCGTTAAGTTAGTGCATAATAGGATATGGCATTGAAAACCATTTAAAAAGTCGAAATGAAGAATTTTTATAGCACCAAGGAAACATAACGTGCATAAACAAACCATTTCAAACACGTCATATTTCCCTAGCGCTAACAGACTATAACATCTCCACAATTTAAACATGCACTTGAAAAAGATTTAAAATGTCGAATGTTCCAGCATTTAAGTACAACGACTTTTGGTGTGTATACCTATTGTTTAAACAGATAAACACACCAAAATCCTTGGTGCTCATACACTAAACATTTTCCACAATTCAAATTTTGGAGTTATACAAATGTTACAACACTTTTCGTAATGGAAGAAGCATTACATAGTCAGAGGGCAATACATGAATCGAAGGCAACCAATGCAGTGCCCTTTAACTAATGCTTATTCTATTAAAATGTCGAAATAAGCAGCTTTACAAGACCAAGGAAACATGGAGTGTATAAAAAAACCATGTCAAACACTCCAGGTTTCCTTGGTGCTGGTAGACTGCAATATCTGAACAGTTTAACATTAGCTAGAAATCATCAAAACACGGAAAAAGACCTGTAAACCTTAATCTAATTCGCCATTCATTCAAAACATTGTATTTTTTCGGTGCATTTAAAACTAAAGCATAAACACATTAACATCCCACAGTAAACTATACCACATTACTTACAGAAAAAACCTTCAAAGTCATACATAGTTAAATAAAAAATCACAGTTTGTATCATAGGGTACAAATTCTACAATTTATATCACAGGGTACAAATTCCACAGTTTATAGAACAGCTTATATTACAATGTAAAAAAATGTTCCACATGATACAAATTCTAATTATGACAAACCCCTAAACATGACACAATCCTCTATATATCACAGTGCTCCAAAAATTATTTCAGGCAAAAAAACCTAAACATGAAGCCATACACAAGGAACTATATATATATACACATTTGAATATATATATATATATATATGTGTGTGTGTGTGTGTGTGTGTGTGTATAATAAGCTTTTAGTTTCATCACAAAATGCAGAAAATGTCTCACAACCCAAAAAGTACGAAAATGGAAAAAATCTCACACACCCCTTGAAAGACAACATGATTGAAAATCCAACACACCCAACAAAACAGAAAAAAGAAAAGAATGAAATATAAAAAAATAATGAACCAGACAAAAAATCTAACACATCCAACAAAAAAAACAAAATCATAAAAACATGAATGGAGAGGTGGGAGGGGGTAGAAGGCCGTTATAGAGGGAGGGGGGGCAAGGCGGCGGGGGTGGTAATGGCTGGATGTTTAGGTGGCAGTGGTAATGGAGAGAAAGAAGGTAGTTATGGAGGGAGGAGAGGTGAGGCGGCGGTGGTAATAGTTGGATGTTTAGGAGAAGGCGACGATAGTAATAGAGAAGTGGTGGAGTAGGGGGATGAGAGGCAAGTGAGGGAGTGAGTAGCTTTAGGGTTTCAAGTTTGCTTTTATACAGACAATTTTTGAAGGGTTCCGATTAAATCAACATATAGAAATCAAGGGTTCAGAATCTACCTAGATGAGATCTTCATTAATGACGGGGACCGGTGCTATGATTACCTAAACTGGTGCTAACTTCAGATTAATGCAGCTGCCTGATGCTGCTTTGCAATTAATTTTTTTACAATCCCAGAGCAGACATGTAATTTTTTTTCAAAGTATAGAGCACGTTGTCAGTCTAGTGCTAGAACGGAAAACCGGATCTAAGATATGGTTAAAACAGCTGCTTGATGTTGAGTGGGTATTAATTTTTCTAACAACCCAAGAGCGAACATGTAATTTTGTTTTCTAACTATGAAGCATCGGTTGTCAGTCCGGTGCTACAACTAAAAAATGGTGCTGAAATATGGTTAAAGCAGCTGCTTGATGCTGCATGGGTATTAATTTCTTTTACAACCCGACAGCACTGCGGAGCACCGGTTTTCAGTCCAGTGCTATATTTGAAGGCCGATGCTACAATAAGGTTAAAGCAATTGTTTGATGCTGCTTAATCCTGACACGATGTAGAATCCTAACAACATATTTTGTAAATGTTGCTGATAGCATATTCCAACTGGTGCTGAATATTAACATACAGAATATTGAATTTTCCTCCCAAAAATTGACCAATTTTTTTTCATCTGGCACATCTGAAATAACTTAGCACCGGTTAATCAACACTCATAACTGGTGCTGAGTTTTTGTACAACTATTTCTAAATATTCATTTGAAGTCCATATCAAGGGAGAACGTTTTGTCCGTTGTTTTTTATCTTCAATTAAGCTAAAAAATATTGAAAACACTCAATAGAGCTCGTGTTTCAAAATTGTGTCCAATAGATACCCGCAAACCCTCCGATCAGAACTTTGTTAAAACAACACTGTTGCTCAAAACTTAAATTCAACTCCTTATTGGTGGCCAAATAACACCACATTTTGTATTCTTTGGTTAATATATGTTTATAAAAAGAATGCCATGTCTTATTAGAATTTGGTAAAATGCTAGTATATGTGCTAGAGTATCTGATTATTGATGACCTAGAAGTTAGGAAGTCCTAAAGGGAAGTTTTCTTTGTTATTTATTGAGACCAAATATTGAATATTTTTCTAATTAGTTCTAGAAATTCCCTTTTGGGTCCAACAATGTAGGATTGCAACCGAGCGGAATTGAATTTGGAGATCCGAGTGAAGTTTTTTTCCTTTTGCACTTAGGTCCCTCCAAGAATTTTAGAATTGTCAAAACACAAAATTGGTGATTCAATAGTGCAAATGAGTATTGTATGATCATAACTACATGATTACGACGTAGTTGAGTGAATGAAACATCCTCAAAACTGATCATATATAACACATGCTACATTTTCATTAATTGCAGTGTTGCTTAAATCTAAGTTTCACCTTGATCATTGATTTAAACCACTTGATTCTTGTTTTCAATTCCTAAATATACGAATTTTGTTTAATGGAATATTTGAATGTATAAACTTCAATGCAATATTACATGTCCTAGATTAAATTGTGCAAAAAAAATTTGGAAATATAAACGAAAAATCATATTTCTTTAATTACCAGGACTTCTGTAGGCTTTACCAATTTCAGATTATGCTTAGAATAAAATCACCAAGAATTTTATTGAGAAGCTACTGTAGTCCAAAAGGATTTGATACTATTATGGTAATTGTGGATCGTTTCACTTCTAATACTATGTTTATGGTGACCGCATTCGGTCCGGTCACCTTTTCCTCCCAAACACCATATAATAGATATTGTTTATTTTCTTTCTATCAATTGAGGGTAATTGAATTATTTTGACTACCCTAAACACAAAGTATTGTCTAAAAATAATATATATACCAATATTATAATATGTTATTGGTTTTAGTTATCTGCTATGTATAATTAATCCTAACTTATTAACATGCAAATATTATAATATGTTACTGATTTTATTTCTTTACTATATATAATCAATTATGACTTTTTAAAATATATAACTTCTAAAAATATATTTAAAACCATAAATATCTCAATATAATATATATATATATATTTGTTTGAAGAAAATCCAAAGAAATACATATTCTGAAATAACAAAATGTTCATATTTTTTATACAATGATTGAGTACTTTTTATAGAAATATGTATACATATTTATTTATTTATTTATATACGACAAAGTCTTATTTTCCAAAGCACCTTATAATAGATATTGTTTGTTTTCTGTCTGACAACTGAGGGTATTTGAGTCATTTGACTACCCCAAGCCCAAAATATTGTCTAAAATAACATATATACTGTGAAAACCCTGCCGAAATGAAATTAGAGTACATGTAATAATTAAATTTTTATCAAAAAAATTCTCATCGTTCCTTTACATTTTCCGAAAAATATATATATGTGCATTTTAAAAATATATATATATATTGATAATAATACTAATAACAATAAATAAATTAATAAATAAGTAAGAGAGATTACCAAGAAGAAATTACACATAATCATACGTGTATATATATATATATATATTATATGACCATAGTAATAATAAGCAAATAAATGAGCCAAGGAATAAATAGATGCAAGAAATTACCATGAAGGGAAAAGCTAGCAGCACATGTGAAAAATTATCCAAAGTAATTTTTTGGGCAAGTGGTATTGCTGGGAAGGAATGAACGGCGGACGTGAGGAGTAGGCTTGAGGTTACAAGATAAAATTTTAGGGTGAGTAGGTGCCAGAATCTATGTTTTATCTAGTATAAATACCAGTGACTTCCTTTTCAAAATCACAGCCTTAAGAAAAAAAATCTTACCAAAGAACAGTGGTTAAGCAGTGAAGTAGAAGCGGCGATTGTCAAGCCATGTTTAACTAAGGTGAGTGCTGTATCGCCCTAGCACGAATTTAGTAAAATATGAGTTTATGTTTAAATATATATATATATATATATATAATGCCATCAGAACCTGGCTCTCTCGAGCTAAACTCTCCACCTCTCGAACCCCTAGTGCTCTCCATCTCTCGAACCCCTGCCAAAATACCACATCTCGAACCCCTGCCAAAACACTATCTCTCGAACCCCTGCCAAAATACCACCCTTGAACCCCTGCCAAAACTCTACCTCTCGAACCCCTGCCAAAACTCTACCTCTCAAACCCATGCCACAACTCTACCTCTCGAACCCCTGCCACAACTCTACCTCTCGAACCCTACTGAAAATCCCACCTCTCGAACCCCTACTAAAACCTTTACCCCTCGAACTAGTTCCCTAAAACCTTTACCCCTCGAATATGTACCCCTCGAACTAGTTCTCTAAAACCTTTACCCCTCGAATATGTACCCCTCGAACCTTACCCCCTCAAACTAGTACTACTGAAACCTTTACCTCTCGAACCTTACCCCTCGAACTATTACTACTGAAACCTTTACCTCTCGAACCTGTACCTCTCAAACTAATATCACTGAAACTGTTACCTCTCGAACTGTACCCCTCGAACCATACCCCTCGAACTTGTACTACTGAAACCTTTACCCCTCGAACCTCACCTCTCGAACCTTACCTCTCAAACTAGTGCCACTAGAACCTTATCTCTCGAACTGTACCCCTCGAACTAGTACTACTGAAACCTTTACCTCTCGAACCTTACCCCTCGAACTAGTACTAATGAAACCTTTACCTGTCAAACCTCACCTCTCAAACCTGTACCTCTCGAACTAATATCACCGAAATCATTACCTCTCGTACTATACTCCTCGAACCTTACCCCTCAAACTAGTACTACTGAAACCTTTACCCCTCGAACCTTACCTCTCGAACTAGTGCCACTAGAACCTTACCTCTCGAACTAGTGCCACTAACCTAAACCTTACCTCTCAAACCTCATCAACTAAACCCATACCTTTAGAATCTCTCCAACTGAACCTCACCACTCGAACTGATACCATTTAACACTCGAACCAGTACTACCTGATACCTATACCACTAGAACCTTCTCCACTTGAGATCTTTGCTCGAACCTTCTATCCAACTACTCGAACTGTAAGTACTCGAACCCCTGTACTCAAAACCTAATACTCGAGCCATTTTTTGTACTCAATACTCTAGCCATGAGAGAGAGATAAGACGGTTACACTTAAATGATGGTATTTACTGACTATTGAATTAAGCGTGTATTTTATCATACTATACTAGATTATCGTGAAATAGAACTCCTGAACTAATCTGGTATTTTCTGTGAAAGATCAGCTTGTACTTTATCTTGCCGTGTCAAACATAAATCATAACTGCTCTAATGACCGACTTGTACTTTATCTTTTCATGTCAAACTTGAATTACCTGCTACCTGATTACATGTCTATGAATTTTGGAGGCCCCGGCGCAATTGTAGTTTGGTTAAAGTCGGCGGGGAACGGTATTGATCGGACCGTCCGATTAGACCGGGTACACGTGGAGTTTGGTATGCCAGCATAACCACCTGACTGATACGAGCTCGTAACTGAACACCGACGTGAATGGGAAAGTGAATTCTGAACTGATAGCCTACAGGAATCACTGACTGGGTTATGTCGTGTATGTTAGTTATAGTTACCATATAGGCACTTGGCAGCAACTCGACATTAACCACCCATATCCTTTTATTGTGTGCTAGGACATACGTGGCTAGTTGTTAATTGTTAATTATTATTTCTGTGATCACTAAAACTCAACTGGGTAAATACTGGCAATGGAACCTCACTAAGAAAGGAGCTTACCCTAGTTAAACAACCCTTTTTTAGGTGAAGAAGAACAGTAAGAGAAGAGTGCTTGTTGTCTTTACTTCGTTTGATAAAGATCCTGGGTAAATTGCTAAGAGTGTTAAAGTAAACTTTTGATTATGTAACAGTTAGGTGAAATTTCAATTTAACATTTGTAATAATAATGTTACTATAATAGTAAAGTTAGGTTTTTAAATTTATCTAAATCCCTTTCGCATAAAATTTATATGCTCATTACTGTTAGCACTTTCGGTAGCATGCCCAGACTCGACCCGACACTTGCGTTTGGGTTTGGAGGTGTTATAGATGTGGTATCAGAGAAATTCTCACACCAAGTGAAGGAAAATTTATACTTACCTTAATAAAAGATTCTAGAAGAAATTAAATGAACTGTGAATAATGTGGGGGGGGGGCTAGTTGTGAATAATGTAGGGGAGGCTAGTTGTGAATATATTGTGAAGCTGATAAGTTTGTTATGTCAATAGATGGACAATAACGTAGAAATTGTGAGAAATGCATTTCAGGAAGTTATTGAGGTGAAAAGACATTTCAGAGCATTCCCAGAGACATTTCTTCCTTGGATGGAAGTAATAAACAATCCTCAATGGGTAGAAACTCACGCTTACCCAAATTAGATTGTGCATGCTTTAATCATGGAACAGGAATAATTAATGGGCAGGGTCCTTAACCTCGAGACCCAAGAACAATTAACGAGAGATGCAATGTGGGAACAATATCTGTGTGCTAACGCAGAAAAGACAAGGGAGAATATGGAGGTCATCGAAAATAACCGACTGAGAAATCAAAGAAGTATAGAGCTTGGGCAAAGGGATGCATAGACAAGAAGTCTTTTGACAAGTAGACTTAGCCCTGGTAAATGCCCAAGAACTACAGGAAGGTCTGATCGCCTATCGTCGACAACCAGCCGAATCACGTTGGAGGCATATAAGGGAGACTCGAGGCACAATAGAGAAAGCTCTCGCCACATTGCGGGATGATTTAATGGACCGAGCGTACTCTAGAGCTGAGCAAGAAGAAGGAGGTGACTTCACCAAGGATTCAAGGGTTGATTAGATTTAGAAGTGGACTTTTGGGGGAAAACCTTAGCGCTAAGATACTAACCGTTTGTAGAATAAGCATTAGAACAAGAAGCGAGTCCCAATTTTTTGGCATTGAAAGACGACGCTAGAGGACTATAAAACTTATCACAAATATCTTATAATGAAGCTACAAATACTATAAAAGTTTTGTGATGATATAAAAATATTTTGTGAATTATATTCTTTTGGTTAAGTAACTAAATGAGGATTGGTTCAATCCATGAAACTAACTTATTGAGTATAGGACAATGGAAAGGGAACAAGGAGAAAGTTTAAACTCACCCGTGGGATAGAATCCCCTAACCGTTAGGATGGAATTATTCGCAAGTCAATTTACTAAAATTTTGAGCTGCATGATAGAGAGAGATAATCGAGCTCGATCTCCGGTCAGGAATCAAAGTCATAGATCAGAGACGGATGGCACGACCTTGGAACGATTCCAGAAGTTTCATCCACCCAGGTTCAATGGTGGCCCGGATGATGAAGTTACCAAAAATTGGATTGAAACAATGGCTCGAACATTTCAAGCCTTGGGATATGCGGATGGACGGAAGGTGAATTTTGCTATATTCCAATTAGAAGGCGCCACACTAGACTGGTGGAACATAATACAAAGGAAGTGAGACATGGAGAAAACTCCTAGGACCTGGGAGAATGTTGAAAAGGAGTTTAGGAATAAGTTCATTCCACATCTAGTTATCGAAAGAAAAGAAGCGGAGTTCATAAACATGAAACAAGGAATGATGAGTGTAACAGAGTATGAGGAAAAGTTTTCTCGACTCTCTAAATTTGCAGAGAAGATGGTCTCGACTGACGAGGAATGCAAGATGAGATTTATCCAAGGGTTAAGGCTGGAATTGAAGGATGCCCTAGCCCCGACCTATTAGAACAGTTATGCCGCAGCCATCAAATCTGCTTGCAAAGTGGAGGAAACCAAGGATGCCTAGATGCACCTATCGAGAAAGACAAATGTGAAGTCCCAATCCCTATACATCCCCGGCCCACAGGAGTAAACTTTGAGCAAAACAAAGTCCCTAGGGGAGACACTTCCCGACCCTCGACCACTTCAAGAAGCCTGAGCATTTCTTGAGAGGACGACTCAGGTGCGTTGCACGTACTGTGGAAAGGGAGGCCATGATGAGAAGGATTGCTGGAAGAGGGCAAACAAGTGTTTACAGTGTGGAAGTGCTGAACATAGAATATCCAAATGCTCGCAAGCTCAGCCAAGTCGCTTGTCTCAACCTATGGGATCCCAAGCATCGGTCGATAAACCTGCTCAGAAGGAAGGAACAAGTAGGGGCAGTCAACCAAAGGTGCAAGCTCTCGTATACGCAATGGAAGATAGTGAAGCCCCAGTTTCAACCGAGGTCATTGAAGGCACCCTTCCTATCTTAGGTAAAATAGCTAAAGTTTTTATTGATCCTGGTGCTTCTCATTCTTTTTCTAGTTACTCATTTCTTGAGAATATGGAAGAGAAAATAGATGACTTACCCTCTAAATTGGAAGTTAGCACTCCCACAAATGTTATTAAAATCCTAACTGGACATGTATGTAGAAACTGTGAGGTGAATGTGGGACGTCGGGAATTGCCCATAGACTTAATTGCTTTACCTTCAAAGGGATATAAGGTGATACCTGGCATGGATTGGCTTGCTAAAAATCACCCAGTTAAATTGTTATACGAAGAAAGTTAAGCTGTGTCGATCCGGGGAACTTCCAATTAAAATAGATGTGGGAAGGAAAAGATCCTACTCATTGCTTGTGGCGGGAGTCGAAGCTCGACGAATGATTTGTAAGGGAGCAACTGGAATATTGGCTTATATTTTGAATAAGCCAATGGACCAGTTAAAGGGAGAAGATATAACTGTGGTCCAAGACTTTCCTGGGGTATTTCCAAAGAACTAGTAAGTTTACCTCCTGAAAGGGAGACTGAATTTACTATTGATCTAGTACCAGGAGCCGCACCTATTTCTCGAACCCCTTATCGTATGGTGCTACTAGAGCTACAGGAGTTGAAGCTACAAGTCGAGGACTTATTAGCTCGAGGATTCGTTCAACCGAGTACCTCTCCCTGAGGAGCCCCGGTATTGTTTGTTAAGAAGAATGATGGTTCTCTTCAGATGTGTATCGATTATCGAGGCTTAAATAATGTGACAATCAAGAATAAATACCCTCTTCCCATTATTGAGGAGTTGTTTGATCAACTCCAAGGGGCAGTCGTATTTTCCAAATGGATTTGCGACAAGGGTACTACAAGTTATGAGTGAAGAGGGAGGACCTACCCAAGCCAGCTTTTAATACTTGATATGGTCATTAAAAATTCCTGGTAATGCCATTTGGAGTGACTAATGCACCAGCGGCATTCATGGACCTCATGCACCGAATATTTTGGCCATACCTAGACGAGTTTGTTGTCATCTTCATTGACGACATCTTGGTCTATTCCAAATCTCAGCAGGAGCATGAAGGACATCTAAGGAAGGTATTACAACTGCTTGAGGGGAACAAGTTGTACGCCAAGTTTAGCAAATGTGAATTCTGGCTAAACCAAGTGAACTTTTTGGGGCACGTGATTAGTAAGGAAGGAATATCCGTGGACCCCTCTAAAGTCGAGACAATTCTAAACTAGAGGGTGCCAAACAATAGTACAGAAGTATGGAGCTTTCTTGGACTTGCATGATATTATCGACGTTTCGTTAAAGACTTCTCTAAGCTAGCATCCCATTTATTCAGCTTAACTCAGAAAGGAGTTAAGTACGAATGGAATGAGAAAACTGAATCCAGTTTTCAGGAATTGAAGAAACGTCTGACCACTGCCCTAATCCTAACCCTACCTGAGGGAAATGATGGATTCATAGTATATACTGATGCTTCAGGAGATGGTCTCGGGTGCGTATTGATGCAAAGGGGCCCCGTGATTGCCTATGTATCTCGGAAATTGAAACTTTATGAAAAGAATTACCCCACCCATGACCTAGAGCTAGCTGCAGTGGTGTTTGCTTTAAAGAAGTGGCAAAATCACTCATACGGAGTCATGTTTGAGGTAATGTCAGATCACAAGAACCTAAAGTACATATTTTCCCAAAAGGACCTGAATATGTGCCAACGTCGGTGGATGGAGTTTTTGGGGGATTATGATTGTGTAATCAACTATCATCCTGGCAAGGCGAATGTGGTGGCAGACGCACTAACCCGGAAGGTGAATTTGGCGCACATCTGGATAAAGGAGACAAAAATGTTATCACATGCAGAGAATTGGGAATGCGAGACCAAACCTGACCGACTTGTATTCTTCAATCTCAGGGTACAAACGGTTTTTATCCACAGAGATTAAGAAAGCTCAAGAGTCAGATGAATCATTGGTGAGGAAGAAAAAGCTTCTCGATGAAGGGAAGTTGCCGGACTATGAAGTAAACAGTGAAGGAATACTGACCTGTAGAGGTAGGCTTTGTCAACCCCAAAATTCAACAATCACCCAAAGAGGGTTGGAAGAAGCTCACCGATCCAAGTATACGGTACACCCAGGGGGGACCAAAATGTACCAAGACCTGAAACAACAGTATCGCTGGGATAATATGAGAAGGGACATAATAGAATATGTAGCACGTTGTTTAGTGTGCCAGCAGGTCAAGGCTGAGCATCAGAAGCCATCGGGGTTGTTACAACCATTGGAGATTCCCGAATAGAAGTGGGATCACATCACGATGGACTTTGTGATGGGATTACCCCACACACCGAAGAATTTTGATGCAATATGGGTAGTGGTTGATAGGTTGACCAAGTTGGCTCATTTTCTACCGATCAACGTTAAATACTCCTTGGAGATACTGACTGCCCTATACATCCAGGAAATCGTAAGATTGCATGGGGTGCCGATAACTATTGTATCTGATAGGGACCCAAGATTCACTTCCTATTTTTGGAGGCAACTGCAAGCAGCTTTGGGAACCAAATTGAACTTTTGTACAAGTGCCCATCCATAAATAGACGGGCGGTCGGAGAGGACAATTCAAACCTTTGAGGACATGCTCCGAAGCTGTGTTATGGATTTCGGGGGAAGTTGGGACACTCATTTACCTTTGGTAGACAATAGTTATCATTCGTCTATTGGTATGGCCCCATATGAAATTCTCTATGGTAGGAAGTGTCGGACACCCCTCTTTTGGGACGAAGTGGGAGAGAAAAAGTTTTTTCCAATGGCCAGTATACCTTTGATTAAGGAATCCGTGGATAAGGTCAAGCTGATAAAGCAATTCCTGTAGGCGGCTCAAAGTCGACAAAAGAGTTACGCATACCATCGGAGGAAGGATTTGGAGTTTGGAGTGGGTGACCAGGTGTTTTTGAAGGTAACCCCTCACAAGGGTCTAGTCTGACATGGCAAGAAAGGGAAACTGAATCCTAGGTACATTGGCCCTTTCGAGATAGTGCAGCGAGTCGGGCCAGTTGTTTATCCGACTTAACCTACCTAGCCAGTTGAGGAAATTACACAATGTTTTTCATGTGTCACTTCTGAACAAGTACAACCCTGACCCCGAACACGTGCTAAACCATGAAGACTTAGCAGTGAACGAAAAGCTAATGTACGAGGAAAATCCTGTAAAGATATTGGATCAAAAAATTAAAACCTTGCGAACTAGGGAGATTCCTATGGTCTTGGTGTTATGGAGAAATCAAAAGGTCGAGGAAGCAACTTGGGAGTTGGAAGCTGAAATGAAGGATAATTTCCCGGAGTTGTTCGCTGGAAATGGAAATTTAGGGGATGAAATTCATTATGGGGGGGGGGGGGGGAGATTGTGAAAACCCTACCGGAATGAAATTAGAGTACATGTAATAATTAAATTTTTATCAAAAAAATTCCCATCTTTCCTTTAAATTTTCTGAAAAATATATATATGTGCATTTTTAATATATATATATTGATAATAATACTAATAACAATAAATAAATTAATAAGTAAGTAAGAGAAATTACCAAGAAGAAATTACACATAATCATACGTATATATATATATATATATTATAATAGTAATAACAAGCAAATAAATGAGCCAAGGAATAAATAAATGCAAGAAATTACCATGAAGGGAAAAGCTAGCAGCGGATGTGAAAAATTATCCAAAGTAATTTTTTGGGCAAGTGGTACTACTGGGAAGGAATGAACGGCGGGCGTGAGGAGTAGGCTTGAGGTTACAGGATAAAATTTTAGGGTGAGTAGGTGTCAGAACCTATGTTTTATCTAGTATAAATACCAGTGACTTCCTTCTCAAAATCACAGCCTTAAGAAAAAAATTCTTACCAAAGAACAGTGGTTAAGCAGTGAAGTAGAAGCGGCGGTTGTCAAGCCAAGTTTAACTAAGGTGAGTGTTGTATCGCCCTAGCACGAATTTAGTAAAATCTGAGTTTATGTTTATATATATATATATATATATAATGCCATCAGAACCTGACTTTCTCGAGCTAAACTCTCCACCTCTCGAACCCCTGCTGCTCTGAGCCCCTGCCAAAATACCACCTCTCGAACGCCTGCCAAAATACTACCTCTCGAACCCCTGCCATAATACTACCCTCGAACCTTTGCCAAAACTCTACCTCTCGAACCCCTACCAAAACTCTACATCTCGAACCCCTGCCACAACCCTATCTCTCAAACCCCTGCCACAACTCTACCTCTCGAACCCTACTGAAAATCCCACCTCTCGAACCCCTATTGAAACCTTTACCCCTCGAACTAGTTCCCCAAAACCTTTACCCCTTGAATATGTAACCCTCGAACCTTACCCCTCGAACTAGTTCCCTGAAACCTTTACCCATCAAATATGTAGCCCTCGAACCTTACCCCTCAAACTAATACTACTGAAACATTTACTTTCTCGAAAACTTACCCCTCAAACTATTATTACTGAAACCTTTACCTCTCGAACATGTACCTCTCGAACTAATATCACTGAAACTGTTACCTCTCGAACTGTACCCCTCAAACCTTACCCCTCAAACTGTACCCCTCAAACCTTACCCCTCGAACTGTACCCCTCAAACCTTACCCCTCGAACTAGTACTACTGAAACCTTTACCCCTCGAACCTCACATCTCGAACCTTACCTCTCGAACTAGTGTCATTAGTACCTTATCTCTCAAACTGTACCCCTAGAACCTTACCCCTCGAACTAGTACTACTGAAACATTGACCTCTCGAACCTTACCCCTCGAACTAGTACTAATGAAACCTTTACCTCTCGAATCTCATCTCTCGAACCTGTACCTCTCGACCTAATATTACCGAAATCGTTACCTCTAGAACTGTACTCCTCGAACCTTACCCCTCGAACTAGTACTACTGAAACATTTACCCCTTGAACCTTACCTCTCGAACCTTACCTCTCAAACTAGTACCACTAG
Organism: Rubia yunnanensis; assembly: GCA_037428765.1. NCBI lineage: Eukaryota > Viridiplantae > Streptophyta > Magnoliopsida > Gentianales > Rubiaceae > Rubia > Rubia yunnanensis. The sequence continues at coordinate 27,406,410 of CM075069.1, read as the reverse complement.
AACCTTACCTCTCGAACCTCACCAACTGAACCCGTACCTTTAGAATCTCTCCAACTGAACCTCACAACTCAAACTGATACCATTTACCACTCAAACCGGTACCACCTGATACCCATACCACTAGAACCTTCTCCACTTGAGTTCTTTGCTTGAACCTCCTACCCAACTACTCAAACTGTAAGTACTCGAACCCCTGTACTTGAAACCTGATACTTGAACCTTTTTTTGTACTCAATACTCTAGCCATGAGAGAGAGATATGACGGTTAGACTCAAATGATGGTATTTACTGACTGTTGAATTAAGTGTGTATTTTATCATACTATACTAGATTATCATGAAACTGAACTCCTGAACTACTCTGATATTTTCTGTGAAAGACCGGGTTGTACTTTATCTTGTCGTGTCAAACTTGAATCATATACTACTATGATAACCTGCTTGTACTTTATCTTGCCGTGTCAAACTTGAATTACCTGCTACATGATTACCTGTCTGTGAATTTTGGGGCCCCAACGCGATTGTAGTTTGATCAAAGTTAGCGGGGAATGGTACTGACCGGACCATCTTATTAAACCGGCTACACATTGAGTTTGGTATGCTAGCATAACCACCTAACTAATACGAGCACGTAACTGAACACCGGTGTGAATGGGAAAGTGAATTCTAAACTGATAGCCTTCGGGCATCACTGTCTGGGTTATGTCATGTATGTTAGTTATAGTTGCCATATAGGCACTTGGCAGCAACTCGGCATTAACCACTCGTATCCTTTTACTGTGTGCTAGGACATACGTGGCTAGTTGTTAATTGTTAAGTGTTATTTCTGTGATAACTAAAACTCAACTGGGCAAATACTGGCGATGGAACCTCACTAAGCAAGGAGCTTACCCTAGTTAAACAACTTTTTTTCAGGTGAAGAAGAACACCATGAGAAAAGTGCTTGTTGTCTTTACTTCGTTTGATAAAGATCTTGGGTAAACTGCTAAGAGTGTTAAAGTAAACTTTTGATTCTGTAACAGTTAGGTGAAACTTCTATTTAACATTTATAATAATATTGTTACTGTAATAGTAAAGTTAGGTTTTTGAATTTATCTAAATCGCTTCCGCATAAAATTTATATGCTCATTACTGTTAGCACTTTCGGTAGCATGCCCAGACCCTACCTGACACTTGCGTTTGGGTTTGGGGGTGTTACATATACCAATATTATAATATGTTACTGGTTTTCGTTCTTAACTATGTATAATCAATACTAACTTATTAACATGCAAATATTATAATATGTTACTGATTTTATTTCTTTACTATATATAATCAATTATAACTTGTGAAAATATATAACTTCTAAATATATATTTAAAATCATAAATATATCATTATAATATATATATATATATATATATATATATATATTTGTTTGAAGAAAATCCAAAGAAACACATATTCTGAAATAACAAAATGTTCAGATTTTTTATACAATGATAGAGTACTTTTTATAGAAATATGTATGCATATTTATTTATTTATATACGACAAAGTCTTATTTTACACTGGCTAATTGTTAATGAGGACATTTTAAAATTAGTGAGACTAATAAGGTCATATGATATATATTTTTATTTATTGCAATGAGATATATACATATAACTATGATAACATTTAAAATGAATGTCAACATAAAAATAATTACTTTTTAAATAATTTGAATAAAATATTATAAATTAATCATTTTTATTGTATTCAATATTTAACATTTTCCAACTAAATTAATTATTTAATTTCATAATTCATATAATTTTTCTTAAATGATTAAATTTTAAAATTTTAAATAAAAATTTAATTTTAATATTTTAATTAATGATATCGTGCGTTTGAAAGTACTTACGGGCTAAAAAACAATGGAAATTAAAAAGAGGTAGCCCAACCTCATTAATTTACGGGCTAAAAGCTTCTTATATTATGGAAGTGTGAGTGTGGTCACGTGTCTGACTCCCAATAGTTGGAAATATACAATATTAAATTTAATCTAATCATTTTATTATTTTATCTAAATAATTCTTATCTAACAAAATCTTGGAAAAAATTGTTTTTGCATAGGCATATACAAAGACGTGGTTAAACTAAAATTATAAAAAAAAAGTAGAATATTTTAGTTGCAATATTTAAATTTTGTTATGCAACATCAGTGGATATAAGTTTATGGCCTGATTAATGCTACCCAAAAATTTTATCTTGTTTTATTCTAATTTGCAATTTAAACCTTGGTCTTTCAATATCTTATGGAAAGACTATCTTTCAGGAGACAGACTCTATATAAATTTATATTATTTTTTAAAAAAATCAATCATTCAAAGATGTTGTAAAAACGCTTAACAAAGATTACAATGAGTGGATAACTAACATATTGCAAAGATATCTAAATTACATGTCAACCAAACTGGTCGTCCGTACTATTACAGATTAGAGATCCAATAAAAACTGTATTATCTCCCTCAGAGATATTAACTTGTTTCCCGTAAAGAATAGGATCACTTGGTAGAGAGGAGCGTCACGCATCAATATCACTACACCAATTAGAGATCTTCTATAACTATAACACCAATTAGGGATCTTCTATAACTATAACACCACTTGATCCAACCACGATTTATGTTGTTCAAACTGTAAACACGTTGAAAACGTAGATCTGACTTATCCAGATTAATGGAAACCTAAGATAAAACACAAACAGAATACGAACACCCAATCTATACAAACAGATCGAGAATAATACATCAATACGAACAATTAAATCGATGTATCATCATGAACACAACATTCTAATTAATCAGGTCAAAGAACAAAACTGATGTGCGGAGATAAGTTCCACACTTATTCAATAACAGAAACAACAATTAAATAACGGTTGTTTCCCTATCTCCCCATGATGGATGATGGAGAAAAGAAGATTAAAGAAAAAGTGGGAGTTTTTGGGAGAGAGTTATATTTATTTTGGGTAAAATACAAATCTAATCCTATTATTTTTTGAAAGTGCAATTCTAACTTTAAGTTTTTCAATAAATGTGCCGATATAATCTTTTTGCACTATTCCGGGGTTGACTTCGTATTTTCCGGTAGTGACCACACCTAAAAAGACTAAAATACCCCTAGTTTTAAAACTAAAAATACAATGACACTAATACCCCTGTGGTTCTTCTTCTTCATCTTCAAAACAACCTCTAGCACCTCCTCCACTCGCTCCGCCACCACCATCGGATCTCTGCCGCTTTACCACCGCCGTCGCCAGATCTCCGCCGCTTCACCGGCGGCGGCGGCTAGAATCTGGTTTCACCACATCAAATATACTCCCTCCGTCCTAGGTCACACTGCACAATTAACTTTATATCACTATTCACTGTTCAACTTTGACTGCATATTTGAATCGATATATAAACAATAAAATTATCATATGTTAGATGGTTAGATTCGTCGTAACAAATAGTTTCCAAAAAGCAACTTTTTGTTTGCCGTTATTTTATGTGGTTAAACATATTAACGGTAAGACAAGTTTCTTGATGAGCGTGAAAAAATTTTTGTGCAATTTTAATTGGGACTAGAGTCCGTCTCTCAAAATGTGGTCTTTCCATAAGGCATGGAAATATCAAAGTTTTAAGTGTAAATAAGAAGAAATGGAGATAAAATTTTTTGAGTTACATGAATTGGGTTATAAACTTTATAACTACTACATGTTACATAATAAAATTTTAATATTGCAACTAAACCTGTTGACTTTCATTTCTTTCCCAAGAATTTGCCTTGAACAGATGGAGTAAATCTTATCTGGAAAAAAAAACCCATAAAATATTCCTTTTGCCGTCCTCGACCCCCACACACGTCTATCCCTCTCGATTTTTTGTCCTTCCCCGCCGCCAATCCCTCTCACTGGTCTGAACATTAAATCACCAAACAATCCTCAATTTCCCAATCAATCTGTTATGCTGGGGAGGAGAACCAATCTGAAAGTGCAAATCTTCTTTCTTTAAAATAACGTGCAACCACTCCAAATAGATCGAAGTTCGGATTCGATTTGCTGGTTTTGTGCGTGGATGTGCCGGACGCTGGAAAATTCAGCTCTGCCCAGATCCGCCGCCATCTTCGTGGCCCTTCTCACCATATCCTCCGTGATCCCGGTCTCCCGCCACGGCCATAGGTCATCGTGGATCCAACGGAAGTAGTCCGCGCACGTCGACAGTGACAACTTTTTGGAAATTCAAGGAGATGGGAGAAATTGATCAGCACGTGTCTCTCTTTTTTTTTCTTAAATGCTCCCCCGTCCCAGTTCAAACTGCACACTTTTATAAATGGACGGTCCCAGCTCAAAATACAATTTCAGAATTTACCAAAAATGACTAATTTGACTTGAGTTAAAATGATCAAGTTGCCCAATTTTTTACCATAAATTACTAATGGGCATGAGCTTAATGAGGCTGTGATTTAGATGTTAATGAACTTGGGCTTATTAATTGGACACAGGCTTCTGAAATTTGAATGCAAATGGCGTTGGTTAATGCGTTTTTGGAAAGTGACTTTCTCTTTGTCATTTGAACGCATGCGTCCAGCTCACTTCTCATGCCTCAAAAACACAACCTTATCATCACAGCATCTAAGACACTAACCTTATCATCTCCCTTTTGGATCCTCAGATATCCCAAACCCTCTGAGCTCTCTCAATAATCGTCTCCATTGTGAAACGAGAGCCTCTGAGGTTTGAAACTAAAAAATCCCCCGAGTTCTCTCAACTTCCCCTTCACAGGTCCGAAATCTCATCCTATTTTAGCATATAATCCGATTATTTCCTCATATCCAGCTTCTTGTGCTCACATATTTGCAAAATTTGGTCGATTTAGAAACCAGGTTTGTGAAACCCTTGGTTTCCCGATTTGCCATGAGCGCTCAGATTGTGTCTTTTCGGGTTTCATAACCTTGGTTGTGGTTTTTTTAAAGCTTTCTGTTCGACGTTTTGCTAGTTTCCCGATTTTTGGGTTAGGGGTTGCATAGATCTCGAAGTTTAAAGTTTTTGCAAACAAAGAAATTAGTTTTTGCGAACTTATTTGTGTTTTGAATGTGTTTGTAGATGGGTATTCAAACCCTTGGGTTTGTATACCCATGCCGAGCATCGATTGTGCTAGCCTGGGTTTGGTTTGTTCTACCTCATGCCTTTTTGGATGTTTTCATTATTCATTTTCCATTTTAATCTCATTTTGGGTTAGGCTTTCCGTAGATCTATACGCTGTTTTTCCAACACATAATTCGTTTCAGTTTGTATGATGTTGTTTTCATGCTTGTCAGAGGATCATGTGTTTCGATTGTTTGGGTATGAACTGAGGTGTAGTCCCTGTTTGTTGACGATGTGTATTATGACTTTGTATGCTGGTCTCGCACTCTGATGTCTTCGTTTAAGTTTGTATGTTGTGGTTTTTCATGCTTATTAGCGGTTCATGTGTTTCGTGTGTTTGGGTATAAACTGAGGTGTAGTCCCTGTTTCTTATGCATGCCTGACTCGTGTGTTTGTTGACGCTGTTTAACATGACTGTGTATGCTGGTCTTGTTCTCTGATGTCTTCGTTCCAGTTTTCATGTTGTGGTTTTTCATGCTTATCTGAGGTTCATGTGTTTCATTCCTCCGGGTATTAACTAATGTGTACTCGTGTGTTTTTGGGTGACGTCTTGTCTACCATCACAACTTTCACTCTTTTTAATGAGTACACCTAGTGATGAGCCCAGTCACTTGTCCCTCTCATGTGCTGGAGCTTCAAGCTCCCAGGTGCTGATGGACACTGTAAAGGGTGATGATTCACATTCATTACTGGGATCTATGTTTGATTCAGATGTTCCGTTAGCCACTCATTTCAGTCCAATCAACTTTTCTGAGTGGACTCCATGGTCGTCGGAGACCCATGCTGATTGTTCTGAGGTTGAGTATCCTCCGAAATCTGTCGACACCCCTGATGATGGTTTTATACTTGATAAGGAGAGTCGGGAAAATACATATTGGTTTCCAAAACTTAAAGGTGTTACTGATTATCGCAACATCAAGTTTGGTGAACCAGGATTCTATGAATATGGTTCATGCTATTTTCACGGGAATTGGCCTAAAAAGGGATTACGGAAGGCAAGAAGAAGTGGTCCTTGCGTAATTTTCCGCAAGATGTTCTTGATGATATAGCTTATTGGGAGAAAATGCCAAAACTTGAAGGACATGTGCCGTCCGAGCTGAGAAAGGGAAACCCTCCCAAAATCAGCTTGAAGGCACTTCTTAAGGTTGCATCTTGCCTCTTCGTTTCAGTTTTTTCTTGTCAATATTGCATTCTTGACTTGCATTCAATTTTAAATTTTACATTTTCTGTGCAGGTGGTGGATGACGGAACTAGCAAATCCAGTGATTAACCTTTGCGGACATTTGGTTAAATACTTATGATGGCGTATATTAATACTAACTGTTCTATTCGTGACTTGTGTTTAAGTTATGCACTGCATTTTATGTGTTACATGACATTCTCATATGTTTTTTTGTTTCTGGACTGGTAATATATTTCGTGGAATGTTGTTATGTGGACTGCTGCTGTTTGTTTGTTATACAGTCATGTGGGACTGTCTGGACTAATATTTTTGAACTGTGATACAGCCGTGTGTGATTGTCTGGACTAATAGTTTTATACATTTCTATGTTACTGCATGCTTTGTACGATGATAAGGTTGTGTGATGGTAAGGTTGTGACCGACACATTGCAGCCATGCGGTTGGGTCTAAAGACTTGGCTGTTCTTGGCGGGGCAGTGTGATCGGGTTGCAATTGTATTAATTGAGTCACAGTAGATATAGTGGGTCATAATCGATGATGATGCTGTGATGTATGATTGTTATCTTATGCAGCCATGCCTATCAGTTATGAAACTGATTTGATCTTGGCGGGACATTCATATGATTTGAAAACAGCCTGAGATGTACTGTTCTAATAACTTTGAGTTCTGGCAGCTTGTTAATAATGATGATAAATGATTGTAAAATGACACTGAACGCAACTTGCTTTTGTTGATTCAAATCCCTTTGAATGGCGTAATGATGTGGTTTTCTAATTTCAATTTTATGTAGTGTGCCAACCCAGTATTTGTGCCTTCAGTCTTGTGATTGTTTCAATCTTATACTTGGGATTTTTGAAATAAGAAATGCATTCATTCATTCATATCAACTGTTTTTACAAAAAAAATCAAATAGGGGAAATACAAACACTATTTTACAAGGTTGCACCTTAAACATGACTATGAAAACCAAAATGCATGTTTATACAGATTTCCAAGTACAACCCTACAAAATATATTCCATGCCATACTTTTTCAGCCCATTTCCAAGCTCAGCATGAGATCTTGAACTTGTGCAGTCATTCCAACAGCAATCAGGTCTTCCAAACAATTCCTCACAATTTCAGGATCCACAATCAAATTTGTTGGCAAAATCCCCAGCCTAATCAGTCTTTGCTTATCCATATGTGGCATTTTGAAGTTATTTTTCCCCTTATCCTTCATGATTTCAATCATCACATTTTGCAAGACAGGAAAATCTGGTTAATCTTTTTTGTATCCTCTCTTTCGAAAGCATTGTATACAGCCTGTAGAAGTCCCTCTAAGTTTGTGCTAGGGGTTTCATGCTGTAAGCTTTGGATGGATGCAAAAAATCCAAGGTCTAGGATGTTTAAATCTGGTGACCTAGCTGGTTGGCACACCATTTTAATTGCAAAACCATCTGAATTTGCAGCTGCTATGAACTCAGGGTCATTGGACAGTACATGGGATAGGGCATTGTCTCATTGTATTGAGATTTGTTTGCTTAACCAATCTGGCCACTTAGCTTTAATTGCAGGGATGACATTATAAATAAGTTTCTTCCTAATGTATTCCCTATTAACCTTCTTAATTAGTGTTAAAACAAGGGTTCCCCTAGGCCTATTGATACTGTTTTTTTTGCAGCAACATATTCAGTGTAAGGAAAGACACCTACTTTACCATCAAAGACACAATTTCCCTCATGGTCAAATATTGGCCTACATACTGCACATGAGAACATCAACTTGGGTATGTAATGCTTGTTATGTTATGTTCTATATGGTTCAGGTTCTTTAGGGGCTAGTAAGTACCTTGTGGTTGATTCAGTGAGGTAGAACCACTTCTCATCAATGTGAATGATGTTATGCATGTCCTTGAATTGCATGTTGCACTCTATCCTTGATAAACACCATTCCATTCTCCTTAGCTTTGCTGTTGTAGATAAGAATGGATGAACTGCATTGGTATAGCTTATGATTTCTTTGTTTGTCACAGACCGGTGCACCGTACTCCTGCTAATATGTAGAGCAGCTACGGTTGACTAGCAGGTTCTTCGCTTTGGGAGAGGTATAGCCATGCCGCTGTGTCGATTGGCTTCTTCATTGGGCATGGTCGTCCATGTCGCAATGATCTTGCGGATATTGATTCCCCGCCAGCTATCTGTTGCTTTACTCTCGCCCAAATGGTGCTGATAGTTCGGATAGAACAGCCCCACTGATTTGCTGCCCGAACTCGATGGTCATGTTTGATTTTTCCGTTGCTGATATGCTGCAACATAAAGTGTGCTATTTGTTGCCTTTCCTCATCTGTAAGATTCCTTCCCACCATCACAGCCCCACCAACATTAAGAGCCCAATGAGGATCTTTGAGGGACCAGTGTTTAATGAATCTGAGGGCTTTTAATGTTGGAAAAAGAAGAATCTGAAAAAAAGTTTTGGAAAAGACTGAAAAGGAATGTTGGGATTTTGGAAAGGTGGTATTGAATGCAGTGATTGAATGCTTTTATAGAGAATAATTGTAGGAATGGCAGAGAATGTTTTTGGTCTTCTGAATTTGTATTTTAATTTTTTTTCTGGGTGCCCATTCTTTATTTTGGCTCCAACATTCGGATTTTGGTGCCAAATCTATTTTTTTTTGGAGCCAAATCTTAAATTTTGGAGGGAAATGTTAGTTTGGAAATGAGATGTAAATCACTATAAAACCATTTTTGAATTTCACTGTTCAACATTATTGTTAACAGTGTTCTACTCTAAATTTGCCAGCTTTTTCAGTACTTCATGGCACTGTAGCTACTGTACATATTTCTCACCCCAATTTCTCTTTCTGCAAATTGAGGTGGGATAGGGGGAGTATTTTTTTAAAAAACAGGGATATAAGAGTGCATCTCTTGAAAGACGGTCTTTCCATAAGTCATGGAAAAACCAAGGTTTAAATAGTAAATTAGAAGAAATGAAGATAAAATTTTCGGGTTGTATGAACCGGGTTATAAATTTTATAACTACTACATGTTGCATACTAAATTTTTAATGTTGCAACTAAGACCTTTTACCTTTTATTATTTGAATTAAACCCCATCTTTCCATAAGCCTATGAAAATACCGTCTTTCCCAAGACTTTGCCGGGATATAATACTCCATTTATGTCAATTTAAATCATCCACTTACTTTATGACACTATTCTCTATCAAAGTTTGACCGCATATTTAAATAGATATATGAGACATAATACTATCGTATGTGATATTGTTGAATTAATTGTAACAAGTAGTTTCTAGAAAGTAATTTTTTGTTTGTCGTTATTATACGTAACTAAACACATTAATGGTCAAATGTAATTCTCAAACCATTTGCAATGATTAGATTGTAATTTAATCTGGGATGGTGGGAGTAGTCATTTCACATAATTTCGGTCAAATTCAGGTTCTCAGGGTTAAAATGACACTTTTGACCAAATGAAATGGTTAGGATGACACTTTTAGATTTTACAGGGTTAGATTGATACTTTCAACCAAAATATGGGATTAATTTAGCGCTTAACACCATAATTTTCAGAAGGAAAATAAATTAATACTCCCTCCGTCCCAGTTTAAATTACAGGCTAATCATTGCACACCGTTTGAGAAATATGTTTAACTGTTAATATATTTAGCTACGTATAATAACAGCAAACAAAATTTACTTTATGGAAACTACTTGTTACGACGAATTCAACAATATCACATAAGATAATATTATGTCTCATATATCTATTCAAATATGCGGTCAAACTTTGATAGAAAATAGTGTCATAAAGTAAGTGAGTAATTGAAAATAGGACAATGGGAATACTATTTATTACAGTTTCAAGTTTCATAGTTATCCATAATATGTTAGAATATTGGCTTTGTTTGACAGAGCTTTTAAGCTACTGTGATTATAAGCAAATCATTTTTTAGTGTTTGATAAAGTGCTAAAATCAGCTTATTTTGAAAGCAGAAGATATTTTTGGGGGAAAAGTAGAAACTGGTCTCTCCTTGCTATCAAAATAAGCCAGTTTTGCTTACAAGCATAGCTCTACCAAATAGAACCATTATTATTCATAAGATTTTTAACTAAAAGAAATCAAAACCAACGTGGCTTTTTAGAGTACTAATCTATGACCTCGAAACAAAATTGATGATTTCCGTCTAGCCCTAAACATGTACAATGTGATAGACTTGGGTTACGGGGGCAACTAGTACACGTGGTTCATAAATTGGAAGGATCCTCATACTCTAAAAGCAAGGCTAGACAGAGCTGTAGCAAATTCTCTTTGGATGAATGCTTTCCCCACAGCGAAACTCAAACATTTGTATAGTCACCAATCATATCACTCCCCGATACTGTTACACCTTATGGATACATCACAAGATTCAATGTGCTCAAGAAGACACATGCCCTTTCAATTTGAAAATTACTAGATCCAATTCCCGCAATGCAGAGAAAAAGTAACAGAATGTTGGAATGTGACAGCTCCAGACTTATCTTCAGTAATTGAAGAGTGGTCTTATGGTCTAGTAGCATGGGCAAAATCAGAATTCCACAACCAACACAAAAAGAAAGACCATATCATGGCCCAATTGGAAAGACTCCAAAAAGGTGTTATCACTGCTGATGTTCAGAAGGAAATGGCTACTTTGAAGCTCGAGTTAGAAAAGCACCTGGATATGGAAGAAACTCGGTGGAAACAATGAGAAAAACAACATTGGCTAGAGAAAGGAGACAGAAACATAGGTTTCTTCCATTATTTTGCTAAAAATGGAAAAGAAAGAACACCATACATGGCTTGAGAAACCAGCAGGGTTAATGGTTCACTGATGAAAATAATATGGAAGCTATTATCTCAGAACACTTTCAAATACTTTTCGAAAGCACTCACTCGTCCTTAGCAGTAATTGACCACTTGGAGGATTTGATCTTGCCGAAAGTATTGTCTACAATGAATGCTAACCTAACATGACCGTATACTAAGGCGGAGGTACATAACACATTGAAGAGTATGGCTCCAAACAAATCACCGGGTCCTGGTGGCATGCCACCATCTTTCTTCCAACAGTACTGGGACACTGTGGGACCAAAAGTCACTCAAGAGGCACTGCAATATTTAAATGATGGAAAACCTATGTGCACGTTAAATGGTACAAATGTCGTACTCATTCCAAATGTGAAACAGCCAAATAATGTCTCTCAATTCTGACCTACATCTTATGTAATGTGGTATACCAAATTATTTTGAAATGTATAGCTAATAGGCTAAAAGTGGTCATAGATAAAGTGATCTCAAACCACCAAAGTGATTTTGTAAAAAAATAGACTGATCTCAGACAATATTATTATAGCCCATGAAGCACACCATCATATCAAGAGGCAAACCACAAGGCAAAAGGGACAGATGTCAATCAAGCTGGACATGAGCAAAGCATTCGATCAGACTGAATGGAACTTCCTATTGAAGGTGATAGAAAAAATGGGGTTTGACCAAGTATTTATACACCTGATTGAAAGCTGTATCTCAACAGTGCATTTCTCTTTCATGCAAAATGGAAAGTGTTTTGGAAATGTTACACCCACAAGAGGACTGCGACTGTGAGATCCACTTTCTCTGTACTTATTCATTATTTGTAGTGATGTGTTTTCCCAAATGATTAAAGCGGGAGTAAGGAATAAGAGGCTGCATGGTTTAAAGCTTGCTAAGAATGCAATAGTCCTATCACATCTCATGTTTGCAGACGATACACTCGTTTTTTGTGAGGCAACAAATCAGGAGGCAGTGATGCTAAGAAATATTATGCAATCATATGAGAAGGCTTTGGGACAAAAGATCAACTTAAACAAGTTTTCAATTATATTCAACCCAAACACCAGGGGCCAGATAAAAGCTTACATCCTAGCTACACTCCAAATGACAGAGGAAATCATTCATGAAAAGTACTTGGGACTTCCCATTATTTTGGAATATCTAAAGCAAGTGCACTCGAGGTCATAACATATAGAAATTGGACAAAGATTGACAGTTGGGAAAAGAAGTTCTTATAAAATCTGTCATGCACGCAATACCCACTTATACCATGTCATGCTTTATGCTACTAGGAAAGCTTGTTGAGGATATATACAGACTATATAGTTGGTATTGGTGGGGGAGCACGACCAAGAAATAGAAGATTCATTGGGCCACATTGACAAAGTTATGTTTTCCCAAGAGTATGTGACAATTAGGATTTAAAGAATTGAAGACTTTTAACACCGTGCTGTTAAGAAAATAGGCATGGCATCTGCTGGTCAACCCAAACTCCACCGTTGCAAAGATTCTAAATGCCAAGAACTATCCATCGGGTACTTTTCTAGAAGCAATATTAGGGTAGGACTTGTAGTATGCTTGGAGATCCATTTTGGAAGGTACAAAACTATTGTCCAAAGGAATTCAAAGATGAATTGGATCGGGAAAAAACACAAACATAAAAACTGATCTATGGCTTTTGAGATTATGAAATCAAAGACCCACATCTTTACCAGAAGATTCCCGGCAGATCGAAAAGTTTCACAACTTATGTCCGACAATGGTACTACCTGGAATGAAGAAGTCATTAGAAATACTTTCAGTCAAGAGGAGTCAAATCTCTTTCTATCTTTACCAAGGAACATAAGCTCTCAAGCTCGAGATCGATGGATATGGCACCCGACAGTTGACGGTAAATGCACAGTTGAATCTGGTTACAATTTAGAAATTAACTCGTCAACTCTTGCTATTGCAGGAAATATGGTGTCAAGCAGCTCAGGCCCCTCTCTACACTAGAAGAAGATATGAAATTTAATGGCTTAGCCAAAAGTAAAACACTTCTTATGGAGACTATGCAAGAATCATTTGCCGTCAGCAATCAATCTGCTTTAAAGACACATGCCAGTTGAAACTTATTACCTAAGTTGCTCTATGGATGATATCTCCATTGAACACCTATTCTTTTATTGCTGTGTAGCACACCAAATATGGTTTGCTTCAGAACTGGATGAGAATATTTTCCATTTCCAACAACAAAGCGCAGGCCTATGGGGGGGTCCAAGACTTGATAATGGAATTAGAACCAATAGATATGGCAATTGTTGCAGCACCGTTATCACAACTATGACATCACAGAAACAAGCGTCTTTATGGAGAGAGTCATGACCTTCAACCTCAAAACTGTGTCACATATGCCACAAATTTGTTATTGGACCTAGGAAGAACATTGAGTGGAGCGAAATCTAATCAGGAGACTAGGGGCCAAAGCACTAAATCGTTGAAAGATGGGAACACTCTCCACTTTGATACAACTATATCCCCAAATTGAACATGTCTTGGATGATACATATGCTCTTCAACTGGAAACTGGATTACGGAGAATCACAACACTTCCCAATAGTGCATACAGTAAAACACGAAGAAGCTGTGTCTCTAAGAGCGGGAATATTTACAGCTTTACAAAAAGGCATACAGGTCAGCCACATCCAAGGTGATGCACAAATTGTCATTAAAGAAGTCAAGAATCATAGTGAAGATCTATCAGACTTTGGTCTCATCATTGACGACATAGTTAACCTAGCTGTAAGTCATATGTACCCAGAACCACTTTGGGTTAGAAGATAGGATCACACTGTAACACACTCTTTTGCTCAACATGCTATAAACACTATAGAGTCTATATCTAAATGGGAGCATATTCCACACTTTGTACAACATTTTTTGAATGAATGAAAGCTAAGTTTTTACCTAAAAAAAGAACCATCCATTCTAAACACATCCACATCTCTCTCTCTCAAAGAAGACCCACTGTTTCAGAGATGCCAGCTTGGTGGTCACCAGAGATTCCAACTTCTAGCTTGTTTTGCTCAGTGAGCGATGTTTCGCAGAGGACAACTCGTGATCATCAGAATGTAACAACGGTAGCGGTCATCTCAACATTCACCGGAGACCAGCATGGTGGTGTCATTTCCAGCTCCGCTCATTTTCATCGTCTCCGCCCGCCTCTCCTCCTTTATCCGCTAAAGCTTCGCCCAACAATGTCGCGGGAACAACGACGGTCAGAAAAAGACCGAACTTAACAAGATCTAAATCAATCTTGATTGATGGCAGCTTAACCTCTGATTTGTTGAATTCTGGTCAATTGTAGGCAGATTGAGTATTTTTCCCAGTTATTTTTGAGACGGCTTCCGAGCTCAGTATCTACTTCGTCGGAGGCTAGGAGAAGAGCTGATTGTGTTTATAACTAGATACAGACCAGGTATAACCGTGAAACGGTGACGCTGAACGGGAAGGGTCATGAGAAACAAAAAAACGTGAATATTTACTACAAGGAAATTTTCGAAATTTTCTTTGTCTCCCCCTATCAAATCAGATCGGGTCTTAATATTTCTCATGCTCCATAAGCGAATGGTGGATCGCCAGGTTGGGTGGTTGACGAGCTCGGGGGTAGCTTTATGAGTGTCCCAGTTTTTCATATGTCATTGCTCTAAAAGAATATCAGACTAGTGATCCAACTCAAGTTCCTATTCCTTTTTTAAGCATCGTTAGAGCAGTGGGGGCTTTTGGGCATGCTTTTCATTTTGAAAACTGAGCTTTTGTCTACTATAGGGGCTTTTCAGTTTGCTTTTTCAGATTTTGGGCTACTAGAAAATTACTTTGGGCTAGACCTCTCAA
Source organism: Rubia yunnanensis (assembly GCA_037428765.1). Taxonomy (NCBI): domain Eukaryota; kingdom Viridiplantae; phylum Streptophyta; class Magnoliopsida; order Gentianales; family Rubiaceae; genus Rubia; species Rubia yunnanensis. Next base: position 27,391,363 of record CM075069.1, on the reverse strand, counting down.
ACCCCAAATTCTCCATTTATCTTCTTTCATTTAGCATGCATAACCACATGGATAAATGGAAAGAACAAAAATCTCGTGTTTGTAAAAATATTAACAATGAATTAGAATCATAACTAAATATTTTATTTTACAAAATATTTTACAATAGATATTTATAAATTTATAAATATAAAAATATAATAAACATATAATGAGCATTATATATAAAAATGTTAATAAAAAATAATAATATGTATGGGATTTGATGACATGAGAACCTGAATAACTGTAGGTAAAAACTAAAAAAAATGAAGATTTTGAAAGAAGATAGTGAGATAAGTAATCCAAAAATGGGCTACACCACTGCAGATGCTCTAAAGAGCATACACATAACACAATAAACACTCACCAAAACTGACAAACACTCTCACTTTTTATTTTTAAATAATATAATCACTCACTCTCCTCAACTACACTCACCAAAACTCCCCTCCCAATTTAACTCCACAATTATAACTCAATTCCACATCATCATTGTCCACACATCATTTTTTTTCTTTCACAAATTTTTATATTTCTATAATCTAATATTACTACAACATAAATATTTTGAATATGATGTATATATATAAGTGTATATATATATATCCATAGAAATATAATTTCGTAAACATATAAAATTATAAAAAAAATTGGTAGCCGAATAATTAAATTGGAAAAATAATAACCTTAATAAAAATAATACACACAATAACTTCATAGAACATATAACAACAAATTACAAACTAAATTGGAGATCAAAAACATTCATAATTAAAGCAACGAACAACAACATAATTAATCAGATCTTGGAAGAGATGTGAGAAATAGAGAAATTTTTAAAAAAACTTTTGGTGTCATTTTAAGTTTTTTTTTGAAGATAATTGTGTTTTGCTCATTTAAATCCAATGGAGCAAAAATATAAATTAGGAAGACACATGACACAGTATTATTGGACTAGAATATACAATTTATCTCATTAAAATCTCCAACTCCTCATTGGGGACCCACCCCCATGTGATGAATTGAGAGAGATTTGGAGAGTGCAAAATTGGGTTCCCTCCTCTGAGATCTTCCTCTTTTGTCTCACCCACACACCATAAACCCCCATCTCCCACCCCCAACCCCTCCAACAGTTGTAAATGCTCTAATAGCAAAGAACTCCATTTTCATTCTATGTAATGCCCGTGACGATTGACAAGCCTTAAAAACAATACCTACTGCATTAGGTTGATAGCCAGAGTAAAAGTGGTCAAGTCTCGGGATATGGACTGAATAAATCAGAGCTTATACTTTGTAGTTTTGTAATGAAATGCTCCATTAGTAGTTAATATAGTTGTTTGTGTGTCGTGCTGCTGTTTGCAAGTTATATTGAAGAGGAGGGTTGCACTAGGTTTACGGACGAACCATAATAATTTGGGGACAAATTAATAAAGAGCTTTTTCATTAAAATATTTTTGGAACTTAATAAGGTAAATGTATAAATATTAAAATTCATAAGCAAAAATATCCCTACCAGCCCTCACATGGGTTTGCCTCTGGTTAGGTTGATAATCAGCACAACAAAAAGCCTGTTAATCAAAGCCTCATATTCTTCTTCATTATTAGTGGTTTGGAAGTCAACATGTACATTGTAGGGGGAATCTTGACCTCAGGGCTAATTAGAAGGACTTCTGCTCCATTTTCTCTGACGTGGGATGAGCTGTTGATGTACAATTTCCATCTTTGGTTATTTTCAATGAGGGGTTTCCATGGGATATCCTCCACTTTTCCATTATGAAATCAACTAGGTCTTGTCCTTTGATAGTTATTCTTGGACTAAATTGAATGTCGTACTCTCCTAACATAATTCCCATCTCGTCATTCTGCCAATAGATTCAGGTTTAAAAAGTACCTGGTGGATTAGATGATTGGTTAGTAGCACGAATGTGTGAGCCTGGAAGTAGGGCAATAGCTATTGAGCTGCATACACCAGAGCCAAAATTAATCATTCCAAGGCTGTGTAGCGCATCTTTAGCCCTTGCAAGGCTCTACTAATAAAGTAAATGTGGGTGTTTTTGAAAATCATTCTTCTTAGTTAGAGCTGCGTTGATCGCTTTTGGGGGTGTTAATATGTGCAAATATAACACTTCTTCTTTCTAGAGCTTCATAAAGTCGGTAGAGTGTGGAGATTCCACTTCAACTGCTTGAAGACCTCCTCACATTCTTCAAATCATTCAAAATTATTTGTTTTCTTTAGTATTTGAAAGAAAGAAAGGTGTTTCTCGACCCCCTTTGATAAGAATTGGCTTAAGGTGCCTATTGAGCCTCTCAAATGTTCAACACCTTTAGATGTTTTAGGAGATTGCATCTTTATAATGGCATCGACCTTCTCCAGGTTTACATCTATCACTCTACCTAACACCATAAAGCCTAGGAACTTCCTGCCCCCACATCGATGGTACATTTAAATTGTGATAATGGTCAGAGCTGAAGCTTTCCCTCAGGCCGACTGCCATGCTGCGACTCTCCATTTAAGCCAAAGGCAACATCATACCTTCTGTTAGCTGAAGCCCAACAACTTATGTTAACTGAAGCCCAACAACTAAAGTGAAGATCTCCAAATCTGACTATACATTTAGATTACACTTCTATCCCAGGTACAATTATAGTATATTGAATATATGTAACTCCATTGTGGTAAAACAATTATAGTTGCAAGGAAAGCGCATATTTATCCTATGATGACTGAAAGATCTCTCGGGGTTCAACCCTTATTAATTCCGAGGTATCCCTTTGTTCCAGACATTCAATTCTTAATACATAGATTAAAACTTTTCATCTGACTTTACCATCAAAATTTCTTCCCATGGCCACCTTGATGATTTTTTTTCAAGATCAACATGTTGTAGCAACATTCAGCTATCATGATCGCGGTTCAACACGCATCAATTGGCACACCTGGACGGACGTGATTATCAACAATCGAGCACCTTGTTCAATTGAATCCTCAAAGGTAATGGCAAGGAAGGTCAATTTAGAAGCCACTTCCAATCATCTTGATGAAGGGCATCTGCCTTAGGAGGCCACTAGTCCATCACCACCGCCATCAACCAACTAACTAGTAATGCTCACCCAGTCACCTGTAGGAAATCCACCAATCGATCATGTGGTCACCATGACACCACTAGTTCATCTTTCCACCACAAGAACAACAACCATACCAGTAATAGAAGAGCCTAGGGATGGAGAAAATTCTATATTTGGGGCTACCGTAACTACATGTGGATCCAATTAGGGCGAATGCGTCCTCTTCATTATTAACATTTTATAATTTTGGAAAAATAGAGGACGCATTTAGCAAACGCGTCCTCATCATTTTTGTTTTTTTTATTTTGGAAAAATGGAGTAATTCGTCATCATCATTTTTTTCCAGAGTTCAAATACCCTAAACTTCTTTGAACACCATCTATCGCAACAGTCAATTATACTTTGGAAAAGAAAAAGAAGTTTAAAAATTGGGCGCATAAAAATAAATGGTAAATAAATCTACACACAGCAACGAAATATCCCATCACCACTATTAATTTTGAACGCATCATATAATACAACATCTACAAATGATAAAACTCATTAATTTTTTCAAACCTTTCTTTACAATACAAATAACCGAAAAAGTAAATTTCTCATTCATAAATTCAAAAATATATAGCCACGAAAATATTTAGCAAATATTATTTAGTTTAAGAAATTGATAGATTGATGGATGCCATGTAAAATAAATATATTATATTATGAGTTTGTCAATTTTTTTCGGATACATAAATTTTTTTTAATAGAAATATTGAAGATAAAGTTAAATAAAGTAAACTATGATTTTAAAGATAAACTCGAATTGCATAGTAATATATTATTCTACGTATTTATTTTTTAAAAAAATATTATACGATTATAAACTATATATATAGTAAAAATGAATTCGATCTCTTAATTACTCAAATTCTATCTAATGTTATTTTAATAATAAAATAGTTAAATATTATTTTAATAATAAAATAGTTAAACATTATTTTAATAATATATATCGTCCAATATTATAAAACTAATAATTGTCACGTTATATATAAGTTTGATTTAACTGGTTAACTTTGATGACCAAAATTCTATGGAGTGTAACCATCAATATATATGACGTTCAAAATAAAGGAGAAAAAGAATTTGAGGACACATTCAGGGTCCTCTTCATTCATGTTTTAAAAAAAAAAGAAAATCAAAATAGAGGACGCATTCGCTCCCCAACATGGTTAAAATTTTCACCCTATTTGCATCTAGGTCAAATTCAATAACCCAGAAAAAGAAAGCACTGTTCAAAATAAAGGAGAAAAAAGAATTTGAGGACACATTCCCCGAATGTGTCCTCTTCATTCATGTTTAAAAAAAAATAATAAAAGTAGAGGATGCATGCGCTCCCCAACATGCATCCAGGTTAAAATTTTCACCCTATTTGCATCTAGGTCGAATTCAATAACCCCAGAAAAAGAAAGCACTCCCTAGGGATACTATGGATGCACTCACAACATTACATGATATAGGAGGACAACCAGCCATTAGACAAAAGTGAGAAATTGCTATGTTTGTGGCTACAGTTGCCACAAACAGCAACTTCATACGGAGGATGCAATACGGAAATGCGTCCTCTCATTTTCTATATTTTTTTTGTCAATTTTTGGTAAAAAATCTCAGACGACGGAGGGGCATTAACACGTGGCGAGGATGCATTTTCGTAATGCGTCCTCCGTGCCAATTTAAAATTTTTTAATAAATTCTGGTCAAAATTAGGTAATGCCACGTGGCCGAATGGGGCCATGCCACGTGGCAAGGACGCATTACCATAATGCGTCCTCCCTGAAAGTTTTTTTTTACAAATTCTGGAAAAAAGGAGGTGATGGAGGAGATGCCACATGGCGATTGAATGTGGTCCAAAATGGCGGTGCAATTGTGCTCCACCACGTGGCGAGGACGCATTTCCGTAATGCGTCCTCGGTGGAATTTAATTTTTTTTAAATCTGTTCAAAGTAAAAAAATTGCGGTCGAATCATGCTCTGCCACGTGGCGAGGACGCATTTCCATAATGCGTCCTCCGTGGATTTAATTTTTTTAAAATCTGGTCAAAGGTGGAAATGGCGGTCGAATCCGGTGTTGCCACGTGACGTACTGCGTCATCAATTCTTGCTTAAATGCACCCGAATTGCTCCCCTTCCAACATTGTTCATCTTCTTCAGCAATCCTTTCTCACTTTTCTCCTCCTGTTAGCCTCCTTTCTGCCATTGTCTTGCCATCCCGGGAATTCCTCTACACTCTTTCTCCGGCATTGCTCTACCGGCGTTCCGCCATTTTCATCCGCAGTTCAATTTTTTTACAAGATCCGGTATGGTTCCCTATTTTTCGCTCAATTCTTGTTTGGGTTTTTTGTTAATTACTACTGAATTCGTAATGGGGTTTCGGTTGTAGGGATCAGATTCGGACTGAAGTGGACGCCGTTGACCCACCGTTGACCACATAGACCCGACGTTGACCCGGCGTTGAACGTGTTGACCTCGTTGACCCAATGTTGACCGCGTTGGCTCGACATTGACCTCGTTGGGATTTTGGTTGTAGAGATCGGATTCGGACTGAAGTGGACGCTGTTGACCCGCCATTGATCGCATTGATCCGATGTTGACCCGGCGTTGATCGTGTTTCCCCCGTTGACCTTTCGTTGATCGCATTGACTCGACGTTACCCGCGTTGACACGTCGTTGACCTCGTCGACCCGACGTTGACCACATTGACCGCCGCTGACTGTCACCTTTGTCACTTTCTCCGTAAGTCTCAGACTCCCTCCCACTCTGTTATCCATTTTCTAGTAGTTAATTGCGCCCTAAAGAATTATACGAACGTGTTCCAACATTATGTGTGTGTGGCACATTGCCGTTCGTCGGTCAGTTGTTGCCTTTTGGGTTGAATTATAATTTGTTGATATGCCGGAGTAATTTAGTCAATTTAATTGTATGTGTATGATTGCGTTGTCTGATTGTGTGTACCTTTAATGATTAAGCTTGGTCTGTTGCGTGTAATGATCCCGTGTGACTGAATGAAGTAATTATTGGAATTGTTTAGTGATTGATGTATTGAGCTTGTAGCAAAAGTAATGACATTTGAGGATCTTATGAACTAGAATGTGGAATGAGAAGGAAATGAAAGTGATGCCTATGTATAGCAGTTGAACTGATTAATGTGTTATGTCCGTGTCGATAGTGTTGTTAAAGTGGCCGGGTGGAGTACATGTACGTACTTGAGGATACAATGAATAGGAATGTCCAACGAGTATGAATCTGAAGTTATGTGTTTGTGTGTTGCAGTTCTGCGATGTTTTTGGCAGTGTATATGTACAGAGGGGGTCAGATGAAGTTTGATTTGAGTGTAGGTGTGTATTATGATCCTCCAATACCAGAGCGAGTTGTGACCCTCGAGAGGAGGTTGAACCACTTAGAATTGCTTGATTTAATTGTAATGAGACTGGCCATTGTGAGGGAGAGTTGTTCGCTGAAAATGTATTACCGATGTCCCGAGCTGATTGGTTCCGCGGTATACTATCGATGTTTTCCTGTGGAAGATGATGAGTCAACCACGTTCTTCTTCAACATTGTTGATCGAATGTCATTGTCTTCTGCTGATTTTTACATTGTTATGGAACAGTTACCAATCGCTAATGATGGGGCACGGAGAAGCACGTTCATGTCATTGCTGAGCAACGTGCAGAACTCCGCCGCTGTACCCAGTATACCACCACCCGTTCGTAGCCGAGGTTTTGAATTTGGTGAGCCCAGCCAACCTGGTAGGTATGCCCACGTGGATTGTGCCCAGCCGTCCACAAGTGGTGGTATGTATGTAGTAGACCATGGCGAGCAGAATGTCTTCCCCAATGATTACGTGGGTGACATTAGCGACCGCAATGTTCGGCATGATGGTAGCAAAGATGATGGTGGGGAAGCTGAACTTGACAGTGGAACTGAGATGATCGTTCCTTATCAACCGACTCGAATCCCGGGGACGAGGAGGAGCAATTGGTGTGCACGAACAATGTACCCACGTCGTTCCATATTCTGGTAAACCCGGATACACAAGCCTACTATAGAGATTATGGGGGCCCCGATGAGGATAGCTATGACCTTACCTATTTTGGGTCCAGAGTTTCTACCTATGTTCAGGAGACTGGGGAAGTGGACGTTGGTATGCGATTTCAGACAAAGCTACAGTTGGTTGAAGCTATTTCTCGGTGGAGTTCTATGATAAACAGGGAACATAGGGTGGTGGAGAGCAGATTACGCACATGGTATGCGAAATGCAAGGACATCGTCGAAGGAACTGGGAATTGTATTTGGGTTTGCAGAGCTTCGAAGAAGGCTTCGCATGGTATGTGGGAGATCACCAAATAGGCTAGGAGCTATGGGTGTGTTGGGGCTGGCCGATCTACGGGTAACGTGAATCTGATGTCGGTGATGATCGCCCGTTCAATCCGCCACCACATTGACGTAAACCCTTCATACACAGTGAAAGATGTACAGTCTCAAGTGGATGATGAGTTCAATGTCGAGATTTCCTACAAGAAGGCCTGGTATGCTCGGCAGAAGGCAATTGACATGGTGTTTGGAACGTGGGAGGATTCTTTTCAACAGCTCCCCACTTTTATGGATGAGCTTGTAAGGGCTAATCCGAGCACCGTTGTTGATTGGGCTGACGTACCCGACAGAATACACGGTCCCGGGTGCAGGAAATTTAAATTTGTGTTCTGGGCATTTGGTCAGGTAATTGCATCCTTTCGCCATTGCAGGCCAGTAATCAGCATAGACGGCACTCATTTGAGAGGTGCATATAAGTCCAAAATGCTGGTCGCCGTGACCCACGATTCAAATGATTACATCCTCCCTATCGCTTATGCAATTGTCGACGAGGAATCGAATGAAAGCTGGAACTGGTTCATGGGGAGACTGTGGCTTCACGTTGTTGGTGGTGATATCAGACTAATCTGTGTCATATTAGATAGGCATGCCGGACTTGTAAATGCGATGACACATATGGCGGAGTGGATGGAGCCAGCCGGATACCACCTGATTTGCCTGCGGCATTTTCAGTCCAACTTCTTATCACATGATCGCGGTAAGTTCAAGAATGAGCTCATGAAGACTCTGGTGTGGCAGCTTGGTAGTGCCAGGCGAGAGAACAGGTGGAGGGAGTACAAGGAGGAGCTGGAGAGTGTAGATCCATCTGCTTGGGCTTGGCTGGAATGTCAAGATAGGAGTAGGTGGTGTCTTGCCTTCGATGACGGTGATAGGCATTGGGGAATTTTGACGACGAATTTGTCAGAGAGCTTCAACAACTATTTACGGCGCGCACGCCATCTCCCGATAACAGCGTGTGTCAAAGCGACGCTTGCGCGAACGGTTGAAATGTTCGCACAAAGGCTTACGGACACTACGAATTGGAGGTACTTTGTCAGTTAATTGCATTTTTAGATTTATTTGTATGCCGGTTTGCGGATTATGAGATATTGCCTGTCTATCCAGGTCCGTGTTTCCTAAGAGGGTCTGGAAAAAGTTTCTAAAGCAGGATACATTGGCACAGGGACATATCGTCACCTTATTTGGCCTTGCGTCGTAGACTTATACGGTTGTGGCGAGGAACATCGATGGGAGCATTAATGACAGACATTACACGGTCAAATACCGAAGAAGAGAGTGCACTTGTCGTGAATGGCAAATATTCCATTTCCCTTGTTCCCATGCCTTGGCCGTATGTCGGCATAGACGTGACAATCCTGCTACTCTATGTGACAGGGTGTATCACACGACCACATATGTCCAACAATACAGTCAGGGTTTCATGCCTGTGCGAGATCCAACCCTCTGGCAGTGTGCCCGTTGGAGGTTGATTCCTGATGCAGAAAAGTTTCGCAACAGGAGGCGTGGACAGTTTGCGGAGAGGGGGATAAGGAATCAAATGGATGACAGGGTGGCGGGTGAAACCAGGGGCGTGCGTAGGCGTGGCCGTGCTTAGTATCGTGGTGTCTTATGGTGTCTGTAATATTGCCTCTATCTTTCGTTGGGTTTGCATTGTACATCGATGGGAGCGGGCATGCTTAGTCTGTCATTCGTAGTGTGCTGTGGTATCTCTACTTTTGCTTCATATGTGCAGCAGATTATGTAGTGTTACTATTGTTTGGAAAATATGTGTGACATTACGCAGTATTACTTTTATCTCTGTTGTTCTACATAAAAATAAATCTAACTCAGGTCGGTATTTGCTCGCAAGGAAATACAATGTATCATCCAGGACCCATCGAGGAGGATTTGTTGTACCTCCATCAGGAGCACCGTGCTCGTGCCCTGTACAATGGACATTTAGAGGACGAGGCACTGCAGGTGTGTCGGTGCGATGGAGCATGCTGGACCGATCGATTGCCAGAACAGGTTATGCGGTATGTACGAGACGCAGGATTTCAGGGACTCTTGGATTCTGCCGTAATACAAATTGACCATTCCCTTATCACTTCCCTAGTGGAGCGTTGGCGTCTGGAGACGCACACATTTCACCTGCCAATGGGGGAGGCTACGGTCACCTTGCAGGATATAGGGATCCTGTGGGGTCTACCAATCGATGGCATCCCTGTAACAGGTGTAGACACCGTTAGGCGGACAGAGGACTGGCAGCTCATTTGCACAGACTACCTGGGAGCTACACTAGACCCCACTTGTATCAGGGGGGGTCGCATTAGGGCCAAGTGGTTGGGAATGCTATTGCACAGTCCGTTCCCCGCTGATCCCACTGATGTACAATGCCAACAACGGGCTAGGGTTTTCCTTCTGCTGCTTATTGGGGGAATGCTGATGTCTGACACGTCTGGCCACCTCATCCCGTTGCTCTACTTATCCGCACTGATGGATCTAGGTGCAGCCCATCGGTACAGTTGGGGGAGTTCCATTCTTGCCTGCTTGTACCGGTCCTTATGTGATGCGGCAATCCCACAAGCTAAATCCATATCTGGGCCACTTGTCTTGCTACAGGTAAATTTGTTGGTCAATATAGTCATTTGTACATAACGTGCTTCATATTTACGGGCAGTTCTTTTGCATTCATTGGCAGTTGTGGGCATGGGAACGCATACCATCCATCCAACCTGCCGGGGCACTACAGGTGACAGTGACGATGAGTGCTCTTGGATCCTGGTACATGTCGAATTCCTCAATATGCGGTATTTTTAAAACACATGCAATCCCATATTATGTGTAATGTAATTCACTCGGTTCCTCATAGGTGGAGGGCCCGTTACAATTGTTCACAGTCACCAATGCACGTTCTGAAAGTGTACCGTGATCAACTGACGTCTCTCAATCACAATCAGGTATAGGAATAATTGGATTTCGATCTCTAGACTTCATGGGAAAAATGGTTTCAGTTACCTAACCGCAACACATGCATGTTGTCCCAGTTTATTTGGCAGCCATATACGGAGGATGTCCTGGAGCAACTCCCGCGGTACTGTACAGATGGAAGAAACAATTGGCTACTTTCTGTCGATCTCATCTGCTGGCATGCCGTGGAGTTCCATCATGTACATCGTGTTCTCAGGTAGTTCGGCCTAATCCAGCCAATACCCACCCAGTTGGTCAGTAAGGATGAGTACAACTTACTTCATACTAGAGACCGGCGAGGAAGGTCTGGCATGGATTGGCGTGTCGAACTCAGAAGATATCTCGATACGTGGGAACATCGATCCAATCAATAGGTACCCACACTAGGGAGTGCGGATCCATACATACCCGGCCGTGATTACTTGGAGTGGTACTTTCGCAAGACGGTGTTCATGATTGATCAGCCAGGGCGGCCTGTTCCACCCACTGAGGGTTTCCATGGAGACGGTGCAACAACGGAGTACTTGGTATTTCCTAAATTTCAAATATTGTTAAGAAAGAATACAACAGAGCTCCTCAAAATTATATATCTAACATATTCATCTCGGTTATGTAGTTGCAGGCATAGACACAGTTGCATAGCATGTTAGACATTAATTTGGATGGTTGGCCCCCGCATTGTGCGGACGTTATAAGGGGGATGCGTCATGTTATCACACGTAGTCTACAACATGCGCATCAGCCCTCCAGACCGCAACACTATCAGCCATTTGTGCACTGTGAGGAACCGCTCCCTGGTGTGAGATATACTGACCTCAGAAGCCACCGTCAGGCCCCACCTGGTCGACAAAGAGGTCGGAGGCCTCGTGCTAGGGGGCATGCAGAACACATTGGTTCAACACAAGCTGGGCCCTCACATGCGAGTCCACCAATTTGCGGACCATCAGCCGGGGAACCCTCACAGTGCAACGTGAATGCATCAGATTACAATGCATATGTCACTCCAACATCCAGTCGTCCATACATGTCGCACATCGCTCCATCGCATACAGGTGCTATTCCATATGCCTATTGTGGTTCGGATGAGGAAGCGGGATACGAAATGGAGGAGGACATACCAGGGGGAGCTCCACATGAGGAAGAACATGTACCTGCACAGACGGTTGTACCACGACGGACATCCAGGACCATACGTCCTCCCCCGGGTGGAACGGGTGGAAAGCTATGCAGAGACCATCGTTAGGACAGTACATGCTATTCAACACCAATTGGCATTACATTTCACTCGTACTGTTCTACACTGTACATTTATGCTAACTTGTATCCATTCTAACTATGGAATACTCCGTTCCTGCACCTACATTCAAGACTAGTCAAAAAAATTCAAAAAGCGTGACCCTAAATCATCATTTGACTATTTTCCAAATTTTCACCAAACAAACAAAAGTCTGCTTATGCGCAATTTGACCGAAAACACGTGGACCAGAAATAGTAAGTTACAAACTGCAGCAACCCACAATAATTTATTACTTAAATTCACGACTCATTTGAAACTCTACACTCTTCTTGAAATCAGGGCAGGATAGTATAATAAGCTTTCTTCCCAATAAATAAAATTCTCCTCACGCTTAATTTACCAAATATAACAAAATATAAAAAATATTATTTCATTCACAGATTAGATCAGCACCGTAGTTAATTGCAAATCTCATTCCAACATTTTCAAAAAAATTGTAGGAAACAATACCCATTCCAGGACTCGTCCGAGGAGGTCCCGAGAAATAAATTTATGCAAATTTGTACTAATTTCCAACATTTCGCTGATTAATTTCCCGAAAAATAAAATTAGGCAGCTTCCAAGGACTCGTTCCAAAAATGAGTCCTCCGCATAATATCCCGAAGAGCTAGATAATGCCTCATTTGGAGACTGTTTTAAAAAATGGTCCTCTAAATTCTTCCGTAAAAAATCAAATTATTGCCAGGTCTGAGGGCTCATTTCAAAAACGAGTCCGCCAAATACTTTCAAAACAACAATTTGCCGGTTCTGAGGAGTCGTTTCCAAAACGAGTGCTACGAAAATCATTTCGGGAAAAATAAAATGATGGCACATCAGAGGACTCGTTTCCAAAACGAGTCCTCTAATTGATTTTAGAAAAAATAAAATAAATCCTAACTATTTTCGGAAAAATAAAATAGAAAAATAAATAATTGATTTCAGAAAAATAAAATAATTGAATTAAAAAAAAGGGAAACTATTTTCGAAAACAAAAAAGGAGAGGACTCGTTTCCGAAACGAGTCCTCTAATTAAATCCTGGAAAAAAAAATTAAACCACCAAGAGGACGCATTATTGAAATGCGTCCTCACCCCTCTACGTCCAAAAAAAAAAGGTGCCACAATTGGGACCATTTTCCTTCTTTCATGCACACAAAAATCATGCACTCGACAGAAGTTCATCTAGCAGCACATGGCATATTTCACCAAATTCGTAGAAGAACGATGCAACTCTATAGCTTCCACGAGGCAAGTTAAGGCACCGCCCATTCTCAGCCAAAAACCTAACGTTGGTTACATCTTGTACACATTAATAAATTGGGATGCAATTCGCTAATGGGGTAGTACCAAGCTATGCATTGATGTTAGTGCTCGTACTTACACAGGTACAATGGATAATGCCACTGCTCCTGTTGATACAGATGCATATCCAATGGCCTGCATTGCAACAACTGAAGCAAACGCAAGAGCCAATGATATAGCAGATGTAGTCAATTTTGATCATCACTACGCAAGCTAACCTAAACCTTGAGACAACCGCTTATCAGATGTAAAGTTAAGTGGTTTTCATTAATTATTTAATTGGAAATTTGTGAACTACTTTGGAAACGGAAAAACGTTCCATGTTGGAACATACGGTCAGCAGCTACAGCCGCCTAAAAGGATTTTACGGAAGAATAGAAAATTGTGATTATGTTGATTTATGGAAGTCTGGATATTCTGAAATATATTAGGCGGTGATAGAAGTATATAAGGTTTATTGAAAATCCCTACAATTATGGAATTGGATTTATGATATATATGAAATATATTGTGATAAGGAAAATCCCTTTATTTATGGTATTTGGATATGCTTCAGAAGCAGATAAGGAATAGGATTATTATGGAGATAATCATGGAGAGTTCCGATTTGCTCATGGACTTCAAAAGGGGACATCACGACTGCATTATACTCACAAACTTAATTGCGAAAATCAACTCACAGATTTTCCATCTTTCCAAGAGTCTTGCGAGAGCCAGATCTATATGTTCCAACATACGTGACCTGCCATTAAAAGTTCATAATCATATTCCTTAATTCCTCGGGAAGAGAAGATCCAGTATCGACGAGTTTGAAGATCAGAGGAAGTCTAATCAAGGCGGATCGTTAGCTAGGGGAGCTAGCAGAATTCACCTGTTTATTTAGTAAAGATAAGTATTTTGTATGGTGTACTCTGTACTTTCTCTTTCTGATTAGTGGATTCATTCTGAACTGGGTCAGACCCCACAGATGTAGGTGGATTTCACCGAACTGCGTAACGAAGTCTCGTGTCTTTATGCTTTACTTTATTGCATACTTGGTTAGATAGGTTATGTTGGAACATAGCAGTAATAATTAAGATAATCCGGTACAACCAAATTTTAATTGGTATTATAGTTTGGTCACTTATTTTTTCCCTTGGTGTGTCAAGGAAAGTGTGATCCAGTTTTACTATGGCAACTAAAGAAGGAGTTTCGGTGTTACGGCCACCTCTGCTGGAAAGCAACAACTATAACTATTGGAAGGCACGCATGAGAGTCTTCATGAACTCACTGGATAAACTTTCTTTGTACTTTATTGAAAATGAGTGGAACCACCCTACTGAAGATGTTGAAACAATTTCTAAGGTGAAAGAAGGAGAGCCAAGTCAGAGGGAGCAGAAACTCAAAGACAAATCTACTTAGTCTCCTGATGAACTCAAGGCCTTACTGGAAAATTCAAAAGCATTGAATGCTATCTTCACAGCTAGTTAATGAAAATCAGTTCAAACTCATCTCAACATACCATCAGGCAAAGAAATCTTGGGATATTTTGCAAACAGTCTATGAAGGAACTAGTCGAGTTCGAGAATCCAAATTACAGATGTTGGCTACAAAGTTCAAGAAACTAAAGATAGAGGAAGATGATACTATTGCTGTATTCGACGGGAAACTCAGAGACATCTCCATATGGCGTATCAACTTGGAAAAGTTTACAAAGAGGCAAAATTGGTGAATAAGACCTTAAGATCACTTCCTAAGAGGTTTGTAATGAAGGTTGTAGCAATAGAAGAAGCAAGAGACGTAGCCACCATGAATTAATGAGATCGTTACAGACTTGTAAGATGACATTCCAACAGACTACAAAAAGGGTTCAAAAGGAGTTGGTGTTCAGAACATCGCTATCAAAGGACAATCACAAATCTAACAGTGATGATGAATATGAAAAACTTGCACTTATCACAAAAAATTTCTCAAGAATGCTGAAGAAAGTAGTAAACATGAAATCACAAGAATGGTTTGGTGAAAATAGACCAAGGCCACAATAATTTGGGAATAACCATAGAGACCGTTTGAACAAGGAAATAAGCAATTCCCTATAAATCAAAGTGGTGAATCAAAATAGCCTGGACGAATTCAATGGAGAGAATGTGAAGGATATAGTCATATTCACTCTTGAATGTGCAAATACCTGCAAGAAACAGGGAAAGTCATATGTCACTTCATGGAGTGAAGATGAAGAAGATGAGAAAGACAAAGAAGAAATTATGAGCAACTATGTGGCTTTTGGAGAAAAATTCATGGTGGATCAAATGATAAATGTTCCAACATGTCAGATAAAATTAAAGTTGTATATTCCAACATAGATTTGGATGATGTGTTTAGTGATGATGACAGACTTGTTGTGAGTGACGAAGAAATCTATAGTACATACGAGAAGATGCATGCCACGTGGCTTTAAGTTGTTGATACAAACGAAGTACTGAAGGAAGAGAAAAACCATCTGGTTGAGGTAGAAAAAGAGTTGGGAGTGTTAGTTACTGAACTTAGAAAAGAGAATGATGAGTTAAATGTGAAGCTAATTTCAGCAACCAAGAGAGTTGAGGCGTCTGAAGCAGCTATTACCAAGCTGAACACTGGAAAAGCAAAAATTGATGATATTCTCATCATGGGAAAAATCTTTGGAGATTGACACGGAATTGAGTATGACAACCCACCTAAGAACATAGTCACGCTCAAGTCGAAGATTCTAGAGGTAAAGAGAAATTTTGGCAAACCTCATCAAAGGAAACCCCCCATCTGTAGCTACTGCTTATATCAAGGACACACAATGGAACAATGCCAGAAATTGCTCAGAGACATCATAACAGGACAACAACTCTTGGTATGTTCCAACATAGACGGGCCCAGAGATCAAAGATGGTCAGAAAGGTATGGGTTATCAAAAGCTCTAGTACTTGCCTTGTTGCACATACTTTTCTTATGGCACATTCCAGAGATTCGTGGTACTTTAATAGTGGCTGTTATTGCCACATGACTGGCACTCAGGAATTTCTCACAAACATCACACCATATGATGATGGTTTAGTTACATTTGGTGATGGAAAAAAGAGCCAAGTAGCATAAAAAGGAGAACTATAAATTAAAGGATATCTAGTATCACCAGTGTTTTGTTTTGTTGAAGACTTAAAGGTAAATCTGCTAATCTTAAGCCAACTATGTGATGGCAATATGACCATGGAATTTTAGAAAAATTAATGTATAGTGAAACACGGTGAAACTTTCAGGCGTTCGATCATCAGATAATTTCTATTTGCTGGAGCAGGAAGTGAAGTGTATGAGCTTTAAACAAGATTAAGGATCTTTGTGGCATAGAAAGCTCGGTCACATCAACTACAAAACCTTGGTGAAAATTGAAAATGCAAAGGCAGTATGAGGTATGCCTACATTGACGAGCAAAAGTGGAATAGTCTATGCACCGTGTCAACAAGGTAAACAAATTCGATCTCTCCACTCTTTAGTTCAGTATATAACTACCTTAAGAAATCTGGAATTACTGCAGATGGATTTGATGGGTCCAGTCAATGCACCTAGTATAGGTGGCAAGAAATATATCTTTGTATGTGTTGATGATTTCTCAAAATTTACTTGGGTAGATTTTCTAAAAGAAAAATCTAATACTGTGGAAGTGTTTAGAAGTCTTGTGATAAAATTATAGACAGAAAAGGGAAGTCCAGTTGGGAAGATTGTTAGAATTAGCAGTGATCATGGCAGGGAATTTGAAAATTCTCAATTCAGCGACTTATGTGATGATCTTGGAATTCAACATGAGTTCTCTGCACCAATCATTCTTTAGCAGAATGGCGTTGTAGAGAGAAAGAAAAAGACTCTTCAGGAGATGGCTCAAGTTATGTTAGCCGAGAAAGAAATTCACAAAAAATGGTGGGCAGAAGCCATTAATATAGCCTGCTATACAATCAGCCGAATGTATCTACGTCCATTCACAAGCAAAACATCCTACGAGATTTGGAAGGGTAGGAAGCCAAATGTCTCATACTTTCATATGTTTAGAAGAAAGTGCTACATTCTCAGAGATACAGAGTAATTGGCAAAATTCGACAATCGTAGTGATATTGGGATTTTTCTTGGTCACTCTGTGAACAGTCGGTCTTATTGTGTTTACAATCTTTGGAAAAAAAATACTCTCATGGAATCCATAAATGTTATTTTGGGTGATTTTGATGAAGGACAAGTTTCAGGTGATGGGGAAGATGAACGAGATAAAGACCATGTTCCAACACAACACAATTAACCTAATGAGACTTCCAATATTGACGCATATGAGCAGACTTCTGAGAAGACTGATTATCCTACTAAACCTGAAGGTATTGTGCATGTTGGAACATCATCCCCCAATGACTCATCGCATGTTCCAACACAGGAGTAACCAGAACCAATGACAAGGAGTACTCACTCAATCCCTCGGGTTGATTACAGGAAATTAGTAGGATTACAATATTTCATCTCTCTCATTGAACGCAAGAACTACAAGGAGGCATTTCTTGATTAATACTGGATTGGAGCAATGCAAGAAGAACTTGGTCAGTTTGCATGAAATGATGTATGGTATCTCACTCATCGTCCTAAATGTGTGAATGTCATTAGCACAAAGTTTATCTTCAAGAATAAATCAGATGCCGATGGACGAATCACTCAAAACAAGGCCAGATTGGTTGCTCAAGAATATACTCAAGTTAAAGGAGTTGACTTTGATGAGGCATTCACACTAGTTGCCAGGTTAGAGTCAATTCAAATTTTGCTTACTATTGCCTGCTCTATGAACTTTACTCTATATCAAATGGATGCCAACACTGCTTTTTGAAATGGTGTGGTAAGTGAAGAAGTGTATGTAGAACAACCAAAAGGATTTGAGGATCCTCATTACCCTCACTATGTGTTTCGACTCAAGAAGGCGTTGTATGGTTTGAAATAAGCACCGAGGGCTTGGTATGAACGACTAACTAACTTTCTAATTCAGAAAGGTTATCATTAAGGGGGAGTAGATTGCACATTATTTGTGCTAAAAAAGGACTTAAAAATATTGATTGCTCAAATCTATGTTGATA
The DNA here is from genome assembly GCA_037428765.1 of Rubia yunnanensis. Taxonomy (NCBI): domain Eukaryota; kingdom Viridiplantae; phylum Streptophyta; class Magnoliopsida; order Gentianales; family Rubiaceae; genus Rubia; species Rubia yunnanensis. The sequence continues at coordinate 27,373,237 of CM075069.1, read as the reverse complement.
ATATTGTGTTTGGCTCTACTTCATCAACTATGGTGCATGATTTCGTTACTGTGGTACAAGCTGAATTTGAAATGAGTATGGTTGGAGAACTCACGTACTTTTTAGGGCTGCAAGTCAAGCAAGAAAAAAATGGCATGTTTATAAATCAGTGTAAGTATATCTTGAATTTAGTGAAGAGATTCAGACTTAGCAATTCCCGTTCAGTTTGAACACCTATGAGGGTTTCTGATAAATTGGTGAAGGATGAGAAAGGAGTTAGAGTTGATCAGAAATTATACAGAGGTATGATTGGGAGTTTATTGTATTTGACAGCAAGTAGACCAGATATATGTTTCAGCGTAGGAATATGTGCGAGATTTTAGGCTGACCCAAAGGAATCACATTTACCTGCAGTCATATTCGATATGTGAGTAAGACTTCTGAGTATGGTGTCTGGTATTTTAAGAATCAAGACTCTGATATGATTGGGTACAGTGACTCTGATTGGGCTGGTAATGCAGATGATTGTAAAAGCACTACAGGTGGGTGTTTCTTTATTGGCACGAATCTAGTTTCTTGGTATAGTAAGAAATAAAATTCGATCTCTCTATATACTGCGGAAGCTGAATATCTTGCTGCTGGAAGTTGTTGTGTACAACTATTATGAATGAAGTAAATGTTGAGCGACTATGGAATTCATCAAGGGCCTTTAAAGATCTTATGTGACAACACAAGTGCTATTGATATTTCTAAAAATCCAGTTCAGCACTCTCAAACCAAGCATATTGACATCAAGTATAATTTTATTCATGATCTTGTTGAAAGGAATGAAGTGGTGGTGGTCTATGTTCCAACGCTGAGCAATTTGTAGATATCTTCACAAAACTGTTGGATACTGCCACATTTGAGCTTCTCAGACAACACTCAGGTGTTTGTTAGATTTGAGGTATTTCTTTATATAGCTTTTATTTAGCTGTAAATATTTTTTCCCGCTTTATTTTTATTTATAGAAAATTAGAAAAAAAAATAGAAAGAAGAAAAATGGTACAAAAATCGAAGTTGTGAAGACATGGTATGTTGGAAGTGTAAGGAGGTGCGACATGAGTTGAAAAGTGGGAAAAGTGAAATCATTACCTTTCTTGGAAAAGAAAAAAGACATTACACAGTGAAAGAGATAAAAAGGGGAGAGTTTAATTTTGGTTCAAACTTTGTCTCCATCTCTCCATCTCCCTCGATGTTCGGCCTCCACTCTCACATTCCTTGGCATTTTTGGATTTCTTGTGATATATTGTTGCCAAAAATTTTGGGATTTCATCTTGAAGAAGTTGAGTTGAGTTCAAACAATTTATTTTCACAAGAAAACCCTTTGCCGAAAAACCTCTTCAAACCCAAAAATCACCATGGAAAAAAACGAGACCTAAGACAATTCTCCACTTCCAGAGAATATCAAAGTAGAGAATAAACAGAGGGAACAAATCATGGATGGGAATCCAACCGGCGACAGTGAACACAAGGACAAATCCAAGGACAAGGGCAAATCTCCCTACCAAAAGGTAAATGGTCCGGATCCTCCAACCTTTAAGTTGCATGGCATAGAGTTTAACTAGGTGGATAATTTTTTTTGAATGGGTTGAAGCAAATAGGATCAATGTAGACCTGTCTAAGTTTAAAAACTTGAAAGGGGAAGTCTTTATTGTGAAGGTCAAAGAGTTGTTTACTGGAAATATAAGAGACCATGAGGATATTGAGAATCATAATCCTAGCCTGTTGAGAGGCAAATATAGTGTATACAGTGGAAATGATAGGTTCCATGTTTATTCATATGCTCCTAGCCCTAGTAATGTTAGGATTGAGGAGATCAATGATGATGAGGCCAAGGGATTAGAAGTGGTTAAATCTACTGATAGGATGCCCTTAGGGTGCTATGATGCTGATGCTGCAAGAAGAATTGAAGAACTCAGAAGGTCTGTGATCTTTGAGGTTACAGACAATGAAGAAGAAGAAATTGATGCTAAGTTGTACAAGAAAATCATTGAGGAATGTGATCTAGGAGGAGAGAAAATTATAAAGACCCCTTCTAAAAGTGAAACTGATGAGATGGAGGAAGAGGCAACCACTATGGGCTATGTTCCAACACAAGATGTAGTGGCCATAGAGACTGATGAACTTGCTTTGGAACTTACTAAGGCTGACGTGGATGAGGAAAATCAACAACATTTTGACCATGTTGGGAGTGCCTATGATGATTTAGAATACTCACAAGGAGAAAAAATAGGGGGATTTAACTCGAGGCATGAGGAATCAGGCAATAAGCAACATGTTGGAACACAGGGTGAAGAAGATACTGAGCAAGATGAAGAGGGTGAACATGCTAAGTATGTTCTGACACAGGAGCCAAATTTGAACTACTCCAGTGATGAGGTTTTGGATGAGTTCATTCAAGCTGTAAAGGCTAAAAGGAAGATGTCTACTGCTAAGAATTTTCCACAAGCCAAGAGATCCAAAAAGAAAACCCAGGATGCTTCAAAGAAGAAGAAGAATTTGTTGCCACCTCCTCTTGTAAGTGATGCTTTTTTCTGAGACTTACTATAATAATAATTGTGAGGAGATGGGAAAAATTTTTATGGAGAGAAAGACAATTTCTGAAAGGCCAGTGAACCTAGAGGCTTACAAACCTAGTGGCTCTATGGATTTTTTTGGAGTTGATTGGGATGAAAAGAGCTACTACTGTGCAACTTCAGTATAACAAGCAGGTTGTTACTGAGGTTTACTCAAATTTGATGGATGGAAACTTGGAAGATGACTTTCCGTAGTGTGATAGAGTTTATGTAAGGGGAAAGGTGATAAATTTCTATGCTGCCAGGATGAACAAGATATTAGGGCTGAAAACTCCATATTTTGAAGGTGTCTTTTCTGATTATTTGGATGTGACTGATAACAAAATTTTGGAAGTGATTTCAGGTGGGTACAAGACTAAGTGGCCAGACATAGGGTATTCACATGCATCCTTCCTATCACCTAGATTTTTTTGGATTTTATTAGGTGGCTGTGAATTGCTGGATGCCGTATTCTGCCACTACAGCTCTGATAAGAGAGATAGCAGAGCTGTTGTACTGTGTTGGAACACAGAAACCAGTCAATCTGGGGTTGTTCATTCAGCAGAATATTGTTAGGCAGGCTATTGCTCCCAAGACTAAGCATGCATTGGTTTATCCTTGTTTGATTTCTGCATTGGCTGGGAGTGCAAAGGTGAAGGGTTGACAAAATTATGTAATTATTGATACTGAGTTCCTTCAGCCAAATAAGAAGGCCTTTGGGATGCGACTGGTGTATAATCTCCCTTAATATCCAGAGGCTTCCACTTCTGAAGGTGCTGAGATCAAGGCCAAGTTGGTGGTTCTGAATGCAAGGTTGGGGGCCATAATCATCCAAATAGCTGCTCTTGAAGCAGAAAAGGCAAATATTGAGGGGGAGAAGACTCTTTTGTAAGCATGGGATGCTGCTCCTAAACATGATTGATATGACTGAACTGACTATGTTCCAACATAAGTCAGGTGCTGAATTTAGGGGGAGCAGATTTTATTGGTATGTTTTTTTTTCTTTCTGTGTTTTTTAGGGCATTTGGAAATTCATGGCCCTAGGGGGAGAATATTTTGGAGTATTTCGGATATTATTTTGACTTGATTTGGTGCTGGTTCTGTAATCTGAATTGTTGTGTTCTGGATTTCAGGTATTCTTGGTATTCTTGGTATTCTTGGTATTCTTGGTATTCTTATATAATCAGATTCAGTACTTATGTCTATGTACCAACATAAGTGGATGTTTGAGATACTTATGTTGTGAGTGGAAGTTTTAAGTTAAGTTCTTATTTCTAAAATGATTGGGTCTACAAAATGCCAAATGTGGAGATTGTAAAGTCAAGTAGTTTTTATTGATTATTTAATTGGCAATTTGTGAACTACTTTGGAAATGAAAAATGTTCCATGCTGGAACATACGGACAGCAGCCACAGGCACCTAAAAGGATTTTATGGAAGAACAAAATATTGAAATTATGTTAATTTATGGAAGTATGGATATTCTGCAATATATTAAGCGTTGGTAGAACTATATTAGGTTTATGGAAAATTCCTACAATCATGGAATTGGATTTATGGAATATATGGGATATATTGTGATAAGAAAAATCCCTTTATTTATGGGATTTAGATATGCTTCAGAAGCAGATAAGGAATAGGAATATTATGGAGATAATCATGGAGAGTTTTGATTTGCTCATGGACTTTAAAAGGAGACATCACGGCCGATTATACTCACGAACTTAATTGCGAAAATTTGCACAATGGGTTTCCATCTTTCCGAGAGCCTTGAGAGAGCCAGATCTATATTTTCCAACATACGGGGCATGCCATTAAAAGTTCATAATCATATACCTTAATTCCTCGGGAGGAGGAGATCTAGCATCGACGAGTTTCGAGGTCAGAGGGAGTCTGATCAAAGCGGATCGGTAGCTAGGATAGCTTGTAGAATTCACATGTTTAATTAGTAAAGATAAGTGTTTTGTATGATGTACTTTGTATTATATCTTTCTGATTAGTGGATTCATTTTGAACTGGGCCAGACCCCGAAGATGTAAGTGGATTTCACCAAACTACGTAATTAAGTCTCGTGTCTTTATGCTTTACTTTATTGCATACTTGGTTAGATGAGTTATGCTGGAACACAATAAAAATAATTAAGATAATTCGATAAAATCAAATTTCATCAGACGCAACTGGCCCTCTACTGGTCACCTATCATTAATAAAAATCCCCCTCAACCACTCTACACATCTGGTGCAAATGCATGTAAAACAGCAGAGGAAATATATGACCTGGACCTTTGTCTCAGACGACAACACCTCTTCATCTTAGGTAACTATATAAAAGAAATCCTCCCAACCAAATGGTTGACACAAATCGTCGTTAGGGGTATAATGGTTATTTTGTAGGGCGGCCTAACATATGCCTCTACAGGTGCTCTCAAGTGGCTGCCCAAAACGACGTCGTTTTGGGCATCATTTTTGTCATTTTGTGTATTTTTTTTAAAAAAATTGCGGCGTTGCCATGTGCGTCTACATGTGCTGTTAGGTGGCTGCCCAAAACGATGTTATTTTGGCCATTGGATGCTTCAAGAGGTGAAGGTTCCAATGGAGGGGTTCGAGAGGTGCGTATTCAAGAGGTGAAGGTTCCAGTGGAGGGGTTGGAGAGGTGCGTATTCGAGAGGTGAAGGGTTTGAGAGGTACGTATTCTAGAGGTGGAGCATTGCAGAGATACGTTCCCAAGAGGTGAGCGTTCGAGAGGTACTGATTCGAGCGGTGAAGGCTTAGGTGAAGAGGTTCCAATGGAGGCGTTCAAGAGGTACTGGTTCGAGAGTTGAAGGTTCAGCAGGAGTTCGAGAGGTGAAGAGGTTCCAGTGGAGGGGTTCGCGAGGTGAAACTTCATTTAAATGATTCGAGAGGTGAAGGTTCCTTTGAACATTCGAGAGGTGAAGATACGTGTTTGAGAGGTACTAATTTGAGAGGCACAACTTTAAGAGGTGAAGGTTCTAATAGAGGATTCGAGAGGAGGTTCGAGAGATGAAGGTTCCAGTGGAGAGTTCAAGAGTTGAGAGCTGGAGGAGGTTTGAGAGGTGAAGCGTTTGAGAGGCACATATTCGAGAGGTGAAGGTTCAGGAGGAGAGGGTCCCATTGGAGAGGTTCAAGAGGTAAGGATTCGAGATGTGAGAGTTCCATTGAAGGTTCGAGAGGTGAAGGTTCGAGTGGAGATTCGAGAGGTGAGATTTCGAGTGGGGGGTTCGAGAGGTAATAGTTTGAGAGTTACCGCTTCGAGAGTTACCGATTCGATAGGTGAAGGTTAAGGTGGAATGGTTCGAGAGGTAACCCTTCGAGAGGTGAAGGCTCCAGTGGAGATTCGAGAGGTGAGAGTTCGTGTGGGGGTGTTTTAGAGGTAATGGTTCAGGTGGAGAGGTTTGGGAGGTAACCCTTCGAGAGGTGAAGGTTCAGTTGTATAGGGTTCAAGTGGAGGGGTTTAATTGGAGAGACTCGAGAGGTACCCATTCCAGAGGTGAACGTTCAGTTGGAGAGGGTTCCATTGGAGGGGTTAGATAGGTAAGGATTCGAGATGTGCGAGTTCCATTGGAGGTTCAAGAGGTTAAGGTTCTAGTGGAGATTCAAGAGGTGAGAGTTCAAGTGCGGGGTTCGAGAAGTAATGGTTCAGGTGGAGAGGTTCGAGAGGTGAAGGTTCAGTTATAGAGGGTTCAAGTGGAGGGGTTCCATTGGAGGGGCTCGAGAGGTACCCATTCGAGAGGTGAAGGTTCAGGTGGAGTGGGTTCCATTGGATGGGTTCGAGAAGTAAGGATTTAAGATGTGAGAGTTCCATTGGAGGCTCGAGAGGTGAAGGTTCCAGTGAAGATTTGAGAGGTGAGAGTTTGAGTGGAGGGTTTTGAGAGATAATGGTTCGAGAGTTACCGATTCGATAGTGAAGGTTCAGGTGGAGGGGTTCGAGAGGTACTGATTCAAGAGGTGAAGGTTTGGGTGGTGAGGGTTCAATTGGAGGGTTTCGAAAGGTAGCGATTCGAGAGGTGAAGGTTTTGGTGGCGAGGGTTCCATTGGAGGGTTCGAGAGGTAATGATTCGAGATGTGAAGGTTCCATTGGAGGTTCGAGAGGTTTCGAGAGGTGAGGGTTCCAGTGGAGATTCAAGAGGTAAGAGTTCGAGTGGGGGGGTTCGAGAGGTGAGGGTTCCAGTGGAGATTCGAGAGGTGATAGTTCAAGTGGGGGGTTCGAGAGGTAATGGTTCAAAAGTTACCGATTCGATACGTGAAGGTTCAGGTGGAGAGGTTCGAGAGGTAACCATTCGAGAGGTAAAGGTTCAGTTGTAGAGGATTCAAGTGGAGGGGTTCCATTTGAGGAGCTCGAGAGGTACCCATTCGAGAGGTAATGGTTCGAGAGGTGAAGGTTAGGGGTTCCATTGGAGGGGATCAAGAGGTACCCATTCGAGAAGTGAAGGTTCAGGTGGAGAGGGTTCCATTGGAGGGGCTCGAGAGGTGAAGGTTCCAGTAGAGATTCGAGAGGTGAGGGTTCAAGTGAAGGGGTTCCATTAGAGGGGCTCGAGAGGTACCCATTCGAGAGGTGACAGTTCAGGTGGAGAGGGTTCCATTGGATGGGTTCGAGAGGTAAGGATTCGAGATGTGAGAATTCCAGTGGAGGTTGGAGAGGTGAAGGTTCCAGTGGAGATTCGAGAGGTGAGAGTTCGATTGTAGGGTTTCCAGAGTTAATGGTTCGAATGGGGGGTTCGAGAGGTGAAGGTTCTAGTAGAGATTCGAGAGGTGAGAGTTTGAGTGGGGGGTTCGAGAGGTAATGGTTTGAGAGTTACCACTTCGAGAGTTACCGATTCGATAGGTGAAGGTTCAGGTGGAGAGGTTCGAGAGGTAATGGTTCGAGAGGTGAGAGTTTGAATGTGGGGTTCAAGAGGTGAAGGTTCCAGTCGAGATTCGAGAGGTGAGAGTTCAACTGGGGGGATTCGAGAGGTAAATGTTCGAGAGTTACCACTTTGAGAGTTGCTGATTCGATAGGTGAAGGTTCAGGTGGAGATGATCGAACCCTCTGCTAGAACCACTTCCTCTCAAACCCCTCCAGGTGGAGAGGTTCGAGAGGTAACCCTTCGAGAGGTGAAGGTTCAGTTGTAGAGGATTCAAGTGGAGGGGTTCAATTGGAGGGGCTCGAGAGGTACCCATTCGAGAGGTGAACCTGTACCACTCGAATCCACTACCTCTCAAACCCATACACTGGAACCTTCACCTCTCGAACCTAATATGGAACATTCACCACTCGAATCCGTACCTCTCGAACCCACTACCTCTCGAACCTTCACATGAACCTCCACCTCTCGAACCATTCCAATGGAACCCCTAACCTTCACCTCTCGAATCGGTGCCTCTCGAACATTTCCAATGGAACCTACACCTCTCGAACCCCTCCAATGGAACCTTCACCTCTCGAATCCACTACCTCTCGAACCCCTCCACTGGAACCTTCACCACTCGAACCTACTATGTAACCTTCACCACTCCAATCCGTACCTCTCAAACCCACTACCTCTCAAACCTCCACTGGAACCTTCACCTCTCGAACTCCAATAAAACCTTCACTTCTCGAACCCGTACCTCTCGAACCCCTCAATTTGAACCCTCTCCACCTCAACCTTCACCTCTCGAACAATTACCTCTCGAACCTCCACTCGAACTCTCACCCCTCGAATCTTCACTGAAACCTTCACCTCTCAAATTGGTACCTCTCGAACCCCTCCAATGGAACCCCTAACCTCCACTTCTCGAAATGGTACCTCTTGAACCCTTCCAATGGAACCTACACCTCTCGAACCCCTCTAATGGAACCCCTAACCTTCTCCTCTCGAATGGGTACCTCTTGAACCCCTCCAATGGAACCCCTAACCTTCACCTCTCGAATTGTCCAATGGAACCTTCACCTCTAGAACCTACTATGAAACCTTGACCACTCAAACCCGTACCTCTTAAAACCTCCGCTCCAACCAACTACCTCTCGAACTTCCACTGGAACCTTCACATCTCGAATCCGTACCTCTCGAACCCCTCCACTTGAACCCTCTCCACCTGAACCTTCACCTCTCACCATCTTCATGCTTCAATTACAAGTATAATTGGTACATTTATAGCTTAAATTACAGCTCTTTTAACATTCTATAGAATTTCTATAAGACAAAATTGTTTTTTTGGTCACCTACAAAGTATCTTTTACTATCTTTTGGTCCCCATTTGCAAAATAACCCCTAGACGGTACCCAACAAATTTAAAATGATATGTTTTGGTCCCCAAAGGTGGTTTTCCGGTAAGATTAAATGGTTTTCTTGTATAGACAGGGGTATAATGGTAATTTTATTAATTAAAAATATTTTCAATTTAAAAATATTAATTTTAAAATTTTCAGATTTTTTACTTCATCCTGAACCCTCAAACCTCTCCCCTTAAGCCCTCGAGCCTCATGCCTTGAGCCCTCGAACATCCTGCCTCGAGCCCTCGAACCTCATACCTCGAGCCCTCAAACCCTCCTGCCTTGATCCCTCAAACCTCAAGCCCTCGAACATCCTGCTCCTGACGATTTTTTATTTTTTTAAACTTAGGGGTATAATGGTTATTTTACATATTTTGACCAATTTTGCTGTTGGCTTTCCCTTAAAACCACCTCTGGGACCAAAACATATCATTTTGAATTTTTTGGCACTGTCTAAGGGTTGTTTTGCAAATGGGGACCAAATGATAGTAAAAGATACTCCCTACATCCCAGCTATTTTTGCACTTGTCACTATTTATTTAGTCAAACTTTGTTACTTAGAAAAGTATATTTCAAGTAATGCATAAAATAATATATTATCATATGTGATATCATTAAAACTGTGTTAATATCTATTTTTATAATATTATTTTTTCATCATTTTTAAATATGCAAAATTGAAGATATTAATGGTCAAAATTAGTTCTAGTCAATCTAAAAAAGTCAAATTTTGCAGAAATAGCTATGACGGAGGGAGTACTTTGTAGGGGACTAAAAAAATAATTTAATCTTTCTATAATTTGTTATCAAGCCAACCGCGCAATGCGCGGTGTAACCAAACTAGTACATTAGAATGGGTTATACGCCCAAATGTACACCGGCAACGCAGGAAGGCAAACAGGCCCGCAGATGGTAAGAACCGTAACATCATCAATAAAGAGTTGAAGCGTATGATCGAAAAAAATTAGAGAAGTTTCTTTGAGTATGCTAATTGACCTAAATTCGGATGCAATCATGCTGATTTTGAAAATTGGACACATTTGTGGATGGCGCATCTATGTTTTTTGTTTTTAGTCTGAATGCGTCCTCAATTAATGATTTTTTTTGAAGAGAATGCAAAGGACGCATTCTCCATTTTAAATTTTTTTTGTCAAATTCTTGAAGAGGATGCATTCTTTGAATGCGTCCTCTATGTAATTTAAATTTTTTTGAATGCATGAAGAGGGCGCATCTCAATTAAATTTTTTTATCAGTCTTATAACTGATTATCCTATTTTTTTATATTTTTGTTGTCCCCAATAGCGCATCAGTAAACATGTAATTATTTTATATTTTAAAAAAATTTCCATAATGATAAATGGATCGGAAGAATTTAAAATTCTGCTTTGAAATTAATGATAATAACTTGAACATCCAACTTACCTGATTAAAGATAATGGAAAATTTTGATAGTGGGTATTTTAATTTTTTAAAATATTCCGAAATATAAAAAAGGAATGAATTATAAAAAAATTCGAAAGTTACTACAGTATTTGAATCGTAATTTAAAAAATTCATTTTTTGTAGTTTAAATTAATTAGACATGTAAATAAACAAAAAATTCCATTTAAAAAAATTCCACTTTTCCCATTATTAACTAATATAAATAAACAAAAATATAAGAGTAGATGCATTTAATTTTTATGAAATTAGAGATTATAATGAAAACCAAATAAACATGAATTGATTCAGAGATACAATATTCGAAGAACACGTGTCAAACAGATAGGTAGAAACGTAATGAAATGAATGTCCAATGACATGTAATGTACTAATGACGCCCTGTGCAAAGCTTTCAACCCTTTCCACATGAAAGCGGATGTATGGTGCGGGATGTGCGTCATGAAACAGCTATCTGAGTAGAAACATGTACGTCGTCATGCGGAACTCCCTCTGTAAAATCCCCCTCCATATCGTATCCGGTGTCCTCATTCAAATCATACTGGACATGGGGAACACTACCTGTATCTAATGGAGTAGTAGGCGACATATACGCATGACTAGCAGTGGGAGCAAGGTATGCTGTAGAATCAGCTGGAGTAGTGTCATAGTTTGAGGGTCCACTATGTGATGGTCCGGTGTTGATTGGACTCGCACGTGAGGGTCCAGCTTCAGATGAACCAATGTGTGCTGCAGGGCCCCGAGCACACGGTCACCGACCACCCTGTCAACCAAGTGGAGGTTGACGGTGGTTTCTGATTTCATTGTATCTCACACCAGGGGGAAGCTCCTCGGTGTGCACATGTGGCTGATAATACTGTAGTCTGGAGGGCTCATACGCATATTCTAGAGTACGTGTGGCATCACCATATACCCCTCTAATAACGTCTGCGACACATGGGTAACATTTGTCCAAATTAATATCTGACATAAGACGCATCTCAAACATTGCCTGCAACAACATAAATGAGATAGATATTAAAAATTGAGGGAATCTGAAGTATTTTTTGTTGATACTATTAGAAATTTAGTAAATACCATATACTCCATAGTAGCTTCATCTCCATGAAATCTGTAACCGTTTTGCGCCGACCTGGCTGATTAATTAGGGTCATTGTCCAGCGAAAATACCACTCCATGTATTCTCGATCGGGTGTATATGGATCTGCTGACCCAAGTGCATTAATTTGTTGCTCTGCTCAATAATCCCACGCATCGAGATATCTTCTTAGTTCAATACGCCAATCCATGCCTGACCTCCCCTGATGGTCTCTAGTGTGTAGCAGTTTGTGTTCATCCTTAGTGACCAACTGCGTGGGTATTTTCTGGATAAGGCTAAATTGCCTGAGAAGACGATGAACATTATGATACTCCACAACGTGCCAGCAAATAAGGTTAACACATAATAGCCAGTTATTGCTACCATCTGTACAGTATTGTGGGAGATGTTGAATGACATCCTCAGTGTATGGCTTCCAAATAAACTGACATAACAGACAAGTGTTGTGGTTAGGAAAGAAACACATTTTTTCCATTAGTTCAAAAAAAGGTAATCCAAATTACACTATACCTAACTATCATGGAGAGATATAAGCTGATCCACACTTTCAGTACATGCATAGGTGATTGTGATAAATCGTACCGGGCTCTCCACCTGTGAGGAACATAATGAATAATATTGGCTATTTCTAGTAATTTAAAAGGTTTAAAAATTGTATCCTTACTAATTGAATACGAACCTGGACCCAATAGCATTCATGGTGACGGTCACTGGAAGTCATCCAGCAGGACGGATGGATGGTATTCGCTCCCAGGCCCATAATTGAAAATTATATATATATATATATAATGTCAGAGGTCATTATGGACACGTGTCCAACTAATAAGTTTAACCAACAATGTTACCTATAGTAAGACTAGTGGCCCAAATATGGATTTCACTTGTGGAATTGAAGCGTCACATAAGCACATGTACAAGTGTGCCAAAATTGCACTCCCCCAACTGTACTGATGTGCTGCATCTAAGTCAATGAGTACCGATAAATAGATCAGAGGGATCAGGTGCCCGGATGTGTTTGACATTAGCAATCCTCCGACCAGTAGTAGAATGAAAACCCTAGCCCGTTGTTGACAATCTACCTCAGTGGCATCAAGAGGTAATGAACTGCGCAACAAGTTTCCCAAGTAGCTGGCCCTTATGCGACCCCTTCTGATATCACTCATGTCGGGTGTAGCCCCCAGGTAGTCAGTGCACAATCTCTGCTAGTCATCTGTTCACCTGCTTGTGTCTACACCAGTGATTGCCATGCCATCGATTGGTGGACTCCATAGGATGGCCACATCCTGTGAAGTGAAGGTAGCTTCCCCCATTGGCAGGTGAAATGTGTGCATCTTTGGTCTCCAACACTCGACTAATGCAGTGATGAGCCAATGGTCGATGTGAATAGGTACAAAATCTAACAGTCCCTGGAATCTAGTCTCACACACCTAGCTCATCACTCGATCAGGGATCCCACCAATCCAACAAGCCCCATCGAACCGCCTCACCTGCAATGCCTTATCCTCCAAATTACCATTGTACAAAGCACGTGCATGATGCTCCCGGTGAAGGTAAAGTAACTCCTCATCAATGGGTCCTGGATGATACATGGTGAATCGCTGGTTAAAATCAGAATCACATGGAGAAATGATCAGTCCATATTTCCACGAAAATGAATACTATTACATGTCATACATATTCAAACCAAATCAAACATTAGCTTCAATATATATAAAAAATACTAATAATACAAATCCACACAATCAGTTACACGCAAAAAATGGGAGAATTAAACATAACAAGCTACATAGCTACATGATATCATGTAATACATATTGGTCTAAAAAAACATAAGGATCTCTAGAAAATCCATATTTCAAACACGATCCTAAGCACGCCCTCGCCCATGGATGCCTCTACAATCACCCAACAGTCTTTCATCCATTTGATTCTTTATCCTTCTCTCCGCAAACTGACCACACCTTCTATTACGAAACTTTTCAATATCGGGAATCAACCTCCAGTTGGCATGTTGCCAAACTGATGGATCTTGGAGAGGCACGGAACCCTCACTATACTAATGCACATAGGTGGTTATGTGATATACCTTGTCACGGAGAGTAGACGGATCGTCACACCTATACCTACAAATAGCCAATGCATTGGAACAAGGGAAACATGAAATTTTCCATTTACGACAACTGCAGTTCTTTCTCCAGTATTTCACAGTGTATTTTGACTCTCATCACTGCTGCCAGCAATGGTCTTTGTCACAACCTTATAAGTTTGCGATACCTGGCCATACACGGTGACAGTATGTCTTTGTCCCCAAGTGTCTTGCTTCTGAAACCTTTTCCAAATCCTGCTTGGGAACTCAAACCTACACAATTCAACATCAATTTAGAATACATCAACTACTCCACGAGCACATGCTGTAATATAATTTATCAAAAATGTACCTCCAATTTGTGGCATCCATTAGCCTTCGTGCAAACATATCAACTGTTTATTCAAAAGTGGCTTTGACACATGCTAATATTGGGAGATATCGTGTGCGCCTTAAACAATTGTTGTAATTTTCTGACAAATTAGTTATAAGAATTCCCTAACGATGATCTCCCTCATCAAAAGTAAGGCACCACTTAGTGCTATCATGACGTTTCAGCCAATCCCAGCAGATGGTTCCAGACTCTCCAACTCCTCCTTGTACTCCCTCCACCTACTTTCTTATCTGGCATGACCAAACTGCCAAACCAGAGTCTTCATATGCATATTTTTAAACTTCCCACGCTTCGCACAAAGGAAGTTGGACTGAAAATGCCTCAAGCAAAACCAGTTTTATCCTGCTGGCTCCATCCATTCATCCATATGTCTCATTGCATTCAAAATCTCATTATGATGATCCGAAATAATACAGATTAGCCTAGTATCACCACCTACCACATGGAGTCGTAGTTTTAGCATGAACCAGTTTTAACTCTCATTAGTCTCAGCATCAACTATTACATAACCAATGGGCAGTATGTAATCATTCGCGTCATGTGTCACCAAACCTAGCATTTTGGCCTTGTATGTGCCTCTCAGATGAGTACCATCCACACTAATCACCGGCTTACAGTGGCGAAATGCATCGATAGCCTGACCAAATGCCTAAAACACAAACATAAATTTCCTACACCCATGACCATGTATTCTATCAGGTACGTTTACCCAATCAATAATGGTGCTCAGATTGGCCCTGATTAACTCATCCATAAATGTTAAGCAATATTTCAAAGGATTCCTCCCAAGTTCCAAATACCAAATCAACAGCCTTCTGGCGATCATTCCACACCTTCTTGTAGGAAAGGGTCACATTTAACTCCTTCTTCACGTGCGCTTAGACATCCTTTACCATGTAAGAAGGGTTCGCATCAATCTGATGGTGAATGGAATGAACGATCATCAACAATGTCAGGTTAGTGTTACCATTTGATCGACCATCACCAATACAACTATGACTACTTACCCATTCGATAATCTCCCAATTCCCATGGGAAGCCTTCTTTCTGGCTCTAATAATCCAATGACAATTGCCACTTCCTTCAACAACGTCCTACATTTCGCATACCATGTACGTGACCTGCTCTCCATGACCCGGTGTTCCCTGCTCATCATCGAATTCCACCTAGAAATAGTGTCTACCAATTAGGGCTTACTCTGGAATCGCATACCCAATTCAACTTCACCGGCCGCTTGAACATAACTAGGAAGTCTTTCACCACAATTAGTTGGGCCATACCCATCCTTATCAGGCCCCCCCATAATCCCTAAAGTAGGCATCCGTATTAGGTTGCCATAAGATGGAGCGTCGTGGCTACAATGTTCGTATACACCACTTGTTCATCATCGTCTCCTGGATTCGAATCAGTTGATAAGGATCGAGCATCTTCACTTTGTTCTTCAAGTTCCCTTTCCTCACCTTTATCATCGCTACCACACAATCATCATTGAAGACATTCAGCTCCCATGATGCACACCATATATACCAGCACTTATAGATGGCTCAGTGCAATCGATGTGCACATATGCACTGGGTAGACTCGACTCACCAATGATAGAAGGTTCTCCAAAACCTTGGCAATGTACAAGGGGTGGTAAGGTTGGCAAAGGTGTATAATTCTGAACATTGCTCAACAACGACATGAACGTGCCCGAACTAACATCACCTGCACGGATAATGGTGTTTGACATCTTCTCAATATTAATGTACATATCAGCCGAGGACAAGGACATTCGATCAACAATGTTGAAGAAGGTTGCGGTAGACCTGTCATCTTCCATATTATAACATCAATAATATATAGACGAACCATCAGCTCAGGACAATGTAATATGTTTTCAACAGAAACCTGTCACTTGTAATGTGAAGCCTTCTGAAAATTAATTCAACTAACTCGGAGTGGCTTAACCTCCGTTCGAGAGTCACATTTTTGTCAGTTATGGGAGGATTATAATACACACCCACATTCAAATCAAATTTAATCTGACCCTCTTTGTACAAGTACACTGTTAAAAACATCGTAGAACTGCATTATACAAATATAGAACATATAATTTCATATTAAGAAAGACGGTATTATTCAGCAACATTTATTAAACACCTTAAACCCCTAACCATACACTGTTCAATTATCATCGGACAATCAAATCATACACTGTTATCGATTATATTGCTAATTGACATACAACATTACCACATCGGTAATGACTCTTCACGATATAAAATTTGAACTCAATTACACCACACAAATCAAACCATTACTACAATTTCAACACAAAAATTAGTGAACAAATCACACATAATCACGCATCCTCATTCAATAAATTCATATAATCAAACCAAACATAATCATTCAGACCACACATAATAATTCAACACATTCATATAATTAAGATTTTTTTCAAGTACCTCACAAATTACACCATTACTAAAAGTTCAATAAAATAATTAGTGAACAATCACACATAAACAAACCATACATACTCATTCAACACATTCATATAATCATGAATTTTTCAGGTACCTCTCGGACACTCAAAAATTATGGTAGCGCGTGACTAGCACGCGCGGAGCTGCTGGCGGCGCGTGACCTTCACCCGCGGACCTACCAGCGGTGCGTGCGGCGTTCCACCGAGTGCAGGAGAGTTAACAACAGCCAACTGGAAGCTTCAACTACAAATCCAGCAACAATTTACACCCAAACACAAAGAAACAGAGCAGATATGAAAAAAATGAAAAGAAAATACGAACTAAAGCATGCGGAGGTACCAACCCGGCGATGAAAATGGGTAAACATGAAACCGTGGTCCCGAAGATGAAGACGGCGATGGCTTAAGCAAGGGTGGGAGGGAAGATTCCGGCGGTGGAGAAAACAAGGCAACCGTGAGTGTTTTTTCTTTTACTGGTTAACATTCTCATGTTCTGGGTATAAAAGATGAACATGATAAGGATACATTCGCTGAATGCATCCTCCAATTAACTGATTAAAAAAAAGGAAATTCAGAGGACACAAATGATAAATGTGTCCTCGTCTTTTCTGCAAAAAAAAAGAGACCAAATTCTTGAGGACAATACCAGTGTAAGGAAAGACAGTCTCGTCAAACACGACGAACCGAGAGATATATGTGCGAGAGGTGGGTAGGTGAAGGCACTGATAGCCCTTGTGTTTGGAGCTATAGCCAAGAAAAATGCATGGAAGGGAGCGGAAGTCGAGTTTGGTTGCAGTGTAGGGACGAAGGTAAGGATAACAGAGACAACCAAAGGAGCGAAGAAGACTGTAGTCTGGTACTTTGTTGTAGAGACAATGGTATGGGGATTTGTGGGATAAGATGGGAGTGATGGTGCGGTTGATGAGATAGACAGCTGTGTGAAAGGCTTGCTCCCAGTATGTGGTAGGAAGGTGGGAATGAGCAAGGAGGGCAAGGCCTTTTTCAACAATCATGCGATTGCGACGTTCGGCAGAGCCATTTTGTTCAGGGATGTGAGGGCACGAAACCTGGTGATGGATGCCGTTAGAGGCAAGTAGTGTAGAGACATTGCGGTATTCACCTCCCCAGTCAGATTGGAAGGTTCGAACATGGGCGGAAAACAGAGTTTGAACAAGTTTGAGGAAACGGTCGACAGTGGGGTAGACTTGGGATTTGTCGGTGAGGAAATAAAGCCAGATAAATTTGGTGCAGTCATCAACAAAACTAACATAATAACGACAACCAGAAGTTGATAAAACAGAGGAGGGTCCCCAAAAATCAGAATGAATTAAATCAAAAGGTTTTTGTGAACTAGAAGTGCGACTAGATAACGGTAATCGGTGACTTTTGCCCAACTGGCAGGAACCACAAACCAATTCTAGATTATTGCATGAGACAGGAAGTTGAAAACTAGTAATAGTACGTCGTAAGACAGACTCGTGAGGATGAGCCAGACGATGGTGCCAACACTGGAGAGAGGTACGCTCAGAAAGGTGGGCAGTTGGTGATGGGGCAGAAGATTGATGCAGATTGGGGAATTGAGGAAGGTGGTAGAGATCATTTTCAACGGTTCCCCTGAGCAATATCTGGCCCTGCAAGGTCTTAACAGAACAGTGGTCTGAGTGTAGCTCAACAAAAACATTGTTATCACGACACAATTTAGACACACTAAGTAGAGATTTTGTAATTTGTGGCACACATAAAACATCATTTAAATGTAAAGGATTAGCAGCATGCTTAGCAAAAAGAAAAGAGGTGCCAAAATGAGTAATAGGAAGAGAGGTACCGTTCCCAACGGTGAGCTGATCAGTACCATTATAGTGATTCTGGAGGGCTAGATTTCCCAGGTCAGCAGTCACATGATGAGTGGCCCCAGAGTCAACAGTCCATGGGCCAGAAATATCAGATGAGCTTGAGGCAGAGGCAATAAAAGCTGCCTTTCCAGAAGAAGAGCGAAGACGATTTTGCGCCGTTCTGTTCGTCGGAGGATACTGCCGGAGGTTTGCACGCTGGAAGTATTTTAGGGCATCATGGCCGGGCTTCTGGCAGATCTGACAGAGGAGGCGCTGGTCGCGGCCTGCTGGGGAAAGGCCAAGGTCCGGCGTCGCTGAAGCGGGTGAACGGAGCGGCTGGCGATGAGCAACGTGAGCAGCCGGCGACGAGAAGGATGCAGCTTCCTCCTCATGCCGTGCCTCCTCTTGGAGGAGGACGCCCAGAAGTTCGTCGGAGGAGATCGGATCGGAGCGAAGGGAGATCGCCGACCTAAGCGCCGAGAATTGAGAACCCAATCCCTGAAGAAGACAGCCGACGAATTCGCCGTCGGGAACCACACACATACAGTCGGCAAGAAAGTCAACCAAGGCACGTTTCTTCTCAAAATAGTCCAACACCGACAGTGCTCCCTTAGGCAGGGATTGAAGCTGCTGCCGGAGGTGGTTCTGGCGTGCTCCGGCGTGCGCCTGAAACGTCCGGCCAAGAATCGCCCAAGCCTCCGCCGTGGATTGCGCCCTCGCGACGAGACCAAGCATGGAGGAGGTCAACGTCGAGCGAATCCACAAAAGGACCAACCTGTCCTTGCGAATCCATGCCGCCAGCGCTGGGTTGGGGTCGGTGCGGGCAGCGCTGCCAGTAGATGGGTCCGCCGGATCAGTCGGTGAGACGGCGGCAACAGAGACCGTGGCAGGCGGTGGGTTTACGTCAGTGAGAAAGCTGTCAAGCCCATATGCCTCAAGGGCTGACCGGATAGTGCTTCGCCATAGGGAGTAATTCGTTCGATCAAGACGAATTGCCAAATTTGGGAAATTGAAGCTGGGATTTGAGTCTGAGCCAGCATTAGCAATAACAAGAGTGTTTGTGGAATTGATGGAATTGGAAGCCATTGGATCGTGTTGTGGCTCTGATACCATGTAAGTATTTGATAATTATGAGAAGTGTTGCTTGTCTTTTATTAAGCTGCAGGTATAAATAGAGTACAACAGAATCAGTGAATCCCATGCTAATTGCTAAACGTGGGATCGTTAGCTGAAGACTAGGTAGTTCCTAACTAATAGCTGAAGACTAGGTAATTACAGATAAATACAATTACTAAGTCAATACAGTAAATACGTAATTAGTTACAGTTAACAAGACAGATCCTTACATTGAGCCTTTGGCAATGATTATGAGATTTCCAGGCTATCCAATGATCTCTTCTTTATACATGAGATTTCCATCATGACCAATGTTGATGAGGCATCTTCTCTAGTTTCTCCTTTTAGTCTATCCCCATTGCCACTCAAGAACAGACAATCAGAAAATTGGAGGAGAAGATTCAAAAGCTTGAGTATGACGCTATAATCCTCAAAGTTGACCTTCTTAGCCATGATTCAGGTAAGGAGTAGCTAATTGTAGCTGAGCGAAAGAAAAAGAGGCTACCATTGCGGTCTACGACCAAAGTCTCAAGGACCGGGGTCTCTTTTTTTAGTGTGATCAAGAACATGCTTGATTTTCTCAAAAGTTCATCAATCGTTTTCAGAATGTTTTGCATGAGCAAGGAGAGGGTACCCGTTCGGCTTACAATTGAGTCGTGACATGGCTAAGTGAGTTAGAACGTGGGTTAGACCCCAACTTTTGCCTTCTCGTCCTCAAGGTAGCCGACTTGGAGGGAGATTAGTGAAACAAGGGTAAATTTTAGGGGCATATATATAATTATACCTAAATTTCTAAATATCCTAAACCCTATCCTCCCAAACCGTTCAACAAGCTGAACTCTCCCACGCGCAGCACATTTCCGCCACTTCCACTGCCCTCTTCGTATGTGGTACCGCGCCGACTTCTAGCTACCACCCCTTATTCACCGGGGCTTCCTTGACCTCTCCGAGCAGAGTCTGTGACCTCCTTGCCATTCGCCAGTCGCCATCCTTCTGTCGCTGGAGCACAACCACCACTGAGCGCTTGCGTTCACAACTACACAGCCGAGCAGACTGACGGGAAAGAGGAACCAGACCGCTCCACCTCCAAATCGTCGCCCAAAATTTGTGGAGAAAAGGATAGAGCTGTTGCACTTCCAGCTGCCGGTGACACCAGGCCGTCGTGCAGACCAGAGCAAACATGCCGGGAACGTCAGTCCAAGAAATGGATGATTCCTTCAAACTAGAGCCGTCTACATTAACTAAAATTATCAATTAAATTTGTATTATTTGGATATTACGGCTTTTTAGAACAAAATATAAAAACAAAGGTAAATTAATAATACTATTTAATTACCATTAAATAAAATATAAAAAATAATACAAGTTGAGTTCTTACAAGTAGGAAGATACTTTGGTCGAAAAGAAACGTGCAAATGTGCTGAACGAAGAAGTCTGAACGAGAAAGGAAAACGTCTTCCAGAAGGATCTGGTTTAATTTTTAAAAAATAAACAATATATATAATAGCTAATAATAAAATTTTGGGACCCTTATTCAAAAGCTCCAGTTGAACATGCTCATAGACGGCCCTGCTTCAAACACGAAGATGAAGGGGGAAATGAACGGGATTTTAGGGTTAGAATATATATATATATACATACATACATATATATACACACACATATATATAGAATGTGAACGGGGTATATCATTTCACATTTTACGTATTGTTAATATTTTTAATTAGGAGGGCAAATCGATCATTTCCAGCCAAGAACTCGGGGTCTAGGGTCATTTTGACAATTTCAAATAAAGCATGGTTGTTTGAAACTTTCGAAAACGTGTATTTACTCCGTCCTGGACTAATTTGCACACTTTAAATTTTGATAGTTGACTTAAAAGTGTTTGACAAATAATATTTTTAATTATGTACAAGTAAAATTTATGAAAATTAGATCTTTAGAAAATACACATTAATATCCTTACTTATATATCCATAAAATTTTATGGTTAAATTTAAACAATTTTGACTAAATAAATAGAGCAATTGCAAGTTAGTTCGGAGCAGAGGAAGTAGGTTCATTTTTGCACATTTTTCTTTAAATTTCTTTTTATTAGGTTTAAAAAAAATAAAGTAAAAGAACTCTTTACTTCGATTTTCAATCTATTTTTCTAAAAATTGAGATAAAACACAAAGTCTGATTTTAGACAGCCTAAACTTTAGGTCAGGGAATATTGTGCAATTATTGTAAGTTTCATTCGGTATGGTTTTTTGTAAAGCTTATAAATATAGGGTCATTTTGTGCAAGTATGAAATATTATATTTATTACAAAATTATCATTTTCAGTTTCACTTTTTTTTCGGCAACCGATCGGAGACCTCCTCGCCGATCTGAAACTGACATCGGACGCTGGAAACCACCACCGAATGCCAAGATTTTGCCGGAATGTTGCTGGCATTTTCGTGTCGCCTATTCTCAAAAACCGCCGCGCAACTGCTCTGTCGCGATTCTTCTTTGTCCGCCAGCAAAACCAATGCGATGCCAGCGAGATCGATGTGACTCCGGCAATCTGGTTCTTCTTCTGGTTCGCTCCCGTGGCGGTGGTGGAAGTGCCGCCTCTCCTAATCTAAACCACCGGATTCGAACGACGTCGTCCCTAGCTCCGCCGCATTGCCACGGTGCTAAAACTCTAGCTCTGCAGTGGTCGTGCCACCCCTGCAATTAATTGTTATGAGGCTGAAACCGTGCCCTATCTCCGCCAAAATATTCTACATCATCTCAGCGGTTTGCTTCTTCTTCCCATCACATAAACACCGGCTCCGATCAAAAGCCAGTACGACTCTGCAAATCGCTCTGGCTGGCAATTCAGATTTTCCAAAGTATATCTCACACGCGTGCGTGAAGGCAATCGAGAGCTCTCATCCAGGTGTGTGCTCTCACCCACAGACCATTTGAAAGTGCATTTCCCGCACGCGCGCTGCTCCAGTCCTTACTTTCATTTTGCAGCGAATGGCGACGGCGGAGGACGACGGTGACTGCGCGTGAGAGGTGAGGTTTAATATTTTGTTTTATTTTTCAAAGATATATACTGAGCGTATGTTCAGCAATGGTTCTCTGGTGTAGTGGTTAGTACTCCTGAATTTGAGACATTTGCCTAGTTTCGAATCCCACTATGTCATCTTTTTTTTAAAGCATTTATATTCTTGAAGTACTGTAGCCTTTTGGTTGATGTTTGTAGCTTTTTTTTCCTCCCATGTTGATGTTTTTCATTATTCGGGTGAGGTTTAGTTGATATGAATTGATGTTTTGTAGTTTTTATGGGTGATATGGATTGATATTTGTTTTTTTTTCTCATGTTGATATTTTTTATTTTCCAACTGAGTTTTTAGTTATAAGAGTTGATGTTTATAGATTTTTTTGTGATATAGGTTGATGTTTGTAGTGTCTTTTTTCTCATGTCTATATTTTTCATTTTCCGGATGAGGTTTAGGTGTTAGAAGTTGATGTTTTTAGCTTTTGGGTGATACATGTAAATGTTTGTAGTTTTTTTTTAAAAATCATAATTTAAACTTTATTGAAGTTTTATGATTTTCAGAGTGAAGAATTTATACTCTTGAGGTACTGTAACTTTTTTGTTGATGTTTTTAGTTATTTTTTCTCTCATGTTGATGTTTTTCATTTTTCGAGTTAGGTTTAGTTGATAAGAGTTGATGTTTTGTAGTTTTTTTTGGGTGATATGGGTTAATATAATTAGCTTTTGTTTTTCCTATCATGTTGATGTTTTCCATATTCTATGTGAGGTTTAGGTAATATGAGTTGAAGTTTATAGTTTTTTTGGTGATATAGGTTGATATTTGTAGTGTTTCTTTTCTCATGTTGATGTTTTTCATTTTCCGGGTGAGGTTTAGGTGGTAGGAATTGGTAGTTTGTAGGTTTTGGGTGATATAGGTTGATGTTTGTAGTTTTTTTTTTAAAAAAAATGATAATTTAAGCTTCTTTGATGTTTTTTAATTTTGAGTTTATGATATTTATTATTTTCAGTTGATGTTTTGTTAGTTGTAGTAGATGTGTTTTCATGTTTTTTTGTCTTTTTATTTGATTTTTAAATATATTTCTTGCTGCAATTTTTAGTCGATGTTTTATAATTTTCAGTAAATGTTTTGCTAATTATAGTTGATGTTTATGATTTTCAGTTAATGTTTTGCTAGTTATAGTTGATGTTTATGATTTTCAATTCGATGTTTGATGTCGTATTCTCGGCCAGGTAAAATGGTTGACCTTCAACTTGTAATCGATGTGATCCTACAAGGAAGATCCCGGATGTGACTCCGAGGAAAGTACTTCGACGATCAAGTCACCAGAGCTGGTGTTTCTTTCCTTGTATTTATAGATGTCTGTTGTCTAAGATCGTGGGTTTCATCGTGGTTTCTACAATTTTGCATCGTGGTTCCTACAATATCAGTTTGTGGTTAAACCTTGAATTGTGTTTCCGCATTTATCGGTTCGTGGCTAAGCCTTTCAGATAAGATTCCGCCCTTCTCGATTTGTGGCTAAGCCTCTTGGCCTCGACTTCAGTTAACCTTATTCATGTCTTAGTCTTGGGATGAGCCTAAAGGCCAGCAACCTGTAATCCGTGAGCTAGGTATTCACCATAAGCCCCCCTAGCCATGAAGTCATTGTAAAACAAAGCGATGACTATATTTGTTGAATGTGTACGAACTGTTGTTCATAAAAACATATTCGTTGTTGTAGTAACATATGTTGTCTTCGCAAGGTGTTTCTTGCTTCTAGGCTGCGTGTGAGTTTTTGTTTGGATGCCTACTTTTTGAATTTGAAATATGATTTGATAGGCTTAGCTGTTAAGATATAATCCGAGATTCTCTCCTTATTATTATCTACGTTGTTCCAATTTTACCTTTCGTTGTCATTTCTTCCCTTAAAAAGGACTCTAAAACGACTGACTTAATTCTATCATTATTCAGTGTACCATCTACTCAAATTCCGCCGCCGTCTCGATTTCAGTAAAAGGTAACTTGCTTTTGTATCAAAATTTAATCATGATGTTTCTGATTGATTTAACTCCTCACTCTTACTTTTCACTGTCTGAGCTTAAATACTGAAACTTATTGCTTTTTTTAAAATAAACTCAATCTTTCGTCTACTTTGCCTCTTCCTAATCCCTTTGAGAATCATCGTTCTCCATCCCCTCTAATAGTAATTTTTTCTGGCTCTTTCTTTTCTCTCTTTCTTTGATGTACTCATTTTTCTGAATATATAAAGTATCTTCCTTCTTCGAATTTGTTGTTTATGCTTGAATCAGATCTTTTCCAGTTGTCTTCTCCGACGTACTATCTATTTTTATTTAATTTTTTGCCGGAATACTTGTATCTACATTTTGCAGACCTAATTAGGGTTTTTATTTCAAATTTTAGGACTCCTATCTTTTTGAATGTCTTTTTCTAATCGTACTGATAATCCCATAGAGGATGTCTTGGTTGACAATGTTCACTTTGAGGAGGATTTCGATCACGTCACCGGTTCTACCACCATTGACAACATTTTTTCCAACCACTACTTGGAGGACTTAAAGACTTATTTTCCTTTCATATCTTCGTTTGAGCTTAGGGCTCCCTCTAACTCTGAGAGTGTTTGCACTCCTCCTGTTTGTCACACGTCTTGTTATCTAGATTATCTCAACCTTGGTCTTCCTTTTCCCCTTCCCCAACATGTTATTGATCTCCCTTTATCATATCAAATCGCTTTGCCCCAGTTTCATCCTAAGGGTGACGCGATCATTATGGGCTTCCACCATGTGTGTACCTAAGCGAATATTACTTTTTCTATTAACTTGTTTCGCAGCTTGTATCATCTTTGTAGATTAAAAAACTCGGATGAACTCACTTTTTATTCTGTTATTCCTGGTGTTAAGTTCGTCAACAGCTTTCCTAGTAACTGCGTTGGTGTCAAATTTTTTTTATGTAAAATTAAATCAAGAATTCGATGAGATCCTTCTGTCTTGGAACTATAATGTTCCTAAGTCTAAGCTTCCTAGGCTCGGAGCTCATCTTACTGCTAATTCTGAGGCCGTGCTGACATTCAGCGAACACTCAATATGTCCACGCCATGCTGCATCTGATACTGAATGTGATTTGTTTGCTTTTATCTTGTCGTTTCACCATGTCATACTTGCTTTATTATTTATATGTTCTCGTCTGACTTGTGTTGTATACTTAATTTTAGATATGGATCTAGCTGGACGTGCCGTTGATAGGTAGTTTCTTTAAGGATGATGAACACAAAGATATGGAGGAGACGCCCATCCATCCAAACGATACCATTGCTAATGATGTCTCTCAAGAGAATATCACTAAAGAAAATTCCTAATTGATACCTACTGAAGGTAAAGCAACTGAAGGGGGAGAGGAGGTTGTTGATAACGCTACCGATGCCTCTTAAGAAAGGAGGAAGGAGTGACCTGATGGTTCATCAATTTCCTTAGTGCCTCCTGGGAAAAAGGGGTGCACTGGTCAGTCCCGTTCTAGAGCTCTGCCATGAAGCAATAATTTACTGGTGGAAGGGACTATTCCTGCTACTCTATCCAAACTTTATCTTCATGAAACGATGCTTGTGGGAAGCTCTCTGGAAGTTTGAAATAAAATTTTTTTCATTTGGTACTCTCTTATCACGATGTATAACTGTCATATTCACTTGTGTATTCCTCTATAAATGTTATAAGGTTGGTGAGAGGCTCCAGATTGTTAGTGAGCGAGTTGCCAAATTTTCCAAGGAAGACGGTTCGCTCCTGGAAAAGTGCAAGGCTAGTGAGAAGAAGTGCAAGGCTATGAAGATCTCTTTTGAAGTAACTGAGAAGCGTGCGCATGATGCTGAAGAAGACGCCAATTGGCTCCATTCTAAGTTGAAGGAGATACAGACTAATGGTCCAGCTTTACCTAGCTGCCCCCAAGTTCTTGCTGATTGGCTCTTTAAAACAAAGTCCTTCTTCAAACTGATTGAGGAAATTTCTAGCTCAGCTTGCAATGTTAGTTATTGTGAGGCTTTAATATAACTGCAGAGTGGAACCCTACTCTAAAGATGAAAAAATTGCCTTCACTAGCTAAGTTTGAGGCAGTACTGGAGCAGCAGAAGATTGCACTTAATGATGGGTTCATTCATAGGATTTTTTATGGTTGTAATCCTTATGCTCTATTATCACATCTCGCTGGTCTTCCTTCTTTTCCCTCTATCTCTGAGCTGTAAAGTTACCAAGTTGATTATTTTGAAAGCCTCACGTTCACTTTTCCTGATGCTACACTAACTTCTAACCCAGAGGCTGATGCACATGAGGAGAATTCTGCCTAGGATGCGAACCAAAAAAATTTTGCTCTTGTTGCCCAGAATGCATCTGCATCTCCTAACGAAGTTAGTTGATTTTTAGAGATGTGAATAATTTAAAGCAATATTAACTTTTGCCTGTAACATATAATGTTATTGTTGTGTACGTTCGCACTAAGTGTATTGTGTTTGATGCAAATTTAGTGTTTCTACTCCGACTTTACATTTTTGTTTCGTATTGGTTCGTATGCATGGTTTTGATATTTTGGTCTTCCATAAAATTTTAAATCTTCTTGACTTGTTGGGATCTAATAATCATTTTAGGCATCATCCTAGATCTGTATCATTTAATTTTTGGTGTTCTAGCGGGCTGGTTAAAGCTACTAGTTCCATATCCTTGAAATATCTTGAACTTCTTTCTAGTGGTTATTTTTCAAATGTTTGTATTTCAGATTTAAATTCTATCCCATTATGTCTTGGATGACACGTTCATCTTCGTGTTCTTCTGGGAATTGCTCATTTAGTAAGTTTGTTCCCGATGGTCACAATCTTGGATCCCTTTATAAAGATATCGTTCACATCATAGTTGATCTTGAAACTATTGGCGTGTATATTCGTTTTCTTAAGCTTCCCAGTTACATTCAAGAATGGGCAATGTCACTAGGAATTTTTCCCAAACTGACATCATAGATAAGAAGTGTTCTCGTACTGATCAATTATTAAATCTTCTGAAAAAGAAGCATGATGAATGCGACCATCTTTCTACATGTTCCACAGGGTGGCAGAGAATGTTTGACGAACACTTCGCTTTGAACACCCAATTGCATAGTGATAATGGTCACCTTCGTGTTGAGTGTGCACGCCTTGATTCATGTGTTCATCAACTTGAGCAAGCTTGTGTTGATTGTAAAGATAAACAAAAAATTGTTTCTGCAGGGACTTGTAGATCCACTGTTCGTAGTGATTGACTATGAATATTGGCGGTCAGAGGGTTAGTTTTTATAAGTAAGTTCGGTTTCATATTCGTCAGTTACCGGAGGAAATACACAATTTGGAGGAGATGAACAAAAACTATCAAGAGACCATTGACCTTATGAGTATGCAACTTGACCGCAACGAGTTTGGTCCTATAACTAATTTTAAGGTGTATTATGCAAAGTATCTTGATTGTACGGAATGAGTGGTCAAACTCGCCATCCTACTTACTTGCATATGAAATAGCATTACGATCATTATTATATCTGAGGAACATCAGGCCGCGCAATCCCGTCGTTGTAGTAGTTCTTCATCTTTTGGGTCCTCTTGTGCATCAAGGCATGGGTGAGGTGGAGGTCCGCCCCGCATCCGCCCCAATGGAGCGGGAGTAGGTATGAAATTTGGTACCTGCCATGGGTAGTGGGTCAGGCATGAATATTAGTTCACATCTACCCCATAACTGCCCCGCCCCACAAAATCCACTATATACCCACTAATTCAGTATAAATTATTATTTTTCCATAATGCACATATCTTACCTATAATATTTTCATGTAAATACAGTTAAAAATTTTAATAATAAAATTACTACAATAGAGTGGATTTTAGGTATTTTTGGAGATAAAAGAGATATAAGTACAATGGGTTTGAAGTGGGTAAAGGAACACAAGTGGGTAATAGGGCGGGGGAGGATTTTATGTTATACCCGATGAGGCGGGGATGGATTTTAGTGTTGTACCTACTATGGTTGATGGGGCGGGAATGGGTATAAAAATTTTAGGTAGGCATGAGTATGGAGGTACCATAATCTGTACCCGCCCCTCCCCATTGCCTATTGCTTACTAAGGTCCTAAACATAGAACTTCCTTAGGTTGATCACATACCAAGTGTCCGGAACACTGTTGCCATCAAATCTTTCTAACTCATAGCAGTTTGATTGGTGTGCTTTCGCTACCCTGTACGGGCTTTCCCATTTTGGGCATAGCTTCCCTCTTTCCTTTGCTAGATTTGCTTCATTCTTTCGCATTACTAGATCTCCACTTCAAAGCTGTGTCTTCTTGACTTTTTCATTATACACTCTAGCCATCTTCACTTTGTACTTCGTCTTCGTGATCGTTGTGTGTTGCCTTTTCTTTTCAAGTTCCTCTAAATCCAATTTCATTTTTTCTAGATTATCGCCTTCATTGTATTTTTCCACTCTAAGGCTTGAGCTCTCAATTTCAACGGGTATGACTGCCTCATGACCATAAACCAAGTTATACGATGTTTCCCCAGTTGGTTCTCTCACTGTTGTTCTGTACGACCACAGTGTGTTGGGTATCTCATCTACCCAACTAGTTTGCTTTCCCTCCAGTCTTTTTTGGATTTCTTGGACTACTGTTCTATTAGTTACCCCCACTTGGCCATTGGCCTAAGGATGAGCTACGGACTTAAACTCCTGCACGATCCCTAACTTCGATCCCCATTCGGTAAATATCCCACTTATGAACTGCGTGCCGTTATCTGTGACGATGGTTTGTGCACACCAAAACAGCAAACTATGTTCTGCTAAAAAGAATTTCTTGTTACTTTTGTTTTGTCCTCCTTAAGGGCTTCGCTTCTATCCACTTCGTGAAGTAATCGATTGCAACTATTAGAAACTTTGCATTACCAGCTCTTTTGGGGAAGGGTCCCACCAAGTCGATTCCCCATTTGTCAAATGGCTAACCTCATGATTTCACCTGCTTAGGCTGGTCTCACACATTTTATTCATGGGGGATAGAAAGCCTTTTCGTATAGGATTTCTCCCTCATACACATAATTGTGAGATTGTAGTTCCAACTTTCTGGCATGTACCTTGTCTTCTGGCAGTTTTCCCATCTCAAAGTAATCATTTAACGGTCTCATCTAGTTTGTTTCCTCTATTCAAAATGTTGATACAATTGTCGTGGTTGTACTTATGACTAGTATAACTTCTACATTCACGTCGTTTTGTCCTAGCAAGGAATCAAACCCAGTTGTTTCCAATTTAATTAAGGCGTCTGCCTTAGTATTTTCACTCCTTGGTACGTGTTGAATGTCAAAGTATTCTTATTGACTTATAAGCTGGCAAACTCTTCTTAAATATTTTATCAACTGCTCCTCTCCTACCTCATAATCTCCACACACTTGTTGTACTACTATCTCCGAGTCTCTAAAGCATTTAACGCTTTTGACCTTCATCCTGATCGTAAGGTTCCAACCTGCGTATTAGTGCTTCGTATTCAGCTTCTTAGCTGGTGAGTGGAAAACCAAAATGAAGTGAATATTTGTGCTCTCCCTCATCTATATTTACCAATAGTAATCTTGCACCACATCCTTCTTTATTGGATACTCTATCAACGAACAATTTCCATGCGATGGATTCCCACATTGACTTCCCTTTGTCTACTCCAAGATTCTCTGGTGTACTTGTCTCTTGTG
The DNA here is from genome assembly GCA_037428765.1 of Rubia yunnanensis. Classification (NCBI taxonomy): domain Eukaryota; kingdom Viridiplantae; phylum Streptophyta; class Magnoliopsida; order Gentianales; family Rubiaceae; genus Rubia; species Rubia yunnanensis. The sequence continues at coordinate 27,343,242 of CM075069.1, read as the reverse complement.
CATCTACTCTTGTCATTTCTGTAATGAAATCTACTAAAGCTTGTACCTTTACTGCAGTTCGCGGCTGAAATTGAATCTCGTATTGTCCCAATTCAAGAGCCTACTTAGTCATTCTGCCAAATGATTTTAGCTTTCTCAGAATGTTCTTGATCGGGTAATTAGTATACATAACTATGCGATGGCTTTGAAAATTACTCTGCAGCCTTCTTACTAAGTAGACTAATGTGAGAGCTAACCTTTCAATGGGTAAGCACAATATTTTTGCACTTTGTAGTATCCTACAGATATAGCATACTGGCACTTGTCTTTGCCCTTTTTGGCGCACCAAGACCAAACTCACTGCTTTTGTTGAAATGCCCAAGTACAAGTATGGAGTCTCTCCTGGTATTGGTGGCTTCCGTGTTGGCAACTCTTTGAGCTGTTCCTTCAACGACTCATATGATTTGTGACTATCTTCATTCCATGTGAACTTATTTTCCTTTTTTAGAATGTCGAACAGTGGGAAGTGTTTGTCCGCTGCTTTGGAGACGAACCTGCTAAGTGCCGCTAGCGATCCCATCAATATCTATACTTCTTTGATTGTTCACTGTTAGGGGAGATTAAGTATTGCTTGTATTGTCTCCGGATTGGCTTCAATTCCCTTGGAAGACACTTTATATCCTAAAACTTTTTCCCACACCAACTCTGATTATGCATTTCTTAGGGTTGAGTTTCATACCAATCGTACTCAGTGTATCCAGGGTCTCCTTCAAATCCTGCACGAACTGACATACTCTCCTACTTCTAATCACCATGTCATCAACAAATAATTTAACATCTCATCCAATTTGGTTATAAAATGCAGTGTCAAATACTTGCTGATATGTTGCTTCAGCATTTTTTAGTCCAAATGGTATCTGCACATAGTAAAATACTCTAAAGCTTGTTATGAAAGCTATTTTCTCCGCATCTTTTGGGTGCATCAGTATTTGGTGGTATCCCTTGTACGCATCCAAGAATGCTAAGACTTCGTATCCTGATATTTCTTCGACCAGTTGGTCAGTTTTAGGTAAATGATAGCAATCTTTTGGGCATGCCTTGTTTAGATCAGTAAAGACTATACACATCCTCCATCATGCATCCACCTTTTTTACCATCACCGGATTTGCTAACCACTTTGGGTAAATCACTTCTTTCAAAATGTTGGCCTGAACCAATGATCTGACTTCTTCTTTGATTGTTTTTTGTCTGTCACTAGCAAAGATTCTTTACTTTTGCTTAACCAGTTTGATCGAACTATCCATATTTAGTGAGTGGGTAGCAATTTTTGGATTGACTCCTCCCATGTTCTGTACAGTCCATGCAAACGTATCTTCGTGGCTTTGCGGGATATTTATCACTTTTTCTTGCACATCTGTTGGAAGAGATTCCCTATCTTGATTCACTTTGAAGTGTCTTCGTCATCCAAAATGACATCTTGAGTTTCTTCACCTAGATCCCATCGAGGTTCTAATTGCTTGAATGGGCCATTCTCCGAGATGGTACAGACAATTTTTGTTTGTTCAGTGTTTCTTCTTGCTTTTATTGCAATAACCATGCACTACTTAGTTGTTTGTTGATTTCCTCTTATCATTGTGATTCCTGGTGGAGTTGGGAACTTCATCATTAGGTGACATTGAGACCATATCTCTTTTGTCGTATTCATCCATGGCCTACCAATGATGGTGTTAAATGGGCTCTATGCATCCATGACAACAAAATCAGACATGATAGTACAATTTTTGTCGCTCACACTTATGGTAACAAGTAGTTGTATATTACCCAAAGGTGTCCCTGCTCCTCCTGTGAAGCCTACCAAAGAGGATTTAGACTTCTTCAAATTAGTTTGCTTGAATCCCAATTTGTCAAAGCAATCCAAGAATAGGATTTCAACTACACTCTCATCATCTACGAATACCTTGTGGACTGTGGCATTTCCAATTTTAGCGAAAATGACCATCGGGTCATTATAAGGTGAAGCATTGGGAATTGCATCTTCTTCACTAAATGTTATTGTCTCATCAGACGGAATCTCTTATTTGCAGGAACTTGTGGTGGAGACTATCTGGCCTTGGTTTTCCCGGCATTGTTAGATGGGGATTTGGTTGATCCATGAAATGATAGGATTACTTTTTATGGGGCATCATTAGTCAGGTCTTCTTCATAATCCACCACCTCTGTCATTTTTTTATTCCTTCTTTGCGTAGGTGTTGTACCCTGAATTTTTTCCATGGGTTTCCCACTTTATTGGCTTCTCTGTATCGGATTCCTCCATCTTCCATTCTGTATTGTCTCAGTTTCCATTTCTAAAATTCTCCTCTATATGCCTCCTTAAATCTCTGCTATTCTATGTTATGTACATGATCTTTGTGGAAAGCACAATAGTACTCTCTAGAGTGCTTGTCTGGTGGTTCTATCATAGGCATAGGTTCACGAAACAGCTCCATGTTTGCCTGCCAAGTCTCTTTTTGTGACTTCGTTAGAAGAGTTTCTAGAAATAGTGACATCCATGCCCCTGATTCTTTACCTTTGAAAGGGATGTTTCCCTTTCCCTTTTTGAAAAATACTCTCCGCGGATCATCCATTATCCTTTTTTCATCTCTTTCGTGCTCTATCTTACTATTGTTCACTTCTTCAGTTCGTACATACTTTTCAATCATTTTCTGCAAGTCTATTGGGTTTTCAGCCATATTTTTTTTGAGCTCCTTGTAAAATTACCCTGATTGCATGCCCCCCCCCCGTGAGTGCACTTAATGACGATTGAAATGACAGATTGCGAACTTGTAAACTTTTGGTAACAAATCTATTGTGGTAATCTGCAAGGCTTTATCACTTCGCTGAGCTATGTTGTTTAAGTCCACTAATGTTTTGGTAAACCTCTGCTTCTGATAGAAGCGTCCTAGAAATAGGTCTAGCGACTGTGCCCCACGAACGAATACTTCCACGTAGTAGATCATCCTACCATGTGATCGCTAACCAGATAAGAAAATAGGGAAAGCTTTACAGACCAACTCTATCTCCGCATTGCGAAATTGCATACTGTTGCGATAGAAATTTAAGAAATCCTTGGACGTCCAATCATAGATTTTCACATGCAATGGTAGCTTGAAATCTTTTGGCATTTTGAAATCACAAAGATGCGGTGCTAACAGCCACTAGTTTGTATCATCCTCTGCAACTATATCCCTCAATTCCTCTTCGTAATTAAGGTTGTCATGCTTTTGAATTACGTTTTTTATTTTTCGTTGGGGACTTTGGCCTGATCGTTGCCAATAACTGGTTTTATAAATGTTCGTTGTTTGTTTCTAAGAATGCTGCAAAAGCTCTCCTTTCCTTTTCCTGATATGCATTAGGGGTTTCAGCTTCTTCTTCATCGCCATATGTGTCCTCTCTATTGTGCTTTTGCTCTTTACTAGGAACATATTCTTGGTCTTCACTGGGATGTATATTCTTGTTACACCCAGTTGCCTTTTCTTACTTATGATTCGGACTTCTTTCACTTCTAGTGAAAACCATGTTTTCGCCTGAAGGGAATAAGGGACTTCAAAAGAAAAAAATAATTGCATCCCTACAGATAACGCCAATGATTTCGTATTCCCAGCCAGGCAAAATAGTTTACCTTCAACTTGTAATCAATGTGATCCTTCAAGGAAGATCCCGGATGCCACTCCGGGGAAAGTACTCTGATGATCAAGTCAGTATTTTCCTTAAGAGAATTAGTATTTCTCGGTTTAGTCTCACTTACCTGAGCAGGTGTTGCTTTCCTTGTATTTATAGACGCCCCTTGTCTGAGATCGTGGGTTGCATCGTGGTTCCTACAATTTCAGCTCATGGCTAAACCTTGAATCATTTTTCTGCATTTATCGGTTAGTGGCTACGTCTTTCAGACAAGATTCCGCCCTTCTCGTTTCGTGGCTGAGCCTCTTGGTCTTGGCTTCAGTTAACCTTATTCATGTCTTAGTCTTAGGTTTGGCCTAAAGGCTAGCAACATATAATTTGTGGGCTAGGTATACACTAATGATCATATTGATTTTTTGCAATTTTTATTTTTATAAATTTTTATAAATTTTTTGCTGAGTGCAGCTGGAGGGAAAATGATGGGGAAAAATAGAGATAAGTCATCAAAAAAATATTAGAGACGGGTTCCTGAAAAATATTAAAGATAGGCCCTGGAGCTAAAATTGCATAAAGGTCATTGTCTAAAGTTTAACCTGCCCAACAATAGACCGTCTCGAAATAAAAAATGTGAAGTAAAAAAGGCATTTTCTTATAGCGCTAATAATTATTAGCATTCAATTTAATTTAGGCAAAGTTTTGAAAAAAATGAAATTTAACTAAAATAATATAAAGGGAAAATATTTTAGTAGCAATATTAATAATTTATTAAGCAATATGTAATAATTATAAGTTTATAATTCGATTAATACAATCCAAAAATTTATCTTCATTTCGATTAATTTACTATTTAAACTTATGACAAGACAGAATATTGAATTGGTACGAAAATAAATCCAACTATAATTTATTGAGTAAACATTTCTCACTTCTCATCTAGAACGGTCGAACCAGGACCAGATTTTAAGATAAGCCACCTACCATTTGCAAACCTCCGATTTCGCCTTTCAAGTATTGCCTAAAGATACAGTTGTGACAATAATAAATAAGTACTCCCTCCGTCCCAGTCGACTGAGACGGAGTAATAGATGTAATGTCCATAGTCACACTCACATCCATTAAATTTGCTTTAGGGCATTGTTTGTGTCGCTATTCAATGCGAGGCGCTTCAATGTCTTGTCATGTGGCGAGATTTTATTGGATCATCCACCATTGTCGCTTCTTAAATTAGCTTTTATTAATAAGGAGCCATTTTTATTTATGAGTGTGTCTCTTGAAAGACGGTTTTTCCATAAGTCATGGAAAGACCAAGGTTTAAAGCGTAAATTAGAAGAAATTAAGATAAAATTTTTGGGTTGCATGAACCGAGTTATAAATTTTATAACTACTACATGTTGCATACTAAATTTTTAATGTTGCAACTAAGATTTTTTACCTTTTATTATTTGAATTAAACTCCGTCTTTCCATAAGCCTATGGAAAGACCATCTTTCCCAAGACTTTGCCTTTTATTTAACAAGAATCATTGTGAAATTTTAAAAAATATTTCAAATCAGCTACTCAATAATTAATGAGTTTGTGCCTGTTTATTTCTAAAATTTTAACCAATTAATAAATGATATTTAATATGACTTTGTGTTATATTTTTTATTATTTATAATTTAAAATAAAAAGGAAGTGCATAAGAACGAATTCCAAAAACCTGCAAGAGGTTTTCAACTCTTTTTTTATCCGTCTTAGTGCTTATTTAAGGAGGTCTCTTATTAATAGTTGGTTCTCATACACTTTTTATCAAAATTCATAACGTGACATTTAAGAAATACTTCTTATATCCATCATTGTGGATGCTCTCAAGTGACACGAACTTTAAAAAAAATTGGATAATAACTCAAATGAACCTCCAATAATCCCTTACCTCCCCTTGCTCTTGGTGGGAATTGAACTCATAACTTCATGGTAGTAGCACTAGATTTCAACTGGTAGGGTAACATTCAAATTTCCCACAAGTAACACGAACTTTAAATAGGCTGGGTACGACGTTAATGATCAATTTATTTGTACAGACTCAACTTTATGGGGTGATTTGTTGATAGGTAAAAGAAGTCTTACGGGTTTTCTAAATTTTTAAATAGAAAATGATTTTTTAAATATAATTTTTATTTCAATTCTAATAATTTATTATTTTTATAAAACATTATGTTTAAATTTCTTACTATGTTAATTTAGTAGTATATTAATTATTCATTCTTTAAATTCAACTTTCTTTCTCTACAAATATAGAAACAAAATCACATCTAAATTATTATTTTAGATTTTTTTAAAAATTTTCAGTATTAATTTTGGGTAGAGCATTAATATTTAATTTTTAAATTATTTTCTCTCTCTTTTGATATAGTAAATGAAATGTTATTTTTCCTTTTATTCTCTGTTTTAGAGAATGGAATACAATTTTTGTTGAAGTTAAAAAATTGTGTTAACTGATCAACAACTTTATTATATACTTCCTTAGTTTTCTAAAGTTTGGCACACTTACCATATTTGTATGTCTTTCTAAAATTTGTCACATTTTCTTTTATGGTAAAAAGTACATCATTCTCAAACATCCATTAAACTTTTTACTCTTCTCACTCAATTTTTTCCACACATTTAACTTATAAAAAAATAACACATAAACTTATAGTGTCAAAGATAGTGAGAAAATGAGGGAGTAGCTATTCTGTTGGATTAGCTCTAACGCTATCAGTTTGTGTATCTCCATTTCCTTTGAACTTGCTAGAATAAAGAGCAAAAAAATTTGTTAGAATTTTATATAACTATCATTTACAGTCTTATTCAACCAGTACCTTTTAATTACCTATTACGTATAAGTCTTTGGACGATTCACATACATAACACTTTAATTAGATCTTAACTTCCTACATCAAATTTCCGTTCGTCAACATTTGACCCATACTAGTATAGGCCATAGCTTTTCTTAAAGCATGTCACGTTATTTTTCAATAATTTATTCTCAAATAATGTTATACTAACTAAATTATTGTCCTACGTACACAAATGAAACACAAAAGTAATTTATGTGAAGTAAGTAGTGGACCAACAATAATCAACTAAAGGCTCCGTTTCAAAATAAATATGAAAAAAGCTAAAGGCCTACCGTGTTACTACCTCCCCATACCAAAATAAAATTACAAAAAAAATTTCAACTTTTTCAAAACATTTTTTAGCATAAATTTCAATTTCAATTTCAATTAATGTATAGGTTACAATATCATCATAGGATATATTGTTAGAATCTTTGCAACGTGTATTTTGTAAACATCAAATTTTTATACACCGTAAGTATATGTAACTAAAGTTATATGTGGTCAAACATGATAGTTAACAAAAAAAATATACTATAAAAACTTTATTTTGGGACGGAGGGATCTTTCATATCTAGATAAGTTTACATTTTATTTTATAAGAGCGCCTTTCATGAAAGGCAAAGTCTTGGGAAAGACGGTCTTTCCACAGGCTTATGGAAAGACGGGGTTTAATTCGAATAATAAAAGGTAAAAGGTCTTAGTTGCAACATTAAAAATTTAGTATGCAACATGTAGTAATTATAAAATTTATAACCCGGGTTGCATATTTTATCTTAATTTCTTCTAATTTACACTTTAAACCTTGGTCTTTCCATGACTTATGGAAAGACCGTCTTTCAAGAGACGCACTCTTCATAAAATAGATAAATATATATATTCATAAAATATTAATGAAAAAAAGAAGAAGTAGCAGGGTCTATTTGCATGAGAAACTTACATCTACATTAAATGATAGCTTATGATAAAAAAAAAAGAAAAAAGAAAAAGCGATAGCTTGTCAGTCGTATATATTTTGTTTGTGGAAGTCTTAGGAAAGCTGGAGAGGTTTATGGATAGCCTACACAACTTTTTACTTTGAAAGTTGTATTTTTTTACAGAAAATTAATATTACATCTTATTAGCTAAAATAAGTACTATTACGTACTGTACTTAAATGTGAAAATAATAAAATATATAATATAATAAAGGCAAAGTCTTGGGAAAGACGGTCTTTCCATAGGCTTATGGAAAGACGGGGTTTGATTAGAATATTAAAAGGTAAAAGGTCTTAGTTGCAATATTAAAATTTTAGTATGAAACATGTAGTAGTTATAAAATTTATAACCCAGTTCATGCAGCCCAAAAATTTTATCTTAATTTATTCTAATTTACACTTTAAACATTGGTCTTTCCATAACTTATGGAAAGACCATCTTTCCATAACTTATGGAAAGACCGTCTTTCAAGAGACGGACTCTATAATAAATACAAATGTATATAATTTAATAAATGCAATTTATAAGCAAAAAAAAATACAATAAACTATTCATAATTTAATGATAGACCATTTATCAGAAAACCTCCTCTACTTTGTTTTTATCATTACAAATGATTATATTTAAAAATTAAAACTTAACATAAAATGATAATATCCTTCTAAACATATACTGTATTATTTAAGCTAAAAAAAACAAGAATAGAAGGCTTCCCGAAAATTTTGCATTGGAAATAAAGAACTGAATGACCGAATAAAAATTTATGTGGTTGCGCGGGTTCGTATATATACCAATATAATCATATCTATTTATTTAGGAAAGTGTCAATATAATTCTCAAATAATTTTAGTGCAAAAATAACCCTAACTAGTTAAAGAAATGGTCAATATAACTATAAGATCCCATTTCCGCCATTTACTGTAAATTGACCAAAATATCCTTTGGGGCAAAATAAAAAAATTAAGTGGACAATTTTCCCCTTATTGTTCACCGGACCACCGTCGGACCGCCACGAAATGTCGGACCGCTGCCGGACCGCTGCTGCATCGCCGCCGTAACCGTTTGGGTTATATCAGCACATTTCTAAAATTTATTGGGTTATATTAGCACATTTGTAAAAAAATGTAAGGTTATACTAGCACATACTATAAAAGTTAAATGTGCGGTACTCGGCTTGCCTTAACGGGCGACTACATTATCATATACACCATTATCACATTATAAAAATATCTTATACACCATAAAATTCGACATCATAACACCATTATCACATATCGTAGCCTCATTTCAAAACTCACCTAAAAACCGTAGGTCGAATAACACATCAAAATAACAACCACACAAAACACCAAAAGTCATCCAATCATCAATTCAGACTAAACACAATAAAATATCATTAAAATCCATACATTCTATAGTATGTGCTGATATAATTCTACACTTTTTACGAATGTGCTGATATAATTCTACACTTTTTACGAATGTGCTGATATAACCCTATAAGTATCAGGAATGTGCTGATTTAACCCAATTAGTTTTCATAATGTGTTGATATAAGCCTACCTATTATGGCGGTGGTGCAGCAGTGGTCCGGTGGCAGTCCGACGATAATATTTGTGGTAGAGTGGGTCTCCTGACAGGCGGCCTATCCATAAGCTTATGGATAGGCCAGGGGCTAATTTACAATTAACAGAAATTAAAAACAATCGCAGGTCTGATTGCAAAAATCGGTAATAATCAATCCATACCAAACTCTTATGTGGCTAGTCCGGCGAGCATGGTGAATCCCAGATACAGTTGGAGGTGGTGGTACCAGACTTGCTCTTCCACCCTGAGCAGCTCATCTCCGACAAGGAGGACGCTGCCAACAACTTCGCCCGTGGTCACTATGCCATTAAGTACTCAAATCGATCGATTTCATGTAATTAGCCCTTTATAGTCACCGGCTCCACCAGCGGCATTGGTCGCAAAATCACTCACCAATTGGCCGAGGCCAGCAGCCGCGTTGTAATGGCGGTGAAGAATTCCAGCGCTGCTTGCGATTTGATTCACGACCGCCCATCTCTGGAGTTTCCACGGACTTGGCAAGGTACGAGCACTCAGGTTCTGTTTCTAATCCCAAAAAAACAGTATTCAAAGGGTTCTCTTTTATATGAAGTACTGATCTTTCTGTTTTCCATTTATTTTATGCATGGTTGAACCTGATCATTCACTAGTTGTTCAAGCATAAGAAGCAAGACGTGTTGTATGAAGCCTTGGAGAAAGTCAAGGCAGGTGTGTGATGATAACAAATGAACCTTACCCATTTTGAGTGTTCAAATTCGTATTGTAAAACGTGATTTGTAATTTTGTATGGAGTATCTGAAATGGTGATTTGATTTGGAATGCATTGATGTTGATGATAAGTGGTTGAATTGTTGCAGAATTGATGCTTCTAGGATTCATCTCCAAGCTTTTAACCGTGACACAAGGGCTAACGAGAAACCTTTGCATCCCTCCTCATGCTACAAATATCAGGAAGTCTTTTTTATTGCAGCATTACCCAAAGATGTCTAGAGGTATCAAGCACTGCTATGCTTCCTGCCCCTTTTTATTCCTTAGAATTTCGCATAAACAATAAAGAATTTAATGGACTTGTTAAAATGTAGTATCAAACAGCAAAAACCTAAAGTGAAAACTTGAAGCTCGCGTTGAATAAATTGTGATATTACTCACACATTTGTTTGATCATTGTAGGAGGATAGAAATGTCGCTCATCTCACACATGTGAGTGAAATGGAAAAGAAGATTGACACGGTGTCTCGTATCACATCCATACTCAAAGATGTTATCCTGAACAAGGTATACCTTCTCAAAGTTTTCGGAAGAATTGTAGCCCAGAGAGCATTTGGAAAACTTGCATTTTTAACGATTCTGGGACAATTCAAGTCTCTCATTCTCATTCATACTATAGATGGCTTCGAGATGTAACTACATGATGATACTTGATGCCACTTCTTTGTCCTTGGGAACATTACTTGATTCCTTTCATCTCCTTATGATGCTTGTTTTGTGTGTGGCCTTCCTTTCACATTGCTGAGGGTGTTTGGTTTTGGTTTTAGCTTTTCTGTGTGAAGGAAAAACTAGTAGATGATCAGTTTGAGAAGTTTAAAACACTCTTTGGACATAGGTGATATGTTTTCAATCTTGTGAACTTTTAAGGATTAGGGAAGAGCTGTGTACGTGTTTCTGCATATTTTTTGTTCTAGGACTTTCTTAGGATGTGATTTTGTAAAAGGATATTTCTTTTAAGGCTTCTGAAATAGCCTTTGTTTTACAACAGTATGTCAAGTCATTGTGTTTCTTTTACTTGGTTCTTGAGTTCCCGTGTCTGTAGAAAGTTATCACTTCGGTTATAGTTTGTTTTTTTGGTTTCCCTACTTCCTTACATGACCTCCTTTTCTTTCCTTTTTTCTACAGGGTGGATGTTGTAGTATTCGTAATATGGGAGCTCGTCATATTAGCATTTATGGTTTTCTCAGCTATTTCAGTATATTTTTATATTTTAGACATCTGAGGCTTGCTTTCATCTTTTTTTTGTTGCTTTTGTGCATGAGAATTGCAAAGCAAGTAAGACTAGCACGAAAAAAGAGGCGAAGAATGCTTCTTCTTCAAACAATGTAACAGTTGGTCTAATGTCCTACTCTTTTTCTATACTGACCAACTTGACAGTGTAAGTTGTGCCAAATGCTACCCATTCTTTCCTCATTTTAAACTAGATTTTCCAGTCCTATCTCGTGCAATTTCCTTTTTCTTTGAAAGTATATGCATTTCTGTTTGGTATCAATTGTTGTACACAGATGGTCACCGAGGCCTGAAGAAATTTGACACCCTTCAGAATACAAGACGAAGGTGCTGGCTAATATTATCGAACTTTTCACGTTTTGACTTCTTATTTGTTGAATCTTCCTCTGCTATCTTTTCATCTTGCACATGGGTTAAGATGAAACATATAAGAAAACTAATGCACCTTGTAATAAACTAACAAGTACATACTTGATTCTAATAGATGCAATATATAAGTAAACAGATGCAGTTTCTAATTCAAAATGAACGACCAAATATATATTTTTTATATAAAATGTCACAGAGTCACAACTAACAAGTACACACGAGATATCAACAGATGAAACATATAAGTAAACAGATGTAACTCATCATTCAAAACGTACAACTAACAACAAATGGAAATAAAAGGTCATAGACAGTACAACTAACAAGTACACAGTAAATACTAACAGATGCAGAGCAATAAAAGAAGAAAAAAAAGGTCATTTATAATACAACTAACAAGTACATGCTGGATAATATCAGCTGCAACATATAAGCAAACTAATGACCTCGTAATAAAACTAACAAGTACATACTGGATCCTAACATATGCAATGTATAGTAAACAGATGCAGTTCCCAATTCAAAATGAACAACCAACAACATATTTTTTATAAAAAAAAGTAATACAGACACAACTAACAAGTGCACACGAGATACTAACATATGAAACATATAAGTAAACAGATGCAACTCATTATTTAAAATGTACAACTAACAACAAATGAAAAAAAATCCTTCATTGTACGACTACAAGTTCACACTAAATACTAACAAATGTAACATATAAGTGAACAAATGTTGTTTCTAATTCAAAATGAACAATCAACAACATATGAAAACAAAAGGTCATACACAATACAACAAACTAGTACACACCGAATCTTAACAAATGCAATATATAACTAAACAAATGCAGTTTTTAATTTAAAATGAACAATCAACTACAAATGAAAAAGAAAAAGTCATACTCATTACAAATAATTTGTACACGTTGAATACTAAATAATGCAACATATATAACTAAACAATTGTAGTTCCTAATTCAAGATGAACAATAAAAAATAAATAAAAAGAAAATGTCTTACACAATAAACTAACTATTACACACTAAATATCAACAATTGCAACATATAACTAAACACATGCATAATATAACTTCTTTTGCAATTCAATCATGTTTGCTTCAATATCTTCGATGCTCTTCACACCCGATTGCTTCACTGGCCCCAGAATTATCTCTGCTTCCTTCTCCTTGTACTCCTTGTATTTCCCCCATAGCACGGAGTAGAGTCCAAACACAATCAAGATTTCCCAAGAACACTATAAACAAAACATATAATTGGTATCATGACTCAAAATAAATAATAGAGAATAAGTTCATTCCTTTATTCTCATATTATACACCAAACACCTCAAATACCTCAAATTTACAACAACAAAAACATGAAAATAGGACTGTGTTCATTTTTTGCTTCATATCAAACTGTCCCCTTTAATTTCATTAGGCAATTTGCCTAATAAGTGATGGAGAAAGAACAAACAACATGAATTCAACCGTAAATCCGACACAAAAACATACTATACCAAGTGCCAGGGGTTCATATCCTCACAACATACTTTCTCCTCGCCATTCTCTAGTGTATATCAAGTAGACGAGAGAAGCGAGATAGAGCGTAGCACTGTATCTTCTCATCAAAATAGAGAAAAATACAACAAAAAAATAAGCACACACTAGATAACCTATCAGGAATACACAATCTCACTAAACAAATACACTTAATTCAGCTAGAGCCTTGTCAATTACAACAAAAAAACCTAAATTCCGCCACACAAAATAGCAAAAATAAAACCAAGGCTAAATAATCAAAAACTAATTGTATACCTGGCAGAACTTGAGGGGTGTTGTTCGTTGGGGAGCTAGAGGATGTCAGAGACGAAGACGAGCATGCCACCGGCGGACTGGCAGTCGACGGTGGAGATCTGGTGCTTGCACTAGTTGAAGGGGAGGGCGGTAAGCATGGCGACGATGGATAAGTTTCGAACAAGTACAAAGTAAATGAATGTTCTGCTGCAACGTCGACACAACCTAGACATCCTATCATGATGTGCAAAAGTTGGTTTCATTGTGATGTTCCAACTATGTCAAAACTATCAAGGTATAAGACATTTCAGATTAGGGAAGGATAATCATGTGCATACCAGAGAAAGAGCATACTGAATTAGAAAGTTGTGGCAAGCTGATCCTTCAGGCTGCAAAATGATTACCACCTGGTTTTCTTCACAAAAAATCATAGAGAAGCTAGAAAAATTACTGCAATTATACATTGGAGAAAAACTGACACGAGTTGATGGTGAATTGCTCGCTTAACTTACCTAGCAACAAACTAGGCGGAACAGGAGCACTTGCAATGTAGGAAGTTGATCAAGCAATGCAGGTCCAGTCAGGACTCGGGTTCTACTGTGTGCTTGATATAGCATTTAAAAATAGTTTGCGTTAACTTAAACATTGCAATCAAAGCAGAGAACAGAAAAGCTCGCAAGATGTATCAAGCTTACAATGGTAACCGCACAGCACGAATTGCACAAATCCTTGCATCTCCACTGTCAGCAAACTCAGAAGCCAGGACACGGCCATCATCTCCAATATACATTGCATAATATCTTGGAAATAAAAGGCAGCAACAACATTAAATACTACCAAAAGAACACCACAAACTTACGGTTTAGCAGGCCGCCTGAACTGAGAACTCACATACGCATCATCCCTAGACCTCATCTCTATCGACTATCTTTTATTCGTCAAAGAATCATCCTTTATTAACTGCAATCAGAATAAGTCTCAAAATCCTATAGCAGAAATCATAATTCACAAACATAGACAAAGCAGCACAAACATATACAACTAACTAGTACATACATAATACTAACGAATACAACATTTAAGTAAAAGAGCGCAGTTTCTAATTCATAGCAACATATCATGCAGAAAGAAAGATACGACAACTGAAGATGAGATATCAAAGATACGACTAATGTGATTCACTGAAATATCAAAGGAAACCAAATTCAGCCAATGCTAATAGTACGGAATCTCCAACAAAGTTTTAGGTGATATCAATTGAAAATATAGTAAGCTTATGTAGCTAAAAAGTCTGATACAAAATCAATTTAAAGGGAAGACCTGTCATCCTTTGCGCCATTTGTTCTTAGGTATCACTGGTGCCAACTTTTCATCGTACTGGTCTCCCTTCTTGTCCAGAAAACTGCAAACATAACAGAACAAAAAGCGCTCAAAGCCTTGATCTATGCTGGATGAAATAGTCAATTTGAAGTGACTAAAAACATAGCATTTTGAGAAGGTTTGCAAGTTCATCTAAACTTCTAGACGAACCATAACATATTCTGGGCAATCTAGGTTCCGGTATCATCAAAATGCAAGAGGCGCAAATGAACCGTGCAATTCAAATAGACATAACATCAAACACCTGAAGTGCACAGACATCTCCCTACATTTCCACACCAAATTCCAAGAATTAAGAACATGAAAAGCAATAAACCAAAATCTAACCGTTATTGAAAGAACCAGAAGGTGCCAAGCGCCGACGAGATCCAGATGATGTAGCCGTCGTTCTCTGAGAAGCTGGTGGCGAGCTCCGTCGTGACCAGAACTTCTAGAACGCTCCAAAAATAAGGGAAGATGAGGAATCTAAAGAGGGATAATAGAGGGACACCTCTTGCTTGACTAAATCTCACATGCCGGTGGTGGGCTTCCACTACGGTAGCTATGGCGTTCGGAATTAGGATGAACTGGATATTTGCAATTTAACCCTAATTTTGTGTTAATTGTAAATTGGTCCCTGGCCTGTCCATAAGCTTATGGACAGGCCGCCTTTCCTGAGACTTTCCCTTTGTGGTATTAATGACTCGGAGGGTAATAAAGTAGTTTCCTATTTTTTTTAGTTTTCTTTTCTTGTCAGAAGGGAAAAATGTATTTTTACAAAATTCCGGCTCAATGATTGTACTTCAATGATTATCTAGGGTTATATTGACACTTTTGAACACTTGAAGGTTTTATTGATACTTGCGTCAAGTATGTATAGTTATAAAAGCACTTTTCTCTTTCAATTTAATTGTACTTCAACACAATTCAGTTCACTTTAATTCAACAAATTTTAATTTATTAAAAAAATTCTTAACTTGATTATCATAAAATCTTATTTTAAACCGACTAACTGTTAGATGTGATCATTTTATAATAGTATGATCATTAATTATTAAGGTGACTTGATATCTGTATTTATTTATTGCAATGAGATGCATATAATTACGAAAATCTTTAAAAGTGTATCTGTAAATAATTATAATCCGGAGATTACAAAATTAAATAATCATTTTTTTAATGATTATATAACCGTTAGTCAATCTAACATTAGACATTCTCTTTGCTTATCCTAGTATATATTTTACAACTCTTACTTTTAGTTCATTTCAACCCATATGGATGGATTGAATTCAACATAAATCGGAAGAAAAAAACATCATCTAAATATCAATTTACAATTACACAATACAAGTTCTTGAATATAAATGAGAATTCTTACAGTATTATGCTTTGAATTTGAATTTTAAAGATTGTACAAATTGGAATGTCCACTTTTTTACAAATTGGAATAATTTAAATTGACTTATCAATCAATATCATCAATGAAATTAAAGAGTATGCCTCAAAAAACAGAGGAAAAAGTGAAGTGTACGTCCCCCAACTGAATCCTTCACTTATGACGAACTGAACGTGGTAGTTGGATACAGTATACCCTACCCACGCGGCCATGCATGTCCCGATCATCATCATCAACTACATCCGACTGGGCAACGCCGGCTCCGTCCCGATCTTCTTCACAAGTTCCCGGAGATTAAACTTCTGGATTTTCCCGGTGGCCGTCTTCGGCAGCTCCGGCACGAAAACCACCGTCTTCGGCACCATGTAATGCGGCAACCTGGCTCTACAATACTCAATCACATCCTTCTCCTTGGGAACCGGCATCGCCCCTTCCTTCAAGCTCACGAACGCACACGGCGTCTCCCCCCAAAACTCGTCCGGCTTCGCCACCACCGCCGCCTCATTCACCGCCGGGTGCGTGTACAGCACCGACTCCACCTCCACGCTGCTCACATTCTCCCCGCCACTGATGATAATGTCCTTGGATCGATCCTTGATTTCTAGATAGCCGTCCGGATGCATTACTCCGACATCTCCCGTGTAAAGCCAACCGTCGTCCCTCAAAACCTTGGAAGTCGCCGCCGGATTTTTGAGATATCCGAGCATTAAACACCCGCCTCTCAGAACCACCTCCCCCAGTGAAACCCCGTCGTTCTTCACTGCGGCGCCGGTCACCTGGTCAACGACGTTGACCTGGTTCATTCCTAGTGTCATCACTCCTTGCCGGCTTTTCAGCTTTGCCCTCCCGCTCGCCGGGAGTATGTTCCACTTGGGCTTCCAGGCGCAGGAAACGACTACGCCGGCCACCTCAGTCAGCCCGTAGCCGTGGCTGACGACGAAGCCTAACGACTCCGTGCGGAGGACCACGGCGGCGGGTGGCGGAGCGCCGCCCGTCATGAAATGGACGTGGTGGTTATTATTCACGGGCTTTGCATGAGGGGAATTCGCCAGCATGTTCAGCACCACCGGAGCGCCGCACATGTGGGTGACGCCGTGTAAGGCGATGAGGTTGAAGATGACTCCGGCGTCGAATTTCCTGAGGCAGATGTTAATGCCGCCCACCGCCGCCATGCCCCAGGTGTAGCTCCACCCGTTGGAATGAAACATCGGCAGCGTCCACAGATAAACCGGCTGCTTCGGGACCGACCAATTAACCAGGGAATCAAAAGCGATGATGAATAGAGATCTATGAGAATGAACCACCCCTTTCGGGGCGGAGGTGGTGCCGGAGGTGTAATTCAGCGTCATCGGATCCCACTCATTTTCAGGCCTCACCCACTGGAAACCGGCACCAGAAGCATTCCCTTTGCTCACCAAACCCTCATAAGTGTCGTCGCAGTCATCCACCCCAGACAGCGATAATTCGCCGGCGATCAGGACCAGCATCGGCGACGTCAGGCCTTTCGGGAACCCCGCGATGGCTTCCAGAACAAGAGACTTGAGGTAACAGTCGACGAACACGAGCTTGGACTCGCTGTGCTGGAGCAAGACGGAGATGGTGCGGGCGTCGAGGCGGGTGTTGATGGTGTTGAGGACGGCGCCGGACATGGGGACGGCGAACTGGAGCTCGTACATGGCGGGGATGTTGGGGGCGATGACTGAGACGACGTCGCCGCGTTTGATACCGAGGGCTGAGATGGAGGCGGCGACGTTGAGGCATCGGGCGTAGGTTTCGGACCAGGTGTAGGAGATGGAGTTAAAGATGATGGAGGTGCATTCGCCGTACACGACGGCTGCCCTTTCTAGAAATGTCAGTGGGGTTAGAGGGCAAGAGTTTGCACCATGGGGTTTGAATTTGAACTCAACCATTATTTTTAATGTGTATAATGATAATGTACGATGTATAATATATAGGATTAGCTCAAATGATCAAATGTAACTGGGTGAGTATTTATTTTCCTCTCGCCTTGCCTGTTTTGTGTTGCAGAATAGACGGGATTTATGAGGGTAGTAAAGCTGGCTTTTCAACTAACGCTTTCTCTTTTACGGTGCATGATAAACTAAATTTGAATGTAAGTGTGGTGGTTTTGAAAAATGGTCATATTTGTGGGGGATGCATTGACTTTTTTTTTTTTACGAGGACGGATGTGTGCTAAGTATGCGTACTCAATATATCTTTGATTATTTTTATCGCCGGTGATGATGACGCATTCTCTCAATTTTATTAAAAAAAAATTATGCGTCCTCTCGATTTTATTTTATAATTCTGATTCAATCTTGTCTTTTCATATGCCTGAAGAAAAACGATCTTTTTCAAAATTTTGTTTAAGTAGTATATTTATTTTCAAAACAAAAATTATAATATTTTAATTATTATTTTTATAAATACATTATTTCTCGAGTTGTGTATGGGTCGAATTTGAATAAACCTATAAATTTCATATGAATCCATTTTTTAGTAATAATAATATTTCATAATTTATACTATAATAATAGTAACAATATTCGAATAAAAATATATTATTTTTTTATATAAATAGTTTAATTTATTATTTTTGTAATTATATGATTTTAAATATAAATATTATTAAATTATAGGGTATTTTGTAAATTAATTAAACTTATATTTACTATCAAAATAAAAAATAACAATATAATGGTTATTATTATTATATTAATAAAAGCAATTCAGATATAATATTTCAGATGATACTTATTGTATCCTCACTCGTTAATCAATTAAACAATGGAATAGTAATCCATCATTCACTATTTAAAGAGATAATTTAGGTAGGCATTTAAAAAAAAAGAAATTTGAGGATGCATTTTGGGAATGTGTCTCATATTTAAAAAAAAATAAAATTTGAGGATGCATTTCGGGAATGTGTCTCATATTTTCGGAGATAAATGAAATGAAAACCTTGGAGAACGAATTTAGCAAATGTGTTCTCCATATTTTCATCTACGATGAACTATTGTAGCCACAGTTCCAAAATTTTCTTACTTGTCAACAGAAAAAATTGGGAGGATGTCAATTTTGGGATGGTGGATCAACGATGTTCTAGGGTGTACTATATCACGCCCTGTATTTTACTACAACACTCCCTAATACTAATACGTATTATATCCGTATAATATTCAATTTAAATTATAGAAAATAAAAATAATTAAATATTCAAATCTTCCCATACCTTCGACTTCGTCTTCCCTGCTCCTCATCAGCCGGCGGTTGCGCCGCCGCTGTATGCCGGAAATCAAACCATCACCACTTTCCCGCTGCCACTCATTTTTCCGGCCACCCCCTCTCTAATCCAGAGCCCTGCGTCCCCAGCCAAACCCTCTCAGCCCCTCCGACGAGAATGAGAGCCACGACGAAACGGAGGTGGGCCGATGAAAATCAAAGTTTTCAACCGACGAGAAGGCATGTCCCCTCATTTTCCTCATTTTTTCGGCGATGATAACTCCTTCCGCCAGCGATTTGAAACGCAAACCGGCTAAAGGAGTGCTGGTGAAACGAGAGCGGGAATCGGGTGGGGTGAAACAAGAGTCGGGTCAGGCTGGTGAAACGAGAGCGGGAATTGGGCGGGGTGAGGAGAGATGGAACTAGGAAGGGCGACGAGATCGGGAACCGAGCAGGGTGGCGAGAGCGGGAATTGAGTGCCGAGATGAGAGCGGGAACCAGGCGGAAGAAAGGAGAGATGGGGAGCGAGAGGAAACGAGAGCCGGGCGACTGGAGTTGGCGCTGTCCCTGGGATGAGAACGGTCGGAGATGATAACTAGAGATTGCGAGATCTGAAACGAGGATGGCCGGAGATGGTGAACCACGACGGAGTAAACGACGGGAACATGGAGAGGACGCCGGCGGAACCCTTTGGACGGCCACCTCTACTGCCGGTGAAGCCCATTCGCCAACCACCGTAGTCCGCCGCCGCTGACCACGGTGGTCTGTCACCGGCCACCCCAGCAGCGGTGCTCTAAAATTTAGTTTAAAAATAAATTTTTTATTATTAATTATTCCCTATATTTATTTTTTAAATTAAATTCAAGACATGTATAGTATTTTAATAGTATAAATACATGGCACAACCTAATAAAATACAGGGCGTGATTTAGCGATTCACATGTTCTATTACACCATCTATACGTGTTCGGAATGATTCATAAAGTACATGTGATAAATAATTTCAGAAAAATAAATATCTTGTTGACACATCCACTTATGCATAAACAATCTACTGATGCAAAAGGCTATTACGGCTAGCCCTGGGCCGCCCTGACCACCCGACACCACAGGCCTGGTCAGGGGGGTAAGTCACGGTAACTAGCTGCCAGGATCCAAGCTAGGGCCGTACTCGCAGCCCACCAGGAGCCCCACCCGCCACGTGGCCCGAAAGCCACGCTTTGCGCAAGGACAACCCACACGGTAGCGTACGAGCTTCGATCCCGGGGTTCCCCTCTAAATTCACTTGTCCCAACCAACTGGGTACACCCGCGGGTGTAACAATCTACTGATGCAAAAACAAATATATGAGTCTCTTGTACGATGGTGGTTAAAACAAAAAAGAAATAGGAAAAGGAAAAAGAAAAAGTGGGAAATGACTATTTTGCTCTTGGAATTGACTCCTTTATCCGAATTTGATGCTTTGAACTGAATGGTCATGACTCAACAGTATGTAAGTTGAAGTGTAAAAATTATTATTTTTAAATAAGGTGTTAAAAGTGAACGATGACAAGAGTTTAGAAGGTCACAAAAGACGTTTGTCCTAAAATATACATATAAATAAACATATATATATATATATATCGTTTGTCCTAAAATATACACATATATACACACACACATATAATAAAAATATCATGTGAGATCTTGTTTGGTTTATCTTAATATCTATTCTAAATATGAACTTTTTATGTGACACTATTATATGTAGTTAGAGCTATCGATGCTCAAATACAGTCTTTGAAAACCGTAAAAATGTGAGGGTGTTGTTTGAACTGGGACGGAGGGAGTATTAGAATCCCTTGACTCTATTATGGTGTCAATTTATTAGAGCATGGTTGGATTGGTTGGCCCTGTGGACTTATATTCTTACTATTTGGCACGTGACCCCTTTCTATTCACGTTTGCATAGTGAATAGAGTAAACGACTTATGTGGCTCTCAAACTATCGTCATCGTTCATCTTTGGCCCTCCACTTTTTTTTCAATACTTTTGGCCCATGAACTTACAATTTGTGGTCATTCCGTCAATCCGTTAATGTATGGTCAGAATGTTAATTTTAGGGGCAAAATTGATATTTTCATTTTCATTTTTCTTTTTCTTTTCCCTTTTCCCTTTCTTTTAATTTTCCTTTTTCACTTTTTCCCCTTTTCACTTTCTTTTAATATTTCATCTCCTCCAGGTGGACCACCACTTCAGCCTCTCATCTTTGCCACTCTTCAGCCTCTTATCTCTGCCACCGCCTCCGACCATTTGCCTCTCCTTCAGCCCTTAAACAAATCCAACTCACCATCCCCCTACTCGCCGATAGTCCAATGCTTGTACCCCCTTCGTGGCCCACTCTCGTCCAAGCTCTGGGAAGCTTGTCGCCGAAGATGGAGTCGAGGGAATCGTTCGCCTCCGAGGCTACTGACGGGAGAACTCGGCAAAATAACCTCGTAACTTTGGGATAAGGGGTGCTCTCCTATCCGGTGGTGAAATAAGGTGATATCGGATTTTTCCCCCAATTTTAATCTAATTTCCCGTCGAGACGGAAGGATTTGTTCGCCGGTGGGGACCTGGAACTTTGTTGCCGGTGATTATCGCATTTGGAGTGGTGCTGGGCTTAAACTCAATGGAGAAGTTGGGAGCTGAGTTGCTGCGGTTTCGCTAGTGATGGCTCGATCGAGGGCAGAGCTGAACGACGGTGGATGGGTTCCAAGCTCTAGTGGCGCGATGGAGCTGGTTCACCGGAACTGCTGAGGAGCGGCACCGAAAGTGCTACTGGAGTTTGGACGGTGGAGTGGTAGAGTTTGGTGATGGGGCAGTTAGGGTTTTGAGTGTGGGAGAAAGAAGGGGAAAATGATGTGGGCTGAAATTGATCGGCTGAAAAGGGATATGGGAAAAACAATAAAGGAAAAATGAAAAAGGAAAGGGGTAATTGACCATTTTATCCTTAAAATTGTCTCTTTGACCAAAAGCTAACGGTTTGACCGGACGGAAGGGTCACAAGTCGCCAGTTTTGTTAGTCCATGTGCCAAAAGTATGGCGAAAAAGTGGAGGGCCAAAGGTGAACGATGTCGATAGTTCGAGGGCCACATAAGTCATTCACTCTAATGAATAATATTGTTGCATGCGATGTCATCTTTTAAGTATCTCACATTGATGAAGGGCTTATTATATAAGATCATGGGTCACCTTAGTCGTGGTAAATGGGCAAACGGGTCAAATATTGATCGGGTAATATGAGTAATAAAATATATGGGTACAACCCATTGCAATCCATTTTATGACAGTTCAAAAATAGATCGGGTTAAAACTCACTCAATCCGCTGGTCGAAAAATCACTTAACCCACGAGTTGAAAATCAATAAACCTATGGGTTTCAACTCAGTTACTCCTTCAACCAGATATTTATTTAATTCATTACCCACTTTATCCATACTCATTCTAGTTTAAAAATAGACACTCTACTTAACCCGCATATTACAAGTTTATTTGACCACCCTTAAATCACCTTTACGTGATATCAATTAATTTTAGGGATATATACCTATATAACCCTACCTACTTCAATAAGTGCCAATATACCCTTCAGATAATTTTTAGTGCAAAAATACCCTACCTACTCAATGAAAGTGCTAATATAACCCTATGGAATATATTCCGGCATTGACTTGCCATTTTCGATCATTGACCGACCGGAAAAAACCAAAATTCCATTTGAACCAAATTAAATATATTTAAAGACTATTATACACTCAATTTTGCCACCTCCACCACAACACCATTGCGACGCCTCCTCGTCTAAGTTTCCTTAGGACACCAAATCTGATTTTGTGCCTAGCTTTTTTGGTCGGAATTGTTGTTTTTCTCTGTGTTCTTCAACAAATTCATCAGAAAAAATGTTCACATGAGGAAGAAACAGGTCAGCGGCATAAAGGTTCGCCATGTGCCCAAATCCCGACGAGCTTTAACTTCGGCTCTATTGGCCATGGCGAATAGATTTACTGTGGACAAAAACCGACTCTTTGCCTAGATTTTTGGTCGGAATGGCTTTTTTTCCAGTGCCTAGAACAATAAGAAGAAACACCTGACTTGTTGCGGGAAAATTTGATGATTTAGAGGCTGGGGAGGGTGGTGTTCTTTGTTTTCCTGCGGAGAACAATCAAGCTCGCAGCTGGGTCTTTGACCCGAGTGAAGGAAACATGTCTTGAGGTGTTAGGGTTTGAGACCCGACTAGAGGCAACTAATTGAATGTTGTCGCGGCAAAGAACAAGGCCCGACCGCCTACACCCCACCCACACAGCCACACCTCTCTGCCATCATTACAACGCCTTTCCGTCCAAGTTCCCACTTCCCGCCGACACCCCACCCATGTCACCTAGCGCTGCTGACACCCCTCTCATGCAACCATACTTCTCTGCCACCATCGCGACACCTCCGACACCACCCACCATCGTGATGCCTCTACGCCACCCTTCCCCGGTGCAACTGCAAAACCTTAACCCGCCCCGCTCTGATGCCACCCTATCTATTATGTTATTTCATCTTTGAATCAAGAGAAGAATCAACAAGATAAATATTTTGAGCAGCAGCCCCGAATCAAAAAAGAAGCAAGGAAAAATGGGGTATAATTGTAATTTTAGTTTATTTTTCGTCTTTTGTTTTTTTCCATAGGGGTAAAATATCTTTTCACTTAATTCTGGCTAAACCTTACCGGAATGGGTACATTGAACTTACCTTTACTATGTAGGATTATATCGTACTTTCAATTCTCAAAAGGTTATATTGGAACTTGTGTGAATTAGGTAGGGCACATATTATACGATACCCCAGGGATATCGTGCTTATTGTATCTCTAGTATGTTGTTTCAATTCAAATGCACAATTATAGATATCCCTAAAACATCTCCTAAAATAATGGACGGTAAATTATTATTTTGTTAATATTTTTATTATTGGGGATACAATAGTTACTATATCCCCGCAGTGCCATATACAAACTGTAGGTAGGATTATAAAAGTACTGTTCTCTTAATTTTAACTTAGAAACACGTAACCTAATAACTTGCATATCTAATGTGAATTAAATAATCTATGATCTCAAAATGACCATTCTTTTCCAAATCCAAGAAATCATAATGTGACGGCATTCTATTTACCATTGACTGTTTATCAAAAAGTTCTCGTTATAACGTTAACGAGACAGGACTCTGAGAAGATGAGAAGTAGAGAAACATAGAATTGAAAAAATTATCCTGTGAAATGACAAATCTACCCTGAATGACCATTTGTATCAACCAACAGTATGGGAGAATTGTAAAGTCCAAAATGTTTTAATTGGCAATTTGTGATTATGTTGTAATATAAAAGGAGTCATGATGGAAGAAGGCCAGTGTGAAAGTATGAATCCGAGAAGGATGAATCTCTCCTTAAACTAGTTGATTCGCTGCATATTTCATCTCCCATATTTGTGGGATTGGAATAAGATATATATAAAGTTGGAAGAAGGAAGGAGATTCGGTTGTGAAAAATGATTGGGACGAGATATTCTAAATCCCTTACTTCAAGGGATTAGATTGGCTAAATCCTCCCTTTATCAAGATTTGAATTTACGAAAATATTATGAAGATAGTGATTGATTCGCATAAGGAAACTATGATAAAGGGTTATATATGGCAGACATTACAGGCTAAGCTACTCACGAAATTATAGAGAGAAATCTGCAATCAGTTTTTGGGTTTTATCAGAGTAGTGCAGAGCTGTTTATTGGTGTTCCAACATGATCAACGTTGTTTGATCTCAAAGTTTAGAACGAGAGCCTTAATTCCTCGGGAGGAGGAGATCCAGTGTCGACAGAGATCGAGTTCAGAGGGAGTCTGATCAAGGCGGATCGGCAACTAAGGGAGCTAGTAGAATTCACGAGTTGAATTAGAAAAGATAAGTATTTGTAGAATGCATCTTGTACTATCTTTCTAATTAGTGGATTCATTCTGAACTGGCCAAACCCCGCAAATGTAGGTGATTCTCACCGAACTGTGTAACCATTTTTGTGTGTCTTTAAAGTTTTACTTTACCTACAAACTTGGTTAATCAGATGATGTTGAAACACAGTAACCGCAATTGAAGTAATTAGGTAAAACAAAATTTTCAAGAATTTCTTTTAAAGATTGCCGAGAGATAATCCCAAGCACCCTATAATAGATATTGTTTATTTTTTGTCTGTCAACCAGTGGTATTTGAGTAATTATTTGACTTCCTTACCTTGCAAAAATGACACCATTTTGCTTCTTCTAATTCACTGCCTTTCTCATCTTCTTCTACATCGCAAAATTTTCCCTCTTTCTTCTTCACCGGAGTTGTTTTTTTCCCAATCTTCATCCAAATTTCTTTCATCTTCTTCTTTATCACAGTTGTTCCTTACCGTTCCTACCGCTACACCGTGTCTCACCATTTCAACCTCTCCACCACAATCCATCTTGCCCGACCACACTATAGGTAGCATTATTCTACTCCAACGACAAGGGTAAGACGTGGATGGTGTTGCCTCGGTTCCAATTTCGTTGAGAACGTGATCGAGTCGCTGCCGTTCCTGGTTAACACGTACAACATGGAGATATATTGAAGATCTTATCTGGGTTCTGCAATTTTTGCTGAAAAGTTTGATCCTTTTGGATTTTTGTTGGGTTTTATTTTTTGGTGAACACTCATGCTCTTGTTAGTTACAGTGGTGAGCATTCAAGTTCTTGTTTGATTATGATAATTTATTTTAGCCTCTGTGATTGCTATTATATTGGCTGAATTTTGGTTGTTTTAGAGTCTGAAGATTAGAATGCACTCAGGTTATATTAATTGAAATTGGTTTGTAGTTCTATTTGTAGTTTAAAATTGGGATATTTGTTCTTTGAAATAATTAAGATTACCTTGTGGAAAAACACACATCGATGTTTAGATTTGAATTGGAACACTACATAGAGTGGACTAGGTTTTGCATATGCATGATCAAATTCTACATGTGATCTTGAGGTTTAATCTTCGGAATCAAGATTATCCATATTTGTTAGGTCTTGGAGGTTATTGTAATTTTTTTATGTATCACAAGTAAAAGGCACAAAAGGAATGATGGCTATCATCTTGAAATAATATGATCATGAAATTAGGTTAGGCTTAGGTTATCTTGTCTCAGCTTAACCAATTGATGCATTAGGCGTTTATGTCATAGATTGTAGTATAATGGGATAGCTGCTCTGGTTGTTTATCTAACCATGGAAGTGAGCTTACTTCCTTAAGATTTTTGGTGCATGGTCTTATTGGTCTGTATTGAAAAGTTTGTTTTTGTTGGTTTATGCCGCATAGTTGTTGGAGATGTCGCGGAAAAAGTGTGTCATTATTCAGCCATTGTTGTATTAGGAATATATTACCCGGTATTCTACTACGTGTTGTGATTGAATCTTATTTTGTCGTGTTCTTTCAGGTGATTACATGGATTCTGGTCTCGGGTTATCCATCAGTGCTTATTCAAAAATTTATTGCAGTCCTGCAAAGTGTGCATGTGCCAGTGTTTCATATGCACAAGAACTTGTTGTGTCTGCTGCAGAGCTTAGTGAAGAGGAAAGCAGGAAGAGAGAAGTGGAAGAGAGGGATTTGATCATTAACCGACCTGTGAAGTCCAACAGAGTGAAGATGTCGAAGGGGCTTAGTCTTTTGTCAATTGAAATAGAAGGATTTATCAGTTTAGAGACATTCCATTCATTTCTTATTCTAATTTCACTTATTTGAGACCAGGGACAATATAGAAGGAAAAGCACGCTTGTGCCTTTGTTCATAAGATCTTGAGCCTCACTCTTGAGAACGCTTGTTAACCATTTGACTCATTTTTGTAATGAATTCTGGTTTTCCAAGCAAGTTCTTGATGTGTGTTATATTGTGTTCATATTTGGTGGGATTATTATGATTTTATTGAGATATAATTTGCACTTTAAGGTGTTTTTGGTGCAGGAATTCATTAATTGCGGAGAATTGAGAGGGAGCTATACATTGTACTCTTTTTCCCTTAACCAACGGTTTTTTCCCACTGGGTTTTCCAGGTTAAGGTTTTTAATGAGGCGATGTGCTCCAATGGAAAATGTTCTTATTTTATAAGGCATTTTTCCAGAGATGAAGGAAGAGAGGCAAAAGAAGAATTGCTGAAGTTATGGGGTGAAAAGTGAATTAGTGAAGACATGTGGATTTGAAGGAAATAAATATATTCACTGCCCATATTGATAAAGATTGTATTATCTCCTTCCATTGGAAATTCCTTAATTGTAGGAATTAGTTATTTAGAATTAGAATAGATATTATCTTATTTCCTTATTTCTTCTATAAGAAGAAAAGTAATTAGAAGCTGATTTGGATTTGGTTTTGGTTTGGTGTATATAAATATATATACACGGCAAGACGGAACATTATTCAGGGAGGAGTTCTTGTAATTTTGGACGCAGACTTGTAATCTTACAAATAAGGGGAGACATTAGCTCTGTTCCTTGTGAGGACATCTAAATTTCTTGGTTTGATTTTACTGTTTCCGCCATTATTCAGTTTATTGTTTCCATTCCTCTTCAGTTTATTTTAATTATGTTTATTAATTATATTATTTATTTGTTTGGTTTAATTATTATGAGTAGCTAATTTATATATCGGCATGGAATAACAATCATTAGTTTATGAATCGTGAGGCCTAATTGTTTTATAATTGATTCTTATGTGTTCTTGATTGTTCTTGGTTTATTTTATTCTTGATATATTTGAGCCTGATCAACTTAAATATTATTGGGATAATGCTATCTAATTCTACCAATACGTAATCGTTGGAAAGGGTTAGTAAGTAGCGAGATCTTGTGAAAAACAGCTAACTAGCTAAGACTGTAATAGCAAGATGGGGAACAATTAAGTGTGTGTTACTACTTGCGAATACTTGGGTAATTGCTATATCAGGTTCTTTTCATTCTTAATGCTATCGAGGGGTGTATCTGGTTCAGCGAATACTTTCCGGGACCATCTTGGTAAGAGAAACAATTAATTAATTATAATTGGTTAATTGTCGATAAAGTACGAAAGAATTGGGGAGGTTAAGCGTACCTACTTTCCTATAACTGATAGATGCATATGAATTGATTTATCTTTGCGCCTATGATCGATGTTTAACTAATGTGAGTTATTCCGAGCCGATTACCTTATTCATATATTTTATAGACAATTATATATTTTAGTTTGCATTATTATTTTATATTTTATAGTTACATTATTAGTTGTTAGATAAATCTAAAAATTAAGGCGTGGTGGCTACACCAAAATTGTTCTATATTAGTAGCTATTTTATTATAGATTTTGCTCCGTTCCTCGTGGGATCGACTCTGCTTACTACTGTGCTAATCTCATCTATAGAGTTTGCAGATTATTTTGGTGAGTGAAACGACGTTCACCAAATTGGCGCCGTTGCCGGGGAACGGTAGTTAATTTCTATTTATTTTGCTACTAATTTTTTTGTTTTTTTAGTTATTGGTATATGACCAGGTCCCAGGAGCAGGAATTGATATTTGATTCTGAAGTTGAAAAGACAGCTAGGAAGAATTACAAACTCGCCAGGGAGAGGAAGCTGAAAGCTGCCGCAGACCCTCTGTTTGGCCAAACAGAGGCTGTTTCCGAGACAGAATCCGAATCAGAGATTAAATCCGTTCCTGATACTGTAATGGGGGACAGAGGAGAGGCAGATCCCAATGCTGACAATCCGTACATGTGGGAATTAACGGGGCATAGTGAAGAAGACCCTCCCACTCCGATCTCATTGCCAGCAACTGCGACTCCTGTGGAGATTAAGCTGGCATTGCTGAACGTGCTTCCGAAGTTCTATGGGAAGAGTAATGAAGACCCTTACAATTTCTTGAACGAGTTCATCAAGATTTGTAAGGTTCAGAAAAGACCAGCTGGTGTCACAGAAGATCAATTCAAGTTGGTGGCTTTTCCGTTCAGCATGTCAGGGACAGCGAACCAGTGGTTTTCAAGCTTGGCTCCTAACTCCGTCACTTCCTGGAATGCGCTCAAGAAGCTGTTTTTGGACTATTTCTTTCCAGCCACTAAGACGGATGCTCTGAGGAAAGAAATTTCGAGCATCAAGCAGGAGTATGATGAGCCGCTGAGTACATTTTGGCTGAGGTTCAGACGATTGGTGGATCGTTGCCCTAACCATCGATACACCGAGGGGCAACTGCTACAGTATTTCTACCAAGGATCCACATCTGCGAACAAGGATTTGCTGAATACCGCAAGCAATGGTGGATTTTCAGAAATCAGAGTCAATGAAGCAAAGGAGATAGTGAAAAAGTTGATCAATTCCAAGAAGGAGTATGACACTGATGAGATCCGAATCCTGAAAAAGGTGGCACAAACAGAGCCTTCGAGCCAAGATGATTTTAGGGAGAGGCTAGACAGGATGGAAAGGGTACTATCCAAGTTGGTGGAAAAGGTCACCGTTGCTAGCACGTCAGTTGGTCCTCCAGAAAAACCTTGTGACATCTGCTGCAGTCCAAACCACGTCACTTTACAATGCCCCCTTGAAATGAATGAACAAGCTAATACCATGGGGAATTGGAATGATAGGCAGCCAAGGAGGGACCCGTACTCAGCTACTTATAATCCGGGATGGAGAGATCATCCCAACTTTCGATGGCGAGATCCGGGAAATCCGGTACAACAACCATATGTTCCACCCCATCGAGCTCCTCCCCCTCCATATGCTCAGAATCCACCACCTCCTCAAGGGAAGTCTATGGATGAAAAGCTGGACATGATGATGGGCATGCTTCAAAACCAGATCCAAAGTTCGAAAAAGACTGAGGCTACCT
The DNA here is from genome assembly GCA_037428765.1 of Rubia yunnanensis. Taxonomy (NCBI): domain Eukaryota; kingdom Viridiplantae; phylum Streptophyta; class Magnoliopsida; order Gentianales; family Rubiaceae; genus Rubia; species Rubia yunnanensis. The sequence continues at coordinate 27,313,153 of CM075069.1, read as the reverse complement.
TGGAGGAGCACACACGTCAGATTTCACAGCTGTCAAACTCGATGAATGAGCTCCGAATGAAGCAACCTGGATTACCATCTCAAGTGCAACTTAACCCCAGAGAGACGGCCAATCAGATCACGTTAAGAAGTGGAAAGGAGCTTGAGCCACTACCTCCGAAGACCGCAGCAAAAGGAGCTAAGGAGCAGTCGGAGCAGTCTGCAGGAGGCCTCGATTTGGCCAAACAGAGGCCCCCGACAGAAACAGAAAGTGAGGTACAAGGGCATTTTGACCAAACCAAGGAATCAAATCCAAGGTTGGGTCAGAATGATCCTCTAGTTAAAATTCTTCCTCCTTTTCCTCGTAGTTTAGCTAGAAAGAAAGACGATTCTGTTGATTTCCTATCTATCTTTGGAAAAATGGAGATTAACCTACCTTTCTTGCAGGCTATAAGGCTTCCACCTGTGAGCAAGTTTTTGAAAGATTTTATTGCAGGGAAACCTAAAGACTCAAGCAAGATCATAATGGGCGAGTCGGTTTCAGCTGTAATCCAAAAGAAAATACCTCAAAAGTGCAAGGACCCAGGTATGTTTTCCTTACCTTGTTATATAGGAGATAAGAAGATCAATGCTGCCATGTGTGATTTAGGAGCTTCAATTAATGTCATGCCATTATCTGTATATCAAACTTTGAAAGGGGCAGAAATGGTAAATACTAGAGTAATAATCCAATTGGCAGATAGATCTTGTGTATGTCCTGAAGGCTTGTTGGAAAATGTGCTTGTGCGAGTCAATAACTTTGTGTACCCCGCAGATTTTTATGTGGTCAAAATGAATCATACTAATGATAAGGGAACACAAGGGGTATTGTTAGGTCGTCCATTCTTGAAAACTGCAAACACCATTATTAATGTTGGGAATGGAACTATTTCTCTTGATTATTTTGGTGATAAGTACATACTCAATATTGATAAACCCATGCAGACGACTGTAGATGCTGAGAATGTAAATGCAATTTATCATACTGACCCATTTGTCCAAGATTCTCTTGAGACTAAAGTTTTGCAGGACAAGTTGGGAATTCAAATGCCTACAAGTCCAGAAGAGGAAAATGTTCAAGTTTCAAGTGATTATCAAGAAAATGTTGATACTCTTCCAGTGAGTATGGAGTCGCTCAAGTGTGAGGAAGAAACAAAGTTCCAACTCCAAGAATTGAGAGATCTAAGATTGAAAGGGTTTGATCAAGCTATGCGGTACAAGGAGCGCAATAAGTTGTGGCATGACAGAGATTTGAAGCCTAAGAAATTTGTGGTTGGGCAGATAGTTCTTATATCTGAGTCAAACTTTCGACATATGTCATGGAAATTCAAGTCTAAATGGACTAGACCATTCGAAGTGGCTTATGTTTGGCCTGATGGGATGGTAGAGATTATAAGCATGGACGCAAAAAGGGCATTCATCATCGATGGTCATCGCCTTATGCCGTACTATGATACTTCTCAGGTGGCATTAATGGAAGAAATTCCATTGTGCCCAACAAATAGTCATTAAAGGCATCCAAAAGTCTAGCCAAAGACTATAAACAAAAGCGCTAGTTGGGAGGCAACCCAATTTTCTTAGTTTTTTTTCTTTCTTCTTTTAAGTTTTTATTTTTTTATCTTTTAGGAATTTCAATGTCTCATCTGATCTCATTTCTTGATCTACAGATTTGAAGTACTTGAATTTGCACCATGGAGAATTCACACATTTGGAAAGCTGGACTCACAGGCCTCTGTTTGGCCAAACGGAGGCCTGCGGCAGAACCTGACTATGATCAACCGCTTTCCTCTTGATTGAGAATTTCTCTCAAACCCACCACTATAAGTTCCCTCTTTCCCTTTTATTTTTTTTTATGATGTTGTCTCTGTGTTAAACTTTTTCTCATAAGAGCTTTGCATTATTTGCTTGAGGGCAAGCAAAGTTTAAGTGTGAGGAGGTTTCTTGTGTGTTTTGTTTTGTATTTAAAAAAAATAAAAAATATTTTTATTTATTTTGGGTTTTTTATTTTTACAGTGAAACATGTGTTTTTTGTGTTGTTTGAGTCGATAATTTGACATGAGAAAATTTTAGTGACTCTTGATAAAAGTACCCTGCCGGTTGTAAACTTCATTGTAACAAACTTGGTAAATCTAATATGCCTTGAAGTTATTGAATGAGATTTTCTATGATTTGTGAAATTTGATTGATATGATTTTTGGGATGACAAAAAAGGATGAGTTTAATTGAATATTTTAGCCTACTAAAGTGAGGTTTGAGCTAGAGTAGAGCACTCTCTACATCAATCTTTGTTCTGAGAGATCACATTGTTATAATTGGAGTTGTTATGTGTGAAAGTGATGGAAGGCACTAGGATGAACCACACAGCTTAAATTGCCTACCAATTACATTAACCCCTAGTGAAACACTTTGAAGCTTTGACTATGTTCTTTGATATGAGTTATTATATATTTAGCCAAAGCCTTGTTTTATCCTTTCTCTTGGCCCTATTATGCATGTTCTTGGAGTTAATGTTGATAAATCCATCCATTGTGTTCTCTTGAGTTGATGACATTACTGAGTATGTGTCCAGTTTGCCCAGACTGAACGGTTTCAGAAAATTGAATGCTGAATTTTATTATGAACAGTGACACTGGGGTTCCGTTTGGTCAAACTGAGGGGCGTAACAGTGAAAAAAAGAGAGAAAAAAATCTTATTGTTATGTTGCGATTTTCTCTCAAAAAGTACCAGTTTTGGACTGTATTGAAGAAGAATGGTGCTGAAAAAAAAGAAAAAAAAGAAGGAAAAAAAAGAAAAGAAAAAATAGCACCTACACTTGATGTGATATTACTTGGCTTTCTCATAATAGCCATGAGATGAAGATTGTTGGTGAATGTCTACTATACATGGATGATGGTTGAAGAAGAAAACATGCATAATATTTTGATCGATATTGTTTGAGCTTAGAACCCTTAGGATCTCACCAATCTGAATGGTCCCTAGCCCCGTTACAACCCTTGAGAAAGACCTTCCTGATTTGCATATTAACTTCTCTATGTTATAACTTGTGAATTATGTGAGTGATTGTCCTTCATATATTGAGAGTGATTGAGTGAAACCGTGAGAAATATTCATTGCTTGTCCGATTTTGACTAAATTGATGATTAGATTTCCTGATCTTGAACATTTTCATTTAAATTACTTTAAGGGTTGGTGATTTTTAGGTGCGTTAACGTGATCCTTTACTCCTTGGCAGGGGAAAATTTATCGTTATAAAAGTAGAATCTAGAGTTTTTAAATGTTGAATTTTTATCTGTTTAATTGTGTGATTTGTGTTTCTATCTTACCTTTTCTTTTTAGGGTCATTTTAGATAGAGTCATATGAGGGAATTAGAACTTATGAACACTGCGGATTATTGATTGTTTTTATATTCTTCACTTCATACTTGAGGGCAAGCATGATTCAAGTGTGATGATATTTGATGTGTGTTATATTGTGTTCATATTTGGTGGGATTATTATGATTTTATTGAGATATAATTTGCACTTTAAGGTGTTTTTGGTGCAGGAATTCATTAATTGCGGAGAATTGAGAGGGAGCTATACATTGTACTCTTTTTCCCTTAACCAACGGTTTTTTCCCACTGGATTTTCCAGGTTAAGGTTTTTAATGAGGCGATGTGCTCCAATGGAAAATGTTCTTATTTTATAAGGCATTTTTCCAGAGATGAAGGAAGAGAGGCAAAAGAAGAATTGCTGAAGTTATGGGGTGAAAAGTGAATTAGTGAAGACATGTGGATTTGAAGGAAATAAATATATTCACTGCCCATATTGATAAAGATTGTATTATCTCCTTCCATTGGAAATTCCTTAATTGTAGGAATTAGTTATTTAGAATTAGAATAGATATTATCTTATTTCCTTATTTCTTCTATAAGAAGAAAAGTAATTAGAAGCTGATTTGGATTTGGTTTTGGTTTGGTGTATATAAATATATATACACGGCAAGACGGAACATTATTCAGGGAGGAGTTCTTGTAATTTTGGACGCAGACTTGTAATCTTACAAATAAGGGGAGACATTAGCTCTGTTCCTTGTGAGGACATCTAAATTTCTTGGTTTGATTTTACTGTTTCCGCCATTATTCAGTTTATTGTTTCCATTCCTCTTCAGTTTATTTTAATTATGTTTATTAATTATATTATTTATTTGTTTGGTTTAATTATTATGAGTAGCTAATTTATATATCGGCATGGAATAACAATCATTAGTTTATGAATCGTGAGGCCTAATTGTTTTATAATTGATTCTTATGTGTTCTTGATTGTTCTTGGTTTATTTTATTCTTGATATATTTGAGCCTGATCAACTTAAATATTATTGGGATAATGCTATCTAATTCTACCAATACGTAATCGTTGGAAAGGGTTAGTAAGTAGCGAGATCTTGTGAAAAACAGCTAACTAGCTAAGACTGTAATAGCAAGATGGGGAACAATTAAGTGTGTGTTACTACTTGCGAATACTTGGGTAATTGCTATATCAGGTTCTTTTCATTCTTAATGCTATCGAGGGGTGTATCTGGTTCAGCGAATACTTTCCGGGACCATCTTGGTAAGAGAAACAATTAATTAATTATAATTGGTTAATTGTCGATAAAGTACGAAAGAATTGGGGAGGTTAAGCGTACCTACTTTCCTATAACTGATAGATGCATATGAATTGATTTATCTTTGCGCCTATGATCGATGTTTAACTAATGTGAGTTATTCCGAGCCGATTACCTTATTCATATATTTTATAGACAATTATATATTTTAGTTTGCATTATTATTTTATATTTTATAGTTACATTATTAGTTGTTAGATAAATCTAAAAATTAAGGCGTGGTGGCTACACCAAAATTGTTCTATATTAGTAGCTATTTTATTATAGATTTTGCTCCGTTCCTCGTGGGATTGACTCTGCTTACTACTGTGCTAATCTCATCTATAGAGTTTGCAGATTATTTTGGTGAGTGAAACGACGTTCACCAGTTCTCCAGATGCTGATTAGGCGTCTGGACATGTTTTATGTTTCCTTTAGAGGGGAAAGGGACTCGGTTTTTATGCGTGATGTATATCTCGATTCTCAGCTGATTGAAAGGGGTAGGCTCCTGAGGAGAATTCTGACTCAGAGGAGGATTTAGACAATTTCAATTAGCTATGCAAAAGATTTAGGGATTCAATTAGCTCCTAGGGAGGATCTAGTAAGGATTTATGTCATACAAGGAGAAATTTATTGTGAGGTGCTATGAGGTGGAAATTAACAAAACTGCTACTGTTGAGACCATTGCTAATCTCCTACTAGTATTGTGTTTTTCATTTTTTGTATTGGTTATTAGTAAAGGTTAATGCTTTTCAAATTTTGCATTGACTTTGTTGAGAGGGACTCTTAGATTGATCTGGGATTTTATATGATAAGCATTAAAAAAAGTTGTTGAAAAAAAAGTACTCCCTCCTTCTCTATGATTGACACATTATTTTTGGGTGTCAGAAGTTAAGAGATGTTAAATGAATGGTTGAAATTGAATTGAAAGAAGAAAAAGTAAAATGAGTAGGTGTAATAACCTTATTAAATTTTCCATAACTAGAAAGTGGCAATATAAAAAAATCCCAAATAGACAAGTGTGTCACTGATAGAGGAGCGGAGGAAGTAAATCACCGTTGTATTCATTCTTGCTTAAATTCAAAATTGGGTTTTGGTTTTTCCTGTGCAGATTTTTCCCATACTATTTTTTCCTTTTAATCGTGTTCATTGTGTGTGTGAGTGTTTTTACGAACCCCTCAAGCCATATAAACTATATAATTATCAAGTACTTGCATGGCAACATACTTTCCATCCAAGCTCACTGTCAACATTAAGCTGATTTGTTCAGTAGTCTCTTGTCTAATGCTACTGAAATCTGTGAATGAAGGGAAATTCAAGAGGCTTTGGATTTGTTAGTTATGACTCTTTTGAAGCATCTGGTGTAGCTATAGAGGAATGCTCTTCAATCTTCGTTGGATACTATGTCCTTTATTGCTACTCTCGAAGTGAAGAATGAATATACATGGTGAATATCTTAGATTACCTACTTATGTATACTTTATATATTTTCTGTCTAAAGAACTTTATAAGTTACTCCATTGTAATGCTCTTTAGTGAGCTTGCCTGGGTGATGGATTGTAAATTAGATGGCGAGCCATGTTCTTCCCCATTTATGTGTGATCTCCACACTTGAAATCCTTGAGGTTTCTGTCATTAATAGTTGGATATTTCTCAGTTTTTATCATGTTAAGAACAAGAAGCTTATTTATGCTAGACTATAGCACATGATCAATTCATTTATGTTTCTAATATGGTGTGGCTTGATTGCACTTTCTCAAATGAATACTAATGTGATTATTGAGATTAGAGAAAACATGTTTGATGATGTTGTTCATTGTAAGAGTTAACCTCGTTTAATATGTAGGCACAATGGGTAGCATTAATTCAAGGTCATCAATATCATTGTTTTTCCACAGTCAGTTAATTCAGTTAACTAGAAGAAAGAATTAATGGGTAGCAGTACAAGAGAGGATTCAAGTGGTACATTGGGCGAAGAAGCCTCGAATGTAATGAAACAAAGAGTTGCAGCTGCGAAGCAGTTCATAAAAACTCACTACAAGGCACAGATGAAAGGATTACAGGAGATAAGATAGCGGTATGTATTTTACATTTCTTATGCACAGATGTAGTGAAGACTCTATAATGTTTTAACTTTTAGTTACATTGCATTTCTTTCATAGACATCAAGTTATGAAGATTTTTACTGATATGTAACTTTTGAAGTTAGTTTGATTTTTTTGTTGAAAATGGTTAGAAATTTTCTTTTTTTCTAAGCAGACGAATATTTTTGGAAAAGAAGTTGGCTAGGGCTGATGTTTCACAGGAAGATCAAAGTAACCTGCTGAAATTTGTGGAGACTTGGGAAATGGAATATATGCGTCTGCAAAGGCACAAAATGGGCCCTGACGATTTGAGTTATTGAAAATGATTGGGAAGGGTGCATTTGGCGAGGTACGGATCATTATAAGATTCTTTGTTATGCTCTTTGTTGGTTCCCAGTGGATAAAGTTATTGCTCTCGAGTGTTAATATGTGCAATTGTATTGGACTTCCTTTTGGTTCATTCTCTATACAGTTCCGAGTTTGTAGAGAAAGGACAACAGGGCATGTGGACGTTATGAAAGTGCTTAAGAAATCTGAAATGCTTCTTACATGCTGGGTAACCTAATCATCAGTCCTCCAACTGTCTGACCTGTCATTATGTTTCTTGGTTATGTACTTCAATGAGCTTAGCACGGTGATTATATCAAAGGTTGAGCATGTAAAAACATAAGGGAATCTGCTTGCAGAGGTGGACAACAGATGCATTGTGAAATTGTACTATTCTTTCTAGGATGACGAGTATCTCTATCTTATCATGGAATATCTCCTCGAAGGTGATATGATGGCATAATTAATGAGAAAGGACATCATAACTGAGGATGAGGCGATATTCCTTGTTGCCGAGACTATGTTGGCAATTGAATCTATTCATAGACATAACTATATACATAAGTCTGTACAAGAGTTTCAATGAAACATTATGATATCCATTTTTCATATGTTTCAGGATTGCATAGTTTCACCTATTCCTTTTCTTTTTCTGCAGAAATATTAAACCAGACTACTTGCTACTTAATAGATATGACCACTTGAAATTGTCTGACTTTCAATTGTATAAACCCTTAGACTGCAGTACCTTAGAGGACAAGGATTTTGGTGGAGTGGAAAATATCAATGGATGATCAAAAGGAGTGGAATATTCTGATATGTGTACATGCTTGTTCTGATCTTTGTTGTCACGTCCTCAGTCATGGATTTGTCATTTTTTTCTGCTATCTGCTGCAAATATGCGTTGCCTGATCTAATATATTTTTTATGCCACTCTCCCTTTTAGAAAATGGCCTGAGTATGCATATTCTGAACTACAGTCCATCAATATTGTTGGTGCAAGGTGGTTGTTATGTCGAAGTGGAGTCCCACAAAACTGCTCCCTCATGTACAAATGCAATGATATGCTATTGATACAGATATTTATTACCATTCAGGTGATGTTGGATCAACTGAATCCTGCTAATCCTGCACAAAGAGAAGGCGCGCAATCTTACATTTTTTTGTTAAGAAGGCTGAAAGTAGATGTGAAATACTTTCTCCCTCGTAAGAAGAGAATCATATTATATGCTACAATGATTGAACATCATAAGAACTTTATAGCTCTGCTTGTGAAGAAGACTCTGGAAAGTCATTTGTACGAAAAAGGCCACACTGGTGGCATGAGGGGTAAACTTAATAATATAATGATCCAGCTTTGCAAATCTTGTAAACATCCAGATTTATTGGAGTTTGATCTTGATGGTTCATCTTGCTATCGGCCCGTGGATGAGATAGTTGCTCATTGTGGCAAGTTTCGGTTATTGGATAGATTAATTGGGAAGCTATTTTCCTGTCAGCTCAAGGTTCTTATCCTTTCTCATGGACCATATCTTGGATATCATTAAATATTATTTTAGTAAAATGGTTTGAAGTATGTAGAATTGATGGCAGCGTGAAATTGGAAGATAGTAGAAGGTAGATAAATGAGTTCAATGATAAAATTATAAAATAATAGTCATAGCTTTGGACTAATAGTCATAAAATATCAACCTTACTTCTGCTGATAGCTTTAGTATCTCATTTTCACATTTTGAAAATATCTCGAAGAAACCAATTAGTACTCGATATGTTTATATCACGAGAGAACCATGCGATCATTATTACTAACTATTAGTATTCTACGAACTTGGTAAAAAAAACGGTGTACAAATGAAGCAATACGCAGGCCATGGAGTAAGTGAGCTCCTTTTGATGCACTGAACTCATATTCAAGTGATTATTCTATTAAAAATAATCCTGCATTTTGCATTCTAAAAAAATTTGCGTCTTTATTGCAAAATCCAAATTTATTACCTTATATACAGGGGGTAAATTTATTGCACAGATTCATTTTTGCTTTCCACTAATTTGCTAGCTAAATTGATTATTTAACTTTTTTAAAAAATGAATGACACTTGTTATAATGGAAGGCTTGGCAGACTACTACCTGTTTATTAACTTTAAAAAAGAAAATACAATAATAGATGGGACATAAAACCTTACCTCAAGAAAGAACATTAAACTCCCTATCCATACAAAATTGATTATTTCCCTTTATAATTCACATAATTATTCTTTGATTAAAACGATTATTATATTATTTTATTTTTTAATATAAATAAAATATAAGACGTAAATGTTACTTTCCCGTCTCAACTTAACTTGCACTCTTGTTGTTTGCACGCTGTTAAAGAAACATGTTTGACCATTAAAATTTTTACCTACGTATAATAATGACAAATAAAAAGTTGATATTTAGAAATTACTTGTTACGAGAAATTCAACAATAACATATGCGATGATATTGTTGTTCATATATATTCAGATAGGCGGTCAAACTTTAATAGATAATAGTGTCAAAACAAAACAAGAGTACAAGTTCAGTTTGGACGGAAAAAATACATGTTAATGAAATTATTATTTTTAATCAAAATCACCGCACAACGTGCGGCGGGACTCCCGCTAGTATAATATAATAGAGCTGCATAGTTTAATTTATAAGTTAAAATTAGGGACGGGCAAAATCATTTGAGAGCTGAAAATAACAAAATTGAATAATCATATTTTGAATTAGATTTATATTTAATTTCTAAATATTCTAATCTATTGAAATAAATTTATAAATATGATTTATGGATAAATTTTAAATCTTAAAACTAAAACCAAACCTGATCCAAAATATGAATAATATATAAATAAATTATATATAAAAAATAAATACAATTCTAAAATAGGAACTCATTATAAGAGAAGATGAACTTGAAAATAAAATTTTGAAATTATTTGTTGCCATTGGATAATTTTGATGATGCAAACGCACATGTATAATAAAGGTAATGTTTTTATAGAGTTTATTTAGACTGAAGTTCAATTGCAAATCGTTGTTGTTTACTCAATTTACTGCACTCCAGAGACAAGTTTCGACAATGAAATTGTCATCCGTTCTGCAGTTCAGATACTTGTACCTCCGTTTTACCGATCACCGCCGGCCATTCACCGCCGGTCGACACCAGCCAGTCAACGCTGGTCAACGCCGGTGGGTCAACGCCGGTAAATACCGGCCGGTCAACACATCGATTCACCGATGACAGTCACCGACCAACTCCCGGTGGTCATCTCCAATGTCACGACGCCAGCATCCATCGGTCGTGCTCCACCGCCAGACGCTGGTTCCTCTTTGCCGGTCGTCGTCGGTCTACCTACATCGTCCGTCACCGGTACTTCTTCGCCAGTTGCCGTCGATCCACCTTCTACCAGACAGAGTGTTCGATCTCGTCGTCCACCGTCGTATGTGGCAGATTATGATTGTGATGATTATGCTTGTGCTCTTACCACTGAAGACCCCCCCATTCGATTACGTTCCCTTATGCTTCATCACTTTCCTCAGGTGTTCTCTACCCTCTTACTGATTATGTAAATTGTGATAATTTTTCTAGTATGCATTCTAGATTTTTGGGTGTTGTAACTTCTAGTGCAGATCCCACTACTTACTCTGAGGCTTCCCGTCATTCTCATTGGCGAGATGCTATGGTTGAGGAACTTACTGCACTGGAGCGAAATCAGACATGGACTTTGTCTCCTTTGCCTGCACACAAGAAGGCTATTGGATGCAAATGGGTTTATCGGACAAAGTTTCGGTCATATGGTACTATTGAACGTCATAAGGCGCGCCTCGTGGTTCTTGGGAATCGTCAGGTTGAAGGAATTGATTACACTGAGACTTTTGCTCCGATTGCGAAGATGAGTTCTGTTCGCTTGTTTCTGTCCGTTGCAGTTATTCGTGGTCGGGAACTGCATCAGATGGATGTTCATAATGCCTTCCTCCATGGTGATTTGCATGAGGAAGTGTTCATGCGTCCTCCACCTGGCTACACTGTACCGCCTGGTCAGGTCTGTCGCCTACAGAAATCTCTTTATGGTCTTCGACAGGCTCCTAGAAATTGGTTTGCTAAACTGGCTCAGGCTTTACGAACATTTGGATTTGTTCAGAGTCAGGCCGATTACTCTTTGTTTGTTTTTTCTCGTGGATCAGCTTCTTTACATGTTCTGGTTTACGTGGATGATTTGGTTATTGCTGGTAGTTCTTCTTCGCTCATCTCTGAGTTCAAGAAATACTTAGGTTCTTGTTTCCATATGAAGGATCTTGGTCTGATTAAGTATTTTTTGGGCATAGAGATTGCTAGAAGACCGGAGGGGATGTTCCTTTCGCAAAGGAAATATGCTTTGGACATTTTATCAGATACCGGTTTATCTTTCTCTAAGCCGACTGACTTTCCGATGGAGTAACAGGATGATTTGGCACGTGTTGAAGGTCCAGCCTACCATGACCCGAAGCAGTATCAACGCCGGGTTGGGCGCCTGATCTACCTGACTATTACTCGTCCTGAATTGAGTTATTCAGTCTACACTCTTGCGCAATTCATGAAGTCCCCTTGTGTTCCTCACTGGCAAGCTGCTGTCCGTGTGTTGCACTACCTGAAGAGTCATCCTGGTCAAGGTTTATTTCTCTCTTCTCGTAGTACGTTACAGTTGACTGCTTACTGTGATTCTGATTGGGCTGCTTGCCCTATTACCCGGCGTTCTCTTTCTGGTTACTTTGTGATGATTGGTGATTCTCCGATTTCTTGGAAGACCAAGAAGCAACCTACAGTTTCTCGGTCTTCTGCTGAAGCGGAGTATCGTGTTATGGCTGTTACCTGTTGTGAGTTGTTATGGCTTAGGTCTTTACTGAAAGATTTAGGGGTTGCGCATACTGCTCCTATGCGTTTGTTTTGTGATAGTCAATCTGCTCTTCATATTGCAGCAAATCCAGTGTTCCATAAACGTTCGAAGCATATTGAAGTTGATTGTCATTTTGTCCGGGATCTTGTGCAGTCCGGTGCTATAGTTACTCATCATATCCGTACTACAGATCAACCTGCGGATTTATTTACCAAAGCTCTCGGCCGTAACTAGTTTCATTCATTACTTGGAAAGTTTGACATTTCTGATCCCCATGCTCTAACTTGAGGGAGTGTGTTAAGGAATTAGAATATTACTTGTAATTGTATTTATATTCTATTACCTTTTCCTAGCTAGTATAGGTATCATGTACTACTATATAATGTATCCTGAGTTCATTAATAAAAAAACAGATTATTACCCTTATTTCCTACATCATGCTTCGATGTTGGAACTGATAGCAAAGAATAACCGCCATCTAACGAAATTTTGAAATTGCCTATCATCAATATGACTATTGAAACACATATTCCTCCAAGTTCAGAACTTGAAACTAGACGGCAATTTCTAAAAGTGTTAAGGAATTAAAATATTACTTGTAATTGTATTTATATTTTATTACCTTTTCCTAGCTAGTATAGGTATCATGTACTACTATATAATGTATCATGAGTTCATTAATACTTAGGTTCTTGTTTCCATATGAAGGATCTTGGTCTGCTTAAGTATTTTTTGGGCATAGAGATTGCTAGAAGACCGGAGGGGATGTTCCTTTCGCAAAGGAAATATGCTTTGGACATTTTATCGGATACCGGTTTATCTTCCTCTAAGCCGACTGACTTTCCGATAAAATGTCCAAAGCATATTTCCTTTGCGAAAGGAACATCCCCTCCGGTCTTCTAGCAATCTCTACTTGTAATTGTATCTATATTCTATTAACAAAACGAAATCCATTACAACCGTATCACATCATTAATGACAATTTATGCATTAGTCTACACACTAAAATTTTAAGAACAATGTGTGTATACTCACTAATTCTTTAAGTGTAAATCAAATTTGGGGGCAGAATATGGAATACTTTGGACTCGGGGTTATAAACGTTGAGGCACTGAAAATTGAGGGACTAAATTGCAAATAGTCAATAAAAAGGAAACCCTCGTCTTCTTCAACATTTCCCGGTGTCGTCTTCTTCCACTGTCTCCGGCGCCGTTACCCTAACCCCAAATCCGCTCCGGTTCTGATTCAGCGTCACATTCAACTCGGTTCTGATTCAGCGCCACATTCATCGCCATGTGCACGGGTCTAATTCGACACAATTGGTTCAATGTTGCCGTCGTCGTCAGTATGGAAGAAAGCTCAGGACGGAGAACGAAGGCTCCGATTCGGTCACAATCATTTGTTTTTTCCAGATTCCGATGGAGGCCCTGAACGCTGAGTTCATAGGACGGAGGCTTTGAACGAAAACTAGATGTGCTCTTCGCGTTCTGGTGCCCTTCCCAGTAAAACTGAATCATGTTCTGCAATCGCGATTCTCATGCCTTTTTGCGCGAAACGTGCGATTCGTTTGGCCTCCATTTGCTGAAGTCGAACGCCGATTCACAAAACCTAACCTTGAAATTTATTTGCTATAAATTCCGGTGAGAATTCGCCGGCGTTCTACTGCTAGTATAGAGTTCATTTCCAGCCAAGGGGGAAGGGGGAAGATCGGTCAAATTCGGGTCAAACATGAGTAAAAGAAAGGCTGAAAAATTAGAATATGCTTAATGGACTGAGACTGTCTTTGGGTTTGATTATTTTTGCTTTAACATGTGTTAGGCCTAATTTCTAAAACATCACCTCCAAATAATAATTCCTCTTACTAAAATATTTAAATATCAAGGTTAATAAAATTTTAAAAAACTAAATTAAAATAGATAAACATCACATAAAAAATAAAATAATTAAACATCAAATAAAAATACTAAAAATACACTAGATTATAGTTAAACATCAAAATAAATTAAAATAGTTTAATGTTAGGTATAAATAAAAATATACATCAAACAAAAATAGTTAAACATCAAATAGAATTAGTTAAACCTCAAAAGTAAAAAAAATACGCCCAATACCAAATTAAAATACACATAAGGCTTAGTTCATCTAAAATAAGCTTGTTGGGACTTGATTGTTATTTACCGTCATATTGTGATGTTACACAATTATGTCGTGATGGATCATTTTTTTTTGTTGATGTTTTACAAAAGTACTGATGAAGATGTTGATTTAAACAAGATATTCATATGCTCCACTGCACTATACATTCCATTGTTACATTTGAAATAACTTGTTGAATGTCATTCATTACAAAAGGGTTTATTTGCCCTAAGACGTCGCTAACATAAAAACTAAAAATATCCAATTAAACCTAAAACATCAACAACAATCTAGAGCTTCAGCTCTAACAAATAAACCAATATTTTATGATTTTTTTGTGTGTGCGATTTGTGTGTGCGGTTTACACCTACTAAAGGTGCGATTTGAGTCAACGGTTCTGTCTCATCTTCTTCGTCCATCTCCGGCACCGCCTACATGGCAGAGCCACCACCAGCCATCACTAACCCTCCGATTTCTTATGCCCAAGCATTAAATCAAGAACTTCGCGAAGCCCTCAATCTCCTTTTTAAAAATCATCAAGATGGTAACAGCGCTCCCTTTATTCCAAAATCAAGAATCGATCATCTGGGAGAACCCGGCCTCCATTTCACGGACGAGGAATGTATAAAGCTGGAAGCCCCCCTCAAATGGACGCTGGTCGGGAAGTTTTCGTGCAGTCGACCGCAACTAGAAATGCTTTGAAAGGATTTTTATACAGCTGGATTCAAAGGCCACAATGACATTACTCTGCTTGATAATCGACAGGTTTTGATATCCTTTTCTTTACCTGATAATTATTACCGTTGTTGGCTTCATAAAATATGGAATTTTGGATCATACTCAATTAGAATGACCAAATGGGTTCCCAATTTTAACCCTAACGCAGATTCCCCCATTGTCCCCATATGGATTTCCCTTTACGGCTTGCCACAACAATTCTTTGATTACAACGTCCTTATGTCTATTGGTAATATCATAGGAACTCTAATTAGGGTAGACAGGGTCTCTATTAATAGAACCAGACCTCATGTGGCAAGAATATGTGTTGAATTAGATGTGACTAAACCTATGCTGGAAAGAATATGGTTAAGCTTTAGAGATATAGGTTTCTGGCAGTATATAGAGTATGAAGGAGTTCCTCTGTATTGCTCTAATTGTCTTAAATTAGGACATCTAGATACAGCTTACAGGTTTGACAAGAATTCATCTAGGTTTACTCCCTGGAGACCTCAAGGCTACTCACTAAAAGAAGGTAATAAATCCATTTCCAATGTTGAACAGGGCAGATATAAAGGTAAAGGAAATGGCACCTCTTCCTCAGGTATTTCTATTCCAAAGAAACATTTTATCTACATGAGCAAAACGGATAACAATGCTAAGCAGGCATCTCAGGAGAATGACTTATCACAAGAGAACTCACAGTTGAATAAAGGAGCAATTTCTGAAGATTCGATCCTTAGACAAGGATCCCAGGTTTCTCTTTCTACTCAAGATAATGCTGCTAGTCTCTTATATCTTGAAAAACAGTTTGTGGTAACAGATTTGGCCTCAGTTTTGACTAATAAGGATGGAATTAGCCCTACAAAACAGATTGAAATTACTAGACTTCCATCTGTAACACTAAATCCTATCTCCGAGATTAACAATTCCAACAAAGACCAATTTAGCCCTAATATCTCTAAGATAACTATATCTCAAGATGTAGATAGATCCCCATCACAAGAACAGTTAACAGGGAAACAACAAGCTAATACTAATAATGACTCAGTCAATCTAGATGATGCCCTTACCCCTCCTAATCTGATGGTAGAATCTGGTAAACACACACAGGAAAAAGAAAATAAAGATATTAAATCCAATGCTAAAGATCCTTGCCAAAAAAATACCCAGAACATTTCTAACTTTGATGATACTGATGATTATATAGAAATCAATGGAGGTAATTCCCATCTTTTATCATCCAGTAAGAAATCTCTAAAAAATCTTGACTGGCTTAATACAGAAACCTCAATGAGGCAACAGGAAAAATTTCTAAAACAAGGGAAACTTAATTTTGAAGAAATAAAGGCAAATCTAACTAAAGACCAATTAAGATTCAACACTATTTACCAAAAATGTTATATCAGAAACCCAAAAGATAGAGACCAGTAAGAATAATTAAGTGGTTATTACTTTCAAAATATAAACTAAACACCGATGGTTCTTATCTTAGCAATGGTGCTGCTGGTATCGGTTGCATAATCAGAGAACATGTTGGTCAGGTAATTGTTGCTTTATCAAAGTCCATTTCGGTTGAATCTGTTTTGCAGGCCGAAACCACAGCTTTATTACATGGTATATATCTAGTTCAAGAGTGCGATATCAAATGTATTGACATAGAAACAGGTTCAAAAGTTCTACATGGTATGATTCAACAACAATTCAAGATTCCATGGAAGTTACAGCAGGTGATAAGGGAGATACGGAATCTTCTTCAACATATGGATTATTCAATGCAGCACATTTTCAGAGAGGCAAATGGAGCCGCTGACTCACTTGCAAAAATGGCTAGCCGAGAGCAGGTAAATAACGTCTATGTTTATGCAGGTTAGCCTCAAATAGTTGCTGGTCAAGTGAAGCTAGATGCGGAAGGAATTCCTCACATTAGATTAGAGTAGTCAGTTGGTAACTTTGTACTTATTTTCCCATGATTGTTTCTTTTGATCTTTAGGTTAGTATCAGGTCAATGTATAGTTATTAAAGATCATCAGATGAACTCTCAGAGGTAAGGTATTACGTCCCCCTCTTTCTCTGTACCTTTTTATTCTAATCAATAAATGGGTAGGGGTCTGCCAAACCCCCCACCATCACTGGTGGATTTAATTAAAAAAACAAATAAACCAATATTTTAAAACGTCATTCTCAAACAATATATCCCAAGCAATCAAATTTTATTTCCCCAATCTTATTTCCCTTCGCTGCTCGCTTGTTAACAGACTTGCCTTCTCTCTTACTGGTTTTGAAGAGGATGACTCTTCTACTCCACCAAAGCCAAGATCAAAGGTCGGCTCCGGTCCTCTGTTCAAGGAACATCTTCAGGAGCATGATTCCTCATAGCATGTTTTTATTAACTCATCAATGGTATCGTAAAGCTCTACCTTGGAAAGTGTTTAAGTGAAAAAAATATAAAACATCACATACAGTAATAAAAACTTCAATATCTGAAATTAAAACATAACAATAACACACATAACATGATTGACAACTACGGAGTACATTGTGAAACACCAAATACATTATTTAAAATATCAATCTCAAAATTTTAAAACATCAATCAGTTCACAATAAAATATCAAAAGAACGAAACAAAACATCATTTGCATACTTAAATACGAAAACATCGAGCATGAAATACTGAAATTAAAACATTACACCAACACAGATAAAAGTACTTAAAACCCAAAATAGGAAACATCACACAAAAAATCAGAAATATCAACAATAGTATGTAAAACATCACATCTGAAAAATAACAAAAATAGTTAAGTGCTCATTTAACCCTATGAAGTTGGAAAGTGCTATTGTAATCCTTTGTTTTGCTAGAATGTGCTAACATAACCCTGGAGGCCTGAATTTGGCCGGAAATACATGAAATGACTACTATAACCCTATTTTAAAAAAATATAAATAAAAAAATTTAAAAGGACAATTATGCCCTCATTGTCTATTAACCACAAAACTCTCCTTTTTTTCTTCTCCTTCCCCGATTCCATTTTCTTCTTCTCTTTTCTTCTCCGTCCTCGATTCCTTTGGCAGGGCTTGGGACTGGCTCGAATCTTTTCACGATGGGGTTTGGGTTGGACTGGGCGCCGATGCTCATTGCCAGGTGAGGACGAGTGATGTGCGGCGGCTGTGGGATGGGCTCGTTGCCCAGTGGGACTAGGGTTTAATCGGTGGTTGAGGAAGAGCTGTGGGGCTAGGGTTTTCATCGATTGGTGGTGGTGGTAGAGTGGTGGTTGTGGTGGTGGTGGAGCGGCGGTGGTGGAGCGATGATAGAGTCTTCATTCGATGTGCCCTTAGTTTTTCAATTTGTGTTTTTTCGTATGATTTTCTGTGTTTGTCTGAGTTTTGATTTGTGATTCTTTTTTGATCGATGGGTGATGTTGATGATCGATGATTTTTTATTTTTTGTGTTTCTCGCAGTGGCGGTAGTGGTGGTGGTAGAGTGGCGGTGGCAGTGTCGGTGGTGGTGGTGGTGGTGGAGGAGGAGCGGGTGTGGTTGTGGTTGTGGAGCGGTGGTGGTGGTGGAGCGGTGGTGGTGGTGGAGCGGCAGTGGTGGTGGAATGATGGTGGTGTTGGTGGTGGTGGAGCGACGGTGGAGTGGCGGCAGTGTGGTGGTGGAGCGGGTGTAGTGGCGGCGGCATGGTAATGACAACTCGGTGGTGATGGCGACAACAATGGTGATGGTGGTGGTGGTGAAGAGGAAGAACACCCTAGGGCATTTTAGTCTATCTCTTTGTAATTTTAATGCTAGTGGTAGTTTAGTCTTTTTAATTTTGATCAATACCTGAAATCACTAAGTCAATGCCGAAATAGTGCAAAAGGTTATATCGGTACTTCTGATGCAAAACACAGGGCTACAATAGCACTTTTCAACTTTGCAGGGTCATATTAGCACAAACCTCCAAAACATAGGGTTATATTAGTATTTTGCCCTAACAAAAATCACATATTAGACTTTGTTCTCGATTACAACAACAGTGGGCAAGCGTTCTTAGACATCTAAGAAATAAAAACAACACAAAAAATTGCACAAATCGTAACAAAACCCTAAGATATCACACACAATCAAACTGAACATCAATTGCACACTTAAGCATGAAAACACCACAAGCATCAAGCGCTGAAATTAAAACATCACACCAACACTGATAACAGTATTTAAAGCCTAAAATCGGAAATATCACACTGAAAACGAGAAACATCATTAACTGTACCTGAAACATCACTGCTGAAAATTAAGAAAACATAAAAATCCTTCTTCCTTCTCGATTGCACCAGCAGTGATGAAAATCTTCTTAGACATCTAACAAACAGCAGCATCAACACAAATATTAGCAAAAATCGAAACAAAGCCCTAAGATATCATACACACAATCAAAATAACAAAATTGAACATCAATTGCACACTTAAAGCACTACAAACATCAAATACTTAAATTAAATTATCACACCAGCATAGATAATAGTACTTGAACCCTAAACATGAAACATCACACAGAAAACCTGAAACATCAACAACAATATTTAAAAGGGCAAATTACTTCAGGGGCCCTCCAACTATTGCAATTTGACCCTTTTGGCCCCCCATTTTTTTCGATCACTTTTTTCCTTGAACTAACAAAAATGTTGCATTGTAACCCTTCTGTTCGATCAATGCGTTAACTTCGGTCAAAAGCGTCAATTTTGAGGGCAAAATAGAAATTTCACACTTACTTTTTTTTCTTTTTCCTTTTATCTATTTTTCTTTTACCTTTTTACCTTTTTCCCTTTTTCCCTTTATCTATTTTCCTTTTTCCCTTTATTATTTTCGTTTTACCTTTTTCTTATTTCACCTTTTCTCTTCTCTTATTCCCCAAGTCTACTCCATTCCCCAGTCCGACTTCATCGTCGAAGGTCTGGGCAGAAGTTTTTTGGCAGACTAGGTTCCGGGTTCATAGGACTTGAATTGATTATCCTACGGCTCGTTGTCATCTGGTAAGATCACCTGATGTAATGGGTGTGGCGGTGAGGAACCGAACGCTTTACCACGCACCACAATGCCTGCTTCGGAGTCGTGTACAGCAGTGGCGGCACCGCCGACGACAAATAGACTATGGGTGGTAGGAATGATTGCGATCGGGGGGGGGGGTCGGATTAATTCCTCTGCCTCCATCACCACCACCATCGCCACCAGATGATGGTGGGTTAGAGTGCTCCAGCGGGCTTGGATTAAATCCACCGCCTCCGGTGCCGCTTGATGGTGGGCTAGACTCTAGTGGGCTTGGGTTAAATCTTCCCAAGTGCCACCGCCACCACCACCGCCTGACGGTGGGCTAGAGTACTCTAGTGGGGTTGAGGAGAATCCACCGCCTCCAGTTGATGGTGGGTTCAGGATACTTGATGGTGGGGTTGGAACATAGATGGATGGAGATGGTGGTCTTGGTGAGAATCCAGCACCGCCGCCACCACCTGGTGGTGCACTAGTAGATAGGGTTAGGAGTTAATGGCATCGAAGATGGAAAAGGTGTGGACAAAGAGGGCAGCTAGTTGGGATTGGGGGAAGAAGATGGAGGAGAAGAAGTTGACGATTGCTGATACAGATGCTATGGCTAATGGCTATGGCTTGATTGGATTCACCTAGAAGGGTGATAATGTGGGTAATGGAAAATTGAGAATTATCGAATTTATGAACTAAATATTAAATGATTGTGGAATGGACTGTAAACGATGGTGGTGGTGGTGGTGAGAATAGGTGGTGGTGGTGGCGAGGAGAATAGGTGGTGGTGGTGGCAAGGTGGCGGAAATAGGGTTGCCATAGGTGGTGAGGTAGAGGCAAGCGGCGGAGGGGAGGAGGAAGACACCAGCGGGATGAGCTAAAATTGTTTAAGGAAAGTGAAAAGAAAAAGATGAAAATAAAATGGAGAAAGAAAAGGAAGGAAATAAGGAAAATAAAAATAGGAAAATGAAAAAGAGGAAAAAGGATAAAAGTAAAAGAAATGAAAAATAAGAAAAAGAAAAGAAAATGAGAAATTACTATTTTGCCCTTAAATTTAACGTTTTTGATCAAAGTTAACGCTTTGACCAGACAAAAGGGTTACGATTCAACACTTTTGTTAGTT
This sequence comes from Rubia yunnanensis, assembly GCA_037428765.1. NCBI lineage: Eukaryota > Viridiplantae > Streptophyta > Magnoliopsida > Gentianales > Rubiaceae > Rubia > Rubia yunnanensis. The sequence goes on along the minus strand of CM075069.1, from coordinate 27,292,203 downwards.
CAAGGATGAAAGTGATTGAAAAAAATGGGGGGCCAAAAAGGTCAAATTACAATAGTTTGAGGGTCTCTAAAGTCATTTGCCCTATTTAAAACATCACATCTGCAAAATACCAAAATTTACATATCATCTTTCCTTCTCAATTACAGCAATAGTGGGTAAGCATTCTTAGACATCTAGGGAACATCAACAACAACAAAAAAATTAGCACAAATCATAACAAAACCCTAAGATATCATACACAATCAAAACTGAACATCAATTGCACACTTAAAACACGACAATCATCAAATACTGAAATTAAATCATCATACCATCACAGATAATAGTAGTTGAACCCTAAACATGAAACATCACACAAAAAACCTGAAACATCAACAACAATATTTAAAACATCACTTATACAAAATAACAAAATTTACAGGTTCTCTTTCCTTCTCAATTGCAGCAACAGTGGGCAAGCATTCTTAGACATTTAAGGAACATGAACAACAAAATATTTAGCACAAATCATAACAATACCATAAGATATCACACACAATCAAAACGGAACATCAATTGCACACTTAAGCATGAAAAAACCACGAGAATCAAGTGTTGAAATTAAAACATCACAACACTGATAACAGTGTTACAGCCTAAAACCTGAAATATCACACTGAAAACGAGAAACATCATTATCTCTACCTAAAACATCACAACCGAAAATTAAGAAAACTTAAAACTCCACCTTCCTTCCCGATTGCACTAGCAGTGACGCAAATCTCCTTAGACATGTAACAAACAGTAGCAGCAATACAAATATTAGCACAAATCCATAAGAACAACTCAAAAAACACAAAAAATAGAGAAATCCCCAAATATTAACACAGTGAAGAACATAAACCCTATAAAGTCATATAAACCAAAAAAAGCAAATCGAAATCGGAAAAAAAAACAAAATATGCATTAAAAATCTGATCAAAGACATTACCTTCGAAGTTAAACAAAAAACGAAGCTCGTATTGTGTTCGTCGTCGGATGCCGAAGCTATACCGGAATATTTGCCAGAAAATTCCAAAAATATCAATGAACCACTGCGCGCAAGAATGAGGGAAGTAAATGGAGAGGATGATCGGTTGAATGGAAGAAATGGAGCTCGAATTGAAGGAAGATGGAAGAGAAATGGAGAAGAGAAAGAAGAAGAAGGTTTTGCGAAAAGAGAGGAGAGAGAAGAAGGATATCTACGCAGAAGAGAGGAAATGAGAAGGGAGAGAAAGTTTTAGAAAAATATGAGAATGGAGAGAAAGTTTTAGAAAAATATGAGAAAAGAATGAGAAAATGTTGATATACCCGAACTTAAATGTAAGTTAATGAAATTTCACACCTATCTCCTGAACTTTTAAAGTTTCAATTAAAAATAATTAAATCTCTGGTCCTACTATAAAACGATTTTATAGAAGACTTTGTCAAATATGTAAGATGGGAACTCCTTCACTAAATTAGGTAGAGAAGCAAGTCATAATTAACAACCGTGTCAGTACAGCAATCCTATTCCAACCTGAATAATTCTCATGGTTACATAATTACATTTGTTAATAACTTGGTTCTAATTGCTTGTCACAAGTGTGTAGGTAAAAAGAAGAATGTAGACGATGTGTTATCTTTTACGTACGGCTTGTATTTACTGAGAGCAAGTGGTCATTAAAGATCCAGCCATTGTTGTTAGGTGTTCTTTATTTTTCCTTGTGATATAACCGCGTCCCAACCTTTTGCTGGCAATCTTAATTAAGCTAGTACACCTTTTTGTGGTTCAATTCATGTTCGAATGTATCCTCTTGAGTTTTCACGTTCGTTTTGCTTTTAAAGTTGTGTACTTCTAATTTTGTGCAAACCCTTTTCTTTTGGGTGTCTTTTTTCTAATGAGTTCTTTCAAAACATCTGAGAGCATATATTTAAAATGGAGAAATTCTAAAAAAATGAGGCAGGTCTATAAACTTATGGACATACTCTATAAAATTTTATATTATATGTTATAATTTTTTTATAAAATTTAAATATTGTATTTTTTAAGTTAAAACAAGTAATAATGTGTATTTAAAAGTGAAAATATAAAAATATAAAAAATATATTTTTAAATTTTTAGTGTGTAATTTAACAAATGATATATATATATATATATATATATATATATAAGTAAAAAAATATAGTGGCATTGAAGTCTAGTGCTACTAACATGAAGTCATGAGTTCAATTCCTACCAAGGACAAGGGGAGGGGAGTGATTTTATTGGAGACTCATTTGAGTTATTACCCTTTTTAAAAAAAATGTAGTGACATGTTCATAAGCATATGGATATGTCACCAGTCAAGAGAACTATTCTTTAAAATGAGAGTCACTTTTATTCGATGCACACAATTTTAATACTCAATTTTAAACTTATGAATATACCACCTAATAAAAGCTAATTTTTGTTTTATTTTCCTTCTATCTAGAAAGCTAAACCTATTAGGTTTTTCTCAAAACTAACAATTCTAATGTTAATTCTAGTTCTATAAGGTTGAATAAAAATTCGATTAAACGTTTGATAAAATTACTATGCTTAGTGTGTGACTAGTTGGTTTTTAGAGTTTTACATACTCTTTAAAATAAGAGTCACTTTTATTAGTTACACACAATTCTAACACTCAATTTTAAACTACCTCTTAATCCCTTTTTAAAATAAGAGTCACTTTTATTAGAATTGAATATCATATTCAATAAAAATAATATTAAAATCATGTAAATTTTAAATCGCAGAACATCTTTCTTGATGTGAATGAGAAAGTGAAACATTAATGACAAATTTGTAAACAGAGTAGAAAATCCAAAAATATTTAATTAAGGGTAATACCTATTATATGTCAAAAATAGAGGACCTACCATGTTATTAGTTACACCATTTTCATAATTATAAAGTTATGTTGATAACAGTGCATGTGCATTTATTTATGAATTTGGTGAGCAGTTAAATAAGCTTTCCAGAATGAATGAAGGTCACAGTGTCGCAGTGACGAACAATATTTTCTTTCTTGCTCACCGTCCAAGTCAATTGAGCGTTGACGTAGCACCTGACTGACAAGATGCTCAATCATACTCCCTTCGTCCCACTTTATATTATATTATTTTATTTTTGTAAGTTGAAATTACCCATTTTTGACAATTAAATTTTATTATAATATGTGTAAAACTATATCATATTATATGTTATTAGATTATCATAACATATATTTTTTAATTATTATTTTTTATTTTTTTTACACATACAAATAAAGATATTAATATTTAAAAATTAATAAAGTTGATTGTCAAAAGTCAAATTAAATAATATGAATTGGGACAGAAGGAGTATACAAGTAGAATATGTTTTTTTTTCCACTGCTGTGTTAGAAGTGAGAAAAACATTGATTCGATTTTGTGAACTCAGTGTTACAAATTAGAGTTATCGTAACACTTTTTTAAAATGTTACAATAACTAATAAACCGTTACTTAAACCTTTGAAAAATGTTACATAAATCTTCAAAAGTATTACATTGGATCTAATGTAACATCACTTAACGTAATACTTGTAAAAGTATTGCAATAGGTCCACCTTAGTATTATTAGCTTTTAAAATAACTCATTCAAAGTGTTACATTAGATTTGGTTTGTAGTAGTGACTTTATCTTAAAAATATGAACTTAAGATTGATAGAGTAAATTCTATTTTTATTTACCATAATGCGATAAAGAAATGTGTTTAGTCACCATACTAAGAGCATCTCCAATGATTTAGTCCCTTTGAAGAGTTGAAAAAGAGTTAAGTTGATTGGAGTTGAGCTAATTGGTGCAACAAGAAATATGATATGGCCTTAGGCCCAAAAGTAGAGTAGTAGTACAGTGTGTGGCTTCAGGGGAGATTTGGCTCCAATCCCTGGCCCCACGGGAGCCAAACGTTTGAGCTGTCATCGAGAACCATTAGTTCTCTCATGTCTAAGCGTTTGAAGGCTATGCATCGGGGAAGTCCATCAATCTTCTTTTTTCAGAAAAAGTGTCAAGCATTTGAACCATTTTGGCATGTTATGTGCTGGTGAAGGCTCCACGTGTCACTACCTCGAACTAAATAAAAGAGCTTTTCCAAAATCGGTGCACACGTTTACAAGTTTTCGTGACGATAATAATCACTCACGAACTCAACACGCTCTCGTGTAGATAAATACTTTTCCATGTAATAATCGGTTTTCACTCTTTAGTGATAACATCTCCTACTCTCTCTAAAGGGAAAGGATTTGTGGAATCAGTGGCATGCACCAGCTGATTAAAGGAATCAAAATTCAAAACACTTCCTTTATTCCAGTTAAAATTGTACCAAAAGGCAAAATTACAAGTATATATAACATTGTATGTGATATTTTTAAATTCATAGTAACATGTATTTTTTAGTTAAAAAAATTTATACTGTAATATAATAAGTAGTTAGATATACTCTCCATGTCCTAGAAAAACTGACACATTTTGACTTTTGAAAAGTCAACTGAATCAATTTTCAACAATTAATATCTCTATTTAATTACATAAAAAAATTCATAAAAAATAACAATTAAAAAATTCATGTTATGATGAATCAACCATATAGCATGATAATAGTCTTACATATATAATAATAGAATTTAATGGTCGAATTTGGGTTAGTTTGACTTTCAAAAGTCAAAATATGTCAATTTTTATGGGACGAAGGGAGTATAATTATTAAAGGAAATGAAAAGAATAAAGAGAGTACTAAATGTTATGAGCAAACAAACTAGCTCTGTGGAGGCAAATAAGGTGTGTTTGACACATCTGTTTTTATAAGTAAAACTAACTTATTTAGAAAGCAGTGAGTGGCCAACTTATGATTTGTCCAAAAATAACTCATGCTTTCAAAATAAATTATTTTTTAACATTTTATCGAACACTAAAAAATACTACTTAACTTATCAATAAAACAACTTATAAACTCTACCAAAAACAGCTTAAATATTGTCCTTCAAAATTGGGCAAGTTTATGTTAGCCCCCAATAGAGTGCAAACCTCCTCTTTTTTAACGGGTTAAGGCCCAAAAAATGAAATGGTACGTTACGAAAATGTCATGATCCAAGGGGCAAGAAAGTAATTTCCTTTGGGTTTGAAAGCTGGCATCGTGATATTACCAGGTTGAAGACGGAACACTTCATTTAGTTGTCGGAGCTTTTCTGCTACAAATCTAGTGAAGCAATTTTCATTCATTTGTATAGATAGGAACATTAGAATCCAGAGAACACATCTCTATGCAATAGGTAAAACATCATATCAAAGTATTCTTCTTCTCATCTGAAATATGAAATTCTTTCTCTTCTAAACTCTATGTTCTTTCAATACAAATACCCTTTCAATCCCTCTTTATCAATTGAGTTTGTAACAATTGGTATCAGAGCAGGTCAATCCTCGACGTGAAAATTTGTTCAAGAAGTGTCGAAGCGTTAAAAGATTCTAGCTATGATTTTTTTCATCCTTTTCAGGCGACAATCCAAGAGGGTGGTTGGAGCACTATGATGAAGTCTTCTCAATATTTCCAGATGACATGAAGATTATGTTGTTACAACCATATCTTGAAGGAGATGCCCAACATTGGTTTCAACGGTTACAAGAAAGGTGTCTTGGAACGATTTTACGTATTGGCTCTTTGTAGCATTTGGAAATTGGTGGGAATGATTGTCGTATAAACCCCCAAGACAAGAAAAGTGTTGAACAAATCGATGAAATCGACGAACTCGGGTTGCAAATGCAGAGTGCAATTCAAACTGTGGATTTTCTGTTATTTTCCGGCAAGAATCTGAAGAATTGGGTGAGCAAAATAAATGCTTGGTTCAACCTCAGTGCAGTTGCTGCAAGTCAAAGATTCGAGTTACTTCATCCTTATTTGGATGGTAGGGCCGTTTCTTGGTACACACTATCACAAGAACCCCCCTTTAGCACCGGTTTTTTTTATGTTCTAACACCGGTATTTTCACAAAAAAAACCGATGCCTAAGAAACCGATGAAACTTTAGCACCGGCTGGAAAACAAACTGGTGCTAAATCCCAACTTTTAGCACCGATTTTTTAGTTAGCACCGGTTTTTAAACCGGTGCTAAAATGTACCGCTAATAGCACCGGTTTTTCAACCGGTGCTAACAAGAAAAACCGGTGCTAAAATATTTACGACGACTAAAAAAAATCACTTCCTCTGAAAGCGGCAGCGCGCTGTTGCTTTCACAGGAAGAGAAAAAGACCTGAAACTAACAATTTAATAGGACATGAATTTAATAATAAAATTAACTTCACAAAATTGATAATATAGAAATAAAACCAAAAAAATTATGATACAAAACTAATAATCAATGAGACTAAACATTGCGGCGGAGACCTTGGAGAGGAATCAATCTCACCATGCCAGAAGCTTATTCAATAGATCACTGTAAACCATGCCAGAAGCTTATGCCAGAAGCTTATACCAGAATAAAGACGTTCATATCAGTATATCAACCTTGAGTGCTTAACGAGGCTACATAACTCAATTTGATTCAGTCACACATCAACATTCGGTAAAGTAAAGCACAAAATAATCCACCAAGATAACCACATATCTATCATATTCTTCCTATGCTGATTCATAACATTAATGAAATGACTGTAACAATCTTACTCACATAACTCATATGCTACATAGCAAAAAAACGTTTAAAGCAAATTACAACATTAAAATGCCAAAGTGAAACATATCATCAAGCATGAACAGAAACTTCATTTGAGTGGGACTCAAAATATGTTTGCTTTTCCCTCAAAAGTCATCAGTTAACTTGTAGCATTCATAACAAACGGTGCAATTGCCCCTGGTGATCAATAAAGAAAATGAAAATGAGCAATAAAGAAAATGAGCAACAGTTTTACCAGTGCTCATTTTTAATAAAAAATTTAAAAATCATAATGTTTATTAGAAAACAAAAATTGCACTAAAATATATTTTAAAAAATGTAAATTGAATTCAATGACTACTCAACACTACTCTTTAACTAAGGTAGCTAAAAATAACCCGTATCAATCTACACAAATATAAAAAAAAAGTGCTTATAACCAAGGCAGCTACATCAATTACAAAAAGTGAATTGCTTCGTAGCAAGCAGCGTTCGAGAAAGTCGGAGAGTAGCGTTCAAGACAATTGTATAAGGAAACACCCATGGAAAGACTTGTTTATCTACCTTGAGCAAATAAGAGCAACAATGCAATAATTCTATAACACAGAGTTTTCCTAATAACTAAATTAGAAGATCAAATCACACAACTGAAAAATACGAACTAAAGATATTTTGAATTATCATCCGATGTTGCAGCTACTTAAACAATCACATTCTTCCAGATAGACTACACCAGACACAACAGTTGTAAATGCCACAGTATTCTAAAGCTTCTCAGCTAAGTAATTAGAACAACAAACTAGCATAACCATTTCAACACACACACAGAAAACATGCGTGCGTGCTTAGGAGTTAGGATACCTGAAGAGAAGACTAGACAAAATTGTGGAGAGCAGCGAACCAGAGGAGAACACAATACGCAATCATGACGTACAATGCGCAATCAGGTTTCTTAAACTAACTATTTATTTGCTAGTCAACTTTCTTTTGTTGCCAAAAAAATTCCCCCATCACCCCTAACCATTGCATCATACCTCAACAAGGAAGAGAAACCCCTCTTGAGACTAATACTAAATGATTAGAAGGTATCATTCAAATTAACCAGAAACTAACCTGCATGGCTTATAACTAGAGATGCAGATCTCAGGTGATCGACTATATATGCTCGATGAAAATGTGAAGTATTCCACATCTAGACACCCATTTCCTCCTGTAGACTAAGCAAATACAGTTTCATAGTTTCCAGTAAACAAGGTACATACGTTTAATTCTTCCACCTCATGAAATTTCTGCGAAGATTATTTGAATTTTTTTGCGAATTTTTTGAATGCTTTGGCGGAAATAATGAACTTAAAAAAATTTCGACAAATATTTAGAAGCTTTTGGCAATTTCTTTGGGGGAGAAATTTTTTTGGCGGGAAAAATTTAAAATTTTTTGGCACCGGTTTAAATCGGTGCTATTTTCTTCCAAAATCGGTGCTATTTTTTCATTTTTAGCACAAAATTTTAAAACTGGTGCTAATATTTCCAAAACCAGTGCTATTTTAAAATTTTTCTGGCGATTTCTTTGGCGGGAAATTGTTTTTGGCGATTTTTTAGCTAGAAAATTTTAAAAAATTTAGCGGTGCTATTTTCTTCCAAAACTGGTGCTAATTTTTTCAAAATCGGTACTATTTTAAAATTTTGGGCTATTTCTTTGGCGGGAAAATGGGTATTGAAAATTTTTAGCATCGATTTTTAAAAACCGGTGCTATTTTTTACAAAAAACCGGTGCTAAGTTATAATTTTTAGCACCGATTTTTAAACCTGGTGTTATTTTTTGCAAAACCAGTGCTATTTTAAATAAATTTGGCAATTTCTTTGGCGGGAATTTTTTTTTTGCAAATTTCTTTGGCAGGAAAATTTTAAAAATTTTAAAAATTTTAGCACCAATTTAAACCGGTGCTATGTTTTTTACCAAAATCGGTGCTATTTTTTTTAATTTTTAGCACCAATTTTTAAAATGGTGCTAATTTTTTCAAAACCGGTGCTATTTTAAAATGTTGGGCTATTTCTTGGGCGGGAAAATGAGTATTGAAAATTTTTAGCACCGATTTTTAAAAACCGGTGCTATATTTTAAAAAACCGGTGCTATATTTTATAAAAACTGGTGCTAAGTTATATTTTTTAGCACCTATTTTTTTGCAAAACCGGCTATTTTAAATAAATTTGGCGATTTCTATGGCCGGATTTTTTTTTGCCAATATCTTTGGCGGGAAAATTAAAAAAATTTAAAATTTTAACCGTTGCTATTTTCTTCCAAAATTGGTGCTATTTTTTCATTTTTTGCACCGTTTTTTAAAATCGGTGCTATTTTAAAATTATGGGCTATTTCTTCGGCGGGAAAATGAGTATTGAAAATTTTTAGCACCGGTTTTTAAAAACCGGTGCTATTTTTTAATTTTAGCACCAGTTTTTAAAACCGGTGCTATATTTTACAAAAAAACCAGTGCTAAGTTATAATTTTTAGCACCGGTTTTTAAAACCGGTGCTATTTTTTTAATTTTTAGCACCGATTTTTAAAACTGGTGCTGTTTTGAATTTTTTGGCGGGAAGATAGAATTTTACAAATATTTAGCACCGGTTTTTAAAAACCGGTGCTATTTAAATTTTTTTGACTATTTCTTTGGCAAGACAAATGGAAATTTCAAATTTTTAAAAACCAGTGCTAATGTTTTTCAAAACCGGCGCTATTGTAAAATTTAGTATCAATTTTTTAAAAACCGGTGTTAAAATTAAAAAATCGATGTTAAATTAACACCGATTTTTAAAACCGGTGTTGAAATTTTAAAAAATCGATGCTATTAAATTTTTAGTACCGATTTTAAAAACCGGTGCTAGAGGAAGTCTCTGTGGTAGTGACAATGCGATTATATCTTGTCATGGATTGGTTACTTGGGAAGAGTTTTGTGATATGGCGATTCTAAGATTTGGTTCCGAGAATGAGATGGACGAGCTTATAAAGAAAAGGGAGGCTGAGGCTTTCAATAAGGGAATAAGAGTACCCGAAGAGTCTAATGTGGTCAAGATTTCTCAAGATAGTGGTGATTCCAAAATTGAACACTCAAAAATCTTGGAAGGAGAAAGCGAGGAACCGTTATTTCTTGTTGACAATTTTCCGACACCAAATTTCAGGACCAACTTTGAGGAACTAATTCCTACTGAACTTTCTCCGGGTAATGATATTATCGCATCTCCTAACAGAATTGATATTCATGTTGACCTTGTGCTGAAAGTTGAGTCTGAAAATATTTCTGTAGATGTTGATGAACAGAGGTTCATTAATAACAAGAGGGAATTGTTTTGTGTTAATTTTGTGAGAGTTGTTGATGGAATGCTAAATTTGGACACCGAGAGTTATATAGTTTGGAATGGAGTAATCAACTTAGGCGAATTGTTTGATGGCGATGGATTTCAGATTGAAAGTATGAAAATTATTGATAACAATAAGGAATTTGTTGTTGTCATGTGTTTTGATCCTGGTATTGTTAATAAGTCTTATAGGAGTTCATGTAGTGTTACTAAATGGGAAGATAAATATGATAATGCTTGTTTGGATTTGCATATCCGTGAGAGCTGTAGACTTGTTGAAACTATAAGGTGTTATGATCCTGGCATCTTAGAATACTTTCATGGAGGTTTTGACATTGTCAAGGTGGAAATATATTCGCATGATTCTTGTGAAATCGGCTGCAAAATTGTTCAGGCTGGGAAAGTTGATTTCAGAGTTAAGATTCAACCTTTTAGTACTATTCAAAGACGTGGAAAACTGAATGGGAAGGACTTTAATACTTTTGGGGCTCAGTTGATATTGTTAGGAATTTTGGATGAACATAGAACATCTGTCAACGGGGACAATATTTGTGTTGTTGATTTGAGTTTGCCACCAAATTTATACCATTTTGAGCCAACTATTGATCAGTTCCAAGTCTGGGAAATTACTACTCATGATTCTCTAGTAGAAAGCTTGCATTGCATGATGAAGAATTTGTTTTGCTGTTGGTGGTGTTGAAGTCAGCATTTAAGCATGAGCTTGTTAATGCTTTCTTTAAGTTAGATGAGCAAAATGTGGAGATCAGTGAGAAATTTTATGAACTGCAGTCTCAAATGGTTGCGAAGAACACTGTGTCAGTGGAAGCCCAATTGGGTACTGAAGAACAACACATTGGTGTTTCCGAATTGGCGGTATAGTTGAAATCTGTGCATTTTATTATAGAACATTAGCTTTTGGAACAGAAGGAGCTCCTAAGGCTAGAAAAGATGCTTGGCGAATCAAATATGTGTCAATCTAGGCTGAAGCTGCAGATGGATAGAATGAAAGTTGAGTTGAATGGATTTTGCATTGGGTTGATCACTGATGCGTCTCTCACAACCGACCGATTCGTGGGCTTGGGTTCTTCTCGAATGGACCTTCAATAAAACTATCTCTGGGGGCTCCAGGGGTCAACACTCTGATGCCTAAGTTAGTTCAAGCTTTTGATATGATTAAGTCAGAATGAATGATAAGTAAATGTGTACCTTGTATTTATACTCCATGTCCTAAATAACGTTCTTCTTAGTTATTGCCCTTAATTACCCACGAATGCGGTAATTATGTTAGGTTATTAAATATTCTCTTAACTGGGCTGCCACATCTCCGGCCCAATGGTCTTCTTGGGCTTAACCTCTATTAAGATTCCCTAGAAAAGCAGGTTCTCGACCTCAGAAGGCTGGAACGTCATGAAGGTCCTTCGAGGTCTCGAATACATGGGACAGGTCGAGGATTTTGAAGACTCGAAATGAACCTTGCACTTTGTTGATCAGCCTTTGAGGGAGGGTTTCTAATCAACTCTAGCGTTAGGATTCCAAAAGGCGCGCACGTGCTGCACAACTGCGCGTGTCATTGCTCCCCAAACAGCGCGTTGTTAGGAGACAGAAAAGCAATTGCATCTTTCCATAACCTTTTTATATTTCCAAGGAAATTATTATCCACCATTTTAGCCCCCATTATTACCTCTTAACCGCTCTCCCTTCTTTCACCTTTCTCATTGCAAGCATCTTTCTCTACTTCTCTCTCGAGAAATCTAAACTTTCATCACATTTCCTAGAAAAATCAGTAAGTACCTTCATCTCTATTCTTATTCTAATTTTTTCATTTTCTCACCTTACAATCATGCCCCACTCTGATGAAGGTTCCGTTTTCGAGAGATTTTTCGGTGAGATTAGGGTAGACGGGACGGGGGGTAGTACACCGGGAAAAGTTACTAGAGACTCAGAATGCACTCATTCTAAAGAACTATGATGCGATTCAGATGCTGGAGAAGGTATATCTAATCAATGGCTAAAAGCCCCAGGGAAGAGAGGGTTTTCCCAGTGACTGATATGCCTCCTCGAGAACCCGTTAAGAACTAGCCACCAGGCATGGGCAAATCCTATATAAGGAGATCCCCTACGAGTGGAAAAATTGGCTTCTACCCTCCTTCGAATCCAGAGCTCAAATTGAATGGGGGGTCAAATACATCTATGATCCGTAAGGAAATGCCTCTCGAGGCTATAGGGGAGGAGGATAACGCATCTCTTTTGAGCGACAGGACGCCCTTTGAGGAGAAGGAAGCAGCCTCAAGAGTGCCTCAAGTATCTTCTCTGGCTAAAGCCTCTCAAAAGAAGAAAAAAGGGGACTTATCGAAGGTTAATGCTAAGGAACTCAGGGAGGGAGCCTGCAGTCCAGTAGTGGGGACTAGTTTATCATTCCAAGGTTACACTAGTTTATCATTCCAAGGTTACAAAAGTAGCCTCCGAGTGCCGCTTAAAAGCATACCACCTAAACCTCAACCTGCTCGAACATCAACTGGAGTGCCGCTTTAGAGCAAACCACTTGTACATCATCTAGAGTGCCGCATTAGAGCAAACCACTCGTACATCATCTAGAGTGTCGCTTTAGAGAAAACCACTCGAACATCATCTAGAGCGATGCTTTAAAGCAACCCACTCAAACATAATCTTGAGTGCCGCTTTAGAGCAAACTACTCGTATATCATCTAGAGTGCCTCTTTAGAGCAAACCACTCGAACATCAGCCGAGGCAGAAAATATCATCTAGAGCGCCAGTTTAAAGCAACCCGCTCAAACATCGAATAGAGTGCCGCTTTAAAGAAACCCACTCGAACATTAGTCGTGACTGGAAATATCATCTAGAGCGCCTCTTTAAAGCAGTTCGCTCGAGCATCGACTAGAGTGCCACTTTAAAGTAACCCACTCATCATAGCTGGTAGTATTTTCTCAGGTTGGTAATGTTCCACCTCCTTGGCACTCGAACCTCGTTCATCCATTCGAGGACATAACTTCCTCTCGGGTGCGATTCGATCACTTTATAAGGTCCTTCCCAATTTGCAGCTAACTTCCCTTCGGGTTCCTTTCAGCTTTTCTCATTTTTCCTCATTACCAAGTCCCCCGGATTAAACACCTTATTTATCCTTATGTCATGCTATCTTCTGACCCATTCTTTGACTTTAACCTCATGTAAAGAAGCTGACTCCCTCTTTTCTTCCACCGTATACATAGACATCGGTTCTGTTGGTTGACTGTCTCGTCCGCAGCAACCATCATCCTTGGGCTAGGAACACCTATTTCCGTAGGGATTACTGCCTTTGAGCCATATACTAGACTATAAGGTGTTTCCCCAGTAGTGGAAGACTTAGCTGTCCGATATGCCCACAACACATTGGGTATTTCCCATATCCAGTTACCTTCCGCCCTCTAGAGGCGTGCTTGTATTCCATTTACTATCATTCTATTGGTCACTTCCACTTGTCCATTGGCTTTAGGGTGGTAAATTGATGTCACTTTTTGCTTAATCTGATATTCCTTGCACCACTTCTTGAAGGGATCCTGAGCAAACTATGTTCCGTTGTCTGTAATGATCGTCCTTGGGATTCCAAAATGGCACACAATGTTCTTCCAGCAAAAGAAGATGACTATTCTTCCTCTTATGTTTGTTAATGTCTTAGCCTCTACCCATTTTGTGAAATAATCAATAGCCACTATTAAGTATCTAAATTTTCCTGGCGCTTCTGGAAAAGAGCCCACCAGATCTATCACCCACTTGTCAAATGGCCACGAACTATAGATGCTTCTCATCTCTTCCTGTGGAACATGTGTTATAGGGATATGTCTCTGGCACTGGTGGCAAGCCTGAATATATCCATTCGCGTCCTCGAACATAGTTGGCCAGTAAAATCCCGCTCGAATAAGCCTCATTGCCACAAACCTGGCTCTTTGGTGGCTCTTGCATACCCTTTCGTGTACCCCCCTTAAGAGATAATCAGCCTCGTGAGTGTTAACGCATAGAAGCAATGGCTGCAAATAACCCCTTTTGTACAACATTTTTTCCTACAACACATATATTGGAGCTTTCAACCTTATCTTTCTGGTAGACACCCTCTCGAAGATATGCTACGAACGGTGTCATCCAGGAGTCTTCCACTTCTACCGCCATAACCACAGGTTCTTCAAAACTTCATCCGTTCAAAGTTTCCATGAGTAGATGCTTCTGGGATTGGGTCCCCAAATCCGAAGAAGCAAGCTTACGTAGAAAGTCTGCTTTTTGATTGCTTTCCCTCGGAACCTGCATTAAAGTATAAGATTTGAAAATTTTTAACAAGTTCTTTACTACCTCGAGGTACCTCTGCAAATTACGCTCTCTGGCCTCATATTCTCCATTCACCTGCTGATCTACAATTTGAGAGTCAATGAAAACCTCCAGTTCCTCCACCTGTAGCTCCCTTGCGAGACGCAATCCAGTGATTAGTGTCTCATACTCAGCCTCATTATTAGTTGCTTTGAATGCAAAGTTCAATGCATAAGGGTAATCTCTGCCATTGGGGCTAGTTAATAGAACCCCAACTCCACTTCCTCCTTAATGTGACGAAGAATCCACATACAACTTCCATACCTTTCTTTGGCTCGCTTCCACCTCTCGAACGGAATCTAAACATACTTTGAGGGGTTATATAGTTTCCACTATGATGTCTTCCAGCGCCTGTCCCTTAATCGCAACTCGAGGTTGATATTGGATATCACACTCTCCCAATTCCACTGCCCATTTCATCATTCTTCCTGAAATCCCTGGCCTCAGCAGGATCTGCCGAATGGGGTGGTTCGTGAGCACCACTATTTTGTGTCTCTAGAAGTAGGGTCTCAATCTTCTGGTTGTATGTACGAGGGTGGAATCCACCTCTCGAGAACACTGCAAGGCACAACTGACGAAGTAAATCAAATGCTGAACCTTTTCTTTTTCTTTTACCAGCGCCGCACTGATTGCCAACGGAGACACAAAAATATACAAGTATGGTGTTTCATCCTTGTCTGGTTTCATCAAGGTAGGCAATGTCCCCAAGTGTTCCTTCAACTGCTTAAATGCCCTGTCGCATTTGCCATTCCACTCAAACTTCTTTACCCTTCGAAGGACATTAAAGAAGGGTAAGTACTTCTCCGCCCCCTTGGATACGAACCTGCTCAATGCTGCTAGAGATCCTGTAAGTTGTATATCCTTTATTGATTGTGGGGTTTTCATTGTTCTCAAAGCATCGACCTTTTCCAGGTTTACATCAATCCCCTTCTCTGAGACCATGAATCCGAGAAACTTTCCCGCCCTCATACCAACAACACACTTAGACGGGTTCAACTTCAAATTAGCCCCTAGAAGCCTACTGAATGTTTCCTCTAGGTCCCTTAAGAATTATTCACAACTTTTGCTTTTGACAACCATGTCATCCACATAGTAGTACGTGCCTACATCAGTAATAAAGATGTTTTTTCTTTGTCTTCCTCCGTCATGAAGATTTGGTGATACCCCTTATGTGCGTCGAAGAATGCAAAAATCTGATATCCATTTATGGCTTCTACCAGTTTGTCGATTGTCAGCAACATGTAACTATCTTTGGGGCAATATTTATTTAAATCAGTAAAGTCTATACACATTCTTCATTCTCCATTATTATTTGGAACCATGACTGGGTTAGTAATCCAGTCAGGGTAGAACACATCCTCGATGACATCTGCCCTCAACAACTTCTCCACCTCCTCTTTAATTGCTTCAGCTCTTTCCGGAGCAAACACTCTTCTCTTATGCTTCAGTGGTTTAATCAAGGGGTCAATACTCAGCCTATGAAGTGCGAGACTCAAAGGTACTCCCGTAAGGTCAGAGGTATCCCATGAGAACACGTTCCATATTCTCCCAACAAGTCTCTTAGTCTCCCCCTTAACATCTTCAGGAATTAGCTTCCCAAAAGCTACTGACCCTGTATCCCAAACAGGCATCTGTATAGTATCAGCTAATCCCACATCTGCGTGTACCATCGCTACATCACTTTGCTTTCTTGCTTCCCGTACCACCGTAAGATTACATTTCCAAGCCACAATTTGATCTCCTTGAATGAATGCCACTCCATTCTCAGTTGGGAACTTATCATCAGGTGATAGGGTGACCAGATCGCCTGAGCCTGGCACATCCATGGCCTTCCTAAAATCACATTATAAGGGGAAGGAGCATCCACTACAGAAAAATTACACCTACTGGTCACCCCTTTATTGCCATCCGCTACCCAAACAGGCAATGTTATCTATCCTACGGGGAATATTGAGTTTCCCGTGAATCCAGATAAACGGAAGGCAGACTTTTTAAAATTATCGCGCCCTATGTCCAACTGGTCAAAAAACTCAGCGAACATCACTTCTACCCCACTTATGTCATCAACAAATACTGTTCTTATCAAAGATGTTAAAATAATGGCTGAAATTACCATAGGATCTGCATGAGGTGTTTGGTCTGGTACGACATCCACTTCCGAGAAGGTAACCGTCTCATCCGGTCGAAACCTCTTATGACTGGGCTTTTCTGCAGGAACCCTTCGTGCCTCTACTCTAATCACATCGTTCGAAGATCTCTCACCCATCGTGCCATTGATGGCATTAATTACCCTTCACACGGGTGGGTTTTCCCAGTTTTGGTTATCTTGATTTCCCCCATGTTGCTCCTGGGGTCTATCCTGCCTTCCTTCCTGCCCCCTGTCTCGAACCGCCTATTCTCAAGGCCTTCTATCTCCTCTACCCCCATTTTTTTATTGTTTCTTCTTTAAGGCCATCATTGGTTCATTGGTTCCTATGTTCTTGCCCTCAAAACTATCCTTCCTGCTCACACCTATTGATCTCTATCCTTCAATGCATGCAATCGTTTATGTCATGGCCATAATCCCTATGATGATCACAATACCAATTTGTTGCCCTCCGGGCTGCGACCGAGTTGTGCAAACTCTGCAAGGGTGGGGGTGCTCGGAACAACCCTATGTGTACTTAAGATCTGTGCAAGGGATCTTCCTCCTAGCATGGGTGGTAATGGAGTGTACCTCTCGAATGGTGTTCTTATGGGCTCGACCGACCTTTTTCCTCTATACTCTACATTTCTTCCCCTTTTCTCTGTAAGGCTATCTCTTTTCCTTCTAGCTGTCTCTTCTACCCTCGAGTACTGTTCTACAACCTCCTGAAGTTTTTACAAAGTCTTGGGGGGTATTAGTACTCAGCTTCGCGTACAATTCTAAGTCCTGCATCCCCAGCAGGTACCCCTGGATTACCTCATTATCCGTTGTTTTTATCACTCCCAAACTCTCGTCCACATACCAATGATAGAAGGCTTTCGTGCTTTTCCCTATCTTTTGCTTCGTCTGGTAGAGTTCTAACAAAGTCTTGGTAAACTTCTTCTTCTATGCGTACTGGCTCAACAATGCCCTGCTGAAATCTCGATACGATTGAAGCGAGCCCCTTGGAAACTTATTGAACCACTCCTGTATTTTCCCCCGCAGGTAGCTACCTACCAGCTTGCATGTCAGTTTCTCATCAAAATCCCTCGAACTCGTCAAGCTTAGGAATGTCTGGATGAACTCCCAAGGGTCAGTCTCACCACTGTACATGGGAAGTCCTTCCCAAGCCTTCACTTCTATTGGCCATCGAACCCTAGTGATCATTGAGCTAAAAGAAGACCTCGCAGCCTGGCCCAAGGGTCTGATCAATCTATCCAATTTCCTCCTTAATGATTCTCTTGCATATGATGGGGGTTCCTGTTACCCCCTGGCAGGTTTAGCCCCCGGTCATGACCGCCCAACTGTGGCATATAAGGAGGTTGAGTCACTCCGTATCTAGGGTTCATCCAAGGCTGTCCGAGGTACGGGTATGCTGGTGGTGGTGGTGGTTGGACATAAGGATTTAAAAATCCCTGACTGATTACCATACTTCTGTATCCTTGCATGGCAGAAGAGGCCATTACTCCATGTGCCACTTTTGGATTGGCCAAGTTGAGGGCAGGAGCAGATGGGGCTAGCAGAGGTACAAATATACGGGACCCTGAGAATAACCAGGAATAGAAGGCTAAGGCCTAGTGGGAGGCCTAGCCTGTAATGGTTCTCCAGTATATATGTGACATAATAAGGATAAGAAGTTATGAAGTGATGCTGGTGCAGCAGATGAAGAAATCAACAACTTGGTATTGCGTTGATAAAGAAATGAACATGCAGGGATTAAATGAAACGAATTGATTACATGGAAAATTATTACCGGTAGGCTCCCGGAGATTGCAACATGAAAGAAATTTATGGGATCAAAGAGAATGAGAGCTTGAATTCGCTGAAATTGCACAAGTGAGCAAACAAGTAAAAGGCTTATATGTTGCTGCTTACTGGAGTGATATTGAGGTATTCTTATTTTCTCAATTCAAAATTTTAAGCTTGACGACAAGCATGATTTTAAGAGGGAGGATTTGTCATGATCCAAGGGGCAAGAAAGTAATTTCCTTTGGGTTTGAAAGCTGGCATTGTGATATTATCGGGTTGAAGACGGAACACTTCATTTAGTTGCTGGAGCTTTTCTGTTACAAATCCGGCAAAGCGTTTTTCATTCATTTGTATAAACTCATAAGCTCAAATAACCAGCCTAACAACAACATAACATATATGGTCCGTATGGACAAAAAGGAATGGGAGTCTTGCGGCAACAAACAGTAAAAGCTAACTATCTATTACAAAATCCCGGTCTGTTAAGTCTTTTGTCATGAGGCCCTACTGGTAGTGGTAGCAGTGTTTAAATGCCGGTACATGTGTTGATAGTTGAAAATGTAATTTGTGATCCAATCCAAAAAATATTAGGTATTCGGATTATATGATCCGGGTAACACGATACTCGATGACCTATTTACGATTGTCATTTTAAAGATAATTATTGTTTTAGCAGGTTACATAAATGATTTTTAGTGTGAGGAAAATGTCTTGACACTGCTACAATTAAGGCTAATGTAATATTTTGAAATTGTTTCTTTAGGTGTTAAAAATGCTAATTCTGACCTATTGCAACATTTTTACAATTATTACCTTAAGTGATGTTGCATTAATTAGATCTAATGCAACACTTAACATTTTTCAAAGGTTTAAGTAACAATTTATAAGTTATTTCAACATTTTAATAAATGTTGCTAGAAAAGTGTTACAATAGATCTAATTTGTAGTAATGTGACTTGATGATACTAAAACAAAGCCCTCGGAGTTGTCCGGGGGAAAGAAACTCCGATGCTAAAGTCAGCCTCAATATCTGTAATGAGGAATGATAGAGCACAATCTGTATTTGGAGACATACCTGAGTATATATACTCTAACAACCCTAGGGTTTACATTGGATTACTCTTCAATCCCAGTGGGCCAAGTAGGCCCAATTGCCAATATTATTATGAATATTAATTATTTTAACTTAGGGCACATATACAAAAGATTATGTATTACCAAAAAGCCCCCAGAAAATCAAAGGTTCTTTCGAGGTCTGAGAGGCTCTCAAGATATGTTGATACCTTAGGAGCCTTCCGAGGAGACTCATTCGAGATATTTGAGACTTCAGTTTTCGATGTGGCGTTTGGTTTTCTTAAATGAATGTCATTGACTCAGAATGTTGAAAGACGTGTGTCAAGATCCACATTAAAAGTTAGATCAACAATATTGTTAATTATTTAATAAGTTAAAATATATTTATTTAATTATTCAATATAGTTAAAATTATTGTTAATTTTACTAATATTAAATTATTCAATTCATTTCAAGATATTTTTATCCTTGATGCTTATACATGTAGAGGGGATTTTGACCTAGAGCCCCTAACAGGCCACAAAGGCCTTTCAATTAATTCAAAATTTTTTTTAATCCTTGACACTTACACATGTGGAGGAGATTTCGACCCCGAGTGAATCAGTCGGATAATCGAAAGAGATTCGAAAGTATGAATCCTAGGTTTTGTTTTAGAATCCACCAGAGAGAAAATAATTCTCAGAAAATATTATTATGAAAGATAAAATCTCTGAAAAATACAAGAGCTCATTAAATACTATAATGAATTCATATTTTTTTTAAAAAAGGAAATTCAGAATAAATTTTAAAATAAAACAAAAATCAGAAAACACTAAAAAATAGTAAATTGCAGTTTTGAGGCCTTAAACGACCTCAAATGGAAAAACGGACCCTAAATAGTTGCCTTTGGTAGGGTCATTGCTCTACTCATCAAGATGGTTCCAACGCCACCGAGATCGCCTGATTCTGACTCTAAACACAAAAGTTACGTTCAAAATTGTACCGCACCTTTACGGCGATCCATGGCGTCTTCAATCTTTGCGCCATTCATCGTGTACCACCGAGCATCTAATAGGCAACAAAGGCCTATCAATTAATTTCAAGGTTTTTTTTAATCTTTGGAGGCTTATACATGTAGAGGGGATTTCAACCCCGAGCATCTAACTGGCAACAAAGGCCTTTCAATTAATTTCAAGGTTTTTTTTTAAATCTTTGGATGCTTAAACATGTAGAGGGGATTTTGACCTCGAGTGTCTTACAGGCAACAGAGGTCTTTCAATTAATTTCATGGTGTTTTTAAAAATATTTGGACGCTTATACTTGTAGAGGGGATTTTGACCCCGAGCTTCTAACAGGCAACATAGGCCTTTCAATTAATTTAAAGGTTTTTTTAATCTTTGGACGTTTATACATGCAGAGGGGATTTCGACCTCGAGCGTCTAGCAGGCAGCGAGGCCTTTCAATTAATTCCAATGTTTTTTTTATCTTTGGACGCTTATACATGTAGATGGGATTTCAACCCCGAGCGTCTAATAGGCAACAAAGGCCATTCAATTAATTTCAAGGTTTTTTAAAATCTTTGGACGCTTATACATGCAGAGGGGATTTCGACCCCGAGCGTCTAATGGGAAACTAAGGCCTTTCAATTAATTTTAAGGGTTTTTAAAAATCTTTGGACGCTTATACGTGTAGAGGGGATTTCGACCCTGAGTGTCTAACAAGCAACATATGCCTTTCAATTAATTTCAAGGTTTTTTTAATCTTTGGACGCTTATACATGTAGAGGGTAACAAGCAACATAAGCCTTTCAATTAATTTCAAGGTTTGTTTTAATCTTTGGACACTTATACATGCAGAGGGGATTTCTACCCTGAGTGTCTAACAGGCAACGGAGGCCCTTCGATTAATTTCAAGGTTTTTTATCCTTGTTAAGGAGAGAGAGAGACTTACACCTCCTTGAATTATTGTTTGTTTTATTGTGTGGTTTACACCTCCTCACTAATGATCCTAGAGTGAGGAGGATGTCCTTCGATTTCTTTGTGTGCTACTCCTAGGGTGTGCTACTCCCCAACCGAAGGGCATCTTTTATCGCTTATAGCGTTTGGATCAATAAGGCGTCTGTTTCTTTCAAGGGAATAAACATGAGGTTTTGACCTCTTCAACTGCTTTTATGAAGCTAGCCTATTGTTGTTCGTCTGTTAAACTCAACGTTAGCGGAACCAACGGAGCAAACAAGGATGATATTTTATCCCTTTCGAGGGAAATGGTACAAGGTATCGACCTCTTTGGCCGCTTTTACGGAGATAGACTACTATCATTCGGCTATCAAACTCAATGCTACCAGGAGTACCCAAGTAACCTCATTAGAATTTATGAATTTGCGTATTTGTAATGTTGATTAGATCAACTCCGTTCTTTTTTTTAGGAGGTCTACTATAGTCATGGCCATTTTAGTTATGTTTCTGAGTTTTTTTTACTGAGAATCCCTCAGGGAGAGGTGGAATGATGGTCGAGATAGGGCACCCTAACACTTATGGCAGCACCTGGTGGTTTCAACTCATGGGGTGCGCCTTACTCCCGGATTGTTGGTCCCTTGTCATAGCCTATAGCTATTTTAGGGAAAGCTACTCCCCGGCTTGACATACAGAATGGGCATCTCTCGGCTTAGATCTGTGTTTGTGGTGGGCACGCTACACCCTGGTCGGGAATCTCATTAATTTGGTACCGATAAGGGTGTCCTTGGATTTACATCGGTGCTTTCCTTCAGGTGCGCTACCCCCCAATCGAAGGGTACCACTCATCGGTAGTAAATGGTTCTACCTTTTAATTTTTAAGCTCTTGATGCATTTTTAGATACATGTATGGGGTTCAACCCTTTTCATTTACAAGTCAACGTGGCATCTTTATATAGATGTAAAGGATTCGACCCTCTTGTTTATAAGTCATCGTGATGTTTTTCAAAGGTGGCTTTGATCCCCTTAATGCATAAGCCCTCATGACGCTTGAAAAAGGTGGCTTCAAGCCCCCTAAAGCCATCGTGGTGTTTTGTATAACATGAATAAAGTGTTAACTTTATTCTTTCACTGAATGAGTATTATAATTTTTAATTTTATATTTTAAGGGACTCAATCTTTCCGTGTTTATCTGGCCAGTGTTTGCAAGGATTTGATCCATAAGCGCTTATACATGTATGGGGATTTTATCCCCGAGCGCTTGACATGTCACTAAGACCTTTCAAGTGTTTTTAAGGGTTTAATCCCTGGGCACTCATATATGTAGGGGATTTCGGCCTTGCGCGCTCGACAGGCCGCATAGGCCTGTTAATTGTTTACAAGGATTCGATTCTTCTACCTATAGAGGTGTTTGTGTTAGGCGCGCTATATCCTGGTCAAGGATTTTCTTGTCAAGTGTGTACAAGGATTTCGGTCCTTGAGCGCTTACGTATGCGCAGGGTTCGACCCAAAGCACTTATGTATATGCAAGGATATGATCTTTGAGTGCTCATATGTGAAGGGAATTTTGGCCCCGAGTGCTCGACATGTTGCAGAAGCCTATAGATTATTTTTCTGGATTTGATTCACGAGCGCTCATATGTGTAGGGAATTTTGGCCCCAAGCGCTGAACATGATGTGGAGGCCTTTCAAGTATTATCAAGGGTTTAATCCCTAGGTGCTCATATATGTAGGGGATTTTTTCCCTGAGCGCTCGACAGGCCACAGAGGCCTTTCAAATATTTTCAAGGGTTTAATCCCTGGGCGCTCATATATGTAGAGGATTTTGGTCCCGAGCGCTCAACAGGTTGCAAAGGTTTTTCAATTGTTTTCAAGGATTTGATTCTTGAACGCTCATATATGTAGGGAATTTCGGCCCTGAGCGCTCAACATGCCATGAAGGCCTTTCAATTGTTTTCAAGGATTCGATTCTTGAATGCTCATATATGTAGGGGATTTTGGTCCGAGTCTTCAATAGGCTGAGGAGGCCTTTCGATCATTTTCAAGGTTTTTATCCTCAGGAGCTTCAAGTATTTACAAGGTTTTCACCCTTGGGCGCTTCAAGGAGAATTCTTTGATCTATAGCAGCGTTTGTAGTGGACGCACTACACCCCGATCGAGGATCTCATTAATTTGGTACCAATGAGGGTGTTCTTGGATTTACAACAGTGCTTTCCCTCTCCTTTGAGGTGTGTAACCCCCAATCAAAGAGCACCACTCATTGGTAGTTTCTCAACTGAACCTGTTTAACCAAAAGTCATCCCAGGACAATAAGAGCAACATTGATATCAACAGTGTCAATATCGTAATCACAGAGTCAGACCTATGTTTTTAGGCCATATTCCTGTCATATAAAAAAATTATGGTACCTAAGTACAGAGTCGAGCCTAGCCCTTTAAGTCATACCCAGTATCATGGCATATGATATGGGAAATAGAAGTAACATCATGTCAAGCTCATAATATCAGCAACAAACAGAGTTTCAATTACTTCACAACGATCACAATACGAGTGAAAATATTGCATGTTTTAAGGTTTAGTTGTGACCTGAGGCCTTGCCTGAAGAAAGCTTGAACGCAAATAATCTAGCGCACAATTGTTTAAATTTTTGCACCTATCGTGGCGTGGCTAGACAAAGAGACCAGTGACACTGTCACCTAAATTTCACCAAGAAAAGATCAAAGTAATTATTAATCGTCATTATTGCAATGGGCTAATTTATTGCCACTATTTAGAAGAATTAAAATAATTTTAATCCACTGTTTAAACTTATATGTATGTATTTTTCGGATCAACTCGCTGAGTTTCTGGGTCAACTTGCTGGGCCTGTTTGACTCACAGAGCTGGGCCTGCAGAAATAATTTCATTTTGGGGCTAGCATTCAAGCTTTGATTTTGGGCTATGTTTCAGCCCATTACATTACCATAGTGATGATATTCTTTTATCCATTTCCATATTTTTTTGGGCCCAAGATCACCATTTTGATATTGCTTGGCCTCATCCGGAATTATGTCTCCAGCAAACTCAGTGAGAGGCAATTCAGCGGGGGGCACTGGCAAAATCAACGAAGGGGGCACCGACGAACTCGTCGACGGAGGCACCAACAAAATTGGCGTCGATGGCACCATCGAACTCAAGTATTGACACCGGCCAAAGAACTCATAATGAACTTGAAGCACATGGAAACCGGTGATAAGCTTGGCTCAAGAAGGATGAGCCATTCAACCACGGGTTTGATTGGGTTTTATCACAGCTCTAGCAAATGGCAACGAACTCGTGGGCTTCGGTGAACTTAGCTAATGGCACTGTCAAGCTCAAGGGATTATGATACGAATCCCCTTGCAAAGAATCCGGATTGCGGAATTAAGATCTTTGACAAAATAAGGGAACTCGCAAACCCTTCAATGGCACACGAAATTCAAGGTCTAGCCTTCCGGGTACACTCAATTTCGACTCGCTCTCTAACTAGACCTCAGGATCAGATTACAAGGTTTATTGATACTTAACTAGCTTAAGCAACAATGGAATAGCTCGCAAGCAAAGAGTATGAACTCAAAAGGTTGTATATTTATTGATGAAAGTTGTTAAAATTCGTCCATAAGGCCTTCCTTTTTATAGGGTTACAATCTTGCCTCAAACCCTAATCACAAATGGAAACTGAATCGACTTATGGAAGCTTTAAGAAGTTAAATCCATATCTAACTAAAATACCTAAAATAAATGGTAATCTAAGGTAATCTGGTTGAATTCTTCAAGAAGTAACCTCGAAGAATATTACCTTATCTAATCTTACCAAATCTAATTCTAATCAGAATAAAACTGAATATACTAAACCTAATGGACTGTATTTTCAAAATCCAGCTCTTCAAAGCCCATATGTCCGAGATATCAGACCAATAAACCCAAAATGAAATAATTTTACAATATTTTACAATGATCACACTACCTCATTAAAAACCCAGGGGGGAAAAAGAGTATAATGTTCTTCATGATGCCTTCAGTTCGTCGACAATCTTGAATAATGAATTCAAGATGTCAATGGTGACTCCTTCGATTCTTCATCATAAATTTGATCCATCAAAGCATTTAAAGCACATCAAAGCTTGGCTCGATAAGGATGAGCCATTCAACCACGGGTTTGATTGGGGTTTATCACACCTCTGGCAAATGGCAACGAACTCGAGGGCTTCGGTGAACTTAGCTAATGGAACTGTCAAGCTCAAGGGATTGCTTACAAGAGGCTTCCCCAACAGCGAGTTCGAAGGCACAATCAACGTTCAATTTGAAAGTTATCCAGCAGTGATTTCAAAGGCCACCCAATTACCAGCGGCAAGTTCAAGGGGCAACGAGCTTTGGCAAAACTTGAGTGATGTTGGGGAATAGAAGACGCAACTTGAGGGACCTTGGTGAGCTTCACAGTGGGGTTCGAAGGGCTTGAGGGATCATCGGAACGATCGAGGAGCTGCGGGTGGGCCCAAAAGACCGCCGGTGGGCTCGAGAAACTGCCGACGAGCATGAAGGAAGCTTTGACAGATAGCAACGAGCTCAACGGACAACACCAATGTAGTCGCATCAGCAAGCTCAAAGGAAATGACCAATCCTTGAGAAGCTACGACAGCGAAAGATCTTTGACGGCGAGGCAAGCGCAAGATAGGGCTTCTGGTTTTGCCTCGAGGCAGTGGCGGAACCAGGACGATATGTTATGAGGGGCTAAAAAGAGGAAAAACATTTTTTCAACTCTAAATACAACAATATTTTAACAAACAATGCTTACATAATAATATGAATACATAATAATTACATTTTTACAACAAAGAACTATCATTGCATAAAAAACTACGTTCCAATATTTGAGTTGCTAGAACTAGAACCACTAACCATAGGAGACAATTGTATCCTACGATGTTGCATACGCTGATGACATTGCACAATTGGCTCATTATCCATTCATCTCCGATTCTGTTGCGTAAATCAATTTTGATTCTCTTCATGGTTGAAAAAACCCGTTCAACAGAAGTAGTTGCAACTGGTAGAACTAAGGTTAACTCAATAAGATGATTTACCAGTGGAAGAGTTGTATGCCTAGTTGTTTGAACCATCTTTTGAGCAAGACTTCCAAAGTCCTCAATAGCCAAAAACTCATGATCAAGTTGTATATTATAAATGAAAGTACTAAGTTATTGATGAAGGAGGGAACGATCTTCTACAGGGAAGTCACTTGGATATAGTTCAGCAAGACGAACTAACTTACCAATATTAAACTTAGAAAATGAATCTCTTGGATAGGCAAGCCATACAAGTGAGTAACTCTATATTTTCCTCCGGAAACTGATTGTTCATTTCATGAATCATCCTATCAAAAACCTAGTATTCAAATAATAAAAGGTTAGCATGTAGTATGTAAATTATAAAAGTAATACCTGAAGAAAAGTATCAACACGAAAGAAATTACCATGGGTCTGCATTTGCGTAAGTTGTTTCCTACGTCCACGAATTCCTCATTCATTTTCCATATTAACTACCGATATGTCATGGTTAACACAAAATGCGTTGACTTCATTTAACAACTCATCCCAACCATTCTCTCTGTATTGTTGCAATTCAAACTTCATTGTATTCATCAAACTCACAACCAACACAATATTTTGATGCTTTTGTTGCAAAGCAAGGGACAAGGCATCTACAACTCCCAACAAACACTTCATCAAAAGCATCACAAAAACAAATTCATAACTCTCCATTTGCTCAAGCAAACCGCTCGCTGAAGATTTACTCAGATTTGCATCACCATCATCGTGGACGTTTTCAATCAATTGCAAAACAGATTCCCACATAGTAATGAAACGAATAATAGTAGTGTAATGTGACCCCCAACGAGCATCCCACGGCCTTCTCAAACTGGTCTCTTGATTTTTGCCTCTTCCACTCACAATATCTCCATTCTCCAATCCCTCTACAATTCTATCATGTTCTAAATTAAGAAGCATGTCTTTTCTTCTACATGAAGCTCCAGCTAAATTCACAATCATGCCAAGATAAATAAAAACTTGACACACAACTCGATTATCATCAGCAACAGCAAGAACAACCAATTGAAGCTGGTGAGAAAAACAATGGACATACCTTGCAGATGAGTTTTCTTTCAATATCAAAGCTTTCAGTCCATTATACTCTCCTCGTATATTTGAGGCTCCATCATATCCCTGACCTCTCAACTTTGAAATTGATAATTTATGCTTTGCAAACAATTCATCAACAGCACTCTCAAACTAATAGCCGAAGTATTATGCACATGCACAACACTAAGAAAACATTCAGGAACACATCCTTGTTTGTTTACATATCCTAAAACAACCCCCATTTGCTCTTTTATTGATGAATCTCTAGCCTCATCAACCAATAGAGAAAAATAACTATCTCTAATTTCATTCACCATAACATTTGTTTCCTCACTAGCACAAGCACCTGATAGTTTCTTCTGTACTTTGGGAGATGTGAGCTTCCAATTTCCAGGGTTATTTTCATTCATGGTCTTAGCAACAACATCATTTCGCTTGCAATACCAGTCAATCATTTTGAGATAATTTCCCTTATTCAGAGAATCCAGCTCTTCATCATGGCCACGAAAAGCCATACCTTGATTTAGCAAGAACCGTGTCACATCCAAAGTGACTGTCAAACGCGTGCGATATGCAATCTCCAATTCACACCCATGTGCCTGATAAGAATGAATGATACTCTGTCTTTGATGCTTAAATGCATACAATTGTCCAGCTGCATCATTATGAGCACTACCCGCTACACCAACATGTTTCTTATAGATATCAAGAGCTTTCTTCCAATTGTTAACCCCACTCACAGTAAATGCATCCTCTCCATCTCGATATCCCTTATGTGAATTCCTAAAGAGATAGCAACAAAAGCAAAATATTGCATCCTTTGATGTGTTATACTCCAACCAATCAAAAATTTCAAACCAAGAAGGTTGAAAACATCTATAGTCATTTCCCTATTTTGTCCTTAAGTTGGCAAGGATCTCTTAACGCATATTCTCTCATAACTTGATCTCTAATAGAAACTTCAAAATCCTTAATAGGTTTACGTTTGTCGGGATCATTTATAACATCATCCGAATTGAACTCAACACGAGAACGCTTTTGACTACTACCCTCTTCATTAATCCTTTCTTCATTTGGTTCACTCGGTCTCTTAAAAATTGATGATCCACTACTTCGAATTAAGAATTTATCCAGATCCTATTTGACATAAAATAAGAAAAATATGTCAAATTAAATATGCATATGCTATTCAGTATTCGCAATTTGTCAAAAATATGTCAAATTAAATATGTCAAAACTATGTCAAATTAAATATGTCAAATTATTCGCATGTATATTTAGCACAATTTCACAATTTCAACACACCACTAAATATGTATATCTGTATATGCTCTTCAGTATTCACAATATTACCCAAATAAGCAATTCAATTCAAGTTATTCAACCCAAATTACACAAAAAAATATTGGCTCCTTGATACCTTACCCTTGGTTTGGCTTGGACACGGTTGCTGGTTGTGGTTGAGGAAGGGGATGGCGGCAGGCGGATGGATGGCGGCAGGCAGACGGATGGCGGCAGGCGGACGGTTGGCAGCGGCAGATGGATCTACATTTTGGCATAGATGGAGGAAGACAAGAGTCCTTGCCAAATGGGTTTTGGCGGATATATTTTTTGTTGGTTATAAATATTTATTTGGGCCAATTGGGTTTCATCACAATTGGCCTCATTTATTTATTTTTGCTTTACCTTAACAAAACGACGTCATTTCACTTAAGCCAAAATGACATCGTTTTTTTAGTTAGAAAGCAAAAAAAGAAAAAAAATATGGGTCATCTTCTTTGATTCACGCCCAGTCTCCGTCCACCGCTGCTAGCCTCAAGGGGGGGCAGAATCCGATGGCTCTAGGCCTAAATTCTGGGCCTCCGGATCCTAGGGGTGGCGCTAGCACCCCCTTGCCCCCTAGTTTCACCCTGCCTCGAGGACGGAGAAACAAAATCGTCCAATGATTTGCAAGTTATTCCATGCACTATTAGAAAATACATTTAACCAGCGCGCGTGGATCTCACGCGCTGGTCTTCTCTTAGGATGCGTGGATTCATGCTAAAAGAGTGATGGTGGTAATGGAGGGATTTTATGATGGCATCAAGATAAAAATCCCACTTATAAAAGAATCAGTGTGCCAAGTTGATAATATCGCTAATGGCATAATAACAAGGTGCTGCCACGGGAAGCTCCAAAATTTGACACCGGTGGCATAAAAAACTATCAAATGGAGAAGAGTCGGGCAAGAATCCTAGATTCCAGCAAGGGTGTCTAGCTTCTAACGTCAGCGGTGAAGGGGACTGACTTCTCTCGGGTCCCACTGGGCATGCCAACTTGGTGCTACTAAAAACCCGATTGAGCAGTGCCACCCATCCCTTCACCATGACATGTAAAACAACGCCCCTAGAATTATTTGGAGAAAGAAGCTCTGTTGCTAAAGTTAGCCTGAATATCAGTAATGAGAAATAATAGAGCATAATCTATAATAGGAGAAATACCCATATTATTATGACTATTCATTATTTTAACTTGTGGCCCCATATTATTGAGCCACTAAAGATTATGTATTACCATAACTATAATGGTACTGTAATTTAACAATTGAATTTTGAGTTGAGTGCTAAACCTTATATTTTGGTCGAAAGTGCCAATCTAACCCTGTAAAATCTGAAAGTGCAATTCTAACCCTATTATTTGAACAAAAGTTCCAATCTAACCCTGTCAACATAAAATTGGTCAGAATTTAGTAAACTGACCATTGTACCCATGATTTAAAAAATTAAAAAAAAACATTGAAAAGTCCTTTTCGCCCTCCTTTTTTTTCTTCTTCGTCATTTTCATTTATTTTCTATCGCAGAGCTGAACTCTACTTTTAAGCCCAAATATGTTTTCTTGCTCTTCGGCCTCCAGAAATTTGCGCCAGTGATGCTTCTCCAAAACATTAATCGTCTGAAAATTCTCCGCCATCGTCGAGTCCATCATTGTAATTGGATAGTGCCTTGAATCTTATATCCTCCACCATGGATTCATCGTGGTTGCATTGTTCCTTTGTTGCAATGTTCCTTGTTCATGGATTCATAACCTTATAATCTACACTCACTGCCGGTGGATAATCATCACATTTCCGCGAAACCTGAATTTTCTCTTCTGCCCAGAAATTTGAGTCCGGTGGAGAGGTTTGTCGCAGTGGCGCTGGATTTGACGAGACAAGGATGATGAGAGAGGTAGGTAGGATTTAGAGATGAGATGGTGGTGGTGGTGCTAAGTTTAGAGAGGAGATGGTGGCGGTGGTGATGCGCTACAGCTGTGATGGTGTAAGGGTTTAGAGAGGAGGGGTGGTGCTGCACCTCGTAGTAATGGTGCTGGGTGGAGAAGAGATGGTGGTGGTGGTGCAATGGTTTAGAGATGGTGGCGGTGCTGGTGCTAGTTGGTGGTGGTGGTGGTGCTAGTTGGCAGTGGTAGTGCTGGGCGGAGGTGGTGGAGCTAGATATGGCTGAGGAAAGGTCGCATCGGCGGATCCGGGCTGTTAGAGGTGAGGAAGAACTTAATTTTCGGCGAATTCCTAGATTCAGGCTACTGCTGCCGGTGGGGTGGTGGCAGTGGAAATGACGGAGCAGCAGTGGTTATTTAGATGAAGAAGAACTTAGGGGTATTTTTGTCATTACATTTGTAGTTTTAAGACTAGGGTATTTTAGTCATTTTAGGTTTGGTCAATGCCAGAAAATGCCAAGTTAGCGCTTCAATAATGCATAAAGGTTATTTGGCACATTTACTGTAAAATTCAGGGTTAGAATCACACTTTCAAATTTCATAGGGTTATATTGGCACTCACTCTATCCTTTCACCATGTCACTCATCGCATCAACACCACCACATGACTGCTCCTCATGAGTTTTAGGTTTGGTAATTAATAGATTTATGTAGATCGATTTATTAGTTAAGTTATATAGGTTAATTTGTAATAACATTTATTTTCCTTAATTAATATGATACTAGGTTTCTTTGAGTTTTATTAAATTTAAGAGTGTTTTTAACTTGAATGAAAGTCAAATTTTGGGGTTAAGTTTCAATTTTTGGCTGAAATATGTGGCGGAAATGTGTGGGAACAGTCTCACCAAAATTATTTCCACTAGTGAAAATTTTATTTTGTCCAACCATCACCCTTTCACTTTAGTTGGTTTAATTTTAGACTAAATTGTTTTTTGGGTAATATGCATATATAACCCTATATGTTGTAAAAAGTGCAGATATAACTCTGAGTTGTTTTAAGTGCAAATATAACCCTACCTATTATACATAAATGCAAATATAACCCTAAAGCCATTATTCCGGCATTGACTGGCCATTTCAAGCTATTGACCGACCAGAAATGATCAAAATGCCCTTCTAACCTAGTACAAAATATTAAAAGACAAAAATGCCCCCACCACCCAGCCCTGCCACCCCACTACCACCACCAATCCGCCACCCGAACAGCTCACCAGCCCCACTATCTCACCACTAATCCACCACCACCCAGTCAGCCCTGCCTATCCACAACCTTCCACCCCCGTCACCACCACCAGCCACCCAGCCACCACTGCCCAGCCAACCCTCCACCTCCATCCCCGCCACCACTGCCCAGCTATCCCACCACCACCTTCCACCCCCACGCCCTCTCAGACTCCAACTCCAATTAGCCAAGACCCGAAGTTTCTGAACCAATCATCACCATTCTTCCCGGTGACCACAGAACCCGAGCCCCACCACCATAGAACCCCTCTTAAACTGAAAGAAAACAACCACCACCGCCATAGAAAATAACCACCACCATTCCTGATCTACTCCACCACACTGATCCCAAACCTCGCCACAAACCATCGCCATAAATGGCTCAACCACCGATCATAGTCTCCTTCCTCCTTCGCATCCCAGTTGCTCTCACCCTCCTCCCCTCCGCTACCACCACCACCACCCCCATCCCTTGAACACCACCACCACCAACCACATTTTATGACGTCTGCAAAAATATTACCTTTAATTCGAAAACAAGATCCGACCCCCTCCGCTCCAATCTCCAGCTTACCGATTCCGCCTTTGCTCCGACCACCTAAGCGAGCTCCAAGTGGACCACCTTCGGCTTCTCGATTCAGGCAAAGAGATCTGACCACCTCTGCTCTGACCTCCGGCTTCCCGATTCCTTGGCGCCACTTCCGGCCTCAAGGAGAAAATTGCCGGAGAATTTTACCTTTATTCTTTTCCTGATGGAACAGATGGAATGAGACTGCTTGAAAAAAGAAAAGAACAATGGGGGAGAGGTGATGCAATTAGGGTTACAAATTTTGGGACAAAATAGTAAATTCACTTCTTTTTCCAGAAGGGTGGTAAGATTAACATTTCACCTAATTCTGACATCAAATTACCATAAAAGGTTATATTTGCTCATAACTTGAATATCTAGGATTATATTTGCACTTTCAACTATTGTTGGGTTATATATGTACTTTCATCAATTATGTAGGTTATATATGCACTTTGCTCTTGTTTTTTTGGTCTCTAACATAGCATCTTATACATCTTTTGGTCCCCAAGGCCATTACCGCTTTTGTTCAGCAATCAACATTCTAAAAACAATTTGTTGGTCCCCAAAGTAGTTTCCAAGAGATTTTCATGCTAAACCTCGCACGTGCCAATTTACTCCCATTTACCCAGGGGTAAAATTGTATTTTTTTAATAATAAACACTAATTTTCAAGTTTTGATTTCCATATATCTAAACCCAGAGAATCTCTTCTATATACATACAAATTTACCTTTGTTTCTGCCGAAAACCCCAAAATTGCTACAAATCTTCCAACTCAAATCCGATAGAAATCATGTCGAGTTCCATCATCTCCTCCGTCTTCTCATGTTTGTACATCAGAGTGTACTTGAAATTCATGTGTGGTCGGCGTAGCCGTATTTGTACTGCCAACACGTTGGAAAATCAGAGATGGAAGGTATATGGTTGTCCACTTGGGCGTGCTGGCTGCAGTTTTTTCTGATGGTGCGACGAGGGTTGCTGGGAATGTGAGATTGCGACCAAGATTATAGAAGGAATTCTGGAAAGGGAGCGTGAGTTGGAGGAAGGCATAGAGAAGTTGGCCGGTGATTTTTCCGATCTCAAAACTTAGCTTAAAAGGGAGGGCGAACAAATTGTCAATTTAAAAAGTGAGCTTGAACTGGAACGACAAATTTCCAGAAAGGTTAAGAACTCTCGATTGGTGTGTTTCGTAATTTCCATATTTCTTGCAATGATGCTAATCAATATTAATTGATTGATTCGGAATCAATCATAGTTTCATCTTTAATGAAGTTTAAGGCTGAACTCATTTGCCCTTGTTTTGTTTGGTATCGTTTTGCAAGGATTTAGAATTTAGTTCATGTTTGTAATAGACTAATTGATCATTGTAGTGACTAATTGCATTCTGTAATGTTGAAGGAATTGTAATGACTACCTGGATTAAGCATTGATTTCATATAAATGTCTGATTATGCATTGATTTTGGTAGAAAGATTGGGTGAAATCAATTGTGCATTGATTATGTACTGAATTAAAATGTTCATTGAAGAATTAGTGAGGGGAATGGTGAAGAAATTAGATGTTTCAAATGAACAATACTAATGAGAAAATGTATCAATATTCATTGTGGTTTCATAAAATTTGTTTGAACAACAATACAAGTTTAAGGCAGAACAAGTTCGTAGAAACTCGAATTTGTTTAATTTCAAACAGCTGTTTTTACAAAATTCGTTTAATACAAACAAAACTGAATCTAGACCAACATAGAACAAGCCGGAAAAGATAAATCCATAATTAAGAGGTTCTGGACCAATCCCAAAAAACCCAAAACAGAGGCTACTCTGCTGACAATCTAACAATTCTAAACATTAGGTAAATACGCAGCAGTAAGGTTGTCGGCTGTGGCAAACAACAATCAAGCTACTGGGAAATCTATCAGCAAAATAAATATCTAAGCTGAGCAGTAGAATGATGCTTTAGTTGTTCTCTGGAAAATGCCACTCATCACCTCGCATCTCGAATTAGTCAGCTTCCTTATGCGATGATAACATGCACTTGCAGGTGAGCTTAGTGTGTCCAACTTGGTGGCATGCGCTGCACTTGTATAATTGTTTCGCCTACATGTTGCAATTTACATAAGTGAATTAATTAGTGGCATATACATAGACCATAAGCACATACCAATATACATAGACCATAAGATATGAAATAAAGCAAGAACCTTAGTAAAAAATTATACATACCATAAGTTAACAAATTACCTTCACCCGAGGTGGTTTAGAAGATGAGGAGTAAGCCACATTTGGACGGGGTTGAGTAGGTTCTGTTTGTTGAGCTCGTTTTGGCTACATTTCCCATATACACAAATCCAAAAATTAGTGAAAAAATCTTCAACATATACCATACGATTAAGAAAATGTAAGTAAAGAAATTACCCTCAGATTTGGTGGTTTTGAAGTTGAGGACTCGACTACATTTGGAGAGGGTTGTGCTGGTTCAGTTTGTTGAGCTTCCGTAGCTTTAGTTGGAAACCTAAGCGAATTATGCCCAAACTACTGACACAAGAAGCATTTTTATGGACTCACCATCCCAACTCTTGACAGCTTCTTAACTTCCCCTTTTTTCCTTACCTTTTTCTTATTTGAATTATGTTCGTCCACAAATATTTTCCTTGACTGTAGTGGTCTTCCTGGAAACCTTATGCCCGAGGGGGTAGCAAACCATTTTGATTAATAGGATGGATGACATTGTTGTATGCACTTGCATAAACAGGCCTGGAGTAGCAAGCATGCATGAAAGTTGTTGTATCTTCCTTTACTAAACCGATAGCAATAATAGCATGAGGGCAGGGTATTCCTGTAAGGTCCCATTTTCTGCACCCAAATGATCTTGGTTTCAGATTCACCATATAACTTCCCCTATACACACAACTCACCTGAAGCTCCTTATCCCCACTTGGAGTAGCAAAACATCAATTAGACGCATACTGATTAACTTCCAGCTTCTTCATAATCTTCAGTCCAAACTGACCACCCATCTTCAAGACCAATTGCCACCAATAAAATCCCCTTGTGAGGCCCTTTCATATGGCATCCATCCATGCCTATCAAATTTCTGCACCCAGACATAAACCCCCTTTTGAAACCATAAAAACAAACATAAATTCTCCAAAATTCTTTGTTTCTAAATCATCTTTAGTTGTATGCATCGTCACAGTCGAATTAGGGTTAGCTCTGAGCAGCTCATTGCAATAATCCATCATCATGACATATTGTTTCTTGTAGTCTCCCACAATCTCATCAACATCTCTGGATATGGTGATCCTAATGTCAGTATGAACTTTTTGCACAGGCTCAGAATATGTTGGGCATAATCCTCAAGTCTGCCTTAGACCTCTCACTTGGGTATTTGTAGCTTGCACACCCATGGAGGAATGTAGGAATGCATGAATGTGCTCTCACAAGTGAAGTTAGCTCCCAACTTTTTGTCTTCTTCTTGAAGTTGATAGAAGTCATCCACCTACATTTACCCATGTTTGTTGTGCATATTATAGTATATCTCCTTGAGTTTTTCTTCTTAAACCTTATCCTTATATTAGAAACTATTCACTGGTGTTTGTAGGCTAACCTGAACTCATCTTTATTAACAAAATCCTGCCCAACCTGGAACTCCACATCATCATTAGCATTGAGAACACCAACCTTTTGTGAACCGTGACCCTTATTTTTCCAACATCCTGATCACCCTCATTACTAATATGATTATGTTGATCCCTATCACTGATAGCATCACCTAAATCCGCATCATCTGTATTGCCCTCAGGTTCAACTTTCTTGTCCCCCTAATAATTGTTATGGCCATCACCTTCCATCTTTCCTAATAGTGAACTCCATTTTTCCCTCTCCTTTATAATCTGCTCTAAATAATCATCATCATCCATGGCATAATCCTGGTCTTGGAATTTCCCAGCATCATCATCTTCTTCACAGGCTCAACTGTGTGAGCTTTTTCTTTCTATTTTCTCTTCCATTTCAACTGTTCCACTGTCTTCCTTGCACCCCTTTTTCCTTCTTTTTTCTCATCCCTGCACCCTCTTCTTTTTGAACACTTTCTTCCATGTCATATTCTCTGATATCAACATCAATGTCATCATTCTTCACCCCCTTCTCATCCACCTTTCCTACTCAGTGTCTAGCAGCTGTTATCTTAGCCTCACAAATTGCTTCTTCATTGGCCCAAAATGCATCTTCATCGACATCTCTGATCTCATCATCAAAGTTATCCTCGGTAGTCTCATCCCTGTGTCTCATTTCCTCCAAGTAGTAGTTGGAATCTATTGAGAAACATGTGTGCTAGGACCCTCTTCATCCATGCTCTCTGGTTCATCTACTAGTATAACCCTGTCAACCTCCTTCAAGGGCTCCCAATTTCTAGTATTAGGATTAACATACAACCCACTTTTTTTTAATTATCATGTGTTACTGCCTCATTGACCTTGCCACATTCTAGTAATAACTCACAACAGGAGGGTTTCAAATCCTCCTTCTTACGCCTTTCCGGAGCTTTGTATTTCACAACATTTTTTGGCCTCTTTCTGCCCCTCATATTCTTTTTATTAGAGCCTTCCTGGTTCCCATTATTCCAACCCAACTCTGATAAACTTCCATATGTTCCTCACCAGAAGGCCAACACATATAATTCCAATGGGGACCAAAGAAATACACATTGACTACTCCATTCTTAACCCCTATAGCCTTCGATTGTTCAGGAAATAGTATCATACAGTCTATATCTATTGAACTGAAACTTACCTCCCTATCCAGATACACTCCACATAACCATTTCCTATAATCCAAATAGTGATAAGTAGAATCCAACTTACCCAAATTTAAATCATCGGCTTCACAAAAATTGGCCATATAAACACTGCCACCAGCATACATTGGAAAGGGATCCCAGTTCATGTACTCATGACAGTGTATTTTAACGGAGAACTGATTGCTGCGCGGAGCTGAAAATTAAACAACAATGTATTAATATAAAACAAACCTCAACCCTACCTAATTTAAAAAATTTAAATGAACTAACAGGGCCTACACAATATATTATTCCCCACCGAGATTAAATTAATCCCATCCAACCGAAACTTTCAGATCAAAATCTAAACTAATAAAAAAACCAATAAGAATTCTATGTTATCACTAATTGTGGACTAAACACTGCCATGCTCTAATTAATACTCATCAGTCAGCGGAAGAACAGAAAACAAAAACCCAATTATTTACTACCGAAAAACCACGGGTACTACCATCAATACCAATCTCTTAGATTATATACATACACTCAGTCCAAACAGATTTGACACACTTACCGTAGTAAGGAGCTCCATTTTCACCACAAAAAATCCTTCCATATTCTCGCAGCACCAACATCTTGTGTTCCTCCATTGTCACCTACATTCGAACAACCAAATTCATCATCATCCCTTTATTCAATAGAGTTTAAAACCCGCAGCCTCGGTTACAGTAAGTAAGCACAAAATATTTTTTTTCTTTCCTGGGTTCCGTCGCAATCAGCCTCTTACCGAGTCTGCGACGCCGCCGTCTTGATTTGTCAACACTAGGTGGCTAACCATCATGAATCCTCTCACTTAAACCATCTGGAAAATGGGCAGTAAAATGGGAATAAAACGAAAGGCCAAGCGCCCACTTCAACCATTACAATTTTTAGGATGGATTGCGAGGTCTTTGGGATTAGGGTTTCTGATTGGGAAATAAATGGGCAAAATTGGTATTATGATTTGGATTTGGGTAATTCGAAATGTAGGGGAAATAAAAAATAAAAAATTAGTGTTTATTATAGAAAAAAAACTGTTTTACCCCTGGGCAAATCGGAGTAAAATGGAA
This sequence comes from Rubia yunnanensis, assembly GCA_037428765.1. Lineage (NCBI taxonomy): Eukaryota > Viridiplantae > Streptophyta > Magnoliopsida > Gentianales > Rubiaceae > Rubia > Rubia yunnanensis. Next base: position 27,253,810 of record CM075069.1, on the reverse strand, counting down.
AGTGTGTGTCACGTGTGAGGCTTAGCCTGAAAATAGCTCAGAAACTGCTTGGGGGACAAAAAAAAATTTTCCCAGAATTTTGATTGTTGAACAAACGCGATATTTGATTTGGAGACCAAAAGATGGTGTTGCATCATATGTTAGGGACCAAAAAATAATTTAAGCATTTTTATTTTTTATTTCCCCTACATTTCAAATTACCCAAACCCATATCACAATCCCAATTTCACCCATTTATTCCACAAATTAGAAAACCTAATCCTAAAAACCTCTCAATCCCTCCAGAAAATTGTGACGCCTGAAGTGAGCGCTTGGCCTTCCTTTGTATTCCCATCTTACTGACCATTTTCCCAATGTTTTAAGTGAGTGGATTTTCTATGGTAGAATGCCCAGTGTTAACGAATCAAGACGGCAGCGCCGCAGACTCAGTACGAGGCCGATTGCAACGGAACCCTAGGTAAGCAAAACAATGTTGATTTCTTTTTTGTGCTTACCCACTGTAACTGAGGATGTGGGTTTTAAACTATATTGAATAAAAGGATGGTGATGAATTTTGTTGCGAATGTAGGTAACAATGGAGGAACATAAGATGCTAGTGCTGCGAGAACACGAAAGGAGTTTTGGTGGTGGAAATGGAGCTTTTAACTATGGTAAGTGTGTCAAATCTATATGGGGTGAGTGTATGTACATAATTGAAAAGAAAGATATTGATGGTAGTCCCTCGTGGTTATTGGGCAATAAATAATTTATGTTTTTGAATGGAGAGGTCTTTTTTTTCTGCTAATTGATGAGTATTAGTTAGAATAAGACTGTGTTTGGTCCAGATTTAGTGATAACATAGGATTCTTATTGGTTTTTTTGATTAGTTAATCTGCAAGATTCTGTGGGATGAGATTAATTTAATCTCCTTGGGGATCAATATATTGTGTAGGCCCTATTAGGTAATTTAAAATTTAAAATTAGGTAGAGTTGATGTGTGCTTTTATATTAATATAGTGTTGTTTAATTTTCAGCTCCTGATAGCAATCAATTCTCTGTTAGAATACACCGTCATGGGTACATGAACTAGGACCCCTTTCCAAAGTATGTTGGTGGCGGTGTTTATATGGCTGATTTCTGTTAAGTTGATGATTTCATTTTGGGTAGGCTGGATTATACTTATAATTATTTGGGTTATAGGTGATGGTTATGTGGAGTGTATCTGGATAGGGGAGGTAAGTTTCAGTTCAATAGATATAGACCAATTGATACTATTTCCTGAACAATCGAAAGAAATAACATCTGTAGGGGTTAAGAATGGAGTAGTCGATGTGTATTTCTTTGGTCCCTATTAGAATTATCTGTGTTGGCTCTGGTGAGGAAAATATGAAAGTTGATCAGAGGTTGGTTGGGAATATGGGAGACAAGGTAGGTTCTAATAAAAAGAAGGTGAGGGGTAGAAAGAGGAGAGAAAACGTTGTGAAATACAAAGCTTTGGAAAGGCATATGAAGGAGGATTTGAAACCCTCCTGTTATGAGTTATTACTAGAATGTAGCAAGGTCAATGAGGCAGCAACATTGGATGATTAAAAAAAGTGGTCCGTATGTTATTCCTAGTACTGAAAATTGGGAGCCCTTGAAGGAGGTTGACGGGGTCATACTAATAGATGAACCAAAGAGACGGGATGATGAGGGTCCTAGCATATAGGTTTTTCAACAGATTTCAAATACTAACCTGGGAGAAATGGGACACAGGGATGAGACTACCAAGACTAACTTTGATGATGAGATCAGAGATGTCGATGAAGATGCATTTTGGGCCAATGAAGAAGCCATTTGTGAGGCTAAGATAGCAACTGCTAGATAGTCAGTAGGAAAGGTGGATTAGAAGGTGGTGAAGAATGATGACATGGATGTTGATATCAAAGAAGATGACAAAGAATAAAGTGTTCATAAAGAAGAGGGTGTAGGGGTGAGAAAAAAAATAAAAAAGATGGTGCAAGGAAGACAATGGGACTGTTGAAATGGCAGAGAAAATAGAAAGAAAAAGCTCCCACAATTGATCATGTGAAAGAAGATGATGTTGCTGGGAACTTTCAAGAACAGGACTATGTCATGGATAATAATGATACTTTAGAGCAGATTATGAAGGAGAGGGAAAAACAATTGAGTTCACTGTTAGGGAAGATGGAAAGTGATGGCTATAACAATTATGAGGGGGACAAGAAAGCTGAACCTGAGGGCAATATGGATGATGCAGATTCAGGGGATGCTATCGGTGACAGGGATCTACATAGTCAGACCAGTGATGAGGGCTATTAGGATGTTGGGAAAATTAGGGCCAGGGTTCACAAAAGGTTTGTGATTCCCATTGCTAATAACGATGTGGAGTTCCAGGTTGGGCTAGAATTTATTAATAAAGATGAGCTCAGGTTAGCCTGCAAACACCACAGGATAGTTTCTAATAGGAGGATAAGGTTTAAGAAGAACAACTCAAGGAGGTGTACTGTGATATGTACAACAAACATGGGTAAAGGCAGCTAGATGGCTTCTATCAACTTCAGGAAGAAGACCAAAAGTTGGGAGCTAGCTTCATTTGTGAGAGCGCATTCCTACAGTCCTACATTCCTCTATTGGTGTGCAAGTTACAAATACCTAAGTGAGAGGTACAAGGAAGACTTGAAGATTCTGCCCAACACAAAAATTTTCGAGCTTGTGTAAAAAACTCATAACAACCTTAGGATCACCATATCCAGAGATGTTACGTATAAGGCAAAGATATGGGCAATTTATGAGATTGTGGGAGACTACGAGAAACACTATGTCCTGATGAGGGATTATTGTAATGAGCTACTTAGAGCTAACCTTAATTTGACTGTGACAATGCAGACAACTAAAGATGATTGTGGAAACAAAGAATTTTGGAGAATTTATGTCTGTTTCGATGCTTGCAAAAGGGGGTTTATGTCTGGGTGCAAAAATTTGATAAGCATGGATGGATGCTACCTGACAGGGCGTCACTAGGGGATTGTATTAGCTGCAATTGGGCTTGAAGATGGGTGGTCAGTTTGGACTGAAGATTATGAAGAAACTGGAAGTTAACCAGTATGCGTCTAGTCGATGTTTTGCTACTCCAAGTCGGGATATCGAGTTTCAGGTGAGTTGTGTGCACGGGGGAAGTTATGCGGTGAATCTAAAATCAATATCACGTGGGATCAGAAAATGGGACCTGACGGGAATACCATGCCCTCATGTTATTGCTGCTATCGGGTTGGCGAAGGAAAATGTAGTAGCTTTCATGCATGCTTGCTACTCCAGGCCTATTTACGCAAGTGCATACAACCATGTCATCCATCCTATTATTAGTTCGGAGTTTTGGGATATGACTAATCAAAATTGTTTTCTACCCCCCTTGGACATAAGGTTGCCAGGAAGACCACCACAGTCAAGGAAATATATGGGGATGAACTGAATTCAAGTAAGGAAAAGGTAAGAAATGAAGGGGAAGTTGAGAGGAGCAGTCCATTAAAATGCTCCATATGTCAGCAGGTTGGGCATAATTCCTTTAAGTGTCCAACTAAAGCCGCGGAAGCTCAACAAACTGAACCAGCACAACCCCCTCAAAATGAAGCCGAGTCCTCAACTTCAAAACCACCAAATCAGAGGGTAATTTCTTCACTTACAATTATTGAATCTTATGGTATATCTTGAAGATATTTTCACTATTTTTTTGGTTTATGTATATGGGAAATGTAGCCAAAACGAGCTCAACAAACAGAACCCACTCAACCCCATCCAAATGTGGCTTAGTCCTCATCTTCTAAACCACCTTGGGTGAAGGTATTTTCTTAACTTCTGGTCTGTGTCATTTTTTATTAAGGTTTTTTTCTTTCTTTCATAACTTATGGTCTATGTTATTGGTATGTGCTTATGGTCTATGTATATGCCATTATTTCATTCACCTATGTAAATTGTAACATGTAGGCAAGACGAGTATACAAGTGCAGCGCATGCCACCAAGTTGGACACACAAAGCTCACCTACGAGAGCCCATCATCATCGCGCTATAAGGAAGTGGACTATTTTGAGATGCGAGGTGATGAGTGGCATTTTCCAAAGAACCACTAAAGCATCATTCTATTGCTCAGCTTAGATCTTGGTTTTACTGATAAATTGCCTAGTAGTTTAGAATTTTTTTGCCTCATTCTGGAACCTTACTACTGCATATTTTCCTAATGTTTGGCATTGTTAGATTATCAGCAGAGTAGCCTCTGTTTTGGTTTTTTTGGGTTTGGTCCAGAACCTCTTAATTATGGATGTCGCTTTTCTGGCTTGTTTTCGGTTGGTCTAGATTCAGTTTTGTTTACATCAAACGAATTTTGTAAAACCAATTGTATGAAGTTAAACAAATTTGAGCTTCTACGACCTTGTTCAGCCCTAAACTTGTATTGTTGTTCAAACAAATTGTATGAAACTACAATGAATATTGTTTCTTTTTCTCATTTGTATTGCTCATTTGAAACATCAAATTTCTTCACCATTCCCCTCACCAATGTCTTCAACAAACTGCTTAATTCAGTACATAATCCATGTACTATTGATTCCACCCAATCTTTCTACCAAAATCAATACATAATGAGACATTCATCTAAAATGAATACTTAATCCAAGTAGTCATTACAATTCCACATTACACAATGCAAATAGTCACTACGATGATCAATTAGTCTATTACAACCATGGACTAAATTCTAACTCCCTGCAAAACGATGCTTAACCAAACAGGGGCAAATGAGTTCATCCCTAAACTTCCTTAAAGATGAAACTATAATTGATTCTGAATCAATCAACTAAAACTGGTTAGCATCAATGCAAGAAAGGCAATTATGAAACACACTAATCGAGAGTTCTCCACCTTTCTAGAAATTTGCTATTCTAGTTCAAGCTCCTATTCAAGCTAAGATTTGAGATCGGCAAAATTGCCAACTAACTTTGTCATGCCTTCCTCCAACTCACGCTTCCTCTCCTGAATTCCTTCAATAATCTCGGCCACAATCTCACATTCCCAGCAACCCTTGTCGCACCATCTGAAAAAATTGCAGCCAACACGCCCAAGTGGACAACTATAGAACTCCCGTCCCTAATTTTCTGGTGTGTTTCCAGTATGAATACAGCCACCCGGACCACACATACATTTCAAGAACGCTCTGACATACAAACTGGAGGAGACAGAGAAGATGTTGGAACTCGACATGATTTCTATTGGATTTGGGTTGGAAGCTTCTGTAGAGATTTTGAGGATTTCGGAAGAAACGAAGGTAGATTTGTATATATATATATATAAGAGATTCTCTGGGTTCATATATATGGAAATCAAAAATTGGAATTAGTGTTTAATATAAAAATGACTATTTTACCCCTAGGCAAATTGGAGTAAATTGGCACGTGTGAGTCACGTGAAAGGTTTAGCCTGAAACTGCTCGGAAACTGCTTTGGGGACCAAATAAATTATTTTCAGAATGTTGATTGCTGAATAAAAGCGGTATTGGCCTTGGGGACCAAAGATATATAAGATGCTATGTTATGGACCAAAAATAATTTAGTCGAAAATTAAACCAACTGCAGTGAAAGGGTGATGGTCGGACAAAATAAAATTTTCGTTAGTGGGAATAATTCTGGCGAGACTGTTCCCACACATTTCCACCACATATTTCCGCCGAAAAAAAAGAAACTTAGCCCCAAAATTCTACTTTCATTCTAGTTTATAACACTCATAAATTTAATTAAACTCAATGAAACCTAGTATCATATTAATTAAGACAAATAAATTTTATTACAAATTAACCTCAATAACTTATCTAATAAATCAATCTACATAAATCCATTAATTACCCAACCTAAAACTCATGAGGATCATTCATGTGGTGGTGTTGGTGCAATGAGTGACGTGGCGAAGTGATAGAGTGAGTGCCAATATAATACAGTGGAATTTGAAAGTGTGATTCTAACCTTGAATTTTACAGCAAATGTGCCGATATAACTTTTTTGTACTATTTAAGCGCTAACTTGGCATTTTCTGGCATTGACCAAACTTAAAAAGACTAAAATACCCCTAGTTTCACAACTGCAAATGTAATGACCAAAATACCTCCAAGTTATTCTTCTTCATCTCAATAACCACTACTGCTCCGCCATTTCCACTGCCACTGCCCCACCGGCGGCAGCGGCGGAAAATTGGGAATTCACCAGAAATTAAGTTTTGCTGCCTCGCCTCTAACCGCTCAGATCCGCCACTACCCGACCTTCCCTCAACCGCATCCAGCTCCACCACCTCTGCCCAGCACCACCACTGGTTACTAGCACCATCACTGTCACCATCTCTAAACCCTATCACCACCACCACCATCTCTTCTTCACTCAGCACCACTACTACTGAGGCGCAACATTACCTCTCCTCTCAAAACCGTAACACCATCACAGTCACGGCGCAGCACCACTGCCACCATCTTCTCTCTAAACCTAACACCACAACCACTATCCTCTCTCTAAATCCTAGCTACCACCCTCGTCATCCTTGCCGGGAAATCATCACTTGAGGTCGAGCCCAACCCAAGCCCCGTCAAATCCAGCGCCACTACAACACTCTTCTCCGTCGGATGCAAATTTCTGGGCATAAGAGAAAATTCAAGCTTCATGGAAATGTGATGATTATTTGCCGACGGTGAGTGTATTTTATAAGGTAATGAATCCATGAACAAGGAACATCGCAACAAAGGAACAACGAAACCATGATGAATCCATGGTTAAGGACATCGGATTCAAGGCACTATCCAACCACGATGATGGACGCGGCAATGGTGGAGACTTTTTGGACGATTAACGTTTTGGAGACATAATCATTGACGCAAATTTTTGGAGGCCGAAAAGGAAGAAAACAAATTTTCTCTTCAGATTAGGGTTCAGACCTGCAATAGAAAATAAAAGGAAATGAGGAAGAAGAAGAAGAGGGGAGAGCAAAAAAAACTTTTCAATTTATTTATTTATTTATTTTTAAATCAGGGGTATAATGATCAGTTTACTAAATTCTGACCAATTTCAGGTTGTCAGAGTTAGATTGGCACTTTCGTTTAAATAATAGGGTCAGGAGTGCACTTTTAGATTTTACGGGGTTAGATTGACACTTTCGACCCAAATATAGGGTTATTTTAGCTCTCAACTCAAAATTAAACTATTAAATTACGGTACCATTATAGTATAAGTAATACATAATCTTTAGTGGCCCAATAATATGGGGCCACAAGTTAAAATAATGAATATTGATAATAATATTGGCAATTCGACCTACTTGGTCCAATGGGATTGAAGAGTAATCCAATGTAAACCCCAGGGTTGAATATGACTTTGTTTGGCAGAGATTTTAAGCTGTTGTGCTTATAAGCAAACACTTTTTAGTGTTTAGTAAAGTGCTAAAAAATAACTTATTTTGAAAGTAGAATATATTTTTGGGGGAAAATCAGAAACTGGTCTCCCCTGCTGTCAAAATAATCCAGCTTTACTTGTAGTACAACTCTACCAAACAGAGCCTACATATACTTAGGTATGTATCCTATTATAGATTATGCTCTATTATTCCTCATTACTGATATTGAGGCAGACTTTAGCACTAGAGCTTCTTCCTCCGGACAACTCTGGTGGCTTTGTTTTGCAGGTCATGGTGAAGGGATAGGCATCGCTGCTCAATCGGGATTTTAGTAGCATCCATTTAGCACACCCAGTGGGACCCTAAAGAAGTCAATTCCCTTCACCGTTGACGTTGGAAGCTAGACACCCTTGCTAGAATCTAGGCTTCTTGGCCGACTCTTCTCCGTTTAATAGTTTTTTATGCCACCGGTGTCAAATTTTGGAGCTTCATGTGGCACAACATGGCATGCTGATTCTTTTCTTAGTGGGCATATTCTGAGCCCCATTTTTTTATCTTGATGCCATCGCAAAATCCCTCTGTTACCGTTGTCACTCTTTCGGCAAAATTCTATGAACCAGGAGGTGCGCGCATGAGATCCATGCATCCCAAGAGAAGACTAGCGTGTGATATCCACACGCATTGGTTAAATGTATTTGCCGATAGAAAGTGGAATCACATGTAAATCATTTGATGGGAATTTATAGGCCCCTCAAATGGGTTGATTGGATAAACTCACTATCTAAATTCAATGGGTCATTATCCAATTAATCCATTTATTAATGGCTCATAATGGATTGGGTCATAAATAGGTTGGATCATTAAATGGATAACTCATTGGATAACCCGTGAGATATTCATATGACCCAATGAGTTAAAATATATTATCCAATAAGTCATTATATAATTAACCCAATAAGTTATCATTAAACATTTTCTATCTATTTGGGTTACAAGTTATCATTATCCAATGGGATCAGGTATTAAATGCTCATTATTTTTTAGGATTTGAAATGAGAATAATTATGTTAATGGAAAATTTTGATCTCAATACGTCTCATATTATGTTAACTCAATGGGACCTAACATATACCCAATAAATATCCAAAATTACCCAATTAAATGCATGTGTAATATTTAACATAAATATTCACTATAATTCACAAATTATACAAATTATAATTCACAAATTATTCGAGTTCAATCTCGTACAATATTCGAGTTCGTACAATATTCGAGCTCGTACAGTATTAGAATTCAATCTCGTACAGTATTCGAGTTCGTACAAAATTCGCACTCAATCTCGTACAGTATTTGAGTTCGTACAATATTCAAGTTCAATCTCGTACAGTATTCGAGCTCAATCTCGTACAGTTTTTGAGTTCGTACAATATTCGAGTTCAATCCCGTACAGTATTCGAGTTCGTACAATATTCGAGATCAATCTCGTACAGTATTCGAGTTCGTACAATATTCAAACTCAATCTCATACAGTATTCGAGTTCGTACAGAATTCGAGCTCAATCTCGTACAGTATTCAAGTTTGTACAGTATTCGAGCTCAATATGAAGAGCAGATTGACTATATCCCAATTGAGCTCAATATGAAGAGCATATTGACTATCACAAAACAAACGCATAGGAGCAGTATGCGTGACCCCTAAGTCTTTTAGTAAAGACGTAAGCCATAATAACTCACAACAGGTAATAGCCATAGCATGATACTCCGCCTCAGCGGAAGAACGAGAAACAATAGGTTACTTCTTTGTCTTCCAAGAAATCGGAGAATCACCAATCATCACAAAATAACCAGAAAGAGAACGCCAAGTAATTGGACATGCAGCCCAATCAGAATCACAATAAGCAGTCAATTGTAACGTGCTACGAGAAGAGAGAAATAAACCTTGACCAGGATGACTCTTCAGGTCGTGCAACACATGAACAACAACTTGCCAGTGAGGAACACAAGGAGACTTCATGAATTGTGCAAGAATGTGGACTGAATAACTTAGTTCAGAACGAGTAATAGTCAAGTAGATCAGGCGCCCAACTAGGCATCGATACTGCTCCGGGTCATGGTAGGCTGGACCTTTAACACGTGCCAAATCATGTTATTGCTCCATCGAAAAGTCAGTCGGCTTAGAGGAAGATAAACCGGTGTACGATAAAATGTCTAAAGCATATTTTCTTTGCAAAAGGAACATCCCCTCCGGTCTTCTAGCAATCTCTATGCCCAAAAAATACTTAAGCAGACCAAGATCCTTCATATGGAAACAAGAACCTAAGTATTTCTTGAACTCAGAGATGAGCAAAGAAGAACTTCCAGCAATAACCAAATCATCCACGTAAACCAGAACATGTAAAGAAACTGATCCACGGGAATAGACAAATAAAGAGTAATCGGCCTTACTCTGAACAAAACCAAATGTCCGTAAAGCCTGAGACAGTTTGGCAAACCAATTTCTAGGAGCCTGATGAAGACCATAAAGAGATTTCTGAAGGTGAAAAACCTGACCAGGCAGGATAGCATAGGTAGGCGGATGACGCATGAACACCTCTTCATGCAAATCACCATGCAGGAAGGCATTATGAACATCCATTTGATGCAGTTTCCAGCCACGGATAATTGCAATAGACAGAAACAATCGGACAGAACTCATCTTGGCAACCGGAGCAAAAGTCTCAGTGTAATCAATTCCTTCAACCTGGCGATTACTAAGAACCACGAGGCGCGCCTTATGACGTTCAATAGTACCGCCTGAACGAAACTTTGTCCGGTATACCCATTTGCACCCAATTGCCTTCTTATACGCAAGAAAAGGAGACAAAGTCCATGTATGATTTCGCTCCAGTGCAGTAATTTCCTCAGCCATAGCATCTCGCCAATGAGAATGACGGGAAGCCTCAGAGTAAGTAGTGGGATCTGCACTAGATGTTACAGCAACCAAAAATCTAGAATGCACAATAGAAAAATTATCATAATTTACATATTCAGTAAGGGGATAGAGAACACCTGAGGAAAGTGACGATGCATGAGTGAACGGAGGGGTCTTCAGTAGTAAGAGCACATGCATGATCATCACAATCGTAATCAGCCAAGAAAGACAGTGGTCGGCGAGATCGAACACTCTGTCTGGTAGGTGGCAACTCAGCAGCGGAACTATTAGGTACCAGAGAAACCGATAAAGTAGATGCCGAAGATGGTAGATTGGTGGCGGTCGATGAATGATGACCGGCGGTGGAAGATGGCAGCTGACCGGCGGCAGATGGCGGATGTTGGCTGGCGGCGGCCTGCGGTGACTGGCAGACGGCGGTCGGCGGCGACTGGCTGGCAGCGGACGACAGCAGCTAGCCGGTGGCGGACGGCGGTGGGCCTGTGCCCATCGGCGGCGTAGGATCAGTAGCGGCTGACGGAATAAAAATTTTGTGCATCTCCGGCAGCAAGGAGGAGGAAACCGGCGGTGATGTGGTGGCACCGCTGGGTTCGTCAGATGAAGCAGATGTCGAAGTTGTAGAATACGGGAACTGGTCTTCAAAGAAATTGGCATCCCGACTGGTAAAGATCACACGGGATTCCAAGTCAAAAAGGCGACGACCTTTCTTTCCGGCAGGATAACCAAGAAACAGACACCACCGACTTCTAGGTGAAAACTTATCACGATATCTGGGAACATGAGCAGCAAAACACAAGCATCCAAAAACTCTTAATGATGAGTAATTAGGAGCTTTCCCATAGAGCAACTCAAAGGGAGTACGACCATTCAGATTCTGTGTCAGTGTTCGGTTGATCAAGTAAGCAACAGTAAGAACACATTCTCCCCAAAACTCAATAGGAAGACTGGCTTGGAATCGTAAAGCACGCACCACATTGAGTAAATGACGATGCTTTCTTTCAACCCAACCATTCTGTTTTGGTGTGTCAACCATAGATGTCTCAAAGATGATCCCAGAAGTAGCAAAATGAGATCGCAAAGGCAGAAATTTAGTCTCATTATCAGCCCGAACATGTTGTATGGTTCGACCCCATTGGTTCTTCACTAAGGCACTAAATTCTAAAAATCTAGAGGTTACTTCAGACTTAGCGACTAATAAATAAACCCAAACAACTCGGGAATAATCATCGACTATCATCAGAAAATAAAATGCACCACTAGAGGATAGAGTTCGATAAGGTCCCCAAACATCACAATGTACTAATTCAAATAATGCAGTGGCATTTGTAGAACTCAATGGAAAACTATGTCTAGTCTGTTTTGCTCTATAACATATAGAGCAAGGTATAGTAGTATTATTTGTGCTAAAATCAAGAGTAGGAATAGAAGACAACACCGTAGATGAAGAATGACCAAAACGTTGATGCCATAAATCAGATGAAGAAACCTAAACAACTGTCGGAATCGGCTACGGGATATGAGGACGAAAGCGAGTATCCAACAGACGAAGCCAATAAACCCCCCTCCCTTTCTGTTCACCTACGCCAATCACAATCCCTGTACTGATTTTCTGTAAAATGCAATAATTTTCAGTAAACAAGACTAGACATTTTAAGGCAGATAACAATCTAGAGCATGATAATAAATTACATCGCAAAGTAGGTATGTAGAGCACATGAGTAAGGGTGACATCACCAAAACAAATAGACCCATATTGTGTAGCAGACGACACAGATCCATCAGGCAGTATAACATTCACAGTATTCGTAGCAGTAGTAATATCAGTAAGAGAACCTTTGTCACCAGTCATGTGATATGAGGCTCCCGAATCAAGAATCCAGGGTAAAGTAGACTTACCTGACCCATGGTCAGATAACGAATAAAACTGTTTAAATAAATGTATGGTCGTACTCCATTGGTCGTCAGACAGAGCAGGACCAAAATCAGATCGTGTAGATAAGCCAGAGGAGGCGGCCATCGCAAACCCTTGCGGCGACGTCACTATGCTGGCGAAAAGAGACATAACACAAATGGCAAGCATAATTAAAGTAAGAGCAAAACAAATTCGCTGAATCAAAGCCAAAAGGATCCAAGGACGCGTGACTACTGTTAGCGCGTGAAAGACACGCGCTCTGAAGAGAGAACCGCGCGTCTGGTGCACCCGCGCGTAGACTTCACGTGCTTCTGGAAGGTCACACGCGTGAATCTCACGTGCGCCTATTTCTGGTGGAAGCTACTGCCACCGGACGTAGTAGACAGCGGACGAAGACTGGGATGAGCCGTGCGGGAGCAGACCGGGACGGTGCCGAGCCAAAGCGGGAGAATCTTGGAGCGGAGCAAACCGGGACGGACGGCGGCGGTGGTGAGCAAGGTTTTGGAGAAACTGAAGAGGATTTTAATTTTTTTTACAAAAAGGTTGTCAAGATCGACGGCGTGTGGAAGTCACGCACGGACGGCGGTTGAAAATTTAGGGCGGTATTTTAAGTTCTTAGGTTTCAGGATTTTAAGCTCTGATACCATGAAGAAAATAAGGGTAATGATCTGTCTTTATTCATGACCTCAGGGTCCATTATATAGTAGTACAAAATACCTATATAAGCTAGGAAAAGGAAATATAATCTAATTATAATTACAAGTAATATTTATATTCCTTAACACAATTATATCCATTAACCCAATGGGTACTTTATTGACCGTAGCAGGAAAAAAGAAGTAACTCCTTTTTTTATAAAACTTCTTTTTAGTTTGTATTGGTACTGAATGAACATATCAAACAAAGGCGAGCAGTATAAGCCCTTCTTGATTCGGAGTTCTTGCAGAATGGAACCGTGCAGTACCAGACACGAGATAGATCTTCCAAAGAACAAGGCCTTTTTCGAATAAGTCAATTCATTTGGGACCCTGCAGATCCACTCTTTTTCCTATTCAAAGATCAGCCCCCTGGCTCTGTGTTTTCACGTCAAGAATTATTTGCAGATAAAGAGATGTCAAAGGGGCTTCTTACTTTCCAAACGGGTCTACAAGCAAGGTAAGTAGGTCCATTACTGGCCGGTTCCGGACCTAAAAGGTATCCAATAAGTGAAAATAGTATATGGATAACGGTTATCCAACGGGTGACCCGATTCGTTTGACGAGCTTAGGAATTTGTCTCCATCCATGAGGTAAAACCATAAGCCCTGTCTTGAGCTTGCCTCGCAGTCGGAGATCTTCCGCTGTCGTAGCTTCTCGAGGATTGGCCATTTCCTTTGAGCTCGTCAATGCGACTACGTAGGCGTCAGTGGCTGAACCAGTACAGTATTTTCGGGGGGGGGGGGGGGGGGTGGGCTGACTTACATTGGCGAAAAAAATCGGGCGCTAAATTATATTGGTAATTTTTTCCTGGAGCTGTATTACACTGACAAATTTTATTGAAAACTTAATATAACATATTCAAATAAATTTTGCTTAAATAATAAAGTGAGTATAAAACAATTCAATTTTTACAAATACGACAAATCACACTTACAATTAACCTTTAAAAATAACCTAAATAAGATTCTAAGAATAAAATTAGTGAGCAAATCACACATATAAATGAATTTGACCCAATTGAAATAAATTTATGTCTAAAATTAATTAAATAATTTAATAATTTGGTAAAATAACACAGTTAATTGAAAATATATAATTTGGTAAAATAACACAGTTAATCTAAAAGAGTTACGAAACAATAACAAATTGAGATAAATTTTTTTTATAAAATCATATTAATCTAAATTCAATTTAACAAATATCCCTAATTGATAATTCCATAAACCGATTATGACAATTTCATTTTCACATACAATTATACAAAATAAATCAAACAATTATAATTTCAACTAAATTTCAACTTAATTCGACTAAATATGCAATTCGGCTAAATTCAATTATGCAATTCAACTAAATTTCAACAATCATACAACCATATAACTTCAATTCAACATCCAATCTAAAAATCATGTTACCATAAATTTAAGTTTTGAAGCAAAAAATAAAAAATAGAATAAATCCTAAAATTAATAAATCTTAGCATAAATAGAAGTAGTCTATCAGTGGTTTGGAGAGGCGGCATCCGGCGTACAGAGGCGGCGGGACGAGGCAGCTTCCGGCGGCGCTGCGACGGAGACCTGGTGGTTGACCTGGCGGCGCTGGCGGATGGATGCTCTGCTCTGGTTCTAATATTTTGCAGAAATGGATTATTGGTTTCATGGTTTGGGTAGAGTTTTGGCGCAATCCATTTCTCCATTTCATTTTTTTTCTAATTACAAATGAAACGACGTCGTTTCACTAACGTGAAAACGACATCATTTTATTACTTAAGTATCAAAAAAAGAGAAGGCCGCGACACGGCCTTCTTCTCCGAGCAGATGCCTACCAGTCGCCGGAGACGCGCCAAGCTTGCCGAAAGACGCGCTCGACGGCCAGACCGACTCCTTCTACCTCCGGCCGGCGATCTAGGTAGGGTTGGAACCCTACCTCGCGTACCATTGGTTCCGCCCCTGGTAGGCGTTATACGTCGAGCTCTTTTTTGTCCATCAAAGCTTCCTTTGAGCTCACCAGCGGTCCCTCGAGCTCACCGACGGTCTTTCTAGCTCAACCCAGCCCCTCGAGCATTCCGACGATCCCTCAAGCCTTTCGAAGCCCACCACAAGCTCACCAAGGTCCCTCGAGTTGCGTCTTTGGTTTGCCGGTGTCACTCAAGTTCGCCGAAGCTCATCGCCCCTTGAGCTTGTCGCTGATAATTGGGTGGCCTTCAAAATTTCCGCGGGAAAGCTTTCGAATTAAACATTGATGGTGCCCTCGAATATGCCGCTGGGGAAGCCTCTCGCAAACAATCCCTTAAGATTGCCAGTGTCTCATTCGACCACAAGTTCGCTGCCATCATCCTTGTTTGCTGGTGGCCATAATTCTGGACGAGGCCAAGCAATATCAAAATGGTGATTTTGGGCCCAAAAATAAATGGAAATGGACCAAAGAATATCATCACTATGGAAATGTAATGGGATTGAACGCTAGCCCTAAAATGAAAGGGATGAAAGGGTTGAAGATGGGTGAAGAACGCAGCGGATGGCGGTGGTGGGCGATGAAAGGGCTGAAGAACGCACCAGGGGAAGAATGAGGGACTGAAAGAGGTGATGAAAGAGGTGATGTTAAGGTCAATCAGGGTAGTGAAGCAGGGGCGGAGCCAGGATACACTTATGGCGGGGGCTGATCTGTCCTTAAAAAAAATCTCAATTTTTTCTCTGACTAGAGGGGGCTGATAATTTTTTTTAAATTTTTTTACTACCCGTATTCCCTATAATTTTCGTCTCCAGCCCCATGTAGATCTGCCCCTGGAGTGAAGTAAATTTTGTGAATTGAAGGGGCTTGGAGAAAATAAATAAACAAGGATATCATAATAATTTGGGGCTGCATGAAGCAATATAGGGACTGCATGAAGAAGCTACGATATTTTAACTTGGAGTATTGTCAATTAGCACAAAGTTTTGTTCCAAATGGTTGTAGAGTTGGATGTGCTAAAACTTAAATTATTTTTATAATTTAAGTCAATAATTTATTAAAAAGCGATCAAAATTAATTTTAAGTATACTAGATCATTTTATATAAATTATTTTAAATTGTGATTTTTGGAAAGGCAATAAAAATAAGCGTTGAGCGTAAATAATCTAGCGAATAATTGTTTGAATTTTTGCACCTATCGTGGTGTGGTTAGGTAAAGAGACCAGTGATGTGATTACCTGATTTTTACCAAGAAAAAATTAAAATAATTATTTATCGTCACTATTGCAATGTGCTAATTTATCGTTATTATTTAGAAGAATTAAAATAATTTTAATCTAGTACTTAAACTTATCTGTATGCATTTCTCGGAACAACTCGCTGAGTTGCTGGGTCAACTTGCTAGGCCTGTTTGACTCAAGGAACTGGGCCTTGAGAAATAATTTTTGTGGGTTAGCATTCAAGCTTTGATTTTGGGCTATGTTTCAGCCGCCACCGACGGCCCCCCACTGTGTGTATTGTTCACAGATTGAACGCCACATCAGACCCATCTTCACCGCACGCTGTGTGTAGGTTTTGATTTGTTAGCTTTTTTGGGTTTTTCATAAGTTGTTCTCTATCTTTTCTTCTTGACACCGTTCTTTTTAATTGTTTCACCATGTTCCTGTTGTGTGACTTGAATCTCATGCCCCTGGACCTGTCATCTTAATGTTGTAATTCACACCATGGTTTCCCCTGATTTTAGTTACAATAGAAGCAACTATCGTTACTGCTTTCCGGAGCTGAAATCCCAACTCATCAGGTTATTCCTCCTGGAATGGACTTCAGCAGTGTCATAGATGAAGAAGACAATGCCGAGGTTGATGGTGAGCTAGGATCATTGAATGACAATGATGGATCTTATGTCAGAATGCAAGGACTTGCATAAGAGTAGATTAAGCTGACTGGTCTCCCCCGCAAGAACCTCAACTCAGCACCCTCATCATCATTATCCCCATCGCCATCATCATCAATACAGTCGCCATCCGCTACCAAAATAAGGGGAAACTTTTGCTGGTTCTTGCGAGCTTCAAGACCCTTAACCATACCTTGCTTCTGAACCTTGTCGCTACCACTACCTTTTTGTTATCTTTTATACAATTACCCTTCTGTTTGTGACTGTGGTTAGTCTTTTGGGACCAAAGCTCAACATGCTTCCCAACTCTAACCATACTAATAGGAAAAGATTGATATGTATTTAATCTAACTAATTATCGACCTACCACCAATTTTTTTCCTTCTCTTTCTGCATTCGTCGCAACTTTGTCATGTAAATAGTGAACATTCTTCTCTACTTGGTCAAAACACGATGGAAAATGTGAGGTGAGCATGCTAAAGTGAAGTGACCAATAAATGCTTCTAGAGTTTATTGCTAGATATGGTACCCTAATAGTACTAAAGCACAAACTTTACACTAATAAAGTAGAAATGTGATGTTTGTAATAAATTTGTAATGTGATAATCTACATTAAATATTATATCTTCTTTTGACTATAGTAGCATAATTTAAATTAGAGTAAAGTGCGTTTTCAACCCTAACTTTAGTTTGGAAGTATCCATTTAACCCAATAAAGTTAGAGTAAAGTGCGTTTCTTCCTTGAAAACATTATTATGCTGAATTTATGCTTTGCTTTAGCTTTCGCCCAAGTCACCGATTCTTTCAAATCAGCAAACTTTCTCCCATGAAAAATGTCTTTCATGAAAAATGTCTTTGTAGTCTCTATTACCTTCTTTCAATATTTTATGGTTATCAATCTAAATATTAAGAAAATATAATGAATTAATAGATGGCATATAAAATTTAGAATAAACTTACTACCAAAAACATTTATAAAAGAAATGGACACAAAACTTTACGGGCACAAAAATAGTATGTCCGCTCAAAAGATCAAACACAAAAAGTGTGTGTCCGCCAAGAGGGATGGACACATAAAACGTGTGTGTGCCAAGAGGCTTGGACACATAGAATGTGTGTCCGCCAAGAGGTGCGGACACACAAAATGCAAGTCCGCCAAGAGGCGTGGACACGAGATCGGTTCATCTGCTATGTGTAACCCGGACACACTACTTGTGTGTCCGGGCACAAAGAGTGGACACGCGAATCGTGTATCCGGCCACTTTTTGGACGATTTTTTTTTAGAAAAAATTGAAAATTTTAAATTAAAAAATGTTGGACATATATTGATTATATCATGCGAAAAATTAAATAACAAAAATTAAATGAGCAATTAACATATGCAAGAATAATACAATTTTATTAATTATTCCAGCATACAATCGAAGAGCTTAAATTACAAATAATCAAAGCATGAATCACGTTTCAAGTAATCACAAATTGATGGAGTCACGAGTAACACTCGCTGTCCTTGAAACGAATGAGTCCCGTCGTGGACATCGTTCCCTAGGATAAAACTATCGCAGGCAACAATTAACATTTAAGAGTTATCTGGGATTCACGCAAGGCCCGAAGGACTATCACCGACAGAGACAGAAAGAAGTGAGACTCAAGTTTAGAATAAATGAGGAATTTGAGAATGGTGTGAGTTTTCTGACTGACTTAGAGGCTCTATTTATACTACTCTAAGAGACCCTAATCATGGAAACATGATATTCTGATTTTCTGTAATTAGAGAAGAATATTCTCCAATCACCAACTCACCAAATTCGAGACATTCCATGAATACTCGAATCAAATCTACTGGAAAAGGAAGAAATATGTGTACAAATATTATTCATCATATTAAACATGGTAAACCGCATATTTATTTAAGACAAGATATCTCACAAAATATGGAAATATTTTGTTCTTATCTCTTAAGAATTACACACAAGAAATTCCATATATACTATGCGGTTGGGCCTTTCAGAAACTTCCATGCGGTCCATACACATTTTGAACAGTCCAGAGAAAATTGTCTGGGCCAATTTTCGTCCATTTTTTCCTCTTTCAAGAGTGATATTTAAAACATTTATATCTCGTTCACCCTCGATCCGTTTTGAGAGTTTAAATAGTTGATTTTATAGTACTCGCGGAGGAGAACCTAAAAATGACATCCATTGACCCAAAATCCGTTCGGGTCCCACTCTAAACGAAGCCCAAAAAGTTGACGAATTTCAACCTTTTAACCATCATTTTCCAACAATCCCCCACATGAATAGATATTGATGTAGGAATCAGAACAATCACGTCAGACACAGAGTTTGACTTGGTGATAGATTCATTTCGATGGCATAGATGATGCATGGGTTAAGTAGGTGTCACCCTTTGAACTTTCCCTTGAGAGAGTACACTTAGCCCACTGGTTAGGAAGTAGACGCGATGTCCTTGAACTTTCCCTGCCGCTTGTGTGAACGACAATGCACTTCCCACAGACATCTTTCCTAGCCCTTGCGCTTTCCTCGGTTGTGACCATTAATCAGGCCATGGCACACGCCTAGTTCTGTAAGGTTTCTAAGGAATTGCGTCCCAACAATTCCCTTTTGAAGCGGCCACACTTCTCACTTACATAGGTGATTCTTGGCGTAAGAGCAGTTCCAGAGACTATGCGCTCTTTCAAGTACTACACACTTGATGCCATGAACCATTAAAAGCAACCTAATGTTTAACCTCCATTCACATCACTGTTTCTTCATCATAGAAATAAGATAGGAGGTATGAAACCCCCACAGTGATCGCAATGGGTCTTTACAGTTTAGTTGTCCTTTTGAACCTAGATCTTGGGATCTCCAGTCACATAGGTTGGGTGTTAACGTACGTAACCCATCATTTAATGGACTTCATTCCCATTCCTCTCGATGATGATTCAGCTATCTCTCGATCCAACCCTTTAGTCAAGGGATCGGCTATGTTGTCCTTCGACCTTACATAGTCAATTGTGATCACTCCAGTTGAGAGAAGTTATCTTATGGAACTATGTCTCTGTCGAATATGACAAGAATTCCCATTATAGAGCATATTCTGAGCCTTTCCAATAGCAGATACACTATCACAATGTATACATATAGCTGGCACAGGCTTCGACCATCTAGGAATGTCCTCTACGAATTGAAGGAGCCATTCGGCCTCCTCACCCGCCTTCTCTAAGGCAAAAAACTCAGATTCTATCGTGAATCGAGTAATAACCATTTGTTTAGAGGACTTCCACGAGACCGCTCCTCCGCCTAGTGTGAATATATAGCCACTAGTGGATTTCAGATCCTTTATATCGTGTATCCAGTTTGCATCACTGTATCCTTCAACTACAGCTAGATAACTCGAATAATGTAGACCATAATCACGAGTATAACGTAGATATCTCAATACTCTAGTTATTGCTTTCCAGTGAGTCATACTGGGGTTACTCGTGTATATACTCAACCTACTTACAGTGTAGGCAATGTCTGGTCTAGTACAACTCATCAAGTACATCAGACTCCCAATGACTCTCGAGTACTCCACCTAATTAATAGCCTCCAATTTGTTCTTTCGCAGATGCAAATTCGGATCTATTGGAGTCATCGCCACCTCTGAGTCATTCTTGTTGAATTTCTCAAGGATTTTATCTACATAATGAGACTGGGTTAAGGTGATACCATCAGAGCTTCGGATGATCTTTATTCCCAAGATCACATCCGCCAGTCCCATATCCTTCATGTCAAAATGAGAATTCAACATGTCCTTGGTAGATTTGATCATCTTTTCATTACTACCCACAATGAGCAAGTCATCTACATATAAACATAGGATTACATATCCATTTTCCGTGTCTTTCACATAGATGCACTTATCACACTCATTTATTTTGAAACCATTGGCAAGGACGACATGGTCAAACTTCTCATGCCATTGCTTTGGTGCTTGTTTGAGACCATACAATGATTTCACCAACTTGCAGACTTTTCCTCCTTGACCGAGAGCCATAAACTCCTCAGGTTGCTCCATGTAGATTTCTTCCTCTAAATCTCCATTCAAGAAGGCAGTCTTCACATCCATTTGATGAACCTCAAGCTTACGCAGCGCGACGATAGCAAGTATCATTCTAATGGAGCTTATTCTCGTGATTGGAGAATAAGTATCAAAGTAGTCAAGACATTCCTTTTGTCTATAACCTTTGATTACAAGTCTGGCTTTATACTTGTAAATCGAGCCATCCGCTCTCATCTTTTTCCTGAAGATCTATTTGTAGCCCAGTGGTTTACACCTCGGAGGTAAGCCCACTAGCTCCCAAGTATGATTATGTAGAATCGAGTCGATTTCGCTTTTAATCGCTTTTTTCCACATAGGCCTCTCAGACGAATTCATAGCTTCTTTATAGCTTTGTGGCTCACTTTCAAGCATAAACGTGAGATAGTCAGGACCAAATAATTTTTCAGTCCTAGTCCGTTTACTTCATCTAGGTTCATCCACTTCCTCCTCTTGATCCTCGAGATCGTCAGGAATTACTACGCCTTCGTCTAATGACTCAATGGTCCTTTTCGACGATTCGGCCCTTTCCTTGGCAGGGAACACATCCTCAAAGAAATTTGCATTTCTTGATTCCATGATCGTGTTCTTGTGAATCTCGGGATGATGAGATTCATGTACAAGGAAGCGATAAGCACTACTCTCATGTGCATATCCTATAAAGATACAGTCAACCATTTTAGGTCTGATCTTTAACTTCTTCGGGGATGGGATTAATACCTTCGCAAGGCACCCCCACATTTGCAAGTATGTAAAGGATGGCTTCGTGCCTTTCCACAACTCATGAGGAGTTGCTTTCTCATCCTTACGGGGTATCTAATTCAAAAGATAGTTGGTCGTTAAAATAGCCTCCCCCCACATGCTCTGTGGCAACCCAGAACTTATCAACATCGCATTCATCATCTCTTTAAGAGTATGATTTTTACGTTCAGCCACACCGTTAGATTGAGGCGAGTAGGGGGCAGTGACCTCGTGAATAATGCCATGTTCAGAACAATAGTCCCTAAATGGCTCTACATATTCACCTCCACGGTCACTTCTAATCACCTTGATCTTCTTATCAAGTTGATTTTCAACTTCCGTTTTGTAGAGAACAAATTTCTCAATTGCCTCATCTTTGCTTTTCAGCAAGTACGCATAACAGTATTTCGTACAATCATCCACGAAAGTGATAAAATACTTGTTACCTCCTCTTGTTTGCACGAACTTGAGATCACAGATATCGGTATGTATCAACTCAAGAGGTTTCGTGTTTCGTTTAACTTGTTTGAAAGACGTTCGAGTCATCTTAGGTTCAACACAAGTTTCACACTTATGATTTGCATCAATTTCCATGTTAGGTATGTTTTCCATTTTAATCAATCTTCTTATCGAATCATAATTAACGTGTCCTAGTCTACCATGCCATAAATTGAAAGACTCAATCATGTAAGCAGAAGAAGAAGCATTCATTTCATCTTTCTTAGGAGGTACAACCATGGTGTTCAACTTGAACATACCATCTAGTTCATAACCTTTGCCTACAAACATACCTTGCTTTGACAAGACTAACTTATCAAACTCAAACACTAGCTTAAAGCCATGCTTGGTCAACATAGAACCGAACACAAGGTTCTTGCGAATGTCTGGCACATACAAAACATTCTTCAAAGTCAACTCCTTCCCAGACGTCATCTTCAGCACCACAGTGCCACGGCCTTTCACCATGGAAGTTGCAGAGTTGCCCATGTAGATGGTCTCTCCATCTTCAATTGCCTTAAAGTTTGAGAACACTTCCTTGACAGAGCAGATGTGCTTCGCAGCACCAGTGTCAATCCACCATTCCTTTGGATTGGAGTCCACCATGCTGACTTCAGAAATCACAGCACACAGATCAATGTTATTCACATCTCGTGCAAGATTTTCAACCATGTTGGCCTCATTCTTGGCATTCTTTGGCTTCTTACACTCGGAGGACTTGTGGCCAACGAGGTTGCAATTATAGCACTTTCCAGTGAACTTCGACTTCTTCGAAACTCCACCCTTAGCTCCCAACTTGGATCCCTTCTTTGCCTTGGGCTTCTTTGACTTGGAGCTCCCACCAACCTCCACGAGATTGGCCCTTGCCACAGGCACAGATCCATTCATCTTCTTTTCAGAGATGTGATTATCCTCCTCAACACGAAGCTTTTGGAGATCTCTCATGGTCATCACCTTTTGCTTGTGTTTCAGATAACTCTTGAAGTCCTTCCAACTTGGAGGCAGCTTCTCAATGATGCAATAGACTTGGAGAGTCTCGCACATTGTCATCTTCTCGGCTATCAGCTCATTGATCATCATTTGAAGCTCTTGAGCTTGACTGACCACAGACTTGGCATCAACCATCTTGTAGTTGAGGAATTTACCGACGACCCACTTCTTGGATCCAACTTCCTCACCCCTGTACTCTTGGTCAAGAGTTTCCCACTACACCTTAGAAGACTCCTTCACCTCATACACATTCCAAATGGCATCGTGAAGGCTATTCAAAAGGATGTTGCGGCAGACATACTCCTTAGAGTTCCACTCCACCGCAGCATCTTGAACTTCCTTAGCGCTTTTCTCATCCACAATGGGACGATCTTCGTGAACGTAACGTTCCAAACCCATAGTGGACAAATAGAAGAGCATCTTCTGTTGCCACATCTTGAAGTTCATACCATTATTGAACTTCTCGGGTTTCTCAGCATGAGGAATAGCCACAAGAGGCATCACCCCAGGGGTAGTCTTCGCAGCATCATTGCTCGACATGGTTCTGGGATTCATCAATGTGTACATACAAAATTATTCACCATTAAATATAAGTACACATGAAATATTGTAGTATAATATTTTCAAACAATTATACATAACAAATTGCTCAATCTGATTTTGTTATAAATAACCAAAACCATTAACATGTATATTTTCATAAAGCATGCAATTACCTATGATTTGCGCATAATTACAAATCATATGCGTATTTTCGGACAAACATTGATATGCATATTAATAAATATGGCAGGCAAGTAATATATGCATTATTCACGCCTGATTTTTTTGACTACATATTTTGACTGCAACATTCTTCACGCATGCATACTGATTGCATGGAAAATTTGGAAATTCATGCAATCTATATCAATATATATATCCTTCCGCATGCATCTTATTAACCAAATCAATATAAATCAACAAATTTCATTCGTTTCAAGACTGTTGAACATATATTGATTATATCATATGAAAAAATAAATAACAAAAATTAAATGAGCAATTAACATATGCAAGAATAATACAATTTTATTAATTATTCCAGCATACAATCGAAAAGCTTAAATTACAAATAATCAAAGCATGAATCACGTTTCAAGTAATCACAAATTGATGGAGTCACGAGTAACACTCGCTGTCCTTGAAACGAATGAGTCCCGTCATGGACATCGTTCCCTAGGATAAAACCATCGCAGGCAGCAATTAATATTTAAGAGTTACCTGGGATTCACGCAAGGCCCGAAGGACTATCACCGACAGAGACAGAAAGAAGTGAGACTCAAGTTTAGAATAAATGATGAACTTGAGAATGGTGCGAGTTTTCTGACTGACTTAGAGGCTCTATTTATACTACTCTAAGAGACCCTAATCATGGAAACATGATATTCTGATTTTCTGTAATTAGAGAAGAATATTCTCCAATCACCAACTCACCAAATTCGAGACATTCCATGAATACTAGAATCAAATCTGCTGGAAAAGGAAGAAATATGTGTACAAATATTCTTCATCATATTAAACATGGTAAACCGCATATTTATTTAAGACAAGATATCTCACAAAATATGGAAATATTTTGTTCTTATCTCTTAAGAATTACACACAAGCAATTTCATATATACTATGCGGTTGGGCCTTCCAGAGACTTCCATGCGGTCCATACGCATTTTGAACGGTCCAGAGGAAATTACCCGGGCCAATTTTCGCCCATTTTTTCCTCTTTCAAGAGTGATATTTAAAACATTCATATCTCATTCACCCTTGATCCGTTTTGAGAGTTTAAATAGTCAATTTTATGGTACTCGCGGAGGAGAACCCAAAAATGACATCCATTGACCCAAAATCCGTTCGGGTCCCACTCTAAACGAAGCCCAAAAATTTGACGAATTTCAACCTTTTAACCATCATTTTCCAACAAAAAATACATAAAAACATTAATTGAACTCAAAGTCTTGGGAAAAAAGGTCTTTTCATAGGCTTATGGAAAGACGAATTTAATCAGACTAATAAAAGATAAAAGGTCTATGTTGCAATATAAAAAATTTATTATGCAACATGTAGTAGTAATAAAGTTTATAATCCAATTCATGTAACCCAAAAATTTTATCTTCATTAGAAGAACCTTGGTCTTTCCGTGACTTATGGAAAGACCGTCTTTCAAAAGACGGACTCATAACTGAATAATCTAATTAGAAAAATCTAAAAATTAAAGTAGATACTTGTTCCATATTTAATTTTCTTCAACTCACAAATGTGATATTTGGATATAAAAAATGTTGGGGGTTTATAATAAATGTTGGGTGTTTATAATAAATGTTGGGTGTTTATTTGAAAATAAGAAAACTATGATTGAGCTTCCACCGTTTATCACAAAATACTAGATGGACATATTTAACCTTTTAAATACTTTTTGAGACTGCATGAAATAAAACAGGGCTGCAAATCATTTGAAACAAATAGGAATGCATAGGGCACACATACACCCAAATTATAATTAAAAACGTGGTGAGCCCTAGCTAAAGCTGTTTAGCCCAAGCTAAAACGTGGTAAAAGGCTAAAGCTGTTTAGCCACTTCCCTGAGCAAAAACTTCTGAATTTTTCCGGTGGATGTCTTGGGCAGCTCCTCCTTAAACACCACCGTCCTTGGCACCATGTAGAGCGGCAACCTCGCCTTGCAAAACTCTCTAACATCTTTCTCCGACGGCCTCCCAATGCCGGCCTCCGCCTTCAAGCTCACAAAGGCACACGGCGTCTCCCCCCAAAACTTGTCTGGCCGCGCCACCACCGCCGCCTCATTCACCGCCGGGTGGGTGTACAGCACGGATTCCACCTCCACGCTGCTCAGATTCTCGCCGCCGCAGATGATCACGTCCTTGGACCTGTCTCTCACCTCCAGGTATCCGTCCGGGTGGATCACGCCCACGTCGCCGGAGTAGAACCATCCGTTCTTCATGCACCTTGATGTGGCCTCACAATCTTTGAGGTACCTGAGTAGGAAAGTGCACATTTGAATCTATAACTATTATGCTTAGATTTACTTACATATGACATGAAAATTCATGTTTCTTAAAGTTATCTTTAATAATTTTTTGATAAGTTTAATTTAACCATAAAAGTATAGTACTCCTGTAACTCTTTTTAAATAATCCCTGGTGTATTTTCATATTGACAATCTTTCATTTTTAGAATATTTTTTTTATTAATTAACACATTCCTCTTTCGCCAAATCTTTTATTTTCATCACTCAATTAATTTACTCTTTATCATCTCAATTCAATATAAACCACTCATTTCACCTTTTAAAAAACTTTGTGCCCTCTTCCACGACTCAATTCAATTTGAAGAGTGGAGGGAGTATGCTAGTGTTTACTCATTCTATTTCACTATATTTGGCACACTTTCTTTTTTATGATTGCTTATTTTATTTTGACAATTAAAATTTTTGACAAATTTTTTTTAATTTCATTCACTCATTTTACTTTTACTTTCTAAATCTAATTTTATCCACTTACCTTATATCCCTAAATCCAAAACCTCAAGTTATGATACAGATAAACGAAGAGGGTCATATTTTTTAAACCTTGTATAGATTCAAAGTCAAGAAAGTTGTCCCTTTAATTTATAAGCTTAACCATGTCTTTTTAAATTTTACAACACATATATTTACTATTAGTAGCATTGCATTTCTATCACTAACACCTGTAATAATGTGAAACTAAAAAGTTAGAAAAGATATACTTTATTATAAACAGATCTAATTTTTTTAAAGATTGGTAGACTTTTAGTTATATATTAATAAAATTTGTCAGTCAAACAGTTACCCAATTTAACTAAGAAAAATTTATATGAAAACTTAATGAGACACGAATGGAGTATAGAACATATATAATCGAATACTCTTTAGGTTCCTCTATATATGTTACACTTTTACTTTAGATTATTTATTTTATCTTGACATACTTTCTAATTTTGAAAAAATTCCTTCAATTTTACCCACTCATCCTAATTTTTACTTTTAAAATTTAATTTTCATTACATTCACCTAAATCCAAATATGTGAATATGTGATTCTGTATACTCTCTCTGGTCCACTAATTATGATCCTCTTTCCATAAATGGATGGTTTTTTTATTTTGTCTCCTTCCCTTTTTAGCAAATTCTAGATTATTTTCATCAACCATTTTACTTTTTACACTTTCAATTAAACCTTCACCACTCTTTTCTCTTTTCAAAAAAGTAAGTGCCCATTTAAAAATACCATAATTAATGGACCAGAGGGAGTGCAGAGGAATTGAGGGAGTATTTCTTGAAACGGAGTACTCGATTATTTTTTAATAGGCCTTTAATTTGAAATGAAACAATTTGAAAGTACAACTCTTTATTGAAATCATTATGGGAAACGAACGATCCAGTACAGTTTAATTAATTGTACTGTAGTGGTCTGAATTCTCACCTATGTTTCGGTACAGTTTGCATCACTTGGTTGAAACTACGTAAACTTACTAATTATACTCCTATGTTTCACTACACCATAGTTTTAAATGCTTGAATTTAGATGAGAAAAATGAGTGGATCAAATTGAATATAAAAAGTAAAAAGTAGAATAAGTGAATGAAATTAAAGAAATATTGCAAAACATAGAAAATGTGCAATATAAAAGAAACAATCCAAAAAGAAAAGTGTGCCGCTAATAGAAAAACGGAGAAAATAGATACAAATCAGCCTAAGCGCAATTAATTTCAGAAAATTTTATATGTTAGCAAATGTTGTATGTTAAGGTATTGGACAAATCAAATTTTGCCACATATTTTATAATCTCCATATTTAGTAAAGAGAAGGGTAGTTTAGGAAATAAGAAGTAATTTGTGAAACACAGGGTAGAATATAAATTGCCCAATACGTTAACATACAAAATTTTCTGAATTAATTATGCTCGTTTAACTTCTCATGATTGAAATTATAATATTTAATAAAAAGAGAAAGTTTCAGAAAATACGGCCTTTGTATAATCTTATGGAAAGTCCAAATGTACTTTTACCTTAAATGTTGTAGTTTTTATATAAAATTTAAATATTGCATTATATAAGTTAAAACAAGTAATAATATGTATTTGAAGGTGAAAATACAAAATATATGATATATATATATATATATATATATATATATATTTTAAAATTCTAAATTTTGTATGTAATTTAACAAATGCAATATATAATGATGAAATAAGTGACATGTTCATAGACGAATAGAAATAACGCCCGTCAGGAGAACTACTCCTAATAAAAAACTGAATAAATTTTCAACCAATTGTACCTGAGCATAACACTGCCGCCTCTGAAAACGATCTCACCCATAGTCAAACCGTCGTGTTCAACGCTGACTCCGGTCTCCGGCGATACAACATCAACTTCAGTGAACCCCGCCGTCCTTACTCCTTGTCGTGATTTGAGCTTTGCTCTCTCCAGCGCCGGCAACGAATCCCACTCTTCTTTCCATGCACAGGTCACCACCAGCCCGGCGGTCTCCGTCAGCCCGTAACCGTGGCTCACTACGAACCCCATTTCCTCCGCGCGGCCGAGAACGGCGGCCGGAGGCGGAGCTCCGGCAGTTAAAATGTGTACCGCTCGTTCCATCCGCTCCCTCCGCGCCGGGAAATTTGCCAGCATGTTCAGCACCGCCGGTGCACCGCACATGTGAGTGACCTTATGTTTGGCGATGGCCTCAAAGACGGATGGCGCGTCGACTCGGCGGAGACAGATACTGGTGGCGCCGACCGCCGCCGTGGCCCAGGTGTAGTTCCAGCCGTTGGCGTGGAACATCGGGAGCGTCCACAAGTACGTCGCTCGTTTCGGCAACGGCCAATCGAGAACCGCCTCCATGCTGATAAGAAAACGAGAGCGGTGGCTGTGAAGAACCCCTTTAGGTGAAGAAGTTGTGCCGGAGGTGTAATTCAGAGTGATAGGGTCCCACTCGTCCGCCGGAGGGACCCACTGGAAATCAGGGCTCCCCTGTTGCACCATCTCTTCATACGTCCTCTCCTGGAAATAATCTTTCCGATCGTTATCACATCCCGGTTCCGCGATGAGGACTAACATGGGTTTTCTCGAGTTTTGCGGGAACTGAGAAATGGCGTCTACAACAATGGCGGTTGACTGGTAGTCAACGAAAATGAGCTTTGACTCGCTGTGCTGGAGCAGCACGGAGATGGTCCGGGCATCCAGCCTGAGGTTAATAGTGTTGAGTATCGCATTTACCGCCGGAACCGCGAAGTGGAGCTCGTACATGGCCGGGATGTTCGGGGCCACCACTGAAACGACGTCCCCTGTTTCGATACCCAACGACAAGATCGCCGAAGCCAGTTTCCGGCACCTGGTGTGCGTTTCCGACCAGGTGTAGGTTGTATCGTTGTAGACAACAGAAGGATGGTCCCCATAGACGACGGCGGCTCGTTGAAGAAAGCCCACTGGAGTGAGAGCGCACGTATTTGGAAGCGGATCGGGTGGCGGAGGAGGGTGGCCGTTGAAACGATCGAGAGGTGATGGTGGGGGTTTGTAGGTGAGCTCACGAGTTTCCTGTTTTTGTTGCTGCGGCGGGGTGGCAACACAAGAGATTGTTGGATAGAAAGAACGGTGCTTTGGCGCATTACGCGGTGAGAAAGGATGGGCTCCCAAGGCGGCGGAAGAGAGGTGAGTTTGGGGAGTGGATGCCATGGATACCAGCATCTCTGCATTCATCATTTTCCTCTTAGGTTTAAAGGGAAGGGATGGGTTTATGTAGGTTTTTATAGGAGAATGGGGTATGTAGTACTCCCCCCGTCCCAGCCGAATCTGCACACTTTTTGGTCAACTTTCTCAAGACACATTTGATCATAAATTTCAACTAGTATATAGATACCAATATCATCATGTGAGATATTGTTGGATTCTTTGCATGCTGTATTTTCTAAATATCAAATTTTAATACACCGTTAATATACGTAACTAAAGTTATCGTTGGTCAAACATGACCTGAGAAAGTTGACCAAAAAGTGTGCACATTCGGGTGGGACGGAGTAATAATATATAGTACTCCCTCCGTCCCA
Organism: Rubia yunnanensis; assembly: GCA_037428765.1. NCBI lineage: Eukaryota > Viridiplantae > Streptophyta > Magnoliopsida > Gentianales > Rubiaceae > Rubia > Rubia yunnanensis. The sequence continues at coordinate 27,223,587 of CM075069.1, read as the reverse complement.
GCTATTTTTGCACTTGTCACTGTTCATTTAGTCAAACTTTGTTACTTAGAAAAGTAAATTTCAAGCAATGTATAAAATAATATATTATCATATATGATATCATTAGAATCGTGTTAGCATCTATTTTTATAATATTATTTTTTCATCATTTTTAAATATGCATAATTAAAGATATTACTGATCAAAATTAGTTCTGGTCAATTTAAAAAAGTCAAAATTTGCAGAAATAACTGGGACAGAAGGAGTATTTACCAAACCAAGTTAGATCGTATCTTTGTCCAAGTTGTCCTATACAACTGCACCAAATTGATCACTAATCTAACTGTATTATAATAAAATACTTTTTATATGAATTAGTAGTGTATAATGTTTTATGACTACTTCATCAATTACTTCTAAAATGTATTTTCATCATACTTCTATAATGTTTTAAGACTACAACTTTATTGATACAAAGTATATTAAGGAATGTAGATATTACTTGTAATTGTAATTAGATTTGATTACATTTTCCTAACTTGTATAGGTATTCTGTACCACTATATAATATACCCTGAGATCATGAATACGAACACAGATTATTACCCTTATTTTTTACATGGTATCAGAGCATAAAATCCTGAAACCCCAAAGAAAATTTTCCCTACTTTCGTCGAGCTCCAGCCGCCGTCGCCGATCAACCGCGCATCAACCTCATACGTCGTCGTTCTACTGCAGCTGCTCGCCGAATCGTCGTCCACCATTCGCCGTTGTGCTCCGCGATCAAAATACGTCCCAGCCCAGATCCGTCCGTGTGTCGTCTTCCACATGCCGACACCAAAGCTCACGCGCCGCCGCATCCCGATCTCTAATCCGCTATCACATCCACTCTGGTTTGCCGCTGATCATTACCTGATTTTGCACTATGTCTTCCTCTGGAAGTAATCCCGAAGAACCGGCATGTTTTGCCCAGGATGATCATCTTGATGCTGTTGATTGGCCTGGGGTTAATGCTACACTTGTCTGCTGGATCTTGATAATCTTGGATCAGGCATTGCGATATTCTACAAGTTCTTTTACCATAGTTAAGGAATTGTGGGATGACTCGAAGGCCCATTTTACTCTTGGTGATGGTATGAAAATTTTGCAGATGCACGAAGATATTCATTACTGTAGGCAGAATGGTCAGACCTACGCCACCTACTTTGGCAACTTGAAGAAGCTATTTGGAGACTACAACTCCGTATGAACTCCTTTAGTTTGCAACTGTGAAACTAGTAAAATGCCGTGCACTTGTAATCTTGCAGCATGCACCTCCCTAGAGAGAGAAGGATTTGATTTATCAGTTCATCTCTGGTCTCGATGAAGGCTATCATACCTTGCGATCCCATATCATGAGCATTGATCCACTACCACCAGTCAATCATGTGTATGCATTTGTCATCCATGAGGAGAATCATCGAGTTATCATCCGGTCTTGCAAGCCTTCTTCTGACTCCATGACATATGCTGCACGACATCCACCACCTACGGGTTCTTCAACAGTTGTCCTCATTTCAGCTGATCGCCAGAATCTCGTATGTACACATTGTCAACGCAAGGGTCACAACAAAGCTTTCTGTTTCCATATCATAGGCATTCCAGAATGGTTCAAGGAGTTGGGGGAGAAAGCCAACTCCGCTAAGAAGATGGCGCAAGCTCGGCCAAACGTCGTGGCCCCTTCACTTCTGCCGTTGTGTCGCCGGCATTGGCGTGTCGCCTCCAAGGTTTGCGGTGGTGGCTTCCAATGGTAGTGCCTCTACCCATTCTGATTTTGGCTCTGCTCTATCTGATGACCAATGTAGCATGACCATGAATTTATTTAATCAGTTTAACTCCCTTTCTGACCATGGGTCAGGTAAGTTTACTATGCCTTGGATTCTTGATTCAGGAGCCCCATATCACATGACCGGTGACATGGGTTCTCTTATTGATATTACTTCTGCTACAGATACTGTGAATGTTATACTGCCTTATGGATCTGTGTCATCTACTGCACAATATGGTTCTATCTGCTTTGGTGATGTCACCCTTAATCATGTGCTCTACATACCTGTTTGGCGTTGGAACTTATTATCTTGCTCTAGATTGTTATCTGCATTAAACTGTCTAGCTTTGTTTACCGAAAATTATTGCATTTTACAGAAAATCAATACGAGGACTGTGATTGGCATGGGTGAACAACAATGGGGGGGGGTTATTGGCTTCATCTGCTGGATACTCGTGTTCGTCCTCCTATCCTGCAGTCTTTTCCAATAGTTGCTTTCATGTCTTCTTCTGATTTATAGCATCACCGTCTTGGACATCCTTCGTGTCTTCTTATGATTTATAGCATCACCGTTTTTTCCAACAGTTGCTTTCGTGTCTTCTTATGACTTATAGCATCACGTCTTTGTGTGTTATGGGGCAAAACATACTAGACATAGTTTTTCCTTGAGTTCTACAAATGCTACTTCATTATCTGGATTAATACATTGTGACGTTTGGGGTCCTTATAGAACATCATCTTCTAGTGGTGCATTATATATTTTTTTAACAATAGTTGATGATTATTCCCGAGTTTTTTGAGTTTATTTGTTAGTAGCTAAATCAAATGTAGCTTCTAGATTTATGGAGTTTTGTGCTTTAATCAAGAACCAGTTCGGCCGTTTGGTTCTGTGCATCCGGGCTGGCAACGGCACTGAATTTTTGCCTTTTGCGACCTCACTTTGCTGAATCTAGGATCATTTTGAGACATCTATGGTTGATACACCACATCAGAATGGCCGTGTTAAACGTAAGCATCGCCATTTGCTAAATGTGGCGCGTGCCTTGCATTTTCAAGCTAACCTGCCAGTTGATTTTTGGGGAGAATGTGTCTTTACTGCTGCTTATCTGATTAACCAGACACCGATGAAACATCTCAATAGTCGCACTCCCTTTGATATGCTCATTGGACAAGCTCCAAATTACACACCTTTGAAGGTATTGGATGCTTGTGTTTTGCTGCTTACATTCCTAGATATCGTGACAAGTTTGCACTAAGAAGTCGACGATGTTTGTTTCTTGGTTATCCTGCCGGAAAGAAAGGCTATTGTCTTTATGACCTGGAATCCCGTTCTTTTTTCAACAGTTGGGGTGTCGATTTTTTTGAAGACCGGTTCATGTATGCGGAAACTCCGACATCACCCTCATCATTGAATCCCGGTGGCACCACCACCTCACTGTTGGCACCACCTCTGGCATTTCCGGAGGCATTCCTGCAGACCATCACCGAGCCTTTACCGTCGATCGCTACTCCATCTTTGCAATCGGATCCATTAACCGGCCCAAATTACTAGCCACTTTTGCTGATCTGGCCAGAAACCGCATAGCCCAAGATGCCGCCGCCACACGTGCTTCATGCACCACCGGCTCCCGGTGACCACGCATTGCCAGTGTCGACCTCACCTTCTACTCTGTCTCCTGACGCGGCGTCTCTGGTTCTGGATAATTTCAACCGCAACCTGCTGCTATCAGCTCTTCCGCCTGCTTGCCGATTACTCCGACATCGCCTTCGGTCACCGAGCTACCTCTTCTCTGACAGAGTGTCCGCAATCGCCGACCTCCTCCATACCTAAAAGACTATGGATATGATGATTATGTGTGTGCTCTTACTACTGAAGACCCCCCATTGCTACGATCACTCGTGCACCATCACTATCCTCAGGTGTTCTCTATTCTCTTACTGATTATGTAAATTATGATAATTTGTCTAGTACGCATTCTAGATTTTTGGGTGCAGTAACTTCTAGTGCAGATCCCACTACTTATTCTGAGGCGTCAAAGCATGCTCATTGGCGAGATGCTATGACTGAATAGCTTACTGCACTTGAGCGCAATCAGACGTGGACAATGACTTCTCTACCTCTTGACAAGAATGCAATTGGTTGCAAATGGGTCTACTGTATGAAGTTTAAATCTGATGGTACTATTAAGGCGCGCTTGGTGGTTCTCGGGAACTGCCAGGTTGAAGGGATTAACTATACTCAGACATTTGCTCCTATTGAGAAGATGAGTTCGGTTTGTCTATTCTTGTCTGTTGCAGTTATTCATGGTTGGGAACTGCATCAGATGGATGTGCATAATGCTTTCCTGCATAGTGATCTGCATGAAGAGGTTTTCATGCAACCTTCACCAGCTATCTTGTGCCCCCTGGACAGGTATGTCACCTTCAGAAATCTCTTTATGGTCTTCATCAAGCTCCTCGCAATTGGTTTGTGAAACTAGCACAGGCTTTACGTGCATTTAGATTTATCCAGAGTGAATCATATTAATCTCTATTTCCTTTTTCCTGTGGTTCGGTATCTTTGCATGTACTGGTTTATGTGGATGATTTGGTTATTGCTGGTAGTTCTTCATCGCTTATCTCTGAATTCACAAAATACTCGAGCTCTTGTTTTCACATGAAAGATCTTTGTCTGCTTAAGTATTTCTTGGGTGTAGAGATTGCTAGAATACCGGATTAGATGTTCTCTTCACAATGGAAATATGCCCTGGACATTTTGTCTGACACAGGTTTATCTGCTTCTAAACCAACTGATTTTCCAATATAGCAAAAACACGATCTGGCGCGTGTTGAAGGTCCACTTTATCATGATCCTGAGCAATATCGGCGTCTAGTTGGGCACCTAATCTATCTCACTATCACTCGTCCTGAGCTAAGTTATTCGGTTCATACACTTGCACAGTTTATGAAGTCTCCTTATGTTCCTCATTGGCAAGCTGTTGTCCGCATTTTACACTACTTGAAGAGTCATCCTAGTCAAAATTTATTTCTCTCTTCCCGTAGTGCATTGCAATTAACTGCTTATTGTGATTCTGATTGGGCTGCTTGCCCTATTACCCGACGTTATCTTTCCGAATATTTTGTGATGATTGGCGATTCTTCGATTTTTTGGAAGACTAAGAAGCAACCTATGGTTTCTTGGTTCTGTACTGAAGCGGAGTATCATGCTACGACTGTTACTTCTTATGAATTGTTATGACTTAAGTCTTTACTGAAACACTTGGGGGTTGCACATTCTACTCCTATGCGTTTATTTTATGACAGTCAATCTGCTCTTCATATTGCGACAAATCTAGTATTCCCTAAACGTACAAAGCATATTGAAGTTGATTATCATTTTTTTGCGACCTTGTGCAGTCTGACACAATTGCTACTCATCATATCCATACTACAGATCAACCTGCAGACTTGTTTACCAAAGCTCTCTAACATAACCAGTTCCATTCCTTACTTGGCAAGCTGGGCATTTATGATCCTCATGCTCCAACTTGAGGAGGAGTATTAAGGAAAGTAGACATTACTTGTAATTATAATTAGATTCTATTACCTTTACACCCACGGGTGTACCCCAGCGGTTGGGAGTTGGGTTCCTCATCGAGAGGTCTCCGGTTCGATGCTCGGCAGCTACCGTGTGGGAGTGACCAATTCAAAGCAAGGTTCTTGGGCCTTGTGGCGGAGGGGCCTCCTGGTGAGCACCGAGTGTGGACGGCCCAATGGTCCTGGCGTTGGGCTACCGTGACTTACCCCCCTGACCGGGCCTGTGGTGTCGGGTGGTCGGGGCGGCCCAGGGCTATCCGTAATAGTCTTTAGATTCTATTACCTTTTCCTATCTTGTATAGGTATTCTATACCACTATATAATGTAACTTGAGATCATGAATATGAACACAGATCACTACCCTTATTTTCTATAAAGGCACATAAAATTTTGGTACATCTATTTTCAAATTATTAGTCTTTTATAATATTTAGTTTAATATATGAATAGTTAGATATATTTGTTTGGAAAAAGTTGAAAACTAGAATCGAATCTCACATTAGAATCGAGCAAGTAGCTTTTGTATAAATGTATAATACTCTTATTTTTCCGTTAAACTTTACACTTCACTGAACTTTTTCAATGTACTTTTTTACCTATGATAAATTTCATCATTGGGCATAAAAATCTAGAGCAGTATTTAGAAAATACTGTACTGTCTTTGTCTCACAACTATTGATCACTTAACTTTTTCACTGTATTCAATGAACATATTTGATCGTCAATATCTAACTATGTATACCAATTCCACATAAAAAATGATATTATAATAATAGATGTTAAGATAAATCTAACAATATCTCACATGATATTTTTATCATATAAATATATAAACTTATATTAATGGTCAAAATTTATTAAATTTAACTTTGATAAAGTAGAGTGACCAAAACTGGTGGGACGGAGGGACTAGGGAGTACATATTTACAAAGAATTTGATCATGTCTCACATGATATTCTTATTGCTTATCTATGATCTTAAATTTATGGTCTAAATTATGTCAGAAAACTAATTTGAAAGTGTAAAGTTTGAAATGAAATGTACTGTTAATTATCCTTACGTTACGGATTTATCATAAGTGTATAGTATCAAAAGTGATCATTGTGCATGGGTGTTACATTGTGACTTTATCACTTGTTCCAGTTCCTCATTAAGTCCTAGAACAGTTTGAATCTCTCAAAGCCAAAATTATTATATCTACCTGACTCCGGAGGAAACAATCAAAATTGTACTTTGAACGGTTAGTGATGTGGTAGCTAATTTGGCCTAATATAGGGAGTGTTGCGTCAGAACCTTGGCACTCCCTCCTCCCTCCATATTTAGGGGAAGTTAATAGTACACCCATTGAATACCGCAAGTGGTTAGGTGTTGTGCTTTCATTTTCTATGGGGAGGGGTTCGAATCTCGGCAGGCGCAGTGTGGGAGTATCCTCCAGTGGAGATGCTCCTTGTGGCCACCGAGTACATTCGAGGACCGCATGGCGAACCTTTGGGAGCAGTGATTTACCTCCTTGGTTATGGGCTTGTTGTGGTTGCGACCGGGGCCCTGAGGGCGAAGGTATCGCCATTTAGGGGTAGTTAAGACTGATGTCTTTTGAAAGAATTGTTTTTACTGCTCCTCTATACAGTATATTCAATTTTTTTTATTACATAATGAGTCGCTACACCTCTTTCAACTGGACTTGGATTGACACACTCCATAGTAAGGCCTGTCCAGTTGAACTGAATTGAAGATGAACTGAATTGAGATGATGAGTTTATTGAAACTGAACTGAATATGTGTAAGTTGGGGGAAACTGAGCTAAATTTATTGGAGTTAAACTGAATTTATTAAAGTTGTGGAGGAGTTGAACTGAATTTATTAGAGCTGACTGGGTCTAGGTAAATGAATGGGAAGAAGATTTGTATGCATGGTTAAATGTTTGTGATCATTCCAATCGTGTAGCCAAGGAGACGATTTGGATTGAATATGTTGCACAATTAGAAGGTACGATCGACAAAAGATGAAGCGGAGTAAAAGGAGAAGAAGATGGAATTAATGGATCGGCAGCGAAGCAGTTGTTGAAGTCAAATGGGGCAACATTTTTATTATCAGTATCCAATTTATTGGTTTTGGTCTGCTCACCAGGCATTTATTGATTATGGCAGGAAGTAAAAGTGTGCATTGAATTCAATTGGAAGCACCTTCCAACTTCCAAGAGTACAACATAATATATGGCCATAGCGACCCATGCATGGAGTATACATGACAACACAGAAATAGGCAAACGCAGGTACTTCCATTCTAGTTGTAAATGAGGTAATTCTCCATAAACTCAAGGGCGGAACCAACGGTACGCGAGGTAGGGCTCCAGCCCTACCTCGATCGCCGGCCGGAGGTAGTAGGAGGCGGTAGGGTTCGTGGAGCGCGTCTTCCGGCGAGCTGAACGCGTCTCCGGCAGCAGCTCCGGCGTTTGCACGGAGAAGAAGGCCGCGTTGCGGCCTTCTTTTTTTTTAGATCCCAGGTACTAAAACGACGTCGTTTCACGTTAGTGAAACGACGTCGTTTCACTTAGTGAAAAGAAAAAAAAAATAAAACCCGAATGTGAAACGGATTGGGCCAAAAATGGAGCCCAATCCAATGATCCAAATAACTTCAATTCAATACATTGCACATTTTATCGGGAGAGAACAGAGGAGACGGGAGAGAACAGAGGAGGAGCAGCGCCAGCCGAGCTTCTCGGTTTCGCCACCGGCCCACCGCCATCCGGCCCGTCCGCCGCCAGGTCTCCGCCGGAAGATGCCTCGTCCCGCCACCTCTGCACGCCAGACGCCGCCTCTCCAAACCACCGGTAAACTTCTTTTCTTTATGCTAAGAATCTAAGATTTATTAATTTTTAGGGTTTGGTGAGATTGCTGGTTCAGCTCTGAAGTTGGTTTATGCAAAGTATTTGGGTGTGTTGAGTGAGTATTTGGAGAGAGTTTTCGAAGTTCGGGGGTCGAATTGTCGAAAGAAGTGAAACAGAGTGTTTCGGAGTGTTTGATTAGGTTGATTATGGACTTGGAGGAGACTGATTTGAAGGGGTGCTAGTCTGGAACTTCCCCGAAAAAGGAGAGGAATGTAGGGTTTGGGGATGTAGGATTCAGGAAAGATGTGGGGTTTGGTTTGGATGGGAAGTTGAGTAGGCTTGGTGAGGGGAAAGGGTTCCCGAAAATGAATGGATGTGCTGCTGTGATTGTGGAGAAGAAAATTGAGAATGCTGATGGCGGTAGCCCGTAGCCGGTAGTGATCAGGTGAAGATAACTAATGATCCTGACACTGCATTAGAAGATGTTGATGGCAGGAAGAGGAAACAGGAGTCCTACTCGAGAATGCTGACTTGGATATCGCGTGTTGCCTTGGATCCTTGTTACCCTGGGATAGGGTCGTTGCCGGAGAGTCCAAAGTGGAAGCACTATGCTGATGACTTCCTCTGGAAGGAGGTCTTGCTAGCTCGACAGGCGATGCAGTTGAAGAAGGAGAATGAGATGAGTGATCATCAAGATGCTACAATGCAGGTACTGTTTAGGCTATTTTTTCAATATTCGGCATATATTAATGCGTGGAATCAGTCAAATTCGGTAGTGATTACATGCTGAATGGTTATGGAGCTTTTTGGATGATTATGTTGCTTTAAATGGCTGCCTATCATTGCTAATGTTAATGCCAGGGTTGTTAAATTTAATGAATGGTTTACGTTTACTTATCTTTCCTTTTACTGCTTTTCGCCATTGAGTTGTTTTTTTAAAAACATTTCGCGATGGTGGGAAATGGAGACATATACGTTATACTTTTGCTTTCATGATAAACTATGCTTGGTGAATTTTCTTTCCTCTAAATGATGATGAAAGAATCTCTCTTTACCTTAGATGGTTATTCTTTCTGGTCTTATAAATCCTACATGTTCTTAGAATGGACAGTACTTATTGGTCTTGTTGGATTTAATGCTGTGCTGAATCTGTTAATTGCTCTGTTTGACTTTAGTAATGGGTAAGTTCATCAAGAGTGGCGGGCATTTTATAAGGCAGTTTGGTACTGAAATCAAGATGTTTAGTTTCTGTCTGTATTCGCATGGTGAAAAATGCATTGAGTGTGTATTCCGCCTCATTTTACACTAGTGGGTCAAGTAGTACAACTTGTGAATTAGTTGAAATCAGGGGCGGAACCAGAAAATTTTTCCCAGGGGCAAAAATTTTTCAGCCTCCCCTGAAAAAAATTTCTGGTTCCGCCCCTGTATACATCAACAAAATCATATTTACGACGAAGAGGGTAAAGCCATGTAAATCTTGAGAAATCATCCACAAATAGAGCATAGTAAACAAATCCATGACCAGATAAAACAGGAGATGGTCCCCACAAATCACAATGAATCAAATCCAAGACATGCATAGCTCGTTTAGAGTTTTCAACAAATGACAGTTTATGGCCTTTTGCCATCACACAAGAGGCACATGCATTAGGTTTAGGCAATAAAGAGGAAACAGATAGTTCACCATTTTTAGCTAACAAGGAAATAGTACTAGGGGACACATGTCCCAAACGGGCATGCCACCTTTCAAAAGAGGCCCTAGATTTATTTTGCTTAATAAAGGAAAGTAAAGCTTCTTCACCACGATCCAACACATATAAACCATCCTCACTGGGACCTCTGCCCATGACTGCCCTGGTGACTTTATGTTGAATCATAAAAGAATGGTCATCAAAAGTGATCAGTACACCAAGATCTCGGGTAAGCTTGCTTATAGATAATAAGTTTTACGTTATGTTAGGAACAACCAAAACATCAGAAAGTCGCAATGAAGGAGTAAGTTGAGAATCACCAATAGCAGAAATACATATATTAGTACCATTTCCAAGAGAAACAAAGGATTTAACAATGTATGGCGTGACACTCTCAAGGTTCGAAGCAGACAAACTCATATGAGCAGAAGCTCCAGAGTCAAGGTACCAATCAGAGGTGACAGCGGCCGGCTCAAGCTGAAGGGAGGACTGAAATTGCTGAGCAAGATTGGAAGTCTCAGATGGACGTCGAACCAAACGATAACAGTGAGCAGCATCATGACCCATTTTGCGACACCACTGGCATTGTAGACCACGTCCCCGGCCACCTGAGGACTGCCCCAAAAACTTGCCACGTCCGCGACCTGAGAACCGGCCAGAATGCCTGGCGCGTGTGCTAGACGTGCCACCGCCAAGCACTACACCCGTCGGTGCGTGAGATCACGCGTGGCCGCCGAAGTTGGATTCTGACGCCGTGAATGTGACCGGCCCAACTGCAGTACCACCAGAAGCGTATTGTCCCTGTAAATTGTTCAAAAATGCTTCGTGGTCCTTTGCACGATTAACTATCTTGGCATACAAAGGAGTCGGAGAAGCAGTGTTAAATGGGGCAGAAAAATCCTTAAATTCAGAACCCAAAGCATTAAACAACCAAAGAAGTTGGTCATCATTTGATGCAGAAGCACCCAAACTAGCAAGTTGATCGAACACAGTCTTAAATTGAAGGTGTAAATCATGCACCGAACCATTCTTACGGATAGTAAAGGCAGTGGAATAAAGGCGTAGAATGGTCGACTTACTTTGGTTCTGACGAACAGCATCAATGTTCTTCCACATTTGTTGCGAGGTCTTATAATCGTCAAGCTCAGCCAGGACTTCCGGAGACAGGGACGAGAACAAGAGACTACAGACTCGCTGATCCTCGTCAAGCCATGTTTCACGCGCAACCAAGGCTTGCTCATAAGCAGCCTTCAAATCCTCCTTCGTGGAACCAGAAGAAGAGCCAGTGACCGTTGCATAGGAGAAAGACAACGGCGTGGAATCCGATGGTGGAGGAAGAATCGAACATGGTTTGGTGCCATCGAGAAAACCATATAGTCCCTGTGGTTTTAAAATATGAACAACTTGTCGTTTCCATAGCAAGTAGTTTGTTGAAGACAGCTTGATGGTGAACATATGTAGAAGAGTATTGTAAGGAAGCTTGGATGATTTAGTCATGGTGAGAGGAGAAGAAAATTTTCTTGAGGAGGAGAAGAGAGGGGGCGGCGGTTTGGAGAAGAGAAAAGAAGTGCAAACATGGCTGCTGTGGAAAAAATGATCGTAAACCTTATTCTGAGACCATGTAAATGAGGTAATTCTCCATAGATTAATGTTTGTGAATCATGAAATACATATAGAAATACTAGCCTAGACATACAATGTATCTAGACATAAGAATCTTATCATATCCCAATCATATCTCAATCATATCCCAATCATATCTCATCTTATCCTAATATCTCAATCATATCCCAATCATATCTCATCTTATCCTAACACTAGTATCCATAGCCTCAACAGCTAAGTGTATATATTTTCCCTTGGTTCAAGGTCTCAGAACGGATCCACAGTATAACATGGGCACAAGTAGTGGTGTCAATTCGGGTAATCGTGTCAGGTTCACGTCGGGTTGGAAATGATTCGGGTTAAAACTGGCCGGGTTGAAAATGTGTCGAACTTTAGTTGTTGAGTCGTGTTGGGTCTTGTCGGGTTACTGTTGTGTTGGGTTGAAACATGTTAGATTTTTTTCTCGGGTTGGGTTAGGTTGGGTTGGGTTGCTGTCGTGTCAATTTGAATCGGGTTAGTTTTTTCCTTCGGGCCGGATCGGGTCGTGTTGGGTTGTTGTCGCATAATTCTGTTCTCGGGTTGGATCGGGTTGGGTTGGATTGGATCGAGTTATTTTCGAGTTGGGTTAGTGTCGTGTCGTTTTTTGTACGAGTTGATTTGCTATTGGGTTTGATCAAATTAGTTATTTTTTTAATAATGTTTCATATCGAATTCATATATATTTCGAGTTGGTTCATTCTATATCAGGTTATTATACTACTTGATTAAATTCAAGTTGATTCTAGATTAACTATTACTTTAATTTATACATACTAATTATCGCTTATTTTCATAAGGAAGTATAAGTGATGATCTGAGTTATTAATAAGTTAATTTATTTTTTAAAAATTTAAAAAATATTTATAATTAGATGCAAACATTTAACTATAATCATTCATCAATAACATAATAAAGTTGATTTCATATAACCAATTCTTGCTTCACTATCTATAACACAAACTTTCTTGACCTTTTTGTTGTTAATGTAAAACTCCCACCTTGATGATAACTTCCACATCATTAGCAGTAAGTATTTTTCCATTGGATGATATTTTGTATATAATACTTTACTTTAGTTTTTAAAATTTAGCATGTTAGGCAAAGTAACAGGAAAAACCATCTTTCCATAGACATATTGAAGATAGGGTTGAATTAGAATTACAGAAAGGTAAGAGATTTTAATTGCAATATTAAAAACTTATTATGCCAACGTACAGTGGTTATAAGTTTATGACCCGATTAATGCAACTCATATATTTTATCTTGATTTATTCTAACTTGTAGTTCAAACCTTGGGTTAATATATCTTAGGTTAGATTAAGGTTCTGGGTTGAGTTCGGTCGTGTCGGGTGCAGGTTGGGGTCGATATATCTGCGGTCAGATTTGAGTTTTGGGTTGAGTTCAGTCGTATCGAATGCGGGTTCCGGTCGATATATCTTGGGTCATATTCGGGTTTCAGGTTGAGTTCGGCCGTGTTAGGTGCGGGTTCAGGTTGATATTTCTCGGGTCAGATATGGGTTTCGTGTTGAGTTCGGTAGTGTCGGGTGCAGGTTCGAGATGATATTTCTCAGGTCAGATTTGAGTTTCGGGTTGAGTTCGGTCATGTCAGGTTTGGGTTCAAGTTGATATTTCTCATGTCAGATTCGAGTTTCAGGTTAAGTTTGGCCGTGCCAGTCCATGTCGGGTTCTCAGTTCGGATTACAGATTAACAGCACTAGACACAAACTACATCTTGGGGTGGACATCTGGTCTATTTCATCGGGTTCCAGTTTATTCAACTTAATTTAATTTAATTGATTTTTTTTAATGCTCAAAATCGAAAATGATCCGAATGTGAAAATAATATGTTTAAGCGGATCAGATTGGATTTTCAGTTTCTAAGTTATTTGATTTGGTCTAATCGATTTAGCTAGCATTAAATAGAAGAATAAACAACGTCACACATTTTGCTACTTTGGACGGTAGATACACAGTCAAATTATGTTATAACTTACGTATTGACCTTTCAAATTTTCCCTAAGTAGGAAACATTCATGGCGACAAGCAGTTCGAGACCACACTACCATAGAGACCCCCCTCTAGCATCGGTTTTTTAGCACCGGTTTTTAAAATCAGTTCTTAAAATCGGTGCTAAAAATCTAATAGCACCATTTAAAAAAAAAATTTAAAACCTATTTTTAAAATCGGTGTTAATTTAACACCAGTTTTTTAATTTTAACATCGGTTTTTTAAAAATCGGTGCTAAAATTTACAATTGCACCAGTTTTGGAAAACATTAGCACTAGTTTTTAAAAATCGGTTCTAAAATTTGAAAATTTCATTTTTCCGCCAAAAAAATAGTCAAAATTTTTAAAATAGCACCGATTTTGAAAATATTAGCACCGCCATTTAAAAACCGGTGCTAAATATTTGTAAAATTCTATCTTCCCACCAAAAAATTTAAAATAGCACCGGTTTTAGTAAAATATAGGACCGGTTTTAATAACCGGTGCTAAAAATTTAAAATTAGATCCGGTTTTTGCAAAAATTAGCACCAGTTTTAAAAATAGGTGCTAAAAATTATTACTTAGCATCGGTTTTTTTAAAATATAGCGTGCTAAAAATTTTCAATACCCAGTTTCCCGCCAAAGAAATAGGCTAAAATTTTAAAATAGCACGGGTTCTGGAAAAATTAGCACCGGTTTTAAAAACCGGTGCTAAAAATGAAAAAGTAGCATTGATTTTGGAAGAAAATAGCACCGATTTAAACTGTTGCTAAAAAAATTTGAATTTTTTGAATTTCCCCGCCAAAGAAATTGGCAAAAAAAAATTTCCGGCCAAAGAAATCACCAAATTTATTTATATAATAGCACCGGTTTTGCAACAAATAACACCGGTTTTAAAAACCAGTGCTAAAAATTTTCAATACTCATTTTCCCGCTAAAAAAATTGCCAAAAATTTTAAAATAGCACCGATTTTGGAAAAATTAGCACCAATTTTTAAAACCGGTGCTAAAAATGAAAAAATAGCACCGGTTTTGGTATAAAATAGCACCGGTTTACACTTGTGCTAAAAAAATTTAAATCTTTTAAATTTTCCCACTAAAGAAATTGGGAAAATTTTTTTTTCTGCCAAAGAAATCGCCAAATTTATTTAAAATAGCACCGGTTTTGCAAAAAATAGTACCGGTTTTAAAAACCGGTGCTAAAAATTTTCAATACCCATTTTCCCGCCAAATAGCCCAAAATTTTAAAATAGGACCGGTTTTGGAAGAAAATAGCACCGGTGTAAACCGGTGCTAAAATATTTTAAATTTTCCCTCCAAAAAATCACCAAAAACAATTTCCCGCCAGAAAAATTTTAAAATAGCACCGGTTTTGGAAATATTAGCACCGATTTTAAAAACAGGTGCTAAAAATGGAAAAATAGCACTGGTTTCAACCGGTGCTAAAAGTTTTTACTTTTTTCCAGCCAAACAAATCCCCTCCCCCCAAAGAAATTGCCAAAAACTTTTAAATATTTGTCGAAATTTTTTAAAGTTTATTATTTTCGTCAAAGAATTCACAAAAAAATTCAAATAATCTTTGTAAAAATTTCATGAGCTGGAAGCAGCTACGCAGCCGCTCTAAGTTATTTTTTTAACTTTCAAAATCGTCCACTTCTTTTGTTAACTTTAACTAGTGACTAAGTTAAGTTAAATTAATCAACGATCAACCTTTACTTACCTCATATGTACAAATAAGAACTAAATTTGTTTACATTAACTAATTAACGTTCAACCCTTAATTGATTTAGTATACTCCCTCCATTTTGGATTAAATTGCACAAGATCAAAGATTCAGTCAAACTAAGAAAACTTTGACTACATATTTGAATAGATATATAAACAATCGTTCAAACTATATTTGACTTTCAATATATAAACATTAATTACAAAGTTGACTTTAACTAATTAATGGTCAAACTTTATTTGAATTAGTATATAATAAATACTAATAAAAATGTTTGACTTTTTCTAATCAACGGTCAAAGCTTACTTGACTTTCTATATATAAATACTAGTAATTATGTTGACTTTAACTAATCAACGGTCAAACATTACTTGACTGTCTCTGTATAGAAACATTAGTGACTAAGCTGAGGAAGGAAGCTCTGAGGTGAAAATAGGGCGCAGCCCTGCACTGTTCATCGTGTTAGGTTTTCGCCGGGTTCCTTTTCCACAGGTCCTCTTCTCCGGCGAGGAGCCCGGCATTAATGTTGGGCTCCTCGCCGAGAATCTCTGAATGTATAATAGGTGCTCCAATTTGAAGTATTTCTCATTTTTGGAAGTCATACAAAATTGGATCTGGGTTTCTCGCTTACGTTTGTAGCTCGTAATTTTGGGCTGAAGACTTTGGGAAAAGAGTAGTTCATAATTTTGGGAAAAGAGTTGGTTTTTACTCTTGATGGCTCCAAAACAAGGTGCATCCCAGAAAAGACGGTGATGGCTCCGGCGTACTCTGGAGGAGGCCGTGCTTCTTCGAACTTGGGCGAAGACGTCTTTCAACTGGGAACCCGGCCCAGAACCAAACCCGCTGCCAACTTGGGTTGAAGACTCCGGTCCTCAATCTGGGTCACTGGAGACGAGAGCTTGGTGAACCTCATGTAAGTCTTGCTCCTTAAATCTGGTGTGGATTTGTATGATGAATTTTGTCCAAATTTTATTGTGCGAATTTCTGCGGACTTTATTGGATAAATTTCTTATGCGGATTTTCTGCGGATTTGTTTTGCGAATTTGTGAGGAGGAATTCTGTGGACAAACTTGTGAGAGAGGCTGTCTTCGATTTCATTTAGTGCAATTTGTACATAAACCTATTTTTGGTGAGGCCTCCTATGGAAAGTAGTTCGTACGCTAAACCCTTGTGGATTGTTGTGGTTCTCTGTTTTGAGAAGTTTTACTGGGAACAGGAGAAGCCTTGCATATCTATTTTTGTAGAGTGTGTGGATTGTCGTCGCATGCTGGGATGGTTTTAGTAGGAAGAATTGGGCTGTTTATGAGAATCTGTGTGGGTTAGTGGCCTGTAAATATAATGTTCGTAGGAGATTAATATTAATGAAGGGTCTCAGGCATGGAAGTTGTTGGCACTTGGGTCAGTTCTAATCGATTTGGGTAAACTTGTGCTCAAACCTCGAGCCGGACAGGCCTAGCTTGTGTCCAAACCCCAGCCTTGTCCCCCGGCCTTGCTAGTGCCCAAATCCCGGTCACCTTCCGGCCTTACTTGTGTTCAAAACCTGGGCAACCTTCGGCCTTGCAAGTGATCAAAACTCGGCCTGCCTGCCCGGCCTTGCTCCCGGTAACCCACCCAGCCTTGCTCGTGCTCAGAACCCGGAAAATGCTCGACCTTGTTTACTCTACTTAATTGGAACTTAGACCAACAGGCTACCCTAACTGATTTAGGTGAACTTGTGTTCAAACCCCGGGCACCCGGCCGGCCTAGCTTGTGTTCATATCCCAAACTGGCCATCTGGCCTTGCTAGTGCTCAGAACCTGGCCACCTTCCGGCCAAGCGTGTGTTCAAATCCTGGGAAACCTCCGGCCTCGCAAGTGAACAGAACCTGGTACCTTTCCCGACCTTGCTTGTGCTCAGAACCCGGTAAACTCTCAGCCTCGCTTGTGTTCACAACCCGAACACCGCCCGACCTTGTTTTACCGGAACTAGTTGGTACTTAGATGCTCTATGCCAAAAATACGAATTTAAAATTTTCTCACTCATGAACATTTATACGGTGATCTTCATTCTGGGTGTACTGGAAAGCTATAGGTAGAGGAGGCACATACTTTAGGGCTATTCGGATTCATCATAGATGTTATGAGATGTTTCACTGTGTGATGGTTGGACCTAGCCGTTTGGCTACCATGGTGGATCGTTTTAATCGGAATCATCAAGAGTGGTATTCCCAATTTGTTGGCCTTGCTCCTCAGTTTCTTAAGAATCCCCAGAAGAAGAGGAACGGAAGTGCAGATTCTCGTAATTGGTGGTTCTCTCAATTTTCCCAGTTTCCGGCAACTTAAGAGTACCGAAAAATACGGTTCGGCACTGTTGGATATTCGAGTGCTTAAGGCATACAAGTGCTGGTGGTACTCGAGTACTCGAGGGGGCCATTCGAGTGTTGGAAGCTTTCGAGTGCTCATGGGGGGCATTCGAGGGCTGAAGGTGTTCTAGTGCCCTGTCCACGAGGTGGTGCTGGTGGTGCTCGAGTTCTCGAGGGGAAATTCGAGTGTTGGAAGCTTTCGAGTGCGCCAGGGGGGCATTCGAGGGCTGAAGGTGTTCGACTGTTTTATCCTCGAGGTGGTGCTGGTGGTGCTCGAGTACTTGACGTGGCCATTCGAGTGTTGTAAGCTTTAGAGTGCTCCTGGTGGGGAATTCGAGGGCTGAAGGTGTTCGAGTGCTCTGTCCTTGAGGGGGGACTCATAAAGTACCCTCGAGGGATGACCACTGCTAAAAAAAAATGCAGCAGCTTATCTCCATATGGCTGAAAGGATTTCCCACGGTAGCAGCACATGTAGGTAGGGTAGGGGGTAAATTAATTCTGCGTACGCATAGTAATTAACCCCTTTCTAGGTATCACTTGGAATAACAGTTGCGCTATTTGCCTGCGCTGCACTGAAAAGTGTAAAATGGCATCAGGCTGTCCATTTGCCTAAAATGGAAAGAACGGTTACAAAACCGTTACGCGGGGCATGCGCGGTAGAAGTCATGCCCGGTCTCTTATGCCTAGGAGGTTTATCCGTGGGGAACACTTGGGAGCATAACGGACTACGGTCAAACTGCTCCCAACCCCACAGAGAAAGCCTCGGCCCTCATCCAGAGACCGTTATCGAATGCCAATAACACCTCTTTATCTTCATCTTAGAGGGGTACATAGTAGAAGCGGTGTGCAAGCCCTTTTAGGAGGACATGTCATACTACTTCATTTATTGGAAGACCGAGACCACTCTCGGATTTGAAGACACCCGTGGGGAGCAAACTACGGCGCAAGAGCCGGTTCACACCACCGGTAGCATGGATGTAAAATGGAGCGATGAGGCAAGTGAGTTTGTTCTCACGCCCCTCTGTTTTTAAGGGATGGCTTATACAGGCCCCGATCAACACGAAGGGACTCTGTTGAAGGGATGGCTCATACAGGCCCTAGTCACCATGACGGGTTGAAATATTTTCCATGGATGGTATCCACATGCCCCGGTCATCACAACGGGACTAGCTACTTTTGGTCACCTGGTTGTAACATTAAGATCAGGGGTAGTATTTTAGGTAACATGTATTAAGGGAGCGGGCTAATGTTCCCACTCCCGTACACTCCCACGACATTTTTGGGCTACCTGATTGTACCGTCTAGATCAGGGGTAGTTCAGTAGGATTCACTGTATCACGGGAGTGGGACAATGTTCCCACTCCCGTAGACTCTCACAGTTTCTTTTTATTTACCATTACCTTCGACTAGTGACTAAGCTGAATTTAACTAATCAACGATCAAACTTTACTCGACTTTCAATATACAAACACTAATAAATAAGTTGACTTTGACTAATTAATGGTCAAACCTTACTTTAATTAGTATATAGTAAATACAAATAAAAATGTTTGACTTTGTCTAATCAACGGTCAAACCTTACTTGAGTTTCAATAAATAAACACTAATAACAAATTTGACTTTAACTAATTAATGGTCAAACTTTATTTGAATTAGTATATAATAAATACTAATAACTAGGTTGACATTGACTAATCAATGGTCAACCTTTACTTGACTTTCAATATATAAACACTAATAACTAGGTTGACTTTAACTAATTAACGATCAAACTTTATTTGAATTAGTATATAATGAATACTAATAACTAGGTTGACTTTGACTAATCAACGGTCAACCCTTACTTGACTTTCAATATATAAACACTAATAACTAGGTTGACTTTAACTAATTAACGGTCAAACTTTATTTGAATTAGTATATAATAAATATTAATAACTAGGTTGACTTTGTCTAATCAACGGTCAAACCTTACTTGACTTTCAATAAATAAACACTAATAACAAATTTGACTTTAACCAATTAACGGTCAAACTTTATTTGAATTAGTATATAATGAATACTAATAAATAGGTTAACTTTGACTAATCAACGGTCAACCCTTTCTTGACTTTCAATATATAAACACTAATAACTAGGTTGACTTTAACTAATTAACGGTCAAACTTTATTTGAATTAGTATATAATAAATACCAATAACTAGGTTGACTTTGTCTAATCAACGGTCAAACCTTACTTGACTTTCAATAAATAAACACTAATAACAAAGTTGAGTTTAACTAATTAACGGTCAAACTTTATTTGAATTAGTATATAATAAACACTAACAACTAGGTTGACTTTGGCTAACCAACGGTTAAACTTTACTCGACTTTCCATTTATAAACACTCTAACAAGGTTGACTTTGTCTAATCAACGGTCAAACTTTACTTGACTTTCAATATATAAACACTAATAACAAAGTTGACTTTAACTAATCAACGGTCAAACTCTACTCAACTCTCAATTTATAAATACTAATAACTATGTTGACTTTGTCTAAACAACGGTCAAATTTTACTTGAGTTCGAATAAATAAACACTAATAACAAGGTTGACTTTAACTAATTAACGGTAAGAATTTATTTGAATTAGTAAATAATAAATACTAATAAAAATGTTTGACTTGACTAATCAACGGTTAACCCTTACTCGACTTTCAATATATAAACACTAATAACTAAGTTGACTTTAACTAATTAACAGTCAAACTTTATTTGATTTTAGCTAATGAAAACTATAATGGGCTCAAACCCATAATTTTGGCCCAAACCCCATGTCCTAATTTCATACACTTAGCCTTCCTTCTCCGTTGCCCCAATTTCATTCGATAAAACCCTGGATACAACTCTCCCACACCCACCGTCCCTCCACCTCTTCTGGTTTTCTCCGCCAATCGGCCATGCATTATCTGATGAAGTTGATGGAAGGGCACCGGCGCCGATGAGGGAGGTAATTTTCCCACTCGTCTTCTCAGTGAGGGACCCCTTTCGCCCGCGCTTGGACTCCACCACCACCCACACTTGGAATCCTCCTTCCTCCACCACCATCTCCCCGCTACAGAGACTCCACCAACGCGGTGGAGGGGCTTGCATAACCGCTTCGGATTGTTCCTCGTTTCTTTGACCAAGGTATTCGATTATCCCCTCTCTTGTTGACCTCAATTTCAGTTTTCTCATGCGAAAAGCCCAGTCGGATTTAAGGAAAAAGTGACAATTTCTAACGAAAATGAAAAATGTAACCGTGGAATGAACACTGCGCCATATTTTCTTTTTATTTGCTGTCCGCATTAGCTCTGTATTGTTTGTAGTTGATGAAATAGTCTCATTTTCTGAGAAATAAGTAATGCTGCTAGTGTTGTGCATAACTTTGCCGAGTGGGTTGCTTTTGTGAAAATGCTTTGATGGGCTGGTTTTTTTTAATATGATGGTATTTTTGTGATGAAATGTAGTCATGCAATCATTTTTTGGAGCCAAAGACGAAGGCAGAGCTTGCATTTGTGGATCGCCGGAGCTGCTCGTGGTGGTGGCTCACGTTTGTGGTTCACCGGAGTAACTTACAATGTTGGGTCTCGCAGCTCTGGTTCTCCTCTAGTTTTGCGGAGGTGGGTCAATTTTTAATTAAATTCAATTAATTTGTAGTGATTAAATTCAAATAATTTGTGTGAGCACTGGCGGTTTTAAGGCATTATCTGACCGTTGAATTGTACTTGTAAATTTATTTTAGATATTAGATGATGATTCTTGATTCTGAGACATGCTCTTAACATTTTCTATTATCCTATCTCGTTTAAATAATATTCCTGTTCGTCTTACCAATTAAACATCTGTACCTTGTTTACTGGAAACTATGAAACTGTATTTGCTTAGTCTACAGGAGGAAATGAGTGTCCAGATGTGGAATACTTCACATTTTCATCGAGTATATATAACTGATCACCCGAGATCTGCATCTCTAGTTATAAGCCATGCAGGTTAGTTTCTAGTTAATTTGAATGATACCTTCTAATCATCTAGTATTAGTCTCAAGAGGGGTTTCTCTTCCTTGTTGAGGTATGATGCAATGGTTAGAGGTGATGGGGGAATTTTTTTTGGCAACAAAAGAAAGTTGACTAGCAAATAAATAGTTAGTTTAAGAAGCCTGATTGCGTATTGTACGTTATGATTGAGCATTGTGTTCTCCTCTGGTTCGCTGCTCTCCACAATTTTGTCTGGTCTTCTCTTCAGGTATCCTAACTCCTAAGCGCGCACACATGTTTTCTGCTTGTGTGTTGAAATTGTTATGCTAGTTTGTTGTTCTAATTACTTAGCTGAGAAGCTTTAGAATACTGTGGCATTTGCAACTGCTGTGTCTGGTGTAGTTTATCTAGAAGAATATGATTGTTTAAGTAGCTGCAGCATCAGATGATAATTCAAAATATCATTAGTTCGTATTTTTCAGTTGTGTGATTTGATCTTATAATTTAGTTATTGGGAAAACTCCTTGTTACAGAATTATTGCATTGTTGCTCTTATTTGCGCAAGGTAGATAAACAAGTCTTTCCATGGGTGTTTCCTTATACAATTGTCTCGAACGCTACTCTCCGACTTTCTTGAACGCTGCTTGCTACGAAGCAATTCACTTTTTGTAATCGATGTAGCTACCTTGGTTATAAGCACTTTTTTTATATTTGTGTAGATTGATATGAGTTACTTTTTTTATGAATGCTACCAGTTAAATGATGACTTTTCAGGGAAAAGCAAACATATTTTGAGTCGTACTCAAATGAAGTTTCTGTTCATGCTTGATGATATGTTTCACTTTGGCATTTTAATGTTGTATTTTACTTTAAACGTTTTTTTTCTCTGTAGCATATGATTTATGTGAGTAAGATTTTTACAGTCATTTCATTAATGTTATGAATCAGCATAGGAAGAATATGATTAATATGTGTTTATCTTGGTGGATTATTTTGTGCTTTACTTTACCGAATGTTGATGTGTGACTGAATCAAATTGAGTTATGTAGCCTCGTTAAGTACTCAAGGTTGATATACTGATATGAACGTCTTTATTCTGGGTTTACTGTGATCTATTGAATAAGCTTCTGGCATGGTGAGATGATTCCTCTCCAAGGTCTTTGCCGCAATGTTTAGTCTCATTGATTATTAGTTTTGTATCATAATTTTTTTGATTTTATTTCTACATTATCAATTTTGTGAAGTTCATTTTATTATTAAATTCATGTCCTATTAAATTGTTAGTTTTAGGTCTTTCTCTCTTCCTCTGAAAGTTGCAGCGTGCTGCCGCTTCCTCTGTTTCAGGTCTTTTTCTCTTCCTCTGAAAGCTGCAGCGCGCTGCCGCTTTCAGAGGAAGAGACTTTTTTTATTCGTCGTAAATATTTTAGCACCGGTTGGAGGTGCTAACGAAAAAACCGGTGCTAAAATTAGCACCGGTTTAAAAATCGGTGCTTACAAGAAAAACCGGTGCTATAGAGGTACATTTTAGCACCGGTTTAAAAACCGGTGCTAACTAAAAAACCAATGCTAAAAGTTGGGATTTAGCACCAATTTTTTTTCAATCGGTGCTAAAGTTTCATCGGTTACTTAAGCACCGTTTTTTTTTGCAAAAAAACAGGTGCTAGAACATAAAAAAACCGGTGCTAAAGACGGGTTCTTGTGATAGTACCAATTACGTCACACTGGAAGAAGATATGGACTCTAAAAGTACAGCCAAGAATCTACTTCATATGGAGATTATTCTAAAATAACTTACCATCAGTAGAAAATCTACGTCAATGACACATGCAACCTGAATCTCAAGGCTTAAGTTGTTCGACGACGGATATCTCCCCGGTGCATTTAATTTTCCATTGTCCTTTGGCACATTAACTTTGGTTTGCGGCTACATGAAAATATCTTCAGATTCCAAAAACAAATGCGAGCTTATGGGTTCAGGAACTAATTTTATATGGTAAAACACGCAGTGGTCATCGCTCTCTGAACATGTCTACACATATCATTACAGAAATAAATACAAACTCATCAAATTAAAGTAGAAGCGCAAATTGTTATGAATGCGGATAAGAACCACAAGGAAGATTTGTCTAAATTGAGCCTACTCATTAATGAAACAGCTAATCTAGTAAAAAATCACCAATATTCTCATGTATTACACTAGATTAGAAGACATGAAAATTCTGTAGCTCATCTGTTGGACCAGCATGTCAAAAATTCTAAAGAAACAAAAGAAAAAAAAAGAATCAAACATCTCCAAGTGTTCATCTTCAAATCCATCATCTCCTTGAAAATTCTCATTTGAAAATTATAATGTTTAATTAGTTAAATTTATGGTACATAATTTATATTTATTATTATTATTTATATTTAGGCTCGAGTTCGGTTTGAGTTTTGAAATTCAAAATCGAATCATAAACCACGTAAATTCATTTAATCAATTAAGATAATTGAAAATTTAATATTAAATTTGGTTCAAAAATTTCAAAATCCAAAATTTAATGTTTTGTTTTGAATTATTTTGCACACATATAATCTCAACTTTTATAATACTATATGTGATTTTTACTATTATTAAATCAAAGTACACAAACTCTTGTTTTAAACCGACTAACAGTTAGATGGGGTTATTTTATAGTTGATGTAACCAATGGAGAGATTTTTTGTTAGTTTTTATTTATTGCAACGAGGTTCCTATAATTTTGAGAATTTTAAAAATACATTAGAATGTATAAATAATTATAATTTGACCCTATTGAAATGATGTTTTTTATGATTGGCCACTAGTATAGGCAAGCCAATCAAAGGCGTCTATTAAAGGGGGTTTAGGGAGAAAAAACTCGGAGCTGCCTTGGTCAAGCGGTTCCAAACTCGGAATCCTCGTTCCGGTCCAACAAAATCATATTCAAGGCAAATTTTTTTATACATTTTAAGGCGGTTCTCAAATAGTCATCTTTAATTGACGTTAATTAAAGGCATTTGTGTCTAACCACCTTTAAAATAGACTGGTTCCGAGTTCGTAACTGGGGACGATCAGCCTTCCGAGTTCGAAAAAGGCTCCATCCTGCGTTTATGAAAAAATGACTGCCTTTCAACACTCAGAATTTGATTGGGGGGCCTATTCCGAACTCGAAACAAGTTTGAGCGGGGCAAGGCTTTTATGAAGTTGGGTTCCGAACTTGGAACTAGTAATGTATATAAAAAAAATTGCTGCCATTTATTTGAACTTAAGAAAATAAAAACATTGTTAGGGTTTTGCTCTCTCTCTCTCTCACTATCCATTGATGAAGAAGTAAAGTCAATAAATACATCGAAAGACATCATTTTCCATTGAAGAAGGTAGGAACTGTTTATAAATATATTGTTGGAAATTATCTTGACTTTATGGTTTTTCATATTAAAATTTTGAATTAAGGTTTGTATTTAGGTAAAATAGGGGTGGGTTATGATCAATGTTGCTGTAATGCTAATGGGCTCCATTGTAATTGACTTATAGGACAATGGACCGCATTGAACTCATTGGTAATGATCTTAGAAAATCACCTGATTACATGTCATTGATTGAAACATTTGTCACTTTTGCATTTGAGGATGCTTCAAAGAATGATGTTGTGTGAGGCCGGTGTCCATGTAAAGATTTTGAAAACAAGGTGTATCTAGGGAGGAAAAAATTGTGAGGACATCTCCTAATGAAGGGGTTTGAAACCAGCTATACTTGTTGGGTCTAGCATGGGGAAGTTGGAGAAACGGCTGGGATGAATGATTGAGTAACACGAATGTGGAAGATGAATTAGATGGGAATGCGGAATTTGACGAAATGGTGGAGGATATTGCAAGAGAGTTCAAAGGTAAACCCGAAGTATTACCAGCGTTACTTGACGACAAAGAGACACCATTGTACAATTGTTCTAAACATTTGGTACTTATCGCGACTCTGAAGATAATGAATTTGAAAACCAAATTTGGGTGGACCGATAAGTCGATGAATGAAGCTCTATGATTGCTTACGGATTTGCTCCCCACACGACGAAGAAAGTTTTTGTCCGATGGAATTGGAATTGAAAAAATACATGCTTGCACAAATGTTTGTATGTTGTACAAGGGGAGGGAAGATGAAAATCGAGAAACATGTAGGGTATGTAGTGATTCTTGTTACAAATTGATGAGGGGTGCAATTGCGGTGGGTGCGGAAGTGGTAACTAAAACAAAGAAAAAGACACTGGCAGAAGTGATGTGGTGACTCCCTATTGTTCCATGGTTACAGAAGTTGTTTGCGTGTAAGGAAGATGTGAAATTGATACGTTGGCATGCGGAGAGGGATCGACCGGCTGTTAATGTCATTAGACATATGTCGGATGGTGAGCAATGGAAAAAAAATCGATGCCCTTTACCCCAAGTTTGGTGAAGAACCCCGGTATTTAAGGTTCAGTCTATGCACTGATGGAATGAATCCATTTGGTAATATGAGTAGTACACATAGTTCTTGGCATGTTATGTTGGTTATCTACAATCTTTCGTCATGACTGATAATAAAACGTAAGTACATGTTGTTATCTGTGATGATTTTGGGTCCTAAGCAACCGAGTAATGACATAGATGTGTATCTTGCTTCTATTGTCGAGAATTTATCGACTCTAGTCAATGAGGGTGTTTGGACATACGGCAGAAGTGTCAAAGATCACTTTACATTGAAAGCGATGTTATTTTGTACTGTTAATAATTTTTCAGCATACGGTAATTTGTCTGGCTACTCAGTTAAAGGTCACTTTGCTTGTCCAGTCTGTGAGATGGAGATTGATTACCACCAATTGAAGCATGATTGTAAAACTGTATACCAAGGTCATTGTAGGTTTCTTCCAGAGGATCATCCATGTCGATTGGCTAAAAAAGGTTCAATGGGGAGGTAGAGGGTAGACAATCACTGGTGGTACGAAGCGGAACTCAGGTATTTGAAACTGTGAAGAATTTATTCAATGAGTTTAGGAAGGGAAGTGTAAAGTGGTGGTGGATGAGAGTTGGAAGAAATACTCAATTTTCTTTAGATTGCTTTATTGGGAGCATTTAGATGTTAGATATTGTCTCGATATCATGCACATTGAGAAGGATGTGTGCAATTCTTTGATCACGACGTTGTTGAATACTCCTGGGAAAACAAAGGATGGGTTGAAGGCTAGGTTAGATTTGGTTGAGATGGGAATTAAGAAGAATTTAGGGCCAGTGAGTTCAGGTGATAACTGTTACTTGTCGCCTTCTTGCTATTCTATGTCACAAAGTGAGAAGAAATCATACTGTGAGACCCTTGGTAATGTTAAGGTCCCAGCAACATATTCTTCCAACATTAGTTCTTGTGTTTCAGTAAAGAGGTTGAGGTTGGTTGGGTTGAAGGCCCATGATTGTCACAATCTGATGCAGGAATTGAATGTGATTGCAATTCGAGGGTCGTTGCCATCCTATGTAAGACTGTGCATTACGAAGCTATGTTTTTTTCTCAAGTCCAATTGTAGCAAAAATATTAGCGTGTCGAAGTTGGACTGTTTGCAGACAATGATTGTTGAAGTGTTATGCCGGATGGAAATGTATTTTCCCCCATCATTCTTTGACATAATGGTCCACTTTTGTGTTCATTTTGTGCATGAGATAAAGCTTTGTGGTCCAGTGTTTCTAAGGTGGATGTACCAATTCAAGAGGTAAATGAAAATAATCAAGCATTTTGTGAAGAATAGCTACAAGCTCGTGCAAGTATTTTACAATGGAATGTAGCAGAGGAGGCCATCGATTTTTGTACTGATTACATGAATGATGTCGATTTGGTTGGGATCCCAACTCATAGACATGAGGGACGGTTGGAAGGTCAGAGGGTTAGTAATGGAAACTGTTGTGTTCGAGTGCAGAAGAATTATGTACTGCCTATCTATATGTTCTTCGCAATCACAAAGACACTGTCCCATATATAAAGTTTCACATGGATGCCATCCGAGTGGATAACCCTGATTTCAATGAAGCGCAAGTCCTGCAATTACACAGTAGGACTTTTGCATTGTGGTTGCTTGATCACGTGTCTGTGGGGAATCATCCATTGACAGTTAAATGGTTGGCTCGTAGACCACTTAGTACCATACTTTCCTACGGAGGGTACGACGGCAATGGTTTTACCTTTGCCGCAAAACTAATAGATGATATGGCCATGTCTCAGAATAGTGGAGTTTCTCTTGTATCTGAAGCTTTGCATGCTGATAGTAGAAGTGGTAATAATCTTATGTACGCTCATCAGTGTTACTTTCGAACAATTTCAGATATCTGGGAGCTTGACTATTTTACCATGCAAGTCGCAATTTTTAAATGTCAATGTGTTGATTTCAACAATGGGCAGCAGACCGAGGAATTTGGTTTCACCCTTGTGGATATGAGTCGAATCGATTGACGAGAAGATCTATTCATATTGGCATCACAAGTGCACCAGGTTTTTTATGTAAGGGATCTATCTGATCCTCCGTGGGAGATTGTGGTGGAAGGGAAACACGCTTTCATTGAAGAATATGAAGCTAAAAAAAGTTGGATTCGGTCACAATGCAATGGGTGTCGGAATAGATGATGCTATCCTGCTTGAGGAGGACGAACAAATATTGAATTTTTCTGCTAGCCACAATGATCATGATGAGGGAATTTGGGTGGACATTCTTGACAAGGCTAGCCATAAATGCAAGAAGGCTAAAAAGACTACAAAGAAAAGAAGACAAAAGAATTAGACAAATCCATTGTAATTGTATTTTGTAATCAATATTAGTTTCAAATTAGTGAGACTAAGGATTCGATTAAAATGTGGCATCTTCTTAGGTTCAACCAGTAACATGATAGGGGATGAAATCACAATCCACATAATGATCTCCACATAAAATCCATACAATGAAATCATAGCCTACTACGAATAGTTATGTCATAACAATGAAGTCTACATAACAAATCTCCAAATCAAATTCAACATTCTCAAATTGTTCATGAAACGGAAACCATCAAGATCATAAATTTCTCCTCTATGGTAATTGTGACTCCAAGTCATCTTCAAGATCACCCGTAGACGTTGACCAGTCAAGACGGGGACGCTGGATGGAAGCGAGATGGCATTCGTACGCCCATTGTCTTTTCTCCATCCTCAATATCCTTGCCTTTATTTTCACAAACTCCTTGCGCACCCACTTGTAACAATCTTGCACACCCCTGAGATAGGCCTTCCCCTCATCTACAACTTCTAAACAACAATGAAAAAAAATCATAAGTAAATTCTTTATAACATGTAGAAACTACAATCAAACAAAAGAATTCACTTACCATCATCCACTCTAGGCCTTTTTCTTGGCTCCCCTTCTTCTACATCTTGGTAGTACCATTTTTTGTCGACCAACATCTTTCCCCTACTTTTGAAATAGGTCTTGTCGAAGTACTTCAGTGCTTTCTCCTCACCGGTGATTGTCAACCCCTCAACATTTCTCAATATTTTAGTGATCAAATTCCCATAAGGGAGGCTCCTCACTAGCCTAGTAGATGTTCCAACATAAAGCATGTGCCTAAATATCACCACCCCGGGTTTATTCTCCTACCCTCTATTATGAGATAAAACAACATCAATGCAATATAGTTGGGCTCATTAACATGTCCGGATGTGAGAACTAAGCATCCAGCAATCATCTCGTAGACAATGCAAGAATCTACGGGTAGAACTTTGAGGCTAAAGGTCTCCGACTTACCTAAATCCCTTTCATCACGGGAGAAGTACGCTACTAATGTCCATCTTTCTGTAAAGTAACAATCATCCAATGGACCATCGGGGTCTTTGGGATATACATCTTTAGGGACCTTATAAGGGAAATATAGGGCTTTATTCAAGAACCACTCACTAATTGGAATTGACAGCATAAATCAAAATAAGAAGATTCATCAAGCCCTAAAAATGTTTCACTGTGTTGGTCCTTAAACATGTCTAACGTCGGCTAAACCAATTCTCAGATACTCATTAAAATCAACAATGTAGGCATTAATAAATTTACCCTTATCACGTAGAATTTTGTACCTAGGTTGTGCAAGAAAAGTGACAAATTTTACAGTATCATACCTGGGGTTATTGCCAGCCGATTAGGATCGGGGGAAGCAATGTGAACCACCTCTAGCCATTGGAATTTGAATCCCCCTGTAGATGCTTGAAGAATTGGAGGTGCCAATCTGCTCTCCAAACTCGAAAATCACCCCTAGGGTTTGATATTGAGGCAATAGAAACGATGACACCCACAAAAATACACGCCTTTTTAAAAAACAGAGGCAGCCCAGATTTGTCAACTGAACTCGGAACCATTAGTTCTGAGTTCGGAAGCAAATTCAGCCCTTTACTCTGCTCAACCCCCTTATTCTTTCTGAGCTCGAAACCCTAAATCATCTCTTTACTCTGTTTACAACCCCCGATTATGAGCTTGGAAACCGATCCATCCTGTAAATCTGAAGGGCCGATTGATTTACAAACTCAGAAGCTATTCCTGTACAATGGTCAAATTTTGATAATTGTAGGATTATACATTCATAATTAAAGCTTACCCAAATGTGGTATATCTATAACTGAATTACAACTGATAAATTTGGCTAAAATCGGGTTCAATTGACTACAAAATATTTTAATGCATTTCAATGGCATGCATCAACCATTTTTTGATAATTCATCAACCATTTTTCAATACTTAATAAATGAAAAGCATCAATGAAATAGTAATCAAGTCTCAAAATAACCTTCTTCAAACCATATATCAGTCTTAAAACACAACCAAATCAAAAAACATTATTTCAATTCCATGTAATAATCTAGCGCGAGTGGAACATGGGCTCTATCTTGCGTCCTCACGAATTTTTTCGTTGCCACCATTTGTATCACTATTCGAGAACTCAGGATCAAAGTTTTCTGGCTCTTCATCCTCACTTAGTTTGAGGTGGATTCCCTGAGCTTCCAAGAGGCTTTCTTGCTGCCCCTCCGCTCTAGCCAACACTGATGAGGTCTCTTTAACATTACCACGAATGTAGTTGAAGTAGCGACCAAGTGTAGTCTTCCAGTTGCTTTGGGAACCTACTCAACAAAGGGAAATTTACAATGTACAATTATCAATAAAGAGTGACAAAAATAAAATTTTTGATAACTTAAAATAGAATTTTAGTCAAACACTTACTAGATCCTAATCCCTCTGCTCGTTCAACTTCCACATCCCTTTCCCTTTTGGCATTCTTCGCTTTGTCTCTCGGAACAACCCTTGGCTTCCATTTAAGTTCGGCACTGAGATTTAGGCCCTTGTGATAAAACCAAGCCTCATCTAAACATAACAAAATTTCCAAATGTTGGTCCTTGAAAATCCTTAACAAATATCCTAGGCACAAATCATTGATCGACACTTTATGGATAACTTTCAAAGTAATAACCTTACATTTCGAGAATTTCACACAACTCTTCTCAGCCCTTCCATTGAAAAATTTCTCCAATACCAAAAGCTCCCTGTAGGGTTCATGGCCTTGGTCGCTCGTCGCCCCGGTATTCTTCTTAGTGTATCTTGGCTTCGACATTGTGGGTGGATTGGAAATTGGGATATTGACCGTTTGGGTTTTGAGGTTAGGGTTCTTGAGTTTTAATTTGGGTTTGTGTTACGTCGATTTGGTTATGCATTTTTTATTTACATTAAATTAGGTTTCAAGTTCGGAACCTAATCCTGTGTAATTTTTAAAGACATGGCCTCCTTTCGAGTTCAGAAGCTTACTGAGACGAGGAAAAAAAACAAAAATTGCATTTTTTTCAAAGGGTATAAAATACCCTAATGTGCCCACGTTTTTCATCACTTTTCCCTAAAAAAAGCCCTCTTCTCCCATTTGTTCCATGTCTCTCCATCTCCAGTCCTTTGTTTCATCTAAAGGCGATTTGAGGTCAGATTTGAAGCATCCAACCCTACATTCCTCATCTATACTTCTATTTTGTTCTCATTCCATATTCATTATTTGAAGGGGATGATCAAAACTAATTATTTGAGACTTGATGGTACACAAGGTCTTATGGAATTCAAGTTTCCACTTCTATGATGTGAAGGTTGGTGTTTTAAAACCCTAGTATTTTTAGTAGTTACACAAATGGTTCCTCAAAGGGGGGAAAAGTTTGAGGGTTTTCATTATTTAGAATGTTTAGTAATGTTACTTTGTGATAACATTGTTATTATCATTTTTGTTTCATTCCTCATAGTGTAAATCTAATGATGGTTCATTCCCGTGACAAAAATTATATTATATGTTTGAAATCGTTATTAATATTATTATTATAATATATATTTTGTAGTTAGAGTCATGATTTAGTGCTAATATTTTGGATGTAGGTTCAATAATGTCTAGAAAAAAGACTTGTGACAATACGTCACGTTCACAATATAGCCACCCCCAACTTTGGAATTTGGTTGTGATGATGACAATGATGGATCCCATGAGGTAAGAATAGGAAAAACACATTATAGAACATTAGAACATATGATAGATAGAAAAGTGTTCACTCCATTAGTTTTTAATAAGTTGGGAAAATGTTTGTCGAGCGTGCAAAATGGTTTAGTTGGGTAGCAAAAGTTGGTAGAATGAGGGTAGACATAAAGTTCGGTAGTTGGCATGGGGTTAAGGAGACCCTATGGATGGAGTGCAAAGTATTTAGAAAAATTAAACATTTTTGAAATTCCCCACCTAAATTGTCCCATACCCTTGTTGAAAAAATTAACTATAACTAATTGTATCATCCCATTCTTATAAATCCCCTTAGAGACCATTTGAAATCAATGTACCAGATATGACATTTCTAAAAAGATGGTGATAACCATGATATGCAAGAGTTGGCGAGAGTACAAATACACTTTGTCATGGGATTGCGTATTTTCTTCGGAGAAGGGTGATCGGCCATGGATAACTTACACGCACATTCAACCGGAGAGTTGAGAGATCCACAAGAGAAGGGGTTTGGAGAATGCTTCTAACATCAGTAAAAAGAAATTAACTTTGACAATTATTTAGATGTACTTGTATTTAGTCACGTCAATCCTCTAACAAGCCTGCGTAGGGTATAAGGAAAGAAAAACAACGCAATGCCGGTTTGAATGTGATTCCCCATCGTTTGAGCCGTGGGAAGTATGGATTGGCGGTTCTCAAGTACGTTGAAGAACATCTTGAGATGGATGTTAAAAATGCAATCAAGGCGGGGATAACCAAAGAAGAGGCAAGGGATACGATGAAACCAATGGATGTGGAAGACATAGAGAGGTGTGATCTATTCCTCAAAGGCTGGAAAAACAAGAAGGGACTATATGAGAAGCCTGAAGAAAAAGATCTAGCGGAACAAGTGGTAAACCCGAACCCTACAACTGTTTTTTGACTTCTTTCAAATAGTGTACATATTACCATAGATTCATGTTCTAAAATTTACATATTTGCAATACTTAGGAGAAATTGAAGATGATGAAAACAAATTTCTGGTGGTCGAAATCAAGGTATAATATGCATAAATTGCTTCATTTTTTTCCAGCGAGATAAACCTTATGTTTTTATATACATTACCAATTTTATGTTGTTTACAATAGTACAAGAAACAAGCGCAAACATGGGAGTGCGGCTATTACATATTGTTGTATGCTATAGAGTGCATAGAGGCCGTGAACTTGAATTTACTTGAGATTGACTAGGTAATTGTACATTTGGTTGTAATAGACATTAGTAGTGTCTCAATGTCAATAATAATATTTCCAACTAACTCGCTATGCAAATAGGTTTTCCCAAAGGCAACAAGGCCCTATTCAAAACAAGATATCAACACCGCTAGGAACTATTTGGCTAGGCATCTCATTCTCAACCGCTCACATCTTCTTGCGAACCCTAACTTGGTAGAGTCACAGATTAGGTAACTAGTTGTGATGTAAAGCTTTGGAATATAATTTGATTGATTTCTATTCCTATCTATAGATTATTGCTTATTTAGAATTTTCTATAGATTTTTGTTAGCTCGTAGAACAATTGCGTGTATTGAATTACATTTGTGGCTACTGAAAGAGGTCTATTTTGCGCCGGAAAATTAAATGAAAATTATTTTTTGCCAATGGAGCTGATTTTAGTTCTGAACTCGTAAGTGCAATCCGCCCTTTCAAAGTCGTAGGGCCGATTCGGTTTCCAAACTCGGAAGCGCAAAATTACCCACAAAAAAAGACACAAAAATTATAGTGGTGGCCCGGAAATTTGACTCGAACAAGGAACCAAACATGCAAATGAAGTCGATTATTGCTTCCGACAGAGGAACTGATTAAAGGCGGTTCTGTTATGAACTCGGAACAACTCACCCAGTTCAGTCGAATTGCAGTTATGAGTGAGGAACATCAATAAGGCGGTCTAAAATGGCAATCCAAGGCAGTTATAAACTGCCTTTAATTTGGGTTCCGAGTTTGGAACGGCTGCCAAGGCCGAGGGAGAGGATGTAGGTTCCGAGCTCATAACCTATTAAAGGCGGTTCCACCGGCCTTTTTAAGGTGGTTCATAACCGCATTTAATTGATGTATGTTAAGGCGGTTCTCGAAACCACCTTTAATCGATCGCGATTAAAGGCACGACCAGAGAAGACACTTTGAAAGTGCCTTTTCTAGTCCAATAGAACCGTCATTAATTGCCCCTCCCTCCACTAGTGGGGTAATCATTAGTCGGTCTAACATGACTCTTTCTCATTAAAATATTAGTCTAAATTTTTTGTAGTTTATGTATTATTTGAACTACTATAAAATCACCGTGTTAAAATAATAATTCCTCGTATATAAAAATTAATATTACCCTAATATTTAATTTCTCTACCTATATCAAGCCGTGTTAATAAATGCTCCCCATGTAACATATAATCTTAGGACCCCATCATATATATTTTTTGAAGCTAGGTCCCCATTATAATAGTCGGGTGAAAATTTTGGGAATCACATACTATACCGATAAGCATAAGCAAACATCGATTCATCCTCCAATAGTCATCTCCCTTTCGCAAAAACTGTCTTCTTGCTGTACGTAGGCACCAATTTTTGGTTTAATTATTTCCCACCTTTTCAATTATAATGGTGTTCATTGGCGTACATATATGTAACAAGCGGTGGACCCAAAATATTTTTTTAGTGGAGGCTGATAAATATTATTTAAATTTAAATTTTAAAAATTCAATTAAAAATAATAAAAAATACTACATAATATAATAAATCGAGTACCATACAATAACATTTTTACAAGTTCACTAAACTACTAAAATTACTACTTTCTAATGCTCGAATTATTAGAAGTAGGACTAGGAACAAGTGGGAGCAACAAATATTTATGAAACTCTATGGCATGATAACATTGCATAATCGGTTCATTCTCAATCTTAACAAAAATATATTTTTCAATATACACCATCAAAACATCATTCAACCATTCATCTCCCATTCTATTATGAAGATCGGTCTTGATATTCTTCATGACAGAAAAAACCCGCTCAACTGAATCAGTTGCAACTGGTAGAACTAATGCTAACTCAATAAGACAATATACCAATGGATAGAGTACACTGCTATGTGATCGAACCATATGTTGAGCAAGACTTCCAAGATCATTGATGAATGAATAGGCATTATCATCTCTCACATCATGAATGAAGAAATCAAGTTGTTGCCCAAGTTCTATACGATCAACCAGGGAGAAGTCATCCGGATAGAGTTCAGCAAGGCAAAGCAACTTACCAACATCAAACATGGAAAATATTTCTCTCGGATCAAGGCATGCAATACAAGTGAGTAATTCCGAGCTTGCTTCGCAAAATCGATGATTCATTTCAAGAATCATCCTGTCAATGGTCTAGTATTAAAACAATAAAAAAATATAACAATAAGATAAAAAAAATACATATAAAATAATATAAACAAAATAAATTAAACTATGTAAATATTAAAGTAGTACCTGAAGAAAAATATCAACACGGTAGAAATCATGATTGGTCAACATTTCTCCACGTCGTCTAGAACGGTGACGAATTTTCCGTTGTGCTTCCATCACGTCTAATGTGATCTCATGCTTCACACAAAATGTGTTGACTCCATCCAATAATTTATCAAAGCCACCATCTCTGAATTCTTGCAATTCAGTCTTCATTCTATTCATCATTCGCACAGCCATCGGAATATTTTGATCTCTTTGTTGGAAGACAAGGGACAATTGACTTGTAGCTCCCAACAAATGCTTCATAAAAAACATACAAAATACAAATTCATAGCTCTCCATTATATCAATCAAACCCTTTGTTGTAGATGCGTTTTCATCTAAATTGCTATGCTCATAGATATTAAGAAGCACTTGAATAATAGAAGACCACATAGCCTCAAAATGAAGAATAGTACTGCAATGTGATCCCTAACGTGTATCACCAGGCCGTCTCAAACTCATTTCCTGATTTTTGCCTCTTCCACTAACATTCTCCTCACTCTCCGATGCATCTACAAGTCTAGCATGTTCTAATTGCACAAGCATATCTTTTCTAACACATGAACCTCCAACTAGATTCACAGCTTTAAAAAGATACCCAAAAAATTCACCCACGAATAGAGTACTATATGCTACAGAAACAACAACCAATTGGAGTTGGTGAAAGAAGCAATGAATATACCTTGTAGAAGAGTTTTCTTTCAATATCAAAGCTTGCAATCCATTAAACTCCCCTCGCATATTTGAAGCCCCATCATATCCTTGACCTCTCAACTTTGACAATGACAATTTCTTATCTACAAACAGTTTCTTAAGAGCCTCCATCAAAGTAATAGCTTTAGTATTGGAAACATGCATAAGAGCAAGAAAATGCTCAAAAATACATCCTTGTTTGTTGACATATCTCAAAACAACCCACATTTGCTCTTTTATTGATGCATCTCTAGCCTCATCAACAAGAAGAGAAAATACACTATCTCCAATGTCATTAGCAATAGCATCAGTTACCTCGCCAACACAAGCACTTGAGAGCTATTTATGAACTACGGGGGATGTCAACTTGCAATTTCTGGGAGCATTTTCATTCATTACCTTCGCAACATCTTCACTTCGCTTACAATACCAGTCAACCGATTCAAGATAATTACCCTTGTTGATGGAATCCCAACCTTCATCATGACCATGAAAAGCCAAACCTTGATTTAACAAGTATCTTGTCACATCCAAAACCGCATTCAAACATGTGCGATATGCCTTTTTCGTTTCAGTAACATGACCATCGAAACAATGTGAGATACTTTGCTTTTGAAGGCTAAAATTTCTCAATTTGATTGTTGCACCATGATGAATTCCATCCACATTCCTAGCATGTTTCCTAAATACTTTAAGGGCATTCTTCCAATTCATCACCCCATCCACAGTATATGCCGTCCCCTTTGCTGAATTCTTAAAAATATAGCAAGGAAAACAAAAGGCCGCATCCTTTGAAACACTATACTCCGACCAATTAAATTTATCAAACCAACCCTTTTGAAAACTTCTAAATTCATCATTGAACATTGTCTTGGGAAAAGTATGATTCTTAGGTTGGCAAGGACCTCTTAATATATATTCTCTTAGCACTTCATCTCTAATAGAAACATCAATCTCTTCAATAGGTTTACGTAGCTTGGGATCACTTAGAACATCATTCTGATTGAATTCTACACGAGATTGTTTTGTACTACTACCCTCTTCATTGTGCCTTTGTTCATTAGGTTCATTCGATCTTTTTAAAGATAGAGATCCGCTACTTCGAATTAAAAATTTATCCATAACCTATTAAATATCAAATAGGGAAAATATGTGAATTGATTTATTTTTAAAAAATCTAAAAGAGTTACGAAACAGTAACAAGTTGAGATAACAAATAATTTATAAAATCATATTCATCTAAATTCAATTTAACAAATATCCCTAATTGATAATTCCATAAATTGATTATGACAATTTCATTTTCACATACAAAATAAATCAAACAAATATAATTTATTATTCATAAATATGCAATTCAACTGAACTTCAACAATCATACAACCATATAACTTCAATTCGACATCCAATCTAAAAATCATGTTCACATAAATTTAAGTTTTGAAGGAAAAAAAAAAAGAGAATAAACCCTAAAATTAAATTACCTTAGCATAAAGAGAAGTAGAGAACCAGTGATTTAGTGGAGAGGCGGCGTCCGGTGTCAGCTGCGGCGGCGGGACGGCGGCAGCTTCCGGCGTAAGGAGGTGGTGGAGACCTGGCGGTGGCGGTGGCGGGAGAGAGTTGAGCCGCTACTTCCTCTCTTCAGCTTTTCCCTTTTCGAATTTTGGGAAGAAATGGTATTGCCTATTGGATTGAGATTTCCGTTTTGGCCCAATCCAATACATATTTAAACTCATATTTTGTTTTTATTTTTTTCCCTTATTATAAATGAAACGATGTTGTTTCACTAATGTGAAAACGACGTCGTTTAACTAGTAGCTGGAATACGCGCAGCTCTGCGGCGGAAGACGTGCTTGACGCCGGACATCGATTCCTTCTACCTACGACCGGCGATCTAGATAGGGCTGAAGTTCTATCTCGCATACCATTGGTTCCGCCACTGTACGTAACGCATGTTACTTAGACCTACGGTTAACTGAGATATTAAATCTCATGAGTGCGTAAGATTCAAGTTCATTTCAATAATCAATTGTGATAGCTTTGAGTTGTGCATTTGTGTTATGGCTAAAACTTTTCAACTGGTCTTATACTTCTCGTTCTCTAAAGGCCACTGATGGAATAATGGCCATTAACGATTCTGTTCGATGCCATTCCGTATAAAATTATTAGAACTGTCTTCTCTAGTGGAGGTTCCGCGTGAATTAAGAACCGTTATCTTTGGATGTTAAATTTTGAAGGATAACGATTCAAAAAGCTAGTGTGAATACACACGTAATATTTTTCTTTTGCATGCAGAGCACAAATTAGAAATCAATTACTTTCATAGCTAGAAATCCTTAGTTTCTATCCTTAATCAAAATTTCAATTCGATATTCCTAAATTTCACCAATTTTCCAAACTTCCAACTCAGAATCTCAAGCCGAATTTTGCTCAAAATGTAGCTCTTTTTCTTCAAGTTGAATTCTCCATCAATGTTCTTGTCAGTCATCAGTCGCTTAATTTGTTTTCCTGTCTATTTTTCAATCAAAGACTTCCATTGCTTAAATGTCAGGAAAACATCACTTTTAAGCTTAAAAAAATATACCCAAACTTTTCTTGAATAGTCATCAATAAAAGTAAGCATATATCTTGCACCACCCTTAGAAGGAACACGAGAGGGCCCCCAAAGATCAGAATGAATGTAATCCAAAGTACCGTTTATTTTATGAACTGCAGGTGAACGAAAGATAACTCTTTTCTGCTTTCCAAAAATACAGTGTTCACAAAAGTCCAACTTACCAGTACTTTGACCACAAAGTAGACCTCTCTTGCTCAACAATGTTAAGCCTTTCTCGCCCATATGTCCCAACCTCATATGCCACAATTTGGTGATGTCTTCATCTGAGGAAGTTGAGACAGCCACTGCCCCAGTTACTGTAGATCCCTGCAAAACATACAAAGAGCCAACTCTGCAAGCCTTCATTAGCACACGAGCACGTTTACAAATTTTCAGTATTCCGCCATCACCTGGATATCTGTACCTGAGAGCATCAAGAGTGCCAAGAGAGATGATATTTTTCTTTAAGTCAGGAACATGCCTAACATTAGTGAGTGTCCTAATGATGTCATCGTACATTTTGATTTGAATTGTGCATTATTACCCATCAAAACAATTCCACCATCCCATTCTTCATAAGTGGAAAAACACCTCTTATCATAACTCATGTGGTAAGAACAACCCGAATCTAAGAGCCACTCACTAGAAAACCTTGATTTATTATCCATGGCCACAAATATGATTCCATCACTCTCATCTTCTGCTACACTAGCTTCACCAACATTGCTGCTATTCTGCTCATTTTTATATTTTTCTTTATTTTTCAATTTAAAGCAGTCAGCCTTGATGTGCCCCTTTTCTTGCAATAGTTGCAAATTTTATTTCTGTATCTAGACTTCGACCTCCCTTTGGATCTACCACCTTCAGAATCTCTATTTTCTCCTCTACCCCTCACAAACAAACCCTCAGCATGAGTTCCACTCGATTCCCCTGTAATGTCCCTATCAATCTGCTCTTTAGATTTTAATGCAGATTTTATACTATTGTATGAGACCGACTGTTTCCCATAAATCATAGTATCTCGAAAATACTTAAAGGACATGGGAAGGGAACATAACAATAAAATGGCTTGATCTTTTTCATCAACTTTAGCATCTACATTCTCCAAATCCAAAATGATGGAATCAAATTTATCAAGATGTGAGAGTATAGATGTACCTTCCGCCATTTTCAACATGTACAACTTTTGTTTCAAATAGAGGAGATTCTCCATTGTCTTCTTCATGTATATAGATTTCAACTGATCTCACATACCTTTGGCAGTTCTCTCACTAGCAACTTCCTGCAAAACCTTGTTAGAGAGATTTAAAATAATGGCTGATCTAGCCTTCTTGTCTAGATCCCCAAAATCTTCTGGCGACATGTCTGCTGGTCTTTCCTCCACTCCTTCAAGGGCTAGCTCACATCCATCCTGGATTAGGATGGCTTCCATCTTGAGTTGCCACATACCAAAGTTTACACTCCGGTCAAACTTTTCAATAGAAGTCCTTGTTACTGTCATGATGGCTAATAGATAAAAAATGAGATATGGCTCTGATACCAATTTGCCAGGAATACGAATCCTGGTATCAAAGCAACCGAGGACTGACAATGGGTTGGAATTTTATGGAAATGAATTCAATGAGTTCTGCAAAAATGAAGGAATAGCTCGACATCGTACTGTTAGAATGACTTTTCAACAGAATGGTGTGGCAGAGCGGATGAATCATACTCTTTCGGAAAGAGCTCGGTGCATGATCTCAAATGCCAAGTTGACATTAGACTTTTGGCCAGAAGCCATATCCACGGCTTGTCACATCGTCAACCGCTCTCCATGTGCACCTCTTAATTTCAAGACTCCAGAGGAATTTTGGTCAGGTACTCCTGCTAATTACTCTAATTTAAGAATATTTAGGTGTCCAGCTCATATGCATGTTAACGAGGGAAAGCTAGAGCCTAGGGCTAAGAAATGTATTTTCCTCGGTTATGCTTCAGGGGTGAAAGGATACAGATTGTGGTATCCTGATCCCAAATCACCCAAATTTGTAATTAGTAGAGATGTTACATTTGATGAATCTTATATGTTACATCTTGGAAAAGAGTCTTATAATCCTTGTGATTCAGAAAAAGAGGATAGTGCACAAAAGCAAGTGGAGTTAGAGATTGGTGGTTCTTCCGAGAGAAACCCAACCCAAGAAGTGGTTGAAGAATCTGATCATGAACATGCTGAAGATCAACCGGGAGATGGGGATTATTCCATTGCCAGAGATAGACCGAGACGTGACATTCGACCACCATTGAGGTATGCAAATTTGGTTGCACATGCTTTATCAGTGGCAGAGGAAACAGGTGGAGACGAGGAACCTTCCACATATTTAGAGGCAGTTTCAGGTGCTAATTCAGACAAATGGTTGGTGGGTATAAATGAAGAGATGTAATCTCTACACAAGAATAGAACATGGGATCTTGTTGTGCCACCAAAAGGAAAGAAAATTGTTGGTTGCAAATGGGTTTTCAAGAGAAAGGAAGATACTTCATGTGTTGATAATGCAAGGTACAAAGCACGGTTGGTCGCAAAGGGCTACAGTCAGGTACAAGGTGTAGATTTCAATGATGTTTTCTCACCTGTTGTGAAACATAGCTCTATTCGTGTATTGCTTGCTTTAGTTTCCATTTATGATATGTAGTTAGAACAGTTGGATGTCAAGACAGCTTTCTTGCATGGTAAATTAGATGAACATATCTATATAAGTCAACCTGAAGGTTTTGAAGTTCAAGGTAAGGAAGACCGGGTTTGCTTGTTGAAGAAATCCTTGTATGGATTAAAGCAGTCTCCAAGACAATGGTATAAGAGGTTTAATTCATTTATGTTGGGTCATGGTTTCTCCAGGAGCATGTATGATAGTTGTGTTTACTTCCGGAAGTTACAAGATAACTCATTCATTTATTTTCTATTATATGTTGATGACATGCTCATTGCGGCTAAGAATCTTGCAGAAATTCATGTGCTGAAGGCCTTGTTGAATAGTGAATTTGAGATGAAAGATTTGGGTGTATCTAAGAAGATTCTTGGTATGGAGATAAGAAGAGATCGAGGAGTTGGAAAGTTGTACCTGACCCAGGAGAGTTACCTTAAGAAAGTTTTGGAGCGATTTGGCATGCATGATGCCAAACCAGTTAGCACCCCTCTTGGTAGCCATTTCAGGCTATCTACTGCCCAATCACCAAAAACAGAGGAAGAAGAAAATTATATGGCTAGAGTTCCTTATTCAAATGCATTTGGGAGTATAATGTATGCAATGGTTTGTACTCGCCCTGATATCTCACAAGCTGTTAGTGTTGTTTGCAGGTATATGGCTAATCCGGGAAAATCACATTGGCAGGCTGTGAAGTGGATTCTTAGATACTTAAAGGGTACTTCGAACATGTGTTTGGAGTTTGGTAGAACCAATAACACTTTGGTTGATTTTGTAGATTCAGACTTTGCTGGTGATCTTGATAAGCGCAGGTCTCTTACAGGTTATGTATTTTGCATTGGAGGTTGTGCAATTAGCTGGAAAGCTACTTTACAACATGTAGTTGCTTTATCTACTACTGAGGCAGAATATATGGCAGTCACAGAGGCAATCAAAGAATCTTTATGGTTGAGAGGTCTCTTCGGCGAATTTACTCTACAACAAAGGGTTACTACTATTCACTGTGATAGTCAAAGTGCAATTTACTTGACTAAAGATCAGATGTATCATGAGTGGATGAAGAATATTGATATTAAGTACCACTTCATTCGTGATATCATTGCACAGAAGAAGGTCTTTGTTCAGAAAATCAATACAAAGAATAATCTGCTGATATGTTCACGAAGGCTCTTCCCTATTTTAAGTTCAAGCAGTGCTTTGACTTGATTGGTGTTCATTGTTGGTGATTCAGCCCATTAGGGCCATGCCGGAGGAGGGTGAGTAAGCTATTACTTTTGGGGTTCAGACCAAGGTGGAGATTTGTGAAGAAATGTGTGGTCTTCACCCAATTGTCCATGAACATTCACTTCTTTGGAGGACAGCAAAAACAATCATTCAAAGCATTAAATTGTAACACTATTCTCATCCCATGCTTAGCAAGTTGAAGCATTATTTCTTTGACTATTGGGGTTCAACTATCATGGTTTTTTGGTAAGAACAATTTGGAAGTAATGTTCACAACCCATGCTTGAAGCAAGAAGGAGGATTTCTTGGGATATTGGGATAAGTTTTGTTTGAGAGCTCTTGACCATTGGTGAACTTGGAGTAGTATAAATAGGGGATGAATTTAGTTGTTCAAACACACTTCAAGCATAGCATTCCTTTGCTACTTGCTTTCTTCTCCTTTTAGCCCTCCTTTTGTAGTTGTAGAAGCCAAAGCCCCCATCTTTATATTTTGCCACATAATTCCTTCATAGGAGGTAGGCAAAGTCTTGTAATACTTTCTCCACATATAGTGAAGCTTCCGGTCTCCTCCGGTCGTGGATGTAGGTCAACTTGACCGAACCACGTAAATCCTTGTGTCCATTTTTTGCTTTATTTTCTTTACGTTGTCTTTGTTATCCATCTTTTTGAGCTAATAGATATCTCATGGGAATCGTATTCCTAACAGTTCTCAAGTAGCCGCCTCCTCAGAGATGATTTTAGGATTCAATGAAGCCAATTTTCGGTAAGTCCAATGGAAAGAAAGTTGTTGATATGAGAATATGAGTGTTTAATAGTGACGATTTTGATGTTCATGACATTATTTGATGATTAATTTTGTTGAAAATGATCTCTGTGGATCTTGTAAACAAGTGTTTGTTAACTGATTATGGGTGTTAATGGAAGTTTGAGGAAATAGATGGATGCATTTATCACTATGCAAGAGAGGAGTTGCGATGCAATTCTTTTAAAAAAATAAATCTCGGAGAGCACTTTCGAGTTTGAAATTGCTTTGTACAATGGGTTGGAAAAGTATTGTGCATCAGTGATGATGCACGGCTCAACTAAGGACGCGGTTCAAAATCTCCATTGAACAGACACTTTAAACACCCTAAATAGTTCCCTTCTACACTAATGAGGACAATGTGTAAGTCTTATCTTCTGGATAGCAGAACATGTGTAGATTGGAGGTTGTCGATCCCCAATTTATTTTCTCAAAATAAAAACTAATTTTTATTTTATTTTTTAGTTTATGATGAATGTAGAAAAGATAAAATATTTTTTAGATCGTATTTAGAAATGAAAGTTTATGCATTTTTTTATTCTTCAAATTTCAATTCTAGTTCCTATGTTTTACTTAATTCATATATTGAGTTTTGCATGCTAGGTCCTTTTTAATGAACTAATCTATTATATAAAGAGTAAAGTATACTTTTGACCATCAAACAATTAAATAAAATCTAGGTTTAAACATTTTTTACAATTTTGATA
Source organism: Rubia yunnanensis (assembly GCA_037428765.1). Lineage (NCBI taxonomy): Eukaryota > Viridiplantae > Streptophyta > Magnoliopsida > Gentianales > Rubiaceae > Rubia > Rubia yunnanensis. The sequence goes on along the minus strand of CM075069.1, from coordinate 27,179,259 downwards.
ATTGAATATAGTAAAGTGGAACTTCGATCATTAATATATTTGTGAAGGTTAACTCTAAATTGATCCTAAAATTTCAAGTAAGTTATTTTTTTTTGGAATCTGAATCGTGAACTATACAATACTTATATTGGGATTAGTTTCCGCGATGTTGAGTGGTGGAAGGGTTGGAATTGTTCAACCAGCTGAAGGATGTTGAAGGTGACAATAGGTGGGGATGAAGTCAGCGTGTTATTGGGCGACCTTGGTCCAAACTTCCTTCCTCACATCATGGGACGACCAGCTCAAAGTGGCGTCGAGAAGACTCTTGTTCCAAACTTCTTGTAATAGATAGTCTTTCAGTACTTGTAAATACTAGTAGTTGTTTTCCTAGTTGTAGTGCTAGCTGGTAGGGAGGCATAGGGCATGAGAGCCCTATTATCTTTGACCTCTTTTTGTTCTTATAGTTGTCACTTAGAATTACTTCAGCAGATCATATATGTGGAGTAATGAACTTCACACCCAGTTACCTCTTTTGCAATATAAGCTAGATTGAGCACTCGCTCCACCAATTCGTTAATTTCTACTTGTATTGTGTCCTTAACACTCCATTTGAGTGTGTGTTAGCTTCTCACTCAAGTCCCTTAGGGCCATGAGTTCCATCCCTCCAAAGCCCTAATGTATTATAAGCCACTGTTGAGTTCGATGTCTGTGGAACCTATACAAAGTCTTTATGTTTTAACATTGTGATTTTCACGATCCTCTTGATTCAAGAGATGAGATGTTAGTGTTTTATGAAACACAAAGTTATTTAAGTATAATTGGATTCGATTAGTTGTGAACTTGGGATGTTAAAACAAGTTTTGTGGTGTGGAGTGAACACTTGTATAAACTATCTACGAGTTTACAGGATAATGAGATAAATATTAATTGTGTTGGTGATAACTAACATGACTTGTCTTAGAGTGTGGAAATATGTATCACTTCAGAGTTCATTATAATTATAATTATGATTTGATGGTGTGTATTGCCTAACTCTTCTTGATCGAAAGGATGGTATCAGAAACGATACATTGAATGTGGTGGTGCAACACGCTTACCATGTGGAAAGATGTATCATGCGGAAAGATGCACCATTTAAGAATTTATAATACTTATAGTGTGTATGAACTGTTGCATAGTTTGAGGAAAAGTATTTCCTATATATACATGCATACGCACATGGAAAAGACACAGAGTACTTAGAAAACATACACAATAGATAAAAACACAATACACAATGGGAAATTCTTAGAATTGTTCAGGCATACGTAGCAACCAAAAACACAAGTACTCAAAAGTATTCTTATGATTCAAGCCTAGAATAGGAGGGATTCTCGATTGTTTTATCCTGGAAGGGAATTCGTGTAACCCAAGGTTGTAATAAGGTCAAATTACTCTTAAGGAAAATGTACTTAACGCGACTCACACCGATATCCAAGAAAGATTTTACCACAATCATCCAAGCGTGATTTTACCATTCCATTGGAATGCATATTACAACATTTACTCCAACAATCTTAAAGTGTAATTTCTGAACGTTTTGGATGATGAGTTTGGTGGTGTATGTGGCACATGCATGAATTGGATATTGGACGACGGATGCTGCATGTAGTGTGTGACAGTGTGTGGCAAATAAAAGGATGCGAGGACCTACATTGTAGCAATATATGGAACATATAGGAAAATGATGATTACAGTATGGAAATGGTGATATGGCAGTTTATTTTCTGAAAATGGTAAGGATGAATCTTCAATATAGTCAGTGAAATCCAAAAAAAATTATTTTTAAAGAATTGAATTAATTAATGAATGATGTATGTATGTATTGTGAAAATATATACGCACATGTTAAGTTAGTTTTACTGATAATTAGGGATAAATTATTCTTTTTAAATTGAATAATAAGGATGTGAATCATTTTTATGAATGGATTGCATGATAATAATATTTTGAAAACATGAATGGAAATATTATAGTTGCAACAAAAGTAGTAGATTTATGATGGATGTAGTATTAATTTTGTGTTTTGAATGTATGTACTCAATTCACGTAAAATGTTGGGATTATTTGAATTCAATTATGTGACTAGAATGTGCTTCACTTTGAGATGAATTGATTTTATCATTGAAAAATTGGGTTGTTCTTGTGAATTAATTAGTAAGATGCTTTCCGAATCAATTAATTGATAAATATCACAATCGATTAAGTTAAAATGTCCGGGTCTGATTTATTTTGAATGATTAAATATCATTGTGCTTTGAACTCTTCAATAATTTGATGCCATGTTAATATGCAATCTTGCATGGACTTTGTTCTATATGACCAATATGTATCGACGAGAATTGAATTAATCCAACCGTTGTCATGCTCAAGTTGCATGTTACTGTGATGATTCTTTGGTGTGAGAAAGTACTTGCTATCATGCTTGAAAAATTGAAGAAAGCCTAATGCATGATTAATTTTTTACTTAGCAAAGTTCAGTTTATTTCATAGCAATTTGTTTGGCTGTTTGAGGCACATATTTACATTTGGAGAATGCATGATATTTTAGTTCAGCCCTAGGCTTTAAATGAGAAAAAAAATGTTCGTTCATATTTGCGAATGTAATTTGGATCTTGATTATTACGAATGAAATTCTGGATGATTAGCTATTTACATAGATTTGGTAATTTTGTATTGCACAAATGAAGTCTATGGGCTCAATGAACATAATTTTGGTTATTATCGCATAACCTGGAGCAATATGAACGGTTTTTAATTCTATGAATCATAACGATAAATTTGAAGTACGAGTTGGTGTAACTCTGCAAGAATGAACTGTTAGTTTTTCGTAATAGAATGATGATTTTGAGAAAATCTAATTCCATTGAAGTATAAAAGGTTTGTGAAACCTGTGATCCTAGGAAATCCTAGAAGAGTTTGGTTTATAAACCATACTTGAATTGGGAGCATTTAATATCCTCTTAATTCAAAGAATGTGAATTTTAATTCGAATAGCTCAATTGACGATATTTGTGGAGAAGAAGAATCAAGAGACACGAAAGAGATAAGTACTTTTAAATCTAAGTTTTAATTTCAATTTATTGAATCATGAATGACATCGTGCATAATGATATGCTTTATGATATCTATAAAAGAGAAATATTGTTCATGCATGAGTGATGTTGAAATGTTAAAAGGTTCATGTAAAACGATTGCACATAACCCTTCCGTGTTCAAATCATGAGACACAAATGACCTCTTCTATATAACATTTCTACTTGCAACACATACATCGGAGCCTTCAACCTTATCTTTTTGGCATCCACTTAATTTTCTGGCAGGACTCCCTCTCGAAGATATGCTAAGAACAGTTTCATCCAGGAGTCTGCCACTTCAACTGCCATCACTACAGGCTCTTCAAAACTTCGCTTGCTCAAAATTTCCATGAGGAATTGCTTATGGGATTTGGTTCCCAAATCCGAATAAGCGAGCTTACTTAGAGCATCCACTTTATGATTGCTTTCCCTCGGAACCTGCGTCAATGTATAAAATTTTTAACAAGTTCTTTACTACCTCGAGGTATCTCTGCGGATTACACTCTCTGGCCTCATATTCTCCATTCACCATTGAACCACAATTTGAGAATCACTGAAAACCTCCTGTTCCTCCATTTGCAGCTCCTTATCGAGGCGCAATCCAGTGATCAATGCCTCATATTGAGCTTCATTGTTAGTTGCTTTGAATGCAAAGTTCAATGCATAAGGATAATCTCTGCCCTCGGGGCTAGTAAGTAGGAACCCCGCTCCACTGCCTCCTGAATGTGACGAACCATCTACATGCAATTTCCATATATTTCTTTGCCTTATGTTTTCATTCTAGATGGGCTCTAAACACACTTCAAGGGGTTCTGTAGTTTCCACTATAAAATCTGCCAGTGCCAGCCCCTTAATTGAAACTCGAGGATGATACTAGATATCATGCTCTTCCAACTCTACTGCCCACTTCATCATTCTTCCAAAAATCTCTGGCTTTAGCAGGATCTGCTGAATTGGGTGGTTCGTGAGAACCACTATCTTATGTCCCCGGAAGTAGGGTTTCAACCTTTGGGCTGTATGCACAAGAGCTAGAATCAACCTTTCGAGAACCGTATACCTTGTCTCCGGTCCCTACAAGGAACAGATAACGAAGTAGATCGGGTGTTGAACCTTGGCTTTTTCTTTAACCAAAGCCGTGCTAATTGCTAGTGGTGACGCAGAAATATACAAGTACAACATCTCATCCTTGTCTGGGTTCATCAAAAGAGGCAATGTCCTCAAATGATCTTTCAACTGATCAAATGCCTATTCGCACTTACCATTCCACTCAAACTTTTTTTCCCTTCGATGAACATCAAAGAAAGGCAAGTGCTTCTCTAGCCCCTTCAATAAGAACCTTCTTAATGCTGCCAAAGATCATGTAAGCTTCTATACATCCTTTATGGATTGTGGGGTTTTCATTGTCCTCAGAGCTTTGACCTTTTCCAGGTTTACATCGATCCCCCTCTCTGAAACCATGAATCCGATAAACTTCCCTGCTCCAACACCCATGACACACTTAGACGGGTTCAACTCAAATTAGCTCCCCAAAGCTTCCTGAATGTTTCTTCCTGGTCTTTTAAAAAATATTCATAACTCTTGCTTTTGACCACCATGTCATCCACATATATCTCCATGTTTTTCCCTATATGTTCCTTGAACAGTCTATTGACCAGCCTTTGATAAGTAGCCCCACCATTCTTCAACCCAAAGGGTATATTCCTATAGCAGTACGTGCCCACATCTGTGATGAACGATGTTTTTTCCCTATCTTCTTTTGCCAGGAGAATTTGGTGATACCCTTTATGTGCGTCAAAGAATGCCAAAATTCAGTATCCAGTGATAACTTCCACCAACTTATCGATTGGTGGCAACAGGTAACTATCTTTGGGGCAGCATTTGTTTAGGTCCGTAAAATCATACACATCCTCCATGCTCCATCATGGTTTGGAACCATAACTGGGTTTGCAATCCAATCGGGATAGAATACCCCCTCGATAACATATACATTCAATTGTTTTTCCACCTTCTCTTTAATTGCCTCAACTCATTCGGGAGCGAACACTCTTCTCTTCTGCTTCACTGGCTTAATCGAAGGGTTATTGTTTAGCCTATGCAATGCAAGACTTGAATGGACCCCCATCAGGTCAGATGTATCCCATGAGAACACATCTCCATACGTTCCTAAGAAGTCTTGCAATCCTCTTTTCACATCTTAAAGAATAAGTTTCCTAATAGCTACTGATCATTTATCCCGAATGAGCATTTGTATTGTGTCAGCTAGTCCCGCTTCTGCGTGTACTGCCGCTACATCCCCCTATTTCCTTGCCTTTCGTACTGCCGTTAGGTTACATTTTCGTGCCACGGTCTGATCCCCTCAAATGGATGCCACCCTTTTTCAGTTAGGAACTTCATCATCAGGTGGTAAGGTGACTAGATCGCCCGAGCCTTGCATGTCCATGCCCTTCCTAATATCACATTATAAGGGGAAGGTGCATTCATGACAGCGAAAATACACTTGATAGTCACTCCCTTGTCGCCATCCACCACTCAAACATGTAATGTTATTTCTCCTATGGTAAAGATCGGGTTTCCCGCGAATCCCAATAAAGGGAAAGCAGATTTTTTCAAGTTCTCATGCCCTATGTCTAACTGGTCAAAACACTCAGCAAACATCACTTCTACCCCATTTCCATCATCAACGAACACCCTTCTGATCAATGATGTTCCAATAATGGCTAGAATTACCATAGGGTCTGCATGGGGCATTTGGTCCGGCACACCATCTGCTTCTGAGAAAGTGATGGTCTCATCCGACCGAAACCTCTTATAACTGGGCTCTTCCGCGGGGACCCTTCGAGCTTCAGCCTTAAAAAAACGTTCAAGGATCTGTCTCCCACCATGCCATTGATGATGCTAATTACCCTTAGGAAGGGTGGTTTTTCTCCATTTTGGTTTCCCTGATTTCCCCCTTGTTGTTCCTGGGGTCTATCCTGCTTTCCTTCCTACCCCCTATCTCGAACCACTTGTTCTCAAGGCCTTCTATCTCCTCTACCTCAATTTTTTGATTTTTTTTTTCTATAAGGATACCATTGGTTCATTTGGGGCCTTGATGGGGCGGCCTGGTTCCTGTGTCCTTGTCCTCAAAATCGTCCTTCCCGCTCACACCTATCAATCTCTATCCTTAACTGCATGCAATCGTTTGTGTCATGACCATAATCCCTATGATCCCTGGGCTGCAACTGAGTTTTTCAAACTCTGCAAGGGTGGAGGTGTCCAAAACAAACCTCTATGTATGCTTAAAAGCTTTGCAATCTTCCTCCGAGCATTGGGGGCAGCGGATTATACCTCTCAAATGGTGTTCTTATGGGTTCGACCGACCTCTTTCCTCTATGGTCTACATTTCTTCCCTCTTTCTTTGCAAGGCTATCTCTTTTCCATTTAGTTGCCTCATGTACTCTCGAATACTACTCCACGACCTCCTAAAGTTTTTGCAGTGTCTTAGGAGTATTGATACTCAGCTTCTTGTATAGTTCTAGGTCCTGCAACCCCAACATTTACCCTGGGATTACCCCATTCTCCATCGTTTCTATCACCCCCAAACTCTCATCCACATATCGATGATGGGAGGTTTACGTGGTTTCCCCCGACTTTTGCTTCGTCTGGTAGAGTTCTAACAAAGTTTTGGTAAACTTCTTCTTCTGTGCATACCGGCTCAACAACGCTCCACTGAAGTCCCGGTACGATTGGAGCGAGCCCCTTGGCAACTTATTAAATCACTCATGTGCCTTTCCACACAAGTAGCTGCCTACCAGTTTGCATGTCAATTTCTCATCAAAGTACCTCGAACTCATGAAGCCCAGGCATTTCTGTATGAACTCTTGAGGGTCAGTTTCACCACTGTATGTGGGAAGTCCTTCCGGGGTTTTCACTTTTATCAGCCATCGAACCCCTGTGATCACCGAACTGAAAGGAAACCCCGCTACCTGGCCCTAGGGGCTTATCAACCTATCCAATTCCTTTCTTAACAATTCACTTGCGCCTGAGGGGGGTTCATGCAGACCCACTAGCAGGTTCAACCCCCTATCATGGCCACCCAACTGTGGTATATAGAGAGGTTGGGTTCCTCCGTAACTTGGGTTTATCTAGTGCAGCCCGAGGTTCGGGTATGCTGGTGGCGATAGTGGTTGAACATAATGATTGTACAGCCCATGGTTGATTCCCATACTCCTATATCCTTGCATGCTAGAAGAATTCATTATTCTATATACCGCTCCTGGACCGACCAAGTCAAGGGGAGGAGTAGATGAGGCTGGTGGAGGTGGCGCATATAGAAGACCTTGGGAATAACCAGGAATGGAAGGCCGGGGCCTAGCCTGTAGTGGCTCTCCAACATATTCCTAATAAGGATAGGCTATTAGGCATTGGGGTTGAGAGGCCCAACCTGTAGTTATTCCCAAAGGTGAAGGCGGTACTGCCCCATCGTGACTCTATCATCCCTCGGAGGAGGGGTGATACAGTAACCGGCCGCAGCCAGGACCCGAGCTGCTCGTTCCACCTCTTGACTTAGGGTTACCCTCTCCATATTCTAATTTCCTTACCCATGTTGGCCATAGGATTCCATTCTCTCAAAACCTCCAAAAACCTTCCATCCCTCGAATCGATCACTTTCTCCAGAAGGGGAATGATATTTCCATGTCTTTGCTCTCCCATTACTTCTAGGGTCCTCGAGGCCCCCAAAACATCATTCTGTATTGGTACCATGATGTTTATACCAATAGCCACTGAGGTATGTCCCCCCTCGTGACCTATGCCCATACTAAGTTCTACTTGCAACTCCGCTCTCATCACTTGAGTATTAGCCATGTCGATGTCCTCGATGTGAGCATTATTTCCTCCATCTAGATTCTTTGATGTTAACCTTGGTAGAGATCCAGCCCCTGTACCTATTGACCTCAATCTTTCACTCCTTCGAACTATCGTGGACATAAACTCTCCAAACCCTTGATCCGGCTTAGTCGTACACACAAATTGTTCCACTTGATGCATTTTCAACCTCCGACAGATTTGTGAACTTGGGGGTTCTTCTCAAATTAACATGCAATCAAACTATCCCTAGGGTTCCAGGGGTCAGCACTTCGATTCTTAAGTTAGTCTAAGCGTTTAGTATGATTAAGACATAATGATTGATAAGTAAATATGTACCTTGTATTTATACTCCATGTCCTAAATAACATACTCTTTAATTATTTCCTTTATACCCACGAATGCGGTAATTAAGTTAGAGTATTAAATATTCCCCTAATCGGGCTGCCATACCTGTGGCCCAATGGCCTTCTTGGGCCTAACCTCTATCAGATATCAACACTATCATAGGAACCCCCCCTTTAGCATCGGTGTTTTTTGGATGTAGCACCAGGTTTTTTGGGAAAAAAACTGGTGCCTAAGTAACCGATGAAACAGTTTCATTGGTTGGAAAAAACCGGTGCTAAATTCCTACTTGTAGCACCAGTTTTTGTTAGCACTGGTTTTGAAAAATTGGTGCTAATATGTACAGAGATAACAACGGTTGTTTGTAACCAGTGTTAAATTTGAGTCCTAGTAGCACCGGTTTTGAAACCGGTGCTAAAAGTGTGATTACTTAGCACCAGTTTGTTTTAGCACTGGTTTTAATACCGGCGTTATATGTTTGATTGGTTAGCACCGGTTTTAAAACCGTTGCTAAATGTATGATTGGTTAGCACCAGTAATTTTTTAGCACCAGTTTTAAAATCGGTGCTAAATGTGTATTGTTTACCCCGGTTTTTTTAGCACCAGTTTTAAAACCGGTGCTAAATATGTGATTGGTTAGCACCGGTGTTTTTTAACACCAATTTTAAAATCGGTGTTAAATGTGTGATTCATTAGCACTGGTTTTATTAGCACCGGATTTGCAAAAACTGCTGTTAAATGTGTGACCCATTTGCACTGGTTTTTTTGGTTGTAGCACCGGTTTATAAGAACTCATGTAAACTTTGTGACTAATCTGGTCGCTAAAAACTGCGGTGAACTGCCGCTCTTTTAGTCCATCTTCACGCAGCCAGTTTTATTTTTACGCTTGTTTTCCGAACCAGTGCATTCTTTTTCATAGATGGCACCGGTTTTCATTTGTGCGTAGATTACTTAAATCGGTGTATCAATTAAAATATCACAAGTTTGCAACAACAATTCCCAATAAATACAACAATCATTACGCATAGATAACAAGTAGGTAGAAAAAAACATTGAATATGATCAACTATAATTTTTGACTAGCGAAAGAAGTACATGAAACGTGATTCTTAGTGGACAAAAATTTGGTTACATCCCTACATAAGATACAGGAATCCCCCTCTTCATGGAGATGACAAGTATCAAAAGTGGAGGACAATTACCATTCATTAGAGATAATACTAACTACAATCCAATGATGGAGGCAAGTCCATGTATGGCATTCAATTAAGCTATACATTTTGGCAGAGTACATTTCACAAAAATACAAACCCATTTCAAAACAATGCTCCGCAGTTGATCGCTCCCCAGAGGAGTGTATTCTTCTGGAAATTGCTGAAACAATGTATTAAATTGCATGTTAGAAAATGATGTATGTGAGAGACAGTACAAATACAAAAAAAATTATAGGAAAACATACCGCAATAATGTCAATGTCATGCACGTCCTTAACAATTTTTTTCCATATAATACATGCAATGGTATCCACATTCCCAAGTACTACTTTGTATCTTGTGCTGATATAGAAGAGAATTTACTGAAATGATTACAAACATAAAATTGATGGAGGAAATATGACATTATGGGATAATACGTACATTGATGTTTATGACATTCCATGTATAGTTCGAAGGGTAGGATATATTTTGCTCAGAATTAAACCGTCGGTATTTTTTTGCAATCCTACAATCGATGAAAATATATTTATATCAATATAAAAATATATTTTCAAAAAATGGGATCAAACATAATAGTTTAATGAAGTCTAACTTTTTCCAACATGTAATGATGAACGCAAGTAATGAATAGAACAATGAATGTCATTGTACCAAAGATTAAGAGTAATTGTAAATAATCGAGCAAAGAATGTGTTCTACCTACAAGAACATGTTTATGGGGACATACAATTTTGTAGAACATTAAAGTAGATGGAATGTCAAAAATGTGTTCTACTTACAAATGAATCAATTTAAGGCATAGCCTATTACGTTTGCAAATTTCCCCACTCATCTAGTCGATGCAATATACTCGATCGATTTCCGGTACGAAGATGAGCAAAAACCAATGGCTACTATAAAAAAAGGAAACACAAAAATACCTAACGTGGCTTTGAAAACTTTAAATTTTTTTAAAAACAAAATCACAACATATGGGTGCTATTGCTTCCAGTGGGTCAAACAACACAAAAAAAACTTACTCTCGATTGTACGGGAAGACGTACATCATTGCTTGAGTGCGGCACATGACAGTTGAAACCTTGTCCGCAGCCAATTCGACCCTCTGATTTGCCTTTGAGCTAGAGAATTTTAACTAGCTGGAATAAACTGGATGTGGCCTCGATCAACCACCCCATCACATAGGTATCTGGGAAAATAATACTGTAAATGAAACAAATTTAATGAAACATCTATAAATAATGTGAGCATGCAATTATTACGATGCCCATATATCAAGTTGGCACCCATTGATCCACTCCATTTCGTTTTCTACATCCAAGCTTCTCACGAGCAGTTTTAGCTTGTCAGTAAATATGGCCGTGTAGACTTATTCTGATCCAAACACCTCCACATTGAAATTGATGCGAAAGACTTTCTTAGGTCCACATATTTGTGTAGATAGCCTTAAAACATCATTAATCTGTTGAACAACAATGCATTCTTTGTCTTCCGTGACCCCCTAAAAGATACATAATATTGTAATTAGATTTGAGGATATAAATATGTTAGTTGAGCTCTATAGGTATATAATTCAATAGTGGATCATATTGTAAAGGCTAAAATGAGTTCTCACAAAAATGTAATGGTCAGAAACCGACATGGAAGGATTTGATTCCCCATTCTCCGTCGATGTAGTATTTTCTTTTGTTACTTGCTAATGGGTAAAATGCTAGCCAGTCATTGAAAAAAATAGGTCGAAATGAAAAAGTGTCTGGGGGTATGTTAGACCTCTCCTTTTACTGATCGAGCGACAACCTCTCCATTCGGAGTATCTTCCTGAGCCACCACCTCCTGTAAGGAAGATTGTGTTAATATGTATTTGGATGTCATAGTTTGTTAAGATAATTATTTTTTTAAACCTCTTCTCTCTACATGGTAGTTTTTGGTGTAAGGTTTATTTCAAGACTTCCATCTTCATCCACCGCCAATTGTTTCTGAGGTGATTGGTTCTCGTTCTCCTACATAAGTAGATGAATGACAAATTATATTTAAGTAAGGGAAAGTCTCAGGAAAGACGGCCTTTCCATAAGCTTATGGACAGTCCTCAGGGGCATTTGCCTTAAATGTTGTGATTTTTTATAAAATTTAAATATTGCATTTTATAAGTTAAAAAAAGTAATAATATGTATTTGAAGGTGAAAATATAAATTATATCATATAAAAAATATTTTAAAATTTTTTAAATTTTGTATGTAATTTAAGAAATGCAATGTATAAGGTAAGAAATAAGTGGCCTGTCCATAAGCTTATGGACAGGCCGCCTGTCAGGAGACCCACTCTTTAAGTAATATCTGGAAAGATATATATGATAGGATCAAAAAAAGAATACAATTATCACACCTCATCATCCTGTTGCCCAATGACACTTATTAACTTTCCCGGCCATTGAATGTTATATCCAATTGCCTCGGTGACAAACTCAAATTCTTCGTGTTCAATCGGCAAAGGTGCCTTAGGAATGATCACAGGTCCACAAAGCTTTAATCAACCCCACTTGATGGGTAAGTCCGTTTCCTTATCCTTTGGAAACAAGATACCAAATGCAGCTACATTCCTTTCTCCATTATGGTTCAAAACATATAGGCAGCACTTTTTTCCTTTCTGAAAACAAAATTTAGAAAAGGAGAAAAAACACCAGTTGGACAATAAGTAAGTGTTATTAAGTAATCAAAATTGAATAATATTTTAAATATAATCAATCTCAATAGGGACCAAGGTTCCTTGAAGATTCTATGGCCTGGAAAGTTGATTATAACAAAAAATGAATTCAATATATAGCGGCTGAAGGCTGTAGCGCCATGCCACTCTTTTGGTCCAAATGGGATAAAGTAAACACCTCAACATAGTTTTTTGCAACTGAGAGCAGCAGCGCGCTGCTGCTATTCTGGCACAGCTAGGATAATATATCCTGAAGTTAGTAGTTTGTGACTGAAAGCTAAAGTGCACTGCAGCTCTTTAGATTCAGCTAGGTTAAATTGTCTCTCAATTAACTATATTGGCAAAGAGACATTTTCTCAGTTCAACTGAGAAAAGAAAAACATGAAGATATTACTAGGCCCGAACTACAAACATCCAAAATGAATGTAACATCAGTAAATATAAGCCCACAACTAATATAGCAACCAAAATCACTTTGATAGGAAATCAACATCTAGAAACTAAAAGTCCACATCCGCAAGAAAGAAACTAACGACGAGGTTCATGGTATAGAATAACTTGTCATCCGCAACGTATCCTTGTGGGTCACTAGATCCAGACACTGAAGGAATGAATACTCAGTTTTCTTTATTCTCGGGGTTGGATGATGTAGCAAGGAATTGCGAGCATCCAAGTGTGGGGGAATAGGTTTACCCAATTGTCCAGCCATCCAATTTGTTTGGGCCTTAAATAAGGCAACAAATCATTCGTTGAGCTCGATAACCTCCATGGACACTTGTTTTGAATTTGATGTTTCTTCAAATGGTTTTGTGTTTGTGCTCCCACATCGACTAGATGCATAACGGCTCACAGCAATATGTTGTAGGGCCTCGTTCACCTTGGTTGTTGTAGGGAAACCTCTCTAATGACCCCCATGAACCTTCTTTCCCGTTGCTTGAACTAGAATATCTTCTTTTGCTTCTTATCCAAAAGGGTTTTTTTAGTAAACAAAACATATGCAAGCCATTAGTATGCATTGCATCTGAAAATTAAATAGAGAATGAATCAATTATGAATTTGGCTCACAATAGTGGGGGCTGCTCTTTAAATGGAGTCGTTGGTGTAGATCGATAATTTCTTATCCCAGTTTGCTTGTAGGAACACCTCTGAGTGGTCCGGTTTGAAATCCATGATTTCAACTAAAGCCTCTGCTTCTTCTACACCTTGACCTTGATCTATAAGCTTATCAATTTTAGCCCTTCTTCTCCTCTTCTCAAGTTCAATAGCAAGCCTACGATTCCCTCCACTGCATGTGTGGATGTAGTCCTTATGTGAGGCGCTTACTTTTGCTGCATCACTTAATGCCTATATGTTCATTGATTAGTAATATGCTCACAAAGTTATGACGAGTAATGAATAATTTTTAATTAATAACCTTGAATTCAAGGGTTGATATGTGTTTCACAAATAGCTCCCATTCTTTTTTGTCCATCCATCGACAATTAGTCCTTGCACAAGAACCTGGTTTTTTTTTCACGATGTACTTTTGAGCCACCTTAGACTTCCAATACCTCCACTTTTCACCCGTATAAATTGTCCATTTATTTCGGTTCTGATTCATCTCATTGAATGTCATTTTGGTTTGTATATCCCAGCTAATCTAGTGGACAAAGATATGTGTTGTTAGTGCATATTGTAATGAACTTGAAATGAACAAATGATAATGGAGGATTCGAACACACATACGAGAATGTCTTCCCATGCATCTTTCTTTACATGGTCAGGGACAACTTTCCAATTATGCCATGTCCCGAAGCGGATTCTTCGTCAGAAGGCATAGGCAACATACATCAACCACCGGCTACGCATAACCAAGGGTTCGAAGTCATCGTCGAAGAATATTTTAAGGGGCTTCTTTTTCTTTGCTAGCAACACTTACTTGCACGTGGCTGTGCCTCTATGCTTGCAATACTCTTTAATCTCAAACTTGTCAAAGTTTCCACTCATGTCATCTTTTGATATAGTTCCTTCTTCCTCTCCCGATTTTTCAGATCCCGAGCATGATTTGGATGCATCATCCACCATCTCATTATTGACATCACAATTGTCATCTTTTTTAGGGGTAACACAATTGTCTTCTACGGCTTTAGTACCGAAGTTAAACAATTTATTTTTCGCCTTCGCCATTCACTCGCTTGTATGAGTAAAACAAAGAAAATGAAATTATAACATAACACATCCAAAGGCAGATATCCTCAAACAACCAACCAAGTACATATTGACCTAACAAGATAATATGCCAAAAATTTGTATGGGGGCAAAAACAAAGTAGGCAAAAAGTCTAAAAATCTTAGCAAACAAATCATCTATCTAATTAAATAACTACCTACACTAATAACCAAAAAAATGAATCACAAACTTACAAACAAATAGACCCGCCCATATATCTATTCATTAAAACTAGGAAAAATAGCAAACTAACACCTATATAACAAGTTCTTGAAGAATTCCTCAAAAAGCAATAACTAATACCTTATTTGTACACACTGTCTGCAGTGTTTTTTGACACAGGCTCTGCACCAACGTATCTCCAACCAAAATTGCAAGCAATGGGCAAGTCCAAGAATCACACTTTGCAAAAAACAATTAGACCAACAATGAACACATGAAGGACAATGAGAAGGGGAAGTAGCAACGCAATTATGGCTCCGTTAGGGGTTGACGAAATGGTGAAGATGAGCAAAGAATTGGGAAAGTGGTAGAAGGCCGAGGGTATTGGGGAGGGAAGAGCGAAAATTTGGGGATAAGGTTATGGAGGGAAGAGGGAAAATTTGGGATGGAACCTAAATGATTGAGTTGAGTCGTGTGTTATGATTTTTGTTTAACTATTCTTGCTGCTTTGTTGTCCCACTTGGGAGTCAATTTTTTCAGGCTCCTTTGTTGCCCAACTTGCTCCTTTTCATGAGATTTTTACACTATTTTGTATCGAGTTAGATATAGAATTTTGAATGATGCAAAGCATAGGCAAAACATAAGTAATAGTTATATTTAAAAAATAATAATATTTCTACACAGATTAATTAAGGCCTGGATACTGTTTAATTACAATAGATGCTCCTATCTAGAATTGTACAATTATATTTAGTGTTTCACACTATTATTTGTATATATAAAAGGCCCAGAGAAATAGAGTTTAACCAGGAACTAGTATGAGTCAATTCAAACATATATGTGTGGATATGTTAAATTAATCTAGGCTCGCTTAGTTGCACTTGAGGAAGATTGTATTTGCGTCGCCGAGTAAGTAAGGGATGATCTTCGTTAACTTAATGGGTTACTAAGTTATGAATATGTTAAAGTAGGTTTACGAGTCTATTGACTAGGTTTTGACCAACCCTTGTATTGTACGATTCTAGATAACTAGTGTATATGGATCCCCAATTAAGTTATAGTCGATTAGTTAGTGTATATTGAACGCTCACTGACTACATGCGACTTGTAGACAACTGTATGTGTTGCTAAGTAATTGATACGTTAAAATAGGTGCATGAATATGTTGAATATGGTTTGACCAACCCTTGTATCGTACGATTCTAGATAACTAGTGTATATGGATCACCAATTAAGTTATAGTCAATTAACCAATGTATATGGAACACTCACTGACTACGGGCTACTTGTAGACAACTGTATGGGTTTCTAAGTAATGGATACGTTAAAATAGGTGCATGACTATGTTGACTAGGGTTTGACCAACCCCTGTATTGTACGATTCTAGATAACTAGTGTATATGGATTGCCAATTAAGTTATAGTCGATTAACCAGTGTATATGGAACACTCACTGATTACGCGCGACTTGTAGACAACTGTATGGGTTGCTAAGTAATGGATACGTTAAAATAGTTGCATGACTATGTTGACTAGGGTTTGACCAACCCTTGTTTTGTACGATTCTAGATAACTAGTGTATATGGATCGCCAATTAAGTTGGTGAACGTGTATGTTGTCTAGGGTTTGAATGTCCCTTAGTTGTATAGTACACGATCATATATAGTTAACTAGTGTATATAGAATACTGATATGTAAATTAATTTCTTAACTTACAAATATATTATACATAATATAATTTTTGGAAAATCAAATTTATACATATTTTAATAATATTTCAGCTCATTGGCCCAAATTCTTTCAACCCATATGCTTGTATTATGCTTTGGTAAATTTCAGCCCATTTGTGTGTATTATTCTTCACTCTACCCAATACCCTTCCATTCACCTCTGCCAAGCTCCATCCTTAAGCCTTTCCTCCCCCCTCCACACTTCCTTTGACGGGACCTTCTTCTTCTTAGCCAAACACCCATCATCATCATACCTCACACCCTTACATCTTGAATGTTTGCACACAGGATATTTAACCGTGTCTTTAAAATCACCGTCATACAATACACAATCATTAGGACATGTATGGATTTTCTTGTATTCCAAACCAAGTGGACACAATATTTTCTTAGCCTCGTAAAAGTTTTTCGGTATTCCATTCCCTTCCGGAAACTTTTCCTTCTGAAGCTTTTGGAGTGAATTCACACTTGTATCACTCCAAGAACTTGTAGCTTTCAAATTGAAAACCTCCATAAAAAAAGGAGATTATGGTATCCTTACTTTACATCACAGATACAATGGCTTCTCCTTTTCGTCAAGCAAAGCATTCAAAATTTCAGGCTTCCCCTGAAAATCTCTTACAATATCATCGAACATAGCATCAACGGTACAATTGTTTCCATCTACCTTGTCAAACTCACCACCCTTATGTTAATGCTCTACCTCTCCATGAAATGTCCAAACAATGTAACCTCCATCAAATCCGTACTTAAGCAAGTGAAATCTAACAAGCCCACGTTCATCAAACCGTTCACGACGCAAGCATATTTTGCATGGACAATGTATCCTCTCCTCCCGACCACAGGCCTAATCAAGAAATGAATCTATAAATGCAATATATTCACCACTCTCTCTGGCTACACTTGGATAACTAACCATTTTTTTCTCCAAGCAAGCGCTGATTCTCGGTCCATTGTATCTAAACATAATAACACAAACAATTAAACAAATATTGATTGTTCAAACATAATAAAAATAAACACAATCAATTTGCTACACAATACTCAAAATGTCATGTGTCCGTGTATATGTATATGTACGTATCAACTTGTTCTTGGGATGTGTGCGTGTGTGTGTGCGTGCGTGTGCTTGTTTGTGTGTGTTACCATTTACCAAAACAAACACAACCATGTTTATATCCACAATCACTTACACTCTCACAATATGATACTAAACCAACTTAAAGCATAGAAACCATTAATAAATACAAATAAACTCTCTCCATGCATGCATTATTTGTTATTATAACTACTATTTAATTGAAATTCACAAAAGAAAAGGAAAACTTACATCCATGAGTCTTCATTGTTTTGGGTTAATGCTCACCATCCAAACAAATCTTTCACCAATGAAGAGAGAAGGAGATTAAAAGTTCAGATCTAAATTTCAAGTGGTAGTTTGGAGCATTTAATGCTTAATTTAGCACCGATTTTTGTGAATAGCACGTAAAACCGGTGCCATTTTTCCCAATAGCACTGGTTTTTTCTTGCTTTTTTTATCAGGATTTATTTTAACACCGGTTTTTGTCCTTTTCAGCACCGATTTTTAAACCAGTGCTAATTTAACACCGATTTTTGTGATTTTTAGCACCGGTTTTATAATCGGTGTTTATTTAACACCTGTTTTTGAGTTTTTTAGCACCGAATTTTAGACCTTAACACCGGTTATTAGAAAAAAAACCGGTGTTACAAATAAAAAAATGGTGTATAATTAACTCAGGTTTGAAAACCGGTGCTAACAAAATAAAAATCAGTACTATTACAATTTTGGTACCGATTTTAAGAATCGGTGCTAAAAAACCGGTCTAGAGGGGGTTCGCTGTGATAGCAGAAAAAGATTTTACCATAATCATCCAATCGTGATTTTACCATTCAATTGGAATGCATATTACAACATTTACTCCAAAAGGAGACCGATATGTTAGGGCTATGATGAAGTCATTTCCAAATATGAGTTGAGAAAAAAACTAAAAGCAAACCTTGTGTCGGTCACATTGATTGCCCAAAGATCCCAACTTGATTCCCATAACCAAAACCCCTCCAAGTTGTACACTTTGTTATGGTTGAACCAGTTTACGTACTAATCTGTTACTCATTTCGTGACTCTTCTTTTGACCCATATATAGAAAAGGAAGATCACGAATATTGCACCCAAACCCGTGAAAGCAAGATTGCACCGGCCCTTCAAAAAGGAGGTTCATCGTAACATTTTCAGTAATAAGTTGTTCAATCTTACTTGTGACCTTTTCTTGTATTTACTATTTTGTGGAACTGGAAAGTAATAATTGCTTCTGCTCAAGGTCTTACTTGTGACCTTTTCTTGTATTTACTATTTTGTGGAACTGGAAAGTAATAACTGCTTCTGCTCAAGTTTGGTGCATGTACACCTTTCTTGTAGATAACAATTGTATTTACTATTTTGTGGAACTGGAAAGTAATAACTGCTTCTGTTCAAGTTTGGTGCATGTACACCTTTCTTGTAGATAACAACATCAAGTGTCCTTTTCTCATCAACAACTTGTTGGATTGCTGTTTGCATTAAAACAATTCACGTTAATTTTCGTAATGGAAATAAAAGTTAGATTATGTTGAAAAATATATCTCATATTGATTTCTTAATAATTAAATAACTTATATATAAGGTCTCGGGTCACGTTTACGTAGTACCAATTGATTGGAAGATCAAGATACCTTGAAATTTAAACACGGTATCAGAGCCGGGTATTGAACCCGGGCCCGAGTTGGGTTTACTGGGCCGATGTGTGGATCCCCTTTAATTTGGCCCGATATGGGTCGTGGAGTGTTTCCACGTTGGTACATGAGGGGGCATATTGAAAGATATATCCCACATCGGTTTCTTAATAACTAAATAACTTATATATAAGGTCTTGAGTCACCTTCACTGAATACTAATTAGTTTTAAGATGGAAGCCCAACATACCTTGAAATTTAACATGGTATCAGAGCCCATGTTGGATTTATTGAGCCGATGTGTGGATCCCTTTTAATTTGGCCCGATATAGGTCGTGGAATGTTTCCACGTTGACCCGTAAGAGAACGTGTTGAAAGATATATCCCACATTAATTTTTTACAAAGATAATAACTTATACATAAGGTCTTGGATCACCGTATTAAGTGGATTTGGCAAGAAATTAGTGGACAAAAAGTTTACAATTGAAGCTCGGACCATGATTTAATATCTGTATCCGAAGTCTTATCGAATAACAGACTATTTTTTCGTTCTGGATTTGGCAAGAAATTAGTGGACAAAAAGTTTACAATTGAAGCTCGGACCATCATTTAATATCTGTATCAGAAGAAGTCTTATCGAATAAATATATACTCCTTCCATCCCGGAATAAATTGCAACAAAAAAAATTAAAATAAAAAAATTTTGATTACATATTTGAATAGATATATAAATAATAATATTATTGTATGTGATATCGTAGCATTCACCATAACAAGTAGTTTTTAAAAGGTAAATTTTATTTAATCAATATTATACATTATTAAATATATTACTGGTGAAATATGTATATTAGAGACCGTGATAAAGATTTTATGTAATTTATACTAAAACGGAGGGAGTACTAATTTTCATAACGGAATCAGAAGTGTGACTTGTTTTCTTTCTGGATTCGGAAAGAAATTAGTGGACAAAAAGTCTACGTACTATTAAAGCGAAAACCATTATCTGCTATCTGTATCAAAAGTTTGGGCATACTTCCTAAGCTACTTCAAGAAAAAATCAATTAAAATTGATTTCTTTTGATACAAAGACTTGGGTGAGACCGTCTCACCCAAGCTTATGGTGAGACCAAGGGTCTCACCATAAATTACATATTTTCAGGGGCATGGAAGATATTTTAGTTAATTTTCAATCTTCCGTATTTAAATTGAACTGCCAACTAAACCCTCCCTCTGTTTCTCTTTCTCACATTAACCCCTCCATTTCAATTTCTCCGCATTAACCCTTTCTCAAATCTCTGAAAATCGCTGCCAAAAATTCCCGATTCAACTGCTCAAATCCGTTTAAATTTGCAATTTCTGAGTTGCATTACATTGTCTTCTTCATTCCGTTTCTATGGAGGTTAGAATTTCTTATTTTCACTGTATTTGGGGTTTATATTTAGGGTTTTTTGTTTTTCTTCTTCGTCTGCTATGATTTCTATATCATTCCGGCGCTTGTCTCTGTAGATCCGGTTGTGCATGTTATTTTTATTAATATATTGTGGTTTTCTGAGTATTGTTTTGGCTGTTTGTAGATATGACGAAGTCGAAAGAAGATTTTATGGATGTTGTTGATGAATCACAAGGTTTGTTCTATTTTTTTGTTAATTTTTGTATTATTAGGGTTTTTTGTTTGGTGTCTTTGATTTGATGTGATGTTCGTTGTTATTGAATTTGCTCTGTTTTACGTTGGTTGCTCTGTTTTATATATGAAAATAACAAATTATTTAAGATTTTTATGTGTTTAGTTAGGCAGTTCATGTGTTTAGTTAGGAACTTAGGATGTTCATGTGGTTGGTTCGAGCTTTGTTGTGACTCTTTTGTGGTTTATTTAATGCTCTGTTTACTTTGTATGTTTTCTTTTTGGATTATCTTTATATTAGGATATTAATGTGTTTAGTTTTCATGTTTATGTTTTAGTTTAGTCTCTGTTTAGTTTGCATTATCTTTCTGTTAGGTTGTTCATGTGTTTAATTAGGTTGTTGAGAAAAGTGCATATATAACCCTATATAATTGATGAAAGTGCAGATATAACCCTGCAAAATGAAAGTGCAGGTATAACCCTGCAATAATTGAAAGTGCAAATATAACCCTAGTCAGTCAACGCCGGAATAATGACTTTAGGGTTATATTTGCACATATGTATAATAGTTAGGGTTATATTTGCACATATGTATCATAATTAGGGTTATATTTGCACTAAAAAGCAACTCAGGGTTATATTTGCACTTTCTCCAACATATAGGGTTATATTTGCATATTACCCTAGGTTGTTTGTATGTTTAGTTAGGCTATTTATGTATTTAGTTCAGGCTTTGTTGTAGATCTGTTGTGGTTTAGTTTAGAATCTATTTAGTTTGCATGTTAGTTGTTTTCACTTTTTTTAGTTAGCCTATTTTTGTGTTTAGGTCGCATGTTTATGTGTTTTCTGTTTTTACTGCCTTTGTGTATGTGTATATACACAGTTATATTGGTTTGTGTACTTTAGGTGTTTCAATTTTTACCTTAAGTTTTTATGTGATTACTTTTCAAATGTAGGTGATGGAATCTGCTTGAGAAAATCAAGTAGATTGCAGGCAAAGCTGCTAGATGGTATGTATATTGTAGTTTGTAAAAAAAAATTAATCTTAATGTTTTTATTTAATTGATTGTGTAATTGTCAGGTTCTAAACCTCCTTTGCTTAAAAAGAAAAAAATCAGAAGAAAACTGCTAGCACAGGTATTTAAATATGATTGAAGTTTATTCAAATGTTTTGTTGTTTTTTAATTTATTGGTTTATGTGTTGCTGATAATTGCTTTTTGTTTATAGCTGATATTGTGAGGAGATTGCGTAAAAGTGCTAGTAAATCTGATGTGGATAGGTCACATAGAGTTGCTGGTTCGAATTCTAATTTTCTTTGTTTTACTTTGAATGTTTAGTGGTTTTTTTATGTGTTTAGTGTGTTCCCATTGGTATTTCTGCATTTTGTTTCGTTATTGTGCATGTGATGCATGTGATGTGATTAGCATGCATTAACACATCATTTGTCCTACTACTTCAACTAATATTGAACATATTGGTTAGCATTTGAATTATTAGTTCATATTTATAGTTGTTTAGTTTTGTTATTAAACTCATTAGTTTTTGTATGTTTTTTGCATCAGAGCCTGGAAATATTTCTATTGAAAGAAATGAGGGTTCTATTGAAAGAAATGTTGAGGGTATGTTTAAATATATTTGTTATCATGTATCTTTCATTACTTTATGTTTTATTTGGAATCTTTTAATTTTAAAAATTTGTAGGTTCTACTTGTGTGCCTGCAAGTCCCATAAGTGCCCAGATAAATGTTGTTATTGAAGGTTTGAGATGTGAAACCAAATCTGGTATGTATTGATTTCTCTGCTTCTAATTTTGTGTTTTTGATTTAGTATTTATTTTTCATTTGTGTGATGTAGATCAGAAAATGTGTCAAAAGAAAGGTGTTAGGAAGAAGGTTAAAGTGAAAAGAATTATTAGTGATGAAGATTATATGGAAGATGATGATTTTATTGATCTGTCTCCTGCTGTTGTGAATGCAAATGAAGAGGGAAAACAAAAGGTTTGTGAAGGGAAAGGAAATGAGCCAGTTGTGAAGAAGGCGGCTCCAAAGAAGCCGGTTGCAAACGAGTCGTCTGTGAACGAGTCTGCTGCGAAGGAGCCAGTTGTGAAAGAGCTGGCTGTGAAGCCTGCAGCGAAGAAGCCCACTCCAAAGAAGTCTGCAACAAATGAGTTGACTGTGAAGGAACCTGCTGCAAAGGAGGCAGTTGTGAAAGAGTCTGCTGTGAAGCCTGCAGCAAAGAAGCCTGCAGCAAAGAAGCCTGCTCCAACGAAGCCTGCAACAAATGAGTGGGCTGTGAAGGAGCCTGCTGCAAAGGAGGCAGTTGTGAAAGAGCCGGTTGTGAAGCCTGCAACTAAGAATCCCTCTCCAAAGAAGCCTGCTGCAGTGGAGCCAGTTGTGAAGCCTACAACGAAGAATCCTGCAGCGAAGAAGCTCGCTCCAAAGAAGCCTGCTGCAAATGAAGCGGCTGTGAACCAGCCTGCTACAAACGAGCCAGTCGTGAAGGGGCCGACTGTGAAGGCTGCAGCTAAGAAGCCTGCAGTGAAGAAGGCCGCATTGAAGGTGTCTGCAGTGAGGAATCCTGTTGAGAATAAGTCATTTGGAAGCAATAATGAGGATGTTGTTGCAGATGGGAGTGGGCCATCAAAGAATTCTTCTACTACGAGAAAGCGCAAGCATGATGATGATGGTGTTTCTAGACCTGCCTCAAAGAAAACTAATGATGGCACGGAAGTGACACGGCAAATTAAACAAGTCTGTGAAATTCAGCTTCCTGATGGTTCTAGGTACGTTTTATTACTTTAAGTATTTTTTTATTTTACTTTATGTATGTATATATACTTTGAATATTTCAATTTTAATATTTTTTCATAATAACTTGAATGATTTAGAGTTTATTAGTTTAGGTATGTTGTCGTTCTTTGGTTTTTCAGTGTTTTGTTTCACTATACTTTTGATTGTTTATGTGTAGAGTTACAGTATAAATAGTTTATGTACTTGTTGATTTTATTTATGTGTTTACATGTTTAGTTTTTATTATTAATTTCATATTGATTTTGCTGTTTATTAATTGAACTTTCTTTTTAAAATTACTGTATGTTTACTTGATGTGTTTTATCTCTTAGTTTGGGTGTTTTTATGCACAGTTGTTATATATACTAACTTGTGTTATATTTTTTATAGGTTTTTAAAGAAGTTTATGCCTGGAAGCCAGCATGTAAAAATCACAGATCTGTGTGCTGATCTTAGTGCTAAGCAGAAGGCTGATGTTGAAGCCATTGGTTTTGGGGGCATTTTGAATCTAAGATTGGAGATTGCACTTCCCTCGGGTATTGTGCCTTGGTTGGTGAGTAATTTTAACCCTGGTACATGTGTTCAGCTGGTTGGGGTAGATAGATACTTTGTTACCGCCGATGATGTTTATGATGTTTTGTGCTTGCCTCGAAACCCTGGTAGGGAAGTTGTGGAGAAGAGAAATTCTGGTATGCAATTGAAGGATAGTTACAAGGCTAGGTTCGGTAGGGAGAATGAACATGATATACCCCTTCACTTGATTTTAGATAGGATAAATGAACTTAAGGAGGGAGGGGATGAGTTCAAGAGACTTTTTGTGATCTATTGTTCTTCATACTTTTTAGCTCCTATAGCTACTGGGAAGGTAGATATGAAAATCCTTGAAGCTATTGAAAATGTTGACGAGATTAAGAATCTCGACTGGTGTACTTTTGTGTTAGACAAAATGGCTTCAATGATTAGGAGGTATAAGAACAATGTAGAATACCAAACTTGTAGTGCTTGTGTCCTTATCCTTTTGATTCTATATTTGCACCGATTTCCTGTCCGTGGTGTGTTGGAGCCAACGTGCCTTCCTCTAGTCCAGCATTGGACTGATGCGAAGTTGAGGGAGAAAGTGAAGATGTTGTACATTGGAGGAGGTTTTGACAGGACAATCATGGTGAAGGGTTATCCAATCAGTTGTGCCGGAAAAATGAAAGACGGTCATAGAGGTAAGAGTGATGTTGGAGCTCAACCTGAGATTGGAGCTGATTCAATTCCTGAAGGTGATGAAGTGCCGCAGTTCAAAATCCCACGCGGAGTTTTGACTGACTCCAAGATTAAAAGTCTTGCTAAGAATGTAAGCGTTTAACATTTTACCTGATGTCTTTGCTTTGTTAGTTATGTGGTTAGCATGATTTTTTATGTGTTTTAGTATCTTAAATTTTCATGTGCATATTAAATTTATGTATAAACTTATAGATTTTTTTTCTTGTGTAGGCTTATGATGAGGCCTTAATGATCGTGAAGCGTAACTTTGAAGTTGTTACCGCTGATATGTATCAGAGGTTGGAGATGGTGAAGGCTGATGTTGGGAATGAATCATTGCAAGACTTTCCACCTATTGTTGGGACGAGTGCAGAACTTCCGAATCAGCAAGATGACTCGCTGCCAATTGAAGAATCACCAATCGAATGGAATGAAAAGTTGATTGATATGGTTGATGAAGCATGCAACCAATGGATGAGAAGGAAACAGTACCAGGCTCAGAACGAGCCTCTTCCGTCTTTTAACTTGTTTAAAGATGGTGAATTGGATGGCATGGGAGGAATGTCCACAAACAACGTAGACTTGAATTGATTTGAATTCTGTGATTTGGATTTGTTATGTAGTGATTTGAATGTTTGAATTTGTTGAAATGATGTTATGGATGATTTTGAATGGTCCATTTGCTAGGTTGTTGGATTGATTGTTTCTGAATGATGTTTTTCAGAAGATTTTTGAATGGATTGGAACTTTCAATTTTTTTATGATGATTCCAGTATGAGTTCAGTTCTTATGTTTATCTATTTAGTTGCATTGTTTATCTCGTTTGTTTCTATAGTAGTTTAACAGTTTGTCTAGTAATTATATTTCATATGTTCAAAGCCATGTGTCCTTTAGGTAAATTGTTCAGTTATTTGGGTATATAGTTCGGTTTATAGTCCTCCTGCCTCGAGCCCTCGAACCTCATACCTCGAGCTCTCGAACATTTTAGTCTTCAATTTTTGGCATATTTTTATTTACTTTTTCTATCATTAGTTCATGTATATTTCACTTTAGCTCATTTGTTAAAATCATTAGTTTCAGACACAGTTTACTTGGTGAATATATTTTTGTTTAATTAAACAGCACTCGTTAGTTCATGTGTTTCAAGCATTTGAAGGGAAATTTAAGTGATTTGTTCATGTACATAATGTTAATATAAATAAATCTCAAATTCGAAGTCATAGGTCTAGAATTGTTGCTTTGGTGTCTTGGTACCAAACTCCTTTGTTTTTGGTTTCTTTCTATGCTTCCATCCTTCAATTCTCTTGCTTCTTCCTTTTGTCTTTGTGGGAGATGGATCTTGGATTGTTGGCGGTTTAGTGATTGAAGATTCTGCTATGCAGCTTGAATTTTCATGTTCTTTTGTACTTTTTGAGAGAAGAATTTGGTCTACCTTTTCATTGTATTTCTTGAAGCTTTCTTCAAGAATCTTCCGGGTTTCTATGTCACCTTCACATTTTAGTACCAAATTGTAGTAGTTTCTTGCCATTTGGTGTCGCCATGGAACTTTGTCTTTGGTTTTGTCTACTTCTTGTTTTTCTTGTACTGCTTTCAGTTTGTCCCATACTTGCATTTTAGCAAGCTTTGTCCATCGCTTCAGAATGTATTGTGATGGTATCTCGCTGATTGAGTTGATGTGTAATATACGGATACAGTGAAAGCAGAGCATTCCTAGCATAAAAAGATAACCATGCATATATTCAAGTTAATTAGATAAACATCCAAACCCTAAAGCATATAATGTCCTGCAGATTAATGTTAACTATGCGAATGAAGAACTAATGACACATATATAAGAACTAAACATATTAACATATAAGGTAACATACCTGTTTCTTCAAAAGTTTTGCAGGAGCAGTTAACTTCCACCATTCCACTTTGTTGTGTGAAGGTGACAATTTCAACTTTTGTATCATCTTCTTCTGGACTTACTTCATATTTTGTTGCCGATCCTAGGTTGAAAACTCTACATGATTTTGTTGCTTGTGCAATCTTGTATTCCTTCTCAAACTTATAGTACATTGATAATGTGTACTCTTGAGCTGCATGTTTGAGTAGTTTTGATCCATGTATAGCTGACTTTGGCACTGATTTTGAGCATTGATTTTCCTTCGCTATTTCCTTTGCCCTTCACCGATCAATAGTCTCATTAAAGATGGTTAAGAACCTGCTTAGTGTTGTCATTTTGCTGGCATTGAATGACAAAGCTTTGTTTGTGCTCTCACTTCGTTGTGATGAAAGAGTTCCCGCGGAGAAAAAGTCCTTGCTCATTGCAGGGCACCACTTATCTCTAATAGAATATAGCCTCTTGAACCATTCCTTGTCTTCAAGCTGAAAATTCTTGATCATATTGTTCCACGCCATTTCAAATTCTTCTTCTTTTTTACAATATTTTAAACAATGCTCAAATGCTTCCTTGAAGGGACCATCCTTTTTTAATTCACCAAAATGAATGATGGCATTTTGTGTGATGTGCCACAAGCACAATCTATGCCTCGTGTTTGTGAAAACCTGTAAAATTTCAAAACAAGTTCATGTACAAACTTATGATCTAAAAGCAACTAAACACGAACTAAAATGTAAACTTTAAATGTAATTGTTCCTTATTTTTTCCCCAATTATCAGTTTTTTTTATATTGACAATGATTACTAAAATTACATTAGATGTTGTGAACATATATAAGAACTATTAAATTAAATACTAATTGTAAGTATATAAACATATCAACCAATTATATACCAGATCAATCAAATTAAAGAATGGTTACCATTTCGATTGCTTTGGCCATGGCTGGATCTTGGTCTATAAATATTGTTACTGGCTCTTTACCACCCATTGATTTTTTGAAAACATTAAGAAGCCATTCAAAAGTTGAAGCTTTTTCGTCAGCAATGAAAGCACATCCAAACATCACTATATTGCCGTGGTTGTTGATTCCGACTATTGGAGCACATATCAAGTTGTATTTGTTGGTCCTGTATATTGACATATCACTTAACAAAGTTAGATCATGTTAACTCATTTTAGACTTTTGTGAATTATCAAGTTGAATTATATTACTTTTATTCATGTTTTTATACAGTAATGAATCTACATCGTGTGTATAACATACTACTTAATGTGTTCCAGATGTTACTTCATGTGTTTATATGTATTTTACAAAATATAAATCATACCTGTATGTGGTGTCAAATACCATTAGATCGCCAAAGAGGGAGTAGTTTTCCTTCATCATTGAGTCCCTCCAAAATAATGTTGTCAGCCTACCATTATCATCCAATTTAACTCTAAAGAAGAAATCTTCCTCTTCGGTACACTTCTGTGAGAGTCTTTCAATTACTTGTTGAGCATCGCCTCCTTCAATCTCCTTCATGCGCAACCTGTTCACGTAGTTTAGATGATCCTTAATCGTGTGTCCTAGATTCTGAATACCACCAGCTTCAAAAGCCATAAACTTGAATCCATGACTTGGTTTTAATCCTGCACCTTCCATTCCTTCTATAGTTTTCCCTTTTTCTTCGGTAATTCTCCTTTCACTTCTCTGCAAATACTGCCATTCGACTCGAGTGAAAGGATGATTGTGAGATGTCACATGATGCAAAACTTCATAGGCACCATTGATAAATTTAACCCGAATTCCAGCCTTGCATCCAGTTCTCGTAACCACATTTTTCTTTGTTTTTCTTCTTTTCTTCTCAGAGCCCTCTTCAATGACATTGTTATTGGAAGGTGTGTCGGGTGTTTCATTCTTCAATTTTGTGTTTCCCTGATTTGAGCAAACAAAATACTTCTCTAGGATGGTTCCGTCTTTTTTACTTCTTTGTGTTGAACATCGCACCCCAAATCCCAATGAATTTGACTGTTTTCTGTATAAGTCATGGAACTCTGACAGTGTATTTTCTCTCAAACCTTTGAAGCAATCTGTGACATCAACTTTCGATAGGTCGCTTAAATTGGTGACAGAATCTGATCCTGTTGCAAAATTGCATTCTTTGTTCATACAGGTACATCCAATGTTCATCATATTACCTCATGTGTTTTAGAAAATTGTAAAACACCTACATTTTCTAAAAAAAAAATATCAGAATAACATCACGATACTTCATGTGTTTATGCAGCTACATAATTTGTTCATCATATTACCTCATATATTTTAGAAAATTTAAAAACATCAACATCTTCCCAACAATTTGTCTACAACCAAATTTCAGCCCTTGGGGAATTGTTTATTAGAATATGATTGCGTTACTTCATGTGTTCATGCAATTACATCCAATGTTTATTATATTACCTAATATGTTTCAGAAAATTGTAAAACACCAGCGTTTCTTCAGTGCATGCACATAATTGAATACCATATCTGTCACAATAAAATTCAGAACAAATAAACATTACTTCATGTTTTCATGCAACTACTTCATGCGTTTAACTGTATATACGAAATCAAAACCTAATCTGGATGTAAACTAGTTGAATTTTCAGATTGAACATAATCGTTGGTTTCTCCTTCATACAGAACAATGCCACTGCGTTGAATTGTTTCGTCTTCCATAGTGTATACCAGCAACACCTTAGATTGTAGATTTCAATCCTTAAAACAAAGAGTTTAAACTGTAAAACTAAGATCTTAAAATTCCAGATCTCACCTTCTTTGATGTAGGAGATGTAGAAGATTTCTTTGATGTTTTCGTCGCAAAGTTGTCTCTGAATACGATTCCGGCGCAAATCCGAAGCAAATCCGATGTAAATCTGTCGTAAAATTGCAGACCTGATTTTGGAGATCGCAAGCTTCAACCTGAACTCAATCCGTTGTGAATTTGAAGCAAATCCGATGCAGACCTAAAAACCTGAGGAGAATCCGTTGATTTCAGAGGATTGATTGGCGATTTGCGACATTAACCAGATTTTATCGGATTGAATTGCATAGGGATTCAGATTCATTGATTTTGGGGATTTTGTTTCCAAAATGTGGCAGTTGGTTATGAACCAGATTGGTTACCCGTTTCCCTTATAACCCGACTTTAGACCCATTTTCTTCAGCCCTCATTTTTTATATATTTGCAATCTGATCCCATTTTTTAGTTCCTCTCTTATTTATTGCAATTTGGTCCCCGGTCTCACCATTTCCTACGGTGAGACGGTCTCACCGGAGTTTTTCTCTTCTTTTGAAGTATATGTACAAAGTTTTCCTCGGGCAGGACGAAGATTGGCCCCTGAATAGACTATAAATAAAAAAATTAAAAAGGGAACGTCTTGCTTTTACTGTTATATCGGGGATAGTTTCGAATTTTGGGATTTATTTGAAGGGAAAGTCTCAGGAAAGGCGTCCTTTCCATAAGCTTATGGACAGTCATCAGGGGCATTTGCATTAAATGTTGTAATTTTTTATAAAATTTAAATATTGCATTTTATAAGTTAAAACAAGTAATAATATGTATTTGAAGTTGAAAATATAAAAATATACGATATAAAAAAATATTTTCAAAAATTTTAAATTTTATATGTAATTTAAGAAATACAGTATATAAGGTAAGAATAAGTGGCCTGTCCATAAGCTTATGGACAGGCCGCCTATCAGGAGATTCACTCCGATTTGAAATATGCAATCGATGTAAGTAATAATATCATCAATTTTTTTTTGAATTCGTAAGTTTTACCTATATGCGGTTAATATAGATTAATGAAAATATTAGCACTTAAATATAAATTTTAAAGATCGTAAAATATCATAATATATTTTAATATTATAATTTGAAAGTTATAAAAAAAATATTGGTTAAACTTGAAGTTGGGTATCTTAATAAGAATCGTAAACAAAATTTTAAAGTTGGAAGAAGAGAAATGGGGAGAAAATACAGTATTTAAGTTGATAATTACCTCTGATTTAAGTTGAAATGTATAGTATTTAGATTTTAAAAAAAGTGTATCTCTTTAAAGACAGGCTTTCCATAAGTCATGAAAAAAATCAAGGTTTAAAGTATAAATTAGAAGAAATTAAGATAAATTTTTTTGGTTGCATGAATCGGATTATAAACTTTATTACTACTACACGTTGTATGATAAATTTATAATATTGCAAATTAGACCTTTTATCTTTTATTATTCTAATTAAATCCTGTCTTTCCCAAGACTTTTCCTTAAAACGTATTATATATAATTTTTAAAATATAGTTTTTAAGTTAAAATTATAGTAATTATTTAATAGATTAAAAATTGGTTTTTTGACCAATCTCTACTTGATAAAAATACACACATCACTAGGGGAGGTTGGGGTGATTAAAGACGATTATTTCGAACCTGGTGGTGCTTTCTCTGGCCCCGACTTTGATTGCTCGAGATTAAAGACGGTTCATAGAACTGCCTTTAAAATGCACGATGGTAGGCGGTTATTTTGTGTCTTTGCCAAACTGATGGAACAACCTTTAATTGTGTTCTGAGCTCGGAACCTACGCAACGTCGTCGATGGTGGAGGATTGTTCTGAATTCGGAACTGAGGGTGGGTTTCGGCAATTTGAACTATGGTCTAAGTCGATATTGATATTCCTGCGTCATGTGTTAAATCTGGACCCAATATGTGTTTTATGGATATAATTGATTTAATTGCATCCTTCAGTTCCGATGGAGGAACCATATTGTTGAAAACGGGTTCCGATTGAAGAAGTTTCAATCTTGTCTTCATAATTTGAACATGTATGTGGACGAAGAGGTTCAAAGTTCGGAAGATGGGTCAGGAGGAATGGTAAAAATCTAATAAATTTTCAAACATGATTGCCACAAATTACAAATTACTTCAGCAATATATGTATTCATGATTTTGCAATGTTCCAAAAATGTATAGATACCGCTAAACTAGCACCTATCTACACATAAGAATAGAAATCATCTAAATTCTATTATGGTAATAAAGTATACCTATATTAGCCAACATAATACTAATACTACACAACATGAGTGTAGTTCCACCAAAAATCTATAGACAAAGCTAATCAAGCAACAATCTATATATGGGAATAGAAAAAAAAATCAATTTATATTCCCAAAATGCATGTCACTGAGAAATGTGTTATCCTACCACTTGAGGATCTGCAAGAGTTGGGGATAGAATATTTACGAGATGTCTCACCCCACAATTTCTTTTCCACATCGATGTCTTCTTGTGAATATGGCTTTTGTTCCTTTGGGAAAATCTGCGGACATTAGAATATTAGGAAATAATTCTTGAGGGTTAGCACTTTGTCTATAAATACAAATAATTGAAATGCCTATGGACTAAATATTTACCTATCAATTTCAAGGTAATCCAACTATATATCTTTAACTCACTCGGCCGCGTATAACATTACGTAGTAGTTACACTTCCATGTTTTTGCTTGTTTCTTGTACTAATATTTTAGAATGTGAATCAGTTGAGAGTAATTAACCTAAAAAAATTATGTCATTAAAATAACTAAAATAATACCTTGATTTCGACCACTTGTAAGTCTTTTTGAACATTAGTTTCATTGAATGAAATCCTCAAAATATGTAGAAACGATTGTGATAGTCCAAAATACAATGGATACATCCAATATACACGCTTAGCTTCCGGGACAATCAATATCAATGACCAAACATTGAATTCGTTATGTTAGTCAAATAACTTGAGCATCTTAGAATGTATCAACATGTTTAATAATTGTAAAATAGAAAACACCACCTCTCTATGTAAGGTGTAATGTTAAACTTTATATCCTTCCAGCCCAAGCATTTGCGTATGTAATTGATCCGCTCTTGGTCTGAACACCCAATTCCTTGAGTCATCAACAGACACAAATAGCTCACACATCCTTTACCCTTTTGATTGGCAAAGTAGTACATGTACCTTACACCAAATATTATGTAGATTAATTGTCAACCCGAACAAGTATTTTGACTGAAGACATAGTGAACAAATAAAACCTAACAAGCACTTACAGCAGAAAAAGTGACATGATCGGTTGGTTGACTTGGTCACATTGGCAAAATTCATCGAAATCACTCCACAACACGTTGATGTCTCTCTTTCTACCAAACACACACTCATTCCCCAAAAAATTGTATGTTGAGTTGTGTCTGTGTGGCGAGATCCAGTGGGACAACAATCGAACATAATGTGGCCCCCCCCCTTTTCCAAATTTTCTCTTGCCTTTGGAGTTTTGTCTTTTTTTCCCGCTGGTACGGTTGACTTTATGGGTGTTGGTGGGATTTCTTTCAAATGACCGCCCTCTCCGGATCGATGTAAATAAGATTCCAAGGCCATTAGAGAAACATTCCTTGGGCCGTTCCCACTTTCTTGTAATCTCCTTCGGGAATGGGCAAACTTGCATTATGCACTAAAGGTTTCTCGATAGAATCCTTGCAATTCTTTATTGGTAGGTATGGAGTGATGTTGTCTCATTGATTCATAATAAGAACCATCAGCCACATGCATCTGTGTTGCTTTGTCGCCGGCCTCTATGAAAAGCTCGCATACTTTATTACCCCATAAGAATAAAAAGAAATCCATCACCAATAACGTTCCAACACATCATTTAATTATGTTTGAGTAATGATCGAAGCTTTTTCTTTGGGGAAAAGATGGCCTTGTTTGGGCTTCCATCAATTGCCTTTTTTTTGTGGGGGATAATATGGACTTGTTAGGGGTTCCAATAACTTTTTCCCTTGGTGCCACAATTTTGTTAACCTTAATGTCACTGGGAGAGTGGTGAGACCCTCTTGAAGGGGGTTCCCAATCACTCATTAAATCTTCAAGATTATCGGGTAGTTGAAGACCCGTGTGCTTGGCTACCTTGCAAATTAAAATTTCTTGACGCTCCAACCTCTTCTTCCTTAAGATGGCTTCCTTCTTCAATTAATTTATTCTAGATGGCTTTCCCCAATGCAAGGACGGAGAATTCCGTAAGCCTCTCGTTGCATCAAGAATCCACCCACCCCTTTTGCGCATCCGGCATGGTCGGGTTTACCGGTAGTCTCACACAAAATGTCGTGCTTACCCGATGGAATGAATTGGCCGTCAATTTCATCTTGTATCAATTTCACCTACACAATTACCCAAAAATAGTGTGAGTGAAAAAAATGAAATTTGAAAAATGAAATATCAATTGATAACGCTTATCATTTTCTCCGCAATTTCAGTTGTTTTTTCTCTCACATACCGACCCATTTTTGTCTTGTTGAGCCTTGAGGAATTGATCACAACATTCAATTTTTTCCACATCAATTGGAACAACCGATGCCCTTTCTCTCCTTGGTCACTCCCCCCTCTATTGTCAACAATACATCTTTTTCAAATTGCTCCTTTACTATCTCAAGTACTGCCAATGCATAACCCCCGCGACTCTTCCTATGTGGAGTTAAGTTGAGCTTAAAAATGATTTTTTTTTCTCCTTCCTAGTCTCCTTCGTGATATTATCACAATTCAAGTAAACTAAAAAAACCTTAATTAAATTCAAAGTTCAATAATGTTGTAAAGCATACATTTTCAGCATTCTCTAACACCCTTCTCCTATGTATCTCCCAACTCTCCGGTTGTATGTGTGTGTATGTTATCCATGGTATATCGCATTTTTTATTGGAGAAGATGTAATCCTTCGATAGTGTGTATTTGTGTTCTCGCCAAGCTTTGGATAACATATTTGTGGCCCTCCTTTTCAAGTCTTCCATGTCCGGGGCATCGATTTCAAATGGTGTCTAAAGTGACACAAATAATAAATTCTTCAAAATATACTTCAATTGGAATGCTATAAAATTAATTGTTTAAGACACTGATTGCCAACTAAAAAGTTTGCATACCTTGCACTCCAACCATAATCGCTCCCGGTAATTTTTTAGAACTTCTTGCCAATTGTCATATTGATGTTTACTTTAGTCCTACTGACCTTGCCAACCCAACTTTACCATTTGGCATGCTCTTCGGACAAGCAACAACCCAGCTTGTTAAAAACCAACAAGGTAAACTCCTTTCTAGCCATTCTCCTTTCAAGAGTTCTACAATGTGTTTTAGCAATTACTACCTTATCGAACCCCTCACCATCCTTATCTTCGAAAAGCGTTGCCTCCGTATTCCCATTTCGCCAAGAAATATGATCACGAGACCTTTTTCTGGACATTTAAAAACCTAATAGCACCGATGGATCTCCAATGAGCATGTATATATTTCAAAATTCATTGAATATAAAAAAATACCACTTAGATTTTAATGAAATTAATACTAGCACAATCACTGATATGATATTCCACAAAGATAAGAGGAAAAATCAAAATTTTGCAAACATTTAAGAAGCATATACATATGAAATGTGTAAGAAACGAATGTTGAAAATGTGGAAGAAGGAAGGTTTACCCAATTCTTGGCCTTGGGGGTATGTTTTTATTCTCAAGCCCTCTTTTTGAACCTCAACAATGAAGATGAACATACCCCATTTACAACTTCATCATTGAATAAGAGTGAACCTAGAGTAGAATAACTAGGGTTTGGTGGGATTGAACATGATGTTAGTATATGGAAAAGATTTGTGGTGATTTTGTGTGGAATGAGAGTTTTGGGTTATTTTGTGAGTGAAAAATGGGGGGAACTCCTGCCTATAATTGACATTGAATACCCCCCTTTGAAATGTTTTTAATGCGTATAGTGGGGTACCCGCCAAATCCAAGTTCCGATTGAGGAACTCTTGTGACTCTTTATTTCTATAGTAAAATAAAAGTTCAAAAAAATCAACTGGACTACAATTGGAGCATAGTGACGATGACACGATGCCTAACTTTGATCCAGACTTCTCAGATAGTGACCTTGAAGATGTTGTAAATGAACAACCCCCTCAAGAGGAAAGCGATCCAGAATTTGTTGCGATGTTCACCACCGATGAGCCTAACGATGTCACTGATGATCACACTGAAGACCATTGGACTTTTTTTTTGCTTTATCAAAATTGGTTGTACTTTGAACTTTTTTTTTGGAAGTTTTACAGTGTAGTACATTCAATTATGTAAGCTTGAAGGTTTGAATCTTTTAGAATTATGTAACAAATTATGTGTTTAAGTTTTTAACTTTTGGCAATTGAAGGTGTACTTTTCAACTGATGTGAATGTTTTGTAATTTTCAAACTCTATGTCCTAGCTATAACACTGTGAATCAAAGAGTGCATGTGGATTTGACCAAAAAGGACGACCATGTTCCAAATTTGGAACTGGTGGGTGTAAGTAATAAATAAATAGCTTAAAGGTTCCGATTGAGGAACATAATCGGGGCAAATCTTTAGGCATTGCATCGACGTGCTTCCGAATGCAGAACCACACATAACCAATCCTTGAATTTCATTTTTCTCTTTTTTAAACTCGGGATGAGTCCACCATGTAGTTCCACACTCAGAAGTTTGAGTTCCTAGCTCAGGTGACATTTTGGGAACGAACCTAGCCATTCCCTACTTAAATGCATTTTTTGGGCAAATTGAGTTCCTCACTTGGAACTCAATTTTAGAACTTCAAAAATTAAGTTCTGAGATAAGATGTTAAATCCGGAACGAACTTGGTCTTTGCTATGATAATATTCTAATTTCCAAAAAATCAGTTCCTCATTCGGAACTCATTTTCAAGCCTTTTATTGTACGCACTGATGATGTTCCTCATTCAGAACTGAGTCGGCCTATAAAAAAAATTCCCAAATTGAGAACCCTAATTTCATATAGAGCAACTTACGGTGCCAGAAGCAATTTCCCTCAGATCAATACACTTCATTTCACCGACTGTATCAGTATGTTATCCTTAAAGCAAGGTGGACTGGGTGGTCGTGGATGCTCAAAGGTAACGAACGATGGGCGAGGAAGATGCAATGAATACAAGAGGGCGAGGTTTGTTTCCCATTCTGCTCAATCTAAGTATAATGAAATTTGTGATGGTGGTAGATTGTTGGGGTGTTACATTATAGACTTTAATGTGCATCATAGTATTGGTTTAGCCGTTCCACTTCAAAATTTTGAACATCAACATGTGCTTAATTTGTGAACTATGAATGGAGCATCACATTTTTTTATCAAGTGTGTCAATTCTATAGCAACCTACATGATGTGGATGGGGGTAGTTTTAAGACTAGGGTAAGTGGCTTCGACGTAGATCTTAGTCCCTGAATAATTAACAAACATTTAGACTGTCCACATAAATGGCCTGATGATGTGTACCATATAGATAGTTGGCCTCTTGTAAGGGACTATCCCTTTGTCGACCCGTTTGAATGCGGCGCTAGATACTTCGGGCGTAATCCGGCTAACATAGGGAAACCCGAGAGTTTTGATGTGAAAAGCCTTCCCATAGACATACGCATCGTATACAAAATCATTGCTAGGAGTATTTTACCCATATCTAGCCACATCATCGAGCCTACAAATGTGACCTTCATAATATTTTACTATATCATGGAGGGTAGGAGGATTAATTTGGAAGCAGCGATTTTCAGGCATATGTTGTACATCGGTATGTCAAAATGGCTGATAAAAAGTCTCCTGTATGGGAACTTAATCACAAAGATTTTGAAGAATGTTCACCATCCAATATATGACTAATCACGTCATCACCCGGTCGTTCCCTTTAGGCATGCCGTCTCAAAAACTTTGCATCTTCTTCAGAAGCAAACAACTTCTTCAACTAAGGAACTGCAGGGAGATACCATAAAAATTTAGTCGGTGTCTTGTTCTTAATCAACTCAGCTTCAGCACCAACCGCGATTCCACCACGCTTTAACTTGTAATGGGATTCACCACAAACAGGACAGTTGTCTAGGATCTCATCCTCCTTGCCCCAACATAACATACAATCGTTGGGATATGCATGAATCTTTTTCAATTCTAATCCCGTTGGACATATAATTCTTTTAGTAGCATACGATCAGTCAGGTAAAATATTTCCTTCTAGTTGTAAATCACAAAGAAATTCAAGAGTCTCTGTTATCCCTTTTTCAGTTTGACCATATTTCGCTTTCAAATTCATCAGTTGCAAAGTTGTGCTCAAAATCGAATGTCTGGCACCCTTGTACAAGGGTGTTTTCTTATCGTTATGTAAAGCTTCAAGGACTTTGGCTTTACCATAAAAATCGCTAGAAACCTCCTCTACCACCTCCTCGAACCCCTCGTTTATAAAGGAATCATCTGACTCTTTACGAATTGGGTCATCCTCTATACACATTTCATCCTCCCCGTGCTATACCCAAGAAATGTAACTAGTTTGTACCCATTGCATTGTAAGATGTTCATGTAACTTCTTCCTGATCAATATACATTGTTTCTATAATCCTTACAGCGGCAACAGGCTTTCACAACACCACTTTTTGAAGCATGGTCAAAGGAAACCTCAAGAAACGATTCTATCAACGGGAGATAATCGGGTGATTTTCTCAAATCCCTACTAAGCAATTCAATTCGATCCATAATCGATAACCAATATTTGAGTGAAATTAACAAACCCCATTAAAAATGAAGAAGAAGATAAATTACCATTTAAACAACAGCAAATCACATTTAACCATTCACATCAACATTTATTTCTAAATTAGGTCTCAAAACACCGAAGAATCTAAAGCCCAAAACTAGTGTAATTGAAGTGTTCATACCTTTGTCATAAACAAACTCATACATTGCTAGTTTTCATCATACCCATTCACAAAATTCTTTTTAGAATAAGAGATTTCATGAAAAATGAAGACAAAAACTGCATTTTGTAAAACCTTTGGAATTAATGTTCCAAGTTCGGAACCAATGGGGAATTACATAGTTCCCAATCAGATTAAGTTCCGAGTCCGAAACATGCATCCAAATCAATCCTCGATTCAGGAACACTATGACTACACCATCCATAGATGTTCCGAACATGCGACCGCCTTCCCCTGCTTGTTCCGAACTCGAAACTTCTTAAAAAGAAGATGGTTTGGCAGAACTGCCTTCTAAGAGATCGAATTAAAGGCGATTCAATAATGAACCACCTTCTATTGTGATTGAAAGAAGACGGTTCCTCAAAATCCATCTTCTTCCTCGATTGAACCGCTATCTAGCGGTTTAAGCTCCCGATACTCAGGTGTTCCGAACTCGGAACATCCCAAGGAAGGTGGTTCCAAGAAAGAAAAGAAGGAATTGCCCTTGTGGGCTTTCTTTAATTAGGCAACCTCCACTAGTGCATGCTTCTTCTGTCCCACAAATTTTGGTCACTCAACTTTTTTAAAGTCAAATTTAGTAAACTTTTACCATTAATATAAGTTAATATATACTCTTAAAAATATAATCTTAATATCTATTTTCTAAATATCATTTCTTTAAATACTCCCCCCGTCCCAACCTATTTTGCACAGAATTCTTTTTTGGTCAAAGATGCCAAACTTTGACTACATATTTAAATAGGTACATGAACAATAATTTTATCGCATGAGATATGGTTAGATTCGACGTAACATGTAGTTTCTAAATATCTTTTTTTTTGTGTGTCATTATTGTCCGTAGCTAACCATATCTACAGTCAAACATGTTTACTGGAGACCGTGAAAATATTATATGCATAATAGGGTGGGACGGAGGGAGTGTCAAATTTTTATGATAAAAATATCATGTGAGATATGGTTGGATTAATCTTAACATCTATTATCTAAATATCATTTTTTATGTGGAATTGATATATGTAACTAGAGATATAGACGGGCAAAAATGATCAATGAAGACCGTCAAAAAGTTGAGTGATCAATAGTAGTGGAAGGAAAGAGTATTAACTAAATTTTACGGTCAATATTAAACCATTTCGATGAAATAAATATTAAACGGTAGCTTGGGCTCTCCACACCCTAAAATTATTTATGAATAGTTTACAATGTATGTGAAACGTATTGTAACCCTCTTGTAATTGTTGTAATTATAAAAGATGGAATGAAATTGTGGTTGGCTTTTTTGACGTGTTTCCT
Organism: Rubia yunnanensis; assembly: GCA_037428765.1. Classification (NCBI taxonomy): domain Eukaryota; kingdom Viridiplantae; phylum Streptophyta; class Magnoliopsida; order Gentianales; family Rubiaceae; genus Rubia; species Rubia yunnanensis. The sequence continues at coordinate 27,139,578 of CM075069.1, read as the reverse complement.
ACTATCCACCTCCACCTCAGTGTTGCGTGATTTAGGCCAAATATCCATTGGACCATACCACCATCATTTCATCTAGAATTGTTTTAAATATAAATTTTCCTAAACAAAAAGAGTTCATTTTCCATACTAGTGATACTCTTATGAAGTTAAAATTGGGCTACGGTCTAATTCATTAAATATTATCTTTAGCCTAATAAGGTTTAGTCACAAATGAGCGATGACCATTTAATACGTATTTAATAAGAATTGCGGTTACAGGAAATAACAGTTACGGTTTAATTAGTATAAATATGAAGGTATGTCATTCATTTGGATTCATTCACAATTACTCCTCATTACTGAGATTAATTACTGACCTTATCATCAGAGAGTTTTCTCCCCGAACTATCTCTGGGGGCTTTATCTTGCATGTCATAAACTAAAGATCCAGCAGTGCAATTTCTTCAGAGTTCCTATACGTATCAATTGACGCTGACTATGAGGGAACGAAAGATGATTTGCATCGATGTGACGATACGTTTCTAAAGGCCACTTTGGCGGAGTTCTCGAATGTCAAGCTCTCCTCGAGAAGCCGACGCCTACCCATTCGAGGCCTGGAAACCAAATGAAAGACTGCCCTCCATGAATGACGAGCTCTGTAACCCTAGTCTTTGGACGAACCCCAATTCAGCTCCCACCGTTCTCACTAGCCAGGATACTAGTACTGGCGACGACATGGGTGACGGACACCACTCCTCCAACGGTGACGTTCTTGTCAAATTCTTCCCCCTTTATCGCATCACTTCAAAATCACTGATGGGGTCCTCATGGATGCTCGTTTTCGTTATAAGTCCAACGTTGCTGCTTTTCGTTTTCGTTATAAGTCCAACGTTGCTGCTTTTCGTACAGTTATTTTTGACATATCTAACTCTGAGAAAATTCTATATTTGTGGCTACAGTAGCCACAAACGGAAGAGAATAGGGAGGACGCATGTAGAAAATACGTCCTCTCCTACCTTTATTTTTTTTCGTGAATAATTCCACGCTATTTTTATTTTTCGTGAATAATGCCACGCTGAGGTGGCGAGAGGACGCATTTTGTTGATGCGTGCTCTCCTTCCGGTCAAAGTTGGCAGGCAGGGTGGCAGGCGGTGCAGGGTGGCAGGCGGTGCAGGGTGGCAGGGTGGCAGTAGCAGGGAGAGGATGCATTTACAATATGCGTCCTCCGATTCCCTCTCCCAGCCACGAACATACCGCAAAATCAGTGTCACTGCAGCGAAATGGTCATCTCTGGGATCCTGAAGATATGGACTCACTGTGTTGACCGAGAATGCCAAATCTGGGCAAGAGATGGTGAGATACTGGAGAGCACCAACAAGAGAACAATAAAGTGTAGGTTCCCAGATCGGAGGATTGGTAGAGGTGTGAAGCTGAGAACCAGTGACAAATGGTGTAGAAACAGATGCCGCGTCTGACATACTAGCCCGATTCAAAATATCACGAGCATACTTTCATTGGCCAAGAAGTAACCTGGAGGAGGTAGGCGAAACTTCAAGACCAAGAAAGTAATGAAGAGCACCAAGATCCTTGATCGTAAACTCTCTGTGTGTCCGATCGATGAACTGGCGATATAGAGTCGAGTTAGTGCCTGTAAGAATGATATCGTCCATATACACACGTAGGTACAGTAACGACGAACCTCTCGAGATAACAAATAAAGAAGTATCGGTTGAGCTGCATTGAAAACCAAGCTGTGTCAGATAACTTCTGAAACGTTGGAACCAAGCCTGGAGAGCCTTCTTAAGACCATAAATGGCCTTTCGCAAGCGACAAACATAGTCTAGATGAGTAGAATCCTGATAACCAACGGGCTACTTCATGTAGACCGGAACATCAAGAATACCATTAAGGAAAACGTTCTTGACATCCAATTGATGAAGTGACCATGAACGCATGGTGGCTATGGCGAGATCCGTCCTAACAATTGAGGCTTTGACCACAGGACTGAAAGTGTGGTCAAAATCAAAATCCAGAATCTGCGAGAAACCCTACGCCACAAGTCTAGCTTTGTGACGCTCAATAGTGCCATATGGTCGAAACTTGAGCCTATAGATCTATTTGGAGCCAACAATGTTGACATCTGAAGGTCGAGGCACCAAGTCCCAAGTGTGCTGACCACAAAGAGCGGCCATCACATCATCCATGGCTGAAACCCAGGTTGGATCCTGAAGGGCAGAGCGATAATTAGTGGGATTTATCTGAGAAAGGAGTGCAATTGTGAGACCGTGAGCAATAATACCCAAATAATACTGGTGCTGAATGGCACCAGTAAAAGACCAAGTAGCCATCTGATGGGTACGAGGTAGTGGCGGTAAAGCTGGAGGAATCGAACTAGCTGACGACGCCAAAGAAAACTGAGCAGAGCTGACAGGAGGGTGGCCTTCAAAAGACGTCGGAGAAAGGATGACGAGACTGGCTGAGGCGTGGTGGCTGGCAGCTGGAGGCTGAGGTGTTATGACCTGCAGCTGAGGAGCCCGGTCCGGGTCCGCTATCCCGATGTAGCATGGTGGTGAAGGAGGGGCAACTGGAATGGGCACAAGCGTGGTGGTCCCAATCGATGAAGTAACAGCTCCATAAAAAATGACAAAATCTCCAGATCTGAAATAGAACGACTGTCCGTGGAAGATGAGACATAAGGGAATAAAGTTTCATCAAAATGAATGTGGTGAGAGACATAGATGCACCCAGAAGTCGGGTCGAGACACTGGAATCCCTTGTGACGAAGGCTGTAGCCAATAAAAACACACAGAATGAATGCAAACTTATCATATACTTATATACACACACATATATACATATATATATATACACACACATACACACACACACACACACATATATATATATACATATATATATATCCCCATCAAACTCAACCAAATGGTGCCCAACCCTTGAGTAGCTCATGACTTTGGAGGAAATGAATATGATGCATCTCAGACAACTGACTAGTTCGTGGGCTTGAGTTCTTCTCAAATAGACCTGCAATAAAACAGTCCCTGGTCAGCACTGTGAGGCCTAAGTTAGCCTAAGTGTTTGATATGATTAGGACATAATGAATGATAAGTAAATGCGTACCTTGTATTTATACTTCATGTCCTAAATAACGTTCTCCTTAATTATCACCCTTAATTACCCATGAATGCAGTAATTAAGTTAGGGTATTAAATATTCCTCTAACTGGGCTGCCACACCTTCGACCCAAAGACCTTCCTGGGCTTATCCTCTATCAAGAGCCCCTAGAAAAATAGGTTCTCGACCTCTAATGCATGGGACAGTTTGAGAACTTTAAAGACACGAAAAGAACCTTGCACTTTGTTACTCTTGCCATCGAGGGAGATAACCTGGTTTTCTAATCAACTCTGTCATTTAGGATTCTAAAAGGCACGCACGTGCTGTAAAACCCTGCGTGTCACTGCTCCCCAAACAACGCGTTGCCAGAAGACAAAAAAGAAACTTCGTGTTTCCATAACGTTTTATATTTCCAAAGATGTAATAATTATCCGCAGTTTTAGCCCCTATAACTACCTCTTATCCGCTCTTCCTTGTTCACTTTTCTCGTTTGCAAGCATCTTCTTAAAAGCATTCTTTCTGTACTTCTCTCTCGAGCGATCTAATTTTCATCACCTTTCCCAGAAAATCAGTAAGTTCCTTCTCCCCTATTCTTATTCTAATATTTTAGTTTCCTCCCAGTACAATCATGCCCCGCTCTAATGAGACTTCCGCTTCTGAGAAATTTTTGGTGAGATTAGGGTAGGCGATACAGGAGTTAGTACGCCGGAGAGAGCTGTTAGCGATTTAGAATGTACCCATTTCGAAGAACTCATGTATGATTCAGATGTTGGAGAAGGAATATTTGATCAGCTTGCTAACAGTCTTGGGGAAGAGAGGATTTTCCCCATAGCTGATATGCCTCTTCGAGATGCCGTTGAGAACTTGCCGCCAAGCATGGGTAAACCCTACACAAGGAGGTCCTCTACGAGTGGCAAGATTGGTTTCTAACCCCCCCGAATCCCGAGCTCGAATTACAAAGGGGGACAAATACACTATCACAAGAACCCCCATTTAGCACCTTTTTTTGTTCTAGCATTGGTTATTTTTTACCGATGAAATGGTTTCACCGGTTGGAAAAAACCGATGCCAAATTCCTACTTGTAGCATCGGTTTTTTTAGCACCAAAAATTGGTGCTAATATGTACCGCAATAGCACCGGTTTTTCAAAACCGGTGCTAAATTTGTAACTCGGTAGCACTGGTTTTAAAGCTGGCGCTAAATGTGTGATTGGTTAGCACCGATTTTTTAGCACTGGTTTTGAAAACCGGTGCTAAATGTGTGACCAGTTTGCACTGGTTTTTTTTAGCACTGGTTTTATAACCGGTGCCACATGTGTGGTTCGTTAGCACCAGTTTTGCAAAAACCGGTGTTAAATGTGTGATTCGTTAGCACCGGTTTTCTAAACCGGTGCTCAATGTGTGACCGGTTTGCACCATTTTTTGTTATAGCACCGGCTTATAAGAACCGCAGTAAACTTTGTGACTAATTTGGTCGCTGAAAGCCGCGGTGCACTGCCGCTCTTTTAGTTCATCTTCACGCAGCCAGTTTTTTTTATTTACGCTATTTTCCAAACCGGTGCTATCTTTTTAATAGATGCACCAGTTTTTATTTGTGCATGGATTACTCAAATCGGTGCACCAATTAAATAGCACAAATTCCCAATAACAATTTCCAATAAGTACAACAATCATCACGCATAGACAACAAGTGGGTATAAAAAAACATTGAATATGATCAACTGTAATTTTCGACTATCTAAAGAAGTCCATGAAGGTGGTGTTTAGTGGCCAAAAATTGGCTTAAAACCCTACATAAGATACGGAAACCCCCCCTCTTCATATAGATGGCGAGTTTTAAAAGTGGAGGGCAACTACCTTTAATAAAGAGATACTACTAACTACTATCCAATGATGGAAGCAAGTTCTTGTATGACATTCAATTGAGCTATGCATTTCGGCAGAGTACATTTCGAAAAAATACAAACCCATTTTAGAGCAATGCTCCGCAGTTGATCGCTCCCCAGAGGAGTGTAATATTCTGAAAATTGCTGAAACATGTATTAAATTGCATGTTAGAAAAGTATATATGTGAGAGACGGTAAAAATACAAAAAAATGTAGGAAAACATACCAGAATAATGTCAATGTCATGCACTTCCTTAATAATTTTTTCTATATAATACATGCAATGGTATCCACATTCCCAAGTACTGCTTTGTATCTTGTGCTGATATGAAAAAAATTTTGCTGAAATGATTACAAACATAAAAATGGCATAGGAAATATGAAGTTACGGGATATTACGTACATTGATGTTTATGACATTCCATGAATATTTCGAAGGGTAGGATCTATTTTGCTCGGAATTGAACCGTCGATATTTTGTTGCAATCCTAAAATCGATGAAAATATATTTATATCAATATATACAAATATATTTTCAGAAAATGGGGATCACACATAATAGTTTAATTAGGTCTAACATTTTCCTATATGTAATGATGACCACAAGTAATGAATAGAACAATGAATGTCATTGTACCGAATATTAACACTAATTGTAAATAATTGAGCAAAGAATGTGTTTTACTTACAAGAATACATTTACGGGAACAAACAATTTTGTAGAACATTAAAGTAGATGAAATGACAAAAGTGTGTTCTACTTACAAATGAATCAATTTAAGGCATAGCCTATTACGTTTGCAAATTCCCCCACTCATCGAGTCGATGCAATATACTCGATTGATTTCCGGTACGAAGACAAGCAAAAACCAATGGCTCCTATAAGAAAAGCAAACATCAAAATACCTAATGTGGTTTTGAATACTTCAATTTTTGTTTTTAAAAAACACAACATATGGGTGGCATTGCTTCCATTGGGAAAACAACACAAAAAATAATAAAAATTACTCTTGATTGTACGGGAAAACGTACATCCTTGCTTGAGTGCGGCATATGACAGTTGAAACCTCGTCCGCAGTCAATTTGACCCTCTGATTTACCTATTGAGCAAGGGAATTCAAACCAGTCGAAATAAATTGAATGTGGCATCGATCAACCATCCCATCACATAGGTATCTGGCAAAATAATATTGTAAATGAAACAAATATAATCAAACATCTTTAAATAATGTAAGCATGCAATTCTTAAGATGCTCATATATCAAGTTGGCACCCACTGATCCACTCCATTTTGTTTTCTATGTCCAAGCTGCCCATGAATAGTTTTATATCAGTAAATATGGCTGTGTAGACTTCTTCTAATCCAAACACCTCCGTGTTGAAATTGATGCGAAAGAGTTTCTTAGGTCCAAATATTTGTGTAGATAGCCTTAAAACATCATTAATCTATTGAACAGCAGCAATGCATTCTTTGTCTTCCATGACCCCCTAAAAGATACATGATATTGTAATTAGATTTGAGAATCTAATAATGTTAGTTAAGCTATATGTGTATATAATTCAGTAGTGGATCATGTTGTAAAGGCTAAAATGAGTTCTCACGAAAATGTAATGGTCAAAAACTAACATGGGAGGATTTGATTACCCATTCTCCATCGATGTAGTGTTTTCTTTTGCTACTTGCTAATGGGTAAAATGTTAGTCAGACATTGAAAAAAATAGTTCGGAATGAAAAAGTGCTTGTGGGTATGTTTGACCTTTCATTTTGCTGATCGAGCGAACACTTCTCCGTGAATAACTACCACATATTGCTTTTAGGCGCTTACATTTGCTACATCACTTAATGCCTATATGTTCATTGATTAGTAATATGCTCACAAAGTAATGAAGAGAAATGAAAATTTTTTAATGAATAACCTTTAATCCGGTGGTTGATATGTGTTTCACAAATAGCTCCCATTCTTTTTTGTCCATCCATTGATAATCAGTCCATGCACAAATACCTACTTTTTTTGCACGATGTACTTTTAAGCCACATTAGCCCTCCAATTCCTCCACTTTTCACCCGCATAAATTGTCCATTTATTTTGGAACTCATTCATCTCATTGAATTTCATTTTGGTTTGTATATCCCAGCTAATCTGGGAGACAAAGATATGTGTTGTCAGGGAAAAATTTAATGAACTTGAAATGAACAAATGATAATGAAGGATTAGAACACACTTACGAAAATATCTTACCATGTATCTTTCTTTACATGGTTTGGGACAGCTTTCCAATTATGCCTTGTCCCAAAGTGGATTCATCGTCGGAAAGCATAGCCAATATACATCGACCACCAGCTGCTCATAACCGAGGGTTCGAAGTCATCGTCGAAGAATATTTTAAGGGGCTCATTTTATTTTGCTAGTAGCACTGACTTGCACGTGGATGTACCTCTATGCTTGCAATACTCTTTAATCTCAAACTTGTCAAAGTTCCCACTCTTGTCATCTTTTGATATTGTTCCTTCTTCCTTCCTTGAGTTGTCAGATCCCGGGATTGATTTGGATGCATCATCCACCATCTCGTTAAGGACATCAAAGTTGTCATTTTTTTAGGGGGTAACACAATTATCTTCCACGACTTTAGTACCGGAGTTAAACAATTTTTTCTTTGCCTTCGCCATTCACTTGCTTATATGAGTAAAATAAAATAAATGAAATCATAACATAACACATCCAAAGACGGATATCCTCAAACAACCAACCGAGAACAAAGCAATCTGCAAAAAATTCATATGGGGGCAAAAACATAGTAGGCAAAAAATCTATAAATCTTAGCAAACTAATAATCTATCAAATTAAACAACTAGTAACACTAATAACCCAACAAACTGAATCACAAACTTACAAACTAACAGCCAGCCCATATATCTATTCATTAAACCTGGAAAAAATAGCAAATTAACACCCATACAACAAGTTCTTGCAGACTTCCCCAAAAAAGAAATCACTCATACCTTATTTGTACACACTCTCTGCAATGTTTTTCGCCACCGGCTCTGCACCACCAAATCTCCGACCAAGAGAGCAAGCAATGGGCAAGTCGAAGAATCACACCTCGCATAAGGTCATTCCAACAATGAGCACGTGAAGGACAACGAGTGTGGGAAGTATCAACGGGATTATGGAAACGTTAGCGGTTTACAAAATGGTGAAGATGAGCAAAAATTGAGAGAAAGCTGTAGAAGGCCGAGGGTAGTGTGGAAGGAAAATGGAAAATTTGGGAGGGAGCTGAAATGATTGTGTTGAGTCATTTTTTATGTTTTTTGTTTGACCATTCAATTTTTTCATGCCACCCAACTTGCTGCTTTTCATGAGAATTTTCAAATATTTTGTATTGAGTTTGGTAAAGAATTTTAAATAATGCAAAGCTATAAAAATTTTTAAATAAGGCAAAGCTATAAAGAATTTTTGGTAAAGAATTTCATGAGAATTTTAAATAATAAAAAGGTATAAGGTCTTAGTTACAATATTAAACATATATTATGTAACATGTAGTAGTTATAAAGTTCATAACCCGGTTCATGCAACCAGAAAATTTAATTTATCTTCATTTCTTGTAATTTGTACTTTAAGCCCTAGTCTTTCCATGGCTTATAGAAATATCGTCTTTCAAGGGACGGTCTCTTTAAATAAGGAGTAGATATAATTTTTGGGTCAAATTAAAAAAATATTTCTATACAAATTAATTAAGGTCTGGACACTATTTAATTACATTGGATGCACAAAATAAATTGTACAGTTATATTTAGTGTTTCATATTATTATTTGTATATAGAATGCCCAGAGAATTAAGGTTTAACCATGAATTAGTACGAGTCATATAACTACGGCCGACTTGTAGACAACTTTATGGTTTACTTAGTTTTGGATATGTTAAAGTAGGTGCACGTGTATGTTGACTAGAGTTTGACTAACCCGTGTACTCTACGATTCTGTATAACTAGTATATATGGATCTCCAATTAAGTTAAAGTCGATCAACCAGTGTATATGGAACGCTAACTAACTACGGCAGACTTGTAGCAAACTTTATGGTTTACTAGGTTATGGATACACATCAAAGTAGGTGCACGGGTATGTTGACTAGAGTTTGACCAACCCTTAGTTGTGTAGAACACGATCATGTGTAGTAAACTAGTGTATATAGAATATTGATATGTAAATTAATTTCCTAACTTACGAATATATTATACATATATATTTTTTAGAAAATCAAATTTATACATATGTTAATAATATTTATTATAGTAATTTGTATATGAGAAGGTACATATGTTATTATTCTTTATGTTTATAGGATTCTTTATTACATTTCAGCCATTGGCCAAAATATCTTCAACCCATATGTTTGTATTATTCTTTATTACTTTTTTCAGCCCATGTGTTAGAATTGTTTATGTTTGTATTATTATTTATTAAATTTTCTTCACTCTTCACTTACCCAAAACCCTTCCATTCCACCTCCCAACGCTCCGTCCCCACTCCATCCGCCGTCCATGCTCCTTCCGCCGTCCATATATCAAGCCACACTCCGTCTGCCGTCCATCCACCAAGCAACGCTCCGGGTGGCATCCGTTCGCTGTTCGTCCGCTGTCCGTCAGCCTTCCATCCGCCGTACAACCATGCTCCATTCGCGTTTCCTCCACCAAGGCGTCCCTCCATCCGGCTATCAACCACGATCCGTCCTAACTAGGTATTTTAACCATCTCCTTTTTCATGTCGGTTTTCTTAGGTTGATTGTGAAATTTACTGAAAGGCTGATTATGAAATTTCATAGGCTGATTGTGAAATTTATTGATTGTAAAATTTATTTAAATAACCCATGCTTCACTCTTCGAAAGGACCTTGGGTGCATTTTGTATAGTTGTAAATTTTTATTAGTTGCATTGTGTAAATTTGTGTAGTTTGACAATAAAGGGATGAACTTAATCTGTATAGTTTGACAATAAAGTGAAGAACTAAATCTGTCAAGTGGGTTTAGATAAACTGAATCTGCATAGGGATGAATCTGCTGTTCTATGTGGTTTAAATAGCATATCATAAATGCCTTTGTAGTTGATTTTTCCTGAATGAGTATATTCTTTCCCTAATTGTGTTTTTTCCCTGAATGAGTTCATATATGGGCAGGCACCATGTTTCTCCCTGAATGAGTATTTCTTTATGTAAATTTCATTTTATGACGTTACCCGAATGAGTCCTGCAATTTTCTGAATGTATAAAGGTAAAGTTTACACTATTTCAATATTAGCAATACATATATACGCCTCAAATCATATATGTTCTTTAGTTGCTGTTTCATTTGCTGGCCCCTTTAGTCACATTAAGCATTTATTTTACACGTGTTTACATCTTGATGCAAATTTGAATTGATCTGATCATTATTTCTATATGTGTGTTTATACATCTAGTCTATCTCCTTGTAACCCATACTAAGTAAGCTTTGTTGAACCTTTTCCCAGGTATGGCACCGAAAATCACAAAAAAACCTTGAGTTGGCGATCTCAAGGTGCGACACAACGGTTCTTTGATGCAACCAGGAAACCCTGAAATTCCATTGATAGTAGCTGAATGTCCCGAGGCAATGAATATATACAAAGAATTAATTAGCCTGGGCCTCATACTGGAGAGAAGGTCGAGAACTTAAAAGCCTTACACTGAATATATCAACGAGCATGGATGGTTGCACTTCATCGTACGGCCCGATCGTGCCAACAAGACGTTAACATGTGAGGTCTTGTCCCTCTTGAATTACAAGAATTCAGCTAAGATTTACTTTTGTGGGCAGTACGTTATGCTTGCAGCAAATGTAATCAACGAGTTTTACAAAATCACGCTGAAACTAGCAAGTGTATACCAAGCCGCTGAAAAGGCAGTAGAAAAATCTTCCTGGGAGAAGATCATAAAAGAAATGTGTATTGACAATGATGAAGTTATCGAGAACCTGCATCCAGAATGGCCTAGCATTGAGAAAAGGTATTTGACTGACGAGATGAATGTATGGTACAACTTCATTGTTGTCTGCCTACTGCCAGTGAGAATGAACAGTGAGGTGTATCGTTCGCGTATGTTGCTGCTGTACAAGATCAAGAAGAACTTGAGCATCGATGTTGGGGGTATGATTAAGGGATATATCTAGGATTGCATCAATGCACACAACCGTATATGTTTCTCCTCCCTGATTACTGTCTTATGCGTGGAAGCTGGTTGCAAATTTAAAGATGATAATTTTACACTGATGCCCAAGCTTCCCATCAACCCTTAGATATTATCGAAGAAGAAAAAAATTGCTATGTCATCAAGGCCGACAACAAGTAAATTGTCCACGGAGAATTCAGATGGGGACATTGAGGCATTGAAAGTGAGTGTAGACCACTTGGTGTGATGGACTGAGCACGTTGGGAAGATCCTGACAGCCATGTGTGGCGAGAGAATCAAGGAGGTGAGTCCAATACCTATTTTAGATTCGCCATCTTCCAACATTGGGGAGGACACCTCGCTTAGGGATTGAATACCCACATTCAGCTCACATCTTGAATTTCTCTACATGTTGATTTTGCTTGCTTAATATTGATGTTTTTTTTGGGATGTTGATTTCTAAAACATTAGTTGCTTTTCTGTGGATTTGACTTGTTAGTTTATGAATGTTGATTTTGGATGCTATTAGATGTGGGCATATATTTGCTCTTCATGTTTTTGTCTCAGTTGAACTAGACAAGCAGCTGCACACAGCTGCTCTCAGTGGAAGCATAGTTAATTTAGGCTTATTTTATCCTAACTGAATGAAAAAAGTTGCAACACGCTGCAGCTTTTAGCCGCAAAAAAGGAAATCAAAGCTTATTTTATCCAAGCTTTACCAAAAGAGCGGCAGCACGCTTCCGCTTTCAGAGCTGCTCCATATAAGTACCAATTAGAACATAGTTTTAGAGTAGTTAAGAGCATACAAAACACAACATACTACAAAAATACATAATTTTCCTAGAGAATTCACTGCTTGTAAGCCACTAGTCTTCAACCATCTTCCTCTTTTTGGATTGAACATCTCCAATTTCTTGGCCATCTTCATCTATCAAAATGCCATTTATGTGTTTTCTCCGTATTGCTCCTACCTCAATCTCGTCGTCAATCAGAAAGGGGGGAAATAGAGGGGAACTCTAACTTTTCACTCGTAACTTCAAAATCAATTTCATTATGGAAAGAGTATTTCTTACCTTGTAAGACAACAGACCAACCTACTTTGAACGGATTATTAATGTAGAAATATTGTCTTGCTTGTTCGTCTAAAAAAAGCTGATCATTTTCATATGCTTCACGACTCTTGTCAACCAGGGTAAATCCCAGTGGGTAATCAGTTCGAACTACAGTTGTGTTATCAAACCATTGGCACTTGAAAATCGGAATCTTGAATTCTCCATAGCCAAGATCCCAAATCTCTTCAATAACACCATAAAATGACATCACAGCTAGGACCGGTGTATTGTCTTTCTTACTTACTTGCCACATTGTCTCCAACTCAATGTATACCCCACTGCTTTGTGTTGTGCTATTTGAATCTTGGTCCCTAGTAGCAAAAGAGAAACCGTTCATGTCATATCTGGAATGCCTCAAGACCGTGCAATTAGGCTTCCTTGCAAATGTTCTAATTTTCGGGTCCTAATCACCTACATTGCATCGATCATAAAACCAATTCACAAACGTGTCATTATGCCAAAAACCAAGCTTTATTAGGGGGTCACGTGGGATGAAACTCTGTGATCAAATTAAGGTGCTTGGTCACATAAGCTGTAGTCTCCCTACAATTCCTCAAGACATACAAATGAACTAACATCAGATCACTATTCAATGGAGTAAATAACATTCCCCTTGACCTCGATTTGTCCACCTTCCTTCCCACATGTTGATTCTAGGGCACCCCAAAATTTCTCTGTCTTTCTAAATAGCTAGAGCAAAATTTAATTACTTTTTCAGTAGCCTACCTCTCAACAATACTAGCATCCGGCCGACTCATACATTTCATGTATCCCTTAAACAATTTCATGTAACGCTCAAAAGGATACATCCCACGCATACCAACTAGACCACATATCTTTATCTCCCACACTAAATGAACAACCACGTGAACCATTATATCAAAAAAAGCTGGAGGGAAATACATTTCCAACTTTCATAGCACAACAACAACCTCTTTTTGTAGGACATCCAAATGGTCTCGATTAATAGACTTCGGACATATGGAACCAAAAAAGAAAGAAAGTTTAGTGACTGTGTACCTTACGTCCACCTCCATTACTCCACGAATAGCATAAGGTAACAGTTGTTGCATCAAAATATGACAATCATGAGATTTCAACTCAGTCATCTGACAATCCTTTGTAACTGCCTGACTAACGTTCGATGAATAACCAATTGGGACCTTCACTGATTTCAAACTATCACAAAGTGAGATTCTCTCCTCCTTTGACAATGTACAAGGTGCAGGGGGCAAGTAAGTCCTCTTACCCTTCAATTCTGCAGCGAGGTCATTTCTGATTCCCAAATCTACCAAGTTAACCCGGGCATTCAAACTATCTTTCATCTTCCATGAAATATTCAAGAGGGTGCCTATCAAACTTTCACAAACATTTTTCTCAATATGCATCACGTCTACGCAATGCCTAACCTGAAGCTGCTCCCAGTACAGTAGACAAAAAAATATTTACCTTTTCTTCCATGGACCATCATAATGTATTCTGTCCTTGCCTTTATGTTTTCCCAACACCACTCTCAATTTCTTAACCTTCTTGTGAATCTGCACACCAGTAGTGGTATATGGGATTTCCTTCGTTCTTTCCCCCAACAAAATTGACTACATCATCTCAGTATTTATGATTTCCTTGCAGCCATTTTCTATGGCCAAGATACACAATCTTTCTTCCATGGCTTAGCTGTTTGAATTCTATCTTCTCCTCACAAATAGGACATGTTTTATACCCCTTCACAACATACCCCAATAAATTTTCATAGGCTGGAAAATCATTGATCGTGAAAAAAAGCATGGCACGCAAGACATTCATATGGCCATCAAATACCATCACCTTCTTTTCTTCCCACAATATCTTCAAATTATCAATCAATGGTACCAAATACACATCAATGTTGTTTCTAGGTTGTCTAGGACCTGAGATTAATAGAGGCATCATAACATATTTCCGTTTCATGCACAAATGAGGGGGAAAATTATAGATAACCAACATCACGGGCCAAGAACTATGTTTCGATGACATATTTTCAAATGGATTCATCCCATAAGTGCACAAAGCAAGTCATAAATTTCTAGCTTCTGAACCAAATGTAGGATATCGCTTGTCAAAGTTTTTTTATGTTCACCGTCTGTCAGATGTCTTATCTTGTCGTCCGTTGGTCTTTCCCACTTTCCATGCCATCGCAAGTTCTTTGCATCCTTTGAATTTTCCATTAACCTCTTCAAACTTGGAATTAGTGGAAGATACCACACTTCAACGGGACCTTCTTCTTCTTCTTAGCCAAACACCCACCAACATCGTTCCTCTCACCTTTATATCTTGAATGTTTGCACACAGGACATTCAACCGCATCTTTAAAATCACCATCATATACCACACAATCATTAGGATATGCTTGTATTTTCTTGTATTCCAAATCAAGTGGACACAATATTTTCTTAGCCTCATAAAAGTTTTTTAGTATTCCATTTCCTTTCTGAAACTTATCCTTTAGGAGCTTTAGGAGTGAATTGACACTTGTTTCACTCCAAGAACTTGTAGATTTCAAATTGAAAACCTTCATAAAAAAGGAGATTATGGTATCCTTACTTTTACATCATGGATACAATGACCTCTCTTTTTTGTCAAGCAAAGCACTCAAAATTTTAGGCTTCCCCTGAAAATCTCTTACAATGTCATTGAACATAGCATCAGTGGTACAATTGTTTCCATCTTCCTTGTCAAACCCACCACCCTTATGTTGATGGTCTACCTCTCCATGAAATGTCCAAACAATGTAACCTCTATCAAATCCGTACTTAAGAAAGTGAAATCCAACAATCCCATGTTAATCAAACCGTTCACGACACAAGCCTCTTTTGCATGGACAAAGTATCCTCTCCTCCCGACCATAGGCATAATCAAGAAACGAATCTATAAATGCAATATATTCACCACTCCCTCTAGCTACACTTGGATAACTAACCACTTTTCCCTGCAAGCATCGATTCTCGGTCTATTGAATCTAAACATAATAATAAAAACAAGTAAAACAATATTCATTTTTTCAAACACAATAAAAATAAACACAATCAATTTGCTACACAATACTAAAAATGTCATGTGTATGTGTATATGTATATGTATCAACTTGTTCATGGGATATATATATATGTGTGTGTGTGTGTGTGTGTGTGTGTGTGTGTGTGTTTGTGTGTGTGTGTGTGTACCATCTACCAAAATAAACAAAACCATGCTTACATCCACAATCATTTACACTCTCACAACATGATAACTTAAAGCACAGAAACCATTAATAATTACAAATAAACTCTCTCCATGCATGCATTAATTGTTATTATCACTACTATTTAATTGAAATTCACAAAAGAAAAGGAAAACTTACATTCATGGGTCTTCATTGCTTTGGGTTAATGCTCACCATCCAAACAAATCTTTCATCAATGAAGAGAAAAGGGGATTAAAAGTTCAGATCTAGTTTTTGAGTGGTAGTTCGGAGCATTTAATGCTTAATTTAGCACCAATTTTTGTGAATAGCACGTAAACCGGTGCCATTTTTCCCAATAGCATCGGTATCAACCAGTGCCATTTTCCCCGCTTTATTTGGATTTATTTTAACCCTATTTTTTGTTATTTTTTAAGCACCACAACGGATTCTTCCAATGTATCATTTCTGGGTCTAATGGAATTCATAGGTATAGGAAGAATCCTTAGATTTTTACTTTTGACCATATTTCGATTATTAATGCGATATAGCACGACCGCTACTACAAAGAGTATTACACCCTTGATCATGAAATATTGATTGCTTATTGAACCCCGTGAATTGTGTGAAAGTAGGATACTCCAAATTTGGGGGTCAAAATATTTTATAAAACGTTCTTGGTGGGAAAAAATGTAAATGAAAGATCCCACGGAATTGAACTGGGTCCATGAATCTAAGAAATAGTTATAATTCTTGATCTCTTTCAATATCTCTCTTAATTAAAAAATCTAGGATTTGAATTGATGTCCTTTCATTGATTCCTCCTAAATTGCATTGATTTATCCTAAAGATTTCATTTCAATTGGAATTTGATTATTCACCATGCACGAGGATACCTACTAAGCATCATGGCTAAATGGTTAAAGCACCCAACTCATAATTGGCAAATTTGTAGGTTCAATTCCTGTTGGATGACCGGTGGCAAATTTTTCATAGCACCGGTTTTTGTCATTTTTAGCACCAATTTTTAAACCGGTGCTAATTTAACACCGATTTTTGTGATTTTTAGCACCAATTTTGGACCGGTGTTAATTTAACACTAGTTTTCATCATTTTTAGCACCCATTTTTTTACCAGTGTTAAATTCACAGTGGTTGTTAGAAAAAAAACCAGTGTTAAAAATTTAAAAACATGTGTAAAATTAACTACGGTTTGAAAACCAGTGCAAAAAACCAGTGCTATTACAATTTTGGCACAAGTGTTAAAAACTGGTGCTAAAAAACTGGTGCTAGAGGGGGGTCTTCATGCATCTTTGGTCTGTAGGGAGACACCTCTTGAAGCTATAGAGAAGGAGGAGAATGTGTCTCCTTTGAGAGAGAGAGAGGATAATCCTGGATTCTCCGATGTTAACCTTGGCGAGGATCCAGCCCCCGTACCTATTGACCTCAACCTTTCACTCCTTCGAACAACTGTGGACATAAACTCTCAAAACCCTCGATCCGACTTAGTCATCCCTACAGTCGGTGCCACTTGATGCGTCTCCAACAACCAACTAGTTCGTGGGCTTGAGTTCTTCTCGAATAGACCTACAATAAAACAGTTCCTAGGGTTGCTGAGAAGGCCCTCAACCTTTCACTCCTTTGAACAACCGTGGACATAAACTCTCAAAACCCTTGATCCGACATAGTCATCCCCACAGTCGGCGCCACTTGAGGGTCCAAGAGAAGGCCCTCCCCTTGCGACCATCATTAGTGATTTTAGGCCTTCAGAAGCCTCTGAAGGTGTCTTTATAGAAACCTACTTCTCCTATTTGTTGTGCTATTGATTTAATTGTTATTGACTGACTTTCTCTCTCTTTCCTTTTCTAGGTGGTCTCGCTAGGGGCTTACAGAAGCAGAGGCCCACGAAGCAGGGTCAGGCTCCTTCCAAAGGGACCATTGCCTCCTCGAACCAGGCCTTTACTCTCCCAAATCAGGAATCTCCTCTCTCGAATCTAGCCTCCCCTCTTGCAGTAGGAAGCGGAAAGCCTACTTCAACCATTGGTGATGAGTAGCCACCTCACACTAGGAACGTTTGCCAGAAGACAAGGGTGAATAGAAACAATATCAATAGCACCACACCAGGATGATTGATAGGAGCACATGGCAGTGAGGATGTTCATCAACAGTCCCTCCAATTCAAAGATGCGGTGTCCATTTCCAAGATTGAGCATTATCATTTGAGGGTGCTTCCTCCCCCTCGAGGATTGTCATCTCTCTCAAAGGAGACACATTATCCTCCTCCTCTATAGCTTCGAGAGGTGTCTCCCTGCAGACCAAAGATGTATTTGACCCCCTTTCTAATTTGAGGTCTAGATTTGGAGGGTGGTAGAAACCAATCTTGCCACTCGCAGGGGACCTCCTTATGTAAGGGTGGCACATGCCTGGCGGCTAGTTCCCAAAGGCATCTAAAGGAAGCAATTCAGTTATTGGAAAACCCTCTCTTCTCTAAGACTGTTAGCCACCTGATCAGATACGCCTTCTCCAGCATATACCTGATAAAGGTAGGCTATTGGGGGTTGAGAGCCCCACCTTGTAGTTATTCCGAAAGGCCAGGGCGGTAATGCTCCCAACGTGACCCTATCATCCCTTGGAGGAGGGGTGATTTGATAGCCAGCCGCTGCCAGGACCCGAGCTTCTCGTTCCACATCTTGATTTGGGGTCGCCCTCCCCGCATTATTATTTCAATGACCACGTGTTGAACATAGTTTTCCATATATGAGTCTCCGAAGATCCCGCAAACCTTCCATCTCTCGGGTCGGCTACCCTTTCGAGTAAGGAATCAGTGTTTCCTTGCTCTTGCTCTTCCATCATTTCCTGCATCCTCGAGGGCTTTGGCACATCGTTCTAGATTGTCACTAGGGGATTTGTACGAAGCGCCACTGAGGTTTGCCCCCCTTCATGGTCCACACCTGTAACAGGTCCTGCATGCAGCTCCATTCCCGACATTTGAATATTAGCCATTTCGACGTCCTCGACACGGGCGTCGTCTTCTACTCTTGGATTCTCCAATGTTAACCTTGGCGGAGATCCAGTCCCCTATACCTATTGACCTCAACCTTTCACTCCTTCGAACAACCATGGACATAAAATATCAAAACCCTTAATCCGACTTGGTCATCGTCACTTGATGTGTCTCCAACAACCAACCAGTTTTTGGGCTTGAGTTCTTCTCGAATAGACCTGCAATAAAACAATCCCTGAGGTTCCAGGGGTCGGCATTCTGATTCTTAAGTTAGCCCAAGTGCTTAATATGATTAAGATAGAATGAATGATAAGTAAATGCGTATCTTGTATGTATACTCCATGTTCTAAATAATGTTCTCCCTAATTATTGCCCTTAATTACCCACAAATGCGGCAATTAAGTTAGGGTATTAAATATTCCCCTAACTGGGCTGCCACACCTTCGGCCTAAAGGCCTTCCCAGGCTTAACCTCTATCAATAGTAAAGGGCTCATGTTAGAACTACAAATGCTCCAAAAATACAGAAAATGATTGCTCATCTTTCTCATTATGGTAGAATTCATAGAAATAATGTGTTCTACAGGTTTTAGAATCATAAAGCCATCATCGAACCTATCTTCGACCCTCGTTGACTCTCGAAAACATCATCGACCATAAAAAAAAAGATCAAATTGAGAGGTATTCCCCATCATGGATGGAAGTGGTGCTATCATTGATAAGCTTTCTATCATTGAGAGCTCGTTGGTTTTTGTCGATGTTCAATGCCATCAGTCACTGAAGAAATTCTCTATCGAGATCTAAATGCCTCAAAGATGCCGCCTGTTCGCCTGAGATGCTCTAATAATTTTGCTTTCTTTCTTGTCTTAAGATTCTATGCTTCTTATATAGTCCACACAAATGCTAACATCTAACGCATCTTGAACATTTCTTGCATAGGGAAGTATTCATACACGTGGGAGTGGATATGCTTCATTACATTACATGTTATGGGAGAAACCGATGGTCATCGCAGGATGTGGTCGTATGCTGAACATGGGATGAGCTACTATAATGACTAAGGTTGGGTTCTATTCCAAACTATCGTCGCTTATCGAAGAGCTTCTCCATCGAGCTCAATGCCGTCATTTGCGAAAGGTTTTTAAAGTGCTGAAAATACAGATGAAATGTTGTAGCAGAAACAAAGAGAAGAGAAACAAAGTGAAAGAAAAACTTGTTTCAAGAAGAAAACAAATGAAAACAAGAGTTTTGGTGCTATATCCTTGTCTGCATATTTTGATGCTGAACTTATAAGCAAAAATACAACTGAGGGAGCTATATTCATGCTATGACTCACGCAACAACCATGCAATGTGAGTCCTAAAATCATGCAACAAACTATTTACTTCCATGCAACTAACAACCTGACTTAGTCATGAACGTGAAGGCTAGTAACATTCAAAAGTTTACTAAAAATAAAACCTAACAAATGCTGCAGTAATGCTGCAGTAAAGGAGAGGAAGGAGATTATTCAACAAATCACCCCCTCAAGCTTCTGCCGCATCTCAATGAACTTGATCCTTGGCAATGCTATTGTTAAGATATCAGCTAGTTACCCATTGTTGCTAACATGTTCAACATTCATTGTCCCAATTTCGATACACTCTCGAATGTAGTGAAACTTGGTGTCAATTTGCTTGCTTCTACTATGGTGCACTAGATTCTGAGTAAGAGCAATAGCAGATTTGTTATCTATCAGAAGTTTGAAACCACGTTCTTCACACCCAACTAGTTCACCGATGAGTCGACTGAGCTAAACGCCTTGACATGCTGCACTGCCGCTGCAACATACTCTGCTTCGCAAGAAGACAAAGCAAAAATCCATTTCTTTTGTGAAGTCCACGAAACCATGTTGCTCCCAAGGAAGAAGGCTGTCCCAGAAGTGCTTTTCCAGTCATCTATGTCGCCGACGAAGTCACTATTGCTATAGCCGACTAGTTTAACATCACATCCACCTGACTTGTAGCAGCATCCATACCTTAGAGTACCTTGAACGTACCTAAGTATTTGTTTAATTACAGACCAATGTTGAGTACTTGGAGCTTCCATGTTTTGACTTGCGATGCCAATCACTTGAGCTAAGTCTAGCTGTGTGTTTACAAGGTAGTGAAGACTACCAATCACCTTCCGGTACATGGTTACATCCACATTGCCTTGATACACCTCGATCCCACGATAGTAACGAAGAAGACCTAGATCACTCATCTTCAAAACTTTCTGCATTTCTCCCTTGAACTCAACAATGTCTTGAACATTCATCCCTGTGATAATTAAGTCATCTACATAAATGCCAATAAGAAGGAAGCAATGCGTGTTGCCTCTCCGATATAGTGCATGTTCAAGTTGACACCTTGTAAATCCAAGAGAAACAAGAGACGTGTCCAGTTTGGAGTTCCAAGCCCGTGGAGCTTGCCGAAGCCCGTGCAATGCTTTATTTAGTTTCAGAACCTTTCCATTATTGGCACTATCAACGAAACCCAGTGGTTGCTTCACATAAACATCCTCAACAAGATCTCCGTTTAAAAAAGCCAATTTCATGTCCATGTGGTGCACCTCTCACCTTTCATTTGCGACGAGGGCAAGCAATAGCCAAACCATCTCCATTCTTGCCACTGTAGCGAACACTTCCTCGTAGTCCACACCTTTACAACGAGCCTCGCCTTGTGGTTAAATTTTTTTCCCGAAGGGTCCTTTTTAACGTTAAAGACCCATTTGAGTCCAATAGCATGGTGGTTCCCCGAAAGTGATGAAAGCTCCCAAGTTTTGTTGTCGAGGATTGATTTCATTTGCTTCTTCATAGCATTTGTCAAAGCTATATCTCCAAGAGCCTCTTCAACACTTGTTGCCTTCTCTGCGGCCAAGAAGCAGTGACCACTTTCTTCAACATTTTCGATTTCTTTGGTGGCATTATACAAATCCATAACCAACCTGTAACGTTGCAGGCCTTATATAGTGTTGATGTTGTCTTCGTGTGTATGAGGTGTTGCCCAATATGTCTTTAATGGAGTACACTCTGGGGGGTCTGTGGTTCGAATTCTGGTGCAGCTTGCATGGGTGCGGGAATAGTGTGTTCACTTGTAGAGTAGACAAAAGTGAACGTGTTCTCTCCTTTTACTGATATTGTCTCACTGGAAGCTCCCCATTTCAATGCCTGGCATTCCTCAAACACGACATCCCTTGTTATGTACACGCCTTCCAATCGGATCGTAGACTTAATATGCCTTAGCACCTTCCTCATAGCCAATGAAGACCCCTTGAACTAATCGGTCCGGCAATTTGTCCAATCCTGGGCAAAGCTTCTTCACATGTGGGACACACCCGAATGTTTTTAGATGGTGAACATTTAGCTTCTTCTCGTGCCACACCTCATATGGTGTCATGCCATCTAGACTCCGTGTCGGTGAGCGATTGAGTGGATAAACTGCAAATTTCAATGCTTCGCCCTAGAATGTTCTGGGCATTGCCATTGACTTCATGAAGCACCGAGCCATCTTAACCACCATCTAGTTTTGCCTCTCTACTACCCCATTCTGCTAAGGCGAGTAAGAGGCAGTTGTGTTGTGCTTAATCCCACTTGCATCACAGAATTCCTTATACTCATTGGAGTTGAAATCTCCAACACGATCCGCACGTAACACAAGAAGCTTGCATTGATGCTCGGCTTCCGCTACCAACTTGATTTTCATGAAGTGTCACAACATCTTGTCCTTTTTCCTGAGTAGTTGAACCCACATGTATCGACTATAATCATCAATAACAAGTACAAAATACCTTCTTCCGCCTGCTGTTAGAGGTGCAATTGGACCATACAAATCTTTGTGGGACAATTGTAAGTGACGATTTGCTCTGAATGTTGTGGCCTGCGGGAATGGTGTCCTGTGTTATTTCCCGATTGCACAACCATCGCAAAGATCTTCCACATGTTTAATGTAAGGAATTCCATGAACCATTTCTTTGCTTGAAAGCTTATGCAATGCCCAGAAGTCAAGGTATCTGAACCGCACATGCCACAACCATGCTTCACTTTCCTTCTATGCTAAAAGACTCACATGAGTCACAAGGTTCAAGTTTAGTGTGAAGAGTCTGTTGCGCAATCGTGAGACCCAAGCCAATACCTTTCGACTCGTTCACATGAAAAACTTGAGACGTGTTACTGTTCTCATTCCCAATCTGCACCATGAGTAGTGCAGGTTCTTCCCGATCGTGTTTTGCCTTTTTTACATTCTTTCGCCCAATGACCAGCTTTCCCACAATAATTAAAATTGCCTTTCTTGGGTCTCCCGTACCTGATGATGGTTTTTCCTTGCTTCCGATCGGTGACTTCAGTTTAGTCGCGGCTTTGGTTTTTCTAGTCACCTCCGCCCGAACCTTGCTCTGGTTCACGTTGTTATTGTTGCACTTGCCACTCCTCCTCGGTAAGAAGTAAGAAACCTCCATCTAGTGCATAATCGTCGAGCTCCTCACATTCTTCAACTACTAAAAGCCATCAAGTGAGCTCTTCAATGGATAAATTTTTCAAGTCCACAAGGGATTCAATCGCTATGGCTATTTGCTTGTACTTTCATGGTACACTCCGAAGGAATTTAAGCACTGCCTTGTGCTCGTCCACTGAATCGCCTAGCATCTCAAGATCATTGACGATTGCTATGAGTCAGATCCCAAAAGACTCCATTCCCTCGCCATCCTTAAATGCTAGATTCTCAAACTCCATCTGACAAGTTTTTGCCTAGGCCTCTCAGATGTGTTCGATGCTAACTCATATGACCTTGAGTGTATCCTATGCCTCATTGGCGGTTATCTTGACTCCAATGGTATGAACCAACTCCGGCGAGACTACTCAAAGGAGTGCCAAAATTTCCCGCCGATCATCATGTTGATCACCCAGACCATTCTCGATCACCTCCCACAAGCCTTGTGCTTGAAGTTGCACCTTCATAAGGATCACCCAATCCGCATAGTTGGTCCATGTGAGAACCTAAAAGTACGCAGCACCATCGTTCTCCCTTATAACCCGCTCAACTATGCGTGTCTCACTTCCTCCGCCCGTCTCGTTGGCTCGACCAAGTTTTGGCCATTCAGATGGTTGTGGTGTGGATGCTTCTCCATTGTTTTTGTCACTAGCTGCTCCTGCTTCTTATCCTGCCATTTTGTCGAAGCGGATCGAACATCGAACGACTACAAAAGTCTTGGATCAAACACCAACACTCTGATACCACTTGTTGTAGTAGAAACAAGGAGAAGAGAAACAAAGTGAAAGTAAAACTTTTTTCAGGAAGAAAAAAAATGAAAACAAGAGTTTTGGTGCTATATCCTTGTCCACATTTTCTGATTCTGAATTTATAAGGTAAGATACAACTGAGAGAGCTACATTCATGCAATGACTCACGCAACAACTATGCAATGTGAGTCCTAAAATCATGCAACAAACTAGCTACTTCCATGCAACTAACAACCTAACAAATGCTGCAGTAATGCTGCAGTAAAGGAGAGGAAGGAGATTATTCAATAAAATATTGGTCTGCTGGGTCCGTTCGAAGCTTGCAACCCTCGTTCTCAAGCATGCCATTTGAAGGTTCGAGCGCTCATCCTTTAGTAGCTCGGCGTAAGCTTCCCGCCCTCGTCCTCAAGCATGCCAAACCCGTTGAAGTTAAGTTCCCCAATGTCGAGGTTCTCGATCTCCCATCCCTCGAAGATCTCTTTCATCACCCGTCGAAGCCACTATCCACCTATTAATGATGGCTTCTCGTCCCTTGTGTGCTTTAATAGATGCGCTTATTTAAGCATCTATCAATTTGTCCATAGAACTAAGAAGGGAGTTTTTAATTGATGATAGAGAGCTTGTTGTCATCATCAAGCCACCTTGCCTTTTGTATAAAGCCTCTCAACAATCTGCCCAGTCTGGATCGCTGCCGCTATCCCTCGAGTAGTCTCTCGAGTTCGTCAAAGCTTGATCCGTCGAAGAGTTCCTCCGTTGGTTATTAAAGAAATCCTATGTCGAAAGCTTGCCCCTCGAAAGTTGGTTCGTCAAAGACCTTATCTGACGAGATATAAGTATTTCTTGTGAATCAAGTTTATGAAGTTTAAACTCTTCTCTTGAATTCAAGATTATTAGATGTTTCCCTAGTCTGAAGATTCCTAGGGAGTACGAGTTTCTCCTACTCTATGCTTGTGAAGAAATGTGGTCTTCACCCAATTATTCATGAATATTCACTTTTTTGGAGGATAGCTAAGAAAATCATTCAAAACATTGAATTTGCAACACTATTATCATCCCATGCTTAGCAAGTTGAAGCATTATTTCTTTGACTATATAGGTTCAACTATCATGGTTTTTTGGCAAGAGCCATTTGGAAGTAATGTTCATAACCCATGCTTGGAGAAAGAAGGAGGATTTCTTGGGATATTGGGATAAGTTTTGTTTGAGAATCATTGGCCATTGGTGAACTTGGAGTAGTATAAATAGGGGATGAATTTAGTATTTCAAACACACCTCAAGCATAGCATTCCTTTGCTACTTGCTTTCTTGTCCCTTTAACTCTCCTTTGTAGTTGTAGAAGCCAAAGCCCTCATATTTATATTTTGCCACACAATTCCTTCACAGGTGGTAGGCAAAGCCTTGTAATACTTTCTCCACATATAGTGAAGCTTTCGGTCTTGTCCGGCCATGAATGTAGGTCAACTTGACCGAACCATGTAAATCCTTGTGTCCTTTATTTCCTTTATTTTCTTTACGTTGTCTTTGTGATCCATCTTTTTGGGCTAATAGATATCTCGTGAGATTCATATTCCTAACAATGCTGAATTGGAACAGCTCAAATATTTATTGTATTCATCAAGGCTGTCTCAAAAGCTCATAGAAGAGCTCGTCACGACCTCTGTTCGCAAGGAGTAGTTTGCCATATCAGTTGCCAAACCTATATTTGTTGGAAAATGACAGTTAAAAGGTTGAAATTCATCAACTTTTGGGCATCATTTTGAGTGGGACCCGAATGGATTTTGGGTCAGTGGGTGTCATTTTTGGGTTCTCCTCCACAAGTACTATAAAATATACTATTTAAACTCTCAAAATGGATCAAGGGTGAATGATATATGGATGTTTTAAATGTCACTCTTGAAAGAGAAAAATTAGGCAAAAATTGGCCCAGATTAATTTTTCTTTAGACTGTCCAAAATGCGTATGGACCGCATGGAAGTCTCTGGAAAGCCCAACCACAAAGTATATATGGAATTGCTTGTGTGTAATTCTTAAGAGATAAGAACAAAATACTTCCATATTTTGTGAGATAACTTGTCTTAAATAAATGTACAGTTTACCATGTTTAATACAATCAAGAATATTTGTGCAAATATTTCTTCCTTTTCCGACAGATTTGATTCGAGTATTCATGGAATGTCTCGGATTTGGTGAGTTGGGAATTGGAGAATATTCTTCTCTAATTACAGAAAATTAGAATATCATGTTTCCATGATTAGGGTCTCTTAGAGCAGTATAAATAGAGTTTCTAAGTCTGTCAAAAAGTTTTGTGCCATTTATCAAGTCCCTCCATATTCTAAACTTGAGTCTTCTTTCTGTCTTTCTCGAAGTTTTCATCCGTTACTCTGTCGAGACGATAGTCTTTCGGGCCTTGTGTGAATCCGAGGTAACTCTTACGTATTAATTGTTACCTTAGATGGTTTTACCCTAGGGAAAGATGTCCACGATGGGACTCATTCGTTTCAAGGGCAGCGAGTTTACTCGTGACTCCATCAATTTGTTATTGATTAAAACGTGATTTATTTCTCCCATGTATTGCTTTAATTATTCATAATTTAAGCTTTCTAATTGTATGTCTAAATAATTAATAAAAGTATATTATTAAAAAGAAATATATGTCCAACAGTCTTGAAACGAATGATTTATTTTGTTTAATTATATTGATTCGATCGGAAATCGCATATTGAACGAAATGTGCAATCTGCATGAATAAATTGGGAATCAATGATTCAGTCTTGCATGGAAAAATATATATTCCAAATGTTATGTCTTAATTAAGGCTGTTTGAAAATTACATTATGGAAATATCATGTTGTATTTGTCCAACGAACTTTAGGTTTTAGGTTTTTGTGTTATAAACTTGAACTTGCATGAATTGCGACATAATTCATGCTATACATGTTATACTGATTGTTGAAAATCCGAGGCTTTAATTTACCAGAATTACATGTTGTATATTCATTCGGATTTGCATGCTTCTGTGAGAAAATTGTATTCCGGAATTTGATGCAATTTAAACTGGAAATTGCATGATTGAAAAATATGTTTGAAAATTATGCTTTAATTTTCTGCAACAATTTATTTCGAATTCGGTTACAAGTTTCGAAATTCATTGGTTTCGAATATTTTGTGAAATATTTATTTGCGACATGAGATTTGTACATATATTTAACAATGGAAATATTTTGTATGTACGCATTGGTGAATCCGAGTATACACGATTGTATATCTTTTATGGAAGAGAAACTAGGCATGAAGGTACGACAAGATTTATTGCTTAGTGGCATGAAAGAGTTAAAAGAGTTGACTTTTGGTCAAGAGTTGTAACAACTATTTTGCAAACAATGGTACGTATACACGTTAATTAAAGTGAATCATGGCATATGCTATATATACATATATTGATTGGATTATATTTGATAACCATTTGCGTGAATCTGGACGTGAACATGATTTTGTTACAAAGAGAGTTATGTGAATAATATTTGAACATGTATGTCTAGTACACTAAGGTTATCGAATTTGATAGTGAATGGATTTGGTTATATTAATCCCTTAATTATGTGGAAAAATGAGTTGAGCATGTATGTTAAATTACATGGCATAATTATGGAAATATGCTAATTCCGTGATATTCATGCTTATGAGATTAAATGTTGATATGGTAAGAAATCATATTTGATTCTTTGCATGAAAGATTGGATTAAATTTAGAAAAAAATGCCATGAGTTGAGAATATTGGATCAGATATTATTATTCAATTATTTGAAAGCAGTATATGGTTGGAAATTATGAGATATGTTTAATTTCCAAAGCCCTTGAAATATTATAGTATTTGTTTAAATACTTGATCAAATGTTGAAAAACCTATTTTGCATGGTATAATAATTTGGTTGTGTAGGCTTCTCGTGTTGGTTAAAAAAAATAATTTAAACCACATTTTGTGTGAGAATGTGCTGCTGGTGATTCATGACTTTTATATGCTTGGTCTGAGAATCGCATGCAAAAAATTGGTAAACTTCATTTGCAATTAAACATGACATCTCTCGGCAAGAGTGTAATATATTTGTGCATGAATGAAGGATGTGACATTGGGTTATTTTATCCATGATGTATTCTCGTTCATTTAGGGACTTGATTTAGCTGCATAAACAAAAAATTTAGATCTATGATGTGTCTAAAATTGTGTTATGCTTTTATATGCTATGATTATAGTAATTGTTTGGGAAAGTGCCCTTTTGATGCAATGAAAGGTTTGACAAGGTTTGTCACGATAATTGGCTATCTTGATTGATCGTTTACGAGCATATAACTCACGAGTGACAATTGTTAGATTGCACAGATAGAGCATATGGGCTCGAAGTTTGACATATTCTGGTTATTTTGTATGGCTTGATAAATGTGAACGTGAAGACATTAGTTTATGACTATGTCTAGGGTATTGGTTCTAGTGAACCATGGTATAAACCCTAAAGTATGAGTTATCATGACTATGCTAAAAAGTTTGATTACATGTAATCAAAGAATTGAGGGAAAAATCTCAAGAATTTGGTTGAGAAAACTAAGAATCCCGAGAATGGGAATCCCAAGACTTTTTGTCAAATCTCTTGATTTATGTTTGAAAAATCTAAGAATCATGGGATAGGGAATCCTAAGACATTTGGTCAATTCTCTAGATTTTTGGTCGGAAAGCCTTAGAATTATGAGATAAGGAATCCTAAGACATTTAGTCTAGAACCCCCAAGACACGAGGTTTTGAAAAACTTCACACGTGTGGGGATGTTTAATAAAACTAGCCCAATGTGGGGGGTAGACGAAACCCCAAAAATTCAATGACTATATGAATTTTGATAGGTACTTGAGATGAAAGTCGTCATGAGAGACTTGAATCAAGTTGTTCAAGTCGGGAGGAATTTAACTCGAGCCGAAAGGATAAACCTGAAATTGAGTCGAGCAGTGCACTCAAACTTGAGTCGAGCAATGGACTTGAATGTGTTTCGAGCATAAAGGCACTCAAGTTTGATTTGAGGAGTCTGAAAGTAAAGTGCAGTTGTACTGAAACTTGGCTTTAAAATGGGCATGAAATTGTGTGGAGTTGGTAAACTCACACTGCGCCCCAGTGATAGTTAATCGAATCCTCGATTGATTGATACTACATTGGTGGTGGTATTGGTCGTGCGAAGAAGAACGATTAATTGAGATCGGGAAGTTTAGTTATATCTAATTGAAAGGGAGTTGAAGGAATAAGAGAGACTTCTGTGATAAAAGATCAGTACATGAAGGTGTTTTGATTGTTAAAATGATCTAGCCCTAAAATAAATTTTATGGGTAAGAACCTAGTGTTTGATTCGTTATTGAACACACGGAAATTTTAGTTAGTGGGGTTTGTAAATTAACAAAATCACACATGTGATGCATAGAAGCCATAGGTGGATATATGTGACCATGATGTGAAGACACATAATCCTTTGGTGAATGTGATTCACAATGTTAAAAAATTCGCAAGGTCATATGGTGGTTGAACGAAATCGCTAGAAATGATCAAAGTAATGTGGAAGAGCCTTTACATTGGCTGGCGATCTTTTAAATAAGATGACCCAAGGAGGAAAATAAAACTCCTCATAGAGCCATCCTAAAAGTTCTTTTGAATGTGGGGTCAACGTATTGCGAAGGTAGTAAAAGTAATACTTAAACAGTATCTTTACTAGATATGCACAATGTTGAAGTGCTATCAATCTCTTGAAATTCACAAGAAATAATATATGGAAACTAGAAATACATTTTAATGGAAAGTGTATTTTGTGGAAGTTTTTGTAAGAGATCATGATTTATCTTAAATGGACTTAAGAGTCAATAGATGAAATCATTAAGGATCAGAGATAAACCAATGAAGGAAATGGAATTCCATGAAATACTTTTTGTGGAAAGTGGTGATCAAATGAGAGATTGATCTACCATGATTGCATATCACTAGAGTACTAGTAGATTTGAACAATTAGTAAGTATATTTGTGTACTTGATGGGTGTTCTCTAGACGTGAGAATGAGTCCAAGGGTAATGGTACTTGCTATCAAGGCTTCGTGAAAGCTAGAAGTACATCTAATGGACCCAAATGGTTATTTGGGGATTTAGATATTAAAATCTGAATAGAGCAAAATGAAAAGCTCAATGCTTCTAAATGACCCATCATATGACCAAACTAATTGTTGTTTAGCCATTGATATTGAATCAATAAGTTTGATGAAGGTGAATATGCTAAGGGACACGGAAAATGACCATGTCATTTATGTCTTTGAATTGATAATTTTCTCATTGATAGAAAAATTGATACGATAATTGAGTCTCTTGAAGATATGTCGTATTCAATGGAATAACTCTAAACATTATGAGTTACCTTTTGTAAAGGTGAGGTGTCTCTTAAGAAGATAACTCAAGAGTCGTTGATAGTCTGAAGTACTAATTAAAGTGCACATTAGACAATTCTTACAATGAATAGTAAGATGATACACGAGTAATCCAGAAATGATCACTGGAAACAAGCTGTGTGTGTGACTCATGGATATGGCTTGAGTTGTGTAAAGAAATGGCTCTCTCTTGCTAGATTCATAAAGGAATCTAAGTCCATTGTATTGGACAAAAATTGGGAAAGATATACCTTAGGATGACCAAAGCACTTGTATGCTTATTGGTGTAGCGTAAAGCCATATCGATGATGGTGTGCCTTGACAAAGACACTTTACCATTGGATGACTACTCTCTATGAGAATTATC
This sequence comes from Rubia yunnanensis, assembly GCA_037428765.1. Classification (NCBI taxonomy): domain Eukaryota; kingdom Viridiplantae; phylum Streptophyta; class Magnoliopsida; order Gentianales; family Rubiaceae; genus Rubia; species Rubia yunnanensis. The sequence continues at coordinate 27,109,028 of CM075069.1, read as the reverse complement.
GATGTTGACTACGTAAGGTCAATATGATAAGAGTTGTGATTCTTTGACAAAAGGCTTGAATCAATTTCTTGATGAAGAAATTGAATCGAGAGTTAGTTGAGAACTCATCAAAAGGAATATGACTAAGTCCACTAAATGGTGGGTTACGTACATGGACACCCAACCTATGTGACTGGAGATCCCAAGATCTAGGTTCAAAGGGACAACTAAACTGCAAAGACCCATCGCGATCACTGTGGGGGTTTCATACCTCCTGTCTTATTCCTATGATGAAGAAACAATGATGTGAATGGAGGTTAAGCATTAAATTGCTTTTAATGATTCGAGGCATCGAGTGTGTAGTACTGGAAAGAGTGCAATAGTTTACGGAACTACTCTTATGCCAAGAATCACCTATGTAAGAGAGAAGTGTGGCCGCTTTGAAAGGGAATTGTTGGGACACAATTCTTTAGAAACCTTACAGAACTAGGCGTGTGCCATGGCTTGATTAATGGACACAACCGAGGAAAGCGCAAGGGCTAGGAAAGATGTCTGTAGGAAGTGCGTTGTCATTCACACAAGCGGTAGGGGAAGTTTAAGGACATCGCGTCTACTTCCTAACCAGTGGACTAAGTGTACTCTCTCAAGGGAAAGTTCAAAGGGTGACACCTACTTATCCTATGCAGTATCTGTGTCGTCAAAATAAATCTATCACCAAGTCAAACTCTGTGTCTAATGTGATTGTTCTGATTACTACATCAATATCTATTCATGTGGGGGATTGTTGGAAAATTATGGTTAAAAGGTTGAAATTCGTCAACTTTTCAGCATCGTTTTGAGTGGGACCCAAATGGATTTTGGGTCGGTGGGTGTCATTTTTGGATTCTCCTCCGCGAGTACTGTAAAATTGACTATTTAAACTCTCAAAACGGATCAAGGGTGAATGAGATATGGATGTTTTAAATGTCACTCTTGAAAGAGAAAAATTAGGCGGAAATTGGTCCAGATTAATTTTTCTATGGACTGCCCAAAATGCGTATGGACCACATGGAAGTCTCTGGAAGGCCCAACCATATAGTATATTTGGAATTGCTTTTGTGTAATTCTTAAGAGATAAGAACAAAATACTTCCATATTTTGTGAGATATCTTGTCTTAAATAAATATGCATTTTACCATGTTTAATACGATGAAGAATATTTGTGCAAATATTTCTTCCTTTTCTAGCAGATTTGATTCGAGTATTCATGGAATGTCTCAGATTTTGTGAGTTGGTGATTAGAGAATATTATTCTCTAATTACAGAAAATCATAATATCATGTTTCCATGTTTAGGGTCTCTCAGAGCAGTATAAATAGAGTGTCTAAGTCAGTTAGAAAATTTTGCACCATTTTCTCAAGTCCCTCCATATTCTAAACTTGAGTTTTATTTATGTCTTTCTCGAAGTTTTCATCTATTGCTCTGTCGAGGTGATAGTCCTTCGGGCCTTGCGTGAATCCGATGTAACCCTTTCATGTTAATTGTTACCTTAGATGGTTTTACCCCGGGGAACGATGTTCACGACGGGACTCACTCGTTTCAAGGGCAGTGAGTTTACTCGTGACTCCATCAATTTGTTATTGACTGAAATGTATTGCTTTAATTATTCGTAATATAAGTTTTCTGATTGTATGTCTGAATAATTAATAAAAGTATATTATTCTTGCATATGTAAATTGCTTGTTCAATTTTTATTATTTAATTTTCGCATGATAAAATCAATATATGTCCAACAATATTCTCTATTTTGTAGTAGACTTTTGATCTACTGAGGCACGAGCATGTCGATCCCTGGAAAATGTCCACAACTCCATTTTTTCCATTTCTGTAGCAAATCTCAAAGTTGAAGGTTGCGGATCTTTCAGGGTATAAAAAAAATACTTTAAGCATCATAGGGCTATTGAGTTTATTGTTATTGACTAACTTTCTCTCTCTTTCCTTTTTCAGTGGGTCTCGCTAAGGGCTTAAAGAAGCAGAGGCCCTTGAAGCAGGGTCAGGCTTCTCCCAAATGGACCATTGCCTCCTCGAACTAGGCCTTCACTTCCCCGAATCAGGCATCTCCTCTCTCGAATCCAGCCTCCCTTCTTGCAGTAGGCAGCGAAAGGCATGCTTCGACCATTGGTGATGAGCAGCCACCTCACACCAGAAAGTTCGCCAGTAGACAAAGGCGAATAGCAATAATATCGATAGCACCACACCAGGATTATTGATAGGAGCACATAGCGGTGAGGTTGTTCATTAACAGTCCCCCCCCATTCAAAAGATAAGGCATCCATTTCCAAGATTGAGCATCATCTTTTGAGGGTTCTTCCTCCCCCTCGAGGATTGTCCTCTCTCTCAAAGGAGACACATTATCCTCCTCTTCTATAGCTTCGAGAGGTGTCTCCCTACAGAGCTCTGGATTCGGAGGGGGGTAGAAACCAATCTTGCCACTTGTAGGGGACCTCCTTATGTAGGTTTGCCCATGCCCGGCGGCTAGTTCCCAACGACATCTAGAGGAAGTATATCAGTTATGGGGAAAACCCTCTGTTCTCCAGGACTGTTAGCCACTTGATCAGATACGCCTTCTTCAGCATATGCCTGATAAAGGTAGGCTATAGGGGGTTGAGAGCCCTACCCCGTAGTTATTCCGAAAGGCGATAATGCTCCTAGCGTGACCCTATAATCCCTTGGAGGAGGGGTGATTCGATAGCCAGCCACTACCATGACCCGAGCTGCTCGTTCCACATCTTAAATTAGGGTCGCCCTCCCCGGATTCTTATTTCAATGACAACGTGTTGACCATAGGTTTCCATATACCCCAAGATCTCGAAAACCTTCCATCTCTCGGGTCGGCTACCCTTTCGAGTAAGGAATCGGTGTTTCCTTGCTCTTGCTCTCCCGTCATTTCCTGCATCCTTGAGGGTCCTGGCACATCATTGTGGATTTGCACCAAACACCACTGAGGTTTGCCCCTATTCGGGGCCCACACCGGTAATAGGTCCTGCACGCAACTTCATTCCCGACATTTGAATATTATCCATTTCAACGTCCTCGATACGGGCATCGTTTTCTACTCCTAGATTCTCCGATGTTAACCTTGGAGGAGATCTAGTCCCTGTACCTATTAACCTCAACCTTTCACTCCTTCGAACAACTGTGGACATAAACTCTAAAAACCCTCAATCCGACTTAGTCATCCCCACAGCCGGCGCCACTTGATGCGTCTCTGACAACCAACCAGGTTGTGAGCTTGAGTTCTTCTCGAATAGACCTGCGATAAAATAGTCCATGGGGTTCCAGGGGTCGGCACTCTGATGCTTAAGTTAGCTCAAGCGTTTAATATGATTAAGATAGAATGAATAATAAGTAAATGCATACCTTGTACTTATACTCCATGTTCAAAATTAACGTTCTCCCTAATTATTGCCCTTAATTACCCACAAATGTGGTAATTAGGTTAAGGTATTAAATATTCCCCTAACTAGGCTACCACACCTTCGGCCCAAAGGCCTTCCTGGGCTTAACCTCTATCAATCAGTATAGGGCTGGTGTTAGAACTCCAAATGCTCCATAAATATAGAAAATGACTGCTCATCTTTCTCATTATGGTAGAATTCATGGAAATAATGTGTTCTACGGGTTTTAGAATTATAAATCCATCATCGAACCTATCGTCAACCCTCGTTGACTCTCGAAGTCATCATCGACCATCACAAAAAGATCAAATTGAGTGGTTTTCCCCATCATGGATGACAGTGGTGCTATCATTGACAAGTTTTCTATCATCGAGAACTCGTTGGTTTCCGTCGATGTTTGATGCCATCATTCACTGAAGAAATTCTCTGTCGAGATCTAAATACCTTAAAGATGCCGCCTGCTCGCCTGAGATGTTCTAGTAATTTTTCTTTCTTTCTTGTCTTAATATTCTATGATTCTTATATAGTCCACACAAATGCTAACATCTCACGCATCTTGAACATTTTTTGAATAGGGATGTATTCATACATTTGGGAGTGGATATGCTTCATTACAGTACATGTGATAGGAGAAACCGATGGTGATCGCAGGATGTGGTCGTATGCTGAACATGGGATGAGCTACTATAATGACTAAGGTTGGGTTTTATTCCAAACTATCGTCGCCCATCGAAGAGCTTCTCCATTGAGCTCAATGTTGTCATTTACGAAAGGTTTTTAAAGTGTTGAAAATACAGATGAAATGTTGTAGCACAAACAAAGAGAAGAGAAACAAAGTGAAAGTAACACTTGTTTTAGGAAGAAAACAAACGAAAACAAGAGTTTTGGTGCTATATCCTTGTCTGCATTTTCTGATGCTGAATTTATAAGCAAAAATACAACTGAGGGAGCTATATTCATGCAATGACTCACGCAACAACCATGCAATGCGAGTCCTAAAATCATGCAAGAAACTAGCTACTTCCATGTAACTAACAACCTAACTTAGTTATGAACATGAAGGCTGGAAACATTCAAAAGTTTACTAAAAATAAAACCTAACAAATGCTGCAGTGCTACAGTAAAGGAGATGAAGGAGATTATTCAACAAATCACCCCCTTAAGCTTCTTCTTAATCCCAAACTTGAATGATTCCAAGCTTCTGCCGCATCATGATGAACTTGATCCTTGGCAATGCTTTTGTTAAGATATCAGCTAGTTACCCGTTGGTGCTAACATGTTTGACATTCACCCTTCTGGTTTCGATACACTCTCGAATGTAGTGAAACTTGGTGTCAATGTGCTTGCTCCTACTATGGTGCACCAGATTCTGAGTAAGAGCAATAGCAGATTTGTTATCTATCAGAAGTTTGAAACCAAGTTCTTCACACCCAACTAGTTCGCCGATGAGTCGACTGAGCTAAACGCCTTGACATGCTGCACTTGCCGCTGCAACATACTTCGATTCACAAGAAGAATAAGCAAAAATCCATTTATTTTGTGAAGTTTACGAAACCATGTTGTTCCCATGGAAGAAGGATATCCTGGAAGTGATTTTCCGGTCATCTATGTTACCGGCGAAGTCACTATCACTGTAGCCAACTAGTTTAACATCGCCTCCACCTGACTTGTAGCAGCATCCATACCTTAAAGTACCTTGAACGTACCTAAGTATTTATTTAATTGCAGACCAATGTTGAGTATTTGGAGCTTCCTTGTATCGACTTGCGACACCAACCGCATGAGCTAAGTCTGGTCGTGTGTTTACAAGGTAGCGAAGACTACCAATCACCTTCCGGTACATGGTTACATCCACAACAGCGCTTCCATCTTGTTTGCTTAACCGGAGTCGATTCTCGATTGGTGTGTGACATGGGTTGCCCCCATTCATGCCAGCTAACTCCAAGATTTTACCAACTTATGCACCTTGGAAAATTGTGATCTCACCATTGCCTTAATGCATCTCGATCCCAAGATAGTAACTAAGAAGACCTAGATCTCTCATCTTGAAAACTTTATGCATTTCGCCCTTGAACTCAACAATCTTGAACATTCGTCCCTGTGATAATTAAGTCATCTACGTAAATGCCAACAAGAAGGAAGCAATGCGTGTTACCTCTCCAATATATTGCATGTTCAAGTTGACACCTTGTAAATCGAAGAAAAGCAAGAGACGTGTCCATTTTGGAGTTCCAAGCCCATGGAGCTTGTCGAAGCCCGTACAATGCTTTATTTAGTTTCAGCACCTTTCCATCATTAGCACTATCAATGAAACCTGGTGGTTGCTTCACATAAACATCCTCAACAAGATCTCTGTTTAAGAAAGCCAATTTCATGTCCATGTGGTGCACCTCTCACCTTTCATGTGCAGAGAGTGCAAGCAATAGCCAAACCGTCTCCATTCTTGCCACCAGAGCGAACATTTCCTCGTATTCCACACCATGCCGCTGAGCATACTCCTTTGCGATGAGCCTCGCCTTGTGCTTAACGATTTTTCCCAAAGGGTCCTTTTTAACGTTAGATAACCATTTGAGTCCGATAGCATGGTGGTTCGCCGGAAGTGATGAAAGCTCCTAAGTTTTGTTGTCGAGGATTGATTTCATTTTCTCCTTCATGGCATTTCTCCAAGCTATATCTCTAAGAGCCTCTTCAACACTTGTTGGCTTCTCTATGGCCAAGAAGTTTTAACCGCTTTCTTTGACATTTTTTATTTCTTTGATGGCATTATACAAATCCGTAACCAACCTGTAATGTTGCGGGTCTTGTGTAGTGTTGATGTTGTCGTCGTGTGTAGGAGGTGTTGCCCACTATGTCTTTAACGGAGTAGGCTCTGGGGTCTGTGGTTCGACTTCTGGTGTAGCTTGCTTGGGTGCAGGAATAGTGTGTTCACTTTTAGAGTAGACAAAAGTGAACGTGATCTCTCCTTTTGCTGATATTGTCTCGCTAGAAGCTCCCCATTTTGATGACTGACGTTCCTCGAACACGACATTACTTTTCACTTACATGCACATTCCAATCGGATCGTAGACTCGATATGCCTTAGCACCTTCCTCATAGCCGGTGAAGACCCCTTGAACTAATCGGTCTGGCAGTTTTTCCAATCCTGGGCCAAGCTTATTCACATGCGGGACATACCTGAGTGTTTTTAGATGATGAACACTCGGCTTCTTCCCGTGCCATGCCTCATATGGTGTCATGCCATCTAGACTCCGTGTTGGTGAGCGATTGAGTAGATAAACTGCAAATTTCACTACTTCACCCCAGAATGTTCTGGGCATCCCCATTGACTTCATGAGGCACCGAACTATCTCAACCACTGTCTAGTTTTTCCTCTCTACTACCCCATTCTGCTGAGGCGAGTAAGAGGCAGTGGTGTTGTGCTTAATCTCGCTTGCATCACATAATTCCTTATACTCATTTGAGTTGAAATCTCTAACATGATCCGCACGAAACACAAGAAGCTTGCATTCATGCTCGGCTTCCACTACCGACTTAATTTTCTTGAAGTGTCGCAGCATCTCGTCATTTGTCCTGAGTAGCTCAACCCATATGTATCGACTATAATCATCAATAACAAGTACAAAATAACTTCTTTCACCTGCTGTTGGAGGCATAATTGGACCACACAAATCGATGTGGGCCAATTTTAAGTGACGTTTTACTCAGAATGTTGTGGCCTATGGGAATGATGTCCTGTGGGAATGGTGTCCTGTGTATTTTCCCGATTGCACAACCATCACAAAGCTGTTCCACATGTTCAATGTAAGGAATTCCACAAACCATTTCTTTGCTTGAAAGCTTATGCAATGCCCGGAAGTGAAGGTGTCTGAACTGCGCATGTTACAACTATGCTTCACTTTCCTTCTACGCTAAAAGACTCACAGAAGTCGCAAGGTTCAAGTTTAGTGTGTAGATTCTATTGCGCAACCGTGTGACCCAAGCTAATAACTTCCGAGACCGATTGAAAATGAAAAGCTTCCCATCTTCAATGGTGATTTTGCATTCATTTTCGTCAAGTTGTCTGAGGGAGATAATGTTGCTTCCCAAGCTTGGAATGTAGTAGACGTCAGTATGAATTCGATGGTCCCTTGTAAGACACATGAACATTATTGTTCCTCTCCCACGTATGTCTATCACCGAGTTATCGCCAAAATGAACGGTGCCATGTACTGCCTCGTCAAGAGACCTGAACGCAGCTTTATCACTGGTCATATGACTACTGGCCCCGGCGTCGGGGTACCACACTCCATCTACTACGATTACCGGCATCATCTTCTCCTCGTTCAAATGCACAACTTGAGATGTGTTACTGGTCTCATTCCCAATCTGCACCATGAGTAGTGCAGGTTCTTTATCTCCTTCTGTCTCGGTGCACGCAAGGTTTGCATATTCTTCCCGATCGTGTTTTTCCTTTTTACATTCTTTTGCCCAATGACCAACTTTCCCACAATAATTAAAATTTCCTTTCTTACTGCCTCCCGTACCTGATGATGGTTTTACCTTGCTTCTGACCGGTGACTTCGGTTTAGTCGCGGCTTGGGTTTTTCTGTCATCTCCGCCAGAACCTTGCCCTGGTTCACGTTGTTGTTGTCATGCTAGCCACTCCTCCTTGGTATGAAGTAAGCAACCCCCATCTGGTGCATAATCGTCGAGCTCCCCGCATTCTTCAACTACCAAAAGCCATCTAGTGAGCTCTTCAATAGATAGAGTTTTCAAATCCACAAGCGATTCGATCGCCATGGTTATTTGCTTTTCTTTCATGGTACACTCCGAAGGAATTTGAGAACTGCCTTGTGATCGTCCACCAAATCGCCTAACATCTCAAGATCATTGATGATTGCTGTGAGTCAGATCCCAAAAGACTCCACTCCCTCGCCATCCTTGGATGCGAGATTCTCAAACTCCATCCGACGAGTTTGTGCCTTGGCCTCTCGGGCTCGTTCGATGCCAACTCGCACGACCTTGAGTGTATCCCATGCCTCCTTGGCAGTTGTCTTAAATCCCAGGGTACGAACCAACTCCGATAGGACTACTCGAAGGAGTGCCGACATTGCTCGCCGATCATCACGTTGATCAATCGGACCATCCTCGATCATCTCCCACAAGCCTTGTGTTTGAAGTTGCACCTTCATAAGGATAACCCAATCTGCATAGTTGGTCCGTGTGAGAACCAGAAAGTACGCAGCACCTCGCTCTCCCTCATAACCCGCTCTACTAAGCGTGTCTCACTTCCTCCCCCCGTCTCGTTGCCTCAACCAAGTTTTGGCCATTCAGATGGTAGTGGTGTGGACGCTCCTCCTTTTTTTTGTCACCAGCTGCTCCTGCTCCTCATCCTGCCATTTTGTCGAAGCAGATCGAACACCGAATGACTACAGAGTCTTGGATCAAACATCAACACTCTGATACCACTTGTTGTAGCAGAAACAAGGAGAATAGAAGCAAAGTGAAATCAAAACTTGTTTCAGGAAGAAAATAAATGAAAACAAAAGTTTTGGTGCTATATCCTTGTCTGCATTTTCTGATGCTGAATTTATAAGTAAAAATACAACTGAGGGAGCTACATTCATGCAATGACTCAAGTAACAGCCATGCAATGTGAGCCCTAAAATCATGCAACAAACTAGCTACTTGCATGCAACTAACAACCTAACTTAGACATGAACATAAGGCTGAAAACATTCAAAAGTTTACTAAAAATAGACCCTAACAAATGCTGCAGTAATGCTGCAGTAAAGGAGAGGAAAGAGATTATTCAACAAAATATTGGTCTGCTGGGTCCGTTCGAAGCTTGCAGCCCTCCTTCTCGAGCTTGCCATTTGAAGGTTCGAACGCTCGTCCTTCAGTAGCTCAGCGTAAGCTTCCGGCCATCGTCCTTGAGCATGCCATAGCCGTTGAAGTTAAGTTCCCCAATGTCGAGGTCCTCGATCTCCCATCCCTCGATGATCTCTTTCATCACCCATCGAAGCCACCGTCCACCCATCAATGATGGCTTCTCGTCCCTTGGGTACTTGAATAGATGCGCTTTCTTAAGCATCTATCAATTTGTCTGTAGAACTAAGAAGGGAGTTATTAATTGATGATAGAAAGCTTGTTGTCATCATCAAGCCACCTTGCCTTCTGTATAAAGCCTCTCAACAATCTGCCCAGTCCGGATCGCCGCCGGTGTCCCTCGAGCAGTCTCTCGAGTTCGTCAAAGTTTGATCCATCGAAGAGTTCCTCCATCGGTTATTAAAGAAATCCTATGTCGAAAGCTTGCCCCTCGAAAATTGGTTCGTCAAAGACCTCATCTGACGAGATATAAGTAATTCTTGTGAATATAGTTTTTGAAGTTTAAACTGTTCTCTTGAATTCAAGGTTATTAGATGTTGCCCTAGTTTGAAGATTCCCAGGGAGGATGAGTTTCTCCTACTCGATGCTAGTGAAGAAAGTTGGTTTTCACCCAATTATTCATGAATATTCACTTCTTTGAAGGATAGCTAAGACAATCATTCAAAGTATTAAATTGCAACACTATTCTCATCCTATGCTTAGCAAGTTCAAGCATTATTTCTTTGACTATTGGGTTTCAACTATCATGGTTTTTTGGCAAAAATCATTTGGAAGTAATGTTCACAACCCATGCTTAAAGCAAGAAGGGGGATTTCTTGGGATATTGGGATAAGTTTGTTTGAAAGTCATTGGCCATTGGTGAACTTGGAGTTGTATAAATAGGGGATGAATATAGTATTTCAAACACAACTCAAGCATAGCATTCTTTGCTACTTATTTTCTTCTCCCTTTAACTCTCCTTTGTAGTTCTAGAAGCCAAAACCCTCAAATTTATATTTTTCCCACACAATTCCTTCATAGGTGGTAGACAAAGCCTTGTAATATTCTCTTCACGTGAAGCTTCCGGTCTTGTCCGGCCGTGAATGTAGGCCAACTTGACCGAACCACGTAAATCCTTGGGTCTATTATTTCCTTTATTTTCTTTACATTGTATTTGTTATCCATCTTTTCGGTCTAATAGATATCTCGTGAGATTCATATTCCTAACAATGCTGAATTGGAACTGCTCAAATATTTATTGTTTCAATCAAGTTTGTCTCTGAAAGCTCGTCGAAGAGCTCGTCGAAGAGCTCTGTTCGCAGGGAGTAGTTTGCCATGTTATTTGTCAAACCTATATTCTCTGTTTTGCAGTAGACTTGTGATCTACAGAGGCACGAGCATGTCAAGCCCTCGAAAATGTCCACAACTCAAATTTCTCCATTTCTGTAACAAATCACAAAGTTGAAGGTTGCGGATATTGCAGAGTATAAAAAAAATACTTCAAGCATTATAGGGTCGACGAGGGTTTCGAGAGGCTACAGAGAAATGCTTCGAGTGTCTACGAGGCTTTGAGAATGGATGGAGGCTTCTGAACATCGACGAGGGCTTCGAGTGTGGCCGGAGGGTTTCTTATCACAAGGTCTTTATTATTAATGAGTCACTCTTTGCCAGCAAAGACATAGTTGGCATTTCTTCAAACATAGCCACCCCAGTATGTTGTTCTCATCCTTGTTATATTAATAACCTTGTCAGTTTTTTTTTTATTTTCATTTAGTTCACCCATGTTCTCCATTTCATTTAGGAGCATTTAGGAGCATTTAGGAGGTGCATGCAATTCACCCATGTTCTCCTTCTCATTTAGGAGCATTTAGGAGTATTTAGGAGCTGTAGTTATTCCTACATTTGTAACTTATTTTTCAACTCTTTTTATAGCCAAATGAATGAAGAAAAGTAGTAAGTTTTTTACTGCACCAAACCTTTTCTTTGTGCTCTGGTTTTCTTTCAAAACCAACATTTGGTATCAGAGCACGCACGATCACGGCGACAATGTCTGGCGAGAACGAGATTTCGATGTCGCCACCGCGGGGACGTGGAAGGCAGCGTGGACGGAGCATGGCACGGTGGAACCATAACGAAGTGATCGTCCACGAACGGACAAATCTTGGCGGCAACATTGTGTATCCTACGCTGACAGCAACCAATTACATTGAATGGTCCCTTGTGATGAAGATCAATCTACGCGCCCAAGGGTTGTGGCAGGCAGTTTCCGGCGAAGGCGAACCAGATGAGCGCGAGGACATGGCGGCGTTGTCGGCGCTAATACGAGCAGTCCCGCCTGAGATGGTGCCAGCCCTAGCCGTGAAAAACACGGCTCATGAAGCTTGGGAGGCAATTAGAATGATGCGAGTCGGAGTGGATCGTGTGCGAGAAGCGACGGCGCAACGACTACGCAAAGAATTTGAACAGATTGCATTCAAGGAAGGTGAATCACTCGATGCTTTTGGCATGCGCATCACAGGCATTGTCAATAACCTCCGCTCTTTGGGTGACGCCGTCGAGGAGGTGAAGGTGGTTCAGAAGTTCCTGCGGGAGGTTCCGAGCCAGTACGCTCAGATTGCGTGCTCGATTGAGACACTCCTCGAGCTGGACGGCATGACTGTTGAGGAGCTAATCGGGAGGCTACGGTCGGCTTCTGAGCGGTGCTTCATAAATTCCACGGGCAATGCAAGTGGTCAAGTCCTCCTCACGGAACAGGAATGGATTGCACGTGGTAAGAGCAACAACCCCGGGAGCAGCGGAAAAGACAAGGGTTTCCGAAAATGGAAGAAGCTAACAAACGGCGGGCGAGACGGTGGCCAGCGTGCTTCGAGCGGCGATCGTGACATGACGAATGTGAAGTGTTACAATTGTAACAAGTATGCCGGCCATATCTCCAAAGATTGCCCTGAACCACGGCGTGAACGGAAGGGACGAGCAAACCTTGTGCAACATCAAGAAGATGAGGCATCACTACTTGTGGTGAGACTACACTCTCTCACAACCGGGACTCAGGCAACCGACGGTCATGTGTTGCTCAACGAGGTTCGGTCACAAGCTAGGTCGACAAAGCAAGCCGGCCAATGTGACATAACGTGGTTCCTGGATTCAGGAGCAAGTGCCCACATGTGCGGAAGACGTGATCACTTCTCCGAGTTGGACACAAACGTGCGAGGCTCCGTCAAACTTGGAGATGACACCTCAGTGGAAATTGAAGGCATTGGCACGATCCTCTTCACGTGCCGAAATGGTGAACACCTCACGCTCACGGAGGTGTACTACATACCCCGACCACACAGCAACATCGTCTCCCTAGGGCAGCTGGACGAACTCGGGTACGACGCGCACATTCGGCATGGATGGATCCATCTACGTGACCAGGACGGGCGTTTGCTCGCGCGGGTGCCGAGAAACTGCGGGCGTCTCTACGTGTTGTACCTCAACCTGGCGCGCCCTGTGTGTCTAGCCGTGCACGGCTCCGAAGATGGATGGAGATGGCACGCACGTTACGGACACATGCATTTTGAGGCACTCTGGCGTTTGTCGCGTGACAACCTAGTGCATGGTCTCCCAATGATTGATGACGCAGAGCGGCTGTGCGACGCCTGTCTCGCGAGGAAGCAGAAGCGAGCAACATTCCCTAAGCAGGCTTGGAATCGTGCGAATGAGCGACTCGGCTTAGTGCATGCGGACTTATGCGGGCCGATCGATCCACCCACGCCGGGAGGTAAACGATATTTCCTTCTGATGGTAGATGACCATAGTCAATATATGTGGATTTCTTTGCTTGCCTCAAAGGATCAAGCCGCGGACGCGATCAAGAAGATAGTTGCAGCAACTGAACTCGAGAGTGGGTGCAAACTGAAGGCACTACGCACTGACCGCGGTGGTGAGTTCACCGCCCATAGTCTTGGTGATTACTTCTCGGATCACGGCATTCATCGGCAACTCACGGCACCATATACGCCGCAGCAAAACGGCGTAGTTGAGCGACGAAACCAAACCGTGGTTGGAATGGCTCGCTGCCTTTTGAAGGCTAAGGAGATGCCGATGAAGTTCTGGGGAGAAGCAGTGACGACGGCGGTCTATTTCCTGAACCGTGGAACGACGAAAAGTGTAGCGGGCAAGACACCCTACGAAGCTTGGTACGGACGTCGGCCAAGCGTGCAACACCTGCGTGTTTTTGGGTGCCTAGCTCACGTCAAGACCACCGACCCACACATGAAGAAATTGGACGACAGGAGCAAGCCAATGGTTCTGTTTGGGTATGAACCAGGTACAGCGGCGTACCGTGTCTATGACCCGACCACGGATCGAGTGAAGTGCTCCCGCGATGTTGTTTTCGACGAGGACACCGCATGGGATTGGAGTAACTCAGCAGACGGCAAAGAGAAGCGCAATCCGCCGATAATGGAGATATTTTCTGTCGATCATTTTGTCTCAACTGTTGCAGGTAACCACACGACAGAAAATGGCTTGTCCTCGCGTGTTGGAGTTTCACCGGAACCGATGAACAAGACACGAACAAGGAACCGTCAACACCGACTGCAACACCGACTGCACCAATGGTCGAGTTTGTATCCCCGCCAACTGCTGCAACGGAGTCATCTCCGGGCGAGGAGGCACCTCGACGGTATCGTACGATGGATAATCTACTTGACTCGACAATCCCTGTTGAAACCAGAGATGATGAACTGTGTCTCCTCATCGCTGACGAACCGACGTCTTTCACTGAAGCCGAGAAGGATGAGGGGTGGCGAGCAGCGATGGTGGAAGAGCTGGCTAGCATTGAGACGAATCAAACATGGTATCTTTCTGTGCTACCTGCAGGAAAACGAGCGATCGGACTGAAATGGGTTTATAAACTCAAACGCGACGAAAATGGAGAGGTGATGAAACGGAAGGCGCGATTGGTCGCGAAAGGCTATGTGCAGCGTCAGGGGGTGGACTTCGATGAGGTTTTCGCTCCTGTCGCGAGGTTGGAAACAGTGCGAGTACTGATCGCACTCGCTGCTCACCATGGCTGGCCCATTCACCATATGGACGTGAAGACCGCCTTTCTCAACGGTGAACTGACCGAGGAGGTTTACGTTCAACAGCCACCAGGGTTTGTAATTCAAGGCGAGGAGCACAAAGTTTTACGACTTCAAAAGGCTCTCTATGGCCTTCGTCAGGCTCCGAGAGCTTGGAACGCGAAGCTTGATGCTAGTCTTCGCGATCTCGGTTTTGAGCGTAGTGAAGCTGAACACGCAGTCTATCGTCGAGGTAATGGAGAGCTGCTGCTCCTAGTTGGTGTTTATGTCGACGACCTAATAATCACTGGAGCCTCAATCCTAGAAGTGACCAAGTTCAAAGCAGAGATGATCAGTTTGTTCAATATGAGTGATCTCGGAAATCTTAGTTATTATCTAGGGATTCAGGTACAGAGAAAGGATGGTGAAATTACTCTCTGTCAAGCAGCTTATGCGAAGAAGTTATTGCAGAGAGCGGGAATAGCTGATTGCAATCCATGTGCTGCTCCAATGGAGGCAAGACTCAAGCTGCGAAAAGTTGGTGAAGGAAGTTTAGTTGACGCCACATTATACAGAAGCTTAGTGGGGAGTTTGAGATATCTGGTGCACACAAGGCCAGACATCACATATGCAGTCGGCTACGTTAGTCGATTTATGGAGGAGCCTCACTCGGATCACTATGCAGCAGTGAAACATCTACTTCGTTATGTGGCAGGAACTCTAAATTTTGGAATTTCTTACAGGAGAGGAGATGGAGTTCTGAGTTTGACAGGATATAGCGACGCTGATTTGGCAGGAGATGTAGACGATCGAAAGAGCACGACGGGCTTAATTTACTTCCTCGGCCAAGGTCCTGTAAGTTGGCAGTCGCAAAAGCAAAGGGTGTTAGCAATATCATCCTGTGAATCGGAGTATATCGCAGCTGCAACTGCAGCTTGTCAAGGAATATGGCTTAGCAGGCTGTTAGGAAAGTTGAAAAACGAGCCACCACAAGTACCAAGGCTGCTGGTGGACAACAAATCGGCAATTGATCTCAGCCGAAATCCAGTGTTTCATGATCGGAGCAAACACATCGACACCCGATACCATTTGATTCGAAATTACGTGGAGCAAGGTGAACTTGAAATCGATCACGTCAACACTGAAGCTCAGCTTGCCGACTTACTGACGAAGTCACTTGGACGAGTTCGTTTCCAGGAGCTAAGGAGCAAGATTGGTGTTGCCGACACAACATAAGCAACGACAAGATTAGGGGGTGATTTGTTATATTAATAACCTTGTCAGTTTTTTTTTATTTTCATTTAGTTCACCCATGTTCTCCATTTCATTTAGGAGCATTTAGGAGGTGCATGCAATTCACCCATGTTCTCCTTCTCATTTAGGAGCATTTAGGAGTATTTAGGAGCTGTAGTTATTCCTACATTTGTAACTTATTTTTCAACTCTTTTTATAGCCAAATGAATGAAGAAAAGTAGTAAATTTTTTACTGCACCAAACCTTTTCTTTGTGCTCTGGTTTTCTTTCAAAACCAACAATCCTCATAAAAACTGGTCTTGATGTTGTGCCACACACAGTATTATCCCCGCGTCAGAAGTACCTATTCAACAAGATTTTGGTGTCTCAAATGGCCACTATAATTATGGGTATCATAGAGTCGGTGAGAGTGAAACTGATTCCACGCAGTGCGTCAAGCACTACAAGCTAGTCTAAGCAGAGAAATGCTATGTTTGTGGTTACAGTTGCCACAAACAGCAATTTCATATGGAGGACGCATTACGAAAATGCGTCCTCTCATTTTTTTAATTTTTTTGTTAAATATCGGTAAAAAATGTCAAACGACGAAGGGGGTGATGCCACGTGGCGATGATGCATTTCCGTAATGCGTCCTCCGTGGATATTTAAATTTTTTTATAATTTCAGGAAAAAATAAGGTGATGCCACGTGGCGAATGGTGGTGATGCCACGTGGCGAGGACGCATTTCCGTAATGCGTCCTTCGTGGAAATTAAATTATTTTTGTAAAAATTCTGGTAAAAATGAGGTGATGGAGATTATGCCACGTGGCGAATGGTGGTGATGCCACGTGGCGAGGACGCATTTCCGTAATGCGTCCTCCTTGGAATTTTTTTTAATCTGGTCAAAGTCAAACTATGCAATACTTATCAAACAAACAAAATCTGGTACATTTATGCTAATTTGTATCCATTCTAACTATGCAATACTTCGTTCCTGCACCTACATTCAAGACTAGTTAAAAAAATTCAAATAGCGCGACCCTAAATCATCATTTGACTATTTTCCAAATTATTATCAAACAAACAAAAGTCTGCTTATGCGCAATCTTGACCGAAAACACGTGGATCAGAAATAGTAAGTTACACATTGCAGCAACCCACGATAATTTATTACTTAAATTCACGACTCATTTGAAAGACTACACTCTTGTTGGATTTAGGGCAGGATTTTATAATAAACTTTCTCCCCAATAAATAAAATTCTCCACACGCTTAATTTACCAAATTTAACAAAATATAACAAACATTATTTCATTCACAAATTAAATTAGCACCGTAGTTAATTACAAATCTCATTTCCAACATTTTCAAAAAAAATGTTGGAAACAATACCCATTCCAGGACTCGTTTGAGGAGCTCCGGAGAAATAAATTTATGCAAATTTCTGCTAATTTCCAACATTTCGCTGATTCATTTCCCGAGAAATAAATTAGTTTCCAAAACGAGTCCTCTAATTGATTTCAGAAAAAAGAAAATAAATCCTAACTATTTTCGGAAAAAAAAAGAGAGGACTCGTTTCCAAAACGAGTCCTCTAATTGATTTCAGAAAAAATAAAATAAATCCAAACTATTTTCGGGGGAAAAATGAGGGGACTCATTTCCAAAACGAGTCATCTCAAATATTTTCGAAAAAAAGGGCTTTGGAAACGAGTCCTCTAATTACTTTCAGAAAAAAAAAATACCCCACCTCAGAGGACTCGTTTCCAAAACGAGTCCTCTCAATTATTTTCGAAAAAAAAAAGGCTGAGGACTCGTTTCCAAAATGAGTCCTCTAATTAATTTCTGGAAAAAAAATTGGTCCACCTAGAGGACGGATTTTGGTAATGCATCCTCCACCCTCAGCCTCCAAAATAAAAACCCAGCACGCTTGCGTCCAATTTCCTATTTTCTTGCACACTAAAATCATGAACTCGTCTAAGCAAAGATGACGCTGAGTTATTTGGATTCATCTCCTCGATCCTATCACCTCCATTGTGACCGCATGGCGGGAATGATGTTTAAAGCAAATATTATTGAAATAAGGTTGATGAGTCCATGAAGAATGAAATTCATGAATAAAACGTCAGAAACAAGGAGATGAGAAAGTTGTCAAAAGAAGTGCTCTCGAGGGTAGTTCTTCGAACTAGCCGGCAGTTCCTTGACTTGCCGCTGAATCCTCTCGAGCTCGCCGAAAGGTACGGAATCTTCCCTCCACTGCTCGTCCTTCTATGGGTTTGTTCATTAACTCTCGAAGCCATGATCAACCTTCGAAGTTCTCGTCAACTAGCAGTTGTACTAGAGTTTTTGAAGAGCCCGCTTCATCGACCATCAAGTGCTGCATGTCCTTCGAAGCTTCAAGGTTACAGTCATTATTATGGCTTATTATATAATTATTTTTGGGGTTGAGCAGCTGTGGAAGAATTTGTAGGTTTCGCCGCGGTACGCTCGAGACTTCTATAAATAATGTGGTTGCACCTGTCTTCTATGTTTAGCTTCTTTTAATAATATTGCATTTGATTAACATTTGCATTGAGTATATTGGGAACAAAATATTTCTGCTCATCATGCCATGTGTTTTTCGCCAACAACAAACATTTTGGTGGGGCCTAATTGGGAGTGCTTCGAATTATAAACCAAGTTTGTCTCAGTGGAATATGGATTAGAAACCAAGGTACAAAAACAAGCCTCTTTCATCTTTTTTGTTTCTGTAGGTCATTTTATTTGGGATCATGAAGCTTTATATAAAAGTGGGCTCTTAATATGACCTTTAAATGAGTGGTACGGTGTGAGTTTAAGCTTTATGGTTCGAAGCTTTATTGTTTTCTTAGACTTTGCTCGACCGGTTTTTCCTCGAATGCTTATATTAGAAGGCTGGTCCTCGAGAGATCATCATCGAACCCTTCACTCAAAAGCCTATTTGTCGAGGAGCTTATAATCTAACAAGACTCTCGAAGAATCCTTGCTACGACATTTGGTTTATCTTCTTCTATCTCTTCGCAGAATCGTAACACTCGACGGTGGACTTCTCAAGAACATCTCCTGGTAAGGATTGATTGCACGGATAAACTGCATGCTCGAATATTTTTGCAAGAAGAAAGTTTGTTCTTGGTTGGAAACTTAGATGGCAATGGCAATAGCGCTTCATTTTATGAGAGGGTAGTCCGGAAGAATGTCATCTACGCTGTTTTCTGACATAATGTTCTTCTATTTGATACCGATTGGCTTTGTTTCTGTACTTGCAAATTTGGGTAATCTGAAGAAGCTGCTCCCATTTACAAAAACAATTGTAAATCAGCCGGCTATCAAGACATTTTCAGAGGCCTATCTGCCTCAGATTGCTCTTATTGTTTTCTTAAACTTTGCTCTCTTATTGTTTTCTTAAACTTTGCTCTCTTATTGTTTTCTTAAACTTTGCTCTCTTATTGTTTTCTTAAACTTTGCTACCTATGTTTCACGATGTAACTTCCATCCAAAGGCAGATGATAATTCGTTCCTTGAGAGCTTCATGTTGAAGCCCTCTGTCCCTCGACAGTGACAAGTGACGCCGACGGAGAGAGGCATAGTATCTCAAATACTATAGACTACAGTATCTTGTTGCCGCGGTCCTTCGTCCCTTGAGAGCTCACCGGAACAAGCTCAAGAGCTTGCCTACTCGGAATTCCTGAGTTTACTTTCGAACCTCCATCGAAAAGTCCATCTAAGAACCCGTATTGTCATTAAACTCTCACGGGTTGTAAGAAATTCTATATCTTCTTAGAGATGTTTGCTAAAGGTTTCTCTTTCAAGCCCTTATGAAAAATATAATCTGCATGATTCTTAGGTTTGAGGTCTCTATATACACAAGGCAAATAGCGAGCGGATAGTGATACTCTGGTATGAAGTATATAACTCTCGAGGGCAAGAAGTCTCCGTCATGGCGACCTTCTGACATTTTCCTTCGATAACTTAAAGCCTATGTGGCCTCCCGATGTCATTCCTCGAGAGTATGGCTTTGATATACGTATTTTATGATACACAAAGCTATTTAAGTATAATTGGATTTGAGTAATTGTAAATTCGGGATATTAAAACAAGTTTGGTGGTGCGGAGTGCACATTTGTATAAACTATTTACGAGTTTACATGTTCATATGATAAGGATTAATTGTGTTGGTAATAACTATCATGGCTTGTCCTGGAAAGATATATCATTTCAGAATTTATTATAATTTTGATAGGGTGGTGTGTATTGTCTAACTTCTCTTTGATGGAAATGATAGGGATGGTATTAGATTAAATACGATACATTGAATGTTGTAGTGCAATGTCGAAAGATGTATCGTGTGAAAAATTGCATCATTTCAGAATTTATAATTATGATAGAACTACAATGTCGAAAGATGTATCGTGTGAAAAATTGCATCATTTCAGAATTTATAATTATGATAGGTTCATGATTTAGTGTGGAATGATGAAATGTTATGTCTTTTCACGACATTAGTTTCTTATAAATACATGCATGCGCATGGATGGAAAGATATACACAGAATATAGATGTGAAAGAACACAAAGTACACACGGGAAAACTAGGAATTTTTCCAGACATATATACAACCAAAAACACAGGTACTTAAAAGTATTCTTCTGATTCAAGCCTAGAACAGGAGAGATTCTCGATTGTTTTATCCTCGAAGGGAATTCGTTTAACCCAAGGTTGTAATAGGGTCGAATTACTCTTTAAGGAAAGCGAACGTAACGCGACTCACATCGATATCCAAGAAAAGTTTTACCACAATCATCCAAGCGTGATTTTACCATTCCAATGGAATGCATTATTACAAAATATTCAACAACAAAATATATATACACATATATATACACACACATATATATACACACATATATATATATTTATACACACACACATATATATATTTATATATACATATATATATATATTTTTATATATATAAATTTTTATGTATATATTTATATGTATATATATATTTTATATATATATATATATATTTATATGTATATATATTTATATGTATATATATTTATATGTATATATATATTTATATATATATATATATATTGAAGGGGTGTAGGGTTCCCGTATCAGATATTTGGTGGGTACTTCTACGAAACGTCTTCATCCCTGTTCCTAAATCTCACTACAAATGGAAAGCCAAGCACACATGTAGAGTTAATGTTATTAATGATTTGGTTCGTGCTACCGACTTGAAGTTGGCTTAGTGTGGGTCGTCTCTTGAGGATTCGAGTGGTTTGCTCTTAAGTAGCACTCAGGGTGATATTAGAGTGGTTTGCTCTTAAGCGGCACTCACGGTGATATTCGAGTGGTTTGCTCTTAAGCTGCACTCGAGGTTATATTCGAGTGGTTTGCTCTTAAGCGGCACTCAGGACGATATTCGAGTGGTTTGCTCTTAAGCGGCACTCTAGATAATGATTTGAGTGGTTTGCTCTTAAGCGGCACTCTAGATAATGATTTCAGTGGTTTGCTCTTAAGCGGCACCCAGGGTGATATTCGAGTGGTTTGCTCTTAAGTGACACTTAGGGTGATATTAGAGTGGTTTGCTCTTAAGCGGCACTCAGGGTGATATTGGAGTGGTTTGCTCTTAAGCGGCACTCAGGGTCATATTAGAGTGGTTTGCTCTTAAGCGACACTCAGGGTGATATTCGAGTGGTCTACTGTTAAGCGGCACTCAGGGTGATATTCGAGTGGTCTGCTCTTAAGCGGCACTCAGGGTGATATTCGAGTGGTTTTCTCTTAAGCAGCACTCTAGATAATGATTTGAGTGATTTTCTCTTAAGCGGCTTTCTAGATGATGATTCGAGTGGTATGTTGATAAGCGGCACTCTTAAAGATACGAGTACTCTCTCTATGATGGTTCGAGTACTCTTAATTCAAGTACTCTCTTTGTAATTGTTCGAGTACTCTCGCTGTGATGGTTCAAGAACTCTTGGTTCAAGTACTCTCTAGTGGTGGTTCGAGTATGCTGATAGGCTACACTTATTAAAATAAGCGTACCCAAGGAAACCACTGTCGAAAGCTAAAGGACACCCTCATCGACTCCAGATTCATTATTAAGGAATTACACTCCCAACATTACATCCAATTATGAAATTTATGATTATAAAAGGTATGCTCAGTGCTACATTTTTACCAACGACTTGCTTAGCTTCTTATGCCTAGAGAGACATTATCCCAAACTGGGTCAAGTCTAAAAACCCATAGGCTTGATCGAGTAAAATTACTTCAAGTATTCTTCGGTAAATATATAAATATTACAATGTATAACATGATGTGTTGCAATGGTACACTGTCTTAAAGACTCCACGAGCGACTCAATGATGGAGCTTTATGGAGATGTCCATCCTTGAAGTAGGAATCATTATTTGCAAGATCTCCAAACATTGTACCACGGGCTTTAATAGTCCCTCGCTGGACGTTGGTTTCTTCCTTGGCATACCTGTTTTGCTCCTCTATCTTGCTAACGTGAGCTTGAAATCTCCTTGTCGCGTATGAAAAGGAGACTATTATTACACCAGGATTCTAAATCTTCATTGGCGTTGGTTAAGTCCCTCTTAACCCTCATCAACTCGAGGGATGGTCATAGTCCAATGATAATGAGACTCCTCTAATGCTTCCTTCAGATTCATACACTACAAAGGCAACAAAAAGAAATTCTTTAGTCTTGGCCAAAGAGAATCAAGTGTTGAAACTCTTTAGTCTGGGTCATCTTGTTGGTGCAAACTTTGAGTAAAGAATGCAGGCGCTAGTGTTATATGCTTTCTCTAAGCCTCACTTATGAATCTCAAAATTTTTACCTAGCTGATCATCGATGTTGGGGGCTCGTTACTAAAATCCCCCTTTTTTTAAAAAGAAAATACGCAGCTCGGAAGTACAAGATTTTGAGAGACCCTTCGAGCGAGGGAGGAAAACTCAATATATTCGAGGATATGATGTTAAGACAACTAAGGCATTCCTATGATGTTAGCGTATTGAAAATTAAGTTGATTCGAATACACGAACATAGTTATCATGCCTCGAGTTCTCCGAGGACTCTTGATGATAATCTTATGAAGTTAGAATTGGATCGCAACCCAATTCATTAAATATTATCTTTAGCCCAATAAGGTTTAGTCATAAATGAACCAAGATGGCCATTTAATATGTATTTAATAAGAACTGCGGTTACAAGCAATAACAGCTAGGGTTTAACTAGTATAAATATGAATGTGTGTCATTCATTTTGATTCATTCACAATTACTCCTAATTACTGATATTAATTACTGACTTTATCATCGGAAGGTTTTCCCCTCGGAGTCTCTCCAGAGGCTTCGTCTTGCAAGTCATAAACTAAGAATCAAGAAGTGCAGTTTCTTTAGAGTTCCCAAACGCATCACTTACATTTCAAATAGTAATGATGTAAATATCAGTTATGGTTTAATATTGTTCTATTTTTCTGTATAAGTGTGTAAAATAGGTTTCTGGACATTTCTTGTATTTGCTGCTTAGGCTGGGGATCCGAATCGAATTTGTTAATAAGGTTTAGAAATCAAGTTTGAAGCTCACTAATTTATGTATTGAAAGACGGTCTTTCCATAAGTTATAGAAAGACCAAGGTTTAAAGTGTAAATTAGAAGAAATGGAGATAAAATTTTCGGGTTGCATGAACCAGGTTATAAATTTTATAACTACTACATGTTGCATACTAAAAGTTTAATATTGCAACTAAGACCTTTTACCTTTTATTATTCTAGTTAAACCCCGTCTTTCCATAAACCTATGGAAAAACCGTCTTTTCCAAGACTTTGCCATTTATGTATCTAGGTTAGGTGAGTTTGTGTTAGGCCAAACGTTGTTTTTTCTATGATTCAAACTCCTAAATTCTAAAGCTACCAACCTAATAGGGTTTAGAAATCAAGTAAGAAAATTTTACATAATGACGTGTTATATAAAATGAGAATGGGATATACTACGCATTACTGGGGTGTTGTGGTTTGGTAGAAATAGCTTTTTTGTTAGGTTTTTTTAGGTTGGATCTGCTTGCACATTGGTATCATAGCATTTGCACGTACGAAGTGGTGACCTATTTTTGGGAAAATTGGTGATGGATATAATGCTTGTAATCTCTTCAAAGCCATACAATGGTACGAATGATTTTATGAGACATCTCATCTAAACCGGGAAAAAAAAGGTTCATTAATTTTCTATAACATCTTTGAGTCCGTCTCTTGAAAGACGGTCTTTCCATAAGTTATGGAAAGACCAAGGTTTAAAGTGTAAATTAGAAGAAATTAAGATAAAATTTTTTGGTTGCATGAACCGGGTTATAAATTTTATAACTACTACATGTTTCATACTAAAACTTTAATATTGCAACTAAGACCTTTTACCTTTTATTATTCTAATCAAATCCCGTCTTTCCATAAGCCTATGGAAAGACCGTCTTTCCATAAGCCTATGGAAAGACCGTCTTTCCCAAGACTTTGCCAACATCTTTATATTTTATTCCATATTTATTTAATAATTATTTTGTTAAATTTTACTTTTGCACCTTTAATAACAAATTCTTAGAGATTTTATTCTTTCTTTCTCTCATCACATTTGGAAAAAAATATAAAGAGAAAGTCTCATGTACTCCCTTTATCCCATTTTAAACATCACACTTTCACTTCCCTCAGTTGACTCAAAATATGTTTGATCTTTAATATCTTTTTTAAGGACAATTATATCTTGTGGAAAGTTGATATTTTGAAAATATATGTTATAACGAATCTAATAATGTATCCCCCAATAGTATTTGTACGTATATAATAATTCATTTTTATGGTCAAAGTTAAGAAATTTTGACTAAATGAATAGTCAAATTACGGCTTGAAATGTGACAGAGGGAGTACCTTTTACCTTAAATAATTTAATTTTTTAATAAAATTAAATATTGTATTTTAAAAGTTAAAATAAGTAATAATGTGTATTTCAATGTGAAAATATAAATATAATGTAAAAATATATTTTTAAATTTCTAAACTTAGTATGAAATTTAACAAATGCAGTGTATAAGGTAAAAAGTGTATGGACTGTCTATAAGCTTATGGACAGACCGCCTGTCGAGAGAACTACCAATCTCCATCATTTCAATCATCTTTCCCGGAGTTGAGAAAGATTTTATTTTTACTTTATTTTCATGAATTAGGTTTAATTTCTTTCTTTGCAAAATTGGATTTCCGCTTAATAAGTATCGGGGTTTTCTACGTTTAATAAGTGTGGTGATTATCCTTCCCTTTAATAAGTGTGGATAATCCGCATACATTTCTAGGTACTAAAACTAATAGAATCACTACTGGAAAAAGGGTGATTAAAGAACGTAGGCATATTTCAAGTGCCTTCTCTAGCTTCGGCTTTGATCAAAGCCACCTTTGATTGAGATCTGGATTCAGTTCATAATTCAAAACTTACTTCCGAGCTTGTAAAAAAAAGCTGCTGGAAACCTGAGATTTTCGAAAGCAGTATGAGTTTCCAGCAGCAAGCAAAAAACAAATCTGGGAAACAAACGAAAAAACATAAAAAAAGGGGTTACAAAATAGATCTAGAAACAAGCAAACGTTCAAGAAAAAAACAATCAAACAGAACAGATCAAACCAAACAAATCAAACATTGAAAGCATCAAACAAAAAAAACTTCCCCGGATTGTGAACTTCTTTCGCGTGGTGGGCTTCGCAATGGAGAGGTGCAGTGGGCTTTGTAGTGGAGCGGTGTGGTGGAGGATCACGGTGGAGGCCTCTGCGGTGACAAAGGGCACAATGGCGGAGAAGGCTCATTGATGGAGGAGGGCTCAATGGTGTAGGAGGGTCACCAGAGGAGGGGGGGTTCAGCAATGGTGAAGGGCTCAACGGCGCACGATGGTGGAGGTGCCGATCGGAGCTAGGGAGGAGAGGTGGAGAAGGGAAGAGAGAGAGAGAAGGAGGGGCGCCTATCAGAGATAACTAAGGGAGTAGGGAGAAAACTAAGGAAAAATGGAGTTTTCTCAAATTTGACTAAGGGAGGAAAACCCAAAGTGAGTTGTTTGTATATTGGGCCATTAAAGGAAGCCCATTAGAACCGCCTTTAATTAATTTACATTAAAGGTGGAACCGCCTTTAAAATGAAAGGGTGAGCTCGGAGGTAGTTCCCACTACACAACTTAATTCGGGTTCCCATTAAAGGCGGTTTCTCAAAAATAATCAAAGGAACCACCTTTAATTGCCTCCTTTAATAGAGGATTTTCCACTAGTGAATGATATGGAAACCTGACTGGGAAGGGTATTTCTCTTTCAAATCAGCCTACAACCTGATTAGAAGGAAGTGACCAATGATGAGGTCACTCGAAACAGTATGGGACTATAGAATACCCAAGAAAAATTCCTTCTTTATGTGGAAACTCTTGAATGCAATTCTTCCATTTCAGGACATTCTGAATAACATGAAGTTTAGCCTTGCTTCTAAGTACACTGAAATTTGATTTTACCGAATTATTTTAATTATTATTACTATATTCCAACATAACCTATTTAGCCACGTATACGTAAAGTAAAAACTTAGACACACGAGACTTGTTTACGCAGTTCGGTGAATTTCACCTACATCTGCAGGGCCTGGCCCAGTTCAGAATGAATCCATTAATCAAAAAGATAAAGTAAAAAGTACACCATACAAATATACTTATCTATCTAATTATGTCGTGTGGATTCTGCAAGCTCCCGTTGCTACCGATCCACCTTGATCAGACTCCTTCTGACCTTAAAACTCATCGACACTAGATATTCTCCTCCCGAGAAACTATGGTATACAATTCTGAACTTTGAACAACATGTAACGTATGTTGGAACATCTATTTGCTGGCTCTCGCAGTACTCTCGGAAAGATAAAAAATCTGTGTCCAGATTTTCACAATTAAGTTCGTGAGTATAATGAAGACGTGATGTCCCTTTTATAGTCCATATGCAAATCAGAACTCTCCATGATTATCTCCATAATATTCATGTTCCTTATCTGCTTTTGAAGCATATCCAAATCCCATAAATAAAAGGATTTTGCTTATCTCAATATATCCCATATATCTCATAAATCCAATTCCATATTAGTAGGGATTTTCCATAAACCCAGTATGCTTCTGACACCGCCTAAAATACTATTGATAAATATACAATCTTCCATAAAATAATAGCACATAATATTATGTCAACAAGTAAATCCTTTCAGGATGCGGTTGCTGTACATATGTTCCAGCATGGAACATTTTTCTTTTCCAAATCAGCTCACAAATTGCCAATTAACTGAGGAGGAGATTGAACAATAACTCAGTCAAAAGGAGTTCACACTGGACAGATATCTTGTCTACCTTGAGGCAAACAAGGATAAGGCAGGGTCATACACATCGAAAGAGGTTCAGAAGATCGTACCGGACGTGGTAAGTTACCCCAAAATCAAAAAATTAAATTAATTTTTATATCATTTGTCACAATATTTTTAAGGCCATTTGTTTTCCTATGTGTTCTTCAGTTAAATTAAATGAGCTGAAGGAAAAAGGAACACTGGTACTGCAGTCGGGTGAAGACGTCCTCATAAAAGTCACCAAGAAGAAGGATCACCCGGGCAGATACAGGGAAACTCAGACGGGTCTACCCACATCAGTGGTTGTTCCTCATCTTTCTTGTAGCAAGTGTGGTAGCCGTTTCTCAAGCCAGCAGAATGCCCAAAGGAGACCATCTAGTGATCAACCAGTCGTGAAAGCCATAGTATCATACGTAGAGCAACTGGTGAAGGGCATTGCATCTGCATGCGGTGTTCAGATTCTGCCAGGCCTTTATGATCCCAAGAAGTTTATCGAGAAGACGGTGGATGACATTACTGCACCTACTACACAGTTCAGTGAAGAGCCCAGCGATGGAGAAGGAGATGAGGAGGTACGCCTTCATGAATATATGTTTTTTGTTTATATTGGGTTGATGGCTTGTCTCGATGAGTACCAGCATCAAGCAAACACTACGTTGCAACATCTGGATGATAAGAGTGACATAATAGGTTGATGGTTTATTTTATGTGGTTGATGATATTAGAATTCTATTGTTGGTGTTTAGTTCGACTATATTGTGTGGCTTTTAAGATTATTTCAGTTCATGACGAAGATATTGCATCTATTCATCGTGTTTCAGTAATATTCCCATGTTTTACAATCAATATTTTCTAATAGGTGTGTAATTTTCTTACAATTTCAAACGTTTTTAGTTTACAAACGTTTCGATTCAAGTATTTCTGGCTATCGTTGCACCTGAAATGATCCGGGAGAGACCACCGGAAAATGAACTGGCCATTGCTATTTTTTCTCATCGTAAACACCGGTATAAACTATAAGTACAGATGTAAAAATGAAGTGCAATTTAAATATTTAATTTTAAATTATTAAACTATTGCTGATGTAAAAAATACTGGTGCAAAATTAATGCTGGGACAATAATTTTCCCGATGCAAAAAAATTATTGCTATTACAAAAAATACTGGTGTTATAATCTTACCGGTGTAAAAGTTTTAGTTTTAAACCGGTTTACTTTAACCGTACCGGTGCAAACATTTTACACCGGCGTATCTCACTGTACCGGTGCAATCACTATGTGCCCCCCCTAACTTTCCAATATTTTTACATTGATAGCAAATAACGGAGCAAAACTTACTGCTACATCGGTTCATTTCACCGGTGTAAAAAAACGTTTTAACATCCCTATACATACACAACGGTATTTTGCATTGAACTTCTTGAAAGAACCAAGTGCCCCATCCTTTGATTTGAGCACATCTAGCCACGAGTAGCAGCTATGGTTATCAACTATTAGCAAGAAGTAACAGCCCCCCCCCAGGTGTGGTCGGCATGATAGGGCCACACAAATCAATATGAACTAACTCTAGACACTGAGCAGCGTAGTACACTGAGACCTTCGGGAACGAGACTCGGTGTTGTTTGCCAAAAGTGCACCCATGACAAAACTTCTCAACATGGTCAATCAAAAGGACCTCTTCGGCCATGCCTCCTTGCGCCAATTTACGCAATGACCGAAAATTAAGGTGTCCGTACTGTGCATGCCATAGCCATGCTACATCGTCTGCCTTAGAAAGAAAACTAACTGGAGAAACTACATCCATCGTCAATACTTAGAGCCTATTCTTGCTTCGTTCCACACGTGCCAACAAGGCTCGGTCACAATCAAACAGGCACAATTCCCCATTTTCAATCACAGTCTTGCAACCATTTTAGTCAAGTTCGCCAATACTAACAATGTTGCTGTTCAACTTAGGCATGCAATACACATCTGTTAGCACCTTGTGCTCCTTGTTTTTTCACAGGAACATTACAACACCTCAAACACAAATCTCCACCATTGATTCATCACCAAGCCTAATCTTGCCTTTCACAGTCTCATCAAGTGACATGAACAATAACTTGGTGCCAATCATGTGATTACTCACCCCTGTGTCAAGGTACCACACCCCCTCACATGCGTAGACTGGAAACACATGCTACTCATTGAGGAAGACATACTCATGTGCCTCTTTGACATGACAAACACTCTCCAGGGCCGGTCTTGTTGCGACACTTCTAACATGACGCTTCCTAGCCCTTGCCTAGTGATTTTTGGGGAATGCACCTCAACCACAGATGCCACTAGCAAGACTGGTTTATCATCCTCGATCATGGTTAGGTGTGCCTCTTCTCGTTTTCCTTGTTTTGCCTTGCGACACTCAAATGCAAAATGGCCATAAATGTCACAATTGTGACATTTCCCCTTCCTTGGACCTTTTTCTTGAGTCCCTGAGGTGCCTCCCTTCTGGTTCCTCAAGTTTTCACGACCACAAATATTAGCCTTGCCATGGCCCTGGACCTTTCACCAGCATTAAAGGTTCACCCTTCTCCTTGTTGTTTTAGCGCATACTTCATTCCTCATCCGTGAGAAGCAATTTAGCACCACCCTTGTCACTTGGATCACTGAGTAAAAAATGACCCTCTACTGAACGTAGTCATCCGATCAGTTCATCAACCAAGAGCGTGCTTCGATCAAGCAAAGTCTCAATTGCAATTTCCACTTGCGCGTAGCATTGTGGCACAACATGCAATAACTTCTTCACGACCTTCTCCTCCTCTAACGCATCACCAAGGATGTGATGATTTTTGACAAGGCCCGTGATTCTCATGGAAAAATCATCAACGTTCTCACCATCCTTGAAAGTAATTATTTTGAACTTCGTGCACATATTTTGTGCATTGGCTTCGTGGACATGTTCTATGGCCATTCGTTGCATCTTCACTGTGTCCCAAGCCTCTTTGGCCACATCCTTCAAAGCCAACGTGGACAGCATCTTCGGCGGCACCACTTGCAAGATCACAGAGAGTGCTTTCCTATCTTTACGGTAATCAACATTCACCTCCTCGACCGCTCGCCAAAAACCTTATGCTTGCAGATTCACCCTCATCACTAGGGCCCAATCAACATAGTTTGTGCGAGTTAGGATAGGGTACACCATTGGTCTGCTACTCTCTCTCAACACCTGTTGATGTTGCACCAACACTTCACGAGCTCTTGGCCCCTTGGTTGCACTACGCCCCCTTTGTCTTGGTGGAGTGTGTGAACCCTCTGGTGAATTTGATCCATTTCTTTCCATTGATCAACCTTGCTCTGATACCAAATGTTGAAACAATGTTGAAAAATGGAAGAAATGAAGACAAAGTTTTGGTGCTGAAAAAATACAACTTTTCTAATTTTTCATTCTCCTATTTATATATTACAAAATGCCTTAGAAATTATTCCTAAACTAATAAAGAGCATACTACAAGTTTCTAACCTCCATAACCTCCTACCACTAACTAGATAGCACTAACTCTACTAATGAAGGCTAAACAATATGCCTTATTCTATGATTGTAACTCCTTCAACCACCCTCCACTACTAACTAGCACTAAAGGCTATTATTCCAAGCTTTTATGTTTTTTCAACCTCCTACCACTAAATCCATGCTTTAAGTTTGTAACTTATGTAACTTCTATAACCTCTAACTAGAACTAAGTAGTAGTAATAACATTAATCACTACCTATGCAGCATGGTTAACTCAACAACAATGACCACAAGTAGCCTCTTTGAAGTTAAAAAAAATCGTCCCAGTCTCACTAATCAGAAGTATTTCAACAGGAACTCACCTCCTAACAATTAAAGATTGGAAAAACCACTTTGTATATGCATAATAGGAGATATATGGCCAATGATAGCAATCAACACATGGGGTGGAGATTGCTATCTTTGAAAACACATTTCCTATCTTACTTTTTAGTACTCTAGTAGTAGATCAACTTAAGTCATTCATTTTGAAGAGGAAATTATATTGCCCTTACACCTTGTAACAAATTCTAGATATTCCATTTTTACAATAAGGATGGGGCCTTACTATAAATCCCCCCACCATTGGCAGTTTCCATTTTTAAAAAACTGTGTTGGATAGATCTAGATGACACATGCAATTCGCTGGATTTGTTTGATTACTCGTTTGTTCTTCGTGTGGAAGATGTTGTAATCCCCTAATTAACATGGTGGATTGATGGTTGAGATGTGTTTTTCATTCTTGTTAAGCGGTACATGGCTTTCGATAGCAGCTAATTAATATCCCCAATGGCGATACTATAGGTTTTACTAGATTTAGAATCTGTAAGAGAAAAATTAGTTCGATGGGCATATAGTTCACTACAACAAACACCCCCTTCTACTACTGCAAAATGTGTCGCCTATCACTAATGTAGCATTGCAAATGTATTTATGCGACACTATTTGCATCACTATTTATTATGTCGTGAAAGCCCGTGCAGCATTTTTGCTACACAAATTTTTTATTGTGTCGTAAATAAAGCAACATTTTTTGTGTCTCAAAATTATGTGTCATATTATTTTACAACATATTTTGATACATATACATTTAGTGATGCATGTATGTTTGCTAAACGTTATGCATCAATTGCACTTAGTGATGCTTTTCGCGGTATGTTATGCATCATTTAGATACAATGATGCATGGATGTTGGTGACACATTGACTCAAAACAAAGCAATCAAAAATTAAAGGAGCAACAACATAGCAGTGAATTAGGAGCCAAAAATAAGAGTGAGAAAATTTGACCATTCCAGGAGCAAAAGCATAGCAGCAAAAAGTTAGCATCACTTTAGCAGTAGATACAACAGGACAATGTGAGAAGAATGGAATCCTATTCCTGAAACCGCAATGAGTGAAGCACCATTTGATTTGAATATATGGAATTTAATTCTTCTCCACCAAAAAATTTCCTTTCATTTTTTTATTACTGAAACCACAGTCAAGTATATCTATCAATCTTAGCCAACAAATCATCTATCAAATTAAACAACTACCAAAAATAAGAGCCCAACAAACTTAATAACCAACTAACAAACATACTTTGGTTTGGCTCGATTGCAGTGGGATAACAATCGTATACAAAAAAAGCAAACCAACGAACACACCGAATGGTTGAAAACCTCCGCCCTCAGGCTCCACCACGACAGCCTAGCCTTGGCCCGCTGGAACGCCATCCACGTCCTTCCGACCTCCCCTTCGGCCTGGTGCTCGCCTTAATCGGCACCGCGACTTACTTGGTTCTTGAAAATTATATTCCGGGCCAAAACTCCCATGGAATTCGCCGTCAGGTCCATCCGATTCGTGATTTCCAATTCTGCAAAGGAAATGCTCGGAATCCCCACTTTCATGGACCAGTTGGGGAAGGAGAGCACATACGATGGCTGAAATTGGAATCAAAATGGTGGAGCCAATCACGGTTTCGATGGAGAAAGATGGAAGAGTCGGAATATAGGTTTAGGGAAAATTTTGTGAACGGCGGAATTAGGACTAGGGCATAAAGGGTTTCTTTGTCTATATATATACATGGCTCGGCCATTTTTTTGGGCTAAGACATAATCAAACTGCTAATTAATACGTACTCTATATGGTTTTATATATTAATATACATATTATTAGATGGCAAACTCTTGGTAAAGGATTTTAGTTGCGATATTAAAGTTTAGTATACAACATCTAGTAGTTATTTATAACCTGGTTCATGCAACCTAAAAATTTCATATTCATTTTTTCTAATTTACACTTTAAACCTTTGTCTTTCCATGACTTATGGAAAGACCGTCTTTCAAGAGACGGACCCTTATTAGATAAATATTTTTAATAAAAAATTTAATGTAGCTGATTACACTCTAATAAATCATAAAATTATGTATGGGTAAAAAAAATTAATATCAAAATTGTAAAAAAATATTATCATTTATAAAAGTCTCTTGTTAGATCAATCAAGAAAAACCTCATTTCATTATATTTTATTATCAAATTATAATTATTCATATATTGTGATGTTTTTTAAAAGTTTTTTAAAGTTACAAAAACATCACTGCAATAAATAAAAACAAGCTCAAATCACTCCCATTAGTTAAATCAGTTATAAAATGACCCCATCTAACAGTTTGTCGATCTAAAACAAGACTTTTGGGTTATTATTATATTCTTTTATACTAACAGGTACTTATAATTATAATCATATTTATAGTTAAATAAAATATTAATTTAGTTGAGTAAATTCTAATAGATGTATGGATATAAAAACTTAAAATCTAAATTTGATACATAAATAAAAATCATTAGTTTTTATCAAAAGTCGTTTAAACTTTTTTTTTGTGATGATTCTGCAAATATTAATTATTAGTCTTTATATACAGAGAGTCGAGTAAAGGTTGCCCATTGATTCAGTAAAGTCGAGTCTTATGAATTGATTTTTATGCAAAGAGAGTCAAGTAGGGGTTGTCTAGTAATTATTTAAAGTCAATCCTTTTCATTACTGTTTATATAGGGAAAGTTAAGTAAGCATTGACCGTTGGTTAGTTAAGGTCAAATATTTTTATTAATGTTAATATATAGTAATTCAAGTAAAGACTGACAGTTGATTAGTAAAAGTCAAATTTTTTTATTAGTGTTTATATTAGGAAAGTCAAGGAATGGTTGACCATTAATTAGTTAAAGTCAATTTTTTCGTTAGTGTTAAAACATGGAAAGCCAAATAAGGATTGGTCATTCATTAGTTAATGTCAAACATTTTTATTAGTGTTTATATATATATATATATATATATATATATATATATAAAGTAAAGTAAGGAAGGACAGTTAACTAGTTAACGTTAAACATTTTTATTATTAATGTTTATATATGGAAAGTCATGTAAAATTTGACCGTTTGTTAGTTAATGTCAATCATTTTAATTAGTATTTACACACAGAATATAAAGGGACCCTTGATTAGTTAAAGAATTTTTTATTAGTGATTTTATATAGAATGTCAACCAAGGGTTAACCGTTGATTATATAGTTAAAGTTAAACCTCTTCATTAGTGTTTATGCATGAAAACTCAAGTAATGGTTGATAATTTATTAGTTAGGGTCAAACATTTTTATAAATATTTATATATAGAAAGTAAAGTATGAATTTACTATTGATTAGTTAACGTTATACCTTTTCATTAGTGTTTATATTGGAATGTCAAGTAAGCGTTGACAATTTATTAGTTAAAGAAATTTTTTTTATTAGCGTCTATACGTGAAAAGTTAAGTATTGATTGTTAACTAACCTTTTTATTAGTGTTTATATGTAGAAAGTCAATGAAGGGTAGACCATTAATTAGTTAAACTCAAACACTTTTTCATAATGCTTTTATATGAAAAGTCAATTTAGGGTTGACTTTTGATTAATTAAAGTCAAACATTTTGATTAATAAATACACATAGAAAGTCAAGTAAGAGACCATTGATTAGTTAAAGTCAAACTTTTTATTAGTGATTATACATGAAAAAGTCAAGTAGCGGTTGAGGTTTGATTAGTTGTCAAATATTTTCATTATGCTTCTATATGGAAAGTCAAGTAAATGTTGACTAGTTAAGGAAACATTTTTAATTAGTGTTTATATATATAGGAAGTCAAGTAAGAATTGACCGTTAATTAGTTAAAGTCGGACAATTTTATTAGTTTTTATGTATTAAAATTCAAGTAATGGTTGACCCTTGATTAGTTAAAGTCAAACATTTTCATTAGTGTTTATATATAAAAGTAAAATATGGATTTATTCTTGATTAGTTAATGTCAAAAAAAATTATTACTCACTTCGTCTCCATTCAAGCTTCATTTTTTTATTTTTAAAAATAGTTAATTTGAAAAATGTTTAATCCTTAATATCTTTCATTAACGATAATTAAAACTTTTGAAATTTTAAAATTTTAAAATATATGTTATAATGAATCTAATAATGTATCACACAATATTATTTATATTTATGTACCAATTTAATTTTAGGGTCAAAATTAGAAAGATTTGACTAAATAAATAGTTAAATTTTAGGGTCTATTTTTCATGTGATGAAATTATATATTATGACATATTTAAAAATATATATCTAAGTTGTATTAATTGATTTAGATTATGTACAACTCACATTGCAGTCAATGTAATTTATGAGTTTAACCGACTTACAATAATGAAAGAATTATTTTAATCCTATTGAATACTCCCTCTATTTGACACCGTAATTAATGTGTTATTTTTGTAAGTTGAAATGTGTGGATAAAATTGAGTGATGAAAGTAAAAAAGTTTAATAAATGATTGAAAATGATTCACTTTTTACCATAAAAGGTAATGTATCGATTTTCAAAAAAATATATAAAAATGGAAAGTGTGCCAAACTTAAGAAATCGAGGAAGTATAAAATTTGAAGTCATACTTACGTATAAGAAAATCATATGATATCATGTGAAGTATTTTTTAAATTGAGAAAAAAACTTAACGTTTGGAATAACAATAACTTAGACAAAACACAAAACCTGGAGATCCTACACTAAACTCTGCTTTCCCTTTCTGGAAAATGGCCTAAATTTTAAAAATCTGTACACCTTAACTAAATCTTTCTCAATCAAACTTTGGTGGAAACTCCAGAGAGGGAAATCCCTATGGGCTACAGTAATGTGGTCCATGAGTGACAACTAGAAAACCTCTAAAACTTGGAAAAGAATCAAAGAGGTAAATCAGATTGCAGTAGACAACACAAAAGTCATACTTGGAAATGGTTCGGTCTCCTTTTGGCATTCCAATTGGACATCTATGGGTCCCCTGTCTGACTATCTGATTAACCCCCAAGTCTTTCCTTTTCAAACACTCACAGTGGCTGAATACTTTAAAAACAAAGACACTATTTCAGATCAGATCAAATAGGCACTTCCTGATCATCTTTTCCAGCTCCTGGAAGTTGAACATCATATCTCTCCAAACTATGCTGACTCCCTCATCTGGAAACCAACCCAATCAGGTGACTTCACAGTTAAATCGGCCTATGAGCTAATCAGAGTAAAGAAAAACAAGATCCCCTCCTACAGCCAACTCTGGTCAAATTTGTTACCAAAAAAAATTTCACTATTCAACTGGAAACTCATGAACAGGCTGGTTGCCTTCCCTGATGTTCTGGTGGATTTCAACTTCCATCTCCCATCAAGATGTAGTCTATGCTTTTGCAAATCAGAGTCTATACATCATTCTTTTAATTCCTGTGTGAAGGTAAAGCAACTTTTGAAACTGGTGAACTCTACTTTTAATATGCCTGACAATGTGTTCCAACTCTTATGGGATAGGGTTTACTTCTATTGGAATTTTCAGTCTCATGATGGACCCCTTACTAAGCTAATCCGCATTTTACCATGTATTGTGAACTGGCACCTGTGGTGTGCTAGATGTACTTATTTTTTTGAGGGCACAAAACCGGATGTTATGGTCATATATAGGCGAATTGTTTACCATTACAATGATATTTTTCTGGCCTTTAAACTGGATTTTAAATGGATCTTGTCAAACATTCTTAAACTGCTGTCCCAGAATTTTTCCAAACATAAACCACCTAGAATTTTCAAATGGCTACTGCCTTCAGCATTTAAACTGAATACAAATGGATCTTATTTTAGTAAAGATTGTGCGGGAGTTGGGTGTATCATCAGAGACCACTTAGGTCATGTAGTAGCAGCTCTCTCCAAAACTGTTTTGGCAGACAACATATTGCAGGTTGAAGCTTTGGCTTTGCTGCATGGACTCCAGCTTCTAAGGGACAAGGGCATATCAAGCATTGGCATAGAAATGGACTCAAGAATACTGATAAACATGATCCGACGCCAGTTCAAGATTCCATGGAAACTCCTGCCCACGATTAGGCGGATCTGGGAACTTCTTCAAGGACTGAACTACACTCTCAACCACATTTTTCGGGAAGCAAATGGAGCTGCAGACATTTTAGTGAAAATGGCCAGCCGGAGTCAGGTTAGTAACATATATGATTGTGCAGGTTTACCTCCACTAGTGGCCGGGAAAGTGAAGCTTGATGCACAAGGCATTCCGTATGTTAGAGCAGTTTAACTTTAGCCAGTATGTATTTGTAATTATCAAACTGATTTATGATGGCCTTTAGGGTAGCTACAGTAAGATCTTGTATTTCGTTTAAGGGCCCATCAGATGAATCAGTCGAGGTCAGGTATTAAGCCCCCCTCTTTCTTTGTACTTTTCTTTTAAATTAATAAACGGGTAGGGGTCTGCCAAACCCCCCACCATCACAGGTGGTTTTATTAAAAAAAAATAAATAAATAAAAAGAAAAAGAGAAGCTTATTTATTAGATGCAATAACTAATAATTGAAATTGAAATTGAAATTAATAATTGACTAATTTATTTATTTTATACATAATCATAATATAAATTTAGAATAAATAGAATGATCACAAGAGTCGATTTGCTACAATAATAGAAAATGTATAAATATACTAACATTACGTTGAAAGCTTAATTTATTTTATATAAGGGATTTAACAGAGTGATTTAAAAAAACTAGACATAAATGCCGAATGTAGCAATATCTTGACAATTTAATGATATGGCGCAATTGTACCATATGTTTACAACACATTTATAATTGTATTGTCTACTGAAGACATATTAGTAAAGTATTATAATAACTTGTCATAATTTTGAAACATTGTATAAAATGCCACAGCACACTGAAAAAGGCGACACAACAAAAAAATGTTAAAATTGTGCCGCATTTTTTTGCATCAAACTTATAATAGTGTCATATAATCCAGACATTTTATTAAAGTGTTGTAGTTAATTTTTCGCAATCACAAGGAATGTGGCACATAAAAAATATGACACAATTGTGCCATAGATTAGAAACAAATTCATAATTGTGTTGTCTAAGTATGACCGTTTAATAAAGTGTCGTAAAAAATATGACATAATTTTGGACACTAAATAATACGTTGCATACGTGTCACAGGAAAGGCAACATATCAATGAAATGATGCCAAAATCCCGCAATTGAATGACACAGTTCCATAAGCATTATAAATATAAAGCATTTACACATTGGTCACATGTATATATGTCGCAAAATGTCAACTTTCTTGTAGTGGTACAATCATCCTATGATGGGATGTTTAGATTAGCTATCGATCGGTCCACAAATTGTAATAGTTGGACATATTCTCAACACCTTTAATGAATCTTTTCATAATTTATAAAAATGTATGGAACGGCAATATGTAATTTCTGATGCATATTTGAATATTTTTTCTTAAAGTGGACACAATCAACCTACCTTATTGATGCACTGACTATCCCACTTTTTTTTGGTTAAATCCATCACTTATATTATCAACCGATCCCTGATTACAAGTTTTGCTAGGTTATGTGCATTCATTACTACATCTCTATGCACTTTCATGACATGAATATTACGGAAAATCATAGATAGCATTAAAATGCTTCTAACTAAGCCATGTAGACTTGGAGGAACCGATGGATATTTGCTGATATGGCTGAGGACCATTTCATAGTCTGTGCGAATACATAATTGAGTGACACCCATATAACTAGCATGTAACATAGCCTCGTATATAGCTATGAGTTCCGCTTGTGCTGGTGAAGCCGCCTGTATTACGCGATAACCTTGGCAGGAGGATGAAATATCTGGACCTTGTGCAACACACCAAGCAGCTACTGCCTTACCGTCCTGTTTATGAAAAGCCGCATCTGTATTTATGCATACCCAGTCCTCATATACCCGATTCTTGTGATTATCCAATACGTACCACAGAAGCCTCATGTCCCCCACCTGTTCCACCTTTGTGGTCTTCATCTCTGTCCAATTCGCCATGTCTTCAAGCTCCATATTTGATGAGTTCGGGTTAGCTAAAATTGTGTGTCTTGATTCCTTCCCGCTAACGTTGTCCTCAGAGTTTGCCCTGATAATAGCTAGAACCATATCAACTAATGGCTTCCGTTGATCAATTGTTGCGCTATTTCTTGCACACCAAATCGCCCATATTATAATGCATGTCGGGTTTATATCCTCCCTTTCTGGTGCAGTCTTGAACCAGTGACGAAGCCAGGATTCCAAATTGAGTGGGGTTCCTTGACCAAAATCAAACCCCGGTCTAGATATTCTCCAGATCCTTCGTGCTATCTCACACTCAAGGATCATGTGTGACACCGTTTCAACCTTTTGATGACACATTTGACAAAATGGTGAGATCTCCACATTTCTCAATCTAAGAGCAGGTCCTGTTGGTACAACATTCGTTACCAATCTCCAGACAAGGAATTTTATTTTCTCTGGTATATTCAACTGCCATAATGTCTTCCACAGATGTTGGTTTTCCCTGAAATTGGCCACGGCGGTTGAAGATGATGGATCTGGCCTGTCACCTTGTTCCATGCCTCATGATATCCACTTTTGACGGTGTATTTCCCAAATGAGTCCATATCCCAGAACTGGAAATCTCTCAATCCTGAAGAGTTATATGGAATATGTATTCCTGCTATGTGGTTGACAATTTCTGAACTAAAAAATAGTCTCAAAAGAGGCATACGCCACTGCTGGTTACTATCAATCAGATCACAAACCTTAAAATTAAGTTGGGGAATGAGCTGATTCTCAAAACTGATTGGGTTCCTTTGCTGTGGAATCCACTCCTTCTGGATGTTAATCTCATGTCCATTGACTACCTGCCATTTTAGGCCGCCGCCGCCGAGATCCCTTCCCCACAATATTTCTCTCCAGCCCCACGTAGAGTCCTGTTTCAGTTTAACCTTGCAGAAATCGTCTTTGCTGCAATACTTAGAAGGGAAGAACTTTGAGAAAAAGGATTGTTTATCTGTAACCAACTTCCATGCTAGCTTTCCTAACAAAGTCTGGTTCATCTGCTTTGTAGCGTGCATTCCTAATCCTCCTTGCCATTTTGATTGGCACATCGCTGACCACGACTTCCAGTGTATTCCCCTCTCATCTGTATCCCCCGCCTAGATGAAACGTGCAAGATGACTGTCAATTTTCCTAGCAATCGTAGACGGTATACGAAAAGTACTCAGTGTGTATTGGATTATTGATGCTAGCACATGTTTGGACAGGGTGATTCTCCCCATTATCGAAATATCCCCAGTTTTCCATACAGATGTTTTTGCCTTAACTCTTTGGATTAACTTACTGAACATACCAATCTTCGTGGCTGTGAAATCCATATCATGACCAAGGAAATTTTCCTTAAGTAAGTCTGAAAATATTCTGAATGTCTGCCTAAGCCTCTCCTTAGTGTGGTCTTATGTATTTGGGCTGAATAGGAATGCAAACTTCTGAAAGTTAATTCTTTGGCCCGAGTACGCTGCAAAGAGATTAATTGTCCTTGCTAGTTTTGTTGAACCTGCCTCAGAAATGTTGAAGAAAATGATACAATCATCCGCAAACATTAGATGTGAAACCGGTTGAATCGATCGCCCAATTTTAACACCTTGCCAGACACTCTGGAACCTATCCGATGCTATCATCGACGAGAATGCGTCTTGGCAAATGATGAACAGGAATGACGAGAGGGGACAACCTTGTCGTAGTCCCTGTTTCAGATTGAAACTCCTTGACATCATATCGTTAAGCTTGATAGAATATGACACCGTGGTGACACAAGCCATAATCCAGCGAATCCATGACCGAGGAAATCCCATGTGTAATATCATTTTCTCCAAAAATTCCCAGGATACCCTATCATAAGCCGTACTCATATCTATTTTCATGGCTGCCATCGCCTGTTTCCCCTTCTTCTTCTTTCGTATGAATTCGATTACCTCATGTGCAATCAGGGAATTTTCAACAATAGATCTTCCTTGAACAAAAGCAGATTGGTTACCCGAGATGAGGAACCCCATGACTTTCTTGATTCTGTTGGCTAAGATCTTCGCAATGATTTTATATGTGACATTGCATAGGCTTATAGGACGTAAGTCTGCTGGTACGGTTGGACACCTTTTCTTCGGGATAAGGACGAGAGTAGTATGGTTCCACTCTGGTGGCATAGATGCGGTTGTGAAAAAATTTGAAATCGCATTTATTACCTCATCTCCCACTTCAGACCAGTAATGTTGGTAAAAACCAGGAGGTAGGCCATCCGGACCAGGTGCCTTCCATTTACCCATTTGAAAAATAGCTAGTTCTATCTCCTGTGTGATCACAGGTGCCTCCAGCACCTCCTGTTGATTATGATTGACCCCTCTGGTGATGAGGTTTAGGATGTCCTGCATAGTTGAATGACCAAAAGCATCCTCCGGCATAACTGATTCAGAAATAAATACAGAGCTCACATGATTGTAGACTAGCTGCTGAAGATCCTCTTTCTTTGATATCCAATTTCCTGCATCGTCCTTAAGGTGGGTAATATAGTTCCATCCTTTCCTCTTTTGCACCCATTTATGGAAAACTCGTGTTTTTATCTCCCTCTTTTAGCCATAGTACTTTGGCTCTCTGTCTCCAGTAGTCATCCTGCATAGTAAGAAGTCCCTCCAGTTGAACCGATTTCTCATCCATACCATCTGCGCCCTTCTTGCTCTGCTTAACATCG
This sequence comes from Rubia yunnanensis, assembly GCA_037428765.1. Taxonomy (NCBI): domain Eukaryota; kingdom Viridiplantae; phylum Streptophyta; class Magnoliopsida; order Gentianales; family Rubiaceae; genus Rubia; species Rubia yunnanensis. Next base: position 27,067,386 of record CM075069.1, on the reverse strand, counting down.
AGCTGCTGTTTCACCCTTTTGATTTTGTATTCCAGCTTTCCAACATTCTCTTGAGCCCATTCATGTAATCTGGTTGTAGTTTCCATCACCTTCTTATTGTAAGATATTGTGGTATTTTGAGCATCAGTGGGGACTTCTCCTGGATGACATTGCAAGCTCTTGATTGGCCTCCAGACACGTTTGACCACCTCCCTGGTGTTGTTGTACCTTACCCACCAGGACTCAAACCTCCTCACGGTGGGAATGTGTGATGACCTATCACTGTAGTGTGTATTAATAGTGAGTACCCTGTGATCCAATCTCATGATTGTATGGTTTGTCAAGCTATAACTCTGAAATAATGAGCTCCACTTAGCATTAGCAAAAGCTCTGTTCAATCTCTCCAGTATAAGATCACTTCCTTGTCTACCATTAGACCAGGTGTACCACTGTCCCTTGTGCATAAGTTCACTTAGACTATATTCCTGTAGGAGTCCCCTTAAATCCCTTATGGCCTGAGACAAAACAGGTCTTCCACTATATTTATCATCCCTATGAAGGACTTGATTAAAATCACCTGTGATCAAAAAAGGTAAATGATTTCCCTGTAGAAACATATGCAGGCAATCCCAGACGTGTTTCCTTTGAGGTCGATCAGGATGCCCGTACACAAGGATCAACATCCATTCCTCGCCTTTAGCGGTAGTAATTTTACAACAAACAAAATTAGGGCAGCTTTTAACTACCGATACAAGGAGTTCCGAAGACCAGGCTACACAGAGCCCTCCTTAGGATCCTACTGCATCTACAACTTCCCAGCTAGTGAAATAAGTTCTACCTAGCCACTTCCTAAATTTACTATAAGCACACTTAGTTTCCATTAGAAAAACAATATTGGGGTTATAGTGATAGATGGTATTGTTTAAGAAACTTAATGTCAGGGGATGCGACAGGCCCCTGCAGTTCCAAGAGAGTAGATTCATGTACCTCTAGGTGGTTGTTCTGGACCAACCACCGAAATACCACCGCTTTGTGTTTGATGACCTTGCAACATAGTCTATATCACTGCATCAATGATTCTTACTGTGACAATAACTAGCTTGACCTGCTCCTCACCAAGAGTTAGGTCCAATTCCTTGAACCCAGATAGCGATTGACACAACAAATGCTGCTCCTGGACCTCTGTACATCTTTTCTTATTAAAGGTAATGGCACCTAGCTCCTCCTGGGGAAGTCTCTTCCTCTTAACCCCCAATCCTTCCGCAACCGTCATATATTCTTCCATTGCCCATAGAATAGCTTTCCTCTGTGAATTGATAATGCTGAAATCCGTATTCACATTTTGGTCCATACAGTGCTGAGTGGTTACTGATTTTGGCTAAATTGTCACACGACTGGTCCCCACCTCTCTTCGTAAATCATGATCACAAATTTTCAACTTCCGAACTCTTTCCATATTATTTTGGATGATGAACCTTGTATCCAAGCTCTTGTCAGTACAATTTTTAAAGGTTCTGATTCCTTTCTTCCTTGAATTTGGAAATCCCACAATTTTTATTGGATTTGGCCCATTTCTTATGCAATTCTCTAGGCCCACCATGATTATTTCCAAAAATTCCAATCCTTCCTTCATTTGTTGCTTTCCCAGCCACTTCTCCACCCGTGGGTCACATGTGTTTATCCCTTCTTCCCCAAAAACCTCCCTGCCTTTATCATCATCCAAAATTTCTCCACAATCTTCTCCCTCAATCTTCTCCAAAATTCCGAGAGCATCACCAACAAACCCATGATTTTCGTCCAAACTTCTGTCGACCTGGAAACCCCGTTCATCCGCTTCCTCTACCCGACCCGTATCTTTCTTCTCCTTCACATTCCTAGTGATTAATGGGAGCACCGATTCCACTCCTTCGATCTGTGTCAACGTCACCACGACCACTGGTATTTCTCCCTCGGTAGATCCACTAGTAACATTAGTAGCAACAATTTTTAAATGTTCATCATTTTCAACATCGACGCTAACCTCTGATTGCGTATGTGCATATCCGACAACGAGGAAATTATTCCCATCATTGTACAAGACCTCTGTCGTCACCTCCGCTCTGAGTTCCACTGGGCAAGACCTTTGTTGCCTCAGGTTTGTGCAAGACTCAGGTACTGTAAAAAGCTGTGTTGTACTTGGACTAATTTCTCCGATCATATTGTCTTGCTGTGACGTGCTGTTGGTTGAGCCTAAGTGGGATATGTGGAATTGTGTTGTGGGAAAGGTTTGGGCTGAGTTACTTTGATCTTCAAAATGCACATTATGTTGGACCTGAGGTATATGGGTTGGTGGGTCAATGTGTCCATGTTTAGTTTGGGCTGTTTGGTTGGGAAAAAAGTCTTGTTTCTCTATCTTCTTTTTGTTTTGACTTGTTGTGCATATCAAAAGAGTTTTTTAAAACATTCAGGCAAGGAAGTAGATGGTGAGACTGGCCTGGGGTCCTGCACAATAAATCCTCCCTGCTTTCCCCCTTTAAATCCTTCCTCATTCCACGCTTTGTCCCAGTCCCATCATTCTTCATATCAATTTTCTTCGTTCCATCTTGTCCAATTAACTCCGCACACCTTTGTTTCCCAACCATACTTCTAAATTCATCATCATCCTCTATTGGTAGCTGTGGGATTAATCCAGAGCCGCTTGACTCTCCATAGTGTCTAAAGATTAGTGGCTCCTTCTCTGGCTCCGAGTCAGGGCTTCGGGGCTGAAAAGGCATCAAGCTACTGGGTTCATTAATATGAACACCAATATTACGAAGTCGAGAGCGCACTTTGCTTCTTCCTGCCCCTTTTGGTAAAGTATTCAACTTAGCCTTCCCTTTCTCCAACTCAACCACTTTCACCATCTCCATAGCATTGATTTTGTTAGGTAGAGGCTCCTTGAATGTGCTCTGGATGCTCATGATGACATCCGTCTCATCGCCTAGCTCGCCAAACTGAATAGTGAGTTCTATATCATAATTGAGCCCTTCATCAGATTGTTCCGTTACTGAACCGTCAATCCCAAAATGAATGTCTTCTGAAAAAACTCCGTTAGTGAGAAACGGTTCCATTAATGTACCATTTTCCAAACTGAATTGTTTAACCACCAGTTTGTTAGCTGAAAGACACTGTTCCGCTCCTACGTCAGCACAAATGTATCTTCTTCCGCCATTGATCAAGTACTCTTCAACCACAACCTCACCGTCTTCACCCTTCACATATCTAGTGTGGGTCATTGGACCAACCACAGTCTGTTGATTCTGCTGATTTGTTAGTTGCGGTGGTAATGGCGTTGGGTTCAACTCCAACATTTCCACGTCAGAATTTCCATTGTGGGAAAAGACTCCTTGACCCTCTGCCTCCTAAAAGTCTGGTACATCTGGTAAGTTCATCAGCCTCTCACGTGCTTATGCAATACCCTGTAGGTAGATTTGATGAATCTCACCCATACGACCCATCTTCCCCGGGTTTTGTTCTTCTTGTCTGTCGTCTAGTTCCTCCTCCGGATCCACCAATGTGTCCTTTTCTGCTACATCCTCTAAGGACTCCCCTGATCTATGAACGATTACACATCCTCCGGATTGTATTCCTCTACCTCCCTCAATTCTTCTGGTGTAGGGTAAATATCTTCCTCATACTTAAAACCATCTAAGAACGCCTGGCCAGGCATATGAGGAAACAAGTGTTCATTTGTATAGAAATAATGAGGTGGGAACCTTGTGAACCTTCTTAGCGGCATATGCCTGTGAACCCGGGTTGCAGGTGGGTATAAATCTTCTGACAGGTCTCTATAAATCTCCAGTTGCATCTCTGAACCGAGAGTAGCAAATCTGTCATCAATATGGCATTGAAGAGCTTCTACATTCTGCCAACTACAATGTGGGTAGGTATGTCCCAGAGCTCCACATCGGCAACACATTTTGTGAACTCGTTCATAACCAGTGGTTATCCAAACCATGCCTCCCCTTCTCAATCTTAACCAAAAACTGGATATCAAAGGCTTTTGGACCAGTGTCCACACCCGGACACTGACATACTCCGCATGTTGAAGTCTTCCACCAAAATCCACTTCTTCGGTAGAGCCAACTACGGATGAAAACTTTTGAACGGTACTCCTACCGAAATATTCCAGCAGAAGGCCGTAAATGCGGATCCATATTAGTACTTTGGTTACTGTCATGTGTGACAGAACCATTTCAGGTACTAGTCTATGCAAAGCCAGCATGCCACCAGTGATGCTCACCGGACCATTGTAAAGGACTGCTAGGAGCTTAGAACGTTGTTGAAACTGGATAACATAGAACTTACCATTCTTCGCAATGACATGAACACCTTCTCCCCAATAGTCCGAAATGAGGAGTTGCATTCTTGTAAGTACAAAATGGCGGTAGTCGAGGAAATACCCTACTAGACTATCTTCTAGTATTGTCTGTCCCCTCTGGTATTCCTTCTCCACTGGGTTGAAAATGACCCCTCTTCTGGATGGAAGATTCGTCTCCCTAATGAGCTCATCCCCAAAAAGGACATCCCTTCTCTCCTCCGAATTCTCTGAGCCCTTCCGAGAGACTTCTGACCAATATTCTTCCCGAATTGTATTGGCCATACTTCCCCTTACTTGACTTCTTATTTATATGTGATAAACTGGTAACTGGAACTTGGAAATGTGTATGGAATATTGTGTGTGTGGTATGAACTGATGGTTGGTGAGGTTTGTGTTTAAATTCCAAGGATGTAATACTGGTGGTGATGGCTTTTTTGCTGATGAACAGGTACTGAACTCACAGCTTGAAGCTGGTGAAGTTTGGAAAATGTTTACAGAAGTACTGTAGCTCTCAAGACTCGAGAGAGAGAATTCTTGTGAGTTGTTTTGTGTTTATGTTACACAATTGTGGTATCACTGGTATGGAAGGAGATTGAGATTGAGAGTGTGTGAGTGTGTACTATCCCACTTAACTTACGTCTGTGAAATTTTAAAAAATCACACGTTTCTACGAGAATTCAAACTCGATTCTAGTGCACAAACACTATTACATACTTGCCTTTTTTTATTAGTGGTTCAGCGATGAAATTTGGTTTTACATAATTACTTTGACAGTTATTACCGTGTTCCAAAATCAACTAATTAACCAAATTTGTAATAACGTAAAACTTAAAGACACACGAATTGCTTATGCAGTTTGGTGAATGTCACCTATATCTGCAGGGCCTGGCCCAGTTTAGAATGAATTCACTAATCAGAAAGATAGTACAAGGTACACCATACAATAAACTTATCTTTACTAATTCAACACGTGAATTCTACTATCTCCCCTCGTTACTGATCTGGCTTGATCAGACTCCCTATGGTCTCGAAACTCATCAATGCTGGATTTCCTCCTCCCTAGGAATTAAGGCTTGCATCCTGAACTTTAAGATCAAAGGAGTTTGGTTATGTTGGAACTCAAAGTACAACTATGCGCTACTTCTTGATGAAAACTGATTGTAGATTTCCTCTGTATGAAATGCGTAAGTAGCTTAGCCAGTGTTGTCCATAATATATAGCTCGATCGCACTACTTTAGTTTCCTTGTGCGGCATGAATTCTATCTCTACAAAATATTCTGATAACATTCAAATCCTTAAAATATAGAATTACCAAATCTAATCCCTTAGAGGGGGTAAGAATATCTCATCCCTAGCCTTATTATGGACGAAACCCATATCAATTCCAACTCTTCAATTCTTAATTCAATCCCACAAATATAGGAAATTGATATATTCCATGAATCAATCACTATCGGACGAAATTATACTTTCTCGGATTCAATCTTCAAGCCTTCCCTATTTCACCAAACTTCCATCTTAGATGTTGCAACATAATAATACCATATTTTCATATTCACACAAATTGCCAACTAACAAATTTGAACTTTACAATCTCCCCCTTTTGCATTTTGTGGACCCACAAATCTTTTGGGCTTTCAAAGCAACAGCTATGCAAATATAGACATCAAGCAAACCACATATGGATGTTGGAACATGAACATAAATAAAATTTTAGTTCCCCCTGAATATTACTGCTCCAAGCTTATAAAGACCTGAACCTCCATGTTGGAACATCAAGACACAATCAGTACTTAGTTACCCAAGAAAAATCATGTTGGAACACGGAACAAACAGAAACATGCAAGTACTATAAATATGAGAAATACATAACATTATCAACCATCGAAAACATCAAATATCATCATGCCCTTAGCTTCCAATTGGTCCCAAAAACAAAATCTAGAAAACCCAAAAATACTCCCCCTTGGGGCCATAAAACTTGTAAAATATCCAAAAAAACAACCAAACTATCAAGAGAATAAAATTATCTGGCCTCAGCTTCTTCAGCATTCTCATCCTGGACATAATCTTCTGAATCCAGCCTCTTTAGCTCCTCTTCCAGTGCAGCAATCTGAACTTGAAAAGCTACAATTTTAGCTTTCACAGCAATCTTCTTGACCTCTTTCCCTTTCTGATTTGAGCATCCATCTCCTGATGGCTTCCAAGGTAAATCTTTCACATTTCTCAACTTGAAGGTCTTCTTATTAGGCTTGAGAGGCACAACTGCAACTATAACATCACTTTCTTTTGCTTTCACTTTTTCTCCTTTCAAGACACCAGTGACAATACACGTATATGACAGCGATTTTTTAGCCCTTGAAGAACTAGCATGCTCCACTATATTAGCTTGGATGAGAGGACCAAGATTGATGTGAGTTTTAGTGCCAATACAGTACAATAACTTTTCCATATCTCAGGTGAGGGCAGTGGTGTTAGAAGATGGAAACCAAGAATAAACAGCTACCTGGAATAGACAGAAATACCTGGTACTTAGACTTGATGCCACAACATTGCCCTGAGTAAGCCACTCAGTCGGATATCCTATAGTAATCTCAATCAGGATTTGATCATAGGAAACTTTAAAGTCCTCAGAATATATTTATCAAAATGCAAGCGTAGGAAGTCTGAAAAAATTATTAATTCTCTCTCCAGAAAATCTGACTACCCTCCCCTGACATATACACGATTGTACCATGACAATTCAGGATCCAGACTCCCTTCCATCAGATTTGAGTAAAACAACTGCACTAGATTCTGGTTGAATTCCTTGCATATTGAACCTGCTGTAGTCATCCCAAGATACTTCAGGAATTCACTGAATCCACACTTTTTGTAAGACATCAAATCAACAGGCCTTTCGGCTATAAACATCTTCTCACGTACAACTTTACTGATTTTCAGACATCCTTCATAAAAAAATTTGAAGCTCAGAGCTTTCTTGGTAGAGATAACAGGTCTTGAACTCTGGCCAGTTGTACCCTTTCTCTTCTTCTTCTCAGGCTGTGCATTTTATTTTGGTGGTGACTTTCTCTTCGATCTTCTTGGCTGAGTTTGAACAAACTCATCGAGCACTTCATCACTGGAGAAAGTTATATCTTTAATTGTGAATTCTTGTGTTGGAACATCAATCTTCTCCTGGCCTGGTGTTGGAACATCATCAAGGCCTGGTCCTTCAGCCACTTCTTCAGGTTGTAATGATGTTGTAACATCATCTCCAGTAGCAGCCTCTTCTTCCATATTTTCTTTAACACCAACAATATTAACATTGTCATCTCCCCCTATCTTCATCTCAGGGGTCAAAACATGCACACTCTCATAATCTCCTTGAGCATTACTCGGTTGAGTCCTACTTTCTTCTTCACCAGTTTCTCTTTCTAGAGTACGGATGATATGCTCTCCCCCTAAATCATAGTCTTCAATAGTCTTATTGTACAACTCAACATCAATTTCTTCCTCAACCTCCTCTGCATCTTCTGCGGACTGTTTTGGAACATTTACAGAGTCTCTAACAACCACTTCTTGTTCATTTGATTCTATCTCAATACCTGGAGGCAGATTCCTAAGTTTCTTCAGATTCTTGCTTACACTCGGGTCATACACCTATACTGCCTTGTATCTTGCAGAACTCAAGACCCTACACCTTTTAGGCTAGTTTTTCACTTCCCTTAACTTCACTTTTTGTGGCAATGATGCAGTAGTGGAAACACACATTACTTTTCTACCTTCATATTCTATGCATGCCAACTCTTCCAACTTAGGTGTCCAATTTTCAATATTCTGAATACCCCCAATGTTTCCTCTCAATATTCGGAAAAGATTTACCACATTGATATACATAAACATAGACTTATACCCTCTTAGGTTTACTTTCTTCTCTTTCTCCAAATAGTAACTCATGCAATCTTGTAGAGATTTAAAAGTTTGACCATTGAAAGTAATGTTTTTTTCTCCCAAAAAACCTTGAATTTTACTTTGGTGTACTTGTTAGTGATTGTTTGCTGTTTTGCTAGTGTGTAGAAAGTCCTGACTGCGGGTGATTTCTATGCCATAGTGTTTTACTTGAATCTCGAGCACAATCTCAAGATAATGGAAAGAATCTTGACAAGAAGTTGAGAGAAGAGGGGATATGAACCAGAGAAGGTAGGTTAAAATATTTAAAAATTTACTTTCCTTCCTCAATAACCCCAACTCCATTTTTCTCTTTCCAAGACAATAATTACTCCCCTTAACCTTCCAATCGTAAAAAACATTAGTCTATTTTCTCATATTCCACTAACCATATTCCAACATGCATATCTCCTTGCCTTTATATATTTTTCTTCTTTCCAATTTTTTTTCTATTTTTTGTGCAAAAAACAATAAGCAAAGACAAAACCTACAGCTATTAACAGAAATATTTGGCAGAAATACCTCAAATGTGACACACACCTAAGTGTTATTTGAGAAGCCCAAAAGTAGCTGAATCTTGTGGTTTTGTGAAAATATCAGAAAATTGCTCTGATGTTGGAACATAGACTACCGTAACTTCCTTCCTCTCCACAAGATTTCGAATAAAGTGATGCCTTATATCAATGTGTTTTATTCACGAATGTTGGACTAGATTCTTGTATATATTTATAGAACTCTTGTTGTCACATAAGATCTTCAGAGGCCATTGATGAATTCTATAATCTTTCATTATTTGTTTCATCCATAATAATTGTGCACAACAACTTCGAGCAGCCAAATATTCAGCTTCAGCAGATGATAAAGAAATAGATATTTGCTCCTTGTTGTACCAGGACACCAAAATTTTGCCTATAAAGAAACACCCACCAGTAATACTTTTTCGATTATCAGAATCACCTGCCCAATCAGAATCACTGTAGCCGAATAAATCTGAATCTTGATTTTTTTAATACCAGATACCATACTCAGACGTTCCACTAATACATCGAATAATCCTCTTAACTGCTGTCAAATGAGTTTCCTTGGATTTGCCTGAAATCTTGCACAAACTCCAACACTAAAACATATATTTGGTCTACTGTTTGTAAGATATAGGAGGCTACCAAATCATACTTCTATACATTTTCTCATCCACAGAAACACTTTTCACATCCTTCACTAATTTATCCATAGCACCCGTCAGAGTTCTCACTGATCGAGAATTGCTCAAACCAAAGTGTTTCATCAGATTTAAGGCATACTTACTCTGATTAATAAAAAAGCCATCCTTTTGCTGCTTAACCTGAAGTCCTAGAAAGTATGTAAGTTCCCCAACCATACTCATCTCGAACTCATCCTACATATGATTCACAAAATCCTGCACCATAGAAGGTGAAGTAGAGCCAAAAACAATATCATCTACATAAATTTGAGCAATCAAAAATTTTAATGACCTGTTAAACACAAATAAAGTGCGATTTACTCCCCCTCGACGACAGCCTTTCTAAATTAGAAAGTTAGTCATTCATTCATACAATGCTCTTGGTGCTTGTTTCAACCCATACCATGCATTTTTTGAGTCGATACACATGATGGGGATAGTATGGATCTTCAAACCCTTACGTTGTTAAACATAGACTTCTTCATTCACCACTCCATTGAGGAAAGAACTTCTCACGTCCATCTGGTACAATGTGAACTTCATAGTACATGTAATAGCAAGCAAGATTCGAATAGATTCTAACCTGACAACTGGTGAAAATGTCTCATCAAAATCAACTCATTCTACTTGAGTGTACTCTTGTGTCACCAGTCTTGCTTTATTATGAGTGATTTGGCCATCAGCATCAAACATGTTTTTGAAGATCCACTTAGTACCAATGACGTTCACCCCCTTGGGACGTGGAGTAAGATACCACACATCATTCCTTCCAAACTATTAAAGTTTTTCTTGTATCACTGCAATCCAATACTCATCAAGAAGAGCTTCTTTATAGTTTGTTGGCTCAATCAATGAAAGGAAGCCTTGTAATCCTGCAAGTTCCCTGTAATTAACTCATGGTTGAGTTCGAGTTTGTTTTACACTTGGTTCAGGTTCAACCTGTGTTGGAACATTAGATGGAGCATCAGGGGTTGATGTTCCAACATCAAACTCATCAGGGTCATCAGGACTATCTGGGGGCTGTGATGTTCCAACATCGATATGCTGGTTGGTCAATGTTTCAGGTGTTGGAAGATGAGATGGGACATTTTCATCATGTCCTTTTCCTGAAACTTGCTTATCATCATAATAATCAACAATCACATTGATTGAATCTATGAGAGTGTTAGTGTGGAAGTTAAACACTCTGTAAGCACAACTGTTTACTCAATAACCCATAAAAATTCCATCATCACTGCGATTGTCAAACTTTCCCAGTTGCTATCTATCCTTGAGCATGTAGCACTTTCTTTTAAACACAATCCAATTTTGCTGAGGAGTAATGGGGGCAGAAAACTCATGTTGTATGCCAAGTTCATCACAGAAATCACTGAACTGAGAGTTTTCAAATTCTATTCCATGGTCACTACGAATTCTCACAATCTTTCCAACAAGAATTACTTTCTCTGTCTTTAATTTGATCACCAAACTCTTGAAGACGTCCACTGTATCTGATTTCTCCTTGAGAAAAGGCTACCCAAGTGTATGTTCAATAATCATTAACACATACAAAGATATACTTTTCCCAATGACACTAGGAGTGTTAACCGGACCCATTAAATACATTGAAGTAATTCAAGATTTTGTGAAGTGGTAATGTACTAAACAGAAAAGTGAGGGGATCGAATATGTTTACCTTGTTGACATGGTCCACACACAATACCCTTTTGGTGAGTAAGAGTAGGCATACTCATACTACTCTGGCATTTGAAATCTTTACTAGAGTCTTGTAGTTGATGTGACTGAGCTTTCGGTGCCACAAGGTTCTTTCATCCTCCTTGGACCTCAAACACTTCACTTCTTATTCCAACAAGTAGTAATTGTCTGAAGACCGTACTCCTAATAGAAATTGTTTTCCTCTATGCTTCACAATACACTTCTCCTTTTGAAACTCGACTATCATATTGTCATTGCACAGTTGGCTAATAATTAAGAGGTTTTCCTTCAAATCCTCTACCAGTAGGACACTAGTAAGGCTGGGGAATCCCTCTATCTGTAGTTCTCCTTTGCCAACTACAAGACTCTTCTTTCCGTCACCAAAAGTAACAAAACCACCCTCATATGGTTTGATGTTGTTCAAGTATTCTTGAGTTCCTTTCATATGTCTAGAACAACCACTATCGAAGTACCAAGACTCTCTAGAATGTGCAGTAAGAGACATATGAGCAAAAAGGCATACAGTACTTCGTTTAGGAATCCATACCTTTCTGACAAGTCTGGCTCGTTGGGTATTGCTCATATTGGAACATGCTGACAGTTGTCACCCATTCATGATATCATTGAGTAGCCTGAGATATTGTTCCTCTTCATGACATGGATAAGAGCAGTAATGGCATAAAGTAGGCTTACTTCTAGGATGTGTCTTCATGATCTTTTTCTTCATAGACTGAATATCTGCTTTAAAATCAGTTGGCCCTTTCTCAACTGTGTTGTACCCAATTCCTTATCTATCTCCAGCGTTCTTTCCCATTGTCAGTATGTCATCGAGCTTTGTCATTCCCGAATTCATTCTTTTGATTGTAGCTTTAGCCATCTCAGCTCTTTTAGTTGCTGATGTTAGACTTAGTTTAAAAAATTCAACCTCATCTCCAATTTTTCAACCAGATCTAATAACTTAGTTTTTCTTTCCACAAGCTGACACTTTTCAGACTTTAGAAAAACCTTAACAGCTTTGAGCCACATTGTATACATATTCTCATACTCTTTATAAATTTCATCATCATTCACTTCTTGATCATCATCACCGCCTGAGGAATTTCCACTCAACATCTCTGTCTTGGAACACTTCTAAGTTTTTTCGGTGTTGGAACATGCACTATTAGAAACAACCATCTGTACTCCAAAAGCCACACAGTTACTAGTTAGTTCTTCTTCCTCCTCTTGCTTATCTTCACTCCAAGAAGTGACATACGATCTCCCTTGCTTCTTTCCAGTGTTAGCACATTCAGCCTTGATGTGACCAAAACCTTCACATTCTCTGCATTGAGTCCTTCTAGGTTGTTTTGATTCATTGTTCCGATTTCTCAGAAAATGCTGATTATTTTATTCCATTCTAGATCTTCGGTAGTTGCCACCCTCTTGCAGATGATTTTTATTTCCACTAGATCTATCTTTTCTATTCACCATTTTTTCAGCACTTTTGAGAAATTCTTGGTTATAAGAGCAAGTTCTTTGGCTTACTGACATCTTTTGACTTACAGACACGCGAATTGGTTACGCAGTTTGGTGAATGTCACCTACATCTACGAGGCTTGGACCAGTTCAAAATGAATTCACTAATCAGAAGATAGTACAAGGTACACCATACAGTATACTTATCTTTACTAATTCAACATGTGAATTCTACAAGCTCCCCTAGTTACCGATCCGCCTTGATTAGACTCCCTCTGACCTCGAAACTCGTTGACGATGGATCTCCCCCTCCTGAGGAATTAGGGCTTACGCTCTGAACTTTAAGATCAAAAGAGTTTGATCATGTTGGAACACAAAGTACAGCTCTGCGCTACTCCTTCATGAAAACCTGATTGCAGATTTTCTCTATATGAAATCCGTAAGTAGCTTAGCTAGTGTTGTCTACAATATATAGCCCGATCGCACTACTTCAGTTTCCTTGTGCGACATGAATTCTATCTCTATAAAATATTCCGATAACAATCAAATCCTTAAAAGATAGAATTACCAACTCTAACCCCTTAGAGATAGGAATTAGCTTATCCTTAGCCTTACCATGGACGAAACCCATATCAATTCCAACTCTTCAATTCTTAATTCAATCACACAAATATAGGAAATTTATATATTCCATGAATCAATTACAATCGGACGAGATTATACTTTCTCAGATTTAATCTTCAAGCCTTCCTTATTTCACCAAACTTCCATCTTTGATGCTGCAACATAATCATGGGCGGAACTAGGGGGGCGAGGGGGTGCTAACACCACCCCTAGGATCCGGCGGCCCAAAATTTAGGCCTAGAGCCACCAGGAGCCACCAGGAGCCACCGGATTCTGCTCCCCCTTGAGTTGTAGCTGTGCCCGGCGTCAGTTGAAGAAGATGGCCCAGGTTTCTTTTTTTTTCAAACTAAACAAAACGACGTCGTTTTATTAATGTAAAGCCAAAAAAAATGATGCCAATTGGGCTAAAACCCAATTGGCCGAAATACAAATCACATAAACATACGGATTATGTGAAGAAATTGCAGACTTCCTCGTCTTCCTCTGACTTCTACTGACCGCCGCGCAGACTTGTTATATTTAGCGTAGCATAAAATTTTTTTTGCCTCTTTTTAGTCCCCTTACATAACGTCCTGGTTCCGCCACTGAACATAATAATACCATATTTGCATATTCACACAAATTGCCAACTAACAAATTTGGACTTTACATGCAATGTATGTGATTGCGATAATTTTAAACTATAGAACCAGAGTAATTCCAGACGCAGTAAAAGGCCAGCCTTTTACTTTGGTTGTAAACAACCAAGACAACCGCAGTTGTAGTGTCCTAGTCGGACCAAAATAATTTATGGTAAGCGGGATTGAACCTGGCCAGATCATAATGCACAAATCTTTCACCCAATTCAACAGAAAAAATACATAACTAAAACCCAAAACATAAAAAACCTATAAAAACCCTAGAACATTCAATTCAAACCAAACAAAAACTCATAAACATATTGATTATCACCGATCAATGGTTATGTACAAAAAAGGAAAATATGCAAATAAACCTATATAAATGAGAAAGTGTAGATACTCTGAGATAATTTTTAGTACAAATATAAACCTAATTCCTTAACGGAAGTGCAAATATAACCTTCTGGTGATATTTCTGGCGTTGACTTGAGTTTCCAATAATTGACCTTATCTGAAATGTCAAAAAATCCTTGGACCATATTGTTGTGCGGAATGGAGAAAGAACAGAAAATATGAACGAAAATAACAAGACACAAGATTTACGTGGTTCACCAAGATTGGCTACCTCCACGGGAGACGGATTCACTATAATAGGTAGCAGGTTACAGATGCCAAGAAATTGGCCAGATTTCTACCTATCTAAGTGCAGAACAGAATTCATGAATTCATGATTTACAGAGAGAAGAGAGACCCTTTATATATTGTCTCTACTAAACCCTAACAAACTGGGAATAAGAAAATAACTACCATTCCTAATAGGAATAGGAACTACCATTCCTAATAGGAATAGGAACTACCATTCCTAATAGGAATAGGAACTACCATTCCTAATAGGAATAGGATTCCTATTCTGACCGGGCAGCGAGACCCCCGTTATTTTCCCCCGGACCCCCAGGCCAGTGTCGCAGAAGCGGCTTATTACAGTATTCAAGGCATACCAACAAATCTCCACCTTGACTTGAATCCTCAAAGTAGAAAACTCCAGATGCACTATTACAGTGCCAGATGAGTAGATTTTGCCCTCCACTCCCGGGACTGCCCATATAGCACCTAATCAGCTCTGATGTTCAGCAAGTCCAAACAATGTTGAAACTTGCTATGTGGAACAGGTTTGGTGAACATATCAGCGGGGTTGTCAGCAGTTCCCACTTTCTTCACCCTTATTCTTCTCTCACTCCTCAGGAAATGATATCTGACATCAATATGCTTGGTCCTCTCATGATGGACCTGATCCTTGGCTATGCAGATTGCACTCAAGCTGTCACAATACACAGTAGCCTGATCATGATGTAGACCAAGATCACTAACCAACCCTTTCAGCCATATTCCCTCCTTTGCAGCCTCTGTCAAAGCCATGTACTCTGCTTCCGTAGTAGACAACGTCACTGTAGGTTGCAAAGTCGCCTTCCAACTAACCACAGAACCTCCCAAAGTGAATACATAACCAGTCATCGATCTCCTCGTGTCAACATCACCAGCATAATCAGAATCCGAGTAGTCTGTAACTAAGCACTCGGTATCACCTCCATAAATGAGACCCACATCAGACGTACCTCTAAGATACCTGAAGATCCTCTTCACAGCTTGCCAATGTTCCTTTCCTGGTTGCCCCATGAACCTGCTCACAACACTGACTGCCTGTGCTAAATCTGGCCTCGTGCAAACCATAGAATACATCAAGCTCCCCACCGCGCTGGCATAAGGAACCCGAGACATATACTCCTTCTCCTCGTCTGACTGAGGAGCAAACATAGTGGTGAGATGAATATTTGCAGCACTAGGAGTGTCTATAGGCTTGGCTGTAGACATGCCAAACCTAGCCAACACTTTCTGAATGTAGCCTTTCTGTGACAAGAAAAGCTTCCGGTGACTTCGATCCCTAAGAATCTCCATTCCTAGTATCTTCCGAGCTGCACCCAGATCCTTCATCTCAAACTCAGCATTAAGAAGTCCTTTCAACTTCTGAACCTCGTGCTTACTCTTTGCAGCTACCAGCATGTCATCTACATAAAGCACCAGATAGATGAATGACCCATCTCTCAACCTGCTGTAGTAGACACAACAGTCATAAGCACACCTCGTATATCCCAGCTGAAGCATATAACTGTCAAACTTCTTGTACCACTGCCTCGGAGACTGCTTAAGTCCATACAAAGACTTCTTCAACTTGCAAACATACGTTTCCTTGCCAGGAACCTGGAAACCATCTGGCTGGATCATGTACAACTCTTCCTCCAACTCTCTATGTAGAAAAGCGGTCTTCACATCAAGTTGCTCGAGCTCCAAATCCTGATGTGTTACCAAGGCTAGCAACACTCTGATGGAAGTGTGTCTGACCACTGGTAAGAAAATCTCATTATAGCCTACCCCCTCCCTTTGACTGAAACCTCTTGCAACAACTCTTGCCTTGTACTTGACTCCCTCTGCAGGTGATATTCCTTCCTTCTTCTTGAAAACCCATTTGCAACTGATTACCTTTCTCCCTTGAGGCTGTTGAACCAAATCCCATGTCTGATTCTTCCGGAGAGACTCCATCTCATCTCCCATTGCAGCAAGCCATTTGTCAGCATCAATACCTGAAACAGCTTCTCTGTAAGTGGATGGCTCATGAGTATCCACCTCCTCAGCAACCTGTAGTGCATAACCCACCATATCTTCAAACCCATATCTCTTGGGCGCCCCAACTCCAACCCTCCTGGGTCGATCCTGAGCTAAACTGCGGACTGTAGCTCCTGATGGTTGAGAATCTGGTGGTGGAGATTCCGGTATCTCAGATTCTGTCTGTGGCTCTTGATTCACCTCAAATTGTTCCAATCTATTTTCACCTTGAGTGACTTCAAGCTCCACCTGTTTATCAACTCCAATAGTTTCTGGCACAACTGTGGGCTTCACCATAGATCTAAGCAAAGAATTTTCATCAAAGACAACATCCCTGCTCAGAATAACCCTCTTCTCAGATGGAGACCATATCCTGGAGCCTTTAACTCCATCTCCATAACCCACAAAGACACCCTTCTTGGCTCGGGGCTCTAACTTACCATCACTAACATGATAATAAGATGTACAACCAAAAACTTTTAACTTGGAGTAATCAACAACTTTACCTGACCACAACTCCATAGGTATTTTTGCACTCTATACCCGTGTGAGGCCCGCGGTTGATCAGGTAACAAGCTGTACTCACCGCCTCTGCCCAGAATCTCATTTCCAAACCAGCATTAGAGAGCATGCACCTCGCTCTCGCCAACAATGCCTGATTCATCCGCTCAGCTACGCCATTCTGCTGTGGCGTATTCCTGACTGTATGATGACGAGCAATCCCTTCATCCCTACAAAACTGATCAAACTCAGACGAGCAGAATTCCAGCCCATTATCAGTTCGAAGCCTCTTGATCTTCTTCCCGGTCTGATTCTCCACCAAAGCTTTCCACTCCTTGAACTTCGAGAAAGCTTCACTCTTATGTTTCATCATGATAACCCAAGTCATCCTTGAGTAATCATCAATCAGAGAAACAAAGTACCTGTGACCTCCCAGCGACTCAACTCGGGAAGGTCCCTAACAATCAGAATGGATGTAATCCAATGTGCCCTTTGTTCTATGAATTGCCTTAGGGAACTTGCTGCGGTGATGCTTCCCAAAAACGCAATGCTCACAGAAGTCCAAGCTCTTGACCTTGTGGGCACCAAGAAGATCATACTTCGACAGAATCTGCATCCCTCTTTCACCCATATGACCAAGCCTCATATGCCATAACTTAGTCATATCATCCTGGTGAACCTCCGAAGATGCAACATTAACAGAATCCATAACCGTGGAACCTTGTAGAAAATACAAAGTACCATGCAGAACACCTTTCAGAGCCAGCCTAGAACCTTTGCAGACACGCAGAACTCCATCACTCCCTGAGTAGACGAAACCCTTTCTATCCAACGTAGGAAGAGAAATCAGATTCTTTGTCATCGATGGAACATGCCTGACATAGTTCAAAGTACAGAAACTACCATCATGCGTCCTGATCTTGATTGAACCAATCCCAACTACCTTGCACGCAACACCATTTGCCGTAGTAATGATGCCCTCTGCTTGCTCATAAGTTGAGAAATAATCTCTCCTTGGGCATACATGGTAAGATGCCCCAGAATCAAGAAACCACGCATTAGAATGATTATTTTGCCCAGTAACAGCTAGAGCAAAATTATCTTCAGAACTGAAATCCCCTTCAGCCACAGCAGCAGTACCAGGTGTACTCCCAGTAAACTTGTCGATCTTCACGTTCAACCCAGGCATCTTTCTCCCCGATCAGCCCCGATCTGATGAGCCCAGAATCCGATATACACACTACGGATATCACCGGAAAAAGAAACCGCTCTGATACCAGTTTGTTGTGCGGAATGGAGAAAGAACAGAAAATATGAACGAAAATAACAAGACACAAGATTTACGTGGTTCACCAAGATTGGCTACCTCCACGGGAGACGGATTCACTATAATAGGTAGCAGGTTACAGATGCCAAGAAATTGGCCAGATTTCTACCTATCTAAGTGCAGAACAGAATTCATGAATTCATGATTTACAGAGAGAAGAGAGACCCTTTATATATTGTCTCTACTAAACCCTAACAAACTGGGAATAAGAAAATAACTACCATTCCTAATAGGAATAGGAACTACCATTCCTAATAGGAATAGGAACTACCATTCCTAATAGGAATAGGAACTACCATTCCTAATAGGAATAGGAACTACCATTCCTAATAGGAATAGGAACTACCATTCCTAATAGGAATAGGAACTACCATTCCTAATAGGAATAGGATTCCTATTCTGACCGGGCAGCGAGACCCCCGTTATTTTCCCCCGGACCCCCAGGCCAGTGTCGCAGAAGCGGCTTATTACAGTATTCAAGGCATACCAACACATATATTGAATCTAAATGAAAACTTTCGCCCATCTCTCTTGCAAAAATTTTAAAAAATAAAAAATGAAAAGGTAAGCAGGCCCACCACCTCCAACAACTCGCCGCCGCCACCACCGTTCAACTCCATCACTGACCAGCACCGGCCAATACCATTTTCCTACACCAGCGTCGCCAGTACCTCCAGCTCCGGGTCCCCAACTCTTACAAGCCTTCCTTTCTCGCCTTAGCGTCTCCACCTTCCCTTGCCGCGACCAAGGGTGTTTTAGAATTCCTCGTGAATTCTATCCCATAGTTCACGACCAAGGGTGTTTTGAATGATATAATTAATTCTATCTCTAAGCAAGTAAAAGTATTTCACCAATTACCCAACCGGGGGGGTTGAATAGTTTATCAATTCACAACTAATTAAACCAAGGATAAAACCAATTTATGTTGCGCCATCAGGGGCTTGGATCTTCTCCCATCAACTTCTTTCTAGGTACTTATTTTCCACTGATTGGCTTCTTCCTTTGAAGTTTATCGTCAATCGGTGCTCAGTCGGAACACCTTAAACTGCCTCTTTTGGGGCTCTTCGAGTTGCCTTGAAATTTGATCAAACAAATGTCGTCCCTTTATCATGTTGTGGCAAGTTGGACACATGATGCATCTCGAATGATCGAGCAATTTTTGCGGTTGAGCTCCTCTTGAATTAACCTGCAATAAAATTGTCTGTGGGGATTCTAGGGGTTAACTCTCTGATACCTAAGTCAGTCCAAGAGTCCAATGCGATTAAGACATAATGAATTATGAATAAATGGGTACCTTGTATTTATACTTTGTGTCCTAAATAACTGCTTCCTTAATGATCGCAATTAATTTCTCACAAATACGGTAATTATTCAAGAGTATTAAATAATGTCTTAATTAGGCCGCCACATCTATGGCCCAATGCCCTTCTTAGGCTCAACCTCTATCAAGAGCCCTCAGAAAAGAAGGTTCTCGACCTCGAAGGAATGGAACAATACCGGGGCTCTTCGAGACCTCGAATGCATAGGACAGTTCGAGAACTGTGAAGTCTCGAAACGGACCTTGTACTTCAATGCTCCTGCCTTCGAGGGAGGAAATATGGTTTTCTAACCAACCTTTAGCACTAGGATTTTAAAAGGCACGTGTGTGCTATACAACCATGCATGTCGCTTTCCCCCAAACGACGTGTTGTCAGAAGGTAAAAAAGCGGTTGAGTATTCAAGTAACTTTCTTTAGTTTCAAGGCGGTTATTAATCATACCTCCGTTTCATCCCCCATTATTACCCCTTAACCTCTCTTTCTTCTTTCACTTTTACTCATTTGCAGGGACTTCTCATAAGTGCTCTTTTTCCCTTACTCTCTCCAGCAATCTAGTTTTCGTCGCCTTTCCTCGAAATTAGTAAGTACCTTCCTTTCTCTCTCCATTCTACTATTTTTGTTTCCTCACTTAACAATCATGGCTTGTTCTGATGAGGGTTCCATCTCCGAGGGATTTCCCAGTGAGATTAGGGTAGATGGGGCGGAGGTTAGTAAGTCGAAAGGGTTATTTTTTACTCAGAATGCACTCATTTCCAAGAATACCGGTGTGATTCTGATGCCGGAGGAGAAGTGTCTGACCATATTACTTACAGTCCTGAGGAAATGAGAGTTTTCCCGTTTACTGATATGCCTTCTCAAGGGCCTGTTAAGAATTGGCCACCAGGTATTGGCAAGCCTTATGTAAGAAGATCCCCTACTAAAGGAAAAATTGGCTTCTACCTCTCCCTCTGATCTAGGACTCAAGGCCCTAAGGCGGGCAAATGCATCCCCAGAGAGCGAGGAAGCGTCCCTCAAAGCCATAGATGAGGAGGAGAATGCATCTCTCTCGAGGGAGAGAACATCCCTCAAGGAGGAAAAAGTACCCCACAAAGTATCAAAGGTATCTATGGAGCCAAACTCTCTCAAAAGAAAAGGATAAGGTATCTCGAGGGGTAAGGTTGAGGGTTTCTTGAAAGAAGCCCCCGCTCCAAGCAGGAGGGAAGGTTATCTCGAAGATTTTGGACTCGATCTCCCTTGGCCAATGAATAGCCCCAGATGCAGATTTTCAACCCTTTTGAGAAGAAGATACCCCCCCCATAACCTACCCGAGGGAAGATAGTCTATTTCCCTTAGACATCTTCGCTACCGGCTCACCCTTCCCTTTCCGCCTCTTTTTTCCAAACTTCTCAAGCAATTCCAGGTAAGCCCTGAACAAGTTCATCCCAACGTCTTGGTAATTATTATGATGTTCTTGACACGATGTAACAAGTTTGGTATCAATCCAAGGTACAAGCTGCTCTGCTCGTTGTACTACTTGTCTTATAGTGGGCGATCTATCAACATGATTATCACATTTACTAGCGGGAGGCACATCACAAGGTTTTTGCTGTTATTGGCAACTCAGGTGACTGGAGGAGTTGGAAGAAGGGGATTTTGTTTGATAGCAGAAGGTATCGAGTCCCCCAGTGGAACTGGGATGTGCTAGTTGAGTCTCCTTAACTAGGGGAGTATCATTTTCCGGATGCCCTCGAGAGGGATAGGAAAAAAATGGTTGTCCAGCTCCTTTGACTACAGCTGCTTCAATAATCCAAGCCCAAGGATTGGCAGATTTTTATTTCCTCTTGAAATGTACGAGGAGTATGTGTATAAAGGACTCCGGAAAAATATCAAGAAGAGGAGAAGAGAACCTAAGGTTCCCAAAGAAGGCTCTCCCCTCGGGACCCTCGTTAGTGGTTTTAGGCACTCAGAAGCCTTCGAAGGTGCCTTATTAGAATTATGTTTCTTTTATCTTTTGTGCTGTTGCACTTACCTTTACTGACGCTATTCTTCTGTTTTTTTCCAGTGGGCCTCTCCAGTGGATTTAGGAACAAGAAGACTCACTCAAAGCAGGGTCAGAGCCACCCTAAAGAGACCCTTATCCCCTTGAACCATACCCTACACCTCCAGTAGGTGATGGAAAGACTACCTTAACAGTGGCTAGTGGCCAGCCCCTCCCCCCCACACACACCAAGAATGTTCGCCAGAGGATGGGGGAAGATGGTGCCAATGTTAGGAATATCCCTGAACAACCGTTAATAAGAGCGAGTGGCAGTGACGGTGTCAATTCCCACCAAAAATCAGCATCCCCGACACCCCCTCGAGTGATGCTGTGTCTATATCCAGTGATCTGACTCTGGATAAGCATCATCTCACTAGTATGGTCTCTAACCCTCAGGTTTTCATTTGTTACATTGTGAAATTCATTTTAGTAAACTTTTTTTTCTAACATTTATCTAAGTGTAGTTATTTTTTCTAGGTTTTCCAACTTTTTCGTGAGGCCACTCTGAAGATGGCCGCCTTTTCCCACGCTTGCACTTTCTGGCTATGGTTCCTTTCAAGAAAAGTTAGGCTGGAAAGATGCTAAGATTTTGGAGTTGAAGAGGCTGCTCGAAGAGGAGAAAATGGCGCATGAAAAGGACCTAAAAACCTTGGAAGAGGAGAAGTGGAAGATGGCTAATTTTGATGCCGAGAAGCGTCAGTGGACAGTGGATAAAGATACCCTCGAGAAGAGGGTCCAGGCTGCTGAGGACCCAACTGAGCAGGTTCAACTGCTCGAGGTATTTAAAAGAAAACTATTGTACAGTTCCGAGCTACTTCAATTCTTTGTAGAACTACTCGAGATGGCCAAGAACCTTAGTTACAGCGATCTGGCCAAGGAATTCCTAAAAATTCAATTGTTTGCCTCCCTATCTGAAGAGCACGCTAAGCAAGTGAATGATCTAGTCAAGCCAGAGATCGAGGCTACTCTGGACGTAAAATGGGACGAGGCGATCAAGAATGATGGCTTTGCTTTGCCCTGATGGATTTCATTAATTCCAAAGGGCAGTTCTTCACTACTGAGGGGATTGAGCTATCCTCCCTACCCAAGGCCACAGACGCATCCCTCGAGCAAAAGTCAACTGATGCCAAGGTGGAAGGAATGATCATATCCACCTGGAAGGAGGATAACTCTAGGGTTCATTCTTGATTGTAACTTTTCCAATTTGGGCCTCCTAATGTAACTTTTGAAGCTATGATATAAGATTTCTTTTTAGAATTTTTATGACTTATTTATTAATTTTACCTTTGTTCTTTTTTCGTAGTTTAACTCGTTGAAAAGAGTGTTCAAAGGATCTTGTGAGGAGCTTTCGAGTGCTCAAAAAGAGTTGAGTGAGACATATAAACAACTATTGAAGGCCACATGGGATTATCTATCTATAACCAAGAGAAGGAATCTTTAAAGGGAAAATTTAATCAACTCGAAGCTGAGATGAAGCTGTGGCAGTCCAAAGACCACTCAACCTTTAAGGGGTTTGTTAGGGATTTCTTGACCAAAGAATTTAATAGGACATATCCTTTAGAGATGGTCGAAGATCGTGATCCCAAGGAAAAAAAGTTTTGAAGAGCTACTGAGTCAAATACATCTAATGTTTGGATCTCTGAAGTCGTGAGTTGCTAATGCGACTAGGCTTTCAGTAGTGGAAGGGTGCCTAATTGTTTGTAAGGGCAAAACTCGCAGGTTAGTGGCCCAAAAAGGGAGTTAATCGCCGAAAAACATCTTGTGGCACAGAGCAAAATTTCCAGTCTTAAAGAGGAACTGCTCGCCTGAAAGATAGCTAATAAAGACCCCATCTCTTCGAGCTAGCCCCCAGCAAGGAACATCCCTACCGAGAATGGCTATCTAATAGAATCTCTCTTATTTGAGAATACACGACTTGCGGAGGAGATCAAGGTCTGGAAGCTTCAGGCCAAAGAAGTTGACTAGCGCATTGCCGATTTTGAAGAAAGGATTGAACAAAGTTAGCCTCCATGCCCACATGCTTTCTAATGGAATTCCTACTTCATATTTAATTGGAAGTGACCAGCTTCCAAAATTTCTACTCAAGGCCGCTCGATACTTGATTGAGAAACTCAACGTCCATGAGAATGGAACCCCTGTCCAGAAAAAGGCCTTTGACTTTATTCTAGATTGGTTGGCAGAATTGAAGGTAAAGGGTTTCAACCCCTCAAGTTATCATTCCGCTCCTCGATCACATAAATCTGCTATTAAGGAAGCTAAAAAACATCTTGCACCCTAGAGCAAAGCTACCAAGGGATCTTCCACAAAACGTCTCAAGAGTGTCGGGTCTTCCTCGAAGGGCCCATTTAACCCCTCCACAAAGAAGCGGGGTTAGACCATTGCTCCCCTGGATCCTTTTGAGTATCCTGTGGAAGAACAAATTAAGGTTATTCAGAGAGCCGCTGGCATCAAGCTGGTAGAATTCGAATATCTAAAGGCAAAGGTGAAAGGGATAGCTCCTTCCACTGAAGATTTATTTCAGGAGGGGTTTCCCTCATTTAAATGATTGAATGTTGTGTACCGTTTGGTACTGAAAATGTACTTTTATTTATTGATGATGAAGAGGCCTGTTTGATTCTTTCTCCTAGAAAACACAAGTCGAGTTTCCCGACCTACTATTATTAGCGCCAGTGAGCTTTTAAAAATTATAACGGGATTTGAGTTGCATGTGCATATACTTTTTTGTAAATTTTATGTCCCGAACATTAGTGCCACACACAAATTTATTTTGTAGAAATATTATGACCATCTTCGATAGGTAGGAATTGAATAGTTAAAAGACACAAGCGTTATACCCACGTTCGATTTTCCACCTACATCCTCCCAATTTTGGCCACTAGTTCATGATTTCATGATTACAAAAGTATCCCACTAGTGTCGCCTAAAAGCATACCACTCAAACTCAGCATTGGCTGGAAACATTGTCTAGAGTGCCGCTTAAGAGCAAACCACTCGAATCATCATCTAGAGTGCCGCTTAAGAGCAAACCACTCGAATCATCATCTAGAGTTCCTCTTAAGAACAAACCACTCAAACATCATTTAGAGTGTCGCTTAAGAGCAAACCACTCGAACATCAATTGTAGCTAGAAATATTATCGAGAGCGCTGCTTAAAAGTAAACCACTCGAACATCATCTAGAGTGCCGCTCAAGAGCAAACCACCAGACCATCAGCCATAGATGGAAATATTTTCTAGAGTGCCTCTTAAAGTAAACCACTCAAACATCATCCGTAGCTAGAAATATTGGCCAGAGTGCTGCTTAAGAGAAACCCACTCGTCATAATTGATAGTTCTTTCTCAGGTTGGTGATGTTCCACTTTCTCAGGTTGGTGATCCCATTCATCTCTTAGAGGACATAGCTTCCTCCTAGATCCAATTCAATCACCCTATAGGGTCCTTCCCCATTTGCAGCTAACTTCCCTTTAGGTTCCTTTATGCTTTTCTCAATTTTCCTCATTACCTAGTCTCCCGGGTAGAACGACACCTTCTTTACCCTCCTATCATGGTACCTTCTGATCTGTTCTTTCACTATAGCCTCGTGTAAAGAAGCTAGCTCTCTCTTTTCTTCCACCATGTCCAAATACAGACATCGGTTTTTCTGATTACTTATGTCATCTGCAGCAGCCTTCATCCTTAGGCTAGGAACATTATCATTAGGTACCTGAATTTTCCTGGCATTTCTGGAAAAGGACCCACCAGGCCGATCCCCCATTTATCAAAGGGCCACTAACTATAAATGCTTCTCATTTCCTCCTGGGGGACATGTGTTATGGGGCATATCTTTGACACTGGTGGCAAGCCTGAATGTATCAATTTGCATCATCAAACATTGTCAACCAATAAAATCCTGCTCGAATGTGCCTCATAGACACTAATTTAGGTCCTTGGTGGCTACCGGATAATCCCTCGTAGACCTCCCTTATGAGTTAATCACCTTCTTGAGGGTTAACGCACCAAAGCAACGGCTGCAAATGACCCTTCTGTATAACACTCCTTCCTGCAACACATACATTGGAGCATTCAACCTTACCTTTCTAGCATCAACTTCATTTTCTGACAGGAAACCCTCTCGAGGAAATGCCACGAACGGTGCCATCCAGGTCTCTTCCACTTCCACTAAGTTTCCATAAGAAATTGCTTTTGGGATTGGGTTCCCAAATCCAAAGAAGCGAGCTTGCTAAGAGCATATGTTTTGTGATTGCTATCCCTTAGGACCTGTGTTAAAGTGTAAGCTTTAAAAGTTGTCAATAGATTTTGCACTACCTTAAGGTATCTTTGTAGGTTATGCCCTCTGGACTCATATTCCCCGTTCACCTATTGAACTACGATTTGAGAGTCATTGAAAACCTAAAATTTGACAACCTGCAACTCCATTGCTAGGGGCAATCCAGTAATCAATGCTTCCTACTCAGCCTCATTGTTAGTTTCTTTGAATGCAAAGTTCAAAGTGTAAGGGTAATCCTTGCCGTTGGAACTAGTTGATAGAACCCCAGCTCCACTTCCTCATGAATGTGACGAACCGTCCACATATAGCTTTCATACCTCCATTTTGCTTGCTTCCACTTTCTGAATGGAATCCTAATGCTCAAGGGGCTCAGTAGTTTCCTCTATGAAGTCCGCTAGCGCCTGACCCTTACTTGCAACTCAAGGTTGATACTGGATGTCGTGTTCTCCCAATTCCACTGCCCACTTCATCATTCTTCCTGAGATTTGTAGTTTCAACAAGATCTTCCAATTTGGGTGGTTCGTGAGCACCACTATCTTGTGTCCCTTTAAGTAGGGTCTCAGTCTTCTGGCTGCATATACGAGGGCTAGAATCAACCTCTCGAGGATAGTATAGCTCGGCTCCGACCATTACAAGGCACGACTGACAAAGTAAATTGGGTGATGCACCTTTTCTTTCTTTTTTACTAGGACCGCACTAATGCCAAAGGTGATGCAGAAATGTACATATATAGTGTCTCATCCTTATCCGGCTTTATCAAGGTTGGGAGTTTTCCCAAGTGCTCCTTCAACTGATTGAATCCCTCGTCGCATTTTTTATTCCACTCGAATTTTTTTGCCCTTCGAAGGACATCTAAGAAGGGTAGGCATTTCTCCACCCCCTTCAATAGGAACCTACTCAATGATGCTAGAGGCCCTGTAAGCTTTTGCACATCTTTAATCGATTGTCGGGTTCTCATTCCCTTCAAAGCTTCGACCTTCTTCGGGTCAACATCATTACCACTCTCTGAGACCATGAATTCGAGGAACTTCCTTGCTCCTACACCGATAACACATTTGGATGGGTTCAACTTCAAATTAGCCCCTTGAAGCCTGCCAAATATTTCTTCCATGTCTTTTAAGAATTCTCCATGATTTCTATTTTTGACAACCATATCATCCATATAAATCTTCATATTCCTCCCTATTTTCCCCCGAAACAGCTTATCAACCAAACTCTGGTAAGTAGCCCAGGCATTTTTTAACCCAAATGACATCTTCTTATAACAGTATATGCCTATATCTGTAATAAACAATGTTTTCTCCTTGTCATCTTCTGCCATGAGTATTTGGTGATACCCTTTATGCACATAAAAGAAGGCTATAATCTGATATCCAGTGATGGTTTCCACCAACTTATGGATTGGTGGCAACGGGTAACTGTCTTTGGGGAAGCATTTATTCAAATCCATGAAATCTATACACATTTGCCAGGGCCCATCATGCTTTGGAACCATAATTGGGTTAGCTATCCATTCAGGGTAGAACACCTCCTCGATGAAATCTTTATTCAACAACTTCTCCACCCCTTTTTAAATTGCTTCAGCCCTTTTCGGAGCAAACATCCTTCTCTTCTGCTTCACTGGCATTATCGATGGGTCAATATTCAACCTGTGCAGTGCAAGAATCAAAGGTACTCCAGTTAGGTCAGAGGTATCCCACAAGAATACATCCCCATATTCTCACAATAGGTCTTTCAATCTTTCCTCAATGTCTTTAGGAATTAGCTTCCCTACAGCTACTGATCTCATGTCTCGAATAGGCATCAATTTTTTATCGGCTGATCCACATCTATGTGCACTGTTACTACATCTCTTTGCTTTCTTGCTTCTCATACTACAGTAAGGTTACATTTTTGAGCCACAGTCTGATCTCCTTGAATGGATGCCACCCTTTTTTTGGTCGGGAACTTCATCATATAGTTATAGGGCACATCCATGGCCTTCCTAAAATCACATTGTAGGGGGAAAGGGCATCCACGACAATGAAGTTACACCTAATAGTCACCCCTTTATCACCATCTGCTATGCGAACGGATACGGTTATCTCTCATAGGGGGAATATCAGGTTTCCCATGAATCTAGATAAAGGTAAGGCTGGATTTTTCAAGTTATCGCGCTCTATATCCAGCCGATCAAAGCAATCAGTAAACATCACTTCTTCCTCACTTCCGTCATCAATGAATACTCTTCTTATCAAAGATGTTCCGATAATGGCCAAAATTACCATATGATCCGCATGAGGTGTTTGATTTGGCCTTGCATCCACTTTCGAGAAAGTGAATGTCTCGCATGGTAAAAAACATTTATAGCTGGGTTCTTCTGCAAGGACCTTTCAAGCCTCTTCTTTTATCATAGCATTTGAAGATCTCTCTCCCACCATGTCGTTGATGAAATTAATCACTCTTTGAATGGGTGGGTTTTCCCTATTTTGGTTATCCTGATTGCCCCCCTGTTGCTCCTAGGGTCTTTCATGCCTTCCTTCTTGCCCCCTATCTCGAACCGCTTGCTCTCGAGGCCTTCGTCTCCTCTACCCCCATTGTTTTGATTTTTCCTTCTATAAGGTTGGCATTGGTTCATTCGAGGCCTTGAAGGTGTAACCTGGTTCCCGAGTCCTTGCCTTGGAAATTATCCTTCCCGCTCACACCTCTCAATCTCCATCCTTAATTGCATGCAATAATTTGTGTCATGGCTATAATCCTTGTGATGATTGCAATACTAGTTTGTTGCTCTTCGGGCCACCACCGAATTATGCAAATTCTTCAAAGGTGTAGGTGATCGAAACAACCCTCTGTGTATACTTAAGATCTGTGCAAGGGTTGTCCCTCTGAGTGTTGGTGGAAATGGAGCGAATCTCTCGAATGGTGTTCTTATGGGTTCGACTGGCCTTTTCCCTTTAAGTTCTACAGTTCTTCCTATTTTCTCTTTAAGGCTAACTCCTTTCTTTTTGGTTGCTTCCTCTATCCTCGAGTATTTCTCTACAACCTTTTGAAGTTTTTGCAAAGTCTTAGGGGTATCAGTACTCAGCTTCTTGTATAATTCCAGCACCTGCATCCCCAGCAGGTATCCCTGGATCACTTTGTTCTCCGTTGCCTCTATCACTCCCAAGCTCTTGTCCACATAACGATGATAGATGCCTATGTGCTCTCTCTTGTCCTATGTTTCGTCTGATAGAGCTCTAATAGAATTTTTGTGAACTTTTTCTTTTGTGCATACTGGCTCAACAATGCTCCACTGAAGTCTCAGTATGATTGGAGTGAGCCTCTTGGCAACTATTTGAACCACTCTTATGCCTTTCCTCGTAGGTAACTTCCAACCAGCTTACATGTCAACTTTTTGAACCACTCTTATGCCTTTCCTCGTAGGTAACTTCCAACCAGCTTACATGTCAACTTCTCATCAAAATTCCTCAAACTCATCAAGCCCAAGAACTTCTGGATGAATTATCGAGGATCGGTCTCACCACTGTACATGGAAAGTCCTTCCGGAGGTTTTACTTACATTGGCCATCGAACCCATGTAATCACCGAACTGAAATGGGACCCTGCAGCTTGACCCAAGGGCCTGATCAACTTACCCAACTCCCCTTTTAAGGATTCGCTTGCATCCAAGTGGGGCTCCTGTTATCCCCCTGTCAGGTTTAGCCCATTGCAGTGACCTTCTAGCTGTGGTAGATAAGGAGGTTGAGCTGCCCCGTACCCAGGGTTTGTCCAAGGCTATCCTAAACCCTGGTATGCTGGTGGTTGTGGTGGCTGGCCATAGGAATTGTAAGGCCCCTGGCTAATCATCATTCCTTGAATTCCCATACTTCCATGTCCTTGAATGGCAGAAGAAGCTTATCTCATATGTCGTCCCTATCCCAGCCAGGTCAAGGCCAAGAACGGATGGGGCTAGTGGGGGCAACGAATATACTAGTCCTTGTGAGTAACCTGTAATGGAAGGCTGAGGCCTAGTTTGCAATGGATCTCCAGCATAGGTGTGATAAGGGTAGGCTATCGTAGGCTGAGAAGCCAATTCCATAGTTATTTGTACAGGTGAAGGTGGTAGTGACAGGCGCGGGCGGTCGTCGCGCCCGCGCGCCAAAAGATAATTTATAAGCCCTCAATGCTTACTTTCTACAACTAGGTAGATAGTGGCAAATCGGAGTCGTCCAATGAGAAGAGGGATCTTCCTAAGCGTCTAAGCACACAAATGGTTGATATTAGGCTAGGAGTAAATATATATACACACACTTAAAAGCAAGTAAAGGGGGGGGGGGGTTGGTTGGTTGGTTGGTTCCTAAGTTACGAAAGTAAAAAGACAAGATAACTAGCAACGTCAAGTGACTATGCTAATCATCAAACAAAACTAAAGAAAAGGGGTTTTAAACTACAAAGATAAAATGCCTTGGGGGCAACGGATATCCACTTCCACATCTAATGTAGTTCATCGAATCATTCACACATTCCATCATATAGCATTCATGACCCAATGCTCACACACCCATCTAGCAAGTACCACAACACACACACCACAAGGAGTTCTAAGTTCATGCTCATGGATCTTCATGCAAAGGCGCTACGGAGTTCGTCACGTTCCTACACCTAAGCAATTCAACCACACAAGCACTCCCTATGCTCAAACCACTCATGGCACACATGCAGTGAAACACACCGTCAAGAGTACATAAACGCCAAATAACAAATGCTTCAAGAATGAGTTTAAATCATCTATTCAATACTTCAACTACTTGTCGTGGAGACTAAACTCCTATCCTTCTTAGTTCGTAGTTTGCGAGAGTGAGTTTGACATCTCTCGTCAAACCTCACCAATGACTCCCGAGTCGCGACCACGACTCAAGGTGTCCTTGGTGGCATTTAGCACGAAGGACCAACAAGCTTGGCAATGCCTATGACCACTACACCGTGACTAAGCATTAAACCAATTCATGCAATTACACGAGATTGGATGAACGTGCAACGCACATTCATCCACGAGCATATGACTCTCTCGTTTGCTACACAAACGAACATGACGAAGAGTTCGACATCAATCACATTCGCCTAGCACATTGTCAACACACTAACACAATCAAAAGCTCTAATTCACACTCATACATTCCTAACAAGAACAGGGGGGAAATTAACCCAAATCCCCCAAACCCTAGCTAGCAATTCATACAAGCATTCATATCATCAAGCTCTCAACAACATCAATGCAATCAACAATTAACATTCAAAGCACAATAAAAGCACAATAGCAAAAACATCAAGTAGATAGATAGAAATGAATCTCAATACATAGAAGTGGAAGCTTCAATCCATAGCTCCCAAGTACAAGAACTACTCTAGAACAACAAAAGACATAATTAAACTAAGAAAAACAAAGAAAAGAAAGAAGAGAAAAAACCTAGGTTTCGCGCCCAAAAATAGAGAGAAAAATGGGCTGGAAAAGGCTGGAGAAGAAGAGGAAAGAGAGGGTATTTATAGTGCAAAGAAAATAAGAATGATTTCTGGCCGCCCGTTGGTCGCGACTCGCGATGGGGTTCGTCGCGACTCGCAACGGTGTCGCGACGGGATCGCGATGGTGTCGCGACGGGGTCGCGACGGCAGCCACAGTTTTGCATTGTTTCTTTGTCTTCTTCATAGCTATCCCTCTCACTCTTCAAGTCTTCAACAGCTCCAAAATGGTCTTCAACGGCCTCCGGTCTTCATGTCTTCGAAGTGAGTATCCAAAAGTCTTCGAAAGTATAGTCTTCAATGTCTTCCGGTCTTCGTTGCTTCCGTGTTCTTCCCTTGTCACACAAAATCCACTTAAAAGAGGTAAAAGAGTAGAAAGTTGCTTTTGCCTCTCCTAAGTGAATTTCAAGGTAAAACACAAGCTCTCGATAATAAAAGAGCACAAAAGTGATCCTAAATACTACTAAATAAAGCATCTAAAATGGACACATCAAACCTCCCCACACTTAAACCTTACTCGTCCTCAAGTAAGAAAAGATTTAAGCATACGGAGGAAATGGCATATCCACATCCTAAAACCCCTAAAATAACCACACAAAATGGACATATCAAACCTCCCCACACTTAAACCTTACTCGCCCTCGAGTAAGAAAAGATTCAAGCATACGGAGTAAATGATATATCCAAAACCTAAACTAATCCCCCAATCAAAGCCTCACAAAAACTCTCAATATCAAAAATCCCAAAATAAAAGCTGACATGAGAATTTTTTCACACACACATCCCCAATCCTAAATCTAACCAAACCTACCACTTATCAATTCACTACCCATAAAACATTTCAAAGCCCCGAATTGATATTCCCAGAATCCAATGACACAAAATGAAGCTAAAACCATAGAGGAAGTTTTAAACACATGCTTCACCTAATGCCAATATATCAACAAAAAAAAACGAAGTAGAAAGAGATAAGGAAATTCATAACCACACTTCGTTTCCTAACCCACTAAGCTACCCAATCCCAAGAGGTCTAAAGATATTGAGCTACCCGATCCATCCGTGTGACAACCGCAACCTTATGACTACAACGCCGGCAAATGAGTGAAATCATAACATTTTTCAATTTCTCTCAATTTCTCTCATTTTGCCTAGGAGCTCTTTCGAGTTTTCATCCTAGCCACACATCATGTTTCTTTAGCTCACATCTCACCTTTTTCCGCACATTTTAGCCTCTCATTTTTGCCTAGGCCACCCTTTAAGGGTTTTCGACCTATCCGGGCCCCCAATGTTGCCTAAGTTGCCCTCTCGGGTTTTCAACTTAGCGGGTTTTCTTTTTCTTCTTTGTTTTTTTTTCTTTTTTTTTCTTTTTTCTATTTTTTTTTTCTTTTTCTCATGTTTTCCAATGAAAAGTAGCAAAAAGCATTCCAAAACAATCTAGCATGCATATGAGTCCTCTAACCCCTCCCCACACTTAAAACATTACATTGCCCTCAATGTAAACACGTAAGGCAAAAACAATAAAAATCAAGGTAAGGGAGTTAGAGTGACACCTGTATCTCCGCAAATTCGCCGGTGATATGGCGATATCCAAGTACTTGGATGGTCCCGAGATAGGTTTCGGAACCGGAAGGGTGAGCAAAGATGCCGTAGAAGAACTCACCCCTCGAGAAAAGCATTGTCTCCATGGCGCCGTTTGATCAAGACTACACCACGAAGAACACATTAAACTCACAAGTACATAAGGATATGTAATACTAGGTTTAGCATCAAGAGTTAATAACCATAGTATTGTCAAAGAACAACCAATCAACCCTCAATCACCACTATAAGATTATGCATGAAAAATATCCAACATATATTGACATGTATACAAGCATCATTATAGGATAAGAATTTACGGTCACAGTGATGTAGTCGGCATACTACAATCAACAAATGTACTATAAAGATGCAAGAATGTTCATATGCCAATATATGTAGGATGGTGGAAGAAATGAGAGGTATGTGATGTTCTTGGGAGTGTTGGGTGGAGAAGAAGGAAGAATCATGCAATGTTTAAAATCATTTGGAAACTTGGAAGCTTGGAAACTTGAAATCCGGGCTCAAAAAAATTTCAAAAGTTACTGAGCTCGTCGCGACTCGCGACGAGGTTCGTCGCGACTCGCGACGCGACTCGCGACGAGCCTCGCGACGTCATCGCGACTCGCGGAAAGTAGAGTCCGGGAGCTCAAAATGTTCTGAGCTCGTCGCGACTCGCGATGAAGGGTGTCGCGACTCGCGACTAGCCTCGCGAAGTCATCGCGACTCACGGAAAGTGGAGTCCGGAAGCTCAAAATGTTCTGAGCTCGTCGCGACTCGCGACGAAGTAGGTCGCGACTCGCGACGAGCCTCGCGAAGTCATCGCGACTCGCGGAAAGGTGAGTCCGAGAGCTCAAATTTTTCTAAGCTCGTCGCGACTCGCGACGAAGGGTGTCGCAACTCGCGACGAGCCTCGCGAAGTCATCGCGACTCGCGGAAAGTTGGCGCTGGGAGTGATTTTTCTCCCCTGAGCACGTCGCGACTCGCGACGAAGCCCATCGCGACTCGCGACGGCAGGGTATCCCAGGCTTAAAATTTTTTTCGTTTTCTTACCAACTGTCCAAGCTTACTTCCCTCGTTCATTGATCTCGTTCCTTCATCTCCTTCATTGCAATGCACTTCATGTTGCTACAAAATCATAGAAAAACATGCCATAAAAAGAACAAAACAAAACAACAACAAAAACAAACTAAGAAACACAAACTAAGAAACAAAAACTAAAAGAAATGCCGAATTTGGTTAACGTCGTCGGCACGACGAAGCTCCGTATTTTTAAGGTCGTCGGCACGACCCTAATGTTATCCGTATGGTGAAGGCTTGAAGCTCTTCACCATGAGCATCCAAAATAAGAGAGGTGGGGGCACAAAACTTCCAAGAGGAAAGTCTTGTGGAGGTGGAGATGGTTCAAAGGGAATTAAGTGGTTAGGGAGCTTGGGATAGTCTTTTGGCTCCTCTCTCGTTTCCCTCAAAACTTCCGAAAATATTAGAGTTGGTTCACTAGGTGGGAGAAGGGGTGACAATGCTAATGGATAATGTAGCACTATCACCTCTTCCTCCATTTTTCTATCCTCTACAACCAACTCCTCATCCCTTTCAAACTCAAAATCATTTTTATTGGTGACTTCACTCACCGAATCATCGAGTTCAAGTTGGGATGGTGTGTTTTCGGAATCACGAGCTTCCATGCGGGCCAATACCTCTAATATGTTCCTCACATGCCCCTCAATGGCCTCAACACTAGAGGAGAGCTGGGTATCCGGCTCCTCACTAGTAAAGGAGTTCAAGTTTGCTATGGTATTTAAGACATCCTCACGTGTCAAACTTGAACTTCCTTGTTGGGCTTGGTTTTGGGGTATGGTATAGGGTGGAGATGGCCAACTAGGTTGCTCGTAATATTGGTTTTCTGGCTCATTCTCATACCACAAATCCGGACTACCACTCCATTCCGGATTGTAAGAGTTGTGGTATGGATAGCATTCATGAGCTTATTGCCCTTGAAAACCAATATCTCCTACCTCTTGATAGCACTCTTCATAGTACCCATGGTTTTGGAAACCAAGGGTTCTTTCTCGGTCATAGTGCTCTTCCCACAACAAAGGGCAAGATTCGGTAGGATGATCTGAACGACACATCCTACAAAACCTTGCTTTTTGAGCCTCTCTTCTCATCATGAGTTCCCTCAAGGTGAGACGCTCCATTAAGAAAAAAATTTTATTTATTTTTTATTTTTCAAAAAGTTTGAAATCATAGTGCAAGGATTCTCGATAAAATATATCACCAAGAACTCAAGCAATACCTACTCCGAACAAAAAAAACCACCAAGTAGTGGAAAATAAAAACAACTAGCTAATACACAACCAAATACACCTAAACACTTAAGAATAAACGCCTCTTCCCCAGCAACGGTGCCATTTTGACAGGCGCGGACCGTCGTCGCGCCCGCGCGCCAAAAGATAATTTATAAGCCCTCAATGCTTACTTTCTACAACTAGGTAGATAGTGGCAAATCGGGGTCGTCCAATGAGAAGAGGGATCTTCCTAAGCGTCTAAGCACACAAATGGTTGATATTAAGCTAGGAGTAAATATATATACACACACTTAAAAGCAAGTAAAGGGGGGGGGGTTGGTTGGTTGGTTGGTTGGTTCCTAAGTTACGAAAGTAAAAAGACAAGATAACTAGCAACGTCAAGTGACTATGCTAATCATCAAACAAAACTAAAGAAAAGGGGTTTTAAACTACAAAGATAAAATGCCTTGGGGGCAACGGATATCCACTTCCACATCTAATGTAGTTCATCGAATCATTCACACATTCCATCATATAGCATTCATGACCCAACGCTCATACACCCATCTAGCAAGTACCACAACACACACACCACAAGGAGTTCTAAGTTCATGCTCATGGATCTTCATGCAAAGGCGCTACGGAGTTCGTCACGTTCCTACACCTAAGCAATTCAACCACACAAGCACTCCCTATGCTCAAACCACTTATGGCACACATGCAGTGAAACACACCGTCAAGAGTACATAAACGCCAAATAACAAATGCTTCAAGAATGAGTTTAAATCATCTATTCAATACTTCAACTACTTGTCGTGGAGACTAAACTCCTATCCTTCTTAGTTCGTAGTTTGCGAGAGTGAGTTCGACATCTCTCGTCAAACCTCACCAATGACTCCCGAGTCGCGACCACGACTCAAGGTGTCATTGGTGGCATTTAGCACGAAGGACCAACAAGCTTGGCAATGCCTATGACCACTACACCGTGACTAAGCATTAAACCAATTCATGCAATTACACGAGATTGGATGAACGTGCAATGCACATTCATCCACGAGTATATGACTCTCTCGTTTGCTACACAAACGAACATGACGAAGAGTTCGACATCAATCACATTCGCCTAGCACATTGTCAACACACTAACACAATCAAAAGCTCTAATTCACACTCATACATTCCTAACAAGAACAGGGGGGAAATTAACCCAAATCCCCCAAACCCTAGCTAGCAATTCATACAAGCATTCATATCATCAAGCTCTCAACAACATCAATGCAATCAACAATTAACATTCAAAGCACAATAAAAGCACAATAGCAAAAATATCAAGTAGATAGATAGAAATGAATCTCAATACATAGAAGTGGAAGCTTCAATCCATAGCTCCCAAGTACAAGAACTACTCTAGAACAACAAAAGACATAATTAAACTAAGAAAAACAAAGAAAAGAAAGAAGAGAAAAAACCTAGGTTTCGCGCCCAAAAACAGAGAGAAAAACGGGCTGGAAAAGGCTGGAGAAGAAGAGGAAAGAGAGGGTATTTATAGTGCAAAGAAAATAAGAATGATTTCTGGCCGCCCGTTGGTCACGACTCGCGATGGGGTTCGTCGCGACTCGCGACGGTGTCGCGACGGGATCGCGATGGTGTCGCGACGGGGTCGCGACGGCAGCCACAGTTTTGCATTGTTTCTTTGTCTTCTTCATAGCCATCCTTCTCACTCTTCAAGTCTTCAACAGCTCCAAAATGGTCTTCAACGGCCTCCGGTCTTCATGTCTTCGAAGTGAGTATCCAAAAGTCTTCGAAAGTATAGTCTTCAATGTCTTCCGGTCTTCGTTGCTTCCGTGTTCTTCCCTTGTCACACAAAATCCACTTAAAAGAGGTAAAAGAGTAGAAAGTTGCTTTTGCCTCTCCTAAGTGAATTTCAAGGTAAAACACAAGCTCTCGATAATAAAATAGCACAAAAGAGATCCTAAATACTACTAAATAAAGCATCTAAAATGGACACATCAGGTAGCACCCCATGCATGACTCTGTCATCCCTCAAAGGAGGGGTAACTCGATATCCTACCGTGGCCAGGACTTGAGCTGCCCACTCTAAATCTTGGTTTGGGGTTATCCTCCCCACGTTCTGATTGCCTTGCATGTGTTGGCCATAGGCTTCCATATAAGAATCTCCCAAAATATACGTAAACCTTCCGTCCCTTGGGTTAACTGCTCTTTATGCAAGGGATTAAGGTTTCTCTGCTCCTCCTCTTCGACCACTTCCAATTGCCTCGAGAACTTCGGCACATCCTCCTAAGTTGGTTCCAATCGCCTTGAGGACTCCGGTACATCCTCCTGAGCTAGTGCCATGATACTTCAAATGAATGCTACTAAAGTTTCCCCCTCTTCGTGGTCCACCATTGGAACAGGCTCTGCACGCAACTCGGTTCCTAATGTTAAAGGATTAGCCATGCCGGTATCCTCGACATAGGATTCGTTACCTGCTCCTGAATCCTTTGTTTTTGACTTTCGAGAAGGCCTAATTCTCGTATTCTCTAACCTTTGCGGAGACCCAACCTCTGTACATATCAATCTTAACCTTTCACTCCTCTAAATAACCATGGACATAAACCCTCAAAACCCTTGATATGGCTTAGTCATCCCCACAGACGGTGCCACTTGATGCATCTTGAACGACCGACCAATTATTGGGCTTTAGCTCCTCTCGAACCAACCTACAATAAAATTATCGCTAGGGGTTCCACAGGTCAGCTCTCTGATGTCTAAATCAATCTAAGAGTCCAATGCGATTAATACAAAATGAATCATAAAAAAATTTGTACCTTGTATTTATACTATGTGACCTAAATTGATAAGCGCATGTCTCTTACATGTTCTGTATTTTTCATTGGAGGTTGTCCAATTAGCTGGAATGCTACTTTACAACATATAGTTGCTTTATCTACTACTGAGGCAGAATATATGGCAATCACAAAGGCAATCAAAGAAGCTTTATGGTTGAGAGGTCTCTTCGGCGAATTTACTCTACAACAAAGGGTTACTACCATTCACTGTGATAGTCAAAGTGCAATGTACTTGACTAAAGATCAGATGTATCATGAGCAGATGAAACATATTGACATTAAGTACCACTTCATTTGGGATATCATTGCATATAAGAAGGTCTTTGTTCAGAAAATCAATACAAAGGATAATCCTGCTGATATGTTCACAAAGGCCCTTCCCTATTTCAAGTTCAAGTAGTGCTTGGACTTGATTATTGTTCATTGTTGGTGATTCGACCCATTAGGGCCATGCCGGGGGAGGGTTAGTAAGCTATTACTTTTGGGGTTCACACCAAGGTGAAGATTTGTGAATAAATTTGGTCTTCACCCAATTGTCCATGAACATTCACTTCTTTGGGGGATAGAAAAGACAATAATTCAAAGCATTAAATTGAAACACCATTCTCATCCCATGCTTAGCAAGTTGAAGCATTATTTCTTTGATTATTGGGGTTCAATTATCATGGTTTTTTGGCAAGAACCATTTGGAAGTAATGTTCACAACCCATGCTTAAAGCAAGAAGGATGATTTCTTGGAATATTGGGACAAGTTTTGTTTGAGAGCTCTTGGCCATTGGTGAACTTGGAGTAGTATAAATAGGGGATGAAATTAGTAGTTCAAACACACTTCAAGCATAGCATTCCTTTGCTACTTGCTTTCTCCTCCCTTTAACTCTCCTTTGTAGTTGTAGAAGCCGAAGCCCTAATCTTTATATTTTGCCACATAATTCCTTCATAGGTGGTAGGAAAAGTTTTGTAATACTTTCTCCACATATAGTGAAGCTTTCTGGTCTCCTCCAGCCGTGGATGTAGGTCAACTTGACTGAACCACGTAAATCCTTGTGTCCATTATTTCCTTTATTTTCTTTACGTTGTCTTTGTTGTCCTTCTCTTTGGGCTAATAGATATCTCGTGGGATTCGTATTCCTAACAAATTGGTATCAGA
The DNA here is from genome assembly GCA_037428765.1 of Rubia yunnanensis. Lineage (NCBI taxonomy): Eukaryota > Viridiplantae > Streptophyta > Magnoliopsida > Gentianales > Rubiaceae > Rubia > Rubia yunnanensis. The sequence continues at coordinate 27,028,118 of CM075069.1, read as the reverse complement.
GCCATATCTCGTTTTTATCTATTAGTCATCATGACAGTAATAAGAACTTCTATTGAAAAGTTTGACCGGAGTATAAACTTCAGTATGTGGAAACTCAAGATGGAAGCCATCCTAATCCAGGATGGATGTGAGCTAGCCCTTGAAGGAGTGGAGGAAAGGCTAGCGGACATGTTGCCAGAAGATTTTGGTGATCTAGACAAGAAGGCTAGATCAGCCATTATTTTAAATCTCACCAACGAGGTTTTGCAGGAAGTTGCTAGTGAGAGAACTGCCAAAGGTATGTAGGATCAGTTGAAATCTACATACATGAAGAAGACAATGGAGAATCGCCTCTATTTGAAACAAAAGTTGTACATGTTGAAAATGGCGGAAGGTACATCTATACTCTCACATCTTGATAAATTTGATTCCATCATTTTGAATTTGGAGAATGTAAATGCTAAAGTTGATGAAGAAGATCAATCCATTTTATTGTTATGTTCCCTTCCCATGTCCTTTAAGTATTTTTCAGATACTATGATTTATGGGAAAGAGTCGGTCTCATACAATAGTATAAAATCTGCATTAAAATCTAAAGAGCAGATTGATAGGGACATTACAGGGGAATCGAGTGGAACTCATGCAGAGGGTTTGTTCGTGAGGGGTAGAGGAGAAAATAGAGATTCTGAAGGTGGTAGATCCAAAGGGAGGTCGAAGTCTAGATATAGAAATAAAATATGCAACTATTGCAAGAAAAAAGGGGCACATCAAGGCTGACTGTTTTAAATTGAAAAATAAAGAAAAATATAAAAATGAGCAGAATAACAGCAATGCTGGTGAAGCTAGTGTAGCAAAAGATAAGAGTGATGGAATTATATTTGTGGCCATGGATAATAAATCAGGGTCTTCTAGTGAGTGGCTCTTAGATTCGGGTTGTTCTTACCACATGAGTTATGATATGGGGTGTTTTTCCACTTATGAAGAATGGGATGGTGGAATTGTTTTGATGGGTAATAATGCTCCTTTTAAAGTTGTTGGTAGAGGAACAATTCAAATCAAAATGTACGATGGCATTATTAGGACACTCACTAATGTTAGGCATGTTCCTGACTTAAAAAAAATCTCATCTCTCTTGGCACTCTTGATGCTCTTGGGTACAGATATTCAGGTGATGGTGGAATACTGAAAATCTGTAAAGGTGTTCTTGTGCTAATGAAGGCTTGCAGAGTTGGTACTTTGTATGTTTTGCAGGGATCTACAGTAACTGGGGCAGTGGCTATCTCAAGTTCCTCAGATGAAGACATCACCAAATTGTGGCATATGAGGTTGGGACATATGGGCCAGAAAGGCTTAACATTGTTAAGCAAGAGTGGTCTACTTTGTGGTTAAAGTACTAGTAAGTTGGACTTTTGTGAACACTGTATTTTTGGAAAGCAGAAAAGAGTTAGCTTTCGTTCACCTGCAGTTCATAAAACAAAAGGTACTTTGGATTACATTCATTCTGATCTTTAGGGGCCCTCTTGTGTTCCTTCTAAGGGTGGGGCAAGATATATGCCTACTTTTATTGATGACTATTCAAGAAAAGTTTGGGTATATTTTTTGAAGATTAAAAGTGATGTTTTCCTAACATTTAAGCAATGGAAGACTTTAATTGAAAAACAGACAGGAAAACAAATTAAGCGACTGAAGACTGACAATGGGTTGGATTTTTGTGGAAATGAATTCAATGAGTTCTACAAAAATGAAGGAATAGCTCGACATCGTACTTTTCGAATGACTCCTCAATAGAATGGTGTGACAGAGCGGATGAATCGTACTTTTTTGGAAAGAGCTCGGTGCATGATCTCAAATGCCAAGTTGACATTAGACTTTTGGGCAGAAGCCATATCTACGGCTTGTCACATCGTCAACCGCTCTCCATGTGCACCTCTTAATTTCAAGACTCTAGAGGAAGTTTAGTCAGGTACTCCTGCTGATTACTCTAATTTAAGAATATTTGGGTGTCCAGCTTATATGCATGTTAACGAGGGAAAGCTAGAGCCTAGGGCTAAGAAATGTATTTTCCTCGGTTATGCTTCAGGGGTGAAAGGATATAGATTGTGATATCCTGATCACAAATCACCCAAATTTGTAATTAGTAGAGATGTTAAATTTGATGAATCTTATATGTTACATCCTGGAAAAGAGTCTTGTAATCCCTATGATTCAGAAAAAGAGGATAGTGCACAAAAGCAGGTGGAGTTAGAGATTGGTGGTTCTTCCGGGAGAAACCTAACCCAAGAAGTGGTTGAAGAATCTGATCATGAACATGCTGGAGATCAATCAGGAGATGAGGATTATTCCATTGCCAAAGATAGACCGAGACGTGACATTCAACCACCATTGAGGTATGCAAATTTGGTTGCATATGCTTTATCAGTGGCACAAGAAACAGGTGGAGACGAGGAACCTTCCACATATTTAAAGGCAGTTTCAGGTGCTAATTCCGAAAAATTGTTGGTGGCTATGAATGAAGAGATAGAATCTCTACAAAAGAATAGAACATGGGATCTTGTGGTGCCACCAAAAGGAAAGAAAATTGTTGGTTGCAAATGGGTTTTCAAGAGAAAGGAAGATACTTCAGGTGTTGATAATGCAAGGTACAAAGCACGATTGGTTGCAAAGGGCTACAGTCAGGTACAAGGTGTAGATTTCAATGATGTTTTCTCTCCTGTTGTAAAACATAGCTCTATTCGTGTATTGCTTGCTTTGGTTGCCATGTATAATCTAGAGTTAGAACAGCTGGATGTCAAGACAGCTTTCTTGCTTGGTGAATTAGATGAACATATCTATATGAGTCAACCTGGAGGTTTTGAAGTTCAAGGTAAGGAAGACCGGATTTGCTTGTTGAAGAAATCCTTGTATGGATTAAAGCAGTCTCCAAGACAATGGTATAAGAGGTTTGATTCATTTATGTTGGGCCATGGTTTCTCCAGGAGCATGTATGATAGTTGTGTTTACTTCTGGAAGTTACAAGATAACTCATTCATTTATTTGCTATTATATGTTGATGACATGCTCATTGCAGCTAAGAATCTTATAGAAATTCATGAGTTGAAGGCCTTGTTGAATAGTGAATTTGAGATGAAAGATTTAGGTGTAGCTAAGAAGATTCTTGGTATGGAGATAAGAAGAGATCGAGGAGTTGGAAAGTTGTACCTGACCCAGGAGAGTTACCTTAAGAAAGTTTTGGAGCGATTTGGCATGCATGATGCCAAACCAGTTAGCACTCCTCTTGGTAGCCATTTCAGGCTATCTGCAGCCCAATTACCAAAAATAGAGGAAGAAGAAGATTATATGGCTAGAGTTCCTTATTCAAATGCAGTTGGGAGTATAATGTATGCAATAGTTTGTACTCGCCCTGATATCTCACAAGTTGTTAGTGTTATTAGCAAGTATATGGCCAATCCGGGAAAATCACATTGGCAGGATGTGAAGTAGATTCTTAGATACTTAAAGGGTACTTCGAACATGTGTTTGGAGTTTGGTAGAACCAATAACACTCTGGTTGGTTTTGTAGATTCAGACTTTGCCGGTGATCTTGATAAGTGCAAGTCTCTTACATGTTATGTATTTTTCATTGGAGGTTGTGCAATTAGCTGGAATGCTACTTTACAACATATAGTTGCTTTTATCTACTACTGAGGCAGAATATAGGGTAGTCACAGAGGCAATCAAAGAAGCTTTATGGTTGAGAGGTCTCTTCGGCAAATTTACTCTACAACAAAGGGTTACTACCATTCACTGTGATAGTCAAAGTGCAATGTACTTGACTAAAGATCAGATGTATCATGAGCGGACGAAGCATATTGATGTTAAGTACCACTTCATTCGTGATATCATTGCGCATAAGAAGGTCTTTGTTCAGAAAATCAATACAAAGGATAATCCTGCTGATATGTTCACAAAGACCCTTCCCTATTTCAAGTTCAAGCAGTGCTTGGACTTGATTGATGTTCATTGTTGGTAATTCCGCCCATTAGGTCCATGCCGGAGGAGGGTTAGTAAGCTATTAATTTTGGGGTTCAGACCAAGGTGAAGATTTGTGAAGAAATCTGGTCTTCACCCAATTGTCCATGAACATTCACTTCTTTGGAGGATAGCAAAGACAATCATTCAAAGCATTAAATTGCAACACTATTCTCATCCCATGCTTATCAAGTTGAAGCATTATTTCTTTGACTATTGGGGTTCAACTATCATGGTTTTTTGGCAAGAACCATTTGGAAGTAATGTTCACAACCCATGCTTGAAGTAAGAAGGAGGATTTCTTGGGATATTGGGATAAGTTTTGTTTGAGAGCTCTTGACCATTGGTGAACTTGGGGTAGTATAAATAGGGGATGAACTTAATAGTTCAAACACACTTCAAGCATAGCATTCATTTGCAACTTGCTTTCTTCTCCCTTTAGCTCTCCTTTGTAGTTGTAGAAGCCAAAGCCCTCATCTTTATATTTTTCCACATAATTCCTTCATAGGTGGTAGGCAAAGTCTTGTAATACTTTCTCCACATATAGTGAAGCTTCCGGTCTCCTCTGGCCGTGGATGTAGGTCTACTTGACCGAACCACGTAAATCCTTGTGTCTATTATTTCCTTTATTTTCTTTATTTTCTTTACGTTATCTTTGTTATCCATTTTTTGGACTAATAAATATCTCGTGGGATTCGTATTCCTAACATTATATATATAAGAACTTATATGAACAAAAATTATAAAGGAAGATAACAAAGATATTTGATTAATTTACTAATATATTCCCCATGTCCCAATATAAGTTTCCAGTACACTATTCATTTAATTAAATTAATCAAATTTAACCATAAATTTTATTGATACATAAGAATGGACGTTATTATATAGCATAATGTTAGATTCATCCTAGCGTGTATTTTAAAATACCATTTCTGATAATTGGGTAATATGCAAATATAACCTTATGTTGGGGAAAGTGGAGATATAACCCTGAGTTAGTTTTTAGTGCAAATATAACCTTAACTATAATCATAAGTGCAAATATATCCCTAAAGTCATTATTCCGGCATTGACTCACCATTTCCGACCATTGACCGACTTGAAATGACTAAAATGATCTTCTAACCTAATTCAATATTTTGAAAGATAAAAATACCCCCACCACCGGCCAGGCTACCACCACTGCACTGCCTCCATTTGGCCACCACCACCACCAGCCAGTCCTCTGCCACAACACCGACGAGAACTTTGATGTAGAGAACATGGCCATTGTGGCCACCGTGGACTGCTATCTACTCTATGCTACTCTATGAAAATTCCCAGAGAAAACCCTCACAGAATCTACTCTATGCTATCTTCTTCTCCAACCCATTTTCCCCTTCACCACCATGGCCTCCGTGGACCGCCGCTGAGCTCCGTCGGATGCCACCCCTGACACCATTTCCACGATCATTACTCGCCTCACTACCGCTAATCACGCGGGCACCAGGATATTTTGAGGGTAATTGGGAAGGATCCAGAGTTTAAATCCCTGATTTTGGGTGAAATTAATGGGAGCTACCACCACCAACCCTTCCCGACCACCAACTCCTCTCCCTGCTCGCCACCCGCCACCATTTCCGGCACTGCTCAGTCAAGCGCTGGAAAATCGAGACCCCCCACCCCAAAAAACCAGCAACCCTCACGCACGATTTAAAAAAAATAGTCATGCATGAGTTCGTAGGCTCCAGCGTGAATTAGTACATATCGAGGGCTCCACGACGGTGGTGGAGGGCAGGCTCAGCGGCACGGTGGTGGAGAGCTCAACCACAACGGTGGGGGCGGGTTCAATGGAGGCAGCGGGATGAGCTGCGGAGGATGGTGAAGGTGCTGAAGGGAGGAGAGAGGGAGAAGGAGATTCCGTTGAGGGGTTCTGTAGAGGGATATCAGGGAGGAGATTCCGTTGAGCCCGCCGCGGCGGTGGGAATCAGGGAGGGATAAGAAGTGGGAAAGCTCGGGAGGGAGGGAGAATGAGGGCTCATGGGCGTAGTTTAGATGTTTTCGCTTTTTTTCATCAGAATTTGCCAAAGGATACTTAACTCTTTTTCTTTTTTTTTTATTTTTCAAGACAAGGGTAAAATCATCTTTTCATTAAAATCCGGCCTCAAACTGCCGGAAAAAGTTATATTTGCACATAACCTGAATATTAGGGTTATATTTGCTTATATGTGTACTTTCATCAATTATGTAAGGTTATATATGCACTTTGCTCCCCATAATTTTTAGTTGTAAATAATTATAGATACTAATAATCAATTTGTAATGATTAATTATATGAGGGAATACAAAAGTTTTTAGTATTCCCTCCATTCCAACTAAACATTCCAACTTTTTATTTTCATTCGACCCAAAAAAATTTATTTTCATTAATTCTTTTGGGCAAAAAAAGGAAAAAAACAACTATTACATTAATATCAAATATATCCTTACTAATATTTTGCAATTACATACCACACCTTTACAAAAAGAAGAAAAAAAACAACCATTACATTAATATCAAATATATCCTTACTATACTTTTGCAATTACATACAATACCACGAAAACCCCCCTCTAGCACCAGTTTTTTAGCACCGGTTTTTAAAATCGGTGCTAAAAATCTAATAGCACCGGTTTTTTAAAATTTCAACACCGGTTTTTGAAGTCGGTGTTAATTTAACACCGGTTTTTCAAAAATCGGTGCCAAATTTTACAATAGCACCGGTTTTGGAAAACATTAGCACCGGTTTTGGAAATATTAGCACCGGTTTTTAAAAACCGGTGCTAAATATTTGTAAAATTCTATCTTTCCACCGAAAAATTCAAAATAGCACCGGATTTTGTAAAACACAGCACCGGTTTTGGAAATATTAGCACCGGTTTTTAAAAACCGGTGCTAAATATTTGTAAAATTCTATCTTCCCACCGAAAAATTTAAAATAGCACCGGATTTTGTAAAACATAGCACCGGTTTTAAAAACCGGTGCTAAAAATTTTAAAAAATAGCACCGGTTTTTGCAAAATTTAGCACCGGTTTTAAAAACCGGTGCGAAAATTAATAAATAGCACCGTCAAACTAGGTTAATAAATAGCACCATCAACCGTCAAACTTTACTCGACTTTCAATATATAAACACTAATAACTAGGTTGACTTTGTCTAATCAACGGTCAAACTTTACTTGACTTTCAATATATAAACACTAATAACTAGGTTGACTTTCTCTAATCAACGGTCAAACTTTACTTGACTTTCAATATCTAAACACTAAACTAAGTTCACTTTAACTAATCCACGGTCAACCCTTACCTGTCTTTCTACATAAACATACAAATAACAAAGTTGGCTTTAACTAATCCACGGTCAACCCCTACTTGACTTTCTACATACAAATACAAAAAACAAAGTTGACTTTAACTAATCGACGGCCAACTCTTACTTGACTTTCAATATATATACACTAATAACAAAGTTTACTTTAACAATTTAACGGTCAAACTTATATTTGAATTAGTATATAATAATATTTACTAATAAAAATGTTTGACTTTGTCTAATCAACGGTCAACCCTTACATGACTTTCGATATATAAACACTCTTAACTAAGTTGACTTTAACTAATTAACGGTCAAACTTTATTTGATTTTAGTTAATGAAAACTTTAATGGGCTGAACCCCATGATTTTGGCCCAAACCCCAAGTCCTATTTTCATATACTCAGTCTTCCTTCTCCCTTCCCTAATTTCATTCGATCGAACCCACCGTCCCTCCGCCTCCTCTGGTTTATCTCTGCCGATCAGCCACCAACCACGCATCATCTGAAAAGGGAGATGGCGCCGGCACCGGCTCCGGTGAGGGAGGCGATCTCGTGGCATCTTGCCTTCCTGCTCAAAGCCTTGTCCATTTTCCTTCGATGCACAGACCCACTGTTCGCTAATATATCTGTTGCTCGTTGCCACTGCTTGTAGGTCTCCTCTCCGTCGTCGTTATCTCCCCATCTGAGACGAACGTCGTTGGTCGATTGCTGGCAATGAAGGTTCGCCGGTGCCGACTGCCCGTAAAATAGGGCATCGCCATAAATGGTAAGAACTCGGTGTTTTTGCCTCGTTATTGTCTCATTTTTGCTCTCTGATTTCATGTATTTAGTTTCTCTTATTCCCTTTTTAAGATTTAGGGGTAAAATCTGGGTTTGGGGGGTGATTTTCCTAGGGTTTTATATTTTTGAATTTTGCTCGTTTTCTTGTGATTTCTGGGGTGTTAGAGATGCTAGGCTATTTTTATTTACCTGTGTAAAGGTTGTGTGGTGTTACGTAGTTGTCGACTGTAAAATCCTAAAATGGGAGTGCTAGGATTTTCTTATGCTTGCTCTCCAAGTGTTTGATGTTTTGTCTGATAGAGAAAAAATGCTTGAATTGCAGGGGAAGAAGAAGATGAATGTGGGGACGTTGAACCAAAACATTGCGGTGGGGGACTGGAAACTAGCTTGATTACAGAGTCAGTACCGAAGGTTTAACACTTTTACTCTTCATTTGTAGTTTGATTATACTCTATAATGTATATGGTTCTCGCCTTGGATATAACTGATGTATGAAATGATGCTCCAAATTTTCCCCTTAATCATAATTCTATAAGATGATGTATCACTATGTTGAAATGATGTTTGCTAGAAACTGTTTTGAGTTTCTTTGTTTTTCCCATGAATTCTGCCCTTTTCATCTTTTGGTCCCCTAATGTATGTTCTCTTCTGATTTTAATACTGTTTTTTGTGACCATTGACGAATTATATTATATAGATGGTTTCAAATTGATACTGCAAATTGGCTTCTGTTTTGTTTGGCATTATGTAAGAATAGGTATATTGTCATTCTAGATGACAGTATAATCGCGCCTATATGGTTCTGGTACTTTTAAGTTCATTCTCAGGTTTACTTGACTTTCTATATATAAATACTAGTGACTAAGTTGACTTTAACCAAGAATATGTTCTGAAAAAATCATTGCTGCACATAATCAAAAGTTCTCTTCTCTCTGTTTTTTGCTGTGTTTGCGTTTTAAATCAAATGTGAAAATTTAAATTGTGTAACTTAAGTTCGGATAGAGGGAGTAACACTTGCATCAATTGACGAAACATCTTGCATCAATTTTACCCTACTGCCTGCATTTTTTATTGAAAATTTATGTGTTCTGGTTAGTTCAATTTAGTGTTCAAATTAGCCTGAGGTATATCTTCTTTTCCTGTTGGAAGCCTATAATGATGAGATGAGAACCCTGATGTTCGACAGGTTTGCACGTTTAATTTCTGTGATTTAATTTTGATGGATGTAAATTTACTCCATTACTAGATCTGTTATGCATTATTTGATTCATTATTGCACCTATCTTATAGTCTTTGAGAACTAATGTAGCATAGGGTGAATTGACTTGGCCCATCTTACATATCTTACATACTATGCACCTTCAACTGTATGAACTTTGTCATATCATGTGAAATGCATGGTTGTTAGCCCATTTGTTATGAATGCTACAAGTTAAATGATGACTTTTGAGGGAAAAGCAAAAATATTTTGAGTCCCACTCAAATGAAGTTTCTGTTGATCCTTTGGCATTTTAATGTTGTATTTTACTTTAAACGTTTTTTTGCTCTGTAGCATTTGATTTATGTGAGTAAGATTGTTACATTCATTTCATTAATGTTATGAATCAGCATAGGAAGAATATGATAGATATGTGTTTATCTTGGTGGATTATTTTGTGCTTTACTTTACCGAATGTTCATGTGTGACTGAATCAAATTGAGTTATGTAGACTCGTTAAGCACTGAAGGTTGATATACTGATATGAATGTCTTTATTCATGTATACGCTTCTGGTATAAGCTTCTGGCATGGTTTCCAGTGATCTATTGAATAAGCTTCTGGCATGGTGAGATTGATTCCTTTCCAAGGTCTCCCGCACAATGTTTAGTCTCATTGATTATTAGTTTTGTATCATAATTCTTTTTGGTTTTATTTCTATATTATTAATTTTGTGAAGTTAATTTTATTATTAAATTGATGTCCTATTAAATTGTTAGTTTCAGGTTTTTTTCTCTTCCTCTGAAAGCTGCAGCGTGCTGCCGCTTCCTCTGTTTCAGGTTTTTTTCCCTTCCTCTGAAAGCTGTAGCTCGCTGCCGCTTTCAGAGGAAGGGAATTAACCGGTGCTAGCAAAAACAAACTGGTGCTAATTTAGCACCGGTTTTAACCAGTGCTAATTTAGCACCAATTTTTTTGTGCTAACGAAAAAACCGGTGCTAACAAGAAAAACCAGTGCTATATCGGTATATTTTTGCACCGGTTTGAAAACCGGTGCTAACTAAAAAACCGGTGCTAAAAGTTGGGAATTAGCACTGATTTTTTTCCAATCGGTGCTAAATTAGCATCGGTTACTTAGGCACCGATTTTTTTTTTAAAAAAAATCGGTGCTAGAACATAAAAAAACCGGTGCTAAAGGGGGGTTCTTGTGATAGTGATACCACACCTTTAAGTTTAAAACTCTAAAAGTGATCTGTACAAATTGCCTTATTAATCAGCCAACCAAACTCAAATTAGAAACACAAACCTGTTATAACCTACTGTTATTAATTCTCTCTCTCAAATATTAGTTAGCCTAGAGAATACGATACGCAATCAGGCGCAAACCCTCCCATCCGCCGACTTTCCCTCTTCTCAAAATAAAACTCAAACTTTTTTCTTCAATTTTCTTTTCCCCATCTTTCCATAAGGGGGAGATAGGAATGGGAAGATGGGAAAAAGTAGTTTTTCAATTGATTTTATTTGAGTGTTTATATTATTGAATAAGTATGAATATGTCTACATACATTAGTATTGTTCTTCGACTTGATAGATTAGATTGTTTGTTCATGATGATCACCCGATTTAATTGATCGCATTGATGTTATGTTCTCGATCTGGTTGTACAGATCGTGTTCCTGCAATTTTGTTTGTGTTTTTGAATTTAGATTTCCATTAATTTGGATGAGTTCAGATCTTTATTCTTGAAGATCCTTATTTGGCAAAGTGATTGATGCTGATACGCACATCTTTGCCAAATGGTCATTATTTTTGCGAGAAACAAATTAATATCCCGATTGAGATATTACAATTTTTTATTGGATTTCTGACATGTAATAGCACAGTCGATCAAGCTGGTTAACATGTAATTTAGATATCCCTGCAATATTTAATTATTGCTTGAGGCTGGTTGAATTGGATGTCAATTCCACTTATTGTAACCGACGTTGGGCGTTTTCCCAGCACCTCTTAATGATTATTTCAAAAAATAAATTCTCCCTCTCAAATTGTTCTCCCCACCATTCTCTTCAACTCAGCTTCACTCACATTCCTCCAACATTTCTCGTTCTCCATGTGATCAAATTCCTCGAATAATATTTTGGTTGAAAGTGCCAATATAACCATGTAATCAGAGAAAGTGCCAATATAACCCTAACATATTATCAGTTGCGCCAATCTAACCTTAATTGTTGGTCAAATTGTTCCAATATAACCAAAATCTCTAATTCCAGCATTGACCTAAAGAATTCAGGCATTGACCAGAAATTAAAGTGACCAAAATACCCCATAGGCCAAAGTTGAAAATTTGATACCTATTATACGCTTTTTCTCATTCACTCTTGTTATCTTTCGCTCCAAATCCCTCCCCACCCCAACTTGAACCCCCACTTCCGCCACCCTAGCCCGACCCTAACCTCGCCACCCCTCGCACCTCCACCACCCTAGCCCTATCGCCACCGCCTCCACCCCAACCTCCACAACCCTAGCCCCACCGAAACCTCCACCTCCGTTAACCTAACCATGTCGCCTCCACCTCCCTACCACCTGCTCCAAATCCCTTTCCAGCCTAACCTGAACCCCCGCCTCCACCACCTTAGCCCCACCCTAACTGCGTTGATGCCACCACATCCACTTCCATGACACCCGATTCAAATCCCTCCCCACCACAACCTGAACCCTTATCGTCGCCGTCCCCCACCGCCTCAAGCTCCTCCTCTCCAGGCACCGAACCCAATAACCCTAACCACCACTAGTGGAGGAGGATTCATTAAAGTAACCATTAGAAGGAGGTTCCATGTAATTTTTGTAGAACCGCCTTCCATTGTGGGCCAGGCGAGGTTCCAACATCGGAACTCATTTCGGATCCAATAGACATCAATAGAAGGCGGTGTAGACATTAATGAGGTGACTTTGATGAGTTTTTGGGCTTGAGTATAAATAGCCCATTTCTCACTTCTCTTCCTTAGTACAGTTCTAAATTTTTCCTAACACCCCAAACGAGTTCCAACCTCTTCTCTCTCATGTACAGTAAACCATAGCTCCTCTACCTCCACCCCTCACCTCTTCCTGCCTCCTCTTCCTCCACCGCTTTCATCTCCCTTTACCGCTCAACCTCCACCATCCTTCTCTCCCTTCGCCAACAAAGCCCCTCCACCGATGAAAACCTCTTCTGCCACCTACGAAGGTATCTTCCGTTGCCGCTGATGGTCTTCCACTACCGCCATCGTTGGTCTTCCGCCCTCTGCTGATGGTGTCTTCCGCCTCTGATGGTTTTTCGCTTAGGGTTCATATCGGTTAATGCTAATTGACCAATAATGTTCATGTTCAGGTTCAGATTGCCCGCCTTCTAATTGATCAGATTTGTTCAATAATGTTAACTGATTTTTTCAATAATGTTTAGATATGTTTAATTAAGCCTAGCTTGTTTTTTTAATGGTTACTGTTTGTCCTTGTTCCTCCGCCGGAGAAGTCCAAGAGCTGCCGGAAACCTGTTTTCTTGCAGCTATTTTTTTAGATGTCAGAAATAGGTTTTGATATTGGAACCTCTTCTAATCAAATAGAAGGCGGTTCCAACTCTCGTTACAAGGTGGTTTTGAATCGCCTTCCATTGTTACGTTAGAAGACTATTACAGGAACTGCCTTCTATTGTCATCAATGGAAATCGTGTCCATGGAAGTCACCTCCAAAGTGACTTCTATTGGCCAAAGGAACCGCCTTTAATAGAGCCATTTCCACTGGTGCATGCCGCCTCCACCACCCTAGCCCAACCCTCCCCTCCGCCACCACCCATTGCCGGAACCCTCGAGACCGGTGCTGCACGGAGAAAGGTAGCGGCGGAGTCAATTTGCAAAACGGTAAAATGGTGGGGCTTTTTCAAAATGGTGGGCCATTGAGTTCCCACCACCATTGATGGTGTACTGGATCGGTGGTTCAAAGATTTTCCAGTGTAGGAGAAAATACCATTTTTTTGTTCCAGTGGAGGTGGGGGGAAAACCCCAAGATTGATACCGTCAATGGGATACTGGAGAATAGACCTGGCAAACGGGTCTTTTCGGTCCGATATGGGTGAGACCCAATTGGTTCGGGTATAATTCGGTAGAGTGTTTAGTCTTGGGGTATCAGGTCTTGATCGGATGTGTTCAGGTTTGGATGTCTTTCGGTAGTTTTGAAAAATATCTGAATGGGTCGAGTTTGGTTCTAGTTGTTTCAATTTCAATACAATCCGGGTATCATTTTTTTGAATTGGGTTCGGGTCGAATTTGGTTCAGGTTGTTTCAGTTTCAGATACAATCCGGTTTTACATTTTTTTTGGTTTTCAAACTTTTTGGGTACATTCTCTATCGGGTCGGGTTTGGTTGGATTCCAATATATTCAATCCGGGTCTTGTTCAAATAAATATAGCAAATTGTCATTATAATGAACATAAAATGTTAATATATTAATTTTGTAAAATACTTTCGCTGAACTAATCTATTATATATATATATATATATATATTTTACTAGTCACTTTTTTAATGTATACTTTCAGTTTTTTGAAATGAAAAATTATTTCTCTTGTAAAGAACATGACATTTATGCAAATTGCAAACACTGATTTGTATACGTTACCGCATAAAGATTATATTAGTATGTAAGAACAAAATAGAATAGTTTGTATTTAATTTCTTTTCTATTATATGTTTTCGATCATAATTCACCAAACTCCTAACTTGCAAGTTATAGCATATTAATATATATATATATAGTAGTTCTCCTGATAGGCGGTCTGTCCATAAGTTTATGGACATACCACTTATTTTTTACCTTATACATTCATATTCAAATACATATTATTACTTGTTTTATCTTTAAATATACAATATTTAAATTTTATAAAAAAAATTTACAACATTTGAAGTAAAAATCACCGTGAACTATCCATAAACTTATACAATATTTAAATTTTATAAAAAAAAACTTACAATTCATGATTGCTTGCGATACATTTTAAAATTATAGCATATTAAATTAAGATAAGAAAACATTCATAGAAAGACATGCTCATTTTTTTTTCTTAATTAGGTGAAATATTAGTATATTACCAATAAATCCCTTTAGAACTATTTAACTTTACATAAACAGTCTTGACCAACTTTATATAGAAATTAAATATCCTCTATTTACTAATTATAAATTATGAGTCTCATGACTTAATACTAATTAGTTATATATTTTCATAACTATGTAGACTTATATAATCAACCCTCGAAGTGGATTTTTAATAAATATTAATTCTCATTTATTTTTATAATTTTATCTTACTATTTTACTTAGTTATATTCCACCATAACTAATTTGATTAACATGTCTATAAGCACTTATTAATAGCTATTATAATTTATTATCACTTAACTGAGTTAACTCTATATGATACATTGTACACCCAAAAATTAAAATTGTGTAACTACATGCTTTATTAATGTTTTATAATGACGAGTAATGCTCTTGTGTAACTTGTATGATTATCTTTATTTTCTAGTGTCTAGTTAATTGCTTATATCCTCTTATAATCCAGTTTACTTTGAATATCCATGATGTTTTATTTTATTTGAACGTTAATTACCTTTTAAGTTCATAATCCCAAAGCACCATATAATAGAAATTGTTTGGATGGTGCTGTCAATGGGATATTTAAGTCATTTTGACTAACCTAAACTCAAGTTTTCTAAAAATAACATACTAATATTATAATATATTACCGATTTTAATTATTTACTACATATAATCAATTATAACTTGTTAAAATATATAACTACTTAAGATAATTAAAACCATAAACATCTCATTGTAATATATATGTATATGTATCATATTACTGAAGAAAATCCAAAAAAACACATAATCTGAAATAACAAAATGTTCGAATTTTTTTATACATTGTCACATTGATAGAGTACTTTTGATAGAAATACATATACATGTTATTTATTTATGACAAAATCTTGGTTTAGACCGACTAACTGTTAAATGAGTACATTTTATAATTAGTGAGACTAATAAGGTCATTTGATATTTACTTTTATTTATTGAAATGAGATACATATAAGTATGATTGAATTTTAAAATAAATCTCAACAAATAGATAATTAATTTTTAAATAATTTGAATGAAATATTGTAAAAATAATCAAATTTCAATGTATTCAATATTTAACTATTTCTAACGATCTCATATAGTTTTTCTTAGATGGCTAAACTTTAAAATTTTAAATAAAATTCTTTGTTTTCAGTTTTAATGTAGGCAATGTTTAGGGAAAGACCATCTTTCCATAGGTCTATGGAATGACGAGTTTAATTAAAATGATGAAAATGTGAAATGTTTTTATTGCAATATTAAAAATTTATTCTACAACGTACTGTAGTTATAAAGTTTATGACCTAATTAATGCAACCCAAAATTTTATCTTCATTTTTCTAATTTTCTAATTAACCATCAGATTCAAACGATTCAAATTATCTTTGTAACAAAAGATTTTACCATATTAATAATATTATTACCATATTATTGACCACACCACAAAAAAAACGTATAGACTTTAAGAGTTAATTAAGACTAATAACTAATAAGTAATAACTAATAAGTAATAGCTAATTATCTACGGGAAAAATTAAAAAAAAAAGGTTATTAAAGGTAATAGGCAATAGCTAAAAGTCTCCCAGACTTCCAGACTTCCAGACTTCCTATTCTTCTTTCTATCAGCAATTCAGCAACGCACCACGGATTCTAAAAAATATGGAGAAGGATATCAATTTCAATCTGCTTCCAGTATTTTTGCACAGAAAGAAATCGTCCAAGCATGACTCTTCGCCCAAAGGTTCATTCCCGCTTTATTTTACATTGAAGAATAAGATGTTGATGCCCAAAGTCATGGTAATCAGTAATCACTAATCCATTGCAATCATCTCCGAATCCGACGGAATTCAGCCCCATATCAACAACTAATCTCATGTTTGAAGGAATATACATATATATACACATCTTATATTTCATCTAGTGGAATATTCAGTTCAGAAAATTCAATATTCTTTCAGGGTAAATAAGTGTGAAAGAGAGGTGTTTTAAATTAGTTCATCAATTGAAGTGGTAATTTTCAATACTCATTGAGTCATTGTCTATTTATATTGTATAATCAATTTGTATGAGATGGTGAATACTAGATGGAGGTAGTTTAGTTTGCTTAAATTGTTTTGATTTTGATAAAACCGAGTTCTTTTCACTTGTTCAGTTTGAAATAAACCTCTTTTGAACCTTAACACAGATATTCTTACTGGTTGACTGTGACTTTCTCTTTCTACAGAATTATGAGCTCACTAAATGATGAAAATGATGAAGTAATGGATGCAGTCACAAGACTCAGAGATGATGGAAGTGAGGTTCCATCTTTTGAGGTGGGATCTAAGGGAGCATAGGCTAGTCGCAGGAGTAAAGTTTGGAAGGAGTTTATTCAAATCAGTAGAGCCGATAGTCATGATGAATATTTGAGAAGTCAATGCAAGCATTGTTAGGTGGGATCAATTATTGCTGAATCCAGTAGAGTGACTACTAATCATACGAATCACCTTTGAAAATGTGCAGTGTATCAAGCTGATCTTCAAACTTTGAAGAAAGAATTTGATCAGGTTAGATTTTTTGATCAAATGATTTACCGAGACTTAGTAGCAAAAGCAATTATCAAACATGGTTATTCTTATTCCTTGGTTGAACATGAAGGAAATAGAGAGATTCACGAGTATTTGAATGATAAGGTTAAATTTATTAGTCAAAATACTGCAAAAGCATATTGCATGAAGATTTATAACACTCAGAAAAATCTCCTTAAAGCTATTCTCAAGCGTGCACCAGGTCCTATAAGTCTAATTAGGGATTTATGGACTTCTTGCCTAAGTGAAGATATTTGTGTTTGACTGCTCATTTTGTTGATGAGAATTGGAAATTGAATAGAAAGGTTTTGAGCTTCTGTCATATCCAACCACCACATTCTGGACTAGAAATTTACAAGGTTATAATAAAATTAGTTAAGGATTGGGGCATTGATGATAAGCTTTTTTCTTTGACATTGGATAATTCCTCTAGTAATGATAGAATGCAAAGTCACATGAGGGTGAGGCTTAATGATTGGAGATTCTTGTTGAATAATGGTAATTATTTTCATGTTAGATGTGCAGCCCATGTGCTAAATCTTATTGTTAAGGATGGACTTAAGGTGATTGAGAATGTTGTGTTAAAAATTAGGGAGAGTGTGAAACATGTTAAGGGCTCTGAAGCAAGAAACTTTTCTTTTCGGAAAGTTGTAGACTTATGTAGAATACGAGAGACTAAGTCATTGTGGTTGGATGTTGCTACTAGATGAACTCTACATACATGATGGTTGATAGGGCTTTGTTGTATAGAGATGCCTTTGATAATTTGCACATTGAAGATGTGACATATAAACAATGTCCAGAACCTTATGAGTGGGACATGGTTGCAAAAATTTTAGATGCTTTGGAACCATTTAATGTTATTACTGAGTTATTTTCTGGTAGTGACTATCCTATGGCAAATTTGTACTTTGAGAATGTCTAGAATATTGCTATGTTGTTAAAGGACTGGGTTCAAAGTGAAGATGAGGTTTTGAGAAGAATGGCAGTAGATATGAATCTCCTTGCGAAGACTCACGATTTGTGGAATTAATATCTTTGATCTAGTGAAGGGATCTGCAAACCCGCACTATCTCGCACAAAATTCAGGAGTCTAGCCCTCGGGGTACGCCTAACTTCGACTTGCTCTCTAACTAGCCCTCAGGATCAGATTACAAGGTTTATTGGTACTTAACTAGCCCTCGGGGTTAAGCAACAATGGAATAGCTCGCAAGCAAAGAGTATGAACTCAAAAGGTTATATATTTGGTTGATGAAAAGTGTTAAAATTCGTCCATAAGGCCTCCCTTTTTATAGAGTTACAATCTTGCCTCAAACCTTAATCACAAATGGAAACTGAATCGACTTATGACAACTTTATGAAGCTAAAACCATATCTAACTAAAATATCTAAAACAAATGGTAATCTAAGGTAATCTGGTTGAATTCTTCAAGAAGTAACCTTGAAGAATATTACCATATCTAATCTTACCAAATCTAATTCTAATTAGAATAAAACAGAATATACTAAACCTTAATGGACTGTATTTTTGAAATTCAGCTCTTCAAAGCCCACATGGCCAAGCTATCAGTCCAATAAACCCAAAATGAAATAATTTTACAATATTTTACAATGATCACACTACCTCATTAAAAACCCAGTGGGAAAAAAGAGTATAGTGTTCTTCATGATGTCTTCAGTTCGTCGACAATCTTGAATAATGAATCCAAGATGTCGATGGTGACTCCTTCTTCAATTCTTCATCATAAAGGCGATCAATCAAAGCATTTAAAGCAGCATCCCTAAGCTTAGTCCTTGACCTAGTCATAGGTCCCGCCATGTCACTTAGAGGATCTCGAACATATCCTTTAAATGTGTGATCAAGTCATGGAATGTCTTCATTTATGGTGGTAGTCGTCTTGCCATCTTCATCAAATTTGTACTTTGAGAATGTCTGGAATATTGCTATGTTGTTAAATGACTGGTCAAAGTGAAGATGAGGTTTTGAGAAGAATGACAGTAGAGATGCAAAGTAAATTTGATAAATATTGGGTTGAAAATGAAGAAAACAATTATTGCACCTTATTTTCTTTTTCAATAATTCTTGAACCCCGGTGTAAACTTGATTTTCTCAAGTATTGTTATAAGAAGTTGTTTGACTGTGATGAGTTGAAAGCGGCAAGAAAAGTGAGTGACATATCTCTGAAATTGGCGATGCTCTTTAATGAGTATTCTTCGAGGCCATCAAGTAGAATGTCTTCTCCATCAAACAGTCAAATCAGATCCAACTCTAATGGGACTGATAGACGCAAGCGCAAGTGTGACTCTTTTTTGGTAAGTTTGTTGTTTTCAAAATAAATTATGATTAGTTAACTTATATTTTAGGTTAATAATATGTATATTCAATATTTTATTGCTTTGTTGTATTTTTAAGTACTTTAAATAGTTTATAATATGTAACTTATTTTTTCCATAGGATTTTGATGTGGATGAGATGGATACTTTTAATGAAAAGACAACGTTGCATGTTTATTTAGATGAATCTAGAGTTCCCAGGAGTGGCAAACTGGATGTTTTAGATTTTTGGAGAGAACAAGAAAAGAAATATGGTGTGCTTTCTGATATGGCTAGAGATATATTGCATGTCCCTCTCACAACTGTTGCTTCAGAATCAACATTTAGCATTGGAAGTAGAATTTTGAACAAGTGGAAGAGCTCTTTCATTCCTGAAATGTGGAAGTTTTGATAACTACACGCAGTTGGTTGGCTATGAATGTAAGTGCTTTTTATTGGTCAATTTCATGTTCTGTTTCATCTCTTCTTTATACTTGAAAATTTTTCTTTTATTACCAATGAAGGCTTTGGAGACAAGAAATTTATTGGATTTCACACGGAATGGATATGATGGAATCTTATGGTAATTGGTAAGTAACTAGTTGGTTCTTAATAATTTGATTTTGTTAAAATGATAGTTAGGCCGGAGAAGCAAATTCGCAACTAGTTTGTGAAATGGAATGATCCACTAATGTTATTTGCTTTATTTTACTATGAGGCTATAAGCCATGCATTTAAAGTTTCGATATAAGGTTATGGTTTTTTCTGTTTTGAAATAATGTGAAAATGTGGTCATTGCAAGATATTAGTTTGTTGAGAAAAGGTCTTAAGTATTTGCATTTTGATAATCTTTAAGGTTTATTCGGTACCGTGCTTTTGCAAGACTGGTGGTTTGTTGGTTGTGGTAAAATAAGATTTTCTTATCAATTTAAGGTTTAATCTGGAAGAAGCGCCATCAGAAGTCAAGGTTTCTGGCGGAGAAGTTATCTTGGAGCAGATCTAACTCTGAGCGGTTCCATTTCACCCGAGCAGTTAAGTTAATAAGAGCTGGATACATGGTTAATGGTTTCTTTGATTGTAGATTAGGCAGCTAATAATAGAGTTGGTCTGATTTTTGCCTCTGCAACATTTTATGAATGTTTTGCCTTTGGTTTGGTGTAGTGAAGTACAAATGACTGGTTGTGGGGTTTGTAATTTAGTAAATTGAAACTTGCTGTACTGAACCATTTTGTTGTTAATGTTTGCCTTCTGCTGAACTGAGTCAGTTACTGGATGAAACATGTTTATTTAATTCAATTGTATCGGCTGTTGTGACTTTTAGCATTTGTTTACTTTCATTTTTCTTCTTACTTGTTTGTGATGGTCACTTCTCCACTGAGAATGAGTGGTTTATATAGGATTGAGACTTCTATTTTTGGTCGATGCTTTTGGGCAGATAGTATTTTCATATATGAGGACCTATGTTTCACATTCGATGTCTTGTGCAACTGATTGCAATCTTTCATCTAATCTGAAATTGGAGGGGACATTCAAATATGAGCAGTTCTAAATTCTCATAGAGTGTAAGGGTTAGTTTAAGAATCTGGTCTTTACATTTTTGTTGTTTGGTGATAGTTTTTGGAGTGTGACGGTGAATCATATGGCTTCAGTTTTAGGGAAGAATATGCTCATATGTTTAACTGATTTATTACTATAACTACAGAGAATAGTTAGCAATAGGAAGAGGGTTGCTATGTGTTATGTATATGGAGAATTGTATAATCTCTATTCTGAGAGAGATAGGGCTAGAAATTTCAAGATGAAAATGGAGTGGGAAATGAAGTTCAAGATCCTACTGGGAGTAGATAGGTGATTATGCTTCCTTCATGAAGAATATGTACTGGAAATCCTATATTTAGAGTTGAAGGCTAACAATATAGAGTTTGATGAAAATAGTGAACTCCAATTATCTGTCAGAGTAGATTTAAGCAGTTGTAACTTTAAATAGCTGCCTCGATCTCTCAGATAGCTCATTGATCTTTGACTTATTATTCTTGATCAATGGTATGTGATGGATTTATATCACAAAATGTGTGGTGACAAAGATTTCAAGTTCATGGAATGGTACCATGATGGAAAGTGTGGCTGCACTTGTGATGTTTCATTTTAGCATCTAAGCAAATTTTATCATGTTAGTGTTTGCACAAGATGAAGTACTTTAATATTTGGTAAGTAGAAAAGAAAGAAGCATGAGCTTGATATTGATGGTGGATTCAATTTTTGAAGTTGCATATCCTACGAATAGAGCTGAGGACTTCTAACCTTGTTTGATTGCAAATGCAGTCGGACTTTTTCTATAATCCAAACATCCCCCTTCTATTGTTCGCGACAAAGCCCTGGCCTCTAGAGCATGTAATCTAGCAGTGTTTCCATATCATGTGAAACAACTTACTATTATCTGGCAATGTAAATTATTCTTCACTAAACATTGTGAATCATAAGCAACACATCAGTCATCACAAGATGGTGGTGATGGACATGTATTGTAAGGTACAATCTGAGAGCTTGATGATTTCCTCGGCTTGGGTAATATGGAGGAAGCGTTGAAAGTTTTAGGCGTGTTAGAGAAATAGGGCATTAGTTGATTGGTTATGAAGCCAAAGAAATAGCCTAACATCTCCACTAAACATGTAGATTAGTCTTGAAGTTTGGACATACCACATGAAAACAATTGAGAAGCATTGACATCGAACAAAGATCAGGTTAGCAGAATCAAACTTGGACTGCAATTTATGTGCTAAATCCATGGAGTTTTTGAGTTGGGATTGTGTTAGCGAAAATTTAAATTTTGTACACAAACATTCATTCAAATTCAGAATGTGGAGTTTGCAGATTTCTACCACCTCCATCTCATTCAAATATGCACATAGTCTTTTTTCACTCATAGTTGTAAAACTTTAACCATATATTTGAAGAGATATATGAACAATAATATTATCGTATGACATGCTACTTATGTTTTTGATATGCTATGGATGAATAATTATACTAATTAAGAATATTTTAAATTTAAGCATTAGAGAAAAATAGATCGTAAATGAAATATTATTTTAGATGTAATTTTATATACTTACAAAAGAATTGGATGATTGAAAATATTGATTTAAAATATTTTGCAAAATTTAACGAAAATAATTTTTCCAAAAGAAAATAATAATAACGAAAAGTTAATATTGTATGAAATTTTTTCTAATAATAAATAAAATAACTAATCAATATTAATTTTAGATAATAAAATAATTTTAAATTATTAATTTACAATGTTCTTTTATATAATACATAAATTTTGAATATACTCTTAAAAAAATTTCATATAACTATGCTATTAATACACATTTTAAATTTGTAAATTTAATTTATTATGTGATATTTTAATATTAAATAACATATCAATACAGTTTATAATCGTAATGTTATTTTCAACTAAATATGATCAAGTTAAAATTTTAGACAGTAACAGTTGTAACACACTATTCAATCATATTCGGGTTTTGTTCAGTTTGAGTTAACATTGATCCAGATGTCTTCAAATTTGGGTTAATATCAATTCGGTTCATTTTGAATCAAGTAGTAGTCGGGTATGATTAGGTTTCTTCAGGTATGGGTCCTTTTCGGGTTCGAATTCAGGTTCGATCCAAGTGCGGGTCCTTTTTGGGTTTCGGTTCAGGTTCGATTCGGGTTTAGGTGTTATTCGAGTTTAGCTCCCATCAGGTCTGACAATTTAAGTTCAGGTACAGTTCAATCGGGTGATTTTGGTTTCCGGTTATTGATTGGGTCTCACTATTTAGGTGTTAGATTGATTTAGTTCGGTTATTTATTACCGGGTTTATAGGTTTGGTTATATTTTGCCAGGTCTGCTGGAGAACGGGCAAGTTGCTCTTCCTTACCGCCAAGACTTTCTTTTCCTTGGGCTCCTTGGCTTTCTTCGACTTTCTAGCGGTCTCAAATTAAACACCACATTCCCTCGGCGGCAGAGTGAAAGAAGATGAAGAAAATGTGCAAAAGGAAAATTGGAAAGAGGGAAATGGGAAATATGGGGAAATGGGAGGGTAGTTTATTATTTACATATAATTTTTTTTAATCAAGGGAAAAGTTATTATTTCACCGAATTTTGGCCAAACAGTTGTTGACTAAAAAGTTAGTCAATATCAGGATTAGATTGACACTTTCTCGAATTACAGGGTTATATTGGTATTTGGAGGCAAAATGTAGGGTTATTTTTGCACTTTTCTCTAATATTTTCGTTGGTCCTTTGGATGAAGTTGTTGGGGGTAGATGCTATAATAATGCATTCCAATGGAATGACAAAATCACGCTTGGATGATTGTGGTAAAACTTTTCATGGTTATCAATGTGAGTCGCGTTACGTACGTTTTCCTTAAAGAGTAATTCGACCCTATTACAACCTTGAGTTACACGAATTCCCTTCGAGGATAAAACAATTGAGAATTCCTCCTGTTCTAGGCTTGAATCAGGAGAATATTTTTGAGTACCCGTGTTTTTTGTTGTTATGTATATCTGGGAAAATCTTGTCTTTTTCCCTGGTCATGTTTGTATTTTCTTGTTTGTTTATATATCTGCCATGCATACGTACCACACATGTATATATAGAGAATAAGTGTCATTAAATGATGCAACAGTTCATGCGTAGTTATCAGAACTGTACCGATGTATCTTTCCACATCCTAGGATAATGCAGTAAACTTGTTTACTTGTAAGAGGAGTTAGGCATGCTACCAACACTGCATCTTGTAGACAATCCTTAATCCATCTTCATCATTTCAGTCAGGGAATTAGATACTACACACCACCACCGTCAGAATTATAAAAAACTCATACATCTTTCCACACTCCAAGACAAGCTATGTTAGTTATCACCAACACAATGAATCATTATCCTTTCAACTGCAAACTCGTAGATAGTTTATACAAGTGTGCACTCCACACCACCAAACTTGTTTTAACGTCCCGAGTTTACAATTACTCGAATCCAATTATACTTAAATAACTCTGTGTTTCATAAAACACCAACAGAAGTTGCGAAGAAAGTCAAGAACATTTGGGGAACTAACCAGTCACCACTGAATCGACCGACCTCTTAATAATTTGAGGTTGATGTTTGGGGAATCGATTGCTCACCACCGCTGCAGAAATGAGGATGGTCATGTTATTGTCAGTATGGTTCAATTGTGTTGTTATTAAATCATGTGGCGGTCGTGTGTTCAGCGGGCGGTGGTGCTGTTGTTAAACGTTGGCCATGGTGGACGACGTTTATGCGGTGGTTGTGTTTTTGTTCAATCATTGGTCAATGGTCAGTGTTTAAGAGTTGAAGGGAGCATCATACTAGACGCTGAATTAGGGCAAATTAGGGATAAAAAAGGCTATGTTAAGCGTTATGTACTTTTCCCTTTTATTCCTTTAAAGTTTCATTTCTGAGTAATAAAAATGATTTTCCCTAAAATATTGTGTAACAAAATGATCGAAATCTTTATTAAGGATGGAAAAAGTAATTAGTTCATTATCTAACACTTTGGAAGATCCAAATACAAACTTTATCAACCACTCTTTAAACATAAACATAAGTTGGGGGTAGCACATGCATGGAAACTGGACAGCAAGTTTCATAATCTTAAAAACACCAGATATCAATTAATATTTTAAATATACAAAGACTTGGGTAAGATGAGTCTTACTCAATTTATAGTAAAATGGGGGTTTTAATATAATTGTTCAAAGATAAGAGCTATTATGGGATACTTTCTTTAATTTTTAAAATTTTACTTAAATGTTTGTCTCACCGATGAGATTGTTAGTCTTTCTCTTTTAATTATTGCATTACAATCATTTTTAATTATTCTTCATCCTTAATACCTGATAGGGCTGGAGCCTGGACTGGACCATTTCAAGAAAGGATAAGTTTACAAGAGTTCGATAGAGGATATATGTGTAGGTGTACCAACAGATTGGGCCGACCAATTGTCGGAAGTTATATTTTTGCGATTAGAGAATGTTCGGTTTGCAAAAGGTAGGGGAAAACATGATAAAAACCCAAAACTCCAAACGTAATGCGTGTTGTGGACATATATAAACCTATATAATTGAAGAAAGTGCAGACATATTCTTATGATAATTGAAAGTACAACTGTAATCCTAGATATTTAACTTGTGTGCAAATATAACCTTTTCCAGTGGATTTAGAACGGAATTGGGGGGAGTCAATTTTACCCCTCTAAAAAATAAAAAAATAAAAACAAATAAATTTACTATTTTGACCTTTTAACCTAATTGCTTCTTCTTCTACTCCACACCGTTTATTTCACCCAAAACGCCACCCCATCCCGCGGACTCAATCCCCAAAAAGAAGAGAATTTTACTCTAAGATTTCTTCGTCACCTGACTTAATCCCTTGGGGCCGATCTGAGAGCCACGGTTGGTGTATTGGGAGCTTTCGACCATCATGCCGACATTGTCTTCACCTGAGTCACATCCAAGAAGTTTCTGGACAATCACTGTCTTTCCAGCGACTCCAAAAGGCCGTGACCCATCCGATGCCAAGCCCCGCCTCTGAAGTTCCATTGCTCCACTGGAGCAAGGGTTGCGACAGATCCGCATTTCTCGTTCAAGGTCCTCATAGAGAATGGAGTTACGAGGTGGCACCGGCGGTAGGTTGTGGCGGTGGTGAGGTTGGGCATATGAAGGGGTGGTCGAAGTGGCACTAGCTGAGGTGTCGCTAGCTCTAGGTGGTGGTGGTTTTGAGCTAGGTGGTGGTGAAGTGATTCTTCATTTATGATTGATTGATTTAAGCGATTGAAAAAGGGTTGCGAGATTTTTTATTGTTGGATTACGTTTTTTGAAATTCTTGATTGCTTTTAATGGTTGAATTTAATAGGGACTTCTTGTAAATATTAAGGCTTTAGTGATTGGAAACATGGGATGGTGATAGATGTTTCATTCTTACAATGAATACTTCGTTACTGGAGTAGTTTAAAAATCATAATCAATCATTTTTGTGTGCTCTTTAGTTCTGTGTTGGGGCGGCACTGAAGATGAAACACTTGGCGTGTAGCTGACCGGGTGCATCATCTCCAACGCCAGCATGGCGGCGGTGATGCCTGGGATTGGCCCACACGCTTATACTGCCTCAAAGCATGCCATTGTTGGGCCCACCAAGAATGCCACCTGTGAGCTTAGGAACGCCGCCTGCGAGCTCGGGAACACTGCCTGCAAGCTCGGGAACACTGCCTACGAGCTTGGGAATGAGGTCCATGTGTACAGTTGTAATGGCGGAGAAAGAACAGAGGTGGGTAATTATTCATCTCAAAGTGGTGGTCTTGGTCGATGGGGAGGTGGGTAATTTGAAGATGAAAGAACAGAGGGTAGGCTGAGCTAGAGGCAGAAGAGAAAGAAGGCAGCTCTAGTGTGTCTTTTGCGGTGGAGAAGAAAGTGAAGAGATGGGTGGAAATGGCGGTGGAGCTTGCTGTGTAAAGGGATATGGCCGGGGCTAGGCTCTCAAATCTGTTTGGCAGGGGTGGTAGCAGAGTGGCAGAGCTCAAATCTGTTTGCTCTCGCCGGTGGGTTTTGGGAGAAGATTAATGGGATGACGAGGCTGGTGGTAGAGCTGGGTGGTGGGGGAATTTTTGTCTTTCAAAATTTTGTATTAGGTTATAAGGGCATTTTTGTCATTTTGATTGGTCAATGGCTAGATATGGGCAGTCAATGCCGGAATAATGGCTTTAGGGTTATATTTGCACTTATGTATAATAGTTAGGGTTATATTTGCACTAAAAATTATTTCATGATCATATTTGCACTTTCTCAATTACATAGGGTTATATTTGCATATTACCCAAATTCTAAAAACAATTGGAAATTTTAGCCATTCTTTAAGCGCGTACAATTTTAGCACGTAGTCTTTTTTTTCTTATAGCACGTAGTTATTTGTTTGTTTTGTTGTATTATTTTTTTAATAATTAAATGAGGTGATATGAATCCCCTTGCGAAGAATCTGGATTGCAGAATTAAGATTTTTGACCAAACAAAGGAACTCGCAAACCTTTCAATGCCGCACGAAATTCAAGGTCTAGCCCCCGGGTTACACTCAATTTTGACTTGCTCTCTAGCTAGCCTTCATGATCAGATTACAAGGTTCATTGATACTTAACTAGCCCTTGGGGTTAAGAAACAATGGAATAGATCGCAAGCAAAGAGTATGAACTTAAAAGGTTATATTTTGATTGATAAAAAAATGGGTTAAGGTAAAATTAATGTTGAAAGTCACCCCTACTTATAGTACATAGGCATGGTCTTCAAAAATATAAACAAGAAATTGAAAAGGATTATGGCAGCTTTAAGAAGTTAAAATCATATTTAACTAAACTACCTAAAATAAATGACTACATTCTTCAAGATAAATCTTGAATGAATATTGTCTTATCTAATCTTACCAAATCGAATTCTAATCAAATCAGAACTGAATATTCTAACACCTAAAATAAATGCATGACTGAAACATTAATTCTTCCAAGGCCAACATGGCTGAATTAATGGGCCTTATTCTAAAATAAAATAAATGATCACACTACCTCATTAAAAAACCCAATGGGAAAACGAGTATAGTGTTATCGTCTAAAAATCCTAATAAATAAAAATAAATAAAGAAACCTAATTCGTATCATGAGGACTCTGATCAAAATGAAAATAAAAATGAAGGAAAACAAAATAATTTATATGTACGAAGGCAAATGAGACCGTCTCATACTAAGTTCAATGCTAAAATAGATAACTTATAAATATTATATATGGATGTAGGTGAATAAGGAGGGATTTAGTTGTAAATTCCATAGTTTTGGGGTATCGGGACACAAATAATTGAGAAATTAAGTATTTCGAGTCATAAAATTCTCACGGGCCTAGAATCAAGGACAGAAAAACCCATTAATCGATTTGTCTCCCCATTTTCGTACAAGCTCTTTTAGTACCAGAATTGATACTTCAATTTCAGTACTTGATATTTCTACCAAAACTTGTAATGTTATATTAGATTTTGTTTTTACTAAAATCATACGTTTTAAACTAAATTTGATCATGTAGTGTAAAATCTCGTGTTTATATGCTAAATTTTCTACACTTTTTTAAAACTTTTGACACTAGTTTGGAATATTTTACTATCTTAAATTTTAAGTTTTGACTTATATTTTAAGTTTCATTGATGCACAAATGGAGAACCCTTGATTAAAGGCATGCAATCAAAGGCGGTTCTTCAAGAACCGCCTTTGATTAAGATCCAAAAGGAGTTTTGCATTCGGAACTCCCTCCCAAGTCCGGTTGGAAATTTTAAAGGCGCTTTTAATTTGTTAAAAGATGGTTCTTTAAGAACCGCCTTTAATGGACATCAATTAAAGACAAGTTTATTGAATAACCGCCTTTAATGGGGTATCTTTGTTTGCATTTTGGGACTAAGTATAGATAGGGTTTATTCCCCCCCCCCACCCCACCTCACCCCTCTGTTTATTTTTGGCTCTCTTTTCCTTCCCTTATTTTTCTTCCTATGAATTGCGTTCTCTCCTTCCTTTTTTCCTTTTCTGCTTCATACGTCCTCAGTGGCGGAACCAGGAAAAATTTTGAGGGTAGGCTGAAATTTTGGCGGTGTGGCTGCCGGTGGTGGCGGACTGGCGGTGGCCGGTGGCCGGTGGCGCCGTGGTGGACTGGCGGCGGCGTGAACTGAGGCCGAGAGGCGAGAGAGCCGAGAGGCGAGAGAGGGAGAGGCTGAATAATTTGGGTCATGGACTCATGGCCTCTTGGGCCGTTTAGTTTGGGTTTTGGTTTTTTTTAAAAAACCTGACATACATCTGTAAAATGAAAAAAAAACCTAAACAAACGACTTCGTTTGACGTCGTGTTTGGGAAAAAAAAGAAAACAGACGCAGCAGCAGCAGCAGCAGGCTTCTTTCTTCCTTCTCCAGAGCTTCCGGCCGGCCAGTGGCGGTCTCACCAGTGCCGCGCCTACGCCGCCGTAGACGGAAACCTCCCTTCCATCGGCCGGGAATAGTAATTCCCGCCTGGCCGACGGATCTCAGGGCAAGCGCGCGCCTGCCCCCGCCTAAACGTGGTTCCGCCACTGTACGTCCTACCACACCCAGTCCCTCTTTTCTCTTCTCCCCCGCCATCCCTTTTTTCTCTCCTCCCCCTATTTTCTCTCCGTCATGTCCCCCATGTTGCTCCTACATCGCGTCCCTCTTTTCTCCTTTGTCGCCCTCCCTCTTTTCTCTTCTCCCCTATCCCTCTTATCCCTTCACTGCCATCCCTCCCTTTTTCCTCCTCCACCCCCCCTTTTATCTTCCGCCACCCCCCTTTTTATATTTCTCCTCCGTCGATGAAGCCATAGGCTGCCTCCGCCTAAGCTCTATAGGAGGCCGTCATCGTGCTATGCCCAAATTACGGCTAACTACTAAATAGTAGCTAGTGGTATGACGGGGTCGTCCATGAGAAAAATGGGGGGTTTTATCAAGTGTTAAAGCATATTTAAAAAGCACACAAAGAAGTCACTCTAAATGAGTGGTAACACAGTTGGGAGGGGGGTTTGGTTTTGGAAAATGCTGCGACTACTTTAAGCTACTAAATTCACAAACGATTAAAAAGAATGGTGCAAATATGATCACAAATAGCACAAATGATGTAACTAAGATATAACGAGTCTTGGGCACAATTGGTTTACATTTATAGTCATTCTTTGATCAACGATTAATTATCCTATTTTTATGCATCAACCCCATATTGTGGAAAAATTATTAACACCTTTTGAGTTAAACATTTCTTGCCTCTCCTTAGTTATAGTTAGAGTGGGCGATCAGCGCCGCACAATAACCCTTACCCTCGGGTCACTCTAGGCGATCGGCGTTATAGACTTCTCCAATAATAGCAACAAACATGGAGACCCAATAAAACTTCAAAAATGTCCTACAAGCGAGAAGCACTTAGTTAGCACAAAAATATTTACTTATAACGACTACAAAGATCGTTCTTCATGCTAATAGTTATTTGTAAGCCACATTGATAATTAGTCAAACCCATTCAAATTCATCCTAAGTTTAAGCAATTTCATCAATAAAAAATCATAATTAGCTGTCACACCTAATTATGGCCTAGCATTTGACTAACAATAATCACATTGACTAGAAGTCAAAGTTTTCCAAGTTTGACCAAAAACCTAGCAAATAACTAACCCACAATCTTCAACTAGTTGATCACCCTAGTCTAAATCATGTATTAATCACACAAGAAATCACAAAGTGTACTTGATAATCAAAGCGCAAAATTGGATAAATTGAATCTCACAAATTCATACTAGAAATACTTACTGGTTACTCCCAATAGTATATTTAGCTTAGATTAGGTAAACTCATAAAAAAAGATGAAAAATAAATGCAAACTAGGGTTTTGGAGAGTATTTTCAGATAAGATCAAAAAAATGAATGAAGAGAGAGAGTTTATGGGGATGAAAACAACATTTAAAACATCCTGTAAATCATCGATGCGGGCTGCAAGGTGGACTGCAGCCCGCAACACCTTCGCTAACTCGCTATCTCTGACCTTGTTGACTCTGCTGCACGCTGTAATTGAGGCTGCGGCTCACAATGGAGATGCTGGAAGTGCTTCAACCAAAGGCAATTTGGCCTTCTTCTTCCAATCTTCTACCAAAACATTTGGCCTTCTTCTTCCTATCTTCTAATTACTTCATTTTTTCTTCAACACTTGAACTCTTCCAAACCCAAACACTTTAACAAGATCTAGAACACTTCATAAATTAAAAAATTAGGATATAAAACATATTAATTCATCATAGCCCCTTAATTGATAAAATGTTAATTTCTTTTCAATTAAGTCCCTAATCTATTACAAAATTAGATTTCGAGTGTGGTAAAAATGGGATATAAACTGAGTACATCAAAACGCATCGTACTTAAACCTTTACTCGTCATCGAGTGAAGAAAATAAAGGTCTAAGGTGGTTCTTAATTTTTTTTTCTATCCCATAACACATTCAAAACCTTTCCTTGAGAATTCTTTTAACTCTGAACATGAGAGACTACCCATCCCCATATTTATGCCTAAAAGATTCTACCCAACAAAATTTCCAAGACAAAATTGCATCCAAATGAGGTCTCATCTTCCAAAAATACAGTAAAAGAAGTTAACTCTACCCAAAGTCTTCCAAAATGGCGAAATGAGCCTTCATTTTTTTTTTAATGAAAACACCCGAAGGTGAGGGATATATATATTAAGGATCCCCAGGCCTTATAAGAAAATTAGCAGGTATTACATCAAGTGATTCTAGTTCCCAAAAGGTAATAAGGCAACATGGTTGCCACCAAAAGTCCTAGACTAACTATGTCGAGGATATATAAACAGCTATACACAGGTAAGTTAATCTGCAATGAAGTTACGATCCAAACGAGAGAATCTCCACCCCCTGTGTTAATTCTCTCCCTTGGCCAGGTAACTTCATTACATAGAAACAGTCACTAAGTTGAAAGATTGAAAACCAGGAGAGTGAGTGGAGGATTGGGCTAAACCCGAGAAGGCAAAACAACATCCATGGAGTCCCTTTGTGTTATTCTGATGATCTGAAGTCCCAGCTTCCATAGGCTTCATCATGTTCAGCAGATTTCCAGTCCATCATCAAGTGCAGCAGATTTATAGCAGTCCTACATGAAGAAAACCAAAACTCAGCAGTATCTATTCAAGCATTAGGACTTTAGAGAACTCGAATATGCGGTGTGGATTGTTTATCTAAATAAATAAGGCCAGATATGATCCTAGGGATATTAAATAGATTTAGGCCTTGATCAAACTCAGAGTGGTGTTTGGTGACTGTATCAGCTACAACATTGGTCTCTCTAAAAACATGTTTAAGTTTAGCTCTACCAAGAAGGGACTTAGCTTTATAGACCATGTTAAACATATTCCAATGTGCAGCATAAGGATCATTGATCATTTTAACTGCTAGCTTAGAATCTGATTCGATTATTACAGTGTGATCTAGATGAGGGAACATATGACACGCATGCAATATAGCTTGAATTTCAGCATGTAGTGGAGAGTCAGCAGAAAAATGAGCAGAACTGATCATAATAGGGCAGCCGAAGGAATCTCTAGCAATTAGACCTACAGATACTTTGTTATGATTCCAAGATGCATCCACATTAGTTTTGATGCAACCAGGCTTAGTCCTTTCCCACAGAATCTTTGATATGATAGGCTTAGGGGGGGTCTGAGCAGAGGTAGGAGATGTCTGAAGGGAGCTGGTATTGTTCCAGAGGAAAGCAATTTAGGAGGGCATGCATATAATGTCAATTTAATAAGTTCATGCACCTCATCGCAAATATGGTCAACAGATAGTGGCTTATTATCAAATAAAAACTGATTCCTAGCTTTCCATAGACTCCAACATACCAACGAAGGCAGGATGTAACAGTAAATATACTCAAATTTAGGTAGGTCACTGCAGTTCCAGAATAAGTAAAACCTATGAGGAATGAAGTCCAGAGCATTTATCTTAAATTGAAGTACAGATGTCAATTTTGACCATACTTCATAAGCCAGATGACAAGAGATGAAAAAATGTTGGATAGAGTCAGAATGAGAACAAGCAGGGCATTTCGAAGCTAAACTAAAACCACAAGTAGTGAGCACATCATCAAAAGGGAGAAATGAATGCAACAATTTCCAAGTAAAAATGATACTCTTTTTCTGCAAAGGAATGTTCCAAAGAGAAATACTTGTGGGAGAGTTACCTGATGAAAAGGTTAAGGCCTTATAGGTTGACTTAAAAGTAAAGTTACCTGAGAGTTCAGGCTTCCAAATCAACCTGTCATCCTTGTCCACTGTAATTTCAGCTCCCTGCAAAAATAGGAGAGTATCATGTTCCAAGAAAGACGAGATATGGGTCAGAATATAGGTTTTGTTACTGATGAAATAGGCCACAGAAATGTCAGGCATATCAGAGATAATATTCTCTGGGATGATGTTCAAAAGAGGGCCATGTGGGCACCAATTTGCCGACCAAAAATTACAATTACCTTTGCCATGGATTATAGTCGAATTATGTTCAGCAAAGTAATTAATAGCACAAATTCTTCTCCATGTTACTGATTTCCTATGGGAAGGTGGAAGAGCCCATAGCAGTTTAGACCACAAAGAGATCCCTATTTGGCTCTTCCACCAGAGTTTAACCGAATAGGACTCAACTATGGATTTAATTGCTCTAAAACCTAATCCATCCAGTTTTGTAGGTTTAGCTAGTTCAGCCCATCTTTTCCACACTTTATTGTTCTTATCCTCAGATTTACCCCAAAAAAAGTGAGACATTTTTTTCTCAATCAGTTTAATTATGCCTTTAGGGGGATTTGTAACAGACCAAATGTGTTGAGGAATAGAGTATAGGCAAGATTTGATTAAGATCATTCTACCCCCTGAACTAAGCCATTTATTTTTCCAGTTTTGTAGCTTATGGTCAATATTAGCCAGTAGAGGATGAAAATATCTCTTTAAGGTTCTTCCTCTGAAGACTGGACAACCTAAATATTTGAAAGGAAAAGTTCCTTTTTTCATTTTTAAAATAGCTTTGACCTGATTAAGCTTTACTGGTGTAGCTCTCTTACTTAGATAGAAATCAGATTTTTCGAAGTTAAACTTTTCATTTCAAAATGAGCCTTCAAAATTTTCATTTCTCTTAATTTCTCTCATTTTTCCACGGAGCCCTTTTGGGTTTTCATCCTAGCTTCTCACGCCTCATATTTTTCTGCACAATTTAGCCTCTCATTTTTGCATTGATTTCCCTCTCGAGTTTTCAATCAATCCAGGCCCTTAATTTTGCCTAAAATTTTCATTTTAGCGGGTTTTCTACTTAGCGAGATTAAATTTTTTTCCTTTTTATTTCCATTTCTCTTTATTATAAAACCTTTTAAAAAGTTATTAATTACAAAGAAAAATGAGCAATATCACATCAAAAGTACATGCTAGTAATGAGCTTAACTAATTCCCCCACCCCACACTTAAAATTTAACATTGTCCCCAATGCATATAAAAGATCAAATCCTAAATGTGCAACAGCGAAAAAAGGAAAGTTCTGACAACTAGGACCACGAGGGTCCAGCTTCTTCCTGTCAACGAGCTTGGCGAACCTCCGGGTCAACTATAGAATTTGGGAGGCCATTGCCGTGCCTTTCAAAGATAATATTTAAATGCCCAAATTATGGCTAACTACTAAATAGTAGCCAATGGTAAGACGGGGTCATCCACTTAAGTGTAAAAGCTTTGTTAAAAAAGCACACGAAGAAGTCAGTCTTCATGTGTGGTAACCAAATTGGGGGGTTGGTTTCAAAAAATGCTATGACTACTTTAAACGACTAAATTCACAAACGATTAAAAAGAACGATGCAAATACAATCACCAATAGCACAAATAATGTAACTAAGATTATAGCGAGTCTTGAGCGCAGTTGGTTTACATTTCTAGTCATCCTTTGATCATCGATTAATTATCCTATTTTTATGCATTAACCACATATTGTGGAGAACTTATCAACACCTTTAGAGTGAAGATATTTCTCGCCTCTCCTCGGTTATAGTTAGAATGGACGATCGACCCCACACAATAACCCTTACCCTCGGGTCACTCTAGGCGATTGGCGTCATAGACATCCCCGAGAATAGAAATAAACATGGAGACCTAATACAACTACCAAAATGTACTATAAGTGAGAAACACATTGATAGAACAAATATATTTACTAATAACACCTATGAGGATCGGTCTTCATGCTAATCATTATTAGTGAGCCACTTTAATAATTAGTCAAACCCATTCAAATTCATCCTAAGTTTAAGCAATTTCGTCAATCAACAATCATAATTAGTTGTCACACCTAATTATGACCTAGCATTTGACCAACAATTGACTAGAAGTCAAAGTCTTCCGAGTTTGACCAAAAACCTAGCAAATAACTAACCCACAATCTTCAACTAGATTATCACCCTAGTCTAAATCATGCATTAATCACACAAGAAAACACAAAATATACTTGATAGTCGAAGTGCAAACTAGGATAAATTGAATCTCACAAATTCATACTAGATAAAATTTCCAGTTTCTCCCAAGAATATATTTAGCCTAAATTAGGTAAACCCATAACAAAAGAATAAGAATCCATGGTAAGCATAGAGTAAAAGATGAAAAATAAATGCAAACAAGGGTTTTGGAGAGTATTTTTGGATAAGATCTAACAAATGAATGAAAAGAGAGAGTTTTGGGGATGAAAATAACTTTTAAAGCAGCCCATAAATCGACGCTGTGGCAGCGATGTGCACTGCGGCCTGCAACACCTCCGCTGACTCGCTATCTCCAGCCTTGTTGACTCTGCTGCATGCCGCAATTGAGGCTGCAGCCCGCAATGGAGTTGCTGGAACTGCTTCAACAAAAGACAATTTGGCCATCTTCCTCCAATCTTCTACCAAAACAATTGGCATTCTTCTTCCAATCTTCTAATTACTTCATTTTCCCATCAACATTTGAGCTCTTAAAAACCCGAATACTTTAACAAATCTAGAACACTTCATAAATTAAAGAATTAGGATATAAAATATATGAATTCATCCTAGCCCCCTAATTGATAAAATGTCAAATTATTTTCAATTAAGTCCCACATCTAATGTGCTAAAAAGGGGATATAAATTGAGCACATCAAAACACCCCGCACATAAACCCTTACTCGTCCTCGAGTGAAGAAAATAAAGGCCTAAGATGGTTCTTAATTTTTTTTCTTAAAAATGAATGAAGAGAGAGTAATTTTAAGGCTGAAAACAGCTTTTCATGCAACCCATAAATCGCCACTAAGGGTCGCAATGTGGACTGTGGCCCGCAATACCTTCGCTAACTCGCTATCTCTTGCCTTATTGATTCTGCTGCAGGCCACAATTAAGGTTGTGGCCCGCAATGGAGACGCTGGAAGTACTTCAACCAAAGACAATTTGGCCTTCTTCTTCCAATCTTCTACCAAAACAATTGGCCTTCTTCTTCCAATATTCTAATTACTTCGTTTTTTCTTTAACACTTGAACTCCTCCAAACTCGAACACTTTAACAAGATCTAGAACACTTCATAAATTAAAGAATTAGGATATAAAACATATGAATTCATCATAGCCCCTTAATTGATAAAATGTTAATTTCTTTTCAATTAAGTCCCTAAACTATTACAAAATTAGATTTCAAATGTGCTAAATATGGGTTATAAATTGAGCACATCAAAATACCCCCCACTTAAACCTTCACTTGTCCTCAAGTGCAAAAAACAAAGGCCTAAGGTTGTTCTTAATTTTTTTTCTATCCCATAACATATTCGAAACCTTTCCTTGAAAATTCTTTTAACCCTAAACATGAGAGACTACCCATCACCATATTTTTGCATAAACGATTCTACCCAACAAAATTTTCAAGACAAAATTGCATCCAAATGAGGTCTCATCAACCAAAAATAAGGTAATAGAAATCAACTCTACCCAAAGGTTTCAAAAATGGCAAAAAGAGCCTTCCAAAATTTCATTTCTCTCGATTTCTCCCATTTTGCCTAGGAACCCTTTCGGGTTTTCATCCTAGCTTCTCATTCTTTTTACGTCACACCTCACCTTTTTCAACACAATTTATCCTCTCACTTTTGCCCAGATTTCCCTCTTAGTTTTTCAATCTATTCGGGCTCTTAATTTTGCCTAAAGTTTTCAATTTAGCTGGTTTTCAACTTTGCGAGATTTATTTTTCTCTTTTTTATTTCCATTTTTTAAATTTTAAAACCTCCTCAGAAGTTATTAAATTCAATGCAAAACGAGCAATATCAAATCAAATGCACACGCTAATAATGAGCTTAACTAATTCCCCCACCCACACTTAGAATCTAGCATTGTCCCCAATGCATATAAAAGATCAAATCATAAATGTGGAATAATGGTAAAAAGGAAAATACTCATCACTAGGGCCATGAGGGTCTAGCTTGTCCCTGACGACGAGCTTGGCAAACTTCCGGGTCAACTACAGAATTTGGGAGGTCATCGTCGTGCCTCAGAAACATAGTATTTATATGCCCAAATTACGGCTAACTACTAAAATGTAGCTAGTGGTAAGATAGGGTCGTCCACGAGGAAAAAGGGGTTTTATATGGTGTTAAAGCGTAGTTAAAAAGCACACTAAGAAGTCACTGTACGTGTGTGGTAACCATGTTGGGGGGGTTGTTTTGGAAAATGATACAACTACTTCAAACGACTAAATTCACAAACGATTAAAAACAACATTGCAAATACAATCACCAATAGAACAAATGATGTAACTAAGATTATAGCGAGTCTTGGGCGTAATTGGTTTACATTTCTAGTCATCCTTTGATCATCGGTTAATTATCCTATTTTTATGCATCAACCACATATTGTGGAGAACTTATCAACACCTTTTGAGTGAAGACATTTCTCGCCTATCCTCGATTATAGTTAGAGTGGGCGATCGACGCCTCACAATAAATCTTACCCTCAGGTCACTCCAGGCGATCGGTGTTGTAAACATCCTCGAGAAAAGCAATAAACATGGAGACCCAAAGCAACTACCGAAATGTCCTACAAGTGAGAAAGATAGCACAAATATATTTACTAATAATGACTACAAGGATCAATCTTCATTCTAATCGTCATTAGTGAGCCACATTGATAATTAGTCAAACCCATTCAAATTCATCCAAAATCTAAGCAATTTTTATCAATCAACAATCATAATTAGTTGTCACTCGTAAATATGACCAAGCATTGACCAACAATAATCACATTGACTAGAACTCAAAGTCTTCTGGGTTTGACCAAAAACCTATCAAATAACTAACCCACAATCTTCAACTAGCTGATCACCCTAGTCTAAATCATGCATTAGTCACACAAGAAAGCACAAAATAAAAATAGGATAAATTGAATGACAAATTCATACTAGAAATGCTTAACATGCAGTTGCTCCCAAGAGTATATTTAGCCTAGATTAGGTAAACCCATAACAGAAGAACAAGAATCCATGGTAAACATAGTGTAAAAGATGAAAAATAAATTCAAACAAGGGTTTTGGAGAATATTTCGGATAAGATCTGAAAAATGAATGAAGAGAGATTTTTTGGGGCTGAAAACAGCTGTTAAAGCAGCCTATAAATCGCCGCTGCGGCCGCAATGTTGACTGCGGTCTGCAACACCTTCGCTGACTGCGGTCTGCAACACCTGCGGTCTGCAACACTATATCCGGCCTTGTTCACTCTGCTGCAAGCAGCAATTGAGGGTGCGGCCCGCAGTGGAGTTGCCCGAACTGCTTCAACCAAAGACAATTTGGCCTTCTTCTTCTAATCTTCTACCAAAACAATTAGCATTCTTCTTCCAATCTTCTAATTACTTCATTTTTTCTTCAACACTTGAATTCTTCCAAACCCGAACACTTTAAGAAGATCTAGGACACTTCATAAATTAAAGAATTAGGATATAAAGTATATGAATTCATCATAGCGCCCTAATTGATAAAATATTAGTTTCTTTTCAATTAAATCCCTAATCTATTACAAAATTAGATTTCGAATGTGCTAAAAATGGGTTATAAATTGAGCACATCAAAACACCCCGCAATTAAACCTTTACTCGTCCTCGAGTGAAGAAAATAAAGGCCTAAGGTGGTTCTTAATTTTTTTTCTTTCCCATAAATCATTTGAAACCTTTCCTTGAGAATTCTTTTAACCCCAAACATGAGAGACTACCCATCCCCATATTTATGCCTAAAAGATTAACCCAACAAAATTTCCAAATCCAAATTGCATCCAGAAGAGGTCTAATCAGCCAAAAATAAGGTAAAAGAAGTTAACTCTACCCAAAGGTTTCCAAAATGGCAAAACGAGCCTTCAAAGTTTTCATTTCTTTCAATTTCTCTCATTAAGCTTTGGAGCCCGTTCGTGTTTTCATCCTAGCTTCTCATTCTTTTTACCTCACGCCTCACCTTTTTCTCCACAATTTAGCCTCTCATTTTTGCGTAGATTTCCCTCTCGGATTTTTCAATCTATCCAGGCCCTTCATTTTTATTATTTCCATTTTTCTTTATTTTAAAGCCTCCTAAAAAGTTATTAAATACAAATGCTTATGCTTATGCTAATAATGAGCTTAACTAATTCCCCCACCCAACACTTAGAATCTAGCATTTTCCCCAGTGCATATAAAAGATCACATCATAAATGTGAAAGTACGGAAAAAAGGAAAGTACCCACAACTAGGACCACGAGGGTCCAGCTCCTCCCTGACAATGAGCTAAGCGAACCACCGGGTCAACTGCAGAATATGGGTAGCCGTCGCCGTACATCTCAAAGATAGAATTTATATTCCCAAATTACGTTTAACTATTAAATAGTAGCAAGTGGTAAGACAGTCCACAAGTAAAAAGGGTTTTATCAAGTGTTACAGAATTTTTAAAAATCACACGAAGAAGTCACTCTACGTGTGTGGTATCCAAGTTGGGGAATTTGGTTTAGGAAAATGCTACGACTACTTTGAATGAATAAATTCAAAAACGATTAAAAAGAACGATGCAAATACGATCACAAATAGAACAGATGATGTAACTAAGATTTTAGCGAGTCTTGGGCGCAATTGGTTTACTTTTTTAGACATCCTTTGATCATCGATTAATTATCCTATTTTTATGCATCAACCACATATTGTGGAGAATTTATCAACACCTTTAGAGTGAAGACATTTCTCGCCTCTCCT
This sequence comes from Rubia yunnanensis, assembly GCA_037428765.1. NCBI lineage: Eukaryota > Viridiplantae > Streptophyta > Magnoliopsida > Gentianales > Rubiaceae > Rubia > Rubia yunnanensis. The sequence continues at coordinate 26,987,932 of CM075069.1, read as the reverse complement.
CGGTTATAGTTAGAGTGGACGATCGATGCCACACAATAACCCTTATCCTCAGGTCACTCTAGGCGATCGGCATCATAGACTTCCCCGAGAATATCAATAAACATGGAGACCCAATACAACTACAAAAATTTCCTACAAAAGAGAAACACATAGATAGCACAAATATATTTATTAATAACAACTACTAAGATCGATCATCATGCTAATCGTTATTAGTGAGCCACTTTGATAACTAGTAACACCCATTAAAATTCATCCTAAATTTAAGCAATTTCATCAATCAACAATCATAGTTAGTTGTCACACCTAATTACGACCTAGCATTTGACCAACAATAATCACATTGACTAGAAGTCAAAGTCTTCCGGGTTTGACCAAAAACCTTGAAAATAACTAACCCACAATCTTCAACTAGATGATCACCCTAGTATAAATCATACATTAATCACACAAGAAAGTACAAAATATACTTGATAATCAAAGCGCAAACTAGGATAAATTGAATCTCACAAATTCATGCTAGAAATGCTAACCAATTGCTCCCAAGAGTATATTTAGCCTAGATTAAGTAAACCCATAACAAAAGAACAAGAATCCATGGTAAACATAGTGTAAAATATGGGGGAAAAAAGGCAAACAAGGGTTTTGGAGAGTATTTTTGGATAAGATCTGAAAAATGAATGAAGAGAGTTTTTGGGCTGAAAACAACTTTTAAAGCAGCCCATAAATCACTGGGCGGCCGCAATGTGGACTACGGCCCGTAACACCTTCGCTGACTTGCTATCTCTGGCCTTGTTGACTCAACTGCAGGCTACAATTGAGGTTGTGGCCCGCAATGAAGATGCTGGAACTACTTCAAGCAAAGACAATTTGGCCTTCTTCTTCCAATCTTCTACCAAAACAATTGGTCTTCTTCTTCCAATCTCCTAATTACTTCAATTTTTCTTCAATACTTGAACTCTTCAAAACCCGAACATTATAATAAAATCCAGAACACTTCATAAATTAAAAAATTAGGATATAAAATATATGAATTCATCCTAGCCCCTAAATTGATAAAATGTTAATTTATTTTTCAATGAAGTCCCTAATCTAATGTGCTAAAAATGGGATATAAATTGAGTACATCAAAACACCCCACACTTAAACATTTACTCATCCTGGAGTGAAGAAAATAAAGGCCTAAGGTGGTTCTTAATTTTTTTTATATCCCATATCACATTCGAAATCTTTCCTTGAAAATTATTTTAACCCTAAACATAAGAAACTACCCATCCCCATATTTATGCCTAAAGGATTCTACCTAACAAAATTTCCAAGACAAAATTGCATCCAAATGAGGTCTCATCATCCAAAATAAAGTAAAATAAGTTAACAATACCCAAAGGTTTGCAAAATGGCAAAATGAGCCTTCAAAATTTTCATTTCTCTCGATTTCTCTCATTTTGCCTAGGAGCCCTTTCGGGTTTTCATTCTAGCTTCTCATTCATTTTATCTCACGTCTCACCTTTTTCCACACATTTTAGCCTCTCATTTTTGCGTAGATTTCCCTCTAAGGTTTTCAATCTATCTAGGCCCCTAATTTTGCCTAAAATTTTCAACTTAGCTAGTTTTCAACGCTAACTAGATTAAATTTTTTCTCTTCTTATTTCTATTTTTCTTTATTCTAAAACCTCCTAAATAGTTATTAAATACAATGCAAAACGAGAAATATCATATCAAAAGCACATGCTAATAATGAGCTTAACTAAATCCCTCACCCCACACTTAAAATCAAGCATTGTCCCCAATAAATATAAAAGATCAAATCATATATGTGGAATAACAAAAAAAAAGGAAAATACTCACAACTAGGACCACGAGGGTTCAGCTCCTCCCTGACAATGAGCTTGGTGAACCTCCGGGTCAACTGCAGAATTTGGAAAGCTGTCGCCGTGCCTCTCAAAGATAGAATTTATATGCCCAAATTACGGCTAACTACTAAATAGTAGCTAGTGGTAAGACGGGGTCATCCACGAGAAAAAAAGGGTTTTATTAAGTGTTAAAGCGTAGTAAAAAAGTAAACGAAGAAGTCACTCTACGTGTGTGGTAACCAAGTTGGGGGGTTTTGGAAAAAGCTACGACAACTTTAAACAACTAACTTCACAAACGATTAAAAAGAAGAATGCAAATATAATCACCAATAGCACAAATGATGTAACTAAGATATAGCGAGTCTTGGGCGCAATTGGTTTACATTTCTAGTCATCCTTTGATCATCGATTAATCATCCTAATTTTATGAATCAACCACCTATTGTGGAGAAATCATCAACACCTTTTGAGTGAAGACATTTCTCGCCTCTCCTCGGTTATAGTTTAAGTGGGCGATCGACGCCAAACAATAACCCTCACTCTCGGGTCAATCTAGGCGATCAGTGTTGTAGACTTCCCTGAGAATATCAATAAACATGGAGACCCAATACAACTACAAAAATGTTTGACAAGGGAGAAACACACAGATAACACATTCGTAATAATGACAACGAGAATCGGTCTTCATGCTAATCGTCATTAGTGAGCCACATTGATAATTAGTCAAACACATTCAAATTCATCCTAAATATGGGCACTTTTATCAATCAACAATCATAATTAGTTGTCACTCCTAATTATGACCTTGCATTGACCAACAATAGTCATATTGGCTAGAAGTCAAAGTCTTCCGTGTTTGACTAAAAACCTAACAAATGAATAATCCACAATTTTCAACTAGCTTATCACCCTAGTCAAAATCATGCATTAATCACACAAGAAAGCACAAAATATACTGGATAATCAATGCGCAAAATAGGATAAATTGAATCTCATAAATTCATACTAGAAATGCATAACAGTTGCTCCCAAGAGTATATTTAGCCTATATTAGGTAAATCCATAACAAAAGAACAAGAATCCATGGTAAACATAGAGTAAAAGATAAAAATTAAATGCAAACTAGGGTTTTGGAGATTATTTTCGGCCGCAATGTGGACTGCGGCCCGCAACACCTTTGCTGACTCGCTATCTTATACCTTGTTGACTCTAATGCAGGCCGCAATTGAGACTGCAACCCGCAATGGAGACGATGGAATTGTTTCAACCATAGATAATTTGGCATTCTTCGTCCAATCTTCTACCAAAACAACTGGCCTTTTCATCCAATCTTCTTTACTTTATTTTTTCTTTAACACTTGAACTCTTCCAAACCCGAACACTTTAAGAAGATCTAGAACACTTCATAAATTAAAGAATTAGGATATAAAATATATGAATTCATCATAGTCCATTAATTGATAAAATGTTAATTTCTTTTCAATTAAGTCTCTAATCTATTACAAAATTAGATTTCGAATGTGCTAAAAATGGGGTATAAATTGAGCACATCAAAACACCTCACACTTAAACCTTTACTCGTCCTTGAGGGAAGAAAATAAAGGCCTAAGGTGGTTCTTAATTGTTTTCTCTTTCCCATAACACATTTGAAACCATTCCTTGAGAATTCTTTGAACCCTAAACATGAGAGACTACCCATCCCCATATTTATGCCTAAAAGATTCACCCAACAAAATTTCCAAATCAAAATTGCATCCAAATGAGGTCTCATCATCCAAAAATAAGGTAAAAGAAGTGAACTCTACCCAAAGGTATCCAAAATGGCAAAATGAGCCTTCAAAATTTTCATTTCTCTCGATTTCTCTCATTTTTCTTTGGAGCCCTTTTGGGTTTTCATCCTAGCTTCTCATTCTTTTTACCTCATGCCTCACCTTTATCAACATAATTTAGCCACTCATTTTTGAGTTGATTCCCCTCTTGGGTTTTCAATCTATCTGGGCCCTTAATTTGGCCTAAAATTTTCAACTTAGCGAGATTAATTTTTTCCTTTTTTATTTCCATTTTTATTTATTTTTAAATCTCCTAAAATTTTATTGGTTACAATGCAAAACGAGCAATATCACATCAAAAGCACATGCTAATAATGAGTTTAACTAACTCCCCCACCCGACACTTAGAATCTAGCATTGTCCCCAATGCATATAAAAGTTCAGATCATAAATGTGGAAGAACGGAAAAATGGAAAGTACTCACAACTAGGACCACGAGGGTCCAGCTCCTCCCTGACGACGAGCTTGGCGAACCTCCGGGTTAACTGTAGAATTTGGGGGGCCATCGCCTTGCCTCTCAAAGATAGAATTTATATGCCCAAATTATGGCTAACTACTAAATAGTAGCTAGTGGTAATACGGGGTCATCCACGAGGAAAAGGGGATTTTATCAAGTATTAAAACATCGTTATAAATGACACAAAGAAGTCACTCTACGTGTGTGGTAACCAAGTTTGGGGTTTTGTTTTGGAAAACACCACGAATACTTTAAATGAATAAATTCACAAACGAGTAAAAATAATGATGCAAATATGATCACAAATAGCAAAAATTATGTAACTAAGATTATAGCGAGTCTTAGGCGCAGTTGGTTTACATTTATACTCATCCTTTGATCATCGATTAATTATCCTATTTTCATGCATCAACCACATATTGAGTGAAGATATTTCTCGCCTCTCCTCGGTTATAGTTAGAGTGGGCGATCGACGCCACATAATAACCGTTACCCTTGGGTCACTCTAGGCGATCGGCGTCATAGACTTTCCCGAGAATAGTAATAAACATGGAGACCTAATACAACTACAAAAATGTACTACAAGCGAGAAGCAAATAGATAGCACACATATATTTACTAATAACTACTACGAGGATCGGTCTTCATGCTAATTGTTATTAGTGAGCCACTTTGATAATTAGTGAAACCCATTCAAATGCATCCTAAGTTTAAGCAATTTTATTGATCAACAATCATAATTATTGTCACACCTAATTATGACCTAGCATTTGACCAACAATAATCACATTGACTAGAAGTCAAAGTCTTCTGGGTTCGACCAAAAACCTAGGAAATAACTAACCCACAATCTTCAACTAGATTATCACCCTAGACTAAACCATGCACACAAGAAAGCACAGAATATACTTGATAATCAAAGTGCAAACTAGAATGAATTGAATCTCACAAATTCATACTAGAAATGCTTACTAGTTGCTCCCAAGAGTATATTTAGCCTAGATTAGGTTAACCCATAACAAAAGAACAAGAACCCATGGTAAACATAGTGTAAAAGATGAAAAATAAATGCAAACAAGGGTTTTGGAGAAATTTTTTGGATAAGATCTAAAAAATGAATGAAGAGGTTTTTGGGGCTGAAAACAAATTTTAAACCACGCCATAAATTGCCACTACGGGCCGCGATGTGGACAGCAGCCCGCGACATCTTCGCTGACTCGCTATCTCTGGCATTGTTAACTCTGTTGCAGGCCCCAATTAAGGTTGTGGCTCGCAATGAAAACGCTGAAACTACTTCAACCAATGACAATATGGCCTTCTTCTTCCAATCTTCAACCAAAACAATTGGCCTTCTTCTTCCAATCTTCTAATTAGTTCATTTTTTCTTCAACACTTGAACTCTTCCAAACCGGAACACTATAACAAGATCTAGAACACTTCATAAATTAAAGAATTAGGATATGAAATATATTAATTCATCCTAGCCCCTAAATTGATAAAATGTTAATTTCTTTTCAATTAAGTTCCTAATCTATTAAAAAATTAGATTTCGAATGTGCTAAAAATGGGATATGAATTGAGCACATCAAAACACCCCGCCCTTAAACCTTTACTCATCCTCGGGTGAAGAAATTAAGGCCTAAGTTGGTTCTTAATTTTTTTTCCTATCCCATAACACATTTGAAACCTTTCCTTGAGAATTCTTTTAACCCTAAACATAAGAGACTATACATACCCATATTTATACCTAAAAGATTCTACCCAAAAAAATTTCCGAGACAAAATTGTATCCAAATGAGGTCATTACCCAAAAATAAGGTAAAAGAAGTTAACTCTACCCAAAGGTTTCCAAAATGGAAAAATGAGCCATCAAAATTTTCATTTCTCTATATTTCTCTCATTTTTCCTAGGAGCACAGGTTTTCATCCTAGCTTCTCATTCTTTTTACCTCACGCCTTACCTTTTTCTACACAATTTACCTCTCATTTTTTCGTAGATTTCCCTCTCGGGCTTTTAATCTTTCTAGGCCCTTAATTTTACCTAAAATTTTCAACTTAGCGAGTTAGCGAGATTAAATGTTTTCATTTTTTTCCCATTTTTCTTTACATTAAAACCTCCTAAAAAGTTATTAAATACAATGCAAAACGAGCAATATCTCGTCAAAAGCACATGCTAATAATGAGCTTAACTAATTCCCCCACCCCACACTTAAAATATAGCATTGTCCCCAGTGTGTATAAAAGATCAAATCATAAATGTGGAATAACGGAAAAAAGAAAAGTAATCACAACTAGGACCAAGAGGGCCCAGCTCCTCCCTGATGACGAGTTTGGTGAACCTCTGGGTAAACTGTAGAATTCGGGAGGCCATCGCCGTGTTCTCAAAGATAAAAATTATATGCCCAAATTATGGTTAACTACTAAATAGTAGCTAGTGGTATGACGGGGTTGTCCACAAGGAAACAGGGATTTTATCAAGTGTTAAAGCATCATTAAAAATCACATGAAGAAGTCACTCAACGCATGTGCTAGCCAAGTTGGAGGGTTTTGTTTGGGAAAATGCTACGACTACTTTAAATGACTAAATTCACAAACGATTTAAAAGAATGATGCAAATATGATCACAAATAGCACAAATGATGTAACTAAGATTATAGTGAGTCTTGGGCGCAATTAGTTTACATTTCTAGTCGTCCTTTGATCGTCGATTAATTATCTTATTTTTATGCTTCAACCACATATTGTGTTGTACTTATCAACACCTTTTGAATGAAGACATTTCTCGCCTCTCCTCGGTCATAGTTAGAGTGGAAGATCGGCGCCACACAGTAACCCTTTCTCTCGGGTCACTCTAGGCGATCGGTGTTGTACTTCCCCGAGAATAGCAATAACATGGAGACCCAATACAACTACCAAAATGTCCTACAAGCGAGAAACACATAGATAGCACAAATATATTTACCAATAACGACTACGGGGATCGGTCTTCATGCTAATCGTCATTAGTGAGCCACATTGATAATTAGTCAAACCCATTCAAATTCATCCTAAATCTAGGCAATTTTAGCAATAAAAAATCATAATTAGTTGTCACTCCTAATTATGACCTAGCATTGACCAACAATAGTCACATTGACTAGAAGTCAAAGTCTTCCGGGTTTGACCAAAACCTAGCAATTAACTAACCCATAATATTCAACTAGTTGATCACCCTAGTCTAAATCATGCATTAATCACACAATAAATCACAAAATATACTTGATAATCAAAGCGCAAAATAGGTAGGATAAATTGAATCTCACAAATTCATACTAGAAATGCTTACCAGTTGCTCCCAAGAGAATATTTATCCTAGATTAGGTAAACCTATAACCAAAGAACAAGAATCCATGGTAAACATATAGTAAAAGATGAAAAAAAATGCAAACAAGGGTTTTGGAGAGTATTTTCGGATAAGATCTGAAAAATGAATGAAGAGAGGGAGTTTTTGGGGCTCAAAACAGCTTTTAAATCAACCCATAAATCGCCTCTGAGGGCCGCAATGTGTGATGTGGCCCATTACACCTTCGCTGACTCGCTATCAATAGCCTTGTTGAATCTCCTGTCGGTCACAATTAAGGTTGTGGCCCGCAATCGAAACACTGGAACTACTTCAACCAATGACAATATGGACTTCTTCTTCCAATCTTCAACCAAAACCATTGGCCTTTTTCTTCCAATCTTCTAATTACTTAATTTTTTCTTCAACACTTGAACTCTTCAAAACCGGAACTTCAACACTTGAACTCTTCAAAACCGGAACACTTTAACAAGATCTAGAACACTTCATAAATTAAAGAATTAGGATATAAAACATATGAATTCATCATAGCCCCTTAATTGATAAAATGTTAATTTCTTTTCAATTAAGTCCACAATCTAATAAAAAAAATTAGATTTCGAATGTGCTAAAAATGGGATATAAATTTAGCACATCAAAACACCCCGGACTTAAACCTTTAATCGTCCTCGAGTGAAGAAAACAAAGTCCTAAGGTTGTTCTTAATTTCTTTTTATCCCCTAACACATTTGAAACCTTTCCTTGAGAATTCTTTTAACCCTAAACATGAGAGACTACCCATCCTCATATTTATGCCTAAAAGATTCTACCCAAAAAAATTTCCAAGACAAAATTGCATCCAAATGAGGTCTTCATCATCCTAAGGTAAAACAAGTTAACTCCACCCAAAGGTTTCCAAAATGGTAAAATGAGCCTTCAAAATGTTCATTTCTCTCGATTTCTCTCATTTTGCCTAGGCGCCCTTTCAGGTTTTATCCTGTCTTCTCATTCTTTTTACCTCACACTCACCTTTTTCTACACAATTTAGCCTCTCATTTTTGCGTAGATCTCCCTCTCGGGTTTTCAATATATCCGGCTCCTTAATTTTGCCTAAACATTTCAACTTAGCGGGTTTTCAACATTGCGAGATTAAATATTTTATTTTTTATTTCCATTTTTCTTTATTTTAAAATCTCCTAAAAAGTTATTAAATACAATTGAAAACGAGCAATATAACATCAAAAGCACATGTTAATAACGAGCTTAACTAAATCCCCCGCCCCACACTTAAAATCAATCATTGTCCCCAATGCATATGAAGATCAAATCATAAATGTGAAATAACGGAAAAAAGGAAAATACTCACAACTAGGACAACGAGGGTCTAGCTCCTCCCTGACGACGAGCTTGGCGAAACTCCGCGTTAACTGCATAATTTGGGAGGTCGTCGCCATGCCTCTTAAAGATAGAATTTATATGTTCAAATTACGGCTAACTACTAAATAGTAGCTAGTGGTAAGACAGGGTCGTCCACGAGGAAAAATGGGTTTTATCAAGTGTTAAAGTATCGTTACAAATCACACAGAGAAGTCACTCTACATGTGTGGTAACCAAGTTAGGGGGGCGTTTGGTTTTTAAAAATGCTACGACTACTTTAAATGACTAAATTCACAAATGATTAGAAGGAACGATGCAAATACGATCACAAATAGCACAAATGATGTAACAAAGATTATAGCGAGTCTTGGGCGCAATTGGTTGACATTTCTAGTCATCTTTTGATCATCGATTAATTATCCTATTTTTATGCATCAACCACATATTGTGGAGAACTTATCAACGCCTTTTGAGTGAAGACATTTCTCACCTCTCCTCGGTTACAGTTAGAGTGGCCGATCGGTGCCACACAATAACCCTTACCCTTGGGTCACTCTAGGCGATCAGTGTCATAAATTCCCAGAGAATAGCAATAAACATGGAGACCCAATACAACTACAAAAATTTCCTACAAGCAAGAAACATATAGATGCCACAAATATATTTACTAATAACGACTACGAGGATCGGTCTTCATGCTAATCGTCATTAGTGAGCCACATTGATAATAAGTCAAACCCATTCAAATTCATCCTAAATCTAAGCAATTTTATCAATCAACAATCATAATTAGTTATCTCTCCTAATTATGACCTAGCCTTGACCAACAATAATCACATTGACTAGAAGTTAAAGTCTTCTGGGTTTGACCAAAAACCTAGCAAATAACTAACCCACTAGAGTTTTGGAGAGTGTTTTTTTGATAAGATCTGAAAAATGAATGAAGAGAGAGAGTTTTGGGGGCTGAAAATGGCTTATAAGCAACCCATATATCATCGTTGCAGGCCGTAATGTGGACTGTGGCCCGCAACACCTTCGGTGACTCGCTATCTCTGGCCTTGTTGACTCTGCTGCAGGCTGCAATTCAGGTTGCGGCCCGCAGTGGAGGCGCTAGAACGACTTCAGCCAAAGACAATATGGCCTTCTTCTTCCAAACTTCTACCAAAACAATTGGCCTTATTCTTCCAATATTCTAATTATTTTATTTTTTCTTCAACACTTGAACTCTTTCAAATTGGAATACTTTAACAAGATCTAGAACAATTCATAAATTAAAGAATTATGATATAAAACATATGAATTCATCATAGACCCTTAATTGATAAAATGTTAATTTATTTTCAATTAAGTCCCTAATCTATTACAAAATTAGATTTTGAATGTGCTAAAAATGGGATATAAATTGAGCACATCAAAACACCCCACACTTAAATATTTACTTTTCCTCGAGTGAAGAAAATAAAGGCCTAAGGTGGTTCTTAATTTTTTTTCTACCCCATTACACATTCAAAATCTTTCCTTGAGAATTCTTTTAACCTTAAACATGAGAGTCTACCCATCCTCATATTTATGCCAAACAAATTCTACCCAACAAAATTTCCAAGACAAAAGTGCATCCAAATGAGGTCGTCATCATCCAAAAATAAAGTAAAAGAAGTTAACTCTACCCAAAGGTTTCCATAATGGAAAAATGAGCCTTCAAAATTTTTATTTCTCTCATTTTTCCTGGGAACCCTTTCGGGTCTTCGTCCTAGCTTCTCATTCATTTTACCTCACGCTCACCTTTTTCTACACAACTTAGCCTCTCATTTTTGCGTAGATTTCCCTCTCGGGTTTTCAATCTATCCGGGCCCTTAATTTTGCCTAAAATTTTCAACTTAGCGAGATTAATTTTTTTAAAAATTTACATTTTTCTGTATTTTAAAACCTCCTAAAAAGTTACTAAATACAATGCAAAATGAGCAATATCATTTCAAAAGCACATGATAATAATGAGCTTAACTGATTCCCCCACCCCACTCTTAAAATCTAGCATTGTCCCCATTGCATATAAAAGATCAAATCGTAAATCTGGAATAACGGAAAAAAGGAAAGTACTCACAACTAGGACCTCGAGGGTCCAGCTCCTCCCTGACGATGAACTTGGCGAACCTCTGAGTCAACTGCAGAATGGGGAAGATTGTCGCCGTGCCTCTCAAATATAGAATTTATATGCCCAAATTACGACTAACAACTAAATAGTAGCTAGTGGTATGAAGAGGTCGCCCACAAGGAAAAAGGGGTTTTATCAAGTGTTATAGCGTAGTTAAAAAGCACACGACGAAGTCATTCTACGTGTGTGGTAACCAAGTTAGGGGGGTTTTATTTTGGAAAATGCTATGGCAACTTTAAACGACTAAATTCACAAACGATTAAAAAGAACGATGCAGTTACAATCACCAATAGCACAAATAATGTTGCTAAGATTGTAGAGAGTTTTGAATGCAATTGGTTTACATTTGTAGTCATCCTTTGATCATCGATTAATTATCCTATTTTTATGCATCAACCACATATTGTGGAGAACTTATCAATGTCTTTCGAGTGAAGACATTATTGGCCTTTCCCCGCTTATAGTTAGAGTTGGCGATTGGCGCCACACAATAACCCTTATCCTCGGGTCACTCTAGAGGATCGGCGTAATACACTTTCATGAGAATAGCAATAAACATGGAGACCCAATACAACTACCAAAATTTCCTACATGGGAGAAAAACATAGATAGCACAAATATATTTACTAATAATGACTATGAGGATCGGCCTTCATGCTAATCATTATTAGTGAGTCACATTAGTAATTAGTCAAACCCATTCAAATTCATCCTAATTCTAAGAAATTTCATCAATGAAAAATCATAATTAGTAGTCACTCCTAATTATGATCTAGCATTGACCAACAATAATCACATTGACTAGAAGTCAAAGTCTTTCAGGCTTGACCAAAGACCTAGCAAATAACATATTGGAACAGAATTTTTTGGGTTCCGTTTGAATGAGAAATGAGGATGTAAAATTGATTACTTAAAGAGAAATGTGTTAGGTTTGTGGTATATTAGAAATACCACATTGGAAGTGGGAAGGAAATACGAATTTTTTGGGCTCCATTTGAAATGTGGTATTAGAAATACCACATTGGTTTGTGGTATTAGAAATACTACATTGGCTAGTACAATGGCCAGTATGAAAACACTGGGAATATCAACTAGTAGTTTAAGAGACCGTGATCGGGTTGGGTCTCAGGAATGTTTGGTTCTGGATGATCATTTAGGAATTTGATTTTTGAACCAGTTAACCCTCCTAATTGCAGAGGCGTAAAACTCTCTCCTTGTTCTCCTCCCCTTTCATTGCAGGGAGTGGATTGCTCTCTTCCAAATTGAAGAGGTTTGGATTGCTCCACGATTCCCTCCTAGCCGTTAGTGCACCTTTTCCTATAAAATGGTGCCTCTAGCCTCATTCAAAAGCACACCAAGAATACAATTCTTCTCTTCTCTCCTCCCTTTGTTCTCTTTGTTCTTCGTGTTCTTCACATTCTTCGAGTCTGAGAGTAAGGCACTGAATTGGTTCACCAATTTCTGCTGTTGAGTTGTGAAGAGTAGAAAGTGTAGCAGTTGTATCCTGGGATTTGGAACGTCATTGAACTGTCACACAATACGGGGCATTTTTAGAATTAAGGATAGAGATCATCATTTCGCCTTTGCATCAAATTCAAACATTTTCCTTTGTTGGTATAATTCTCTCTTTTTTTAATTTACTTAATTCTGTTATTTATTTTATAAATGATTGTTTAGCCAATTGGATTTTAGGTTCTAACAATCTTAATTATGAAAAATAAATTTTACCTATAATCATCACAACTAAACAATTTGGTATTGTGAAGTTTATATTAGAATTAGTAGTCAAAATTGATCTAAATTTGTTTAAAATCTTAAATTTGAAGTACTCAGTGTGTGCTAAATTTATCTTAGTTTGTTATTTTGAAATTGGAAGTTTGTTATGAGTATGCTAATGATTGTGTGCTAAAATTAGAATTTTTTTATTACGAAAACAAATGTTACACTGCAGCATTAAAATTGAGCCATTAATAATTGACAATACAATGATAACGAATTTTTGGTTTAAGTTAAAACTAGTTTGTTATTTTGCAGCTGAGTAATTCAATTCTGAATTAATTGTGATTATAACTAATTATAATTAGTAGAAATTAATTTTGTAATGTTCTTTCAATTAATGACAATTAATTTGGTCAATTGTTTAAAATTAAACCGATCATTTACAATTCTAATTAAAGATTAATTAGTAACATTTTAATTAATTTCAAATCTTAAGATTAAAACTTGAAAGTTGAAATTAATTCTGAATTTTGTAACGGTTTTTGAAATAAGGACGATAATTACGATTAATTATTGCTAGAATACTGAAACAATTGGAAATTGAACATTTGTATTCCAAAGTTAAGGAAATTGTTTTAAAAATACTAAAACAACTTTTACTGAATAACCAACAAAAATTCAGTCTAAGGAGGCTGGCATTTTTAAGGAGACATTGTGTCCCACCACAAGCCTTTCCTGGGAGTTTTGAGGAAATTCTAAAAAAGTGTTTTAAAATTTTTATAAAACTATTAATAATTTGTTTAATTGTTTTGAAAACAGATTTGTGAACAATGGAAAATGAGAATGTCATTAGTGGAAAAATTGGTGAGTCGACGACCCAAATTCAGTTTGGGAGTGGTCTACTACCAGTGAATTTGATTGTGGGTCAACCCCCGGTAGTTCAGCCCGAGGTTGTCAGACCTATGGTGAAGAAAGAGGTTCATTAAATCAGGCCCATGATGCCGACATTGCCAAATGCTTAATAGGTGGGAATTTTGCCCGACAAGTTTGATGGAACGAGATTCAAAATGTGGAGTCAAAAGATGCACTTCTTCTTGGCCACACTAAATCTGGACAAGTACCTCCAGGAGGACAAACCTGTCATTTATCCAGTTAACACTGATTTGTATGTTCAGGCAAGCCTTGACAATTGGATCCAAGTGGACTCTATGTGCAAGGGCTACATAAGAGCACACATGATTGACTCGTACAATGTGTACATTACTGAGAAAATGAGTAAAGATTTGTAGTTGGCCCTGCACAAGAAATATAAGTTTGAAGATGTGGCCACAAAGAAGCATGCAGTGTCAAAGTTTCTGAACTACAAAATGGTAGACTCAAGGCCGATCATGGAGCAGGTGAAAGAGTTGCAACTTATCACCCATGAGGTCATTGCTAAAGGTATGAAAATCTGGGAAACCTTTCAAGTAGGTGCCTTCATTGAGAAGCTTCCTCCAAAGTGGGAGAACTTCAAGCATTATCTATTGCACAAACAGAAGGCAATGAAAGTCGAGGACTTAATAGTCAAGCTTTGAATTGAGTCAACCAATCGAAAGGCCGATGGGGTGCAAGATGAGCAGAAAGTAAACCTGGCAGAGCATAAGGGGGAAAAGAGTTTCAACCCCAAAACTCAAGTAGCTTCAAGAAGCAACCCACTAAGAAGTTTAGTGGGAAATGCCACAAGTGTCGCAAGATTGGGCACAAGGCAGACAAATTTCGTAGCAAGGTTGGCTTGAGGAAGGGAAAGGATCTAGCTAACCTAACTGAAGGACAGCTCTCAGATTCAGATCTGTGTGCTGTGATGATTGAAGTAAACATGGTTGGGAGTAGTCCAAAGGAGTGGTGGTATGATACATGTGCCACAAAACACATCTGCTCAGATAGGGGTATGTTCAAAACATATCAGAAAGATCAAGACTAAAGAGATTCACCACTTCAACAGTTGAAGGTCAAGGGAAGGCTGTGCTGAAGATGAATTTCGAAAAGGAGCTGACACTCAACAATGTCCTGCATGTGCCCAACATTTGCAAGAATCTGATCTCTAGTACTCTCCTCTCCAAGAACGGGTTTATGATCAAATTTGTGTCTGACATGTTAGTCATTTCTAAGAATTAGGTGTATGTGGTAAGGGGTATGTGAAGGATGGATTAGTCAAAATGAATGTAATGACAGTCATCCCAAAAATTGATGTACCCGATCTTCAATGAATAAGAATAATTCTTTTGCTTATGTCATTGAGTCTTTTAACATTTGATATGAAATGTGAAGTCTGCGTACATGAAAAACTCACAAAAACACCATCCCCACACATGGAGAGGGAAACCAAACCTCTAGGCTTAATTCACACAGATCTATATGATATAAATTTTGTTCAAACTAGAGGTGGTAAAAAATATTGTGACTTTCATAGACGATAGCACAATATATTGTTATGTGTATCTATTACGCAACAAAGACGAAGCTTTGGAAAAGTTCAAAGAGTACAAGTTGGAAGTTGAGAACCAACTTAGTGAAATGATTAAAATTATCTGAAGTGATAGGGGAGGTGAGTATAATGAACCATTCAATGCGTTCTGTAGAGACATGGAATTGTTCATCGAACTACCGCACCCTACTCACACTAATCTAATAGAGTTGCGGAACGAAAGAACCGAACTCTCAAAGAGATTTGCAAGAATCTGGGTTATCTTATAACATGTGGGGGGGGGCTATACTAATCTCTAACTACATTCTCAACAAGATGCCAAATAAGGTGACTGGAAAGATGCCTTATGAGGTATGGAAAGGTAATGTACCTTCCTAAAAATAATTGAAAGTGTGAGGGTGCCTAGCAAAAGTGCCAGTACCACCTCCTAAAAAGGTCACAATTTGACCTAAAACCGTTGACTGTATTTTCATCAGGTATGCACAAAATAGTACTTCTTCTCGATTTTTGCTGTACATGCCTGATGTACCAGATATACACTCAAATACAGTAATGGAATCAAGAAATGCATCCTTCTTCAAAAACATGTTCCCGTGTAAGGACAAAGTAAGCCATAAACAGACTCTTGAAGAAGGAGAAACAAGTACTTCTGGTCAATAAACAGAAGAGGTCAGTGATGAACCTAAATGTAGAAAAAGAGCTAGAAAGGAGAAATAATTTGGTCTTGATTTTGAAATGGCATATCTATTAGAAAATGATCCTAAAACATTTAAGGAATCCATGTTTACACCAGATGCACCTCCATGGAAGGAAGCGGTGAACGGTGAAATTGACTCCATTATGCAAAAGCATACATGGGAATTAATGGATTTTCCATCAAGTTCAAAAGCTCTGAGGATCAAGTGGTTTTTCAAAAGAAAATACAAAATAGATGGCTCAATAGAGAAGTACAAGACTAGGCATGTCGTGCAAGGATTTAGGCAAAAAGAAGGCTTGGTTTTGTTTGACACCTATTCTCCGGTTACGAGAATAACTTCAATTAGAATACTAATAGTAATTGCGACTATATGCAATTTAGAAATACATCAAATGGATGTAAAAACAGCTTTTCTAAATGGAAAGCTTGACGAGGAAATATATATGAAACAAACGGAGGGTTGTGTTGTCTCTTGATAAGAACACAAAGTGTGTAGACTTGTGAAATGCCTATATGGGTTAAAACAAGCACCTAAATAGTGGCACCAAAAAATTGACAATGTAATGATGTCAAATGGTTTCAAAATAAACGAATGTGACAAGTGCATCTATGTCAAAGATGCTCCAAATGGATACATTTTGTTGTGCCTATATGTGGACGACATGGTCATCATAGGTAGCAATAAAGAAATGATCAAATAAACCAAGAACTTGATTAAAGGAAAGTTTACATGAAATAATTGGGACTAGAAGATGTGATCTTAGGGATAAAAGTCTTTAGACACTCTGAAGGAATAGTTTTGTCACATGAACATTACGCGAGAAAGTACTTAATAGATTTAAGAACTATTCAAGTGGGATAGCTAAAAGTTCTGAGCACCCTTATTTCAAGATGATGAAAAACTAGGGTAATGGGATATTACAATTGGAATATGCCCAAGTGACCAGGAGTCTTATGTATCTGACAAATTGTACAAGACCCGATCTAGCACACGTTGTTAAAGTACTGAGTCGTTATAGAAGAAATCCAGGACACGGTCACTGGAAAGGGATAACTAGAGGTTTGAACTATTTGAAACATACTCGAAGTTATAGACTGCACTATGGACGATATCCAGCCAATCTATAAAGTTATAGCAAAGCTAACTGGATATCAGATTAAAAAAAGACAAAATCCACAAGTGGGTATGTGTTTACGCTTGGTGGTGCAGCGGTATCGTGGAAATCCTCAAAACAAACATTATTTTCCAGATCCACAATGGAATCTGAGTTCATTGCTTAAGATAAAGCAGATGAAGAAGCAGAATGGCTTCGGAACTTTATGGAGGATATTCCACTATGGGAAAAACCAATGCCAGAATTAAGTGTACAAGTGATAGTCAATTGGCTATACTTCGGGCACTGAGTTCCATATACAATGGTAAATCTTGTCACATAAGAAGGCGATATAAAACCATAAGACAATTGATCTCAACAGGTGTGATCTCAATAGATTACATAAAATTGGCTGACAACGTAGCTGATCCATTTACTAATGGTCTGTCACGAGATCAAGTTTTTAAGTCATATAGAGGAATGGGTTTAAAACCGATAACTATAGAGGATTCTTGATGGTAACCCTACCTAAGTTATTGGAGATCCCAAGAAATAGGTTCAAGGGGAAAACAAAATCAAGTTTAATTAATGAAAGCACTTTGAGATTTCAATCTCTTCCCAATTCCTATGATGACAGAAGTGCTACATGTGCAAGTTAAGGTTAAGCTTGGCTATTAATGATTCCATAGCTTTGAAATAAAGTGGGGTATGACAGGATTCCCTTTATGGTCAATCACCTTATGAGTGTGAAATAAGGCCATTTCTAGGAGAATTAAGAGAGGCTGAATTCTCCAAGTTCACTCATGAATAACCAGGAATGTTCAAGGCCAAAATGAACACAGTCAGGGAACCTAGTTCTATGAGAAGATGACACATTGTGATAGTCCTTTTCTAGATTTACACAAAAGCCTGAGTGGTTCAAGACATCATGTTCACTAACTGGTTGAGTGAATCCAATAACTCTTCACTATGGGTGGTTCAAGGCTGAGAAACGCTACCTTTCCAATACAGTGATTCTTCGCTCTTACTCTCAAAAGTCCATCTGTTTAGAACACATATGTGTAATAGGAGTCATTTCTATTCATGTGGGGGATTGTTGGAACCAAATTTTCCAGGTTCTGTTTGAATGAGATATGAGGATGCAAAATTGATTATTAAAGAGTAATATTTTGGATTTGTTGTATATTAGAAATACCACATTAGAAGTGGGAAGGAAATATGTCTAGTATGAAAACACTAGGAATATCAACTAGTAGTTTAGGAGACTGTCATCGGGTCGGGTCTTGGGAATGTTTGGTTCATGAAGTTCATTTTGTAATTTGATTTTTGAACCGATCAACCCTCCTAATTGCAGAGGCGTGAAACGCTCTCCTTGTCTTCCTCCCCTTTTATTGTAGGGAGTGGATTAATCTCTTCAAGATTGAAGAGGCGTGGATTGCTCCATGACTCCCTCATAGCTGTTAGTGAACCTTTACCTATAAAAGGGTTTCTCTAGCCTCATTCTAAAACATACCAAGAATACAATCATCCTCTCCTCTCCTCCCCTTGTTCTCTTTGTTCTTCGTGTTCTTCACATTCTTCGAGTCTGAGAGTAAGGCACTGAATTGGATTGCCAATTTCTGCTGCTGAGTTGTGTAGAGTAGAAAGTGTAGTAATTGTATCCTGAGATTTGGAACGACATCGAACCATCACACACTACGAGGCATTTTTAGAATTAAGGATAGAGATCATGATCTTTCCTCTGCATCGAATTCAAACATTTTCCTCTGTTTGTATAATTCTCTACTTATTTTCATTTACTTAATTCTGTTATTTATTTTATAATTGATTGTTTAGGTAATTGGATTTTAGGTTCTAACATAACTAACCCACAATCTTCAACTAGTTGATCACCATAGTCTAAATCATGCATTAATCATACAAGAAAACACACTATATAATTGATAATCAAAGCGCAAAATATGATAAATTGGATCTCACAAATTCATACTAGAAATGCTTATCAATTGCTCTGGAAGGTATATTTAGCCTAGATTAGGTAAACCTATAACAAAAGAACAAAAATCCATGGTAAACATGGAGTAAAAGATGAAAAAAATGGAAACTAGGGTTTTGGAGAGTATTTTTGGATAAAATCTGCAAAATGAATGAGAGAGAGTTTTTGGGGCTAAAAACAGCTTTAAAAGCAGCCCATAAATTGTCGTTGCGGGCCGCAATGTGGGCTGCAGCCCGCTACACCTTCGTTGACTTACTATCTCAGGCCTTGTTGACTGTGCTGCAATTGAGGCTGTGACCCGCAATGAAGACGCTGGAACTGCTTCTACCAAAGACAATTTGGCCTTATTCTTCCAATTCTACCAAAACAATTGTCTTCTTCTTCCAATCTTCTAATTAATTCATTTTTTCCTCAACACTTGAACTATTCCAAACCCGAACACTTTAACAAGATTTAGAACACCATATAAATTAAAGAATTAGCATATAAAACATATGATTTCATCCGAGCCCCTTAATTGATAAAATGTCAATATCTTTTCAATTAAGTCTCTAGTTTATTCCAAAATTAGATTTTGAATGTGCAAAAAATGGGATATAAATTGAGCACATAAAAATAAAACCCAAGCTTTATGCCCATTAATCCAAGGTTTTGGCCCAAAAGTTCAATCTGAATTCGACTAGAAACTCTTCCTTCTCCCCTTCGAGCTGAACCTGTGTCTCCGCCGAGTATTCAGCCTTCGGTCCAGCCCCCTTTATTTCCGGTTCCTCTATGTTGCATCCATTTCCTATCGGTCAAATCCCAAAATATAAAATGTACCAAAAATTATAAATAAATTGGCTTAAAATGTTACGGTCTCTAGATTTTAGTCTTTATTTTTAAATGTACCCTAAATTAAAATAATGATGTGTTAACCCCACATTTGAAATTATATAGTTTTATACTTCTAATATTATTCAGTTTCCCCTAATTTTACCAAACAACAGTCTCGTAGAAAATGGACTCATGAAATAATATTTTTTTAATTTAAAACCACATGATGTGGGGGATACATATAGTCTTCCTAAACCTTATAAAAATAACAGTCGTACAAAAGTTCAAGTGGTGAACTTGAACATAGCAAAATGGTCCTTATACTAGAGACTATACAAAACCTATTCCTAGGGCAAGCACCGTGTTGATGCTAAATCTGAGTGTAGGCTTTTGAATCGCAAAATTGAGCTCTTTTGTAAATAGCTTGGCAATGCATGATTCCTATCTAACACAAACTCTACCCTCGTGTTATTCGTGTCGTAGGCCAGGTGCATTTCAAGCTACTTGTAAGAGCTTTTACAGTTCTTTTTTTATCGATCCTTGGTCGTAGAATTATTTTTCATTGGTTGATGTTGTGGTTCATTCTTGCTGAGTGAGAGTAATTGTACCCGTATGCATACCACCAAGAGCCATCGAGGGCATACCATCAAGAGCCACCAAGAGGCAATCATTAAGAGGCATCAAGAGCCACTAAGTGTAACAACCCCAAACCCAACACAAGTTTCGGGTCGAGTTTGAGCGTGCTACCGAAAGGGCCAGTATTAAAGTGCAATTAAAGTTTATACGGAAGCATTTTAAGTAATTCAAAAACCTAATTTACTATTACAGTGAAAAGGATTTATTAAAAATGTCAAACAAAAGTTTCTCCTAACTGTTACAGCATCAAAGTTCATATTAAAATTCAAATAGCCAGGATCTTTCTCAAAAGAAGTAAATACATCAAGCACTTTTCTCTTACTATTCTTCTTCCCCTGAAAAAGGGTTGTTTAACTAGGGTAAGCTCATTGCTTAGTGAGGTTCCATCGCCAGTATTCACCCAGTTGAGTTTTAGGGATCACAGAATAACAATTAACACTTAACAACTAGCCATGTATGTCCTAGCACATAGTAAAAGGATACGGGTGGTTAATGCCGAGTTGCTGCCAAGTTCCTATATGACAACTATGACTAACATACACAACATAACCCAGTCAGTGATGCACGAAGGCTATCAGTTCAGAATTCACTTTCCCCAATCATATTGGTGCTCAGTTACGAGCTCGTATCAGTCAGGTGGTTATGCTAGCATACCAAACCCCACGTGTAGCCAGTCTAATCAGACGGTCCGGTTTGTACCGTTCCCCGCCGACTTCGATCAAACTACAATCTCGTCGGGCCCCCCAAAATCACAGACAGGTAATCAGGTAGCAGGTAATTCAAGTTTGACATGGCAAGATAATGTACAAGCCGGTCATCAGTGAAGTATATGATTCAAGTTTGACACGGCAAGATAAAGTACAAGCCAGTCTTTCACAGAAATTATCAGAGCAGTTCAGGAGTTCAGTTTCATGATAATCTAGTACAGTATGATAAAATACACACTTAATTCAACAGTAATAAATACCATCATTTGAGTGTAACCGTCATCTCTCTCTCATGGTTCGAGTATCGAGTAGAAAGGTTCGAGTATCATGTTTCAAGTACCGGAGTTCAAGCAGATGAGTTCGAGTAAAGGGGTTCGAGTACTCATGGTGCGAGTAGTTGGATTCGAGTACAGGAGGTTCGAGTGCAGAATTCGAGTGAAGAAGGTTCAAGTGGTATGGGTATTAGGTGGTACTGGTTCGAGTGGTAAGTGGTACCAGTTCGAGTGGTGAGGTTCTAGTGACACTAGTTTGAGAGGTAAGGTTCGAGAGGTGAGTCCGTAAAGGTTTCAACGGTACTAGTTCGAGAGGTAAAGGTTTCAGTAGTACTAGTTTGAGATGTAAGGTTCGAGAGGTAGTGGTTTCAGTGGTATGAGTTCGAGAGGTATAGATTTGAGAAGTGAATTCAGGAGGTACAGTTTGAAAGGTATGGTTTGAGGGGTACAGTTCAGGAGGTTTGGTTCGAGAGGTACAGTTTTTAGTGAGGGGCTCAAGAGATATTCTCTGGTTTAGTGGGTGAGGTTCTCGAGGCATGGTTTCAGACGGTGAGGTTCAAGAAGTAAGGGTTCCGTGGTATTAGTTCAATAAGTATAGGTTCGAGAGGTAAAGGGTTCAATGGTAAGGTTCGAGAGGTACAGTTCGAGGGGTAAAGGTTTCAGTGGCACAAGTTCGAGTGGTGAGGTCGAGAAGTAAAGGTTCTAGTAGTGAGGGTTCCAGTGAAAAGGTTTCTAGAGGTGAAGATATCAAGGTTACTAGTTTGAGGGGTAGGTTCGAGATATATTGTTCGAGAAGTAAAGGTATCAGTGGTACTAGTTCGAGGTGTACTGTTCCATAGGTAAAGGTATTAGTAATACTAGTTCGAGAGATACAAGTTTCCAGTGGCGGTTCGAGAGGTGAGGTTTTCAGAGGGGGGTTCGAGAGGTGAAGTCTTTCAGTGGCTTCGATAGGTGAAGTTTTCAGTAGAGCTTCTAGAGGTGAAGGGTTCAGTAGGGATTCGAGAGGTGAGGTTTTCAGTGAGGCTTGAGAGGAGAAGTTTCTCAGTGGGGTTCGAGAGGTGATGGTTTCAGTAGGGGTTCGAGAGGTGGGATTTTCAATAGGGGTTCGAGAGGTAGAGTTTCAGTAGGGGTTCCAGAGGTAGAGGTTTTTAGTAGGGGTTCGAGAGGTAGAGTTTTGGCAGGGGTTCGAGAGGTAGAGTTTTGGCAGGGGTTCGAGAGGTAGAGTTTTTCACTAGGGTTTCAAGAGGTAGAGTTTTGGCAGGGGTTCGAGAGGCAGAGTTTTTGTAGGGGTTCGAGAGGTAGGGTTTTTCTGTAGGGGTTCGAGAGGTAGAGTTTCGTCAGGGGTTCGAGAGGTAGAGTTTTGGAAGGGGTTCGAGAGGTAGAGTTTCAGCAGGGGTTCGAGAGGTAGAATTTTTCAGTAGGGGTTCGAGAGGTGGAGTTTCAGCAGGGGTTCGGGAGGTAGAGTTTTGGTAGGGGTTGAGAGGTAGAGTTTTTCAGTAGGGGTTCTAGAGGTGGAGCTTTGGCAGGGGTTTGAGAGGCAGAGTTTTGGCAGGGGTTCGAGAGGTAGAGTTTCGGTAAGGGTTCGAGAGGTAGAGTTTTGGCAGGGGTTCGAGAGGTGCAGGGTTCAGTTTGAGAGAGAGTCAGGTTCTGATTGCATCATGTGTATACATACGTAAAAATCAACCCAATTTAACTCAATTGGTGCTAGGTCAATGTAACACTCACCTTAGTTAAACTTGGCTTGACAACCTCCGCTTCTACTTCACTGCTTAACCTCTGAATTTTGGTACTCAAAGAATCTTCTGGGTGTAAGTTTTGGGGAGGATATCATTGGTATTTATACTAGGTAAAATATAGGGTTTTGACACCTACTTAACCTAAAATTTTATCCTGTAAACCTCAAGCCTTCTTGCCCAAAATTACTTTGGACAAACTTCTCACGTCCGTCGTCCGTTTCTTCTTCCCGGTAATTCCACTTGCTCAAAAATTACTTTGGATAATTTTTTTCACATCCGCTGCCAGCTTTTTCTTCATGGTAATTTCTTGCATTTATTTATTCATTTGCTTATTATTACTATTATCATATAATATATATATATATGTATATTTATGTATATTTTCTTCTTGGTAATTTCTCTTACTTATTTATTTATTTACTTATTTTTATTAGTATTATATATATATATATATTTATATATGTACATATATATTTTTTGGAAAATTAAAGGAATGATTGGAATATTTGATTAAATTTAATTATTACATGTACTCTAATTCCATTTCGGTAGGGGTTTTCACACTAAGCATCTGTGCTTTTGCAATATGTCATATGGCTGTGTGATAATGGATTCTGATCGAGGGAAGTCTCATCTTGTCTGCTGCGATTGCAGCTTTTGTCAAATATGTGAGCTCGTGGGTTTGTAGAATAAAGTGCAGGTGCGACTGCTTGTGAAGTTCTTCCCAAAGAGCGTGCAACAGTGTTCTGTTGCTTGTAAGTGTGTCTCGATATGATGTCTTTATCACCAACTACTTTGTGAATTTCCCAAATGAGTCTCTGCACTTTCCAGGGGGCCTTTGTGTAGTTTGTGAGGATGTTAATAGCCTGCAGAGAACCAAATTCAGCAATAAGAGGAAAGAAATCACAGTGAACACATAATATGACTCCTTCCAGCAATGACTTTACTTTAGCTTCTATAACTGAGTATATATTCTCTAAGAATTTGGATGTTGTGAGTACTGGGATGCCTTCTGGTGTTTTGACTATAATTCCATCATAGGGGAGGGAGACATTAGAAAAAGAAGCATCATTATTAAGTTTGTATCCAAAGTCTGGTGGAGTTCATTTGTGTGCCTTAATTTGTTTAGGTTTTTTAGGCCTAAAAGAGGCCATCACTCCTATCTGGTTAAGCCTGAGGCACTCATCAGTCAATTTCTGAGGGTGGATTTTAAAGATATGAGTTAAAAGAAGGATTAGTTCCTTTTTCATGGCAGGTATATTCAATGTTCCCAGTTTTGGTCTTATAAGGATAGAACCACAAACATGACATATGATAAAAAAATATGCTCTTTGTGCCATGGTCTGATTTCTAGCATGTCAAACACATGTGACCAGAGGGATCTTGCTACACAGCACAAATTAAAACAATGATTCATGGTGTCCATGGATTGACAGTTGGGACACTTATGCACTGATGTGATACCCATTCGGTTCAGAGTTTCAGCAAATGGTAGACAATTATCCACTAATTTCCAGACAATAAAGGACATTTTTGGTGGGATAAGTGAAGACCATACATGTTACATGCTTGCTAATGGATTTCTTCTTTGTCTAACCAACTAAAAAGCACTTTTAACCAAGAACGTACCTGAGGTAGAGGGTTTCCATATCGTCTGATCTCTGTGACCGTATAAGGCTATTAGCACATGCAGTTTATTAGTGATATACAATGGATATCCTAAACCTAGGTGCCGAGTGTGGAGTGTGATGTTCTCCTAAAATTGTGCAACTGTGAGATACGACATATATATTTCTAATTCTTGGTTCCAATAGTCTATTAAAATACCTAAACCTGACCAGTTAGCAATCCTAAAGCTGACCTGACCATCCCCAATTAGGATTTGGGTGTTTTGGCAAGCTAATTGTGACACTTTACTGACTCTTTTCCATGCATCTGAACTTTGGTCAGATTTTGGAATGGTCCAAATGAGTTTGGACGAAATAAAAACCCTATAGCAAGTCCCACCATAGTTTTAACGAGAAACTTGTGAGAAAGTCTTGCATAGGTATGAATCCCAAGCCATTTTCTGAGAATGGATAGCTCATTTTGGTGAAAGCCTTCCAGTTTCTGTGGCTATCATCTGGCTGATCTTCCCATATAAAAGAATTAAAGATCTGCTCAATTTTCTCTATGATATGGGCAGTGGGAGACATGGCACTCCATATGTGGATAGGAATTGAGGCTAGCGTGTGTTTAATCAGTATCATTTTTCCAGTTGGAGACAACCATTTATTATTCCAGTGGGAAATTCTAGAGTTAACATTTTCAACTATTTCATTAAAATGGATATTTATCTTTCTTCCCTTGAAAATTTTAACTCCTAAGTATTTAAATAAAAAAAACCCTTGTTGCATGCCAGTTAGTGAGTGGATTTTTCTCTTGGTCACTGAACTGGTCTTAGAGCCCACATAGAAAGTACTTTTATCATAGTTGACCTTCTGGCCAGAGGCCAGTTGATAGTGCTTTAAAAAACTGATTAGGTTATTGCAGGATTTCCTTGTGGCTTTGAAGAAAACCACAGTATCATATGCATATGAGAGGTGGGATAGGGTGAATGCATTACCTAGGACTGAAAATGGATCTAATAGGTTTTCTCTAAACATGGCCTTAAGTCCTCTGTTTAAAAGCTCAGTATTGAAATTGAAGAGAGTGTGAGAAAGAGGATCTCCCTGCTTGAGGCCTCTTGAGGCTGTGAAGTCTCCGTGGGGGCAGCCATTGATTAGTATAGAAAAGTAGGTTGATTTTATGTTACTCATGATGAGTTTCATAAAATGACCATGGAACCCATACTTCAATAGTAAGGAGTTGAGCATAGACCAAGAGACTCGGTCAAAAGCCTTGAACATGTCCAGTTTGGCTATGACATTGAGTCTATGAACTGGTTTATCAAGCATTTTGACATATTCATGCATTAAAAGAATGTTGTTAGAAATGCTTCCTCCTTGGATAAAGGATGACTGCTCTATAGATACACATTTGTTGACCAGTGGAGTTATCCTATCAACAAGTATCTTAGAGATGACTTTGTTACTGAAATTGGCTAAATTGATTGGCCAGAATTCAGAGAATTGGACTGGAGTTTGGACTTTTAGGATTAGGGTGATTAGGGAGCTGGTGATAGATTTAGGCATTGAACACCCCACACATGAATTCTTTAACACAAGTTAGCAAGTCATGTTTGATGATTTCCCATGCCAATATATAGAAATGCCCATTGAATCCATCTGGCCCTCCACAACTATGTTCACCTAAGTTGAATACAGCTTTGTGGAGTTCT
This sequence comes from Rubia yunnanensis, assembly GCA_037428765.1. NCBI lineage: Eukaryota > Viridiplantae > Streptophyta > Magnoliopsida > Gentianales > Rubiaceae > Rubia > Rubia yunnanensis. Next base: position 26,961,493 of record CM075069.1, on the reverse strand, counting down.
TCCATCTGAATTGGCTTCAGCAAGCTGATGTTGTCTTGATGAGTAATTATGAATGGGATGAAATTGAGGAAATAGGTTAGGCTAGTTCCTGAATAATCTTTATTGTCCTCTATGAGCAGATTTTGGTAGAAGGTGGCTGCAGCTGCTCCTATCTGGTCTGGCTCAATTAACATGACATTTTTATCTTTAATTTTGTTAATTTTGAGCCTATTGTGTTTATCTCTTACTGAGTTGTGAAAGAAGGTGGTGTTAAGATCACCTTCTTTAAGCCATTTTTGTCTTGATTTCTGTTTCCAGAAGTCACTTTCCTCAGTAATCTATATGTGAGCTGAATTCTTGCCTAATTTAGTTTGATGAGGTTTTCTGTGGAGTCAAGGTAATCAAATTGGGATTCAGCTCCTAGATTTTCAGTTCAGTTTTTTTGATATTATCAAAAAGGTTCCCAAAATAATCCTTATTCCATAATTTTACGTCCTGTTTTAACCTCTTTAGTTTAAGGCTAAACACAATCATTCCTTGCTCATTTAAGTGCTTAGACCAGGGTTGTGAGACGATATCTTTGAATTCAGGTATTTTAATCTACATTGACTGGAACCTAAAGGCTTTAGGATAGGTTGGTTGGGAATCTTTATAGGTTAAGAGGAGAGGTGAATGATTAGATGTGAGTCTATTTAAGACTTGGACTGAAGTATTACTAAATTTCCTAAGAAATTCAGTGTTTGCAATGGTTCTGTCCAATATTTTACAAACTATGTCTCTACCTTGTCTGCCATTAGTCCAGGTATATAAATTCCTACATGTGGGGATTTCATTCAGATTTTTACTGATTATAAAATTTTCAAAATCTAACATACTGTTAGGATTTTTTTTGGAGATTTTCCTTTATATTTAGCAACAGTTATGATGACATTAAAGTCACCAGTGAGAACTGTTAGTGTGCTTGCAGAATTTAGGATGGGGGTCATAGCATTAAAAAAAAATTTGTCTATCTACCCTTAGGTGTTTACCATAAATTGAGGAGAGGTTAAGCTTCTCATTTGAGGTTGTATCAGTGATGACTATGTGTGTGTACTGGTCATGTTGGGAGATCAGCTGCCTCTGAAATCTGTCCCTTAGAAAAGTCCAAATTCTACCATCTTATAATGGTATTCCTTGTGTGAACCCTAATTTCTTGACATAATTATCTAACTGATCAGGGCTTTTTTAGTTTCAATGAATACAAGAATAATGATGTGATGAATCATAACTAGTCTCTGCAGCCTAGTTATAAATCCATGTATTCTTCTTCAGTTCCATGTTAAAAGATTAACATTCATAGAAGACTCTAGATTTAGCTTTTATGCGAGTATCACATTTGGTGATTTGAAGAATTGCCGGCCTTATCTGGTGGTTTAGGATAACCTGGTGTGACATGGTCTACTGGTTGATGTTCAGGTTGGATCATTATGGCATCCATGCCTTCATTTATGCCTTCTTGGGTTGGTGTTAGGGATATCACTAGGGTAGCAGAGGGGTTGTGTCTTCTATTTGTGCCTTTCCTTCGTCTGGGCTTGGAATATATTTTAGATTTATTTTAGAGAGATAGTTAGTAATGAAGCCCTTGAATGTATGTAAGTATTTATTTCTTTTTAATAACAAAGGGGGTTCAGAGGGATCCTGAGTTGCAGTGTCATCCATTGCTTTCCATTTGTTGTGGTTCCTAGCTGTTGTGTTTCTTGCACTTTGAGCTGCTGATTTTGCTTTGCCTTTGATTGAGGTTGAGCTCTCAAGAAGTTGAGTGTGTTGCTTTTGTTGTTCTTCTTCTCTGTCTGGGGCATCAACAAAGATTTCTCGATCTCTAGCATGTGCTTGTGTCTGTGGATTTTTCTCTTGTGCCTGCATAGATGGAGTATATGCTTGTACCTGTAAGAATAGAGTAACTAAGGTGTTATCCACTATATTTTTATTGAGAATTACTGGCTTCCATATCCCCTGATTTATGCCCTTTTCAATTTTATCAATCAGTTTTGGCCCGGGGATGTTCTTGTCCTTAGGGATTCCATATTCTGAGGTCTAATGGCCAATTTTTGAGCACTTTGTGCGGTAGTGAGGGTGGTCTTCATAATGGATGGAGTACCATTTGCTATCCTCAGTTGAACAAAGCCTTATTTTGTCAGAGAAAGGACCGGTTACATCCATTTCTACAAAAATCCTAATAGTGGAGGGTCTGCAATGATTTAGAGTAGGGGGTTTGCATAGATGAGTTCTCCTAGCCTAGCTGCTATGATAGGGATGGCTGTTTTGTGCAGATAATAAGCTGTGGGAGAGGGGGGAACTGATATTTAACCATATTGGCACTAGTGGAGGTTCCTCATTAACATCAGAATTTCTTGTCCATTTTAAGACCTTCATATAGTTGCCTCCTATGTTCCAGTTTCTTTTAATCCAACATCTCTGGATGTCCTCCTCATGATCAAACTTTATGAAAATATGCCTACGATCTAGGGAAGTAATAATAGCCTTGCCTCTAAACCTATTTTTTTGAATTGCGATCGTATGAAATCAAGAGTCAGTCGACCTCATGGGAATTTTCTGACCAAGTGGCATTTGAATGGTTCTGATGGCAGCTCGATTTCACCTTCCTCAAAAAGCACGGATGATATAAATCTCCTTGCGAAAACTCACGATTTGCGGAATTAATATCTTTGATCTAGTGAAGGGATCTGCAAACCCGCACTATCTCACACGAAATTCAAGAGTCTAGCCCTCGGGGTACGCCTAACTTCGACTTGCTCTCTAACTAGCCCTCAGGATCAGATTACAAGGTTTATTGATACTTAACTAGCCCTCAGGGTTAAGAAACAATGGATTAGCTCGCAAGCAAAGAGTATGAACTCAAAAAGTTGTATATTTGATTGATGAAAGGTTCTTATTTTCGTCCATAAGGCCTCCCTTTTTATAGGGTTACAATCTTGCCTCAAACCCTAATCACAAATGGAAACTGAATTGACTTATGGCAGCTTTAAGAAGCTAAAACCATATCCAACTAAAATACCTAAAATAAAATAAATGGTAATCTAAGGTAATCAGGTTGAATTCTTCAAGAAGTAACCTTGAAGAATATTACCTTATCTAATATTACCAAATCTAATTCTAATCAGAATAAAACTGAATATACTAAACCTTAATGGACTGTATTTTTGAAATTCAGCTCTTCAAAGCCTACATGGCCGAGCTATCAGTCTAATAAACCCAAAATGAAATAATTTTACAATATTTTACAGTGATCACACTACCTCATTAAAAACCCAGTGGAAAAAAAGAGTACAGTGTTCTTTATGATGTCTTCAGTTCGTCGACAATCTTGAATAATGAATCCAAGATGTCGATGGTGACTCCTTCTTCAATTCTTCATCATAAAGGCGATCAATCAAAGCATTTAAAGCAACATCCCTATGCTTAGTCCTTGACCTAGTCATAGGTCCCGCCATGTCACTTAGAGGATCTCGAACATATCCTTTAAATGTTTGATCAAGTCGTGGAATGTCTTCATTTAAGGTGGTAGTCGTTGTGGCATCTCCATCAACGGAAATCTCTCCTTTATACTCAGTGGTAGGTTCAAGGCTTGAGGAGGATTGTTGTGATTGATTTTGATTTTGAGGGTTTGGATTGTTGGATTTAACTAGCGTATCTCTATGGGAAGGGTGGCTCACACCAGATGGTGAAGCCGCCATGGTGGGAAGATGGGTTTTCATCAGTAGACGGTGGCGTTGATGGTGTTATTAGGTTGAAATATTACCGTTGTGCGGTGGCGTACTGTTAGGCCCGTCAAATGGGTTAATTGGATAAACCCATTATCCAAACCCAATGGGTCATTATCCAACGGATCATTATCCAATTAACTCATTTATTAATGGGTTGTAATGAGTTGGGTCATAAATGAGTTGGGCCATTAAATGGATAACCCATGAGATATTCATATGACCCAATGAGTTAAATATATTATCCAATAAGTCATTATCCAATAAGTTATCATTAAACATTTTTTATCGATTTGAGTTACAAATTGTCATTATCCAATGGGATCAGATATTATATGCTCATTATTTTTTAGGATTTGGGATGAGAATAATTATGTTAATGGGAAATTTTGATTTCAATGGGTCCCATATTATGTTAACTCAATGGGAACCTAACAAATATCCATAATTACCCAATTAAATGCATGTGTAATATTTAACACAAATATTCACTATAATTCACGAATTATACAAATTATAATTTACAAATTATTCGAGTTTCAATCTCGTACAGTACCCAAGCTCGTACAGTATTCGAATTCAATCTCGTACAGTATTCGAGTCCGTACAAAATTTGCACTCAATCTCGTACAGTATTTGAGTTCGTACAATATTCGGTTCAATCTCGTACAGTATTCGAGCTCAATCTCGTACAGTATTCGAGTTCGTACAATATTCGAGTTCAATCTCGTACAGTATTCGAGCTCAATCTCGTACAATATTCGAACTCAATCTCGTACAGTATTCGAGTTCGTACAATATTCGAGTTCGTACAATATTCGAGCTCAATCTCGTACAGTATTCAATTTCATACAGTATTTGAGCTCAATCTCGTACAGTATTCGAGTTCGTACGATATTCGAGCTCGAGCTCAATCCCAACTAATATTGTTCGTTAATTTCGTCGAGTTTACAAAGGCAACATATTATATTTTTTTATTAAATATAATATAATGTGCATAATATTATATACATTATATATTAAATTATTATATATTAGGGAAAAATTAAATCATTCGTATTCAAACTTGTGAAAATTTAGTTATTTTGTGATATGAAATTATCCACGGGTCACCCATTACCCAACCCAACTCAACCCACCCAAAATTATCCAACGGGTAATCCATTATCCAACCCAACTAAATCCAATAACTACAATCCAATTATATCCATTAACCCAATAGGTCATTATCCAATAAGTAAAAATAGTATATGGATAACATTTATCCAACTCATGACCCGATACGTTGACGAGTTTACGTCCCGGTGATTTCAGAGAGACCGGAGGAGAGAGTAAAGTTAGAGAGAGAAATAGGGAGAGCGCACTCACTAACGTTTTTCCTTGTGCTTTGACTCATGAAATAATAAAAGAAACATGTTTCAGGCTTGTGTTATGTTATTGATCATGAACGCCTGAACAACATAATTACTAATGTTAGGTTAATTTTAGCTAAACCGAAATATATTGAGTGAATTACAATCTTTTGGATAAGTCTTATTTAAATTATTTGTATTTTTTTGTGTCTTAAAATTGATACACATTTTTAGTAAAATATTATAAAATGAGTACTTGTGTCAATTATTGTGTTGCTGATGAAATACTTTAAATACTACATTTTTGTCCCTAAATTTTTTAATGCTTTTGCACTTTAAAAATGATCGTTACCCTCTTAAGTTTAAGAAATATTTTTCTTTTCCGTTTTTCACTTTATTCCTTATTTTTGTTAGTACTTTGGAAAATTATATACTCCCTCCGTCCCACACTAACCTGCATAGAATCTTTTTCATGGTTTTCGAGAAACATGTTTGCCCGTTAATATGTTTAACTATGTATAATAACAATAATAAAAAGTTAATATTTAGAAACTGCTTATTACGACGGGTCAAATATGGGTTGGGTAAATGGGTTATTTAAAAAAATATGGGTATGACCCATTTTATGATGGATCAAAAAATGGGTTGGGTCAAAACAGGTCGGGTTGAAACCCTCTCAACCCGCGGGTTGAAAATCATTTAACTCATGGGTTAAAAATGGGTAAACCCGCAGGTTTGAACCCGTATATGAACCTATATAGGTTAATGTATCAACCTATATGGGTAAAGCCCGCGGGTTTCAACCCATATTGACCCAGTGGATTTATATGTCAACCTATACGGGTAAACCCATGGGTTCAATCCATATATTGACCCATATGTGTTTATATACCTACTCATATGGGGTAAACCCGCGGGTTTGAACCCATATGGGTAAACCCGTGGTCACCCCACAAACCCAACCCACCCAACCTATATTTGTCAACTACCCACTTGACCCGTCACCCATTTAACTTATTACTCATTTTACCCATACCCACCCTAGTTTAACAATATACAGCCCGCTTAATCCACGGGTTACGGGTCTATTTTTCCACTCATAATGGCGAATCCAACAATATCACATATGATAATTGATGATAAGATAGACCAAGGCTTCGTTGGGCCACAAGCCCAACCTAAGAGGCCCAAAATAACCAACTTATTGGGCTCAACTTAAGGAGAAGACTTAAGTATTAAGCAACCACAATTAGGGTTCATAAGGTATAAATAGGAAAGTAAGTTGTTATTTTGAGGTAAGCATTATTGACTGATCGAACGATAGCATACTGACTTTGCCATCAGAGCTTTTTCCCCCGGAATACTCTGAGGCCTGTTTTGCAGGTTGCCGATTGCTGCCGATAGATCGAAGGTGGGCTTTGGATCGGGTTGAGAGACGCATCAAGTTGGCACACCCAGTGGGACCCGAGAGAAGTCAGATCTAGATCTGTTGGCGGATGCCCACCTCCACGGCTACTGCTAGGAGTGAACGATTGAGGAATAAGGGCACGGGCCGTGTGGAGGTGGCCATGGTAATGCAAAGTATGGGGACAAGACCGATGGAGATAGCGGTGAATCCTAACCTGGTGGTCCCCAAAGAGGAACCCCGCGCCATTGAGGGAATCTTCAAAATTTTGGAAGTTACTACCGAACCGGCAGTCGAAATCCCAGCCCCTGAGATTCCCACCCAGATTTCACGGGGCGTTAATGGTCACCGGACTGAATGTTCTATCGATTATCACAACGAAGCCTATGAAAGAAGTATTTTAGAGTACAGAGGCGTGGCGGAGGTAGCAGCAAATCAGCAATTGGGTTTGTAGCAAATCTCATAGATGCTGATGATAATGGGATACCAGGTCGCTCCCCCGTTGATGGGAATAGGATCATCAAAGGCTGTAGCATTATCGATAACTTTGGAGCAAGTGCAAGCTTTGCCCCTTGCAAGCCAAATGATGGGGGTGCCTTACTTTGGTCACCAGGAAGCTTCCCAATGAAAGCCACAACCCTTGTTCTCGGAGGGGATGTTGGGACACTATTCAATGCCAGGTGCACTTGTGTTCCTAGGAAATGAGCCAATGACAGGGATGGTCTCGTTGCTAGGAGGTGAAGGTCGGATGGGTCCTATAATGGGTCATACGGGGTATGATTGCTACAATAAAAAGCCTGTATCTTTGGGATATCCCTCTTACGTCGGAGGAAGTCCTTACATAGAGCATGTTATGGAGCCTCAAAGGCATGGGTTTCCACACAAAGACCCTCAACAAAAAAACCATAACCAGTAAATTGGGGAAGCTAGGGATACACTTGGAAGAGAACTTCAGAGGTTAATAAAGCAAATAGGACAGTCTGATGGGTCTCCCTTTGACATGACAGTAACCACGTGTCGATGGTTAGCTGACGCAAAGCCTTCAAAAGGGCTTCCAACTTATGCGGTAGATTCAGACCCTTGAGAGTTCATCCAGACTATCCTAAGCCTGATGAATTTTTGTAATTTTGAGGAGAATATAACATGTAAGCTCGTGGGTAGCTACCTTCGAGGAAAGGTGCATGAGTGGTTCAATAAGCTACCAAGGGGGTCCCTACGGTCATATCGAGATTTCAGTCGAATATTGCTAAGCCAGTATTGGCAAACGAAAATGTTTGCCAAAATGTTGACCAAGTTGTACCCGAAAAAATAGAAGCCTGGAGAGTCTACGACATTTTTTACCACAGATATGTCGATGATAGCCTGGGATAGGCAAAGGAATAGAAAGCGAAGTGATACAGGGATACTTGTTAACGGCCAAAACTCCAAACACTCTTCAACAGCTTTAGGAAGTAATGGAGCAATACTCGAAATTTGAGGAGGTGACTAAGAAAAAAAGAGAAGGAATGATGGTCAAGCAGATGAAGGTTGGAGATAAGGGTAAAAGGCTGATGGATCTGTTGAGAGTAAGGTTTGACAAGTACACTCCTTTTTTATACTCTCCAATGAAGATTTGGAGTGTCCACATAGTGGTCTTTCGAGCACCACCAACGCTCAATAGGTTAGAGGCGGCCGTGGCTGGAAGGAGATCCACGAAGAAATTCTTCAAACACCATGGGGACTGAGGTCACCATACAAATTATTATGGCCATCTTAGAATGGAAATTGATAGGTGTGAAAGGGAAGAACTCCTTTGTGGCCCTAATTCCCATCCATCCTTTCGAGACGGCCCAACCAGGCAGAGAAATGATCGAGAGGGTTGGCAACCTTTCAAAAGGAACTTCCTTCTTCCCAGGTTCGACCGCACCCCTATGCTAGGAGACAAGCATCGGTTGGAGCCATACCACAATCAGCCTGTTTAGAATCAGCCTATCCAAAATGAGGGGAATCTGGTTATTCGTAGGGTAGTGAATGTTATTAACAGAGTGACTGGAGAAGGATCCTCGAATACCGTGATAAAAGCTGACTTAAGATGTGTTCCTGTCAATAAGTCATCTTATAAAAGGTTTTGACCGGACAAAATGATAACATTTTCAGAAGCAGAAGCGATTCCTAACCCGATCCCTTATGCAGATCCAATGGTAATATCAACAATGATTAGAACTTTGTTGGTTAAAATGGTTTTCATCGATGATGGAAGTGGGGTCAAGAGTATGTTCGTTAGCTATTTTGACCAGTTCAATATTGGACAAAGTAATTTGAAGAAGTAATTATGCCCTTTGTCTGGATTCCCAAGAAAAATGGAAACCCCTCTTGGCGAAGTATCTCTGCTGGTCAGAGTGGCGGATAGAGAAAAGGAGGTGACGATATATTGCAACATTGTGGCTTTTGAGGATTACTTCCCTTACAATGTGATTCTTGGAAGACCTTGGATGTGCCAGGCTTGAGCAATATGGTCGTCGTACCATTTAATGATAAAATTCCCAACGATCAAGGGTGTAGCCTGCATTAAAGGTGATTAGGTGGTAGTGAAACACTGTAACTTGGCAGCTGTAAAGGGAGCAAAGAAGGGGATGTAGCATAGATCCATAGGAATTCTAGGCTAGCGGATACAGAGAAGATCTATATTCAAGATTTAGGGGTTATCACTGTTGGTAAGATGACGCTAGAGGAGTTAAGAAGAAAAGTGCAGGCACTGCTCAATCATTACTCTGACATTTTCTCTTGGGATGGAGGGAGTATTTAATTTTCCAAAGTACTAACAAAAATAAGGAATAAAGTGAAAAACACGGGAGCAAGGGGAGCGCTAAGTTTCTTAGATTGGGTGCTAACACCTATGCTCGGTCCTTTAGCAGCATTTCTCTTAGCAGCAGTGGTCGACTTACTCGATAGCAACTTAGCGGCATCCCTCTTAGCAAGCAGGTGTTCAGCAGTGGCTGGCTCTTTCGATAACAACTTCTTAGCTTGAGCGCCGATAGTAGTGAAGGGATTCCTAAAATGAAAACTTCCACATCTTTTCTTTGAGAACACGGTTGAGCATTTCTTCTGAGCCTTTTAATGGTTATTAGCAGTTGAAGGACAAACAAGGACAAGTCACTCATGAACAGCGTCGAATATCAAGATGTGATAAGGATCCCTATCTAAGCCCTAATTCATCATAGATTTCTAAATCTCATCGAGAAATTTAAGAATGCCATCGATAAGACCTAGGTTGAGAGTGACGTGCGATAAACCATACGCTAGAAGACTGTCAAAAATGCTAAAATGGTGGAATTCTACTCGATCTTTTGGTTCAGAAGTTAGGAGTTTCGAGTTGTCAAATCTTTGCATAATTGGCGTTGTCCTCGATAGTCTTCTTGAGTTGGGATATTTCTGTCTCAAGAGCAGAGCTTTGTACAATCATCTTGTTGGTTTGGGCCTTATATTTTGTAACTTCTTTTTGATAAAATTTGATATTTTCCCCCCTACTTAAGGCATGATACAATCTAGCATTGGTGAGGAAGTAAGATAAAATAGGATACTCTTTCATCATCTCATGAAGAACTTCTTGATGATGGATCCTCGGGCTTGATCACCTGAAGCTCCTCGATGGTAAAAAAAATGCTTTTGACTCCTTGATGAAGTCAAGCAGCTTAAAGTGAATACTCCCAGTGCGAGCCTCATTCCAACGAGATTGAACTTGGTCCCCAGCCTTGTCATCAACGACTTTTCATAGCTCTTTGGTATGCTCAGGGGGGAGGAGAGGGATCAAGTGGTCGATCAGCTCACTATGACCCATCTGTTTCGATGACTTCAATAGACCTAGGAAAATCTTGTAGAGTTTGGTAAAATCCATCAGTTTGGTGGTGAAGCATGTCAATAGAGCATGCTGACTCTCCGGCTGGAACTTCTTCAGCATAATCTTCTCTTCCTCTCTTATTTTATTTCGCTCTAACTTGAGCTTCTTATCTAGGTTTTTGGACATAGACAGAAGCGCAGCACGGTCATCCTCTAGCTTAGAACACACTTCGTCGAGCCGTGAGCACTCCTCTCGATGGAGAGAGAGGGCACAAAGGAAGAAACTATTACTGAAGAACACATACTAGATTCGATGGCTACAAGGACCTACATCTTAAATTTCGTTAAGCAAACTAGTTGCAGGAAGTGATTAAGTGGATGTATCGAAAACTTACAGAGGGATCTCCACTAGCTTCTTCTAAGTACCCAAAGGATTTTGACAAGTCAAGATCAGTGCCTGTGGGTGACCCCCCTTGATGGGAAAAGTTGTCATATTTTTGCTTCTTGGGCCTCTCTTCTAAAGCATTTGGAGAACCCTCTGTGTTCGTGAAAGTCTTGACGGCTCTCGTCAAAAGATCAACCTTGAATTGATAGATTCAACGAGGTTCTTTTGGAGGTTGTTGAAGAGGTCCTCTTCCACTGTATAAAAGAAAAGAGATTAAGTGTTTTGATGATAGGATCAAGATAGTAAAAAAACAAATATTTTGAGGTATCGAGGGTAATTATTTTTTTCTCTCCGATGTCACCCTGCGAATGAGAGGAAAATTCCATAAGTTCTTATTTCTTGCTACTCTTGGAGTGAATGGTGGGATCAAGATCTTCAAAGACATGGTTGGAGCTTTGATGGTTCCATAAGGTATACATCTCCTCATACAACCACTCGGGCCAGGAAAAATACTTTGCCCCCTTTTACCTCAGGATGATATAACTTGACATCCAAAGCCTTGGGACCCCAAAGGAGTGCTACTTCCTCACCCAAAAGGTCGGGTATCGAATGCCCTCCCCTCCTCCTAAATTCAACTATCAGTTTGGAGTTCCAATGAGGGGTTTGATAGGTCTCAAAACAATCAAAGGTAAACACTTTTGGCTGCCAACCCTTATTGTTCGAAAGAGGGATGATGATCCAGGCATCCAAACTTTTATTAGACAGAGTGAATATTTCCCAAGCACTCGATTAGAGCGTAAGGTATACAAAGCTCTGAACAACTCATAATGAGGAACGACCCCCAACATCTTTAAATCAAACCATGAAGGCCATTACTATGAAAATCACATTATGATGATGTTGGCCCAAGTTTATCTCAAACTCTTCCATCAAATTAATTAGAATGGGGGAGAATGGAAAGCTCAAACCAGATCGAATATGTTGGTTATATGTTTATTGATATTCCTAAGGGAAGGGTCAAAGGAGATGATTCACCCCACTTTACCATCCTCGTTATGCTATCGTCCGTAGGATGGAATCTGCAAGACAAAGCCCCCGCAAGTTTCCGGGGCGAGGAGGCTCCGACGGGAAAGTAAGCAAATAGATTACAAGAGTGTAATTAGGAATGAATATTTGAGTGTGAAGGGTTACCTTTTGCCTTTATATAAGTAGGCAAGTAGGGCAATTGTTCTGTTTTCTTGTGGAGCAAGTACTCTCCCCTTGGACCAGCCCAAAAGGCTTTACCCAAACGACAAAGCTTTGGACCGGTTGGTCAGCTGTATAGGCATTTAGGCCTATACAGATTTACACATTATCAGGAAGCCCTTTGAAAGATGAGGGTTCGACCTTCGAATTCATCCCGAGATCTTGGGTTCAAATCTGTGCTCACGTCCGTGAGTTTGTCGCTGCCCCCTTTTCACGGGGATGCTTTGAATTGATGGCTGAGCAAGGGTTTATTCTCCATAATCCTATAACAATCCAGGGGTACAATCTTGGTGCCCCTGCAACACGTTGAAGACTCATCCCATGTTGAGGCTTAGAACCAACCGTTTGAGCTGATAAATGTATCAGGGGTTCGACCCTTGGCTTTATGGTCTGTGCTAGAGCTCGGGGGCCTAAATCCCACCTCTTTTATTTCCCTAGGGGCCTTTAGGCCACTATTTATTCTTAGTGAGGGGTCCGGTCTTTGGTCTTCTAATTTGTGTCGGAGACTAAAAAGCCTTTGAGCCCCATCGACAGAAGTAGGGGATTCAATTTTATACCTTCTAATCTGAGTTAGAAATGAGAACATTAGAATTCTTTCATGTATATGAGAAATGAAAAAATGCATTCGAATCTAGGGCTTCAAATCTGTGCTAGAGCCTGAGATTGTGCATATTCCAGTACTTTACCCATAGAAGATATGGCATTTAGGCTTCTAATTCCGTGTTAGAGCCCTTGGTCATTCAGGTTCTAGTAAACCTGTATTAGGGATTCGGACACCGGACTTCCAATCTGTGCTAGAAGTCAAGTGTGTTCGAATCCATATTTTTGATTTTATGGGATTCGAACTCTGGTCTTCTGAACTGTACCAAGATCCAAAGAATACATACCCTACATATGGTGCATTCATCCTTCTGTCATTTGGTCTTTGCTCGAGTTTGAAGGGTTTGAATTCATGCATTTAACCGTAAAGGCTCTGGGCCTCTTGGGTTCTAATCTGTGCTAGAGTCTCAAGAGCTCGGATCCACGTGTGAAGGGATAAAGGGCTCGATCTTTGGCCTTCTGATCTGCGTTGGAATCCAAAGGGTTGGAATCTAAGCGGGAAGTGGAAAATTTGCTTCGGATTGATATTCAGAGCTTGAATACAAGGAGGAAGTGGGAGAGTCATGAGCGCCACACTGAATTTCTCTCTTTTGGGTGTATGAAAGCATTGTTGGGTTCCACGCGCTCCACTTTCCCCATAAATTCCTTGGGTTTCTCCCCCACATGGCCATTTACCCGTGCACTCACTTTTTTGCATGAAAGCCTGAGGTAATGATTACCTTTGACTCCATCCATATATAACAGGGTTTTTCACCGCCCTCCCTTCACTCTTTTCCCCAAATCACTTTCAAATTACAAAAACCCTCTTCTCTACCAGAACAATTTTCCTCCTACCTTTCTCTGAGAGCTCGGGTCTTTTTCGGCCAATCAATCAGCAAGCCCCCTATCTCTTATAATCTCATTTTTCCCTTTTACAATGTCATAAACACCATCGTTTGGGAAGAACTTCAGTCTAGCCTATTTCCCAGCCATGTCTACTGCCGCTGGAGTGGAGGAATCTTGTCTCCAAGATTCCGGTGCCGTTCCTTCCATGGTGGCTGGTTCTTTTCCCGAGCGTTCAAAGACGGGAAGCTCCAACAGTTGCTCAGAGCCACCTAAGGTCTTTCACCACAAATGGGTTTCTTCCAGATATCTTAGTTGGGTAAAGTTTCAAGAAGATAAGGAGAGTCGTCCCTTCTATTTCGAGAGTCCGGTCCTCAAGAGCCCCCCTTCAATGACTCCAAAAATCACCAAGAGGCTAGCTACTTTGCCTTTTTGGGTCGGGCTTTCGGAGGATTTAAGACTGGAGGTCCTTGGGGACGATAAAAATCCAAGGGATAAGAGGCTTGGATGGTGAGCCATCTACTAGCGCCACCTCTGATTCGTACTGTGCTTCCCCCTACCCCTTATCCTCTCTCATCTTCTCGAGGAGCACCAGGTGAACCTGGCACAGTTGCATTCGAATGTTATTCTCCTTGTTATGGGGTTTATAACTCGATGCAACAGCCTAGGTATCAACCCTTGATACAAGTTGTTTAAGTCTCCGTATTACCTCTCCAGTGGCAGACATATGGTGCATACAATCGGTGGTGGGATACCAAGCTTACAAAGATCGTGACTTTATGCAATAGATTCTCGAACCACCCCATGAAGATCTGATGAAACTACAAAGGGTGGCACCAATCCCCATTTACACCATCAAGAAAGAGGCGGAGAGGTATTATATACCCGACTGGGATCCGAAGCCCAAGTTCAAAAATCCAACTACTTATATCGTTCCAAGGAATGTCGTAGAAGATAAAGATCGACTATTAAGTGATCCCCTATATATTTCGAGAAACTTTTATTTTGTGTGGGCGGAGGAGGTATATGACTGGATCTACAGTCAAAAGCTAACCTGATAGAACTCCTTTTTCCGGTGAAATCTTCCAAAGCCCCTTCCGGCAAGAGGAAATAAGAGAAGAAAATAGATGAGGGCAACCAGCCCAAGAAAACAAAGGTGAAAGGGAAGACCTCTTCGATCAGTAATGAAAAGGCTTCAAAGAAATCAAAGAAGAAAAACACTAAGGTTGACAGCTTAAACCCGTCTAGGCATGTCTCGAAGCCTATTGACACAGAGCCGGATCCTGCCTAAGCAAGCAATGTCAGAGAGGCACCTATTAGGAGTTCCTCCCCTCCCACGCTGAAGGTTTTCACAGCATCCTTGAGTTTATACTTTGATTTCTTTGTTTCTACTCTTCTTTTTGCACCCTTATCTTCTCTCTTTTTCTTTTGACTAATTCATTCTTCTTTTTGTTTCGTTTAGTGGACTTTGCTACTATCCTTGGTTTCGACAACGAGGCAGAGGTCGAGAATGTGTTCGAAGAGGTCCACCATGAGGTTCTCTCTGAGCATCTGGTTCCAAGCTCCATCCATCCGGAAGCCTATTCTGAGGTTCAGTCGGAGCTTTAAGATGAATCCACTAGGAACAAGCATGGTCGGGAAGATATTTCCCCCATGCACCCCTCCCATCTAAAGGTTGCGGACTGACGAGGCCACACCATTTTCAAACTGCCCCATCCAATCAAAAGCCAGTCTTTCCAAGAACACAAGGTCGGAGGCTGGGAACCTCTTAGGGCAGTTTAATTTTCCCCATATGAGTGTGAAAAGCCGCTCCTTGACTTTTATCCTAGAGAAACCTGCTCTCATCGACTCTTTAGATTCATCCATAAAAATTTACACGACCAAGGCCAAGTAAGCTGAAGGGGCTATTGGTAAATCCAAAGAGCTCGAGGGGGAGCTGAAGGAAGCTGGCTCCCGTTATAAGGAGAATCTAGACAATGGCCTACGATTACGAGGCCGAGCATTCTAAGGTTGCCCTCGTCCACAAAGAAGAGATGGAGAAGTAGGCCCTTATCCACAAAGGGGAGATTGAGAAACTAGCCCTTGAGAAGGACCTTAGTTTAAAGGAGTTAGAGATGTAGCTCTAAGAGGCCCGGATAGAGAATGCAAACCTAGCTGACCTTTGCTCTCCCAAGTAACAGGTTTCTGTGTTCGAGGCCTATACTAACAGGGGGTTCCATGCCTTCTTTTTTAGCCTCCCCACACTTGTGGTGGGAATTACTCAAAACAACTTGTCTCGTTCCGCCTCTAAGGATCTCCCTTCCAAGAATGCGACTGTGGTAGACGTTTGCAAGAATTACTCAGAGCCAAAGAAACTGAGCCATCTCTGGTGGAAGTCAATCCAGGACAGGCATTAAACTTTCATTACTTAAGCACTTGAAGGCCTCCCGCACATATTTTTCAGTGGAGGAGATCCAACACTTAAAGATGGATGAGGACACAGAATAAATGAGCCAGATCCCCCCTTACTACTATGAGGACTCAATGTGGACCCACTCGTTCGGGGTCCACCCAGTCAAATCCTAGCATAGGAAGAATTGTATGAATTATTATTCCCTTAGGGCTCTAGATGTATCCCTTAATTTTGCTTATGGATGAAAATTTCTCTTTCCTTAACTTATATGTTTCCCTTTTTGCCTTTTGTAGACTTTATACTTGGTACCCTTATGCCCTCCTTATCTATAAAGGGGTACTTCGTTCGAATTCTTTTTCCAAGTTATGAAATGAATTATACCATTGGATCGAGGAATAGGCATGGGAGCATTGAATCAAAGCCTCTCGATTCTGGTACAAGTCCATCTAGCTCGAAGAGGAGCTTCAAGCAGCGCATAGTGAACTTAGTTTATGGTGCAATGGACTCCACAAAAGATAGAAAGAACTCCTCGATGCCCTAATTAGTTCGAGGGAAGAAAGGAATTCTCTAGCCAAGGCGAGGGACGAAATTTTGGAAGATTTCCTTTCTCTTGAAGCTCAACATAATGAGGTTATCGAAGAGATTACTACCAAAGCTGGGTTCACCTCGATGCATGAATGCATCACCTCCGCTAAGGTTTATAAAGCTACTGGGGGGCCTTGTCGTCCCATCCCAATGAGACTATCAAGTGCTACTGATGTGATGCTTGAGTGGCTCAAGAAAATGTAGAGGTGGCTCGAGTGGCCTTGGTGACCGGCGCTGCTAAACTCAAGAAGTGGGAGGAGGAGATTATAAAATACCAATGAGATCTGATTCCTTCCTTTAGACCAAACCATTAAGGAAAATTAGGCCATTATTAGAGCTGCCTATAGAGAAAAAGAGAAAGTTGGTAAGGAACTTTCGAACTGTACAAAACGTGCGAAGAAACTACCAACAACCTTCTAGCATATGGGCTCTGACTTGGGATGGTCGAAGCTCCGTTGGTTAAAGATTTTGAAAATTTCCTTCAAGATACTATCAATATTATGGAGTAGAAACATATAACTAGGAATCCCAAGTATCGGGAAGCATATTAAGAGGCAAAAAGGTGGCTGGATAGACTGAGAAGAGTGATAGCTGGGACTTTGAGTTCCTACACCGCTCGAAGAGGTGAGGCTTTGGGATCTGCTGAAGCTACCCTTTCTCCTGCAACCTCGACCCTCAGGATTAGCCTAACAGGCAACCAGCTGGTGTCTCTGGCCAAGGAAGGGGGTCATCGACCTACAGGGGAGGTAATACTGCTGGCCTAGGCCGAGCTTGCCCATCTAATGACAAAGATGAGTGCTTGGTGAGGAGATCGAGGCATTAGGTTTTTTGCTCGATGTTTGGAGGCCTCTAGTACAAGCCTTGTAGAAGTTTTTCTAGCTACATGTAAATACATGTATTTATATCTATACGTTTGTGAGTTGTGATGGCCTTGTATTATCAAAATAATACTTTCTGTTCTTTGTCATTTTCAGAGCACTTCTATTTTTATGAAGGGCAATAGTCCTTTAAGTTAAGCTAAATTTCTTCAACTTGTTATCCTTCTAACTTGTCATTTGACAAATTGTGCCATTTTTTCGAGCAGTTTACAAGGTCTAAGCCTTGGGCGCTTGTTGCGCATTCGATGGGGATTTTTGTTAACCCTTCAAATATCTAACAAGGTCTGTGTCTTGGGTGCTTGTTTCACATTTGACGGGGCTTTGATGGCTCTTCAAATAGTTTACAAGGTTTGTGCCTTGAGCACTTGTTGTGCATTCGACGGGGCTTTGATGGCCCTTCGAATAGTTTACAAGGTTTGTGCCTTGAGCACTTTTCATGCATTTGATAGGGCTTTGTTGGCCCTTTGAATATTTTACAAAGTCTGTTCCTTGAGCACTTATTGCACATTTGACGGGGCTTTGATGGCTCTTCGAACAGTTTACAAGTTTTGTGCCTTGAGCGCTTGTTACGCGTTCGACAGGGCTTTGATGGCCTTTTTGAATAGTTTACAAGGTATGTACCTTAGGCGCTTGTTGTGCGTTCGATGGGGCTTTGATGGCCTTTCGAACAGTTTACAAGGTCTGTGCCTTAAGCGCTTATTGCACGTTTGAAGGGGATTTGTAAGCCCTTCGAATATTTTACAAGGTCTGTGCCTTGAGCGCTTGCGTATGTTTGATGGGGCTTTGTTGGCCCTTCGAATATAAGTTACTCCAATTTTAGGGGAGTAGGAAGCTTTCGTCCCCCCTTGGAAACGTGTGTTCTCATTTCTTGGAATCAAGAACTGATTATAAGAAACATGTTCTCATACAAGAGTGTCAAAGACAGAGGAATCCTATTGGCTCACAATGTTATTTGGCCAAGGGCGTCCTCCAACCCAAAGGTACCTTAAAGCATGCCTTTTTTCGGCCCCCCTGAGTCTATTGGGATTTTGGGGAGTAATACCTCTTAAGGCTGGAGATATTCCATTTGTGTGGAATCTGTTCACCTTGGAGGATTTCTAACACATTACTGCCTACCAGGCTGGCTTTGACAACTTGGTAGGGTCCTTCACCAACTTTCGTAATTTTCTCAAAACCTTTTTGCTTCAGAAAGTGACTACTCTGCATTTCATTCTTTAATTTATTACTCCATTATTGCTAATTCTTAAAGATTTCATCTCTTGAAAGATGATTTTTTCATAAACCATGGAAAGATCAAGGTTTAAAGTGAAAATTAGAAGAAGAAAAAAGGTGAAAAGGATGGAAAATTAAGCAAGAATTAGGAGAGTTAAAAGGAAGGACACAATAGTGAGGGAGCTTGGACACTCTCGCTTATCCTGACTGCCATGTAAATGGCCAACGCATGTATTTCTTCTCTCTATTTAGGTCATAGTTTGCTGACATCTTCCCCTCCGGCTCTCTATGGCTTTTCTCATTTCTCTTCATTACGAGGTCTCATAGGAAAAACTGGAATTTTCACACCCTCCTCTTATGATACCTCCTCTCTTTGACCACCTTGGCTTCATGGAGGTTTTCCTTCTCAGAAAGTCCAAATCCAAGCAACGCTCTCTTAATGGTCTTCCTACCATTCATTGCTTATAGCGAACCTTCAAAAGGTGGGCAACCTTATCTCCGTTGGAATGACCGCCTCCGAGCTGTAAACCAGGCCATACGGGGTTTCTTCTATTATAGATGATTTTGTTGTTTGAAACGACCAAAGTACACTGGGTAACTCGTTGATCTAGTTCCCACTTGCCCCTTTGAGCCTCGATCAAATGTCATTAATAATGGTTCAATTGGTGACCTCCACCTGCCCATTGGCTTGG
This sequence comes from Rubia yunnanensis, assembly GCA_037428765.1. Classification (NCBI taxonomy): domain Eukaryota; kingdom Viridiplantae; phylum Streptophyta; class Magnoliopsida; order Gentianales; family Rubiaceae; genus Rubia; species Rubia yunnanensis. Next base: position 26,942,369 of record CM075069.1, on the reverse strand, counting down.
GGTGGTAAAAGCTAGTGACCCTTTGACGAATCTTGTACTCCTTGCACTAGCTTTTAAAGGGTTTGTTGACGAACTGACTGCCATTGTCACTTATCATCATTCGAGGGATCTCGAATTGGCATATGATGTTCTTCCCACAAAACCCAATCACGACCTTCCCTTTTAACGTCGGTCAGGGCTTCGGCCTTAACCCACTTTGTAAAGTAGTCTATAGCCCCAATTAGGTACCGAAAGTGGGTAGGGTCCTCTGGGAAAGATCCCAAAAAGTTGATCCCCCCATTTGTCAAATGGCCAAGAACTGTTGATGTTCATCATTTCTTCTTGGGGGACGTGGGTGATTGGTGCGTGTCTTTAGCATTGGTGACATGCCTGGATATGGTTGTTTACCTCTTCAAACATCTTTGGCCAATAATATCCAACCAGGATAAACTTATTAGCTACTGATCGAGCCCCTTGATGACTTCCAGAGGCCCCTCCATGGGTTTCACGAATCAAGTAGTCAGCTTCATGGGGGGCTACGTATTGGAGAAGCGGTTGGAGATGGCCTCGGCGATATAAGACGTCTTTATGGATCACATATTTTGGCACCTTTAACCTAACCTTCCATGTTTCAATGGGGTCCTCCAGGAGAGTCTCATCTCGAAGGTAGCTCATAATAGGAATTATCCACAACTTTAGCTCTTCGACCACCATCATCATTGCTTCCTCCTAGAAGCTACATTTATTTAGCGTCTCTACTATTAAGTGCCCCTGAGATTGTAAGTCCAGGTCCAATGAGGCCAATTTTCTTAGGGCATCAGCCTTTTGAGTCTTCTCACGAGGGACTTGAGTGAGAGTATAATGGTGGAAATAATTGAAAAAGGGCTTCACCATATCCAAATAGCGTTGCAAGCTTCTTTCCATAGCCTCATTTCCTCTTGACTTGAAGGACCATGATATGGGAATCACTAAAAAAATCTAGTCTTTGAACTCCCAAGTCATTGGTGATTGGAAGACCGATGATTAGCACCTTGTATTCCGCTTAATTATTCGTGGCCTTGAAGACAAAGTTGAGAGTGTAGGGGTAATCTTTCTGATCGAGGCTTGTGAGTAAAACTTCAGCCCCACTACCTCCGGAGTGAGAGGACCTATCAACATACAACTACCATGTGTCTTGGATGTCATCTAAGATTACTATATGATCAGTGTTTTTGACAATGAAGTCAATTAATGATTTGACCTTGATAGGTTTTCTTGGGCAAAGTGTCGTCTAAGATTACTATATGATCAGTGTTTTCGACAATGAAGTCAATTAATAATTTGACCTTGATAGGTTTTCTTGGGCAAAGATGGATATTGTGCTCACCCAATTTGATTGAACATTTCATCATTCTTCCTGAGGCCTCTGGCTTTAGAAGCACCTGCCTAATTGGGTGGCTGATGAGTAGGATAATCCTATGGCTTTGGAAATACGGTCGGAGGTGCCTTGCAGCATGTACAATGGCCAATATTAACTTCTTGAGGGCAGTGTATCGGGTCTCCAGGCCATGCAACGCCCTTCTTACGAAGTAGATTTGGTATTGGGCTCTGTCATTTTCCTTTACCAACATGGCGCTTATTGCCAGGGGGAATGCGAAGATGTATAAATACATATCTTCCCTCTTATATGATTTCATGAGGGTGGGAAAAGTTCGTAAGTGATCTTTCAACTCCCGGAAGGTTTTATCACAATCATTCATCCATTCAAATTTCTTTGCTTTTTGAAGTACATTAAAGAATAACAGGTGTTTTTGGCCCCCTTTGAAAGGAATCAGCAATATCAACTTCTTGAGGTCAGTGTATTAGGTCTCCGGGCCATGCAACACCCCTCTTACAAAGTAGATTTGGTATTGGGCTCTATCATTTTCCTTTACCAAAATGGCACTTATCGCCAGGGGGGATGCGTAGATGTATAAATACAGATCTTCCCTCTTGTCTAGTTTCATGAGGGTGGGCAGACTTGATAAGTAATCTTTCAAATCCTATAAGGCTTTATCACAGTCATTCGTCCATTCGAATTTCTTTTATTTTTGAAGCACATCAAAGAATGGCAGGTGTTTTCGGACCCCTTTGAAAGGAATTGGCTGAGTGCTGCCAATGAGCCTGTAAGCCTTTGGACGTCTTTAACTGTTTTGGGGACTTCATGTTGACAAATGCTTCAATTTTCTCAGAATTGACATTGATCCCCCTCTCTAAAACCATGAATCCCAGAAATTTACCCACTCTAACTCCAATCTCAGAGCTTTTGGAAGGTTTCTTCGAGGTCCAGTAAAAACTGGTCGAGCCCCTACTTTTAACCACCATGTCATCAACATATATCTTAATGTTTTTGCCAATTATTTTTGAAGAGTTTATCGACTAGCCTTTGGTAGGGGGGCCCTACATTCTTCAACCTAAATGGCATTTTCCTGTAGCAAATTGTTTCTCTGTCAGTTCTGAAGGATGTTTTTACGTATCCTCCTCTGCCATGAGTATCCGGTGATAGCCCTAATGAGCATCAAAGAAAGCCAGGACTTCATATCCTGTTATGGTTCGACCAACATATCAATGGAGGGAATGGGATAGCTATCCTTGGGGAAACATTGGTTGAGATCCATGTAGTTAATGCACATTCTCCAAGCCCCATCGTACTTGGGGACCATCACCAGATTCGCTATCCACTTGGGGTAGAACACCTCTTCAAAAACTTCTGTTCGAAGAAACTTTTGGACTTCTTCCTTTGTGGCCTCCGCTCTTTCGGGGGCAAATGATTTGCACTTCTGCTTTATTAGCTTCTGGAAGGGGTCTACATTCAGCTTGTGGACCATCAACTATTTAGGTACCCCTGTAAGATCAAAAGTGTCCCACAAAAACACATCAAAGAAATCATCTAGGAGGTCCTTCAAATGTTCCTTTGTTTTAGGTGATATCATTTTCCCCACGTGCACCGTTCTTTTATCTCGAACGACCATTGGATCCGTGTCTGTGGGTTTGATGTCTTTGTTGATCTAAGCCACCCTATCCTCATTTCTAGCCTCTTTTAGAGCTATAGCCACACAGCTCCTGGCCGCCGGTTGATCCCCCCTAATAACTATTTTCCCCTTTTCGTGGGGATTTTCATGGTCAAATAATAGGGGGGCCATACCACCCATGCCTGGCACATCCAAGGCCTTCTAAGTATCATGTAATATGGAGACAAAGCATCAGCCACTGCGAAGCAGCAACCGATTGTGACGTCACCTACTTTAACTGGGAGGGTAACAACCCTTAAGGGTAGCACCATTTTCTCGGTGAATCCAAAAAAGAGAGAGGTTGTTCTCCTTAGACTCTCGCGTCTGAGCCCTAACTAGTCGAAACAGTTAGTAAACATTACATAAACCCCGTTGCAGTTGTCTACGAATACCTTTTTGACATAACACTCTCCAATGGTTACATGGATCACCAACGGGTCTATATGAGGGGTTCGGCTCGGCACCGAGTCAGTCTCTGAGAAGGTAATTTCTTCTTCTGGTCAGTGACGCTTCTGACGGGGTTCTCCAGGGTGGCACATACCGAGACTGGGCTTTGATGATTGTGTTTGAGGCTTGGTTACCTACAACTCCATTGATAAAGTTGATCACCCAATTCACCCCGTCCCTCCAATTTCTATCAATTTGAGCCTCGATTTTGGTCTCTATCATTTTCCTGTTATTCTCTACCACCTCGATTGGATCTCTTTTTACCTTTCCAATGACATTTCACTTGTCCCCTCGACGAGGATTCTCTTCTCGGACCCTCGACACAGTCAGGGTGTATACTCTCTCTTGCACATCTTTCAACTTCCTGTCTCAAATGGGAACACTTATTCGTGTCATGGCCCCGTTCTTTGTGATGGTCACAAAATTTGGGGGAATCTCTTTTTCCATGGTAGTCTATTCCGGGAGGGGGTTCCAAAACATCCATTTGTGGATTGAGTGTATCTCTATTAGGGACTTGGTCAAGGGAATATAGCTCTTGAATCCTTTCTTACTGAGGCTCTGAATGTTTGGGACCTTTTTCGACCCATCTATCCCTATTCCGTTTCCTCTCCGTGGCTTTTTTGATTTTTGAATACTGCTCTACGATTTCCAGCAACTGCTGCAAGGTCTCCAGCTTTTTCAAGACCAGTTTTTTGTACATGTCAAGGTTTTACATCTCATTCATGTATCCAAGGATCACCCCATCCTCGGTCCAATTAATTATGTTGAGAATTTCATCCAAATATCGATGGTAGAACGCCTCCGTTGACTTGCTTGGCCTCTTTTTACTCTGGTACAGCTCTATTAAGGTTTTTGTAAACCTTTTGTTTTGGAAGAACTAACCCAGAAGGACCCTTCCGAAGTCTTTGTGCATTGTGGCGACCCTCTACCTAGCTTGTTGAACCATTCTTGCACTTTACCTCAAAGGTAACTTCCGACCAGCTTGCATGTTAGCTGTTTGTTGAAGCCCCTCGAGTTCATCAGACTGAGAAATGTTTGTATGAACTCCCAAGGGTCCAAATATCTACTGTATGTGGGGAGCCCTTCGAGTAGTTTCACTTTGCTGGGTCATTAGTGGCCACTATTGTAGGACTGAAGGGAGAGGCTGCAACTTGACCAAAAGGCCCAATCAGCCTTTCGAGTTATTTTTTCAAGGAGTCGTTCGATCCCCCTCCCATCCTCAGATCTCCATATTGACTTGGCCAGAATAGAGCATCAAAACTTGGGGGCTAATTCGAAGCCATGTACCCCAAGCTCGACCCTCCCCCTGTCGAGTTGTAATACAACTCTGGTCAGTAAGGGTAGTGGGGGAGACCCCCAATCAGAGTCCTGAATACATGTGGCTTTCGAAGCCTGGGAAGAATCCCATCGGCTCCACTATCGAGTGAAGAATTATCGGGCTCGATGCCGGAAGTATCGAGATAGACATCGAAATTGGTGAGACGTATGCTATAATTTGTGGCATGCACAGGAGTGTTGGTTGGGGTCGTGTAAGAGCTCCAGCGTCTGCCTGATAAAACACTCCCAGAGGGATGTATGACTGGAATCTCGGATGGGGGCATCAAAGGTGGGGGCACATCTTCTGTTGGACTAACCTTTGGTAGAGCATTGGAGGCTCCACCTGATAGCTAGCAGATCTGAGGGCCTGAGCCCACAATGATAGATCTTGCTGCTATAGGACTTTATTCGTGCCCCTTGATGCTCGAGCAGCCCCTTCTCAGATTTCTTTTTGCGAATCTACCATGGCCTCCGTAAATTATGGCTCATTCTCCCTTGGTTGACGTGTCTGGATTTGTGAGGTAGAAGCTTCAGCACCTCCTACCCAGGGCTCGATGCTGACCCCCATGGTCCTTGGGGGTGCATCAGTTTCTGCGTAAGAAGCTTCCAGACCCTCACTTCTGGGACCTAGTCCTAGCCAACTTCCGAAGGCTTATTACCAGTGCTATAGGGGGTGGGATCTGATAGCATATTGGACCTAAGCTCTCTCATTTTTGGTACGGGGATTGTATTTCTTTGTCGGTGCCTAAAGCTTTTCCTTTCGACCATTCACTCCTACGAAAGGCGCTTGCCGTAGATGTGGACATAAATAGCAATATCCAACGCAGATCTAACTTTGAGTCCCACTGGACGTGCCAACTTGATGCAACCCATTTTACCACCACCGCTACGCCACCGTCTGTAGGCCAAAATCTGCAAGACAAATCCCCCGGAGATTTTCCGGGGGAAGAGGCTCTGACGGTCAAGTAAGAAAACAAATTACAAGAGTGTAATTAGGAATGAATAGTTGAGTGTATAGGGTTACCTTTAGCCTTTATATAGGTAGGAAAGTAGGGAAATTATATTGTTTGCTTATATAGAAAGTACTCTCACCTTGGACCAGCCCAAAAGGCTTTACCCAAAGGACAAAGGTATGGACCAGTTGGTTGACTGTATAGGTGTTTGGGCCCATATAGATTTACACATTATCAGGAGATTCGTCTTCCTCTAGAACCTCAAGCTTAGCGTCTAGGGGAATTCTCTGGTATGGGATGATTTCCTCCATAATCTTATCTAATTTGCTATGAACAATATACTCTTAACCCAAGTTCTCCCCACTTGATCGATCCGCCAAAGGATAACATTTATGAATAATAAACTTCCTCCTAGAAGGGGAATATGAAATTACCCTCTACGCCACACTAACCCTAAATGAAATCTCTTCAAGATTGGGAATGGGTTGGTTAATTGGATTACTGGTCGCGTTCCCGCTTATCGGAAGTACCCTCACCTCTCCATCACCACTACCAACAGGGCTACCAAACTCTATAAAGCCCTCTCCTCTGAGACTCATCACTGAGTGAACTGAGTCGGCCAGAATTTTATCGGACTCAGTAACACTGTGCAGAGAATGGGATTCAACACCCTCTGAAACAGTTCTCTCTGATGAATTATTCCCATATTTAGCCCGGCTCCCAGAATTTGAGAATGATAAAGATTTGGGGAGAGATTAGGGAGAAGAAACATTATTAAACAATGAATCAGGATTGAAAGGAGAAGAAGCCATGGTGGTAAGAACTTACTCGTAAGAAAAACAAAAATGGAGGCTGAGAACTGGAGAATTGAAGAGCAAGAAGAAGTCTTTTCAAGATGTGAATCTACCTTCAAGAAAAAAGAGATTTAAATGAAAAAAGTAGTGGTTTAGAAGGGAATAAAAAGGAAAGAGAAGCGGAGGTTGGCAATAATTACTTTGAAAAATGAGTCCTGACAAGATGTGGTAAGTTGGGAAAATAAATGACCTCGCGTGCCTAGTTTTCCTGCTTCTCTTCTCTATGTGTGCCTCTTGAAATTGAAAGAAAAGGCATAGGAAGATGAAAAAGCTATCTGAAGAAAACCAAGTGCCAACTGCTATCGAAGCGCCATAGTCACAATTCGAAGCGAGGCTCATCAAGAGTTCGATGCAACCGATCGAAGGTGTGACACTCCGATAACAGGATCACTTGGCTTTTCTGGGGGCTCTTGATAATAAGATAGACCAAGGACTCTTGGGCCACAAACCCAACCTAAGAGGCCCAAAAGAACCGACTTATTGGGCTCAACTTAAGGAGAAAACTCAAGGATTAGGTAACCACAATTAGGGTTCATAAGGTATAAAAAGGAAGGTATGTTGTTATTCTGAGGTAAGCATTATTGACTAATCGGACAGCCGCATACTGACTTTTCCATCAGAGCTTTTTCCCCAAAATACTTCGGAGTCTATTTTGCAGGTTCCGATTGCTGCCGTTAGATCGAAAGGGGGCTTTGGATAGGGTCGAGAGATGCATCAATAATATTATTGTTTATATATCTATTCAAATATGTGGTCAAAATTTGAAAATGTTGACTGTTAAATAGTAAAGTGTAGTTTAGTTTGGGACAGAGGGAGTAATATTCTTGGAGTACGATGAGTAACATATCACCAAAAATATTGTATATTTCAAATTGTAAGGTGGCATATATGATCCGCATGTTCAATCCAGTCAACAAAGGACAACGTGGAAACAATCCAGGAAACATAAATGGGTCCCTTCATCAATAGATATAGGTGAGCCAGTTCTCTTAACGAAGCCACAAGCATAAAGACACCACTAATTAATATGTTGTGGATGTAGCAGAAGACATTACCAGCCAAACAGTCCACGACGCTCTATATTCGGATGTGCTACACACAAAGGGGAACACGATCAAAAAATGAGAACATAACAAGCAGGCCATGATCACATCACGAAAAAAATATAATTGAAGAGGAGAAACAACCATCATAAGGTAAGTGAAAAAGTATTTAATAACAAAAATATACTAGAACACTATACTAACTTAGGCATCAAAATTTCTACCCTGTGATCAACCCATAGATACTTGCAGGTACTTGAAGAGTGTGGGACTTGCTACGAGCTAATCTTGAGTACTATCATTATTTTAAAGGATTCAACCACATCAGTAGCACTGTTTGTGGGGATCGACCTTCTCTTTTTTATTTTTGATAACCCCCAGGGGAGGCTAGAGCCCTATGCCGGAGCTGCTTCTCTAGAGGCAAATATCATGGGAACACCAACAATCCTTAAACCCGGGCTCAAAAGGCAAGAGATCAGCGGAACCTTGCCAAAAGTACTCAGCAAAGGTAAGATACCTATGTTACGAGTTGTAAAATAGGTTGCCCAGGAAGAAAAAAATGTATGATGCCAAAAACTGTAAAAGAAATAGCGTACATGGACAATGGGTACCACCGTCGCAACAACGAACATGGATTTGATTAACATTCAGCAAGATAGATGCCGCCAGACCAATAAAGCCATATTGACCCCAATCCCAAGATATAACTAGGCGCCAAATTCCCCCTCCCCTCCCCTCCCCTCCCATGATAAACTAAAAACCCGTAAGGAGTCATTGAACAGTGAAGCCAAAATTTGGTTGTGATGTGAAACTCCGTACTTATGCGGACACCAACCATAGGAAATGCTAGCAAGAGGACCCCCGAGTACGGCGATACACTTATTTCCATATTTCAGTAAATGCAAAATGACACAACTTCTTAAGAATAATTAATGATGCCCATTTAGCTACATGGTCGCGATTAGAATTACCCGCCAGGGGCACCCTACTCTTCTCTATCTCTTGGTTTATGCGGACAGTATTATCCTAACAGGAAACAACTCTTCGGTCATTTGGCAGCTCATTGCTAGAATTGATAAGGTGTTCTCCGTAAAAAATTGGACTTTTTAATTTACATTACTTTCTCGGGTTGGAGATAGAGTTTACTTCTTTGGGTTTGTTCTTGGGTTAAGCCAAGTGCAATGGTGATATTCTTTATAGTGTTTGGATGACTGATGTTATTGTCCTCTTTACGTCGTTTCTCTCGCAGTCTCAGCTTCACAGTAGTATTAGTGGAAAATTTTCCAACCCCACTTTTTATCGGTCACTGGTTGGTGTACTGCTACATTGTCAGTTGTCTTGGATCTTGCCTTTGCGGTTAGTTCTGTTTGTCAGTATTTTATTGATCCTAAGGATGATGACTTTGCCGCAGTTACTCGTATTCTCCGCTATGTTCGTGGGATTATAACATGTGGTATGACTTTTTGCTCGTTTCACTCTTCCTAGGTGTTAGGTTACTCGAATGCAGATTGGGCGTGGTGTTTTGAGACTCGTCGTTCTACACATGGGTATGCTATTTTTCTTTGTGCCAACCTTGTTTCTTAGAGCTCTAAGAAGGATTTCCTGTTTGAGTTCTGAGTCTGAGTATCGTTCCTTGATTAATAATGCATCACAGGTTGTCTAGCTTTCTCATCTCCTACATGATCTTCGATTTTCCTTGTTTAGTCTCCCGCTTCTGCTTTGTGTCAAAAATAGTGCTATCTTTCCTGCTCAAAGTCTTGCTGCACATAAGCGAGCAAAGCAACTTGACGTTGACTATTAGTTTGTTCCTGAGTTGGTTTCATCGGGAAAGTTCTACACCATGTTCCCACTCCCAAAAGATTATCTCGTCCTTTTTTGAGTTTTTCAGGTTCAAACTTTGCGTCTCCAAGTATCCAACACTTCACTTGAAGTTACTTGCTTTTCTTTCTATATATTTATCCGTATATTTATTTAAGAGAAAGACTCAGAAAAGGCAGTCTTTTCTTAAGTTTAAGGACATTCAACTGTACTCTCTACCTTAAATGTTGTAATTTTTTAATAAAATTTAAATATTGTATTTGAAAAGTTAAAATAACTAATAATGTGTATTGAATGTGAAAATATAAAAATATACAGTATAAACAATATTTTTAAATTTGATATGTACTTTAAGAAGTGTAGTGTATAAGATAATAAAAATATGTGAATTATTCATTAGCTTATGGACAGGCCACCTGTTAGGAGACCCACTCTTTATTTAATATCAGATTCTAAATCATACTTCAAACTCTTCTTTAATTATCTTCCAAAATGTCACTTTTATTTTGTTTTTCTTTCTATATATTTATCTAATACCTAGTTCTATCACTACTAGAAAACAGGTACATAGGCACGGGTATGTCAATGTAGAGAGACCAATACCGGTGCAAAGAATTTCATAGGCACCAGTAATCTGGGAAGTAAACCAAAATACTGATGCCTCTAAATAAATCAAACAACGGTTCATTGAACTGGTGCTAGATATCGGTGTCTTTGAAAAAAAAAGTTTGAATTTGATATTTTTCATCACCAGTTTTGGCTGAATGACATATTGATATTCCGGTGCTAATATTGGTATCTATGATCGGAATAGTAAATTTTGTAGATAAAATTGTGGTGGGAAAAAAGATAGCACCAGCATAGGTTATAATATATCGGTGTTAGGAGTGCATTTAATGCTCACATACCCTTTTTTTTTGTTGGGAGTGGATTTTTGGGAGAGATGGTTCATTAGTTAATGTGTAGAAGGGTGTGTTTGTAATATTTGGGGGCCACAGCGTAATTTTAAAAAAATGTGTAAAATTAATCATTGTTTTGATCCGAGACCCCTTCATTCCCCCGTCCAGGCCCAGATTGGCAAGTCGCGATTGTTTCTTAGTGAATTGCACTTTGATTTTGCCAATTTTGTGGTTTGACGCCTCAAACTTCCTTGGAGGGATGTAAGTGCAAAAAGTAAAAAAATTTACTCATAAATTCAAATTGAAATCCACTTGAACGTGATCCTACCATATAAACCTCCAATGCATTTTCCATGTCTGTAAGGGAATATTTATCGAAAAATGTGCAGAAGAACATATCCATATTCCTTCTGATTTCACTTTGTAACTTCTAACTTCTAAGTAATCAACCATAAGTTTCTCTAGAACATGTACTAGCGCTTTTCAATATTTTACCAAAAAATTATTTTATATTTCAATATTTAGGCCAGAATAACAAAAATCATGGGGTAACACAATTTTACCACAGAGTAATTTTTCAAGAATTTATAGAAGTAAATTAGTAGTCAATGTTGACTTTTGAGACATTTCCGTTCACCCATACATGCCCAAATTGAAAAGTTACGGTCATATATTATTTATTTTCATTTTAATGCCGTCAATTTCATGATTCGGCGACTCCACCTTTCTTGGAGTGACCTAAGTGCAAAAAGTAAAATCGTTACTCGTAATTCCAAACTGAAATTTGCTCGAACGTGATCCTAACATATACAACCCAATCTGCTTTCCATGTCTGTAAGGGAATATTTATCAAAAATTGGGCACAAGAACATGTCCATAATCCTCTCCGATTTCACTTTGTGACTTTTAAATCAACAATAAGTTACATCCAAACATGTACTTCAACTCTTCATTATTTCACCAAAAAAATATATTTTATATTTCTATATTTGGGCAAGAAAAACAAAAATCTTATATTTTGGATCAATAGATATTTGGGTAACACAATTTTGGGTCACGGTGTAATTTTCCAAGAATTATGTTTCAGACTCTTCCGTTCATCCTCTGTAGCTCAAATTTCAATAACGTAATTGTCTCTTATTCAATTGCATTTTGGTTTCTCAAATTTTGTGATTCGCCTCCTTCGAATTTCTTCTCATGGATATAATTGTAAAATATAAAAGGTTAGTTTAGAGGATAAAATATACTAGCACCTGCATTGTTTTTCAGTCATACCAGTGCTACTGTGTTGCCGAAAAATGAAAATTTTTAAATTTTCATTCAATATATCATTGAGGGTTTTTTTATGAACACTGGTAGGACCATCATAGGCACCGATCAGACTACTGGTGCTAGGTACTTAGAATATTTTTCTTCTCTTTGCTTTCAGGTGGGAAAAAATAAAAATGCCCATTAAAAGCAGTGTCACGTAGCTGCTTTTGAATTACATAGGCACCCGTATTATCACTATAGGCACCGATTTCCATACCGGTGCTAGGTACTTAAAAAAACCCAACTTAGCCCAAGTTAGAGCACCCTAACCCTAATCATTAAAAACATCCTCTCCTAATAACACTCACTTGCTCCTCTCGGATAATCCACAACGGATCCACTAGATCTGAAGTCGTTGTCTCCGACGCTTCTTCGCCGCCTCCATGCTTCAGTCATACACCTTCGATTATGCTATCTTTGTCCCTTCATCTTTGAGCCCTTCTTCTACTTCTCTGACGATGTCTCTGCCACCGCGCTCCGGTCACTATCCCCACCGTCGGGGCACACTGTCCCTTACACCATCTCCCGGATCTTGAACATTGGGCTCAGATACGCGCTCCAGTTGTTGGTGGGAGTCACGAGCTCCACAAAAAATGACGGGTTCAGCTCACATCTGTTGCGCCTCAGTAAAAAAATCCATCGTGCATCAGCTCTCAGCGCCACCATCCTATTCGACTTTTGTCTGACCTCACCTTTACGATTCTTGCTCGTCGATGTTGTTTTTGGGTTTATGGAAATTCAGTTATAGTTTTTATGATAATTGATGTTGTTAATCTATTTTCAGGTCTTTTTTTTTTCATGAATTGTGGATTGTTATGTATTTTCAGATATATGTAATGAACTTCTAAGTTGTGGTTATGATTTTTCCAATTTTTTGACATGAACTTCTAGTTTTTTTTGTGTTTTGTTCGTCCTATTGTTCTTTATGAATTTCTGGGTTTCTTGTTCTGGCTAGTGAGTTTATTCTCACTGGCCTGATTTTTTTATCGATCACCTATTTACTAGCACTGGTACCAACCACACAACTGGTGCCCCATGTAGATTTCTTCAATGTTCATATTTAGTTAATTGGCAATTTGTGGAAATTATGCAAATATGGAATAGTTTGTGTTGAAACATCAAAGAAGGAAATTCAGATAGATTAAGGAAATTCGTGAAGGAATTCAAGAGGCAATATTTTCGTAATCCGAGGGCTAATTAGAGAGCAAGTCGAAATTGAGTGTACCCCGAGGGCTAGACCTTGAATTTCGTGCAGCATTGAAGGGTTTGCGATGTCTCTTATTTTTTCAACGATCTTAATTCCACAATCCAGATTCTTCACAAGGGGATTCATATCAGTTGGTATCAGAGCAAAGCAAAACATCTACTGAGGCCGAAAAAGGGGGGGTTTCGAGTTTTGCATTAATTTTTTTTTGAATTTATATATATATATACTCTTTCGTGTCGTGTTTTAAATATGTTTGTTTGATCTTTCTTATCAGGAGGATTGAATCTAGAGTCAAAGGACATTGAAGGGTCTGAGAGTTGAATACTTCGGTATTACTATCCGCCTTCACCTTCATCAATCGAGTCAGGAGGACGTCGAAGGGTCTGAGCGTTAACAAGTATTATCCACCTTCACCTCCCGGTCCTTTTTGTATTTTTAGGTAGCTTAAACATTTTATGTGCTTGTGATATTTTTCATCAACTCTTCTGAAAATTATTGCATACCCATAATCCTATTTGTTTTCTTTATTGTTCTTTGATTCCGTGATCCAGAATTGTGCTTTGATTGTTGATTACACCTTATGAAAAAAAGGAAGAGTCTTGTGTCATTTTCTATATATATAGTGTCATATTCTTGATCATTACGATCTTGAATACCTCGAAGTTCATTTGAATCAAGAGGAAGTTGTCGTTGTTTTCTTATTCCAAGTTTTGTATAGGCGATTCTTGTTCCAAACTTTTCGAACATAAAAAAGGTAGAATATTTTTGGGTTTCAAAATTGGAATTTAGGATTTGAAATCTGAAATTTGGGGCAGATTTGCAATTTTCAAAAGTTTGGGGGCAGATTTGCAATTTCCAAAAAATTTGGTAATTGTGACCGGAAATTTTTCTTGGGGAATAAGATTCTGGTTTTGAGTTTTATAGTACAAAAAAACGAAAAAAAAATGAATTGTGGCTGAAAAAAAGGAAAGAAAAAGGAATCCGATTTGAAAAAAAAAAAGAAAAAGAAAATCAAAATCCTAATCGGAAGAGAAAAAGGAAATAAAAGCCAATTGAGAGAGGGGTTTTGATCTAAATTTTTGACTTGGAGGACAAGTAAGTCATTAAAATCCTTTACCACAAGGGATTTGGATTTGAGTTCCTATTTCAATTTGTTTTCGGAAAAGTTTCTTGAATTTTCGGAACCTACTTGTCTCCTATATAAACCAATCTTGTTTTGGTCATAAGTCATTCAATACATCTCCGGTTCATACCATTCAAATTTCATTTTTGTTCCTTATTATTTTTATAATTTGTAATTCTAGATCGTAGAGCCAAGTTTTGAGTTTATATATTTTTAAAGTTTTGAAATAAGTTCTGCAGTACTCATCTCCATAGATTGCTTTGAATTGCAGTGAATTGGTTAATTGCCCTTGCATTAGCCTTCACCTTGTGAGTTCTGAGTGTTATACACTTGATGAGTGACCTTACTAAAAAAATGGGAAGGGGGAACATTTATTCCTGACAGTTTGTTTCTTCTTAGAAGGGATGGCGGACGATCCATTCGTCCCGCCATTTGTTGGCAATCCCAACAATAAACCTAAAATAAATTACATAGTGAGTGAGGTTCAGAGATTTTCTAGGAAGGTAGATGAGTTATCAAATCCAATGGCACCTCGTTCTACAAGACAAGTTGAATCTGCTTATGACATTAAAGGTTTGAAGTAGGATATTCCTAGATTTGATGGTCGACACAATCCTGTGAAATACTTGGATTGGGAGACACAAATAGAGAACCTATTTTATCTTAAAAACTACCATGAGAAAGAGAAGATCAAGGTTGCGGAGTATTCATTCACCCATTATGCCACAGTGTGGTGGGAGAATTTGAAAGAATCAAGATATCTTGCCGGAAAGAAACCTATCTCCACCTGGGAGAGATTGAGGACCAAGCTTCGATTACATCATGTTCCACAAACATATTTGATGGAGCAACATTCATATCTCAACACTATGAAGCAAGGTAGCCTTAGTGTAGATGAATACTGGCAAGATCTTGAATAAGCTTTGAGAAGAGTAGGCATGAGAGAAAATGATGCTTTTATGAAGAATCGATTTATTGAAGGTCTAAGAAAAAATCTCCAAGTTCCGGTTAAGTTCCAGTATTATGTTTCCATACAATATTTATGTTCAAGGCTAGGTTGGTTGAGACGACATTAAGGCCCATGGGAAGCTCTAATTTCAGCTATGATAGTCTATGATAGTCAAAGGCAATTCTCTGATTTCAGAAGCCCAAATTCGACCTGGGGTTGTAGAAATTCGAACATGGGTGGCCGAGGAAACCCTAATTTGACCAAAACCTATTCAATTCCACCATTGGAACCCACTGATCAAAGAATGATCGCAACCAATCATTCTCTTAGCCAAGATACAGCTAAATCAATTTCTACTTTTTTAGATACAGTTTCTTCTAACACTCCTACATGTTTTCATTGTAATGAACGAGGACATGTTCACATTAATTATCCCTATAAACAAATTATAACAACATTGGAGGAGGAAGAAGATGATGATATGCCTGCACTGTATGACACCGAAGAAGAACAAATAGATGATGAAATCATCATTGTTGACAGAGGTGAGAAAGGTCCTGAAACACAAGATGTTTTTGAGGTGTATTCCAAAGATGTTTCCAAAATTACTGCCCCACAAGGAGCAAGTAATTTCGACCAAAATAGTGTCAACTCCGCCAAAAAGACAGTAAATGTCGCCATAGACAAGTTCCAAGTCTATCCTAAGGCATGTAAGATAGGTAAGTTGAAAAAATGATTATGATAAGTGGCATGAAGTATTGTCTTCAACTCTTAGTTCTTTACCTTCTATTTATATGATGAGGCATGAACTATATATTGACTCTGGTAAATTGTTTTATGCTTCAATAAGAGATGTGAATCGAGCTTTGACTAATCATTATTTTTTTCTTATAATGTCCTTTAAAGAAAGTTACTATGCCACTAAAGATATTCCCATAGATATGCTTTCACGATATGTTAAGTTGTCACGGGAATTCAAGGATGTCTTTATAGGTTATATGCTTCCCGTTTCGAGGACGAAACTTTTCGATCCGGGAGGGAATGATACGAATATAAAATTATTTGATGGTGCTTTAAATGGTTTGATGGATCAACTTTATGATGAAGAATTGAAGAAGGAGTCACCATCGACATCTTGGATTCATTATTCAAGATTGTCGACGAATTGAAGACATCATGAAGAACACCATACTCTTTTTCCCACTGGATTTTTTAATGAGGTAGTGTGATCATTGTAAAATATTGTAAAATAATTTCATTTTGGGTTTATTGGACTGATAGCTCGGCCATGTGGCCTTTGAAGAGCTGAATTTCAAAAATACAGTCCATTAAGGTTTAGTATATTCAGTTTTATTCTGATTAGAATTAGATTTGGTAAGATTAGATAAGGCAATATTCTTCAAGGTTACTTCTTGAAGAATTCAACCAGATTACATTAGATTTCCATTTATTTTAGGTATTTTAGTTATATATGGGTTTAGCTTCTTAAAGCTACCATAAATCGATTCAGTTTCCATTTGTGATTAGGGTTTGAGGCGAGATTGTAACCCTATAAATAGGGAGTCATTATGGACGAATTTTGAACACTTTCATCAATCAAATATACAACCTTTTGAGTTCATACTCTTTGCTTCCGAGCTATTCCATTGTTTCTTAACCTCGAGGGCTAGTTAAGTGTCAATAAACCTTGTAATCTGATCCTGAGGACTAATTAGAGAGCAAGTCAAAATTGAGTGTACCACGAGGGCTAGACCTTGAATTTCATGCAGCATTGAAGGGTTTGCGAGTTCCCTTGTTTTGTCAAAGATCTTAATTCCGCAATCCAGATTCTTCGCAAGGGGATTCATATCATTATTCCTCTCATTTATCACTCAAAACTCACACCCGCTCCCCTTTTCTCTCTCAATTCTGAAAACCCTAGCCGCTTGTGCTCTTTTTTGGCTTTGTTCTTTGCTGACAACTTGTGTTATTTTTGTTGTTTTTGTTGATTATATCTGGTTTATCACAGCTTTTTGGCTCGGATCTAGGGCTTTATGAGTTTGTTAGGGGTTTTGAAAAACTAATTCGAAATCTTAACTTTTTCGATGTAAATCATAGCTTTTTAAGCCTCAATTCAGGTTTTGTTGGGTGCTTTACTGACTATTGAACAATAATTGATGTTCTTTGAGGTCTGGGTTCCGATCTACGGTTTGTCTTGTGTATGATTTATGATTTTTTCCACTGTTCTTCGTTTTTGGTTGTTTAAAACCGAATGCATGTGTCCTATTTTAGATTTTTATGGTCATTTTCGAAGTAAATGATGTTGGGTATGTGATTCTTGGACATAAGTTATTGTTCTTTGTGGTCTGGGTTCGATCTAGGGTTTTTATTAGGTTGGATCGGCGATATTTGTAACTATTCTTCGTTTTCATTGTGTAAAATCGAATGCATGTGTCCTATTTTTTTAATTTAATAATCATTTTATTAGTCAAACATGTTGGGTTTGTGCTGTTGATGTTCATTATTTTGGCCGATCTAATATTTGGTATGCATGTCCTTGCTGATTTAGCCCATAGATGTTGATATTCTTTGTTTAGCCTCGATTAGGGTTTTACCAATTTAGTTTGGGGTTTTTTTAATTAAACAATTTTTTTGGGAGCTAGGGTTTGTGCTCTTGGGGCCTAATATTAGAAACTGCTTGCATGTGCTGATTTTCTGCTCAGTTCAACAATTTATCTTTGGATTCATGTTTGGGGCCCCCCTATTTTACCAGATCTGTGTTATCCTGTCTATGTTCTTGCTATTTTGATGTTGGAAATGAACATAATTCACTTTCGTCTTGTCTAGGTTTGTGTTGTAATTATACTGTGTCCATTTTTGTCTTTGTATTAGCCACTGTTGCTTTGCATGTGTGTTCATTACGCTGTGATGCTGTGTTTGTCTTGATTATCCTTTTCATTTGCTGAAACATGGGTCATGGGGATAAGGTCATAGCTGGGCAGGATAAATCTGCCCCTTACCAACCCTTGAATGATTCCCAGTATGAATCACAGTTTGAGTCCAACTTCGATCCCACACTATTTACTGGGCTTGAAAATATTGACTCACAACTCATTCACACTAATGTCATCCTACCCAACCACCATGTTCTTGACACTGACTCATTTGAATCCCTGGATACCCCTGTGGCCACACATTTTAGCCCTGTACCTGAATCTGTTCTATACCACTCGGTATCAAATACTGATTCAGATGAAACACATCCCCCACTACTGATCCTGATAAAACACAGTCCCCTAATACTGATACTAATTCTGATGCAACCCAACCCCTTGATTCCGATGAAACCCAACACCCTGATTCCGATGAAACCCTACCCCCTGATACTGATCCTGATAAAACACAGCCCCCTGATCCTGATCCTGATATTGATTCTGATGCAACTCAACCCCCTGATTCCAATGAAACCCAATCCCTGATTCTTATAAATCTGATTCATCTTAATCTTGGTGTGATCCACATCCTTTAGTGTACTTCAAGGGTAATGAATTGCCTATGTATGGTGAGCCAGGTATCTGGGAAATTGGGGCTTGTCTTTATCTTGGTAACTGGCAAAACAATGTTCCTAAAAGTGATCCTGATGCTGGAAAATAGTGTCATTACTCACAGGTTTGTATTTTTGGCTTCTTTTCAGTTCCGATTTTAACTTAAAATTTCAAATTATTGTACATATACTAACTGTCAACCTCTTAATGCAGGATTGTTTATACAGCAAGAGTGTTGTTGCTTTTTACAACAACTACTTCATTTGGTGTTTGTCTGTGGTTGCCTATTTGCTACTTAGTTGTGATAGTACATGTGCTACTTGTTATATGATGGGTTTTGGAATCCGTGTGATGTTTAAGTTGAAACATGCAACCACTCAGATTTTGGCTCAGATTCAGTTGAAACCTTGGGTGGCTGTTCCACACTTTTCAACTAAATTTGATGCAGAACCTGAGTCAAGCAAGGCATGTTTTAGATTAGAGGAAATAATGGGAGTAGTAAATTGTGATGCATGTTCATGTGGTTTATATATGTAGCCATGCAGTGTTAATCACTAGACTTACTTGATCTTAGCAGGGAATTTGTTTATTGATTTCATAGCTAATATGTGTACTAGTTGGGTATGTTGTGGTTGGACCCATAATTTATGATATAGCTGTGATGAATGAATAAACATGCAGCCATGCTTATTAGTTGCTAAACTGATCTGATCTTGGCGGGGCATGATGTGATTAGACCCAGCTCTGAAATTATTTGCTTAGCTGGCCTTGTCGTAGTTGTTAGCCACATATGATGATATCTTGCATGAACACTTTGAAAGCAACCATGCTTTTACAGACATTAGGATGGTAGCTTTATAGTGTTTGTCCCTTTGTTATTATATGTGCTACTGGTCATACCTCCCAGTTTGAATGGTTTATCATTATGGACTAACCTATTTTGCCTCATACTTAGAAACATATTTTTAAACATGAGCTCATTTTAAAAAAGCTTCAAACAAAAGGGAGTATAGCCCTTCCAGCTTTTGCAATGTTTTCCTATATACTTACCTTATCAAAATAACTTGTATGTTTACCCTAGACCTGAATCTAGAAACATAACCCTACAAACGTACATCAGTTGCAAGCCTACACTAACTCCATCATGATTAGCATATCATGTAAGTTCCTGGTTCTGCCAATAGACACCATGTGTTCTAAACAAGCCCTTACTAACTCAAAATCCACAATCACATGGTAAGGTAGCAAACCAAGCCTTCTTAGCCTTTCATTTCCCATATGTGGCAGTTTAAACTTATTACCACCCCTGCATTTCATGATTTCTACCATAACACTTTGCAAGCTTAGGTATATCTTGTCTATGACTATAGGATCCTCCCTGTCAAAAGCATCATGCACAACTTGTAATAGTCCATCTAGGTTTTGGCTAGGGTTTTGCTGTTGTAAACGTTGAATTTAGGCAAAAAAAAAACCCAGGTCCAGTATTCTTAAATTGGGTGATTTGGCTGGTTGGCACACTAACTGAATGTTAAATCCATCTGAGGTGGCTGCAGCTAAAAATTCAGGGGCATTTGCAAATATGTGGGTAGGGGCATTATCTTGTTGTATGAAAATGTTTTTGCTTGCCCAAACTGGCCATTTTTCCTTGATAGCTGGTATGAGTTCATTGATAAGCTTGTGTCTAATGACATCTTGGGTTATGGATGTTATGGGTTGTGGCATCATGGTTCCCCTAGGTCTATTTATTATTGTGTACTTGGCTGCTATATACTCAACATAAGGAAACACACCTATTTTTCCATCAAACATTACATTACTCTCTATGTCAAATATAGGTCTACACACAGCACATAGAACATGAGTTTTGGTATGTAATGCTTTCTTTGGGTGATTCTATATGGTTCTAGTTCATTGGGACCAAGAATATACCTCGTTGTAGCATCTGTGATGTAGAACCACTTTTTGTCGATGTGTATGATATTGTGCATGGTCTTGAACTTCATGTGGCACTCCAGTTTGCTTAAACATCATTCCAACCTTCATTGTTTTTGGGCTATTGTTATGCGTGGATGAATTGATTTTGTGTGGCTTCTTATCTCCTTGCTTGCTATTGCTCTATGTATGCTACTTTTACCAACATGCAGCTTGGCGGCAGTGCTTCGGCATGTACGCCTGAACTTTAGTGGCAATGCCATTAGAGCCTCCAGGTCGATAGGATTCTTGCTTCTTCCACGTCGTCTGTGTCTTCTCAAATGGGCGCAGACAGCCTCACCATTTTGAAGATGCTGCCTAACTCTCGCCCAGATTGTGCTAATGGTCCTAACTGAGCATGACCATCTTTCTGCTGCCTCCACTCTACTGTTGTTCTCAAGCTGCCCATTTTTTATGTGTTGAAGGAGAAAATGGGCAATCTTCTGCCTTTGTTCATCAGTGAGGTTTCTCCCCAGCATCACAACTCTACTATTGCTCGATGATGAAGATCAGAAAAAGTGCGGGTTCAGGAAGAACTGACCGAAAAGGATTTTGAGTGTTTTTTTTTGTTTAGTGAGTTGTGAATGAGTGCTGTAATAAATGCCCTTTTTATAGATGAGAATTCTGATTTTTGGAGGTAATGAACAGTGAACGAAAGAGTGTAAAATTGGCTCCAAAACTAAAATTTTTGGAGCTAAACATTAACTTTTGGAGGGAATAATCGGTGCTTTTACATTAATTAGCACTATTTTCGAGTCAAATTGGGGGCATGAAAAGTTTGATTTTGACATGTACTTTTTCAGCTTTTTGGACTGAAAAAGTGTCCTTTTGACACTATTCAATTTTATCTCCATTTTTCTCTTTCTTGCAAATTAATCAGGGACGGATGGAATACTTAGTTAGATAGGTTATGTTGGAACAAGTTAGTAATAATAAATATTGATATGAATTAGGTTTTCTTTATTTATTTTTATTAGTTATGATTTTTAGAACATAATACTATACTCTTTTTTCCACTGGATTTTTTTAATGTGATAGTGTGATCATTTATTTTATTTTAGAATAAGGCCCATTAATTCATCCATGTTGGCCATAGAAGAATTAATGTTTCGGTCATACATTTATTTTAGTGTTTAGAATATTTAGTTCTGATTTGATTAGAATTAGATTTGGTAAGATTAGATAAGGCAATATCCATTCAAGATTTATCTTGAAGAATGTAGTCATTTATTTTAGGTAGTCTAGTTAAATATGGTTTTAGCTTCTTAAAGCAGTTATAATCATTTTCAGATTCTTATTTGTATTTTTTGAAGACCATACCTATGTACTATAAATAGGGGTGGTATTCAACATTATTTTTACATCAGGCCATTTTTATTAATCAAAATACAACATTTTGAGCTCATACTCTTTGCTTGCGAGCTATTCCATTATTGCTTAAACCCGAGGGCTAGCTAGGTGTCAATAAACCTTGTATCTGATCCTGAGGGCTAGTTAGAGAGCGAGTCAAAATTGAGTGTACCCCAAGGGCTAGACCTTGAATTCGTGCAGCATTGAAAGGTTTGCGAGTTCCCTTATTTTATCAAAGATCTTAATTCCGCAATCCAGATTCTTCGCAACGGGATTCATATCAGTTAGTATCAGAGCAAAGCAAAATATCCTTAGACGAGTTCATCAACAGGGATTTCGAGTTTTGTTTGAATTTATTACTGAAAAAAATCAAAAAATTCAGAAGCAAGTTCCGCTGTCTACAGCAACTTCAAATCGCTGCCGGACTTGATTGTCGCTAATTGCATTGAGCTCCATCTCTGATTGACGTAATCCATAATGCCGTTGTTCTTCTATGTTCCACCTCCAGAGCCCGTTGTTCGCCACCGTTCATCTTCACTTCCAATTGCCACTGTTGGTCCGACCGAGCCGCCGCCATTGGCCCCATCAATCCACCGTGTCGACAAGCCGAATCTTGGTCATCGTTATCTTGGTCTTCTTCAGGTACTCCGGCAGTGCCCAAGGAAGCCATTTCCAGATCCGTAAGAATCCGGTGAAGAGAAGCGCAAAGCAGAAAAGCTTCAGGTTTCTAGCGAAGAAGAAGAACAGGTGGGTGCGTATAAGACAAGCGTAAACAGTATCAGGGATGCAAAAGTTTCACACACGTAAGACATTTGAGGCGCGTCTGTCACACGCACGAGACACCTAGTTTAACTCTTCATCCCGCGAGCCACACAAATTATCGCGATTTATGAATTTATCGAGGGTTCTCGCCAGTTCTCCTTATCTCACGTGTCAAGCCACTTCAGCATTCTAGTCATTGCCTAGTCAGCGTCCAGTCACCGTTTACTAGCAATATTTTACAGGGATGGCGTGGGACGTTTATCTCCATTTATTTTTGAAGATCGTTCACGTTACGAGGATGAAACTTTCGACCTCGGAGGGAATGATACGAATTAGGCTTTCTTTCTTTATTTTTATTAATTAGGATTTTTAGAAGATAGCACTATACTCTTTTTTCCACTGCATTTTTGAATGAGGTAGTGTGATCATTTATTTTATTTTAGAATAAGTGGTGAACGTCGTTTCACTCAACAAAATAATCTGCAAACTCTATAGATGAGATTAGTACAGTAGCAAGCAGAGTCGATCCCACGAGGAACGTAGCAAAAACTATAAATAAATACCTACTAATATAAACACTTTTGGTGTAGCCACCACGCCTTAATTTTCAGAATTATCCAACAACTAATAATGCAACTAACGAATATAAAATATGGAATAATAATGCAAACAAAAAAATCTATAAAAATCCATAAAAATATATTAAATATATGAATAAGGTAATCGGCTCGAAATAACTCAAATTAGTAAAACATCGATCATAGGCGCAAAGATAAATCAATCCATATGCATCTATCAATTATAGGAAAGTAGGTACGCTTAACCTCCCCAATTCTTTCATACTTTATCGAAAAAATTACCAATTATAATTAACTAATTGTTTCTCTTACCAAGATGCCCCCAGAAAGTATTCGCTAAACCAGATACACATCTCGATAGCATTAAGAATGAAACTAATCCGATACAACAATTACCAAAGTAAAAGCAAATAGTAACGCACATTTAATTGTTCCCTATCTTGCTATTACAGTCTTAGCGAGTTAGCTGTTTTTCACAAGAACTTGCTACTTACTAACCCTTTACAACGATTACGTATTGGTTGAATTAGATAGCATTATCCCAATAAAATTAAAGTTGATCAGGCTTAAATATATTAGGAATAAAATAAACCAAGAACAATCAAGAACACATAAAAATAAATTATAAAATGATTAGGCCTCACGATTCATAAACTAATGCTTATTACTCCATACCGATATATAAATTAGCTACTCATAATAATGAAACTAAACAAATAAAGAATATAATATTTAAACATAGATTAACGCAATAACAAAATAAGCAAACTGTAGCCAAGTTTGCATGCGAAATTCCCTTCCCAGGTCCGCGATCAGATTGTAGCTTCTCAATATAAATCTAAAACTAAACTAAAACTAACTAAATAACTAAGTAATTGCGGAAAAGTTTTCTTTGAATTAATGTGTATCTGCCGTCACTTTTTTCCTTTTTTTTGCCGAAGAATACCATGTATGTATATACATGTACGTGCAACCCAAAGAATTACCTACCAAATCCAAATCTAACTCTAATTCCTTTTCTTCTTACGGAAGAAATAAGGAAATAAGATAATATCTATTCTAATTCTAAATAACTAATTCCTACAATTAAGGAATTTCAAAGGGAAGGAGATAATACAATCCTTATCAATATGGGAAGTGAATATCATTAATTTCTTCAAATCCACATCCCTTCAATAATTCACTTTTCACCTCATAACTTCAGCAATTGTGCTTTTGCCTCTCTTCCTTCATCTCTGAAAAAATGTCTTATAAAATAAGAACATTTTCCATTGGAGCACACCGCTTCATTAAAAACCTTAACCGGGAAAACCCAGTGGAAAAAATCGTTGGTTAGGGGGAAAAAGTACAATGTATAGCTTCCTCTCAATTCTTCACAATCCATGAATTCCTGCACAAAAAAGCACCTAAAAGTGCAAATTATATCTCAATAAAATCACAATAATCCCACCAAATATGAGCACAATATAACACATATCAAATATCCTCACACTTGAATCATGCTTATCCTCAAGTATGAAGTGAAGAATATAAGATCAGTCAATAATCCACAATGTTCATAAGTTCTCATTCCCTCATAAGACTCTATCTAAAATGATCCTATAAAAATAAAAAGTAAGATAGAAATACAAATCACACAACAAGCCAGATAAAAATTTATAAAAACACTGGATTCTACTTTTATAACGATAAATTTTCCCCTGCCAAAGAGTAAAGGATCACGTTAACGCACCTGAAAAGTATCAACCCTTAAAGTAATTTAAATGAAAATGTTCAAAATCATGAATTATAATCATCAATTTAGTCAAAATTGGACAAGCAATTAATATTTTCTCACGGTTTCACTCAATCACTCCCAATATATGAAGGACAATCACTCATATAATTCACAAGTTATAACATAGAGAAGTTAATATGCAAATCAGGAAGGTCTTTCTCAAGGGTTGTAACGGGGCTAGGGACCATTCAGATTGGTGAGATCCTAAGGGTTCTAAGCTCAAACAATATCGATCAAAATATTATGCATGTTTTTTTTCTTTAACCATCATCCATGTATAGTAGACATGCACCAACAATCTTCATCTCATGGCTATTATGAGAAAGCCAAGTAATATCACATCAACTGTAGGTGCTATATTTTTTTCTATTTTTTTCTTTTTTGAATTTTTCCAACACCATTCTTCTCCAATATAACAAAAATTGCAACATAGCCATGAGCTGAATCTTTTCTTTTTTTTCCCATAGTTACGCCCTCCGGTTTGGCCAAACATAACCACAGTGTCACTATCCACAATAAAATTCAGCCTTCAATTTTTGAAACCATTCCATCTGGGCAAACTGAACACATACTCAATAATGGCATCAACTCAAGAGAACACAATGGATGAATTCATCAACATCAACTCTGAGAACATGCATAATAGGGCGAAGAGAAAGGATAAAACAAGGTTTTGGCTAAATGTATAGTAACTCGTATCAAAGAACATAGTCAAAGCTTCAAAGTGTTTCAATAGGGGTTAATATAACTGGTAGGCTATTTAAGCCGTGTGGTTCATCCTAGTGCCTTCCATCACTTTCACACATAACAACTCCAATTATAACAATGTAATCTCTCAGAATAAAGATTGATGTAGAGAGTGCTCTACTCTAGCTCAAACCTCACTTTAGTAGGCTAAAATATTCAATTAAACTCATCCTTTTTCATCATCCCAAAAATCAGATCAATCAAATTTCACAAATCATAGAAAATCTCATTCAAAAACTTCAAGGCATATCAGATTTACCAAGTTTGTTACAATGAAGTTTACAAGTGGCAGGGTACTTTTATCAAGAGTCACTAGAATTTCTTCATGCCAAATCATCGACTCAAACAACACAAAAACACATGTTTGACTGTAAAAAACTGGAAAAAATAAAAAAAATAATCTTTTTTTCAAAAATACAAAACAAAACACACAAGAAACCTCCCCACACTTAAACTTTGCTTGCCCTCAAGCAAATAATGCAAAGCTCTAATGGGAAAGAGTTTCACACACAGTCAAACATCATAAAAAATGACAAAGGAAGAGGAAACTTATAGGGGTGGGTTTGGATGAATTCTTGATCAAGCGGAGAGCGTTTGATCATAATCAGGTTCTGCCTCAGGCCTCCAGTTTGGCCAAACGGAACCCTGCAAATCCGAGCTTCATGAGTCCAGCTTTCCAAAATGTGTGAACTCTCCATGGTGCAAATTCAAGTACTTCAACTCTGTAGATCAAGAATTGAGATCAGATGAGAAATTGAAATTCCTAAAAGTAAAAAAAAACTTAAAAAAAAAAAACTAAGAAAATTGGGTTGCCCCCCAATTAGCGCTTTTGTTTATAGTCTTTGGCTAGACTTTCGGGTGCCTTTAATGATTATTTGTTGGGAAAAATGGAATTTCTTCCATTAATGCCACTTGAGAAGCATCATAGTATGGCATAAGGCGATGATTATCGACGAGGAATGCCCTTTTTGCGTCCATGCTTATAATCTCTACCATTCAATCAGGCCAAACATAAGCCACTTCGAATGGTCTAGTCCATTTAGACTTGAATTTCCATAACATATGTCGAAAGTTGGACTCAGAATTATGAACTTTTTGCCCAACCACAAATTTCTCTGACTTCAAATTCCTGGCATGCCATATCTTATTACGCTCCTTGTACTGCATAGCTTGATCAAACCCTTTCAATCTTAGATCTCCTAATTCTTGGAGTTGGAACTTTCTTTCTTCCTCACACTTGAGCGACTCCATACTCACTGGAAGAGTATCATCATCTCCTTTATAAACATGGTTCAGATCGGGTGGTAACGACTTCAACTCCAAATTTGAGGTTTTCACATCCGATGGAACAAGTCTGACGGGCGGGTTCTGTTTGGGCAAACCGAACCCTGTACGCACTTCAGAATTTTTTTGAACATCCGCTTCAGACTGAGTCGAGTTGGCCATTCCTTGATTTATTTCAGTTCTGGGCACCACTTTCTGAGAGTACACTGAACACAACAATTTGCGGATTTCCTTATCGCTTAAGACTTAAACATTTACCTCTTCTGGACTTGTAGGAATTTGAATTTTCATCTTATCCAGCAAAACTTTAGTCTCAAGAGAATCTTGGACAAACGGGTCAGTATGATCAATTGCATTCACATTCTCAGCATCTATATATTTCTGCATAGTTTTATCAATGTTGAGTGTGTACTTATCACCAAAATAATCAAGTGAAATAGTTCCATTTCCAACATTAATAATGGTGTTTCCTGTCTTCAAGAATGGACGACCCAACAATACCCCTTGTGTTCCCTTATCACTAGTATGATTCATTTTTACCACATAAAAATATGCTGGATAAATAAAGTCATTAACTGTCACAAGCACATTTTTTAACAACCCTTCAAGAAACAAGCAAGATCTATCTGCCAATTGAATTACTACTTTAGTGTCTACCATTTCAGCTCTATTTAAAGTTTGATACACAGATAATGGCATAACATAAATTGAAGCTCCTAAATCACACATGGCAGCATTGATCTTCTTATCTCCTATATAACAAGGTAAGGAAAACATACCTGGGTCCTTGCACTTTTGAAACAATTTCTTTTGAATCACCGTTTACACAGATTCACCTATCATGATCTTGCTAGAATTTCTTGGCTTTCCTGCAATAAAATCTTTCAAAAACTTGCTTACTGGTGGTAACTTTATGGCCTACAAGAGAGGAAGATTAATATCCATTTTCCCAAAAAATAAGACAAAATCCATATCATCATCTTTTTTCTTTTCTAATCTACGAGGGAATGGAGGCAAAATTTTAAGTGAGAGATCATGTAAACTCAACCTCTTACTTACCTCAGTTGGTACCTTGGATTTACCTTTATCTCTGGTCTCAGTATGCTCAGGATTATCAGATTTTACGGTGATTTCATTGCCTTTTTCCTCCGCTTCTTGATTCTGATTCAGGATTCTCTAAATTTGCTTCGATCTTCTTGAAACTTTGGTGTTTCTTTTGCATCATGTCCATCTTATAATTTAAAGATTTCTCTTGACCACCTTGATGTAGCTGAGGAAAAATTGGGGCTTCTCGTTGCATTGGTGGAACGTAAGGCTGATGGTGGCATTGAAACTGCTGCGGTGGGGGACCTTGTTCTCTCCAATGGAAGTTTGGATGATTCCTATACCTTGGATTGAAATTTTGAGGATATGGACCATCTTTCTTATACCCCTCTTTGTAATTTCCCATAGCATTTTCTTGGACATGTATCTCTCCCATGGTAAGAATGCATTGCGACATCATATGGTTAACTTCTCCACACGTATCACAAGGCCCTTCTTGTACAGATGCAACCTTGTCAATGACCTTGGATAGCATTTTCTCCATTCTTTCCATCCTTTCCATCCTTTCCATCCTTTTCTTGGTCTCTTCTTTTTCGGGAGTTGATGCCTGTGCCACCTTCTTCAAGATTCGTACCTCCTGTTGATCATACTCCTTCTTAGAGTCCACTAACTTCTTGATGATCTCTCTAGCCTCATTTACTCGAAGGTGAGAAAATCCACCACTATTGGAAGAATTTACCAAGTCCTTGTTTCTGGATGTCATCCCTCGGTAGAAGCATTGAAGCAACTGGCCTACCGTAATTCGGTGATTAGGGCAACTGTCTACCAACTTCCTGAACATCAGCCAATACATACTCAAGGGGTAATCATACTCTTGCTTGATGCTTGTGATCTCCTTCATCAAGGCATCTATTCTTGTGGATGGAAAGTAGTACTCCAAGAATAATATCTTCAATTCTGCCCATGTCGCAATGGAGTTGGGGGGAAAACTCGAAAACCACTGATTTGCTGCTCCTGTCAAACTGAATGGGAATGCCACCAATTTGAATTGATCTTCCTCCACGGTGGATGGTCTCTTTTGAACCTTACAAATCTTGACAAATTCGCTCAAAAAATTGTAAGGGCGATGCTTCTCCCGTGGAACTTTGGAAGTACGTTCAGGAATGCTAGCTTGATTTAAATAGGATTTTCAGTCTCTGACAGCTGAATAGGAGTGGTGGGGTCATCTTCACTATGACCAGTAAGTTCTCACATGTAAGTTCCCACATGTATGGGTTGTTTGGGAACTTACTGGTCATAGTAACAATTAGTTAATTATAACATTAAGAATGAAAAGAACCCGATACAACAATTACCAAAGTAAAAGCAAATAGCAACGCACACTTAATTATTCCCTATCTTGTTATTACAGTCTTAGTTAGTTAGCTGTTTTTCACAAGAACTTGCTACTTACTAACCCTTTCCAACGATTACATATTGGTGGAATTAGATAGCATTATCCCAATAATATTCAAGTTGATCAGGCTTAAATATATCAAGAATAAAATAAACCAAGAATAATCAAGAACACATAAAAATCAATTATAAAATAATTAGGCCTCACGGTTCATAAACTAATGCTTATTATTCCATACCGATATATAAATTAACTACTCATAATAATGAAACTAAACAAATAAAGAATATAATATTTAAACATAGTTTAACGCAATAACAAAATAAGCAAACTGTAGCCAAGATTACATGTGAAATTCCCTTCCCAGGTCTGCGATCAGATTGTAGCTTCTCAATATAAAACTAAAACTAACACACACACTAAGTAATTGCGGAAAAGTTTTTTTGTAGTAATGTGTATCTGCCATCACTTTCTCCTTTTTTTCAGCCGAAGAACACCATGTGTTTATATACATGTACGTGTAACCCAAAGAATTACGTACCAAATCCAAATCTAACTCTAATTCCTTTTCTTCTCATGGAAGAAATGAGGAAATAAAATAATATCTATTCTAATTCTAAATAACTAATTCCTACAATTAAGGAATTTCAAACGGAAGGAGATAATACAATCCTTATCAATATGGGAAGTGAATATCATTAATTTCTTCAAATTCACATCT
Organism: Rubia yunnanensis; assembly: GCA_037428765.1. Taxonomy (NCBI): domain Eukaryota; kingdom Viridiplantae; phylum Streptophyta; class Magnoliopsida; order Gentianales; family Rubiaceae; genus Rubia; species Rubia yunnanensis. Next base: position 26,912,286 of record CM075069.1, on the reverse strand, counting down.
CTTCAATAATTTCCTTTTCACCCCATAACTTCAGCAATTCTGCTTTGCCTCTCTTCCTTCATCTCTGGAAAAATGTCTTATAAAATAAGAACATTTTCCATTGGAGCACATCGCCTCATGAAAAACCTTAACCTGGAAAATCCAGTGGGAAAAAACCGTTGGTTAAGGGAAAAAGAGTACAATGTATAGCTCCCTACAAATTCTTCACAATCCATGAATTCATGCGGTGATCACTCTTTCAATCCGGTGGTCAAAGCTTTCACAATTCCTTCTATTCTGGTTATTACTACGATGCACTCCTAGCCTGTTTATCAGTTGGATGTCAAGAATGCCTTCCTCAATAGTGTCCTCGATATTCCAGTCTATATGGCACAACTCGTTGGTTACAAGGACCTGCTTCATCCGGATAATATCTTTCGCTTGCGTAAGGCCATTTATGGTTTTCAGCAAGTTTCACGGGCCTGGTTTCACCAATTCAGCACCTATTTGATTTAGCTCAGGTTTCTATGTTGTTCAGCTGACACTTCCCTTTTTGTTCTGTCTCGGGGCTCGTCATTACTATATATGCTTGTTTATGTTAATGGTGTCATTCTTACATGAAATGACTTGACTCTTCTTTGGCAGTTCATTGATAGGACTCATCAGGAGTTCGCCATCAAGGATTTGGGCACTCTTCACTACTTTCTTAGTTTGGAAGTTACACCCACTTCATCGAGTTTACTTCTCGGCGAAGAAAAGTATGCCTGAGATATTCTTACTCGTGCCGGGATGTTTGATGCTGCTCCATTTTCTAGTCCATTTGTGCTAGGCTCGCAGCTTCATAGCTCCACCAGTCTTCAATTTTGGAATTCAACACTTTACCACTCTTTTGTTGGGGCTCTTCAGTACCTGGCGATAACTCGTCCTGACTTGGCCTTTGTGTCCATAGTAAGTATCTTCAGGACCCTCATGATTATCATTTAGCTGTGGCCGCTCGAATTCTTCAATACGTTCGAGGTACTCTGCATTTCGGCCTTGCTTTTTTGGTTTGCCAGTTCTCCTGAGGTGTTGGGCTATTATGATGCTTATTGGGCTCACTATCTTGAGAACCACCGATCTACATGTGGTTATGCTATTATTTCTTGGTGAACACCTTGTTTCCTGGAGTGCCAAGAAATAATTCACTATTTCTCATTCAAGCACAATGTCTGAATATCGGGCTCTCGCCAACACCGCCTTAGAGTTTGTTTATCTGACTCATCTTCTTCGTGATCGTCATGGACTACTTTATGGTTCTCCACTGCTGTTTTGTGACAATAATAGCGCTATCTTCTTGGCTCAGAATCCAGTTTCTCACAAGGGGGCGAAGCACATCGCCATCAACTATCACTTTGTTCAATAGTTGGTTGCTTCTGGAAAGCTGTGTATTGCTCACGTTCCTATAGCTTTTCAGATTGCAAACATCTTCACCAAAGGGCTATCCCGTCCACTATTTGAGATTTAAGTTTTGCATCGCTGAGCCTCTGACACTTTGCTCTGGGTGGGGGGTGTTAGAATCAATCAAATATCTCATTAGATATAGATAGAGTTAGATGACTAGACTAGAGTAATATTAGTATTAGTATTCCTTATCTAGTTGTATTCTAATTATTCCTTCTAGTAATACATAAATTATTTATGGTAAATCATTCTTTCCTTATGACTGTTCCTTTCCTGCAGACCTGGCAAAATATAACCGAACCTGAAAACCAGGCAATAAATAATCGAACTTAATTGAACCAACACCCAAATAGTGAGACCCAGTCAATAACCGAAAACCAAAATCACCCGACTGAACTGTACTCAAACTTAAATTTCCAGACCTGATGGGTTCCAAACTCGAATAACACCTGAAACTGAATAGAACCTAAACTGAAGCCCAAAAAGGACCCGCACTTGGACCGAACCTGAATCTGAACCCGAAAAGGACCCGTACCTGAAAGAAACCTAATCATACCCAACTACTACTCGATTCGAAATGAACCGAATTGATGTTAACCCAAATTTGAAGACATCCGAATTAATGTTAACTCAAACCGAACAAGACCCGAATATGATTGAATAGTGTGTTACAATTGTTACTGTCTAAAATTTTAACTTGATCATATTTAGTTGAAAATGACATTACGATTATATACAATGTTGATATGTTATTTAGTATTAAAATATCACATAATAAATTAAATTTATAAATTTAAAATGTGTATTAATAGCATAGTTGATGAAATTATTTTAAGAGTATATTTAAAATTTATGCATTAAATAAAAGAACATTGTAAATTATTAATTTAAAACTATTTTATAAGCTAAAATTAATATAGATTAGTTATTTTTATTTATTATTAAAAAAAATTCATACAATATTAACTTTTCGTTCTTATTATTTTCTTTTGGAAAATTTATTTTCATTAAATTTTACAAAATATTTTAAATCAGTATTTTCAATCATCTAACTATTTTGTAAGAATATAAAATTACATCTAAAATAATATTGCATTTACGATATTTTTCTCTAATGCTTAAATTTAAAATATGCTTAATTGGTATAATTACTCCTCCATAGCATATCAAAAACATAAGTAGCATGTCATACGATAATATTATTGTTCATATATCTATTCAAATATATGGTTAAAGTTTGACAACATTGAGTGAAAAAAGATTATGTGCATATTTGAATGAGATGGAAGGAGTAGTAGAAATCTGCAAACTCCTCATTCTGAATTTGAATGAATGATTGTGCACAAAATTTAAATTTTTGCTAACACAATCCCAACTCATAAAATCCATGGATTTAGCACATAAATTGCAGTTCTAGTTTGATTCTACTAACCTGATCTTTGTTCGATGTCAATGCTTCTCAATTGTTTTCATGTGGTATGTCCAAACTTCAAAACCAATCTACATGTTTAGAGGAGACGTTAGGCTATTTCTTTGGCTTCAAAACCAATCAACTAATGCCCTGCTTCTCTAACACGCCCAAAAATTTCAATGCTTCCTCCACATTACCCAAGCTGAGGAAATCATCAAGCTCTCGGATTGTACCTTTCAATACATGTCCATCACCACCATCTTGTGATGACTGATGTGTTGCTTATGATTCACAATGTTTAGTCAAGAATAATTTACATTTCCAGATAATAGTAAGTTGTTTCACATGATATGGAAACACTGCTAGATTACATGCTCTAGAGGCCAGGGCTTTGTCGCAAACAACAGAGGGGGGACATTTGGATTATAGAAAAAGCCCAACTTCATTTGCAATCAAACAAGGTTAGAAGTCCTCGGCTCTATTAGTAGGATATGCAACTTCAAAAATTGAATCCACCATCAATATCAAGCTCATACTTCTTTCTTTTCTACTTTACCAAATACTGAAGTACTTCATCTTGTGCAAACACTAACATGATAAAATGTGCTTAGATGCTAAAATGAAACATCACAAGTGCAGCCACACTTTCCATCATGGTACCATTCCATGAACTAGAAATATTTGTCACCTCACTTTTTGTGAAATAAATCCATCACAAACCATTGATCAAGAATAATAAGTCGAAGATCAATGAGCTGTCTGAGAGATCTAGGCAGCTATTTGAAGTTGCAGCTGCATAAATCCACTCTGACACACAATTGGGGTTCCATATTTCCATCAAACTCTATATTGTTAGCCTTCAACTCTAAATATAGGATATCCAATACATATTCTTCATGAAGGAAGCATAATCCCCTATCTACTCCCAGTAGGATCTTGAACTACATTTCCCACTCCATTTCATCTTGAAATTTCTAGCCCTATCTCTCTTATAATAGATTTTATACAATTATCCATATACATAACACATAGAAAACCTCTTCCTATTGCTAACTATTCTCTGCAGTTGTAGTAATAAATCAGTAAAACAGATGAGCATATTCTTCCCTAAAACTGAAGCCATATGATTCACCACCCCACCCCAAAATCTATCACCAAACAACACAAATGCAAAGACCAGATTCTTAAACTAACCCTTGCACTCCATGAGAAGTTAGAACTGCTCATATTTGAATGTCCCCTCCTATTTCAGATTAGATGAAAGAGAGCAATTAGCTGCGCAAGACATCGAATGTGAAACATAGGTCCTCATATATGAAAATACTATCTACCCTAAAGCATCGAAAAAAACAGAAGTCCCAGTCCTATATAAACCACTCAATCTCAGTAGAGCAGTGACCATCACAAACAAGTAAGAAGAGAAATGAAAGTAAACAAATGCTAAAAGTTACAGCAGCAGATACAGTTGAATTAAATAAACCTGTTTCATCCAGTAACTGACTCAGTTCAGCAGAAGGCAAACATTAACAACAAAATGGTTCAACACAGCAAGTTTAAATTTACTAAATTACAAACCCCACAACTAGCCATTTGTACTTCACTACACCAAACCAAAGGCAAAAAATTCATAAAATGTTGCAGAGGAAAAACTCAGACCAACTGTATCATTAGCTGCCTAATCTACAATCAAAGAAACCATTAACCATGTATCCAGCTCTTATTAAGTTAACTGCTCGGATGAAATGGAACCGCTCAGAGTCATATCTGTTCCAAGATAACTTCTCCACAAGAAACCTTGACTTCTGACAGCGTTTCTTCCAGATTAAACCTTAATTTGATAAGAAAACCTTATTTTACCTCAACCAACAAACCACCAGTCTTGCAAAAGCATGGTACCAAATAAACCTGAAAGATTATCAAAGTGCAAATACTTTAGACATTTTCTCAACAAACTAATATCTTTCAATTACCACATATTCACATTCTTTCAAAACAGAAAAAACCATAACCTTATATCGAAACTTTAAATGCATGACTCATAGCCTCATAGTAAAATAAAGCAACCAACATTAGTGGATTGTTCCATTTCACAAAGTAGCTGCAAATTTGCTTCTCCGACCTAACTATCATTTTAACAAAATGAAATTATTAAGAACCAATTAATTACTTATCAATTACGATAAGATTCCATCATATCCATTCCACGTGGCATCCAATAAATTCCTCGTCTACAAAGCCTTCATGGGTAACAAAAGAAAAATTTTCAAGTATAAAGAAGAGATGAAACAAAACATGAAAATTGACCAATGAAAAGCACTTACATTCATAGCTATGCAACCAACTGCATGTAGTTATCAAACTTCCACATTTTTGGGAATGAAAGAGCTCCTTCACATGTTCAAAATTCAACCTCCAATGCTAAATGTTGATTAGGAAGCAACAGTTGTGAGAGGGACTTTCAATATATCTCTAGCCATATCAGAAAGCACACCACTTTTCTTATTCTCTCCAAAAATCTATCAAGCATCATGTACGTAGAGTTCATCTAGTAGCAACATCCAACCACAATGACTTAGTCTCTCGTATTCTACACAAGTCCACAACTTTTTGAAAAGAAAATTTTCTTGCTTCGGAGCCATTAACATGCTTCACACTCTCCCTAATTTTTAACACGACATTCTCAATCACCTTAAGTCCATCCTTAACAATAAGATTTAGCACATGTGCCGCACATCTAACACCATTATTTAACAAGAATTCCCATTCATTAAGCCTCACCCTCATATGACTTTGCAATCTATCATTACTAGAGGCATTATCAAATGTCAAAGAAAAAAGCTTATCATCAATGCCCCAATCCTTAACTAATTTTATTATAACCTTGTAAATTTCTTGTCCAGAATGTGGTGGTGGGATATGACAGAAGCTCAAAACTTTGCTATTCAATTTCCAATTCTCATCAACAAAATGAGCAGTCAAACACAAATATCCTTCACTTAGGCAAGAAGTCCATAAATCACTAGTTAGACTTATAGGACCTGGTGCACGCTTAAGAATAGCTTTAAGGAGATTTTTCTGAGTGTTATAAGTCTTCATGCAATCTGCTTTTGCAGTATTTCGACTAATACATTTAACCTTATCATTCAAGTACTCCTGAATCTCTCTATTTCCATCATGTTCAACCCAGGTATAAGAATAACCGTGTTTGATAATTGCTTTTGCTACTAAGTCTCGGTAAATCTTTTGATAAAAAATCTAACCTGATAAACTTCTTTCTTCAAAGTCTGAAGATGAGCTTGATATGCTGCACATTTTTCAAGGTGATTTGTATGATTAGTAGTCCCTCTACTGGATTCAGCAATAATT